>OW964571.2:345000-5345000 GCA_943138885.2 Tholera decimalis
GTCGGGACTTCTGGCTGGCCACGTTATGGGTCCACCTCTTCCAATCCATTTGCTAGGGTAATTAGTGTCTAGCCACTCTCTGACTCTTCTTCGGTAGTGTGCAGGGCATCCGTCATGTTGATACCACATAATATCTCGGATTAAATTGAGGGGTAAATCTTCCAGTAATTCAGGTAAATCGTTTCTTAAAAAGTTTTCATAATGTTCCCCATTTAAATTGTCAGGCAGAAAATATGGCCCAATCAAATGGTTTGAGATTATTCCCATCTAGACATTCAAACTGAACCGTCTTTGTGATCCCTTTGGTCGCTTCTTATTCGGATTTCTGTCTTCTTTCGGAGCCCAATAATGAGCGTTGTGGTAATTGGTGATGTCGTCTTTATCAAATTTTGACTCATCTGTCCACAAGATGTGTCTTAAGAATGCTGGGTTTTCTAAATCTGCGTTGAGCATGAATCTGCAGAAAGGCCTGCAGTATTCACTGTAAACCACAGTTTCCACTGCGATAGTTCCAAGTTCTCGGGCAAAAATATTAGTGGAAGTAGTTGGATCCGATCTAAACCGTTGCACTATTTCATGGGCATCATTGACACGTGGTCTGCCTAGGTCTGATAGTCGCCTCGAAACAGAGCCAGTCTCTCTTAGTCGCTGGTAAACTCCGTCGATTACACAGTTGCGCGCGATACACAGTTGCAGTACCCGCATATTCCTCGTTCATGAAGGTCGTCATCGTCAACAGTTCCAAATCAGAAGCACGTATCAAAGTCCAGTTAACAAGCACAGTCACAAATCGAAGGGAAAACAGTCCAGAAACACAAGCCAAGTCGAGTAAGAATTCAAGAGCACTAAGTATCACATCTACTACGGAAGAATCGCGTAAGCAGACTAAAACCGAACAGAATAACAATAAAATGGCCGAAAATAATCTATCTCGCTCACAACTACATAAATCACCCCGCTTGCACGCATCACAGCTCCATCGAAGGACCGTAATTTTTGCTACTACCTGGGACCCTTTTATGACAGTTTTTTCTAAGAATTGTGATAATACCCTAGCTTGTTATACCTTGTTGGATAGCAAAAGAAACGTAGATTTTATTTAGTACATCTGCAGCATAACTGTCATATACGTTTTTTTGAAATATTCTTAAAAGAAAAAGAATGTTTATACAAATTTGTTTATTTTTTAAACTTTCAATCGTCGACTACTACCTAGTTGGTTCAGTTACCTGTCTTGTGTTGAGAGTAATAAACAAACTAACCTACTACACAAAAATAGCAAAAACATTATAAATTAAAGGCACAAAATCCGAAAAAAGGACAATTATACAAAAAATCTTCATTTTATTTAAAAAACAATCAAAATCCAATATCTCAATATGAGGTTCGGGGTGGGGTGTTTCATAGTCAAATCAGCTAGGAATGATGAAAACCTCTTAAAGGATCTAAGTCGACTTAACCTTTAACCCTGTATAATAAACATGACAATCTCGTCACTTTTTGTCAAATATGTCGAATTATCATTGTTTTAAAAGGCACTGTTTAATTAATATGACAATGATGTCCAAATGCGACATGTATATAATGATAAAATTGACAAACTAAAAACCCGTTTAATAAAGCCGATAATAGTCTTGATTTTACCTGTCGAGTCTCTAAAAATATATTCTTTGACTTAATTGACGTAGTAAATGATTAATTTGTCATCATGTCAATTTTGTTTTCTGACACAATTGTCACAGTATAATATCGAGGTATGCTGAGAGGGTAATACTAAAAAAAAAAAGTTATTAGAAAAATCTAAAAAACCCGACTGCTCGACTGAAATGTAAGAAACACACGAGCACATTTTAATTTAAAAAAGGCACAAGTAGGCGGGACCCATGCGCGTGTCTGTGTGTGTGTGTGTGTGTGTGTGTGTGTGTGTGTGTGTGTGTGTGTGTGTGTGTGTGCGTGTGTGTGTGTGTTGGTGCGTGTGTGTGCGTGAGTGCGTGTTACTGGTGTGTATATACAAGCTATCCATTCAATCATTCAACAACTAAATTCTAAATTTAACGTGTGGTAATTAGATGATGGAACTCTAGGAGGTGATGTAGTCACCGTAATCAAAGATTTTATTTTCCTGAAAGAGTAATTCCAATCCATCGGTTTTGACCTGAACCTCTCGAAATGTGAGCTCTATATCTCTGAAAATACTGACAGACAAGCGACACTGAACAAATTCCACATTTGTTTAGTGACGTTTGTTTGCAAAATTTTGATATCAGGATATCAAAATTTTGCAAAAAAGTTCATTGCACCTCCTAGGCTCCCCAATTTTAGAAGAAAGTTTTCCCTCTTTTATTGATAGCACAATTAATCATTTTAATGATATTTTAGAAAGATTTTTCTAAATTAACATACATTCGGCTTACACCCTCATAAGATATTGTTGTTTTGGTCCAAATTTGATTTATTTTCTCTGATTTTTTATAAAAAACACCCTTACTTCAATTTTAAATGAGCGTGGCTGCAAGCCACATTATCCACTCGTTTAGGTGGCCTCGGCATCCGCAAAATTTCCAGAATAAGCCTCTTTTCTGTCTTCGGTCTGCAGCACTGAGACGTTAACCAAGAAAATTGTAACACAATCTCAGGTTAACTACGAGGTGCCGTATTCGACCGATGCAGTTAATGCCTGGAAAGTGGTTTGCTCGAATACGGCGTTGCCCGAGAACCCGTCCTCCCAGAGACAATGGGACGAGTCGCTCTGCAGTTTGGTACGGAATAACCTCTTAAATACGTCAACCAATAGTGCTGAGCGCTCGCGCCTATTGGCTGTGGGTGAATGGGAGTCGGGCCTTCGGCTACAAGCATTATGGTTAAAGAATCTTTATTCTCAATAAAAACATAACAATGTCACTTACTTGAGTATAATACTAAAAAATAATTTACAAGAAGTTCGTCGTCACCAATCCGCGAGTTGACAACTTTGTAAAAATTGTTTGAAACGCTTCGAAGCGCTTCATGTGTACTCGTAAAATAATATTTTATTCATCACTTAACCTTTCAATTAAAATATAAGTAATTTTTTAATTTATTAAAAACTATGGCCTAAATCGTGGCATAGTGGTCACGTGACTACCTATGACGTCATCGTTCAAAAAACAACTTTCCTGGCATTTGGCACATAAATGTACATCGGGTATTTTATGATATTTTACTCTATTATGAACGTGAAAAATTATTATCAGTGCTTTATTGCCTTGTTGTGGGAATACTACTATAAAAACGCCAACGAAACTATTTATTCATGTCCCTTTAAAAAGAGATATTCGCAAGAAGTGGTTAGAACTTCTGTGTCAAATCCATCCAAAGGTTGTCTGTAAAAGATCGCTTTTAGCGATAAGACCGCCCATTGTATCACCCTTTTTAGTTGTTAAGTCCATGTTTGTTTTACTGTTATGGTGTACAATAAAGAATATATCTATCTATCTGCTTTTTTAAAAACACAAAAAAAAGGAACTCATCGAACAACTATTACAGGACGATAAGACAAATGAACCAGAAGAGAGAGAGAGTTAGTTATGAAATGAAATGAAATATTTATTTGTAAATTGGTTATAAATAACACTTTTACACGTCATGTTTTTTTGCGTGTTTAGTTTAGCTAGATGAGGCCGGTATTTCCTAACTGACTACTCTGAGAAGAAACACCGAAACAAACTCCCTCTGAGTTTGTCGTCAACGTCTTTTTTAAAGTCCAGACAATTTGTGTTTGTATATGAGAAGCATGTAGGTTCATGTCTTTGGTATTCTTTTGAGGAAATAACCACGCAAATTTGAGCGGACCAGCGGGCCTAGACAAAATCGATTTTCTGTAAGCGTTAACGCCAACGGAAAACTTAAATTGTATGGAGTTGACATTTGCTAACCACATGTCACGTGATTGTCACGTGTTAGTAAATGTCAACTCCATACAATTTAATTTTTCCGTTGGCGTTAACGCTTACAGAAAATGGATTTTGTCTAGGCCCGCTGTCCAGACAGTGCAAGCAGTTAGTTAGTTAGTTATTCTTTTCTTATTTTGTCTTACGCACCAACCAAAGATAACCAGGCAGCTGTCAAAATATTGAACGATGACGTCTCGTTTTCTGATTGGTGTTTCTAATCACGTGACTCACAGATAAAAAGTCTCATTTTTCTCAAGGGAAAATAAAATAAATAATTAATAATCTTTTCTTCATTTGTACTATTTTGTGCTTCATATCAATAGATTTACATAATTAAATAGTTATTTTAAATTTTTAAACATACTGTCAACTCGCGGATTACAGGCTGTACAAACTAATTACCCATCCAATGCATTCATCTCCCCACAAGTGATTGATCTGCCATTACAAGGCCATTACATACTGGCTAAGTTGGGTTTTGAATGAATTGAAAGAGTGTAGATTTCTAATATATGACGGTATTTTATTATAAAGTTGTGCCCTTCAAAAGTAAGCATTTTTTTGCCATAGTTGGTTCTAGTTTTGGGTAAGACAAGTAAGCTAGCTCGTCGTGTGCTACGTTGACTAATTTGTTTATATTGGGTGAGTATTATGTTCGTGTGGGTACTTTTATTAAGAACTTTTTTTATGAAAATACATGTGTTGTAAATATATAATTGTTTGATATTCATTAATTTAGTGTCTTTATAAATTTTAAGGTTTGATGTTAAGTATGGATAGTTGAACAGTATTTTTATGAGTTTGTTTTGGATTACTTGAAGTTCTGATTATTTTGTTTTTCCTGACCTACCCCAAATTTCAATCAAATAAAGCAAATGCGGCTTTACTAGGTAATTATAAATAGTGTACCGCAGTTTTAATGGAACACAACCAGCTATATTTCGCAGTGACCCGGCAAGAAGTGCTGAGAGTTTATTTTTTATGTACTCAATGTGAGCATTCCATGTGAGTGAGCTGTCCATTCTTAGACCGAGATATTTTTCGCAAGATTTTAATTCTTACCTTCACTTAACATAGGTAGTATGCCTGGGGGGTCCCAGCTAGCTCCACACCGCTGTGCGTGCGGTGCAGCAGCTCAGCTGGCCTAGACAAAATCCATTTTCTGTAAGCGTTAACGCCAACGGAAAAATTAAATTGTATGGAGTTGACATTTACTAACACGTGACAATCACGTGACATGTGGTTAGCAAATGTCAACTCCATACAATTTAATTTTTCCGTTGGCGTTAACGCTTACAGAAAATGGATTTTGTCTAGGCCCGCTGGTCGGGTAGCTCGGCACGCCAGCACACATCACATCATCCGTCGGGCTCTTGTCTCCGCTGGGGCACCGTCTGTTGTAGAACCCGACGGCTTGGGGGGGCGATGGGAAGAGCCCACACCAGATGACTATAACGCCTCGGAAGTTGGGTAGGCCTTTGGTGTGGGACGCTACTTGTGTTGACACCCTGCGCCATCCCCTCTTCAGCTGCAGGTGCAGAAAGTCTCAAATGGCGCAAGTACAACAACCTAATTGGGTGCTATATGTTTGAGTCGTTTGGGGTTGAAACGTTAGGACCATGGTGTCCGAGTGCGCATCCACTCTTTCGTGACATCGGCAAACGATTAGTCGACTCCACAGGTGACCAAAGGGCTGGCCTTTTCTTTGGACAAAATCAGCATTGCCATTCATGGTGGCAATGCGGCCAGTGTTCTGGGCACTTTTCCAATTGATAGCAATGTTGACGAATTTTTCGATGCCCTATAATTTCTCTTTTACTTTTGCTTGTATATACTTTATTTGACTAAATATACCATAATTGTAAGCACTATTTCAAATAAATCATAATACATAATATGTATGTTTACGTACATTAACTTATACATATCGACGCTGGAAAGGAAAAATTATCCAAACGACATTTTTGGCCATTTGGAGTTATATACATTGTTGGAATCGCCTGATTTTTCTGCGTCGTTTGGTCTTACCTACTTACGTCCTTCTACGACGACTTTTGATGTCGCTTCGACATTTTGAAGTTCGCGAGAGTTCACTTTTTTTCCTTACTAAACGACAAAATTTTCGAGCATTTTTGAAAATTTGGTGGTTGTCGTAATTGTGAAATGCTAAATTTGCCTTTGGTCAAGTTTGACATTTCTGTTCATACGGTAATTACTCCACTTAGTTAACTTTTCCAGTATCTGGCGATATAGTGTTAGGCGCTTAGGTAATTTTGAGTTATTTGGTTTTTTTCCTACATGCATTGAGGTAATATAAAAAATGTATATTCAATTAATATTTAGGTTTTTTTGCTTCAACTTCCACATGTTTTTTTTTTTATTTTGGTAAGGCAAATTTGGTGTAATTTGGTAAGGATAAATTCTAAAAAAGATATATATTACATTCTTACCGTACCTTCCTTAATCAAAGCTTGTCGGTTAGTCAATTTTTCCTGTTTCTACTTTTAGGGAAAATTTTACTAAGCGACACTAACTTTAAAACTGAGCATTATTTTTAATAGTTACGTATACTATAATGTAGATAAAAAAATATCCAAATAAATTACTAAGAATTAGGCTTTTTGGACCATAACAAGAATTTACATGATTTTTTTTCTGAAAACTCAAACTTTATATTGCTCTACTGTAAAGTTAGTCTGATGTCGCTTGGATACTGTCGAATATTTGATAAACAAACTTGGACAGGAATATTAGCTTAACAGTTAATTTATCACTAAATTAGCCAATTAAAATGTCTTTATAGAGAAAGTCTAAAATTGTTTATTTGGCTTCCATTTCAAATAACAAACAAAAATTAAGTTCAAGTAAAAACAGCCGTAAAGTTATATTTTTTTAAAATATTACCTTCATATTCTCTCCATATATACTCATCATACTTCGATATCGTATTGTGACAATTATGCCAGACAAAGGGACAAATTAGTCATTACTCTGACAATTAAGTGACACAATATTTTTTTAGAAACTCTACAGGTAAAATCAGACAAATGTCGCCCTTATTTCTAAGGGCACAGGTTACTTCAACGCGGTTTGAGTTTGAAAATTTTGTTAGTATTTGGACATAATTGTCACTTGTCGCGATTATTCGACTTATTTCTTGATTAGTGACAAAATTGTCGGATTGTCATGTTTATTAAATAGGTCCAAGTCGTACAACTAAAATAGTGTTTTGACAGAATATCCTTAAGGTAAGTATTTTAAGTTGCTATTTTGTTGTAAAGTGTAGTTAGTCAATATTTTCTTCATTCTCTTAAAAGTATGAAATATGAAAATATCCCCCTTAAGGTACAAACTATTCAATATTTGTCACCTAATAATTAAACAACATACACGCACGTAGCCTGTTAAATAAATAAAACAATAAAAACTAAAAATACATTATTTTAAGGTATTTTATACCGATAACACCTATGTATATTGATGTGCATATTTGCTCACACATACATGTTACTGTTGCAGAGTGTGACGTCGACGGGCAGTTCGCCCATCACAATCAGCTTCAAGAACCATAAACTCAGCCCCAACAGCACCGACACGCCCAATGGTGAGTCACCACAACACACCTTCATACATCACAACATACCACTATGCACTGCTACAAACCAATGCGCACCACTACGCCCTACTACACACTACACCGCCATACACCACTACACACCCATGGTCCTGGACATGAATGTAGGAGTGGCCCGCGGAACGCACTCGCCACTGAGTTTTCACAACAGGGGTAAAACAAACAATATATTCCTGTAAATGGCCGTTTTAATGCGATACGATTATGCATAGCGTGACGTATTATTAGGTGATGTATGATATATTTTCTTGGTAGGTATCAAACAAACAATAATTTTAAAGGCTGTACGTTTTCGTTCGCGGGGCAAAGATCATCCATCACTAAAAATTTTGGGAGAAGGACAAGGTGGATGATAAAAACACTATATTGTTGCTTACAATAAAATACATGCAATTTCAATAAAATTCGATCGAGCTTTGTTACTAAACATAACTTATCTCTATAAAACCCCAAAAACATGTAAATTTAATGAAAAAACATTCGAATTCTATCATCGCAAGAGCTTTGCTATCAACGAGAACGATAACAGTTGCATGCTCTGCCTCCGAAGTTCTGCATTAGATTTCAGTACTAAAAATAAATAATTTGGATTTCGAAAAGAGTTAACTATGACATAGGAGACATTTCCAACGTGCACTCAGCCAGCTTACTTTAAATGGTTTCGTTTAATGGTCACGCTTTCATTTGTGTCTTTCACTCGTCCACACTATCTGATCAATCACTACATGTCTAGTGTCACGCTTGAGCTTAACTTATGTAATGATGTTTTTTACTTTCATCGATAATTTAGTTAAAAAATATTATTGTTATCCATCCCACCGAGTGAGTGTATCACTGCGAATAGATCTCAAACCTCGTGGCGCTGTGCTAGCTCGACGAGGTGGCGATCACAAGTTGTAGCAGCTGTTAGGTTAACAGACGACTACAACATCACTTTTAATTCGATGCAGTAAATTGACATAAGCTTTCTTTACATATTATACTTTATCTTTACATAGTATAAAACAAAGTCGCTCCGGCTGTCTGTACGCTTCGATCTTTTAAACTTACCAATGGATTTTTATGCAGTTTTCAGTAATAGATAGAGTGATTCAGAAAGGCAGGTTTGTATGTATGAAACATGCATATTATTATTACATTGCACTCTTGCGGAGCCGGGGCGGGTCCCTAGTGTTTTTATAATATAATGATATTTTCTTTTTGCGATGGGCGAGAATTGTTTTTTTTTAAATCTTTATTAAGTTAATTTGGGGATTTTATCTCAATGGATACGCAAACGTCATCATGCCGAACACATGTTTAAAAAAATGCTAATTAAAGGAGAATACTAATCAATATAGTACACCAACTCGCTAAATCTTTTTGCTACATCTGACTTCGGTTGAGCTAAAATTGATTGTATTAAACCTACCTGTAATATATTTAAACTAAACTCATTGATTAGCCTTCTCCTTTCCTTTTGGTTCTTGACACTCTCCCACTCCATCAACAAATGATGTACATTCTCTGCATGCGTTGCAGTTGGGAGAAATTACTTTCGTCATAAGAAATGCAAACTTTGCTGATGGATAGTGTCCAGACCTTAATCATACAACTACCTTAACATAACTTCTACTTAACCTACTACTGTCAAACCAGGGCACTTGAGGAAGCTCATTTTGAACAGTTTTGTACCATATACCTTTATCTAATGATTTCCTGTTAAAATGTTGTTTTCAGTTATTGAAACACCTTATTTTAAATTTTGATACGTATTCAACATAATCTGGTATAAAGTTCAGCTCGATTCCTTCCTTTGCTGCTCATTTAGATGAGCAATCAGCTTCCTCATTACCCTGCAAACCAAGATGCGCTGGAACCCATTGCAACTTCAACTCTGTGCCAATTCCAATACACATGAAAATATATTTTAAAATGTCGTAACCTATCGATGTCCCTTTGAAGCCAGAGGTTCATCGAGCCACGTGATGTAATGCACTTTTGCTATCAGTAAATATAACAACCTTATCATATTTTTTTTTCTGTTACATAGGACAAGGCTTGCAAAATTGCAATGAGTTCCAACGTCATGATAGATACATTGGACACTATTTTAAAACCTACTCCATAATTACAACTGGAATCGTAAAACGCTGCACCTAATCCGTGAGCGCCCTTAGACCCATCTGAATACAGTTTCTGCCACCCATGGTATTTAATATTCAATTCTCTCACGACTTCATTGAGTAAAGTGTTGGGCTCGTACCTTGATTTAGCTAGGGATACACATTCTAAGCCCATAACTAAGCATTTATGAAAATCAACAGCTGATAACCAAATATCAAAAGTAAACATTCTAAGAACATCTACAGAAACACCTTCAGTCTGTTTTACACCCTCGATTGTTTGTGCGAGTAGAGGCTTTTTTTTATTAACCCAATAACTAATTTGCATAAGAGCCCTCAATTCAGAAAATACATAAGTATTACTATTATTAGACCAAGCACTGATTTTTAATAAATACTTATAGGCTAAATATTGTCTTCTTATAAATAAAGGGGCAATGTGTAACTCGCTCTCTGCTTACGCAAGTTTTATTTAATTTATAATTTTCTACTATCATATTATTATATCCGAACGCATCTTACATATTAGAATACAGATTCCTATTTGACCGCGGTTTTTGAGCTGACCAATAACTCCTTCCATCCTATCCAATTCCCACAAATCAGAGAAGAAATGCTCACCGCGCGCCAATCAGAGTTGCGCATTCATTGCTAACCAATCATCGCTCAGACGCTGTGATTCGCGGGAAAAAGGTATAATTACCTTCGCCATATTGTGTCTCTGAGTCTTCATCAAAAAACCGCCGTGAAGTTACCACGCCAAGACAAGTTATCACCCCGCGCCGCGCCGAGATAATGAACCCGCTAATGTATCTATATATCTAAAAACAATCAACTATTCGTGTTGGCCATACACGCGTGTGACGAAATAAAGACCAAAGTGAAAGTGTTCAGCAACCAAGAAGAAAGAGATTCAACCCACGTGCACCTTCTTCCCAAGATAACCAGCTCAAGATATCCAAGTAAGTCCTTTTTCCTACCCCTGGTCAGCTCATTACTGTGTGGTCAATATTTCACCGCCAAAATTATTTTCCCGCTACGGTCCTTCGAGAAATTTCCGGACCACTCTCCATAACATGAATTGGAGTAATTTTGATAAAGCCGCCTATTATCCTTAAGAGCCTATACTACCTCAAATGGCTTAGCATGATCCTCCGTTATGTCGAAAATACTGCAGTAATAATTTTGAAATAAATATATCGCCAGTTAAAAGGTAATAGGGTATTAGTGACAAAAATCAAATTGTTCAGGAGAGCAGTTTAAAGTTTGATATTTTAGAAAAATGGATATAATTTTCTACAAAACGCAGTTTCTGCTTGGGCATAAGTGACAAAAAGTCACCACAGAGCAATGGGAGTTAACGCATTCGAAAGAGCGGAAAATATTAAGTAGAATGCCATTCATAAGTAAATTTCGACCAAAATGTCGCTTATGCCCAATTACCTTTTAACCGTCGATATGGTAAAGATGAGGATTAATGTTAGTACTATGACGAAAACACGATTCCATAAAATTTTCTTGATAGAAATAAAATTCCAAAGTTACCACCAAACCGAACAATAAACCGCTGGTATTCAAAAATAACTTCAAATTAGATAATGAAACTTTGCATATTAATTGAACTAACTATAAAGCAGGTCTTATGTTATTTACTTTTTTTAAATTACCATTATTTTCACCGTAATAATAAATAAACTAAATTATCGGTGTCTTGGAGTCTTCCCTGCCACCCTGTCTCGCTTGCTAGCGTGACCGCGGCCAGTAGTGTGCGAGCGAGATAAAGAATGAGAAGCGCTGAGGTAGTATAGGCCCTTAAGGCTTGATTCTGAATTTAATCGAGTTTACAAATATGACTCTTTGTCAACGAATTAGGAATTATATAGAAACATAACTCTCTAACGAAGCCCGCTAAAACATGGTTCCAAACTCATACCACTAAACTGATAATACGAATGCAACACGCGCACAAACAAAACAAAATATTTTGCTAAATTTATTTTCTGCGCATGGATCCGTCAATTCATTCATTTGGGGCGCTATTTTATTTAGTAAGATAATGTTAGAGTGAAAGTGAAATATCGAATCAAGCGAGTGCGAACGAGATGGATTGTTTTGTGACATCGAGCGGCGAGAATGGTGTTATGCAGTATGCAGTAGGAGTCAGTCATTAATTATGAACTCAAATATTATAAATTAGTACTCACGCGGGGCTTCGCTCCCGTGGATTCTATGACGGTAAAAACATAACTCTCCTTTTTTGCAGTCGTGTAAAAAGTAGCCTATAACCTTCCTCAAGCTTCAAGCTACTTCCATACCAAATTGCATCCAAATCCACCCAGTACTTTCGAAGATTAGCGCGTTCAAGCAAACAAACAAACAAACAAACTTTTCCGCTTTATAATATTAGTATAGATTAATATTAAACCTCTTTACATTAAGTTTACAAAAAGTGTAAAGCTTCATAAAAGGGAATGTCCGTCGGCCATATAAAAAAAATCCTGAAATGAACAAGAGTGAAATATACGCCAAATGTTACTACAAATCGTAGGTAACCCATTACAATTTCAATAATTATCAAAAAAGCTAGGTAGAAGTCAGTTACAAACCTTTTTCTGAAATATTGGTCGTATAAGTCTAGGGTTAAGGATGCCAAGTCGTCATTTAGGCGGGTCCAACCTAAGTCCGTGTTTAAAAATGGGTATCGTGTGCACAACTATAATCAACATCTTCGAAAAATGACCATAGTCGTTGCTATACCATAAAAAAGCAATCCGTACGTAACTCAATTTGCAAGCGCTATTGTAGAATCAAGTAAACAAACAATCGAAAATGCACTAATATCAAACTGTCAGTCTGTCAGTAGGTAAGGCAAAGGAGATGTGATTCATACAGCCTACGATAAGCTTTATATTCAATAAATATTTGATTTTAAATAATATTGACATGCATTTATTATTATTTTTTATTTATGGTACACATAGGTCGAATTATATTAAATTAATAATTACTGTGCACTAAATCTGCATCCTAATTCGTTAGGAATTATTTTACGATTCCTGTTTGGCTGAATGCCACTTACTAGTGTCAAATAAACACTAACCTCCAATAAAAATAAGAACGAATTAAACGGCTATCAGGTTAAATATTTTAATGATTTCCATATTTTTATATCCTACTTAAACAAACTTGAAAATTATTTCATTATACATATTTTATTTTAAAAAGAATTAAGGACTATTCGCAGTTTCTGTCCATTTCAAGCACTTGGACAACACCCTTTGGAAACGAAAGTTATTTTATTACTTACCTAATACCTATTTTAAATGGAAATCATTATTTCCTCAGGATCTACCGAATTTCAAAATTATTAATTTCTTAAAGTACATAAATAAGGTAAGAACTCAATAGCTAACCCGCCATCAGAAGGGCGTTAGACTTATAAGCTGTGAAACTAGATTAATATATATATATATAATGCGTGAGTAAAGTAAATTTAATATACAAGGTGGTTTTTAAAAAGTACGAGCCAAAATTTAAGGGTTCTCGAGGTACTCAAAACAAAACTTTGTTGTTTAGTAAAATGGACAGAAACATCTCCTAAATATTGGCTCGCTCTATTTATCAGCTCATATACGGAGTGCCGATTTAATGACCTGCATTGTTTCAACTTGGTGTAATACCTACTGATAACATAAAACACATTAGACGTGATTTAAAATTTGTATTCTTAAGCAATCCTTAAATTAAGTTATTAGGATTTACCCGAATTTTTCATGAAATGCTGTGCAACAGTACTGACCGTACAAATAGGTACAACTGATTTTTTAGCATACGGTAGCCAGTGCGTGACGAATATATGTCTTTGTTACCAAAATATATGGAGCAAAACCTACTGGCATTAGTTGGTAATCAGTCATCCTCTCTTTTTTCTAAGCGGATTGCTGCAATACACTGTAGTCATCGAATCTCTTTTTTGGGGAAACTAAAATAAGAAACACACAGGCAAACCAATCCATCCAATTTATAAAATTCTGTACGTAATTAGTTAGGTATTAAAAACTGGCTGGCTACCTGTTGCATAATACTGACAACTCGTGGTTGTCTATACGAAAATAAAACACGAAATTATTTTACTTACGAGTGATAAGCTATCCCAGTTAATTTTTTACTTCCTTCTTTCCGTCTTTTACACCACCTTATTACGCAGGAGGTCATTTTTATCCCTCAGAAACGAGCTTTTTCTTGGATTTTTCACTAATCAACACGATTCTGGCGTCTATCACTGAGCGCACGTCAGACTGAGAGGCGCTTTGATTGTATTTTTTTCACCCCGCCTACTTGATTGTATTTTGCATGGAACCATTTTTGAGCGGAGTTCGTGTTCTATATCATTCCTAATTCGTTGCTCTTTGTACTATTATCGTATAAAACAATTGCGTAATCAATACGGCTTCTAATTAAGGACATGTATAATCTTCTCAAATGTATCATGTGCACCCCCCAAGAACTTCCTGCTAGTAATTTTAATATATTTAAGAATTTTGAGCATTTGTTGAGCACTTCATTAATGAGTTTTATGTCAGTGAACTTAGCAGATCATTGTCCAGCAGATCAAGAAAAAAATTGAGTTCTCTTCGCATGCAGCTGAGTTCTATAGTTCCTGATACTTTTCAGGAATAGTTCCGACGTTTTTACCCTGAAAAAAGTCATATGTCTAAATGCTCTGCTAACTTCCCGTAGCAGATCATTTTCCGACAGATCAAAAATAAATGTGCAATATTAACGTATACAGCCGTGTTCTACAGTTTCTGATACTTTTCAGTAATAGTTCTGGCGTTTTTTTTTTAATATTAGCAGATAGACCAAAGTACTAGAAAAATTTAAAATTTCCATTTCCATCTTTCAAACTATGCTCAAATGATAGAACTCTTTCTTAAATGCCGCATTCGATAAGAAACTGTGATCTAGAATAACACCAATTGGTGCAGTGCAGTGCAGGTGCAGCTTTTTTACTAGTTCGGCATTTAAGAAAGAGTTCTATCATTTGAGTATAGTTTTAAGGGTGAAAATGGAAATTTTTGATTTTCTTAGTACTTAGATACGCTCTGCTGGCTATGAAACCTAAGTTCTGGACTCGGGTGTTGTTCTAGATTGCAGTTTTTTTACCAGTTCGGCATTTAAGAATGAGTTCTATCCTGTATGTATGTATATCGGGCAGGTATCCGCAACTCCACGACCAAGCGCGTATTTTGAGTTCTATCCTTTGAGCATAGTTTGAAAGATGGAAATGGAAATTTTCATTTTTTCTAGTACTTTGGTCTATCTTCTAATATTAAAAGAAAAACGTCAGAACTATTACTGAAAAGTATCAGAAACTGTAGAACTCGGATGTATGCGTTAATATTGCACATTTATTTTTGATCTGCCGGAAAATGATCTGCTACGGGAAGTTAGCAGAGCATTTTGACATAATATGACTTTTTTCAGGATAAAAACGCCAGAACTATTCCTGAAAGGTATCAGGAACTATAGAACTCAGCTGCATGCGAAGAGAACTTAATTTTTTTCTTGATCTGCTGGACAATGATCTGCTAAGTTCACTGACATGAGTTTTCCCCAGCTTAGACTCCTATCTAGCCATAAGCCCAAATACTTGATATTTTCTGAATAAATCAAGGGCTCTTCTATTCTTAGCACTGGTAGTTTTTTCCTGCGACCTCTACTGAAAAGACAATATTGCGTCTTATTTGCTGAAAGTACCAACCCTAGTTCATTTAACGGCTCTACAACTAAGGTAGGCGAGAATGAAGAGTATTATTAGAGTCGTGGTGGTCGTAGGGGAGCGAGCCGCGGAGCGACCGTGAGCTCCCGCTCCCGTTACTATACATAACGCGGGATTACACTCACGACCCATTACCACTGCTATCTAAACCCCATTCAATACCTAATACGTGTTGCTTGCAAAATATATTATCATGATTTATTCCTTTTATTAGTCATGTCCCTCCATAATCACATTAACTTTTTGATAATTTCACAGAATGTTATTAAAAAAAAAAATCGTTTTCCATTTGATTTCGAATCGATTAATTTAATTACATCACATGTCTTCGTCGTCATTATTATCTTACAACACTGAAAAATTAAAAGTCGTGTTATAGTGTGTATACTAGCGTATCGATTACTGTTAGCTGCCTTATTATAACACTAGTTTTTGGCCGCTACTTGCACGCGTGGGAAGGTTTTCCCGCATAAATCCCGATCCTGTGGGAATTCCGGCATAAAAATTAGCCCATGTTTCAATAGATTTCATTTAAATACATTGAGTAGTTTTTCCATACATGTATACATTCAGCCATAACAAATTTTCGTATTTATAATAAGATGCTTACTAACCAGCTAACCATTGCCTCGTGTCATGTCTGTGCTGCAGCAGCGTGGCGAGCGGCGCCGGCGCACGCCACTAGAGGTAACACCTGCTCGCTCACACACCTCACTCATGCTTGTACACCTACTAACCAGCTAACCATTGCCTCGTGTCATGTCTGTGCTGCAGCAGCGTGGCGAGCGGCGCCGGCGCACGCCACTAGAGGTAACACCTGCTCGCTCACACACCTCACTCATGCTTGTACACCTACTAACCAGCTAACCATTGCCTCGTGTCATGTCTGTGCTGCAGCAGCGTGGCGAGCGGCGCCGGCGCACGCCACTAGAGGTAACACCTGCTCGCTCACACACCTCACTCATGCTTGTACACCTACTAACCAGCTAACCATTGCCTCGTGTCATGTCTGTGCTGCAGCAGCGTGGCGAGCGGCGCCGGCGCACGCCACTAGAGGTAACACCTGCTCGCTCACACACCTCACTCATGCTTGTACACCTACTAACCAGCTAACCATTGCCTCGTGTCATGTCTGTGCTGCAGCAGCGTGGCGAGCGGCGCCGGCGCACGCCACTAGAGGTAACACCTGCTCGCTCACACACCTCACTCATGCTTGTACACCTACTAACCAGCTAACCATTGCCTCGTGTCATGTCTGTGCTGCAGCAGCGTGGCGAGCGGCGCCGGCGCACGCCACTAGAGGTAACACCTGCTCGCTCACACACCTCACTCATGCTTGTACACCTACTAACCAGCTAACCATTGCCTCGTGTCATGTCTGTGCTGCAGCAGCGTGGCGAGCGGCGCCGGCGCACGCCACTAGAGGTAACACCTGCTCGCTCACACACCTCACTCATGCTTGTACACCTACTAACCAGCTAACCATTGCCTCGTGTCATGTCTGTGCTGCAGCAGCGTGGCGAGCGGCGCCGGCGCACGCCACTAGAGGTAACACCTGCTCGCTCACACACCTCACTCATGCTTGTACACCTACTAACCAGCTAACCATTGCCTCGTGTCATGTCTGTGCTGCAGCAGCGTGGCGAGCGGCGCCGGCGCACGCCACTAGAGGTAACACCTGCTCGCTCACACACCTCACTCATGCTTGTACACCTACTAACCAGCTAACCATTGCCTCGTGTCATGTCTGTGCTGCAGCAGCGTGGCGAGCGGCGCCGGCGCACGCCACTAGAGGTAACACCTGCTCGCTCACACACCTCACTCATGCTTGTACACCTACTAACCAGCTAACCATTGCCTCGTGTCATGTCTGTGCTGCAGCAGCGTGGCGAGCGGCGCCGGCGCACGCCACTAGAGGTAACACCTGCTCGCTCACACACCTCACTCATGCTTGTACACCTACTAACCAGCTAACCATTGCCTCGTGTCATGTCTGTGCTGCAGCAGCGTGGCGAGCGGCGCCGGCGCACGCCACTAGAGGTAACACCTGCTCGCTCACACACCTCACTCATGCTTGTACACCTACTAACCAGCTAACCATTGCCTCGTGTCATGTCTGTGCTGCAGCAGCGTGGCGAGCGGCGCCGGCGCACGCCACTAGAGGTAACACCTGCTCGCTCACACACCTCACTCATGCTTGTACACCTACTAACCAGCTAACCATTGCCTCGTGTCATGTCTGTGCTGCAGCAGCGTGGCGAGCGGCGCCGGCGCACGCCACTAGAGGTAACACCTGCTCGCTCACACACCTCACTCATGCTTGTACACCTACTAACCAGCTAACCATTGCCTCGTGTCATGTCTGTGCTGCAGCAGCGTGGCGAGCGGCGCCGGCGCACGCCACTAGAGGTAACACCTGCTCGCTCACACACCTCACTCATGCTTGTACACCTACTCATTATGCTCAGCTTGTTTCTACTCTCATATATACAACGAATTAGGAATAATATAGAACACGAACTCCGCTCAAAAATGGTTCCACGCAAAACACAATCAAGTAGGCGGGGTGAAAAAAATACAATCAAAGCGCCTCTCAGTTTGACGTGCGCTCAGTGACAGACGCTAGAATCGTGATGATTAGAAAAAATCCAAGAAAAAGCTCGTTTCTGAGGAATAAAAATGACCTCCTGCGTAGTAAGGTAGTGTAAAAGACGGAAAGAAGGAAGTAAAAAACTAAGTGGGATAGCTTATCACTCGTAAGTAAAATAATTTCATGTTTTATTTTCGTAAAAACAACCACGAGTTGTCAGTATTATGCAACAGGTAGCCAGCCAGTTTTTAATACCTACAACGTGTAATTTAAAGGGTATAAAAATTTAAAAAAAAAAGATAAATAAAAATGTTGGTACAACTCGTCTATCTTAATCTAAAACAAAGTAAAGTTTCTAAAGATAGAGTGAAACGTCGATGTCCGCGCTAGTTGGAACTGTGTGACAGACATCGACGCCTTCCCCCTGCACTATTGGTTACCGATTATTCCGTATGACAATTTTAGTGATTAAAGATTATACAAATAGCAATACCAAGGTATATACATACCAAGTGCATGGCTTCTTTGGATGATAACAAACGATATGGCAAGGGTTTTGTAATCCTAAGTCTACGTGTGTAGAACTTATTACAAATTCCAATACACTGATACCAGAGACCGAATTTTTCAAATTAAGAAGAACGAAAAGAATTATCGTGTTATTGGCAAGTGACGTGGAAAGTTATTGACCCTCGTAGTGCTGTGACACGTTTGTTATGATTGGTATTCAACAAATATATGAAACCAATAATTTGGTGTCAATTCTTTGAGTCAGTTATTTTGTGCTGAAACTGTGCATAGAGACTCCATGCTAGATGTTGTCTTCAGCCCTTTTGGATAGATATGGGGTTTCCGTTACACGTTGTATATTTTATATTAAGTACAGAGTTTTATAAATTGGACAGGCAAACTAATCCATGGTTTGCCTGTGTAATTCTTATTTTAGTTTCCCCAAAAAAGAGATTCGACGACTACAGTGGATTGCAGCAGTCCGCTTAGAAAAAAGAGAGGATGACTGGTTACCAACTAATGCCAGTAGGGTTTGCTCCATACATTTTTGGTAACGAAGACATATATTCGTCACGCACTGGCTATCGTATGCTAAAAAAACCGGTCAAGTGCGTGTCGGGCCACGCGCAGTGTAGCGTTCCGTAGTTTTTATAACAGCCAAGTGCGTGTCGTATTCGCTGACTGATCATTTCGTACCATGCTCTAACTAAAAGCCAAACATGACTACCTAACTAATTTGACTTCCTATACAAATCCTCACCTGATCCAACAATTTTGCACGGAAAGTTTTAATTTTTTTTAGAGATTTGTATAAAACTTGTCATAGCCGGTGTTTTGAATTTAAATACGGACACAGAGCTACATTACTCAATCGTCACAAGAAACTAGCACGATACAACTGGCGCTTAGCGCCATCTATCGACATTTCTATAGAGTTGTTCGAAATTTTCGAGTCAAATACAATTGGTCGACTATTACTCGTAAACTTGTAAAGCCCACTTATGTGTGATACTACTGCCGTGACATTTGAATTTCTAACTACAACCGTTTAGTTGATAGAGGGGGTGGACACTTGACTCTAACGAAAGTTGGTACTTTAAATTCATTTTATTTGCTCAAATTCATTTTATTTGCTTAAACATGTGTATGTACATACATAAAAAGTGCATACAGGATGACAATATATTGTAGATAAAGTGCAGACATGTTTGTCACAACGTGACGTGCAAAATGGTACAAAATTACAATAATAAAAAAAATAAAAAATGTCAAAATATAAAAAAAAAAATATATATATATAAAAAATGTCACAACGATTAATATAATTATGTCAAGTTACAATATACCTAGTCAAAGTCAAACAAAATAATTCAATCTCCAAATAGTCTAATTATGCAAGTCAAATTCTTTTTCATTAAGGAACTCAGTCACCTTATAATAGGCTTTGGCTGTCAAAAATTCACGAAGTTTATTTTTAAAAGTTGATTTAGGTAATTCTTTCCAACTTCTCGGCAATTTGTTATATATGACCGGTGCCATGCAGTAAATGCTATTACGCATTAGGGCCGTCCTAGCGGGTTGCTGACAAAGTTGACTATTGTCACGTCTGTTGCGTGGAAATGCGTCAGCTAGACATTTATAGTAATGCGGGTTCGATTTAACAAACACAGCTACTTCTAATATGTACAAGCACGGTAAAGTTAATATTTTGTAATTTTTAAAAAAGGGCACGCAGCTATCCGTTTTCTCAAGTCTAAATATGGCTCGTAAACATCTTTTTTGGGACTTGAATGCTGTTTCTTTTTCCGTCGAGTTACCCCAAAATATTAGCCCATATCGTAGATGGGTTTCTACTATACCGTAGTATGCTGTTAGTAGACCATCCGTATATAATGTGGATGAAAGTGTGTGTAGTGCGTATGCGGATGTGCTAAGTTTTTTACATAAAGTTTCGATATGCGCTTTCCAGTTTAGGTTTTTATCAATCTGAAGGCCAAGAAATTTTGTCAAGTTTACATCTTCTATGTTTTCATTACAATATTCTATTTTAAGATTCATGTTAGGTAATCTTTGGGTAAAATGTATAGCTTTCGTTTTCTTTAGGTTTATTTTTAAATTGTTATCCTGCAACCATTGTATAACTGACTTTAGGGAATTATTAATGTCAATCTCATATGTATCTAAAGTTTTACAAGGTATTATCACGGTGCTGTCATCTGCGAATAGTGTCATTGGTTTTTCTATGCATTTAGGCAAGTCATTAATGTATAGTAAAAATAGATATGGGCCCAATACGCTTCCTTGCGGTACTCCATATTCTACTTCACGTCGTGAGGATCGATATATCTCTTCTTTCTTCTTTAAGATATTGATACGTCTAATTTCAGTAATTTGTTTTCTATGTCTTAAATACGATTCAATTAGATTGAGTACATTTCCTCTTAAGCCATAAGCTTCCAACTTTTTTAGTAGTGTAGGATAATGTACGTAGTCAAATGCCTGGGTCATGTCACAGAATATGCCGCAGACTGGGTTTCGTTTGTCAATATTGATCATAACATTATATAAAAAGTCATATATAGCCATATTAGTTGTCTTATTTTGTCGAAAACCTTTTTGTTCGTCACATAAAATATTACTTTTTTTTATAAATTCTGACAGTTCCTTGTATATATACTTCTCAAATATTTTGGACATGACTGGAATGAGCGCAATAGGTCGGTAGTTTTCCATCCGATCTCTATTTTCTTTCTTAAAGAGAGGCTTTATTATAGAAAAAGCCTCTCTTTAAGAAAGAAAAAAAAAAAGCTTGATAAGTCACGAACGGTTTACTTAATCAAAAAACGGTCTCACCAAACCCCTAATATTTTTGAAAGACCTATCCAACGATATCCCACACTATGGGAAGAACGAAAAAAAATAATTATCATCCCACTTTACATGTATGGGAGGTACCCTAAATAATTGTTTTCTTCAAAATTTTATTTTACCACTTTTTCGGCGTCATTAACGTGTATACTCATGCCAAAGTACAACTTTCTAGTACCAATAGTTTTTGAGCTAAACCGCGGACAGACAGACGGACATGGCGAAACTATAAGGGTTCCTTGTTGACTATGGAACCCTAAAAAGTCAGCTGTACCTATTTGTATGGTTAGTACTGCTGCACAGCATTTCGTGTGAAATTCGGGTAAATCCTAATAACTTAATTTAAGAATACAAATTTTAAATCACGTCTAATGTGTTTTATGTTATTAGTAGGTATTACACCACGTTGAAACAATGCAGGTCATTAAATCGGCACGCTAAATAGAGCGAGCCAATATTTAGGAGATGTTTCTGTCCATTTTACTAAACAACAAAGTTTTGAGTACCTCGGTACCCTTAAATTTTGGCTCGTACTTTTTAAGAAATTCGGTAGATCCTGAGGAAATACTAATTTCCATTTAAAATAGGTATTAGGTAAGTAATAAAATAACTGTTTCGTTTCCAAAGGGTGTTGTCCAAATGCTTGAAATGGACAGAAACTGCGAATAGTCCTTAATTCTTTTTAAAATAAAATATGTATAATGAAATAATTTTCAAGTTTGTTTAAGTAGGATATAAAATATGGAAATCATTAAAATATTTAACCTGATATCCGTTTAATTCATTCTTATTTTTATTGGAGGTCAGTGTTTATTTGACACTAGTAAGTGGCATTCAGCCAAACAGGAATCGTAAAATAATTCCTAAGGAATTAGTTTGCAGATTTAGTGCACAGTAATTATTAATTTAATATAATTCGACCTATGTGTACCATAAATCAAAAAAATTATATATGCATGTCAATATTAATTAAAATCAAATATTTTTTGAATAGAAAACGTATCGTAGGCTGTATGAATCACATCTCCTTTGTCTTACCTACTGACAGACTGACATTACTGCATTTTCGATTGTTTGTTTACTTGATTCTACAATAGCGCTTGCGAGTTGAATTACGTACGGATTGCTTTTTTATGGTATAGCAACGACTATGGTCATTTTTCGAAGATTTTGATTTTAGTTGTGTACACGATACCCATTTTTAAACACGGACTTAAGTTGGACCCGCCTAAACGACGACTTGGCATCCTTAACCCTAGACTTATTACGACCAATATTTCAGAAAAAGGTTTGTAACTGTTCTACCTAGATTTTTTGATAATTATTGAAATTGTAATGGGCTACCTACGATTTGTAGTAACATTTGGCGTATATTTCACTCTTGTTAATTTCAGGATTTTTTTATATGGCCGACGGGCATTCCCTTTTATGAAGCTTTACACTTTTTGTAAACTTAATTTAAAGAGGTTTAATATTAATTTATAATATTTGAGTTCATAATAAATGACTGACTCCTACTGCATACTGCATAACATCATCCTCGCCGCTCGATGTCACAAAACAATCCATCTCGTTCGCACTCGCTTGATTCGATATTTTAGTTCCACTCTAACATTATCTTACAAAATAAAGTAGCGCCCTAAATGAATGAATTGACGGATCCATGCGCAGAAAATAAATTTAGTAAAGTATTTTGTTTTGTTTGTGCGCGTGTTGCATTCGTATCAGTTTAGTGGTATGAGTTTGAAACCATGTATTAGCGGGCTTCGTTAGAGAGTTATGTTTGTATATCATTCCTAATTCGTTGCATATATATGCTTAGTGAGCTGCGTGCAAACGGGCTTTAGCGTTCATTTGTAGCACATCATGAACTTTTTTTTTGTTTTAAAAGAGAACTAGCGATGTGGGTAGAATTTTCATTACTAGTAATCTTGTTAAGACCTCCAACTAAAATAAATAAATATGCTTGTGTGTGGAGTGGGTTCTCGGCAATAGTGTAGTGGGTGGTGTTCGAACTCGCGACCTCTCGGTCACAACACCTTATCCATTAGCCTATTGATGTTGTAAACATGATACTAGACTAATCTACGTGCTCCTTTTGATATCCCACAATTCTAAAACCATGTTCAGATCGGCTGAAAGAATCCAATAAGTATATTCTATATATTTCCATTCATGTTTTCATTTTTATTCCATAAAAGTGGACAAATGTGCGCCCGTCCATGTAAGACACCGAACTGAATATAAATTAAACTGAAGTGTCTGTCATTTCAAAATAACCGTGTTGTCTGAAGTATGCTATGCTTATTGTTACAACCTAAAATATGTACAATACTCTCAGAATTTGGTTATACTGAAACCAACCTTTATCTAGATGTTACACACTGACAATATTGTAAGCAATTATAAATTCATTCATTATCATGTGAATTCCCCTTTTTTAAATAAAAATTGTAGATCCAGGTTTAATTCTTTAAAAACATACAATATGTATTTATATTGACCTGGCATTAGTTTTAATCGTCAGCGACTCAAAGTTGTCAAGTTTTTATTATAAGTAGCAATAGACAGGTTGGCTTTAAAGCACACCACAGGTTAAGGAGGAGTGGTGTTGTCGTACGCGGTGTACATTAGTGTGCGTTTATTTGAGTATATACAGGGTGTAATGTGTGTGTGTGTGACAGCGGACGCGTGTCGCGTGCGGCGCGTGCACGCGGCCTTCGCGGGCGACGACGACGAGCTCTCCCCCGCCGCGCACGCCGCACACGCTGCACACCCCGCGCACGCCGCGCACGCCCCGCACACGCCGCACCCCACCGAGCACCCCAGGCGTGAGTTACATACATACCACCAGTACTTACTGATCAAACTTTCAACTTGATATCACTTCATTCTAATAAAGAATTTCTACTTATCTGCTTAGCCTTTTTTTAACTATGTTGTATGTAACATGCTTACATCAGTTTTGTTCAAATTACCTAACTATGTAGAAGTCAATTTCCAGTCTAACCAGGTACAGTTAAGTGTTTATTTTATATGGAGCCACTGTCTATCTGACCCCCATAACCCAGTAGCTGGATAACACGATACCCCTGTCTATCATAACGACTGTCAAAAATATACGAATGACCACTGGAGCCAACTGCTTCATGTTTTTATCGAAACCTAGAAGGTATGTATTGTATTTAGTTATTTATGTCTATAGAATTTTATTCCTTTCATTATGGAAAGTGTTTATTTCTCAATTTTGCGAAATTTTAATAACATACATACCAGAATTATTTCATTTTTAGCAGAGTTTGCAATTGTCTGACATAAACGAAATTTGGGTAACATTAACATAATAGCAATTGGCAGATAATTGTTCTGGCTATTAAACTGTGTTTTGTTACAGCTAAAGAGAAAAAAGAAAAAGGTAAAAAGGGAGGGGGCGGGGGCGGGGGCGGCGGTGGAGGGGGCGGCGAAGGGGGCGACAAGGAGGGGCGCAGCGCGGACGACAAGCGCAAGCACATCAAGAGCCTCATCGACAAGATCCCCACGCAGAAGGACCAGCTGTTCCAGTACAAGCTGGACACGGCGCAGGTACGACACGCCCCACACCGCGGCGCTAGTTCTCCAGCCGGTACTGACGCGCCTCTGTCCCGCAGATCGACAGCGTGCTGATGGAGAAGAAGATCCGGCCGTGGATCAACAAGAAGATCATCGAGTACATCGGAGAGCCCGAGCCCACGCTGGTGGACTTCATCTGCAGCAAGGTGGTGGCCGGCTCCGCGCCGCAGGGCATCCTCGACGACGTGCAGATGGTACGTCACACTACACACACCACACACCTCATACCTTACAGCAAGGTGGTGGCCGGCTCCGCGCCGCAGGGCATCCTCGACGACGTGCAGATGGTACGTCACACTACACACACCACACACCTCATACCTTACAGCAAGGTGGTGGCCGGCTCCGCGCCGCAGGGCATCCTCGACGACGTGCAGATGGTACGTCACACTACACACACCACACACCTCATACCTTACAGCAAGGTGGTGGCCGGCTCCGCGCCGCAGGGCATCCTCGACGACGTGCAGATGGTACGTCACACTACACACACCACACACCTCATACCTTACAGCAAGGTGGTGGCCGGCTCCGCGCCGCAGGGCATCCTCGACGACGTGCAGATGGTACGTCACACTACACACACCACACACCTCATACCTTACAGCAAGGTGGTGGCCGGCTCCGCGCCGCAGGGCATCCTCGACGACGTGCAGATGGTACGTCACACTACACACACCACACACCTCATACCTTACAGCAAGGTGGTGGCCGGCTCCGCGCCGCAGGGCATCCTCGACGACGTGCAGATGGTACGTCACACTACACACACCACACACCTCATACCTTACAGCAAGGTGGTGGCCGGCTCCGCGCCGCAGGGCATCCTCGACGACGTGCAGATGGTACGTCACACTACACACACCACACACCTCATACCTTACAGCAAGGTGGTGGCCGGCTCCGCGCCGCAGGGCATCCTCGACGACGTGCAGATGGTACGTCACACTACACACACCACACACCTCATACCTTACAGCAAGGTGGTGGCCGGCTCCGCGCCGCAAGGCATCCTCGACGACGTGCAGATGGTACGTCACACTACACACACCACACACCTCATACCTTACAGCAAGGTGGTGGCCGGCTCCGCGCCGCAGGGCATCCTCGACGACGTGCAGATGGTACGTCACACTACACACACCACACACCTCATACCTTACAGCAAGGTGGTGGCCGGCTCCGCGCCGCAGGGCATCCTCGACGACGTGCAGATGGTACGTCACACTACACACACCACACACCTCATACCTTACAGCAAGGTGGTGGCCGGCTCCGCGCCGCAGGGCATCCTCGACGACGTGCAGATGGTACGTCACACTACACACACCACACACCTCATACCTTACAGCAAGGTGGTGGCCGGCTCCGCGCCGCAGGGCATCCTCGACGACGTGCAGATGGTACGTCACACTACACACACCACACACCTCATACCTTACAGCAAGGTGGTGGCCGGCTCCGCGCCGCAGGGCATCCTCGACGACGTGCAGATGGTACGTCACACTACACACACCACACACCTCATACCTTACAGCAAGGTGGTGGCCGGCTCCGCGCCGCAGGGCATCCTCGACGACGTGCAGATGGTACGTCACACTACACACACCACACACCTCATACCTTACAGCAAGGTGGTGGCCGGCTCCGCGCCGCAGGGCATCCTCGACGACGTGCAGATGGTACGTCACACTACACACACCACACACCTCATACCTTACAGCAAGGTGGTGGCCGGCTCCGCGCCGCAGGGCATCCTCGACGACGTGCAGATGGTACGTCACACTACACACACCACACACCTCATACCTTACAGCAAGGTGGTGGCCGGCTCCGCGCCGCAGGGCATCCTCGACGACGTGCAGATGGTACGTCACACTACACACACCACACACCTCATACCTTACAGCAAGGTGGTGGCCGGCTCCGCGCCGCAGGGCATCCTCGACGACGTGCAGATGGTACGTCACACTACACACACCACACACCTCATACCTTACAGCAAGGTGGTGGCCGGCTCCGCGCCGCAGGGCATCCTCGACGACGTGCAGATGGTACGTCACACTACACACACCACACACCTCATACCTTACAGCAAGGTGGTGGCCGGCTCCGCGCCGCAGGGCATCCTCGACGACGTGCAGATGGTACGTCACACTACACACACCACACACCTCATACCTTACAGCAAGGTGGTGGCCGGCTCCGCGCCGCAGGGCATCCTCGACGACGTGCAGATGGTACGTCACACTACACACACCACACACCTCATACCTTACAGCAAGGTGGTGGCCGGCTCCGCGCCGCAGGGCATCCTCGACGACGTGCAGATGGTACGTCACACTACACACACCACACACCTCATACCTTACAGCAAGGTGGTGGCCGGCTCCGCGCCGCAGGGCATCCTCGACGACGTGCAGATGGTACGTCACACTACACACACCACACACCTCATACCTTACAGCAAGGTGGTGGCCGGCTCCGCGCCGCAGGGCATCCTCGACGACGTGCAGATGGTACGTCACACTACACACACCACACACCTCATACCTTACAGCAAGGTGGTGGCCGGCTCCGCGCCGCAGGGCATCCTCGACGACGTGCAGATGGTACGTCACACTACACACACCACACACCTCATACCTTACAGCAAGGTGGTGGCCGGCTCCGCGCCGCAGGGCATCCTCGACGACGTGCAGATGGTACGTCACACTACACACACCACACACCTCATACCTTACAGCAAGGTGGTGGCCGGCTCCGCGCCGCAGGGCATCCTCGACGACGTGCAGATGGTACGTCACACTACACACACCACACACCTCATACCTTACAGCAAGGTGGTGGCCGGCTCCGCGCCGCAGGGCATCCTCGACGACGTGCAGATGGTACGTCACACTACACACACCACACACCTCATACCTTACAGCAAGGTGGTGGCCGGCTCCGCGCCGCAGGGCATCCTCGACGACGTGCAGATGGTACGTCACACTACACACACCACACACCTCATACCTTACAGCAAGGTGGTGGCCGGCTCCGCGCCGCAGGGCATCCTCGACGACGTGCAGATGGTACGTCACACTACACACACCACACACCTCATACCTTACAGCAAGGTGGTGGCCGGCTCCGCGCCGCAGGGCATCCTCGACGACGTGCAGATGGTACGTCACACTACACACACCACACACCTCATACCTTACAGCAAGGTGGTGGCCGGCTCCGCGCCGCAGGGCATCCTCGACGACGTGCAGATGGTACGTCACACTACACACACCACACACCTCATACCTTACAGCAAGGTGGTGGCCGGCTCCGCGCCGCAGGGCATCCTCGACGACGTGCAGATGGTACGTCACACTACACACACCACACACCTCATACCTTACAGCAAGGTGGTGGCCGGCTCCGCGCCGCAGGGCATCCTCGACGACGTGCAGATGGTACGTCACACTACACACACCACACACCTCATACCTTACAGCAAGGTGGTGGCCGGCTCCGCGCCGCAGGGCATCCTCGACGACGTGCAGATGGTACGTCACACTACACACACCACACACCTCATACCTTACAGCAAGGTGGTGGCCGGCTCCGCGCCGCAGGGCATCCTCGACGACGTGCAGATGGTACGTCACACTACACACACCACACACCTCATACCTTACAGCAAGGTGGTGGCCGGCTCCGCGCCGCAGGGCATCCTCGACGACGTGCAGATGGTACGTCACACTACACACACCACACACCTCATACCTTACAGCAAGGTGGTGGCCGGCTCCGCGCCGCAGGGCATCCTCGACGACGTGCAGATGGTACGTCACACTACACACACCACACACCTCATACCTTACAGCAAGGTGGTGGCCGGCTCCGCGCCGCAGGGCATCCTCGACGACGTGCAGATGGTACGTCACACTACACACACCACACACCTCATACCTTACAGCAAGGTGGTGGCCGGCTCCGCGCCGCAGGGCATCCTCGACGACGTGCAGATGGTACGTCACACTACACACACCACACACCTCATACCTTACAGCAAGGTGGTGGCCGGCTCCGCGCCGCAGGGCATCCTCGACGACGTGCAGATGGTACGTCACACTACACACACCACACACCTCATACCTTACAGCAAGGTGGTGGCCGGCTCCGCGCCGCAGGGCATCCTCGACGACGTGCAGATGGTACGTCACACTACACACACCACACACCTCATACCTTACAGCAAGGTGGTGGCCGGCTCCGCGCCGCAGGGCATCCTCGACGACGTGCAGATGGTACGTCACACTACACACACCACACACCTCATACCTTACAGCAAGGTGGTGGCCGGCTCCGCGCCGCAGGGCATCCTCGACGACGTGCAGATGGTACGTCACACTACACACACCACACACCTCATACCTTACAGCAAGGTGGTGGCCGGCTCCGCGCCGCAGGGCATCCTCGACGACGTGCAGATGGTACGTCACACTACACACACCACACACCTCATACCTTACAGCAAGGTGGTGGCCGGCTCCGCGCCGCAGGGCATCCTCGACGACGTGCAGATGGTACGTCACACTACACACACCACACACCTCATACCTTACAGCAAGGTGGTGGCCGGCTCCGCGCCGCAGGGCATCCTCGACGACGTGCAGATGGTACGTCACACTACACACACCACACACCTCATACCTTACAGCAAGGTGGTGGCCGGCTCCGCGCCGCAGGGCATCCTCGACGACGTGCAGATGGTACGTCACACTACACACACCACACACCTCATACCTTACAGCAAGGTGGTGGCCGGCTCCGCGCCGCAGGGCATCCTCGACGACGTGCAGATGGTACGTCACACTACACACACCACACACCTCATACCTTACAGCAAGGTGGTGGCCGGCTCCGCGCCGCAGGGCATCCTCGACGACGTGCAGATGGTACGTCACACTACACACACCACACACCTCATACCTTACAGCAAGGTGGTGGCCGGCTCCGCGCCGCAGGGCATCCTCGACGACGTGCAGATGGTACGTCACACTACACACACCACACACCTCATACCTTACAGCAAGGTGGTGGCCGGCTCCGCGCCGCAGGGCATCCTCGACGACGTGCAGATGGTACGTCACACTACACACACCACACACCTCATACCTTACAGCAAGGTGGTGGCCGGCTCCGCGCCGCAGGGCATCCTCGACGACGTGCAGATGGTACGTCACACTACACACACCACACACCTCATACCTTACAGCAAGGTGGTGGCCGGCTCCGCGCCGCAGGGCATCCTCGACGACGTGCAGATGGTACGTCACACTACACACACCACACACCTCATACCTTACAGCAAGGTGGTGGCCGGCTCCGCGCCGCAGGGCATCCTCGACGACGTGCAGATGGTACGTCACACTACACACACCACACACCTCATACCTTACAGCAAGGTGGTGGCCGGCTCCGCGCCGCAGGGCATCCTCGACGACGTGCAGATGGTACGTCACACTACACACACCACACACCTCATACCTTACAGCAAGGTGGTGGCCGGCTCCGCGCCGCAGGGCATCCTCGACGACGTGCAGATGGTACGTCACACTACACACACCACACACCTCATACCTTACAGCAAGGTGGTGGCCGGCTCCGCGCCGCAGGGCATCCTCGACGACGTGCAGATGGTACGTCACACTACACACACCACACACCTCATACCTTACAGCAAGGTGGTGGCCGGCTCCGCGCCGCAAGGCATCCTCGACGACGTGCAGATGGTACGTCACACTACACACACCACACACCTCATACCTTACAGCAAGGTGGTGGCCGGCTCCGCGCCGCAGGGCATTGTTACGGGGCCGGTTCTAAGTCCCTTTTTAAAAAAAACTATTTTTGAACCTTGAAAGAATTTTAATTAGAATTAGTACAAGAATACAAAATTAATGTGTCCGCCACGAAGTTCAAAGTATGACTGCCGGAAATTACCAATAATTACGATTCGGAAAACAACAACTGTGGGAAACATTATATGACACCTAAGAGGTGTCAGCGTTTATATTTTATATGCTTAGGGCTGTCTTCTAATTTATAACAACCCCCCCGATAAGATTGATCATTACGATTAAGAGTGATGAGAAATCTAAGTTAAAAGATTGAACTTCGTTTTGGTTACAAACTAGGATTTAAGAAACCATAAGAAACATTATAAATGTACATAACTGCTAATAATCTTAAAACTAGTCTAGAATTAACATAGAAAATATAGTATATTTTACAATAAAATAATAGCCTTTACAGACGAGGCTTTAATTGTTTTATAAGATATGAGATTACAATAACAATTGATAAGGCTAAGTCATAACATTACGTCTTAGTGGAGTAGGTAGGGATTTGCATGACCCTTGGATATCTTCATCAGATGATTCGGCAATGCTGTTGTTTACTGACTGAACAGACTGAATTGTTTGTTTCTTTTTAGTATAGCATTGATTAAACACTTGGATACAATATCGAGGTTTAGTTGAACAAAATAACTTCCGTGATCTGTATAAAAGATAAATAAGAACAATGCTAGAGATAACATATGTTACTGAGAGATAATGAGTACTATATTTATATAAGTGAGATGGTTGTTCAATCTTATTTAATTCGTTTTCGAATTCCTTAAGATGCACACTTGCTTGTAGTAGTGAATTGAAATCATTAACGTTAGATAACTTTACAAAAGGGAGATGCCTTACTGTTTTATTTATTCTCTGATTATCGCAGCAATCATCTTCTATAATATTAAAATTAGATATATGATTAGTAAAATTAGAGATAACATTATCACTAGGCGTAAACTTTAAAGTTTTAAAGAAAGCAACACAATATTTTGGCAAGGTTAGCATGCCTGTACCAAAAAAGATCTCATCATGATTGGTAGGATCATTTTCACATGTTATATGAGCTTTTCCAGGCTCTGACTGTACAAACAACCATTTATTATTATTTAACTTGAAAAATACATCAATAGAGCCATGTAACAACTTGGTATTACAAGAATCTGGCAATGAACTTATAGCTTCGGTTAAGATTATTGTTTCACACGTCGGATTCGCAATTGTAGAGTACACATTTCCTAAAGAACACACATAACACTCGTTATGAATCACTTGACACTTATCCACTGACTCTAACAGTGAGTAGAACATACGATCTATAGTTACGGCCACATAAGGTTTATCGGGAGCAATAAGTATGTAAGTGTCAGGTTTCGTGACGTCGTAGGGAGCTGGAAGTGGAACATTATGATAAAGGTTGTATGTCTGTGGAAGGACGAGTGGGATTTTTGTGATAATAATGATTTTATTTAGATGATAATAACAAATTAAATCAGAAATATCTATAATTATGTGTATATTTTCTAAAGATAAACTTGTAGGAAGCTCACAGTGTTTAGGAAGCTTGTCTTTATGTAGGTCTAGTTCGTGGAATAATTGATAGGGACTAAGTACAGCTGGATGAAGAATGTTGAGCTTGCTAAATAGGATAGCGTTGTTGACGTCATCAATGTCAAATGACAAGGCTATCGTAATGCTTTCTAAAGAGTTCAATAACATTATCAGATGGTTTTTTATTTCCAATTTATCAGTTGAGTTAGATAATTGTTCAAATGCCATTCGAATAGTTTCTAGATTTTGATTCAATTGATTTTGATTTTTGTTTACCCTTGACATTGTGTTATTGAAGGTTGAAATAGTAGATCTGATGACGTGAATGTTATCTTTCATTAAGTGAGCTAGCTGTTTTTCGTCCGACTGTACTTTGGTGATAGCGTCCGAGAACTTTAAGGCGTCTTCGGTATCTAAAGTTCCAAAGATTCATTTTAAAATTGAGCCGCCAGCATCAATGAGCCCGCGTTTAAAACGGTTTGGTTTTTGATCTTGAACAAGGTAGGATATAGACAGGAACTTACGAACATTGTTAAGATGTTGGTTTTGTAATGGTGATAGTAAATTAGTACATTCTAATTGGATTTTACTAGAAATGCTGGTAACACAGAAATTAGAGACTTCTTTGATTAGAGCTTCGACTTTATCTAAATGGGGTTTTATATGACTAATGTCTAAGTACGTTACGACATTCCAGTGATCGTTTGTGAACTTAACGTTCAATAACTGGTCGAAGTATAAGCCTGGACTGCCTATGATTGGAGTAACGTATTTGTGGCTCGTAGATGGATGGAGTAATAACCTGAAATAGAAAAGATTAAGCTAGTCATCTGTTGCCATTTTTATTTCGTCGTAATGATGACGAACGTATTTTCTATTAATTAAAAGGGTAACTGTATGGTTACCATTGATTTTAACTATTTTAAAGGGTCCTTTCCATATAGGAGACATTGCTTTATTTTGTTTATGATGGTACCGTAAATATACCATATCACCTATTTTATACGTCACGGGTTTCGCATGAACATCGAAACGCTCTTTGGACTTTTCTTTGGATGAGTGTATGTTTTGCAAGGCTTTTTGTCTACTATAGTATAACCTATGATTGAGAGCACGGATATAGTCCGTGTATGTATTTAATTCTAAGGTGTCGGCACTTTTGGGTATGTAAGGTTTAAATCCGAACAACAACTCCATCGGTTGAAAGCCTGTAGTTGAATGGACGTTAGTATTATATGCAATCATGGCAGTTTGTAAATATAAACTCCAGGTATGTTGGTTGTCTTCGATGTATGATCGCAGGTACTCTTTTAAAGTGGCATGGCTTCTTTCGAGAGCGCCACATGTTTGAGGATGATAAGGAGAGGCAAAAATATGTTTGATACCGAATAATCTCTCCAGCTGTTTTAGGACATCGGATGTAAAGTTGGTCCCTTGATCGGTTACAATCATCCTGGGAATACCTATATGAGAAATGAAAAGTACAAACTTTTGTGCAGTTTCTTCAGCGGAACATGATGTCATTGCATAAGCTTGTGAATATTTGGTTAAATCGTCTTGCAAAGTAAGGATAAACTTATAGCAATAATCGTGAGTTTCGGGTAATGGTCCTACAACGTCTAAATATACTTTTTCCATAGGCTTTGTTGCCGTGGATGTGATTATCATAGGAGCGCGATTTGTTTGACGTAATGGTTTGTTTATTTGACAGGACTTACAACTTTTGACGTAGTTCTCTATGTCTTGGCGCATATTTTTCCACCAATAAAGCGTTGTTAACCTATCGTACATCCGAGAAATACCCGGATGTCCTGCTGAAGGTGAGTCATGGTTATCTTTTAATATACGAGGAACTTCCGCGGGTGTAGGATATAGAATATTGTTATGATATATATGAACTTTGAGACCTGTTTTATGAAAAATAAATCCAATAATATTATATAATTTTGTAAATGATAGCTTTGCGAACGGATCTTGGAAATCGGAAATAGCAAATTCTTTTTCCTCTGGATACCATGCAGTAATCATGTCTCGATAATCTCTTATCATATTAAAAATGTCCTTATAAGTCATTTCGTCATAATGATGGACACGTAAGAATAAATGGGTGAACACATGATTTTCATTGGATGTACTTTGGAACGTATAGAGTTCTCTTTCTAAGTTCCGTATGTCAGGTAAGTCCTCGTTGAACTTAGACATCTGTAAAATTTCAGAGCAGTATGGGATAGAGTCGTCTAAATCAATGGCAGTAGGGTAAACGATCATTTTACACTTGGTTTTAAGTAACGAGATATTATGTTCTTCGATAACAGTGTCATAGGAATTAGTATGTTGTTGACTAATTTGTAAATATTTTTCGTAAGTTTCAGAAGTAGAAGGAGTATCTGTGGTAAGTATTGGATTACGAGACAAGGAATCGGCGTTACAATTCATTTTGCCCTTTTTATGGACTATCTCGTAATCGAACTCTTCTAGCTTTAAGCGCCAGCGAACTAATTTCGAATTAGGATCTTTACAATTGAACAACCACTGAAGTGGCTTATGGTCAGTGACTACAGTGAACTTGTTACCATATAAGTAAGGCCTGAAGACTTTTGTGCCGAAAATTATAGCTAAACATTCTTTTTCGGTAGTGGAATAGTTTCCTTCCGCTTTGTTGAGAGTTCTAGACGCATATGAGACTGGTAAATCTTGACCGATTTTTCCTTGGGATAAGATTGCAGATACAGCGAAATTAGAAGCGTCTGTAGTTAATATGAAAGGTTTAGAGAAATCGGGATATTGAAGAATAGGAGCGGTCGTTATTTTATGTTTTAATTCATCGAAAGACTTCTGTTGTTCAGGAGACCAGATAAAAGCTGCATTTTTCTTTAGAAGGCTAGTGAGAGGTTTTGTGATATGCGAAAAGTTTTCTATGAACCGGCGGTAGTACCCCACTAATCCGAGGAATGATTTAATGTCACGAGGCGATTTTGGAACTGGAAAATTTTGAACACAATAAACCTTTTTCGGATCGGGTTTCACGCCGTGATCCGATATTATATGTCCTAAATATTGTACTTCTTTTCGTAAAAACTCGCATTTGGCAGGCTGTAACTTTAACCTATGTTCACGTAACTTCTCAAAAACTGACTCTAAATTTCGGCAATGGGATTCAAGGTCGTGGCCGAATAATACAATGTCATCCATGTATGTGAAACAGTGAGTTCCTTGAAGCCCACTGAGGACAATATTCATAAGCCTTTGGAATGTGGATGGTCCATTTCGGAGTCCGAAGGGCATCCTTGTAAATTCATAATGACCGGATGGGACACTAAACGCGGTTTTTTCTGTGTCTTTGACCTTGACCTGGTGGAATGAAGATACAAGGTCAAGTGTGGTGAAATATTTGCTATGACCTAGTTGATCTAGGATATCGGAGATATTTGGAATTGGGTATGCATCGCCAATCGTGATTTCGTTTAATTTGCGATAATCTATAACAATCCGCCATTTGGGTTTACCGGATGCGTCTTGTTTTTTTGGTACAACCCAAATTGGTGCTGACCATGGAGATATGGATGGTCGAATTATGTTTTGATCTAGCATATCTTGAATTTGTTTATTGACCTCTTCCTTATGACATTCTGGAAACCTATAACTCTTGACCGCAATGGGGGTTTCGGAGGTAACACGAATTTTGTGTTCTAAAGTATTAGTATGTGTAAGTTTGTCTCCTTCCAAATAGAATATGTCTTGGAACTTTGAACATATATTACGTAGGCGATTTTTTTCTTCTAAATTAAGATGATCGCATCTAATCATGTTTTGAACTTTTGAATCCCGATCAGCTGTGTACGGGTATGTTGACTCAGAATAGGTTGCGGTTGTATTGATAGAAACAGTGTTCTCATTGTGTTCCAATATTTGTGAGATAGGTTCTAGGGTTATTTCGAGATCTTTTAAAGTTATGTCTTGGTCTGACGTGTTAAGCACAGAAATAGTAGTTTGGTTATTAGGATCAACACGAACTAAGCACCGGGAAATATATAAATGAGGGTGATCTTTTAATTTAACATCTAGCAAAAGTCCCTCTTTAATTTCGGGGTTAGTGACATTGCAACGAATAAACATTTCGCTTCTAGAAGGAATAATCTTTACCGTAGGCGTTACTGTTGTTTTTAAATTGAAGTAGTATAATGGATTATCTTGAATGAACAATTTAGAATCGCCATAACTAATTACGGCTTTATTCCAGTCTAGAAAGTTTGAACCTAGGATGCCATCATACTCTAAATTAATTTTGTCTACGATATGGAAATAATACGGAACTGACATATCTCCGTTGTTCAGTTCCAAAGATAAAATAAACTTGCCTTTAGTTTCGGAGAACGAATCAATGTCGTTAATACCCTTGATTTTTAAGATATCTTTTTCAACCTGAGGTGGCTCAGATAGGCACTGTTCTTTAAGGATGCATATGGAACTGCCAGAATCAACTAAGAGACGAATAGGCGTTTTCGTATGTGAAGTTTCTACTACAATGTAAGGTAAAGTACGCCTTGAATTAGGGAAAACATCGTGAATCGTAGAATAGCCACCTGGATTTTGGATAAAATTATCTAGTATTCCTTTTGGTGGACTCGTGTTTATCATTGATTTAGTAGAACTAGTAGGGATTGAGTCGTATATTTTAGAATTAATAATTGATTTAGTAGAACTAGTAGGGATTGAGTCATTGTATATTTTAGAATTAGTAATTGATTTAGTAGAACTAGTAGGGATAGAGTCATTATATTTTTTGGAATTAGTATTTGATTTAGTAGAATTAGTAAGGATAGAGTCATGATATACCTTAGAGTTAGTACTTGATTTAGTAATTGGGGAATTGGAATTTTTAGTGGCTTCGGAATTAGTAGTACATTTGTATTTAGAAATAGAATTAGATTTAGAAATTGAAGCCTCTAAGAAAACTTTCCCACGATTAGTGCCTATATTAACAGAGTTACGGCGGCACCGGCTCGTAATCTGATCATTTAGTTTAAATCATCGTCGTCATCGGTAGGTGTTGAAATCTGATTACACTCGACGCTTTTTTCATTTGTTGTGTTCTCACGATTTCCGCGATCGAAGCGGGAATTATTAAATAGTCTTTTACGACATTGTGAAATATCATGCCCGATATTTTTGCAATAGCGACAGATTAATGGTTGAGAACTAGAAGTTGAAGGTTTAGGTGTGTAATTTGACTGCTTTGGTTTAGACGAAAACTGAGTTTTATTTTGATTGTTTTTCAATCTACATTCTAACTCAGAGTGGCCTACTTTATGACAAACTTTGCAAGATGATCGAACCGAGAAGTTGTAAATTTTTTCTTCTTCCGTAGCGACACTTATAGCGGCATTAAGGTTTCGGGGATCTCGACAACGAACAATAGTACTTAATCTAGGATGTAGTCCCAGACAAAACGTATATAAAGCTAAATCTTCTGTCATAGCAATGCGTCCCGGAAGTTCTTTTTTTAAGGAATCTGAATTATGTATTTCGGATTGCAAGTCCGTCAGGCAGGTCTCAATCCTGAGGGCATATTGTGCGACGGATTCGTTTGGCAACTGTTTACACGATTGCAGCTCTAACAAAAGATGATTATAATGTTTTCTTTCCCCGAAATTCTGCCTTAAGAATGTTCGTAACTCGTCGAAGCTATCAAAAATTTTATTTGAACAAGCTACCTGTGCTTTTCCTTGTAATTTTGATATTATGTATTTGAGCAACAAGGACTTTTGACCCTCAGATGCTAAGTCAAGAGCGTTTTGGCAATTTGTTAAAAACGCCGATAAAGTTTCGCGCTCCCCTTGGTATGGGTTTATAAAGTTACACAAGACTTGGATGGGGTATGGCTCAGAGATAGTAGGAGTTACTTGTTTTCTTTCACTTGTCATGGTAACGAGTATTTAGACGAATAAAGGTAATTATTTATCAAAAGGATTTAGGAGACAAGGATACTTATGTGGCAATAACGAAATTGTATATTCTACTCACAGCAAACTGATGGTTTGAAGGACAGGATGCATCACGTAGACCTCGGTGAGTAGAGCACTTGACACCAGCGCAGACGTGCAGCAGCAGCAGTCAGCAGCAGACACAGGCGACACTTGGGTGATCCGTAGACAGCGTTGGTTGGGGTTAGCTTAGCTTGAAGCTTACCCAGGCAGGAGACGAAAGGCTTCGTAGAGGCGTTGACTACTTTGGCCAACTCGGTTGGACTCGGTGTGATCACGATCGGATACCGTGATAATAACGTGGTTTTGACGACAAAATGACACACACGTACCGGATAGAGACAGGATAAAGTCACACTGGATAGAGACGATAGAAATAAGATAGAGTCACACTGGATAGAGACGATAGAAATAAGATAGAGTCACACTGGATAGAGACGATAGAGTCACACTGGATACCGATTTTTAAGCTTGATTTAAAGACGAACAAGGCGGGCGGGCACTGAATTTAGTTTTATATTATTTTATGAATAGCCAGCAACGACTTATACTGACTATCCCACTTCTGACACCACTGTTACGGGGCCGGTTCTAAGTCCCTTTTTAAAAAAAACTATTTTTGAACCTTGAAAGAATTTTAATTAGAATTAGTACAAGAATACAAAATTAATGTGTCCGCCACGAAGTTCAAAGTATGACTGCCGGAAATTACCAATAATTACGATTCGGAAAACAACAACTGTGGGAAACATTATATGACACCTAAGAGGTGTCAGCGTTTATATTTTATATGCTTAGGGCTGTCTTCTAATTTATAACAGCATCCTCGACGACGTGCAGATGGTACGTCACACTACACACAACACACACCTCATACCTTACAGCAAGGTGGTGGCCGGCTCCGCGCCGCAGGGCATCCTCGACGACGTGCAGATGGTACGTCACACTACACACACCACACACCTCATACCTTACAGCAAGGTGGTGGCCGGCTCCGCGCCGCAGGGCATCCTCGACGACGTGCAGATGGTACGTCACACTACACACACCACACACCTCATACCTTACAGCAAGGTGGTGGCCGGCTCCGCGCCGCAGGGCATCCTCGACGACGTGCAGATGGTACGTCACACTACACACACCACACACCTCATACCTTACAGCAAGGTGGTGGCCGGCTCCGCGCCGCAGGGCATCCTCGACGACGTGCAGATGGTACGTCACACTACACACACCACACACCTCATACCTTACAGCAAGGTGGTGGCCGGCTCCGCGCCGCAGGGCATCCTCGACGACGTGCAGATGGTACGTCACACTACACACACCACACACCTCATACCTTACAGCAAGGTGGTGGCCGGCTCCGCGCCGCAGGGCATCCTCGACGACGTGCAGATGGTACGTCACACTACACACACCACACACCTCATACCTTACAGCAAGGTGGTGGCCGGCTCCGCGCCGCAGGGCATCCTCGACGACGTGCAGATGGTACGTCACACTACACACACCACACACCTCATACCTTACAGCAAGGTGGTGGCCGGCTCCGCGCCGCAGGGCATCCTCGACGACGTGCAGATGGTACGTCACACTACACACACCACACACCTCATACCTTACAGCAAGGTGGTGGCCGGCTCCGCGCCGCAGGGCATCCTCGACGACGTGCAGATGGTACGTCACACTACACACACCACACACCTCATACCTTACAGCAAGGTGGTGGCCGGCTCCGCGCCGCAGGGCATCCTCGACGACGTGCAGATGGTACGTCACACTACACACACCACACACCTCATACCTTACAGCAAGGTGGTGGCCGGCTCCGCGCCGCAGGGCATCCTCGACGACGTGCAGATGGTACGTCACACTACACACACCACACACCTCATACCTTACGTCTCACACCACACACCTTCAACCAAACACAGAAAAAGAAAGGGCCAAGAATTGAACCTTGTGGCACGCCCATCTTGACTAGGGATCCTGAAGATGTCGCTCTATTTGCATTGGCTTTTTGTTGCTTGTTTGATAAATAGGAAAAAACAAGATCAGCAGGTAGTCCACGAATTCCTTAATAGTGTAATTGACAGATCAGTGTTTTGTGGTCAACGCAGTCAAAAGCTTTGGAGAGATCCTGAGATTTCTCCTAATGGCTATATTACACGGTTCAATTCTGCCTTTCAATTTCATCGAAGCAAATGGATTGAACAATGTAAACATAACATTGAATCATTCAATGTTCAATCGCATTGAAAAAATTGAGCTTGCTCAATTTTGCCCTTCAATATTCAATGCATTGAACGAAAATTGAACGTGTAAACACAAGAATTTAATGATTCAATAGATTTTCATTCTCAATGTTGCAGTGTCAAGAAAAGTCGTCAATAGTGTTCTTTATATTATTTTTGTTCAATGGAGTAACCCTTTTAAGTGCTTCAAAGAACAAAGACAGATACTGGCCTACACAACTTTTAAATCTAAAATTACACTGCCATTTATCTTTAATGTATAAGAATCTATACAAAAAATTATATTATATAAAGCTAAATTACCACTGACTCACTCACTGACTCATTGACATAATTGTTCTCCCAGATGGTGGATGGGGAGGTGGGTATATTTTGACAGATTCGTAAACAAGTAACTTTCAAACCTATGGGAAAAGTGCCAAACCTCCCCTTTTCCCCCCCTTCTCCCCCCTCCCTATCGTATCTCGGAAACTACGAGACCCGTATTTTTTTTTACGGATTCGTATAGAGGAGGCTCGGTTAAGTAAGAACCATTTTTCAGTTTTATGTGACGGCAACTCTACCAAGCCTGTCTTCATATTATTATTATCCATCCAAAAAAGCGAAAAAAACAGACGGCGGCGTTGGTGGATGCGTCTGTTTCTTCGCTTCTTTCTTGTCAATTCTTCAATTAATTAATTTTAAATTAGATTGATTCCCACGCGTACTACCTGATTCGTAGACATTTTCATGAGCAATGCGCATTGAATGGTTCAATGTTCAATTTTGATAGTTGTACGTGTAAACAGTATCTTTCAATTCTGATCCTTTTAGGACATTGAAGCAATGTGATTGAACCGTGTAATATCGCCATAAGATTTCAGAATGTGACGGATGAGTGCTACTCTTGCGTCAGTTTTTGACCGTTCGTAAAACCAAACTGCCAACTATGCAGTATCCCATTTAAGTTAAAATGTGAAACAATCTGGTCCAGCATGATTTTTCGTAGATATTGCTCAATCCTAGAAGCAGAGATATCGGCCTATAATTAGAAAAATCACTAACAATCCGACTCGAAAATTGGTACTACTTTGCTTTGTTTCATAAAATCGGGGAAAGTACCGCTATCTATACATTGATTAAAATGCCTGTTAAGATAGGAGCAATTTTTTTTATTGATTATAGGTTCGCGTTTGACCACCATCTCACCTGATGGTAAGTGATGATGTGGTCGAAGATGGAGCACGCTTACCTAAAAGTAACCTATTCACTCTTGACTTAAAGACCCCTAGGTTATAGCTATCGGGAAACACAGACTCCGGCAGGGAATTCGAATCCTTAGCCGTACGCACAATGAAAATATTCCCAAAACGTTAGTGCGTATAGGTGGGATGTCCACCATGTCCAATTGAATCAATAATATCTCCAAGCATCCTAACAGATAAGTGTTGAGAGTTTATTATCTCAGTAAATAAGTAGCGGTGGTACTCCGCAGGTCCTGGACGAGGAGGCGGAGGTGTTCGTGGTGAAGATGTGGCGGCTGCTCATCTACGAGCTGGAGGCCAAGCGCGCCGGCCTGCACAAGTGACCGTGCTCTAGCTAACTAATACATATATATTATATTATATCGTTGCACGCCTTTCATTTCACCACACTTCCTGACTCCAGCAATAATGCCACCTACCACGTCAAGCCTTCGCCTGCTGACATTTGAAAACAAAAGGAGTAATTGATGCTGTGACATTTGACATACTGAGGTAACGCTGTGTGTGTTATTTTACGTTGTCCTTACTGATATGCATTCTGTTTCATCGTATGTAAAGGATTTCAGCTAGTCTGTTATTGTTTTTTAACATCGAATGCTAGCTGGAGATAAATATTTCATTTTAGTTTATTATAGATGTAGTTGAATTGTGGACTATATTGACGTCTAACAAATACTGTTCGAATTGCTGGGCAATGAGCCGCTATATTTCTACGTCTGGTATGAGTAGCTGGGTCGATGTTTATGCAGTAGGAGTGACACATAAAATATAGAGTATCCTAATTGAAAGCAGATCGCAAGCTTTGTCTAGATAGTAGGGAATTATGTTCACATTATGTTAACATATAGTATTATGTTATTCATCTTACATTCCCATTTACCAATGAACATGATTATTTAGATCATACACGTACACCTATCCTATATTACACCGTGAAATTTTAATGGTTGTTTTCCCGGGGCAGAAAAGCTTTCCATAAAGAATACTTTCGAAGCATAGAGTAAAAGTAAAAAAATAAAAATGATTTGGTTTAAAACAAAAATATATATTCATCAACTCGAAAATGTGAGATTCAATAATAATACTAGAGGTAACATGTAGGTACGGTCGGCCAAGAAAGTGGTGTACCAGTTTTGATTTAGTTTCCCGGTCATCGAAAATTACAACAAGGTTCGTTATAAAAAGATATTACTGAAAGAGACAACATTATCATGACGTAAACCTATGTATTTAGTATTCATACGTCATATGTCACATATAAGTACATGACATTTTAACCTTTAGTATAAATGAAAAGGACATTAGTTTCTACAAAGCAATTGAAATGTTTCCAAACAAAAGTAATAAAAACTATTTAGACAACCGAATTCCATTTGAAAAAGAAAACTGACAATTGACATTTTGTCAAATATATGCAAAAAATCGATATATTTTCCGTGTTATTTTTCAATCAACTGCATATAAAATCATCTCAATGCCTGCCAACTTGACCATTGCCGAAAGAGCACAAATAATTGCCCAATTTAATGAGGGAAGCAGTATCAGTGCGATATCCCGGAATTTGAATATATCGAGGCGTTCTGTCCGCTTTTGGATTCGTCGTGAAGGAGAGGAGGGAAGTTTGTTGGATCACAGAAGAAGTGGTCGCCGGCCTGCACTCTCCAATAACGATAGAGAATTCATGAGACGGGAATATGAAATCAATGGTTTTAAGCCCACAAAACATTTTGCGGAGATGTTCGATGTGAGTGCCCAAACAATAAGGAATCATCTACATTACATGGGGTTGCACCACAGGCATTACGCCAAGAAAATATATTTGACGGATGCTCACAGACTTGCTCGTCTGAACTTCGCCAGAGAGCACTTAGAGTTTGATTGGTCTAATACAGTGTTTTGTGATGAAAAAACGTTTAAATCCAGTCAGCATGGACGTCTTCACCTTTGGCGATATAATTCAACACGGTATAAAGATGATCATGTAATCCCAAATAGAGAATCAGGTCGAATTTCCGTAAATATTTGGGGCTGGATGAGTACGGATGGTGTAGGAGAATTGTGTTCTCTACCTCCTCGAGCGACGGCTGTAAATTATATCGACGTGCTTCAGAATGCAATGCTACCGACAGTCCGTAATGTTTACCCGGAGAACGAAGTGCCACAATTTGATTTTGTTCAAGATAATTGTTCAATTCATAATGCGAGGATCGTAAGAGCCTGGTTTCGTTCACACACTGACGTAAGGGTAATTCAGTGGCCCTCAAGATCGCCGGACCTCAACCCGATAGAAAATCTTTGGGGCCTTATGGTCCAACGATGGTCGCATCAAAATGAAAGAACCAAACAAGCTCTTATTAGTCACTGTAATTATATCTGGGAGGAAATGCGGGGAACCGATATTTGCTCACGGCTTGTTGGTTCAATGAGGTCTCGTCTTTTAGAGGTTATAGAGGCCAACGGCGGTTACACCCGTTTCTAATTTTTAAAAATTTTCAATATCTTCTAAATATTACTATATATGCTATGTTTTTGTTTGTTATAAGTATTTTAAAATTGATTGTAGAAATTTAATAAAAGGATAAATCTATTTTTAGCTTGTTTTTTATTGATATTGTAATTACAAGTTTACAGAAATTGTAGGTTTGTGGACTCGCCTTGTGCCTTTACAATTTTATGTAACTTGTTGATTACAATTCTGAATTTGTAGATACAATTTTGTCATCAAAATCTACAGCCCCCCGCCGTTGATTTTACGACGTCATTGGTTCCATCAAGTTCAAACTAAGAACAGCTGTCACGTTACAAACAGTAATAGTCGTTATCAATAATCAGATAAAGACAGCAATAGAAGTTGTCAGATCGATCTGCAAGCGAAACTAATCTTTATCACCTATGAATCTGCAAGCGATATTCAACCTTAGGGTGGTACACCACTTTCTTGGCCGACTGTACTACTCAAATCACACGCGCCGCCGACAAAGGGAACAGCTGTGCATAAAAATGTTCTAAGCAAAATAAACTTGCACGTGGTGATACGGCATAAACTAGTTTTCACGCATCATCACAAAACACAGCCGAGGAGTCGACAAAGAAAATACCGATTTAAATGTTCAAAGCAAAATAAGCTCTCGTGTGTAGTGATACGGCATAAAGTACAAACTAAGAACAATTACAAACGAAGTCGCGCGCCGCCTATTACCATTATACCATTATTGCGGCGGCGAACTTAGTCTTCCCGCGAATGTCGTACGCGCAGCGCGCTTTATCGGTGCATTGGATCGTCATTACAATTATTGCAATTTGGAGTACGTCGCTATGGTGCAACTGTATGATAGAGCTGATTGTGACTCCCATGCTGCCCGGCGACTTTACGCGGAAATGAAATGAAATGAAATATTTATTTTGTAAATTGGTTATAAATAACGCTTTTATACGTCATGTTTTTTTGCGTCTTTAGTTTAGCTAGATGAGGCCGGTGTTTCCTAACTGACCACTCTGAGAAGAAACACCGAAACAAACTCAGAGGTCAACGTCTCTTTTAAAGTCCATACAATTTGTGTTGGTCCAATCATATGACAAACATGTAGGTTCATGTCTTTGGTGCTCTTTGAGGAAATAACCATACAGATTTGAGTGGACCTGTCCAGACAGTGCAAGCAGAGCCGCAACACTTGGGGTCGCTCCGTCTTCACGGGGTAATGAACCCCCAAGTCCCATCGGGCCGGACGACCGTAGCGCCGACACAGCGGCTACTAGATCATGGGCAGTTCCACACACCAGCACATGCGCAGGGCAGAGGTCGACCGGCCGTTGTTCCGCCAGAACTCGAAGAAATCATCGAGTACATTGAACGGGATCTAACCTGGGATCTAGCACGGACCAAACTCCGTTAGACTTACTTATGGTCTGAGCTCAAGCGCCTGGTGTATCGTGAAGAACACAAAACTCGCGACGCGTTAATAACTGCGGTAGTAGACGCTTTCAATATCGTAAGAAGTGACAGAGACACTAATAAAATTGAAAGACAATCAATTAAAACGTGCTTGATTGTGTATTCAACGCAGTGGCTTGCACTTCGAACATTTACTCTGTGACCGGGAAGTGTAGGTAAGTACTTACTCGTACTTTTGTAAATAATGAACATTTTAAAGTAGTTAAGTTAGTTAAAATTATTGTAAACTAGCTGTGCCCGCGACTCCGTTCGCGGGATTAGTTTTTTCATTAATAATATTCCACAACTTTTTCATACAACGCCATCTAGTCCCAAACTAAGCAGAGCTTGTGATATGGATACTAGACAACTGATAAACATACATATATATTTCTAAATACATACATATTATAGATAAATTACACCCAGACAAAGAACAAATGACCGTGCTCATCACACAAACATTTGTCCTAGGTTGGAATCGACCACAATACCAACGGGCCTGTCAAAATGCTGCCTATATGCGACTATATGCTTAAACGCTACGATACACGATGCTGTTCTTTAGTTAGTCTCGAGACATCATTTTGCAGGATTTCGGCTAATTCTAGTTTATTTCCATCGCGTAATCTTTATTAATACGTACACCATCAAATGATGGTTCGGGCAGGCCTTGTCGAGTAAATGATAAATGATCTTTATTTTGCAAATTGGTTATTAAATAACACTTTTACACGTCATTTAATTTCCTTAAATATTAACTAGATGAGGCCGGTGTTTCCTAACTGACTACCCTGAGAAGAAACACCGAAACAAACTCAGGGGTCCGTCTCTTTTAAAGTCCATACAATCTACAATGAATTAATTATATGGGAACCTTGTAGGTTTCAGTCTGAGGCGGTCTTTTGAAGAAAGATGCTCACAGATTTGAGTGGGCCTGTCCATACAGTGCAAGCATTTGTCAAATGACGTATAGCTCAACTTAGAACAAGGAGCTTAACGATTTGACGAACAATACCAAGGTAAGGACCTTTAGGTAGGCCGCAAAAAGCACTCAAACTGCCAGACAATTTATTATGTTTAACTCGAATAAATAAAAATAAAAAAAAAAACCTACATAGTGCACATATTCACAATCGTTTATGAGGATTATGTAGATTAGTCTGAAATGGCCTTTTGAGGAAAGACCAAACAGATTTGAGTAGACCCGTCCCGTCAGTGCAAGCCTTTGTCAGTTAGTCTGTAAGCTCAACTTTGGACTAGTAGGAGTAATAGGAATACCCCGTTAGATATAACTATGTCTTGAATATCAAGCAAACAACGATTCAAGTGACTTTCTCACAACATCTCACTAACAACGTTGTTGTTAGTTGGTTGTGGGTGCCTGGAAATGTCCTCGGCCAATTTGTGTTGATATTTATGCCACGACTGTGCAGCATCTGAAAATCTGCAGAACACCAGCGTGACTGCAAACAAATGGTGCAATCGATTAGGTCTTTCACTTATACTTGCTTCAGACAAAGCGTCATCCCAGTGTTGATCCCCATCCAGTAAATGACGTGCTCGGCACGCCGCTTGATAAGTAGGTGTTCAGGACTACAAGAAGCCAGCCAATGGTAACTGGACTGTCTGAACTTGTCCACGGTTCGTGGAGCCCTACCGTTGCTTTCAACAACAATAAACAAATAACACTTACCTGAGCTGTAAACGGCAACCAGGATCTGTTTGATCACGTCCAAAGTGTTTGTGTGTATAAGTATGAGTGAGTAATTGAAAGTGTGATGTAAGTCAAGTGTTCTGAACGGTCACAAGGCGTCGATCTCCAGATGGCGCGGTTCAGACAGCATCACAGCCCAAACTCGCACCGGATTGAAGCTATTTATCACTACTTTTTCCCAACAAATGCGCGTGCCACGCGGGTGGCGACAACCGGCGATAACTTCCGAGAAATATCCCAGGCTTTCATCAAATGGAGATTACAAATTCCAATTAATCGTTACTCGCGATCCAATTATCGGTTTCAACAGGCGATTCCAAACGATATTTTACCAATTATAATTAACTCAACAGGTCCCAAGCGGACATTTTTCAACAAGGAAGCAAAGTCTATCAGTCAAAAAGGTTATGTCAAGTGTCAACATCAAAAAGACAATAGAATGTTGCCACACCAAAGATCGTTCAAAAATACATTTGGGACGCAACAGTAGGGTATACAATGTTATCAAACTTTCGGAGCTCGGCAAAAGAGACAGGACCTCGAACAGAGTGCAGAACCAAGCAGAGGTAAAAGCATTCCGAGTTATTTGGATACACAATATAAACTCAACCAATAACGTGTCCTTTAAAAATACCTGGATCACTATGTACAACTGTTCCACGTAGGGTTGCCATCACCAAATTTGCCGGCCCCAGACAAGGACTTATATAAACCCCGGACATTTGGGTAAAATCACAGTTTTTCCCCGGGCACCGTGTAAAATACATTTTTGAACTAGAAATTAAAAACAATGATTATTATGGTTTTTATTTACTGGTAAAGTGATAAAATTGTTGAGCTTTAGAACTTTTTAATAAGTCTCATCCTTTTCATTTAATCAACGTAACATAAACAATGAGATGAAATACCATAGGAAACTAATAATAGAGATCGTGCTTTTTGGTACTCGTAAGACCAATATGTCCGGGTTTTACCTGGACGCTTATTGGGAAAATCCCCCCTGACGACCCCGAACGCTCTCCAAACTAGGACAAATCTGGGGAAACCCGGACGGATGGCAACCCTAGTTCCACGTCCTTTGCGGTTAAACTACTTTGTTGTTTATTATAGGTGTGTGGGAATGTTAAATTTCCACTGTCGGGAATCGAACCCGTAACTTCGAGAAAGTTCGGTGTGTATTTAGGCGAAGCAGAAGCGTAGCGAAAGGCGAAAGAATGAGTGAAGAACGGAAGATGAAATGAATGATTATTATTAAATTACTTGAACAAAAATTATATTAATTTAAACAATAATTACAACTATGGACAAAGCAATAAGTAAAATTAGGTAAGCGCGGCGCGACCGACTCGTAGGCTAGTACAGGACGACTATGTCTCGCTGATCGATTCCTTTCACCACGATGGCTCGGCGCACGCTGTTGTTCGCCGTAGTTCAAGGCCGTCGCGCCTCGGCCGGTACAAATATCAGGCGCACGGTGCGTGCGCGCGGCACGTGTAAGCTCGCCGGCCGCTCACCTCAGCGCGAACAAAGGATCGTATGATTTCTGGTGCGTGGCCCAAGATTCATAAGCGTGGCGTTTTTGTGGCTCGTGAGACTTAGACACGCCACAAGTTCCCCCCGGCCAGACCGTTGCTTACGGTCGATAAAAATCGGGGAATCTTACTCGCCGCCCGCTTTTCGTTCTCTGCTCGCCTATTGTGGTAGTGGCGGCAGTGGTTGATGGCGTCGGAATTGGTGATTTTTCAGCCGGAACCTTGTTATCCTCACGCACCACGTAGGCCGGCTTGATTCGATCGACGGAAACATCGTTAGGCTTCCCTTGCATCTCGATCGTGTAGTACTTTGCATTCCTCTGTAGAACTTTATAGGGGCCAGCATAAGGTGGTTCCAGTGAGCTGCGGACGTAGTCTCTCCGGAGGAAGACGTGCGAGGATGAGTGCAGGTCTCGAGGAACGTAGAAGGGCGATGTAGTGTGCCACGAAGTAGGTCTTGGAGTCAGTCTGGCCATGTGATGTCGCAACCGGTTCGCGTACTGGGTGACGTCAGCCGCTGTGTAGTCTTCCCTCGAGGATAGGAACTGGCCAGGTAGATGGAGTGGCTCTCCGTAGACGAGCTCGGCCGGCGTAGCTTGGATGTCTTCCTTCCAAGAGTTACGCATGCCGAGAAGTACCAGTGGAAGTGCTTCAGTCCACTGCGAAGAGGGGTGGCACATGATGGCCGCCTTCAGCTGCCGATGCAGACGTTCTACGATGCCGTTGGCAGCAGGGTGGTAGGCGGTGGTGCGGAAGTGGTGTGCGCCAACCAAGGCAGTGAGAGCCTTGAAGAGGTGACTCTCGAATTGGCGACCACGGTCAGTAGTCACCTTTGCCGGACAGCCGAACCTGGCTATCCAGCCGGTCACCAGAGCAGCAGCGCAGCTCTCCGCCGTGATGTCTCTCAAGGGGTACGCCTCAGGCCATCGCGTAAACCTGTCAATGACCGTGAGGCAGTATCTGTAATCAGACGAAGGGGTTAAAGGTCCTATGATGTCGAGGTGAATGTGAGAGAAACGAGAGGAAGGAGTAAGGTATGAGGAAAGAGGAGATTTGGTGTGGCGTGTCACTTTGCACGCCTGGCAATGTAGACATTGCCTTGCCCACTCTCTACAATCTTTGCGTATCCCTGGCCACACAAAGTGTTGCGTCACCAGTCGCACAGTAGCAGACATCCCTGGATGATGCAGGTTATGCAGAGAGTTGAATACCTCCTTCCGTAGTGTCGGCGTTATGTAGGGGCGAGGTACATGCGTGGATATGTCGCAGTACACAGGTAAGCTTGCACTGCAGGTAGATTGTATCTTCTTTAATCTTAGCGTAGTACCATTGAGAAGCAAGCCTTGCAGTTCTGGATCCTCGTCCTGAAGTTTTGCAAGGTTTTTGAAATCTATGGCAGCAGATACCTCCTCAACGCGCGATAGTGCATCAGCGACAACATTTTCGCTGCCTGGTAAGTGCCTTATATCCGTTGTGAATTGCCCGATATAGTCCAAATAACGGAATTGTCTCGGGGATAGACTCTCTCTGTTAAGTTTGAAAGCAAATATAAGTGGCTTGTGATCGGTGTAAATCACAAAAGTTCGGGCCTCGACCATGTGCAGAAAGTATTTGATAGCCTCGTATACTGCCAGTAGCTCTCGGTCATACGGGCTATACTTCTTTTGAGCTTCATTTAATTTGTGAGAGTAAAAAGCTAGAGGTTGCCAGTTCTCACCTTTGCGTTGCTGAAGAACTGCGCCTATAGCGGTATTCGATGCATCGGTCATGATGGCTAGCTCCGCCGAAATATCCGGATGAGCCAAGAGGGTTGCCTTAGACAGCGAGGTCTTACAGTCGTCGAAAGCCTTCAGCAGTTCTGGAGTCATTTTTACCGGATGTGATCCTTTTACCTTGGGACCAGCAAGGACAGCGTGTAGTGGTGCTTGAAGATGGGCTGCGTTTGGGACAAATCGGCGATAGAAATTAATCATGCCCAGAAATCGTCGCAGCTCCTTGACCGTCCTTGGCTCCGGAAACTCCTGGATCGCTTGGACCTTAGATTTTAAGGGTTTCGTACCTTCAGCAGACACACTGTATCCAAGAAAAACGACCTCAGGTTGGCCGATTTTGCACTTAGCTGCGTTGACGACGATGCCGTATTGTTTCAGGCGATCAAATAGCAGGCGTAGGTGGACTTTATGCTCTTCTGGAGATGTAGAATAAACTAAGATGTCATCTATGAATCCGTAGCAGAAATCTAGGCCGAGTAAGACTTCGTCAATGAACCTTTGGAAGGTTTGGGCCGCGTTCCTCAAACCAAAGGTCATAAAAGGAAACTCGTACAAACCGAAAGGTGTAGTTATCGCGGTCTTCTGGATATCCTCAGGGTTTACAGCTAGCTGGTTGTAGGCTTTTACTAAATCGACAGTTGAGAAGACGGTACAGCCTGCTAGTTGGTGCGAGAAGTCTTGGATATGACGAACGGGGTACCTGTCGGGTATAGTTCGTGAGTTGAGTGCCCTGTAGTCGCCGCATGGTCTCCATCCGTCGTCTTTCTTCTTCACTAAATGCAATGGCGCAGACCAAGCACTCTCCGAGCGCCGTGCTACTCCGCTTGCGAGCATCTCCTCGAACTCTTTCTTAGCTGCCTGCAATCTAGAAGGGTCAAGGCGTCTGGGCTTACATGCTACCGGTGGGCCTGGTGTCGTCCTAATGTAGTGCAGTGTATTGTGCTTTCCCGGTAACTGTCTGCCTGGAGGTCGCGTAATCTCTGGATATTCGCGTAGAATCTGATGGTAGTCTGTATCTCCTACCACAGCCTTTACAGAAGCGATGTTAGTGGAATTGCAGTGCGCAGCAGAGACAGACAGGGAAGTAAGGTTGTCGATCAGACGTTGGTTCCTGCAGTCCACCAACAGATTGTAAAAGCTTAGGAAGTCCACACCTATAATTGCTTTTGAAACGTCTGCAATTGTAAAGCTCCAGCCGTAGTTTCTCCTAAGTCCTAAATCTAATTGCAGTTGTAGGGGACCGTAAGTGTGGATTACCGTGTTGTTGGCGGCTACCAAATCATACTTGGATTGTATGCAGGGCATCCTGACCGCTGATCGGGGGAAAACGCACAAATCTGAACCCGTGTCTACTAAGAACTGCATTTTTGACGTCCGATCGGTAATAAACAAACGGCCTGAAGAAGTAAGGCAGTCGTAGGCCGCTACTTGTGACTGCCCTTCCTGTTTTCCGACTCGAACGTGCAGGGCTGCTTACATTTTCGGGCCTTGTCTCCGTAGCTATAGTGGTAAAAACAGTGCGGGTGATTCTGTGGTGGTTGCTGTGGTCTATGGCTAGAGCGGTCATACCTTCGGTGGTTGCTGCGTGGTCGTGAGCGTGAGCGGTTTCTCCCTCTGCTGTTAAACTGCGCAGTGAGCGAGGCTACCTGCCTCGTAAGCTCACTCACCTGCGCTGCCAGGTCCGTTGAAGCAGTGCTTGAGGATGTGGAAGCGCTCGCAACCTGTGGTGTCATCGGGGCGATCTCGTGCACCCTATCCGCTATCTCCGCTAGCCGTTCGACCTGTAAATCAGAAATTTGTGAGGCGATGACTGTCTGTATATTTTGGGGCAGCCGGCTAGTCCATATACTTTTGACAAAGTCTACGGCACCAGATGGTCCAGCTAGGTTTTGAAGGTGACGCAGGAATTGTGATGGCTTGCGGTCGCCCAACTCTTCATGGACTAGCAATTGTTTAATTCGCTTTTCTTGTGACGCTGACAATCGATTTATGAGTTCGGTTTTCAGCTTTTCGAACTTGTTCGTCTCTGGAGGGTTAGTAATAACATCCTTGACCTCTATAGCATATCTGGATTCTAGTTGGGAGGTTGCAAAATAAAATTTTGTCGTGTCACTGCAGATTCTAGACAAAATAAACTGGCCTTCAAGCTGTGCAAACCATAATGCTGGCTCCTCCGGGCAAAATGGTGGGCAGCGGAGTGGCAGTCCAACCTTCGATACCTCTCCAGAGACAGTGCCAGCAGCCTCTTTAGCATCAGCATAATTTTCAGTATCAGACATAATTACTGTTTTGCAAAAATAAAATTAAAAAATTCAAATCGCTCACCGCTTGTGACTTGGACCAAAGTTAAAATATTTTACCCAGACTCGGACGTAAATAAAACAACTTCACCACAGAAATCACTGCTCTTCTTGATACACCGACTCTGTCTGCTTCTTGGAAGTGCACTTGAATCTTCTACCAACGCAGCCGTCACCTGGTTCCAACGTTTTCCTGGACTCCTGGACTCCTGTTGTCTTGAGTAACGCGGACGTCGGGACGCGGTAGTCGGGACGCGGTAGTCGGGACGCGGTCGTCGGGGTCACCAATGTGGGAATGTTAAATTTCCACTGTCGGGAATCGAACCCGTAACTTCGAGAAAGTTCGGTGTGTATTTAGGCGAAGCAGAAGCGTAGCGAAAGGCGAAAGAATGAGTGAAGAACGGAAGATGAAATGAATGATTATTATTAAATTACTTGAACAAAAATTATATTAATTTAAACAATAATTACAACTATGGACAAAGCAATAAGTAAAATTAGGTAAGCGCGGCGCGACCGACTCGTAGGCTAGTACAGGACGACTATGTCTCGCTGATCGATTCCTTTCACCACGATGGCTCGGCGCACGCTGTTGTTCGCCGTAGTTCAAGGCCGTCGCGCCTCGGCCGGTACAAATATCAGGCGCACGGTGCGTGCGCGCGGCACGTGTAAGCTCGCCGGCCGCTCACCTCAGCGCGAACAAAGGATCGTATGATTTCTGGTGCGTGGCCCAAGATTCATAAGCGTGGCGTTTTTGTGGCTCGTGAGACTTAGACACGCCACAGGTGTATATGAACTTCGTGGTATAACAGTCTCTTGGTGAATGCTTCTGTTTCACAAAGTTGAAAGAATGCGAGCAGTGTGGTTCGACTTGGATTTCCTAAAAATTTTCACATTATCCGGGTTGAAGTACACCCTTTTTCCACCTTCGAGATGTACGTCAAGATGCATAAACTGGTGGATGTCTTTCGTGAATCGGAAAACTTAAAATACGCCAAGGTAACTACATCGTAATTATCTACAGATAATAACGATTGCTTGTTCCCACCCCGCTATTGCTTGGTGGCTGCCCTTGTTCACATACTTGCATATATATTTTATGGCTTCGACACACTGTTATATACTACGACATTAATGTGTGCTTCAAATATTCTCGATAATAAGTACTGGTGAATATTGCACCAGCCATCCAAATCTATAATATCTTGGCCATGTAACCGTGTTTTAGCTGTGAAGCCACCTTCTGTTGATATTCGACGATACAGTGAATATTCGTTTTCCTCGGATATTGTTTGTGATGAAAGTGCTCGAAGATACTTTATAGAGCAATGACCTGCGTGCATATAGGGCACTATGGGTTAGTACTACCTGTGATGAAAAAGTCAGGTCGACCGTACTTACGAACATAACAGAAGGCGTCCTGCGTACGTTCATGCATGTAACGTGGACCTCCGATAAAGCTTGACGGTAAGATAACCAAACGTCCCATGTCCTCTACGTTGCTATCTTGTTGCATTGCGTCTCGCTCGCAGGTGCATTTAACCCTTGGCATCTAAACGTGTTTGGTTAGTGCATATAAACTAACTTTTCCGGTTCTATTTTTGGACACATGAATTGGGAAAACAATCATCGAAATCGTAAATAATTAAAACAGTTTTGTCTTATTTGAATCCAGTAAAAATAAAGTTATAGGGCTGTTCGTTTTTTATTATAATTTATTAGCCTGGTGATAAACTTGGTAGAGTCCAAAATTGTACCCATTAATTTAATTTAATAACAAAAATCTAATTACAAAATCCTGTAATTGAATATCCTTAATGTTGTTGTGTAATCTAAAGTGAATATCGAAGCTGAGCGGGAATTTGTATAGGGCATCTTTTATTTTTCAATAAGCTTGTTAACTTATCGAGTTTACATGACTAGCCTAAGCTGAACCCTATTTAATATGATTACCTAATCATACAGATTTGAACTCAATTTAAATTGGAAATTCCTAATTGTCTAAAATGTCCATTTATAATCTTTCAACCGGCGTAATTTTACATTTTACGGACCTTAATATATTAAGTTTTAACCAATTCAACTAAAGAGTTACTTATTAACATTTTATGGAACAAATTTTTATCGAACAAATACATCGTAATTTTTAAATAGATATAACTTTTTACTTATGAACCGATTCGTATAAAACAAACACTAAATGTTAAGTGACGTTTACTATAATACATCAGTGAAAATCACATTCAAATCGGATTAGACGTTTCTAAGATGAGCGTGCACAAACGCACAAACAAATTTTTTGGTTCTCTTGTTTAATAAAGATCCCTAACGATAGTTTTCTCCTAAATACATGTACAGACAGCGATCACTTAACGATTTATTATACATGTGTATTATAGGGGTTAAAGTAGAAAACATTTGAAGCAAATTCAGGGTCGCGATACTATGTCCCATATCTGGTTATTTCTGAGTTTGTAGAAATAAGTAGCATTATATTGAAAATTTTGTTTACATTATTTACTGAAAGCTATAGGATGAATACCTAAAGTATTATGAATACTTAGTTCAATTAAACCTAAATGAGTTACCTACCTATACGAAGCAAAGAGCTCACACTCTCGCTCTTGTACCTAACATGTCACATGATCTTGTGTCTGCTACTATCAACTTGTGAAGAATGTCGTACGTAGGTACGGACGCCAGCACATCAAGCTACAACAATCTGTCAAATTTCTTTAATAGATTTTCAACTTTATTGTTAAAGAAATTAGGTTCAAGTTTGATTGGGAAAATTTGACAGTTTCGGGTAGCTTCATGTGCTGGCGTCTGTACGTACGGTCAACCACTTAAGTCGATGGAATATTTCTGCTTATTATTTTAAAGCAAAATGTTTAAGGTAAATAAAAAATCTAACTTGTAGTTATGAAAATCTATATAAAAAAACATGTAGGTATTCAGCTTTGGTATGTACGTATTACAGGGATACGGAGTTAACCTATTCTGTTGGTAATCATACAAGATGTAATGAGTAAGATAAGCGATGGACAAGAACAATAAATCGCTCATCACAATACGATAGCGTCGCGAATGCGTTGCAGCGTGACCACCTCGGTAACGAGACGATTCTCTCCGGCCGCGGTATATAACGCACGCGCACACAGCTCGCCACGCAGTCGCTACGTCAGCGCCACGCAGCCGGCACGCAGGCACTACGCAGGCATCACGCACAGCACACGTCGCCATGAGGACCCGCGCTCCCCTGGGGCTCATTGCGGTGAGCTCTTCACTTCTGTGCTAGTCTTATAGCTACTGGAACAAAATGTACTTATCGGTCTAAACAGGTTCATAATAATACTTAGATAGGACATAAATCATATTTAAAAACAGCATCAATTGTATGTAGGTATCATGACACTCACAAATCTGCTTTGTTATAAATGAAAGATCCTAAAAATGTATAAACTGACTCGATGAAAGCAGATTCAGTCATAGGCATCTATTTCGCATGGCAAATCACCTGGTCATGACGGATTAAGTGTGGAGCATATAGAACACGCGGGGCCACATATATGCAGAGTGTTGGCTATGTTGTACAACTTTTGTATTTCACACTCGTACCTGCCTGCCGATATGATGAGGACTATCGTTGTGCCTGTGGTAAAAAATAAGGCTGGAGATTTGTCTGATCAGATGAACTATAGACCTATTTCTTTGGCAACTACAGTTGCAAAGGTGTTTGACAGCATTTTGAATACACAATTAAATAAATACTTAAAATTGCATGACAATCAGTTCGGGTTTAGGCCGGGATTGTCAACAGAAACCGCAATATTGTGTTTAAAGAGTGCTGTCAAATACTATACTGACAGAAAAACTTCTGTGTACGCTTGCTTCCTCGACCTTTCCAAGGCCTTTGACCTTGTGTCATATGACATCTTGTGGCATAAAATGAGATCGTCTAACATTCCTAATGAACTAATTAATGTCTTTAGGTACTGGTACAATAATCAGGTAAACAATGTGAAATGGGCAGGGATATTTTCGGACCCGTATAGGATGGAATGTGGGGTGAGGCAGGGGGGGTTAAGTTCGCCCTCCATTTTTAATTTATACTTAAATGGACTGATCGAGGTGCTGAGTGGACACCATATTGGTTGTTACATAGATGGCGTCTGTTTTAATAACATTAGCTACGCGGACGATATGGTGCTGCTGAGCGCCTCGGTATGTGGACTCAGAAAGCTGATAAGTATCTGTGAGAGCTATGCTAATGGTTGCGGGCTGCTATATAATGTTAAAAAGAGTCAGTATATGGTTTTTCAGGGTGGGCGAAGAAAAGTTCTAGATACACCACCAGTAACTCTATATGGCTTACCTTTAGAAAGGGTAAAGGTTTTTAAGTACCTAGGCCATCTAGTTACCCCTACTCTTAAAGACGATACTGACATGGAACGGGAGCGAAGGGCGCTGTCGGTCAGAGCGAACATGGTGATCCGCAGGTTTGCTCGCTGCTCAAGAGATGTTAAGTTAACTCTGTTTAGAGCCTATTGCTCGACGCTGTACACGTGCAGTCTGTGGACAGATTACACGCATACATCGTACAGCGCCCTTCGAGTCCAATTCAATAACGCGTTTAGGATGTTGTTGGGGCTCCCGCGCTTTTGCAGTGCATCGGCGATGTTCGCGGAGGCGCGCGTAGATTGCTTCTACACTATAATGCGCAAGAGAGGCACTTCGCTTGTGCGGCGAGTGCGAGGGAGCGCCAACAGCATGCTGGCCGCGCTCGCGGGTAGGCTGGATTGTGCGTACATCACTCACTGTTGTAGGTTGCACATTGCACGCAGGGATGGAACACATTTATAGAGTATTTTTTAGTAATGTTAAAAAATGGAATATTTTAATTTGAATTTTAATAATAATTGTTTAATTTAATTTAATTGTATTTTAATTGTGACTGACATTTTGTATTTGATCATTTGTATGAGTCTTATGTTACTTGAAATAAAATGATATTGATTGATATTGATTGATTGATTGATAGGCTTAGGATTTTAGATCGCAATTTTTTTAATAACGAGGGTCAACATTACGCTATTGAAGAGTAGGTTTGTTTGTGAGCTAATTATTTACTTGACTAGCATGGTTACTACCTTTGTGCTCCGCAGTGGCAACTGATGCTGGCCGGCGCCGTGCGAGCGCTGCAGCGGTATAACGATAACGTGAGTCACTTATTTACAGTCTGGAAATTGATCCAAGTTGTCTACCAGACGTAAGAGGCTGGTTTCTTATCTGCAATAGCTAGTTGTAGACTATGTCTGTGATGCCTAACTGACATTAACTCGTTTACAGCCACATTCTCTCTCGAATATAGAGCTGCTGATCCCTCTGAAGGTGAGTGAAGGCGTGGCAAGCGACGAGAGCGACGCGACCACCACGGGCGAGCGATACGAGCGCGCGCACTTCGATAAAGATATGCCTTTCAGCAACATCCCGGCAAGTGCATTCGTTCTCGACGAGAGTGTACCAGTTGCATACAAAAAGAAACGCGAGCACAAGCATAGTCGCAAGCAGGACCTCACGTACTGGCCGCGCTCCGTTTACCTCGAGAGTCTGGCGAGCGAAGAGAGCGATGAGCAAGACGAACGCGCTGAGTGGGACGAGCGCGGTGAGCGGGACGAGCGTGGTGAGTGGGACGAGCGCGGTGAGTGGGACGGGCGCGGTGGGCGAAACGAGCGCGGTGAGCGAGACGAGAACGGCGCAGACGTATGGCGCGCCTGCCAGCGACTGACGCGCTCTCAAGTGGGCCACCAGCACGAACTGCTGCTGCTGCTGTGCGCCGAGCTGCTGGACGCGCCCCCCGCCCGCCGCGACCTCGTGCCGGTAGGAGGGAACCCTTACATGTGAGTGCACTGGCTACGTGGCCTTTACTAACATTTTATCACTTTTGACAAGCCATAGTGGAAGAAGCACGTGAGTGCGTCCACGTTTAACTGTGCGGTGTGTTACAGGGTGCAGCGCTACCTGCGGGCGCGGGGACGCAAGTGAGTGGTCGTAGTGTGCCGCCGGCTCGGGGACCGCCGGCCCGAACTAACACTAACTTATGTTGCAGGCGGCGCAACCGGATGCCACACACGGACCCAGAGTAGTTTCCAAATCGCGAGATCAGAAATTAATTCTAAGAATAATTACATACACGACCACATAAGGGCTGATTAAAAAAAAAAATATAGATACAGGTGAGATGGCAGCTATGAATTATGAAGTATCCGAGAGATCCGATCGCAAATTGATTGTTCAGACAAAAGTTATTCGAAAATTTGAAAGTACTTAAATGAAATGGATGAAATAAAAATGTCTCATTATTTTTCAATTTATTATTTCTTATTAAAAGGTCCTCGGGCTTTACACGATGTTCCATTCTGCCAGGAAAAACGATTGTCCAAAGTACAAAATGTAATATCGATGGTTTATTGCGAAAACGTTCTAAATAAAAATTATTTAGAATGTTTTATATAGTTACTGAAAAACACAAGAATATAATTTTCAATGTATCCTAATTTGTGACTGCAAAGTATATAGGACTTTAATAATTTAATCGACTTTTATGAGTTCATATCTCAAAATTAACTTACTGCATTTGACATGTTTTAATTAGTAAACTTTAGATTTAAGTTGTATGATGGTGGCGGTGGAATGAAACCAACGTTGGATGACAGATAGGGTTTTATTGACTTTACTCAAACACTTGACAGGCTTTATCGAACAAAGTTAGACTGACGTAATAACTATTAGTGGTCCTAGGGATGGACTGCGGGGCTATCCTATCCCTTAACCTCCTAGCTCGCTATTCCTGAGGGCGACGGGGCCTCCGCTCAGTTCAAGCTTAAGACAATAGTAGTGACTGCGGGGCTATCGACCACTATGCCTTCTAAGCTGCGAATGAATCGTTTACACTTGGCAGTCGCTGCGCCCCGCGAGGGGCGCGGCGAGCGGCCTCAGGGCTTCGCCCCCAGGTCGCAGGAGCAGTACCGTGTCCCGTCAATACGGGACCGTCGTTGGGTGGCCTAGTTACGGCTTAGATGTTCGGGTGTGCGTTGAAAGCGCCTGTTCAAAAGTGAACGGCAACGCACACCCGTGTGATTAATTGCTATTGTGTTACTATAGGCGCGCCTCGACGCCGACCTTTAGGTATTTTCGGCGTCGTTTCTTCACGACACCCCGGCGATCTAACCCCGCCAGGTGAGACCCCTATTTAGGGGAGGCCCAGCGGGAGCTGACCAGCGACAGGGGTGCCGACTCCGACGCACCTATAGTGAATGCGGGGCTCTCGGCCGTACCGCTTCCAGAGCTAGCCGGTTGCGTTTCGACCGCAGAGCCGAGTATGTATGTGTGAGCGGCTTGTATTGTGAGTCGCCGCTCAGTGCGTCTGCACCGAATAGCGTGCGCTGCTATCCGGTGCTAGTTATATATAGCGCATGTAGAGTCATGAATGTATGTTTATAGTACGCAACGTGCCTATATTAACTTAGAACACGTTACGTACTAGGTGAAGTGTAGTTATGAGTAGTATAACTGTTTGAGTAAGCCGCGTGTAAAGTGGGGCGACTTACCCAGGAGTCAAGTCCGGGAGGGATGCGGCCGCGACGTCTGTCGGGAGCAGATCTCTGGGGAGCCGCCTCGCGTCAGGCGGGCGCGCATGCCAGGGCGCCAAGTGCTTGACGTGAGGCCAAGCAGAGGCGTCGGCACGCGCGAACATTGCCTTCGCGAGGCGCTGCACAAACTCTTCCAGGCTCTCAGTCCCGGAGTCCCGCCTGATAACATCGTTCCTCATATAGCGAGGGGCGTGGAATATGGTGCGCAGCGTCAGGTTCTGCTGCGCACTGAGCTTCTTGCGCGATGACTCGCTAGTGAGGGCGAACCAGGCGGGGGCGGCGTATGTCAGTAGCGGGCGTATGTACAGCTTGTACACGCCCAGCTTGACACGCGCCGGGAGGCGGGGAATGAATCGTTTCTCCTTGGTGAGGGCTTATATAGGCGGCTTGACACGTTAGTGTGCGTCTTCATCATGTGATCCTTGTATGTGTTTGTAACTCGTTAACGTCACGACACTTCACACGTCGTATGTTAGATGTCACTAGTACTCTACAGGTACTGTATATACAATCTGATAGATGGCGTAAGGCGTCGTGTTATATTCTCCCCCTCTGGTACTCTATGGTCGTCCCGACAGAGTACCAGCACCAGGCTGTTTCCGCGGTCTTCCTCTTTGGCGAATCGGATAAGTTGGTTTGTTCTCTTTTCAAACTTGGTTATTGCTGACGTATGATCAGAATCTACTTTTCGATGGTTAATACTTTACTACTACTTTACAAATCGTAGTAAGTTCCGGGTAGACTGATATTAGCCTATAAGTTGTTCTAGGGATGGACTGCAGGGCTATCTTATCCCTTAAACTCATAGCTGGCTATTTCTGAGGGCGACGGGGCCTCCACTCAGTTCAATCTTATGACAACAGTGGTGACTGCGGGGCTATCGACCACTGCGCCTTCTATTCCCATATGACCAGCAGTAGGTGAATCATGGTAAGCATTGGTACATTTTGTTAATAGTCTACTTGCGTATTTAACAGGGTGCTCATTGGTCTCTCCCCCTGCACTAAAGCTGCGCCAGTGGCATTCTGGCTGACATCAGTCGTGATAGCAAGGGTAAGTCGTCACTTGCCTGTTTTAACACTAGTCAGCGGTCACGTATTCAAGGCAATTTTTAATAAATCGTTCTTGTTGCTCTCGTTCCCACCTCCGATTTATTTTGTTCTTCGTTTGGATAGGTTATGAATAAATCTCCGATAAGTGATGTGGTTTGTAAATATTATATTAATTCTTTTAGGTTTTTGGGCGCCTGACGGTTTGAAATAGCAGAGATTTTCTCTGGATCTGCTTTGATACCGTCAGAAACTATAAGGTGGCCCAGATATTTAATTTCTATCTTGCTTGGCCAGACTCTCAATTGTTTTGCAAACCGAGATACTGGTCACAAATTCTTCAACTTTATTAAAATTTCGTTCGCCGTCGTAACGTTTTGTGCACGCAGCAAGACTTTTAAAATGTCTATTTCCACTTTCGTTCGCTTCTGTCGCTTTTGTTATGAGTTCTGTGAATAATTCTTCCTGAGTCATCACCACTATCTCTGATATTTTCTCAGATATTTCAAAATAATATTAATTCTCTTGAGGGTAGTCTTCTGTTTATCCACCAATATTTGGGTACATCGTCGAAATGTGGGTACTCTGATAAAATTGGTGCGGGTAGAAGCAGATTTACATTAGGAGCCAATATAATGGTTTTTAGGCAGCTTGATTAATCCTATTGATTAAGGTTCTGTTTATCCGCCAATATTTGGGTACACCGTCGAAATGTACTCTCATAAAATTGTTGCGGGTAGAAGAATATTTACGTTGGGCGCCAATATTTGGGTACACCGTCGAAATGTACTCTCATAAAATTGTTGCGGGTAGAAGAATATTTACGTTGGGCGCCAATATGATGGTGGCGGTGGAATGAAACCAACGTTGGATGACAGATAGGGTTTTATTGACTTTACTCAAACACTTGACAGGCTTTATCGAACAAAGTTAGACTGACGTAATAACTATTAGTGGTCCTAGGGATGGACTGCGGGGCTATCCTATCCCTTAACCTCCTAGCTCGCTATTCCTGAGGGCGACGGGGCCTCCGCTCAGTTCAAGCTTAAGACAATAGTAGTGACTGCGGGGCTATCGACCACTATGCCTTCTAAGCTGCGAATGAATCGTTTCTCCTTGGTGAGGGCTTATATAGGCGGCTTGACACGTTAGTGTGCGTCTTCATCATGTGATCCTTGTATGTGTTTGTAACTCGTTAACGTCACGACACTTCACACGTCGTATGTTAGATGTCACTAGTACTCTACAGGTACTGTATATACAATCTGATAGATGGCGTAAGGCGTCGTGTTATAGTTGACATTTCAACAGCGTATGTCAAACTTTTTCTTTTTTATTTTTTTATTGATAATAGGTTCGCGTTTGACCACCATCTCACCTGATGGTAAGTGACGATGTGGTCGAAGATGGAGCACGCTTGCCTGAAGTAACCTATTCACTCTTGACTTAAAGATTCCCAGGTTCAGGAAACACAGACTCCGGCAGGGAATTCCATTCCTTAGTTGTACGCACAATGAAAGTATTCCCAAAACGTTTTGTGCGTATGGGTGGGATGTCCACTATGTAATGATGGCACATCGCTGTTTGTCTTGTATCAATCTCATACCTTGTGTAGGTATAAGATTGATCTCTTTTGGATATTCAACAAAAGTACTACTGGTAGAATGTCACGTTGTCTCGTACCTCTTGACGAGTATCTATGTCGGCGTTAATTGTCAAATTACTCAACGTTAAACAGCGCCACCCACTTCCAGCACCTTTCACTTTAATAGGTAATTGTAATTAAATGATGTGTAAATAAAATGTAATGAGTCATCACGATGGTTTCATTCCGGAATACGCCTTTCATCTTACATCTATAGCTACGTACTATTGAGTATGCGATGATTTTTTTTTAACGTCGTAAAATTATCAAATAAGTCCTCCCACCCCGGGCAGGGTGGGAGGGACTGTCAGACTTTTACTGACTAAAATCCACGGTGTTCCTTCAATAACCCTTTACGTACCGGGGTCACGGTAATGGGATAAGTCCCACAACCCCGGCAGGCTTCGGCCCTCTGCAGGGGGGGCCTCGTCATGTTGCTGACGCTCTTTGAGGCGCGCGTGGAACACAACGCGCCGTCGACCCGGGCATGTGGTCCATGGTCGGACAGCGAGTAGCCCTTTACTCGCTGTCCGCATGCCCGCGCCTACGGTGGCCGGAGATCGTCGGCCGACGTCCGACGCCGTGGGCGTCTACCACTGCGGCTGGGCTGGAGAGAGGACGCCATCCTCTCCCTCACGCGGCCCGCCTCCTCCTTCGGAAGCATGACTGCTTCGCAGAAGGAGGCGACCGCTTCCCACTCCCTCTCGCCCCGCAGCATGGCCTCGACCAATGCCGGGTGCGAGAGGTCTCCGCCTATCGCCGCCGTGAGGACACGTCGGTGCTCTGCCCAGGCGGGGCAGTCTTGCACCGTATGCTCTACTGTGTCCTCAGGGCGACCCTCGCAGTGGTGACACCCAGGCGTTTCTTCCTTTCCCATCAGACACAGGTACCTCCCCAAACTTCCGTGTCCGGTGAGGACCTGCGTCATGCGGTAGGTAAGGACGCCGTGACGCCGATCTAGCCACTCCTCAAAGAGGGGTCTTACCGCCGCAATTGCGGCGTGCCCGGAGTATGCGATGATACGAGCAGTCTGGAATGAATATAATAATAAATAAAACAAAAATTTGATATCATAAAGCCAAATACAATTTAATAGAATCGCAATTTTATGTGGAGTGAACGTCTGCGAGTTGTCGTTTCGGACTTGGTAGTGGTGGTGGGTATGAGTGTATCACTGGCAGCCGAGCACAGACTTCTTGCAGCAGTTGCAGCACCGGGGCAGCACGAGGTCGGGCGCGCGCGTGTGGGGGAAGGACCTCCCGCGCGCGAGCAGCGGGTTGTGCGCCTCGCGCAGCTGGCGGCCCTCGCGGTCGTACGTGGGGCCCTCCATGTTCATGAGGCTGCGCTGGCACAGCCGGCCCTGCACCACACATTACACATCTACCGAGTTTTTGTAACGAAACTTTCATGCCCACGCAAGAATCGCGCCACGAGATACCTACACGCACGACTTCATAAAAGATTATAAAAATTAAAGATCTCGATTGAAATTAAAGATTTATACCAGATTGGAGAAATTTTTATCTCCATACATAACATTCGACGTGTCAACTTTCTTTAAAATACGGGAGCTAACATTAAGGGTCAATTTATAGGTACTAGCGCAGAGTTGAAGCGCATCAAAGCGTCTAATTCTTTACAACTAAAGCGAAGCCGCACGAATGCGCGCGTAATCGCCAAAATACGCGCGCACTCTTTTACGTGTAGTAAATATGGGCATCAACAGCAGGGCTATTGAATCACTTGCCAGTTGACTCTCGTAGCTGAAATGTATGTAAAATGGGTGACATTGATTGGTTTTGCTATGATATTACTTATATCGGAAGTTGAAGAAGAAGACAACGAAGAAAGAAGACAAAAAAGCAAAATTATAGTGTTCCGACTGATGACGCGTAGGTTCGCTAGGGACGCAAGAATACGCGAGAATGCGCGCGCACCAATCAGCGTTGTTCACGCGCAGACGCGCGAATTCCGAAGAATGCGCGTTACGCTGTGGAATTAAGGTTGAATTTGTTATGTTCAGTTTTGGATAGTCGCTTCGATGGGCTTTGACTCTGCGCTAGTATAAATTGACCCTAAGGGTTTGTTTTACTGCATAGCAGATAGAGCTCGAGACAGCAATGTCATTATAATTAGTAAAATTAATCTGGTAATTAGTCGTTCTTCTGCTGGATTTTGTGAACATAAACGTGCGAGTGAGAACGCAGAGGACACTATTAGGGTTGCCACCCGTACTTTATAATAAAGTATTGTACGTTATTTCAGGTAATTGTACTCTATACTTTATGAGAACAATAAAGTACACGAAAATACTTTATTTCGCATGATTTGATTTCTTTGGGATTTTGAAAAGTTTAGTCGTAATAAACAAAGCGTCTCTGAATTTGGTAAAAAATGAATTACTTATTTACTTTAATTTAAATATAGACTGTAAAGATGCTGTACAATTGTTTAGTAGAGATACTAATTTATTTTATTTCTAAACATGATTAGCTGCCCACCCCGGCTTCGCCCGGATGCAATTTTTCTTTCAGTATCATACAGTTTTCTTTCAACCCTATCCAGACAATTACGAACACAAAAAAAAATGTCAAATAAATGCAGCTGTTCTGAACTAATGCGCTTACGTACATATACACACATCAAAAGTGTCTAGGGATCAAGCATTTTTATGCGGATTTCTTGAGATTGAGATGTGGCTTTGTAATAAAGGACATCAACCACTTTGTATGGCGTTTGGGCTCAAACATGAACATAAAAATATTGTACTATTTTTGATTTTATTGAGTGGCTTACAGTACACACAAAACATATAAATAAGAAGTTTGAATTGAAGATTAATTTAATTGACTTGTTTCAATTGACTTGAATTGATTAATTTAATACAAAAAAAAAAATGGAACCCGGAAGGACCGATTTTCGCTAGGACCACGGGGAATTTCTGAAAGGGATGTGTATATAATCAGTAAAAGTCTGACATACCCTCCCGCTTCACTCTAGAGCGAGAGAAGTAAAAGGATGATTTATCACTTTAAATACTCCAACGGCCAAGAGTAACGCTCGGTCTTCCAGAAAAAACATTTTCATGTTTTGAAGCTCTAGAATCGAAATATCAAATATCGATATTATTTTTTCTGGGTTTTTATTTTGGCAACCCTTTTTTTTTTTTGTTCCGAGGTGGAAATCCTCATGGATGTCCTCCGCCCTGGGGCGGGCGAAGGGGTCTGTCAGACTCCAACTGACTAAAACCACCCCGTGTTCCTTCGCACTCATGCGCCGGGGGCTGCGGGAACGCATAAGTATTCAACATCGCGGCCCCCGACTAGTGCCGGCCCGCTTCTGCAGGCCCCATATTTTTTTTTATTTTGGCTCCCCTGTAACTTTTGAGAAGTGCGCGCGTGGAACAAAATTTTGGCAACCCTAACTCAACCCACCCCGCACGCTGCACCGCAACTGTCACCATACACAAACAAAATAATTAATTAAAAATCTTTTTTATTCCTTTTTAATATTACTTATTTTGACACTCCCGAATAGAGACCAATGTTCACTAAATATTATTACTAAATTATTTATGAATTCCTTTTTTCCCAATACGGCTGTTTGCGGTTATGGCCCATTTTGGTTGATGTCCTTTATGATTTTATAAATTTATATGGATCCATTTTGGTGCATTTCATAATTTGAAACAGGAACTGTTAATCAAATTCGAGTAAAAGATGAAAATCAGCTGTCAATATTTTCCCTATAAAAACATACAACGCATTGAAGACATTATTAGTGCTACTGTTTCCCTACTACTGATTAAAACCAACGTTATTATGGAGCGGCGACGTCATTTAAGCAGGGAAGAAATGCTCAGAGCCGTGGGAATGATACAAGCTGGTTCCCGGCAACGTACTGTGTAGGGCTTTCAAATACCGGATTTTTTTAATACCGGTATCAATACCGGTATTGGAAAAGTCAATACCGTGATCCCGGTATCAATACCGGTAATCCGGTATTAAACGCAAGTTCAATTAGGACATTCATAAAAGCAATAAAATACGTGTTTTTTTATTTTCAAATCAATCTTTATTGTTCTTATTTATTGAAAATAATAATAATAATTACCAGCTGTCAACGTTTCGGCCCAACGACTATCGGATCAGGTGCGGGTCATCCAGCGTAACCGTATGTTGGATGACGCCGTACTTGATAGACTACGCCTCGAATCATGGTGCAGCCGTGTCTCGTCTGCTTCATCACTGGCCGCGGTGCAACTACAACCCAGTATTTCACCGTGACCCGACCCGATCATCATGTTCACTGACGTGCAGTGAACATGATGATGACGAGGCTATAACCGTGAGTACCCAGTGCAGTAACAGATTGAGGAGTGCTTTGTAGGATGCATTACGGGAGTATCGCTCCACACAGCCTGAGCTTAGACCTCGTCTGCCTCGTTTACCCATGCATAAGAAAAATAGGGCGCTAGTGTGTGCTCTAGATTCACTGCTGTCAAATTATTTTGACAATAGTGAAGACCTCACCGATACCCATTTGGTCCTGTACTGTGGAGCTGTAACAGCATATCGGGTAGCTCATGTCAAGTTCCCAAAGACTGACAGAGCTATTCGACCGGCGGCGGTACCAGCTTGGCAGTGCAGGATCGAACGTCGTATCGCTGGGGCTAGAGCACTCATTGGTAAACTTATCTGCTTCAGGCAGGGCAACACTCATCCTAGAGTGATGCGGTTTGTGAGGCGAGCGTTGCGGGGATTGATATCAGCCCTCGGGATTATCTAACCCACATCACAGAGCGTATCGACTTCCTGAAGCAGAAATTCTATGCATGGGCAAATCGAATTCGTCGATATAAGCGGCGGGTGGAGCGATACACTCAGAATCGCACATTCCAAAGCAATGAAAGGTGGGTTTATAGGGCCTGGGAGCGATCTGACCAGGGTGTGACTGATACGTGCTAACGTACCTACCGGATGATGACGCCATGTGTTCGTTCTGGCGCAGCATCTGGTCAGCTCCTGTCAGTCACACTGAGGGTGACTGGATGCGGGAGATCAGGCGCACGTGCGTTCTTTTACCAGAAATGGGGGCAATCACGATCAGCCCCCAAGATGTAACCCGTGCAGTCCGTCCATTATCCAACTGGAAATCCCCAGGACCGGACGGGCTGCACAATTTTTGGCTTAAATGGTTCCAAAGATCGCACGCTCGCTTAGCATTTCAGTTCCAGTCTTCCTTAGAGTTAGGATCGCTACCTCAATTCCTAACTACAGGAATAACCCACCTGCTCCATAAATCAGGCAGCACTGCGGAACCTAAAAATTATGGATCGATCACGTGTTTACCGAAGGTCTATAAAGTTCTTACATCCATTATGAGAGCCAAAATTAATAACCACATTGATACAAATTCAATCATGTCTGCTTCTCAAAATGGATGTAGGAACGGGTCCCACGGTACTAAGGAGCTTCTCCTCATTGATATTGCCATAAACCAACAGGTACGTCGTTCGCGAAGGAATCTGTTGACATGCTGGATAGATTATAAGAAGGCCTATGACTCAGTTCCACATACATGGCTCATGAAGGTGTTGGATTGGAATATAATAAAACCAATACTACGCACTTTCCTTGAGTCATGAATGGGGCAATGGAAGACGGTACTCTGCTACCCAGGATGTCGACAGAGCCAGGAAAACAGCGAACCGATTAGAATTGAGCGTGGTATTTTTCAAGGCGACAGTCTGAGCCCACTGTCTGTCTTTCAACCCTCTCAGTACACTGCTGGAGGGTTCGGGGCAAGGCTACCAGTTGAGAAGAGGTAGTCAGGTCATATCACACTTGCTTTACATGGATGATTTGAAACTTTTTGCCCCCAGCAACTTGCAATTGATGGAGCTACTGAATTTGGGATGGAAAAATGTGCGGTCATGCATGTAAAGCGAGGGGAGATTATATTACACCTAAGATCCCTCAGCTCAACTGAAACCTACAAGTATTTGGGTATGTCAGAGGCACTAGGCATCAATGTTGCTTATGTTAAACAATCATTGAAGGAATGCTTCTTTGGCCGCCTGAAAAAAGTACTGAATAGTCATCTATCAGGCGGAAACAAGGTGCGTGCCTTCAATAGTTGGGTCATGCCAGTATTGATGTACTCTTTTGGCATACTCAAATGGACTCAGACTGAACTAGACGCCTTGGACAGGCGGGTCTGCACAACGCTGACTGCAAATCGGATGCATCACCCACGTTCATCGGTGATGAGGCTGTATATCCCGCGGAAGTACGAAGGTCGTGGCTTTTTAAATGCAAAGACCCTGCACAACCACGAGGTATGCAGCCTTAGGGAATATTTCCTAGAAGCCGACGTGGGTATGCATCGAGATGTGATAGCGGTGGACAAAGGCCTCACTCCGCTCTCCTTAGGTAGCGAGAATTGGCGCAAACCTGTAGTATTAGATACTAATGACCGCAAAGAAGTATGGCAGAGCAAGGAGCTTCATGGACGCTATAACCGGGCTCTTCATGGGTCTGACGTAGATACATTAGCGTCCGTAGCCTGACTACGTTTTGGTGACCTCTTTGGGGAAACCGAAGGTTTTGTCTGTGCAATTATGGACGGAGACTATTTGCATAGACACAACCTTGTAGCTAGGATTGTTCACCAGCAACTTGCTCTTAAATACAATCTTGTGGAATCAGAAGTACCGTACGTTATCCCGAAACTGATTGACAATAACAAAAACGACATAAGTACAGCTCGATTTCGGTTTACGACTACAGCGAGACGCTTGCGCTGGTGAAAACTAGTATGAGAATAAGATCACATACATTTTCAGATCTAATATTTGTAATACCGTAATCACGGTATTGGGGCGTCAATACCGGTATTGTAAAAGGCCAAAATAAAATCCGTGATCACGGTATTACGGGATCCCGGAATACCGGTATTGAAAGCCCTAGTACTGTGGCTTTAGCTCTGAATACAAGTCAGAGTGTTATCAGTCGACTTTGGACACGTTACCGAAGCACTGGTACCGTGGCTGAGCGCCATGGAGGACGGTATCGCTGCACCACACGGAGACAAGACCGATACATTCAAATCTTAACTCGAAGAGCTCCAACAATAACCGCCATGATGTTAGCCGTGAGGCTTCATAACTCTTCAGGGAACTTAATTAGCGACCAAACAGTCAGAAACCGCTTGCATGAAGTGAACCTTCATTCCCGAAGACCGCTACGGGTACCACCTATAGCAATGCACAATCGTAGGATTCGATATCAATGGGCTCTTGAACACAGAAATTGGGCAGAAGAACAATGGCGTTTCGTGTGCTTTTCTGATGAGTCTCGTTTTGGTATGAGACCGGATACAAGACGTATACGACACTGGAGAACCCCTGGACGCCAACAGCGATTAAAATCCTGCCAGGAAGTCCATCCTTATAGTGGTGGAACCATCATGGTATGGGCGGGTATTTGGATCGGCGGAAGAACTGAGTTGATTTGGATCAGAGGCAACCTCAACGCTCAAATTTATGCTGAGACGATTGTATCTGACGTCATCGTTCCTCTACAAGTGCAAATCGGTCCCTTATTTCAGTTAATGCATGATAATGCACGACCGCACACCGCAAGAGTTGTAAGACAGACTCTCGCCGCAGCTAACATCAATGTCCTGCTCTGGCCTGCTCAGTCGCCAGACTTGAACCCGATTGAGCATGCATGGGATATGCTACAGAGAAGAGCTCTGCCGAATATGGAGGGTATCCAGTCGCAAGAAGACCTTTTTTTGTTGTTGCAACGAACATGGGCGGCCATTCCACAGCGTGATTTGGATGAACTCATTTTGAGTATGCCAAACCGATGTTCTTGTGTTGTTAGTGTTCGCGGTAGAAACACGGATTATTAATTGTTTAAGTTACCCAATAAAATTTTAAAGAAAACTGTTATTTCAGTCTTTTTTTCGAACTTTAATGTTAGTGGTTCAAATGTCAAAAATCCCTTTATTAGGAAAATGGCAAATTTCTTTATTAATGCAAAGGTGACTTAGTTTATCGTTACTGTGACAAACGAAAACACTTTATTTGATGAATCCTTAAAGAAAATTTTAATTAATATCAATCAGGAGAAAAGTTATTACAAAAATATATGTTGATCCCTAGACACTTTTGATGTGTGTACATTCGGCAATTAAATTTTAGTAAACAATCCGCCCTGACTTCGCATGGGTTCTTTACCGAAAACATAAAATAGCCTATGTTACTCCGAGGAGATGTAGCTTTCGGTAAAATTGGTTGAGTAGTGTTTGAGTTAAATCGTAACAAACAAAAAATCAATCATCTTTTCTCGTTATACATAATATTAATTTAGATGATTACGATTAATACGGTATTAGTGTAAATACCTTTTACATTACCGCTTTATAATTGCCAATTTTTTAAAGTATTAAAATGGACATAGGTAGGATGTTATCTTTAACATATAGACATATGCCATCGCGGACTTTTCTGTAGGCATATATAAGATACACAATTACACCATACATTGATATACTACATAAACTTTCGGGACTCCCCCGGCTCGGAAGTGAGGCGCCCCACCCGGTCAAATCACGGCGACACGAAATTAATTTCGTTGTGCATTATTTTAATTTTGCTATATCTCCTAAGGTATTCATTTAATCTGCATGAGGTAAAGGGAAGAATTAATCTTCATGAAATGTTCATGTCAACTAACGTATTTAAAATGATAAGGATTAATACAGTATTTATGTAAATAGCTTTCCAATTACTGCTTTATAATTGCCCATTTTTTAAAGTATTAGAATGGATATATACGAGGCATGCCTTTTAAGTTCTGTCGTTTCCATATTTCCCGGCAATTTTGAATTTGGAACTGTTCTATATTCGAATGTGTTTAAATTTTGAATCTCAAAACAGTTGAAAGTATTAGGATTAATGCTATTGTTTAGTCACAGCGTTGATTGGAATCTTTCAGGTTACGTACGAAAATGAATCTTTCTAAGAAAAATGTTCGTGCAATAATTTTCTACAACTTCAGAAGAGGCCTGACACGGCTTCAGTGTTTTGAAGAGCTAACATCTGTGTTCAGTGATGAAGCCCCCTGTCTGCGGACTATCGAACGCTGATATTTAGAATTCCAGCGTGGACATACTAGTGTTAGTGACAAATCTCGCGAAGGACGCCCAAAATTCGCCTTCATTGAAGATAACATCATTGCTGTGAGACAACCAATTCTCGAAGATCGTCATGTGACGTATCGAGAGATAGAGGCTCTGTTAGGCATCTCAGGGACAACCATTCAAAAGATCTTGCATGAAGTGCTTGGTGTGAGAAAGCTAGTTTGCCGTCGGATACGGCATCTGCTTTCCGACGATCACAAGGCGGCCCGCGTCAGATGGTGTAAGAAAACTCTGCAAAGGTTCAACTGAGGAGAGTCAAATCACGTCTACGACATCATCAGTGGTGACGAATCTTGGATCAGATTGTAGATTGTTGTTTGGAATCTACGATCCTGATTCCAAACAACAATCTACAATCTGGGTCACTCAAGACGAGCCAAAGCCGACTAAAGTTGTTCATTCTCGAAGCACTTCAAAGAAGATGGTGGCCACGTTCGTTGGAAACACCGGCCATGTTGCGACTATTGCAATTGATGATCGTAGAACGGTTAACGTAGAGTGGTATACCACAGTTTGTTTACCACAAGTCATTGCTAAACTTCGAAAATCTAACTCAAAGCGACGCATCATCCTGCGCAACAACGCAAGCTCACACAGCGCTCGTCAAACGATTGAGTATTTGAAGCAGGAAAAAGTAGAAATTTTTAACCATCCTCCATACAGTCCTGACCTAAGCCCTAACGATTTCTTTACATTTCCTACAGTTAAGAAGTCTTCGTGGTCAAAGATTCCAGTCCGGTGAAGTAGCAGTTGACGCTTTAAAGTCAGTCATTTTGAACACCCCCACTTTAGAGTGGAATAAATGTTATAATAACTGGTTTGAGTGAGTGGAAAAGTGTATTAAGCTACATGGTGAATACTTTGTAAAACAATAAAATAACTATAAGGTTCTAGTTGTGTTTTTTTCTTCAAACGACAAAACTTAAAAGGCTTGTAGTATATTATCCGTAAGAGATAAGCATATGCCATCGCGGAATTTTTTGTAGACCTTTTGAAGGTGTACAGTACTGTAGTACATTATTTTGATCTATCTCGTACGGTTCAGCCAGCGTTTGCAGTGTAAGCGCAAAAAAATTGTTTATTAAGACATCACATTAGAAACCGCATCAAAATCCGTTGCGTAGTTTTAAAGATAAGCATAAGGATAAGAAGATAGCATAGGTTTTAAGCATACATAAGGACAGACAGTGGAAAGCGACTTTGAAAATAAATTGTACTTTATTTTAATGCTGTGTACTTTTTTTTTCATACCTATTTTAACCAATGTACTTTAACTGCAAACAAAAAAGGTGGCAACCCTAGACACTATAGGCCTCAGTGGCAGTAGTGCCAGCACTCCATCGCTTGGCTCCTCCGGAGCACGAACTGTTCCGGCTTGAAGACAACATGTATCAAACCATACGCAGTGAAATGACACTTTTCAGTTTTCTAATTTACAAAGAATACAGGTCTGTATCTAGTGTTCAACCTTTTTCCTTTGGCTCTTGGTATCAGTCGACAGATTCTACACGAGCTGGTGGTGCAGATATACCCTTTTAAACGGCGAAAACCTCTCTCTGACCCTGACAGGCATATAATGAAAATGGATCCATGACTATAAGAGCAGTGGGACAGCAAACACGATACGTTCATTATGAAAACTGAGCTAATGACGCACAACGAAGTCTGGAAAGTGTCCAAGAGCGAAAACTGGGGTTTGGGTAGAAAAATGATGAAGTCCTGATTGTACCTTGAGTCTAATGCGCGTGATGACCGGGTTGCGCGCGTGTGCCATGTCGATCTGGTCGGGCAGCGGCGGCGGGGGCTGCGCCCGCCACCCGCCCCCATGCCGCGCTGGACCCGGGGGGGGCCGCGGGGGAGCGGGCGCCAGGGGGCTGCGGAGAACACGTTACTACAATATTTACAGACTATACTTTAAGAGGAGGCTCCCTAAATTGTATGTAACTTGGCATTAATATTCTGAAACAATCACGCATACAATCAAACTTTAGTATATGATTTATTGGATCTTTTTCTTTACATGTCTAGACCACTTTCGTAATTGGAACATTTTCGCTAGATTCATTTTTTAATCAATTAGCATGTCTTTTTTAAAGCTTATTCAAAGTTTAATCAAAATTACTCGGCTTTTATGTCTAAAATTAGTATTGACAGTAAGAAAATATAGTTTATTATCCAAATATAGGACATTTTTTCTCTAGATCAATTATTACATTAGTTATAAGCGAAATAAGAATTGAGACTTACGACATTTAGTTTCGAACCGAAATATGGTAAAAGAGCGCACGCGATATTCAACTTTATTACTGCTGCGTTAGCGTTTAGCACACAACGGCAGCTTCGAAACCGAACATGGTGAAAGAGCGCACGCGATATTCAACTTTATTACTGCTACGTTAGCGTTTAGTATACAACGGCCTAACCGGGTCCATGGGGGCTGAGCTTGCGTGAAAATTATTTTGGACTGCCTGGTCTTAATGTTGTTTGAGGCATAGCCTGACTCTGCCTTGTCTAAACTTAGAGAGAAAAGACTTAATCCGGCTCCACACATACTATCCCTATTCATCTGCATATCGCTATTGTAATTCCTTATGTCTGTTACACTTTCACGTCTAAATAACGATTTATATGAAAGGACAATGCCAGAGTCTCTATAGGGCTTGGATCCATACAATAAAATTGGTTTACAAGCATGCTGAATGCATTCCGTTGCTGCTTTATTAGTGCTAACAAAAAATAAGTTTAAATGGCTTCAGAATTTGCGGTTTGTGTTTAACTCTAACAATTATTACATTTAGGTTTAGGTTATTTTAATGTCAGGTTTAGTTTAGATTTAATTAAATACTTATGTGCTGTATATTGTTACTGACATCTCCCAAGCTCTTCAACTTCTCAGCAGCAGGCGTGACAGATGCTCAATAGATTTGCATGTATTTCTGTATGTATAATAGTGTAAGCCGACCATGTGTAACTTTCCAATTTTGTATGGGTCATAAACCTGAATTAAATTGATTTTATTTTATTTATTATTTATTTATAAACAGAAGCACGCCGCGTGCAGAAGCTAGTTGCTAGTTTTTTTTAAACTACTTAGATGAGGCTGTTTTGTCCTATCCATTTCGTGAAAATGCTTTTGTAGACACGGAGAATTAAACTAGGTCTAGCTTAACTTAAAGTATAGCGTAGCCCTTTAGAGGATAGAATAAATTGATACATTGATAAATCTCACCTCCCTGGAGTGTTGGTCGGCAGAGTACCGCTCGGCACGTCTACCGGCATCTCCTGGCCCTCATCCCGCATACGCAACACTCCCCTGTCTCTGTTCAACATTCTTTTGTGCTTGCTCCCGCGCAGGCTCTTCGCATGCCTGGAGTGCGGGAGGCTCCTGAACTCTTTCGCTGATTGGTTGGTTAGGCTCGGGTCCACTCGGGCTTGGCTCCCGTCCCCGTCGCCCCTTCTCGTGTCCGTGTGTGGGAGGTACTGATCGGGCAGACCTGGAAATAGGGTTGCCATGGTACCCGAATGGAGGACATGTTCTCCTTTTTCATGTTTTGTTCTCCCTTACCAACTGAAACTTCTCCTTTTTGCTAATCATCTTTGAAAATTTCGTGTCGTACATGCATGCATCGATCTGTGTGTTTTTTTTTTGTATAAGCATACATAACGCGAACGTGGAAAGAGATTTTTTCAATGATTAATACTCAGTGGAGCAAAGTAAATCTTTAATTCTATCTCAATAAAACTTCAAAAACATGAGTTATAAAGATTTTCATAATTATTTGTAGAAAAACCAAGAAATTCATACAAAAAATTGGTAGCTCAACTAAATATGATTAAAATAAAGTAAAACAATTTGAAAATCTCGTTCTATTGTGAATGTCCTGTTTTTACAGAAATTCCTCCTTTTTAGACCCATATCCTTTAATCATCAAATTATCATCTGGCAACCCTACCTGCGAACCGCTTGCGGTAGGGTAGGCGGGGTGTGTGATGCTCGGGGCCCGAGGGGCCCTCCGGCTGGTTGGGTCCGTCCAGCAGGGCGTAGTCGTCATTGTTCCGTCGCAGGTCCTCTCGCACTCTATTCACGAAGTCCAGGCTTTTGTTGGCGTTGTTTAAGATATCGGTTTCTGAAAACAGCGTGTTTGGACGATGATCGTCGGTCATGGCATTCATTTTACAAAAAAATTGGGAGATGAAAGGTTCTCGCTACTGACAGGATTATAACGTCATCCTGATGCTTTGTTTACACCAAAATGACAAATAAGCTAAGTAATATCTACTATTTTCAATCTTTATGTGTAAGATAAATTAGCAATATGGTAACGGTAATCAATCAAAACAGTTACTCTACCTGTAATACATTCGAATCTTTTACTTTTCGTTCATCATTACTAACTGACATTACGTTTGTATTATATCTCATAGCTCAAGCAATTATAATTATATAATACAAGTTCATTTAGATGCATAGGTACCTAAGTACATTATTTTCTGCATTTTGGTGTAAAGGTACTCCTTCGCCGGGAGCAATAGCCTGTAATGTAACGTTAGTTCGAGCATTACCTACATACGTGAATCAAGAGAACCCAGTAACCTGTAATAATACAATCTGTTATATTTTAATTAAGATTTATCGATGACTGCCTTGGAGTGTATATGTCGTTGTGCTCCACAAACCATGGCACACTTAGTTTCCTGTCCTGCATGCCCTGTCAACTGCTCACTGCGGGACTTGACGGAAGTTACCGAAGATGCCAAAATTGTTGCCCAGTTCTGGGCTGACTCCATAGGTATTTGCCATCGACTCACTAAGAAGATCTTTTAATAACTGGTAACACCCAATCTTTGTTGCACTGTTATTGCTTGTCTATAGTTAGTAACATGTTTCTTCACATATAGTCCAATGGGATTTATTAAGTGTCCAAAATCCAAGAGAGACATTCTTAAAAATATTGTATGATTATTTGTGTGTTGGTCAAGGTCGGTTGATACTTTATAAAATATCTAACGCCTGCATCTCGCCAGTTTTGAAATAATTCATGGCACCAGTATTCGTTACTTCTGCATTGTTTTACGTAAATAACAATGTCGATATAATATTGCCACGCTCAGCACAACGACCGCTTCATCTGACATTACGAAAACAACACAACTAAAGTAAATGCTCAAAATCGAATCTGAAATGTTACAGGCGAATGCTCGTCAGTCAGTAAGGTAGTATTGTAACGTAATTCTCAAGATTGTTCTCTCGCAAACTACTTAGGTACTTTATAATTAAGAATATCTCGAGACTTCAAAACAATATTATTAAAATATCCTATTTGTAAAAACATGTTTCCGTGCTACAGCTTATTAATAATAATTTAAAAATAATGATAATTTTTATTCAAATAAATTGTTTACAGAAAAGTACATATAGTCCAGAATATAACTTAAAGGGTAAATCTAAGTGCTTGAAAAACATTGGTAGAATGGTGATTTATCTTAAGTTCAATAGCGGTCAAATATACTGCTTACTATAATGTAGCGACCTGCCTGATGAAGGTTTATGAAAAACCTGTGTTCCAGGCCATCACTATTATTAAGTAACTGCGTACAGTGTCTCCCTGTATGGGCCACAGTACTGACCTGCGTGTCGGTGCGGCGCGGCGCCCCGCAGCTCGGCGCTCTGGCTCAGCGCGAGCAGCGCCAGCACGCTCCACATCGCACACGCTACACAGGCGGTACCTTATCGCAACTCCCGCAAATTCCACAGCAAATTTTATTGTGCTCCATAAAGTTAACAATAAATTACACTTGTGTAACTGTAACGCTTGAAGAAACTGCGTATTTGAAAATAATGCTATGGAGCAACCATATACACTAATGTTATTATGATGTGAATGAATATTTCAGTGATATATTAAATAAATAAATTCAATATATAATCGTAAAAAAATGATAAAACCAATTTAGAAGTAGTTAAAGTTATAATATTTTTTTTTATTATAATAGACCTCTTCCTCTATTCTAATTTGCTGTGCCCGACAGGGTCCACCATGATCTATATTATTTTGTATGTTCTTACCACCTGTTTTTTTTGGGGGGAAAATTATCAGTAATCAGTAAATCAGTATCTCGTTAGAACATTCTCGCAACCCCGTAAGGTAACAGCCCTGTCGGGCCCCGTCAATACAGCTCTTTGAAGCGCGCGCGGAACGCGGCGCTCTGCCGATTTGGGACCTGGTCCTTACCGGACCGTGAGCTACCCCTGCTTGCCGTTCGCAGGCCCGCGTCTACGGTGGCCGACGCCCGGGGCCGTCTCTCGCGGCGGCTGAGGCGTGAGGAAGAAAGTTGTCTCTTCATCACGCGTTCAGCCTCCTCCTTTGCTAGCATGACTGCTTCGCAGAAGGAGGTGACTGCATCCCATTCCCCCTCGCCCCGCACCATGGCCTGAACCAAGGCCGGACGCAAGAGGTCACCGCTGCCGATCATTTCCACGAGGACACGGCGGTGCTCTGCCCAAGCGGGGCACACCCCCACTGTATGCTCCACCGTGTCCTCCGGGTGGTCCACACAGGTTCCTACCACCTATGTTCACAATGTGGAATGCAATAATTGTATTGATTATTGAGTAATGCTTAGGGAGACACGAACATAATTTTTTTTTCATGTAAGGTACTTTTTAGTTATTTTTTGGTGAAATCATATTTAATGAATAATGAGTAAATAATAAAAAAATAACCGACATGTGGCGTAGTGGTTTAGGTGGTAGAGGAATAAAAGACTTAGACCACAGATTACAGCATTTATTTGAAAAAGGGGGGTGGGTTCGGTTCACACTGGGTTCCCTCACTGGTCGAAGGTATAGAATGGTACTGCCCTGAGCTCAGGCCGCGACGCACGCAGACCGGCGGGCAGATCCCGAAGCAGGCAGCTCGCGCCGGACGGGCGCAGAGGTTATGCGGGCAGGCCACACAATAGCGCGCAGACGGGCGCAGAGGTTATTCGGGCAGGCCACGCAATAGCACGCAGACAGTCACAGAGGCAGCGTGACACCCGTCGAGCGGCGGACGTAGAGGTGGTTGATAGTAGAAATCCAAGGCAGTAGAAACGAAGGAGAAGGAAAAAAAAACCCTGGAATCCAAAAAGGGTGATTCCGTAAGCGTGGTGCAGGAATCGTGAGCGCCAGCGATGCGTGCGTCTCCCAGCCGTAAGCCCCACGGAACAGTACCCGGGAAATGGATGGGAAACTCACCATCGCGGCGGTTCACAAAGGTTAAATAGAGATAAGCGTGCGCATACCGCGTGCAACTATATAAAAAGTAACCGCGTGCAAGGCGTTTAAGCTCGTAGCTGCTATGGCACAGCAGGAAAACAATGCTGTGGCTTGCGCACGCTTCACAAATTTAGAAACACTAGTGGAAAGCAGATGACAATGAAATATCACAGTTATGTTCCAGCAGGAAGCCATCTTGACAACCGGGCAATTATATAAACTTACAAACGCTGCAGATTATGGCGAAATAAAAGGATTACAATTTGGCAAGATGGAGAGAAAATGGCAGACACAATGAGCACTTACCCTTGGGCACGTAGGGGTTTCTATATAAGTTACTTGCAACAGAAGGCGGCGAGAAAAGAAGCTTCGCGCACTAGAGATTAGAATTTATAGCCGGCCCAAGTGTTGTCACTTCAGTGAAACCATAGATATTAGAGATTAGTGTGGTAGTCGACTTCTAGTTTAATCGACTACAACGCTACAGTACCCCGCCTGTTAGCGAAGGATTTTCCCTAGGATAAATCCGCTAGAAGGCCTAAACCACTATTACTGACTACCTATACGTTCATACATCCCATTCATGTGCTTCCATACTATTAATCATTCATCCATCCATTCTAAGTCCATCCCTGACTTGGAAGTAGTCCTAAGTCAGTGACGTACAATTACATACGAGAGGTAAGCTAATTATAGAGTAGTTTAACTCGAGACAGTCAGTAGGAAAAACAGCAAGATAAAGCAAGTGTATCTCCATAGGGTTAGGTAACCTTGGTGGACTGTTGCAGGTTATAGGTAATGTTAGGTTTCAAAGCAAGAAGTAAGTTCATTGTTGGATTTTAAATTATCAAAGTTCTAACAACAATATAGTAATAAGTTAAGGTTCTATTTTATGTTTAGGTTTAGAATTAAATTATGTTAAAGTTAAAAGCTAAGAGTATTTAAAAAAAAATTAAAATTTTTTTTTTTTTTGAAAAGGTAAAAAAAATTTGTTAAAGTTAAAAAAAATTTTTTTTTGGTGGTGGTCCATGTATATGTTAGGTAGAAGATCCTTGGTTGAAATTGGTTTAAGTTTCATTACTGGAATACGCATCATATGTAGAAGTCCATTCGAGTGAGTTTCCGAACGTGAGTGTAATTTATAAAAAATAAATCAAGTCCATATTCATACTGTTGCGAGAATATCCGCACGTTATAGACGAAATTCTAAAAGACAAGTATCCAAGGTTGGCAACTACGTCGAGATGTCAAAGTCAGTACGTAAACGTCAAAAATATAATATGTCAATGATCTTAAATTAAATAGGTTATGTTATGAATCACGCGGAAATATTTTTTAAGAGAATTAATTAATTTAATTAGGGCAGGTTGAATCTAAGTGATATTCAGGCTAGGTGTTATGAAGTTCAAGTTAGGTTTCTGATTTAGTGTTTAGGTAAAAGAAATTAGATAAGTTTGTAGACTAAATGTTGTTGGAATATTTCATGTAGATGCTACTATTAAACGATTAGATGTACCTAGTGCATGTTAGGTTTCGGGTTTAGTGCTTAGATTAAAGTTAGATTGTTACTAGGGTAGAATGGAACATAATTTAACCGTGGTGGTAGAGATACCAGCAGTTATAAAGTTTTATGAATAGTTTAAAAGTTATGTTTTAATCTGGTTTAGGGCCTAGATTTAATGTTAGATTTGTTTACCAGGGCAGACTGGAAACATAGTTTAACCGTGGTGGTAGATATACCAGCAGTTATAAAAAGAAGACAATACAATTGACTATGCTATATATTGTTTTATGAAAAGTTTTAAGGTTAGTTGTGAGAAAGATTTTCATTTATAATTAGACTATAAAGTTATAGACTACTATGCAAGTAGTTAATGGGTAGGTACGGTATTAGTATAGAAATTTACCGGCCTGAAGTTGTTTTCAGAACAGTAGGTTAGGAATTAATGTAAATTAACTAGTGTGCGGACACCCATGTTTCAGGGGGCCGTCTTTAGACATCCATGAAGGACATAATACATAAATCAAAGTTAATGGTAGTGTACCATGGAGACTACTCTGCCATGATACTAAAGAATCGCCCTGAGGGCCCACTATGTAGTTTCTCATAGTCACGCCGTAAAGTGAAATAATAAAAGAAATTAGGTGTGTAGTGTACATATGTGTGTGTGTGTGTGTGTTCAGCAGAAAGGTGGTAATGGAACTGAAGTTATGTTGGCTTATAACCTAGTTAGTTAGTTTAGTTCTGTTAAAAGATAAATAAATATAGTTAATTTTAGAATAATAGTTTGGTAACTTTAGTTAGTAGGTTTTAATTAGGATTACCACACTGTAGGTGGGTGTGAAATATGACACTAGGATAGCTATAACCAGAGTTATAGTTAACTTAGGTAGTTAGGTACAAGTCGACCCTCCACGACCAGTATGTTAGGCGGTCGTGGGTGTGTGTTCCCTTGGCATCGTGTGACCCTGTATGGGGTCAAACACTAGTAGTTAGCTAGGCCTACGGGATGCTCTGTCAGAAACTTTTATAAAGATCTAGACTTGTTAGGTATTTAGCATCCTTTAGGTTATCTAGAATTTCAGAGATATAAGGTAAATTATAAGCATCCTTCTTAGTTACTGAATTTAGCTTGTGACTGTCTAAGCAGAACCACAATTTGCCATCCCATTTAGGTGAGAAGTACAGGTGAAGACCAAGGACTTTCACTTGAAAGTTGAGCGAAGGAATGTTGGTGTGAAACCAGTAACTTCACTAGTTGAGTTATTTAGTGCAAATTGAACAACTGGAATATGTAGATCCCAAGAGCGTTGGTCATTATTATTGTAGGTAGAAACAGCTGTTATGATTGTCTTATTTAGAAGACAATACTTAGAGAAACAGCATGTCAGTACAAAAAGATATGCGTTATGGCGTCTAGAGACAGGCAGAGGGCCAAAAATGTCAATACTGAGCATCTGGAATGGCCGAGAGCATTCTTTAGGTTTCCCCATGACCTCCAGTGGGGCATGGTTTACTTGTTTATGAGCTAGACAGATTTTACATGAAGTTACAGCTTTCACTACGTCACTGTGCATTCCTGGCCAGTAGTAACGAAGAGTTAGTCTTTTATAAGTTTAAAAAAAAATGCCTAGATTCATTATAATTAGATTATATTATATTTATTAGATTGTATTATGTTTATCAGATTGTATTATGTTTATTAGATTTAATATATTTATTAGATTTATTAGATTATATTTCTTATTAGATTTATTAGATTATATTTACTATTATATCTATTAGATTATAATATATTTAGAATTGGGGTTCTTGTGGCACTTGCTTCAGCCTGCTGACCACTGGCAGAAAGATGTGATGTACTAGGGGTGAGTTTACTCAGGAGAGCATTGTTAATTTGTTTCCTAAAGTCAGTGAATGTGCCCTTTTCACCGCCTCTAATGACGACCTCATATTTCAATTCGGCCTTTCTTAGGTGGATAAATTTGATTGGGTTAGCGCTCATTGTGATCTTTACAATTTATAACAAAACCCTAGTAGCTGACTAGAAATTATATAAAAGTAACAAATTAAAAAAATACAGTAGAAAATATAGTAATTACCCACTACTTACCGCCACGATGTGTGAGTCAGGTAAATAGCGACCAGTGAAGAAAACCTTGTGAACCTTACCGAGTGGGCGCCACTGTGGCGTAGTGGTTTAGGTGGTAGAGGAATAAAAGACTTAGACCACAGATTACAGCATTTATTTGAAAAAGGGGGGTGGGTTCGGTTCACACTGGGTTCCCTCACTGGTCGAAGGTATAGAATGGTACTGCCCTGAGCTCAGGCCGCGACGCACGCAGACCGGCGGGCAGATCCCGAAGCAGGCAGCTCGCGCCGGACGGGCGCAGAGGTTATGCGGGCAGGCCACACAATAGCGCGCAGACGGGCGCAGAGGTTATTCGGGCAGGCCACGCAATAGCACGCAGACAGTCACAGAGGCAGCGTGACACCCGTCGAGCGGCGGACGTAGAGGTGGTTGATAGTAGAAATCCAAGGCAGTAGAAACGAAGGAGAAGGAAAAAAAAACCCTGGAATCCAAAAAGGGTGATTCCGTAAGCGTGGTGCAGGAATCGTGAGCGCCAGCGATGCGTGCGTCTCCCAGCCGTAAGCCCCACGGAACAGTACCCGGGAAATGGATGGGAAACTCACCATCGCGGCGGTTCACAAAGGTTAAATAGAGATAAGCGTGCGCATACCGCGTGCAACTATATAAAAAGTAACCGCGTGCAAGGCGTTTAAGCTCGTAGCTGCTATGGCACAGCAGGAAAACAATGCTGTGGCTTGCGCACGCTTCACAAATTTAGAAACACTAGTGGAAAGCAGATGACAATGAAATATCACAGTTATGTTCCAGCAGGAAGCCATCTTGACAACCGGGCAATTATATAAACTTACAAACGCTGCAGATTATGGCGAAATAAAAGGATTACAATTTGGCAAGATGGAGAGAAAATGGCAGACACAATGAGCACTTACCCTTGGGCACGTAGGGGTTTCTATATAAGTTACTTGCAACAGAAGGCGGCGAGAAAAGAAGCTTCGCGCACTAGAGATTAGAATTTATAGCCGGCCCAAGTGTTGTCACTTCAGTGAAACCATAGATATTAGAGATTAGTGTGGTAGTCGACTTCTAGTTTAATCGACTACAACGCTACAGCTGCCGATCATTTCCACGAGGACACGGCGGTGCTCTGCCCAAGCGGGGCACACCCCCACTGTATGCTCCACCGTGTCCTCCGGGTGGTCCACACAGGTTCCTACCACCTATGTTCACAATGTGGAATGCAATAATTGTATTGATTATTGAGTAATGCTTAGGGAGACACGAACATAATTTTTTTTTCATGTAAGGTACTTTTTAGTTATTTTTTGGTGAAATCATATTTAATGAATAATGAGTAAATAATAAAAAAATAACCGACATCTTGGCAGTCTGATGGTGGGTGTAGTTTTTAATTTTCAAATACATTCATAATTCCGTTCTAAAGAAGATGTAGCTTTTTTGAAGCTAGATACAATATAGTAAAGGTTTAGGTAGGTATAAATATATTTTTAGTAATTCTCCATGATACAAACGCCGATTTTGATCTCACAATCCCAAAAGGGCATACTATTTTGTGACATTACATAAGTAGGCAATAGCTTAGGGGTACAATACACACACAAAAAGAAGTCTGAAATACTAAAAACATCTTTATAATAAGGTACTAGAAGTAAGTGCAGCTGTAACAGGTTCCCGAGAACCTTCCACACGTAACAATCCTTAACACAATTCGAAAACAGCTAGTCCTGGTTTTTGTGTATTGTATGGAGGGTTTTTTTTTCTTAAAAAGATAACTAGCAATGTGGGTAGAATTATTCACATTACTAGCAATCTTGTTAACCCCTCCAACTAAGCTAAATATGCTTGTGTCTGGAGTGGGTTCATGGTAACTGTAATGGGTGGGGTTTAAAACCCGCGACCTTTCGATCACAAGTCCGACCCATTAGGATACTGATGTAGTGTAGGATGTGTACTGGTGTAATATTGGTACTGGGCTAGGTGGACAGCTTTCTCCGGTGGTGGTGTTGGTGCATGTACTGGCGGCGCGCGCGGGGGAGGCGGAAGGCGGGCAGCGGCACGCCGTCCAGGCTGATGATAGCCACCCCCCCCGGCCCGCGCTCCTCCAGGATGCGCCGCTCCCCCCGCCGACGCCCATCGCGTGTCTTCAGCTGGAACATACCACTCCAGTTGATGCACACGTGAGCACCCCCTTATTTAAGCCAACATTACACACCTCAACCTTGTGTAATTTTGAAGCAAGACCTACCTAAAGAGGAATTATGTATAATCCTCTTTCGTGACATTCAAATGAATTGTAGTCGTCCTTGTTTTCTTTCTTATTACGTTTTGTTAACCAAGATGATGTAATTCCGAGTGAATCTGCTCGGATCCCCTTATCTGGTACCCTGCTGGTTCTTTTTATTTTTTAATTCCTGTCTGATCCACTATAACTTTCGTCATAAGTATGGTCAAACAAAAAATAGTGTTACATTTAAGTGATCCTTTTTTTGCTGACGCGCTCAAAGATGTCTGATAACTAGGATATCAACCCGGAATAAAATATTTAATTTTTTTTTGTGACATCCTGCATGGTGGATCAGATCGGAATAGAAAATAATTATAAAATAAAACTGGAAACAGACGGGAATAACTCGTAATTTCAAACCCACTAACCAAAGCTTTATCGATAAAGCCAAAGTTCACAACAATATGAATAAAGGAACGACGACTGAAGTATTGGAATCCCCTTTCTATTCTTGATTCCATTGAGCGATCATACCACGATAGCATTTTATAGATAGTATTGAAGTTGCTTATGGCTGAGTTCTTACCGTCAGTAGCTTGTATGTGACGTTGTTTGGTGATACGGTGACAACGAAGCTGCGACGCGCGCGCTCAGTACTCGGGAGATTCAGGGGCTTGGCAGTCACCGGGGGGGCTGGAGAGCTGGTGGGACTGACTCGGGGACTGCTGGGGCTACTCCGAGGGCTGTTGGGGCTACCCCGGGGGCTGTTGGGGCTACCCCGGGGGCTGTTGGGGTTACCTCTAGGCCGGGAATAGGCCAGCTCTTCCTCATCAGCCACATCAGGCGACATCTCGTTGTTATGGCGGCGTAGCTGAGTGTCATCCATGTAGTATAGCAAGTCCTTCTTGGAAATTTTTTGGTCTAGCAGTGCGTAACGATCCTCCGAGGGCACATGGTGATGTCTGCCCGGCGGTGCCTGTTGATTGTAGCCCGGGGTCGAGTGATGAGTGCGCCCCGAGGCTGTACCGTAAGCACGGCTTGAGGATGTTCGGTAACGATGAGCCGGTGGCGCATGGTTCTGATGATTTTGGCTTGGCAGTTTGTAGTTATTGCGAGGTTTTTGGTAACTCTGAAAGTGATGTTCGCGATCCGGCGGAGTACTAGCGGCTGAAGGTCGTGTGTAGTGCTGCACTCTGGCTCGAGTTGTGTGCCCAAACTCGTTGTAAATCTCACGCGACCGCTGCTCGCTTTCCGTGTAGTCAGATCCGTCGTACTGAGAGTCAGACATGTTTTGCTGGTCGACGGCCTCCTGCTCTTCAGGGTTGTACTCATCATTTTCAGTCTGTTAAAAGGAATTAAGGAAATCATAACATAACGATAATGTTTATTTATTCATCAATAATTAATTATCACGTCGGGTCATCAATAATGGTTATATTGTTTGTGTGAGGACAGTAATAATGTCCTGGATCACAAGTATGCGTATTCTAGGGTCCACAACACAGGATAGACAAATAAAATATGGTACTCCGTTCAAATCATGTATTGTATGTTCACGACACAAAATAAGTAGTCAATATGAAAAGAGTGTACACGATGGGTTACCGGGAGCGACTAGCGTATGCGCCGAGCTGCAGTAACACGTCTCTACAACAAGATTTATTGAAGCGTATATATAATAATATTTCATAGGAAATACCGGCCTCATCTAGCTAATCTTAACACGCAAAAAAAACATGACGTGTAAAAGTGTTATTTATAACCAATTTACAAAATAAATATTTCATTTCATTTCATTTCATAGGGAGTGAAGTATTTATTGTCAATTTTCTCATTTAAATTAAAAAAATTGTATTATTTAAAATTAGTTTTCTATTTTTAATAATAAAATTGTTTAACTTTATTGTATTTTAATACTTCATCAATTCAAAAAAAAGAAATGACGTGTATGAGTATTATTTACAACCAATTTACTAAATGTACAAACTAGAATAAAGCATCAAAAAATGTATCCTTAACGCTGTCGGCTGGCAACGTACCCAAGATATTGGCGGCATTGCCTTGTTGTATGGCAATGCTTAGCCTTTGACCAAAGAAATAGCTAGCCCTTGGGTCAGAGGAAGCGTCAACGAGCCTTTTCGACATGTCTTTAAAAAGGCTGTGAGCACACGGGCCCCATGGTCCGAGAGTTTCGACCCCAAACGGCTCGAAAATATAGTTATCACCGAGATGACTATATTTACGTCGCTTGAGATTTTCCGCAGCCGCAGCGGGAGCGCCAGCACAACATGATGAACTGGGAAGATGGGATGGCGCGACAGTATCGACACAAGTTGCGTCCCGCACTAAAGGCCTACCCATCTTCCAAGGAAACAATGACATGCCGTCCGGTCTTTTGCCATCGCCACGCACCAGGCCATTGGGTTCCAATACGGCTGGAACAATTTTGTATTTTAATTGTGACTGATATGTAATTGATAATTTGTATGAGTCTTATGATACTTGAGAATAAATTAATTGAATTGAATATCCTAATGGCTGTCGGACTTGTGATCGAGCGGTCGCGGGTTCGAACACCCATTAAACTAATACCATGAACTGAGACAGACACAAGCATATTTAGCTTAGTTGGAGGCGTTAACAAGATTGCTAGTTATGTGGATTTTACACACATTGCTAGTTGTCTTTTAACCAAAAAAATAATAATTTGATGCTTACAGGGCTGGAGCTGCATACCAGTATTTTACAAGAAAAACTCGTCCATGTGATCTTCATGATCTTGTCATTGGGTGACACAACCCTTGTGCGAGACTATTGCCAGATTATCTGTCGAGTCTGTAATCTTCCGGAGTTACTGGCATGTCTGTTATTCCGTGTTACTTGTTATTTATTGACATTAATAGACAATTGGTCCTTCAAACTGACTATAATATAAGCACATCAATTAGATCGCCGCACACGCGGCCCGTCATTCATTAATAAATTGCGACGTTGCCGTCCTTCAAGTACGCGTGTACAGAGTGTTTCTTTTACGTATCAATTTAACATTTGTAGTGAATATTTTAATATAAAAAAAAAAAACATTTTGTTTTCGAATGGTAATATTTTTTTAGCATGTATGGATGCTATACTATTGCGGGTTAACGGGAACGCTCTCTGTTAGTTAACATACTCCCAACCAGCAAAACAGTCTCAGAACTCGCACTTTTTAAGAGTAGTAGGCTTAAAGCGCTCTTATATTTGTTTTAGAACATACCATCGATCCTATATTACTTTTAGACAAGCCGGTGTGGCCTCAAGAATGCTCAGTCTCATAAACACGTCTCATATATATCATATATCATAAGAGCATTTACTAAGACTAGTTGCACTTGAGAAAAACTTGCTCTTTTATAGGTATTTTCTAAGCTCATTTGATTTTATAGTAGACTTGCTAAATGCTATTGTAAGATGTCAGACTAATATCAGCATAGCATAAGAGTACTGTAAGTACGTGCATTTCTGATCTTATTTGAAACTAATATAAGATCAATACCACTGAATAAGTATGAAATTAGAGTGATTTTGGTTCAACATATTTACAATACAAAATACAAGACCCATATAAGAGCGTTTAATCTTAGATCGATTTTGGGAATAACTAATTTTAATAGTTTTAAGAGTAATTTTGCTGGCCATATTTTATTTTAAGTTTTTAAATTTAATAGTAATAATGGATTACAAAAACTGGAAAAGATTTATGAAAACTGGTGGCTACAGGAGGAAAATTGTAAAGAAGTACAATGAAATGTTAAAAAGATAGACAAATATACCGCTGCCCGAACAAAGTAGTGTTGAGAAAAATATTTGTGAGGGTTCTGCAGGTTTTGCTTTCATACAAGAGGTCGATAATAACGACGGGAATTTTGTGATATATGATTTCAGTATAGATGAATCTCCGAGCGAGGACGAAACCGACTATGAAAAAACCTTCGTGTTAAAAAATGATGTCAAGAAATGGGCGTTGAAATTTAACATATTACATGCAGCACTAAATGCATTATTATTTATTTTAAACAAGAATCTAAATGATGTTCTACCCAAAGACGCGCGAACAGTACTTGAAAAAAAACAAAGAGATAGTACACATTAGTAATTCGGCTCCAGGAATGACTCAATGATATTTTAGGACGTTTATCGTGCACTCTAGATATTATTCATTTGAATGTCAATATAGACGGACTGCCAGTATCTAATAGTTTAAGTCGTCGCCCCGCCACACGCGCGGACTTCGTTTTTCTCTCTGTCGATTTAAGATTTTAAGTAAAATTGCGAGAAACCCTAATTTATTCCAATATAGAGTTATTTTTAGTATACTGAATGCTAAAAATAGAGTAAACAATCTTACATTAGTTTAATAGTGCGCTTGTAAAATGCAGCTATACTAATGGCGACACTATCAATACAAATTAACAAATAAAATATATAACGAGAACAGGAAATACCTTATTTAACAAGGTGCATGAATTTTGAAGCGTACAACGAGGTCTAATTATCAGTAAATAATAAATTCCAATACAATTACTTACGTATAACTACTTTTACTTTTATACTAAAATGCCGTACCGCACAGTATAAACATTAACCTCACGCAACTTTAATTTGTTTTCATTTAATTTCAAACCAACACTCACACGAACTTTTGAGTTGGATCTGACGAAAAATTCTCAAAATATTCTAACCTTAGACCAATACATATAAGCCTATGCAGGCTTACATGATACTTACGTAAAAGCAATATTAGCCTAAGTCGGCTTGATTTAAGTGCAAACAGCATTCGATTAGACTGATATTAGAACGATATTAAACTAAATATGCTTATAATTGGTGCCCAAACCCAGGCTTATATAATTATATAGGAGTGATGTATGAGCAACAAAACAGTAGTCTTGAGATTGTTGTAAGCCTAGTTTTTGCTGGTTGGGCTGTACATATAAAGCTTTATAGGTAGATTATAGCTCTAGATATCTAGAAACGACAGCGCTGATTAACAGTTTCTCGTAAATTCCGAGACACCGCGGAATATGGATATGTTATGAATAGTAGTCCATCCACGGACCAGCCTCATGTTGCTTTACCTTAAACATCAACCTGTGTGTCTCTTATCATTTAACTAAGCAAAGTTCCTACAAAAAAGAGAAATCAACTTACGTGTTCTACCTGGTCTGGCGGTCCTTCCGCATCGTTTTGTCCGTATTGCTCCCTGAAGTCTCCTCGCAGATCGCTGAACGGCCTGGCTTGCTGCACCACTGCCCGAGAGGGGTCGTATGTCTCACGTTGGTTGTTGTGGTAAGATGGGTCGTAAGGTATTTGTCTAGCTATGTGAGGTTGTATGTGACGCCGGGCTAGGTCGGAGTCTGGGGTGGACTGAACGGTAAGTTGGTCAGCATTGGCGTACGAGGGCTCTGTGATTTCTGTAGGATTTCCGCCCTGCTGCCCTTGTTGACCAACCTGTGCTTGCTCGTCCCAGGCTGGCCCAGTATCCTTAGGACTCGCATACAGATTAGACAACTCTTCTTGTGCAAACTGCTCGAGTTGTCCATGAAACCCGTATTGACTAGGTTCATATCGAACACGGTGCCCGTATTGGCCAACCTGTTCACGTTGGCCACTTTGTTCGTATTGCCGATGCTCTGCAGTGCCATCCATCTGGGTGAACTCCGCAGTCTCTGGAGCGTGGTCAGTTCCATCTTTTTGATAGTAAATCTTCTGTAAATGTGAAGAACAATATTTTCAACAACCCGAAAGCTATTTGTTCAGTAATAAAATAATTAAGTTTTACATTAAAACAATATTGTGATTAGTCAATTATATAGTAATTTGCCTACAATGGGTTACTATTCACACAATACAAACAAATATGTAATACAAACATTATGTAGGCAGTACTAATGTTGTCAAGAGGTACAAAGATATCTATCCATCAATCTACATACCGCCGAGTCGTCTTTCTTCGCCGTGAGCTTCGTGTGTTTGCGCTCGTCTTCGTCGTCGAGCGCGTAGTCATAGTTGTCTTGCATGAGCTGGCGACGCAGCGAGGCGGCCTGCGCGTGCGCCGCTTCGCCCGACGCTGAGGGAGAGACTACACTGAATACACACTACGGGGTAACTAACGGGGTCGTTTGACAGGCAGGCTACGAGAATTACCGTTTAGTTCTGTCTGGTTAGAATGGAAGGCGATTCCAACATGGTTTGGCAAGGGCGGGCAAATGAGATTGCAGCGATTTAGCATGGGTTTAATTAAGTTGGTTTGATTAACATGGGTTATGTCTATAGAGAAATAGCAATAGGAAGTATTTTTTTTTGAGAACATGCAATGTGGGTAGAATACACATTACTAGCAATCTTGTTAACCAGTCTTACTAAGCTAAATATGCTTGTGTCTGGAGTGGGTTCACGGGTGGGGTTCGAACCTGTGACCTTTCAATTACCAGTCCAATACCTAAGCTATGAGGCTAATTACGCTTGAATTGAAGCCGATCCGAAGATGATTTGGCAAGGGTAGGCAGATTAGAGCGGTAAGATTACACCAATTTAACATGGGTTAAAATTAGTTTGAGTAACTTGGGTTATGTCTGTAGAGAAGTAGCAATTGCGAGTACCTTGAATGCAGTATTCAGAGATCCCGGTCATGGAATAGTGATATTCTAGTTACTTACATAAATCTATATAACAACTATTTTAATACATAAATGCGCTATACACATGGGTCTAATCCACTTTTTTTATTGATAATAGGTTCGCGTTTGACCACCATCTCACCTGATGGTAAGTGATGATGTGGTCGAAGATGGAGCACGCTTACCTAAAAGTAACCTATTCACTGTTGACTTAAAGACTCCCAGGTTATATTATAGCGATCAGGAAACACAGACTCCGGCAGGGAGTTCCACTCCTTAGCCGTACGCACAATGAAAGTATTCCCAAAACGTTTTGTACGTATGGGTCCGATGTCCACCAATAAACGATGGCGCATCGCCGTTTGTTTTATAGTCCAATGATGGAACGGGCTTGGCGGAATTAGATTGTGTAATTTCCCCGCTATGCAGCAGCCAGTTTAACATTATTCTTGTTCAGGGTTCCAAAAAAGGCTCTTTGCGCTATCTTATACGCTTTGTTCAAATAACAGTCATCCTTAAAGCAATAGGCATAACGTTGTAAATTTACTACTTTCTTTACTATTTTATGCGTATAACTGTGATGATGGATGGAGGTGTTCCTATTTGTGCGATAAGGCCACCCATCAGACACTAGTCATTGCCAAATTGTGAATACAAGCAGTGAACACAGTCACCTGTTGGCTCAGTTACAACTTACTTGAATGTTGATGAAAGGAGAGGTACAGGATGGATTGTGGGATGAATGATTTGACAGGAGAAAAGGAGAAGATGACGCTGTAGCGTGTGACAGGGGAGAATGGTTTTCTTCTTCATTTTTTATTGATGAAGCACGCTTACCTATAAGTAACCTATTCACCTTTGACTTAAAGACCCCCAGGTTAAAGTTATCAGGACATACAGACTACAGCTTGGATTTTATCCTTCATAACTCCAAGTAAATGTGATAAGAGCAGGGAGGTGATGATGATGAACTTACAGTTACCAGTAGAGGCCTGGCACCTCACACAGATTGTGAACACTAGCAGCACCAAGCATAGCTGCGTCACGAACATAATGCTGTGGTGGACGGCGCGGGATCGCGACCACTCAGCGTGTACATGAGCACGCACACCTATGAAATACCAGTACACCTACACAGGTCACGCGGCCGGCGCAGTGGTCGCCGCGTTACACTGGCTCGCCACGTCATGAACATAAACAGTTTGCGTCCAAAATGATTAACGACTTAACAATAACTGACTTATCAAAATATAAAACTAGAACGAGGAACGAGGATGGATGTGAAATATGGACGTTTGATAATATGACGCTGTTTGTAATAGGCTGCGAAGTCATAAGTGCCGACATAAATGAACAACTCTATTTGTAAGAGTTTAGTGTATACGTTCATTATTTATAGAATGACCCTATCACTATTACATTATTATTATCCTTGTATTTATATACCATCCATCACTTGCAACGTCAGGAGTAACTACATTACCTACCACTCAGTTGGGTGCAAACAGTAGGAGTCAGTGAGTTAATGGGTGGTTATTTTATTTTTTGTTTTATTTTATTATATGAGGTACTCCAACGAATTATTCACTAATAACATTTTACATATCCAACTTATACATCCACGTCATGGTGAATTTTTCACTTATAGGAATACACAGGTTAAACATAAATAAATTAAAGTACAACATACAAAACTATGAGATCGGATGAAAATTAAAATTAAAGATTATAAACTGAGCTACTTTACAATATAATACAGTCGCAATATAATACAATGAAACTATTAACTACTAAGAAAATTCAAGTCAATAGTGAACTTAATAATCATTTGAAAAGCCCTTAATGTGATGCCCTTAGATAGATAGAATATACTTTATTGTTCACCAAAATTTAAACACACCTATTTAACAATATTGCTTATTTTATGGTAACAATGGCGGTCTTATCGCTGAAAGTGATATCTTCCAGACAACCTTTGGATAGACTTTAAAAAAACATTACAAAGGCAAAAATAACTTTAATTTCGGTAGTCGGTGTCATTTGTTTTGTATTTTCTTTTTTGTTGATACCGCCTTCCGAAATTAAAGTTATTTTTGCCTTTGTAGTTTTTTTATATAGAAGTCGGTTCTATTTTTTGCTATTTTTTTTCACGCTTTTTAGTGGGTCGTTTTGTAATTTATCTAGTTATAAAAGCCAAAATGTCAACTACTTATCACCTTTTACAAAATATTGCTTTTCCCGGTGCAGAGCCGTTACTTTTTGAGGAGTTCTCCTGGTACATCACCATCAGCTCTACTTCACCATATGCATTGTGACGAGCATAAAGTGCTTAACATCCATATTCAAGTAATCTAATCGCAATCCACGAAATACTTATTATTGAGTAGTTTCGGTGGCCATCTGGGGTCTTCATCAGCAGTTCCACTTCCTCAAATGGTGCTTTTTGAGAGCAACTGCACAAGGTACTATCAGAAATACCCAAAACGCTATAAGTGTGCCTATAATATTTGAAGAGTTCCCTCGATTTCTCCATGATCCCATCATCAGATCCAAACATGACGACAATGAGACCAACTAGAAAGTATACCCTTTCAAACAAAAAAGAATTTTTGAAATCGGTTCAGCCATCTGCGAGTAATGAGGTAACATACATGTTCAAGACTGCAATAGGCCCAGTGCAACGGTAACTGGGGTGTCCCAAACTTGTCCGCGGTACGCGGATTCTAAACGTTGCTTAATAATGATAACAAGGTTACACAATGGCCTGCCTCTACTAGGCTTCGGCCTACAACAATAAAAACAAAATGTACCACTAACCTGAGTGCTGGGGACGCCAAGTTCGACCTTCCAAGGTCACGCTCCAAGTGTGGTTTGTATGTGATATGAGGTGAGTAATTGTAACGTGTGATGTAAGTTACGGGTTCTAGGACGGTCCCAAGGCGTCCTTCTTCAGATGGCGCCGTCCTGACCAGCATCACACCCAACTCGTTTCCAGCAAGCGCGCGCTACGCGTGGTAGACAATAAGGCGATGTGTTCCGAGAAATATCACTGGATTCTTGTTAATCCGAGATTACAAAGTTCAATCAATCACTGAACACAATTAATCTGTTCATATCTCGTGAGATCCAATACGATTTACAACAAATTCCGCGTGCCGGCCGACCGACGACAAGGCGGCGTATAATTCAACAATATCCCGGGGTTTTCAACAAATGGGGAATACACTTCAACCAACAAATAATTCGCGACCCAATTATCGGTCTCAACGGGCGAATTCAACAATAGTTTACCAATTACAATCAAATCAAAGTCCCAAACGTGCGGACATTTTTCCAACAAGCAAAGTCAATCTGTCAAGTCAAGAGAGGTTATGTCAAGTCCAACGTCAAAGACAATAGAATGTTGCCACACCAAAAAGAGCGTTCAAAATTACATTTGGGACGCAACAATACATAAAAAAAAAAAGTTCTGAGTTTGTCTTATTGATACCCGCAATGCATTTCACAAACGAATAGCTTGCGCCGTAAACGACGATCCATAGAATTTAGTGAAATGTGCAGGCGTTGAAAGTCTCAAATTCTCCGATGATCTCAAATCTCTAACATGTATGTCATGAAGGAACTTAAAACGTTCTTTGAGATAAAACGGAGTTGTAGGATTGAAGAGAATACTGTAAAGTAATGATAAAATATGTGCATTCCGGCGAAGGCGGATCGGCAGCCACTTGCGTTTAATGCGAAACTCAGAAACATGATCATATTTGCGCAAACCAAATATGAATCTGATACAAAAATTTTGGAGTCGTTCAAGCTTATCTAGCTGCACTTCAGTAAGATCTGGATAACTTGCATCAGCATAGTCGAGAACAGGGAGAAGAAGGGATTGGGCAAGCGCAATTTTAGTGGCTGTCGGCAGGAAATTGCGCAATCTACGTAAAGACCCGCAGAGGCAAACAGTTTGCGGCTTACTTCTTGCAACTGGGGACCTCAAGACAAATTCTTATCAATATAAATACCTAGGTCTTTTACTGAGTCACAGTAAGGTGTAGCAGCCCCATTAAAACGATTTGGGGAAGGGTCATCCAGTTAATTTTGGAACGTAGCCTAGGGCTGCCAACAATAATGACTTGAGTCTTCGCAGGATGAACCTTCAAACCATGATCCAAACTCCAATCAGAGATACGCGCTAAGTCTTTATTCACGATCTTCACCGCCTCAGACAGCTCTTCAACGGGAGCTTGCGAATAAATTTGCAGATCGTCAGCATAAAGGTGGAAGGATGAGAGAAGTTCATTTGAAATAGAATTTATAAATATGGCGAAAAGAAGAGGAGAGAGAACGCCCCCCTGTGGTACCCCAGCAGTAGTATTGCACCATGAAGATGATGTACCTTCAATGCAAATACGTTGTACAGAGTATACCGAGCAGGACATCAAAATCGACAGTGTTAAAGGCGTTGCTGAAGTCCAGTAACGAAAGGGCAGTCAACTTCCTATTATCCATACCTGGTCTGATATCGTCAGTAATTTTAACTAGAGCTGTGGTAGTGCTATGTCCTGAACGAAACCTGGCTTGGTATAAATTTAGGAGTTGGTTTTTACAAAGGAAGGCACTAAGCTGATTATGGATAAGGCGTTCGAGAACTTTGGATAGGAACGGTAAGATGGAAATAGGGCGGAAATCAGAGAAAGAAACAGGATTACTCTTATATGCCCTTATATGCTTGTCTAGTATTATATTTAGTAGATTACAAAAAAAAAAAAACTAAATCTTTTACTGAATATTTATTATGTACTAGCTTTTGCCCGCGACTTCGTCCGCGTGGAATAGTTACTTTGGGCTAACGTTAAATTTAACCCCGATTTTGAAGCATTCTTCATTGGCGCTCCGCTCCTATTGGCCTTAGCGTAATGATACAATATAGCTGTGCTCGCGACTCCGTCAGCGTAAGTTAATGTATTGGTAATATTGTTTAGATCACGTTCACATGAGGCTTAAGTACCTAGAGAACGCTTCGACCGCGAGACGCGTCGAGCGCGGCGACCGATTCTCAAAAATAATCCTTATAGCATGATTCAGTATTCACGCGCGATGGCTTATTATTATAAGCGTATTTCATGTATAACTTTGGTGTTTCTATACCGATTTATATGATTCTTTTTACGGTTTCGTAGCCGAATGGCAAAAAACGGAATCTTTATAGTTTCGACATGTCTGTCCGTCTGTCTGTCTGTCTGTCTGTCCTTCCGTCCGTCTGTCACAGCAATTTTATTCCGAAACTATTAGGACTATACATGTGAAACTTGATAGGTAGATGTATTCTGTGAACCGCTTTCCGATTTTGAGAAAAAAATTAAAAAATATTTAAAATAAAGGGGGGCTCCCCATACATGGAACTAAACCTGAAAATATTTTTTTTCATGAAATCGATGCATGTGTGGTATCTATAGACAGTTCTTTAAAAACGACATCGGGGTTTCTAAAACCACTTTTCCATAAAGTCAATCGTTTAAAAGATATAAGCTTCCAAAGTGGTAAAATGTGTGTGTGGCGGACACAACCTCTAACTTCTATAATAATGGAGTGAAAAATCTAAAAAAAAATATATGTCTGTAGATCTTAATATAAACTTTCAACCGAAATTAGTTTGAACGACATCAATTCAGCAGTTTTTGAGATACAGCATATTTTCTAAAACCGCAAATATAACTTTGTAATTCATACAAACACTATGAAAAACAAATTTATTCGGCGCAGTTGTAAAAAATGTAAAAAAGCCAGTTTTAAGAAATTTGTAAGGTTTTTTTTTTCAAAACAAATTTATTTGGCGCAGTTGTAAAAAATGTAAATAAGCTAGTTTTAAGAAATTTGTAAGGTTTTTTTTTCGTCAAATAAATTTGCATATTATATTATAGTTACTACGGAACCCTTCATGGGCGAGTCTGACTCGCACTTGGCCAATTTTTTTATGGAATAGTTAATAATGTTAACTTTTTCAATTAGGGGTGACTGAGAGTGTTATAAACGTAAGAGTAGACAAATATTATAATCAGAAAGCTTCGAACTGCTAAGCTATCGGGAGTTACACGTGTTATTGTGAGTCAACCATAAAAGTTAGACATATGCTGTCGTGGGATATTTTTTATATAATTTTAAGGAGAACATTTCCGTCATGAAATGATTTGTGTAGCTTTAACCATTAAGGTTGCACACGCGACGGAAGCTTAAAAAATGGAGTAACTTCTCCCGTTTTCCCAACATTTCCCTTCACTGCTCTGCTCCTATTGATTGTAGCGTGATGAAAAGTATACTATAACCCGCTCAGGAGTATGAAAAATAATTGTACCAAGTTTCGTTAAAATCCGTCGAGTAGTTTTTGTTTCTATAACGGTTATACAGACAGACAGACAGACAGACAAAAATTTAACTGATTGCATTTTTGGCATGAGTATCGATCCTTAATCACCCCCTGATAGTTATTTTGGAAATATATTTCATGTACAGAATTGACCTCTCTACAGATTTATTATAAGTATAGATTAGTTTGAAATTTTGTCTGTCTGTTCGTATGATATGTGGGTATTCCGCTTGCAGCACTAGGCTAGTAGGGGTAGGGGTTATAATTTGAACTTAGGTATACCTACTATATACATTAACCGCTCAAGCGTCGCGACCTTGAAAATTAACGGTTTAGAGGCCACCGGTGGCCTTCCGATATATAATTTATATATTGTATCAAATAATTGTAATATAATAAACTTTCATAATGTGGCAAATTAGGTATTATTAGAAGAATCTTGATCGTTCGCTTAATTAGTGTTATGTTTCAGCAATTTCATTTGCGAGTAATACTGCAAAGCAAACAAACCATTGCATCGTTTAGTATGCTTTTTATTTTATTTTGTATCTCTATATTTACTACTTCATATGCATACCGTGATAGCCTTTTAATAAAGCTTCTCTTTAAATAAAAACTTAACATGCATTTTTTCGTGTATGCTTTGTAGGTTGTCCTTAAATAAATAAATCGGCATTTGTGTACGCCAGCGTGTCACAGAGCAGCAGAACTTGGTACTCTATAGTCTATACACACAGTCACCGCACAATATACAACGTAGTTTACGTAGTGATAGCTCGCTGTTTAGTCTGTGGCATTTTGGTCACAGGCAGACTAACAGAACAGGGAACTGCGAATACTTAGGTGGAGCAGTGCATAATCATAATCATTTATTTGTCTGAATATGGTACATAGTAAGGTCTTCAAAATATTATTCAATAGCTTCTTCACATTCTGCCATATGTAGCGTGCAAATATTGGTGTTTACATGATTCATATAACTGAAAACAGATTAGCTCATTCTTACTGACTGAATGAATGTCAAATAAAAATAATATTACAATTTCATAGGATGTCAAGATTTTATACAAAGTCAATTATGTCAAAATATATAAAAGAAAACAATTTAATTATGATGTCTGAGTATCCTTCAGACAATCATTTAAATTATAATAGCATTTATTGCACAAGAAATCCTTAAGCTTTCTTTTGAAACTTAATAAATTTCTCTGTAATCGATTCTGGTATCTTGTAGATTTGAGGAGCTATGCAGAATATGCTTTTCCTCACTAGGGCAGTATTTGCTCTGCGTCCTCGTAAAATTTCATTACGTCTGTTACGTTTAACAACATCTGATATTTGGGGAAACAAGTGTAAATTTGACTTAACAAAATGCGTTAGATGAGGTGACCGCCAGCAGGGTACACTGAGGCCGCTGCGCCCTAGGCGGGACCTCTTCCTACTAATTAAGTAAATGGTTTCTCATTGATGCGACGGATATCACAAGACGTACAAACTAAGTTGATGGAGATTACAGCTAGGGTTTATCAATTAAATGTAACACCACGCTTTCATTGCTGGAATGGAGAAAGTGGTGCATTTGTGTTTGCAGGTAATTTTATAACTTATACATTTATTTCTTATTTCAGGCTACCAAAGGCCCATAGAAAACTATACATACATAATATGACTATAAACTAATACATATTTTATAATTACACAATAAAACTACTACTTTCTATTATCAATATACTTGTACGAGCCACGCATCGTACATGATAGGCGCGCAACGCAAGATCAGCAATTTTACGTCAATTCGTACAAATTATATTGTTACGCGTCAGTACTCGTTCAAGATTCATACACAGTTGTACTCACTAGCAATCATTCACTTTTCATACATTTTAGCATAGTTACGCGATAGTTCAGTTATCAATATAGTATATCATTTTAGTTGGCTATCAGTGACTTTCATTACAAACATACATCCAAGCTGTGTGCGCCTCACTCAACAGCGCATACATCTTTATGGTCCTTCAGCTTCAAGGTGGTAAGTAGTCCGTAATTCTTTGTTGCGGAGCGGCGAAGCGGTTGGGTTGGCGTTCAAGAGTCAGACACAGCTAGCCCGATTGAAGAGACGCAAATCGTGGTTACCCATCTCCCTGTACTATAAAGGTGTCAGAGATAACGGAAACTGCGACTGACAGCAGAACAGACGAGATGTTACGCAAGCAAAGGGGCAACTTCAAAGCATTCCAGAGAACCGCATCAAATATCAACTTGGATCTCCTAAAAGAAAAATGGCAGTTTGAAGACGCCTTAAAGGCATTAGAATCACGGTGGAAGGCAGTTGATTTACTTTATTGGGATATTGACAGTCTGTCCATTGAAGCCGATGTCCAATATAAGATGTCATATAATACGTGCGAACTCATTTACAACCAAATGAAAGCAGACATCAACTCTAAAATGTGGTCCGTTTCATACAGGGAAAAGACGATGCCGACTATCGAAATTCCAGCCTTTCATGGCACTTATCAGCACTGGACTTCATTTAAGGATTTGTTTACTGAGACCATTCATTCCAATCCGTCTCTTTCAAATGCACAGAGAATGCAGTTTCTGAAAAGCAAGGTGAAAGGAGAGGCAGAGAAACTCATTCAACATTTGACAATCAGTTCGGAAAATTACGACACAGTCTGGGAAATCCTTAATCACAGATACAACAATAAAAGATTGATCTTTTGCTCACATGTAACTACTTACTCGGTGTACCTAACACACAAAATTTATCAGCAACATCAGTCAAGAAGCTCCACGACACGACCAAGGAATGTATAAACGCGATTAAAAACCTCGGCGTAAACACGTGGGAACCCTTCGTGGTACATCTGCTTTTACAAAAGTTGGATCCAGTAACACATAACGACTACTCAGAGTCACTTGCCGATCCACGTGAATTACCAACCTTTGCAGAGTTTCTCAAATTTCTGGAAAGCAAATTTGTATCCTGGGAATCATCTAGCCGCAAGTCAGAAACAACAAAAACGGCTCAGTCTGAAACTACGCAGAAAAACAAGAAATTTTCTTCATATAAAGCATTCAGCGCAAATCATAACAAGAATTATAATTCTAGATCAGATTCATTAAGTAAAGACAATGAGGACACATCAAAGTGCCCACATTGCAATCAAACACATAAATTGTTTTCGTGCAAATCATTCCTCGAATTACAACCGGATGCAAAGCGAAAAATAGTTGCAAAACACAATTTATGTAAAAATTGCCTCTACGCACACACCGACAAATGTTTGTCGAGAAAAAAATGCCGTGTCTGCAATTCAGACCATAACACATTATTGCATGACGCTTATGGCAAAGGGGGTGGACAGACATTTAACATCAAATCAGGGCAGCAAGATACATCCGCCACGGACAGCAAGAAAACGGCAAGCAACAACAGCAATCATGTGTCTCAAGAAGATTTATCAGAAGTTCTGCTTACTACAGCACTGATCAAAGTACAAGCAATTGATGGGTCTCTGATAACTTTGCGAGCACTCCTAGATCAGGGTTCACAAGTATCCTTGATTACGGAAAAAGCAGCGCAAATGCTACGATTACCGCGTGGCCGATGCAAGGGTGTCATTTTCGGTGTCGGAGCTAAAGAAAACAATTGCAAAGGTGCAATACAAATCACGTGCAATGCCATTCACAGTGATTATACATTTGACACCAATGTATTCATTATGCGCAATTTAATTAAAAATTTGCCGAATAAGTCATTCACGAAGCCAGAATCATGGACATTTTTAGAAAACATCAAGTTGGCTGACCCAGATTTTCATTTAAGCCGTCCTGTAGACATATTACTAGGGGCAGAGGTATACTCAAACATTATTCAAGAAGGTATCATCAGGCACGAAACATCGCAGCCAGTGGCACAACAAACACGTTTAGGTTGGATTTTATGCGGAAACGTGCAAACATTCCACTGCAATGTTGTGATTAATAATATCGAAGACATTCAAAAATTTTGGGCAGTTGAAGATATAGCAGAAAATTCTAGTATGTCACAGGACGATCTAGAGGCCTTACAACACTACAAGAACACAACAACTCGTGACGCACAAGGTCGCTATGTTGTGGAGTTACCATTCAACCCAAACTTTCAAGAGAAATTAGGAAATTCAAAACCCATGGCGTTGGCTCAGTTTCGACAATTTGAAAGAAAATTCGGCAGAAATCCAGAATTAGCAGAATCATACAGTTATTTTATGCATGAATATCAAACACTGAATCATATGGTTGAGTGTACTAGTAATACGACACCGGGTTGCTACTTACCTCATCATTGTGTTCAGCGCGCCGATTCCACAACTACTGCGTTAAGGGTAGTATTCAACGCATCGGCGAAAACCTCCACAGGTTATACGTTGAATGATCTCATGAATCGTGGCCCAAATTTGCAGCAAGATCTCATGTCATTAATCTTGCGCTGGAGGCAATATCAGTTCGCGTATACGGCTGATATAGAAAAAATGTATCGTCAGATACTTTGCAGCACTCAGCATCAGAATTATCAGAAGATACTGCGGAGAAGTTCTCCTGACCAATTGTTACACGAATATCAGCTCACAACAGTCACTTACGGCATGAAGGCAGCTCCCTTCTTAGCCATGATGACTCTGAAGCAGTTGGCAGCCGACGAAGGCCACAAGTATCAGCACAATAGAGCAGCAACAGCTCTGCAAGAAGAGTTTTATATGGATGATCTCGTAAGCGGAAGCTTCACTCTATCGTCAGCCAAACAACTTCAAAACGATTTGATCCAGTTACTGCAGTCAGGAGGCTTCAACTTACGTAAATGGTCATCCAACAACGAGGAGCTACTTCAAAATGTCAACAGGGCATCCTTAAATCAAACATCATTCGACTTCAAGCAAGCCGAATCAACAAAAACGCTCGGACTAAAATGGCATCCTACTGAAGATACATTCTCATTTGAGCTAAAAATAAGCAAAATAAGAACAGCTGATAAACAAACAAAACGTACGCTACTATCAGATATCTCAAAGATATTTGATCCGCTCGGTTGGCTAGCTCCGGTTACAACAAAATTGAAACTTTTATTTAAGCAAGTTTGGCTTTCTAATATTAAATGGGATGATCAACTTCCGGCTGAAATTAGCACCGAGTGGGAGAAAATCAAAGCGGATCTTCAAAACATCAGCAATTTCCAAATATCAAGATGGTATCAGATTGGGAAGCAGGACAGCATTCAATTGCATGGCTTTTGCGACGCGTCAATAAAAGCATATGCATGCGTCGTGTACTGTAAGTTTGATACCTACATCACTCTCGTCGCCGCAAAAACAAGACTTGTGCCCGAGAACAAAAAGCTCACTTTACCACGACTAGAACTGTGTGGAGCTCATTTGCTATCAACACTTATGAAAAAAGTTCAACAAGCCCTCGCCGGACGCGAAATCAAAGTGTTCGGTTGGAGTGACTCTACTGCAGTTCTGGGCTGGATTCAAGGAGATATCAACCGTTGGACACCATTTGTGGCGAACAGAGTCAAACAAATCAGAGAAATGATACCATCAAAACATTGGCATTACATTAAATCAGCTGAGAACCCAGCTGATTGCGCCAGTCGCGGCATCACAGTACAACAACTGAATCAGCATCATCTGTGGTGGAGCGGACTGCCATCTCTCCCTGGGTTCGATGAGTCATCAATATCAGAGAAGCCTGTCTACGTCACGGATCAAGAAGAGCGAAAATCAAAACAAAGCAACGTCACTATTCGTCAACCTCACAGCGATGATGTCATACAAACCAAACTACATAGAAACAGTAATATGACACGCGCCGTGCGCGTACTTGCATGGGTATTACGTATCACACGACGTCACAGCGAGCGCTCTGTTTACTTGAATGCAAACGAGTTAGCAACAGCAAAACAGATAATCATCAAATATGTTCAAGAAATGGAATTTTCGGAAGAAATTAGAAAGCTGCGATCACAACAACAAGTACACTGCAAGAGCAAGATTTTGAGCCTCAATCCATTTCTAGACAAGTACGGACTTTTGAGAGTGGGAGGCAGACTCAAGCATGCAAACATTGACGAAGAAAGGAAACATCCTCTCATCATACCACACAGCAGTCACATTACCGACCTAATTATCGACCAAGCCCACCTTCGCACGTTTCATGGGGGAGCTCGGATTACACTCGCACATATCAGACAGAGCTATTGGATATTAGGTGGAAACAGAGCTGTAAAGAAGCGTTTACATGCATGCACTACCTGTAAGAAGCATAAAGCGATCAAGCAAAAGCAAATGATGGGGGACTTACCTGAACCTCGGAGCAATCCTTCGCGTCCTTTCCAACACACCGGCGTAGACTTCACAGGATACGTTGACGTGAAACTCAATAAAGGGCGAGGTGTCAAGACGAGCAAGGGATACATTGCGGTGTTCGTGTGCATGGTGACCAAAGCCGTACACCTCGAACTCGTATCAGATTTGAGTTCCACAGCATTTTTGGCTGCCTTGAAACGCATGTCTTCACGTCGGGGTAAACCTCATCACATATACAGCGATAATGGCACCAATTTCGTAGGGGCTAACAAAGCACTGCAGCAAGAACTAGCAGAACTTCGCAAAACATTTAACGTTGAATTCCAAACAGAGATCAATGAGATGGGAATCCAGTGGCATTTCAACGCTCCCGCTTGGCCGAGCGCAGGAGGCCTATGGGAGGCGGCGGTAAAAAGCCTGAAACATCATCTTCGACGTGTTGTTGGTGAGCAGAAACTCACGTTCGAGGAATTCAGTACTTTACTGGCCCAACTCGAAGCTTGTCTCAACAGTCGGCCGCTGTGCGCAATCACAGAAGACCCAGATGATTTAAATTATCTGACACCGTCACATTTTATGAGCAGCGGCCCTCTACTAACTATCTTGGACACCGAACAAGATGACAGAACAAGGTGGACGAGAACTCAGAAACTGTTCGAAGATATTTGGAAAAGGTGGCAGTCTGAATACCTTGCCCAACTTACAACTAGAAGCAAATGGCACAGACCTCAAGAAAACGTTAAAGTTGACGACGTTGTTATCATTCACGAGCCTAACCTCCCCGCGGGAAGATGGGCTCTAGGCAGAGTCACCGAGCTACATCCCGGTTCCGATGGACTGGTCAGGGTTGTCACCCTGAAAACAAGAAACGGAATCATCAAGCGCCCAGTGATTAAATTGTCTGTGCTGGTCTCTAACCCTAAATCAATTTCAACCTCAGATCAGACCGGGGATTTAGATCAGCCGAATGTCAAGACAAAGGACAACAAAACAAAAGGAAAACCTCGAATGGGGTCTAATTTCATGGCTATTCTCATCACACTATTTTTCTTCATGATATCAGTATATGGTCACGAGCAGTCAGTATCTCCATATACGATGACAGCAATACATAAAGCACTTTATTTTGACCGAATATCAAGCATGCAGTTTATACGCGACGAATGGAAACTCATCGTGTATTACGACATGAACCCGTATTGGGAGGGAGCGGCAGCATTCGAGAAATACCTAAAACAAATAAACGGCGTGTGTGAAACAGAAACAAACAAGGCACTATGTGACATCATCCTCCTGCAACTACGTCACTCTCATGACGAACTCAAATATTACAATGGAATGTTACTCAATCAGCAATTTGAAGAACGCACACGTAAGCGACGAGGCCTTATCAACGGTGTAGGCTATGTTGCCAACAGCTTATTTGGAGTACTAGACCAGCGTTTTGCCGATCAATACAAACAAGACATATCACTCATAAAGGAAAACGAAAATCACTTAGCACTCTTGTGGAAAAATCAGACCTCAGCAGTGGAGGCCGAATACAACTTACTCAAACGAACAGAAGAATCAATGAACCGTCAACATAAGGTCATCAATCAACATCTGAACAATCTAGCAAAGGCCAACAATACTTTGAACAAAAATCTACAAGAACAAGAAAAACTGAACGAGCTAGCACTTTCCACAATAATTGCAACAAATATGCTGGCAAAGCTAAAGTCTATACAAGACACTATGATCGACACCATAACAGATATTCATCATGGGATGTTCAATGTTCATTTACTCTCGCCAAAGCAGTTACGAGATCAACTCAACTTTATCGCTGGGCAATTATCGCGAGAGCTATCCCTACCGATAGAAAACATACAGACTGAACTACCAAAAATTTACCATCTTTTGAAGGTCAAAGCAAGAGTAACAGAGCAGTACCTTTTATTTGAAATTACAATACCACTTGTTAGCAGAGAAAGTTATGACCTTTATCAGCTGATTTCAATACCACAACAACGTGGAACCACTACAATCGCTGTCGTACCGATATCAAATTACATCGCAATTAATTTACGCAAAGATACATATCTGGCTATGACGGAAAGAGACATACAACAGTGTATCCAGTACGATGAATCTAGTCGTCTCTGTCACTCCCGCAAACCTATTTTCCAGTTCAAGTCAGAAGATAGCCTGTGTATCAAAAATAAGAGCACAAACACCTGCCTTACAAACATTTCAACATGTCGTAATAATTGGATGGAGTTATGGAAAACAAATACATACCTCTATTATTGTTGCGGCCAGTGCGCACTCCGTGTAATATGTGAGCATCAGATTACAGCAATTCAAGTCGCACAGGCCGGGGTCATAGCACTGGACTCAGATTGCGTCATCAAAGGCGAAGACTTCACTGTTTTTTCACATAAAAAACGATACTCAGAAATAAAAACTGCATCTGACTTGGAAACTCAAGATATCGCACCGATCAATCACATCATCAACGTGTCGGTGCCACCAATGGAAGTCAATCTCACCGACCATCAGGCTTCATTACGGCACATCAAGGAACAAATTGACCAAATAAAATCAGAAAATGCATTGAACTCAGGATTAACAAGCCATGATGTACACCAATACACAGTTATCTACGTGTTGATGTTGGGCGCTGTATTAGCATTCGCATCTTATCTTTGTCGGTGCCTTTATCGTCGCCGGGAGAGGAGCGCCAACTTACAGTCGGACTCCGGCACACAACCACAAGCGGTGACGTCACGCAGAGAACCTGCCACCCGGGTCGGCCCGACGCCACGCACTAGAAACGCACATCAGCTACGAGAAGAGGCCATTGAATTGAGAGACTTCTCTAGCATATTCAGCAGCATAAAGCGTCACAAGAAGACACCACCAACTTTCAGCAAACCAGTGTCCAGTGACAGTGATTAGAATTCAATTTATTAAGCATATATTTAAGTCATGAATTATAAACATGGGTGAAATTTATAAGTTAGCATTTAAGCAATTGTAAATTCATTTTCACTCACTCACATCTCTTAAATTCACATTTCTCTTTCTCTCGCCCGGGAATATGTACGAGCCACGCATCGTACATGATAGGCGCGCAACGCAAGATCAGCAATTTTACGTCAATTCGTACAAATTATATTGTTACGCGTCAGTACTCGTTCAAGATTCATACACAGTTGTACTCACTAGCAATCATTCACTTTTCATACATTTTAGCATAGTTACGCGATAGTTCAGTTATCAATATAGTATATCATTTTAGTTGGCTATCAGTGACTTTCATTACAAACATACATCCAAGCTGTGTGCGCCTCACTCAACAGCGCATACAATACTAATACATACAACATAATTAATAGTCACATGAATAGTCTGTAACGGCGTCGTGTGTCGTGCAGTATCGGGTCGATCGGAATCGCCGGAACACAACACCTTTCGGCCAAAATTCTTCCTTCATGAAGGTCGACAGATGTTCAGTAGGAACCTTCATAACAAAAGAATTAAAATTCGTATTGTGACGAGAATCCAACCGTTCGGCCCTCAGCGAGAACTTGATTATATGACCCAACACTGCCTCACTTCAGGTTGGCGTCTTTTTCTGGATTAGAGAACTGGTTTGCGCCAGATACAGCAGCAGGAGATGAGGATACCTACAGTTCTCTACCACAACTCTCTGTGGTGACTACAAGAATACAGTCCCATAGAAACACTCTCACTCGAAGCGTGTGAGAGTGTTTTTATGGGAACACCTCCACCTGCACCTCCTGCACATAATGCAGCATGTGCAGGAGGTGTAGGAAACGGTAGTGCACGTTTTCCTTGAATGCACACGAACTACTAAACTACAGGGAAAAACATAGGATTACTGGATTTTCTCAATCAATCAATCATTGTTCAATCAATGTTAATTGAAGTTTAAATTCTCATCTATTGTTACACCAAAGTATTTTGTAGTTTTAGATGGTCTCATAGACGGACAGAGCCCCATACCTGCTACTAGGGCTAACTGGGCACATGAAGAATGGACCAAATCGAAACCCTACGATACGATATGTATGTGTTGGTTCCACATGTAAAATTGTAAATTAAGCAACACTCGATAAAAATACCTCTGAAATATTTGTCAAAAGTTCACCTAAACATAAGGAAGCAGTGAAAAAAATCTGGCAGCTGTTTTCTGAGGAATAAAATGGTGGCATACATGGATTATATTAAATAGATGAAATTATTACATTTTACAAACTGGTATATAATATAATATTATATTACATTCACAGTATTATATTTTGTTATCTCAACAGTTGATAGAGTTGGTAGCCCACTTCATAATAATATTTGTGGCGAAGCTCGTAGCCGCGTAGCTCGTAGCCGCGTAGCACTCGTAGCGCACGGCTGTGTAGCGCTGCTACGCCGTAGCGCTGATTTGATTTGATTAAAACAGCATACCGCCGGCCGCCTGCTTCTCTTTAATGAATTCTAAACTATAATACTACATAATTACATTATGTTTTTGTTCGCGTCGTGTTTCAACAATATTAAATACAATACAGAAATTCAACAACGCAGAATTTAGATTAACCAGCAGTGCCGATAATGAAACGTCAAAAAATATCGACAGTCCTTCAATCGACTATCTTTAACCAACAAAACTACTTCTACTAAGTTAGAAAAGTATTTCTTCTCAAGATAAATACGTCAGCAGACGCAACTGGGCGACTTTCTGCAAGTAACAGTCGACTGACTTTAAATCGAAGATAGTAATTTGTTCCGGGTTCGACTGTTTGTTTATCATTATCTGTTTAGCCTTTTCCCAACTATGTCGGGGTCGGCTTCCAGTCTAACCAGATACAGCTGAGTACTGGTGTGTTACATGGAGCGACTGACTATCTGACCTCCACAACCCAGTAACTGGGTAACACACCTAAGGAAGACAAGAGTCAGTTTTCATTTGCTTCTTAAGTATATATGTATGAATATGTATACAGGGTGGCAGGATGTCCCTGCCACCCTGTATATGATGCACAAACGCTTACCAGGGATTCGGTACATGATTCTGGACCCCCCTGCGTTAGAAATTTTCGTCGGATTTTATTAATTTTATAAAATTAAAATAAAAACCCGACGCAAAAAAATACAGTAAATTCACTTAATTCACTTGTTTCACTTAAAACAGTAACGTAAATAAAATTTCAACGTAGAGGGTCCAGAATCATGTACTGAATCCATGGTAGGCGGTTGCGCATCGATGTCCCTGCCACCCTGTGTGTATTTATACAACGTGTAACAGATTAAGCGCAGTACCTCAGACACCCCAATTAGAATATTATACTATATAAAGCTAAATTACCACTCACTGACTCACTGACATAATTGTTCTCCCAGATGGTGGATGGGGAGGTGGGTATATTTTGACAGATTCGTAAACAAGTAACTCTGAAACCTACGGGAAAAGTGCCAAACCTCCCCTTTTCCCCCCCCTTCTCCCCCCTCCCTATCGTATCTCGGAAACTACGAGACCCGTATTTTTTTTTTTTACGGATTCGTATAGAGGAGGCTCGGTAAAGTAAAAACCATTTTTCAAAGTCCCCCCCCCGCCCCCCTTCTCCCCTCCCTTTAGGCGGATCTCGGAATCTAAGAGACTTGGAACATTTTTTTTTTCAGATTCATTTAGAGGGGCAATGCTTTAGTCGAAATACTTGTGCAACCCCCCCCCCATTTCCCCCCCCCTTTTTTTTTTTTTTTTTTCACAAGCACGCGAGGTGCTTGCACCTCGCGCAACACGCAAAAACTAAACACCCCCAACTCCCCCCATTACCCCCCCCCCCCTTCTCTTTTTTTTTTTTTTTTAACAAGCACGCGAGGTGCTTGCACCTCGCGCAACACGCAAATACTAGTTATACTATATAAAGCTAAATTACCACTCACTGACTCACTGACAGAATTGTTCTCCCAGATGGTGGATGGGGAGGTGGGTATATTTTGACAGATTCGTAAACAAGTAACTCTCAAACCTACGGGAAAAGTGCCAAACCCCCCCTTTTCCCCCCCCCCTTCTCCCCCCCCCTATCGTATCTCGGAAACTACGAGACCCGTATTTTTTCTTTTTACGGATTCGTATAGAGGAGGCTCGGTAAAGTAAAAACCATTTTTCAAAGTCCCCCCTCCCCGCCCCCCTTCTCCCCCCCTTTAGGCGGATCTCGGAATCTAAGAGACTTGGAACATTTTTTTTTTCAGATTCATTTAGAGGGGCAATGCTTAAGTCGAAATACTTGTGCAACCCCCCCCCCATCACCCCCCCCCCTCTTTTTTTTTTATTTTTTTTTCACAAGCTCGCGAGGTGCTTGCACCTCGCGCAACACGCAAATACTAAACCCCTCCATCAACCCCCGCCTTTTTTTTTTTTTTTTTCACAAGCACGCGAGGTGCTTGCACCTCGCGCAACACGCAAATACTAGTTAAATTATAAGTCTAAAACAACATCCGTAACTAAATAAATTGAAACCAAACCTAGGCACTTTTTATAAAATAGTTATCCTTACTAAACGCAAAACTTATGTGCGTCATACAATATCCTTACGCAGACGTATACACACTCATGCAATATTAGTGGCCGACACGCACACGAGCGCATTTCCTTGAATTAAGGATTGTATTAATTTGTCATGATACTGTATTTCCATTTTAAGTCAAATGAAAGATTCTTCCATCAAAATTTAACACTTATTTTTTATGACGGAAATGGATTTAGAAGCCGATTCTGAACCAACTACTTTCAGGAATTGCGTTTATTCTGTTACACGTTGTATACATAAGTATTTATTCATATATATTATTTATGTAGATTTCTATTTTATGATACTTACTAGGTTTTTTGTATTATCACTTTTTTTTTCCAATATCATTTTCACGTAGTACATATTGCACCTGCCACGCTATCTCTTCACCACTCATGGTTGACTAGTAGAGAATGCCTACGGCATTAAGTCCGCCTTTGTACCTATGTGCATAAAGTGTAAATAAATAAATAAATATATTTTTTTCTGGCATTTGACTACCTCTAACGATGAACAAATAACAACCGGGACTAACGGCTTATCGTGCTTCGTGCCGAGGCACGGAACAATCTCAGTATGTTACACTAGTGATCCCCCATGCACACATCAACTCAAATCAACTGATCAGAGTATGTGAATCATACGCTGAGGCCTATGGGCTCAAATATAATACACCGAAGAGCGAACTTATGATATTCAAAGCAGGAAGTAAAGGGTATTCCATGGTGCCGCCAGTTATGCTGTGCGGCAAAACTTTAAAAAAACGTTGCTAAAATTAAATATTTGGGTCACTGGGTCTCAGACGATATGAAGGATACCACTGATGTGGAGCGGGAGCGCAGGTCGCTGGCTGTTCGATGTGGGATGTTGGCTCACAGGTTTGTACGTTCAAACCGTACTGACTTTCAAAGCGTACTGTCAATTCTTTTACACGTGCAGCCTGTAGGTGAACTTCACGCGGAGGGCATATAGTGACCTGCGCGTCCAATATTACACGTTCCGGGCGATGTTGGGGCTGCCGCGGTTTTGTAGTGCGTCCGGCATGTTTACTGACGCGAATGTGGACGGTTTTGCGGCCATCATCCGCTAGAGATGTACCTCTTTACAGCGCCGCGTACGCGCCAGCCCCAACACCATTCTGAGAACGCTAGCTGATAGGTGGGACTCTCCGATCTTGGGGCGATGGATACGACTGCATGCAGTTAAGTAAACATACCGCAGGGTCGGCGTGTCCCACACAGCTCAGATTTATAATTTAATTTAGTTATAAGTTGTTATTAGGCTTATACTAACACTAGGTTATAAGTTCACATGTTACTAACAAACAAATATGGAATCATCTGAAATAAATATATTGAATTGAATTGAATAAAATTGAACACCCGAGCAACTGTTATTATTTAATCACGTTCTGACTGTTTTTATCAGTTTAAATGTTTGTAGTTGCAGATCATAATTATATGCATAACTAACTTCTGCTCGCGACTTCGTTCGCGTGGGAGGGTTCTCCCGGGTAAATCCCGATCCCGTGGGAATTCCTGGATAAAAAGTAACATATGTGTTATTCCAGGATGTCGACTAACACCAAATTTTATTCAGATCCGCTCAGTAGGTTTTACATGGAAGAGTAACAAACATTCATACATCCAACTTCAGAAACTTCCGCATTTATAATATTTGTATGAAAGATTGTATTTGCACGTATGTCCACATTTCCACACAGTTTACAAGTGGTGAGTGTACTGGTACTTCTGTCCCCCGTGGGTCGTGTGACTGTACGGTCGCTCGGGGGCTGCTAATGAGCGCGGGTTCGGTTCTGGCTCGCGACGAATATTATGTTATTGTACATACATTAAAAAGAAATTTGCTACATACAACTATATGTTGGTTCTCCGGAGAGCGCGTGTTACTAATTACTGCGAAAGACAGTGTTGACTTAAATAGTACCAACTTTATTTACAACACGTGTGGAGATTTCTTTAAGATTCTTTAACTTCAAATCTGATTTGTATGACGGTTGTTGACACTAGAAGCAGCTCCATGTTGTAGTGTGTGAGTGATTATATTTTATTAAAAGAGAACTAGCAATTTTGACAGATTTCATAATTAATAGCAATCTTGTTAATCCCTCCAACTAAGCTATGCTAGGGTCTGGAGTGGGTTCACGGCAATAGTGTAATGGGTAGAGTTCGAACCCACATCTTAGCCATTAGGCTGTGGATGCTTATGTAAACTCAAGCGCTCCAACTTGTGATCAGTGTCTTGAAAAGGCGTATACAGGAGACCGATATGTGTATGTTTGCACATCACACAGCTTGCAAGCAGGCAGGGAGTAGTTACAGTAATTATACAACGTGTAACGGAAACCCCATATCTATCCAAAAGGGGTGAAGACAACATCTGGTATGGAGTCTCTATGCACGGTTTCAGCTAAAAATAAGTGACTCAAAGAATTGATACCAAATTATCGGTTTCATATGTTTCTTGAAAATCAATCATAACAAACGTGTCACAGCACTACGAGGGTCAATAACTTTCACGTCACTTGCCAATAACATGATAATTCAGTTCGTTCTTCTTAATTTGAAAATTTCTGTCTCTGGTATCAATGTATTGAAATTTCTAATAAGTTCCACACGTGTTGACATAGGATTACAAAACCCTTGTCATATTGTTTGTTATCATTCAAAGAAGCCGTGCACTTGGTATGTATATACCTTTTAAATTACACGTTGTATATTAAATATTTTGTGTAGGCACCTACTGACTTCTATTAGTAATCTGTACCGTATCGTACGTTGATATATTATATTTAAGGCAGACAAACAAACGTGAGCATTTCTATGTTCTCCTGATCTTAAGCTCGAGTACTGAGAATGACGCATTCGCTTGTTGAACACCTTATGATTATTTTTAACAGCCGCGTTGCAAGCGCAATTGCTGAGCAAATAGGTCTCATCATTGGGTTCTTCTAAAGTTTCTCAGTATTTACCCGGAGTTTGGAAATTGGGTGTGTAATACCTGTGCCTCATGCCCTTGATCTCTCTTCGGTCGCATCGGATTGCTGTCTTATTAGACAATGAGAGTAAATGAACAGAGAGTGCATATACTTGTGTACTATAATATCTCCTGCACCGCTGGCTAGTCTCTGCTGAGATTGGTCGCTGTGGCTGAAGTCGCTCAGGAGGACGGTTATTTTATGATTATCTTTTTGTTCTTTATTGTTTATTTGCTTACTTATATCTATACAGTATTTTACACTTAGACTACATACATATTTAAGTAAGTACTACAATAACTAAAATGGTGGTGAGGTGCTACACTCCCAGCTAGGTTATAGAATAACCTGTATAAGGAAGTGCAGTGCCGGGCCCCATTGAGTATTATAACTATATTGTTAATATTATTGAGTGTAATGAATACTGAATACTATATATATATATATATATATATTTAAAAAAGTAATAATAATAAGATTAGGTTGGCGTGTGTACCTATGTATGTGTTTGTGTGTGCGTGCGTGTGTGGCTGTGTGTGTTTCGTGTTAGCGTTTGTGTACATGCATGTGTATGTCGGTTTGCTTGTGTTGTGATGGCGATGTATAGTTTTGTTTATGCTGTTAGAAACTTTTCTGTCTCATTATCTACTATTTACCAGAATGCAGTTGTCAAAGCGAGCAACTTGTGGATCTCTGAAGCCAAATAGCTGCTCGGCGCTCAGTACAGCGGGTGTCTGTCAACACTTGTGTGTCGATACGAAGGCGAGCACCCTCTCTGTGCAAGTGTGAATCACAATGAAGTTCCCATTTCGCTGCAGGAAGAGCGTTTTTAGTCGTGTAACTGTCGTTAGTTGCCAGTACAGAATTGTACCAGGAATTGAACAAACATTCTCTATCTATCATAATGATAATATAATTGTCGTTTATTTCAGGCAGTGGGCCTGGGCTCAATTTAAAGTTTGTTTTATGACCCGAATCCAACTCTTCAACCAATTCCTTTTTTTTCCCGGATGGTAATTGTCAACAATAGCATGTTATTAAAAAAAAAATACTAACAGGTAAATACAAATAATCTTATTTAAGATTTATGAATTGTACGAATATGTTTTAAGTAATCAGATTACACCTTTATTAAACATTCAAAAGTAAAAATTTATAATGATCACACACATATTTTAAAATAAATTATTAACACTTAAATAAAAAACCCTAAACTACATATTATATGTATATACATCTAAAAATAAACTAAAATATGGCATCCAGAAATTCGTGTACATCGCTGTCCGCCGGTCGTTTAAGATTAATTAAATCTCATTACGTTAATAACAAAAATATTTCTAAATAACGCTAAACAAATTGCACAGAAATAAAATTCGCTCTTATTTCAACCTAGGTAGTGACCTACACTTATTAACAACCTATATAACGCTTGTAATATACAACGCGTAATTTAAAGGGTATATACATACCGAGTGCACGGCTTCTTTGGATGATAACAAACGATATGGCAAGGGTTTTCTAATCCTATGTCTACATGTGTGGAGCATATTAGAAATTTCAATAAATTGATACCAGAGGCCGAATTTTTCAAATTACGAAGAACGAAGAGAATTATCGTTTTATTGGCAAGTGACGTGGAAAGTGATGACCCTCATAGTGCTGTGACACGTTTGTTATTACTGGTATTCAAGAAACATATGAAACCAATCATTTGGGGTCAATTCTGTGAGTCACTTATTTTGAGCTGAAACTTTGCATAGAGACTCCATACCAGATGTTGTCTTCAGTCCTTTTGGATAGATATGGGGTTTCCGTTTCACGTTGTATAATACTGGCTTTTGCGCACGTCTTTTTATACATAGATAAACGAACCACCTATTCATTATATTATAGTTCGTAACGCTTTGAGTGTTGACATGCTCAACGCAATTTAAGTTGTTATTTTTTAAATGTTTGTAACTTTGTAGTTGTTGTGTATGTTTGTATTTGAATAATGTTTTCTATTTTTTACTAGTTGTATGTCATCTTCCCGGCCGGTGAGATGACGTCGGCACTCCGTCCTCACTAGCACAGCTCGCGCACCCTCGAGGCGACACTTCGCGGGCGCGTGCACGTTGTCAATCAGTCATTTCCGATGAAAATCTCGTGCCGTGTTGACCATTCACTGGATATGGTTCTTAACAACGTTACATGATTGAATTACATTTTTTTGTTGGTGTCTTCTCCCAGGTTAACCTCTGTGGTTGCCGGCTACTTACCTGGCGGCCTTAATTATAATAATCAAAGCCTCCAGCTTTGTCGAAGCGAAGACGACCTTAGACTGATGGCTGGACACCATTGGAGAAGGTTGGCACGAGACAAAACCCAATGGAGGTCGCTAGAAGAAGCCTATGCCAAAAGGCTCTCTGTGTTACGAGACATCTTTTGACGAAAAGGAGTTAGGGAGTGGGAGAGGAGAGAAGACAGCTAGGGACGGCATAGATCGGGCAAATATTTTCTTCAATATTTTATTAACAGATAAAAAAAATCAAATCAGATCAAGTTGTTGGCAAGCGTGTCCGTGTGATGTCGTCTCGTGGCGTCCCGTGGACCGCGCGCGTCACGCTCGGTGGGCTGTTTTAACGACTACCGCTAACCGCTTTGCCTCGACTCCACTTATTTTCCATAAAAGAAACATTTGGTTGTAATTACACCCACACATACATACATATCCATACTATGCTAATATTATAAATGCGAAAGTCTGTCTGTCTGTTACGCTTTCATTGCTAAACTACAGCACCGATTTGGATGAAATTTGGAATGGAAATAGTTGAAGATACTTTAATATAAGGTACTTTTAGTTAAAAAGATCCGGCTTGATTTTTGGTGCTGGCTTTCAAGGGTGTATGAGAAATCTTAACCACTTAACAGATTTTAATGAAAATTGGGAAGGAGATAGATAAAACTCCGGGGTCGAACATAGGTAATTTTAAGATGAAAGTGTGAATTTAGAATCAGAGAATCTCAAACATGAATTGAATTATTTAGCGTCATAATTTTTAATTTATTTTAGTTCAACTCAGAAAATATACACTTTAATAAAGACCCTAAACTCTAAAAATAATTTAAAATATAGCGTCCAGAAAATCGTGAGCATCGCTGTCCACTGGTAATGTGCCCAAAAGACTGGCTGCATTGCCACGTTGTATGGCAATGCTTATCCTTTGTCCAAGGTAAAAGCCAGCCCATGGGTCACGCGAAGTGTCGACTAGGCGTCTGGAAAGGTCTTTAAATAATTTGTGAGCACTCGGACCCAACGATCCCAGGGTTTCAACCCCAAACGGCTTAAAAATATACTTACAAATGAGGTTATTACATTTCCGCCGCTTGAGGTTCTCAGCTGCCGCAACGGCAGCGCCAGCACAGCGAGACGAGCTAGGAAGATGGTGTGGCGCAAGAGTGTCGACGCCTAAAAATAACTAACTTACTTAAATTGCGTTGAGCAGGTCACACAAAGGGTTACATTACAAACTATAATATTATAATGAATAGGTGGCTCGTTTATTTAGCGTTGAAATATTTAATACAGGTTGTCATATTAAATTTACGCCAATAAAGTCGCGGGCAAAGCTAGTAAAATATAAACCTAGAGCTGCGATACCTCTACCTCAACATTCTCCTAGCTCCTCACATTACTACGTTTAAAATAATTTCTGCACAGTTATCAGGAAAATTTATGTTAGAATAATAAATGCTGCTAACATGTTTTTAGTTTAACATCGTGGTTTTGCTCGAATTTAATGTCTAGGGGCTCGTGGAATTAATTCACGTAGGCGGGTACCGTGTGACCACATAAATAATAATAATACTCGTTAGGGAACACGTTTTTTACCCGAGAATCGAAATCGAGACTCCTTGCTCAGCAGACGCGATTGCTTCCACTAGGCCACTGAGGCAGTTATTTATAATACAAGTTTCAAATCTGTAGTCCTAATAGTTTCGGAATGAAGTGGCTGTGATATACGGACGGACTAACAGACATGAAGAATTTGAAGGAGTTTTTTGCCATTCGGCTACGGAACTACTAACGGCCTAACAATCAAAAAAATAATTTAAATTCAACTTAAAATTCAATTAAAAATGACAACAATGCCGTAACCTCAGAACAGATAAAAGAGGTTAGAAAGGAAATAGTTCCTGATTTGTATGAGAACACGTGTCGCCGCTTGTCTCCCCACTCTTTAGCTCCACTACAAGCAAGAGGCCCGTTACGTATGCGAAATACGCACACAAATAAAATACACACACTTAAATCGAGAGCTTGCTACTGATTGTAACTCACTGTCGATAAACATGCGCCGTGCATCACGACCAATCAGGGCAAAGGACGAAACGTCAATGATTGAAGTGTGGAGGACGCAACGCATGCAGTACATTGTAAGCGGACTTGGTCATTGCGTTGATTAAGCGAGTACACATCGGGCAATGTATATTTTTTGTGACTTGTTGCAATAATGTAATTAAGGTTCGGAATTTTATAGTGATCAGAACATTTTTATGTTTTTTAAAAATAAAATTGTAATGAAATGTTATTTTCGACTTACCGATGGAAAGATATACCTCCTCGCTCTATACTTGTCGTCTAACATTTTATTTTACAGGTTATAATTGCACAACACGGCATTTTAAAGCAGAGTTCTGTGTTTCAAAGTATTCCGAAGCGCACTAAACGCGGTGAATGAATTAATCGGTCGAGCTATGATTTTCGTATCATATATGTGGCGCGCTCGCCACGCTCACATTACCATTCTAACCGTATTCATCTATTCCGTGGCCGTAACACCACCAGAAGCACAACAGCTACCCACTTACATAATAACGTGCAATACTGGAAATAAATCGCATTCACAACCCGTCGTTAATTCACAGAATAACGCCCCAATAATTACTACCGATTTTGTTACACAATAATATCGGCGTCCTCATGCGATAGGCAGTACTATCCATATCTATAGCTATGTACCTAAAGTCGATTTGATATCAATTGAATACGATCGATTTCACAGAAACAGGGAAATTCCCATAATTTTGATTTCACACGAGTATGTCATTAGTCGATGGATTTCGTTTCAATTTTGCTTTGTTTCATGTTTTATTATTCCTTTCAGCGAAGTTCGATAAAGGGAAATAATATATTTGTTAACGTCAGCGGGTAATAACGCGAACAGGTATTATATACTACCGTTACTAAAGTTTACTCTAAAAACAGCATCACGGACTAAGTCTATAGCACTAATCGTTGATCACATCGAATCTTGTTATCAGGCGAGAATCTTAGTATTGATAGTCTCTTTTCTGGCCACTAGCCAGAAAAGAGACTATCAATACTAAGATAAAATTGACAGATAATTAGTTTCTAGCTCTTTAGGCATGCCAACAACATGGCACCATGGTGGACGTTCCACCCATATGCACGGAACGTATTGGGAATACTTTCATTGTGCGTACGGCTAAGGAGTGGAATTCCTTGCCGGAGTCTGTGTTTCCCGATAGCTATAACCTGGGGCTCTTTAAGTCAAGAATGAATAGGTTACTTCTGGAGAAGCTTGCTTCATCTTTGACCACATTTTCGCTTACTTTATGTTTACTTAGGTGGACTAACGCGAGCCTATAATCAAAGAAACCTATATTCGTCAGACAATTTCAAACACAGCCGCATCGGAGACGAGCTGTCCTATTTACCTCCGTCATCGCACTGCACACCAAAACCATTCCTCTGTACAACTTTGCAAGTTAAGCAGCTGTCTCCAATATATGGGAATGCTGTGTTCGGTTCAAAAATACTTGCATTCAACAGAATAGTAAACTAGATCGACGCGGCATCACTATCGCGACACGGGAAACGTTTTAGCGTGACGCGACAGTCGCGGGCGACAGTGACGGGTTCCTGGGGAACATTAGCGTCGCCTGCGAGCTGCCGCGCGCACCCGCGAGGGACGCTCAGAGACGGCACGAGAGCGATGACTTTGACACTTGACACCGTTTATTTGGTGTGTGATATTGACGTCACTGTTGGTTGCGTATTACCAATGTCTCGATTCCAGGATGACCTATTCCAGGATCTACCAAAAAAAAAATTCATTGCGTTTTTCTGACCTTTCAGCCTTTCAAGCAAGAGTGAACAGGCACCTTCTCTATCATAGACCTCTTCTGTTGCTTACCATCAGGAAAGATCGAGATCAAGAGTGGGCTCATACGGAATTAAAATAAAATAGGTAGCAGCCCGGAGTTAGGAAGTTGGCGGAGTGAGTTAGTCATTTGGACATGTTGACAGTGGTTACAGGTTGTCAGAAGCCAGTAAATCTGACACTAGTGAGTTGTATAGGTCAGATAGGCATCAGTCCATGTAAAACATTATTACTTTAGCTGCAGACTGGAAGCCAACCCAACATTTATAAATTATAAACTAATACTATGTTAGTAAGTCAGTCCATGTAAAAGGGTATACAACGTGTAACGGAAACCCCATATCTATCCAAAAGGGCTGAAGACAACATCTGGTATGGAGTCTCTATGCACAGTTTCAACACAAAATAATTGACTCAAAGAATTGATACCAAATTATTGGTTTCATATATTTCTTGAATAACAATCATAACAAACGTGTCACAGCACTACGAGGGTCAATAACTTTCCACGTCACTTGCCAATAATACGACAATTCTTTTCGTTCTTCTTAATTTGAAAAATTCGGTCTCTGGTATCAATATATTGGAATTTGTAATAAGTTCTACACACGTAGACTTAGGATTACAAAACCCTTGCCATATCGTTTGTTATCATCCAAAGAAGCCATGCACTTGGTATGTATATACCCTTTAAATTACACGTTGTATACGATGGGGCTGACATGTCCTTGACAAAAGCCCCTGAATAGAATTAGATTTAAAAAAAAAAGTTGGGAAAAAGGCTAGACAGATGATGATGAATGTTGGTGGAGCTGTGTGTTAGGTGTATCTGATTATAGGCTCGCGTTTAACCACCATCGCACCTGATGGTAAGTGATAATGTGGTAGAATATGAAGCACGTTTACCTTGAAGTAACCTATTCACTCTTGACTTAAACACTCACAGGTTCTAGCTATCAGGAAACACAGACTCCGGCAGAGAATTCAATAAAAAAATATGTGCGGAGTAAACACTCTTATAATAACAGGCTGTTTTGAAAACAATTAGCAGGATGAGAAAAGTGTGTCTGTCGTGTAGTTGGCTTGCACAGACTGCGGCCCTTTGTGGTGAGGTACAGCTACTCTACGGAATTAGTGTGAGCGGACGCTGTCACCTCCGCCCCTCCCCGCGAGCCCTCAGCAACACCCCCCCCCCCCGCACCCACAGACGACATTAGTTTCAATACTAAGGCCTATCGCACAAGGAGATAGTCCCTTACCTGATTACTGCCTCACTGACTTTTAATTATACTATTGCCGTGAACTCCAGACACAAGCATATTTAGCTTACTTGGAGATAGGAGGAACTAAGCTAAATATGCAATGTGATGACTTGATGAGAACTTGCAATGTGGGTAGAATTATTTGCAAGCTCTCTTTTAAAAAATACGAATTCCGCCATAGATTAATATTTGCATTTAGATACAAACTCGGAGCTCTTGGCCAAATAAGAACAGCCACTGGGGTCAGTCTATAAGGATAAGCAGCGCTTGGCGAGGTGGGTGACCATCTTGTCCCGCGAGAATACCGGGATAAAATATAGCCTCTGTGTTGTTCCAGGATGTCAACTATGTACTTACCAACATTGAATTAATGCACCTTACTGATAAAGATTTTTTTGACTGGATTATTAGTTCTTAAAATTTTACGCCCTATAAAATAATAAAGTAGTTTATTTGCACCTTCAAGTAAAATGGCAATGTTACAATGTAAATAGGCCTTAAGGTGATACATATGTTTATGTAAGAGTTGCAGCCAATACCTAAACTAAGATAACTTAATATCTTGTATTTATAGGTATATACAAATTTACAAACATATTTTACCTCCTTATAATATTTGTATAGATGGAAAGCCATGTAAGAGGTTGCCACGAAACCTGTGAGTGATTGTCACTGTGTGAGACGTGCCCTATATTTGCAGAGATTGACATCACTGACCACTGCGACTCATTACGAGAAAATGCTAGAAACTTACAGAAAAATATAGTGTAGTACTTTGTTGTTGCGGAGTTTTTTTTTCAGTGGGAAAATCATCTAAAGACCCCTCTGGGTGAAGCGGAAGGGAGTGTCAGACTTCTACTGACTACAACCCACCCTGTTCCTTTAACTGCCCGTGCTTTCCGAGACCACGGTATCTCGTTGGAATATTCTCGCAACCCCGGCTGGCAATGACTCTGTCGAGGTCCGTTGATGCTGTTGACTGCTCTTGAGGCGCGCGTGGAACACGACGCGCCGTCGTCGACCCGGGCCTGGTCCTTACCGGACGGAGACTGACCCCGTCCTGGTTTTTAGACAATTCTTTTAAATGAAATGTATTTCAAGAATAGTATATTTACAAATCTTTTATATGTATATCAATCTATACTAATATTATAAAGCTGAAGAGTTTGTTTGTTTGTTTGTTTGCTTGAACGCGCTAATCTCAGGAACAACGGTTCTGATTTGAAAAATTCTTTCAGTGTTAGATAGCCCATTTATCGAGGAAGGCTATAGGCTATATATCATCACGCTAAGACCAATAGGAGCGGAGCACTAATGAAGAATGTTTCAAAATCGGGGGAATTTTTTTCCACGCGGACGAAGTCGTGGGCGGAAGCTAGTCTTAAATAAATTATGGTCGCGCTAATATAAAAAGGAGACAGTGTACGAAATCATTGCGCCATGTATTCATCATGCCACTGGTCTCAGCTGTCATTCGTACATTATTGATTATTGCAATGAGCTATCGTGTTACCCAGTTACTGGGTTATAGAGCAGGAGATAGGGAGCTGCTTCATGTAAAAACACTTGCATTCAACTGCATCCGTTTAAAGGTCGAACGAACCTGACATAGTTGGAAACGGAAAGACAGGTGACAATCCAAATGATAACATAACGGTATTCATTTTAAAATCATTTCACAGATGACTATCACTTACAACCCGCCACGATTCTTACTAATATTATAAATGCAAAAGTTTTTGAGGATCGATATGTAGATGTTTGTTACTATTTCACTTAAAAACTATATTTATATTTATTTATTCATTGCACAATGTACAGGCAGTTACAGACATGGCTTATAACTAATGTATACATTACCCTGTTAGGGCGCAGCAAATTAACTTAAAACTAACATGTTGCAAAATAAGGTACATACAATTTATATATTATTAAAATTAATCCTATGCCTAGTTTGACCCCACCAACTGTGTCCCCACGTTGTCGTCGTGGTGGGGCTTGCGTGTTTCGATGATCTCTGGGGCCATGCCGGTAGAGGCACTCATGCCGGACGGGCCCAGAGGGAGAAACCAGACCAAGAGGGACACCGGGATGGAGTCACTCCTGTTCAATCGATGGTAGTCGATTGTCAGTAGACGTGACCACGCTACTGCGGTGCGGGCGCACCAAAGCGGCGAGTGTCTCTCCCTAAAGTATTCTTTAGGGAGAGAAATTTCGGCGGGTTCGCTGAGTCGGGTTGGCCGGACAGCGAACGGAGGCATGTCTAATGCCGCCGCCGGGGGCTTGGCTTAATCGCCTGGCCCAGAGGAAGGCCACCTCTAAGATAAAAAACCACCCAATCTAAAGTTTTTGAGGCGCGGCGAATAGATGAGTGGCTGGTGGGTGACCAGTTGTTAGCGCCTCCCCTGTAGAGCACCTGCCGCACTCTACAGTATGTAGGCTTACCTAGGTAAAAGGCTCTGCCTAGGTGGACTTATAATTCCTAAATTACTCGTGGGAACAAAATGGAAAGAATTAATAACCAAAACAAAAATTTAGACGTTGAGAGGAGAGATGTGGGGTCGGAATCAGACTCTGCATCTGATGCGCCGAGTGTGGGGAGTTCTGAGGGCTCCGGGCGCAACAGGTTGGAGGGAGGAGAAAACGCGAAGGCCAATAAGGTCAATAAATTCTTCCGCAAGCGCCCCCGTAGTGAGGAAAGCCAAGGGCCATCCTCAGGCGATGACGCTGTCTCGGCTCGCAAGATTCCGACTAGCAAGCGGGGTAAGGGCCGAGACAAAACCAGAGGTAGGGGGCTCACTGCGCTGAACCCGGACATGATTAACAGAAGGGTGGCCGGCTCCGGGTCCCCCTCGATTAGCGAGCCGAAGAGAAGGTGGCCCTGAAGAAGCTTAGGACTTCGAAAGACAGGGCCATATCAGATGCCACGGCCTCCGTACTGGCGGCAGCAAGGGCCGCCGGCTTCGCCCCCACCCCACTGGCTTCGGACGAAATGTCAAAGCTGCGGGCGGAGGTTGCCCGAATGGCAGGTGCCATGGAGCTTCTCCAACAGGAGAACGAGAAGCTCCGTGCAGACCTGGTGGCACTCCGAGGAGCCTGCCCTAAGGAGGTGCCCGAAAAGGGGCAAGACCAGCTCATATCGGTGGAGAACCAAGATCTCCACCTGATCCGGAAGGAGCTGGCCGCCTTCCAGCAGCGGTTCTCCGTATTGGAGAGCCGCGTGCTGCGACCCCCGCTGGCGGCGCCTTCGTACGCGGCTGCGGCCGCGTCCAAGCCTCCCCGGACGGCGACGAGGCCGCCTCAGGCGGAGACGGCCACTGGGCAGACGGCCCCAGCGACGGCGGCTCCTGCGAGGGCAAAGACGGCCCTGGCCAAGCCTAGTCAGGCGAAACCGGGCCCATCAAAGCCGCCTCCGACCCCGACACCTGCGGGGCCGAAACAGGCGGCCAAAAAGAAGAAGGCCCAGGCCGGGAACCAGCCGTCCCAGCAGCCTCCTCCAAAGACTCCTCCGGCCGGCGCCGACTGGCAAGTGGCCGGGGAGAAGAGGAAGGCTGCTGGCGCAGCCAGGTCCTCGCGGAGAAGGGACAGACGGCGGCGGCGAGACGCCGCGGCGCGATTGCGCGCCCCCAAGACCGCGGCTGTAGTAATCACACTGCAGCCGGACGCGGTGAAGAGGGGCGTGTCGTACCGCGACGTGCTCGCGAAGGCGCGGGAGGCGATTGACATAACGGAGCTCGGCATCACCGGCGGCCTCCGTCACCGGGTCACTGCAACGGGGGCTCGGATGTTGGAGATCCCCGGCGCGGCCAGTGGCCCTACCGCTGATGCTCTGGCCGAACGGCTCAGAGCGTCCTTAAACGCGGAGGAGGCCCGAGTCTCCAGACCCACCAAGCGTGCAGACGTGCGCATATTGGATCTGGATGACTCCGTGACGGCCGAGGAAGTGGTGGCCGCCGTTGCCAGGACTGGGGAGTGCCCTCCCGATCAGGTGAGGGCGGGCGCCTTGCGTCCTGGCTTCACGGGGTTGCAAACCATTACGGTTAGCTGCCCCGTCCCGGTGGCGAAAAAGTTGCAGGAGGGCCGAAGGCTCCTGGTTGGTTGGGTGTCTGCGCAGGTGAAAGTCCTGGACCCCAGACCCCTGAGGTGCTTCCGCTGTCAAGTGGGCAACCATGCGGCATGCGTGTGCACCTCGGAGGTAGACCGCAGCGATAGGTGCTTCCGCTGCGGTCAGCCCGGTCACAAGGCCGGCTCGTGCTCCGCCCCGCCTCACTGCTTCGCATGTGAGGCGGTTGGCAAGCCGGCCGATCACCGGGCTGGGGGCAAGTCCTGCGCCCCACCCACCAAAGCCAGGCGCAGAGGTAGGCCCTCTGCCGCCGCCGTCACCGCCACCGCCGCCGCTGCCGCCGCCGTCGCTACTGCCGCCGCCGTCGCCGTCGTGGCTGAACCCCCGCGAGGGGCCCTGGAGGAGGCTGCAATGGATCCCGATTAATGGCCCCATTGCGCTTCCTCCAGGCGAACATCAACCACTGCGCCGCTGCTCAGGAACTTTTGCTCCAGAGCATGGCGCAGTGGTTGATCAACGTCGCCGTGGTCGCCGAGCCGTATTTTGTCCTGCCCAGGAACGACTGGGTGGCGGACTTGGACGGCTCGGTGACCCTCGTTTCGTCGGCCGCCGTCGGTACCCCGCCCCTCGATCGCGTCAAGAGAGGGCGTGGGATCGTCGCAGCACGGTTCGGGGAGATCGCTGTGGTAGGCGTTTATTTCTCCCCGAACCGAACTCTCGCCGAGTTCCAGAACTCCCTAACGGAGCTGGGAGACGTCGTCGTCGCCCTCGGTTCCCTCCCCGCCGTCGTCCTCGGGGACTTCAACGCCAAAAGTCCGGCTTGGGGTTCCCGGTCCACGGACCATGGGCGGGGCAGGATGCTCGAGCACTGGGCCCGTGCGCAGGGCCTGGTGATCGAGAACCGGGGTTCTGTCCCCACGTGCGTGCGGTTTACGGGCGAGTCGGTGGTGGACGTTACGTTCGCCACCCCCAGCTTGTCACCGCGCGTCACCGACTGGCGCGTTGTGGAGGAGGTGGAGACCTATTCCGACCACCGGTATATCCGGTTCGACGTCTCCGCCCAGACCCCAGACGCGCCGGTCCGACGGGATCTGAGTGGTCCGCGATGGGCGCTGAAGCAGATGGACCGGGAGCTATTCCTGGAAGCCTCGATCGTGCAAGCCTGGGGGTCACCCCCGGACAGGCCTGCCGACATAAACGACGAGGCGGAGTGGTTCCGGGAGGCCATGTCGGAGATCTGCGACGTGGCCATGCCCCGGGTCCGGCAAGGACGCGCCCGGCGTCAGCTGTACTGGTGGTCGAGCGAGCTAGCAGCGCTGCGCGAAGCGTGCGTTGCGGCGCGACGTCGGTACACCAGGTTCCGCAGGCGCCGCACCCGACCTTCGGATGCGGCGACTGTAGAGGCGGAGCTGTACGAGGGCTACAGGGCAGCGAAGGCCGTCCTCCCAGACGAGATCTGGCGGGCCAAGGAACTGGCCCGGGAGGAGATGCTGGCGACTCTGGACGGGGACCCATGGGGCCGCCCCTACAAGTGGGTGCGAGAGAGGCTCCGCCCCTGGGCTCCCCCGTTGACGCAGAGTCTCCAGCCTCAGTTCTTGGAGGACGTGGTGAGCGCCCTGTTCCCATCGCGAGGGGAGCAGTCTCCCCCGCCCATGACTCCGTCTCCGACGGAACCTGAAGCTGGCGCAAACGCGGACCACAGTGACGACGACGTCTACGACGCTCCAGAGGTGACCGAGGTAGACTTGAGAGTGGCGGTACAAAGGCTCAAGGCCAAAAATACCGCCCCAGGACCCGACGGCTTGCCAGGGAAAGCTTGGGTCCTGGCCTCGGAGACTCTCGGGCCTCGACTAGGGGGGCTCTTTAGCGCATGCCTAGAGAGGGGCCAGTTTCCGCTTCGCTGGAAGACGGGAAAGCTGGTCCTGATCCAGAAAGCCGGGCGCCCTGCGGACTCTCCGTCCGCATTCCGGCCCATCGTGCTGCTCGACGAGGTGGGCAAGCTCTTGGAAAGAGTGATTGCAGACCGCCTCTTCGGGCACCTGAATCGGGTGGGCCCGGATCTTGCGGAGTGCCAGTTTGGCTTCCGCAGGGGGCGCTCGACGGTGGATGCCATCATGCGCGTGAGAGCCCTCACGACGGGGGACGCGGTATCCCGGGGCAGGGTCGTCTTGGCGGTGTCTTTGGACATCTCCAACGCCTTTAACACCCTGCCCTGGAGTTGCATCAGGGAGGCACTCCGGTATCACCGGGTGTCGACCTACCTCCGTCGCATAGTCGAGGACTACCTGACGGACAGAGCCGTCATCTACCCCGGTCACCGGGGAGAGTGAAACCGGCGAGAGATGTCGTGCGGTGTCCCACAGGGATCGGTCTTGGGGCCGCCCCTGTGGAACATCGGATACGACTGGGTGCTGCGCGGCGACCTCCCTGACGGCGTCAGTGTAATATGTTACGCTGACGACACGCTCGTCCTGGCGCAGGGAGAGTCGCACCAGGCGAAGCCGACCTGGCGACGCAAGCGGTTGCGACAGTCGTTCGTAGGATCCGGCAGTTGGGACTCGACGTGGCGCTGCACAAGACAGAGGCCATGTGCTTCCATGGCGGTCGGAACGCGCCACGGTCCGAGTCCCACATAACGGTGGAGGGGGTTCGCATCGGCGTCGGGAGGACGATGAAGTACCTGGCACTCGTCCTCGACAGCCGGTGGAACTTCAGGGAGCATTTCCTGAGTTTGGCCCCAAAGCTGAACCGGGCAGCAGCCGCCTTCAGGCGACTCCTGCCTAATCTCAGCGGGCCAAACGCCTCCTGCCGAAGGCTGTACGCCGGCGTCGTGCGGTCCATGGCCCTCTACGGGTCTCCAGTGTGGGCCCTGTGCATCCGGACGCGACCACTAAAGTTGGTCGCATGCCAGAGGGTCATGGCTATCCGAATGATCCGGGGATACCGCACGATCGCCGGCGAATCGGCCAACCTCCTTGCCGGATTGCTGCCCTGGGATCTGGAGGCGACTGCCCTCCAGCGCGTCTATGAATGGCGCGTGGAGGCGCAGCGCCGGGGCGTATCCCCGCTGCCTCGAGAAGTCGAGGCGCGGTGGGAAGAGCTCCGGCGCGATCTCAGGGCAGTATGGAGGGAACGACTGTCGCAACCGACGGCAGGGCACGCCGCAATTGCGGCGGTAAGACCCCTCTTTGAGGAGTGGCTAGATCGGCATCACGGCGTTCTGACCTACCGCATGACGCAGGTCCTCACCGGACACGGAAGTTTCGGGAGGTACCTGTGTCTGATGGGAAAGGAGGAAACGCCTGGGTGTCATCACTGCGAGGGTCGCCCTGAGGACACCGTAGAGCACACGGTGCAAGACTGCCCCGCCTGGGCAGAGCACCGACGTGTCCTCACGGCGGCGATAGGCGGAGACCTCTCGCGCCCGGCATTGGTCGAGGCCATGCTGCGGGGCGAGAGGGAGTGGGAAGCGGTCGCCTCCTTCTGCGAAGCAGTCATGCTATCGAAGGAGGAGGCGGGCCGCATGAGGGAGAGGATGGCGTCCTCCCTCCAGCCCAGCCGCAGTGGTAGACGCCCACGGCGTCGGACGTCGGCCGACGATCTCCGGCCACCGTAGGCGCGGGCATGCGGACAGCGAGTAAAGGGCAACTCGCTGTCCGACCATGGACCATGCCCGGGTCGACGGCGCGTTGTGTTCCACGCGCGCCTCAAAGAGCGTCAGCAACATGACGAGGCCCCCGCTGCAGAGGGCCGAAGCCTGCCGGGGTCGTGGGACTAATCCCATTACCGTGACCCCGGTACGTAAAGGGTTATTGAAGGAACATCGTGGATTTTAGTCAGTAAAAGTCTGACAGTCCCTCCCACCCTGCCCGGGGTGGGAGGACTTATTTGATAATTTTACCACGATAAAAAAAAAAAAAAAAATGCCTAGTTTGACAATGCTAAATTTTATATAGAATAAGAGTATATACGTCGCAGGTTTTTCATAAAATTAGGTTTTTGATCAAAAACCTAGGTTTTTGATGAAAAACCGGAAGATGACACATTTTAAACTCAATTTCATCATAAACCTGCAACAATCCAGATTTTTGACCAAAAACCTGAATTAGTTTGGGTTTATGATAAAGTTCTTGTCAAAATCACGGGTTTGCTTTGTTTTATGACAAATAAATTAATTTAAAAGAGCATATAAAGTCGGTTCACTCGCGAGCCGCTTTCGCTCTCGGACTGCATGCTGAATGCACACAGCAAGCTCTCCCTAAAATGTAAACAACGCATTTTTACCACGTGCATACGCCCTATTCTGACATACGCCTGTCCCGTGTTTGCTCATGCTAGTCCGGCTCAGATCCATAGGATGCAAGTTATCCAAAACTGATTTCTCCGAAAGGCCACGGGCGCGCCCTGGTACTTAAGGAACGAGGATCTCCACGTAGACCTCAAAATCCCGACTATAAAGCAAGTGTTGAAACGCCATTCAGTGCGTTAAAAAACTGAAAACACACACAATCCCCCTGATTGTATCGGCCGCCCGATACACACCCTCAAAAATTCCTCGGGTTCGTCATCCGCGTCGACAAGAGAGCAGTAGGGAAATTACTAGCATTCTAAAGAAATACATAAACAAAACACGTTCCGTATTCCAGCCTCACCGACGAGGCCCATCGCGACGTCCGCGTACTTGTAACGTCAACCCTCCCCGACCTTTGCCAAACGAGCCAGCTCGCGATGCTGAGCCAGTAGCAATAAATAACCCCATTAATAATAATATGACCCAGCCTGACCCTTTGCTGCCCTCCACCAACGACTCCGCAATGCCGAGGCCCGTACTCCACACCCTTGATTTTCTTCTGATAATATCTTCCTGCAAATTTGATGAACTGGGTTGTTGAAGGGTATGGATCAAAGATTCTGTGTGATTTATGTCAAAAAGAACAAAACATACTTATCGAAAGGGAACATGCCGTTGAAAATTTAAAAATGTCAGCAAAAAGAAAAATGAAAGCAGCTTCTTCGGAAAATTTAGGAGAAATCGATATTGGTGCTACAAATTTAGTTGATGTGCCGAAAATATATTTATTTATTTCATGTAAATTGATTTATATGTCATAAAACAAAGCAAACCCGTGATTTTGAAAAGAAATTTATCATAAACCCAGACTAGTTCAGGTTTTTGATCAAAAATCTGGATTGTTACAGGTTTATGATGAAATTGAGTTTAAAATGTGTCATCTTCCGGTTTTTCAACAAAAAACTAGGTTTTTCATCAAAAACCTAATTTTATGAAAATCCTGCGACATATATATTAGAAGTAATATTAATTTAATGGTTTTTATCTTCCATAAATTCTAGAATACTATAATAACATTTTTCTATTAGTAATGGTTTTAATTTAGCTTTAAATATACATAATGTTTTGGTGGTCCTTATACATTTAGGTAGTTTATTATAAATTTGGATGCTGCGGTATTCTGGGCTATTTTTATACATTTGTAGTCTAGGAGCTGGTAGTATCAACTTATTTTTGCGACGCTCATTTTTATCAAAATTAAACATTTTTATATTTTTCTTCACAAAAGTGGCTAATTCTAATATATAAATGGAGGGTAAAGTTAACAATTTTCCTTGTATAAAGTGAGGTTTACAGCTATCTCTAGGTTTAACATTAAATATAATACGCACACATTTCTTCTGGGCAATAAATAAATCGTTGGCATCTACACTGTGGCCCCACATTATGATACCGTATCGTAGCCATGCGTAGGCATACCCGTAGTATGCGGTGAGGGCACATTTAGTGTTAGTGTTTATTTTTAGCACACTAAGCGCATATGAAAATTGTGCTAGTTTAATTTTTGTTACGTCGACATGTTTTTTCCAATTTAAATGCGAGTCTAATGTGATACCTAATAGTTTAAATTCTTCAACTTCTTCAATTTGGATATTGTTAGTTATAGTTTTTAAGTTAATCTTTTGTTTTTGGTAGGGTTGAACTGATTGAATGAAATTCGGTAAGTACATAGATGACATCCTGGAATAACACAGAAGCTAATTTTATCCGGCCATTTCCACGAAATCGGGATTAACGCGGGAAAGCCCTCCCACGCGAACGAAGTCGCGGGCAGAAGCTACATATATGTATAGTGATCTATATGACAGCGCGGTCTTCATGTGAAATCTTTTCACAGATGACTATCACTTACAACTCTCCACGTATTGTTTATACTTTTTAATCCTAGAGAGTCGTCTCTCTCCCCGCGCACCGCCGCACTCCCCCGCACTCCCCCGGGCGCGACTAATTCAAGCGCCGGCTATTTATTTCTAGTTAATTATTTGAGTGCACCCCCCTCCCCCCTACTCCAGCAAGCACGGCCCCTAGAGACGAGGAAATCATTGTTATTTACGTATCTCATCAAAGAAAATTTTCAGCTAATTTGTTGAAATGTTTTTCCAATCTTGTCATTATAAGTTGGTAAAGAGACATTAGTTTTGGGTGTTCGAGGATTGTTTTGCGAGGCGCTGTTATTTTTGTAGTTTTATCATATACTAGTCTCTGCCCATGGTTTCACTTGCGTGGAAAAAATATATTTCATGTGATTAAAAGTAACCTATATATTGATCCTATATATTGATCTATAACCTCCTCCATATTCCAGTACAAATTAGCGGAAAACAGAAAGATAAACAAACAACAATTTTAGAAAAGTTGGTTTGTGTTTTAATATCTTGTAAATAACTAGTGACTCGTATGAGCACTTGAGAAAACATAGTCAATTGTATATTGCTTATTAACACTGTATACGTTAACTGTGTTTCTAGAATAGAATAAAGTAAAATAAAATAAATAAAATAGTTATTTAGAAATCACAGACAGAAACTTTAATTTTACTAATATCACTATTCAAGTCAAAGATCTCAGTTTCCTATTATGTAGTTACATTTCGGGGAGTGTGCGATTGAATCTAATTCCGCCAAGCCCGTTCCATTATCTGACTACAAGACAAACGGCGATGTGCCATCGTTATATAGTGGATTTCTCACTATAATCTGGGGTCTTTAAGTCAAGAGTGAATAGGTTACTTCTAGGCAAGCGTGCTCCATCTTCGACCACATCATCACTTACCATCAGGTGAGATGGTGGTCAAACGCGAGCCTATTATCAATAAAAAAACATAGTTATTCAGATATCACAGCCGGAAGCTTTAATTTTATTAACATCACTGTTCGAGTCAAAGCTCTTATAGACTTGAAAATCGGCGACGAGTTGCAAATTTATTACTTTTATAGACGAGACATAGACGAGAGAGAGAGAGATAGACGAGAGCATGCGATGGAATTACACAAACTTGTTCCTTTGAGCCAGTTCCATCATCGAACTAAAGACGAACGGCGATGCGCCATCGTTACATGGTGGACATCCCACACATACACACAAAACGAATAAAAAAGGGTATTATGATTGTGGTATGAATGTATGTATCTGTACCTATCTCATATTGTCTAAGATGACTAACGTTAAACAAAAATACTCTATATTATTTACTATCGTTATTTCAGAAACGTTGGATTCAGGACCGTTACCGGAAAATTTATATTATAATGTGAAGATATTGTTCTTGGAATGACTTTCTCGTTTCCGGAGAAATGCTCTATTTGTTACTGAATAACTTTCAATATGTATTATTTGTACCTATAAGTTTCCAATAAGCAGTCGCTTTTATTGTTATACAAGCAGTAGCTCGGGGCTTCACTCGCGTGGATTATATTACGATTAAAACATAACCTCCTTCTGTTGCAGTTGGGTAAGCTTCCTGAAGCTTCAAGCTACTTCCGTACTGAATTTAATCTCAATCCACCCAGTACTTTCGATGATTAGCGCGTTCAAACAAACAAACTTTTTCCGCCATTATTTACGTCAACTATTAGTTGAGCCCCGCTGGCACACAAATTTTGTGCCAGTGGGGCTCAACTAATACTTGTTTACTGGCACCTTTTTGTGCCGCTGGACGTTTTTGTGCCGCTGGGGCTCTAGAGGATATTAGTATAAATATATAGCAATATTGAGACTCAGGCGGCTGTAATGAATCTAATCATTTTCGGAAAAATTATTAAAATTACGTTCTTCGTTACATTTTTTGACAAAGATCTCATGAATTGAGTTTATATTTAAAAATCTTAACTCTCATGTTAATTTAATTTAAAAAGTTGTTATATAAAACAGGTCGTGGATTCGAATCCAAGCAGAAACATTACCTACCTTGTGTTATTTCTATCATCAACACTGTTATCAAAACTGACATATCCAAAGACCAAAAAAATCGAAGACATATGATATCCACCAACTGGCATAGGGCCCGATTTGTGGAGTACGGCCCATTCTCTCTCACAGATTGGAGGCCTTTGTTATGAATTGAAGTTAGAGGGGGGAGGGACACACATTTTACCACTTTGGAAGCGTATATCTTTTAAACGGTTGACTTTTTGAAAAAGTGGTTTTAGAAACTTCAATGTCATTTTTAAAGACCTTTCTATAAATACCACACACTAATAGGTTACATGAAAAAAAAATCAGTTTCAGTTCCATGTATGAGAAGCCCCCCTAAATTTTAAATATTTTTGCATTTTTTTCCTAAAATCGGAAAGCGGTTCACAGAATACATCTACCTACCAAGTTTCATGTGTATAGTCTTAATAGTTTTGGAATACAATGGCTGTGACATACGGACGGACGGACGGACAGACAGACATGACAAAACTATAAGGGCGCCGTTTTTTACCATTCGGCTACGGAACCCTAAAAAGAAAGTTCTATGCTCTTAGATTTCTTTCATTTTAAGTGACGTTTTATTTTTTACATTTTGTTATCTATAAATATAAGTATATGTCATTGTACTAAACAATTGTATAAAGCAAAACTGACAAAAATGTTATAGTGTGCTACAAAGCGCTATTGATAATTTTGTACCTAAATACACAAGAATAAAATCTAAATATCCTTCTTGGTATACTGACTCACTTATTAGAACTCTGTCTGAAAAAGATAAATTTAGGAATAAATACCGAAAATATAATAATCCCCGCGACAGACTCACCTTTGAGCTACTGCGCAGTCGCTGCCATACTTTAATAAATAACTGTTACAATAATTATAAATCTAAAATAGAAAATGATATTCCCAAAAACCCTAAAGCTTTCTGGAGGTTCATAAAAGATAAACGACGTGGAGAATCGTGCATTCCTGCCGATATGTTTATGGATGATAGGGTAGTTAGCAGTGGTCCAGAAATCGCTAAACTTTTTGCTGATCAATTTGTCTCCGTTTTTAGTCATAGCCGATCCAATGCTAACAATACTTTCAATGGATCTACAGGTTCTGAATCTGTTATAAGCTCTATTAAGTTTACAGAAAATCAAATTTTTAACCAGCTAAAACACATAGATCCATCTAAAAGTGCTGGACCTGATTCTATACCATCTTTGTTTATAAAACGCTGCTGCCATGACCTTGCCCTGCCGTTGCAGATTATTTTTAATTCTTCTCTTGCTGAAGGAACCTTCCCTAATGTGTGGAAAAGAGCAAGGATTGTCCCAGTTCTCAAAAAAGGAGATCCTGCTAATGTCAAAAATTACCGCCCTATTTCAATACTGTCATGTTTTTCTAAGATCTTTGAGTGTCTTGTCTGTCCAACAATTACTCACCACATTGATAAAATTATTTCACCTAGCCAACATGGCTTTAAAGCTGGTCGCAGCGTTGATACAAATCTAGTAGAGTTTGTTTCTGATGTGACCCTTGCTCTTGACAAACGATTAGAAGTAGATGCAGTGTACACGGACTTTAGCAGTGCGTTTGATAAAGTTGACCATTCTCTGTTACTGTCCAAATTAGAATTTAATGGTATACATGGATCGCTTTTAAACTGGTTTTCATCATATTTGTCCCGTAGATCGCAGATTCTTGTTGTTAATGGCTACGAATCTTACCCGTATTATGCTGACTCAGGAGTTCCTCAAGGTTCTCACCTTGCACGAATTCTATTTTTACTCTTTATTAATGACATTACTGACCAAATCCATCACTGTAAGTATCTTATGTTTGCTGACGACCTCAAAATCTATAAAACCATTACCTCAAATGAAGATGCTACCCTAATACAAGAGGATTTAGATAGAATTAACCAATGGTGTAACCGGAATCACATGAAACTTAACGTACAAAAGTGTAGTCATATACGATTTACTAGAAAAAAACAATCCAATACTGTATCATATAATATAAAAGGAGTGCCGTTAGAAACTGTAAATGAGGTTCGTGATCTTGGAGTTATCATGGACAGTAAAATAAACTTCAGAAGTCATATTGATAACATCGTTACGAAATCAGCACGACTACTAGGATTTCTAAAGAGGAGCACTAAAGGGTTCAAGCTAGTAAGAACAAAAATTGTGCTATATAATGCCTTAGTTCGGAGCCACCTAGAATTTGCCAGCGTGGTGTGGAATCCACACTACGCAGTTCACTCGCAAAGAATAGAAAATATCCAAAGGGCCTTCACAAAACATTTAGCGTATACCTTCGGTGATATATCTCCTCGATGTCCATATAAGCAACGTACTCAATGTTATCAAATGAATACTCTGCGCGACCGACGACTGATACATGATTTAATGTTCTTCTTCAAACTGATTAATCGTAAATTAGACAGCACTAAATTAATAGAACAAATAGGACTAAAAGTTCCCTGCAAAATTCCCAGATATCCCATAACTCATCTATTTCATACAAAAAAATCTTACACAAATATAGGAGTAAACTCACCTCTTAATAGGCTCAGTCAGCAGATGAATTCATTTATAAAATCCGTTCCAGATGTTGATATACATAATGATTCCATAACTATCTTTAAAACCCAATTGCTAGAATCCCGAGACCCAAAATCCCAAATTTATTAAGATATATAGTATACTTATATTGTTGAACTATAAGTGTTACTTTGTTAGCTGTTAGCGTATGCTTGATCTCATTCATCGAAATAACTTTTTATTTTATTTTATAATATTTTTTTTTTCTTCTCTTGATTTATGTAATTTTATAATTTGTCTTTTGTTATTTTGTATTTGTAATTGTATAAGAATATTTGCTTAAGTTAGTTACCACTTCTACTAAGAATGCTGGTTAACCTGTAATTGGCAACTGTGTAAGCCTAAAACGATTTGTTACATATTGTTAAAATATTTTATACACAGAAGCTGTTGGTGAACCTTGAATAAATAAATAAATAAATAATGAAACCATTTACTCAAACACAAAATGGCACATCACACTCGTACCATAATAAAGCATAGGATACGTTATTTGCATAGCCAGCGACCTAGATAGCCGCACTCCCACACAAATTACCCACTTAGCCTCAGAAAGGGGTAATTTTACCCCCCATTGAGCGTTCGACAATGACGAAAAAATGATTGAACACTTTACAAATTAAATGTTTCGCTCGAGAGAGACCTCGGAATAGATCAGTGGCTGCCAACCTTTTGATTGTCTCATGGAAATTGGTTAATTGTTTTCTTGTTAGAAAGGATTAAAAATCTACAAGATATAAAAATAGGTATATTCAAACTTTTTGCAAAGGTAGGTATGTAGAGATAACTCTACAGTATCTAAAACACTATTTATATATTATTAAAACTTTATGCAACAAAAACGTACCGCCTTTGTACTTTCGGCGTTCTCTACCAGTCAACATTTCTGTTGTATTAAAAACTGCATTAATTAATGACACATATATTATTTGTGTTAAATTTTTTTATAAGAGAATATCGATTTTGTAAGGGAAGCTTTTTGTGGAAAATAATAGTGTTCCAATGAGTTTTTATTATTTATCGTAGAAACATACTTTGTTGATAAATTCACAACCACGTTCGTGAAATATCTCTTTTCCGTTGTAGAAATTAAGGCTACGATTACAAAGTGACATTGAAAGTTTCTCCCTAAAATTTTGTTCTGTCTGTTTATGTGTATTTATCACCAATGCTATCGTATAAACTCATAGAAAAATATTTAATAATTTAACTAAATATTACCGGCCTTTTTGATTTGGGGTCAATTACTTATTATTAACGAATTTAAAGACGGACGACAAGATTTTTTTTTAGTTCTGGCAACATTCGTATATCAATCAATTAGTTACGCTTAATAATAAACTTGAATACCAGGAAAGTAAACAAAAAAGCTTTCACTAGGATTCAGTTCAAGACATAGGGTTTTATACTGGATGAGCTTACTCGTGACCTCGATCTCGCCTGATGGTAAGTGAAAGATGCGGTCTACCGACGGATCGAGCCAACCAAGATGCGAGATATTTTTTTTATTGATAGGCTCGCGTTCTTCCGCCGTCTCACCTGATGTTAAGCGATGATGTGGTCGAAGCTGAAACACGCTTGCCTAGAAGTAACCTATTTACTCTTGACTAAATACTCCTAGGTTATGGCTATAAGGAAACACAGACCCCGGCAGGAATTCCACTCCTGAGCTGTACGCACAATGAAGCTACTCCCAAAAGGATATAGGATTTCTTGTGCCTAATCTGAAGCCTAACGATTTATTAAAGTTTTTTTTATAAGATATATTTATTTGCGTATATATGTATATTTGGGCAACAACCTATAGGTCCAGATATATGTTGTTAGTGGCCCACACGTTGGGAACCGGCGCCTATCGTTGGATAGTCCCAAGTTTGTGTTGTAAAGATTCAGAACATCAATAGGAAACTTGCGGCGGTTTATTGAATACTTTGTTTTACGGGAAATTGGAATCGTTTGACAAATAAGAACATTGTAAGTGAGTTGTGGATTCTCTCAGGAGTTTTGTCTTGTCCTCGAGCGAGCGATCAAAGTCGGAGAGAAAAGTTCCGATGAAAGATGAAATTTTGGCGATGAATAGCTTTTTAATTTTTGTGCAGACATTAAATTACGAATTCGTGATCAGAGACTTTTTCCGTAGGGAAAATTATCTAATGACTCCTGCTGTGAGTGGAGCGGAAGGGGGTGTCAGACTTCTACTGACTAAAAACCCACCATGTTTCTTCAGTTGATCATGTGGTCTGGGGCTGCTGTATCTGGTTAGAACACTCCCGTACCCCAGCAGGCAATGGCCCCGTCACTGCTGCTGACTGCTCTTTGAGCGGGCCTGGTCACCGGACGGTGCAGCCTCCTACTTCGCTAGCATGACTGCTTCGCAAGAGGCGACTGAATCCCATTCCCTCTCGCTCTGCGCCATGGTCTGAACCAGGGCCGGGCGCGAGAGGCTGCTGATCGTCTCCACGAGGACACGGCGGTGCATACAGCACACCTCGACCGTGTGACGAACAGAGCCTGGCTTCTATAGATTCAAGGAGAAGCCCCTACATGTAGAATGTTCTGGTTGTTAACCGTGTACCAATAAGATATACAACCTTACATTAGTGTTGCCCAAACGAGAGTCTCGCAAGAGTCTTGCAATTAGCGATTATCCTATTGCTATTTATTAAACGGTAGTTGAGATCTCAGAACAATGTAACAGACTCTGTTTCTCTTATTTTCGATATGTACGTTCCAAAACGTAATCCTCCGACTAGACGTCGCGATGACCAGCGAATCCAACAGCTACCGAAATATCCTGGTTTAATTAACATTTGTGGGGCTACCTGCATTGTGGAGCCGGGCGGGGAGCACAATGGCCGAACATCGCCGGACAATGGCTGGCCCCGTCACCGGTGCTATGAATTATTCAGAACAGATTTACGCGGTCAGCGCGTATTTTGATTCTTGTTTGAGCAGTATTTTGGCTGTTTGGAATGTAATTAGATGAGGATAATGTAACGGTGGCAGTTCAGGAGCTGATAGCCCAAGCGTTGAGTGATCAGAGGTAAGTGAGGGGCTGTGTGTTCAGGGTGCAGGTCATGCAAAATGCTTTTCTGACGTGCATCTATATTATTTGTGCTCGTTTGATGGCCGGAGACACACCATCGAAGTGATCCCTTTCATAGATCTCTGCTTAACACGTTGCTCCAGTTTTACAGGCGTAATGTTTAGTTCAACAGCCTCGTTGGTTTACTGGTCGCAAGCGCAACTGCTAAGCATGAGGTCTAGGGTTCATTTCCCGGGTCGGGCAAAAACAGCTATTGGGGTTTTCTAAAAGAAATTTCTCTGTAGAAGCCTGGAGTTTGGAAGTTGGCGGGAGGATACCCCTGTGCCCTGGAAAGTACCTACGTTAAGCTTTTGGTCCGGGCTGTCGTCTGGACATCTTTCTCAGCTACTGGGTTGTGGAGGTCAGACAGTTGCTCCATGTGAAACACCAGTACTTCCACCAGTAGTCCAGTTAGACTGGAATCCGGTCCCGACATAGTTGTGAGAAGGCTCTGCTTAAGGATGATGATCCCTAGATGGGGCAGAGGGCGTCCACCGTAGTTCGTCCATCGCGATCGATCTTTTTCTTCACTTTTCAGACGCACGTCTACATTAGTGCACGTTTAATGGCAACACTCACAACGGTATGCGATGATGTGGTCAAAGATGGAGCACGCTTACCTAGAAGTAACCTATTCATTCTTGACTTAAAGACTCCTAGGTTGTAGCTGTCGGGAAACACAGACTCCGGCAGGGAATTCCACTCCTTAGCCGTCCGCACAATGAAGGTATTCCCAAAACGTTTTGTGCGTATGGGTGGGATGTCCACCATGTAACGACGGTACTTCGCCGTTTGTCTTGTAGTCCGATGATGAAACGGGCTTGGCGGAATTAGATTGTGTAATTCAATCGCATACTCCCCGAAATGTAACCGATAGAAAACCGATAGACTTGCAACTCGTCGTCGGTGTTCAAGGCTCTGGAGCTTTGACTCGACCAGTGCATCGTTGCCAATGAGTCTCTTGGCCCGCTTCTCGATAGATTCAAGCGCGTCCAGTTGGTATTTGGCAGATCCATCCCAAAGATGAGAGCAGTATTCCATACACGACCGAACCTGGGCTTGATACAAATTGAGCAGATGTTCCGGTGTGAAGTACCGTCTCACCTTGGCTAGGATTCCCAACTTTTTTGATGTTAACTGAGCCTTAGCCTCGATATACGGGCCAAAATTGAGTGTGGATGAACCGTCCATGTGAAAATGTCCATTTTTTAGTTGCAGTGACAATAAAATTACTTTAAGAATAGTAATGATTGCTCTACCATTGTTAATAATTGAATACATTTAAACTGTTGGTCTAGTGGTCAGTGGCCCTGACTGCTATGCGCAAGGTCGTGGGTTCGATTCCCACCCAGGACAAATCTTTGTGTGATGAGCACGATCATTTGTTCTTTGTCTGGGTGTAATTTATCTATAATATGTACGTATTTAGAAACATATATGTATGTTTATCAGTTGTCTAGTACTCATAGCACAAGCTCTGCTTAGTTTGGGACTAGATGGCCGGTGTGTGAATGTCGTGGAATATTATTAAATATAAAAAAACATAATTTACTTTCATCTATTTGTAACACAGTTCTAGTACATTTTGTATAAAGTAAATAGTTAATGGCGGCACATTAGTAACTCATAATGTTTTGTTCATTGCTAAACTTCGAGTTATGGTTGCAACTTATTTTAGTGCTTCTCAACAAAAACTATTTAGTGTTTTATAGCGCACTTTTGTTAACCTACTTAAAATAGTAGGCGTTGATAATGTTTTGCAAAATAAACAAAAACTGTAATTCATCTTAAGTTTAAGTGTTACACGCATTACAGAATCGCTTAAAAGTTTGTATTTGCTGAACCATTATTTTATACTTACGCTTTCATTTTTAGGGTTCCGTAGTCAACAAGGAACCCTTATAGTTTCGCCATGTCCGTCTGTCTGTCCGTCTGTCCGTGGTTTAGCTCAAAAACTATTGGTACTAGAAAGTTGTACTTTGGCATGAGTATACACGTTGATGACGCCAAAAAAGTGGAAAAATAAAATTTTGAAAAAAAAAACAATTATTTAGGGTACCTCCCATACATGTAAAGTGGGATGCAAATTTTTTTTTTTCGTTCTTCCCATAGTGTGGGATATCGTTGGATAGGTCTTTCAAAAATATCACGGGTTTGATGAGACCGTTGTTTGAGTAAGTAAACCGTTCGTGACTTATCAAGCTTTAAAGTACCAATTTTCGTTAGAGTCAAGTGTCCTCCCCCTCTATCAACTAAACGGTTGTAGTTAGAAATTCAAATGTCACGACAGTAGTACCTATATATAACGAAATTTAAAGGAAAACTATCACACATAAGTGGGCTTTACAAGTTTACGAGTAATAGTCGACCAATTGTATTTGATTCGAAAATTTCGAACAACTCCATAGAAATGTCTATGGATGGCGCTAAGCGCCAGTTGTATCGTGCTAGTTTCTTGTGACGATTGAGTAGTGTAGCTCTGTGTCCGTATTTAAATTCAAAACACCGGCTATGACAAGTTTTATACAAATCTCTAAAAAAAATTAAAACTTTCCGTGCAAAATTGTCGGATCAGGTGAGGATTTGTATAGGAAGTCAAATTAGTTAGGTAGTCATGTTTGGCTTTTAGTTAGAGCATGGTACGAAACGATCAGTCAGCGAATAAGACACGCACTTGGTTGTTATAAAAACTACGGAACCCTACACTGCGCGTGGCCCGACACGCACTTGACCGGTGTTTTTTTATTACCGATGGGCCCACTCTCGATAGATGAGGTCTAAGAAAGAAGATGATGAAGAAGATGCCTATTTACTCGTGCTTTAAAGGCTGAAAGGTTATAAGTGGCAGGGAACACAGAAGCTTGCAGAGAATTCCACAACTTGGCTAGGCGCACAATAAATGTGAAGGAGAAGCGCTTGGTACGACGGTATATCAACCAAGTGTGGGTGGTACCCAGCCGTGCGTCTGGTAGACCGGTAGTGAAAGGGAGATGGAGGGATCACGTTACTAAAAAAATACCTCTCTCAAGCAAAGCTGCAGCCAGGAGCTTGTTATTAATATATAAATGGTGACCTAAAGGCAAACCTATACGTACAGCAACACATAACTACTCTCAGTTTTTTCATAACGACACGACATTCAACTTCAATGAGTACAGCTGCGACTATAACTATAATAAATAAATAATAAAAACATAAAATAATACATATTTATTTCTATCAATGTACCTGCTACAAATTACTTAATCTAAAAACAAATTAAATCTTAGTCTAAAGGTTGTACGCAAAAGGTACTAAAACCCCCAGGTGAACTGTAAAAGACAAACTATTTCGTTTCCCGCATGTCCAGACTTCCCTCCACATAAAACAATAAAACTATTTCTCGTCAGGAGCATCTCAAAGATGCTGTGAACTGACGTCGTCGCCATCTCCACTTAAATGAGCAATCGCGGCGTTTCAATTTATCGGACGCTCTGAGCGAGCTACGTGTGTAGGTACATATGTACATGGGTGCAGGTACTATTAGCTACGGCGCCGGGGGGTCAGGGTTGTCCACTGATAAAAGACCTTTCTCTCACGAAATTTTTCAAAATGGCCTTGAGAGATGGTACTGAAGAACACATACGTTAATTATGATGAATTTGTAAGCAGATAATGGTGATGATGACGATGTAACGAGCGAATGAAAATGTCTGTTCACTTTTGCTAATTGCCTATTGGTTGCGCCAACGTTCAGAATTCGATTGACATCCGCTTTCCTAGACTACCCATCCCTTTCTCGTACAAACCTCACGAAAGGATAAGGATTGGCCGCACCATTTTGTTGGTGGCGATCCACTTCCGATTTGACCCGCAACTCGCGCGCACACGGCGTCAGCCTGTGCTTATCAAGAACAATTGACAATCTTGGATTCATCGTGTTTTCATGGACTAAGTAACAACAAATTGAAGCTCGACTACCTCGGCACCGGTGAAGAAGGAAACACGTGGCTCCGTAAAAGATTTGTGTTCCTATCTTTAAATATCGGGTTGCATTCAGTAGAATGCAACCCACGAAAGATAAGGTACACGAGTTGTAAGGGTTCTGGACAGTAGTTCAGCACCCTTGCAACTCGTGTACCTTATCTCCAATCGTTTCGTTTCGCACCGCAAATACAGTCCACTAAAATAAACTAAATTAGCTCGCCCGCGTCACAGCCTGTTTTTAGTAACAACTGTATCGGGGTCGGCTTCCAGTCTAATTAGATGTAGCTGAGTGCTAGTTTTTTTACATGCAGCAACAGCCTGTGTCTTCCACAACCCAGCAGCCGCTTGGCAACATCAGTGTCAGATGTTCTGCCTTCTGAATACCCGTAACGACTGTCAAAGATGTGCAGATGACAGCCGGGACTATCGGCTTGGCGTGCTTTTCGATGTTCAGAGGAATGTATTGAGTGGATTGCGATTCGATTACTTGAATATGGATGTTAAGCACTTTATGCTCGTCACAATGCATTGATGATGTAGAGCTGATGGTGAAGTACCAGGAGAACTCCTCAACAATTAACGGCCCAGCATTGGGAAAAGCAATATTTTGTAAAAGGTTATAAGTAGTTGACATTTAGGCTCTTGTAACTAGGTAAATTAAAAATCATCCAACTAAAAAGAGTGAAATAAAAACTTTTTACCAAAAAATTAAACCGACTCCCAAAAAACACTGCAAAGTGAAAAATAACTTTAATTTCGGAAGTCGGTGCCAAAAAAGAAAAAACAAAACTAAAGACACCGACTACCGAAATTAAAGTTATTTTTCACTTTGCAGTGTTTTTTGGGAGTCGGTTTAATTTTTTGGTAAAAAGTTTTTATTATTATAATTGTAGATATTTTTTTGTAAAGTGCGGTGCACCGTTAGTGTGTATATTTACTAATAATAAACCATTTATTCTGAGGTTACGAAGACCCATAATGATAGATTAATTAATTAACTTAACCTAGGTATAAGTGCGTATAGTAAAAATTGTGTGAGTACCAAAATAAAACTTAAAACTATGTTAGTATTTGTTTAGTACCGAACGTTTTTGAACGCATATTTTTGGTGCGGCAACATTAATTATCTGAGGGCTTGACATTACTTTGTCTTGACAGATAGACTTTGGTTCCGTTGTTGAAAAATGTCCGCGTGGGACCTGTTGATTTAATTGTAACTGGAAAAATATCGTTTGGAATCGCCGTTTGTTACCGATAATTGGGTCGCGATTAACTATTGTTTGAAGTTGTAATCCCGGATTGACGAAAACCCTGGGATATTTTTGAACTTATCGCCGGTTTGTCGCCACCCGCGTGGCACGCGCATTTGTTGGAAATAAGTTGTGCTGTGATGCTGATCTGAACCGCGCCATCTGGAGACTGACGCCTTGTGACCGTTCAGAACACTTGACTTACATCACACTTTCATTTACTCACCTCATATTTACATACATACCACATTTGGACGTGATCAAACAGATCCTGGTTGCCGTCTACAGCTCAGGTGAGTGTTAGTTGAATATATGGTTTGTAGGCCGAAGAGCCTTTTGTTTATTGTTGTTGAAAGCAACGGTAGGGCTCCACGAACCGTGGACAGTTCGGACACACCAGTATCGTTGCACTGGCTATTGTAGACCTGAACATTTTGGTAAGCAGAGCGTGGGTTTTAATAATAAATCCACATAGTAAATTGGAAGTTTTGAAAATAACTTAAGTTTAATTACTTAACATAACTTATAACTTAATAAGTTTTGAATATATTACCATGTCATCCGGGCTATCTAATTGAGGTTGAATCAATTGAAGTTGTATTTGTAATTTGTACTGTAGCCCCCCTTTGTTGAATTGACAAGTAAGATTTATTTGTGAAATTAGGAATTATTAGTTGTCTTTGGTACATAATTTGGTATATTTGTTGCAATTAATAATTGAATGTCACTGATCTGTATTTAAAAGGTTATCTAAATAATAATCACACATTTGTTAACATAACAAGAATTGAATGGTGTGGATTGACTTATTGCATTTATTTGTATTATTGGATTGTTGTGAGAGATTATCCGGAGCAATATTATACTTCAATTGTTGTATTTGGTAGGTGTTGCTCATGCACAATATATACATTGAATTGTTATTTATTTTGTAACTAGCCATCTGTACCAAGCTAGATTCATACTTGGAATAAGTACAGGGTCGGATTTGGACTAACTGAATTTAAGTTTTATTTTGGTGAGATTGCTCGGCTAACAAGTCATTGTTGTTTGTTTAGTTAATTTTAGCCTGTTGTATTAATATTCGATTGTTGCAATGGCCTCATTAAGGGCAGTCAAGGAGGCTGCTGCCGGATTGACCTCACAGTCGAGATGGTTCACATCGGCAGCTGCAACGGTTGAGCGTGTAGATTTGGTAGAGCTCACCCTTGCTCGGTATGGGCAAGTGATTGAGAGGATCAAGTCAGCTGATGCTGCGCTCACACGCTTCAACGAGTACATCATGGACGTGGATTTGGGGGTGATGGATCAGGTGGCCCGCGATAGGATTTTGGGTGACTATGACCAGATTGTCCACCTGGGGGATGTCATATGTCTACGAGCGCGGGAAATTTTGAAGAGCCGGGTGCCTGATGCGGCCAAGCCGCAGACCCCCGTTGTTGCAGGCCCTGGACTATTGAGTAGGCTGCCCACCCTGGAGCTGCCACATTTTGACGGTCGCTTGGACCACTGGCTGGGCTTCCTAAATCTCTTTGAGAGTCTTGTCAATGCACGCTCGGACCTCGGACCTGCCCAGAAGCTGGCCTATTTATTGTCTGTCCTGGAGGGCGAAGCCAGAGCCTTGGTGTAGCACTTGCCGGTGACGGATTCCTCTTACCCGACCGCTCTGGAGCTTCTCTCCCAACGGTATCAGAACAAGCGCTGCCTGGCTGATGTGCACATCGACCAGATTTTGGGACTACCGGCCATTGCCAGCACGTCGACGTTGCGCACTGACTTGCTGAACCCGTTGGTCTCAGCGACCAACGCTTTGAGACGCCTGGAGTTACCGGTAGAACATTGGTCCTACTTGTTGGTGCACATAGTGCTGCAGTTGCTCCCCGCGGAGCTGAGGTCACGTTTTGAGCAGAAGTATGGTGGGGATAGTGCCACCCATCTTCCCCCCTTTGACGACCTCCTCAAATTTTTGGAAGACGAGTGTCGGGTTTCGGATAACACTCGTGGCGCCACCGGGTCACCCCCACTACCTTCTCAGCCTAGAGACCAGGGATGGACTAGGGCTCGGGGGCCTGTTGATGTTCCCCCCACCCCCCGTTTTGCTGGCGCCCGGAGTCCTCGGGCTAGGGGGCCTGTTGATGATCGCCCCGCCCCCAGTGTTGCTGGCGCCTGGAGTCCTCGGGCTAGGGGGCCTGTTGATGATCGCCCCACCCCCCGTTTTGCTGGTGCCCGGAGTCCTCATCATTGTGACTTTTGTAAGGCAACGAGGCATGTCATGGCGCGTTGCCCGGACTTTTTGAATTTGCACGTAAGTGCCCGCCGCCGTATTGTCAATGCACGCCGTTTGTGCTTCTCGTGCTTGGGGGCCCACTTTCATCGGGACTGCCCCGACCCCCGCCCGTGTAGAATTTGTAAGGGGTCCCACTTGGAGATTTTGTGCGCCAACGCGAACCGCTCCAGCAGACCATCTTCTGAGGAGGGTTCGCGCAGGGGGGGGGGGGTACCCCGGAGACGAGCACCGGGCTGAGGCCCGCAATTCTGTACGCTGCATTCCACCCCCCGTGCAAGTTGAACGGGAGCCCCGCGAGCGCCATTTGGTCTCCCCTCGTCAGGGAGAACGCGCATTGGCTGCTAGGCAGCAGTGGCCGGGTCGGCGCCGCTGCCTTTCCCCTCCTTTGGCGGAACGTCCCCGGTTGGAGTCGCGCCCTCCGCCATTCGGGCATCCGGTGGGATATGCCCCTCCAGTCATGGCGAGCGGCTCGGGACACCGCGCGGACGAATATTTTGATTGTTGGCCTCGTCGTGAACGAGGGCAGCCTGGATGCGGCGATCGGTCGCCGCCCAGGCATCGCTAAGAGATTGACACCTGCCCCGCTAAAGGACCCCCCCCCGATCAAGACGGTTTTGTTGCCAACGGCCTCGGTCAAGGTCTGGGGACCCTCGGGTGGCTCGATTGTGGTCCGTGCCATTTTGGACACGGGAGCCCAGGGTTGCCTTTTGTCGTCTTGGTTAGCGGGACAGGTTGGCCTGAAGGTGAACGACCTTTCAGGCAAGATTTGGGGAATTGGCGAAACGGCTGTCACCACTGTTGAGGGAAGGACCTGGTTTGAAATCACCCTTGTGAGTTGTCCTTACCCTTAAATTGGTGCTCCTGCCCTTGTTATAACTGAACTTGGTTGGGACGAGCCACTTCAGGAAACCCTGTTGGAAGACTGGCTCCAACTTGTATCTGCACTTCCTGCGGTGCTTCTTGTGCGTCTCTTAAGCCACGTTGCGCGCACTTTTGGTGGAACTGTTGACATTCGGGCTTCTTGCGCCTGGACGGACAGTCAAATTGTTTGTGTTGGTTGAAGACGTCCGTCCACTCTTTGGAGGTCTTTGTTGTGAACCGAGTGTTGCAGATTCAAGGTTCTGAAACGACTTTGATTTGGAGGCACGTGCCTGGTGACCTAAACCCGGGCGACGTGGCCTCACGCGGGTGCATGGCCCCCCACTTGATTGCTCACCCCCTCTGGTGGGGACCGGACTGGCTGACTCGCCCCGAGGACAATTGGCCTCGAACGCCAGTCTTGATGTCGGATCCTTTGCCCGGACTTAAGGTGTTCGCTGTTGGGACAAAGGACCCCCCGTTTGATCTTGAATTTTGATGAATCGAAACAGCTCCCTCGACAAATTGTTGAACGTTACCTCGTGGATAAGGCGTTTCGCCATAATTCTAGGAATCCAGGGGACAAGCGCCTTTCACCAGTTCTCTCTCCTCAAGAGCGACAGGAGTCACTCCTCCTTTGGGTCCGCTCTGTGCAGGCTGCACACTGCACCTGCACAGAAGGAGATCGAGGTCTTGAAGTCTGGTAGGGTTAGGTTGTCGGGAGCTGTCAGTAAGTTGAATCCCATCTTGGATAGGACGGGTCTTTGGCGTATTGGAGGACGGTTGAGGCTCTCTAGCCTTCCTTATGGGGCCCGTCACCCCCTTTTGTTGCCCAAGGAGGGCCACTTGGTTCAATTGTTGGTGACTGATCGTCACGTTAAGAACTCGCATGCCGGTTGCAATGCGCTGTTGGCCATTCTGCAGCGAGAATTTTGGATTTTGTCGGCTGATCACGTCAATGAGGCGAGGCCCTTTGCTGGCGTCGTAACGGACTTGTTGGTCCCCTTTTGTTGAAGACGTCCACCCTTCGTAATAGTAAGATTGTTAAGGCTTATTTGTGTGTTGTCTGCCTGTCAACCAAGGCAGTACATTTGGAGCTGGTAACCTCCCTCTCGACAGAGGCCTTTGAGGCGACTTTGGAAAGATTTGTGTCTCGCCGTGGGTTACCTTCTTTGATTAGGTCTGATTGCGGTACGAATTACAAGGGTACAAGTAACTATTTGAAGGAGGTACACGCCTTCCTTAATGAGAGCCAGGTTGACATTGGTAATAGTTTGGCCCGCCGAGGTGTCACTTGGTTGTTTGACCCGCCAGCCCGCCCCCCATTGGGGGGGTATTTTTGGGGCCGAGGCGAAAGTGGCAAAGGGACGCTGGCGGAGATTGTTGGGAGACAGCGTTCTCACCTTTGAGGAACTAGCTACGGTATTTGGCCGCATTGAAGCTGTGTTAAATTTGCAACCTTGTCAAGACTTCCAATTGATTAGCGGACGGGTAAGCCCGTCCGGAGGGGGTAGATGTTTAGTACCGAACGTTTTTGAACGCATATTTTTAGTGCGGCAACATTAATTATCTGAGGGCTTGACATTACTTTGTCTTGACAGATAGACTTTGGTTCCGTTGTTGAAAAATGTCCGCGTGGGACCTGTTGATTTAATTGTAATTGGAAAAATATCGTTTGAAATCGCCGTTTGCAACCGATAATTGGGTCGCGATTAACTATTGTTTGAAGTTGTAATCCCGGATTGACGAAAACCCTGGGATATTTTTGGACTTATCGCCGGTTTGTCGCCACCCGCGTGGCACGCGCATTTGTTGGAAATAAGTTGTGCTGTGATGCTGATCTGAACCGCGCCATCTGGAGACTGACGCCTTGTGACCGTTCAGAACACTTGACTTACATCACACTTTCATTTACTCACCTCATATTTACATACATACCACATTTGGACGTGATCAAACAGATCCTGGTTGCCGTCTACAGCTCAGGTGAGTGTTAGTTGAATATATGGTTTGTAGGCCGAAGAGCCTTTTGTTTATTGTTGTTGAAAGCAACGGTAGGGCTCCACGAACCGTGGACAGTTCGGACACACCAGTATCGTTGCACTGGCTATTGTAGTCCTGAACAGTATTACTAGACATACCTTATTTATCTAAAGAAGAAAATACATTTAGATATTTAAAAAAATCAAGACTCGAGAGGTAGAACAAAATGCTTTTGAAGAATTGAAAGTTGCCTCCCATCCTGCTGATTTCTTAAAGAAGGTCATCAATAAGCTACCAATGCGTTGGCAAAGATGCATCGATTGCATGGGCGATATTTTTGATTTTAAATAGAAATAAAAATATATATAAAAAATACGTTAACTTATTTCATGAAAAACGGCAATTTCATACATTCATTCATTTATGAAGAGAAGACCTAATAAAAACTTTTTACCAAAAAATGAAACCGACTCCCAAAAACACTGCAAAGGGAAAAATAACTTTAATTTCGGTAGTCGGTGTCTTTAGTTTTGTATTTTCGTTTTTGGCACCGACTTCCGAAATTAAAGTTATTTTTCACTTTGCAGTGTTTTTGGGAGTCGGTTTAATTTTTGGTAAAAAGTTTTTATTTCACTCTTTTTAGTTGGTTGATTTTTAATTTACCTAGTTACAAGAGCCTAAATGTCAACTACTTATAAAATTTTACAAAATATTGCTTTTCCCAATGCTGGGCCGTTAATTTTTGAGGAGTTCTCCTGGTACTTCACCATCAGCTATACATCACCATATGCATTGTGACGAACATAAAGTGCTTAATATCCATATTCAAGTAATCGAATCGCAATCTACGAAATACTTATTATTGAGTAGTTTCGGCGACCATCTGTGGTCTTCATCATCAGTTCCACTTCCCGAAATGGTACTTTTTGAGAGCAACTGCACAAGTTACTATAAGAAATACCCAAAACGCCATAGGTGTGCCTATAATATTTGAAGAGTTCCCTCGATTTCTCCAGGATCCCATCATCAGATCCTGACTTGGTGACAAATGGTACCAATTTCGAAGTATACCCTATCAAACAAATAAAGAATTTTCTAAATCGGTTCAGCCGTCTTCGAGTACTCGGTGATCATAAATAAAAAAAAAAAATAAATATACGCGTCGAATTGATAACCTCCTCTTTTGGTCGTCGGTTGAAAATTAAACACCGTTTTTGAAACAATCCCATTACTTTCTAAAATCCACAGGATTCTTCAATCAATTCACCTATTACATGTTACTCAATAATTCCGATTTATGGGTCACGTGTGGATATAAAAGTTTCTATATCTGTCGGATAGATGGCGCTGCCAGCCCTACACGGCATGGTAATGTGTTTGACACAGTTTGGTTTATTGCATTCGCGCGATCTCCACGTGGAGACATGCCTGAAAGTTGCCTCCATTGCACACTGCATGTTGCTAGGTGATATTTAATTATTTGCCGAGATCGCAGCCGGCCGCTAAACGTAATGTGATGATGAAGACATGTGGATATCGTTTGCTGGGTACAAATTGTCAGATTTAAATGATAGGCAGCTATGATTACTTTGCTATTAGTTACGGTTACGACACTTATTTTATAACATTTTTTTTCAATAACTAGTGATCTGTCTTGTATACAGCGAAATGTGTAACCAATAATAAGGAAGAGCTCTTCATTCTGAATCACAGATACCTATTCATTCGCATGTTTGTATTCTAGAAATTAAGATATTTATACATAGCTTGAAATAAAATCTTATATTAGTGGGATATATCTGATTCTCTAAACACCCATGTCAACTCACACTGGTTTTTGATGGGCAACAGATTATCCTTTTTAGCGTTCCGTAGCCGAATGGCAAAAAAAGAACTCTTATAGTTTCGTCATGACTGTCCGTCTGTCTGTCCGTATGTCACAGCCATTTTATTTAGGGCTGTACATGTGAAACTTGGTAAATGTATTCTATAAACCGATTTCCGATTTTAAGAAAAAAATATTTAAAATAAAGGGAAGGCAATTCCCCATACATGGGACAGAAACTGAAAATATTTTATTTCATGAAATCTATGCGTGTGTGGTATCTATAGACAGGTCTTTAAAAATGACATTGAAGTTTCTAAAACCACTTTTTCATAAGGTACATATACGCTTCCAAAGTGATAAAATGTGTGTCCTCCCCATCTAACTTTTATACTAATGGAGTGAAAAATTTTGAAAAAACATATGCTGTAGATCTTAATGTAAAATTTCAACCAAAATTGGTTTGAACGAGATCGGCTCAGCAGTTTTTGAGATTCAGCATATTTTCTAAAACCGCAAAAATAACTTTGTAACTCATACAAACACTATGAAAAACAAAGTTATTAGGCGTAGTTGTAAAAAATGTAAATAAGCTAGTTTTAAGAAATTTGTAAGGTTTTTTTTTGTCAAATAAATATACATATTATATTATATTATTATAGTTACTACGAAACCCTTCATGGGCGAGTCTGACTCGCACTTGGGCCAATTTTTGATATTTACACAAAAAATTAAACTGACTCCCAAAAAACACTGCAAAGTGAAAAATAACTTTAATTTCGGAAGTCGGTATCTTTTTTTTTCTGGTTGGGAAAATCGTCAAATGACTTCTCCCGCTCTGGGTAGAGCGGAAGGGAGTGTCAGACTTCTACTGACTAAAAACCCACCCTGCTCCCTCTGTTGGCCTTGCATTCCGGGGCCGCGGTGTCTCGTCAGAACTATTCCCGCCACCCCGCAAGGCAATGGCTCTATGGGGCCCCATCAATGCTGCTGACTGCTCTTTAAGGCACGCGTGGAACACGACGTGCCGCCGACCCGTGTCCGGTTCGTACCGAGCAGGGGTAGCTCACCGTCCGCAGACCCGCGTCTACGGTGGCCGGAGATCAGCTCGTGTGTGAGTTTTGTATTTTCGTTTTTGGCACCGACTTCCGAAATTAAAGTAATTTTTCACTTTGCAGTGTTTTTTGGGAGTCGATAGTCGATACAACAACAATTTCGATTGTTCAGCAGAGGAATACAGACTGGTTGTACGTTGTTGTCATCTTTTCGTGAGTTAATTTATTTTTTTATTGGACAATAAACAACTACAATATAATAAACATACATTTAATAATCCTCCTGACCGATATCGGCAACGGCGGTTAATCTCATAATTGGTTAGCGCAGTGCACAGGTACTGTTCCGTCCAACGTGAAACAGAACGCACCTTTTTGGTTGGCAACATTATTATCTATGGTCTTGTCTTTGAAAATGACTTGACATATAATTTTCTTTGCAAAAAGCAACCGCCGAGTTTGTTGAGATTGATTTATTGTTTGTAATTGAAAATCGAGTTGAATCTGCGCGGTTAAGGATAAATTGATTGTGATTAGTGATTAGTTGAAATCTAGAATCCCGAATTGAGTGGAAACCTGGGATATTTTGAACAATAACGCCGTATTGAAGTCAGCAGAATGATACGCGAACTTTGTTGAAAGTAATTGTGAATTGGTGCTAAAATACGCCTGTGGGGCAACGTTAATTCTGTCTGGACCACTCCATCTGAAGACCGGCGCCTTGTGAACGTCCATGAACACTTGACCATCATTACACGTTTCAATTACTCATTACATACTTACACACATATCACGGACGTGGCCTGAGGAAGGTCGAAGCTTGTCGTCCCAGCTCAGAGGGTAAGTCTAGGCTATAAGCTTAATCATTACGGCCTAAGAGCCTATTGTTTGAAAAGCAACGTTAAAGCTCCGTGTAATCGCGGACAGTTCGGCATACCAGTTACCGTTGGCTGGCTTGGTACTGAACAGGTACAATCGCACTCTCTGTTCCTTTACTCTCATAGTCCGATGGGACCAGGGCCGGATTAACCATTAGGCGGAGTAGGCAACTGCCTAGGGGCCCCGCATCAACTAGGGGCCCAGGCCCAGTGCTCGCACCAAGAAAACATGTTTCTTCGAACGAGAATTTGATGTGCGTGTGAACTTAAGGACGTCACTGTTATCTCACAAAATACAAATCGTTAGATTTAGTAGTAGAATTAAAACAATTTTAGAACAAATCTGGGAATAAGTAAACAAATATATTAAAAACCACAGCCCTTAATGTGCGTTTCCTCAATTCACACACGATTTGGTCAGTCAAAGTAAGAAAAGGGGCCCCAAGAATGCCATTGCCTTAGGGCCTCTGACAGGATTAATCCGGCTCTGGATGGGACAGTAATCCGACACGACCGGAGACAGATCAGCTCAGAACCAACAGCTTAACATGCCTTCCCAGGCTCGGGGTTATCACAACATCAACTTCCAAACTCCGGCCTACAATTGAGAAACTAAAAAACAGGACAGAAAAACCCAAAAGTATTTTATCAAGACCTCTTGCTCAGCAGTGCTAGGCCACGGAGGTCGTTTTTTTTTCTAGCGGAAATTCATCGCATAACTTCTGCCGCTCTGGGTGGAGCGGAAGGGGGTGTCAGACTTCTAATGACTAAAAACCCACCCCGTTCCTTTAGCGTCCTGTACTCATACCTCAGTAAAAGGGAGCTCCATCTCAGTTTACGTAGTACCGACCTAGGTCTTCTTATTGATCTATTATCAATAAAAAGACCTAGGTCGGTACTACGGTTGGTGGTCGCTTACCTAGAAGTAACCTATTCACTCTTGACTTAAAGACCTTCAGGTTAAAGCTATCGCGAAACACAGACTCCGGCAGGAAATTCCACTCCTTAGCCGTACGCACAATGCATGTATTTCCAAAACGTTTTGTGCGTGTGGGTGGGATGTCCACCATGTAACGATAGGTACTGTGTATTAACATCCCACGGGTCACCACTTCATGCCGATGCACTGACGCCCATCAATTCGTCTCGGTTTAAGTCCGCGCCACTACGATGTATAAATAACTCTACAGATACGACCACATTGCATTTAAATCTTCTCAAAATTCGTTTCACATTTTCTGGCAAATGGATTCATTGGCTTTTGGTTATAGACACTTTTATAAATTTAAATGTTTATAAAGGTTGTTAAAAAGAAAGAGATGGTCTCGGAAAATGACTTGAGGTTAGATGGAAGAAAATAGCGATGCGTAAATTGAATCATTGTAGATTTCACGCTACATTACTACGAATGTCCAGATACGGCCACGCGTGTCGAGCGTCATAAATATGTCACCATGTAGTGCATCTTTTCAAAACATAGAATGACATAGGAACTTTGAGCGATTAGAAGCAAATACATGTTTTGTGCTGCGTTTAAAATGGTACCTATAAGTATAACTCAAAATAGCACTATTAAAGTAACCTGGAGGTCAGAAACATCAGTTTTAAATATATTGAAATGTTAAAGTTTCAGGAATTTCACATTAATATTTACAATCTTTACTAAAGAACATTGAAATCAAAGACACACGTTACACGTGCTGAGGCGCCGTTTGACTTGAATTAATTAACCTAATATTAATTTGTACCTTTAGTTGAAGAAGACTATTTAAGTGATGAGATGCCTGTTTACTCTTGCTTTAAAGGCTGACGTGTCATATGTGGTAGGGAATACAGAAGCCGGCAGAGAGTTCCACACATTGGCTGTGCATACGTATAATATAAATGTAGAGAAGAAGCGCTTAGTACGACAAGACGATATATCGACCTAGTGTGTACGATCTCTTGCAATTCGTCTGGTATTCCGCTAGTGAAAGGAAGGATTAGGTCGTGGAGCTCCTGCACACACTCGCCTATCTACGATCTGTAGAAGACCGTCAGGCAAGCAAGGTTTCACCGGTGAGCTAGGATGTGAAGCTTGCCTACGAGAACCTTATCGCCTATTCATCCACATTGCAAAACGTATAGTTATTCTTTAAAAAGTTTAGCAACATCTAGCTAGGTTATTTATGTATGCAGTATAGTGACTTCTTGCTCTTATGAAAAATTAGCACCTAACATTTTCCTAATAGGTAATGTTGTTATCGATTTCAACTACTATCGGATGCAGACAGACAATACGGACAATTCACGAATTAAAATATCGAAATCAAGGCTCGATCCGGCAGTGGCGTGTTGATGACAGTTCGTCGCGGGCGAGGCGTGCCTCCCAGCCATTTGTTGAGCACAATGGTGCTCCGTCAGGCACAACAGACGGGAGGCGTCACAGCAACGTTTTATATTAATTCAAGAAACGTTTCCAAACACGAATATTGAATGACGACAATTATGTTCAGCAAATAATTCCACTGAAAGACGCCAATTTCGAATGTATAGCAATTGATTTCTCTTATACACTTTATATCAACGGAATAAAGTTGAAAATGTTCGTAGAAATGCTTTTTTTTAATGAATGTGTTCTTGATTTTTTTTTTATTGGAAAATAACTCGGTTTATTGTGTGGGCGATGTATATTGTGTACAAATATTAATTGAGCGGAATACTGTGTTCCCGAGCGATTGTTGATAAAGAAAACATTGCCATATGCGACTATCTACCTACCTATGTGTGTATGTGCTATATGATCTATGTGCACATCGCACCAATAAACATTGTTAATTAATGGTATTTTTCATAACGTTTTGGGAATACTTTCATTGTGCGTACAGCTAAGGAGCGGAATTCCCTGCTGCTGTCTGTGTTTCCTAATAGCTATAACCTGAGGTCTTTAAGTCAAGAGTGAATAGATTCAATCTAGGGAAGCGTGCTTCATCTTCGACTACATTATCCTTTACCATAATATGAAATGGTAGTTAAACGTGAGCCTATCAACAATAAAAATAATCTTATTGATTTGTACGAAGATAATCCTTTTTTTTCTGGTGGGAAAAAAAACCTCATCCTGCTATAAGTGGAGCGGAAGAGAGTGTCAGACTTCTACTGACTACAAACTCACCATGCTCTTGCAACGTTCTGGGGTATGGATAAAGTTATCTTGTAAGTATACCGGTACCTACATTCATTCTACTGAGAGCAAGCTACAATTATTACACAATAATTGAAACACGATTCTGGAAGCGTTCTACGACATTAGTTTCTCCTTTGGATTGACCACCAACAAGACGTTTCGTTTTTGGATTGTGATTCATCAACAGAACGTTTGTTTCACCTATACAACGTGTAACGGAAACCCCATATCTATCCCAAAGGGCTGAAGACAACATCTGGTATGGAGTCTCTATGCACAGTTTCAGCTCAAAATAACTGACTCAAAGAATTAATACCAAATTATCGGTTTCATATATTTCTTGAATACCAATCATAACAACCGTGTGCACTACGAGGGTCAATAACTTTCCACGTCACTTGCCAATAACACGACAATTCTCTTCGTTCTTCTTAATTTGAAAAATTCGTTCTCTGGTATCAGTGTATTGGTATTTGTAACTTAGGATTACAAAACCCTTGCCATATCGTTTGTTATCATCCAAAGAAGCCATGCACTTGGTATGTATATACCCTTTAAATTACACGTTGTAGAATGGTTCGCATCACAATACACATAATATAGTACAAGTAAGAAGTGGAAGTTCATTTATTTTATTTAAAAATATAAGTCGGTCGTACGAGTATTCTTCAAGTGCAGCACGTTGAGTGTACTTCACGACAAGAAGTGTTGCGTGAAGTTATGGAACTTTACGTGCGGACGTGACCATAGACAATAGAGGTGACGCAGAGAGCAAAGCCACCACTTCCTTGAGGCGATTACATTGTACTGCTGGTTGAGGATTTAAAGCGATTTAAAGTATATTACTTATATATATTATTACCAGTCCGACAACTGTTTATTCTGCATACAGTTATAAAACAACACTCTCTTTTAAACTATGAACCAAATAAATTCAGAGGCAAACGCCGAAAGTATGCAGTTTGTAAAACAAACCCTTTTTAATACAACGTTTGCTCAACAATTTTTTTTGTTACAAAAGTTTTAATTTGTACAATAAATTAAATCGGGATTTGTCTATTTATGCAGTAACTAAATCTAAGGCCCACTTGCAGCAACACTTTAAATCGAGTTTTTGGTACTGTAAATCTCGATTTAAAGTGTTGCTGCGTGGTTGCGTGGCTTAGATTATAATAATAATATATAATATAATCTTTATTTGCACTAAAAATTATTACATTTAAACCAGTTGAGTCTCTGACTCCCGTGCTAGGTGATAAACCTGTGTTACAGGAGCCAGTGCCCTCTCCCGGGAGGAAAAGAAAGGGTTAAATTAAAATGAAAAACAAAAAACTACTTAGTTAAACTTAAAGATAAAGACAAACATTATACCAAAGAGTTTATGTGATTGCGTGTGGCGTATTTGTGTGTGTGTGCGTGTTTGTGTGTGTGTGTGTGTTTGTGTGTGTGTGCGTGTTTGTGTGTGTGTGTGTGTGTTTATGTGCGTGGGTGAGTGAGTGAGTATTCGTGAACGCGAGTGTGTGTGCCTGCGTGACTACAAATACTAAATCTCCTCTGTCAGATGAGACATATGAGGTGTGGTCATTTATGTACACACATCAAAAGTGTCTAGGGATCAACATATATTTTTGCAATAACTTTTCTCCTGATTGATATTAATTAAAATTTTCTTTAAGGATTCATCAAATAAAGTGTTTTCGTTTGTCACAGTAACGATAAACCAAGTCACCTTTGCATTAATAAAGAAATTTGCCATTTTCCTAATAAAGGGATTTTTGACATTTGAACCACTAACATTAAAGTTCGAAAAAAAGACTGAAATAACAGTTTTCTTTAAAATTTTATTGGGTAACTTAAACAATTAATAATCCGTGTTTCTACCGCGAACACTAACAACACAAGAACATCGGTTTGGCATACTCAAAATGAGTTCATCCAAATCACGCTGTGGAATGGCCGCCCATGTTCGTTGCAACAACAAAAAAAGGTCTTCTTGCGACTGGATACCCTCCATATTCGGCAGAGCTCTTCTCTGTAGCATATCCCATGCATGCTCAATCGGGTTCAAGTCTGGCGACTGAGCAGGCCAGAGCAGGACATTGATGTTAGCTGCGGCGAGAGTCTGTCTTACAACTCTTGCGGTGTGCGGTCGTGCATTATCATGCATTAACTGAAATAAGGGACCGATTTGCACTTGTAGAGGAACGATGACGTCAGATACAATCGTCTCAGCATAAATTTAAGCGTTGAGGTTGCCTCTGATCCAAATCAACTCAGTTCTTCCGCCGATCCAAATACCCGCCCATACCATGATGGTTCCACCACTATAAGGATGGACTTCCTGCCAGGATTTTAATCGCTGTTGGCGTCCAGGGGTTCTCCAGTGTCGTATACGTCTTGTATCCGGTCTCATACCAAAACGAGACTCATCAGAAAAGCACACGAAACGCCATTGTTCTTCTGCCCAATTTCTGTGTTCAAGAGCCCATTGATATCGAATCCTACGATTGTGCATTGCTATAGGTGGTACCCGTAGCGGTCTTCGGGAATGAAGGTTCACTTCATGCAAGCGGTTTCTGACTGTTTGGTCGCTAATTAAGTTCCCTGAAGAGTGATGAAGCCTCACGGCTAACATCATGGCGGTTATTGTTGGAGCTCTTCGAGTTAAGATTTGAATGTATCGGTCTTGTCTCCGTGTGGTGCAGCGATACCGTCCTCCATGGCGCTCAGCCACGGTACCAGTGCTTCGGTAACGTGTCCAAAGTCGACTGATAACACTCTGACTTGTATTCAGAGCTAAAGCCACAGTACGTTGCCGGGAACCAGCTTCTATCATTCCCACGGCTCTGAGCATTTCTTCCCTGCTTAAATGACGTCGCCGCTCCATAATAACGTTGGTTTTAATCAGTATTAGGGAAACAGTAGCACTAATAATGTCTTCAATGCGTTGTATGTTTTTATAGGGAAAATATTGACAGCTGATTTTCATCTTTTACTCGAATTTGATTAACAGTTCCTGTTTTAAATTATGAAATGAACCAAAAAGGATCCATATAAATTTATAAAATCATAAATTTATTACAAAGCCACATCTCAATCTCAAGAAATCCGCATAAAAATGCTTGATCCCTAGACACTTTTGATGTGTGTAGTATAAAGAGGTGTAGTGTCAGGAGGAAGTAGAAAGAATATTTTCCGTATCCTCGTAACTCAAAGACAGCAACCACGGAATAAGTAGTTGCTTGACTTTATGCCTACAAAGAATATAAATAGCCAGTTTTTTATTAATTTTATTATAAACTATTGAACTAAGGGCACAATAATGGCGCCGTGCTAGTGCAGAACGACAAAGAACCGACGCACAGACAGGAAACCCAATTCGTCGACTAGTAAGGTTTGTGTCTAATGGCATCCTGGAATGGCGACGTATTACAGTACGGAGAATATACATTTTCCTCACTGTAAGCACCTGTGCATCAGAGTACAACTGGGTTGTGGGAAGTCCCTTTTACGAAAGTGTATAACTTTGAGAACTGCTCGCTGAGCTCTTTCTACTCTAAGCATTACGGTTTTGAAGGTTCCGCCCCACACTGGTACACAATAGGCAATGATAGACTCGCACAGGGAACGATATACAAGCGCGATCGTTTCCGCGTCAGCTGAGTGTCTAAGCTCTTTAAATAAATACATAAGCTTACGGAGCCGGGAGCATACTGTATCAACATGTACATGCCAATCTAACCTCTGATCGATGTGGTGGTGGTGATGTCAATCTTACAGAAGACCTTATAAAAAATACATATAAACAATGATAATATGCATACACTCATATACATTCACTCGCGCACACAGACGCAAACATAACTCACAAACACGCACACATACATACATACATACACACACACTTAAAATAAATGCACAAAGGTATGGCGTAATTTTTACCCGACTGCAAAGGAAGTTATGTTTTATAAATCATGTTTAACTAGGATTATTTTTATTTTACAATCTCAAGTGTTGTGTTTGTTTCATTTTAATTAGTGTGCATCTCTACTATAATTTATATTTAATAAGTATACTATAAGAAAAAGCTGCTGATTTCTTTCCTTGGGTGGAGACCTGGTGATTTGTGTTACAGGCAATTTTTTGCCCAATTCAAACACCAGCTCCTCACAAATTAAGGGATGTATAGCTTTTAATTATAATTGTAATTAGTTTTATGTTTTATTTTTGTTATTTTATGAGGAGAAATAAAGAGAGAGATGAATAATATTTACTTTAAAATTGTATGAAGTAAATAATCCTACAAGGGGAGAAAAAAAAATACAATTTATTTTCTTTCACTATCACAAACATAACCTACTATAGTTAAATAGACACAATGCTTAACAATCACACTTTATCTTTCTCTTATCAAAACTCTCTTACAATAATCATGATCATCAACTGTTGCCTCTTTACCCAACTATATCGCGCTCGGCTTCCAGTCTCATTGGACGCAGCTAGTGTGATACATGGAGCGACCTCTGCCTGACCGATGGCTATCTGACCGCCAAAACACAGTAGATGGATATCACGATACCCCTTGGACCCGTAAAAATGGCCAAATAATAGCCGGGCTTATCGTACTTTCAGAGGTACAGGATTATCACACCGCCAACTTCTAAACTCCGAGCTACCAGACTACTTAGAAATTCCTTACAGAAAAACCCAATAGAACGTTTTGCTGGATCCGGGATTCGAACCTCTCGACCAACAAGGCGGGCTTAATAATATAGTCATAATAGTCATGTTTATTTTGAGACAACAAGATGCACAATAATAATTACTTACAATTCTAAATGTCAATAACAGATTTAACTTACATACTATGTAATTAATTATATTCTATTACAAGAAATATCTACTTACAATTACAGAAGTTAGTACACAAAAACAAAGTTTAATTAAAATAAATTACCAATTTTCCAAGTGTGAGAGAGTAAAAGAAGATTCGACATATTATATTGTTACGCCAGTCGCTTAGCGAAGTACGTTGAGAAACTTCGACAGAAATCTAGAATGTTCGAGACACTAATGCCATCTAGCGGCGAGTAGTAATACTGAGTATATCGAGAAAGTTCGACTGACTTCTAATACGTTCGAGACACTAACGCCATCTAGCGGCGAGTAGCAGTACAGAGTATCTAGAGTAGCTTCTGCAATATTCTTGGCAGTGTAGGCAGTGAGTCGATTTTACAAGAATGTTCTAGAACTCATAGACCGGGGTATAAATAGATAGCAGAGGAACGCAGAGAGCAGTCTTATTTCAAGATACGAGGTGATATAATCGAAGCTTTACAAGTGAATTTCGTTGCGATTTAAGTGTTGAGTGACAAGTATTGTACTTTGAATAACTGTGTTAATTTTTATTTGGTGTTTATTTAAGTAAAGTGTTAATTTTGGTTTAATTGGTGTAAATTATTTCTATCCCGAACCTCAGCTCGCAACAATATGATTCCTTTTGCTTTTTTATACTACTTATGTTGATTACTTCCTTTCTTCTTTAATTCGAACGATGTTCAACTGTGTTTAGATTATCGGTGTGTATATAGAAAATACAATTCCTGCACTGTAGACTGTATTTTTTAGGTTGATAATAGTTCTAGCGATTACATTTAAAGTAAAAACAATATACTTTTATCTAAATACCTAGTTAGCTTCCGGTTATTTCCAGAATTTATAATACTTTAAACCTATTTTACATCCCTGGCTCAAAAACAAACCGAAGTCACTCGCCGCGGTTCTAAGACTTTGTAGGCAATTACACATACAGCATGTTGTCCAAAACAACAATAATGTAGGTATAAGTCTATGTCTTACTAAATATTAAAAAACATTATAAAAGATATATTATCCGTAATGTTCATGTTGTTTTAAATGAAACCTTTCATTCGTTTCCATATATTTTTGAATTTTAATTAATTAGTTAGCTCTTTTTGTTAATTTTATCACGCATGCTGTGATAAATTATCTTTATTTTGCAAATTGGTTATTACATAACACTTTTACAAGTGAAAGAGCCACCTACAAAATACTAAATCTACATAACCCGTATGTGTATAAACCATGTATATCTTTTGTTGGAGATCCTAAATAATTAATAGTGTATTTAATTAATGATCCTAAACTTTCAGTAATGTCCTTCACAGGCAATGAAGCGTTATGAAATGCGTGGCCCGGTCCACACCCTGCACGGTGCAACTTAGAAGTTTTCCAACTAACGTGTGTTGCTCGCTTATTAGCATACACCACCGACGACGCTCCGGCTTCGTTCGGCACAGATTGCCTCCACACTATCACCTCCAGGCTAATGTCGCCGGCGTGACTCGCTCCACGTTTATATCGAAGGCGATTGCTCGTAGCGTAGCTTCCGTTCTTAGAACAAGATTACGGCGGAATGAACTTGTGTTGATGACGTGTTGTTGGAAAACGCCATCATGCGAGCGATACTAAAGTGTGTTTTACGGACTTGCTGTTAATTGTGTTTCCTGATAAATTGTTGCTTTTTTTTTTGTAGTGAACTGAAAACACTCACTACAGTCTTGTTATGAAGAACGGGGCCTATTAGCACAAGCTTATCTAAAAATACATATTATAAAGAGGGCTAGTTTGTTTGAACGCGCTTATCTAAGAAAGTACGGCGTGGATTTGGAGAAAGATGTTCCAGAAATGTATGAAGCCTGGGCTAGCACTATGTACACCACATGTAAATATAGTTGTATAATGTAGTAACCGTCTTTTAATGTTAATTTTCTATAATTTCACTTTATGTTAGTGTGATATTCAAAATAACTCGGTCAAGGAGAGCAACACAAAAACTGTTGAACAGTGACGCGAATGTCATTTTGACATGTCGGCCTGACGAATCGATATATCAAAATATAGATATTTTTCATAAAATAATCGATAAATATCGGCGATATTTTAAATCTCAATAAATCGATAATAGATTTTCTTTATTCATTTTAGAATAATTGATCTAATGTATACTAATCTTGTCATATCCGGGGAATAGTTCAAATGTTTATCACCAGATCGTCAGCACGTTTGCGCCATAAGAATATGCATATACCTTCAGGTTAGTTTCGTTTTTTTGGCTACAAGATTGCGTAGTGCCAAAAACCACGTAATGTAATGTACTTATTGTTACCTACGTGCATTACCTTTACGAAAAATATGTATACATCGATTTATCGTTACAGCTCAAAAATATCGTTTCTTTATTTATCAATATGTTTTTTTGACTTGCCCATCCCTACGACTCACAGAACTTCGTCACGAAACTCAAATCTGTCAAACGTGATGTCAAACAAGACTGTCATGGCTAATCTAAAACAAGGGTTATCATAATAAAAATCTTCCCAAATAATAATTTATCATTGCTATACCCGTCTCCAAATATTTTTTTTTGGGTATTTTTATGTTGATCCCTATTGTTTTTACGATTTATCTATGTGGTGTGCATAGAGGTAGCCCAAAATGAAACATCGTCGCTTAGGTAACAATACCGCGCAAGTTAAATTTGACAAGTTTTCAGGAGAGACAAAAAACTGATTATTATCTTTGAAATACTTCAGAAATGTGCACTGAATACATAAATAGGTATATATTAGGTTCAATTATGATGTCACATGTTAATATTTGTGTACTTAATACTGTATCAGTATAAAATTGACATAAGCGGTATTAGTTCAACAAAATAAAGACTTCTGCGGTATTTTCGGTAAATCTTTATCTGTCTCTTTTTCCTTTCTAGCTTTTCTTTTTTTTCTCTATGTAGTGCTATTTCTGCGTCCGTAATCTTTTTTCGGGTAATAGAGGCTTAAATTAAGCTTTAAAAAGATGTTATCAAAAATCCTGCGACTAAGACATTCTACAGATTCCAATTCACATATATTTTTTTTTTATTTAATATAGGTTCGCGTTTGACCACCATCTCACCTGATGGTAAGTGATGATGTGGTCGAAGATGGAGCACGCTTACCTAAAAGTAACCTATTCATTCTTGACTTAAAGACTCCTAGGTTATAGCTATCGGGAAACACAGACTCCGGCAGGGAATTCCACTCCTCAGCCGTACGCATAATGAAGGTATTCCCAAAACGTTTTGTGCGTATGGGTGGGATGTCCACCATGTAACGATGGCGCATCGCCGTTTGTCTCGTAGTCCGATGATGGAACGGGCTTGGTGGAATTAGATTGTGTAATTCCATCGCACACTCCCCGAAATGTAACCGATAGAAAACCGATAGACTTGCAACTCGTCGTCGATGTTCAAGGCTCTGAAGCTTTGATTCGACCAGTGCATCGTTGCCAATGAGTCTCTTGGCCCGCTTCTCGATTGACTCAAGCGCGTCCAGTTGGTATTTAGCAGATCCATCCCAAAGATGAGAGCAGTACTCCAAACACGACCGAACCTGGGCTTGATAGAGATTGAGCAACTGTTCGGGTGTGAAGTACCGTCTCACCTTTGCTAGGTTTCCCAACTTTTTTGATGCTAGTTGAGCCTTAGCCTCGATAAACGGGCCAAAATTGAGGGTAGAAGTTAGTGTTACCCCCAGAAGCTCGATACGGTCGGTTATCGGCACGGTTACACCTCGGAAAGTAGGAGCCGGTTCGAATTGGCTCCTTTTTGCGGAGAAGAGACATGCCTGGGTCTTAGCTGCATTAAACTTGACCAGGTTGGCATCGCCCTATTCGGAGATAGCCTTCAAGGTCAAGTTCAAGCGCCCGACCATGTCCTCACGGAGAGACTGGATCTGTGACCCACCAGCTCGCGCGCTGGACACATATCTCTCAGGAAACTAAATTAAAATTTACTAGTAAACTCCTTGTATAGCTGCCCCATGTTCTGAAATATCAGCTCTAAGTATTGTCTTGACGTACTTGATCGACAGTAGTGTGATGGCATTTTAGGAAGACTATTAAGGAATTCTTCTGCAAAGACATGAGCGGCTGGCTTTTTTTTGCGTGGCTTTCTTTTTGTGAATGTGGTGGCATGGCGCTGTTTGTTTTAAATTTGCTGCGCGGTCACACATCAACACGAGATAGTATGGCGGACTGACGACTTAGGCGGTTGTGACACAACAAACGATTTGCGCGGTGCCAGAACTACTTGAATAACGCGCTGCGATTGAATAATATAAAAATAAATTTAACATCATTCGATGCGCGCCGACAAAATCTATCCAATGAAGTATAAAACGCCACATGACCAATTTTCGACTTACGCGGTATTGTTACCTAAGCGACGACATCTCCTTTGCTATAGCGGCTTGAAGCTTGAGGAAGATTATAGGATACTTTCTACCCGACTGCAAAAAGGGGGTTATGTTTTTAACGTAATAAAGTCCATGGGAGCAAAGCTCCTCGCAATTGCTATTTTTTTTTAATAAGGAGACTGTAGCTGTAACCATATGTAACCACTGTCGACGGGCCTGTTGGTAAAGTGGTCAGTGGCCCTGACTGCTATGCTCAGGGTCGTGGGTTCGATTCCCACCCGGGACAAATGTTTGTGTGATGAGCACGATCATTTGTTCTTTGTCTGGGTGTAATTTATCTATAACATGTATGTATTTAAAAATATATATATGTATGTTTATCAGTTGTCTAGTACTCCTACCACAAGCTCTGCTTAGTTTGGGACTAGATGGCGTTGTGTGAAAGTTGTGGAATATTATATTATATTATACTGTTGTAGTTTTTTGGGGGTAATATCATCAAATAAATTTCAGACTTCTAATGCCTAAAAACCAGTTGTCCTTGCATTCCAGAGCCAAGGTATCCCGTTAGCAACCGCAACTTCGTAACCCTAGGTACACGTACGAATACAAGCTGTATTTATTTATTCATTAAGATTATCCAACAGCTTCTTTATACAGCATTTCGTGGGTATAAGTAACAAACAGCCTTACTCTTATACAGTCCCCAGTATTAGAAAAACCAGCGTTTAAAATAGTTGATAATACAGTATCCCAATAGTACCCACAATGACCTAATTCAGGTGGAGTTAGGTCGCGCCGCACACTGGGGCAATTACCTCGCTGCAGGCGTCTGCGATTAATGCAGCGATCGACTGCGATTACCTGTAATTATTGCACACACAACACATACCAATGTTAACGTAACACATGTTTACATATAGCACGACATGAGAGGGTTTTGATTAGAAACGTACATAATCTTATTTTTTTTTGTTATCGAAAATAGGTTCGCGTTTGACCACCATCTCACCTGATGGTAAGTGATGATGTGATCGAAGATGGCACGCTTACCTAAAAGTAACTTATTCACTCGTGACTTAAAGACTCCTAGGTTGTAGCTCTCGGGAAACACAGACTGCGGCAGGGAATTCCATTATTAAATTTATTATTTTTTATTTTATTTATGTACACACATTAAAATACATTAGGATACAACATAATTACAATATTTGAGTACAAAGGTACTGCTCATTTCTTAAGAAATTTCTTCCAGCAGACCTGCGAAAGGAGAAGTGAAAAAGAAATGTAGACAATAAATCTTCTATCTATAGAAATATTCGGCAATAGTCGGCATAGCAAGATCGACATCATTTTAACTGAAAAATGTATTTAGATTGTCTTCCATAAATGTGAACGTAATTATAAAACTTGTAATTTAAAGGGTATATACATACCGAGTGCACGGCTTCTTTGGATGATAACAAACGATATGGCAAGGGTTTATTATTATTAGAAATTTCAATACATTGATACCAGAGACCGAATTTTTCAAATTAAGAAGAATGAAGAGAATGATCGTGTTATTGGCAAGTAACGTGGAAAGTGATGACCCTCATAGTGCTGTGACACGTTTGTTTTTACTGGTATTCAAGAAACATATGAAACCAATAATTTGGGGTCAATTCTGTGAGTCACGTATTTTGAGCTGAAACTTTCCATACCAGATGTTGTCTTCAGTCCTTTTGGATAGATATGGGGTTTCCGTTACACGCTGTATACAACGTGTAACGGAAAGGGTATATACATACCAAGGGCACGGCTTCTTTGGAGGATATCAAACGATACTGTAAGGGTTACAACTCAAAATAAAATACTCTAAAAATTGACACAAAATTTGCGATTTCGTAAGTTTCTTAAATTGAAATCATAACAATCGTGTCACCGCAATACGTAGGTCAATAATTTTCCACGTTACTAGCAAATATCACGATAAATCTCTTCCGTAATTCTGTGCGCCTAGTACTGCATCTGGTATCAATGTATTAAAAATTCTCATTACTTCCGAACATGTAGAGATAGGATTAAAAAACCCTTCCAATATCGTTTGATATCACCCAAAGAAGCCGTGCCGTTGGTATGTATATACCCTTTCCGTTACTCGTTGTATAATCGAAACTCAAACATAATGTGTAGTTAGAGGGACCAACGGCTTAACGTGTTTTTCGAGGAGGAGGATTCCCGATAATATATGTTATGATAGTCACCCATCAACGAAGCGGCCTTGGCAAGCGTTGCTTAACCTGAAAGACCCGTGTGGCTGTTAGTATTTAGCCAAGTGCTTCTCAAAGATAAGATGAAAGTGACCTCTTAAGTCCTGCTATGACGCATTAATGCGACATTGTTACGACATCACTACAAATTGATTGATGTCCCCGCAAGAACTATGAAAATTGGTTATGTTGTAATATCTACTAATGCCAAATTACTGCTTCTGGCTTTTGACTATACTGTCTTTAGTCCCGGCTGTTATTTATAGAACTTTGACAGTTGTTACGAACTGTCTGAGTTCTATAGATGACAGCCGAGACCAAAGGTTTTGTGCCTTCGAATAAGATTAATCATTTAGCCACATGCCATGCATGGGCTTTGACTAATTTATCTCCTCAATAAAATAAGTAAATATTTTTTTTTTATAATTGCCCCATACTTCTTATGTATCGTGGGTGCATTATCACAAACACTCAAACCCAGAACACATATCGACCCCCCAAGCAATAACTCGGTAATCAAAAAATAAAAATTTTACAGGAGAAAAGATTTTTTGATTTTATCAAATATGTTTTAACTATTGGGATTATTGTCAGTCATTGATGTATTAAATGGAAGCAATTTGTTGGGTATGTTCACTGTGTCATTGATATGAAATTCCTTTAATTCAAAACCTAGTTATTAAAGAAAAAAAAAAATCTGAAATTCTATACATACCTACATAAATATCATGTGTGTCAAGATTACTTTTTAAATATCATTAGGAAAAATCTAAAAAATATTGTTAAGGTGTATTCCGGTATATAGATGCTAAATAAGACATAACAGCATAAAGCCCATAATAGCACATTACCAAGTTCTTGGTTGGGGGGTCGATATATGTAAACCATACAAAAATTTATCCCCGTGCTATAATCGAACCCGCGCCCGCGCAGCAGTCAACCTCTCCATCACTGCGCGAACCATGTCATCAACATAATAAATACGTCGGTCATAATGTTGTCTCATCGAGTGTCACATTAGCAACAGATACAGTGGCCGCGCATGACCGACGCCGGGTAATGGAACGCCAATCACGGCGCGATGACGGACAACGCGGGCACGGCTCACTAGCTGTCAGACAGAAATAAACAGGTGACGTGTGAATTATTGTCATGAATACGATGTCCCGATAATGTGAAGCAATCAAAAGTTAATATTTACTAAAGGGCTAGAGATCAATAGCTTTTGAATATGGGGAAATACAAATACCTTGTTTGAAACTAACTTCTGCCCGCGACTTCGTTCGCGTGGGAGGTTTTTTCCGTGTAAATCCCAATCCCGTTGGAATTCCAGGATAAAAAGTAGCCTATGTGTTATTCCAGGATGTCAACTATCTACTTACCGAATTTCATTCAGTTCCGTTCCGTTTTTGCGTGAAAAAGTAACAAACATTCATACATCTATACATTCATCCTTACCAATTTTCGCATTTATAAATATTTGTAAGAAGTAAGATTAGATAAAACATTGAGCTAAAAATCAGCACTTGAACATAAAAAAGTACTTATTTTGAAATGTCGTTATGAGCCTTTCTAGGGTTCCGTAGCCGAATGTCAAAAACGGAACCCTTCGTATTTGTAATGTTTACTCATCAGATAGGAACAGATCCTCACTCTATGCGTAGCAACGAACTTGGCCGGTATTTTAAGTCAGTCCATAACCTGAATCGGTATCTCAAGAGTGTCAGCAAAATAAAATGTAATGTTTATTATTAATTATTTAATCCCACTGAAGAGCTTGTTGAACAATCGCTGTCGACTGCTGCACTCAATACAACTTCTTGTTAGTCTTATTTCTACTTTGAACAAGTGCAAAATAAAGGTGAGTTTAAAACGATTAGTATCGTTTACAGAAAATCAACAGAATAAAAATACATATATGAAAATAAAATCCGGTGAGCGGGTTAAAACTTCAACATGACATTATGTTACATAAAATATTAACCTCTTTTCTACTCGTTGCTTCGGTCTGGTGCGAGCGTGTGTTGTGTTAATTCTCCTAACTATTTTACTATTGGTCAATTAGTGTAATTTCAAATCTCTGTCGCACTTCGGGTATTCTTATGGCCTAACCACGGCCTTTTGGGAGGGTCTAGAAAGGGACAATATATTTTGCATTTTTATACTCATAATTTCGGACTTGGAGATCGTTCCGATTGGCGGGGATCGAACCAGCGAACACTGACGTGCGGCGGGAAGTGCCGAGCGTTGTACCGCTGAGCCACGCTGCTACCTGGCGCGCGCGACGAAATAGTGAGTCACTTAAGACGGCTACGAATAACTGGCTACGAGTGCTACGAACAACTAGCTACGAGTGCTACGACTAGTGACGTCCTCTGCTACAAGCCCGCACATCGGTTACGCGATTCGCAACTACAACTAATTATTGCGATATTCTATTGAATAACTACATTTTGACCATGCAGCGTTCTCCGCCGAACAAATCACATAAAAAGCCGAACACGCCGATAGATCAGACGCAGTCAGTGCCGAATATAATTCAGGCAGTTAATGACCCTGAATTTTCCAACGTACACGTACGTCATAAACGCCCACGACTTGATTCTACGAGTGATCAGCTGGAAGATTTCAAGCAGGAAATTAAAGACATGTTGTCTTCGTGGAAATGTGAGCAAGATCAAACTATATCGCAATTTATGGCGGAACAGAAAGCGTTGGTCACAAAATTGGTTTCCGATATGACTGATATGAAACAGCAAAATTTGGCGATCCAAAAAACAAATATTGGTATTGAAAAATCTATTAATTCTATTAGTGATCTTTATGACGATATGAAATCTCAAGTAAAGCGGCTCCAAGATGAGTGTAGTGACTATAGGAAACTGACAGAGTCTCTGGAAAAAACGGTAAGAGACCTACAGTATAAGTCTCGGTCATCAAGTATTGAGATTCGTAATGTCCCCAGTCAAGATAAAGAATCAAATACCGACCTTATGAAGATTATAGCTGCTATTGGGAATATAGTGGATATGCCGATTTCACCGAGCAACATCCGTGACATATATCGCATCCCAGGGACCTCAGCCACCAAACCGATCGTCGCTGAGTTTATAAGTGTACATACTAAGGCTGATCTCATATCTCGTGTTCGAGGATACAACAATAAGCAACCAAATAAGGACAATAAGCTGAATACACAGCTGTTGGGTATAGCTGGCCTAAAACGGGCTGTGTATATCGACGAACACTTGTCTAATTCGACGAAGAAACTATTTTATTTAGCGAGAGAATATGCAAAAAAATACGACTTCAAATTTTGTTGGGCCGCCAACGGTAATATCTTTTTGCGCAAGCAACCAGGACTCCAACAAATTCTAGTCAAATCTGAAGCTACCCTCATCGAGCTAGAAATGAAGAAATTACTACTCAAAACCTCCGAATTACTTAGTTATCGTTCCTACTGGATGTCATGTAATGTACTTCAACTATTGACCTTGAATGCTAAACTGTTAATTCTTAACCTGATTGGTATAATATTTTTTCTTTATCTTAATCTGCTTTATAAACACATCTTCAATATACACTTACAAATTAATCTAATAACACAAATAAACACACTTACACTCAAACTTCATATTCCTAACAATATACAAAAAAATACATATCATTATACAATTAATAATGTAACTAAATTTAAAGTGCCTAATTTACTATATAGCTATTACGTCTGTAGTAAAGTTTCTCTTTATCCTTGTGCGGTTCCATTTGTTCGATGTGTTTGTGTTCTCTGTTACTCAAATGGCTAATTTAGTAGATAATGTAGTATCGGATTTGGACGATATTTCAGTTGCAGATTCTCACTGCTGCTCTCCAGAAGAGTGTACAAAATACTTAAAGAGATCAAATAACTCCACTACGATTTTACATATTAACATACGCAGCATAAAAAAGAACTTTGACCAACTATTAACGTTATTATCCTTAATTAAAGTTGATTGTGATATTATAATATTGACTGAGTGTTGGTTGAGTAAAATTGCAAACCTTCCTGCGTTAGATGGCTACAACTCCCACTTAACTCACAACAATAAAAATCAAAATGAAGGAGTAGTAATGTATATAAAAAACCATATCCAGTGTAACGTTCAGGAGCCTGTTTTTACTAGTGGTAACTGTCTAACTTGTCAAATCAATCACGAGTTAGCAATAATTGCCATTTATCGTTCGCCCGCTTTAAACTCTAAAGTAGATTTTGATAATTTTCTAGATAGTCTGGACTGCGTTCTTACAACACTAAATAAGTGTAATAGTATATACCTTATCGGAGATGCAAACATAGATATTAAACCGTCCAATACAGATGAACGCTGTGCTAATTACCTCACCCTCAATGCCACCCATGGTCTTTTACCAGGACATTACCTCCCCACTAGAATTAATAATTGTATTGATCACGTCCTCTTAAAATCCAATAAATCTACTAGTATTCTTGTCTTGGAATCGCACATCACAGACCACCTTCCACTACTAATATGTATAGATGGGCCATGTTCAGTAAAACAGACGGCCCCTGCTTATCAGACCCCTAAAATAGATTATCCTAATCTCATAAAGGAAATAGAAAGTCAGGATTTCACTCAAGTCACTAACACGGAAGACCCTAATATAGCTGCCACTTGTCTGATAAACATAGTTCAATCTATTTTGAGAAAATATACACGTATAACCAATGTTCCTACAAGAGCTAGAAACCTAAAGCCTTGGATTACCCCGGGTTTATTGCGTTGCATTTGTCATCGCGATAAACTCCATAAAAAAGCCCTTAATTCACCTAATAATGATATCGTCCAAATCACGTATAAACGATACCGCAATTATTGTAATCATCTTCTCAAGAAGCTTAAAACAGCATATGAAAAGTCAGAATTGGAAAAAGCTACAAGTAACCCTAGAACACTCTGGAACAAAATAAAAGAGATTACACATACCAAAAAAATATGTACTCCTTTAGAGCTTTTAAAAATATGTGCGGACCCGTATACTGCAGTCAATCAAGTATCTAAGTTCTTTGCCAGCATAGGTACAGATCTAGTAGCTAATATTGCGGCCCAGTCACAGCCATTTTCTCCGCCAAAAACTTCCTCCGCAAATTCTTTGGTCATTCTTGACGTTGACTATTTTGAGGTTGAGTCTACCATCATGAATTTAAGACATGATAGTGCCACTGGATGGGACGGTATATCTTCTCTCCTCCTCAAACTGTGTCGCAAACCTCTTGTACCCATCATCACACATATAATAAATATCTCAATAGCAAAAGGAATTTTTCCAGAACCCTTTAAGAAGGCCTTGGTTCATCCGGTGTTCAAGGGCGGAAGCAGGGACTGTGTGAATAATTACAGACCAATTTCGGTTCTTTCGGCAATATCAAAGGTTATGGAAAGGTTGATAAATAGTCGTCTTCTAAACTTTCTACACAAACATCAAATCATAGCGCGCAACCAATATGGCTTTAAAAAAGGTGTATCTACCGAAGATGCAATTGCCGACCTAACGGAAATTGTTGCTAAGAATTTAGATGATCATCGTAAATGCCTTTCAATATTCCTGGACTTACAGAAAGCCTTTGACACAGTCTCTGTTCCTATCCTCCTGTCAAAATTGGAGGCCATAGGCATTCGAGGAACAGCGCACGACCTGTTCAAGAGCTATCTCGAAAACCGAAAACTCCGTGTCAAGATTGATTCATACAGTAGTGATGAAGAAATCATCACATACGGAGTTCCGCAAGGCAGTGTAATAGGGCCTACGCTCTTCTTAATATATATAAACGACCTTTGCACATTGACGCTGCCCAACATCAAGATTTTCACGTATGCTGATGATACTGCGATTGTAGTATATGGGGACTCATGGACAGACGTGAAATATCATGCAGAACAATCACTACAAACAGTCATGAGGTGGCTGCAAAATAACCTTCTTACACTTAATTTGGCTAAAACCAACTACATTCCCTTCTCCATTAGTCGCAGCACCAAAGCCCCATCTGATCTACATGTTTTTGCTCATTCTTGTTTTGACTCTTCTTCATGTTCTTGTACATCACTATCTCGTGTCAGTCAAACCAAATACCTGGGTGTAGTGATTGATGACGGACTAAAGTGGTACTCCCAAGTTGATAGTCTAATGTCAAGGGTAAGGAAACTTATCTATATCTTCAAGTCTCTTCAACACCGCGCTGACTCCAAAACATTAAAATGGTATATCTTGCACTTTGCCAGTCTGTCATCAATTATTGCATTTCGGTTTGGGGTGGCACCGCGAAGACTAAGCTACTTGGGTTGGAGCGCGCCCAGAGGGCTGTGCTTAAGGTGATGCTCAGCAAGCCGTATAGATTTCCCACAAGTGAATTGTATGCGGAATGCAGGGTACTTACTGTGCGGCAGCTCTTTGTGCTCAATGCCACCCTCAGAAAGCATAGTCAGGTTCCTGTATTAAATCCAACAATACGTAAAGCCAAATCCGCTTGCCCATCTGTCCCTCACAAAACAGCCTTCGCTAGCCGCCAGTTTTATGTAAAAAGTTCACTTATTTACAGAAGGGTGGATAAACATATCCAAATAAATAATTTGAACAAACATGAAGTTAAAATCAAACTACAAAACTGGCTGTATAATCAGGACTATACCCGTACAGAAAACCTTATTTCTAAAATAGTGTAGGCACGTAATAATAATCTCTATTCTACAAACCGATTACAGGAACTCATGCCACTTCACAAGAACATTCCTCTCACTGCTACACACACCCCACAAAACACAGCCCCTCCTCCCCCTTACAACACGACACAACCCACCACACCATAACATAACACAACAAACCACACCACACCATAACACGACACAACTACACCACACCACATCACACCACACTACTAAGCCACATCTCCCTCCTTTAACACACATACCTATATATTCATAGTAGTTCTTAGTAAACCATGTCATTATATTATGTAGGATCATTATGTTATCACACGTATATAAAGGTATTTTTGTACACGAAGTTACAGTAGAACACTGACTCCTAAGTCACAGGGTCCCCCTAGTTTAGGAGGCAGGGTCTTTCACTATGTATGCAACCTTTCACTAAAATTCAAAGTTCCTATAGTGTTTTTGTAATAGCTTTGTATACTAAGGTTCTTGTGTAATAAACGTTATTTTATTTTTTTATTTATTTTATATGTGTGCTAAAACCATTTTTTCTCAAAGTCAATCGTTCGAAGTTCGAACCCTCCCCCCTCGCTTCTAACTTTTAATTAAAAGATCGTAATGAAAATTAGTTTGAACGAGATAGCAGCTTGTGAGATGTAGCACATTTTCAAAAGCCGCAAATATAACTTTGTCTTTCATACAAACACTAAGAAAAACAAAGTTATTTTGCGTACTGGATTGCTTTGATATAATTGTAGTAACAAGCATTTATAGATAATACAGATATAGCTCTGCTCACTCCTTGAGGCATCCAAGCGAGGTGACGTTTTGTACAATTTTTTATTCCTTGTTTACTTTTTAGGGTTCCGTAGCCGAATCGTAAAAAACGGAAGCCTTATAGTTTCGTCATGTCTGTCCGTCTGTCCGTATGTCACAGCCATTTTATTCCGAAACTATTAGAACTATACATGTGAAACTTGTGAACATGTATTCTGTAAACCGGTTTCCGATTCTAAGAAAAAAATAAAAAAATATTTAAAATTAAGGGGGGGTCTGACACTTCGTTTCGCTCCTCACAGAGCGGGAGAAATCATAAGATGATTTTCCCAGCGGTAAAAAGACTGGCTGATTTTGATCGTTTAAGTACGTCTGTTCACTCCTTCATAGGATACAGGCATGATATGTCCACATTAGCTCCCGCTGTCATCGTGACAAGTGACGTCAATACGTCAGTGTAGTGTTGACACAAAACGCGCGGCTGTGGTGACGTCACGTTATAGATGGGTTTACAAACCTCCCTACACTATAAGTGTTCCGTCCAACGTGAAATAGAACGCACCTTTTTGGTTGGCAACATTAATTATCTGTGGGCTTGACATAACTTTTCTACTTGACAGATAACCTTTGCTTCCGTTGAAAAATGTCCGCTCTTGGTGAGATCGATTTATTGTGTAATTGAAAAATCCTGTTGAATCTCAGTTAATTAAGGATAAATTGGGTGTGATTAACGATTAATTGAAATTGTAATCCCGAATTGACGAAAAACCTGGGATATTTTGAACCATAACGCCGTATTAACGCCAGACCGAATGGCACGCGAATTTGTTGAAAGTAATTGTGAATTGGTGCTAAAGTGTAGCAAAGTGGTGCTGTGAATGCTGCCGGGACCACATTGTGAGGACCTGCGTCTTTGGGAACCTCCATCCATCAACACTTGATCACATTACACGTTTCAATTACTCATTACCTATTTACACACATATCACGGACGAGATCTCAGGAAAGGTCGTAGCTTGGCGTCTCTACAGCTCAGATAAGTCTAGGCTATAAGTTTAACATTGGACGACTATGAAATTGTGATGTTACTAAATTAATCGATTCGGAAATGAAAACGAAACGATATAAATAGATTTTAAATAATATTGTATGAAAATTACACAAAGTAAAATGTTATTATGAAGCTACGTGATAAATAAAACGAATATGAGTAGGTAATCCCGCGCAGTTTATTAAAATATTAATTACATGAAACAATTTGCAAAAGACTGGCTTTTCTCATATCTTGTTTAATATGTATTATAATATTTATTTACAATAAAATCTAGTTACTAAAATGATAATAGTATAAATTTAATCATTTATTTATATTTCTCACAATAAAAAATCTCTCATTTATTATTCGATTGATTTAAACTATCACTATTAGGTTAAGTATGGTATTTTAAAAAGTGAGATTAGCTTATGCCAGCTTATTACATCAAATTAAAGGTCAGGAATTAAAGGTCGAAGGTTAAAGAGTTTTTTTTCGATATCGCGGCGCACGTTGAAAGTGGTATATATGGATAGAGGACACATAGGTGAATAAAAAATGTCATGTAAAATGGTACCCCAAAGTGTCACGTTACTGAGATATTTAGGCGTCAGATCGTATCCAAATTATCGTTACTAGGTTAATTATTATTATTACTGTTTATTGGAAGAGAGTAGGTACCTTACATACTACTAGGAGCACCGGAAAACAGCTATAATAAATGGGTCGATACGCCAGCTTCTATACAAAAAGGTCCGAACCCCTTTAGAAGCGGTCCTAACATTGTACACAAGAAATACTGTTTTTAAATAAGGTCGAGGCTGTTGATTGTGCAATTATTAACTTCACAGCCTAAAAATAGTTTATTTGAAATTAGCTGTAGCTCGCAGCTTCGCTCACGAAAAAGAAAAGATTTTTTTTATCATAAAACAAAATTAACATGTGTTTTGGTACAGCTCTTCAACTATTTTTGCCCTAACATCACATCGATCCAATGCTCTGTTTTATGTGCAAAAAGGACAGATAAACACGTTTTCGTATTTACAATCCTTACTAATATTATAAATGCGAAAGTAAGTCTGTCTGTCTGTGTGTTACGCAATCACGCTTAAACTACTAAACCGATTTTAATGAAATTTGGTACGCACGTAATCTAAAGCCTGAGAAAGGACATAGGCTTTTTATTGCGAAAAAATGACTGTAAGGGGTTGAAATAGGGGATGAAAGTTTGTATGGAAATTACGTCATTTTTAAAGCTAGAAGCGTGAAACTTATTTTTTAGACTTTTGATTAGATATTAATAAATACGACATTCAAATTATGTATGAGATTTATTTTCAAAAAAAAAATAGCCTTTTTTTATTAGGTTCGCGTTTGACCACCATCTCACCTGATGGTAAGTGATGATGTGATCGAAGATGGAGCACGCTTACCTAAAAGTAACCTATTCACTCTGGACGTAAAGACTCCTAGGTTGTAGCTGTCGGGAAACACAGACTCCTGCCTAAACCTAAAAAATTAAAAATGCTGCCGAAAGTCACTATTCCGCGTGGACGAAGTCGCGGGCACAGCTAGTATTAGTATAAATGGATAGAAAAGTTTGAGTTTTGGAGCGCTCTGAATTAGTTGTTACATACATTATTATTTTAGGGTGAAATTAATGATTATACGCTTCGTTTCTTCTAAGAAAACATTGTACTGTACTAGAATTTTCTCCTGAGTTGTAAGTGTATTAACAAACATTTAAATTCGTTTGCCCAAATAAATATCTGGAGGCCATACACGGCCGTCATTATCGTACTCAAATTTATTGTAACTGGTGCTTTAGTTCCAATAATAAATGATTTATTTATGCAAACATTTGTTCCGGAGGGGCGATCGAACCCACGACCCGTAGCTCAGCAGCCGATCGCTCAACCAGTACTCAAACTGGGTCAATCAAATATTGTATTTGTAGTATATTCTTTATTTGTGTATCGAGAGATGCATATCATACAACTCATTATTATCGTTCAGTAAGCACATTTCCCCGCACACGATCGCCTGATTCAACCAACTTGTAAAATAAAAGCTGTAACAGTAACGGCTTGTTCCACACAAAAGAAACAAAAGATTAGGTCGAATAAGAAGTAAAAACGAGTGTATTAACTCGTATCGAGTGGAATATCTTGCTCATTACCACAGATACGGATCGGGGGCATCGCCACATGAAAACGTGGACAGAAGGACCACATTAATTCGACTTAAAAATGCCGCAGCATAAACAACCGTTATTTTACACTAAAACTATAATTAAACAAGGATTTACAACAACAACTATCCTTAGCCACTCTTATTCACGAGCTAACCAATTAATTCAACAATATTCAAGTGTCCTACATCGACTGCAAAGTGCAGTTTCCTCTAACGTAACGGTCAGACGTGTACCCTCAGACACACGTTACAGGCATTTGGATGCACAAACACAAATCTCATTCAGAAACATGGAGATTGATACAGTCTCGGCAATACAAATGTTTGTTCTATATTGATATTGAATCGTAGCAGAGAGCGGTGTGTCGTGTGTCCGTGTTTGTTGTTCGTAACGTAGCGACATGCCTGTATTCTGCAACGGGACATGCAGAAAAGACATCTATATTCCTATGGATTACCACACTTCGACAGCAATGTAGTTTATTTTAGTTATTTATGTATATATATACTTGTAATAAGACTTTTACTTTGAATATATTATCTACTTAGTTTATTTTTTATGCACCTGCCATGTTGTCTCTTCACCACCCATGGTTGTCTGGTAGAGAATGCCTATGGCATTAAGTCCGCCTTTGTACATTTTGTTTTGCATAAAGTTTTAATAAATAAATAAATAAATGTAATAAGTAGTGAGTCCATTATGTTTTTTTTTTATTACGGATGATCCCACTCTTGACCTCAATCTCGCCTGATGGTAAGCGATAGTTTATGTCTACGATGGAATGAGCGAGCCCAGAAGATGCTTGTTCAGTCTCATCTTGCTTTAAAGGCTTTTCAGTCTTTAAAGCAAGATGACTTTTCGGTCATAAGTGGCTGAGAACACAGAAGCCGACTGACTCTTATTATAATTATGTCGCTAACGAGGACAAGTTTTCCCTTTCATTTGTTTATGCATTGCTAGCGAGTCTTCGATGGAAAAACCGCTGATGAATATAGGACAGAGTGTTACTACAAGGGAGAAATATGTTGAGCAATTGACACCTGGACGAGATTTTATTTTTTTATTCTTGATAAACTCGCGTTTAACCACCGGTCATCTGATGGTAAGCGATGATGCGGTTGAAGATAAAGCACGTTTGCTAGAAGTAACCTATTCTATGTAAGTCTTGACTTAACGACCCCTAAGTTATAGCTATTATGTAAGCGATATTGTGGTCGAATATGAAGCACACTTACCTAGAAGTAACCTATTCCCTCTTGACTTAAAGACCTCCAGATTATAACTATCAGAGAACACAAACTGCGGCAAGGAACTCCTCAGCTGCACATAATGAAAGTATTCCTATAACGTTTCGTGCGTATGGGTGGGATGTAACAATGTAACAATGGCGCATTGCCGTTCCTTTTATAGCCCGATGAAAGAACGGGCTTGGTAGAATTAGATTGTGCAATTCCATCGCACATTCCCTGAAATGTAACCGATAGAAAACCGATAGACTTGCGTCACGTCACCGATGTTCAAGGCTCTGGAGCTTCATCTCGACCAGCTTCTCGTTGCCAATGAGCCTCATGGCCGGTTTCTCGATAGACTGAAGTGCATCTAGCTGGTATTTGGCAGATCCGTCCAAGAGATGAGAGCAGTACTCGAGGACCAAAATTAAGGGTGGATGTCAACGTAACCCCAAGAAGCTCAGATGCGATCAGTTATCAGCACGGTTACACCACTGAAAGAAGGAGGAGGGACCTTGCACTTGATATAGGTTGATGGAACAGACTTGGTTTTGATTAAATTAGATGTTGGTGTTGGTGGGTTTTCTGCATACACTTGTGTTGTGAACAGCAAGCGTGCGGTATCTGTTGGGCGCCGGCGGATCCGGCCCTAACTCTGCAGTGGGCGGGGCCGGCTATCGCGATCCGCGCGGAATCCTGCCATCAATAGCGCAGCGTGATAACGTAGTGCCGAGATGTGCCGCTAGATGGCACTGCTTTTAATTACTATTTTTTGAGAAATTCAATAACATTTTTTTTTAAACATATCATAGCGATTGTTGCGGATCCCTTGGACAGCATTTCGGACCAACGTGTCGATCCTGGAGGAGCTTCGAATCAAGGAGAGGTTATCGTCGACTGTGCAATTACGAATTCTCAAATACTTCGGACACATTGTGCGTAATGAACACTCCAAGTAACGACATGTTGTTCAGAGGCAAGTGGAAGGCAAACGGTCACGCGGTCGGTCCCCTACGCGTTGGACATATTTAATTAAAGTGGCAACGGAGACGGCCTTAGTGCAAAGCTCCCGAGACGTTGAAGACCGCAGGGAGTGGAGGCGCATCGCAAGGGCTGCTTTATCTGGAGAAAAAGCATCATCGTCAACCACGACCATTCTGTCAAGAATACACGACTAAGTCGAATGGCTAAGGTGTTGGAATTGTGATCGAAAGGTCGCGGGTTCGAACTCCAACCATTACTCTATTGCCGTGAACCTACTCCAGACACAATAATATTTAGCTTAGTTGCAAGGGTTAAAATGATTGCTAGTTAAGTATGTAAATTCTACCCACATTGCTAGTTATCTTAGACAAAACCGAAAAACATTATCATGCTCACACAATTTCTTGGAAATAAACGAATATGCATTTCGAAACACATGAATTATTATTCTGAATCGGATCAATACCAGTAAAGAAACCCCATTGCAAATCTATAAATGCATTCCCAATATAAATGTATACGTGGAAGTAGCCACTAACACCGTTGTTATCGAGTGTACTGGGGTAATTACACTGTCAATATAGATCTGACTGTCGGTACTGACGAGCACAGCAGTGCTTTGTGCAGGTGTCTGTGCTAACAAGTATAGAGCAATAGATAACGTTGTAATACGGGGACTGCCCCGGAATTGCATCTTACAATCTTACTTCCTACTAATATTATAAATGCGAAAGTTTGTGAGGATGGATGGATGTTTGTTACTCTTTCACGCAAAAACTACTGAATGGATCTGAATGAAATTTGGTAAGTATATAGTTGGCAGCCTGGAATAACACATAGGCTATTTTTTATCCCGATTTTCCCACGGGATCGCGATTTGCGCGGGAAAACCTTCCCACGCGTACGAAGTCGCGGGTAGAAGCTAGTAATATTATAAATGCGAAAATTTGTGAGTATAGATGTATGTTTGTTGCTCTTTCACGCAAAAACTACAGAACGGATCTGAATGAAATTTAGTAAGTAGATAGCTGATATTCTGAAATAACACAGAGGCTACTTTTTATCCCGAAATTCCCACGGGATCAGGATTTGCGCGGGAAAACCTTCCCACGCGAACGAAGTCGCGGGCAGAAGCTAGTAATATTATAAATGCGAAAGTTTGTGAGGATGGATGGATGTATGTTTGTGACTCTTTTACGCAAAAACTACTGAACGGATCTGAATGAAATTTGGTAAGTGGATAGTTGATATTCTGAAATAACACATAGGTTACTTTTTGTTACGAAATTCCCACGGGAACGGGATTTGCACGGGAAAACCTTCCCACGTGCACGAAGTCGCGGGTAGACGCTAGTCATTTATATATCTATCTATGAATATCATCTTTTGCTCAGCCTTTTCCAAACTTTGTTGGCGTCAGCTTCCAGTCTAACCGAATACAGCTGAGTACTAGTGTTCTATATGGAGCGTCTGCCTATCTGACCTGCACAACCCAGTAACTGGGTAACACGACACCCCTTAGCCAGATCAGTGTCAAATAATCTGGCTTCTGTCTATCCGTAACGACTGACAAAGATATCCAAATGGCGGCAGGGAGTAACGTCTTAAGGTATCTTCTGAGGCTCGGGGATATTACACCTGAGAATCATCGTATAGTATACTCGCTGCCCTGTGGTCTGTTCCTTTCACTCTCATAGCCCGATGGGACGCAAGCCCACACGACCGGAGAGAGTTCAGGCGCACGACCAACGGCGACACATGCTGTCTGAGACCCGGAGGTGTTATCACATGGCCAGCTTGTACTCTGGGTTACTACTAAAAAGTTCCCATCAAAAAACCCAATAACACTTTTTGTCCCTCCTGGGAATCGAACCCAAGACATCATGCTCTGCAGTCGTGCTTGCGACCACTAGACCAACGACGCAGTCGCTGGGTCAGCTAGCACCTATGTAAAAAGCCGGCCAAGCGCATGTCTGGCCAAGAGCATGTCTGGAGTGTTCTGTAGTTTACTGCAACGCTAAGTACGAGTCGGATTAGCTGACACAGAGTGCCGAACCATGGTCTAACAAACAACTCATTCATTCATTTATTCTAAACAAATTTATGTCGAAATGTTTTGATACTAGAAAATTTACTATGTTTTACACTATTAATAATGTTACGAGCTGGGGTTCGGGATAGAAATAATTAACGCCAATTAGATCAAAATTAACACTTTACTTAGAAATTCACTTGAAAAGCTTCGATTATAACCCTCGTATCTTGAAATAAGACTGCCGTCTGCGTTCCTCTGCGATACATTTATACCCCGGTCTATGAGTTCTAGAACATTCTTGTAAAATCGACTCACTGCCTATACCGCCAAGAATATTCCAGAAGCTACTCGAGATATTCAGTACTGTTACTCGCCGCTAGATGGCGTTAGTGACTCGAACGTATTAGAAGCCAGTTGGACTTTCTCAATATACTCAGTACTGCTACTCGCCGCCAGATGGCGTTCGTGTCTCGAAAATTCTGGATTTCGGTTGAATTTTCTCGACGTACTTAGCTAAGCGACTGGCGTAACAGTATATTCCGGTATTTGTAGCAGTTCCTGTTGTACCTAATCTTGAGTAGCTCAATTGATTCAACGCGAATATGAAAACAAAAACAAAGTGTACTTTGTTGCTAATGCGCCGGTCGCACGCTGGGGGCTGCGCAGCAGCACTGCGCCGCTCCCCGCGCCCCGCTGCAACCACTGACACCTAAAAAACGACTTCTGCGCATGGAACGACGCATGCTAGGCCTATTGGACACAATTCTTAAGAGGCAATAATTGGGTGGGAAATTATAGGATATAAACTCATGTTCGCGGGATTCAGGAGGAGAAATAGAAGAAATTTGTCGAGAGTAGACGGCGAGAGTCGATCTAGTATTTAATATCAGTGATTGTGGGTTTGAGTCATCAGAACTTCGTAAGTTTATATTCTTTATCTTTGAGAATCTTATTATGGTGATAGAATCGGGTATTTAATTCGAAGTGTTATTAATTACGTGAAATAAACTCTATAACTCGTCATTTATATTTGCAAAACAATTCTTCTGGAAGCTATGTTGGAGTTTAATTTTGTTCTACTAAGTTATAATCCTATTTAAATAAACAGTGGTAGAATAAATGAAAATGTTAAATGAATCCTATCAATACAATTTAGATTACTTTCATTGCAGATGTACTTATGCTATTTAATTTAGCATATTAAGTTAAGAAACCAAATAATATATTTTATTACAATAGAATTATTCTTAATATTGATTGATAAATTAATACACCATAGAGGGTTCTATACTAATATTTTATGTGAATACTATTCCGTTTGATTTATGAGTAGTAAGATGATTTGTTCATTAAATTATTCTTTTGCATTCAATAAGCAAAAAGGTTTAGTAAACAAATTATCTCTAAATTATTTTAGGATGTTAGGATATTACTGTTCTTAAAGGTGTGTGTCTTTTCATGTGTAGTATGTGGTATTATTCAAGTAAACACGATAACATCAGTGAAAGTTTATTCTATCGATCCAATCGATAGAATCATATGGACGCTTCTCAATATTAAATGATTTATCACTCCAGACTGGATACGATAAATCATGAGGATTGTTAGGTTCAGCATTAAATAAATAAGTACACAATTATTTATAAGTTAATATTTACTCATCACTGCCTCAAATATACACGACACGTAGAATGAATGCATAGAAGATTTATATTACATAACACATACCTACCAATAAGAGACAAAATATTTATTAAACAAAATATAATTGGGTTATGGTAAGGGGTAGGTGAGTCCATTGGTCCTGACTAGTCGATTAAATTCGAGACTTTCTAGATGGGATCTGTTGTGATTCACAGCTGCTGGGGGTGAGTTTCTGGCCTATAGAAATTCAACATAAAATATTAATACCATAACATAATTAAGAAAGAAAATAATAAGGAAGTAATAGGTTTATATATATATTGAACATTCACCATAACATAATTCAGTTCCACGAATTTGCAGAGGTATTGGTTGGAGTCATAGTATTGAGATAAATTGTAGATATCTCTCGAATTTAGACTGTAAGGCTAGGGAGTACTTCAACCAATACTAGACTTATAAGTCTCAATAATTTAGTAAATACATCTTCTGTGTATTGTTTTCAAATATTTATCCTGAATAATACCACCTTTCCAGCTGTTTTAATATGGGAAATTAGGGTGGTTAGGTTGTGCTACATACTAAATACTTAAATTCATTGGAACTCTTTGATGAGTAAAAGAAAGGGTACTAACAAGGGCGAAAGCTTTTCGAATGAAGTTTTTTCCTTTGCAAGTAGGAGGCTATAACCTGGTGTTAAGCTTTCTATGTGTGGATGTACTAAGTAGTATAATATTATTCTTTAACTATATTTAATAGTTCCTTGGAAAATGAGCACAGACGCGAATGTAGATACTTAGTTTCTAAAAATATTATTGTAAAATCTTGTTCGAGATATTTTATTACCAAATGAAATCATTACCTTTAGGTGTATTAAAAATATCCGAAATTTTAGGGATTAGTATTCCTTAAGGTAATGGTAAAAAGGGAAGTGCGACAAAAGACAATCAATACTGTGGTTACTCATAATCGCGTACCGGAGGTACATGTAGTTATAAGTTAATATGGAATTTTCTTTCAGCTTCTACGAGTAGATGTAATTTAATAAATAGTAGTTAGAAGCATGTACCACTTGTGATGGACATATGAGAACAACTTCACCTCCCTCGCGATTCAGTAAAATATTTTAATAATTAATCCTTCATAACGCTTTATTATACGGCATGGGGAAGATTAATTTTAGTTCTTACAGCAACAAAGGAGTTCAAGAAGGAGTACTGCATCACTGTGGGTTATCATGTACACCGGTTAGCTATTTTATATGGTTGCATTATATAATTAAATAATATATAATCTAGAAAGAAGAATAGGTCTACAATATTTAATAAAGGTACCCTTTGTAAAGTAGGTGAGATTGATAGAATAGAAAGTAGGGATATTTACAGGAGTTTAATTACATGATAATTCACAGTCCAAAGAAGACACCAAAAGTTAGTTGCATGATTTCCTTATATTCGCCATTTTGGTTTAATTACTTGAACAATTATTTTATATTTTGAATTTTATTTAAACTTACAATAAATTCTTTTATCAATAGACATATTATTAGAGAGAAGTATTTGAAACCAACATGGCCTTCCTAGTTAATATAATCGGTGATTACTTTGGAATTACTAATGTTTTACACAATTATTAGGAGATATTTATAAAGTCACTTATTGTATAACTAGAGTAAACTTTAATCACTTTGTGGTTTATAATATTGTTTATGGAATGTCGGTGGAAGCTTTTGAGGGTTCCTTTATGTTAATTAATTATGTTTTCTTATTGTGATTTTGCGGTTTTCCTTGATATTTTGTATTACTATGTGAATTTTAACATAATTTAGGATGAATTATTTCTTCCAGATTGTATTAGCAACATAAGCAGATACACCTCCATACTTATTGCAAATTTTCCTTGTTATTTTTTATAATGTGTGAATTTTCAGTTCTTCGAGTGAAATTATTTCTTCATATAGTATTAGGAACTTAAACAGATATGCGTAGTTAATCTATAGTAGAGAGTGCGGTATAATAATAAGAAATGCGTAAAATCAATTCACTTATGAATTAGAAACCTAAGCAGATATGCGTAGTTAATCTATAGTAGGGCCAAATCAATTCACTTATGATTTGAAAACAAACAGAAACTGGTTATAACTTGTTATTGAAGTAATGCATCATTGGCCAGGTTGTGTTGGTTCATTTCTTAAGTTGAATAGTAGAGTTGCTAGATAATAAGTGTAGTTAGTTCCGCGTATCTTCGTCGTGAGATTAGAGTTATTTCAAGATTATGAATATACTAATTATGCACCAGTTGACTTTACACAATCTGTAGTATTTTCATAAGTGAGTATCATATTCAAGGAGTTGTTATGAATTTAAGGGACCTCACAAACCCCTTCTAAGCGTAGCCTCCTAAGAAGATGCTCATTGGTGATTATATTCTACTGCAAGCAGGAACACTTCACATGCAGCAAAGATCTTTATGCACACTCTACCACTGTAATTGATAAGCAATGTTTTGTAGGTCAACAAAGCATTGTGTTATTGATTCAACTCACCACATCAATCTTACATAGTTAACTGGGACTAAATTAGTATTGCAAGTTAATTAGCTAGGCCCTACCACTTCCTTAATCCCTTCTTTTCCAACTAATCATTTCCTTCCCATTCCTTTTAACTTAAACAAATCATAGGAAAATATTCCTGATACTATTTCACTCCAGCATGATTAATGTAATTGTGACATTTTAATTATGATAATTGAATTTAATAACCTAATTCTTGGAATTCCATGGGAGGAATATTATGGGAATGATTCTCATTATTTCATTGTATGTAGGCACCCGGCACTGATGGAATATCATGGGTGTTTCCGTTGATCCCCTATGAGGAGTAGGAGCACTTATGGGGCCCCTTCGTGTAAATTCTGGCTCTGTCTGATACTAGACTGGTGGGACATTACCTGTTGACCCCTTGTGAAATTCTTGGATGAAGAGGTTGTGAAATAATTGTGATATAAAGAATGGCTTGAGTACATCTCAATAAATTATAAAAGAGTCTCAGTACCATTATAAATATAGGCTTAGTCCTATCATATACTAAGGTTTAACCTTATACTAAGAATGAAAAGCAACATACTAATTAAAGTGTTCAATTTATTATTGATTAATGTTGGACTGAATGGTTGTACCTACTTATTGTATAGGACTTAAAACCGCTTTGAATCCAATATCCTATCTGAAGGGGATGCACATAGTGGTTGGCATTCATTTTAGTTGAGGCGTTTGGTGTGGAGCCTACTAACCCCTACAAAATTTTGTAGGGGCAGATTTCCTAATTCCTTTATTTCTTATTGTCAAATATATATATGTTTGAATCTTTAATTCAGGAAGAAATGAATTGTCTTCATTAGTCTTAAGGTATTTAGAATTAACTTTTATTATGTTTAATTATCTGATCAAGACCTCTATTCAACCACAGAAATAATTAATTTAAATTAACCGAAGTCAATTACCCATTTCTGTAAATAGTCTCTTTCCTCTAAAAGACCCAGGTTACTTTATAAACATAACGCAGGTGAGACGATCATTGGCCAATCAAATCATCAATTCAAGGGTTGCAAAGGGGTGGTTAGTTACAATTTGGTGCCGTGACCAGGATATCTGGTCATCAATTCTATTTTATATGTAGGCTTATATAGCCTACAATTTGGTGTTCGTGAAATGGAAAGAGTTGAAGAGACTATTATCTGAAAGTGGGATCTTTCTTTCGGTTGCATATATTACAACTGATCAGAATGAAATTTCAAGATTATTTTGAGTTTTATAACCTCTAAAGTACGTACTTTGATTTTTGGGTAAGGCTTCAGAAAAAATGAGAAATCGGTAATTTGTAACCATTATCATGATATAAAGTGTACCTTTCTGGCTTCGTTGTGAGCTTGTTTAAATACTTGTACCCTTCATTGGACAAATCGGACTAACTGTGCCTCACAGTGATGTGATTTGTCTTCACTTTTAAAACTTTCATTTACGGTCGAATTTGCGCACATATTCACAAAGAAAAGACGCACGATAGGCACAGTAATGAGTAGGCAATGTTAACACGCATTAATCCGCTTAAGCCCGATTTACACTTCAACAAGTACAGTAGCGAGTTAAGAACTCAGACAGTTAAGTAATAAGTAGTAAGTTGTAAGTAGCGTCCAAACGTAGGCGAGTGAGTAGTCATAAGTTGCCCGAGAAGAAGAAAAGAAAATAACACGTGTACGCGGCCGCAACCTATAAGTTTATGGACTGAACTAGGGATGTGAAATAATAATCGATTCTGGAAATAATCGATTAAAAATCGATTTTTATCAAAATAAAAATCGATTAATATAACAAAATCGATTATTTTCTTAGGAAAAATCGATTATTTATTAATCGTTTTTTCATGCTAAATATATAATCGATTAATTAAAAATCGATTTTTTATGTACAATTACAATGATTATGGAAATAATCGATTAAAAATCGATTTTAATCAAAAGAAAAAATCGGTTAATATAACAAAATCGATTATTTTCTTAAGAAAAATTGATTATTTATTAATCGATTTTTCATGCGAAATATATAATTGATTAATTAAATACGATTTTTTATGTACAATGTCACATCCCTAGACTGTACTAAACTCGCCCGTCTACATGCCAGCCAGTTAAGTTGGAGGGGTGCGGGAGACGCGAGAGAGGGGGCTACTTCGCACTGGACTCGCCGAAAAATAGGATCGCGATCTATTTAACTCAACTTAATCAACAACTTACTACTTAACTCGCTTTTGCCGTTCAAACTACAATAACAACTTAACTCGCCGATGACGCAAGTTAACTCGCTACTGTACTTATTGAAGTGTAAATCGGGCTTTAGACGCTGTAAAAAAATATAAAAACTATTTGACAACACCTAAAAATGGAAAAGTCACAAACAAAAATAGTGATGTACCCTTTAAAATGTTACTAAAATCGGACAAGTTTGAATCGATTATTCGAATGATACAGCCACATCATGTTGCCGATGTTAATAAACTTAAAATACCATCGTCCAATGCGAGCCACGACGATATGTATAAATGATGTATCATTGATATTACGAGTATTCTTTTAGTACTAATATTACACCATTGATGTTCAAGTTCATAATTAAGGAGGTGTTCTATTGCTAGACTTTAGGAAGGTGTAGGAAGAGGTGAATTAAGTGAGACATTATTTATATTGCTTAGGATTTGTAAGGGAATTAGACTTGGGGGGTGAGGGGAAAGTATAAAATGAATTAAAGTTATTGTCTATCCTAATATTATAAAGCGGAAGAGTTTATTTGCTTGTTTGTTTGTTTGCTTGAACGCACTAATCTTCGAAAACACTGGGTGGATTTAGATGCAATTTGGTATGGAAGTAGCTTGAGGAAGGTTATAGGTTGCTTTTTACGTGACTGCAAAAAAAAGGAGAGTTATGTTTTTACCGTGATGGAATCCACGGGAGCGAAGCCCCGCGTGAGTACTAGTTAGGATATAATTGTCCACAGGGATGTCGTACAATTGAAAATCACACAGGTTGTTGTTGGTTACATAAGTGTGGCTTAGGTTACTCAAGCGACGTTGATTCGAGAGATCTAGGCACATTTAGAATTATACATTGTTTCAAACTAAAATCAAATATGATAATTGAACAAATTCTTGTAAAAGAAAATTTAGTTAATTCAGTATTTAATGAAAGTGAACAAGAGGAACAACAATTAGGATTTGTAAAATCTGAAATTGATTTGAAGATATTTAATTTACAAAATAGAGGTTTATTAGACACGGGTAGTGATATAACATGTATTTCAGATTCTTTCTGGCAAGAATTTAAGAGTTGCAATGTAAATGTAGAATTATTACCTATAAACCCAATACAAATAAAGGGCGCAGTAGGTCAAAAAGGCTCCAAGGTTACAGCAGATGGTTATGTTACCGATGAAAGTAGGAAATATAGAAATTGAGACCGGATTCTTGATTATATATAGTCAGGGAATTAATTTTAGGATTTGATTGGTTAAGAAAATACGAAACAATAGTACAGTTGGCTAAGGAAAATACTTATTAAATACGAAGGAAGGGAAATTTTGTACCGTTAGTTAAAGAAGGAACTAGAATAAATACTTTAAACCTTGAAAATTTTCTACTGAATATGAGTAATGAACATTTAGAGGATAAAATACAAAGCAAATAAATTACAAGCTGTATTGAAAAATCATATCGAACTATTTTCAACTCAACTAGGGCGTACTAATTATTATGAACGAGATAAAAATGGTAAAGCACGTTCCTTTCATAAGAAGGTCTTACCCTATTCCATACGCTTATCGAGACAAAATGGAACATAAATTAAACGAAATGGATGAATTAGGAATAATTAGCCTCAGAAATACACCTTAGTTACATATACACATACACCCACCTAGTCTTTTAACTTTTGCATTAAAAAGAGATAGGTCAATACGAGTTTTACTTGATGCTAGAGAAATAAATAAGTATATGATAACTGATTCAGAGAAACCGCCAATTCTTAATTATATATTAAGTTTGTTCCATGGGGTAAACTACATAAGCATAGTAGATATGAATAATGCATATTTTCAGATTTCATTCTAATCAAATCAAATCGTTTATTTGTTGATACATTGACAGAGGAAAGTAAACAATTTACAGGATTCACGTTTAATGGGAAATCGTATGTATATAATATATTGCCTCAAGGATTAAAGACATCAGTAGGGAGCTCTAGTAGGGTCATGGATGTTATTCTAGGACCGGAAGTTAGGGAGATTTGTATAAGTTATTTAGATGATTTAGCTATTATTTTGCAAGGAAGGTTGGATCAACACTTGATCCATATAGACATTGTCAGTGGATAGATAATTATTCTTTATTTTCGAATTGACCCACTTGATAAAAAAGTCATTAATTTACATCAAATTTTGATAGATGTGATTATACAAGTTCATCTAGAAATGGGAATAAACACAATTTATACAACAGTTCGGAACCCCAGACCTAACACAATCGCGAGAGTAAACAAGAAACTAGGCAGAATATTTAGAACATAATTGTCATAAGAACCATGCCAGTTGGGCAAGTTGGTTGCCAAAAATTGAGTCGTTGTACAATAATTCCTTTCACGATAGTACAGGATATACTCCTAATGAAATATTATACGGCAATAGTACTAAATTGACAATAGATGAAAATTTACCGAAGACATCAGGGTCAATGGCTATAAATTCAGTACGAGAATAGGTAAAGCACGATTTGAGAAAGGCTAGTGAAAACCGACAAGGAAAATACAATTCAAGACATCGAATAATATAATTTCAGATAGGAGATATAGTTAAAATTCGAACGTTAAATAGATCAGATGTTTCACGGAAATTGACAAAAAAAATTGAGTTACTATACGAAGGTCCATATTCAGTAGCAAGCAATCCGTTTCCTAATGTCTATATTTTACTAGATACCAACAGTAAGAAGATGAGGGGGAATTTTAATGCGATACATTTGTCCAAATATTATAAATGAAGCTGTTTAGGGATAACAATTTTGTTATTGTTATAATGGAAGAAAAGATTTTAATTATCGTACGTATTTTGGAAGGTTGTGTTACCGTTATAAGAAAATCCTGATGGATTAGTTATTCTATTTGGTTTATTTAGGATGTGATTTGTTGTAGTTAGTAATGAGGGATGAGACAAGGGTTTAAGACGGGAGAACGTAATTCTATTGCTGTATATAAAGTAAATCTGACTCAATTCTCGTTTTATTTCAATATTAAATCTACATGAGTAATTATGAATAGATTACAAGGTTGATGATCAAGGAAAATAAAACATAGGAAAATATTATACTAAGACCATGGGTTAGCATTATAACGACATGAAGATTACTGTGTGCACAACTCAATATAGGTTACAAAATTTTAACCGGGTATACCTTTTAAAATTTTGGGGGGTGAATGTACCTAATCTTGAGTAGCTCAATTGATTCAACGCGAATATGAAAACAAAAACAAAGTGTACTTTGTTGCTAATGCGCCGGTCGCACGCTGGGGGCTGCGCAGCAGCACTGCGCCGCTCCCCGCGCCCCGCTGCAACCACTGACACCTAAAAAACGACTTCTGCGCATGGAACGACGCATGCTAGGCCTATTGGACACAATTCTTAAGAGGCAATAATTGGGTGGGAAATTATAGGATATAAACTCATGTTCGCGGGATTCAGGAGGAGAAATAGAAGAAATTTGTCGAGAGTAGACGGCGAGAGTCGATCTAGTATTTAATATCAGTGATTGTGGGTTTGAGTCATCAGAACTTCGTAAGTTTATATTCTTTATCTTTGAGAATCTTATTATGGTGATAGAATCGGGTATTTAATTCGAAGTGTTATTAATTACGTGAAATAAACTCTATAACTCGTCATTTATATTTGCAAAACAATTCTTCTGGAAGCTATGTTGGAGTTTAATTTTGTTCTACTAAGTTATAATCCTATTTAAATAAACAGTGGTAGAATAAATGAAAATGTTAAATGAATCCTATCAATACAATTTAGATTACTTTCATTGCAGATGTACTTATGCTATTTAATTTAGCATATTAAGTTAAGAAACCAAATAATATATTTTATTACAATAGAATTATTCTTAATATTGATTGATAAATTAATACACCATAGAGGGTTCTATACTAATATTGTATGTGAATACTATTCCGTTTGATTTATGAGTAGTAAGATGATTTGTTCATTAAATTATTCTTTTGCATTCAATAAGCAAAAAGGTTTAGTAAACAAATTATCTCTAAATTATTTTAGGATGTTAGGATATTACTGTTCTTAAAGGTGTGTGTCTTTTCATGTGTAGTATGTGGTATTATTCAAGTAAACACGATAACATCAGTGAAAGTTTATTCTATCGATCCAATCGATAGAATCATATGGACGCTTCTCAATATTAAATGATTTATCACTCCAGACTGGATACGATAAATCATGAGGATTGTTAGGTTCAGCATTAAATAAATAAGTACACAATTATTTATAAGTTAATATTTACTCATCACTGCCTCAAATATACACGACACGTAGAATGAATGCATAGAAGATTTATATTACATAACACATACCTACCAATAAGAGACAAAATATTTATTAAACAAAATATAATTGGGTTATGGTAAGGGGTAGGTGAGTCCATTGGTCCTGACTAGTCGATTAAATTCGAGACTTTCTAGATGGGATCTGGTGTGATTCACAGCTGCTGGGGGTGAGTTTCTGGCCTATAGAAATTCAACATAAAATATTAATACCATAACATAATTAAGAAAGAAAATAATAAGGAAGTAATAGGTTTATATATATATTGAACATTCACCATAACATAATTCAGTTCCACGAATTTGCAGAGGTATTGGTTGGAGTCATAGTATTGAGATAAATTGTAGATATCTCTCGAATTTAGACTGTAAGGCTAGGGAGTACTTCAACCAATACTAGACTTATAAGTCTCAATAATTTAGTAAATACATCTTCTGTGTATTGTTTTCAAATATTTATCCTGAATAATACCACCTTTCCAGCTGTTTTAATATGGGAAATTAGGGTGGTTAGGTTGTGCTACATACTAAATACTTAAATTCATTGGAACTCTTTGATGAGTAAAAGAAAGGGTACTAACAAGGGCGAAAGCTTTTCGAATGAAGTTTTTTCCTTTGCAAGTAGGAGGCTATAACCTGGTGTTAAGCTTTCTATGTGTGGATGTACTAAGTAGTATAATATTATTCTTTAACTATATTTAATAGTTCCTTGGAAAATGAGCACAGACGCGAATGTAGATACTTAGTTTCTAAAAATATTATTGTAAAATCTTGTTCGAGATATTTTATTACCAAATGAAATCATTACCTTTAGGTGTATTAAAAATATCCGAAATTTTAGGGATTAGTATTCCTTAAGGTAATGGTAAAAAGGGAAGTGCGACAAAAGACAATCAATACTGTGGTTACTCATAATCGCGTACCGGAGGTACATGTAGTTATAAGTTAAGGCGATACCAAAATAAATTAGGGGTTTTTTCGTCAACATTTATTTCACTATTCCAGCAAGTATGGATTTTATTTTTGGTAATATGTTTATTGACTATTTCATTAATACTTTGACCGAAGGAAAACGCAATTGGGTTAAATTTGCTCCGTCGAATTTGATTCCGAAAAGACCTCTATTCTTTTTTATTGTTCACTATAATTCTAAAATCCTAAGGAATTTCATTTCAAAATTGCATTCAAAATGTGCATAATAGGTAATTGAAAACTCTGTCTGAAAATATTTTTTGATACATAGCTTAATTTATTTTTAAACAATTTTTATTTGGTTTGGCGCTTACGTTGTTTTATTTTGGTTCCAGCGTATTGTTGCGCTCTCTTTTTTTCGCACGTGGAAGTAATAGACTCTGTCACTTTCTTATGCCCGCCCAGTTCGCCTGCGGCCTTTGTCAGTGATAGACCTGTGTCGATTCCTCCCGCAACCGTGATTATAATTTTTTATCGAAATAGTTATTGTTTAGTCTTGTTTTCTGATTTTATTTATCTATATTTGACAAGTGAACAATGTTTATATATAACATTAGTTTACCGATATGGGGAATAAGTATAAAAGACAACGAAAGGTGAAAAAATTGGCCAAGTGCGAGTTGGACTCGCCCATGAAGGGTTCCGTAGTAACTATAATAAATATAATATAATTAATATATTTATTTGAAAAAAAAAAAAAACCAAAAACCTTACAAATTTCTTAAAAGTAGCTTATTTACAATTTTTACAACTACGCCAAATAACTTTGTTTTTCATAGTGTTTGTATGAATTACAAAGTTATATTTGCGGTTTTAGAAAATATACTGTATCTCAAAAAATGTTGACTCGATCTCGTTCAAACTAATTTTGGTTGAAAGTTTACATTAAGATCTACAACATATGGTTTTTTTAGATTTTTCACTTCATTATTATAGAAGTTAGAGGGGGGACACACATTTTACCACTTTGGAAGCGTATATCTTTTAAACGAATAACTTTATGAAAAAGTAATTTTAGAAACCTTAATGTCATTTTTAAAGACCTGTCTATAGATACCACACACGTATAGGTTTCATGAATGAAAATATTTTCAGTTTCAGTTCCATGTATGAGGAGCCCCCTTTATTTTAAATATTTTTTAAATTTTCTCTTAAAATCGGAAAGCGTTTCACAGAATACATCTATCTATCAAGTTTTACATGTATAGTCTTAATAGTTTCGGAATAAAATGGCTGTGACATACGGACGGACGGACAGACAGACAGACGGACAGACATGTCGAAACTATAAGGGTTCCGTTTTTTGCCATTCGGCTACGGAACCCTAAAAACCGACATTTGGAACGCCTGAGGGATCATGCTCGTAAAATGACGGAAAATAATTGGCCAAGTGCGAGTCAGACTCGCCCATGAAGGGTTTCGTAGTAACTATTATAATATAATATGTATATTTATTTGACGAAAAACAAAACCTTACAAATTTCTTAAAACTAAGTTATTTACATTTTTTACAACTACGCCAAATAACTTTGTTTTTCATAGTGTTTGTATGAATTACAAAGTTATATTTGCGGTTTTAGAAAATATGTTGTATCACAAAAAATGCTGACCCGATCTCGTTCAAACCAATTTTGGTTGAAAGTATACATTAAGATCTACAGACATATATTTTTTTCGATTTTCATTCCATTATTACAGAAGTTAGAGGGGGGGGGGGGGGAGGTACACATTTTACCACTTTGGGAGCGTATATCTTTTAAACGATTGACTTTATAAAAAGTAGTTTCAGAAACCCCTATGTCATTTTTATAGACCTGTCTATAGATACCACACACAGGTTTCATGAAAAAAAAAATTTTTCAGTTTCAGTTCCATGTATGGTGAGCCCCCCTTTATTTTAAATATTTTTTTTTATAAAATCTGAAAGCGGTTTACAGAATACATCTACCTACCAAGTTTCACATGTATAGTCCTAATAGCTTCGGAATAAAATGGCTGTGACATACGAACGGACACACGGACAGACATGACGAACTATGAGGATTCCCTATTTTTTAATATTTACATACCAGTTTTATTTTACAGAGACAAAATCACAGCGCCGGAGCAGACCTCGGATATTACATGTGATTCGGAAAACAGAAGATTAGAGTCGCCATTATAATTTTTAAATTTGGATGATCAACAGTGTCTAACTACTAACTTCTTGGAAAAAAATTAGTCAGTAAACTGTTTATTTCCTATTAAGATAAAAAGAAATACATTGGCGCGGATTGTCTTGTTCACAAACTAAACTAAAGTTCAGTGCATCTTTTTCTTACTATTTCATTATAAAAGGACAGAAAATATTAGTTTATTTCTGTCAAATTAGTCAGCGTCTGACGTAAATTGACGTATTTTTAGTAACCAATTTTTTAATCGAGTCTAAAATTGTCTATGGAATATCTTAATTTGACAGGACTAAACTAATATTTTTCTTCTGCTTTTTTCTTAATGAAATAGAAAGAAAGTGCGTTGCCAGGGCCAAAATTCGTGGTGGCAAGGCATCTGCCGGAGATTTTTCACTCTTACTTTAAAGGTGGCAGACGGGTCATATGTGGAAAAGAACACAGAAGCCGACAGAGAGCTCCAAACCGATTCGAAGACCGGTCGAAGTCCGACCGAAGTCCGACCGAAGTCCGACCGACAAAGTGCGCACAATAAATGTAGAGGAGAATTACATAGTATGACAAAGTGGTACATTGACCAAGTGAGGATGGTGCCCTGTAGTACGTCTGGTATATTAATACTGAAAGCCATTACCAATGATATTGCCGTTATTCATGAAATCAGTCATCGTGTTTTTTTCTATATATTTTATTTCTATTTATCAAAGTAATCACCCATGCAATCGATGCATCTTTTCCAACGCACTGGTAGCTTATTGATACCCTTCTTGAAGAAATCAGTTGGACGGGAGGCAACAAATTCTGCAAAGGCATTTTTACTGCCTCTATGATGTTGATTTTTTTCCGAGAAGTTTAGAATTCAGGAAAAAGTAGAAGTCTGTAGGTGCAAGGTCTAGTGAGTACGACAGATGGCGGAGAACTTCCAACACCAGCTCTTGTAACTTGTAGACCGTCTGCTGTGTAGTATGAGGACGCGCGTTGTCGTGCAAGAGCAGCGGAGCCGAGCGATTGACCAAAGCTGGTTGGAGATGTGCGAGCTTCTCCATAATTGTGTTCAGTTCTGCAGTAATGCTCATCCTGTTTGGTAGATAACTCATTACACCAGGGTTAGACCACCAAACAGGGACCAACACTTTTCTAGGGGTCAGTTTTCGTTTAGGAAAACGTTTAGATGCTAATCCAGGATCTAATCAATTTCGCTTACGATTGTCGAACAGGATCCATTTTTCACCGCAGGCAACAAGATTATTTCGTTTGTGTGCCTGTTAAGCAGTGCAAGGTACGTCTCGATGCGTTCTTCGCGGTGATGATCACTGAATTCGTGGGGCAGACGTCAAGCTTTTTTACCTTGCCAATTTGACGCAAGTAAACCAATATTGTTTTGATACTAGCGTTGAAAGCTGCTTCTAATTCAGCCGCAGATTGGGTGTCATCAGCTCCCACAATCGCCTTTAATTCGTCATCAACAACCAAAGGGTTCATTTTTCAAGTCGAAATTTCCAGATCGGACACGAGCAAACTAATAACGGGTGGTGCATTCATTTTTAGAGTTCGTTTTGTAAACGTCGTTGAGGTTGTGGGCCGTAGGTACAAGGGGCACGGTTATGCCAAACTTTGAAACAAGAATTCCAAATTATAGAATAAAATGAATTTGAAATTATAATTATTAGCCAAAACAATATGATTATCGAACTCAAACTCAACATATTTATTTCAGATAGGCCCACATGGGCACTTACAATACGTCAGAAGTTAGTGCATGGTTTGAAATTGGTCGTTTTCTAGGGAGAAAAACCGGCAAAAAAACTCCACAGTATCCATGATACAGATTAAGAGGACAGTATATGATTTAATATTATAATTTGAAATTGCCAGTACGGCAAAACAGCGAATTCATAGGTAAAGCCCTGTTATTAAATATCAAATATTTATAAATTATTTAAAAATTAAACATAACTGACAACGAGCAGTACTGAAAGTGATGCTCTTTAAACCAAGAGACTTCTCTACTGACCATGGGACCGCCGGAGCCCTGCAGCACCGGAGCCGTGACAGAAACTAGAGGCATAGTTTCTGTCACGGCTCCGGTGCTGCAGGGCTCCGGCGGTCCCATGCAAGCTTATCCTCGCAGATGTGTTTCACGCTCACCACCGCGGCTGCGGCTTGCTGGCTGGCTTCGCCGACTAGCCTCAGCCGCGGCGGCGAGTGTTAAAACCACCTGCTCCTCACCTCGCGGGCCGCCTCGCCCCTCCGCGCCTACGCGTTTTTAAATAACACTCTAGGGGTAGGACAGACATGGAACAGACGTGGAATCGGTTTCGCAGCAATTCGTTTCTGTCACGCCGCTTCCGCAGCACGCTCAATCAAATTACTCGCAATATTATATATTTTAAACGATAGGCTTAATGATTTTCGATTAAATAAACGTTATATCCAATAACGTTACACGAAATAAGTTTTAGAGTATATAAATGTTATGTCTAAAGAAATTACATCAACAGTTGGTATAACTCACTATCTTGTGAACGTTATTGAAATGAAAATATACCAAATAACTTTTTATGATATGAGACGCACCCCGCTAAATCAGTACGGATTTGTTTCGAACAGACCAGTTAAAAAACCGTGTTCAATTCAATTGCACACTATTTTGTAAAACCTCTTTTAACGTTGCTTGACCGCAAAAACGTACTCATTTGACGCGAGTTGAGCACGGGTTGGTTGAATTGTGTAGTAATACAAAAGCGTGTGTATTTCGCGAGACCGATGTCGCCAGTTGGACACGGAAAGGGAAATACGCGACGATGATTTAGTGCATTCACTAGAGGTCAGTGAAGATGATGAGCCTCTACCATATGAAATAGAGATTGAAAATAATGATATGACTGGTAGATCCTCGGTACATGAGAGATCCGTGATCCAGAATATGTAATTAATAAAAATAGGGGCAAGGATACAAACAAAGAAAATAAAACACGCGGGGGAAATGTCTCTGATGAAATATTAAATGAAGGCGACAGACATGTATTCCAAGAAAATAGTGTAGTTATAGATTTTAGTAATTTTTAATTAAATCTCTGACTTTTATTCGTGAGAAAATATCCATCAAAAAATTTAATTGGATGAATAATCTTTAATTAATTAATAATAAATTAATAGTTTAAAAATCACTAGAAAAACACGCTTTTATAAGTGCACGTAAAAACAAAAAATTTGTTCGCGCTTTTCCTTTTTTTTTGTAGCCTCCGTTTTCTTTGTGTTGCTGTTTCTGTTTTTATATTATTCCCACGAGTAGTGAACAATTAAACGGTCAATCACCCCAGAGGATTTGAAAGTGACATCACAAAAAGTTGACAAAAAGGTTAAGAAAACCGATAACGGATTTTCTTTAGGTTTGTTATCCTCAAACCTGATCCTGTTTGAAATCTGATCGTGTTCAAAGTCCATTACGTGGCTTTTCTCACAAGTACAAACACGACAATGATATGATATTCCATCATGGAATGCCACTGCCTATCTTCCGGCTTCATCATCAGACCTTGAAACCTAATCGTGGTCAAAGTTCATTACAAGACTTTTCTAAGAAATCCAAAACAGCTATGATACGATTTTCCATCATGAAGTTCCAGTTCATATCTTCCGGCTTCATCATCAGATCAGTTCGACAGTACCATATTATTGTATTGTCATCAGAACTACATACAGTTGCTAATTTTCATTACGCTACGACCCTTGGAAGATGGTTAAAGTAGTTGCCTTAGATTCCATTACATAGTTAGTTACATACAGGTCGACCTAATAAAAGCGTGTTAAAAAGCGTAGTTTCGAAGCAACTTTTTGTTACTACTCATTTTAAGTAAATTAATTAAATAAAATCATAGTAAGAATTTGTTTACTACACTAGTAGTTCTTTTTCTTAGGTCAATATGATCATTTACTGTTACGGTCTGTGCATTTACACACGTTATATTATTTTTTGTCATTCTTAAATAAAGTAAAACACTAAATACCTAACAATATAATGAATAAGTTAGTTTAATTCAGATTAAAAAGAAATGTATTTGATTTTGGCGACTCCGTGCCTTCTCTATTCTAAAACATCAAAACACACAAACTACATCGCAAACTCACCGCGAGCGTGCGCTCGAGTTTGCAATGTATTCTAGCGGGGGTGCTCCCCGCGTCTTCCGTTAAGCTACGCCCCTCGAGCTATGTCTTATTTTTTACGTATCACCTTAATATGGAATTTTCTTTCAGCTTCTACGAGTAGATTTAATTTAATAAATAGTAGTTAGAAGCATGTACCACTTGTGATGGACATATGAGAACAACTTCACCTCCCTCGCGATTCAGTAAAATATTTTAATAATTAATCCTTCATAACGCTTTATTATACGGCATGGGGAAGATTAATTTTAGTTCTTACAGCAACAAAGGAGTTCAAGAAGGAGTACTGCATCACTGTGGGTTATCATGTACACCGGTTAGCTATTTTATATGGTTGCATTATATAATTAAATAATATATAATCTAGAAAGAAGAATAGGTCTACAATATTTAATAAAGGTACCCTTTGTAAAGTAGGTGAGATTGATAGAATAGAAAGTAGGGATATTTACAGGAGTTTAATTACATGATAATTCACAGTCCAAAGAAGACACCAAAAGTTAGTTGCATGATTTCCTTATATTCGCCATTTTGGTTTAATTACTTGAACAATTATTTTATATTTTGAATTTTATTTAAACTTAAAATAAATTCTTTTATCAATAGACATATTATTAGAGAGAAGTATTTGAAACCAACATGGCCTTCCTAGTTAATATAATCGGTGATTACTTTGGAATTACTAATGTTTTACACAATTATTAGGAGATATTTATAAAGTCACTTATTGTATAACTAGAGTAAACTTTAATCACTTTGTGGTTTATAATATTGTTTATGGAATGTCGGTGGAAGCTTTTGAGGGTTCCTTTATGTTAATTAATTATGTTTTCTTATTGTGATTTTGCGGTTTTCCTTGATATTTTGTATTACTATGTGAATTTTAACATAATTTAGGATGAATTATTTCTTCCAGATTGTATTAACAACATAAGCAGATACACCTCCATACTTATTGCAAATTTTCCTTGTTATTTTTTATAATGTGTGAATTTTCAGTTCTTCGAGTGAAATTATTTCTTCATATAGTATTAGGAACTTAAACAGATATGCGTAGTTAATCTATAGTAGAGAGTGCGGTATAATAATAAGAAATGCGTAAAATCAATTCACTTATGAATTAGAAACCTAAGCAGATATGCGTAGTTAATCTATAGTAGGGCCAAATCAATTCACTTATGATTTGAAAACAAACAGAAACTGGTTATAACTTGTTATTGAAGTAATGCATCATTGGCCAGGTTGTGTTGGTTCATTTCTTAAGTTGAATAGTAGAGTTGCTAGATAATAAGTGTAGTTAGTTCCGCGTATCTTCGTCGTGAGATTAGAGTTATTTCAAGATTATGAATATACTAATTATGCACCAGTTGACTTTACACAATCTGTAGTATTTTCATAAGTGAGTATCATATTCAAGGAGTTGTTATGAATTTAAGGGACCTCACAAACCCCTTCTAAGCGTAGCCTCCTAAGAAGATGCTCATTGGAGATTATATTCTACTGCAAGCAGGAACACTTCACATGCAGCAAAGATCTTTATGCACACTCTACCACTGTAATTGATAAGCAATGTTTTGTAGGTCAACAAAGCATTGTGTTATTGATTCAACTCACCACATCAATCTTACATAGTTAACTGGGACTAAATTAGTATTGCAAGTTAATTAGCTAGGCCCTACCACTTCCTTAATCCCTTCTTTTCCAACTAATCATTTCCTTCCCATTCCTTTTAACTTAAACAAATCATAGGAAAATATTCCTGATACTATTTCACTCCAGCATGATTAATGTAATTGTGACATTTTAATTATGATAATTGAATTTAATAACCTAATTCTTGGAATTCCATGGGAGGAATATTATGGGAATGATTCTCATTATTTCATTGTATGTAGGCACCCGGCACTGATGGAATATCATGGGTGTTTCCGTTGATCCCCTATGAGGAGTAGGAGCACTTATGGGGCCCCTTCGTGTAAATTCTGGCTCTGTCTGATACTAGACTGGTGGGACATTACCTGTTGACCCCTTGTGAAATTCTTGGATGAAGAGGTTGTGAAATAATTGTGATATAAAGAATGGCTTGAGTACATCTCAATAAATTATAAAAGAGTCTCAGTACCATTATAAATATAGGCTTAGTCCTATCATATACTAAGGTTTAACCTTATACTAAGAATGAAAAGCAACATACTAATTAAAGTGTTCAATTTATTATTGATTAATGTTGGACTGAATGGTTGTACCTACTTATTGTATAGGACTTAAAACCGCTTTGAATCCAATATCCTATCTGAAGGGGATGCACATAGTGGTTGGCATTCATTTTAGTTGAGGCGTTTGGTGTGGAGCCTACTAACCCCTACAAAATTTTGTAAGGGCAGATTTCCTAATTCCTTTATTTCTTATTGTCAAATATATATATGTTTGAATCTTTAATTCAGGAAGAAATGAATTGTCTTCATTAGTCTTAAGGTATTTAGAATTAACTTTTATTATGTTTAATTATCTGATCAAGACCTCTATTCAACCACAGAAATAATTAATTTAAATTAACCGAAGTCAATTACCCATTTCTGTAAATAGTCTCTTTCCTCTAAAAGACCCAGGTTACTTTATAAACATAACGCAGGTGAGACGATCATTGGCCAATCAAATCATCAATTCAAGGGTTGCAAAGGGGTGGTTAGTTACACTGTGTCTCCTCGTACGTAAGTTTCAGAAGATAAGTACTTACTATAGTTTTACAGGACTTAGTGGTCAATGGATATACAACATATATCGTAATTAACGCACACCCTCAAATACCCCAATTAGAAAATTATGTTTTTATCATAATACATACTCTGAATTTTTAGTTTTACTAGTTTAAACAGGTTTTTTTAGACTTTAACTTCCTTTAAATGAGTTTCATTATTCTGTAATGTGTACTGTATGACGGAATTTATATAAATCTGCATTTAAAAAGTTACTACTTTAATTTACGGTCCATAGTTAGTTTGTTTTTACTATACAGCGAAAGTGTAATTCGTAATTTACAGAGATTTAATTGTTTTGGGATGAAAATTATCGATATTAAAACGTTAAAAATCGATTCAGTAAACGATTCTGAACAAACTAATTACAGGATGTGCATTAATTATGTTAAATATTGTATATTAATTCCTACCTTCCCACAGGCTAGAACCACTTAGTTGGTGGGAGCACACTTGACGCCGAAAATTACACAGAACAGATAAAAGAGGTTAGAAAGGAAATAGTTCCTGATTTGTATAAGAACGCGTGTCGCTGCCCACTCTTTAGTTCTACTACAAGCAATAAGCCCGTTACGTATGCGAATTACGCACATATATAAATTACATACACTTAAATCGAGAGTTTGCTACTGATTGTAACTCACTGTTGATAAACATGCGCCGTGCATTACGGCCAATCAGGGCAAAGGACAAAACGCCAATGGTTGAAGTGTGGCGCATGCAGAACATTGTAAGCGGACTTGGTTATTGCGTTGATTAAGCGAGTACACAACGGGCAATGTATACTTTTTGTAACTTGTTGCAATAATGTTGTTAATGTTTGGAATTTCATAGTGATCAGAATATTTTTATGTTCTTTACAAATAAAATTGTAATTAAATGTTATTTTCAACTTACCGATGGAAAGATATGCCTCCTCGCTCTATACTTGCGGTCTGACTTTTTGTTTTACAGGTTATAATTGCACAACACGGCATTTTAAAGCAGAGCTCTGTGCTCCGAAGTAATCCGAAGCGCACTAAACGCGGTGAATGAATTGATCGGTCGCGCTATGATTTTCGTATCATAAATGTGGCGCGCTCGCCACGCCCACATTACCATTCCAACCTTATTCATCTATTCCGTGGAAAATTAGTACTTTAAAGCTAAATATTTCGCAAATAGATCACTGACTTTAAAATTGGTCTTCCCGCACACCCATTATTTTTAAGACCTATCCAAATATACCCCACACTGTACGTAGGGGAAAGTAGAAGTGTAGCCTAAAAATAATTTTTTCATGATTTTATTTTACCACTTTTCAGCGAGATTAATATGTATTTCCATGCTACATTTCAGCGTTCTAGTACCAATAGTTTCTGAGCTTAGTCGCAGACAGATGGACGGACGGACATGGCGAAACTAAGGGTTCCTTTCTATTATGGTACCCTAAAAACGGTGAAACAGGGCAACTAGCTTCTAATCATTACCTAAACAGATAGAACAGTATTAAGCTTGACACTGTGTTCGAAGCGCAGACGATCTCGTATCCTAAGAGAAGGGAACCTATCGCCTCCCGCTTTACATATAAACTGTTCCACTGAATACATTAGCCTGCTACTGATTGAATCCTTGTTTCATATTATTAGTTCTTGTTTTCATTTACGGGAGATACATGGTTGGCTCAGAGTAGAGATTTATTGTGACTTGTGCATTGTAGCTGAGTAGGTACTTATATATCAGTACTGTAACTAAAATAATGTTTGTATATGGTTAAATTTAAAAGCGTCAATAGCCTATTGGCTAAGGTGTGGGACTTGTGATATAGAGGTCACGGGTTCGAACCCCACCCATTACACTATTGCAGTGAACCCACTCCAGACACTGTACACGTGTATTCTACCCACATTTCTAATTATCTTAAAATTGTTTGTATGTTACCAAGATGTATCGTGATTCGTGTTAACCAGTTACTAGGTAATAAAGGCAGATAAATTGTCGCTGAAAATAAGATACTATTACCAGACTACTTAGAATAAAACTAAAGGAGATTGACAGTCTTTGTATGGGAATTGGACCAAGTGTTGCCCAGAATGAAAATATAGTGCATAATGTTCCTCAGGCTAACACTAGTCAGTAAACCAAAGCGCATCAAAATCTGTCCCAGGAGTCATGAGAAAAAAGTTTTTCTTGGGAACTATTTATTGGTGAGAAATGAACTTATTAATTAACGACAGTACTAATTAAACGAGGCACATAATGTACGCACAATATTCTATTATTCTTCGACCCTTGAAACATGAGCAACAATAGTTTTTATGCATATGCATGCTATATACAGGGTTAAATGTAAAACACTGAAAACCTCACAGGACTGTTTTTTTTTTTTTAACTTGGTAAAATTATCAAATAAGTCCTCCCACTCCGGGCAGGGTGGGAGGGACTGTCAGACTTTTACTGCCTAAAATTCACGGTGTTCCTTCAATAACCCTTTACGTACCGGGGTCACGGTAACGGGATGAGTCCCACGACCCCGGCAGGCTTCGGCCCTCTGCAGAGGGGGCCTCGTCATGTTGCTGACGCTCTTTGAGGCGCGCGTGGAACACGACGCGCCGTCGACCCGGGCATGGTCCATGGTCGGACAGCGAGTTGCCCTTTACTCGCTGTCCGCATGCCCGCGCCTACGGTGGCCGGAGATCGTCGGCCGACGTCCGACGCCGTGGGCGTCTACCACTGCGGCTGGGCTGGAGGGAGGACGCCGTCCTCTCCCTCTCGCGGCCCGCCTCCTCCTTCGGAAGCATGACTGCTTCGCAGAAGGAGGCGACCGCTTCCCACTCCCTCTCGCCCCGCAGCATGGCCTCGACTAATGCCGGCCGCGAGAGGTCTCCGCCTATCGCTGGCGTGAGGACACGTCGGTGCTCTGCCCAGGCGGGGCAATCCTGCACCGTGTGCTCTACGGTGTCCTCAGGGCGACCCTCGCAGTGGTGACACCCATGCGTTTCCTCCTTTCCCATCAGACACAGGTACCTCCCGAAACTTCCGTGTCCGGTGAGGACCTGCGTCATGCGGTAGGTCAGGACGCCGTGACGCCGATCTAGCCACTCCTCAAAGAGGGGTCTTACCGCCGCAATTGCGGCGTGCCCCACAGGACTATGTTACTAACATCATAATCAACAACTTTTGTGCTATGAATTTTAAGAATTCGTCATATTTTAGTTCACCAGATTTTCATACAAAAATAAAAATATTTAAATTGGACGCTCTTAATGTTACGAACTCTATGCCAAGCAAAAGAAAGCAATTTATACTATCGCTTTCTTTTGCTTTGCATAGACGCTACATGCGTTTAGGGCGTTCAATTTAAATATTTTTATTTTTATATGAAAATCTGGTAAACTAAAATATGACGAATTTTGAAAAGTCATAGAACAAAAGTTGTTGATTATGATGTTAGTAACATAGTCCTGAGAGGTTTTCAGTGTTTTACAATTAACCCTGTATATTTCATATAATGCCATTGTTAAAGTACACAAACTTTTGTAAACTATTTTTGTTCCAATAAATATATCTGGGTCAGCTTCCGCCTATCTGACTACCACAACCCAGTAACTGGGTAACACGATACCCTTCGCCAGAATTGTGTCAGACTTTCTACCGTCTAACTTCCCCTCGCGAAAAACAAAAGATAGTCGGGACTAACAGCTTATTCTCAATAATAATATCTCGATACGATGGTCACCCATCTACTGGTCGACCTCAGCAACCGTTGCTTATCCTTGAAGATTGAGCCGTGCGACTAGTATTAATCAGCCACAAGCATTTCCCATTCGCACTGAGTCTATTGCTGATAAAATGAATGAATTATGTAGGTTATAAATAAATGATATATTATGTAACTCTAATTAGTGTATTTGGTGATAGCCTGTAACTAATTGTTGCACTTATAAACACAATATGACTGTTTCTTAAAAGTGTTATTTGTAAACAATTATAGGCTTACTTAAATGACTAAAACCAAAATACATATAATATGTTCTTTACACGTGTTCCCTAGTCAAGGGCTAAAATTTAAATGAAAACACAAAAATGTAAGCGTTAGTTGGATGCGAGTCGTATTAGTGTATAATGAGAGCTAAGCCTCGCGAGCGCCGCGCGCCGCGTCGCGCCCGGAGACACGCAGCAGACACACGCAGAAAGTTAACTGAGATTAAAAGTGACGACGGCCTTAGAGATAGAGACACAGAGTACAACAAGAGACAAAAATACTACTAGAGAGGGGGAGAGAGAAATAAAATAAAATAATATAATAAGCATTAATTTAAATAGTAAAGATACGTTCGTCCGAACATTTGATGGACGAGGTCACCATACAAAAACACTAACGCCATCTATTAGAACTAGTATGAACTACGATGTCAGTTGGCATGGTCTGCTCCTAGATGTAACCTTGTAAGAGCGGGGTGTGGTATTTTTCGAGGTACAAAGAAATAAAAAAAACCTTTTATTTTTCGAAATTTATATTTGTTGTACATAAAATACATTTAAATTTGGTTTTAACAATCAATAAAAATAATTTTGTACATAATTTAACCTTATGCTTGTGCTTGTAAAATTTATGACCGCTCCCGAAGATAGCCGATCGCGTTTTAGTTCACTTCGATAAAGGGATGATCATTTTGGGACCGAGGCGTCATTGTAACATGCGGTCCGCCCAGTCCTTACGTAGTATATGTCAATGTATATGTGGAGTGGATTCACGGCTATAGTGTAATGGGTGGGATTTGAACTTGCGACCTTTCGATCACAAGTCCGACACTTTATCCATTAGGCTATTGACGCTTAAATATACTTAATATTGTTCATTCCATAACCAGCCAATTGGGCATACAAATTAATTAGTGATATAATATAATGGCAGTATAATTATATTATTCTAATGCGTTCATATTAATTAAATTTAACATGCCACATCCACCAAGCAGTACTGTGCCCGAGTGGCAAGTTACAACCCATTCCCTCTTACTCGTATGCCAGAAATAGGAACGCCGGCCACAATGGATTGCGGCCGATCTGTCACTCTTTACTATACACACGATATGTTTTTATTACTCAGCAAAAGAAAAAACAGCGTAAAGCGATTTCATGTCATAATTATTTTCTGTTATACTGTATAATATACATTTCGACTCTGTAAAAGATTGTAAAGCCTACCTGTAGTCATATCCAGGTAGGCAATATAATCCTTTGCTAGTTGTTTTTTTTGTTGTTGTGTAATTAAAACGTATCGTGTGTACGCAAGGTCCTACTGCCCGCTAACAGACAGACTGATATACAGCGGAGGCTTAGTAATAAAGGTATACGCTATATATATAATAGTTTCAATGTCCTTAATTCCATAGTCATCCCGTCTACGAAGCACCGCTATTGATTTGACTCCAATCGCCTGATATTTCTGTCTTATCTGTATAATGTGGTTATATAGAGGCTTAGGCTTACAAAGTTTGTTGTGAAAAACTGATGAAAGTACTAACAAAATTATTGCAATGGCATTTTTTAATAAAATAGTTGTAGTCGTCCTCATAAAAGCTAATTGGTTTTTATTCAAGTAAATGATCTTTATTTTGCAAATTGGTTATTAAATAACATGTTTACACGTCGTTTTTTCGTATATTTAGACTAGATGAGGCTGGTGTTTCCTGACTACCCTGAGAAGAAACACCGAAACAAACTCAGGGGTCCGTCTCTTTAAGTCCATACAATCTATACTGTTTAAAAATATATGGGAACCTTGTAGGTTACCGTCTGAGGTGATCTTTTGAGGAAAGATGCTCATAGATTTGAGTGGATGTGTCTATACAGTGCAAGCATTTGTCAGATGACGTATAGCTCAACTTAAAACAAGGAGCTTAACGATTTGGCAATACCAAGGTATGGACGTTTGCAGAAGTATTAGGTATAAATACTTGTTACTTATTGATCTAGTGCAGACTAGCCGCAGTGCGTTTGTTCTCCTAGTTTGGGTTCAACTCATCATCATCTGCCTTTTCAACCGACGACAAAAAGAGGAGGTTATCAATTCGACGCGTATATATATATATATATATATATATATTTTTTTAAATGTATAATCATCGATTACTCGAAGACGGCTGAACCGATTCGGAAAATTCTTTTTTTGATTGAAAGGGTATACTTTGATATTGGTCCCATTTTCATAAACGTCAGGATCTGATGATGGGATCCTGGAGAAATCGAGGGAACTCTTCAAATATTATAGGCACACCTATGTCGTTTTGGGTATTTATTATAGTAACTTGTGCAGTTGCTCTCAAAAAGTACCATTTGAGGAAGTGGAACTGATGATAAAGACCACAGATGGCCGCCGAAACTACTCAATAATAAGTATTTCGTGGATTGCGATTCGATTACTTGAATATGGATGTTACGCACTTTATGCTCGTCACAATGCATATGGTGATGTAGAGCTGATGGTGAAGTACCAGGAGAACTCCTCAACAATTAACGGCCCAGCATTGGGAAAAGCAATATTTTGTAAAAGGTTATAAGTAGTTGATAATTAGGCTCTTGTAACTAGGTAAATTAAAAATAGACCAACTAAAAAGAGTGAAATTAAAACTTTCTACCAAAAAATTAAACCGAATCCCAAAAAACACTGCAAAGTGAAAAATAACTTTAATTTCGGAAGTCGGTGCCAAAAACGAAAATACAAAACTAAAGACACCGACTACCAAAATTAAAGTTAATTTTTCACTTTGCAGTGTTTTTTGGGAGTCGGTTTAATTTTTTGGTAAAAAGTTTTTATCCCCGTTATGTTAGAATCAGCTTCTATTCTAACCGAATGGAGCTGTCTATCTGACCTGCACTACCAAGTATCTGTGTATTATAACCCCCGTGCCTCGGAATGTACGGTTAAAGCCGTTGGTCGTACGCCTGATCTGTCTCCGGTCGTGTCGGATTGCCGTCCCATCGGACAATGAGAGTAAAAGGAACAGAGAGTGCCTGTACCTGCACATACTTGTAAGCCTGCAATACATGTTGGCTGAGCGTAAGCCAACGCGAGCGTTGGCAAATAGGTACAAGGCAAGAAATAACCACACGTTCGACTAGTTCGTCAAACGCCAATGCAAACGACCAATGTAGAAGAGGGTCTGTAGAGCTGCCCACACGTTGGCCGAGCGCAGGCGAGCGCCTTTGATTTGGTACCAACAACAGACACCGATCCGAAGTGAGGCAAGTGATCACGAGTAACGGCGAGCGAAGACAAGTTGCACCAAATGAGCTCTATACACGTTGGCGCTAGCCTACACTCTGCCAACTAGGCAAGTGACACCGAGCGATAGCAAGACAAGGCAAATATATTGTCTACATGTTGGTATTGGCCTTCACTCGACGACGCTCGGCCAACATGTATTGCAGGCTGTACAGACGCCAGCACATGAAGCTACCCGAAACTGTCAAATTTTCCCAATCAACCTTGAACCTAATTTCTTTAACAATAAAGTTGAAAATCTATTAAAGAAATTTGACAGATTGTTGTAGCTTGATGTGCTGGCGTCTGTACATTATAAAATCTCCTTTGCAGTTGGGCTAATTTCCGCTGAGATTGGTAGCCGTGACCGAAATCGGTCAGCAGGACTAGTATTATAGGATATAGGATAGCGCTTGGCAAGATCTGTGTCAGATCTTCTGGCTTCTGATTTTCCGTAACGACAACGTCAAGGATGTACAAATTACAGCCAAGACGAGCTTAACGTATTTTTCGAGGCAGTAAGAATTTCTCTTATTCAACTAAATTAATCGATTCAGGAATAAAATCGAATAACAATGCACTTTAAAAAAAATATTGTGTGAAAATAACAAAAAGTATTAAGTTTTTTTTTTTTTTATATTTATTTAGAATAGGTTCGCGTTTGACCACCATCTCACCTGATGGTAAGTGATGATGTGGTCGAAGATGGAGCATGCTTACCTAAAAGTAACCTATTCACTCTTGACTTAAAGACTCCTAGGTTATAGCTATCGGGAAACACAGACTCCGGCAGGGAATTCCACTCCTTAGCCGTACGCACAATGAAGGTATTCCCAAAACGTTTGGTGCGTATGGGTGGGATGTCCACCATGTAACGATGGCGCTTCGCCGTTTGTCTCGTAGTCCGATGATGGAACGGGCTTGTTGGAATTAAATTGTGTAATTCCATCGCACACTCCCCGAAATGTAACCGATAGAAAACCGATAGACTTGCAACTCGTCGTCGATGTTCAAGGCTCTGGAGCTTTGATTCGACCAGTGCATCGTTGCCAATGAGTCTTTTGGCCCGCTTCTCGATAGACTCAAGCGCGTCCAGTTGGTATTTAGCAGATCCATCCCAAAGATGAGAGCAGTACTCCATACACGACCGAACCTGGGCTTGATAGAGATTGAGCAACTGTTCGGGTGTGAAGTACCGTCTCACCTTTGCTAGGATTCCCAACTTTTTTGATGCTAGTTGAGCCTTAGCCTCGATAAACGGGCCAAAATTGAGGGTAGAAGTTAATGTTACCCCCAGAAGCTCGATATGGTCAGTTATCGGCACAGAAAAGAATAAAACGAATAGATCAGGACAATATTTTTTTATTTTTTGCAATAGGCCCCTGTACCTTCGTGGAGGTCTAGGGAAGGTTTAAAAGAGGAGAAAAATAAAAAATAAAAACGGGAAAACCGTCAAAACAGCCCTTTTCTATTTCCTATACAAACGTTTTCTAAATAAAATGGAGAGTAGGGTAGGGGTACGGTTGGTGTAGGGTAGGGGTAGTGTAGGGTTGGGGTAGGGTAGGGGTAGGGTTAGGGTATGGGTAGGGTTAGGGTATGGGTAGGGTAGGGGTAGGGGTAGGATAGGGGTAGGGGTAGGGTATTGGTAGGGTAGGGTAGGGTAGGGGTAGGGTAGGGTAGTGTAGGGTTTGGGTAGGGTAGGGGTAGGATAGGGGTAGTGGTATCGGTTGGGTAGTGTAGGGTTTGGGTAGGATAGGGGTAGTGGTATCGGTTGGGTAGGGGTAGGATACCACGCGAACGAAGTCGTGGCGGGTCAGCTTCAGCAAAATTCCGAATAAAAAATTACAAAACCGAATGGACAAGTGTATAAAGCCAGTGTTTTATCTCTGTACGAAACTCATCCATAATTGATTAAAAACAGTGTTGTGCGGTGACGAAGGAATTTCGTTTGGAAAAAGTGTGGGGTATTTCATCACTAAACAGATTACGTACTCCACACGTCACAAAATACTCTACCAACTGTCTACTGTTTGTGTGTTTTGAAAAGTACATCACGAAGTCACATGGTAGTGCGGAAACGGTGGTAAACTCGTCGCTCCTGAGGGTCAGGTTCGAGCCCCGCATCGACGAACATTTTCGCTTTTTTTTTGTCAGGTTTTTGCTGCTTATGTTTGGAAATTATTGCTACTTTTTCACTTTGTGAGAACTAACGTATTATGAGACACAATCCTTATTTTCCTTTTTTGCCTAAAATCGTGTCCAACGGCGCGGCATCCTAACGAGCGGCGTGACCCCGCCCCGCACGCGCCTCCCTCACCTCTGGGAACAAAACAGGGAACATAATTGCTTTCTCGCTTCCTCCAAGACGCTGGGTATCGCCACAGGCGCAGGTTGATATTACGACTGAGTCAAACATCGCTACGCGCGTGCTGTCACTACATTTGACGTCGCTTTTAACCGTGAGTATTACGGTGTTTTGCCGCTCATGATGCCCCGCGTACAGCGGTCGCCGCCACCGTCGAACACCGCTGACATTAAGTCACCTGCGCCCGGGAAAAAATCCCCGCCGACCATAAATCTACAAGGAGCAATATCCGACCCTGAACTGAGCTCTCATTCAAGAAATCACGAGCGAATTAAAGATATTTTTGTAAACGTTAACCGGAGAACAAAACGCCGCCTCGACGATGGTACATATGATGTGGAAAGTGACTCGGACAATATTCTGCTTTTAACCGAAATTTCGACACTCTTTACTGATTTTGAGTCCAAACAAAATCAAAAATTCGATTGTCTTAAATTTACAATGGACGAAATATCGGAGCAGAACTCAAAGATCCAGATAGCTGTGGAGTTTGTTAGTGGAAAGTACGATGAGTTATTGGAACGACTTGATACAACTGAACGGGAAAACACCGCTCTTAAAAAACAGGTTTTCGCGCTAGAGTCCAAAATTGATTACCTCGAACGATATTCGCGCTCTTCTCTGCTGGAAATAAATAACCTACCTACCTCTGCCTCAGAAAGTAAAGAAACTTTAATGAAACACCTCTGTAAGATTGGCTGTGTGATTAATGAAGAAATAAAACCATCTGAAGTTAATAATATTTACAGAATGAAGCCAAAAAAAGACTCGCACTCGTATGGTACTGTGGTTGCGGAATTTAAATCTACAACCTTAAAGGAAAATATTTTAAAAGCCACCAGAAATTATAATAAGCAAAACGGAACAAATAAACTATCTACAGCCAGTATTGAATTGCCGGGTCACATGCTCAAATTGGAACGTGCTCAAAGGGCTCTTCTGAAGGTTGGTTGGCGTTTACCATACCGATTTCCTACCACCGATCTCTATGAAACGTGTATGGTTCTCTCGGTACGTAAGTTATTTATTCTTAACCTTATTTTAACCACACACTCTCAAACTCCTTACGATCCATCCCAATTTAGCTCCCAACGTCGCAAACATACAGTCTGCCCCTCCATCCGCACAAAATGTCGTTCAGCCCAACGTAGTTTTTCTTACCTCAGCAGCTACGTTTACAATAAGGCTAATAAAATTTTAAACATCTATCCTATGTGCAAATTAAAATGTAAAAGAACGGTCACTAACTGGCTCCTTGAATTAGACTATGCAGAGACTGAAAATATCTTAAACATTTTGAAATGATTTTTGATCAGAATTTCAATACACCTGACTTCGTCATTTCACCTTATTTATCACACACACACACACACACACATACACACACACGGACATCTGTAGGTACTCACACTCAATGCGTGAGGACTTATATCACACTCACAAACACACACACTCTTCAAAACACAAAAAGCATGCTTTCCTATTATTATTTCCTTTTGTATTTGTTTAAATTTACCTTCTCTCAATACTTGGAGCTCTTATAAACGTTTATAGTTATTGTACTTCAATGTAATTAGTTCATAATTTTAAAGGGTGTGAGCCTGGAGATCTGTAATACAGGTCCTGAACCCAGTACAGACTCCAGCTCTCACTAAGGTCTATATCTTGTTGTATTAACTTATATTCTGTAAACTTATGCTGTACCTTTCTGAGAGAAATAAATAAATAAAGAAAGATAAAGATAAAGCTAGTTTATAATAAAACCTAGTAACTACTTCAAAATAACTAACCAAATGGATACTGTATGAAAATAAAAGAATTTAAATTATTATTTTATTTTTTATTAAATTTTGTCATTTGTTTATATTTCTCACGAATAAAAATCTCTCATTTATTATTCGATTGATTGAATCCATCACTATTAGGTAAAATATGGTATCATTATTTTAACATGTGACATTAGCTTATGTCAGCTTAGTCCTGATATAAGTACGCAACTGTCACTTTGACATTAGTTTGACGTTTGTTGAAACGCTCACCATAGACTAAAGTATAAATTTTTTCTAAAGACGTTGTAGAATAATCGTTCAACACGGTCGTGTCAACTAGGCTACCAATTTATCGCTATCTCAAATAACTTACGCCGACGCGTTAACGAATGTAGAAAGAGAATGGATACGGAACGTTTGTGACTTGGCTAGGCCTGCTAATGGTACACTTACCTATTCACTCTTAAGAACCCTAGGTTATAGCTATCAGGAAACGGCAAGGTATTCGTTCCATTCCTTAGCTGTACGCACAATTAAAGTATTCCCAAAACATTCCACATCTTTCACTTTCAAGTTCGGATAGAAAAACCTATTTGTAACAAGTCGTCAGCATTCTATTAACCCAGTATCTCTCACAATCTTGAGACATGGTAATGTAAGGGCCTCGCTAGACGACACGACTTTATTTCTTTACTCGTCTCGGGCGTACTTTAGTACTTACTTTGAAAGTTTCAAGTGTACACTTCTCCATAGATTGTATAAGATTTAACAATGTCGTGTTTGTTTTAAGATTATTTTGTATCGAATAGAAGTCTATTGTTTCCCTAAGAGCCGCGGACCACTACAACAAAAACAGCTACGTGAACGTGATCTTAATTATTTGACAACATATAGACTACCTACAACTGTTATGTGTAGATAGATAGATACATAGAATATTCTTTATTGTATTTATGTGTATGGCTTGAGAACGTGTGACCATGACGATATCTGGGGGCACGGCAGTGCCCCCGTCAAGTCGAGCGAAAAAGCGGCACGGCCGTACCATTCTTTTCTCGAAGCAATTCAGGCCATTTTCGACCCCCTATAACTTCGTTGTGGATAAAACTACAAGCCTGAATTTTCAGTAACCAAACAGGCATTGTATAAACACGGTATATTTCATTAATATTTCATAATATCATTCAATTTGAATCAGTAGTTTAAGAATTATAACGAGTCAAAGTTCCTTAATTTTGTTAATTTTGTCATTCACTGACTGACCGATCATCAAAAGTCTAAGGCACTTCTAGCAGACATAGAAGCTTCAAATTTAGAATACAATTAGTGTTTAGTATATGAATCAAGGAAAAACTATAATATTTTTCAATTTCGTTCCAGTTTTCTAGATACATCAACTGCATAAATAACTTTGTAATCCCATATAAATTTATAGGATTACAAAGTTACATTTGCAGTTAATTAATCAGTGTACCTGTATAATATAATGATATAATAGATGTAGATGGGTACTTTTTTTTTCTTGGTGAAAAATATCATCGAATTACTTCTTCCGCTCGGGTGTATCAGAATTCTACTGACTAAAAACCTGCCCTGTTCCTTCGGAAGCCCTAAATTTCCGGGGCCGCGGTATCTGGATGGAACTTTCCCGCAAACCCCGACAGGCAATGGTCCTATGAGGCCCCGTCACTGGTATTAACAGCTTTTTGAGGCGCGCGTGGAACACAACGCGCCGCCGACCCAGGCCTGGTCCTTACCGGACGGTGAGCGACCCCTGCTCGCCATCCGCAGGCCCGCGCCTACGGTGGCCCGAAATCGACTCGCGATCGCGATCCACGACGCCCGGGGCGTCTCCCCGGCGGCTGGGGCGCGAGGAAGAGAGTTGCCTCTCCCTCGCACGTTAGGCCTCCTCCTTCGCTAGCATGACTGCTTCGCAGCAGGAGGTGACTGCATCCCATTCCCTCTCGCTTCGCACCATGGTCTAAACCAGAGCAGGGTGCGAGAAGTCGCCGCCGCCGATCGCCTCTATGAGGATACGACGGTGCTCCACCCATGCAGGGCACACCTCGACCATATGCTCCACCGTGTCTTCCAGTGTAGATAGGTACCTAGATATAATAATTATGCTCAAAGGTAACTTGTTAAATGGTCAACGGAATAAAAAAGCAAGAAGTATTAAGAGTATTGGGGAGTATTAAGTAGAGTAAATTGCCCGAAATTGCATAATTACTTACTTATGGATTAACTTTAACCGAGACGTTTGACGAGTGCGGCATTAATTATTACTAACTAATGCAAAAGACGTACGTGCGTATTCATATGTGCGTATCAAAGCCTCCGAAAAAACCCATAGAGACAGGGAGTGGGCTTTGAAAAAAACTTTAGCTGAAGTTCAAGAAGTAGTACCGGAAAGTAAAAAAAGGAAGGCTACCTACAAAAATAAGAAAAGCTCATAAGACAGAGAGAGGGCTTTAAGAAAATTCGTTGTTGGTATACAAGAAGTAGAAGGTACCGGAAAGGAAAAAAGTAGGACTTTCTGCAAAAAGCAATGTGTTCGAACTTTAATCGAACACTCAGCGAAAATGCATAATTGCATCGATCGCAAGTATGCACATTCGCTCGATCATAAAAATATCAGTCAGTTCGCGATCAGATCTCTTTGGAGACACCACGCACTCAAGAAAATCATTACCATTTTACCATTACCATTTTACCATTACCAATAAGTTAAGTTACATAGTTTACCAGTTTACCGTGTAATTCCTTATAGTGTTTGAATATAACTATTTTCCTTTTAATTGAAGACTTTAACTTTTACCAAATATACCATATCTTATCTATACGAGAAAGTAGTGTTAGGTCACCATAGCATCGAGCAATACTTTCTACATGGTCCTTTGAGCATTTACTTACCAGTGATTACCAGTGACACAGTGCCACGCAAACCAGAGGATCGCTGCAATTTGCCGGTCGGAGCAGATAAGGTCAGATCGAACCATTTATTTATACTAACCATTTTCAACAACTCCAAATATGGATTCCGATTCTTTGTTCATCAACCAGACAGAGCTCTATGAAATCTTGAACAAGTTTTTAACCAATATAAAAAAGGATGGATCCGAGAGGAAGACCAACGATAATTACAAACGCAAGGCTAACATGTTGGAAGCATACTGGCGAGATTACCAGGAAAATCATAGAAAAATGTGTGAGCTTGCGAACTTTGAGCACATTTATTTCAAAAAGGGTTGTTTCGATACAGCCCAGGAAGTTTATTTGAAAATTAAGGAGATTATTGATAAAACTCTGAGGCAGTTAAGCACAACGCATCTTCAGGAATATAGCCCCCGTAGACCAGGAGCGGAGGAAGTGAAACCATCGCCAGGCATCCGAACTAAGCAACACCTGAGTGCTGACCATCGTAAGCCGGAAGATGAGGCAACGCATGCACGACAAGGTACCTCATCTTACTGTGAGGAGTCCTCGCAGCGAGATAAATTGTTCTATGCAGAGAGTGGGACAAGCAAGCTGAACGAGTTAGTGAAGAAGCAGAACATACATTTTAAGGCATTTATGAGAACCGTATGTAATATACAAGTAGATAAGTTTGAGAATCAATGGCAATTCGAGAACGCTCTTAAATCACTGGATAGCTGATGGGGCGAGATTGACAAACTACATTGGGAAATTGAAGGTAAGGATGGAGGTGATGATATTACGTACCAAATGGAATTCTGCAAGCACGAGGAAAAGTACAGTGAGTTGACAAACGACATCAATAAAAAGATGTGGGCAGTAAAGCACCGTGAGAAGTCGGCTCCAAAGATGGACATCCCCGCGTTTAACGGGACTTACAACCAGTGGGTTCCGTTCAAAGACTTGTTTAGCGAAGCGATCGATAGAAACCCGTCGATGTCCAATGCGCAAAAAATGCAGTTCCTTAAGAGTAAGGTGACTGGAGAAGCAGAGCGTCTGATTCATCATTTACAGATTAGCTCTGACAATTATCGAGTATGTTGGGAGATTTTAAATCACAGGTACGGTAACAAGAAATTAATTTTTACGTCCCATATTAACATTCTCCTCGGCCTTCCTAACATGCAACAGCAATCGGTGGCCATGATTAAGAAGCTGCATGACGTAACCAAGGAGACGCTTCACGCTATTCAGAATCTGGGAGTGGATATAACAACTTGGGATCCGCTATTAGTGCACTACTAGCACAAAAGTTTGACAACGAGACCTTCACCGAATACATAGAATCGGTTAAGAATCTATTTATTTATTTATTTATGCAGGGCACACCAACGATATATTTACAAATGCAATATAATACAAGCAGACTAAGGTTTCAGATTCAGTGCAAATATATCACTTACAGGTATGCACATCATTCTAAGTGAAAAATAAAATTAATTAAAGAACAGAATAAGCAAAACCAAATAATTATGTCGAAAGTAATCATGTCAATACAATAATTAATATAAAAAACAATAGTAAATTAAATTGAATTAAATGTCAGATAAAATTATTATACATGAAAATAAGTTGCATTTACATACTAATTAAAATAATTTTGAGAAAAAATCAATTAACTTAACTAACATAAAACTATTTAAAATTAAAATGTATATTATAAGAAAAAGAAAGAAAGCAGCTGATCACAGGTCAACATTTTTCAGTTTATTTTTAAATTGTTGCAAACTGTTAAAGAAAATATCTATGTCGTTATCCATGGAGCAAGCTTTGTTGTAGGAAGCCAACATCCTATTTAAGGGAGCATGTCGGCCTAGGTTAGTGCGACATGGGTTTATGCCGAAAGTTATGAAGGTACGCTTGGATCTCAAGTGTGGGAGGCGAGGTACTTCAATTTTGATTTTGTCAAGGAGATCTGGAGTTGATGTTACGCCATTAACAACTTTAAAAAGCGTTGAGAGATCGTTTAGAGCTCTTCGTCGCTTCAATGAATCTAACTCGAAGTGTTTCAGCCGTTCTGCGTAATCGGCTCTATAAGGGCATCACGACGGGGGACGCGGTATCCCGGGGCAGGGTCGTCTTGGCGGTGTCTTTGGACATCACCAACGCCTTTAACACCCTGCCCTGGAGTTGCATCAGGGAGGCACTCCGGTATCACCGGGTGCCGACCTACCTCCGTCGCATAGTCGAGGACTACCTGACGGATAGAGCCGTCATCTACCCCGGTCACCGGGGAGAGTGGAACCGGCGAGAGATGTCGTGCGGTGTCCCACAGGGATCGGTCTTGGGGCCGCCCCTGTGGAACATCGGATACGACTGGGTGCTGCGCGGCGACCTCCCTGACGGCGTCAGCGTAGTATGTTACGCTGACGACACGCTCGTCCTGGCGCAGGGAGAGTCGCACCAGGCGGCGGCCGACCTGGCGACGCAAGCGGTCGCGACAGTCGTTCATAGGATCCGGCAGTTGGGACTCGACGTGGCGCTGCACAAGACCGAGGCCATGTGCTTCCATGGCGGTCGGAACGCGCCACGGTCCGAGTCCCACATAACGGTGGAGGGGGTTTGCATCGGCGTCGGGAGGACGATGAAGTACCTGGGACTCGTCCTCGACAGCCGGTGGAACTTCAGGGAGCACTTCCTGAGTTTGGCCCCAAAGCTGAACCGGGCAGCAGCCGCCTTCAGGCGACTCCTGCCTAATCTCAGCGGGCCAAACGCCTCCTGCCGAAGGCTGTACGCCGGCGTCGTGCGGTCCATGGCCCTCTACGGGTCCCCAGTTTGGGCCCTGCGCATCCGGACGCGACCACTAAAGTTGGTCGCATGCCAGAGGGTCATGGCTATCCGAATGATCCGGGGATACCGCACAATCGCCGGCGAATCGGCCAACCTCCTTGCCGGATTGCTGCCCTGGGATCTGGAGGCGACTGCCCTCCAGCGCGTCTATGAATGGCGCGTGGAGGCGCAGCGCCGGGGCGTATCCCCGCTGCCTCAAAAAGTCGAGGCGCGGCGGGAAGAGCTCCGGCGTGATCTCAGGGCAGTATGGAGGGAACGACTGTCGCAACCGACGGCCGGGCACGCCGCAATTGCGGCGGTAAGACCCCTCTTTGAGGAGTGGCTAGATCGGCGTCACGGCGTCCTGACCTACCGCATGACGCAGGTCCTCACCGGACACGGAAGTTTCGGGAGGTACCTGTGTCTGATGGGAAAGGAGGAAACGCCTGGGTGTCACCACTGCGAGGGTCGCCCTGAGGACACCGTAGAGCACACGGTGCAAGACTGCCCCGCCTGGGCAGAGCACCGACGTGTCCTCACGGCGGCGATAGGCGGAGACCTCTCGCGCCCGGTCTTGGTCGAGGCCATGCTGCGGGGCGAGAGGGAGTGGGAAGCGGTCGCCTCCTTCTGCGAAGCAGTCATGCTTTCGAAGGAGGAGGCGGGCCGCGTGAGGGAGAGGATGGCGTCCTCCCTCCAGCCCAGCCGCAGTGGTAGACGCCCACGGCGTCGGACGTCGGCCGACGATCTCCGGCCACCGTAGGCGCGGGCATGCGGACAGCGAGTAAAGGGCAACTCGCTGTCCGACCATGGACCATGCCCGGGTCGACGGCGCGTCGTGTTCCACGCGCGCCTCAAAGAGCGTCAGCAACATGACGAGGCCCCCTCTGCAGAGGGCCGAAGCCCACCGGGGTCGTGGGACTCATCCCGTTACCGTGGCCCCGGTATGTAAAGGGTTATTGAAGGAACACCGTGGATTTTAGTCAGTAAAAGTCTGACAGTCCCTCCCACCCTGCCCGGAGTGGGAGGACTTATTTGATAATTTTACCATGTTAAAAAAAAAAAAAAAAAAAATAAGGGCATTTGTGGTCTTTAAATCGTAAGCACCTGGTAAATTTTTTTTGTACGCGCTCTATCCTCTCTATGTGGACACAATAAGATGGGCTCCAGACTGAAGATGCATATTCAACAAGACTACGCACAAATGTGTTATAAAGCACCTTCAAAGCTGAAATTCCCTTAAACTCTTTACCAACTCTGCTGATAAATCCGACCATTTTCATTGCTTTTTTGATTATATTATTGATGTGTGTAGTAAAAGAGAGATCACTGCTAAGCACTACACCTAGATCCCGTATATTAAAAACTTGCTGCAAAGGTGTTCCATTGAGGGTGTAAGTTGATGGTATAGGTTGTTTTTTTCGCGTGTACGTTACGTGGAAGCATTTGTTAGCATTTAAAGCCATCCTATTCACCACACACCAGTTATGCAATGAGTTCAGGTCAGATTGTAGCAAAGCTATGTCATCCTGATTATTAATTTGACGAAAGATTTTAAGGTGAATCCTAGAGAGCTACCCGATTTGCTGGAATTCCTGAAGTTCTTAGAGACGAAATTTACAGCACTAGAAGCGTCCCGTCGCAAGCAAGAACCAGCTAACCAGAAAACCACACTGCAGCAACCACATAAAAACTGCAACCAAAATCAGAAGAAAAGTTTTTACCGGAACCATCATCAATCGGGCAACAAAGATCATCCCAAGCCTAATATGAATTCATGTCATGTGTCGCGGTCAACAACCTGTGCATTGTGCAATGCTGAACACGGATTGTGGCGTTGCCCTGATTTTCTGCAAATGACGCACGAACAAAAACTAAACAAAATTGAGCAATTAAATTACTGTCAAAACTGTCTATGCAGTCATAACAAGAAACCATGTCAATGGAAAAAACGTTGTCGTAAATGCTTAGCTGCACATAACACTTTGCTTCACGAAGCATTGGCAAGTCAAAGTCCAGATGCGTCAGTAGAAGAAATCACCAACAATGTTGCAACCAAGAAAAGCACATCTAGGTCATCTCACGTGTCTTGGGATGACATGTCAGAAATACTTTTAGCTACAGCTATCATAAAAGTAACGGGAGCGAATGGAACTCAGCACAAGATGAGAGCTTTAGTTGACCAGGGTTCACAACTGTCTTTGATTAATGAAAGGGCAGCCCAAGCCTTGGGATTAAAGAGGACTTATTTTAAAGGTCAAATATTTGGTGTCGGTGAAAGACAAAATAATGCGAAAGGAATGATACAGGTAACACTACAGTCTGCAAATAGTGATTTTACTTGCGAGACGAACGTTATTGTTATGAACAGTTTGATAAAACGACTGCCAAATAACACGTTTACCAAACCAATATCGTGGAATCATATCCAAGGGATTCAATTTGCCGATCCGGAGTTTCATATAAGCAGACCCGTAGACATGCTTCTAGGTGCAGACGTTTACAGCAAAATAATGTTAGGAGGTATTTTGAGAGGAGACAAAGACGAGCAACCAATCGCTCAACAGACACAACTGGGATGGCTACTCTGCGGTTCCATGAAACCACATTACCAATGCAATGTACTTCTAAACAATACAGAGGACCTACTCAAATATTGGGAGAACGAAGACATAAGCCAGAAGATAGAGATGTCAAGCGATGACCATGAGAGTTTGCAGTATTTTATGAAAACCACTAAGAGGCTTGAGGATGGAAGGTACGAAGTCCGACTACCATTTAAGCCGGAACATAAGGATAAGTTGGGTGTAACCAAACCACAAGCATTAGCCCAATTTAGAAACTTAGAAAAGAAATTTGAGAAGAACAGCAAATTGAAAACAGATTACCAAAAATTCATGGACGAATATTTTGCGTTAAACCACATGATACCATGCAAAGTTAACCAGGCGCCCGAATGTTACTTACCGCACCATGCAGTCATTCGGGCTGAATCTACCACCACCAAACTGAGAGTAGTTTTTAACGCCTCAGCTAAGTCGTCAACAGGGTACAGTCTAAATGACGTCATGTACAGGGCTCCAAATATAAAAAAGGATCTCCAAGAGCTTATTCTGAAATGGAGACAATTCCAATTTGCATATACTTCTGACATCGAGAAGATGTACAGAATGATCCGAGTGCACCAAGAAGATCAAGCTTACCAAAAGGTACTATGGCGAGAATCAAACGACCAACCTATAAAATCATTTCAACTCGTCACGCTTATATACGGAACCAAACCAGCAGGATTCTTAGCGATGATGTGCATGAAAAAATTGGCGTCTGATGAAGGGCAGAACTCTCCTGACGCTGCAAAAGAATTGGAAGACAGTTTCTATATGGATAACTTTTGCGGGGGCCGTCATACCATTGAAGCAGCAAATAAACTGAAATCTGATCTCATAAAATTGTGTCGATTGGGAGGATTTAATCTTAGAAAATGGACCTCGAATAAACCAGAGTTATTAACTAATTTAGAGAGAGAGCAATGTGACCAGTCAACATACGAATTCAAGCAAAGCGACTCTACCAAAACATTGGGTCTCTGATGGAACCCGCAAAGGGATAATTTCACCTTCAACTCGAAGATAGAACCGGAATCTCCTGCAATTATTACCAAGAGAGCTCTACTTTCGGACATTTCCAAGCTGTTCGATCCATTAGGGTGGTTAACTCCCCTAAGTACTACCATGAAACTACCGTTTCAAAATGTCTGGTTATCTAAATTACAATGGGATAACCGCCTACCGGAGAAAATGAGCTCCGAATGGACTAAACTGAAACAAGAATTTACGGACATAAACACTATGCAGGTCAACAGATGGCTAGGAATGGGAGAAAAACAAAATATAGAATTCTTGGGATTCTGCGACTCCTCAAACAAGGCATACGCGTGTGTAATCTACTGTAAGGTAGTAAATAAAGAAGGGACAACCATCACATTAGTTGCAGGGAAGGCCAGGTTGACACCCCGCAGCAAAGTCTTATCCATACCGAGACTAGAGTTAATGGGCGCTCACCTGCTAGCTCAGCTAATGCATAAAGTCCAAAGTTGCTTATCAGATTACCGTACAGATGTCTACTGTTGGACTGATTCAACTGCAGTATTAGGATGGATACAAGGAGATCCAGCCCGTTGGAAACCATTCGTAGCAAATCGGGTAACGACAATCACCAAAATCATACCATCAACACATTGGCGATATGTTAAGACGACAGATAATCCAGCTGACTGTGCAAGTCGTGGTTTGACTGTCAGGCAACTCAAAGACCAAAAGTTATGGTGGGAAGGTCCGTCATGGCTCCCATTGTACACGAACCAAGAGAACCACGAAACCATTTATGAGACGAATTTAGAAGTAAAGCCGTCTATTTTAAAACAAACCAACGCGATAGTCATTGGCCAACCAGGAAAATCGTCGATTACCGAAATTATCAATTATTTGATTAACAAATATAGCTCAATTACAAAATTCATACGCATTTTTGCGTGGATATTAAGATTGCCTACCTCGCATAAACAAGTTCGCCTACCCTACCTCGAATTACACGAGCTTCGCCGCGCCAAGCAGCTGATAATTAAAAACATTCAGCAGGCGGAATTTGCAAACGACATAAATTATTTAAACAAACACGGAAGAGTGCACTCCAAAAGCAAGATTTTGAAGTTAAATCCAAATATAGATGAACATGGAATTTTACGAGTAGGTGGCAGATTGGAAAATGCCCACATGAGTCTCGAGATGAAACATCCCATCATCTTACCACATGATCATCTGCTAACCACATTACTCATAGGCCAAGCTCATGAGTTGACTTTCCATGGCGGAGCGCGTCTAACGTTAGCAAACCTTCGACAGCAGTTTTGGATTATCGGTGGATATATGGCAACTAAAAAGTATATAAGAAAATGTGTCACTTGCAGAAAGCATAATCCCGTAAGGCAACACCAGCTCATGGGAGATTTACCAGAACCAAGAGTGAATCCAGAACATGCGTTTTATCACTGCGGTGTAGATTACACAGGTTTCGTAGAGGTCAAGGCTAACAAAGGACGAGGAATCAAAACTACTAAGGGATACATAGCAGTTTTTGTATGTATGGTCACGAAAGCTGTTCATCTAGAACTCGTGTCAGATCTGAGCAGCTCCGCCTTTTTGGCAGCTCTAACCAGAATGGCAGCCAGAAAAGGGGCACCACGACATATATACAGTGACAATGGCACTAACTTCGTGGGAGCGAATAGGATGATGCAGGAAGAATTTAACCAGCTTCAGGAAGTATTCAGTGAAAGTTTCATAACGGAGATAACGGAAATGGGTATAGAATGGCACTTTAACGTACCTAGCTGGCCCAACGCCAGCGGTCTATGGGAGCGAGCAGTACGCAGTCTAAAACACCATCTCAAGAGGGTCATCGGTCAACAAAGACTAACCTTCGAGGAATACACCACATTAGTAGCCAGACTAGAAGCTTGCCTCAATTCTCGACCTCTTTGTGCGATATCCGAGGATCCCGATGATGTAAACTTTCTCACACCAGCTCATTTCTTATAAGGAAGACCAGGAACTACTATAATAGAAACAGAGCAAGATGCTAGAACTAGATGGCATCTAACCAACAAATTATTTAATGATCTTTGGAAACGATGGAAGACTGAGTACTTGGTACAACTCTCATCTAGGAATAAATGGGCGGAACCACAGAAAAATATCGATATTGGAGATTTAGTGGTGATTCATGACGAGAATCTACCTCCAGGAAAATGGGCTCTTGGACGTGTGCTCGACACACATCCAGGAAACGATGGTCTAACCAGAGCGGTTTCATTAAAAACAAAGAATGGGGTCATGAAACGTCCCATTGTGAAACTCTCAGTTTTGCCCGTTAACCAAAATAATGTAACGGAATCAAAACAACATACAAAACCATCTACGAAATTACCAGAAAGAAAAAGACCACCAAGATCAAAAATAGTGACTGTTTTGCTGAGTTTTCTTATGCTAATTTTTCCAACATACGGTTCAGACGACATAAAACCATTTCCAAGCAACCAGATGCTTTATTTTGACCCTATTTCAAAAGTACAATTAATCAGGGACAAATGGGCATTAGTCATGTACTACGACATGGAACTCTATTGGACGGGCATAAGCACATATAAAAAGATAGCTAATTATCAAGAACAATTATGTGCAACCATTGAAACACAAAACCATTGTAATATGATCGTAGAGCAAGCCCGCCACGATTACCAGGAATTCGAATACTACAATGAACTTTTGCTGTCACAGCATTTCGATGTCTACGCTAGACGGCGACGCGCTACAGGGCAGACGGGTCGGCACCGACGAGGTTTAATCGACGGTGTCGGGTATCTAGCGAATGACTTATTCGGAATGTTGGACTCACGTTTCGCAAATCAATATGAAAAGGACATTGAAACCATACATCGCAACGAGAAACATCTTTCTAATTTATGGAAATACCAAACTTCTATAATTGAAGCAGACTTCAACCTTATGAAGAAAATGGAGATTACTGTAAACAAACAGCACAAATTAATAAACAAAAAGCTAATGGATTTGCGAGAAAATGCGAGCATTCTCCAGTGTAACATTCAAAATATTTCATACGCTAATGAATTCACATTATTAGCTATGTCGGGAAACGGCTTGCTGCAAGGATTAAGGCGACTTCAAGACACGTTGCTCGATGCATTAACAGACATTTTCCACGGTCAAATTAGTACATTTACTGCCACCAACGCAACTTAAACGTGAACTCCAAACCATATACGGCCAGATGCCAGGAGATCTCACACTACCAATTACTAATGTAGACACTGATCTTCAGTATCTTTACAAACTACTGAAAGTCAAAGCCAGAGCTACGCAAAAATATGTTATAATTGAAGTTACTTTCCCACTTGTGTCCAGAGCAAGTTTCAAATTGTATAAGATAGTACCTATACCGCACCAAACAAACACCCGTATGACAAGAATAATACCAGTCTCCGAATATGTAGCAGTCAACCTAAAGAAAGATTCCTACTTTAGCATGTCCACAGGTGAACTAACAGCATGTCTACACCATGGACCCACTTATATGTGTCAGTTGCTGAAACCAATTCTAGACCTAAAAAATGATGAAAGTTTTTGCGACAAAAACTCAGAAACCAACAAATGCAAAGTTGAAAAATCTAACTGCTCCAATATATGGATTGAATTACATTTGACTTCTCAGCACTTATACTTTTGTTGTGACACCTACACAATAAAAATAATATGTGGCGATCACGTAACAGTTCGTCAGCTGAGCCAAGCCGGAGTCATTGGCATAGGTCAAGAGTGCGTCATCAAAGGCAAGGACTTCTCATTATATTCGATTCGTCACCAATTCAACCATATGAACGTCTCACCATCAATTTACATGCCTGAATTCGATCAAATCAACCACTTGGTTAACATAAAAATCCCTGACGAAAAGCAAAGTGACGACGGAAACCTAACCATATCTATGAACAGTCTTGGGGAAGCAATAGAAAAACTAAAGAAAAGCGATCTGGAAATAGAGGATATATCGCCCCATGATATCCACCAGTACGTAATTTGCTACGTGTTATTATCGATCGCTCTATGCGTGGCAGCAGTCTGGATGTGGAGAACTGGGCGATGTCGCCTGTGCCGCAAGGCTGCCGCTAGGCAACGTGGCGAGGGATCCCGCCGCCACGAGACTGCGGTGACCCCACCACTTCCCAAACCTCGACGCCGCAGCGAGAGTCGCCATGAGCAGGAGTTAGCAGCGGATCCGCTGACACCGAAACCAACCAGAAGAGACAACTATAGTGAAGTGCTCAGTGCAACGGATCTAAATAATAAAAGTGAAATCGGGTTCTGTTTAGACAATTATGCCAAACGCTGGCCTAGCACAAACTATAGTGCATTTAAACGGAACAAAAATAAAGACTCGGGCAATGAAAATACCGCCTTTACTGTGGAAGACTCGATAGTTTAACTTTAAATCTAATTTAATGTTTTTTAACAATTGTAATTATTTAAGTAGATCATTATGCCTTTATTCAGCTTTTATTATGCATGCATTATGTTTTTATTTTAGATGTTATACTTGGTAAGATTACGTGAAGCAAAATGTGTTTTATTGTTGGCATGTATTTTATACACGTTATCGTAATGTTAGCTTTCATCCCGCATTTCTTCTCGCTCTTGGGAATATGTTCGAACTTTAATCGAACACTCAGCGAAAATGCATAATTGCATCGATCGCAAGTATGCACATTCGCTCGATCACAAAAATATCAGTCAGTTCGCGATCAGATCTCTTTGGAGACACCACGCACTCAAGAAAACCATTACCATTTTACCATTACCATTTTACCATTACCAATAAGTTAAGTTACATAGTTTACCAGTTTACCGTGTAATTCCTTATAGTGTTTGAATATAACTATTTTCCTTTTAATTGAAGACTTTAACTTTTACCAAATATACCATATCTTATCTATACGAGAAAGTAGTGTTAGGTCACCATAGCATCGAGCAATACTTTCTACACAATGAGATCCCATAAAAAACAATACTTGTCAAAAACCAAGTCCCGCAACTTAGTTGTTCTACCGTAAAAAGTTGTGAGATCCATGTAATACCAAGTCGGTTATTAATTTATTCAGTCCCTACTTAAGGGACCTTCTGTCTTAAGTTGTTACGTAATTATCTAACCTAACGACATCTTATAGTGACCATATCAATATTAAAAATCTTTACCGTTTTAAATAAATAGATTGAGTTGGCAATCGCAATAAACAATTTAATTTATATATGTATTACTTGTGAGATATATTGTGTTTTCATACGATGGCCGAGTTACTCTTTCTAAACATAGTTTTAAGGCAAGAGCCACGCAAGAGCAGTAGAGATACTGACATCATAATTATGTATAGCCTTTTTATCCTTCTTTTTAATAATCATTTATGAAATTATGATGCAAACTATATGTCTGTATGTGTATGTTTTCTTTTTTTTGTGTGATTTCGTGGACAATATGTAGCGTGGGTTACATGTGTAGTAACATAAATATGGAATAGATTAAGTATAAAAGTATTTTTAATTGTTGTGTTAATTTAAGAATCTATTATTAAGCTTGGCATGTAACCGTTTTTTGTCCCTAATAAATAAAGTAAAATAAAATAAAATAAAATGAAATAAAATAAAATAAAATAAAATAATGAGAGTTAAGCTGTTGGTCTCGGCTGCCATTTATACGTCTTTGAGAGTTATTATGAGTAGGCAATAGGCACCAAATCTGACACCAGTGAGTGTTGCCAAGGATATTGTGTTGCCCAACTACAGAGTTATGGAGGTCAAATAAACAGTAGCTCGATGTAAAACACTAATACTCATCTGAATCCAGATATACTAGAAGTTGACCCCAACATACCTGGTTAACACGTTGAACGCCAAGAAAAAAAATGCATCTTCCCGTTCAGCCCGCGTCGGTCAGTGATGGCCGACAACTAGACTTGCTGTTCGGGCCGCGTCGGTCAGTGCTGCCCGGCGTTTAATATCTCTATAATTAATTAATTAATGACTAAAGTTGACTTTTGTTAATGAAAACATACATTTGGACATTAGATATAAGGATCTTATTTTTTTTTGAGGTTGGTTTGACGGGAAGTCAAGCCAACAATTTAAAAAAATTTGGTCTAAATTTGGATAGAACTGTGATTTTTGCTTGGCCTAAAGGGAAAGCTTTGGCGTTGAACGTGTTAAAGGGTTAGCAGATGATGCTGCGGTCATGGTGATGACGGTTACATGTTACAATAAAACTTTATCTCTCTCACCTTTTTTAAGGTGGCTAGGGAAACTACCCGTACATTATGTAGGTACATGTGTACGTTGTATACAGGAAGCACGTTTATACTGCCTTCCTAAGGCCGACTGCCGGCGAGAAAACGACTAACTATCGACGATTTACTCGCTCAAGAAACGCACAATGATATATACATTCCGTGTAAACGAAAGAGACGCATATATTAATAGTTGCTCTCTGACTGTTCACACTGCCGGCGACTACTCGCTTCACTAGTTCTGTCGCTGAACGACAAGAGCTGTCAAAGATAATACTTGCTCAGCGACGCTCGCTTGGCGGTCAGAACTCACGCCCAGAGACCAACTAGCGAGTAATCGTCCGTCACACTCGCCAACTCGCTTATAGCCCAGCGACAAAAATATCGGAACCACACGTTCGCTGCTCGCTGCTCGCCAACTCATTTTCAGATGCTAACGCTACTCGTTCATCGTCGGCGGTCGAACAACTGCCTAAACCCAAAGAACAAAGACGGATCCTGGCCTACACAACTTTTAAATTTAAAATGGCTCGGCCATTTATCTTTAATGTATAAGAATCTATACAATAAAATCTAAGCTATAAGTTTGTATTTAATTTCTTTCGAGAACTTCTTCATTAGAATTGATTTATTAATAAACAAATAGCTGACCGGAAATTGTCGAAAAAAGGTTGAGTTGTCAATATGCTGCAATTAAACTTATTAATCAGTTTTTATTTCAAGTTCTTTATTGTTATATGTATTCTTTTCTATACTAAAAATAGTAACAATATGTGGTGAACAATAATCTCATTTTCAACCGACGACCAAAAGAGGAGGTTATCAATTCGACGCGTATTTTTTTTTTTAATGTATGGTCACCGAGTACTCGAAGACGGCTGAACCGATTTGGAAAATTCTTTTTTTGTTTGATAGGGTATACTTTGAAGTTGGTACCATTTGTCACCAAGTCAGGATCTGATGATGGGATCTTGGAGAAATCGAGGGAACTCTTCAAATATTATAGGCACACCTATGGCGTTTTGGGTATTTCTTATAGTAAATTGTGCAGTTGCTCTCAAAAAGTACCATTTGGGGAAGTGGAACTGATGATGAAGACTACAGATGGCCGCCAAAACTACTCAATAATAAGTATTTAGTGGATTGCGATTCGATTACTTGAATATGGATATTAAGCACTTGGTGCTCGTCACAATGCATATGGTGATGTATAGCTGATGGTGAAGTACCAGGAGAACTCCTCAAAAATTAACGGCCCAGTATTGGGAAAAACAATATTTTGTAAAATGTTATAAGTAGTTGACATTTAAGCTCTTGTAACTAGGTAAATTAAAAATCAACTAACTAAAAAGAGTAAAATAAAAACTTTTTACCAAAAAATTAAACCGACTCCCAAAAAACACTGCAAAGTGAAAAATAACTTTAATTTCGGAAGTCGGTGCCAAAAACGAAAATACAAAACTAAAGACACCGACTACCGAAATTAAAGTTATTTTTCACTTTGCAGTGTTTTTTGGGAGTCGGTTTAATTTTTTGGTAAAAAGTTTTTTATTACATAAAAAATCTGAAATAATATTTTAATTATTGAGAATAAAAACTCTATTCTATTTTTATACATGGCAAGCAAAGGCGATGTTGACTATTCTGCCAAATAAAAACTCGAACAAGTGTCAAAAGTGACACAAAGGGAATTGATTGACATTACAAACACAAACAGTTATTGTAAAACATAGTGTATTACATTCTCTTTGAGTTGTTGTTCTCGGTGATATTGCGAAGTGCATGCGTTTAGGTTTCCTCCTCTGTTTTTTGAGACTCTTGCTTTTCGAAGTGTTGAAGTACATCCATTATTGTGACCATGTCTAACCAACAACGTTGCACTAATTGTGGATTGAATGTTTTCCGAATGCGGAGGTATTTAGTAGAATGCGCAGAAGTTCGTTCATTGTTACAGCAGTGGACCTCTATTCTCGAAGTAAAGTACTTTTATTTAATTAGACAGACGTAATTACTTTAGAGATCGTCAAATTGTAATAACCTCAAAATTCCATATTTGTATTTATGCTAATATTTTTTTGTTAGAGCTTCTATACAATATTAAATGCTAAGAAACAGTTCTTAGTATTGAACTACACACAATAAAATTATTTTCATCACTGGCCGTGAGAATTTTATATTGAGCCAAAGTTACTATGGACACTCAGCATTGCTCTTTGAAATGTCAAATGTGTCTATAATTTACTTATTAAATTTTTATGGAACACAAAAACGACTTAGGCTCGATTTACACCGCAGCGGAATGGAATGGAAGCGACTTTTTGCAACGAAATTGTACATAGCATAATGAACTTTATGTCAATTGTATATGTCGTTTCTATATTATATAATTGACATAAAGTTCATTGTGATATGTACAATTTCGTTGCAATAAGTTGCTGCCATTCCATTCTGCGGCGGTGTAAATTGAGCCTTAACGTAGGATGTCAAGAGATAACATCGTAGTATTTGTAGCTTACGGTAATTCTTGTTACAGGATTCAATCAAAACAACAAGAAGGTAATACAACAACGTGAGCTATCGTCAGGTGCGTGAGTTGTTGCAGGTGCGACCGTCACCCGCAACGTTTGTCGCGCGTCACTCGTCTGCAAACAGCTTAACATCATTATCGGATGCTGCGTCGATGATTTACGACACACTTACTGTGTGTTTGTTACTGTAACATGTTTAACAAGTACATTATATGTATATGTCATAGTTAAATGAAATTAGAAACCGAGTTATGTGTTACAGGTGACTGCTTGCTGTATTACTCGTTTTATTGATGATAAAGGGAAGTCGAAGGGGCTTTGTATTAATTTATTATTTTGTGAGAGTAATTAAAACACCACAATTAGAATTTTCACTTAATATTTAAACGTTTATTAATCGTTTAATTTATTTGGAAGGAATGTGTCTAGCTCCTAACACACAGGCGGGATGAATGAATAGAACGATAGAGGGCAGGCGAGTACAGAGCTTTGTTGTTTTGAAGCTTGTTTATATTAATTTTTGTAACTAATTTATGTAGAAATTCAACACGCCCCCTCAAAAATTAATCAATAGTTATACAAACAAAAATAGATTTAAATCGACTACCTAACTAAATCACATTAACTTCCAAATACTTGCTGGGGAATTACAATTTGGTCCAACATGTTCACACGTTCGAGGGTTGAGGAAAACCCAGTAAAACCTTCAACCAGACCAATTCAAATAAAATTAATACTTATTATAAATGACGTGTGTTCTTAAAATTAATTCGTTCATTACACACTTCTTTACACTGCACTGTTATTGTACACCCATTTTATATCTCATCATTTGAAATGTACTTGCAGGCAGAGCTTTTGTTAATGCGTCGGCCAGCTGTTCACCTGTGGGAATGTAATTTAATTTTATTACATTTTTCTCAACTTGTTCCCGAGAAAAGTGATATTTTATATCAATATGTTTTGACCGTTTATGACTTGATGGGTTATTGGCTATGCTTATACATCCATTATTGTCTTCATAAATGACAATTGGTGCAGTAATAAGTATATTTATACTGGCTGCTTTTAAGACCACAATGCTTCTCTAACTGCCTCGAACAATGCCATATACTCAGCTTCGACTTCGTTGAGGAAGCTGCGACTGACAATTGTTTTCGAGTACACCAGGAGATCGTGCACTGGTCAAAGAGTTTAAATAAATACCCAGTTGTACTTGTTCTATCATGTGTATCATTGCCACCCCAGTCTGAGTCTACGTATCCACATAAAATCTCATTGTATTTACACCTTTTGTAACACAATTTAAGATCAGTTGTGCCTTTTAAGTACCTTTTTTAGACATTGCCATAGTTCTTTATTATTTTTGTGTGTGTACCTGCTCAGTATGTTTACACTGACGCTTAAATCGGGCCTAGTACATAGCATAATATACATAAGGCATCCTATGACGTTTCGACAAGGTGCGTCATATCTTTCCTCGGAATTTAACGCGTCATAGTTTAACTTTTTTTCAAGGGTGTAGACACAAGTTTACACTCATGCATATTAAACTTCGTCAAGACTGTTTTTATGTATGCACTTTGGTCTAAATACACTTGGTCACCTTCTCTAGTGACTTTTATGCCTAGAAACAGTTTTATTTCATTTAAATCGGTCATTTCGAATTTGCTCATCAAATATCTTTTCAAATTAGTCATAGTATTTATGTCAGCGCATACTACTACTAGATCATCAACGTATAACACTACGTATATATTTTTACATATATATCCTTTATCTAGTATATATATACATCTGTCAACTGATGAATTCTGAAACTATATTTCTTTCAAAGCATGTTCAAATACTTCGAACCAACACCTGGCGGCTTGTTTAAGCCCATATAACGCCTTTTGTAATTTACAAACATAGCCTTCTTTACACGATACACCTTCAGGAACCCTTAAATAGATTTCCTCTTTTAATTCGCCATTTAGGAAGGCGGTCTTAACGTCCAAATGATGAACTAATAAATTAAATTGATTGGCAAGGCTAATAATGAATCTAAAACTGGCTATTCTGGCGACAGTGCAAATGTTTCATTATAGTCTGTAAGATACTCTTGACTAAAACCACGCGCCACTAAACGCACCTTATATCTTTGAGGTTTTCCAAATTCATCATTTTTGACAGTAAATATCCATTTACAATCTACGATGTTTTTGTTTGGCGGTTGTGGTACTAAAGTCCACGTTTCATTTTTATGTAATGAACTAAGTTCCTCTTTAATCGCGCTATCCCATTTACTTCTATCATTTCTATACTTAATTTCTGCAAATGATTTTGGTAAATTGCATAAAACAGTTTGAGCACATATCAAATAGTCTTGGTCATCAATTTCCTTATATGAAACAGGGGGTTTGTCTTTAATCCTATCACTCCTCCTAAGTTCAGTATTTTTGTTTACATTTTGCGTATCATGGTTCAATTTGCAAACTTTAGTAGGAATTCACCTTTCTCACTAGATTTTGAACCATCTAGTTTCGTTTCGAGATAGTTTCGGGACTTACTTGACACTGATTTTGACACACTATCATTATCAGTTTTGTCATGAGAATTTCCAATATTCTCTTCAGGCTTCCAAGAAGGCCTGGACCTCAAAAAGTTAATTTCGTCCACGATAACATCTCTAACCACTACGAAGTTTTCGCAGTCTGGGTTCCAAACTTTATAACCGTTTGGTTCATACCCCACCAAAATACCTTTCCATGATTTATCATCAAATTTTGCTTTAGTCGTTTTATTATGCACATAAACTGTCGATCCAAAAACCTTTAAATATTTTATTTCCGGTTTCCTATCGTGCCACATCTCATATGGTGTTTTTAAAAGTTTGAGGGCTTTAGTCGGTGTTATATTTATCAAATAAACTGCAGTCAAAACTGCCTGACCCCAAAAAACTTTATCTAATTGAGCACCGTTTAAGATAGAACGAGCTTTCTCAGTAATGGTTCTTACCATCCGTTCTGAAACACCATTTTGCTGTGGAGTTCTAGGAACTGTTAAATGGTATGAAATACCCTTTTCAGCACAGAACCTCTTCATATCGGCAGATAAGTATTCACCACCGTTATCGCAAAACAAGTTAGTTACTTTTAAATTAAAGTTAGCTTCACTTTTTGCGACAAAGTCTTTGAACGCAGCATATACGTCAGACTTGTATGTTATTAAGTATGTCACACAATAATGGGTATACTGATCAACAAACAACACGAAATAATTTTTATTATCAACTGTCATTGGAGTGATAGGACCACAGACATCAGAACTGACAGCAAATAGAGGTCGATTTACGTGACTTCTGTCCTTGGTGTGATTAAACGGCAGTCGGCTCTGCTTCCCATTAATGCAAGCTTCACATAATTCATCATCCGGCACTACAGCGCTTAACTCACTTATGTCCTTAAACAACTCAAGTCGTTTTATTTCGATAAATTTGTTTTTACTCATGTGACCAAGGCGCTGATGCCATAATTTGTAATTAGTTTTGTCACTAGTGCATGCTTGGGAAACAGGACGACTCTCGCTTACAGACACCACAAAATCTACAGCAATTAAATTGTTAAAGGGCATACCTTTCATCACTGTTTTACCATTTTTGCATATTTGCGCACCATCAGTACTGAAAATGACAGTGTATCCAGCTCGCTGCATTTTGGAAACCGACAGCAAATTGTACGGAACCTCAGGGCAGTACAGAACACCGTCCAAACAGCCCTGGATACCCATGTTGCTGGTAACCTGCAGTGTACCTCTTTTTGTAGCTGAAATAAATTCACCATTTTTAGCAACTGAAATTTTCAGTGGTGTATCTAAAACGACAAAGTTAGTAAACAAGTCTTCTCTATTGATAATGTGATGCGAGGCGCCGGAATCCAGAAGAAAGGTAACTTTGTTATCACAGTCTTGCGTTTCATATTCTCCGGTCATAAAAGCAAATCCTGAGAACTCATTCAATGCTGATTGTTTATTCTGGCTTATCTCAACTGAGTGTACTGTTCTTGGCCGGTTATTGTTTATATTATTGCCCTTTTGTTGATTCATTCGTTTGAAATGGAAACAATCATTTCGTTTATGTCCTCTACGCCCACAATGATGACATTTTATTAATTGAGAGTTCTCATTCATTCGTTTTATATACTTATTTGACTGTTTATTATTAAATTTTCTTTTCATCGACCTGTCACTTTTCATTTCAATTTGCAACACTTTTGCGCTCATATCGCCTGACTCGTTTTTCAGCTTCACTTCATGATCCAATAGCCGTGTTTTAACGAAAGCCAACGTCATATTATCTTCCGATAACGTCTCGATCGCTGTTATCACTCCGTCGTAAGTTGAGGGTAAACTTAGCAATAAATGAGCAACTTTATCGGTTTCTTCTAACTTCGCACCAGCTGAAAGTAGCTCTGTGATGAGGTCATCGAACGTTGCAAAGTGTTTTATGAGCGACACTTCACTTTTTAACTTTAACGACAACAACTTTTTTCTTAAAGCCAATTGAGTTGCAATGCTCTTACGCTCGTACAACGTATCTAAATTCTTCAAAATGTCTTTTGCCGATACACCCTCCTTAGCGAAACCGAGATAAGAATCCGATAGATATTCGATGATTACATTTTTAGCTGTACTATTATTTTTTTCCCACGTTTCGTTGCGAGGTAATGAGTCGTCGTCAATAACTTTTATCACATCCATTTCGTTAAGCAACGCACGAATACGAAACTTCCATACACTATACTTCTCACCGTCGAACGGCTTGATATTTCGTTTTATCTTGGAATGGTCCATTTTTTTTTATTGTTCAACACAGCGGATTTTCACTCGCGCACAACTGGTCCCATAACCTATTAATTTATTATTTTGTGAGAGTAATTAAAACACCACAATTAGAATTTTCACTTAATATTTAAACGTTTATTAATCGTTTAATTTATTTGGAAGGAATGTGTCTAGCTCCTAACACACAGGCGGGATGAATGAATAGAACGATAGAGGGCAGGCGAGTACAGAGCTTTGTTGTTTTGAAGCTTGTTTATATTAATTTTTGTAACTAATTTATGTAGAAATTCAACACTTTGCTCGCTTAGACTTTATCACGATAATAATAAAGTGAAAAATAACTTTAATTTCGAAAGTCGGTGCCAATAACGAAAATAAAAAAACCAAAAACACCGACTAAGTACCGAAATAATAATAATAATAACGTGACACATCCCCATCCCATCCCACATGACGAGAATCTCGTGAAAGCTGAGAAAGAGAAACACATAAAGTATCTCGACTTAGCTCATGAGGTTGTTGCCATGTGGAATGTGGACTCGGCTGTCATTGTGCCGATTGTCATGTCAGTCAATGGGCTGATAGCTAAAAGCTTCGACGACCATCTGTCGAAGCTGGCGTTGCACAGCTGGATAAAGGGCCTGATACAGAAGGCAGTTCTCCTCGATACGGCTCGCATTGTGAGGAGGTTCCTTTCTCTGGAGACCTAACCACCGGTAGCTTGGACCCTGCTCCCGACACCGATGGACTGCCATTTTTTATATTTTTAAATGTTTTTTTTTGTAAGTTTTATAGAAAATAGTTAAAAATGTAATTTTTGAGATATGTGTTGAATAAAGGAAATAATAATAATATATTTATTCATTTCTCCTCACAAATTACAAACACAACAGTTTTAGAAATTAAAGTTATTTTTCACAATGCAGTGTTTTTTGAAGTCTTTTTGTTAAAAACTTCTTATTTCTCTCTTTTTAGTTGGCCAGTTTGTATTTTACCTAGTTACAAAAGCTTAAATGCCAACTACTTTAACCTTTTACAAAATATTGCTTTTCCCGATGTAGGGCCGTTAATTGTTGAGGAGTGCTCCAGGTACTTCACCATCAGCTTCACTTCGCCACATGCACTGGTTAAAAACATAACCCTCCTTCTATTGTAGCCAGGTAAAAATAACCTTTTTCAAGCTACTTAAGCACGTTCAAACAAACAAACTTTTTCGCTTCATAATTACAGACCTATCTGTAATTACGAAGCGGAAAAGTTTATTTCTCGCGCGTTTGTACACCATCTCACGTAATGGTAAGCGATGATGTGGTCGAAGATGAAGCACGCTTACCTAGAAGTAACGTATTCACTCTTGACTTACCGCGGTATCTCGTTAGAACATTCCTGCAGCGTTGCCAGATGTACGAGAAATCTCGTACACTCTTTTACGAGATTTTAACAATGTTGCTAATACAAACCAAAAACATTTAAAGAAAATAATGTATGTCCATGCCACAAACTAAACTAAGCACATCACTAGATTCATTACCTCATCACTAAATGAATTTTTAGTCGTTGACCGGGGAAACCCCGCTAGATATATTACACTACACATGTACTAGTAGTAGCAAGTACCTACAAAATTTATTACTTAAGTTAATAATTTGTTTTATTTTTGAAGATTTTGGTAAAATAATTTAAAAAATATGAATCACGTAGAGTAAAGTTTTTTCATTTGGCGGTCCCAAACTTAAGGAATATTCCTACCCCAGGCTAGCTAACTAGCTAGCCTGGGGTAGGAATAATTTAGGTACACTATGTACTATAACTATAGTACATAGTGTACCTAAATTAAGGTATGAGATTTTTAAAATGTATACTTTTACGAGATTTTGTAATGAAATTACGAGATATTTGACAGCCCTAGTACGAGATAAAAAATTCGGCATCTGGCAACCCTGCATTCCTGCAACCCCGGCAGGTGATCAGGAAACACACTGCGGCAGGGAATTCCACTGCTTAGTCGTACGTATAAGTAAAGTATTCTGAAAACGTTCTAAAGAGCTGAAAAAATGTTCACTGGTACTGTGTTGCTATAATAATAAATCTTCTTCTTAGCGAGTCGATGGCAAATAGCTAGATGGAGTCTACCCAGAACTGGGCAACAAGTTAGGCATCGTCGGTAGCTTCCATCAAGTCCTGCAGTGTGACAGGGTACGCAGGTTAATTTGGTACCTGACTGCAAAAGGAGGTTATATTTTGATCGTGGTAAAGTTCGCGGTAGCGAAGTCCAGCTCGACTCCTAGTGTATACAGTATGTTAACTAACAGAGGGCGTTCCCGTTAACCCGCAATAGTATAAGCACATCAATTAGATCACCGCACACGCGGCCCGTCATTCATAAATAAATTGCGACGTTGCCGTCCTTTTAGCGCGTAAAGTTTACGCGTGTATACAGAGTGTTTCTTTTACGTATCAATTTAACATTTTTAGTGAATACTTAAAAAAAAAAAAAAAAAACATTTTGTGTTCGAATGGTAATATTTTTTTTAGCATGTATGGATGCTATACTATTGCGGGTTAACGGGAACGACCTCTGGTAGTTAATTTAATGTATATATCGGCGCAAATACAATAATTTGTCTATTAAAATAATTGAAATGATTAAAGTTTAATAATTTGATTGTTTTACAAACTATTAATTGATTTTTAAGATGTAAAATTAACGTTTAACATGTTTCAACTTAAAGAATTGTAATTTAAGTAGTTTAATATTTGACTAGAAAATGTGGGTACATGTGTGACAATCCCTCTATATAAGGCCGCACTGTGAGCGCTAGATTAATTGGGCGTACAGATCCACGTGGCCGGCGAGGACCTGCACGTATACGCCGCATACAAGCCACCCGCAACACAGTTAGACCTGGCTGAGTTGCGGGCCTTGCTTTTCACACAACACCCAACGATCCTCGCCGGGGACTTCAACTCGAAGCACCCAGCGTGGAACTCATACCACATGAATACTCAGGGGAGACGACTCTTCGCGGACGCGGAAGCCTTTGGCTACACAGTGTCCGGCCCAGAGACGCCTACCCGGTACCCGGACGACCCCAATCACATGCCGGACGTGCTGGACATTGTGATCCACCAAGGGCTAAGCTGCCAGATCGGACAGCACGTGATAGACGACGAGCTGCAGTCGGACCACCAACCTGTACTCGTCGTCATATCTGGAATGCCGACCCGACAGAAGCCACCAACGCCACTACGACTCCTGGACTGGAAGAAGTTCACAGAAAAGGTTGAGGCCACGACGCCAACTCGGCCCATCACTACCGCCGCTGACGTCGATCAGTTTGCGGAAGAAGTCACTGCTTGCGTCCAACACGCGATAGAAGAGGCGATCATACCACCACCGACGCAGGGGAGAGGGCTATTGCCGCCCCTGCCACCCCGACTACGTGCTATGATCGCCGAGAAGAGACGCTTACGCAAGCAGTGGCAACAAACGAGATGTCCGACCATGAGGACCCAACTGAATCGACTCGCGGAGAGGGTAAAGGCCGAGTTACAAGCGTCGGCCACCGCGAGCTGGGAGGAACACATTGACGCCACGGCTGACAGCTGGCCGTCAATACACAAACTGTGCCGAACATTCACGAATACCCCAGCCCCGGTGCGCCCACTAAGAGGCAACGACGGGGCTCTTAAGTACGTAGCGGAGGATCGCGCGGAGGTCTTCGCCGAGCACCTGGAGCGTCAGTTCCGACCGAATCCGACTGACCAGCACGCACACGTCGCGGCAGTCGAGCAACACCTTGGGGACTACTTCGCGACGCCGATAGCTCCCGAGGAAGACCCGATATTTTTCTCGCCGGGCGCAGTCAGACGCGCCATCCTAAGAACGAAGCTTAGAAAGGCTCCCGGAGCCGACGGCATCACAAACGCCGCGCTACGCCACCTGCCGCACCGTATGGTGGCGGCGCTGGCACGCCTGTATACGGCGGTGCTGCGCACGGGGGCCTTTCCCGCCGCGTGGAAGGAGGGGCGCGTCATAATGCTGCCCAAGGCGGGGAAAAATGTATCGAAGCCGGAGAGCTATCGGCCCATCACTCTGCTGTCCACCATCTCCAAGGTGTTCGAATCGCTCCTGCTGCGACACCTTACGCCACATATTACGCCGAGGCCTGAGCAGTTCGGGTTCAGGGCGGAGCACAGCACGACGCTCCAGCTGTCGAGAGTACTCTACCAGCTGTCCACCACGATGAACAAGAAAGAGTACGCGGTAGCAGTACTTCTCGACATGGAGAAGGCCTTCGACCGCGTATGGCATGAGGGCTTAGTTTATAAACTAGCCACCTCCGACACGCCCCGTCGCGTTGTCAAAGTGGTCCAATCTTTTCTGTCCCACAGGAGCTTCAGGGTGCTGGTCGACGGAGCACTCTCTGCACCCCGCCCCATCGAGGCGGGAGTACCACAAGGCAGCTGCGTATCGCCTGCGTGTTACTCACGTTACACCGACGACATCCCAACCACAGCGGACACGACGCTCGCGCTGTATGCCGACGACGCCGCGTACATCTCAACCTCACTGAGTCCCAAGTACGCGGCGAAGAAGATGCAGCGCGCGCTGAATATGCTCCCGGAGTGGCTCGCCAAATGGCGGCAATCCGTAAGCGTGAGTAAATCGCAGGCTATGCTCACTAGCCAAAAACACCCCCCACCACCCCTGAAGCTCATGGGAGCTGAGGTCGCGTGGTCGTCACAGGTCAAGTACCTCGGCGTCACCATCGACCGTCAGCTCTCGATGCGGCCGCACGTCACACAAGTCGTGGTGCGGACAAGGGTCGCCCGTGCACTGCTCTACCCAGTGCTCTCGTCCCGCCTCCCGGCGCGTGTCAGGCTGGGTGTGTACAAGCTGTACATACGCCCGCTCCTGACATACGCCGCCCCCGCCTGGTTCGCCCTCACTAGCGAGTCGTCACGCAAGAAGCTCAGTGCGCAGCAGAACTTGGCGCTGCGCACCATATTCCATGCCCCTCGCTATGTGAGGAACGATGTTATCAGGCGGGACTCCGGGACTGAGAGCCTGGAAGAGTTTGTGCAGCGCCTCGCGAAGGCAATGTTCGCGCGTGCCGACGCCTCTGCTTGGCCCCACGTCAAGCACTTGGCGCCCTGGCATGCGCGCCCGCCTGACGCGAGGCGGCTCCCCAGAGATTTGCTCCCGACAGACGTTGCGGCCCCATCCCCCCCGGACTTGACTCCTGGGTAAGTCGCCCCACGTTACACGCGACTTACTCAAACAGTTATACTACTCATAACTACATTCACCCGGTACGTAACGTGTTCTAAGTTAATATAGGCACGTTACGTACTATAAACATACATTCATGACTCTACATGCACTATATATAACTAGCACCGGATAGCAGCGCACGCTATTCGGTGCAGGCGCACTGAGCGGCGACACACAGTACAATGCCGCTCACACATACATACTCGGCTCTGCGGTCCGGAACGTAACCGGCTAGATCTGGAAGCGGGAAGGACGGGAGCCCCGCATTCACTATAGGTGCGTCTGAGTCGGCACTCCTGTCGCTGGTTGGCTTCCGCTGGGCTTCCCCCTTAGGGGGGTTTCACCTGGCGGGGTTAGACCGCCGGGGTGTCGTGAAGAAACGACGCCGAAAATACCTCGGCGTCGCGGCGCGCCTATAGTTACACAATAGCAATTAATCACGCGGGTGTGCGTTTGCCGTTCACTTTTGGACAGGCGCTTAACGCACACCCGAACATCTACGCCGTAACTAGGCCACCCAATGACGGTCCCGTATTGACGGGACACGGTATAGCTCCTGCGACCTGGGGGCGAAGCCCTGAGGCCGCTCGCCGCGCCCCTAGCGGGGCGCAGCGACTGCCAAGGTTTGCTAGATTAATTCAGATTCATTCTTGTTCGAGCCGCTGGACAGTGCGGACCTCTCTGTAAAGTCGTTACGCTGTCAGTTGAATAAACGAGTCTCCGGTAACATCGTTACGCTGTAAAGTCGTTACGCTGTCAGTTGAATAAACGAGTCTCCGGTAACATTAACAAGTGCTTTTATTTGAAAATCAAACATGAGTGATCATCAAGACAACATTCATGACGTCGGCTGAACTGACGTCACACTTTTGGAAAAACACATACGACGCTGTCTCTCCGTCATCAGAAGTGGGATTCACTCACTCGAGTTGAAGTAAAACAGAACATGACGTCCTGGATAGAAGCCGTACGGATCAAGTGGCCGTCAACGCTGAAATATTGAGATGATGAACCCTGTTTTGCGTCAAAGTTTACGCGCAAGCGTGTACTTAAAATTGTAGTTTTCTGATTACTTTAAATTGATTTCAAGTGTGTAAACCAAAGTAACCTGTAAATTTAATTTGAGGTTATAATTAATAATCTGCAATCATAGATCTTGTCTAATTCCCGTAAAATTTTCGAAAATCGCATAATATTCTGTTTCTTGAAATTCAATGCCAACAGTAGTAGTGCAAGTATTAGTTTTGTATAGCCTTGTTTAGTGCGCTGAAACACATAAGTGTATCGTGCGCCGAAATACATAACGTAGCCCACTCAATGTAGTTGTATCGCGAGCTAAGGTTTTCTCGTTTTCCACCTAAACAACTGGAGACCAAATAACCGTATCGGCGGTGTGATCTATTCCACGAGCCAGTATGGCTGAACAACAAAAGTAAGGTCGCGGGTTCAAACCCCACCCATTATACTTGCCGTGAACCCACTCTAAGTTAGCGGGTAAGCTAGTAGTGTGGATTCTATTTACATTGCATTGTTAGTTCTCTTTATAAAAAGAAAAAGATAGAGAAAAAGAAACAAAAAAAAACTTCGGGAACCTCCGAGAAATCTACGAGAACCTCCGAGAAATCTACGAGAACCCCCGAGATATCTACGAGAACCCCGAGATATCTACGAGAACCTTTCTCTTTCTTGTTTATTATTTTTCCTAAAAAAAAATCAAAATACTGGCAATGTGGGTGGAATTCGCATTGCTGGCAATCCTGTTAACCTCTCTAACTAAGCTAAATATGCTTGTGTCTGAGAATATCATAAAAGGATGATATTCTCAAAATTTAATAACATAAACATATTTGAGAATTTGTGTAACAGTTAACATAAACCAACTCAAGTACCTTACAAATATTTAATAATAATAAAAAAAATCTTTTGCTACATGTAAAACCTCCGTACATTCGGAGAACCTCCAGAATGAGAATATTATAAAGGAAGGATATTCTCAAATTTTAATAACTGAGTCTGTATAACTACATAAAAAAAATCACAAGTTCCTTACAGATATTCTACTCAAAAGAAGTCTAATCTTTTGTTACAGGTAAAACCTCCGAAAACTCTACGAGATACTCCAGGAACTCTACGAGAACCTCCGAGAACTCGACGAGAACCTACGAGAACCTCCGAGAAATCTACGAGAACCTCCGAGAACTCGTTATGATATTCCTAAAACATTATTTCACAACATAGAAGACATTTGTGTTTGTACAACAGCTGATGATGACAGATTATCTGTTTTGTTTAAATTTTGTATCACAATTCTTTAGTTTGTATCCTTCATTAGTGAAATCTAATGTTGTCGTTTGTCAAGTCAATTTCAATATTTTGTAAACCTTCTCTTACATTGTGTAAATGAAAGATGTTTTGAAAAGAGTAACTGTGGAGTTTCTTGCCGGTTCTTATCCACAGAAAACAACCACTTGTGAACCGTGCGTAGCTTCTCATTTTTTTATTGTTATCCGAGACTCTTTAGTTAGTCAACGAATTGCTTTACATAATATTAACTTTTAATAAGTGTCTTTGTCAAATAGAATATTTTGAGGCTGGTGCAGAGCGCGCACCGCCTGTCAGTATGGCCGTATCGGCGCAAATACAATAATTTGTCTATTAAAATAATTGAAATGATTAAAGTTTAATAATTTGATTGTTTTACAAACTATTAATTGATTTTTTTATGTATCATTAACGTTTAACATGTTTCAACTTAAAGAATTGTAATTTAAGTAGTTTAATATTTAACTAGAAAATGTGGGTACATTGTATAAGGCCGCACTGTGAGCGCTAGATTAATTCAGATTCATTCTTGTTCGAGCCGCTGGACAGTGCGGACCTCTCTGTAAAGTCGTTACGCTGTCAGTTGAATAAACGAGTCTCCGGTAACATTAACAAGTGCTTTTATTTGAAAATCAAACATGAGTGATCATCAAGACAACATTCGTGACGTCGGCTGAGCTGACGTCACACTTTTGGACAAACACATACGACGCTGTCTCTCCGTCATATATAATTTAATAGTCTATATTTAGTAGACGACATCTCACCACAAAGTTCAAGTTTTACAATCAAATCACTATAAACACATGACCGCCTAATCTTAATTACATAAACTAAACAGCAAGTACAACAGGCAGCGGGCTGTAATCTTACACCTGTTATCAACGTTATCAGTACATAACACTAGATAATGGAGGTACATTAATAATACTCGGAGTGTAATGACAAGCGTGTAATCACCAGCGAGCGGTGACGCGGGATAACATACAGCGTTTTAACTTAATTGTAAGTGTTATTACTAAATTGGTTCATTGTTTTCTTAACTCGAGGTATTTCTCGAGCAAACAAGGGTGGGAGATGAAAATATGTATTAGAATATTCAAACACCAAGTCCATCAAAAGTAATCTACCGTAATGATTTTTTTTCTACGAGTATGTCTACTGTATTTTTCAAAATACCCACTAGTTGTTGTATGCGTTATTTCTGCACTATTAGCATAATAGTTTTGCATGCTGTGTCTATCGTGTCATATTGTACACTATGTTTCATGTATTATTAGGATAAACAGTGTAACAATTGTAGGTAGACCAATAAATAAATAAATATGTATAAAAATATTTTTCTTTTAATCTTTATCTTTTTTGATAGGGGGCTTTTTCAATAGAGAAAATGTCACCCATTATTCAAAACAAAAAAATAGATTGATAAGTACTAATACTAGAGTGTAAGTTATTGTTACTAACACTATATGGATGCAAAGTCTGAAATAAACGTCTTAATCCATACTATCCATACTTCCATATCCAAACTAATATTATAAGTGCGAAAGTAACTCTGTCTGTCTTTCTGTCTGTCCGTCTGTCTGTTACCTTTTCACGCCGAACCGATTTACATAAAATTTGGCATGGGAATAGTTTAGGACCCTGGGAAGGACAGAGAATAGTGTTTATCCCAAAATTCCCACGGGATCGGGATTTACACAGGAAAACCCTTCCACGAGAACGAAATCGCGGGCAAAAGCTATCTAAATATATATAATTCAAAGGTGACTGACTGACTGACTGACATAGTGATCTATCAACACACAGCCAAAACCACTGGACGGATTGGGCTGAAATTTGGTATGCAGATAGATGTTATGACCTAGGCATCCTCTAAGAAAGGATTTTGCGAAATTCCCACGGGATCGGGATTTACACGGGAAAAACTTCCCACGCGGGCGAAGCCTTTGGCACAAGCTAGTTATAATATAAATGCGTAAGTAACTCTGTTTGTCTGTGTGTTACCTTTTCACGCCTAAACCGCTGAACCTATTTATATGAAATATGGCATGGTAATAGTTTAGGATCCTGGGAAGGATACAGGATAGTTTTTATCTCGATATAAGGTTCTGGTGGGATAGTTTTCGAATTGAACGCGGACGCAGTCGCTGGCAAAAGCTAAATTATTTTTTTTAAACTTGATTATTTAAATTGGTATGGGAATAGTTTAGGACCCTGGGAAAGACATAGGATAGTTTTTATCTCGGATATCATCCCTAAAGAATGAAAAAAGGGTGTTGGAATTTTGTATAGGGAATCAATAATGTCCCGCCCTCCCCACGCACGTAATACACTTAGACCGCTGAACCGATTTGGATGAAATTTTTCAGAAATCATCCCTTAAGGATGTAAAAGGGGTGTTGGAACTTTAATTCCCACCCTCCCAATTCATTCAAATTTCGTATTCAAGAACCACTCGAAACAATTTTTTTTCAACTACACAACTACATGTAGGCCATACAAATCTTTGTTTAGGGCTGGGGTCGAACCCACGTCATGCACCAGTCAACCGTTACGCCAACCGTGTCGTTTAAATTTTAACCAATCAAGTTAACATACGAATCATTTCTACTTTAAAAGATCGTGTGGCAATAGATATCAACGGGATGATTTATTTGAGCTCTGAACTCTGTAACATTGTGCAAATAGGTTATAAATAACACCTTTACACGTATTTTATTTTCGTAATTATAAACTAGATGAGGCCGGTGTTTCCTAACTGACTACACTGAGAAGAAACACTGCAACAAACGCAAAGGTCAACGTCTCTTTTGAAGTCCATACAATCCGTAGGCGTAATGCGGTTCACAAAATACATCTGCCTAACTAATTTCACCACTGTTTTCCTAATAGTTTCAGAATAAAGGGACGTACGGACAGACAGACAGACATGACGAATTTATATTATGTTTACAAAGTTTAAAATGACTGTCTTGTTGGTCGAGTGGTCGCAAGTCAGCCGAGCACGAGGTCGCCGATTTGATTTTAGCCCCTGGTTGGGCAAAAATTGCTATTGAGTTTTTCTCTAAGGAATTTCTCAAGAGTAACCCGGAGTATAGAAGTTAGTGGTGGAGCAACTGCCTCTCTGACCTGCAATAGCTCAGTAGAAGGGTAACACAATACCCTTTGTCGACAATCAAAGATGACATGTGGCTGGAAATGAAGACGAAGGCAGGTTAAGAACATTCACATTTCATAAATTATACAGAGTTGATACGACAGAGGGGCATTAAACACTACGTATACTATACGTGTTTACGATACAGTTAAAGAAAAAAAAAAGAGCCAAAAAATGTTTTTTTCAAACAAACTAAATAGCTTACAAATCAGAGTAAAACGCAACCACCCTTTGTATATAAATGTGACTGACCTTAAATACCTAGGTAACAAAGTGGCAACGTAGCGCGGCGTGTGTTATCTCTTGTCTTGGTCAGATTTATCGCTTTAAGGTGCATCTCATCAAAATCATTTGCGATTAAACTACTTCTCCTATTTAATTGATTTTTGATACAAAGCTTGAAAATGGTAGGTACCTAGTATAAGCAGTTTAAAGGAAAGCCCCTCGGTCGTCTCAGTCCTTAAAAAGAGAGCCTTGTTATTAATTACTAGCTGCAGGCCGCTGCTCCACCCGTGTGAAGATCATAAAATGATCCCAAGAGAACATACTTAGGTATGCAATAAATTCCATGTCCTTTCCCGGGATTCAAACTATCTCTTTACTAAATTTCATTTAAATCTTACCATCAGGTGAGATGGTGGTCAATCGCAAGCCAATCATCAATTTAAAAAAATCGTTTCAGCGGTTTAAGCGTGAAGAGGCAACATTTATAATATTAGTACGGAAATATAACGCAAATCAGATGTAGTTGTATCCCTCCAAGCAATAAGGGTTGATATTCAAGGGTAACCAAAGCTAGTTTAAGTCAGCCCGCCGTTAACAGACTTAAATTATATAAGATTGTAGGCTAACACTATCATTTGTACAAGATGACAATATTATTTTCCTTTTCAAATTACATTTTTTTTTTGTAAGAAGCAAAAGCGAATGTGAGAGCAGTGTGGGTGTTCAGGACTACAATAGGCCAGTGCAACGGTAACTGGACGGTCTGAACTGTCCACGGTACGTGGAGCTATAAACGTTGCTTACAATCAACAATAAACAAAAGGCCTATAGCCTCTGAGGCTTTATGAATACATTATTACCACTAACCTTCTGTGCTGGGTTCACCAAGCTTCGACCTTCCAAGGTCACGCCCCAAGTGTGGTATGTATGTAAATATGAGGTGAGTAAATGAAAGTGTGATGCAAGTCAAGTTTGTGGACGTTCACAAGGCGCCAGTCTCCAGAGAAATATCCTTGGATTCTCGTCAATCAGGGATTACAAAGTTCAATTAAACACTGTGGTAGCTATTTATCACTACTTTTTTCCAACTCGAGCGCGTGCCACGCGGATGGCCACAACCGGCGTTAGATCCAAAAATATCCCGGGGTTTTCGTCAAATGGGGATTACAATTTCAAACAATTGATAATCGCGACCCAATTATCGGTTGCAACAGGCGATTCCAAACGATATTTTACCAATTATAATTAACTCAACAGGGTCCCATGACCGACATTTTCAACGGGGAAGCAAAGTCTATCTGTCAAGTCAGAGTAATGTCAAGATCAAATTTCTTTATGTCAAAAGACTACGTTCGGAAACGATCGGTACTAAACAGTGGGATAACAACGAATATTATGAATAGACACTGATTAGAAAACCACTTGATCGCACATACGTTGCCCCGACGCACGAAAACTATGCGAGTTTTTGCTCTTATATATTGGCTACGATACACGAACCATTTTTGTTGTGACCAAGTATTAGGCCTGTGTGCATGCTAAACAATTACTAATTTTAAATTTTTGTATCCAATTTATAACGCATAATAATGCTTTCATGCGCGTTGAAGTGGTGTGGAAAACATTCCCAGACATTTAGATACCAAATGGATGACATAACTATTCATCAGGGGCGTGCATAGGATTATGACAGGGCATGCGGCGGAGTAAAAAAACAGAAAAACTTCTTCTTTTATAGATTTTTAGCATAGCCACAGCCACGCATCGTAGCATGGTGGCGATGCGTGGCTGTGGCTATGCTAAAAATCTATAAAAGAAGATGTTTTGTGTGTTTTTACTCCGCCGCATGCCCTGTCATAATCCTATGCACGCGCCTGCTATTCATCAGTAATCAAAAAAAATTTGAAAATTATTTATCATTTAATCAGACTATAAGCTACCGCAGAGGTCCATTTAAAGTGGTGGTTTAGGTGGTCAAGGACAAAATTGTGTCGCGCCTTGATGTCTTTTGGAAATGTCTCTTTCTTACATGAAGAAATTCTAATTCTTTTATCCCTGTCTTTTCTTTTGTATTTTTATCGTAAAAATCTGTGCTGTTACCTATAACGGCTGAATACGATATCGATAATTATAAAATTAAACTTCTTTTTTTTTAATTCAATTCAGATAGTTGTCATAAAATACCTATCTACATTAACCGACTTTAAAAAAAGGAGAAAGTTCTGATATTTTTGCTTCTGTGTGACATGCATGTTTTCATTTTAGATTTCCCAAGATTCCAGATTAAAAAGAAAAGTGGATGGATAAGGTTACTAGGGAATATTGGTTTCTAGTTTGGTTTTTATTGATATAATGTTGAGAAAAGTCAAAATAATATAAGATACCTATATCCAATCTTTCTAGGCTTCAAATAGTATGACGGAGTCTAATATTAATGAACTTGGACCTTTGCATTACAATATCGCCCTCGTAAGTTACTTTGGTTCCGGGGTTGCGGTAATGTTCTAATGAGATACCGCGGCCCCGGAACTTAAGGGCAGCTGAAGGAACAGGGTGGGTTTTTAGTCAGTAGAAGTCTGACACTCCCTTCCACTTTACCCAGAGCGGGAGAAGTCATTCGATGATTTTCCCACCCAGGAAAAAAAACAAGTTACTTTGTTTCGATGTCGAGTCCACGGGATAAGTGTATGTAGGAGGGAGGAGTCATTAGATAAATCATCTAATGACTCACCACCAAAAAAATTTTTATTACCGAGTGCCTGCTGAAGCTACAGTTGTTGACACAACTGATTTTAATGAAAATATATTTATTATGGAATATAAAATAAATATAAAAAAATAAAATATAAAAATAATATATGGCCGGCTACATTGTCCATGCTCTGATAAAGCAAATAAAATGCCTAACTTGTATTGGAGCGTTGACTGGTGTTACAAATCAAAACGCCTTACAATTTCAAAAAGACACTAAAAACAAGTTATTGTATGGATCCACCACAATAATAGAAATTTGTCGTCGTTGTGAAATTTATTTTAAAAGGGCGATCAACGAGAGTGGTTCGAAAGTGCTGTCTCAGAAATATAATTCCAATTATTTTATGAGATCGGTTTTACAATGACTGTTTGGATATAATTTATTCCCGGATATTCATTTTCATCAATATGAAATAGAAACTACCAATCATTTGATTGCATTAGCAAGATGCATAATTCTGAAATATATAGACGCTCGGTTATCATTTTTTAGCAAAAACAATCAGGACCCTAAAACTTTTAATTCGAAAAACATTTACCAAATTAATTCATTTTAAAAATCAATGATAACAGCATACTTGTTTTTCTTTTTGTAATTGAGACTGATAATGTTTAAATATTATTATGTGATTTTATTGAGTATTTTTTATAGTGTTAATCTTTATTTTATCGATATCGATAACTTTCCCTCAATCAAGTAGAGCAATCCCTAACTCGGCATATCTATGAAGCTTGACCTTGAACTGACCAATTGCAGTAGCGCATTTTTTCTTCGCCTTCCAACCCGTTAAGCTCTCTAGGTTAAATACTCTCTGTGAATAGATTACCGCACTGTCTGGCAGTTTGAGTGATTTATACGGCCCACCCAAATGTCCTTACTTTGGTATTGTTCGTCAAATCGTTCCAGCTCCTTAAGGTTCTAAGTTGAGCTACGCGATATTTGACAAATGCTTGCACTGTTTGGACGGGCCTGCTCAAATCTGTATGATTCTGTCCTCTAAAGGGCGCCACAGGCATTAACCTACATGGCTCTCATATGATTTGATCACTACAGATTGTCTGGACTTTAAAAGAGACGTTGACCTCTGAGTTTGTTTCAGTGCTTCTTCTCAGAGTAGTCAGTTAGGAAACACTGGCCTCATCTAGTTTATATTTACGAATAAAAATTAAGTGTGAAAGTGTTATTTATAACCTATTTGCAAAATAAAAATCATTATTTCATTATTTGACAGCGCAGCGGTGTCGATCACAAAAAACGAACGAGAAAGAGGGTAGACCGATTCGTCTGCTCATAAACGTCCACCCGCAATGACATCTCTCTCCGGACTTGTCAGATCGAAATCGGTCAGGGAGGACTAAAATTATTAATATAGGAGATCGAGTCTCTTAGCATAATAAGAATAACTGATATTGGAAGTAAATTCCACAGTATTATTACAATAACTTATGTGTGAATAGTGTTACCTTCCTATTGTCCATTATGTACCCTATGAGGTGTCACATTCCATGCTCGCTGTATATAACATGGACATCAGAGTGCGCGGAATCACTTACCGTCTACTCCTGCACCCTCAATATGCTGGGAGCCGTGCGATTGTGTCTTTTGTCTGTGTGTATCGTCTGGGTAAGTTTTGCATTATATATAATCTACTTAAATTCATGTTATCGATGTTAATCGCGTCGTGTAATAGTGTCTGTAACCAAAAGCCAATGAATCCATTTGTCAGAAAATGTGAAACGTGTTTTCAGAAGATTTAAATGCAATGTGGTCGTATCGTATCTGAGTGACGGGGACTTAAACCGAGACGAATTGATGGGCGTCAGTGCATCGGCATGAAGTGGTGACCCATGGGATGTTAATTGTACAGTACCTGTCGTTACATGGTGGACATCCCACCGCCCATACGCACAAAACGTTTTGGGAATACTTTCATTGTGCGTACAGCTAAGGAGTGGAATTCCCTGCCGGAGTCTGTGTTTCCTGATAGCTATAACCTGGGGTTCTTTAAGTCAACAGTGAATAGGTTACTTCTAGGTAAGCGTGCGCCACCTTCGACCACATCATCATTTATCATTTGACAAATGCTTGCACTGTATGGACAGGCCCACTCAAATCTGTGAGCATCTTTCTTCAAAAGACCGCCTCAGACTGAAACCTACAAGGTTCCCATATAATTAATTCAGTTTAGATTGTATGGACTTTAAAAGAGACGGACCCCTGAGTTTGTTTCGGTGTTTCTTCTCAGGGTAGTCAGTTAGGAAACACCGGCCTCATCTAGTTAATATTTAAGGAAAAAAATGACGTGTAAAAGAGTTATTTAATAACCAATTTGCAAAATAAAGATCATTTATCATTTATCATTTAGGTGAGATAGTGGTCAAAGGGGAGATTATTTTATTATGTATAAAAAAAGTAGTACAAGTGAACGCACCAGTTGTGTACTTGTTATTATTTCATATTTGTTTTGTTGTAATTAGGGTTGCGCTACGACCGGAATTTTCCGGACATGTCCAGAAATATAGGCCTTTGTCCGGAATGCGGAGGGAATCCTAAACTGTCCGGAATTTCTACAACTGAATGAAAGAGTGAAACATAAAAAAAATATATGTTTTTATTTCAAACTAGCTTTTGCCCGCGACTTCGTCCGCGTGGAATAGTTACTTTGGGCTAACGTTAAATTTAACCCCGATTTTGAAGCATTCTTCATTGGCGCTCCGCTCCTATTGGCCTTAGCGTAATGATATATAGCCTATAGCCTTTCTCTATAAATTGACTATTTAATTAAAAAATATTTTTTCAATTCGAACCAGTAGTTCCTGAGATTATCGCGTTCAAACAAACAAACAAACTCTTCAGCCTTATATTATTAGTATAGATAGCTGTTGCCCGCGACTTCGTCCACGTTTCCGTCGTTTTTCGTAAAAAAAAGTAGCCTATGTCCTTCCTGACGGTTCAGTGATTTTGATGTAACAGACAGATTAACTTTCGTAATTTAGTAGGGAAATATAATATGTCAATCTATAATACTGTTGAAAAATATCGCAATACCGAACCGCACAATATTATTGTTAATAGCTGTGCCCGCGACTCCGTAAGCGTGTAACTCCTTGTGTGTTATTAAGTTAATGTATTGGTAATATTGTTTAGATCACGTTCACATGAGGCTTAAGTACCTATAGAACGAAAATACTTCAGCGCAAAGCTTCCGGGTAAACTATGTTGAAAGTTGACCCGTCCGGCACGTGAACATAAAGATTTCTAGAACTGCTAACCCGGGTAAGAGCGACGTACAACTGACCATGCGAGAAACAACTGACACCGAGATCTACTCCAGCAACATGAAAAGTCTGCCCTTGAGCCTTATTAATTATCATTGCATAACACACTGATACTGGGAATTGCGTTCTTTTAAATTGGAATGGAAAATTATTTGGTATTATGGGAATTCTGGGAATAAAGACGGTTTCTCCTGCACCGCAACCTGTTAAAATTTTAGCCTCGATTATATTTTGTTGAAACTGGGTTACTTTTAGTCAAGTTCCATTGCAAAGTTGTGGTGGTTTTAAATTTCGGAGCAGAATAAAAATCAGAAAGCTTCGAACTCCTAAGCTATCGGGAGTTACACGTGTTATTGTGAGTCAACCATAAAAGATAGATATATGCTGTCGTGGGATATTTTTTATATAATTTTAAGGAGAACATTTCCGTCATAAATGATTTCTGTGTAGCTTTAACCATTAAGGTTGCACTCGCGACGGAAGCTTAAAAAGTGGAGTAATTTCTCCCGTTTTCCCAACATTTCCCTTCACTGCTCTGCTCCTATTGATTGTAGCGTAATAAAAAGTATACTATAACCAGCTCAGGAGTATGAAAAATAATTGTACCAAGTTTCGTTAAAATCCGTCGAGTAATTTTGTTTCTATAACGGTTATACAGGCAGACAGACAGACAGACAAAAATTTTACTGATTGCATTTTTGGCATCAGTATCGATCCCTAATCACCCCCTGATAGTTATATATTTCATGTACAGAATTGAACTCTCTACACATTTATTATAAGTATAGATTAAAGAAAGTCAGAAATTTTCATCAAATGTCCGGAATTTACTCCAGATTTTCGATTTTTTGATCTGGCAACCCTAGTTGTAATGCACATTATTGTGTTTAATTTTATTTATCATTTTTTTTTTAAAGAATCGAGGATTTTTCATATTAAATAGCAATTAAAACCCACTAAGGTTGAAACTTGTGCTATCATGAGTCTTTCTCAATATGGAACTTTACAGTTATGCTTTTGATATAATCTTTAATATAAGTACCTAAATTCTGAACAGATCAGAATGAAATTTGGAAAGTAGATAGTTGACATCCTGGAAAATACATATGTTACCATTTATCCCGGAATTCCCACGGGATCGGGATTTACGCGGGACAACTCTCCGACGTGAACGAAGTTGCGGGCATAAGCTAGTATACCATAAGTAGAACATTTTTCCGTTCACCGATAGCCCTTAATACAATAGATTCCTTTGATCAGGCTCTTCATAGCTTCTGTTTACGCACGATATTGTTCCAGCAAGCATCTGCGAGTCCGACAATGATACTGCGGAGTCGCCACCACCGCAATGTGTCCGCAACACCTGAAACCATCCAGAGCAACGAAACCACGAAGACAGCATTCGGAGAAAATGTAAGTAAATCTGTCTCCTATAATTTCTGTCCATCCAAAGGTTGTCTGTAAGAGATCGCCCTTAGCGATAAGACCGCCCATTGTACACTAGTTTTATTATTTGTATCCATAGAAATATTGTAAGATTTCTATCGGTTACATTTCAGGGAGTGTGCGATGGAATTACTCAATCTAATTCCGCCAAGCCCGTTCCATCATCGGACTACGAGACAAACAGCGATGCGCCATCGTTACATGGTGGACATCCCACCCATACGCACAAAATGTTTTGGGAATACTTTCATTGTGCGTACGGCTAAGGAGTGGAATTCCGTGCCGGAGTCTGTGTTTCCTGATAGCTATAACCTGGGAGTCTTTAAGTCAAGAGTGAATAGGTTACTTCTAGGCAAGCGTGCTCCATCTTCGATCACATCGTCAGGAGAGATGGTGGTCAAACGCGAGCCTATTATCAATAAAAAAAAAGATGTACCAATAAAGCCTGTAAATTGCGGCCATTCCCTCTCATAGAGAGGACTCTATGAGAAGGAATGCTCCGCCATCCAACAGGTGGGTCCCGAGCAGGTTGGTTAATATCACACGTGTCAATCATCAATGTCTTCGGATGTTTTATCTTTCGACTTGCCGTTTACTCACAATCTTTACTTCACCGATTTGTGAGCGGTAGTGATGCTATAAATTAAGAATATTGAGAATAATTTATTTCACACATTTAGGTACAAACATCAGTGTCGCCTTGGCTCTAGTACTAGGATAACCTGTATCACAAGAGCCATAATTATAATTACACAAAGTAATGTGCCTGACTAGATTTGAACTCAATATTTTTCATAATAATTATGTAACACGAAAGAATACTTTGAGTGCCTGCCTAGAATATATATTAACGTATGGTTTCGGAAACGCAAATCAAAACAACTTCAAGTGAAAGAGCCATTAAAATGGGATCAACCCGGACACACAGACAGACCGACCAAAACTAGAAAAGTGTGTTAGAAATACACTGTTTTTGAAAGCACAGGACAGAAACTTCTTTTTTCTTTTTTTCAGAATAGGCTCGCGTTTGATTTTAATTTACATGTATAAATTGGCTGATCAATTTCAAATTGCGCTAAGGTTGTTTGTTTGTTTTCCAGCAGCCGTCAGTGAGCCTGTCAGAAATATTCAAGACCCTGGAAAGCGTCACCACGAAACTGAAGACAGAATCTGACAAGAATGTGAGTATCATGACCCAAGTCACACATCTTTAGTGAATGCGAACTGTGAAGTACAACATGCACCCGGAAGAACCTCTGCCGCCCACATGAAATCTGGAAATCACTTAACTTTATTTAAACGTTTTGGGAATAGTTTCATTGTGCGTACAGCTAAGGAGTGGTATTCCCTGCCGTAGTCTGTGTTTCCTGATAACTATATCCTGGGAGTATTTAAGTCATGAGTGAGTAGGTTACTTCTAGGCAAGCGTGCTTCATCTTCGAATGAGAAGGTGGTCAATCCTATCCAAAAAAAAAACAACCGGTTGTGGGCCCATGTTGGCCGCGGTAAATATAATCTGGCCAACCGGAGCATCCTTGACTCATTGCTCTTTGTTTCCTGATAGCTTCAACCTGTGGTTCTTTAAGTCAAGAGTGATTAAGTTTCTTCTAGGTAAGCGTGCTTCATCTTCGACCACATCATCACTTACCATCAGGTGATTTCATTTCATTTCATCATTTCTCACACCATTTCTCACACAATCCATCCACCTTTTCTTCGGCCTTACTCTACATCTCCATCCATCAACATTCAAAACCATCACTGCTTTAGTGATATGCGTGTCATCTCTCCTCATCCATCATATGTCCATAACAAGAAAGCTGATCGAGGTAACCTTACTCTTGACTTGACTTGATAGCTAGAAAATACAGACTGGCAGTTAATAAGATAAGGGCAGGAAGATTATGATGACTCTCATTGATTAAAAAGTCTAAGTAAAGTCGCTGACGATGAACGAGAAACGAGTAGTGTTAGCGAGCGTGTAGTTCCGATAGTTCGTCGCTGGGCTATAAGCGAGTGTGCGAATGCAACGGGTGATTGCTCGCAACACTCGCTCGCGACGTGTACACGCGTGAACTTTCAAAGCCGCACTGTCGAGAAATGACCGCTAGTTGGTCTCTGGGCGTGTGTTCTGACCGCCAAGCGAGCATCGCTAAGCGAGTAATATCTTTGATAGCTCTTGTTGCTCAGCGACAAAACTAGTTAAGCGAGTAGTCGCCGGCAGTGTGAACAGTCAGAGAGCAACTATTAATGTATGCATCTCTTTCGTTTACACGGAATGTGTATTTCATTGTGGGTTTCTTGAGCGAGAAAATTGCCGATAGTTATTTGTTTTCTCGCCGGTATTCGGACAACTGCCTTCCACAGAGAAATAAAAAGTCCAACATTCATTTGTTTTGTTTGTTACAGCAGTCGTCAGAGAGTCCGTTCGTCACCAACAGGAGCCCTGACAGCAGTGACGGTGACCTGACGGACTCACCCGATGATAATGTATGTATCTTTAGCCAAACAGGCTTCCACTTATGTTATATTTTTTTATTCGCACGGTCGCAACAGGTCGGCTACTTAGCAGGACTTGCCTGCCATTTTTTTCGGTCGACAAATCACTTCTCTCGCTCTGGAGTGTTCAGTTTATAGTTTTATTTATATTTTGCATTAATTTTAATCTCCATTTTTACGGTTTCCTATTCAATTCAATTCAATATATTTATATCAGATAAATTTTATATAAGACTCCGCTGTCTGTCCGTCTGTTTGCCCATCTGTCTGTCTGGCACCAGGCTGTATCTCATAAACCGTGATAGACAGTTGAAATTTTCACAGATGATGTATTTCTGTTACTGCTATAACAGTAAATACTAAAAAAACAGAATAAAATAAATATTTAAAGGGGATTCCATGCAACAGACATGATTTTTTTCGCCGTTTTCTATAAATAATGGTACAGAACCCTTCGTGCGTGAGTCCGACTCGCACTTAACCTGTTGTTTATTCCGACTTGAATAGATTGCAATAGCAATTCATTTTAAATCTTGACCCACATATCCAGCCCATAATGTTCCCACAGCTGCACAGGTCTTCTCACTATGAGATCGAATATTGTTCAAGGTGAGTTAAGATAATTATTGTTATCTTTTAATCGAGCTAACACTTGATAGAATAAAAAAAAAAACAGTAATTATGTGTATACTGAGCATACATATTCAACAATGTTTTGCTGGGGTTCTCTATAATAGCTCATGCATCACGTGTTAATGTATGGTATATCTAGTTTTGTATTTGTAGATTTCGTTTTGACCTCATTGGTAGTCCATAACTAAATCTTCTATTCATCTATACATTTTAATAAAATGGAAAAATCTATGTTTGAATCCAAATAACTAAGTTTATTCAATTGCTTGAAACACATGATACTAAAACACAAACAAACTTTTTATAATTTTTGTCTGTCTATCTGTCTGTTTACCTGGGCTAGTCTTTGGAAGCCAAATAAACTAGAACAATGCATAAAAATATTCGTCCTCAATGCTGTTGGCTGGGGACATACCCAAAAGACTGGCGGCATTGTATCGATGCTCATTTTGAAATAAATAATTTATAGTACATCTTACAATATTTATATGGATACAAATCAATGGATATACTTACAGTACAATGTATGGTGTATTAAATGAATGTAAAGAAATTATATACTCTAAAAAACTCTTAACTTCATAATCATAAATCTAAAAATAATCTAAAATTTATGAGCACTCGGGCCCCAGGATCTCCTATCATAGTGTGGGAATGTGGTAAGGAGGGATGACGGGCATGTGACTAAAGCAGTGATGGGTTTGTATGGCCAGACGAAAGATAGATAGATACGAGTAGAATATATGTATATATATTTTATTGTACACCAAAATTTAAATACACCTATTTAACAATATTGCTTAATTCTATTTTCCACGTGCTGATGGATTGTGTAAGGAACATATATGAGAGAGAGAGGCAATAACAGCACAAACAAGTCCAAAATCGCAGTTATCGAAAACATTAAGTAGTCTAGCAACGCTAACTAATTGATGCGTCTGTTTCACACAAATGAGTTATTTATTTGTATATTTTTTTATTCATAATACGTTCGCGTTTGACCACCGTCTCACCTGTTGGTATGCGATGATGTGGTCGAAGATGGAGCACGCTTACCTAGAAGTAAACTATTCACTCTTGACTTATAGACCCCTAGGTTATAACTATCAGGAAACACAGACTCCGGCAGGAAATTCCACTCCTTAGCCGTACGCACAATGAAAGTATTTCCAATACGTTTGTGCGCATGGGTGGGATGTCCACCATTAGAACTAAATATGAGTGTAATTAGAACCAATAGGGTATGATGGGGTTCGTTTAATTTGGATAAAAACCCAAAGACAAATAAATAGCATAAAATATGTGGGTGAATTGTGAGGAATGATATGGAAACAAAAATAAGTAAATGGTACCGTGCCTTCTGAAAGGGAGAATGGAAGAATAAATCGTGTTGCCCAAGTAAATGGGATTAGGACAGGAAGATGATAATGACTCAGACCTCACCGATATACCGGGTCGATATACCGTCTCGTCGTACTAAACGCTTCTCCTCCACATTCATTGTGCACACAGCCAAGGTGTGGAACTCTCTGCCGGCTTCTGTATTCCCTGCCACATATTTCCCATCAGCCTTTAAACAAAGAGTGAACAGGCATCTTCTGAGCTCGCTCGTTCGATCGTAGACCTCATCTTACACTTACCATCAGGTGTGATCGAGGTCAAGAGCGGGTTTATCTATACTTATAATAAATCTGTAGAGAGGTCAATTCTGTACATGAAATATATTTCCAAAATAACTATCAGGGGGTGATTAGGGATCGATACTGATGCCAAAAATGCAATCAGTTAAATTTTTGTCTGTCTGTCTGTCTGTCTGTCTGTATAACCGATATAGAAACAAAAACTACTCGACGGATTTTAACGAAACTTGGTACAATTATTTTTCATACTCCTGAGCGGATTATAGTATACTTTTCATCACGCTACAATCAATAGGAGCAGAGCAGTGAAGGGAAATGTTCGGAAAACGGGAGAAGTTACTCCATTTTTTAAGCTTCCGTCGCGTGTGCAACCTTAATGGTTAAAGCTACACAAATCATTTCATGACGGAAATGTTCTCCTTAAAATTATATAAAAAATATCCCACGACAGCATGTCTAACTTTTATGGTTGACTCACAATAACACGTGTAACTCCCGATAGCTTAGCAGTTCGAAGCTTTCTGATTATAATATTTGTCTACTCTTACGTTTATAACACTCTCAGTCACCCCTAATTGAAAAAGTTAACATTATTAACTATTCCATAAAAAAATTGGCCAAGTGCGAGTCAGACTCGCCCATGAAAGGTTCCGTAGTAACTATAATATAATATGCAAATTTATTTGACGAAAAAAAAACCTTACAAATTTCTTAAAACTACCTTATTTACATTTTTTACAACTGCGCCAAATAAATTTGTTTTGAAAAAAAAAACCTTACAAATTTCTTAAAACTGCCTTTTTTACATTTTTTACAACTGCGCCGAATAAATTTGTTTTTCATAGTGTTTGTATGAATTACAAAGTTATATTTGCGGTTTTAGAAAATATGCTGTATCTCAAAAACTACTGAATTGATTTCATTCAAACTAATTTTGGTTGAAAGTTTATATTAAGATCTACAGACATATATTTTTTTTAGATTTTTCACTCCATTATTATAGAAGTTAGAGGTTGTGTCCGCCACACACACATTTTACCACTTTGGAAGCTTATATCTTTTAAACGATTGACTTTATGGAAAAGTGGTTTTAGAAACCCCGATGTCGTTTTTAAAGAACTGTCTATAGATACCACACATGCATCGATATCATGAAAAAAAATATTTTCAGGTTTAGTTCCATGTATGGGGAGCCCCCCTTTATTTTAAATATTTTTTAATTTTTTTCTCAAAATCGGAAAGCGGTTCACAGAATACATCTACCTATCAAGTTTCACATGTATAGTCTTAATAGTTTCGGAATAAAATTGCTGTGACAGACGGACGGACGGACAGACAGACAGACAGACAGACGGACAGACATGTCGAAACTATAAAGATTCCGTTTTTTGCCATTCGGCTACGAAACCGTAAAAAGAATCATATAAATCGGTATAGAAACACCAAAGTTATACATGAAATAGGCTTATAATAGTAAGCCATCGCGCGTGAATACTGAATCATGCTATAAGGATTATTTTTGAGAATCGGTCGCCGCGCTCGACGCGTCTTGCGGTCGAAGTGTTCTCTAGGTACTTAAGCCTCATGTGAACGTGATCTAAACAATATTACCAATACATTAACTTACGCTGACGGAGTCGCGGGCACAGCTATATTGTATCATTACGCTAAGGCCAATAGGAGCGGAGCGCCAATGAAGAATGCTTCAAAATCGGGGTTAAATTTAACGTTAGCCCAAAGTAACTATTCCACGCGGACGAAGTCGCGGGCAAAAGCTAGTTCATAATAAAAAATAATAGAAAAGTGAAAAGATATAGAAAATCTAACACTCATTTGTTTTGTATGTCTCAGCAGTTGTCAGAGAGTCCACTCGTCACCAACAAGAGCCGTGATAGCAGCGACGGTGACCTGACAGACTCACGCGATGATAATGTGCGTATCGTTAGCCAGAGCGGCTTCCAATTCTATTCAATTATCATTTATTTCGGATTTTTACTCCACATATTTACAATTATTTTTAGAATGCGGTAAGGACTGTCCCGCTACTGTAATGCATCTGAGATGTTTGCGCAGTACCAAACTGATAGGTTTCAGGCCGCGCCTTACGCAAATAAACGGCCTCTCTCGTGACCAGGTTGCGGGTCAGTAATAACAGCATTCTGAAAACTGTTGTGGAGAATTTTTACTCCCTTATTTTGAGACATTTTGTATAGTTAATGAACAAGTAAATACTTGCCTGTTCATCCCTCATGCAAGATGTACTCAACTACTTCATTATTCGTTTATTTTATTTTATTTATACGTGTAATTGTTTTTCATACTTACATTAGTTTTAAGCGTGAACAAACTAACAGCTACTAACATCATGGATGTATTTTGTCCGAATTGAATAATAAAATAAATTAAATTATAACCTAGTGTTTATAACAGCATAATAGCCCCAAAGAATTATAAGTAAACTAGCTTCCGCCCGCGACTTCGTCCCCGTGGAAAAAAAAATCCCCCGATTTTGAAACATTTTTCATTACTGCTCCGCTCCTATTGGGGTTAGCGTGATGATATATAGCCTATAGCCTTCCTCGATAAATGGGCTATCTAACACTGAAAGAATTTTTCAAATCAGAACGGTAGTTCCTGAGATTAGCGCGTTCAAGCAAACAAACAAACAAACAAACAAACAAACAAACAAACAAACTCTTCAGCTTTATAATATTAGTATAGATTAAATTTTTGAATATAAGCTGCGTGGGATACGCCCAACCTGGGGTATGTCTGCTTGACTGCGTACAGTCGTATCTATCGCCTCAAGGTCGGAGAGTCCCAACTATCAGCTAGCGTTCTCAGAATAGTGTTGATACAACTGTACTCTTACAATAACTTAAGTGGGTCCCGACTTTAGGGGGGCTCTTTAGCGCATGCCTGGAGAGGGGCCAGTTTCCGCTTCGCTGGAAGACGGGAAAGCTGGTCCTGATCCAGAAAGCCGGGCGCCCTGCGGACTCTCCGTCCGCATTCCGGCCCATCGTGCTGCTCGACGAGGTGGGCAAGCTCTTGGAAAGAGTGATTGCAGACCGCCTCTTCGGGCACCTGAATCGGGTGGGCCCGGATCTTGCGGAGTGCCAGTTTGGCTTCCGCAGGGGGCGCTCGACGGTGGATGCTGTCATGCGCGTGAGAGCCCTCACGACGGGGGACGCGGTATCCCGGGGCAGGGTCGTCTTGGCGGTGTCTTTGGACATCACCAATGCCTTCAACACCCTGCCCTGGAGTTGCATCAGGGAGGCACTCCGGTATCACCGGGTGCCGACCTACCTCCGTCGCATAGTCGAGGACTACCTGACGGACAGAGCCGTCATCTACCCCGGTCACCGGGGAGAGTGGAACCGGCGAGAGATGTCGTGCGGTGTCCCACAGGGTTCGGTCTTGGGGCCGCCCCTGTGGAACATCGGATACGACTGGGTGCTGCGCGGCGACCTCCCTGACGGCGTCAGCGTAGTATGTTACGCTGACGACACGCTCGTCCTGGCGCAGGGAGAGTCGCACCAGGCGGCGGCCGACCTGGCGACGCAAGCGGTTGCGACAGTCGTTCGTAGGATCCGGCAGTTGGGACTCGACGTGGCGCTGCACAAGACCGAGGCAATGTGCTTCCATGGCGGTCGGAACGCGCCACGGTCCGAGTCCCACATAACGGTGGAGGGGGTTCGCATCGGCGTCGGGAGGACGATGAAGTACCTGGGACTCGTCCTCGACAGCCGGTGGAACTTCAGGGAGCACTTCCTGAGTTTGGCCCCAAAGCTGAACCGGGCAGCAGCCGCCTTCAGGCGACTCCTGCCTAATCTCAGCGGGCCAAACGCCTCCTGCCGAAGGCTGTACGCCGGCGTCGTGCGGTCCATGGCCCTCTACGGGTCCCCAGTGTGGGCCCTGTGCATCCGGACGCGACCACTAAAGTTGGTCGCATGCCAGAGGGTCATGGCTATCCGAATGATCCGGGGATACCGCACGATCGCCGGCGAATCGGCCAACCTCCTTGCCGGATTGCTGCCCTGGGATCTGGAGGCGACTGCCCTCCAGCGCGTCTATGAATGGCGCGTGGAGGCGCGGCGCCGGGGCGTATCCCCGCTGCCTCGAGAAGTCGAGGCGCGGCGGGAAGAGCTCCGGCGCGATCTCAGGGCAGTATGGAGGGAGCGACTGTCGCAACCGACGGCCGGGCACGCCGCAATTGCGGCGGTAAGACCCCTCTTTGAGGAGTGGCTAGATCGGCGTCACGGCGTCCTGACCTACCGCATGACGCAGGTCCTCACCGGACACGGAAGTTTCGGGAGGTACCTGTGTCTGATGGGTAAGGAAGAGACGCCTGGGTGTCACCACTGCGAGGGTCGCCCTGAGGACACAGTCGAGCACACAGTGCAGGACTGCCCAGCTTGGGCAGAGCACCGACGTGTCCTCACGGCGACAATAGGCGGAGACCTCTCGCGCCCGGCCTTGGTCGAGGCCATGCTGCGGGGCGAGAGGGAGTGGGAAGCGGTCGCCTCCTTCTGCGAAGCAGTCATGCTTTCGAAGGAGGAGGCGGGCCGCGTGAGGGAGAGGATGGCGTCCTCCCTGCAGCCCAGCCGCAGTGGTAGACGCCCACGGCGTCGGACGTCGGCCGACGATCTCCGGCCACCGTAGGCGCGGGCATGCGGACAGCGAGTAAAGGGCAACTCGCTGTCCGACCATGGACCATGCCCGGGTCGACGGCGCGTCGTGTTTCACGCGCGCCTCAAAGAGCGTCAGCAAACTGACGAGGCCCCCTCTGCAGAGGGCCGAATCCTGCCGGGGTCGTGGGACTCATCCCGTTACCGTGGCCCCGGTATGTAAAGGATTATTGAAGGAACACCGTGGATTTTAGTCAGTAAAAGTCTGACAGTCCCTCCCACCCTGCCCGGAGTGGGAGGACTTATTTGATAATTTTACCACGTTAAAAAAAAAAAAAAAAAAGTGGGTCCCGACCGCTGGAACTAAACTAAAACTTAACAAAAACTTTTGAGCTGAAAATGATGGAAATCAATGCCTTCTAATATTATTTAAAGCGAAATTAGCTCTAAAGAGAAAATGTAACATGCCACTTAACCGATTTTGCTGAAGGTAGTTAATGTTTTTTTTTTGTGAGTGACCTCTCGCAACCTATGAAGTGGTCAGCGGTGATTTGTCGTGGTATTACCCAGCTGAACAAACTGAAATAAACCAAAAAATAGAACTTAATAAATGTACAACATTATGTAGACAAAGAGGAGTCGCCCTGACTTTTGTCAAGATCGTAATACGTCAGAGTGGCAGATGTGATGTTGGTTGATTGTTGCAGGAGCCTTCAGAGAGCTTCATCACGCCTCAGTACCGAGACTACAGCAGCACCGGCCTGGAGGTAACAACAGAAACAGTGAGTGTTTTTATTTATTACTTATAAGTCGTACCCATACTATATATAAATGTAACTGCATCGGCGGTGGCCTAGTGGTGGCAAGCGCAACTGCTGCTGTTTTCGGGTTCAATTCCCGGGGTCGGACAAAAATTGCTATTGGGTTTGTCTAACAGAAATTACTCAGTAGTAGCCTGGAGTGTGAATAGTTGGATAGCGACTGCATTGATACCGACAATCAATCGGATCGCTTGACGTAGGTTCGTTTTTAACACATCATTGCTCCAGAGGATAATAATTAGTTGTTTAAAAGTTTATTGTTACATTTTCCAAGCTAAACTCAAGTAGTACGTCATTAACTACACTAAATTATTAATATAACAAAATAAATTAATTTTTCACACAATAATGTATCGATATCGCACCTACCTACTTGAAGTAAATAAAAACGTTCGCTACTGGACTTATGTACCGAAGTTATGTACGTATTTGTTTAGAACCAAATATACTCATCATTTATTAGTTATAGTAGATAGATAGATAGATAGATGGATAGAATATCCTTTATTGTACACCAACATTTTACCTTTTAATAATATTGTTTTTTTATTTCGCGGTCGGATTGCGAAGTTTATAATAGTTGGAATTCTATCATTTTGGGTTCTATAATGCAATACAAAACGGGTGAGACACTGTTCTCCTAGCTAGTACAAATTTAAGGGTCTCCCTTGTTTGACCGAAAGGAATTTGACAAACTTTCACTTCCCAAAAATTTTTTCGCATTATTTCATTTGCCAAATTATTACTTAGCAAAAACTCTATTCACAAAAAATTGTAACGCAAACCTGATTGCGAAATTAAGGTTTAAACTATAACTTGTTTACCAACTATAGTACTTTGATAATTTTTTATTTAGTCAAACATTTCTGTTGGAATAACAGTTTACAATCTCTTTTTTCTATTAATGTAAGTCGTTTCTGGGTCAGGAGGTCACAATTTTAACCTAACCTAACCTACCCATTTTGTTTAAAGAAGAAATTAACCCAATCTAAATAGTTGAGTTCCGCGTTTATTGTCTGAAGATTGTTTGCTGTAATAAATCATTTGACGTGACGAGACGAGACCAAATGCCATAATGACATTATAAATAAAATAAATAAAATAAAATAATCTTTAATTCGGATAAGCAACATCCTGATCCATATGGGTTAGTAAAAAAACAAAAGATAACTTATCTTGTTAACTTACCTATGTTAGTACCTAAACTTATGTATTTTCTATTTTACAACAAGGCTGTTGTTCAAAATGCATCTTTGAACAACATCACCTAACAAAGGAGAATCGTACCTCCCCGCTATGGTCTTCAGGATGGAGTTGGAGCTGCCCCGCACTCTGCAGAGTAAAGAGGCAGATTTCTGTCTGACGATGGCATGGAAGCCATCGACTTGTGCTTGTGCAAACATATCTGATGCACTGCAAAAACGGGACAGCCCCATCAACATCCTGAACCCGTTGTTATATTGGACCCATAGGGCGCTAATAGCCCGCTGAGTATAGTTGGTCCACAGGCTGCACGTGTAAAACACTTGGCAATAAGCTTTAAATAGAAAAAAAAATAAAAAAATTTACAAAAAAAAAAACGTGTAAAAGTGTTTTTTTAATAACCAATTTGCAAAGGAGATTGCCCGATTTGTAAGGAAAGTTAGGTCCCAGTGGAAAATTGTTGTGCCCTGAAGATTTTTATTTTAAATAATAGTAAAAATATAGTATATTCATAATCAAAAACCATTTTTCATTTATTCACCCTGGTTCAAGAGATATCATTGTTATTCTGTTGTAAAAATCTAGGTTATAATTAGAAATTGACATTGACATTTCCTGCTTATTCTATTTAGATTAAGTACCTTCTTCTACTACCTATCTACTATACATCACTATGGGGATGGGATTATGTCTCTAGAAAAGTATATGGGATCAAAAATCAACGTATCTAAACAAAGCAATCACGCTCGTAACGAACCACAGAACGAAGTTTGCGAGATCTGTGACATCCACAAGTAAATGTTGCCAGATCATTTTTTTATAATCTATTAATAAATCGTTATAGATCAATCGATAAAAATTACTTCGTTAATAAGGGGTTTTCTAAATAAATAAATGGCTACTATTATTATGTCTATTGCTTTTGTGAACATTTATTATTTATCAATGTAGGCCTATTATGAATTTGTGCAACCTATTATTGTCGTTGTTTCGGATATACATGGTACAATAATACATATTTAAAGGACAGGAATAACATCATTCTACCTCATCGTCGTAAAACAAAACAATAAGACAGTAGCGTTGAAGTTATGTAAACTGCCTACTAAAAAGTTATATGTACTTAATTAAAAATGTTTTTTCATTGTTTAATTATCGTTTTATTTTGATATCGATTACTCAATTGATTAAAAGATGGCATTCGTTATTTAATTCTTTGATACCTGGCAACTTTATTTTGTATACCAATCAAACCACAGACAACATTGAATCAAGCGGATGTCGACGTAACGTTTAAGCATTAATTAATTAATTAATTAGTTTGTGGAATGCATTACCCATAGAAGTGAGGCGTGCTCAAACGCTACCAGCGTTCAAAAGAGTGGTGAAGGAGCATTACCTCTCCCTATAACTTTTCCCCTTCTTTCTCAATTATACATGTAATATTTATTTGTATATGATTTTGGTACTGTATGTATTTTATATTATTGTGTTCAATTAATATTATGATGTTTGTACACTGACAGCCCTTAATCTGTCTCCTTTAAGTTTGTCCATCCAAAGGTTGTCTGTAAGAGATCGCCCTGTGCGATAAGACCGCCCATTGTGCACTAGTTTAATTTTTTTGTATCCATAGAAATATTGTAAAGTGTACAATAAAGTATATAATAAATAAATAAATAAATAATTTTAAATTTATTCCCAGGGTGAAAGAAATTGTATAAAAAATACCATGTGCACAAACAAATTAATAATATTTTTTGGTTATTATTAAAATCAGGCACATGATACCACAAAAGGGACCTGTTCCGTGGCAATCTCCTTTAAGATCATTTATGTAAGCAAAAGTGGCACGTAAGTGATTATTACAGAATATAAAGCATCATCTGAAAATTAACGTATTGATGTCATACAATTGTTATTATTACTAAGTGACAATGTATGTTCTGATAGAATAAATAAAGAATGTGTAAGCCCAAAACGGTAAAAGGTTTTTTTTGTTGGTAGATTCTCGTTTGATTACCATCTCAACGGATGTGAAGCTAGGTCGAAGATAAAGCACGCTTGCCTAGAAGTATCCTATTCTCTAAATAATTATAATCTTTTCTCTCTCCGTCACTGTACAGATGCAGTGGCTGTTGACGCCGAAAGAACTCCGAGCCGACTCCCGGCTGCGACGTCTACTGAAGCTCATACTGTTCCACCCTTATATGGACACCTTCATAGTGGAACTAGAACCGATACATACGTATAATTGCAGCAGCAGGCCCATTCATTAGGTCCTTTAAACTGCACAGGCCTATTTATTAAATGGCAGGTGACAATCTGACAATTATTTAAGTTAATATTTATCTAGATACTAATATTATAAAGCGGAAAAGTTTGTTTGTTTGAACGCGCTAATCTTCGAAAGTACTGGGTGGATTTGGATAGGATTTGGTATCGAAGTCCTTTAAAGCTTGAAGAAGGATATAGGCTAGTTTTTAACCGACTGATATTTAAATGATCTTTATTTTGCAAATTGGTTATTAAAAGACACTTTTACACGTAATTTTTTCGTAAAGGTGAATGCCAAGTTTCGACTCGAATCATGTAGCGTCCGACAGACTTTCTAAATTAATGATGATTCATTATATAAAACTGTAAGAATTATACAGTATAAATAAAATCTGTAGAAGTACACCGTTTAAAAGTCATTTTAAATAGTTATTCAATTTATCAACATGTTTTCTATCTATAATTTCAATTAGAAATGTTGCCAATATCAAAATAAAATAATATCGATACGAAATTGCACTTGCAAATCGATTACATTAATATCATTATGAACCTACGTAAGTGAATTTATTAGTTACTAAAGTCATAACTCGTAATTCTTATAATAATTAATAATGTTTAGTTATATCTTTTAATATCTTATAATAATTTAAAGTAATTCAATACAATTATCGATACAGTTTAGAATAGTTATTTAGTGCTGATAACACTTAATCTTGTAGTTGTCACTGATAATTGTGAAAAGTTTTACTTTTCCCGCATTTTATGACGAGCGACGAAGTGTCTTATATGTTTTTTGAGTTTTGTGTTGCTTATTGCTTTCTTATTGGACTCCGATTTCTGTATTACTAACGACTACCTTGGCTGTTGAAAACGAATTAAATAGTCATTATTCAATAATTTTATAGTTTATTTCATGTTATTGTTAAAATTAAGTATTAAGTGGTCAACTTCAAAGAACTATAACTTTTTTGGTGTACTTCTTATAGAAAACTAACTACACAGTCAAATTATATAATTATTTTCCTTTTTTATGATATATAGTTCATCTTTGTCGGTTCTGGCCGAGTCTTGAAGGAAGCCTTGGCATTCTCCTTTAAACTAGATGAGGCAGGTGTGTCCTAACTGACTACCCTGAGGAGAAACCCCGAAACAAACTCAGTTAATAATAATTGCCACGAAAATGTGATAATTGTGTCAACGATAGATAATCATGCCTTGCCCGTTAGTTTCAACTAAAAGCCGCGCAGGACTTCGCTCTCGTGGACTTTATTACGATAAAAACATAACCTTCCTTCTTTTCCAGTTTGGTAAATAGCATATAACCTTTGTCAAGCTTTTTCCAAACCAGATTTCATCCAAATGCGCCCAGTAGTTTTCAGTTTCGAAGATCAGCGCGTGTAACAAACAAAGAAGCAAGCTTTTCAGTTTTATAATATTAGTTTCGAAGATCAGCGCGTGTAACAAACAAAGAAGCAAGCTTTTCAGTTTTATAATATTAATTATAGATATGGCTGTCAAGAACCTCTGGAAGTAAATAATAATAATTATTTATTAAAAATCATTAGTCTTCTTCTGGGCTTATTCGTTCCATCGTAGACCTCATCTATCGATAGCCATCAGGCGAGATTGCAGTCAAGGGTTCAATCGAAAAACAAACATAAATTCAGGTTTATACAAGATGAGTCAATGCTTTTACCACGATCAAATTATAGTATTTCAACTGTAGTATTTTTGTTGTAAATGTACATATATATGTTTACGTATATATACATATATTTATTTACATATTTTTATATATTTTTTTTCTGGTTTTATAAGTATAATTATTTAGTACACTAATTTAGTCCTCCCCAGTTTAATTAAAGTTTTTAAAGTCCTTTCAAAGGTTGTCTGGAAGATATCGCTTTCAGCGATAAGACCGCTATTGTAACCATTAGAATAAGCAATATTGTTAAATAGGTTTGTTTAAATTTTGGTGTACAATAATATATATATATTCTATCTATATATCTATCGATCTTTTCTTTGGCCTTTCTCTACCTCTTCTCTCTCTCTTCTTGTATTGAGGGAAATGGATAGAATTGATACAATATATTCTATCCATTTCCCTCAATACAAAGTGGCTAGCTATTTTACGAAAGAGCAATTTTGTTCTACAATTGGATTGTCTCAGCGATACTAGCTATTATGTTAATTTTATTGTGATTATGTGTACTTGGGACTTATGTTTTGAATACATCTGGGGTATCATTAGAACTTGAAACGGGATATTTACTATGTGTATATTTTAACAGTGCCAAAATATCGGAATCACGAAACGAAATAGACACATGGTAAATGTCCCGTTTCAAGTTCTAATGATACTGTCAGTGACCATGTTAGCTTAAATACTTATACATCTGGGGTAGGTCTAGGTACTATACACATTTTAAATGTCTTTAAATTATAATAGTTCATTTCATTTTACGCCTAGTTATAAATTGCCTTGATTGATTAATAAATGATTAAATGTAGTTGAACCTGAATTTTATTTAAAAACTCTTACATATTCTATAACCAAACCAAAGTTATAGCAATAATATTAATGAAATGAAATAATGATAACGAAATGATGATGTTTACTTTGCAAATAGGTTATAAATAACACTTTGACACGTCATTCTTTTCCGTAAATGTAAACTAGACGAGGCCAGTGTTTCCTAACTGACTACTCTGAGAAGAAACACTGAAACAAACTCAGAGGTCAACGTCTCTTTCAAATGTATCTCTTTTAAAATTATGTAAGTGTGTTTAAATTGTTGGTGTACCATACAGTAAATTCTATATATCTATTTTCTCTTCCATCACTTCTATTAACTCTTGTCCAATGAAGAATGGCTGCAGTCACAATGTCAGTCCTCTCCACGCAGTGTGCGGACCCATTGAGTGAAGAGCGAGCGTTGCATCGCGCGCCCTGCGTCACCCACTGTACACGAGCTTACACAGGTTGTGTTCCCCTCTTTGAAACTGATACACTATCAATTATGCTGTAATTTTAATCTAAGCCTGCTTTAAAATTTCGTTAGGTAGGAATAAGTAGGACATAGTGATTCTTATCTATTATATGACTGTGATATCTATTGTACACCTATACACACAAGTAAATGAATTGAATTGATTTCAGTCTGATTGTTTTTGAAAGCTAGTGACGTAGGGAAGATCGAAGGAGTGAAATTCTCTACTAGAGTTCGTGTTTCCTGATAGCTATAACCTAGGGGTGTTTAAGTAAAGAGTGAATAGGTTACTTCTAGGTAAGAGAGCTTCATCTTCGACCATGTCATCGCTTATCATCAGGTGAGATGGTGGTTGAACGCAAGACTAATATCAATTTAAAAAAATACCTTTAGGGTTACTAGGCAAAATAACTAAGGGTATTGCTGTTAATTGCATACAAAGCTTTTAAGCAGTCGCTTTTTATAACATACCTGCTTGTGCCCGCGACGTTGTTCGTATTTTTTCTCGGCGTAGATCCTAATCCTACGGGAATTCCGGGATAAAAGTGACCTGTATGTTACCTTACAACCTCTTCTATTTTGTAGTGAAAGTCCCATTAAAATTGCTTCAGCCGTTCCATACATTAGCCCGTATAGACAGAAACATAGATAGTAAAAAAAACGTTTATGTGTATTTTTAACCGACTTCTGAAAAAGGAGGAGGTTCTCAATTCGGATGTTTGTTTGTTTTTTTTTTTTTTTTTTTTTAACCGACTTCTGAAAAAGGAGGAGGTTCTCAATTCGGATGTTTGTTGGTACTGCTGTGGGATGATGAAATAAATGCACTTGTCCTAAATAAATTGTTTATTGTCCAACCGATACAATGGTTAGCGAGCGACTAGCTGCTACAGGCTAACTTACATTCCGACACACACACACACACGTATATTGTACATATCATATATCTAACCCCACATACACCCCCTTCTAATAAAAAATAATAGTACATATTTTTTTATTCTAATCAAAACAATTTCCGACATTAAGTAGGTTTCAGCCAAATAGTCATACAATATTATATTTTATTACAGTTTTCTTATTCTATACCTCATAGTTATTAGGAGACCTCTGGTTTGGTTGCGGTATAACACTTATAACACTACTGGAACGTAACGCGTTCAATTCCCGGCGCAATAAACGCTTGCTACTGTTTGCACACGTTTTGTACACCGTTACTGCACATGCCACGAAAATGATTACAGCCATCACAGTGACCATGATGCTCAATACCTCCAACTTATATTCCGTGTGTGACGTAGAAGCATGATTTGCCCCGTTCTGGGCAATAACAATTTCTTCTTGTTTCTTCTCAACTGAATATGTTTTACCCATGCTGATATTGCTTCTCAATACGCGAAATTAAAAATATAATTATAATGGGAATCGAACCTGTTATGTCACGATAAAGCGGCCTTACTAATGAATTTGTGCGAGTGCTTTCAAATGATTTATACAAAGTAATTATCTTATTATTAACATTCATATTGATTGCTACACCGCAACGACCTACTTAACAAATTTAGCTTACCTATTACAAATCATTAAATCTAACTGGCTTTTTAATATTTCTACCACTGCGTGTTATTTTTAAAGGTGTGTTTACATTACTGTGCTGATGCTGATTTAAGGTGCTATTTTCTGTAATAATAGTATCCTCCAACATGTATGCAGGCTTAAGTCTATCTACTGAAATGTTACATATTTTATTATTAATTAAAATTTTGAATACTTTTGAGTTTCTTTCTATAACCTTGTAAGGTCCGCTGTACGGCGGAGTCAACGGCTTTCGAACTGCATCTATTCTAAGAAACACATGGGAACAGCAACTTAAATCTGCATGTACAAAAATAGACTTGTTATTGCTTAAATCTCTACTTTGAGGCCTAATTTTACTTAAAATATCCCTTAATCTAATAATGTACGCTTGTGGATTATCTATCTCAATACAACTATCTCTATAAAACTCCCCGGGTAACCGCAGACAATGACCCACAGTAAATTCTGCTGCGCTTATGTAATCGCTATCCGCTTGACACGCAGCTCTTAACCCTAACATTACTGTGGGCAACTCAATAAACCATGATAAATTATCTTTTAACCTACACATTAAAGCCGTTTTTAATGACCTATGCCATCTTTCGACTTTGCCATTACACTGAGGGTGGTATGGGGTTGTTCGCGTTTTATGTATACCTAATAATATCATTAAATCTCTAAATAACTCACTCTCAAACTGCCTACCCTGATCCGTAGTAATTTTATTTGGACAACCGAACCGACATATCCATCCGTCATACACAGCTTTTGCAACTGTCTCTGCCGTCATATCTGATACTGGATGTATTTCTGGCCATCGCGTACGCCGATCAATCATAGTCACGCAATACCGATAGCCATGTTCTGTTACTGGTAACGGCCCTATCAAATCCACATGTAAATGGCTAAAACGGTCGCCTTCCTCGAAATTACTAAGTTTAGACACCGTGTGACGTACTATCTTACTCTTTTGACAATTAACGCATGTCTTCACCCATGTTCCAACGTCCTTGTTCATACTTGGCCAAAAAACTTTTTTACAAATCAAAGCACGCGATGCCCGAACCCCTGGATGAGCTAAATTGTGAAATTTGTCAAATATGGTTTTTCTAAATTGTAATGGAATATACGGTCTAATATTTCCTGTAGATATTTCGCAATAAATCATGTCATTCGAATTATTTATATTCGTACGCTTCAATTGTATGCTGCTAGTAACACCTGAACTGATTAAATTTGCTAGCTCAGCGTCGCCCGCTTGCGCATGTGCAATTTCTTGGTATTGCGATGAGGCCGGACATTCTATCACCTCTATTCTTGATAATGCATCTGCCACCGGATTCTTGTTACCGTGCACGTGCCGTATGTCGCTTGTGAACTCGCTAATATACAACAGTTGACGTGTTCTTCTAGGTAATTCTTTGTTCGATCCTAACTTTGTAAATGCATACGTAAGAGGCTTGTGGTCAGTATATACTGCAAAATTTCTACCTTCTACTATATCCCTAAAATAAACTATTCCTGAATAAATCGCCAAAAGTTCCTTATCATAAGTACAGTACTTCTTTTGGGATTCCGTAAGCCGTTTGGAAAAATAGCCGAGGGGTCTCCATGTGTTATTTTCCTTCTGATGCAAAACGGCGCCTATACTATAATCAGATGCGTCCGTCATTAAACCTAACTCTGTCTCCACGATTGGATATGATAACGTGGCGGCATTTTCTAAATTTTCCTTACATTTTTCAAATGATCTGGAAGCCTCATCTGACCATTCTATTTTACGTTTATCCCGCTTCTTTGCCCCATGTAAGTACTTATCTAAAATGCCCTGCTCATCTGCTGCATGAGGTATATGATTTCTGTAAAAATTTAACATTCCAAGAAACCTTCGAAGTTGCTCGATGGTTTCTGGTTTTGGGTAGTTCTTTATAGCTTTGACTTTTTCAGGTAAGGGGCTAATACCTTTTTCTGAAACTTCATACCCTAAGAAATCTATTTTTGTCTGACCAAAAACACATTTTCCTAAATTTATAGACATTTTATATTTCTTAAACCGTTCAAACAATAACTTTAAGTGTTGTTTATGAATGGTGATGTTATCCGATCCGAGGATGACATCATCAAGGTATCCGAATGCTACTGACTGTCCTGTTATATTATTATGGCTATCTCTATTGTTTATGTTACGCTCGTTATAATCTAAGTGTTCTATGCCCGATAATATGGTATTATTAATAAATCTTTGGAATGTTTGAGCTGCGTTTCGCAGACCAAAAGTCATTCGCGGAAACTCGTAGAGACCAAAGGGCGTAATAATAGCCGTCTTTTTTATGTCCTCCGGCCGAATTTTAACAAAGTGATAGGCTCTGTAAATATCGACCTTCGAAAATATTTTTTTGTTATGCAATCCGTAAGTAAAATCTTGCACCCTCGGGATCGGATAGCGATCCGGTTTAGTTATCGAGTTTAGCATCCTATAATCGCCGCAAGGACGAATTTCGCCACCTTTCTTCGGCACTACGTGTAACGGACTCGCCCATTCGCTGTCTGATGGCCTACATATGCCCAACTCTTGCATTACTTGAAATTCTTTTTTAACTAAATCATACCTGTGTGGTGGTAGTCGTCTGGCTCGGGCGTGTACTGGGGGTCCCGTGGTTTCTATATGATGGTACACCGAGTGTTCCGGAATGTCCTTGAAAGTAGGAGGCCGTGTGATGTCCTGAAATGATTCCAGTAAATCTGCGTACGGGTGACTACTATTAATACATTTTACAGTACCATCTAGGTCTGTGCTTTTAGATCCACAAACGTACAAATTAGTGACTAAGTCTACCAGCCTATTATTATATAAATCTACCGCTAGCCTAAAATTACTTAAGAAATCAGCTCCGATTATCGGTTGTCTAACCTCGCACACTATAAAGGGCCACTTAAATACCCGTCTCAATCCAAAAGTTATTTCAAGGTTACATATACCATATGCCTTTATCTCGCTATCATTAGCCGCGTACAACTTAAAATCACATGGTTCTAATAACCGTTTTTGCACACATCTTTTTGGTAACACCGATATGTTAGCGCCGGTATCTATTAGGAATGTAAGCTTAGTATAATTATCTTTAATTAACAAACGGTGATTTTTAGCTACCTGACCTTGGGTACATTCGTTCACCGACTCCAAACATACCGCCTTCAGTTTTCCTTCTCCTTCTTACTCCAAGCGCATGGTTGCTCGCAGCGCCTCGCCTTATTCCTAAAACGGTAGTGAAATCTGCACAGCCAATCCGGGTCTCCGGGTGCTTTTCTTATGCTCGACCCTGACCTGCTCCTGTAGCCTTGACTCCTGCTTCTTGCGCGCCCACGGTTCTGCACCTCATTGCGCAGTGCTGCTACCTCCAACGTCAGTTTTCCCAGCTGGTTGGCTAGTTCGATCAGTGATCCTTGCGACGCCTGCGCTGTGCTATCAGTCACTGCTGCGATTTCGAAAGACCTGCTGTTCTCAACTATCTTGTCCGCTATTGTAGCTAGACTATCCAGGGACTGATCCTGACACACCGCGATCACTGCCCGGACTGAGGCAGGCATTCTGGACAGCCACAGGCTCTTCAATGTTTGATCAGACACTTGTGTTGTGCGGCCTAACTCTTTCATTCTTCGTAGTAGATGCGTGGGTTTCTGGGAACCCAGTTCCAGCTCAGAAACAAGTTTCTGAAACTGGCGCTCGGCGCTCTCTTCGTACACTTGAAGCAGCCGTTCTTTCAACGTGGTGTACTTGTCATTAGCTGGCGGTGACGTTACTAGATCGCTTACTTGCTGAATCGCGTCCCTCGTCAGCTTCGAGATGACCATGTTGAACTTCGCTTCCTCCCCCTGTTTCTGCGGGGCCATTACGGCCTCAAATTGAGCAAACCATAAACGTGGCATATCCACCCAGAAGTCCGGTAGTTTTGAAGACACGCTGATGGCGGCCAGAGTCATCCCTGGAGTCTCTGGCTCTTCTTTTACTTTCGGTTGCACCGTCTGCCCGGTCGCCGACGCTGACTGAGGATACGTCGGAGAAGCAAACATTTTCACCACGTGTTCCTTTTTCCTGAGTCGCTCGCTTGGATAATAATTGCTCACACACACGATACAAAACCCAGCAGTACCAAAAAATGTCTCTATAACTGTTTTTTACGTGCACTGTTACTGCCAATTAATCACGTCGGGGTCACCAATGTTGGTACTGCTGTGGGATGATGAAATAAATGCACTTGTCCTAAATAAATTGTTTATTGTCCAACCGATACAATGGTTAGCGAGCGACTAGCTGCTACAGGCTAACTTACATTCCGACACACACACACACACGTATATTGTACATATCATATATCTAACCCCACAGTTTGTTTTTTTTTTTTTTTTTTTTTTTTTTTATGTTTGTTCGGGCATAGCTCCGTCGCTCGCCAACCGATTTTAAAAATTCTTTTTTTGATGGAACGGGTATACTTCCCAAATGGTCCCATGAAAATTTTATCGACATCGAACAAGCCGTTTCTGAAAAATTAACAAAAGTCTAAAAAAATATTTACATTGATGATCTTTTCGGTTACTCTATATTGTGTTTTTTGTTCGCGCGTTTTTACTTTTTTGTAGTTGACATTTTGGCTTTTATAACTAGATTAATTACAAATTGACCCACTAAAAAGCGCGAAAATAAAAACTTTTTTGCAAAAAAATAAAACCGACTTCCATATCAAAACACTACAAAGCCAAAAATAATTTTAATTTCGGGAGGCGGTGTGAAAAAAAAGAAAATACAAAACCAATAACACCGACTACCGAAATTAAAATTATTTTTGGCTTTGTAGTGTTTTGATATGGAAGTCGGTTTTATTTTTTTGCAAAAAAGTTTTTATATTATTTTAGTGTCGCGTTAAGAACTATAAGCACTTGAGAAAAGACAGTAACCTATTCACTCTTTACTTAAAAACTCCTATATCTATAGCTATCAGGAAACACGGACTCCGGCAGAGAATTCCACTCCTTAGCCGTACGCACAATGAAATTAATAATAGTATTACAATTCTAGAGATTAGGTACCGTTTTTGATCAACAAAGTTTATTTAATTACCAATCAAGCTTGTTTTCATCGGTATGTCGAAACGATCCACTAATGCCCTGTAGCCAATATCGTCGTAACAAAAGCATTTGGGGTCCCATCTCAATCCAAACTACATTGACCTAACGGAACAGACACCGAGCGCAGACAATTACCGACAATAGCATCTACATACAATAGAGCGATCACTGATCACCGCTATCACGCCGACAAATCGTCGCCGAAACGCCGCCAAAACGTCGACGAATCGCTGGCAATTAAACGATAGATGTCGCTGGGTGTGCTGGCCATTTAGAGAACATGTGTACTTGTATCGATATCGATATAAGCACAGCTCTATTGTGAGCCGAATGTCGGTCATCTGTCGATAAACATGAGCTCACTGAATCAAATGTTCTGGATGGACGTATTGCCTATCTGACGGATATTTGGTGGTAATTTGACAGTGTTGTTGCAAGCTGAGAGAGTACTCATGACTGATTCAGGTATGATATCGGTTAAACAATGGTGCCAGCGAGACAGATTTATTGAAAAAAGTATTTGTTATGCGTCTAAGGGATTGTAAATGCACTCATGTCACGATACAGGAAAGATTGCAAGTATAGCAAGGGAGTGTTTTCCCGCGTAAATCCCATCCATGTAGTCGTTTTTGCGTGAAAGAGCAAAAAACATACATACACAATCTTTTGCATTTCTAATATTATTTAATTATTTATATTATAATTATTTTCTAATATATATGGCGTCGGCGTTCCAGCCGGAATTGGAACCCAATGGCCTGGCGCGTGACAATGGCAAAAGACCGGACGGCATGTCATTGTTTCCTTGGAAGATGGGTAGGCCTTTAGTGCGGGACGCAACTTGTGTCGATACTGTGGCGCCATCCCATCTTCCCAGTTCATCATGTTGTGCTGGCGCTCCCGCTGCGGCTGCGGAAAACCTCAAGCGGCGTAAATGTAGTCATCTCGGTGATAACTATATTCTCGAGCCTTTTGGAGTCGAAACTCTCGGACCATGGGGTCCGTGTGCTCACAGCCTTTTTAAAGACATATCGAAAAGGTTCGTTGATGCTTCCCGTGACCCAAGGGCTGGCTATTTCTTTGGTCAAAGGCTAAGCATTACCATACAACGAGGCAATGCCGCCAGTATCTTGGGTACGTTGAACATAAGATGGAGAAAAAACAATTTAATTAAAATTAAGTTTTTTTCTATTAGTAACCCACCTGTTCACCTGATGGTAAGCACGCTTGCCTAGAAGTAGCCTATTCACTCTTGACTTAAATACTCCCAGGTTATAACTATCTGTAAACACAGACACAATGTAGGTACAATGAAAGTATTCTCAAAAAGATGATAATTAATAAAAAAAAATTTAGTAAAAAATAGAACCGACTTCCATATCAAAACACTACAAAGCCAAAAATAACTTTAATTTCGGAAGTCGGTGTTATTGGTTTTGGATTTTCCTTTTTTTTTCATACCGCCTTCCGAAATTAAAGTTATTTTTGGCTTTGTAGTGTTTTGATATGGAAGTCGGTTCTATTTTTTGCTAATTTTTTTTTTATTAATTATCATCAACACATCTTTCTGAGAATACTTTCATTGTTTTGTGGAAAAAAAAAAGTTGTGGAAAGTTGTATTGAGTAGTTTCGATGGCCATCTGGGGTCTTCGTCATCAGTTTCACTTCCTCAAATGGTGCTTTTCAAGAGCAACTGCACAAGGTACTATAAGAAATACCCAAAACGCTAAAGGTATGCTTATAATATTTGAAGAGTTCCCTCGATTTCTCCATGATTCCATCATCAGATCCAAACGTGACGACAATGGGACCAACTAGAAAGTATACTCTTTCAAACAACAAAAAGAATTTTTGAAATCGTTTCAGCCATCTGCGAGTAATGAAGTAACATACATAAAAAAAAAGTTCAAGACGAATTGAGAACCTCCTTTTTTTGAAGTCGGTTAAAAAAGGTTGTATTATTACAATCTTAATTTGGAATAACAATTTAGATTCTGACGTCCTATTTATATTACTGAGTAATCTGTATTAAGGACCGTCAGCCTATTTCCACAGTGAGAGAGAAAAGAAAGAAGATTGCAAACCCGTAGGTGCTGCTAAGAAAATTAATACAAACTAAACAATCTTAAGACATACTCCTTAAATCCCGCATCATCGAGACCTCCAACACAGTTGCAAACCCTTAGAGGCTTACAAGTGACACGGGGTGGATTGCCGAGCGGTTCCGGGTATTGCCGATAATAGCCGATCAATGGACCAGTCGAGACGATTACACTCAATAGCAGTCAGTCGGTGCAAGATATTGTTTGTGTTGGGACAGCTCCATGAGGTACCTGAGTATATGAGGCGCTGATAACTACGAGTATACAGGGTTACTGATAAAACACTGACAACCTCGCAGGACTGTATTACTAACATCATTAACAACAACTTTTGTTGTATGACTTTTTAGAAGAATTCGTTCGTGTGGGAAGGTTTTCCCGCGTAAATCCCGATCCCGTGGGAATTCCGGGATAAAAGTAGCCTATGTATTATTCCAAGATGTCTACTATCTATTTGCCATTTCATTCTGATCTGTTTGGTAGTTTTTGCGTGAAAGAGCAACAAACATAAGTGTATCCTCACAAACGTTCGCATTTAAAATATTAGTAGGATTTATCAAAAATAAACTTTCAAGATCCCGCTGCCTGAAATATTTTTATTGTTGTCTGATGAACTAAAATAAATAATGAATTATTAAAAATCGTAGCAGAAAACTTGTTATTTATGTTGTTACTAACATAGTTTTGAGAACTTGTTAGTGTGTTACCAATAACTTTGTATACAGGGTTAAACTGAGAAACCAATTGAGAATGGTCTGATAGATGTACAATATGTTACAAAGCACATACATTCTGATATAATTTTTTTTATTGATAATAGGCTCGCGTTCAGACCAACTCATTTAATGGTAAGTGATGTGTGATCGAAGATGGGGCACGCTTATCTAGAAGTAACCTATTCACTCTTGACTTAAGACTTCCAGGTTAAAGCTATCGGGAAACACAGACTCCGGCAGAGAATTCCACGCCTTCGCTGTACGCACAATAAAGCTATTCCCAAAACGTTTTCCATGTATAGGTAACGCCAAAGTCAAAAGTCAAAGTCAAAGTCAAAAGTTGTTTATTGTGAGACAGTGGTTACAGGGTTGTTATTAGTTTATTGTGTGCGTTCGCACTGCTCCACCATATTAGGCATACAATATTTGGAAACAAAATAACTATAACATATTAATTCAATTTACAAATAAATAAAAATAACATTCCAATTAGCATTAATTAATAATATTTAATATATAGTATTTTATAATTTTGCATCAAAACATAAAAATATTGGCACTATCTGGTCTCAAATCTGTCGGACAAAAATTCATGCACAGTATAATATGGCCTGTTTACTAGTAGATTAAATAATTGTTTTTTAAAAAGTTTAATATTTTCAATTTCCCTTATTTGTTTCGGAATCTTATTATAAATTCTTGAAGCCATTCCGAAGAAACTTTTAGACAGTAGGGCTGTTTTTGAGGGCATCATATTTGCTATTTTGTCGGCATATCGACGGGAGTATAGGTTACCAAACTTTTCCTTATTGGTTTTTACAAACGTGGCAGTTAAAAATAAATAATGGCAATAGCCATAGAATAATGACAAGCAGTAAAAGTGACCACTTTTTTCTTCCACTAAGTGCACGATGCGCGAACTTACCCCCACTACGCTAAAACCTTGCCAAGTTATTTGGCGTCATCTATAACGATGGCGCATCGCCGTTTAACGTCTAACCAGAAGCAGCTGAGCGTTTTACATGGATTCTATCACAACCTCATATTACAACCCAGTTGCTGTGTAATACGGTACTCCTTGGAATATTATCTAGAAATAAACAATTAAATTTTATAATCTTTTTTAAATATACTTCAACGCGCATGCGCCTTCGTAGACCAAGATCCCACGTGAGCCAGAAAACAATTAAGGGAACAATATTGTTCAAATAAAGATCTTTATTTTACCTCCCCAATTCCTTATCTATAATACATTAAACACCTTTTCATGTAAGATTTTCATATAAGAAAATAAAACAAATTAAGCTTTCACGCGCCCTCATTTCCCTTGAATCTCGACTGAAAGCTATGTTTTATGTATATTCACTCATTTCGCGTCGTTCGGTGACACATGACACCTGTTTTAATTTATTCCAATGCTAAGATTTATATGAAAATGCAAAAACAGCCTCTTGGAATACTCTTGAATATGTAACAGAGACATTGAATTATTCACATCGTACAGGATTAAATTCAGTCGGTTTCGTGTGCGCTCGGGCGTTGTCGGGAGAGATCGGGAGAGGTCGGGAGAGATCGGCTGAGTTCACGAGGTTTCGGTTGACGTTCGGAGGTTTAACAGCTGATTCGGAATACGTTTGAAATGTTTCAATGCATTTGATAAACATTGCTCTCGGAACATATTGTTACGAGCTGGGGTTCGGGATAGAAATAATTTATGCCAATTAAACAAACAAAAATTAACACAGTTATTCACACTACAATACTTGTCACTTAACACTTAAATCGCACTGAAATTCACTTTAAAGCTTCGATTATATCACGACATATCGTCGTAATAAGACTGCCTGTACTGCCAAGAATATTCCAGAAGCTAATTGAGATACACAGTACTGCTACTCGCCGCCAGGTGTCGTTAGTGACTCGAATATATTAGAAATCAGTCGAAGCTTCTCGGTATACTCAGTACTGCTACTCGCCGCCAGATGGCGTTAGTGTCTTGAACATTTTAGATTTCGGTCGAAGTTTCTCGACTTTTTGACTTCGCTAAGCGACTGGCGTAACCACGGAATAGAAATTTTCTGTTCTGTGAGCGTAACAATATAGTTCTTGGGGCCGAAAGGTTCTAGAGTGGGCATCGCGTACCAAAAGGGAGGCCTGCCAAAAAGTTGCCCATCCTAGGGGGCCACTTTTGGGCCACTATGCTTAGCTTTTAGAAAGAAAGAAAGAAAAAACGTTTATTGGCTACATGCCACAAGTTCTCACGAACAGAAATAAAAAAAACAAAAACATAGAAATAGAACTTAAAAATAAAACTTAAAAAATAAAACTTACATAGTTACATATTAAGTCATATTTCTATGTGTGACTCACGGCAGTAACTATCATTCAAATTTAATTGGAGATTGACAGCTTATTCGGAACGTAATCTTTTTGCGGATACGCAATATGCATTTAGATCCAACCACTCGACAGATGGTGCTGTTATTGATCTTGTTAACTTTTTGGTGAGTAAACTGGATAATAAAAAAAATGTTTAACTATATTTCTCGATCTTGCAAAGGCATTTAACACTGTCTCTGTTCCCCACCTTGTGCAAAAACTTGAAAACCATGGTATTAGAGGGGTCCCGCTGGCATTGCTAACAGACTATTTAAAAAATAGAACCCAATGCGTAAAAATCGGAGAATATATCAGCAATGAACTGCCGGTCGACTATGGCGTGCCGCAGGGCAGCATACTGGGTCCTACCCTTTTTCTTTGCTACATTAATGAACTTTGCACTCTTAAAATTCTAAACTGCCGCATATCTGCATATGCTGATGATACTGCCCTTACTTTTTTCTCGGACTCGTGGGAAGAACTTTATAATTATGCACAAAACGGCTTCAATTCAATATGTCACTGGTTACTGTCAAACTCTCTCTCCTTGAATGAGGATAAAACTAAATACATTGTCTTCTCAATGACAAAACGAAATAAACCTCCTAACCATTTAGAGAAAATCAATGCACATAAATGCAATTTTCCTCCTACTCCAAACTGCACTTGTCCCTACATAAATTCAACCACCCGTATTAAGTATCTCGGAATTGAACTTGACGCAAACTTAACTTTTGAAAATCATTTGCTATCTATATCCAAAAGAATCCGTAAGCTCACTTACATTTTTAAGGGACTCCGGGATGTTGCAGAGAAACAGACCATGAGGATGGTGTACGAGGCCTTGGTACAGTCTATCCTTAGTTACTGCATAATCACTTGGGGGGAGCATGCAAATCAAAAATGATAATACTTGAGAGAGCTCAGAGGATGATCCTAAAAGTGAGCTTATCAAAGCCGCGACTTTTCCCGACATCTAAACTCTATGAGGAAACTCAAGTCTTGACTGTCCGTCAGTTGTACTTAATGCTGACAATACTTCGTCAACGCTCTTATATAACCGAAGAACAAAGAAAACGCAAAGTCCTCACTAGAAGGCGTTATGCTCTTTGTGAATCAGCAGCTGTACGCACCTCTTTTGCTCAAAGATTCTTCTCATTCCGTGGTGGAGTATTGTTTAATAAACTCAATAAAGAAATTGATATATCTAACTGTTGCAAAACTGAATGTAAGAATAAACTTAGGAAAAGGTTACTAGAACTGAGCTACACTGACACTGAAAAATTGATTGAGATGGTTTCTTGATTTTTGCATTTTAGTAATAAATTTTTTGCATACATACAAGCATACATTTATATATATATATAAACATACACACACACAGGTATAATGTAGTAGTGTATTTCAAACTGACTTACGCACGTTCACACACGCACACACACACACACACACACCCACACACATACTCATACACACACACACATACCTGTCCACGGTTCACACACACAAGCTCACATGTGCGCACGCATTCACATTCCACATACTCATTCATCCACACACATATCTGCTTACTCACGACGTCAACAGTCTGAACAACATAATTTAATGGGGGGCTTGGAGTTCTAAAATACAGGCCTAGGCTTAGTTTAGACTCCAGATCTCCCACAAATTACCCACTTTGCCAAACTTTCTGTGTCTGACTGTAATTTATACTCACGTTGATATGTAATTTGTGGAGATAAATAAAGATTTTTATTAATTATTTATTTATTTATTATTTATTTATTTGATATAATAATAATATGTATATACATACTAAAGGTTAACGGATTAGGATTAATTAATTAATTGAAAGTCACCAGTTTTCATCACAATTGTCAAGCATGCATTGTGCAGTTATTATCCATTATGATTCTATCATGTAAGTGAATCCTAGCAAAGATAAGACACTATTTCACACCGGAACAGCTGCTCAATTTGTATCAAGCGCAAGTTCGATCGTGTATGGAGTACTGCTCTCATCTTTGGGACGTATCTGCCAAATACCAACAGAACGCACTTGTGTCTATCAAGAAACCGGCCAAGAAACTCATTGGCATCGATGCACTGGTCGAGTCAAAGCTCTAAAGCCTTGAATTTGGTGACAAGTCTATCGGTTACATTTCGGGGAATGTGGAATTGCTCAAACTAATTCCTCTAAGCCCGTTCTATCGTTCCACTACAAGACGAATGGCGAAGCACCATCGTAACATGGTGGACATCCCACCCACATGCACAAAACGTGTTGAGAATACTTTCATTACGCATACAACTAAAGAGTGAAATTCCCTATGTGTTTCCTGATTGCTATAACCTGGGGATCTTTAAATAAAGAATTGCCAGTTTTAGGCAAGTATTGTTACGCCAGTCGCTTAGCGAAGTACGTCGAGAACCTTCGACAGAAACCTAGAATGTTCGAGATACTAACGCAGGTGGCGTTAGTATCTCGGCGGCGAGTAGAATTACTGAGTATATCGAGAAAGTTCGACTGACTTCTAATACGTTCGAGACACTACCGCCATCTAGCGGCGAGTAGCAATACTGTGTATTTGAAGTAGCTTCTGGAATATTCTTGGCAGTATAGGCAGTAAGTTGATTGTACAAGAATGTTCTAGAACGTAGAGCGGGGTATAAATAGATCGCAAAGGGTCGCACAAAGTGGGTCTTATTAGAAGATACGAGGCGATATCATCGAAACTCTACAAGCGAATTTCAGTGCGATTTAAGTATATATATATAATAACTAGTATTTGCGTGTTGCGCGAGGTGCAAGCACCTCGCGTGCTTGTAAAAAAAAAAAAAGTGGGGGTGTGATGGGGGGAGATGGGGGGGTTTAGTATTTGCGTGTTGCGCGAGGTGCAAGCACCTCGCGTGCTTGTGAAAAAAAAAAGTGGGGGGGGCGGGGGTGATGGGGGGGGGGGGTTTATTATTTGTGTGTTGCGCGAGGTGCAAGCACCTCGCGTGCTTGTGAAAAAAAAAAAAAAAAAAAGGGGGGGGGGGGCGGGAAATGGGGGGGGGTTGCACAATTATTTCGACTAAAGCATTGCCCCTCTAAATGAATCTGAAAAAAAAATGTTCCAAGTCTCTTAAATTCCGAGATCCGCCTAAAGGGGGGGAGAAGGGGGGCGGGGGGGGGACTTTGAAAAATGGTTTTTACTTTACCGAGCCTCCTCTATACGAATCCGTAAAAAGAAAAAAATACGGGTCTCGTAGTTTCCGAGATACGATAGGGGGGGGGGAGAAGGGGGGGGAAAAGTGGAGGTTTGGCACTTTTCCCGTAGGTTTGAGAGTTACTTGTTTACGAATCTGTCAAAATATACCCACCTCCCCATCCACCATCTGGGAGAACAATTATGTCAATGAGTGAGTCAGTCAGTCAGTCAGTCAGTGGTAATTTAGCTTTATATAGTATAACTAGTCTTTGCGTGTTGCGCGAGGTGCAAGCACCTCGCGTGCTTGTGAAAAAAAAAAAAAAAAAAAAGGGGGGGGTGATGGGGGGTTTAGTATTTGCGTGTTGCGCGAGGTGCAAGCACCTCGCGAGCTTGTGAAAAAAAAAAAAAAAAAAAGAGGGGGGGGGTGATGGGGGGGGGGGTTGCACAAGTATTTCGACTAAAGCATTGCCCCTCTAAATGAATCTGAAAAAAAAAATGTTCCAAGTCTCTTAGATTCCGAGATCCGCCTAAAGGGGGGGAGAAGGGGGGCGGGGGGGGGACTTTGAAAAATGGTTTTTACTTTACCGAGCCTCCTCTACACGAATCCGTAAAAAGAAAAAAATACGGTTCTCGTAGTTTCCGAGATACGATAGGGAGGGGCGAGAAGGGGGGGGAAAAGGGGAGGTTTGGCACTTTTCCCGTAGGTTTGAGAGTTACTTGTTTACGAATCTGTCAAAATATACCCACCTCCCCATCCACCATCTGGGAGAACAATTATGTCAATGAGTGAGTCAGTGAGTGGTAATCTAGCTTTATATAATATAATAACTAGTATTTGCGTGTTGCGCGAGGTGCAAGCACCTCGCGTGCTTGTGAAAAAAACTAAAGCATTGCCCCTCTAAATCAAGTATTTGCGTGTTGCGCGAGGTGCAAGCACCTCGCGAGCTTGTGAAAAAAAAAAAAAAGAGGGGGGGGGGGTGATGGGGGGGGGTTGCACAAGTATTTCGACTAAAGCATTGCCCCTCTAAATGAATCTAAAAAAAAAAATGTTCCAAGTCTCTTAGATTCCGAGATCTGCCTAAAGGGGGGGAGAAGGGGGGCGGGGGGGGGGGACTTTGAAAAATGGTTTTTACTTTACCGAGCCTCCTCTATACGAATCCGTAAAAAGAAAAAAATACGGGTCTCGTAGTTTCCGAGATACGATAGGGGGGGGGGGGAGAAGGGGGGGGAAAAGTGGAGGTTTGGCACTTTTCCCGTAGGTTTGAGAGTTACTTGTTTACGAATCTGTCAAAATATACCCACCTCCCCATCCACCATCTGGGAGAACAATTATGTCAATGAGTGAGTCAGTCAGTCAGTCAGTCAGTGGTAATTTAGCTTTATATAGTATAACTAGTCTTTGCGTGTTGCGCGAGGTGCAAGCACCTCGCGTGCTTGTGAAAAAAAAAAAAAAAAAAAGGGGGGGGTGATGGGGGGTTTAGTATTTGCGTGTTGCGCGAGGTGCAAGCACCTCGCGAGCTTGTGAAAAAAAAAAAAAAAAAAGAGGGGGGGGGGTGATGGGGGGGGGGGGTTGCACAAGTATTTCGACTAAAGCATTGCCCCTCTAAATGAATCTGAAAAAAAAAATGTTCCAAGTCTCTTAGATTCCGAGATCCGTCTAAAGGGGGGGAGAAGGGGGGCGGGGGGGGGGGACTTTGAAAAATGGTTTTTACTTTACCGAGCCTCCTCTATACGAATCCGTAAAAAACAAAAAATACGGGTCTCGTAGTTTCCGAGATACGATAGAGGGGGGGAGAAGGGGGGGGAAAAGGGGAGGTTTGGCACTTTTCCCGTAGGTTTGAGAGTTACTTGTTTACGAATCTGTCAAAATATACCCACCTCCCCATCCACCATCTGGGAGAACAATTATGTCAATGAGTGAGTCAGTGAGTGGTAATCTAGCTTTATATAATATAACTAGTATTTGCGTGTTGCGCGAGGTGCAAGCACCTCGCGTGCTTGTGAAAAAAACTAAAGCATTTGCCCCTCTAAATCAAGTATTTGCGTGTTGCGCGAGGTGCAAGCACCTCGCGAGCTTGTGAAAAAAAAAAAAAAAGAGGGGGGGGGGGGGGTGATGGGGGGGGGGTTGCACAAGTATTTCGACTAAAGCATTGCCCCTCTAAATGAATCTAAAAAAAAAAATGTTCCAAGTCTCTTAGATTCCGAGATCTGCCTAAAGGGGGGGAGAAGGGGGGCGGGGGGGGGGACTTTGAAAAATGGTTTTTACTTTACCGAGCCTCCTCTATACGAATCCGTAAAAAGAAAAAAATACGGGTCTCGTAGTTTCCGAGATACGATAGGGGGGGGGGAGAAGGGGGCGGAAAAGGGGGGGTTTGGCACTTTTCCCGTAGGTTTGAGAGTTACTTGTTTACGAATCTGTCAAAATATACCCACCTCCCCATCCACCATCTGGGAGAACAATTATGTCAATGAGTGAGTCAGTGAGTGGTAATCTAGCTTTATATAATATAACTAGTATTTGCGTGTTGCGCGAGGTGCAAGCACCTCGCGTGCTTGTGAAAAAAAAAAAAAAAAAAGGGGGGGGGGGGTGATGGGGGGTTTAGTATTTGCGTGTTGCGCGAGGTGCAAGCACCTCGCGAGCTTGTGAAAAAAAAAAAAAAAAAAAAAGAGGGGGGGGGTGATGGGGGGGGGGTTGCACAAGTATTTCGACTAAAGCATTGCCCCTCTAAATGAATCTGAAAAAAAAAATGTTCCAAGTCTCTTAGATTCCGAGATCCGCCTAAAGGGGGGGAGAAGGGGGGCGGGGGGGGGACTTTGAAAAATGGTTTTTACTTTACCGAGCCTCCTCTACACGAATCCGTAAAAAGAAAAAAATACGGTTCTCGTAGTTTCCGAGATACGATAGGGAGGGGCGAGAAGGGGGGGGAAAAGGGGAGGTTTGGCACTTTTCCCGTAGGTTTGAGAGTTACTTGTTTACGAATCTGTCAAAATATACCCACCTCCCCATCCACCATCTGGGAGAACAATTATGTCAATGAGTGAGTCAGTGAGTGGTAATCTAGCTTTATATAATATAACTAGTATTTGCGTGTTGCGCGAGGTGCAAGCACCTCACGTGCTTGTGAAGAAAACTAAAACATTGCCCCTCTAAATCAAGTATTTGCGTGTTGCGCGAGGTGCAAGCACCTCGCGAGCTTGTGAAAAAAAAAAAAAAAATAGGGGGGGGGGGGGGGTGATGGGGGGGGGGTCACAGAAGTATTTTGACTAAAGCATTGCCCCTCTAAATGAATCTGAAAAAAAAAATGTTCCAAGTCTCCTAGATTCCGAGATCCGCCTAAAGGGGGGGAGAAGGGGGGCGGGGGGGGGGGACTTTGAAAAATGGTTTTAACTTTACGGAGCCTCCTCTATACGAATCCGTAAAAAGAAAAAAATACGGGTCTCGTAGTTTCCGAGATACGATAGGGGGGGGGAGAAGGGGGGGCAAAACGGGGGGTTTGGCACTTTTCCCGTAGGTTTGAGAGTTACTTGTTTACGAATCTGTCAAAATATACCCACCTCCCCATCCACCATCTGGGAGAACAATTATGTCAATGAGTGAGTCAGTCAGTCAGTGAGTGGTAATTTAGCTTTATATAATATAATATTCCACAACTTTCACACAACGCCATCTAGTCCCAAACTAAGCAGAGCTTGTGCTATGAGTACTAGACAACTGATAAACATACATATATATTTCTAAATACATACATATTATAGATAAATTACACCCAGACAAAGAACAAGTGATCGTGCCCATCACACAAACATTTGTCCTGGGTGGGAATCGAACCCACGACCTTGTGCATAGCAGTCAGGGCCACTGACCACTAGACCAACAGGCCTGTCATAAGTATTTAGTGATAAGTATCGTAGTGTGAATAACTGTGTTAATTTTGGTTTAATTGGCGTAAATTATTTCTACCCCGAACCCCAGCTCGTAACAGTATTCTTCAATTTCTACCACATCATCGCTTACCCTTACGTAAGATGGTGGTCGAACGCGAGCCAGATGATAAAAACCAGATCAATTCGATCTTATAGACCAAAAATTATTATTTTTGATAACAATAAAAAATTTGCTGTCAGCCTAACTAGTCGGTACACCTGTAGTGTCCCTGAGGCTGCAGCGCGTGCTTCCGCTGGCACACAGCCGGCTGCTGAGGTCCACCTTTCCGATACAGTCTCGATCGTACGTGCACACTGAAACAATTGCTGCAAATTCTTTAATCAAATATGCAGTACTTTTATTTACCACTTATGACCTTTCAGCCTTTAAAGCAAGAGTAAACAGGCATCTTCTGTGCTCGCTCGTTCCATCGTAAACCTCATCTATAGCTTACCATCAGGCGAGATTGAGATCATGAGTGGGTTCATCCGTAATTTAAAAAAAAAACAATTTTTAAAGAGAAAATAATAGCAATATACTCGTAGGTAGAATTCACATAACTAGAAATATTGTTAACTACTCCAATTAAGCTATTTAGCTTCTCCCGTTTATCTCACAAGCATACTTATGCTTGTGCCTGGGGGTTAAAGGCAATATGTAATGAGGGGATTTCAAACCCGCGACCTTTCGATCACAAGCCTCATCTAGTTTAAAGTTACAGAAAAAATTACGTGAAAGATCATTTATCAAGGCCGATACCTTCTTAGGCTGTCGACGTGAACCCATATACTATACTATACTAAACTATTTAAACTAAAAATGTATCATCAACGCTGTATAAAATATCGCTGGTTTGCGAGAATATTGACATAACTCGAAATGCTGTCCAATTTAACTAGATACTTGTGTGAAATAATCATAAATTTAAGTATAACATCGTGAACTTTGCCCCGACGTTCATCAGAGACTGGGCCTGGGTTTGACTCAAACCCAGGCCTAGTCTCTCTCACAGAGGAGCTTTGCTTGCTTAAGTTTTAAGCAAATCATGTTGGATTCCATATTTATAATAACATCGTGTGTTCTATGTTTTATGCAAATAAAATATAGTGTTTTGTCTCAAATGAATAATAACACTGTTTCTTTCTGATGAACGTCGGTGCAAAATTGGCATTGTGTCTCAGTTCACGATGTTATACCCTTTTCACCGCCACGGACTTGAATAGAAGTTCTGGATTTTCGTGCCACCAGCGCTACGACTTCATTAGTTCTTAATTTTAGCTAAGTTAAAAAATAAATTTACTGTATTTATAGTAAGTCAAACTAATTTAACTTAGCTAAAATTAAGAACGAATGAAGTCGTAGCGCTGGTGGCACGAAAATCCAGAACATCTATACAAGTCCGTGGCGGTGAAAAGGTTAAATTTATGATCATTTCACACAAGTATCTAGTTAAATTGGACAGCATTTCGAGTTACGTCGATATTCTCGCAAACAAGCGATATAATAAAGTTAATAAATTACGCGGTTTCGGATATAACGTGGTAGTCATATTCCATCATACGAACATTCCCGCCACTACGGAACTCCGGGCTACTATTGAGATACTTTCTTTTTTGTTTTTTTATTTATTGGTTTGTAGCAAGTACTTCTTTAAAAACATTGAGTGTGTTCCAGTCGTAAGTCAAATAAGTGATATTCACGTTAATATCGGTTCCGAGTCAATATGTTTGGCGGCAGTTGATGAGATGCGAGTACAAACACAAACACAGACTCGCGGGAGACGCTCATTTCTGATATCACGACACGAGAATATTGTTTTTTAAATCTTCCATTTATTATGACAGAATCATTTAACGTAAGTTTACAAACTTGTACTTATTTAAATGTAGTAATGTTTTACCTATGATTTTTTGAAAGTGACTGTACGACTGTTTCAGTAATTGTGTTCAATTTGTTTCTTTAAATCGGCATGTCCTAAGACCCAACATCTGAAGATATGAGCCATGTACCAGCCCGCACTGGACTCGCACGGATTACAGTAGAGAACGTTATAAGATGATTATTTTATGGTAATTTGTTTATTTATTTAGATTTCAGTTACATTTCGGAAAGTGTGCGATGGAATTACACAATCTAATTCCGCAAAGCCCGTTCCATCATCGGACTACAAGACAAACGGCGATGCGCCATAGTTACAAGATGGACATCCCACCCATACGCACGAAACGTTTCGGAATACTTTCATTGTGCGGACGGCTAAGGAGTGGAATTCCCTGCAGGAGTCTGTGTTTCCCGATAGCTATAACCTAGGAGTCTTTAAGTCAAGAGTGAATAGGTTATTTTTAGGTAAGCGTGCTCCACTTCGACCACATCATCACTTACCATCAGGTGAGATGGTGGTCAAACGCGAACCTATTATCAATAAAAAAAAAAACAACTACATACACATTGATACACAGGCATTATTATTTGTACATGTTAATTACATTGACTTTTTGTTTGTTTTGACATTTTAGCTACCTCAGCGGCACGGAATGTGGTCCAAACGCAATTTAGAATTTAAATAAAAATAAAATGATATTTGTTTTTGGTTAAACTAGTGTTTTTACTTATTTTCTGATTCCCGATGATTGATTAACATTTGAATTATTGAATTCTTAATGGAATTTAACAAAAAAAGAAATATTATAACGCGATATAAGGAATAATTAAAAATTACGATTTTTTAAAAAATGCACATTAAGACTAATAAAACTATAACGGGTATAGCCACTCCTGGCCCTGATGACGGCTTGCATGCGATCTGGCATGCTATGGATTATGTTTTTATGTTACCTTGAGGAATTTTTGCCAGGCAGCTACCAGAGTGGTTTTTCATTCATGGAGAGTCTGTGGAGGGCTAAGACTCCGTTTTGTTTTCTTTTTAGCATGCCCCAGACCTGTTCTATGCGGTTCATGTCTGGGTTTCTAGCAACCACTGCATTCTTCGAATGCCGACCTCCGGATGGGTTATCAGAAACGCAGTGCGTTGTGTGAGCTCGGGCATTATCTTGCATTAATAAAAAATCTTCGCACCCATGGACCCCCAGTATGGCAAAACATGATTTTGAAAGATGTCTTCAATGAATCGTACTGCCGTCAGTTACTCTTCCCCAGACCATAACAGACCCTCCATGAAAACTCACTGTCTGCTTGGTACTGATTGGCAGAGACCGCTCTCCACGCCTTCTCCACACACTTTCCTGGCCATCTGGAGCTCTTAAGGCTATTCTGCATTCATCAGTCCACAAAGCTTTGCTCCACTGCTCGTGAGTCTAATTTAAGTGTTCGTGACCAAACCGCAATCGACTTATTCGATGGTGCCGGAGCAGTTCTGGGCCTCGAACTGGTCTTTGAACACGTAAATTGCTTACTCAAGTCGATCCCTCTTGCTGTTTGTAGACGCTGTCAGATCTCAACGTTGGGAGAGCAATAAATTGGTCATCTTGGGTTGAAAAACACCCGATTCCGCAGCTTTCTAGTTTTCTCGTACAGAGGCTCGTTTGGTCGTGTCTGTTCAAGGCATACCTCAGAGTTATACGCGGTACCCATAAAGCAATCTCTCGCTGAGTTCGCCCTTGACTCCTAAGCAACACAGCTTGAGCAACTTGGTCTGGAATAACAGGCATTATCTTTAATTTCTGAAAGCCAGAATAACTACAGATTAATTTTAAAAACAAAAGAAAAATAATAAATGCCATAATCATTCAAATATCATACTTTAACTCACCAGTGTCCATTACGTTCCAGCACAGAAATACGGCTCAAGAGTCACAAATGTGAAATAAACGATATTGTTTCGGTACTTACCTTCTTAAATTAACAAAAATAAACCTATTGACCAACTGCAACTTGAAATATAGATTTGCGTCAACAAATTAGCACTAGTGTTGCCCAAACGAGAGTCTCGCAAGAGTCTCAGAAGAGAGATCTCAGAACAATGTAACAGACTCTGTTACATTGTTCTGAGATCTCAACTACCGTTTAATAAATAGCAATAGGATAATCGCTAATTGCAAGACTCTTGCGAGACTCTCGTTTGGGCAACACTAATTAGCACTGTATAATTTTGGGCCACATTCCGTGCCGCTGAGGTATTTGGCATTTTAATTATTATGATTTTAATGCTGACATAAATAATTCCTTATTTAGGTCTGATATAATTCATAATTATTAGTCATTGTTCAATTTATTTTTAAAATCAATCATCTACAATAATGCATGATTTTTACAATATTTTCATTTAATTTGATTAATTTTACACCACATTTGTATGCCTCCTGGCATAGCATAGCGCTTTGTATATCAATATGAGATCTGTTTTTTTTTTAACTATGTTAACAAAAACATAAATAATATCAAATTAAAATACCATGACTTCAGATTCTGTTATTCCACAAAAAGAATTCAATTACACTGAAGGAAAACTCACTCCTATGAATTACCGTAACGTATAAATCAGTCCACCTACACATTACGATCCACAGACAAACATTACTCGCCACAAATATCGACAAAACACATCTCTAGCACCAACTGTCGATATCTTTGCTGGGAGAGCGTCATTTGTCTTGTAAAAAACGAATAGTTCGGGACGTCGTATCACGGACCATAGATGATATTTACGAGAAAGAATGAATTTGTTCTAAAGTTAAGTGCACATTAGCGGAACGACTTTTTTGTTTAGAAAAAACATTAAGTGAAACGTAACATGTTTGTATCTGCACCGTACTAACGCCTGGTAGATTTTTCATACCACCTAGTTGCACGCTCAATTTGTTTGGTGAATATTTTGTATTTATACCCGCACAGTTTTGACAGTTCGTTTTTGCTAACGAAAGTACACGGCTGCGTCAAGATCAAGTAATTTTAAATACATTGTCATATTTAAAAAGTTCAAGGATTAAAGCTGTTCGTGAAGAAACTGAGGTATTCATCAAAAGACTTCAACAATGTCCACTATCAGACTTCAAAACACGACCGTGACAGGACAAAAGAGATCGCCCATACCCCGTATAACCACAAACAATGTTTTCTGTATGTGTATTTACTACTAGTTTTTAAGCCATATTTTTAACCACGTTAAAAAGTGATAGATAGATAATTAACAATTTGGTTATCTCCGCAAAAAATGTATATTCGAAAAATAAAGTTTTTCTTCTTCTTCTACGACGTCGAGGTTCACTGTCAGCCTGCCGCGATAGTTCGAGGATTTGGTCAACATTTGCGAGCAGCTCGTGCACCTATTAGTGCCACCAGCGAGGACCAGTGCAGCCAGAGTCAGCAGTCTCGCCTATCAGTTAAGTATTTTTCCTATATTTTACCCTAATACCTATCTGTGTGTACCTATTTTCCTATCAAAAGATTCCTGTTTGGTACATTCCATTTGTGTATTTCATTAGTTTAACGAAGTACGTAGCTATTTTAAAGCGTATTTCAAGTAAATATCCTAAGATGGTAAAATTAAAATCCATTGTTAACTACCTAATTGTACCTATCACGGAGTAATAACTTAAAACAAAGTACTCCCTTCTTCTAGTAGGTAATATAAAACTCTGAACTGAGACGCCCTCACAACAGTACGTACGTATCTACATAGTTCACATTATTTCAAATACTTTCGGCCGACTACTTCAGGTACCGCCTGCCGGTCCCCGATAGCCGCGTGTGGGTGATGTCACCTCGTCTCGCCTCGCCTCGCCGTTCCTCGCCTCACTTCGCCTCGCCTCACCTCGCCTCGCATCACCGCTGCCGCGTGTCTGCGTGTGGACCCAGGTGTCGCCGAAGTACTATCAGGTAAGATATTAAAAATTTACCTCCTTATTATTATACTAGCTTCTGCCCGCGACTTCGTCCGCGTAGAAGTCGAAAATATTCCACGGGATCCCGTCCCCGACTTGCTTGACAAAGATTATAATAGCTCGGCTAATATACATGATATAAAGATAATTTATAGCCTATAGCACTCAGGGATAATGCAGCTACATGTAAGCGAAAGAATTTTCAAAATCGGTTCGGTAGTTTCAGAGATTACCCCCTACATACAAACTTACAATTTACAAACTTACAAATTTTACCTCTTTATATATCTTTATATATTATTATAGATTCTCATTTAACTTATGTACTGATTTTATCGGTTTTCTGTCGGTTACATTTCGGAGAGTGTGCGATAGAATTGCACAGTCTAATTCCACCAAGCCCGTTCCATCATCGGACTACAAGACAAACGGCGACGCGCCAACGTTGCATGGTGGACATCCCACCCATACACATAAAACGTTTTGGGAATAGTTTCATTGTGCGTACAGCTAAGGAGTGGAATTTTCTGTTGGAGTCTGTGTTTCCTGATAGCTATAACCTGGGAGGCTTTAAGTCAAGAGTGAATAGGTTACTTCTAGGCAAGCGTACTTCATCTTCGACAACATCATCACATAACATCAGGTTAGATTATGGTCAAACGTAAGCCTATCAACAATAAAAAACATACTTTATTCCAACATTTGGCATTAGCTTTTTACTGTTCAGGTCACACAATAAATTATAACTATTTCTCTAAAGTTCTTAGTGCTACTTTATCGTTTGTTGTTGCTACTATTATTTAATATTATTAATATACAAGATGTCATTAAGCGAAGATAAAGTCAGTAATATAAAACAATTGATGGGACTATTTGTTAAACGTAGCTCAGCTAAAGATCCTATACCGAAAAAAAAAAAATTTAGAAAAGTGTGCTTTTCAAGATGAATAAGAACTCAAGCTAAAGAGTTAGAAATTAATGTTGGTAATTCGATGAACTCCAGGCTCAGATTGAGGTAACTAATTGCGAAAATATGGACTATGAGATCGACGAACTTGATGAAATTGAAGAGATCTTTACTTCACATCGTGCAATTGCTGAAGAACAACTTGATAAGTGTAAGAATACTTCTCATGAATCTGATTTGTACAATTCATCACAGTTATTCTAAGATGTTAACTATCTAGGTACTTACCTAATCATTCAGATCCTTTCAATAGTTTTTGCTTGAAAGAGTAATAAGAATTGATACATCTACACATCCATCCTCACATAATTTTGCAGTAGTATAATAAGAAAGATTAATAGATTAATTTAGTCACAAAAGTCCGTCACATCGGTGTCATATTCGTGTACCACTTTCAACGTCACATTATAATCACCGCTTCTATTTACGTTTGCATAATAATCAACGTATCTCCAAATTCACAGTCAACTCAAATTAATCTCTATAAATAGAAATTGAATTCATATTCAGTGTTAATAACTGTCCGGTTCAAATTCTCGGTAAAACCGTAACCCTAATAAAAAAGAAATAACCAAGTTCATGTCAGGCCACGCGCAGTGTAGGGTTCCGTAGTTTAAAGCCAAGTGTGAGACGAATTAGCTGACCGAGAGTACCGTACCATGTTCTAACCAAAACATATATACTACTTTGCTTTACAGAAATAAGACCTTGTCGATTACGAAACCCTAAAAAGTATTTGTGATAGGTATTTTGTAATAGTCCAAAATTAAAGGTTAGTTTTCCATCAATTTCATATCCTATGATGCCACAGGTCATAAAGTCCATGTATAATTCTGAAAAAGCTATTGATCTAAAAGACTTGTCGATTGTGAATAATGTTATGAATATCTTGGTGCGTCAGACAATTTTCTGTCGCTAGAACTGGTGACGATTATTTTTTAAATAATTAAAAATCATTTAACTCAGATGTCCAGAGGTTATATTTAAAAAAATATAATTATTAATCATTACCCAAAGGTTGACTTGTAGAGAATGCCTTGCAGCATTAAGTCCGCCCATGCAACACTATTTTACATACAGTTTAATTAAATAAATAAATAAACATTATGATTACTAAAATTAAATTACCACACACATCCACATTACAACAACACACTTATACACATAGACACATATAATTTAAAAGTTTTAGAATTGTGTATTTTACTAACTCTTAAACTTAAGTGTTACTAACAAGGACTTTGATCTGTAGCTTCAGTAAATTAATTATTAGTGCTTCGGAAAGCACGTTAAGTGTTGATCCCGGCTGCCATTTAGATATCTTTGAGAGTCGTTACGGTTAGAACCCAGTAAAGCTGACACTGGTCTTGCCAATGCGTATCGTGTTACCCAGCAACTGGGTTGTGGAGGTATACGGCACTACCGGTAGACCCCAGAACTTTAACAAAAAGACGAAATGACATAGTAGCTAAAACACGCCAATTTAAAACATACTTCGCTAGACACCAATTTTCAAATCAATCTTCGCACTTATATAACTCCATTAATAAAATTCTTAACGTATACACAAAAACTGCTCTGGTATGGTAAACAAACGGTGACAGAGTGGCTCAAATCTCTTTACTACGAAGATACGGAAAATTTAATAGGGTAGTTTCCTGTGTTACAAAATAATTATTTTAATTGGTCCATTAGTTAGATTTTCAAAAAATATTGGTCACGTATTTTTTGCTTTTTCAAGTCAAGAAAAAATCACAAAAATGGAAAGCTTCAAAGTACAGGAGTGGAGGCTGCTGACGTCACATATTGCTAAGAATCATACCGAGGTGTGACGTCACGCGAAATTTCAACTTTCTGTATCGTCTTAATTTTTCAATTACGTCAAAATATAAAAAATACGTGTTCAATGTTTTTTGTTAAACTACGTGACGGACTAAATAAAATATTTTAGGAAACTACCCTATAGTCTCTGTGTAATGTGCATATTTTTAGGTTTTATATTTGTACAAGTTATTAAAAACATGTAAGTATAAATATCTATGAATCTCTTTTTATATTCTCACAAACTCATACACACAAATATGCACAAACAAACACACGCACTCACACACACTCTCTCTCACACACACTTAAAAATCATGTAAAGAATGCATGCAAATACATTTTTGTTAATCTAATTTAATATATTCTAGTTAAGGGAGTGCAGCTTCTCCTGGCACAGGTGTTTTCACACTTAAAAGGAGAAGTCAAGCTCATTATTGTTAAGACAAATTTTGTTATCGAATAAAATATTTTTCTTTTTTTTTTTCACTGGGTTGTGGAGGTGATACTCAGCTGGGAGACATCGTTGGGAGAAGGCTGCGCAGATAATGATATATAAACATAACAACAAAGCGGTACATAACACACCATAACAACACGTAAAGATACTAAACGTATCTTGTACAATTTTTTTGGTGATTATGATATATACAGGTGATACAGTCCTCGGCACGTAAGTTGGCAAGGTTTTGGCATAGTGGGGGTAAGTTCACGCATCGTGCACTTAGAGGAACAAAAATGTAGTCACTTTTATAGCTTGTCATTATTCTATGGCTATTGCCATTATTTATTGTTAATCATGTTTGTTAAGAAGTAAGTTAATAGTTAAATAAAGAGGAATTTGTGAGTTTATTAGGTGTTATTAATAAAATATATGAATTTAATAGTAAAAAAGAAAATAATTAAATAAGGTATTAGGTATTAAAAATTGTGTTCTCGTCGTCACAATCACTTTACGATCTCTTTTTCAGTTTGAGCTTCTTTTTACATGAAGCACGATCTCTTTTTCAGTTTGAGCTTATTTTTACATGAAGCAGTACAGTACCTACATTTTTCTGGAATGTCTGCGGTATATACTTTATACAACGTGTAACGGAAACCCCATATCCATCCAAAAGGACTGAAGACAACATCTGGTATGGAGACTCTATGCAAAGTTTCAGCTCAAAATAAGTGACTCACAGAATTGACCACCAAATTATTGGATTCATATGTTTCTTGAATACCAGTAATAACAAACGTGTCACAGCACTATGAGGGTCATCACTTTCCACGTCACTTGCCAATAAAACGATAATTCTCTTCGTTCTTCTTAATTTGAAAAATTCGGTCTGGTACTGGTATCAATGTATTAAAATTTCTAATATGCTCCACACATGTAGACATAAGATTACAAAACCCTTGTCATATCGTTTGTTATCATCCAAAGAAGCCGTATACTCGGTATGTATATACCCTTTAAATTACACGTTGTATAACGGTATATAATAAATAAATAACAACAACTCGTAACAGAACCTAAATTTAAAACAATAACAATAACTCGTAGCAAAAACTGAACAAAAGAAAAGCAAATATGAGGATAAACTTTCTTGTATGAAAGTGTAATCAGAAGCGAACGGGGTGCGGGAGGCAGGAGCCGACTGACGCACCAATCGCGCGCTCGGATCGGCGCCACCTCATACCCCGCGTCCCGCTTGACTACCAACGACTCCTAAAAATCGACTTCTGCGCATCTAACGACTCTTGCCAAGTTACGTGCCGGGCACTATACAACGCTAAGAAGACCACTTCTTAATTAATTGAAACAGAATTTCTAACCAAACGTTGTTTTAATTAAATTTATTAGCAATAATGAATCCATTAGATCAATTTCCTAGTATTTGTATCAAAGGATAACTTTTACTTGAAGTCGGACATATATTTTTTAATGAAATGAGACTAAGTATTTTCATTATAGTTAATTTATGAAGTGCCGCGATAGTTCGTTAGAAAATTCCCGCAAGTCTGGCTTTGATTTCCAGCAAAATTCTTATAAAGAAATTATTGTTTATAGGGTTGCGTTTGACCACCATCTCACGTGATGGTAAGTGATGGTGTGGTTGAAGCTGGAGCATGCTTATCTAGAAGCAACCTATTCACTCTTGACTTAAAGACCCCTAGGTTATAGCTATCGGGAAACACAAAATCTGGCAGGGAATTCTGCTCCTTAGCCGTACGCACAATGAAAGTATTCCCAAAACATATTCTATTCGTAATTCCAAAGTATGTGCGTATGCATGCGTATGACGTTATAAGACTTGATTGATATTGCAAACACCGGTGGCTAACGGAAAACAATAAGAGCTCGGCACTGAGAACCAATTTCAATGCGCAGATACTAGCTCTCAGCCGGAGAGTGGGATCACTTGTACAATCACACAGGATTGTGCACAGATCTGTGTTTAACTTGTTGCATATGAATGTACTACCTATGTACATGTGTGCATACTTGATAACTTCACGTTTTCTGTGACGTTTGGGCCATAGTTCTGAAGTTAGAGTTGTCGTGGTTAAGATCTGCTGTGATCTATGTAAATTTTTCATATGTTTTGTTCTAATTTTAAAGTGAAATTATCTGTTATATTAAAATATTATCATTGTTGTTAATTTAAAGGTCAAAAAGACAATAACTTATTTAATTATTTAAAAATAAAACACAATACAAGCTCACGCTTATATGTTAACAATTAATTATTATCAGATATAGACAGAATTTCAGACATAAGGGGAAATAAATTGAATTATTGTAAGGGACTGTCATAGCTACACAAATTCATACATATGTCACAGAAAAAAGGGTAGGTACATGTCAAGTTATAAAGCTCAAAACAAATAAATATCAAAAATTGTACATGTCAAATTATTTTCAATAACATGCAGTGACATTTTTGACGCAGAATAATCATGTTAGTAGTAATTAGTAGCTTAGTTTAAATTGTTAAGTCCCTCATATTTAATACTAGCTGTGCCCCGCGGTTTATCCCGCGTTAATTTTGAGGAAAAGAAAACAAAATTCATTAAAACCGGTTAAGCGGTTTAGATTTCTCGTAAAAACTTTCATTCCCTATTACAACCCTTTTGGGGTTGATTTTTGAAAAAACAAAAGGAGATTATGTTTGACCCGGGGTCTTCAACTATTTTCATTCCAAACTGTAGTTTAGCCGTGAAAGCGTAATAGACAGACAGGGTTTCGGATTTATAATATTTTAGTATAGATTTGCATAGCTTTCTAATTGCCTAGAAGTAACCTATTCACTCTTGACTTAAATACGCCCATATTATTAAAGATTTATATTAAATCGACTTAAAAAGTCGCCACATCCGTTGTGTCCCAAGCCTTGGATGTCAGCTAGCGACTTTGTGTGTTTAGGCAGATTCATGCGGCGATGTGACGTGTTATCTAAACGACCCATTTGTCGTACATCGGTGGACCTACTGCGTGGCTGGGGAGTAGGCTACGTTAATATGGCTCTTATCACCATGTAATAAGATTCACAATCAAATTACCAGTCAACGAAGCGAATGGGTTCGAATTAAATAACAAAATTCAAGTTCAATAGAATGGTGAAGGAGCATAATTATCTCTCACTATAATTTTTCCCTCCTTTTTCAATTACAATTTTTTTATTAGCTGTATATATATTTTATTGGTATTGTTGCTATGTAATTTATATTATTATGTTCAATTAATTTTATTTAAGATGTTTGTACACAGACAGCCCTAAATCTGTCTCCTTTAAGTTTGTCCATCCAAAGGTTGTCTATAAAAGATCGCCCTGTGCGTTAAGACCGCCCATTGTATACTAGTTTTACTTTTTGTATCTGTTCAAGACTGCAATAGGCCAGCCAACGGTAACTGGACGTGTCCGGAACTTTTCCACGATACGTGGAGACTACCGTTGTTTTCAAAACTATAAACAGGGTTACACAATGGCCTGCCTCTACTAGGCTTCGGCCTACAACAATAAAACAAAAATGTACCACTAACCTGAGTGCTGGGGACGCCAAGTTCGACCTTCAAAGGTCACGCCCTAAGTGTGGTTTGTATGTGATATGAGGTGAGTAATTGTAACGTGTGATGTAAGTTACGGGTTCTAGGACGGTCCCAAGGCGTCGATCTTCAGATGGCGCAGTCCCGACCAGCATCACACCCAACTCGTTTCCAGCAAGCGCGCGCTACGCGTGGTAGACAATAAGGCGATGTGTTCCGAGAAATATCACTGGATTCTTGTTAATCCGAGATTACAAAGTTCAATCAATCACTGAACACAATTAATCTGTTCATATCTCGCGAGATCCAATTCGATTTACAACAAATTCCGCGTGCCAGGCCAACCGACGACAAGGCGGCGTACGATTCAACAATATCCCGGGGTTTTTCGGCAAATGGGGAATACACTTCAACAATTAGATAATTCGCGACCCAATTATCGGTCTCGACAGGCGAATCCAACAATATTTTACCAAATAATTAACTCAACAGGGTCCCGATGACCGGCATTTTTCAAGCGCAAAGTCAATCTGTCAAGTCAGAGAGGTTATGTCAAGTGTCAACATCAAAGACAATAGAATGTTGCCACACCAAAAAGAGCGTTCAAAATTACATTTGGGACGCAACATCTACCCCCCCCCGGACGGGCCTACCCGTCCGCTAATCAATTGGAAGTCTTGACAAGGTTGCAAATTCAACACAGCCTCAATGCGGCCAAATACCGTAGCTAGTTCATTAAAGGTGAGAACGGTGTCTCCCAACAATCTCCGCCAGCGTCCCTTTGCCGCTTTCACCGCGGCCCCAAAAATACCCCCCCAATGGGGGGCAGGCTGGCGGGTCAAACAACCAAGTGACCCCTCGGCGGGCCAAACTATTACCAATGTCAACCTGGTTCTCATTAAGGAAGGCGTATACCTCCTTCAAATAGTTACTTGTACCCTTGTAATTCGTACCGCAATCAGACCTAATCAACGAAGGTAACCCACGGCGAGACACAAATCTTTCCAAAGTCGCCTCAAAGGCCTCTGTCGAGAGGGAGGTTACCAGCTCCAAATGTACTGCCTTGGTTGACAGGCAGACAAACACACAAATAAACCCTAACAATCTTGCTATTACGAAGGGTGGACGTCTTCAACAAAGGGGGACCAACAAAATCCGTTACGACGCCAGCAAAGGGCCTCGCCTCATTGACGCGATCAGCCGACAAAATCCAAATTTCTCGCTGCAGAATGGCCAACAGCGCATTGCAACCGGCATGCGAGTTCTTAGTGTGACGATCAGTCACCAACAATTGTACCAAGTTCAGTTACAACAAGGGCAGGAGCACCAATTTTAGGGTAAGGACAACTCACAAGGGTGACCTCAAACCAGGTCCTTCCCTCAACAGTGGTGTCAGCCGGTTCGCCAATTCCCCAAATCTTGCCTGAAAGGTCGTTCACCTTCAGGCCAACCTGTCCCGCTAACCAAGAAGACAAAGGCAACCCCGGACTCCCGTCTCCAAAATGGCACAGACCACAATCGAGTCACCCAAGGGTCCCCAGACCGTGACCGAGGCCGTTGGCAACAAAACCGTCTTGATCGGGGGGTTCCTTTAGCGGGGCAGGCGTCAATCTCTTAGTGATGCCTGGGCGGCGACCGATCGCCGCTTCCAGGCTGCCTTCGTTCACGACGAGGCCAACAATCAAACCATTCGTCCGCGCGGTGTCCCAAGCCGCTCGCCATCACTGGAGGGGCATATCCCACCGAATGCCCGAATGGCGGAGGCCGCGACTCCAGCGGGGGACGTTCCGCCAACGGAGGGGAAAGGCAGCGGCGCCGACCCGGCCACTGCTGCCTAGCAGCCAATGCGCGTTCTCCCTGACGAGGGAAGACCAAATGGCGCTCGTGGGGCTCCCGTTCAACTTGCGCGGGGGGTGGAGAGCGGCGTACGGAATCGCGGGTCTCAGCCCGGTGCTCGTCTCCGGGGTACCCCCCCCCTGCGCGAACCCCCCTCAGAAGCTGGTCTGCTGAAGCGGTTCGCGTTGGCGCACAAAATCTCCAAGTGGGACCCATCACAAATTCTACACGGGCGGGGGTCGGGGCAGTCCCGATGGAAGTGAGCCCCCAAGCACGAAAAGCACAAACGGCGTGCGTTGACAATACGGCGGCGGGCACTTACGTGCAAATTCAAAAAATCCGGGCAACGCGCCATGACATGCCCCGTTGCCTTACAAAAGTCACAATGATGAGGACTCCGGGCACCATCAAAACGGGGGGCGGGGCGAACATCAACAGGCCCCCTAGCCCGAGGACTCCGGGCGCCAGCCAAACGGGGGGCGGGGCGATCATCAACAGGCCCCCTAGCCCGAGGACTCCGGGCGCCAGCAAAACGAGGGGCGGGGCGATCAACAACAGGCCCCCTAGCCCGCGGACTCCGGGCGCCAGCAAAACGGGGGGCGGGGGGAACATCAACAGGCCCCCGGGCCCTAGTCCGTCCCTGGTCTCTGGGCTGAGAAGGTAGTGGGGGCGACCCCGTAGCGCCACGAGTGTTATCCGCAAACCGACACTCGTCTTCCAAAAATTTGAGGAGGTCGTCAAAGGGGGGAAGATGGGTGGCACCATCCCCACCATACTCCTGCTCAAAACGTGACCTCAACTCCGCGGGGAGCAACTGCAGCACTATGTGCACCAACAAGTAGGACCAATGTTCTACCGGTAACTCCAAGCGTCTCAAAGCGTTGGTCGCTGAAACCAACGGGTTCAGCAAGTCAGTGCGCAACGTCGACGTGCTGACAATGGCCGGTAGTCCCAAAATCTGGTCGATGTGCACATCAGCCAGGCAGCGCTTGTTCTGATACCGTCGGGAGAGAAGCTCCAGAGCGGTCGGGTAAGAGGAATCCGTCACCGGCAAGTGCTGCACCAAGGCTCTGGCTTCGCCCTCCAGGACAGACAACAAATAGGCCAGCTTCTGGGCAGGTCCGAGGTCCAAGCGTGCATCGACAAGACTCTCAAAGAGATCTAGGAAGCCCAGCCAGTGGTCCAAGCGACCGTCAAAATGTGGCAGCTCCAGGGTGGGCAGCCTACTCAATAGTCCAGGGCCTGCAACAACAGGGGTCTGCGGCTTGGCCGCATCAGGCACCCGGCTCTTCAAAATTTCCCGCGCTCGTAGACATATGACATCCCCCAGGTGGATAATCTGGTCATAGTCACCCAAAATCTTATCGAGGGCTGTCTGATCCATCACCCCCAAATCCACGTCCATGATGTACTCGTTGAAGCGTATGAGCGCAGCATCAGCTGACTTGATCCTCTCAATCACTTGCCCATACCGAGCAAGGGTGAGCTCTTCCAATTCTACACGCTCAACCGTTGCAGCTGCCGATGTGAACCATCTCAACTGTGAGGTCAATCCCGCAGCAGCCTCCCTGACTGCCCTTAATGAGGCCATTGCAACAATCAAATATTAATACAAAACAACAATCAACAACCAACAATCAAATATTAAACAAACAGCAATGACTTGTTAGCCGGCCAAATATATTCAACAAAATAAAAATTCTAATTCAATTATTTCAAGTTCAAATCCGACCCTGCACCCATTCCAGGTATGAATCTAGCTTGCTAAGGATGGCTAGTTACAAAACAAATAACAATTCAATGTATCTATTGTGCAGGATCAACTCCAATTAAACATCAATAAGCACAACAATTGTCTGTATAATATTGAGCCGGAGAATCTCTAACAAAATCCAATAAATACAAATAAATGCAATAAGCAATACACACAATTCAAGTCCTATGTTGTTAGACTATGTGTAATTATTATTTAGATAACCTTTCAAATTCAGATCAATGACATTCAATTATTAATTGCCACAAATACCAAACAACTTTTACAACAATATACCAACTTATGTACCAAATACAACCAATTCCTAATTTCACAAACAAATCTTGTTTGTCAATTCAATTCTAAGGGGCTAGCACTACAAATTACAGTACAAACTACAAGCACTATTTGAGCCCGGCTGACAAAGCAATATATTCAAACTTATCAAGTTATAAGTTGTGTTAAGTAATTAAACTCAAGTTTTAAGTTTTCAACAATATTCAAAACTTCCAATTAAACCAGTGGATCTTATATTATAAGAGCCGCGCTTCTGCTACCAGTTTGGTCAGGACTGCAATAGGCCAGCCAACGGTAACTGGACGTGTCCGGAACTTTTCCACGATACGTGGAGACTACCGTTGTTTTCAAAACTATAAACAGGGTTACACAATGGCCTGCCTCTACTAGGCTTCGGCCTACAACAATAAAACAAAAATGTACCACTAACCTGAGTGCTGGGGACGCCAAGTTCGACCTTCAAAGGTCACGCCCTAAGTGTGGTTTGTATGTGATATGAGGTGAGTAATTGTAACGTGTGATGTAAGTTACGGGTTCTAGGACGGTCCCAAGGCGTCGATCTTCAGATGGCGCAGTCCCGACCAGCATCACACCCAACTCATTTCCAGCAAGCGCGCGCTACGCGTGGTAGACAATAAGGCGATGTGTTCCGAGAAATATCACTGGATTCTTGTTAATCCGAGATTACAAAGTTCAATCAATCACTGAACACAATTAATCTGTTCATATCTCGCGAGATCCAATTCGATTTACAACAAATTCCGCGTGCCAGGCCAACCGACGACAAGGCGGCGTACGATTCAACAATATCCCGGGGTTTTTCGGCAAATGGGGAATACACTTCAACAATTAGATAATTCGCGACCCAATTATCGGTCTCGACAGGCGAATCCAACAATATTTTACCAAATAATTAACTCAACAGGGTCCCGATGACCGGCATTTTTCAAGCGCAAAGTCAATCTGTCAAGTCAGAGAGGTTATGTCAAGTGTCAACATCAAAGACAATAGAATGTTGCCACACCAAAAAGAGCGTTCAAAATTACATTTGGGACGCAACAGTATCCTTAGAAATATTGTGAGCGTACGATAGATTATTTAATCAATGCTAATAAATGAAATTGCATTTCTAAATAAGCTTGATTTACATTTTATAGACACACTAGCTGTGCCCGCGACTTCGTCCGTGCGGAATACCGACTTTTGGCAGCATTTTTAATTTTTTAGGCTAATTATTTTAAAAATAAAACTCATACAAAGTTTGAATGTCGTATTTATTTATTTATTTATTTCTAATCAAAAGTCTAAAAAATAAGCTTTAAAAATAACGCAATTTCCATACAAACTTTCATCCCCTATTTCGACTCCTTACAGCCCTTATTTCGCAGTAAAAAGCAGCCTATGTCCGTACCAAATTTCATTAAAATCGGTTCAGTAGTTTAGGCGTGATTGCGTAACACACAGACAGACAGAGTTACTTTCGCATTTATAATATTAGTAAGGATAATTTTGTGTCACTTTCGTCACCACCATAGCTCTCGGTTAAGGGAAACAACGTGAGGAAACCGACATGTTCTAGGAACGAAATTATGATGCTCCAAATCATATCCAAGGTTTATATCTTGTTTGATTAGGCCTTTGTATTGACTTGCGATTACCGTATCAATACACACTTACATCTTAACAAGATATACATACATGAGGGGACTCACTATTTGTTTGTTTGTTTATTTTTGATGGATCCAAAGGGTTATATAAATATCTGATTTCGGTTAAATTGAGACAGCTATGCTCATGGCTTCATTTGGTTTTTTTTTTTCTTTTCATTTTCACTTCTATTTACTTTGTGACACGCTAATAATTTATTTCCTGAAACTGCGCTAAGTCAGAGAGAAGGTCAAGCTTATTCATGACTCAGTCTGAGTCATGAATAAGCGTAGTAATAAATAAGTGTACTATGTATTATGCACTACGTTTAACGTAAAAATAAAACTTACCCTACGTACTCTGCTTTTTATTTATATTTTTATTAATAACAGTATAAATATGTATCTACCTACAAATTGTGCTGAAACAATGAATATTGTGTCCTCTTACCATTCGTTCACCTATAAACTAATTGCCTTGTATAGATTTAGACTAAGAGAAATTTGTGTACATTGAGATTCATAAATAAACTATCATCAATCAATATATAAACATAAAACGCTTCCGTTACTGACTGACTGACAGACAAAGCACAACTGAAACTACTGGGCGCAAGAAGCTGAAATTTGACATGTATGTTCCTTGCGGTGTGTAGGGGAGCACTCAGAAAGGATTTTTGGAATTTCCCACGGAATCGGAATTTACACGGAACGAAGTCGCGGGGAACTGCTTGTTTTTAATATACCTACTAATTTATAGCCTATACAACACTCACAAATTATGTACTTTATTACCAATGTGAAAAAAAAAGATAATTAGGTCATTAGTTCCAGCGATTACCCCCTACACACAAACTAAGTAACAAATTTAACCTCTTTATAATATAAGTTTAGTTAAATAACTTTAATTTGTAATTGATACACATTTAGTCGGACGAAAAGACACACAACAAAAAACAGTACAAAATTAAAAACATAATAAAAAAAAGGATAAACATAATTGTTGAGCATGTCCACACCAACTCAGCATTTGCTGGGCGGAAGACTACTAACAGTACAGTGCCTACTTCCAGTACAGTGCCAGGCTTTGTAACATGATTTTTAACAATTAAGGATTAAATTCCAGTTGAAATAATATTCAGGTGCTAATAAAACTTCCCCCTCGGATGCAACGCGTCGCAGATGGCGCCACCTCCACGCTGGTAACGAGCTGCAGTAACTATAGTTAGTCCAATACATAGACTAACTTTAGTGTACACTAAACTGCGCTGCGAGCTAAATCGTTATGATTTTTAAACTTACACGCAAAAACAAACCCCACCGGGATTAAACAAGTTTTCGTTCGTTCGCTGTTTTGGTTAATTTTCTTTAAGTCGCGACTTCGCTCATCATTTTGTTTACTTATTTTTAGAGTTTAAAGTTTTGGTAAATATACAGTGTTATAGGTTAATCGACCTATATCCTTCCAGTGTAGGTGGAGTCTTGATGATTGTCCCCCGAAAAAGTGGCTTGTTCTCTTTTGAGAATAATTCTAGCAATCCTGAATAAAAGACAACTTTCAGGGCAACTAGCTAGTAGTTACATTTAAATCTTATTTTCGAGATAATTACACATTGGTTTAAACGTATAGATTTCTTGCCTTTAGGAATTATTGGTGAACCAAAACCAAGCACACAAACACCAAGTTTCTTACGTTTTAGCGTGTAACAGCTCAAACTTTAACTTTAAAGTTTAGCTTTTAAGTAAGTTTTCCCATTGAGTTTACTATCCGCGTTTTTCATTCAGTAAGAGATATATATTTTATAAATATCGGTACATATTATTTATTTATTAATAGATTTTTGTAAGAACATTTATTTCAAAGCGTTCAAGCTATGTAAAAAATAAAAAAAAACCAATAATATTAAATAATAAGGTTCTAAAGAAATTTCTTTTAAATTTTCGTGTTTTTTTTAAATCTTTTATTTTAGTGACTTTTATTCTATGAACATGTCAGCCCCGTTGAGTCATAAGTTCACATTACAGCTACATAAAAAATATAAATCTAAACATTAGAAACAAGATCTCACTGACGCGCGAACATCTTGAACAGTTTGATAGCAGCAGACGAAATGGGATTTGCTAATATAACTTGGAAATTCCCAACATCCAGCATATTCAGTTTAAATTCACGCATCAGTGATTCCCTGTCTCTTTCATATTTAGTACAAGCTATTAATAAGTGATGAACGTCATCAAGTACACCACATACATCGCAATTAGGGAATCAACTTTTTTCATAAAAAATGCAAATTTCTTAGAAGGCTAGTGACCTGAACGCAAACTATTTGCTGTAATTATAATATTTCTACTTATTTTGACGTTCATAAACCATGGTATTCGAGAAGGCTGACACTATCGTCTTAAACCAGATACCTTTTTCTATGCTTCGCTCATCGAAATATTCTTTGAATAGATTATAACATTTTCATTTCGCTAGATTAAGATATTCCGTATAAAATAGTTTTAAATTATATTCATGACCATTGGTAGTTGCTAATTTTGTCAGCCTGTCAGCCTCATCATTACCAGTTAACCCGACATGAGATGGAACCCATTGCAATCTTAACTCCTGTCCACGGCTTTTGAAATTGTAAGCGTGCTTTAATATTGCATATGCTAGCGATGCACCTCTGGACGCAGTGCAACGAACAATATGCTGTAAAGCACTTCTGCTATCAGTGAGTATTACCAATTTATTACACTTCTTGCTTCCTGTCCATTAGCACTTTTGGATCCATCTCTATGCCATCCCTTGTATTTTTCATTTAGTTCCTTAACGACCTCAAAATGAGTTACAGAAGTTTCTAAATGTTTCTTACTTTCTTTTACGCAATCTAAATTACATTGGATAACTTCCTTTTCATCTATATAAGCAGTCCAAATATCTAGTGAAAACATGTCAAGTGGATATGAAGAGTAAATTTCATAGACTCTTCGCAATCTTTACACACTGTACAAAGTAACGGTTTTTTTTATTATTTCACCAGTACTGACAATGCTCAAGGGAGTTTAAGTAGTCTATAAATTTTTTGGTCACATTATTTGTCCAAGACATACATTTAATACAATATTTAAACGCGAGATATAATCTTCTATTATGCAATGGGGGTATAGCTAACTCAGCCTCCATAACATGTGGTGTGTTATATTACTACGCTTTGTTGTAGTTTTCGATGTGAATTCTACTCATATTGCTAGTTCTCCTTTAAAAAATATTATAAGAACGAGCTGTTTTTTCACTCCGTCCAAGTTAATTCTTCCTCTTACAACGGCTCATCAATCTGACACGGCCGTAGTAACACAATCACCAAGTGAGGTCGGAAATGTATCATTCAAAACAGCCGGCTCAGTATGTAGTTTGGAGGGAATATATCCCTCTCATCCACAAACCCCACATAAAGGCATGGAAAATGACACTTTAACAGGTTTGTTTGACAAACAAATATTCCACCAGAAGAGTACAGATGATGACACGAAAACGGATTTCTTTAATCAGAAACAACCCTCCCAAAAGAGCATAAAAGAAGTAGCTCCAATCAGTGTAAGGGACAAACATAATAGAATAATAATTTTTGGAGACCAACAGGCCTACGGTCTCAATAAAACGATGACTAATAGCAGGTTACACAAATGGAATAACAACTACAAAATTATGTCTTTCATCAAGCCCAATGCAACAAGTGCTCAGATTCTTAGCAGCTGTAATGATGACTTTGTAAAGACATTGACCAGTGACGATATTGTAGTTTTAGTGATAGGATCTAATGACAAAAACCCGTACTCATTGATAACTGAGTTGTGTAACGTCCTTTATAAACTGCGAAACAATACTGTATTTATTACTAACGTACAATATAATCCTTATTTAAACGAAAATAAAATTAACTATAACATAGAATTAATAATACAAAATTATAAAAAGTGTAAATACTTAAAAATACACAATTTAGAATTACTTAGACTTAGATTTTAAAATAGACTTTAGAATGTTTAACTTTAACTTACTTTTAATACAATATTCCGAGAACCTAAATTCCGAGAATATCAAATAATTTACAGTCTAAAAAACACAAACTCGACTGGATATGATGACCTGAGCACTAAAGTGTTAAAAATATGTGCAAGAAGTCTAGTGTCTCCGTTAACACACATAATCAACTTGTCATTAACAGAAGGAGTATTCCCAACACGCCTGAAAAGGTCGATTGTGAAACCTCTTTATAAGAAAGGTGTAAATGACATGAGCAACTATCGCTCAATAACTTTAATCCCAATTTTGTCCAAAATATTTGAAAAAGTTATGTCATCAAAATAGAGAATTTTTTGACAACATGTAATATTCTTAAAAAAGAACAATTTGGTTTTAGGAAAGGTAGTTCCACTGCTTTAGCATGTTTTACACTAGTAAAATACATAACTCAAAGTCTTAATCAAAAATCTAAGATAAGTTGCGTGTTCCTAGACATGACTAAGGCATTTGATTTTGTTTGCCATAAAACACTACTCTCAAAGCTTGAGCATTACGGAATCCGGGGTAAGGCCAACGACTGGATCAAAAGTTACCTTTCTGAAAGATTACAATGCGTGGAAATAACAAAAATCTGTCACAATGAAAAAAGAATCTATAGGTCGGAATATAAGCAAAATAATTATGGCACCCCACAGGGAGGTATCTTATCCCCACCACTGTTCCTAGTCAACGACATTCTAGAGGCGATAGGCAAAGATTGCATACTATATGCTGATGACACGACAATAATGCTTAAGAGTGACACTGACAAATATTTAAAAAAAGAAATCGTTCAGGCTTTGGATAATGCAATCGACTGGCTCGAAATAAATAATTCAAAAATAAATATGACTAAAACACACATCATACAATTCCAGACGTACAATTCAAATATAAATAAACTTGACATTAATTATAAAGATTCTCACTTGTCAACTGTCGATAATTGTGTATTTTTGGGTATAACGATCGACAAAAATTGCAACTGGAAAGCACATATAGATAAAATTCTTACAAAAATAGATCGTTTTATATATGTCTTGAAAAGAATCAGAGAAACGGTAAACTGTGATACTGCAATGCTGGCTTACCATGGTTATGTATCATCCATACTTAGGTACGGTATTATAATATGGGGTAACTCAGTAGACTTTGACAGAGTTTTTAAAGCTCAAAAAAAATATATTCGAGCCATTTGTGGAGCTCAGTTTTTAGACAGCTGTAAGCCACTATTTCAAAAACTTAAAGTTCTACCGTTGCCATGCTTATATATTTTTGAAATATGTGTTTTTGTTAAGAAAAACTACAATTTATTCGAGACGAACACTGACAGGCCAAATAGCCGAACACGGCATAAAGACAGACTTCGACTGCCACAAATAAGGCTAAAATTATTTAAGGAAAATGTATACTGCATGTCGATTATTATTTACAATCATTTACCAAATAGCTTACAAGACTTACCACTGACAATGTTTAAAAACATACTTTTCAATCTGCTATTATTTAAAAGATATTATACCGTTAAGGACTATTTAGAAGACAAATCAATAGAATCTGTAATCGGCAAGTAGTTAGTAATTGACAACACTGATTGTGAACACATTTGCACGCCATATTATGGCAGGATATGCTGAAACTAATCTACTGTAACACCTTATGTACCATATTCTAGCAAATAAATATATTGATTGATTGGTTGATTGATTGATTGAAAAAAAGAATGGACTTTAGGTTTCTACTAACCTAGTTTGTATTTATTACTATACTCACCATTGTAGTCGTTTTCTGAGAAGCCAAGCTTATCAACTTGCTTACGACACACTGCAAATCTTTTCTCGTGCGAGAGCACTAGAGGCGGCGTGAGTACCAGAGTGGGCACTGACCTAAGGTCAACAGTGTATCGAGTTCACTTCCGTAAGACGTACGGAAAGAGGGCTGCGATATTTTCGTAGAAAAAATAAGAACCAGCTTACTATAGTCTGATAAGAAATATTGTTATAAAACAGAAACAAGCATATTTATCTTAGTTGGAGGGGTTAACCAGATTGCTAGAAATGTGAATTCTACGCACATTGCTAAAGTAACTACTTTTCAACCTAGCATTCCCATATGAAAAATGGGACAGAAAGCCACCTCTATCTTCCTGTGAAAGTCCTATTAAAATCGGTAAGCCGCTTCAAGGATCAGCCCGGAAAAACAGAAAGCCAGACGGACAAAATTTTTAAAAAGTTTGTGTTTGTAAATAACAATAACCACTTAAGAAAACAGTTATTTCGAAATAATAATAATATTTCACGACTTTCACACAACGGCATAGTCCCAAACTAAGCAGAGCTTGTGCTTATGAGTACCTACTAGACAACTAATAAACATACATATATAAACTATACTATAATAATAATAATAATATACCACAACTTTCTCACACAACGCCATCTAGTCCCAAACTAAGCAGAGCTTGTGGTATGGGTACTAGACAACTGATAAACATACATATATATTTCTAAATACATACATATTATAGATAAATTACACCCAGCCAAAGAACAAATGACCGTGCTCATCACACAAACATTTGTCCTAGGTGGGACTCGAACCCACGACCTTGTGCACAGCAGTCAGGGCCACTGACCACTATACCAACGGGCCTGTCAAACTATAATACATACATATTTATTTTATGTATGCATTGTATATATATGTCGCATCAGGGTTGGCCGAGATGCGAAACATCGGGTCTTCATCACGATCCGACATAGTTTTAGATAAACGTGGGCACTGATTAGGGTACTCGAACCAAAGATTATTTAAATCAAAATAACTTTATTTTGCTAACGGTTTTTCACAATATAGAAACAAACACGTGCGTTGGTACTGAGCTTCTGCCAAGACTGTCTGAGGTAGTCTATATCACTCCGTCCTCCCGCCAGTCCTCGCTACATCCCTTCTACCGACAATCGTGTCCAAGCGGAAGGGCTCCGCTTGCGTTTCCGGTAACGATTTATTAGTTCACCAAACTAATTATTAGATGGCGCTGCCCGTCGCACCTTAGCGCCATCAATCAACGACACGGCCATCCCTGACTAGCACCCGTCCTCGGGTGTAGTTCCTGTGGACAAAATATACTCAGAAAGTAAACTAGCTCGGCTATCCTGCCAATAGAAACAAAGGTAGCAGTTTCTCATTGGTACTTTATTTCTCCTAAATCTAGGTTACAGTAATCAACTTTCATGACACAAAATACCTTGTAATTAAGCTTACATACACATTGCTTTCTGCACAATATCATTAATTGGAAAAGATCCGACCAACAAGTTAAAAAGACTAAACAAGGTAATTCTAACAGTTCTGTTACTATTTACCATAATTCATAAGCAATGTATACTCAACTCATGAAACTTTTACTATCATCTGTGCACCAACACAGACCCGAATCGGACCAACGATTCGTTACAAATCTGCCGCCACATATGCTACAACACATGAAGCGCTCTGTGCACCAACACAGACAGAAATCGCACCAACGATTCCTTGTAGACCCATCGCCACATGTTACTCATGAGGTGCGGTCTAGAGTTTCGAGTATGAGTATACAAGCCATTCTTAATCAGATGTGGTTTTGCTACCACTGTCATCAACTATGACATCTAATTCGCGGGGAACTTGGTGATCGGGGATCTTCCTCACACGGTCATGGGGGTATTTGTATGTTCGCTTAGAGTCAAGCGCCTTTAGTAGGTATCTATCCCCGTCTAATACATCAATAATTTTAAATGGACCTTTGAATTTAGGATCTAATTTGGTTTGATTCCTTTCCTCATTTTCTATCAAAACATAATCATTAATAGCCAACTTAGAAACTTGAGCCTTACTTTGATCAAATCGATTTTTATCATAATTTGCATTTTTCTCAATATTCAGTGTCGCTTGCTCTCTAATCTCATCTAAATTAACGTCATTCAAATCATCATCAGCGGTCACTAAACCAAGCGGCCGTGCTACCCTTCCTATCATCAACTCGAGAGGGCTAGATTTAGTCACCCTATTAATAGTAGAGTTAATAGCTAACTGAACCTCTCCTAAAGCGTCCTGCCAAGAGCGGTCACGACTAGTCTCTACAGCTGTCAACATACTCTTCAGGGTACTCATTACCCTTTCGACCTGACCGTTCGCACGACTACCTCCAGTAGCTATCAAGTGCAACTCTATATTGTTAGAAGTACAGAAATTGGAATATTCTTTGCTAGCGAAACAACGACCCTGATCAGCTATTATGCGCTTCGGCGCACCAAACAACGCTATACAGAACTTAATAGCACAAATACTACTGTTAGTATCGATATTAAGCGAATGACGGAGCAAAACAAATTTGGTAAAAGCATCTATGATGACAAACACGTACTCTTTGATGTTGCTTTTACCAGACAGTTTACCAAAAGCGTCAATATGAATTGTGTGCCATGGTATATTGATCTTGGGAATTGGGTGAAGTTCTGCTTGAACTCTAGCAGAGTGGGGCTTCGCTATTTTGCAAGTGATACAATTGTCTACGAATTTTCTCACATATTTTGACATACCTTCAAACCAATAGTGCTCGTAAATCTTTTCGAGAGTTTTCTCCCATCCCAAATGCATGACAGACTCATGGATGTTATTAATTACAGACCACCTAAGAGATCTTGGTACAATAGGCAAACAACGAGTGCGACCGTTACGCTGAATCTTACGGCACAGAATATTTTTACGAATTTCGTAAGTTTTGCGAGTTTCCTCAGGAAAAACTTCATTACGAAGATCAGACACAATCTTACTGATTTCTTCGTCCTTTTCCTGTTCAGCTTGCAACCAGTTACTAGAAAGCTCAGCTAAATCGACACGCTTTTGTTCTACCCGTGTGAAAGTCCCTTTAGGTGTCGGGAGAGGATTTCTAGAAAGAAAGTCCACATGGCTCAACCTACTGCCTTCACGATAAACAATATCAAAATCAAATGATTGCATGTAGGCCCACCAATGATGAACTCGTGGAGATAAGTCAGTTTTGTTTTTAGAGGCTTTAACAGAACTGCAGTCCGTCACAACGGTAAACTTACGACCTAGCAAATAGTGTCGAAAATGCTTTAGGGCATTGAAGACTGCTAACGTTTCTAATTCGAATGAATGATACTTCGATTCAGCTGGAGACGTACGACGACTATAATAAGCGACTACGTGTTGTTTTCCATTAATCTTTTGAATAAAAATGGCACCATATCTTTCAGCACTGGCATCGGTATGCAACTCGATTGAGTGCGCAGGGTCGAATATTGTTAGAACTGGTTCGCTGGTTAAGTAGGAAATTATTTTTTGACGAATGGCCTCATGACTGGGTTCCCATTCAATGGACCTATTCTTGCCACTTGTTGAACGAAACAGAGGAGCCATTATTTTTGAGAACTGTGGCACAAATTGTCTGAAATAAGTGGCCAAACCTATGAACTGTCTCAGTTGAGTGATGGTTTTAGGTGGGGGAAGTCTGGACAAAGCTGCAATTTTATTTGGATTAGGTCTGATTTGGCCATCCTCAACAACAAAGCCTAAATATTCAACCCGTCGTTTAAGAAATGAACACTTAACAAAGTTCAGGGAACAACCAGCTTTTGTCAATTTATCGAGTACAGTGCGAAGACGAACTAAACTCTCCTCCACACTTGATCCTATTATTAAAATATCGTCGACATACGTCACAGCATAGCTATAAGCAAGGTCGCCTAAAGCTTTCATTACTGCCCGCTGAAAAACTGAGCTCGCATTTTTTAAACCAAACGGCATGGTCAAATATTCCCACTGTCCATTGGGTGTAACAAATGCAGTGCGCTCTATTGACTCAGGGTGCACTGGGATTTGATGGTAGCCTGACAACATATCAAGACACGTAAACCATTTAGCACCACCTAACCTAGATACAAGATTCTCTATAAACGGCAGTGGAAACCTATCCGACACAGTGTTATCATTCAGCTCCCTGTAGTCGACACACATGCGATCTGAACCATCCTTTTTCTTAACAAGTAACACTGGACTAGAAAAAGGTGAACAACTTGGTCTAATAATACCTGCTTCCTCTAATTCACGAACCTTAGCAGTAACAAGTTCGCGTTCACTAGCACTAAGCCTATAAGGACGACGGTTGACTGTTGACGACTAGGATCTACAAGCCTAATTTGCAACTGACCTGTTGTTACCCGGGATCTAGAAACACCACTAGAAAATGAAGAAGAATATTCTGACAAAAGATCAATTAATTGAGAACGAAATTCTAGCGGAATGTCTGCATCAACTTTGTCGAAAACAATATGACAATTGGAATCGTTTCCGAGCTTATTTGAAACATCGCATAACCTAACAACCTTATCACGACACAAAACAATACTATCAGACGTCATACTAACGTTAAATCCTTGATCTAAAATCTCACGACCAATTAAAATATAATTTTAAGGCAACTATTGGGAACAACATGAAATAATTATCTCTAATCGTAAATCTAAAATCTAATTTTATCTGAGGAAATCTAAATATAATTTTATCTGAGGTTATGATTAATCATAACCTCAGATAAAATTTGTAGGGTACTTTGCACACTACCATGACCGATACCTGTCAAGTTGACAATGTTATTTACACGCTTGCCACTAAGCTTTGACGCAACAGAATCTTTGATGAGAGAGCATTCGGCACCAGAATCATAATAAAATGGATATGACTCACCAGTGTTCATCAGCGTACCGCTGGGATTGCTAACATAGCAAACTTCAACACGCCTCTCGTTGCTCGTCGCTGCTGCAGGCGCTGCTCCGGAACTGCTTGGGCTTCCTGCCGCGCCGGCGCCTCCACGGTTGCTACGTGGACATTTCGTAGCAAAGTGTCCGGCGTTGCCGCATTTGAAACAGATGATGTCCGAACGCTGCTTCGGTCCCGCAGAGCTTGACGCTGAATTGGCAGCATTGGTTGCCTTGCCTTTGACCTCACTTCTGGAACGGCAATCGGACGCTCGGTGGCCTATTTTACCGCAGTTGTGACATTTCACCGTCGCCGACTGAAACTTCGATCGCTTGAAATCTGAAGCGGCCTCGGTCGAGTTACCCATCGAAGCTTTCCTTTTCAAGAACGAAAACGCTTGAAGTTCACACTGCAGCTTGTTCCTGTTGCTTACTTCGGTAGTAAACGCCAACCTCTGTATACGCCCATCAAATTGCGCCATATGAGCAAGCACCGTAGATATGGCTATCTGCTCAGCGCTCATGTTTTGCCAGCGTGATGTGAGGGTAGACAACAACCGGGCGGCGTATGCAGCATAGCATTCACCTTCCTTGGGCTTGCTACTCATCATTTTGACAAGAGTAGCGGCTGGTGTGTCCACGCAATCGTAACGGGACAAAAACAAGCTTTTGAAGTCACCCCATGTCATACCCGCAAACGATACTTGCACCAACCAACGTGAAGCACTTCCTTTCAGAGCCTTGCTTAAGGTGATGATCAGGGCACTTCCTTGAAGTGGTACTTCCGATAGGCACAGGTCTGCAGTAGTACACCAGGCACGTGCGTCTGCATCCGGCATGTCCGGGTCAAATTCAGGCAAAGAAATATGCTTGGTACCTGCCGGGCCCTTGATGGCTTCTATCAGGGACATCATGTTCTGATTTTGAGCAGCCAGCAGCGTACGAAGTAAGTTCTCGTCACATCGTGACGTCATGGCTCCATTCTGCAATACTTCTTGAGTTTCTTCAGCTCGAGTGTATCCCACTTCTGATGTCGCATCAGGGGTGGCCGAGATGCGAAACATCGGGTCTTCATCACGATCCGACATAGTTTTAGATAAACGTGGGCACTGATTAGGGTACTCGAACCAAAGATTATTTAAATCAATATAACTTTATTTTGCTAACGGTTTTTCACAATATAGAAACAAACACGTGCGTTGGTACTGAGCTTCTGCCAAGACTGTCCGAGGTAGTCTATATCACTCCGTCCTCCCGCCAGTCCTCGCTACATCCCTTCTACCGACGATCTTGTCCAAGCGGAAGGGCTCCGCTTGCGTTTCCGGTAACGATTTATTAGTTCACCAAACTAATTATTAGATGGCGCTGCCCGTCGCACCTTAGCGCCATCAATCAACGACATATATATATTTGTTGTATTTTTATTAGTTTTTCCGTTATTAATGAATATTTGTACAGTAGTACACTAATATAGCCCTTCTCATTTTAATTAAAGCCTATAAAGTCCTTCCAAAGGTAGTCTGGAAGATAAGACCGCCATTGTAACCAATTTTTTTACAATATTGTTATTTAAGTGTGATTCAATTATTGGTGTACAATAAAGTATATTCTATCTACCCAGACAAAGAACAAATGATCGTGCTCATCACACAAAGATTTGTCCTGGGTGGGAATCGATCCCACGACCTTGCGCAAAGCAGTCAGGGCCAGTGACCACTAGACCAACAGGTCTATCCAAATCACAGATAACAAGACACTTCGATTTCATTTATATGTAGATCTAAAGCGACTTATAGCCTAATGGCTAAGGAGTCGACCTTGTGATCGAGACGTCACGAGTTCGAACCCCACCCATTACACTATTGTCGTGAACCCAATCCAGACACAAGCATATTTAGCTTAGTTGGAGGGGTTAACGAGTTTGCTAGTAATGTGAACTCTGACCACATAGCTAGTTATCCTTTACCAACTAATCTATCCTAATATTATAAAGCTGAAAAGTAGTTTGTTTTAACGGGTTATCTTCGACAGTACTACATGGATGAAATTTGGTATTTTTATTTTTTTTATTGACAACAGGCTCGCGTTTGACCACCATCTCACCTGATCGTGTAGAAATAGCTTGAGAGAAGGCAAATTTTTACCCGGCTGCAAAAGATGGAGGGTTATGTTATCATCGTGATAAAGCTGAACGACTGCTAGAATCGTTATAAATGTTTTGTCGATATTGAGAAGTTCATGGATAAATAATAAACACACGGGTGGATCTTCAAAGTTAAGCAACGCTTTCTGAGGTCAGTGTTTGGAGGGCTGACCATGTTAACACAGGTACTGAGTTTCCCACATTCCTCTGAAAACACGTTAGGCTGTTGGTCCCGGCTGTGTACAAATACAGTCGCCAGCACATCAAGCTGTCCGAATCTTTCAAATTTACCCAATTGAGTTTGACCCTTATGATGTTGTAATAAAGAATATCAAACTGACTTAGGTCCGCCTATGAACCATTGTGGCATATTAAATTCATAAAATAAAATAAATAAATGCTCAATTCAATAATAAATAGGTATGACATAACTATTTACTTAATTAATAAATAAGGAAAATAAATGACTTAAAATAACGAATTTGTATGAATCCATTAACTTACTTGTAATGTAATTATTGTTATATATAATTATATTTGAATATAATAAATAAAAATTGAAAAATATTATGGATGTTGTAAAACATGCAATATTAACATTAATGTATCATTAAACCAAAATTAGATGTTACAATAAAAATATATAAAAATCAATGAATGATAATAATAACTCCATATAATAATTTATAAATACAATATATAGCAAAGACATAACATTATCAAATATTAAATAAATATTTCCTATTGTGGAAAATCAAACAAAGCGCTCTTCCTCTCTCCTTCCTATTTTTAATTTTGCTGTGCCCGACAGGGTCCATAATTGTTTCTTATAATTTTATTCCACCTGTATGTGTACATTATGGATTGCAAATAAATACTTGAAAGTTGTAAATCTATTAAATTATTTTGACAGATTGGAGTAGGTTTATGTGCCGGCCACCGTATATCTTTGATTGTCATTATGGGTCGTCAGAAACCAGTAAATGTGTCACTGGTAGTGTCCAGTATTGACTTTAAAAGAGACGTTGACCTCTGAGTTTGTTTCGGTGTTTCTTCTCAGGGTAGTCAGGCAACAACGGCTTCATCTAGTTTAGCGACAAAAAATGAGGTGTAAAAGTGTTATTTATAAGCGACTAGCTTTAGCCTGCGACTTCGTTTGCGTGGTTGAGTTTTCACGCTTAAATCCTGACTCCTTAGGAATTCCGGGATAAAAGTATCCCTATGTGGATTTCAACTATCTACATACAAAATTACATTTTTTTTTTATTACGAATGAGCCCGCTCTTGACCTCGATCACACCTGATGGGAAGTGTAAGATGAGGTCTACGATCGAACGAGCGAGCCCAGAAAATGCCTGTTCACTCTTGCTTTAAAGGCTGACGGGTCATATGTGGCAGGGAATACAGAAGCCGGCAGAGAGTTCCACATCTTGGCTGTACGCATAATGAATGTTGAAGAAAAGCGCTTAGTACGACAAGTAGGTATGTCGACCAAGTGTGGATGGTATCCTGCGGTACGTCTGGTAGACCGGTAGTAAAAGGGGAATGAAGGGATCAGGTCGTGGAGCTCCTACGCACACTCTCCGAAGTACAATCTGTAGAAGATAGACAGGCAAGCAATGTTTCGCCGGTGAGCCAGCCTGTGAAGCTTGCCTGCCAGAACCTCGTCACCTATGAGCCTTTTAGCTCTGCGTTCGATCGAGTCAAGTGCAGCTAGCTGGTATTTGGCTGAGCCATCCCACAAGTGAGTGCAATACTTTTTTTTTTGTGAGTGGCATCTCGCAGGTCTACCTCTGAGGTTGTTGGCTGCTTAACCGGGCTTGCCTGTGGTTGCCTTAATTAATAAATTAATTAAAGCCTCCAGCCAGGGCTTATTAAAAAACTTACAAACTATGCGACTACACGCTAAGGGCACCCCCTGTGGGGTACGGACCTCGGCTTAGGGCGTCGCAGGGGGAGGGCAGCTAGGGACAGGCTGGATCATATCATTATTATTATTTATAAGGGAATTTAAAGCTACTGGCTCAGCATCGCGGGCTGGCTCTGGCAAGGGTCGGGTTGGACTATTACGAGAACGTCGCCGCGGGCCTCGGCGGCGAGGACGGAAGGACGGTCGGTTTTTGTGTTTGTGTGCCACTGTACTTGTTTCCCTACGGCTCTCTTGGAGCAGGGTGATTGCGTCATCGTGAAGGACAAGGGTATGCCTTGGTCGACGAATCTTAGAGATACGCGAGGGTTCGTATTGGGCGGCCGATACGATAAGGGGATTCCTATGTTGGATTGAAGTTTCAAAGAAACGCTTGGAGACGCGTTTCATGAACTGCTGGATGGTGGGCATCTTGAGGTCTACGTGAAGAAGCTCATTTCGAACATAAAAGGGGGCTCCCGTGACTCTACGGAGGAATCGGTTTTGGAGGGTCTGCATCTTGTGGAGGAGGTAGGGCTTTGCGTGTGCGAAAACAACGCAGGCGTAGGTCATGATGGGATGGATGACCGCGGTGAAAATACGCAGCTTGCACCTGAGTGATAACTTGCTGCGAGAGCTAAGAATGAAGTGGAGCCTACCTAGAGCGAAAGCGGCGCGCGAACGTGCCTGCTTTATGTGCTCAGCGAAGGAGAGGTGTCTATCGAGGACCACGCCTAAGTATTTGGCGTGAGTGCAATACTCCATACAGGAACGGACCTGTGCTTTATATAAATTCAAAAGTAGTCCAGGTGTGAAGTATCGCCTCACTTTCTGTAGGATGCCTAGCTTTTTGGCTGCAGTCTGAGCTTTAGACTAAATGGTTGAGCCGAAGTTGAGGTCAGACGTCAACTCCATGCCCAAGAGCTCCAGTAGTTTTTACATGAAAGTGTAACAAACATCCATACATCCATCCTCACAGACTTACATTGACATGTACATAATTCATATTAGTAAGACTATCTGACCCAGCGAACGTTGTATCGCCATTTTTTCTGTTTGATTTGTTTTAAGTTTCTTTTTTATACAAACGTTCTCCTGACATTTATCAATCCAACGCGGTTCAGTTGTTCTGAAGTTGTGTGTACAACAAATCAGCGATTCATTTTTATTTATTTACTAGCTTTTGCCCGCGACTTCGTCCGCGTGGAATAGTTACTTTGGGCTAACGTTAAATTTAACCCCGATATTGAAGCATTCTTCATTGGCGCTCCGCTCCTATTGGCCTTAGCGTAATGATATATAATATTTTTTCAATTCGAACCAGTAGTTCCTGAGATTATCGCGTTCAACCAAACAAACAAACTGTTCAGCCTTATATTATTAGTATAGATAGCTGTTGCCCGCGACTTCGTCCGCGTTTCCGTCGTTTTTTCGTAAGAAAAGTAGCCTATGTCCTTCCTCACGGTTCAGTGATTTTGATGTAACAGACAGATTAACTTTCGTAATTTAGTAGGGAAATATAATATGTCAATCTTTAATACTGTTGAAAAATATCGCAATGCGGAACCGCACAATATTATTGTTAATAGCTGTGCCCGTGACTCCGTCAGCGTGTAACTCCTTGTGTGTTATTAAGTTAATGTATTGGTAATATTGTTTAGATCACGTTCACATGAGGCTTAAGTAACCTATAGAACGAAAATACTTCAGCGCAAAGCTTCCGGATAAACTATGTTGAAAGTTGACCCGTCCGGCACGTGAACATAAAGATTTCTAGAACTGCTAACCCGGGAAAAAGCGACGTACAACTGACCATGCGAGAAACAACTGACACCGAGATCTACTCCAGCAACACGAAAAGTCTGCCCTTGAACCTTATTAATTGTCATTGCATAACACACCGATACTGGGAATTGCGTTCTTTTAAATTCGAATGGAAAATTGTTTGGTATTATGGGAATTCTGGGAATAAAGACGGTTTCTCCTGCACCGCAACCTGTTAAAATTTGAGCCTCGATTATATTTTGTTGCAACTGGGTGAAAATAAAACTAATATAAAAAAGTGAACGTAAATTAGCCAAAACTTACCTATCGGTATACTAAAATAACTAATACCTATTTTATAAAATAACAACAAAAGGAATCTAAAAATAAATTATCAACGACTAAAAGTCACGCTGATAAGCACGGTTTGTTAATATCAATTAAGTATTGTCTGTCAATAAGGTCGAACGCTCTGAACGTCTATTCAGATCAACAGGCAATAATTGTATGAAGCTCGCACTTTTTTTTTTAGGTAGGGCCTCTCGTAGTTCAGCACACTAAGGCTGGTCAGTACTCAACCGCGAAGCTCGCGCTCGGACGCGCCGCCTTGTTAGGGTTCCGTAGCCGAATGGCAAAACACGGAACCCTTATAGTTTCGATATGTCTGTCCGTCTGTCTGTCTGTCTGTCTGTCTGTCCGTCCGTCCGTATGTCACAGCCATTTTATTCCGAAACTACTACGACTATACATGTGAATCTTAGTAGGTAGATGTATTCTATGAACCGCTTTCCAATTTTAAGAAAAAAAAAAAAAAAATATTTAAAATAAAGGGGGATCCCCATACATGGAACTAAAACTGAAAAATTTTTTTTTCATGAAACCTATGCGTGTGTGGTACTTATAGACAGGCCTTTAAAAATGATATAAGGGTTTCTAAAACCACTTTTTCATAAAGTCAATCGTTTAGAAGATATAAGCTTCCAAAGTGGTAAAATGTCCCCCCTCCCTCTAACTTCTATAATAATGGAGTGAAAAATAAAAAATAAAATATGTCTGTACATCTTAATGTAAACTTTCAACCAAAATTGGTTTGAACGAAATCGGGTAAGCAGTTTTGAGATATAGCATATTTTCTAAAACCGCAAATATAACTTTGTAATTCATACAAACACTATGAAAAACAAAGTTATCTAGCGTAGTTGTAAAAATGTAAATAAGGTGGTTTCTAGAAAATTTCAAGGTTTTTAGGAACCCTTCATGGGCGAGTCTGGCTCGCACTTGGCCAATCGAGACGCGTCGAGCGCGGCGACCGATTCTCAAAAATAATCTTTATAGCATGATTCAGTATTCACGCGCGATGGCTATTATTAGCGTATTTCATGTATAACTTTGGTGTTTCTATACCGATTTATATGATTCTTTTTTATGGAATAGTTAATAATGTTAACTTTTTCAATTAGGGGTGACTGAGAGTGTTATAAACGTAAGAGTAGACAAATATTATAATCAGAAAGCTTCGAACTGCTAAGCTATCGGGAGTTACACGTGTTATTGTGAGTCAACCATAAAAGATAGACATATGCTGTCGTGGGATATTTTTTATATAATTTTAAGGAGAACATTTCCGTCATAAATTATTTCTGTGTAGCTTTAACCACTAAGGTAGCACACGCGACGGAAGCTAAAAAAATGGAGTAACTTCTCCCGTTTTCCCAACATTTCCCTTCACTGCTCTGCTCCTATTGATTGTAGCGTGATGAAAAGTATACTATAACCAGCTCAGGAGTATGAGAAATAATTGTACCAAGTTTCGTTAAAATCCGTCGAGTAGTTTTTGTTTCTATAACGGTTATACAGACAGACAGACAGACAGACAGACAGACAGACAAAAATTTTACTGATTGCATTTTTGGCATCAGTATCGATTCCTAATCACCCCCTGATAGTTATTTTGGAAATATATTTCATGTACAGAATTGACCTCTCTACAGATTTATTATAAGTATAGAAGATATAAAATATAAAAGTGCAAAAAATGTATAGTAATTAACTACTGCTTTTGCCCGCGGCTTCGCCCGCGAGTGAAAATATTCAATGGGAACGGTCGTGTGGAGAATTTCCCTTACTTAAGTAATACTGGGTTAACCATACAAATTTTCATCGCCTATATCATCCCCTTTTGGAATATTTTTGAGGAAACAAGTAGCCAATGCCCTTCCCCAGGAGCCTTGCCAAATTTTATCGAAATTCGTTCAGTGGTTTAGGCGTGAAAAGGTAACTGACAGACAGACAGAGTTACTTTTGAGTTTATAATATTAGTATGGATCATTTACCCCTTCAGTAACAAACTATATCTTCACCACTTCAAGCCGGTACTTCTCAGTTTCAACACAACTACCGCCATTTAATCGGAACTCATATGTTTAATGCATGACTTGGACCGAATGTTTGATTAAACCGTATTGTTCCCAGGGGTGTTGGCGCAAACATTGGTCCAACGATTATCGTCCAATTATATTTGCCTTGCAAACAAATCGTATTCAGTGTAGTGAGTAACTTGATTTATGTTTGTCTTGTTATTACGCGATGTCCAACGTCAAATAGCGTTTCCACCAAATAAAACATTCGGTCTACAACGAAGAGCTAACTCAAATATTATTAAACGACTTCAAAATAAAAATTGGCCAAGTGCGAGTCAGACACGCCCATGAAGGGTTCCGTAGTAACTATGCCAAATAACTTTGTTTTTCATTTGTATGAATTACAAAGATATATTTACAGTTTTAGAAAATATGCTGTATCTTAAAAACTGCTGACCCAATCTCGTTCAAACCAATTTTGGTTGAAAGTTTACATTAAAATCTACTGCATATTTTTTAAATTTTTACTCTATTATTATAGAAGTTAGAGGGGGGGGGGGTTACACATTTTACCCCGATTAACCCGTTGAAACAAACCACTTTTCCACTTTATAATGTTAGGATAGATTTCCTATCAGACTATAATAAGATGGTAAAGGATAACTAGCAATGTGGGTAGAAATCACATCACTAGCAATCCTGTTAACCCCTCCAACTAAGCTAAATATGCTTGTGTCTGGAGTGGGTTCACGGCAATAGTGTAATGGGTGGGGTTCGAACCCGTGACTGTTTTCTTAAGTGTTTATTGTTATTTACACGATAGATAAATACAAACTTCTTTTAAATTTTGTCCGTCTGGCTTTCTGTTTTTCCGGGCTGATCTTTGAAGCGGCTGTACCGATTTTAATAGGTCTTTCACAGGAAGATAGAAGTGGTTTTCTGTCCCATTTTTCATATGGAATGCTAGGTTGAAAAGTAGTTCATATTTCATTTCATATATTTATTTGCATACCATAATGTTATTTTGGATGTTACAGTTATTGCTTAAAGTTAAGATACAATTATGGACCCTGTAGGGCACAGCAAAAATTAAATTAATTCCATTTACAATAATAAAATTTAAATGTCAATAAATAAAAAAAAAGTCAAAAGATTAATAAAAAAAGTCAATAGATTATTAAAAAAGTCAATAAATTAATAAAAAAAATCAATAGCTTAACAAAAAATAATAATAACAATGTCATAGAATAATTTCAAAATAAAAAACTAGTCGAGATATTAATTATTAACATGTCCAAGTAAATAAATCATATAGGTATATTGAGATCAATGTCCATACTAATTAATTTAATTATTCTATGTCAATTCATACATATTATTGTCATTCAAATAATCATTCACTGAATAATATGCTTTCTTAAATAATATCTGCTTGAGTTGATTAATAAATGATATTTCACTAGTTACATTTTTTATGATATCCGGAAGTTTATTATATATTTTTATCGACATAACATAAGGACTATTTGAATACAATTTCATGCGCGAAAGAGAGGGCAACATTAACATATTCTTATATCTAACAGATCGGTCAGGATGTTTATCACCACGGGTTTTAAAGAAAGACATGTATTTCCTAACGAATTTACATATTTCTAAAATATAAATAGATGGTAAGGTAAGTATACTATGTTTTATGAAAAAAGGTTTACAAGTTTCGGTTTGATCTATATTCACAATGATCCTAATTAATTTCTTTTGGAGTATGAAAAGTGTATGAACGTCAGTGCTATTTCCCCACATAATTACGCCATAGCTAAGCCATGAATGAGCGTAGGCATAGTAGGTCGTGACTCGTGAGTGCAGTTTCGAGGTCGGTAGTTTTTTTTACATCTCGAAGTGCGTATGTGAATTTTGATAATTTAGATTTAACTTTTACTATATGCTGTTTCCAGGAAATGTGTGTGTCTATGGTGAGTCCTAATAGTGTAAAATCATTTACTTGTTCTATTTCCGTGCCGTTTATGATGAGATTGACTGGTAGTGGGGTTTTTTGCCGGGGATGGAAAGTTATAAGCTTGGTTTTTTTATAATTAATTTCCAGATTATGTTCTTTCATCCAGTTTGTTATTTTATTTAAATTAATTTTCTGTAATATTGCTATTTGTTTGGCATGTGGTGAGCAGAGATATATCGTCTGCAAATAGCACGCATGGTTCATCCAGGATTTCAGGAAGGTCATTGATGTAAATTATAAATAGGAGACATCCAATAACACTACCTTGGGGAATTGATGAGTTAATAATAATTTTGTCGGATCTAACTTGAATTATGCGTTTTTGGTCTTTATTAAAGTGCTCTATTTCCACGTATTGTTCTCTATCTTTTAGATATGATGCAAACAATTTATGAGCAGTTCCTCGAATTCCTATTCCGTACAATTTGTCCAGTAGGATGTCAAACTGGACTTTGTCGTATGCTTTAGTCATATCTAAAAGTATTCCCACTGCATATTGCTTATCATTTATAATATTAATGACTTCTTGCATGTATTTATAGACAGCTAGAGTTGTCGAACGGTTTTTTCGGAATCCGTTTTGGCTTTCGTCAAAGATTTTATATCGTTCGAAAAAACTATATACCCGGTCACACATAGCCCTTTCAAAAATTTTAGAAGCCGTTGGTAGAAGGGCTATGGGCCGATAATTATTGGGATCACTTCTAGAGTTACTCTTGTGCAAAGGTTTTACAATAGCCTTTTTAAGTAAATCAGGAAAAATACCTTCATCAAAGGATTGATTTATAAGGACACAAAAAGGTATAGCGAGCTCTTCTGCACATTGTCTAATCAAGGTGGGCGGTAATTCATCTATTCCATGACTTTTTTTATTTTTCAGATTTTGTATGATCCTAAGAGTTTCAAGACAGTCCAAAGGTCTGAGATATAGACTATTTTCCGAGGGATTAAGTACAGGTTGGCCTTTTGCCTCACCACCAATTGGACGGGTGGCATTGCCTTCGCCTGCCATCGCCTTGCCAATTGATGCGAAAAAGTTGTTGAAATGGTTAACTATTTGTTTTGGATCCGATACTAAGTTATTGTTTATTTGAATCTGAATATTGCGTTTGTCTTTTAGAGTTGTTTTATTTGTTCTTTCGTTAACTATATTCCACATCGCTTTAACTTTATTTTGAGAGGTTTTTATCTTTTTAATGTATTGCTGTCTTTTAGAAGTTATTACCGATTGCTTTAATATTTTTTCGTAGTTTCTATAGTAGTTCTTGATAATTGGATTGTTAGACTTTATACTTAAAGTTTTTAAAAGTCTTTTGTTTTTACACGATATCTTTATGCCTTTAGTTAGCCAATATTTTTTGTACTTCGTTTTTAATTTAGTTTTTGTTCTGGGTATAGTTTTGTTAAGTATACTAATGAGAAAATTGTTAAAGGCAATATAATTTTGATTTGCATCATTTCCCTCTGTAATGATGTCTCTCCAATCAACAGATTTTAATGCGTTCTTGAAACTTTTTATGTTATTTTTATTATATGAACGTTTTTCAGTATACCAAGTGGTATTTTTAGGACGCCGTGGTATTTTAAATTTAATAATTGTGGCACAATGATCTGCAAAACCTAAGTCTTTTACATGTGCCTGTACATCTTTATTCATAAAATTGGTAAATATTAGATCCAGGCACGTTTTCGCTGTTATTGTAATGTGTGTTGGATGTTTTATGTGTTGTGTGTATTTATATTCGGACATCAGGTCTATAAAATTGTTAACTTTACAGTTATTTCTCAAAATATCTATATTGAAGTCACCACCTATTACTGTGTTCAATGTTTTGTATTTATTGTTTATGTAAGTTAGTATTTGATTCAATTGGCTAAAAAATATATTTTCCTCTCTTCTGTTCCAGTACATAGTAACTAATAATAGATTTTCTTTAGGTGTTTCAATTGCACAAACTTCTAAAATATACTCAAGTGACATCTCGGCTATGTCACATCGTTCTATATATTCTGAATTGTCTTCTAGCAGGATGCAGACTCCGCCGCCTCCCCGGTTTTCCCGACAGTAGGATGTTGCGACTTTGTAGCCACTGAAGTTGATAATGCTTAATTTATCTTGTGATAGCCACGTCTCGGTAATACATATAGCCTGATGTGGTTGGTCTTCACTAAGAAATGCTTCCATTATATGTTGTTTGTTATACAAGCTTTGGATGTTTTGAAACAAAATACTAAAATGTTGTTCTTGGTCTTTGAAATCTCTTACTTTTTCTATTTTCTCGAAATGTACAGTGTGGTCCGTTTTCTATGTTATTTTGTTCATTTTCAGTTGTTGATAGGGGGCATGTTTCATTTATACTAGTAATGAGTTGTCCTTCAATATATAACTGATTATTTCTGATAATAGCTTGCTGCCCTTTATTTCGCGCTATTAGCATTTTTTCCCTTAAACATTTCCTCTCGTTCCTTGCTTCTTCGTTTAGAAATTCTGATGCGTACAGTCCGGTTCCTTGAAAATATCGGTTACTTTCTACTATATATTTCGTCATCCTTTTGCTCATGAGCTCAATTACCATTGGTCGATTTCGATTTTTAAAATATCTTCCGATTCTGTAGGTATCTTCAATATAACCCAGTATGTCTACTCCTAGAAAATCCCAAAAAACTGCTCTGATTCTTTCGTATAGCTCTTGTTCAGGTTCTTTGTAGATTTCCGTAAGTCCATATAGCACAATTTTCTTATTATTATTTAACATATTATGTGACTGATGCGCTAAAGGAGGGTTCTTTGATTTTAGTATTTTTATTTCGTTTTTTATTGTTTCAGTTTGTTCATACAGTTTTTCTATTTGAATGTTAATTTTATCTATATCGGTTTTACGTTGCTCATTTTGCAAAGACAAAGCAACTGTTTCTTGTTTGATGTCTTCCCTTAATTTTAATATAGATTTATTAATTTCTGTTTGAATAGTAGCTTTTATTTCTAGAACTATTGATGTATTATTTTCTTTTAGTTTTAACGCTATCATTTCGCTTAGATTTTGTAATGTTAGCTCAGGTTGATGATTACTTTTGGACTTATATTATTATATAAAGTATCTCCTAGTATACTCGTATCTTCAGAACATAACGTGTCATTCATGTTATTTTGTTTATGATGCAGTGTAACATTTGCTTCGGGTGAAATGCATACATTGGCTTCTATTTGTTGTGATCTTACGGGGGTGTTTGAGTTTATACTTTTAGGTTTTTTACACCTGCATTCTTGGCACTCCCATGTCAATCTAATCTTGCTGGTCATACGTAAATATGTAGCCTTCGTAATATTCGAACATTCTAGGTCATAGTGTTTCCTACAGATGCAACAGGTTAGATATTGGCTACCTGGTATTTTTTGCTCACAGCCTGCACATTGCGTCATTTTTCAGTTTTATACCTATCTATGTATGTGTTACCAACGAAGTTAGATTTAATGCTTTAGTAGTGTCGAGTGGTAACTAGAACGTTTTTTTAATAATCTCGTATAATCAGCACTCGGTGTCGTTAGTGCTTAGAATCACTATTTAAGGAACTGGAATGCGCCCGTCAATTTTTGTAAAAGATTTTTGTTATTTTAAATGTTAACGTTCACTTTGTTTTTTTTTTCACTTTAACACGAGTTTAGCACTAGTTACTTTAGCTATGTGCGTAGAATTTACATTACTAGCAATCTGATTAACCCCTCCAACTAAGATAAATATGCTTGTGTCTCTTTTATAACAATATTTCTTATCAGACTATAATAAGCTGGTTCTTGTTTTTGCTACGAAAATATCGCAGCCCTCTTTCCGTTCGTCCTACGGAAGTGAACTCGATACACTGTTGACCTTTGGTTAGTGCTCACTCTGGTACTCACGCCACCTCTAGTGCTCTCACACGAGAAAAGATTTGCAGTGTGTCGTAAGCAAGCTGATAAGCTAGGCTTCTCAGAAAACAACTACAATGGTGAGTATAGTAAGAAATACAAACTAGGTTAGTAGAAACCTAAAGTCCATTCTTTTTTTAAAGAAGTAGCAATGTGAGTAGAATTCACATGAATAACTACAACAAATTAATCCTAAAATTAAAACGAGGCGAAGTTGTTACCCTATGTGCATTAAAATTTATAACAAGGTTCCAGACCAAATTAAGGAACTTCCTATGGTCCGCTTCAAAAGAGCTTTACGCAGATGGTTGATTGAGAATCCCTTTTATACTATACAAGAATTCCTCCAGTTCAAATTTAATTAATCTAATACCTATCTAATAATTTTACCTATCATTAGTTAAATTAATTTCAACAAAAATTTGCATGTCATAATATTATGATTAAATAATATGTTAAGCTACTATTATACCATTGTAAGAACTTTGTAACCATATTTATTTGCAAATAAATCTTTGAATTTGACTTTGAAAGCGTAGTAATATAACACACCATATCAACACCAATAAAAAAAACTAGCTATGCGAGTAGAATTTACAGTACCAGCAATCTTGTTAACCCCTCCAACTAAACCAAATATGCTTGTGTCTGGAGTGGGATCACGGCAGTAGTGTGATGGGTGGGTTCGAACCCGCGACTTCTCGATCACAAACCTTAACCGGCTATTGACGCTTATAAACAATAGTTATACATACATTAAAAATTTAGCAAGTGTGAGTCAGAGTAATCTATACTAATATTATAAAGCGGAAAAGTTTGATTGTTTGTTTGCTTGAACGCGCTAATCTTCGAAAGTACTGAGTGGATTTGGATGCAATTTGGTACTTCCTTTTTTGCAGTCGCGTAAAAAGTAGCCTATAACCTTTCTCAAGCTTCAAGCTACTTCCGTACCAAATTGCATCCAAATCCACCCAGTACTTTCGAAGATTAGCGCGTTCAAGCAAACAAACAAATAAACAAACAAACAAACTTTTCCGCTTTATAATATTATAATATAGATTTGTATATTTATTTAACAAAAAAAAACCTTACAAATTTCTTAAAACTAGCTTATTTACATTTTTTACAACCTTGCCAAATAACTTTGTTTTTCACTTTAATTTTGAAAGGCGTTGACAAAAAAAAAATGAAAATACAAAACGAATAACAGCGACTACCAAAATTAAAGTTATTTTTGGCTTTGTAGTGTTTTGATATGGAAGTCTGTTTTATTTTTTGCTAAAAAGTTTTCTTTTTATTATAATACACACATCAAAAGTGTCTAGGGATCAAGCATTTTTATGCGGATTTCTTGAGGTTGAGATGTGGCTTTGTAATAAATTTATGATTTTATAAATTTATATGGATCCTTTTTGGTGCATTTCATAATTTGAAACAGGAACTGTTAATCAAATTCGAGTAAAAGATGAAAATCAGCTGTCAATATTTTCCCTATAAAAACATACAACGCATTGAAGACATTATTAGTGCTACTGTTTCCCTACTACTGATTAAAACCAACGTTATTATGGAGCGGCGACGTCATTTAAGCAGGGAAGAAATGCTCAGAGCCGTGGGAATGATAGAAGCTGGTTCCCGGCAACGTACTGTGGCTTTAGCTCTGAATACAAGTCAGAGTGTTATCAGTCGACTTTGGACACGTTACCGAAGCACTGGTACCGTGGCTGAGCGCCATGGAGGACGGTATCGCTGCACCACACGGAGACAAGACCGATACATTCAAATCTTAACTTGAAAAGCCGCATAATTGTTGCCGCATAGTTGAATAACCGCCATGATGTTAGCCGTGAGGCTTCATCACTCTTCAGGGAACTTAATTAGCGACCAAACAGTCAGAAACCGCTTGCATGAAGTGAACCTTCATTCCCGAAGACCGCTACGGGTACCACCTATAGCAATGCACAATCGTAGGATTCGATATCAATGGGCTCTTGAACACAGAAATTGGGCAGAAGAACAATGGCGTTTCGTGTGCTTTTCTGATGAGTCTCGTTTTGGTATGAGACCGGATACAAGACGTATACGACACTGGAGAACCCCTGGACGCCAACAGCGATTAAAATCCTGCCAGGAAGTCCATCCTTATAGTGGTGGAACCATCATGGTATGGGCGGGTATTTGGATCGGCGGAAGAACTGAGTTGATTTGGATCAGAGGCAACCTCAACGCTCAAATTTATGCTGAGACGATTGTATCTGACGTCATCGTTCCTCTACAAGTGCAAATCGGTCCCTTATTTCAGTTAATGCATGATAATGCACGACCGCACATCGCAAGAGTTGTAAGACAGACTCTCGCCGCAGCTAACATCAATGTCCTGTTCTGGCCTGCTCAGTCGCCAGACTTGAACCCGATTGAGCATGCATGGGATATGCTACAGAGAAGAGCTCTGCCGAATATGGAGGGTATCCAGTCGCAAGAAGACCTTTTTTTGTTGTTGCAACGAACATGGGCGGCCATTCCACAGCGTGATTTGGATGAACTCATTTTGAGTATGCCAAACCGATGTTCTTGTGTTGTTAGTGTTCGCGGTAGAAACACGGATTATTAATTGTTTAAGTTACCCAATAAAATTTTAAAGAAAACTGTTATTTCAGTCTTTTTTTCGAACTTTAATGTTAGTGGTTCAAATGTCAAAAATCCCTTTATTAGGAAAATGGCAAATTTCTTTATTAATGCAAAGGTGACTTGGTTTATCGTTACTGTGACAAACGAAAACACTTTATTTGATGAATCCTTAAAGAAAATTTTAATTAATATCAATCAGGAGAAAAGTTATTGCAAAAATATATGTTGATCCCTAGACACTTTTGATGTGTGTAGTAATAATTCATTTATTTATTGATGCTGCAGAGGCTCACTTGTTAGAAAAACTTAGTTCCAAAAGGTTAGTAAAATACTTAATTTTAAAACATAATCGTCACTATTAGTTATAGTTACTGGGTATTGTCTGACGCACTAAGGTATTATCTTCGATCAAGATTCCGTTGAGTATAAGGGATAGTACTATTCGTCTTGTATAATAATCGTCTCGCTCCCATTGCGGACGTCAGGGTGGTTTTTAGGCGTTTTCGTAGGATCCCTGCTTTGGCAGACGAAGGAAACATTACTGCCCTACACCGACTAAAAAGCCGCTAACCCCAAAAATTACTTTTCGAGTAAACGTAAAAACAAGTAGGAAATGATATTTACAAAACTACGCTAGCTAGGACGATGGTTGTAAATTATTTTTGTGGGCATAGTTTCTGTGCACAATATAATACGTTTTTATTTTGTAAATATTATTTTTTTAGTATTGTATTATATTTTAGTACCTATTGTATATTTAGTATTGTGGTTTAGTCGCTTTTTACTAAGGAAGTGACAAAAATCTATGTGGCTTAACTGTTCACCAAAATTGCTGTATCTCGACTAGTATTTATCGTAGAAAAATTATTCTTAGATCAAAAGATAGAGAATCAAAAGTAGTTTAAGGATACATTAAAAAGTAAAAAATGATCTTTTGTGGCTTAACGGCCTTTTATATAGTGCAGGGCAGATTACCAGTTGCCTTTAAGTACCGTATTGTGGCATCACATAAGTGCATTTAAATTTAAACCTTGCCCGACCCGGAAATCGAACCCTAGTAATGCCTACGTTCGCAACTGTAACAACAAAGCCGACATTCGTACCTCACTAATCCTACAAGATGGACATATTTACCCATTACACATAAAGCCAAAGCCATTCATATCACACATGGCCATCTACTCCACGTACATATAATACTGAATTCTTATCACTACACCTAAATGCGACCTTTCCAATTTTACGCAAAGAAATGACATTTCAACACCAATCTAAATGAAACCCTATTATAAATCTTCTAAGGTTGATTTTGGGTTGTGAAAGATCGGTGTTTGGAGATTTCAGGGGATTTCATGAAGGCAGGCGGAAATCGGGAGACTCGTCCTAAAGACACTTCTTAACCCAAAGCGGTGAGCGTGCCAGTGACGGCGGGAAACGAACTTACGGATACACACACAAGTTATATATAGAGACTGCATGATTCAATGTTTATTGCAATTACATGTTATAGTTGAAGCGTCAGTAAAAATATTTAAAGGGAAAATGTGTTTACAAGATCTTAATATAAGTAGGTTAGTATACCCTGCAGGGCACAATTTTTTAATATATTTTTAAAGATAAAAGAAATCTATTCCATTCGCCAGCCCATGCGATTATAATAATCTAACGGCTTAATTTCTTCCGACTTACTTTACTAATGTCCTTATTTTAGAATAATTAAGAATAATAGCGTAATGCTAAATAGCCTTCCGCATGAACCTGTTTATCATTTTTTTGTTATTGAAAATAGGTTCGCGTTTGACCACTATCTCACCTGATGGTAAGTGATGATGTGATCGAAGATGGATCACGCTTACCTAAAAGTAACCTATTCACTCTGGACTCCTAGGTTGTAGCTGTCAGGAAACACAGACTCAGAAAGAATTTTACAAATCTACCGAGTACTTGCGTCAATTAGCGCGACAAACTTGTGTCACTTATAACCTTTCAGCCTTTAACGCACGAGTAAATAGGCATCTTCTGGCTAGCTCGTCCCATCGTAGACCTCATCTATCGCTTACCATCAGGCGAGATCGAGGTCCAGAGTGGGCCCATAAGTAATAAAAAAAATCCTATTAGTATAGAAGTATAGATACTGGTGTGAAGCATACGATCTGTTTACAGGTTTCAGAACTCAAGGAATAGGTTAACGATATTGTTATATATTGCTAAACTTTGAAAAAAAAAAGAAGAAACACCGAAAAAATTCAGACGTCGACGTCTCTTTTAACGTCCAAATAATTCGTATTGATTAAATCATAAAGACTATGTCTGTGGTGATTTTGATAGAAAAGACATTCACGAACAATCCAGATTTTTAACTATGCAGGTTTCAGTTTAGTAAAGCAGACTTCAACTTAAACCCGGTTGTAAACCAAGATAGCTGTCTGGCATGACAGCATACTCTATATTCACAGACCATGCCATCAAAAGATATTAAAATTTTCCCCAAATAACAAGTATCCTGGTACGCCATCACTGGGTCCCCGCTTCAGTCCCCACAAGGCCGCCCGCGGGTCTCGGCGTGAATAAATTTAATGTATTAACTCACCGCACACTCGTTTATTAGAGCGCCCTACTCTGCAGATGTACCGCCGCACGAGGTGACGTGTGTACGAATGTACGTGCTGTGTTCTTATGTGCGCCTGGTAACTGGGATACTGGGGTGGCAAATTAGATGAAATGATTTCGTTAAAGCTCTTGATTGATGCATCTTTGTGCAATACTATAATAACCTATTAATTTTCAGGTTACATATACCTTAATCTAAGTACCTACACTGAACAGCACAAGACCCCAGGTAATAATAATTCCATCGCACACTCTCCGAAATGTAACCGATAGAAAATCGATAGACTTGCAACTCGGTCCAACACAAAAAACGTAGTTCTTAATTATTATCTATTTTTTTTTTTATTATTCTATTACTTTGCGTTAAGCTATGGGTCAACAATATATGATTTTACATTAAAGATTCTACACTCGATCATTTACGTAATTTAATAACGATGGTTTTAACGCTGGGCACTCCTGTAAGTTAAATAAAATTTCATAATCTGTTTTTTTTTTTTTTTTGTGTGGCTTCTCGCAGGTCAACCTCTGAGGTTGTCGGCTGCTTAACCGGACTTGCCTGTGGTTGCCTTATTTAATAAATTAATTAAAGCCTCCAGCCAGGGCTTATTAAAAAACTTACAAACTAGGCGACTACACGCTAAGGGCACCCCCTGTGGGGTACGGACCTCGGCTTAGGGCGTCGCAGGGGAGGGCAGCTACGGACAGGCTGGATCATATCATTATTATTATTAATAAGGGAATTTAAAGCTACTGGCTCAGCGTCGCGGGCTGGCTCTGGCAAGGGTCGGGGTGGACTATTACGGGGACGTCGCGGCGGGCCTCGGCGGCGAGGACGGAAGGACGGTCGGTTTTTGTGTTTGTGTGCCACTGTACTTGTTTCCCTACGGCTCTCTTGGAGCAGGGTGATTGCGTCATCGGGAGTGACTAGGGTATGCCTTGGTCGGCGAATCTTAGAGATACGCGAGGGTTCATATTGGGCGGCCGATACGATAAGGGGATTCCTATGTTGGATTGAAGTTCCAAAGAAACGCTTGGAGACACGTTTCATGAACTGCTGGATGGTGGGCATTTTGAGATCTACGTGAAGAAGCTCATTTCGAACATAAAAGGGGGCTCCCGTGACTCTACACAGGAATCGGTTTTGGAGGGTCTGCATCTTGTGGAGGAGGTAGGGCTTTGCGTGTGCGAAAACAACGCAGGCGTAGGTCATGATGGGACGGATGACCGCGGTGAAAATACGCAGCTTGCACCTGAGTGATAACTTGCTGCGAGAGCTAAGAATGAAGTGGAGCCTACCTAGAGCGAAAGCGGCGCGCGAACGTGCCTGCTTTATGTGCTCGGCGAAGGAGAGGTGTCTATCGAGGACCACGCCTAAGTATTTGGCTTGCTTTTCCCAAGGGATCGGCTTGCCGTACATGGTAATCGGACAGGGGGATTCATAATCTGTCAGTGATTTCGTAATAACTGTGCTTTCTCAAATAATAAAGTTCACTCATACACGTGATGCTAAAACGCAAACTTAAAAAAAATATTGTCTGTCTGTTCTTCTGTTTGCCCAGGCTAAATACTAGAACCGCTGATACGATTTTATTTGGACTTTCCCTGAAGTATAAAAGAGATTATAAATTAAAACTGAGCAAACATATTGGATCACAATTCCTACGGAAAAATCTCACAAGCATACGTAGTCGCAACAGCTAGGTATCAATATGAACTTAATGAAATAGATACTCCAAGCTAAGCACACTTCCTAGTGTCCAGATGAGCTGCAGCTAAGGTGCCGAAGTTTGCGTGATCTCGACTTAACGAGCAGTTAGAGCAATTGACTGTACGGTGAGGACTGCAGGGCAATTAGAAATGCATTGTTTGGTGTTGGACTAAATTTATTTATTATATACTTTATTGTACATCTTATCATATACTTTAGGATACAAATAATATAACTAGTGTACAATGGGCGGTCTTATCGCACAGGGCAATCTCTCACAGACAACCTTTGGATGGACAGAAATTAAAGGAGATAGATTTAGGGCTGTCAGTGTACAACATCCAAGATAATATTTATAACATATATAATAATATAAACATAACATTAATATAATACTATAAAACACTACTATATAATACTGTAAAAAATATATTTCCTACATGTTTGTTACTAGTGAATAAATTGTAAATCCGTAATTGGCTGTAAGATTAGATATAAGTTACTATAAAACATTGTTTTAGGAGCTGTGGATTTTGTCTATACTTATAATAAATCTGTAGAGAGGTCAAATCTGTACATGAAATATATTTACAAAATAACTATCAGGGGGTGATTAGGGATCGATACTGATACTAAAAATGCAATCAGTAAAATTTTTGTCTGTCTGTCTGTCTGTCTGTCTGTCTATCTGTATAACCGTTATAGAAACAAAAACTACTCGACGGATTTTAACGAAACTTGGTACAATTATTTTTCATACTCCTGAGCTGGTTATAGTATACTTTTCATCACGCTACAATCAATAGGAGCAGAGCAGTGAAGGGAAATGTTGGGAAAACGGGAGAAGTTACTCCATTTTTTAAGCTTCCATCGCGTGTGCAACCTTAATGGTTAAAGCTACACAGAAATCATTTATGACGGAAATGTTCTCCTTAAAATTATGTAAAAAATATCCCACGACAGCATATATCTATCTTTTATGGTTGACTCACAATAACACGTGTAACTCCCGATAGCTTAGCAGTCGAAGCTTTCTGATTATTATTCTGCTCCGAAATTTAAAACCACCACAACTTTGCAATGGAACTCGGCTAAAAGTAACCCAGTTGCAACAAAATATAATCGAGACTCAAATTTTAACAGGTTGCGGTGCAGGAGAAACCGTCTTTATTCCCATAATACCAAATAATTTTCCATTCCAATTTAAAAGAACGCGATTCCCAGTATCGGTGTGTTATGCAATGACAATTAATAAGGCTCAAGGGCAGACTTTTCGTGTTGCTGGAGTAGATCTCGGTGTCAGTTGTTTCTCGCATGGTCAGTTGTACGTCGCTTTTTCCCGGGTTAGCAGTTCTAGAAATCTTTATGTTCACGTGCCGGACGGGTCAACTTTCAACATAGTTTACCCGGAAGCTTTGCGCTGAAGTATTGTCGTTCTATAAGTACTTAAGCCTCATGTGAACGTGATCTAAACAATATTACCTTAACTTAACTTATACATTAACTTAATAACACACAATTACACGCTGACGGAGTCGCGGGCACAGCTATTAACAATAATATTGTGCGCTTCGGTATCGCGATATTTTTCAACAGTATTATATATTGACATATTATATTTCCCTACTAAATTACGAAAGTTAATCTGTGTGTTACATCAAAATCACTGAACCGTGAGGAAGGACATAGGCTACTTTTTTTACGAAAAACGACGGAAACGTGGACGAAGTCGCGGGCAACAGCTATCTATGCTAATAATATAAGGCTGAAAAGTTTGTTTGTTTGTTTGAACGCGATAATCTGAGGAACTACTGGTTCAAATTGGAAAAATATATTTAATTAAATAGTCAATTTATAGAGAAAGGCTATAGGCTATATATCATTACGCTAAGGCCAATAGGAGCGGAGCACCAATGAAGAATGCTTCAAAATCGGGGTTAAATTTAACGTTAGCCCAAAGTAACTATTCCACGCGGACGAAGTCGCGGGCAAAAGCTAGTTATAAATAAATAATAAAATACATACCACAATATAATATACAGGGTGGCCCGTTTACAGTGGTCCAAAGATTTTTTTAGCTTGAGAGCATCATAAGTGATTATTTAAAATATTAGTTAAGCGAAAACCTATAGTTTAGAAATTATGTTTTTTTAAATAACCCGAAATTTCAATATTTTTGAGACAAAACCACTCTGTTATAAAAAGTACTTGACCGAATCGAATGAAATTTGGTATAAGCATAGCGCAATAATCTGCCTATCGCGCTATAGGCTCATTTAGTGTAAATAACTAGGCTAGATTATTAAAAAAAAAAACATAATTTTTGAAACTATAAGTTTTCGCTTAACTAAAGTACGTTTTGAATGATCACTTATGATGCCCTCAAGCTGAAAAAATCTTTGGACCACTGTAAACGGGCCACCCTGTATATTATATTGTGGTATGCATTGTATTTTATAGTATTACTAGTACTCACGCGGGGCTTCGCTCCCGTGGATTCTATCACGGTAAAAACAGCATAAAAAGTAGCCTATAACCTTCCTCAAGCTTCAAGCTACTTCCATGCCAAATTGCATCCAAATCCACCCAGTACTTTCGAAGATTAGCGCGTTCAAGCAAACAAACAAACAAACTTTTCCGCTTTATAATATTAGTATAGATATTAATGTTATGTTTATGTTATTATATATGTTATTAATATTATCTTGGATGTTGTACACTTGGATGTTGTATACTTTGTGGAGTTCTTTGGAACTTTGTGGTCTCACGTATTCCTGTACCTAATTGGCCGTGGACTAACCAAAAGGAGTATAGATTCTGTCTGAACAGGTCCGCTCCAATCTATGTGCTTCTTCCCTCAAAAGAGCTCCACAAACCTACATGCTTCACATAATGACCAGTCCAAATTGTAGGAGTTTAAAAAAGACCTTTGAGTTTGTTTCGGTGTTTCTTCTCCGAGTTGTCAGTTAGGAAACACCAGTCTCATCTAGTCAAACAAAACGGCAACAAAGTAAACATGTGTAAGTGTTATTTATAACAAATTCATGAAATAGTTTTTCAATTGAGAAACTACCGTAGGTATTTTATGTATCTGTCTGAAAAATATAATAAGAAATTCTTGAATTGTGTCACAAATTCGTTTGTAGTTATCTCGGTCAAGTGTGTGGGTCTACCTCAATGCTGCAATGAGTGGGACTCACGTTGTTAATTAATGCAAACCTACTCCTGAAATAAGCGTAGCTGTTAGAGCTACTTGTATACTAAAAAAGCAAAGAAAAACATGCCTGGGATATGTAATCTGTGTAAAAAGATTACATATCCCAGGATTAGGTAGATTAGGTAGTAGGTAAAAATGAAATGAAATATTTTTCCTGTAAATTGATTATAATTAACACTCTTACACGTTATGTTTTTTTGCGTGTTAAGTTTAGCTAGATGAGGCCGGTATTTCCTAACTGACTAATCTGAGAAGAAAAACCGAAACAAACTCAGAGGTCATAGTCTCTTTAAAAGTCCATACAATTTGTATTTGTATATGAGAAGCATGTAGGTTCATGTCTGTGACGTCTTTTTGAGGTAATAACCACGCAAATTTGAGCGAACTGTCCAACAATTTGTCGAACAATACCAAAGTAAGGACATTTGGGTAGGCCACACAAGTACTCAAACTGCTCGGTACCTTCTGAATTGAAAAAAAATAAATTTATTTCGTAAATCCTACTATACAGAGTTGATACGACCGAGGGTCTTTCCTATAAACTGCGTATACGGTACCATTTTCAAGCTCTGTACCAAAAATCAATTAAATAGGAGAAGTAGTTTAGTCGCAAATGATTTTGATGAGAAGCACCTTAAAGCGATAAATCTGACCAAGACAAGAGATAACACACGCCGCGCTACGTTGCCACTTTGTTACCTAGGTATTTAAGGTCAGTCACATTTATTTACAAAGGGTGGTTGCGTTTTACTCTGACTTGTAAGCTATTTAGTTTGTTTGACTAAAAAAAATCTTTTGGCTCTTTTTATTTTTTAACTGTATCGAATTAACACTAAATACGTATTATAGTGTACATAGTGTAATTTAATGCCCCTCTGTCGTATCAACTCTGTATATATCCTATCCTACTAATATCATAAATGCGATAGTTTGTGAGGATGTATGTTTGAGGAGTATGTGTAAAGAGCAACTTCTATGGTCACAATAATTAAAATAATGAAAGATAAGGCACAGACGTAGGTATAATAAGTAAGGCCGTGCGCGCACTGCCTTGCGGTGGCCGCAATTGCGGTAGTTCTACCGCACCGGTAGAATGACCGGGGCTACCGGTGACTCTATCGCACGCGTTTATTCCACCGCAGTGCGCGCACTTCTATGACACTCCATACTTCACAGATTTTGCGTTTCCAAAACGCAACACAGTGCGCGCACGGCCTAAGTGATCACAGTTCATTATTACAAAAATTACACATGTTTTTTAAAGAGAACTAGCATTGTGGGTAGAATTGACATTACTGGCAATCTTGTTAACCCCTCCAACTAAGCTAAATATACTTGTGTCTGGAGTGGGTTCACGGCAATAGTGTAATGGGTGGGGTTCAAACCCGTGATCACTCAATCACAAGTACGATAAAGTTAATGTCGCTTTTGTACTCATCTTGTTAAATGTTTATACTCATCCACATAACGATCATAAAACGAGGTATAGAGGTTCTTCTTCACGTCACGAAATAGCTAGAAAGATTAAACTATTTATTATAATTGGAGTTGAAACCTGGTGACCTGCGACCTCTCGATCACAACTCCGACCCCTTACCCATTAGGCTATTGACGCTTTTGCTTTTGACATGTTAAAGTGCATAAATAATGGTTATATTGTTGCTATATGTTAACTAACAGAGGGCGTTCCCGTTAACCCACAATAGTAGAGCATCCATACATGCTAAAAATATTACCGTTCGAAAACAAAATGTTTTTATATTTTTTTATATAAAATTTTAAATTGATACGTAAAAGAAACACTCTGTACACGCGTACTTGAAGGACGGCAACGTCGCAATTTATGAATGACAGGCCGCGAATGTGGCGATCTAATTGATGTGCTTATACTATAGCGGGTTAATGGGAACGCCCTCTGTTAGTTAACGTACTGTATATTTATTGTTGATAGGCTTGCATTTGACCAACATCCACCAGATGGTAAACAATGAAGTGGTCGAAAATGAAGCGCTCTTACTTAGAAGTAACCTATTCACTCTTGACTTAAAGACCCACAGGTTAGGTATAGCTATCAGGAACACAGACTCCGGCAGGGATTTCCACTCCTTAGCTGTACGCACAAATAAAGGATTCCCAAAACATGTACCTTGGTTTGGATGCAGATACCAGAGTACCAGTATTTTACGTAGAGTTACCGCCTGTCTGACCTCTAAAACCTAGTAGTGGGGTAATATTTAAGGTAACCTTTAACAAAACAATTTCTTTAACAAAACCTTATTTATTTATTTAAGGACAACCAACAAAGCATACAACAACCACTAAACTTGTTACAAGTTACAATATTATTACAAACAAATAGTGTAGCCTTAATTAAAGGCTGCCACGGCATGCGTTAAACAATAAGCGTGAAAGTAGAGATAATCCAAAACAAAAAATAAAAGTTACTGACATGCAATGGTTAGCTAGGTATTACTAATTGCTAAAGCTATTGCTTTAGTACCAACGAATGAACGGGTAAATAATTAAAAAATATAACTTGATATAAGCGGAAAGCTAGAAGCAAAATAAAATTATTTGTATTTTTTTTTAAATGCCCTGTGTAAGACAGACTTGAATTTGTGCAAGGAATAAGACATCAATATCAACACTAGGTAAGGAAGACACGCGACTATATTGAACCTGCATTCTGTTAATGGTGGAAAAATGACCCAGATTGGTTTTAAAACCCTTAGCGCGAAGTAACTGATATCTAGATATACGAGCTAGTTTATAAGGCACATTCATGTTTATCAGACTGAGTACCCGCGGACAATCAATGTGATTGTTTATTAATTTGTATAGAAAGAGATTTTCTAAGATCGTACGACGATTTTCTAGACTCATGAGATTAAAAACAAAGATATGACAGATAACCAAAGGCACAATAGAAGCTCACGAGCCAGTATCACCGAACGCTGCTTAACCCTTTTACTGACGGAAGACCGCCGGCGGCCACAAGCAACCGGCTTAAGTTGACCTCTAAAATTTTTTTTCCCCTATCGATTAAGCGACGGCTCGCCGTCGTTAAATCGATGAAAAAGAAAAAAAATAAAAATTTTAGAGGTCAACTTAAGCTGGTTGCTTGTGGCCGCCGGCGGCCTTCCGTGAGTTGAGTGGTGTAGCAAGATCGAACCGTGTGAAAGTTATTAGTAAACTAATGCTTCAGAAGAACTAGATGATCAATCTTGCATGCAGTATGCAGTATCGTGCTCCCGCCCGCAAATATATGCACATGCAGAAGGGATGCAATATAAAACTTACCACATGCAAGCAAACCATACTCGACACGTGTTTCGACTCCACGGAGCATCATCAGGAGATGCGTCAATAATTCCGCAAAGTAACGCCTGATTCCTTTCTGTGCAGTTATTAATAAGCCACGAGGTTCCTCCAAGACTTCACACTGGTCATCTGACACAAGAACCTTTCAAACTTCCTTGTGTGCTGAATGGCCTCCACGCTCGCATCAAGTTCCCGCCAATATTCCGCCACGTCTCCGTCACTGCGTCTTGAGCTATCGATTAGTACCTAAACAAACATACGAAGTGTTGAACGACCCTTTGGGTTTGAGCAAGAACGTTATAGAAGGTTCGTACAATGCAGTATTTTATTTTAAAGAGGTCTAACGATCTGGGTAGAATTCACATCACTAGCAATCTTGTTAATCCTTCCAACTTAGCTAAATATGCTTGTGTCTGGAGTGGGTTCACGGTAATTGTGTAATGGGTGGAGTTCTAACCCGCGATTGCAGTGATCAAGCGGATCACTAGTCCGACAACTTACCCATAAGTGGACGCTTACGTAGTATTATCCAGAGCAGATTCTGTTGATATAAAACTAGCCAAGATTATAATAATACATGAGTCAAGATCATCGGGCTATATAACATAAAGTAGAATTTTTGCACATTTTCCTGTGACGAAAACTTAACTTTGATTGATAGGTAGTCGTCAACTATCTTTGTGCCAAATTTCATCAAAATCGGTTCAGTGGTTTAGTCGTGATAACGTAAAAAATAGAATTAGCGTCAAAGTACTCCTCCACATCGCTGTCGTCCGGAATCTCCGAAAACGTGCCCAGAAGACTGGCAGCATTGCCACGTTGTATGGCAATGCTTATTTTTTGGGCAAAGAACGAGCCAGCCCTCTGGTCACGCAAGGAATCGATCAGCCGGCGAGCTACAATTCCTTATATAGAAGACATTTAAGTAGATCATCATAAATGAATGAATAAAGATTTTATTTTATATATTTTTTTATCAATTATTAATTAATTATTTCGGGGTCGGCTACCAGTCTAACAGATGCAGTTTTTATTTTATTTTTTTATTCATAATAGTTTCGCTTTCGACCACCATCTCACCTGATGGTAAGTGATGATGTGGTCGAAGATAGAGCACGCTTGCCTAGAAGTAATCTATTTACTCTTGACTTAAAGACTCCCAGGTTATAACTATCAGGAAACACAGACTCCGGCAGGGAATTCCACTCCTTAGCCGTACGCACAATGAAGGTATTACGTAACGTATTACGCACTAAACGTTTTGGACGTTTAGTGCGTATGGGAGGGATGTTCACCGTGTAACGATGGCGCATCGCCGTTTGTCTTGTAGTCTGATGATGGAAAGCTGAGTATTATTGGTTTACATGGAACGAATTCAGCGCCTTTCTGATCTTTACAGCCCAGTAGCTGGGTAGTACAATATTTATTTTATTTAAAAATAATCCACAGACCGACGTCGGCAAGAAGGCTTAACCAAGGGCTTAACCTCAAAGTCATGCTGTGGGGCTGCTATATTTCAGTCTCAAGCTTCTTCTTGTAGCAGTAGGAAGTATGGATTGTTAAATACATAGTCGTAAACTTTTGGTGTGTGAGTCTCAATGTATGGTTTGGTCTATGAATTAATAAGTAGATAGTAGGGAGCAGATAAGAGACCTCTTGTCTGTCTGTCTATCGATCACAGCCACTTTTCTATGAACCAACGGAAACGATTTTATAGATAAATATTATACACAAAAACTGCGCAGATACTTTTTTATTTTTTTTAATACCCTTCACAAAGTTTTCTTATCCTGCTAGCTTTTAACAATGCTTACCATTTACGGCAAAATTTGTGAGGGACTGGTGCCTGTTGTAGGTATGTACATTGTACAACAGCCTGTATTACAGGTCACCAGGACTCTCCCGCGGCTAGTATTCTACAAAGAGTTTAACATTTCGCAGCGAGCGAAAGTGCTGAAAGAAGCTAAGTCTAAAAAACACAAAATTTAAAAACTAAATCTTAAGATTTAGTTTTTAAATTACAAACTATCTTAAATAAAATATAAATAAATTAATAGTTTAAAAAACACTATAAATACACGTTTTTATAAATGCACGTAAAAACAAAAAAAGATTGTAGTCTCCGTTTTCTTTGTGATGCTGTTTCATTTTTTGTAGTTTTTGTCATATTATTCCCACGAGTAGTGAACAATTACGGTCGATCCTCCCAGAGAATTTGAAAGTGACATCTATAAAAAAAAATCTATGGATTACGCGGTAATTCTAAAAGGTTAAGTAAACCGATAACGGATTTTCTTTAAGTTTGTTAGAACCTTGAAACCTGATCATGTTCAAAGTCCATAACATGGCCTTTCTCACAAGTGCAAACACGACTATGATACGATATTCCATCATGGAATGCCAGTGCCTATCTTCCGGCTTCATCATCAGATCTTGAAACCTAATCATGATCAAAGTTCATTATAAGACTTTTATAAGAAATCCAAAACAACTATGATACGATTTTCCATCATGAAGTTCCAGTTCATATCTTCCGGCTCCATCATCAGATCAGTTCGATAGTATCATATTATTGTATTGTCATCAGAACTACATACAGCTGCCAATTTTCATTACGCTACGACCCTTGGAAGATGGTTATATTATATACCTTAGATTCCAATACATATGCGTTACATACAGGTCGACCTAATAAAAGCGTGTTAAAAAGGCAATTTATATTTTATATTAATTCCAGGATGTGAGTGTGAATGCTTAGTTAATGTGCGATTAACTATAAATGTAAGTGTTTTTGTTTATTATGCGTGGAATATAGACTTTCTGCGCCTTCACTTCTTTTACGTCCCCAAAAGTTTTGAAGTCGTTCGTCCTCTGGCCAACATGAGTGTTTATCTTCGTCCACTTTTTTGTTTATTTCGAACATTATTAAATCGTAAGTGCGTTGTTTCCTCGGAGTATCGAAATTAATTGTGTGTGTGAGAGGAGTTCAGATTTTTTCGTTTAACTAGAACAGAATTCAAGAGGTTGGGGCCTGCGATTGTTTGAAGTCGTGTGTTTACTGTAAGGATATTTGCAGACTTTTGTGAGTTACAATTAACCTTACCTAATTAGCTTTTCAGATAGTATGATATCTATAGTTTTATCTTTCTTTTGAATGAAAAGTGATAATCTTACTAACATTATACAGGTTTGTGAAAGTTTGATGTATGATTGTTTATTACTCTTTGACGCAAGATCTACTCAAACGATTTAGACAAAAATTTTACAGTAATATAGCTCAACAAAGAGTTATTTATAACCAATTTACAGAATAAATATTTAATTTTATTTCATTTCATTTGGATACTAAATGGCATTTATTTTGAAAATTGGTTATGAATTACACTTTTAAACGTCATTTAATTAAACTAGAAGAGGACAGTGACTTGTCAAAAAGACGCGTGCCCGGAAAGGAACTGCTAGTTTGAAGGAATAGGTTTAGATTATTGAAGAATAATACCAAAGTAAGGACATTTTAATTTTTTTAGTAGGATGGAATTATCGGGCACGCCGCAATTGCGGCGGTAAGACCCCTCTTTGAGGAGTGGCTAGATCGGCGTCACGGGGTCTGACCTACCGCATGACGCAGGTCCTCACCGGACACGGAAGTTTCGGGAGGTACCTGTGTCTGATGGGAAAAGAGGAAACGCCTGGGTGTCACCACTGCGAGGGTCGCCCTGAGGACACAGTCGAGCACACGGTGCAGGACTGCCCCGCTTGGGCAGAGCACCGACGTTTCCTCACGGCGGCGATAGGCGGAGACCTCTCGCGCCCGGCATTGGTCGAGGCCATGCTGCGGGGCGAGAGGGAGTGGGAAGCGGTCGCCTCCTTCTGCGAAGCAGTCATGCTTCCGAAGGAGGAGGCGGGCCGCGAGAGGGAGAGGATGGCGTCCTCCCTCCAGCCAAGCCGCAGTGGTAGACGCCCACGGCGTCGGACGTCGGCCGACGATCTCCGGCCACCGTAGGCGCGGGCATGCGGACAGCGAGTAAAGGGCAACTCGCTGTCCGACCATGGACCATGCCCGGGTCGACGGCGCGTCGTGTTCCACGCGCGCCTCAAAGAGCGTCAGCAATATGACGAGGCCCCCCTGCCGGGGTCGTGGGATTCATCCCGTTACCGTGACCCCGGTACGTAAAGGGTTATTGAAGGAACACCGTGGATTTTAGTCAGTAAAAGTCTGACAGTCCCTCCCACCCTGCCCGGGGTGGGAGGACTTATTTGATAATTTTACCACGCTAAAAAAAGATAAACAAAAAGGATTGAATGGCTCCATGGGTAATTTTAATTATCCAGAGACGTGGTGGTAATGGGTTATTCCACCGGGACTACGGGTCAACGACTCATCATAACTATCTTCTTGCTTCAGCTTTTGTAAGTGAAATGTTTGTAAAAAAATGAGTGAAATCAAACGATTAAAGAGCAAATCAAACTGTAAATAAAACGATCCCATCTAATCCATACAAACACAAACCCGATAGATTCTCCGTACACTTAATTATCTCACGTAAGTCGGGACTCTATATAATATTCAATACAATCTACACGCGACTTCGATAACAATCGACTACAAAACAATTGTCGCAACCATTCGATAAGCGACAAGCAATTATTGTTGGTTACGTTTTCCTGAACACGTTGTATCTCCCTCACTCTTGTGTGGATGCTGTGTGTGGGAGCGAGAGAGAGGATGTAGTGTCACGCTGCCGATTGTTTGATTTCCGTAACTGCCGCCACGCACTACCTGTGTCAGTAAACGGGTTAGATAGGGTGGTGACACAGAAAATAGAAAAAAGTATCGATAAGAAAATTATACAACGTGTAACAGATTAAGCGCAATACCTCAGACACCCCAATTAGAATATTAAACTATAAGTCTAAAACAACATCAGTAACTAAATAAATTGAAACCAAACCTAGAACTTTTTTATAAAATAGTTATTCTTACTAAACGCTAAACGTATGTGCGTCATACAATATCCTTACGCAGACGCATACATTCATGCAATGTTAGCGGCTGACATGCACACGAGCGCATTTCCTTGAATTAAGGATTGTATTAATTTGTCATGATACTGTGTTTCTATTTTCAGTTAAATGAAAGATTTTTCCGTCAAAATTTAACACCCATTTTTTATGACGGAAATCGATTCAGAAGCCGATTCTGAACCAACTACTTTCAAGAATTGCGATTATTCTGTTACACGTTGTATTAGTGATAAACTATACTTACATAATCAATAGAAAATAAATATAAACGTATCTACGTATTATGTTACCCATACTATACATGCAATTAAAGCTACTGTGTCTGTCTATCCGTCGATCAGTATGTCAGTATGTTTGTCACGGGTTCGGGTATATGTATACCTTGTCTTCATATTTTTTTTCTCAAATGGCTTCTCCCACTCTGCGTGGAGCGGAAGAGAGTGTCAGACTTCTACTGACTAAAAAGCACCTTGCTCCTTCAATTGCCTTTGCGTTCCAGGGCCGATTAAACGCAATTTTATACTGTTACACGTTGTATAAGTAAGAATAATTCAGTCAATAACGTTCCCAATGCTGGGACACAAGCCTCCTTTCTATGAGGCGTAATCCACCACGCGAGATTGGTACGGGTTGGTAGATATCACATGTTTTCGAAGTTTTGGTCATAGGATAAGCCGATTTTCTCACGATGTTTTCCTTCACCGTTTTGAGAGTAATGATAGCGATATAAATTAAACAATAATTTAATGAAAATAAACAAAGTGACCCTTGCGGCGGCTTATAATCCGATTAAATAAAAAATAATTTTCCTAGTGTTTCATTACTAATGAACAGTTATGCTATTCTTTTAGTATCTAGATGTCTGGGAATGTTTCCACACTACTTCGACGCGCATGAAGGCGTTGTAAATTGCATAAAAAATCATAAAAAAATGTAAAAAATTTTGCACACACGTCTAACACTTGGTCACAACTAAAATGGTTCCTTTTTTGTGTGTGGCATCTCGTAGGTCAACCTCTGAGATTATCGTCTGCTTAACCGGGCTTGCCTGTGGTTGCCTTAATTAATAAATTAATTAAAGCCTCCAGCCAGAGCTTATTATAAAACTTACAAACTAGGCGTCTACACACTAAGGGCACCCCCTGTGGGGTACGGACCTCGGCTTAGGGCGTCGCTGGGGTAGGGCAGCTAGGGACAGGCTGGATCATATCATTATTATTATTAATATAGAAATTTAAAGCTACTGGCTCAGCGTCGCGAGCTGGCTCTGGCAAGGGTCGGGACTGACAATTACGGGAAGGTCGCGGCGGGCCTCGGCGGCGAGGACGGAAGGACGGTCGGTTTTTGTAACTAAAATGGTTCGTGTACCGCAGCCTATATATAGAATACAAAACACTAATAGTTTTCAAGAGTCAGGGCACTGTATGCGCAGTCAAGTGGTTATATAGTCTTTGGTAAGGATGGATGGATGGATGTTTGTAACTCTTTCACGCAAACAACTACATAACGGAATGAAATTTGGTAGTAGATAGTTGACATCATGGAATAATACATAGGTTATTTTTAATCCCAGAACTCCCATGGGATCGGAATCTACGTGGGAAAACCTTCCCATGCGAACGATATCACACGCAGAAGCTAGTCGTGATAATCGCGAGGGCTTTGAATCAATCGACCCAGTATCGACAGCACGCTATCGACGGCTTCCCATTTCTACCTGACGACACTCGTAGCCTCTGAGTACGGGCGCTTATATTCCGATTCTGTGCTCGGCACATCTCTATTGATTCTCATCGACATGACATCGTAAGTACACATCGCACGGCACATGCCTACGTACTTACAATCAGCTGTGCACTTCAAGCACGTTTTACAGGAGAATGTGTTTTTATAACATTGCCTTTTGCCCGAAACGATACATTCAGGCAAACATTACAGGAATAAAATGGTTAACTATGCATGAAGACAACCTGCTGGGGTCGCGGAAATGTTCTAAAAAGATACCGCGACCCCGGAACTTAAGGGCAGCTGAAGGAGCAGGGTGGGTTTTTAGTCAGTAGAAGTCTGACACTCCCTTCCGCTTTACCCAGAGCGGGAGAAGTCATTTGAAAAAAAAAAATGTTCGAAGACCAGGTATACGTATACCCGAAGCCGTGACAAACAGACTGACATACTGATCGACGGATAGATAGACACAGTAGATTTAATTGCATGTATAGTATGGGTAATATAATACGTAGATACGTTTATATATATATTTTTTGATTATGCCAGTATAATTATAGTTTATTACTAATACAACGTGTAACAGAATAAACGCAATCCCTGAAAGTAGTTGGTTCAGAATCGTCTTCTGAATCGATTCCCGTCATGAAAAACAGGTGTTAAATTTTTATTATAAATTCTTTCATTTAACCTAAAATGGAAACACAGTATCATGACAAATTAATACAATCCTTAATTCAAGGAAATTGTGTCATGTCAGCCGCTAACATTGCATGAGTGTATGCGTCTGCGTAAGGATATTGCATGACGCACATACGTTTTACGTTTAGTAAGGATAACTATTTTATAACAAATGTCTAGATTTGATTTCAATTGATTTAGTTACGGATGTTGTTTAAGACTTATAATTTAATAATCTAATTGGGGTGTCTGAGGTATTGCGCTTAATCTGTTACACCTTGTATATTGTGCCTATATAAAGTGTAATTTAAAGGGTATATACATACTAAGTGCATGGCTTCTTTGGATGATAACAAACGTTATGCTATGTAATGGTAAGTCTACGTATGTAGAACTTATTACAAATTCCAATACACAATACCAGAGACCGAATTTTTCAAATTAAGAAGAACGAAAAGAATTATCGTGTTATTGGCAAGTGAAGTGGAAAGTTATTGACCCTCGTAGTGCTGTGACACGTTTGTTATGATGGATGGTATTCAAGAAATATATGAAACCAATAATATGGTATCAATTTTTTGAGTCAGTTATTTTGTGCTGAAACTGCGCATAGAGAATCCATACCAGATGTTGTCTTCAGCACTTTTGGATAGATATGGGGTTTTCGTTACACGTCGTTTAAGTAACTCATTACCGTCATTATCTGGTTAGCGTTTTCACAACTATATATAGTGGTCAGATTTCAATCTAACCAGATTCCACTGAGTGTTAGTGTTTTACAAGGAGTGACTTTATGTACATAATATATTGTATCTGATTGTTCATTCGTATTGTAAACTGCGTCCTGAAATACAGGCCCGGCCTAGCTCAGGCGCAGTTGCTCACTTTATTTTTATTATTATATAAGTTCTGTGCTTTAATTAATGTTTATTTTTAATGACTATTATGCAAAAATAAATTAAATTATTAAATTTATTATTATTAATTAAATCACGTCTTACTGCCAATCTGACCACCCAGTAACTGGGTAACACAATACCCCTCGTGGCCAGTCCAGTACAGATTTCATGAACACATGAATATTGCTACATTCTTTTAAATATTAGGGATCTTTTTCACTTTTTAAGCGTCAATAGCGTAGTGGTTAAGTTGTCGGACTAGTGATCGAGAGGTCACGGGTTCGAACCCCACCTATTACACTATTGCCGTGAACCCACTTCAGACACAAGCATATTTAGCTTAGTTGGAGGGGTTAACAAGAATGCTTGTAATATGTTTTCTACTCACATTGTTAGTTCTCTTTAAAAAAGAGTTTAGTTTTATACTGACTGATAAGTTTATTATATATATACATACGTGACTTCTATTTTGCGATCTAATCTCCAATGTTAATAGTGATGGGTGATGTCTAATAAACAAAGCCATTTCTAAAATATACAGGGTTAATTGTAAAACATTGAAAACTATGTCTCAGGACTATGTTACTAACATCATATTCAACAACTTTTAAAAGAAAGCGATTTATACTATCGCTTTCTTTTGCTTCGCATAGACTTCGTAACATTTAGGACGTTCAATTTAAATATTTTTATTTTTGTATGAAAATCTGGTGAACAGAAGTATGACGAATTTTTAAAAGTCATAGAACAAAAGTTGTTGATTATGATGTAAGTAACATAGTCCTGAGAGGTTTTCGGTGTTTTACTATTAACCCTGTATAAAGATGGCAGGGTAATTATCTTGATTTTTTTAAAGTATTCCCTGCAACTGTCAGTTCTTTTGATACACATAATCTATCCACACATAGCTCACATACCTACAACTTGTTTTGTATTTAAAAACTTTATTCCAGTTGGTAGCAATTCCCTAAAATATGACTGCATATCTTAGCCCAGAACAACATTACTATGATAAGCTACGAGTAATGTGCTAAGATATACCTAATTTGCTAACTTAAACAAACTTTGTATAAGATATGTGGTGTTATGTATTTCTTATCCCATTGGAAGCGGCATTAGCCAAGCAATTGAGAATAAGTCGTCGGCAGCTGTATGTGCACTGCACCCATCTGCATACATAGTTGTTACGACAGAGGGGCATTAAATTACACTACGTATACTATACGTGTTTAGTGTTAATTTGATACAATTAAAAAATAAATAGAGCCAAAACTTTTTTTTTTCAAATAAACTAAGTAGCTTACAAATCAGAGTAAAACGCAACCAGCCTTTGTAAATAAATGTGACTGACCTTAAATACCTAGGTAACAAAGTGGCAACGTAGCGCGGCGTGTGTTATCGGTCATTCTCCAATTCGGCGTTCTTTGCCTAATTACCGTAACCTTTTTTATTTTTCACTGATTTGACTTAAACACATTAAAATATGAAACACATCAAAGATACGAATTCAATCATTAATGAGGCATGTAACAATTAATGGTGGTTTTCGAGTTAATGAGACTTAAAAATTTTAAGAGTATGGTAATTATAAAAATGTAATATTTAATGCAACGGTAATTAGAAAATATCATCAAGTCTATGTAAAATATGATATAATGAAATGATAATAACACACATTAATAATTTGTACACATATAATTATAATTAAAGCGATAGAATTAACTATGTCTCTCACAACCATAACCAATAGTAAAAAAAAACTTTATCATTGCTATAATTTATTAAATTAGACACTTAATGAAAATCAGGTAAGAACAAACTAAATAAAACAAATATTGTCTTAATTGGTATTTTTTTAGTTTGTTAAAACGATATTTATTAAAAAGGAAAGTAGGATGGAACTTAAAAGAATATTATTTTAAATTTTCTTGGATATAAGGATAGATCTAGTTTAAAGCTACTCAAAGCTCTTTTAATTTAAAGATTTGTTTATATTAATATCACTGAGTACTTATACTCTATAAAGAATCATCATGTCATACATTTGAATCAGTCTTGTTTTATAGTAATTTTCTATTTAAAATAACAAGCAATCAAAAAAGCAATAAAAAAAACAGGATATAAAAATCAATATTTAAAAAAATGATTCATCAGAATTAGATAAATCGAAAAATAGACCTGTAGTCTTCTTATCCTTAGTACTATTATTCGGAACATTTTTCATTATTTTGAAGGAAGGCATTGTAAGACTAAAATCAACAGGAGATACAGGAGCCGTAAAACTGTCTGTGTCTGATAAATTTAAGCTACTTTCCGCTTCTTTGAACTTCTTAAATGTCTTAACCATATCATGTTTAGAAATAAATACTTCGAAGATCCAGGAAATACACAAGCGGACTTCACTAGCCGGTTAGATCAAAATTTTAGGTTTGTCTGAAGATTTCTTAGCACTAATAGACCGTGATGTATCGCAATTATATTTGTTTTCGAAAGGTGCAGATAAAATGAATCTGGAAGGCGGGGAAAGTTCAGCGTCTTCTGCCTTTTCTAGATTCAACGAGTAAAATCCATGATGTCTACCATGTTCATATTCAATAGCTTGATACATACACTGTTGCGCATTACAACTTTTGCATTGCATGTAGGTTCGGTTTTAATGAACTCCAAATGACATGATTGACTTTCATTGTTCCCTTATACTCCCGTATCTCTTTAGGGATCAGCAGATCTTTTAGAAGAATATCTACTTCTTGTATTATATCTGTAATGACTCCCTTGGCATTGGCGAGCCTTCTGTTTTCTTTAATTTCCTCTTTGGTCTTTTTAGGTTTTCGCATCCTATAAATTAAATAACTTGATGAATGGTCAGCATATAATATAGACATATTTACGGACAATGATAATGATAATCTACGAAAACCGCAGGAAAACTTTCCATTGGTACGACAGCGCGGCTACAGTTAGTAAACAAATATTAATAATTTTCATACAACGGTAATTATAAACATATGGTAATTAGTATACGGTCATTAGAAAACTATAGATTTTCTTAAAAATTACAAAAACCGATACAGTATGCAAATACTAGCTTATTACAACGTACGGAGGCCAAAGTACTGTCTCTATTTACATGATCAATTTGGGTCTAACTTAAAAAATCAAATATTAAAATAAGTACAACGGCAATTAGAATTTTTTTTAACCAAGGCTACGGTAATTATATACTCACGTACTTCATTGGTGGTACACTAACGTTAGAGACGTGCAACTGCTGAGGGGCCACGGCACACACTGAGTAGACGTGACAGGTACTGTACTGATGTGCCAAATACTGTTATTTAGGGATGTGCACCCAAGAACAGAAAATGTCACGGCAATTATAACTTTCGATTGGACATGCGGTTACTTAATGATAATTATTTGTAGACTGGTTCTATTGAGTCGATATTTTGGTATGCGATACACGTTGCTTAATACCGTTTATAACGTTGAATGGATCAAACTAAATCTGTACGTTATAAAAATTACAAGCAAGTTTTAACATTAAGTTGGTGTGCGGACACAACACGGTAATTAGAGAACAGAGGTTATTTGAACATAGATTAAATTAATTTAGTCTTAACTACTTAAAACAGAAGCCTATGTTTTTGTTTACAGCTAGATACGGATGCTATCTAACATATAAAAAAAATTGGATGAATGAATATGATAATATTACGGATTATGCAAGCCCGGACACGTAAAACTTGCTAATCGGAGAATGGCCGTTATCTCTTGTCTTGGTCAGATTTATCGCTTTAAGGTGCATCTCATCAAAATCATTTGCGACTAAACTACTTCTCCTATTTAATTGATTTTCGTACAAAGCTTGGTACAAAATGGTACCTAGTATACGCAGTTTAAAGGAAAGCCCCTCGGTCGTATCAACTCTGTATATATTTCTAGTGCCCACACGAATACACTCGTCATAAAAAACTTAAAAAGAAAAAACATCCATGTTTTGAAAGCACATTACATTTGAGTGAGTTTGACAAAGTTGCATCGAGTGGCGTACTCAATACGTCTGATGTTCGAGTGGAACCTTGTATACGTACGCGAGGAGCACCGAGTCTTACCAGCACGTGTAACTTGTAACTTTGTTGTGTACTTCGGTTTGCTAAGAAGCTTAGTTTAGAGTTCTGCAAGTAAATAGGAAAACGTTGAAATCTGTTTACTTCACTCATAATTAAAGAAGGAAGCGTCAATAGCCTAATGGGGAAGGTGTCGGAGTTGTGATCGAGAGGTGGTACGTTCGAACCCCACCCATTACACTATTGTCGTGAACCTACTCTAGACATAAGCAGTTTTAGCTTAGTTGGAGGGGTTAACAAGATTGCTGGTAATGTTAATTCTACTCAAATTATTAGACATTTTTATTTAAAAAAAATCTTGCTTGGATAGCAAAATTTCTGTTATATGATTCAAATAAACGATTCAATATATATGATTCAAAGAACGTGCATGTGCTGACTGTATTGTGGATCAATAAACTTATATTTATTTGTTTACATTGTTGTTACTGCATACTTATTTTATATATATAATATGTATTTTATCTACACTAAATTAAAATTAATAAAACACCTGAGAAAAATAAATGGTTGCTGATCTCCGAGACTATACTGATTTACGCACACAAACATGTCACATTTGATATGTAGTTAGAACGTAGTTATTAAACGTAAATTTAATGTACTTTTTTTATTACTTATTACTATTGCATGCTGCGTCATTAGACGACGATGAAATTATTGTTAAAACATCAAATCTCATATAAGTGAACTGTACAATGTTCTTTTTGAGAAATAAAGATTCTTTAAGCCTAACCTAAATAAGAAAAGGAACGTTAATGACCTCTATCTATAAATTGACACTTGAAAAGTACGGTTTGCAAAGAAACCTTATTTACAAATTAATAACGGTTTATTTTACTCGTTTAACCGAGGCATACATCAAATTTAGGTATATTATTTAATCATTTAAAATCATGATTAGTTTCTTTAACCATATCTTTCTCTCTTTTACTTTCATTGTTGGCACCAATTTGCTTGAAAGTAAAGAGTACGCAAGGACCCGAAAGCAACGGCAAAATTATTAAAGTATTTTTTTTTTGTAGATTTTTATTGGTTTGACCACAATGATAAAGAAATAGGACTAATTTCTTTTTCGCTCAATATTAGTAAATTAATATTTTAATAAATTCTTATTTTACTCACTCTACCCAACTGGTTCGATTTGACAGCTATGACGTCAAAATATGGCGTTAAGTCAATCCTATTCTGAGTCGAATCGTATTGTACATACTATTGCCGTGTTTGCGGAATTGCCGGGGTTGCGGAATTGTTCGAAAAAGTTACCGCGATCTCGGAACACGAAGGGCGAATGACGGAACACGGATTGGTTTTAGTCAGTAAAAGTCTGACACACCCTCCCGCTTCGCCCAGATCTCGGAGGCAGTCATTGGATAATTTCCCATCCTTAAAAAAAATAGTACATACCATCTAGTAATTAGTACACTTTACAGCATCTATTGTAGTAATAATGTTAGCGGTTTTCGATTTACTGATGTATTACGTCAGAGCTTGCATTGTTGTAGATAATTATTAAATTAACTTAATAGACACAGCAATGCGCCACGTTGATTTCAATTAGAGCAACAATGAGCATTGTGTTGTTGGTGGATGCAAACAATTGATGGACAGCTATCAGTTAGCTGATCACAATATGAAACTATGTATTAATTACGTGAAAATCATACAATTGTTTAGTGGTCGGCTCTCGACAACAACCCGGGGGATTTATTGTAAATAAATCGACGTTTTTTTTTTATGAGCAAGTTCAATTATATTTATAAAATCAAACTGATGTAATTCATCGGGGGAGAATCTTAACACCGAATTGTAAATGGCAATGCCCGTCATGACCCAGTCATGGTTATCATTTACAGAATAAGTAAAATGATGAAAATAATTGTGACAAATAAAGAACCTTTTCATAATAAATTGTTTTTCTTTAAAAAGGAATTTAATCCCGGAAATAATTTTTTGCCATTTACTATTTTCTGATAACCATCTGCGTTACATAAACCGCATGTACAAAACTAAAAAAAAATAAGTATGTAACAGTAAAACAAATATCATCTATATAATAAAAACGAATCGCTAAATGTGTTACTAAGCGCAAAACACAATAACGGCTGGACCGATTTGGCTGATTCTTTTTTTTGTTGTGTTTGGCTTTGTCAGGAGAAGGTTCTTATGAAAAAAAAGTAGGAAGGTCTCAAGGGTAGGGGTAGGGTATGGTAGAGGTAGAGTAAGGGTAGGGGTAAGGGTAGGGTAGAGGTAGGGTTTGGGTAGGGTAGGGGTAGAGTACGGTATGGGTAGGGTATCGGTAGGATAGGGGTAGTGGTATCGGTTGGGTAGGGGTAGAATACCACGCGAACGAAGTCGTGGCGGGTCAGCTAGTATTACATAAAATATTATATCAAGATTATAATTATGCGTAATGTTTATTCGTTGTTTAAATCTAGATGAAATTGCAAATAATTATGAAAATCAAAAAACTATTACAATCATGGTCTGAATTTGGTGTAACAAAACGTTTTGAAGCACTCAAGTCAGCTGTCAGTGTCAATAATAAAATATCCATAGATATAGAATTCCGATATCTACGAAAATATCATTCATCTCTAGAGGTGTGAAAGTAATGAAATAAAGCGTTCCCGTATGTATTCGTTACTGTATCCATTAGTACTTGTTACTATCGTATCGTTACGTGACTCGTTACTTTTGATACGTCAATCATAATATAGCACCAACGCATCGAGCCGTATTACGTATTCGTGTGGTATGACGTCGTGGCGTGGCATCATTCGCTATTTGTAAAATGTAATCTTAGTGTGCGTGACATGTACATAAGATGCATTTTATAAATCTAAATTTAGTTTGACTTAATATGTAAAGATTGGAACTATAAATAAACCGAGACGAAATCAACTGAATTTACAATAGACATAATATTTGAGAATTTAATGTTTATTTGGGAGACTTTTTTAATATTAAGTATTTGAGAATGATAAATTATAAATCACCCGAATATATCGCAAACAATGCAGTAAAAACACAGTGGAAAAACTTGGATGAAGAATTTCCAAAAATCTGCTTTGTTTAGTAAATAAACATCGTTCTTTGTAACGTATATTTTTAAATACAACGCGCGCGCATGCGTAAAACACACAAACAGGACACTGGACAGCGCATTCAACATTTGCCTCAACTTAATGGTACTTGTGCGATTTGAAACAGTTGTAACGAAAAATGCGAGTAACGAAATCCATTCGTGAGTAACGTTTCGTTACTCAATACTTGATGGCGTACCCGTTACTCAGCACCGAATACATACGGTTTGCTACAGCTTTATTCCGATTATTGTTTGTGATTTGGTGAACGATGTTGCGGTGTAAATTGTTACCTGACTGAATGTTAAGACACATTGTCTTCATTACAAACTCTTCTTACTTCGTGGGTTGTTGCAACAAGTATGTCTAATCATAATATGTATAATATTTTATTTTAACAATTATGTAGCTACACCACCTAACCTATAAATCAATGTCATTATTGTTTTTATTTTTAAACGAAAACCGTAAGTTTTACAGGTTTCAGAACAAATGTTTAGTTATCAGTAATAAATATACAATAGGATGCTGCATATTGCATGCTTGTTAATGACTTTTATTAAGTGGGGCAAAAGTTTATAGAGCAGCTGGCATTCTTCTTTTGGTGCTCAACTAACAACGCCATCTACTGATCGTTTCGAGTAAACTCGCGATCAAACTCGCAATCGAACACTTAGTCTTCTCCGAACTATGTTAACTAAAATCAATCAAAATAAAAAATATTTTTCTTCCACGTAAGCCCTAAAATCTGTCCATGCTCTTCGTGTTCAGTACAACAATGCATTCAGGATGCTGTTAGGGCTGCCACGCTTCTGTAGCGCGTCAGGTATGTTCGCGGATGCAAACACTGACTGTTTCGCTGCGATCAGACGCAAGCGAGCAGCGTCCTTGCTAAGCAGAGTGCGTGCCAGTCTCCTGAGTCCTGTGTGTCATTGCCAGTAAGACCCATTGTTGTCCCATTCTTCACTTTTTGAGTCACCTACATGAAATAAATGATTACTATATTATAAAACGTCAGAAGTTAGTGCACGGTTCGAAATTGGTCGTTTCTTATGAAGAAGAGTTGCAAGTCTATCGGTTTTCTATCGGTTACATTTCGGGGAGTGTGCGATCGAATTACACAATCTAATTCCGCCAAGCCCGTTCCATCATCGGACTACAAGACAAACGGCGCGCGGCGATGCGCCATCGTTACATGGTGGACATCCCACCTTTACGCACTAAACGTTTTGCGAATACCTTCATTGTGCGTACGGCTAAGGAGTGGAATTCCCTGCTGGAGTCTGTGTTTCCCGATAGCTATAACCTAGGGGTCTTTAAGTCAAGAGTGAATAGGTTACTTTTAGGTAAGCGTGCTCCATCTTCGACCACACCATCACTTACCATCAGGTGAGATGGTGGTCAAACGCGAGCCTATTATCAATAAAAAAAAGAACCAGCATGAAACTCCATGGTAACTATTTTTAAAAGATAGTTGATTTTCATAATCTTTGCAACATTGATTGATTGATAATAGGAACATTTTTGTTTAGATATGAGAGGACAGTATAGTTCAGTTCACAAAATGCAATAGCTCAGTAATGAATCTCAGAGTCTCGCATTCACTTCTGAGCTCCACAGCCCTGTAGCTGGATATCATGCCCCCCCTTGACAAGAATTGTGTCATGACGTGTTCTCCGAGCCATGGAGGAGCTCAGGAAGCGTTGCTTAATTTTGAACATCGTGCCGTGCATCTGTTATTCAGTTCACATGCCAAGAGCTCATAGAGAGGTTTCACTTGTCTGTACTTAATTTTAGAATGTTACTGATTATCTTTTGGGTACTGATTATCATTGTGCGTACGGAGTCTGCCGGAGTCTGTATTTCGCGATAGCTATAACCTGACGTTCTTTAAGTCAAGAGTGAATAGGTTACTTCTAGGTAAGCGTGCTTCATCTTCGACCACATCATCGTTAACCATCAGGTGAGATGGTGGTCAAACGCGAAAAAACTTTCAATTAAAAAAAAATAAAAGGAAACATCGTTACCACTAGGAGACATACTATTAAAAAAAAAAAAAACTAAACGCGGTAAAAACTTGAATCTCGATGTTAATGTTTAACAGCCGTTTACATTTCGCTAGCAATTTTTTGTAATCAATTAAGTTTCTCGTTTTAAGATTCTTAGAGGGAGTGGGATCGATAAGACTTTCCTTAGCTTCAATACTTGCCTGGGGTTGTGAGAATATTCTAATGAGATACCGCGACCTCGGATGTAAGAGCAACTGAAGAAACAAGGTCGGATTTTAGACAATAAAAGTTTGACAGTACTTTCTGCTACACACAGAGCGAGAGGAGTCATTTGTTAATTTTCCTACCGAAAAAAGGTACACTTGGGTACTATTTCCTCAGAAAAATATCATACGGAACCCATATCGTCTGTTTCCTTCGGCAGCCGGCTGGTGATCACTCAGACTAACTTGTTGCCCGCGCCGCAATCCGCCATGTTTGTGCAGCACCGCTACTTGTACCCCCTCCATACCGACAGTAGGAAGTTTGCAGGTACTATTATACCATGTAAATAGATGGATTGAACATACTTATATATAGTAGGTTTGTCTATATGCTGCTCTAAGGTATTCTAAAGGATTGAGTACAAAATAATAGCTGCTTACAAAAAATAAATTAACCCCTCGTATGTCGCATGTTTAATGTACTTTTTGATTTTTGGGTAGGACTTCAGAAAAAATGATAAATCGGCAATTTATGGCCGTTATCATGGTATATATTATACCTTCCTGGCTTCGTTATGAGTTTATCTAACTATTTATATCATTCAATAAGCAAATCAAAGTGACCTTACCTCGCAGTGATGTGATATGTTTTCACTTTTATAATTTTCACTCACATTCGAAGTCATACACACGAAAACACATATTCACGAAAAAAGACACGATAACACAATAATGTGTAGGCAATGTTAACACAAATTATTCCACTTAGACACTGTTACAAGTAATAAAAACTATTTGATAACACAACGAAAGAGTCTGCGGCGTCACAACAAAAACCACAGGTGCATTTTGTAAACATTTTATTTCGTTCATTTTAGTGGTGTTCCCGTTAAAATGTTACTAAAACCGGTCAAGTATGAATCGATTAGTCGAATGATATAGCCACATCGTGTTACTTGCAAAATAAACGTAAAATACATCGCCCAATGCGAGCTGTGACGTTATATACAAACGGTGTACCGTTGGCACTTGAGGGGTTAAAAATAAAAAAATAACCCTGCTTAGCTGAGATGCAATAAACACGCACATTTTCATTTAAAAAAGTGTTAAGCAGGTTTGTGATTTTGGTTTTATATTTTCGTTGTTTGACACCGACTTCCGAAATTAAAGTTATTTTTGGCTTTGCAGTGTTTTGAGTTGGAAGTCGGTTTTATTTTTTCTTAAAATGATTTCTCGCTTTTTAGTGGGACGATTTTAAATTTAATTTATCTAGTAACAAAAGCCTAAATGATACTACTACCTAACACGTTTTACAAAATATTGCTTTTCCCGATGCAGAGTCGTTCATTTTTGAAGAGTTCTCCTCGTACATCACCATCAGTTCCACTTCACCATATGTATTGTAACGAGCATAAAGCGCTTAACAACTATATTCAAGTAATCGAATCGCAGCCACTGAAATACTTATTATTGAGTAGTTCCGGTGGCCATCATTCTCATGAGTTTCACTTCACCAAATGGTGCTTTTCGAGAGTAACTGCACAAGTTACAATAAAAAATACCCAAATCGTTATAGGTGTACCTATAATATTTGAAGAGTTTCCTCAATTTCTCCATGATTCCATCATCAGATCCTGACGTGATGACAATTGGACCAACTAGAAAGTATGGGTATACTTTTCGAATAAAAAAGGTTTTTCCAAATCGGTCCAGTCGTCTTCGATTAGGTAATCTACTCGTAAATATTAATTTTATTTTTGAATTCAACTAATTTAACTTTCTCAATCTAATTTAATTTGTTTTTGTTACTAATCTCAATGACTTCCTTTACTTTTCTAACAATATTTTATTATAACTAAATTTTATTAAAATGTTGCTATCATTGTTGATTTCCTGGGCCACCAAGATACAGGCGTTGCCCAGTTTGGGGCCCATGGATACTTCTATTGTTTTCAGTATATGTGCATACTCTATCTGTATCTCTTTTCATCAATAACTTGTGTGTATGTCAATAAATAAATAAAATAAAAAATAATCGTGGAACATACATAAAAAAAAAATTCGACTAACTGAGAACCTTCTCCTTTTTTTTGAAGTCGGTTAAAATAGGATGGGTCCTATCTACCTTCTAAGTTTCAGCTGTATAGTCATAATAGTTTCCGAATAAAATGGCTTTGCGTTACATACGGACAGACAGACATGACGAATCTATACAGGTTCCGTTTTATGCCATTCACCCTAAAACATTTGACCCCTAAAAGAAGACAAACAAAGCAAAAGAATTGTACTTTTTTTATATGATCATATAATAATTACCTTTGCCCCGTTACACCGGCACCCCCACTAGTACTACCCTTTATAAGTTAAGGGCTAGATAAGTGAACATCAAGAAACCTGTCTCCGTTACCCATCATGTCACTTTCAACAAGAACTAGGTATTTCTTTATTGCGGAACGCGTGTAATATTTCTCACATTTTGTGTTTGTTTTCAGCACTTCATGTATGTGTATAGCGCCTGTCACTCATAACTTAATACAGAGGTTGAAGACGAAATATTGTGAGTTTAATAAGTGCCAAGTCTTGTTAATATTGTCGTATAGTAACTTCTATAGCTCGTAGCTATGCAGTCCCACAGGCAAGGTTAAGCAATGCTTGCCGAGATAGATTTGTGGATGGGTAATCATCTCATCATATCGAGATTCACTACACACGTAATTAATGAGCATTTAAGCTTTATAGCTTAAATGCTCATTAATTACTGATCAAGGAGGATGCGAGAAAGAAATTCTGAGACGTACACGGATGGCTAAATCTGCAATGGGTAATCTAACTCGAATATGGCAAAACAGACACATTTCAAACGCCACCAAGAAGAGACTAGTGTGGACGTTGGTCTTCTCCATATTTCTGTACGGCTCCGAATCATGGTCTATTCGCGCAGTAGATCGAAGAAAGATTGACTCTTTCGGGATGTGGTGTTGGAGAAGAATGTTGCGCATACCAAGGACCGCAAAAAGAACCAACAACTCCATTCTTGACCAACTCAAGATCAAGACCAGACTATGTACCATCTGTTACCAGCGAGTTTTAAGTTACTTTGGGCATATCGCTCGAAGACAACTCGACAGCTTGGACAAGTTGGTCATTGCGGGGAAGTCAGATGGAAAGCGTCGACGAGGACCTACCCGATGGTCTGACTTAATAAAAACCATCACCGGTCATAGCATATCGACAGCCCTGCGGAAAGCCGAAGAAAGGGTGGTGTGGAGGAATGTTGTTGCATTTGCATCAGTATTATAGACGCAGCATTCATAAGAGACACGACCTTCAACAATGAAGAATCCCTTCTTTGGCATTGTTCGTCAGGTCGTTGAGCTCGTAGTCCAAAGTTGAGCTTACAGACTAACTGACAAAGGCTTGCACTGACAGGTAGAGTTGTAAAAAAACGGTTTTTTTTCTGAGATGAAAAAAAACGTTTAAAAAAAACATGAAAAGAAACGGTTTTTTTTCTAGAGTAGGTTTTTTTTCATGAGTAGGAAAATAAAAATATGGTAAGGCGGTTGTCATATGTGAGTTGATATTATTTTTTTTTTGTTCAATAAGAAAATACCATTTGTTTTTTGTTAAATAATACATGACTTAACATAATTGGCTACACCAAGTGTAAACTACATTTACGGACGGGGATTTCCCTAATCCTCGTTTGGTTTATGTTTTGGTTGATTTGCGTGCAGACTGCAGAAACATTTAGTACGTACAGTGACATTCATACCAAGAAACGTAATAGACTGACAAATGACTAAAAGGGCTAAGAAAATAGTGTACAAGCAGAATGTAATAGAGTCCCTGATAGTATAGTCGTTGATTCAGAATCAGATGAAACAAATACAGACACACATTGATGTATTAAAAGGAGGAAGATATGTTATGCGCTAACATCGCAATCAGTAAACCTGGGCTCGGCTCACGAATACATGCACGGAAACTCACACATTTATGTTGTGTCATCATCAGTCCCAAACCTACAGTTACTGATAGACAAGGACAGAGATAGTAAACGGCGCTGTAGTGCGAGCGAAATCACCTCAGCTGCCGAATGTTTGCGATTATGAATGAAATGAAATTGCATGTATTAGGTAAGTAAGTAGTAAGTGATCCCATGATCCATGTCACAGCCCATGTCTCTTATTTTCTTCCTGGTGTAATTAAAACACTGTTTAGGTACACAAGAAGTCATTTTGATACGTATTTATTCCAAAAAGATCCTTAAAAACACGAAGAGACGAGAATTTCTTGAGCTGTGTGATCAACAACGTTCCGTGCGCGACTGAGCGCCAACTACGGGCAATCACTTAGTTTAGTAGGACCAAAAGCTGTGTCTAGTACCGTATCTTTCTTCTTTTAATACATCAATGCAGACACAACATTATTCCGAAGCTGATGAAACAAGCGTAGCCGTAGCTACTGATACTGATGATTGTAACATTAAGTATTTTTTAAGTTCATAATAATAGTTACCCATTGATTTAAACATTATTTGACTTGAATAAAAACAAAACAATCAAATTTAGTGTCTTATTCCACTATAGTTATAGAGTTTCACTTTTTCTGAAAAAAAAACCAAATGTAGAAAAAAAACAACGGTGCCAAGATTTTTTTCATGTTTTTTTTCAAGATTGTGAAAAAAAAACATTTTGTTTTTTTTCAATTTACATCTCTACTGACAGGACGGGTCTACTGAAATCTATGTTGTTCTTTCTTCAAAAGGCCATTTCAGACTAATCTACAAAATCCTCATAAACGATTGTGTATATGTGAATGTATCTATGTAGGTTGTTTTATTCGAGTTAAACATGATTGTCTGGCAGGTTGAGTGCTTTTTATGGCCTACAGAAACGTCTTTACCTTGGTATTGTACGTCAATTAGTTAAGCTCCTTGTTTTAAGTTGAGCTATACGTTATTTGACAAATGCTTGCACTGTATGGACAGGCCCACTCAAATCTGTTGTATTTTTCGTCAAAAGATCTCCTCAGGCGGTAACCTACATGGTTTCCATATATTTTTAACAAGTATAGATTGTATTGACTTTAAAAGAGACGGACCCCTGAGTTTGTTTCGGTGTTTCTTCTCAGGGTAGTCAGGAAACACCGGCCTCATCTAGTCTAAGTTTACAAAAAAAATGACGTGTAAAAGTGTTATTTAATAACCAATTTGCAAAATAAAGATCATTTATTATTTACGTCGAAGAAGAAGTAACAAGTTTATAACCTTCCTCAAGCTTTAAACTAATTCCATACCAAATTCCATCCAAATCCACCCAGTACTTTCAAGCTTTTTAATATTAGTATAGAGTTGTCTTACCAAGGGGTGCCGTGTTAGCTACTGGATTGTAGTGGTTAGCGTTTTCTTAAATATTAATTACAATTCCTGAAGCCAATTGAACCCAGTACAGTCGCTAACTAGCTGAGCTCACGACTTCCTTCGCCTGAGAGAGATCTTATGTTCTCCGCTATCTTCTTGTGAAAGTTCCATTAAAATCAGTCAAGCTGGCCCAGATTGTCCCGGAAAAACAGAAAGACAAACTGACAGATAGACTTTTTTTTAAGTTTCATTGTGTTTTACTATTTATTTATTCTACAGAAAGCTAAAAGACTGATAACAAACATAAAAAAAAATTCGTCGATAGGGGCTGATTACTAGTTTTAGCTTTGCTATCAAGTTACCTATATCTAATTTGCGTTGACAATCAACCAAAAACAATAGAAAATATATCAGTTAAAATTATAAACAAAAAAAAAGTTATTTTAGTATTGTAATTAATATTTAAATTGTTAATTAATATTTTAACGGAAAAGTTGAAAAAGAAAGTTATTTAAAATAAACTTTTTTTTTTTCAACTTTTCCGTTAAAATATTAATTAATAATTTTTTAATATTCCCGGTTGTGTCACATTGGCACCTCACTAAAAATAGAGCTATTCATTATTTCCAATAGGTTTACTACCAAGGCAATAATCGAGTTATCAGTAATAAAATATAAACACTTAACTTACATCCGGTCATGAATGTTACCAAAATAATAATTGTTGAAAATTTTGCTAATATTTAGCGCACTTGTGCAAAATAAGTCGATTTCCACATACAAGGGTAAATTATAACAAGCAATAGCTCTATTCATGGCCTCCGTAGTCGAGTGGTTTAGGCGTTTGCCTTGTGACCCAGTGGTCGTGGGTTCGATTTCCGCGGGATGCATACTTTGTAAAGTTGTTTCCAGTTTGGCTAGGACATTGCAGGCCTGAATCACCTGATTGTCTGATAAAAGATGGTTCCGTGCTTCGGAAGGCACGTATAAGCCGGTGGTCCCGGTCGCCAAATGGCGGTCGTCAAAATAGATCACGTCAGAGGTCCTGGAGGCGGTCTAGAAACTCTGACACTAGGGTGTATGGGGTCGTTAGACTTTACTTACCCACACGATAAGAAGAAGAAGGTGGTCTATTGATCCAACAATAGTGTTTCTATGACAAAGATATGTAAAACCAATTTAATTACTACTGACGAACAGTCGGTGAAAATTTTAATTGCAAAACAGTTTCTGACTTTCATGTATATATTAGAGAACCAAACCACATAGCCAATACTAACATTGTATTTGTCTACATTTGGGGATTGCCTCTCTTTTATTGTGCATATCTACAAGCTCGAAATAACTTGGAAACGGAAAAAGAACCCTTTTCATTCACACCTTGAATATAATATCTCGGCAGATATATATCATCCTGTCCAGTCTGTCACCTGTCACCTGTCACAAGCCCTTTACTCTTTAGGACCATGCGACACTTGTCACTTCTACCAGACGACCACTTGTTCGGTCCTGTCAGGTTGCTTGCGGACATACTGTTGTAGAAACAAGAACAGCCTGAAAGTATCATTCTTTCTTGACAATATAAGATGTATGTATATGGAAGACTAGGATATGCGCCCGGCTTCACTCGCGTCAAATGTCTTTTTTCAACGAAATTAAAGAAGTAGTAACTTCTACTTTTCAACCGACGACAAAAAGAGGATCAATTTGAAGCGTATAATATATTTTTTTTTTAATGTATGATCATCGATTTCTCGAAGACGGCTGAACCGATTTGGAAAATTCTTTTTTTGATTGAAAGGGTATACTTCGAAATTGGTCGCATTTTCATAAATGTCAGGATCTAATGATGGGATCCTGGAGAAATCGAGGGAACTCTTCAAATATTATAGGCACACGTATGACGTTTTGGGTATTTATTATAGTAACTTGTGCAGTTGCTCTCAAAAACTACCATTTGAGGAAGTGGAACTGATGATGAAGACTACAGATGGCCGCCGAAACTACTCAATAATAAGTATTGAGTGGATTGCGATTCGATTACTTGAATATGGATGTTAAGCACTTTATGCTCGTCACAATGCATATGGTGATGTAGAGCTGATGGTGAAGTACCAGGAGAACTCCTCAACAATTAACGGCCCAGCATTGGGAAAAGCAATATTTTGTAAAAGGCTATAAGTAGTTGACATTCAGGCTCTTGTAACTAGGTAAATTAAAAATAGACCAACTAAAAAGAGTGAAATAAAAAAACTTTTTACCAAAAAATTAAACCGACTCCCAAAAAACACTGCAAAGTGAAAAATAACTTTAATTTCGGAAGTCGGTGCCAAAAACGAAAATACAAAACTAAAGACACCGACTTCCGAAATTAAAGTTATTTTTCACTTTGCAGTGTTTTTTTTTTTCCTTCTGACTAAATGTAACGATTGTTACAGATGTATAAATGACAACCAGGACCAACGGCTTAACTTGCTTACCGAGACACGGCAGAATCTAGATAGATAGATAGATAGAATATACTTTATTTTACACCAAAAATTAATATGTTAAGATGGTTACCCATCCACGGGCCAACCTTGGCAAGTGTTGTTAAGCAACACTGGCCCTTAAAGAACGACCAGTGCGGCTGTAATTTAACCACGAGCTCCTCCAACAAGTACCACGCACGATAGATAAATACTGTTAAGGCTGCTCTCTCGAAAAAAGCTTGAAAAAAGCATTCAGATGAAGCAACTTTTCGTCAACAATTACAGAGAAATTACATCTGAAAAAAATTGTTAGTAATCTACATGATATGAACCGTAATTTGGTTTAGCCACAATTTTTCTATCGGTATCACATAATAAGAAAAAAAAATGCCAAATCACCTCCAAATCATTGAGATGAAACCATTTTACTCCTTAATTTCTTATCAAAAGAGTATAAAAAAATATACTACTGCTTTGCAATACAAATGAAAATGATTTGGTTTTGTTACTTTTTACAAATATGTATTATTTTTATTACAATAAATTAAAAATGCGTCCAATTAAAGACTGCGTTTACATCAACCCGCACTCGTCCACAAATTCAGTGCGGGGCGCATCGTGTTGCTAGGTGGACCTACGTCGCGTTGCGAGAGCTCAAGCACTACGAAATAATATCGTAAAATATTACTGAAAAATTAATTTTGTAAATAGTGGAATAACTTTTTAACCGACTTTAGAAAAAGGAGGAGGTTCTCAATTCGTCTTGAACTTTTTTTTATGATGTTACTTCATTACTCGCAGATGGCTGGACCGATTTGGAAAATTCTTTTTTTGTTTGAAAGAGTATATATTCTAGTTAGTTCCATTGTCGTCACGTTTGGATCTGATGATGGAATCATGGAGAAATCGAGGGAACTCTTCAAATATTATAGGCACACCTATAGCGTTTTGGGTATTTCTTATAGTACCTTGTTTAGTTTCTCTTGTAAAGCACCATTTGAGGAAGTAGAACTGATGATGATGATGATGATCGAAACTACTCAATAATAAGTATTTCGTGGATTGCGATTAGATTACTTGAATATAGATGTTAAGCACTTTATGCTCGTCACAAATCATATGGTGAAGTAGAGCTGATAGTGATGTACCAGGAGAACTCCTCAAAAATTAACGGCTCTGCACCGGGAAAAGCAATATTTTGTAAAAAGTGATAAGTAGTTGACATTTTGGCTTTTGTAACTAGATAAATTACAAACTGACCCACTAAAAAGCGTGAAATAAAACTTATTATCAAAAATAGAACCGACTTTCGATTCGTCAAAAAGTTTTATTTCTGATTCTTGTTTATAAGTTAAAGAGTATTCTATGTATCTATAAGTAGTGTTAGTGTTATAAACTCATAGTATTTTACAGTTTTAGTAGTGTTTAAATTTAGTTTGTAAAACATGGGAATAAGCAGAAACGAATGAAGAGAGGTCTAAAAAAATATTACAAACAAAAGGGTATACATTTATTATCAAGGTAAGTTTAAAGTTTTATCTACATATTTCATTATAAACTATCGCTTTACTTACTTCGCATAAAAGTAGATAGCACAGAGTAAACGGACAGAGGGTAAGCTTCATACAACTGCGCTATGATAGGTACACTACTACAAGCAAGGCGCGTGTGTGCGCTTCGTCAGAGCGAGGCCTGGCTTGAGCCGATATGCACCGGTTTCTCTTCGTACGGACGAAGCCGCCAGTTGAGATAAAGACAAAGTTAAGATAATGTACAAGAGAAAGAAGAAAACGACAAAGAGAAGGAAATAGAACTAAGGAAAGAAAAATAGATTGATGAAAAAAATGAAGAAAACGAGAACGAAGAAGGACGAAAAGAAAACATAGAACAAGATTTTATATGGCTATCAAAATTTCTAAAAATAAATATATGTGAACACGGAGAAATAAATGAGAATGAAGAAGTTCAACCAACCAAAAGAATAAAAATACTTGCTGAAAGAAAGTTAAATTTCAGTGAATTTTAGTTATAATCTATTTGTTTATAAAAAATGTAACAAATAATATGACATACACTAGTAATAATTATACTACCTATCTACCTTACTCTAAGTTCCTACCTACATACCATTTTTCTCTTAATAGAAACCTTCCTCAGACTATAACCACAGATTACTACTAAGTTACTTGCTATAACGAATATTCGAAAAAAAATCCGTAGTGGTCCAGCCATTCCTGAGTTTTGCGCTTAGCAACACATTTAGCCATTAATTTTTATTTATATATAATTTAGTTAAAAAGATACATCAAGTTATTTACCTCATGTTTCGAGCCAGGCTGATCTATAATAGAGGTATTATAGTTTCTACAGTACATACTCAAAGTGCATCTATATCAATAGATAATAAATAAAAACAAAATTTGACCACTTTTGATGCGGTACAAATAAAAATGAATTTAACTTTCACGATGACTTGACCTTCTGTGATTTCGATACTCTGTGCCGAGACTAGGCGAAGCGACGCAGGCGCGGGCCGAGCGCGCCTCTCTTTTCTGTTGCATGCGGGTAGCGGAGAGCTGCGCGGAGTGGCGCGCTGAGAGGGGTCGTTAGCTCCGCCCAAATGGTCAAGGTTATTGGCATGAATACAAGCCTTAAAGTATATTAATTTGGACCTTCGCGTAGCAATATGCTACGACTTCGTAGCCGTAGCCGTCGTAGCAGTACCATGTGCTACGCCAACAGGCATGCTACGCAATCAACAGATTTCAATGAAATGGGAACAGGCATGCTTCGAAACTTGTCTAGAGCTCTATAATAATAATAATAAATGGAACTAAAGCCTTAAAAACTAATACATAAGTATAGTAGAAGTGGATACACTGAGAGGCTTATACTAGGTAGCAATACATTGAAACCCTGACCTCTAAACTAGGTTAGAACCTGTATCTTAGAAGATCAGTGTCCCTCCGCAACAATTTTACAAGCCAGAATTTTTTACAGCTCTAGAACAATTTCAAACAGCTCTAACATAATAAATACCCAATTGTCATTATTTTAGTATGGTTCGTCAAATTGTTCGAGCTCCTTAATTAATTGACAAATACTTGCACTGTCTGGTCCACTCAAATCTGCGTGCATCTTTCCTCTAAAGAGTACCACAAACTAACCTAAATCATGGCTCATATGATTTGACCAGCACGGTTTGTATGGACAAAAGAGACGTTGACCTCTGAGTTTGTTTCGATGTTTCTCAGGGTAGTCAGTTAGGAATCACCTGCCTATGAAGCTTAAATTTAAAACGAAAAAAAAAATAATGACATGTAAAAGCGTTACTTATAACTGAAGCTGAAGCTAGAAACTGCAAAATAAAAATCATTATAAAGAAGAGGATGTATAACTTGTCATTTACCACTGAATTACAAGTTATTTACTTCAACTCGAGTCATTAATGAGCTGAACAATTAATTTTTTTTTAAGACAACTAGTGATGTGGGTAGAATTCACATAACTAGCAATCTTGTTAACCCCTCCAACTAAGCTAAATATGCTTGTGTCTGGAGTGGGTACACGGCGATAGTGTAATGGGTGGGATTCGAACCAGCAACCTCTATCACAAGTCCGACCCTTTAACCATTAAGCTATTACGATAACTATTACGCTTAAAGCTTCATTTACGTGTCTAATATGATCTATTCACTGTTCCTCCCACAGACGTCTACAAGCAATTGTAGTTCCGTAATCAATACCTCTCACGGATACCGGTACCGATACTACACTGAGATACCGAAACCACGCTCGTCGGTATCGAGCAGACAATCCCATTGTTTCTCGACACAGTATGATTGACGGATTAGAAGCTGGCTCCTGCATAATTATGTTCGATCTGTTTGCAGTAAGCCGTAGAATCCGTTTATAGACAAACTGGCTTCAACCCGCGACCACGCAGCAAGGTTTGAGGCTGTTGTATCTGAACTGACTAATCTGGAAAGATAACGTTCTTTTCTTTGTTTTTATTGAAAATAGGTTCGCGTTTGACCACCATCTCACCTGATGGTAAGTGATAATTTGGTCGAAGATGGAGCACGCTTACCTAAAAGTATCCTATTTACTATTATAGCTATCGGGAAACACAGACTCTGGCAGGGAATTCCACTCCTTAGCCGTACGCACAATGAAAGTATTCCCAAAACGTTTTGTGCGTGTGGATGGGATGTCCACCATGTAACGATGGCGCTTCGCTGTTTATCTCGTAGTCCGATGATGGAACGGGCTAGGCGGAATTAGATTGTGTAATTCCATCGCACACTCCCCGAAATGTAAACGATAGAAAACCGATAGACTTGCAACTCGTCGTCGATGTTCAAAGCTTTGACATGACCAGTGCATCATTGCCAATGCAGTAAGTAGCTAGGTTGGTTAATCAAACGCACCCGGGATATGAGTACTGACCTTTCTGAAGATGTACTGCCCCACATGTTCAGTTACACTTTTCTCAACTTGCCTCGAACCTAGCCCAGCGGTAGGTCGGTTTCTCCACCATTTTATCGTAACATATTATAAAACAAAGTCTCCCACCGCGTCTGTCGGTCTGTTTTCAATAAAATCTAAAATTACTAAACAGATTTTTATGCGGTTTTTACCAATATAGAGGGTAATTTATGATAAAGGTTGTAGTGTATAATTTATTAAGGTCTCCCAATATCCCTCTATGAATATCCATCTATACCAAGTAGACTCAAGAGCCGGAAAAGTTTTCTTCGCTGCACTCCATCCATTAAAGACCAACCACCACAGGCAAGAAAAGATCTATAGAAAGAACTGCTTCTACCACTGCCTAATTTTCAGCCCCAGGAGCATCTGCCTCCTGGACGTGACTTGCAGTGGCCAATTGTGAAAGCTATCAATCGACTGCGCACCCAAGTAAGCCGCTGCAAGCACAATTTAGCAAAGTTATATGCCAAACTGACACCCAGTGCGATTACGGCGGTTCTGACCAAACAATTTCCCATCTGCTAGTGTCCTAATGGTCCAAGAACATATACATTAGAAGACCTATTAAATTGACCTCAAAATGCGACTAGCGTGGCTGGCTACTGGGTCTAATGCATATAAAGTACGCGATTTACCATCGATACGAAGAAGATTAAGGTTTTGTATGAATTAGCAATAACTATATTATGTTAAGTGATTTAACCTTGAACTTGGACTCTGTTTATTTAGCCACGAGCTCCTTTAGAAAGCAGCCTCTTTCATCACAGTATACAACGTGCAACGGAAACCCCATATCTATCCAAAAGGACTGAAGACAACATCTGGTATGGAGTCTCTATGCAAAGCTTCAGCTCAAAATAAGTGAATCACAGAATTGACCCTTAGATTAATTATTGGTCTCATATGTTTCTTGAATACCAGTAATAACATCACTTTCCATGTCACTTGCCAATATAAAGATAATTCTCTTCGTTCTTCTTAATTTGAGAAATTCTGTCTCTGTTATCAATGTATTGAAATTTCTAATAAGTTCCACACATGTAGAAATAGGATTACAAAACCCTTGCTATATCGTTTATTAACATTTAAAAAAGCCGTGCACTTGGTATGTATACCTTTAAATTACACGTTGTGTATTGGTTTTTAATAGGGATAAGAACTTGTAAACTATTAGCTGCTAAGAATCAGTATTCTTAGCAGCTAATAGTTTACAAATTCCACAACAAGTACTACAGTAACAACACATTTGTTATAACTGTAGTAAGAACTATATTTTTACTGTTTTATTTTCCTCTCCTTCTGCTAAATTACGAAACAAAACTACACGCAAATCATAGTTTGAAGATCACACTAAGCAAAGAGCCTGTCTGAATTCGAACCCACGTCCTTCACCTTTTTAACTTGTAGGACTATAACCACTGCGCTATCACCGCTCTCGCTTTGTAACATTCCTAATTATGACGAAATCGAGCTCATCACTTAACTGCGTATAAAACACATCACATCCTCGACTGAGCCAACAAGCGGATTATATTGGATTAATTAAATTATAATGATTGACACGTAATAATGTTATATTGTCGTGCACAGGATGCTGCCATTGTATGGTGCTTAGAACAGTGGTGAAAGAAAGACATTTTAATGTGGGTTTCGCTTTTTTAGGGTTCCGTAGCCGAATGGCAAAAAACGGAACCCTTATAGTTTCGACATGTCCGTCCGTCTGTCTGTCTGTCCGTCCGTCCGTATGTCACAGCCATTTTATTCCGAAACTGTTAAGAATATACATGTAAAACTTGGTAGGAAGATGTATTCTGTGAACCGCTTTCCGATTTTAAGAGAAAATTTAAAAAATATTTAAAATAAAGGGGGCTCCCCATACATGGAACTGAAACTGAAAATATTTTCTTTCATGAAACCTATACGTGTGTGGTATTTATAGACAGGTCTTTAAAAATGACATTAAGGTTTCTAAAATGACTTTTTCATAAAGTTAATCGTTTAAAAGATATACGCTTCCAAAGTGGTAAAATGGGTGTCACCCCCCTCTAACTTCTATAATAATGAAGTGAAAAGTCTAAAAAAACCATATGCTGTAGACCTTAATGTAAACTTTCAACCAAAATTGGTTTGAACGAGATCGAGTCAGCAGTTTTTGAGATACAGTATATTTTCTAAAACCGCAAATATAACTTTGTAATTCATACAAATACTATGAAAAACAAAGTTATTTGGCGTAGTTGTAAAAATTGTAAATAGGCTAGTTTTAAGAAATTTGTAAGGTTATTGTTTTTTTTTTTCAAATAAATATGTTAAGTATGTTATAATTATCATAGTGACTACGGAACCCTTCATGGGCGAGTCCGACTCGCACTTGGCCAATTTTTTATTGATAATAGGCTCGCGTTTGACCACCATCTCACCTGATGGTAAGCGGTGATGTGGTCGAAGATAAAGCACGCTTACGGAGAAGTAACCTATTCACTCTTGACATAAAGACCACCAGGTTATAGTTATCAGGAAACACAGACTCCGGCAGGGAATTCCACTCCTTAGCCGTACGTACAATGAAAGTTTTCCCAAAACGTTTTGTGCGTGTGTGTGGGATGTCCACCATGTAACGACGCATCGCCGTTTGTCTTGTAGTCCGATGATGAAGCGGGCTTGGTGGAATAAGATTGTGCAATTCCTATCTTTAGCTATTATTTAATACTAACCCTACTAACCCTGCAATGTGTAGTGTAAATAAGTACCCATGTAAATATAATAAAACTTGTTTAACTTAAATATAAAGTGCTTACCGCATGTGGCGAGCGAGTACTTATCACATATCAACTGAAATGTAACTAACTAAAGGGCGGAGACCTTTTTTTATGGTTGGGAAAATCATCGAATGACTTCTTCCGCTCTGGGTTAAGCGGAAGGGCGTGTCAGACTTCTACTGACTAAAAACCCACCCTGTTGGAGACCTGCTGTGTTATTCTGTAAGACCTCATTCTAAACTTCGAATCTGAATCCGCTGTGAGTTTATTGATTAGCATTCTAAAAACTCGATTGTTAATTCGAATTTACACTAGCGCTACCCTTGCGAGCGTGTCAGCGAGTTTAGCTAAAGATTTTGACAGATAAAGTATGAGATGACGTGAGAAATGGCATTTGGTAAGGTAATTCCTCCGTCACTTCGACGCTGTTTACAGAATGCAAAATCAAGGTCACTTTGAACCATAAGCGAAGTGACAGTGAATAGCTATGTGAGATGCGAGTTGTTGTTCGAATTTTACAGAATCGACGTACTGGTGTCCTAAAATACAGACGTAAGTCTAGTTTAGGCACCAGTCTCCCACAGTATAATATATTCGTTGCTATGTCATGATATGTCATTGATATCAAATGTCTTTATATTGTGGTGAGAGAAATAAAATATACTATTATATATTATTTGAAAATAAGTTGTATCGCTGGTATGTATCGTAGGTGCTTGCAGACAGACACTTTTAAATGTGTTTTAAAAAGTTTTTTTTAAATAAAAAATAGGTTCGCGTTAGACCACCATCTCACCTGATGGTAAGTGATGATGTGGTCGAAGATGGAGAACGCTTACCTAAAGTTTTGGTAAAAGTCTTTAAAGTAATTATAAGAAACAATTATTTTTATACAAAAGTAATACTGAATGAATACTTTTTGTAAGCTCGCGTTTAATCACTATTTCGTCTCATGGTAAGCGATGATGTGTGCTCGCTTATTTAGATGTAACCTTGAATAGATTACTTCGAGGTAAGCGTTTTATTTTTTCACTATTACTTATTTTTAAGAATGTTGTTGAGCTTCTTATTACCAACTTTATAAGTCCAAAATTTTGTTTAGGTATGCATGCATGTATGTCATTTTGTGTTATTATAAAATACTAGCTTTTACCCGCGACTTCGTACGCGTAGGAAGGTTTTCGCAAGTCGAAAGGCGCAAATCCCGATCCCGTGGGAATTTCGGGATAAAAAGTAGCCTATGTATTATTCCAGAATATCAACTATCTACTTACCAAATTTCATTCAGATCCGTTCAGTGGTTTTTGCGTGAAAGAGTAACAAACATCCATCCATCCTCACAAACTTACGCATTTATAATATTAGTACGATAGTACGACGATTTATTAGTAGGTATGTAGTAACTTATAATTCACTCAAAATTTTATTTTTTTAATATGTTTCTACAAAATGAGTATATTTAATTTTATTTATGTATATTTTTTATCCACTTTAATAATCTAAAAACTGATAAATATCTAAACACATATAGTTGTTTATTTATGACATGTTATATGCAAAAGATCTTGGCCCTTGTACTTTACAAATAAACAAATCACCACTGTCAAGTAAGTCTCGCAAGTTTTTGTAACTGGTTTTAATTCATCCTGTATGTTATAAGAAGCTGATACCCTTGATTAGTGTTTATGACCCAATTATTATTACATACCAAGATCTGGCTACACATGGATGATTCACTGTATTATTAATGTCTTGTATTTTAATCTCGTTGGATTTGGATGTAAGACAAAGAGACGAGAATATCTGGGAATGACTTTGCGGCATAGCGATCACACATAATGAAAATTTTTTGATAATTAATCATAACCTCTGGAACTCATAATTGCTGAACCGATTTTAATGGGGCTTTCACTGAAAGATACTGCAGGTTATAGAGCAACATAAAAGCTGCATTTTACCCCGGAATTTCCGCGAAATCTGGATTTACACGAAAGAATCCCAAAAGCGAACAATATCACGGCTATATCTAGTTTAAAACAAGAAAGCGAATGTCAAGTTCATTAATAAAAGCAGTTAGTAATCAAAGTCCTTGGAATTAAAATATCTATTTAACTCATTTTAATAATAATAATAATATAATATAATATTCCACAATTTTCACACAACGCCATCTAGTCTCAAACTAAGCAGAGCTTGTGCTATGAGTACTAGACAACTGATAAACATACATATATATTTCTAAATACATACATATTATAGATAAATTACACCCAGACAAAGAACAAATGATAGTGCTCATCACACAAACGTTTGTCCTGGGTGGGAATCGAACCCACGACCTTGCGCATAGCAGTCAGGGCCACTGACCACTAGACCAACAGGCCTGGTTGCAGATAGAGTACATCGCTTAAATATCTTGGGCACACATTGACTCCTGACCTACATGATGATGAGGACATTGAACGAGAACGGAGGGCGTTGTCGGTAAGAGCGAATATGCTGGCTCGTAGGTTTGCACGCTGCTCACTTCAAATTAAAATCACACTCTTTAGAGCATATTGCACTACCTTTTACACGTGCAGCCTATGGCTAGGTATACGCAAATATCGTACAACGCACTCCGTGTTCAATATAATAATGCATTTAGGGTGCTAGTGGTGCTGACTCGTTTCTGTAGCGCATTTGGAATGATGAGTAACAACAATGAGAAAAAGGATGACCCACAGCACGGGCGGGTCGTGTAAGCAAATGTTACAAAGATAGTTTTTTAAGAACGTTTTACAAACATTTTTTGAATAAAAGTCACTTTATTAGACGTTCTATTCTAATCTAATATGATACCATACTTCTTCAAAAAAGCCTCCTTAAACTCGCGACCCGCTTTTACGGATTCTTTAAATATTTGCGCGGACGAGTCTTTAGGCTTCCTTGTAATAAACGACCAATGGGTCATTATATTTCGTTTTACAAATTCAAACCCATCTTTTACAGGTATTGTTCTAACAATATTTGTTGCATTGTCTATTATTTCTGTGTTAACAATTGATGCTGTTTTACTTTCATTGGTATTGATAGTAAGTTCTGTAATGTTTAACAATTCCGTTAATTCATTTAATAGTTTCTCTAACATAACACTCTCTTCAGGATGTGTTTTGTTGTGTCTTTCTAAATATTTCATTGCATCTTCTATTTTGATTATCTTTTGTGATTCGTTTACTAACATCATAGTCGGCTTGGGATGACTTGTATTGCTTATCCTTAAGATTTCCATTGCATCTTCCGGTTTGATCGTTGTATGTGGTAGAAAGTCTTCATCGTGTTTTACGAATTCTTTCTTTTTCATATTTACTGTTTGGTTATATTCACATTTTATTGTACAGACGATGTATGCTGTTAAAATGAACAATGTACTTTTCATTTTTATATTGTGTTTGAACCATTTTATTGCGTAGTACAGTTTTACAGACCTAGCTCGTTCTCGATAAGTGATATTATTAATATTTGTAACGTTTTCAATTGAAAAATTATTTATTGCCCGTATATTTTGACTTAGTTGATCGCGGCTTACTTCTGAATCTATACTAATATTATAAAGAGGTAAAATTGGTAAGTTTGTATGTATGGGGTAATCTCTGAAACTACCGAACCGATTTTGAAAATTCATTCGCTTACATGTAGCTGCATTATCCCTGAGTGCTATAGGCTATAATATATAGGCGGATAAATTATCTTTATATTATGCATATTAGCCGAGCTATTATAATCTTTGTCAAGCAAGTCGGGGACGGGATCCCGTGGAATATTTTCAACTTCTACGCGTACGAAGTCGCGGGCAGAAGCTAGTTGTTCATATATTTGGCTATGTTTTGTAAAAGAAGGAATGGATTAACTTGATTAAATTATTTTAATTTGACCGTACCGTAGTTTGCTTGTCTGTTTTCGACAGATTGTACTTCGGGGAGTGTGCGCAGGAGCTACATGACCTGTTTCCTCCATCTTCCTTTCACTACCGGTCTACCAGACGCACGGCTAGGTACCACCCACACTTGGTTGATATACCGTCTTGTTGTACCAAGCGCTTCTCCTCCACATTTATTGTGCGCACAGCCAAGCTGTGGAATTCTCTGCCGCCTTCTGTGTTCCTTGCCAATCACTGCATCTTCTGGGCTCGCTCGTTCCATCGTAGACCTCATCTATCGCTTACAATCAGGAGAGATCGAGGTCAAGAGTGGGCTATCCTGAAAAAAAAGAAGAATATAACGTCGGACGTCCCCACACTGCTGGGACACTGGCCTTCTCTTATGAGAGGAAATAGGTCATTATCGACCATACCCATTGGTCGGCACTCGACAACAGCCCGGCCCCCCGGGGAATTTATTGTAAATGAAACAACGTTTTCCGTATGAGCACGTACATTTTTGAAATCAAAATGATGTCGTTCATCGGCGGAGAATCTCAACTATCAACGCCATCTATTGAGCGTTTTGAGTAAACTCGCGATTAAACTCGCGATCGAACACCCATACCATACCCAGTACGGAGTGGTGGATGGATGAAGTTTTTGGTCCTAGCACATGCCAGTTTTGAGAGCAGTGATTTACTTATTGATTTAGTAACACTACAAATAACAGTTACATAATATAACAACGAATCATGATGATGAAAATATCACAATGTAGAAACCTATTAAATTATTTATTTATTAATGTAAAAAATGTCTTAAACTATAAACTTATCTAAAAAACAACCCACAACGTTTTCCTCAGATTACTGTAAATATTTAAATGTATCTGTGAGCAGACATTTGCAGAGTTTTTCAACCAAACTATTCTACCACAAGTCTCTCATATTATAAAGTCAAAGTCTTAGTTAACTTTAATTAGCTATATTATATACAATTAAAATTTGGCGGACCTATCAGGCTTGGTTTTATGTTTTAAGAATAAAGACACTGTATGTCAACCTAGAAAGATTTAGATAGATCTATACTCTCTACGGTACCTTTATACACAACCATCACTTGACCACTTAAGCAAAATGATCACAGCTATACTCTTGGCCCAACTTTCGCAGCTATAAGCTCACTACCCATGCACTCTAAAATATTGCTAGCTAACACTGTCACAGTAAGTGTTAGGCTTAAGACACACTTTGTGAGTTACTGCCTGTCCAGAACGACAGATTAATGAGACCCTCTGAGGCGTGTGCAAAGGACTTTGGTCTCGTGTACACAAAACTGTACAGGTTGTGAAGTGGCCGTTGCCAGATTCTGCGTATCCACAAAGCTTTTGCCATAGCTCTGTTTGTAGCTAAGATTGGGGAAGTGCGGTAGATGTGACAAAGGTAGCAAGCATTTTGAATCATTTAATATCTCACTTTGTAATTTTTTGGACACAATTGGGGTCGTAACTCTCGGACAGGTGGATATTTTTTTCGATGTTATGATCCCACCGAAGAAAAGTCGTCTCACTTGGTGGAGCAGACGGCAGTGTCTAACTTGTATCTACTAAAACCTAGCCTATTCTTGCAGTTATCCAAAATAAAAGCCAGGTCACGGATATTTTTTGCTGCGAGCACCAATGCCAGCATTCAGAGTTGTGGGAATGTTTTATCGTGACACCACTGCCCCAGCACGCAAGGGCAACTATAGGTGGTCTTTTAGTCTGTAGAAGTCTGATGACTCCCCCCGAAAAAAGCACATAAATATATTACTTAAAAAAACTTTTTACCAAAAAATTAAACCGACTCCCAAAAACACTGCAAAGTGAAAAATAACTTTAATTTCGGTAGTCGGTGTCTTTAGTTTTGTATTTTCGTTTTTGGCACCGACTTCCGAAATTAAAGTTATTTTTCACTTTGCAGTGTTTTTGGGAGTCGGTTTAATTTTTTGGTAAAAAGTTTTTATTTCACTCTTTTTAGTTGGCCTATTTTTAATTTACCTAGTTACAAGATCCTAAATGTCAACTACTTATAACCTTTACAAAATATTGCTTTTCCCAATGCTGGGCCGTTAATTGTTGAGGAGTTCTCCTGGTACTTCACCATCAGCTCTACATCACCATATGCATTGTGACGAGCATAAAGTGCTTAACATCCATATTCAAGTAATCGAATCGCAATCCACGAAATACTTATTGTTGAGTAGTTTCGATGGCCATCTGGGGTCTTCATCATCAGTTCCACTTCCTCAAATGGTACTTTTTGAGAGCAACTGCACAAGGTACTATAAGAAATACCCAAAACGCTATAGGTGTGCCTATAATATTTGAAGAGTTTGTGATTCAAATAAGTTCGCTTTAAATAATTTTCTAATTGGCTTGTTCTTTTCCTTTAATATTTTTATTGTGTCTAGCTTATTTTTATGGTCATAATGTTGAATCTGATTATTAATAATAACTACCATCACCACCACCGTATTCAGTAGGTATTTTAATTATCACTCAGATAATTTATTTAAAAAATATAGAAACAATCGATTTATACATAAAATACCGTAGCAAATGGTATAATACCGTATTATACGGTATTTTTCGTTTTATACATTTCAATACAAATGGTATAATACAGCACTTACATCTCTACTTGCTACGGAACTTGGCAAGAGTTGTTCAATATGCAGAAGTCGATTTTTAGGTGTCAGCGGGACGCGGGGCAGAGCCGAGCGCGCAATTGGTGCATCAGTAGTTCTCGTTGCATTTGCTCCCGAATACACTTGCGTACACGAAAGTTGTACCCTTTGTTTTTGGTACGAGTTGTTGTTTAAAATTTAGTTTTTGTTACTTTGATTACAATGCCAGGACCAAATGGCGTTTTACGCAGACTATTAAAACCTAAGAAAGAACAGTTAGACGCTATAGTTAAGGAAGGTTGAAATTCCGAATTCGTCACTGTCTTTAGGACACCAAGAAAAAAGCAGCAAAAGCAGTCTTATTAACAATTGTGACGACAAACAAGAATATGTTATTTTTAATATTTTTTTAATACATTTTTTCACTTTTAAATGTATTTATGTATTATATCTGTACGGTGCACGTACATGAATTTTCAAAATATTGGATTGTTTTATGTTAGCTGGTAGGCTCGCGCATGTGCACTTTGAACGCGACCTACATTTGACAGTGCATTAACACTTTTACATTATTCTATGCATCTTTTTAAAAGGTTACTTTTAAATAATTTTACCTTTAACAATTAGTGTTCAATTAGACGTGGTTTGTGTCGGACTACTTGCATTTTTATTTCGTCTCATCCCGTTTTTCACTCACGGACATTTGCATTCCTTTTACATTGACATTTGACATCCATTTTTGATAGGGATTCACCCTACATAATTTTTTTTGGTCCTTCGAGCCGGATTATAGCCGGGTTCTGGAATTGTCATGAGTGATGATAAAACCTTTTTGACGGCGCGATGTCCTCCTACGATCCAGACTCTTTGCCGTAAATGTGTCAGGGTTAGCTTAGGACCTCCGTGTAAGGTCTTTTGATGTGCTTGCAAAATGAATAACTCTGTCAGTTTGTGGTCATGTGGTAGGAGAATTTGATGTTTCTTGTCTTCTTTAAGAATATCTATTTTATTTATAATACCGAATTAACGAATGAATTCCTCTTCTTTCTTGAACATTCTTCTGAACAGACATGATTAAAAATAAATGATGGGAATAACCATAGGCAAGCAGTAAAAGTGACCACTGTTTTCTTCCACTAAGTGCACTATGCGCGAACTTATCCCCACTACGCCAAAACCTTGCCAACTTACGTGCCGAGGACTATACGAATCTCGATATACAAGGGTTACTCGTAAAATGGGTTACAGAAACAATAACTTTTGTTATATGACTGTTAATAATTCAGCATATTTTATTTCATCAGATTTTAATACAAATATAAAAATGTTTTAGTTCAACGCTTTAAATGTTTTTCGCAGTCTGAGAAGCAACAGAAAGCGCTTAATGTAGGTAAACTGATAGTACAAAAGGCAGCGGAGGGGAGCTTGAAGGTTTGTTTTGTGCAAATGTATTATGTTTTCTAAAAAGTCATAGAACAAAAGTTGTTGTTTGTGATGTTAGTAATACAGTCCGGCGAGGTTGTTAGTGTTTTACCAATAACCCTGTATTAATCTTTCCATCTTTCGTATGTACATTACAGACATATTAAAGCGACATTGTCATATTCTACTTTTATAATCTAAGTTGTATACCAATCGTGTTTTCTAGGATTTGAATAGTAGATGTATTCACTATTCAAGATTGTTCCTTTAAGAGATCAGTGAAGATCTGAGCGTGCTGCGGCCACAAAGGCTGGATTTGTTCTCTTTACCTTTTCTATTGCTTTAAAGTTAGCGTCGGGAGAAATGGCAATAACATTTCAGTTGCACAATTTTCGTGAATAGATTCAAATCTTTGTTATTTATTTATTACGGACTAGCAGTCGTAGGGGTTCGTAACACATAACAACAATTCTGTTCAATAATTACAAAACAAATACAATCAAATATTGAGTTTTTCAAATTAACATGTTTGTACAAAATTGCCTTTTTTCCAAGTGGTTATAAATTATAAAAAACATCCTTGTATTGTGTTCCATTCGCGCCTTATAGAATCATCAGCTTTTTTGGGTTCTCTTGTTTAATAAAGACCCCTAAAAATTGTTTTCTCTCAAATATCTTCGCTGTACGGACAGCGATCACTTACTAGATGTACCTATAGATAGATGAATTATAAGTATATAGTTAGTAGTAAGTAAGATTTATAACGACCAAGAACACATGAAGATTACAACCACAGCATAACAGATACTCCTCTCTGCAGCGCACAAACTGGCAGTACGTCAACACAACTCTGCAACTTGTTACGAAGGCATCAGTGTAAGGCGTACCTGTCCTGTGGCTTTGGGCTCTGTCACAGAACCGCTTGTTCTAATTGCATTCCGGTAATTGCAGTCCCTCGCGCGTCTGTACCTCGCCTGCGTCGTCTTATGCCACTGTGTAGGTATATTGCAGAAGGTTAAAGATAAGATTAAGATTTATTTTCATCACAAATGATTACAATCTTATATTTTTTTATTTAATTAAGGTTCACCCACACTTAATCATACGGTAATATTCTAATATACATATATGCCAATTACAGGTAAACACAACATTGACAGCAAAGACGCCAGATCACCGCTTAGTCGCTAACTTAAATCTAGGTGTACAATTGATTACGATAATGGAATATGTTTTTTTTTACGAAGAAGAGAAATGGAAACGAGCAACTCATTCATAAACTGTACAGAGAAATTTTGACTACGTTTAATTGGTGTCGAGGGAGGCCAAAATTTTTGATTTAAACTTCAACTTACGGTCATTAAATATATCTGCTTCGGGTACGGACTTATTAAATGAATTAAGGTTATCACACATCTTAACGAGTGGTGAGTTTAGACCTGTGTTTATAGAGGTAGTAGGGCGCTGAAGAATTGTGGTTATGGGAAAGCGCGGAATCCTAGGCGGAACCTTCAATAGAATCTTATTACTTAAAACTAGCACAGTTTAAAAAGTCATTATCATCTCACTAGACTTTTCCTGACCATGTTGGGGTCAACTTTCAATCGGATGCAACTGAGTATTACTGCATCTGAGATGTTTGCGCAGTACCAAACCGATGGGTTTCAAGCCCTCTTATGCAAAAAAACGGCATCTCTCGTGACCAGGTTGCAGGTCAGTAATAACAGCATTCTGAAAACTGTTGCGGAGAATTTTTACTCTCCTATTTTGAGACATTTTGTATGGGTGATGAACAATTAAATACTTGCCTGTTCATCCCTCATGAAAGATGTACTCGACATCAATTATTTCGTTCTACTATTATTATTATTATTATTTGTACTTGTAATTTATTTTTCATACTAACATTAGTTTAAAGCGTGTATATAATAATAATAAGAAATAACCAGCTGTCAACGTTTCGGCCCAACGACTGTCGGATCAGGTGCGGGTCATCCAGCGTAACCATATGTTGGATGACGCCGTACTTGATAGACTAAGCCTCGAATCACGGTGCAGTCGTGTCTCATCTGCTTCACCACAGGCTGCGGTGCAACTACAACCTAGTATCTCACCGCGACCCGACCACGTCGGTGAAGATGATGAGGACCGGGCTACATCCGTGAGTACCCAGTGCAGTGAACGATTGAGGAGTGCTTTGGAGTGTGCATTACGGGAGTATCGCTCCACACCACCTGAGCTGAGACCTCGCCTGCCTCGTTTGCCCATGCATAAGAAAAATAGGGCGCTAGTGTGTGCTCTAGATTCACTGTTGTCAAATTATTTTGACAATAGCGAAGACCTCACCGATACCCATTCGATTCTGTACTGTGCCGCTGTTGCAGCATGTCGGGTAGCTCATGTCAAGTTTCCAAAGACTGACAGAGCTATTCGACCAGCTATACCAGCTTGGCAGTGCAGGATCGAACGTCGTATCGCTGGGGCTAGAGCACTCATTGGCAAACTTATCTGCTTCAGACAGGGCAACACTCGCCCTAGAGTGATGCGCTTTGTGAGGCGGGCGTTCGCGGGGACTGATATTAGTCCTCGGGATTATCTGACCTGCGTCACAGAGCGCATCGACTTCCTGAAGCAGAAAGTCTATGCGTGGGCAAATAGAATTCGCAGATATAAGCGGCGGGTGGAGCGATACACTCAGAATCGCACATTCCAAAGCAATGAAAGGTGGGTTTATAGGACCTGGGAGCGACCTGACCAAGGTATGACTGATACGTGCTTACCGGATGATGACGCTATGTGTTTGTTCTGGCGCAACATCTGGTCAGCTCCTGTCAGTCACACTGAGGGTGACTGGATGCGGGAGATCAGGCGCACGTGCGATCTTTTACCAGCAATGGGGACAATCACGATCAGCCCCCAAGATGTAACCCGTGCAGTCCGTCCGTTATCTAACTGGAAATCCCCAGGGCCGGACGGGCTGCACAATTTTTGGCTTAAATGGTTCCAAAGATCGCACGCTCGCTTGGCATTTCAGTTCCAGTCTGCCCTAGAGTCAGGATCGCTACCTCAATTCCTAACTACAGGAATAACCCACCTGCTCCATAAATCAGGCAGTACTACGGAACCTAAAAATTATAGACCGATCACGTGCTTACCGACGGTCTATAAAGTTCTTACTTCCATTTTGAGAGCCAAAATTAATAATCATATTGATATAAATTCAATCATGTCTGCTTCTCAGAATGGATGTAGGAACGGGTCCCGCGGTACTAAGGAGCTTCTCCTCATTGATATTGCCATTAACCAACAGGTTCGTCGTTCCCGAAAGAATCTGTCGACATGTTGGATAGATTATAAGAAGGCCTATGACTCTGTCCCTCATACATGGCTTATGAAGGTGTTGGAGTTGTACAAAATAAATCCAACCCTACGCACCTTCCTTGAGTCATGTATGGGGCAATGGAAGACGGTCCTTCGCTACCCAGGATGTCGACAGATCCAGGAAAACAGCGAACCGATTAGGATTGAGCGAGGCATTTTTCAGGGCTACAGTCTGAGCCCACTGTGGTTTTGTCTGGCTCTCAACCCTCTCAGTACACTGCTGGAGGGTTCAGGGCTAGGCTACCAGTTGAGAAGAGGTGGTCAGGTCATATCTCACATGCTTTACATGGATGATTTGAAACTTTTTGCCCCCAGCAACTTGCAACTCATGGAGCTACTGAAGGTAACGGAAACCTTCAGTAGCGCCATCAGGATGGAATTTGGTGTGGACAAATGTGCAGTCATGCATGTAAAGCGAGGGGAGATTATGGAATCCGTGGGAACTCAACTCTCGGATTCCATACACCTAAGATCCCTCGGCTCAACTGAAACCTACAAGTATTTGGGTATGTCAGAGGCACTAGGCATCAATGTTGCTTATGTTAAACAGTCATTGAAGGAACGCTTCTTTGGCCGCCTGAATAAAGTACTGAATAGTCTTCTATCAGGCGGAAACAAGGTGCGTGCCTTCAATGGTTGGGTCATGCCAGTATTGATGTACTCTTTTGGCATACTCAAATGGACTCAGACTGAACTTGACGCCTTGGACAGGCGGGTCCGCACAACGCTGACTGCAAATCGAATGCATCACCCACGTTCATCGGTGATGAGGCTGTATATCCCGCGGAAGTACGGGGGTCGTGGCATTTTAAATGCAAAGACCCTACACAACCGTGAGGTATGCAGCCTTAGGGAATATTTCCTAGAAGCCGACGTGGGTATGCATCGAGATGTGGTAGCGGTGGACAAAGGCCTCACTCCGCTCTCCTTAGGTACCGAGAATTGGCGCAAACCTGTAGTATTAGATACTAATGACCGCAGAGAAGTATGGCAGAGCAAGGAGCTTCACGGGCGCTATTACCGGGCCCTTCATGGGTCTGACGTAGACACATTAGCGTCCGTAGCCTGGCTACGTTTTGGTGACCTCTTTGGGGAAACCGAAGGTTTTGTCTGTGCGATTATGGACGAAGTTATGATGACGAATAACTATCGGAAATATATTGTGAAGGATGGTACGGTAGACATATGTCGGGAATGTCACAAACCGGGAGAATCCATTCGTCACATTATCTCCGGTTGTTCTCGTCTGGCTAACGGAGACTATTTGCATAGACACAACCTCGTGGCCAGGATTATTCACCAGCAACTTGCTCTTAAATACAATCTTGTGGAATCAGAAGTACCATACTATAGGTATGTGCCCGACCCAGTTCTCGAAAATGGCAATATTACACTGTATTGGGATCGGTCTATCATCACTGACAGGACTATTGTTGCCAATAAGCCTGACATAGTGGTGATAGACCGATTAGAGCGTCGCACAATGATTGTTGATATAGCAGTCCCCCATGACGAGAACCTCGTGAAAGCTGTGATAGATAAAAAAAATAAGTATCTTGACCTGGCGCGCGAGGTTGTCGACATGTGGGATGTGGAGACAGCAATCATTGTGCCGATAGTCGTCACAGCCAATGGTATAATAGCCAAGAGCCTCGACCAACATCTAAGGAGGCTCTCGTTGGGTAGCTGGATCAAGGGCTTGATCCAGAAAGCAGTACTCCTGGAAACGGCGCGTATTGTGAGGAGGTTCCTCTCTATGGAGCCCTGACCACCGGTAGCTTGGACCCTGTTCCCGATACCGGTGGGCTACTATTTTTTATATTTTTAAATGTTTTTATTTTTTTTATATTAATATTTAAAAATGTAATTCATATGTACATAGATTAAATAAATGGAATAATAATAATAATAATAATCTGTGGCCCGGTTGTCAAAGAACATGTCAAAAAAATTTTTCCTCCGAATTTTTCAATATAATTTATAAATTAAATGGACAAACAAACAAAAATAATCATGTTCAACGAAACGAAAATAGTGAAAAAAAAAGACTAGACATGAATAAATAGAAGAATAAATAGAAAAAACAATAAATGGAAAAATCAAAATGTTGACAAGAAACCGGGCACGTTTGATTCTGAACACACAACCAAGACCTGCGGAATCGTCGCTCAGCTCCGCCTCGCAGCCGTCGGGACCAGCTCCAGCCGTGAGTGAAGAGACTCCGGCCGCTGCAGTTGCGTCGAGCTCAAGCGACGAATACTTCTCGCCGCCGACGACACCACCACCTGCGCGTCGGCGAGGAAGAGGCCGCCCTCCGGCCAGCTTCGGACTTCGAGGCCCACCGGCCTCTGATAGGGTCCCCGCTGCCGGTGGAAGTGTGCAGCGCATGCGATGGACAAATTCCATCAATGAAAATGTCATGCGCTCATACTTTGGGGCTACAGAGGGGGGAACTAACCTGACTGCGTACTGTGGTCGGATGCTCTCTCTGTTTCAGGTACTTGAACCAGCTGTCAACGTTTCGGCCCAACGACTGTCGGATCAGGTGCGGGTCATCCAGCGTAACCGTATGTTAGATGACGCCGTACTTGATAGACTACGCCTCGAATCACGGTGCAGTCGTGTCTCATCTGCTTCACCACAGGCTGCGGTGCAACTACAACCTAGTATCTCACCGCGACCCGACCACGTCGGTGAAGATGATGAGGACCGGGCTGCATCCGTGAGTACCCAGTGCAGTGAATTATTGAGGAGTGCTTTGGAGTGTGCATTACGGGAGTAACGCTCCACACCACCTGAGCTGAGACCTCGCCTGCCTCGTTTGCCCATGCATAAGAAAAATAGGGCGCTAGTGTGTGCTCTAGATTCACTGTTGTCAAATTATTTTGACAATAGCGAAGACCTCACCGATACCCATTCGATTATGTACTGTGCTGCTGTTGCAGCATGTCGGGTAGCTCTGTCAGTCTTTGGAAACTTGACATTCGACCAGCTGTACCAGCTTGGCAGTGCAGGATCGAACGTCGTATCGCTGGGGCTAGAGCACTCATTGGCAAACTTATCTGCTTCAGACAGGGCAACACTCGCCCTAGAGTGATGCGCTTTGTGAGGCGGGCGTTCGCGGGGACTGATATTAGTCCTCGGGATTATCTGACCTGCGTCACAGAGTGCATCGACTTCCTGAAGCAGAAAGTCTATGCGTGGGCAAATAGAATTCGCAGATATAAGCGGCGGGTGGAGCGATACACTCAGAATCGCACATTCCAAAGCAATGAAAGGTGGGTTTATAGGACCTGGGAGCGACCTGACCAAGGTATGACTGATACGTGCTTACCGGATGATGACGCTATGTGTTTGTTCTGGCGCAACATCTGGTCAGCTCCTGTCAGTCACACTGAGGGTGACTGGATGCGGGAGATCAGGCGCACGTGCGATCTTTTACCAGAAATGGGGGCAATCACGATCAGCCCCCAAGATGTAACCCGTGCAGTCCGTCCGTTATCTAACTGGAAATCCCCAGGGCCGGACGGGCTGCACAATTTTTGGCTTAAATGGTTCCAAAGATCGCACGCTCGCTTGGCATTTCAGTTCCAGTCTGCCCTAGAGTCAGGATCGCTACCTCAATTCCTAACTACAGGAATAACGCATCTGCTCCATAAATCGGGCAGTACTACGGAACCTAAAAATTATAGACCGATCACGTGCTTACCGACGGTCTATAAAGTTCTTACTTCCATTTTGAGAGCCAAAATTAATAATCATATTGATACAAATTCAATCATGTCTGCTTCTCAGAATGGATGTAGGAACGGGTCCCGCGGTACTAAGGAGCTTCTCCTCATTGATATTGCCATTAACCAACAGGTTCGTCGTTCCCGAAAGAATCTGTCGACATGTTGGATAGATTATAAGAAGGCCTATGACTCTGTCCCTCATACATGGCTTATGAAGGTGTTGGAGTTGTACAAAATAAATCCAACCCTACGCACCTTCCTTGAGTCATGTATGGGGCAATGGAAGACGGTCCTTCGCTACCCAGGATGTCGACAGATCCAGGAAAACAGCGAACCGATTAGGATTGAGCGAGGCATTTTTCAGGGCGATAGTCTGAGCCCACTGTGGTTTTGTCTGGCTCTCAACCCTCTCAGTACACTGCTGGAGGGTTCGGGGCTAGGCTACCAGTTGAGAAGAGATGGTCAGGTCATATCACACTTGCTTTACATGGATGATTTGAAATTTTTTGCCCCCAGCAACTTGCAACTCATGGAGCTACTGAAGGTAACGGAAACCTTCAGTAGCGCCATCAGGATGGAATTTGGTGTGGACAAATGTGCGGTCATGCATGTAAAGCGAGGGGAGATTATGGAATCCGTGGGAACTCAACTCTCGGATTCCATACACCTAAGATCCCTCGGCTCAACTGAAACCTACAAGTGTTTGGGTATGTCAGAGGCACTAGGCATCAATATTGCTTATGTTAAACAGTCATTGAAGGAACGCTTCTTTGGCCGCCTGAATAAAGTACTGAATAGTCTTCTATCAGGCGGAAACAAGGTGCGTGCCTTCAATGGTTGGGTCATGCCAGTATTGATGTACTCTTTTGGCATACTCAAATGGACTCAGACTGAACTTGACGCCTTGGACAGGCGGGTCCGCACAACGCTGACTGCAAATCGAATGCATCACCCACGTTCATCGGTGATGAGGCTGTATATCCCACGGAAGTACGGGGGTCGTGGCATTTTAAATGCAAAGACCCTACACAACCGTGAGGTATGCAGCCTTAGGGAATATTTCCTAGAAGCCGACGTGGGTATGCATCGAGATGTAGTAGCGGTGGACAAAGGCCTCACTCCGCTCTCCTTAGGTACCGAGAATTGGCGCAAACCTGTAGTATTAGTAATGACCGCAGAGAAGTATGGCAGAGCAAGGAGCTTCACGGGCGCTATTACCGGGCCCTTCATGGGTCTGACGTAGACACATTAGCGTCCGTAGCCTGGCTACGTTTTGGTGACCTCTTCGGGGAAACCGAAGGTTTTGTCTGTGCGATTATGGACGAAGTTATGATGACGAATAACTATCGGAAATATATTGTGAAGGATGGTACGGTAGACATATGTCGGGCATGTCACAAACCGGGAGAATCCATTCGTCACATTATCTCCGGTTGTTCTCGTCTGGCTAACGGAGACTATTTGCATCACAACCTCGTGGCCAGGATTATTCACCAGCAACTTGCTCTTAAATACAATCTTGTGGAATCAGAAGTACCATACTATAGGTATGTGCCCGACCCAGTTCTCGAAAATGGCAATATTACACTGTATTGGGATCGGTCTATCATCACTGACAGGACTATTGTTGCCAATAAGCCTGACATAGTGGTGATAGACCGATTAGAGCATCGCACAATGATTGTTGATATAGCAGTCCCCCATGACGAGAACCTCGTGAAAGCTGAGATAGATAAAAAAAATAAGTATCTTGACCTGGCGCGCGAGGTTGTCGACATGTGGGATGTGGAGACAGCAATCATTGTGCCGATAGTCGTCACAGCCAATGGTATAATAGCCAAGAGCCTCGACCAACATCTAAGGAAGCTCTCGTTGGGTAGCTGGATCAAGGGCTTGATCCAGAAAGCAGTACTCCTGGAAACGGCGCGTATTGTGAGGAGGTTCCTCTCTATGGAGCCCTGACCACCGGTAGCTTGGACCCTGTTCCCGATACCGGTGGGCTACTATTTTTTATATTTTTAAATGTTTTTATTTTTTTTATATTAATATTTAAAAATGTAATTCATATGTACATAGATTAAATAAATGGAATAATAATAATAATATTCCACAACTTTCACACAACGCCATCTAGTCCCAAACTAAGCAGAGCTTGTGGTATGAGTACTAGACAACTGATAAACATACATATATATTTTAAATACATACATATTATAGATAAATTACACCCAGAAAAAGAACAAATGATATTTACTCACATCATGGATTTATGTTGTCCGAATGGAATAAACAAATAAAATAAAATAAAATAAATTAAATTAGTGTTTTACAACCCAGTAACTGGGTAACACGATACCCCTTGGCCAGATCAGATGTTCTGGCTTCTGACTACCAGTAACGACTGTCAAAGATATCCAATTGACAGCTTTCCGAGGTACGCGGGTATTACACCGCCAACTTTCAAACTCCGGTCTATTACTGAGAAATTCCTTTAGAAAGAAAAAGAAAATTCCAGAAAATTCCAATAGTACTATTTGCTCGACACGGGAATCGAACTCAAGACCTGCGACTACTCGATCAACAGGAAAGTTAAAAAATTGGCCAAGTGAGTGTCAGACTCACCCATGAAGGGTTCCGTAGTAACTGTAATAATATAATATAATTATCCATTATATGTATTTTTATTTGACAAAAAAATACTTACAAATTTCTTAAAACTAGCTAATTTACAATTTTTACAACTACGCCAAATAACTTTGTTTTTCATAGTGTTTGTATGAATTAAAATGTTATATTTGCGGTTTTAGAAAATATGCTGTATCTCAAAAACTGCTTACCCGATCTCGTTCAAACCAATTTTGGTTGAAATTTTACATTAAGATCTACAGACATATATTTTTTTTAGATTTTTCACTCCATTATTATAGAAGTTAGAGGGGGCGGACACACATTTTACTACTTTGGAAGCGTATATCTTATAAACGATTGACTATGAAAAAGTAGTTTTAGAAACTTCAATGTCATTTTTAAAGACCTGTCTATAGATACCACATACGCATACGTTTCATAAAAAAAAATATTTTCAGTTTTAGTTCCATGTACGGGGAGCCCCCCTTTATTATTTTTTTTTTTAAATCGGAAAGCAGTTCACAGAATACATCTACCTACCAAGTTTCACATGTTCAGTCCTAATAGTTTCGAATTAAAATAGCTGTGACATACGGATGGACGGACAGACAGACAGACATGACGAAACTATAAGCCGTAGCCGAATGGCAAAAAACGGAACCCTAAAAACACATAGCATAGTTAAAAAAGTATCAGTATAATATAGGATTATCTGTAGCCGAACACCGGTACACCTGTATCTCGACGTACAGTGATAATCCTCTCAGTCTTTATGACAGCCTAGTACAACTATAGTAAAGAGCAAGAAGATCCCCTTTTTTGTTTTTACTTTTAAGGATGTCAAATCATCTAATGACTTTCTCCTGATTTGGGCCAAGCGGGAGGTGTGTCAGACTTACTGACTAAAACCCATCCGTATGTTTCGTCATTTGCCCTTCGTGTTCCGAGGCCGTGGTAACTCTTTCCAACAAGAAGATACCCTGGGGTTGGCAAAGAGATGTTAAGTCAACAGCCTAATGGCTAAGGTGTCGGACTTGTGATCGAGAGTTCGCGGGTTCGAACCCCACCCATTACACTACTGCCGTGAACCCACTCCAGACACAAGCATATTTAGCTTAGTTTACTAGTAATATCAATTCTACACACATTGCTAGTTTTCTTTTTTTTTTTAAAGTAGCAATTCAGACTATGAAACTCTTAGAAACTCGTTAACTAGAATTCATGTCATAGTTAAAGGAGGTCGTGGCTAAATATTAAAGCCGCACGGCTAGATCTTGAAGGTTAAACAACACTTACTAAAGGTTGGTTCATGGATGAGTGACGATCAACATAACGAGATATTTCTGTGCATCGGAAAGTATGTAACGTCGTGGTTTATTCGAGTTAAACATAATAAATTGTCTGGCAGTTTGAGAGCTTTTTGCGGCCTACCCAAAGGTCCTTACCTTGGTATTGTTCGCCAAATCGTTAAGCTCCTTCTTCTAAGTTGAGCTATACGTCATTTGACAAATGCTTGCACTATATGGACAGGCCCACTCAAATAAAAAATTAATTTCTTAAATTATAATTAACCTATATTTTTTTCTAATTTAACGGTGTTTTATTGAATTTGAATAAATGGAAGATAAGAGTTTGAGTTTACATCAAACATTTACTATGAGAACATACATACATAAACGAATCACAAAATAGTTGCGTCGAGCTCGATAGATGGCGTTGCCCTGTTTAAATTCGCGCTATTTTTTGCTTCACTTGGTTCGTACATATAGTGCGGAGTTCTACTCAAAAGACCCACGACCCCGCTATGCCGAGGCCCGTACTCCACAAGGAGTACCCTTAGCGTGCGGTCGTCTAAACGTAGCCCTGGCTGTGGGGGGTCTTTAAATTTAGAGTAGAGGTGGGTTGTAACAGGTTAAACTCGATATCTGTTACCACTGTTACTATTACATAAAAATAACAGTTCCAAATATCTGTTAATAAATAACAGGCTGTTATTTTTATACGGACGATAAATACGAATTTAAATATCAATTGAAAATCTTCTTTGTTTATTCCTCTTTAACGTCGAAAATCGTATAGAAAATAGGTATAGAAGAATATTTATTTATATTTTTGTCGCCCAGTTACTGCTAAAATACTAGAAAAGTGCTGTCACTGTCTAATTTGAATAAATGAATTTTTATTTTTGTCACCCCAACCCTAACATCATTTAAAAGAAAATTAAAAACGTAAATTAAATTTAAATTAGTCACAGAGGCTTTAAAAGATAATTTTGCTTTGCATATTTTGCAAGTCGCGTAGTGACCACCTATATCTACAAAATGGTCCCACACAACACTCACTTTTCTATTTATATTGGACATTGTTGTGAAAAATCAACCTAAATAAAAAAAAAAACTTATTCGCTACAACCTACACTAAGTACCTATCTAAATTATGAAAAGAGTAAACTAAACTAAAAAACTACGCTTATTTTAAATACAAAAATATACCTTTTTACAACCTACACTAAGTACCTACCAAACTATAAAACGAACCTAAACTAAAAACAACTAAACTTATACATAAACCAAATATGAAATTAACACTAAACACTGATAAGCCGCAAACAAAAACTAAGAAACAGAGAAATCTTTACGAAAATGATCACAGAACTCACCACCTGTACTGCTCACCACTTTCGTTCTAATCATAGATGATAAATGAAAGAAAGAAGAAAAATTAAAAATTTATATTTTCGAATTTTTAAAAATATCAACAAAGAAATCAGCCAAAGAAACTTTCAATGGAATGTCATCTTTATTTATACTTTGATAAAGTCGTAAATACATGAAAAATTTTGCAACTAATCCCATCAAATGTCAAACCAAAGACAATAAGGAGTCCTGAGACAATCAATAAAATTGTTTTTGGTTGCCTCGCAAATAAAAAATATTATTAAATAAATAATACTATTTCTATCAAAACATACCAACTATGAATTACTCTCAATATACTTATTTAATATACTGGTTGGTCACAAAAATCGTGAATCCCTGGAAAATTTTATTAATTCCGTTAAACCAAAGATAATCAATTACATACTATTAAAGATAGATACGATTACATGATCAACATTTCACTTATTTAAAGCTATTTCAATTCAATTCTTTATTGCGATCGCGTTGCGTTTTCGTTGGCAGGCTTAAAACTATTTACTATAATATGGACCCATTTTTTTAAAACTGAATCTCAAATTGCCATGAAGAAAATAAATTATAAGTTTTTTTACAATGGTCACTGGTCAGTAACAGGCCATATACGGCTAAATTTAGGAGTCACGTTTACGTAACTTATTGTTCTTGTAAGACCACCAACTATATTTTAGGGGTAATAAATACTAGCTGCTTCTCTTTTTAGCGTAGTTAAGCCGCCTTAGTAAGAGTGAGAAGTAAAAAAATAAATAATAGCTGTGTCTCTTTTTAGCATATGTCATTCTGTAATGAAGAAAAGAGACACACCTATTATTTATTTTCAAGGTACACTTAATAACAGTCGTCAGTACGGCTAAATTTAGGAGTCACTTTTTCGTACCTTAATGTTCTTGTAAGACCACCAACTATATTTTAGGGTTAATAAATACTAGCTGCTTCTCTTTTTAGCGTAGTTTAACCGCTTTAGTAAGAGTGAGAAGTAAAAATATGTAGAAATAAATAATAGGTGTGTCTCTTTTTAGCAAATGTCATTCTGTAATAAGGAAAAGAGACAAACCTATTATTTTAAATAATAGGTGTGTCTCTTTTTAGCAAATGTCATTCTGTAATGAAGAAAAGAGACACACCTATTATTTATTTTCAAGGTATACTTAATAACAGTTGTCAGTCAGTAACAACTAACAGCCGTGATAACAGACAACAGTGTTTGACTGTTCTTAACACATAACAGTCTGTTATTAAAGTAACAGATAAAATAAGTTGTTGGGAACAATTGTTATTTGTTATTTGTAAATATCTGTTAGTTCTATCTGTTACGATAAATATGCCTCACTCCTAATTTAGAGGTCACCACAGGATCGCCCGGTTAAGTAGTAACCAGCCTTAGTGTGCCGAACTACGAGTGGCCCTACAAAAAAAAGCTACAAACATACAGGTTTCGATATAAAAATTTCATCACAACAATGTTGTTGTGATGAAATTTTGTTGTTTAGCAAGTAGATTTAACATGTTAAATCTGATGACGTAACGTAGAAATAACATGATACGTAGCTTGTAGGATCAACAAGTTACACTTTACAAGATCAAACTTGTAGTTTCAACCAAACAGGACGCAGGCGCTATTTTAACCCGAAAACTTGTTGATGCAACGTGAAATCTGGTTGCTTTTTCTCTCAGTGCAGGGTAGTCAGTTAGGAAACACCGACCTCATCTAGTTAATATTTACGAAAAAAAGACGTGTAAAAGTGTTATTTAATAACCAATTTGCAAAATAAAGATATCATGTTCCTGGATGTCGGTAGTACATCTTTTACAGTCATTACGGGTAAGTCAGAAGCTAGATAACACAGGCCTACAAATTTTTAACCCAGAGACTAGACCTATCGTACCCGTAAGGATTTTGATGCGCTGAGTCCGAATCCGTGTTCAGAATCCGCGAAAGTGTAAAATTTCAAATAGCGATATTATAGTGAAAAAAAAAGATATTTGATAAAATCTAAATAGATTTGAAAGGGACAGGGTGGTACTTTCAATTGACATACAACGTTTTTTGATAATCATTAAAAAAGAAACGCGTTTTTTGCTCTTTTAGGTTAGGATATCTCAAAAACCAGACGTATTGGAGCAATTCTGAGCACGTATTCGGATTCAGCGCATCAAAATCCTTCGGGTATATTAGGTTTGGTCTCTGGGTCTGGATTTTTGTTAAATTTTGTCGGCCTGTGTACTCAAGCAATAGTTTTACCAAGGGGTATCTTGTTATATTTTTTATTCAGAATAGGCTCGCGTTTGACCACCATCTCACCTGATGGTAAGTGATGATGTGGTCGAAGATGGAGCACGCTTACCTAGAAGTAACCTATTCACTCATGACTTAAGAACTCCCAGGTTATAGCTATCAGGAAACACAGAATCCGGCAGGGAATTCCACTCCTTAGCAGTATGCACAATGAAAGTATTCCCAAAATGTTTTGTGCGTATGTGTGGGATGTCAACCATGTAACGATGGCGCATCGCCGTTTGTCTTGTAGTCCGATGATGGAACGGGCTTGACGGTATTAGATTGTGTAATTCCATCGCACATTCCCCGAAATGTAACCGATAGAAAACCTAGACTTGTTGTTATCCAGCTACTGGGCTTTTTTTCGAAGTTAAATCATCAAACGGCTCCTCGGCTCCGGAGCGAAAGGGAGTGTAAAACTCCTATAGACTAAAAACCCATCGCTTTCATTCAGTTGCCTTCAGGACCACCCTGAAACGCTAGTCGATTATTATGACTTTGTAGGCTACTGACTGTTTCAGGACACAGGGATACTTTTATTATACCTGAAGACCCTTTTGCACAAATAAATTGATTGATTGATTAAAGGCCTACTGAAGGATACTTCGTTGGAATATCCTCGCAACCCCATCAGGCGTTGGACCTATAGGGCCCTAGGACCGTGTGTTCTCAGGCACAGAGAAGTAATTATCCATTCCATAATCCACTGACTTTTCTCGGCAAGTAATGCTTACCATTAAAGTGTGTAACTTAGCAGCTGTATTATTCTCAAAATAAATACGTACATAAAATATATTTTTTTACATTTACGTTTAACAAACCACTGTTATTTTTACTGCTATCTCTCAGATAATTAAAGTACAGTCAATCGCATTTATAGGTGGCTCAACAATGTAACTGACAGTGTCTTTATTCCGTAGTAGTAAAGTTGATGTTTGAAGCTCCAGCGTGCAGTTGAGTGTACGCGTATGGCGTATGATATGAGTTTTCAACTGTTTTTCAAACGTTTTTATAAACCGCGCCGAGAATGTTTAACGAGTTCAGTAATTATACTGGCGGGGTCTGTAGTTGTTATTCACTGGTCGTGTTTATTTAGTACTAGCACTTTGCTCGCTACTTTGTCCACGTAGAAATCGAAATATTTTATAGCCTACAGCACTCACAAAAATGTACCTTTATTTATTCAGAATGAGCTCACTCTTGACCTCGACCTCGCCTGATGGTAAGCGATAGATGAGGTCTACGATGTGACGAGCGAGCACAGAAGATGCCTGTTTACTCTTGCTTTAAAGGCTGAAAGGTCATAAGTGGGAGGAAACTCAGAAGCTGGCAGAGAGTTCCACAACTTGGCTGTGCGCACAATAAATGTGGAGGAGAAGCGCTTGGTACGACAAGACGGTATACAGTATGTTAACTAACAGAGGGCGTTCCCGTTAACCTGCAATAGTATAGCATCCATACATGCTGAAAATATTACCATTCGAAAACAAAATGTTTTTATTTTCTTTTAATATTAAAATATTCACTAAAAATGTTAAATTGTTACGTAAAAGAACCACTCTGTACACGCGTACGCATTCATAAATAAATTGCGACGTTGCCGTCCTTCAAGTACTACTAGTAATACAGATGGTAATACTGTATAAACCAAGTGTGGATGGTACCCAGCAGTGCGTCTGGTAGACCGATAGTGAAAGGGAGATGGAGGGTAAATACTTACCAATATAATATAATATTTTATTACTAATGGAAAAATATTACAATTGGAGAATTAGTTCGTTCGTATATCTTTGAAATCCTTACAATATTAGTATAGATTAGCTATTACAGCCCGTGATTTCGGTCGTGTGGGAGTCAATATTATTACGTACGCGTTTGTTCCTGCCTTTATGTTGTCTCTTTTATCTATTTTTACTGTTAATAGGCGCTTCTATTATATCTAGTTAAGAGATGATGTGGTCGAAGATGAAGCACGCCGTATCTGAAGCAGAAAGACTGAAATATAGCATACAGACAAATATTTTTTCAAAGTTTGTAAAAACACAGTTATTTTGAAATCACAGACAGACACTTCTACTTTATTTATGTGTATAGATAGATGTATTTCAATGAAAGTTGATACAGAATCATGTAATTATTTCTTAAGGGAGAGAATTGCGACATCATTAGGTGCTAATCGAAGATACTCTTTTCTATGTATTAGTTTATCTTTAATTTTTGTAATGTAATGTAATGTATTATATAACTATAAAAATATGTATTAGTTTATAGTTACTGATTATGTATTTATATGTTTCTATGGGCCTTAATAGCCTGAGATAAATAAATAAATTCTCTGCGGGACTCAAAGGTTGGCTTTTAACATGGATTCATATAAAATACTAAGTCGCGCGGTGCTTCGCTCCCGTGGATTTTATCGGGATACAAAAATAACCCTCCAAAGGGTTATTATAAATTAAAATTAAGTAAATTATAAGTCTTTTCCTTGATTGCAAAGGCAATCAAGGAAAAGACTTATAATTTTAACCTTCGAGCTACTTCTATACCAAATTTCATTCACGCAGTATTAGCGCGTTTAAACAAACAAACTTTGCCGCTTTATAAAATTAGTAACTATAGATAAAAATATAAATATGAAAATATAAAATATTTCCTACATGTTTGTCACTAGTGAATAAATTGTAAATCCGTAATTGGCTGTAAGATTAGATATAAGTTACTATAAAACATTGTTTTAAGAGCTGTGGATTTTGTTATAAATAAATAAATAAATGAGAATCTTGTTTTCCCGAGTGTCAACTGAAAGAAGATGAACAGAGAGAGAAAAGAAGAAGAGAATGCTACAAACTAAGAACCCGCCCTGGTTTTTAGCTTTCCCATCCGCTCCACCCAGAACGGTAGCAGTCATTTAAAGATATGCCCCCCGAAAAAAAGTATTTGTATGTTTCACTTTTTTCATCTGGTAAATCCTGTATTTTTTAGGGTTCCGTAGTCAACAAGGAACCCTTATAGTTTCGCCATGTCCGTCTGTCTGTCCGTCTGTCCGCGGTTTAGCTCAAAAACTATTGGTACTAGAAAGTTGTACTTTAGCATGAGTATACACGTTAATGACGCCAAAAAAGTGGTAAAATAAAATTTTGAAAAAAAAAACAATTATTTAGGGTACCTCCCATACATGTAAAGTGGGATGATAATTTTTTTTTTCGTTGTTCCCATAGTGTGCGATATCGTTGGATAGGTCTTTCAAAAATATTAGGGGTTTGGTAAGACCGTTTTTTGATTAAGTAAACCGTTCGTGACTTATCAAGCATTAAAGTACCAATTTTCGTTAGAATCAAGTGTCCCCCCTCTATCACCTAAACGGTTGTAGTTAGAAATTCAAATGTCACGGCAATAGTACCTATATATAACGAATTTTAAAGGAAAACTATCACACATAAGTGGGCTTTACAAGTTTACAAGTAATAGTCGACCAATTGTATTTGACTCGAAAATTTCGAACAACTCTATAGAAATGTCGATAGATGGCTCTAAGCGCCAGTTGTATCGTGCTAGTTTCTTGTGACGATTGAGTAGTGTAGCTGTGTGTCCGTATTTAAATTCAAAATACCGGCTATGACAAGTTTTATACAAATCTCTAAAAAAAATTAAAACGTTCCGTGCAAAATTGTCGGATCAGGTGAGGATTTGTATAGGAAGTCAAATTAGTTAGGTAGTCATGTTTGGCTTTTAGTTAGAGCATGGTACAAAATGATCAGTCAGCGAATACGACACGCACTTGGCTGTTATAAAAACTATGGAACCCTACACTGCACGTGGCCCAACACGCACTTGACCGGTTTTTATTTGAAGGTTTGTGTCATAGCAAAATATTTAATTTAAAAAAAGTAAAGTTTTACTTTTACCAGTGTCAGATTTTCTAACGTCTGACCTAACGTCACGACTGTCAAAGATGTCCAAATGACAGTCTGGAAAACCCTAATAGCACTTTTTACTGGACTCGGGAATCGAACCTAAAAGCAGTCGCTTGCGACCAATCGACCGAATGTTTTATTTATGTAGTATTTTTTTTCTTTGATATTAATTCAAGTTACACTTTTTGAGCGTGGTGACCGATAAGAAAACAATTTTTTTTTTCTATTGAATAAATGAGAAGTTAAATTGTTTAAAATATTTTTATTATCTTACAACACATGTAGGTTATTCAGGAATTTTTATCATTGAAACTATAGGTTTATTATCAGTTAGTCTACACGCTTACATCTAGTCACACGCACACAAACACCGTGCCGAAGTCTGCTGAACTGAAACGACGTTAGACGATGCACGGCTGTGTCGGTCGGAGTGGGGGTGTTAGGTTTATTTTCGTTACGGAATTTGTTGATTCAGTCGCCGCGCTCAAAGCCCGCGATAAAAGTTATGCAATAGCTTAATAATCCTGTAGTTATCTTATGAAAATCTGCCTCCAATATATGCGACAGTTGTCGGTAGTCTGAAGTATGCACTTTGAAAATGACTAGTATTTCTGCTTACAACTTTACAGTCATTTACGTAAATTCATCTCGTTATAAGATAACGTGGTTCTTGTCTCAACAGAGCTGGCGCTACACTAGACTGTTTTACTAGCCGCCAGCACTGGCAGAGTACTACGTGCTATCATGCTTCAATCTATCCTAACTGGTGCAATTTGTTAATGAAGATTTACTTAACGTGGTGTAGATTGTGTTTGTAATCCATACTAATATTATAAAAGCAGCTCTGTGTGTCAGTCTGTCTATTTGTTCGTGCATAAGTCTTAGGAGCTATTGCTCCTCACAAAACCTTTAATTTCATAAGCATATCTTGGAAATTCATGAAGCGATTGTAATGAACAAGATATCTGAAACATCTCTAGCTCTCTTCTTATTTTTTTATTAGTGTCACATTTTATTAGTGGCTACTACATGTCTATCGTATGTATCTATTTGCATACAAAAAGCTAAGAATAAGAATACATTTTGTTGAACCTTAATTACAGAATTCCTTAATCTAAATAATTAACGTTACAAATATATTGTAGTCTGTAAAAAAACAATGTTTAGTTAACCTTCTTCAAACAATCTTCGAGACCGGAATTACGTTAATAAAATAATAAAAAATACTTATTCCAAACAAAATATCTGACTTGACAACATCATAACGAAACAAAAGTTATAGTTCATAAAATTTCTTAAAATATTACATGCAATTAAAATAAAACCGCTTTCTTTTATTTTAATTGTATGTTATATTTTAAGCACATATTACATTGTCATAATTTGATGACAGAGATAGAGATCTTTTTATGATGCCACAATACTTATCTTATATTCCTTAAGGTCCTCAAGTACCATAAAAATACCCACACCGCAATAACATATGCCAAAGTGAGATCGCTTAGAAGTGGAAATAAACCACAATGGCAGAAACTAATTTGCAAACTTACGTTTTGCAAGAGATGTTTTGCTTATATGGGACCACTGATCTACACTAAACTAAATAATGTGATGACTAGACACAAACTGAAAAAGCTTCTTTTAAAATTAATGGCTGAAATGGATTAGAAAGCACACATACACACAAAACACACACGCACCTACACTTACTCACACTCACTTACACTCACACATACCTTAATCACACACACACACACATAAGAGCGCTTAATATATTTATATTTAATTAAATTATTTTTCTTTTTTTTTGGTTTAATGTTAGTTAGAAATGTCCAAATCATGTCCGATGTTTGTTTTGTATAATTGAATAATACTTATAGTACTTATGTAAGACGAAGGGGACTGGCTTCCATGACACAGGAGATCTTAGTGTGGAGGCTAGTGATAAAACCTTGTACTGTAATGCTCTTAGAACAATAAAGATTTTCCTTATTTATTTATATTTTTACTTATTTTACTTATTCACAAATTAACAAACACCATCAACAATGTGTGTCGCTCTGTACGCCATCTGCCTCGCCGCCCAGCGTTCAATTGTTTCCAAACCATTTACATCTCAAGGGTTTATTTATTTATTTATTTATTTATTTTATTATTTATGTACACACAGTAAAATACATTAAGATAAACATAATTATAATATCTGAGTACAAAGGTACTGCTTATTTCTTAAGAAATTTCTTCCAGCAGACCTGCGAAAGGAGAAGTGAAAAAGAAATGTAGACAATAGTGTGTGAGAACAAGAAGAGAAATAAATATGAATATGTGAAGTCTAAAACTAAAACTAAAATATTAAATATACTTACACATACTTACAATGCAATAAAAATAACATATACTTAAATAAATACATAATGTTAGAATATATAAACATATAATATAAATATATATATAAATAATTAACACAGTTAAGAGGAAAGGTAATGCTCTTTTTTTTTTTTTTTTCTTCATGTCTGGACGATATTGAGGCGGTAATGGGAATATTTTGATTTTATTATGAGGAACTAGAGAAAGGAGCTGGTAGCCCCACGTGTTAATCTACCTAACCTAACCCAAGGGGTGGCAACTGCTTATCCTAATCGCAGGCTTTTAACTAACTTAGCTAGGAAAGCAATATGACAACTGAGTAAATGTAGTGCAAAAAAGTGTTGTATAAATGTGCCTCTATAATGTTAGTTAGACATAACTTGAGTGTATTTCTTTGTTGGACTACAACATCTGTAAATGAATAAAGTTTTTATTTATTTCTTTATATTTATTCATTTATATTCCGGACCTCGACTTGGGAAAAGGCTATGAAATGTAATGAAATGAAATAAGTATTTATGTTGTAAATTGGTTATAAATAACACTTTTACACTTAATTTTTTGTGTTTTCAGTTAGGCAGGTGCATGTGATGAAGTGTCTACTATCAGAGCAAGCCATTTTTAACTATCCCTTATGTTATGCTGTTAAAAAGATGAAATGTGGTCGTGGCCAGTCTTCCAAATGAGGGAATTTTAATTTCAAACCAGACTACATACTTTCAGAGTCAGACTACATACACATGGAAGAACTCGTCGTTAAATTATAACAGTCACTGGTTGATCTCTAAGGTTAAGCAACACTTGCTAAGGTCAGTGCATGGATGGGTGGTGGGTGGTCACCTTAACATTCATCATTCGTTCCTCGAAAAGCACACTAAGCCGTTGATACTGGCTGACACAAGCTGATGTTAATGTTGATGTGCATACACATCAAGACATTACCAGATACTGAAAGTAAACTTTTTTTTATAGTTGATAGACTCTTGACTTAAAGACTCCCAGGTTTTTTTTTTTTATTGGAAATAGTTTCACGTTGGCCACTATCTCACCTGATGGTAAGCGATGATGTGGTCGAAGATGAAGCACGCTTGCCTAGAAGTAACCTATTCACTACAGACTTAAAGACTCCCAGGTTATAACTATCAGGAAACACAGACTCCGGCAGGGAATTCCACTCCTTAGCCGTACGCACAATGAAAGTATTCCCAAAATATTTCGTGCGTATGGGTGGGATTTCCACAATATAACGATGGCGCATCGCCGTTTGTCTTGTAGTCCGATGATGGAACGGGTTTGGCGGAATAAGACTGTGCAATTCCATCGCACACTCACCGAAATGTAACCGATAGAAAACTGAGAGGTTTGCAACAAGTCGCCGATGTTCTAGGCTCTGGAGCCTTGTCTCGACCAGTTTCTCGTTGCTGATGAGCCTTTTGGCCCGTTTCTCTATAGACTCAAGTGCATCAAGCTGGTATTTGGCAGATCCGTCCCAGAGATGAGAGCCTGCAGTACTCCATACACGACCGAACTTGCGCTTGATAGAGGTTGAGCAGCTGTTCCGGTGTGAAGTACTTATCAAAATAGATTCAAATGATTCTGTGTATTTATTTTTATACTTAATATTTCTTACTAGTTGTGCACTCGGTTTGTTTCAAGTGGATATGTCGACTTTACCGACGCGTTTTCCCGCGTAAATCCCAAGTCTATACATTGCCGTATACTTCTTTTATTCTTCAGTGAATGTACCATTATTATTGGTTCAGTTGTTCAAGAGATTAGCGCAGATAATTTTGAAATTACAGTACTTCAATTTTATTCATTCATATGAATGAAAAACTTAGCCATTAAGCGTCGATAGCGTAATTGCTAAGGTGTCTGATTTGTGATCGAAAGGCCGCGGGTTCGAACCCCACCTATTACACTATTGCAGTGAACCCACTCCAGATACAAGCATATTTCGCTTAGTTGGATGGGTTAACAAGATTGCTAGTGATGTGAAATCTAAAAAAAGAAAAGAAAGAAAATCCTGTTTAACTTCTTGACTGCATTTTAGATAGATTCAAAGAATCGATACTAATATTATAAAGCGGAAAAGTTTGTTTGTTTGTTTGTTTACTTGAACGCGATAATCTTCGAAAGTACTTGGTGGATTTGGATGCAGTTTGGTATGGAAGTAGCTTGAAGCTTGAGGAAGGTTATAGGCTACTTTTTACCCGACTGCAAAAAAGGAGAGTTATGTTTTTACCGTGATAGAATCCACGGGAGCGATGCCCCGCGTGAGTACTAGTCATTAATATTTCCAATTAAGAAGTGTTGTCGGAACATTATAACTTAGTAGGTGTTAAATATCCGTCTGTTCGTTCACCGCAATAGTTTTGTACCTCGGTAATAGGCACCAGTTTTGATTGGGCTTCCATTCATCGCTATAATTGCATGTGATCTGCAGTTATTTGTTGGTAAGTAATTCTTTTATTATGCCTTTTGTATTTAAGTGTGTATTGGAAAGGTATTGCATTATTTATAGGAACTTGTTGCGTCATAACTATCACAAAGCTATATTCAATACACTTATATTGTTTGGTATTAAATTCTGTTAAAATTATTTATTTTAGACATAATGCATTATCTTTATATCTTTTATACAACGTGTAATTTAAAGGGTATATACATACCGAGTGCACGGCTTCTTTGGATAATAACAAACGATATAGCAAGGGTTTTGTAATCCTATGTCTACATGTGTGGAGCATATTAGAAATTTCAATACATTGATACCAGAGACCGAATTTTTCAAATTAAGAACAACGAAGAGAATTATCGTTTTATTGGCAAGTGACGCGGAAAGTGATGACCCTCCAAGGAACTTGCCTTGTGACCCTCATAGTGCTGTGACACGTTTGTTATTATTGGTATTCAAGAAACATATGAAACCGATAATTTGGGGTCAATTCTGTGAGTCACTTATTTTGAGCTGAAACTTTGCATAGAGACTCCATTCCAGATGTTGTCTTCAGTCCTTTTCGATACATTTACTAATAGGTGAAGTACGGAATCTAATCTGAATCGGAATCTAAGTGGGAATGTTTGTTTGTTTGTTTAAACGCTAATCTTCGTAAGTACTGGGTGGATTTGAATGAAATACGTTATGGAAGTAGCTTGAAGGTTGAGGAAGATTTTAAGCTACTTTTTATCCTACAGCAAAACAAGGAGATTATGTTTTTATCGTAATAAAGTCCACATTTTTTTTATTCAATCTTATAAAGCTATAACTAGTAAAATGCTACGCTATCAAATTTGTGAGAGACGGGTGCCCAAGGTATACCTGTATTTCAGGTCACCAGGTTCCCACTCCACTGATAATAAACAGTTGATATCTGTCTTGCTATTTCGTGACGTTTTTTTTTTATATTTTTTTTTATTAAAGATAGGTTCGCGTTTGACCACCATCTCACCTCTATTCCTCTTTTTAAGAACGTTTGAACAACTCCAAAATTTTTGTATCAGTTTCATATTTGGTTTGCGCAAATATGATCATGTTTCTGAGTTTCGTGTTAAACTCAAGTGGCTGCCTATCCGACCCGGAATGCTCATATTTTATCATTACTCTACAGTATTCTCTTGAATCCAACAACTCCGTTTTATCTCAAAGAACATTTTAAGTTCCGTCAAGATACACATGTTAGAAATTTGAGATCATCGGAGAATTTGAGACTTTCAAAGCCTGCACATTCCACTAAATTCTATGGCTCATCGTTTACGGTGTAAGCTGTTCGTTTGTGGAATGCATTGCCGGTGTCAGTAAGACAAGCTCAGTCACTCGCTACTTTTAAAAGCTCGGTTGCTAATCATTTTCTTGCAAATTTATGATTATTCTTTTGTTTCCTTTCCACATGATGAACACATTATATTTATACATAATTACTTATGTATTGTATTGTATTTATATATTTGTATGTGTATATATATATAATTATTATTTTCTGTTTTATGAGTACTCTAATTTAGCCCTCCCCACTTTAATTAAAGTTTCGAAAGTCCTTCCAAAGGTTGTCTGGAAGATATCGCTTTTAGTGATAAGACCGCCATTTTAACCATAGAATTAAGAAATAATGTTAAATAGGTGTGTTTAAATTTTGGTGTACAATAAAGTATATTCCATCTATCTAATGTTATGTGGATGAGTACAAACATGTAAGAAGATGAGTACAAAAGTGACATTAACTTTGTCGGACTTGTGATTGAGTGGTCACGGGTTTGAACCCCACCCATTACAATATTACCGTGAACCCACTCCAAACACAAGCATATTTAACTTCATTGGAGAGTTAACAAAATTGCTAGTGATGTGAATTCAATCCACATTATTAGTGCTCTTTAAAAAAAAAAGAAAAAACAAGATGATAATGAAGTAATTCGAGTTTTAAAGTTTTTATTAAGTACGAAAGTATAAATAGTAGTTCATGAAAAAAATTTATAAAAGATCTATTTTGCGAGCTTTGCAAATAAAACAGAACTTTGTTTTATAGTTGATAATTGTAATTGAGTTGTGTAATTTAGTTGTTTATTTCTAAGCTAAAAATAAATACGGTAGATACTTATTTTAGAAATCAATAATATACCTTCCTTCGTTTACTACGTATTTGGCCCTGTCTCCTCAACCCTTAATGACCGAAGGCCCATTAACTAGTTAAGTAATAAATTTAACAAAATGTCTAGTTTATTAAATAAGGCTTTATGTCAATCTCCCTGAGACTCGCCAGTAACCATTAACTTCGGTCGCGGCAGTCAGTCAACGAATTAATATCGACGATGATTAATGTTCCGATGTTCACGGGCAACTTTTAAGTTGCATTGTGGTAACTAGAAGTTGCTCTTGATTGTAATTGAATTGTGCTGGGTTTATTCATGGATATTTGTTCTATTTATTGTGTTTTTCTTAGCTGTTTTTGTAATTTACAATTAAATGCGACTTTATTCGTTTCAAATTTAGAGTTTAAGACTTTTCAGTCTTTAAAACAAGCTATCTATCTACCATCAGGCGAGATCGACGTCAAGAGTGAGCTCAACCGGAAAAAAAAATAGAATAAAAACTAAGTCAGTTTAATTTTAATTTTCAATAAATGAAAAATTCTGTTTTATTTAATTCATTACCTCATCGCACATGGGCAGACATACTTACCTAATTACATCTACGTAACACTTTTTAAATACATCTGTCTGTTAGTCGGGACTCAAAATTAAAATTGAATTAATTGTTGTTAGCACACGAAATGCGTATCCTAATTTTAATATAATCGATAGATGAATTGGATGAAGATGAAATAATTAATCTATCATTTTATTAAAGTACTCGGTCTCTATCTTTTATATCCCCTATACTAATTATATCTTATAAATAGGTATTTGTTGCTAAAATTACTGAAATATAAGTAACAAAATGTGATTACCAACGCAAAGTCACTAAGCGAATCGAATCCAAATTCTGTTAAATCTTAATCTTCAAAATCATAAAATGTTAATCAATTTATTCATAGCCCATCACCCGATCTTCCAAACCTCATTTATTATTAAAATAACAGCATTATGCAGATGAGTCGCCCGTCTGCCCGCCCGGCCGCCTCAACCCGTTCGCGTAGATCACCGCAACGTCGATGTAATTCGATTAGCGACGTCTTTATCGATGTCGATAGACGCAAGATTGGGTTTTGTTGTTGATGTTACTTGTAGGGCCATGAAAATTACGATAGTAAACAATACACAAAGTAAAGAACCATAAGGTTTCCCTCGCCAGTTTTTCTAAATATTAGATAACATAATGAGTTGTTTTTTTTTAGTTTGTAATGCTGTTCTATTTGTTTTTGTTTATGTATGTTTTTTGTGTTTTGTTAAATTATATGTTACTGTGCTTTTGTGTTGTCCAATAATGATTTCTAACACTTTGAATAAAACCGAACGACGATATTTTATTATTTGAAAAATATTGAGGAAAATACTCTTTAAGCTGCTGTTTTAGAGTCCACAAATGTCCATTAGAAAGGCAAAGTGTATCCACGGGTGGGAATTAAAGATTTGCTAACGACGCCATCTTGTATTTGCATTTTTCAATAGAAACAGTCTCGTTCAAGTTTGTTGTTTGTTTGAAGGATGCTCTAGACGACTCTGTCAAGTGATTATAGACTTTATGGCGCAGTCAATACTGTAGACTTAACCTGCGTGATTAGAGATACGGTATAAGAATTTAACTGGATCCATTTTTTCTATCTAAAGAAACAAGTCTCAAACGCATTCTGCAATTCAAATAACAGAAATAAATGTAGTACACGAACAAACACAGTCCAAGAAATCTTTCAATATCCGCAGCAATAAAACAAAATGTAAAATTGCAATTTGCTTCGAAAGTAAATAAAATATTTTATCGGTAGTGTTTACACCAACTTGTGAAAGGATATAAAAAGGCATGAATAATTTATAACTCAAGAATACAACAAACATGAATATCGGTCTGTCGATTATATTAATGTACACTGTATGTATAATTGATTGTACTAATATGACAATAGGAGCTGTAGTTGAAGAGAATAACCAGCAAATACAGGACTTAGAAAAAGAAAGATCTGAAATATATAATCAACTCAATGAAGCAGTCGAAGATACAATAAAAACCTTAGAGAAAACTAATGACTCCGATGCCAGACAAGGTATCACTTATATGCAAGAGTTGATCGCACTTATAGACAACTTTAACGGCACAGAACTTATAAAACGAACAGTTTGTAACAGCACTGAATGTATTTCAAACGAAGCAACAGATGGAAGAAAAAAAATGAATAAGCTTAAGAACACTGGTCATGATCACATCAAACAAGCAATAATATCCAAAAGCGGGATTTTTAAGAACATTGACCAGAAAGAAAAAGTGAAAGATGAAAAGGTACAAAACCTGATGTTACTTCAAGGGAAGTTGGATAAATGGTTGAAAATAAGAGAAGCGGAGAAGAAGAAGATTAAACAGTACAAATCGAGACAGGATCATCCAAGAATCAGTGCAGTGACTGAAGAATGCCCAAACTTTGGGGAAAATAAAGGGAAAAAAGGAAGAAAAGGAGGAACTGGAGGAAAGTCTAATAAGTATCCCTGTTGTAGAAAATGCTGTAAATCTTCTTACTTGGGCTGTTTATAGTGAGGATAAGATATAACCAGAGGAGTATGGAATACAGCACTAAAGTAAACTAATAATTCACTTATTTATTTTATTCATCGGAGGTGTCGTGATAACCGCATACCTTTTCCAAAATGGTTTTTATTCAGTCGAATCTCCTTCCGTTTATAATAAAAGAATGTGTTACAGACGTATCTAGAAATGTATTTATCTTCTAAGTTACTATAAGCAATTCGCACAAATAAGAAAATCCATTTATTTATATCTAACCTGCCCCCTTCCTGCGATTGTAAATATTTGAATAGCACGTCCATATAAAGGTGATTAATTTAATTTACTTTTAAGTTCTACTTGAACTTTTTAAAATTATCGTAGTGTTAATATATATTCATCGTCCTTACGTAACATATTCTATATCTATCACAAATCATCCCCTGAAACACCCATAAGAGGTTAACAATGTTATAGGTTATAATAAAATTATAATTAGAGGTATAAATATAATTATAGATAAATATGTAGATTTTTAATACAAAGTGGTCGTCATCTATTTAGCCTCGTTCCAATTATGTTGGCGTTAGATTCTAATCTAACCGGATGCAACTGGTTAAGACCTGGCAGTCCAAAATAATTTTCACACAAGCTCCGCCCCATGCAGCCTGGTTAGGCCGTTGTATAAAACGCTAACGCAGCAGTAATAAAGTTGAATATCGCGTGCGTTCTTTCACCATGTTCGATTTCGAAACTGCCGTTGTGTGCTAAACGCTAACTCAGCAGTAATAAAGTTGAATATCACGTGCGCTCTTTTACCATATTCGGGTTCGAAACTAAATGTCGTAAGTCTTTATTCTTATTTTGTTTATAACTAAAGTAATAATTGATCTAGAGAAAAAATTTCATATATTTGGATAATAAACTCTATTTTCTTACTGTCAATACTAATTTTAGACTTAAAAGCCGAGTAATTTTGATTTAATTTTGAATAATCTTTAAAAAAGACATGATTTTCGATTAAAAAATGAATCGAGCGAAAATGTTTCAATTACGAAACTGGTCTAGACATGTAAAGAAAAAGATCCATTAAATCATATACTAAAGTTCCATTTTGATTGTATGCGTGATTGTTTCAGAATATTAATTCAAAGTTACATACAATTTAGGGAGCCTCCTCATAACAGTATTTTACACGGAGTGACTGCATGTCTAACCTCCACAACCCAGTAACTGGGTAACCCCTTAGCAAGATTGGCTTCCGAATTTCTTAATGACATAAATAATTTTTATTAATGACTAGCTATCGTTCGCGTAGGAGGATTTCCCGCGTAAATCTCGATCCCGTGGGAATTCCAGGATAAAACGCGTATCTGTTATTCCGGGATGTGAACTATCTACTTATCAAATTTCATTAAAATCCATTAAGTAGGTCCGGAGATTAGCGTGTACAAACAGATAGACATTTTTAAAATTTTTCTTTTTTTTTTTTTTCTTCCCTTCCGTTTCTTAACCCCCACTATTATTATTTTTGTAATAATATGAAATGTTCAGACACACTTTGTTTACTGACCTATATTGTGATTCAAATTAATTATAACACACAACATAATCATGACATTTCATTTTTTTGTGTCTTTTTTACATTAATCTACAACGTGTAATTTAAAGGGTATATACCAAAGACTATATACTCTCTGGTATATACATACCAAGTGCACGGCTTCTTTGGATGGAAGCAAATGATATGACAAGGGTTTGGTAATCCTATGTCTTCATGTGTGGAACTAATTAGAAATTTCAATGCATTGATACCAGAGACTGAATTTTTCAAATTAAGAAGATTGAAGAGAGCGTGTTATAGGCAAGTGACGTGGAAAGTTATTGACCCTCGTAGTGCTGTAACACGTTTTATTATGATTGATATTCAAGAAAAATATGAAACCGATAATTTGGTATCAATTGTTTGAGACACTTATTTTGTGCTGAAACTGTGCATAGAGACTCCATACCAGATGTTGTCTTCAGCCCTTTTGGATTGATATGGGGTTTCCGTTACACGTTGTACATTATATAGAGGTTCAAATTGTTTGTAAGTTTGTATGTAGGGTGCAATCCCCAAAACTAATGATCCATTTCATTTTTATTTTTTTATAGTAAGGTGTACTATTTGTGGCTACAAATTATTTTGTAATCGACGCGGGTGAGCTCACGGGCGAAGAGCTAGTTTATAATAAAGTTATGCGTGCAGAAGTGTGCATGCATAACTTTATTCAAAACAAAAATTGCTTGCGGAAAAAAATCAATCAAATACAATGTTCAATCTGTTTGAAAATTCATGTTAACACAATCTCATGTAGTAAGTGTGTAGCCCCAGGAATGCGACCACAGCACACAGCGCGGCTTACATGACATTAACTAGCTCTTGTTACATATAAGCCGACAGTCAAACTGTGATTAGGCGGCGAGCTTTGTTGCGGTGAGCCGAGCTCGTGGGCTATGACCACTGATTAGAAAACCACTTGATCGCACATACATTGCCCCGACGCACGAAAACTATGTGAGTTTTTGCTCCTATATATTGGCTACGATACACGAACCATTTTAGTTGTGACCAAGTATTAGGCCTGTGTGCATGCTAAACAATTACAAATTTTAAAATGTTGTATCCAATTTATAACGCATAATAATGCTTTCATGCACGTTGAAGTGGTGTGGAAAACATTCCCAGACATCTAGATACCAAATGGATGACATAACTATTCATCAGTAATGAAATAATATGAAAATTATTTATCATTTAATCCGATTGTAAGCTACCGCAGAGGTCCATTTAAAATGGTGGTTTGGGTGGTCAAGGACAAAATTGTGTCGCGCGTTGATGTCTTTTGGAAATGTCTCTTTCTTACATGAACAAATTCTAATTCTTTTATCCCTGTCTTTTCATCTGTATTTTTATCGTAAAAATCTGTGCTGTTACCTATAACGGCTGGATACGATATCGATAATTACAAAATTAAACTTATTTTTTTGTAATTCAATTCAGATAGTTGTCATAAAATACCTATACTACCTACCTATACTACATTAACCGACTTTAAAAAAATTGGCCAAGTGTGAGTCAGACTCGCCCATGAAGGGTTCCGTAGTAACTATTATAATATAATATAATAATTATGTATATTTATTTGACGAATAAAAATAAACTTAAAATTTCTTAAAACTAGCTTATTTATTTACATTTTTACAACTATGCTAAATAACTTTGTTTTTCATAGTGTTTGTATGAATTACAAAGTTATATTTGTGGTTTTAGAAAATATGCTGTATCTCAAAAACTGCTGCCGATTTCGTTCAAACCAATTTTGTTTGAAAGTTTACATTAAGATCTACAGACATATATTTTTTTTAGATTTTTCACTCCATTATTATAGAAGTTAGAGGGGGGGGGACACACATTTTACCACTTTGGAAGCTTATATCTTTTTAAAGGATTGACTTTATGAAAAAGTGGTTCTAGAAACCTTTATATCATTTTTAAAGACCTGTCTATAAATACCACACACGCATAGGTTTCATGTAAAAAATATTTTCAGTTCTAGTTCCATGTATGGGGACCCCCTTTATTTTAATTTTTTTTTATTTTTTTTCTTTAATATAGAAAAGCGGTTTACAGAATACATCTATCTACCAAGTTTCACATGTATAGTTTTAATAGTTTCGGAATAAAATGGCTGTGACATACGGACGGACGGACAGACAGACAGACAGACAGACAGACAGACAGACAGACAGACAGACAGACGGACAGACATATCGAAACTATAAGGGTTCCGTTATGTGCCATTCGGCTACGGAACCCTAAAAAGGAGAAATTTCTGATATTTTTTCTTCTGTGTGACATGCATGTTTTCATTTTAGAGTTCCCAAGATTCCATATTAAAAAGAAAAGTGGATGGATAAGGTTACTAGGCAATATTCGTTTCTAGTTTGGTTTTTATTGATATAATGTTGACAAAAGTCAAAATAATATAAGATACCTATATCCAATCTTTCTAGGCTTCAAATAGTATGACGGAGTCTAATATTAATTAACTTGGACCTTTGCATTACAATATCGCCCTCGTTAGTTACTTTGGTTCCGGGGATGCGGTAATGGTCTCTATGAGATTCCGCGGCCCCGGAACTTAAGGGCAGCTGAAGGAACAGGGTGGGTTTTTAGTCAGTAGAAGTCTAACACTACCTTCCACTTTACCCAGAGCGGGAGAAGTCATTCGATGATTTTCCCACTCAGGAAAAAGAAACAGGTTCCTTTGTTTCGATGTCGAGTCCACGGGTTAAGTGTATGTAGGAGGGAGGAGTCATTAGATAAATCATCTAATGGTGGTGAGTACCACCAAAAAATAATTATTACCTAGTGCCTGCTGAAGCTACAGTTGTTGACACATCTGATTTTAATGAAAATATATTTATTATGGAATATAAAATAAATATAAAAAAATAAAATATAAAAATAATATATGGCCGGCTACATTGTCCATGCTCTGATAAAGCAAATAAAATGCCTAACTTGTATTGGAGCGTTGATTGGTGTTACAAATCAAAACGCCTTACAATTTCAAAAAGACCACCACACCACCACCACCACCACAGTAATAGAAATTTGTCGTCGTTGTGAAATTTATATTAAAAGGGCGATCAACGAGAGTGGTTCGAAAGTGCTGTCTCAGAAACATAATTCCAATTATTTTATGAGATCGGTTTTAAAATCACTGATTGGGTATAATTTATTCCCGGATATTAATTTTCATCAATATGAAATAGAAACTACCAATCATTTGATTGAATTAGCAAGATGCATAATTCAAAAATATGTAGACGCTCGGTTATCATTTTTTAGCAAAAACAATCAGGACTCTAAAACTTTAATTCGAAAAACATTTACCAAATTAATTAATTTTAAAAATCAATAATAACAGCATACTTGTTTTTCTTTTTGTAATTGAGACTGATAATGATTAAATATTATTATGTGATTTTATTGAGTAATTTTATAATGTTAAAGTTCATTTTATCGATATCGATAACTTTCCCTCAATCAAGTAGAGCAATCCCTAACTCGGCATATCTATGAAGCTTGACTTTGAACTGACCAATTGCAGTAGCGCATTTTTTCCTCGCCTCCCAACCCGTATTGGTGAATTGTGTTCTTCAAAGAAATCGGCCTATAAGCTCTCTAGGTTAAATACTCTCTGGCTATGACGGACGTCATGCTTACGACAGATGGAGTTTTCGTTGAAACATATTTTGAAAGAGTGCTTTAGCTACATTTTTATTTCATTAATTACTATATTAGCCCCACTATTTTTTGCAGTTCCGTAGCCGAATGCAACGGAACCCTTATGGATTCATCATGTCTGTTTGTATGTCCCCCCATATGTCACAGCCATTTTATTCCGAAGCTATTAGGATTACAGATGTGAAACTTTTTTCTATCGGTTACATTTCGGGGAGTGTGCGATGGAATTACACAATCTAATTCCAATAAACCCGTTCCATCATCGGACTACGAGACAAACGGCCATGCGCCATCGTTACATGGTGGACATCCCACCCATACGCACAAAACGTTTTGGGAATACCTTCATTATGCGTACGGCTAAGGAGTAGAATTCCCTGCCCGAGTCTGTGTTTCCCGATAGCTATAACCTAGGAGTCTTTATGTCAAGAGTGAATAGGTTACTTTTAGGTAAGTGTGCTCCATCTTCGACCACATCATCACTTACCATCAGGTGAGATGGTGGTCAAACGCGAACCTATATTTAAATAAAAAAAAACCGTAGACGTAGAATGTATTCTGTGAACCGCTATACGATTTTTATCCAAAAATAAATAATATTTAAATAAGGGGAGGGGGAGCCCCCATTCATGGAATTAAAACTCTTTTTTTATGACATCGAGGTTTCTAAAACCATTTTTTCTTAATGTCAATCGTTTAAAAGATAGACACTTCCTAAGTGGTAAAACGCGCCCGCGCCCTCGACTTTTATAATAATAGATTCAAAAATAAGGATATAATATTTGCACGAAAACGACACCTTTAAAAAAATTGATTTGAACAAGATAGTCAGCAGTTTTTGAGATATAGCATATTTTATAAAACCGTTAATATAAGTCTGTAATCTATACAAATTCTATGAGTAACGAGTCTGACTCGCACTTGGCCAATTTTTTTATTACCAACTAACTGATCCGGGGTAACTATGTACCCCAACGTTTTTTATACCTATTTTCTTTTAAACAAACCTTGTCTCGATAATAACGTAAACAAAACGGAAAATTATTCCGGAGTCTGTGTTTCCTGATAGTTATAACCTGGGAGTCTTTAAGTCAAGAGTGAATAGGTTACTTCTAGGCAAGCGTGCTTCATCTTCGACCACATCATCATTTACCATCAGGTGAGATGGTGGTCAAATGCGAGTTTATTATTAATATAACAAAAATAAAATATCTAATTTGGTGTAAGTAGTGCGCGTACATAATGTATGTACACGAATGTAATTAACCCGAATTCTTAAAAATTCATTCGCTTAAATCTTACTTTTAACTATTGGAGAATACAGCATGAATATGTAAGCGATAGATGAGGTCTACGATAGCACGAGCGAGTCCAGGAGATGCCTGTTCTCTCTTGCTTTAAAGTCTGAAAGGTCATGTTTCGTAGTTTTTGAGTTTATCGCCAACAGACAAACAGAAAGATGCGGTATTTTATTAAAGGTATGTATGTTAAAAAGTATATCTAGAGAATAAAATAAATAAGAATAGATAAACAAATAAATAAGCACAATTGCAGTAATTACTTGCATGATGCATTTCGATGCGCTTCGTTACGCTCCGTCAGGTGCGAATCGTACTCCAGGGGATGCTTGCCGAAGAGACACTTGAGGGACTATTAATCGAGCTCTGAATTACTGCTTGGTTTACTCATTAACTTATTTATGGGCATATGATGGTGTCCGCGTTGTTCTAGTGGTTGGACATACAGAGTTCATCATTATCATCTTCCAGTCTAAGTGGATACAACCCGACAATATCTCTAACGAATAATAAGATATCTCTTTTCAAGACTGGTGTCAAGATTTTCTGTTTTCTGAATACTTTTTTAAATTAGATGAATAGTTTTTAATATTACTTCATAATATGTATGTCACAGTCATCTGGTTGAATCTGCTATTTGATTGAATGGCTAGCGCGTCCATTGAATGACGATATTTAATTGAATGACTAGGCCGAACGTTGATTGAACAAGCGTCACTCAACGTCCAACTAGTTAGCGGATTGTAACATAGTAGTCATGCGCAAAATGTGTCGGTGAAAAGAAACGAATGAAGTATATTTTTTCGCTCAACGAAGTAGTCCACTCATTTAGTTCAGTACTTCATTTAGTTCACCAAATCAGAACTAGTCCATACCTTTAACATTTTCGGCTCACTTTACTTTTATTGACAAGTTACGAATGATGCACTTCACTTAGTTCACTTTTCTACATACTTATCTTGATTTTCCTTCATAAATTAAACAGAATGATGACTGTCAGTACCTACATTATACCTTTTTGACTGATAGATAGATGCTTCTCTTTTCTAGGTTGGCGTAATAAGATTCTAAAGAATTATTTAGATACCTACAGTAATTTAAAATTATTTACATACCCTATTGAGTAATTGCAAATAATCACCAAATATTTTTTATTTGGTGATTATTTGCAATTACTCATTACAAATAACAATTGCGTCAGTTTTTTGGTTGTTAATCGTGGCCTTCTTTCATTCAGTAGGTATTTGCCAAACTTTATAAAAAATCTTTAGAAATGATCAAAAGAAATACTGAAGTACTGAACTAACTAAATAAAGGACTGAAGAAGAGACACATTTGAAAGACAACTGAATGAATGATAAGTTTATTTTACGACGTGAAGTAGTTCATTTCCTTCAATCGTTCGCGAACTACCCATGTCTATAACATAGCCCTTTGAACAGAGCGGACATAAAATCGGTCAGGTGATTCAAATTTTGTTCATTTATTCCCACTGCGGCGCTAGTAGTCACCAAAACAAATATGGCGCAAAACAGCTCGCACAGATAGCATTGTGTTGTATTTTTTTCGATTAAATTTATTTTAAAGTGCGTTATTTGAAATAAAATAGTGTGACAGCATGGATTTACCTATTATTCCTAACCTAACCTAACCAAACATTACAAAGTCGGCTATATCCCATTCAACGACTTCACTAAATGACATTCAGTCAAGACGTTGAACGTTACATTCAACGACTTGGCGAGTTGTCCTTTAGTCATTCAATTAAATGTCGTCATTCAATGATAGTGCTAGTCATTCAATCAAATAGCAGATTCAACCAGATGAGTGCGACATATACAAGCAGATAGAAGCACATAGGACAGAATACATGTTATTTAAAACTAACCCATGGTTCGTCGCTACTGGGTAAAACATACCACAGAGGTAGTAAAACCAGGTAAGTATATCTATTTTTTTCGTATTATTTACCGACTTATCGCTTTAGGTACCTTTCTATATCGGTACAATAGACAAGCTGCAGAAGCAGTTGTCCATTGACATCACGAATATTAGTGAAAAATTCCTTGTTAAAAGTTAAGATTTCAAGAGAGACAGAAAAAGTTTTTTTTTTCTTTTAGTGTATTCCTATATTTTCTTAGATATAAAAAAAAAAATTGTCATTAATGTTCCCTTTTATTTTATTAAATAGGAACAACAAATAGCTACAAAATGCAAAATTACAAATAGAAAAACATAAGCAACTTAAGTAATAATGTAGCCCACAACGCTGTTCACAGATTACCGGTAATGAGTAATACCTTACAGTCACTAGGAGGTGAGCTGTTCATGCATGACTGTTACATTTATATTCAAAAAACAGCAAAACAAAAAAGAATAGGTAAATAAAAAAAAAAAACAATAAACAACTAAGTAGTTTAAGTGCCTTATACAAAATGCTACGAAACCATTTTAATGAACATGTAAAAATATCTAAGTGTTCGAATGCTTCATAGTAGGTTGCTGCCATTCGCCAAACTGGTGAACGTAAACCAGTGTTGGATCGGCAGGTACCTACTGCAAAGAGCTTTCCCGCACGCACTCTCCGTCCATGGACAATTCTGACAGTGATAGCACAATTCATTATTTAAATCTATGCAGTCAAAATTCCCATTAACAATGTCAAACAATGTCATTGTTTCTAATTGTTTGCGTCTAGAGCTGAGCGTTAAAAGCTTGCATTTACTGAGTAACTGGTTGATTTATAGTTCATAGTAAGGAAAAACAGAATAAAATAAGCTAACTAAATCGATATTAATGTCTTTGTATTTAAATATGGGTCTATGAATAATGTGTATTTTTTTACCCGACAACGGCAACGACCGTTTCTGTTTGTTGAGCCGGTGTTTACTCTTGACATTAATTTCCTCAAAAAAAAAGAACATTACAGTTCACTTTCAAATTGAGAAAAGTAAATAATTATGATATAAAAGAGTAAGTGACCAGTGACCATACATAACAAACGTATTTAAGTGACATAATATCAGTATGGTCTGCTTACCACTTCGTAAAACACAGGCGAGATGATCAGAAACAAAAGTACACAACAACCTGATAATCCTGTCACCGTTGTTTTCGTTTCATGTATTGTCAAATGACAAGTATTGTCATCTGCGTGCCCCGATGTGGACCGCTCGGCAGGATACGTTCAATTGACGCCAGAATCTACATTGCCGGACGCCTTTAGGATTCTCCAAGTAAAGGTAAAACTTATTAACTTTAAGAAAAGAAAATAATTCGTCACGCGGGCCCAGTGTGGGTTAGTTTTTTAAGATCTAGGATTTCAATCAACAAGTATACATACATGGCATGGTTCTCATCCACTCACACCCCATAGACATACCCAAAAATCCACTCACGCTCACTCAGTGACTAATATGTAGGTATTTTTTATATTATTATTCAGATTGTATTTATTTATTTTATTTATTTATGGTTAATTAAAACGATACAACACCAATTTAATTAATTAACATAGAAATACATTTAAGAAAAGAATAATAATAATTGTGACTGAAAATTGAATTTATATAAGACTAGCTTTTGCCCGCGACTTCGTCCGCGTAGAATAGTTACTTTGGGCTAACGTTAAATTTAACCCCGATTTTGAAGCATTCTTCATTGGTGCTCCGCTCCTATTGGCCTTAGCGTAATGATATATAGCCTATAGCCTTTCTCTATAAATTGACTATTTAATTTAAAATATTTTTTCAATTCGAACCAGTAGTTCCTGAGATTATCGCGTTCAAACAAACAAACAAACTCTTCAGCCTTATATTATTAGCATAGATAGCTGTTGCCCGCGACTTCGTCCACGTTTCCGTCGTTTTTCGTAAAAAAAGTAGCCTATGTCCTTCCTCACGGTTCAGTGATTTTGATGTAACACACAGATTAACTTTCGTAATTTAGTAGGGAAATATAATATGTCAATCTATAATACTGTAGAAAAATATCGCAATACGGAACCTCACCATATTATTGGTAATAGCTGTGCCCGCGTCTCCGTCAGCGTGTAACTCCTTGTGTGTTATTAAGTTAATGTATGGGTAATATTGTTTAGATCACGTTCACATGAGGCTTAAGTACCTATAGAACGACAATACTTCAGCGCAAAGCTTCCGGGTAAACTATGTTGAAAGTTGACCCGTCCGGCACGTGAACATAAAGATTTCTAGAACTGCTAACCCGGGAAAGAGCGACGTACAACTGACCATCCGAGAAACAACTGACACCGAGATCTACTCCAGCAACACGAAAAGTCTAGCCTTGAGCCTTATTAATTGTCATTGAATAACACACCGATACTGGGAATCGCGTTCTTTTAAATTGGAATGGAAAATTATTTGGTATTATGGGAATTCTGGGAATAAAGACGGTTTCTCCTGCACCGCAACCTGTTAAAATTTGAGACTCGATTATATTTTGTTGCAACTGGGTTACTTTTAGCCGAGTTCCAGTGTAAAGTTGTGGTGGTTTTAAATTTCGGAGCAGAATAATAATCAGAAAGCTTCGAACTGCTAAGCTATCGGGAGTTACACGTGTTATTGTGAATCAACCATAAAAGATAGATATATGCTGTCGTGGGATATTTGTTATATAATTTTAAGGAGAACATTTCCGTCATATATGATTTCTGTGTAGCTTTAACCATTAAGGTTGCACACGCGACGGAAGCTTAAAAAATGGAGTAACTTCTCCCGTTTTCCCAACATTTCCCTTCACTGCTCTGCTCCTATTCATTGTAGCGTGATGAAAAGTATACTATAACCTGCTCAGGAGTATGAAAAATAATTGTACCAAGTTTCGTTAAAATCCGTCGAGTAGTTTTTGTTTCTATAACGGTTATACAGACAGACAGACAGACAGACAGACAGACAGACAAAAATTTTACTGATTGCATTTTTGGCATCAGTATCGATCCCTAATCACCCCCTGATAGTTATTTTGTAAATATATTTCATGTACAGAATTGACCTCTCTACAGATTTATTATATGTATAGATAAAATTAAAATTAAAATGGAACAGTAGACACTCGCATACTTCCTCTCACAGAACACCAGACATGCACGCATAATTTACTCCATTCGTCAGCAAACACATTCAGGGTTGGTAGTCAGGAGGGCATTGTGTCATGCCACTGATAGATTGCGTGAATTAATCTTGTATATAAGTAAACAAGCTTTTTAATTTTACATTCACATGTGCGTAAATAACAATATGGAAGAGCGGAGTCTCCCAATACAGGCTTTATTTAACGGTAGGCTCCAATTACTAAAAAAAACGATATGCCGATTTGGTTGCGGAAATGATCTAACGTGATGCCACGGCCCCGGAACGTGAGGGCTGCGGAAGGAACAGAATGGGTTTTTAGTCACGCTCCGTCCCGAACGGGAGAATTCATTCGACAAATTTCCACCTGGAGAAAAAGGATATGCCAATTTCCTCATATTTGCTTAAACATTTTCTCGTTTCTTCTCTTCTTTTTCTCATGATTAAAAGTTTATGCCTAAAAGAGTCAATGCATAATGATGTTATGTTATACAACGTGTAACGAAACCCCGTCTCTATCCAAAAGGACTGAAGACAACATCTGGTATGGAGTCTCTATGCACAGTTTCAGCTCAAAATAACTGACTCAAAGAATTGATACCAAATTATCGGTTTCGTATGTTTCTTGAATACCAATCATAACAAACGTGTCACAGCACTACGAGGGTCAATAACTTTCAACGTCACTTGCCAATAACACGATAATTCTCTTTGTTCTTCTTAATTTGAAAAAATCGGTCTCTGGTATCAATGTATTGAAATTTCTAATAAGTTCCACACATGTAGACATAGGATTACAAAACCCTTGCTATATCGTTTGTTATCATCCAAAGAAGCCGTGCACTTGGTATGTATATCTATACCCTTTAAATTACACGTTGTATAGCTTTACACAAAGACTATAAAACCACTTTACACCGGAGATTTGTTCAAAAAATCTTGGGAACGAGAACTTTAAAACGCTTTGCGCATTATTATTAAACAAATATACTTGCAAAAGAATTGGTTTGCCCTTTTTTAAAGTTAAAACAGATCAATGGTTCACTATGTTTTTTGGTGTGAGGATAGTTGAACGGCTGGATAGTGATATAGGCTAGTTTAATTACCTTGATAAGTTCTATAGTTTGTAGCTATTAAGTCATTATTACCCAACTGCGGCGAAGCAAGGAGGAGGGTTATGTTTTTACCGCGTATGTATGTATGTATGTCCGTTCCTTTGCTCCCTCGTAACTGTTAAACCAGTAAACGGATTTTGATAAATGGTACGTCGTTGGATTTGTCTTGATGACGCGACTGTATAGAATAAAATAAAAACAAATCACTACCACGACAACCAGGCGCCATATTGTAAAAAATAAAAAATCTAAAATCGACAAACTAAGTCAAGTGGGGTGTCATTAAATAGATCTATAAAAATTATTTTGAGGCTTTTTAACCATTTTTCATTTTTAGCACCCGTTTAGGAAATATAACGTTTTGAAACGGAATTAAATACTACCCATCCCATTTTTAGGGTTCCGTAGCCGAATGTCAAAAAACGGAACCCTTATAGTTTCGACATGTATGTCCCTCTGTCCGTCTGTCCGTCCGTCCGTATGTCACAGCCATTTTATTCCGAAACTATTAGGACTATACATGTAAAACTTGGTAGGTAGATGTATTCTATGAACCGCTTTCCGATTTTAAGAGAAAATTTCAAAAACATTTAAAATAAAGGGGGCTCCCCATACATGGAACTGAAACTGAAAATATTCTTTTTCATGAAACCTATGCGTGTGTGGTATCTATAGACAGGTCTTTAAAAATGAAATTAAGGTTTCTAAAATGACTTTTTCATAAAGTTAATCATTTAAAAGATATACGCTTCGAAAGTAGTAAAATGTGTGTGTGTCCCCCCTCTAACTTCTATAATAATGAAGTGAAAAATCTAAAAAATCCATATGTTGTAGATCTTAATGTAAACTTTCAAGCAAAATTGGTTTGAACGAGATCGAGTAGGCAGTTTTTGAGATACAGTATATTTTATAAAATCGCAAATATAACTTTGTAATTCATACAAATACTATGAAAAACAAAGTTATTTGGCGTAGTTGTAAAAATTGTAAATAAGCTAGTTTTAAGAATTTTTTAAGAAATTTGTAAGGTTTTTTTTTTTTTCAAATAAATATAGTAAGTATATTATATTTATTATAGTTACTACGGAACCCTTCATGGGCGAGTCCGACTCGCACTTGGCCAATTTTTTTTATTAAAATTATATTAGGTTCAATTGGATCCCGCCTATTTGTCATTTTTTTAAATAAAAATGTGCATGTTTCTTCCATTTCAGTTGAGCAGTCGGGTTTTTTAGATTTCTTAAATAAGTTTTTTTTTAATTCTTTATGGTTTACAATAAATAGTATATCTGTGTATCTATAAAAACCTTTTAAAGCGAGTGAAGCCACAGACAGAAGCTATGATGGTTCACAGTCATGTTTGCCTACGGAACCACCAAACCCAATTCCACTCAAACGCTTTTTGTTTAAAAACATCATCCCCTTATCTGTTCAAGGGTGGATTTTCCTCAATACTCGCATCCCGTGTTATCTCTGTGGGTTTTGGGATTTTTTCACACAAACGGACATATTGACGCGGAGTAGCGATATCATTTGAACGTGAAGCCCGAGCTTGTGGGGTAGGCAGGCCTGATGGTCGCACAAGATACGTCTCCTTGAGGTCGGAAAGAATTTTTTATTTGAGGTTCGACTTTGTTCGTGTGATAAGGAGTGAGTGTGCGGAATTTTGAGAAATCTGAATACGTTTTGAATAGATATACCTCTAGGGCGATTCGTAATGGAGTGAGTGACTTCAAATGGGAAATTTTAGAGCTAAATTGGAAGGAGGAGGGGCCATGGTATACTGGAGATTTTTGGTCACATAGCCAGGAAAAATGGCCCCAATTTTGAACTCATCTTTAGTGGCAAGGTTGATGATAAAAGTCCTAGAGGCTGTAGCCCAACAAGGTGGGTTGATGGTTGTGGTGTGGTTTTCACCCTGGACGTCCAACGTATCGCTCTGCATGATGCTAAGAACAGGCATAGTTTGCGGACACTGTCTGGGAGAAGCTATTTCCACGTGTTCTTCACGACCCTCAGCATTGAGGAACTCCACGCGAAGAGGAGGAACATGGCAGCCAAATAGGTTCTTTTAGAGTTATCTATCTAATTTAATAAGCGTTTTTGGAAGTATCTCCCCCATGACCAAAACTACTCTCTCTCTGTACAAGTCTTCTGCATACTAGATAGCAAAGTTATACTTTTTTAAAATGATTATGAATGTAAAATCCCGACTACCTTAAAATAAGCATTATAAACTTCTCTTATATTAAATGTCCGGTGAGCGGACAGGAGGTGAATTTGACGTTGACTGCTTCGCAGAAGGAGGCGACTGCATCCCATTTCCTCTCGCTCCGCACCATGGTCGGAACCCAGGGCCGGGCGTTGCCGCCGCCGAACAGTGTGTAAACCTATGAGTTATCAATTATCATGTTGCAAAGAAAGAAAGAAAGAAACGTTTATATCAGGCAGATATACAAAAATACAAATTAATGAACAGAACGAATAAAAAAAAAATGAAAACCTGTTTTTTTTTTTTTTTCAATTATTACTGATGTGCCCACTCTTGACCTCAATCTCGCCTGATGGTAAGCGATAGATAAGGTCTACGATGTGACGAGCGAGCCCAGAAGATGCCTATTCCCTATTGCTTTAAAGGCTGAAAGGTCATAAGTGGCAGGGAACACAGAAGCCGGCAGAGAGTTCCACAGCTTGGAAGTGCGCACAATAAATGTGGAGAAGAAAACTAAAAAGACAGTACGTACTTCACGGCTGCACCAAACAGGTTCATTTCACCATTAATGCCAGACTTTTTTTGTTTATCTGCAATCAGTTTCAAATTATAAGCAGATTTGTTCTTGGTCGTCATATCATGTCGAAGGAGCTCCTCAGCAGGACTGTCGCCAAGATTTTGTATGTCATGGCGCTTCAGTCATTTAGTGTAGCTAATGGTTACTAATACGGTAGCTAGGTCGTTTAGGTGGCTTTCCAGTCGCTTTTTATATTGAATCCCTGTTATTTTTAACTCTTCCTTAACAGTTCTTATGCTCAGGGCTTCATAGATCTCTGTATTGGTGATGAACCATGGTGCATTTGAAATGGTTGTTAGAATACAAAAAATAAACAAATATATTTACAGGTCATTGTATTTATTTACACGTCATGCAGGTGCAAAGGCGGACTTAATTCCGTAGGCAGTCTTAAGGTGCAGAGATAGTGTAATCGCTCTTGCTATGATACCAATGAGACATTAGGAAAATCGAAAGGTCTTTGTATCTTTTCTAACCCATAAATCCCAGCCAATTGATAGCACAATACAAATGTTTGGGCCAACCAACCTCGCTGATAAGCTGGCCCACTGGTTGCCTCTATTTGTATCGTTGGACAGCGGGACATCGGATACGGTCGGAAATCTTCGTGTGCGCTCGGATGACTACGGGATGTTTGATGTCAAGTTCTGAATGTCCGAATTAGTTTTGGGTGAGAAGAAATATTCTTAGGCTGACCTCATACAGCCAAAATACCTCTCTGAAATCATAATCTTAAATTTCAGCACCTTGTCTCACACAAATATCACAAAAAAAATCAGATTGAGCAGTAGTCTTTGTTTCACGCACATACAAACGTCTCTATGGAGGATAAATTAGTACTAATCGCACTACTTTTGATCTATATCATTAAAAAAGAAACTAGCTAAGTGTGAGTCAAATTCACTCATGAAGGTTGCACAAATAACTGTTTTTAATCGTTTTGTTTTTAAATTTGCTGTCTCGTTAATTCTTAGTTAGTTCTATTTTTGTTGAAACTTTTCATTAATAACTACAGCATATATTTTTTTTAGATTTTCATTCTCTTATTTTAAAAGTAAGAGCGGGGGGCAGGGGGGCTGTGCACATTTTACCACTTTGAAAGCGTCTATCTTTCAAACGATTGACTTTGAGAAAAGTAATTTTAAGAGCCATAATAAAGTAGCGCGTGGGTATATTCAACAGCTTTAGTCATCAGGCCATATATGACGTAGCTGATCGTAAGTTAACTATAGGTTATCTCAACCTCTGTACATGACGGCCAGTCTCAGCCCGTTTGTCTGAGTGAGTCTTTCAGTAAACCTTCAACTGAACACGCTCTTTCATTTGCTTAACCTTCTAACTACACATACACCAACTACCTTGTCGGCAAATTGGTTAAGTATGGATAAAATATTCCAAATTATGATTTGGAGATTATATTTGGAGATTTTAATGAAGACTATCTCCGTAACGACAACACTGCAGTTTTCAAATTAATACGTGACGCTGGTTACCAGTCTTTATTACAATACAACTACTTCCCTCTACACGCGGTGGTACTCAAATAGATCATATTTTTTCAAACTTCCCTTGTGAAGTTGGATTTTATAATTCCTTCTTCAGTTACCACCGCCCTATGTGGGCCCGTTTTTAGATTGAATTCAAATTAATATGTTTTTATTTATTTATTATTTTGCTATATAATATCAAACACAAAGCTCCCCCAGCAAACTACTTCCTCAATTTTATTTTTTGTGACGATTGAGTGTTGGAACTAACATAATTACATCAATGATGTTGGTATGTGCCTAATACACATACATGGAGTTTGTATATATGTCCCTCTATAAACTCTGGTAGTTTAGAATAAGTTTTCTAGACAGATGTCAGTTGCTGGTCTGTTCTGATCGTTTGCCTGTGCGGATGCACAATATATTTTGGAATCTAATATGGTATTTTATTGAGTAGTTCACGGAATATCCAACATGGTAGCAGAGCGTGGTTAAATTCGCTACTATAATAATTTTTTTCCAAGTATGCGCGTGTGATTTCGAAAAATTATTTTCAAAAATTTAGTCGCAAGAAAACAAAAGATGGCAACTGCCATTCAGAATTTTTCTGTTGAAAAATTATCCGGGATCCAAGATTATCCATCCTGGAAATTTATGATGCGGATGGTGCTCATCCACGACGATTTTTGGGATTGTGTGGGCACAACTGAAAATAAAAACGAAGACGCGAAGAAACAGGAAAAGGCGCTCGCGAAAATCGCCTTGAACGTGAAGTCTTGTGTATTTCCACAAATTCGAAATGCCAAGATGGCTCGCGAAGCGTGGAGCAACCTGCAGAAGGCATACGAGGACCGAGGCTTATCACGACGGCTCGGATTGCTTCGCACATTATTCGCCACCAAATTAAGTGAATGTGCGAGCATGGAGGCATACGTTAATAAGGTCATGGATACATCGCAACAACTGAGCGACATCGGAGCGGCTTTGGAAGATGACTTCGTGGCCGTGATTTTACTCAGCGGTTTGACAAGCGATTACGACCCGTTGATAATGGCTCTAGAAAATTTGAACACGTCACTCTCAAGCGAAAATGTCAAAGCGAAATTGCTTCTGGAAAATGTAAGACGTGATGTGAAAAGCGAAGATGTTACGGCTTTAGCAGCTCGGAAAGCACCGAAACCAATTAAGTGCTTTAGGTGCAAAAAGAGTGGGCATATGAAGAAGGATTGTCCTGACAACTCTGACGGCAAGAAGAGTGGCCGGAAAAGCCAGGCGCATCTCACAGCGTTGGCCGCAGGAGTCAAGCGTAACGTTTGGTACGTTGACAGCGGTGCGGCGCAGCATTTTTGCAATGATCGCAGTTTTTTATCTGTTTTTACAACTGAAAAGCCAAAGAAGGTCTTAATTGCCAATGGTGAAGCATTGCCGACAGCTGGAAAAGGAACTGCGCAAACTGTGCTAAAGGACAATAGTGTGAGATCGATAAGTAACGTGTACTTAGTCCCTAAATTGTCTGCTAATTTGTTATCTGTTAGTACGATGGATAAGAAAGGTTTCGAAATTGTGTTTCGTTCTGGCGTGTGTACAGTCTATGACAATGGGGAGGTTTTGGCTACAGCTACCCTGAGAGATGGTATTTATGAACTTGATGCCATTGAAACTGTTTCTGTTTCGTGTAGCGAGCCATCCTCGCAGGCCATGTGTTCGTCTTTGTCTGTAGGTACAGGTGACAACAAAGCGGTGCCGGCACGTCAACTGAAGGTTGACAGTCGTCCTGTTGCCGTGAGCGTGAAGCAAGCGCCGCAGTCCCTTGCTACTGGAAGCCAGTCAACACAAAAAAATTGGCACCATCGTCTAGCGCATCTGAACACCCGAAGCATGGAGTTACCGCGAAAAGGTATGGTCAAAGGTATTTCTTATGACAACAATAACTTTCAGTCGTGTGTTTCCTGCATTTTAGGTAAACAGACTAAGTTGCCATTTCCGAAGAAATCTGAGACTAGGGCCAAGGAAATCCTTGGATTAGTTCACAGTGACATCATGGGACCACTGCCGTGCCCGTCTCTAGGTGGAAAAAGATATTTTCTGTTGTTCATTGACGACCTGTCACGAAAAACATTCGTTTATTTTCTTAGGAGGAAGGATGAGGTTTTCGAGATGTTTAAAGAATTCAAAGCTCTCGTAGAAAACCAAACCAATAAAAAAATAAAAGTTTTGCGTAGTGTCAATGGTGGTGAATATGTCAATTCTAATTTTCAGAAGTTCCCGAAGAAGCATGGGATTCGACATCAGACCACAGTTCCAAGGTCATCAGCTCAGAATGGAGTCGCAAACGCGCGATTCGAAGTGTTACGGAGAAAGCCCGGTGCATGCTCCAGGACGCAGGCTTGAATAAGGAATTCTGGGTGTTGCGTCCCAAATGTATTTTTGAACGATCTTTTTGGTGTGGCAACATTCTATTGTCTTTTTGATGTTGACACTTGACATAACTCTTGACAGATAGACAGATAGACTTTGTTTCCTTGTTGAAAAATGTCCGCGTTTGGGACCTATTGAGTTAATTATAATTGGTAAAATATCGTTTGGAATCGCCTGTTGAAACCGATAATTGGGTCGCGAGTTAACTATTGTTTGAAGTTGTAATCCCCATTTGACGAAAACCCCGGGATATTTTTGGATTTATCACCGGGTTGATGCCATCGCGTGGCACGCGCATTTGTTGGAAGCAAGTAGTGATAAATAGCTTCAATCCGGTGTGAGTTGGGTGTGATGCTGATCTGAACCGCGCCATCTGGAGACTGACGCCTTGTGACCGTTCAGAACACTTGACTTACATCACACTTTCAATTACTCACCTCATATTCACATACATACCACACTTGGGCGTGACCTAGGAAGGTCGAAGTTGGCGGACCCAGCACGGAAGGTTAGTGGTACCGATAAGTTATTTGTACATATGGTTGTAGGCCGAGGAGCCTGTAGTTTTAGCCTTTTGTTCATTGTTTGAAGAGCAACGTTAAGCTCCACGTACCGTGGACAGTTTCGGACACACCAGTATCGTTGCGCTGGCCTATTGTAGTTCTGAACACTGGGCAGAAGCAGTTAACACTGCTGTCTACCTGAATAATCACTCTCCAACTAAGGCGGTGATGGGCATTACACCGGAAGAAAAATGGTCAGGTAAAAAGGAGAATCTGAGTTACCTACGCATTTTTGGTTGTCAAGTTTATGCCCTACAGCACAAAAGGGACAAATTGGATCCCAAAAGTAAGAAATATATTTTTGTCGGATACTGTGACGAGACATAGGGTTACAGATTGATAGATCCGGTGAGCTCGAAGAATGTCATAAAAGCAAGAAATGCCACTTTTCTAGAACATGCTTTTTAGAATGACACTTCATCGGATGAGTATGACAGTTCACGTTACACTCAAATTGGTTTGTTTCCGAACAATGTAACTGTCGCCGATAATGTTCCAGTGCAACCCGCCTTACTCGATTTACCCCAAGAGCCCGCAGAAATATCTAACAAAAACTGTCAAGATAACAGCGCCATTACGATAGATGATTCTGAGAGCAGTAGTGAGACCCCAGATGACCCTGCGGATGAGACGTATGTCCCAGGAGATTCCACACTGGAAGACTACGAGAACTCTACTGACGAATCTAGTGAGTTTGAGTCAGCTAGTGTAGCACGCACTGTATGCAGTGACACGGGGGACCCTCAGACAGTACGCGAGGCACTCAATGGCCCAGAAGCAAGTAAGTGGAATGCCGCGATGGCGGAAGAGTATAAATCCCTCATCGTTAATAAGTGTTGGACTCTGACTGACCGCGATGCGAAGCAACGGCCTGTCAAATGCAAGTGGATCTTTAAAAGAAAGCTTGGCCTCGACGGGGAAATATTGAGGTATAAAGCGCGCCTAGTCGCAAAGGGTTATACCCAGAAATACGGTATTGATTACGGAGAAACGTTCTCCCCTGTAGTACGATATTCTACTATACGTACGTTACTAGCTTTAGCAACGGAACATAACATGAATATCGAGCATCTGGATGTAAAAACGGCATTTTTGAATGGAGATTTAAAAGAGACCGTTTTTATGGAGCAGCCAGAGGGCTACAAGATAAAAGGCCAAGAAGATAAAGTTTACAAGTTGAATAAGGCCATATACGGACCGAAGCAAGCTTCGAAGTCTTGGTATGAGAAAATAAATGGCGTTTTGACAAGCAAAATGAAATTCAAACGTTTATCTTCCGAACCTTGTGTTTATGTAAAGTCGAGTGAGAAATCTATGACTATAATTGCGCTCTATGTTGATGACATAATGTTATTTTCTTCAGCTGGTTGCCGAGATACGGCAGGAATCAAAGAAGAATTAAAGAAGGCCTTCGAAATCAAAGATTTAGGGCCAGCCCATCACATTCTTGTAATGAGGCTTTGCAGACAGAACAAGGAAATAATTATAGATCAGTCAAGCTATATAAAGAAGGTGCTAGAACGATTTCATATGTCAGATTGCAAACCTGCGCGAACACCTATGGAGACAGGTCTGAAGCTCGTGAAATCTACAAAGAAGGATTGTACGCATGACTACAGAGGCCTGATAGGATGTCTGATGTACATAGCGGTATGTACGCAGCCGGATATTGCGCACGCTGTCAGCTCACTCAGCCAGTTCAACGACGCGTACGACGAGACTTATTGGAAGGCGGCAAAACGCGTTCTTCGCTATCTGAAAGGTACGCCTGATCATTATTTAACTTTTCAGAAGTCAGGGTTGGATATCGTCGCATATGCTGATGCTGATTTTGCGTCAAATGAGGTCGACCGCCGATTTTATACCGGTTATGTGTTCAAAATTGGAAATTCTACTATCTCTTGGGAGAGTAGAAAACAGAAAACAGTGGCGCTTTCAAGCACAGAGGCCGAATATATGTGTCTGTCAGATGCTTGTAAAGAGGCACTTTTTCTACGCAAGTTTCTGTTCGAAATTTACGGGGTACAGTATAGGATTACGTTGTTTAATGATAATCAGTCTGAACTGAAGTTGTGCACTAATTCTATGTACCACGCCAGAACGAAACACATTGACGTAAGACATCATTTCATCAGGGAAATCGTTGAGGAACGTAGAGGTACAGTCGATATAAAATACCTTTCTACTGATGAAATGGTGGCCGACGTTTTAACGAAACCGTTGGCAAAGGAAAAACATGATAAGTTTGTATGTCGTTTATTTCTATCGTTAAATAAATGATATGATGGTTCTAAGCAGTAGGTAAGGTATACTTGCAGAAGTATAATTTGTTTTAGATCCGTATCACATAGTTTTGAATATTTACTGTTTACATGTGTGACGGATACTTTGATAAATTTATAATTTTGCTTTGTTTTAGCTGTTATAATGTTTTATTATTTTTAGACAGCGGATGTGTTTAGGCTTAGACTATTTATTGTGTTCAATGTGTGTAATGTGATTTACATGAGTTTATATTGGTTCAAGGGCCAGTGTTGTAACTAACATAATTACATCAATGATGTTGGTATGTGCCTAATACACATACATGGAGTTTGTATATATGTCCCTCTATAAACTCTGGTAGTTTAGAATAAGTTTTCTAGACAGATGTCAGTTGCTGGTCTGTTCTGATCGTTTGCCTGTGCGGATGCACAATATATTTTGGAATCTAATATGGTATTTTATTGAGTAGTTCACGGAATATCCAACATTGAGTAGTGTAGCTCTGTGTCTTGTATTTAAATTCAAAACATCGGCTATGACAAGTTTTATACAAATCTCTAAAAAAATTAAAACTTTCCGTGCAAAATTGTCGGATCAGGTGAGGATTTGTATAGGAAGCCAAATTAGTTAGATAGTCATGTTTGGCTTTTAGTTAGAGCATGGTACGAAATGATCAGTCAGCGAATACGACACGCACTTGGCTGTTATAAAAACTACGGAACCCTACACTGCGCGTGGCCTGACACGCACTTGACTGGTTTTTTTTGTAGTTTAAGCGCGCTAGGGTTGGGACTGGTGCCATTAATACAAGTTATTAAATTAACTTAGCAAGGGTGCCAGTTACGACACATTTATGTAGGTATGTAACTTTTCTATAACAAAATGAAAAATGTATGTAAATGTTAAATAGCTTATTTACCATGTTGAAATTAATGGGAAATATAAAACTAATACCAATACACTACACTCTCATAATAAACCATACACATTCTTTCAAATCAAAATGTATTTACGAGTAAGTAAGTTATACTTCTGCATATGAGTTACTGAAGTTTACCTACATATCGATGGCAACAAAGTAGAAACGGACATCTAAATTTTGCTGAAAATGCTTTTTTTTACAAAAATGAGCTTATATAAACCGTATCTACAACTCTGTATGAAAATTATTTCAAATTTTAAAATAATGAAGAAAATCTGGCACGTAAATGAAGACATCTACACTCGATTTTAAAAAAACATCGCAGTAGAAACGGACATTTGTATTGGTCTGCTTTTACTTCAGAACTTTGACGGATGAATGAAACGTCAACAAAGACATCAGTCACTTGTCACATTCTAGTGTGTACTGGTTGTTTTCGTGCGTTTTTATTAAATTGCCAATGTTTAACGCATTCAACCTTAAATTAATCATTAAAATATCAGTTAATAAATTACTTATAAATATGGCCTAAAAAGGTGTACAGAAGGAAATAAATGAGATTTCGGATTTGACAAACTTAAAGAAAACAATGCAAAATGCCTACGAAGGCCTATCTGTGACTATGATATAGTTATGTTATGATAATGATAGTTTTCACAGTTCAACATTAATGCTAATAATGAAATCTTAGTGTGAAAAATAAAGCTTTATTTTGAGGTTACGGTCCAATGTGAAAACAGATATCTGCCACTTGTTCTGTTATACGACGGACTTTTTGCATATGTCTCAATCTAAGAATGTATGATTTATTGTTTTTATGAGGAAATCCATAGTTTTGTTTCTTTAAATCAATTAAGTATACTACTATATACTTTGGTTTCACTCATTTGTTTGTTTTTTCAGACTCAGACACAGAAAATGTATTAATTCAGTTAAGTGATCTACAAGCAGAGATGTACAGTAATTTAGTTAATATAGAATCGTTTGATAAAAGCTGGTTAGTGAGATTTATTAAAACTACTTTAAATTATGTATGAAATGTATTCTTAAACCACATTTATATATTGCTTACAGCTTACCGCTCTTGGGAAATCTCTCTCTCTGCTGAAATACATTATAATCCATCTAGTCCAGCTAAATTAACTGATTGCCCTCGATCGCACTCTATCACACCCATACCTCTTGAATTTATTTCGTTTGAAACAGAGTTGCAATTTCCGGAACCTATTTCTGAAGCTGATGTTGTACGTCCATTCTGTTCACAAATCACTTCACCATTCATTTTAATCACTGATTCTAGTGCAACATCATCAGCAAGTGACGCTTCCAGTGAATGCTCTTCACCTTCGTCAACAATTATGTCTAGGAGAAAACGACGTAAATTTACTATTGACATTACAAAGAGAAAGATAAAGTGCAAACACAGATCCGGTCTCTCCGTGAGGACATGGTTGGGCGCTTGAACTTGACCTTGAAGGCTGTCTCCGAATGGGGCAATGCCAACCTGGTCAAGTTTAATGCAGCTAAGTTCCAGGCGTTTCTCTTCTCCGCAAAAAGGAGTCAATTCGAAGCGGCTCCTACTTTCCGGGGTGTAACCGTGCCGATAACCGACCGTATCGAGCTTCTGGGGGTAACACTAACTTCTACCCTCAATTTTGGCCCGTTAATCGAGGCTAAGGCTCAACTAGCTTCAAAAAAGTTGGGAATCCTAGCAAAGGTGAGACGGTACTTCACACCCGAACAGTTGCTCAATCTCTATCAAGCCCAGGTTCGGTCATGTATGGAGTACTGCTCTCATCTTTGGGATGGATCTGCGGAATACCAACTAGACGCGCTTGACTCTATCGAGAAGCGGGCCAAGAGACTCATTGGCAACGATGCACTGGTCGAGTCAAAACTCCAGAGCCTTGATCACCGACGACGAGTTGCAAGTCTATCGGTTTTCTATCGGTTACATTTCGGGGAGTGTGCAATGGAATTACACAATCTAATTCCGCCAAGCCCGTTCCATTATCGGACTACGAGACAAACGGCGAAGCGCAATCGTTACATGGTGGACATCCCACCCATACGCACAAAACGTTTTGGGAATACCTTCATTGTGCGTACGGCTAAGGAGTGGAATTCCCTGCCGGAGTCTGTGTTTCCCGACAGCTACAACGTAGGAGTCTTTAAGTCCAGAGTGAATAGGTTACTTTTAGGTAAGCGTGCTCCATCTTCGATCAAATCATCACTTACCATCAGGTGAGATAGTGGCCAAACGCGAACTTATTTTCAATAAAAAAAAAATTGTGTTGATACAAGAAGAAAATTATTGCTAAATCTTGGTAAAACACACTTATCACGGGATGATAAAGAATAAAAACAGAAACATATGCAGCACCCGCGAAAACTGCAAATTTAAGTGTTGCACAAAAATTTGTGAAGAAGTCGAAAAATATTTGATTTAGTTTGGATCTGGGTAATCATGTTAAACAATGGGAATTCATTGGTAAATATATTTACAAAACGATACGTTTACGATTTTGGCCTCCGCAATTATTTCACCATAAGCCTGTATCCTTTACTCCCTCTTGACTTTTTCTCTTTATCTAGTTGTAAAGGCAACTAAGACTAAGGCCTTAGATAATAAATAAAAAATAGTAATTTATTGTATTTTTATTTAAAAAATATGTTGGATGTGGTTTGGGTTTGAAATAAATAACTTTAACTAATAGTCATAGATGGAGTTTAGTGGTAGATTACTCATTCATTGCTAATGTATAAAAGGATAAATGCAAAGTAAATAAAGACATGTACAAAAAATTGTCAAAAAAAGAGAACTTACTGTTTGCATGTTGCTTAGATTTTCTTTAAATATCCTTAAAAGTATTACTGGAGAGTATGATCTCAGTTCATTAGATATTTTCAAAGAAATGGGCGCTTTTTTATCACAATGTATAAACGGTTATCAGGCAGATGTCTTCTTCTACGGCAAAGTTTTTTCAAAGTAAAAAAAGACATCTACATTATTTCAGTAAAACAACGACAAAACGAAAAAACATTACACAGTTCATAAAGAAGGTTATTTTAATGCATTGTAGAAAATTTCATGTTAATCGGTCCATAACTCTCAAAATGGCTACTATTTTAAACTAAATCTGCTCTCCTGTAAAATTGCGATTTTGTAGGTGTCCGTTTCTACTTTGCTGCCATCGATATATGTACATATGTACGATAACTTAGTAAAATATTTATAAAGAAATGAAATTTGTTATCAGTAACGTTATTAAACGTCAACTCTTTTCATAAATTTAAATGTTATGACTTAGAATAATAACGCATAGAACACTAGTACGAGTGCAAAAAGTGAGGCAACTAAAACTTAGCCATTGTGGCTAACTTTTCTCGGCGAGCCGTCAGTACTCAAGGTCACATTCCGCCGAACAGAGCTCTAAGTAAATAATTTAAAACGACCTTTTGTAGCGTAAAGGGATGTCATAGTCCCTCAGGAAAACAAAAAACGTGTTATTAAATTAAATTTCACAGGTAAATACTTATATTTTATACGTTATTTTTACAAAAAATCGATTATCAAACAAAAATTCGAATAACCTAACTTATCATAATTCAATGTTGTTATCTGTGAGTAAAAAAATACCCATATTGCTTTCTTTTGTGTTTATTTTTGTTTTAAAAATATAGTTTTGGCGGCGATTATGTATGCGTCAAACTAAACTATATTTATTTACAGCTACTACCTACAGTGTTTTAAAACTAAAAGTTACTCTTAGATCGAAGAGTGGCATAATAAAGGTTACAATTATATTGACTACGATTTTTTTAATTTAAGTAATGTTCTGTCATATTTTTCTATTTCATAAATACAACACATACTTTTAATTGATATCAAACGAGATTTTTCAAGCAACTAATACATATCTGTAATATTATTATAACACATCACACATCAAACATTCTAAACGTAATGAACGATATCCCATTTCGTTTACCTGCCGTAAAAATATGACATTATATAAGTCATATTACATGAAAAATTATCATCTTATCCAGTTTCATAACATTAAATACTTGATTTGATCCAGCAACATAATAGGGGGTTTTCCCATTTTTGTGGGTAATGGTCTGATAATGGTATCACTGGAAGCTATATTTGTGTGCGTTTGAGAAACGTAGACACATTCGGCTCAGGTATACAAAGAAAATGAAGTGGAAACACAAAATCGCTCGTGTTTTGTTCTAGACACGGATTCTATGCGTTATTAGGGTTCCGTAGCCGAATGGCAAAAAACGGAACCCTTATAGTTTCGATATGTCTGTCCATCTGTCTGTCTGTCTGTCCGTCCGTCCGTATGTCACAGCCATTTTATTCCGAAACTATTAAGACTATACATCTGAAACTTAGTAGGTAGATGTATTCTGTAAACCGCTTTCCGATTAAAAAAAAAAATTAAAAAATATTTAAAATGAAGAAATGAATCCTCATACATGGAACTAGAACTGAAAATATTTTTTTCATGAAACCTATGCGTGTGTGGTATTTATAGACAGGTCTATAAAAATGATAGAAGGGTTTCTAAAACCACTTTTTCATAAAGTCAATCGTTTAAAAGATATAAGCTTCCAAAGTGGTAAAATGCTAATAATGTAGTGAAAATCTATAAAAAATATATGTCGGTAGATCTTAAAGTAAACTTTCAACCAAAATTAGTTTGAACGAAATCGGGTTAGCAGTTTTTGAGATACAGCATATTTTCTAAAACCGCAAATATAATTTTGTAGTTTATACAAACACTATGAAAAACAAAGTCATTTAGCGTAGTTGTAAAAATGTAAATAAGCTAGTTTTAAGAAATTTTTAAGGTTTTTTTTTTCGTCAAATACATATCTATACTTATATAATATTACTAGTACTCACGCGGGGCTTCGCTCCCGTCGATTCTATCACGGTAAAAACATAATTCTCCTTTTTTGCAGTCGGGTAAAAAGTAGCCTATAACCTTCCTCAAGCTTCAAGCTACTTCCATACCAAATTTCATCCAAATCCACCCAGTACTTTCGAAGATTAGCGCGTTCAAGCAAACAAACAAACAAACAAACTAACAAACTTTTCCGCTTTATAATATTAGTATAGATAAAGCGGAAAAGTTTGTTTGTTTGCTTGAACGTGCTAATCTTCGAAAGTACTGAGTGGATTTCAAAAATTCTTTCTGATTATGATAGGCAGTTTCATGAGGAAGGCTATAGGCTATCTAGCATTACGCTACTCCTCTCGGTTTTCCTACAATAAAGGTATTGGTGAAGTAAGTCGGAAGAAAATATGCCGCTAAATTATTATAATCGCGTGAGCTGGCGAAATGCTGAGTTATACGTAAAGATCATGTACTAAAAAAATGTAGGGTTTATGTAGATCTAAAAAAAAGTCCGCGGTACTGCATATCTAACTTTTATAAATAATCCACAATAAGGCAAATTATGTTAAGAAAATATTTAAAAAATAAGGAATGTTTTTGTAGTATTATTATTATGCGGCCATATTAATATTTGCGTTTGAAAGTATTTTCATCATCAAGACAATTTTATGAAGATTGTCTTTGCCTTTTACAGTATATAATTTGGACTTATAGTTTAGGAGAAAATGTAAAATTAAAACTATTCAACAACGCTATTCACCGAAACGGCCGCGGCGGCCCGGGGATGCACGACGCGACGCGTTGAGCATGACTCGCGTACCTACCACTCCGCGATAGATACCGCACTGATAGTGAACCTTATCTTGGTTTCATTTCGACTTTTTGGCTAAGAGACTTCCTATGTAAAATTGTTTCAGCTTCTTTTACGTCAGATGTGTATTTTTGTATCTATACATTTGAATATTTATATTTGACTTTCTCTTTAGTTGAATAAGTAATTTTGATAGGGTGTTGTTTTGTTCATCCCATTTTTTATGTCATCGTTCAGTTTAAAGGTATGTTGTAATGAGATACCCCGGCCCCGGAAGGCAAGGGCAGCTGAAGTAACTGGGTGGGCTTATAGTCAGTAGAAGTCTGACACTCCTTCTCGCTCCACTTAGAGCAAGAGAAGTCATTCGATAATTTTCCCACCCGAAAAAACGGGTCAGACATTCAACGTTGGCATAGTTTAAAAGCGATGTTGTTAGGATTCCTTAGCCGAATAGCAAAAAAAACGGAACCCTTATACTATTCGACATGTCTATCTGGCCATCTTTCCGTATGTCACAGTCATTTCATTCCGAAACTATTAAGACTACAGAGTTCAAACTTGATATATAGATGTATTCTGCTAACCGCTTTCCGATTTTTATGCGAAAATAATGTAAAAAAAAAACATTAAGGGGAGGCTCCCCATACATGGAACTAAAACTAAAAATTTTTTTTACATCAAGCCTGTACGCCTATGCGGGTGTCGGCGTCTATAAATAGACCTTTAAAAATAATACTGAGGTTCATGTAATCATTTTTGTCAAAGTCAATCGTTTGAAAGATATATTTGGGGACACATTTTACTACTTTGGAAGTGCCAAAGTAGTAAAATGTGTCTCTAACTTTTAAAATAATAAAGTGTAAAATATAAAAAAATATGCCGTAGATTCTAATGAAAACTTTTAACTAATTGATTCGAACGAGATACAGTTTTTGAGATTTCATTTTCACATTTGCAAAATCCGCAAAAAAAACATTTGTCGAAGAGAGTATAAAACATAACGTTAGCTATTTCTGGAGGTTTGTTTCTAGCCGTAAGTCATCGAAAGGTATTCCGTCTACTGTACACCATAAAGATCAATCTTCGAGCAACCCTAGCGAAATCTGTCAACTCTTTCTGGATTACTTCAAGTCTGTGTATGAAACTTCCACTCTGCCGGGTAATACCACTATTTGCATGAATCTAGGAAATTCTGACAACTGTTCTATTATAAATAATTTGCAGTTCACAGTTCAACAGGTGCAAAACGGTCTTGAATCTCTAGACACATCAAAGGGACCGGGTCCTGACACACTTCCAGTGATATTTCTGAGAAATACGGCTAAATATATATGCACTCCTTTGCAAATAATTTTTAATCGTTCCTTGTCGGAAGGAATCTTCCCTGGTGCTTGGAAACAGGCTTACGTAACACCTGTACATAAGTCAGGACCTAGAGATGATGTTGAAAATTATCGCCCAATATCATTATTATCATCATTGTCGAAACTATTTGAAAGGCTAGTGCATAGTGAACTATACCCATTGCTCCATAATTCTATTATCCCACAACAACATGGTTTTGTTAAAAAACGATCAACTGTTACGAACCTTGTGGAATATTCAGATTATTTGTTTAATAATATGGACGCTGGTATCCAGGTCGATTCAGTTTACACAGACTTTCAGAAAGCGTTCGATAAAGTCGATCACGAGTTGCTATTGAGTAAGATTGCTTTCAATGGTATACGGGGGAACTTGTTGAGATGGTTTGCTTCATATGTTTCTAAAAGAACGCAGCGCGTAGTGATCAATGGCTTTCAATCCGATAGTACTATAGTAACCTCAGGAGTTCCGCAGGGATCGATTTTGGGTCCCCTTTTATTCATAATGTTCATTAATGACATAGGTAGCTGTTTTCAGCATTCTAAATTTCTCTTGTATGCTGATGATTTAAAAATATTTAAGCCAATTAAAGCCACTTACGATTGTCTTGCTTTACAGAGTGATTTAGACAGATTAACGGAATATTGTATGAACAATAAACTCAAACTAAGTGTCCCTAAGTGTTGCTGTATGAGCATTACTAAAAAGAAAACAGTTCTGAAGTACCAATACTGCCTAAATCACATAGCTTTAAGTAGAGTTACTATGGTGCGTGATCTCGGAGTAATTATAGATGATAAACTGAAACTCGATACACATATAAATAAAATGGTTAAAAAGGCCTGGTGTATGTATGGTTTCGTTATGCGCTCCGCGACCAAATTCATGCTCGCCGAAACCTATTTATACCTGTACAAGACCTTAATTAGATCTCAGTTGGAGTATGCAGTTGCGGTGTGGAACCCTCTCTATAATAAATATACTGATAGTATTGAAAAGATGCAAAAGAAATTTTTGAGATCAGTAAATTATAGGTGCTCCCGCTCTACGGCCTCTTACGCTGAACTCCTGAAGAAATACAATCTCCTAAGCCTAGCCAGTCGTAGAATTTTTCTAGAGACTATGCTTTTGTACGACTTTTGTAGTAATTCCCTTGATTGTTCTGGTATTTGTAACAAAATTTGTTATTTGGTTCCTAGTAGAGTCCACATCCGTGCTGTGCGTAAACAACCACTGTTCGCTATAAGGCCATGTCGAACAAATGCCGGAGTACGAGCACCACTGCGTCGTCTAACCGACAACTACAATAGGTACTTTCTCGATATTGATATCTTCCATTTAAGTCCAGGAAGATTTAGGAATTCTACTCTCAAAGCAATCAAAGGCTCAAATATGCACATAATAACAAATAATTTATAAGAATGTTAAGTCAAGTAACGTATTTATTTATAATTGATTTTTATTGTTTCCTTAAATATCCATTTTTTTTTCTTTGTTGTATTTTAAGAAAACTTGTTTGATTTGTTTAAGATATTTACATATATTATATGTTTTAATTAGTTTTGTCTTGTAGTCGAATCTTAGTTTTGATTATTGCATTCATTGTATGTTAGTGCACTATCTTTCTTAATCTTGTTTTTCGTTTCATTTCATTATTATTTTTATAGCGCGTACTATGTTTCTCATGTATATGTTGTGGATAACGCTGTTGGTTACATAATTGTAGTTTCTTTGTAATATTTTGTATATGTTTTATTATGTGACTGTTTGTTATTCCTAATAAAAAAAAAAAAAAAAACTTTGTCATATAAACATTATGATAACAGCATTTTTTTACGTTAATCTATGCTAGCAAGCATAGCTACGGAATTCTTCATGGGCGAGTCAGTCGAAAGATATACGCTTCCAAAGTGGTAAAATATGTTTCACCCCCCACCCCTCCTACTTTTATAATAATGGAGTCAAAAACCAAAACAAAATATATGCTGTAGATCTTAATAAAAATTTCAATTAAAATTGGTTTCGAACGAGATCGGGTCAGCGGTTTAAAAATATTCTAAATGTATTCTTGACAATATTATTAAATTAAACTATATTTACTTCGCGATTCTCTATCCATTGCGAATTAGATTGACGCATAAAATTACACATTAATAATAGTAGTAGGATTATACGCGGGTGAAACCGCGGGGCACAGCTAGTTATATTATATTATTATAGTTACTACGAAACCCTTCATGGGCGAGTCTGACTCGCACTTGGCCAATTTTTTTTAAGCGTTATGAGGCCAGTGTTTCCTAGCTGACTACTCAGATTGCGGAGGGTAATGTGTTTCACAGTATGTATGGTATGCTTGTACCTATGTGGCGTTGTAGAGGCCAAACGCGTGGGCCTCTGTCTTAACCTTGCGAGTGTTACTAAAGACATGACAGTTATCAAAATTCACCACAACAACAATCAGAAGCCAGTTTAAAAAAAAAATGGGTCCCGTCAGCTTATCACTGTTTTAAAATGTGCTTGTTTCTTGTATTTTAGTTGAGCAATCGGGTTTTTTATTTTTCAAATTACTTTTTTTTAAAGTCCATACATATCAAATCATATGAAAACCACGTAGGTTTAATATCTGAGGAAATCTTTTGAGGTCAGACTCACACAAATTTGAGTAGATATTCAAACAGAATAGGTATATCTAAGCATTTATCACTGATCGCATAGCTCAACAAAACGACGTAGGACTACTAAGTAGCTCAACGACTCCACAAACAATACCACAGGCGCTGTGTTGTAGAATAACAAAAGCAAATAATGTATTACCTAACCCGGCCGTTCCCCGCATCTTATTAGGCTCCCGACTACTTAGCCTAGATTTATTTGAGGCTATCTAGATAAGTGACGAGCACTATACATTTCAACTGTCCTCTATCTCGCTGTGAGGCTAAATGGATCGGATCCCTTTCAGGTAGTTTTGGTTGGGACTGTTTCAATTGTATCCAAATATACGTGTTGGTTTGTACATTAAAGTAGATTAGGCAGTAGGCACATATTTTTTATAGTTGATAAGCTTGCGTTCGACCATGATCTCACCTGATGTTAAGCGATGCTGGTGGTCGAAGATGAAGCTCGCTTGCCTAGAAGTAACCTATTCACTTTTGACTTAAAGAGTCCCAGGTTATAGCTATCGGGAAACACAGACTCCGGCAGGGAATTCCACTCCTTAGCCGTACGCACAATGAAAGTATTCCTAAAAAGTTTTGTGCGTATGTGTGGGATGTCCACCATGTAACGATGGCGCATCGCCGTTTGTCTTGTAGTCCGATGATGGAACGGGCTTGGTGGAATAAGACTGTGCAATTCCATCGCACACTCCCCGAAATGTAACCGATAGAAAACTGACAGGCTTGCAACACGTCGCCGATGTTCTAGGCTCTGGAGCCTTGTCTCGACCAGTTTCTCGTTGCCGATGAGCCTTTAATACACACCTAGACATACCTAGATTTTTGTGACACATTAATCACAGCGTGATCCTTGCTGTTTATATCTTGTTTTCGAGGTCATTATCACGAAAAAACATAACCCTTTTTCTTTTACAGTCGGGTAAAAAATTTATAACCTTTCTCAAGCTTCAAGCTATTTCAATACCGAATTTAATCTATATCTACTCAGCACTTTCGAAGATAAGCGTGTTTAAACTAACAAACAAACGAATGCTTTAGGTACTCCTTTATAATATTAGCATAGATTGATCTTTACCTACAGATAAATTAAATTAAAATGTCGGTCTGTGATTTCAAAATTAACATGTTTTCTCATAGTTATCTAAACGATACCAGTTACTAGTTTGTACGGGCTAATCTCTGGAATGGCTAAACCGATTATAATAGGACTTTCACTGGATGTTAGATCAGTTACAAGGCATCGTATAGGCTACTTATATATCCCGATTCCACTAGAACGTTGTATTTTTCAGATATGAAAATTTGAAAAAAATATTCTAGTCTGCTGCTATTGATGGCATTAGTTTTGGTTCCAAACTGATTTTAATTAATACTTTTACTTATTTACTACAGTTGGGTGAGTCGACCTTTATTTTAGATTCGGGAAGAGGCGGCTACTATCTTGATTATTTTTTCAGAATTCATATAGCTTATGGCACTCCGAGACTTCACCAATTAAACGTTACCTCATTTATCAATATCGGCGGTGACGACACCTAAAAAATAAACACACACACATACACACCTCCTCCTACCTCCTACCGCGTGTAATTATCGTATCAAGTTTTATATATTTCGGCACTATTGCAAGCGCCATAATCACAGATAGGGCTGCTATCCGTCCGGGTTTTCCCGGATTTGTCCTAGTTTGGAGAGCGTCCGGGGGAGTCCGGGGAAATTTTCCCAATAAGCGTCCAAGTAAAACCCGGACACACATTGGTCTTACGGGTACCAAAAAGCACGATCTCTATTATTATTTTCCTATGGTATTTCATCTCATCGTTTATGTTACGTTGATTAAATGAAAAGGAAGATACTGTCATTAAAAAATTAAACATCGTTGTTTTTTAGTTTCAAGTTCAAAAATTTATTTTTCTACGGTGTCCGGGGAAAAACTGTGATTTTACCCAAATGTCCGGGGTTTATAAGTCTTTGTCAGGGGCTGGCAAATTTGGTGATGGCAGCCCTAATCACAGACTAACTGAAGTCATTGCTGGTGAACAATCATAACAATATAAATATTCCGTTTTAAGTTCTAATGATACTTTAAGTGACCATTATTATTATAAGCCTGTAGTGACGACCAGTGGTTTACCTTGGCCCTGTACAGAACTACCTGGAAATCATGGGGGGCTTTGCACAGCAGAATGCTGTAAGCTAACAGTAACAGTGTTCCACTGCAGGCCCAAAGTCCTCCCTTCCTTCCTTCCACTTTTTTGTTTCCACTACCACGTCCGGCCAATCCGTCAGATAGGAATCTAACTCGTCACGCCACACAGTGGTCCGGATTCTCAAAATGATGGACTTTCGATCAAAGATGGTTATTTAACTAAACAAAAAATGGTATCGAATAGTATATATAACGCTGATCAATATTTATTACTACAATTTTTCGATAAAATTGCTCCTTCATGTCGAAAAAAAATTAAAAAAAAATAATGTATGGGAGAAAATGTATTTTATTTTTTTTCTCCGGCTAGTATCAAAGTATAGCAACCAAACCTTATATTCTAGTAAGTACTTGTTGCTCTTAATACGACGACATATAATTTGCTTGCGTATCCCTGCGGCCTTGGCGCCTACGATGATTCAAAGTTTCAAATTTTTACGTTGTATTTTCTAATGGCTATTAACGAATTTAACAATTAAGAAGAACTAAAAATATATATTTTTAAATACAATAAGAATTAAAAAATATAAATTTAGGCATTTGGTAGGTATTTCATTTATATGACAATAATAAAATTACATATTTTTTTTTAATAAATTTTAACTTGTTGCATGTAATTGAAGACAGTTATGTGCTGACGATGACTATCTATACCTAAATGACTAAAACTATTACTTTGAGAAAATAATAATTAACCCCCACCACCAAAGGGTGGTAGGGGTAATATCGACGACGCTGATTGGTTGTTGAACGCAGCGGTACTAATTATGTCAGTCACTACTTGCAAACTTGTGTTTGTTATAAATATATGTGCAGGTAACAATTGAGGGCACTTTTTTCTTAACCTTTGAGGAAGCAACATCATTATCCGTGCTGTGATAAAGTTTTGTGAGTTTCGTTCTGGCTGCATTTGTTGCGAATTTAGATATTTTTATGTTTCTTCGTGTTGAAGGAGACATGAAAAATTGGACACGACTCTATGAAGCTATTATTGTCGCATCCCAGTTGAAATATGTTCAGAAGATTCAGAAATAATTAAGACCCTTTTAAAAAATTATATTAGTAATATGAGTCACAGATGGGCAAGTGCTTCCAGAAATCAGAAGATGTTCATGAACAGCCATGCTGAGTGGTTACAATCAAATATTAGTTGTTCAAATTGCACTACAGTGAATTTATCAGAAATTTTTCTAGCTCAAGATGAAGTTATCAAAAACATATCGTCAGACATTACGAGTACTTCCGTTGATATCGATACTGTAGCAGCTGTGATTCCGTCCATTTCAACTGTGGGCACATTTACGGATTTAGTTCAAATTAGGAAACCATTTGTTGACCTCGGCAACACACAGAAGAAAAGACGTTCAGGGTCTCTTCTGGAATACGTTCAGGGTCTCTTCTGGAATACTCACCGAAAGAACTCACTTTTGCATTAGTCATAAGACTTAAGACAGAAAAGAAGAATGACTTAGCTAATATTATTGATCATATAACGAAAAACCCTGATAGTGTTGCGATTGTTCAAACCACTTTGTTTAAAAAGAAAGTAAGCAAAAAATCTTTGGATGAAGATCACTCTCTAGGTCTTTATACATCTTTGAATCTCTCAAAGTGGAAATATTTGTGTTTAAGGAATGTGCTGATAGATTGTGAAGTTCCAGTTTTACCATCGTATCACAAACTCCTTGAAGCTAAGAAAAGATGCTAACCAAGCGATTTAGAAATTACTGAGAGAGGAGCTCAAGTGAAGATTCAAGCCCTACTGGATCTGACAGTCCAGAAGATTCTTCAGATTACTGGTACCCAAGTTGATTCGTCAAATGAAGGATTGAAGGTAATCAGGAAATGGGGTTTCGATAGAGCTTCTTCACAAAGCACCTACAAGCAAAGAAGTGAGGATGTAAACTTCAGTGATTCATCGGTATTTATGTCAAGTCTTGTCTCTCTTAAATTAGTTTCTAATAATATCACCATTTGGGAAAACCCAACACCTTCAACCCATTATTGTAGGCCTATTAAGTTTTAATTTTGTCAAGAGAGCAGAATATACACAAAGTGTGCCGGGCTGGAGATTAATCACGACCTTCATGTGAAAATGATCGACAGAAAAGTGGCCACTATTATAACTGATACTTCATCTGCATCTGCCTGTAATATTTGCCTTGCTAAGCCGACTGAGATGAACAAGCTGTAAGAAGTATTTTCAAGACCTGTACGAGAAAATGTTTATAAATATGGATTTTCTACTCTTCATATGTGGATTCGTTGTATGGAGTGTATTCTGCATATATCATACAACATGGACTTTAAAATGTGGGCTGCACGAGGTGCTAACAGGGAACTAAAAGCTGCGAAAAAACAACTGACATAAGAAAAATTCAAGCAGCAAATGGGAATTCTTGTAGATTTTGTTAAGCAAGGCTTTGGAACCACAAACGACGGAAATACAGCCAGAAGGTTTTTTAGAGATTATGAGAAATCTGCTGAAATTACCAATATTGATTAAGACCTACTAAAGCATTTCGCGGTTATTCTTCAAACAATTTCATCTGGATGTGCCATAGATTTTGAAAAATTTAGAACATATTGTCGAGATACAGCTGACATGTTTGTTCATCTATACCCGTGGTTTTATATGCCCGCAAGTGTGCACAAGCTGCTCATACATGGTGCAGACATTTGCGAACACTTTGGCTTCCTACCAATTGGTATTCTTTCCGAAGAAGCCAGTGAAGCAAGAAATAAAGAATTTCGAAAAGTTCGTGAAAATCACACAAGAAAATTTAACTGGATGAAGACCAACGGAGACTTGTCTCATAATTTATTAATTAGTTAGGACCCATATTTATCCCATATTCGACCAAAATACAACAACTCAAAACCTTTCGATTTTTTTTTGGATGTTAAAGAGCTTTTGTTGTTGCCAGAGGTAACAACAGAAGAAACTGAAAATATGGATCTACAGGAGCTGCAGGCAGGAGTTGACGATCCATTAGCGTAACAGCGTGACAGATTTAGTGATATTGTTATTGTTTGAATTGAGTTAGTAAGATAAGTCGTTTCATTAAAATAATCCTTTTCAGGACTACCTGAAATAATCCTTTTCAGGACTTCTGAAAATAGCCCTTTTCAGGGCTTTATCCATTTCTAACCGTTTCTTTTAAGATGAATCGTCAAAAACATTAAGAAAAATGGACTTAAAAATTTGAAACTTTGAATCATCGTAGGCGCCAAGGCCGCAGGGATACGCAAGCAAATTATATGTCGTCATATTAAAGGCAACAAGTACTTACTAGTACATAAGGTTTGGTTGCTATACTTTGATACTAGCCGGAGAAAAAAAATAAAATATATTTTCTCCCATACAATTTTTTTTTTCAATATTTTTTTTTGACGTGAAGGAGCAATTTTATCGAAAAATTGTAATAATAAATATTGATCAGCGTTATATATACTATTCGATACCATTTTTTGTTTAGTGAAATAACCATCTTCGATCGATAGTCCATCATTTTGAAAATCCGGACCACTGTACGCCATCTCTTACGGGGCCTGCGCCGTGATTGGTTGTTATTGCTCGGAGCCCAATCACTAGCAACTTTTGCCCAATTCTGCTACGACATGCCGTAAGCATAGTTTACACGAAGCCAACACTGGCTGCCAATAAGACTGGCAGCCAGCGCTGGCTTGGTATTTGCCTTGTGTAAACAGGTTTTCAAGCCAAGTCAGCGCTGGCTGCCAACGCTGGCGAGAATAGAGCGCCCGACTATTTTTCTAGCCAGTGACCTCCACCCGTATAACCCTCGACCTCGGATCTTCTAATCTTAGTTGTTTCAGCAACAAGACAGAAGCTCCATTTATAGGTCTATCACTTAACCATTTTCTTATCCAAAGTCGTCTCGCTTTCTTTTTTCCTAATATTATATCAATCAACTTTTCTCTTAATAGTGCTGAGATGTTCCTTAAACATTTTTTTTCATCAGACTGCCGCGTATTCAATATTTTTTAACTTCAAACCTGTGCACACCCGAAGAAAAATCCGTGAATGAATTGCCTCGCCTAAACAACAGGGGCCAGGCCAACGCTGGCTTGTCTGCAGGACTGGCGCCAGCATTACTGGCTTCGTATAAACTCTGCTGTAGATGTAACAAGCCCAGTTCCACTTCGATTTGCCAGCTGTGATTCCTACGTCTGCGATTTGCGTTTTGTAGCGAAGTATAGGTACCGTTCCTAATTCGGTCTTTGTTAGTGACCATGTCAGTTTAAAAACTTATGCGTCGGAAAACATTATCCTCATTCTGACGAAAATATGACCTGTTACACTAGAAATACTGTACTAGTTTATTTTTATGAAAGAATTGAAGTGATAAATTCAACAACTGCAAATAGTTTTAAAAAGAGTAACCGGTGAGTTTCTTACCGGTTCTTCTCCATAAGAAACGACGCATTGGAACTGTGCACTAGCGTCTGACGTTGTATAAGCGCCCATGAAGGCCTATGTAAAATAAGGTCCCATCCATACGCCAAAAATGTTTTGGGAATACTTTCATTGTACGTACAGCTAATGAGTGGAACTCCCTGCCGCAGTCTGTGTTTCCTGATCGCAATAACCTAGGAGCCTTTAAGTCAAGTCAATAGGTTACTAGCGTGCTTCATCTTCGACCACATCATTGCTTAACATCGGGTGAGATCGTAGTCAAATACGAACCTATCAACAATAAAATGTGTTTTTGATTTTCCTTGCGAAGATCAAAACATTGCGAAGGTCATTGTATGTAATTTAAATATTCATCGTCCAGCGACGAACGGACAAAGGGTACACTGTTTCTATTGTGATAACGTTACGAAAGGGTTGTACAAGGATCTGATTGTTTGTGTTTTTTATGACAAATCTTTTGAAGATACTTTTACTAGTCGACTAATTCTATTTATTGAGATGATCTGCCCAAATCCAAAGGTTGTCTGTAAAAGATCACTTTTAGCGATAAGACCGCCCCTTGTATCACCATTTTTAATTGTTAAGTCCATAATTTTATTTTACTGTTATGGTGTACAATAAAGAATATATCTATCTATCTATCTATCTAAATGCATATGTAAGCACGGGTGCTCATTTATTTACGTTTGTTTGATCAACTGTTCTGGGGGCACGGCAGTGCCCCCGTCAAGTCGAGCAAAAAAGCGGCACGGCCGTACCATTCTTTTCTCGAAGCAATTCAGGCCATTTTCGACCCCCTATAACTTCGTTGTGGATAAAACTAGAAGCCTGAAGTTTCAGTAACCAAACAGTCATTGTATAAACACGGTATATTTCAAATTTCATTCAGTTTGAACCAGTAGTTTAAGAATTATAACGAGTCAAAGTTCCTTAATTTTGTTAATTTTGTCACTCACTGACTGACCGATCATCAAAAGTCTAAGGCACTTCTAGCAGACAGAAGCTTCAATTTTTGAATACAATTAGTGTTTAGTATATGAATCAAAGAAAAACTATAATATTTTTCAATTTCGTTCCAGTTTTCTAGATATATCAACTGCATAAATAACTTTGTAATCCCATATAAATATATAGGATTACAAAGTTACATTTGCAGTTAATTAATCAGTGTACTTGTATAATATAATGAAATAATAGATGTAGATGGGTACTTTTTTTTTCTTGATGAAAAATATCATCGAATGACTTCTTCCGCTCGGGTGTATCAGAATTCTACTGACTGAAAACCCACCCTGTTCCTTCGGAAGCCCTTAAGTTCCGGGGCCGCGGTATCTCGATGGAACTTTCCCGCAAACCCCGACAGGCAATGGCCCTGTGAGGCCCCGTCACTGGTATTAACAGCATTTTGAGGCGCGCGTGGAACACAACGCGCCGCCGACCCGGGCCTGGTCCTTACCGGACGGTGAGCGACCCCTGCTCGCCATCCGCAGGCACGCGCCTACGGTGGTAATCGACTCGCGATCCACGACGCCTGGGGCGTCTCCACCGGCGGCTGGGGCGCGAGGAAGAAAGTTGCCTCTCCCTCGAACGTTAGGCCTCCTCCTTCGCTAGCATGACTGCTTCGCAGCAGGAGGTGACTGCATCCCATTCCCTCTCGCTTCGCACCATGGTCTTAACCAGAGCAGGGCGCGAGAAGTCGCCGCCGCCGATCGTAGAAACGAGGATACGACGGTGCTCCACCCATGCAGGGCACACCTCGACCATATGCTCCACCGTGTCTTCCAGTGTAGATAGGTACCTAGATATAATAATTATGTTCAAAGGTAACTTGTTAAATGGTCAACGGAATAAAAAAGCAAGAAGTATTAAAAGTATTGGGGAGTATTAAGTAGAGTAAATTGCCCGAAATTGCATAATTAGTTACTTATGGATTCAAAATCAAATCAAATCATTTATTCAAATTTTCTTTCAACTAGATGTATACTCAAGGTCATGCTTATCTTAAAGTAATTAAATACATGTGCCTGAACTAGGTAAACCTGTGTTTCAGGCGATATGTGCCAATATTATCTTAAATATTCACCTTATAATAATACATTAATCTCTAATTGCGTGTAACGTTAAACATAATAATTATATAATTATAAATAAAACATAACACTAGCTATAACTATGAAACAATTAGATAACTAGGTACATAATTATGAAGTCTAATAATTACATGATTATAATAAAATTCTTAATAGCTATTTTAGCACAATAAATAACTTTTCTGTATCTTCGTAGGACAAAGTTTGGAGGGCAGACTTTACAGCTTTCTTACATTTATAATATTCAAGTGGATATATGTTCGAAATTGCATTTAGTCTATTGTAGAGAAGCGGTCCAAGATACACAAAAAATTTCGATGTAAAAGCACACTTTGTGCTCGTTTTTTCCATGCAAGCGATATCTTTCCGTCTTTTATTACAAATTTCACTATTGTAGGGAAGGGCTGCGTGCTGTTTTAGTACTGTGCACATTATGAATAGCTGTGGAACCGTTAGTACACCACATGATTTGTAGAGGAGGTTGGTTGAATTTGGATTAACTTTAACCGAGACGTTTGACGAGTGCGGCATTAATTATTACTAACTAATGCAAAAGACGTACGAGCGTATTCATATGTGCGTATCAAAGCCTCCGAAAAAAACCCATAGAGACAGGGAGTGGGCTTTGAAAAAAACTTTAGCTGAAGTTCAAGAAGTAGTACCGAAAAATAAAAAAAGTTGGCCAAGTGTGAGTCGGACTCGCCCATGAAGGGTTCTGTAGTAACTATAATAAATATAACATACTTAATATATTTATTTGAAAAAAAAAAAACAAAAAACCTTAAAATTTCTTAAAACTAGCTTATTCACAATTTTTACAACTACGCCAAATAACTTTGTTTTTCATAGTATTTGTATGAATTACAAAGTTATATTTGCGGTTTTAGAAAATATGCTGTATCTCAAAAACTGCTGACTCGATCTCATTCAAACTAATTTTGGTTGAAAGTTTACATTAAGTTTTACAATATATGGTTTTTTTAGATTTTTCCCTTTATTATTATAGAAGTTAGAGTGGGGGACACACATTTTACCACTTTGGAAGCGTATATCTTTTAAACGGTTAACTTTATGAAAAAGTCATTTTCGAAACCATAATGTCATTTTTAAAGACCTGTATATAGATACCACACACGTATAGGTTTCATGAAAAAAATATTTTCAGTTTCAGTTCCATGTATGGGGAGCCCCCTTTATTTCAAATATTTTTTTCAAATGTTCTCTTAAAATCGGAAAGCGGTTCACAGAATACATCTACTTACCAAGTTTTACATGTATAGTCCCAATAGTTTCGGAATAAAATGGCTGTGACATACGGCCGGACGGACAGACAGACAGACGGACAGACATGTCGAAACTATAAGGGTTCCGTTTTTTGGCATTCGGCTACGGAACCCTAAAAAGGAAGGCTACCTACAAAAATAAGAAAAGCTCATAAGACAGAGAGAGGGCTTTAAGAAAATTCGTTGTTGGTATACAAGAAGTAGAAGGTACCGGAAAGGAAAAAAGTAGGACTTTCTACAAAAAGCAATGAGATCCCATAAAAAACAATACTTGTCAAAAAACCAAGTCTCGCAACTTAGTTGTTCTACCGTAAAAAGTTGTGAGATCCATGTAATACCAAGTCGGTTATTAATTTATTCAGTCCCTACTTAAGGGACCTTCTGTCTTAAGTTGTTACGTAATTATCTAACCTAACGACATCTTATAGTGACCATATCAATATTAAAAATCTTTACCGTTTTAAATAAATAGATTGACTTGGCAATCGCAATAAACAAATTAATTTATATATGTATTACTTGTGAGATATATTGTGTTTTCATGCGATGGCCGAGTCAATCTATTTATTTAAAACGGTAAAGATTTTTAATATTGATACAACTTTAGATAAAGTTGATAGAACAACTAAGTTGCGAGACTTGGTTTTTTGACAAGTATTGTTTTTTATGGGATCTGCTGTTTTTAGGTATAGAGTGTTTTAAAATAGGTACGTATCATAAAATGTGTGGTAGGTACTTAGGTACTTCATTCATTAATTAAAGTATTATTTTACAGCTTATATTGTCTCACTACTGGGAAAAGCCCTTCTCAATTCCTTCCATGAACTCTTTTTTCATGCCACTTCAAAGAAATCAAGTTAGAACATAAAGAAATATTGAAACTATAGTATTTTGTATTGAGAGTATTTTAATCACACAACCATGCCTGAAACTATAGTTGGTTGTGGAAACACTGTTTAAACTAAAGTATGAATCATATATCAGTCAGGTCGTTGAGCTCCTTAGTAGTCCAAAGTTGAGCTTACAGACTAACTGACAAAGGCTTGCACTGACGGGACGGGTCTACTCAAATCTGTTTGGTCTTTCCTCAAAAGGCCATTTCAGACTAATCTACATAATCCTCATAAACGATTGTGAATATGTGCACTATGTAGGTTTTTTTTTTTTATTTATTTATTCGAGTTAAACATAATAAATTGTCTGGCAGTTTGAGTGCTTTTTGCGGCCTACCTAAAGGTCCTTACCTTGGTATTGTTCGTCAAATCGTTAAGCTCCTTGTTCTAAGTTGAGCTTTACGTCATTTGACAAATGCTTGCACTGTATGGACAGGCCCACTCAAATCTGTGAGCATCTTTCGTCAAAAGACCGCCTCAGACTGAAACCTACAAGGTTCCCATATAATTAATTCAGTGTAGATTGTATGGACTTTAAAAGAGACGGACCCCTGAGTTTGTTTCGGTGTTTCTTCTCAGGGTAGTCAGTTAGGAAACACCGGCCTCATCTAGTTAATATTTAAGGAAAAAAATGACGTGTAAAAGAATTATTTAATAACCAATTTGCAAAATAAAGATCATTTATCATTTATCATTTATTTATCATTTATAAATGAGAACAAAATAGAACCTACTTAGGTATATAGATAGATAGATAGAATATACTTTATTGTACACCAAAATTAAAATTAAACAATATTGCTTATTCTATGGTAACAATGGCGGTCTTATCGCTGAAAGCGATATCTTCCAGACAACCTTTGGAAGGACTTTAAAAACTTTAATTAAAGTGGGGAGAGCTAAATAAGTGGGGAGGGTATATGTACTATAATTACGTTTTATTACATTAAAATTACATGTGGTGGAGTGGTTCACGTGGCATAACACGTGGCAAGGAGGTATAAATATGGGATTGACAATTTTATACCTATGCCTCCAAGGAAAAGAGTGAGTTATAGGTTTGTGTTGTATGTTACATTACCGCACAATCTACGTGCGCATGTATTAAAAAGCGTCAACAGCCTAATGGATAAGGTATCGGACTTGTGATCGAGAGGTCACGGGTTCGAGCCCCACCCATTACACTATTACCGTGAACCCACTCCAGACACAAGCGTATTTGCTTAGTTGGAGGGGTTAACATGACTGCTAGTTATGTGAATTCTACCCAGATTAATAGTTCTCTATTTAAAAAAATCAAAAGAATTGTCTCCTTAGAAAAGAGTGATTGATAAAGACTATTCACTAAATTAAAGCTTGGACAACTACCTAGTTGTCTACATACTATACTGTTGTAGTTTTTTACCTGAATATTGGCCTTAATTTAAACATAAATACCTATATTAAATGCCTATTTTTGGTTGCTACGACTGTTTTACTAGAGATCAAAATATATCCCATAAAAAATAATACTTGTCACATATACTTGGATCTCACAACTTTTTACGGTAAAAGAATTGAGTTGCGAGACTTGGTTTTTTGGCAAGTATTGTTTTTTATGGGATCTCATTTCTTTTTGTAGATAGTTCTGCTTCTAGGTAAGCGTGCTCCATCTTCGCCTATATCATCACTTGCCATCAGGTGAGATTGACTGACCGATCATCAAGAGTCTAAGGCACTTCTAGCAGACATAGAAGCTTCAAATTTAGAGTATAATTAGTGTTTAGTGTATGAATCAAGAAAAAACTAAAATAATTTTAATATCGTTTTTATTTTATTGATAATAGGCTCGCGTTTGACCACCATCTCACCTGATGGTAAGTGATGATGTGGTCGAAGATGAAGCACACTTGTTTAGAAGTAACCTATTCACTCTTGACTTAAAGAGTCCCAGTTATAGGTATCAGGAAACAAAGACTCTGGCAGGGAATTCCACTCCTTAGTACAATGAAAGTATTTCTAAAACGGTTTTGAGGTCAAATCTATATTTTACTATTTATGTACGTACGGTCGGCCAAGAAAGTGGTGTACCACCCTAAGGTTGAATATCGCTTGCAGATTCATAGGTGATAAAGATTAGTTTCGCTTGCAGATCGATCTGACAACTTCTATTGCTGTCTTTATCTGATTATTGATAACGACTATTACTGTTTGTAACGTGACAGCTGTTCTTAGTTTGAACTTGATGGAACCAATGACGTCGTAAAATCAACGGCGGGGGGCTGTAAATTTTGATGACAAAATTGTATCTACAAATTCAGAATTGTAATCAACAAGTTACATAAAATTGTAAAGGCACAAGGCGAGTCCACAAACCTACAATTTCTGTAAACTTGTAATTACAATATCAATAAAAAACAAGCTAAAAATAGATTTATCCTTTTATTAAATTTCTACAATCAATTTTAAAATACTTATAACAAACAAAAACATAGCATATATAGTAATATTTAGAAGATATTGAAAATTTTTAAAAATTAGAAACGGGTGTAACCGCCGTTGGCCTCTATAACCTCTAAAAGACGAGACCTCATTGAACCAACAAGCCGTGAGCAAATATCGGTTCCCCGCATTTCCTCCCAGATATAATTACAGTGACTAATAAGAGCTTGTTTGGTTCTTTCATTTTGATGCGACCATCGTTGGACCATAAGGCCCCAAAGATTTTCTATCGGGTTGAGGTCCGGCGATCTTGAGGGCCACTGAATTACCCTTACGTCAGTGTGTGAACGAAACCAGGCTCTTACGATCCTCGCATTATGAATTGAACAATTATCTTGAACAAAATCAAATTGTGGCACTTCGTTCTCCGGGTAAACATTACGGACTGTCGGTAGCATTGCATTCTGAAGCACGTCGATATAATTTACAGCCGTCGCTCGAGGAGGTAGAGAACACAATTCTCCTACACCATCCGTACTCATCCAGCCCCAAATATTTACGGAAATTCGACCTGATTCTCTATTTGGGATTACATGATCATCTTTATACCGTGTTGAATTATATCGCCAAAGGTGAAGACGTCCATGCTGACTGGATTTAAACGTTTTTTCATCACAAAACACTGTATTAGACCAATCAAACTCTAAGTGCTCTCTGGCGAAGTTCAGACGAGCAAGTCTGTGAGCATCCGTCAAATATATTTTCTTGGCGTAATGCCTGTGGTGCAACCCCATGTAATGTAGATGATTCCTTATTGTTTGGGCACTCACATCGAACATCTCCGCAAAATGTTTTGTGGGCTTAAAACCATTGATTTCATATTCCCGTCTCATGAATTCTCTATCGTTATTGGAGAGTGCAGGCCGGCGACCACTTCTTCTGTGATCCAACAAACTTCCCTCCTCTCCTTCACGACGAATCCAAAAGCGGACAGAACGCCTCGATATATTCAAATTCCGGGATATCGCACTGATACTGCTTCCCTCATTAAATTGGGCAATTATTTGTGCTCTTTCGGCAATGGTCAAGTTGGCAGGCATTGAGATGATTTTATATGCAGTTGATTGAAAAATAACACGGAAAATATATCGATTTTTTGCATATATTTGACAAAATGTCAATTGTCAGTTTTCTTTTTCAAATGGAATTCGGTTGTCTAAATAGTTTTTATTACTTTTGTTTGGAAACATTTCAATTGCTTTGTAGAAACTAATGTCCTTTTCATTTATACTAAAGGTTAAAATGTCATGTACTTATATGTGACATATGACGTATGAATACTAAATACATAGGTTTACGTCATGATAATGTTGTCTCTTTCAGTAATATCTTTTTATAACGAACCTTGTTGTAATTTTCGATGACCGGGAAACTAAATCAAAACTGGTACACCACTTTCTTGGCCGACCGTACCTACACTAATATCTAAATAACCCTTCATTTGCAGTCGGGTAAAAAAGGGTAGTAAGGGAAAATTCACCCTTATAAGGAATCAAAGGGTGAGAATTTGTATGGAAGTAAGTACCTACCAACTCCATTATTGAAATTGGAATGTTCATGAAAGGATGTTTGACGGTCCGTTTTATATAAATGAAAGTCAAAATTCTGCTTTCTTGTGTCATAAGTATTGCTCATTTTTGATTCTTTATATAATTACGCTATGAAAACAATGTTATTTGTAGCCAAAGCACTGTTTAGGGTTCCGTAGCCGAATAGCAAAAAACGGAACCCTTATAGTGTCGTTATGTCTGTCTGTCTGTCTGTCCGTCCGTCCATATGTCACAGCCGTTTTATTCCGAAACTGTTAAGACTATACATGTGAAACTTGGTTAGTAGATGTATTCTGTGAACTGCCTTCCGATTTTAAGAAAAAAAATGAATTATAAATTTTATGATAACAACATGGAACTGAAACTGAAAATATATTTTTTCATGAAACCTATGCGTGTGTGGTATCTATAGATAGGTCTTTATAAATGACATTGAGGTTTTTGAAACTACATTTTCATAAAGTCAATAGTTTAAAAGATATACGCTTCCAAAAAGGTAAATGTGTATCCCCCCCTCTAACTTCTATAATAAAGGAGTGAAAAATCTAAAAAAAGTATATGCTGTAGATCTTAACTTTCAACGAAAATTGATATGAACGAGATCAGCTCAGCAGTTTTTGAGATGTAGCATATTTTCTAAAACCGCAAAATATATAACATTGTAATTCATACAAACACTATAAAAAACAAAGTTATTTGGCGTAGTTACTACGGAACCTTTCATGGGCGAGTCTTGGCAAATTGGCCAATATTTGCTTGTAAAAAAATTTAAAATGGTCTTGCTTGTTGTGTTTACAGCCTAATATTGTCACAGCCGTTTTATTCGGAAACTATTAAGACTATACATAAGAAACTTGTTAGGTAGATGTATTCTGTGAACCGCTTTCCGATTTTAAGAAAAAATAAAATTAAAATACAGGGGAGCTCTCTATATATGGAACTGAAACTGATTTTTTTTCATGAAACCTATGTGTGTGTGGTATCTATAGACAGGTCTTTAAAAATGACATTGAGGTTTTTTTGAGATAAAGCATATTTAATAAAACCGGAAATTTAACTTTGTAATTCATACAAACCCTATGAAAAACAAAGTTATTTTGCGTAGTTACTACGGAACCCTTCATGGGCGAGTCTGACTCGCACTTGGCCAATTTTTTGAAGAATGCAGCTAGTCGACAAGTTATAGGATTGATGTTTGCAAATTAAAGGTTGATAATTTCTTGCATGAGTATTACCTGGTTTCAATTCCTGAAAAGGGGAATGTATAATGCGTTACAATTACAAGGTTCGTCTAAAGTGGATAACACAGCTTAGCTTTTTCTGAGAAAAAATATCCTGGGGTAGTTGTCGCATGTTTAGTTTAGAATTTTACTTTTGAAAATAGTGAGTCAGGCAGAAAACTTAAAAAGTAATTAGTTTAATAGGTAATGTGGCTAGCCTGGAACTAAAGTGGTCTAAGTAACATTTTCATGTTAATTTTTTTATGAGCAGTTTTGAACATAAATACAAATAATTAACTCGTGGTACTGTACAGTGGTCTGTGTCATTTCGTCACCAAAATAACACTTTTGAATTTATTTATTTTTGGGCTTTTTTATTATCCTACTTATCGCGTAAATTACCTACATAAGGATGGCTAAGTTATCTCCTTAGCTGCCATATAATTTTTTATCAGCAATATAACTTACATTTATAAGTACAGTGACTACGTGCATCGCGTTTCATTTGCTATTTCAAAATGTTTATTTTGTGTCATAGACCACTTTAGTTCCAGGCTAGCCATGTATCTTTTGATTATTTCATTATTCCTATATTGTAATGTGGTGGAGGAAAGTATATAAAAGTAGGCAACAAATAAACCTTAGTATCTAATAATTTAAAACTAAATTATGTGTCAAAACCACAAAAATAAACTCCATAAATTTTATCAACCAGGGAAGAAATATCGAAATATTTTAAATCAATTAGGAGGCCCCACAGACTTCCTTTATAACGAAAAATGTATAAAAGAGTTGTTACTCATGCAAACTGGGTTCTGTACTACCAATATCTGTTTTTCTTTTATAGGTACACTATTATGAAACCATTAGGTATTATTTCTATTTGACGGGGCCATTACATGCCGTGGTTGCGGGCATGTTTTAATGAGTTGCCGTGGCCCCTGAAAGCAAAGGTAGCTGAAGGAGCAGAATGGATTTTAGTTAGTAGAAGTCTGTCACTCCCTTCCACTCCACCACAGCAGGAGTCATTTGATGATTTTCCCAATAAGAAAAAAAGTTTGATACCTTTTTTTTACGATGAGAACCGTAGTGGAGGTATATGTTTTCGGGCAAAAGAATGTTACATTTTTTTTAGATATAATCCTGTAATAGGCTCTCAGACACACACCAACTTTTTGCACAGTAAACCCAAACCCAGCACATTTTATCGTTTATTTACATATTACTTGAAGAATTAAAATTTTGTGTGAATTTGCAATTACAGTAAATTAATCGGGGCAATTTATATCGAAGCTTTAATCTGGGAGTCTTTAAGTCAAAAGTGAATGAGTTTCTTCTAGGTAAGCGTGCTCCATCTTCGACCACATCATCACTTACCATCAGGTGAGATGGTGGTCAAACGCAAGCCTGTTATCAATAAAAAAACACAAACAAAGATAAACATTACAGGTTTACTTTCAAAAAGTGTGTTTCATTTAAGGCCCATTGATCACGGAACCCCAAAAACATGACAATACCTTTCGAAAAGGGACAGAAATCACTCAAAAATCTGTCCTGCAAATAGGCAAACAAAAACTAATTTCCTTATTTATTGCCAGGGGTTGAGAGGTGAGAAAGGGGGTGTAAATGGGGGAATAGGGTGCAAGGGGGTAAAGTAAATATTTAATTGTTCGATCGTTTTATTGTCAATCGACAATCGTCGGAAGTGAGGAAATTGAGTAATAGCTTGAACGACGCTTTGTTTACAGTGAGCGCGGACACTTGAGACTTGCGACATTTTTAATTAAAATTTGTGATGAATAATTTTATAGCGAATCTTTTAATCAAAAAATTAAGTTATTAAGTATGATATGGTAGAAAGTTTAAAATTTTTGGGGGTACAAATTGATAGTTTAGTAAATTGGAAGGCAGAACTAGATGCAAATTCGAATATAATAAGTAGTTCGTGTTATGCTATCAGAACTCTCAGGGATATTTTGTCTACTGCCCAACTTCGTACCGTCCATTTTGCTCTCGTTGAATCTAAACTTACATATAGCATTATATTTTGGGGAAACAGCTATAAATATAATGTTAAGGCAGCCTTTACTATACAAAAACGAGCATAAGAAGCATACTTCGTTTAAATCAAACAGAATCATGTAAGGATCATTTTGTTAAACTTACAATTTTAACGGTACCGTGTCTTTTTATATTTTAGGTCTCCTATCTCATTTTAACAAATACTTTAACGAGTTTGAAACAGATGACGACAGAAAAAATAGAGTAGATACTCGCAGAAAAGATCTTCCTACTATTCTGCAGGCAAAGCGTAACGTTGTCAAACACTCGTCACGTATGCAGTCTGTCTATCTGTTCAACATTTTACTTTTTATTGATAATAGGTTCGCGTTTGACCACCATCTCACCTGATGATAGGTGATGATGTGGTCGAAGATGGAGCACGCTTACCTAAAAGTAACCTTACCAGCAGAATTAAAGAATATTCAGATTGTGAACAAGTTTAAAAATAAACTCAGGGCTTTGTTAATCAATAAAGCCTATTACAGCATTGACGAATATTGTAATGACAGAAAATCTTATAACTAGTATTAAATTAAACTTAATTTAAATATGTGTACCTATCTTTTTTATAATTTTTATTTTTTTTTTAATTAAAATTTTGACATAAAATGTTTTTTGTAGCATTATCTGCTACGGATTTTTTTTCTGTTATACTAATTGTTTATTACTTGTTTGTGTGTATTTACTGTGTAAATATTTCAACACAAATGTATTTTTGTTATGAAATAAAGAACTTGAACTTGAACTATGTATTTTATTATGTACCAACAAGATAAGTATTATATTTAAAGTTATATATTTCACATAAGAATATTTAAGTTAACTTAAAATGAGACAAAACATAACATAATATTATGTGTATGTATAATTAAATAACAATAAGTAGCATTCATACACACATTAGACTGCATTGGTCTAGAGGTTGCAAGTGTGACTGCAGAGCATGAGGTCTTGAGTTCGATTCTCAAGTGGGACAAAAAGTGCTATTAGGTTTTTCTGTAAGGAATTTGTCAATCTTTCACATTTTTAATAATAGTAAGATTGTAACTTTTGGAAGCTGAATTTCAGGAAAAGCTCAAGACTCGATTTCAGAACTATTCGTAACGTACAAATTTATACGGAACCTTCGGTGAGTGAGTTCGACTCGCACTTGTCCGATTTTTTTAACTGTTCTGCTTTTAGAATTTTTGTTAAGTAGAAAAATTTTCGTACCTTTTTGATTTTGTCCCAAGTCCGCAGTTTACTTAACTAACCTCAAAGAATAAGGCCTCGTTCGCACTCATTCGCGAGACATCGTAGGAAATGAGAAGCTGAGTAAGAGGGCGTCTGTTCTTACTGTCTGACTGTCTGACCTTCGTCTGACTCTGACAGCCAGAGAATTGAAATATCTGCTTTGTGCGCGTCATGAATGGTGGACTTTACATTTGCACATATACCTACATACATAAAGTAACACCTTTTGCCAATTCGAGTGCGCAAACAATATACAATTTATTTATTTACACAACAAGTTACGATAATTAATATTTAATATTGTACTTACCATGAACAGTGTATTATTGCTATACATGTAGGAACTTCGTAGAGCGTGCGATAGAATTGCAGAAACTAATTCCTCCCAGCCCGTTTCATCAACGGACTACAAGACAAACGGCGATGCGCCATCGTTACATGGTGGACATCCCACCCGTACGCACAAAACGTTTTGGGAATACTTTCATCGTGTGTACGGCTAAGGAGTGGAATTCCCTGCCGGAGTCTGTGTTTCCTGATAGCTATAACCTGGGAGTCTTTAAGTCAAGAGTGAATAGGTTACTTCTAAGCAGGCGTACTTCATCTTCGACCACATCATCGCTTACCATCAGATGAGATGAGACGTGGGCCTATAAACAATAAAAATTGTAATGTTTTTGTGCATTATTTTTATTAAATTTTACCCAATACCTACTATCTATTGGAAACGGGAACACGTAGATTAGTTTGTATTTCAAAACTGAATTTAACAAACAAAAAATAACAGCAGATGATGAACTTAACAAAAAGAGTCACAAATAACCGAGCCCCGTTAATAACGAAACATTAAAATCGAACAAAAAAAGTGTTGTTTTCACAAATATATATGATTTTATGTATTCACAAAGCGTGGACCTACATCCTTAGTCCAAGTCATAAAATAGAAAAATATATAGAAGGTACAGTGTAACAGTATTTAGTGGACAAACGTAAGACAATATTCGTAGAAGGGAATGTTCTACTTTGCCCTATTAGCGCGCCTCAGCAAAATATAGTATACAAGTTTTTTTTTACCCCACTTCTATAAATCAGTGAGGTAGATTTTGACTACAGAATTGTGGCTAGAAGTAAATGTATTTAGACGTAACATTTTTTGGAAAATAATCTATATTTTCTTTCATTACTATATTTCTTATTTTTTGTTGAAGAATTTGATTTCAATGAATTTTTATTGGAAGCATAGTTAATAATCACTACAATAACTTGCTGTTGTACTGCGAAGCACTGTTTAATGAAGAACCGTTTTGTCTTTGATTCTCATTTTTGGGATCTCTTAACCACAAAGATAACAACAGGCTTTGGATGAACCATCTATAACTCCTTAGAATCCGATCCATTAGCTTTTGTTTAAACATGATCCTTATCGTCACAGGTTTTAAAACTTTGCCTATTACGAATTAAGTCATCATGTTGAGCTAAACTCCCATTTGTTGCAACTCATAGATAAACACCACAGCATTATTCCGTGTCGTATTTTTAAGTTGGTAATGCTTTTTATTTATTTAATTTTTGGTAATATACCATATTTAATAGGAATGTATGGAAAAGGAGAGCTAACCCCAGATAAAGGAAAAAGGTTTAGGAGGAGAAGAAGAAGGACTAAACATTTTTCTGTTCTTTTTTTCTCAAAATTATGTATTACAGTTCTTTTGTGTGTTGTCCAATAAAAGTTTTATCTATCCGTCGCTGCATTATAAGATATCGAAGGGCTTTGAACAGTTACGTCACTCTCAATAGACCTTCTCCGCGTTGCCTGCATCATGATGCTACCCTTTGGCCTCCATGGACAGCAAAGGTTTGATTTAATGGCACCTGCGGCAATAAACAAATTTATTAAGTGAATATCCCAAAATGGCAGCCGGAATTGGATTTTTTTTAAACAAACACACGAAGGTAAATCGAAAATGTCGTTGGCAGATATTTTCTAATGTTCTTGTGTAGGGAATTTAAACGCATATCCAGTTATGAAATAAACGGGAAGGCCGAAATATTGCTTTATAAATACTTCTATATAGACTGTGTGTATCAGGTATTATAGATCAATGGATATATTCTTTATTTTAATTTTATGGTTAAATAATAAAGGTATGGTTGTATTACTGTAGTATACAACGTGTAATTTAAAGGGTATATACATACCGAGTGCACGGCTTTTTTGGATGATAACAAACGATATGGCAAGGGTTTTCTAATCCTATGTCTACATGAGTGGAGCATATTAGAAATTTCAATACATTGATACCAGAGGCCGAATTTTTCAAATTAAGAAGAACGAAGAGAATTATCGATTTAATGGCAAGTGACGTGGAAAGTGATGACCCTCATAGTGCTGTGACACGTTTGTTATCACTGGTATTCAAGACACATGAAACCAACAATTTGGGGTCAATTCTGTGAGTCAGTTATTTTGAGCTGAAACTTTGCATAGAGACTCCATACCAGATGTTGTCTTCAGTCCTTTTGGATAGATATGGGGTTTCCGTTACACGTTGTATACAGTGGTAGCCTGGAATTTTGAAGTTGGTGGTGTGATAACTACCTTGGAAAGCACGTCAAGTCGTTGGTCCGCGGCTGATCTATCTCCGGTCGTGTCGGGTTGCCGTCTCATCGGACAATGAGAGTACAGGAACAGAGAGTGCACCTGTACCTACACATACTTGTGCACTATCATATCTCCTACGCAGATGGCTAATGAAATTGACCGCCGTGGCCGGAATTGGTTAGGAGGACTAATATTATTAATACTATTTATAACATTAGACTTTAATTAGATATTTAATTAGAGATTTGGTAGAACCGGGTGTGGTGTAGGCCAGGATCTTGCATACAAAACGAATGACTGCCTCCTTTAGTTACCAAAATTAAAAATGTGTATTGTATGTTAATCAAATAAATAAATTAATAGTTTAAAAAACACTAGAAAAACACGCTTTCATAAATGCACGTAAAAACAAAAAAAAAGAAAACAATTTTTTGTAGTTTTTGTCATATTATTCCCACGAGTAGTGAACAATTAAACGGTCAATCCCCCCAGAGGATTTGAAAGTGACATCTATAAAAAATAAATCTATGGATTACGCGGTAATTCAAAAAGGTTAAGAAAACCGATAACGGATTTTGAAATTTGAAACCTGATCGTGTTCACAGTCCATTACGTGGCCTTTCTCACAAGTGCAAACAGAACTATGATACGATATTCCATCATGGAATGCCAGTGCCTATCTTCCGGCTTCATCATCAGACCTTGAAACCTAATCGTGTTCAAAGTTCATTACAAGACTTTTCTAAAAAATCCAAAACAGATATGATACGATTTTCCATCATGAAGTTCCAGTTCATATCTTTCGGCTCCATCATCAGATCAGTTCGACAGTACCATATTATTGTATTGCCATCAGAACTACATACAGCTGCCAATTTTCACTACGCTACGACCCTTGGAAGATGATTAAATAAGTTACCTTAGATTCCATTACATAGTTACATACAGGTCGACCTAATAAAAGCGTGTTAACAAAATCAACGCTTATTGCTTATCATAATAATTAACTAATCAACTAATATAATTAACTAATCAATAAGAACTGGCAGTCATTACAGAACACAGTATTATTTTTGTTTGTTTACGACATCTGGTCGTAAATTCTAGTAAGGTAATTGAGTAGACACCAACTCAATTATTATTTTTGGAAAAATATAATAATAAAAATATGTGTCTGTGTGTGATTTCAAGTATCTGTGTTTTTTAAAGTGCTCATATTGGAGCACAGAAGAACTTTTATTTTTTGTCTGTTTTTCCGTTTGTCCTGGAAACGCTCAACCGATTTTAACAGGACGATAGAGAAGGTTACAGGTTAACTTACATACTGGCTAACCTATTTTTGTAATATCACCTCGTGTCTCGTCTATCTTCATGATTACAATGACCAATTTTCCATATCCAAGATCAAAAAAGATGTTCACCAACATGCCTATCATCATAATTTAACTGTGGACAAAGACCTGAAAACCTTTAGCTAACGGTAAGTACTGATTGGAGCCACATTAGGTCTGATCCCGAATGGTTATTAGTGGTTGCGGTTTACGCCAATCTAGATAATTCGAGAACATTCGCACAATTAGCCAGATTGGGTGCAGTTTCGGTGGTATTAGATTACAAGGGGATTTAGGTCCTACCCTCCTTGCGCCGTGTACCTCATTATTGAGGGTCTTGATTCCCCTTATAAGATTTTTTTGATGATCATTTTCCACCTGTGCCTATCCTCGGTGACTGCCTCTTTGGTCGAGCCGAGAGGGTTTAAAGTATTGTTACGAGCTGGTGTTCAGGATAGAAATAGTTTACGCCAATTAAACCAAAATTAACACTTTAATTAAATAAACACAAAAATAAAAATTAACACAGTTATTCATATTCCGTCTGCGTTCCTTTGCGATCTATTTATACCCCAATCTGCGTTCTAGAATATTCTTGTACAATCGACTCACTTCCTATACTGCCAAGAATGTTCCAGAAGCTACTCGAGATACTTAGTACTGCCACTCGCCGCCAGGTGGCGTTAGTGTCTCGAACGTTCTAGAAGTCGAAGTTTCTCGACATATTCAGTACTACTACTCGCCGCCAAGTGACGTTAGTGTATCGAACATTCTAGATGTTGTTCGAAGTTTCTCGGTGTACTTAGCTAAGCGACTGGCGTAACAGTATTATGCCCATTTCCGTTTCAAGCACTTTCCATTTATTTATTACTAACTTCTGCCTGCGGCTTTACTTGCGTGTACTGTTTACCAGTTTCAAAAATCAATTATATGCCTATCTTCTTCTTAGCGTGTCGATGGCAAATAGTTAGATGGACTGGGCAACAAGTTTGGCATTTTCGGTAGCTTCCATCAAGTCCTGCAGTGAGCAGTTGACAGGGCACGCAGGACAGGAAATTAAGTGTGCCATGGTTTGTGGAACAGAACCACATATACACCCCAAGGCAGAGGCATCGATAAATCTCCACCTGAACAGATTTTCTTTGCTGCGACCAACCTGGGTGCGGAGTCTGTTTAAAGACTTCCAGGTCAGCCATGGCAGTTCGTGTCCAGGCGGGAGATGCTCAGCTGGTGGTACAAATGGGCTTGGAAGGGATGTACTTTCTAGCCACAGCTTTAGGCGCTCCTTAGGCTGCTCGCCAGTAAGTGGAGTGACGCACTTCAGGAAACTTCTTCGACTTTTCAGCCTTTGTGGCACTAAAGTGTACCCATGCATTGGATGTCGGGAGTCTCTAACCATTTTGGCTCTTTCATTGGAACTTGCAACCGCTCTGCGAACTTCCGGTGGCGCTATTCCTGCCAGTGGATACAACATCTGTACCGGGGTCGGTTTAAGGCAACCAGTAATGATCCGACACGTTTCATTAAGAGCTGTATCCACTAACTCCGTATGGGCTGAACGACACCACACGGGGCATGCGAATTCACCCGCAGAAACAGATAGTGCCAGCGCAGTAGTCCGCAATACGTGAGGCGAAGCACCCCACTTTGACGAGACCAGTCGCCTTAGAAGATTATTTCGAGAGTGCACTTTCTGCCGGATAGTATTGCAGTTTTTGCTAAATGTTAATGATCTGTCCAAGAAAACTCCAAGATATTTTGGGTAGTCACTATGCTCGATAGACACTCCTCCCCAAAAGATATTGAGTTTACGCCGCGCCTCTCTGTTGCGAAGATGGAACACACAAGACTGCGTTTTGTTAGGGTTGGGCCTGAGTGAGTTAGCGAGGTAATAAGTGGCTAAATCACCAAGAGCACTAGAAAGGTGAACCTCAACTTCTTCAAAGGTGCTAGCTTGGGAAGTGAGAGCAAGGTCATCTGCATAGAGGAAGCGCGATGTATTCGGGCTGGATGGTTGGTCGTTGGTATATATATTAAAGAGGAGCGGTGCCAGAACACTACCTTGCGGGAGGCCGTTTTTTTGTGCTCTCCAACGACTTTTTTCCGATAAGAGATGGACCTGAAAACGGCGATTGCGGAGGAGTTCCCGGAGTATTTGTATAAAGTTGGGATCGTTAATCATGGACTCCACCTTCCACAATAACCGTTTGAGGTTAACTGTATCGTAGGCAGCCGATAAATCCACGAACACAGCACCTGTAACCATCCCAGTCTCGAAACCATCCTCTATGTGTTGGACGAGTTTGAGGGTCTGGTTGCTGCAAGACTTCACGGGTCTAAAACCAGCTTGCTCGGGAATTAATTTTGGGTCAATAACGGACGTAAGACGGTTCAGCAGCAGTCTCTCGAATAGCTTATATGTGTGACATAGCAAAGATATAGGACGGAAGTTTTTCGGATCGTTTGCTGATTTACCTGGCTTAGGTATCGCTATAACTTTAGACTTTCTCCAGTGACGCGGTATTGAAGCTGATTCCAGGCAGTTGTTGAATAGTTGCAGCAACCATGACACAGCAATAGGGCCTAGCTGTTTAATTTGTTCGGCTGAGATGTCGTCCAAACCAGAAGCCTTACCACATTTCAGACCCCTAATCGCCTCAATGATGTCGGCAAGGATGAACGGTTTACTAATATCATTGGAACTATGCCTATATGTTGCCCAGACTTAATAGCTGTAATATAACAAAAAAAGTTTTATTCAAATGTCATAGTTCCCTAGATTAGCGTGTACGGACAAACTCTTTTCTCATTCTATAAATATTTCTTAACCGTCCTCAATTATGTTTTGTAAATATATTCAATGTACAGAAATACAGATACACTATTTTCTGTGTTTATTTTTTATGAATAAATAGGCTCGTGTTTGACCACCATCTCACTTGATGCTAAGTTATAATATGGTCCAAGATGACTCTGACTGACTCCTAGATTATAGTTATCAGGAAATACAGACTTCGGCAGGGAATTCCACTCCTTAGCAGTATGCATAGTGAAACTATTCTCAAAACATATTTTGCGTGTGGCTGGGATGTCCGTGTAACAATGGTGAACCCATTATGATTAATTGATTACTGAACAAAGATGTGTAAGTAATAGATGATATAACAACAAAATCTCTAATATTAACAACATATAACAACGGATCCTATAATTTTATTTAATATAGCAATTAGTTAATATAATGAACGATTGGTATAATTTTAAAATAACAACAATTTTTTATAAGCATAACATACTTTAAATATAACATCGTTTGACATAACATACATTAAATATAAAATCGTTTGACATACCACTCAAAAGATATAAAACTTATTTGGTCTAATATGATGAAAACGCCTACTTAAAAACATATTCAGAGTGTGATTTTTTACGAGCTGTTGCTTCTAAAACAATAATTTTGTTTTTCTTTGTTTTATTATTTGTAAGTACTATCGTAGTTATAGGTAATAGTAACCTTAAGTAGATATTAAACATAACTAGTAACTGATTACCACCTGTGCTAAGATAGGTCGACGGAGCCCCGTATTTCAGTGTGGTTTAAAAAAAAATAACCACGAAAGCTAAGGCGGGAGCAAAGCGGAGTAGACTTATTAGTTTTTGCCAATCCTAACAAATACCAGTCTATTTCAACTTGCAATATATTGAAGATAAAGGCAGTCAGGCACCGCGGCGCTGGTCGCTGGTCGCGTCCACAAAACGTTGCGCGACCAATTTGCGAGCGTGACGGATGGCGACCAATTAAATTGCTGGACAGGCTGTGTGACGCGGTCTGTACGTTGAAGAACTTTTGGGCGGTAGCTCTTTTTGGACTAAAATTATGATTATTATTAAAATGAAATGAAACAGTTTTTAGGAAATTAATGATATTAAAATATTTATTTTCTAATAGCCTGCTATAAAAATTGATAGATTAAAATAGGTAGCAATAAACATGTTTTGCTTAAAACGATATTAAAAATTAATAAATATAATGACTTTAAATAAAATAAGCATGTAAATTTTGGACAAATTAGCCTAAATGGTCAATGCAATTGGTAACGCCATCTCATTTTGAAATTTGGTTAAATAGTTTGTTCCCACATTTTGATGTTTACTCTCAGAACGGACGACCATTCCCTCTCCCTACCCCAAAAAAGCATGTCTGCCACAAATCTATGGCAAGCAATGACACCGCAATAACAGAACGTGTTAAGTACGCCTCTCCACGCGGACGTATTGTCGATGTCTTACCGTACTCCGCCGTCCGTGTGTTATACCGCTAAAACTCCGCTTATTTATCTATATAAATCGTGATTGAACTAAGATGAACCGCCCGCGGGTGTGATTGAGTGGTTTGGTGCATTCTGATATCAACACGTCGTGTACTTCGAAGCTCGAAGCAGGCAGGCGCCAGCAGGCGCCATCTTGAAGACCTCAGGTAAGACGTGCTTTTCCCTCATAATCCCTGAAACTCGGTCGCCCGTTCATCATCCTGTTCTTTCTAGGCGAAACCAGCCATCCTCAAAATACAGTCCACTTAAAATCAAACATTTTCAATTCGCCTACATAATTTGGTACATCTCCGTACCATTTTTTTTGGTCCTCTACGAGCCGGATCCATTGCTTGATCCTATTCAAGTGGATTCATAGCTCGCCCCCGCAAGAGAAGGATTCATAATCCATATTCTCTATATACCGCGTAGGTACATTATAAAAGTACCTACCTAGGAAGTTATAGCACCTAGCTATACGCCTTAGTCCATATCCATACCCATTACGTGGTTAAATCTCGCCCCCCTGTAGGTAATATACTTAAAGTAGCTACCTACATTCCTAAATATCATTATACAAACTATCATAGTTGCCTTGTAAATTCCATATTTGAAGCATCTTTTAGTTCTACCGCCAATTATAATTATCATAGTTCTTGCCTAGCTAGGAATAACTACCGCATAAACATATTTACGAATCTTATTTTAGTTGCAAAAATAGTGGGTACTTGGTCATTCTTAGTTAGTTTGTTCCTAACAACTTATTTACTTATACCCACACAACATGTCGAAACAAAATAAGCCGTGTATTTCGGAAGAAAAAGAGCTGACAATCTTGGAAGCTAAACGTAATGTTTCATTTGAGCGGATTCAAAATATTTACGAGCGCTCAAAAACCGCCGCTTCTTCCGAAATTAGTACCGAATCATTTCTTAGTTATTGTGTAACAGTAGATAATATTCGATCAGACTTTCATAATTTGTTGGACACATATAACGATAAATTACTTTCTTTTGATCCTGATTCAAAACCGAATTACCAAGCGTACACATCCTTCGAGGATCTTTATTGCATCATCAAGCGCATACAATTACAGTTAGAGGGTAGATACTCCACGAGCGCCGCACCGGTTGTCCGAGCGCCGCCTCCGATTGAACTTATGTCGTTTGATGGCGATATACGGAACTGGCCGTTATTTCATGCAAGTTTTAAATCAACGGTGCACGATAATGGCTCTCTGACAGACGCTGACAGGTTGTACTATTTAATAGGGAAGCTGTCGCCGAAAGCGCAGTCCGTATTCGCGGGTGTCACACCCAGTGCTGAGAATTATCAGGTCATATTCCAGTCACTCCTTGATAGGTATCAGGATACTCGTATCCTCGCGTCTACTTACTTTGATCAGGCTTTAAACCTTAAATTGTCCGGTCCCGCGTCTGAATCGAATTTCCAGCTGTTTACAGATAACTTTGTTACCGCAGTTAATTCACTTAAAAATTTAAAATTGAAAGATCTTTCCGACTTCATATTGTTACAACTCGCTTTAAAGAAGTTCGACACTGAAACCATTCGTGCTTACGAGATGTCGGAACGTAATCATAAAATACCTACTCTAGATAGTTTTATTACCTTCATCAAAGATCAGTGCCGAATATATCATAATACGCAGCCTAGTTCATCCAGCTCGTCGAATGATAACAATAGTAGACAAGGTTTGAATAAATCGCGAAATAGTAACAATAGGTCGGTCCCTAATCCGTAGTCTTATGTAGCATGTTCGGAACCTAATAAAAATAATTTGTCTAAGTGTCTGTGCAGTAATATTGTGCACGACCACTATTTTAAATGTCCCGCTTTTAGTAATTTAAATCCGACTGCTCGTTTCAAATGTGTGAAAGACAACAAAGCTTGCGTTATCGTATATATAGCATAAAACATAAAACAAGTGATTGTTCTAGTAAGACAAGGTGCCGCTCATGCAATCAGCGTCATCACACATTATTACATTTCGATAAAAAATCTACGCTAACGGATGAGTCACCGTCACAGCCACAAACCGCCAATACCACGGCGGCGGCCGCTTCCGCGTCTCAGCCCGAGGTGTCGCTGTGTACGACATCCATTGCGTGTGCGCGCGGTCAGCGCTCGCGCACTTGTCATGTTCAGCGCGATGCAGAGCCGCAATGTATGGCGTCCACAACGGTACTGTTAGCGACAGCGCAAGTTATTGTTTACGATGTCAATAACTCACCGCACATAATTCGTTGTTTACTAGATAGTGCTTCACAAAGTAATTTTATTACTTCTGATTGTTTTAAACGCCTCGGACTGTGGAATAACTTTAAAAATACTAACTTAGTAGTTAAGGGGATCGGTGGGTCGGAAAAATCTTGTAAGGGTTCCGTAGATGTTAGAATACATTCCCGTTTCAATAAGAATATTAATTTTAATATTTCCTCGCTTATCGTGGAACGTATTACGGACACACTGCCGAACGCTCAGGTGGACGTGTCCTTACTTAAGCATCTCGAGTATTTATCGCTCGCAGACTCTGACTTCTCGCAACCGGGAAATATCGACGCTTTGCTCGGCGCATCTATCTTTCCACATTTGTTCCTACCTAACGTGATACGTAGTGAACAACATAATTTGCCACCCGCTATTGAGACGGTATTTGGATATGTGATTATGGGTACCGTACCTACGTCACATATTTCTCAATATACTACGTCTTGTTGTGCTGTTCTTCAAGAAAATAATATTGATTCTCTTCTCAAGCGATTTTGGGAGCTTGAAGAGATCTCCGCCCCGCCCTCGATGAGCCTTAAGGATCTCGAGTGTGAAGAACACTTCCGCACTACCACTGTTCCCGACGACAGTGGTAGATATGTTGCGGCGTTACCCTTTTGTGGTGACCCGTATTCGCTAGGCGACTCGTACGCTGCGGCGCTTAGACGCTTTCATTGTTTGGAACGCAAACTGGATGCATCGATCAAGTTGCGCGGCGCCTATAATGACGTCATGCGCGACTACATAGATAAAGGTTTTTTGAGTCCGGTTGTTAACAACGAGGACAATTCTCTTCCCGCGTATTATATTCCGCATCACGGCGTAGTTCGCGAAGATAAAACCTCCACGAAACTTCGCGTGGTTTTAGATGCTAGTTGCAGGACTACATTGGGTAAGTCGATCAATGACATTTTGCATGCCGGCCCTAATCTACAGGGTGACTTATTTAATATATTAATAAAATTTCGACTTTTCCAAGTTGCTCTGTCAGCTGATTGCCGCCAAATGTTTCTCAATATCGGCGTTCGTGAATCTGACCGTAGATTTCAACGGATTTTTTATCGTTTTAACAAAAATGAACCTTTATCTGTGTATCAGTTTAATCGTGTTTGTTTTGGACTCAAGTCCAGTCCATATCACGCGTTACGAGTTGTCCGCCAGTTGATCGCTGATGAAGGCGACAACTTTCCCGCCGCAGCGGCTGCCGCTACTTCCGCTTTATATATGGATGGCATCGCTTGTAGTGTCACATACGCTCCGCAAGCAATTTCGCTTTGTGAAGAGCTTATTCAGCTTTTCAAGCGAGGCCAGTTTGATCTTGTCAAATGGACAAGCAACTATAAACAGGTTCTCGAGCACTTACCTAATTCTCATAAGGCTTCTCCAGACATTGAGTTTGAGAGGTCTGTACCGCATAAAGTTCTCGGTTTACGTTGGTATAAATCCAGTGATAGTTTTCTGTTTGATGTCGCACCACCTGATGATAAGTGCACCAAACGCACTATGCTGTCCACAGTGGCACGACTATGGGACATCATGGGTTTTGTGGCTCCCACAATTTTGTACGCCAAGCTCTTGATCAAAGAACTTTGGTTATCAAAGTGTGAGTGGGATGACGCACCTCCCGACCATATTGTCGCCGCTTGGAAACAATTTTGCATTGAGCTTTCCGCGCTCAATCAAATAACTATACCGCGGCATCTTGGGTTGGTCGATGGATATACTATCAACTTAATAGGGTTTGCTGACGCCAGCGAACGCGCTTACGGCGGAGTCGTATATTTGCAAGTCCGCATTGGTTCTAACTACTCGGTGCAGTTAGTTTGTGCCAAGTCCAAGGTCTCGCCTGTCAAAACCATTTCGGTTGCAAGACTGGAGTTGTGCGCGGCCCTTCTGCTGTCTCAGTTGCTCCGCAAGGTTCAAGACACAGTTTCGCCCCACTACCCCATCAATAAAATATACGCATTTTCTGACTCCAAGGTAGTGCTCGCCTGGATTTATTCCTCTCCTCACCGCTGGCAGACTTTTGTCGCCAATCGCGTTACTAAATTAATAGAACTTGTTCCTGCTACTTGTTTTAATCACATCGCGGGCGTTGAGAATCCTGCTGATTGCCTTTCTCGTGGTGTTACTCCACTTAAACTTCTGCAACATCCTTTGTGGTACCGTGGACCTTCTTGGATTTGTCATGATCCGTCAGAGTGGCCCATACAACATTGTGACCACAGTGCAGAAGCCGAGGATGCACCCGAACGGAAATCTGTTTCTCACCCCGTGATTGTTGAGGTAGCACAATCTCCGATCTATGCACTCGCGCTGCGCATGTCGTCGTGGTCTAAGTTACTACGCGCCATCGTTTATGTCTGTAGGTTTCTTAGGCAACTACCTAATGGGGCTTCTGTTTCGAGCTCTGATCTTGAATTCGCAGAGTATAAATTATTGCGAGTTGTACAGGCTGTTCACTTTGGTAACGACATTCAAAATTTAAAAAATAATGTATCTTGTTCTCCCGCGCTTCTTAAGCTCAAGCCGTTTCTCGATGAGCACGGCATTATACGCGTTGGCGGTCGTCTGTCAAATTCGGACGAACCATACAACTACAAGCATCCTTGCGTCTTACCGCGTCATGACCACGTTGTCGACCTTCTTGTTGATTTTTATCACAAGAAACATCTCCATGCCGGTCCAGAGTTGCTTATGTCCTTACTCAGGCATAAACATTGGGTTTTAGCTGCACGGCGAATAATTCGCCACAGAATACACAAATGTAACGCGTGTTTTAAATTTCGTCCTCGCCCGGTCTTTCCTCTCATGGCTGACCTTCCTAGCCAGCGCGTCAATCAAGTAGATAAGGCGTTCACACATACCGGTTGTGATTACGCAGGACCGCTGCAGTACACGCCAGTGCGTGGTCGAGGTGTTAAAAGCCGTAAAGCCTGGCTGTGCATTTTTACATGTTTAACGACGCGCGCCACGCACATTGAAGTTGCGACGGATTTAAGCACGGTGTCATTTCTGGCAGCCCTAAAACGATTTCTTTCGCGACGCGGCCCTATACAATGTTTGTACACGGACAACGGCACTTGTTTCGTGGGTGCAAACTCTTATTTACGCGACCTTTATAAGTTTCTTAATAAAGAATATCGTACAAGTCTACAGGAAGAACTTTCCGTAAATCACATTGATTGGAAGTTTATTCCGCCTGCTTCACCACATTTCGGTGGATGTTGGGAGAGCATGGTCAAAGTAATTAAAACGCATCTCTTCAAAATCGTAGGTCAACAGATCCTCTCTTATGAAGAGCTTTTAACTGTCCTTGCTCAAGTCGAGGCACTGGTTAACTCGCGGCCGCTCACAGCACTGAGTAGCGACCCTGCTGAACCATCCGCGTTAACTCCTGCGCATTTCTTGAACACAGCGCCATTATCGTCACTTCCCGCTCCTAAAGCAGACTCTTCTAGCTTGCTTCAGAGACATACTCTGCTCGATAATATCGTACAGTCGTTCTGGCGGCGCTGGCGGTCGGAATACCTTCACCAGCTTCAGGCTAGATCCAAATGCACAGGCCCGTTGGTATAGTGGTCAGTGGTCCTGACTGCTATGCGTAAGGTCGTGGGTTCGATTCCCACCTAGGACAAATGTTTGTGTGATGAGCACGGTCATTTGTTCTTTGTCTGGGTGTAATTTATCTATAATATGTATGTATTTAGAAATATATATGTATGTTTATCAGTTGTCTAGTATCCATATCACAAGCTCTGCTTAGTTTGGGACTAGATGGCGTTGTGTGAAAAAAAAAAAATGCGGTTTGCACTCCGGGAGTGCCGGCAGAAGTGAAAACTTGAATATTAACATTGTGCATTTTTGATATTTTGGAATGGTTAGGGAATAATTTTGCACGAATTGCTTTAATTATCAGTATAAAAGTACTATCATTTATGTGGTAGAATACAATATTTATTTATTGCACTATCATACACAAACATGACAATTTATATTACATTAAAAAGTTTATCTCTCGAAACAGCAGGCGCAGGCATACATTTTCGCCGCACCGTAGAAAGAGAGGGAGATACTTCCTCTCCTACGCCGCGCCGACTGTCGACTCTCCGTCCGTCATACGAATTTTCGATCAGGTCAAGTGTCCTGACGCGAGTTTAACATTTTTTACCCATTACAAAAAAAGTGCACAACGCCGCTAAAGAAGTTTTCACTTCAAAAAATCCTTCAGAAATTTACGAAAAATCAAAGGTATACGTTTGCCCTGGTTTGCCCATATAAAATTTCCACAACATAAGAAAAACTGTATAATGCTTCCTATCTCATTTTCTCCCACGTTAAATCTTATGAATTTATGTGTCTGTCTCTTTTTCGTTTCATAAGATTTCAAATCACAACAACACTAAAGAAGTTTTCGCTTCAAAAAATCCTGTTTCTTGCTGCTATTCAAGGCTAATATTTAAATGAGTTTACCGTTTTATTAAGGTAAATAAAATATAATTTAATTTTAATCTCTTTTGTAATAGAATTTACTTAATGAACAATCCACATTATCAATTATTTTAAATAAATCGCTTAAATCCCGACTTGGCGTTTCATTTGAAATTTCGGAATTCTTAAAGTCATACATGTTTACATTATATTACAACTGTAACATTTTTGGAGATGGAGACAGATGGAGTAAACGTAACGCAAGATCCATCATCACGTTTCGTGTCATCATCAAACTTAACAGCATTTTGAGGGACAATCGGTTTCGTAATTTGTTTTTCAGTATATGATATATCGAAAAAGCGCGTTCAATTTTAAAATGGTACAGTCATGAATACAACTGCAAGTTTGGAAATATTTTTAAGACGCTTATTAAATGCCTACTAGCGTCACAATCATCAAATACTTCCGAATACTGCCTAGTACTAGTACCTACATAGATATACTACTTCGTAGTACTAGTACATAGATAATCTGTAATGTAGTAGTACTAGGCCGCTGACGGCCGCACGCCCCGCGGCCAATTATGTGATGCTTGTAAATGTATGTATGACCCTAAAAATAGCCTCGCCCCCAACTCATCCCCCACCTCGCCCCCAACACGCACCCCAACTCGCCCCCAACTCGTCCCCCAACTCGCCGCCCAACTCGCCACCAACTCGTCCCCCCACTCGTCCCCCGACTCGTCCCCCAACTCGTCCCCCCACACGCCCTCCAACTCGCGCCCCAACTCGCCCCCCAGCTCGCCCCCCAACTCACCCCAAACTCACCCCCAAACTCGCCCCCAACTCGCAACCCAACTCGCCCCCCAACTCACCCCCCTACTCGCCCCCCAACTCGCCCCCTAACTCGCCCCCATTCTCGCCCCCCACCTCGCCCCCCAACTCGACCCCAACTCGACCCCAACTCGCCCCCCAACTCGCCCCCCAACTCGCCCCCCATATCGCCCACAAACTCGCCCCCCACCTAACGCCCCAACTCACCCCCCAACACGCCCCCCAACTCTCTCCCCACCTCACCCCCCATCTCGACCCCAACTCGCCGCCCAACTCGCCACCAACTCGTCCCCCCACTCGTCCCCCGACTCGTCCCCCAACTCGTCCCCCCAACTCGCACCCCAACTCGCCCCCAACTCGCCCCAAACTCACCCCCAAACTCGCCCCCCAACTCGCAACCCAACTCGCCCCCCAACTCGCCCCCCTACTCGCCCCCCTACTCGCCCCCCAACTCGCCCCCTAACTCGCCCCCATACTCGCCCCCCACCTCGCCCCCCAACTCGCCCCCAACTCGCCCCCCATGTCGCCCACAAACTCGCCCCCCACCTCACCCCCCAACTCGCCCCCCAACTCGCCCCCCAACTCTCCCCCCACCTCACCCCCCATCTCGCCCCCCAACTCGCCACCTAACTCGCCCCCATACTCGCCCCCCACCTCGCCCCCCAACTCGCCCCCAACTCGCCCCCCAACTCGCCCCCAACTCGCCCCCCATGTCGCCCACAAACTCGCCCCCCAACTCGCCCCCCAACTCGCCCCCCAACTCGCCCCCCAACTCGCCCCCCAACTCTCCCCCCACCTCACCCCCCATCTCGACGCCAACTCGCCCCCAACTCGCCCCCCATCTCGCCCCCTCAACTCACCTCTCAACTCGCCCCCCAACTCGCCCCCCAACTCGCCCCCCAACTCGCCCCCCAACTCGCCCCCCAACTCGCCCCCCAACTCGCCCCCCAACTCGCCCCCCAACTCGCCCCCCAACTCGCCCCCCAACTCGCCCCCCAACTCGCCCCCCAACTCGCCCCCCAACTCGCCCCCCAACTCGCCCCCCAACTCGCCCCCCAACTCGCCCCCCAACTCGCCCCCCAACTCGCCCCCCAACTCGCCCCCCAACTCGCCCCCCAACTCGCCCCCCAACTCGCCCCCCAACTCGCCCCCCAACTCGCCCCCCAACTCGCCCCCCAACTCGCCCCCCAACTCGCCCCCCAACTCGCCCCCCAACTCGCCCCCCAACTCGCCCCACAACTCGCCCCCCAACTCGCCCCCCAACTCGCCCCCCAACTCGCCCCCCAACACGCCCCCCAACTCGCCCCCCAACTCGCCCCCCAACTCGCCCCCCAACTCGCCCCCCAACTCGCCCCCCAACTCGCCCCCCAACTCGCCCCCCAACTCGCCCCCCAACTCGCCCCCCAACTCGCCCCCCAACTCGCCCCCCAACTCGCCCCCCAACTCGGCCCCCAACTCGCCCCCCAACTCGCCCCCCAACTCGCCCCCCAACTCGCCCCTCAACTCGCCCCTCAACTCGCCCCTCAACTCGCCCCTCAACTCGCCCCTCAACTCGCCCCTCAACTCGCCCCTCAACTCGCCCCTCAACTCGCCCCTCAACTCGCCCCTCAACTCGCCCCTCAACTCGCCCCTCAACTCGCCCCTCAACTCGCCCCTCAACTCGCCCCTCAACTCGCCCCTCAACTCGCCCCTCAACTCCCCCCTCAACTCCCCCCTCAACACCCCCTCAACTCGCCACGAGACCCACCTCCCCGCACCCCACTCCCACACGGGACCCCCCTTACCCCTCACCTCCCTGAACTCCACACGCTTTTTCGTTTCATTAACTTTCAAATCACAACGAAGCTAAAGAAGTTTTCACTTAAAAAAAAGTCTTACGCTTTTCGATAGGTCACGTGACCCTGACGCGAGTTTAACAGTTTTTACCCATACAAAAAGTGCTCAGCGCCGCTAAAGAAGTTTTCACTTCAAAAAAAAAAGAGTTGTGGAAGAGTTGTGGAAATGGAATAGTCCTGCATCCCCTATACAGGAGGGTACGTTGGTTATTGTCATAAATGACAATTCTCCGCCGCTTTCATGGCCCTTAGCCATCGTTGAGAAATTGCATACATCTAAAGACGGTACAACCCGCGTTGTTACTGTAAAAACCGCGAAGGGTAGTTACGTGCGCCCTGTTGTACGTCTCTGTCCGCTACCGACTCAGTGAGATCTAGCCTGAAGTTGGATCTCCCTCTTAGTTTAGGTATTTAGTTAATAGTTTTCGCTATAATTGTTCCGCTAAAGTTAATTTAGATTAATTTAATATCGTAACGCTGTTTTAGCTCGTGGATAGGTTATGCGGTAGTATACCTAACGTAGCTTATTTTATTTGTTTCCTTTTAAAGGCAACCCTTTAAAGCCGGGGGGAAATGGTAACGCCATCTCATTTTGAAATTTGGTTAAATAGTTTGTTCCCACATTTTGACGTTTAGGTACTGTCAGAACGGACGACCATTCCCTCTCCCTACCCCAAAAAAGCATGTCTGCCACAAATCTATGGCAAGCAATGACACCGCAATAACAGAACGTGTTAAGTACGCCTCTCCACGCGGACGTATTGTCGATGTCTTACCGTACTCCGCCGTCCGTGTGTTATACCGCTAAAACTCCGCTTATTTATCTATATAAATCGTGATTGAACTAAGATGAACCGCCCGCGGGTGTGATTGAGTGGTTTGGTGCATTCTGATATCAACACGTCGTGTACTTCGAAGCTCGAAGCAGGCAGGCGCCAGCAGGCGCCATCTTGAAGACCTCAGGTAAGACGTGCTTTTCCCTCATAATCCCTGAAACTCGGTCGCCCGTTCATCATCCTGTTCTTTCTAGGCGAAACCAGCCATCCTCAAAATACAGTCCACTTAAAATCAAACATTTTCAATTCGCCTACATAATTTGGTACATCTCCGTACCAGCAATATTTAACAACAATCCCTACCAATTAATTTAGAGGTATTCTTTTCACTTTAATCACTAATACTAGTTATAAGTAACTGTATGGTTTACTAACACTTTGGATCTTCTCAATTCTTTATTGCGTACCATAATGTTACATAGTTGTTATGCATAGTTATATATGTAAGTCACAATTATGGACCCTGTCGGGCACAGCATAAACCAATGTAGGAGAGAGGAGGAAGAACACTGCGTGTTGAATGTGATACTTTTTTAAATTATTTAATTATTCATTATAATAATTAGTAAGGTATGTTGCTAATACGTCATTGTGTTTAAATATATATTATGTATGTATATTTAGTTACTAAATAACATTTTAAAACCATTTATTTTATAAACTATTATTAACTATTTATGTACTATATATTATTATTTATATTTATTTATTGCATCAATTGTGTCCGTACAGTATCTCATTAATAAAGGATATAATATATTAGAATTATGGAAGTTTTGAGTAAATGTTATGAAGATTATTATTCCCCATTAATGTTATGAGGAATGTAAGCTAGTCTAGATTTTTATTATTATTTATTCATTGCAGTCAATTTCAATGTTTAATTTCAATTAATTTCAATTTCAATTTTATATGATGTCATAAATTTATTATTAATGTGATGTAATTATTTATTTATTACCTATCTAGTGGCACTCTTTATCGTATTTTCCTTTATAAATATGCGGATAATGTAGTGGGCTGCAATATTGTTCATATCATTACCTGTTACCTGGACTTGTCCACGGCATTCGATTTGGTATCATATGATGTATTGTGGCAAAAGATGAAAAATGAAACAGATGTGCCACGTGATATTGTTGCAATGTTAAGATATTGGTATTCGAGTCAAAGGAATGTTGTGCGTTGGGCAGGCGTACACTCGGACTTGTACCTATGAGTTGGAAAGCGGGGTGAGGCAGGGGGTGTTAACCTCTCCTCGTCTCTTTAACTTGTACATGAACGAGCTGATCGGCGAGCTCAGCAGAACAAGCATTGGGTGCCATATAGATGGACAGTGCGTCAATAATATCAGCTACGCTGACGATTTGGAGCTGCTGAGCCCGTCGATCAGTGCCATGCACAGACTGCTAGATATTTGTGAAAAGTATGCATGAACCCATGGACTCAGATATAATGTAAATAAGAGTTAGGTGATGGTGTTTAAGGCTGGTAATAAATCATTTGCTAATGTGCCTCCCTTGTATCTTTGCGGTGCCAGCTTAAACAGAGTGTGTAATTTTAAATATCTGGGTCACTGGGTGTCTGAGGATTTATGTGACAACATTGATTTGGAGAGGGAGCGCAGGGCGCTGTCTGTACGCTGTAACATGCTGACCCGCAGGTTTGCACGGTGTACCGAGCAAGTCAAAGCGATATTATTTAAGGCCTTCTGTCAATCTTTCTACACTTGCAGCCTGTGGCCTAAGTACACGCAGCGTACATACAGTGCTCTGCGAGTACAGTATAATAACGCGTTCAGGGTACTGTACGGGCTGCCTCGCCACTGCAGCGCTTCAGAAATTTTGCGGTGAGAAGCGTGGATGGTTTTCATGCCATCATGCGGAAGCGTTGTGCATTCCTAATGAAGCGCATGCGGGCCAGCTCGAACAGCCTTCTGAGAGTGTTCGTGGGCCGCTGGGACTCGCCGATGTGGCGGCACTGGATGCGACTACACACTGCGGGTGGTCGTATCCAGGGCTTGGCATAAACTGGCACCCCTGTGCGGTACCACCTTACGATTATTTTTATTTTATGTTATTTTTTTTGTACTAACAATAGCTTTATAAGATTTGTGTTACTAACAGAATATGAACTACTCGTCTGAAATAAATGTCTTATTATTATTTATTATTATTATCTTTTCTCTGTTTCAACACATATTGTAGCTGTTTATTGTCCCTTAATATATAAAATAAAATAAACAACCATTGGCATAATCTATTTCCAAATAATCTCATATTGAAACATTTAAAGTAAATGTAATTGTTTTATTTAAATTTCAAAAAAAAGGAAGGAAAAAAGACCGAATTAAGAGGACACTGACGATAGTATAACTTATTTATTCTTAAATTTTTGTACCGTGTAACATCAGTAGGCGCAACTCGCGAGACAAAAGCCAATCGAGTGTCGTCAAGTAATTGACGGGCTGCTGCTCTATCTCCGTCTTTGTCTAGTACACACAAATACCGTATGCACGAGCGAGATAGCTATAGAGGATAGTCGAAAAAAGGAACCATTTTGTTAATACGAGGCGTCGCACTTTGAATGTTAAATAATTAATTATTGCTTAAATAGTCTTATTGTAACGTTTATTTTTATTAAGAGTGGTTGGAATTATAAGTGTGGTTCCTAGCAATTAGTGACACTGTTTTTATAACTTCCTTACTTGTTTTGCTGTTAATAAAACTATGAAAAATGGAACTTCCTCTTAACTGGCCTTAAACCTCTGGCCGAAGTCCGAAAGCAGACCCAAGACTGCTAATTAAGGCATTTTTAAATGAATAATGCGACTTTGTTTGTTCGTTTAATCCACGTTTGAGATGTCACATTATTATCACGAAATCCGAAATGAAATATTTATTTTAATTTTCAGCTAGATGAGGCCGGTGTAGCTTATAGCTTATAGATTCTTCGCTTTAGATAATAGTTTTATAAACTTAAATCTTCATTACTATTTCAATCCTGGTTTTTGGTACTTGTAGTGCCAAACAAATACATATAAAAAATATTAGTCTTTTCGTCATAGTGGTCGTCAGCGCTACTGTTGAGCATGATTTCTCGGGTTTGATTCGGTCAGACAAAAAGTGCTATTGAGTTTTTTCATAAAAAAAAATTGTCAGTAGTAGACCGGATTGGAAATTGGCGGTGTGATACCCTCGTGCCTTGGGAAGCACGTAAATAAATAAATAAAATTCATTTAAAATAGGAAAGTTACACATGCGCCATTGGTCGGCTTACACTATTATACATACAAAAATACATGCAAATAATTATTGCTTTATCCAAAAACACTAGAAAAACACGTTTTAATAAATGCACGTAAAAACAAAAAAGTGAACATATTTCATATCATTAAACGGTCGGTCCTCCCCGATCCCCCCAGAGGATTTGAAAGTGACATCTATAAAAAAATAAATCTATGGATTACGCGGTAATTCAAAAAGGTTACGAAAACCGATAACGGATTTTCTTTAGGTTTGTTATAACCTTGAAACCTGATCCTGTTCAAAGTCCATTACGTGGCCTTCTCACAAGTGCAAACACGACTATAATACGATATTCCATCATGGACTGCCAGTGCCTATCTTCCGGCTTCATCATCCTTGAAACCTAATCGTGGTCAAAGTTCATTACAAGACTTTTCTAAGAAATCCAAAACACCAACACGACTATAATACGATTTTCCATCATGAAGTACCAGTTCATATCTTCTGGCTCCATCATCAGATCAATTCGAAAGTACCATATTATTGTATTGTCATCAGAACTACATGTAGCTGCCAATTTTCATTACGCTACGACCCTTGGAAGATGGTTAAATTAGTTACCTTAGATTCCATTACATAGTTAGTTACATACAGGTCGACCTAATAAAAGCGTGTTAAAAAAAACATAGTTGTGAAATTTAAACTAAATTTAGAATTGTACAAATATGTCACTAAAATGAAATGAGAAATGTCAAATTAAATCTCTGACAATCATTATGGGTAGTCATAAGTAAAAAAATCTGGCATGTGTCTAGCCAAGGTACATTGTAAAAATAAATCATTTTTTAAAAGTGACACCATGGGTTTACTTTTCTTATCTCTGCTTACCTATAGGAAACGTCAAAGCATGCTTTAACTTCTGATGTCTTATAGGCAGTACCCATGTAGGCTTGTTTGACTAAATTACTTTTCGTTTTTGTCATTCATTATGCATTCATTCCCATAGCTAAGTGTTAATTTTCCTTATGTTTACTAGGCTAAAAATAAAATCAATTCAACTGTGAATTGTGTTAAATCTATCACAGCTTTGAGAGCTTAGTACACAGACATAGTTGAGATTTTCTTACTCGTGAACATGTAGGTATGCAGACGACAAATGTGTAGGACATGTAAATTACGACGAGTAGGTACGTGTGATAAATTACTTCCACTATGCGAGTTAACTTTTACATAAGAAATATGATTTCAAAATAACTGTGTTTTTTCAAGTGCTTATACAACGTGTAATATAAAGTGCACGGCTTCTTTGGATGATAACAAACGATATCGCAAAGGTTTTGTTATCCTATATCTACATATGTGAAACTTATTCGAAATTTCAATACATTGATATCAGAGACCGAATTTTTCAAAGTTTAAGAAGAACGAAGATAATTATCGTGTTATTGGTAAGTGACGTGGAAAGTTATTGACACTCGTAGTGCTGTGATACGTTTGTTATGATTGGTATTCGAGAAACATTCGATGGTCCCTAAGTAAAGTATCGAATTTACAAAATGCCAATTTTTTTTTATTACTGTTTAGAACTATAAATAAAGGTAATTTTATTAATTGAATATCAAAAATTAAAAAAATTCATTATTTATGCGTTTATTAGAGACGTATTTTATCGAAATATGTCAGTCTATCCGACGTCTATCAACGAATGTTAAGTTTCGCGTATTTACGCTGCGCCGGCGAGTGTGCGACAAGGACGGAACTACCAATATCGCGAATGTACGCCGCCGCAGTGCTCGTGCGCACAGCAACGTCAACACCCGCGGCGTTGCATTTGCGTAATAATAGTGTTATATGTATTTTGTTACTGTTTTTTAAATGTTATAACTAAACTACTGTATTATGGGCCAGTTACCTTTAAAAATGTATTCAAGATCGAGGAAAATAGTTGATTTAATGCAAAGAAACAGTGAGAATGAACAACAACAAGACTTGGATACAAAATCAGTTATTTTTAATGCGGGTAAGTTTTAATACTTTAAATACTTTTATTTGACTGATACGTAGTTGCAACTTTAATAAATAAGAATATTTTTAAGTATAGGTTACCTAAATCAGGTTTTATTGACCATCTTAATGATTTGCTTGAATTAAAAATGTGTCCCACGTAATACAACGAATCGGGTAGATTCGATCATTTATGATGGATTGTCATGTTCCTGATAGTACCGAAAATGCCAGTTCCGATAATGTACGGGGTTTATTCATAAATTATTTCAATCGAAACTGACGATTTCGATACTGTACGTCGTATTATAAATTTAAATTTCTAACGGAAGTGCCACTTTCGATTATTTCGATCGAATTTTGTTTATTTTTTGTAAAGATTCGATGTAAGTGTTAAGTGTTTATGATAAAAATTTAGTAACTTACTTTTATGTCACTTTCTGTGATTAACTAAATTAGATTTGTATACATGAATTGTTAATCATATATTTATTAAAAGTACCATCTGACCTTCAATGTTCTTTTTTAGAGTCACCGCTCCCCACGAACTGCGCTTTCATGATCATGTAGCTTCTTTCCAACCCGTAGAATCACATTATACACGTAATGACACCAGTAAGCTGTACTTAGATAATAATTTAAATATGAACAGAATGTTTTCCTTATACAAAGAATGGAGCCAACCTTCAAATTATATCAATCAAGCACAGACCCTTCGTTAGTACAGGGACATCATCAATTGTAACATGAATGTTAAATTTTTTAATCCCAAGAAGGATATCTGTGACAAGTGTCATAGTTTTTCTAACAATTCATCTCCGACAGAAGAACAAGTACAGACTCATAATAAACACTTAAAAAATAAGAAAATAGCTAGAGAGTTAAAGAATATTGACAAACAGCAATCTAGAGAATCACCTGAAATTGTAAATAAAATAAAATAAAAATGTGTTTATTATCTTAAATCTATACAATTAAGTTGCCGGGGCTTCCCAGAAAGTAATCCGAAGATACTTGTGATGGGATAAACCTCGCTCTTCCTCGATTATTTAACAATTGTTTTGTTGTGCTAATTAGATATAAGTTACACATTTTTACAAGAAAAAATTAGAAAAATAATGAAAATCGTGTTTATGGCAGTGTTTGAAACCAGAGTAGTTTTTTTTATTTTTTTATAAATGTGTGTTTATGTGTATGTGAATGTATATTTGGTGTGCATGTGTGTGTGTGTGTGTGAATGAGTATGGAGTTGTGCTAGAGTGTGTGTGTGTTAGTTTGTGTGTGTGTGTGTTAGTTTGTGTGTGTGTGTGTGTGTGTATGTGTGTGTGCGTGTGTGTGAGTGTATTTATGAGTATGTTTGCATGCATGACATTCAACCCAGGGTCGCCAAAATGTCCTCCACAGCATCATAATTAAGTGTGAAGAGCCAATCCGTCAATGTCTTCTTACAATCATACAGTTGCATAGGGTAGATGTTAAGTATGCGATTTACTTTATTATAAACGCGTGGGGCTTGGGTTACATTCTGGCGACTAGCAAAAATTGAATGTGCTGAGTATGTAGGGGCAACTAAATCACACCGTCTTTTTTTAAGTTTGGCATGGTTAAAGGGTAGTGTTTTGTGATATCTTAGTACCATGTGTAGTATGTAGAGTTTTCTAACAGAGAGCAGCTTAGAGCTTGCATATAGAGTTTCAGTAGGGAACCTGTAGGGCCTACCGTACATGACCTTAATCAGGGATCTCTGTGCTCTCTCTAGGTCTATAAAATACGACTTAGCTGCTCCGCCCCATACCGAGATACAATATATGATTACAGATTGAGCCAGTGCGATATAGATTTTATTCAGTAGTTCTGCATTCATAACATGTCTCAAAGATTTGAAAACCCATATGAGTTTTCTTACCCTACCCATAGTTAGTTCGAGGTGTGGGTACCAGCTCAACCTTTGATCCACTACAATACCAAGGTACTTGACAGAATTTACCTTTTGAATTACAGGGCAACTACAGGTAGATTGGGTTGGGGTACGACAAGAATGTATTCTAATGTTAAAGTCAGGCGCAGGCTGAGAGTTAGCGTATTTAGTGAAGCAGACGTAGTTGGTTTTTTGGGTATTTAGCGTAAGTAGATTCTCACATAGCCAATCACTAACTCTAGCCAATCCCCTCTCAGCCTCCAGCCTAACCTTGTCCCAGGTCTTAGCAGAGAAGATAATAGCGGTATCATCCGCGTAGGACAGTATCCTCGCACCGTTGATATGAAGGTTACAGAGTTCGTTAATATATATCAAGAAGAGCGTCGGGCCAAGGACACTGCCCTGCGGGACGCCGTACATCACGCTCTCTTCGTCACTAACATGGTTTTCAATTTTTACCCCCTGCTTTCTGTTTTGAAGGTAACTGCTGAGAAGAGAGAGAACAGAACCACGAAATCCTAAGTTCTCCAACCTGCGTATAAGTTTAGAGATAGAGACGGTATCAAAGGCCTTCTTGAGGTCAAGAAAGGCCACTAGGCATTTGTTACCCTTATCAACTTCCTTGGTAATCACAGCAGCAAGTTCCTCCGTAGCATCCTGGGTCGATATTCCCCTTCTAAAACCATATTGAGAGGAAGATAAGACGTTATACTTAGTCAGGTAATTAACTATTCTAGTGTTCAAGAGCTTCTCAATGATTTTAGAAATTGAGGTCAGAACAGAAATAATTGTGTGTGCTACATTTGATTTCCAAAAAAAATTAAATTGTCCACATTGAGACGTTGGTTTGTTTTATTATAAGCGTAAAATTTCTGTATTTAACTTTACCGTTTTCGATTTAGCGTTAAAAGAAGGTACATGCTACGTGTGGACGGAAAGTACCGGTAAAAGAGGAGCTAATGAAGTAAGAAGCTGTTTAATGTAATTTGTAAACGCAAAGATAGATTGGGTTGCTAAGAAATTCTTATTTTGGTCAGATAATTGTGAGGGCCAGAATAGGAATAGAGTCGTTTATTCGTTATACATGTACCTATCAAAACGAGAAAACTAATTAACATTCTTGACCAATGGTACGCATTAGTACGCCGGGCAAAGGCTGAAGTAAAACCCTAAAAGGTTATAGAAGTAACCAAGAGTGATGTTTATGATTTTAAATTTTTAATAAATGACAAAAATTGGAAAAAGACAACAAAAGAGAAAACGTGAGATAAAAAAGCATTAAGGAAGTTAGTGTGAGAAAAGAGGAACCAAATAACCTATACTTAAAATACGATTTGAAGGCTGATTATTTTTGTGTGAATACTTCTGTAGAAACAAGCAGCCGAAAAAAGAGAAAGTTTCAGTCTATGTAATTAAAAAATCTTTATTCGGATTCACTAGCTTTGCCAGTGGCAAAGTATAAAGATTTGATTTCTTTATGTAATGCAGGAGGGATATTCAAAGAATATCATAGGTTTTACGAAAGCTATGCTATATTATTCTACAGCCGCAGAAAATTCTGAAAATGAGTCCGATGAGTAATATATTTACGTACTAAGATTTTACGTGTCACGTCTTATTATTTTTGTTAAAACATAAATATTTTCCTGATTTATTAGTACTTTTTATTTTACCAGAGTATTCTTACACTTTATTCTGTTTATTAGATTTTACAAAGTACCTGTCATAAATATTTAACTACAATTCGTAATTATATTTTGTGGTAAGTATTTAATTGATGTTATAGGTTATAATTTTTGTCACTTTTATTTGAAGTTTCTTAAAAGTTTTATTAATTTTTGTCTTGTATAAGTAATGTGATTATATTGTGATTTTATTTAAAATGTTTCTTATTATTTTAGCATATTAAGTGCTCAGCGCTCGCATTTGTTATAACTTAAGTAACAGTAATAAGTGATCTCAGCTTTTTACTGTAAGTTAACGTATCAAGCACTGGCTTTAAATAATTTTAGCTAAATATAGTATAACTATTTCAATTTGTAATACATTTACTTTAATAAAGATATTCCATGTTAACTGTGTTTTTGTTATTCTATAGAGAAATAATTGTAAGTACAACCAATCTGCGAAGTAAATAATCGTATGTGACACTTTCAATAAAATATTCTAAACACAAACCAACGTAGAATATCGAAATCGGCAGATCCGATGCATTTTTGAATTTGTGGTTCCCTGTAAATGATTGAAAGTGCCAGTTTCGATTCATAAAGCAAGTTCAGTAACTTGGTATACTATCGTTACTCAATTTTCTCGAAAACTATTCATATATATTAATTTTTGATACACAGTAATAGTATGTAAACCCAACACAACTGTGAATCCAAATTTTTATGGAAATCCAATAATTAAAAAAAAAGTTATGCAAAAAATAAACTTTAAAACGCTCTCCTGTAAAGTAGCATTTTTCATTTTCGATACTTTACCTTAATATAATGATAAACCGATAATTTGGTATCAATTCTTTGAGTAACTTATTTTGAGCCAAAACTGTGCATAGAGACACCATACCAGATGTTGTCTTCAGCCCTTTTAGATGGATATCAGGTTTCCGTTACACGTTGTTTTTACATCTTATCTTTGCTTTACAGTGTTCTGTGCAAACCTAAACCCCAATTATCTTAAAAAATGATTTAAGATCCTTCATGACACACATGACTTGCCGAGTCACTCAGACATTTTCTTTGGTTAGTCGTTTAAAAGTGAATATGGAATTAAGCCGTTGTTCACGTTTGTCCGTACGTTTTTGACAGTTGTTAAGCCAGAAAATTTGACACAAATCTTGCCAAAAGGCGTCGTATTGCACAGCCTTTGGGTTGTAAAGATCAGGTAGGCAGTCATTGCATGTAAAACGCTGATAGTCAGCTGCCAGTTAGACTGGAAACTGACCCCAAAAATCTAAGAATAAGCAGATGCTAATGTTGATGGTGATGAGGCAGTGTCAGTGAAAAGGAACAGTAAGTAGTAGTAACTGGAAATTGTATTTTTTTTTTGGTGATCGGCTCGCGTTTTTGGTTTTGGTCGTTTGAAATGAAATGAAATATTTATTTTGTAAATTGGTTATAAATAACACTTTTACACGTCATGTTTTTTTGCGTGTAAAGTTTAGTTTAGCTAGATGAGGTATTTCCTAAGTAGTCAGTTAGGAAATACCTCATCTAGCTAAACTAAACTTTACACGCAAAAAAACATGACGTGTAAAAGTGTTATTCTGTCTGAGAAGTCTGAGAAGAAACACCGAAACAAACTCAGAGGCCAAAGTCTCTTTTAAAGTCCAGACAATTAGTATTTGTATATGAGAAGCATGTAGGTTCATGTCTGTGGTATTCTTTTAAGGAAATAACCACGCAAATTTGAGCGGACCTATCCAGACTTTGCAAGCATTTTGTCAGTTATCGTGTAGCTCAACTTAGAACTTAAGGAGCTCAACAATTTGATGTACAATACCAAAGTAAGGACATTTGGGTACAATTGGGTTTTGTTGTTGAAAATAAAGCACGCATGCCTAGAAGTAATCTATTTTATTATTATTAGCTATCAGGAAACACGTAACCCACCAGAGGTTTCCACTCTTCAACAGTAAGCACAATGAAAGTATTCTCAAAACGTTGTGCACGTATGGTTGGGATGTCCACCATGTAACGATAGCGCATCTCCGTTTGTCTTGTAGTCCAATGATGGAACGTGCTTGGTAGGGTTAGTTGATATAACGTAAGTATTTATGTAGGTGTATGCCAATTTCTATGCGATAATAACATTAAATTTGTTCCTGTTGACATAGTTTAAAAGCAAACTAGAGCCAATCAAGCTAATCCAAACGCAATGAAATAATTACATAATCTACTACGATTGAACTCTGACCAAACAATGGACAACACAAACACACACAGACCTATTCTATGTATTATTATAACAAATTATTGACATTGGACAAAACTAAACATTTATTGTGAAAATCTAGTAAACAATATTATCTATTCCATTTGTATGGTCGCGAGTGTAAGCACCAGGGTTGCCAATTTAATTGTTAATTTTGAAGCTCTTTGCAGTAGGTACCTGCCGATCCAACACTGGTTTACGTTCACCAATTAGGCGAATGGCAGCAACCTACAATTAAGCATTCGAACACAGATATTTTTACATGTTCTTTGAAAAGATTTCGTAGCCTTTTGTATGAGGCACTTAAACAAGACTACCTAGTTGTTTATTGTTGTTTTTATTTTATTTTATTCACCTCCATATTTTTTGTTTTGTTGTTTTTAGAATATTAATGTAACGGTCATGCGTGAACAGCTCACCTCATAGTGACATAAAATGGTGGTGGACTTATTCATTACTGGTAATCTGTGAACAGCGTTGTGGGCTACATTATTACTTAAGTTGTTTATGTATGTAATTTTGCATTTTGTAGCTGTTTGTTGTTCACTCCAGACACAAACATATTTAGCTTAGTTGGAGGAGTTAACAAGGTTGCTAGTATTGTGAACGATCCTACTCACATTGCTAGTACTCTTTTAGAAAATAAAATTAAATAGAGCTTGTCTGTAAACCCTGGCGCACACTGACGCGGCGGTGTGAGGCGGCCCGTGTCGGCCGCGGTCATGCGGCGTGCGGTCACGTGGGCGCGAATACTGATTGTATTAGCTATGAAGTGCTCGCTCCTGAAATAGACATATTCATGAATTATTGTATTATTGTACTACAAGACAAACGGCGATGCGCCATCGTTACATGGTGGACCTAATAGCTATAACCTGGGAGTCTGTAAGTCAAAAATGAATAGGTTACTTCTAGGCAAGCGTGTCTCATCATATCATCACTTAACATCAGGTGAGATAGTGGTCAAACGCAAACCTATCAACAATAAAAAAAACGTGAATTTTAAATTAATATCTACTAAATAAATACATTGTTTATTTTCGGTAACTTACAACTAATACAATATAACTTACATGGGAGTCTCCTTAAGCCAATTTTACCTCTTTCAAAAATAATTCAGCGTACGACGTTCCTGCTGATGGGACACAGGCCTTATCTTTATGGGAGACAATGGGCTGTAATTCATTACGTGGGCCCAGTGTAGGTTGGTGAATGTCATATGTTCTTTACCGATTTCCTAACGATGATTTCCTTCAACGTTTAGGGAAAAAAACTTATAACTGCCTCCGTGGTCGAATGGTTTAGGCGTCTGCCTTGTAACCCGTGGTGGTGGTCGTGGGTTCGATTCCCGCAGAAAGCATACTTTGTAAAGTTGTTTCCAGTTTGGCTAGGACATTGCAGGCCTGAATTGCCTGATTGTCTGATAAAAAGATAGTTCCGTGCTTCGGAAGGCACGTATAAGCCGGTGGTCCCGGTCGCCAAATGGCGGTCGTCAAAATAGATCACGTCAGAGGCCTTTGAGGCGGTCTAGAAACCCTGACACTAGGGTATATGGGGTCGTTAGAATTTACTAGGTAACCACACAATAAGAAGAAGTAAAATACTAACTTGATTTGTGATAGCGCTGCCAAATAAATGCAATACCATACATTTTCTAATTACTTAGAAGCGTGATGCCCATACAACTGCAATTGAATATTTTAGCAAAAGCCACAGATAATATTATTAATATTTTTTATTAGTATCATCGTTTAAAATTGCAACTCTTTATTTTATAATAAGCAAGAAGTATTAGTCGTTATGGGTAGTCAGGAGCCGGAAAATCTGACATTGTTCTAGTCAAGAGGAATTGTGTTACCCAGTTACTGGGTGGCGTAGGTCAGAAAGGCAGTCGCTCCATATAAAATACTAGTACTCAACTGCATCCAGTTAGACTTGAAGCTGACCCCAACATCGTTGGAAAAAGGCTAAGTAGATGTGATGTAAGAAGGCCTTACAAATGCCGTAAGAAACAGCGCTTTAGCAAAAGGTGTTAAAGGTTTTTTTTAACAAAATTGATCGTATTTTATTTATTCATTCATTTTTCATATCTATTTCTATTTAATTATGGCATAGTTTTATTATAGAAAAAAATATTATAACAATTTTATTTTATTAATTTTATGTTGTTTATTGACATTCTTATTTCATTTAGTTCTTTTTTTTGTAATTGTCATTTTCATTTTAATTTATTCTTTGAAAATGATATTTGGTGTGTGTGTTTCTAATTATGTTAATAAAAATGTTAATCTTATATAAATGCATTTTATTTGTTTATTTATTATTATATCTATACTAATATTATAAAGCAGAAAAGTTTGTTTGTTCATTTGAACGCGCTAAGTTTCGAAAGAACTGGGTATATTTAATTTGGTATTGAATTACCTTGAAGTTCAAGGTAGGTTATAGACTATTTTTAACCCGACTGCAAAAGAAGAGAATTATGTTTTTATCTTGATTAAGTTCACGATAGCAAAGTCCTGCGCAACTTAGCAGTTGCCCCCTTATAATATTAGTATAGACTAGCGTCTATACTAATATTATAAGGGGTAAAATTTGTTTGTAATTTTGTATGTGTGTAGTAACCTACATAAGGTTACCATCTTAGGAATCAATGATCCAATACTAAAATTATTTCTTTTTTAGAAAGGTTGTAATGTTTCCTTTTTATAGGGCTTTGATACTTATGTTATAACATCATTATTTGTTTAGAATTTCTTAATATACTGATATTAAGATATTTTTTCTGCAATATTTTGTTAGTTTACGTTTCTGTGATTTTTTTTTTTTTTTTATTAAAATAGGTTTTTTTTATTTGTTAGCAATGTGAGGAGCTGGTGTCTGAATTAGGCGTAAAATGCCTGTATTACAAATCACCAGGTCCCCACCCCACGGAAGAACAGAAAGTTTTACTTATAAAAAAAAAAAAAAAAAAAAAAAAAAAAAACATTATATTACAATTTACCGTTATAGATAAGGAGATTTAGGATTAAAAACTTAAGTTATTATATTTTTGAGGGCAGAAATTAAAAATAAACTATAAACAAAATCAAGGCGCCTGTATTTGTGTGTAAATGCGAGTGTGTAGGTAATGTTAGTGTGTAGTGTTAAGTGTCAGGTGCGGTGTGCCGAGGTGTACGTGAGAAGGTTTTGGTGCAAGTTATAAACTTATGTCGTACTAATTTAATTTGAATTAAGTAGACTTTCTGTAAAATTATAATCCAAATTTTGTAACCAGTCCGAAACCAAAGACTTACATTTGGTTTTTGGCAAGGGATATATCGTTAAGGCTCGATTTACCTTATTGTATAAATTTGAACCCTGGTAGCAGAAAAACCGATGTGCAAACTTAGTTTTGAAGGGCGATGAAGAACAGACCATATGTTTGCGACGTTTGTTTCTGATTATTTCTGGATCAAAAATTGTTAGGGCATGTTGCTTAATTACCGTTTTTAGAATGAAAAGCTGTCTCACAGTAAGTACCTCCCATTTCGAGTAGAGATCAGTAGTTGGGTGATAAAAAGGTAAAGATAAACTAACCTTTAGAAGTGCTCTTTGTGCTCTCTCGACTTTTAAGAGCTGAGTTTTACATGTGCCACCCCATGTGGTGATACAGTATTCAAGCTGAGACTGACAGAGAGCATAGTAGACCGATTTTACAACAGATTTTGGTGCAGTGTTTCTTAAAGCTTTAAATATTACTATGAGTCTACGCACTCTCGCTGATAGAAGATTAATATGATCATGAAATTTAAGATTTCTGTCAATAATTACTCCTAAATACTTCGTAGATTCAGTGTTTTTAAGGTTAGGACACTGACAAATTGTGTCATTTGTATTTGGGCACAAATGGAAGACAATACTCAAAGAGGGATCCGGTTTGTCATTAGATTGAATGGAAAACGTGATGTAGGTCGTTTTTTCTACATTTAATGTAAGTAAGCTCTTATTTAACCAACTGTTCACAGTGTTCATGCCTATCTGAGCTTTTACAAAAACTTCATGCCAGGAGTTACCACTGAAGAGTAAAGCCGTGTCATCAGCATACGCAACAACTTTCGAATCCGGATACATTAACTGACAAATCATTAGTGACAGCACCAGTTTTTATTTTTAATTCATTGCTGGAGCTAGGAGGTTAGGTAGCATAAGTAACTGATATTTTACCTCGTGATAAATTACATTTATTTCTCTTTTAATTCTAGAACCTCATTCAAATGCTTAAAACTCGATTGAGCTAGAGAGATGACGGGGGAGCGGTCAGTCTACGCCTGGAACTCAAACAGAGAAGAAGTCCGCAAGAAAAACTGATAATAGCCTTCGGAGTGAAATGATCATCTTTTAATATACGATTCGTGGCCCGGACCATGTAGGTACGATCCGTGGCCTGGATCTTAAGACATCCTGACATCCTCTGAGTTCTCCACCATCACCACCGACTGCTGCATCGACGATGCCTGACTTTTTCCCCGTCTCACTACTTCAGCCAGAGGGAAGGAAGACTGAAGCCAGCCGTCCTGCAGCCACCTCTACGTGACCTCTTCGTTTTACTTGAACCATCAGCCCGCCAGCCGTCTTGCAGCCACCACTACATAACCTCTTCATTTTACTTGAACCAACAGCTCCGTTTAGCATCAACTCCGATCTCCATCATCTCAAGATCGGTTAGGGTTCCGCGACTCTAGCAAATTTTATATAATTGATTATTTCTTTCATAAATCCTGTTCATCTTTTTGCCCTTTGATTTCTTTCCCTTGCAATGTTCCTTATAAAAGCGTGCTTCCTCCTAATTAGGCAATTACCGTATTGCAAACTTACATTTGCCTGTCTACTCAGGGAAATGTACCGTTACAAGGTGCATTATGGGTGAGTGCTATAGGCTTTTAAATATTTCAAAATTCACGCAGACGAAGTTGCGAGCAAAGTTTCGATATAACACATAAAAATCATAAACCGTGCGGTTTGCTAGATAACACAAACAATATATAATATTTTAATTCTCTAAATGCTGTTCGACGAAAATGTGTTGTGTTTTATTTTCAGTGACGCAGTAAGTGCATAACGTAAATAAACGGGTCGATAGACACACATCAATTTCAATCAGTCAATGAAAGGCTATCCACTCTCGAAATAGTTGGCTGCCCTGTTCAGTGGCGCAGTATTAACGATTAACGCACGCTAAACACGCAACCAAATATCGCTGCAGTGTGTAGGTAGCCTATGCTCGGAGAATCACTGTTGAATTTGAATTTCCTGTTTATGATGTATAAAAAGCATTAGTGTTCATTATTGCAAGAACGAGTTTGTTGTGCGTGTTTTTTTAAAGAGAATAATCAATATGGGTAGAATTCACATGACTAGCAATCTTGTTTTGATAAACTCTCCAACTTAGATAAATATACTTGGGTCTGGAGTGGGTTCATGACCATAGTGTAATGGGTGGGGTTGTTTACGAGCTCTCAATCACAAGTCCGAAAATGTGATAAGAAATGAAATATTTATTTCGTAAATTGGTTATAAATAACATTTTTACACGTCATGTTTTTTTGCGTGCCAAGTTCAGTTTTCGGATTAGGGTTTGAACTCACGACCTCTCGATTATAAGTCCGAAATCTTAAACATTATGCTATTGACGATTCTCGCAGGATCAGGCAGTGACATTGATTATAGTAGATCCAACCACATAAAGGGTTTTTGTTTTTAAAAGATAATTTGTATATTTCACTTTTACTATTTTTACTTGTAACCTTTACTCATTGCAACATGGCTTGATCTTCACCCTTAAGCCACAGGCGCCGGGATCGTCTGTGGATGGATTACCGTGTAAACATACATATTTATGTCATTATGAGAGTCTACTGTGCCTCGGAAAGCACATTAAGTCGGTTCCTGCTGTCGTTTCTACATCTTTGACTAGTCAAAAGTAAAGCCTGCAATACATGTTGGCCGAGCGTTGTCGAGTGAAGGCCAATACCAACTGTGACGGTATATTTGCCTTGTCTTGCTATCGCTCGGTGTCACTTGCCTAGTTGGCCGAGTGGAGGCCAGCGCCAATGTGTATAGAGCTCATTTGGTGCAACTTGTCTTCGTTCGCCGTTGCTCGTGATCACTTGCCTCACTTCGGATCGGTGTCGGTCACAAATCAAAGGCGCTCGCCTGCGCTCGGCCAACGTGTGGGCAGCTCTACAGACCCTCTTCTACATTGGTCGTCTGCATTGGCGTTCGACGAACTTGTCGAACGTGTGGACATTATTTCTTGCCTTGTACCTATTTGCCAGCGCTCACGTTGGCCTACGCTCGGCCAACATGTATTGTAGGCTTAAGAGGTATCGCGTTTCCCAGCTACTGGGTTGTGGAGGCCAAAAGGCAGTCGTAAAATCTCAGCTGCATTCGGTTAGGCTGTAAACTAACCTCAACATACGTGGAAGAAGATTAAGCAGAAAATACTCATTATTTTACAGATGTACAAATCTATAGTTTTGTAGACCGTTCGTTAACTATATTTAGCAGGCCTGTAGGAGAAATAGGATTCTTGTATTGCTTAAGACCAGGCAGTCCAAAATAATTTTCACGCAAGCTCCGCCCCCATGGACCCCGGTTAGGCCGTTGTATACTAAACGCTAACGCAGCAGTAATAAAGTTGAATATCGCGTGCGCACTTTTACCATATTCGGGTTCGAAACTAAATGTCATAAGTATCAATTCTTATTTCGTTTATAACTGAAGTAATAATTGATCTAGAGAAAAATATCCTATATTTGGATAATAAACTATATTTTCATCACTAATTTTAGACATAAAAGCCGAGTAATCTTGATGAAATTTTGAATAATCTTTAAAAAAGACATGATTTTCGATTAAAAAATTAATCGAGCGAAAATGTTCTGATTACGAAACCGGTCTAAATATGTAAAGAAAAGGGAGCCTCCTCTTAATCTGAGTGGTTTTTACTGCTTTGTTGGACTAGATGCTGAGCAAGAGGTCTGGGATTCGATTCCCAGGTCGAGAATAAAGTGCTTTAGGATTTTTCTATTAATAATTTCTTAGTAGCAGCCCGGAGTTTGGAAGTTAACGTAAAGCCTGCATTACATGTTGGCCGAGCGTAGGCCAACGCAAACGTTGGCAAATAGGTACAAGGCAAGAAATAATATCCACACGTTCGACAAGTTCGTCGAACGCCAATGCAGACGACCAATGTAGAAGAGGGTCTGTAGGACTGCCCACACGTTGGCCGAGCGCTGGCGAGCGCCTTTGATTTGTGACCAAAAACCGACACCGATCCGAAGTGAGGCAAGTGATCACGAGCAACGGCGAGCGAGATAAGTTGCACCAAATGAGCTCTATACTCGTTGGTGCTGGCCTTTACTCGGCCAACTAGGCAAGTGACACCGAGCGATAGCAAGACAAGGCAATTATACTGCCTACATGTTGGTATTGGCCTTCACTCGACAACGCTCGGCCAACACGTATTGCGTTATAGAGAGCCATCATTATAGACCTAAAAACAGAAATAATGTTAAGTATGTTTATGGGTGGAACAAGCATGTTAAAGAAGCACATAGGCAGGCTAGACTGGACTATTTATTGTATGTTTCTGAAGGTAAGCCTGAGAGTGGTCCTATATATAATAAAATGTGTGAAAGTCGCAAGGTTTTTAAGTCACGGCTTAAATATTGTCAGAATAACCAGGACCAAGTGAAAATGGATATTCTGGCTGCACAACACTCTACTAAAAAGTTTCACAAGTTTTGGAAAGGCACTAAACAATTAAATGGTACAGTCAGCTTGCCTGTGAGTATTGATGGTAATAGTGATCCTAAATTGATAGCCGACTCATTCAGAAAGCACTTTCAGGTGAGTTCTCCTCTGCTGTCTGTGTTTGATGCAGAGCATCCACAGTTGAAACATGAGTCAGTACAGCAGCCCATTCGTTTTTCTAGCAAGGATGTGGCTAATGTTATTAAAAACATGAAAAGGGGAAAGTCACCTGGGCATGACAAGCTCAGCATCGAGCACCTGCAGCATGCGGGGGTTCACCTATTTAGGGTTCTGGCCTTGTTGTTTACTTTATGCATACGGCATTCATATTTACCATCAGCCCTTATGAAAACTATTGTTATACCTCTAGTTAAGAATACTACTGCTGATACTTCTGATAAGGGCAACTATAGACCAATATCTCTTGCAACTGTAATAGCAAAAGTATTTGATGGGTTATTGGATAAGCAGCTTGACAAATTTGTACAGTTACAGGATACACAATTTGGATTCCGACCAGGTTTGTCTACTGAAAGTGCAATTCTAGCATTAAAGCACACTGTACAGTATTATGTAAAGAGGAAGACACCTCTGTACGTATGTTTCTTGGATTTGTCCAAAGCTTTTGACCTTGTGTCATATAATAAGCTTTGGACAAAACTAAGAGACTCAGGTGTCCCTGCTGATCTCGTGGACATCTTCGCTTACTGGTATAGCAACCAGTTGAATTCAGTGAGGTGGGGATGTGAACACTCTAATGAATATTCGTTAGAGTGTGAATTAAGGCAGGGGGGTCTGACGTCACCGAGGCTCTTTAACATTTATGTCAACCATCTAATTGAGGAGCTCAGCAGCATGCATGTCGGATGCCATATTGAAGAAGTATGTGTTAATAATCTAAGCTATGCTGATGATATGGTGCTGCTGAGCCTCTCAATTGGTGGCTTGAGGCAATTGTTAAGAGTGTGTGAAAGTTATGCTGCGGAACACGGCCTGAAGTATAATGAAAGTAAGAGTGAGTTCATGATGTTTAAATGCAATAATAAAGATCCCAGCTATATACCACCCTTACTACTTAATGGTGTACCATTGGGCCGTGTTTCGAAATTTAAATATCTTGGACATATAGTTACTGAGAATTTATGTGATGATCTGGATATAGAAAGGGAGCGCAGGGCATTGTCGGTGCGTGGTAACATGTTGGCACACAGGTTCACTCGGTGTACAGCTCAAGTCAAAATAACATTATTTAAAGCATTTTGTCAGACGTTTTACACCAGTGGCTTGTGGGCGAACTTTACACAAAAGGCCTACAATGCCTTGCGCGTCCAATATAATAACGTGTTCAGGGCACTGTTTCGTCTTCCTCGATACTGCAGTGCTTCCGGCATGTTTGCGAACGCTCGTGTCGAAAACTTTTATGCGATTATGCGCAAGAAGGTTGCGTCGGTAATGGCACGAGTGCGAGGGAGTCGTAACAGTGTGCTCAGGATGGTGGGCGATAGAAGTGACACTGTCCTGCTTAGTAGGTTCACAGAACTCCATGTTACGGGGGTTCGGCGGGCCTGCTGAGCGGGAGCATGTGTCATTTGTTTTGTTTGTTTTGTTGTATTTGTAACTATTTTACCTATTTATTGTGTTTTTGTGTGTATTTTTTTGTATTTTGTTTTTAATTGTAATGAATGAAATTAATTATAATTATAATTTTAAAATAATAATTTTAATTTATAATAATAATGTAAGTAATCATTTTAATCTAATCTATGGACTGTGTCTGAAAATAAATGATTTTTATTTTTATTTATTTTTTTTTATTTTATTGCAGGCTTATGATACCCCCGTGCTGCGGAGCACACGTGTCACCGTTGGTTCCTGATCTCATTCCGGTCGAGTTGGATGCTGTTTCATCGGGCTAAGAGAGTCAAGGATCAGAGAGGTGCACGTGTATTTGCACATACTTGTGCTCTGTAATATCTCCTGCGCAGATTGCAAATCTCCGCTGAGATTGGCCGCTGTGGCTGAAATCGGTCAGTAGTTCTATGAATCTGAGTTGATTCAGTCGTAGTATGCACAAAAATATCGAAAGTTTGGTAAGTACATACCTACAGTAACATAGCACTTAAAAATATAACGTTTATTCAAAGGTATGTATCGTGAACGAACGCGGTAATGTATCGTCCGTTTTTGAAAAGGACGCATTAATGAATGTGAACCCATTTACATGCGATCAGTGTTGCCTTTGATCAGTTTTTATTTTTTATTTTTATTTATATTCACTGGGGAAAAATAATAATCTCAAATACATTAAATACCTACGTATATGTGTACGTAGTACGATGCCGAATAATACTCTCAAGGATCGGACAGGGTTTTTGTTACATGCTGTGTATACATTCTTTTTTTTTTATTATTATAATTAGAATAGGTACATAAACAATAATAAATTATAATAATATTAAATATATTTTTTACTAGAAGACTACTATCAATGTGGGTAGAATTTACATTACTAGCAATCTTGTTAACCCCTCCAACTAAGCTAAATATGCTTGTGTCTGGAGTGGGTCCACGGCAATAGTGGGTGGAGTGGGTGGGTGGAGTTCGAACCTGTGACCTCTCGATCACAAGTCCGACACCTTAGCCTTTAGGCTATTGACGCTTGATACTAATTGCATTCTGTTATTTTTAAATCGACCTATTCTTCTTGTGTATGTCTTTGTTGAGATTTCAGCTCTGCTGCGTGTGTGGAGACTGAAGGTTCTTTAAATAACGTAGTCGACACCAGGAATTACTTTAAAACAGTGTATTGCGAAGATTACAATTAGGTATAGATTAGAATAAAGATGCGTGCGATGTGGCGATGTGATCGGAATCAACCAGAAGAAGAAAGATTTTGAAAATAGTAGTTGATGCGTAGCTCGGCGGTGATTGGTCGGCGGCATCCGTGGATAACCAATCGCTGTGTGGTGTGTGGCAGACCCAGTCCTTAAGGCGATGACTGTTTGTTAAGGCGATGTCTGAACAGTCTTACTTCTTCTAATCTTATAAATGCGAAAGTTTATGTGGATAGATGTGTAGATATACGGAAGTTTGTTACTATTTCACACAAAAACTACTGAACGGATCTGAATGAAATTTGATAAGTAGATAGCTGACATCCTGGAATAACACATAATCAAATCAAATCAAAAAGGTGAGACGGTACTTCGCACCGGAACAGCTGCTCAACCTCTATCAAGCGCAAGTTCGGTCGTGTATGGAGTACTGTTCTCATCTCTGGGACGGATCTGCCAAATACCAGCTTGATGTACTTGAGTCTATAGATAAACGGGTCAAAAGGCTCATCGGCAACGAGAAACTGGTCGAGACAAGGCTCCAGAGCCTAGAACATCGGCGACGTGTTGCAAGCATGTCAGTTTTCTATCGGTTACAATTCGGGGAGTGTGCGATGGAATTGCACAGTCTTATTCCGCCAAGCCCGTTCCATCATCGGACTACAAGACAAACGGCGATGCGCCATCGTTACATGGTGGACATCCCACCTATACGCACGAAACGTTTTGGGAATACTTTCATTGTGCGTACGGCTAAGGAGTGGAATTCCCTGTCGGAGTTTGTGTTTCCTGATAGTTATAACCTGGGAGTCTTTAAGTCAAGAGTGAATAGGTTACTTCTAGGCAAGCGTGTTTCATCTTCGACCACATCATCGCTTAACATCAGGTGAAATTATGGTCGTAAGGTGGAGCATGGTAAAAAAAACAGAAAATAAAAATTACATAGGCCTATATGGGCACTCATAAAACGTCACAAATTAGTGCACGGTTCGAAATTGGTCGTTTCCTATGGAAAAGAAACGGCAAGAAACTCCACGGTTACTCTATTAAAAAAATTCTTGATTTTCACAATCTTTGCATAATAGATACAATTTTTTATTTATTTATTTTTTTGGTATAAGAGGACAGTATAGACTAATTGACATAATAACATACAATGTAATATAACTAATCAGAAATTAATCTCAGAGTCTATAGTGTTCTCGCATTCACATTAAAAATTAGCTTTACAAAACTGCAAATAAACTAAAGCAAATGACATTAAAAAAAATTGATGTACAAGTAAAATAAAATAAAAATAACAACAACACAAAATGTGGGGTTGTTAATAGACTTTTATACAATAACGCAGTCACAATAAGCCAGGGAAGCCACATGTGTAGAAGGAATCATAGCCAAGCAGTCTTATCTTCAAAGTGCTTTTTTCAAAAGGACACGTTTAATATGGGTTTTAAACTTTCCCTCGCTAATATCTGTCACATACTTTGGCAACTTGTTATTGAGCATATGCTGTTTATAAGGAATGACTTAGACACAGGCTACTTTTTATCCCGGAATTCCTACGGAATCGGGATTTATGCGGGAAAAACCCTTGCGTATGAAGTAGCGAGCAGGAGCTAGTTGTAAATAAAGATTTACTTATAGAAATGCAGTTCTTTTAATAGTGTTAGAACCCTTGGATACGACAAAAAATAAAATAATATAATAATATAAAAAATACACCCTGTTATTTCATTTGTGCTTGCGCTTCTGGACCGCGCTATTTCGTAAGAACATTCCCAAACAATTTTGTGTCAGTTCGACAGTTAAGTCTAGGGTTTTAAGGTTATTAAGTGTTCAGGACTTCAATAGGCCAGTGCAACGATACTGGTGTCTGAACTGTCCACGGTTCGTGGAGCTTAACGTTGCTCTCAATAATCAAAGTACTTACACAATAATCTACAGGCTCTCCGGCCGACAACAATCTATAGCCTCTGAGGCTTTATAAATACCACTAACCTTCTGTGCTGGGTTCGCCAACTTCGACCTTCCTAGGTCACGCCCAAGTGTAGCATGTATGTAATATGAGGTGAGTAATTGAAAGTGTGATGTAAGTCAAGTGTTCTGAACGTTCACAAGGCGTCAGTCTCCAGATGGCGCGGTTCAAACAGCATCACAGCCCAAACTCACACCGGATTGAAGCTATTTATCACTACTTATTCCAACAAATGCGCGTGCCACGCGATGGCATCAACCCGGCGATAAATCCAAAAATATCCCGGGGTTTTCGTCAAATGGGGATTACAACTTCAAACAATAGTTAACTCGCGACCCAATTATCGGTTTCAACACGCGATTCCAAACGATATTTTACCAATTATAATTAACTCAACAGGGTCCCATGACCGACATTTTTTCCAAGGAAACCAATTTATCTGTCAAGAGAAAAAGTTATGTCAAGCCCACAGATAATTGATGTTGCCAGCCAAAAGGTGCGTTCTGTTTCACGTCGGACCGAACATTAAGTATTGTACTCATCCAGGTGGTTGGGGGACAGACTCTGCCACGTACTCCTTCTTCTATAGTCATCACCCGCCTTGTCATGTGCTTTTCGCTTCTGCGCATCACATGTCCATACCAGCGTTGACGGCTCTCTCGCATTTTGCGGTCAGTGTTTGTGACTTTGAAGGACCCGCGTATACAACGTGTAATTTAAAGGGTATATACATACCAAGTGCATGGCTTCTTTGGATGATAACAAACGATATGGCAAGGGTTTTGTAGTCCTAAGTCTACGTGTGTAGAACTTATTACAAATTCCAATACACTGATACCAGAGACCGAATTTTTCAAATTAAGAAGAACGAAAAGAATGATCGTATTATTGGCAAGTGACGTGGAAAGTTATTGACCCTCGTAGTCCTTTGACATGTTTGTTATGATTGGTATTCAAGAAATATGTGAAACCAATAATTTGGTATTAATTCTTTGAGTCAGTTATTTTGTGCTGAAACTGTGCATAGAGACTCCATACCAGATGTTGTCTTCAGCCCTTTTGGATAGATATGCGGTTTCCGTTACACGTTGTATATTCGTTCCTGACTTTATCTAATCTGGTGACATCCCCAGCCCAGCGCAGCATTTTCATTTCAGCAACATGTAGTACTTTATGTTCATCACACTTTCTTATCGCTCAACACTCGGACCATAGCCATAGAGCCCAAACAATAGTACATACTAAAGTTTTTTATTTCTCGTGGGAAAATCATTACATGACTCCTTCCTCTCCAGGTGGAGCAGATGGAAGTGACGCAGTTCCACTACGCTACTACACTAAAAATCTACGCTATTCCTTCAATTGCTCTTGCATTCCAAGACCGGGGAATCACGTAACAACATTCCCATAACACTAGTACTAAAGTTGGCGTTATTATTTGACGTAGACGTGACGTGAAGTAGCCATCAGAAATTAGTTGTAAATAAAGATAGAAATGTAGTTCCTTTAATAGTGTTAGAAGCTTGAGAGACGATAGCCTACTAAAGTGGCAGTCCCCGTGTTCACACGAGCGATAAATGACCTGTTTGTGAATCATCATTATCATCGCACAGTGTATCGTGTAGCGATTCCATCACCTTTGATCATTGATGCGATTTTATTTACCGTTCATTTGGGACATACCTGGTGAACCGTTGGGACCTCGTTATTTTTGTGTTCTTCGAAATTGACCTGCCTTTTTAATAATTTGTTTTTATTTCGTTTTTCCGGTGACTGAAATTATTTTTTTGGAAATGTTTGTGCCTTACTTAAATGTATTATCGACTAGTAGCTCTAAACGATTCTCCTAAACATTTATCAAGCGTACCTACAACCAAATGTAGAACTATTTGTAAACCTTCATCTATGTGTAACATATTACACTTTTTTTATTTAATTTAGGTTCACCAACAGTTGTTTTAGATAATAGAAAACAAGTACTCGTGTCTTAAACCTAACTACACAAACAAACAAAAAACATTTTTTTTAGTTTTAATGAATTTGTTAGCTTAGTTGTTAATTTTTATTTATTTATTTAAACTTTATCTACAATAGTGTTACATGGGCGGACTTAATGCAGCAAGGTTTCTCTACCAGTCAACCTTTGGGTTAAAAAAAACACATTGTGGTAGTTAGATAATTTTATCGCGGATGCTGTGATCTCTTATAAGTGAAATAGTACCTACACCTACAAAATATATAATTTATAATAATAACCTTTATATGTGTAAGTAAAAAAATCTTGACCATTCACTAGCTACGTGAGTGTTACATGACGAGGCCCCCCTGCAGAGGGCCGAAGCCTGCCGGGGTCGTGGGACTTATCCCATTACCGTGACCCCGGTACGTAAAGGGTTATTGAAGGAACACCGTGGATTTTAGTTTGATTTTACCACGTTAAAAAAAAAAGCTACGTGAGTGTTATCTGTTTCAATATAACGTTGTATAATTTTAAAGACTTATCTACAGTACCTATACTTATAATGATATATATTCATCACCACCACCATTTAAAGAAGTAGGTTGCTAAGATAGGATTTTGCAAAGTTCCCATGGGATCGGGATATACACGGGAAAATTTGGAGTATTGCTCGTCTGTCTGGTCCCCAATATATAACACTCACATAGATCGCATAGAATCAATACAGAGAAGGTTTGTTAGAGTTTTAAGGGCGAAATATGGCCTGAGACGTAAACTACCCAATTACAATCAGCGTCTCACTCACTTTCACATAAAGAGTCTAGAGAGAAGGAGATGGGTTGGTGATTTAAGTACCTATACTGCATAAAATTGTTAATGGCTCCTTTGATATTCAATTACTTGGTCAGATAAACTTTAAAATTCCAACTCGATCTGTGCGCACTCCACAATTGTTCAGTATTCCCTCTAGTAACAATAATGTTTCTGAAAACAATCCGTTGTCCTGAATGTGTAGTCAATGTAATATGCTCTAATTTAGATTTGTATTTGAACAGTTTTAACGAATTTAGTTTGCTGTATAAAATGTAATTAAAACCATAATTATCATTTAGTAACTTTAAGCAGAACCCAACCGTCACTAATGAAGTATAATAATATAATAATAATATAATAATAATAATAATAATCTGTGGCCCGGTTGTCAAAGAACATGTCAATAAATTTTTCCTCCGAATTTTTCAATATAATTTATAAATTAAATAGCCATACAAACAGCAATTATCATGTTCAACAAAACAAAAATAGTGAAAAAAAAAATCTATAAGTACATCAATGAAGTACATGAATAAATAGAAGAATAAATACAAAAAACTTTAAATGGAAAAATCAAAATGTTGACAAGGAACCGGGCAAGATTGATTCTGAACACACAACCAAGACCTGCGGAATCGTCGCTCAGCTCCGCCTCGCAGCCGCCGGGACCAGCTCCAACCGTGAGTGAAGAGACTCCGGCCGCTGCAGTTGCGTCGAGCTCGAGCGACGAATACTTCTCGCCGCCGACGACACCACCACCTGCGCGTCGGCGAGGAAGAGGCCGCCCTCCGGCCAGCTTCGGACTTCGAGGCCCTCCGGCCTCTGATAGGGTCCCCACTGCCGGTGGAAGTGTGCAGCGCATGCGATGGACAAATTCCATCAATGAAAATGTCATGCGCTCATACTTTGGGGCTACAGAGGGGGGAACTAACCTGACTGCGTACCGTGGTCGGATGCTCTCTCTGTTTCAGGTACTTGAACCAGCTCTCAACGTTTCGGCTCAACGACTGTCGGATCAGGTGCGGGTCATCCAGCGTAACCGTATGTTGGATGACGTCGTACTTGATAGACTACGCCTCGAATCACGGTGCAGTCGTGTCTCATCTGCTTCACCACAGGCTGCGGTGCAACTACAACCTAGTATTTCACCGCGACCCGACCACGTCGGTGAAGATGATGAGGACCGGGCTACATGCGTGAGTACCCAGTGCAGTGAACGATTGAGGAGTGCTTTGGAGTGTGCATTACGGGAGTATCGCTCCACACCACCCGAGCTGAGACCTCGTCTGCCTCGTTTGCCCATGCATAAGAAAAATAGGGCGCTAGTGTGTGCTCTAGATTCACTGTTGTCAAATTATTTTGACAATAGCGAAGACCTCACCGATACCCATTCGATCCTGTACTGTGCCGCTGTTGCAGCATGTCGGGTAGCTCATGTCAAGTTACCAAAGACTAACAGTGCTATTCGACCAGCTGTACCAGCTTGGCAGTGCAGGATCGAACGTCGTATCGCTGGGGCTAGAGCACTCATTGGCAAACTTATCTGCTTCAGACAGGGCAACACTCGCCCTAGAGTGATGCGCTTTGTGAGGCGGGCGTTCGCGGGGACTGATATAAGTCCTCGGGATTATCTGACCTGCGTCACAGAGCGCATCGACTTCCTGAAGCAGAAAGTCTATGCGTGGGCAAATAGAATTCGCAGATATAAGCGGCGGGTGGAGCGATACACTCAGAATCGCACATTCCAAACCAATGAAAGGTGGGTTTATAGGACCTGGGAGCCACCTGACCAAGGTGTGACTGATACGTGCTTACCGGATGATGACGCCATGTGTTCGTTCTGGCGCAGCATCTGGTCAGCTCCTGTCAGTCACACTGAGGGTGACTGGATGCGGGAAATCAGGCGCACGTGCGATCTTTTACCAGAAATGGGGGCAATCACGATCAGCCCCCAAGATGTAACCCGTGCAGTCCGTCCGTTATCTAACTGGAAATCCCCAGGACCGGACGGGCTGCACAATTTTTGGCTTAAATGGTTCCAAAGATCACACGCTCGCTTGGCATTTCAGTTCCAGTCTGCCCTAGAGTCAGGATCCCTACCCCAATTCTTAACTACAGGAATAACCCACCTGCTCCATAAATCAGGCAGTACTACGGAACCTAAAAATTATAGACCGATCACGTGCCTTCCGACGGTCTATAAAGTTCTTACGTCCATCCTGAGAACTAAAATTAATAATCATATTGATGTAAATTCAATTATGTCTGTTTCTCAGAATGGATGTGGGAACGGGTCTCGTGGTACCAAGGAGCTGCTCCTCATTGATATTGCCATAAACCAACAGGTTCGTCGTTTCCGAAGAGATTTGTCGACATGTTGGATAGATTATAAGAAGGCCTATGATTCTGTTCCACATACATGGCTCAAGAAGGTGTTGGTGTTGTATAAAATAGATCCAATACTCCGCACTTTCCTTGAGTCATGTATGGGGCAATGGAAGACGGTCCTCTGCTACCCAGGATGTCGACAGATCCAGGAAAACAGCGAACCGATTAGGATTGAGCGTGGCATATTTCAAGGCGACAGTCTGAGCCCTCTGTGGTTTTGTCTGGCTCTCAACCCTCTCAGTACATTGCTGGAGGGTTCGGGGCTAGGCTACCGGTTGAGAAGAGGTGGTCAGGTCATATCACACTTGCTTTACATGGATGATTTGAAAATCTTTGCCACCAGCAAATTGCAACTGATGGAGCTACTGAAGGTAACAGAAACTTTCAGTAGGGCCATCGGAATGGAATTTGGGGTGGACAAGTGTGCGGTCATGCATGTAAAGCGAGGAGAGATTATGGAATCCGTGGGAACTCAACTCTCGGATCCCATACACCTAAGATCCCTCGGATCAACTGAAACTTACAAGTATTTGGGTATGTCAGAAGCACTAGGCATCAATACTGCTTATGTTAAACAGTCATTGAAGGAACGCTTCTTTGGCCGTCTGAATAAAGTACTGAATAGTCTTCTATCAGGCGGAAACAAGGTGCGTGCCTTCAATGGTTGGGTTATGCCAGTATTGATGTATTCTTTTGGCATACTCAAATGGACTCAGACTGAACTTGACGCGTTGGACAGGCGGGTCCGCACAACGCTGACTGCATATCGGATGCATCACCCACGTTCATCGGTGATGAGGCTGTATATCCCCCGGAAATGCGGTGGTCGTGGTTTTTTAAATACAAAGACCCTGCATAACCGCGAGGTATGCAGCCTTAGGGAATATTTCCTAAAAGCTGACGTGGGTATGCATCGGGATGTGGTAGCGGTGGACAAAGGCCTCACCCCGCTCTCCTTAGGTAACGAGAATTGGCGCAAACCTGTAGTATTAGATACTAATGACCGCAGAGAAGTATGGCAGAGCAAGGAGCTTCACGGACGCTATTACCGAGCCCTTCATGGGTCTGAAGTAGATTTATTAGCGTCCGTAGCCTGGCTACGTTTTGGTGACCTCTTCGGGGAAACCGAAGGTTTTGTCTGTGCGATTATGGACGAAGTTATGATGACGAATAACTATCGGAAATATATTGTGAAGGATGGTACGGTAGACATATGTCGGGCATGTCACAAACCGGGAGAATCCATTCGTCACATTATCTCCGGTTGTTCTCGTCTGGCTAACGGAGAATATTTGCATAGACACAACCTCGTAGCCAGGATTATTCACCAGCAACTTGCTCTTAAATACAATCTTGTGGAATCAGAAGTACCATACTATAGGTATGTGCCCGACCCAGTTCTCGATAATGGCAATATTACACTGTACTGGGATCGGTCTATCATCACTGACAGGACTATTGTTGCCAATAAGCCTGACATAGTGGTGATAGACCGATTAGAGCGTCGCACAATGATTGTTGATATAGCAGTCCCCCATGACGAGAACCTCGTGAAAGCTGAGATAGATAAAAAAAATAAGTATCTTGACCTGGCACGCGAGGTTGTCGACATGTGGGATGTGGAGACAGCAATCATTGTGCCGATAGTCGTTACAGCTAATGGTATAATAGCCAAGAGCCTCGACCAACATCTAAGGAGGCTCTCGTTGGGCAGCTGGATCAAGGGCTTGATCCAGAAAGCAGTACTCCTGGAAACGGCGCGTATTGTGAGGAGGTTCCTCTCTATGGAGCCCTGACCACCGGTAGCTTGGACCCTGTTCCCGATACCGGTGGGCTACTATTTTTTATATTTTTAAATGTTTTTATTTTTTATATTAATATTTAAAAATGTAATTTATATGTTCATATATTAAATAAATGGAATAATAATAATATAATTTATTCAAAAAAAACCTTTTACACAATAACAGCTTTGTTACATTACATTTTAAGTATTAAGTTTCAATTAAGTTTAAAGTTAATACAATGGATATAGTGGTCACATTCTGATAGGTATACACTGATCTTAGGTTAGCAGTAATTTAGCAATTACAGGGATTGAAACTCTGGCTCAGAAACTAGGCAATGCCTGTATCTTCCGAGTCAGTGGTTCCTCTTAGATAATACAAATTCAGCCTGAATTTACACGGAACAGATGTGACGAGTATTAGTATATAACTTTTAACAATAGAAAAATGTGGTGGGTGTGAGAGTATTCTATGGTGTGTGTGAGAGTATTCTATGGTGTGTGTGCGTGTGTGGTGAGTATTGTGATAGAGTGAGTGAGAGTTTGAAAGTGGAAACATGTTTGTGGGATGGGGAATTTGAATGAATTCTTTGACCAAGCAGTATTTAAGATAAACGTGTAAATAGATTTTCTGTCTCATCATACGTCAAATGCAGTAGGTAATCTGTTACTTTGTTTTTTAATTCGAAATTATTAAGGGAATGAATGGATAGTAATTTATTTAGTTTGTTATATAATTCCGAAGCGAGAAAGGAAAATTGCCGTTTCGCGAAGCTTGTTTTTGTTGGCTCTGTTCTACATATTGGTTTCCCCGTGCGAAGAGTCATATTTCTGTCATATGGAACGGAGCCGTGTTTTCTAAGAGTTGTTCGCAATATGAAAAGCTTTCTCACAGATAGAACATTGCATTCCGAAAATAAGGTAGATGTTGGATATCGACGCGGTTTACGCATCATTACCTTTAAAACAGCCCTTTGGGCTCGTTCAATACCCAGCATTGCCGTCTTGTGAGTCCCACCCCACACTGGGATACAGTATGAGAGGATGGACTGGCATAAAGCGAGGTAGACTAAACATCTATTATATTAAACAATAAATGCTGTGTACAGTAATAATTGGACCTCAGATTTATGTAATGTATATTGTTATAGTTGTACTAAATACCTTAGTCTGTAGTCTGTCTCTGTACTTATTAAAATAAAATAAAATAAAAAACTAACCCACGCGAACGTAGTCGCGGGCAACAGCTAGTTAGATAAACCTGATGACCTTTGAAAGTTACATTGAACAGACAACGTCTGCGATCGTTTATTCTACCTATGACGTCACCCACTGATTTACATCAGGCCCGATTGACGTCAGAAATAATTGGTGCACGTAACTTTAGTAGTCACCTATTCACCTCAAGATTACGTAGTAAGAAATTAATTAAAACCTTGACAATATCATTGTTATTAGATTGAAACCTAGGTTAAACTTTAATTTGAAAACTCAATACAAAATAAAGTCTCCCACCGTGTCTATCTGTCCGTTTGCGACAAAAGAATCGTTGAGCTTTTTAAAGTTCTAAGTTGAGCTATACGTTATCCGACAAATGCTTGCGCTGTCTGGACTCTGGACAGGCTCACTCAAATCTGTGAGCTACTTCCCTCAAAAGATTGCGTCTGATGGTAACCTACAAGGTTCCCATATATTTATATCAGTACAGATTATATGGACTCCAAAAAAGACTATGACCTCTGAGTTTGTTTCGGTATTTCTTCTCAGGGTAGTCAATTAGAACACAGGCCTCTTCTAGTTTAAATTTACGGAAAAGTACGTATAAAAGAACACTTTTACACGTATTTTTTTGTGGAATAACAATAATTTAATAAGGAACTAGTAAAATAAAGATCATTTATAATTTATCTCAAAGATTTTCACCAATGGATAGAGTGATTCATGAAGGAGTTTTTTTAGGGTATAATTGATTAAAGCTTTGCGCGAATTAGCAGGATAAGATCGAGTGAAGCCGGGCGGGATCGCTAATGTATGTATAAACCATATACCAACAATATTCCCGGCTCCCCACGCGTGTGTCGCAACTCAGCACGCGGTCAATCCGCGCGTATTTGTTACGCTGTTGACGTGACTAGGTTTGTTCAGTGATTGTGTTGTGTGTACCAGTTGGGTGCTATCGAGTGTTTAACTATCCTACTTTAAATTGATTAGCAATTTTAGTTGTGATATGGATTTTTGCTTTTACGGAGGAAACGTTTTACCCAGTTACTGGGTTGTGGGGGTTGATAGTCGCTCCATGTAAAACAACAACAAATCCGGTTTCTGTATAAGCGGATATAGTTGGGAGAAGACTACGCAGATGATGACGGAGGAAAATCACCTTATGACTCCTCCTTCAGATCTGATGATGAATCCAACCACCCTGTGTGGACTTAGGGCGGTTGGATTCATCATCAGATCTGATAGTAGAATGGTTCTTATTTAACGCAAATGCTTCACTTGTTTTAGAAAATACCAATATCGCTTTTCGTTTTCCTATAAAATTTGAAGAGTTCCCTCGATTTCGCCAATATTCCATCATCAGATCCCGACTTGGTGACTATGGGACCAATTGGAAAGCATAGGTTTTGGAATAAAAAAAAGTTTTTTTTCAAATTGGTTCGTAAATGACGGAGTTATACGCGAACAAAAAACGCAATGCAGAGTAAACGAAAAGGTCATCAATTTAGATTTTTTTTAAACTTCTGTTGATTTTTCAGAAACGGCTTGTCCGAATTCCATAAAATTTTCATAGGACCATTTGAAAAGTATACCCTTTCCAACAAAAGTAAGGTTTGCAAGCGACGGAGTTATGCCCGGACAAACATAAAAAAAATTCAAACATCCGAATTGAGAACCTCCTCCTTTTTTAGAAGTCAGTTAACAAAAATTCCTACTCGTCATGGACAATCACGAGTCACATAAGTACTTGCCAGCTCTAGAACTCCCCTCTAAGAATCATGTCATGGCAGAAGCGAGTGTCACACTTTCATTGACTAAAAATCCACCCTGTTCCTTCTCTTTGCTCTTGCGCTACGTATCTCGTCAGAACATTCCCATAACACTAGAACTACAGTCGTTGTTATTAGCAGATTGAAATTATCTAAAAGGTATAACATGTATAGAACACCTACTTACGATTCCTTGCTTGGACGTGTTTTTGCAGTAATTAGCTAATTACATCGTAATCTGTAGTGCACTAAACTGTCCTCTGTTTAGTGCACTATTAGATGATGATGTGTGAACTTTAGCTTGGCTGAGCCGGTGTTTACTAGCGCGAATATGAATACCTACTGAAGAGAATCATGATTAAGGTGCCACCCATCAGGGCGGATCAACTATGTCAGGGCTTCTAGACAATTCAAGAATCAATTCTCCATCTCTAACTTCCAAAAATAATATATTGGTGCCAGTGTTATTAAATAAAAGTACACATTATTATGTAACTAAAAAAAAACTATTTGCCAAAATCATTTCTGGAAATAAATTAGTTAAATATGTTTCAATATTTTAGGATTATGTCTTAATTTTGATAAAATAGTATGCATAATTAATCTGTCCTATTCAAGATTCAAGCTACTTTCATACCAACGTTCATCCAATTCCACTTATAAACTTTCGAAGATTTTAGCGCGTTTAAACAAACAAATTTTCCCCTTTATGATATTAGTATAGAAAAACAAATGCAACATACATAATGTTATTCATGTAGGTAGTAAGTAGGTCCTACGCGGCATCTATCAACAGTGACCGATCCACAACCAAACATGCGTATTGCAAATAACAGCCCAGTATGTCCACACGCCCTGTGTGTCCAGTAGTGGACAGTGGACAGTGGACACACCCACATGTGTGGGACTGTTTGTTTTCTTTATTTGTGAATGGATTTGTTTGGCTCATTGTGTTCAACGGGTGTGCTCTGTTGATACTATGCACTACCCGCGACATACAAAGGTAGCATGTGGTAAAACTATTGTAACTATGTGTACCCTTTGGTTTTGGTTACCTATCATAGAATAAATTTATAATGATTAATAATTAATTATATGTGTATTTAGTTTTATTATTTAATATTTATGCATTTTTATTTCAATGTCTTTTAGCGATGTGACCGCCCATTGTATCACACTTTTTTATTTCGTTGTTAAGTAAGTCCTTATTTGTTTTCTGTTATGGTGTATAATAAAGATTATATCTATCTATCTATAATCAGACAAGTAACCAACGAGACAAAGCTCCAGAGTCTCGAACATCGGTGACGTGTTGCAAGTCTATCGGTTTTCTACCGATTACATATTGGGGAGTGTGCGATGGAATTGCACCACCTAATAGGCATTGCACAATCTAATTCTACCAAGCCCGTTCCATCATCGGACTATAAGACGAACGGCGATGCGCCATCGTTACATGGTGAACATCCCACCCATACGCACTAAACGGGAATACTTTCATTGTGCGTACAGCTAAGGAGTGGAATTCCTTGTCGGTTTCTGTGTTTCCTGATAGCTACAACCTGGGAATCTTTAAATCAAGAGTGAATAGGTTACTATTAGGTAAGCGCGCTTCGTTTTTGACCGTACTATCAGTACCTCTACCATGAGTTTACGCAACCAAAACTCGCTAGCGTTTCCGTAAATTATTTGTATGAAATATTGTACAGCGCCCCTAGCGGTCACAGAAAGAATTAAAATTCGTACCATGAGCACTATAGATTACAATAGGTTTAAAACCTAACGTAATCTATACGATAGTCACTAACGTTTTTTAGCTGTCACCATACTAAACGGTACCATGAGTCACTAATTCGACAGGCGCTAGCGAACGATACGCTTACGGTAGTAGTTACGTTGCTCACTAGCATTTGGGCGTGTGAAACGTGTGTTTACATTAACATTTAATACGTTTTGAGTATAATAAAGTTATAATAATGTCTGCAAGAGCATATTTAGCGTGGAATATGTTAGTGGCCGCTGGATTTGAAGATCAACGACGTGAACAACGTGAATTTCAAGCCAACATGATAATTCATGTTGTTTTATAAGCTTTGTTTTTTTTTTAGGAATAATTTATACATCAATTAATTGTAGCATATGCTGGAACCAAATATAACACCTATTGTACCAAATTCTTAAAAATAAATATTTTTTATTTAATTAGATTATTAGTAGAAGTTGAAACATACCTTTCCATGAACTTCACCATCAATTGGAACTGTGAGACACTGGTCCTCATTGTATTAAACAATCCAAATTTTTAAACCACACAAAGCACCTCTGTGACAAAACATTAACAAACAAAAATACAAATTGAATAGACGACAATGACGTTACAAGAACCACTCGAAATTCAAAAGCCACTAAATACCATAAGTAGTGCACTAATCATAAACTTTTCAATTTTGTTGGTTTATTTTGTGATATTGACTGTCTTAATATTTTTAGCATAGCGATAACACTACATTTTGAGCTTAAGAGCAGTTCTTTCTTTTTATTAGCGGGAAAGAAAGAAACAGAACATAAGTAGTGACCCATAGACGAAAGTATTCTACGAGTGGAGTGAAGTTAGCTAGACGACATGATCCTTCGAGCTCACGTTAGCGCCTCCGTAAATTTCCTCAAATGTCATGGTGCAAGCATTATCGAAATCTATTCGATCCACGTTTGTACGCTAGCGAGTTCAGCGCTAGCGAGTAAGTTGTCGATGACAACTCATGGTAGAGGTACAGGTGAGATAATGGTTAGCGTGAGCTATTATCGATAAAAATATTCACATAAATGAGTTTCTGCTTTATTAATGTCAGGAAGTACTTCAAAAATTGACGCTAATTTAGAATAATCGTTCTTATCCTAACCCACTCTTTAAATAGTGAAGGGAAACATCGTGAGGGAACCAACATGTGCTAGGACCAAAAACCGAACACATGTAACACCTACCACCCCGCACTGTGCACGCGTGCTGGAGTACGGACCAATCTCTCTCAGAGAAAACGCCTTTGTAGCAGCTGTGGCAACGTTACAGTAACTTTTGCATACATACAATTAAACGGGTTAGTGAAAAGCTTGAAATAATAAATAAGAAATTTCATGAAAATATACAATCCTAGCAGTTGCCTACGACTTCGTTCGCGTGGGAAGTTTTTCCCGTGTAAATCCTAATCCCGTGGGAATTTCGCAAAATCCCGTCTTAGCGAGCATCTACGTACTAAAAGGAACCCTCATGCACAATTTAAGAGCCCTACTACTTGTAGTTTCTGAGATTTCGTGATTAATCAGTGAGTGGTATTTCGCTTTTTGTATATATAGACAAAGAGTAATCCTACGGAAATAATCACTCAAAAAATAAAGTAAATTTTCTCAGTATTGCATTTCGTTTTACAGTAATTGAGTAAACTTTATAACTATCCACTGAAACCCGGTTTATTGATACGTTACTGAAGTTATTATTTTGGTGTATTTCAATACCTATCGACTGGAGTGATTAATTTGTAACTTTAATTACAACATATTTTGATTAACGAAAATGCACCTGTTTATTCATTTTCATACGAATCTTCTAGTTTTATATACCTATTCAGTACCTATCATCATATGACTTGCTACTTTTTACATATTATGTACACTTTTTGTACGTTTATAGGAAATTTGTTTAAAAAAAGGCCAAGTGCGAGTCGGACTCAGCCATGGCGGGTTCCGTAGAGCGAAAAATAACTTTGGTTTTCATGGTGTTTGCTATGACTATGTCATATTTGCGGTTTTTGAAAATGTGCTTATATCTCAAAAACGGATGTCTCTTTCAAACTTAAATTCCCGAAATAAATTATTAAGATGTTTAGTTTTTTTTTTATTCACTGTTTTATTGTAAAAGTTACAGGATACACATATTTAAGGCTAACCATTTTGTAACTATAAAAATAATTACGATGGACACACCATACGTAAAGGTAGAATGTATTTTTTTTTTTGTATAAAAACCATAAAGAGGTTTACAGAATACATCTACCAATTTTAAACTATGTAGTCCTAATAGTTTCGGTGTAAAGTGACTGTAACATACGGACATACACTATAAAGAATCTATAAGGATTTTGTTTTTTGCCATTCCGCTACGCAGCCCTAACAATGTGCTAATATTACGTTATTTACTTGTGGGATGTTTACATTTTGGATAGTTTTTACTTCATCCACGTTCATTGCAGTATTGTATAGCTCGGTTACTGCCCCATTAATCATACGGCTATTGTGTTGAGAGGCGTGCTTGGATCTTCAGGGTGTATTTCCCTAGGGATCCACAGTTTTAATGTCAATAATCTTTTTGATTACACATATCTTAGAAATGCGTCACAGAAAAATCTCGGTATGTTGAGATTCCGTAAGCCATTCACGGAACGTCATTTTAAATCATTATCAACAATATTAGTTTTTAAGCTCACATGGTCACTAACAGTATCATAAGAACTTAAAACGGGATATTTTAAAAATGAACGAGAAAGAGGGTAGACCGATTCGTCTGCTCATAAACGTCCACCCTCAATTACTTCAGTTCATCCGTGATCATGGCAATTGCAACAGTGCCGAAATATCGGAAACTCGAAATCGAAACAATAAGTACACATGGTAGGTATCCCGTTTTGAGTTCTAATGATACCACCATAAACACGTCAAAAATTATTTGAAAAAATTGGCCAAGTGCGAGTCGGACTCGCCCATGAAGGGTTCCGTAGTTACTATAATAAATATAATATACTTAATAAATTTATTTGAAAAAAAAAAAATCAAAAAACCTTACAAATTTCTCAAAACTAGCTTATTTACAATTTTTACAACTACGCCAAATAACTTTGTTTTTCATAGTATTTGTATGAATTACAAAGTTATATTTGCGGTTTTAGAAAATATACTGTATCTCAAAAACTGCTGACTCGATCTCGTTCAAACTAATTTTGGTTGAAAGTTTACATTAAGATCTACAACATATGGTTTTTTTTAGATTTTTCACTTCATTATTATAGAAGTTAGAGGGGGGACACACATTTGACCACTTTGGAAGCGTATATCTTTTAAACGATTAACTTTATGAAAAAGTCATTATAGAAACCTTAATGTAATTTTTAAAGACCTGTCTATAGATACCACACACGTATAGGTTACATGAAAAAAAAAAACAGTTTCAGTTCCACGTATGGGGAGCCCCCTTTATTTAAAATGTTTTCTAAATTTTCTCTTAAAATCGGAAAGCGGTTCACAGAACACATCTACTTACCAAGTTTTACATGTATAGTCTTAATAGTTTCGGAATAAAATGGCTGTGACATACGGACGGACGGACAGACAGACAGACAGACAGACAGACGGACAGACATGTCGAAACTATAAGGGTTCCGTTTTTTGCCATTCGGCTAAGGAACCCTAAAAAACAGGAAACTACCCTCATCAACTGCTTAGCTATTTCCCAACTTTGTTGGGTCAGCTTCCAAACTCATCAATTGCAGCTGGCTACTAGTAGCTGGGTAACAAGACACTAGTACTTAGTATAGTGTCACATTTTCTAGACTGTGAAAGATGGACATATGACAGCCGATGGTTATGACAGCCGAGACCAACGTCTCGTGCTTTCCGAAGCCTGGAGGAATCTTGGTATGTTAATATGGTGAGCCATTAATAGAACGAGCTGGAGACTCTTTGCATAGCATTGAAGACCGACCCATGCTGTTGTCTTAGAACAACAACGCATAGAATAGGCGTCTAAAACAAAACACGAGCGATTTCGTGTGTCCACTTTCACCCGTATTCACAAACAATACTTTTCTCAGTAAAGTAGCAGCGCTATGCGAAGTAAGGCATTTCTCACTGCGTTGCATATGGCAAGCCTTTCAATTCATAAACAATACTCAAACGACCCTTGACTAAGCAAACGCACAGCGTTGAATAGAGCTCTGCGATTGGTTCGTTTGTGTTGCGTAGTTCACTTCGCTGCTTGAAGTTCATTTCATTTGTTAAAACATAACCTCAAAACATAAATGGTGACCGGTGTTCGAGAACTATTTCTTTCGTCTGCGTGTTGATTTAATTGTGTATTTGTGGATTTAATAAATAGGTAGGTATAGATAGTTCGTTAATAAAGTCAAAAGCCTTTTAACAATAGAGTGAGTAGAAATGGGTTTGAGTTGACTGAATAGACACAATTCAAATATAGCATAATATTTTTACAAAACTGTTATAATGGTAAAGTTTTCATTAGTGGGTACCTGAGAGCTGCCAGAAGAATAAAATCTTAAGGCCACAAGCAACTGATAAATTGCTGGCACTGGATGTCCTCCAGTAGTTAATTTTTCTAGGTCTTCATTCATCAGTGGCAAGAGTATAAAAAGTACCACATCTTTGGAAAACCTATAGCGTCGTCTAAATTCATCCGAATTGTAATAATCAAAAGGATTTTGGAAATCCCGTATCACTTTTCTGGTATTCATTGTGCTTCTCTCATTGATATAATTATCAAATTATTCTTCACTACTATAATCCATTGTAAAAGGACGCTATTAAAATGGAAAATTATTACAAACAATAAAATTCAACCCCGAAAAATATTTCTCGTAACACATAATAGACCACAGAGAATCGAGAGACACAGCTATGCGTTGCTTAAAACAGCTAGCAGGCTACCTTAGCTGTGCGTTCATTCTAAGGGACGCATAGTGCTAGCCGCCACTCAAGTATTGTCTATGAATAAGTTTTAGGGGCCCTGTGCGCTCGTACGCGCTATGAGACCGCATAGTAACGTTTGTGAATACGGGTGTTTATTTTCTTTGTGTGCGTAAGCCGAATGTGTCTACGTTCTCCAAACGCACACAAATATAGCTTTCAGTGATACCATTACCAGACCATTACCCACAAAAATGGGAAAACGCACTATTATGTTGCTGGATCAAATCAAGTATTTTATGTTATGAAACTAGATAAGATGATGTTTTTTCATGTAATATGACATATATTTACGGAAGGTAAACGAAATGAGATATCGTTTATTGCGTTTAGAATGTTTGATGTGTAATGTGTTATAATGATATTATAGAAATGTATTAATTGCTTGAAAAATCTCGTTTGATATCAATTAAAAGTATGTGTTGTATTTATGAAATAGAAAAATATTATTGAAAAATTTACTTAAATGAAAAAAATCTTAATCAATAAAATTGTCATCTTTATGATGCCACTCTTCGAACTAACAGTAACTTTTAGTTATAAAACACTGTAGGTAGTAGCTGTAAATAAATATAGTTTAGTTTGACGCATACATAATTGCCGCCAAAACTATATTTTTTTTTAAACAAAAATAAGCACAAAAGAAATCAATATGGGTATTTTTTTCCTCACGGATAGCAACATTGAATTGTGATAAGTTAGGTTATTAGAATTTTTGTTTGATGGTCGATTTACTTAAATATAATGTATAAAATGTAAGTATTTACTTGTGAAATGTAATTTGATTACACGTTTTTTGTTTTCCTGAAGGACTATGACATCCCTTTACGCTACAAACGGTCGTTTTAAATTATTTACTCGCGAGCTCTGTTCGGCAGAATGTGACCTTGAGTACTGACGGCTCGTCGAGCAAAGTTAGTCAAAATGGCTAAGTTTTAGTTGCCTCACTTTTTGCACTCGTACTATCCTTCTATGCGTTGTCGTTCTAAGGCTGTTGTTAATATTTAGCCATAAGCTCCTTTACAGAGGACAAAACGTTTTGGGAATACTTTCATTGTGCGTAGAGCAATTGTCTCTGCTTTACAGTATTCTGTTCAATCCTAAGACCCGCTCTTATCTTAAAGAATGTTTTAAGTTCCTCCATGACACACATGCCAAATTTCTGAGGTCATCGGAAAACTTGAGGCTAAAGGTACCGAGTCACTCCACCAATTTCTTTAGTAAGTCATTCGCAGCTCAAGCAGTACGACTGTGGAATACTCTTCCCGTGTCAGTAAGACAAGCACAAACTCTTCCTTCTTTCAAAAACATGGTAAAAGATCTCTATCTCTCTCTTTAATTTGTTACTATTTTTATATAACCCAGCTTTGTTTTTTTTATGTGTATTGTGTAAAGCTGGGAATCCTACACAAGGTGAGGCGGTACTTCACGTCTGGACAGCTTCTAAATCTGTATAAAGCACAGGTCCGTTCTTGCGTGGAGTATTGCAGCCACTTGTGGGATGGCTCTGCAAAGTACCAGCTTGCTGCATTGGACTCGATCGAGCGCAGAGCTAAAAGGCTTATAGGCGATGAGGTGCTGGTGGACAAGCTTCATAGCCTGGCTCATCGGCGAACCGTTGCTTGCCTGTCGGTTTTCTACAGATTGTACTGCGGGGAGTGTGCGCAGGAGCTCCATGACCTGATTCCTCCATCTCCCTTTCACTACCGGTCTACCAGACGCACGGCTGGGTACCACCCTCACTTGGTTAATATACCGTCTTGTCGTACCAAGCGCTTGACTTCCACATTTATTGTGCGCACAGCCAAGCTGTGGAATTCTCTGCCGGCTTCTGTGTTCCCTGCCACTTATGACCTTTCAGCCTTTAAAGCACGAGTAAATAGGCATCTTCTGGGCTCGCTCGTCCCATCTTAGACCTCATCTATCGCTTACCATCAGGCGAGATCGAGGTCAAGAGTACGCCCAACGGTAATAAAAAAAAAAATTGAGTATATGTGTATTGAGTATGTAGGTTATTACTTATTTATTGTATATAAGTGAATAGTACACCATGGACTTCCCGCGTATTTATTTTCTCCTGCTGTGTCAAATTCATCCAAAGGTTGTCTGTAAAAGATCGCTTTTAGCGATAAGACCGCCTTTGTATTTTTTTAAGTCCTTATTTAATTCTGTTATGGTGTACAATAAAGAGTATATTTATCTATCTATCTAAGGAGTGGAATTCCCTGCCGGAGTCTGTGTTTCCTGATAGCTATAACCTGGGGGTCTTTAAGTCAAGAGTAAATAGGTTACTTCTAGGTAAGCGAGCGTAATCGTCGACCCCGTCATCACTTACCATCAGGTGAGATGGTGGTCAAATGCGAGTTTATTTTATCAATTAGAAAAAAAAACCGGCCAAGTGCGAGTCGGACTCGCGCACGAAGGGTTCCGTACCATTATCTATAAAAACAGCTAAAAAAATCACGTTTGTTGTATGGGAGCCCCGTTAAATATTTATTTTAATCTATATCTTTTGTATTTGTTGTTATAGTGGCAACAGAAATACATCATCTGTGAAAATTTCAACTGTCTAACTATCACGGTTCATGAGATAAAGCCTGGTGACAGACGGTCAGATAGACAGACGGACGGACAGCGGAGTCTTAGTAATAGGGTCCCGTTTTACCCTTTGGGTACGGAACCCCAAAAAAAATCTATCTTAGACCCCAGTAAAAATTGTTTCTCAACATAATGTCAATACATAGGTACAACAAAGTACACAATCAGCCACAACTTACCTATGTACTATTACACATACATACGTAGTTACAAGTCGTGCCACCACCGCACTAGCAACTCAGGTATTTAGCGAGCATTCCAATCATAACTTAGTTATGACCGTGTATTACAGTGTATTAATAATAGAACATAAATACATAAGTACACAGGTACTTATGTATTTATGTTCTATTTATGTATTAATATTGCTATTACAAGCTGAGTCTGGGCTATTAAAACTTTAAAAGCTGCTTATACCCAAGCAGCAAGAATATTAATGACTAATTATTAGTAGTGATGAATAGTTTCATTGAGCGTACAGCTAGTGACTGGAATTCTCTGCAGGGGTCCCGTTTGTGTTTCCTGATAGCTATAACCTGGGAGTCTTTAAGACAAGAGTGAATAGGTTACTTCTAAGCAAGCGTGAACCACATCATTGCTTAACATCAGGTGAGATGGTAGTCAGACGCAAGCCTATTAACAATATCTATAATATTTAATAACCTCTCAATGGGTATTGTGTTACCCAGCCACTGGGTTTTGGGGGTCAGTAGTGAGTCAGCTGCATCCATTTTGATTGAGAAGTATCCCAGACAGTTGGGAAAAGGCTAGCAGATTATTTAGGGATAAAATTAATGCTGCTGACACAGCGACGCGGTAGCCAAGCGTCTTTTGAAATACAAAAAAATTTTTAGCAAAAAATAGAACCATATAAAAACACTACAAAGGCAAAAATAACTTTAATTTTGGAAGGCGGTGTTTAAAACGAAAATATATACAAAACTAAAGACACCTTCCGAAATTAAAGTTATTTTTGCCTTTGTAGTGTTTTTATAATGAAGTCGGTTCTATTTTTTGCTAAAAAGATTTTTTCACGCTTTTTAGTGGGTCGGTTTGTAATTTATCTAGTTACAAAAGCCAAAATGTCAACTACTTATCACCTTTTACAAAATATTGCTTTTCCCGGTGCAGAGCCGTTAATTTTTGAGGAGATCTCCTGGTACATCACCATCAGCTCTACTTCACCATATGCACTGTGACGAGCATAAAGTGCTTAACATCCATATTCAAGTAATCTAATCGCAATCAACGAAATACTTATTATTGCGTAGTTTCGGTGGCCATCTGGGGTCTTCATCATCAGTTCAACTTCCCCAAATGGTACTTTTCGGAAGCAACTGCTCAAGGTACTATAAGAAATACCCAAAACGCTATAGGTGTGCCTATAATATTTGAAGAGTTCCCTCGATTTCTCCAAGATCCCATCATCAGATCCTGATTTCGTAGCAATGGGACCAACTAGAAAGTATACCCATTCAAACGCAAAAAGAATTTTTCAAATCTGTCCAGCCATCTCCGAGTTATGAGGTAACATACATAAAAAAAAAGTTCAAGACGAATTGTAAACCTCCTTTTTTTGAAGTCGGTTAAAAATAGGCCAATTTAAAATTCCAAGTATAAAATAAATCGCTTGCTGGGGTTGTGGAAATCTTCTAACGAGATACCGCGGCCTCAGAACTTATGGGCAGCTGAAGGAGCACGGTGGGTTTTTAGTCAGTAAAAAAGTCTGACACTGCCTTCCGCTCCACCCACGGGAGGAATCATTTGATGTTTATCTGACCCAGAAAGAAATGTCCTAATAGTTCAAAGTTGACCCAAAACTAGGCAGTGTCACTAGCAACGTTTCCAATATAACATTCTAAAGAAACATTTATTTTGTATGTTAAAGAAAAAGTAATAATATTTCATATGGCGCCTTAACCTCTCCATCCTTGTTAAGTACTGTGTCCAACTGCCTGTCTAATGTCACATTTGGTCCCACACGAGAGAGAGTGGGTGGTGCGTCTCTTGACAACTGTGTGTCACTCGCGCTGACCTGTTATTATCTTAGAGGTTGAAGACATAGGAGGCAGCGGTAGCGATTCTGGATGCAGGTTCCTCGTAATGAAGTGATTTAACAAATACAAGGCAATAGCCTTATGGCTAAGATGTTGACCTTGTGAAGGTCGTGAGTTTGAACCCCGCCCATTACAGTATTGTCGTGAATCCACTCCAGACTCAAGCATATTTAGCTTAGTTGGAGAGGTTAACAAAATTGCTAGGAATGTGAATTGTACCCACATTGCTAGTTTTAAAAAAATAACCTTCTTTCATTGTGAATCTGTGTTTCCTGATAGCTATAACCTGGGGGTCTTTAAGTCAAGAGTGTATAGGTTACTTCTAGGTAAGCGTGCTCCATCTTCGACCACATCGTCGCTACTAATATTATCGCTACTAATATGTTGACGCAGTTGATACTTCTGTCGCTGCCACTGAGGGTTTAGTTAAACCTGACAACTATCATCCACCATTAGATATTAATATTAAAATTAAATCTTCACACATGTCTGATGTCATTGAACCGAGTAACATTGAATCTTGTAAAGACTGGAATTTCAAAAAATGTGACCGAGATAAGCTTTCTGAACTTCTCTCAAATACTTCATGGGAAAAGGTTATCCAGACCAACGACGTATATTTAGCCACCAAGTATTTTTATGAGACCATCTACACCATATTCGATATTTGCATACCTAAAAAACGGAGGTGTAGAACTTCAACTAGGCGCTATCCGGTCTGGTTCACTAAAGATATAATTAAAGATACTAAACTGAAGCTTAAGTGGCACTCAGTTTGGAAGCGCAAAAAATGCACTATAGCTTATAAAACCTTTTCAGATTTAAGAGCTAGCCTTAAAACACGAGTAGCATTGGCTCATGAATCACACATAAATATAATTGAAAGCAATTTAAGAACCAACCCACGTAATTTCTGGCAACATATTTCTAGTTTGCGCTCAAAAGGTGGTTTTGATCCGAATGTCACCTACAAAGGTCATAAATTTACAGGTGTTCACGCAGCCGAAGCCTTTGCAGATTTTTTTGTTAGCGTCTATCTCCCTGAAGTTCCACTTCTTGATGCTGAAAAAACTTTAGCTAGTGATAATAATGTCAACAGCAATTACATAAACATATTTAAATTTTCTCCTCAAGACATCATTTTAGGAATAAACAAACTTAAATTAAGTAGCTCAGTTGGTCCTGATAATATTCCTCCTGAAATATTGAAAAGTTTTAAAAAATATTTCTGTTTACCATTACATCATATTTTTAATCTATCACTAAAAAATGGAGTCTATCCTCGACAGTGGAAGATGTCACGAGTCACGCCCATTCCCAAAAGTCACAAGAAAACATTAGTTGAAGAATTCCGTCCTATTGCCATTCTGTCATCACCAGCTAAAGTCTTCGAGAATATACATATTACATAATTACATTTACTACCAAGTTGAAAAATATCTGTGCGACGAGCAACATGGTTTCAGAGCAAAACGGTCGGTGAATACGAACCTTCTTACCCTAGTAGACTATATTTCCAAACGTTTAGACCAGGGAGGCCAAGTAGATGTGTTGTACTTTGACTTCCGGAAAGCGTTTGATAGGGTCAATAACGATATTCTGCTGGCGAAACTTTGCGCTATCGGTTTTCCACCACGTCTCCTGCGGCTCCTCGCTGACTACCTCCGCGATCGTCAACAGTTTGTCAGATTGGGGCTTTATGAGTCCAAGCCCTATCATACGCGCTCCGGAGTCAGTCAAGGATCAATTCTGGGACCACTCCTGTTTTTAATAATGGTCAACGACCTTCCATCAGTCATTCTTCATGCCAAAAGTCTGCTATATGCAGATGATTTAAAGCTTTTTTCTGAAATTCACTCTGAAACCGATTGCTTGGGGCTGCAACGTGACCTAAATTTGATATTAGATTGGAGCATAAAGAACAAAATGGAATTTAACCCTGCCAAATGTTTTGTAATGACATTTACTCGTGCACGTCATCCCGTCAACTTTGCGTACAAAATTAACGACAGCACCATTACCAGGACAAGTACAATGAAGGATCTAGGTGTACATTTTGACAGCAAACTCACTTTCCATGATCACATATTATTAGTAGCAAAAAATTCATTTCAACGTTTAGGTTTCGTACTACGCAATGCTAAGGACTTTAAGAACATAAGTGTTATAAGATCTATATTTAACGTACTAGTTCGCAGTAAGCTGGAGTCTAGCGCATGTGTCTGGAATCCTTTTGAAAAGAAATACACATTAGTTTTAGAGAGGGTTCAGAAGGCTTATCTTAGGTACCTTTATAAGCGCACTTTTGGTTTCTATCCCTTTTTGTATCCTTCTAACTTTCTCCTAGGCATTTTAGGGTATAATTCTCTAGAAGTTAGACGGAAAAATGATCAAATCATTAATATGGTTAAAATATTTCGCGGAAAAACAGATGCTCCTGATCTCCATGACGAACTAAGCCATCTATTTGCTCCGATCAACTTTAACCGAAATAGGAGACACAGATTGTTCGCTGTGTCCAGGAGTCGTACCGTCGCTCGAGCCCAGTCTCCTATTCCTCGCACACTCCGCGCTCAACGTTCTCTTGGATGCCAAACCTGATTGTGATGTGTTTGCGGATGAATGGAAGAAGATCTTGTCTGTATGCCTGGAGTACTGTGAGATGAGTGTATGACTGTTAGATGTTTTTTTATAATGTTTTTTATAATGTCTTCAATTAATGTAATTGGCCTTCGGCCGTGTTATTTTGAAGTAAATAAATAAATAAATAAATTATAAATGCGAAAGTAAATTCACGTGTGAACCACTACACCAATTTTAACAAATTTTAGTATATATTTTGGTATATTAGACCTCAGATACAGATCTAAGGTCAACAGTTTCCCGGGGAAAATCATCAAACGATTCCTACCGTTCTAGATAGAGCAGAAAAGAGTATCAAACTTATACTGACTACGAAACCCACTTTGTTCCATAAGTTGCTTGTAAAACCTGAATATAGTCTGTTTAGAATAAATAACTGAATCCATTCCAATAATTTTTACACCATGTTATATTTTGCCATAAATATCTATAAAACAGCTTATAAGCTAGACAAGACGCGCGGCGCGGCCGCCGCTTGGTGACTGGTGAGCAATGTGAGCATGTGTTAATACGGACAACCAGGTAACATCACAAGCTTATAACTTCGTGATTTTTTATGTTACAGTATTGAAATTTTGTACATAGATTCTTTACATAAATATACTAGACCCGTGTTTCATGTTTCTCATAAACAAAAACTAATGTTGTAGAACCTATCATTTCAGGAAAGGCCATCCAATTCAGTCTCTGTCACTCATCAAGAGGTGCTGCCTTCACTGGTACTGTACCGTTACTCCAGTAACTCGGCTGCGTGTCACCATTCCTGACATGACACTTACTGTCCGAATCCGTAAAACAGACTTGCTCCACAGACATTGTACTTCTAGTTGGAGTGTTGTTAACACGCACACATACACAACTCGAGTTTACGATTGATTTTGAAGGGAAATAAAGTGGCTTGTCATAGAGGCGAAGTAGTGACTTAGGTTCGATTTAAACTAAATATTGGCTATTTTCTTAGTCTTTAAAACGCTAACGCAGATTCTAAATTAAATAATATTTTATTTGAACAACCAGGTCCATATACCGGGTGAAATTGAATAGACGCGACAAATTTAAATATACAATAATACGCGTTGTCAAGAAAATTTAGAACATATCAAATGTAAAATTAAAAAAGAATTTATCAGTGTTACGAAAAACGTTAAAATAATGAAAGTATCAAAGAATTTCGCGTACTACCGTTTTCGTGTAGTGGGCACGATTTAGGTACATTCTCGCTATGAATGAATCGCGCCGCGCGCCCCCGCCGCGCGGGGGCGGTCGCCGGGAAGGGGTGTAGTGCGCTGGCGATCATGCGAGGTTTGGCAACGTCGCGCGATACTTACACTAGAAAATAGGCAAAATTAGGTGAATGACCGCTATGAACGGCAACGTTTAATAACATGAGTACTCCACGACGGTTATTGACACTGCGATGAGTCGGACGAGATTTTATGATACTTTAATTTTTCTTATTTATTTTGCCTATTAATTATTTTGCTCGAATACCGATAATTCGTAGTTAAATAAAGATAATAACATCAATGGACCATTTTAAAACAATAATCACGTAATTTTTTTAACGATTTAGATTGTAGAAAAAACAGTTTATAATTACTATGTTACTGTAACTGAAGCTCCCATATCTTTTTGTCGCATGTGTTCAAAGTCAGGCTGTATATATTATATTTTGGCTTCACTCCAAGGGACTTTGTCACGATAAAAACAAAACTCTTCTTCTTTTGCGGTCGAGTAAGCTACAAGCTACTCCCCGTCCAAATCTTAGTACTTTCGAAGATTAATGCGGTTAAAAAAACTTTAGGGCTTTACAATATTAGATCCTAAAGATTGCTTTTTTTCGGTGGGAAATTCACCAAATGACCCCTCCCCCTGGGTGGAGCGGAAGGTAGTGCAGATATTTATTTTAAATGAGCTTCATAATTTCTTTATTACCTAAAGATCACACGTATTTGGGAACTAAGGTCTTCCATATGAAGCAGCGCTTGCTGTGTGTGTGTTATGTGGCCATCATTACCTCTGTGTCTTACTAATACATTATACATTTGGTATTTATTTATGGACTTGCCACTATAACGACTTACTACTAACACACACTAAAATCATGCAGATAAATTTTTACAGGCGATACAGACGGAACGCTGAAACGTGATAAATAAATTCAAGTGTGTAAACCTTTCATTTTTATTTTGTTCGCTGAGTGCCATGTTATTTCTCTATTCAATTGGAGTCACGCACCGAAATACTAGAGCCCAAATCTACATACATACCATAACACAAACTAATCAAATCCCTCAATCCTACCGCACGGCGTGAAGTGATCGTACCTTCAATCACACTGAGTAGATAGGGTACAGAGGTTTAACTACTTTTTAATAAGTGTCACTTTTAATGATAGTGTGGCATCGAATTGCCGCGGCTAGCATACCACAGATAAAACTTCGATGGTTTGGGTGGTAAGTTTATGTTTGTAATAAATGTATTCGCATGTTTAAAATAATAAACAATAAAAAAAAAACATCCCCTCATTTCACCTAGCTTCTAGGTGATACAATCCAGGTGAAATGATTCGACATATGCGGTGAATTTTTTATTCATCTAGTGGACTTATATCACCCTCATATAGCATGTTTTGTTTATAAAAACTTTCAAATTAACAGACAACTGAATAAAGTGGAATAAACCGCTACAGAATGTCAGCTTCATGCGGCGAGCACGCACACACACATAGACACATTCCACGTTTGCAACCTGCATTTGTTTCAGGCCACCATCCATATATACATGTCAATCAGTGCGTGGACTAGTCAGCCATTCCGTTTCCGACGATCGCCCGCGACAGTCGTGCCGCTCCGTGCTCTAGATCGTTCCGTGCCTGAGTCATCGCTCCGATCGTCACGCCCGCCGTGACGTCACTCGTAGTCGCCGACTACGACGCCTGGTCCGGATCCGCCTTTTTCGAGGCGGTGAAGGATATCGTGTTTCTCTAACAGAGAATTGTCAAAACAATTTGGTTTGGCCCCTTCAGGGTAAAACCACAGTTTCGTGGTCCTTGGTTGGAAACCTCACGGTGTCAACAATACCAAGGGGGTGCTGACCCAACGCACCCGCTGATCCCCTTCAGGGTGAAGCAGTCAATTGGAGTCGAGTGCTAGGTTTTGGCCTTGGGGGATCTCCTAGTCAAACCTAGTTACTGAGTTCTCTTCACAGCTTACACACCTAGTGTCAGTTGGGTGTATCTACCCCTTCGCACTAGACCCAATAGGGCCCGGTTCGCACATTAAGACTGGCGATCGGTTACAAGCTTAGGGCACACCATTAGGCACACACCTCCCTGCTATCCCCGCAGGGAGCGAACTCACCTCCGGGTCATTCCCGACCGGAGGGTTAGGCAAATAGGGCCCTTCAGGCCACATCAGACGGCAACACAGTTACCGAGTTTGTCTGGGTTTCTCTTCTCGGTAACATTGTGTTAGGAGAAACTCCGGGGCAGGGCTTTTTTGGGGACCGTCTGCTCGGGGAGCTCACGTTTGACGAGTCTCCTCGAGGCTCACATGTTAGGATTAGGAGATTAGGATGCCCACCATTATCACCTCCAACATGGAGGACATGATAACCATAGTGGAGACTCTCTCCGCTAAGGTAGACTCCCTACAGATAAGGTTGAATCGAACAACCGTGATATTAGGAAATATCCTAAATAAAAACCCCGCCCTACAAAAGGAGTATGAGAAGGAGATTGACTCCATAAAAGTCAATCCCGGTCTCATACACCCCCCCGCGTTGCCACCCACCCCGCAGCCAGAGTTAGGTCCCACCCCCGCGCCCATCGCAGATAGGTCCCCCTCCCCCCCAGACGTCGAAATGGACTCTGAGGAGGAGGAACAAGAAAAAGAGAGCTCGGAAGGCGAGCGCTCGGAGCGCGTAGAGAGTATACACTCTGAGCGCTCAGAGCGAGCGGAGTCCGAGCACTCTTCCTCCAACCAAACCTCTTCCTCCGACGAGTTTATCCTCGTCGAGGGAAAGAGGAAGAAGAGGTCGCAGGCCTCGTCCTCCACCCAGGCCCCTAAGGCCAAGAAACCCTCCCCTCCCGAGCCAGCACGCTTAGTGCAGAGCCAACCCTCCACTTCCTCGGCCACTAGGCCCAGCCCTACCCCAACCCCAGTCGTCAGCGCCTCAGTGCGCAAGACCATCCCTCCCCCACCCATCTTCATCCATGATAAGGGGGCTTGGACAAACGTGTCCAAAGCGTGTGGCGAGCAACGCATCGCCTACACGAATGCCCGCGCCGTTCAGAACGGCATAAAAGTAGGGTTAGCAACAGCTAACGACCACCGCGCGCTTTCGAAGCTCCTCAAAGCTCGAAATATCCCCCACCACACGTACACGCTCCATGAGAGCAAACCTGTACGTGTGGTCCTCTGCCGGATCCCTAGCGAGATCCCCACCACCGAGATCGTCTGCGACCTAGAGTCCAAGAATATCCCGGTGATTGAGGTGCACCGTATGCACGGCAGAGGAGGCAAGGCCTCAAACAACATCCTCGTCATTTGCCATCCCACCTCCGAAGGTCCCCACCCCATCTTTTCTCTAAAAACAGTATGCAGTCTGTCGGGCATACTTATAGAAAAACCACATAAAAGTGGCACGGTAGGCCAATGCCACCGTTGCCAGTTATACGGGCACGCGGAACGGAATTGCTTCGGCAAACCCCGGTGCGTAAAGTGCCTGGGCGATCACGGCACCGCCGAGTGCAGTCGCCCAAAAGATAGGTCCCAGTGCCCAGACCCGCCCAGCTGCGTGCTGTGCGGGCAATCTGGCCACCCCGCCAACTACCGAGGCTGTCCGAAAGCCCCGAAAACCTCCGCCCCTAAACTGGCAACGCGCGCTAGCGCACGCCAGGGACGAGAGTGTCCTACACTCTCATCTGAGCTCCCCCAGACCCTCAGTCCCCAGCGTCCAACTCCTTGTACGGCGGCGAATCACGCCCAAAACTTCCCGGCACTAAGGCCGAAAGTCCCAGGGCTGATGGATCAACCCATCATGCCCCCCGCTCCGGTCGTTGTGGCTTCTCAGCCTCCACCTCCTCACCAGTCACCCCCTCGCTCGGATGAGCCGGAACTCGATGCGTTCCTCATCCTAGGGAAAACTTTCAGTTTCTTCCAGTCCCCCCGCGCCATCCAAATGGCAACGGAGGTCGTGGCCTGCAATAGCATTAATTCCCTGATTCAGGTATACTCTAAGTATCCTGATGTCAAAAGTCATTTTGCCAACCTTTTTAAACAGCCATAATGTATAACACGGCTAGTAAGAGATTAAAGCCCCGATCCCTAAAGCTAGGTTACTTCAATGCCAATGGCATCACCAATCAACGGGACGAGATCGCGACTTTCCTTCGCGATCATAGTCTCGACATCCTTCTGGTCCAAGAGTCCTTCCTCAAACCCCACCTTAGGGATCCCAAGATAGCCAATTACCGGCTAGTTAGGAACGATAGGACTAGATGCCACAGAGGTGGCACTCTAATATATTATAGGAACTCCCTGCACTGCATCCCTATGGATCCGCCGCCCCTTGCCCACTTAGAGGTATCCGTTTGCCGGCTAGGCATGACGGGCCATCCCTCTATCACAATAGTATCCGCGTACCTCTCACCGTCCAACGTAGTAGATGTAAATTCATCGATAAACGCCTCACTTCGAAGCGACCTTACCGCCCTTCTTGACATGAGTGACTCCGTCCTTATGGCGGGGGATCTCAATGCCAAACATCCCGCATGGTGTAGTCGTATTACCAACCCCCGTGGGAAGGTACTATACGACCTTTGCACACCTCTCCACATAGATATCATAGGTCCTATGCGGCCTACTCATTACCCGTTCGAGCCATCCCACTTGCCCGACGTACTCGACATTGCCCTCCTGAAGAATGTGAACTTACGTTTGCACTCTTTAGAGACGGTAGACGAACTTGACTCTGACCATAGACCGGTGATCATGGAGTTAACTCCGAGATCGGGTCCCTATGACCCTAACCGCCCCCCTCCCACACAGGTGATCACTGACTGGAGGAAAGTAGGCGAATTGCTGAAATCCAACACGTCTCCTCACCTGGACAAGATCCCCAACCACATCCAGTCCGCCGCCGACACGACGGCTGCGGTCGACTCACTCACAGAGCACGTACAATCTGTCTTGAACGACTGTTCAAGGGAGATTCCGGTGTCAGAGCACTGGCGCCGGAGACTCCCGGACGATGTACGGGCCCTGCTGACTGAGAAGAACGCAGCAGTCCGTGCCTACAGAGCTTTCCCCTGCCAGAATAACAAAACTTCATGCGGTACTTACAGCGCAAAGTAAGTAACAGCATCAGAGAGTGGCGTGAAGCCGGCTGGGACAAGACCCTGAGCGAACTGGAACCCACCCACCATGCCTTCTGGCAACTTCAGAGGAAAATGCGCGCCACTGAGGTTGCCTCAATGCCTCCCCTTATCCGCCCGGACAAAAGCATTGCCTTCGACGACGAAGACAAAGCCGAATGCCTGGCCGACAGCCTGGAGGCCCAGTGCTCTCCCAGCTCCCAACCAGTCGACCCAGCCCACCTTGCCCACGTGGATGCTGAGGTCGAACGTAGATCTGCCCTGCCCCTTGTCGAGGACCCTGATGCTCCCCTCCCCCCCGTCACGGTAGACGAGGTGGAGGAGATCATCAAGAAACTCAAACCTAGGAAAGCTCCCGGGACTGACAGACTGACCACTAGGGCACTTAAACTCCTCCCACGTACGATCATAGTCCTACTGGCTGCCATCTTAAATGGCGCCTTGTCCAACAACTTGTTTCCACAAGCTTGGAAAGAGGCTATAGTGATAGGTATCCCAAAACCCAAAAAGCCCAAGAACCTCCCGACTAGCTATAGACCCATTAGTCTGCTCAGCGCCCTCGGCAAGGTCTACGAGCGGATTATTCTTAATCGGCTCAAGGACTTTGTCGAGGCAAAGAGCCTAATCCCTAACGAACAGTTTGGCTTTAGAGCCCATCATTCCAGTGTCCACCAAGCCCACCGCATCGTAGAGCACATTAGCGGCCGTTTTCAACGCGGTCTGGTGACGGGGGCCCTATTCTTTGATATAGCGAAGGCTTTCGACAAAGTCTGGCACAATGGCTTAATTTATAAGCTTTACCAACTAGGTGTGCCGGACCGACTCGTGCTCATCATTCGAGACTTTCTGTCGAACCGCTCCTTCAGATATCGTATCGAAGGAGCGCTTTCCACTCCCCGCCCTATCAGAGCCGGCGTCCCTCAGGGCGCCGTGCTCTCCCCCCCACTCTTCACGCTATTCACTAGCGATATCCCCAAAAAGCCCCCAGTAGAGTTATCCCTATTTGCCGACGACACGGCCATCTATTACTCGGGACATAATCCCGATAGCATCGCTCATACCCTCCAGACCTCAGCCAACGCACTAGGCGATTGGTTTAGGAAATGGAGGATTGAGGTAAATCCCGACAAAAGTCAAGCAGTCCTGTTTCGCAGGGCTCACCAATATAGACACTTCTTATTCATTAGTTTTTAAGTATATTTTAGTTTGTAAGCCCTGGCTGGGGGCCTTTAATTTGTTAGAGGTCACCACAGGACAGACCGGTTAAGTAGTACATTAGCCGTATAGAGCTAAAATACGAGTGGCCCAACCTAAAAAAAAAAAAAAAAAAGACATGGACTAGTCTCGTGTTATTTAAAACCAATTTACAAAATAAATATTTCATTTCATTTCATTTCAAGATAAGTACCCACTGTCAGCGCTTTAAAACCATAATTTTTCATCAAAAACATCTTTTTTTCAAGTCAATGCTCTAACCTTTTTGAATCAGTATGCAGCTACCTGTACAGTTCTTTCACTGGCCTTGTTAAGATCCTGCAAGGTGCAGGTGGCCGTGTACGATGGACATGACAAGAGGTGCCATATCTCGTACAGGAGCTCTACACTGGCATTGCGTTCGTGATGGGTCAAGGATACCCCATTTGGCCAGATAGCAAGAAAAGAAGCAGATTAGAAAAAAAATTTTTAATTTTCAGTATGGTGACTACTTAATTTCTTTAAGCCAATACAAAGTTTACATATGCAGGAAATATTGGTTAATTTAGAAATAAGATACCTTAAGGATATATGCGTATACAAAATGCACTTTATTGTATAAATTCAAGTTTACCAACTTAACATGGATGTGTTTCTTACACCACTTCATTTTCCTTGCACTAACATCAAAAAGTGAGTAAGGAGCAGTCGTTTTGTTCGTCTTATGTAAAAAAAATTTCGTTTATCAAAGAGTCACAAGAGAGAGGAACTCAGTCTAATGGCAATAACCCCACCCATTACACTATTGCCGTGAACCCACTCCAGACATAAGCATAATATTTACTTGGAGGGGTTAACAAGATTGCTAGTAATATGAATTCTTCTAACTTGTTCTCTTTAAAACTTACTTTTTATTTTTTATAAACCTTACTTGTTGTAGTTTGTGGGTTCGAACACAAGCAGGCACATTAATTTATATAGTTTTCGTCATAGCACTTGCTCTCAAAACGATCGATGTAAGCAACTGGCATGGCCTAGTACTAAATTATAGTAATAAATTTGAAGATATGAGATATCCACCAACTGACCCTAAGCCCGCTGTTGATGTAGGCCCATTCCCTCTCAAAGAGAGGATGTCTTTGTCTCGACAGTGGGAAAATCATATCTTTTATTGTTTATTCGCTGGCGTTTGATCACCATGTCATCTGATGAGAAGCGATGATGTGGTCGAAGATTCAACTTTTTAGGTTATCGTAGACAGAATGTAGCTCTATCTTTCTATCTAATATGTATGTAATGAACAGGTGGGGACCTGGTGACCTATATTACAGATGTTTACAACCTACCACAGGCACCAGCGATCCACAACCAAAAATGAATTGGCGACTTCTTTTATGTAAATATTGTGTGTACTGTTTTGGCTTGTGGTGAGAAATAAACACTTTTTTTTTCTTTTTTTTATCTATTTGCCTCTGTACCTCTCTACTCTATGTCGCTGCTCCTCCAACCAGGTCCGCTGTAAGCAACAATGGGCCGCCAGCTATTGTCTGCAATATTGTTCAAATTAATTGGCGACTTCGAGTACTATTCTGTGAGCATTTGAGTAGACAGTGTGCGGGGATTGGTTTGTAGGTATGTAATGACGAAGTCGATGGGAAATGTTGTGGTGTCTGCCCATAACTACAGTTTTTAAAGTGGCTGACTATCAATCGTTGTAGGTAGGGTGAATGCTATAGTTATTGGCCACTTAACGTAAAATTTATTATCTGACATCAATAAAAAACATGTTGATAAAGCCACAATCCCATACCAAATAAAAGTAAATGAGATGGGGTCATAGGTAATAAAACAAATAACATAAAAACACATTTTTATTGGTGAAAAATCTCAATCAAATTCAATCACTTAAGAAATTTAGCAATTGGCCATGAAATCACAGTAATTATCATGACAAGTCACAGTAATTAGCCAACCAATTTAATTCTGAAATCTTAGTACCTAAATTATTGACTCTTTTATATCTGAATTAAAATTTTACGCAGCTCAAACCTAATTCTTTTTGTCCTGATCTTATTATATTTAAAAATTCCTGATTTTCTTCGTCACTTTCACTCTCCTCGTTTTCAGAAATACTTTCATCATTTTCCGTACAAAAGCAGTTATGGCATAAGAAATTGTCACCTTCCTCCTGAGGTATATGCATAAGATGAGATTTAGGAATACATAATTTATGATATGCTTTCTGACATTCACAACATCTCAATTTTATGCTCTTTACAACTCTTTTACACACACCACAGCAAGAAATAGACTCAATTTTTCTAGTTTTTTCCAACTTTTTTGTCTTTATTACCTCTAGTTTCCTCTTTCTTTCTTCTTTTTTTTGCTCTCTCGCAACTTTCTTTGCCTTCTTTTCTTCCGCTAGTCTATTCTTTTCTTTGAATTTGAATAAAAATAAAAATATTTTTAATCTTTCCTACGCATTTGAAGTTCGGGTGTTTTACAAAAAGCTGAATAATAACAGCCACACGTGTCCGATCATCTTCAAGGTTAAGCATCGCTTGCTAAGGTCTGTCTGTGGATGGGAGATTATCTTAACATATCAAGATACCTTCGTGTCTCACAAAGCATATAATATCACTACATAGTATAAAAACAAAGTCTCTTCCCTGTCTGTCTGTCCCATGTATGCTTATATCTTAAAAACTCTGCAACGGATGTTGGTGTGGGTTTTTTAGGGTTCCGTAGCCGAATGGCAAAAAACGGAACCCTTATAGTTTCGACATGTCTGTCCGTCTGTCTGTCTGTCCGTCCGTCCGTATTTCACAGCCATTTTATTCCGAAACTGTTAGGACTATACATGTAAAACTTGGTAGGAAGATGTATTCTGTAAACCGCTTTCCGATTTTGAGATAAAATTTAAAAAATATTTAAAATAAAGGGGGCTCCCCATACATGGAACTGAAACTGAAAATATTTTCTTTCATGAAACCTATACGTGTGTGGTATCTATAGACAGGTCTTTAAAAATGACATTAAGGTTTCTATAATGACTTTTTCATAAATTTAATCGTTTAAAAGATATACGCTTCCAAAGTGGTAAAATGTGTGTGTCCCCCCTCTAACTTCTATAATAGTTAAGTGAAAAATCTAAAAAAAACCATATGTTGTAGACCTTAATGTAAACTTTCAACCAAAATTGGTTTGAACGAGATCGAGTTAGCAGTTTTTTGAGATACAGTATATTTTCTAAAACCGCAAATATAACTTTGTAATTCATACAAATACTATGAAAAACAAAGTTATTTGGCGTAGTTGTAAAAATTGTAAATAGGCTAGTTTTAAGAAATTTGTAAGGTTTTTAGTTTTTTTTTTTTCAAATAAATATGTTAAGTATATTATAATTATCATAGTGACTACGGAACCCTTCATGGGCGAGTCCGACTCGCACTTGGCCAATTTTTAATAGATAGAGTGATTCCTGAGGAAGGTTTTAGTGTATAATAAGTTAAGGTTTTGTGTAGATTGAATGAAATACGACGATATTACTTCAACATGTCGGAAAGAATTAAGCCTATCGAGAGCTTTAATCGAAAACGCTGCCAAAACCTTCTGAGTTCTAAAAATACAATGTATCGCGGGATTGTTTCTCTTTTATAGATCTACAAAAAAGTCCCCAAGAATAACCCACAATAACCATGTTTTTCTTTTACAAATTACATTAAAATGATGGGTTATTTACGAATCTTTTTTTCACTCCTTATCCAATTAAATACGTCAGATATGTTGAGGATTTAATGTAGATCAAAATTGCTTTTTACACTGTATCAATAAAATGAATATCTTATGAGTTATCGCCAATGTGTGTGGTAAATTACCGGACGATAAATTGATTAAGCAAAATCATAATATGTATACAACGTGTAATTTAAAGGGTATATACATACCAAGCGCACGGCTTCTTTGGATGATAAAAAACGATATGGCAAGGGTTTTGTAATCCTGTATCTACATGTGCGGAACTTATTAGAAATTTCAATACATTAATACCACAGACCGAATTTAACAAATTAAGAAGAACGAAGAGAATTATCGTGTTATTGGCAAGTGACGTGGAATGTTATTGACCCTAGTAGTGCTGTGACATGTTTGTTATGATTGGTATTCAAGAAATATATGAAACCGATAATTTGGTATAAATTCTTTGAGTCTGTTATTTTGAGTTGAAACTGTGCATAGAGACTCCATACCACATGTTGTCTTCAGTCCTTTTGGATAGATATGGAGTAAGCGTTACACGTTGTATAAGCAAATATAAACTATTACCCGAGCGAAGCCGGGCGGGGTCGCTAGTTGTAAATATTAGACAGTCGTTCAAAAATCTGATATCAGTCTTGCCGAGGAATATCGTGTTATCCAACTGCTGGAATGTGGAAGTCAGATGCACACGCGCTCCTTGTAAAACATTAATACTAAGTCGGGTAACACGACTGACTTATTCTCGTAACAACCGTCGAAGATCTACAAATGACAGCTGGAATTAACGTCTTAGCGACCATTTCATTTATTTATTTCATAAACAATTTTAACATTGTGTTGAAATTATCGCTCTAAATACTCACAAACATTAAAAAAAAAAATTGGCAGGTAGGCATTATGACAATACAGCAAAAACTAATCAAAATAAAATAAATTACAATATACCATTTCAAATATTATTCCCAGAATAACATTGTTACACAAATCATATAATTATGTCAAATATAAACAAAGTAAAAATTAAAAATAAATACAAATTCGACCATTACAAGTCAGAAGTAAAAAATAATAATAATAATCAAAATTTAAATAATAATATCAATTAAATTAGCAAGTCCACTATATTACGATGTCCAAATTATGTCAAATAGATATTGTAAAACGAACACCAAAAGGTTTACCTACAGATCAACCATTGAAAATGTCAAAATATAAATAAAAAATACGTCAATTAAATAGGGACAATAAGTTAATACAGTCTAGTTGTATGTGTCACAGAGAAACTCTTCAAGTGTGTAATAGCATTTTTCTACAAGAAACGATTTCAGTTGTAGTTTAAATTGAGTAATATTATATAAGGTCTTAAATTCAACAGGGAGTTTATTAAAATACTTGACAGCTTGAAAGACCTTTCCAAGACTCTTAAATATCTCGATATATTAAGATCCCCGAGCAGCTATGATTATTTAACCACGAGCTCCTCACTTATAATTAAACATGTACAGGGTGACCCGTTTACAGAGGTCCAAAGATTGTTTTCAGCTCGAGAGCATCATAAGTGATCATTTAAAACATACTTTAGTTAAGCGAAAACTTATGGTTTCGAAATTATGTTTTTTTTTTTAATAAACTAGTGTACTTATTTACACTAGATGAGCCTATAGCGTGAGAGGTAGATTATATCACTATTTTTGTACCAAACTTCATTCGATTCGGTCCAGTACTTTTCATAACAGAGTGGTTTTGTGTCAAAAATATTGAAATTTCGGGTAATTTAAAAAAAAAACATAAATTCTAAACCATAAGTTTTCGCTTAACTAAAGTATGTTTTAAATGATCACTTATGATGCTCTCAAGCTGAAAAAAATCTTTGGACCACTGTAAACGGGCCACCCTGTATATTATGAGATGCTTTATGACATTACACAACAAAATAACTTCAAAAGCTGCCCTGCACCTCTAATACGTTAAAGTCACAACCAATCTCTCAATATTATTACTCCATCTGATATAGCTTGACAAGCCGCAACTCCCAATACAAGCACTACCCGCTAAACAGAAGCTACACGATCGCTCATCTCGAAACAGCAACTAAATACCACTGTGCGCCAGCCTCCGCCACTACATGCCAACTTAGTGCAAATTCCGTCAATCAGTATTAACTACATAGGTACTCGCTTGGGGAGCAGTGGCATACCTAAACATGGGTGAAGAACCACCGACGGTCTCCCACTTCAAGCGGCCTCACGAAGCCTTTATAAATACAATGCCTTCAGACTTTACCTGTCTTCGTCGTTGGCTTCATGAGTTAGAAATTGGAATGAAATGCACGCAGTATTATATTTAATCACTGTTTATTATTCAGAGCAAAGCACAGTCATTACACAGACACGTCACATTGTCAATGTGACTTGTACTGGATGATCTGCCTAGATTAGCGAAATATAATAAAAACTGTGTGGCTATGTGTGTTCGTCTTTATAATAAATTACCTAACATGTTTAAAACATTAAATAGTAAATTATTTAAATTACAACTGTTTAAATGGCTCTGTAATCATAATTTCTATTCCATTAATGACTATTTAAAATGAATTTCAATTTAACATACTTATTAATTTCAATTCAATGTAATATTGTATCTTAGTAAGTTTGCATGCTTTAGTTGTAAGCAAGACATGTCGATCCTATATTTATTTATAACACCTTGTATACTATGTTTTAAGCAAATAAATACATCTTATCTTATGTTATCTGATTTTGTCTTTTTATTACATGATATAATACGTTGCACTCTACATCATTATAGAAGGGCGCGCTCGTGCTGGAAAGCCTTAGTGGAAGAGCTGAAGAGATGCCTCCATCATCCATGCCACCCTGTTCTGTCGTTAGCTTACCTGAGCGCGATCTTCACATTCCACCTTATAACCGCCTTTTTGGAGTCAGACAAGTGGGTTGGTGATTGACTTCGGAAACTTATCTAGGTTAGATTCTACCACTGATAACTAATAATCAAACTCTTTTAAATCAAAAAGATTTTCAATATTCTCCTACCGTGCATTTTTTTCACAATCATGAGTGAGTGAAGAACGAAATCAAAGTGGCCTTGCTGATGTGCCTTCGCCCATTTCTATATCAGTATATGCTACGCCACTGTTGGAGAATATGCAAATACTATAATAGAGACGATGTTGTAATATTTAATAGCAGTTTCCTGCAAGTTCATAGCAGGCTTATCTGACAAGATAGTTTGGTAATAATAGGGAAAAATTATATTAGGTTTTACCTACAATGTTAATTCCAAGGTTTATGTTTAGACTGGCGTTCAACATGTATCTAATTAAGATCAAAATACTTTTTAAAACAACATACACAATATGTTTAGGTGCAGTTCATCAGTGATCTTTGCACTCAAACAGGAGTCAATTTCAAATGCATGCTAAATATTTTATTTTATGTTCTCAGGTACTAAAGTTTTCATACTATATTTTATCTTACTTTAAAATAAGCAAATTGTCTACTTTAAACGGGATATTTACCATATGTACCTATTGTTTCGAGTTCCTGTCTGATATCCAGTGGTTCAATTGTGTAAGCTCCGTAAAAGTGTTCAAAAAAGTTCGCGAGCGGACACGGTGAGTTTTGTGTGTCGGGAACAGAATCGAGTTTTGAGTGACACATGTGACAGTGGTAGCGGTGGCGACCACAAAAAATGAACGAGAAAGAAGGTAGACCGATTCGTCTGCTCATAAACGTCCACCCGCAATTACTTCAGTTCATCCGTGATCATGGCGCTTGCAACAGTGCCGACATATCGGAAACTCGCAATAGGTATACATGGTAAATATCCCGTTTAAAGTTCTAGTGATACTGTTAGTGACCATGTTAGCTTAAAAACTTATATCAATTCTGAATCCTTTGAAAGTTTCAATAGAATTCATAAAACCCAAACGATTTCAACCAACCATAACATCTGATCAGGTAGTACTAATCCTCTGGACCAAATAAGTATTTCAGTTACTTACAAACCCTAAATTTAGTATTAGGTAGGTATTTGAATGGTTCAATTTCACAAACCGCAAACGTATTCCTCCGGTCAAACATCAAAGTACGCCACATCGATGACGTCACGCCTTCACTACGCCATTACGTCACAGAGCCGGTACGCGCTAACCGCATAGTTAACAAAGTGCAGCGCAACTAAGTAAGACCTGTTTGATGCCAACTACCTCGGTTATCGATTACACCGCCGGAAATTGGGACTGCCATTAGTATTTAAAATCTCACTTAGATAGGTTTATCGGGATTTGGAATGGATAGAGAAATCTGATTCTTTTATATAAGTATTAAAACTTTATACAACACAAAAGTACAAAGGCGGACTTAATGCCTTAGGCATTCTTTACCAGTCAACCATGGGCTCGCGTTTGACCACCATGTCACCTGATGATAAGTAATAATATAATAATAATAAAATACTTTATTTTCAGACCAAAGTCCATATGGAGACACATTTACACATAAACAAAAAATAAACACACAAATTTAAAATAAATATAAAATACACTTAAAAAAATAATTACTTAATGTATGTGAATGACGCTCGTTGAAGTTGAAGTCGTCATCCAGTGCCACATTATTGGACTATTCATCCTGTCGGCGACGACAACTATCAGGCTGTTGGAGCTATCGCGCACTCGCCGCATCAAGGATGCTATACGCGACCGTATTAATGCAAAAAAACTTATTACCAAAAAAATTAAACCGACTCCCAAAAACACTGCAATGTGAAATTTCGGTAGTCGGTGTCTTTAGTTTTGTATTTTCATTTTTGGCACCGACTTCTGAAATTAAAGTTATTTTTCACTTTGCAGTGTTTTTGGGAGTCGGTTTAAATTTTTTTGGTAAAAAGTTTTTATTTCACTCTTTTTAGTTGGTCTATTTTTAATTTACCTAGTTACAAGAGCCTAAATGTCAACTACTTATAACCTTTTATAAAATATTGCTTTTCCCAATGCTTAGCCGTTAATTGTTGAGGAGTTCTCCTGGTACTTCACCATCAGCTCTACATCACCATATGCATTGTGACGAGCATAAAGTGCTTAACATCCATATTCAAGTAATCGAATCGCAATCCACTCAATACTTATTGAGTAGTATCGGTGATTCATCATCAGTTCCACTTCCTCAAATGGTACTTTTTGAGAGCAACTGCACAAGTTACTATAATAAATACCCAAAACGTCATAGGTGTGCCTATAATATTTGAAGAGTTCCCTCGATTTCTCCAAGGTCCCATCATCAGATCCTGACTTTTACGAAAATGGGACCAATTACGAAGTATACCCTTTAAATCAAAAAAAAAAATTTCCAAATCGGTTCAGCCGTCTTCGAGTACTCGGTGATCATACATAAAAAAAAAAATATACGCGTCGAATTGATAACCTCCTCTTTTTGTCGTCGGTTGAAAATCAGGTACACCTGCCTTCGCAAACATCCCCGACGCACTGCAAAAGCGCGGTAGCCCCAACATTACCCTGAAAGCATTATTGTATTGGACTCGCAGAGCATTGTAGGAGCGTTTAGTGTAATTGACCCATAGGGCGCACGTGTACAGAGACTGACAGTAATGATGTGGTCGAAGATGGAGCACGCTTACCTTAAAATCACCTATTCACTCCTGACTAAAAGACCCCTAGGTTATAGCTATCGGGAAACACAGACTCCGGTAGGGAATTCAACTCCAGGTGCATTAAATTCGAGATTAGTAAATCGTGTTGTTTAATTCAGCGATTTTATGAGGAGCTGAATAATGCTCAATAATATCAGCTGCAGGTTGATCTTGAACGATTGTCAAGGTCGGTTGGGGATGGGGGACAGTCTCAAAATAACGAGATTCGTCCGTAACTTGAGAGGCAGGTTAAGGCGTAGGTCTCAGCTGTCACTTGTACATCTTCCACAGTCGTTACTGGTAGTCAGAGCCCAGAAAATCTGGCTCCGGTCTTGTCGAGGGCTATCGTGTTACCCAGATACTGGGTTGTGGAGGTAAGATGCAATCGCTTTAAACACTAGTACTCCACTGCATCCGGTTAGATTAGAAGCAGCAGATAAGATATTTGGCAATTTTATTATTAGTGTTATTAATTCATTGAACAACTTACTATGATTTGATAATAAAATTTATGGAGCAGTGGTTTCAGGCATAACTAGGTAATGCCAACTTGGTCAAGTTTAATGCAGCTAAGACCCAGGCGTGTCTCTTCTCCGCATAAAGGAGTCAATTCAAACCAGGTCCTACTTTCCGAATCCTAGCAAACGTGAGACGGTACTTCACACTGGAACAGATGCTCAATCTCTATCAAGCCCAGGTTCGGTCGTGTATGGGGTACTGCTCTCATCTTTGGGATGGATCTGCGAAATACCAACTGGACGCGCTTGAGTCTATCGAGAAACGGGCCAAGAGACTCATTGGCAACGATTCACTGGTCGAATTAAAGCTCTAGAGCCTTGAACACCGACGACGAGTTGCAAGTCTATAGGTTTTCTATCGGTTACATTTCGGGGAGTGTGCGATGGAATTACACAATCTAATTCCGCCAAGCCCGTTCCATCATCGGACTACAAGACAAACGGCGATGCGCCATCGTTACATGGTGGACATCCCACCCATACGCACGAAACCTTTTTTGAATACTTTCATTGTGCGTACAGTTAAGGAGTGGAATTCCCTGCCGGAGTCTGTGTTTCCCGATAGCTATAACTTAGGGATCCTTAAGTCAAGAGTGAATAGGTTACTTTTAGGTAAGCGTGCTCTATCTTCGACCACATCATCACTTACCATCAGGTGAGATGGTGGTCAAACGCGAGCCTATTATCAATAATAATGCGTACTGCTAAGGAGTGGAATTCCCGGCCGGAGTCTGTGTTCCCTGATCGCTATAACCTGTGAGTCTTTGAGTCAAGAGTGGAATAGGTTACTTCTAGGCAAGCGTGCTCCATCTTTGACCCCATCATCAGTTACCATCAGGTGAGATGGTGGTCAAACGCGAGCCTATTATCAATAATAAAAAAAAACTTACGAGTTGCAGGTTGTATGTTCAATCCCAGGCAGGCACATTACTTCGTGTGATTTCCGTCATCACCACAGCTCTTAAAACGGTGAAGAACAACATTGCGGTATTGCGTCATTGCCTATCATAAAAAGAAGGCCTGTATGCAAGCAGTCGGAACGTTATTGGCTAATTACATATCGTCGGTCTAATTATTAAAATGCGTAACTACAAAAAAAAAAAAAAACGAAAATAATTGACTTTTAATGCCATGCCATTTTATAGTCTCATCAATGGAATATTTCTTATTTCCCAAAAACGATTATAAGATAAGGTATGTACATTTATCAAATTATAAAATAAAACGTTGTACTTACTGCATTTACACTTCCTAACTCCATACACCGTTGCTAGACTTTGCGTTTGGATTGAAGACTTCCTGAGGGATCGGTCCATTCGAGTGGTCATTGATGGCTGCTCGTCTGGCCAATTGGCAATTAATGCCGGGGTCCCTCAGGGGTCTGTTCTCTCAGCAACTTTATTCTTGCTGCACATTAACGATCTGCTAATGCCCGGTACCTTTGGGTATGCAGACGACAGCACAGTTTCTGAGATATATGTGTCCAGCGCGCGAGCTGGTGGGTCACAGATCCAGTCTCTCCGTGAGGACATGGTCGGGCGCTTGAACTTGACCTTGAAGGCTGTCTCCGAATGGGGCGATGCCAACCTGGTCAAGTTTAATGCAGCTAAGACCCAGGCGTGTCTCTTCTCCGCAAAAAGGAGCCAATTTGAACCGGCTCCTACTTTCCGAGGTGTAACTGTGCCGATAACTGACCATATCGAGCTTCTGGGGGTAACATTAACTTCTACCCTCAATTTTGGCCCGTTTATCGAGGCTAAGGCTCAACTAGCATCAAAAAAGTTGGGAATCCTAGCAAAGGTGAGACGGTACTTCACACCCGAACAGTTGCTCAATCTCTATCAAGCCCAGGTTCGGTCGTGTATGGAGTACTGCTCTCATCTTTGGGATGGATCTGCTAAATACCAACTGGACGCGCTTGAGTCTATCGAGAAGCGGGCCAAAAGACTCATTGGCAACGATGCACTGGTCGAATCAAAGCTCCAGAGCCTTGAACATCGACGACGAGTTGCAAGTCTATCGGTTTTTTATCGGTTACATTTCGGGGAGTGTGCGATGGAATTACACAATTTAATTCCAACAAGCCCGTTCCATCATCGGACTACGAGACAAACGGCGAAGCGCCATCGTTACATGGTGGACATCCCACCCATACGCACCAAACGTTTTGGGAATACCTTCATTGTGCGTACGGCTAAGGAGTGGAATTCCCTGCCGGAGTCTGTGTTTCCCGATAGCTATAACCTAGGAGTCTTTAAGTCAAGAGTGAATAGGTTACTTTTAGGTAAGCGTGCTCCATCTTCGACCACATCATCACTTACCATCAGGTGAGATGGTGGTCAAACGCGAACCTATTCTAAATAAAAAAAAAAAAAGAAAAGTTCGTACTTATGTCAATTGTCTTAAAAATACAATGCAATATTAAACAAAATATCATAAATAAATTTCTCTATAAATTCTACCCTTAAACTTAAATCAAATAAGCCCTTAAATCACAAGTAGAAATGTTGCAATAAATAAATAAAATAATTAGTTTTTTCTTGATCCTGTAAAATCTACTCAAATGGAGTTACGAATTCTGATATTTAGACCATCGATATCTATGTGTACTAAGTTTATGCTTAGTAGATTTGTGGCATTAGATATGACAATATATTTCAGCAAGAAATTACCATCTTGATACGTCATCAACATATTACTCATTTATCATTTACATTCGTAATGGCCACTTATCCTCACAGTAGAGTGCTTCCACAAAACTACGTAAGTACAAGATAATATTATGTGGTATTCTGTGGTATATAATATTATGTGGTTAAACCATTGAGGTAGACTTTTATGTTACGTTTTATCTATAATAATAATAAATAATAATAATAATATATTCTTTATTCCAATTTTTACAATTTTTACCTATGACAATAACTTGATTTTAGGACAATATTCTTTAAAATTGCATAAATAAATCAATGATTACTCCACTGGCACCCAAGCTAAGATTAAACTTGTGTTATGGGTGCCAGGGTTCTCTCTGTTAATACATTCCTCAATTTATACAAAACTAGTACGGAGTTACATTGGGTAAGTAGCTAACGATTGAGTACAAAAAGAAAACTAAGTTATAAAACAAAGAAACAAACAATAGAAAAAAATAATAATTATACAAGAAAAATAATAATCTATAGCCTCTCTCTAGTGTGAATTTGGTGAGGTTTGTGGTGTAAAGTATGACTGCATGTGTCATGTGTATGTGTCGTGTGTATGTTTTATGTATATGTGTCGTGTGTGTGTGTGTGTGTGTGATGTATGCGCTTGTAGTATGTTAGTGTTGTTCGAAAAAGCAGAAAATTTTAGAAAAGCCTTCCAAGTAACTTTTCAGTCTCCTCGTAGGTAAGAGTTGTGAGCCACTGACTCACTTTCTTTTTACATTCGAATTTATTTAAGCCATAAATATTGCATCGCTTGTTAACTGCATTATAAATTCGACTACCTAATACTCGAAAGTGTCTTTCAGCCAAATTAGTTTTGTATCGTTCTATAGGACAGACATACTTTGATCTCATATTTGCAAGACGACCAGCACAGTATATCAGAGAGCCGTGCCTGCGCAAGATGGTATTGAGCACAAAGAGCTGTCTAACAGTCATAACTAAATAGCTTCTAAATTTAAAAGTGTCTAACAGTAAGTTTGTGTGAATCAAAATATCTTTAGTACAACTCTGAACAAATCATGTTAACATACATTATTACGTTACAATCCCTATTTAATAATCCACTGCATATATCCACACTAATAGCAATAACAAATCCACTACACACTACGCCAATTCCTTGATACATCGATACGCCAATCCGCCAATACGCCAATCCGTCACTCCACGTCTTCATAACAATACCTTTCGTGTTCACTTCAGTTAACACGCGCGAGTCGTGTTACCACATAGTTAGTGAACTGCATTTCAACTAAGTTTGAAGCGACTTAGCTACTACTTTGGACTTCGATTATCGACTCCCACCCTTAGAAGGGTTAGATTAGAAGTGTTGTCATGTATCTCATGAAGTATGCTATAGTTTTAACACTAATAAATATGAATGGTTAATATTGCAATTTGTCGTGTCTCCGACTAAGTCAACTATCAATATTTAAATGACTTTAAATTCTGTAGAAACAATTATCATAATCGGGGATACCTATATTAAAAATAAATATTTACGGACACATTATAGTCCCTATGGCATGCGTTTCTGTTCTTGATCTGATTGTGTAGAAGTGTTTCCAATTTTTAATTTTTTGTTGTTGATTTGCTTGCGTTTGACCAACATCTCACCTGATGTTAAGCGATAATGTGGTCCAAGATGGAGCATGATTGCCTAGAAGTAACCAGACTCCCAGGCTATATCAGGAAACACAGACTCCGGTAGAGAATTGCGATACTTAGCTGTATGCAAAATTAAATTATTCCGAAAACGTTTTGTGCGTATGCGTGGGATGTCCACCATGTAACGATGGCACTGCCATTTGTCATGTAGTCCGATGATGAAACGGGCTTGGTGGAATTAGACTGTGCAATTACATTGCACTCTCCACGAAATGTAACCGATAGAAAAATCAAATCTCTCAGAGTTCCAGAATTTCAGATGAATAGCAACGTTTATATAAAAGCCAATTGTCTCTCTGTCACCCTCATATCTACTTCCAGCGGTTCCTAAATTTCGAAGACGACGAGCTTATCGGTTGTACCATCCACCTTGTTTTCTAAAAATTCATAGAACAAAAGTTTATTTTACTTATGATGTTAGTAATACAGTCCTGTGAGGTAACTCTGTATAATGAATCATTGAATAAGTAACTTAAATATGCTACTATGTACAAGACCTCGTCCCACCCATCCTATTATTTGCATAGTCTGTTAATGCATTATGATGCTAGTACCTTAAGTGGCAATCATTTTAATCTCGGCTTATCCATTCTCGTGCGAGAGAGTTGAAATGAAGTACTTTATTGTATTTAAGTATGTATTTTGGAAGAAAGCACCCCTGTATTTATATTAACTATTTAGCTTTTTACTGCCACACGTACACAGAAATGTGTATCGTAAACGAATATACCAAAACGGCATTTATAGCCAAGTTAAGATCAAGTATCGCGAAACTCTTAAACTTACGGCGGAAAGTATTAAAACCAAGAACAATATAATTTTATCACCCTCACATACCAATACAAGAAGAACAATCTCACCCCTTCCATTAAAACAATCTTCAATTTGAACATCGCCATAAATTAAAATTGACGTACACAGCGTCACTGCTAGCAGTAAAGTTTAATACCTCGCGCCGATAGATGGAGCTACAGTACTAAACGTTTAATACTCCTGCCGATAGATGGCGCTATGCACAACCGGTTTATGGCGGTTTTTACTGCTCCTATTAGGAGTAGGGTTGCGACCTTTTTTGTATGCAGTTAAAGTACATTGGTTAAAATAGGTAAGAAAAATAAAGTACATAGCATCAAAATAAAGTACAATTTATTTTCAAAGTCGCCTTCCGCTGTTTGTCCTTATGTATGCATAGATCTTTAAAACTACGCAACGGATTTTGATACGGTTTTCTTTAATAGATAGAGTGATTCAAGAGAAAGCCTTATATGTATAATACATGCATAATATAGTAGAGAAACAATGATAATTTTAGATGTTTCTAATGTGATGTCTTAATAAACAATTTTTTTGCGCTTACACTGTTCGCAGTGTAAGCGCAAAAAAAATGTTGCTCGCTGGCTGAACCGTACGAGATAGATCAAAATAATGTACTACAGTACTGTATACCTTAAAAAGGTCTACAAAAAATTCCGCGATGGCATATGTTTATCTGTTACGGGTAACATACTACAAGGCATGCCTTTTAAGAGCGTGTATTCCATTCGCGACGAAAACAACGCGTTTTGTTGTTTTTTCAAGAGCTATATCGTAATGATGTTAACAGATTATTCAAAGATTATTACGGTTATAGAAAGATTAAGTCTTGGTTTAGTACATAACGATGTAACATTATAATTTTTATTGACAGTTTTTTAAAGACAAGGCAATCTGTTCGACGCGTTTTACGAAAATAGACGTCAGAGTCGTCTTTCAGGACGAAAACAACCATGATAACGTACCAACACATTTTATTTTATGTGCTTGTCCAATAGAATATATAGTCTTACAGTGCACTACGTAGCCCAATTACGAAAATATGGCAATTTAATATAAAAGAAACAATTTTTAAATAATGCAAAATCGGTTCTCTTTACCATTTTTTTAACCGAGTTTTGAATAGAAACATAACTATTATTTATTTATTTTATGAAAATAAACGTATTGCCAAATACACTGTTATTTTTTCAGTCAATTTCATGTAATCGTTTATTTTAGAAAATTATTTTAAAAACACTATAAATCAACGCGCGCAATCCGTTGCCAATCAGTTCGTGCCGGGTCCTCCCAACGACAGGACGTATCACTTTTTTCCCGCCGCCCGCCGCTTGCTCGCATAAACATACATAGTGTCGGTGAGACATAGTGCGACACAATAGTATTGATACATGAGCAATTATATTTTTTATTCGGTAAGTAATTTTGAAAAACGTTATATGCAGGTAATTATTTGTATATACTGAATTTATTTAATAATCAGTTTTAACATGTTTGTGTACAACAAATGATGTCAATAATTATTATTTCAATCAAAAATAATTTATATGTTAAATTTAATATTTCTTTTTTCAGAAATGGGTTATAAACGAAATTTATTTGAAAATTAAAAAAAATACTTTGGCTATCGCTAGACAAGCAAACTTTTGAACCGATTTTCAATAGGGAGGCGATTCTATGTTCGGCTGTGTGTATTTTTTATGTGTGTAACATAATCATACATATTCTGTATATACAAAAATCTATATACTTGTATTATAATGTACCTACTTATTTTTACCAGTTTTTTTTCAGACAAAACAAATTTCGTGTGGCATTGAGTACGGTAAAACTATCGAAAACACAGCAATAGAGCAAATGGAGAGATACTAGGGTTGCGGGAATGTTCTAATAAGATACCGCGGCCCCGGAACACATGGGCCACTGAAGGAATATGGTGGGTTTTTATTCAGTAGAAGTCTGATACTCCCTTCCACTTTACCTAGAGTGGGAGTCATTTGACGATTTTCCCACCGGATCCAGAGCAGCTGGATTGTCATGAAATCGTCGTTGTGCAAAACGGTGCTTTTTACGGTTCCGTAGCCAAATGGCAAAAATATAACATAACTTCCATAATAATAGAGTGAAAAAACTAAAAAAATATATATGCTGTAGATCTTAATCTAAACTTTCAACCTAAATCGGTTTGAACGAAATCGGGTCAGCAGTTTTTGAGATATACAGTATATTTTATAAAACCGCAAATATAACTTTGTAATTGATACAAACACTACGCAAAACAAAGTTATTTGGAGTAGTTCTAAAAATTGTAAATAAGCTAGTTTTAAGAAATTTGTAAGGTTTTTATTTGTCAATTAAATATATTATTATTATATTTATTAAAGTTACTACGGGACCCTTCATTTTTTATTGACCTTTGTTCTTTTGTTTATTTTTCTGTCTGTTTGATGAAGGAAATTGTCTGTTAGTCGAAATAAAATGTCTATATTCAGAATGAACATAGATGCTGAACAGGCCAGTATACATTTGTTTTTTAATTCGATGGAACTACTAATACCAACCACGACTGATACTTTCCTATCCAAGAGCAGTTTCATGTCAGATGAGATTCACTATAACTATATTATCGCTCTAGTCCACCCTATAAATCGTCTATAATAATAATATTCCACAACTTTCACACAACGCCATCTAGTCCCAAACTAAGCAGAGCTTGTGCTATGAGTACTAGACAACTGATAAACATACATATATGTTTCTAAATACATACATATTATAGATAAATAAATAAATTACACCCAGAATAATGATCGTGTTCATCACACAAACATTTGTCCTGGGTGGGAATCGAACCCACGACCTTGTGCATCGCAGTCAGGGCCACTGACCACTAGATTAACAGGCCTGTCATCTATATTTCGCTATACCCACATCCACTGACAGCGCCACTATGTTGTAGCAGTATGGTAGATCAAGTGTAAGTAGTGACGTAGTTGTTAGGTAAAATTGCTTTTCTTATAAATTGTAATTAATTTTCAGCCAGAAAAACGTTTGTTTTTTTTTGCAATGTGCGCAGGAAATGAATTTCAATTGAAGACCATAAGGATACCAAGAGATGATGCGTTTTGGGTGACCAAAATGGAACATTAGCTGTTCGATTTCTAATATAAATGTCTTTTGCCCGAGATGATTGATCCCAGGAAAATTCTGTCAATGGACATCAAAATGTGTGATATTGAAATAAAATATGAAATCTTCGATTTTGTTTTATTTTGTAACTCAACTAGCTTTTTTAGTGGGGCTATTTTAGTATGTATGTTTGTATATCCGCGATTTTCTCAGAACCTACTGATCTGATTTTGATAGCGTTTTCTTTGTTTGAAAGCATATTTTACAAGAAAGGTTTTAGTATATAACAAATCAGGTTCAGATAAAGATCTTCAGAGATAAGTGAAGGATGTCTTCAATTAAAAAGTCTATTAACATCACCACAGCTTCTGAATCACGTCTGAAATATCGTTTTAGTGGGTAAAAAAGACGTATACAGCTAACTCTCTGTTTTAACCGATTAAAAATAACTGTGCGAACGGTATGTTAGTACCTCAAGTAACACAAACAATGATACACTAAAAAGCATAAAAAATAGACTTTTTTACTAAAAATTTAACCGACTTCAAAACTTCAAAAAAAGACTACTGAAGCGCAAAATAACCTTAGATTGTTTCATTTGGTGTCTAATTCCGTTCAAAATAAGAGCTAGGTAACACATGATCTCACATGGCTGAAGTCGGTGCCAAGATAAATTAATAGGTTTGATCACCTCGGGTGTCCCCCAGAATGCGGCGTAGCTGTAGGTACTATGTCTATCAAAAGTATTCATTGGCTTGGCACTGACTTCAGCCATATGAGAAGGTGAGAAGGTCTCTTATTTTAAACGGAACTAGACACCAAATGAAACAATCTAAGGTTATTTTGTGCTTTGTAGTTTAGTAGTCTTTTTTGGAAGTTTTATTAATTAAATAGTTCCATCACTTGTCTCCGATTATCTTTATCAGAACCTGATATGTTATGCACTAAAAACCTTTGTTGTAAAATATGCTTTCAAACAAAATACATACATTCGAATACAGAACCTCCCTTTTTGAAGTCGTTTAAAAGTTTTATTTATGGTTACGGTATACATTGTCCCAGGTATGTTTTCCAGAAAACCTCATACTTACAGTCGTGAAATTTGGTTTTTAAGATTTGACCACACCCTTGAAGTTTATGTGTACTAATATAATAATAATCACGTAAAACAATTTAGAATATAAACTCAAAATCATTATTTAAGATAAAAGTATCAAAACGTTTGGTTTCGAGGTTCGAGCTTACGCACACTGAATAACTATTGCAGTGTGCATAAATATTACGTCGTTCTTGCAATTTTGTACCTATTCTAAATCGAATACGCGCTCTTAAGTTTTGTCGTTTGATGAAAAAAACACAACTAGAACCGTATAGTACTTTTTATTGTTTTTCAAAGTATTCACCATGTCCCTTACTGCTTAATACACTTTTAAATTCGCTCAAACTAGTTATTATAACATTTATTCCACTCTAAATTGGAGGTGTTCAAAATGGCTGACTTTAAAGCGTCGACTGGTTCTTCACCAGACTGGAAACTTTGACCACGAAAACTTTTTTTAATTTTAGGAAATGTAAAGAAATCGTTAGGGCTTAGGTCAGGACTGTATGGAGGATGGTCAAGAATTTCTACTTTTTCCTGCTTCAAATACTCAATCGTTTGACGAGCGCTGTGTGAGCTTGCGTTGTCGTGGTGCAGGATGATGCGTCGCTTTGAGTTAGATTTTAATTTTAAATTTTAAGTTCGAAGATGACTTGTGGTAAACAAACTGTGGTATACCACTCTGCGTTAACCGTTCTTCGATCTTCAAGTGCAATAGTCGCAACATGGCCGCTGTTTTCAACGAAAATTCCACCATCTTCTTTGAAGTGCTTCGAGAACGAACAACTTTAGTCGGCTTTGGCTCGTCTTGAAAGACCCAGATTAGTTGTAGATTGTTGTTTGGAATCAGGATCGTAGGCATAGATCCAATATTCGTCACCACTGATGATGTCGTAGACGTGATTTGACTCTCCTCGGTTGAACCTTTGCAGAGTTTTCTTACACCATCTGACGCGGGCCGCCTTGTGATCGTCGGAAAGCAGATGTGGTATCCAAAGGCAAACTAGCTTTCTCACACCAAGCGCTTCATGCAAGATCTTCTGAATGGTTGTCCCTGAGATGCCTAATAGCTATTCTTTCGATACGTCACATGACGATCTTCAAGAATTAGTTGTCTCACAGCAATGATGTTATCTTCAGTGAAGGCGGATTTTGGGCGTCTTTCGCAAGATTTGTCACTAACACTAGTATGTCCACGCTGGAATTCTAAATACCAGTGTATGACAGTCCGCAGACATGGGGCTTCATCACTGAACACAGATGTTAGCTCTTCAAAACACTGAAGCCGTGTCAAGCCTCTTCTATAGTTGTAGAAAATTATTGCACGAACATTTTTCTTGGAAAGATTCATTTTCGTACGTAACAGATTCCAATCGACGCTGTGACTAAACAATAGCATTAATCCTAATATTTTCAACTGTTTTGAGATTCAAAATTTAAACACATTCGAATATAGAACAGTTCCAAATTCAAAATTGCCGGGAAATATGGAAACGACAGAACTTAAAAGGCATGCCTCGTATATTCCATTTTAATACTTTAAAAAATGGGCAATTATAAAGCGGTAATTGGAAAGCTATTTACATAAATATGGTATTAATCCTGATCATTTTAAATATGTTAGTTGGCTTGAACATTTCATGAAGATTAATTCTTCCCTTTACCCTATGCAGATTAAATGAATACCTTAGGAGATATAGCAAAATCAAAAAAATGCACAACGAAATTAATTTCGTGTCGCCGTGATTTGACCGGGCGCCTCGCTTCCGAGCCGGGGGAGTCCAAAAGTTTATGTAGTATATCAATGTATGGTGGAATTGTGTATCTTACATATGCCTACAGAAAAGTCCACGATGGCATATGTTTATATGTTGAAGATAACATCCTACCTATGTCCATTTTAATACTTAAAAAAATTGGCAATTATAAAGCGGTAATGTGAAAGGTATTTACACTAATACGGTATTAATCCTAATCATCTAAATTAATATTATGTATAACGAGGAAAGATGATTGATTATTCGTTTGTTACGATTTAACCCAAAAACTACTCATCCAATTTTACCGATCTCCTCGGAGTAACATAGGCTATTTTATATTTTCCGTAAAGAACCCATGTGAAGCAAGGGCGGATTGCTTACTAAAATTTAATTGCCGAATGTATATGTACGTAAGTGCATTAGTTCAGAACAGCTGCATTTATTTGACTATTTTTTTTTGTGTTCGAAATTGTCTGGATAGGGTTTAGAAAGAAAACTGTATGATACCGAAAGCAAAATTGAAGTCAGGGTGGGCAGCTAATTATGTTTAAAAACATATGTCTTATTACTTTTTGCGGTTTGTATCAAATTAGTATCTCTACTAAACAATTGTACAGCATCTTTACAGTCTATATTTAAATTAAAGTAAATAAGTAATTATTTTTTTATCAAATTCAGAGACGCTTTGTTTATTACGACTAAACATTTCAAAATCCCAAAGAAATCAAATCATGCGAAATAAAGTATTTTCATGTACTTTATTGTTCTCATAAAGTATAGAGTACAAGTACCTGAAATAACGTACAATACTTTATTATAAAGTACGGGTGGCAACCCTAATCAGGAGCCATGGCAATTAAAATTTCAATGAGAATAGAAAATTTAATTAGCAAGGTGAGAGGTGGAAGGATGTATTAAAATTATGGATTTAATTTTCTTTGGCCACTATAAACTAGCTTTGCTGAAACGGCCTGTAACTGTTCTCATAGCTCAGTTATTTATTTTTTAAGAGAAGCAATTTTTTTTTAATTAATTCAAGTATAAGAAGGCTCAGATTGGAAAAAATAATTTTGATTTGCATTGGTGAATTTTTGTAATGAAACTTGACAATTCTACATTAGTATCCCATAAAAGTTTATCGAGTTTTGGACTACAGCAGAGTTTTGCAAAATAAAAAACATACAAATGCCTTCTTTTTCTTGACAAAAACCATTTCATATCCTTATTGCTCTTTAAATAAAATAAACTAAAAATACATTACCTTTTTCTACTAACTGCTACGAACAAATTTAGATTTTTTTTTCCAATCTATTGTTGTTAAAACATAACATTCAACTTAGACTTCTTAAATCACAACGCATACTTAAATACGCACTCACACGTGCAACACACCACACGCATTACACATCACACATACGTAGAACTCATACCACATACACAAACACACACACACATGCACGCGCACAAACAGTAGGTAATTTACATACGTGTTAATAACGTTAACGTATCTTGTTTTATATTCTTATTTTCTATCTTTAATGTTTGTTTTAACTTAGTAATAGTTTGTCTACGATGGAACGCTGACGCGTGAACTCCTTGTATGGGCGTTAATGGCTGCGACACAGTTTACAACAGAACTAATTCAGCCATTATCGTACTCTAATTTATTGTATTTGTATTTTTAGTTCCAATATTCTTTTTATTATTCTCGATGTCTCAATGTTGGTTACACAAGGCTGGGTTCAGAAGTCAACCCTTACTTTTACCATACATATTTCCGGCGTTCCTCTTTATTTGCAGAAACATGTATGCCACCAATTTACGTGATTTACGTCACACATTACAAAATACATAGACCGGTGTGTAAAATCCTTCATTACCGGCACCCACCCATTGGGTCGGAACATTAAGTAAACGTAGAGAGGGTACGGTCAACCGCAACTTTGAAGTGCAAGAACCAGCCTTATCATAAAGAAATAAAGGTGTTCTAGTGACGTGCGGTTGACTGTACGCTCGCCGTACACGTAAAGGTAACAACTTTTCCAATTATCAACTCGGAGTCAACTCGAATCGGGTTTGTTAGTATTGAAAAACTCACAGTGTTCTTGCTACGGGGACCCGTTTTGAGTTATATCTTGTTAAGGAAGTATAGGTACTCCATATATACCTACAGATAGGGTTACCATATCTTAGGATTTGTCTTGATATTTATTTTGGATTTTTGGACTCTTCTCAGGTTTGCGGCCGGATTTTGCAAATCTCAGAATTTTGAGAATTTTCAATATAATATTAGTACATTTTAAAGATCCTCTTAATAAAAAGTGAAACTAAAAATTTCCTTCCAACTGTGGTAATAATTGCACAATTAAAATCAAGACTTATTTATCAAAGTATTATAATATGTAGACTTATTTATTAAGTAATCAGTTTTATCATATTTAGTGTGTGAATATACTTTTTAAGTAAGGTTTTGTCCTTAATTGTTGATTTTTATAAAATACTTGACATGCTAAACTCATTATATTGATTTAAAAGTAAAGCTCGAACTGAAGACACCGTTAGTGGTTTCTTTGGCCATGGTAGAAAACATTTATCTCTGGTAATCGTGAAATACCTACTGTCTTGAAAATGGTTGCCCAGAATGCATGAAGCCTTACATAAAAAAAGCTTATTCTTGTTTGTTAAAAAACTATTCGGTGCTGTAATTTCAGCAGTGTATACAAACAATAATTATATGACTTTTTTAAATTGTTTAGTACGTTTGAGAGAAAATTCTCAAACTGTAAATAAATCACAGGATTTTTCAAATCAGACCTTTTCTCCGGAATTTTGGTGTTTTCATCTGGTAACCCTACCCTACTTTTTGTTTTATCTCGTCCAAAATATGAAAATGATGTGAGTTTTACTGTTGTTAGGCTTACGTTTGACCACCTTCTCACCTGATAGTAAGTGATGATGTGGTTTACCTAGAAGTAACCTATCCAGCCTTACTTAAAGACTCCAGATTATAGCTATCAGGACACAGCCTTTAACAAAGAATTAAAAAAAAAAAAATTAAATAAAAAACAACTAGTGTTAATTTCTTGGCTGAATTAAAACTAGATATTTAAGTTTTAGTTATCTGTAAACATTTTATTTAATAGCACTGGTAACTGACTTCTGGTTCTAAAAATATTATTTAGGAAGTCAGTTGCTAACTTGTCAGTTGCTTGGCGCGTCACCTGTCAAAAGTTTTTAAGGAATGGTTACTGATTTCCTGTTTTAAAAATATTGTTTATTCAAAACGTAAGGTTGTCGCTATTGGTTAGTTTTGTTGGCACGCCACTGGAAAATGTTTAAGCAATAAAAGCAAGTGAGAGTGCATTTTTAAATCAGTTTGTTCAAGACTACAAGAAGCCAGAGCAACGATACTGGTGTGTCCGAACAGTCCACGGTACGTGGAGCTCTAAACGTTGCTTAAACAATGACCTTAGGCCAGTCAATATAATATTACTTTACACAATTTAACACTAACCACTTACCTGAGCTGTAGACGCCAAGCTTCGACCTTCCTGAGGCCACGTCCAAAGTGTGTGTATAAGCATGAAAGCAGTAGCAGTAGCAGCAGAAGCAGTGTTCATGGACGTTCACAAGGCGCCGGTCTCCAGATGGCGCGGTCCAGATAGCATCACAGCACAATCACTTTTAGCAATCTCGCGTGTCAGACAGGCTGACAAGACAATACGGCGTTATGTTCCAAAATATCCCAGGTTTTTCAATTCGGGATTCTAGAGTTCAATTAGTCACTGATCACGATTAATCTATCTTTAACTGCGCAGATTCAACACGATTTTTAACAAGAACCAATAAATCAATCTCAACAAGCAGGCAGTTAGTTTTTACAAGGAACGGAAACGTCAAAGTGAAAAAAAGTTATAGACAATAGAATATTGCCATACCAAAAATATGCGGGCAGATATTCTCTTCGGACGGAACACAGTTTGATATAAAATATAGAACGATTTTTTATTTATTTTATTACTGATGAGCCCACTCTTGACCTCGATCTCGCCTGATGGTAAGCGATATATGAGGTCTACGATGGGATGAGCGAGCACAGAAGATGCCTATTTACTCGTGCTCTAACCTCCTGAGTCCGAGGGTATGCTATTTTGGTTTATTGATTTGATTTTTACAACATGATATCTTACCATTATATAGATACAAGAAAAAATAAAATAAAAATTATAGCATGTGGAAAACCAATTTTTCGCGATGTTCTATATTAAGAACACCAGTTTTATACAACTATGATCATGAATTTTTGATGTGCTTAATTTAGGATAGTCGTTTCTAATATGGAATGAAACACTTCATACTTAAACATATATTTATTTGAAATAATCACTCTCTGCTCCGTAATTGAAATATATTTTAAACGTAAACCACTATTGTTTTGGCTGCTAATCAAAAAAAAATTCTAATCTTTACCAAAATCTTTGAATGAAAAACAAAAAATAATCAAAAACTAAATAATAACTTTCTTCATGAACTTATTATATTGTTTTACTTAACTTTAATCAGTCTCACAATTTTACATAATGGAGATCTTAAATTAATAATTAATCTGAATCAGAATCAGCGGTACACCCATGGAATTGAGCAAAACAATTCCTAGAACTACATAAACATAAGTAGACACGACAAAAACGGCACTTAGCTGTAGTTTTCTTATTGCAGCCTTCCTTGCGACATCTCTGCTGCTTCCTTGTAAATTGTGGCATATGTCGTGCATTCAATGTTCTCATGAAGCACGAACCTCAGTAGTTCCACGGCTCTGTTTTGAGAACTCATTGTCAGGTGTCATAACGCAGTCGCGAGGTACACGATTCTTCATGATAGTCCCAGAAGCATTAAAACCACGATGGGTTAATTCTTGCATCAACTTCATAGATGTGAAGTAGCGATCAAAGTACAAATAGTGTCCCGGAACTAATGACGTTATCAAGTACAAAACAGCGGACTCTCTCAAACTGAAACCATCATAACCAGGAAAAGTCGTTGCTCCCTCGTACACCTTCATGTCACAAATACACCCGTTAGGGTTGGCCAAAACAAATACTTTTAATCTGACGGGATTGGGCTTATTAGGGCAGTACTGCCTAATACCACATTGACCTGAGAATGGTATAATCATCTCGTCTATTGAGAGATGCTCGGACTTTTGTTGAAAATGACATCCTTCGCAGATACGGTCAAATAGAGGTGTTACTTTCCAGATTTTGTCGATTGCGCGCTGACTGTCTGGGATATCATTATCGAAAACTACCTTTAACCGGGTTCTTAACAAGAAAAATCTGTCAGGAGTCATATTATTTGCCACTATTGGAAGTCGCCAAGCTTTTTCCCAGTACATTTTGATTTTAGGATAGCCAATAGTGGCCATAACCATAGATATACCAAAGAATGTCTTCAATTCTCTCAATGTGAGTCCAAGAGGCTTTTGATTCTTCAGCATTTCTGTTTGGTTGGTTGCTGTTACCATTTTCTCTAAAATTGTATCATCTATATAGTCTTCAAAATATTTAAACATTTCGAAATCATTAAAAGCTCTTTGAACATAATTAGGTGAATGTAAGTTGTCTTTAGTTGGGCTAAACACTCCTGTCCAAGTATTATTGGTTTGATTGTTATCTTGTACAATCCTACCTCTTCCCCGTGCTCGCATGAAACGCCTTCCACCTCTGCGTGAAAATTGTCTTACTCTGGATCCCCGAATCAATGAAGATGATGAAAGCGCTGGCGATGAAAGAAGTGGTGTCGATAACTCTAGATCTTCTTCTGAATCAGAGCTATTACACCTATCAGAATCAGAATTTGGTCGAACTTCAGGTGGCTCGTACAGGTCATCATCATCAGAAGCACTAAAATCACCCTCACTTCGGTCTAACTCGTCGAGAATTTGATCTTCATGTAAAACTGAAAGAAAAAAAAGAACCATATTTAAAAACGAACGTTCTAAAATAAGTACACCCAAAATGACAACATTACTGTATAGAAACCACATGTACTAAATTAAGGACACATTGATCGAATTCCAGTCATGGAGTACGGTTATTTGAGTAAATCGGTGAAATAATTGTGATTAATAACTGTAGAAACATAAGTTAACATGTACAAACTCCGGAAAACTAGCATTATGCAAAAAAATATACGATTCAAATGGATTAACTTACCCCGTTGTCTTGGCGCACGCGTCCTTCGCTGTTGCGATGCCATGTTCGGTTTGACAGAAAGGACTGAGTGGGGAGAAACTATTTTTTCATTGAACTAAAAACTACAACGGTTCGTTTCACGAAAAAAACTTGATGCTAAACTGGTGCACTTCGGTAAAATATTTTATTTTTTTGGTTGTCCTAAATTTGGGAAGATAAGTGCGATGCGTTGGGCATTTTTTGTGATTTGTCCAAGGCATTTGACTGTGTTCCCCATGAGACATTAATCAGGAAACTGCACTACTACGGATTCCGGGACACCTCTCTGAATCTTTTGTCCTCTTACTTGAGTGAAAGGATTCAGAGAGTCGATGTGAACGGCAAAAGATCGCCGGGATCTGTGGTCAAAATGGGGGTCCCCCAAGGCTCAATTTTAGGTCCCTTTTTGTTTCTTATTTATATAAATGATTTGCCGTACCTGATCAAAAATCATGACATAGTGCTATTTGCTGACGATACTTCTCTTTTATTTAAAATCAAACGTCAACAGCAGGTTACTGAAGAAGTTAACAGAGCCCTTGCAACTGTAGTTAGCTGGTTCAATGTTAATAATCTTCTTCTTAATGAGAAAAAAACCAAAATCCTAAAATTTACGTTACCTCATGTTAGACAAGTGAATACAAGTGTATCAATAAAGGGCAAAATATTGAAACCCGAAGATACCACAGTATTCTTGGGCATAACTTTGGATGCGAAGCTTCAGTGGGGCCCCCATATAGATAAATTGTCAAAAAAGCTAAGTTCTGCAGCATATGCCGTTAGAAAAATACGTGGATTAACTGATATCGAAACAGCACGTTTAGACTACTTTAGTTACTTTCACAGTGTGATGTCATACGGCATTTTACTTTGGGGAAATGCCGCCGACATTCACACAATATTTGTATTACAAAAAAGGGCCATTCGTGCAATTTATAAATTAAGTCCTAAGCACTCCTTAAGAGACAAATTTAAGGAGATTAATATTATGACTGTGCCATCTCAGTATATTTATGTCAACCTCTTGTATGCACACAAAAATATTATTCTGTTTAAAAAATACAGTGATATTCATGGTGTAAATACAAGGAACAAAGACACATATGTCATTCCTAAAACAAGGTTAAAAAAATAGGTGATTCGTTTAGATGCCAATGTATACGTTTTTATAATAAAATTCCTAGCCATATTCAAAAACTAAGTATTAATAAATTCAAATCATTGATAAAACGTAAACTATGTCAGAAAGCTTTTTACAGTGTTAAAGATTATATTGAGGACAAGAAGGCTTGGGAATGAGATGCTCCAGTGATATACGTGTGCCTTTTTTATTTCTTTTTAAAATTATGATTGATGATTTATTTTTGATTAATTAAAATTTTGCTTTCTCAAGTATTGTATATACCTATTAATTTTTGTTTTTGTTTGTTGTTGTTTTTTATATTGTTGTTTTTTTCTTTTATATATATAATTATTTCATTATTGTAAATGTGAGGACGATGTAGGTTATTCTTTCTTCATTGTTTTTGCTTTCACTATAATTTATTTAATGATGTCAAGCAGTTTGAGTACTAGTGTGGCCTACCCAAAGGTCCTTACTTTGGTATTGTTCGTCAAATTGTTGAGCTCCTTAAGTTCTAAGTTGAGCTACACGATAACTGACAAATGCTTGCACTGTCTGGACAGGGCCGCTCAAATTTGCGTGGTTATTTCCTCAAAAGAATACCATAGACATGAAGCTACATGCTTCTCATATACAAATACAAATTGTCTGGACTTTAAAAAAGACTTTGACCTCTGAGTTTGTTTCGGTGTTTCTTCTCAGAGTAGTCAGTTAGGAAATACCGGAATCATCTAGCTAAACTAAACACGCAAAAAAACATGACGTGTAAAAGTGTTATTTATAACCAATTTACAGAATAAATATTTCATTTCATTTCATTTCATTTCATTTCATTTAGAACTTCAGTACTCAGGAGGCTAAAGTCGTTATTCTGTTCTTTTAATTATTGAACCGTCCTGATTTCGTATAGTTATGGTATTTCTTTTCGCAAAGTAACATGCTGGCTCGCAGATTCTACCGATGCTCTGATGATGTGAAGATCACCCTTTTCAAGGCTTATTGTCAGAGCTTTTACACGGGGAATCTGTGGGTTAGTCACACCAAAAGGTCGCTAGATTCCCTGCGCATTCAATATAATATTTTCAGGATGTGGTTGGGGCTGCCACGTTTTTGCAGTGCATTCAGGGGCGGATCCAGCCCTCAAAAAAAGTTGTGGGCACAACCACCCGAAAAGCGGCCAAGTGCGAGTTGGAGTACAAACTCGCTCGACTCGACTTTTGAATTTGTTATTTCCTTTTTTACGCGCATCAGGACTTTGGCCTTAGGAATGGAAGTAATCATTTTCGTTAAACATGCTCTGGATGATCTACAAATAACAAATATCATATCAGCCTATACACTTCAAACAGGATGCACAGAAATAGAAAAGGCACAATTCTGGGAAGACATGTACGACCTCATCCAGAGCATTCCAGCAAATGAATACAAGATTATTTATAGGGGGGGGGGGGACCTGAATAGACACGTGGGCATACCAGGGATATCACAGGAGATAATGTACATGGTGGGTTTGGGATGGGCGAGTTAAACAAACAACGAGAAGAAATACCTAGTAGAATTTGCAGAAAGACGCACTTACACTAATAAACACGAATTTCAAAAGAAACCAGAACACTTAATCACTTATTAATGTGCGGGTAGAGCGTCACAATCAAGTCGTAATATAAGATAGACTTTATCATGTCTGACAAGACCGTCAAACGAAAGTTTAAAGACTGTAAAGTAATACCTGGTGATGAACTTACATCACACCTTCGCATACTCGTGTCTGTGTACGAGCTGCTAAAACCTACAAAAATTATGGTAGATAGAACACCAATAACTAAGTGGAGATAGCTGGATGGTCCAGGGGAGACACTAATGAGCGTGATAAAAGATTATCTGGAGACCGATTTGGAAGTAAGTTATGACAACACAAATGATATCTGGTCTAAGTTTGAAACCTGGTACAAGACAAAAGCGGCAGGGATCCTAGGAGTCTCCAAATGTCAGAATCAAAGAGACCCCAGTGAATAAAAATATATTTTTAAGAACAGCAGCAGAGTTCTAAATTAGAGGAAGATAAGGACCGATATAAAGTGGCTAAGCAGGATGCAAAAGATGTATAGCACAAGAGGTCACCAAAAGCAATCAAACGATCTACGAAAGTGAAGAGTGCTAAAAATGCGGAAGAAATACTGAAATTAACAAAACGCAAACATAGAGCATCCATGAACATAAAAGTAAATAAATAAATGAAATTTAAGGACCACAAGTAATTACTAACAAAAAACACAGAAATTAACGAGAGATGGTTCGAATACTAAAGCTATTGAAGGAAGAATTTCCAAACGAAGATTCACCGCCATGTGCATCCACACATGGTCCAATACCAACTATAAATGAGGACGAGATGAGTAAAATGAAAAGCCGCAAAGCCATAGGTCCAGACGGTAAAGACTAGACCCAGTAACTGAAGCTTGGTTAGCAAAGCTATGAAATATCGTCATGATTACAAATCGTATTCTAGAATCTTGGCGCCCGAGCTATCTACTGCCGTTCTACAAAAACAAGGGCGATGCTGCGCAGTGCGAAAACTATAAAAGTATAAAATGGACCGCTTACACACTCAAAATATGAGAACGAATCATAAACAACCGTCTCAACAAGATCTGTGTAATATCCCATAACCAGTTTGACTTCACAGCATCCAAGTCAACCACGGATGCTATACAGGTAGTTAGAATCAAGACGGAAAATATAGAATTAACCACAAGGACCTACATCTGCAGGAACGACGAACATTGGAAGCAAACCCTGGAAAAGTACAGCCTGAGACTTATCAGGAGTAAAACTGAGAATCTAAAATATCCTTTCAGCGCAAACACTACTCCAGAGACTATTCACATTTGGTACGACACCCATACCTACAGTAAACCAATTTAAATGTCTAGGCTCCTATGTTAACAAGAGATGCAAACGTGGACGCCGACGTCACTCACAGAGTCAGCGCCGCATAGCTGAAGTGGCTCACTAACCTTTGTTTTGTTATCCCCGTATCCCAATAAAAACCAAGGGGAAGGTATACCTAACGGCAGTGCGCCCGACGTTACTCTACGGTACCGAAAGCTCAACAGTAAAAAAGACGCATAAATAAAAAGTACATACCAACGAAATGAAGATGCTTAGGTGGGCGGGAGGTGTAACTAGTCACGTTAAAATACGAAACGAGTATATAATACGAGACAGTTTCAAAGTCGCACCATCGCTGACAAAATAACGGAGAATCGACTACGCTGGTATGGTCATTTCAAAAGACGCCAGAGGACGACGTTGAAAATATTGCCCTAAAACTCCCGGAACAAAAACGTGGCAGGGGGAGGCCGCCCACCGTTGGCCTGGTGGTCACAGATGAACATAGACCTCGAGAAATCCCAATTGCCTGAAACGACAACCTAAGAGAGACTGTTCTGGCGCAGGAAAGTGAGGAGACCCAACCCCAAATGATCTGGAAATGGGGACGAAAATAGGTATTGTTTTTTCTTCGTTTCTAGCAGCCAGTAAGACAATATAGGCACACTAGACTAATAAATAGATACCTATCTTGATGCTGTCTCAGGAGTCGTAACTAACGATGACCAGCTAGTGAGAAGCACCAGGAGAGACTTAATTCGCTAATAGACTCGTACTTGGCGTTGTAGCAAACTACGGAACTTTACACTGCGAGTGAGCCGATACGTGCATGGCCAGTTTTTTTAAGGCTTGTCATCAGCCTTTCGATCTCAATAGACCGTGAAAGTGTGACGTCACAAGTCTATTAGGGTTGTGGGCATGCCCATCATGCCCACAACGGTGGATCCGCGCTTGAGTGCATTGGCGATGTTCGCGCTATTTCAGACTGATGGTTTTCATGCCATCATGCGCAAGAAAACGGCATCCCTGATCTGTAGAATGCGTGGCGGCCGCAACACAATCCTGAAGACCGTGGCGGACAGGATATCATCCCCACTGTGGAAGTCCCTTATTATGAGGGTTATACAGGGTTATTGGAAATATGTCCCGATCCTGTTAAGGGCGTGTAGATGAGTTCATTAACTAACAAATAAAATGTTCCGCCGTCAAAATAGATTAGTGATTTTTAGGAGAAAAAAAATATTTATTTCATAAGACGTTGCAAAAATCATAAATATAAAATAAGTATTGGAACTCTTTTTTCAAAAGTACGGAGGTTTTTAATTGTTTTATGTTTTTTTATTATGCGCAACTTAATTCTTTAGCTATTTAATAAATTAGAATGCTAAAACATGTTTTCTTTTTTTTATAAATTTTTAAAAGAGATAAGGTCCTATTATATTTTAATATTATAAAAAAAATCTAGATAATGGTATACTTTAGGCCTAGAAACTTAGGGTTGATTTGTTAGTTAATGACTTCATCTACACGCCCTTAACAGGATCGGGACATATTTCCAATAATCCTGTATAATAATGTTTAGTAATTATAGTCTGTGTTTTATTAATGTGTTGTTGTAATGTGTATACGTGTGGAAATCTAATTTTTAATAATGATTATGGTTGATAATTTTTTATTTTGTAATTTTTAATCTTAACTATATGGATCTTTGGACATCTGATTAAATGGTTTTTTTTTTAAAGGAACGCCTGATTCCATTCTGTACAAAAGGTGTGCTGTATTATCCATTCTCACTATCATCATCTGTTTACAGTTTTGCCCACTATGTTGCAGGCGGCTAACTGTCTAACGGGGGGCTGATCACCAGTGCAATGCCTGGAGTGGACTGTCTATCTGACCTGCACCCAGCAGCTGTGTGACCAGACCAGTGGCGGATGTCGACTTGAAACGACTGTCAAAGATATACAGGCAGCCAGGACCAATGGCTTAACGTGCCCGTAATGGTGGAATCTCTTTATGTTAAGGCCGTTACCCATACACGGATCGAGGTTAGCAAGCGTTACTTTACCTTGTAGGTCGACGGACAAGAAGAAGAAGTATAAACCAAAAACCAAGAGACTTTGATTTGTCGCTGGCTTAGAAATTTAATAATAATAATATTCCACAACTTTCACACAACGCCATCTAGTCCCAAACTAAGCGGAACTTGTGCTATGATTACTAGACAACTGATAAACATACATATATATTTCTAAATACATACATATTATAGATAAGTTACACCCAGACAAAGAACAAATGATCGTGCTCATCACACAAACATTTGTCTTGGGTGGGAATCGAACACACGACCTTGCGCATAGCAGTCAGGGTCACTGACTACTAGACCAACAGACATTGCACCAGGTTGCATTATCATTATTATCAACACATACATACACATCTTAATTCTTACACATAAAACACACCATCACCCACAACTCAATACCAGACCAGCAAACATTGGTGTTGTTTTTGTAATATTATTATTATTTATTTAATTATCATGCAGTGTATTGAGATGGAAGTCGGTTTTATTTTTTGTTAAATGTTTTTTTTAGTCCCTTTTTTATAACATCTCAACTTGGTACAAAATTGTAAACATACTGTACTATTTTCAACCGACGACAAAAAGAGGAGGTTATCAATTCGACGCGTATATTTTTTTTTTAATGTATTATCATCGATTACTCGAAGACGGCTGAACCGATTTGGAAAATTCTTTTTTTGATTGAAAGGGTATAATTCGAAATTGGTCCCATTTTCATAAACGTCAGGATCTGATGATGGGATCCTGGAGAAATCGAGGGAACTCTTCAAATATTATAGGCACACCTATGACATTTTGGGTATTTATGATAGTAACTTGTGCAGTTGCTCTCAAAAAGTACCATTTGAGGAAGTGGAACTGATGATGAAGACCACAGATGGCCGCCGAAACTACTCAATAATAAGTATTGAGTGGTGTTTCTTTAGAGTGCTAGTTTTCCTACTGCTCTCTTGTTAGATTGTGGTGAGATCGTCGGGTTCGTCTAAGACGAGACGCGGACGACGAACCCGAGAAATTTTTGAGGCTGTGTATCAGGCGGCCGATACAATCAGGGGGTTTGTATGTTTTTCAGCAGAGGCGAAGTAACGCACTGAATCGCGTTTCAACACTTGCTTTATAGTCGGGATTTTGAGGTCTACGTGGAGAACCTCGTTCCTCAAGTACCAGGGCGCGCCCGTGGCCTTTCGGTGAAATCGGTTCTGAATGACTTGCCTCCAATGGATCTGAGCCGGACTAGAATGAGCAAACACCGGACAGGCGAATGCCAAAATATCTACCTAGTTCAGAAGTCAGAGCTTATATATAACTATGTAACTAATGTTAGCGAATAAACGAATTTATGATTATGATGAATAAAATGTTGTTTTTCCTAGAAGCCAAAGCCTTTGTCCAACAATGGACTACAATCTATTAATGATTTCCATAGCCAATAAACAACAAACCGTATCTACCCTCATATCGGCAGCGCATCCATTCACCGCAAGCGCCGCATCACCGACGTCACGAATTGCGGTCGCATCATTGTGCGGCGAGTGCGGTGTTGCGGACGTATTCATTATTTATTATTGAGTAGAGATTTGATTTAATGGGGTGTCATTAGTAGTTATGTCGTCATTTTCACGTTTAGCGAAAAAATACCTTTACTATTAATTTATTAGTACTTTTAAACTTTGTTTTTTGTGTATGAATTCAGCTTATAACGAACACAGGCCTTTTTTCTAAGGCAATTGTCCCACTGCCGGCGATCAACGAGTAACGAAGCGACTAGAGCTAGCAACTGAAAACGCGTTAGCAAGCAGTTTTGTCGCTGGGCTATCATCTGATTGGTCTCTTGGCGTGAGTTCTGACCGCCAAGCAAGCATTGCCGAGCAATAATTGTCTTTAAGACTGTACCGTGTAAATCCAATACACTGTATCTTAAGATACAGTGTTTTAACTTAACAATGCTCATTAGACTTCTTTTAGACAGTTTTATCGTACCACATTCACACATTCTTTACTTTGTATGGAAAGTTCTGAGATATGACTATGCCAGTCACACTGTACTTACTTAAAAATACATTTCTAATATAACAAAACACGGCAACTTAAGATATCATGTACTGCCAAAATAATTTTCGTGCGTTGCAAGTTACAGTGTTTCATCAAAACAAAGTGGCATGCTTGCGCGTTGCGGGCGCGCCTTTCAGAATCAAGAACCAGCAGCAATCTTAACGGTTATTGGGTGATTTGACAGAGAACGAACGGACTATGATTCGGAGCGGGGATCAGTTGTTAATTAATTTTCTTTGTAAATAGACAGAGATTGTTTCCTCTATTCTCTCTCGAATCTAAGGAACAGTGTAGTTGGTCTCATTTCCATACGATGATTATCGAAATTAATAATTCTCCTTCAGAGTCCGTACATGACATATGTATTTTTACATTTTGTATATAAGGCAATGCCACTCTGCAAATTGTCATGATTAGATGCTTACCGGACATGGCTGTTTCGAGAGGTACCTGTTTCGAATGCAGCGGGAGGAAACGCCCGGGTAAAGACTTCCTTGTAAAGACTGAGAGCGAGAGGAGTTATTTTATGATTTTCCCACCGAAAAAAAAGGGTCATGAGTAAAGATGGGCGTTTAAACGAAAAGCATATAATATAACATGTTATTTAAAATAAGCGAATAAGCAGACTAGTTTATAAAAGCATTTAACATTATCTGCTTATTCTGCTGTTTGTTAAAATTTAAACGTAACAGCACATATTGCATTCCGTTGTTCACTTTTAAAAACGACAATTAAATTAAAACGGGTTTTAGTTTACTGCTTAAATTGCTTATTTTGCTTTTTACGTTTAGTAGCGTTTTCTCCGCCCGGTTAAAAGCGTCATGTTTTGTGTATTTCCGAAACAATTTGTTTTTGATGTTGTGACTTGGACTTCGTTACGTAAACATAAATAGTGTAAAACATTTTTTCATGTGGTGAATTTTTTCGTACCAAGGAAATAATTCTGAGACTTGGACTTGTATATAATAAGTTTTTAGGTGTAGTTAATTGTGTTAATAATAGTGTAAATAGTTTATAGTGTATTGTGTGTGTTAATTTTGGCGTCTTTTTTCTATAAAAACAAATTGGTGAGCTAATAAAACTAATATGCAAAGTACGAAGGAAAGTTCATTGATGTCGTTTAAAATCCAATAGGTACTTAAACTTAATCAACTAAAAAAGGTAACAACATTATTTCGTTATTTTTAATGTAAGCATGCAAATAAGCAGATAAGCAATTAAGCAGTTAACGTAAGTGACTTTTGATATAAAATAAACGAATAAGTTCGTTAAAAGTTTTAAGTCGTTTATCACATCTCTGGTCATGAACGAAATAAAGAAAAGAGATATATATTACAACAGCTGTGCAAGTCTATGCCTTCTACAAGATTAGTATTTTATGATAATCTTGTGGTATCATTAGAGCCTTAACTTATTATTAACACAAAAATTAAACAAGCTACTAATATTTACTTGGATAATTTTAATTGTTTTTTAAAGTTTATAATTGTGTAATTGACATTGACAGGCCCGTTGGTATAGTGGTCAGTGGTCCTGACTGCTATGCGCAAGGTCGTGGGTTCGATTCCCACCTAGGACAAATGTTTGTGTGATGAGCACGGTCATTTGTTCTTTGTCTGGGTGTAATTTATCTATAATATGTATGTATTTAGAAATATATATGTATGTTTATCAGTTGTCTAGTATCCATATCACAAGCTCTGCTTAGTTTGGGACTAGATGGCGTTGTGTGAAAAAGTTGTGGAATATTATTATTATATATTATTATTCCTCAATGTGTATACGTACTAATAAATTCGATATTTTATTTTTGAATACTTATGATAGACTCCATCTAATAAAATTCCGACTGTAACTGCCTATTATATATTTCTAGACCCTGTTTTATCAAGTCAATATACTGTAACTCTTTAACATACAGTGTATTGTAATAACAATTTCTTCATTTGCTTCTGACGACTACTAGGGCAATACAAGTTATTCACGATTATTTATTGTGTATATTCTACTTGTATATGAAACCTAGCGAGCTTGATAACTTATAAAATTACCTTTAATTTGATACCAAACACTGAATATTTTCAAAAATAAACTTTGGAGTAATCTTCGAAAAACAGAAAAAAAACCGTTTTTGCTCAATTTTTCAACACTAGTTTTTTGTAGTTACAGTGTATTGGATTTACACGATACCACTCTAAAATAATTTTCACGCAAGCTTCGCCCCCATGCAGTCCGGTTAGGCCGTTGTGTACTAAACGCTAACGCTGCAGTAATAAAGTTGAATTTCGCATGCGCTCTTTCACCATGTTCGGGTTCGAAACTGCCGTTGTGTGCCAAACGCTAAAGCAGCACTAATAAAGTTGAATATCACGTGCGCTCTTTCACCACGTTCGGGTTCGAAACTAAATGTCGTAAGTCTCAATTCTTATTTCATTTATAACTAAAGTAATAATTGATCAAGAGAAAAAATATCTTATATTTGGATAATAAACTATATTTTCTTACTGTCAATACTAATTTTAGACATTTTAGACATTTTTAAATTGATATTCATGTCTTTAGACATGAATATCAATTAAAAAATGAATCGAGCGAAAATGTTCCAATTACGTAGCTAACCGACTTCAAAAAAAGGAGGTTTACAATTCGTCTTGAACTTTTTTTTTTTTTTTAAGTATGTTACCTCATAACTCGGAGATGGCTGGACCGATTTGGAAAATTCTTTTTTTGTTTGAAAGGGTATACTTTCTAGTTGGTTCCTCTTCTCTTCTCTCTGATTGTCGTCACGTTTGGATTTGATGATGGGATCATGGAGAAATCGAGGGAACTCTTCAAATATTATAGGCACACCTATAGCGTTTTGGGTATTTATTATAGTACCTTGTGCAGTTGCTCTCGAAAAGCACCATTTGAGGAAGTGGAACTGATGATGAAGACCCCAGATGGCCACCGAAACTACTCAATAATAAGTATTTCGTTGAAGAGATCTTGGTGTGTGAAAACAGTGTGTGGTGTCAGGTATCAAAAAAGTCTATACACTATGCAGCTGTGATCATCAAGACCGCCACCTACAAGGCAGAAGAAAAAAAAAGAAAATTTTTAGCAAAAAATAGAACCGACTTCTATATCAAAACGCTATAAAGCCAAAAATAACTTTAATTTCGGAAGTCGGTGTTATTGGTTTTGGATTTTCTTTTTTTTTTCACACCGCCTTCCGAAATAAAAGTTATTTTTGGCTTTGTAGCGTTTTGATATAGAAGTCGGTTCTATTTTTTGCTAAAAATTTTCTTTTTCACGGTTTTTAGTGGGTCGTTTTGTAATTTATCTAGTTACAAAAGCCATAATGTCAACAACTTATCACCTTTTACAAAATATTGCTTTTCCCGATGCATAGCCGTTAATTTTTGAGGAGTTCTCCTGGTACTTGACCATCGGCTCTACATCACCACATGTATTGTGACGAGCATAAAGTGTTTAACATCCGTACTCAAGTAATCGAATCGCAATCCACGAAATACTTATTATTGAGGAGTTTCAGTGGCCGTCTGTGGTCTTTATCATCAGTTCAACTTCCCCAAATGGTACTTTTCGGAAGCAACTGCTCAAGGTACTATAAGAAGTACTCAAAACGCTATAGGTGTGCCTATAATATTTGAAGAGTTCCCTCGATTTCTCCAAGATCCCATCATAAAATCCCGATTTCGTAACAATGGGACCAACTGGAAAGTATAACCATTCAAACGCAAAAAGAATTTTTCAAATCGGTCCAGCCATCTCCGAGTTATGAGGAAACATACATAAAAAAAAAAGTTCAAGACGAATTGAGAACCTCTTTTTTCTGTGTTTCTGTGTTTTTTTGTGTTTGTGTTTGTGTGTGTGTTTTTCATTTTTTTGTGTTTGAAGTCGGTAAAAAATAGATTTATATGACCAAGTTCATAGCACACAAAAAATACAAGAAATGAGATAAAAAAGACTAAGCCCCTTACAAATGTGGCCACAACAACTATTTTTGTGCATCTCGCATCCAGCCATCCAGCGGCCTAGGTACTACCACCAAGTAATCACTGAATCATGAGGACAAATGTGATTTTTGCATAGGTATTTTTATTGATATTTTTCCAGTTATCTGTTTTCTATGGTATGCGTCACGCTTGCATTGGTCTAACGCCTTTATGCATGATATTGGGCTCACAAAGGCTTGCACTCTACAAGAGTGGTTCTTTTCTCAAAATAAATTCAAATTTCAGACAACTATCTCCGTAATCTTCATAACCTATTGTGAGTATGTGAACTATATAGATATATTCGAGAAAAATATTAATGGCTTGCAGTTTGAGTAGGTATTTTTGCGGTCTACCCAAACGTCCATACCCTCTAAGTTAAGCTATACGTTATCTGACAAATGCTTGCACTCTATCGACAAGCCCACTCAAATCTGTGGGGATGTTACCTCATAAGATAACCACAGACATTAACCTATATGGTTCTAATATAAATGATCTTTATTTTGCAAATTGGTTATTAAATAACACATTTACCCGTCATTTTTTTGTAAATTTAAACTAGATGAGGCTGGTGTTTCCTTACTGACTACCCTGAGAAGAAACACCGAAACAAACTCAGGGGTCCGTCTCTTTTAAAGTACATACAATCTTTACTGGTTAAAAATATATGGGAACCTTGTATGTTACTGTAAGGTGTAAGATGCTCACAGATTTGAGTGGGCCTGTCCATACAGTGCAAGCATTTGTCAGATGACGTATAGCTCAACTTAGAACAAGAAACTTAACGATTTGACGAACAATACCAAGGTAAGGACGTTTGGGTAGTATAATTTGACTAGTACACATTGTATGGACTTCAAAAGAGACTTTGACCTTTGGGTTTGTTTCGCTGTTTCATCTCAGGGTAGCCGATTAGGAAATACCAGCCTTATTTAGTTTAAATTTATCGAAAAAATATGTGTAAAAGATGTGTTATTTAATAACCAATTTGCAAAATAAAGAGCATCTGCAAGTTTCAGGCCTTTGATTTGGTGTAACTGAAGCTTTTCCCCTATTACAAGGAATAAATATAATTGTCGAAATGTGAATATCATTAACATTTTCATACCATGCTCTCATGCATACGTAATCCTTAAATCTATTGAATGCATTCATATCGGAGTATTTAATCGTTGGTGAACAAATATTCATAAAATATTTACAAAGCATACACACCGACTCCTTAATACTGTATTAATAATGATAACGTTTCCCTAATACTCACCTACACGTTTGTTACTTATGAAGATGTAAATCCGTAATTGGCTATAAGATTAGATATTAGATTCTGTAAAAACTTTGTAGAGCTGTAGATTTTGTTATAAATAAAAAACTAATAATAATAAATGATGTATACCTTAGGAGGCTTTCGTTAGGCTGCTGGATCAAGGGCTTGCTTCAGAAAGCGGTACTCCTGGACACGTCGCGTATTTTCAGGAGGTTCCTCTCTCTGGAGCCCTGACCACCGGTAGCTTGGGCCCTATTCCCGATACGGGTGGGCTACTATTTTTTATATTTTTCAATGTTTTTTTTTTATAGGAATATTTAAAAATATAATTTATATGTGTATAGTAAGGAATAAATTATGTATTTAATAATACAATTATTTATCAAGAATCAGGAAATTTGTCAACATCACCGTCGATGGGAAAAGTGCCCAGAATTAGCTGCATTGCCACGGTAAATGGCAGGACTGATTTTTTTACCGAAAAAAATTTCAGCTCTCTGGTCAAGTGAAGAGTCGAATAATCGTTTTGAATCGTATTATTGGTAAGCCAAATCCATACTAATAGTATAAATGCGGAAGTATGTCTATTTGTCTATCTGTTACGCTTTCACGGCTAAACCACAACACCGAAGAAGCTCCCAAGAGACAGAAGGGTCAAACATAGGCTACTTACACAAATCAACCTCTAACGGGTTGAAATAGGGGTGATTTAATATAGGTTTACATATTAAATTAACTTGAACGAAGCCGCGGGCAAGGTCTAGTAAATAGAATAAAAAACACCTATGTCTTTTTTCTATAAACATAACAGATTGCATCAAGGAATTTCAAACGAAGAAAAGGTAACACTCAAAATCAAACAACCTCTTTGAAAACAAAACTCCTCGCTCGACCGAACATCAAACTCCACTTGTATCAAACAGATGTCCACTGTCCGCACATAAAGATACCATTGAACCATGAACCTATCTGTAGTATTTGTACAATATTTTTAACATAACTCATATACAAAGACTGAACAAAAAACGTATCGGAGCGTGAATTTAACGAGGGCTCGTTATGTGAAGCCGATATTATGTCTGTTTGTCCATCTGTGTTGATGTCGCTTCTTCTGGGTATTAGAATAGTTAGCTATGTGCAGTAGTGCATGCTCACTTGATATCCACTGTTATTAAGAACTAGCTGTGCCCCGCGGTTTTACCTGCGTTAATCAACAATACAAACTTTAATCCCCAATTTCAACCCTTTAGGAGTTGATTTTTGAAAAAAAAACGTATCATACGTTGGGCCCCAGATTTTCAAATATTCTGGTTCCAAATTTTATCCAAATCGGGGCGGTGGTTTAGCCATGAAAGCATAATAGACTGCCAGACTTTCGCATTTATAATATGTGTATGGATAAAGATTAATTTCGTCAAACACAAACCTGATCTCAGATCAGTCAAGCAATGACGTGGAAGATGGTGATACAGACTTGATGTTCATACACATGATTAGAAACATTTCAGTCAAACCACAACATAATCAGTCAAAAAATGACAAATGTCCCAGCAGATGGAACATAAGTCAAGAGTGAATAGGTTACTTCTAGGTAAGCGAGCTTCATCTTCGACCACATCATCGCTTACCATCAGGTGATATGGTGGTCAAACGCGAGCCTATTATCAATTATAAAAAAGTCCTACCCGGACTGGGCTCTCGTGCTGGATTGCCTTTCATAAAAATGATCTCTATGAATCATGGAGCATGCTTACCTATTCACTCTTTACTTAAAGATCCCCAGGTTATAGCTATCAGGAAACACAGACACCGGGTAAGTAATCAACCAATACGTATTTTTGTTTTTTAATATCACAACGAGAATAAAGATTTTTTGGCGTTGAATTGTATTCACAATTCTATCTTTATCTCTAACTATCCAACACCGCTATACTTAGCATAACACAAGTAATATGTAGATCTAACTGTAATAGATAGTGATACGCTGTGTGTTCGCCTGAGTGCATTCAGACGGGACTCATCTAGTTCTGATATATCTCTGATAGCGGGCATCTGAGTGTCTGTGTTCGTTGCCGCAGTCCTTTTGTGATGCTGGCCTACTGTGGTATCTACTAACTGTAGAAATGCACTCTTATTAAGGACCTTTGCATAACAATAGCGTAGCTCTTTATTATAGGAAGAACTTCTGTAATAGGATCAGAAATTTAACCCAATTCAGTTTGAAAAGAGATTCGATTTTTTTTCCAGGCTCGTGTTTGACCACCGTCTCACCTGGTGGTAAGCGATGATGTAGTTTAATATGAATTCACGCTTATCTAGAAGTAACATAAAAACCCCCAGGTTATAGTTATCAGGAAGCACAGACATCGGCAGGGAATTCCACTCCTTAGCTGTACGCAGAATGAAAGTACCTACTCTTAAAACGTTTTGTGCGTATGGGTGGGATCACCTAACAGATAAAAGAGGCTAGAAAGGAAATAGTTCTTGATTTGTATGAGAACGCGTGTCGCCGCTTGTCTCCCACTATTTTGCTCTACTACAAGCAAGAGGCCCGTTACGTATGCGAATTAAGCACACAATACACACTTAAATTGAGAGCTTGCCACTGATTGTAACTCACTGTCAATAAACATGCGCCGTGCATCACGGCCAATCAGGGCAAAGGACGAAATGACAATGGTTGAAGTGTTGAGGACGTGACGCATGGAGTACATTGTAAGCGGACTTGGTCATTGCGTTGATTAAGCGAGTACACATTGGGCAATGTATATTTTTTTGTAATTTGTTGCAATAATGTTGTTAATGTTTGGAATTTCATAGTGATCAGAATATTTTTTATGTTTTTTACAAATAAAACCGTAATTATATGTTATTTTCGACTTACCGATAGAAAGATATACCTCCTCGCTCTATACTTGCTGTCTGACTTTATTTTTTACAGGTTATAATTGCACAACACGGCACCTTAAAGCAGGGCTTTGTGTTCCGAAATAGTTTAAGCGCACTAAACGCGGTGAATGAATTAATCGGTCGAGCTATGATTTTCGAATCATAAATTTGGCGCTCACTACGCCCACATTACCATTCCAACCTTATTCATCTATTCCGCATTAGAAAAAGCATTTTTGATGATTTATTGCTCAATTTCATGATTCTTTAACCCACTATTATATGAAACTAAATGATTTCTTTCCACCTATACGCACAAAACGTTTTGGGAATACCTTCATTGTGCGTACGGCTAAGGAGTGGAATTCCCTGCCGGAGTCTGTGTTTCCCGACAGCTACAACCTAGGAGACTTTAAGTCAAGAGTGAATAGGTTACTTTTAGGTAAGCGTGCTCCATCTTCGACCACACCATCACTTACCATCAGGTGAGATAGTGGTCAAACGCGAACCTATTTTCAATAAAAAAAAACATACATAGATTGCATTATGCCTCCATTAATCAATGCAATTTAATTAAAGTTACTTCAACAATAACTTTCCCATTTCATTTGGACCTAATTTGTTTGCCTTCAAATGTTTTTATTTTATTTTAGTTGGTAAAGGGCTAATTGTTTTAAGAAGACTCGTGGCGTAATAATAATAGCCGCATGACCGAATTTGAAGGTTAAGCAACGATTGTAAAGGTCGATATTTGGATGGCTGACCATGTTAACATATTGAGATTCTTCTTTGCCTCGTAAAGCACGTTAAGCCGTTGGCCGCTGCTGGCATTAACATCTTTAGCCTGCAATACATGTTGGCCGAGGGTGGGCCAACGCGAGCGTTGCCAAATAGGTACAAAACAAGAAATAATATCCACACGTTCGACAAGTTCGTCGATCGCCAATGCAGACGACCAATGTAGAAGAGTGTCTGTAGAGCTGCCCACACGTTGGCCGAGCGCAGGCGAGCGCCTTTGATTTGTGACCAAAAACCGACACCGATCCGAAGTGAGGCAAGTGACCACGAGCAACGGCGAGCGAAGACAAGTTGCACCAAATGAGCTCTATACACGTTGGCGCTGGCCTACACTCGCCCAATTAGGCAAGTGACACCGAGCGATAGCAAAACAAGGCAAATATACCGTCTACATGTTGGTATTGGCCTTCACTCGACAACGCTCGGCCAACATGATTGTATCGCAGGCTTTTGAACGTCAAGCGAGCTTCATACTCGACCACGTCATCGCTTAACATCGGGTGGTCATACAGATGGTGGTCAAACGTATGCTTATCAAAAATTTAGCAGTCGCGCGCTGTGCAACGCTCGCGTGTACTTTAACACGATAAAACATAACCTCCTTCGTTTGCAGTTGGATAAAATTAGCCGATAACTTGTCTCAAGCTTCAAGCTACTTATATACCAAAATTCATCTAAATCCATCCAGTACTTTCGAAGATTAGCGCGTTCGAATAAACAAACTTTTCCGATTTATAATTATAAATAAGTATATAAAACATATCACAATCAATAATATCTGAGAAATTAATATACCTACATATGATTCTCATAATTATGATTTGACCAGTATGAATCTATTGACTTCAAAATTGAAATTGAAATTCGTTGATAAACACACACAACAACACAAAATTACAAAAATAAAAAAATAACACTAAGAATTTCGCTGAGCATGTCTACACCGAAAGGGTTACCAACTCAGCATTTGCTGGGCGAAAGACACCCAGCGCTGGTTTTCAGTTGGCACCCAGCAGTGACACACGGACGACGGTAAATAAACTAATGTTAATGAATGTGTAGTGTATTAAATACATAAATAAAATAATATTGTAAGGTTTAATATCGTACTACGTGCTAAAAATAAAAATAAACAAAATTTATTAAATTGTAATTTGAAACTCGCCAACAAAGAGCGCGTTAGTTGTCCAGTATCAAACTGTCAAAGTATGCAAAAGATACCTCTGAGTTTATTTCGGTTCTTTTTCTTAGGATAGTCGGTTAGCCGATCTCCGGCCACCGTAGGCGCGGGCTTGCGGACGGCGAGCAGGGGTAGCTCACCGTCCGGTAAGGACCAGGCCCGGGTCGGTGTTCTCGCCTCAATGAGCAGTCAGTAGCATTTCTACAGGGCCATTGCCTGCCGGGGTTGCGGGAATGTTTTGACGAGATACCGTGACCCCGGAAGGCAAGGGCAACTGAAGAAGTAGGCGGGGTTTTTAGTCAGTAGAAGTTTGACACTCCCTTCCGTTCTACCCACAGCGGGAGAAGTCATTTGATGATTTTCCCACCCAGAAAAAAAAAGGGCAAAGTGTTATATGTGTTTCGTCACTATGATAAGGTTCAAAGAAAAAAAACCGCACCCTGAATATTTCCAAAGTAATCCTAAGCGATTGCTTTAAATGAAAAATAGAGGAAAAATGGCCAAGATATCGGACATGTGATTGATAGATCGCGGGTTCGAACCCGTCCCATTACCTACAATATTGCCGTGAACCCACTCTAAACACAAGGATATTTAGCTTAGTTGGATGGGTCAACAAGATTGCTAGTAATGTGAATTATACCCACATTGGTAGTTCTCTTTATACAACGTGTAACGGAAACCCCATATCTATCCAAAAGGGCTGAAGACAACATCTGGTATGGAGTCTCTATGCACAGTTTCAGCTCAAAATAACTGACTCAAAGAATTGATACCAAATTATCGGTTTCATATATTTCTTGAATACCAATCATAACAAACGTGTCACAGCACTACGAGGGTCAATAATTTTCCACGTCACTTGCCAATAACACGACAATTCTTTTCGTTATTCTTAATTTTAAAAAAAATCGGTCTGGTATCGGTGTATTGGAATTTGTAATAACTTCTACACACGTAGACTTAGGATTACAAAACCCTTGCCATGTCGTTTGTTATCATCCAAAGAAGCCATGCACTTGGTATCTATATACTCTTTAAATTACACGGTGTATAGATCTATTCAACGATACTCCATCGTTATTTGGTATACTTTTCCGATTTTTTTATAATTAACTGTCATATCTCTTGTGACATTCGCATCGGTAAGACGAATTGATTAATGTGAGAATTATTTAAATAAGCCCCTGCGTTTACATACATAGACTGTGAAACACATTACCCTCCTCTGCGTCTCACAGTCGGGTAAAAAGTTACGATTCAACAAACCGGTATCGTAGGTTAACACGGCACAAAAGAGCGGGCAACATTATTTCTAAACTTGACATTTGCATGTGTCAATTCTGTCTCTGAGATTAAAAACAGGGTATAGCAAAATTGAATTAGTAAATTACTTACGTAATTTATAGTATACCCTTCATTTTCTATATTGATATTACCTTAATTACCTACCTAAAAAAATTCAAATTAAAAATTTTATAAAAATCTGGAACGCTTTCATAAATGCATATATTTGTGGATCTTTTTTTTCTTTACACAAGAATGAAACACCAACGTTATTTTTAAATAAATTAATATAAAATCCTCAGTAATCAAATTGCAATATTCATCTCACTGTGACCTCAGACATGTACTTCAAACAAAAAATTAAAAACGTCATTTGAAACGCATAGTCTTGAAATAATATTTCCTTGTTACAACGCTGTTCTAAGAGGTGAAAAACTGAACATATCTTAATATGTCACGGCCCCCTGTAGAAGCGAGTCCTCTAGATTAATTTTCAAATTAAAAATGTATAAAAATCTGGAATACTTTTGACTTGTGATACTATTTATAAAATAACTAAAGCCTTACTAAATAAACTAATAACTAATATAATTAATAACTAAATTTTTTATTTTATTTTTAATACAGATTTTGGCCGAGCGTAGGCCAACGAGAGCGTTGGCAAATAGGTACAAGGCAAGAAATAATGTCCACACGTTCGACAAGTTCGTCGAACGCCAATGCAGACGACCAGTGTAGAAGAGGGTCTCTAGAGCTGCTCACACGTTGCCCAAGCGCAGGCGAGCGCCTTTGATTTGTGACCAAAAACCGACACCGATCTGAAGTGAGGCAAGTGATCATGAGTAACGGAGAGTGAAGACAACTCCAACTCGAACTTGACACCAAGCGATAGCGAGACAAGGCAAATATACTGTCTACTAGCTTCTACCCGCGACTTCGTACGCGTGGGAAGGTTTTCCCGCGCAAATCCCGATCCCGTGGGAATTTCGGGATAAAAAGTAGCCTATGTGTTATTCAAGGCTGCCAACTATATACTTACCAAATTTCATTCAGATCCGTTCAGTAGTTTTTGCGTGAAAGAGTAACAAACATCCATCCATCCTCACAAACTTTCGCATTTATAATATTAGTAGGATTAGTAGGATAGGATAGGATAGGATAGTAGGAAGTAGGATAGGACATGTTGGTATTGGCCTTCACTCGACAACGCTCGGCCAACATATATTGCAGGCTTAACAGTCGCGTGAGGCTTCGTACCCGTGGACTTTATCACGATAAAACATAACCTATCTCTTTTATAATTGGATAAAGCTTCCTTAAGCTTCAAGCTACTTCCGTACCAAATTTCATTAAAATCCATCCAGCACTTTCGAAGATATTAGTATAGATAAACACTTATCGAGAGTTCGTGAGGTTAAAAGAAACAACAGACCTTATTCGTAGGAAAAACGTTCAAATAAAACCTCCCGCTTTGAGTGAAACGTTACCTGAGAAGCAAACCAACTGTATATCTCAATTATGTCACCACCCTCTATAGAAGCGAGTGCTCTGATTGGCTGAGGCACGAGAGGCGTGCGCGCAGACTCCGATGCATACTTTCTATTGGTCTTATGTGAAGACAGAATGTGGGATTTTTTTTTGTGATAATAACAACATTTGTTTGGTAGTTTGAGTACCTACCTACTTCGTGCGGTATATTCTAATGGCCTCTTTTTAGGGTTCCGTAGCCGAATGGCAAAAATTGAACCCTTCTCTATAAGGGTTCAATTTTTGCCATTCGGCTATATGTCTGTCTGTCCTTCCGTATGTCACAGCCATTTAATTCAGAAACTATTAGGATTACACATGTGAATCTTAGTAGGTAGATGTATTCTGTGAACCGCCTTCCAATTTTTATGCAAAAAAAATTCAAATTAAGGTTCGCGTTTGACCACTATCTCATCTGATGGTAAGCGATGATGTGGTCGAAGATGAAGCACGCTTAGGTAGGTACTTCTAGGCAAGTATGCTTCATCTTCGACCACATCATCGCTTCAATTTATACGCTATCAATAATAAAATAAATAAAACATCAGGAGATGTTGACTCATGGAGTGTGGTTAAGTATTAGTTAAATAAAATATTGCCTTACTTTCCTGTTATCTGTGGGCTTCCAATATGAATTGAAATTGAAACACAATATGATGAGTTGTCGAAACTGGTAGCCTTTTGTATCAAAATTATAGACAACTAAGGGGAAATTGATCACATAAAAACGAGATGAAACTTTATATGCTTCCTTATTACCGTGTTGATTTACCTAGCATAAAACATATAACAATAAAGGGAGTAAAAATTAAAGCCATAATTATAATCATGAGATAGATAATAACAATACTCAAAGGAGCTCATGTACGTATGGTTTTAATAAATTAGGTATACTCATACGAACTGAGTCATTATTCTCATGTTATTTTTTTATTAGGTTTCCGTAACCAAAGGGTAAAATGCGACCCTATTAAGAAGACTCCGCTGTCCGTCCGTCTGTCCGTCTATCACCAGGCTGTATCTCATGAACCGTGATAGTTAGACAGTTTAAATTTTCACAGATGATGTATTTCTATAGCCGCTATAACAAAAAATACAAAAAAAAAACAGAATAAAATAAATATTTAAGGCGGCTCCGATACAAAAAACGTGATTTTTTTGCACGATATTGATAACGGCAACAAGTAGACGCTTGAAATATTCACAGAATATTTAGTTACATATTCACACTAAAAAGAAATAATTAAATTAAAATAAAACAGGGGGGCTCGCATACAACAGACATGATTTTTTTGTCGTTTTTGCAGATAATGGTACGGAACACTTCGTGCGTGAGTCCGACTTGCACTTGTTAGTCCGTATGTCACAGCTACTTTATTCCGAAATTATTAGGACTGCATACTCGAAACTTCGTAGGTACCTATTCTGTGACCCGCTAACCGACTTTTATACAAAAATAAAAATTAAACCATACATGGAACTGAAACTAAAAAAAAAAAACATCAAACCAATATACGTGTGGAGTGCACACTTGGTCAATTTTCTAATCATGTATTTTAGAACACATAATTTATACATCACAACAGTAACCTAGTAATAAATATAAATAGGTACAATACAATACACATACAATACAACACACCACCACATAATCCTACAGTACATAGGTCATGTAATCAATTAAATTATATTGAAGCAAACTTACAAAGTAATAAGTACATACTAACATTTCGACGCCCCCCGCGAATAATCCGGTAATCGTAAAAGTGTAAATGTTCAGGAAAAATAAAAAACCATTTTTCCTTAATAACTCCATTAAACAACAAGTATCAGAGACTTTTTATATCGTATATGGAAGCTAATTTTTTCAGCTATCTGATAATGTCAACAAAATTTAAGTAGTCCCAAGGGCTTCGTTGTAATTTAGCTGTATGCATTTTACTATATTAGTGTAGGTCAAGCTCTGGTCAGTAATGTCACTTACGATATTGTTCGTGTAAATTTATATTTTCGACGGCAACAGTAAAATCTTGTTGCGTTATTATTCGCGTAAATTTATATTTTCGACGACAAAGGTAAAATCGTGTTGCGCTATTATTCGTGTAATTTGTTTTGTATACTGAACATTTGTAAAACGCAATTACTATGTTATTCGATTGTTTAACAGTAGCGTATATTTTATTGTTTTGACTGTTGTTGTGTTGTTAGGTCCTGTTGAAAATCAGTGTCGGGCACTAGTTGCCTGGCATTATGCTGAATAGGACCTATTTGGCGCGGCCGTGAGTAACACAGTGGGTTGTTGATGTTAGTTTTAAGTTTTTATTTTGTTTTACTGAGTAAATTTGCGGCATGTAGCCAATAAAAGTTTTTTCTTTCTTTCTTTCTGACTATTACTGTTTATTCGAACAGTTTACTTAAGTATTATTTGATGATTATTGTAGTAATTTTTTTATTGAAAATAGGTTCAAGTTTGACCACCATCACACCTGATGGTAAGTGATGATGTGGTCGAAGATGGAGCACTCTTGACTTAAAGATTCCTAGGTTATAGGTATCGGGAAACACAGAATCCGGCAGGGAATTCCACTCCTTAGCCGTACGTACAATGAAGGTATTCCCAAAACGTTTTGTGCGTATGGGTGGGATGCCCACCATGTAACGATGGCGCTTCGCCGTTTGTCACGTAGTCCGATGATGGAACGGGCTTGGCGGAATCAGATTGTGTAATTCCATCGCACACTCCCCGAAATGTAACCGAAATGTAGGAAGTGAGGTACATTTAAATCTTGCAATGAGGTCAAGTGGGGTGAAAGGGACTCTAATCAGAACACGTTATATTGCGAACTTTCTAATAGTAAATTAAGGCATATTGACTTTCCTGTGGAACTTGGTCTGTGTGCTGATAATGTTTGTAGCAACAGGTGTCATTAATTCATTATGAAATAATTGATAAATTGTATAACAGTATTGTAGGTGCTTTGACTGAAGCTGCGCGAAGCAGTCATAGGCTAGGAAAGTTTAGGAAACAAAAACATGTTATTGGATGGAATAAGTATGTGCGGAGGACTCATATGGAGGCACGAAGTAGCTTTCAGACCTGGATGCTACACGGTAAACCCAAATCTGGCAATATTTATAACACTATGCGTGAAACCAGAAAACGCTAAAAGCCAAAGCTTAAATGGTGCCAAGACAACGAGCCACGCACCACATAGAGGACTTCAAGTACTTTTGGAAGCATACTAGGAATTTGGAAGCTGGTTTGTGCGTGCTTGTGTGTGTTGAGGGCGAGAATGAGCTACGCCTGATTGCCGAGATGTTTAGGGAACGTTTTAAGGTTGTGTCTCCACTAGCAGGTGTTTAACGGGTGCTGGATGCTGAGGTCAAGGGTGGTGAGAGAACTCGGTTTCAAGTGAAAGAAGTCGCTCATATTATTAATAATATGACGAGAAGTAAGTCTCCAGGACATGAAGGCCTCAGCATCGAGCACTTGCAGCATGCAGGTGTTCATTTGCCTAGGGTGTTGGTCATGTTCTTTAATTTGTGTATAGGACATTCATATTTACCCCAGGAGCTTATGAAGACTCTTTTTAGGACGACTCATAGGACGGGTGATGCCTCTGACGGGAACAATTACAGACAATTACTATTTCATTGGCCACGGTCATGCCAAGGTGCTGGATGGGCTGCTTGATAATCGCTTAAATTGGCACATAGTTTTGCACGATGCACAGTTTAGTTTCAGAGCTGGGCATTCGACTGAAGCTGCGATACTGCGACTCAAGCAGACCATTCAGTACTATGTCACGAGAAAAACACCTGTTTATGGTTGTTTTTTGGACCTGTCGAAGGCATTCGATCTAGTCTCATATAGCGTACTCTGGCGTCAGCTCCGGGAAGAGACTAGCACTCCTGGGGATTTGATAAATATATTAAGATAAGGCAACCAAACCAATAATGTTAAGTGGGCAGGTTCATGTTCGGTAGAGTACAGGTTGGAGTGTGGGGTGAGGCAGGGTGGATTAACTTCACCACGTCTCTTCAACCTGTACATAAACGGACTGATAAATGAGCTCAGCAAGGCTGGAGTGGGTTGTTCAATGGATGGAGTCTGCACGAACAACATCAGTTACGCTGATGATATGGTCCTGAGTGAGCTACTTGTTTTTAAGTCGGGAAATAGAAGTCCCAAGACCGTTCCACCGGTTAGGCTTGGGGGAATGCCGATAAGCAGGGTCACTAAGTTTAAATACCTGGGGCACTGTGTCACTGAGGATCTCTCCGATGACATGGACATTGAGAGGGAACGAAGGGTGTTGGCAGTGAGATGCAACATGCTGGCGCGCAGGTTTGCGAGATGCACTAGGGTTGTTAAAATTTCACTTTTCAAGGCGTATTGCCAGACCTTTTATACCTGCAGCCTGTGGGTCAGATAGGTGGATCAGATAGAAAACTTTCAACGCCCTACGTGTCCTGTACAATAATGGGATCAGAATGTTGCTGGGGTTGCCTCGCTTTTGCAGTGCATCAGGTATGTTTGCCGAGACCAACATTGACTGCTTTAGAGCAATAGTACATAAAAGAGTTGCCTCCCTGATGCAGCGTGTGCGCGGTAGCGCCAGCAGCCTTCTGAACACCATATTGGATAGAGTTGATTGTCCTGTGGTGAAGCACTGGAATACTGTTCACGTTTCCGGCGGTGCTATTTTTATTTAAAGTAACATAACTTGATCATTTTATTCGGAATTTGATTAATTAATTTATTGTTTTATTTTTATTATCCTATTTTGATATTTTATTATTTTATTTTTATTTGATTCTTAATTATTAATGTTCTCCAATATAATTTTAACTAATAACATAGATGTACTTAAGTGCTACTAGTCTATTTATGGATGTATCTAAACTGAAATAAATGTCTAAATAAAATAAAATAAATAAAATAGCTCTTGCCGTTGCAATAGGCATAACCGAAGACGGTACATGTCCTTACAGGTTAAGAAAACGAGCGCGGTGTATTGGTAATAGTCTATTTATATTTAAATGATATATTATAACTTACACGAATAATATCGTAATATCAAGGGTTGCGTAAGGAGCCACTCGATAATGAATGTAGCTGGAAATCGTTTTCTTAATAAAACCCTGAATAAGCCTGTACTAGTACTTACTTAATTAAGGTAGAAGACTATTTACCCGAATAATATCGTAACAATGTTTACTGTCAAATCATATTGATATTTTTTTTCGTAAAGATCTTAAACCATATTATTCGTTTAAAATACATTTTAATGAATTTTTATGGAATATACGCGTAGTTTTTCATATCTTCGTAAATAAAGTTAGAAAAATTCTGAAAAAAATTTACATGGTGTATTTTAACCTCTAGATGCCGAAAAATGCATAACATGAAAAACCCCGTAATAGGTCATTACCGGATTATTCGCGGGGGACGTCGATTTAGTCTTAACTACTAAAACTTATAATTATTAACTTTCATTTTTCTTTGTTACATGTAAAACACGAAGCATGCGATATTACGTTTAATTAGGTGCGTAGTAATGTTAGTTACAACGAACAATACTACGCACTTAATTAAAGCCACTCACACCTTACCACAGATCTATCATATGTAGCTGTAAAAGAACAATAACAGATTTTGTAACAAATTTTTGTTGTCATTATTTTTTTGCGTCTATTATTAAAAATATATAACAGTAAATTGTTTCAATTCCTGATCACAATTGGCTTATGGTCCAATATAAAAAGAATTCTTGAATAAAAGATTTGTTATAGAAGTTTTAGAGTTTTTTGTTGATGAACCATAAAAATACTTTAGAATAGAATCGAATATAAATTTATATGCTTAGATTGTAGGTAGGTACAGTACATAATGAAGAATGATAATAGGTACGCCAAATCAGTTGAAAGCTTGTTACAGTAAAGCTTGTATGTACAGAAATACACTAGTTTTTAATATAGTCAAAAATACCTATTAGTTTTGATTTTACAGGCATTTAAACTTATGATAAATATCAAATCCCGCTGACAGTCACGTGACCGCATGTGACGTCATTTTACAACGCTCCGATTAGTAGCAAGTCGCCATTGGTGGTTAAGTTTGTACATTTCGGCACAACATAAATTATTTCCTAATATTTGGATTGGACATTTTATTGAAAGTATTTATAATTTCTAATGAAACGTCAACACCGTGCTGAGAGCGCGAGCGGACTGAGCGAGTGTTGTGAGATGACGTCACACCGTCACACGCATCGAGTACGAGTCCGCGACGCACGTTTACTTCTATGAATCGGAAACTAATTGACGTATTGAAGTAATTCTTTCACTTGTATTTTTTTATTTTTGGCAGAAAATATGGAGAGCTAATATTCAAATAAGTTAACATTCTTCATAGAAATAAATAATGTAACACGCTGAAGTACAGACAATCTGGAAAAACCCTTAATGGGTAATCAGAAACATGATAGGCAAAGGACCCGTTTAAACAATAAAGGACGCCGCGCCGTCCCAGACAATGAAGATGGCCTGATCAAGTGTCCCAAGAACTACAGATACCGTTATACCAGGCTCTCCGTCAAGTTGCAGACATCATCTATGATTCTTCCCACTATAGGTAGAGTGGACGGGAGTGTCGGACTTCTAAAACCCAGGGTGGGTTCTTCAATATCCGTTATATTCGGGGGCGGCGGTATCTCTTCAGAATATTCTCGCATTCCTGGCAAGCAACAGCCCAATCGAGCGCCGTCAATGCTGCGGACAGCTCTTTGAAACGCGCGCGGAACACGACGCGCCGTCGACTCGGGCCTGGTCCTTACCGGACGGTGAGCTACCCCTGCTCGCCGTCCGTGATTCTCGAAGCACGGTCTTCTCCCACGTCGGCTGATGCGTGAGGAAGAGACTTATGTCTCTCCGTCACTCATTAACAAGCTGAAGATCTACGGTCTACATCAAAAATTCTTTTACAGCGCTTCCGCCGAAGCCATGATCCTCAGTAAGCACTGAGGAACTGACTTAGGGAGAACTTTTTTTCGAATGGAGTTTCACATGATGATCTAGTTATTAACCGACTTCAAAAAAAGGAGGTTTACAATTCGTTGTATGTTACCTCATATCTCGGAGACGGCTGGACGTACATGAAAAATTCTTTTTGCGTTTGAATGGGTATACTTTCTAGTTGGTCCCATTGTTACGAAATCAGAATCTGATGATGTGATCCTGGAGAAATCGAGGAAACTCTTCAAATATTAAAGGCACACCTATAGCGTTTTGGGTATTTCTTATAGCACCTTGAGCAGTTGCTTCCGAAAAGTGCCATTTGAGGAAGTTGAACTGATGATGAAGACCACAGATGGCCACTGAAACTCCTCAATAATAAGTATTGAGTGGATTGCGATTCGATTACTTGAGTACGGATGTTAAACACTTTATGCTCGTCACAATACATCTGGTGATGTAGAGCTGATGGTCAAGTACTAGGAGAACTCCTCAAAAATTAACGGCTATGCATCGGGAAAAGCAATATTTTGTAAAAGGTGATAAGTTGTTGACATTATGGCTTTTGTAACTAAATAAATTACAAACCGACCCACTAAAAAGAGTGAAAAAAAAATTTTTGCCAAAAAATAGAACCGACTTCCATATCAAAACACTACAAAACCAAAAAGAACTTTAATTTCGGAAGTCGGTGTGGTGGAAGTTCTTTTTGGTTTAGTGGTATTTTGATATGGAAGTCGGTTCTATTTTTTTGCCAAAAATTTTTTTTTTAATCATTCCCGTGCTCTTGTTTTTCCCGCAGTTCGCATTTAACAAATAATAATATTCGATAATAATTAAATATTGTTAAGTACCACTATTGGAACATGTTGGGCGTGCATTCGTATGATTAATAGGTTTTTATCAACTGGTTGTGGTTCATCTAGTACCTCCATTATCCGACGCAATCACAACACACAACGCATCGTCATTTGTTTATTGTTTACACTATTAATTCCCGCCGCATTTGCACAGAGTTAGCACAAATTGTATAATATCACATAACTCGTAAATTACATTAAATTAAATATGTGTAATTATGCTTGTCTAACAAAACTGACCATACACACACGTAACCTACTTTTAGGTTAGCTTTCCACCCGGAGATATGCGGTGTACCTACCTACTTATGTGGTGCAGAAAAGCTAAGAAATTGTATAAGCTTTTACTTGAAGATTAACCTATTCTGCCGAAAATTGTGTATGTTGGCCCCAAACAGAGTTAATTAAGTTAGTTTATCATCAAAAGGAGCAAATGTCTTTTATACGCACCTTTATAGCTGTCATATCCGTCCACTCCTTATGTTTTCAAGTTCTCCGTGAGGTTAAATTGTCCTTGAAGGCTGTCTTCGAAAGGAGCGATGACAACTTGGTCAAGTTTACTGCTGCTAAGATCCAGGCGTGTCTTTTTTACTCCATCTTCCCGTTGAGTAACCGTTAAACACAAACGATTGTTGGGACAAAGCTCCAGAGCCTCGAACATTGGCAACGCAAGCCTATCGGTTTTCTATCGGTTACAGTTTGTGATGGAATTGCACAATCTAATTCCACCAACGGCGATCCACCATCGTTACATGGTGAACATCCCACCCATACGCACAAAAAGTTTTGGGAATACTTTCATTGTGCGTACAGCTAAGGAGTGCAATTCCCTGCCGGGGACCGAGTTTTCTGACAGCTGTAACCTGGGGGTGTTTAAGTCAAAAGTGAATAGGTTACTTCTAGGTAAACGTGCTTCATCTTCGACCACATCATTGCTTATCATCAAGTGAGATGGAGGTCAAACGCGAGCCTATCTATACTAATATTATAAGGAGATTTATGTAGGGGTAACCACCGGAACATTAGTTCCGGTGGTTACCCCTACATAAATTTAACCAACCAACAACCAATTAAAAAATATATTGATAGTAAGGTGCCTTATTTGTGAGTGCTGTTGGATAAATTATTTCGAACACCACGCCGATCAAGTTGAAGGTGAAGTGCTAGTCAAAAATTAAAAAAGTACGCGCATGTTAGCTTCCCATAGCGCAGTATAGCATAGCCTCATTTTAATCACTCACCCTTATCACACACACGCACACACACAATTAATATCATGTATGTGTATCTCTCACACACATGGACAGTGAATGAAATATTTGAATAACAAACGGACGGACCGCTCACATCTGCTTCCTATGTTTGCAAAGGTTTGCACGCAGTATGTAAGTACGTACCTACGTGAGTATTTACATTCCAACAAATAGGTATGTGATGAAAATAGTTTGCTCTAAACTAAGAATTATAAAGCGCAGCATGAAATTCGTAAAATTAAACGTGATACGAGACTGTAGTCATACAAGATCTACATCGAGGATATTTACAATTGTATCTGGGAATTATAAAAACCGGCCAAGGGCGAGTCGGACTCGTGCACGAATGGTTCCGTTCCCTTTTTCTGTTTATATACAACGGCAAAAAAGAGCCCTCCTAAAATATTTATTTTATTCTGTTAATATTTGTTGTTATAGCGGCAACAGAAATACATCAGCTGTGAAAATTTGAACTGTCTAGCTATCACAGTTCATGAGCTTGGTGACAGACAGACGGAAAGTAGAGTCTTAGTAATATGGTCCCGTTTTGCCCTTTGGGTACGGAACCGTAAAAACTATTGTTCCCAGCTACATTAAAAAAGTATTTAAAACTAACAAGAAAGGTTAATTTAAGCAATGTCACTGTGTCACTGATATGACCCTATTTAATTTGTGTGGACATGATGGGGTTGGCGTATCCATTGGGATAAAAACGCCAAATTAATTTAATAAAGATTTAATAAAGGACTAGTTAGATAGAGTGTTCATGCAATTAATTGTACATCACTAGTCGCGTGGACATCACAAGCGCGCGTCAACGCGGGCGCGCTTCCTAGTTCCTTCCGCCCTGTCCGACGGCGATCGCGGTGCGTGGCGCACGCGTCATTATTGTTTGTTACCGGCGGGAACGCCATTTTGTAACCATATTAGTCAATAAAATTGATATAAACGTTGCACTTAACGCTACCTAGCGATTAGATATTCTCTATCACTAAACTCTAATGTTTATCTGTGGACAGCGTAGTGGGTTCCATTATAGTCAAAACTTCATTTTTTGTTAAACTAGTTGTAAGTTTTTATAATGTAACTGTTTGTTGTTCCATGTAATAAAAATAAAATATTAATTATTAATATATTGGGAATTCTCTCGTTTTTTAACCGACTTCAAAAAAGGAGGAGGTTCTCAGTTCGAACTTGAACTTTTTTTTTATGTATGTTACCTCATAACTTGGAGACGGCTAGACCGATTTGGAAAATTCTTTTTGCGTTTGAAAGGGTATACTTTCTAGTTCGTCCCATTGTTACGAAATCAGGATCTGATGATGGGATCCTGGAGAAATTGAGGGAACTCTTCAAATATTATAGGCACACCTATAGCGTTTTGGGTATTTCTTATAGTATCTACCTTGAGCAGTTGCTTTCGAAAAGTACCATTTGGGAAAGTTGAACTGATGATGAAGACCACAGATGGTCACTGAAACTACTCAGTAATAAGTATTTCGTAGATTGTGATTCGATTACTTGAGCTGGGATGTTAAGCACTTTATGCTCGTCACAATTCATATGGTGATGTAAAGCTGATGGTCAAGTACCAGGAGAACGACTGAAAAATTAACGGCTATGCATCGAGAAAAGCAATATTTTGTAAAAGGTGAGAAGTTGTTGTCATAATGGCTTTTGTAACTAGATAAATTACAAACCGACCCACTAAAAAGCGTGAAAAAAAAATTTTATCAAAAAATAGAACCGACTTCCATATCAAAACACTACAAAGCCAAAAATAACTTTAATTTCGGAAGGCGGTGTGAAAAAAAGAAAATACAAAACCAATAACTCCGACTACCGAAATGAAAGTTATTTTTGGCTTCGTAGTGGTTTGATATGGAAGTCGGTTCTATCTTTTGCAAAAAAAAATTATTCAATTTCTTAAAACCCGCGACCCAATATTATGGATTGTCTGACACACGTGGGATGGTAAGGAGACGTCGAGTACCGATCCACCTCCCACAAGGTTTGCGATTGCGATTGATCCGGATTCGCAGGCAGATAGATAGATATATTCTTTATTGTACACCATAACAGTAAAACAATAAAGACTTAACAACTAAAAAGGGTGGTAATGACACCGTTTACGTGGACATTTTGAAGTAACGGTATACCACGGGAATTGATTTCTTCGGATAAATATAATATTAAGTTACTAAGTAATATTACGTATTATACAGGGTGGGCCATGAATTAGTTAACATTTAAATGTAACTTACCGCGCAAACTATTGTCGCGCGGGGCGCGGGCGCGGGCGGGGACACTAGCTCGCTTCTTGGAAATTTAGTCGCAATGGATCGCTTCACGGGGCCGCAACGCGCTTACTGCGTGAAACAGTTTTATTTAAACAACTTTTCGCTCATTACTGTGAGACGCTTATTTCGCGTTGAATATGGTTTACACGACTTAAGTCAGTGTCCAAGTGCTCCTTTAATAAAGAAATGGGTGAAGAAGTTCGAAGAGACGGGATCTACACTAAATCTGAAACAAACCGGCGGCCCGCGGACTTCTCGGAGCGAAGAGAACGTGCAGCAAGTTTCCGCTTCTGTTCGACGTGATCCAGATTTATCGACACGCAAACGTTCGGCTGAATTAGGATTATCCCGCACATCATTACGCCGTATTTTGAAATTAGATTTGAAATTATATCCATATAAGATCCAGCTAGTGCAAGAACTAAACCCTAATGATTTAAATTTGCGTAAGTCATATGCCGAAACAATGTTAACTCGATTCAGTAATTTTCACAACATCTTATTCTCTGACGAAGCCCATTTCCACCTAAATGGACATGTAAACAAACAGAATTGCAGGTATTGGAGCAGCGAAAATCCTAAAGCTAAACATGAGAGGCCACTTCACTCTCCTCCAATTTCAGCAAAAGGAATCATCGGACCTTACTTTTTTGAAGATTCTCGAGGCCGTTCAGTTACTGTTAATTCTGCCGAGTATGTGAAAATGTTACGGGAGTTCTTAGCACCGATGCTACTGGAATTTGCTGGCCACGTGTCACACATCGAACGAGTCCTTGCCGGTGGTCAAAGACATGTTTCCGGAAAAGCTGATATCCAGACGGGGTGACATCCCATGGCCACCCAGAAGTCCAGATCTATCACCAGCAGACTTCTTTTTATGGGGTTATTTAAAGAGTCGTGTCTACATTGATAAACCGAATACACTGCGTCAACTTAAAGAAAAAATCATCGAAGAGACGTCGGCGATCTCGCGGTCTCTTTGCAGAAGAGTATTCGAAAACTTTAGGACTCGCTTAGATGAGTGCAAAAACCGAAACGGTGGTCATTTAGACGAAATAATCAAAAAAAAAAAATTACCACTAATTAGCTTTCTCGTAAATAAACGATTTCTAAAATATGTTAAATGGTTTTTTTTTATACGATTTTTTCAAATGTTAACTAATTCATGGCCCACCCTCCGCCGGCGGCCAGCTTAAGTTGACCTCTAAAATTATTTTTCCACCCCTATCGATTTTAGAGGTCAACTTAAGCTGGTTTTTGTGGCCGCTGGCGGCCTTCCGTGATTTGAGGGGTGTACTATATCTCAGTGCAAAATTTTTTCACATCCGTTCAGCATTGTAGTCGTGATTGTTTAACTAACATCTTTCTACACATCTAAGCTTTCGCATTTATAATACTAGTATGTTTAGATTCGTTTTGTGTTCTTTGTTAAGCCTGCAATACATGTTGGTCGAGCGTAGGCCAACGCGAGCGTTGGCAAATAGGTACAAGGCAAGAAATAATGTCCACACGTTCGACAAGTTCGTCGAACGCCAATGCAGACGACCAATGTAGAAGAGGGTCTGTAGAGCTGCCGATCCGAAGTGAGGCAAGTGATCACGAGCAACGGCGAGCGAAGACAAGTTGCACTAAATGAGCTCTATACACGTTGGCGCTGGCCTCCACTCGACCAACTAGACAAGTGACACCGACCGATAGCAAGACAAGGCAAATATACCGACTACATGTTGGTATTGGCCTTCACTTGGTATAGTGGTCAGTGGCCCTGACTGCTATGCGCAAGGTCGTGGGTTCGATTCCCACCTAGGACAAATGTTTGTGTGATGAGCACGGTCATTTGTTCTTTGTCTGGGTGTAATTTATCTATAATATGTATGTATTTAGAAATATATATGTATGTTTATCAGTTGTCTAGTACCCATACCACAAGCTCTGCTTAGTTTGGGACTAGATGGCGTTGTGTGAAAAAGTTGTGGAATATTGTGGATATATATTACATGTATTGCAAGCTTTATAAAACAGTTCCTCCGCAGCTTTACTCGTCTGTTTTTTCAACATAATAAGCATCTTATGTCGCCAAAGTTGTATCTATCTCCGAACCAAATTTCATTAAAGTCGGTTATATGACAGAAGACAGGTTTACTTTCAATAAGAGAAGTAACAGTTCTCTTGAACAATTTCGGCCGGGAGACTCGCCATCTGCGCAGGAGATATGATAGTGCATAAGTATGTGCAGGTACAGGAGCACTGTCTGTTCCTATACTCTCATAGTCCGAAGGAACGGGAATCAGACACGACCGAAGAGACCTCAGGCGCAGGACCAATGGATTACCGTGCTTTCCGAGGCACAAGGGTATCACACATTCCAAACTCTGGGTTATAAAATTCAAACAGACACACACATTCACTCTAATCCACGCACACACACACAATCTAACGTACTCTCTCATTCACACACATCTTTTTTCCATTTTTATTATTTTTATTTTATTAATAGTTTTATTGTCATTTTATTTTTTGATTTCGTTTTGTGAGTTGTATAATTTTCGACCATAATCTATTGTAAACTATTCTATGAACAAAGGTGAATGTTAAGTTTCGGCTCGAATCATGTAACGTCCGACAGACTTTCTAAATTAATGATAATCTATACTAATATTATAAAGCGGAAAAGTTTGTTAGTTTGTTTGTTTGTTTGTTTGCTTGAACGCGCTAATCTTCGAAAGTACTGGGTGGATTTGGATGAAATTTGGTATGGAAGTAGCTTGAAGCTTGAGGAAGGTTATAGACTACTTTTTACCCGACTGCAAAAAAGGAGAGTTATGTTTTTACCGTGATAGAATCCACGGGAGCGAAGCCCCGCGAGAGTACTAGTTCATTATATAAAACTGTAAGAATTATACAGTATAAATAAAATCTGTAGAAGTACACCGTTTAAAAGTCATTTTAAATAGTTATTCAATTTATCAACACGTTTTCTATCTACAAATTCAATTAGAAATGTTGCCAATACCAAAATAAAATAATATCGATACGAAATTGCACTTGCAAATCGATTACATTAATATCATTATGAACCTACGTAAGTGAATTTATTAGTTACTAAAGTCATAACTCGTAATTCTTATAATAATTAATAATGTTTAGTTATATTTTTTAAATATCTTATAATAATTTAAAGTAATTCAATTAAATTATGGATACAGTTTAGAATAGTTATTTAGTGCTGGTAGCACTTAATCTTGTAGTTGTTACTGATAATTGTCAAAAGTTTTACTTTTCCCGCGTTTTATGACGAGCGACGAAGTGACTTAGGTGTTTTCTGAGTTTTGTGTTGTTTATTGCTTTGTTACCGGACTCTGATTTCTGTATTACTAACGACTACCTTGGCTGTTGAAAACGAATTCAATAGTCATTATTCAATAATTTTATAGATTATTTCATGTTATCGTTAATTAAAAGTATTAAGTGGTCAACTTCAAAGAACTATAACTTTTCTTTGTGTCCTTCTTATAGAAAACTAAGTATATAGTAAAATTATATAATTATTTTCCTTTTTTATGATATAATAGCTTCCTGCCCGTGACTTCCTCCGCAAACCTTAATAAATTATGCATTTAAACCTTACTCTTGAATCATTCTATCTATTAAAAAAAACCGCATCAAAATATGTCACGTAGTTTTAAAGATCTAAGCATACATAGGGACAGACAGCGGGAAGCGAATTTGTTTTATACTATGTAGTGATAGTTCTTTGTCGGTTCTGGCCGAGTCTTGAAGGAAGCTTTGGCATTCTCCTTTGTAAATTTTAAATAATGTACTTCACCGAGGCTATAGATACCTGGAGACTCGCTTGCCCGAACCTAAATCCACTCGACAATCCATCATCTCAGAGGCGGTGGGTTGAGCCGCTCTGTAGAGCAGTTCGGAGTGACCTTATTGCCACATCTGCTTCGGCTGCAGAGCGTGCGCGCCTGCTGGATGTGGGTGAATGGGAGTCGGGTCTCTGGCTCCATGCACTACCGTCATCGAACATAGGCACATTGTTCGATGATACTACTTTCCGCCTCAATGCTTGCCTTTGATTAGGTGCTCCCTGCTGTTCTGCTCATCGCTGCCACTGTGGCGAAGTTGTCAACAGCCTCGGTCACCACGGCCTTTCATGCGGCCGCAGTGCGGGTCACATAGCACGGCACGCGAATATTAACGAGATTATCCGACGAGCTCTTGTCACTGTCGGCGTTCCAGCTGTTTTAGAACCCAATGGCCTGGCAAGCGACGATGGCAAAAGACCGGACGGTATGTCTTTATTTCCTTGGAAGGTGGCCTTTAGTGTGGGACGCAACTTGTGTCGATACTCTTGCGCCATCCCATCTTCCTAGCTCATCTTGTTGTGCTGGCGCTGCCGCTGCGGCTGCTGAGAACCTCAAGCGGCGGAAATATGATAACCTTGTTGGTAGTTATATTTTCGAGCCGTTTGGGGTTGAAACCTTGGGGTCGTGGGGTCCGAGTGCTCACAAATTATTTAAAGATCTGTCCAGACGCCTAGTTGTCACTTCGCGTGACCCAAGGGCTGGCTTTTACCTTGGACAGAGGTTAAACATTGCCATACAACGTGGCAATGCCGCCAGTCTTTTGGGCACATTACCAGTGGACAGCGATGCGCACGAATATCTGGATGCTATATTTTAGTTTATTTTTAGGTGTGTATATGTAGTTAAGGGTTTTTATTTAAATTAAAATTGTGTTTTACTTTAATTAAATAATTGGAGTGGAATTCCCTGCCGGAGTCTGTGTTTCCCGACAGCTACAACCTAGGAGTATTTAAGTCCAGAGTGAATAGGTTACTTTTAGGTAAGCATGCTCCATCTTCGACCACATCATCACTTACCATCAGGTGAGATGGTGGTCAAACGCGAACCTATTTTAAATGAAAAAAAAAAACGTGGTGCTGGCTGGTGTCCTGAAATACAGGCCGTGAGCCTAGCTTATGCACCAGTTTCCCACAATATGTTATTTGTAATATATTGTTAATGTATAAAACCATTGTATTGTAGTGCGAAATAAACCATTTACTTAAGTAAAAAAAAAAGAAAAATATTGAGAAATTCCTATAAGAAAAACCCGATAACACTTTTTCTCCAACCCAGGAATTGTACCCGACACCTCATGCTTAGGAGTCACGCTAGCGACCCCTAGACAAACGGGAAGTAGGTATGGCAAGAAATCATAACTTCAAAAGTTCGTCTATTGTAGTTTAATTACATAATTATACCTCCTTACATCCCTTGCTTTGAAGAACACGACAGAGCTTGTTAGTCACTGTCAAGAGTACCACTCCACGTCAGATGCAGCCAGAGATCTTAGAACAATATCACAATACGCATCTGAAGTAGCGACAGGTTCTGTATGTAGCTATACAAGGTGCCAGATAAACGGGAAATAAAGTACATTGACCTTTTTATAATATCTCTGCGTAGATACCCGAAAAACAAGCAATTAACTGTTTTTCATTACTATAAAATGTAAAGGGTCGCGACAGATGTGGATTCAAGACAGATTTGTCTTTATTTCCGTTATTGAAATAAATTTGTCAACAAAAATGTAGGAGGGTCAATGACTTTTATTCCAAGTTTATGTGGCGTTTGGTATACTTAGTATTGTGATGTAATATGCAGGGTTATTGGTAAAACACTAACAATGGCTCAGGACATAGTTCGTAACATTATAAACAACAACTTTTGTTCTACGACTTTTAATCATTCATCATATTTTCAAACAAAAATAAAAATATTTCAATTGAACGCTCTAAATGTTACGCAATCTACGTAAAAAAAAGATAGCGCTAGTAATGTAGATAAATTGATAGTACAGACGCCAGCATATGAAGCTATCCGAAACTGTCAAATTTTCCCAATCAATCTTGAACCTAATTTCTTTAACGATAAAGTTGAAAATCTATAAAAGAAATTTGACAGATTGTTGTAGCTTGATGTGCTGGCATCTGTACCTACATAAAATCTTTTTTTTTTACAAAAAACTGAATTGACTTCAAAACTTACAAAAAAGACGCAATTCAAAGAGAGAAATAACCTTAAATATTGTTTTATTGGATGTCTAATTCCGTTAAAAATAAGGGCTAGGTATCTACCCACATACCTAGCCCTTATTTTAACGGAATTAGACATCCAATAAAACAATATTTAAGGTTATTTCTCTCTTTGTAGTGCGTCTTTTTTGTAGAAGTCAGTTAAATTTTTTGTAAAAAAGTTTTTATTTTTTGGTTTTTAGTGGATCATTGTTTGTGTTACTTGAGATACCTACATACCGTTCACACTTACTTTTTAAAAAGAGAGTTTGCTGTACACGTCTTTTTTATCCACTTAAACCATATTTCAGACGTGATTCGGGTCTGTGCCTCAGCTGTGGTGATATTAATAGGCTAATTATGCTAAACAGTATATAGATGTACGAGGGCAGCAATCGCGGGAGAATTGCTGTTTTAAATTGAAGAGTTCCATCACTTATCTCCAAAGATCTTCATCAGAACCTGATGTGTTATATACTAAAATCTTCCTTGTAAAATATGCTTTCAAACAACGAAAACGCGATTGAAATCGGATCATTAGTTTCTGAGATAATCGCGGATATACAAACATACATACATAGATACATATATACATACATACATACTGATCGAATACAGAACCTCCTTTTTTGAAGTCGGTTAAAAAGGCAGCGGAGGGGATCTTGAAAGTTTGTTTTTGGTAATATTTGTTTTTTAAATGTCCAATATCCTAATGTTGAATAATCTAACGACTGAAGTTTCGGCCTTGTGATCGAAAGGTCGCGGGTTCGAACCCCACCCATTAGACCATTACCGAGAACCCACTCCAGACACAAGCATATTTAGCTTAGTTGGAGGGGTTAACAAGATTGCTAGTAATGTGAATTCTACCCAGATTGCTATTTTCTCATTTAAATAAAAAAGAGCGATTAGTTTTGAAATAATTGTTCGTCTTTTGTTTCTCTAACACGTCATCTCATTAGAACATTCCCATAACCTCGGAACGAAAGGGCTGCTAAAAAAACTAGGTGGCTTTTTATTTATTTGTTTATTTAATTTGGATCTCCAACAAAGAATACACCTTAAAAGCTAAAATAATACACAACGTGTAACGGAAACTCCATATCTCTCCTAAAGGGCTGAAGACAACATCTGGTATGGAGTCTCTATGCACAGTTTCAGCACAAAATAAATGAATCAAAGAATTGATACCAAATTATTGGTTTCATATATTTCTTGAATACCAATCATAACAAACGTGTCACAGCACTACGAGGGTCAATAACTTTCCACGTCACTTGCCAATAACACGATAATTCTATTCCTTCTTCTTAATTTGAAAAATTCGGTCTCTGGTATCAGTGTATTGGAATTTGTAATAAATTCTACACACGTAGATTTAGGATTACAAAACCCTTGCCATATCGTTTGTTATCATCCAAAGAAGTCATGCACTTGGTATGTATATACCCTTTAAATTACACGTTGTATAGGCCGGTCTTTTAACATTGTGCTTCTTGGAGACCACATAATGCATTATAAATTAAAATATTTAACAATTACAGGAATTATGTAACACTGGCTCATACCGTGCAAGAGAAAGCAAATTTATTTGCCTCCCTCTTCGCGAAAAGTCCGCGTCTAGATACAGGGTCTAACTCACCACCTAACATACCTCACTGCGACTCCGTAATGCCGGAAATCGCAATTCACATTAAAGAGGTCCGTAAAGCCCTTTGTAGTCTGGACGTGAACAAGGGCCGGTTGGAATACCTGCCAGAGTCCTAAAAAGTTGTGCTCCAGAGTTGTCACCTCAAGTCACCTGTACTGACTCGCTTGTATCGCCTTTCCCTTATAACCGGAGTGGTGCCAGTGTCCTGGAAGCTTGCTAATGTGCAACCTGTACCCAAAAAGGGTAGCCGTGCCGATCCTGCCAATTATAGACCAATCGCCTTAACCTCCATACTGTGTAAAGTAATGGAAAGGGTACTCAACAACAAGTTGCTGGCATACCTTGAAGACAATCTCTCAAAAACCACACACATACACACACCATATAAGAGCATGCAGCCATTACTTTTTGTCTTTATATAATTTCTATTATTTTTCTGTTTTATTCGTATAAATAATGTTAATCCAACACAAACGGGTGAAGACACTGGCTCCTGTAACACAGGTACTACCTAGCACAGGAGTCAGGGCTACAATTAGAAATGTAAATACCTTTTTATATCAATAAAACATTTATTATTATTTTTTTATTACAACCCAACGAGCACACTAGTGGAAATAGCAGCCTATTTTGTTACTTTGGGCTGTAAAATAGCGGTTGAAGGGTTCAAAAAGCAGTTCAAAGTTGCATATCTGCATCCGTAAACGTCTATAGCTATAAAAGTTACTTAAGGTGCTATAAGCTGAATCAAATACTACCCTAGCCTTCACAGTAGTCCACGGTAGAACTCATTTACCACTTACACCTTTATATGAGAGTTACGAAGGTCATTCTGCCACTCACAGCTGCACAGTGGTTTCCATTGTAACTTTTATAGGTTATAGTTATAGTAACCACTATTATAGTACTATAAGTTTCATTAAAGAAATAATAGAAACTCTTATGCATAATATAGTTACAAAAAAATCATCAGTGTAACTAAGGCCTTTAGTAGCAATAGTCATTCCTTGCAGGCTCAATCCATTCGCCATTTTACAGCCGCTTTTGTAACTATTATAAAACATTTAATAAAAATGGATGCTAAACGAATAAGTACGTAACTAGATCTTATAAACTCAAAAACAGGAAAATAGGAGCTTTTTGTGGCTGTGAGTTGCACTAGGGGAACACAAAACACAAATCACTGGAAGCGTTAGAAGGGTGTAAATTAGCGCTATGATTCTCAAAAGGGAGTTATTAGAGCTAAAACTGCAGGTTATGATTACATTACAATGACGCCATGATTTTTTAAGAAAACTTATAATTCACTTGCAAAATTGAGTTGATATACATTGGTTTTTCAGTTAAATGTGCATTAAATGTACTGGTAAACAATCGGCCACTTGCGAATAGTAAGTTATCGACACGTAAAAATACGGAAACAAAATTTATTCTGTACCTATAACAAATAAAAAATATCACATATCTTTTGTTAATTTTTTAAATATCATAAAAGCGCGTTAAAATTATTCGAAAATTATCTTATATATCTACAGTAAACTGGACAGCGTTTTAAGTATCTTTATATATCTTGCTAATACAGAATACAAACTTTTACTTAAGAACTTTTGTTTTATTTTCATGATAGCGACGAAAACACTTTACCAAAATATTACAAATAATGTCAACTGAAGATATACAATAAAGAACTATAATCAATTCATTCGTTCAAAGTAGTTAAAATTCACAGTTTTAAGAGCAGTACTGATGATATAATTATATTACCCAAACTAATGTATCTCAGTGGGTAAACATTGACGACCTAAAACTCGTAAATCAGGCCCGTAATCACTAGGCCACAACTGTTGTCCATGAAAACAAAAAAACATAATAAATATTGTACAATTTGTATAGGTACCTATTTTACAATTTCGCTACATTTCCACTCATGACCACCGTAGCGATGACGTCACGATCCATAAATAAGCGGCGTCGCGTACCAGGCACGCACGCGCACGCTACAGGTTATTATTTTTAATACCGATCTATTCATGATTTGTGTACGCTGTTGCCATGGGATGCGCAGCTGATTTAGATTAAAAGCTGTTAACAGATGTTGTTATAGTTACTAATTAGTAGTTATATGATATAACTAGTAGCCCCAACATACTTAACTACAAAATTATTCTAATAGAAAAAAAAACTCTAACTCAAATTTTTTAGGGTTCCGTACCCAAAGGGTAAAAACGGGACCCTATTACTAAGGCTCTGCTGTCTGTCTGTCACCAGGCTGTATCTCATGAACCGTGATAGCTAGACAGTTTAAATGTTCACAGATGATGTATTTCTGTCGCCGCTATAACAAAAAATACTAAAAAAATAATAAAATAAATATTTAAGGCGGCTCCCATACAACAAATGTGTTTTTTTCCTTTTTTTATTGATAATGGTACGGAACCCTTCGTGCACGAGTCCGACTCGCACCTGGCCGGTTTTTTAATTAACATCAAATTATTGACAGTTAAGCGCAGGTTTTCATGAGACAGTGCTGTCCCATTGCAGGCCAAAGGCCTCCCTTCCCTTGTGATCGAGTGGTCGAGGGTTCGAACCCCACCCATTACAATTGCCGTGAACCCACTCCAGACTCAGGCATTGTTCTCTTAGTTGGTTGCTAGTTTTCTAAAATAAACTTCGTATCAGCTTGTCGGGGACCTTCCAATGCTGGAAAATAGAAGAAAGAGAAAGACTGAATAGGCATCTTCTGGGCTCGCTCGTTCTTTTTTTTTATTACGAATGAGCCCGCTCTTGACCTCAATCACACCTGATGGTAAGTGTAAGATGAGGTCTACGATCGGACGAGCGAGGCCAGTTCCATCGTAGACCTCATCTTACACTTACCATCAGGCGAAATCGAGGTCAAGAGCGGGCTCATTCGAAATAAAAAAAAATATTTATTTTAAAAAGAATGGTACCACTACATTTACCATTTTCATAGCGTGATATGACGAAAAATATGTAGTGTTTAGTTCCTTCTTATTAGTATTAATAAACATGCTTGAACCAAGTACAGATGCCAGCACGTAAATCTACCCCAATCTGTCAAATTTTACCAATCGAACATTAACCTTCTGCTATTGTGATAAGGTTCAAAATCTATAAAAGAAATTTGACAGATTGGGGTAGGTTGATGTGCTGGGGTCTGTACATCGACCTAGCTCGCATATTAAGCTTACTTTGTTGCCATTCGAGCGGAAAACACTTAGCTTTGGTTTAGTTATTCATGTAATTTGGGGTGACCATTTTTATTCGAGCTCCATAAGGTACTAAGTTGAGCTACGCGATATTTGACAAATGCTTGCACTGTTTGGACGGGCCTGCTCAAATCTGTGTGATTCTGTCCTCTAAAGGGCTACATGGCTCTCATATTATTATTTTGATCACTACAGATTGTATGGACTTTGAAAGAGACGTTGACCTCTGAGTTTGTTTCAGTGTTTCTTCTCAGAGTAGTCAGTTAGAAACACTGGCCTCATCTAGTTTACATTTACGAAAAAAAAAAAGACGTGTGAAAGTGTTATTTATTTATAAACCTATTTGCAAAATAGACATCATTATTTCATTATTGTATATTGAAAAGCTGGAAAATCAACATTAAAACCACGTTTACAGGTAGATTAATTCGTATCCTAACTAATGTATACTAATATAATAAAGCGGAAAAGTTTGTTTGTTTGTTTAAACGCGCTAATCTTGGAAAGTACTGAGTGGATTTGGATGTAGGTGTAGAAGTAGCTTGAAGCTTGGAGTAGGTTACAGGCTACTTTTTACTCGACTTAGTTTTAGTTTAATATTATTGATGTGGAAGTTAATTTGTTTGTTGCGTCTTCACACCCAAATTTTTAATCAAATTTTACACAGACATAAAGTATTTCTCTTGCCTGGTATCTATCGGACTACAAGACAAAAGGCGATGCGCCATCGTTACATGGTGAACATTCCATACGCACAAAACGTTTTGGGAATACTTTCATTGTGCACACAGGTAAGGAGTGGTATTCCTTGCCGGACTTTGTGTTTCCTGATAGTTATAACCTGGGAGTCTTTAAGTTAAGAATGAATAGGTTACTTCTGGGTAAGCCTGCTTCATATTCAACCACATCATCGTTTACCATCAGATGAGTTGGTGGTAAAAAGCGAACAGTAAAATTCAAATTCAAATTTCATTTATTTGCTAGAAAAAATGGAGCACAGTTCAACCATATTACGCCTTGCGGTGTAAATAAATATAAAGAAATGTCAATATTTAAATTTATGCAATATTATCATATCACGTCAACAGTATTATTTATGGAAAAAAATATCTTCGTGGTCACATCGGATTGCGGTCCCACGAGACTATGAGATTTAAACACACCTATCGTATCAATAATAATTGTTTATTTAAGAAATAGTGCAAAATACAGTTACAATAAAAGTCTTAAGAATTAATTAAATTAAAGAAAATTAACACATTTGCCTGTTAAAAACCGGTTAAAAACCTGTGCTTCAGGCGATGAAGTACAAACTATCTTAAGTGGTAGGTGTACATAATCCATGAAATAACTAAAACTAAATCTAGATAATAATAGTAAAATATGTGTTCCTAGTGTTTAACATTCTATTTGCATATTGTACGTAACACTTCCGTCTGGTGATAATGTCATATTTTGTAAATAATTACATATTGCTTTTTTACAACTAAAATAATTTAAGTTAAGTATATATATTCAAGATTCTACTTAATCTATTATACAATAGAGGACCTGAAAACGAAAAAAATCTATTTATAAAGATAAATTTTGAGGTCGGATGTGAGATGCAGACTATATCTTTAGAAATAGGTCCAGTATTTTTTGAGTTTATCCATCACAAACAATCAAAATACCAATATTTCCTAGCTGCACACGGTTAGGCTTGAAACTGAATACACTTGGGAATCCTAATCTAAACCCTCTTCCTTGAAGACATAGGTTAGTTTCAATTGAGGAATTTCCTCCAAACCCCACAAACGTACCGCCCCTACATATTACACTGTAGGCTCAATTTATTGGGCTCATGTTTTATTTAATGGCGTCGATCGAAATGCTTAATTAGTCGACTATATCCTGAAATCTTAGCGTTTTAATGGCCTATTTCCACTACAGTAGCCGTTTCGCCGCTTGTAAGAAGGCCCGGACGGTCTTAATTAGAAAAACCTCGCAATTAATTAGCAATAAAATGCATGGACTTGTTTGAAATTGAAGGGGAATGGAATTGTGGGGTCTCTTAGGTACGTTACCACCCGACAGCGTTGACGATGAATTTTTTAAGTAGGAATTTCATATATATTTTATAAACTATTGAAAATAACTACAAAGTAAACAAACGATATAAAGTTCAACCTGAATGCCGCCTTGGGCAGGTAATATATCCAAGTGACCGCCTAAGCATTGCCATACGTGGCAATGTTTAGTTGGTGGCGAAAGTAATTGCCAGCCCTTGGATTTATTTAAAAAAATAGAGTCATGAGTACCTATTTTATGCATCTTTTATATATCTGATTTTTACAAAGTGAATGTGAGAACACTGTAGACGCTTAGATTCCTTTGATATTGATGGTTTTTAGGATTCCGTAGCCAAATGGCAAAAAATGGAACCCTTATAGTTTCGTCATGTCTGTCCGTCTGTCTGTCTGTCTGTCCATCCGTCCGTCCGTATGTCACAGCCATTTTATTCCGAAACTCTTAGAACTATACATGTGAAACTTAGTAGGTAGATGTATTCTGTGAACTGCTTTACCATTTTATATAAAAAAATTAAAATATTTAAAATAAAGGGGGGCTATAAAAATATTTTCGGTTGAAAATGTATGTGTGTATTGAAAATGAAAATACTTTTTTCATGAAACCTATGCGTGTGTGGTAGACAGGTATTTAAAAATGACATTAAGGTTTCTAAAACCCGTTTTTCATAAAGTTTACCGTTTAAAAGATATACGTTTTCAAAATGGTAAAATGTGTGTGTCCCCATCCCCCCCCTCTAACTTCTATAATAATGGAGTGAATAATTTCAAAAACATATATATATAAAAAAATATTTCAGACCACAAGATCCATAGTTTTGTTAGTATTACACATGACTGGCATGCTGTAGATCTTAATGTAAACTTTCAACTGAAATTAGTTTGAACGAGATCGGGTCAGCGATTTTTGAGATACAGCATATTTTCTAAAAACGCAAATATAACTTTGTAATTCATACAAACACTAAGAAAAACAAAGTTATTAGGCGTAGTTGTAAAAAATGTAAATAAGCTAGTTTTAAGAAATTTGTAAGGTTTTTTTTTGTTTAAATATACATATTGTATTATATTATTATAGTTACTTCGGAACCCTTCATGGGCGAGTATGACTCGCACTTGGCCAATTTTTTGTATTTATTTTTTGCTACGTATGTTGAATAAACTCACTGTCCTCTGATCTAATAATACTGTAATAAATTTTTATATATGATTCACATGGCTAAGTATAGTCATATTTTTGTAGTAAACTTCTAGCTTCCTAACTAGGATGTCCTGTATCTTGGGCGTTAGCATTTTTTTCTCTAGTTATTCACAAAGAGAAAGAAAAGCCCAGCTCAGTGTAACACAAGGTCACCTAGTATGATGTATCTTGTATAATATATATATATGTATCATTGGCATGTAAATCAATTTATTTAAGTTCGTAGGACAGAAAGAAAGACTAAAAAAACTAGTATAGAGCGCAGATTTTGTATGTCAGTGTGTGTGTGTATGAGTGATCGCATTAATTTAATATTTCGGATGTCTAAGGTCAGTGTTACCTAATACCTTCAAGCAAATGCTCTGTTTTTGGTATTTAAGAGACTTAATGATGATAAATAGAATAGAATTGAATTTATTGAGACCATTGTTAGATTTTGTTACAAAATTTCGGTGATCTCCAAATTAGGCTATGCCTATATCTTGGGGACCGGAGTCATGGTTGCTTTAACAAAGATAAGATCTGAACAAGAAACAAATGTGAGATCAGAAAATAAACATAACGTAAAATGAGATCATAAAACTAGTTAACTTGAACTAGACTAGTATATAATTATGTTTGAAAAACTCCAAGAACAAAATATCCTGCATACACAAAACTAAGTACCTGCCGCGTCTGTCTGTCTCAATTTTCGCGATACACTCATAAATTACCCAACAGATTTTCATGCGGTTTTCATCATTGAATAGAGTGAAATCATTCATTCACATGGTCACTATACCGTATTATCGTACCAAGCGCTTCTCTTCCACATTTGTTGTGCGCACAGCCAAGGTATAGAACTCTCTGCTGGCTTCTGTGTTCCCTGCCACATAATTATGACCCGTCTGCTATAAAATCAGTGAATAAGCAACTTCAGAAACTTCAACTTCAACTTCTCACTGGTTAGATTCCCTTAACAACTTAAGTTTTTTTTTATCTGGAATAGGTTCGTGTTTGACCACCATCTCACATGATGGTAAGTGATGATGTGGTCGAAGATGGAGCACGCTTACCTAGAAGAAACCTATTCACCCTTGACTTAAAGACTCCCAGGTTATCGAAAAACACAGACTCCGGCAGGGAATTCCTCTCCTTAGCCATACGCACAATGAAAGTGTTCCCAAAGCGTTTTGTGTGTGTGGGTAAATAGTGACGTTAACTCCACTTCCGTTTAAAACTATTGTCTCTTTTACCTATGACCGCAAGCACTTGCCACAACACTTAAGTTCACATTAGAATCACTTACTAACTCCGTCGCTCCGTCCCCGGCCAGGCCATCTGCACAGTTTTCCGAACCTCACGCTGATGGATCTTCTCTTCGATCCAATTCTGGTCATACATTCGGACTGCCTCGCCAGTGATGACAACCACCAAACACACAGCAATGAAAAATAACCTGACATTTTCTATGTAATAGCTGTAGTTTGGTAATTTAATGTGACTTTTAATAAATTAGAAATTTGATTTGACATTTAATTTGAAATTTAATTCGACATTTAATTTGATAATTTGACATGATTTTATTTTTTTATTAATTTAATTTCTCCATTTGTATTTAAAATTAGGAAGCCGAGCAATTATTTGAAATTGTGTATTTTTATTTTATTTAAAAATAAAAATTCCTTTTTTTTATTTTTATGAACAACAGCACCGTGTTGATGGCTGTTAGCTGCTCCTGCGTAACCGTTGCAGCATTCGAACTACCCGCTGCCGTCTGAGCGATAATCACCTCTTCCTTAGATGTCGTGCTCCCCATGGCCTGTGACTCGACGTGACCTGAAGCTGACTGAAGTCGACTAAACTGCGATTCTGACTAGCCCCCAATCGAGCAAATATAACGCTGTCCAACCGACTGGCAGGGTCGCCATGCAATGTAGGCGGGAGGAGGGTTTAAGTAAACAACGTGATCTGTACTTCTCCAAGAGTCAACTAATGTCCCTCCTTTAATTGGTAACGTATATGTACCTATATACATAGCTCGTATGTGACACTATGCTAATGCTAAAGCTACGAACACAGCTTATCTATTTTAACTTTAAACTATGTGCTACACGTGATGTGCTAATGAACATGACTTCGCACCACACCATCGTAGACCTCATTTATCGTTTACCATCAGGTGAGTGCTTATCAGAAATTAAAAAAAAAAAAAAATTACAGCATTTAAGATTTTGCGTGAACAAACAGAATTACCCCGTGCAAAGCCAGGCCGCGTTGCTAGTTTAGATAAAGACCAGTGACTGCCGACACAGTAAAGTAACTTACCCGCAGTACAGCTTGCCACTCGGAATGTATTCCGCCATTCGTCAGCATCAGCCGCTTTGGAGTACAACATAAATAAGAAGGCAACATGACACAACCGCGCCTGAGTCCCGATACAGACGCTACCAGCCGCTTAGCGAGAGATCAGCGTAAGGACGGGCTACAATGGCGGCGAACGCGAAATTGTTGCGAAATATTAATGAAATGGAATTAAATATTTATATTGTAATTTGGTTATGAATAACACTTTTACACGTCATATTTTTGCCGTTTTAAGTTTAGCTACATGAAGATATTTCCTAACTGACTACTATGACTACGAGAAGAAACACCGAAACAAATTCAGGGGTCAACGTCCCATTTAAAGTTCATACAATTCGTATTGGTCAAATTATATGAAAAACATGTAGGTTCATGTCTGTGGTGCTCTTTTGAGGACACAAATTTGAGCGGATTTGTCATTGACAGACACTAATTGATAAAATGACAAGCAGTGACAGCAGATTGTCAGACAGTAATTTAAGAGAATATTTCGCAATTATTTTCGACGAAAAGTAAGTTCATACTTAAATACAGGCGACGCAGAGCAATATTATTGTGCAACTAAAACGTAAAACCAAAGTATATGAGTACATGTGTATTGCCTCATATTCATCTCAATAAAGTCATCATCCGCAGCTGAGTACTATCATTCATTTGTCATTAAAAATGTCAGTGGGAACCAATACACGGAAGGATCTCAATGTGTAAAAATGGTCATCTATCCGCATACTGACTTTTGCAAACATTGCTTAATATTGAAGATCAACCCGTGAGGTTTTTATTATTTGGCCATGAGGTTTTTATTAATTTCTACAAAATATTAACTTTTTCTTTTACTATAATACCTACTGGTGACTCGCACTGTCCATACAGGTTAATATAGCTAGGAATGCAGGACCCTCCCACCATTTCAGTAGTAGTTGTAGTATTTCCTTAATTAAGTAATAATCTTGGTATGCCATACTGTGTAAATATAAGTAAATCAATTGAAATTGTAACGGTCTGGTCATGGGTTGTGAAGGCATGCAAGAGAAGATACTTGAACGAAAAACAACGAAAGCATTAATGTGCAGATACGATAACCTCATTATATGGCTAATTTAGTAAACAATCTGTTTAATTTTAGGATGCATAATCATAAAATTATCAGACAGCTGCTGTAACAAAAACAAATCAATTACATGATCAATCACATCCCCATCTGTTGAAATGTAGATGTATTGATTGAAATAAATATCAAATACATACAAACGTCTAGTCACTGTGAGCTTTTGAAAAATTAAAGATTACAGATCAACGCAATAAAGAAATAAGGACATATTATTATTTTCGAAATTTTAAAAAATGTTGGTACCACGCATACCATTTTAAGCCTACGTACCTACTTACTTACCATTAACTTAGAATCATGAATATTGCAATCATTTTATATTTCTAAGAAAAAATGTCAATTTGGTTTCAGAAGTTCACTGGTTTATTGTTTATTACGAATGGGCACGCTCTTGACTCCGATCACACCTGATGATAAGCGTTACATGAGATCTATGATGGAACGAGTGCACCCAGAAGATGTTTGTTCACTTTTGCTTTAAAGGTAGGGAATACAAAAGCCGGCAAAGGTTCCACACCTTGACTGTGCGCACAATAAACGTTGAGATTCTTCTCTACATTTATTGTTTGTGCACTTTGTATGAAAAGACGGTACATCGACCAAGTGTGGAGGTCTGGTTCTCTTTCCTGTCCATATGTATTTCATAATATCTCTGAAGAACAGAGAAATCGTACAACATTCTACATAAAAAATACGGAAGAATGATACAGGATTGCACACACTAACTCTAATTGGCAACAAAGTATTAACTCTAAATCTCTGAAAGCGAATCTATGAGTCATTCGCGATCCTCCGCTGTGTGCACTCTGCCTAACTCGCGCTGTGTCGTCAAATGACACAAACGACGGGATTAGCCGGTATCTCGCCTCGCCACGCTAGTGACGTACCTGTAAGAATAGTGGCTTACTGTCACATACCTATTATTAGTACAGAGACATGGGGAAAAATCCTAGTTTTATATTGTGTTGAAAATGAGCTCTTTATGAGAATTTGTCTAAGGAAGTCAATCATTATTAATTACTAGCAATTTTATAACTTTGTTGAGATTAACATACAGTTCCTATCTTCCAGTCTAACCGGATGCAAGTAAGTATTAGTTTTATACGAAGAGACGGCCTATCTGACCTCTGTTGTAAGATTTTCTGGCTTCTGACTACCTGACTATCAAAGATAAACAAGCCTTAACGTGCTATTCGAAGTACTTACGGCGAAATCTTGAACCGAAAGTGTGCGTTTCAATAGGTTATGGGCGCAGTGGAAGCGTGCTGGACCCATAACCTATTGAAACGCACACTTTCGGCTAACGACTGGTTTTAATAACGTTAGGAAAACATACAGATAATACATAGATGACGTTACTAGGTTGTAGATACATTTTGTTAATTAAATATAACAATAATGAATATTGTTGAGATGCTCAACCATACCCGGATCGACCTTGGCGAGGGTTGCTTAACCTGAAGGATTGACCTGTGCGACTGTTATTATTTAGAGCAATGACGCGAGCTCCTCATCCTGATATGGCTAGCGTTATAATAACCATAACTAATTATAAAAAAACTAGTTTCTGCCCGCGACTTGGGAATACTTTCATTATGCGTACAGCTGCACAAGGAGTGGAATTCTCTGTCCCCGATAGCTATAACCTGGGAGTCTTTAAGTCAAGAGTGAATAGGTTACTTCTAAGCAAGCGTGCTTCATCTTCAACCACATTATCACTTAACATCAGGTGAGACGGTGGTTAAATGCAAGCCTATCAAAATAAAACCCTTCGTTCGCTTGGGAGGGTTTTCCCATGTAAATCCAGATCTCGCGGAATTCCCGGATAACTATTCATTGACCAAATTTCAAATCCGTTTAGTAGTCTTTGCGTGAAAGAATAACTAACATCCGTCTATACATACATCTATCCTCACAAACTTTCGCATTTATAATATTAGAAAGAGTAAGAAGTAAGATAAGATAGTAGCCACTCATGGTTGACTGGTAGAGAATGCCCATGGCATTAAGTCCGCCTTTGTACATTTTGTGTTGCATAAAGTTTTAATGAACAAATAAATAAATGATATTGTTACGCCAGTCGCTTAAAGAAGTACGTCGAGAAACTTCGACAGAAATCTAGAATGTTCGAGACACTAACGCCATCTAGCGGCGAGTATCGAGTACTGAGTATCTCAAGTAGCTTCTGGAATATTCTTGGCAGTATAAACAGTGAGTCGATTTTACAAGAATGTTCTAGAGCTCATAGACCGGGGTATAAACAGATCGCAGAGGCACGGAGACAGCAATCTTATTTCAAGATATGAGGCGATATAATAAAAGCTTTACAAGTGAATTTCAGTGCGATTGTGTTGAGTGACTAGTATTGTACTGTGAATAACTGTGTTAATTTTTATTTGGTGTTTATTTAAGTAAAGTGTTATTTTTGGTTTGATTGGCGTTAATTATTTCTATCCCGAACCCCAGCTCGTAACAATATCATTAGAATTTAAAACAAGATATTTACCATGTGTATTTATTGTTTCAAGTTTCCGATATTTCGGCACTGTTGCAAGCGCCATGATCACGGATGAACTGAAGTAATTGCGGGTGGACGTTTATGAGCAGACGAATCGGCCTACCCTCTTTCTCGTTTGCTTTAAGTTATAATGATACTGTTAGTGAGCATGTTAGCTTCAAAACTTATAAATAAATGAAATTTCCACTCCATTACGAAACTATCTAAAGCATTATATCTCAGTTGCCACATCGTATGATAACTGGAATGCATCACATTTGCGCAGCAATCGGTTAGTATGCAACATGGCGACAGATAAGGGTGGTTCGAGAATTAGAATATTAATTAAACTAGCGCAATGCACGGAACGTGGGACTGCACCTGACTAGGTATACATACGAACTGCGCTTTGTCTGTTGTCTAGGAAGGTGGGGCAGCTTCATACAGTTTTTATATTTCATCTTATAGAATGCTCTCGGGTATCGATATCTTTATTGATTCATCACAAATCAATAGTCTTACTATCTGACTTTATATAAAAAACATGAAATTTGTGTAAATACATTTGTACGACTTTTTGTAACACTTGAAAGAAAAAATTAAAAATGTATGAATGTACCCCACATGCGGGGCACTTACATACAGCCTATGGGGCAGATTCATACATGTGACAAAATACACAAGTTTTGCGTGAAATGTTTATTTATTTATCAATATCAAAGTATCAAAACACAACGTTCATGAAAACAAAAGCAATATTAGTCTCTATTATCAAATAATACTTACATAATCATATTATAAAAAAGACAAATATAGTTAGTTTTTATTTTTATGGCACCGAGGCAACTAACTTAACCTAACACACACAGCACACAGAGAGATACTTATCCAGTTCTAGCGCTGACAGCGACGAAATTGCCACTCAGAAAGGCCATGGTAGAGCGCATGAATTTAACCTTAAATTTCGTTTCCCAATGGGGTGACGACAATCTGGTCAAAACACAGGCTTGTCTTTTCAGCGCTAAAAGGAGCCCTTTTGAATTGAACCCTACTTTTCGAAGTATATCTGTGCCAGTTACCAATAGCCTGGAGCTTCGAGTCCAGAGCTCAGACTGCAACAAAAAAACTGGGAATCCTACACAAGGTGAGGCAGTACTTCACGCCTGGACAGCTTCTAATTCTGTATAAAGCACAGGTCCGTTCCTGCGTGGAGTATTGCAGCCACTCGTGGGATGGCTCTGCAAAGTACCAACTTGCTACATTGGACTCGATCGAGCGCAGAGCTAAAAGGCTTATAGGTGACGAGGTGCTGGTGGACAAGCTTCATAGCCTGGCTCATCGGCGAACCGTTGCTTGCACAGGCAAGCAACGGTTCCTCCCCGAAGTACAATCTGTAGAAAACCGACAGCGGTTTTCTACAGATTGTACTTCGGGGAGTGTGCGCAGGAGCTCCATGACCTGATTCTTCCATATCCCTTTCACTACCGGACTACCAGACGCATGGCTGGGTACTACCCACACTTGGTTGATATACCGTCTTGTCGTACAAAGCGCTTTTCCTCCACATTTATTGTGCGCACAGCCAAGCTGTGGAATTCTCTGCCGGCTTATGTGTTCCCTGCCACTTATGACCTTTCAGCCTTTAAAACACGAGTAAATAGGCATCGTCTGGGCTCGCTCGTCCCATCTTAGACCTCATCTATCGCTTACCATCAGGCGAGATCGAGATCAAGAAGTGGGCCCACCAGTTATAAAAAAAAAGTCTTTCTGATCAGTCACATCACTTTTTAAATATCTACATCCTATTGCTTAATTCTTATTTATTAATACTCCATATTTGGCTGCTGATTTCCGAAATGAGAGTTTGTTTTCCAAAACTTTATCGATAGCTTTAAAAATTGCCTCTTCGTCCACCACTCCACTCCTAGTTCCCTTTTTCTTGTAATTTCTGAACATAATCGTTCTGCAAAACAAAATAATGGTATAATTTTATAAACAAACAAAAAATGGGGCACATTCATACAGTATGAATGTGCCCCGTACACTCCTGTATGAATCTACCCCATCACAAGAAAATGAAATCAAAATATTTCTAGAAAAAAAGCAAGCGTATATAAAATTATTCACAGATTAATTCACAAACTTGACCCTATTATCTTTTAAATAAAATAGAACTGAATAATCTAGAGGGCAGCTTTTATTAAAAAAAAAGACGTTAAAGTGAGCTTATAAAAATACTTATGCCTCGCCGAATCACGTTCTGTGTCACACCGACGCGCGTTTCACACCGACTGCTTTCAAACTCCGTGAGCAACCATACACAAAAGTAAGCTACGCATACACGCATAAGTCATTCTGTTGATGTGCGCCTAACATCAGATATGTTTGGTGTATGACGGTGCCCCTTGTATGAATCTACCCCACTCTCCCCTACCTAGTTTTGTTAGCGATATTATTGTGAACAAAGTTAAGATTTTTTTTATTGATAAAAGGCTCGCGTATTACCAGCGTCTCACCGGATGGTAAGTGATGATGTGGTCGAAGATGGAGCACGCTTACCTAGAAGAATCCTATTGGCTTTTGACTTGAAGACGAGTTTTATAAATTACGTACTAATAAAATTTTATTTAATTTTCTCTTTGTTCACAAATTTACTCCGATAAAACCGATGATAATGGAGTTAAGGCCGCCATGATTGTTACGATAGGTTAAGCAATATTATGTAACAGGTGTGTTTAAATAATTACTGAAGGTACAATAAACAATATTCTCTCTGGCTCTCTATCTCATTTCTCTAACTGCTTCCGTGATCGAGTGGTTTAGGCGTTTGCTTTGTGACCCGGTGGTCGTGGGTTCAATTCCCGCGGGAAACATACTTTGTAAAGTTGTATCCAGTTTGGCTAGGACATTGCAGGCCTGAATCACCTGATTGTCTGATAAAAAGATGGTTCCGTGCTTCGGAAGGCACGTATAAGCCGGTGGTCCCGGTCGCCAAATGGCGGTCGTCAAAATAGATCACGTCAGAGGCCCTTGAGGCGGTCTAGAAACTCTGACTCTAGTGTGTATGGGGCATTAGACCTTAGTACTCACACGATAAGAAGAAGAAGATTGTGCGTAAAGCTTCCCGGCTGGAATACCCAGCCGGAGTCCCTTGCGACTGCTGGTATGAACATTATAACGTGACACTATGCTACTACTGAGTCACAGGCCTCGTCTCTACGAGGAAAAGGCCCGTAACCCACGACGCAGGTCCAGTGTGGGTTGATGCACCAACCTGCAAACTTATGTATGCTCATTGTAACACGCTTTGTAGTTGTGAAGTCCTTATTTAAGTCTGTTATGGTGTACAATAAAGAGTATATCTATTTATCATATTTTTGGATTTTTCGTTCATTTGACATGTCGGTTCGTTGCAATTTTTTTCTGCACTGTTTTAAAAGCAAAGTTGTCGTTATTAAGACCAGGCAGTCCAAAATAATTTTCACGCAAGCTCCGCCCCCATGCAGCCTGGTTAGGCCGTTGTATACTAAACGCTAACGCAACAGAAATAAAGTTGAATACCGCGTCCGGTTTTGAAACTGCCGTTGTATGTTAAACGCTAACGCAGCAGTAATAAAGTTGAATATCGCGTGCGCTCTTTTACCATGTTCGGGTTCGAAACTAAATGTCGTAAGTCTCAATTCTTATTTCGTAAATAACTAAATTAATAATTGATCTACAGAAAAAATGTCCTATATTTGAATAATAAACTATATTTTCTTACTGTCAATACTATTTTTAGACATAAAAGCCGAGTAATCTTGATTAAATTTTGAATAATCTTTAAAAAAGTCATGATTTCGATTAAAAATGAATCGAGCGAAAATGTTCCAATTACGAAACTGGTCTAGACATGTAAAGAAAAAGATCCAATAAATCATATACTAAACCATTTTGATTGTATGCGTGATTGTTTCAAAATATTAATGCAAAGTTACATACAATTTAGGGAGCCTCCTCTTAAAGTACATATAAATCGACCAATCAGGAGATCAGGAGGCATTGTCTCCGTCACAGGCCGACTTTCAGCCTAGCTCCGAGAACAGTATCTCACCTGTTTTACAGAATTCCAACAGTTGTGAACTTCAACAATCCCATTATGAAATAAATACTATTACTATATTACAAATTATGCCTGGCCGGCTTTGAACCCACGACTTACAACTTGTAAGTCATGTCTATAACAAATATAATCAAGATTGGTTCATAACCAAAAACGTTATGACCAAACAGGTAATCAAAACCATGGAAATCCAGCATCTGGTTTGATCAAGGTGTGCTAGGATTAACTGCATACAACTGCCTACCCTTTCAGAGCCTACCAGCGTGAAGTTATGTTGAAAACTGATGAAAATTAACTTGCATTTAACAGAACGGTTGCGCAGTGATTGATTGTTAAGTGGCTGTTGCGCTACATGTCTTGGCTTCGGTTCCTATAGAGATTTGTTTCCGGTCTGGATGTTAGTTCAGTTGAATTTTAACGTTTGTAAATAGAAGTACATGAAAATTCGTACAAAAAAAAAATTGCAAAAAAATAGAACCGACTTCCATATAAAACACTACAAAGGCAAAAATAACTTTAATTTCGGTAGTCGGTGTCATTTGTTTTGTATTTTCTTTTTTTTGACACCGCCTTCAGAAATTAAAGTTATTTTTCCCTTTGTAGTGTTTTATATGGAAGTCGGTTCTATTTTTTGGCAAAAAATTTTTTTTATACGTTTTTTAGTGGGTCCGTTTGTAATTTATCTAGTTACAAAAGCCAAAATGTCAACTACTTATCACCTTTTACAAAATATTGCTTTTCCCGGTGCATAGCCGTTAATTTTTGAGGAGTTCTCCTGGTACACCACCATCAGCTCTACTTCACCATATGCATTGTGATGAGCGTAAAGTGCTTAACATCTATATTCAAGTAATCTTATCGCAATCCACGAAATACTTATTATTGAGTAGTTTCGGTGGCCATCTGGGGTCTTCATCATCAGTTCCACTTCCTTAGTTTTGTTCTGGCAGTTTGAGTGCTTTTTGCGGCCTACCCAAAGGTCCTTACCTTGGTATTGTTCGTCAAATCGTTAAGTTCCTTGTTCTAAGTTGAGCTATACGTCATTTGACAAATACTTGCACTGTATGGACAGGCCCACTCAAATCTGTGAGCATCTTTTCAAAAGACCGCCTAAAACTGAAACCTACAAGGTTCCCATATAATTAAACCAGTGTAGATTGTATGGACTTTAAAAGAGACGGACCCCTGAGTTTGTTTCGGTGTTTCTTCTCAGGATAGTCAGTTAGGAAACACCGGCCTCATCTAGTTAATATTTACGAAAAAAATTACGTGTAAAAGTGTTATTTAATAACCAATTTGCAAAATAAGATCATTTATCATTTACTCAAATGGTGCTTTTTGAGAGCAACTGCACAAGGTACTATAAGAAATACCCAAAACGCTATAGGTGTGCCTATAATATTTGAAGAGTTCCCTCGATTTCTCCATGATCCCATCATCAGATCCAAACGTGACGTCAATGGGACCAACTAGAAAATATACTCTTTCAAACAAAAAAAGAATTTTCCAAATCAGTCCAGCTATCTGCGAGTAATAAGGTAACATACACAAAAAAAAGTTCAAGACGAATTGAGAACCTCCTCCTTTTTGTGAAGTCGGTTAAAAACGATTAAAAAACTAGGTACTCTCGTTAGGAAGTCGGTTGAAAAACCCTATGACTTGCTAAACTGCGCTTATCTCAGGATTCTTTTTCAGAAACAAGCATGAAAATTTATAAATAGAAATGAAGATTAGTTATTGTTGTTGATTATTACTTTAATTACCTATATTAAATTATGTTTTAATCAAATTACTTTATTAATTAATCTGTGATACGTGCCGGATTGCCGTCCCATCGGACTATGAGAGTACAGGAACAGAGAGTGCACGTCCTCTACCTGCTCATACTTGTGCTCTATAATATCTTATGCGCAGATGGCTAATCAATTATGAGATTGTAAATCGCCGTGACCAAAATCGGCTAAGAAGACTCTCTATACAACATGTAATTTAAAAGGCATATACATACCAAGTGCACGGCTTCTTTGGATGATAACATACGATATGGCAAGGGTTTTGTAATCCTATGCCTACATGTGTGGAACTTAGCAATTTCAATACATTGATACCAGAGACCGAATTTTTCAAATTAAGAAGAACAAAGAGAATTATCATGTTATTTGCAAGTGATGGGGAAAGTTATTGACCCTCGTAGTGCTGTGACACGTATGTTACGATTAATATTAAAAAAAAATGAAATATTTGGTATCAATTCTTAAAAAAACTGTGTTGGAGACTCCATACCAGATGTTGTCTTCAGCCCTTTTTGATAGATATGGGGTTTCTGTAACACGTTATTAGTATGTAAACCTGTATTAAATATTCCAACGCTAAATAATTAAATCGTGTTTGTGAGTCACTTGACATACTGTTTTAATTTACATGGTTATTTTATAGTGGCTTATACTTCCATCCCTAGAAAACAAAAAAAACCTAGAAGGGGTTGATTTTTGAAAAAGTACCGTATGTTTGGTTTAGACGTGAAAGCGTAACAGATAGATAAATAGACTTTCACATTTATAATATTAGTAGGTATGGATTGGTTTAAATTATTGCTGCGGTATTCAAAAAATAAATCCACAGTGCGTGATTTCAAACAATAGCGATTCAAAATCATTCCTTCATGACATTAATAATTCCCCTATTTCCCTTCGCTTGCCATATCTTGACCTATAAACAAACATTGTCAAATAAACTAATGAAAAGCCGTATACACGTCATTTAGTTCGTGATACCGGTCCGCGCTCCCGTTACAATGGAACGTGTAAATAATCCCCTCCCTAGGATGTCCGGGAGCCACAGTGATGCGACACGCGATGGACTGGGTTGAAGGTGCTACTATTTTTTATAAGGAATCTTGAGCAATCTTGTTAACCCCTCCAACTAAGCTAAATATGCTTGTGTCTGAAATTGGTTCACGGCAATATACACATCAATACTAACCATACTAAAACTACTTTAATAAATAATATAATATGATATGAAATATGAATAATATAAAAGTGTTTATAATATTTTAATATTTATTTGTCATATTGAAATGTAAACGTTTCCGAGGGGTGGGGTCCCCCACCCCTCGGAAACGTCCTGGTGTCCTGAAACACAGACTCTCCGTCTAGTTTAGGCACCAGTCTCCCACAGTACGTTATCAAATTTGTATAACGTTTAGATCAAATGTAAAGTATTATAAAACAATGTATTGTGTGAAAAATAAATAAATAGTGTAATGGGTGGAGTCGCCGTAAGCCGTAACATCCCGATCACAAGTCACTTAGGAATATTGACGCTTAACTACTATACAGAGTGGCAGGGACATCGACGCGCAACCGCTTACCATAGATTCAGTATAAATGATTCTAGACTTTATATATTTTAAATACTTTGAAATTTTTCGTCGGCTTTTTTCTTAATTTAATAAAATTAAGAAAAAGCCGATGCAAATAAAAAACAGTAAATTAACTTTTTTCACTTAAAACAGCAATGTAAATAAAACTCGAAAGGGCTACCTGATCATCTATGTTGACCTCGCAAATGAACTCTAGCAAAACAGCTGATCTCAAAGTGAAACAAGTGAATTTTATATTTTAATTAAAATCTCATTGGGTTAGATAGAAATAACGATTTTATAAAGGTTTCAGTAAAAAAAAAAAACAAAAAAATCTGAAAAATTTTAGAAAAGCCGACAAAATAATTCAATAGTTCTGGATGATAGACCGCCACTTAGAAGCTTTTGGTTAGGTTATCCTTTCTTCGTTGTTTTTACTTTAACTATAATTTATTTAATGATGTCAAGCAGTTCGAGTACTCGTGTGGCCTACCCAAATGTCCGTTGGTAGTTTTTGTCAAATTGTTGAGCCCCTTAAGTTCTAAGTTGAGCTACACGATAAATGACAAATGCTTGCACTGCCTAGACAGGTCCGCTCAAATTTGCGTGGTTATTTCCTCAAAAGAATACCACAGACATGAACCTACATGCTTCTCATATAAAAATACAAATTTTCTGGACTTTAAAAGAGACTTTGACCTCTGAGTTTGTTTCGGTGTTTCTTCTCAGAGTATTCAGTTAGGAAATACCGGCCTCATCTAGCTAAACTTAACACGCAAAAAACATGACGTGTAAAAGTGTTATTTATAACCAATTTACAAAATAAATATTTCATTTCCTTTCATTTGTGTTTAAGTGACTGTTTTAATCTATACTTATAATAAATCTGTAGAGAGTTCAATTCTGTACATGAAATATATTTACAAAATAACTATCAGGGGGTGATTAGGGATCGATACTGATGCCAAAAATGCAATCAGTAAAATTTTTGTCTGTCTGTCTGTCTTTATAACCGTTATAGAAACAAAAACTACTCGACGGATTTTAACGAAACTTGGTACAATTATTTTTCATACTCCTGAGCTGCTTATAGTATACTTTTCATCACGCTACAATTAATAGGAGCAGAGCAGTAAAGGGAAATGTTGGGAAAACGGGAGAAATTACTCCACTTTTTAAGCTTCCGTCGCGAGTGCAACCTTAACGGTTAAAGCTGCAAAAAATCATTTATGACGGAAATATTCTCCTTAAAATTATATAAAAAATATCCCACGAAAGTATATATCTATCTTTTATGGTTGACTCACAATAACACGTGTAACTCCCGATAGCTTAGCAGTTTTCCGAAGCTTTCTGATTATTATTCTGCTACGAAATTTAAAACCACCACAACTTTGCAATGGAACTTGGCTAAAAGTAACCCAGTTGCAACAAAACATAATCGAGGCTCAAATTTTAACAGGTTGCGGTGCAGGAGAAACCGTCTTAATTCCCAGAATTCCCATAATACCAAATAATTTTCCATTCCAATTTAAAAGAACGCAATTCCCAGTATCGGTGTGTTATGCAATGACAATTAATAAGGCTCAAGGGCAGACTTTTCGTGTTGCTGGAGTAGATCTCGGTGTCAATTGTTTCTCGCATAGTCAGTTGTACGTCGCTCTTTCCCGGGTTAGCAGTTCTAAAAATCTTTATGTTCACGTGCCGGACGGGTCAACTTTCAACATAGTTTACCCGGAAGCTTTGCGCTGAAGTATTTTCGTTCTATAGGTACTTAAGCCTCATGTGAACGTGATCTAAACAATATTACCAATACATTAACGTAATAACTAATAACACACAAGGAGTTACACGCTTACGGAGTCGCGGGCACAGCTATTGACAATAATATTGTGCGGTTCCGTATTGCGATATTTTTCAACAGTATTATAGATTGACATATTATATTTCCCTACTAAATTACGAAAGCTAATCTGTCTGTTACATCAAAATCACTGAACCGTGAGGAAGGACATAGGCTACTTTTTTTTACGAAAAACGACGGAAACGTGGACGAAGTCGCGGGAAACAGCTATCTATACTATAATATAAGGCTAAAGAGTTTGTTTGTTTGTTTAAACGCGATAATCTCAGGAACTACTAGTTCGAATTGAAAAATTATTTTTTAATTAAATAGTCAATTTATAGAGAAAGGCTATAGGCTATATATCATTACGCTTAGGCCAATAGGAGCGGAGCGCCAATGAAGAATGCTTCAAAATCGGGGTTAAATTTAACGTTAGCCCAAAGTAACTATTCCACGCGGACGAAGTCGCGGGCAAAAGCTAGTTATAAATATATATAATTAAAAACGTGTACATAAAATGTAAATGTTGGTATAGCCGGTAGCATAGCTCCGCCCCCCGGGACTACGCTTCTAAATTAAACATGTACGAACAACTAGAGCGCACAAATTAAAATTTGTCGTAATTTATAGTGGTGCTTTATTTGTGGTTTCTCTTTCTTTATTACTACTTCCGTGAAAAAATTAAATCTTTACATCTTTTTCATATAAACACTTTATAATATTTTTTCATGTTTACAAGTTTATCTACTCTAGGCCTTCTCTCTATGCGAAGGAGCCCCCCCCCCCCTAACTTCTATAATAATGGAGTGGAAAATCTAAAAATAAAAATATGTGCTGTAGATCTTAATAAAAATTTCAATGAAAATTGGTTTGAACGAGATCGGGTCATTAGTTTTTGAGATATAGCACATTTTCTAAAACCGCAAATATAACTTTGTGTTCGAGTACCCCACGATTTTTGACTCGTAATAACTGCGCCACCGCCACTCTAATGTTTTTGTTCAATTTATTGTAGGCTTCAATTCGCTTTGTAATATACTGGTACACAGATGCATTCATTTAGAAACCAAAAGTGTTCCTCGTATGCCTATACCAAATTTCATCCAAATCCAACTTTCGGAGTTTCGAAGATTAGCGTTTGTGTTTGAAAGAAACAAGCAAACTTCTCTAATTTATAATATTAGTATATACTAAGTTTTTATTTCACTCTCTTTAGTTGGTCGATTTATAATTTACCTAGTTGCAAAAGCCTAAATCTCAACTACTTATAACCTTTTACAAAATATTGCTTTTCCCAAGGCTGGGCAAGCTGATGGTGAAGCACCAGGAGGTACTTCACCATCAGCTTCACTTCACCATATGCATTGTGACGAGCATAATTATTGTGCTTAATAACCATATTCAAGTAATCGAAGCGGAACCCATGAAATACTTATTATTCCTACTTATATATTGACTATTGAGTAGTTCCAGTGGCCGTCTGTGGTCTTCATCATCAAATCCACTTCACAAATCTTGCTTTTCGAATGCAACTACACAAGTTACTATAAAAAATACTCAAACCTCTATAGGTGTGCCTATAATATTTGAAGAGTTCCCTCAATTTATCCAGGATCCCATCATCAGATCCTGACTTGGTGTCAATGGGACCAATTTCGGAGTACACCCTTTCAAACAAAAAAAGAATTTCCAAATCGGTTCAGCCGTCTTCGAGTAATCGGTGATCATATATAAAAAATATATATATACGCGTCGAATTGATAACCTCCTCCTTTTTTTGTCGTCGGTTGAAAATTTCATAAAAGTAGTTTTGGAGGAGTTAGATAATAAACACTGACACACGAGATTTTTACATATTATTAGTACAGATGACATCATAACATATTAGCGATTTCTTATTCGCTCTAATAATATTAACAAGACAAAATGGCGGTCGTTACAATGCAGGCAAGGCGTGGATCATATGAAACGTGTAGGGTTGCCACAACACTATTATGTAAGGTGGTTATTTTTACCCGATTACGGCAAAGCTTTGGCTTTGTTACCCGACTACGGCAAAGCTTTGGCTTTGTTACCCGACTACGGCAAAGCTTTGGCTTTGTTACCCGACTACGGCAAAGCTTTGGCTTTGGAGGGTTATGATTTTGACAGACTATGTATGTTTGTATGTGTGTATGTTCATCTGTTCCCTCATAGCTCCAAAGCTACTTATCGGAACTCGACAAATGAGGTATCGTTAGAACCGTCTTAACCGTCCGCTGAACATAGGCTACGTGACGTGTCACAAAACCCAATGTGGCGCCCTCTAGGGACCAAAAAGTGTTGTGTTAAAAAATAAAAATAAGATAAACACATCGTTTTTGATATCATTTGAAAGGGCGTCACATGCACATTTCCAAAACATTGCTTAAGTTTAAAGTGGCGCCCTCTAGTGGACAAAAAATCGTATGTAAAAAAATAAAAATAAGATAGATACACCGTGTTTGGTATCATTTGAAAGGGCTTCACTTGTACTTATCAAAAATATTGCTTAAATTTAACGTGGCCGGGCACGCCGCAATTGCGGCAGTAAGACCCCTCTTTGAGGAGTGGCTAGATCGGCGTCACGGCGTCCTGACCTACCGCATGACGCAGGTCCTCACCGGACACGGAAGTTTCGGGAGGTACCTGTGTCTGATGGGAAAGGAGGAAACGCCTGGGTGTCACCACTGCGAGGGTCACCCTGAGGACACCGTAGAGCACACGGTGCAAGGCTGCCCCGCATGGGCAGAGCACTGACGTGTCCTCACGGCGGCGATAGGCGGAGACCTCTCGCGCCTGGCATTGCTCGAGGCCATGCTGCGGGGCGAGAGGGAGTGGGAAGCGGTCGCCTCCTTCTGCAAAGCAGTCATGCTTCCGAAGGAGGAGGCGGGCCGCGTGAGGGAGAGGATGGCGTCCTCCCTCCAGCCCAGCCGCAGTGGTAGACGCCCACGGCGTCGGGCGTCGGCCGACGATCTCCGGCCACCGTAGGCGCGGGCATGCGGACAGCGAGTAAAGGGCAACTCGCTGTCCGACCATGGACCATGCCCGGGTCGACGGCGAGTTGTGTTCCACGCGCGCCTCAAAGAGCATCAGCAATATGACGAGGCCCCCCCGTAGAGGGCCGAAGCCTGCCGGGGTCGTGGGACTCATCCCATTAGCGTGACCCCGGTACGTAAAGGGTTATTGAAGGAACACCGTGGATTTTAGTCAGTAAAAGTCTGACAGTCCCTCCCACCCTGCCCGGGCTGGGAGGACTAATTTGATAATTTTACCAAGATAAAAAAAAATAAAAAATAAAAAGTGGCGTCCTCTAGCGGACAAAAAGTTATGTGTAAAAATAAAAATAAGATAGATACACCGTGTTTGGTATCATTTGAAAGGGCTTCACTTGTACTTATCATAAATATTGCTTAAATTTAACGTGGCGCCCTCTAGCGGTCAAAAAGTCATGTGTAAAAAATAAAAGTAAGATAGATACACCGTGTTTGGTATTATTTGAAAGGGCTTCTCTTGAACTTATAAAAAATAAAGTAAATAGTATAGAAGCACAGTGATTTAACACCAAAATAGTTTAAATAACAAAAAGTAAAAAAACTAAAACCCGACTACGACACAAAAATCGACGCTAAAAAAGGATGAAACAAGATTTTCAGGATGCTGAAATAAACAAGGTTACTGGAAAAACAAGAACGGAACAAAAATAAAAGCCGTAGTCACACGTTATTAATTGTTTTGTTACGGTTGATAACCAAGTTTATTTCAGCATCCTGAAAATCTTGTTTCATCCTTTTTTAGCCTCGGTTTTTGTGTCGTAGTCCGGTTTTAGTTTTTTTACTTTTTATGTTACTTTCGGCCGTAAAATACCGGTTTGAGGGTTCAACATGCATTTCAAAGTTGCATATCTGCATCCGTAAACGTCTATAGCTATAAAAGTTACTTAAAGTGCTACAAGCTGAATCAAATACTACCCTAGGCTTCACAGTAGTTCACTGTAGAATTCATTTACCACTTACACCTTTATATGAGAATTACGAAGGTCATTCTGCCACTTACAGCTTTACAGATTACTTTACTACAAAAAGGAGTTAATTGTAGACTATTTGCAGCACCTGTACAGGAGTTATAGTAACCACTATTATACTACTACAAGTTTCATTATAGAAATAATAGATGCTCTTATGCATACTATAGTTACCAAAAAATCATCAGTGTAACTAAAAACTACATTATTAATGTTGTGGATATTTATAGTACCCTTTAACTAGAAATCGATGAAATAAGTCAGAAACAATATCAGTTGATAGTTAGATTGACAAAACTTTTATTTGACAATAGAAGATACAATAAAAAATAATATACACAAATAATCACAAAAAATAACAGAAAAGTATACATATCTACAAAAAATAAGAACATTGAACAAACATTACGAGGCATGCCTTTTAAGTTCTGTCATTTCCATATTTCCCGGCAATTTAGAATTTGGAACTGTTCCATATTCGAATGTGTTTAAATTTTGAATCTCAAAACATTTGAAAGTATTAGGATTAATGCTATTGTTTAGTCACAGCGTCGATTGGAATCTGTCAGGTTACGTACGAAAATGAATCTTTCTAAGGAAAATGTTCATGCAATAATTTTCTACAACTTAGAAGAGGCCTGACATAGCTTCAGAGTTTTGAAGAGCTAACGTCTGTATTCAGTGATGAAGCCCCATGTCTGCGGACTATCGAACACTGATATTTAGAATTCCAGCGTGGGCATACTAGTGTTAGTGACAAATCTCGTGAAGGACGCCCAAAATCCGCCTTCACTGAAGATAACATCATTGCTGTGAGACATTTAATTCTCGAAGATCGTCATGTGACGTATCGAAAGAATCGCTATTAGGCATCTCAGGGACAACCATTCAGAAGATCTTGCATGAAGTGCTTCGTGTGAGAAAGCTAGTTTGCCGTTGGATATCGCATCTGCTTTCCGACGATCATAAGGCGGCCCGCGTCAGATGGTGTAAGAAAATTCTGCAAAGGTTCAACCGAGGAGAGTCAAATAACGTGTACGACATCATTAGTGGTGACGAATCTTGTATCTATGCCTACGATCCTGATTCCAAACAACAATCTACAATCTGGGTCTTTCAAGACGAGCCAAAGCCGACTAAAGTTGTTCGTTCTCGAAGCACTTCAAAGAAGATGGTGGCCACGTTCGTTGGAAGAACCAGCCATGTTGCGACTATTGCACTTGAAAATCGTAGAATGGTTAACGCAGAGTGGTATACTTACCACAGTTTGTTTACCACAAGTCATCGCCGAACTTCAAAAATCTGACTCAAAGCGACGCATCATCCTGCACCACGACAACACTAGCTCACACAGCACTCGTCAAACGATTGAGTATTTGAAGCAGGAAAAAGTTGAAATTCTTGACCATCCTCCATACAGTTCTAACCTAAGCCCTAACGATTTCTTTACATTTCTTAAAATTAAGAAAAGTCTTTGCGGTCAAAGGTTCCAGTCCAGTGAAGAAGCAGTCGACGCTTTAAAGTCAGCCATTTTGAACACACTCACTTTAGAGTGGAATAAATGATAACTGGTTTGAGCGAATGGAAAATTGTATTAAGCTACGTGGTGAATATTTTGAAAAACAGTTGTGTTTTTTTCTTCAAACGACAAAACTCAAAAGGCATGCCTCGTACTTTAAAAATGTAACACAGAATAACGCTGTGGTGTGAGTCTCCGTGTTGCACAAAATGGTAGTTGTTATGGAAAGACAATGAAAGTAAAAAAATAATCACATACAAGGTATAACAGATTAAGCGCAATACCTCAGACACCCCAATTAGGATATTAAATTATAAGTCTAAAACAACATCCGTAACTAAATAAATTGAAACCAAACCTAGACATTTTTTATAAAATAGTTATCCTTACTAAACGCAAAACATATGTGCGTCATACAATATCCTTACGCATACACTCATGCAATTTTAGCGGCTGACACGCACACGAGCGCATTTCCTTGAATTAAGGATTGTTTGATTTGTTATGATACTGTGTTTCCATTTTAAGTTAAATGAAAGATTATTCCGTCAAAAAACACCATTTTTTTATGACGGAAATCGATTTAGAAGCCGATTCTGAACCAACTACTTACAGGAATTGCGTTTATTCTGTTACACGTTGTATGTATGTAGATAGAGTATATACAACGTATAACGGAAACCCCATATCTATCCAAAAGGGCTGAAGACAACATCTGGTATGGAGACTCTATGTAAAGTGTCAGCTCTAAATAAGTGCCTCACAGAATTGACACCAAATTATCGGTTTCATATGTTTCTTGAATTCCAATAATAACAAACGTGTCACAGCACTATGAGGGTCATCACTTTCCACGTCACTTGGCAATAAAACGATAATTCTCTTCGTTCTTCTTAATTTGAAAAATTCGGTCTCTGGTATCAATGTATTGAAATTTCTAATATGTTCCACACATGTACATATAGGACCATATAGGATACATATAGGATAGTACCTTACTGAGCTAGTAACAGTTTGTACCTTATTGACTTTAATAGAGGAGCTTGTGGCCCAATAATAGCAGGCGAACAGTGTAATTTATGATGTTAAGCTTGCTGAGATTCGTGTATGTAATTCAGAAATACGTAGCCGCATAAAGGGTGATATTCTGAATACCCATATATTAATAACTAGCTTTTGCCCGCGACTTCGTCCGCGTGGAATAGTTACTTTGGGATAACGTTAAATTTAACCCCGATTTTGAAGCATTCTTCATTGGCGCTCCGCTCCTATTGGCCTTAGCGTAATGATATATAGCCTATAGCCTTTCTCTATAAATTGACTATTTAATTAAAAAATAATTTTTCAATTGGAACCAGTAGTTCCTGAGATTATCGCGTTCAAACAAACAAACAAACTCTTCAGCCTTATATTATTAGTATAGATAGCTGTTGCCCGCGACTTCGTCCACGTTTCCGTCGTTTTTCGTTAAAAAAGTAGCCTATGTCCTTCCTCACGGTTCAGTGATTTTGATGTAACAGACAGATTAACTTTCGTAATTTAGTAGGGAAATATAATATGTCAATTTATAATACTGTTGAAAAATATCGCAATACCGAATCGCAAAATATTATTGTTAATAGCTGTGCCCGCGACTCCGACAGCGTGCAACTAACTCCTTGTGTGTTATTAAGTTAATGTATTGGTAATATTGTTTAGATCACGTTCACATGAGTCTTAAGTACCTACAGAACGAAAATACTTCAGCGCAAAGCTTCCGGGTAAACTATGTTGAAAGTTGACCCGTCCGGGACGTGAACATAAAGATTTCTAGAACTGCTAACCCCGGAAAGAGCGACGTACAACTGACCATGCGAGAAACAACTGACACCGAGACTCCAGCGACACGAAAAGTCTGCCCTTGAGCCTTATTAATTGTCATTGCATAACACACCGATACTGGGAATTGCATTCTTTTAAATTAGAATGGAAAATTATTTGGTATTATGGGAATTCTGGGAATAAAAACGGTTTCTCCTGCACCGCAACCTGTTAAAATTTGAGCCTCGATTATATTTTGTTGCAACGGGGTTACTTTTAGCCGAGTTCCATTGCAAAGTTGTGGTGGTTTTAAATTTCGGAGCAGAATAATAATCAGAAAGCTTCGAACTGCTAAGCTATCGGTAATTACACGTGTTATTGTGAGTTAACCATAAAAGATAGATATATGCTGTTGTGGGATATTTTTTATATAATTTTAAGGAGAACATTTCCGTCATAAATGATTTCTATGTAGCTTTAACTATTAAGGTTGCACACGCGACGGAAGCTTAAAAAATGGTGTAACTTCTCCAGTTTTCCCAACATTTCCCTTCACTGCTCTGCTCCTATTGATTGTAGCGTGATGAAAAGTATACTATAACCAGCTCAGGAGTATGAAAAATAATTGTGCCAAGTTTCGTTAAAATCCGTCGAGTAGTTTTTGTTTCTATAACGGTTATACAGACAGACAGACAGACAGACAGACAGACAGACACAGACAGACAATAATTTTACTGATTGCATTTTTGGCATCAGTATCAATCCCTAATCACCCCCTGATAGTTATTTTTTAAATATATTTCATGTACAGAATTGACCTCTCTACAGATTTATTATAAGTATAGATATTTTCATTGTGCGTGCAGCTAAGGAGTGGAATTCTCTGCCGCAGTCTGTATTTCGTGATAGCTATAACCTGGGAGTCTTAAAGTCAAGAGTGAATAGGTTACTTCTAGGTAAGCGTGCTTCATCTTCGACCACATCATCGCTTAACATCAGGTGAGATTATGGTCAAACGTAAGCCTATCAACAATGAAAAAAATCTAATAACCACAAAACTCGCACTTGGACCCTCCAAGTGCGAGTCGGACTCACCCATGAAGGGTTTCCTAGTTTCAAATAAAGATTATCTAAAAATAACTTTGTTTTTCATAGTGTTTGCATAAATGACAGAATAATATTTGCGGTTATGAAAAACTGTATGTCCTAAAACTGTTGACTGTATCTCGTTCAAACGATTTTCCGATTTTCGTTTCTATGTAGTTTTCATATACATACACATATTTGTTTGCACGTAAAAGTTAGAGGGAGGGTCACATATTTTACCTCTACAAGTGCCTATCTTTCAAACGATTGACTTTGAGAATAAATGGGTTTGATATACGGATGACGATTCTATAAAAGTTCCGTTTTTTGCCATTCGGCTATGGAACCCTAATAAAAACGATCGAGTTGGAAAACAGTACGGCAAAACGGCAACTTCATAGGTATTATAATATTATTACTAACATAGTATTGTGTATTGTGAACTAACAATATGACATAATGTAATTGCGTTTGTTACGAACATACTTTATACGTCATGTGTAATACTAACAAAACTATGGATCTTGTTTCTTTGTTTTATTACGAATGAGCCCGCTCTTGACCTCGATAGCACCTGATGGTAAGTGTAAGATGAGGTCTACGATCGAACGAGCGAGACCAGAAGATGTCTATTCACTCTTGCTTTAAAGTCTGACGGATCATATGTGGCAGGGAACACAGAAGCCGGCAGAGAGTTCCACACCTTGGCTGTGCGTACAATGAATGTTGAAGAAAAGCACTTAGTACGACAAGACGGTATATCGACCAAGTGTGGATGGTATCCTGCGGTACGTCTGGTAGACCGGTAGTAAAAGAGGGATGAAGGGATTAGGTCGTGGACCTCCTGCGCACACTCTCCGAAGTACAATCTGTAGAAGATAGACAGGCAAGCAACGTTTCGCCGGTAAGCCAGCCTGTAAATCTTGCCTGCCAGAACCTCGTCACCTATGAGCCTTTAAGCTCTGCGTTCGATCGAGTCAAGTGCAGCTAGCTGGTATTTGGCTGAGCCATCCCACAAGTGACTGCAATACATACAGAAACGGTTGTGATCGGAAATATATTATTTTTCATAATTTTTAAAACTGGAGTGGAATGGGAAAGCTTTAGGCAGTTGTCAAACCGCCGACGATGAACGAGTAGCGAGTAGAGATCTGAAAACGAGTTGGCGAGCAGCGAGCAGCGAGTGTGTAATTCCGATAGTTTAGTCACTGAGCTGTCATCTGCTTGATCTCTCAGCGTGAGTTCTGAGTCAGACCGCCAAGTGATCGCTGAGCGAGTATTATTTTTGACAGCTCTAGTCGCTCAGCGATAAAACGAGTGAAGCGATTAGTCGCCGGCAGTGTGAACAGTCCTTTCGTTTACACGGAATGTATATTTCATTGTGCATTTCTTGAACGAGTAAATCGCCGATAGTTAGTCGTTTACTCGCCGGCAGTCAAACAACTTTCTTAAACCTGGATTTATTGACAATAATAGACCTAATAAACGGAAAATTAGCTATTTTTGAACAAACCCAACCTATTCCTTAGCTAACAACAATATCTAGATAGTACATTGTCCTTGAGTCTCTGTCAATCATAGCTCTCTTTATGAAGGCTATAAAAAACTTTGCCTTTTCATCAGTTGTTACTATAGAGAATGTTTTCACATAATAAGTTTCGCAATACTGTAGTGGTATTGTAACATTATTGGTACGTTTGTTACGTCACACGTCCATCTAGGTTCAGCTTTAGGACATTATCCTAGTCCACGAATACGGGTCTCAAAGAGCAGTCAGCTTGAGCCCGATAAATAAATATATAATAGTCTGAAAGCAGTGTTGCCATGGAATATCGAGTTACCCAGCTCATGCTGTGATCGAAGATGGAGCACGCTTACCTAGAAGTAACCTATTCACTCTTTACTTGAAGACCCCCAGGTTATAGCTATCAGGAAACACAGACTCCGGTAGGGAATTCCACTCCTTAGCCGTACGCACAATGAAAGTATTCCCAAAACGTTTTGTGCATATGGATGGGATGTCCATCATGTAACGATGGCACATCGCCGTTTGTCTTGTAGTCCGATGATGGAACTGACTTGGCGGAATTAGATTGTGTAATTCCATGTGGTCTTGTCAAGCTACTCGGTTATAGAAGTCAGAGATAGGCATTCGCTCCATATCATCTGCATGTGATAAGATTGGAAACCGCCCCCAACATTGCTAGGAAAGGTAAACGGTAAATGTTTCAAAGAATCTTAGCTCCAGCCCAGCCGCAGTGGTAGACGCCCACGGCGTCGGACGTCGGCCGACGATCTCCGGCCACCGTAGGCGCGGGCATGCGGACAGCGAGTAAAGGGCAACTCGCTGTGCGACCATGGACCATGCCCGGGTCGACGGCGCGTCGTGTTCCACGCGCGCCTCAAAGAGCGTCAGCAACATGACGAGGCCCCCTCTGCAGAGGGCCGAAGCCTGCCGGGGTCGTGGGACTTATCCCATTACCGTGACCCCGGTACGTAAAGGGTTATTGAAGGAACACCCTGCCCGGGGTGGGAGGACTTATTTGATAATTTTACCACGATAAAAAAAAAAAAAGTAGCATGAATCGAATCCGCACTTGACCGGTTTTATTTATTTATTTACACTTCATGCAGGTGCAATATGTACGTGAAAATTATATTGAAAAAAATAATGATAATAATTTTATGTGTGTTTATTTTCTTCAAATTGTTTAAAAATGATTTATTGGCTATCAAATTGTCATTATCATTATCGTAAGCTCAATTTGTCACACTTTAGGGCGTAGACAACTGATCCATCTCGGCATAATCGTGTATTCGAACGTGGAATTAGGTTTTTTTTTATAACGGATAAGCCTGCCCTTAACCTCGATCACGCCTGATGCTTAGAGATAGATGAGGTCTACGATGGAACGAGCGAGCCTAGAAAATGCCTGTTCACTGTTACTTTGAAGCCTTAGGGGTCATATGTGTTAGGGAACACAGAAGCCAGCAGAGTTCCACACCTTGACTGTGCGCACAATAATTGTAGAAGAGAAGCGGTTGGTACAACAAGACGGTATATCGATCAAGTGTGGACCCAGCAGTGCGTCTGGTAGTCCTGTTGTGAAACTGAGATGGATAAATCAGATCGTGGAGTACCTGCTTACACTCTCCGAAATACAATCTAAAGAAAACCGAAATTTTTAAGGTTCTGTAGCCGAATGGAAAAAAAACGGAACCCTTATAGTTTCGTCATGTCTGTATTGTCTGTCTGTCCGTTCGTCCGTATGTCACAGCCATTTTATTCCGAAACTATTAAGACCATACACATGAAACTTGGTAGGTAAATTTATTCTGTAAACTGCTTTCTGATTATAAAAAAAAAAACATTATTAAAAATGAAAGGGTGCTCCTCATACATGGAACTGAAACTGAAAATATATTTTTTATGAAACCTATGCGTGTGTGGTTTCTATAAAAAGGTCTTTAAAAATTACATTGAGGTTTCTAAAACCACTTTTTCATAAAGTCAATCGTTTAAAAGATATACGCATCCAAAGTGGTAAATGATATACTGCTGAGCAAATTAAATGCCTACGGAATAAGAGGAAATGTTTTGTCACTTATAAAGTCTTACTTGAAAAATAGAACACAATACACAGAAATAAGTCGTATTTCAAAATTAAATAAAACCATTATAAAATACATATCGAAAGAACGCAAAATATGTTATGGAGTGCCCCAAGGCAGCGTGCTTGGGCCTTTATTATTTATTATATATATAAATGACTTTCCACAGAATATACCCTATCCTATGACATTGTTTGCCGACGACAGTACTATCATTGTTCAACACAACAAAAATAATGAAGTCTTGGAAACTAACATAACAAATGCATTACAACAAGCTATTAAATGGTTAGAACATAATAACTTAATTATTAATTTGAGTAAAACAAAAGTCATGAATTTTCGTCAAAGAATAGTAAATTCGGAATTAAATGTAAGCTTTAATAATGAAAAAATTGAAGAAGTGCAAAATATAAAATTCTTAGGCTTAACAATCGACAATCAACTTAATTGGAAACAACACACATTAATATTAGTTAAAAAAATTTGTAAGTTTGCTTTTGCTTTATATAAATTAAAAAAAATAGTCAATCAACCAGCAGCCGTTACTGCATATTATGGATATGTCGATTCTATACTACGCTATGGAATTATATTTTGGGGTAACTCCTGCAATAAAGAAATAGTGTTCAAATCGCAAAAAAGATGCATTAGGGCTATTACCGGTATAGGAACAACTGATAGCTGTAAACCTTATTTTGTATTATTAAAAATAATGACTTTACCTTGCCTGTACATATTTGAAACTGCGTTATTTGTAAAAAAGAATATGCATCTGTTTAGAAAAGCCTCTGAACATCGTTATAAAATGGTAAGAAGAGAATACAGACATGAGTTATGTATACGACCATCAAAGACCGCTTTCATGCACAAAAGCATTCTTTGCATGGCACCAAAAATATTCAACAAATTACCAAATGCAATTAAAGACTTAAATATGATTCAATTTAAGAACAAATTAAGACATCTATTAATGGAGAAATGTTATTATACCATCGATGAGTTCCTTAATGACAAATTGTAAATTATTTGACATTCCTATTTATTGAATTAATTTTGACCATGTACCTATTAATTTATTATTTATTGATTAATTTAGAGTTGTTTATGTTTTAACTGTTGTTTTTCTGTTTTAAGTAATATTGTTATTTATTGACTTATTCAGAGTTGTTCATGTTTTCATTGCTTTTCTGTTTTAAGTTACCTATATTGTAAGTTTTATTTTTTTTCTGGACATAATATGCATACAAAATATTACTATTAAATTTTTTCTTGTAATATACAAATGAGAAATAATGTACACCTATAAGGTAGATTTTTGAGGAACCAATTAGTGTAATAAGATCTCATATAAATATGTATCCAAAAATCACATTAATAAAATGAATTGAATTGAATTAAAATGTGTCCCCCCCCTCTAACTTCTATAATAATTAAGGGAAAAATTTTAAAAAATATAATGCCTTTGATCTTAATGTAAACTTTTAACCAAAATTGGTTTGAACGAGATCGGGTCAGCAGTTTATGATATATAGTATATTTTCTATAACCGCAAATATAACTTTGTAATCCATACAAATACTATAAAAAATAAAGTTATTTGGCATAGTTACTACGGAACCCTTCATGGGCGAGTCTGACTCGCACTTGGCCAATTTTTTCACCTTAGTAAATTGTAGCTGTGTTTTCTATCTGTATTCTAATATATAAGCTATATGCTTATATATTAGAATACAGATAGAAAGTAACACAATTATCTTTTAAGTTTCATCATAGGGCCCAGAGGCACATTGTCAATGGAGCACTGGACAAGTGGACATCGGCGACGAGTTGCAAACCTGTCGGTTTCTTTTCGGGGAGTATGTGAAGGAATTGCACAATCTAATTGCACCAAGCCCGTTTCATTATCGGACTACAAGACCGATGTGCGCCATCGTTATATAGAGGACATACTATCCATACGCACAAAACATTTTGACAAGTGCGGCTATTATTAGTTAGCACGAACCATTTAAGTAAATGTTGAAGTTTTAAAAATATTGACATACAGCTAGTCTAAAGCTCACGTGACTAGAGAGGTGGACTGTTCTTCGGTAAAAGAATCAGTAGTATCGCCATGCCTATGTGGTCAATAAATAAATCTTTTTGTTTTGGACCATACAATCCATAAAATGTTATTAATTTATACCTAATAGCTTATTATTTTCATTATGTCTCAGGGAACCGGACTGCTTTTTCTTAACACAGGTCTTTCTTGAGCTAGCTAGGAGAGCAGTGCTCACCCACACTTTTGTAGATATACCTAGTTATTATTATGTAAAACTGTATTGTAACGTGTAATTCAATGCATTGTTTTGAGCCAATAAATAAATCTAGCGTTAGTACCCATCACCTTCCGCACATGCCGCTTCATAATCAGAGAGGACACACTCTCACTCACCGTTCTCAGGATGCTGTTACGACTGTCCCTTACTTTTCTCAGAAGTGAAGCTGTTTTCTTGCGTATAATCGCGTGAACATTGTCCGTACGAACTTGTGCAAACATTTCTGAGGTACTACAGTAGTACAGTAGTAGTCGCAAGAGCATTCTGAAAGCATTATTATACTCGACAAGGGGCACATCTTGCGATATTTTGGCGTAATTGTAATGCTAGTGTGTTCTAGAAGTTTCTGATTCCCACTGAGTCCTAGTGATTATTCTTCAAATTGTTAAATTAGCTGCTGCTAATAAAAAGGCAACATACACCTAGGAATCTTGAACAGAAAACTTACATGTGCTAATTCTGAACTTGGTCTACGTGAAGTACAACTTTGAAATCCATTTAGCCCAGTAAGAAACAGACAGATATGTAACTAAAAAAAATAAACTAAAATTAGTTTTCTCGCCACAATTCACATTATTTGCTTGTTTTTGGGACACATTTCATACAGTAAATATATTCTAGGGGGCTTTATTTCCTATTATATGAGTACTTAAGGACGAATAAGTTTTGTGATATTACTGTGTCATTTTTAACATTAAATTGTGGAGGGATTGTATTGTAACTTGAAAGACATACTTTCTCAGAGCAGTTCTCAACGTTATGTTCTGCAAGCCCTATGCAATGGACTGTAGAGTTCGTCAGTGAGAAAGTTCAGTACAATGTATTACGAAAACATTTGATTTCAACAATTCAACGATCGCCTTTCACAGTAAGACACAAAACCACAATCGCACAACTGGAGGACTGTCAATGTGGATAGAATTCACAATTCGATCTTGTTAACCCGTCCAACTGAGCTAAATATGCTTATGTGTAATGGGTGGGGTTCGAACTTGCGACTTCTCGATCACAAGTCCGGCACCTCAGCCATTAGGCTATTGACTGTAGCATCTTGAATATTAAATTGTGAAGGAATTGCAGTTTAACTTCATTCTGTTCGGATTGAATGATAATGTAACTTTCCAGGCACAATAATTACATACTTTCCGAAGTGCCCCCTTCTCACGCCTCAACGTTCTACATTATTAGCGCACGACGCAGCTGATACATTCTACCTGAGATTACCATATTGCATGTCTGTGAAATATTGCGCGTTTTTGTATTAGCGGGCACTTCGCTGGTTTGTAGTGGGTGCATTTGCAAGTTTAAGTGTAACGGTTTAGTGTGGGAAAGTACAAAAGTAAGTGACAGAGTCTCAAGATAAAGTGCTATCAGCAAATGCGACTATTGATGTGCCAAAATGAACACTTTTCGTCAACATTCAGACACGATACAACTTTTTATAACCTAGAAACATTTGTTCTGGTGCGGGAATTGAAGCCACGACAATCGTTAAACCAGTGAACCAACCGTTGGATAATCCCATGTATTTTTACCGTTTTAACAATAGCTTTCGTCATGCTTCCGCTGAAATATTTATTTTATTTATGTATCACTACATAGTATAAAACAAAGTCGCTTCCCTGTCTGTCTGTCCCTATGTATGCTTAGATCTTAAAAACTCCGCAACGGATTTTGATGCGGGTTTTGTTAATAGATAGAGTGATTCCTGAGGCTACTTTTAGTGTATAATAAGTTAAGGTTTTGTGTAGATTGATTGTATGTCGGAAATAATTAAGCCTATCGGGAGCTTGAATCGAAAACGCTGCCAGAACCTTTTGAGTTATAAAAATACAATGTATGGCGGGATTGTTTCTCTTTTATAGACAAAAAGGTCCGCGATGGTCTATGTCTATCTCCCAAAAATAACTCACAATAACATTTTTTTTCTTTTACAAATTTTTTCTCTTTTTTAATAGTACAGTATTATTCCTTATCCAATAAAATACGTCAGATATGTTGACGATTTAATGTAGATAAAAATTGCTTTTTACACTATATCAATAAAATGAATATCTTATGAGTTATCGCCGACATAGTGTGGCAAGAAATTGATTAAGCCAAATCATATACAAGCAAATATAAACTTTATTACCCGAGCGAAGCCGGGCCGGGTCGCTAGTATACGATATTAAAAAGAAAATAAGAAATGGGTACACATAAAAGAGTACTAAGGTGCAGCTAATTTATGAAAAAATATCTTCCATAGACCTGGGACTTTTGACAAGAAAAGAGACGGTAGACACAGTATGCATAAATAGGAAATAAATAAATTTATTAAAAAATATCCTTAATGAAGCGTTAATAGCCTCATGGCTAAGATGTTGGACTTGTGATCGAGAGGTCACGGGTTCGAACCCCGCCCATTACACGATTACCGTGAACCCACTCCAGACACAAGCATATCGCACACCTAGATCTAAAGAGAGCTAACTCAAAAATCTCAATTTTTGAGTTAGCTCTCTTTAGATCTAGGTGTGCGATATTTAGCTCATTTGGAGGGGTTAAAAAGATTGATAGTAATGTGGATTCTACCCACATTGCTAGATCTCTTTAAAAAAATAGTGTGAAACTGTGTGTGAAACAAAATCGCTTCCTATTAGATCTTTCGAACTACGCATTAGATTTTAATTCGCTGTTCACTAGCAGACATACTGCTTGATTCAATAGCAAAGTGGTATTATGTAGGTATACATGCATATGTTTACATACTATGCGTTTCAAATAAGAATAGAAACGTCAATGACCTCTATCAGTCAAATGTCACTGGAAAAGTACTGTTTGCAAAAAATAAGTAAAGCTAAAATTAATAACGGTTTATTTTACTTTGCATCAGTCATAATACATATTTTTTTTAAAGATACATTTCTCTCTTATTTTCATTATGGGCATCAAATTCGCTGGAAAGTAAAGAGAAGCCATGTCAAATTTATTAAATCTTTATTTATATTCTGATGATAGGCAGGGAACTAATTATGTTTCGCTCAAAATTTGTAAATAAATATTTTAGTTAATTCTTGTATATTTCACTCTATACAACTGGTACGAGACAGCTATGACGTCACAGTTGTAACGCATTGGACATCTACATACTAAAGTAGTAAATTGTGCTGCAAGCTTTCAAGCAGTCAAATGTTTTAAGGACAATAATAGGACTACACCTTTGTTGTCAATCACGTCTAGATAGCTAAATGGATATGGATGTCACATCGATTCGTTGCTCCGTTTTGACGTGAAAAAAGACAAACAAACAAACAAACGCACTTTGACATTTATAATATTAGTACGGGTACACTTTCATAAGCACAAGTTTAAAATATAAAAATTACTATACAATATGTTGTCTTATAGTACAGGGCACTTTCATTGTGTGCGTCAACAGTGAATGCGCGGTGGCTGGGACTTTGGCGGGTGCGACAAGCGGTGCGGTGCGGTGGCCACATTGACGCGCTAGCTGTTGTACCGAGGTGATTCAGGGGTAACAGACCATGGACGAGGATTTGGTATTTTTACTAGACAGTCCGATCCTGAGATGGGAGGTGTTGAACACTCGAGATGGTATGCACGAAATAAATAAAAACAGAGAAATAACTAGTGATTTTTTTACTTATACGAAGAATTGAAATTGTATCCTACAAATTTTTTTGAGTACACTCGAATGTTCTTTTATTTCAAATAGAATAGAATAGAATAGAATACTTGTTATTGTGCGATTATTGTGATGTGGATGCTTACTTTGCCATATATCTGGTTTAGATTGAATTGCACTTATAAATTCAGTATTTACCGCTATTTTAATGCAAACGCCCTAACGCCGAGCGACAAGACCGAACTGATTTGATATCCCCGCTACCCGCGCATTAGGTCGCTTATTGACTAGGCCCGTAGTGCGGCTATAAGGCCGTGCGCGCACTACCTTGCGGTGGCCGCAATTGCGGTATTTCTACCGCACCGGTAGAATGACCGCAATCTCAGGTGCGCGCACTGCGGCGAGAAAAACGCACCTTTTGTCTGACAATGTTGCCATACATACAGATTTCTTCGTATTTATCCATATTTTCGATGTGTGATTTAGATTAGCACTCGATACAGATTTCTATACAAATTTCACACAGTATTGATAAAATTTTAAAAATAATAATAATATTTTTTTAAATAATAATAATTTTAAAATTTTCACAGGCCTGTTGGTATAGTGGTCAGTGGCCCTGACTGCTATGCGCAAGGTCGTGGGTTCGATTCCCACCTAGGACAAATGTTTGTGTGATGAGCACGATCAATAGTAATTTATCTATAATATGTATGTATTTAGAAATATATATGTATGTTTATCAGTTGTCTAGTACTCATAGCACAAGCTCTGCTTAGTTTGGGACTAGATGGCGTTGTGTGAAAGTTGTGGAATATTATTATTATTATTAATTAACTGGTACAACTAAAGACAGAACTTGGCAAGATAAATTACCTAGATACCGCATTTATTACGTTATACACACCATTGTATGATTCTATTCTGTATAGTTATTTTTTATTTTTTTATAAACAACGTTAATTTAAACATTCTAATTAATTCTTTGTATTATGGAGAAAATTACATATATTTTGTGATGATGCTGCCAAAAAAGAAACGATTTCAAGCTCTTACATTGTAAGTACTACGTCAATAGACACCAGCCTATGTTAAAATAATTTACTACGGAAATTAAATAAAATAATAAATTAAAATAATTAGAATATTTAAATTAACGTTGTTTATTAAAAAAAAATAACCATAAAGAATAGATTCGTTCAATGGTCAATATGTCGTCTGTATAGATGTCATGTATGGGTTTAACATGTTTAAAATGTTTCGCCAATTCAATTCATTTATTCAATAACGATTTTTACATTATGTCTGAATTTCTATAACTAAACATTTATATAAGCTATTACTGAACTTTACATTTTTGCAATTATATAAATACATTAAAAACAGAAAAAATAACAATCATAAAAAATAACCATAAAAAAATATGTTGTGTCTAATTACCAATTATTATCAAAATTATATTAAAATAAAAAATAATCATGAACAATACATAAGTCTAACATCATAATTCATTAATAAGCATAAAAAAATAATAGTTTAAAGAATAATGTTCAATCATTCTGTTCTGTTCAACGGTGTGTGTAACGTAATAATTAAATTAAAATTTAAATAAAAATTAAAAATTTAAATTAAATTTAATTAAATTTATTTTGCTAAGTTCTGTTTTAGTTGTAACAGTTATCTGCATATGTATTTTAATAATTATTATTTTCTCTGTTTTTATGAGTAGTAAGTACACTAATTTTGCGCTCCCCACTTTAACTAAAGTTTTTAAAGTCCTTCTAAAGGTTGTCTATCTATCAAAACAGTTTGAAATTTAGATAATATAATCTGTATCGAGTGCTAATCTGTATCACACATCAAAAATATGTATAAATACAAAGAAATCTGTATGTATGGCAACATTATCAGACAAAACGTGCGTTTGTTTCACCGCAGTGCGCGGTACTACATACATTCCTATGCGATACAAATATTTGCGGTAGACTCACCGCAATTTTGCAGCGAGGGGCCACCGGTGACTCTACCGCACGCGTTTATTCCACCGCAGTGCGCGCACTTCTATGACATTCCATACTTCACAAATTTTGCGTTTCCAAAACGCAACGCAGTGCGCGCACTGCCTAACGCGCGGATAGGAACGTTGGAAAGATACGCGCGCTAACTCACTCAGGCCCGTCGCGCTAGGCTCCCGCCTTAGTCACTGCACTATGGACACAAAGGCGCGTTTAATTTGTTTGATATTTCGTGCCCGTCACCGCAACCGCGCTAGGCTTGCAGTGTGGACGCACACATAGTGTCCACAGCTAAGGAGTGAAATTCCATGACAGTCTGCGTTTTCTGATAGCTTTAACTTGGGGATCTTTAAGTCAAAAGTGAATAGTTTACTTCTAGGTAAGCGTGCTTCATCTTTGACCACGTCATCGTTTACCATCAGGTGAGATGGTGGTTAAATGCGAGGTTATTATCAATAAAAAGAACACAACAACAAGATAATCTTTGGATGAAAAGAGTTCAAGGAGATAGTTTTATCAATATTTCCAAAATTCTAACAAACTCAGAACATACCAGAGCATATATGTTAATTTTCCTTAATTTAATTAATTCTTAAGACTTATATTGTAACTGTATTTTGCACTATTTCTTAAAATAAACAATTTTAATTAAAATAAACAATTTAATACCCACCAGCTTTGCTATTTTCAAATTGTAATCGATGCAACTATCAATCTTAACAAAAAAGATATTAAACTAACATCTTCCTAAGAAAAGAAAAAATACAGGTGCTGTGCAACATGTGTTAAAAAGAGATAGCAACATCTTCCCTTTCACCTCTGCACCTGACACATTACGTCATAACAGGTGGCGCGGGCCGTTAAACTTATGCCACAGAATAAAATAATTCCGTACACCTTTCTTAGGGCACTGTCCCTTCTAAGGATGACTGTATGGAATGTTTTTAGTATGTGTGTGGGTGTTTTTGTGTGAGAGAGTGAGAACAGCTGCTAGGCGCGTGCGCTCATGTGTGAACGTTTTAGAAAAAAACTTAGGTTTTTTACGGTTCATTGATAGTTTTATCTTTATAGGAAGTTTTAAACTGGAGATTCCTTGTGTGTTCTTTGAGTAGGTAACTAGTAGTTTCTTAGACTGGATTTATTAGCTGAAGCATTTTTTGTGTCCGATGATGTGGTTGCAGGTGAAAGTCGAATACCTAGAAGTATTAGTTTCGCTATAAACTGGGGATCTTTAAGTAAAGAGTGAATAGTTTACTTCTAGGTAAGCGTGCTTCATCTTCGACCACATCATCACTTACCATCAGGTGAGATGGTGGTCAAACGCGAACCTATTTTTAAATAAAATAAAAATCTATTTCTCTCAAGATTTTTAAAGAACAGAAAGACCACATCATTGCATACCGATAAAAAAGTAACACTTTTGACTTAAAAAGGTTATACCTAGTAGGAAACAAACTTGGTAAGATATTCTACTCCTTAGCCGGACTCACAATGAAAGTATTCTAATACGTTTTGTGCGTATGGGTGGGATGTCCACCATGTAACGATGGCGCATCGCTTTTCGTCTTCATGGAATGGGCTTGTTGCTTGCACACTCCCCAAAATGTATAGCTATAATCTGGAGGTCCTTAAGTCAAGATTGAATTGATTAGTTCTAGGCAAGCGTGCTTCATCTTCGACCACATCATCGCTTACCATCAGGTGAGATGGTGGTCAAACGCGAGCCTATAACATAACTAATAAAAAAAAATTAACCAACAGAAAACCGATCTTCGACGTATAGTTAATTCTTCGTTCAGTACCAAGATAGAAACACGACACGTACAAAATAAAGCTTATCATCGCAAAATTAAAACAAAATAACACTGTCCCATCCGGCACCGAACCCACATCCAAGAGACAAGCTCCAACAGCAAGTTATATCACATTACATATTGGAACTCAAAACCGCAATCTCCTAAAAAAAAGATATTATAAACATCCCTTTAACTCTTACGTCAGTATCAGGTAAAATATGGACGAAGATCATTGCTGACAGGAAGATAACGATTCACTTGGGATCCTGTCTTTCTCGACGCCATGTGTCATCATATACATATATGATTATACTAGCGGATGCCTTCCAAATTGATTCCATTCTCCACCAATTTCTTTGGTAAGTCGTTTGCGGCTCAAACTGTACGGTGTGGAATGTTCTAGGCATGTCAGTAAGACAAGGTAAAACCCTTTCTTCTTTCAAAAACATTGTAAAATATTTGTCCTTAAATTTTTATACATAAATAGTGCACCATGGAGTACCCGCGTATTTATTTTTTCTTTCCGTATCAAATCCATTTAAAGGTTGTCTGTAAAAGGTCGCTTTTAGTGGTAAGACCGCCCATTGTATCACCTGTAGAGTCTTTATTTGCTTCTGTTATCTATTGTTCGCACGATTCATCATTAGTATTACCTTTCAATTATGATTTTTTGAATGCCTGTGTATATGAAAGAAAAACATTTATTTCGTCATCAAATCATCGTTACATGGTGGACATCCCACCCGTACGCACGAAACGTTTTGGGAATACTTTCCTTGTGCGTACGGCTAAGGAGTGGAATTCCCTACTCTACAATTCAATACGATTCCTGAAATCCCAATTATCCAGATTTTCATATGATCCATATTAGTCCAATAGGACATTGTAACCTACATTATGTTTATATTACAATACTAGCTTTTGCCCGCGACTTCGTCCGCGTGGAATAGTTACTTTGGGCTAACGTTAAATTTAACCCCGATTTTGAAACATTCTTCATTGGCGCTCCGCTCCTATTGGCCTTAGCGTAATGATATATAGCCTATAACCTTTCTCTATAAATTGACTATTTAATTAAAAAATAGTTTTTCAATTCGAACCAGTAGTTCCTGAGATTATCGCGTTCAAACAAACAAACAAACTCTTCAGCCTTAAATTATTAGCATAGATAGCTGTTGCCCGCGACTTCGTCCACGTTTCCGTCGTTTTTCGTAAAAAAAGTAGCCTGTCCTTCCTCACGGTTCAGTGATTTTGATGTAACAGACAGATTAACCTTCGTAATTTAGTAGGGAAATATAATATGTCAATCTATAATACTGTTGAAAAATATCGCAATACCGAACTGCACAATATTATTGTTAATAGCTGTGCCCGCGACTCCGTCAGCGTGTAACTCCTTGTGTGTTATTAAGTTAATGTATTGGTAATATTGTTTAGATCACGTTCTCATGAGGCTTAAGTACCTATAGAACGAAAATACTTCAGCGCAAAGCTTCCGGGTAAACTATGTTGAAAGTTGACCCGTCCGGCACGTGAACATAAAGATTTCCAGAAATGCTAACCCGGGAAAGAGCGACGTACAACTGACCATGCGAGTAACAACTGACACCGAGATCTACTCCAGCAACACGAAAAGTCTGCCCTTGAGCCTTATTAATTGTCATTGCATAAGACACCGATATGAATTGAATTGAATTGCGTTCTTTTAAATTGGAATGGAAAATTATTTGGTATTGTGGGAATTCTGGGAATAAAGACGGTTTCTCCTGCACCGCAACCTGTTAAAATTTGAGCCTCGATTATATTTTGTTGAAACTGGGTTACTTTTAGTCGAGTTCCATTGCAAAGTTGTGGTGGTTTTAAATTTCGGAGCAGATTCATAATCAGAAAGCTTCAAACTACTAAGCTATCGGGAGTTACACGTGTTATTGTGAGTCAACCATAAAAGATAGATATATGCTGTCGTGGGATATTTTTTATACATTTTAAGGCGAACATTTCCGTCATAAATGATTTCTGTGTAGCTTTAACCATTAAGGTTGCACTCGCGACAGAAGCTTAAAAAATGGAGTAACTTCTACCGTTTTCCCAACATTTCCCTTCACTGCTCTGCTCCAATGATTGTAGCGTGATGAAAAGTTTACTATAACCAGCTCAGGAGTATGGAAAATAATTATACCAAGTTTCGTTAAAATCCGTCGAGTAGTTTTTATTTCTATAACGGTTATACAGACAGACAGACAGACAGACAGACAGACCGACAGACAGACAGACAGACAAAAATTTTACTGATTGCATTTTTGGCATCAGTATCGATCCCTAATCACCCCCTGATAGTTATTTTGTAAATATATTTCATGTACAGAATTAACCTCTCTACAGATTTATTATAATATTACAATATATCCTATTGTAATATACATATAACATAGTAGCCACACAATATAGACCTATACCACATTGTTGAGTCCCGCATGGCCACCGATAGAGCAACAAATGGACGTGTCAATCAGATGAGTCGACTTGTCTGGTCGGTCCGATGTGTTAACACGATTGTATTTAGCTGGAGAGAGAGGTGTGTTTATCATCTTGGAACTTTGTCGATGTTGTCTTATAAACTTAACTTATGTCATTAGAACTTACAACGAGATATTTACCTTTATATTCTCGAATCGTTTCGATTTTCCGATATTTCGGCACTGTTGCAAGCGCCATGATCACAGATGAACTGAAAAAAATCTTTTTTAAAATAAGTTTTTTAGTGACCATTTAATTTAAAGACTAATTATTATTTTGTACGTTATAAAGTGACAATAATAATTACGTATTTTTTCTCTCTTTCTGTTATAGAACGCTTAAGAAAGCTTGTACCATACGGGTCTGCAAGATGAAGCAACGCTACGCGTCTTAAAGAGAAGTCAGCGCTAGTGACGGGGCCTTTAGGGATAGAGACATTGCCTGCCGGGGTCGCGGGAATGTTCTTACGAGATACCGCGGCCCCGGAATTTAACGGCAGCTGAAGGAACAGGGTGGGTTTTTAGTCAGTAAAAGTCTGACACTCCCTCATTTGATGATTTTCCGACACAAAAAAAAGGAAAGCTGTCTATGTGGGCACTTATGAAACGTCAGTGCACGGTTCGAAATTAGTCGTTTCCTATGGGGAATAACCGGCAAGAAACGGTTACTGTTTTCAAAACATTATCAACGGCAATAGTCTCTAGGTATTGTCGTCGCTGACAGGTTGGATGGCCATTTTTGCCGCATTGGCAGGTCCTACATGCCCCCGTGTAAGGCATGGGGCAGATAAAGGCAGTGTGTTTTATGTTAATTGTTATAGTGAGCGTATGTGTACGTATGTGTTTTGTGTGTGTTTGTTTTTCATTGTTATACTTTGAAATTTGCTCAATGATAATATAATATTCCGGCAGACATGATGTTGTACTAGTGCTGGAGAGAAAGTTATAAAATTGGTTTGTTTATCGGAATCATAATGTAATGTATTTAATTTAATGGAACTTGGCAATTATGTTATTAAATACTAGTACTCACGCGGGGCTTCGCTCCCGTGGATTCTATCGCGGTAAAAACATAACTTTCCTTTTTTGCAGTCGCGTAAAAAGTAGCCTATAACCTTCCTCAAGCTTCAAGCTACTTCCATACCAAATTGCATCCAAATCCACCCAGTACTTTCGAAGACTAGCGCGTTCAAGCAAACAAACAAACAAACTTTTCCAATTTATAATATTAGTATAGATGTGTATTTTTAACCGACTTGAAAAAAAGGAGGTTTACAATTCGTCTTGAACTTTTTTTTTTTTTTTTATATATAATAATAATAATAATAATATACTTTATTTCAGATACAGAAAATCCATAATGTGTTAGTAACAGAAATACTTATACAACTATATTAGTAAAAAAATGAATTAAACAAAATAAAATAACTTTAAAATATTGTTCCCTCTTAATTTAAATATTTTCCCTCAGCCCCAGGCCCGCAGGCATGCCTGCGGGACCAGTGCATCAGGAAAGGACAGTCCGGTTTCTCAACTATTACCTTCAGGATGCTATTAGAGCTTCCACGTATCCTACGCATCAAGGATGCCGTTCTCTTGCGCATGATAGCCTCAAAACTATCTGTGCCTGCCTCAACAAACATGCCTGATGCGCTACAAAACCGCGGAAGCCCCAATAACACCCGGAAAGCATTATTGTACTGGACTCGAAGAGCGTTGTAGGCCCTCTGCGTATACGTGACCCACAGGCTGCAGGTGTAAAAAGTCTGGCAGTAGGCCTTAAACAGAGTAATTTTCACTTCTTTAGTACACCTAGCAAACCTGCGGGCCAACATATTACATCGGACTGACAACGCTCTTCTCTCTCTCTCCAAATCATCGTCATCATTCAGATCCTCATTCAAAACGTGCCCAAGGTATTTAAATTGAGAATAGAAAGAGATTTATATGTTACCTCATAACTCGGAGATGGCTGGACCGATTTGGAAAATTTGTTTTGTTCGTAAGGGTATACTTTCTAGTTGGTCCCATTGGTACGGAATCAGGATCTGATGATGGGATCCTGGAGAAATCGAGGGAACTCTTCAAATATTATAGGCACACCTATAGCGTTTTGGATATTTCTTATAGTACCTTGAGCAGTTGCTTTCGAAAAGTACCATTTAGGGAAGTTGAACTGATGATGAAGACCACAGATGGCCACTGAAACTACTCAATAATAAGTATTTCGTGGATTGCGATTCGATTACTTGAGTACGGATGTTAAACACTTTATGCTCGTCGGAATACATACGAGTATGGTGATGTAGAGCTGATGGTCAAGTACCAGGAGAACTCCTCAAAAATTAACTGCTATGCATCGGGAAAAGAAACATTTTGTAAAAGGTGATAAGTTGTTGACATTGTGGCTTTTGTAACTAGATAAATTACAAACCGACCCACTAAAAAGCGTGAAAAAAAATTTTTAACAAAAAATAGAACCGACTTCCATATCAAAACACTACAAAGCTAAAAATAACTTTAATTTCGGAAGGCGGTGTGAAAAAAACAGAAAATCCAAAACCAATAACACCGACTACCGAAATTAAAGTTATTTTTAGCTTTGTAGTGTTTTGATATGGAAGTCGGTTCTATTTTTTGGTAAAAAAAATTTAATTGTATTGTTTGAAGTTATTAGACATTTTATTTAAAGTAATTTTTTTATATATTATTTTATTTGTTTATTTTTTATTTGAATCTATGGCAATGGGTGTAATGTTAACTGAATAAATGAATTTTATTATTATTATTTTTTATCATAAACATGTCGAGTATGTTCCGTGCCTCGGAAACCTTGCTAAGCTGTTGGTTATCGGTAGTAAAAAGCCTGGAAATCAACATCACTCTTGTTTCTGGTTACCCATGTAAAATAATGGCTAAACAGCTTTATACGGCTGCATTCCGAGTGTTAGACTGGCAGCTGAACCCAATATAGTTCCTCGGCTAGACCCACAGAACAGATAAAAGAGGTTAGAAAGGAAATAGTTCCTGATTTGTATGAGAACGCGTGTCGCCGCTTGTCTCCCACTCTTTAGCTCCACTACAATCAAGAGGCCTGTTACGTATGCGAATTACGCACACAAATAAATTACACACACTTAAGTCGAGAGATTGCTACTGATTGTAACTCACTGTCGATAAATATGCACCGTGCATCACGGCCAATCAGGGCAAAGGACAAAAAGTCAATGGTTGAAGTGTGGCGCATGCAGTACATTGTAAGTGGACTTGGTCATTGCGTTGATTAAGCGGCACATTATTGACACATCGGGCAATGTATACTTTTTGTAACTTGTTGCAATAATGTTGTTAAGGTTCGGAATTTCATAGTGATCAGAATATTTTTATAATTTTTACATCATTGATGATGATTTGATGATTGTCGTATCATAAATGTGGCACGCTCGCCACGCCCACATTACCATTCCAACCTTATTCATCTATTCCGTGGCTAGACCAGTGCCAGATTTAACAAAATATGATTCATTTATACAAAATATAACTTTTATTTAACAATAATAAAAGCATTCATCTCTTGAATGTTGAACGCGTTATGTTACTTAAACTAGGCCCCAGTATAGTTAGAAAGACTAAGCAGATAATGAGTATAGTATAGTTTAATCTCGATTCTTAGCTGGTTCAGAGCATCTGAACCAGCTAAGAATCGAGATTATACACGCATAGTTTTCATAAAAACATATTTTTAACCGACTTCAAAAAAAGGAGGTTTACAATTCGTCTTGAACTTTTTTTTTTTTGTTTTATTTATGTTACCTCATAACTCGGAGACGGCTGGACCGATTTGAAAAATTCTTTTTGCGTTTGTATGGGTATACTTTCTAGTTGGTCCCATTGTTACGAAATCAGGATCTGATGATGGGATCCTGGAGAAATCGAGGGAACTCTTCAAATATTATAGGCACACCTATAGCGTTTTGGGTATTTCTTATAGTACCTTGAGCAGTTGCTTTTGAAAAGTACCATTTGGGGAAGTTGAACTGATGATGAAGACCACAGATGGCCACTGAAACTACTCAATAATAAGTATTTCGTGGATTACGATTCGATTACTTGAGTACGGATGTTAAACACTTTATGCTCGTCGCAATACATACGAGTATGGTGATGTAGAGCTGATGGACAAGTACCAGGAGAACTCCTCAAAAATTAACGGCTATGCATCGGGAAAAGCAATATTTTGTAAAAGGTGATAAGTTGTTGACATTATGGCTTTTGTAACTAGATAAATTACAAACCGACCCACTAAAAAGCGTGAAAAATTTTTTTTTACATTTACAGAACCAACTTCCATATCAAAACTCTACAAAGCCAAAAATAACTTTAATTTCGGAAGGCGGTGTGAAAAAAAAAGAAAATCGAAAACCAATAACACCGACTACCGAAATTAAAGTTATTTTTGGCTTTGTAGTGTTTTGATATGGAAGTCGGTTCTATTTTTTGTAAAAAAATTTTTTTGAGTTTCAGTTCCATGTATGAGGATACACTTAATTTCTTTTTTAATCGGATAGCAGTTCACTGAATACATCCTACCTACCAAGTTTCATGTGTGTATTCCTAATAATTTCGGAATAAAATGGCTGTGAAATACGGACGGATGGACAGACAGACAGACATGACGAAACTATAAGGGTTCCGTTTTTTGCCATTCGGCTACGGAACCCTAAAAACCCAATGCTAACTTTTTGTTTGACCCAGAATCGAACCCGAGACACGAGGCAGTTAAGTAAAAAAATCAAACACGTATATCTAAATCAAATCATAAACGTAACTATCTTCCTTACAATAAAGTACAAAAACTCCACACATAAGAATAATAGCAAAAAGATTCAAATACAATAATAATTCAAATACATTTCATTATTATTTTACAAGTGGCAACTCTGAAAGGTTTCAGTGAAACGCTTTTTTACTTTCTTTTTAAAAGACGAAACTTATCAAATATTCATATACGATTGAACTTTATATTTTCAAATGTTATTTTTTGTTTCAGTGTTTTCTTTGTGTTTTATATACAACGTGTAACGGAAACCCAAAAGGACTGAAGACAACATCTGGTATGGAGTCTCTATGCAAAGTTTCAGCTCAAAATAAGCGACTCACAGAATTGACCTCAAATTGTTGATTTAGTATGTTTCTTGAATACCAATAATAACAAACGTGTCACAGCACTTTGAGGGTCATCACTTTCCACGTCACTTGCCAATAAAACGACAATTCTCTTCGTTCTTCTTAATTTGAAAAATTCGGTCTCTGGTATCAATGTATTGAAATTTCTAATATGTTCCACACATGTACACATAGGATTAGGAAACCCTTGCCATATCGTTTATTATCATCGAAAGAAGCCGTGCACTTGGTATTAATTATTTAAACTTTATGTACAATTGTATTACATGGGCGGACTTAATGCAGCAAGGCATTCTCTACCAGTCAACCTTTGGGTTAAAAAAACACACTGTGGTAGGTGTACAAGAAAATGGAATGAAATAATATATTTAATACTAATATATAATAATACTAATAAAATACACATATATGCTAAAATGACAAACTAATAGATACGGTGCTTTATAATATTCTTTCTGAATAAGAGAGCTCATAATAATTATGACGAAGACCAAACTAAGAATAACAGCCCCTTAAGTAGTGGTTTTTAATATTGCGCTTAATAGAAAATTTTGACTCAGCCTTCTTGATGTCAAGGGGTAGCAAATTCCAGAGTTTAATAGTAGAAATAGCGTAAGAATTAGATAGAAACCCGGTGCGGTGAGAAGGAATGTGAAGAAGTAAGTTTTTGGATGCGCGAAGTTCTCATAAGATCATGAGAACTGCCCAACAATTTAAAATTTTGTTTTAAGTAAACAGGAGCACAAGGATCGTTCATAATAGTGAAGAGCATGCAGAGGGATCTGAGGGATCTCCTTTGACGGATAAGCAACCATTTAAGCTGAGAACGGAAGGAAGAAACGTGATCATATTTTCGAAGGCCAAAAATGAAACGAATACAGTTGTTGAGAAGTCGATCCAGTTAAACCCTTTAAATTACACGTTGTATAAAAGTATTTGTTATTGGTATCTTGATTTAGGGTATTGCTTATGCTCTAAGTAATATTATCCAGTCGAGCAATCTACAGTCGAATTGTAGTTTAATCCGATGTATTTTTTTTTAATTCGTAATGAGCCCACTCTCGACCTCAATCTCGCCTGATGGTAAACGATAGATGAGGTCTACGATGGAGTAAGCGAGCACAGAAGATGGCTATTCACTCTTGCTTTAAAGGCTGAAAGTTCATAAGTAGCAGAGAACACACAAGACGGCAGAGAGTTCCACAACTTGGCTGTGCGTATAATAAATTTGGAAGAATTATTAATCGTATTACTCTTTGAGTTTGTTTATTTAATTTGCTTCAATAAGATTTACATTCATAATAACTTTGCGCTGAACCCCACACTAGGGTACCCTGTGTAGTGGGGTCCTGCCTCCTTCATCACATTTGATCGTATTAGGTAAAACAGTTATTCGTATTTATACATAGGTGTGAAATTGTGTGGGTGTTTGTCATCCGACTAATTATCATAATTGCAACGGTCTATACAGATAAATATGTATACAACGTGTAATTTAAAGGGTATATACATACCAAGTGCACGGTTTCTTTGGATGATAATTAACGATATGGCAAGGGTTTTATAATCCTATGTCTACATGTGTGAAGTATAATAGAAATTTCAACACATTGATACCAGAGGCAGAATTTTCAAATTAAGAAGAACGAAGAGAATCATCGTGTTATAGGCAAGTGACGTGGAAAGTTATTGACCCTTGTAGTGCTGTGACACGTAACGTAACCGATAATTTGGTATCAATTCTTTCACTCACTTATTTTGAGCTGAAACTGTGCATAGAGCCTCCATACCAGATGTTGTCTTCAGCCCCTTTGGATAGATATGGGGTTTCCGTTACACGTTGTATAGAATATTGGCTTCTGCGCACATCTTCTCTCGCCACAAAATCTCCTCATTCTATCTCCTTTCTCAAGCTCCAATCTATCTCTCTACCAAATTATTAATAAGCGGCAGTAGTATAATAGCTAAAGTGTCGGACAAGTGATCAAGAGGTCACAGGTTTGCACCCCACCCATTACACTATTGCCACGAACCCATTCCAGACACAAGCATATATAGAATAGTTCGAGGGGTTAACAAGATTGCTAGTAATGTGAATTCACCTAAAATTAAAAGTTATTTTTTTTAATATCAAAGTCAGTTAAGTCTGTTTGTAAGTGTTACTTACAACTAGAGGTCCCGAGTCACTCCACCAATTTCTTTGGTAAGTCGTTCGCAGCTCAAGCAATACGACTGTGGAATACTCTTCCCGTGTCAGTAAGACAAGTACAAACCCTTCCTTCTTACAAAAACATGGTAAAAGATCTCTATCTCTCTCTTTAATTTGTTGCTATTTTTTATTTATCTTAGCATTGTTTTTTTATGTATGTATATGTGTATTGAGTATGTAGGTTATTACTTATGTATTGTATATAAGTAAATAGTACACCATGGACTACCCACGTATTTATTTCTTCTGCCGTATCAAATCCATCCAAAGGTTGTCTGTAAAAGATCGCTTTTAGCGATAAGACCGCCCATTGTAACACCCATTGTAACATCCTTTGTAGTTTTTAAGTCCTCATTTAATTATATTATGGTGTACAATAAAGAGTATATCTATCTATCTTACAGACAGACCAAATTACTTCCGCATTTACATTATTAGGTAGAGATGTATAGAAGACCACACAGTGGTATGCAAATATTTAGAAAAAAAAGTAGTATATATATAATCAAATTAGTATATGTACGTGGGACAGCTAAACTATGAGGCATTTATAACAAAATGGTATTAACAATACACTTGTGTACCAACACACCCTTACACCCCTTTGATAATCACAACCCTGATGTTATATTCTAATAGATAGGTACAATATCTTTCACTCGTAGATCCCAAGATTCACATTCTTGTCTTGTACGATCAGCCAAACAGACGTGGAGTGACAGCCAGCCATCAGTTCCCGGGACACCATTACTTTACCCTTCTCACGGCTATGGGAATGCAAACAAGTGACGTCTGTAGTTCACCACAGGTTTTACTTACATACGTCACGATGGGGCGACAGGACGACTGCTTAAGGGATGCCCGCGACTTCGTTTGTATGGGAGGGTTTTCCTGCGTAAATCCCGCTCCGGAAGGAATTGCGGGATAACAATTATACAATATGTTAACTAACTGAGGGCGTTCCCGTTAACCCGCAATAGTATAGCATCCATACATGCTAAAAAAATATTACTATTCGAAAACAAAGTGTTTTTATTTTTTTAATATTAAAATATTCACTAAAAAAAATTTTTAACAAAAAATAGAACCGACTTCCATATCAAAACACTACAAAGCCATAAATAACTTTAATTTCGGTAGTCGGTGTTATTGGTTTTGGATTTTCTTTTTTTTTTCACACCGCCTTCCGAAATTAAAGTTATTTTTGGCTTTGTAGTGTTTTGATATGGAAGTCGGTTCTATTTTTTTTTCACGCTTTTTAGTGGGTCGGTTTGTAATTTATTTAGTTACAAAAGCCATAATGTCAACAACTTATCACCTTTTACAAAATATTGCTTTTCCCGATGCATAGCCGTTAATTTTTGAGGAGTTCTCCTGGTACTTGACCTATATCACCATACTCGTATATATTGCGACGAGCATAAAGTGTTTAACATCTGTTCAGGACTACAATTGGCCAGTGCAACGCTAGTGGTGTCTGAAACTGTCCACGGTACGTGGAGCTATAAACGTTGCTTACAATAAACAAGGTTACACAATAATCTACAGGCTCTCCGGCCGACAACAATCTATAGCCTCTGAGGCTTTATAAATAGTTACAAATAACAGTTCTAACCACTAACCTGCTGTGTGGACGGCAACCAGGATCTGTTTGATCACGTCCAAATGTGGATTGTATGTAATATGAGGTGAGTAAGTGAAAAGTGTGATGTAAGTCACGTGTTCTAGAACGTTCACAAGCCGCCAGTCTCCAGATGGCGCGGTCCAGATCAGCATCACACCCAACTCACACAATTCAAGCTATTTATCACGTGAGATCCAATTCGATTTTCAACTACTTTTTCCAACAAATGCGCGTGCCACGCGGGTGACAACCAACCGGCGAGGAATCCCAAAATATCCCGGGGTTTTCGTCAAATGGGGATTACAATTTCAAACAATTGATAATCTCGACCCAATTATCGGTTGCAACAGGCGATTCCAAACGATATTTAACCAATTACAATTACAATTACAAGAGGGGTCCCGACGACCGGCATTTTTTCCAAGCAAAGTCTATCTGTCAAGTCAGAGAAATGTCAAGATCAAATTTCTTTATGTCAAAAGGGTGCGTTCGGAAACGTTTGGTACTAAACAACATCCGTACTTAAGTCAATCGAAATCCACGAAATACTTATTATTGAGTAGTTTCAGTGGCCATCTGTGGTCTTCATCATCAGTTCAACTTACCCAAATGGTACTTTTCGAAAGGAACTGCTAAAGGTACTATAAGAAATACCCAAAACGCTATAGGTGTGCCTATAATATTTGAAGAGTTCCCCCGATTTCTCCAGGATTTCATCATCAGATCCTGATATCGTAACAATGGGTCCAACTAAAAAGTATATTCTTTCAAACAAAAAAAGAATTTTCGAAATCTGGCCAGCCATCTCCGAGTTATGAGGTAACATACATAAAAAAAAATTCAATACGAATTGAGAACCTCATTTTTTTGAAGTCGGTTAAAAATGTTAAATTGATACGTAAAAATATTAATTTAACATTTTTGTGAATATTTTAATATTCAAAAAAAAAACATTTTGTTTTCGAATGGTAATATTTTTTTTTTAGCGTGTCTGGATGCTATACTATTGCGGGTTAACGGAAACGCCCTCTGTTAGTTAACATACTGTATACTGACCAAATTTCATTCAGATCCGTTCAATAGTTTTTGCGTGAAAGAGTAACAAACATACATACATCCTCACAAACTTTCGCATTTATAATATCACTAGCTTTTGCCCGCGACTTCGTCCGCGTGGAATAGTTACTTTGGGCTAACGTTAAATTTAACCCCGATTTTGAAGCATTTTTCATTGGTGCTCCGCTCCTATTGGCCTTAGCGTAATGATATATAGCCTACCTTTCTCTATAAAGTGACTATTTAATTAAAAATATTTTTTCTATTCGAACCAGTAGTTCCTGAGATTATCGCGTTCAAACAAACAAACAAACTCTTCAGCCTTATATATTAGCATAGATAGCTGTTGCCCGCGACTTCGTCCACGTTTCCGTCGTTTTTCGTAAAAAAAAGTAGCCCTTGTCCTTCCTCATGGTTCAGCGATTTTGATGTAATACACAAATTAACTTTCGTAATTTAGTAGGGAAATATAATATGTCAATCTATAATACTGTTGAAAAATATCGCAATACCGAACCGCACAATATTATTGTTAATAGCTGTGCCCGTGACTCCATCAGCGTGTAACTCCTTGTGTGTTATTAAGTTAATGTATTGGTAATATTGTTTAGATCACGTTCACATGAGGCTTAAGTACCTATAGAACGACAATACTTCAGCGCAAAGCTTCCGGGTAAACTATGTTGAAAGTTGACCCGACCGGCACGTGAACATAAAGATTTCTAGAACTGCTAACCCGGGAAAGAGCGACGTAGGTGCAACTGACCATGCAAGAAACAACTGACACCGAGATCTACTCCAGCAACACGAAAAGTCTGCCCTTGAGCCTTATTAATTGTCATTGCATAACACACTGATACTGGGAATCGCGTTCTTTTAAATTGGAATGGAAAATTATTTGGTATTATGGGGATTCTGGTAATAAAGACGGTTTCTCCTGCACCGCAACCTGTTAAAATTTGAGCCTCGATTATATTTTGTTGCAACTGGGTTACTTTTAGCCGAGTTCCATTGCAAAGTTGTGGTGGTTTTAAATTTCGGAGCAGAATAATAATCAGAAAGCTTCGAACTGCTAAGCTATCGGGAGTTACACGTATTATTGTGAGTCAACCATAAAAGATGGATATATGCTGTCGTGGGATATTTTTTGTATAATTTTAAGGAGAACATTTCCGTCATAAATGATTTCTGTGTAGCTTTAACCATTAAAGTTGCACACGCGACGGAAGCTTAAAAAATGGAGCAACTTCTCCCGTTTTCCCAACATTTCCCTTCACTGCTCTGCTCCTATTGATTGTAGCGTGATGAAAAGTATACTATAACCAGCTCAAGAGTATGAAAAATAATTGTACCAAGTTTCGTTAAAATCCGTCGAGTAGTTTTTGTTTCTATAACGGTTATACAGACAGACAGACAGACAAAAATTTTACTGATTGCATTTTTGGCATCAGTATCGATCCCTAATCACCCCCTGATAGTTATTTTGTAAATATATTTCATGTACAGAATTGACCTCTCTACAGATTTATTATAAGTATAGATGACAGACAGTCTCCCAGACGAAAGGCCACAAGTAAATTGTAAAATTAGACCCAGATAAATGTCTAAAACTAAATCTCTAAGCCGTCATACTATTGTTAAGCTGTTTATAATAGACATTTTTGTGAGAATCGGAACACAGATTTACCTTTTAAAGAGATAAAAGAGATTTTTATGATAAGCTGTGAAAATGTAAGATAATCACAGCTTTAATAGTATAGATATAGGAATCTAGTAAGTAACCGTTTTGTGCGTCCATACGCACAATTAATATCGATAATCGAGATCTAAAATGTAAAAATTAAACAAAAATAGCACCAATAAATTATTAGAATCCAGTGTTTAACCATTATAATACAAAATGCATTATTTCAAAGTAATAGTGTTACTGCTGTCTAAAGTCGATGAATAAATTACATAAATGAGATTTATATTATCTGTATAAATTAAATACTTTGACGTAATGTCATCAATATATAGCACCGCAGATTAATTTAGGTATTTAAGCGGCTAAATAGCGTCTTAGAGTAATGTCTTTTTCTAAATAAATAATATTCAATACTTTTACATTATATGGACCGCAAATTAATCGGCTCAGAAGCTTTACTTTATTCCGAAAATTCAGTATGTATAAATGTTTCTCGCGAATGGCTCCCATGAACTAAAGGTAATGTATGTTTACACGACAAAACGAGTTTTCTTATTAGATAACCAAAAAAATTTGAACAGAAAATAAGACCGACTTCATAACATACAAAAACACGACTGTACTGAAAAGTGAAAAATAATCATTGGATGTCTAATTTCATTTATAATAAGGGCTAGGTACCTACTCACCTGGTTGAAGTTGGTGCCAAGTTGGTGCCAAGTGAATGAATAGTTTTGATAGTCTACGTATGGTATTCATTCCTACCACTCCGGGGCACGCAAAAGTTTATTTTTATTTTTTTTATTTTACAGAAAGCTTACAGACTAATAATAAAGATAAAAAACTTTTTACCAAAAAATTAAACCGACTGCCAAAAACACTGCAAAGTGAAAAATAACTTTAATTTCGGTAGTCGGTGTCTTTAGTTTTGTATTTTCGTTTTTGGCACCGACTTCCGAAATTAAAGTTATTTTTCACTTTGCAGTGTTTTTGGGAGTCGGTTTAATTTTTTGGTAAAAAGTTTTTATTTCACTCTTTTTAGTTGGTCGGTTTTTAATTTACCTAGTTAAAAGAGCCTAAATATCAACTACTTATAACCTTTTACAAAATATTGCTTTTCCCAATGCTGGGCCGTTAATTTTTGAGGAGTTCTCCTGGTACTTCACCATCAGCTCTACATCACCATATGCATTGTGACAAACATAAAGTGCTTAACATCCATATTCAAGTATTCGAATCGCAATCCACGAAATACTTATTATTGAGTAGGTTCGGCGGCCATCTGTGGTCTTCATCATCAGTTCCACTTCCCCAAATGGTATTTTTTGAGAGCAACTGCACAAGTTACTATAAGAAATACCCAAAACGCCATAGGTGTGCCTATAATATTTGAAGAGTTCCCTCAATTTCTCCAGGATCCCATCATCAGATCCTGACTTGGTGATAAATGGTACCAATTTCGAAGTATACCCTTTCAAACAAAAAAAGAATTTTCCAAATCGGTTCAGCCGTCTTCGAGTAATCGGTGATCATACATAAAAAAAAAGAGAAAAAAAAATATACGCGTCGAATTGATAACCTCCTCTTTTGGTCGTCGGTTGAAAATACATTAGTGGATAGGGAAATTTGCTAATTACAAGCTTCCACATATATGCTATCAAGTAACCTACATCTAATTATCGTCGACTTTTAACCAAACACAATAGATAATATACTTATCACTAAGGTTACAAACTAAGATCTAAAGCTAAAAATTGAACTACTAAGAAGATGATCAAATCATGCAACATAAAATTAATAAATTATAAACAAATTACATCTAATCATGAGTGTCACCGAAATATTCATTGTTGAGATTTTTTTTAATTTTCTGTGCACTTGTGCAAAATAGGTCGATTTCCAGGTGCGAGGGTAAATTATTAAATGCAGTAACACTGCGTATGGAGAAGGCGTTGCGCCTGTACTTAGTAGATACACAAGGTGCCTCAAGCAAGGGTCGTCTGCGTAGGTTATTTAGATTGGTGCGGAGGTGTATTTCACTAAGGAGTTCTGGACAATCAATCGAACCGTTTGCAATGTTTGGAAAAAAACATATGTCACCAATATTACGTCTTACGTCCAAGGGTAAAAGTTGTTCAAACCTATTCATTTGGCTTAAGTAGTCAGCTTAGTTGGGGGAAATGGGGAGTGATGATTTTTTTTTGGATTGTTTTATGTTCTGTGATCGTCATAAATAAATATTTCCCTTTCTTTCTTTCGTGTAGAAATCATAGCGCTGTTTAGGAAAATATTAAGAATCAAACAAACATAGGACGTTACCCCTTAATTATATTAGGTACCTACTATAATTAAGATTGAATCGCGTGGATTTTGATATAATTTATAGCATATAGCACTCACATACAAATTGCAGTGAGTGCTTAGGAATCACTTTTTTTTTCTCTGGGTGGGAAAATCATCAAATGACTTGTCCCACTCTGAGTGTAGCGGAAGGAAGTGTCAGACTTTTACTGACTAAAAACTCACCTTGTTACTTCAGCTGCCCTTTAGTTCCGGGGCCGCGGTATCTCGTTAGAACATTCCCGCAACCCCGGCTGGAAAATATCCCTAATCTAAAGGGAAAAGGGACACAAAAACCTTGACCCTCTTTTTTTCTAAAACCTCCATCTATATTCCTACACCGCCCACTGATAACAATACACACGCAGAGTATACATATAGGCAACAAACCACACATAACTATATTTCGATCTATGCTATTGCACTGTGCAACGTGCTTACCCACTTTATATATAATTCATAGAAGTTATGTCAACGCCACAGGCAGATCTGGAATTAGACCAAAATCCTGGCTAAAATATTTAGGCACAGAGTAGTGAGCTGCGTTGAGAAGGTTCAATTTAAGCCTATTACTTTGGTCTTGCAGGTACTTAATTGAGTGGGTAGTATGAAGTGGACCGTTTTGGTTATAAATGGGAGATAACTAAATGTTCTTTTAAAGATTACTAACACTTAATTGTAAGGGTAATACAATTGTATCTTTTTTAGGGTTCCGTAGTCAACAAGGAACCCTTATAGTTTCGCCATGTCCGTCTGTCTGTCTGTCTGTCCGCGGTTTAGCTCAAAAACTATTGGTACTAGAAAGTTGTAATTTGGCATGAGTATACACGTTAATGACGCCGAAAAATTGGTAAAATAAAATTTTGAAAAATACAATTATTTAGGGTACCTCCCCTACATGTAAAGTGGGATGATAATTTTTTTTTTCGTCCTTCCCATAGTGTGGTATATCGTTAGATAAGTCTTTTTAAAATTATTAGGGGTTTAAGAAGACCGTTTTTTGATTAAGTAAACCGTTCGTGACTTATCAAGCTTTAAAGTACCAATTTTCGTTAGAGTCAAGTGTGTCCCCCATCTACCAACTAAACGGTAATAGTTAGAAATTCAAATGTCACGGTAGTAGTACCTATATATAACGAAGTTTAAAGGAAAACTATAACACATAAGTGGGATTTAGAAGTTTACGAGTAATAGTCGACCAATTGTATTTGACTCGAAAATTTCGAAGAACTCCATAGAAATGTCGATAGATGGCGCTAAGCGTCAGTTGTATCGCGCTAGTTTCATATTTAAATAAGTTTAAAAAAAGCTTTTTAATAATAAAAGCGGCTTCCAAAAAACCACTAGGTACATGTGTATGGTATGTGAAAAACTTTTTTGCAAAAAATAAAACTGACTTTCATATCAAAACACTACAAAGCCAAAAATAATTTTAATTTCGGTAGTCGGTGTTATTGGTTTTGTATTTTCTTTTTTTTTTCACACCGCCTTCCGAAATTAAAATTATTTTTGGCTTTGTAGTGTTTTGATATGGAAGTCGGTTTTATTTTTTGCAAAAAAGTTTTTATTTTCGTGCTTTTTAGTGGGTCAGTGAATTTTCCAAATCGGTTCGTAAATGACGGAGTTATGCGCGAACAAAAAACGCAATGCAGCGTAAACGAAAAGATCATCTACGTAAACATTATTTTAGACTTTTGTTGATTTTTCAGAAACGGCTTGTCCGATTTCGATATAATTTTCATGGGACCATTTGGGAAGTATACCATTTCTAACAAAATCAGAATTTTTCAAATCGGTTGGCAAACGACGGAGTTATGCGTGGACAAAAAAAAAAAATACAAACATCCGAATTGAGAACCTCCTCCTTTTTTAGAAGTCGGTTAAAAAAATAGATTATATTTTTTCAAACTTCCCTTGTGAAGTTGGATTTTATAATTCCTTCTTCAGTTAGCATCGCTCTATGTGGGCCCGTTTTTAGAGTGAATTCAAATTAATATGTTTTTATTTATTTATTATTTTGCTATATAATATCAAACACAAAGCTCCCCCAGCGAACTACTTCCTCAGTTTTATTTTTTGTGACGATTGAGTAGTGTAGCTCTGTGTCCTGTATTTAAATTCAAAACAGCGGCTATGACAAATTTTATACAAATCTCTAAAAAAAATTAAATCTTTCCGTGCAATATTGTCGGATCAGGTGAGAATTTGTATAGAAATTCAAATTAGTTAGGTAGGTAGTCATGTTTGGCTTTTAGTTAGAGCATGGTACGAAACGATCAGTCAGCGAATACGACACGCACTTGGCTGTTATAAAAACTACGGAACCCTACATTGCGCGTGGCCCGACACGCACTTGACCGGTTTTTTTCTTTATTGATGGTAGGCATACGTTTGACCACCATCTTACCTGAAGTTAAGCGATGATGTAGTCGAGGATGAAGCACGCCTAGTAGTAACCTATTCACTCTTGATTGAAAGACTCCCGTGAGTCTGAATTATAATTTCATACAGGTTAAGTTGTAAACTATATGTGTTCTAATTGAAACGCAAACATCCAAGCTTTCACGTTTTTATGTATTTACTTTTTTCTTAATTATCTTGAATAGTACAAAATGACAAACACATGATACACAATCAATAAGGCACTTTAAGTTCATAGTATACAACGTGTAATTTAAAGGGTATATACTATAAATACCTACCAAGTGCACGACTTCTTTGGATGATAACAAACGATATAGCAAGGGTTTTGTAATCCTATGTCTACATGTGTGGAACTTATTATAAATTTCAATACATTGATACCAGTGACCGAATTTTTCCAAATTAAGAAGAATGAAGAGAATTATTGATTTATTGGCAAGTGACGTGGAAAGTGATGCCCCTTATAGTGCTGTGACACGTTTGTATTGGTATTCAAGAAACATACGAAACCAACAATTTGGGTTCAATTCTGTGAGTCACTTATTTTGAGCTGAAACTTTGCATAGAGACTCCAAACCAGATGTTGTCTTCAGTCCTTTTGGATAGATATGGGGTTTCCGTTACACGTTGTATATCAGTCAAATAGGTCCTTTGTTTCACCTAATAATGTTACCAATACCTCTAGTAGGTACCTATTTACCTATATGTTAACATTTCTTATATCAACGATGCATTATTTTACGTTGGGAAGGGACCTGGTGATCTATAATACAGATGCCTCAATCAAATCACATAAATATTTCACATTGGCATACGTGGGCTCTTATTTAACGTCACAAGCTAGTACACGGTTCGAATTGGTCGTTTCCTATCCATAGTTATTCTTTTCAAAACTTAAGTGATTATTGTTTTGATAATACAGTTTTTATAGGTATGACAGGAGCATTAACATAGAATATCGTAATTACAAAGCAAATAGCGAATATTTTAGTCTATAATGTTCTCGCATTTAAACAAAAAGGAGCTTTGTAAGAAGTCTTAAAATCTCACTAATATGTATTACTAGCTTTTGCCCGCGACTTCGTCCGCGTGGAATGGTTACTTTGGGCTAACGTTAAATTTAACCCCGATTTTGAAGCATTCTTCAGTGGCGCTCCGCTCCTATTGGCCTTAGCGTAATGATATAAATTGACTATTTAATTAAAAAATATTTTTTCAATTCGAACCAGTAGTTCCTGAGATTATCACGTTCAAACAAACAAACAAACTCTTCAGCCTTATATTATTAGTATAGATAGCTGTTGCCCACGACTTCGTCCACGTTTCCGTCGTTTTTCGTAAAAAAAGAAGTAGCCTATGTCCTTCCTCACGGTTCAGTGAGTTTGATGTAACAGACAGATTAACTTTCGTAATTTAGTAGGGAAATATAATATGTCAATCTATAATTCTGTTGAAAAATATCGCAATACCGAACCTCACAATATTATTGTTAATAGCTGTGCCCGCGACTCCATCAGCGTGTAACTCCTTGTGTGTTATTAAGTTAATGTATTGGTAATATTGTTTAGATCACGTTCACATGAGGCTTAAGTACCTATAGAACGAAAATATTTTAGCGCAAAGCTTCCGGGTAAACTATGTTGAAAGTTGACCCGTCCGGCACGTGAACATAAAGATTTCTAGAACTGCTAACCTGGGAAAGAGCGACGTACAACTGACCATGCGAGAAACAACAGACACCGAGATCTACTCCAGCAACACGAAGTCTGCCCTTGAGCCTTATTAATTTGTCATTGCATAACACACTGATACTGGGAATTGCGTTCTTTTAAATTGGAATGGAAAATTATTTGGTATTATGGGAATTCTGGGAATAAAGACTGTTTCTCCTGCACCGCAACCTGTTAAAATTTGAGCCTCGATTATATTTTGTTGCAACTGGGTTACTTTTAGCCGAGTTCCATTGCAAAGTTGTGGTGGTTTTCGGAGCAGAATAATAATCAGAAAGCTTCGAACTGCTAAGCTATCGGGAGTTACGTGTTATTGTGAGTCAACCATAAAAGATAGATATATGCTGTCGTGGGATATTTTTTATACAATTTTAAGGAGAACATTTCCGTCATAAATGATTTCTGTGTAGCTTTAACCATTAAGGTTGCACTCGCGACGGAAGCTTAAAAAATGGAGTAACTTCTCCCGTTTTCCCAACATTTCCCTTCACTGCTCTGCTCCTATTGATTGTAGCGTGATGAAAAGTATACTATAACCAGCTCAGGAGCATGAAAAATAATTGTACCAAGTTTCGTTAAATTCCGTCGAGTAGTTTTGGTTTCTATAACGGTTATACAGACAGACAGACAGACAAAAATTTTACTGATTGCATTTTTGGCATCAGTATCGATCCCTAATCACCCCCTGATAGTTATTTTGTAAATATATTTCATGTACAGAATTGACCTCTCTACAGATTTATTATAAGTATAGAAGATAAATGCGAACGTTTGTGAGGTGTATAGAAATATGCATGTTTGTTACTCTCTCACACAAAAACTACTGAACGGATCTAATGAAATTTGGTAAGTAGATAATTGACATCCTGGAATAACACACAAGCTACTTTTTATCCCGAAATTCCCACGGGATCAAGATTTACGCGGGAAAACCTTTCCACGAGAACGAAATCGTGGGCTGAAACTAGTATGACAAATTTAAAAAAGCAAATACCTAGGTTATAAATAACACTTTTGTACGTCATTTTTTTTTCGTTAATTTAAACTAAATAAAAGCGGATTTTTTTATCGTTTATTATTTAAAACATGCGAGTACATTTGTTACAAACATAAACATACCACCCAAACCATCGAGGGTTTATTTGTGGTATGCTAACCGCGGCAACTCGACGCCACACATACACACTTATCATTAAAAGTAACACTTATTAACTATGAATCTAAACACTTTCTAGATCATATTCATCACTCACTTTCTACTACAGAAAAAGTTTCTCTAGTACTTAACAGCAATTCTTTAGATTTAATTTTTTAATAATTATACAGGTATGACATTTAAGAATGATGGTAGCATGCATTCCCACGTCCTTGCACCATACACATTATTATGATTTTGTATTTTATGCGTGGGTAACTAGGACAAACAACGTAACGACTACAACCTTTCGTATTTCTGAATATTACTAATACTGTGGAAGTTATCGTTAATGACGCGTAAACGTATACATATTTACAACTTGACAGTGCTTAAATAAACCCCTTTCGTTATTTTTAAATTGCTTTTTTATGTGACTGGGAATGATAGTTTTTAAAATTCGCAACTGTAAAATAGAAATGTCCTCGATGTAGGTTTTGTATGTACGTCCGTAGCTTAACTGACTACCCTGAGAAAAAACACGAAAATAAACTGAGAGGTCAACGTATTTTTTTTTAACAACGTTATTTGTGATCAATTCGCAATTCACACATATTAGAAACCCGAATCGATCGCAAAACATAGTTACATACTAACTGACTCTTCGATCTCTCGCTCAATATTATAGAGCGAGCCGCTAGAAATGGAACTACTTCATTAATTAGTGTTGTCACATCCACAAATACTTCTCCGATTCTTGATTTAATTTGAATTTGGAACACCAAACCTCGGTTTGTTGTGAGATTGATCCTCAGAACTAGAAACCTAAAGGTGCAAATGACCCAATTTCACCCCAAATCTGTAGGGTTAGAGATTAATCGAGCGGTCGATCCCAACCCCTCAAGATCTGGGTTCTGTTACCTGATTAGAAATATCCCGAGATACATCATGTACTCACCTCTATTCACCTGTGAGGACCTTTTAGAGTAGCTGTATTTGAGTTTTAAAACTGATTCATTTTGTTTGTTTATTATTCGTTATCATCCTTATTGTTGTGTACCTCATTACTGTGGGTCGTATTCTACCTATGAGAAATTAATTTTTACGATCGCCTATCATCAATAAATAAACATCATTATTTTATTATTTCATTGCAGTGCATTGTGCAGCTTGGTGTTTAGAGCTGTGTGGATATGGGCCGAATATTTAATTGGGCTGCGACCTTTCGGTTGCTTGCCATCGTCCTTTTTATTTTTATTGTAGTCTTGCGTTTGACCACCATCTCACCTGATGGTAAACAATGATGTGGTGGAAGATGAAGCACGCTTGCCTAAAAGTAACCTAAACTATATACTCTTGAATTAAGTTGTAGCTATCGGGAAACACAAACTCCGGCAGGGAATTCTACTCCTTAGCCGTACGCACAATGAAAACATTCCCAAAACCTTGTCAGTAACCGAGTACTTTTCAATTAATTAATAATTTCACTACAATGTAGGTATTATTATTTATTTATGCAAGGCAAACCAACAATATATTTATAAATGCAAGCATATATATGAAGATATACAAAGATTTGAGATACAATACAATCTTTTAAAAAAGTTTTTATTTAATCACTCTAAGAAGGAGCAATAGCTACACTACATTGATAGCAGTAGAATATATAACACAAATTCAATTACAAGTTCTCACGAGTGAAAACAGAAAAGTAGTAGAAATGTTACGATCTGATTTACACCAACAAACAGGATAATGATAGTTACATAAATAAATAGAAACATTGCTCTAAGTCCCCTTAAAATCCAGAATTCAGCCGATTGTGTTTATCTCGAAGTAAAATAATTGTTTGTAGCAGATTTTTTCAAAATACTAGTATTCCTGTAAATTCGTTCTCGTAGCTTATAGCGATGTTACGCTGATTTTTTCTGAGATTTAAAATAGCCCAGAACCACTCAATGACAGAGTAGTTCTCCATCAGTGAAAAAAACATTTGTAATCCCATTACTACCTCTTGAAAGTTCTTCTAACAGATATTTTAACTATCACCATTTGCTTAGCCTTTTCACAAATATGTTGTAGTTAGCCTGCAGTCTAACCAAATGCAGCTGAATATTTGTGATTTACAGGGAGCGACCGCCTATCATTCGTCTATCGTATTCGACGTCATCTATTCGTCGTATTTTATCATTTCGTCTTTCAAAAACTTGGTAAAGGATCTTTATCTCTCTTCTTAAATTGTTGTTATTATGTATGTCTTTGTTTCTTTTTTTATATTTAATTTCAATTTCATTTTATTTCCAAGTAACAAAACTCAATTGGTTAGTAACAAAATTCCTTAATCCTATGTTAATACTTAACTTAAATTACAAGGTTGGTTCGCGAATCGAAGCTACAAGCTCATCACCGACGTGAAGAGCTTGCAGCAGCGATTCACTTGCACACAGTCTCACCTGCTCGCTACACAACGAAGGATTATGTTGGCTGGCCCGCACCCGGTGCACCAGGGAAGCGCATCGTTTTCGCATCGTCGCATAGAAGCAGTCAACGCAAGCTTCAGCAAACATCCCTGATGCGCTACAGAAGCGGGGCAGCCCCGTCAACATCCGTAACGCATTATTATATTGAACGCAAAGGTCACTGTACGATTTACGAGTATATGCAGCCCACAGGCTGCACGTGTAAAAAGAACAGCAGAATGCACGGAATATGGTTATTTTTACACCAGGTGGCAACGTGCAAACCTGCGAGCTATCATATTAGCTCTAACCAACAATGCCCTTCGCTCCCTCTCAATGCTCTCTCTCTCAAACCAATCCGTTTATATGTATACTATAAGTATATGTTTTGAGAATGTTTTATACTTTTATATAGATAAATAGTACACTGTGGACTACCCACGTATTTATTTTCTCCTATGTGTCAAATCCATCCAAAGGTTGTCTGTAAATATCGCTTTTAACGATAAGACCGCCCATTGTATTACTCTTTTTAGTTGTAAAGCCCTTATTGTTTTACTCTTATGGTGTACAATAAAGAATAACTATATCTATCTTTCTAACTTCCACAACCTAACAGCTGGCTAACACGATACCCTTGGCAACACCAGTGTCCGATTAGTAAACTATATAGTAAATGAATACTTAACTATAATAGATGCAACACAAAAAGATGTCGTACATACTTGTTACGTACATAAATGCATTTATATAGCTAGACTTCAGAATGAAATTGACCTCACGTAATATTGATAATTTGTTTAATGTTACCTATGATAATTGTTTGTTAATTTGGTTTGTTTTGTTGATATAAATTCAATGACTAATAATATCATAAACTACATTGCCGATAAAGCCTAAAATTATCATGTTTGTACCTAAGCCTATCATCTGTGATCACATTGTGGAATGCAATAAATATTTGAGTACAGATAAAACTAGATCAATTAAATGATAACCACACTTTACGACTGAAAGCTTCCAGAATTTTATTCTTTCTATATAAAAATAGTTATAAATCTAATTCTATTATAGTAGAACAAGCATGAAAGATTTATATATACCGAGCAAAAGCCCGACCAAAGATAAAAGCACACTAATCCACACAAAAATACATTACTAGTCTGCGTTTACAACGGGGCTCAACTGAAGCCCAAAACTACGAATAATGAAATAATCTTCCTAAACGTGGTCCTTTGTCGGGTGTAGTGGTCGGCCACTGCCTTTGTAGAGGCATACTTGGCTGACCACTAGACAAAATCATCTAGATAGACAGTTATACTGAACGCAAGGTAGGTAACTCCCAATAGTGCCAATATTCAGACTAAACAAAGTATGATTGGAATTTCCTTATTACTTTTAGAGGAATAGAGGTACCTACACCACTGCGATCTATATCTAGATTAGGTACAACCAAGTAAGTGATTCCGTTTTCAAAAATGTGGAGCTTTGACATGGATTCGGCATACTGACTGTTTTTGGGATGAAAAATGAATATGGAATTTAAAGAGGTTTCAGTTTTGTAGGTTTATGCTAAATGATTTAAACTCAATGACAAGCCAATAGCCACTGAAGCAAACTATATTATTACCGACGCGTTGAAGACGAGAGGAAGGCTCAATAAGCGTAAGGACACCAATATCTTCTATTATATTATTTGAACTCCAAAATTCTGTTATAAATCAAATTACTCCTACTTACTCCGTTGAAGTAATAACGGAGCCTTAAGAAGTAAAATTGTAGATTGTACGCGTATGTAGAGCTTCACTACTTTAAGCATTCAAATGTTTTGCTCGAGCTGCTATGAGTGAGCTCTGACCCCGTAACGTGTCTCTACAAAGTGCAATTTAATCAACATCTAACTTACATATTCATACTAAACGAAGTTTTAAACTGTGTTTTAGCACTAATTGTAATTCCGCTCCAACTTGCACAAAATAGCGCACTAAATATTCTGTAAAAACTTAATCGAAATGCGGAATCCTCAACCAAATGGTGTTTATTTTGGGACCAATTGAATCGTCGAAATAGTAATTTGTCGCTTACATTATTTCGCGAAACATCATCTCTAAAAACAGCTTCTATTTATACGATTTTATTCGAAAACACGCCAAACACATTACACTAGCAACAGTAAAAGGGTCCATAATGTAAAACCACAAAGATTTAACGCCACTACTCATTCAGAGCACGAAAGGAATTCATGTAATTAAACTCGAGTCCCGAAGAATTAAAATTCATTTGCTAAAATCGCATTCTGCTAATACACTAACGTTTTGGTATGAATGCGGTCGAACAATTGGACTTTTAAAGTTCTAAACTGACTTGCGTGTAATCTGCGAGGCCTGGAAACTAAAAGAGTCAGTTAAAATAGGGCACGCCACTTCACAACGCTTGTCTTCACCGAATTCTGGTGACCTGAAGAGCACGCACACATGGGCAGAACCACCCCCGTGTACAGACGAGCACGCACACAACGGCGCGCCGCCCCTGCACAGCCAACCTCGCCAGTGTCGGTGGGAACGTCGCAGGAAGCGCACGCCGCTTCATCCACCTCGAACGACCGAACGCGCCGAATGTTTTCGTATCTGGATTAATAAACGTCGATGCTTTGTGTCAGTATTTATCACAAAAATATCATTACGTCACAGCGGGAATTGTGCTTGTTCGGATGTTGTGTGCGAAACCGAATTGTCGGTCAGTGAGCAGTGATTTTCGGGTGTAACTATAACCCGAGGAAGTGTCAATTTTTGTGATTTCAGTGTACGCAATCGCCGACCGTAAGCTATTTTGAATGATTTATATTATTTTTTTCTGGGTCCGCTCTGCTAGCTCGTCCGGCCAATTGAAATATATTCTCGTCTTATGTTTGTTGGGCAGATTAGATTGATGACGTTCGCTGGGAAGCTGCTCTATATTTTTTTCAGCACATTTATCATCTCTGAAAATATTTGGGTATTAACATGAATTTTCATTTCATACTCAGTAAAGCTCATAGATTGATCTGAAAAGCACCAATCACGGAATTGCCGATCGTAAAAAATTGGTATTCTAATCAGATATTTACCTATGCTATTACAAATAAAAACACAAGTTTATAAATGTATTGAACAGCATAGTGATGTTAACAGTCCCTCAGTCCCATCTGGGACACCATAGGTATCTGTTACACGAAGCACTTCGCTAAACAAGCAAACAGGGCCTTTTAAGCAATATCGTTGGGTCAAGTCTTCGATGGGTTGAGTATAATATTCAAGGTAACGGCCAAAACGGTAAAAATGATTTCAGATCACGATGTAATTAACGTTACAATTTTAGGCAAAAGAGCACTATTCAAACCAATCAGACTTACTGATGGAAAACTGTAATTTGTTGAAACATTTGGACGAATACTAACAATTTATTCAGCTTTGATGAAATTGGGCGTAGCTTATAACGTCATATAAAACTTAATTCTATTTGCATTCACTGTGTGCTTTAACAAAAAATTATTGATAACCTTCTGAGAGTAAATATTTTACACTGTTTACAGGTATTTATCATATAACGTGTACGAAGAATTAAGGGAAATTTAAATGAATGTCAAATGAAAATTGTAAAAGTTTATCCTATGTTGAGTTATGGTTGTTTATAAAGAGTTTATTTAATCATAGAACACGAGCAAAACATTTTCAGTTCAAATTAGGGAGTTGGTTTACAAAGTATTCTGAATTAATTTACGCGGAATTTGTTCTACATGCTCGCGCACATTAGCGTAGAGTTAACAAATTCAATAAATCAAGATGATTGTAATGAACTCGTGATTCTCAAGGAACTTTCTTTTTGAACACACATAATATACTCCAAGTAGTCTGGATTCTTTAGAAAATGGCCCTGAAAGAAGCAGATCGTTTTAGTAATAAAAGCTTGAAAGAGGATTTGAGTTTATTATACGCTATACAAAAAAAAAAGAAAAAAGGTGCCTATACATCAACTTCAAAACCGTTTCAACACTAACCTTCAAGAACATACCACTACTAACTTTTTCCATTATAATAACAGTCTTTTGACACTAGAAATCAATAGTAATTTTCCTTTAGCCGTAATTATCAATATTCCTCTGAATATTATTTGTAGATCCATACCATTAAAGGCAATTGAGTTACTGTACGACTCGTATATCAATAAGTAAGTTATTGCTTGTGATTCTTATTTGAAAGATACGATTGACATGAAATCGTTCAATGAAGCTGTTTCTGATTTAAATAAACATTATGAAAGAAATTGCATAGCAAAGGATTATTGTATTAGATGTTTACCTATTTATTTTCAAAAGATTCTATTCTGAAATAAAAAGAAAGATTTGTCACTGGTATTTTAAAGATAAAAGTTTTTATTATGTTGTGACTTTGTAGCGGATTGGTAAACTCAAAACTACTGAACTGATTTTCAAATTTCTTTCACCAATATACAACTATATTGTTAGTAATAACGTAAGCTACTTTGATTTTGCTGAATAAAACCTTTTCATGCAAACGAAGCTACGGATTAGGCTAGCTACTTATGAATGGGACTATTTTCAACCGACGACAAAAAGAGGAGGTTGTCAATTCGACGCGTATATTTTTTTTTTTTTTTTTTTTTTTTTAATGTATGATCATCGATTACTCGAAGACGGCTGAACCGATTTGGAAAATTCTTTTTTTGATTGAAAGGGTATACTTTGATACTGGTCCCATTTTCATAAACGTCAGGATCTGATGATGGGATCCTGGAGAAATCGAGGGAACTCTTCAAATATTATAGGCACACCTATGTCGTTTTGGGTATTTATTATAGTAACTTGTGCAGTTGCTCTCAAAAAGTACCATTTGAGGAAGTGGAACTGATGATGAAGACCACAGATGGCCGCCGAAACTACTCAATAATAAGTATTGAGTGGATTGCGATTCGATTACTTGAATATGGATGTTACGCACTTTATGCTCGTCACAAGGCATATGGTGATGTAGAGCTGATGGTGAAGTACCAGGAGAACTCCTCAACAATTAACGGCCCAGCATTGGGAAAAGCAATATTTTGTAAAAGGTTATAAGTAGTTGATAATTAGGCTCTTGTAACTAGGTAAATTAAAAATAGACCAACTAAAAAGAGTGAAATAAAAACTTTTTACCAAAAAATTAAACCGACTCCCAAAAAACACTGCAAAGTGAAAAATAACTTTAATTTCGGAAGTCGGTGCCAAAAACGAAAATACATAACTAAAGACACCGACTACCGAAATTAAAGTTATTTTTCACTTTGCAGTGTTTTTTGGGAGTCGGTTTAATTTTTTGGTAAAAAGTTTTTATTACCCAATGTACTTCGTCATTTTAGTCGTCTTACTTAATCATCATTACTCTAACTCTCGGTAAAAATATTTAGTACATCCAGTGCCTGTATTATTTAGGGATTATATTTACCTTATTTATATTTTTTTCTTGACTTGGTGAGATATTAAAAATTTATCTGTGTTTGAATTAAGCTTTCTTTATTTTTCGCCTATGGCGTCATCTCTTTGTGGTCTGCCACAAGTATCATATATTTAACAATCAAAATTGAATTTAGTCTCTAAAAATTATTCCATAGAATTTCTTTTACAATAAAAGTTGAAGATATGAATCACACCCACTTCGTCCATTATTTGTACCATTGGAAACATTTTCATGTACAAATACCTGCTGAAATGTAAGTAAACACAAATTGTTAGGGAGATCTCTGCGGTGTGTTGTTGTACCTGTTTCGTTTGTTGAAAGAAGGTAAACATTTTTGTATCCATTTCTATCATAATATTTTTTTCTCCTAATGGATATAAGATTGCATGGACGGTTTTCGGGTGAGTTTTAATTTGTTTGTTAGTTGGATATCTAAAATGTTTCGTGTTGCATAACGTGTTTTGTTTGTGTGTAGTGGCGATTTGTCTACTTTTCATTGAGACGTTTCGAGTTTGTAGGCATGAGCTAGATGGTGTTTGAATTTTAAGGGCTCTTTGGTATCTATCGGGGTTGCGGAATGCTTTAATAGATACTGCGGCCCTAAAAAGCAACGGCTGCTGATGAAACGGGGTGGAGCTTTACTCAGTAGAAGTCACTCCTTTCCCCACCAGCAGGATATCTGATGATTTTCTCACCGCAAAAAATAGCCTTTTTATTAAAAAAAAAATGCTCTTAATAGAAGAGACCTTTGCTCAGGATTGGTGTAGAATTGGCTAAATAAATAAAAATCTTTCCTGAATCAATATAAAAAATATCGAGAATATCTATACGCATCACTTATAAAATGGTGCTATTTTAATCCTACACAAATATTGAAAGTGGAACACGATTATTCATTTTCTGAAATTGCTAGTCTCCCAGAATGTAATATAACTTATCATCAAGTGCTAAAAATACTTTCTTACATCATCTATCTTATAATTACGAAAAGTATTTAGGGATTGGTAAAGATTGACCGAATTAAGATATTCAAAGACAGAAATAAAAATCTATACTAATACATCACATAACAAAAATAAATCTATCAGAAGTATGTCATTTGTATAATGGCAAAGACCGCTATTTTGAATATAAGTACAAGAAATCGCTTCAGGAAAATATGTGATTTTTCCTTATTGACAGAATTTTTTAAATGTCAGCGGACAAGAATATTAGTGTCTTGTCTGTTCTTGTGATAGGATTATGAAGAAATTGCCTGTCAAATGTGACAGGTAATGTCTCAGCAGTTAAAAGTACATATAATGTACGTAAGGGTAATTGGGCAAACTGTGGTGACACTTCCACGGAAGAACCTATCAAGAGTTGAAGTTGATAGAAATACTTTGAAAGCTATGCTTTTTTATTTCTTTCTTTAGTCTTTGGTTTGAATTTTCAGATTACGCGAATTAATAAATAAATTCTTGCGTAAATATCTTACAATATTCAAAGCCAGTATAACTATTTTTTGCGGATGGTAAGCAGGAGTAGCTCACCGTCCATTAAGGACCAGACTCGAGTTGGCGGCACGCCATGTCTCACGCGTGGCTCGAAGACTAATCAGCAGCATTGGGCCGTTGTCTGTCTGGGTTCCGGAAAAGTTGTAACGAGATACTGATGCTTCGGTACTTAAAGCAAATGAAAGAACTGGATTTTTAGTCAGTAGAACAGTAGGATTTTCAGAGCGCGAGACATTTGAAGATTATCCCACCGAAAAGAAATACTATTTCAGTTTTCATATCCACGCCAATAAAACTGTCTACCGTAAAACAAAAACAGATCTAAGTATGAAACATAACGCAAAACCAGTCGTCTGTCAAAAATATCCCAGAAACTGTGTCTCAAATCAACATGGGAATGAGTTTATCTTGTTTATGCTACAGGCAGATTTACGATGCTGCGTAAAACAAATCGCCTGTATTCATCAGTTTGGGTTAGAACCGAAGATATTGGTCGGTATTTATGCATGTGTAGCCGTTTGTGTGGACATTAACATAATGTGATGGCTTCGGATCACAATGAGTTTCGTGGAAGGAGATAATTGTATTTGTTTTTGACAGATGAAAGTGATGGGTACAAAGAAGTAGGTAGGTCCTTAGATGAGGTACACGAATATAAGTGCTAAATCAAACAAAAATAATATGGGGAAAATAAATGTTTGCTAATGTATCTTTTCCTTACTAACATAATTAAAGTACATACAAGGTACTAATACTATCCTTAACAAATTTTGGAAAAGTTTTAAATTTGTAAGGTTTTCGTTTCTGCGGCAGTAAATACCTTTTTCTTTCTTTCTTGGAAATTTAATCTTTAAGCCCAGTGGTTACTAGCTTGAGTTACGAGTTGTAGGTCGTGAGTTCAAACCCAGTCATGTTTTTTGTATAATCTTCATAAATGTAAAAACTGTTTCGTTATTATGGCCATTCCGTCTCATAGAGTGTGTCTTAGCAGTGAAAACGTAATAATTATCTGAATTATTGCATGTTAAGTTAGTTGGCTTTTCTCAGTTTGCTTCCCAAACATTTATAGAGACTTCAGCTAACTGTTTTGCTCACACCAATTCTGAACTGAATTCAAGGACCACAGTTGCCTTAGTCAACGGCGCGTCGACTAAGGCAACGCGCCTAGGCAAGTTCCACGCGCGCCTCAAGAGCTATTACCACTAACTACGGGACCCGATAAAACCATTTTCTTACGGGGTTGCGGGAAAGTTCTAACAAGATACTGTACCCGGGAACAAAAAGGGAACTGAAGGAACAGGGTGGGTTTTTAGTCAGTAGCAGTCTGACACTTCCTTTCGCGGCACACAGAGCGGAAGAAGTCAATTGATAACTTTATTCCCGAAAAAAAGGACATTTTTTTTTAAGAACTAGTAATATGGGTAGAATTCATATTACTAGCAATCTTGCTAACCCCTCCAACTAAGCTAAATATGCTTGTGTCTGGAGTGGGTTCACAGCAAAAGCGTAATGGGTGGGGTTCCAACATGTGACCTCTTGATCACAGGTCAAACACCTTAGCCGTTAAGCTAATTATGCTTAGTCATTTGATGATGTTGCTTCCGAAATAAAGTACCACTTGTGACGTAGAATCGCAGTTCGTACAGATATGTACCGAACATCAGTAACACACAGAGCTAACCTCTCAGCCGAAACTCTTGGATTCCGACACAAATTAAATGTACGTGCGGTGTGGTATGTATGTATGTGTGACGTCATTAGCATAACGTATTTCTAGTTATCGTGCTTTCCGAATCTCGTTTCTGGATATACAACGTGTAATTTAAAGGGTATATACATACCAAGTGCATGGCTTCTTTGGATGATAACAAACGATATGGCAAGGGTTTTCTAATCCTATGTGTACATGTGTGGAGCATATTAGAAATTTCAATACATTGATACCAGAGACCGAATTTTTCAAATTAAGAACGAAGAGAACTATCGTTTTATTGGCATGTGACGTGGAAAGTGAAGACCCTCATAGTGCTGTAACACGTTTGTTATGATTGGTATTCAAGAAATATATGAAAACAAAAATTTGGTATCAATTCTTTGAGTCACTTATTTTGAGCTGAAACTGTGCATAGAGACTCCATACCAGATGTTGTTTTCAGCCCTTTTGGATAGATATGGGGTTTCCGTTACACGTTGTATGTACTAGTATGTATGGGAAAAGTGAGGTAGGTAGTAGTAGTATGTAGAGGAGCTTGTGGCTAAAAAATAACAGGTGCACGACCCGATTTTCAAGGTTAAGCAACGTTTAGCGAGGTTGCTCTGAAGATGGGTGACCAAAAATTTTTTTTTGTTTTGGTTTGGAATGTCGTCGAATGACTTCTCCCGCTCTGGGTGGAACGGAAGGGAGTGTCAGACTTCTTCTGACTCAAAACCCACCCTGTTCCTTCAGCTGCTCTAGCGTTTCCGGGGCCGCGGTATCTCGTTAAAACACTCCCGCAACCCTGGAGGGTGATCATCTTAAAATATTGATTCCTCCGCTCTTTGGGAAGCATGTGAAGCGTTTAATCCCGAATGTCTTTTGTATACAGGGTTAATTGTAAAACACCGTTAACCTCTCAGGACTATGTTACTAACATCATCGAAAGACGATCGCTTTCTTTTACTTCGCATAGACTTCGTAACATTTAGGGCGTTCAATTTAAATATTTTTATTTTTATATGAAAATCTGGTGAAATAAAAAATTTTTTTACAAAAAATAGAACCGACTTCCATATCAAAACACTAAAAAGCCAAAAATAACTTTAATTTCGGTAGTCGGTGTTATTAGTTTTGGATTTTCTTTTATTTCACACTGCCTTCCGAAATTAAAGTTATTTTTGGCTTTGTAGTGTTTTGATATGGATGTCGGTTCTATTTTTTGAAAAAAAAAAGTTTTTTCACGCTTTTTAGTGGGTCGGTTTGTAATTTATCTAGTTACAAAAGCCATAATGTCAACAACTTATCACCTTTTACAAAATATTGCTTTTCCCGATGCATAGCCGTTAATTTTTGAGGAGTTCTCCTGGTACTTGACCATAAGCTCTACATCACCATATGCGTTGTGACAAGCATAAAGTGCTTAACATCCGTATTCAAGTAATCGAATCGCAATCGACTCAATACTTATTATTGAGTAGTTTCGGCGGCCATCTGTGGTCTTCATCATCAGTTCCACTTCCTCAAATGGTACTTTTCGCAAGCAACTGCTCAAGGTACTATAAGAAATACCCAAAACGCCTATAATATTTGAAGAGTTTCCTCGATTTCTCCAGGATTTTATCATCAGATCCTGATTTCGTAACAATGTGACTAACTAGAAAGTATACCCTTTTAAACGCAAAAAGAATTTTCCAAATCGGTCCAGCCGTCTCCGAGTTATGAGGTAACATACATAAAAAAAAAAAGTTCTAGACCAATTGTAAACCTCCTTTTTTGAAGTAGGTTAAAAATATGACGAATTTTTAAAAGTCATAGAACAAAAGTTGTTGATTATGATTTTCGTAACATAGTCCTGAGAGGTTAACGGTGTTTTACAATTAACCCTGTATATTGACAGTCTGTACAGGTACCTGGGTAACGTGTTACCCATCTACTGGGTAACACGTCACTGGGACATCAAAGTAGTATTCTCTTTATGTAGAGCCTTAACAGCAGCTGCATCCAATTAGACTAGAAGCCTATCCCAACAGACTTAGAAAAAATTAGATTAGATTAAGCTGGGATTACTTATCCGATTTTTTAATATCATAAATTTTATTACCAAGCTTATAACATAAGCAAAGTGGGGGGTAGGATAGGGGTAGGGTATTGATAGGGTAGGGTAGGGGTAGTGTAGGGTTTGGGTAGGGTAGGGGTAGGATAGGGGTAGTGGTATCGGTTGGGTAGGGGTAGGATACCACGCGAACGAAGTCGTGGCGGGTCAGCTAGTCTTACTTCTTACTAATATTATAAATGCGAAAATTTGTGAGGATGGATGGATGTTTGTTACTCTTTCACGCAAAAACTGCTGAACGGATCTGAATAAAATTTGGTAAGTAGATAGTTGACATTCTGGAATAACACATAGGCTACTTTTTATCCCGAAATTGCCATGGGATCGGGATTTGCGCGGGAAAACCTTCTCACGCGTACGAAGTCGCGGGCAAAAGCTAGTTATCTATATTTTTGTGTGATTTTAGCACCAACACGTAAATAAAACAAACAAAAGAAAATAAACTGATCAGATATGCAACATTTGAAATCATTCTTAAAAGCGAAAATGTATTTGTCTTGCCTGTTTCCTTTGATCCCTGAGGAGCAAATGTCAATCTAAAATAGATTGACACTTCGTCCTGGGGGACACGGAATATTTCCGTAATAGGACATTTACGTTTTTGGATTTTTATTTTTTGAATATACAATTTTGAATATACAATGAGATTCATTGGTGGACTATATCTGAGTTTGATTATCGACCGGGTCGAGGTCCGTATTTTAGCTCTGATTGTCGTGTTGCTAGTTTTCATTTATTTATAATACTTTCTTCCATCTACTAAACCTATATACGTACTAGCTACTTGTAATTATGTCAAAACAGTATACTTAGGTGTCTAAGTACTCTTCAACATCGCTTTCGTCCGAAAATGTGCCCAGAAGGCTGTTAACATTGTCACTTTGTATGACAATGCTTATTATTTAGGCAAATAACGGTCCAGCCCTCTGGTCACGCAAGGAATCGATCACCCGGCGAGATAATTCCTTAGAAAGAAGACGCAACCTCGCGCTCCGTGATCCAAGCATTTCAACCGCAAACGGCTCAAAATTAAAACCAGTTAAGTAACAATATTTGCGCTGTTTAGGACTTCTGCAGCCGCATCTTTCTTTAATTATGATAATAATAATCTTTATTAGCATCAAAAGGATTTTACAAATATGGTGAATCCCTGATTCCTGAACTAAGTTTTTTTTATAACTTTCACACAACGCCATCTAGTCCCAAACTAAGCAGAGCTTATGCTATGAGTACTAGACAACTGATAAACATACATATATATTTCCAAATACATACATATTATAGATAAATTACACCCAGACAAAGGACAAATGATCGTGCTCATCACACAACCGTTTGTCCTGGGTGGGAATCGAACCCACGACCTTGCGCATAGCAGTCAGGGCCACTGACCACTAGACCAACAGGCCTGTCGAAATTATATTACCTATGTTACAGGAACCAGTGTCTTCTATCAGTTGCATTATCTAATATTAAGCAATTATTATGATTAAAATGAAATAAACAATTATGATTTAAATGAAATAAACAATTATGATTAAAAAAATAAACAATTATGATTTAAATGATATTTATTGACTTTATAGTCTGAAATTTTTATACACTAAGCCAGTCTAAGATTCTAGTCACCCCTATTTCTTGCGACATCCACATAATTGGGGAACTAATATAATTGAACCAAAAGTACACCTCTACCTAAACATTTGGTGATACAGGCGTGATGTTTTGTTCTTTAACGTATTTTACGGAATATTTAAAGAGGCCAGTGGCACCTGAGCATTGATAAGATCAACTTAACACCTGGTTTCCTGCACGACCGTTAACGAGCTGTATAATGTAGAGTTGGTTACCTTTAGCAAAAGTTCTGAGAAACTTCATAAAGGTACTAAATCTCATCTTAGAAATTCACGGGTATTTCGATGTATATAACAATATTATTACTGGAAATTTTAATGATTAGTTTTTATGATTTCAAGGAGATTTAGGTAGTTGTCCGACTGCCGGCGAGTAAACGACTAACTATCGGCGATTTACTCGCTCAAGAAACGCACAATGAAATATACATTTCGTGTAAACGAAAGAGATACAAATATTAATGGTTGCTCTCTGACTGTTCACACTGCCTGCGACTACTCGCTTCACTAGTTTTATCGCTGAGCGACAAGAGCTGTCAAAGATAATACTCGCTCAGCGATCACTTGGCGGTCAGAACTCATGCTGAGAGACCAACCAGATGATAGCTCAGCGACTAAACCATCGGAACTACACACTCGCTGCTCGCTAACTCGTTTTCAGATCAGAATGCGGTTAGACTCGAAGCCGAGCTCGACATAGTTGGAAAAAGGTTTTGAATCGACAGGCCTGTTGGTATAGTGGTCAGTGGCCCTGACTGCTATGCGCAAGGTCGTGCGTTCGTTTCCCACCCAGGACAAATGTTTGTGTGATGAGCACGATCATTTGTTCTTTGTCTGGGTGTAATTTATCTATAATATGTACACATTTAGAAATATATATGTATGTTTATCAGTTGTCTAGTACTCATAGCACAAGCTCTGCTTAGTTTGGGACTAGATGGCGTTGTGTGAAAGTTGTAAAAAAAAAAGAAAAATTAGATGATTATTTCTATGTTGGTATTAAGTTTGACCAAAATTATTAGAGCCATATTTTTTCCTGATCTTTACCGTTGAAGTGTGTGACGGACCAAGGAGCTTATTGAAAGCTTTTTTAATTCATGTTTTGGTCAGACCAACATCATTAGGCAAACCCAGAAATAGATTTAAGTCACTGCCTCTGACTGATGTATTTTTAGACCAACCTACAAGGAAAAATCTTACTATTAGTTCATGAAAGCTGTAAGCAAACATAGCGTAAACTTTCTAAGATTAACTTCGGAGACTAAGACAAACAAGTAAACGTGGAGATGAAACTTACAAATTTGTAGACTAAATGAACTGATTTTTGTACTGTTGTATGTTACTTCTAAATATATTAAAACTAGCTGTGCCCACAACTTCGTCCGTGCGGAATAGTGACTTTCGGCAGCATTTTTAAATTGTTTAGACTAATTATTTCGAAAATAAAACTCATACATTAATAAGCTATTTACAATATTTTACTGCTAATAGCTTATTTAAGTACATTTTTCTAATCAAAAGTCAAAATAACCCTCCTTCTGGCGCAGTCAGGTAAAAAATAAGTTTCAAGCTTCCAGCTTTAAAAATGACGTCATTTCCATACAAACTTTCATCCCCAATTTCAACCCCTTACAGTCCTTTTTTCGCATGAGCCTATGGCCTTTCTCAGGCTCTAGACTATATTAGTACCAAATTTTATTTAAATCGGTTCAGTAGTTTAGGCGTGATTGAGTAACACACAGACAGACAGAGTTACTTTCGCATTTCTAATGTTAATAAGGATCTATTGCTGTTCGTTAGTTTCAATCAAGAGCGGCTGGACCGATTTAGCAAAATTTTGGTTTTGAAATTATTAATTTGTGAAAGTCCAGAGAAAGTTTAAAAGTGAGAAGATAATTCAAACTACTCAAAGCAAATTTGTTTTTCATAAGTAGTGTTCGTATAAATGACAAAATTATTTTTGTGGTTTTTTTAAATGTGCTATATCTCAACAATCTTGAACATCTCATAATTACTGGCAAGGTTGATGGCAAACGACCTAGAGGCGGTAGCCCAACAATGTGGGTTGATCAGGTCTATTCCACCTCGTTCTGCATGATGCCAAGAACAGGCATAGATAGCGGAACACCATGAGGGAAAAGATAATTCCACGGTAGCTTCAAGACCCTTAGCATTGAGGAGCTCGATGCGAGGAGGAGGAGGAGGAGGTTATTTCAAAAACTGCTGACTATATCTCGTTCAAACTAACTTTTGTTGAAAGTTTTTGTTGAGATCTGCAGCATATTTTTGTAAACCATACTTAAATACATACCTTACCTCCCTAGAAATAACCAATTATTCACTATTGATTTAACACTTAAATTCTACTCCCTTAAAACTTGGTATAATCAGATTTTCATCAACATCTTTTTAACAGGTAACCTATTATTTTCTTCCCATTAAAACGCCCCTCGTTATCACTTAATCTAAAAACAAACCAATTACTATCTAGTTAAACGAACAGCGTGTTCCGTTCCACTCTGCCTACCCCGTTGGGAGCGAGCGTGATGCATGCATTACCGACGGTACAACAAGCTCGAATGTGATACCCGATACGATGCAATTTCACTTAAACTACAAGATTGTAGTAGTTAAAAGCTTACTTTTACTAAAGTGGAAGAGTTGTTATTAACGAGCTTTTGTCAGCTGCTCTTAGGAAAATCTGCAATGGAAAAAGTACTTTTTAGAGTTCCGTAGCCGAATGCCAAAAAACGGAACCCTTATAGTTTCGTCATGTCTGTCCGTCCGTATGTCACAGCCATTTTATTCCGAAACTATTAAGACTATGCATGTGGAACTTGGTAGGTAGATGTATTCCGTAAACTGCATTCCGCAATTAAGAACAAAATTAAAAATATTTAAAATAAAGAGGGTTCCCTATACATGGAACTGAAACCGAAAATATATTTTTTCATGAAACCTATACGGTCTTTAAAAATGACATTGAGGTTTCTAAAACCACTTTTTCATAAAGTTAATCGTTTAAAATATATACGATTCCAAAGTGGTAAAATATGTGTCACCCCTCTAACTTCTATAATAATGGAGCGACAAATTAAAAATGTAAACTTTCAACCAAAATTGGTTTAAACAAGTTCAGGGCAACAGTTTTTGAGATACAGCATATATTCTAAAACCGCAAGTATAACTTTGTAATTCATACAAACACTATGAAAAACGAAGTTATTAGGGCGTAGTTACTACGAAACCCTTCATGGGCGAGTCTGACTCGCACTTGGCCAATTTTTTTATTGAAGATCGGCTCACGTTTGACCACTATCTCAACTGATGGTAAACGATGATGTGGTCTAAGATGAAGCACGCTCACCTATAAGAAACCTATTCACTCTTGACTTAAAGACCAGGAATAATATAGACTCCATCTAGTCTGGGATTACAGGAATGTGCTAACTTCTCCACTAAGAGCCGCACGAATCATTTGATGATATTCTTTCCGGAAAAAAGTATGTCTTGAAAGGTGATTATTATGATAATGAAACATCAGACTCTGTTTACTGTCCGTATACATTATTAAAATGTCAATGAACAACTGGTTTTCCTTATTTTCACATCGAACCTGTCGTAGATTCCTGGAAACCTGGAGTGGATATTTATGAATGTTTATATTATATTAATATAATACATAACTATACCCAATTGTTAGAATTAGTGTAGTGACAAACTTCATTGTAAGTTTTGGATAATAATATTCTTACGTAAGTGACTTTTTGTCTTTCGTGAGAATAAAGTTCTTTAAACCTAGATTCAGTAATTTATTATATTTATTTTGCAAATTTGTTATAGATAACACTTTTACACGTCATTTGTTTCCTAAAGTTAAACTAGATGAGGCCGGTGTTTCCTACCCTGAGAAAAAAACACAAAACATTTCATCCCTATTAGATATTATTTTCTATCTCTTAGGCGTTTACTTTCAATACTGCTTCAATATTTATGAAAGTTTTGGCAGACAGGTGTAATGCGACAATATGGCAAAATTTTTGTTCGTCATCGTTTTGGCTTTGTCTAGGTTGTGAAAATGTCGCGTCTTATCTGAGGAAACAAAACAAATCAATGCGCATGACTAACAAGGCGATGCGCCATCGTTACACGGTGGACATCCCACCCATACGCACAAAACGTTTTGGGAATACTTTCATTGTGCGTACGGCTAAGGAGTGGGCTTCTCGGATTCTGTGTTGCCTGATAGTGTAGCTATAACCTAGGGGCCTTTAATTTAAAAGTGTATAGGTAACATCTAGGTAAATGTGCTTTATCTTCGACCATCAGAAGAAACGGTGGTCAAACGTGACCCTATCACCAATAACAAAACATTTTAAAATCAGAACACACGTATACAAGAACTCTGGCTACACAATAGCAAAACAGAACATTCTGTTACAAATATAGAACATTACCCAGAAGCAGTACCCAGTATCATAACAATATTAGTTGCCGAAAGCAAGTTACAAAGAATAATTATTATTCAGGACGTTGTCACGAAGTGCGCCATTAATATCAGTCCGGCGCCTGTCTCTTGCAAACTCGTCGCAATGGAGCCCCTTTTTTGTATAATTCTGCCAATACAGCTGTGCTTTTTATATTGGTAATTGTGGAGATCAGAGGTTTGGGAGGTACCTCCAGATCTAACATTAACTACATCATCCATCGGCACGAAACAACTTCATTTTTTCATAGTACAAATCTTAATCAAAACGTTTTGGGAATAGTTTCATTGTTCGTACAGCTAAAGAGTGGAATTCTCTGCCGCAGTCTGTTTCCTCATAGCTGTAACCTGAGAGTTTTTGAGTCAAGAGTGAATAGGTTACTTCTAAGCAAGCGTGCTTCATCTTCGACCACATCATTGCTTAACATCAGGTGAGATGGTGGTCAAACGCGAGCCTATTATCAATAAAAAAAATATACAACGTGTAATTTAAAGGGTAATACATACCGAGTGCACGGCTTCTTTGGTGATAACAAACGATTAAGCAAGGGTTTTGTAATCCTATGTCTACATGTGTGGAACTTATTAGAAATTTCAATACATTGATACCAGAGACCGAATTTTTCAAATTAAGAAGAACGAAGAGAATTATCGTTTTATTGGCAAGTGACGTGGAAAGTGATGACCCTCATAGTGCTGTGACACGTTTGTTATTACTGGTATTCAAGAAACATATGAAATCAATAATTTGGGGTCAATTCTATGAGTCACTTATTTTGTGCTGAAACTTTGCATAGAGACTCCATACCAGATGTTGTCTTCAGTCCTTTTGGATAGATATGGGGTTTCCGTTGCACGTTGTATTTATGATAATATCTCGGTCTAAAGTTTCTAATGTATGAAAGACTAGCAGAGGCGCGGGACTCCGCTCCCGTGGATTTTATCACGATAAAAACATAACGCTCCTTCTTTTGCAGTCGGGTAAAATGTAGCCTGTAGTATTACCTTCCGCAAGCTTCAAGCTACTTTCATACCAATTTTTTCACCAAAATCTGCCCAATATTTACGAAGATTAGCACGTCTAAACAAACTAACTTTTCCACTTTACAATATTTTAGTATAGATTTTTTTACTAGCTTTCCCAGAAGTGGATAGCTTAAGTTCTAAGTTGAACTAAACGAAAACTAACAAATGCTTGCACTGTCTAGAGAGGCCCACTCAAATCTGTGTAGTGCTTTCCTCAAAAGAGCACCACAGACTAAGAAAAACACCTACATGTTTCGCTTATGATTTGATCACTACAGATTGCTTGGACTTCAAAAGAGACGTTGACCTCTGACAGTTTGTTTCAGTGTTTATTCTCAGAGTAGTTAGTAGAGAAACACTAGCTTCATCTAGTTTCAACATTCAATACACTTTTTGCATTCCAAAATGTAAACTTAGGTGGTGGGTACATACGAAGTAGCCTTGGTTTTTGATTGTTGTGGACCTTTAAAACGAAATAAAATGAAGTGTCAAAATGTTATTTATGATTTATTTGCTTATACCGTGATTCATAATATATCTGCCAAGCTCACAAATTTAGTAACCCGACATCATAATCTCCTGAAATTGTGGTAATCCGAAAATAAAACTCTGTTCCATCTCCTACATTTATTTATTTTGCGTCCGACACGAAAGCCTCTGGTTTTCGATTTGATCCTTTTCTGTTATCTTGTTTGTTATTTTAAAAGTTAAATTAGATTCAGACATTTGTGGTGTTTGCTTTAAAATATTAAATCGGACGCAGCCGCCATATTGGGAGAAAAGAAAAATATTGAGTTTATTCTCTGTTGGTTTTCGCCAGGCGTTTATTGACAGACGTCCCATCCGTCAAACTTTTTCGGTTATTATTAGAGCCTTGATGATCTCGTGGTTGAGTGGGATGGACAAACATTCTAATTCTGGATATAAGTATATTTATACTAATATTAAAAATAATAAAATTTGTTTGTAAGTTTGTATCTAGGGCGTAATCCCCGTGACTAATGAGCCAGTTTTAGAAAATGTTTCATAGGTAGTAAGGTGCATTAGACGTGAGTGCTATACAACCAGTAACGGAAAGGGTATATACATACCAAGGGCACGGCTTCTTTGGGTGATATCAAATGATATTGGAAGGGCTTTTTAAACCTATCTCCTTTCTCGCGCCGACAAAAGAACACCTTTACGCTAGGCTACTACAGTACTAGGCGCACAGAATTACCGAAGAGATTTATCGTGATATTTGCAAGTAACGTGGAAAGTTATTGACCTACGTGGTGCGGTGACACGATTGTTATGATTTCAATTTAAGAAACTTACGAAACCGAAAATTTGGTATCAGTTTTTAGAGTATTTTATTTTGAGTTGAAACCGTTCCAATATCGTTTGATGTCATCCAAAGAAACCGTGTTCTTGGTATGTATATACCCTTTCCGTTACACGTTCTATATAGGCTATAAAAAGCGCAACCGCTAAGCAAGCGGTCTCCGGTTCGATTCGGGGTCGGACAATACCTAAGCATTTTTGGGTTTTTCTATAAGATACTTCTCAGTAGCTGTCCCGAGTTTGAAAATTAACGGTGCGTTACCCCCATGTCTCGAAAAGAAAGTTAAGCAATAAGTCCCGGCTGTCATAAATAGGTACATATTTAACAGTCGTTCTGGGTGGTCAGACGTTGTGGAACTCTGCCAGCTTCTGTGTTCTCTAACACTTATGACCTTTCAGCCTTTAAAGCAAGAGTGAACAGGCATCTTCGGGGCTCGCTCGTCACATCGTAGACCTCATCTATCGCTTAACATCAGGCGAGATCGAGGTCAAGTGCGGGCACATTTCTCACTCACACACACACACACACGTATACGCAAATACACACTTTCTTTTGCTGATGACACAAATTTTGTAACCAAAATGTCACGGTTGTATTTGATAATGCCGAAATATCTCCGAGCCCTAAAATGAGGTATTCCTCGAAGCGCTACCATTTTGAAGCGCACCTAATGAAGCGCTCCTTTTTTATTCTTCGGAGCGCTCCTTTTGGTAGCGCTCCCGATACCATGTTATCGGAAAAGGAGCGCTCCGAGGAATAAAAAAGGAGCGCTTCATTAGGTGCGCTTCAAAATGGTAGCGCTTCGAGGAATACCTCCCTAAAATACAGGTCTGCGTACCTAGTTTAGGGGACGGAAGTCTGACGCCAATTTTTGAATTGTTGTAGAACCCATTATTTTCTTTTGTGTCTTTCTTATGTACAAAAATAAATTCATCTTATCTTATCTTAGACTGGAAGCTGTCCCATGTCACATAGCTGAGAAAAGGCTAAGCAGATAATGATTAGTATAGCTGAGCTTGTTCGCTTGCCATTTAGTTAATTGGATCACAATGTATTCATTGTCACTAAAGCACTAATTCAGCATGTTTACACGGTCGATATGTGATTCTACTAAACGTTAGCTACTTAGCACATAATTATGCATGCTTCAAAACAAACAACGAATGTTTAGCCCCAATATATATGTACGTTCCGCTTCTGTATGAAATTCTATTCTACGATCTGAGATTGGTGTGACAAGGTGATATTAAGTATAAAGAACCGGGTTCCGCGCGAATAATTGTTTTTTTATTTGTAATTTTATTTGCCATTTTGTCGAATTTCTGGTAACCAGTAAGGAACTATTATGTTTTATTTTAAGTAAAGTTAAGATTGAATTCTAATGCCATTTCTAATTGAATTTTAAATCTACATATATGTAAAAAAGCGAAATACCACTCACTGATTAATCACGAAATCTCAGAAACTACAAGTAGTAGGGCTCTCAAATTTTGCATGGGGTTTCCTTTTAGTACGTAGATGCTCGCTAAGACGGGATTTTGCGAAATTCCCACGGGATCGGGATTTACACGGAAAAAACTTCCCACGCGAACGAAGTCGCGAGTAACTGCTAGTATTAGATATATTACACGACAGAGTTAGGTTTCTGTTTTTCTTATTTTTATCCCATATTCGAAAAATAACCTTAATTATTTTAATTTATTAATCTTCGCTAGGCCTTCATGTTTGGATCATAAAACTACAAATGTGAAGTAAATTTGAACCATAATATCGGTCTAGTAGAATCAGAGCAAATTGGCTATGACAAACAGACAGACATATTTTTTATTTATCCTGTAAGCGTTTTGTTTTCCGGGTTTACCACGGCCCTAGAACGCTAGGACAACGACTGAAGAAATAGCAGGGTTTTTAGACAGTAAAAGAGTGTCATTTCCTTTGCCACTCCAACCGGGAGGAGTCATTTGATGTTTTTCTCCCGGAAAAAAAATTTCATCACTTACCATCAGGTGAGATGGTGATCAAACCCGAGCCTATTATCATTAAAAATAAAAAAAAAGGTTTCAATCGCTGCAAGGAACCCTAAAAACCTAGTTAAATAAGAATTTGTTTGAAGATTTGTTTTAATATCGATTTCAAGCAGCCAATGATACTTTAATACGAATTCAACGACCAACGATTTGTTTGAATCGTTACAAGCGTTTCTTTGCAACTCTTTATTTTTATGCCCCTACATATTGGAGTTTCTACAATTTTCAGTCTAAATAGTTTTGGATGGAGAAGTAATCTGGTCATATACGTTTGTTTGGATGGCTTATTTTAATGTGATGGGTGAAATAAATTATTCTTACTTTTTTATTAAAGAAAGACTAATTTATTTTAAAGGGGTGGGAAAAATGAAATACTATTTATTATTAATAAAAAATAAGAATAATTTATTTCACAAACTTTGGTACAAACATCAGTGTTGCCTTGGATTTTGTACTAGGACAACATGTATCATAGGAGCCAGATCTCTCAAGATACATAGTATAGGTGAACGACAGACAAAACAATGAGCAGTTAAAACATTAAATACATTCATTTAGAATTTTCAAATAAAAATGGCAGAAAACAAACACGTAAAAACTATAAAGATGGGTGATAGTTTTAATATATGTATATATATTTTTAAAGGTTACTTTTACGTGGGTACATTTCACATTACTAGCAATCTTGTTAACCCCTCCAACTAAGCTAAATATGGTTGTATCTGGAGGGGGTTCACGACAATAGTGAAACAATAGTGAGTGAAAATGGTGACAATAGTGAACAGAAGGCGTTCCCGTTAACCCCGCAATAGTATAGCATCCATACATGCTAAAAAAAATATTACCATTCGAAAACAAAATGTTCTTTTTTTTAATATTAAAATATTCACTAAAAATGTTAAATTGATACGTAAAAGAAACACTCTGTACACGCGTACTTGAAGGACGGCAACGTCACAATTTATTTTTGAATGACGGGCCGCGTGTGCGGTGATCTAATTTATGTGCTTATACTATTGAGGGTTAACGGGAACGCCCTCTGTTAGTTAACATACTGTATATTTTTCATGACTAAGAATTTTTGTTTCCATTCCGTTAAATCGTAATTTCCATTCCGGGTTAGGCTTAATAGAATAATGTCAGCTTAATTCCCAAAACCCCTAGTTAGTTACGCTTTAGGAATCGGTCGTAAATAATTAATGAATTTGCCACCACACATAACATTGTTAAGCGACAGTTGGAGCCGACATATTTACATCATCACATTAGTTCTCGTCATTATGCCGACAGATATCGATTTTTGTTTCGACCCAAAAGTGGATAAAAATAGGACCGCGTGCTTACTAACACAGAACACGGAACTCTCAACTGGCTGCGTTTAGACGCTAGTCTTATAGATCTCCTTCTCAAAATACAATACATCAATTACAACAACAATTGAACAAAGTACAATAATTGATACAATTGAACAAAATCATTGTGGTGTTTCTCAACTTATTTCTTCTCAATCCACAATGGATTTTGATACGTATTTCACGATTCTAAGAAAACTAGATTCCGAACGCGGCTTTGCTCGCGTCAAAAGGATTTTTACAGCGAAACTAAACCTAATAATAGCTACATAGGGTACTATGTAGCTATCCACCCCTTCTGTGTATCTTCACACCAAAATATAAATGAAACTGTTGTTCCGTGTTGATGTGAAAGACAGAATTACCAACAAACACTCTCGCATGTATAATATCAGTGTGAATTTGCTTATATAAAACTAGTACTCACGCGGGGCTTCGCTCCCGTGGATTCTATCACGGTAAAAACATAACTCTCCTTTTTTGCAGTCGGGTAAAAAGTAGCCTATAACCTTTCCCAAGCTTCAAACTACTTCCATACCAAATTTCATCACATCAGTACTTTCGAAGATTAGCGCGTTCAAGCAAACAAACAAACAAACAAACAAACAAACTTTTCCGCTTTATAATATTAGTATAGATAATATGCAAGGTATTTTAACGTTACCGTCTAAGATTATATGATAAAATTATAACTATCGATCATTTACTCTTGATGTTATGCCATAAACTTGTAAAAATGAACAAGTCGTAGGCAGTGTTTAAACATATATTTCAAATTTCCTCTTTTTATTATTATTAATTGCTAAAGTATGTATAGATAACTATCAAGAAAGGTATGTGAAATATTCTGCACCCTTACAAAGACGGGGCAAATCATTACTCCTATGTATAAGTCTGAATTTTTACTTTAGATACATTATGGCGTACGGATGTCACGCTCGCACGCTCACTCTCTCCGCTCCTTGCTCTGTGGTTCATACTTGGTGTTGTTGTATCTATTTTGTATTGGATGCACTTTAGCTGATGGATCGAGTTGATGTGTGGCTACCATTCTGTTAGCTGTTTGATTGGTGACGGAGAAACGGGATGCTGAATAGTGTTGATGTTTTTGTAAGAGGTTATTAGAGGTGTAATTGGATGGAATGAAGAGTGATTGGATACGGTTTTAATATTGCTACATATTTATACAATACTTATATTTAAATGTATTTTTATAAAGAGAACTAGTAATGTGGGTAGAATTCACATTACTAGCAATCTCGTTAACCCCTCCAACTAAAGTGTAATGGGTGGGGTTCGAACCCGTGACCTTGGGATCACAAGGCCGATACCTTCCACTACACATTAGGCTATTGCCACTTAATATGCTTGTGTACAGGCTGATTGAATGTGTTGTTTTACAGCCTGCAATACATGTTGGCCGAGCGTTGTCGAGTCAAGGCCAATACCAACATGTAGACGGTATATTTGCCTTGTCTTGCTATCGCTCGGTGTCACTTGCCTAGTTGACCGAGTGTATACACTCGGTCAACTAGGCAAGTGACACCGAGCGATACACATTACATTGTATTTGTATAGACACATTACATTTGTATAGAGCTCATTTGGTGCAACTTGTCTTCGCTCGCCGTTGCTCGTGATCACTTGCCTCACTTCGGATCGGTGTTGGTTTTTGGTCACAAATCAAACGCGCGCGCCTGCGCTCTGTCAACGTGTGGGCAGCTCTACAGACCCTCTTCTACATTGGTCGTCTGCATTGGCGTTCGACGAACTTGTCGAACGTGAGGACATTATTTCTTGCCTTGTACCTATTTGCCAACGCTCGCGTTGGCCTACGCTGGGCCAACATGTATTGCAGGCTTTAAAGTCAATATCGAATCGAATATCATATCATAAGTATTCATAATATGTATGACTTTTCTACCATTTTGCGTGTGAAAATGTAAAGTAACTGTAAAAGTAAATAATTCTGCTTAACCTAATCTTCAAGCTTTATTATTGCGCTAAGCATGAAACGTATCACAAAAAACCTGTTAGAAAAATATAGTATGCGTCACAAGCACACTAAACGCACAAATTAGAAAAAGAACGGATTTTTATTTTGAGCGTAGCGCCAGCGCTTATATATATTCATTCAACGTTTATTTCAGTGACATTTGTTCTTCTAGATAAAATTAATTAGGATTTTAACCCAGCCGTCACAGGTCATCTGATCTGAACTACACATTAACACAAATGTGTTTCCTGTGCACATCTCGGCACCAAACAGAATGGGGGCGACACAAATATATCATTATAATTTTGCGGTTGCTACACGGAATTCGGGGGCTGACCTGATTTAAAGTTTTTTTTAATTTAAGAATAGGCTCGCGTTTGACCACCGTCTCACCTGATGGTAAGCGATGATGTGGTCGAAGATGGAGCACGCTTACCTAGAAGTAACCTATTCACTCTTGATTTAAAGACCCCTAGGTTGTGGCTACCTGGAAACACAGACTCGGGCAGGGAATTCCACTCCTTAGCCGTACGCACAATGACAGTATTTCCAAAACGTTTAGTGCGTATGGGTGGGATGTCCACCATGTAACGATGGCGCATCGCCGTTTGTCTCGTAGTCCGACGATGGAACGGGTTTGGCGGAATAAGATTGGATATAATTTATCGGAATGCAGTCTGATATCGAGAGATTTTTAAGAAAATATGTTTTTATATAGCGTTCGTCTTTCTATCAATTTCATAAGTTTAATCTCGATTCTTAGCTGGTTCAGATGCTCTGAACCAGCTCAGAATCGAGATTAAACTATATACTATACTCATTATCTGCTTAGTCATTTCCCCTTTTGCTGCTTTTATTATTGTTAAATAAAAGTTATATTTTTCATAAATGAATCATATTTTGTTAAAAAAATACTCGATAAGTTAAAGTTTTTAAATTAAATAACTATATATTTATCTCTGAAAAAGTCTTATAGATTCTTTTAAACAACATTTTTTTCTGCTTGAAAACGGCAATGCGCCATCGTTACACGTTGAAACTCCAAGAGTATTCTGAAATATTTTTTTCATATTTTTTTTCAAATTGGAAGTTTTGTTATTTGTACTAATGTTGCTACTCTTAAATCAAAGAGGTATGTCATTATATGTACTTCCTGATTCCCTCTCAACGAATGTGACTCTTTCATAATTTCTCTTTATACAGAGTTGATAGACTACGTATACTATACGTGTTTAGTGTTAATTCGATATAGTAAAAAAATAAAAAGAGCCAAAATTTTTTTTTCAAACAAACCTAGTAGCCTACATATCAGAGTAAAACGCAACCACCTTTTGTAAATAAATGTGACTGACCTTAAATACGTAGGTAACAAAGTGGCAACGTAGCGCGGCGTGTGTTATCTCTTGTCTTGTTCAGATTTATCGCTTTAAGGTGAATCTCATCAAAATCATTTGCGACTAAACTACTTCTCCTATTTAATTGATTTTTGGTACAGAGCTTGAAAATGGTACCTAGTATACGCAGTTTAAAGTAAAGCCCCTCGGTCGTATCGACTATGTATAAAAATAATAATTAATTAATGCGCAATTAAACCAACGATTTAATGTGATTTTAAAGGTACGGAGGAATCTCGATGGTTACCCATCCATGGTCTGACCTTGGCGAGTGTTGCTTAACCTTGAAAATTAATCCGTGCGACTGTTATTATTTATTTACGAGCTCATTTCTATTGAAAAAAGGAAGAATAGAAATATAAGGAAATAAAAAAAAACATGACATTCCATTTTTAAGACGGACAAAAATAGCCATATTTTACCTTATAAATATTTTATAGCACGTACGATATTTCCCTAACGCATGAGATTTGACTACATAATACATATCCAGTGAAAAGGAACTCTGTCTTATCTTGCTAAACATAATAATATTCTCTATATCTTGCTAAATGTTAATATCCTAATATTGCAGAGACATTATTCTCAGAAAGCAAGAAAGCCACTACTATCCAAATAAACTGGAAACTCACTCAACAGTCGCACATACTCGCACTATAAATATGAATAATTTCACCCACATTCGTGTTCCCGGCTAAACCCGTATGAACCCGGCACTACTCTCGCATTTAGCTACGCTTGACCCAAATACCGTGTGCGTCTGCCTTTATGGAAAGCGCTCGTGAAGAACTTGCTTTAGAAAATTTGGTTTTATTCAGGATACGGGGCTTTAAGATGTATAGGGCCTGAGGTTAAAACTTTTAAGGAATAGAAGCCTCTAATTATGGTCCTCCTAAGCAACTTCGGCCACGGCACTCTCCGTTCCTTTTACTCTCATTCAGACCGGAGCGGGATCACACACAGGACCACATACTACCAATTTCAAAATACCAGGCTACTACTGAGAAATTTCTAACAGAAAAACCCAATAAAACCTTTTGCTCGACCCGGGAATTGAACCCGAGACCTTTTACTCAGCAGTCGAGCTTGCGATCACTAGGCTACCAAGGCTCTTTTATTCCATCATTCATAAAAATCTTTGAACTGCGAAGAAACTGTTACAATATAATGATTAGTAACTCAATTGTCAAATCATAGTAACAACGAGACAAGTCTTTTCAACCGACGACAAAAAGAGGTTATCAATTCACGCGTATATTTTTTTTTATGTATGATCACCGATTACTCGAAGACGGCTGAACCGATTTGGAAAATTATTTTTTTGTTTGAAAGGGTATACTTCGAAATTGGTCCCATTGTCACCAAGTCGGGATCTGATGATGGAATCCTGGAGAAATCGAGGGAACTATTCAAATATTATAGGCACACCTATAGTGATTTGAGTATTTTTTATAGTAACTTGTGTAGTTGCATTCGCAAAGCACCATTTGTGAAGTGGACCTGATGATGAAGACCACAGATGGCCACTGGAACCACTCAATATACAACGTGTAAAGGAAACCCCATATCTATCCAAAGGGACTGACGACAATATCTGGTATGGAGTCTCTATGCAAAGTTTCAGCTCAAAATAAGTGACTCACAGAACTGACCCCAAGTTGTTGATTACGTATGTTTCTTGAATACCAATAATATCAAACGTGTCACATCACTATGAGGGTCATCACTTTCCACGTCACTTGCCAATAAAACGATAATTCTCTTCGTTCTTCTTAATTTGAAAAATTCGTTCTCTGGTATCAATGTATTGAAATTTCTAATAAGTTCCACACATGTAGACATAGGATTAGAAAACCCTGGCCATATCGTTTGTTATCATCCAAAGAAGCCGTGGACTTGGTATGTATATACCCTTTAAATTACACGTTGTATAAGTATTTCATGTGTTCCGCTTCTATTACTTGAATGTAACCACATTCAAGTAATAGAAGCCAAGAACAACCATTAAGCACAATATGCTCGTCACAATGCATATGGTGAAGTGAGGCTGATGGTGAGAACTCCTCAACAATTAACGGCCCAACATTGGGAAAAGCAATATTTTGTAAGTGAATATAAGTTTTTTTTTTTTTTTTTAGGTAGGGCCACTCGTAGTTTAGCTCTATACGGCTAATGTACTACTTAACCAGTCTGTAGTGAATATAAGTAGTTGACATTTAGATTCTTGTAGTAGTGGTAGAAGAAGTGGGTAGAATTCACATTCCTCCTCCTGCATTACTTCGGACACCTGGTCAGCCCATCGTCTGGGACTGCGTCCTCTTGGTCGTTTACCATCTACGTTGCCCGTAACAATGAGCTTTTCTGGGTTGTCTGAACTTCGACGTGCTATATGGCCAAAGTACTGCAGTATTCTGTGGAGACATATTGTGGAGAGTCGCTGTTGTGTATCTTGCTTGAGCTCCTGTAAGATCGAGATGTTAGTGCGACGCGCTGTCCAGCCGATGCATAGCATACTTCGCCAGCACCACATCTCAAAAGCGTCGATTCTTCTCCTATCCGTCGCTTTTAGAGTCCAGCCTTCACACCCGTAGAAGTGAATAGGAAAGACCAATGTGCGGATAATGTACATTTTTGTGTTCTTTCTGATGTTGTAGTTTTACAAATCTTTCTGAACTGAGAATTCACATTACTAGCAATCATTTTAACCGCTCCGTGTCAGGTTCGAACCCCACCCATTACAAAGAGATAAAGAAATGAAAATAAGCAATTTTACTAACGTTTTTATTAAGTATTTACCACAAAACAACCGGCACACAAAACAACAAAGATAATCTCTTAAAATATACTTATAACTAAGTATAACTAGTGCCATATAAACAAGATTGCTTCAGTAAAATACTTATGTCAGATACTTACAAAAGCGTTTGTACTTGTAATTTTGTAGTCTCATATCATTATAGAAGCTATTGCGTTTCGTCAAGTATATTATAGGGCTTAGTAACATTTTATAAGTTAATTATAAGATAGATATAGAAATAATCGATCCTATAACTGCGCCCAAATCCAGCTTTGTAGAATGCTACAAATTTCTAATAAGTGAAATTAAAAGTAGTCTTGAGATCGTTGTAAATACTGATTTTGCTGGTTGGGAATATACTCGTTCAACAATATTAAAGTATTTAAGAAGTATTATATTAGTTATAAATGGCAAAAGTTATCACAAAGTATTTTTAGATCATCGCCATTTGCCCTATGACCTATTTACAGGTCTCTAAGTAAATAAACAAAACCTCGAGTAGAACACTATTGTCGAAATAGAACTCTGCTAGTAGTACAATGTTCTCGTTTTGTCTGAACTTACAAACTAAACATAACGGGGGTGGCTGAACATAGAACTTCATTCATAGAACTTAATGTGTTTCTGACTTAGGGTTACTTCTTAGTAGGTAAGAACATTGTTATGTATTTTACAAGCCTTATTTTTAAGTTATTTCTACCCCATGTCTGATGATTTTTAAATATATTTTTAATACGAATTGACTCGCTCTTGATCATGATCACACCGTTAGACGAAGTCTACGATAGAACGAGCGACCCCAGAAGATGCCTGTTCACTTTAAAGGTTTGCTTTAAAGGCTGTCGGGTCATATGTGGCAGGGAACACAGAAGCCAGCAGAGAGTTCCATACCTTGGCCGTGCGCACAATAAATGTGGAGGAGAAGCACTTGGTACTACAAGACGGTATATCGACCAAGTGTGGATACCCTGCAGTATGTGATTTATTTATTTACTTCAAAATAACATTGCCGAAGGCAAATTACATTACTTGAAGGCATGTTATTTATAATTAGAAACGGCAGTCAAACACTCCTCTCACAGTACTCCAGGCATACATATATTCCTTTCCGCTCTACCCAGAGTCATTTGTTATTTTTATTATTCATATCTAAGCCTTGGTTTACTGTAAATGCACCGTTATAAAGTATTTATTGAATAGCCAAAACAATTAGCTATATATGGACATTTACGGATAATTAAGTTTTCCTACAAAATTAGCGCAATTAATTAGGATTTGTACATGGGATGAAATTAATTTGATTGCATCACTTTACCGGTGATTGTGTTGTAATAAATGTTTGTTTGTGTATTTCATTTTATGAAACTAATTATCGGCAATGAATAGATGTGGAATTTATGATTAGTTAGAAATAGTTTGTTAAGATAACTTTTCTATAGGTACTTTTCAGGTGAATAGGTACTGATGAGTACTACAGATCGTTGAAGAGTTGGTTTTCTTGTTGATAATACCTACCTATAATGTTGTGAAGAGACTGACAGTTCAGAGGCACAGAAGTATTCCTAATTGATATTTTTTTCAAAGAAAATTGTCAATGTGGTTGGAATTCACATTACTAGCAATCTTGTCAACCCCTCCAACTAAGCTAAATATCGTCGCCTTAAAGTGAAAACCTCGGGAGTACATTTTTGTCCAAATTTTTTTTATTGCATTTCCTGAAAGCAATCCTAGCAACGCACATTCTGATCTCACTAATATGTTCATTTGATACTCGAAAAAATAAAAAATCTATGAAAGTAAGTGAGAACCTCGTAAATACTCGCATCGCGTCGTCAGTTTAGCGTAATCAGGCCATGGATTATGCATTTCTGAACTGTTCGATATTATGTATAATATTTTTCATATTATACATAATATCGAACAGTTTTAGATATAAAAACGGGTTAAATTTACATATAAATTAAAAAAAAAATACATAAAAGAAACCGTACAAAAATTTTATAGCACGCAGATTTTTGTTCCTCCTGAAAAGTTACCCCTTTTTCACTTACGAGGTTTTCACTCTAAGGTGTCGATATATGATTGTGTCTGGAGTGGGTTCACGGCAATACTGTAATGAGTGGAGTTCGACCCCACGACTTCTCAAATACAAGGCCAACACCTTAGCAATTAGCCTAATGAGTTAATGACGCATGGACGTACGCACCGATTTTTGTAGTCGGGTAAAAGGTAGCCAATAACTTTTCTTAAACTTAAAGTTACTTCCATGCCAAATTCCATCCAAATCCACTCAATACTTTCTAAGATTAGCACGTTCAATCAAACAAACGTTACCGCTGTATAATATTAAATATTGATAGAGTATCAAAGACAATAAAGATGGCGTCTTTTAGTCTACAGAACCCAGCTGTCATAAATATGTCAGTCAGTTTGAAGTCTATTCATAATCAGTTTCTAGTAAGTGATAGTCCCACTAGCCAGTATTTAATCGTTTCGTACATAGTCTTGGCACTCGACAGAGATATCTCATGCTTGCATATGTCAGGATAGACAGATGACATTCCTATATGTGTTGAGGATATTATTCATATCTATCATAACTTTTTGTCACTGGTTTGAGCAGATGGTCTTAGTTTATGGTTTCGGATGCAGCATTGCGATGGTCTTTATTTTATAATAACAGTTCAGTCTATTACGGTACCACTGATGGGACGTAGGCCATTTTGTTTGTGTGGGACATTGCAGGTCAACCTGTGGTTGTCGCCTGCTTAACCGGTGTTAAACAGGCGACAACAACAGGTTGACCTAAGGCAACCATAGACCGCTGTGGTTGCCTTAATTGATTAAAACCTCTAGCCAGGGCTCATTAAAAATTTACAAACTAGGCGACTACATGCTAAGGGCACCCCTTGTGGGGTACAGACCTCGGCCTAGGGTGTCGTAGGGCGAAGGCAGCTAGGAACAGGCTGGATTGGATCATTGGGATCACTGATCCCAGTGCAGTTTAGTGGATGTAATGTCTCCAATTTGTTTAGTCCCAAGTTATGTCGGTTTTGTAACGAAGTTTTCCTTCACTAATTTGAGAGGGTTGGTGATGACCTTTGGTACTCTAAGTACGTAAGTAAGAAAGTAAGTGGGGTTTGAACTCATGATCTTCGACTTTTAAGTCGGGCCCAATAGTATTTTTATTTATTTAAGATAGACTCGCGTTTGCTCCACTATCTCACCTGATGGTAAGCGATGATGTGGCTGAAGATGAATTATACCTATCTAGAAATGGCCGTTTCAGGCTTGACTTACAGAAACTTTTTTTTTGGGTCGGAAAATCACCGAATGACTTCTCCCGCTGTGGGTAGAGTGGAAGGGAGTGTCAGTCTTCTACTGGCTGAAGTCACACTCTGTTCGTTGAGGGACAGAGTGTGACAGGGACTTAAAGACCCCTAGATTATAGATATCAGGAAATGCAGACTACTTAGTAAACTTTCTGACCGAGTTTTAGATGAAATTACAGCGTTTATTAGCATCGTCTGATTATAACCACTCGGGATTATTTCTACATGTTTACCATGTGTCGAATGGCTTCAGTTACTGAGCCAACACTCTGAACAATATTTAATAATGTAATTATTTAGATTTATAACTTCACTACCAACCTGCACTGTATTTACAATATTAGTTATTACTTCATTACGTCGGAGATATTTAGGAAAATGATGGCTAGGTGACATACTGCCTTGCACGTGCCTCATAGTACTAATTCTAAATGTTATCCTAAAAATATTCGTGAAATACGCAAGCAAAGCCGATGTCGAAAGCTTCGTATCAGTCGACTTATGTTAGAATAATTGATTTATAAGCTTATATAATATTTCGGGGAGTGTGCGATGGAATTACACAATCTAATTCCGTCTAGCCCGTTCCATCATCGGACTACAAGACAAACGGCGATGCGCCATCGTTACATGGTGGACATCCCACCCATACGCACTACACGTTTTGGGAAAGGTATTCATTATGCGTACGGCTAAGGACTGGAATTCCCTGCCGGAGTCTGTGTTTCCCGTTAGCTATAACCTAGGGGTCTTTAAGTCAAGAGTGAATAGGTTACTTTTAGGTAAGCGTGCTCCATCTTCGACCACATCATCACTTACCATCAGGTGAGATGGCGCTCAAACGCGAGCCTATTATCAATAAAAAAAAATGAAAACATTTGTGGTATGTCAAAATATTTAGGAAAATGATGGCTGAATAAAATATCAGCTTAGTTTGTACGTGGCTAATACTACGGGTGTGTTATACCCAGGGTATTTATTTTTTCATGTGCAATCTGTCAGAAAGATTAGTTTTTGTATTAGAGTTAGATAACAAATTATTTATCTTTTTGTTTATAAAAGAGAACGAGCAATGCGTTCAGAAATCACATTACTAGCAATCTTGTTAACCCGTCCAACTAAGCTAAACATGTTTGTGTCTGGAGTGGGTTCACAGCAATAGTGTATTGGGTGGGGATCGAACCCGCGATCTCTCGATCACACGTCCGACACCTTAGACATTTGGCTACTGACACATTATCAACATAATGAAATAATGATGTTTATTTTGCAATTAGGTTATAAATAACACTTTCACACGTCTTTTTTTTTTCGTAAATGTAAATTAGATGAGGCCAGTGTTTCCTAACTGACTACTCTGAGAAGAAACACTGAAACAAACTCAGACGTCAACGTCTCTTTTAAAGTCCATACAATCTATCTATGTCTGTGGCGCCCTTTAGAGGACAGAAACACACAGATTTGAGCAGGCCCGTCCAAACAGTGCACGCATTTGTCAAATATCGCGTAGCTCAACTTAGAACCTTAAGGAGCTGGAACGATTTGACGAACAATACCAAAGTACAGATATTTGGGTGGGCCGTATAAAGCACTCAAACTGCCATATTATTGTATTTAACATTGTATTAATGGTCCCTAAATAATTAGGCGGTGCATGTATATGTATATCTTGGAGACCGGAATTACGTCAACATTTAAACTAAAAAATTAATTTTAACAAATACATTATTATTATCTTTCCTAGTAATATTATAAATATTATAAATGCAAAAGTTTACGAGAATGGATGTATAGATGTATGATTGTTTGTTACCATTTTAAGCAAAAACTACTGAACGAATCGGAACCAAATTTGATAGTTGACATCCTGGAATAACACATAGTCGCGGGAAAAAGCCAGTTAATAATATAATATTAGTAATGAAGTTTCTTTGCACATACTGTTCACTGTACATTTAAAAGCGGTGACTTCAGCACATCGTAATGCCAACGTAAAACTCTCACATAACTTCATCCACTATTTACCGTCTGGCTTCTTTGCCAAACTATCAAACTACGTACCAAAAAACTTTGTAGGTACAAAGTTTTTTGTAAGACCGGTATTTGTAAATACTGGACTTTGTCCCCAAGTCTGTGATGATAAAATTGTAGTATTGTTTCATTCGCTTTAGATGCGTAGACTCTTGCGGACTTTTTTGGCTATAAGCTTGGTTATAAGCGATGATGTGGTCGAAGATGAAGTAACCATGAGGCCGGTGTTTCTTAACTGACTACCCTGAGAAGAACACCGAAACAAACTCAGAAGTCAACGTCTATTTTAAAGTCCATACAATGTGTAGTAATCAAATCATATGAGAGCCATGTAGGTTTATGCCTGTGGTGCTCTTTAGAGGACAGTATTACAAAGATTTGAGCAGGACCCACCAAACAATGCATTAATTAGTCAGTTATCGCGTCAAAAGGTAGATAAATAGATAGAAGATATTATTTTTATTGTACACCATAACAGAACTAAATGAGGACTTAAAAACTAAAAGGTATTACAATGGGCGGTCTTATCGCTAAAAGCGATCTTTTACAGACAACCTTTGGATGGATTTGACACAGAAGGAGAAAATAAATGCGCGGGTCGTCCATAAGTAACCTACATACACAATACACATATACATACATATACATAAAAAAGCCTTAAAATATATAAAAAATAGTAACAAATTAAAGAGAGAGATAGAGATCTTTTGCCATGTTTTTGAAAGAAACAAGGGTTTGTGCTTGTCTTACTGACACGGGTAGGGTATTCCATAGTCGTACTGCTTGAGATGCGAACGACTTACCAAAGAAATCGGTTAGCCAGCTCCTAGATTGTGACGATGAGATAGACAATCGCTCCATGTGAACTCAGCTACATCGAGATAGACTGAAAGCTCTCTGAAAACTCTAGCATAGTTGGGAAAGGGTAAGCAGATCATGACATTTAAATGGGTTCAATAAGTTGATCTTAATTTTGACGGGCCTGTTGGTATAGTGGTCAGTGGCCCTGACTGCTATGCTCAAGGTCGTGGGTTCGATTCCCACCCAGGACAAATGTTTGTGTGATGAGCACGATAATTTGTTCTTTGTCTGGGTGTAATTTATCTATAACATATATGTATTTAAAAATATATATGTATGTTTATCAGTTGTCTAGTACTCATACCCACAAGCTCTGCTTAGTTTGGGACTAGATGGCGTTGTGTGAAAGTTGTGGAATATTATATTATATTATATTATAATTCTTCAATTGGTAATCAGAAGCTGAAACATTACTGAAAAATACTGATGATGATAAATACGTATAGCTACGAGTCTCTGGAATTTTCTCTTCAATTAAGAAATAGTGGAAAGGTAGTAGAGCATCATTATCTAATCTTTTTCGACAGGTTTTTTTTTTATTTTTTTTTATTACGGATGAGCCCGGTCTAGACCTCGATCTCGCCTGATGGTAAGCGATAGACGAGGTCTACGATGTGACGAGCGAGCCCAGAAGATGCCTGTTTACTCTTGCTTTAAAGGCTGAAAGATCATAAGTGGCAGGGAACACAGAAGCCGGCAGAGAGTTCCACAACTTGGCTGTGCGCACAATAAATGTGGAGGAGAAGCGCTTGGTACGACAAGACGGTATATCAACCAAGTGTGGGTGGTACCCAGCCGTGCGTCTGGTAGACCGGTAGTGAAATGGAGATGGAGATGGTGTCAGCAACGCTGACCATCCATCCAGTTTCCAAAAAAAAATAAAAAAAAAAAAATTATTTTATTTCATATAGCATGGGCACTTATAAAACATTAGAAGTTAGTGCACGGTTCGAAATTGGTCGTTTGCTATGGAGAAGAACCGGCACACAATTTTTGCATATGCAATTTTCACAGTCTTTGCATAACAGATGCAGTGTTTTTAAGGTTACTATGAAAGGAAAGTATAGACCAATCGACATAATACATATTTTTTATACCTGTTAGCAAAACATTCCTCCTCAAGAGTCGACCCGTGGTATAAGGTAGTCTTTTCACTTTCTATCTAGCATTGTTTATGGACATGTTACATACTGTGTAGGTATCTTATCTAGTAGAGAGCTTACTTCCTTACGGCACGGTATGGCAGGCACGGACACAGTCACGCTGCTCCCCGAGGAGTACGGAAGCCGCTATAAGCGACGTGCCACCAACCTCGCACACTCAATTGTTTCGTCCACGTAATCGTGAACTGGTTGTTTTGGTGAAAACTGAATGGAGAATTAGGTTTTTTTGGGAGGAAAAATATTAAATGAATCTACTCTAGGGGAGTGAAAGGGTCTTTAGACTTCTAGTGACCAAAAACCCTTGCGTTCCGTGTCCTCGGTATCACAGTAAAATATTAAAGAAAATTTTACCTAAATAATAGTAATTAATAGTTATATGTATGTTTAAAACCACTAAACCAAAGCCACTGTCAAACCGAATACACAATTTGTAGGACTTGTTTATATTTTAAAGCTACATGTAATCAAATAAATGAATAACTCCCGCAACCCCGGGAGTATACTAGTTACAGAAGAATTTTGGCACAATAATATAATATGTTTTATTTTTCCGTGTTAAGTGTTATCTAATGTCGCAATCAACGCTTACCAAGTTCAGTTCATGGATATTTAAAAGTACCTACTAAGATTCTTCCGTTCTTCGGAAAACATGCAAGTTTTTGAAATCAGCTGTCATTTATAGGTATTTTAAAGTTGTCTTGCCATGGGGTATTCGTGTTGCCCTGTTACTGGGTCGTGGAATGTTGATAAGCCTTGCTTCATGTAAAAAACTCAGCTGTATACAACGTGTAACGAAAACCCCATATCTATCCAAAAGGACTGAAGACAACATCTGGTATGGAGTCTCTATACAAAGTTTCAGCTCAAAATAAGTGACTCACAGAATTGACCCCAAATTATCGGTTTCATATGTTTCTTGAATATCAGTAATAACAAACGTGTCACAGCACTATGAGGGTCATCACTTTCCACGTCACTTGCCAATAAAACGATAATTCATTTCGTTCTTCTTAATTTGAAAAATTCGGCCTCTGGTATCAATGTATTGAAATTTCAAATATGCTCCACACATGTAGACATAGGATTAGAAAACCCTTGCTATATCGTTTGTTATCATCCAAAAAAGCCGTGCACTCGGTATGTATATACCCTTTAAATTACACGTTGTATAATATACCAGAAATTGGTCCCAATTCCCACGTTACACCTAAGGTGACAGTAAACGTTTTTTTTTACGGTGAATACCAACGAGTATCATTTCACCCAGTACCTGGATCTTCTCGTAATGGTTATTCAGATATATATATTCTGATATAGTCCGTTAAACTGGAAGCCCATTGAAATATACACACGAAACTTCATTAAAATCGGTGTCAACTGTTTCGCAAAATATTTGGGCAGATTATGATTGCTTCCTAGATCATATGTCCCGATGGTTGAAAGCTGACCCAATTCTACTTACTCTCTATTTCATATCGCTCTATGAAACACTATTAACATCGTTTTACAATAATTACTTCCGCGTGAAAGCGCAAATGACTAAAAACCGGATAAATAAGTTACGTAGCTCAGGTGAATGAGATTAAATTATAATAAACTTTCAGTAAAGTATTTTAGTATTTTAGTATTATAGAAAAATATACAACTAGCTTTTGCTCGGTAGGTGTCGGCTTTGTGATCGAGTAGTCACGGGTTCGAACCCCACCCAGTATGTACACTACTGCCGTGAAACCATTCCAGATACCATCATATTTGGCATAGTTGGAGGGGTTAACAAGATTACTAGTAATATGAACTCTACCCATATTCCTAGTTTGTTTTAAATTTAAGAAAGAAATCATTACTTCTAACATACAAAGACACTCACAAGCGTATTATCTATACTTATAATAAATCTGTAGAGAGGTCAATTCTGTACATGAAATATATTTACAAAATAACTATCAGGGGGTGAATAGGGATCGATACTGATGCCAAAAATGCAATCAGTAAAATTTTTGTCTGTCTGTCTGTCTGTCTGTATAACCGTTATAGAAACAAAAACTACTTGGTACAATTATTTATCATACTCCTGAGCTGGTTAAAGTATACTTTTCATCACGCTGCAATCAATAGGAGCAGAGCAGTGAAGGGAAATGTTGGGAAAACGGGAGAAGTTACTCCATTTTTTAAACTTCCGTCGCGAGTGCAACCTTAATGGTTAAAGCTACACAGAAATCATATATGACGGAAATGTTCTCCTTAAAATTATATAAAAAATATCCCACGACAGCATATATCTATCTTTTATGGTTGACTCACAATAACACGTGTAACTCCCGACAGCTTAGCAGTTCGAAGCTTTCTGATTATTATTCTGCTCCGAAATTTAAAACCACCACAACTTTGCAATGGAGCTCGGCTAAAAGTAACCCAGTTGCAACAAAATATAATCGGGGCTCAAATTTTAACAGGTTGCGGTGCAGGAGAAACCGTCTTTATTCCCAGAATTCCCATAATACCAAATAATTTTCCATTCCAATTTAAAAGAACGCAATTCCCAGTATCGGTATTCCCAGTGCAATGACAATTAATAAGGCTCAAGGGCAGACTTTTCGTGTTGCTAGAGTAGATCTCGGAGTCTGTTGTTTCTCGCATGGTCAGTTGTACGTTGTCAGCGGCAGCTCTCTATAGTCGAGGCAATACACGCATACATATTTATATTCAATTTATTCGTCAAAAAAACACTTAATATTTACTTACAAACAAACAAACAATTACTTTCAGTACGATAGTTGGGAAGTTCTAGTAATTTAGTGAAACAGTATGCTCCGCTATCTTGTTATTTATTGCCAAAACTTTCAATTGTATCTGCTACTTAAATAATATTAAAATCGGTAGACAGTTAGTTGGTACTTATCTATCTATACATCTTCACAAATAAAAAGTAATAAGTGTCTGACTGGCTTTTTTTTATTCATGATAGGTTCGCGTTTGAAAACCATATTACCAGTAAGCGATGATGTGGTCGAAGATGAAGTACGCTTACCTAGAAGTAACTTATTTATTATTAACTTAAACACCCCCAGCTGTATGCAAAATGGAACTATTCCCAAAACGTTTTGTGCGTATGGGTGGGATGTCCACCATGTAACGATGGCGCATCGCCGTTCATCTTGTTCTTTGGATTTCAAAATAACTGTGTTGTTTCAAGCGCTTACACGATTCTAAAACACAAACAAACTTTTTATTTTTCTATTCCACCGGGCTAATTAAAATCTCCGGAATAGCTGAACTGAGATTAATGGGACCTTCTCTGTAAGATACGGTGGCTATACTATATAAGGCGTCTCAAGGCTAGACGTTTTATCCCAAAATTCTCACGGGATCTAGAATTATACTGAGAAAATAAACCATGCGGATCTAGTCTCCATGCCAACTGGTTTCAAAAAGAATTGAAAATCCACAACAACTGATTTCTCATTTGACCCACATATACAACAACTATCAATTACTTCTACATTAACAGAAGAAACCTTCGCCATTCTTCGGGCGACCTCGTAAGATTTCCCACATAGTGATATCATTAGGAATATATTTAGAGCCATGAATGAAGCGACAGCGTTCGATCTATTTGAAGACGCGATTGTGTCATGAGCTCAAAATGTTCATTACATGCTTTGGGGCGAACTCATTGATCGGTTTACATTTACGCAGTTTGTCCTAGCACTACTTCATACTTCTAAAATTTCTGTATTTGATATAAAAAGAACAAGGTCTGGAACTCTCTGCCGGCTTCTGTGTTCCCTGCCACTTATGACCCGTCAGCCTTTAAAGCAAGAGTGAACAGACATCTTCTGGGCTCGCTCGTTCCACCGTAGACCTCATCTATCGCTTAACACCAGGTGACATCGAGGTCAAGGGTGGGCTCAATCGGAATAGAAAAAGACAGAAAGAGAAATATTATGCTGTGCCTATAAATCGCTAGAAATAGGAACTTGAGATTTTGGATGAGAATCTCAAAATTAATAATTTTATGATATTGATGGTTCAGTCGAATCAAAACGGCTGAATGGATCCAAATTAAATTAGTTTGTAGAATTGTAGATAACTGAAATCCTGGCTACTTTTTATTTCGGAATTTACACGAATATAACACTGACAGGCCTGTTGGTTTAGGGATCAGTGGCCCTGACTGGTATGTGCAAGGTCGTGGGTTCGATTCCCACCCAGGACAAATGTTTGTGTAATGAGCACGATCATTTGTTCTTTGTCTGGGTGTAATTTATCTATAATATGTATGTGTTTAGAAATATATATGTATGTTTATCAGTTGTCTAGTACTCATAGCACGAGCTCTGCTTAGTTTGTGACTAGATGGCGTTGTATGAAAGTCGTGGAATATTATTATAAATGCGGATTTGTGTACTAATACAACATATTTAGCTTAGTTGCAAGGTTTAACAAGATTGCTAGCACCTAATGTGAATTCTACCCACAAATAACTAGTTCTCTTAAAAAAATTACACATGTAAAACGCGTCTTAACGTTCATAAATCTTCCGCCATTGTGTCTATATTGCGTTTCTAATCCAAGTAAAAAAATCTATAGAAAACTACACGATGTGTTTACTTTCCAATGATTGAGCGCAATGGTTTTTTTATGATTAACACGCATGGTAGTTATATTGTTGATAAGAAAGAGATTTAGTCTCACTGAGAAGCTCCTATCTAAACAATAACAGCCGAAGGGTTCAATCTTCAAGGTTAAGCAACGATTCCCGCGGTCGATTTTTGTATGGGTGACTATTTTAAGATATCGTGAATTCTCCGGAAAGAATTTTAAGCTGTTGGCCCTGGCTGTCTTTTTTATATCATTGATAGTCTGTCCTTACGAGTAGTCAGAAAGTCATCAATGGGCAAAGAGATAGGTACTCAGTTACTGGCTTGATGGATCGACTACTTCTCTGACCTCTACAGTCCAATAGCTGGGTAACGTAATACGCCTTGGCAATCCCAGTGCCAGAATTTTTTGCCTTTGACTACCAAAGATGTACCAAAAACAGAAATGAACAACAGCTTTATGTGCTTTCTAAAGCACGGAGAAATCTCTAGAAATTAACACGTTGAACGCCAAGAAAAAAAAATGCATCTTCCCGTTCAGGCCGCGTCGGTCAGTGATGGCCGACAACTAGACTTGCCGTTCGAGCCGCGTCGGTCAGTGATGGCCGACAACTAGACTTGCCGTTCGGGCCGCGTCGGTCAGTGATGGCCGACAACTAGACTTGCCGTTCGGGCCGCGTCGGTCTGTGATGGCCGACAACTAGACTTGCCGTTCGGGCCGCGTCGGTCAGTGATGGCCGACAACTAGACTTGCCGTTCGGGCCGCGTCGGTCAGTGATGGCCGACAACTAGACTTGCCGTTCGGGCCGCATCGGTCAGTGCTGCCCGGCGTTTAATATCTCCATAATTAAATAATTAATGACTAAAGTTGACTTTTGTTAATGAAAACATACATTTGGACATAAGATATAATTATCTATTTTAATTTTTGAGTTTGGCTTCCCGTCAAACCAACAATTAAAAAAACATTTGGTCTAAATTTGTATACAACTGTGATTTTTGCTTGGCCTGAAGGGAATGCTCACTGTCGGTCAGTATTGACCGCGTTGGCGTCCAAAGTGTTAAAATCTAGAGACAGACCGACTTTGGTAAGCGTAAACAGGAAAACATAGGCAAGATATCATGTTGCTTTTGTCTTGATTCTGCCTCACTGACAAAAAACCACCTGATAATTATATAGTATCAGGGTTCTCCATGCCATTGTTCGGTCATCCGGTGAAAGCCGGCCGTGGGAAGTGTATTCTGAAGACCGAATGAAGCGAGACTCCTGCGACGTGTATGTAGGTCAGATCTGATGACGTCATCGCGCGTCGTTCATAGATAATAAAATGATAGTAAAATGCTTGCCTGTCGGTTTTCTACAAATTGAACTACGGGGAGTATGCGCAGGAGCTCCATGACCTGATCCCTCCATCTCCCTTTCACTACCGGACTACCAGACGCACGGCTGCGTACCATTCAAACTTGGTTGATATACCGTCTTGTCATACCAAGTGCTTTTCGTCCACATTTATTGTGCGCACAGCCAAGTTGTGGAACTCTCTGCCGGCTTCTGTTTTCCCTGCCACTTATGACCTTTCAGCCTTTAAAGCAAGAGTGAATAGGCATCTTCTGGGCTCGCTCGTTCCATCAAAATCCTCATCTATCTCTTACTATTAGGCAAGATCGAGGTCAAGAGCGAGCTCATTCGAACTAAAAACTTAAGAAATATCGAAAAATATTTTCGTCGAAGGGTTAGTCTCAAGTCTTATCTTCCACAGTATTCAGAATTATTGCAAACAGACTTGCCTTAGAGTATCTTATTTTAGACTATTTGTGCCCGCTGCTTCGTATGCCTGCTAGCTTTGGCCCAGTACACAATACAGTGACAGGAATAGTAAGTACGTCACTTATATTCTGGCGAAAGTCCCATTAACACCAGTTCAGCCATTTCAGAAATTAGCCCGGATAAAGTTTGCAGGAATGTCCTAACGAGCCCCGGAAGTTAAGGATAATTGAAGGAACAGGGTGGGTTTTTAGTCAGTAGAAGTCTGACACTCCCTTCCGCTCCACACAGAGCGAGAGGAGTAATCAATGATTTTTCCACCGATAAATGAAGGAGGCAACATAATTTATTTTTTAATAAAAGGCTTGCGTTTGACCACCATCTCACCTGATGGTAATCGATGATGTGATCGAAGATAAAGCACGCTTACCTAGACGTAACCTATTCACTTTTGACTTAAAAACCCCCAGGTCATAGCTATAATGTTTATATAAAACGATGACACTAATGATACACCTTAACGATACACGCTAAAGATTCTCATACATTAACGTTTTTGCTGAATTAGCAAAAGAAAAATAAAGTTTATCTCTAAGAAGGCAGACAGCTACAACATCAATTTTAATGATTCGCTACATTACCCACTACTTGTACCCCGATAAACCTCACAAGAAATTGACCTAAAAAATATACTCAAACGTTGCTGTAAAAACATTCGATTCGTTCGTAGGTCATTTCTATTTGCGTGTCGGGGTAGAAACGACCATTTCTTTTTATGGTTAGTCTGTGTCGGAAAGTAGGAAATTGCAGAAGATCAACTTCAAACAACAAGCGAAAACGCATACACGCATAGCTACGTCTAAACTTTTTTTTTATTGATAATAGGCTCGCGTTTAACCACCGTGTCACCTAATGGTAACTGATGATGTGGTGATCTTGATTTAAGTCACGACGAGTTTAAGAGGTTATAGCTATCAGGAAACACAGACTCTGGCAAGGAATTCCACTCCTTAGCCAAACGCACAATGAAAGTATTCCCAAAACGTTTCGTGCGTATTGGTGGGATGTCCACCATGTAACGACGCATCGCTGTTTGTCTTGTAGTCTGATGATGGAATGGGCTTGGTGGAATTAGATTCTGCAATTCCATCGCACACTCCTCCAAATATAACCGATGGAAAACCGATAGACTTATAGTATCGTTGAGCTACTTAAAGTTCTAAGTTGGTCTATACGATATCAGACATTTGCTTGCACTGTCTTGACAAGTTCACTGAAATCTACGTGCATCTTTCCTCAAAAGTTCGCCTCAGAGAGTAACCTACAAGGTTCCCACATAATTTGACACGTACACTTCAAAAGAGACATTAACCCTAGTATTGTTTCGGTGTTTCTTCTCAGGGTAGTCAGTTAGAAACTCAGGCCTCGCCTAGATTGATATTTCGAAAAAACGCCCACATGTATGCAGCGCTGTCCTTTGTTTTGTTATACGATCGTGTCTATGTGTGTGTGCGTTCTGTTTCCCCGTTGCCTGAGTTAACCTTCTATTCAGATTATCTATCGTGTGGTATCGGTAAGATATTTTTGTCCGTTGAATTAGTTTTTACTAAAGACTATTGTCGTTTTATTTTCTGTTTGGGGTTTCAAGTTTATTTTTAGTATTGTGTATTTATTGGTAAGGTTTGAGCATTATTCCTTTTTCTGGTCGGGTGAAAATCTTAGTTTTATACTTATATTCTCGTAAACCTTTTACTGTTACAACTTGTACTTAGGTACGGAGCTTATTACTGGGTATGAACCATCAAATAATATTATGTTTAATATAGGTTATTGAGGTATGATAACATAATACACAAGCTAGCTATTGAATGAAGATTTCAGATATGTTTATTTCGTTTCATGTCGAGCTACATGATAACTGACAAATACTTACACTGTCTCGATAGATCCGCTCAAATCTGTGTCCTTTTTTCCTCAAAAGAGTACCACAGACATTGAACTACATTCTTTTTAATTTGACCAATACGAATTGTATGGACTTTAAAAGAGACGTTAACCTCTGAGTTTATTTCGGTGTTTCTTCTCAAAGTACTCAGGAAACACCGGCCTCATCTAGCTAAACATAAAATTGGCCAAGTGTGAGTCAGACTCGCCTATGAAGGGTTCCGTAGTAACTACGCCAAATAATTTTGTTTTCAACAGTGTTTGTATGAATTACAAAGTTATATTTGCGGTTTTAGAAAATATGCTGTATTTCAAAAACTGCTAACCCGATCTCGTTCAAACTAATTTTTGTTAAAAGTTTACATTAAGATCTACAGCATATATTTATTTTAGATTTTTTACTCCATTATTATAGAAGTGAGAGGGGGGGAGTGGGGATACATTTTACTACTTTGGAAGCGTATATCTTTTAAACGATTGACTTTATGAAATATTGTTTTAGAAACCTCAATATGATTTTTAAAGACCTGTCTATAGATACCACACACGCATAGGTTTCATGAAAAAAAAAATTCCGTTTCAGTTCCATGTGTGGAGAGCCCCCTTTAATTTTAAATATTTTATTTATTTTTTCTTAAAATCGGAAAGCGGTTAACAGAATACATGCATTTACGAAATTTTACATGTATAGTTCTAATAGTTTCGGAATAAAATGGCTGTGACATACGGACGGACGTACAGACAGACATACAGACATGACGAAACTATAAGGGTTTCGTTTTTTGCCATTCGGCTACGGGACCCTAAAAGCCCCAAAAAAGTATAAAAGTGTTATTTATAACCAGTTTACTAAATAAATATTTCATTTCAGCAACGCTGGTCGATGTCAATCCGTGGATGGGAAGCACTTTAAAGCGTTGATCCCGGCTCTCATTTATACATCTTTGAAAGTTGTTACAGTTGTCAGAAGCCAGAAAATCTGACATTAGTCTAACCAAGGGGCCGTGTTACCCAGTTACTGGGTTGTGGAGGTCAGATAGACAGTCGCACCATGTAAAACACTAGTACTCAGCTGCATTTAGCTAGCCCGGTAGCCTTCGCGAAAAGGCTAAGTACTAGCTGACTATACAGGGTGGCAGAGACATCGACGCACAAACGCTTACCATGGATTCGCGTTGAAATTTTTCGTCGACTTTTTCTGAATTTTTCAGGTTTTTTCTGCAATTTTTTTTTACTGAAAACTGTTTAAAATCATTGTTTCTAACTAACCCAATGAGATTTTAATTAAATAATAAAATTTACTTGTTTCACTTAAAACAGCAATGTAAATAAAACTTGAAAGGGCTACCTGATCTGAAGCTGTTTTGCTAGTTCATTTGCGAGGTCAACACAGCTGATCAGGTAGCCCTTTCGAGTTTTATTTAAATTGCTATTTTAAGTGAAACAAGTGAATTTACTGTTTTTTTTTGCATCGGCTTTTTTCTTAAATTGATTAAATTAAGAAAAAGCCGACGAAAAATTTCAACGTAGGGTTGTCCAGAATCATGTACTGAATCCATGGTAAATGTTTGTGCGTCGATGTCCTTACCACCCTGTATAATCATCTAGTACTTAGCCTATCTACGGACTGTCCTCAGCAAGCGATCCTTAACCTTAAAGAATGAACGTGGGGTTCTTATTATTTAGCCACGTGCTCCTTATGACTGAGAGAATATTTTTTTGTCCTTCCAAAGATTGTCTGGAAGATATCGCTCTCAGCGATAAGACCGCCATTGGATTATCTAAATATATGTATATAACTCAAAGGTGACTGACTGACTGACATAGTGATCTATCAACACACGCCCAAACCACTAGACGGATCGGGCTCAAATTTTGCATGGGGGTTCCTTTTAGTACGTAGATGCTCGCTAAGACGGGATTTTGCGACATTCCCACGGGATCTGGATTTACACGGGAAAAACTTCCCACGCGAAAGAAGTCGTGAGCAACTGCTAGTTGTTAAATAAGTGTCTTTAAATTTTGGTGTACAATAAATTATATTTTTTGCGTTACCCGAGGTCTGGCTCGTTGTTTGCCCAAAGAAAAAGCATTGCCATACAACGTGGCTATGCTGCCAGTCTTCTGGGTACGTTTCCAGACGACAGCGATGTGGAGAAGTACTTTGACGCCTAAGTTTTTTTTTAATGTACATAGTTAGGTTTAGAAGTGTTTTTAAAATTTAATATTTTAAATCCCAATAAAGTATATTCTATCTACCTTTCTATCTATCCTCTAGATAATATTACATACTAAAAGAATCACAAAAGAAACTATGATTCAAATATCAAAAATATAAATAGAACTGTAGTCATAGTATTGCGATACATTCGTAGCCCGGTCGCGGTCGCCACAACTATTTGTGCTACGGGGTTAAATCGACGATTACGACGTTAACTTCATCGTTTGGATGTTTTGATGTTTTGTGCCCCACACCCGTCGCTACTTGTTATTTTATTGATGTGTGCTTTAAGAGGCTCGTGGTTAAGTAGAAATAAAATCTGTAGTAATACGCTTTTTGATTTGAAGTCAAGTCAAAGATGGGGACTATCTACTATAGTCTATATCGAGATAACTAGGTGCTACTGAAACTCTTGAAAATGTCGGAACACCAGGATACGGAGCCAGGGAATAAAACGGCTGATCACTGCTCAGAATACAGAAAGAACGAGAAGCCGTGAGTGCGCCTAATACTGAAACGACAAAAACTACTCTTAAATATATTTAAATAATGCCATCTTTTGTTGTTCCTACCTGTAAAATTGCGCATTTACTTATCGTCTTATTTAATTACTGAATAAATTGTTTAGTTTGTAGTTGTCATAGAGAATGATGCATCCGTCTTGTTCGTGTTGCCATATAAGAGTTTTGATTTTTCCTTCTTTTTATTACCTATTGAGGGCTTTTATTCGTTGTAGTATATTAATAATTACATACTTTAATCAAAAATATTTTAACCGACTTGATAAAAGAAAGGTTATCAGTGGGACCCGTATATATGTAATTATGTGTGTTTAGTCCAACGTGAAATGAAACGCACCCTTTTGGTTGGCAACATTATTCTATGCTCTTTGACTTTTCACTTGACAGATAGACTTTGGTTCCGTTGTTGGAAAATGTCCGCCCTTGGGACTTTGATTTGATTGTAATAGAAATATCGTGTGCCATCGCCTGTTGAAACCGATAATTGGGTCGCGAGTAACGATTAATTTGAATTTGTAATCCCCATTTGATGAAAAACCTGGGATATTTTGGGATTTATCGCCGGTTGGTTGCCACCGCATGGCACGCGGAGTTGTTGGAAATAAGTTGTGCTGTGATGCTGATCTGGACCGCGCCATCTGGAGACTGGCGCCTTGTGAACGTTCTAGAACACTTGACTTGCATCACAACTTTCAATTACTCACCTCATATTTACATACATACCACACTTGGGCGTGACCTAGGAAGGTCTAAGCTTGGCGACCCAGCACAGAAGGTTAGTGGTAATATTGGGTATTGATAAAGCCTCAGAGGCTATAGATTGTTGTCGGCCGGAGAGCCTGTAGTTTTGTTCATTGAAAGCAACGGTAGGGCTCCACGAACCGTGGACAAGTTCGGACACACCAGTATCGTTGCACTGGCCTTTTGTAGTCTTGAACAATGTGTATGATATTGTTAGAATTGTATAACATTCATAATAGGTACTATGTGACTAAAATAGTACCTACTTATTAAGATTACGAAACAAATCTACATAATTTGTGGTAAGTGTATGTGTGTGCGTATGAGGGAGGAAGGGGGAGGGGTGTATTAAATCATGTTTCTATGTAACATTAAAATTATCTAAAATTTTAGCTTCCCTGCTGATGAATTTACCCCTAAAACTGACAAATAATGTCTGAGCTAGCAACATTACGCGGGTGGGAAGTGAGGCTGGCGGGGGACGCTTGTCGTGTATTTGGACACAGGGCATGGCTTGCAATTACAGTAAGGAAGTTTCAGACTTCTACTGACTAAAAATCCACCCTGTTCCTTTTACCATGCCTACTATACTGAACACGTCTCGAATGATTACCACTGAAGCATCATTAATGACACGTGCACTATAAACAAGTAGAAAATCAATGTCTAACTAGTTTAGATTGGAGCGAGGATTATGTAATGCTGCAGGAATCGCTAATGTACTATGTGATACCACTAGCTAGTAGGTACCTATGTAGTTAGTGCTATCGCTCGCTGCTAGACCCACCTGGTTAGCTATGCTACTGGGATTTAGTCAGTTGGAAACTAACCGTGCCTTGACATCTGAATTGCATAGTTTAATTTGACATTTATTTTGATAATTTGTCATTTAATATAGAAGCGTCAACAGCCTTGACTAAGGACGTGTTGGACTTGTGATTGAAATGTATTGGGTAGGTACGAGTTCCACCTATTACAGTGTAGCTGAGAACTCACTCCAGACACAAGCATATTTAGCTTAGTTGAAGGGGTAAAACAAAATTGCTAGTAATGTGAATTCTAACTACATTAGAAGTTCTCTTTAAAAATGTACTTTTATGCCTCTTCATCTTCAACCACATCATTGCTTACCATCAGGTGAGATGGTGATCAAACGGGTGTCTATCATCAATTTAAAAAATTAAACGTTCGTCTCAGGTATTATAACTACGTCATAAGAGAGCTTATAAATTATATTCTTAGGTGACTTATTTTTTGACTGGATCCGTTTATATCATTAATGTATTTAGAACAAAACTATCTATATTTAGCTTAGTTTGAGGGGTTAAAAATATTGCTAGTCATGTGAATTCTAGTTCAACATTGCTAGTTCTCTCTATGAAAAAAGTCTTAGTTTTTATTATATATTTGTATATTTTTTTTTCAGGTTTTATTTAGTAGATACACTAATTTAGCCCTCCTCACTTTAATTAAAAATTTTGAAAGTTCTTCCAAAGGTTGACTGGAAAATATCGCTTTCAGCGATAAGACCGCCAGTCTAACCATAGAAGCAATATTGTTAAATAGATGTGTTTAAATTTTGGTGTACAATAATGTATATTCTATCTACGTATCTATCTTTGTTTTTATTACTGGCAACAATAAACTAAATGTAAGAAAAACTAGTTCTAAAGATACCTGTATTGGTATGTCTACAGTTCCGTGTGGTCGGCTTTCCCCAGAGGATTTGTCTACGAAGGAAGTCTCGCTGTAAGTTTGTTTGTATCAACTTCAGCAACACTGCTGGTTACTTCAAAAGGAAAGATTTACCTTGACGTAAACCAGCTAACGACCACCGCGCGCTTTCGAAGCTACTCAAGGCTCGAAATATCCCCCACCACACTTATACGCTCCATGAGAGCAAGCCCGTTCGGGTGGTCCTCTGCCGGATCCCCAGTGAGATCCCCACCACCGAGATCGTCTGCGACCTAGAGTCACAGAACATCCCGGTGATTGAGGTGCACCGTATGCACGGCAGAGGTGGCAGGGCGTCTAACAACGTCCTCGTCATTTGCCACCCCGTCTCCGAAGGTCCCCACCCCATCTTTGCGCTGAAGACTGTATGCAGTCTTTCAGGAATTTTAATTGAGAAGCCACACAAAAGTGGCACGGTAGGCCAATGCCACCGTTGCCAGTTATACGGCCACGCGCAACGGAATTGCTTCGGCAAACCCCGGTGCGTAAAGTGCCTGGGCGATCACGGCACCGCGGAGTGCAGTCGCCCAAAAGATAGGTCCCAGTGCCCAGACCCGCCCAGCTGCGTGCTGTGCGGGCAATCCGGCCACCCCGCCAACTACCGAGGCTGTCCGAAAGCCCCGAAAACCTCCGCCCCTAAACTGGCAACGCGCGCTAGCGCACGCCAGGGACGAGAGTGTCCTACACTCTCGTCTGAGCTCCCCCAGACCCTCAGTCCCCAGCGTCCAACTCCTTGGACGGCGGCGAATCACGCCCAAAACTTCCCGGCACTAAGGCCGAAAGTCCCTGGGCTGATGGATCAACCCATCATGCCCTCCGCTCCGGTTGTTGTGGCTTCTCAGCCCCCACCTCCTCCCCAGTCACTCCCTCGCTCGGATGAGCCGGAACTCGATGCGTTCCTCATCCTTGGGAAAACATTCAGTTTCTTCCAGTCCCCCCGCGCCATCCAAATGGCAAAGGAGGTCGTGGCCTGCAAAAGCATTGAATCCCTGATTCAGGTATACTATAAGTATTCTGATGTAAAAAGCCATTTTGACAACCTCTTTAAACAGCCATAATGTATAACACGGCTAGTAAAAGATTAAAGCCCCGATCCCTAAAGCTAGGTTACTTCAATGCCAATGGCATCACTAATCAACGGGACGAGATCGCGACTTTCCTTCGCGATCATAGTCTCGACATCCTTCTGGTCCAAGAGACCTTCCTCAAACCCCACCTTAGGGATCCCAAGGTAGCCAACTACCGGCTAGTTAGGAACGATAGGACTAGATGCCACAGAGGTGGCACTCTAATATATTATAGGAACTCCCTGCACTGCATCCCTATGGATCCGCCGCCCCTTGCCCACTTAGAGGTATCCGTTTGCCGGCTAGGCATGACGGGCCACCCCTCTATCACAATAGTATCCGCGTATCTCCCACCGCACAGCGACGTAGATTCAAATTCTTCGATAAACGCCTCACTACGAAGCGACCTTACAGCCCTTCTTGACATGAGTGACTCCGTCCTTATAGCGGGGGATCTCAATGCCAAACATCCCGCATGGTGTAGTCGTATTACCAACCCCCGTGGGAAGGTACTATACGACCTTTGCACACCTCTCCACATAGATATCATAGGTCCTATGCGGCCTACTCACTATCCGTTCGAGCCATCCCACTTGCCCGACGTACTCGACATTGCCCTCCTGAAGAATGTGAACTTACGTTTGCACTCTTTAGAGACGGTAGACGAACTTGACTCTGACCATAGACCGGTGATCTTGGAGTTAACTCCGAGATCGGGTCCCTATGACCCTAACCGCCCCCCTCCCACACAGGTGATCACTGACTGGAGGAAAGTAGGCGAATTGCTGAAATCCAACACGTCTCCTCACCTGGACAAGATCCCCGACCACATCCAGTCCGCCGCCGACACGACGGCTGCGATCGACTCACTCACGGAGCACGTACAATCTGTCTTGAACGACTGTTCAAAGGAGATTCCGGTGTCAGAGCACTGGCGCCGGAAACTCCCGGACGATGTACGGGCCCTGCTGACTGAGAAGAACGCAGCAGTCCGTGCCTACAGATCTTTCCCCTGCCAGAATAACAAAACTTTCATGCGGTACTTACAGCGCAAAGTAAGTAACAGCATCAGAGAGTGGCGTGAAGCCGGCTGGGAAAAGACCCTGAGCGAACTGGAACCCACCCACCATGCCTTCTGGCAACTTCAGCGGAATATGCGCGCCACTGAGGTTGCCTCAATGCCTCCCCTTATCCGCCCGGACAAAAGCATTGCCTTCGACGACGAAGACAAAGCCGAATGCCTAGCCGACAGCCTGGAGGCACAGTGCTCTCCCAGCTCCCAACCAGTCGACCCAGCCCACCTTGCCCACGTGGATGCTGAGGTCGAACGTAGATCTGCCCTACCCCCTGTCGAGGACCCTGATGCTCCCCTCCCCCCCGTCACGGAGGACGAGGTGGAGGAGATCATCAAGAAACTCAAACCTAGGAAAGCTCCCGGGACTGACAGACTGACCACTAGGGCACTTAAACTCCTCCCACGTACGATCTTAGTCCTACTGACTGCCATCTTCAATGGCGCCTTGTCCAACAACTTGTTTCCACAAGCTTGGAAAGAGGCTATAGTGATAGGTATCCCAAAACCCAAAAAGCCCAAGAACCTCCCGACTAGCTATAGACCCATTAGTCTGCTCAGCGCCCTCGGCAAGGTCTACGAGCGGATTATTCTTAATCGGCTCAAGGACTTTGTCGAGGCCAAGAGCCTAATCCCTAACGAACAGTTTGGCTTTAGAGCCCATCATTCCAGTGTCCACCAAGCCCACCGCATCGTAGAGCACATTAGCGGCCGTTTTCAACGCGGTCTGGTGACGGGGGCCCTATTCTTTGATATAGCAAAGGCTTTCGACAAAGTCTGGCACAATGGCTTAATTTATAAGCTTTACCAACTAGGTGTGCCGGACCGTCTCGTGCTCATCATTCGAGACTTCCTGTCAAACCGCTCCTTCAGATATCGTATCGAAGGAGCGCTCTCCACTCCCCGCCCTATCAGAGCCGGCGTCCCTCAGGGCGCCGTGCTCTCCCCCCCACTCTTCACGCTATTCACTAGTGATATCCCCAAAAAGCCCCCAGTAGAGTTATCCCTGTTTGCCGACGACACGGCCATCTACTACTCGGGACATAATCCCGTTAGCATCGCTCATACCCTCCAGACCTCAGCCAACGCACTAGGCGATTGGTTTAGGAAATGGAGGATTGAGGTAAATCCCGACAAAAGTCAAGCAGTCCTGTTTCGCAGGGCTCGCCAGCATAAAAAGTTCACCCCCCCACGCCCGATCACTATGTTCGGCAAGCCAATCCCTTGGGAGAAGCGAGCCAAATACTTAGGTGTGATCCTCGACCAGTTCCTGAATTTCAGTGAGCACATAAAGTCGGTTCGCTCGCGAGCCGCTTTCGCTCTCGGTAGGCTCCACGCCCTGCTGAATAAACACAGCAAGCTCTCCCTTAAATGTAAAATCCGAATATACACGACATGCATACGTCCTATCATGACGTATGCCTGTCCGGTGTTTGCTCATGCCAGTCCCAATCAGATCCATAGGATGCAAGTCGTTCAGAACCGTTTTCTCCGAAAGGCCACGGGCGCGCCCTGGTTCTGTAGGAACGAGGATCTCCACGTAGACCTCAAACTCCCGACCATAAAGCAAGTGTTGAAACGCATGTCAGTGCGTTACTTCACCTCTGCTGAGACCCACACTAACCCCCTGATCGTATCGGCCGCCCGATACAGACCCTCCAAGATTTCTCGGGTTCGTCGCCCGCGTAACATCCTAGACGAGCCTGACGACCCCACCACCATCCGACAAGAGAGCAGTAGGGAAACCAGCACTCTTAGAAGACACAGATACAGAACGCGTTCCTTATTCCGGCCTCGCCGACGAGGCCCATCGCGACGTCCGCGTACTGGTAATGAAAATCCTCCCCGACCTTTGCCAAACGAGCCAGCCCGCGATGCTGAGCCAGTAGCAATAAATACTCCCGTAAATAATATGACCCAGCCTGTCCCTTTGCTGCCCTCCCGAAATGACCCCGCTATGCCGAGGCCCGTACTCCACAGGGAGTGCCCTTAGCGTGCGGTCATTAGTTTTTAAGTATATTTTAGTTTGTAAGCCCTGGCTGGGGGCCTTTAATTTATTAGAGGTCACCACAGGAAAGTCCGGTTAAGTAGACTCACAGCCTTAGTGTGCTGATCTACAAGTGGCCCTACCTAAAAAAAAAAAAAAAAAAAAAAAAAAAATGACGTAAACTTTAAAGTCATGAATATTTTTGCAAATGGAAAAAATAAATAACACTTTTACACCTACTCAGTCATTTTCTATCCTAGAAGAGGTCGGGGTTTTTTGACTAGGACCAGCTCATTCAGCCTTTGAGTTCCGGGTCCGCGGTATCTTTTAAAAATATTCCCGCAACCCCGACAGGCAATGGCATTTTAACCATCCCTAACTACTGTGGACTATGACGCGCCGTCGACTTTCAAAGTCTTACAGCTGTGAAAAATCTAACTTACATATTACTTATATCATTGAAGTCCGCTGTGAAAAAAAAAAGATATATAAAAAAATAAATAAATAAAATGCCTTTATTACATGTATAGATAGTAGTTTTTTATTGATAATAGGCTCGCGCTTGACCACCATCCCACCTGACAGTAAGTGATGATGTGATCGAAGATGAAGCACGCTTGCCTAGAAGTAACCTATTCACTCTAGACTTAAAGACTCCCAGGTTATAGCGATCAGGAAACAAAGACTCCAGCAGGGAATTCCATTCCTTAGCCGTACGCACAATGAAAGTATTCCCAAAACGTTTTGTGTGTATGAGTGGGATGTCGACCATGTAACGACGGCGCTTCGCCGTTTGTCTTGTAGTCTGATGATGGAACGGGCTTGGCGGAATTAGATTGTGTAATTCGATCGCACACTCCCCAAAATGTAACTGATAGAAAACCGATAGACTAGCAACTCGTCAATACTACGTCAGTACTACAATAATAATACATGTGAATGCGATCAAAAGATCTGACCGTTTATGCAGCATATTTTGCGATTTAACAAGGGCATCAAAATCTATAGGATGTTTACCGTTGAATCATAAAAGGAAAAAGTCTGAAAACCATAATTATAATTATGTGACATAAATACTTATCTAAGTTAATACGGAACCCTCAGCGCTTGAGTTTTACTTGCACTTGACTAATTAAGGAGAGAATGATGTCCTACATTTATTCATTTGAGTAGCCGGTGACTTTATCTTGGTGAAAACATAACCCTCCTTATTTTTCAGTCCAGTAAAAAGTACCATATAAGCTTCCACAAACGTCAAGTCACTTCCATTCTAAATTTTATCCAAATCCACGTAGTACTTGCGGAGATTAACACATTTAAACAAACAAGCAAACTTTCCGCTTTATATTGGTACAAATTCCACATTTTATTCTTGTTTATATATCCAGTTTTCAAAATGATACAATGCTGCGTTAAGACATTGATTGATCGGAGCAAATAAATATTGCTATTATCCAGTTCTTTGTCAAAATAATTGGTAATTTCAGTAAAAACAAATATCAATAAATTGAAGTACGTTTTTCCATTATTCATAATTGTCAGTCCCAATTCATTTGTTTTGAGTGCAATATTTTTAAGCGTCAATAGCCTAACGGATAAGTTGTCGGACTTGTGATCGAGAGGTTACAGGTTCGAACCCCACCCATAACACTAATGCCGTGAACCCACTCACCCACAAGCATTATTAGCTTGGTTGGAAGATTGCTAGTTTTTATTACCACCATCTCACCTGATGGTAAGCGATGATGTGTTCAAAGATGAAGCTTGCCTAGAAGTAACCTATTCACTCTTGACTTAAAGACTCCCAGGTTATAGCGATCATGAAACACAGACTCCATATTTTTTTATTAATAATTGGCTCGCGTTTGATCACCATCTCACCTGATGGTAAGTGATGATGTGGTCGAAGATGGAGCACGCTTACCTTAAAGTAACCTATTCACTCTTGACTTAAAACTTGACTTTTTCGGGATTTAGTAATGTAGAATTCACATTGCTAACCCCGCATCCGCATTGCTATCTCTTTGAATATATATATATATATATATCTCCTACATCTATGCATTGTTACATTTCATATCGTCTGATATACAGTACCATTCATTGTTTCTTATATTTTCTACGGATATAATACGGATATCTTTCCCTGTAGCTTTTACCCTTCTTTCTCAACTATGCATGTGATATTTATTAGTATATGATTTTTGTATTTTATTGTTTGTATTTTATATTATTATGTTCAATTAATATCAAAAACACTTTGTTGTTTGAGAAATATGACGTCATGCGACTTTGTGACAGCGATGGGTTTTTGGGCGGGAAAATATTTAATTTGAATTTTATTTTCAAGTTTCACCAATGTTACCCATTTATTTTTTACGAAAAACATTTTTTTGTAGCTTAAAATTGATCAATAATTAAATCTAAACTATTTCGAAAAATAGGCAAACACCCTATTGTATATAATATCATGTTCGCCTACATTTTCCTCGCCGACCAAAATTCGCACATTGACGAATGTTTACGTATGAACATCTAATTTCGTAATTAGTTCACAGAGACGCCGCGCTGCGGTGGTCGGGACGCAATTAGGTATTACGCTGGATAATCGACTGTGTTGGGATGGAGGACTATGTTACGTAGAAAATGTTTGAGATAGATTGTGGTTTTAGTAAGTAGATGAGTAATTGCGTATATTTACAGAGTGAGTAATTAAAAATAAAATGTTACTGGCTAGTTCGTTGCCCTAAGAATAAGCATTGCCATAATTTATTTTGTTTTTTTTTTTTTGTAAATTGGTTATAAAAAACAATTTAACATGTAATTTTTTGTGTTTTAAGTTAAGCTAGATGAGGCCGGTGTTTCGTAACTGACTACTCTGAGAAGAAACACCGAAACAAACTCAGAGGTCAACGTCTCTTTTAAAGTCCATACAATTTGTGTTGGTCCAATCATATGACAAACATGTAGGTTCATGTCTATGGTGCTCTTTGAGGAAATAACCATACAGATTTGAGCGGACCTGTCCAGACAGTGCAAGCATTTGTCAGTTATCGTGTAGCTCAACTTCGAACTTAAGGAGTTCATGGACAGGCTAAGTCTAGTTTTGTTTTTTTTTATGTACTTAGTTAGGTTTAGCAGTGTTTTATTAAAATTAATGTTTTAAATAATGTTACTAATATAGTTTAAAAGTCATTAGCTTCTGCCCGCAATTTCGTTCGCGTGGGAGGGGTCTCCCGCGTAAATCCCGATCCCGTGGGAATTCCGGGATAAAAAGTAGACTATGTATTATTCCAGATCCAAACTCAAACTCAAAATGTTTTATTTCACATAGACCTACATGAGCACTTAGAAAACGTCAGCAGTTAGGGCACGTTTCGAAATTGGTCGTTTTCTATGGAGAAGAACTTTTTTTTTTTTTTTTTTTTTTTTTTTTTTTTTAGGTAGGGCCACTCGTAGTTTAGCTCTCTAAGGCTACTATGTACTACTTAACCGGTCTTTCCTGTGGAGCCAGGGCTTACAAACTAAAATATACTTACAAACTTACTTTGGGAGGGCAGCAAAGGGACAAGCTGGGTCATATTATTATTTACGGGAGTATTTATTGCTACTGGCTCAGCATCGCGGGCTGGCTCGTTTGGCAATGGTCGGGGAGGATTCCCATTACAAGTACGCGGACGTCGCGATGGGCCTCGTCGGCGAGGCCGGAATACGGAACGCGTTTTGTATTTGTATTTTCTAAGAGTGCTGGTTTCCCTACTGCTCCCTTGTCGGATGCTGGTGGGGTCGTCAGGCTCGTCTAGGACGTTACGCGGGCGACGAACCCGAGAAATCTTGGAGGGTCTGTATCGGGCGGCCGATACGATCAGGGGGTTAGTGTGGGTATCAGCAGAGGTGAAGTAACGCACTGACATGCGTTTCAACACTTGCTTTATGGTCGGGAGTTTGAGGTCTACATGGAGATCTTCATTCCTCAAGAACCAGGGCGCACCCGTGGCCTTTCGGTTCTGAATGACCTGCATCCTATGGATCTGATAGGGACTGGCTTGAGCAAACACCGGACCGGCGTAAGTCATGATGGGACGTATGCACGTCGTGTAAATACGGATTTTACACCTAAGGGAGAGCTTACTGTGCTTATTCAGCAGGGCGTGGAGCATACTGAGACCGAAAGCGGCTCGCGAGCGAACCTTCTTTATGTGCTCAATGAAATTGAGGGACTGGTCTAAGATTACACCTAAGTATTTGGCTCGCTTCTCCCAAGGGATTGGCTTGCCAAACATAGTGATCGGGCGGAGTGGAGAAGAACCGGCAAGAAACTCCACAGTTACTCTTTTCAAATAAAAATATTATTTTTACAATGTATCCATAATACAGGTTAATTAGGTATGAGAGGACAGTATAGACCAATTAATATAGCACAATGGAATTACAAATAAAAAATTGTTTTTGTAATTCACTAAAAAGCTTTATATGATTATATAAAAAAAAAAACTACCTATATATGATTCATAACATTCATGTGTCCGCTGAATTTGAAATCCTATTATCCTAAATAAATTAATAAATCACTATAATAAAAAGTGATAGTTTGTTGAGACAAATCGTTTGATTTATATATTGTAACGGGGACTGAAAATTTAAAGAAATAAACATTCTAAATACCTAGTAAACAAGAAAAAGATAAACGTCAAAAATCGAAGAATATATTTTTAAGATATATATTTAAGAAAAAAGCTGTTGAAGTCACCAAGAGTCGCAAAACGCTTGTCCGTAACTACTTTCCGCTTAACTTGTAAAAAGGAAAAATTCGGCTTAGTGCCGGTTGGTCCAGCACATAGTGGGATCTATAAATCTAACTAGTGGTTGACGAGGATCCTGGAGGCGACACCGAAGACCTACAACCAGCTGCGTGCTCTCCGGCAATGTTGATCTAGGGCGCCGCCGAAATGCCTTCTTTGGCCTCGCGGCGCCCTAAGCCACCACCGCGACTGCGCAAATTTTTGACGTGTGGTGTCATTTATTGATGTTTTTATTAATCAGTGTTTTTCCTTGGTTTTTTATTATTTAATTTATTTACTACTTTAGTTGCTAAGTTTAATTTTTCTTTATACATAATCTGATAAATGTTGAGTGGCAGCAGTGATGTGTTGTGTAATAGTGCCGATCAACCTTTAACATCACAAAATATTCTGGAGAGGTGTCCTCTGTGCACCCAGGCATGGTTTTTTAAAGGTAAGCGAGGTCTGAAAGTACATATTGGGAAGGTACACAAACCACTCAATGTATCTTCTTCAGACCACGTTATTTCTTTAACACCTACATCACCATCTTCCAATTTGGATCCGTTTTGGAAAACCCTCTCAAAATTCAAAAGATCTGTTCCGGTTTTAAAGCGAATTCCCCGCGGCGCTAGACCTGTAGTGGCGCAAAACCTAGCAGGATGCGTTCGCCTTGCCGCTCGCGAGAACTCTCAAAGTGCCTGGGAACATCTGCTTACCTTCCCGTATTTTAGTATTTTGTGTTATAGCGTCAATAGAAATAAATCATCTGTGAAACTTTCAACTGTCTAATTATCACGGTTCATAAGATAGCCTGGTGACAGACGGCCAGACGGACGGACAGCGGAGTCTTTATAGTAATAGGGTCCCGTTTTACCCTTCGGGTACGGAACGCTAAGAAAGGGATCGACTTCCAGCCTACACGGGTTCAGCTAACAACTAGTGGTGGTTTGACCTGTATGACTTCCAAAACCCAGAACCTGCGTAAAACCTTCCCCCTTCCCTTTGGCAAGACTGCAGTCAGATTTTCAGGATATTTACTATACAAAACGACTGCCAATAATGTATAAATGACAGCCGTAAGCCCGTGACCAACAGCGTAACGTGCTTCCAATGCACGGTGGAATCTAGATTTGTTAAGATGGGCGACCCTCTGCCGACCGTATGCAGCATGTGTCGCTTAATAATATGGATAGATCATTCCATGTAGCTGTTTTAATAAGTAATAAGCCTGTAGATATAGCATTATGTAAATCAAAATTTCCATAACGACGCCTTAGAGTGAAAACCTCGTAAGTGAAAAAGGAGTAACTTTTCAGGAGGAAGAAAAATCTGCGTGCTATAAAATTTTTGTACGGTTTCTTTTATGTTCTTTTTTTTAAATTAATTATACAACGTGTAACGGAAACCCCATATCTATCCAAAAGGGCTGAAGACAACATCTGGTATGGAGTCTCTATGCACAGTTTCAGCACAAAATAACTGATTCAAAGAATCGATACCAAATTATTGGTTTCATATATTTCTTGAATACCAATCATAACAAACGTGTCACAGCACTACGAGGGTCAATAACTTTCCACGTCACTTACCAATAACACGATAATTCTTTTCTTTCTTCTTAATTTGAAAAATTCGGTCTCTGTATCAGTGTATTGGAATTTGTAATAAGTTCTACACACGTAGACTTAGGATTACAAAACCCTTGCCATATCGTTTGTTATCATCCAAAGAAGCCATGCACTTGGTATGTATATACTCTTTAAATTACACGTTGTATATATATATGTAAATTTAACCCGTTTTTATATCCAGAACCGTTCGATATTATGTATAATATGAAAAATATTATACATAATATCGAACAGTTCAGAAATGCATAATCCATGGCCTAAACCGACGACGCGATGCGAGTGTCTACGAGGTTCTCACTTACTTTCATAGATAGCGTTTCGAGTATCGAATGAACATATTAGTGAGATCAGGATGTGCGTTGCTAGGATTGCTTTCTGGAAACGCAATAAAAAAAATATACTCCCGAGGTTTTCACTCTAAGGCGACGATAACCGAAATTAAATTTAAAAAAGTAAATGCTGATGTTACAATCTATAATTTAGATAAAGTCTTTCAGTGACTTGCCAATCAGATCTTTAGGTTAAAACAGTTATTTATGTCATTGCTATGTCTTTCGTCGTGCGAGTTCAATAAGCTGAATCCATCAAAATGAAATTGATTCTGATAGATAGCAGATTATGCGATTACTCTTAAGATCATGCAATGACACTAATTGAATTATTCATATTGAACGGATCAAGTTTTGAGACTTACATTATGCGGAGTATGCGTCGGGCGATTGCGTTTTAAATTTTTACTCATATTAGATAACTCATAACTTAAGTCATAGGTACTTATAGAAACAATTTATCATTCTTACCAGTTCTAGTCTTAGGGTTTTTTCATATCATATCATATCATATATTTATTTGCATTCCACAATGTTGTTTTAGATGTTACAATAATTGCTTAGAGCTAGGATACAATCATGGACCCCGAAGGGCACAGCAAATCATAAAATTAATTCAATTTACAATAATAATTAAAGATGTCAATACATATTATATTCCCAAACTTATCAAAAGAATACTAAAAATGTCAATAGATTATTAAAAAACTCGATAGATAAAAAAAAAAAACAATAGTGTCACAAAAAAAATCACAATATAAACCAGTCAAAATGTTAAATGTTAATATGTCTAACTGTCAACTATAAGAGACATGTGAAAATTTACTATTAACTATGCGGTTACAGTCAAAATAAAATACAAAAGGTCACAATTTCAATAAGTCAATACATATTTCGTTTACAGGTCTATATTAAGTCTTAAAGTTAAAAAAATCACCTAGGGTATAAAAACAGTTCTCTATTAACCATTGTTTCAATTGCTTTTGGAACTTATGTAAGGGAAGTTCTCTTAACCGACGCGGAATATGGTTGTATACTTTAACGGACATCCTATAGCAATTTTTTTTATGTAATGCGCTTCTGCAAGTAGTGTGAATGTTCAATTTCGTGGGGTCTCTTGAAATATATTTACGATTTTCATTTCTTTCTATGCTATTTTTTTCAATGGCAATGTTTGAAATAAACGAATATTATGAGTAGATTACTGCACTGTCTGGCAGTTTGAGTTCTTTATACGACCCACCAAAATGTACTGTACCTTACTTTGGTACTGTTCGTCAAATCGTTCGAGTTCCTTAATGTTCGAAGTTGAGCTACGCGACAATTGACAAATGCTTGCACTGTTTGCACGGGCCTGCTCAAATCTGTGTTTCTATCATCTAAAGATCACCACAGACTTAAACCGATCAAATCATTACGAGAACCATTTAGTTTCTCGTAATTTGATTTTTGATTTGATGCATGGACTTCAAAAGAGACGTCGGCCTCTGTTAGGAAAAACTGGTCTCATCTCTATGTAGTTTACATTTACGAAAAAAATGACGTGTAAAATTGTGGGTTTGATTCCTGCTCTGTAACGAATGGTTGTATAGCCTACATATAGCTGTTCCGGATCTGAGTGTTTGTAAAAATGCACGCGTGATAATGGAGAATTTTTTTTAGTATGTTTTTCATAAAAAATAATAATTTTGTAAATTATAAAGCAGATGACGGTTATACTTTACAGTAATCATAATCATTTATTTGTCTGAATATGGTGAATTCTTAGAATTCTTAAAGTTACTACTCGATAGCTTCTTCACATTCTGTCATACGTGGCGTGGAAATATTTGTATTTACATTATTGATTTATTTATAAACCAGTTTATTAGGTCATTCCTGTTATAAACTTGCACACATTTTAAACTTATACTCTGATACACACACACACATACACGTGCACCCAAACACTTACATTTACAGTTAATCACACATTAACTAAGCATTCTACACTTACATCCTAGAATTAATATAAAATATAAATTGTTTTTTTTACACATTTTTAAGATGGTTTGTTTAAGATTTAGTTTTTACATTTTGTGTTTTTTTTTTAAATTTGCTTCCACTTTTGCTCGCTGCGAAATGTTAAACTCTTTGTAGCATACTAGCCGCAGGAGGGCCCTGGTGACCTGTATGTAATACAGGTTGTTGTACATACATACAACAGGCACCAGTCCCTCACAAAGTTAGTTCTAAATTGTAAGCATTGTTAAAAACTAGCATAAGAAAATTTTGTGAAGGGAAAATAAATTAATTCTTAGCACTCAGAGTAACACTTTAAAATGAAAATTAAAACATATTTCGGATAAAAAATAATATCAATTAAAGTTAGCTTATGATCTTTTACTCTCTTTCACAATAAAACATAAATTCTATACTTGTATTCTGCTTAATCTCATTTAATTACAACTTGACCCAATTCTCATATAATTATACAAGTGCACTCGTACTAGTCGGAAATGGTTTCCTTATTGCTAAGTGTATAAAGACTATAACAGTTCTAATTTTATACATAATACAAAACGCTATCTGTGTTTCGATCTATATTTAATCCAAACATAACACTATTATTACACCGCCCTTCCTCAATTCCGTCAAAATTACGAGTACATTGCTGGTTAACGACTAACATACGGATAGTTTTTACAACAAACCCAGCGTTGTGTGCCGAATCCTAAGCCTTGGCTCACAAGGTCACTGCTGTTATAAGTTTATGAGTCGTTACTGGGCTGGGTTATTGGTATCGGTTGTAATAACATTGGTGATTTTGTTGCCTGGTTTGAAGGTTTTTTGTAAATTCTTTCTGGCCTTTGTAACAACCTTTTCTGTTCACTTTAATGGTTGTCTTGCAGAAAGCGCCCTTAGCTTACCAGCTTTTGTGCATTTCATGTCCCTTTTTTTCTTTTTTATTGTTTGTTTTTGTACTACAATATTTATATCTTTGTATTCTGTCTTAATATTGAGGCTGATGTTCAATTTTCATGAGAGTTTCATAACGTCGTTACGCATGCAAAAGTCGCTAACGCTATGTGTTATTTAGTCAATTTCGTTCTTGTATGCAGTTTCAATCGTATCTGATAAACGCAATATTGAAAGGTAACTCTTTAAATATTGCGTTTATCAGATAGCTGTTTTTACAGCATGTGTGTATTAAAATAACGATTGAAACTGCATAAAAGAACGAAAATAACTAAATAACAGATAGCGACTTTTGCACGCGCAACGTCGATAAATATTAATAGCTATTTGTGTTACGTATATAATTGAATCTTTGAAAAACCCAAAAGTAAAACTTAACAACAACGACTTAAGTGTTCTTGAAAAAGTTGATTCCATTGATATAATCACAGAAAATTCAGTATTACACCCTCCAATACAAATTCTCTTTCCTCCGATTTTCTTTTCACAATAGGACAACAAAATTCTTTTATAAAAACCTACCCTTCTGAGCCACTGACCTCGAATCCCAACCCCAAAATACTTATGACTAATCAATTGACTAACTAAAGAAACTGACTAAATGGTGGAAATAATACTGCCCGAGGCCAGTTTTGGTCAGTCAGTTGGCCCTGATCCAAATGTTACCAACAGAAATGAGGCACAAGCCATAAGCAAGAGCGATTTTAAACGTACATATTGCGATAAAATCAAGCCGCTGGTAAATGAATTCTATCTTTTAGGCAATAGGGTTCAAAATTAATTGGCTGAAATTAAGAATTTTTGGATTCTGTCACTTGATTTGTGTAACGTATACAAAGCGTTGATTAGGATTCTGCAAGTTGGTTTGGCTAAAAGAGTAGTATTATAAACTTTAAGTTATTTCACCTTTCATCCACTTTTGTGCAGCAATATTGTAAATTGGGACTTTGATTTGTTTAATGGGAGTGGCTTGGAACTGTACCAATGCGTTTCCATCAGCTGGACTACTGCAAGCTTATTTTATTTTGTTATTGTTGCACTAACCTTGGAGTGGCTTATGAAATTAAAGAGAGAACTTTTAAAATTATTTTCTGCATTTTTCATTGCGGCTTGTTTTGGCTTCATTATTTACATTTCTTTAACATGTTATGATACAATTTTACTTTAAAAACATTATAGATACTATTATAAAGTGACAACTTACTGAGCCATGTATGAAACACACAGACACCCATATCTAAAACCGCATATTGATTGATTGTCCAAGATCTATATTAATCCACAACTTCTACATTATTGTTTATAATTAATGAGATTTTTATATTTGTATACAGATCAGAGTTTACAATATTAAATAATCTATATGACACCTTTATATACATTTCAACATGTTTTTATTACGGCATTGTTAAGAGGTTACAAATATTTTTTTTTAAATACCTACTTTAATTAACCGGGTATATGAATTGTTTAGCCCCATATTGGTGTTTAGGTTACAAAATGTATGCTCTCTAAACTTAATACAACTCCATATTACTTAATTATCAAATCCGTCATTCGATCATTCATTTACAACTTATTTGTAATCTAGGCCATCCAAATATAATTTCTTCTCAAATCACTAACGAATTTCTAGCCTAACTATCAATTAGTAACTAACAATATAACAATGGTGTAAAATAATTCAATTTTATCTTAACGGATACAACTAACAACGCCCCTAGTATACTTTAAAAACTAATTCAAGTTTATTCATTTGGCCGCTTACTGCGAGAGGATACCGTACATTTTAATATAGAATTTGGAACTGTTCCAAAAACTTACTCTACTAATAATTTACTTTGTTGATTTAATTAAAACGGTTAAAACATTAGACTTGTAAACTATGATTTTCCGTCAAAAAGTTTTGAACAAAGGATGAATAGGAGTTGCGAATCATTTGATAAATTAATAGTCCTGTGAAGTTATGTTTTAGTTCCATTATTTTCAACGTTTTTGTTTTAAAAAGGTCCAAAATTTGTTTTGATTGATATTCCAAATTTATTTCTGGATTGACTTATAAAATCAGGATTTATTTTTGCTTCTTTTAACTTATGTTTCCCGATAGCTATAACCTGGGGTCTTTAAGTCAAGAGTGAATAGGTTACTTCTAGTTAAGTGTGCTCCATCTTCGACCATATCATCACCTACCATCAGGTGAGATGATGGTCAAACGCGAGGTTACTATAAATAAATAAATAAAATAACGGAGGTAAAAATTTTGTTCGTTTTGTAGGGAAATATCTCTAAAACTATATTCACGTAATACATCAATGTCTGTTTCATTACCCCAGAAAATACATAGTTCTTGGTGGTCTTAAAAACGAAGTCAAAGTAAGGAATAAAGCTAGTACCTACTATATGAAAGTATGCTAATTCAATATACATCTATATATCTAATTAACTCACTCATCACGAAATCTCAGAAACTACAAGTGCTAGTTATCTAAAATTTTGCGTACGGAGTTTCTTTCAGGACGTAAGTGCTCGCTAATAAAGGATTTTGCGAAATTCCCATGGGGTCGGGATATACGCAGAAAAACCACGCGAACGAAGTCACGGGCAGAAGCTTGTATTCATATATGTATGTCAAATTCGTTCCATTGTCTCATTAATTAATTGATTATTATGGGTAAAATTAGTTCTTTCATGTTTAATGAAGATGAATTACGCAGGGAAACGAACGCGGAGTGTTGGATATAATGATCGTGATGCATTTTGCGATTAGATAATTTTGATGAATTGTGGAGTATTTTGTTTGCTCTGATTTTGTGTGATGTTTCTATAGGTTATCCATAAAAATTTTATTCACGCTAAAAACGGTTTTTTCAACTGTGAGGTTTTTAATATGTGATTGTATGTCTTTTTTTTAATGTAACTATTTCATGGATCTTATTCAAGTAGCTATTTGTAAAATATTTTTTTCCAGTAAACATTCAAGATTTTTCCGAAAGTGAAGTACTTAGTTTAGTAAAAAAAATTAAGTCGATTCTCTTGTCACTTGCACCACACTACAAAACAAACGTGGTACCAAAATGAAGATAGAGGAGTAATGAAAAATTTCCAGCTGCAACTTTTGAAACAATAATCGTTTTTATTATCAAAGTGATAGAGACTACAATCGGGTCACGTAGTTCCGACCGATTTTTCTTTCAATAAACTAAGAGGATACTTTTATTTGATTCGGACAAACGTTTTCTTTATGACGAGTTTTATTTAACGTTTTAAGAATTTTATTTACGTTTCATATAGAATTACTAATTGATTTTGCTCGTTTTGTGAAATAAATGAAAGATATTCCGTCGAGTAATTTGACTGGAAAAGCTTAATAGGAAACGGATACTGAGATATTCTCTGAGAACTCCAAATAGGTTATTTGATTTTCTTATTGAAGAAGTAATTGGATGTTAAAAGAAATATTCTTTGGACATTTTAGGTTTGATGATGTCAGGTGTAATGATGCAAAAGCCATTTCGTGTTTTGCTTTTTAAAAAACAAAAGATATTTTGGCGTGAATCACGAGCGTGAATCATGCGAGTCTCTTCTGTTTTCTTGCGTTGGGGATTATAGGTAGCCGATTATTACTAGGTACACTTGTTTTCAAATCAGGTCATTTCGAAGTCGACGCAATCACTCACAAATTATTCAGATTTTCATATAGGTATATGAAGATTTCGAATTAATTTAATCACTTCAGCTACAATTATACTAATGGCGTTAAATTTTACGAAAAAAATATTATCAGTGATACTGGGTATCTGTTTCCTGATCGCTATAACCTGGGGATATTTAATTCAAGAGTGAATAGATTACTTCTAGGTAAGCGTGCTTCATCTTCGACTATATCATCGTTTACGCCCGAAAGTACGGTCAATTGAAGGAACGGGGGAGTCCCTTTTGCTCCATTCAAAGTGGGGGGAGTCATTGAATAATTTTCCCACCAAAAATAAATAAAAGACAGACAGTGTGGTAGAATTTCATTCAATAACTCTAACCGTTCATAAAAATGTGATACTAAAAAGTTTCCGTTTGTGTTTACGGGCACGGAACTTTAAACACACTTCATTTCGAAACTAACAGCTACCACAAAGTAAAATTGAAACATAAAAACGCACATTTCTAACTAATGCATAAACACACACATATATCGTGCGCCTGGAGTCTCACACAAAGCTTTGAGAGATGCAGCATCCAGCAAAAATGTTCTATAGAACCATACCCAGTTATATCCAGATCGTGTTCAAATGTTTTTCAATCCTATTTGTTTAACTTCCTCGTTCCAGTTGGCGGATTGACAACATTTGTGTAAACAATTATCGGATGCTGCGACGATGGGTAATGCTGGCCAATGCTGGTCCATCATTTATAAACATTGTGTATATAAAGTGAACTGTTATTTGAAACGATTTGATATTTTTTTTAATAACCTTTTTTTTTAATGGAAGGCATGTTTTTATTTGACCACCATGTCACCTGATGGTAAGCGATGATGTGGTCGAAGATGAAACAAGCTTACCTAGGCTTAACCTCTTCACTCTTGACTTAAAGAGCACCAAATTATAGGTATCAGGAAACACAGACTCTGCTGCATATTCTGCTATCAAAGCCTGCAATAGACAATGAAATCATAGCCACAAAATCTCCGTCATTCTAAAAGCGGCGCCATGACACGTCTGACCCATAAATACGCAAATATTAGGTCAGTGTCGATGAGAATATCCCTCAGAAATATCTCATACAGCTTCCTCATTAAAACCTGACATTGCTCTAACTTCATCATTCACTTGAATTTTACCGCGGCTTTACTTTTCCTCCTTTTCAAATGAATCTGACTTTCTGGGTTAATAAGCGGTACGAACGTTGGGTATTTTGTTTTGTAATTGCATCAGTAGGTATTTACAAAGATTTGAAGCACAATATAGGGTTCTGTATAGGTACATAAACTACGAAAGTACCGAAATACATTAATTTTTAGATTAGTAACATTCAGAGACTTCTTTAACTTCGCAGTTGTTTGACTGCTATCATCATTTTTTATTCCGGAATTTCCACGGGATCAGGTTTTGCGCGGGAAAATCTCTCATGTGGACGAAATAGCGGGAAAAAGCTAGTATTTCATCATGTCCACATATGTTATAGGGTCCACCTACAAACTTTGTTTTTTTTTTCCTTGTATATTTTTCTAAGAAAAGGGGATCAACGGAATCTTGTCAGAGTTTTGTTTTTTTGTCATAGTTTTGTTTTTCCTTTTAAGGAACGGAAGCCTAATTGCTCCAGGAACGTTTCGTTGAAAAAAACTCATGAATTTAGCCTAACAGAGGTACCGTTTCGGTTTGACAAAAATGGATGTACAATAAATAATGCAATATCAAAGAATTTTCATAAATCTCTAATCAAAGTTAACAGGCACATATCGTATGCAAGACGATGCTCTCGACCTTGACTGCTGCCTAAACCGGAAGGCATAAACGGTTTATTGCCCCAACGATGGGTTTCGTGAGAAAATAGCTCGGTACTGGGCTGGTATTGTGGGAAACTTTTTGGCCTTGAAGATTTCAGTTCAATTATTGATTTGATTTTGGAAATGCTGAACTTATAAGAAAATTTGAGCTCAGATCAGATAGAAATCTATACTAAGAAATAAAATTTAAGTGTCTGTCTGTAATTTCAAAATAACTGTTTTCTCAAATGCTTCTTATTACAGGAAACGTAATTTTTTTTATATATTTTTTCGTCTCACTGTCTGTTTTTCCGGCCTAATCTCTGGCAGGTCACGATTGTACCGAGATCCAAAGGATTTCATGATTAGCTTTTTTACAGAAACACACGCAGGTGATTTTTTTTTTTATAATAGGTTCGCGTTTGACCACCATCTCACGTGTAACTATAATATATGAACTTTTATTTTTGTTAAACCAGAACGGTTTCTCTGTTGGGACATGTTACTACATGTTTTTTTGGTCAAGAATCAATGTATAGACAGTATAAAAGAAGATACATGCGGAAATAAGACGATTACTTAGATTTAGTAAAACAAAACTATGAATAAGAATAAGAAGAATAAGAATACATTTATTTTTCATTGTGTGATTTGTAACTGTATGACGATTTCTTATTTTTATCGGCAGTCCCCAAACTATGTCATACCTGTATTTTGGGAATCTGAATTGCGGTAGTCTTGATACATTATTAATCGATAGTGTGGACATATTAAATTCTGAAACCATGAAAAATTAACATTAAAAAATAAAAGCTAAACATAAAATCTGAACATAAAAGCAAAGTAGATGTCGCCCGCGGATTTGTTCTCATGGAAATGCCGCAAATTTCTCCCGGGATAAAACGTTACCTATATATATGCTATTCTATACTACTAAATGCCAAATTCTAAATGCCAAATTTCCTTCCATATGAAATTTTGCATGTTTTACTTTTGTATAGATAAGCCCCAATACTCACCTGATTAAGTTAAGGCAGCCAAAGTGAAGTATCGAGTGAGCCGGCCACGTTGCATGAATGCACTCGGAGAGGGAGGCAAAGATCGTCACCCATTGGACGCCTGAAAGAGGTCAACGCCATCGAGGTCGACCACGGTGCCGCGCCGGTGGGGGGACGATCTGAGCATGTTCACGGGGCAAACATGGTCTGAAATTACCCAAGATAGAGAGGTTTGGAAGAAAAAAGGGGACCCTCAGCAGTGAGACACAAAGTAGGCTAAGAAAATAAAAGGCTCATGGCATTGAAATAAATGTGGATAAGGACAAGAGACAGATGAAGTAACTAGCAATGATTGAGATAAAAACGGCGACAGATCTTATCCAGTTGAGTATTCTAAGAGATTAAGATTGATTGATGAGTTCAAATATACGTAAAGAAAATACAAAACTAAATTGCCAAGACTTTTCAGTCTTATCTGCTGATTTATCTAATAAAATGCTTAACTCCAATTTAAAAGTAGATGTCAAAACTTCTTGATTGAATGTAATATTTAATTCAGTTATTTAAGCATCAATCTAAGCTATATCTATAAATAAAATCGAAGTGTCTGTCTATGATTGTGTTAATTTCACAGGAAGATGAAGAGGTATCTCTCGGCGAAAGTTTTATTAAAATTGGTTCAGTCTTTCTAGAGATTAGCTCAGACGACAGAAAAAAAGTGTGTGTATGTTTTGGTATCGTTTCAATAAGTGGAAAAACACAGAGGACAATTTAGATTACAATTTTAAAGAGGGAGCCTAGAGATCTGTTATACGGGTCCCAAACCCAGTACACACTCCAGCTCTCCCTAAGGTCAACATCTTGTGGTGACCTGTGTATATTCCATAAATCAATCTTGCGTCTATTTGAGAGAAATAAATAAACGCATAAGTAAGATTCCTACGCGAAAGGATTTGCGGGAAATATTAGTCCTACTAATATTATGAATGCGAAAGTTTGTGTGAATGTATGTTAGTTGCTCTTTCACGCAAAAACTACTGAACGGATCTCAATGAAATTTGGTAAGTCGATAGTTAACATCCTGGAATAACACAAAGCTTACTTTTTATCCGGAAATTTCCACGAAATCGGGATTAACATGGAAAACTCTCCCACGAACAAAGACGCAGGCAAAAGCTAGTAAACTATATTATTGAATTCAAGTCTTTTAAGCTAGAAAAACCCAGAATGTTCAATCTCGCCAACTCCTTAAAAATACCTTTATTAACGTAACAGATTATTATTCAAACCTACACCAGCGTGGATGAAAGCTTACACCATATTCATCAAATAAAATCCCAAAAATCCTGCATTTAAAACAAAACTCGAACAAAATTCAAAATAGGAACAAAAATAATTCCCGTTCGCCCCTCACTGGGGTAACAAAGGGGTAGCTTAATATCACAGCTTAAATGCAAAGGGCATGTTATTGCTAACAATTACTGTTACGATTTAATTCAAGTCCGTTTAGTCTTGATAGATTACTGCTCTTATGGGGCGTACCTACCTGCTCAATTTTTTCCAGGGTTGCGAGAATGTTCTATCGACTAAGTTCGGTCTAAAACGCAAAGGCAACTGAAGGTAGGTTTCATCACATACACAAAAAAATTGGCCAAGTGCGAGTTAGACTCGCCCATGAAGGGTTCCGTAGTAACTACGCCAAATAACTTTGTTTTTCATAGCATTTGTATGAATTACAAAGTTATATTTGCGGTTTTAGAAAATAAGCTGTATCTCAAAAACTGCTCACCCGATCTCGTTCAAACAAATTTTTGTTGAAAATTTACATTAATATTTACAGCATATATTTTTTTAGATTTTCTCTCCATTATTATAGAAGTTAGAGGGAGGGGGGACACATTTTACCACTATGAAAGCGTATATCTTTTAAACGATTATCTTTATGAAAAAGTGGTTTTAGAAACCTCGATATCATTTTTAGAGAACTTTCTGTAGATACATATGCAAAGGTATTATGAAAAAAAAAAATGTTTTCAGTTTTAGTTCCACGTATGAGGAGCCCTTTATATTTTATTTCTTAAAATCGGAAAGCGGTTCACAGAATACACCTACCAAGTTTCACATGTATAGTCTTAATAGTTTCGGAATAAAATAGCTGTGACATACGGACGGATGGACGGACAGACAGACAGACAGACATGACGAAACTATAAGAGTTCCATTTTTGCCATTCGGCTACAGAACCTTAAAAAGACATTGATTTTTCCGTGGACTCAATTACATAATTACTTATTCAGTATCATCTTGGAATTTGGAAGTTGGTGCTGTGATATCCCTGTACTTCGGACAACACATGTCATTAAGCTGTTGGTCTTGCCCCTGATCTCTCTTCGTTCGTGACGGATTTCTGTCCCATCGAACGATGAGACTAAAGGGACAGAGCCTGCACCTGTGTTTGTGGACATATTTGTGCCTGGTCTCTGTTGAGATTGGCTATCAAAATTGAAATCCGGTCGAGAGGATTATTACTACCCAACTAGCACAAATGGGCTGCATTAGAGCTTTGGAGCGTATCCGATTATTACTTATGGTAATAGACGTAAGCGCTAGAGCGTCTACTGCAGACTTAAAGCAGCCGCTTTAGCGCTATTTGGGCGCCATTTTATGCAACCTAAAGTTCCATTTAACCTGCACAACGGTTGCATAAAGGTTCCTTAATAGCTATAACGATTTATTAACGCTATACTAAAGCTCTCGTAGCGCTACTTTTGAATGATTTTGAACTACTTTGAACGAATGAATTGATTATAGTTCTTTATTGTATATCTTCAGTTGACATTGTTTGTAATATTTTGGTAAAGTGTTTTCGTCGCCATCATGAAAATGAAACATAAAGAAGTAAATGTTTGTATTCTGTATTAGCAAGATATATAAAGATACTTAAAACGCTGTCCAATTTACTGCAGATATATAAGATAATTTTCGAGTAATTTTAACGCGCTTTTATGATATTTAAAAAATTAACAAAAATATGGGATATTTTTTATTTATTATACAGAATAAATTTTATTTCCGTATTTTTACGTGTCGATAACTTACTATTTGCAAGTGGCCGATTGTTTACCGGTACATTTATTGCACATTTAACTGAAAAACCAGTGTATATAAACTCAATTTTGCAAGTGAATTATAAGTTTTCTTAAAAAATCATGGCATCATTGTACTGTAGTCATAACCTGCAGTTTGAGCTCTAATAACTCCCTTTTGAGAATCATAGTGCTAATTTTCACCCTTCTAACGCTTCCAGTGATTTTTGTTCCCCTAGTGCAACTCACAGCCACAAAAAGCTCCTATTTTCCTGTTTTTTAGGTTCTAAGATTAATTATTTGTATCCTTAAGTGTATTGTAAGGTGTACAATAAAGTATATAATAAATAAATAAGATCTAGTTACGTACTTATTCGTTTAGCATCCATTTTATTAAATGTTTTATAATAGTTACAAAAGTGGCTGTAAAATGGCGAATGGATTGAGCCTGCAAGGAATGACTATTGCTACTAAAGGCCTTAGTTACACTGATGATTTTTTTGTAACTATAGTATGCATAAGAGTTTCTATTATTTCTATAATGAAACTTATAGTAGTATAATAGTGGTTACTATAACTATAACCTATACAAGTTACAATGGAAACTACTATGCAGCTGTGAGTGGCAGAATGACCTTCGTAACTCTCATATAAAGGTGTAAGTGGTAAATGAGTTCTACCGTGGACTACTGTGAAGGCTAGGGTAGTATTTGATTCAGCTTATAGCACCTTAAGTAACTTTTATAACTATAAACGTTTACGGATGCAGATATGCAACTCTGAACTGCTTTTTGAACCCTTAAAGCGCTATTTTACAGCCCAAAGTAACAAAATAGGCTGCTATTTCCACTAATGTGCTCGTTGGGTATTATTATCATTGCGACCAATAAGACTGTATTGTAACTTGAAGTGATCTTTTCGTGAAATAGTCAGCTACCATCAAGTGAGATAGTGATCAAACGCCAGTTCATCGTCCATAAAAAATCATGCAGACATTAGTACAGCGTAGCATCTTTGCTAAGGCGGGTGAGAGAGAGTCCCAACAGCATGCTGCAAACGGTGGCGGGTTGCTTTAACACGCCAATTCTGAGCTATTTTATTAACAGATTGAAAAGTACTAACACTAGATTGTAAGTTATTGTTACTAACACTATATGGGTGCAAGTCAGAAATAAACATCTTAATAAAAAAATTGTAATGATGATTTTTTATCTTTATTGATAATAGGTTCGCGTTTGACCACCACCTCACCTGATGGTAAGTGATGATGTGGTCGAAGATGGAGCACGCTTAACCAGAAGTAATCTATTCACTCTTGACTTGAAGACTCCCAGGTTATAGCTATCGGGAAACACAGACTCCGGCAGGGAATTCCACTCCTTAGCCGTACGCACAATTAAATTATACCCAAAACGTTTAGTGCGTATGGGTGGGATGACAACCATGTAACGATGGCGCATCGCCGTTTGTCTTGTAGTCCGATGATGGAACGGGCTTGGCGGAATTAGATTGTGTAACTCCATCGCACACTCCCCGAAATGCATTTGTAGCTTTTAATTATGTTTTAACTTATTTCCAAACTGAAGAATTTTGACTGAAAATGGACTTGAATTTTATGTAAACATTTAATTATTAGTAAGACATTGTAATAACAAATTGACATTTTTTGATTCATCTTTTATTTTTTGTATTTCATTTTGAATTTAATGTTAATATCTATTTTTAATGGTCTATTAATTTAATAATTACTTGACATATTATTGTTATTCAGCATACATATATTTGTGCGCCGTTGAGGCAAAACATGACAGTGGTTTAATTTTATATAACATCTTGCATGCCATGTGTGTGTATACTCGTGTTTTGAACAAATAAAAGTTATCTTATCTTATCTTTGAAAACTAAATTCGTAGGCTTCTTCAGTACATTCGCCTTAATAAAGCTATTGTATATAATATTACCATTTTCAAACTATATTTTCTAAGAGTATCTTGATAAATTGAGTTTACGTTTCGCTCTTATTCAGACGTTGTGAGTAATAGATCGAGTAGAAAATGATGTTTGAAACGAATTGTCGTAATGAAAATGTGATTTTGTTTGCATTAGTAAACGGTTCGGGTTTGCATTTTATCCTATTTATGATGAATGTGCTTTGCTTTCGAAGATCCATTTAGAAACATTATCAATTCTGACTAAGATGCGTATTAGTTCAGAAATTATAATACCCTTTCAAATATTCGCAATAGTCACTGTATCATTTCAGATCCTGCTAAAAGCATTTTGTTATTATTAATCTATTTTACGCAATTTTTATTTAATTGTATTGTATTATTCATGATCTTTTTACACTCATCTGATTTTTGTTTTTCGTTTTTATTTGACTGATTATTTTATTGTAAATACGATTACCTACTTATTGTAAATTGAATGTGGACTTTTATCGTTTTGATTTTTTTTTTTTGTTTTACAAAATTTCTGCACAATATACATTGTTCCGAAATAAATTACTTATAACTTATGTTTTATTTTAATATAAATAAATAGTATATTTGCTTAAGATTTTAGGGGTTCTGACATAATCTGCAATTTAGAGATGGCATGAAAATATTAAATCAAAAATATAATTTGGTATATAAACAGATTTAAAGCTGTTGCTTAAAAAGCTGCAGTTATAGCTGTAGCTGTGTGTGTGTGTCTGTTTTAAAGCTGTTGTTACACACCCATTACACTATATTGTCATGAATCCACTCCAGACACAAGCATATTTAGCTTAGTTGTTTAAGGGGTTAACAAGATTGCTTAATACAGTAAAATTATACACTAGTGTTACAGACTATGAAAATAAATAATTATGTAATAACCACTGGGCTACCGCTGCTCACACTTAGAAAAAGCAATAAAACTAAAGATAAGTGTAAATAAATTAGATAAGTGTAATAATTTTTTAAAACTAAAGATAAGTGTAAATAAATGAAAATGTTTTCAATAAATTTTGAACCGACAATAGCGTAAAGGCTAAGGTGTTGGCCTTGTGATCGAGAAGTCGCGGGTTCGAACCCTTCCCATTACACTAATGCTGAGAACCCACTCCACAGACAAGCTTATAAGCAGAGGTAAGCAATATTTAGCTAAGTTTGGGGGGAGTGGGGGGGTTAGCAAGATTGCTAGTAATGTGAATTCTACCCACATGGCTGGTTCACTTAACAATAATACTAGATCAATTTATCATTATAATGCATTTAAGTATGTAAGTCTATACAACGTGTAACGGAAACCCCATATCTATCCAAAAGGACTGAAGACAACATCTGGTATGGAGTCTCTATGCAAAGTTTCAGCTCAAAATAAGTGACTCACGGAATTGACCCCAAATTATTGGTTTCATATGTTTCTTGAATACCAGTAATAACAAACGTGTCACAGCACTATGAGGGTCATCAATTTCCACGTCATTTGACAATAAAACGATAATTCTCTTCGTTCTTCTTAATTTGAAAAATTCGGCCTCTGGTATCAATGTATTGAAATTTTTAATATGCTCCACACATGTAGATATAGGATTAAAAAACCCTTGCCATATCGTTTGTTATCATCCAAAGAAGCCGTGCACTCGGTATGTATATACCCTTTAAATTACACGTTGTATATTTTCATAAAGTAATCACCAGTTTTAACAATGTCACTATCGCTGCACAAAATTAAATTTAACGACGAAATTTTACAGAGCAGAGAGAGAGTAAATTTGACGTCCCATCAACTATAAGCACGACCACTCAAAATCGTTGCAATTGACAGCTCTAGCCAAAACTAAACAGGGGTGTTACTAATACCGCACGCCCGAACCGAATCGATCCGGTTATGCCAGTTATAACTAGTTATTACTAGTTATAACCAGTTGTAGATATATCTCGTTATAGCAAACAATGGCTATTCTTGTTGTCGATTAGGTCATTGTTCAGAATAACTGTTACAGGGGTAACATTGATAATGCTTTTGTTTAGAATGACTGCTTGCTAAGCTACAGTTGTGTATCTATTTTGTGTTAGGATATACAAAACGTATCTATTGAATAGTAAATCTGTATTGATTTTCATGTAGTGTGGAAAGTGGTTTTGATAATTTCTAGATATTGTTTAAGTTAGAGCGGTTGTTGTCGTCACGTGGTATCTTTGTGTTGAGTGACCCGCTCTATCATCCGCCCCCATTCTTCTCTGACATAATATGTTTTCCTGCGGCACTCATGTATAGTGTTGCCGATGGCCTCTTTGACTTAGTCTGTCTATCTCATCCATAATCACTCACACACTCTGTTGACCTATATTATTGACTAGCTTGCGCCAGCGGCTTCGCCCGCGTGGGAAGTTTTTCCCGTGTAAATCCCGATCCCTTGGGAATTTCGCAAAATCCTTTCTTAGCGGATGCCTACGTCATAACATCTACCTGCATGCCAAATTTCAGCCCGAATTATCCAGTGGTTTGGGCTGTGCGTTGATAGATCACTATGTCAGTCAGTCAGTCAATCAGTCAGTCACCTTTGAGTTATATATATTTAAATAATAGGCTCGGGTTTGACCACTATCTCACCTAGAAAGAAAGAAATTATACCTTCTTTATTTCTATCTCACCTGATGTTGGAGATGATTCCGGCTTAACTAGAAGTAACTAACTTAATCTTGATTTAAAAACCCCTAAGTTACAGCTATCAGGCTACAACACAGACTCCGGCAGAGAATCGACCACACCATGGCTTATCATCAGGTGAGATAGTAGTGAAACTCGAGCCTGTCATCAAATAAAAAAACCAATTACAGTTAAAAAGTCGATCCTAATGTAATAAAATCGCATGACAGAATGATGGTGTAAATGATTTGTCCCTTATAGAACCACGAGTTCCCTATTTTGGTGCCGTTAGCCTTTCTTTAGTTTTTCCTCATTTTAACGATTTCATTGGAATTTCTCATACCTACATACTACACAGAAAAAAATAACAAGAGTACACATTCATCTCTCAAAGAATACAAACTTATAACAGCCTAAAACAAAGTACATAGGGTCTAAAACATTTCGTCTCCACGGAAACATGACGTTTATGTAACAGTAATTTATATAAACAAGAGTGTTGCTTATCTGTGGCGATGTCGTCACGGGAGAACAAACACTCACTCGGTTTTGGACAAAGAATACGAAAACCGCGCAGAGGGGAAGATCTTCAACTTTGCGTCGTGCACTGCGGAAATAACGGCCTTTCACTCTTTTTATACCGCATTGAACAGAATCAATGAACTCAGCTTATTCATATCCACTGCAGCTGGTCTTACACTTTAATTACGTTAACCTACCTAGTCTCAATGCTACAAGAGTTCGGAACAGCATTAACCTATGTTTTATACATTGCAACAGATTGTTTAAAAAACGATATGCTAATTAACCAATTTATTATTAATCCTTACTCAAATCAGCGTTGTTTGCCCTGTCGATTTTCTACAGATTCTACTTGAGGACGTGTGCGCAGGAGCTCTATGACCTGATCCCTCCAACTCCCTTTCACTATCGGTCTGCCCGACGCACTTCTTGATATACCGTCTTGTCGTACCAAGCGCTTCCTTTCCACTTTTATTGTGCACACAGCCAAGCTGTGGAAATCACAGCCGGCTTTTGTGTTCCCTACCGCTAATAACCTTTCAGCCTTTATAGAAGAGTGAACAGGCATCTTCTAAGCCCACTCGTTCCATTGTAGATCTCATCTATTGCTTACCATCAAGCGTGATCAAGATCACCTGAAAGGTGGGCTCATCCGAAATAAAAAAGACATTATTTACTTCAAACATTCAAAATACATTCGTTTTTTTTTAGTACACGTTCATAGCAGTGGCACTTCTAAACATATTTTTTCTATGGTAACAAGGAGTAATGTTGATTATGCGATGAAAGATCGTGTCCTCGAAGACGAAACTGGCGGCAAATGGGAAACACAAGATGATAGTGTGGAGAAAGAGGTGTGAAATGCTAAAGAGGTTCTTATTGACAATGAAAGGGAAGGAGAAATGTAGGGAGATTTGGTTGTGTTATCGATTTGGGAGTTTGTCTTTTGCTTTTTCGTGTATGTGTGTGTGCTGAATATCATAGTTTTATTTTCTATCAACATAGTAGTTTTGGTGAGAATCATATATAGATACGTTTCTAGAAGTTATTTGTTATACTTAAGGTGTTGTTACTATGCTGATAAACGGTAAAGATAATTTTTATGTTTTCCTGTTGCAGGTATATTCACAGGTTAAAAGTTTTAGTTTTGTTTTTGCTATTATTAGTTTTTCGCAGATTTACGTTTAATGAGCTAGGAGGATGATCTACAATCTGAAAACCACGGCACGTTCTCTCTCATAATCTCTCTAATAAGAAAACAACTCTTGTTAATCTATACTATAATACTGTAAATACGAAAATTTACATGTATGGATGTTTGTTAGTCACGCCAAAACGACTGAACGGATTTAGCATAGAGATAGATAGATAGGCTACATTTTATCCCAAAACATGTGTGAAATTTCCATTTACACTAAGTCAGAACCAACAGCTAACTATGTATAATTAGAATTACTGTTCGGAGTTTTTTAAATGGCTATTTTTATATTATCAGCATGCGGCATTGTGAAGAACAATGTTCCGAGTTTTCACAATATAACGTGGACCTTTTTTTTTGCTTATGAAACTCTTGAATTCTATAAGGTCCCTTCTTATAGAATTCTAAAGTTTCATAAGCCAATAAAATCGTAGTCCCATTGTCCCAAACAATTAGATTTAATAAATGATCTTGTTGACATCCATTTGGAACTAAATGCAACATTTAACTTTAATTTGTTATGTCCAGCAGTTACCAATATTGACCTGGTTATTCATTTTGAATTAAAGCTAGAGTATAGCTGTCCTATAGATCCATGATTGTCTTAATTAAGTTTCTAAGTTAAATATTTGTTTAGTTTTTGTGCCAACTATTACTGAACTATACTATCTAGAGTTATTATAATGTGGCATTTTAAATTATTAAAAAACTAGACCCATTCTAGTTTTCTAATAATTTAAAATGTACTGAGAAGAAACAGAAACAAATTCAGAGATCAACGACTCTTTTAAAGCCATAGAATTCATCATGTCTGTGGTGCTCTTTTCTGGAAAGAAGCACACAGATTTGAGTGGACCTGTCCAGATAGTGCAAGCATTTATTAGTTTTCGTGCATCTCAACTTCAAACTAAAGGAGCTCAACGATTCAGACGAATCATAGCTAAGTAAGGACATTTGGGTTGGCCACACAAATACTCAAACTGATAAACTTCATTAAAAAAAACATTTAAAACAAAGAAAGAATAATAACCCACATAGTCCTCACTTTTACAGTAATAATAAAATGTATAAAAATACTTTACAAAGCAAGACCTCGTTCATGAAACTTGACGTAACACCCATACAGAAGGCAATAGATTAAAAATTATCATGGAGAGAAGTAGCACAATTTTGAACCTAATCACGAATAGTCTGGTAAAATTAACCTTAAAGCATAATAAATAAACCAAAACCTTTCAGCCTAACTCCACCGCAAGTTCATCCATTAAGTACCACATCCCCCCCCCCCCTACCATGCCTCCCCCTCAGAAGTCTTCTGCTTCATGTAACGGATAACGATAATTGTTTGGACAATCGTTGTTATTCCCTTGGCTTTATGTAGGTGACACTTAACAAGCGCTGGTTAAGATAAAGTTAGGGTGACTATGTTTTAAGACATCTACTACGAACGAAAGGAATTATTTTTGCGTACAATTTACGTTTATTTTTATATCTTTTTTTTTATTAATAATAGGCTCGCGTTTGACCACCATCTCACCTGATGTTAAGCGATGATATGGTCGAAGATGAAGCACGCTTGCCTAGAAGTAATCTATTCACTCTTGAATTAAATACTCCCAGGTTATAGCTATCAGGAAACACAAATTCCGGCAGGGAATTCCACTTCTTAGCTGTACGCACAATATAAGCATGTCTACCATGCGCCTCGCTTTTCGTCTTGTAGTCCGATGATCGAACAGCCGTTAGCAAAAGTATCGTGAAAATAATATATAATTAACAACGAAAATTTTAATAATTTTTTTAACTGCTGTTATTAAAAATAATGAAACGCATTATGCTTTGTATTTTTTTATTCTCTAAATACAAATGAAACACCAATATAAAATTAATTATAACTTATAAATGTTAATTTGCGATTTGTAATCTTTTTACACATGTACCTACATGATTTGACCTACAGAGTGTGGCTTAGAGGAAACTCAGGAGAGGTGTGCATTGACATTCAAAACATCTCTTAAAAGAAGAAATATTAATAAAAGTCAAAGTATAAAAATGTGGAAAAGGTGAAAAGTAAGTTTTAAAGACGAATGTTATGTTCGGGAGCTCATTAAAAATAATGTTAACATAACAATGAAGGAATACTTGTATAGCCTGAAGGAAAAGTTTGGAACTTCAGACGGAAAGAAAAAAATTCTTAAGAACAATTCAATGGCTCCGTGAATAATAATTAAATAACAACCCACGCTTTTTAGCAGGCTTTCAGAAATCAATAAAAGGTCGTGACAACATTTTTACTGTATTTGAGAGTGACCAAATGAATGAGAAAACTAAAGCAAGAAGAAAAACACTGGATGCAGCTGATTACTAGTGTTTTACAGAGTGATTGACTATCTGACCTCAACAACCCAGTAACTGGGTAACACGAAACCTCTTGGTAAGATTGGTGTCAGATTTTCTGACTTCTGTAAAAATTACAGCTGGGAATGTCTTACCGTGCTTTCCAAGACTTGGAGCAATATTCATATATTAAAATAGTCACCAATGGACCGACTTCGGTAGCTTTGTGTTACCATAAAATGTAGAGCGCAGGATGGGTTAAGCCAAATATGGATGGGTTATTTCAAAAACTAAAAATCCTACCACTTCCAGCACTGTAAATTTTTGAAATTTGTGTTTTTTTACACCAAAACAGACAAGAGTTTGACTTGCATAATGATGTTGTATTCAGACCTAGTAGAAAAGTGCATATCGAACCCCCAACCAAGAACTCAGTAATGTGCTTCATGCTGTTATGTCAAATTTGGCAGCTATAGACCGAAATACACATTAGCGATTTTTATTTTTATTTTTACTAATGATATCATGACACACATGATATTTTATGTAGATATAGAATTTTAGGTATTTTTTTTTTCTTAAATAATTAGGTTTTGAATAAAGGGAATTTCATATCAATGACACAGTGAACATTTCGCAGAAAATTGCTTCCATTTAATACATCAATGACTTAAATAAATCCCACTAATTAAAACATAATATGTGATAAAATCACTAAATCTTTTCTCCTGTAAAATTTTGATTTTTCGATATAGCTTGGGAGGATCGATATGCTTAATGTTCCTAGGCGTAGAATTAAACTGTATTCTAATAATGTATACTGCACGCCCATTACTGTTTATAACAAATTACCTGATGACTTCAAAACTCTTAACCTCAGAACATTTAAACTTAAATTATTTCACTTTCTTTTGAGTAAATGATATTACTCGACTGACGACTACATGAATGAAAATTTACCAAAATATTTGACATTGATGCCTATTAAATCTGACTTTTATAATTTTATTACCATTAACAATTGTTGCACCGTTAATTTAAGTAGGTATTTGTAAACTCCGTTCTAATTTTATTTTATTTAATTGTAATTTAATGATTTAAACCATAATTTTACATATTTGTACACCGGAAACGGTAGAATATTCTGATCTTAATTAGCAATGCACTTAACAACTTTGTACAATATTCTGACAAATAAATGCATTCTATTCTATTGTGTTGTACAAAGGGCAGTCAGGGATAGAATGGCGGTTGTCAAGACTTTGAAGATAATAGAAGTTTTCTTTCTATTAGTCCCAATTATGCTTTCTTTTTGTACTATATTAATTACCTCCTAAAATAACGTAAACCTATCCCCAAAGATGGTTGACTGGTAGGGAATGACTAAGCTTTATGTCCGCCATTTTACCTTTTAATGTTGCATTTTTTTTTTAATATTCGAATCGTCAATAGTCTTAAATGGCTAAATTGTCGTCCTTGTGATTGAGAGATCACGGGTTCGAACTCCACCTATTACATAATTGCCGTGACTCCAGACACAAGCTTAGTTAGCTAGTAATATGGATACCACCCACATTGCTAGCCTTGATAATTTTGCGATATAAAGATACACAACTCATTTGGTTTTCCTATGAGCTAAACACAAATTACGGAACGCCATGTTACGATCTATGCGTAACACAAAGTTTTTCATAAAAATAGGTTTGCCCTACAAGTTTATCCCAAGTCATTACAAAATACAAATACATCACCATCTCACCATTATCAAAACTCCATGACATAATACAGAAACACATCCCATCCATCAAAAAACAACTGTCTCTCAAACCATAGCCACCCTACTGCAAAGGCTACACTTAATTAAGCCACCTGCCTTAATTTATAATCTGTTGTACAATTATGGCCGGAATAAGGGGCGCCCCTTATAAACTCGGCAGGTTAAGTCTAAGGGTGGAGCGGCGAAGTGTATTTCTTGTTTCCTTTTGGGCTTAGAAGAATACTTTTCGTGTTAATGTTTCTCGTCAGCAGTGGTTTATTAGGAAATGTTTTTAGTGACACAGAATTGATTAATAGTCAATTAATTTAGATAAGAAATCAAGACTATTGAAAGACACTTATGAACCTCAATATTTAAAAATGTAGTGGTTATATTTCGGAAATTAAGTCATGTAACTGCACAATCTAATTCCATAAAGCTCGTTTTATCATCGGACTACACGAACGGCGATACACCATTGTTACATGGTGGACATCCCACCCATGAACACAAAACGTTTCGGATATAGTTTCATTGTGCATACAGCAGAATTCCCTGCCAGAGTCTATGTTTCCTGATAGCTATAACCTGGGAGTTTTTATGTCAAGAGTGAATAGGCTACTTCTATGTAAGCGTACTTCATCTTCGACCACATCATCGCTTACCGTCAGGTGAGATGGTGGTCAAACACGAGCCTATCATTAATGATAACAATTCACCACACAATCACAGTTCCAAATTTGAATCAACTTTCAACCACACTGACTTCAAATGTCGCATTCACGAAGTGATCCGAAGTGAATGGTAGCCAATCCAGATGCAACGATTGGAAGCCGCTCGGGTCAAAAATGGCGGCCCGAATAAACCCGAACTTGTTACACAGTTACACTACACTTGGCTTTTGTGTCATACTCTGACGTCTCTGTTCTACGTCACTTAGACAAAGTTTTCTCAATGAATTTATGACGCATGTTATAAGTCAGGGTGGATTTTGGAAGTTTAATAAAGACTGTATATAAATTAATAGCATAAAAAACTAAAAACACGCTTTTTTACTGCACTAAAAATCCGTAAAATGAGCCCAATCTCGATATGTTTACTAGTAGGCAGTCCAAGGCAATAAAAGTATTGAATCAGAATCAGAATTATTTATTTGCTAAACATAGGTAAACACATAATTATAGGTCTTACATTAATAACAAGTCCGCTATGTTTTGTCAATAAGACATACAAATATTAGGAAGAAATTGAATATAATTTATGTCACAGTATCAGATTAATTAATTTAAGAATATGATTCATTACAACATTAAAACACACACAACAGAAAAATATTAATAAGAATGTCATAATATAAAATAAGTGTTTTAGTAATTTTATTTTGTTCATATTGAAACATCATTTAAATAATCATCTTATTTTTTAATAACATTTATCAATAAGTAGTTTATGAAGTGCCTTTTTGAATTTCATTAAAGGCATGTCTTTAATCACATCCGGTACTTTATTGTAAACTTTTGGAGCGTTGCCGAAAAAACATTTACGCACTAAGGATGTTTTACATTTAATATTACACAGTTTGTTATTGTATTGGGCACGTAATGGATTTTTTCTTACTGCAGATAAGCTAACAAATAAATGCGGGTTTTTTTTCACAAACAATGCTGTTTCCATTATATACACTGCCGGCAGTGTCAATATTTTCAGCTTTTTAGTATTGAGGTTCCATCAGCCACCTTCCAGTCCCATCATCAGACCAGCTCGATGGTACCATAATATTGTATTGTCATCTAATCTACGTATAATTGCCAAGTTTCATGATGATACAACAATTAGAAGTGCGTGTAATACAGATTCTTAGATTTTCTTACATTGTTACAGCTCGATCTAATAATAAATTAATAGTTTAAAAAACCAAAAACACGCTTTTAAGACTAATGTAATGAGCAGAAATTAGAAACGTTTACTAGTAGGCAGTCCAAGGTTCCATCAGCCACCTTCCAATTCCATCTTCAGACCAGCTCGATGGTACCATAATATTGTATTGTCGTCTAATCTACACATAATTGCCAAGTTTCATGATGATACAACAATTAGAAGTACGTTTAATTCAGATTCTTAGATTTTATTGTATATTTAGTTCGTTACAGATCGACCTAATTATAAATCTATGGATTACGCGGTAATTGAAAAAGGTTAAGAAAACCGATAACGGATTTTCTTTAGGTTTATTATAACCTTGCAACCTGATCGTATTCAAAGTCCATTACATGGCCTTTCTCACAAGTGCAAACACGACTATGATACGATATTCCATCATGGAATGCCAGTGCCTATCTTCCGGCTTCATCATCAGACCTTGAAACCTAATCGTGGTCAAAGTTCATTACAAGACTTTTCTAAGAAATCCAAAACAGCTATGATACGATTTTCCATCATGAAGTTCCAGTCTATATCTTCCGGCTTCATCATCAGATCAGATTGCTAGTACCATATTGTTGTATTGTCATCAGAACTACATACAGCTGCCAATTTTCGCTACACTACGACCCTTGGAAGATGGTTACATTAGTTAACTTAGATTTCATTACATAGTTAGTTACATACAGGTCGACCTAATAAAAGCGTGTTAAAAACATGTTAAAAACAGAGGTATATTTTTTCAAATTAAGTGCGCACTTGGCCTTTATCTTACCTGGTGGAAATTAAAGGACGTGAAATAAATAGGGGAGGCCTATTCAAATAATCTTCTTTTTAGGTTACAGAAGAGTCCTTAGTTAGGAACAAACGTTCTGGAGTACGTTCTGAATTTGGTACACTGAATATTTTTTTAAACACTGACGCAAAAAAAGGAGTGCAGTAAGTTTGACGTGTCTGTCTGTGGCATCGTACTTCCTAAACGAATGGACCTATTATGATGAGGTTTTTTTATTAGAAAGCTGACATGATCGAGTAGGTTCGAGGTGGTTCAAGATTGTCAGGGGTTACTTTATTACTACATTTTTAATTTTATTTTTTTATGAGGTGAAGATTACTATGCTAGAATAGAATAGAATAGAATAGAATAGAATAGAAATTTATTTGCTTAGATTGTAGGTACAGTACATGATTGGTCTTAATTACATAAAAACGAGATCCTTGTACAATCTACCTTATACTAGGCATGCAAACATTTGGAGCAGTAACAAAAATAAACACAATCATAATTATCAAAATTCAAAGTTCCAATTTCAAATTAAATATAGTTAAAAATAAATGTTTCATATCAAATTGGATTTTCCTTGTGTATAATGTTAATTAGGCATGTAAACCATTGAAGAATCGTAATAATAATAATAAAAAAGTATAATACAAATAACTATGTCAAAAAAACGATAATTCCAGAAATTCAGTTGTCTCAAAAAAATCAATTTGCTATGTCATAAATTAATAATGTCAACAGAAAAAGTCAAATAAATTACAATTACAATAATTAGTCAAATTTACAATAGGGCAATAGGTAGATACAACAAGAAATATGGCTACATTATATTAGGAATTTAAGTCACTGTCATTCAGAAAATCGCTTATGGAGTAATAACATTTTTCAATTAATAGTGCTGTTAATTTCTTTTTAAATTTATGTATTGTGTCATTCTTTATTATTTCAGGTATTTTATTAAATATTGTAGGACCCATACTTATGACATTTTTTTTATGTAATGCAGTGTTACATCTTTCCAGATTCAAAATATTCTTGTACAGATTTCTGACTGGTCTCTTACTAGTTTGGGACATAGTAGTAAAGAGGTACAAGTTAGATTTAACAAAAATTGATATTTCTAGAATATACATTGCCGGAAATGTTAATAGCTTTAGGGATTTAAATACAGGAACACAACTATCAGTCGACTTCATGTTCAACATCGACCTTAAACAACGCTTTTGGGCTTTGAAGACTTGTTCTCGTAAGCAAGAATTTCCCCAGAAGATGATACCATATAAACTCAAATATAAAGTTGATCATTATAATTTACTAAACCAAACTGAATATGCACATACTAGAAAACACGCGGGGCTTCGTTCGCGTGGACTTTTTCTCAAATAAAATATAACCCTCCTCTTTTGCGGTCGGGTAAAAAGTAGCCCCAGTTTCCATACCAAATTTTATGCAAATCCTCTCGGAACTCGAAGATTAGCGCGTTTAAACAAACAAACAAACGTTTCCGCTTTATTATATTAGTATAGTTATAAAACAGTAAAAACCTGTACACATTCTGTCTGGTTGTCATCTTACTACGATTTGAATCGGCTTCCAGCTTAATTCGATGCTTCTAAATATTATTGGAAGAGCAAACGCCTATCCGACCTTCATAACCTAATAATTGGGTAACACGATAATGGTATAAATCTCTCAGAGTCTGAAAGTAGTGGGTTCCATTATAGTCAAAACTTCATTTTTTGTTAAACTAGTTGTAAGTTTTTGTAATGTAACTGTTTGTTGTCCCATGTAATAAAAATAAAAATAAAATAAAATAAAAATGTATTCTAAAGCTAAAAAAAAAAAAAAAAAAAAATCACCCGACTACGTCAAAGCAAGAAGGAGGGTTATGATTTTGACTGGTATGTACGTTCATTTAGATCCTAATAACTTATAAACTTATCATAATTTGACAATTAATAAATATCGATAGAAGCTTGAATAAATTTGAAATAAAGCACAGTTTCAAAAACCACAAGTATAATTTTGTCATTTATAAAAATGTTATGAAAAACTAATCTTAGGGAACCTTTCATGTGCGAGTCCGAATAGCACTTGGCAATTTCAATACTTACCACATTTTTCAATACCTTAAAGAGGTAACTACAAATATCTTTACTTGTTCAAATGTTATAGTAACTTTTTTTCCGGTGAGAAAATCATCGAATGACTTCTCCCGCTGTGGGTGGAGCGGAAGGGAGTGTCAGACTTGTACTGACCAAAACCCACCCTGTTCCTTCAGTTACCCTTGTGGTCTGGGACCGCGTTTCGTTAGAATATCCCCGAAGCCCCTAGTAGGCAATGACCTTAAAATGCTGTAGTACTTTTTTTTTATCGTGGTAAAATTATCAAATAAGTCCTCCCACCCCGGGCAGGGTGGGAGGGACTGTCAGACTTACTGACTAAAATCCACGGTGTTCCTTCAATAACCCTTTACGTACCAGGGTCATGGTAATGGGATGAGTCCCACGACCCCGGCAGGCTTCGGCCCTCTACGGGGGGGCCTCGTCATATTGCTGACGCTCTTTGAGGCGCGCGTGGACACGACGCGCCGTCGACCCGGGCATGGTCCATGGTCGGACAGCGAGTTGCCCTTTACTCGCTGTCCGCATGCCCGCGCCTACGGTGGCCGGAGATCGTCGGCCGACGTCCGACGCCGTGGGCGTCTACCACTGCGGCTGGGCTGGAGGGAGGACGCCATCCTCTCCCTCACGCGGCCCGCCTCTTCCTTCGGAAGCATGACTGTCTCGCAGAAGGAGGCGACCGCTTCCCACTCCCTCTCGCCCCGCAGCATTGCCTCGACCAATGCCGGGCGCGAGAGGTCTCCGCCTATCGCCGCCGTGAGGACACGTCGGTGCTCTGCCCAGGTGGGGCAGTCTTACACCGTGTGCTCTACGGTGTTCTCAGGGCGACCCTCGCAGTGGTGACACCCAGGCGTTTCCTCCTTTCCCATCAGACACAGGTACCTCCCGAAACTTCCGTGTCCGGTGAGGACCTGCTTCATGCAGTAGGTCAGGACGCCGTGACACCGATCTAGCCGCTCCTCAAAGAGGGGTCTTACCGCCACAATCCGCGAGTTGACAACTTTGTAAAAATTGTTTGAAACGCTTCGAAGCGCTTCATGTGTACTCGTAAAATAATATTTTATTCATCACTTAACCTTTCTATTAAAATATAAGTAATTTTTTAATTTTTTAAAAAACTATGGTCTAAATCGTGGCATTGTGGTCACGTGACTACCTATGACGTCATCGTTCAAAAAACAACTTTCCTGGCATTTGGCACATAAATGTACTTCGGGTATTTTATGATATTTTACTCTATTATGAACGTGAAAAAATATTATCAGTGCTGTGCAGTACCTTGTTGTGGGAATAGGTACTACTATAAAAACGCCAACGAAACTATTTATTCATGTCCCTTTAAAAAGAGATATCTGCAAGAAGTGGTTAGAACATCTGTGTCAAATCCATCCAAAGGTTGTCTGTAAAAGATAGCTTTTAGCGATAAGACCGCCCATTGTATCACCCTTTTTAGTTGTTAAGTTCATATTTGTTTTACTGTTATGGTGTACAATCTATACTAATATTATAAAGCGGAAAAGTTTGTTAGTTTGTTTGTTTGTTTGTTTGCTTGAACGCGCTAATCTTCGAAAGTACTGGGTGGATTTGGATGAAATTTGGTATGGAAGTAGCTTGAAGCTTGAGGAAGGTTATAGGCTACTTTTTACCCGACTGCAAAAAAGGAGAGTTATGTTTTTACCGTGATCTACGTGAATCCACGGGAGCGAAGCCCCGCGTGGGTACTAGTAAATAATATATCTATCTATCTATCTGCTTTTTTAAAAAGACAAAAAAGGAACTCATCGAACAACTATTACAGGACGATAAGACAAATGAACCAGAAGAGAGAGAGTTAGTTATGAAATGAAATGAAATATTTATTTGTAAATTGGTTATAAATAACACTTTTATACGTCATGTTTTTTTGCGTGTTTAGTTTAGCTAAATGAGGCCGGTATTTCCTAACTGACTACTCTGAGAAGAAACACCGAAACAAACTTTCTCTGAGTTTGTCGTCAACGTCTTTTTTAAAGTCCAGACAATTTGTATTTGTATATGAGAAGCATGTAGGTTCATGTCTTTGGTATTCTTTTGAGGAAATAACCACGCAAAGTTGAGCGGACCTGTCCAGACAGTGCAAGCAGTTAGTTAGTTATTTCTTATTTTGTCTTACGCACCAACTAAAGATAACCAGTCAGCTGTCAAAATATTGAACGATGACGTCTCGTTTTCTGATTGGTGTTTCTAATCACGTGACTCACAGATAAAAAGTCTCATTTTTCTCAAGGAAAAATAAAATAAATAATTAATAATCTTTTCTTCATTTGTACTATTTTGTGCTTCATATCAATAGATTTACATAATTAAATAGTTATTTTAAATTTTTAAACATACTGTCAACTCGCGGATTGCGGCGAGCCCGAAATGCTGTAGTACTTAGCATAAAAAAAAACTGGCATATATGTTTGTTTCAACAATTCCAACGTTTTAGAATCCGTACAATTGGGCTGTTCTAATCTAATAATAAATTAATGTCTAATCGGTGAGCAAACCAAATACCGAGGTTTCTCAGTGAACTGCGTATAAATAAATCTCAAGGGGCCTCAGATCAATTTACAGGCTAAATAAGTGTTGTTATTAATTATTGAAGGACGAATGCCTTGTTATCTTAGTGATAACAAGTGGGAATGCTTAATATGTGGGTTATAATACTATTGTCAATTCAGATACCAATAATTGCACAATGATACCTGTCATTTGCTCATCTTTGACAGTCGTTATTATATCTGGCCCTAGTCTTGCCAAGGGATAAATGATAAATAATCTTTATTTTACAAATTTGTTATTAAATAACACTTTTACACGCAATTTTTTTTTTCGTATATTTAATCTAGATGAGGCCGGTGTTTCCTAACTGACTACTCTGAGAAGAAACACCGAAACAAACTCAGAGGTCAACGTCTCTTTTAAAGTCCATACAATCTATACTTTCCTCAAAAGACACAACAGACATGAACCTTCATGCTTCTCATATGGTTTGATAAATACGAATTGTATGGACTTTAAAAAAGACGTTAATATCTGAGTTTGTTTCGGTGTTTTTCCTCAGAGTAGTCAGTTAGGAAACACCGGCCTCATCTAGCTTGACTTAAAGTACAAAAATAATAACGTGTAAATGTGTTATTTATACATAGTCAATTTACAAAATAAATATGTCATGTCATTTCATATTACATTTAATTACTGGTTAAAGTACATGAAAACTTAGTAGGTTACCGTCTGAGGCAATCTTTTAAGGAAAGATGCTCACAGATTTGAGTGGACCTGTCCATGTATGGTAATAATAGTAGTACTGTAGTGCAAGCATTTGTCTGATAACGTATAGCTCAACCTAAAACAAGGAGCTTAACGATTTGACGAACAATACCAAGGTAAGTATGTTTGGGTAGGCCGCAAAAAGCACTCAAACTGCCAGACAATCATACTTAACTCGAATAATCGGGTCTCGTATTACCCAGCTACTGAATTGTGGTAAATCTGACACTGTTCTAGCCAACGGGTATTATGTTACCCAGTTACTGGGTTGTGCTGGTCAGACAGTCAGTTGCTCCAATATAATAAGCAAAAAGCTGAGCAGTTGATGTTACTTATATCTAATCTACTCTAACAATCATGTATTTTAGTTTATACCTCAAAATAAATCCAATTCCTCCATAACTTCTCCATGAATGTTTTATCAAAATCGCTTCACTGTCATACGTTTAATATTAAGTTGCTTCTCTTCAGTTCGATCTAAGCGATGTTGCTTAACTCCCGGAAATTTGCGTGGCGTAAGGATCCCTCGAGTCGCGGCAATATTACCTCTGAATATTATATAGTGCTATGCATTGTTAAGTATGGGAGCTCGAATGTGATTACTTATCGTAATATGCTCTAGCGATTAATTCCAGTTTGTATTGTGAATCCTGGGAGTTTCTTTTTTGGTTCGCGTTTGACCACCATCTCACCTGATGGTAAGTGATGATGTGGTCGAAGATGGAGCACGCTTACCTAGAAGTAACCTATTCACTCTTGACTTGAAGACTCCTAGGTTATAACTATCGGGAAACACAGACTCCGAAAGGGAATTCCACTCCTTAGCCGTACGCACAATGAAAGTATTCCCAAAACATTTTGTCCGTATGGGTGGGATGTCCACCATGTAACGATGGCGCATCGCCGTTTGTCTTGTAGTTCGATGATGGAACAGGCTTGGCGGAATTAGATGCTAGAGCTTGAATATGTCTTTTTTTTTTGAATTTGTGTATAATCTTTGTTTTCAGTAAGAGTTGATAGCTCTCTACGTGTTTGTGTGCTTATAATACTCATAAAGTGTATCACTCGGTCGCAAAATATATTTTTGGCTCGGGCGACGTACTTTGAATCCCTCGTTACGTTCAGGATTCTACTAAAGAATCCCTAACTTCGCTCTGGACTCAAAAAAGTGCCCTAAAAATATTATTTTGCTCCCTTATGATACAATTCACTATTTCCTTCTTTCAAAGCTTCAAGCAACTTCCATACCGAACTCACTCAGTACTTTCGAAGATTATCTCGTTCAAACAAATAAACTTTTCCGCTTTGTGATATTAGTAGATAGTATATCTGATCAATATTGCTTCAGCCCTCAACTATGTCTAAATTCAGTCCTACAATTCGATTACATTGTCACTGGAGTCTGTACTAGCTACGCCTTGAGCTGTAAGACAGTTACTATTCAAGATATTTTCTATACCGATTAATTTGGTTCAATGTTCCAAGATATGCACCCAGCAGGAGTAATGTTATTCTATGTTAAACCATCCAAGCGAAATGTTTCAGAGTCAGACTTGGCATTTCAGAATCTGTCGACTATTCGACGTTCCCAGAACGAATATAGAACCTTTGATTAATTCTATTTGATTTGTAGATTAATTAATTACGTAACAGTAATAGTAACACCAAGCATGCGATACTGTCAACTAATATTTTTGTATTTTTTTTATTCTTTATTATTTAGTTATATTGCTTCGTTTTATTATTTATGTTAATGTTATAAATAAAATAAAATGCTCAACAAGCGGGTGAAGACACTGACTCCTGTAACACAGGTTGTTATACCTAGCTCAGGAGTCTGTACTTCAAATGAAAATGTAATATCCTAAATGTCTATTATTATTAATTTGTATTATGCGTACAAAAATTTGTAGGCATAATTCGTATTATTACTGTACTGTATAAATTTTCAATACCCAAAAATTATCAAACATTTTTATCTTACTCATTTTATATTCAATACAGGGTTAAAAAAATGGCCAAGTGCGAGTCGGACTCGCCCATGAAGTGTTCCGTAGTAACTATAATAAATATAATATACTTAATATAATTTTTGAAAAAAAAAACTTACAAATTTCTTAAAACTAGCTTATTTACAATTTTTACAACTACGCCAAATAACTTTGTTTTTCATAGTATTTGTATGAATTACAAAGTTATATTTGCGGTTTTAGAAAATATACCGTATCACAAAAACTGCTAACTCGATCTCGTTCAAACTAATTTTGGTTGAAAGTTTACATTGAGATCTACGACATATGGTTTTTTTAGATTTTTCACTTCATTATTATAGAAGTTAGAGGGGGAGGACACACATTTTACCACTTTGGAGCGTATATCTTTGAAACAATTAACTTTATGAAAAAGTCATTTTAGAAACCTTAATGTCATTTTTAAAGATCTATCTATAGATACTACACACGTATAGGTTTCATGAAAAAAAAATTTTCAGTTTCAGTTCCATGTATGGGGAGCCCCTTTTATTTTAAATATTTTTTAAATTTTCTCTTAAAATCGGAAAGCGATTTACAGAATACATCTACCTACCAAGTTTTACATGTATAGTCTTAATAGTTTCGGAATAAAATGGCTGTGACCTACGGACGGACGGACAGACAGACAGACAGACATGTCGCGACTATAAGGGTTCCGTTTTTTGCCATTCGGCTACGGAACCCTAAAAAGTGGGATCTTGTGTCAAAGGTTATCTTGTTATCCAGCTTTTGGGTTGTGGAGTACTCAGGCTGAATGCAGTCAGACTGATTTGGTTGGAAAAAAGCTAGGCAGATGACATCGGTGAAGCAAAATGTCGCAAAGACAAACATCTGTATTAGTATATTTAACCAGCTATTTTATTAAAAAAACATTGATACTATACAACGTGTAACAGAATAAACGCAATTCCTGAAAGTAGTTGGTTCAGAATCAGCTTCTGAATTGATTTCCGACTTAAAAAATAGGTATTAATTTTTGACGGAAAAATCTTTCCTTTAACATAAAATGGAAACACAGTATCATGACAAATTAATACAATCCTTAATTCAAGGAAATGCGCTCGTGTGCGTGTCGGCTGATAACATTGCATGAGTGTATGCGTTTGCGTAAGGATATTGTATGACGCACATACGTTTTGCGTTTAGTAAGGATAACTATTTTATAAAAAATGTCTAGGTTTGGTTTCAATTTATTTAGATACGGATGTTGTTTTAGACTTAGGATTTAATATTCTAATTGGGGTGTCTGAGGTATTGCGCTTAAACTGTTACACCTTGTATAGTTTGAGCATTTTTACAAACACTCAGATCCATTACAACTTTTTAATTTGTGTAAGTTATACAAATATAATTATGCTCCGTTGTGTGAATCGAACTCGCGAGACGCCGAGCATCAACCAATCCCTCAACCACGACGCCGAATCTTTCAGAGTAAATATTTGAGTAAAGAATACAAAACAAACATTTCTGTTTCAGACCTAAATAAAACTAAATGTCCATCATCAACTTACAACAATGAGTCTCCATCTGTCACTCATTCAAACCTTATTACAAAGTATCAGATCTGAAAATTACTGGAATTAACCTTACAATACAGGTACTTAATTAAGAGGCGAGCCTCGGCTATATAAATTAATAAAATAAAATAATTAATGGCCGCCATTAATCTTAGTCTCAAGAACCCGCTGAGTAATGATCTGGAGTCGTGACACTCTCGAAGTGTATGTAATGTGAATTTTATTTAAATCAACCATGTTTTTGCTGAGTAAGTTAATTAAAAAGGTCATTCGTTTATTTGTCTAGTCACATATTTAACCGCTGAAGATTATAAAGACTTAGTTTTAAGGTTTTGAAAGATCTTTCCAGACGCCTAGTTGACACTTCGCATGACCAAAAAAAGAAGTGGCTTTCACCTTGGATAGAGGTTAAAAATACAGCCAGACCAAAAAATGGCAATACCGCTGGTATTATAGGCACATTAAAAAAACCGATAATGTTTATGATTTTCTCGGCACCATATTATACATTATTTTAACATTGTGAACTTTCTATTCTATGATTATTTCTTTGCTATTTCTAGGTCTAAGTGTTTGTAAAAATAGACCCACAATACAGGAGAAAATCTTAGTGTGGAACTAAGTTTGAAAAACAAAAAAAACACATGATCATACCAATTGCACAATCTAATTCCATCCCGCCCGTTCCATCATTGGAATACATATTGAACAGCGATACGCCGTCGTTACATTGTGGACATCATACCCATAGGCATAAAAAGTTAACTCTGATAAAATATTCTGAATAAGAAAAACAAAAAAGACTGGCAAAATACATAGTCTAAATCAACCTAATAGAAAAAAGTTAGATTCGTCATCCGCTCAACTCTAACTGCTGTCTGACTTTCAACTACACGTAACAATTGTAAAGGATTTACCAATGACAGCTGGGATAAAGGGCTTGAAGCGCTTTCCAAGCGACGAAGGAATCTTCATATGTTAAGACGGGCACCCATCCACAAATCGACCTTAGCAAGCGTTGCTTAACTTTGAAGAAACAAATAAAACTACTTTAAACACTGAACTGAAAATATTACAGATCAAAATAAAACCAAAATATATTCTTCTCACCGCTATTTTTTCTCGTGCAAATGAAGGCATGTAATAAAGGCTCTGTTCTCTTAGACTTGAAAGAAATGTCTGATTGATTCGCGGCCACGGTACTATCACGCTTTTGCGGAATGATCACAAGTAGAGACAGTATCGGTGCATCTACAGACACCCCTAGCTTGGGTTGGGGTGCAAGTAATAGGCGAACGCCGGATGATGAGACAAATTATTTATTTAAACTTTATATACAATAGTGGTACAGTGGACTCAATGCAACAAGGCATTCTCTAACAGTCAACCTTTGGGTTATAAAAAGACCACAATGTTTAATTAATTCATCAACTATGTTAATTATTCAGTCTTTGTTCACAATTTTTTTAATGTTTAGACATTTGCTTTGCCAGTAGTCTTACAATCGAAATCAATAGAACTATTTTCATATTTACAAAATTGTATTCATCTCTACTAATATCATACATACGAAAGAAACTTTGTATGTTTATTACACGGATTTTCAATTTCAAATTTCAAGGATGTATTTTTTTATTCCAGACAGGCTTGCGTTTGACCACAATCTCACCTGATGTTAAGCGATGATGTGGTCGAAGATAAAGCACGCTTACCTCGAAGTAACCTGTTCACTCTGCACGGAAAGACCGCCAGGTTATAGCTATAAACAGAAACACAGACTCATGCAGGGAATTCCACTCCTTAGCGCAATGAAAGTATTCCCAAAACGGTCATATACCTTCTCCGCTTCCTCCCATGCCTTGATCCACACTCTTGATCCCGTCACAGGGAGTCAATATCCCCCATTCTTCCGTGAGCTGTGACCTCACAAGGGAGCATTCGGTTATCGCTGTACCACCTTTGATAGCACGTGGAATGTGCTCAGTATGGAAAAGTTAGTTTTATTGAATTCTTTGTTGACTTTCCTTATGGGAGTTTAACATGGCTTTGCGTTTTTTAAAGAAAACTTGAAACTTGGGTTTAATTCACAGTAGGTACTGGTTAACACCTCCAACTAAGCTAAATATAGTTGTGTCTGAAGTGGGTTGACAGCAATAGTGTGATGGGTGGGGTTTGAACCCGCGATCTATTGACACTTCATAAGTTAGGTTTTATTAGGCTATTTTGTTTCTAGTTAAGTTTTATCATCTAGGGCGGGATTTGCGGGACTACGTATTTTCAATCCCGCGGGATCTCGGCATTTGCGGGATCCCGCGTATTGAAAATATTCACATTTATATGAGACAAATAAAACAATGAATTAATTAACTAGCTTCACATTTATTTATGTATTACTATTAGTATGAGATCAATCAAATTACACCGATTTTGCTTCACAAAAAACAGTTACAAATACTGAATAAAAAACTTTACTGATATTTTAGGCTAAGGCTACTTTGGCTATCACTGACTGTGATTCGGCTATATTAATAATTAGGCTACTTAAGCTGTGAAAAACGGGCGACAACGACCTCCGCGTTGTTTGCAACACTGCCGGCCGCCAGTCACCAAGCGATCGCACTCGCAAGAGTTCGCATGCATGCTTTTTTTCAGTCCCACAAATCCCGCGGATTCCGCACCCGTAATCCCGCATTCCGTACTTCCTTCATAGTATATAGTAAGTATATAAGTATATACACACACACACACATATTTAAATATATAATACAATACAATACATAAATAAGTATAAATAAACATATGTGTTTTGTATATATAAATATGTCATAAGGAGAGAAATGCAAGGTATAATCATAGGAGTGTATAAAAATGATTGACAACCAACGAATTAGGTATCATTCCTAATTCGTTGTTGACAACAGAGCTTTTAAAAGCAGCAAGTGACTGAGCTTGTCTAACTGACAACGGTGATGCATTCCACAGACGAGTAGCCTGCACCATTAAACATAATAATATAAAATACATACATACAATATCAAAAACACTAATAAATATTAAATATATCATTGAGAAAGGAGGGAAAAAACTATAGCGAGAGGTACTATCTGACTGAACCAGGCAAGACTGGTTTTAGATTTCTGGCTTCTGACTTACTGTAACAACTTATTGTTGGTTAGTAATTCTTAAGCTGTATATTTACGAGGTTATTAGCTATGTTTAGAATCACAGGTAAATGATCACAGTAGTACTAGAAGTGGCAAGTTGCCAGTCGTAACCAAATAACTATGATGAAGTCATTTCCCCTCGCATATTAAGAAAATCTATGTGGCACAATCTTTCACACACTTTGTCATGTAGTGAATTCACTGTTTTGAATCTTTGACACTTACTAAACACGTACAAAATCCTTCTATCCGCGACTTCGTTCGCGTGTGAGGATTTTCTCCCGTAAATACTGATCCCGTGGGATTTTAGGAATAAAAAGTAGTTTATGTGCTATTCCAGGATGTCAACTATCTATTTACCAAATTTCATTCAGATTCGTTCAGTAGTTTTGGCGTGAAAGAGTTAAAAACATCCCTACATCCATACGTTTCACAAACTTTCGCATTACTTCTACTTACATGTAGAAGTAATGATAGATTTTACTTCTTCTTAAGATAGTAAGATGTACCAGAGCACGTAACACACGCCGAACTGTACGAGTTAATCTTAACAACATTTATACGCACATTTTATTGGGTGTCTAAACCTCTTTTAATTTTTATTGCAAAGCAGTAAGTTTTTTTTGTACTTCGTATTTCCGTAAAATGTTTTTTATGAAAAAAAACCTAAAACCACTAAAGCAAGCCGAGCAATAGCAAAGGTAAAAATTGTAAACTTTATCATTTATATGGGTTAATGGGTAAATTCTATTTTCAGTATTCAAATTAATTGTAGTATGGACAAAAAGAATAATATGTATAATACTAGCAGTAGATCGCGACTTTGTTAGTGTGGGAAGTTTTGGCCGTGTAAATCCCGATCCCGTGAGAATTTCGCAAAATCCCGTCTTAGCGAGCATCTACGTACTAAAAGGAACCCCCATAAAAAATTGAGAACCCTGCTACTTGTAGTTTCTGGGATTTCGTGATTAATCAGTGAGTGGTATTTCGCTTTTACATAATATAGATTTCGCACTGGGCCCTCGTGGTCATAGACAGAAAGCTTGTGTCCCAATAGTGGGAAATCTATGGGTTGATTATGTTAGGTTATTTACAAAACGAGTTTTAAATTCTTCTAATCGAGACACACCAATGCAAAATCTCATTCGCTTAATTTACACCAATTCTTTCAAGGATGTAAAAGATTCATAAAATTCACGAAACCACGTGACGATATGTTACAGTTGGTTCAGTGGTTGAGCGATTGACTGCTGCACTGCGTATCACGGGTTCGATTCACGCACCGCAACATAATATGTTTATAAATGACTTGTTAAAAGTCACTTCTGGTCTGCGTTTCATGAGAAATTTATAATAGTGTGAGGCAATGTTTTAAAAAACAATAAAGCCTGTTCGTCCAAATCTCCACCACATACTCCACCCAACTGTATAAATGGTCTTGCTCTTGAGACTTGACAATACATAATTATATCAAGCGACGAATCTACGTAGTTCCATTGTAGATAGTTGGTCGCGTGGCAAATAGTTGGTCCGATTGTAATGACTCCCCGCCGCAAATTGTTTCATTCAAGACATGAATGTGACTCGGAAATTAAATGGACGAACTTAATTTACATTTTGGAGATATGTGTGTGTGAATTTTTAATGGTCCAGGGAGGAAACAGTTATTAGTTATGTAACTCATAAAACTGAAAATAATTGTAAATAGTATTTATTATTTTTAATTGGTAATATTAGTTCCTTTGATTGTTGTTTTAAACTTCCTCAATTGTTCTTTAATTGCTACCCGTACACTTTTCCTTTGACAATACTGTAGAATAGTTACAAATGCTATGTAATTACAAATTTTTTAGTCACTATTAGTTAGCTCAATATTACATTGTTTGTACTTCGTAATCGCACATGCTGAGTACTAAGTGATTGTTATAATGTTACCTTTTTAACTCTCGTGCTTTAAGAACATGTCTTAATTAGAAACAATTTGGGAAGCGGTCACCTCTTTCTGCGAAGCAGTTATGCAAGTGAAGGAGGTGGCGGGACGCGCGAGGGAGAGGTGGGACTCACAGTCCTCGCGCCCCAGCCGCCGCAGGAGACGCTCCGGGCGTCGGGAGTCACAGGGTGACTCCCAGCCACCTCCGGGCGGGCTGCGGGCTGTGAGCAATGGGTAGCTCGCCGCCCGACTGAAACCAGGCCCGTGTAGATGGCAGAGAGTGTTCCACGCGCGCCTCTAAGTGTCAGCAAAATTGTCGGCGCCCACAAGGGGGCCAGGGTTGTGGAATTGTTCGAAAGAGTTACCGCGGCCTCGGAACGCGAAGGGCATATGATGGAACACGGATGGGTTTTAGTCAGTAAAAGTCTGACACACCCTCCCGCTTCGCCCAGTTCGGGAGGCAGTCATTGGATGATTTTCCATCCTTAAAAAAAGTAGAAACAATTATTGGTAATGGCTAATCTGAGTTGTGATAAAGAGATCGCGGGTTCGAACCCAACCCATTACACGATTGCCGTGAACCCACTCCAGACACAAGCATATTTAGCTTAGACGTTATAGCTATCAGAAAACACATACTCCAGCAGGGAATTCTACTCCTTACCAAACTAATGGAAAGGACCGAGACATCCTTGATAACTTCACTGGAAGTTTTTAAGTGTTTCTAGTGAAATGTTGGTACATAAATGGTGAATTTTATCCAGATTTTGAATCCAGTCTATGACTAACCGTATCAGGTTTTGATACTAGATATACAACGCGTAACGGAAACCCCATATCTATCCAAAAGGACTGAAGACAACATCTGGTATGGAGTCTCTATGCAAAGTTTCAGCTCAAAATAAGTGACTCACAGAATTGAACCCAAATTGTTGGTTTCGTATGTTTCTTGAATAACAATAATAACAAACGTATCACAGCACTATGAGGGTCATCACTTTCCACGTCACTTGCTAATAAAATGATAATTCTCTTCGTTCTTCTTAATTTGAAAAATTTGGTCTCTGGTATCAATGTATTAAAATTTCTAATAAGTTCCACACATGTAGACATAGGATTACAAAACCCTTGCTATATCGTTTGTTATCATCCAAAGAAGCCGTGCTTTTGGTATGTATATACCCTTTAAATTACACGTTGTATAAACCCAAACAACTCTCCTGTGGCAGGTCTGCTGGAAGAAATTTCTTAGGAAATAAGCAGCACCTTTGTGCTCTTTTGTCTGTATTTATTTTTTTCCTTTATAAGTGTCATGTGTGTACATAAATAAATAAATAAACATGTACATAACTCTAAAGGCCCCCCGAGACGGTCCAACGGTTTGACTCAAACACGTAAATTTTGGTTGGACTCAAATCATTTTGATTGTTTACAAAGGTAGTTTGATCGGTTTGTCAAACATATACGAGTTTGAAGCACGTTTGATAAAATTTCATATTTTTGTTGTGTTTGACGCGCCGTTTGGTCGTGTTCCGACGCGTTTGAACAAACTCGGCTTAGTTTTGCGTTGGATTTTATAGCGTGAGCTTGTGTGTGACGAAAATGACGGACGAAGATATTGAAATTGAAACCAAACTGCGCAGTGCTGTTTGACAAACCGTTCAAACCGACATCAAACGATAGCATCAAACACGTAAGGTTTGAATCAAACCGTTGGACCGTCTCGGGGGCCCTTTACGGCTAAGTCTGGTTATGTCGTGTGAGGTAAATGTGGAAGCATTAGATACATAGATATACTTTTTATTGCACACCATACCCGAAAACAAATAAGGACATAATAATAAAAAAGGGGTGATACAATAGGCTGGTTTACAAATAACCTCTGGACAGATTTGACACTACTTTTTTTGCTTATCCTACGTTGTGTCCCACTGCTGAGAAAAAGCCTCCCCTTTTTCCTTCCAAACCTCTCTATCTCGTGCAACCTGGGAGTTGAACCCGAGATCTCGTGCTCAAGAGTCGCACTTGCGACCAATCGACCAAAGAGGCGCTCTCCTTAATAAAAAAAAAAGATTTCAGTGTTTTTTGGGATAAATCCTAATTGTTTGACAAACTGGCCTGGTCTACCTGTACGTGCAAACGATACGAACAATCTAAAAAAACATTGCGAAATCGAATTGAATTCAGTATAAAATTACGTGTAACAGGATTCAAAGTCGCAGGTCATCTATTAGTCACCAAACTATTCTGTGAATTTTCACACAGAACGACAAAAAAAAACAAATTATTGTCTTGGTACAAAATTCAAGGTTAATTTCGAGTCAGACGCGCTTGTTTATTGTGGCTTTAAATAACACATACATAATTAGAATATCAAATGCAATGTTCGTTAATAGTTTTATTCATAATATGCAAATTATATCGTAATAATAAATAATGAATATGAAACTAGACGGTTTTGTTACAAAACCCTAATTAGGTATTAATTAGCGTCCCGGCCTAGCTCGCGATCTCTCATTTTGCAAATTCACACAAATCCTTGATAAATTATTTTCTCATGAATCCATTGGTGAAAACCGCATAAAAATCTAGTCAGTAGTTTTATCTCTACCACCATTCTCTCCACCACTCATGGTTGACTGGTAGAGAATACCTACGGCATTAAGTCCGCCTTTGTACCTATTTGTATAAAGTGTAAATAAATAGACAGAAAGACGCAGACTTTGTTCTATAATTTTTTCATATAATTCTGTGTAAAGAACTTTTCCAAAACAAAATATTTTTGCCGACAAGATTTTTTTAACACTACTATTTCATTATCAGTCTAGCCACATTGAGTAAACATAGGACTCGGTAAACCAATAAAGAAACAAAGCCAATACCTTATTACGTATATACGTCCTCACAAAACAACATTCTCTCTTATTTTCATTCACTACGCAGAAAAATAAAAGCGAAAATATCTAGACTTAGCTCTACGTAATCATATCAACACGAAATTCGCGTATCTGGCTCGAACAGAAATAGTTTGAGTGTGCACAGTACAGTTTATTTCTGCTTTCTGCTTACGGAACCAGAATGATGTGGTGGGAGTTATTAATAGAGTTCTGCATGCCACGACGCTCCAGAACAATCGGTTATCGGCCATCGAAGGGTTCAATTAAATTTTAGAAATTTCGGATCCGGGTAAAGCATTCGATACGTTAGTGCAGTGGGCTATATGAAAATCAATATTAGTTAGTATTTTTTTTTTAATTAGTTAACTAATATTTGACTACCATTTCACGTGATGGTTTGTGATGATGCGGTCGAAGATGAAGCACGCTTACGTTGAAGTAATCTGTTCACTCTTGACTTAAAGACTCCCAAGTGATAGCTATCAGGAAAAACAGACTCCAGCAGAAAATTCCACTCCTTAGCTGTACGCACAATTAAACTATTCCCAAAACGTTTTGTGCGTATGGGTGGGATGTCCATTATGCAACAATGGCGCATTGCAATTCGTCTCGTAGTTTGATAATGGAACGTGATTGGTGGAATTAGATAGTGCAATTCCATAGCGCACTCCCCGGAATGTAACCTATGGATTTTACATCCACGCTACTTTTAATTTGAATGTTTTCTGTTTTTGTGTAAAGAATTATGAAATATCAAATACAAAAACTGACTTGCCCTGCTTTGCAATTAAACAAAAAGAGTTTATTAGAAACCTATTAGAATTTGCAAATAAATGTTTCAGCACATCGTTTGTTAAGATAAACTCGTAGAGCTCGACGTGTGTTAGGTGCAATGACACATACATACACTCCGCTGATAGATTTATTTCTACCTGTGTGTAGTAAGTGCTAAAGATACATATCAGTTAGTGATTTCACTACATGACAAGGTGTATGAAAGATTGTACCACAAAGTTTTTCTGAATGTGTAAAGGGAAATGATTTCATAGTTATTTTGCCACGACTGGCAACTTGCCACTTCTAGATAGATATACGCTATATTATACACCATTACAGAATTAAATAAGGACTTAAAAACTACAAAGGGTGTTACAACGGGCGGTCTTATCGCTAAAAGCTATCTTTTACAAACAACCTTTGGATAGATTTGACACAGCAGGAGAATTTGTATGAAAGATTGTACCACAAAGTCTTTCTAAATATGTAAAGGGAAATGACTTCATAGTTATTTGGGAAAGACTGGCACCTTGCCACTACTAGTACTATTATAAATGGAGTTAGGCGTTACTTTTCAGAAATCCAAACCCGACTGAAACTACAGAAAAAAAATTTGGTGTAATTAACATTAGCCAGGTATATATTTTTCTTAAGTATTTCTTCTCTCTCTTATCACGTTCTTCATTACTGAAAATCATGTTCGTCTTGAAAACTCTTAGTATCCTCAGTCGTAATTCTTCTCCATCAATTCCTATCTTCAGCTTTTTTCAACGCTGACGTGACTGGAAAGGCCGTGAGTGTCGTGATTACTTCCAGTACTATTGTAATTATTTCGTTATTATAAACTCTGCTAATACCTCGTAAAGATGCACCTTGAAAATATTTTAGCAGTGGAACGCTTGTTAGACGCAAGTTTTTAGATTGTTAGTCTTTTTTTTTATTCAGAATAGACTCGTGTTTGATTAGTCTCACTTGATGGTAAGCGACGATGTGGTCGAAAATGGAGCACGCTTACCTAGAAGTAACCTATTCACTCTTGATTTAAAGACTCCTAGGTTGTAGCTATTTGGAAACACAGACTCCGGCAGGGAATTCCACTCCTTAGCCGTACGCACAATGAAGGTATTCCCAAAACGTTTTGTGAATATGGGTGGGATGTCCACCATGTAACGATGGCGCGTCGCCGTTTGTGTTGTAGTCCGATGATGCTGGGCTTGGCGGAATTAGACTGTGCGTGAGTCATAGATGATTCACGCTAATGTATGTGGAGCTTGTGGCAAAATTGTAATAATAACAGTAAACGTAAGTAGTAAACGTTGCTTAACCATGAACATCGATCCGTGTGGGATCGATGTTCATGGATAAGCAACGTTTGCTGCAAGTCAATCCGTGGATGGGTGTCTATATTAACATATATCGAGATTTCTCAGTGCTTCGGAAAGCAAAATAGGCGGTTATTTTGGCTGTTATTTGTATATCGGCGCTGTAAAGGAAAAATTATCCAAGCGACATCAGATTTACTTTACAGTAGAGCAGTTTAAAGTTTGAATTTTCAGAAAAAATATCGTGTAAATTCTTGTAATGGTCCAAAAACGACGTGTCGGACGTGGCCATGCCCCGGGTCCGGCAAGGACGCGCCCGGCGTCAGCTGTACTGGTGGTCGAGCGAGCTAGCAGCGCTGCGCGAATCGTGCGTTGCGGCGCGACGCCGGTACACCAGGTTCCGCAGGCGCCGCACCCGACCTTCGGATGCGGCGACTGTAGAGGCGGAGCTGTACGAGGGCTACAGGGCAGCGAAGGCCGTCCTCCGAGACGAGATCTGGCGGGCCAAGTAACTGGCCCGGGAGGAGATGCTGGCGACTCTGGACGGGGACCCATGGGGCCGCCCCTACAAGTGGGTGCGAGAGAGGCTCCGCCCCTGGGCTCCCCCGTTGACGCAGAGTCTCCAGCCTCAGTTCTTGGAGGACGTGGTGAGCGCCCTGTTCCCATCGCGAGGGGAGCACGCTCTTCAGCTGCTCTGCTGTTCGAGCCTCAGGTTCCGTCGGAGACGGAGCCATGGGCGGGGCCCATGGCTCCGTCTCCGACGGAACCTGAAGCTGGCGCAAACGCGGACCACAGCGATGACGACGTCTACAACGCTCCAGAGGTGACCGAGGTAGACTTGAGAGTGGCGGTACAACGGCTCAAGGCCAAAAATACCGCCCCAGGACCCGACGGCTTGCCAGGGAAAGCGTGGGTCCTGGCCTCGGAGACTCTCGGGCCTCGACTAGGGGGGCTCTTTAGCGCATGCCTGGAGAGGGGCCAGTTTCCGCTTCGCTGGAAGACGGGAAAGCTGGTCCTGATCCAGAAAGCCGGGCGCCCTGTGGACTCTCCGTCCGCATTCCGGCCCATCGTGCTGCTCGACGAGGCGGGCAAGCTCTTGGAAAGAGGAATTGCAGACCGCCTCTTCGGGCACCTGAATCGGGTGGGCCCGGATCTTGCGGAGTGCCAGTTTGGCTTCCGCAGGGGGCGCTCGACGGTGGATGCCATCATGCGCGTGAGAGCCCTCACGACGGGGGACGCGGTATCCCGGGGCAGGGTCGTCTTGGCGGTGTCTTTGGACATCACCAACGCCTTTAACACCCTGCCCTGGAGTTGCATCAGGGAGGCACTCCGGTATCACCGGGTGCCGACCTACCGCCGTCGCATAGTCGAGGACTACCTGATGGACAGAGCCGTCATCTACCCCGGTCACCGGGGAGAGTGGAACCGGCGAGAGATGTCGTGCGGTGTCCCACAGGGATCGGTCTTGGGGCCGCCCCTGTGGAACATCGGATACGACTGGGTGCTGCGCGGCGACCTCCCTGACGGCGTCAGCGTAGTATGTTACGCTGACGACACGCTCGTCCTGGCGCAGGGAGAGTCGCACCAGGCGGCGGCTGACCTGGCGACGCAAGCGGTTGCGACAGTCGTTCATAGGATCCGGCAGTTGGGACTCGACGTGGCGCTGCACAAGACCGAGGCCATGTGCTTTCATGGCGGTCGGAACGCGCCACGGTCCGAGTCCCACATAACGGTGGAGGGGGTTCGCATCGGCGTCGGGAGGACGATTAAGTACCTGGGACTCGTCCTCGACAGCCGGTGGAACTTCAGGGAGCACTTCCTGAGTTTGGCCCCAAAGCTGAACCGGGCAGCAGCCGCCTTCAGGCGACTCCTGCCTAATCTCAGCGGGCCAAACGCCTCCTGCCGAAGGCTGTACGCCGGCGTCGTGCGGTCCATGGCCCTCTACGGGTCCCCAGTGTGGGCCCTGTGCATCCGGACGCGACCACTAAAGTTGGTCGCATGCCAGAGGGTCATGGCTATCCGAATGATCCGGGGATACCACACGATCGCCGGCGAATCGGCCAACCTCCTTGCCAGATTGCTGCCCTGGGATCTGGAGGCGACTGCCCTCCAGCGCGTCTATGAATGGCGCGTGGAGGCGCAGTGCCGGGGCGTATCCCCGCTGCCTCGAGAAGTCGAGGCGCGGCGGGAAGAGCTCCGGCGCGATCTCAGGGCAGTATGGAGGGAACGACTGTCGCAACCGACGGCCGGGCACGCCGCAATTGCGGCGGTAAGACCCCTCTTTGAGGAGTGGCTAAATCGGCGTCACGGCGTCCTGACCTACCGCATGACGCAGGTCCTCAACGGACACGGATGTTTCGGGAGGTACCTGTGTCTGATGGGAAAGGAGGAAACGCCTGGGTGTCACCACTGCGAGGGTCGCCCTGAGGACACCGTAGAGCACACGGTGCAAGACTGCCCCGCCTGGGCAGAGCACCGACGTGTCCTCACGGCGGCGATAGGCGGAGACCTCTCGCGCCCGGCATTGGTCGAGGCCATGCTGCGGGGCGAGAGGGAGTGGGAAGCGGTCGCCTCCTTCTGCGAAGCAGTCATGCTTCCGAAGGAGGAGGCGGGCCGCGTGAGGGAGAGGATGACGTCCTCCCTCCAGCCCAGCCGCAGTGGTAGACGCCCACGGCGTCGGACGTCGGCCGACGATCTCCGGCCACCGTAGGCGCGGGCATGCGGACAGCGAGTAAAGGGCAACTCGCTGTCCGACCATGGACCATGCCCGGGTCGACGGCGCGTCGTGTTCCACGCGCGCCTCAAAGAGCGTCAGCAACATGACGAGGCCCCATAGCAGAGGGCCGAAGCCTGCCGGGGTCGTGGGACTCATCCCGTTACCGTGGCCCCGGTATGTAAAGGGTTATTGAAGGAACACCGTGGATTTTAGTCAGTAAAAGTCTGACAGTCCCTCCCACCCTGCCCGGAGTGGGAGGACTTATTTGATAATTTTACCACGTTAAAAAAAAAAATAGTAGGTACTTGTTGACTAACAGAGGGCGTTCCCGTTAACCCGCAATAGTATAGCATCCATACATGCTAAAAAAATATTACCATTCAAAAACCATATGGTTTTTTTTTTAATATTAAAATATTAAAATTTTAAATTCATACCTAAAAGAAGCACTCTGTACATGCGTACGCATTCATAAATAAATTGCGACATTGCCGTCCTTCAAGTACGCGTGTACAGAGTGTTTCTTTTACGTATCAATTTAACATTTTTAGTGAATATTTTAATGTAAAAAAAAAAAAACATTTTGTTTTCGAATGGTAGTATTTTTTTAGCATGTATGTATGGATGCTATACTATTGCGGGTTAACGGGAACGCCCTCTGTTAGTTGACTTACTGTACGTAGATGAGTTTATTGTATACGATAACAAATTAATTAAAGACTGAACAACTAAAAATGATGTTACAATGGGCGGCCATATCGCTAAAAGGGGTCTTCTACAGACAACCTTTGGATTGATTACCACAGAAGGAGAAAATAAAGACGGGGTAGTCCATGGTGTACTATTTATTTATATACAATACATAAGAAACTTCATACTCATTACATATACGTACAATAAAAATCTGACATACGTAGCTTATGTAGATTTACTATAAATTATGATGTTAATTTTATGTATACCTAATTTATATCATAAAACTTGTTTAAACGCTTTAATCTTCGAAAGCACTGGAAGGATTTTGATGGAATTTGTCGAAGTCGTAACTTGATGCTCGAGGAAAGTTCTAAGCTAGTTTTACCCGACTACAAAAGAAGGACTGTTATGTTTTTATCGAGATAAAGTACTTACATTGGATCGTAACCCCGCGCGACTGCTAGTCCACAATATAATTATATGCAGAACACGGCATATATTTAGCCTCGTTAAACCAAAATGTCAGCTGTCCGGCCTCCAGCATACTTATTCCAAAATAAAGGTGATGGGCTGTGACAAAGATAGAATCAGGTCACCACCGCATAGTTACATACTATGATTCAGGAAATTCGCGGAAATTATGTCAATTTGTACGCTATTCATTAAGATTAAAATAAACATAATAAAAGTGTTATAATTGGGCGAGCGAGAAAGTGAAAATATTTCAAATTGTTGAGTTGAAGTTTTAGCTCAAGATTGTTGTCAGTTTTGACCACCATCTCACCTGATGTCAATTAAAAGATGATGTGATCGAAGATGAAGTACGCTTGCCTAGAAGTAACCTATTCAGTCATGACTTAAAACCCACGGGTTATAACTATCAGGAAACACAGACTCCGGCAGGGAATTCCACTCCCTAGCTGTACGTACAATTAAAGTATTCCTATATTCATATAATATTTATATAGTATTGGATATGATTATATTATCAAAAGGTGTGGCATATATTTATACCTATATTAAAATACTAGCTTCTGCGCGCGACTTCGTCCGCGTAGAAGTCGATAATATTCCACGGGATCCCGTCCCCGACTTGCTTGACAAAGATTATAATAGCTCGGCTAATATGCATGATATAAAGATAATTTATAGCCTGTAGCACTCAGGGATAATGCAGCTACATGTAAGCGAAAGAATTTTTAAAATCGGTTCGGTAGTTTCAGAGATTACCTTCTACATACAAACTTACAAACTTAAAAATTTTATCTCTTTATAATATTAGTATAGATGGGCGGACTTAATGCAGCAAGGCATTCTCTACCTGTCAACCTTTGTGTTAAAAAAAACACATTATATATTTATTCGATGAAGGATTAAATCTAGTCAACATAAAACATAATATAGATACAAATTATTTACTCATATTCACTTGAAGCAGCCAAATACAAATTATATCTTGATCCTAAATTACATGAAACTGAAACTTTAATATTGCCTATTAGTTTATTTGGAGCCAATCAAATTGATCCCATAGAAAACGAGCTTAAAGAAAATTATCCGTACAAATTGCTCAATCAGCCGTCAATTATTAGAACCCGGGTTAAATGTAATATGAATTTAATTGGTTTAGTTGAGACTTTCACAATATCGAAAGCTTCGCAAGTTGTTTTTAATTTGGGTTATTTTCATTACGATTTTGTTTCCTTATTAATACAAAACGCGCACTGCGCAAAGCGTACTGCCTTCGCTCCATGTAAAACACTAATACTCACTTCCATCGGTTTAGCCTGGAAACCGACCCTAATATAGATGGCAAGGCTAAGCAGATAATCTTCCGCATGCTCACCTTTAAGGTTACAATCGCATAGCACGGCTCACAACCCGATCGCCTAATGCATGTATTCTTACCAATAGGATGCACGAAGCGTATTTTAGTAGTGTTCGTAATAGTAAGTATTAATATAATGTTATGCGCCCTGTACTCACAAAATGTATATTGTCTCTAATTGGGTGAAACCAAGAAGGGGTGTGGTTTGTCACTAGCTGCGCTTCCACGGATATATTTTCTTAAGTGAGCATGCGATCTTTGGCTGATAGTACATAGCATAATGAACTTTATGTCAATTGTATAACATACGAACTAAATAGTGACATTGACATAAAGTTCATCATGCTATGTACAATTTCTTTGCAAAAAGTCGCTACCATTCCATTCCGCGGCGGTGTAAATTGAGCCATGGTAAAATGTTCATACTTGTTTAAGGAACTGAGATATGATTAAGAGCAGTCAGCCCAGTGGTTACTGGCACGACTTACGAGTTTGTAGGTCATGGGTTCAAATACAGGCAGTACTTTGTGTAATTTATATGATCACTACTAAGTACTCTGAAAACGGCAAAGCAAAATATCGTGAGGAAACCATTATGTTCTAGGACCAAAACTCCGAAGACATGTGACATCCACAAGCCTGCACTGAGCTAGCGTGGTGTATTATATACAGTATGTTAACTAACAGAGGGCGTTCCCGTTAACCCGCAATAGTATAGCATCCATACATGCTAAAAAATATTACCATTCGTAAACAAAATGTTTTTATTTATTTTTTAATATTAAAATATTTACTAAAAATTTTAAATTGATACGTAAAATAAACACTCTGTACACGCGTACTTGAAGGACGGCAACGTCACAATTTATTTATGAATGCGTACGCGTGTACAGAGTGTTTCTTTATAATATTAAAAAAATAAAAACATTTTGTTTTCGAATGATAATATTTTTGTTAGTATGTATGGATGCTATACTATTGCGGGTTAACGGGAATGCCCTCTGTTAGTTAACATACTGTATAAGCCTCTTCTCTATGAGTGAAAAGGGGTCGTCCCTTTCCACTCATAGGTGTATGTCCCTACAGTGGGAACGGTAAAGACTTATTTTTATTCTACGTGTTTGATATCTAGCACTTGATATACATAAGCCATTCATTTTATTTTCGTTGACAATAATAAAAAACAACAAATTCATATACAAAAGCCCTATAAGCTATATTCAAACAATCATTTGTTTACTTATATTTATTTAGCAGAGCGGACCAAATCGGATTACTATAACATCAAATACTAAGATAATATAGAACATTTAAATCACAAATCCCGCTGTGACTATTTATAACATTGATTCAATGAGTTATCTACTCACTTTGTAATGAAAATATATTTTATAACTGATTTATTATGTAAATATTTAATATATTTTTTCTCTCTTTGCAGGTTTTAAATCCGAATGAAAACCGACTAGAAATGTTTTAAATAGTTAAGTAGTGTTGTGTTAGTTAAATAAATATAGTGAATAGTGTAGTGGTAATGTTGTGATTAGTGAGACTGTCACGAGATGGCGTTGAAAGCGATTCTCATCATTCTCTTCTTGGCGGTCATCGGGGGTGGACGTGCGGCTGCTGAAAGAGGTAAGGAAGTTTGATGAATATTTATTGTCTCAGTTGACAGATTACAATAAAAAAAAAATTAAGCTGTGGTTACATATTTTTTCTATCTTAGACAAACACAGATTTCTTCTTCTCTTCGAGTCGATGCTCAAAAATCTTTCAACCAATATTCAGCTACCTGCACAGTTCTTTCATTGGCCTCGTTAAGATGCTGTAATGTGCAGGTAGCCGTGCACGGTGGACATGACAAGAGGTGCCATATCTTGTACAGGGGCTCCATACAGTGGCGTAGTGGGGGGCCTCAAGCTTTTGGGGCCTCAGTGTCTTAATTTTTTTTCCTATCTACGTATAGTTATGAGTTTTTAATAAGCTTCTCAAGTCGATATATTTTGAGTACTAGGAAAATCAGCTAGTTTAGTAAGTTCTAGGTTACGTAGGGTTGACTCGCTTGGGTCTTAGGATTTTTTGGGTTATCGCTGGGTTATAGAGGGTCTTATTGAGATTTTGGCGGGGGGCTCCGAAGTTTTAGCTACGCCACTGGCTCCACACTGGCATTGTGTTTGCGATGGAAACCCCATTTGGCTAGTTAATTTGTTATTTTAAAGTTGAGTTAGAGTAAACAACGGTATCTGAGTTAGTATTAACTGTATGACAGAACTCGTAGCCTTTCTTACACTAAATAGATGAACAAATGCAGAACAACAATTGTTGAGTATTAATATTATACAATACTTAAGATTTGCATAGCTTCGGTAATTCAGACCTATGTGAATTAAATTCAAATTATATACATCTGGTTAAATTTTATGTCTATAGTCAATTTCAAGTTCCTGCAAACACGTTCTACCCACTGCTATTTTTTGAAACATTGTTTATTTATAAAAGTCTTCGAGATTCGTCACAACAGTTCAAAAAGTCAACCAAGTATTCAAGCATGAAATTAATTTATCTAAATTCGTCACTTATAGCAGTGCACAGCGATTTTGTGGATAATAATAAAAATAAATAAAAATAAGCTAAATTGAACACAATCTAAAATGATTCTATTGTTGTGTTGCGTTGTGTTACTTAAATTTAAGATACTAACATTATTCTAAGAGCACCTACTAACAAATGTATGGATATTTTTGTATGATGAATAAATAATTTTTATATAATGTGTTTTAAAATAAGCGTAGTAGCTAACGGAGCTATTTTAGATGACGTTTTAATGTAACACGCGTTGCCTAGTCAAACGTACTATACTTGTGAAACAAACGCAACTACAAACTATTGAACAATTGACCCACTCCGTGCTTAAAGTTTGTAGGAGGTTGGCTCACAAATGAGGTTATTAATTACAGTGTAGTTCTAATACCACACGGTATTAGTATATACACAGTATTACTGTGGTGGCCTGAAATATCTCGCTCGTGTTTTTCTATAATTGGATTGAGAACAGGACTTTGTAAGGGACCTAGGCATCGTTCATTTAGGTACAGAAAATGGTGTTACGATATAGATATATATACTCTTTATTTTACACCATAACAGAAAACAAATAAGGAATTAATTACTAGAAATTGGGCAAGTGCGAGTCAGACTCGCCCATGAACGTTTCCGTAGTAACTTTAACATTTTACCACTTTGGAAGCGTATATCTTTTAAACGATTAACTTTATGAAAAAGTGGTTTTAAAAACCTCAATGTCATTTTTAAAGACCTGTCTATAGATACTACACACGAATGGGTTTCATGAAAAAAAAAAAAACCATATTATTTAAGAAGATGTATACAACGTGTAATGGAAACCCCATCTCTATCCAAAAGGACTGAAGACAACATCTGGTATGGAGTCTCTATGCAAAGTTTCAGCTCAAAATAAGTGACTCACAGAATTGACCCCAAATTATTGGTTTCATATGTTTCTTGAATAACAGTAATAACAAACGTGTCACAGTACTATGAGGGTCATCACTTTCCACGTCACTTCCCAATAAAACGATAATTCTCTTCGTTCTTCTATATTGAAAAATTCGGCCTCTGGTATCAATGTATTCAAATTTCTAATATCCTCCACACATGTAGACATAGGATTAGAAAACCCTTGCCATATCGTTTGTTTATCATTCAAAGAAACCGTGCACTCGGTATGTATATACCCTTTAAATTACACGTTGTAGATAGATAAGTACCAACTGACTACCGATTTTTCAATATAATTTAAGAAGCAGTTACAATTGAAAGTTTTAGCAATAAATAACAAGACACGGCTACGGAACCCTAAAAATGGTGATACAATGGGTCATCTTATCGCTAAAAGCGATCTAATAATAATATTGTTAGTTAGGTGTGTTTAAATTTTTGGTGTATGTACAATCTTAATAATAATAATAACATAGTATAAAGCAGTCGCTTCCCTGTGTCTGTCCCTATGTATGCTTAAATCTTTAAAACTACACAACGGATTTTGATGCAGTTTCTTTCAATAGAAAGAGTGATTCAATAGGAAGGTTTTCAAGTATATAACATGCATAATATAGTAGAGGAACACTGATAATTTTTGAGGTTTCTAATGTGATGTCGCAAATAAAGACATTTTTTGCGTTTGTTTTGCAAACGCTGGCTGAACCCTACGAGATAGATCAAAATAATGTACTACAGTATTGTACACCTTAAAAAGGTCAACAAAAAAATCCTCAATGGCATCTGTCTATCTCTTATAGATAACCCACAACAACCATTTTTTATCCTTTACTTTTTACGAGAAATACGAGCATATTTTACGAAGCGATTTTAAGCAATTCAGCATTAATCCTTATCCAATTAAGTACCATAAATACATTTTGCATTTAATATAAATCAATATTACCCTTTACAGAATATAATTTAAATAAATAGTTTCGAAGATATTACAGATTTAATATGCAAGGACATAGCGGTTGCGGCGCGGTGCCGGTGGAGGCACGGCGCGCTTGGCTATGTTGCTTAGATTTCAGCGTTGAATGTTTTTCCCATGGTAAATTATGTGTCGCACTTGCAAGAGTAATTACTAAAGAGAACATGTATGTCGAATGACAAAAAGGCTGTCAACGTTGTATATAAAGACATTCTATAGTATATTTAATATAAACATTGCACCCGTGCGAAGCCGGGGCGGGTCGCTAGTAAAGTATAATCTATCTTCTTTTACTGACAACTATTCGATATTTGGTTATACAACGTGTAATTTAAAGGGTATATACATACCAAGTGCACGGCTTCTTTAGATGATAACAAACGATATGGCAAGGGTTTTGTAATCCTATGTCTACATGTGTGGAACTTATTACAAATTTCAATGCATTTATACCAGAGACCAAAATTTTCAAATAAAGAAGAACGAACAGAATTATCATGTTATTGGCAAGTGACGTGAAAGTTATTGACCCTTGTAGTGCTGTGACACGTTTGTTATGATTGGTATTCAAGAAACATATGAAACCGATAATTTGGTATCAATTCATTGAGTCACTTATTTTGAGCTGAAACTGTGCGTAGAGACTCCATACCAGATGTTGTCTTCAGCCCTTTTGGATAGATATGGGGTTTCCGTTACACGTTGTATACTCTAAGGATACTAATACATATTTAAAAATGTATAATATGTGTAATAATATATAATGTGTGTAATATGTTTCGTATTGATCGAAAATCTAATGATTGTCGCAAACGTGACTGCTGAGCAATAGGTTTTGGGTTCGATTCGATTTTTTCGATTCCCGGGTCAAGCAAAAACTGCTATGGTTTTTCTATTGGAAATTTCTAAGTAGTAGTTTGGAAGTCAGTTGTCCCTCGGAAAGCACATGTCATCGTTAGTCGTGCGTCTGATCTCTCTCTGCTCGTGTCGGATTGCCGTCCCATCGGACTATGAGTGTAAAGGGACAGAGAGTCCTGTACCGGCACATACTTGGCTAATCTCTGCTGAGATTCCCCACCGTGCCCGGAATCGTTTAGGAATACAATTATTATACATCGAAAGCAATCTAGAAGCTTCAATATAAAATGGACGTAATCATAAAGTTTACATTTTAATATGTCAAATTGCAGCAATGGGTAGGTATTGCAAAAATGAAAAATAGCATAAAACTTGTACATCTCAAACATTTTCCACCCAATATATTTCGTTATTGGTATCGCAACAATGGTTTTAAACCAACATCAGATTCCGTTTTTTATTCAAAAGTTTTATCCAGCCAGCTCGTATTTGATACCAGAGTAATGGGATTATTTATTTAATAAAACTGTCAATAAATGGAAATTGGAGGTCATTACAAAATCATGATATCTAAAGTGTGCAGTTGTCATTTTCATTGACAACTGTCTACCAACCAGGATCAACTAAATGTAATGTCAAACTTTAATAAGTTTAAAATTAGAACTTCATTTTGACATGTCATTTCAACGGTTTGATGACGTTTGATTTTAGAAATTAATGGCCAATATTTCGATTGTGTCACTAGCTTTAAGCCAGGCATCACTAATAGGAGACATTATTGTTTTCGAGTTTAAATGAAGCTTAAGATGGCTCTGTCTCAAAGAGCAGTCATCACCATTGACGGGGCTCAATATAGCCATTGTCTAGGGGATTGCGGGAATATCCTATTGACCCCGAAACGACAGAAAAGGGAGGAACAGGGTAGGTTTTTAGTTAGTAGAGGTCTGTCAAAAGCGAGACGAGACTTTTGATGATTTTCCCCCGAAAATGGCTTCAGAGGGCTCTCAGTCATAGTATAGCTATCTCTCAGTGCCGGGATCAGTACCTCTATATAGATTATCCTTTATAAACATGCAAATAAATTGTTTTGCTCCTTATCTTACTATTTACCTACTTACTATTTATTATTAATACTCCGGTCAAAAATTCAAATTGTTTCATGTGTTTCTCTAAAACTGAAGAAACACATGGTGTCATTGTTCGATGTAATATTTTAGCATGTAAATGTATTCTTTCAGATTAGGACTAATTTATTTTTGTAAAACAGAGGTTTTTTTTATTCAGAATGGGCTTGCGTTTGACCACTATCTCACCTGATGGTAAGCGATGATGTGGTCGAAGATGGAGCACGCTTGCCTAGAAGTAACCTATTCACTCATGACTTAAAGACTCTCAGGTTATAGCTATCGGGAGACACAGAATCCGGCAGGGAAGGAGTGCCTTAGCCGTACACACAATGAAAGTATCCCCAAAACGTTTAGTTCGTATGGGTGGGATGTCCACCATGTAACGATGACACATCGCCGTTTGTCTTGTAGTCCGATGATGGAACGGGCTTGGTGGAATTAGATTGTGTAATTCCATCGCATACTCCCCAAAATGTAACACATCATAAGTTCTTTTACATACAAAAGTAGTCATAGATGCAAAGAAATTAACATAAATACCTAAATAAATCTAATTATTTAATCAATGCTGTTTTAATTCTGGGCAGAGATTTTCCGCAAATTTTGCGTCTCGATCTAGTCATCCAAAATCACAAAAGAAAATCTGAGCACATGCAAACCTGTTTATTTATACCAGGCTTTTTGTAAAATATTGTGCACCCATTTTGTTTCGCAAAATAATGTAATTATTGATAATGTATCCTCGCGTTGGTGAGGTTGCATTCCTACACATTTCACGCTTCCCGCGCCTGACAATATTTTAGCAGCAAAAATGATTACTTAACATAATTAAAACAATGCGAAAATAATAAGATAATATTTCGTACATTTAGAGCTTTATCCGTAACTAGCAGTTGCTCGCGACTTCGTTCGCATGGGAAGTTCTTCCCGTGTAAATCCCGATCCCGTGGAAATTTCATAAAATCCCGTCTTAGCGAGCATCTAAGTACTAAAAGGAACTCCCATGCAAAATTTGAGAGCCCTATTACTTGTAGTTTCTTAGATTTCGTGATTAATCAGTGAGTGGTATTTCGCTTTTAAATATATAATCATAATAATCATAATCATTTATTGACAGTTTTTTGTAATACATTTAAGAATTCCCTGGCTCCTGTGCTAGTATTAACTGTATTACAGGAGCCAGTTTGTTCTCCATGACAATAGGTTATATTCTTACGTCACCGAGGTGTGACGTCACCCGAAATTTCAACTCACTGTATTGTCTTAATTTTTCAATTACGTGAAAAATTAAAAAATACGTGTCCAATGTTTTTTGTTAAACTACGTGACGGACTATATAAAATATTTTAGGAAACTATCCTATTGGCTATAAGATTAGATATTTAAGATACTGTTTAAGAGCTGTGGATTTTGTTATAAATAAACGAATAAAACTAATACAGTTACGATATTTTTTACACACACGTAATGCTATGAATAAAATGGCCGTGCTTACAACGGTATCTACCAGTCAACCTTTTGCATTAATTACAATGTATTAATATTCATTTTCTTTTTAAAATATGCATGGATATAAAATAAAGAGAGTAAGGACTTTTATTGCGAGAAAACTTACCTATACGTATAAATAAAATTGATGTGTCTGTTTGTGCTTTCGAATAATAGTGATTTTCTAATGCATTATTTACACACAGTTTATCAAAAATTGTGTTTGTCTTTCCGCTCTTTCGGGCCAATGTCTAAAACGGCAGAACCGATTTAAAGGAGGTGAGTAAAGATCGGCCATTTTTCGCCCATCGACAAATTCATATTATATATATAATTATATATATTTTTAATGCTGATACTCAGTCGAACTGATATAGCTAGATTTTTCAATTTTTTTTTATTAAATAGTAGAAAAATAACTACTTATACTAAAGTATTTTTTTATTTTTGTATTTGTAACAAATGTCTTAAATTATATTTCTCTTTCACTGGCTGAATCGTCACTGAACCATCCAGTAGCAGCATCTTGAAATGTATCTACATACCCAAGACTTGGGGTTTTGGTCTGAGTTTGATTATGGTGCCAGTATCCCAAGTACCAAAGTACAGATGCAACATGGGCACAGCAGCCAACAACTCTGGCACCAACTTTGCACTGACAATACCATTCAAGGTTGGGATTAAGACCTACACCTGTTTTTATCCATAGGTTATATACTTTAGAACTTGTGTGTCGTGATCTCAACTGAAGTCGGATAATTGAGGAATCTTCTCGATATACGTAAAGAGAATATATTTCTATTTGGTTTAGGTATTCGTGAGTGTATGATCTACTCTGCTTAAGCTGATATATTCCAATAGTTAAAGATCGTAGTTCATCCCATGTGAATCGTGGAAAATCTAGAACATCACAGTCACTTAACAGAGTCGAGTCAAAATCGTCCAAATTCTCATAGCTAGATATTTTTCCCTATAACGTATATGCACTCAATGCACCAAAACAAATGAATGCTAGTTTAAAAGCTTAAAAAGCATTAAAGTTTAAAAGCATTATAGGATTTTGAAACTAAAAAATATAGTGGTGCATGAAGTGCTTAATTGATTTTTTCAAAAGAAAGTTAGAAAAAACGCTTAAAATTGCAAAAAATCGACAAATCTGCCAAGTTTGATGACCTTTTTATAAGACATGTTATTTTTTTTTTCTTACTATTTTAGTATTAATGTAAAGATCAATACCTGAACTTTACATAAATACGATAATACGACTTTAATAACAACTTTGGATTTTCATCACTTTTATGGGCGAAGAAAGGCTGATCTTTACCCACCTCCTTTTATACCGGAATGCCCACGGGATTAGCTTTTTCCGACTGTTAAGGGTCGGCTGTCAGTCTAACTAGATTCAACTTAGCACTAGTGTTTTACATGGAGCGACTACCTATCTGACTTCCACAACCCAGTAACTGGGTAACTGGTATTATCACAGGCTCAGCAATACTCTGCCGTGATTCTTTAAAAGGCAGTCATCTGACAATTTACCGATTTTGAGTTTTTATAAATTTGGCACTGGTATAAAAACCACTTCACAGCTTTTTATGACAAAAATATCTCAAAAGCTAAATAAGTTTCAGGAAAAGGGGTTAGATAGGTCGACACGCCTTTATTCCTGATGTCGCTCAATGTTTAACTCAAAATCGGTAAATTTTCAGACTGCCTTTTAAAGAATCACGGCAGTACTCTCGTAAATACGGCGGGTATACGTCCGACCTGTGCCAGGGTACTCGCGTGACTGCAGATAATCGCTACCCCCACTCCAAGCATACATCAGACAGTGTTATATCTACTTTTGTGTTTACGTCTAACTGTTTACGTCTAGAAAATCTAACATTAGTCTTGCCAAGAGTGAAGCGTTTGGATGTTCATACACAAAGTATATCTTACTTTGTGTATGAACATCCAAACGCTTCACTCTTGGCAAGACTAATGTTAGATTTTCTGGTTTATGACTTTCCGTAATGACTGTCAAAGATGTGTAAATGACAGCCGTGACCGAGACGTGTTGGCGAAGGCATGGAAGAATCTCGGTATGTTATGATGGGCACCTATTCATATATCGACCTCGGTAAATGTTGCGTGACCTTGTAGATCAACCCGTGCGGTTATTATTATTTAGCCATCACCTTGCATAAAAGATGCATTAATTTTGAAAATATGAATACCACAGAGTAAGACTAAACTAGAGCAGGTTGAAAGCTTACTACATACAGTATGTTAACTAACAGAGGGCGTGCCCGTTAACCCGCAATAATATCAACCATACATGCCAAAAATATTACCATTCAAAAACAAAATGTTTTTTTTTTTAATATTAAAATATTCACTAAAAATGTTAAATTGATATGTAAAAGAAACGCAGTAAAAGAAACAAACAAATTGCGATGATGCCGTCCTTCAAGTACGCGTACACAGAGTGTTTCTTTTACGTATCAATTTAACATTTTTAGTGCATATTTTAGTATTAAAAAAAAAAAACATTTTGTTTTTTAATTGTAATATTTTTTTAGCATGTATGGATGCTATACTATTGCGGGTTAACGGGAACGCCCTCTGTTTGTTAACATACTGTATATGTGTCGTGATGTAAATATGGTTACCCATCCTCAGGCAGACCTCAATAAGCGTTGCTTAACCTCGAAGATTGACTTATGTTGTTGTTATTGTTTAGCTACGATCTCTTCCTTGTACAAAAAGTCTACAATTTTTTAAAATATGAATATGACAGAGTTAGATTAAACTATACGACTTAAACAGAATTAAACTAAACGATACGACTAAACCTGCTCTAGGTTGAAAGTTTACGATGCGCTCAGTTTATGTGTCGTGATGTATCGGCCGCGATATTAAATTTCGTGAGCGCGCTCGTTCGGACACGGTGACGAAATAGGACAGTTTTTAGAGATACGTAGGTTTAGGTTCGTGTTATTTAGGTAACTTTAGAAGTAAGCATTGTTGGTTTTTGTGTAGTTGCTGCAGTTTTAAGTAGCAATAGAGAGGTTGCGGGTTCAAACCTCACCCATTACACGATTGCCGTGAACACATTCCAGACACAAGGGTTAACAAAATTACTAGTAATGTGTTTCTACCCAAATTGCTAATACTCTTAATTAAAAAAAAAATATCTGTAATAAATTTATAATGACTAGATTGCTACCATCTGAGCTTGTTTATAAAACAAAAAGTTTCTCGCGTGGCTTACTAATGCTCTTCATGAGAGAAAAATAATATATTTTTATCTATAAATTATAATTATTGCAAGTGCATTAATTGCATATCACTGTATCTTTAACGAAATACTTTCATTCATCTCCACTAAAATTGCAATTGCACAAACTCTCCTTCTCCCTATTCTGGACTATGCTGATGCCAGCTATCTCGATTTGACCCAAGACCAACTGGACAAGCTAAAGCAACTTCAAAATCTCTGTATCGGGTTTATATTTGGCTTGCGCAAGTATGACCACGTTTCTGATTTCCGCGCTCAGCTCAAATGGCTTCCTATTAGGTTTCGCCGGAAACTTCACTTACATTCTCTACTTTATAATGTACTCTTAAATCCTTTACCCCTTTTTATCTTAAGAAACGTTTTCAGTTCCTCTGTGACACACATTCTAGATCCTTGACATCATCGGAATTCGTATGCATTCCACTTCTTTCTTCGACAAATCTTTTACTATACAACCAGCTCGTTTGTGGAATGCATTACCCATAGAAGTGAGGCGTGCTCAAACGCTACCAGCGTTCAAAAGAATGGTGAAGGAGCATTACCTCTCTCTATAACTTTTCCCCTTCTTTCTCAATTATACATGTAATATTTATTAGTATATGATTTTGGTATTGTATGTATTTTATATTATTATGTTCAATTAATATTATGATGTTTGAACACTGACAGTCCTTAATCTGTCTCCTTTAAGTTTGTCCATCCAAAGGTTGTCTGTAAGAGATTGCCCTGTGCAATGACCGCCCATTGTACACTAGTTTAAATTTTTTGTATGCATATAAATATTGTAAGGTGTACAATACAGTATATAATAAATAAATAATAGTAATCATAAGTGTTCACATTAATGTTCCTACCTCTAAACGTGAAGCCTTGTTATTGGATCACTGTTTACTATGCTATATATTATCCTGTGTATAATATCTGTAAGTCCTCATAACAGAATCCAAGACTTAGGACGTAACAACAAAAAGGGTGATACAAAGCAATGGGCGGTTTTATCGCTAAAAGAGATCTTTTACAGAAAACCTTTTCTTATTAATATAAATATATATAACTCAAGGGTGACTGACTGACTGACTGACTGACTGACATAGTGATCTTTCAACGCACAGCCCAAACCACTGGACGGATCGGGCTGAAATTTGGCATGCAGGTAGATGTTATGACGTAGGCATCCGCTAAGATAGGATTTTGCTAAATTCCCACGGGGTCGGGATTTACACGGGAAAAACTTCCCACGTGGGCGAAGCCGCTGGCACAAGCTAGTATAAGATATAAGTGTTACCTTGTATCAAACAGATAAAGAAAACAAAGTACTTAACCCACACTACATTCTTTGCGAACAATTCGCATCACAGAACACAGAACCCACACTTCTAACAGCAACTCGTCCATTTCTATCTAAATTCTATTTCAATTCTTTTGAAGATAGAAGCCTGGTGACGTTTGTTAGTGCGTTTTTGTTGCGTTTCTGCTGCATTCAGTTAATTACAGTTTCGCTATCCTGTGTAGATTTCACTCTAGTCTCAGTTTCAATTCTGTTGTCCTGTATGTTTCTGATATGTGGTGAAAAGGGAAATAAAGGCACGGCTTTTGATCTGTCCTTTAATGTTTTGTTCTAAAAAAAGGTTATTGTTTTCATCCAATTACGGTAGAGCTAAAATTAAAAGGATTGAATTTTATATGAGACATGAGACTTTGTGTATTTATTTTTGTACTTATACAAGGTGGCCCGTTTACAGTGGTCCAAAGATTTTTTCAGCTTGAGAGCATCATAAGTGATCATTTAAAACATACTTCAGCCAAGCGAAAACTTATGGTTTAGAAATTATGTTTGTATTTTAATTACCCGAAATTTCAATGTTTTTGACACAAAACCACTCTGTTATGAAAAGTACTGGACCGAATCGAATGAAATTTGGTATAAGCATAGTGCAATAATCTGCCTATCGCGCTATAGGCTCATCTAGTGTAAATAACTAGACTAGATTATTAAAAAAAAACATAATTTCGAAACCATAAGTTTTCGCTTAGCTAAAGTATGTTTTAAATGATCAGTTATGATGCTCTCAAGCTGAAAAAAATCTTTGGACCACTGTAAACGGACCAGCCTGTATAATCTGTAGATCTGATAAGCTGTATCATATCACTAGCAGGCATACAATGAAAGGATATTCATATGCGTGCGGTATCTTTGCTCCTCGAAGTCCAGACTGTTTCCAAGGGTAGACCTGAAGAAACTACGTGCCTGTGTATAAGTATGTTTTCAGATTAATGATAAATATTAAGCCTTTGTTTTAATAATAAGTAGATGCGTGAGGCCTCGCTCCCGTGTACATTATCACGAAAAGAACATAACCTCCTTCTTTTGTAGTGGGGTAAAAAGTAGTCAATAACTTTTTTCAAGCTTCAAGCTTTTTTTATACCAAATTTCATTCAAATCTACCCAAAACTTTCAAAGATTGGCGCATTGAAACAAACAAACAAACTTTTCCGCCTTATAATATTAGTATAGATACTACTTTCAATAAAAATTAGTAGGCAAATGTACGGTAAGCAAAAAAATCAATCAAATATTTCTGAACTCACGAAATCGTAAAAATGTTTCGGCAACTCCCCCTAACAACGTATTTAAATATTATCGAATAATATATCAAATGATTAACGTGGCAATATTCAAATTTAATATCGCAAGGGAGCCGGGAGGCGCAGCCGGGTCAGGTCAAATGCAATTTATGAAATGACTACCCAATTTTACTTTACAATTTCCGTACGATGTACGCTCTATATATTGTACTGGTTGCAAATATGTTGGCATATTAATTTACAAAACGCTTTTTCTAATAAAATTGATTTATAAGCTTTGAATTCATAGTATAAACAAAGAAGTATTTTTTTGTATGTAGAAGGTATAACGAGGTAATCCGTAGAAGTATAGATCCAATAATTAAAATCATTCATGAATAAAATTGCACAGGTCCTATATGATGCCACGTGAACATACCTAAAGCCTATGAATTAATACAAAAATCAATACTTTTGTGTGTGTGTATGTGAGAGAGAGAGAGAAAAAGAGAGAGCGAGAGAGAGATGAAGTGTTAAAGATTAATGATATTTTTTTTATCTGGCTACACCTGCTTAAGCTATAAGTAATTCGCCATGGTTGCCGGAATATTCTTAGTGTATTGGACTTATACAATTAGGTTGATAATTATATTCGGTTTGTTTTAAAAAAATAGCCAAGTCAAATCTTGTAAAGATTTAGGGAGGATTTTATAAATGTGCCAAATTTCATGAATTTAGACTTAAAAGTTTACTAGAGGTGAAGGTGTCAACATTATTTTTTACCAGCCACGGAAGGGGGCAACCGTAGGAACAGGGTGTGTTTTTAGTCAGTAAGTCTCTCACTCCCTTAAGTTAAAGTCACATTAAAATTTGATGATTTTTCTACCGACAAAATAAGCTGCCCAGTAATAAAATACAGGACAGATTAAACGATTTAGAGCTTGATGTATTAAATTTGGCAAAGTGAAATACACACATCAAAAGTGTCTAGGGATCAACATATATTTTTGCAATAACTTTTCTCCTGATTGATATTAATTAAAATTTTCTTTAAGGATTCATCAAATAAAGTGTTTTCGTTTGTCACAGTAACGATAAACCAAGTCACCTTTGCATTAATAAAGAAATTTGCCATTTTCCTAATAAAGGGATTTTTGACATTTGAACCACTAACATTAAAGTTCGAAAAAAAGACTGAAATAACAGTTTTCTTTAAAATTTTATTGGGTAACTTAAACAATTAATAATCCGTGTTTCTACGCGAACACTAACAACACAAGAACATCGGTTTGGCATACTCAAAATGAGTTCATCCAAATCACGCTGTGGAATGGCCGCCCATGTTCGTTGCAACAACAAAAAAAGGTCTTCTTGCGACTGGATACCCTCCATATTCGGCAGAGCTCTTCTCTGTAGCATATCCCATGCATGCTCAATCGGGTTCAAGTCTGGCGACTGAGCAGGCCAGAGCAGGACATTGATGTTAGCTGCGGCGAGAGTCTGTCTTACAACTCTACTGAACTGAAATAAGGGACCGATTTGCACTTGTAGAGGAACGATGACGTCAGATACAATCGTCTCAGCATAAATTTGAGCGTTGAGGTTGCCTCTGATCCAAATCAACTCAGTTCTTCCGCCGATCCAAATACCCGCCCATACCAGGATGGTTCCACCACTATAAGGATGGACTTCCTGGCAGGATTTTAATCGCTGTTGGCATCCAGGGGTTCTCCAGTGTCATATACGTCTTGTATCCGGTCTCATACCAAAACGAGACTCATCAGAAAAGCACACGAAACGCCATTGTTCTTCTGCCCAATTTCTGTGTTCAAGAGCCCATTGATATCGAATCCTACGATTGTGCATTGCTATAGGTGGTACCCGTAGCGGTCTTCGGGAATGAAGGTTCACTTCATGCAAGCGGTTTCTGACTGTTTGGTCGCTAATTAAGTTCCCTGAAGAGTGATGAAGCCTCACGGCTAACATCATGGCGGTTATTGTTGGAGCTTTTCGAGTTAAGATTTGAATGTATCGGTCTTGTCTCCGTGTGGTGCAGCGATACCGTCCTCCATGGCGCTCAGCCACGGTATCAGTGCTTCGGTAACGTGTCCAAAGTCGACTGATAACACTCTGACTTGTATTCAGAGCTAAAGCCACAGTACGTTACCGGGGAACCAGCTTCTATCATTCCCACGGCTCTGAGCATTTCTTCCCTGCTTAAATGACGTCTCCGCTCCATAATAACGTTGGTTTTAATCAGTAGTAGGGAAACAGTAGCACTAATAATGTCTTCAATGCGTTGTATGTTTGTATAGGGAAAATATTGACAGCTGATTTTCATCTTTTACTCGAATTTGATTAACAGTTCCTGTTTCAAATTATGAAATGCACCAAAGAGGATCCATATAAATTTATAAAATCATAAATTTATTACAAAGCCACATCTCAATCTCAAGAAATCCGCATAAAAATGCTTGATCCCTAGACACTTTTGATGTGTGTATATTTATTTCATTATAAGTTAGACTGTTCTAATAGGCTGATTGATTTATATACCTCTTTATTACCTTTCAAAGTAAAGCAGCGGGATGTTACATACATACATATATGTATATAGGTAGAGAAAATACTTCATATCCTATTACGTTTCGTTCCCAACACGTATTTACAAAGTAAACAAAGAAACCAAAAATTGCCTTCAAATCGTTTGAAGTGACACATTTAAGGTAAACAGCTTACAGAATAAGGCTACACGAATGGAATACAATATTGGTCTCTGTATTCAATCGATGAACAAAATGTATTTGGAAAACGGAACTGTAGAAAATTCGTTAGGCGCGAAGTATCTTGAAATTGATAGGAATTTAACAATAAAATTGAATTTCTATTGACAGTCAATACAAGGTATAGCAAATAAAGGAGCTAAATAATAACAGTCATAAGTTGATCTTTGAGGTTAAGCAGCGCTTGCTGAGGTCAGGTTATAGATGGGTAAACATCTTCACACACACTGAGATTCCTCCGTACCTTGGAAATCGTTTAGCCATTGGTGCGCGACTCAAAGGAGGGTAATGTGTTTATCAGTCTATTTATTTATTTCTTAACCGACTTCAAATAGCCAAAATATAAAACCGACTTCCATATCAAAACACTGCGAAGCCACAAATATCTTCAATTTCAGTAGTTGGTGTTTTCGGTTTTGTATTTTTGTTTTTTGCTACCGACTTTCGAAATTAAAGTTATTTTTGGCTTTGCAGTGTTTTGTTTTGAGATGGAAGTCGGTTTTATATTTTGGTTATTTGAAGTCGGTTAGGAAATAAATAAATAGACTGATAAACACGTTACCCTCCCTTGCGTCGTTAAAAAGTTTTTAGTAAAAATGTTAAGGACTACCGCGGTAGATATCCATTTAGTTCGTCTTTAAAATAGAATTATTCTAAATTGTAAATTGAAAGTTTATTTATTTATTTCAGATTAGCTCGCTCTTGACCTCAATCATATCTGATGGTAGGCGATAGCAACAGTTTGAAAAAAAAAAATGTTTACTACTATTTTTCTGTATTTACTCTACAACGTGTAACGGAAAGGGTATATACATACCAAGGGCACGGCTTCTTTAGGTGATATCAAACGATATTGGAAGGGTTTTTTAATCCTATCTCCTTTCTCGCGCCGACAAAAGAACACCGCCTTTACGCTAGGCTACTACAGTACTAGGCGCACAGAATTACGGAAGAGATTTATCGTGATATTTGCAAGTAACGTGGAAAGTTATTGACCTACGTAGTGCGGTAGCACGATTGTTATGATTTCAATTTAAGAAACTTATGAAACCGAAACTTTGGTATCAATTTTTAGAGTATTTTATTTTGAGTTGAAACCCTTCCAATATCGTTCGATATCATTCAAAGAAGCCGTGCCCTTGGTATGTTTCCCTTACCCTTTCCGTTACACGTTGTATACTGTGTTTTCTTTCGTTTTTAGTTCATCTAACTATAATCTTCTCCTTCTTCTTCCACGCCTGCTCCCTTTTCTTGGGGTCGGCTCTCCTCGTTTTAAGGCGCCAGGGCACTCTGTCCTGGGTTGTCTGTACTTTCAGCTGAGCTCGCTCCATGTCCTCGGTAACGGTTGTCCACCACGTGGCTGGCGGTCTTCCTTTGCCCTTTCTAATCTCTGGGGTAGCCAGTGGCTTTTTTACTGCATACCCTTCTTCTCATGACATGGCCGAACCATCTTAACCGGCTCTGGACCTTCTATTTTGCAATGGGAGCTGACTATGATTTAATTATGAATTAATTCATATCTACAAACTACCCGAGTCAGTGACCGCTTACGCAACGCTTAAGCGTAGGCGTTCTAAAAAAAAATGGATATAACAAAAGTTAGCGAAATTAAATTAATAAAAGACTATTTGACTAAGATATACCGGCAAAAGATCCTAATTAAACAAAGATATTAATATTTTAGACAACGTTTAATATTTATCTAATCTTATAAAAACATTAATTAGTCTTTGTAATGTCAGACAAAAAATCAATTTAAATTCTTCTAGTCGAAATTATTTCATTTATTAAAACGAAATGTTAACCAAAAATCCCTGTTTGATCGTTCATTCCGTTGAAAGTTTCTCCGTGGTATTTTAAATAATCAGATCAAAGCGTGTTTTGTTAAGTTGTACATGAAAGAGAATCCTTTATAATATTCTTTTCATATTTATAATCTTTGCGTGTATGAGATTTCGATACAATTAAGATTGATACACGTGGTTTTCGTCAAAAAGTATGATCAAGTGGGTTTTATTTTACAAAACTTACCACAATCCTTTTAATATATGATGTATGTAAGTTTTTCACAATAGAAAACAAATATTTCCTCATAAAAAAAACTAATTTTTTTTTTTTTGGTTTCATCATCATGGAATAGAATAGAAAGATATTTATTCAAATATAGACACACAACAACAAACACTATAAATACACCAAACATTACAAAAAATTACAAAAATACCGCTGAGAGTATCTACACCGAAAGGGTCACCAACTCAGCATTTGCTGGGCGGAAGACACCTAGCGCTGGCTTACAGTTGGCACCCAGCAGTGACACACGGACGAAATAAGTAAATTAAATAAATGTTAAAGAGTGTATAGTGTTTTAAATACATAAACAAAATAATATTGAACAATGCAATATCGTAGTGCGCAAAATAAATATGTTTGATTGTACAAAAGCCAACATACATGGAGCAACGGTCTATGTAACCTCTGCAACACGGCTGGATAACACGATACCCCTTAACAAGACAGAAGTCAGATTTTCTGGCTACTGATAATCCGTAACGACTGTCAAAGATGAATAAATGACAGCCGGAACCAAAAGTTAAACGTGCTTTCCACAACTCAGAGGAATCTTTATACAACGTGTAACGGAAAGGGTATATACATACCAAGGGCATGGCTTCTTTGGATGATATCAAACGATATTGGAAGGGTTTTTTAATCCTATCTCCTTTCTCGCGCCGACAAAAGAACACCGCCTTTACGCTAGGCTACTACAGTACTAGGCGCACAGAATTACAGAAGAGATTTATCGTGATATTTGCAAGTAACGTGGAAAGTTATTGACCTACGTAGTGCGGTGACACGATTGTTATGATTTCAATTTAAGAAACTTACGAAACCGAAAATTTGGTATCAATTTTTAGAGTATTTTATTTAGTGTTGAAACCCTTCCAATATCGTTTGATATCATCCAAAGTAGCCGTGCCCTTGGTATGTATATACCCTTTCCGTTATACGTTGTATATTAAAGTGGCCATACATCCATGGACAGACCTTAGCCAGCGTTGCTTAACTTTGAAATGGACTCATTTGGCTGTTATTATTCAGCCATTAGGTCCACATTAAACCGTTTATTTTCTCCTGCTGTGTCAAATCCATCCAAAGGTTGTCTGTAAGCTCGCTTTTAGCGATAAGACCACCCATTGTAAAACCGTTTGTTGTTAAGTCCTTATTGATTGGCTCAGACGGTAACCTACAACGTTCCCATATATTTAAACCAGTACAGATTGTAGAGTTTGTTTCGGTGTTTCTTCTCGGGGTATACAGGAAACACCGGCCTCGTCTAGTTTAAATTTACGAAAACAGGACGTGTGAAAGTGTTATTTAATAACCAATTTGCAAAATAAATATCATTTATTTAATTCTGGTAAGGTGTACAATGAAAAGTATGTCTATCTATCTGTTTACTGTCAAATGAATGATTAAACATTTTGCCAGTCTATCAGTTCCGGGAATCTACCAATAATGGCAGTGATGTTCGATAGAGTCAGTTGAAATGACACCTTAGAAAATACAATAATAGAAGCTTATTTTCTTTAAGCACCTTGCTAAGGGCACCTTGAGGTCTCAGTAATAAAGTTAAAAAGTTTTTATTTGTTCAAATTATAGTCCTATTCGTTGTAATTTATGTTATTCGCCAGAGGCTTTATTTTTGTGAATAGTTACGACTTGCTTGTAATTTAAGTGTTTTTTATTATTATTAAAGATAAAGTCCTGATTGTGGGGCAAGTTATAGGTTGATGCTGTTAAGCCTGCAATACATGTTGGCCGAGCGTAGGCCAACGCGAGCGTTGGCAAATAGATACAAGGCAAGAAGTAATGTCCACATGTTCGACAAGTTCGTCGAACGCCAATGCAGACGACCAATGTAGAAGAGGGCCTGTAGAGCTGGCCACACGTTGGCCGAGCGCAGGCGAGCGCCTTTGATTTGTGACCAAAAACCGACACCGATCCGAAGTGAGGCAAGTGATCACGAGCAACGGCGAGCGAGGACAAGTTGCACCAAATAAGCTCTATACACGTTGGCACTGGCTTCCACTCGGCCAACTAGGCAAGTGACACCGAGCGATAGCAAGACAAGGCAAATATACCGTCTACATGTTGGTATTGGCCATCACTCGACAACGCTCGGCCAACATGTATTGCAGGCTTAATAATACTTGGACTACGAATGTTTTATACAAAAATATGGCAGGTCTATTTCTACCTTTACTAATAGAACAATTTATACTAGTTCATAAATTAATAACAAGAATCAGTAGCAAGCAAGCAGCAGTTGCTAAGATGTCGGACTTGGGATCGAGAGGTCGCAGGTTCGAACCCCACCCATTACAATATTGATATGAACCCACTTACTCCACACACAAGCATATTTCGCTTAGTTGGAGGGGTTAACAAGTCTGCTAGTAATGTGATTATTATGACTATACCCACATTGCTAGTTCTCTTAAAAAATCGTTTTTAACCGCCTTCAAAAAAAGGAAGAGGTTCTCGTTTTTGTCTTGAACTTCTTTTTTTATGTAAGTTACCTCATAACTCGCAGATGGCTGAACCGATTTGGAAAATTCTTTTTTTGTTTGAAAGGGTGTAATTTCTATTTGGTCCTATTGTCGCCATGTTTGGATCTGATGATGGAATCATGGAGAAATCGAGGAAACTCTTTAAATATTATAGGCACACCTATAGCGTTTTGGGTATTTCTTATAGTACCTTGTGAAGTTGCTCTCGAAAAGTACCATTTGAGGAAGTAAAACTGATGATGAAGACCCCAGATGGTCAGCGAAACTACTCAATAATAAGTATTTCGTGGATTGCGATTAGATTGCTTGAATATAGATGTTAAGCACTTTATGCTCGTCACAATGCATATGACGAAGTAGAGCTGATGGTAATGAACCAGGAAAACTCCTCAAAAATTAACGGCTCTGCATCGGGAAAAGCAATATTTTGTAAAAGGTGATAAGTAGTTGACATTTTGGCTTTTGTAACTAGATAAATTACAAACCGACCCACTAAAAAGCGTGAAAAAAACTTTTTATACAAAAAATAGAACCGACTTCCATATAAAAACACTACAAGGCAAAAATAACTTTAATTTCGGAAGGCGGTGTCAAAAAAAAAATCAAAACAAATGACACCAACTACTGAAATTAAAGTTATTTTTGCCTTTGTAGTGTTTTTATATGGAAGTCGGTTCTATTTTTAGCTAAAAAGTTTTTTTTACGAACCTATTGTAACATGCATTTATAATAAGTAATTTTTTTCTTCTCTTCTCCCAACGAATAATAAACAAGCGAACCAAATTCATTCAGAAAAGACAAACAGACAGTCTCAAGTAAAATGCAAACACGAAACCACATACCACTTTAGAATGCTAAAACAATTTCCTCCTCATTAAATAAAGATACTTCATTAAACGGCCACATTAACAAATTGCTGCACGGTCTACAATTCTGTCAAACCATTTGGGGCATCAGAAATTTACAAGCTCTGATGTCAATAAATAAAAGGTTTTAATGAAGCCTGTTCTGCTGTCGGTACTGCGTAATGTGTTATTACGCAAAGCCCTAGGGAGTGAGAACGATTCATATGTTTTATATATTAAATTTACCAAATATCCCGGCCAATTCGTGGTATGTTTGAGTTATGGGGGAAGTTGATGGTTATGATGGTATCCTGTTTGGGTAAGTGTGACTTCGGGATCGGTTTTTATAAAATAGTTTACACTGGACTGTTGCGTAAAGGCTTTGGTGCCTAAAAAACATTGGTGTAGTGGTAACGGCGCTGACTTTTGAGTTTAAGAATATTTTTTATTAACTATAGGGTCGTATTTGACCGCCGTCACTTCTGATGGTAAACGATGATGTGGTTGAATATAAAATACGCTTACCTATCAAGAAACATAGGGAATTCCACTCTTTATCTTTTCGTACAATGAAAGTATTCCCAAAACGTTTCAAGTGCTTATGGGTGGGATATCCAAATGTCCACCATGTAACGACAACGCATCACTTTAGTGTCATCTATTTCAGTCACGTCCATACTGTGTAAGAGTATGGAGCGTGTACTTAATAGTAAGCTCCTGGCATACCTAGAAGCCTACGACATCCTCAGTGATCGACAATACGGCTTTCGCAAAAACCGGTCAACTGGGGACCTTCTAGCGTATGCCATTCATACCTGGAGTGAGGCCATTGAGAAGCACGGGGAAGCACTTGCTGTTTCCCTTGACATCTCCAAGGCCGTCGACAGGGTCTGGCACGATAGCCTTATTGCTAAGCTTCCTTCCTACGGTTTACCCACTCAACTTTGCGTTTGGATTCAAGACTTCCTGAGAGATCGGTTCATTCGAGTGGTCATTGATGGCTGCTCGTCTGGCCAATTGGCAATTAATGCCGGGGTCCCTCAGGGGTCTCTTCTCTCAGCAACTTTGTTTTTGATGCACATTAACGATCTGCTGATTTCCGGTACCTTTGTGTATGCAGACGACAGCACAGTTTCTGAGAGATATGTGTCCAGTGCGCGAGCTGGTGGGTCACAGATCCAGTCTCTCCGTGAGGACTTGGTTGGGCGCTTGAACTTGTCCTTGAAGGCTGTTTCCGAATGGGGCGATGCCAACTTGGTCAAGTTTAATGCAGCTAAGACCCAGTCGTGTCTCTTCTCCGCAAAAAGGAGTCAATTCGAACCGGCTCCTACTTTCCGGGGTGTAACCGTGCCGATAACCGACCGTATCGAGCTTCTGGGGGTAACACTAACTTCTACCCTCAATTTTGGCCCATTTATCGAGGCTAAGGCTCAACTAGCATCGAAAAAGTTGGGAATCCTAGCAAAGGTGAGACGGTACTTCACACCCGAACAGTTGCTCAATCTCTATCACGCCCAGGTTCGGTCGTGTATGGAGTACTGCTCTCATCTTTGGGATGGATCTGCTAAATACCAACTGGATACGCTTGAGTCTATCGAGAAGCGGGCCAAGAGACTCATTGGCAACGATGCACTGGTCGAGTCAAAGCTCCAGAGCCTTGAACATCGACGACGAGTTGCAAGTCTATCGGTTTTCTATCGGTTACATTTCGGGGAGTGTGCGATGGAATTACACAATCTAATACCACCAGGCCCGTTCCATCATCAGACTACGAGACAAACGGCGAAGCGCCATCGTTACATGGTGGACATCCCACCCATACGCACAAAACGTTTTGGGAATACTTTCATTGTGCGTACGACTAAGGAGCGGAATTACCTGCCGGAGTCTGTGTTTCCTGATAGCTATAACCTAGGAGTATTTAAGTCAAGAGTGAATAGGTTACTTTTAGGTAAGCGTGCTCCATCTTCGACCACATCATCACTTACCATCAGGTGAGATGGTGTTCAAACGCGAACCTATCTTTAATAAAAAAAAACTTACTAAAGTATTGCCACTAAAGATAAGCTTTATCTTTCTGTAGAAATTTTTATTAAGTATCTATTTATTTATTTTATTATTTATGTACACACAGTAAAATACATTAAGATAAGCATAATTATAATATTTGAGTACAAAGGTACTGCTTATTTCTTAAGAAATTTCTTCCAGCAGACCTGCGAAAGGAGAAGTGAAAAAGAAATGTAGACAATAGTGTGTGAGAACAAGAAGAGAAATAAATATGAATATGTGAAGTCTAAAACTAAAATCAAAATATTAAATATACTTACACATACTTATAATGCAATAAAAATAACATATACTTAAATAAATACATAATGTCAGAATATATAAACATATTATAATAATATATACATAAATAATTAACACAGTTAAGAGGAAAGGTAATGTTCTTTTAATCGACATTTGAATAAAGACATTGTTTTTAAATCACGAATGCTAGGCGGAAGTGAGTTCCACAATCTTACAGCATGGACAGAGAAGGAATAAGAGTAGTAGCTAGTTTTATGAGGATGAGATTTAAGGAGGGATCTAAGGTGTGATCTACACGGTATGACGGTACGTCGCTAGAACTAGCGTAAGAAAAACGCGCACGCAGGTAGGAAGGGTAAGACGGGTTTTATAAAATGTTGAAGAGGAGACATAAAATCCTAGTGTTCCTGCGAAGACGGATTGGGAGCCACTTGAGTTCCTTGCGAAGGTGAGAAACATGGTCATACTTTCGAAGACCGAAAACAAAGCGAATGCACAGGTCTATCTATACAGATCTATCTAGATCTATAGTTTTCTTACCTGAAAAAACACCACCAACATTAACTACATTCATTTTTACGGGGTTGCGGGAAAGTTCTACCGCGGCCACGGCACGCAAGGAAAACCGAAGGAACTGTGTCGGTTTTTCGGAAGTCTGACACTCCTTTCTTTCATTTATATGATTCATAGCATAGTATGGACTTAGAGACAGGTGCAAAACTGTTATTAAACTTTATGCCTACGGCTTAAAGTTTTTTTCAGCAAAAAGGAGCTGTCCCTTTCGTGAAAATCGGGTAAATGGTTTAGACGTGAAAGTATAACAGGCAGTGAGAGATACATTCGCAATTATAATATGAATAAGGAAAGTTGGAATTTGCAATCTATACTAATATTATAAAGCGGAAAAGTTTGTTTGTCAGTTTGTTTGTTTTGGAAGATATTGTTCAGAAATATTAGCTTGGTATGGATTTCCGCGAAGTGAAACCAGATTTCCATCCTGTATAGTTTGTTCGTTTATGTGCTAATCTTCAAAAGCACTAGATGAATTTGAATGTATTTGGTATGAAAGTAGCATGAAATATAGGAAGGTTACGACTTTTTACGTGACTGCAAAAGGATGGTTATGTTTTTAACATCATATAGTCCACAGGAGCAAAGACTCAGGCGATTACTAGTGTAAAAAATATTACCTCTATGTTTAATTGGCTAAACGGATTGGAATGAAACTTACTACAAGAGTATACCTCACGCTTCGGGTTGTATATTCCTGTGGAACAGGTTTTGCCTCTCTAAGGCATTAGCTAATAACTTACCTAAGCACTCAAAAAGTACTAAATTCTTTTTTTTTTAATTTGAAGACTATTTATTCGGTGATAAACACACACAACAACAAACAAAAGAAAATTACAAACATAAAAAAAATAACACTAAGAACTTCGCTGAGCATGTCTACACCGAAAGGGTTACCAACTCAGCATTTGCTGGGCGAAAGACACCCAGCGCTGGTTTTCAGTTGGCACCCAGCAGTGACACACGGACGAGGGTAAATAAACTAATGTTAATGAATGTGGAGTGTATTAAATACATAAATAAAATAATATTGAAAGGTTCGTTCGTGCTACGTGCTAAATATAAAAGATCTTTTAAATTGTAATTTGAAAAGCGCCACCAAAAAGCACGTTAGTTGCCCAGTATCAAACTACCAATTTCTTCAAATCCTTCTACCAATTTTCTAATTGGTAGTACTGTAGTTGAAGTGTCAATAAGGTGTTGGACTTATTGTGGTCGATAGGTCGCGGATTCCAAGCACAAGCATATTTAGCTTAGTTGGAGGGGTTAACAAAATTGCTAGTAATTTTAATTCTACCCAAATTGCTAATTTTATTTAAAAAAAAAAAAATCTCCAAGATTACTTAACTTATTGTGCCGTTTTTCGTAGTTAAGTTTGTAGCATTGAAACAGTGAATCTGTAGTATCGTGTAATGCTAGAATTACCTCAATACTTTCGGTGTTGTTGGCCGAATTTCCCCACAGAGCGCCAACCATTTTGTATGCACACAATTGTGAATTTTTAACCCCTAAGAATTTTCCATATGTAGCGGTAAGCTGTTACAGTGCTTAAAATTTTATGGTATTTAAGGATTAGGAAAATTTTGGAAGAGAGTTTTATTTTTAAAGTTTTGTTCTGTACATCGGGTGTAAGTAATATTAGTTGTTCGGGTTAAACTTTACGGATTAAATAAATAAGATCTACCTAACGTTTACATATTTTGTAATTAGGTTAAAAATATTGCACAAAAGTATTTTTTATTCAATCTTACCCGAGGCTGGTGTTAGCTGGTTATCTTAAAAAGTAACACTGATGCAAACCCAGTAACTGGGTAACACAATAACTATTGGCAAAACTGGTTTATGATTTTCTGGCCTCTGACTTCTCTTAACGACTGCCTAAGATGTGCTAATGATAGCCCCAACTTGTTGATCGGTTAAGCTGTGCTTAACTTTAAAGATCTGTTATGTTTAGCCACGAGCTCCTCCATCACTTCTTCATGTATAAATATTTTTGCTAATATGCAATAATTTTAATGCACATTTTCAGTGTATATTTTAAATCTGATTTCATTATCCTGAGTAGCGGCACATTCATACGCGAATGTCATGTTTTTTAATCTTTATATTTTATAAAAGCAGACGGTGAAGCTTTTACAGTAATTTTAATTTCGTTGAATTGTATGTGTTTGCCTCCGAGGTATGCGTTTCTTTTGTTCTTTTGACTTAAAAAAAATGTTTAGCAAAAAATAGAACCGACTTCCATATCAAAACACTACAAAGACAAAAATAACTTTAATTTCGGAAGTCGGTGTTGTTGGTTTTGGATTTTCTTTAATTTTTTCACACCGCCTTCCGAAATTAAAGTTATTTTTGTCTTTGTAGTGTTTTGATATGGAAGTCGGTTCTATTTTTTGCTAAACATTTTTTTTTCACGCTTTTTAGTTACAAAAGCCATAATGTCAACAACTTATCACCTTTTATTATATTGCTTTTCCCGATGCATAGCCGTTAATTTTTGAGGAGTTCTCCTGGTACTTGACCATCAGCTCTACATCACCATATGTATTGTGACGAGCATAAAGTGTTTAACATCCGCACTCAAGTAATCGAATCGCAATCCACGAAATACTTATTATTGAGGTTTTTCAGTGGCCATCTGTGGTCTTCATCATCAGTTCAACTTCCCCAAATGGTACTTTTCGGAAGCAACTGCTCAAGGTACTATAAGAAATACCCAAAACGCTATAGGTGTGCCTATAATATTTGAAGAGTTCTCTCAATTTCTCCAGGATCCCATCATCAGATCCTGATTTTGTAACAATGGGACCAACTAGAAACTATACCCATTCGAACGCAAAAAGAATTTTTCAAATCGGTCCAGCCGTCTCCGAGTTATGAGGTAACATACATAAAAAAAAAAAAAAAAAAAAAAAAAAAAAAAAGTTCAAGACGAATTGTAAACCTCCTTTTTTTGAAGTCGGTTAAAAAAGGGAACCAGCATTGTGGGTAGAAACAAAAATTGAACATATTTTTTTTATATGGGATGGGTCCGCCTGCTTGTCACTTTTTAATATGTGGGTTTTTTAGATTTTTAAATAACTTTTTTTTTCAAGATTTTAGTTAAAATATGAATTAACAATTTTTTAGCATTCCCGGTCGTGTAACATTGGAGCCCACCGGATTCAGAAAATGAAAGAGCTATGTCCATATTTTTAAACTTTCTCTTTGTATTATTTTTGCGAGTATTACACTAATGATAAACATAATAAACCTTTTAGAATCCTTGTGTTAAGTCCTTTAATTACCATACTGAACCTGAACTGATACTTACCCATATTGAAGTAATCGAAAAAAAATTTTTTTTTCTCTATATACAACGTGTAATTTAAAGGGTATATACATACCGAGTGCACGGTTTCTTTGGATGATAACAAACGATATGGCAAGGGTTTTCTAATCCTATGTCTACATATGTGGAGCATCAGTCAAGAGAAGGAAAGACCTGGTCTGTACTCGGCCACAAACTAGACATGCTTTTGTTTATAGATTTTACATATTTTTAGGACCTTTTTTATATAATAAAATTAATAAGTTAATAGACATACATAGCAAAAATTACAAAAAATGCAGTATCATGTTATCGGAATATTTAGCTAAGCTTAATTATGCAGACACTGAGAACTTGTTACAAATTTTAAAATAATTTTATGTGATTAGTTTCTATTTTGAATTTTATATAATGTATCCATATTCCTTTAGTTAATAAACATTTATTGTATAATTGTTCTTTTTTAGACTAGTTTTACAAATAATAATTGTTCCTGCAATAAAAAAACATTATTAGCGACAGCCTGAAACACAGGTTTAACCTAGCTCAGGCAAGCCGTTAAGAGGTATTTTAAGTACAGGTGATTTAATTTAAAAGTAAATAAATAATAGATGTAAATCAATTATATATACCTAAGCATTAGTTTTAACATTTATGTAATCTTTTGATTTATTGACCAATGTATATTAATTGTAAATTTTGGATGCAATAAATATTATTATTATTATTTCATTTATTTAATCTATGTACATATCAATTACTATTGTAAATTTTGGATGCAATAAATATTATTATTATTTCCTTTATTCAACAAATATCTCAAAAATTACATTTTTAAATATTTTTCTATAAAAACTTACAATAAAAAAACATTTAAAAATATAAAAAATGGCAGTCCATCGGTGTCGGGAGCAGGGTCCAAGCTACCGGTGGTTAGGTCTCCAGAGAAAGGAACCTCCTCACAATGCGAGCCGTATCGAGGAGAACTGCCTTCTGTATCAGGCCCTTTATCCAGCTGTGCAACGCCAGCTTCGACAGATGGTCGTCTTATTATTATTATTATTATTATATTAGAAATTTCAATACATTGATACCAGAGGCCGAAATTTCAAATTAAGAAGAACGAAGAGAATAATAGTTTTATTGGCAAGTGACGTGGAAAGTGATGACCCTCATAGTGCTGTGACACATTTGTTATTACTGGTATTCAAGAAACATATGAAACCAATAATTTGGGGTCAATTCTGTGAGTCACTTATTTTGAGCTGAAACTTTGCATAGAGACTTCATACCAGATGTTGTCTTCAGTCCTTTTGGATAGATATGGGGTTTCCGTTACACGTTGTATAATGGCTTTACACAGCCGCCATGTTAGATTTTTTCAAATGTCACCTATCTAAGAACACTTGGGCTGCTAAGACGTTTTGGAGAAATGAGGTAATAAAGAATATTACATACATACAAGATACGCTTGAAAAACATTACCCTTTCTTTGCAGTCGGGTAATTACTACATTACAGACGAAATCAACGGTTTAACGTGTTTTTCGAGGCACGGAGGATCTCGAAATGTTACGATTGTCACCATCTACCGCTCGACCTCGGCAAGCGTGTATGTGCATCATATCATTATGCATATCCTTACTAATATTATAAATATGAAAGTAACACTGTCTGTCTGTGTGTTACGCAATCACGCCTAAACTACTGAACCGATTTAAATGAAATTTGGTACGGACATATTTTAGAGCCTGAGGAAGGACAAGGAAAAAAGGGCTGTAAAGGGTTGAAACAGGGGATGAAAGTTTGTATGGAAATTACGTCATTTATAAAGCTAGAAGCTTGAAACTTAATTTTTAGACTTTTGGTTAGAAAAATGTACTTAAATAAGCTATTAACAGTAAAATATTGTAAATAGCTTATTTATGTATGAGTTTTATATTCAAAATAATGAGTCTAAAAAATTAAAAATGCTGCCGAAAGTCACTATTCCGCGCGGACCGTGGATAAAGTCGCGGGCACAGCTAGTATGCCTATATGCTACGTCTAATGCAGACTATTTACGTCAATACCTGACTTCTTTGATTTTTATATGAAACGATCGACTTACCGACCGTTTTGGGACCACAGTATTTCGTCAGAACGTTCCCACAAGCCAGGTCTCTCAACCTGACTCCATCTCGGTGTTTTTACTATGAGTAGGAACAGGTATCTCAAGAGTCTTTGTTTCCCTGGGGGTATAGGTGTGAGATCTACGATCGAACGAGAGAGCCCAGAAGTTGCTTTAAAGGTTGATGGGTCATATGAGGCAGGGAACACAGAAGCCGGCTGATAGTTTCACACCTTGGCTGTGCCCACAATAAATGTAGAGGAGGAGCGGTATATCGACCAAGTGTGGATGGTATCCTACAGTACGTCTGCTAGACCGGTAGTAAAAGGGGGATGAAGGTCGTGGAGCTCCTGCTTATTCCTCTCTAGCTCCTGCTGATTCTCCGAAATACAATCTGTAGAAGATAGACAGGCAAGCAACGTTTCTTAGTTACTTCTAGATAAGCGTGCTTCATCTTCGACCACATCATCGCTTACCATTAGGTGAGGTGCAATCCTAATCATCATTAAAAAAAACTATGCTGAATGATAGCTATAGTATTTTTTTTTTCGTTTTAACATATTCAACCTCAACTATTCATATAAAAAACTACGTCCTAAAAAAAACAAAAATATAAAATCCTATAAAAACCAAAGCTGTGTAACAATTGACTTATGTCACGTGACTGTGCCTATTTCACCCTCTGGCCTCCCTGCCCAATGCCCAAACGTAACAACGTTATGTAAGGTCCCCCTATTTGAATCTGCAGGGGAAATACTCATGCCTGCCTTGCAATTGAATTTTGAAAGTTTTTGCTGGCTGGACTTTTTGTGCTTGTCCAGTTAAAAGCTATTAAAGAAAAATGATTTTTGGAAAATATTAAGATATGGTAAGTATGGTTTTATACGTTGACGCGGTGCGCCAAACGTTTTGGGAATATTTTGATATTGTGTAAAGTGTCAAATGCCTTGCTGGTATCTGTGTTTCCTGATAGCTATACCCTGGGGGTCTTTAAGTCATGAGTGAATAGCTTACTTTTAGATAAGCGTGCTTCATCTTCGAACAAATCTTCGCTTTCCATCAGGTGTGATCATGATCAAATATGAGCCTATCGTCATATTTATCTATGCTCCTATTGAACTGTTTATTATCAATTCTGGTTAGCTAAATTTGTTGCTAGGAAAATATATGAATACCGATACATCACCAGTAAATGCTGTATTATCTACCCATCACGCACGTTTTAAGAAATATATTTACGCGTATAGCTAACGAGTCTAATTTGCTTCCGGAGTCTGTGTGGTCTGATATAACCTGGAAGTCTTTAAGTCAAGAGTGAATAGGTAACTTCTAGGTAAGCGTGCTCCATCTTCGACAACAAACATTGAATGCTGTCAAGTGAGATTGTGGTCAAACGGCGAGCCTGCCATCAAGCGATGATGTGGTCGAAGATGAAGCACGCTTACCTAGAAGTAACCTATTCACTCTTGACTTAAAAACTCCTAGGCTATAGCTATCAGGAAACACAGACTAATTATAATTGAGTTCTTTCAATATCTGAAAGATTTCGTTAAGTTAAAAATTGCACTGTATAATTTGAAGTTAAGTTTCGCCTTCCATAAAGTTATTGCATTTCATTATAAGGCACTAATGGTTGATCTGACGTACTGTGCTGCATATCGCGGATTTGATTCCTGCGCTGAACATTATTTGCTAAATCTTAATGTGGGGCAATACATGTTTAAAAAAAAGATCACACTCATAATATGACACACCCACACACAACTCATAAAAAAATAAAAGAACATCAAGTACGCTCTTCGTCCACTCAATAGAAAAGTTTCAAAGACATCACTCTCATATCTGAGCAACAATTATTGCTTCCCAAACCCAAATAACTTCCCGATTCTACTTGAAAAACAAATCTACTCTTAGACCTATCGCAAAAACTATAACACTTTAATGCATCGACTTAAGGTTGAAATCACCACGTATTGGCGTTTTTGAGGGGTGTTTGTAAAGTGGATATCATGTATGAAACTTGAAAGACAAATTGTGTATATAAGTTAAGTTTGAACCACAATAAAGTTTGATTTCGGTTAGAGAACTATTAGATATGTCGGGTGGTACTAAACTGACTTATATTTTGATAGATAAAACTTTTATTAGTCAACAGAAGACACAACACACAAAAGCACGTTAACACATTATAACATATAAAATACAGAAAAAAATAACTGAATAAACGTATACAACCAATAATAATTTAAATGAGAAAAAAACAAATTTAAAAATGTAACACAAAAAATTGGTGTAGTGTGTGTCTCCGAATTGCATCAAATGGGAGTCCAGCTCAGGATGTGCCAGGCAAATGTGCTTGACGCTGGTATTCTGCTGGATCCCAGTAGACGAACGAACGTCGAGTAGGTGGTGTACAATCTATATATATAAAAGCGAAATACCACTCACTGATTAATCACGAAATCTCAGAAACTACAAGTAGTAGGGCTCTTAAGTTTTGCATGGAGGTTCCTTATTTTGCGAAATTCCCACGGGATCGGGATTTACACGGGAAAATCTTCCCACGCGAACGAAGTCACGAGCAACTGCTTGTAAAATAATAAAATAAACTAATAGTAATAAAGATATCTGACCAATATTAGTTTTGTTTAATTAATGAAGGGGCTCATACATATTGTTACGCCAGGCGTTTAGCGAAGTACGTCGAGAAACTTCGACAGAAATCTAGAATGTTCGAGACATTAACGCCATCTAGCGGCGAATAGCAGTACTGAGTATATCGAGTCGAGACACTAACGCCATCTAGCGGCGAGTAGCAGTACTGTGTATCTCAAGTAGCTTCTGGAATATTCCTGGCAGTATAGGCAGTGAGTCGATTGTACAAGAATGTTCTAGAACGCAGAGCAGGCTATAAATAGATCGCAAAGGGACGCAGAGAGTCTTATTAGAAGATACGAGGCAATATAATCGAAGCTATACAAGTGAATTTCAGTGTGATTTAAGTGTTAAGTGACAAGTATTGTAGTGCGGATAGCTGTGTTAATTTTTATTTTGTGTTTATTTAGTTAAATCGTTAATTTTGGTTTAATTAGCATTCATCAAACCCAGCTCGTAACAATATTAACAGCCGGAGTCAATCTTCAAGTCAAGCAATGTTTGCCACGGTTAGACCGTGGATAGTCACCCATCACAAATCGAAATTCCTCGGTGCCTCGGAAAGCACCTTAAGCCTAGTGTCATTTGTATAGTGGTCACTAGCACGACTACTGAGTATGAGATCCCAGGTTTGATTTCCAGGTCGAGCAAAAAGGATTTTTTTTTCAAATAAAGTATATATAGGCGAAAATAAAAGGAAATTATAGGACATCGAAAAATTCATCAACATCGCTATCAATGGGAAAAGTGCCCAGAACACTGGCCGCATTGCCACATTGAATGGCAATGTTTATTCTCTGTCTAAAGAAATGGCCAGCCCTCTGGTCACTTGTGGAGTCGACTAAACGTTTGCTGATGTCACGAAAGAATCGATGCGCACTCGGACCCCATGGTCCTAACGTTTCAACCCCAAACGGCTCAAACATATAGCACCCAATTAGGTTGTTGTATTTGCGCCGTTTCAGATTTTCTGCACCTGCAGCTGCAGCCCCAGCACAGCCCGCCGTATTGAGAAGATGGGATGGCGCAAGGGTGTCAACACAAATAGCATCCCACACCAAAGGCCTACCCAAATTCCAAGGCATTATAGGCAAAAAGGTCTATTGGGTTTTTCTATTAGACATTTCTCAGTAGAAGCTCGGAGTTTGGAAGTGGCCAGTATGATACCCCCGTGCTTCGGTTGGTTCCGGCTATCAATTGAACATCTTTGACAGTCTTTACGGGTAGTCAGAAGCCAGGAAATCTCACACTAGTCGTGCTTAGTGATATCGTGTTACCCAGTTATGGAGGTCAGATATGCAGCTGCCCCATGTAAGACACTAGTATTGAACTTCATCTGGTTATACTGGAAACTGAACCCAACATAGCAAAATGGCTAAACAGATGAAGGCTTATCTTATTATCATAATGACTTGTGATCGAGAGGTCGCAAGTTCGGATCCCATCCATTACACTATCGCCGTGAACCCACTCCAGACACAAGCATATTCAGCTTAGTTGGAGGGGTTAACAAGATTGCGAGTAATGTGAATTCTACCCACATTGATAGTAGTCTTTTTTAATATAAAAACTTTTTACCAAAAAATTAAACCGACTCCCAAAAAACACTGCATAGTGAAAAATAACTTTAATTTCGGTATTCGGTGTCTTTAATAATAATAATAATAATATAATAATATATTCCACAACTTTTTTCACACAACGCCATCTAGTCCCAAACTAAGCAGAGCTTGTGGTGTACCGAAATTAAATAACTTTAATTTCGGTATTCGGTGTCTTTAGTTTTGTAATTTCGTTTTTGGCACCGACTTCCGAAATTAAAGTTATTTTTCACTTTGCAGTATTTTTTGGGAGTCGGTTTAATTTTTTTGTAAAAAATTCGTACTTATCCCCTCAAATTTGAAACGTCACAAAATGTACCGCCTTTGTGGCCGCCGGCGGCTTTCCGTGATTTGAGCGGCTATTCAAATCAGAATCGCACCATATTATGTAGATTATAGTCTGAGATGATATTTCGAGGAAAGAAGCACACAGATTTGAGTGGACTTATCTAGATAGTGCAAGCATTTGTCAGGTATCATGTAGCTCAAAAATATTAGTAGCTTTGTTTATTTACCCATTGTAATACACTTTGTAGTTTTTAAGTATTGGCGTTACTTTGCGGAGTCAAGAGATAAAGGTATTTAAGTTAAAAGTGAATTTCTAGGTAAGCGTGCGTACGAATACTTCAGAAAAAATATCAAATGTTAATTCCGCCACATGCAAAGAAACCACACTCACACACACACACTAACACACACACACACAAAGTGTGGATTATTTGCAAGTGGCATATTTTTATTGCATCCCTTTTGCATATAGGTTGGTGCTGCATAGCATGCAGTATTGATCATCTAGTCTTTGGTGGAATTATAATAACGTTTTATAATAAAAATAAAGTTTTATTTGGAAAAAAATAACAAATACAGACAGAAAAACAATATTAAACGATGATAGCTGCAAAAGTTGACAAAACTGTGGCGCAGCTATCGACGCCCGACACCAGCTGAGAGGGAAATTTATTCTAAGTAAGGAACGTATTTACAAACAAAAAAAAAAAGAGAAAACTGTCGAAAGACAGACTCTATGCAGACGATTTGCAGCTTTATTGACACTTCTTGCTGGCTGACGCAGACTCGGCGATTAGTGCCATGAATTGTGACTTGGAGAATATTAGTCAGTGGGCTAAATCATACGGATTACAGATTAATCCCTCCAAGTCCCAGGCTATGATCTTGGGTAGTCGATACTATCGCTCTGCACTTGACACTTCCTCTTTGAGGCCATTATCCCTTAACAGCTCGGTCATTGCGTACACGGATGTGGCAAAGAATCTCGGCGTATTACTTGACAGCAATCTTTCTTGGCGAGCGCAAGTAAGTGAGGTTAGTCGAAAGGTGCACTTTTCCTTCCACTCTTTAAAATCCCTTCAAAGCTTCTTGCCTTTCAAAACTAAAATTTCTTTAGCTCAAACTTTAATCCAGCCGATTATTGATTATGCCTGCTATTTGGATGCCACTGAGGAGCTCTTATATAAGCTTGAGCGCTTGCAAAACTTGTGTATTCGCTTTGTTTTTGGTCTGAGGAAATACGATCATGTCTCTCAGTTTCGCAAGGATCTCAAGTGGCTCCCTATCCGTTATTATTCCTTTTGTACAACATCCTATTCAACCCCGCATATCCTAACTACCTGCGCGATCGTTTTTCATTCACTCATCCTACTGACGCACTTTGTAGATCCCACCTTAAACTCCATCTCAATTTCCCATCCCATAAAACCCGTTTCTATTCCCACTCCTTCTCCTTTCATGCAGTACGACTGTGGAACTCACTTCCCGCTAAAATCCGGGAAGCTAAATCCATTAATATTTTCAAAAAGCTGGTCAAAGATCATTACCTATCTAACATCCCGTAATGTTATATATTTATTATAGGTATATATTTTTATAGCATTAATATAAATATGTATTTTAATTCTGTGTAGGTATATATTTGTTTATTATATCATTATAGTTTAATTGTATAGCTAAGTATGTTTTATTTATCGTAACTAGTATTTATACACACTGAGTCTATCATCTCCTCTTGAACTCTCCTGTCGCAGGTCTGCTGGAAGAAATTTCTTAGGAAATAAGCAGCACCTTTGTGCTCTTTTGTCTGTATTTAATTTTTTTTTTGTAAGTGTCATGTGTGTACATAAATAAATAAAAGACTAAGATTAAGATTATTAATTGCCGTGACTGATTTGTGTGGCTGTGTGAGGTGTGTATTAGTGTGAGTTGTGTATTTGTGAATGAATGAATGTGTATAAGAGTATGTGTCTGCATATTTATTATTTAGTTTCTGATTTATATACTTCAACAAGTTAACACTAGATATATTTTTCTGAAGTATTAGCTTATTATGGTGTACAATAAAGAGTATATGTATCTATCTACCTTCCTTTACATTTAATTCTCCAAATAAAATTCACATAGTAGACTAGACAAATAAGTTTCTAAATTAAGAGCTCCGGGATATGTCTCTTAAGAGAATTGTGTGGAGGGAACCACAAATTGGGTCCCAAACATTAGGAGCCTACGACGCGGCTGGCCTACATAGAAGTAGCGAGAACAGCTTAATTTATTCCTAAAGAATTGGCCTTAACACGAGGAATAATTGGAGGCTTTTTCTCTGCGGTTAGGAGCAACAAGCTTATTCGTAGCTAAGAAATAAAAATATTGGATCTATTTTGTTCACCATAATATAATTAAATGAGGACTTAAAGCATCAATAGCCTAATGACTGAGGTGTCGGATTTGTGATCGTGAGGTCACGGGTTCGAACCGCACCCATTACAGTATTGCCGTGAACCCACTCCAGACACAAGCATATTTTGCTTAGTCGGAGGGGTTAACAGAATTGCTAGTAATGCGAATTCCACCCACATTACTAGTAATCTTTTAAAAAATATTAAAAAGGGCGGTCTTATAGCTAAAAGCGATCCTTTATAGACAACCTCTATCAAGCCCAGGTTCGGAAGTGTATGAAGTAGTGCTCTCATCTTTGGGATGAATCTGCGAAATACCAACTGGACGCGCTTGAGTCTATCGAGAAACGCGCCAAGTGACTCATTGGCAACGATTCACTGGTCGAATCAAAGCTCCAAAGCCTTCAACACCGACGACGAGTTGCAATTCTATCGGTTTTCTATTGGTTACATTTCGGGGAGTGTGCGATGGAATTACACAATCTAATTCCGCCAAGCCCGTTCCATCATCGGACTACACGACAAACAGCGATGCGCCATCGTTACATGGTGGACATCCCACCATGATATAAATATTATGATTGACGAAACGTTTTGGGAATACTTTCATTGTGCGTACTGCTAAGAAGTGGAATTCCCTGCGGGAGTCTGTGTTTCCTGATCGCTATATCTTCGACTACATCATCACTTTCCATCAGGTGAGATGGTGGTCAAACCCAAGCCTATTATCAACAAAAAAAAAACTGTTGATGGATTTGACACAGCAGGAAAAAATCCATGGAGTACTAATTACTTCATTCAATACATAAATAATGAACTGCATACTCTATACGTATACATAAAAAGGTGAGACATATAAAGTACCATTGTCTATAAAAAAATTAAGTAGAGCGTCCGAGACCTATTAGCATGTTTTTTTAAAAGAATAAAGGGTTTTTGCTTTTCATTCATTTAGGTAACCCTTTTACACTGAGGATTATTCATTATCAATGTACGTTACAATGTTTTCTATTATTGTAAAAATACCCAAGCAGGTATATTACTTGGTGTAGTTTTCATCATCAGCACTGTTCTTAAAACGGTGAAACAAAACATCATGAACCAAAGAAATAGCCAGCCCTTGGGGCACGGAAAGCGTCAATGAGCCTTTTAGATGCTTAGCTTAGCGTAGATACAACGAGGCAATGCCGCCAGTATCTTGGGTACGTTGCCAGCCGACAGCGTTGAGGATCAATTTTTTATGCTTTATTCTAGTTCATATTCTAAGTATTTTAGTACATAATTACGCATATTTTTTTAAATTTCATTTAATGTTATTGTTAAGGTAATATAATTTTTGAAAAAATGTTCTTGTTTTAGAAACTGATATACAAGTAGGGTTGCCATACGATCGGAATTTTCCGGACACGTCCGGTAATATAGGTCTATGTCCGGAATGCGGAGGGAATCCTAAACCGTCCGGGATTTCTATAATTGAATGAAAGAGTGAAACATTAAAAAATACAATGTTTTTATTTCAAATTCAAGAAAGTCAGGAGTTTTCATCAAGTGTCCGGAATTTACTCCGGATTTTCGATTTTTTAATCTGGTAACCCTATATACAAGGGATATCTCAAGGAAGTTATACGGCAAAAGTTCTTAATGTATACAACGTGTAATTTAAAAGGTATATACATACCAAGTGCATAGCTTCTTTGGATGATAACAAACGATATGGCAAGAGTTTTGTAATCCTTAGTCTACGTGTGTAGAACTTATTACAAATTCCAATACACTGATACCAGAGACCGAATTTTTCAAATTAAGAAGAACGAAAAGAATTATCGTGTTATTGGCAAGTGACGTGGAAAGTTATTGACCCTCGTAGTGCTGTGACACGTTTGCTATGATTGGTATTTAAGAAACATATGAAACCAATTATTTGGTATCATTTCTTTGAGTCAGTTATTTTGTGCTGAAACTGTGCATAGAGACTCCATACCAGATGTTGTCTTCAGCCCTTTTGGATAGATGTGGGGTTTCCGTTACACGTTGTATATAGACGAGCAGTCATTCGGGGCTTTGTCCCGTGGAATTTATCATGATAACAATATAACACTCCTTCTTTACGGGTGAAAAGTAGCCAATCCACGCTACTTTCATACCAAATTTCATCCAAATCCACCCAGTCCTCTCGTAGATTAGCGGGTTTAAACAAACAAATTTTCCGCTTCATAATATTAGTATAGATGTTTCTATTACACTAACACAATCATCAGAATGTTATAAGATTACTGTTATTGATGACAAGATAAAACAATAAGACGATAAACAGACCAAGAAACTGTAAAATAACAACGGAGATTACATTGAATTAAATGTCTTATTTGACCTTCGTAGAAACAGCTGCTTGTGAGCGGATCCAACGTGTTATGTTTATGTTCGGCCATGGTTTATTATATAAATATGTCAGTTCTATTCATTTTTGCGTCTATGAATCAAAGAGAAGAAGTAAAAAATATTGCTCAAATAAAAGAGTAACTACAAAATTGACAATAGGCTAATGGTTAAAGTGTCGAACTTGTGATCAAGAGGCTGCGGGTTCTAATCCCATCCAAAAACAAATAAAAAACGCAAAAATTAGTATTTCATACAGAGTTGATACGACAGAGGGGCAATAAATTACACTACGTATACTATACGTGTTTAGTGTTAATTTGACACAGTTAAAAATAAAAAGAGCCAAATTGTTTTTCCAACAAACTAAATAGCTTACAAATCAGAGTAAAACGCAACCACCCTTTGTAAATAAATGTGACTGACCTTAAATACCTAGGTAACAACGTGGCAACGTAGCGCGGCGTGTGTTATCTCTTGTCTTGTTCAGATTTATCGCTTTAAGGTGCATCTCATCAAAATCATTTGCGACTAAACTTCTTCTCCTATTTAATTGATTTTTGGTACAAAGCTTGAAAATAGTACCTAGTATACGCAGTTTAAAGGAAAGCCCCTCGGTCGTATCAACTCTGTATAAACATTTTGATATCTTTACGGGTTACTGAGTAAAAGAGTCTTAACAGACATACTGACGAACACACAGACAGTGAAGTGATCCATTTTTCTTTTTAAGGCACCTGCGGAACCCAAAAAAAGAGAAATAAAGATGCTTGTTTTAAAAACAGATTCGAACCCCACCCATTACACTATTGCAGTGAACCCACTCCAGACACAAGCATATTTAGCTTAGTTGGAGGGGTTAACAAGATTGCTAGGTAGTAATGTAAATTCTACCCACATTGCAGGGTTTCTTTAAAAAAAAAAGATCAGCGTCGACGGGGCATCTAGTTCTACGCGCGCCTCAAAGAGCAGTAAACAGTAAAGATAGGGCCCAATAGGGCCAAAGCCTTCCGGGGTTGCAGGAATGTTCTAACAAAAACCACAGCCTGAGAAGTAAGGTCTAATGAAGAAACAGGGTGGGTTTTTAGTCAGTAGTTTTAAGTCTGACTCTCCTTTCCATTAAACCCAGAGTGTGACAAGTCATTCGATGATTTTTCCCCCGAAAAAAGTCTCTAAAGTTCGAAAATGACTGTGAATGACTATGGTCGACAGACAATATATGCTACCAACCATGCCCAGGAGGTGCAACTGTACATTTTTTTATTGTTTTCTATTCATATTATCGATGTAAAGTGATGGCCTGAAACACAGGTTTATACAACGTGTAACAGAACAAACGCAATTCCTGAAAGTAGTTGGTTCAGAATCGGTTTCTGAATCGATTTCCGTCTTAAAAAATAGGTATTAAATTTTGACGGAAATATCTTTCATTTAACTTAAAATGGAAACACAGTATCATGAGAAATTAATACAATCCTTAATTAAAGGAAATGCGCTCGTGTGCGTATCAGCCGCTAACATTGCATGATTGTGTGCGTCTGCGTAAGGATATTGTATGACGCACATACGTTTTTCGTTTAATAAGGATAACTATTCTATAAACATGTCTAAGTTTGGTATTATTTATAATATTTATTTTATTTGTTTGGTTTATATTTATGTACTGTTTGGACTATATGTGCTTTTCTGTAAACATGTTATTTGAATACAGAAGTTAAGTTGTGCTAGTTTAACAGTCAGTTGCTATATTGAAAATACTAATATAATTAGGTGATGCAGTCAGGTTGGAAGCAAACACGAACGTGCAAACTTGCAGTCGATATTAACTGCACTTGCTGTCATATGAAGAAAGGTTTTTCTTGTATTAATCACGATCCCGTGAGAATTCTGGGATGAAAGTATAATCTCCTCTATCGTTCAGTGAAAGTCAAGTTCAGCTTTTCCGGAGATTATCCTGAACAAACATAATAACAGCCCGCAGACGAACTGACAAAAAATTTAAAATCATTATTGTTAATGTTCTAGCATCATGTTAGTAACTATAAGTATTTAAGAAAACATAGTTACTTTGAAATCACAAACACTTAATTGGCTTACTCATTTTTGGCTGTCCTAAATCCACTAAGGCCATGTTCCAAAAACTAAGCTAACAAGTTGGTACCAATGTTACAACAGTCTTCCATTAGAAGAGTAATAATACTTTTTAAACGCCTTTTCTGGGTTTACAGATTATTTGCTTATTCTAAAAGAACATACATTGTTCACTTAGCGAATAAATACATAAGTTACTAAGGTATGTTAGAGTGACGGGGTTGCGGGAATGTTCTAATGAAATACCGCGGCCTCGGAACTTAAGGGCGGTTGAAGGAGCAGGGTGGGTTTTTAGTCAGCAGAAGTCTGACACTCCCCTCCACTCCACCCACAGCGGGAGGAGATTTTTGATGATTTTCCTACCCAGAAAAAAAAAGTCCAGTAGCTAACAGCTTTTTTAGGGTTCCGTAGCCAAATGGCAAAAAACGGAACCCTTATAGTTTCGACATGTCTGTCCGTCTGTCTGTCTGTCCGTCCGTTCGTATGTCACAGCCATTTTATTCTGAAACTATTAGGACTATACATGTAGAACTTGGTAGGTAGATGTATTCTGTAAACCGCTTTCCGATTTTAAGAGAAAATTTAAATAATATTTAAAATAAAGGGGGCTCCCCATACATGGAACTGAAACTGAAAATATTTTCTTTCATGAAACCTATACGTGTGTGGTATCTATAGACAGGTCCTTAAAAATGACATTAAGGTTTTTAAGATGACTTTTTCTTAAAGTTAATCGTTTAAAAGATATACGCTTCCAAAGTGGTAAAATGTGTGTCCCCCCCCTCTAACTTCTATAATAATGAAGTGAAAAATCTAAAAAAACTATATGTTGTAGATCTTAATGTAAACTTGCAAACAAAATTGGTTTGTACGAGATCGAGTCAGCAGTTTTTGAGATACAGTATATTTTCTAAAACCGCAAATATAACTTTGTAATTCATACAAATACTATGAAAAACAAAGTTATTTGGCGTAGTTGTAAAAATTGTCAATAATCTAGTTTTAAGAAATTTGTAAGGCTTTTTGTTTTTTTAGTTTTCAAATAAATATACACTACTAATTTTTAATTAGTACAAAAAAAAATGGGGCTCTATCCGTACCCTTTACTGATCATATTTATGTAGTCAAAAGTAAAAAAAACGAAACCCCAAAATTGTCTACGAAAATTTGTCATAACTGGTAAACTCATAATTGAATCAATCATTCATAACAATTGCTACTAGAAAATACTACGCGCAGTGCTAGTCCAGTTAGATCGTCATTCATAAATCCCGGCAAACTCGCGTCTAAGCTCAAGCCACGCCCCCTCTGGCCAGCGGTCCTTTTTACAACGAGTGAATGAACAAACAGTGTCAATTTGTTAGCGGAAGTGTGCGCGTGCTTTTTAAACATAAGTTGTTACGTTTTTACTGTCGTGATGGCTTACCAGTTTTCATCTCGGGAGTACGTGGCTATGTTGCGTGTGTACTTTTGGTCTGGTGGCCGCTGTTCGTATGTACAGGGAAGAGTACCCAAATGCTCGCTAGCCAAAGGTTCGGACTGTGGTAAATGTTTACCAACGTTTACTCGACCACTGATCATTCCGCGCAACGGCCCATCGCCAAGGACATGGAAGACCGGCCCAAAACCTTTACGACGATGTAGTGGACTACTTTGAAGATCCCCGGCGAAGTACGAATGACGCAGCTCGTCATTTTAATATCAGCCAGTACTGTGCATAGACGATCATTAGTTCGTCTGGATTTCACCCATACCACTAAAGAAAGGGTCAAGAATTGACTACTGTGGATAATGAACCAAGGATGGAGTTCTGCAGTTGGATACTGAACAACACAAGCAAATGGCCCAATTAAAGTATGTAGGTAAAGTTTGAATTTAATAAGTGCCTATTATTTTTCGTGAACCTTTTATTTTACTTTTTTTTTAATTCGTAAAGCTTAAACATGCGTCTAAGCTACCTACAATTACGATAACAGCTGTTGGAGGCGGGGCAAGTTTGAGCGAGACCGCGTGACCGCGACATCACGATTAATGAATACATGAATGGCCTGTACAATATGTCCGTAAATTGAGTGACATTTTGGGATATAAACAAACGCTAATAACTTTGCTATTTATCAATATTATATAGTAAGACTTTACATATATAATAACAAGACCTTTTCTAATAAGCCCTTTAAGTATTTGTACTAATTAAAAATTAGTAGTGTATATTTATTATAGTTACTAACGGAACCCTTCATGTGCGAGTCCGACTCGCACTTGGCCAATTTTTTTTTACTTAAAATAGGTAATTCTAATCTTTCCATCCTCTAAAAGTAATCCCTTTAGACTTGATACCTTCATTACGATCATAATTTTTCCCAAGGTCATGTCAAGGGCGCGCGTCCTTGAGCGAGGTAATAGTAGACGGCATAGTTGACCAAGTATTCAGTTGGCGGCCATTTTGTTCTGCGGTCGTTTTGACCCACGCAACGGTTAATGGCAGGATCCTTCAATTATAATATTGAATTTAATTGTGCGAGAAATGTTAATTTGAGGGAGTAGGTTTGTAATTGCGAGAGCATTTTTGTGGATGGTTATAATTAACAGAAATATTTCGAGATAATTTCGCTTCTGTCTGTCTGGTAAAAAAATTTGTTGAAAGTTATGTTTCAATTAGTCTAGCTAGTTTTATCTGACCAACTTTATGATCGTCTCAATTAGACGAAGATCTGGAGTAAGGTTGCCATTAATCTATATAATATTATATTAATATTATAAAGATGTAAAATTTGTTTGTAAGTTTGTATGTAATCTCTGGAACTAAAGATCCAATTTCTTTTTCATCTGTAGTAAGATGCATTATTGGGGAGTGCGGACTTTTTTTCGGATGGGAATAACTTCTTTCGCTCTGAGTGGTGTGGAAGGGAGTGTCAGACTTCTACTGACTTAAAACTCACCCTGTTCCTTCAGCTGCTCTTAAGTTCCGGGGCCGCGGTATCTCGTTAGAAGTTTTCCGCAATCCTGGTAGAGTGATTGATAATGCATGGAGCCATCTATTACTTTTAGTCAGTAGGACTCTGTCTCTTGTACCGCTCTACCCAGAACGGCACAAGTCATTTGATGATATTTCTCACGAAAAAAAGGTTTTCAGCGATGTCACTTAACTGTGAATTAACAATCACATTCTATATAGTCTAATCTCTCTAGATTTAACTATAGAATCTAGTCGTTAATTAAAGATGATATTAATTCTCAATTTACACCGCCGCGGAATGGATTGGAAGCGCCTTTTTGCATCGTAATTATACATAGCATAATGAATTTTATGTCAACTGTACAACATATAACATACAAACGACAGTAGCTTGGGGAATTTTCGAGAATGCGCGAGGATTCCCGGAAGACGCGCGACCTTTTTTGCTCCTATTTAGTTTGTATGTTATACAATTGACATAAAGTTCATTATGCTATGTACAATTTCGTTCGCTTCTATTCCATTCCGCGGCGGTGTAAATTGAGCCCAAGTTCCATAATTAGTAGTTAAACTTGAAAGCTTGAACACAAAATATTCAAAACTTTCTTGCCTGGTCATCACACAAAGTGAGAATTCAAATCTATAATTACTAAAGAATCTTTAACCTAGTTTCAAATGTCAGCTGAAGTGGGCCATTTTAATGCTAATAAGTCGGTCGGTGTTCTGTTGTGTGAGTGAGCTTACTTTATGGCCCTGGAGACACGGTTCCTGTGTCCAGAACAAAAGGTCATCTCAAGTATTATTAACTAACTTTTTCCTGTTACTTTGCTTGTGAACTTTTCTTGAAGAAATCGTGATTTTTTCCAGCGATTAATAAAAAATGAGGTTAGTCCATGATGGGTAACTGATTATATCCATTTTGTTATGTTAAGTGTAAAGTAACGAGAAAAGGGGTTGGCTGTAATTCAATATTTTTATAAACCCGCTCCTTTTAGCACGCGAAAATTCGTTGTTTTATTTTTTTTTTGTTTGTAATACTTGTTTATTCAAAATAATTTCATTCTTTTTATTTCTTCTTTCTTACAAGTGATCAGTATTAAAATTCAGGCTTACAGGGTGTGCCTCGCAAAAATTAAAGTCAATGTTTTTGATCGAATTCGTTATTGACAATGCATTAATCAAGTAAATCTTTAGAGTAAAGAACCCGAAAATGGAATGTCACTTTGTTTTTCTTTAACCAAAAACAAATATTATATCTCACTTTTTTCTTTAGTTTAACTACAATGGATATGAAATTTGCGAATAATGGAATTGCAAAGCTGGAAATTCAGGAAAACACAAATACAATTTGACCTCTAAACCTTAAAATCAAAATGGGCATTCTGTCCGGGTCACGCTATAGATTCCGGTCAGAGGTCGGTCGTATAGCTGTCCGGTTGTCCGGCTGTCGGGCAGTCTTGTAACTCGGACCGGACACTTGTTATTTAGGACTTGGAGCTCCGCTCCGGGCTCTCTGTTCATATTTAAACTGATGGCTGGTTACGGTTCTAGGTAGTTTGTTCACTGTGTTTTTGTGGAGAAAGAAATATGGGAACATTGTGTGAGGAACGCTGATTTTAAAATGATCTTTATGGTGTATAATAAATGCAGCTCCGAATAAAATGAGCATTAACTTAATTATGATAATTTCAAAAAACGTATTTTATTTTCTGTTTGCTTAAAATTGTATCGCACACCTGGGTCAAAACCTCCGTTTAGGTGATCTCTTGCTAAAAATTAATTTAGTGGTTACTTATTTCATATTAGTGAATAATTAAGAAATATGTATTCTTTCTGAATTATGAGGAATTATTTGGATTCATTTATTTTATATCAATTATCAGTTTAATGCTTTCAAAACTTTTAGTCCTTTTTTAAACAAGTATTTCTATTTACTCATACCTTCACCGCGTCAGTATAACACGCAACCAATCAAGTGAGAAGTTTGGTTATCTATTTAATATTGATAGAGTAGCCACGATGAGTTTAGATACAAAACTTATTATTTCTACAATAAGAAGTAAGAATTATGAAAATGGGCCGACGCGTTTGGTTTCTAAAACGACTCAAACGAACAGGGCACATAAGTACATAAGCACATTACCCACCACTGTATCACGCATTTCAGTAAAAATAATAACAAAGCACATAGAGACCAGATTTCCCATGAACTACATTGTACCAACTACAATTAAATACAACTGAACATTTTCTTAACAATAGTGAATCAATCAATTTAACAAAATACAATAGTTCTCCGGAACAAGTTGATAATTAAGGCACAAGCACCTCCAACTTCTACCGATACCGTTAGTTCTAGCAATTCTCGATACGTTTCAGTTTCCATGTGTATGCTTTCTCTCTAATCAACTTGTGGTTCATACTGGGTCCACAGTTGAACGTAATATTGATTTGTTAGTTTTGTATTATTGATATGTAGGTTTTCTAAGTTTGATGGGATTTTTCAGTTTAAGATTCTGTCAGTTATACTTTGGTTCTTGAGTTCTGCCAATTGGCTCTTCCTGTCAATTTTTGTGGCAATATATTTATGGCAATGGGCTTGGACTTTTGGATGTTCTATTGTTACACTTCTAGCTAATGCTTTAGACAGACAGTACTGCTTTTAAGTTTTTCTGCCTGCTATGGTTCTGGAAATGTTCTTACAACATACTTAGATCAGAGATACATACATTTTAGAAATTATAATAATAAACAAAGTAGGTACCTACTACATTTTTCCATTAACTTAAACTCAATTGAAGAATAAATTATGTAATAGTAGCAAATTGGAAACATGGATTATTAAAGTATACAAGGTGTAACAGATTAAGTGCAGTACCTGAATATTAAATTATATGTCTAAAACAACATCCGTAACTAAATATATGGAAACCAAACCTAGATATTTTTTTATAAAATAGTTATCCTTATTAAACGCAAAACGTATGTGCGTCAGACAATATCCTTATGCAGACGCATACACTTATGCAATGTTAGCGGTCGACACGCACACGAGCGCATTTCCTTGAATTAAGGATTGTATTAATTTGTCATGATACCATGTTCCCATTTTAAGTTTAATGAAAGATTCTTTCGTCAAAATTGAACACCTATTTTTTGTGACGGAAATCGATTTTGAGGCCGATTCTGAACCAACTATTTTCAGGAATTGCGTTTATTCTGTTACACGTTTTATATCTTTTAAATAATATATAATCAGGAACGATGAAAATCAATTATTTTTTAGAGAGTAACCGTGGAGTATCTTTTCGGTTCTTCTTCATAGGAAACGATCAATTCAAGCTTCTGACGTTTTTAAAGTGCCTATTTGAAACAAAATATTTCTGATTTAGTCGGAAACAGTGAGAAAATCTTTTATAACTAGGTAGCATCGCAAAACCAACGGAAAATGACAAAATAGAACAAAACTAAATAAAAGTCATGAACTTCAAAACAATAACCCAACCTCTATCTCAACCCCAACCAAAACAGATATAATATCAATGTTACCATTATCAACTGTAAATAACGCGGGAATTTCAGGGGTATTGTGTTCCAGTGTTGCCAGAAACAATGGAGGGCTAATGTTACCCTTTGTGGAAAAGGTCAGCCATTGTGGCGGGAAAGTGTGTCGATTTTTACAATCACTATTATTTTTTGTTGTATAGGGGATTGGAAAACTGAAGAAGTGGAAATAATATGCGTATTTTTAAAGGTACAACGCTGATTAAAAATAATTGTAGATATGAAAACAATCTGTTGATAGACTGCTTTATTGGTCTATATAGATATCTATCTATCTAGACCAATAAAGCAATAATAAACCAATAACCAATAATTACCAACCAATAATTCAATAAAGAATATATCTATCTAGATATATTCTTTATTGTACACCATAACAGAATTAAAAAATAAGGACTTACAAACTACAAAAGGTGTTACAATGGGCGAAAGTTTGCGAAAGCGTTTGCTGAACATGTGATTTTGGATCGCACAAAAAGTATCATCGTGTCTTTCTATAAGAAATTTCACAGAAGTAGCCCGGAGTTTGGAAGCTTTTGGCGGTGTTACCCCCGTGCCTCTGGAAGCACGTAAAGCATTAGTCCCGGCTGACGTTTTAAGATATCTTTGATTTTCGAATCTAGAAAATGTCTCGTAAGGAGTTGTGGAAATAAAACACAAACACTCAGCCGCATCCAGACGGATAGACTTGACACCGTTCCCAACATATTTGGAAAAAGTGTAAGCAGATAATCAGATGGTATTTCAGTTTATATTTATTCAAATTCAAAATTTGTATTTGTGAACAGAGTGTAGGTTGTTTGCAGACGTTATACAAAAAAAAAAAGAGTTCCTATAATGTCCCACCTGAAGGCATACAAAATAGTATTAAATGCGTTTTCAAAATAAAACATTGTAATTAGGTAATGCAAAATTGAAATAAATAATACAGAGTCACAATTCAATTTTAATATTATTAGAAGGTCACAATTTATATAATAATAATAATAGTCAATAATGTCGTGATACAAGTTGATGTTAATTTCAGAATTAAATATTTTTATAATATGTCATTTAGAAATTCATTTATAGGATAATACACCTTGTCATTCAATAATTTAAAAAGATTTCATTTAAATTCATTAATGTTTTTGCTTAATATAACTTGGTCAGGTAATAATAAATAATTTCACAATTTTCTTCATATTGTGGTCGATGATCAAGCACAACAATAGAACTAACCTATTCACTCTTCACTTGCATACTTTTAAACACATACCTCAACAGACAATTTCACATTTCACTAGTCATGTATGTAATAACAAATACCTTTCTGTGTAACTGGTACAAAGTAGAATGCTTGAAAACTCATACCTATTTGCTGAGGAGTGAGACAGGTGGACCCCCTGTCGCCCAAGCTTTTCATAGCAGTGCTGCAAATTATCTTTAAAAATCTACACTGGCCGTCATATTATGGAATCAATGTAAATGGGAAGCGACTTACACATCTCAGATTCGCCGATGATATCGTACTCTTCGCTGAAACCAGCGAAAGACTTGAAATTATTTTGAATTCATTAGGTGTGGAAAGTGAAAAAGTAGGGCTCAAAATGAACAGTGATAAAACTAAGGCAATGACTAACAGTAATATGGATAAAATTAGCCTGTTTGGCAAACCGATGGAGTATGTAACTAGCAACATATACCTCGGCAAATTGATATCACTAAGAGACAGCAACACAGAAGAAGTCGAACGCGGGGTAAATATGAGCTGGAAGAAGTTCTGGAGCTTAAAAGAGGACAACTGTATCCTACCGACTATCAAACATGGACAGACAACAACGAGTAGATAAGTTAATGCCCTTGTGCACAAAATTCGATTTTGTGCAGCCTATACCCTGCACAAAGAAGCACTTTCAGAGCATGAGAAGTGAAAAGTAAATATTATATAATAACAAATTCTATCTATGAACTTCTTATTGCATTTGGCTGTATGGCTCATTTTCTTTGCCTTAATATAATACATTTATGAGTAGATACGTTAATGCCCTTGTGCACAAAATTCGATTTTGTGCAGCCTATACCCTGCACAAAGAAGCACTTTCAGAGCATGAGAAGTGAAAAAAGTATATACATACCAAGTGCATGGCTTCTTTGGATGATAACAAACGATATGGCAAGGGTTTTACAATCCTAAGTCTACATGTGTGGAACTTATTACAAATTTCAATACATTGATACCAGAGACCGAATTTTTCAAATTAAAAAGAACGAAGAGAATCTTCGTGTTATTGGCAAGTGACGTGGAAAGTTATTGACCCTTGTAGTGCTGTGACACATTTGTTATTATTGGTATTCACGAAATATATGAAACCGATAATTTGGTGTCAGTTCTTTGAGTCACTTATTTTGTGCTGAAACTGTGCATAGAGACTCCATATCAGATGTTGTCTTCAGCCCTTTCGGATAGATATGGGGTTTCCGTTACACGTTGTATATTTAAAATTTAGTTGTTTAGGAATTTTCGAGTTTACCGGCATGTATTTAAAATGACTGCTTTTTGCAGTAGGAGGTAAGTGGATGGGCTAATATTTAATGAATTTAAACTATAGTGAAGGGTTTTTGGTATTACTCCAGTACTGGACAATATGATGGGGATGGTTTTGGTATGAGTAGTGTACCATTGCGTTTTGAGTTCTATGGATAAATCTGTATATTTTGCTATTTTCTCTGAGTATGTCTTATAAGGTTGTGGGTGTTGCATACAGCAATATCTATTATAAATACTAATTTCTTCAGTTTATTTAACATTGTTATATCTGGTCTATTAATATATATGGTTTTGTCAGTAATTATGGTCCTGCCTGTCCCAATATAACTTGAAGTTTTCGTTTTCTAATATTGCCTGCAGTTTTCTTATCGTGTTTGGAGGCGTTTGGAGTTTGATGTATTATTGCAGCAACTTGGTCGTGACGGTGTTTATAATCTGTTTGGGCTATGGCTCTACATGTACCTGTAATGTGTTGTATGGTCTCTGAATATATTGCCAACTAGGTTCTACCTGCGGCTTCACTCGCGTGAAAAGTGGTTTTCAGCGGAGAATGTAGCCTGTCACTCAGTGATAACGTAGCATTCTACTGATGAAATGATATTTTCTAATCGAATCAGTAATGTCAAAGATTACTTTCTGCACAAACCCACCTTTAAAGTATTAGTGTAAAAATATAGATAGTATACATAGATGAGAAAAAAGAAACGAATAAATATATGTATATACATATTACAGACACCTAATATACATACATACTTAAAAACAAAATACACTTAGGCATCGAAATACTCATTCACATCGATGTATTGACAAATTGTGCAACAATTCAAGAATGAAATATAATAAATTTTAATTTCTAAACTATAAAGGATGTTACTAATAACTCCTAAAAAGTTAAAAATAACATTCAAAACGTTAACTGAGTTCTCGATGAACAATTCCACAATGATTATTTAGAACACCAGTTATTTCCAGTTAATACTAGAGTAAACTGGAATATTGATCAGATAATTTCTCATCACTGTAGACCAATATTTGTGGGCAGACGAGTCGAGTCTGGCTGGCCGTAATTTCTCAGTAAATAGCCAAATAAATTTATTTAATGGTTACCCAATGATCCTCTTGAATAACGGCAGGTACTTCGGAAATGGTCCTGAATTCTTAGCGGTAAGATCTTTGGGGAATAAGTCGGCAAGTACGTTATTATTGTGGAGGAGATTTTGTTTGTCGATCTGTGAATGAAGGCAAGGAAATGTACAATGTCATGAGCGGTCATAACTTTTGATCACGTTGATATCTATAAAAACTATTTTGCAAAAAATAAAACCGACTTCCATATCAAAACACTACAAAACCAAAAATAATTTTAATTTCGGTAGTCAGTGTTATTGGTTTTGTATTTTCGTTTTTTTCACACCGCCTTCCGAAATTAAAATTATTTTTGGCTTTGTAGTTTTTGATATGGAAGTCGGTTTTATTTTTTGCAAAAAAGTTTATATTTTCGCGCTTTTTAGTGGGTCAGTGAATTTTCCAAATCGGTTCGTAAATGACGGAGTTATGCGCGAACAAAAAACGCAATGCAGAGTAAACGAAAAGATCATCAACGTAAATATTTTTTTTAGACATTTGTTCATTTTTCAGAAGCGGCTCGTCCGATTTCGATAAAATTTTCATGGAACCATTTGGAAAGTATACCCTTTTTAAGAAAAAAATAATTTTTCAATTCGGTTGGCAAGCAACGGAGCTATGCTCGAACAAACATAAAAAAAAACAAACAAACATCCGAATTGAGAACCTCCTCCTTTTTTAGAAGTCGGTTAAAAATAGACTGTAAACCCGAGTATTTGATAAATATTTGAGATTAAAAATTTCAAGATTTTATTGTATTACGAATTAGCCCGCTCTTGACCTCGATCTCGCCTGATGGTAAGCGATAGATGAGGTCTACGATGAGACGAGCGAGCCCAGAAGATGCCTGTTTACTCTTGCTTTAATGGCTGAAAGGTCATAAGTGGTTATTGATTGACATACCACTGTCATATTCCTGATCGATGATCGTCATGGTTAAGCAACACTTTCCCAGGTCAGTCTTTGGACGGGTTACCATCTCAACATGTCGAAATTCCTCCATGCCTTCTGAAGCACGTTTAGCCGTTGGTCCCAGCTCCCGACTTTCATTAGAACATCTTTGAAAGTCGTTACTGGTAGTCGGAAGCCAGAAAATCTGAGACTGGTCTGACGAAAGGGTATCGAGGTATCTAAGCTTGCGGATTTCAGACAGGCAGTCACTCATTATAAACACTTATACTCAGCGGCTTCCGGTTAGTAAGATAGATAGAATATACTTTATTGTACAGACGACATCACATGAAGCTACCCGAAACTGTCAAATTTTCCCAATCAACCTTGAACCTAATTTCTTTAACAATAAAGTTGAAAATCTATTATAGAAATTGCGTTTAGAATAAGAATAAAGAAAGAAAAAAAGAAAAAGAAATTGTTTAAAGAAATTTAACAGATTGTTGTAGCTTGATGTGCTGGCGTCTGTACACCAAAATTTAAACACACGTATTTAACAATAATACTTAATTCTATGGTTACAATGGCGGTCTCATCGCTGAAAGCGATATCTTCCAGACAAACTCTGGAAGGACTGAAAGAACCTAAAATAATTGGGAAATGGCTAGGCAGATGATGACTAGGTTCTTGACAAACAGACAGACAGACGCTATAAGTTCCATTGTTCTCTTTGAGGTGAGAAATCCAAAAAAAAGAAAATAAATATACTTTCAACCTAACTTGCCTTAAAACAAAACAACTTCAAATGTTCCACCCCCAAAAACGAATAAAAAACGAACCCCACGTAACATCAGTACCTATTAACAAGTTAACACAAATAAATCAATAGAAGACATCCACCTAATCCGTAGCGTGAAACTAGACTCGATAGGGACACCTCTGCCCACCCCTCCTGACTTACCATCAATCTTGCACCGTCGGATTAAAAGCTTGCCCACCCTCCGGAGTCGGGGATAAGAAATGTATGACAAGAGGTAGAGAGATGAGTAGGTTAAGTTCGAACAAATAGAAAAAATCCCTCAGTCTCTGCTATTGACAAATTCTTGTTGAAACAAGGATCCTTGGTTTATTTGTCATACTTACAGAAATACGTGGCTAAATAATAATAGTGCACCTATAGTGCACGGACTCACCGCCATACGTAAACAAACCCTCGGGTCATTGAATTCCCTTACAGACATTCTGAATAGACCGAGAGACCTGATTTGCTTCTGAATGGAGGTTGGCTGGATGGAGTGACGTCCGACACGTCTCACGCACAATGGTCTCGTGCAGATACTAATTGCGGAGACCGGACGAAAGAAGAAGAATAGCCGCACCGATTGGCTAAGGTTGGAGAACTATTTTAATATATCGAAATTCGTCCGTACCTCAGAAAACACGCTAAGGCGTTGTTCCCGGCTGCTTTCTGTACATCTTTGACAGTTTATTCTCGTGGTCAGAAACCAGATAATCTGAGACTGGTCTTACCAAGGGGTATCGTGTTACCCAGTTACTGGGTTGTAGAGGTCAAATAGGCAGACGCTCCATGTACAACACTAGTACTCAGTTGTATATTGTGCTGCTGAATGGAAACGGTCACAGTATCTATTTCTCAATAAGCTCCCATTATTGAACATTATCCTAAAATCGAATAATCCTATAAGTCCCGACATTTATGTTGTTGGCTATAAATAAGAGTCTTCACTGTTTTTATAATGTGTACACTATTAAAATCAGACAAAAGCGAGCTTATGTCGCACAAAAACAGTTCCTTAACATAGTTACCTACCTACACTAAAACAAACGTTTTGTGTTTGTACGAAATTATATTTACAACTAGCAGACACGCGGGGGTTTCGCTCCCATGAACTTTCGAGTAAAAAGTAAAGCCTATAACCTTCCTCAAACTTCTTCCATAGGTACCAAATCTCATTCAAATCTACCCAGTACTTTCGAAGATAAACAAACAAACTTTTCCGCTTCATAATATTAGAATAGATGATAGTGTGTCTTCCATCAATTATAGTACAATTGTTGATGGAAGTAGTGTGTACTTTATTTTTTAATTAATTGGTTTCGGAAACTAAAAACATGATGAAGACGTAGCCGAGCTATGTTTCTGATAGCTATAACCTGAAGGTATTTAAGTCAAGAGTGAATAGGTTACTTCTAGCCAAGCGTGTTTCATCTTCGATCACATCATCGCTTACGAACAAGTGAGATAGTGGTTCAACGCGAGCCTATAGTTTTAAAAAAAAGTTTGATGTAACTTTTATCCTTCAGACCTTCTGTAGTTTTTCTTTCAATATTTGGGGTTCAGTATCGAGTGTAGTATTGCTGGGATCCCCGGATTATGAGGGATATGGCCAATCGTGGACACATTCAGCTCCAACTGTTATTTCCAACAAGTTCGGGGCATTGGGCTTTAAGATTTTATAGACCATTTAGTTATGTTATAACTGTATTATGTTGTGCGAGTGAGGTTTAAGCGGCTTTGGAATTTAGTTGGATGGCTTATTTATTGTTGTGATATTTGACCACATTGTTAGTTTACGGTATTTTAATTTGTGATGTCATTTGAGTTGCTGTGATTGGCTGTTGAGAATACATTAAACAGGGCAATTTTTTTGTTCATAATTCTTCAAACTGCTACTTTTTTCTGTATTTATTAATAACTATTTGTAGGCTATACAAACATTTATTCTAGGGCGGGGATCAAACCCGCAAGACGCAGCGTAGCAACCAATGGGTCAAACCATACGCTCAAAACCTTTTTGGTACACTTTAAGTATGCGTATTAGTTTCAGTGTGATTTGTGTGAACTAAGGAGTGGAGTTCCCTGTCGGAGTCTGCGTTTTCCGATAGCTATAACTTGGGTTTATTTAAGTTAAGAGTAAATAGGGTACTTATAGGAAAGCTCTCCTATAAGTACCCTATTTGATGATGTTGTCGAAGATTAGGCAAGCTTGCCTAATCTTCGACCACATCATCGCTTACCATCAGGTCAGATGGTGGTCGAACGCGAGCCTTTTACTAATAAAAAAATGTGCATCTCTTGCACAGCTTTTACATTTGGCTCGTTAAGGGGTGATTGAAAAGAGCCATTCCAAGTCGCAATGAATATCAAACGCCCTGCAAATCCTGGACATCTAGCCCTCGGTAACGCATCGCAGAATCTAGCTGACTATTTCTTTCACTGCAATAACTTAAACTCATTAAATGCTCAAATTATTAAAGCACATCTCACCACCCAAAACTCCGTTCAACACAAAATAAGAAAGAAAATACACCATTTTTTACGTGCGAAATAACTCACAAAAAATATAAGATAAAGAAAGGGCCCACATTAATGGTAGAAGATTGCATTTAACTATCGTGTGGGGATAAATAGGGAAGGGAGGCGTTTCCCTCAACCCTCAGCCCTTAGCCCTCTGCGTACGGTCTTCCGCAACACAAATCACAAGTAACTGAATGGACAAGCCCTATAAGGCATCGCGCACAGCATGCGATTGTGCGACTTGTCGGTTGAAAGTGTCGCAAATTATTGTCGTTTTGGTCGGTTGAGTGTTTAATTGTTTGTGACGTGCTTCTTCCGATTTGGGTAAAAGATGAGTTTTTATATTTTTGTTATAGTTAACTGCTTTACAGTTTGCATTTAGATTTTGATTGTTTGATATATAGTGAGACATTTGTTGTGTATATTTATTTTCGTAGACTCAAAAAAATTACAGTCTCAATTTCAGATACACATTATTTCACATTGTCGGTACATTAACATGTTTACCTGCTAGTTTTTTTAATTAGCGTTTTTAGTTTTGCCTTTAATTATACACATTTTTTTTTAAATAAAATCCAAATTATACCTTGTTGGTATTTAAATAAATTTATGAAGTGTGGATTATCTTAATGAAGACTTTGTTTTGCCTAAATTAATAAACCACTTCATACTTGAAAATAAACAATATATTATGTATAAAAGTGTTGAAGCTAATCCAGTATTCATAATACAATAAGACATTTAGTACAGGCAATCTTAAACTATAATTAATAATTGAGTTGATATAATTGAGTCAAAAACTAAACAACTTACATTTTTTTACAACATGAAGTTTTCTTGAAACGTTCGTTAAGTTTCAACAACACACATAACAACACGAACAGGACTACAAGACAAATGGCGATGCGCCATCGTTACAAGGTGGACATTCCATCCATACGCACAAAACGTTTTGGGAATACTTTCATTGTGCGTACAGCTTAGGAGTTGAATTCTCAGCTAGCTATTTCCAGTCTGTATTTCCTGATAGCTATAACCTGGGTGTTTTTAAGACAAGAGTGAATAAATTATTTCTAGGCAAGCATGCTTCCTTTTCGACCACATCATTGCTTACCATCAGGTGAGATGGTGGTCAAACGCAAGCCTATCATGAATGAATCGACGTTCAAAAACAACAAAAAAAAACTTAAATAAAAGAAAGTAACCCAACCGTCGGCCATATTCTAGTGTGAGCCCACCTAAACAGATTCGCCGTAATTCGTAGTATTTCGTTAAATTAGTCCGTTTGTTGTTCCTCTCTGAATTGCGCTAATGAAGTTTCCTTATCGGCACAATGAAGCGATCCATTATCGTCAACTGCTTTTGAAAATAAATCTACCTTTTCGTATCCTTTGTTTTCTAGCTTATTCCCACATCATCTTTTTGTATTATCACAATTTATTTACCTTGCTTCTTTTTTTCCTTAAATATATCTCTAAAGCAGCATTTACCTATCTGCGAACAATATTTCAGATATCAACAATACTTATTAATGTTCTTTTTTATATTTTTAACTGTACTCTGCTTCGTCAACTCAATACTTTAAAAGATCAAGACGTTTAAGAATATAATTTGATGGTTTAAAAAGAAATGTCATATGGAGTCAAGAAACACTGACCTCATCTAGTTAATATTTTCGAAAAAAAAAGTGTTAAAGCGTTATTTGGAACTTAGTTTGGGAGTTGGTAGATCACTTCTATCAATTTATGTATCTACATGTTTATAGGTTTAGTCAGTTTTCTTTTTTGTACTTAAAGACCGAATAAATAATATAATAGTTTTCTTGTTCTTTCGTCATTATAAATTCTTCAACGAATATAAACCTTCTAACAATCCCACCATTGTGTCCCGTCTCGCTTTTTCATTTATCTATTTGCTGAAATGTTTCTCACCCAAAACGAATTTCCTCGTGATTCCGTTCCATATTGTCAAATTAGATCGTTTTGTTCAGCTGCTGAATACGCTAACGAAGTTTTCTTATCGTGTTACGTAATGATTTGCTATGGCGCCAAATAATGAGAGTTTGAGACGACAAGGTTTTAGTGTAATTGAGTAATATGCTTTATTGTTTTCTTTGTCGTTATTCATTCTAGAAGCATAATAATGTATATTTTTGGCGCCTACCTGATAGGATACAACGACATGCAGTAGGATCCTAAGATAATAATAATAATTAAGTTCATAGGCTATTACTAGTTTACACTATCTACTATCTCCAGACTAATTTAGAAAAAACAGTTTCTCAGGACGATTCAATAAATATTCAATTAGGTGATACACCTTAAATTGTTAAATACAATTTGTCTCCAGCGCATAAATGTGATATTGTATATGTATTTGTTTTGTATCTAACAAATAGTTTTCATTTTCAGTTCCCATGTCATTAACAAATAATCCAAATTAAATCATAATTAAATTGAATAATATAAAGTGCAATTCCCTGCCAGAGTTTGTTTCCTATTAGCTATAATCAGAGGTTCTTTAAGTCCAGGGTGAAGTTACTTCCATGCAAGCATGATTCATCTTCGATCACAATATTTTTGCTGACCATCAGGTGACATGATGAATGAAAACTTGGCTATCAATAAACCTAAAAAACAGCCTAAAGGTATGATGAACATATTTCCCGATGCAAGTGTTATTAACTACTTACTGGGTTGTTTCATTCACATTTATTAATGTAACTGTTTGAGACACAGTAAACAATTTAATTTAATAGTCTAAACTACCGGAGTTTGAAGCTCCAGAAAGAGGAACCTCCTCAAAACACGGGTGTTCTTCTCTTGTGTTGGTCGAGGCTCATGGTATTGGCCATCACTGTTTGCTTTTATTTTTATGGAGGGTGAAATGCAATAGCACCTCGAATTAATATTATTCATAACTAATCACATTAGCTTTGTAACATTTTGACCATTTGTCGCATAAAGCAACATTGAAGTTTTTAAAACAAAATACTTTTTTATACTATGCTTACGTGAGGCACTGATACGGTTTTCTTAGTATGTACAATAATAAGATTTGATATTTTTTTCAAAGAAGAATTCAGATGTAAAAAAATCGAATGTGAATTCACAGAAAATTAAATTCTGTCGAGCTTCTGTATATGCGCTGGATGGGTTTTTCTTTTGATGGGCAATTCTATCCACCCTTTTGCGTTTACCCATTCAGTAAAAATACCACATATTTGACTGTTACCACTACCCCCTTAAGTCTTGCAAACACTTGTAATAAAACTTCAATTTGTTGAACCGCTCACAACCCTCCCAGGATAGAGGGAAAAAAAAATAAAAATTTCCATCCCCACACGGACGGAGAAAAAAAGCATTTATCACCGCAATGCTATGGATTCTAGAAACAGTCATATCAGCAATTCTTACTAAACACATCGACAGAATTTTTAGCCTTCATCCATTACCGTTTTTCTACTAAGTTAACGAAACATCTTTGAACAAATGCGGCGATGTATATTGAATGGTATGGAGCTGTCGCTTTGTAAAGCAGTCGTTCGTATGTCGTGGTGTGGGATTGGGGGAAGTCAGGGAGTGTCGCGAAATCGCCGCGTTTTGTACACGATAATACCTCTTTTTTTTTTTTTTTTTAACGTGGTAAAATTATCAAATAAGTCCTCCCACTCCGGGCAGGGTGGGAGGGACTGTCAGACTTTTACTGACTAAAATCCACGGTGTTCCTTCAATAGCCCTTTACGTACCGGGGCCACGGTAACGGGATGAGTCCCACGACCCCGGCAGGCTTCGGCCCTCTGCAGAGGGGGCCTCGTCATGTTGCTGACGCTCTTTGAGGCGCGCGTGGAACACGACGCGCCGTCGACCCGGGCATGGTCCATGGTCGGACAGCGAGTTGCCCTTTACTCGCTGTCCGCATGCCCGCGCCTACGGTGGCCGGAGATCGTCGGCCGACGTCCGACGCCGTGGGCGTCTACCACTGCGGCTGGGCTGGAGGGAGGACGCCATCCTCTCCCTCGCGCGGCCCGCCTCCTCCTTCGGAAGCATGACTGCTTCGCAGAAGGAGGCGACCGCTTCCCACTCCCTCTCGCCCCGCAGCATGGCCTCGACCAAGGCCGGGCGCGAGAGGTCTCCGCCTATTGTCGCCGTGAGGACACGTCGGTGCTCTGCCCAAGCTGGGCAGTCCTGCACCGTGTGCTCGACTGTGTCCTCAGGGCGACCCTCGCAGTGGTGACACCCAGGCGTTTCCTCCTTTCCCATCAGACACAGGTACCTCCCGAAACTTCCGTGTCCGGTGAGGACCTGCGTCATGCGGTAGGTCAGGACGCCGTGACGCCGATCTAGCCACTCCTCAAAGAGGGGTCTTACCGCCGCAATTGCGGCGTGCCCGACGATAATACCTCTTAGACGAGTTTCTCCTTGGGGTGAAGTGACGTCATAGAATTGAGACAGAAGGATTGAGTTATTCTTGCAACGTGAGCAAACGGGTCAGTAGCCCAATATAATTAATAGAGGTCCGTCCATCCGTCCTCAATAGGCACCTCTCACGAAAATATAAAATACTTGAGTTGAGACGTATAAAAAGTGACATAAATACTTATGGGGAGAGGTCTGTCATGCCCATTTCTTATTAGGTACAAATACAATGTTTGATAAGCTATACTTGCCCGTGTCCCTGAACCCTAGTGGCCCTGACTGCTACGCGCAAGGTCGTGGGTTCGATTCCCACCTAGGACAAATGTTTGTGTGATGAGCACGATCATTTGTTCTTTGTCTGGGTGTAATTTATCTATAATATGTATGTATTTAGAAATATATGTATGTTTATCAGTTGTCTAGTACTCATATCATAAGCTCTGCTTACTTTGGGACTAGATGGCGTTGTGTGAAAGTTGTGGAATATTATTATTATTTATTTATTATATGCTTTATCATCATCACAATCGACATCATCATCAATGTACATCTTACAATATTTTTATGGATACAAAAAATAAAAATAGTGTATAATGGGTGGTTTTATCGCACAGGGCGATCTCTTGTAGACAACCTTTGGATGGACAGTATTTAAAAGAAACAGATTTAGGGTTGTCAGGCAAAAATATATACTAATAAATATTATATATATCATTGAGAAAAAGGAATTTCAGGAATATAAAACAAATAAAGTCACTTCTGCTGGATATTTGACTTTAAGAATTTCAAATTGGTTTCCAGCAAAAAAGGGGCATTGTCTGTCTGTCCACGATATAATTATTATCATAATAAACTCATAGACGAGACGATGGGTGCTCAATTCTTATTCCAGCGTCGAACTTATTTATGTTTATTTTGAGGTGAACCTTCTGAATTACTTTTACTGTGAGAAAAGCTATAACGACGTAATCATATTACGATAGGAGTTGTTTTAGTAAGGATAATTGAATGAGCCTTATACTCACGCTTGTACTAAAGCGTGAGTACTCTCTGCTGGTTCGTAGCCTGCCCTGAATGAGAGTACAGGCTTAAACCTGTTGAAACGCAGGTCTTTATCTAGCATTCTGCCTGTGAAGCTAAATTGTAACTATGTAACTTGATGTCCAGTGACAAGACCGGTGTAAGATTCTTTTTGAAAAATCGGTTAAGTGCGAGTCGGATTTGAGCACGAAGTGCTCCGTACCATTATCTATAAAAACGGCAAAAATCATGTCTGTTATATGGGAGCCCCCTTAAATATTTATTTTATTTTGTTTTTAGTATTTGTTGTTAAAGCGGCAACAGAAATACATAATTTTTTCTGAAAATTTCAACTATCTAGCTATCGCGGTTCTTGAGATAGAGCCTGGTGACAGACAGACGGACAGACAGAGAGCAAAGTCTTAGTAATAGGGTCCCGTTTTTACTCTTTGGGTACGGAACCCTAAAAAAGACATTAAGTATTTATCACTTTCTAAGATATGGAAATAGGAGACATCTAAACTAATATAAAGTGGACGAGTTGGTTGGTTTGTTTGTTTAAAATTCACGGGAGCAAAGCCCAACAAGATTGAATAAATTGATGCAATTAATGTAGATTAGTTGTTGGTTCATTTCATAAATAAATAAATAACCCTGCTTTTTTGTAGTCAGATAAAAAGTAGCCTATAACCTTTCTCAAGCTTCAAGCTTCACCCAGTACTTTTGAAGATTAGGGCGTTTATACAAACAAACGAACTTTCCCGCTTTATAACAACAGTTTAGATAACAGAATCAGCCAGTAACGTTCTCAATTGCTGGAACTCAGCCCTCCTCCTCAGGAAATGGGCCATACTATACTTACCATACGATACTTAACAAACCATGGGCCATGGTTTGTTAAGTATCGTATATCTTCGTATATTTTGTTATGGATCATACCAGTTTTTTAAGGATATTTTGTTTCACCGTTTCGAGAGCAGTGACTTACTTGACTTGATTTCCTATGAACCTTAGATTGGGCAGAGGGCGTCAAGTACACTTCAAGTAGTCTTCTTTCCATTCCTTCCTTCGAACTCATGACCTAAAACTTGCAAGTCGTGCCTCTAACCACTACGTCATCATTACTCTCCAGACTACTGCCGGGCTAAGATCACCCCTGAATCTTACCAGAAACTTTTATTATTTCATATGATTTCAACTTGTCTTGTCCAATCGAGGATAAACAGTATTGGGTTTTAAAGCGTCATTTTGAGTCCGTATTTTTACCCGAAAATTCTTAGAGTTTGCGAAATGTATTTGATTCATTACTAAGGCCATCTGGTTTAAGTATATCCTCCGGCTGTCTAATACCATTCCCTTAAAATGTTTAACTACATGCATATAACATTCACTTAACGTAAGTACCCCTGCAATTTAAACTACAAATACCCTTAAGCAAGATTACAAAAGCTAACCAAATACACTTTATTTAAAATCCTCGCTCCCTATCAAATAAAATCCCAGAGACAGTATTACTATCCCTAAACACGAAACTGCCCTTCGAGTCCCACCCCTAAGAGATTACACGTTATCAAATCAAATTGTGCCAGTCTGCTACACTCGGGAATCGAACCCCATGCCAGGGGCATTGTTGGGTCCCCTAATGACGTATTGAAGCTTTATAATCTGGTCTTAACAAAGTCGTTCGTCCGTTTGTGTTGGCTTATGTCAGTAAACGCTTGACCAGTTTTCATGAGGCTTAATTTTCAAGAGTTTAAAGGGCGGACACGTGTCTGCTTCAACCTGCCCACTTGAAAATTAAGTTCCGTTGAACTTTCAAAATGAACTTTTCAAAATGAAATCTATATTTATATTACAAATGCCAAACTTTAGGTGTATCTCTCTCTCTCTGCAGTCGATCCTTCATGGTTGAAGATCGCGATCACCATTATTCAGCCTCCAGCGGTTCGTTAGGCTTTTCCACTTGTTGCGATCGGTGGCCATACGGAGAACTTCTTCAAAACTGTGAGAGCGGTTTGTTTTCAGTTGCTCTGACCACCGTAACGGGGATCTCCCTCTTGACCTTTTGCCCTGAACGTTTGCGCAGATGATTAAACTCTCCAGATTCTCATCCTGGCGTCGAACAATGTGGTCGAAGTAACTCAGGATGCGGCGTCGGCATATTGTGGAAATGTGGACAGACGGTCTTCGAAACTGAGCTCTTTAAGAATAGACACATTTGTGCGGAACGCTGCCCATGGTATTCGGAGCACCACACCACATTTCGACTGTGTCTATTTTCTTCCCACTCCTACGCACAAAACGTTTTGGTAATAGTTTAATTGTGCGTACAGCTAAGGAGTGGAATTCCCTGCTGGAGTCTGTGTTTCCTAATAGCTATAACCTTTAACCTTTAAGTCAAAAGTGAATAGGTTACTTTTAGGCAAGCGTGCTTCATCCTCGACCACATCATCACTTAACATCAGGTGAGATGGTGGTCAAACAAGACCCTATTAACAATAAAATAATCGTTATCGTTTTGCAAGCTACTTTGCTTAAGCCACCATAGACCAACTGTGTTATCATGAAATATGTTAACGGTGCTATAAAGGGAGGGCGGCAGAATTACCGTAAAGAAATCGGAACGATTTTATTTATCCGTTTAGCGGGGTGAATTGAGCGTGTGAGGTTTATATTTTCATTTATTTTATTAGGTGGCAATATTTTTTTGTTTACTTTGATAAGTTTTTAGTGTGTTACCTACTTATGGATATTAAGAATAGGATGACTTTTTGAACAGAAAATATCATGTTATAATATTGAAATCGTAGACGCCGGTGTAGTTTTGATATAGGCTGTTCATATATTAAGACAGTAAAATCTGTTTATATATTAATTCTTAAAAAAAAAGGTCGAAACCAAGATTCAGAAAGTGTTGATTTCAAGACTCAAGTTATTAGGAGGTGTCTTATTAAAAGCCTGTCAGTATGATCATAAAATTGATCTGAATAATGGTGGATTTCTATATTTCTTTTAATTAATTAGTTACAATATACGATATCATTAGTACTTAAACGGAATATTTCCATGTGTTTTGAGTTTGTGATATTGCTTGCAACAAAGCCAAAATATCCGCAATTCTTTCAATAAATACTCAATATAAATATCCATGATACTGTAAGTGACCATGTCATTTTAATGACTCAATTTTAATGACTCAATATTCCAAATTAATGGCTAGATACTATTTATTTTTCTATAGTATCGCTCCACCCAGGTTCGCATAATTATAGTGAGCGTCCCACACATACCTACATCCTTTGAACAAAACATTTGTATTAGAAATCTTAATGGGACACTTGGAACAGGGACCATTGTTTGCGTTTGTCCTCTGACTAGTACAGACAAGCGCAAAAACATTAAATATTTTTAATGGTTCTTCAGTTTTTGTTTTCAGGTTTTACGTACCTTGAGGTGTAGGTAATAGGCATTATCGATCATGATTAGTATAAATGAAGCAATTTTGACTATGATGTAAATAAAAAAAAAAAACAAAACTTTGTGGGTGGTGTAATTACATAACAAAACAATACAAAAAGCTCCAAGAAAACACGAGAAGCCAATTATAAGGTGAAAATTAAAAGCCACGCTTTGAGCATTGAAAAATAAACAAGTGTAATATAATATAGGGATAGAGATTATAAATACAGCTTTTTCAAAAATTAATGTTACCTATTTTAGATAACTTTGACCATTGCCCCCAATTCTTTTTTATTATAGACTCAAGTTATCTATCCTTTTGCATCACATCAGTCCAACTCACACTTTTCCAGTTTACCTATATTGTTAACCAACTTTTAATAACTTATAGTAATTGAGAAGAGAATGTGGTGTTCAACAATTTAAAGTTTAAGTTCTAAGTTTAGCCAAGGGCAAAAGTGTGTGACTTTTGCCCTTAACAGTACCTTCACGAAATAATATGAATCCCAACATTCCTAAATTACGCACATTACGTGTACTCTAATTGAAGTACATGTCTGTGTGTTGTGCTGTAGGCTTTGAATGTGAAGTCTAAGTCTAAACTAACAAGTGAAATTGTTTAAGCTTAAAATTGGATTGTTTTAATTACTGTCATAAATGTTACTTATTCGTTTTAGTTTAAACACGTTGTATTTTATCGGCCTTAAAGTTTGATGAAGTTTATTGTGTAGGTAATGGTATGATCATAAAATGCCAAATTAAATACTTAACTTACATTACCCAAATATCACGTGGTATACTTACAACTTAATAGAAAAAAATAAAAATTAAAGAATTCTGACCGTCAAGGCAATATTTGACGTTTAACAAAAAACGGCATCACCATTTCAAGTTCTTTTTTTGCTTGGACAACACTAATACAGGTTGATGTTTTTAAACTTATTTTAATTATAATTAATTTTAAATAAATACGTTTAATTCAGGATCCAAAAGTTCCATACAGAGAATACACATTTCACATGAAATGAAAATGAAATAAAAGAAAAACAAAGCTGAACAGATAGGCTATCCCAACCCACAAGCAAGATGTCTCTTCCGACGTTTGCCTCCAAGTCTAGACTGGGCAGGGGCTGTATTGAAGTGGCACCTGTCCAATCTAAGGGGGCCAAACGTCTCCTGCCGGAGGCTTTAAACGGGTATTGTGCGGTCTATGGGGCCCCTGTGTGTGGGCGCTGAATTTACAGCGGTGATCAGCCCGCCAGCTGGTCGCGTCTCAGATAAAATCAACACTATCCTAATTGCGTAATTCATACAAAAGTGAATCTTTTACAATCAAAAGCAACAGCAAAACCAGCACATCCATGATTTGTTCTTTTTAGTAGACTTCAATTCGAGATATTCGTGTTTATTCTTTGTTGCAGTGCATCTTCTGTACATATCCACTATGTGGCACCATTCCTCATTTACTTCCCTAATAAGAAGAGATGTCATTATCCTAACAATTTCCTTTAAGGGTTAGTGCACACAACCCTCGACAGGGGCCGTTATAATCTGCTCAGTTTATCTTTATTGCAGCAACATGTAACGTGTGGATATGCCTTTAGTTTTGGGTTCTTAGGGGAGTGACGTATTGTGCAGATACCGTGATTTAGAGATTAAGGGGAACTTGGAAGTCGGTAAGGTTTGCTTACTTTGTCTTTAGACTTGAAAACTCCTGGGTCAATGCTGTCAGGAAACTATTTCTTGTTTTTCTTGGTGGGAAAATCATCGAATGACTTCTCCCGCTGCGGGTGGAGCGGAACGGAGTGTCAGACTTGTACTGACTAAAAACCCACCCTGTTCCTTCAGCTGCCCTAAAGTTCCGGGTCCGCGGTATCTCGTTAGAACGTTTCCGCAACCCCGGCAAGAAATGGCCCTATGGAGACCTCCCACTAGTGCTGACAAACAGACACTCTGGATAGAAGTTTTCACTTTGCTGTATGCACTGGAAAGTATTCCACACATACGAGTCTTGTACTGATAATATACCAACTGGCTATTGCCACGAAGTTGTTCGCATGAAAATGACGTTCATTTTTTTTTTTAAAGTGTCCTGGCAATGTGGGTAGAATTCACATAACATGCAATCTCGTTAACCCCTCCAACTAAGCTAAATATGGTTGTGTCTGGAGTGGGTTTACTACAATAGTGTAATGGGTAGGGTTCGAACTCGGGACCTCTCGATCACAAGTCCGACACCTTATCCATTAATTAGGCTATTGGCGCTTTATATTCAAACTAATATTTTACAAGAATGACCTATTGAGTTTTTCACACAGTACAGCAGTGGTCGCAAGTAGTTACAATTACAACTAATGAGTTATAAGTCGTGGACACAGGAATATAATAATAATAATAATATATACCTGTAATTTTCATCATTGCCTCTTTTTACCCAACTGCAAAGGAAGGGTTATGTTTTTTGCGCGTATCTTGTATGTATGTATGTAATATTATTTATTACCTCATATCTCCAGAACCGCTGAACATATTCACATAATTGAGATATCATTAGATTTGTCTTAGCAGGCCAAGTGTTTTTAGATAGGTGACATTAAAAAAAAACAAACATGGCGGCTGTGTGATGCCATTATACATAGAGAAAAAAATTTCTTTTCGAATACTACAATATGGGTATCAAATGAAAGGGCTCAATACAAGGATTTCAAAAAGGTATATCATGTTTATCATTAGTGTAATACTAGCAAAAATAAAACAATGAGAAAGTTTAAAAATATGGACTTAGCTCTTTCACTTTCTGAATCTAAAAAATTGTTAATTAATATTTAAACTAAAAAGCTGAATTTTTTTTATTTATAACGTCTAAAAAACCCAACTACTCAACAGAAATGCAAGAAAGAAGCACATTTTTATTTTAAAAAGTGACAAGCAAGTGGGACCCAATTGAACGTAATATATTCTTTTTAAATGTCCACCTGCTAAAAAAAACCCGACTAGGGTTTTTTTTAGACTATTTAAATATTTTTTTCTCTAATTAACACAATGGAGAAAAATATCTTGAGTAACCGGCTAAAAGTCCTAGCACTTTTTTTTTATTAAAAAATAGGTTCGCGTTTGACCACCATCTCACCTGATGGTAAGTGATGATGTGGTCGAAGATGGAGCACGCTTACATAAAAGTAATCTATTCACTCTTGACTTAAAGACTCCTACGCTATAGCTATCGGGAAACACAGACTCCGGCAGGGAATTCCACTTCTTAGCCGTACCCACAATGAAGGTATTCCCAAAACGTTTTGTGCGTTTTGACTGAAATAGGCCTGTAGTTGGCCGGGTCAGCACGACTGCCCTTTTTGGGTACAGGCTGTACGTTAGCCAGCTTCCATGCTTCGGCACCTTTCCAGTCTCTAGCGAAAGGCGAAACAGGCGTGTCAAGATTGGAGACAATTCAGGCGCACAAGTTCTAAGAACAATTGCTGGTATCCCGTCGGGGCCACTAGCTTTGTTCACGTCAAGATTACGCAGCACTCTACGGACGTCCTTCTGATGGATGCGAATGTCCGACATGAAAAACCCGAAGACTTGGAACATCCACCAACCCACACTGTTCTCACATCGTGGATTAGTTCATTCTCTCTCAAAGAGAGAACGTCTGTGTCCCTGAAGCGGCAACGCGAAAGACTGATTATGTCCTGTTAAGAAGGTAATTGACCTCTTTGAAAACCCCGAAAATTAAAACGTCTCACCACGTTTAAGCTCATTCCTTAATACCTCTTGAATAAATCATTAGATCTCACTAAACGACATTTGCTTCCATACTTTATCAGGTTTAACATCCCGTCTAGACATTTTTGTCGACTTAAACCCGTTAATTAATTATTCAGGGTTTCGCCATGTCTGAACTAGGCTTAGTTAGGTCAAGCTGAATATCACTGTACCGGGCTATGTAATTTGTAGAAGGGTTCTTGTTCGTATTAAAACAGTGAAACCGTTTTCTGCCGAAAGGTGTGATAATGACTGCAATAGAAAGTATTTATAACTTTAGAATTGAATAGAATAGAATAATGCTTTATTTGCTCCGAAAGTAGGTACATAAATAAAAATATGTTTACAATAATGGTTTAGATCCTTGTACAATCTACCTCAAAAGGCATGTGAACATTTAAACACAGGAGAAATTAACTCTATAATAATCATGTCAATGTGGATTAATAGTAATCAAGAAATCAATTAAAATAGATAGATAGATAGATATATTCTTTATTGTACACCATAATAGTAAAACAATAAGGACTTTATAACTAATAAAAAAGGTGATACAATGGGCGGTCTTATCGCTAAAAGCGATCTTTTACAGACAACCTTTGGATGAATTTGACACAGGAGAAAATAAATACGCGGGTAGTCCACGGTGTACTATTTATCTTTATAAAATATAAAAACAATAAATAAAATTCTCAAAACATATACATAAAAATATAAAAAAAAGAAACAAAGACATACATAATAACAACAATTTAAGAGGAGATGTAGAGATCCTTTACCAAGTTTTTGCAAGACGATAGGGTTTGTGCTTGTCTTACTGACACTGGTAGATCATTCCACAGCCGTACTGCTTGAGCTGCGAACGACTTACCATAGTAATTGGTGTTTGTAAAATTTCATTTAACTGCCCCATTGGTCTAGTGGTCGCAATTGCAACTGCTTGCATATGGTCTCGGATTCGATTACCGGGTTGGGAAAAAAAGGTCTATTGGATTTTTCTTCAAGGAATTTCTCAGTAGGAGCCCGGAGTATGGAACTTGGCGGTACATTAAGCCATTGGTCCTTCGGGTTTTATTTCAAAGGAACAGAAAGTACACTTGTATTTGCGCACACACTTGTGCACTCTATCAACTGCACAGTAAGCTAATCTTGGCTGACATTGGCCGCTGCGCCGCGCCGTGTGGCCGGAATCGGTCAGGAAGCCATTATTATACAATTTCATGTATTTATTACATACTCAAAAGATCATAATACTTAGAGTACTTTGTGGCCTACTCAAATGCACCTATCCTTACTTTGGTATTGTTCGTCAAATTGTTGAGCTCCTTAAGTTCTAAGTTGAGCTACAAGATAACTGACAAATGCTTGCACTGTCTGGACAGGTCCGCTCAAATTTGCGTGGTTATTTCCTCAAAAGAATGTCAAAGACATGAACCTACATGCTTCTCATATACAAATACAAATTTTCTGGACTTTAAAAGAGACTTTGACCTCTGAGTTTGTTTCGGTGTTTTTTCTCAGAGTAGTCAGTCAGGAAATACCGGCCTCATCTAGCTAAACTAAACTTAACACGCAAAAAACCAATTTACAAATAAATATTTCATTTCATTTCATTTAATATACGTTTAGGTAATACAAGCTCACATGAACCCTTTCGGGCACTGCAGTTTATTATTTAACAATTAGAGTGGCTTTATTAAAAAAAAATGTTGCAGTACTGAAATGGAACTTATTAGTCAAACTAAATTTCAATAAATATCAAATTAAAAAGGAAATAAAATTAAAAATGTCAGAATTAAATAAGGTAGATACATATATGACATACATTATTAATAACAAAAATATTTCGCAAAAAAAGTCAACAAAAGCGCTTCAGATTTTATGTTTACATTTATCGAATAAAGTTAAAAAAATAACATCATTGGTCTATGCTTAAAATATTCTTATCCCCTTTTAATTTTATTGGATTACCAAATAAGTCATACAGAAAATAAACTACTTCTCCAATTTAATTCTGCTTTTCACACTCGACCCCATTGCTTGCGAGATATTTAACAAAATTTCAATCACCATAAATTATGAATTCCCCCTTGGATTACAATTCTTATCTATTATTTTGATACGGATGTCCGTAGAGCGTGAGTCGTTTATATCGGGACATTAGGCCCGATAATAATCTTTGTAACTTCATTGTAACCGCAAATAAACACCCCCTTAAGATGGGGTAGTAGGGGGTGAAATTGGCGATGGTTTGAAAGCTCAGTGCGAATATTACAGTTGAAAATATTGATAAAAGGGTGGTGGTTTTTTGTGAGATGTAATATTGATGAAGAATCTCTACAAATAAAATTGACGTGTCCATCTATGATTTCAAAATAGCTGTGTTTTCTCAAGAACTTATAGTTTTTGAACCTACCTTTATTTGTATATGTATTTCATGTCTTTAATGTATCAATGACAGCTTCTTCGGGTTGAAAATCTTCAAATATCTTCTCCCGCTTTGGCTGAAGTGATCAGACTTCTACTGACTAAAAACCCACGCTGTTTATCCAGTTACGTTCCGTGGCCGCGGTATCTCGCTAGAACATTTCCGCAAACCTAAAATTCCCACAACCCCGTGCAAATGAAAGCAGAGATCATTTGTTTACGTAGTTTTTAAGGCATGTAGGAATTGGACTGGCCTCGGCAAGTATTACTGAACTTAGAGGAGGAATTCGTGCGGCTATAAACTCCATTTAAACTAAAATGCTTTCAATCAGTAAATCGAATTCCTAATCTAAATTCCAACAAGTACCAAAACTAAATCACTTGCACCAAACATGATCAAAGTAATTTCTAATTTAATTAATGGAATGCAAGTCCCATTACTTGCTTTACATACAATCAATTTAATGCTAAAGGACAATTTATTTCACAATATAGTGATCGAGCTCCCCTAGTACCAGGCTGTCAGAGAGATAAGGAGTTTAGACGTAACGTGTCGAGATGAATCATGGTGAAGACGGATGGAGCTTTTTGTAGCTATCAAGGGTGTGGCGAATAATGCCTTCATTAAAGATAGAAAAAAAACGTCTGCATAAAATGAAAAATTTTGAAGTTTTGAAGTGCTTAAAATAAATGGTAGGTAAAAATTATTTCATTATTTTTTATATTTATCTCAGCAAACCCTTTTATTTAGGACCTATATGTGCCATATTGGATATAAAATTACGTAACTTAGCAAAACATGCATTGTCATCCAAACCTAACATGTATGCTAAATTTTGAGGATAACGACTTCAAAATGCATTTGCAAGATTTGAACCATAAACACCCATACCCAGATACATACAACAATGCCTAACAATAAGCAACGGTTTATAGTCGTATTCATTTAGTATGTATAAGCGATATAAAGACGTATTGTAAGGTGTACAATAAAGTATATAATAAATAATAATAAATAAATAAAGACAAAATTTCTAGTAAATTTAAATATGATTAAAAGGTAAAGCGGTGATAAAATACATCAGACTTACGATCCATAAAATTTTACTGTAAAATAAAATATTAATATTTGTTTAAGATCATGTCATATTTTTCATTCCCAAGTCATAAAGTCAACTAACACCGTTATTATCTTCGTGATTCATATGTATATATAGCATGATGTATTTCACTTTGGTATACTTGTATTTCAAAGTAAACAAATCCCTGTCGTCACCGACAAGGGTGTAACGTAATTCTCTAGAAAACGAATCAATGTGAAACTATAATGTATTACATTAGTTCAAAGGCTGGATGCAGCCGTGCCTTCGCCCGAACGTGACCTAATTTAGAAGAAACAAAGCGATCCCAAACGACAATAATAATCTTGATTCTAAACAAACAAAAACAAACCCTAATTCTTTAAGAATAACGTTTATTTCAAACGCAAATTGAGATTTGTTCCTCCATTTTGAAAAACAAACGTTTAATACTGATGATATAAACAAAAACTATCTCTATTCCCAGGTAGTAAAGAGAAGTTTGAGTGTAAAATAAAAAATCGGGGGTATATCTTGGGACACCAATACAGTTTCAGGTTTTTAAATGAAATTGGCATTTCGGTCCAGGGAATAAGGTGTACATAGGACGCAAAACTAGATTGGTGCTGACGCTATGGATTCGATAAGGCCCTTGGTTTCAATCATTGGCAGAATAAAATTCGGTATCTTCTATTTCGTTTGTGTTTACTCGATTTTGACTTGAGACGTGATTATGAATATTTTCTTTGCAATGAACATGGAATATCTACTAAGTTCAATACATAACATTATTTTGAAAGAGGAAAATTACGGAATTATAAAAATTTCCATTCCCCTTTTCCCGTGCACTCCTGAATAATTTCACTATAAATGAAACTACGTACCAAGACTTCAGGACTGGTAGCGATCGTATCGATGCGATAGGCAAAAAGATTCAAGTTTTCCACTTACCTGAAAGCACCACCATTTTAATAATAAAAATCTAATTTGCCCACAAAATGGCCAGTAAAATCTAGCTACCTGAATACTGGAAGTTTCCTTTATATAACATCTGAGGAAGAAACGCTGTGTCAGCACATAATACATCTTAGTGCGAGCGCAGTCGGTCCGGTCGTGTCGTCTCTTCGCTGACTTGCACTTCTATGTACATCTCTTAGACTATATGGCAGCCTGGTACCTCAACGTTATACTAAAAGTGTTTGGGCTACGTACATATTAGTTCAAGCTGTACACATTTTGGAGTCCTTTGCTGGGTTTAGAATATTTATTAATACGCTAAAATAGAGTTATGTATCTCATGGACGTTTGTGTGAGTAGTTAACATTCATATTTGCTATGTGAACTTAGGTTTTCAACTCCTATTTACTTCTAGCTAATTCATCGTGGCATTTGAATGAAAAGTGCCGCAATATTATTTATCAAAGGGTTGTGCTTAAATAGAATTTTTATTATATTTCTCTAAACAACTCTTTGTAGAGGTATACAATTCCTAATGGTAAGGATTTAAGATGGCCGACCCGCCATAAAAACGGAAGGTATTAGCCGTGTCACGGAAAAATAGATGGCTTCACTAAATCTATCGGGGTCACTCTAGAAATTGATTCACAAAACCTTATGAAGTTAGCTCAAGAATAATGCAAAAGTCTCTAAACTTGAATAGCTCTTAAGAGTGTCTGATGACCTAATGCTACTGCAGTGCTATGTCAGAACATAATCCGTCTTATTGCAAGCTCGCAGCTGACTTGCAATTCCAACCGAATAACTCTTTAGATGACATGCATGCCTGGTACATTTCATTTGAAGGTAAAATATTAGGTGGGCTTCATACCTATATTAATAAAATTAGTGAAAGGTTCTTGTAGCCATGTAAATAATATTTCTTGCAAGTCATCGTATATTTCTGCTATATTAGATCTTCAAAATGTATAGCATTTTTTAGTTAATGATAACTTGTTGTCCCTATAAAATATTTGAAGCTAAAATGACTCGCGTGTAACAACCATCTCAGCTGATTGTAAGCGATGATGTGGCTGAAGATGTAGAAGTAACCTATTCATTATTAGATAGCACTTTTTCGTAAATTTAACCCAGATGAGGCCAGAGTTTTCTAACTGATCACCCTGAGAAGAAATACCTAAACAAACTCAGAGGTCAGAGTCTCTTTTGAAGTCCACACAATCTGTATTGATCTAATTATATGGAAATCTTGTAGGCTACAGTCTGAAGTGATCTTTTGAGGAAAGATGCACACAGATTTGAGTGGGCCTGTCCAGACAGTGCAAGCATTTGTCAGATAACGTATAGCTCAACTTAGAACTTTTAGGGGGTCAACGATTTGACGTACAAATTGAATTTGTAATCATTGTTTCAATGGAATATTGTTGCTCCCGAATTTTGAGCTCTCGCAAAAAAAAAATATATATATTCGTGCTTTCACACATTTTATTGAACCAATAGGTCATTCTATCAATTGAAACTATATAAAAAATACAGTTGTATGCCGTATTTTGATAGCGTATGCTACAGAGCGCCTATCGCCGATCACGTACGAACTATTATGTCTAAATTTTATCCAATAACTGAAATATTGGCGGAACGTGACGTCTTTTTTCGAAGCCATTATTTTTTGCTTTCGCGTTAAAAGTGGATTTTTATTGGGTAGATGCGATTTGGCTGCAGTAGGTCAAATATGCTTGTCAATTCATGATATGGAATTAATTTCAAGTCCAGTTAGTAAAAGAGGTATAGTGACCTGGTCCGCTTTTCTAGTTAACTGGACTTAAGGGATCTTAGGTTAGATATTCAAATTAATAATTTGGGAATGCTCTTTGGACATGTACCCTCGTAAGGGTGTATGGCATGTCTATGATAAAAAATACGTCGTTGGATTTGTCTTGATGGCGTAAGTGTCACTGGATACGTAAAAATTAAAAAAAAATCACCACAATGACAACCAGACGCCATATTGTCAAAAATAAAAAATCTAAAATCGACAAAGTATGTCAAGTGGGGTATCATTAAATTAATAGATCTTTAAAAATGATTTCATGGTTTTTTTTCACAACTGTTCATTTTAAGCAACCGTTTAGGAAATATAACGTTTTAAAACGGAATTCAATCGCATAAAATGACTGAAAAATCATTAATTAATATTTAAACTAAACAGCTGACAAAAAAAAACTATAAAAAAAAACTAAAAAAACCCGACTGCTCATCTGAAACGCAAGAAACAAGCACATTTTCATTTTAAAAAGTGACAAGCAGGCGGGACCCTATTGAACATAATAATTTAAATTTAAAAAATGGGATGGGTCCCGCTTGCTTGTCATTTTTTAAAATGAAAATGTGCTTGTTTCTTGCGTTTCAGTTGAGCAGTCGGGTTTTTTAGTATTTTTTAAAATAACTTTTTTTTAAAGAGTACTTTGGGTAGAATTCACATTACTAGCAATCTTGTTAATACCTCCAACTAAAATAAATATGCTTGTGTCTGGAGTGGGTTCACGGTAACGGTGGCAAAGGTGTAAATGGGTGGGGTTTAAACCCGCGATCTCTCCATCACAAGTCCGATAACATTAGGCTATTTTAGCTACTTAACAGTAAATGTAACAAAACGACCCCGTACTACACAACGGTAAACATTTACATTTATTAGAAAAGTTGAACAGCAATCAATTTCACCCCTTCACACGCATTTTCACCCCTGAACCACTAAAAAAAGAATTAAATTTAATTTCCAATGTATGTTGGCGCAAGCTTTATATATCCATCCCTTGATAAACTGCGCCCATTATAAAGAAAAATATTCACTCGCCGCTTTTTTAATTTAATCAAAATTATATCAAAATGGTCGGGCAATCTTTTTTTTTAATTTTTTAAAGCAATTTAAACCTTATTTTAATCGAGACCGGTTGTGTTTTTGTTTTTTGTACGTAAATGTTGGTTGGTTGTTAGAAGGGCCGTCGTGAATCGGTCTGCACTGCGATCCTGTGAAAAATAACAAAGATTGTACTGAAAAAAATTGAGCAGTAAGCTAAATGTTATGGAAAGAGATCCTTTGTTGCATTAGTTTAAACTCTTGCACTCCAAGTTGTTTTACATTAGCGGTCATATCTTTTTATTTTTGCCATTGTTATGAAAATACAGAAAAAAAACTAATAAAATAATTGAAACAAATACCTAACTTTTCTTGCAATGTAAAGCAGTTCTCGCCAAAGCTGTGAATTGCGATAGAACTAAAATAAAAGCCGTCATAATATGTTTGAATCACTGATAAGCATCGCGATTATACAAAAAAATACATTTGGATTAAATTTTTCATACCGTTAGACCATGCATTAATAGTATAATAGGAATGTTTTTTAATATAAAAATCTGGTAGCTATTTTAAGCAACATAATAAATTGTCACTTTTCACAACACATCCGGCTGTTAATAAAGCTTCTTCGTATAACGTACAAAAACGTCGGAACTGCGGTTAACCACGGCCAAAAATAAAAACAAGAAAAATGAAACAGTAAAAAAATCTCTCTCCATTTAAACAGCAAGGATGGTGGGCGTTATCAGACTGAGTAAATAATGAAAAAAATCCCTTATAAATGAAATCAGACGGGGTCTGTGCTGTTGTTTCGGGCAAGTTCTTATAGGTACCTATGCTCTGCTGATGTTCTGGTACCCAGATGGGCTCACAAGGCAGTTATTAATGAGAAATTATCTATTTTTCTTGGAATATACTTTAAAAAATATTTGATTGTGTTACGAAAGCTTTCGGAAAAGATTGTGATATCCTTTTGAAAAGAATTATTTATTTATTTAAGCAATAATTACTTATTAATCATCTATATTTTTCTGCATTCGTATTACTATTTTGTATTTTACATATGCAGATTATTTAGTTGATTATCAACATGTAAGTACATCAATCAAAAAAATACCACCTAACTTACATCTACTAAACCTAAATATTATGTACAAAATACAGCCTTAGCAATAGTTAGTATTCGTCCCCTAGCGTACTCTTTAAACTTTTTCAATGTTGATAATGAGAAATCAAAATAGTCTTTGTCACATTTGTCAACGTTTCCTACACTTGAGAAATTGAAACAGCCCATGCACTCGCAGCTGATAGGCAGTACAATACAATTTTCAAATGTCGAACATTGACGTCATTATGAATGAAGTTTGGGCATCATCGTATTAAAAACGTACTTGCTCAATAATTATGTTTTCCTGGTACTTTGATGAACTTTACAGTATATTAATAGCGTTGTGGTCCGGGATATTCCTGGAAGGATGGTCAAAATTCGTTAGTTTTGGTTGGTACAGAGTGTATAATGAATTTACTTAAGTTAGGTGAGGCACGGAAAATTTACCATAGTGGAAAATCGTGAGAAATAGTAGATTATTAACCAAGGGGATAAAGCAGTGTCTTCTGTCGCGGGTGACGATATAAATCGCCAGCGTAACGAAGGACTCGAGGTTTACTCCCGAGCGTAGCGAGGGTGTTAAAAACTTAAATCACGAGCGAAGCGAGGGATTTAAGACGAGTCCTGAGTGTAGCGAGGGATTTAAGTTTACCCAAGACTAAATACAGCTTTATCACCGAGGAAAATACTCTACTTTTCGTACCATTTGCGAAAAAATTAACGCAATAATAATATGAGATAAGCATTTATTAAAAACTAGTACTCTCGCGGGGCTTCGCTCCCGTGGATTCTATCACGGTAAAAACATAACTCTCCTTTTTTGCAGTCGGGTAAAAAGTAGCCTATAACCTTCCTCAAGCTTCAAGCTACTTCCATACCAAATTTCATCCAAATCCACCCAGTACTTTCGAAGATTAGCGCGTTCAAGCAAACAAACAAACAAACAAACAAACTAACAAACTTTTCCGCTTTATAATATTAGTATAGATAATGACAATTAAAAGTAACTTATTTATAAAATTAATTTAAAATAAACTTAACGTTTATGTATTTGAAGAAAACAAAAACGCGGCAAATTCCTAGACTAATATTGTTTTGTCAGAAAAGCAAAAGCATCAAGCTCATACGGCCTCGTCGGTTTTCGTAATTTTATTTAATAATCATAACTGCATAATAAATGCGTATTCCTTTTTCAAAAAGATGTATAATGCTATACATACAAACTCAATGGTGTAAACACAGATGTAGTTCAGTATAAATTTCGGTAAGTATTCCAAATTAAAAATCACATTCTCACCCTAGAGAATGAATGAAATTCAGTACAATTTTCTTTCCCTGTTTTTAACAGATTAAAAATGACTATTGTTATGTTCGCTTTTTGTGGCATAGAATGTCACTTTTTTCAGCAAGTGGTACGAAAAGATAGTTTTGATATGTAGTGAAAATGTTTAGCTGAAAGGTGATGAAAAGCTCTTACAAATCCTTTCCTCCTGGTGTGCTTTAGTCAGTTTGTACAATGTCATACAATTTACTTTTGTATATGTGTTTTCCGGGCCATGTAGGAAACTCGATATTTAAGATAGGTTACCCATCTATAGCCTGGTTTACTACAATATACTTATTTATGCTTTCTTTTACAGGTAACGGCTTCATTTATAATCACTACTCCATATTTGCGTCAGACGTCAGCGCTTGGTAAGTTACCACTCAACCTAACCTTTTTATCTGGGTGAGAATATCATAAAATGACTCCTCCCGCTGTGTCAGACTTCTACTGACTAAACCCACCTTGCTCCTTCATTGGCCTTTGCATTCTGGGCCCGTGGTTAATTCTATAGTATGTTAAACGAAGTAATTGCCTCTTGCATCACCCACATACTAGTGTGCAGCGTAGGTATATCCACAACACAGAACAGATAAAAGAGGTCTATTCCGTGATTCACAATGACAACGGAATTGAAAACATAATTGAGGAGCTTCGTGGCCAGTGGCTACATAATAACAGCTGATTGATTTGATCTCCAAGGTAAAGCAACACTTTCCGAGGTTGGTTTTTGGATGGGTAAAACTCTTAATACATTGAGTTACATTTTAAACAGTCGTACAAGTAGTTAGAGGCTAGAACTGTCAATGGTCTTGCCAAGAAGTATCGTGTTATCCAACTATTGGGTATTGGAGGCTCCTTGTACTGTGCACTGTTAATCATAGATAGATAGATGTACTTTATTGTACACTAATAATTGAATCACACTTAAAAAACAATATTGTAAAAAAAAATGGTTACATTGGCGGTCTTATCGCTGAGAGCGATATCTTCCAGACAACCTTGGAAAGGACTTAACGAGCTTTAATTAAAATGGTGAGGGCTATATTAGTGTACTACTGTACAAATATTCATCAAAATCAAAAAATCTAACAAAAATATATTATACATAAGTACATAATTTTTTTTTTTGAAAAGCTAATTTTGTTGAAAGGAATTCCAAATGATGGAACAGACGTAACACTTCCAAAATATCACGTAAACCAACTTCTATACAATACAAATATTATGTTGGAAAATGGCCAACAGCCGCTAAACTATCAGTCTCTTTGTTTAGGCTCTAAGGAAGTCCAGTACATCAATGTAATCTGAGGGCACACTCAATCATCTTACACTTTATGATACCCTGGTCCTTGCTTTCCATAATACATTGTACCTGAATCTTTATCGCACCGACCAGCGTTCGATATAGTGTGATGTAGTGCGTAATTCTGGACTGTTTACAGATATTTCTGCCTGGTTTTACCCGCTATTGATGTATAATAATATCTTGTTTGTGTGGAGTTTGTTATAAGAAGTAGTGGGTCACGGGTTTGAACCGCATATTTAGCTTACTTAGAATATTGCTAGTATTGTGATGTTTTTTCATAGTTGATAAATAGGCTTGCGTTTAACCACCATCTCACCTGATGTTAAGCGATGATGTGGTCGAAGACGAAGCACGCTTGCCTAGAAGTATATATTATCCTATTCCCTTTTGACTGAAAGACTCCCAGGTTATAGCTACCAGGAAACACAGACTCCGGCAGGGAATTCCACTCCTTAACGCACAACATTAATAAAAAAAAATCTATAAATAAAAACTATTGGGACCTTGTGATAAAAGCCTCTTTAAAGAAATTTCGAAAAGGCTGTTTGCCTCAACCAGTGAATAAAGGACTGGTTATTAACATGCTCAAAGGCTAGGTATTGCCACACAATATGGCAATGCCAATAGTCTACAGGGAACGTTACCAGGCGACTGCCTTGAAGTCAATTTTTTTATGCTTTATTTCAGTTTATTGTTTAGTATCGAAACGGATTAAAATCAAACAAAATGTTCCCATTGAACAAATGAATAATCGTTGTTATGTACGTAGCTGTCAATTATGTTTTAATTAAAATTATTCAGTTTTGTTTTACAGAACATGTTTGGACAGAATATATTAACTTCATTATCTGCCGCTTTTTTTTTTTACCGTCTTCTGAAAAAGGAGGAGGTTCTCAATTCGGATGTTTGTTTGTTTTTTTTTTTTTTTTTTTTTGTTCGGGCATAGCTCCGTCGCTCGCCAACTGATTTGAAAAATTCTTTTTTTGTTGGAAAGGGTATACTTCCCAAATGGTCCCATGAAAATTTTATCGACATCGAACAAGCCGTTTCTGAAAAATCAACAAAAGTCTAAAAAAAATATTTACATTGATGATCTTTTCGGTTACTCTATATTGTGTTTTTTGTTCGCGCGTTTTTAGTTTTTTGTAGTTGACATTTTGGCTTTTATAACTAGATTAATTACAAATTGACCCACTAAAAAGCGCGAAAATAAAAACTGTTTTGTAAAAAAATAAAACCGACTTCCATATCAAAACACTACAAAGTCAAAAATAACTTTAATTTCGGAAGGCGGTGTGAAAAAAAAGAAAATACAAAACCAATAACACCGACTACCGAAATTAAAATTATTTTTGGCTTTGTAGTGTTTTGATATGGAAGTCGGTTTTATTTTTTTGCAAAAAAGTTTTTCTTTTAACGTGTTAAAATTATCAAATAAGTCCTCCCACTCCGGGCAGGGTGGGAGGGACTGTCAGACTTTTACTGACTAAAATCCACGGTGTTCCTTCAATAACCCTTTACATACCGGGGCCACGGTAACGGGATGAGTCCTACGACCCCGGCGGGCTTCGGCCCTCTGCAGAGGGGGCCTCGTCATGTTGCTGACGCTCTTTGAGGCGCGCGTGGAACACGACGCGCCGTCGACCCGGGCATGGTCCATGGTCGGACAGCGAGTTGCCCTTTACTCGCTGTCCGCATGCCCGCGCCTACGGTGGCCGGAGATCGTCGGCCGACGTCCGACGCCGTGGGCGTCTACCACTGCGGCTGGGCTGGAGGGAGGACCCCATCCTCTCCCTCACGCGGCCCGCCTCCTCCTTCGGAAGCATGACTGCTTCGCAGAAGGAGGCGACCGCTTCCCACTACCTCTCGCCCCGCAGCATGGCCTCGACCAAGGCCGGGCGCGAGAGGTCTCCGCCTATTGTCGCCGTGAGGACACGTCGGTGCTCTGCCCAAGCTGGGCAGTCCTTCACCGTGTGCTCGACTATGTCCTCAGGGCGACCCTCGCAGTGGTGACACCTAGGCGTCTCTTCCTTACCCATCAGACACAGGTACCTCCCGAAACTTCCGTGTCCGGTGAGGACCTGCGTCATGCGGTAGGTCAGGACGCCGTGACGCCGATCTAGCCACTCCTCAAAGAGGGGTCTTACCGCCGCAATTGCGGCGTGCCCGATTATCTGCCGCTAAAGAAAAACGAAATGGTAACGGTGCGTCTTTAAAAAAATGTTGTAAGCAAGATTTAAGTTATATGACATATTATACTAAATAGTTTTTCCTATAAAATATGCAGGATAGGTGCCAGTTCCGCTAAAAACCATGCTTAAACTGCCCATTATTTTTTAACGAGTCTGGGTAGAATTTTCAAAAAGCCTGTTTTCCACTAGTTAACCAAAGATCTGCCTATTATTTAGCCCAACATTTTTTTGAACCCCTTCTGTACTAAGCTAAAATATACTTGTGTCTCGAGTGGGTCCACGGCAATTGTGTAATGGGTGGGGTTCGAACCCGCTACCTCTCGATCACAAGTCTGACACCAAGCCTAGGCATTGACTCTTAATTGAATTAATGATTTTGTTTCCGCTACCGCTCTCTTCTATCACTCACACCACATCCGCTGCGAGTTTGCACAGTGAATGTAAGTGACGGCCTGTTTAAACTTGCTGCGCTGCAGATCTACCATCAGACTTGTCTGGAGATGCTACCTTGTGTGTAGTGTGTACACGTCAGGCTACCCCTATGTAACGTTATTGTGGTGACATGTTACCCTCCCTGCGTTACGTTATTGTGGTGAAGTGTTACTTGGAAGCTTTTGCCTTGATTGAATATTGCTGTTAATTTCTCTGTCCACCACAGAGTAGAACGGTTTTGGGTGCCAATTCTCCTGTGGCGAGGTTATAATTAAGGTTGTGAACAGTTGCGGTGACCAAATTGATCTGCAATTTGATTACTTATTCAAGCTGAAATCCAAAATCTATAAATATACCGACATAAAGTAGTCATTATTATTTCTTTATTTAACGTATTTCTCATAAATAATATTTTTAAATATTTTTCTACAAAAAATTATGATAAAAATTATTTAAACATATAAGAAACGGCAGTCCATTGGTATCAGGAACAGGGTTCAAGCTACCGGTGGTTAGGTCTCCAGAGAAAGTAACCTCCTCAATATACGAACTGTATCGATATGTAATAATAATAATAACTGTATGCCTTCTGTAATTATTATTGTAAATGTTAAAGGATTTATTCGATTATTTCACCAAACATTGGATCTTGTAGTGTGTACTTAAATTCTCGCTAGATTAATGTTATTTTTATTAATTGTATATATATATATATAACTAATGCATGCTGAATTTACCTTTAAGTGATTGTTACACCTCAATCTGCTTTTAAACATATTGTATTAGTCACAAAACTAGTGTAAGCAATTGTTGGTGAACCTTTTTTAAATAAATAAATACCTTAACCGGCCATTGTTTTACCGGGTAGACAAAAGCTTGCTTTGAGAAGAGGTACCTGCGAGGAACCCTACCTTGGAGGAATTTTGTTAGTGATTGCTCAGTCCTAGCTTTTGATCGCATCTCTGTTCGAGTAAAATTTCAATGAAAAATGGACTCTACGTCACTCAGGATTGACGTTACTTTCTAGTGGTACCAGATTTTGTATTTGTTTATTGTTTTATGGGCGTAGTTGCTCGAAACATAGAATAATTTATTATTATTTACCCAACATTCCAAGTTACTTAATAAATAAAGAAATACAAAAATAGTATTCAAAAAAGATTGCGCGTAATTTATTTATTTATTATTACATACATACAACTATCTTTACAGGAATTCCCAATTTGATAGTGTAGGAAAGAAAAACATATTTTATACAATTCAATTTCATCATGATAATCAAGTCTACAGACATATAATCATGGAAAAAAATAATCAGAATTAAGAAACTATTTATGGACAAAAAAAAACCAACGAAGCATAATCAATAAAAAAATAATGAGTAAAATAGTCACTAAAAATAATCAATAAAACATAATCAATTAATCAATACAACACAATCAATAAAAAAATAATCAATACAACAAAATCAATAACAAATAACCATAATAAACCAAATTAGGAATATGCATTACTAAAATACATACTTATTACGTAACCCATTTACCAAAAAATATACATAAACATAATACTAACAGTGAAAACAGAATGGATCGAGTAATCAACCAGTTATAAAATTTTTAAACGAAGGTATCTATCTGTCTCTCTCGCGGAAACAGTTTATACTACAACCGCTGTATAAGAGTTATACACTTTGACCACAAATGGTATGTCGTACTTCTCTTATTTTTTTATATTGTTTATAGGCTTGCGTGCATGATGGTGCATCTCACCCGATGGTAACGGATGATGTGGTCGAAGATGAAGCACGCTTGTCTAGAATTAACCTATTCACTCTTGACTTAAATACGGAAGGTTATAGCTATCAGGAAACATACTCCTCAGGGAACTGATTGACAACTTTAAAGCTTTATAACTTGAATTAAATGAAGATGTTTCGTAATCTTTCACTAGAGCTAATAAGTAAATTAAAATACATAATAATTTATGTATATTCCATACTGTATAGTTTGTTAACAGGCTACCATTAGCAGACATATAAACCAATATGACGGCTTTATTATATAAGTTTAGATTGTAGATAGAACTTGGGTAATTAAAGGCCTAGACAGACTAGGTGACCCTTAGGCACAGATAAAATATTATGTAAGTACTTGTTCTGCCTTAGCTCTGACACAAACGTCTATGAAGTTTCTCCTCATAAAATTTTTACTTCGACTTTTCAAAGAGACAACTTTTTAACAATCTCGCATATAATTCTTATGAGAACGCGGTAACCTGCTACTCTTACAACAAACTTTCAAACAAAAATACTCTATATTTATTACAACAAAAGGCTTATTAACAGGCCTGAACGGATAAGAGATACTCTGATACAGAAATATGAACTGTGTCCTTTAGATTTAAGGTTCAATATTGATTGCGGTTATACGTGTGTGTTTTCAAACAATTGTGGGAATTTTTCTTGCTATTGTTTTTAAACTCTCGACATGACCTTAGGTTCATTTTGGTTCACTGAACCTAGACCAGTCGACTGTGACAGAAACCGTGTGGTTTTTGCTAAACGATAGCTCGATTGGTACTAAAAGATGGTATGAAACCATATTAATTAATTTAATGTGCATGGGAAAATTGTGTTTTTAGTTTAAATAATTATTCAATTTTTTTGTTGAAAGTAATAAATATTGTGCGAGTATTGAGTTTAGCGGAGGTAAGTTAATTATCGTAGGTATTTTTGCTCTTTTCATTGTCACTTTAATGAACACGCACGTTAAGATACGTAAGCAGTTAAATTAATTCGGCGAATAGAAATTAATCATGAAAAACTTATCCACCAAAACATCCTGTAAAAAACTAGCCAAGTCTCGATGGAGCTGCTTGTTTATCTATAAAAAGTAATGAAATCTTTAAGCAAAGCCAAGCCAAGTCTAAGGTTCTTTACTACGATTTCTTCTTTAATGCGATACTGCGATTTCACTTCTTTTTGCAGAAAGCTATTTTTTACTTGATTAATTTCTTAGTTATACACTCCTTTCATCATTAGCTTTTCTTATTAGAGTTTTTTTTTTCTAAGACACTAAATACTTCAGACTCCAGTTTCATACACATACACACTATAGAGCACACACATACACAATAGAAGTGGCTCATCACACTGAATAACTTTTGTCAAGGCGCATTCCCATATCTGCCATAGTTCATCTGAGTTCTTAGAGTTCTTGATCAGATACTCCTGACCTTCAATTTTTTTAAATTTTAAGAGAAAGGGAAAGCCACGCTTAAAGATATTGTAACACAGCATGTCGATAACTTTAATAGTTTGGCTGGTCTGTTACGGTTTTCCCTCAAGGTCATCAAGTACTCCAGATCTTTGATGGTCCTAGTTTTGATAGTTTTTCCTTTATATGAGCAATAAAACCTACTTCTGCGCCAAATTTCAGCTCTCTAGACTTATGGGAAGTACTAGTTCTATTTTGATGATCTATGAGTCAGTGAGTGTCGAATTAGCACAACTTTGCTTTTGCATAACTTAGGAAATAAATAAGCTACAAATATGAAATTTTGTGGTTTAAGTGTGTGTTTATAGTTTACTAGATGAGAATAATTTTAAAGTTCTAAACCTAAGCAGAGGTCCTCAAATAGGGGCATGAAAATACACCGAAATGGTTCCAGAAAAGAATGGTACGACAGTGTTTGCTTCGCGCTCGACCTGGCGGGGGCACTGCCGTGCCTCCAGATCCAAGAAATGGATTTTTGATGTGAATGTGAGAATACTGTAGACTCTTAGATGCGTTTAAGGTTGCAAATTACACTATACAATATTAATTCGGACTATCAAGTATAAAAACAGTATAAGGAAAACATTGTCTATCGGTCTGTCTGTCTTTCTGTTGATTCAGACTAAACTCTGGAACGAATAACAACACATTTTAGTGAGACTCTCACTAGAAGACCTAACCTCTTCTATCTTCTAAAGACGCCATATTGGCAACACGAACGAGGGCTTACAGAACAACACAGATAGTACGGATATAAAAAATACAAGACCAAGTCTTCCTTCCCCTCAAAAATTAACTATCCTCACCAGCCTGTCCCTAACTGACCTCTCCTTGCGACACCCTATAGGTCCGTACCCCACCGGGGGTGCCCTTAGCGTGTAGTCGCCTAGTTTGTAAGTTAAATATAAGTCCTAGTCAGACTGGAAGCTTTAATTACTATAACTACGGCCGCCACAGACAAGCTTAGGTAGACCTACGGGATGCCACATACAAAAAAAAAACCGCGCGCAAGTGTGCGAGGAAACACGGGGTATAGACAGTTAGAATCTCACAGATCCTATCGCCGAATCAAAAAAACACATGTCCAGATCCTCCACTCAAAATTCTTCGCTTCTCTGTGCTCCTGGTATCGCAACAAGCTCGTCTCAACCACATGATACACGTGCGATGTTCAGAGACGTACGTGTATCATGTGGCTGAAATCAGCTGTGTTTCTAGAAGGTTCTGGATTGTTCTTCTTCGTTCTTCGGCCGATAGGTTTCACGTCTTCTTCGGCGTATATAACTGCATCCTGTAAAGAATGGACTAGTATTTGTGTACACAGATGTAATGAACGGAATATTAATATAATATTCTTTTATATGCACCTTGAATCTATTTTTAAATAATATAAATACAAACTTTTAATTGTTTGTTAAGCAATCACATTTAAATGGCTGTATAGGATTTAAAATTAACGTAACTACTGTTAAAGATGTATAAAAGACAGCAGCAGCGTGCGCCGAGATTTTAGACAGAGGAAGCTTAGTTCCGAATAAACATAATAGATGGTGCGTTAATCGCGAAATGTGGTTAAATAATGTAGAATAAGTTAGATTTAGTTATTGTTATTTATCATTTAAAGAGGCATGTATCAACGGGACTAGGGTATGCAGAGCTTATTTGCGTGTATGAACAGCACGCCACTGAAAGACAGGCGGAACCAATGACTTACCGTCCCTACTTTCTGATATATTAAGACAGGTGACCAACCCGTCCATGGATCGTTCTCGGCAATCGTTGCTTAACCTGGCCGAGCCACGAGCTCTTCTATTAGTCAGTAAGTTTTTTAATATTTATTATTCCGGATTAGCCTCGCCTTGACCTCGATCACGTGATAGATGAGGTCAACGATGGAAAGAGTGAACACTCTTGCAATAATAATAAAATATCAATAAGGAAGCTTATAATTTGCGAATTCGCATAGCTAGAAAAAAAATCTTAAATTATTACTAGTCAAGCCGCCAAGCCCTTTTCATCATCGGACTACAAGACAAACGATGCGCCATCGTTACGTGGTGGTCAAACGCGAACCTATTATCAATTAAACAAAGTCTGTAAAAAATCAATTGATTAATACACAACAAATTCAGTAAAACACACAAATATACATACATATCTACTGACTTACGTGATCTCCCAACGGTATGTATTGCCACTTTGTGAGAATAACGGTATCGTATGTTTTTATACACAACGAACGAAGTCAGTATTTACACATAACGTACTGTTTGCATACTTAACAAGGTGTTCCAATATGAATGGCATAAAATTAATATTAGTAATAGTCCGCCTAACCGATTTCAGCTACGGCGGCCAATAAAATAATTTCAATAATTTTCAATAATCAATTAATTAGCCATCTGCGCAGGAGATATTATAGTACACAAGTATGTGTAAGTACAGGTGCACTCTCTGTTCCTTTACTCTCATTGTCCGATGGGATGGCTACCCGACGCCGGAGAGAGCTCAGGTGCAGGACTACCGGCTCAATGAACGTTTTAAGTTCGTTCATGAGTGGCAGAGATTTAAGATCATCAGAGAATTTGAGACTTTTGATGCCTACACATTGCCGGTGTCAGTAAGACAAGCTCAGTTACTCGCTGCTTTTAAAAGCTCGGTTGCCAAAAATTTTCCTTCAAATTTTTGATTATACCTTTGTTTTTCTCTACACGATGTTAAAGAACACATTATATTTTATGTAATTGTGTATTGTTTTATATTTATATATTTTAATCAGTTTTTTCTTTATGAGTAATTGTAGTACACTAATTTCGCCCTCCACTTTTCAATTATAGCTTGTGACGTCCTTCCAAAGGTTATCTGAAAGATATTGCCCTCAGCGATAAGACCGTCATTGTAACCAAAGTTAGTTAGCAATAATTTTATATAAATGTGTTGCAATTTTTGGTGTACAATCTATATATTATATAACTCAAAGGTGACTGACTGACATAGTGATCTATCAACGCACAGCCCAAACCACTGGACGGATCGGGCTGAAATTTGGCATGCAGTTAGATGTTATGTCGTAGGCATCCGCTAAGAAAGAATTTTGCGAAATTCCCTCCGGATCGGGATTTACACGGGAAAAACATCCCACGCGGGCGAAGCCGCTGGTACAAGCTAGTAAAGTATAATATTTATCTAACATGCTTTCCAAGGCACGGGGGCTATCACACCACCAACTTCCAAACTCCGGGTTACTACTGAGGAATTTCTAACAGAAAAACCCAATAGCACTTTTTGCCCGACCCGGGAATCGAATCCGAGACCTCTTGCTCAGCAGTCGCGTCACAAGGCCACTGAGGCAAGCATAAAATTATTATGCGAGCAGTGGTAGGACCAGTGATTAAAGGCACGATTTACGGTCATGTGATCGAACCCAGCTTTTTTTTTTTTAACGTGGTAAAATTATCAAATAAGTCCTCCCACCCCGGGCAGGGTGGGAGGGACTGTCAGACTTTTACTGACTAAAATCCACGGTGTTCCTTCAATAACTCTTTACGTACCGGGGTCACGGTAATGAGATAAGTCCCACGACCCCGGCAGGCTTCGGCCCTCTACAGGGGGGGCCTAGTCATATTGCTGACGCTCTTTGAGGTGCGCGTGGAACACAACGCGCCGTCGAACCGGGCATGGTCCATGGTCGGACAGCGAGTTGCCCTTTACTCGCTGTCCGCATGCCCGCGCCTACGGTGGCCGGAGATCGTCGGCCGACGTCCGACGCCGTGGGCGTCTACCACTGCGGCTGGGCTGGAGGGAGGACGCCATCCTCTCCCTCACGCGGCCCGCCTCCTCCTTCGGAAGCATATAATTTTGTACTATTTTCATAAACACTACTACTCTCAAAACGGTGAAGAAAGCATCGTGACGAAACCAGCGTGTTCTAGGACCCAAAATCCGAAGACCTATGACATCCACCAATCTACACTGGACCCACGTGGTGGAGTGCAGCCCATTCCCTCTCATAGACAGGAGGCTTGTCCCAGCATTGGGAACGTTTGTTATGATAATGTATCACTTATGTTATGGATTAGCGTTGCAAGTTTCCTCAAATATAATATTGTTTTGGTAGTTCACTAGTTTGTTGGTATTCTTATTTTCAGTACAAGGGGTTTTTTTTCTGGTTGTGTAAATCATCTAATAACTTCTCCCGCTTTGGGTTAAGCGGAAGGGAGTGTCAGACTTCTACTGACTAAAAACTCACCCTGTTCCTTCGGCTGCTCTAAGGTTCCGGGGCCGCGGTATTTTCATAGAACTTTATCGCAAAAACATTCAGGTAGTCTACAGCTTGATTTTCATATTCACATAATAAAAAAATATATAGAAATTAATTTTAACACAGGAAAACGACCAAAACCACACCATGTATTTTATTTCAGTGAATAGAGTAAAATTGACATAACTGGTAATACGGAATCATGACTTACCATTAGGTGAGATGGTGGTTAAACGCAAGCCTATTTTTTATAAAAAATAATTATAATATAAATTCTGCCTGGTTAGTCAAGTGTTTGCAAACGCGACTGCTGAGCTGAGGTCTCGGTTTCCATTCCCGGGTTGTGGCAAAAAGTGCTATTGGGTTTATCTATAAAACAAGTTCTCCATATTAGCGCCGAGTTTGGAAATTGGCGGTGTGACACCTCCATGTTTCGGAGAGCACATTAAACTATTTTTACCGGCTGTCATTTCAATATCCTTGATAGTCGTTATGGGTAGTCAGTCAGCCAAAAAGATAAATAATCTTTTTTCTAACAAAAGTTAGAACGAAGATTAATAAAGAACGACTAGTTGGTATTTGCCATATCTCCCCTTAAGTTGACACAGCTGTTTACAATTTAATTATTTTATGTGAGTATTGAACGTTGGGGTTTTATGCTTTTTATTTTATTTAGTCTTTTTGTTTCACAATATTTTTATCAGTAAAGATGACTCCACACTTTTTTTTGTTTTTATTGATAATAGGTTTCGCGTTTGGCCATCTCATCCGATGGTAAGTGATGATGTGGTCGAAGATGGAGCACGCTTGTCTAGAAGTAACCTATTCACTCTTGACTTAAAGACCCCTAGGTTAAAGCGATCGGGAAACACAGACTCCGGCAGGAAATTCCACTCCTTAGCCGTACGCACAATGAAAGTATTCCCAAAACGTTTTGTGCGTATGTGTGGGATGTCCACCTTGTTTTCAGTCACAGGTTTGAGAGCACTGGTAATGATGAAATTATAGTAAGTAATGTGCCTGCCTGGGTTTGAATCTACGACCTACAACTAAGACGTGACTGTAACCACTGCCCTGAGGCCCTTCTATGACGTCTTAAACCGTCATTAGTCTAGTGTGCGAGGGAGATGGAGCTATACAAGACGCATAGCACCATCCCTTTTTAACAACAAAACAATGATAACCGTGTCACGTCATATTAGATTATATTTAAAAATAACACCCGCTCTTGACCTCGATCTCGCCCGATGGTAAGCGTAGATGAGGTCTACTATAAAACAAGCGAGCCCAGAAGATGCCTGTTCATTCTGGGACACAGAGACTGGCAGAGAGTTACATACCTTGGCTGTGCGCACAATTAACGTGGAACATTGATGATACCTTTTACTTACATCGTGTTACATTTTAATTAATGATATTTTTTACTGATCGTAAGCGATAATTATGGTCGAAGACGAATCACGCTTACCTAGAAGTAACGTATTCTCTTCTTGGCTTAAAGACCCTCAGGTTATAGCCATCAAGAAACATAGACCCAGGGAATCCCATTCCTTAACTGCACAATGAAGGTATTCCCAAAACGTATCAATCAATCAATCAATCAATGTATTTATTTGTGTACACAGGTCTTAAGGTCTTAATATTTTTATAAATGTATCTCTGTGTCCTGCCACAGACAGTAGCATACAAATTTAAATTACAGTCATCAAAATCATTACATTCAAAAAGTCACAGTATAATATCCACTAACACATTATATAATACAAAACAGTCAATAATAATAATCAATTTCAAAATAATCGATAAAAACATAATAATCAAATAAATAAAAAATAATCAGCCAAGTTAAATTCAAAATAAATACCTACTTAGTCAACTTTTCAATAGTAATTAGTAAACAATAATTAAATTTACAACAGTCAAATTCATAATAATTAATTTAATTAACAGTTACATAATTTTATCTTCTAAGAATTCTGTCACACTATAATAAGCTTTTTGCGCTAGAAATTTCTTTAATTGATTTCTTAGAGCAGTCTCATTTAGTTGTTTCCACTGTTTTGGCAACTTGTTATAGATAGTTGGACCCATACATACAATACTTTTGCGCATAAGTGCAGTTTTGGCTTTGTGTGAGCAAACCCTACCATTATCTCGTCTGTTACGCGAAATTGTATCTTCCAGAAGAGGAAACAGCAAAGGATTTGCTCGAACAAACATTATAACCTCTAAAATGTACAAACACGGTAGTGTAAGTAGTTTGTGCTGTTGGAAATACGGTTTGCAGCTGTCTGACGTTTTTAGCTTAAACATAGACCTAATACATCTTTTTTGGCTCTTAAATGCTAATCCATTATCTGTAGAGTTTCCCCAGAAGATAATTCCGTATCTTAGTTGTGATGCCACTAAACCGTGATACGCTGTTATCAAGGCATCTGTATTCACAATCGAAGACAGAGAAAATAATGCATAGGCAGATTTACAGGTTTTCTTACACAAATTCTCTATGTGTTCTTTCCAGTTAAGTCTGGTATCAATTGTTAGTCCGAGAAACTTTGTTGTGTTAACATTTTCAACAGTTTTGCAATTATACGTCAAATTAAAACTGTCTGCTGAAGTCGGACGTTGCTTGAAGTGCATAATCTTAGTTTTGTCTAAATTTATCTTTAAATTATTCAGTTCTAGCCATTGTATAATATTTTTTAATGAATTATTAATGTCAAAGTAGTATTGCATTATGTCATTATTGTCACAAGAAATTGTTACCGTACTATCATCTGCGAAAAGTGTCATGGGATGTGGTATACTTCTAGGCAAATCGTTTATATATAAAGTAAAGAGTGGGGGTCCCACTACACTCCCTTGTGGTACACCATAAGTAATTTTACGTTCCTCTGAAAGGAAGATTTCTTCTCGTTTGGTAACTATATTCACTCTCGAAGTTTCTGTCCTTTGTTTTCTGTTATTCAGATATGATTTAAATAAACTCAGCACATTACCCCTGATTCCATATGCATCTAACTTCTTTATCAATATTTCGTGGTGAACATAGTCAAACGCCTGCGTCATGTCACAGAAAATGGCACACACAGGCGTTCTGTTGTCTACCTTTACCATAACTGTATAAAGAAAGTCGTAAATTGCCAAATTTATGGATTTATTTTTCCGAAATCCTTTTTGTTCATCACACAATATACCATGTTTCTCTACATATCTATGCAATTCGGAAGAAATATATTTTTCAAAAATTTTGGAAATGATTGGGATAAGCGAAATAGGTCTATAATTTTCTATAAGTTCTCTATCACCTTTTTTATATAAGGGCTTCACGATAGCCATTTTCAAGGCATCCGGAAACGTTCCTTCAGAAATGCAAAGGTTTATAATATAACACAAATGCTTGCAAATTTCGACTGCAATGGCTTTTAGTACTCTAGTAGATATACCATCATATCCTACACTGCCCGTATTCCTCAAGGTTTGTATGATTTTATGAATGTCCTGAGGTATGCAAGGTGCCATGAACATGGAGTTTATTTTGCTTTGAAAAAGTAATTTATTATTATTATCTATAGTGACAATTGGTTGTATTTTATCAATAAAGTGATTATTGAATTCCTTAACCACTTGACTTGGATTCATTACAGTCGTATTATTTATTTTAATATTACTTATATAATTTTTAGGAATGTTACATTTATATTTATTTTTTATTTGCCAAGTGGCTTTACATCTATTTTCCGAAGTCTTTATTTTATAGTTATTTTGGAAACGCTGTATCAATCTAATTATTTTCTTGAACAGTTTAGAGTAATTTTTATATTGTATTTTATTGCAAAGGTTTGGTTCTAGTCTTTGCTGCCACAGAAGTTGTCTTTTCATCTTACTACACTTTTTAATTCCCCTCGATAACCACTTTTGTTTTTTAACTACATTAACAGCGAAACGACATTTAGGAAAACACAGATCATAAAATAATCCAAATTCCTTTATAAAAACGTTAAACGCTGTGTTTGGATTGCGAGTTTCATACATTTCTGAGAAGCTCAGAGCCTTTATACAATGTTTAAATTTTAAGATGTTATCCCTGTAGTTACGTCTAACAGTATACTTATCTGTACTTATCAATAGTACATAATTTAGTAACAGGACATTTAAGTAATTGGGCTGTGTGATCAGAAAGTATTATATTATACGTATTGTGTGTATGGCTGGGATATCCACCATGTAACGATGTCGCCGTTTTTCTTGTAGTGCGATGATGAAAGAACAGGCTATGCGAAATTAAATTGTGCAATTTCATCGCGCACTCCCCGAAATGTAACCGATAGAAAACCGATACCTTTACCACTTTTCGCCGATGTTCAAGGCTCTAGAGATTTGTCTTGACCAGTTTCTCGTTACCAATGAGCCTCTTGGCCGGTTTCTCTATAGACTCAAGTGCATCTAGCTGATATCCGTTCTAGAGACGAGAGCAGTACTCCATACACGACCGAATTTCTGCTTAATAAAAGTTTATTATTTCGGGGGCCGCGTTTAAGAGTATTTAAGTATTCCCGCAGTGCAAGTGAGCGATTGTGTTCATAAGAGTCTGACAGACCCCTCCGAACACCAAGACGCTAGATCCTTAGAAGATTATATCATCGAGAAAAAAAAACTATTTGATATATATACGCCTTATAATATTAAGTTATTTAAAAACACCTGTATTTGATTAAGAGAGTAATGTGTACACAACAGGTTGAAATGATCTCGATCTCACGTGCCCGTACATGAGTCGTACTTGAAAAGGATAGTTTAAAGTTAAAGTAGGTATTCAGTTTTTGGTAATAATCTTCACTGGTTGGGAAGATTATTACCAAAACCACCATTATTACAATCCACAGGGAACCAGAGTCGTTAGCGGCTGTCCAATTATCAGTCATTAAATTTTTTTGGTCATTTATTTTTCAGCATTGCCATTGAACATGGCAATTCAGCCAGTGTTCTGAGCACATTTTCTAACAACAGTGATTTTAATGATTTAAAAAAAAAAGTTTTAGATTATAATCGCCTGTACATCATTTAGTATTGTCGGTTTGATTGTCACAAAATATTATTTATTTATTACTAGCTGACACGAGAGATGTGGTATTTTTTGATCTTTTAAACCATCCCTGTATGAGAGGCTATATGATACAAAAAGAATGAACGAAAACGGTGCAGCCAGTTTTAGCGAGACTAACGAATAGCAACTGATTTTTATATTTATAGAAGCTATAAATATAATATTTGCTTAAAAAATAGTACGTAACCTTGGTATGTTCAATAAGATGAGCAGTTAATGATATTTCATCTCATATCTAATGTGCTTAATACAACAAACGCCTACACAAAAACAAACTGCAACAGATCACCTCACGCAAATCTTATGTTGTATCATTTTCAGAATTCACGTGAAATTGGAATGTGCTACAAACAAATTGATAGGCGCTCCATTATATTGGCCATAGAAAAATGAGTTACTAGAGGCGCCGTCTGTGTTTCCTGATAGCTATAACCTGGGGGTCTTTAAGTCAAGAATGAATGGGTTTCTTCTAGGTAAGCGTGCTCCATATTTGACCATATCATCGCTTACCATCAGGTGAGGTCAAATGCGAGCCTATTATCAATAAAAGAAAAACGAAATCCAATTGGATTTCTTCTGCGTAGCCTTCGAGAATGTTAAGCGTTTTCTTTTACTAGCGAACCGCCCCAACTTCACTTGATCTCATTCTATGCTAATTCCCATATTAACTTAAAAAATAATACAACTAAACGTTCCTCATGAATCACTCTATCCATGGGTAAAACCCATATAAAAATCTGTTAAGTAGTATTTGAGTTTATCGCGAACATACCGACAGACAGACAGTTTTATAATATGACAGGATTTGTTTGTCCGTGGAAATAAAATGTTGTGTCTTCGTTCTTCAAAAGTTGAAATTTTTATAAAGTTTTTCGATGAGTAAATCATTAAATGACACCTCCTGCTCTGGGTGAAGGAAGTGTCAGACTTCTACTGACTAATAACCTATCCTGTTCCCTTTGCATTCTGGGTCAGTATCTCGTTAGAACGTTTCCGCAACCCCAGTAGGTATTGGCCTTATCGTGCTCCGTTAATGCTACTGATTGCTCTTAGCTGTCGACCCAGTCAATAGATTGTTGTAGTTCATGGAAATAGACTCGCCACTAATGACTTGAGTCTACAAAAACTGGCCCAAAAATCTATTATTATTGATTTGTTATGATTTTATAGTTTACAAAAAGTGTGTTACTGTTTGTTATTCCCTAAGAAATAAATAATGTAGGTGAACCTCCGTCTTGTCTTTGGTAATTGTTGAATACACATAGAGAAATTGAGGGCAAGAAACCTACACAACTGGCTGTCAGTCTTGTTTGCTCCCTTCTTACTTAAGTTTTTCCATTAACCTCGGTCATTGACAAAAGTTATTCCAAGTGAAGGGTTTAACTATTATAGTTGTCTACACTAATATTACGAAGACGTAAACTGTTATATTTGATGAGTTTGTAGATAGTTATCTTCCAAAATACTCAACCGATTTATAAAATTCCTTACCCAGTGGAAAGGTACGCTATCTCTGAGTGACATAGGCTACAAAAGAAGATCGGCAGTGTCAGTGTCGCTCTATTTGAGAAACGAACCTAAACTAAATTATATGCATTTTATAGATCAAGTAAAGTAGTTTATTTTCCTGATTAAAGTTTTTCTTTATTTTGTGGGAAAAGGGAAAAACAATAAAAATAAATATTTTGTTAAATCAGAAGTAAAAGTAGCAATAACTAAACGCAAAACAGCGGTATTGAAGTAATCATTGCCATTTTTAGTAGAATAATACTTATTAGTAGAATATGAATGTTGGTTGGATGGTTAAAACTAACCATCGTTTTATAATAACATTACGAACACGTTTTTATTTTTATATTAATAGACATTAATACGTTTGCAATATTCCAATCTTAACTATAAACTGTATTCTTAAGTAATTATGGAAAAACATAACATAGTCGTTGGTTTTTACAGTTTATACCTGGCAACATTAAACAGTTGGCATTTCTAACTGAACTGTCATCCTGTGATCTGTCACAGTCGTCCAAAGAGTATCGTATCCTTGCGATCTGTTTGGCGCAAGTTCCTTGGTTTGGCGTCTGTTATTTGTTTACTTAACAACTCATTAGCTCCCTAGAGTATATATTGTTCTGTGCTCATTAGTGTTTACTTGCATTGTTATGATTGTTTATTCCGCGTTCAGTTGAGTTTTCGAATTCCTGCGTGTTGAGTACTTGTGATAGTGAACATTTTTATTTGAGACAGGACTCTATTTGTTATTATAAACATGTCTCGTTCTAACGTTCGGTGTGTTAACTGCGAACTTCGGTTGACGAGACCACGTCATCGTCTTTCAAACGAAAATGAAGACCTTGTTAATATTATAAGGTTATGGACTTATCCAAGGGAGGTGAGTAAAAATATTCAGGTCATTTGTAAAATAATGTCTACAGTTACTGAAGATTTGTAATAGTTGATAAGGCAGTATTGGTTTTGCACCACTTTCAACTCAAAGCTCAACTAAAGAAACGCAAGTGGAAAAAAATGATACACAACACAAGTCATACTACTTTGTAAGAGTGTGATTAAACCTTTATCACCCATGAGGCCCCAAGATTTCCTCAAGATGTTTTCCTACCCTGTTAGCAAATGATAATTATAGTAAAATATTTGATTAATCTGCTTATGTTGACAGGACATGTATTATGATCATTTTTTCCAACACTAGATTTTCTCTACAATACTAATTATATACCTAACATACCTAAATGTTTTAATTGTTTGTTCTATAAGAAGATGCTTTGCATGACTTCCACTGAGTATGACATATATGTTTTCTTTTTGATATTTCGCTGTCATTATAACTGGACACTACTATAATTTAAATTACCCAAATGAGTAACACAAAGACAATGATGTGTTCACACTCTAAGTATTTGGTTGACCAGGCTATTCTGAGTGTTACAGAGGCTAACAATTTTTCATTATTATGTTACTCGCAGACAACTGATGCTGACTTCGCATGCCAGGCTTGTTGGGAATTAGCAAGTCATGTGACTAACCAAGTTGCACCCGAAAGACAAGTTGGACATCAAAATCTTTGCGTTGGATGTGGCCGTTCCATTCTAAGAAGCCGGGAGTCGTTTAGTACTGAGAGAAAACAGTACTGATGAAGAACAACAACTTGCTGCAATCATTTCACAGTGGATACAGCACAGTCAAGTAAATATATTTATTTGTCATTACAAAAATATTTTCTTATTATTTCTGTTGTTACAAATATTGATTGTATTAATTATTGTTTTAGCTTACTCCTACTGATGAAGCATGTGGGCCATGTTGGCTACGAGCTCAAAGAATATTGCATCGCAGCACCCAAAACGCCCAATTTAACAGTGGTGCTTCAGAGGATATGGCTATATCCCCGCACCAAAGCCCTCAACATGAGGAAATTGGAGAATGCTGTGTGAATTGCGGCATACAGCTACTGTCTGCAGAAAATAGGCATTGTCTGTCTTCAGAAAGTGAACATTTTATAAGAGTTATAAAGCTGTGGACATATCCTAGAAACGTAAGTTACAGGCTATTATAATCATATTTTTTTTTACTATTTTAATAATCCAAAGTCTAGAATTAAATGAGTAATAAATTGTAAATACTTTCTTTTTAGATTGTGGACACCGATTATGTGTGCCACACCTGTTGGGAGCTTGCAAACCACCAGGTTTTATCTGAAATTCCAGAAGAAAATCCAGTGCAGCAATCTGAAAATCAGGAAATGCCACAGCAGCAATACATTACACTGCCAAACATTAGACGAGTTGCTGATACTAGGAGGCACTGCTTGTTTCCTAACTGCAGGAATCCTGAGCGATACCATATTCCGGAAGCAATACGTAGACGGGTGCTGAGTGACTGCAACTTTTATATACCTAGAGGAGCAAGGATATGTGGTTACCACATGGGTAGAAACATATTTGGTGAACTATACACATCTGAAAACACACTAGACCATTTTAATTGTTTCCAAATTGAAGATATGGTTTTCATACTATCAGAACCTGTAAGTGTTTTTAATTTTGAAGACATTCAGAGTCTGCCAGAATATTTGGCACATTATTTTCTGGGAATTTCCTTATTCCAACATCAACAAATAATGAATGAAACAAGAGGACTTCGTGAAATGCACAGAGGAAGTTTTGCATTAACTGCATTATTATGCAAATTAAGGACGGGAGACTCGGGAGACAGGCTATCGAGCTTATTTCAAACGCCAAGGCGCACTGTGGAAACCTTGATGAACAAAGCTAGGGACATATTAGCTCAGGAGTATGTGCCACGAAAATCCTATTATGTTTTCATATCAATAGATCGGCAACAAGTGGGTAGGAATGCCATCACGGGATATTGTTGCAATTGCATTGTTGGTTTGCGCACTGTGGGATGTTGCTCTCACGTAATGAGCATAGTATGGTACCTGGGCTACGCGCGTCACCAGGATAATATAACTCCACCTGCACAGTTCCTTGACCAAGTTTTACTCAGGCTAGACACATAATAATTCTTAAATAATAAATAGGTACCTACCTATTAAATGTTTGTGAAAAAAGTATTTGTTTCATTTTTATAAAATAACATTTTACCTTACCTACCTACCTTATTGCTGAACCTAGGTTTACATTGCTAGGGATATAGGTATATTATGTATGAATGCCGTACTTTAGTAGAAGCCTAGGTATATTATATAATATATAGAGATGGCAAACAAGTATAGGTACGGTTCGCCTGATGATCCAGCAACATCCAAAGGCATAACCTTTTGGTGTAGGTAACAACCTCCTTACACGTAGGTACATCCTATACGTTTCGTCTCAAAGGAAAAGCGTTACTATAGTATTATTATACTTAAAACATGTAGATATATGCATTGTTTTCTGAAATGAATTAATCTGCTCAATAATCAATCATATCAAGACACATTTCACAACACATAACCTAACCTAAAAGGTAAATCTTTAAAACGATTTTCTGTCCAAATCCCATTCCAAAAAAATATGCTATGATTACATTTTATGTTATTAGGCCTTAGATCTATCTGTTTCGGGCAATGATATTATAAAGTATATCATTGGTTTCGGGTATTTTCACTAATGCACGCGAAGTGTAAAGGCGACACTCAAAGTACATGGGGTCTTGCCAATCTTCTTTTACATCTTTATACGCGGGTGGAGCCACGGGCCGAAGCTAGTTATAAATAAATATGTTCTGCGATAAGCTAGACCTACGTTTTTTATTTGGTACAAAATTGCCCGCCGCGACGATTCATCACCTGCTTCGGCAGATTTTGACTAAGGGCCATACTATACGGGCGGTTCGACCGCCGGGGGAATCCGCTTCTGAACCGCACTAGACACAATTTAATATAGAAGTTGTATGCTGTATACTACACTGCGCGGTTTCCCACCGCGGTTCACAGGCGGGAGAAATACGACCGCCGTATACAGCGTCATTGCCGAGCGGACTCCCGCGGCGCGCGGCGGGAGAACCGCCCGTGTAGTATTAGCCCTATGTTGCTTTTTGTTTTTCAACCGACGACCAAAAGAGGAAGTTATCAATTCGACGCGTATATTTTTTATTTTTATTTATGATCATCGATTACTCGAAGACGGCTGAACCGATTTGGAAAATTCTTTTTTTGATTGAAAGGGTATACTTTGAAATTGGTCCTATTTTCATAAACGTCAGGATCTGATGTCTGAGGTGAAACTCTTCAAATATTATAGGCACACCTATGACGTTTTGGGTATTTATTATAGTAACTTGTGCAGTTGCTCTCAAAAAGTACCATTTGAGGAAGTGGAGCTGATGATGAAGACCACAGATGGCCGCCGAAACTACTCGATAATAAGTATTGAGTGGATTGCGATTCGATTACTTGAATATGGATGTTAAGCACTTTATGCTCGTCACAATGCATATGGTGATGTAGAGCTGATGGTGAATTACCAGGAGAACTCCTCAACAATTTACGGCCCAGCATTGGGAAACGCAATATTTTGTAAAAGGTTATAAGTAGTTGACATTTAGGCTCTTGTAACTAGGTAAATTAAAAATAGACCAACTAAAAAGAGTGAAATAAAAACTTTTTACCAAAAAATTAAACCGACTCCCAAAAAACACTGCAAAGTGAAAAATAATTTTAATTTCGGTAGTCGGTGTCTTTAGTTTTGTATTTTCTTTTTTTTTTCATTTTGCAGTGTTTTTTGGGAGTCGGTTTAATTTTTTGGTAAAAAGTTTTTATTCTCAACTTTTTCTCAATTATATTAAGGTTGGCTTCGATCAGTGTTAGATTTTCTGGCTATTGACTACCCGTAATGGCTGTCACAGATGTACAAATGACAGCCGGAACCAACAGCGAAGAAAATCGATATGTAATTATGGTCACCCATCCATAAAGTCGACCCGTGCAGCTGTTATTATTTAGCCATCAACTTTCATTGGCCGACCATTACTCAAATAACAAAACATTGGCCAACATTTGAACCAAAGTTCATAATGTTACATGTGTGCCACCGGTTGTACTCAACGGCATACCATTGCAGAGAGTACATCGCTTTAAATATCTTGGGCTTATATTGACTCCTGACCTACATGATGATAGACAGATATAGATAGATAGATATACTTTTTATTGTACACCATAACAGAATTAAATGAGGACTTAAAAACAATGGGCGGTCTTCTCACTAAAAGCGATCTTTTACAGGCAACTTTTGGATGGATTTGACACAGCAGGAGAAAATAAATACGCGGGTAGTGAAAAGTGTAAAAATTTACTATTCACTTATATACAATACATAAGTAATAATCTACATACACAATACACACATCGCTGCTTCAATTCAAAAGTACCACAAATAAAAGTAATGCAAAAATGTTTTTATTGTAAAAATACAATCGTAAGTCTTCATATTTTAATATTTAAAGAAGATACCCATTGATTTTGTATTTTAAAGTACAAAAACAACACAACCGTTTCTTTTGAATTTTTGTTTTGAACGCGCGTAATATGATCTAAACTACCATATTGTTAGTTGCGCGTCGACAACCGAACTGAAAGAACGTTTCTTTTGTGCAAAAGAGCCATATCTCGAAATTTCATCTGTGTAACTCATTGATTTTATACGGAAAACGACCATATTTCGGAATACTTCAGTTTTGAATAAAGGATTCACGTAAGTATGATACTATTTTTAATTCAAAAGAACCATATTTCAAAAGTGGTTGTTTTGCAGAGAAAATATACCTAAATGAACTTAAATTTATTGATCAAAATAAACTTATGAGACGATGTGTTCGTTTTGCATTTAAGTTATTTAAAATTAAGTGCGATATTTAAAAATAGTTTATTTTGAATATAAAAAAAATACTTTCTATTATGATCATTTCAAATCAAAAGAGCCGTAGTCAGGAATACACTCATTTTGCTTTTATTTTAACTGAGTTGTTTTAATACATAGGCCAATCGATAAATCACGTTTTGAGGTACATTACTTTAGCATTTTTTGTGCAAGGCATTGTAATCATTGTAATTATAAAATTTTAGGTATTTTTTACGTATTATAATATTACTACTAGCTTCTGCCCGCGACTTCGTACGTGTGTGAAGGTTTTCCCGAGCAAATCCCGATCTATAGCTATATAGATCTATAGCCTATATGTTATTCCAGAATGTCAACTATCTACTTTCCAAACTTCATTCAGATCCCTTCAGTAGTTTTTGCGTGAAAGAGTAACAAACATCCATCCATCCTCACAAACTTTCGCATTTATAATATTAGTAAGATAAGAAGATAAGATTAGTAAGATAAGAAGTAAGATAAGAAAGTAAGAATTAGTAAGAAGTAAGATTATTCCGTAGGTTAAATAAATTTTAAATGAGGTGATTTATTAAATTTTTTTTTTGTTTACTAGGTATTCTATTTATGCTACCTATTTTATGAAGTTTAGTCATTTTAAAAACGCCAGGCTCCTTTTGAACCATCATGTCGGCATGATTGTTCAAAAAGAGCCGACGGCTTAGGTCTACGAGTGGGTAGCTTTGGTATGTATAGTCCATTACATTATTATGTATTGTTTTTTACAGAATGAGTAGAAGAGTACATAGAATACTCAACATGGTAAGAGGTAACAGTAAAAGTAATGGCGAAAATGTTCAAGACTTGGTAAAATATCTGCAAATTGACTATCCAATGTTGGAAGAACCAGATGTGAATCTGAATGAGTCTTTTGATAGTAATTATATTCCTGACAGTCAACACAGTCTCAGTTTGTCTCTACTTGATGATGCATGTTCAAAAAGGAAATCAAACGTAGTTATTCCAGAAAGCGATTACGATAGCGACACTTCTGAGTCTACAAGGTTAACCAGCTCTAGTTCAGATTTCTCTTCGGACGATAGCGTTAAAGATCCAGATTTTCAAATTAGACAAGACTTTGCTTTAAGTGATTCAGATTCGGATAAAGACTTTACTAAAAATGTAAACCTCTTGTCTAAAAGAAGAGTACAACAATTATTATCTCCTGAACCTGGACCCTCTGGTTTATATAAAGACATGGAAGAATCTGGCTGTAGTAATCCAATATCAGATATTTTTTCGATGATGTCCCGATGAGACTGGAATCTGAAACCATTGATGCTCAACCAAGTGACTTACAAGCAGACAACGACAACATGCTGGTTCCCAGCGTTGGTTTATCAAGTGTTGAAACGACCTCTCCTTATGTTGAAATAAGGGCAGGCAGCAGAAAACGAATCAATCTGAAAATATTAGTAAACCAAAGAAACTTTATATCCAAAAACTAAATGTTACGCAAGTAAAGAAACAGGGTATTCTTAATCTTATTCATAGAAATATTATTCCAAAATATTATGAATCGTTCTTTGCAAATCTGTAAGGCAGATATTTAAATTAAGAGAAACACAGTACCTAAGCCTGAGTAGGTTAAGTAAGTTGATGTACTTATGCGTTTTAACAAAGTTTATATTTATAAATGGTTATATTTTGTGATCTCATAACTACTTATAAGTGTTTCTAATTGCATTATGTTCCTATTATAGTTATAAGATAACATTTAAACAGTTATTGTTGAATTAAAAGTTAAGAGTATAATGATAAAGAATTTTGTTTAAAAGTTTTGAATTTTTTCTTCATGTTTATAAAGTCTTTGTTTTATTTTGAGTTATGAAAAACTTACGTTAGTTTTGCTAATTAGCCTGGCCAATTTTATTACTTTACTTTTATGTTTTGACTGTTTTAATAGAACTTAAAATAATAATGTATGGTTATTTTACAACAGTGTCAAAGATTTTTGTTTGTTATTTTGAAGAAAACTTTGATTTATTTTAAGTTTTAGATAGCATTTTAGTTATTTTATTAAATTGCTTGGCGATTTATATTGTGTTCCTGAAAATTTTCATAGATAAAAATAATTAATACAATATTTTTATTTACTTATGGTTGTTTTATTCCATAATTAGTATATTTCAAACATATTTTTTATATTCAAAAGTAACTTATATGCTTCTCACTCCTCTAGCATTCAGTTTAATATAAAATTACTTAAACCATTTAATGCTACTAAAAAATCTTCTAACGATGTATAATATGCATATATTTGATATAAAATAAGAAAACATTAGACAAAAATTCGTTTCCTTTTTCTTTGATTAGCTCTCCTGTAAAAAAGTGTAATTTTGATTTGTGATAGTTTTGAATTGAAGCAGCGACATATATACATAAAGAAAACAAGCTGGGATATACAAACGGAGGGCGCTGTCGCTTAGAGCGAATATGCTGGCTTCTCGGTTTGCACGCTGCTCACTTCAAGTTAAAATCACATTCTTTAAAGCCTATTGTACTACCTTTTACATGTGCAGTCTATGGGCTAGATATACGCAAAGATCGTACAACGCACTCCGTGTTCAATATAATAATGCATTTAGGGTGCTGGTGGTACTGCCCCGTTTCTGTAGCGCATCTGGAATGTTTGCCAATGTAGATTGCTTTTACGCAACTATGAGAAAGAGGTGTGCTTCTTTGATGCGCAGGGTGCGGAACAGCTCTAAGAGCAAGCATCCTGAACATGATAGCGAGAAGACTAGACTGCGCTTATATGGGTCGTTGCTGTGCCATCTCGCATGGGATGAAGCAGTGGTGACTCATACTATTCTATATTATGTATTATGTGTAAGCAAATGTTTCTAACATAGTTTTTAGGTATGTTCTACTAACCATTATTGTGAGTCAAAGTTACTTGAATAAATGCACTCCAGTCTAGTTTTTAAAGTACAGTCGTGTTCATAAAATGCCCGAGGGTAGATTTAGATTTTGTACAATGTGAGATATATTCCTTAGTTTTTCTTTTTACTTACTTTTAATTAAACAATGTAGTGGAAAAAGTTGTGCAACTACGTAAATGAGTTTTATTCTCTTTATTATATCACTTAAAAGCGTTTTAAATGTTACTTAGTTTTTACTCGGTATTACTTTTTTATGAGTAGTCCTACATTGCACTGGTAGCAAAAATTGTACTTTTGCATGTGGTGTGCCATTGAGTTTCACTATGACCTCTGACATTTTAGGTTTTATATCAGTACTAGCGTATTGTATATAGTGTTTCGTAGAACAATCTTTGATTATTGAAATCATTGTTATGAGTATACTTATTTATTTATAAAAATAATTAAATGGAAAAATATGTGTAATGATAAACTACATAAATTTATTTTGATTTCTTAAACAAATCAAAGAATAATAACCCCAAATTTTAACAGATACTAGTTTTTTATATACAAGACTGCTATTAGAATAAAAAATATCGATTTTTAATCATTGATATATGATATCCAGTCACCAGGTCTTTAAAACGAAATCGTTTTAAATTTACTAACTATATGCTCCAAAAATCACGGATTTTTTGAGCCCCATGTTAAGCTAACATCATGACTCCAGCATAAATCTTCCCTCTTATCACAGTTGGCATCGCAGAAGCATCCACGACACGCAATTTATTGAACCCTATCACACGCAAATCACCGTCTAATACCGTCCCCATAGCACAAGTACAAGCATAGTGCCACATAGTGGCAGACATCGACACTGCATAGCATCTCCAGAACTCATAAGAACGAGTTTCATAATATATAAGTATGTAGTATTCAAAATTCGGTTGTGGTCTATAAACGCTCTAGCAATCAAATCAATGTCTTCTTCATTACTGAACATGCCAGTATGTACTATAGGATTATCAGCAGGACCACGAGACTTTGGCCTCACCAAACCGAGTAAAGTGAATATAACTTTTCTGTCTTTACTAGCTTCATAAAAAGTATCTGAGATATTGAAAGCGTATGCGAACATGTTGACACTCAACTGTAAAAGGTCACTTGACTGGCATTGGAACTCTAGGTTAATTGTATCGTAGTCGGCGTAATTGTTATCAAGTGCCACGTAGCCGTTGAAAGAAGGTGCTGGAAACTTATGTGGATCTGAAGCTGGTGTACTGGCGTCACACTTATCAACCTGATACATTATTGAAGCACACGCGTGATCTTGGAAGTTCTGTCCAACTGGTAGATCAGCGATTACGTCGATGCATAAAGAATTGAGATGCTTTTTAAGTCCGATGCCTGATAGCATCAGAAGTTTAGGGCTGTTTATAGCACCAGCTGATACAATCACTTCTTTATTCGCAAATACCTCGATGACTTTGCCGGTGGAGGTGGTCACTTGAACTCCAGCCACATCGTTGTCAACAAATAAGAGCTTGTTGGCAAAAGTATGGAGTGACAGGCATAGGTTGGGGCGTTTCTTGGCTCTGCCTAGGTATCCAAAGGTGCTGCTCTGGCGATTCTCACTGCCAATTTCGAACAGATTCTCACCGTAGCCTACAGCTGGAATCTGTGAGTTGATATCCGACACGATATTGTGACCAAGCTCCTTAAAAGCTTCTAAGTATTGATGTGTGTGATACTAGACTTATGATGCGGTCGAAGATGGATGCTTACCTAAAAGTAACCTTTTCACTCTTAATTTAAAGACTCCTAGGTTGTAGCTGTCGGGAAACACAGACTCTGGCAGGGAATTCCACTCCTTAGCCGTACGCACAATGATAGGATTCTCAAAACGATTTGTGCGTATGGGTGGGATGTCCACCATGTAACGATGGCGCATCGCCGTTTGTCTTGTAGTCCGATGATGGAACGGGCTTGGCGGAATTAGATTGTGTAATTCCATCGCACACTCCCCGAAATGTAACCGGTAGAAAACCGATAGACTTGCTTGACGATTTGTTACCGTCTCAACACATTTGTTACCCACTAGCTGCAATAATCAAAATAAGCAAGAGTTTGTTTTTTGTGTTTGACCTAGTTTATTATTGTTTCTGCTGACGCATTCGTTTGCTCATGATGTAGTTTTTAATTATTAGTATTTAAGTTATTTAGGTTTATTGTAACAAAATATAAAATTATTTTTTCCATTATGAATTTGTTAAATATTGTTTCAAACATCTGTTCTCTTTAAATTATAATGTTTGTTGGAGCTCCTCTCGCCTGTGATACAGGATTAATCCAAGTACAGGCATTAACATTGTAAGACTTACATAGTTTAATTTGACAGGCCTGTTGGTCTAGTAATCAGTAGCCCTGACTGCTATGCACAAGGTCGTGGGTTCAATTCCCACCCAGGACACATGTTTGTGTGATGAGCATGATCATTTGTTCTTTGTCTGGCTGTAATATATCTTATAATATGTATGTATTTAGAAATATATATGTATGTTTATCAGTTGTCTAGTACTCATAGCACAAGCTCTGCTTAGTTTGGGACTAGATGGCGTTGTGTGAAAGTTGTGGAATATATTATATTGTATATGTATTATAAAAAAAGTTATTTTTGTACTTTACCTATTATGATTATTGAATAAAGAAAGATTATTAAAGACTTAACATGCTTTCCGAAGCACGGAGGAATAAAATCAATATGTTGAGGAGATGGATGGATGGATGGATGGATGGATGGATGGATGGATGACCCATCCATAGACTGGCCTCGACAAGGGTTGCTTAACCTTGAAAATCAGCCTGTGGGGCTATTTTTATTTAGCCACGAGCTGCACTTATTGCTAGCATAGTAGTGTATTATACAACGTGTAACGGAAACCTCATATCTATCCAAAAGGACTGAAGACAACATCTGGTATGGAGTCTCTATGTAAAGTTTCAGCTCAAAATAAGTGACTCACAAAATTGACCCCAAATTATTGGTTTCATATGTTTCTTGAATACCAGTAAAAACAAACGTGTCACAGCACTATGAGGGTCATCACTTTCCATGTCACTTGTTAATAAAACGAATATTGTCTTCGTTCTTCTTAATTTGAAAAATTCGGTCTCTGGTATCAATGTATTGAAATTTCTAATAAGTTCCACACATGTAGACATAGGATTATAAAACCCGTGCTATATCGTTTGTTATCATCCAAAGAAGCCGTGCACTTGGTATGTATATACTCTTTAAATTACGCGTTGTATAATGTAGATCTTCTTATCGTGTGGGTAGTAAGGTCTAACGACCCCATACACCCTAGTGTCAGAGTTTCTAGACCGCCTCAAGGGCCTCTGACGTGGTCGATTTTGACGACTGCCATTTTGCGACCGGGACCACCGGCTTGTACGTGCCTTCCGAAGCACGGAACCATCTTTTTATCTGACAATCATGTGATTCAGGCCTGCAATGTCCTAGCCAAACTGGAAACAACTTTACAAAGTATGCTTCCGGCGGGAAACGAACCCAGGACCACCGGTCACGGAGGCAGTTATGTAGATGAATAGTCCTCACAATCCATTAAAATATAAATACTAGATAAAATAAAACATTCATTCGAGAACTGTAACTATTGAGTTTCTTATCTGTTCTTCTGCATTAGAATTTAGATTTTCTAATGGACGTTAGAGTCATTCCATTAGTTTGAATATGGTAATCATTTTTATTACTAAATTTAACTTTGAAAAGTACCTCTTAATTATAATTGAATTAAATGAATTAACTTGAGTAAGACTTAAATTGGCATCTAATGTAATTTAGAAATAATTGATAATGTAATTTTTTTAGTGTAATTTCAAATTTGATAACTTTTTTAATCAATGACAAAAAGTATGAAGTTAAGTGAGATAGTAATTGCTGTAAGACTATCGAGATGTCTATTTTTTCAAGATTTTGCAGCTGAAACATCAATGCATAACAGCCATTTTAATTTCAAAAGAAGTTATCTCATAATGTAATGTGGCTCGGTCTACATCACTACTATACCAGATATGGTAATTTATCTTGTGGGTATAAACAAAAAAAAAAATACACACAGCGATTGGAATGTAATTATTTTACTGAATCAACTAAATGAGATATCAAATCGGAGAATAATATTTTAGTTAGCACAGGTACCCCATTCTTCAAGAATGAAGTCAGCTCCTCGCTCAGCTATCATCAAAACCGCAGCATTGTTGTTGCCTCTAGTTAATGTTGGCATAGATGAAGAGTCCATCACACGGAGTCTCTCTACTCCTTTTACCCGTAACTTGCTATCTAGAACAGACCCCATTGCATTAGTTCCCACATAGTGCAACGTAGACGTTGTAGTACCTAATGCGTAACACTCCCAAAACTCAGCCTCAGTTTTTGCATCTTTACACAAGCCAGTGTCCACTAAATTCGCGTTCACACTCCTAAAGTAAGTCGTATCCAAAACTTTGTTAACGTCTTTCAAACTTGCGGCCATCAATTTCAAATCTGAGCTATTGCTGTACGTATGTGTGTAGATTAGAGGAGAGTCCTTAGGATCATCACTTGCTAAGAAAACTTCACCCTTTGATTCAGGCATCAATACAATAACGAGAGAGAGGAGAGTGGTCCGACCAACAGTCGCATTGTATAACCGATCACAAAAAGCGTCAGTGAATTTAAACACTTGAGCGCATACTTGAAGGAATCCAACTGAGTCGTGTGGTATCAGAAGATTAATCACTTGGTAATCGGGATACGTCTGCTCAGGATCAAGAGCCACGTAACCAGTTGACAGTGGCATAGGAAACTTGCCAGGATTAGCTGCTGAAGCTGGTGATGTGTCATTTTCCAGCTGGTAAAAAAGAACAGCTGCTACATGGTCTAAGAAATTCTTACCAACGGGTAAGTCAGCAACCGCGTCTATACCATGTGACTTCAAATGTTCTTCAGGTCCGATACCGGACAACATCAACAGTTTTGGGCTGTTAAACGCACCCGCAGACACGATAACTTCTTTATTCGCTAAATATACTTTACTTTCACCATTAGCATCTGTCACTATTACACCGATAGCTACGTCGTCTATGATGATGATCTTAGTAACCGTAGTGAACGTCTCGACGCATAAGTTAAGACGTGATTTGGCTTCTGTCAGGTAAGTCACAGAACTGCTCTGACGGACACTGTCAGCGTTGGCTAACACTGGTTGAGTATACCCGAGAATAACATCATCATCAACGGTATGACCAAGCTCAGCGAAAGCACTCAAGATCGGATCATTGCTAGGGTTTAGCTCTCTAGTTATTTGTATTGGTCCTTCGTTGCCATATTTATCGGCATGTGGAGACGCGCGTAGCTGATCATCTACTAATCTCTCGCTTTTTTTAAAATATGGTAGGACTTCGTCATATTGCCAGGTGGGGTCATTCAGCATGTCGGCCCAAGTGTCGAAGTCTTTACGATGGCCATGAATGTGCATTAAATGGTTCAAAGCGCTGCTCCCACCCAACATCTTGCCTTGCGCCAAACCAACACGGCCTCCTTGTAAATTTTGTGCGGTGTAGTTATCAGGTACTGATGTGAAGTTGTAGTCATACTGAGAGTCTACCAAATACGGAAATATCCCTGCCAACTGGAACATAAGAAAAAACAAGGTTTATTTTATAAATAACTAGCTGTACCAACAAATTTATTTGCGTGTGGTTTTTCAGCTTAAATCCCGATACCTACCATCATAATTTTGGTGTAAAAACTGTAAACTCCTCTATTTTCCAAGAAAAGTTCACATTAAAATCGAATCAGGCCTTCGAGATCCCCCTTCTTACTCCGGATAAATAGAAAGATGGAAAAACCGACAGACAAAAGGTTTACGGTTGAGTATCGTGTTACTTTAACCTCCTGAGTGGCCATAGTTGTCAACCATAATGTCCAGATAGATGTATAGATTGATACAAGTAGATATATACACACAAAATGTTATAGGAATACTGTCATTGTGAGAACAGCTAAGTAGCGAATTCCCTACCGGAGTCTGTGTTTCCTGACAGCTAACCTGGGGTTCTTTAAATCAATAGTGAATAGGTTACTTCTAGGCAAGCGTGCTTCATCTTCAACCACATCAATGATGCGATGAGATTTTGGTCAAAAGCAAGCCTATCAACAAAAAAAAAATTGTACATTTAAGAATTTTGCTCTATGAATAAACCTACATTTGCTTCCAATGGAGAAGGTCCTCCAGCCTCGATCAGCAGTACACTGTTGTCACCGCTGGCTGACAGTCTGTTCGCGAGGACCGAGCCTGCTGTGCCGGCACCCACCACGATGAAGTCATAGGAACTGCCATCTGTGAAGCAATGATGAGAGAAATTATATCACTATATCCTATTCATCTGGGCTTGAGACAAAGTGTAAACAAAGAAAACAAGGTTTCTCAAACTATAATTTTATTTCTATTTAATTTAATGTAAAGTTTCCCATTTGTGTATCTAGCAGCTAGCTATAAAAATAAAAAATAAAAATATTTATTTCAGATATACGGAATCCATAGAATGTTAGTACAGTAGGAACTTAAAATAAGTGTTAGTAAGAAAAATAAAGAATACAAGAAAACTATTATTATTTTAACATATGGGTCGTGACCCAGTGTTGGACGTACCGCGTGTCCAACCTATCCGCTATAACGGCCAGGATGCTGTTGGTGCTGGCGCGCAGCCTGCAGAGCGCCGCGGCGTATCGCTTGCGGAGCACGGCATGGTAGCCGTCTACGTGTGCGTCCGCGAACATACCCGACGCACTGCACCAGCGCGGCAGCCCCAACAACGCCCTGAACGCGTTGTTGTACTGGACGCGCAGAGCGCTAAAGGATCGTTGCGTATAATTAGCCCACAGGCTGCACGTGTAAAGCGATGTGCAGTGTGCTCTAAATAATGTTAATTTTACATTCGCAGCACAACGCTTGAACCTGTGAGCTATCATATTTGCCCTGATCGATAGCGCCCTACGCTCCCTGTCCATGTCCTCATCATCTCGCAGGTGTTCAGTGACTATACTGTTCTTATGTTGTATTGTCTGAAAACCTGACTCCATGATCAAAAACTATGCATTATTTTGTGTACTTTATCTTACATAGTTCACGCGTACAAATAAATGCACAAGTTTTGTTAGAAGGTTAGGAGGATAATAAAATCAAAGATCTATCTTATTTAACTATTTATTCGGAGAATTCGGAGGATTCTGAAGAACTGTCACCCAGGGGCGAGCACAGGATTATGACACTGGTAATGCGGCTAGCGTTGCCAACTTTTTTTGACGAAAAAGATGTACGTCTACATACCTGTTGTCATTAAAACTACTTCTTGCACAGGTGTTGTAGTCGGTTGGGTGCTAGATGGGTCGGGTTCACTTAACACTTTCTGCATCAGTGTGTCTTGGCACTCTTGAATGAGTTGGGTTCTTTGTTTTTTAACAAATACATGTCTAGAAGTACTAGCATCACTCATCCTTTTTCTGGGGTCTTCCTGGCAATAAAATTTTGTAAGCACAACTCCATCTAGCATGATTATCCTCTTGCTTAATCCCATATTATATTGATAGCCATATCTTTCTCAATCTGAAATATTTTTAAATGTGGTTTTAAAGCCATAAATGTTGATGTATTTAGTGGTAATAAATATCATTGAATATTGAAATATTTGTGGCTATTCAGGTATAATACAAAAAACATCTCAGTTATCTAACCTTAAAACAGTAGAATAACTATATTGTAAAAATGTTTTAAGTTAGTAATAATAACATGTTTACTTACATCAAAATGATCCTGACAGAAGAAAATTACCGAACTATCCTTTATTTCTCTTGCTTTCTTTATTATTACTTTATCGTTGTATTTGTGCACCTGGTACACCATTTATAACTCATTTTTTCCAGTAAATTACAGCCAGAAACTCTATTAAACTACATAAAAAGACAAAACTCTCGATTTGACTTTGACTTCTCCAATGTTGATATACAAACGTGTGACCACAGAACACAGATACTCCTAGCGGAGCGTGCTGGTTTTGACAGCTTATATAATCTTAATCACTATATTTTGTAATGCTTTTTTTTTAAACGAAATATTTATAAAATATGAAAATAAATATTATTTGTAGGGTCCTTATACACCAATAAATAATATGAGATGGTTTTTAGAAACCAGTCAAATAGCCTATTCTGTCTGTTATTTTTACTCGGAACGCAGTATCTCTATGTAGTCTGTGGTATCATGCCGCATGACTGGCGGCTTTAGAAATTCATGGGTGTGTGCGTTTGCGAACTTGTACGGACACTAAAATTACGTCACACATGCAAACAAATTTCCTGCGTGAATCCGCGGCATTACTTGGGAATTAGGTACGCATTCACAGCGCCTGGCAAACATGATGTTTGTATGGGTGCTATTTATAAAATATTAGGCGTTTTTAAGTTATTATATTTTGTTTATTCATTTATTTACTATTAATTAATGTCATCTAAAACGTACGAACGATTTATTAAAATATCTGTGAATGGCAAGTAAAGCACTGCATTTATGCCTTCAAGGAGCGCACGCCTCTGCTGTCACCAACATGGATAACGAAACGAAATAATCTTTATTACTCAAAAAAGGTAAAAAAGCAACACATGGTTAAATAAAATGTAAGCATAAAATCTCTAAATATAATATTATGTAACTCAAACCCAAACCACTGGACGGATCGGGCTGAAATTTGGCATGCAGTTAGATGTTATAACGTAGGCATCCGCTAAGAAAGGATTTTACGAAATTCTCACGGGATAGAGAACAAAAAAAAAGCTAGTGAACGTCAGCTAGTGAACAATAAAAAAAAGAAACATGTGTCAGTAGAGACCCTGACTCCTAAACTAGGTATATGTCCCTGTATCTTAGGAGTCAGTGTTCTTCAAACATCAAGCATAAGCAGACCATTTTACGAGTATACAGATTGATTGTAAAAAAAAATACAAAAGTATTAAAGGTTAAACTACATAAAACAAAAAAAAACTATTTTTAGAGATAACAAACAAATTAGAATGAGTGCATGTGTGAGTATGTGTGGGGGAGGGGAGTGTGAGTATGCGAGTGAATGTGTGTATGTGTGTATGTGTAAAGACTGTGTGTGCTAGGGAATGTGTGCTTTTGTGAGGGTATTGCGATAGTGTATATGTAAGATTGATTCTGTGTTGTTTGTGCATGGAGTATATGTGCAGAAACTATAAAGTTCCTGCCAGAAGATCCTCGGTATTACGGTATGATAATAATGCCAAATAATGTTTTTTTTTAATGACTTTTACATTCTATTTTCCTTTTTGTGAAGAGGTTGATTTTTTATTAAGATAGTTATACACTTTAGTGCTTGTTACATAGTACTGGCGTTTCGCAACCGCGGTCCTATGCAATTCCTGGGAATAGACCCTATGCTTCACTCTACCGCTTGGGGGATATGTAGATCGAGAAGCATGCCTTCGAAGAACCAACCGAAGTACATAGAGCTGCCTAACCGTTAAAACTTTACAGCCTGAAAACAGACGTATGGTGGGATACTGGCGTGGAAGGGAAAGCATTACCTTCAAGACAGCTCTCTGCGCTCTCTCGAGTCTAATGAAAGCATTTTCTGTGGCTGCTCCTCAGATTGGTAAGCAATAGGTTAGCACAAACTGGCACAAGGCCAGGTAAACCAGTTTGAACGTAGATTTGTCAGCCGATTTGCGAAGTTTCTTAAAAACGTAAATCAACTTACGCACTCGAGCCGATACTACCTCAATCTGCTTATGCCAATTTAAGTGCTGGTCAATATGTATGCCAAGGTACCGGCCGTGAGAGGATTTGGTCAGGGAAAGGCAGTTACATAGCAGTTTAGAATTGCATGTATGTGCTACAAGGGACAGAAAGTCTGGTGCGCACTGATTGGACCTGATGATAAAAGGTAAGTATAAGGTTTTACTTAAATTAAGCGTAAGTAGATTATTTCCCAGCCAGTGCATAACGCATGTCAACGCAGACTCTGCGTTACGATGAGTCTGTGGCCAGTCTGCACCGTCGATTATAAGGGCTGTATCGTCAGCGTATGTGAAAATTCTACAGTTGCCGAGAGACAGACTGCATAACTCATTGATATAGATGAGAAAAAGAGTGGACCCCAAGATACTACCTTGTGGTACACCGTACTCTATAGGAAATTCACTCACTCTTCTCCTCATCTATAGTTACAATTTTTGTACGGCCACTTAAATAGTCTGCGAATATAGCCAAAACTTTACCCCTTATTCCGATTGACTCCATTTTTCAACCGACGACAAAAAGAGAAGGTTATCAATTCGACGCGTGTGTTTTTTTTTTTATGTATGGTCATCGAGTACTCGAAGACGGCTGAACCGATTTGGAAAATTCTATTTTTGTTCGAATGGGTATACTTCGAAATTGGTTCCATTATCACCAAAGTCAGGATCTGATGATGGGATCCTGGAAAAATCGAGGGAACTCTTCAAATATTATAGGCACACCTATGGCGTTTTGGGTATTTCTTATAGTAACTTGTGCAGCTGCTCTCAAAAAGTACCATTTGGGGAAGTGGAACTGATGATGAAGACCACAAATGGCCGCCGAAACTACTCAATAATAAGTATTGAGTGGATTGCGATTCGATTACTTGAATATGGATGTTAAGCACTTTATGCTCGTCACAATGCATATGGTGATGTAGAGCTGATGGTGAAGTACCAGGAGAACTCCTCAACAATTAACGGCCCAGCATTGGGAAAAGCCATATTTTGTAAAAGGTTATAATTAGTTGACATTTAGGCTCTTGTAACTAGGTAAATTAAAAATTATCCAACGAAAAAGAGTGAAATAAAACCTTTTCAACAAAAAATTAAACCGACTCCCAAAAACACTGCAAAGTGAAAAATAACTTTAATTTCGGAAATCCGTGCCAAAAACGAAAAAACAAAACTAAAGACACCGACTACCGAAATTAAAGTTATTTTTCACTTTGCAGTGTTTTTGGGAGTCGGTTTAATTTTTTGTTAAAAAGTTTTTTTCCGGTAAGACTGGGGCAGAGACGGTGTCAAAGGCCTTGGAGAGGTCCAAAAAAATACCTGGGCACTTTCGCTTCTTGTCAAGAATCCTAGCCACGTGATCAGTTAGTGCCAATACTGCGTCCTCTGTACTAATACCAGTTCTGAAACAATATTGGTTATATCGGCGAGTAAATTAAACTTTTTAAGAAAGCCCATGAGGCTGTTATTAAGCACTCGCTCCAGGATCTTTGACATCGCAGAAAGAATGAAAATAGGCCTATAGTTGCTTACATCGTCTTTGCTCCCAGCCTTGTAGGTGGGGTGAACAACAGCTTTTTTTAACACATTTGGAAAGATACCACAGGAAAAAGACAAATTGCAAACATGTTCAATTATAGGAGCTAGTACTTGCCTGGATGCTCTAATGATGTTAGCAGGAATTCCATCTCAGCCATTTGCACAGTTCGTTCTAAGTCCCAGAATAATGGTTTCAATGTCTTTATCCGTGACGTCAAGGAGAACCATCGAGCCCCGAGAGTGTGACACAGATTTATTTGATGGTTGGCGGCCATTTTTTATTTTAGATGCTAGCTTTTTGCCAGTGTTGGCAAAGTATTCGTTCGAAGTTTGGGAATCAAGTCTTTTTTGGGTGTTTTTACATGTAAACGGTTTAATAAATAATTAATTAAAATTAAGAAAATAATTTAAGGCATTTAAGATATTCGAATTCAAATAAGTCTGAAAGAATTTCATAAGTTCTACAGACATCATTCTAAAATATCATTTACAGTGTTTTCAGCGTTTTACTTCCGTAGTTATTTTTACAAAATATTATTCACTTCGTCAATCAAGTCCTTTAAAGTACCCTTTTTATGGTTTGTTTACCTTTTATCTCACGGCTCCCTGAATACGGTATAAAATTTCACACAATGGTTGACTTGTAAATCTATATCTATAGCTATACTAATGTTATGAAGAGGTAAAATTTGTTTGTATGTAGGGAGTAATCTCCAGAACTAATGGTCCAATTAGGAAAAAAAAATCATTGATAGTAAAGTGCATTATTTCTGAGTACTATAAATTATTTCCACGCGGGTGAATTACGAGTATTACAACAAGAGTATTACGTGGAATGAATTATTTGTAAAGAATATCTAAAAAGACCTGTGTTATTATTTTCCTTTTTTTCTCAACAAACCTTTTCGTTAAATATTCAAATAACGGCAGAGCACAAAAAATACCTCCTGGCCATAAACACACTCACATCAGAAACAAAATTGAAAGCAAAACTAAATAATCTTAACGTTTCCAATAAAATATATTTCGCATTGTATTTCGCCGGTATTTTACATTTCATTCGTGTGTTGGTTATGAATTCTTAATTTTCAAAAGCTATTTTTGTTCTGGTTGTTGCTGGATTATTCTTTTTATTTTTAATAATTTGGTATTATTAAAACTCTCAAACTCTTTGGAAGAAGGCACCAAACCAAAAACGTGTTGGACTCTTGGCATAAGAAATTTAAATTTAAAACAAATTGCAAAAACAATGTGTTTATTGAACGCAAATTAGAAGAAATCTGAAGATTTGTTTTCAATACCTAAAAAGACAGTTTAGTTTTCAATACCTATTAGTTCTAGTGTGTGTGTTTATGATCCTGAGAATAATAATAATATTCCACAACTTTTCACACAACGCCATCTAGTCCCAAACTAAGCAGAGCTTGTGGTATGGGTACTAGACAACTGATAAACATACATATATATGTCTAAATACATACATGTTATAGATAAATTACACCCAGACAAAGAACAAATGACCGTGCTCATCACACAAACATTTGTCCTAGGTAGGAATCGAACCCACGACCTTGCGCATAGCAGTCAGGGCCACTGACCACTATACCAACGGGCCTGTCAAATTGAAATATTTTATTAGTGTATGAATGAGTAAGCTTTATCGTATGTAACTGATGGTTTTAATTTTATATAGATTTTATCTAAATTCCAGGAACCAATCCCTAATGTCATGGGTATGTAAATGGTAATGACAAATTTCAGCAAGTTCAGCAGTGGACTTCGGTTGAAATTTATTTAATTATAATAATACTAGCTTCCGCCCGCGACTTCGTCCCCGTGGAAAAAAAAATCCCCCGTTTTTGAAACATTCTTCATTACTGCTCCGCTCCCATTGGTGTTAGCGTGATGATATATAGCCTATAGCCTTCCTCGATAAATGGGCTATCTAACACTGAAAGAATTTTTCAAATCAGAACGGTAGTTCCTGAGATTAGCGCGTTCAAGCAAACAAACAAACAAACAAACTCTTCAGCTTTATAATATTAGTATAGATCTACAGCTCTTAAACTTTGACATTACTCATTTTATTTTACTGACAAGTAATTTTAATTATTTTATTAAATTCCCTTTGTCCCCTTTAACGGGGACATGGACTACGGGGACAAAGGGAATACACCTTTATTTTGTGTTATTTTAAATTTCATTGTTATGATTTTTTGCATGTATTATGTAGAGTAGTGTAAGCCAACCAATGTGCAATGGCACACGTGCTAGTTTCCTATTTTATATGGGTCACAGACCTTTTTTTTTATTAATAATAGGGTCGCCATCTCACCTGATGGTAAGTGAAGAAATAAATTAATTTTATTTTTTTAAACAATGTTTTTATAGTATCTTATACAGTTCTTATCTAATTTTATAGCCAACTAGTACTCTCGCGGGGCTTCGCTCCCGTGGATTCTATCACGGTAAAAACATAACTCTCCTTTTTTGCAGTCGGGTAAAAAGTAGCCTATAACCTTCCTCAAGCTTCAAGCTACTTCCATACCAAATTTCATCCAAATCCACCCAGTACTTTCGAAGATTAGCGCGTTCAAGCAAACAAACAAACAAACAAACAAACAAACAAACTAACAAACTTTTCCGCTTTATAATATTAGTATAGATTACGGATTTACAATTTAATCACTGTGAGTAACATACTTGTAGGTGAGTACCTATCAGGGAATAATAATGGTTAACGTTATTAATACAGTATTAAAAAGCGTGCATCGGGAGTATTAAATGAATGTGTCGGGGCGTGTGTGTGTGTATAAAATAACTTACTCTTAGGGCTGCATGCGGGAGGAAATCTCCACGAAGTAAGCTGCAACATAGTCTGCACGACCTGCAGAGATAACTGTACCGTCTGAATATTAGACAGGGCGCCCGCGGTGGCAGACATGGCTGAAATAGATAAGGTGATTGATAAACAATATATAATTAATACTAATATTATAAAGCGGAAAAGTTTGTTTGTTTGTTTGCTTGAACGCGCTAATCTTCGAAAGTTCAGGGTGGATTTGGATGAAATTTGGTATGGAAGTAGCTTGAACCTTGAGGAAGGTTATAGGCTACTTTTTACGCGACTGCAAAAAAGGAGAGTTATGTTTTTACCGTGATAGAATACACGGGAGCGAAGCCCCGCGTGAGTACTAGTAATTAATCAAAATAAAACTAATTACAAAATGAATAAAAGATATTATGATAATATGTTTTGTTTGTGTGTGTGTGGGTGTATATGAATGTAAGAGTGTGAGTGATATGTGCATGTGTGTATGTGTGGGTATGTTTGTTGCAACAAGATATTATTGAAGCTTTACTGACACTTTCCGAGTCGACGGCGCGTCGTGTTCCACGCGCGCCTCAAAGAGAAATCAGCCCGGATGATGGGGTTCGATAGAGCCAATGTCTTGAGTTAAGGTGTAGCGTTGTAGTCGATTAAACTAGAAGTCGACTACCACACTAATCTCTAATGTCTATGGTTTCACGGAGTGACAACACTTATGCAGTAGTGACCAGCTATAAATTCTAATCTCTAGTGCGCGAAGCTTCTTTTCTCGCCGCCTACTGTTGCAAGTAACTTATATAGAAACCCCTCTGTGCCAAGGGTAAGTGCTCATCGTATCTGCCATTTTCTCTCCATCTTGCCAAATTGTAATCCTCTTATTTCACCATAATCTGCAGTGTTTGTAAATTAATATAATTGCCCGGTTGTCAAGATGGCTTCTGTCGAGATCATAACTATGCTATTTCATTGTCATCTGTTTTCCACTAGTGTTTCTAAATTGTGAAGCGTCCGCATGCCGCAGTATTACTTTTCTGCAGTGTCATAGCAGCTACGAGCTTAAACGCCTTGCACGCGGTTACGTTTTATATCGTTGCACGCGGTATGCGCACGCTTATCTCTATTTAACCTTTGTGAACCGCCGCGATGGTGAGTTTCCCATCCATTTTCCCGGGTACTGTTCCGTGGGGCTTACGGCTGGGAGACGCACGCATCGCTGGCGCTCACGATTCCTGCACCACGCTTACGGAAGCACCCTTTTTGGATTCCAGGGTTTTTTTTTCTTCCTTCTCCTTCGTTTCTACTGCCTTGGATTGCTACTATCAACCACCTCTACGTCCGCCGCTCGACGGGTGTCACGCTGCCTCTGTGACTGTCTGCGTGCTATTGCGTGGCCGGCCCGAATAACCTCTGCGCCCGTCTGCGCGCTATTGTGTGGCCTGCCCGCATAACCTCTGCGCCCGTCTGCGCGCGAGCTGCCTGCTACGGGATCTGCCCGCCGGTCTGCGTGCGTCGCGGCCTGAGCCCAGGGCAGTACCATTCTATACCTTCGACCAGTGAGGGAACCCTGTGTGAACCGAACCCACCCCCCTTTTAAAATAAATGCTGTAACCTGTGGTCTTCTTTTATTATTTACTCCATCTAAACCACTACGCCACAGTGGCGCCCACTCGGTAAGGTTCACAAGGTTTTCTTCACTGGTCGCTATTTACCTGACTCACACATCGTGGCGGTAAGTAGTGGGTAATTACTATATTTTCTACTGTATATTTTTTTTATTTGTTACTTTTATATAATTTCTTAGTCAGCTACTAGGGTTTTGTTATAAATTGTAAAGATCACAATGAGCGCTAACCCAATCAAATTTATCCACCTAAGAAAGGCCGAATTGGAATATGAGGTTGTCATTAGAGGCGGTGAAAAGGGCACATTCACTGACTTTAGGAAACAAATTAACAATGCTCTCCTGAGTAAACTCACCCCTAGTACATCACATCTTTCTGCCAGTGGTCAGCAGGCTGAAGCAAGTGCCACAAGAACCCCAATTCTAAATATAATCTAATCTAATAGATATAATAGGAAATATAATCTAATAAATCTAATAAGAAATATAATCTAATAAATCTAATAAATATATTAAATCTAATAAACATAATACAATCTGATAAACAAAATATAATATAATCTAATTATCATATAATCTAGCTCTAAAGTTTTTATTGAAAACTATGCAGAACCCACGTCAAGTCATCTAGGCATTTTTAAAACTTATAAAAGACTAACTCTTCGTTACTACTGGCCAGGAATGCACAGTGACGTAGTGAAAGCTGTAACTTCATGTAAAATCTGTCTAGCTCATAAACAAGTAAACCATGCCCCACTGGAGGTCATGGGGAAACCTAAAGAATGCTCTCGGCCATTCCAGATGCTCAGTATTGACATCGTTGGCCCTCTGCCTGTCTCTAGACGCCAAAACGCATATCTTTTTGTACTGACATGCCGTTTCTCTAAGTATTGTCTTCTAAATAAGACAATCATAACAGCAGTTTCAACCTACAATAATAATGACCAACGCTCTTGGGATCTACATATTCCAGCTGTTCAATTTGCACTAAATAACTCAACTAGTGAAGTTACTGGTTTCACACCAACATTCCTTCGCTCAACTTTCAAGTGAAAGTCCTTGGTCTTCACCTGTACTTCTCACACCTAAATGGGATAGCAAATTGTGGTTCTGCTTAGACAGTCTGAAGCTAAATTCAGTAACTAAGAAGGATCCTTATAATTTACCTTATATCTCTGAAATTCTAGATAACCTAAAGGATGCTAAATACCTAACAAGTCAAGATCTTTATAAAAGTTTCTGACAGAGCATCCCGTAGGCCTAGCTAACTACTAGTGTTTGACCCCATACAGGGTCACACGATGCCAAGGGAACACACACCCACGACCGCCTAACATATTGGTCGTGGAGGGTCGACTTGTACCTAACTACCTAAGTTAACTATAACTCTAGTTATAGCTATCATATTTCACACCCACCTAAAGTGTGGTAATCCTAATTAAAACCTACTGACTAAAGTTACCAAACTATTATTCTAAAATTAACTATAATTATTTATCTTTTAACATAACTAAATACCTTGACTGCATGGCAATAAGCCAACATAACTTCAGTTCCATTAACACCTTTCTGCTGACCACACACACTTACACTACACACCTAATTTCTTTTATTATTTCACTTTACGGCGTGACTATGAGAAACTACATAGTGGGCCCTCAGGGCGATTCTTTAGTATCATGGCAGAGTAGTCTCCATAGTACACTACCTTTAACTTTTATTTATGTTATTATGTCCTCATGGATGTCTTAAAGACGGCCCCCTGAAACATGGGTGTCCGCACACTAGTTAATTTACATTAATTTCTAAACCTACTGTTCTGAAAACAGCTTCAAGCCGGTAAATTTCTATACAAATACCGTACCTACCCATTAACTACTTGCATAGTAGGCTATAACTTTATAGTTTAATTATAACTGTAAAACTTTCTCACTACTAACCTTAAAACTATTCATAAAACAATATATAGCATAGTCCATTGTATTGTTTTTCTGATTCAAGTAAACTGTTGGTGATCTGCCCCACAGTTAAACTATATTCCAGTCTACCCTAGTAACAAATCTAACCTTAATCTAAGCACTAAACCCGAACCTAACTGGCACATCATCAATCGGTTAATAATAGAATCTACATGAAATATTCTAACAACATTTAGTCTACAAACTTATCTAATTTCTTTTACCTAAACACTAAACTAGAAACCTAACTTTAACTTCATAACACCTTTTAGTATTGAACAAACCTATCCTGAATATCACTTAGATTCAACCTGCCCTAATTAAAGTAATAAATTCTCTTAAAAAACATTTCCGCGTGATTCATAACATAACCTAATTCATTTAAGATCATTGACATATTATATTTTTGACGTTTACGTACTGACTTTGACATCTCGACGTAGTTGCCAACCTTGGATACTTGTCTTTTAGAATTTCGTCTATAACGTGCGGATATTCTCGCAACAGTATGAAGATGGACTTGATTTATTTCTTATAAATTACACTCACGTTCGGAAACTCACTCGAATGGACTTCTACATATGATGCGTATTCCAGTAAAGAAACTTAAACCAATTTGAACATATACATGGACCATCACCAAAAAAAAATTTTTTTTATTTAACTTTAACAAAAATTTTTTTTTACCTTTTCAAAAAAAAAAAATTTTTTTATTTTTTTTTTTAAATACTCTTAGCTTTGAACTTTAACAAAATTTAATTTTAAACCTAAACATAAAATAGAACCTTAACTTATTATTAAATTGTTGTTGGAACTTTGATGATTTAATATTCAACGATGAACTTACTTCTTGCTTTGAAACCTAACATTACCTATAGCCTGCAACAGTCCACCAAGGTTACCTAACCCTATGGAGATACACTTGCTTTATCTTGCTGTTTTTCCTACTGACTGTCTCGAGTTAAACTACTCTATAATTAGCTTACCTCTCGTATGTGATTGTACGTCACTGACTTAGGACTACTTCCAAGTCAGGGATGGACTTAGAATGGATGGATGAATGTTTAATAGTATGGAAGCACGTGAATGGGATGTATGAACGTATAGGTAGTCAGTAATAGTGGTTTAGGCCTTCTAGCGGATTTATCCTAGGGAAAATCCTTCGCTAACAGGCGGGGTACTGTAGCGTTGTAGTCGATTAAACTAGAAGTCGACTACCACACTAATCTCTAATGTCTATGGTTTCACGGAGTGACAACACTTATGCAGTAGTGACCAGCTATAAGTTCTAATCTCTAGTGCGCGAAGCTTCTTTTCTCGCCGCCTACTGTTGCAAGTAACTTATATAGAAACCCCTCTGTGCCAAGGGTAAGTGCTCATCGTATCTGCCATTTTCTCTCCATCTTGCCAAATTGTAATCCTCTTATTTCACCATAATCTGCAGTGTTTGTAAATTAATATAATTGCCCGGTTGTCAAGATGGCTTCTGTCGAGATCATAACTATGCTATTTCATTGTCATCTGTTTTCCACTAGTGTTTCTAAATTGTGAAGCGTCCGCATGCCGCAGTATTACTTTTCTGCAGTGTCATAGCAGCTACGAGCTTAAACGCCTTGCACGCGGTTACGTTTTATATCGTTGCACGCGGTATGCGCACGCTTATCTCTATTTAACCTTTGTGAACCGCCGCGATGGTGAGTTTCCCATCCATTTTCCCGGGTACTGTTCCGTGGGGCTTACGGCTGGGAGACGCACGCATCGCTGGCGCTCACGATTCCTGCACCACGCTTACGGAAGCACCCTTTTTGGATTCCAGGGTTTTTTTTTCTTCCTTCTCCTTCGTTTCTACTGCCTTGGATTGCTACTATCAACCACCTCTACGTCCGCCGCTCGACGGGTGTCACGCTGCCTCTGTGACTGTCTGCGTGCTATTGCGTGGCCGGCCCGAATAACCTCTGCGCCCGTCTGCGCGCTATTGTGTGGCCTGCCCGCATAACCTCTGCGCCCGTCTGCGCGCGAGCTGCCTGCTACGGGATCTGCCCGCCGGTCTGCGTGCGTCGCGGCCTGAGCCCAGGGCAGTACCATTCTATACCTTCGACCAGTGAGGGAACCCTGTGTGAACCGAACCCACCCCCCTTTTAAAATAAATGCTGTAACCTGTGGTCTTCTTTTATTATTTACTCCATCTAAACCACTACGCCACAAAGGGAATGTTTTAAAGAGACACCTTGGCTCCAAAACGCAGTGGTAAGTGAAGGAACTAGGTGGTACTCAATAAGAGTCTAACACTCCCTTCCGCTCCAACCATTTGATGACTTTTACCTCGAAAAATAATATTAAAGGAGCCTGTTCTTTTGCAAACATTATAGGCTTAGTTATTCATAAAAAAATATGCAAAACAATAAGTACAATGGCAGACTTAATGCCTAAAACATTCTCTGCCAGTTAACCACGTTTAATATTATGAGTATGTTTGGAAATGCTAGAATGATAGAAATGAAAAAAGAAAGCTATATATGGACATCTCAACACACAATGAACGACTAGGTAAGCTACTAATTCACTACTGAGATAATAACGAGTTAAGAGGAAGAACTCAGAGACCGCAGAACTTTCTTGATTACCAAGAAACAAAATACATATTATATGTAGGATACTATGTGCGGTGCATAACTTTGGCAGAAGGTTTAGCTAGTTATAATCACGAGTAAATGTGCGAAAATACAACGCGAGCGAAGTAGTCGGCAAAAGCTAGTATGCAGAACGGCGATGCGCCATCGTTACATGGTGGACATCCCACACATACGTACAAAACCTTTTGCGAATACTTTCATTGTGCGTAAAGATAAAGACTGGAATTCCCTGCTGAAGTCTGTATTCCCTGTAGTGTTGCCCAAACGAGAGTCTCGCAAGAGTCTCAGAGAGAGATCTCAGAACAATGTAACAGAGTCTGTTACATTGTTCTGAGATCTCAACTACCGTTTAATAAATAGCAATAGGATAATCGCTAATTGCAAGACTCTTGCGAGACTCTCGTTTGGGCAACACTAATTCCCTGATAGCTATAACCTGGGAGTCTTTAAGTCAAGAGTGATAGGTTACTTCGAGGCAAGCGTGCTTCATCTTCAACCACATCATCACTTAACATCAGGTGAGATATGTTGTTGTACAATACGTTCAAATTATATATTATGGCACCACTATCTCACAAATTTTGCAATACAGAAACTGATTAAATAGGTAATGATTAAAGTACAAATGATAAGGTCTGCCATAAAACAAAAAAAAATAAAAAATTACTAATATAGTTAAACTTACCTGAAAATGTTCGTTTTCTTCTGACTAATGAAGTGAGTTTCGGTAATGTAAGTTTCAACAGCCTTTAATATATAGAAAAACAATAAAAGGGGAGACAGTGAAAATTTGGAATCTTTACTACTTATTATTATAAATGCGAAAGTGTAATTATTTGTTTCATGTTAAAAAGAAGCCGTAATGTGTATAGACCACTTTTTACGAAGAAAATAAAATTCAGGTGAGTGAAGTCACAGGGTAAACAGTGATTGTTTATTACAGTCATTTTAGGTCAAATTTTAATATGCTTAACATTTTGTAAGTGGATAAGTTTATTTTAGGTACATATACGAATATACATTTGTGTGACTAAATATTTATCCTATGGCCCTCTTGCTGAGTTAATAAATAGATAGGTATCACGTACTTATCAGAGGTACTTTGACGTTATTATAAAATCAGTTTGCATGAAGTGCCACAATGGTCCAGTGGTCGCAAGCGTGACTGCTGAGCAAGGGGTCTCGTGTTCAATTCCCTAGTCCTGGTGGTAGTATTTGAAGTAATATCCCGTTCCATTATTTTAAAAACCTTTATTTTTATATTTTTTTATTAAATTAACATAGCCTTTTTTAATTCATGTTTTGAGAATCATTCTACTGAAAGGAAAGAATGGGTTTGAACCATTTTTTTTCGTGCGAAAAATCATTAAATAACTTCTGCCACTGTGGGTGGAGAGGAAGCGATTATCAGACGTTCCTTCAGTTACCCTTATAAGCGAAAAAAATCCGCAACCCCGGTACCAAAAGCCCAATCGGTCGCCGTCGAAGCATTAAAGTTGTGCTAAAATAAAATAGTAAAATGTTAGTTAACACATGTTAGTTGATTTCACCCTATTAAAGTTTGCACAAGTGAAAAACTAGTTTAAAAAAATGATATGCATATACTTAATTTATTTTTTTACTGTTTAATTATTAATTAAATACCTTCCCAGTGTTACATATGTGTGTTCCAGTGTGGGATAACAACGAATATTATGAATAGATTACCACACTGTCTGGCAGTTTGAGTGCTTTATAGGGCCCACCCAAATGTCCTTACTTTGGTATTGTTCGTCAAATCGTTCCAGCTCCTTAAGGTTCGAAGTTGAGCTAAGCGCTATTTGACAAATGCTTGCACTGTTTGGACGGGCCTGCTCAAATCTATGTGATTCTGTCCTCTAAAGGGCACCCCAGACATTAACCTACATGGCTCTCATATGATTTGATCACTACAGATTATCTGGACTTTAAAAGAGACGTTGACCTCTGAGTTTGTTCCAGTGTTTCTTCTCAGAGTAGTCAGTTAGGAAACACTGGCCTCATATAGTTTACATTTATGAAAAAAGAGGTGTGAAAGTGTTATTTATAACCTATTTGCAAAATAAACATCATTATTTCATTAATTCAATATAAGAGTTGCTAACTAATATGAGCTTGTTCTCGAATGTGTCAAATTAATGAGAGAATGAAGCATCAATAGCCTAGTAGCTAAAGTGTCGGACTTGTGATCGAGAGGTCGCGGGTTCGAACCCATTACACTATTGCCGTGAACCCACTCCAGATACGAGCATATTTAGCTTAGTTGGAGGGGTTAACAAGGTTGCTAGTAATGTTAATTCTACCTACATTGCTTATTAGTTTAAATAAAATACACTGAGTTCAAATATCTATGTACTTAAGTATACTAGTGGTCGCATAGTGGCCGAAATATGACTTAATTTTTTAAACATTATTATAAACAAATATTAACTTTCGGGTATATATATACCAAGTGCATGGCTTCTTTGGATGATAACAAACGATATGGCAAGGGTTTTACAATCCTAAGTCTACATGTGTGGAACTTATTACAAACTAGCTTTTGCCCGCGACTTCGTCCGCGTGGAACAGTTACTTTGGGCTAACGTTAAATTTAACCCCGACTTTGAAGCATTCTTCATTGGCGCTCCGCTCCTATTGGCCTTAGCGTAATGATACTTTGCTGTGCCCGATAGGGTCCATATTGATCTTGAAAATATTTTATACCACCTATGTACATAATATGGAATGCAATAAAGTATTGAGTATTGATATATAGCCTATATAGCCTTTCTCTATAAATTGACTATTTAATAAAAAAATATTTTTTCAATTCGAACCATTAGTTCCTAAGATTATCGCGTTCAAACAAAAAAACAAACTCTTCAGCCTTATATTATTAGTATAGGTAGCTGTTGCCCGCGACTTCGTCCACGTTTCCATCGTTTTTCGTAAAAAAAAAGTAGCCTATGTCCTTCCTCACGGTTCAGTGATTTTGATGTAATAGACAGATTAACTTTCGTAATTTAGTAGGGAAATATAATATGTCAATCTATAATACTGTTGAAAAATATCGCAATACCGAACCGTACAATATTATTGCAACTCCGTCAGCGTGTAACTCCTTGTGTGTTATTAAATTTCGGCACGTGATCATAAAGATTTCTAGAACTGCTAACCCGGGAAAGAGCGACGTACAACTAACCATGCGAGAAACAACTGACACCGAGATCTACTCCAGCAACACGAAAAGTCTGCCCTTGAGCCTTATTAATTGTCATTGCATAACACACCGATACTGGGAATTGCGTTCTTTTAAATTGGAATGGAAAATTATTTGGTATTATGGGAATTCTGGTAATAAATACGGTTTCTGCTGCACCGCAACCTGTTAAGATTTGAGCCTCGATTATATTTTGCTGCAACTGGGTTACTTTTAGCCGAGTTCCATTGCAAAGTTGTGGTGGTTTTAAATTTCGGAGCAGAATAATAATCAGAAAGCTTCGAACTGCTAAGCTATCGGGAGTTACACGTGTTATTGTGAGTCAACCATAAAATATAGATATATGCTGTCGTGGGATATTTTTTATATAATTTTAAGGAGAACATTTCCGTCATAAATGATTTCTGTGTAGCTTTAACCATTAAGGTTGCACTCGCGACGGAAGCTTAAAAAATGGAGTAACTTCTCCCGTTTTCCCAACATTTCCCTTCACTGCTCTGCTCCTATTGATTGTAGCGTGATGAAAAGTATACTATAACCAGCTCAGGAGTATGAAAAATAATTGTACCAAGTTTCGTTAAAATCCGTCGAGTAGTTTTTGTTTCTATAACGGTTATACAGACAGACAGACAGACAGACAAAACTTTTACTGATTGCATTTTTGGCATCAGTATCGATTCCTAATCATCCCCTAATAGTTATTTTGTAAATATATTTCATGTACAGAATTGACCTCTCTACAGATTTATTATAAGTATAGATATAGATTTCAATACATTGATACCAGAGACCAAATTTTTCAAATTAAGAAGAACGAAGAGAATTTTCGTGTTATTGCCTGGCAAGTGACGTAGAAAGTTATTGACCCATGTAGTGCTTTGATTTGATTGGTATTCAAGAAATTTGGTAACCGATTTGGAAACCGATAATTTGGTATCAATTCTTTGAGTCACTTATTTTGTGCTGAAACTGAGCATAGAGACTCCATATCAGATGTTGCCTTCAGCCCTTTTGGATAGATATGGGGTTTCCATTACACGTTGTATATACTTTAAATGTGCCAGATTTGATTCTCCTAAGTCTGTAAAGTGTATACATTTTTTACCGCACGTATCTAAACCTAGCTGTTGTATTCGGTTTAGGTCAGAAAGGTATCTGACCTCCACAATCCAGTAGCTAGATAACACCTCTTGGCAAGACTGGTGTCAGATTTTCTGAGTTTTGACTAAATATAACGACGGCCAAAAAAAAGCAGTTTAGACTAACGGCTCAAATTGCTCAATACTCAATAATCAATCATTTATTGCGTTCCACAATGTGAACTTAGGTGGTAGGTGCATACAAAAATATACATAGTTTACAGATCATTCTGGACCCTGTCGGGCACAGCGAATTATAATAGAGGAAGAGGGCTTTACAATTACATATTATAAATAAAATGTGTATATGTTTATAACTTAAACTACTCCTACATAGGTTTTATACATTTTTAAGATACTATATTTTATACATTTATTTTATTTATCATTGAAATATTCATTTATATCATAATAACATTTATGGATAAGAAATTGATTTAATTTATTCACAAATATTAATTTTTTGTTCATTTTTAATTATATCTGACAATTTATTGTATATTTTTACTAACATTACTAAGGTGCTTGTGGAGTGTAATTTCAGTTTAGAGCTCCCAGGTAAGTTAAGCCTATTTTTGTGTCGTAGTGTATACTGAGTTTGTATGTATGGTTGAGCACTATTTTTTAACCGACTTCTAAAAAAGGAGGAGGTTCTCAATTCGGATGTTTGTTTGTTTTTTTTTTTTTTTTTAGAGATTACATATAAGGTAGCAGAGATTTACTTCAGACAGCACTTTGGAGAATTAGTTAGGGATAGCAATGACAAGGCGTGAAGTCACAGTAATTAATGTAAACTGAATGTTCTTTATTAAAAAAGAATTGTGTATATATAATAGTAGTGTTTACAAAAGTTTAACAGTGGTCATTGTGTGAGCACGCTCTCAGGGCACGCGTGTCGTATGTCTGTTTACATTTATTTAATTTAGAAAAGTATTCCTCTTTGTTCATTGTATGAACGGTTGGTTATCAAAGCGAAGGGTATGCTACGTATGCTACATCTTGATATGTTGAGACAGTTATCCATCCACAGGCCTCCTTTTCAACAATTTGGCCATCTTTGACAGTCGTTACGGGTAGTCAGAAGCCAGAAAATCTGACACTGGTCTGGCCAAGGGGTATCGTGTTACCCAGTAACTGGGTTGTGCAGGTCAGATAGGCAGTCGCTCCAGGTAAGACACTAATACTCAACTGCAGGTTATACTAGAAGCCAACCCAAATATTGCTGGGAAAACCAGGCACATTGTGATGACGTATTTTTCAACCGACGACAAAAAGAGGAGGTTATCAATTCGACGCGTTTTTTTTTTTTAATGTGTTATCATAGATTGATCGAAGACGGCTGAACCGATTTGGAAAATTCTGTTTTTGATTGAAAGGGTATACTTCGAAATTGGTCCCATTTTCATAAACGTCAGGATCTGATGATGGGATCCTGGAGAAATCCAGGGAACTCTTCAAATATTATAGGCACACCTATGACGTTTTCGGTATTTATTATAGTAACTTGTGCAGTTGCTCTCAAGTACAATTTGAGGAAGTGGAACTGATGATGAAGACCACAGATGGCCGCCGAAACTACTCAATAATAAGTATTGAGTGGATTGCGATTCGATTACTTGAATATGGATGTTAAGCACTTTATGCTCGTCACAATGCATATGGTGATGTAGAGCTGATGCTGAAGTACCAGGAGAACTCCTCAACAATTAACGGCCCAGCATAGGGAAAAGCAATATTTTGTAACAGGTTATAAGTAGTTGACATTTAGGCTCTTGTAACTAGGTAAATTAAAAATAGACCAACTAAAAAGAATGAAATAAAAACTTTTTACCAAAAAATTAAACCGACTCCCAAAAAACACTGCAAAGTGAAAAATAACTTTAATTTCGGAATTCGGTACCAAAAACGAAAATACAAAACTAAAGACACCGACTACCGAAATTGAAGTTATTTTTCACTTTGCAGTGTTTTTTGGGAGTCGGTTTAATTTTTTGGTAAAAAGTTTTATTTAAACTTTATGTACAGACGCTAGCACATGAAGCTACCCGAAACTGTCAAATTTTCCCAATCAACCTTGAACCTAATTTCTTTAACAATAAAGTTGAAAATCTATTAAAGAAATTTAACAGATTGTTGTAGCTTGATGTGCTGGCGTCGGTACATGGGCGGACTTAATGCAGCAAGGCATTCTCTACCAGTCAACCTTTGGGTAAAAAAAAACACATTGTTGTAGGTGTACGAGAAAATGGAATGAAATAATATATTTAATACTAATAAGTATAATACTTTCTGGCTTGATCCAGAAAGCAGTACTCCTGGTAGTTTGGAACCTGTTCCCGATACCGGTGGGCTACTATTTCTTATATTTTTAAATGTTTATATTTTTTATTAATATTTAAAAATATAATTAATATGTATATAGATTTAATAAATGAAATAATACTAATAAAATAAATATACAACGTGTAACGGAAACCCCATATCAATCTAAAAGGGCTGAAGACAACATCTGGTATGGAATCTCTATGCCCAGTTTCAGCACAAAATAGGTGACTCAAAGAATTGATACGAAATTATCGGTTTCATATGTTTCTTGAATACCAATAATAACAAACGTGTCACAGCACTACGAGGGTCAATAACTTTCCACGTCACTTGCCTATAACACGATAATTCTCTTCAGTCTTCTTAATTTGAAAAATTCAGTCTCTGGTATCAATGTATTGAAATTTCTAATTAGTTCCACACATGAAGACATAGGATTACCAAACCATTGTCATATCGTTGGTTATCATCCAAAGAAGCCGTGCACTTGGTATGTATATACACTTTAAATTACACGTTGTATATGCTTAAATAATAAACTATTAAATACGGTGCTTTATAATAATCTGTCTGATTAATAGAGCTCATAATAATTATGACGAAGATCACACTGTGAATAACAGCCCCTTCCGTAGTGGTTTTAAATTTTACGCTTAAAAAAATTTAATTCAGCCTTCTTTATGTCAAGGGGCAGCAAATTCCAGAGTTTAATAGTAGAAATAGCGTAAGAATTTGATAGAAACCCGGTGCGGTGAGAAGGAATGTGAAGAAGTAAGTTTTTGGATGCGCGAAGGTAGAAAACTATGAGAACTGCCCAACAATTTAAAATTTTGTTTTAAGTAACAATTTAAAATTTTGTTTAAATTTACTTAATACACCGAAGTATTTGCATAGGTGGTGAGAGGAAATTGAATGAAATAGCTTCATCATTGTTTGGACTTATTATAACCAAATTGTGACGCCATAGTATGTTTGGGTGAGAAATTAAAAAATTAATCATAAAATAACTAGCTTCTGCCCGCGACGTCGTTCACGTGAAATAAAATATTTATTTTAAGTTGGTTACAAATAACACTATTACACTTCTTTTCAACTGACTTCAAGAAAAGAAGGAGGTTCTAAATTCGACTGTATTTTTTTAATGTTTGTTACCTCAGAACTTTCAAATGGGTGAACCGACTTTGATGATTCTTTTTTTATTTGAGAGCTGGTGCTTTCCGTGTAGTCCAATTGTCACCAAGTCAGGATTTGATGATGGGATCCTGGAGAAATCTAGGGAACTCTTCAAATATTATAGGCACACCAATAGCGATTTGAGTGTTTTTTATAGTAACTTCTGCATTTGCATTCGAAAAGCACCATTTTTAACCGACTTCTAAAAAAGGAGGAGGTTCTCGATTCGGAAGTTTTGGTTGTTTTTTTTTTTATGTTTGTTCGGGCATATCTCCGTCGCTTGCCAACCGATTTGAAAAATTCTTATTTTTTTTGAAAAGGGTATACTTTCCACATGGTCCCATGAAAATTTTTTCGAAATCGGACCAGCCGTTTCTGAAAAATAGACAAAAGTCTGAAAAAATATTTACATAGACGATCTTTTCATTTACTCTGCTGGTGAAGGTGATAAGTAGTCGACATTTTGGCTTTTGTAACCAGATTAATTAAAACCGATCCACTAAAAAGCGCGAAAATAAAAACTTTTTTGCAAAAAATAAAACCAATAACACCGACTACCGAAAGTAAAATTATTTTGACTTTGTAGTGTTTTGATATGGAACTCGGTTTTATTTTTTGCAAAAAAGTTTTTGTGAAGGTGAAACTGATGATGAAGACCACAGATGGCCAACGTAACTACTAAATAGTCTATTACCTACCTATGTTTCCACTGCTCGGATATAGGCCTGATCTCAAAGAGAGAGAATGGGCCGAAAACCACCAGTCGAGTCTAGTAAGGGCTGGTGGATAATGCATGTCTACGGATTTTTGGCCCTAGAAAATGTAATTTCCTCACGATGTTTTCTCTCATAGATTTGATAGTATTTTTAAATGTATGTTCCGCTGGGAAAATATCGATTGACTTCTCTCGCTCTGGGTGGAGCGAAAGGGAGCGTCAGACTTTTACTGACTAAAAACCCACCCGGTTCCTTCAGCTGCCCTTAAGTTTCGAGGCCGCGGTATCTCCTTAGAACATTCCCGCAACCTTTGCGTAATGGTATAAACTTTACATAGCAATACGCCTGACTGGACTATTATAGACTTTCCATTATTTCACAAAAATACTTAGACCCGGAACGAGTTTCGGGCGACAAGTAGCAGAAATCGAATCCGCGACCCGCAGCACAGCATCCGTCACTGATCCAATCACAGAACAGATAAAAGAGATAAAATTCGAATATCGTGGCTGTGACGGATGTTCCCTCTTAATTTTACAATATTATTCACTATTACTACCATTGCCCCTCCCCCCGCCCTTCCCAAACTATAGCAAAAAATTGCAAAAATTTAGTAACAAAATTTTTAAGAATTACAATAATTTTATCGATATTGATTATCGAGCTTTTGGTTACCTTAACATATATGAGACATAAATTGCTTTTGCGCGTGTGTGAGTGCATGTTAAACATAGTCTTTGCATTAGTGTGACAATCAGTTGCAAACTCGCGATCTAAGTATGTGTAGTTTATTTTGTGTGCGTAATGCGCATACGTATGGGTTTCTTGCTTGTAGTGGAGCTGTAGAGTGGGAGATAAGCGACGACACGCGTTCTAATACAAATCAGGAACTATTTCTTTTCTAACCTCTTTTATCTGTTCTGTCGATCCAATATACCTGACTACCTTCTGTCCGCGACTTCGTTCGCATGGGAAAGTTTTCCCGCATAAATCCCAATCCATTAAGAGATAAAAAGTATTGTTAGTAGCCCATGTGTTATTCTAGGATGTCAACTGTCTACTTACTAATTTTCATTCAGATCTATCAGTATTTTTTGTGTGAAAGAGTAACAAACATTCTTACATCTATACATCCGTCCGCACACATTTTACTATTGTTTTTCTTTTCTATTACCGATGGGCCCACTCTTGACCTCGATCACGCCTGATGGTAAGCGATAGATGAGGTCTAAGATGGTACGAGCGAGCCCAGAAGATGCCTATTTACTCGTGCTTTAAAGGCTGAAAGGTAATAAGTGGCAGGGAACACAGAAGCCGGCAGAGAATTCCACAGCTTGGCTGTGCGCACAATAAATGTGGAGGAGAAGCACTTGGTACGACAAGATGTTATATCAACCAAGTGAAGGTGGTGCCCAGCTGTGCGTCTGGTAGACTGGTAGTGAAAGGGAGATGGAGGAATCAGGTCATGGAGCTCCTGCGCACACTCCCCGAATTACAATCTGTAGAAAACCGACAGGCAAGCAACGGTTCGCCGATGAGCCAGGCTATGAAGCTTGTCCACCAGCACCTCGTCGCCTATAAGCCTTTTAGCTCTGCGCTCGATCGAGTCCAATGCAGCAAGTTGTAGTATTTGTAAGAAGATTTAATATCTCCCGCACAAAACAGACACCTCTTTTATCTCTTCTGTGATCACCAGTATGGCCTAATATTTATTTTAGCACAACAAACAATGCTTTGACGGGGACTGATAAGGCTAGTCTGACGGGGTAGCGGGAATTTTTGAGATACGACGGCCGCGGCACTCTAGGGTAACAAGCTTATTGAAGCTTGAGGCTATTGAGCCTAATAACTAAGGTGACGGCCTTGTGATTGAAAGGTTGGACAAGGAAAATCTCACCTTGTCTTAAGCGATGATGTGATCGAAGACGAAGCAGGCTTGCCTAGAAGCTTGCTTGTTTTAAAATTGTATAGATTAAGAAAAATACTACAACTTAGGTTCAATAAATTTATTTTTATTCTAAGTTCTCCTGCTTCATTCTACCTGTCACTACAATCCCACTTTAGTTTGTGAGATATATTAAAAATTGATCATTTAGACTTACATCTATCGTGTACGTAAGTAATCATCATTTTCAGGCCTGCACATGCAAGATGAGACGAAACAGATGGTTCAATTCATCGTTTTGTGAATTACATGCAGGAGATTTTGACCTCAATCAGCCGAGGGTAGTAAGACTACACCTTCAAACTGAAAGAGGAACCTTTCAACGTGTATCATGTGAAGACAGCGCTAACGGCTGGCATGGGCAGACTTCTACCTGACCACGACCAGATCCATCCATCTCCCTTTCACTACCGGCCTACCAGACGCACTGCACGTTACCAACTTGGTCCATATACCGTCTTGTCGTACCAAGCGCTTCTCCTTCACATTTACCGGTCACACAGTCGACATGTGGAACTATCTGCCGGCTTCAGTGTCTCCTGCCACTTATGCCCTTTAAAGAAAAAGTAAAAGGGCATCTTTTGGGTTTGCTCGTTTGATTGTAAACCTCATATTTAGCTTAATATCAGGGTAGCATCCACACTTGGTCGATATACCGTCTTGTCGTATTAAGCGCTTCTCCTTCATTATGGTGCGCATGGTCAAGGTGTGGAATGTGGAACTCTCTGCCGGCTTCTGTATTCTCTACAACATTTGATCGCCTTTAAAGCAAAAGTGAACAAGCATCTTCTGGGCTCGCTCGTTCCAACGTAAAAATCACCTATCGCTTAATATCAAGAGATAAAATAAACTCATCTAGGAGTTGATCTGGTAGATTGAACTAGAAGATTAGTCTGGTATTTTGGTCTGGCTGTCTGGAACTACAGTCCCATGCCAACCCACCCTGAGGTTCGCGCTGTGATGCCGTCTTTCGACGAAAAACCGACCGAGCTTGCAGCAAGATCTTTGATTATGACCTGAAAACAAAGATTCCTTTATTATTGCGTTGTCATTAGTCCTAAAGTCCTTATTTGTTTAATATTATGGTGTGCAATAAAGAGTATATCTATTTGTCTATCTATCTATACTTCGGGGAGCTCGTGGCTCAATAATAATAACTACACGGGTCAATGGATGGGAGGCTATCTTATACAACGTGTAACAGAATAAACGCAATTCCTGAAAGTAGCTTGTTCAGAATTGTCTTCTAAATCGATTTCCGTCATAAAAATAGGTGTTAAATTTTAACGGAAAAATCTTTCATTAAAACTTAAAACGGAAACAAATTAAGAGGAGGCTCCCCAAATTGTATGTAAATTTGCATTAATATTCTGAAACAATCACGTATACAATCAAAATGGAACTTTAGTATATGATTTATTGCATCTTTTTCGTTACATGTCTAGACCAGTTACGTAATTGGAACATTTTCGCTCGATTCATTTTTTATTCGAATTTCATGTCTTTTTTTAAAGATTGTTCAAAATTAAATCTAAATTACTTAGCTTTTATGTCTAAAATTAGAACTTACAGTAAGAAAATATAGTTTATTATCCAAATATAGGATATTTTTTCCTTAGATCAATTATTACTTTAGTTATAAACGAAATAAGAATTGAGACTTACGACATTTAGTTTCAAACCCGAATATGGTAAAAGAGCGCACGCGATGTACAACTTTATTACTGCTTAATTAGCGTTTAGTATACAACGGCAGTTTCGAACTTGAACATGGTGAAAGAGCGCATGCGATATTCAACTTTATTCATGCTGTGTTAGCGCTTAGCATACAACGGCCTAACCGGGGTGCATGGGGGCAAAGCTTGCGTGAAAAATATTTTAGACTGCCTGGTCTTAATACAATTCTTAATTCAAGGAAATGCGCTCGTGTGCGTGTCGGCCACTAAAATTGCATGAGCGTTTGCGTCTGCGTAAGGATATTTTATGACGCACATACGTTTTGCCTTTAGTAAGAATAACTATTTTATAAAAAATGTCTAGGTTTTGTTTTCAATTTATTTAGTTACGGATGTGGTTTTAGACTTATAATTTAGTATTCTAATTAGGGTGTCTGAGGTATTGCGCTAAATCTGTCACACCTTGTATATATATGATATACATATATATGAGATTCCTCCGTATCACAGGAAGTAGGCGAAGCCATTGGTACTATCTGTACCTCAACCATACACCTATGCACACTTTTAAACACATACACTTTCATGTCACTTATCGTGCGATAAGTGACATGAAAGTGTATGTGTATACATCATATTGTACTCGCTAATCGCTATAGTGTATGGCTTTATTACGCCAGAACACTGTAAGCCGAGGAGGAGACCTGGTGGTCTGAAATAGTTACAAGGTTTTAGGGTCCTAGCTCAGGGTACCAAGCTCCCATAATATTGACTTAAAACCCCTAGGTTGCAGACAACGTGTAACGGAAACCCCATATCTATCCAAAAGGGCTGAAGACAACATCTGGTATGGATTCTGTATGCACAGTTTCAGCACAAAATAACTGACTCAAAGAATTGATACCAAATTATTGGTTTCATATATTTCTTGAATACCAATCATAACAAACGTGTCACAGCACTACGAGGGTCAATAACTTTCCACGTCACTTGCCAATAACATGATAATTCTTTTCATTCTTCTTAATTTGAAAAATTCGGTCTCTGGTATCAGTGTAATGGAATTTGTAATAAGTTCTACACACGTAGACTTAGGATTACAAAACCTTTGCCATATCGTTTGTTATCATCCAAAGAAGCCATGCACTTGGTATGTTATACCCTTTAAATTACACGTTGTATATTATGATATCGATTAGTGTAATAATATCAGTGTGTTAAGATTTGGCCATCTTTGAGAGTCGTTACGGGTTGTCAGAAAAACCAGTAAATCTGACAATGGTCTAGCCAAGTGGTATTGTGTTACCCAGTTACTGGGTTGTGGAGGTCAGATAGTCAATCGCTCCATGTAAACACTATACTCAGCTGCTTCCAGTTAGACTGGAATTCCAACATGTTTGGGAAGCTAAGACTTTTCCCAACTTTGTTGGAGTCGATGATGACTAATTTTAAGATATTGTGGTGAAAAAAAAATGTATTTATGTATTTATCTTATTATCATAATAAAATAATGATGTTTATTTTGCAAATAGGTTATAAATAACACTTTCACACGTCATTTTTATTCGTAAATGTAAACTAGATGAGGCCAGTGTTTCCAAACTGACTACTCTGAGAAGAAACACTGAAACAAACTCAGAGGTCAACGTCTCTTTTAAAGTCCAGACAATCTGTAGTGATCAAATCATATGAGAGCCATGTAGGTTAATGTCTGTGGCGCCCTTTAGAGGACAGAATCAAACAGATTTGAGCCGGCCCGTCCGAGCAGTGCAAGCATTTGTCAATTTCATATTTATACATTTATTTATAGTTCATTAAGACGGTACAACACCAGTTACATTAATTAACATATAAATACATACATCCATCCATCATCTATTAAATTTGAGCAAGACTACTGCGCGGAGAATGTTGGATTCTGACAAAATCAGCTCTCCTTTGGTGTAATTGCTGCAAGGCATTCCATTGCGAGGATAAATGAATAAATAATAATATAAGAAAAGAATAATAATAATTGTGATTATAAATTGAAATTATACAGAATGTTAACTAACAGAGGGCGTTCCCGTTAACCCGAAATGGTATAGCGTCCATACATGCTAAAAAAATATGATGACCATTCGAAAACAAAATGTTTTAATTTTTTTTATATTAAAATATTCACTTAAAATGTTAAATTGATACGTAAAAGAAACACTCTGTACACGCATACTTCAAGGACGGCAACGTCGCAATTTATTTATGAATGCGTACGCGTGTACAGAGTGTTTCTTAACTAATGCGGGTAACTATTGCGGGTTAACGGGAACGCCCTCTGTTAGTTAACACACTGTATAAGATAAAATTAAAATGGAACAGTAGACACTCCCGCATACTTCCTCTTGCAGAACACCAGACATGGAAGCATAATTTTACTCCATTCCTCAGCAAACACATCACATTCAGGGTTGGTAGTCAGGAGGGCATTGAGCATCCTTAGAGTGCGACATATTGGGGATTTCGCTCTGGCGACAGTTTTGGAAGTCGGTGGAGCAAACAAATTGTGCAATAACTCAATATCCTTATAAACCCAAGGTATTTAATGATACTTAATTGGCAAAGCCTTCAACCTTGTTTATAACTGAAAGAGGAGCGTTTGACTACACGACTATGCTTGTAAACAATTTAAAGGTAAATATAATGTTTTCTGATGTAACTTACACTTCTCGGTCGGTGTGTGCCCGTTGGAACTGTCGTAACTCAGTTCCAGAAAGTCAATATTAACTTGAACTTAACTTTCCCCTTAACGTTCAGTGATGCATTCGAGATCGCCATGTCTGTAAAGTGTATGCATTAATGATGAGAAAGTGTGAATAATAACTTCTTTTATTGTATGATTGAAAGCGATGAAAAAAAAAACTTTCTAACAATAAATTGAACTAACTCCAAAACAGTATCTACTGCACTTAAAAGCAAAACATAATCTTAAATACTGTTTTATTAGATGTCTAATTTCGTTTATAATAACCATATATAGTTCATATGGCTGAAGTCGGTACCAAGCTCAGTTAATAGGTTTGATAAAATTCTCTACCATAAACGAAGTAAACTAAGAAGAAAATAATTGAAAGGTCCTAAAAAGTGTAGAATGTTACTAAAATAAAAATTGTGACTGACACACATAATATCTATTCAATTCAATAAACTTGAACCTAATCATAAAAGGTTATATAAAGAGGTTTATGTATTGGAATGCTAATCATATATTTAGGTAATTAACACATTGTTACTGTGAGATTATAGATTATGGATATAGGATTGTATTGCAACATATTGTGTAGAAGAAATTGGAATGGTAAATGTTAACGTATAAAGAGCGCCTCTCGCCATCAAACGTAAAAGTTTGGCGAGTTTGGATTTAAGTGATACCTCTGTATATAAATAAATTAAATAAATAAATAAAAAAATAAAAAAAAATACACAACTACTTTTTAATATAAAAGGTTTTTCTACGACAAAACCTATATTCTGCTCCTACTTTTGCAAGATGAACCGATTGTATCATATTAATATTTTTATGTAAATTGTACGTCATAAAAAAAGACATCAAATTAATTAAAAATAAATTCATCCAAAATAACCAAATTTAGTTCAAATAATTGAAGATAAATTAGAAAGAATACCATACTTACTTAAAGGAAATTTACAACGTATAACAGATTAATTAACCTCAGATACCCCAATTAAAGTCTAAAACAACATCCGTAACTAAAGAATTTGAAACCAAACCTAGGCATTTATTATGAAATAGTTATCCTTACTAAACGCAGAACGTACGTATGTGCAACGTACATGTAGAGTTGTAAAAAAACGGTTTTTTTTCTGAGATGAAAAAAAACGTTTAAAAAAAACATGAAAAGAAACGGTTTTTTTTCTAGAGTAGGTTTTTTTTCATGAGTAGGAAAATAAAAATATGGTAAGGCGGTTGTCATATGTGAGTTGATATTATTTTTTTTTTGTTCAATAAGAAAATACCATTTGTTTTTTGTTAAATAATACATGACTTAACATAATTGGCTACACCAAGTGTAAACTACATTTACGGACGGGGATTTCCCTAATCCTCGTTTGGTTTATGTTTTGGTTGATTTGCGTGCAGACTGCAGAAACATTTAGTACGTACAGTGACATTCATACCAAGAAACGTAATAGACTGACAAATGACTAAAAGGGCTAAGAAAATAGTGTACAAGCAGAATGTAATAGAGTCCCTGATAGTATAGTCGTTGATTCAGAATCAGATGAAACAAATACAGACACAACATTATTCCGAAGCTGATGAAACAAGCGTAGCCGTAGCTACTGATACTGATGATTGTAACATTAAGTATTTTTTAAGTTCATAATAATAGTTACCCATTGATTTAAACATTATTTGACTTGAATAAAAACAAAACAATCAAATTTAGTGTCTTATTCCACTATAGTTATAGAGTTTCACTTTTTCTGAAAAAAAAACCAAATGTAGAAAAAAAACAACGGTGCCAAGATTTTTTTCATGTTTTTTTTCAAGATTGTGAAAAAAAAACATTTTGTTTTTTTTCAATTTACATCTCTACGTACATGTGTACAATTTCCTTGAATTAAGGATTGTATTAATTTGTCAAGATACTGTGTTTCCATTTTAAGTTTTAATGAAAGATTTTTCTGTTAAAGTTTAACACCTATTTTGTATGACGGAAATCGATTCAGAAGCCGATTCTAAACCAACTACTTTTAAGAATTGCGTTTATTCTGTTACACGTTGTATAAAAAAAGTTACTTGAAATATATAGATAAAATATAGGTACTTTATTGTACACCAATAATTCTAACAGACTTAAATCACAACACAACAGTTAAGTTTTAAAATAGTATAAGTATTCATAGTAAGTTTAAGACTCTTGGAGCAAATCACAAAAAAAAACAACGTAATGATCATTAAATATTGTAAATGTTTTGGTACTCACCGATAAAGTGGGTAATTTCCACACAACTAACAATAACTTGAACTTTATCAGCTATTTATACCAAACAATACCCAATGGTTAGGAAGATTAAAAACACATGTTTTTAATTTATGCCCTTATTAAAATTATTTATTGCGTATGTTATGCTAGAATACTCAAATAATAAAAACGAATATCAAAGACTAGCTGCTGCCCGCAACTTCGTTCGCGTGGGATGATTTAACGCGTAAATCCTGACCTCGTGCAAATTCTGGGATAAAAAGTAGCTCATGTGTTATTCCAGGATGTCAACTATCTACTTGCTAAATTTCATTAAAATCCACCCAGTTGGTCCGGAGATTAGCGTGTACAAACAGACAGAAAGACTTTTTATTTTTTTGCCATTTTTTGTATAAAAATTAAATGGACAGACACACTTTTTTGCTGTTTTATTATATGTATAGATATCAATGACTTGCTTAAACACTTGAATAAACAAGAGGTAATAACATTGAAACAATTTGTGGGTTTGTACCCAGTCAGCCACATACTTTTGGGTAATTTATATCAACAATCGAAACGTTGCACGTGCAAGGTCCCCGATACCTCGCACTCTGGCTGCACTAAATGACCTCTTGGATTCTAATCTAACAAGCGATCTGATTGCTAATGAATGGAAGATTTTATTGGCATACCAGGAGTATTGTGAGAAGGATCCTCTCATAGCTACTTAACATGTATTATGGATGCATTGTACAAAAGTATATTTTTAAAAGAATAATTGTGGAGTTTCTTGCCGGTTCTTCTCCATAGAAAACGACCAATTTCAAATTGTGCACTAACTTCTGACGTTTTGTAAGTGCCCATGAAGGCCTATGTGAAATAAAACATTTTGAGTTTGAGTTTGAAGGATTTATAGAAGTGTTGTGAACCTTTGTTTTTCTTTTTTGTATCAAACTTTTAATTTTTTTTTTGCCCTGCCCATTGTTTGTAAATTAAGTTGTTGTTTGCTTTGTAATCCTAGTTGTTAGTCAATTTAATTATTGTAATTGGGTCAACCGTTGTAATTAAATAAATAAATAAACACCACATCAGGAAAAATTAAATGACATATACAACGTGTAATTTAAAGGGTGTATACATACCGAGTGCACGCCCAACTAGCACAAATGGGCTGCATTAGGGCTTTAGAGCGTATCCGATTATTACTTATGGTAATAGACGTAAGCGCTAGAGCGTCTACTACAGACTTAAAGCAGCCGCTTTAGCGCTATTTGGGCGCCATTTTATGCAACCTAAAGTTCCATTTAACCTGCACAACGGTTGCATAAAGGTTCCTTAATAGCTATAACGATTTATTAACGCTATACTAAAGCTCTCATAGCGCTACTTTTGAATGATTTTGAACTACTTTGAACGAATGAATTGATTATAGTTCTTTATTCTATATCTTCAGTTGACATTATTTGTAATATTTTGGTAAAGTGTTTTCGTCGCCATCATGAAAATAAAACAAAAAGAAGTAAAAGTTTGTATTCTGTATTAGCAAGATATATAAAGATACTTAAAACGCTGTCCAGTTTACTGTAGATATATAAGATAATTTTCGAGTAATTTTAACGCGCTTTTATGATATTTAAAAAAATAACAAAAGATATGTGATATTTTTTATTTGTTATACAGAATACATTTTATTTCCGTATTTTTACGTGTCGATAACTTACTATTTGCAAGTGGCCGATTGTTTACCGGTACATTTAATGCACATTTAACTGAAAAACCAATGTATATCAACTCAATTTTGCAAGTGAATTATAAGTTTTCTTAAAAAATCATGGCGTCATTGTAATGTAGTCATAACCTGCAGTTTGAGCTCTAATAACTCCCATTTGAGAATCATAGTGCTAATTTTCACCCTTCTAACGCTTCCAGTGATTTTTGTTACCCTAGTGCAACTCACAGCCACAAAAAGCTCCTATTTTCTTGTTTTTGAGGTTATAAGATGTAGTTACGTACTTATTCGTTTAGCATCCATTTTTATTGTTTGGTGTTTAGTGTTTTTAAATGTTTTATAATAGATACAAAAGCGGCTGTAAAATGGCGAATGGATTGAGCCTGCAAGGAATGACTATTGCTACTAAAGGCCTTAGTTACACTGATGATTTTTTTGTAACTATAGTATGCATAAGAGTTTCTATTATTTCTATAATGGAACTTCTAGTAGTATAATAGTGGTTACTATAACTATAACCTATAAAAGTTACAATGGAAACCACTGTACAGCTGTGAGTGGCAGAATGACCTTCGTAACTCTCATATAAAGGTGTAAGTGGTAAATGAGTTCTACCGTGGACTACTGTGAAGGCTAGGGTGGTATTTGATTCAGCTTATAGCACCTTAAGTAACTTTTATAGCTATAGACGTTTACGGATGCAGATATGCAACTTTGAACTGCTTTTTGAACCCTTAAAGCGCTATTTTACAGCCGAAAGTAACAAAATAGGCTGCAATTTCCACTAATGTGCTCGTTGGGCGGCTTCTTTGGATGATAACAAACGATAAAGCAAGGGTTTTGTAATCCTATGTCTACATTTGTGGAGCTTATTAGAAATTTCAATACATTGATACCAGAGACCGAATTTTTCAAATTAAGAAGAACGAAGAGAATTATCGTTTTATCGGCAAGCGACGTAGAAATTTATGACCCTCATAGTGCTGTGACACGTTTTTTGTTATTGGTATTCAAGAAACATATGCAGCCAATAATTTGGGGTCAATTCTGTGAGTCACTTATTATGAGCTGAAACTGTGCATAGAAACTCCTTACCAGATTAGAACATTGAAATGGATGTGGGCAGGACATGTAGACAGGATGGATAATGAACGGTGGACAAAGAGAATAATTGAGTAGATACCATGCCACAGAAGAGAACAAGCCAAAGAAAGAAAGGCAGACCTCGATAACGATGGGAAAATCTGGACCAAACTTGATGAGATTAGCAAGGAATGGGGTAGAATGTGGGGGATGCCTACTCCAAAGAGGCGACTCCACCATAAACGATTCAAACAACATTAATGATAATAAAAGTCAAAAATCACGTACAATGAATCAAATAAATTAATTTAATGTAAGAAATTCTAGAAATCTAATTTTTGTGATAATCAATATATGAAAAGAATTGTAACGACGAAAATACCTGAGTATTATAAGCTAATTACTATTATTTTAGATATATAGAAAATTAAGCAATGTATTATATTTATTTATAGTGGTAGAATAAAGGTTTATTTTATTTATTTTTATATTTAAGATTATTTATTGTACCCATCCGTACTGGACCCACGCTGGCCTGTGTCCCCGCAGTGGAAATGGTATATTATGCTAATTATGCTTAAAGACAAAAACATTCAAATGTGTTTGCTTTTTTGTGATATGACACAATATGGTATAAGTTTGTATAGAAGATTTGTCATTGCAATGTGGGTAGAATTCACATTACTAGCAATCCAGTTAACCCCTCCAACTAAGCTAAATATGCTTGTGTCTGGAGTGGGTTCACGGCGATAGTATACTGGGTGGGGTTAAAACCCACGACCTCTCGATCACAAGTCCAACACCTTAGCCATTGACGCTTGTAAATACTGATGAAATGTAAATATGTAAATAACTAGAAAGTAAAATACAATACGTAAAACACTAAAATATTTGTTATGCCAGACACGGTCCACAGTTGTACCTATTTAAATATTTATACCTGAGCAAATCTTGTGTAATTCCATAAACGTATGTTATATCTATCTATATACATATCTATGGAGATAATACAAGCCAAGAACTGGCGCGCAGCTCACCGTGTGTAATATTACACGAACCATTTGGAGCCACTTTTGAGCCCCTCATAACTCAAAAACTATTTCACCTAAACTTGTCAAATTTGTCTCATATATTGAGACTGGCAAGATACATATGTGTTCTAAATTTTATAAACATATCTCAAACGGTTATTTAGATATTAACGTCCAAAAATCGTCATTTTTATGACTGACCTATAGATCAAAACTATAACCCAGTTCCAGATAACCTAGAAAGTTCAAATTTGGCATGAAGATAGGTACCCATTTAGATTTCACTTCTTTTGTCGTTGAAGTCAACAACCAAGGCATTTATGATAATATTGAACTTGGCTCTCATTTCACATTTATGTTTTTCATGGGATATTTTTTTTTTTGGAAATTCTTTCAAAATGTGAATGAAAAAGTCCCCATACCATTGCTAAGGAGTGGCCTTCCCTGCCAGAGTTTGTGTTTCCCGATAGCTATAACCTGTGGGTCTTTAAGTCAAGAGTGAATAGGGTACTTCTAGGTAAGCGTGCTTCATCATCTGCCACATCATCCCTTACCATCACGTGGTCAAACAAAAAAAATTCAAAAATACTTGTAGTTGTAATATTTGTTAATGTTGTACCTAATACTTATTACACTTAAAGTAAAGATGACCTTCAATATATTTTCAGAATTAATCGAACTTTGATCGAAATGAAACTAAATTTAAAATTCCAAGTAATGTTTTTCAAGATTAATTTATTAATTGAGTACCTATCAACAATTTATTATTTGCACAGATGTGAAAATTCGTCTCAATGGATTTGAAGATGATTGCAAATAATAATTATACAACGAAATTATTAAGAGGAATTCGTGGATCCATAACAGCTACATGGGTTAATTATTCAAGGTTAAGCAACGTTTGCAAAGAATGTTAAGCTGTTGGTCCCGGCTGTCATTTTTACATCTTTGACAACCGCTACGGGTAGTCAAAAGACAGAAAATCTAACACCGGTCTTGCTAAGTGGTATCGTGTCACCCAGTTACTGGGTTGTGGAGGTCAGATAGGCAGACGCTCCATGTAAAACACTAATACTCAGCTGCATCTGTATAGACTGTAAGCAGAACCCAACATTATTAAGAAAAGATAAAGTAGATGATAATGCTACATTCAACGTTAGCTATAAACAATTGGTTGGAATTTTTCCAAGGTAATTTTAAGCTCCCGCCGTGTCCTCACGGCGGCGATAGGCGGAGACCTCTCGCGCCCGGCATTGGTCGAGGCCATGCTGCGGCCATGCTATCGAAGGAGGAGGCGGGCCGCGCGAGGGAGAGGATAGCGTCCTCCCTCCAGCCCAGCCGCAGTGGTAGACGCCCATGGCGTCGGACGTCGGCCGACGATCTCCGGCCACCGTAGGCGCGGGCATGCGGACAGCGAGTAAAGGGCAACTCGCTGTCCGACCATGGACCATGCCCGGGTCGACTGCGCGTTGGTATCCACGCGCGCCTCAAAGAGCGTCAGCAATATGACGAGGCCCCCCCTGTAGAGGGCCGAAGCCTGCCGGGGTCGTGGGACCTATCTCATTACCGTGACCCCGGAACGTAAAGGGCTATTGAAGGAATACCGTGGATTTTAGTCAGTACAAGTCTGACAGTCCCTCCAGCCCTGCCCGGGGTGGGAGGACTCATTTGATGATTTTACCACGTTAAAAAAAGGTAATTTTTGTTACTGTTGGTTAGATTTCTATGATGTCATAAAAGAAAATTTTGTCCTAGAACAAATTTTCAAATAATAATAATAACGTTTATTGTGTCCAAAAGTTATAACAAACAATTTTGGGTTTGGAGTCTTCAATTAAGCAAATAATGCCTGTATTAGAAGACTCCGCTCCTTCACAGCAGTAGGTATTTACTTAAAACACAATAATAAAATCAGTCATGTGTACAATCTTTAGACAAATTTGGACATTCTCCTTGAGTGAGTCTGTATGTACGTGAACTGCTTCGGTGGCATAGTGGTCACAAGGGTAAAGGAAGAAAGGAATTTCTCAGTAGTAGCCCGGAGTTTGGAAGTTGGTGGTGTAATAGCCCCCATGCCCCAGAAAGCACGACAAGCCGTTGATCCTGCGACAGATTTAGGACATATTCTATGAATAAATTACAAGCCGAACCGGGTCGAATGCTAATGTTCAATAAAATTATCGTAATCTGTGTAAAGAAACCATTGTAACAACATAATTTTAATTTTTCAAAATAATTGTTACGATTTTTTGTCAATTATTCTTTTGTATGTATCGTCTAATGGGTAATTATTTCGTGTCCTTCATGAAATATTTGTACAAATTGTACACGTATTTGTTCGGTTTGTTAATTATATCTTTATTTACCACTTTAATATCGACTACCTTTTTCACAGTACAATATTTACATTTTAATTTGAGTACCTGTGTGAGTCTTTTAGGCACCTGTAATCATTTATTTAAATTCTGAGTGAAATTTGTTTCTTAAGAATACAGGCTTCCTAATTTAAGAGATTGGATATAATATTTTTCATTGATATAATTTTTTGTACACTTAAGTGTAATCTTTAACCGGTAACACTTTTTAATTTATATATGTACACACATCACACTTAAAAAGCAAAACAAATGCAGATAAAAGAGCACAAAGGTAGTGCTTATTTCAAAGGAAATTTCTGCCGGTAGACCAGTGACAGGAGAGTAGAATAAAAGATGATATACACAGTGTGTATAAATAAGACAATGTTAACATCAACGTGTGGTCGACTTGATTAAGTTATTATAAAGCATAATAATACTTTATAATAACTTAATTTGCCATTGCCATAAATAGAACAATGTCACAGACATGAATAGACTTTATAAAATTATCTTCATTACTAAAAGTAACTTGAACCCCCACGAATAGACCAAAACCACAATACAGCTAAAACAAAGCATAAAATGCTAATCAAATAAGCTACGCATAATGATTAAACAAACGATTCTCGAACAAATGAGACACAACAAAACATAATCACAAGCGTGCTGTTCAAAGACGACAGAATTAGAAATATTTAATATAGGTTTTGGTTCTAAGGACGAAATCACATAGGAGTTTTTCTTGGTTAGGTCTACAGCAGCTCCTAAGCTACGCAAGTTTTCATAAGCCTAAATATGAGTATATTATCCTCTTGTAGGAACAGTCCAACCTATCCAACTTAAAATACGGACATCGAAAAGCAATACCAAATGTAAACAATCGGACAGTTACCGAGTTACATTGCGATAGCAAGCGATTATTATATCTGTCCTTATATTTCGTAAACAATAATGTCGTCCGTTGCGTTGGCGACTGCTGTCGTTGCGTGATTCATGGTACAGGAGAGTGGTCAGTGCAAAAATTAAGGACATTCGGTGCGCAAGTACCGCTGCCATTTTTTGAACAAGTTCATATCTCATTTAAATTTGAAGATGCTCTCAAAAAGGTCAAGGAAAACATGTTGATTGAACCGACATGTCCTAAGACCTAAAATCCGAAGACATCATCTACCAAACTGCTATAGGCCCGCGTGATATGTCCACATGATCAAGCCCAGAAATGGTGTCCTTGGCACCAAGCTGCAGGCAGTCCAAGGAAGCGATGCCAAATCTAGATAAAAAACTAACCAGACACCTCCTACACCTGGACAGAAGAAGACTGCGAATGGTGGCGGGGACCATCACCGGGCACTGCTCACTAAAAAAACACTACCACACAATAGGTATAACGGACCCCTGTACAGGGCATGTATGGAGACGGAGAATACGGTGGGACACGTGCTCCTAGAGTGCACGGAAATCACCGGCATAAGGAAACAAACCTCCAGGTCATTGAATTCCCTTACATACATCCTGAATAGACCGATAGACCTGATCTGTTTCTGGAGGGAGGTTGGCTGGATGGAGTGACAGGCAACACGGCCCATGCACAATAGTCCCGTGCAGAGACTAAGTGCGGAAACCAAACCAGACAAGAAGAAGTTGTGTCCACACCATGACTTCCTTAATGGAGTCAGACCAGCGGGTTGGTGTTCAGCTTTGGAATCTCTTTCGATCCACCTCGCCAAAAAGAACCAGTGTGTCTAGGTTATCCAGCTGACTCCTAGCAATGCAGCAGATAGCTCTAGTTACCAATAATCTACCAGTATGGCTTCACCTTTAGCCAATTTGCGTACTATCTCATTATTCAAGTTGTGTTTTAACATAAAGACCCAATTGTAATCACAAGGTACGCCTGTTAAACGAATTGATGCTGCAAATACGATAAAACGATTTGTTTTAGGACTCCAAAGGGCTTTTTGAATGATGTTCATTTGGTTTTCACTGCCGATTGCGAGTGGCCCAAGTAGGGGTACTTTGGAGGGATAAAAAAGGTAATTAGGAGTGTTTAATATTGTACTGCGGGGTAGAAATGTGCCCTTATAGTATTTCTTTTCAATTTATGTTTTAATATTTAACTTCTTTTCAATATCTCATCGTCTTCAGGGGATAATTTTAAAATGTTTGATGTTTTTGAATTAGAAAGACTCGGAAAGGCACTGTTTTCCTGAGATACAAGCTATGCCTAGTCAATAAAACAGAGTTTCATTATTTGTGAATCTTCAGTGGTCGATCTTCAAGGTGAAGCAATGCTTACCGAGGCTGGTTTGTGGATGGGTAAATACGATAATGACGAAGGTTTAAGTTAAGTGTATAATTTATTAAGGTTTTCTAGAAATTAATAGAATAAGACAGTGTGAAGCCAGGTCGCTAGCAATTTTTATAAGTAAATAAATTTCTACTGATAGCTTCGATACCTCATATTAAACCACAAGAAATCTTCTGAAAAATGTGGAGTCACTTAATAAGAAAAGCTTATACCGCTGTATAAATATTATCCAGTCAGCAGAGTGATATCGAGGTTGACTGCCCAAGCGGCGCCAGATGAATACTTAAATACCGTCACTCATAAAAGCTATTTTCAATGCTATATTTAAGGATATTTTCTCAACCAGATCCAGTTGAAAATCCGCGACAGGCACGAGTTGTTTGGCATTTTTGCTGAACTGGGCAGCAATTATTATCTTATGGATAGATGGAAATAAATAATATTTGAATTTTTAATTTTTGGCACTGCCGTTAGGCACAAAATAATGTGTAGAATTGTAATTTTCTTTTTTTATGTTTTGTATATTATTGTGTATGTACACAATAATATACAAAACATAAAAAATAAACTTTCTTTACCTTAAAAATGGTTCAAAAAATTACTTAAAGTTATAAGTTACAAGTTTAGAATTTAAAGTAATAGTTTTAGGTTAATAGGCCTATGTGTCGCGGGAATCCTGCTGGGGTTGAGGGAATGTATTAACAAGATACCGCGTCCCCAGAACATAAGAGCAGTGAAGGAACAGAGTCGTTTTCAACCGACGAAAAAAAAAACGGAGGAGGTTATCAAGTCGACGCGTATATTTTTTTTTAATCAGTAACTTTTTTAGTCAGTAACAGTCTGACACTTCCATTCACTCCACCCAGAGCGGGGGGGGAGGGGGTTTAGATGATTTTCCCACCGAAAAGGCCTAGTTATATGAAAAACAAATTGATTTTAACAAAATATCAGTCCATATCATAATTTTTAGAAAAATGATTAGAAGATAAATACATAGATAGATAGAATATACTTTATTGTACACCAAAATTTAAACACACCTATTTAATAATATTGCTTATTCTATGGTAACAATAGCGGTCTTATCGCTGAAAGCGATATCTTCCAGACAACCTTTGGAAGGACTTTAAAAACTTTAATTAAAGTGGGGAGGGCTAAATAATATAATTAGTTTAATAGGGTAGCAAATTCTTAAGTCTATCGTTATAAGACTGAGTTTTGCCCATCAAACCGAATCATCTTTTCTCTTACGAATTACACCAAACTAAGCATAGGACAAAGAATCGTCTCGGCTTCAGTAAAAAGTCATTGATTTTGTATTGAAAGTCGTTTGAAAGAAAATGGCGGGCCATTTGCTAAGGCACGGCTTTCTGGAGAATAATTTATTGTAAGCTCTACCTGCAGTATTGAGTTTTGCTTATTTTTGCTTGTTTAACTACTTGGAGTAATTTGAGAGATAGGAAATGAATGTAAATTGACAGGAGGTCGTTAGGACAATTTATTATATTGAGACGCTTACAAATTATAATTGTAGAAAAATGAGTGAAGGTACGCCTAAGCCTATATGTTAGAAATTAGAAATTAGAAATTAGAAATTATTTATTCATTTGTTAACATAGGTAGAAAGTACAGATCTTATATTTATAAATAGAGCGCTATGTTATGCCAGGAGGCGTACAAATGCGGTGTGCAAATCCTTGCGAGTATCATTATTCCAAATATTGTAAAAATATCATGCATTATTTTAGTATTACATTTTAATAAATTAAACACTAACCAATAATTATGTCAGATCTAAATGAGGAATTATTTATATCTAAGAAAAAAAAATATGTCAAAATAATTAAAGTGCCAATAAATGTCAAATAATCAAAATGTCCAATAATCAAAATGCCAAATAATTAATACGTAAAATAATTGAAAGTCAACGGAATTAACATATCAATTAATCAAAATGTCAATTAATTAAAACGTCAAATAATAAAAATTACAGTATTAATAATTTTGGTACTAAATTAATTCGTCATTTAAGTATTCGTCAATGGTATAATAGCATTTGTTAATTAAGAGTAATTGCATTTTTTTCTTAAATTGTGTCAAATTTAATTCCTTTATGGAATCTGGAATTTTGTTATAAATGCGTGGAGCCATACCTAAGACACTTTTCCTTAATAATGCAGTCCTGCACTTATAATTACTCAAACAATTTTTGTATTGTTTACGAATTGGAACATTTCGTACCGTTGTAATGATTTCAAAAAGGTTGGGATTTGATTTGACGAAGACACTGGTTTCCAATGTTGCCCTATAATCTCGTCTATATTCCAGTAAAAGACCCTTTAAAGTTAGTTCTGGTATTCCATAGATTATCTCGGACATACTGAAAGACAGACATCAAAAAATTATGTAATGTTCAAATGGTAGGTGAAAAATGTTTAGGTCAACATGCATGTGTATTTATTTGTTGTAAGTTTCATATATGTATACGTAACGTATGTATGTATATTTATAAGCTTATGCATCTTACAGAGTTTCTAAAGCAATTCTTAGCAGTTTAAAGTTAAGACTAAGTAAGTCTTTACTGTTTATAAACAAAGAAAATTACATAAAAGAGAACTTACATTAAACCGTGCAGTTTAAGGACCCTACAGGTAGTGGAAAAATAATTCCTTTTGAAATGAAAGGAGTCAAATTAACATTTAAATGAATAAAAAGTGTACAATCGAGTATAATAATAATAATAATAATAAATAATAAAAAAATAAGCTGGCAACACTAGCCGTCAAACCAAGTTTTATGTTCCGTCTATACAAATTAAATCCGCAAACAATAGTATTAAGTTTTTCCCATCCAAATTTTCCAATATCCATGAAAAGAGGACATATTAAACACAGGAAAATAACAATATCTAAAAGCCACCAATATTTACACAAAATGAAAATAAACCAGCCATTGACAACTGTCAAGTGTCAATCTCACCAATCAAGAAAAAATGCGAGAAATAATATGTAAATATGTGAACAAATAAACTTGGACGATGCTTACGAGAGCAGCTTCGCGACGTGCACGCCCACCACCCCCGGACCTGTCGCTCATCTCCGCCTCGCCGCCGCCGGACTCAGGATCATCAATATCACCGGCGGCTGCAGCCGCGTCGAGCTCGAGCGACGAGTATTTCTCTCCGCCGACGTCGCCAACACCTGTGCGTCGGCAGGGGAGAGGCCGGCCACCGAACAGCTTGGGGCCTAGGAGCCAACCGGCTCCGAGTCGGGTCCCCGCTGCCGGTGGTGTGCAGCGCATGAGATGGACTCAGTCCATAAACGAAAACGTCATGCGCGCATATTATGGGTCTACAGAGGGGGGAACTAACCTCACTGCGTATCGTGTCAGGATGCTGTCTCTGTTCCAGGACCTAGAACCAGCTGTCAACGTCTCGGCCCAACGACTGTCGGATCAGGTGCGGGTCATCCAGCGTAGCCACAGGTTGGATGACGCAACACTTGATAGGCTGCGCTCAGAGGTACTGAGCAACCATATCATCTCGTCCCCGACGCAAGCCGTGGTACAAGCGCCCGCTAGTGGCGCAATGACACCGCGGCCCAATGGTCATAATAATGAGCTAGATGATAGGGTTGTCACGGTAAGTAGCCAATGCAACGATCGACTGAGGAGCGCACTGGAGGATGCGCTTCGCGAGTATAGATCGACTCCGCCTGAACTTAGACCCCGGTTACCACGGTTACCCATGCACAAAAAAAATAGGGTGCTGGTGTGTGCTTTGGACTCGCTGCTTGAGAACATTTTTGAGAGCAGCGAAAACCTCGTTGATACGCACTCAATCCTGTATTGCGGGGCTGTTGCGGCATGTCGCTTAGCTAACGTCAAATTCCCTAATAACGACGAAGCTATTCGACCAAAACCTGCTGTACCAGCCTGGCAGTATAGGATCGAGAGGCGTATCGATGAGGCCAGAACACTCATCGGCAAACTATACTGCTTCAAGGAAGGCAATGCACGCCCACGTGTGATGCGTTTTGTACGGCGGGCTTTCTCGGGGACTGGAATCAGCCCTCGAGAATACACACCCCACATTACGGAGTGCATTGACTTCCTGAAGCAGAAAATTTATGCATGGGCAAGCCGTATCCGACGGTTTAAGCGGCGGGTTGAACGGTACTCACAGAATCGCATGTTCCAGAGCGATGAGAGGTGGGTATACAGAGCTTGGGAGCGACCCAATCAAAATGTGACTGACGTGTGCCGCCCGGATGATACCGCCACGAATTTATTCTGGCGCAACATCTGGTCGGTACCCGTCTGTCATGTTGAGGGTGACTGGATGCGTGAAGTTGAACGCGTATGTGAAGCTATACCACAAATGGATAAAATAAATATCAATAAGTCTGATGTAGCCAAAGCAGTTCATCCGTTACCAAACTGGAAGTCTCCAGGACCGGATGGACTGCACAACTTCTGGTTCAAGTGGTATAGCAGCTCGCACGCGCTTTTGGCTTCTCAATTCCAGGCATCCTTAGAGGCTGGGTCTCTACCAGAGTTTCTTACGACTGGCTGTACCCACCTGCTCCATAAGAGTGGTAGTCCCATGGAACCCAAAAACTATAGACCGATTACTTGTTTGTCTACGGTCTATAAGGTTCTTACGTCCATTCTGAGAGTGAAAATAAATATGCACATTGAGTGCAACTCAATTATGTCCGCTTCTCAGAATGGATGTAGGAAAGGGTCCCGTGGCACTAAGGAGCTACTCCTCATTGACATGGCCATTAGCCAACAGGTTCGTCGATCCCGCAAAGATCTATCAACATGCTGGATAGACTACAAAAAAGCCTATGACTCTGTTCCTCATACCTGGCTCATGAAGGTGCTAGAGCTTTACAAAATAGATCCAACTCTACGCACCTTCCTTGAGTCATGTATGAGGCAATGGAAGACGGTACTTCGCTATCCAGGATGTCGACCGATCCGAGGGAATGATGAGCCTATATGGATCAGACGGGGAATATTTCAGGGTGACAGTTTGAGTCCACTTTGGTTTTGCTTGGCCCTGAATCCTCTAAGCACAATGTTAGAGGACTCAGGCCTGGGCTATCGGTTGAGAAGAGGAGGTCAAAGTATATCCCACCTCCTTTACATGGATGATTTGAAACTCTTTGCCCCCAACAACTTGCAACTGATGGAACTACTGAAGGTAACTGAAACTTTCAGTAGCGCCATCAAGATGGAATTTGGTGTGGACAAATGCGCAATCATGCATGTAAAACGAGGAGAGATTATGGAATCTGAGGGAATTCAACTTTCAGACTCCATACACCTTAGATCTCTCTGCTTGACCGAAACTTATAAGTATTTGGGTATGTCGGAAGCTTTGGGCATTAATGTTGCTGACATGAAGCACTCGTTGAGGGAGCGCTTCTTTGGCCGCCTGACAAAGGTATTAAACAGCCTTTTGTCGGGAGGAAATAAGGTGCGCGCCTTCAACGGTTGGGTCATGCCGGTGTTGATGTATTCTTTCGGCATACTCAAATGGACTCAAACCGAACTGGACGCCCTGGATAGGAGGGTCCGCACACTGCTGACCGCAAATCGGATGCATCACCCACGATCATCGGTGATGAGACTGTACATCCCGCGGAAGTGTGGAGGTCGAGGCTTTTTAAACGCCAAAACTCTCCACAACCGCGAGATTTGCAGTCTCAGGGAATATTTCCTTCAAGCCGATGTGGGTATGCACCGAGATGTGGTTGCAGTGGACAAGGGACTCACCCCGCTGACCATGGCTAAAGAGAACTGGCACAAACCTGTTATACTCACCGCAGATGACCGCAAGGAGGTATGGAAAAGCAAGGAGCTTCATGGTCGCTACTATCGGGCTCTCTATGGGCCCGATGTAGATTTGACAGCTTCGGTTGCCTGGCTACGCTTCGGGGATCTCTTCGGAGAAACTGAAGGTTTTGTCTGTGCAATTATGGACGAAGTTATCTTGACGAATAATTACCGGAGACATATTATGAAGGACGGGACGATTGACGTGTGTCGGGCATGCCATCATCCTGGTGAGTCCATCAGACATATTGTCTCCGGTTGTTCTCGTCTTGCTAACGGCGAGTACTTGCATAGACACAACCAAGTAGCCAGAATTATCCATCAGCAACTTGCTTTGAAATACAAACTTGTCGATTCTGAGGTACCGTATTACAAGTATGTGCCCGACCCAGTTCTCGAAAATGACCATGTCACGTTGTACTGGGATCGGTCTATCATCACTGACAGGACTATTGTTGCCAATAAGCCTGATATAGTGGTGATAGACCGATTAGTGCGCCGCGCAATGATAATCGATGTTACCATCCCACATGACGAGAATCTCGTGAAAGCTGAGAAAGAGAAACATATAAAGTATCTCGACTTAGCTCATGAGGTTGTTGACATGTGGAATGTGGACTCGGCTGTCATTGTGCCGATTGTCATGTCAGTCAATGGGCTGATCGCTAAAAGCTTCGACGACCATCTGTCGAAGCTGGCGTTGCACAGCTGGATAAAGGGCCTGATACAGAAGGCAGTTCTCCTCGATACGGCTCGCATTGTGAGGAGGTTCCTTTCTCTGGAGACCTAACCACCGGTAGCTTGGACCCTGCTCCCGACACCGATGGACTGCCATTTTTTATATTTTTAAATGTTTTTTTATTGTAAGTTTTTATAGAAAAATATTTAAAAATGTAATTTTTGAGATATTTGTTGAATAAAGGAAATAATAATAATAATTCTTTATTTTCAGACAACAATGATCCAGCGTGTTAGTAAACAATAATATAACTTATTACTAGTGTTAGTAGTTAAAATACAATAGAGAAGAAGACAGACCATATAGTATTGTGAAAAGGACATCCCCGAATTAATGGTTAGTGATTGTCCTTCTCACAAAACTTTTAATAATCGGAGAGTCGATACTCTCCGCCACAGTTTTTAGAATGCTGTTGCCACTCGCCCGCAACCTTGACAACAGCGACGCGGTTCTCTTGCGAATGACGGCGTGGAAGCCGTCAACTCGGTTTTGCGCAAACATAGCAGATGCGCTGCACCATCGTGGCAGTCCCAACAGCATCCTAAAAATATTATTATACTGAACGCGTAGGTCATCCAGCGTTCTTTTGGTATAGTTGACCCAAAGATTCCCCGTGTAAAAGCACTGGCAATACGCCTTCAAATTCAAACCACGTAATTTTTTAAGGAGGTCTTTAGGGCTATAACAAAACTCCAAGGAAAAAGTTATGGTTGGTAGCGTTATGTAATAGTCTTTCAATGTTGACGTAATTTTTTTATAGAAATTTTGCTCTGGTTTTAAAATAAGGTATGCTTTTATCGCTCATCCAAGTGCAAACGTTATCGTCTTGTATTAAAGTAGATTTTCAAGTGACCAATTCTACTGAGGCTCTGAAATGTGAGGATCACAAGGGAACTTGAACTCTGTGATAAATTATATAGAGTTTATTGTCCAACATGTATAAAAAGCCGCGATTTCAAATTGTAACTTTGCCCTATTTTCTCAGTGTAAGATTGATGCACTATCTGACTAGTAAATGGTAGTACCGCTATTTGCGTCTCAGAATTTTTCAACAGAAAAGTGGAATTTCTATACTTACGACGAGTAATATTTGCCCAGCAGTGGCTCGGGCTGGTATTACTTACAAGGAGTCTAATGATACATTTTGTATGTATTGTATCTGTATAATTTATATAGGTTGATAATGATAACGAAACAAGGTGGAACTCTCTGCCGGCTTCTGTGTTTCCTACCGTATAATATGAAAGGCTGACGCTTTAAAGTATGAGTGAACAGGCATCGTCTGGGCTCACACATTCCATCGTAGACCAGCGGGCCTAGACAAAATCCATTTTCTGTAAGCGTTAACGCCAACGGAAAAATTAAATTGTATGGATTTGACATTTGGTAACCACATGTCACGTGATTGTCACGTGTTAGTAAATGTCAACTCCATACAATTTAATTTTTCCGTTGGCGTTAACGCTTACAGAAAATGGATTTTGTCTAGGCCCGCTAATCTATCGCTTAACATCAGGCGAAATCGAGGTCAAGAGTGGACTTATTAGTAATAGATGCAAAAAATAATACATATAACTGATATTAGACGTTTCATTAATACACCAATTCGTCTTAGGTAATAAAACAGTACTTTGTGCCTTGAGTTTGAGCTATATCTGCTATTAACTTGTATTTTGATAGTCTATGCGTATGATAATATTGTAATTTATGGCCTAAATTAATAGTTTCTTTTACTACTACGTTTAGACTTATATACTACGTTTAAAAATAAAACTAGTTATACAACGTGTAACGGAAATCCCATACCTATCCAAAAGGACTGAAGACAACATCTGGTATGCAGTTTCAGCTCAAAATAAGTGACTCACAGAATTGACCCCAAATTATTGGTTTCATAAGTTTCTTGAATACCAGTAATAACAAACGTGTCACAGCACTATGAGGGTCATCACTTTCCACGTCACTAGCCAATAAAACGATAATTCTCTTCGTTCTTCTTAATTTGAAAAATTCGGTCTCTGGTATCAATGTATTGAAATTTCTAATAAGCTCTACACATGTAGACATAGGATTACAAAACCCTTGCCATATCGTTTGTTATCATCCAAAGAATCCGTGCACTTGGTATATATATACCCTTTAAATTACACGTTGTATAGTCTTCCTGACCGATTTCGGTCACGGCGATCAAACTCAACGGAGATCAGCCATCTGCTCGAGATATTATAGTGCACAAGTATGTGTCAGGTACAGCAGCACTCTCTGTTCCTGTACTCTCATAGTCCGATGGGAGGCAATCCGACACGACCGGAGACAGATCAGGCGCTAGACCAACGGCTCAACGTGGTTTCCGAGTCACAGGGTACCAAACCACCAACTTCCTAACTCCGTGCTACTACTGAAACTAGAAAAACCCAATAACACTTTTTGCCCGACCCGAGAATCAAACCCGAGACCTTTCGCTCAGTAGTCGCGCTTACCGAACATAAGGCTACCGAGACTTTCTCCTTAATACAGGCTATTTTGTAGCCTAGCTAGGAGAACTTCACCCACTTAGTCGGAGATTTTATTTTATTTTATATTATATATATTATATATTTTATTTCATATATTATATATATTTTTTTTTATTGAAAATAGGTTCGCGTTTGACCACTATCTCACCTGATGGTAAGTGATGATGTGATCGAAGATGGAGCACGCTTACCTAAAAGTTTAACTGTAGTTAAACGTAGATGCCAATTCAGTTTTATAGGTCTGAATTCAAGCCGGTGTTTTACTTTACGTACATATATTATATTTACTAAACTGTTCTCAAAATGGTTAAAAAAGTAAGCCAGTAAGATTTAGATCCAAAAATTTGAAACGTCAGTTCTAAAAATATATTCGGGTGTCTTTCTCTGAGACGCCACGACCGTCGGGGTTCGCGAGCTGATCTCTGGCTACCTTAGGAGCGAGCTTGCAGGTGACAAGCAGGGGTAGCTCACCATCCGGTAAGGACCAGGTCCGATTCGACGGCGGCGGCGCGTCGTGTTCCACGCGCTCCTCAAAAAGCAGTCAGTAGCATTGACTGGACCATTACCTGTTGCGGTTGTGAGAATGTTCTAAAGAAATGTCGCGGCCCCGGAAGACAAGGGCAACTGAAGGAACAGTACGGCGTTTAGTCAGTAGAAGTCTGACACTCCCTTTAACTCCACCGAGCGGCAGAAGTATTTTGATGATCATACTAAAAAAGGTGCCTGTGTTCCAAGAGTGCAATCCCTAGAGGCACAATATTATATTTTTTATTTAGTACAGGCTCGCGTTTGACCACCACCTCACCTGATGTTAAGCGATCATGTGGTCGAAGCTCGCTTGTCTAGAAGTAACCTATTCACTTGTGAACAAACTTAGATGTTGTAGGATGTTGACATTGTCGTCTCTGTTTCACTTTTTCCTAACACTATGCTGTAATTTCCACGTAGAGACTGCCTATCTGACCTCTGTAGCTCAATCCCAAGGCAACACAATACCCTTTGGCACGGGAAGGGTATTTGCGTAGGCAGAAAGAAGGTCCTTGATTGTTCTGTAAAGGTTTTTATTTTGTAAAAAAAAAAACTTTTTTTAAATGTTAAAGGCTCCTCTTGTTTATTTTAATTGCTTCATGAGGTCATGACCTTTGATTTGGAAGGTTTTGTAATTGGCTACTTTTGTTTAATATTGTTTGCGTTTCAATGAAATGATATATCACTGTATTGAAGCCTCTTTGAATAATTCCCTAATCTGAAATCTATCTAGTTGTCTTTTACAAATCCTCGATACAGATTTAAGATGGATTTGTGTTTTTTCCTAGGTGGACATAAACTAGCGTCATTGAAAAATTTGCTATTGCCCGCAACTCCGGTCGTTACAATAATAATAATAATATATCCTTTATTTCAGGCAACTAGGCCCATACAAAACAATAAACAAATACAAAATCTTATAAATAAACTAATACATAACAAATTTAAATCACTTAAAAACAAAAACTAGTTAACACGAATAGACGGTGTCGTTGCGCTGCGAGGTGGCGCTTAATCTTCCGCGAAATCGTCGATACATGACACCTTTCGGCCAAAATTCCTGCTTGAGGAATGTCTGTAATAGATGAGTCTCTAATAGATAGTGAGATTCTAGTGTATCCATACTAATATAATAAATGCGAAAGTTTGTCTGTCTGCCTGTCTATTACGCTTTCACATAATAGTAAATAGCTGAAAACCTCGGGACAAACATGAAATATTTTGTTTGAAAAATTAACCCCAACAAGGGTTGAAAGTTTATATGAAAAATATAAACCGCTTAACCGATTTTAATGAATTTTGTTTTTTCCTCAAATAAACGCTGGTGGTTAGTTAGGTAGCTATATTAGGTACTGAAAAGTTTTATCTAAATCCGTTCAGTAGCTTTTGCGTGACAGCAATCGAGCACCTATATTAAGCAAGTATTATCTACCCCTACCCTATTGCAAAAAGTGTCATTTTATAAAGGCTTCAAGTAATACACTTGTATAAACCGCTGCCCAAGTTAAAACGGTAATACTAATGCACTTAATCAACTGATTACCGCTTAGTAATCTGAGTTTCCTTTTAATGTCAACGGGCAGTCAACCCATGGTGCAACCCGCTGAATGTCGAGTTAGTCTTTGAGTATTGGCTCATTATTTTTAGTTAATTAGAAATAATTTATTTATTTATTTTTTATTATTTGAATATTTCACGACACGGTTGGCGCAATGGTTGAGTGGTCGACTGGTACGTTATGCATCATCGATTCCCGCACCTGGACAAATGTTTGGATGCTATACAAATACTTGTTCCAGGTCTAGGTGTTTTTAATAATACTCCCACGATACAGGAGAAATATGTAGTATCGGGCAATGTAAATAAAATATGCTTTTTATTCATTTTAACGGGAAATTTACATTAATATTATATCTTTTATTAGCTGTACTTGTGATAACGTATGCATTGGAGGTTTTTCCTGCGTAAATCCCATAAATGAGTAGCCTATATTTTGCCTTATATTGTCCTCTATCTTCTAGTGAAAGTCCTATTAAAATCAGTGCAGCTTGTTCCAGAGATTAGCCCGGATAAACAGAAAAACAGATGGACAGAAATTTGGTATTAAATGTGTATTGGATTATGTAAACTCGTCGATAACTTAACTATGTTTTGTAGTACGTGGCTACAACATTCATTAACTGGACTTCATGTAGAATCAAATATCAATAGTAACGCTTATTAAAATTTGTAATTAAATTCCTACAGGACACCCAATCTTACAGAGAATAAAGGGTCAGCTGATAAAAATAATTTAGTGATGCGATTAACACGTTCGCTGACAGTGAGCACTTACCCTGACACCACATTACCACAGTAGAATTTTCCATACTAAATGACAAATCAACGTAGTACTCGTGCACAATCAAGCAATATGAAACTACCTACAAAATACTCGTGTTACGGCAGTAAGAAATATGAAATTGCTCATAATATGACAGTGGATACTGCTCTTCATAATACTTATATGAAAAATTATCGTGAGACGACGTACTCTTAAAAATAAGTGGCCCGTCCCTCGACGTACTGTCATAACCCACTATTTTAATTTCCCGCCTAACGACGTACTGTCAGCGAACGTGTTAAAAATAACTACGATGGCTCCCTTTAGTTAAGTGGCATCAACCTGATGAACATGAGAAGATTCGAAAGAAAATGTTGGAATTCAAATCATCATTATAATCTGCTTAGCTTTTACTAACTATATCGAGGTTAGCCTTCAGTCTAACCGGATGCAACTGAGTACTAGTGTCTTACCTGGAGCGACTGACTATCTGACCTCCACAACCCAGTAACTGAGTAACACGATACCCCTTGGCAGTGTCAGATTTACTGGTTTTCTGACTACATCTCTATTAAGCCCCGGTTCGGTCGTGTATGGAGTACTGCTCTCATCTTTGGGATGGATCTGCTAAATACCAACTGGACGCGCTTGAGTCTATCGAGAAGCGGCCCAAGAGACTCATTGGCAACGATGCACTGGTCGCGTCAAAGCTCCAGAGCCTTGAACATCCACGACGAGTTGCAAGTCTATCGGTTTTCTATCGGTTACATTTCGGAGAGTGTGCGATGGAATTACACAATCTAATTCCTCCAAGCCTGTTTCATCATCGGACTACAAGACAAACGGCGAAGCGCCATCGTTACATGGTGGACATCCCACCCATACGCACGAAACATTTTAATACTTTCATTGTGCGTACGGCTAAGGAGTAGAATTCCCTGCCAGAATCTGTGTTTCCCGATAGCTATAACCTGGGGGTCTTTAAGTCAAGAGTGAAGAGGTTACTTCTAGGTAAGCGTGCTTCATCTTCGATCACATCATCACTTACCATCAGGTGAGATGGAGACCAAACGCGAACCTATTCCGAATAAAAAAAAAGCATATATCGACTGTCAAAGATAGCCGGCGCTTTCTGAGGCACGAAACGGTAAGACTTCAAATTCTCTTTATTAAAAATCTTGTGAAAGAATCCCTACTCACTTACTTATTATCTTCATAACTATAATTCCACAGCACACAGCTCTTAGTTCCCGCACTAACGCACTTCTCTATTAGCAATTACTTTAAGAGTTCTTTTACAAAACATTTTCTCGGGAAATGTTTAAGAAATCATTTTAAATAAAGTTCATACGATTTTCTTAAAAATTTTATAATAAGATTTTGTACGTAGCTTAGTGTAATGGCGCAACCAGCTTGGTCTATGAAACCCTATTAAAGATTCTTGCGTGGCCTAGTTAAAATAGGCAATAAATGATATTAATACTGTTGTCTGTATGTAGTAGGTAAGTATATAATCATAATCATTACACAATTGGCCTGTAACTTTCTTTTAATTTTTTTTTTGTAATAAAAAAGATTATTACCAATGACATGAATTGAAATATTTATTTTGTAAATTGGTTATAAATAACACTTTTACACGTCATATTTTTTTGCGTGTTTACTTTAGCTAGATGAGGCCAATATTTCCTAATTGACTACTCTGAGAAGAAACACCGAAACAAACTCAGAGGTCCAAGTCTCTTTTAAACTCCAGACAATTTGTATTTGTATATCAGAAGCATGTAGGTTCATGTCTGTGGTATTCATTTGAGGAAATAACCACGCAAATTTGAGCGGACCTGTCCAGAACTCCAGACAGTGCAAGCATTTGTCAGTTATCGTGTAGCTAAACTTAGAACTTAAAGACCTCAACAATTTGACGAACAATACCAAAATAAGGACATTTGGGTAGGCCACACAAGTACTCAAACTGCTTGACATCATTAAATAAATTATATAAAGGAAAGTAAAAACAACGAAGAAAGAATAACCTACATTGTCCTCACATTAACAATAATGAAATAATGTGGGTAGAATTTAACCTTTAAACCTATTGCTTCGAAATTCGAGAGGTTCGTTATAGATTACCATTTGCTTAGCCTCTTATCAACCAGGTTTTTTTTATTTTTTTTATTACGAATGAGCTCGCTCTTAACATCGATCACACCTGATGGTAAGTGTAAGATGAGGTCTACGATCGAACGAGCGAGCCCAGAAAATGCCTATTCACTCTTGCTTTAAAGTCTGACGGGTCATATGTGGCAGGGAACACAGAAGCCGGCAGAGAGTTCCACACCTTGGCTGTGCGCACAATGAATGTTGAAGAAAAGCGCTTAGTACGACAAGACGGTATATCGACCAAGTGTGGATGGTATCCTGCGGTACGTCTGGTAGACCGGTAGTAAAAGGGGGATGTCGTGGAGCTCCTGCGCACACTCTCCGAAGTACAATCTGTAGAAGATAGACAGGCAAGCAACGTTTCACCGGTGAGCCAGGCTGTGTAGCTTGCCTGCCAGAGCCTCGTCACCTATGAGCCTTTTAGCTCTGCGTTCGATCGGCTCACAGTCTAGCCGGTGGAAGCTGAGTACTAATGCTTTACATGGAACGACTGCCTAACCTCCACAATCCAGTAACTGGGTGAGCGGATACTCCTTAGCTAGACCAGGTTCAGACTTTCAAGCTTCTAACTACCCGTAATGAAAGTCAAAAATGTACAAATGACAGCTGGGACCATGTTTTCAGAGATACGGAGGAATCTCTACATGTTAAGATGGTCACCCTTCCGCAGATTGACCTCAGCAAGTGTTGCTTTACCTGGAAGCGTAAATAGTCTAATAGATAAAGTGTCGGACTTGTGATTGAGAGGTCACGAGTTCGAACCCCACCCATTACACTATTGCCGTGAACCCACTCCAAGCAAGCATATTTTTAGCTTAGTTGGAGGGATTAACAAGGTTACACCCACATTGCTAGTAATCTTAAAAAAAACGACGGGTTGCACTCCGGGAGTGCCGGCAGAAGTGAAAACTTGAATATTAACGTTGTGCATTTTTGATATTTTGGAATGGTTAGGGAATAATTCTGCACGAATTGCTTTAATTATCAGTATAAATGTACTATCATTTATGTGGTAGAATACAATATTTATTTATTGCGCTATCGTACACAAACATGACAATTTATATTACATTAAAAAGTTTGCGCAGGCATACATTTTCGCCGCGCCGTAGAAAGAGAGGGGGATACTTCCTCTCCTACGCCGCGCCGCGCGCCGGCTGTCTACTCTCCGTCCGTCTTACGAATTTTCGATCAGGTCACGTGTCCTGACGTGAGTTTAACATTTTTTAGACATTACAAAAAAGTGCACAACGCCGCTAAAGAAGTTTTCACTTCAAAAAACCTGTTTAAGAGATGTCAGTAGGTGTAAATTCGCTTCAATGTAATGTTTGAATGCCAATGAAAGCATTTGTTTTATTGAACCAAAGTTACTCTTTTTGGAGCAAAGTAGCTCGACATTACGGTGCCAACACGTTTGTACCACAAATTTTTTGCTCAAACAGTAAGTAACAGTGTGGAAGCTCTGGGACCTCACAGTACAGTTGTAAACTTTTCTGAGTGCCTGTTCAAGGCTTAGGTTTATCTCATGTCTGGAATTATGTCCTTCTTTACCCATCGATATACTTTTCTGGTTAATTCTCGTGAGGGATCTAAAAGAAAGAAAGAATAGCATAATTATTATAATCTGTATACAACGTGTAACGGAAACCCCATATCTATCCAAAACGACTGAAGACAACATCTGGTATGGAGTCTTTATGCAAAGTTTCAGCTCAAAATAACTGACTCAAAGAATTGATACCAAATTATCGGTTTCATAATTATATTTCTTGAATACTAATCATAACAAAGATGTCACAGCACTACGAGGGTCAATTACTTTCCACGTCACTTGCCAATAACACGATAATTCTCTTCATTCTTCTTAATTTGAAAAATTCGGTCTCTGGTATCAGTGTATTGGTATTTGTAATAAGTTCTATACACGTAGACTTAGGATTACAAAACCTTTGCCATATCGTTTGTTATCATCCAAAGAAGCCATGCACTTGGTGTGTTTAAATTACACGTTGTATATATAAAAGCGAAATACCACTCACTAATTAATCACGAAACCTCAGAAACTACAAGTAATAGGGCTCTCAAATTTTGCATGCAAAGCGAGCATCCACGTACTAAAAGGAACCCTCCTTTTAGTACGTGGATGCTCGCTAAGACGGGATTTTGCGAAATTCCCACGGAATCGGGATTTACACGGGAAAAACTTCCCACGCGAACGAAGTCGCGAGCAACTGCTAATATATAGAAGCTCCATCTCCATTTCACTACCGGTCTACCAGACGCACGGCTGGGTACCATCCACACTTGGTTGATATACCGTCTTGTCGTACCAAGCGCTTCTCCTCCACGTTTATTGTGCGTACAGCCAAGTTGTGGAATTCTCTGCCGGCTTCTGTGTTCCCTGCCAGTTATGACCTTTCAGCCTTTAAAGCAAGAGTAAACAGGCATCTTCTGGGCTCGCTCGTCACATCGTAGACCTCATCTATCGCTTACCATCAGGCGAGATCGAGGTCAAGAGCGGGCACATCCGTAATAAAAAAAAAGAATGTCACAGCGTTTGCTATCTGTCCTATTTATACCCAAAACAACTGTATCATGCAAAGAGTGAAATCTATTATTTTTATAAAGAATAATCGTGGAGTTTCTTGCCGGTTCTTCGCCATAGAAAACGACCAATTTCAAACCGTGCCCTAACTGCTGACGTTTTGTAAGTGGCCATGTAGACTGTGTGAAATAAAACTTTATTTTTTATTTTAATTTCTTCGAACTCGGAAACGAAACATCGAAACGGCTTGACCAATTTTTTTTTCATTTATTGTGTGTACTTGGTAGGACTGAGAACAGATCGTACACATTTTTTTAAGTAGAAATTTATTATTATTTATTTAAATAGAACGGCTGAAACCAATTACACTATTTAATATAATTTAACACATTCATGAATTCTTCTCACAAAATTTCAAACATTCCGACGATATTATTAAAAATAATTTATGTGATCACAATTTTTGTTGGGTCAACTAGTAATTATATATAAAAAAAATAACAACTTAACTCCAGAAATCATTGTGTGAATCACTGCTGCGCCAAATAAGCCTAGTGCAGTAAGAATTCTAGACAACTGGAACTAAATAATTAATTAATTTTAAACCTGTCGTATCAATGAGGTGCATACCAATTAGCGACTTGTTAGCTCAGGATACCCTCGTTTATTCAGTGTCAATAAGTTGTCGGTTTACCCATGTTAAATAAACAAAAGTAAACTTCCAAATTTTGTTAACTCACCCGGTAGTGAACAGATTCGGTCACCGATCTTATGTAAACTCTACATTAGTTTTTGAATCATAATCATAAACTGCCTCAACCTCTAGTGAGACTACTGGGAATTGGGTTCCGGCTTCGATTCTCGGTCGGGCTAAAAGTTCTATTGAGTTTTTCTATAAGAAATTTCGCAGTAGTAGATAGAATAGATAGAATATACTTTATTGTACACCAATAATTGAATCACACTTAAATAACAATATTGTAAATAAAATTGGTTACAATGGCGGTCTTATCGCTGAGAGCGATATCTTGCAGACAAACTTTGGAAAGACTTTACAAGCTTTAATTAAAATGGGGAGGGCTATTATTAGTGTACTACTGTACAAATATTCATCAAAACGGAAAATGTAATAAAAATATACAAATATATAAATACAATAAATAAGTAAATAAAATAAATAAATATATAATGTGTTCTGTAACATCTTGTAGAGAAATACCGGTTTCATCAGAATGTTTTCGTCCACCGTTTTGATATATTATGTAGTATGATGTAGTTGTGAAGTTATGTGACTGACTGGGTTCGAAGTCACACGATCTTGAACTCGTAAGTCATGCCTAAAGCCACTGAGGCCATCACTATTCTCAAATAGTTATTAGTTATTTTTTACCCGACTGCGCCAGAAGGAGGGTTATGTTTTTCGAGAGTATGTATGTATGTATAATTGTTTGGCACGCTCTGTAGCCTGAACGGCTCAACGGATTTTAGCTTGAGAGGTATCGTTAGATTCGTATTGACTGTGAAAGTGACACTGGGTATATCAAAATATAAAAAAACCAAAATGGCGGATTTTTGGCGCCATATTATACCTTCAAAAAGTTTTTTTTCTCAAAACCTATCGAGTGGGGTATCAACATAAAAGGTTTTAAAAGGTGATTACAAACATATAGACAACTTATATGGTTAAAAGTAATTCAAAGTGACAAATCGTAAAAAACACGTATCAAGAACTAAATCGTCTGCGTAATCTTTCTCATTTGTAAATTAAAAAACCGGTCAAGTGCGTGTCGGGCCACGCGCAGTGTAGGGTTCCGTAGTTTTTTATAACAGCCAAGTGCGTGTCGTATTCGCTGACTGATCGTTTCGTACCATGCTCTAACTAAAAGCCAAAGGGTTATTGTAAACACTTTCGATTTTCCATTGTTAAAAGTATGTGTAAACTCGCCACACATTTATTTTATCTTATTAAAATATTTTGGAGTATTGTAAACTCGCCACACTTGTTTTATACGTACGGACTGCAGAGAAATCGAACACAGGAATAAAAAACGATGGTCATTTATTTTTTTAAATCACAGAACATCTTTATAAAATCACATTTATCACAGTTTTAATTGCAGAACCCAATACGCAACTAAATATACATTACAACTTGCTGATTTACCGTCAACATACTGATATATCTCAAAACATGACGTTCTCAAATCACAGAACTATTAATATTAATTCAACTTAAATCTAATTAAGAAATCAATTTTATAATGTTAAAATAAATTTTCACATAAATGTAAACAACAGTCATTGAGAAGTAAAATATTAAGGGTATAAAACATGGATATTACTTAAATGGGCTAACAATAATTTAAAACATAACTCTAGGAATAATTATTTATAATCACAGAAACATTTTTAATACTAGTGCATCAATCACAGCAATATTTTTAATAATTTACCTTATATCGAATGCAACAATCACAGTAAGTATTTATAAAATTACACAACGAAATTTACAAAAAAACTAAATTTATTCAATTTCCAATCGATGCAATTGACTTCATTTTTTAAAACATCTATAAATTGAAGCAAATAGGGTTTTTTATACCTTTAATTATTAAACCTTTTGTGCCACGCTTTGGCTAAATTGATGGTCATGTGACGGACCCCATGGACGTTCCATAAATAATTTACTGTATCATTTTCTAACCATTGTTTAACAAAGTAGTAGAAATAAAAGTTGGAAGCAGGCGGGACCCATTTGAGTTTGAAACTATAATAATGGTATGGGCCCCGCCTGCTTCCAACTTTTATTTAATTTAAAATGGGTTTGTTTTTATTTGCTTTTCAGTTAGTTTTAGTATAAGGTTGCAGTCGGGTTTTTTAATTTTTTTAATTACTTTTTTTTATAAGCCTGCTCTGCTCTTCGAAAGGTTGTCTGGAAGATGTTACTATCAGCGATAAGACCGCCATTGTAACCTTGGGTTAAGCAATATTGTTTAATAAGTTTACTTTAATTTTGGTTTATGTACAATAAAATACATTCTATCTATCTTTGTGTCCAACTCCTGGGAAAAGGCCTCTTTCCACTCTTTCCCTTCAATTTCTTTTTTTATAATTCTCCTTCTCAATACTTCTATAAGGACAAGCTTAGTGTTGTAATTACGCCGACAATTCGCAAGAATTTTCTATTCATTTTTCTTTCGTCGTAGACGGCTTTAAAAGTGGCTGAGACATGCCATTACATTTTTACAACTTTTTTTTATTAATACTTTACCTTGCTGATCTGATATTAAAAGGATCATATTAAAAGAAACTTGTAATTTCGTAAGATATAAAAATGTATCTACCTTCAACAAATTTATTAAGGTTACCAAAAATCTCTCTTTTATTTAAAGAGTTTACTTCTAGATAAGCATGGTCCATTTTCGACCACATCATCGCTTATCATCAGATGATATGTGGTCAAACGCGAGCATAAAAACGCTACAAAAATGAATATTACTTATGATCAGAGTGACACTGACCTCTAAGACTTTTAAGTGGTCTATACAGTATGTTAACTAACAAAGGGCGTTCTCGTTAATCCACAATAGTATAGCGTCCATACATGCTAAAAAAATATTACCATTCGAAAACAAAATGTTTTTTTTTTATATTAAAATATTCACTAAAAATGTTAAATTGATACGTAAAAGAAACACTCTGTACAGGCGTACTTGAAGGACGGCAATTGCGACGTTGCCATTCTTCAAGTACGCGTGTACAGAATCAACTACATAATATAAATTTATGTTGGTAATTTAAAGTGGCTTATTACTTAAAGGCTATTAAATCTCTGCCTATCTGTGTATATCTATGATCTCTACAAACAATTAATTGGATAGTCTCTTTTTTCACTACCAGTCTAGTCTAGATGCACTGCAAGGTACCACCCACACTTATTTGATATACCTTCTTGTACCAAACGCTTCTCCTCCACATTTATTGTACGCAGAGCCAAGCTGTGGAACTCTCTGCCGGCTTCTATACGGCCTGTTCAAGGTACCACAATATGACTCGTCAGCCTTTAAAGCAACAGTGAACAGGCATCTTCTGGGCTCGCTCGTTCCATCGTAGACCTCAAATGTATCGCTTAATATCAGGCTTGAGATCAAGTGCTTATCGGGAATAAAAAAAATAAAGATACATGACGATAACAATTATTGTGTTAATCCAGGATATTAACAATATCTCTTTCATCTATACTGTTTGGTATATTGTGCATGGAAACAACAAACATTCCATTAATAACTAAAGTAAGATATTGATTTAGGAAAGTAGCCCAACAAGGATTTAACCCCCTATTGTGAGTGGTTTTCTAACCATAATAACCTTATAAGTGAAAATAACTGTCCATCTGTTACATTTTCACGTTGGAACCGATAAACCGATTTTAATAATATTTTAAACCGATAGATTAGACCTTGACCATGAAGCTAGTAAATTCTATATACACAAACAATCAGACAAGTCAGTGTGTCTGTTTCTTTGCACACATCTTTGTAAATACAGGTGGACAGAATAGGTTTTTCTCAGTAAAAGCTAAATAAAAATCGGATCGTTTTTACTATAATCTTTTAATTGAAATTTATAAAAGATAGATTATTTCAAAGAGAATTAGAAATGCGGTTGATTTCACTTTACCAGCGATCTTGTTAACCCCTCCAACTAAGCTAAATATATTTGTCTTTGGAGTGGGTTCACTCTTCACAGCCATAGAGTAATGGTTGACCTATATTATCCTCTATAAATATAATAAATGAATGTTCCCTACGCATTATACTAATATCCCATTTCGCTTTGTTTCAGGTAACATAAACTTCATCAAATTCAATTACAAATGGCCGCCACAAATAACGGTAGGCTCTAACATTCGTGTGATCCAATTACAATTCAATCTGTTATAATCCGAGAGCTATGTGATAGTTAACAGTGATTTTATACTTATATTGATTTATGTGTGTTGTACTTTTGTTTTTTGAATGGGGTAGATTTTATGAGGGACGGTGGAAAATCAGAATTTTTATAATGTCTTTATGAATTTAATAAAATTTTCAGTAATATTCACGGTTATAACTTCAAAGTTAAGCAATGTTTAATAATGATGTCATAATCATAATTTTATTCGTTCAAATTTGTTGATGTTAAATAATGATGTTTATTTTGCAAATAGGTTATAAATAACAGTGTCACACGTCTTTTTTTTTCGTAAATGTAAACTAGATGAGGCCAGTGTTTCCTAACTGACTACTCTGAGAAGAAACACTGAAACAAACTCAGAGGTCAACGTCTCTTTTAAAATCCAAACAATCTGTAGGGATCAAATCATATGAGAGCCATGTAGGTTAATGTCTGTGACGCCCTTTAGAGGACAGAATAACACAGATTTGAGCAGGCCCGTCCAAACAGTGCAAGCATTTGTCAAATATCGCGTAGCTCAACTTAGAACCTTAAGGAGCTCGAACGATTTGACAGACAGTGCGGTACTCTATTCATAATATCCGTTGTTATCCCACATTGTTCTCACATTCACAACATAGCTTTTGCTTTTACAAAAAAAATACATTACTTGAAAAGAAAATAATATTGAGATCTTGTACAAGCAAAATTAAAAATGATAAAGTAAAAGGTGTGTGCAATTAATTAATTAATTAATTTAATGCAAGCCAATAATTTATCACTACATAGTATAAAACAAAGTCGCTTCCCGCTGTCTGTCCCTATCTATGAAACCTATCTTACCTACCTTTAAAACCTATCTTTAAAACTATGTGACAGATTTTGATGCGGTTTTTTTTTTAATAGATATAATGATGCAAGAGGAAGGTTTAGGTGTATAATTTATTAAGGTTTGCGGACGAAGTCGCGGGCAGGAAGCTAGTAAAAAATAAATCATGGACGGACGGACAGATAACTGTTTATTTAGGGGTCGGAACCAAATAACTGTAACTCAACATATTTCATCAAATATATTGCCAAACCCCATCAATCCCCCATTAGAGCCCTGCCACCTGAAACTCTGCGTACCCTCAGCGACACTTGTAACATCACAGAACGGATTTGCATGTCATAGGGCTATAATTTATGCGTCGTTTTAGCCCCACACTCCTTAAAGACATATTAACAACGTACCCAAAGATAAAAGAAAAGTTCTTAGAGAGCCGACATGCCTTAATTTGAGGGTCGATTTTCAGCGTTTGATCATTTGAATTATCTCGGAACAAATTCTGTGTTCTACTCATTAATACGTAGCCTATAGAAGCAGTATAGTTAGCCAAATATATTCTTGGTTGATTTATTAATCAATTAATTTCATTAACAATTAAATAATGTTATTTTCCAAAATTTCTGTCCCACATCAAGCTTTTTGCGCTAGAAATTTCTGAAATTGATATTACTACAATAGGAAAGTGATTCAACAATCTATTCTTTAAAAAATACAAATATAATAGTAATCTAAGGATGCCAATTCATTTTAGCTAATCAGTATATTAGAATTAATAAATTCAATGTACCTTCCAATTTTTGTAGAAATATATCACAGTCAAAATTATTCATCAACTCGACCAGCTCTGGAGAAACGAATTTTCTGTCTGTATGCCTTAGCCTATGCCCATCTAGACCTATCGAAATCCTATCGTACTAATATTGTAAACACGAATGTTTGTGAGTATGAATAAATGTTTGTTACCCTTTCACGCAAAAACTACTGAACGGATTTAGACGAAAACTTACAGCAATACAGCTTATACATCAACATCTTTTCGCCCCGAAATTTAGCACTATATATATAACGTGTAACAGAATAAACGCAATTCCTGAAAGTAGTTGGTTCAGAATCGGCCTCTGAATCGATTTCCGTCATACAATATAGGTGTTCAATTTTGACAGAAAAATCTTTCATTTAACTTGAAATGGAAACACAGTATCATGACAAATTAATACAACCCTTAATTCAAGGAAATGCGCTCGTGTGCGTGTCGGCCGCTAACATTGCATGAATGCGTCTGCGTAAGGATTTTGTATCACGCACATACTTTTCGCGTTTAGTAAGGATAACTATTATTCGAAAAAATCTAGGTTTGAATTCAATTTATGGATGTTGTTTTGGAGTTATAATATAATATTCTAATTGGGGTGTCTGAGGTATTACGCTTAATCTGTTACACCTTGTATAGTTTACAACTTGGCATTACACATAGGCTACTATTTATCCTCTCATATTCATCCTCTACTATTTACTCTCATTTTAATTATGTAATTTTGTGCATTGTCTCCGCAAAGTCGGCCCACTATGCGACATAGCACGTAAGGGTTAAAATTTAAAGCTCGTAAGACTTTATTTTATGGTTATGGTATTATGAGCCGGCAGGAATTTTCTAGAACAACGTTTCTACTGCTTTTTAATGTTATGACTTTTACAAGTTTAGGGACGATTGGGCTGGAATGGTGGGTAAGTTTGTCTGCGTTACGTAATGTTTTAGGACATCATAAGGTTATTTGGACAACCTAGTCTAACTGTCCTAGTCCCCGATAGCTATAACTGGGAGTCTTGAGTCAAGAGTTACTTCTAGGTAAGCGAGCTTCTTCTTCGACCACATCACCACTTACCATTAGATGGTGGTGAAACGCGAGCGTATTATCAAAAAAAAAATTGAGTAAATAAAAGTCATTTCAATTGTCTGGTAAATTTACTTCAATATTTGAAGTTAGATGAAAAAAATCTAGAATCAGTACGCAATGCTTCTAGACAAGGCACCTATTATTAAGAATACTTACTCATTGGAGGGCTTCAGAAGTCCTAACTATCTAACTTACACCCTGTACCCGATACCGACACTTCATTCTTTTATACGCTAATATTTAGATTCATCCAATTAAAATCACACTTACTCACTACTTTAACTATAAATGTGGTGAGATCAACAGATTCAGTCTATCTTTCTTACAATTTCAAATAGTTTAGGTATCAAGCATAAACAAATTCTTGAAATTAAACAACCTGTTACTTCTCAATAAAGAATCGATATCAATCGGCAACTGCAAATAAAAATCTCTGGCAGCCATTTATATTCAAATATTTCATGGCAATCTAATTACGTAACACAGGTAAGCACAGTATCCTCCACTCAATCGAAAATAGAAGGGAGAGGCACTTATTCATCCCTTATTATTCCCTATAGACTTGAGAGCTCAACAAATTCTCGATACATTTGTCTTTTAGCTAATTATTCAGAAACCCTTCAAATTGCTAGCAAGCTTACTTACTCATGAAAAAATCTCCCTACAAACCCCCGTTAGCAACCATTCAAGCGAAAAACTGCTTTATTTTTTACACCATAAAGCTTCAAACGAAAGAATTTTTAATTCAGCTAAGAGTCTTGCTGAAGAGTTGCCTAAAATGTAGCTGCAGTTAAAAAATACGCAAATCACTCTTACTGCTCTCGTAACAAGGTGCAAAGTGGTTTTCATGAACTGGTTTAAGAGGTTGGTCGAAAGTATTTTGGAGGCAATTAAGTAGAGTAGCAGGAAAAAATTTCGGTATCTTTGTAATAATTATGTAAAATATGATGTCAGTGTTTCCATAGAAACTGCTGAAATAGAAAAAGTACATTAAATAGAATACCACTTCATTAGTGTTAAGTGGAAAAGGTTTGTTCATTAAAACTAATGCCAACTCGTAGAAAGATTATGAAATAATGAAAGTGAAGATTACAGGAAAACACGCTTTCAACCTTATTTGAAGATAAAAAATAGAAATCTTTTTATGGTAGTTACAAGAATAAACACAAAAATGCCTTTGATGAGAATAATAGCTCAATGTGTAGGTATTTACTAACGTAATATTATAAGGAGGCTACATTTTTGTATCTTGTTTGTAGGAGGTAAATAGGGAAATAAAGATAATGTTTGCTATCTATACTTTGTTATAGTAAAGGGATAGTTATCAATAAATACCAGTAAGATGTTAAAAAAATTGCTAGTAAAGTGAATTCTAACAACATTGCAACGTTCTCTTTAAAAAAAATTGACGATGATGACAAATGTATCGATGGATATAAACGTACAGAAAGTTAACTCTAAATAGTCTCGAACAGATGGATATTATTAGGTTATAAATATTTTCAAATCAGTTCACGTACACAATATCTAGCTACATAGTTAACGAAAGTACCAATACCGTATTGATTGTTTATTAAACGACCTGAGGCGATAATATATACCGCTCTGTAAATGATATAAATGTAATTACATATGACTGTTTGTTCTACTGCTATTGTTAATATTATTAATCAACAGAAGGTTACAATCAGTTGGACCAGGCAACAATGGTCAGACGTTTAATTAGGTAACTAGCTTTTTTGTTCATGATAAGCTCGCGTTTCACCACCATCTGACCTGATGGTTAGTGATGATGTGGCCGAAGATGAAGCATACTTACCTAGAAGTATTAACAAACCTTTTTACTTTTGACTTAAAGAGGTTATAGCTATCAGAAAATACAGGTTCTGACATTGCTGAAAAATTAATAGGTGAACATATTTCCCTCTACTTAATTTGTATTAGAAGCTCTACTTAGTGATACCTTATTATTCCTGTATGCAATTTAAAGTTTGTCGGTTTCTATGGAGTAATCTCTGGATTTACTTAATCGATATCGAATATTTTTACACCATGCCAGGCTACATTACTTGGTGGGAAAAAACTTTTCACTCTAGTCACTTAACTAATAATCTAAAGGCCTTTATCTCAAACTAGCAGACATGCGGGACTTCGCTCCTGTGGACTTTTTAACGATAAAATCATAACCTCCTTCTTTATCAGTCGGGTAAAAGTAACTCATAGCCTCTCTCAAGCTTCAATCTACTTCCATACCAAATTTCATCTAAATCCACTTATTACTTTCAAAGATAAGCGTATTTAAACTAACAAATCCACTTCCACTTTATAATGTTAGTATAGATATCGGCCGTACTAACATCTAGTGTTCCGAATACTGACCACATATTTAAAGCAAGTGTTTGCTTATTCAAGCACTAACAGCCATGACACTCACAGTGGATGGGCTGGCAAGCTGTCAGTGCTGCATGCTTTAGTAATTACTGCAGCCACTACAAAGGCTAATGACGTGGAATAGACAACGAAGCCAGATCTAGAAACAACACCTAGTTGTACATTTAGTTTTACTAACTAGTTGTATGAAGCAATGCTTGACGAGGTTAATTCGTGGACAAGTGACCATCTTCGTAAGCCTGCAATACATGTTGGCCGAGCTTAGACCAACGCGAGTCTAAACAAATTGACACATGGCAAGCGTTACTGTCTAGACGTTCGGCAAGTTTGAAGGAAGCCAATGCAAATGGTCAATATAGACGAGTTTTGAGGAGATGCCCACATGTTGGGCGCTGTCAGTTTTTACTGGCCGAGCGCGCGCGAGCGCCTTTGGTTTATGCAGAACAACCGACACCGCTACGAAGCTTACTTTAGATATCATCCAAAGAAGCCGTGCCCTTGGTATGTATATACCCTTTCCATTACACGTTGTATATTGCTCTATAACCCTTACTAATATTACAAATGCGAAAGTAACTCTGTCTGTCTGTGTGTTACGCAATCATGCCTAAACTACTGAACCGATTTTAATGAAATTTGGCACGGACATAGTCTAGAGCCTGAGAAAGGATATAGGGTACTTTTTAATGCGAAAAAAGGGCTGTAAGGGGTTGAAAAAGGGGATGAAAGTTTGTATGGAAATTGCGTCATTTTTAAAGCTAGAAGCTTGAAACTTATTTTTTAGACTTTTGATTAGATACTAATAAATATGACATTCAAATTATGTATAAGTTTTTTTTTCAAAATCATTAGCCTAAAAATTAAAAATGCTGCCGGAAGTCACTATTCCGCGCGGACGAAGTCGCGGGTACAGCTAGTCTTCTATATTCAAATCAGTGCAGCCTATTCAGAAGTCAGATAGATAGATAGAATATCAAAAATAAAAAAAAACAAAAATATCAAAGATATTGTACACCAAAATTCAAACACACCTATTTAACAATATTGCTTATTCTATGGTAACAATGGCGGTCTTGTCGTTGAAAGCGATGTCTTCCAGACAACCTTTGGTAGGACTTTAAAAACTTTAATTAAAGTGGGGAGGGCTAAATTAGAGCACTTACTACATTACTCGTAAAACCAGAGAAAAAAAAACAAAATTAAGTTAGCCTGGACGAATAGAAAAATTAAAAAGTCTTTGGCAATTATGATCAAATATTTTGTAATTTAATAAAGCATGAATTAATTTACGTAATCCACTTAGTACGTAGTAATAACATGATCGCGGAAACGCTACAGTAATCATAAAATACCGAGAAACAAGAATAATTTAAACTTCGGGAAAACAGATTTGGGTAGGGTATGAACATTTTCCTCTTACCTGTCTTTTAAAAAATTTAATCTCGTTAACACTCCATATTTTCCCTCAGATTCACTCAAAAATAAACATGAACCCCCGTAAACATTTCCAAAATGTGTAATATCCTAAACATTCCCGCGAAATAAACCTTACATCAGTATAAAACACATTTTTAGAAACGGTGCCCCTCTAGGGAGCAATTCTTGACGTGAAACAATGTTTTGACACTATCCATTTTATAAAGACCAACCTCACCTCCCTATTTATGAACTAACAGAACGAAAAAGGGGAGCAGAAACCGCTACTCATGGATCAACATAAACTAGTCTTTACGAATAAGGTCCGTTTTGTGAAGAGCTTGCATTTCCAGCAAACATTACGGTTTAAGAGGTCATGGTATAATGGTTTAGAAAGTAAGCTTGTATGGTTCACAAAAGATTTGGTTTTATAGTTTAATATTGCAGTTATATTTCTTAGAGAATGCGCAGTTTTGTGTGGATTTTTCTGGTCCTTTTATGGTAGAAGGCGTTAATCTTTTCAGTAATTCAGCGTACATAAGTCTGTCGTAGAAGACAATATTGCTGTTGTAAAGAAACATTAATATTGTGGAGAAATAATAAAAGCTGCCAGCTTAAATATTTGGAGCTTTTTTGTGTGGTTATGAAGTGGTAAATAAAGTTTTAAAAATAGGTTATTAGAGCTTCATTTGCTTACTATCTTGAGCACGCGACTTTAACTGTTTTCGTTCTTAGATTCCATACATTTTTTCTAAGGTTTTTGTTCTGAATGTGAAGCTTGTTGGACTACCCACGTATTTGTAAAGATCCCTTTTATCGATAAGACCGCCCATTGTAACACCCTTTGTAGTTTTTTAATTATGTTATGGTTCATAATAAAGGGTATAATTATTATCTATCTGGTTTTGGAAAATAACGTACATAACAAACAAGAATCATCATATTAGGTACAGGCGTTTTGAAGTTATGTGCTTAGGTATTCACATACATTTCAACGATTCATTTTTATTTATGTACATTTTGCTAGCATTACAAATGTACCGATGCTAAACACTTTAATATAGGAAAGGAATTATCAGTACAAGTCTTATCACAATACGACTATTTTGGCGTTATTTCCCAGTTATAATTAATATTAGCTTTTGTCTGCACTCTACTGGTGAAAAATTAAATTGGATGAGTGCGTAGTTTTGACGTTTAGATACTTCTTCTCAGGGGGAAAAACCGGCCTGACATGGTTTAAATTTAGGAGAACAAATGACGTGTAAAAGTGTGAATTGTAACCAATTTGTAATTAATAATACAAAAAAGCTCACAAACATCATCCGTTTATAAACCCTTTGTAACACTTCTTTCATTGTTATTCAATAGAATAATTTATATCCGGAATATATATCTACAACCGATATAAAATTACAAATTACAGATACGATTATGCAATTATTATTAACGTAAAAAAATATAATCATTATTGTAGCTGGAATATTAATTGGATTATTAATACGAAGAAGTAATTTAACTCGTATGTGGCTCCTAAAAACATAATCTTACTAAAGATTTTTATAGTGTAACTTATAACATTTTTTATAGTGTAGAATACCAATCTGCCTATCTTACCTCCACAACCGAATCGATATTTATCGTTCGCTACTTTTCCACGCTTGAATTTCATTCGATATAATGACATACGAGTATGCTTCAACAAACAATTCTGTGACAAAAACATATTTTTTCGTGTTTTTTATTTACGTATTTCGTATTTACTCAAGTGAAAATCATTATGTATCTAAATATAACACCTTATAAATAATCATTGCTAGGTAGGTACTTAATTTATTTCGGTAGCAAGCTGTGTAAACATTTCATGTCGGCTATTGAGAAACGGGCCAAAAGACTCATTGGCAACGATGCACTGGTCGAATCAAAGCTCCTGAGCCTTGAAAATCGACGACTAGTTGCTAGTCTATCGGTTTTCTATCGGTTACATTTCGGAGAGTGTGCAGCTTGGCGGAATTAGATTGTGTAATTCCATCGAATTACACAATCTAATTCCGCCAAGCCCGTTCCATCATCGGACTACAAGACAAACGGCGATGCACCTTCGTTACATGATGGACATCCCACCCATACACACAATACGTTTTGGGAATACTTTCATTGTGCTTACGGCTAAGGAGTGGAATTCCCTGCCGGAGTCTGTGTTTCCCGATAGCTTCAAGTCAAGAGTGAATAGGTTAACTTTACATGTTATTCCTTCTATATTATCTTCATAATTTTGAAAAATCCTTTCTTAGTGCTCCCCTTGTATCATCGTCTGCTTATTCTTTTCCCACATGTGTTGGAGTCGGGTTCCAGTTTGATAGGATGCAGCTAAGAACTAGTGTTTTACATAAAATGACTGCCTAACTAACCTCCACGACCTGGTGGCTGCAACACGACAGACATTGTCAAGACTAGTGTCAGATTTTCTCGCTTCTGTCTGTAATGCCTGCCAAAAATGAACAAATCGCACACCTAGATCTAAAGAGAGCTAACTGAAAAATCTCAATTTTTGAGTTATACATACCATCGAATTCCTTTTTAGGGTTCCGTAGTCAACAAGGAACCCTTATAGTTTCGCCATGTCCGTCTGTCTGTCCGTCTGTCCGCGGTTTAGCTCAAAAACTATTGGTACTAGAAAGTTGTACTTTGGCATGAGTATACACGTTAATGACGCCAAAAAAGTGGTAAAATAAAATTTTGAAAAAAACAATTATTTAGGGTACCTCCCATACATGTAAAGTGGGATGATATTTTTTTTTTTTCGTTCTTCCCATAGTGTGGGATATCGTTGGATAGGTCTTTCAAAAATATTAGGGGTTTGGTAAGACCGTTTTTTTGATTAAGTAAACCGTTCGTGATTTATCAATCTTTAAAATACCAATTTTCGTTAGAGTCAAGTGTCCCCCCCCCCACTATCAACTAAACGGTTATAGTTAGAAATTCAAATGTCACGGCAGTAGTACCTGTATATAACGAAATTTAAAGGAAAACTATCACACATAAGTGGGCTTTACAAGTTTACGAGTAATAGTCGACCAATTGTATTTGACTCGAAAATTTCGAACAACTCTATAGAAATGTCGATAGATGGCGCTAAGCGCCAGTTGTATCGTGCTAGCTTCTTGTGACGATTGAGTAGTGTAGCTCTGTGTTCGTATTTAAATCCAAAACACCGGCTATGACAAGTTTTATACAAACCTCTAACAAAAAATTGAAACTTTCCGTGCAAAATTGTCGGATCAGGTGAGGATTTGTATAGGAAGTCAAATTAGTTAGGTAGTCATGTTTGGCTTTTAGTTAGAGCATGGTACGAAACGATCCGTCAGCGAATACGACACGCACTTGGCTGTTATAAAAACTACGGAACCCTACACTGCGCGTGGCCTGACACGCACTTGACCGGTTTTTTTTTTTTTTAATTCGATGGTATGTATAACTCAAAAATTGAGATTTTTGAGTTAGCTCTCTTTAGATCTAGGTGTGCGAAATCATAGCCAGGACCAACAGCTTTACGTGATTTCCAAGGCACGGAGGAATCTATTTATTAAGTGGGTCAGCCGTACACATACCGACCTTGGCCAACCTTGCTTAACCTTGAAAAACAGCCACACGGTTCGTGGCTGTTATAATTTAGCCACTAGTTCCTCAAGAGATACTTACCACAAGAAAGCAGTAAAAAGGTGGTTGTACATTTAATTTAGCACATGCCGACACGAATGAGGAAAATAATAGGAAGGTTAGGTACAATTTATTGGGAGACGCCGAGTCGGCACGTTGTGTTCCTCAAGGTAGTGTCATTGGACCGGTCGTGAGTGAGGCAATATTGACCAACGCGTAGGTGTTTGGCGGTTTATTAAATTGATTCTAGATGATAGATGTTTTCTCTTCTTCTAATAACATTATGAAGGTTGTCTTGGCCGGTGGTTTCAAATAGTTTGTGCCTATTTGTTTTACATTTTTTGCCTTTTTTGTTTACAATATTGTCGATAAAATAATTCTTCAATTTTTGCTTGTTATGTAGTCCTACAAACTAAATTAGACTCCACTTTTAGAAGGTATTTTTTTTGGGAATAGTATCATAAAATATTCCCTGGACGTAAGTAAGGGGCTAGCTATGCTCCCCTCACAATTGGCTTTATCCGAACAAAAAACGGATAAAAACATTATTCCGGGTACGGGTCAGCAAAAAGGAGTTCAATTTAATACATTTTATTACCGTGCAGACCTTTCTCCTACCGAAATAGACCTTACATTTATTCTGAAAGATAAGAGTATCACGATTCGATTTCAACTTCGATCTCCATTACTTTATTTTGGTAGTCTATCAAGGGGTAATAACGCAGAGACCCTGCAATGGACTGTTGACATTGAGGAGGTTTGCGTTTTTGGGGATGGTTATGTAGGTGAGATAAAATAGTTTTATTACAGGAACACATAAAGCATTTGTGAAGAGGTTTATGAAGATTTTATGTTGGTGCGAAGGTATAAAATATTATCTGGTCGGTGTCGACTCAGTGATTTTAAGGGCGCTCAGAGCTGTCAGGGACTATTCGAGGTCGTTAAAGGAGAAGATATAACCGTCGTCGTGGTAAATTGAATTACCCGTAATATTATATTTTTGGTGGCGTCTTTGGTCTAATATTGTCCGTAAGAGATAAAATGAAACGTCTGTAGCTACCGGCATTAACAAGTCAGATTCTTCAATAGGGAAAGTGGCTTCAGGAAGTATTAATAATGCTTTTGAACTACGCTTATTGAAAATAGCGCTTAAGCTACTTTTCGGGGAAGAACCATTAGCATCAAAACATGTTGGTTCTAGTTTTGGTTAAACAGATTCTTTTCGTAGAAGTAATTGATAATTAGAAAAGCCAACTAGGTAGACTTGTCTGCTGAATATGAAACGCGTAGGATAGAAGTGAAGCAACTACTAAAGACCGATACTAATGTTGTTGAGGAACTCCAGCCTATAATGTTCAACTGCTGGGCAAAGGCGTACCTTAATTTCCTCCATGAAGTCTTATCATGCGTTGCTTCAAATCATCGTAGAGATAGAGAGAATATTATTTCTAAAAGAGAGATATTTGTGTAACTTTTTTCAGTTTATATAATAAGTTTATTTATTTATCAAAATAGCAATTACAGAAATAAAGACAAACAGGTGACAACAAATAATAAATAAATATAATAATAATAAAAGTATTTATTCTGTACACAAAAACCAAAAGTACAAGGTATGGTCTTAAAAATAAATTGTACAACAATGTCACAGTTAAAGGCGAATAATCTGTCTACTAAACGAGGCAAAAAGCCTGTATCTTAGAAGCCGAAGTTCCCCAAGATTTCAAATACGAACAATTTAATAGGGGTTGGGCTTAATCTCCTACAATGCTTTGCGAGTCCAATACAATAATGCTTTCAGGGTAATGTTGGGGCTACCGCGCTTTTGCAGTGCGTCGGGGATGTTTGCGAAGGCAAGTGTGCCATATTTTTTTGCATTAATACGGTCGCGTATAGCATCCTTGATGCGGCGAGTGCGCGATAGCTCCAACAGCCTGATAGCTGTCGTCGCCGACAGGATGAATAGCCCAATAATGTGGCACTGGATGACGACTCACAGAGCGTCATTCACATACATTAAGTAATTACTTTTTTAAATGTATTTTATAATATTCCTTCTAATTTGTCTTGTTATTGTTGTATTTTATATTTATTTTAAATTTGTGTGTTTATTTTTTGTTTATGTGTAAATGTGTCTCCATATGGACTTTGGTCTGAAAATAAAGTATTTTATTATTTATTATTATTATATTAATAGGGATTGGTAGGGTAGGGTAGGGGTAGTGTAGGGTTTGGGTAGGGTAGGGGTAAAGTAAGGTATGGGTAGGGTATCAATCAGTAGGATAGGGGTAGTGGTATCGGTTGGGTAGGGGTAGGATACCACGCGAACGAAGTCGTGGCGGGTCAGCTAGTAACAAATACAGAAATTATATACATAGTTGCAGTATTTTTAAACATTTAAGTGAATACTTTAAGTAGACTAGTAAACAAGTAATAAGTAGATTAATTAAGGCATTACGGTATGTTGCAAAATTTCTGTACTTAATTGTAATAACCCTGCCTCTTGAACTAGGCTGGCCTGTATTCTAAGAGACAGTGTTCAGCTAATTAGTTAATGGTTAATTACACAACAGCTGTCAGCTGTGTTTGTCAGCAGTAATGTTTTTTTAATTGATAATAGGCTTGCGTTTGACCACCATCTCACCTGATGGTAAGTGATGATGTGGTCGAAGATGGAACACGCTTACCTAAAAGTAACCTACTCACACTTGACTTAAAGACCCCTAGGTTATAGCTTATCCGAGTTTGCGGGAATATTCTACCGAAATACTGTGGCCCCGGAACTTAAGGGCAGCTGAAAGAGCAGAGTGGGTTTTTAGTCAGTAGAAGTCTGACACTCACTTCCGCTTTACCCAGAGCGGGAGAAATCATTCAATGATTTTCGCAAACAGAAAAAAAAAAAGAAAAAAATGTTTTATGTTTTTCTAAATGATTCTTATAAGCTTAAAAATGACAGCATTTTTAGGGTTCCGTAGTCAACAAGGAACCCTTATAGTTTCACCATGTCCGTCTGTCTGTCCGTCTGTCCGCGGTTTAGCTCAAAAACTATTAGTACTAGAAAGTTATAATTTGGTTTGAGTATACACGTTAATGACGCCAAAAAAGTGGTAAAATAAAATTTTGAAAAAAAACTATTATTTAGGGTACCTCCCCTACATGTAAAGTGGGATGACAATGCTTTTTTTCGTCCTTCCCACAGTGTGGGATATCGTTGGATAGGTCTTTCAAAAATATTAGGGGTTTGGGAAGACCGTTTTTTGATTAAGTAAACCGTTCGTGACTTATCAAGCTATAAAGTATCAATTTTCGTTAGAGTTAAGTGTCCCTCCCCCTCTATCAACTAAACGGTTGTAGTTAGAAATTCAAATGTCACAAATGCAGTGAAGATTATAGCTTTTTATAGATCATGCAAATGTCCCAACAGTCGCGCAGTAGGTTTTGTAAATAATTTACTATCGCATAACAGTCCTTGCATAATATTTGGATATTTTAATGAAAACTATCTCCGTAACGACAACACTGCAGTTTTCAAATTAATACGTGACGCTGGTTACCAGTCTTTATTACAACCACTTCCCTCTACACGCGGTGGTACTCAAATAGATCATATTTTTTCAAACTTCCTTTGTGAAGTTGGATTTTATAATTTCTTCTTCAATTACCATCGCCCTATGTGGGCCCGTTTTTAGAGTGAATTCAAATTAATATGTTTTTATTTATTTATTATTTTGCTATATAATATCAAACACAAAGCTCCCCCAGCAAACTACTTCCTCAATTTTATTTTTTTGTGACGATTGAGTAGTGTAGCTCTGTGTCCTGTATTTAAATTCAAAACACCGGCTATGACAATTTTTATACAAATCTCTAAAAAAAATAAAACTTTCCGTGCAAAATTGTCGGATCAGCTGAGGATTTGTATAGGAAGTCAAATTAGTTAGGTAGTCATGTTTGGCATTTAGTTAGAGCATGGTACGAAACAATCAGTCAGCGAATACGACACGCACTTGACTGTTATAAAAACTACGGAACCCTACACTGCGCGTGGCCCGACACGCACTTGACCGGTTTTTTTAAGTGTATTTTTGTGATAACTCCTTGAATGAATTATACTCGTCCGATCAGCCACCCAGGCAGTTGATATTAAATTGGAATCAGAATATTTTAATATTGTTTGAAACAGATTTATGTACATTTTTCTTTTGTTCCGTTACTGAGTATTGATATTCCGTGTTCAAATGTTAGGTTCAATAAATACATAAAAAATAAATAAATAAAATAATAATAATATAATAATTAAATTACAATATTTCTAGATCAATATCTAGAAATATTGTAATTTTAAACAGACTGAAACTTTTAGACATGGTAGCCCGTTTACAGTGGTCCAAAGATTTTTTTCAGCTTGAGAGCATCATAAGTGATCATTTTAAACATACTTTAGTTAAGCGAAAACTTATGGTTTAAAAATTATGTTTTTTTTTAATTACCCAAAATTTCAATATTTTTGACACAAAACCACTCTGTTATGAAAGTACTGGACCGAATCCAATGAAATTTGGTATAGGTATAGTGTAATAATCTACCTATCGCGCTATAGGCTCATCTAGTGTAAATAACTAGACTAGATTATTAAAAAAAATCATAATTTCGAAACCATAAGTTTTCCCTTTACTAAAGTATGTTTTAAATGATCACCAGTGATCGGAATAGGTAGAGTTATTTAGGTTCATTGACCGCAAACATTGATGTTAATATGGATATTCCACGGGATTCCTACTGATACTACGGGACTTTATTGAATATCATTATTTTTGTCAATATGTATAAAATAAATAGTTTGTATAGTAATATGTTTTTGTACAACTTCAGAATAAAAATGTATTCTATAGCGTTGGTAGGCTATTGGGGTGGTCTGAAACACTGCGAGTCTTGTTTATAAACCGTTTATTGTAAAAAAAAACTAGACATCGAACATGAAACCACACTTCTTAAACAATCTCTGGCGCAAGCGCGGGAAAAACAGTATGATACGTGGGTCGTGGCACCGCGCAGCGCGTCTCGAAAAGCACTACCGTAAACTGCGCGCGCATCGGCGCAGGGGATAATCACCCCGGGGTTGCCAACTACATACCTTACAATGTGACAATGGTCTCACGCTATAGACTCCCCCTCGAGTCGTGAGAACGCCCTCGCTCACGATCTCGCACAACACACAATTTAAAAAACGGGACAAACGTGCTTCCGTGGGCGTCCTCTGTGTCTTTTCGGGATCACGGGACGAGGAGGCGCGTCACCGCGGGAATGAAAACGCGTGAGCTCGGATACATGAAACTTACCTACAACACTATCCGGATTATCTAATTCTGCAATGCAGTAGGCTGTAGGACTAACCCTTTTTTCAATAGCATAAGGACCATCTCTTTTAGGGATGAACTTGGCAGATATATTCCTAGCTGCATTACTAAGCACATGAGACTTTAAGAGCACCTGATCTCCAATCTCGAAAACTTCGGCAGGCTTCTTGGACTTGTCCGCACATTCCTTGCGTCGATCCTGCTGAGTTTCAACTCTTTCTCTAACCGAAACCAGACGGTTAATAAAACTTTCCAAATAGGGAGTAATTTGAGGAACAAAATTATCCTTGTTAAGAATCGACCTAATGTCGTGCTGCACGTCGATTGGCGAACGAAGCTCTCTAGCAAACATGAGGTAAGCAGGAGACGAACCAGTAGTTTGACAAACCGACGAGTTCATGGTAAACCTTATTGCGGAAAGGTGCTGTGGCCATGACGAGTGGTTGGTATCAACTAGACGTGACAACTGAAACTTCAAATCCCTATTTTTACGTTCAGCTGGATTGGCTGACGGGTGGTATAAAGGTAACAACTCTTGACCTATACCTAAAATGAACATACACTGCTGCATAACGGCTGAAACAAACTGGACGCCATTGTCCGATATAATGCGTCGAGGAAAACCGTAACGGAGAAAATATTCTTCAATTAATGTACGGGCGCATACCTCCGAGGTTGCCTCCTTCAAGGCGTACAACTCGGTCCAACGGGTCGCTGTGTCCTCTACCAACAATATCCACTTCTCATTATTGTTTCCTTTAGGAAGCGGGCCAAACAGATCTATAGCCAGCACTTCTCCCCTTTGGTTCAAAACAGGAGTCTGTAAGAGTCCCGACGGCTTCGTGTTTGAGGACTTATACCGTTGACAGGTGGTGCAGGTCTTGATGTAGTCTGTGATGACCCTACGCATACCTGGGAAATAAAACCCTTGAGCGACTTTACTGTACGTTCTATCGACTCCGTGATGACCCCCTATGTCGGAGTCGTGACACTGCTTTAAAATTTCTGAGCGGAGGGAAAACGGAACCACCAGCTGCGGTTCTTCACTATCCACATCAGCATTATACCTATATAAGACGCCTTGCTGCAAGAAATAGCCTCTTTCTGACCAACGCTTAACTCCTATAGATTCAGCATCAGACGTATCTTCCAGATCACTAATAATTTTCTTTAGTTCCAGGTCATCGAGCTGCGCACGCCGGAGATCAGCTGGACAAAAACATTGTAGTTTAAGAGCCCATCGAACGAGCCTACCGGACGGCGACTTCAGAGTAAGGAGCCACTTTAACGGCTGATGGTCGCTACCTATAATGACCTCATGACCTTCGATATAACCTCTGAAACGTTCGACAGCCCACACAACAGCTAGCGCCTCTCGCTCTGTAGTACTGTAATTCCTCTTGGCTGGGATGAGCAGACGGCTAGCATACTCTATTGGGCGCTCGTCTTTACCTTCGCCCTGCAACAACACCGCACCTATGGCATAGTTGCTAGCATCCGTCCTTAACACAAATGGCTTACTATAGTCTGCTTGAACAAGAATTGGTGCCGAAGACAACCGCATCTTCAACTCTTGAAAGGCACGAGCCTGGTCTGATCCCCAAGACCATGATGATTCTTCTTCAGTAAGCGTGTCAGCAGCTCAGCGACAGCAGAGAAACTGGGAATAAATTTTCTAAACCACGAGCACGTCTGTAAAAAGGTCCTAAGATGACGCAGCGATGAGGGTGCCTTCATGTCCAGGACAGCACGGACTTTATCTTCGTCAGCTGACACACCATCCTGTGTTATAACATGACCGAGATATTTTACCTTGTCTCGTGCAAAGACACACTTTTCTCTGTTCGCGCGTAACTTGAACAACCGTAACCTCTCGAATACAGCGCGCAAATCAAAGATATGCTTCTCGAAGCTACCATCTGAAATTAATAAAAGATCATCTTGGTACGCTAGCAGGGTCACGTCTTTCAGTGAGGCACCTGCACGAAGTCTGTCTATGAGCCGCTGGAACGTTGAGGTAGCGTTTTTCAAACCAAACGGCATACGCTTAAAACGGAACGAACCAAACGGCGTCAGGAAAGCTGTTTTGTCCCTATCCTGTTCACGGACGGTAACTTGCCAAAAACCACTGCGCATATCAAGAGTACTCATGATACAATTTTTTTTTGTAGACTGAACAAGCTCGTCTATCAATGGCATCGGATAGACGTCGGTTTTCGTAACCGCATTGAGCTTCCTATAGTCAACACAAAAACGTACCTTACCATTAGCTTTCGGCACTAGGAGCGCGGGAGATCCCCAAGCGGACTCACACTCCTCGACTATATCGTCAGCCAACATCATGTCGAGCTCTGCCCGCATAAGTTCTTTCTTAGCAGGCGTCAACCTATACGGCGGGACTGCAATGGGGGGGTTATCACCGGTATCAATAACATGCTCGGCATACGGAGTCGCGTCTCCCCCTGGCTCAAAGATATTCTCATATTCCACGAGGAGGTTGGCAAGAACCTGACGTTGTTCGGAAGTAAGCGAAGTCGCCTCATCGTCCCGGAGCACCTCTAAAGCAGCACATGAAGATACAGGTGACGAAACCTTTTCAAACTGTATTTCGAACTTTTGTTTACTATCTTCCGCAAAGTACCATTTACTTTCACCGAAATTGAACACAAGGTTAAATGAGGTAAGGAAATTTATACCTAACAAGCTTTCATTATTATTAGTTTCAGGAAAGATCAAAAACTTTATGACTCTAATTTTATGGTGTAGTGTCACCTTTACCTCCGTGGTAAGTACATTCATCTCCCTACTAACACCATCCGCCAACCTAACATTTTGCGTTGACGGCACTAACGGGTGTCCTAACCTGAGTAGGAGAGCGTAGAGCGTGTGACCGGCAATACAGCTAGTAGCTGCAGAATCCACGAGCGCAGTACCACAATTTCCCAGAATGTTTATATTTAACACGGGGCGCCGAAAAGGTAAATTACAACTATAACCATCATCTAAACTAGATACACAAGTATTATTAATACACGAAACACTTTTATCAACATTAAAGTTACATAAATCTCCTACAGCACATGTAGGGTTAACTTGAACGGACAAACTAGTGTTATTGAAATGCGAAACATTTTCATCAACATTATTACAATTAAATACATCACCCACGGCACGCGAAGGGTTAAATTTCAATGATAAACAAGACTTATCGTAAACATCACAATCATATACAACATGATCAATACAGTGACTTAAATCACCCGCGGCACGCGCAGGGTTACCTTGTATAAACATACGCGTTGGCGGGTTAACTCGCTGCGACGACGCGGGGACTGCTTCGGCGGTCGATCGAGCCGCGGGCCTCCGATGCGCGTCAGCGCGGACGTCGCCGGGGGAAGCGGCGGCGGCGCGGGCGGTGGCGGCCGAACGAGCGGGGACCGGCACGGCGGCGCCGGCGACGGGTACACGCGCTTTATAACAAACGTTGCGGCGAGCCAGGGCTTCGCTATGCGACGTACTGTCAACTGAATAAAACGCTTGCTGAACCGAACAGTTTTTACACTTAGATTTAATAACGTTCGCGGCACCACAGCCGTAACACTTTATTTCACTTTTTAGCTTTAAGTTACTCTCAATACTGTTATCACTATTATCACTATTGCGCTTTAAAAGTTTCTCACACATATCCTTTACGTGGCCTGAACGTTTGCAGTACGTACAGAACTGCTTCTTGTCCTTGACAACGGCGGCGGTGGCTGTCCCGGCGGACTCGGCGGCGGCAGCAGCGCCGGCGGCCGGTACATTCCTCGGCGACGATGACGTTGGCGACGACACTACGCGTGTACTCGTCTGCGTACGTGATCTCGCGGGAGACGAGCTACTAGCCTGACTGGGACTAGCCTCCTTCAGGGAATCCTCCACGTTACGGCACTTGTGCAGTAACTCTTCGAAACTGTTGACATTTTCTCTGCATACACGCTTCCTAATGCGTTGACTGAGCAGCCCATACGCCATATCCAATTGTACCTTTTCCGATAAGTCGTCCTTCGGGAACTTGGCCAACAGTGCACGTACCGGTATGCTCCTCTCCTTGAGTCAACGAAAACAGTTTAACGTAAAGTCGGTGTGGCGGGTCACGGTCGCCGAAGGCACTCTTTATTCGTTCTAGGGCTTCCGACCACGACTTGGTAGACCGCTTTACCCCTTGCCACCATACTGCAGCAGGCCCCTCCAACAACATCGAAAAACCGCGTAGAGCATTTTCGTCAGAAACAGCGACGCAATCTTTATAGGTAACTACCGCGTCTACAAAATTTTCCAAAGGTTCGTCCGCGCGGCCGCCATAGCGTGTCGTGCACTTCGCGAAGTTTCCATTCGCGCCAAATCCAAAGCCCGATGCTTGGACCTCCGAAACGTTACTATGCGGCGTTGACGATCGCACCTCGCGTAATAATTGCTGGCAGAACTCTTGTTGGGTTTGCTGCATGGTATTAAGCAAACTTGTGAGCGTTTCTTGAGACATTGTAATGTTGGCAACGGCGGCCGAGCCGCCATCATTGTTCGATTTCACGCGATCTTCAGACCGTGTTCGCGGCATTTTCGATACGATATGCACACGCTACTCGTATAACACCGACGAAACACAACACAGGGTTCGATATAAGTCCCAGATAGTCACTTGTAGTGTTAGTTGTAACACATGACAAACTTTTCACCACGAGTTTTATATACCTACACACGTTGGGCAGCCACTTATAGCGTTGGTAGGCTATTGGGGTGGTCTGAAACACTGCGAGTCTTGTTTATAAACCGTTTATTGTAAAAAAAAACTAGACATCGAACATGAAACCACACTTCTTAAACAATCTCTGGCGCAAGCGCGGGAAAAACAGTATGATACGTGGGTCGTGGCACCGCGCAGCGCGTCTCGAAAAGCACTACCGTAAACTGCGCGCGCATCGGCGCAGGGGAAAATCACCCCGGGGTTGCCAACTACATACCTTACAATGTGCCAATGGTCTCACGCTATAATTCTTAATTGATTGTTGATTCTTGAATAAGAAATTGTTACTTAAAAAAATATATGTGGAAGTGTAATCTTTCAATAGTCCCGAAGGGGAGAATAGTTTTTTATGATCTTTCTACTTAAAACCCCAAATCCCGGGACTCGGGGAATACCCATATTATTCTAACCTATGGCAAGTACATAAAACAGCTCTACCTATTCCGATCTATGATGATCACTTATGATGCTCTCAAGCTGAAGAAAATCTTTGGAACACTGTAAACGGGCCACCCTGTATATAAATATTGGATATTATAATTATAAGGTTCTGGATTCGACATTGTTTTTGTGCTTTATAATATTAAGTCATCATACTCTGCTTAGCTTTTTCACAACTATGTCGAGGTATGCATTCAGTCTGACCGAATGCATCTGAGTACTAGTATATTACACGGAGCGACTGCCTATTTGACTTCCACAACCCAGTAACTGGGTAACACGATATCTCTTTGAAAGACTAGTGTCAGGTTTTCTGTCTTCTGACTACCGTAATGACTTTCAAAAATTTACAAATGACAATCGGTACCAACATGTAACGGAATCCCCATATCTATCCAAAAGGGCTGAAGACAACATCTGGTATGGAGTCTCTATGCACAGTTTCAGCTGAAAATAAGTGACTCAAAGAATTGATACCAAATTATCGGTTTCATATGTTTCTTGAATACCAATCATAACAAACGTGTCACAGCACTACGAGGGTCGATAAATTTCCACGTCACTTGCCAATAACACGGTGATTCTCTTCGTTCTTCTTAATTTGAAAATTCTGCCTCTTTTATCAATGTATTGAAATTTCTATTATACTTCACACATGTAGATATAGGATTTTAAAACCCTTGCCATATCGTTTATTATCATCCAAAGAAGCCGTGCACTTGGTATGTATATACCCTTTAAATTATAAGTTGTATAATAAAAATGAATCGCTAAATGTGTTGCTAAGCGCAAAATATGAAAACGGCTGGACCGATTTGGCTGATTCTTTTTTTGTTGTGATTGGTTTTGTCAGGAGAAGGTTCTTATGAAAAAAAAATAAGAAAGGTCTCAAGGGTAGGGGTAGGGTAGGGTAGAGGTAGGGTAGGGGTAGGGTATTGGTAGGGTAGGGTAGGGTGGGGGTAGTGTAGGGCTTGGGTAGGGTAGGGGTAGAGTAAGGTATGGGTAGAGTATTGGTAGGATAGGGTTAGTGGTATCGGTTAGGTAGGGGTAGGATACCATGCGAACGAAGTCGTGGTGGGTCAGCTAGTTATTATATATATTCATTTCAGACAAAAAATATCCTTATACACATAATAAAACACAATACAAATGACATACAAACAAACATAATACGCACACTACACAATTAATATATTAATTAGTACCCTATCTGCTCCATTACTTGTACACGGGGGCATGTAGGGCCCGCCAATACCGCAATGGCCCGTCCAACCTGTCGGCAACGACGGTAAGGAGACCATTAATGTACCTTCCGAGGTAAGCAAGGATCTTGATTTGTTAAGATGGATGATACATAGTACACACTACATCTGTTCAAACAGTTTTATTATTCAACTATTATTCTTTATTACATTATTATGCCAATGTTGTATACAAATATCAATGTAACACTTACGTAGTGACACAGTAAGCGGTCTAAATGCGTAACAAAATAGGTATTTTCTCACCATAAATTTTACCTCAGACAGCCAAATTTGTACGTACAAACACAAAACCACGAGCATACATATTTGATTATAAACAACTCAAAAATAACTCCGACGAAAATTACATCCACTTACACTCAAAGCGACAAAATACCAATAAACCCGCGAATTCGCAAAACATTCATCACGACAACACAGAAACAATAAATTCCAAAAGAACTTTGCGGAAAAACATGAAATTACATAAAAACTAAGAAAATGTACGGCTTGGGATCGAACCTGCGTCCCAGTAGCTCTCAAGGCCGTTGGCTTTATTTCGAGATGTTTTACGACGAAGCGAGAATTACGACTTTTCGGCTGAGACGGGGATGCCAAGTTCGACTGTTAAAAAGTCCCTTGAATTTAGCTAAAAATATACATGAAAGGAACGCGTGAGTGGAATCGTTAAAATGTTTCGGTTCGAATGTGTCTATTGTGGTGAAATAAAAATGTAGTATATTTAGTTTAAGGGACAGGATTTGTTTAACATGACGTGTTTAATAAACATATTCTGCATAAACAAACTAAATGTGACATTGACATATTCGGTTTTCATTGATAAATTAATCTGCCTAAGTTTAAGGAAAAAATTAAAATCCTCAATTGAAATCGAATATAGATTAAAATTATTATGAAGTCTTATAGTTTTTACAAAACCTTATGATTCAGAATATAATTCAGAACATTTTCTCTATAATTTAGATAATTCAGATCATTTTCTTTGCTTTATTCCAATAAAAAGACATTTTTAGATGGTTATATGATCATGCAACATATTCTTATTTTATTTCTGCAGTGAGTTTTTAAAACATTAATTTCATATAACGAACCAATTTTAAACCAGAGCTAAGATTTTTCCATAAAAAGTACGAGTATAAGCTTCAAAACTTAAAATACAGATTATGGGTTCCGAAGCAACAGTTGATTAAAAGGCAGCTAGGCGACAAATTGGCAAGCAGTCGCTTGATACAAAGTGAAGTTTGACACCGATTGGAGCCATAAACGACTATATTCACACGCTATAAGGTGCATACGCTACCGCCTATTGTATTACCCTTTTAGTTGTTAAGTCCTTATTTGTTTTCTGTTATGGTGAACAATAAAGAATATTTCTATCTTTTATTTCTCATAGTCAGATGCAGTGCAGGCTTGTTGTCGTTTAAGCAAAATTTTAAATACGTTTAGCTTTACACACAGTTGAATACTAAGTACTTACAACGTTTTGAGAGAATGATTGAAAGGCGATTGACTGTAGTCATCCGCTTAGCCTTTTCACAACTATGTTGGGTTCTGTTTCGAGTCTAACCGGATACCGCTGAGTATAAGTGTTTTACATGAAGCAACTGCCTATCTGACCCACAACCAGTAGCTGGGTAACACGAAACTCCTTGGTCAGACCAGTATTTTCTGGCTTCTTTCCATAACGACATTCAAAGATGTCAAAATTGACAGCCGGCAAAATTTTCAGCTTAACGTTTTTTTCTGAAGCACACCGCCATTTTGCAAACTCTGGACTAGCTATACTAAACCTAATAGTACTTTTTGCCGACCCGGGAATTGAATATAAAATCGAAAAATCTAAATCGAATCTTTTTATTTTATTGATAATAGGCTCGCGTTTGACCACCATCTCACCTGATGGTACGTGATGATGTAGTCGAAGATGGAGCACGCTTCCCTAAAAGTAACCAATTCACTCAAGAGTGCAATAACCTAGGGGTCTTTAAGTCAAGACTTAAAGACCCCTAGGTTATAGCTATCGGGAAACACAGACTCCGGCAGGGAATTCCACTCCTTAGCCGTACGCATAATGAAGGTATTCCCAAAACGTTTTGTGTGTATAGGTGGGATGTCCACCATGTAACGATGGCGCATCGTCGTTTGTCTTGTAGCCCGATGATGGAACGGGCTTGACGGAATTAGATTGTGTAATTCCATCGCACACTTCCCGACATGTAACCGATAGAAAACCGATAGACTTGCAACTCGTCGTCGATATTCAAGGCTCTGAAGCTTTGAGTCGACCACTGCATCGTTGCCAATGAGTCTCTTGGCTCGCTTCTCGATAGACTCAAGCGCGTCCAGTTGGTATTCTTTATTACCTTTTATTTATTAGTCCATTATGTAGAAAATAATAAAATACTGTGGAGTTTCTAGCTGGTTCTTCTCCATAGAAAATGACCAATTTTGAACCGTACGTAAGAAGTTAGCTCTTCTTACGTTTTGTAAATGCCCATGTAGGTCGTTATGAAATAAAATAATTTGAGTTGAGTTATAGTACGTACGAATTTTGAAAATTAAATAACTAATTTAAAAAATCCCTGGAACTAACGACTGCAGAAATAACAACAATTGCCTTTCCATACACACATTCCTAAACACCAAAAAGTCTTCCATAATTCCAGCAAATTTTATTTACTGGCAACACTCAACGCTTGTCTCGAACTCTCGTCCCCTGTAAACTTAAATTAAGACATTCCCTTTGAAAATTTTAAGTAACGTTTGCTCTCCAAATTATTTTGTTTCTGACCATTCACGGGTTAAGACATTGCCGATGTCTTTAAGCCCGAGAATAAAATCAAGATGGCCAAAATTGTGTATTTATTTTAGCCAAACCCGGAATGTGGGGAGATTAAATTGTTTTGTCTTTGTATGTACGAAATTTACGGTCATTGGGTAACGCGGTTTTGTGAAATAGGAGTTTGACTTTGTATTTATGTTTTACTGCAAGTGTTTTGTAAGAAGTTTCATTTGTTTAACAATGTTAGACTGTGAATTTATTAGGTTAGCCCAAAAACATAATCCGACTAATACTATAAATGCGAAAGTTTGTGAGAATGTATACGTATGTTTGTTGCTGTTTCATGCAAAAACAACTGAACTAATCTGAATGAAAATTGGTAAGTAGATAGTTTTTATCTCGAAATTCACACAGGATTGGGATCTACACGAATGAAGTCACGGGAGGATAATTCTGTGACACCGTTTTTTAAGAAAAGGTGTGGGTTATATTAGGGAATATGCACGGTTACATAACTTTTACTTTTAACGGTTTCACAACTGATTACGAAATATATTTCAATATAACTTAATCAGCGACGTAATTATTACTCTAGTATTTTCTACCTCAAACTGCATCAAAAAACCTAACGCTACATGAATAAAGTGACTATTTCAATCCCCAATACAAATAGTACAAAAAATAAATGTTTCAGACGAACAAAAATTTAAGTAAATAAGCAGTTCAGTTATTTTTCGCCCACAAAGTCAATAAAGGGATCAATCGGGCCGCGCACAATTATAGCAGACGGGCATGAAACATTGAGAACTAACAATCTGAGGGCAAAGACCGATTCTGATACCTTTAGACTTTCGGGGTCGAGTTATGAGAGAGGAGCGGATTGGAAAGACTTTTCTTACTAATATTATATTTTTTTTTTATTTTTTTATTACCGATGGGCCCACTCTTGACCTCGATCTCGCCTGATGGTAAGCGATAGATGAGGTCTAAGATGGGACGAGCGACCCCAGAAGATGCCTATTTACTCGTGCTTTAAAGGCTGAAAGGTTAATAATAATTAATATTAATATTAATATTATAGGCTATGGTGTCCGACTTGTGATCGAGAGTTCGGTTCAAACTCTACCTATTACACTATCGCCGTAAACCCACTCCAAACCAACCAAGTTAACCAAGGGCGGATCCAGCTTTGGTGCCAGGGGTCACATAATCGTGGTCAAGTCACAAGAAGTTATAATTTGTATCTCCTGACTCCGTTGCCACTTGGCCATCCACTGCCGATATTCGTTTACAACGGCAGAAACGAGTATTATCTAGTAAAAATGTTTAAAACAAATTAACTAGTGGTCCACCTAGGTCCTGGATCCAGCCCAGGGAGGGTCATGACCCCATGACCCCCCCCCCTGGATCCGCCCTTGGGGTTAACAAGATTGCTAGTAATTTGAATTTTACCCACATTACTAGTACTCTTTAAAAAAAAAAATACAAAAAAGATGCGAACGTTTGTGAGGATGGATGTATTGATGTATGGGTTCCATCTATCTATCTATGTATATATAGTAGACAACCTGGAATAACGCATAGGCTACTTTTTATCCCGGAATTCCCACGGGATCGAGATTTACGCGGGAAAAGTTTCCCACGCGACTTAAGTCGCGGGCACAAGCCAGTAGAATATAAATTTACTTTATTGTAAACTACTGAGGAGCTCGTGGCTAAGTAATAATAACAGGTTGATCTTCAAGGTTAGACAGTGCATGCTCTTTTTAAGCATGGGAAATAATCCCATGACTGCCTCCCGGTCTGGGCGAAGCGGGAGGGTGTGTCAGACTTTTACTGACTAAAACCCATCCGTGTTCCATCATATGACCTTCGTGTTCCCTTTCGAACAATTCCGCAATCCCGGAAAAAGGCAACGGCAACGGCAGGCAACGACCCCCTTGTGGGCTCTTTGAGGCGCGCATGGCATGAAGCGCCGTCTACACGAGCCTGGTTTCAGCCCGCAGGCCCACGCCGGTGGCTGGGAGTCACCCTGTGACTCCCGACGCCCGGAGCGTCTCCTGCGGCGGTTGCGGCGGCTCTTCTACCACTTCATCGCTTAACATCAGGTGAGATGGGGGTCAATCGCGAGCATATGAACATTTATTTTTAAATGTTGTAAAAACAAAATAGTATGTTGCCATGATGATCATCTTTTGTTTTTTTGTAGATACCTGTACACGTGAACATAATCTATTTAAAGTTTAGTTACTCAAAGTAAACTTAGATAAGTAGTTGAACCCGCTAACTTGTGCCAGTCACTGACAAAATCCTTGAGGTTAAGTACGGTGTTAGTGCTACTAACTGCTTGTTCTAACCCTTTGATGTTTCTTTTATCTTCGAACTTTGAAGTGTTGAGAAGCTTAAGCTTTAACTAAGGCCTGTCAGTTAAGCTTGTATATTTTTTTAAAGGATTTGTTTGAAAGAGGAGCAGAGTTGATTATGTTTATGAAAGATATGCTGCTGTCTGCGGCTTTGCTCGCGTTAATATCTTTCTTCAGCGATATTAAAATAGCCTATGTTACAGTATTGTAAAACATGGGTAGGGTAACAGATATTTTAGTGTTATAATAATAATAACTGTATGCATTATGGTTTTACTAATGTTACTTCTTAATAATTTAGCTCTAAATAGCTGTAAATATTGTATAAATAGTCCAGTATTTTTGAGCATATCTATAGAAATGTTAGTATAGAAAAGTATCTATTCTGATTAAATATCGAGTATTAGATGTATTATATTCTATACTAGCAGCCACCCGGGGCTTTGCTCCTGTGGAGTTTCTCACGATAAAAACATGACCCTTTTTCTTTTGCAGTCGGGTAAAAAGCCTTTTTTTATTGATATAATGCTCGCGTTTGACCACCGTCTCACCTGATAGTAAGGTAAGTGGATGGTAAGTGATGATGTGGTCGAAGATGGAGCACGCTTACCTAGAAGTAACCTATTCATTCTTGTCTTAAAGACCCCCAGGTTATTGCTATCTGGAAACACAGACTCCGGCAGGGACATCCACTCCTTAGCCGTACGCACAATGAAGGTATTCCCAAAATGTTTAGTGCGTAGTATAGTTGGGATTTCCACCATGTAACGATGGCGCATCGCCATTTGTCTTGTAGTCCGATGATGGAACGGGCTTGGCGGAATTAGATTGTGTAATTCCATCGCACACTCCCCGAAATGTAACCTATAGAAAACCAATAGACTTGCAACTCGTCGTCGATGGTCAAAGCTCTGGAGCTTTGACTCGACCAGTGCATCGTTGCCAATGAGTCTTTTGGCCCGTTTCTCAATAGACTCAAGCGCGTCTAGTTGGTACTTAGCAGGTCCATTCCAAAAATGAGAGCAGTACTCCATACACGGCCGAACCTGGGCTTGATAGAGATTGATAGATCCCCAGTAGACCGGTTTTTGCGGAAGCCGTATTGTCGGTCCGTGAAGATGTCGTTGGCTTCGAGGTATGCCAGGAGCTTAGTCTATAACATTCCCCTTCAAGAAAAATATGCAAATCAACTGTGTACTTTTGAAGATTAGCGCTATTAAACAAACAAACTTTTTGTTTTATAATATTAGTAGAGACAAAAGGTTTTAAGCTAACATGGTCATTAACAGTATCATTAGAACTTAAAACGATTTTTTTTTATTTATTTATTTATTTACCATGTATAAATATAGAAATTTTTATTTATATATAAAATGTCGTAAACTCGAAACAATAAATATAAATGGTGAAAATCCCGTTTTAATTTGTATGATTAGTAGAGACGTTGATTGTTCAATCTTTTTGTATTATCTTATCACCGCTGGTGTATTATAACTTGTACCATACACCAAAACCTTGAGGTGTGTTTCAGACTTCAGTTAGCACAGTGTTAACTGAGTCGGTACCGCCTTGTTCTCCTTTGATGTTACCTACATCTTTAACCTTTGACTTCGCAACTAACTTGTACTTTGATTTTTCCTGTCTTTGCTGATTTCGCTGGTTTAAGAAGATTGGATATACAACGTGTAATTTAAAGGGTATACCAAGTGCACGGCTTCTTTGGATGATAACAAACGATATGACAAGGGTTTAGTAATCCTATGTCTTCATGTGTGTAACTAATTAGAAAATTTTCAATACATTGATACCAGAGACTGAATTTTTCAAATTAAGAAGATTGAAGAGAATTATCGTGTTATAGGCAAGTGACGTGGAAAGTTATTGACCCTCGTAGTGCTGTGACACGTTTCTTATGATAGGTATTCAAGAAACATATGAAACCAATAATTTCGTATCAATTCTTTGAGTCAGTTATTTTGTGCTGAAACTGGGCATAGAGACTCCATATCAGATATTATCTTCAACACTTTTGGATTGATATGGGGTTTCCGTTACACGTTGTATAGGCTGTTACTATAACCACGTGTTCCTACGTGGCTAAATAATAACAGACACATGGGCTGATCATCAAAGTTAAGCACCATGTGTCGAGGTCAGTATTTGGATGGGTAACCAAGACCATATTAAAATGTAAGGATTCCTGCGTGTCTCGTAATGCAAGTTAAGCCGTTATTACCGGTAGTGATGTGTACATGTTTGACAGTCCGGTTATCGTGTTACACAGCTACTGGGTAAATAAAAGGTGAGGTCAGATCAATCCTCCATATTAGACAGAAGTACTCAATTGCACGCCAATGGATAGGACGTCGATCCTGACATACAAAGGTTAAGCTGATAACCACACTGAGACCTGCAATCACACTTAAAACTACTAGAAAGACGCGGTCGTCCTTTGTTTTTTGCTGTCAAGCGGAAACCTTCAAAATGTGCCTAGCTTTTGGGGAAAAGACCCGAGAGTTTGGGATTTCTGCTTCACTAAAACCACCCGTTCATTAAACTATAAAAGAGTCCCCATTACTTCTTAAAGGACAACGCCAGAGTCTTTGTGCAGCGCCTATTCACAACCCTGTGCAGACTTTAAAGGCGTCTCCCCTGAGCCTTGCTGTGCACGGTGGCATTTGATCACTGTGACAACGTCTTCCCTGGGTTCCCAGCAGTGGCCAGTGACGTCAGGGGAGGCCCTAAGTCATTTTATATCGACCTGTCTACCGAGTGAGTAATCTCTCTGATTGTAAATGTTCCGCATCTACTTTCATTTTATCATCCTACTAGCATAACCTATGATAAGGTTAGGTAAGGAAAAGTAGAGTACCTCTTTTTTAGACCTGGGAGACTCGGTAAGCGATCAGATTCTCCACTCTTACTGGTTGTAACCCCGAAAGAAGACACCTTCCTATATATACAAACCAGTCTTTAACTCAGTGTACTGGGATAACTGTTTGAAGTGAAAAGTCAAAGCATGTATTTCAATTAAAACATTTACAAGTACTTTTGAAACTGTCAAAATGTCTTTCAGTCTCTCGAAAAGTGAGTTGGCCGCTCCAAACGTAAGATTGTTTGCCAAACGAACTTGTTCAAGAAAATAATTATTAACGCTTGTTATAACTCATCAAAGAACGGCTTAAACGTGTCTTGAGAATGACAACAAGTTCAATGTTTTTAGAGGATCTACATTTTGAAGTTAATGTTTGGTTCTTGGCTTTCAGTTGAGCTTAAAAACTTGCAATGTGGGAAGAATTCACATAACCAGCAATCTTGTTAACCCCTCCAACTAAGCTAAATATGCTTGTGTCTAAGGTGGGTTCACGGCAATAATGTAATGGGTGGGGTTCGAACCTGCGACCTCTCGGTTACGATTCTGACACCTTAGCTATTAGACTATCGTCGCTTCATTACCTCGCGTTTGAACACCATCTCATCTGATGGTAAGTAATGATGTGGTTGAAGATGGAGCAAGCTTACCTAGAAGTAACCTATTCATTCTTGACTTAAAAATCATGACTTACAACACATAGGTCATGAGTTCAAACCCAGATAGATAGACAGATATATTCGTTATTGTACACCATAATAGAATTAAACTATATATAACTATTAGCTGACCCGCCACGACTTCGTTCGCGTGGTATCCTACCCCTACCCAACCGACACCACTACCCCTATCCTACCGATACCCTACCCATACCTTACTCTACCCCTACTGTACCCAAACCCTACACTACCCTACCCTACCCTACCAATACCCACACACAGTGTGCTCCACAGCCTTTTAAAAGACAACGAAAAGGCTCGTTGACGCTTCCCGCGACCCAAGGGCTGGCTATTTCTTTGGTCAACGGCTAAGCATTGCCATACAACGAGGCAATGCCGCCAGTATATTGGGTACGTTGCCAGCCGACAGCGTTGAGGATCAATTTTTTATGCTTTATTCTAGTTTGTATTTTAAGTATTTTATAGTACATAATGATGTATATTTGCTGAAATAAATGTTTTTTACCCGACTGCCCCAGAAGGAGGGTTATGTTTTTCGAGGGTATGTATGTATGTATGTATGTATAATTGTTTGGCACGCTCTGTGACCTGAACGGTTCGACGGATTTTAGCTTGAGAGGTATCGTTATATTTGTATTGACTGTGAGAGTGACACTGGGTATATCAAAATAAAAAAAAACAAAATGGCGGATTTTGGCGCCATAATATGCCTTAAAAAAAGTTTTTTTTTTCAAAGCCTATCGAGTGGGGTATCAAAATAAAGGGTTTTAAAAGGTGATTACAAACATATATACAACTTATATGGCTAAAAGTAATTCAAAGTGACAAATCGTAGAAAACACGTATCAAGAACTAAATCGTCTGCGAAATCTTTCACATTTGTAAACTAAAAAGCTGGAAATAAATAAAAGTAATGAAAAAAATTAAAAAACCCGACTGCAACCTTATACTAAAACTAACTGAAAAGCTAATAAAAACAAGCCCATTATAAATTAAATAAAAGTTGGAAGCAGGCGGGACCCATTTGAGTTTGAAACTATAATAATGGTATGGGCCCCGCCTGCTTCCAACTTTTATTTAATTTATAATGGGCTTGTTTTTATTAGCTTTTCAGTTAGTTTTAGTATAAGGTTGCAGTGGGGTTTTTTAATTTTTTTCATTACTTTTTTTTTTTGTTATAACCGAATTAAATGAGGACTCAAAAACTACAAAGGGTGTTACAATGGGCGGTGTTATTGCTAAAAGCGATCTTACTTTATCTGGCTCGGTGGCCTAGTGGTTGCAAGCGCGACTGCTGAGCAAGAGGTTTGGGCAAAAACTGCTATTGGGTTTTTCTGTTAGAAATTTCTCAGTCAGCCCGGAGTTGGGAAATCGGTGGTGTGATAACACCCGTGACTCGGAAAGCAAGTTAAGTAGTTGGTCTTGCGTCTGATCTATCTCTGGTCGTGTCGGGTTGCCGTCCCATCGGACAATGAGAGTAAATGAACAGAGAGTGCAGCTGTTCCTGCACATACTTGTGCACTATCATGTCTTCTGCGCAGTTGCCTAATCATTTATCAGATAAGTCGCCGTGGCCGAGATCAGTACGTCGATTCTGTAAAATTCGAACAACAACTCGCATCTCACATAGCTATTCACTGTCACTTCACTTATGGTTCAAAGTGACCTTGATTTTGCATTCCATAAACAGCGTCGAAGTGACGGAAGAATTACCTAACCGAATGCCACTTCTCACGTCATCTCATACTTTATCTGTCAAAATCTTTAGTTCAACTCGCTGACACGCTCGCTACCCTTGCGAGCGTGTCAGCGAGTTGAACTTAAGATTTTGCGCTAGTGTATAACAACCAAGTTTTTAGAATGCCAATCAATAAACTCACAGCGGATTCAGATTCGAAGTTTAGAATGAGGTCTTACAGAATAACACAGCAGCTAGGAAACCTATTATTATTATTAATTTATCCAGATTTTATCATCACTGCTGCTCACAAATCGGTGAAGAACATTAAACTATCAAAGTATTGACACGTTCTTTAGCAAAAATGACAAAGAATTCTTCCAAAAAAACACTAACAAACAGATTGTATGATCGCTATGAGCTTCATAATCTTATTGTCGTGGGCGTACAAAGGGGCGAGCTTCCTTTGAAAGTAAAAACACAGAGAGTGTATCTACGAATCCGATCTTGTAATAAAATAAAGAGTACCGAGTTCTTTCTGCATTTTATTTGTAAATATACCTACCACTTACAAACATCTCATCCTTTTTTTTTGGGGTGGAAAAGCATTATATATAATAAATTATACTTAAATATTTTATTTAGCAAATTGGTTATTAAATAACACTTTTACGCGCCATTTTTTTTTGGTAATTTGAAATTAGATAAGGCCGGTGTTTACTAACTGACTACCCTGAGAAAAAACACCGAAACTATCTCAGGGGTGGTCTCTTTTGAAATTCATACAATCTATACTGGTTAAATTATTTGGCAACCTTGTAGGTTACAGTCTGAGGCGATCTTTTGAAGAAAGATGCTCACGGATTTGAGGGGGCCTGTCCATACAGTGCAAGCATTTGTCAGATGTCGTATAGCTAACGTGAACATACGTCCCGCTTTGGGCGTGATTGTCCCGCTTTCAGGCTGTCTGTCCCGCTGTCCTCAACGAGAACAAAAATGTCCCGCTTTTACAAACAAACCTTTATATACCTACTTACTTGTCTACATTAAAATATTACTTAAATCTCGCGGAAGACGGCAGCTTAACGCGGGTATGGGAGTCAGGACCAAGCGAGAGTGATATTTATAAAATAATATTTCTCTCTCTTAAATACTACTTAAGAGAAAAAAAACATTTTAGCAAAAAATAAAACCGACATCCATATAAAAACACTACAAAGGCAAAAATAACTTAAATTTCGGTGGTCGGTGTCATTTGTTTTGTGTTTTCTTTTTTTTGGCACCGCCTTGCGGAATTTAAGTTATTTTTGCCTTTGTAATGTTTTTATATGGAAGTCGGTTTAATTTTTTGCTAAAAAGTTTTTTTCACGCTTTTTAGTGGGTCGATTTGTAATTTATCTAGTTACAAAAGCCAAAATGTCAACTATTTATCACCTTTTACAAAATATTGCTTTTCTCGGTGCAGAGCCGTTAATTTTTGAGGAGTTCTCCTGGTAGGTACTTCACCATCAGCTCTACTTCACCATATGCATTGTGACGAGCATAAAGTGCTTAACATCCATATTCAAGTAATCTAATCGCAATCCACGAAAAAAGTTCAAGACGAATATGAGAACCTCCTTCTTTTTTTAAGTCAGTTAAAAATGTATATAAATAAAAATTCCATAGGCGTCTCACTTTGACACGAATAAAAACTGGTCACATTACGTATCGCTCAACTTAGAACAAGGAACTTAACGATTTGACGAACAATACCAAGGTAAGTATGTTTGAGTTGGCCGCAAAAAGCAATCAAACAAAACAAACAAACATGTTTAACTCGACTCATTAAATGACTTCACCCTCTCTGGGTGGAGAAAATGGGTTTGTCAGTTTTTACTGACTAAAAACCTACCCCATTTCATCAGTTGCTTTTTCATGCTAGGGCTACGGTATCTCGTACCCTCGGATACGAATTCGAAAGATCTTTCCTCTTTATAATATTTTAAAGACTAGCTTTTACCCACCACTTCATTCGCGTGGGAGTCTTTTCCCGCGTAAATCCCGTTCCCGTGGGAATTCCGGGATAAAAAGTAGCCTATGTGTTTTTCCAGGATATCAACTATCTACTTACCAAATTTCATTGAGATCTGTTCAGTAGTTTTTGCGTCAAAGAGCAACAAACATACATTCATCCTCACGAATTTTCGCATTTATAATATTAGTAAAATAAGATATAATAGGATAGATAAAGTTTCTTAAAACAATAACCAAAATTACTGCAAAAAATCCCCAAACACAATTTTATCGTACCCCGAACCAAACTAAAGGAAATTATCACCGTCAACATTTTATTCTTCCCTAGTGACGTCACAGCAGCCATCTCACACTCGAATCTGATTGGCCAAATGTAATAAGTGACTGACTCCACAATGGCCGCCGTTGATTTCATTCCGTTCGATTTTCAAACTTTTAGCAGGTCCACGTGTTTCTCCGTTTGGTTTGGTTTTTCTTGGAGTTTGGGTTTCAATATGCTTCTTGATTTTCTGTGCTCCTAGTAGATTGGGTATTTCCTAGTGTAATTTTTTAGGCATTTTAAGAAAATTGCATATCTACTAATGCCCCCATATCCAAATTTATTTCAACACGAGAAACTCGTGATATAATAATTATAGCCTTAGCTTAAGAAACCTACATAACCTACTGTAATTATTATACCTTTATCTAAATTTATTTGAATATCAAAATTCACGCGAACGAAGTCAATTTCAATTTCGTAGAAGTAAATTTAATATGTACCTATATTAAATCATCCCCTATTCCAACCTTCAAGGGTTGATTTAAAAAAAAAAGACAAATGGTAGAGGTAGACTTTTGAAACACAAGGTAGGTTTATATTGGACCCTGGGTCTTCAAATATTTTTATTCCAAAGGAGATGTTTCATTTTCGGCCATCAGATGTACACTTATCGAAAAAGAGGAAAAATACTACGAATTGGGGAAAAATATTCTCTGGTGAATTTGAGCCTGATTTGTTGTGTACAAAAAATAATAATTTTTCAATTATTGCCATGTTTTATTCAACATGGCGTCTCGTTTGCTTGCATACTTCGTTCGTTCTGAAATCATGTCTCATCAAATCAATGTTACGTAGAAGATAATTAAAAAATGTGTGTATTCTCGTAGTGTTAAAAATACATTAGTATTATTCTCTTGTACATATTTTGAGTAAACATAATTAAGTGTGACGATTTCATCGTAAAAAAATCTTTAGTCTCCATTTTTGAAATGTGTTTCTGAACGAATTCAAAATAACCGCTTGTTGTCTAGAAAGTTGTCCCCGCTGGGGTAGTGTTCTGTGGGTAAGTTCTGAAGAACAAAAACAAAACAAGGTTAAGTAAATGTCATTTCTACAACCTGTCATGGCTGTCATAACTCTTAGGACAAACGTCAAACATTTTTAATTTTTATTTTGTATATTAAAACCATTTGATATTATGAAAAAAATGTTACTTTATTCTATTCAGGTGTAAGTTTCCCAGCTTTGCTGAAATGTACATGTTATGGCCGGAGCCCCATATAAAAATGAAACATCTCCGTTTATGCTATAAGTAAGCGAAAAATGTTAGATGTAATTCTAAGGCATTATGTTGTCTCAATTGTATAGAATTAATGTTATTTAAATGTTAACGTAGCAATTAAGCAATGATTAAATTAATTAAATAATTTTGCATGCCGTAAGGCAAAATGTATTGGGACTCTCCATAAATTAACACCATATTTGTTACCTACATTATTGGCAAATAAATGATTTCTATTTCTATTTCATCCAAATCAGTGCTGTGCTGAAAGCGTAACAGACAGACGGACAGAATTCGCATTAATAATATTACAAGCTTGTGCTCGCGACTTCATTCGCGTGGCAGGGTTTTTCCGCGTAAATTCTAATCCCGTGGGAATTCCGCAATAAAAAGTAGCTTAAACAGATGTTATTCCAAAATGTCAACTGTCTACTTACCAAATGTAATTCTGATCAATTAAATAGTTTTTGAGTGAAAGAATAACAAACATCAATACATCCATTTATAATATTAGTAAGAAGTAAGATAAGATACTTAGTACCCGTATTTTCTAAATATAAGTTTAAAAAACCTACATAACCAACTATAATTATACCTATAATTATACTAACTTTGGTATTGTTCGTCAAATTGTTGAAGCTCCTTAAGATTCTAAGTTGAGCTACGCGATATTTGACAAATGCTTGCACTGTTTGGACGGGTCTGCTCAAATCTGTGTGATTCCATCCTTTAAAGGGCGCCACAGGCATAAACCTACATGGCTCTCATATGATTTGATCAATACAGATTGTATGGACTTTAAAAGAGCCGTTGACCTCTGAGTTTGTTTCAGTGTTTCTTCTCAGAGTAGTCAGTTAGGACACACTGGCCTCATCTAGTTTACATTTACGAAAAAAAGACGTGTGAATGAGTTAGACCTATTTGCAAAATAAACATCATTATTTCCTGTATCCGAATGTATTTCAACATTAACTACCCGCCCCGTCTTTGCACATTGCAAAGCAGTGTCTGAAATTAAAATATAATTTGCCCAGCACAGATTACGCAGACTTTAAAAAAGGACTTTGACCTCTGAGTTTGTTTCAATGTTTTTTCTCAGGGTAATCAGTTAGTTATGCCTATAATAGTTTATATTTACGAAATAAATTTATTTATTTACATGGGAGACCAAAAGCTAAATAAATTAATCTAGAAATAAAAATTTGACAGCCAATTACAGGTCTCCACGTATAGCTACAGCCTACATGTGAAGTTAAATAAAACTGTGAACGACACAGCACCGTCAGCAGGAAAAGTATGCTTAATCATTATAATATATAAAAACCTAAACATAAATATATATAAAATTACATGATTACATGATACTTATTACTTAAAAAAAAAAACAGTTTTAAGCTCCTCGTCGCTAATGACACACTTATTCTAAATGAATCCATGTCATGCTGCCTGCACACCTCATTAAATGTGATTTAACGACGTGTAAAAGTGTTACTTAATAACCGATTTGCAAAATAAATATTATTTGCTCATCGCCTTACTACTCCCAGCTACTGAAAGTTAGAACAAATAGAGGCGATCATCAGAAAACCGAGTCAATAAAGCTTGTATAATCGATTTAACTTTGTAGGGACTTCAAAAGATACTTTGACCTCTGAGTTTGTTTCGGTGTTTCTTCTTAGGGTAATCAGTTAGGCAATATCGACCTTTTCTATTTTAATCACTAAGAATATTGGCGTATAAATCGTATTTCTTAACTTATTCATGAACATTATTTAACATTCTCGTCTTAGTAACAAAATTGATCGGAAAAGAATAGAGAAGGCGTAAGTAAAGACAAATTTTATAGATACTTAGAGTGACTGCCAATTTGTGTTCCAAAACTCAGTTACTGGGTCACAGTTCTTTGGCAAGATTGTCTTGACGTGCCCAGTTCTTACCATTTAATCAAATGTCATAATCAGACATTTATTTGCGTAAATAAAGTACAGAAAGTTCTTAAACAATACAAGATAAGATCTCTTATTCTGCCTCTGATTAAGGCATGCTAAATTAAAATAATACACTTGTAAGTAACCCCCGACAACCTTGAAACACCTGAATAGATCTTGATAATTAATTAATTGATAGATTATAAGAAACGTTTTGGGAATACTTTCATTGGCTAAGGAGTGAAATTCCCTCCAAAAAAAAAAAAAACAATCCATCTCGAGCACATCACTTTCTAACAAAAAAAAAACTGCATCAAAATCGGTCTATTCGTTTCGGAGCTACGATGCCATAGACAGACACGCAGACACGTCAAACTTATAACGCCCCTCTTTTTGCGTCAGGGGTTTATAAATGGTGTAAAGAATACTTACACATACTGTCATTAAAAATTTCATTAATTATCTACTAAACAATGTTATAAAATCTATACAAATAAAAATGAATCGCCGTAATGTATGTAGGTATGCACGTAACTTCGAATGACTGCACGAAATTGAATTTACTTTTTGTGTTCGTTATTTTCAGGACAAGATATTATAATAAAAAAAAATAAAAATAAATGGCGATACCAAGTTCGATAAGATATTTATCAAATATGAAAATGTATGCATGTAGTCATTAATTAAGAAACAAAAATAAAATTATATTACTTGAATCTGAAACACTTTTAAGAATCCTAATTATATTGAATCCCTTACAGCTTATATTCTAAAAACTCAACTTCCCTAAAAGAAACATTGTAATAGTCTTCTTAAACAATATACTAAATTAATTATCAAAAAGCAATGTTACTTCATGATTACTTAAAACGAACACTTGCATCCACCTCCAATCATCTGCCTACCCATATGTAACATCCCCGTAGTCTAAATCTGCGTAAGCCGGCAAGCGGGACTTTACACGTCATATACTTTGCATTCGTTCTTGTTTTTTGAAAGGAAAAACTTGGAGATAGGAAGCCTCTCACACCGAAACGATTTGCAGGCTACATTTTTGTAAGTAGCATGGTACTTAGTCATCATTACATGAAACCACTGCATATCTGCCTTCCACGCCTCTGCAGCACGACACCTCTTAGAAAAACTGTGTTAAATTTAGTCGCTTCTGATTACCAAGTCTGTAAAAAACAACCTTAGAATAAAGAGCACATTTATTTTAAAAGAAACACATAATTTTGGTGAAAATCCACAAAGTTTTTCGTTGCAGTCGAGGGTTGAAATGTGATGATGACAATAACTCACGCAAATCAAACAGCTTTTTTCGAACACGTCTCCAGTCAAACCTGGCTTTTTTGTCCGTAAACGTTACAATGCAGCATTTTACATAAAATAAATGAAACCAGATTACCTAAGCCTTCAAATTGTGTTATCCTAATCCTCGGAAAAACAGCGCCAATGTTTATCAAGGTATAAAAAGCCATCATCTGATTAGTGTTACGTAACGGTGTGATACAGGGTAAACCCGCCGACCTCCCACTTAAAATAATACCTTCATTTGCGACATTGCATGCGTAAGCTTGCGAGCAGAGAGTGCGACAATATACTCGCACAAATTTGTGCGACAATACCCGAGCGACTCCGTGCGATATTAGACCCGGTTTTAATAATATACACAGAGAGTGCATAGGGTGATATCTAGACCAAAGATGACAATTATAATCTGGAAAAAGTAGATAAGATTTGGTAGGAATTTAAAAAGCTTAGGTATAGTCGTGTACCACGCGTATAGTACGCGTACTACTCTTCGTTGGGATTGATCTGCCAAATCCATCTGAACGCGCTTGAGTCTAACGAGAAACAGGCCAAAAGACTCATTGGCAACGATGCACTGGTCGAGTCAAAGCTTCAGAGCCTTGAACATCGACGACGAGTTGCAAGTCTATCAGTTTTCCATCGGTTACATTTCGGGAAGTGTGCGTAGGAATTACACAATTTAATTCTGCGAAGTCCGTTCCATTATCAGATTGACGACGAACAGCGACGCACCATCGTTACATGGTGGACATCCCAACCATATGCACAAAAAAAAATTGAGAATACTTTCATTGTGCGTATGGCTAAGGATTGGATTTCCCTGCCGGAGTCTGTGTTTCCTAATCGCTATAACCTGGCAGCATTTAAGTCAAGAGTGAATAGGTTACTTTTAGGCAAGCGTGCTTCATCGTCGACCACATCATCGCTTACCATCAGGTGAGATGATGATCAAATGCGAACTTTTCAACAATAAAGTATCTGTTCTATCTTTATTTTTGTTTATTGACTAAAGTTACAAAAGCTATGAAAATCTTAACAAAGGAAAATTTTTGCACTCAGGCAGTCAGGCAGAATCTAGAGAAGTATTATTGATAATCCTATTTTAGGCAATGGTTGCTCTACTTAGTAATTGGCACGCTGAAATCACTTGACATTTGTGTCACGTAAAATAACTTTGAAACGAGACTAATCTGTAGGTAGTGGAAAATTGGATATTTTAATATTGTTTCAACTTTCAAGAGGTAAAATTGTTTCTTTGTTCGGGGTTATCTTTATAAATTCAGTACCAATCTTACGCAACACTCTTTACCTAAAAAGTACTGAACGGATTATATTGAAACTAGACACTAGATAACATACATACCTACAATAAGATTAATAGTTCTGTTGGAATCCCAACACTAAGATTAGTAAATTGTGACTGCACATCACTATAGCTTCTCTATGCATAGCACAACACTGGCGCCCACTGCCAGTTTCAGTAGCCATCTTCATCTCGTGTGTTTTACACGTACGCGGGTCACAGTGACAAAGGGATCAAATTGGCCATATTTAGTATAGTTATACAACGTGTAACGGAAACCCCATATCTATCCAAAAGGACTGAAGACAACATCTGGTATGGAGTCTCTATGCAAAGTGTCAGCTCAAAATAATTGACTCACAGAATTGACCCCAGTGTCACAACACTATGAGGGTCATCACTTTCCACGTCACTTGCCAATAAAACGATAATTCTCTTCGTTCTTCTTAATTTGAAAAATTCGGTCTCTGGTATCAATGTATTGAAATTTCTAATAAGTTTCACACATGTAGACATAGGATATTAAGATATTTTATTTAGATGTAGGACTTTGCCCTATCTTTTCTGATTTTAAAATTATTTTATAGCCTGTAGCGCTCGCAAACTGTGTAACCTTTCAACCAGTAAAAACATTTTTAGAATGGGATAACTACTTCTAAAGAATACTCCCTATATACAAAATTGCAACCAAATTTGTCTGTTTATAATATTAGTAAGTATAGATTTAAGTTTTTTTTTTTAAATTATATTACCAAGAGCATATTGTTTGTGGTGTTTGCCTGTAATTGGTTGTGCAGTTAGATTTAAGACACTAATACATATATTTTCTTATCTGTGTTATATCTGTAACAACTGTTAGTGAACCTTAATTAAATAAAATAAAAATAAAATGAGAAAACCCTTGCCATATCGTTTGTTATCATCCAAAGAAGCCGTGCACTTGGTATGTATATACCCTTTAAATTACACGTTGTATATATATCATTGTAGTCCTGTGCCCGATTGTTACAACAAACGCAATAAATAGTGTTAACTAGACAACCCTGCGTTTATTGGCTGCTCACCCTTTCCCACTAGTTCTCTTTACCAATTTCGGCCAAGACGGCTAATAATTTAATTATAATTAAGGCTCATAATTGATTAGCCATCTGCGTAGGAGATATTATAGAGCACGAGTATCTGCAGGTACAGGGGCACTCTCTGTCCCTTTACTCTCATTGTCCGATGGGACGGCAATCCGACACGACCGGACAGATATCAGCCGCGGACCAACGACTTGACGTGTTTTCCGAGTCACGAAATCGAATCCTCTCCTCTTGCTCAACAATTGCGCTTGCAACCACTACGCCACCGCAGTTTACTGGTAGTATACATACCTTTACTTAAATCATATTAACACAGTGCCAATTAAGATGACATTGAAATTGTTTTTAGTGCAATGCTAGAAAAAACACAGGCTAATTATTTATAAATTTAAAAGAATATATCAGTTATTTCTAAGTATATGGTACATTGAGATCTTAACACAGCTTCACATATACTACCGTTATTTTTTTTATTCAGTATGAGCTCACTCTTGACCTCAATCTCGCCTGATGGTAAGCGATAGATGAGGTCTACGGTGGGACGAGCGAGCCCAGAAGATGCCTATTTACTCTTGCTTTAAAGGCTGAAAAAGGTTGAAAGCCGGCAGAGAATTCCACAGCTTGGCTGTGCGCACAATAAATGTGGAGGAGAAGCGTTTGGTACGACAAGACGGTATATCAACCAAGTGTAGGTGGTACACAGCCGTGCGTCTGGTAGACCGGTAGTGAAAGGGAGATTGTGTAGAAGTATTCAGTTATTAAATTTAAATTATCTAATAACCTATTTTTATCGATTTAACCATCATCTGATGATGGTAAGTGATGGAGCACGCTCTGGAGCAACTAGAAGTAGTAACCTTTATGCTTCTGACTTAAAGGCCCCCAGGTTATAGCTTCTTTTTTATTGAAAATAGGTTCGCGTTTGACCACTATCTCACCTGATGGTAAGTGATGATGTGATCGAAGATGGAGCACGAGCATAGCTGTCAGGAAACACAGACTCCGTTCAAGGAATTCCACTCTTTAGCCGTACGCACAATAAAATTATTCCCAAAACTACAAATATATTACAAAAATAATATTAATATAATTAAGTATTTATTTATACATTATTATTGTTCACACATAAAATTAAAATGAAATAAAATGTTAACACTTATTATAATTAATATAAATTCAAAAACGCATTAAGAAAATGTCAAAGTCTAATCACAATAGACATAGCTACACGTTTTGTGTAATCGTCTAAATACTTCATAACAACAGAGAAATGTCTACGAACACTTTAAATTGCTTTTAAACATCAATCAAAAACAATTCTCCGATCAAACGCCTTTCTAAAATTAAACGACAATTTCCTTAAAACCGTCATACATAAAACAAAGCGTCTAATATCCACCTTGACAATCCCTTCAATACAGTCTTGTCACCTGGCATTGCCCGCAAATTTCCCATGCGCTGAAAACAAAAGAAGAAACACATTATATGTGCACACATTCTAACGTCATTATTTTACACACACATGGATAGAAGAAACTAAAATGGCGCTTGCTGTGTAACATTTTTGCCCGGGAGCATGTACGGCGAACCGCACATCATAGCATTTGATTGCATTTTGCCGAATCATCACTGCGCGTTTACGCCAAACGATCAAAATTATTAATAAAGCAAATCAGTACGTGTTCAGATCGCCTTAAAGGACGTCGCGCGTGCTCCCTCGCTCTATCAACCAACATATATTATTTGTAGCATTTTAACAATACAGTTTTTAGTGAACATTCCTTGCTATTATTTGACATCCCAGTATTAATCTTTACAACTGTATTATTTAGAACCCATTCCGCATGTTTAGCTTAGTTAACGAGATTGTTAGTAATGTGAACCCATATTGCTAGTTCACTTAAAAATATATACAACGTGTAACGGAAAGGGTATATACATACCAAGAGCACGGCTTCTTTGAGTGATGTCAAACGATATTGGAAGGGTTTTTTAATCCTATCTCTACATGTTCGAAAGTAATGAAGTCACCGTCTGGACGGTAGGCTACTCTATAGTAGCCTACCGTCCAGATACCACGATAAATCTCTTCCGTAATTCTGTGCGCCTAGTACTATTACTAGGCGCACAGAATTACGGAAGAGATTTATCGTGGTATTTGCAAGTAACGTGGAAAGTTATTGACCTACGTAGTGCGGTGACACGATTGTTATGATTTCAATTTAAGAAACTTACGAAACCGAAAACTTGGTATCAATTTTTAGAGTATTTTATTTTGAGTTGAAACCCTTCTAATATCGTTTGATATAATCCAAAGAAACCGTGCACTTGGTATGTATATACCCTTTAAATTACACGTTGTATAATAACTCAGCTTACAACGTCCCCACTACTGGAACAAAGGCCTCCTTTTTATGAGAGGGAATGGGCCCTAATCCACCCCGCGGGTCCAGTTCGGGTTAGTGGATGACACATGTCTTCGGATGTTAGGTCCTAGAACATCTCGATTTCCTCAAAGGTTTTCTTTCACTGATTTGAGAACAACTGATGAAAAACACACAAAGCAATTTACCTTACTGGGTTTATATCCATGACCTAGAAATCGCAAGTCTTGCCTGCCGGAGTTGTGGAATTGTTCGAAAGAGTTACCGCTGCCTTGAGAACGAAGGGCATATGATGGAACACGGATGGGTTTTAGTCAGTAAAAGTCTGGCACACCCTCCCGCTTCACCCAGCTCGCAGCAGTCATTGGATGATTTACCATCCTTAAAAAAAGGCCGTTACCACTGGGACATCACTGCTCATCGTTATAGCTCATATTATTTAGAGATATACATAAATATACTCTATTATACATCATAAGTAACAGAATCCAATATAATAGGACTTAACAAATAAAATGATTGACACAACGGGAGGTCCTATCGCTAAAACCGAACGTATTTAGAATACAAATTAAATCTGATGCAAGAGTTTTATTAACTATTAAACTGAACATTTAATGAGCACTTTAGTCAATATCAAAGAAAATTATATTATGATTCAGTTATTCAACTTTAAACCGAGATACAATGAGACTAACACCCGATTTATCCTTTCAGAATTAAATGTTGCGAATTTCTCAAATTTTAGCATTAAGTAGGACTCCAAGTTACTAATAACTTCAAAATCTTAATTCAGAAATCGAGTATAACTTTTGAATGTACAAATTACTTACTTGTTAACTTAAACACATTCTTGAGTCTATTTCGTTTGTTCGTTGGTAGACTTTTTCTTCATATACTAGCTGAATCGGGCTCATGGGAGTGCGTAGAATGTTTTCCCATATGCATAAGAATCTCGTGGGAATTCCGGTATAAAAAGTAGTCTATATGGTTCTCTATAGCCTTCTCTATCTTTCAGCGAACGTTCCATTACAATCGGTTCAGCCATTCCAGAGACTACCTTGGACAAACAAATATATATATTTTTAGTTATGTAACAATGTTACAAATTAAACGTTTTGGGAATACTTTCATTATGCGTACAGCTAAGTAGTGGAATTCCCTGCCTGAGTCTTTGTTTCCTGATAGCTATAACCTGGGGGTCTTTAAGTCAAGAGTGAATAGGTTTTTTTAGGCAATCATGCTTCATCTTAGACCACATCATCGCTTACCATCGGTGATAAAAGCGGATAAAACAATAAAATGTTAACAAAAAAAACATTACAGTGTCATTCGCATCTTAGCAGCATCTTACCGCCCCAAAATTCTTCCCTTTAATACACCAACTTAATATCATTACACTCATGTTTGACAAAGACGGCTAAAAGCCTCTCCTATGATATGTAAAGCGCGAGTTCCCATCCTCTGTGTTATTGTTCCATACTTTTGTCTTAGCTTTGGGGGGCGAGTTGGGGCGAACGGGGAGAGTGTTTTGGCGCGAGAGGGGGGAGATGGGGCGAATATTGTGGTCGAAAATTTTCGTGTCACGATTTGTTAGGTTTTGTTTAGAGCAGATTTATAAAAGCCTTGTTGTTGATACATGTTGTTCTCTTATAATTATGTAGACATTAGATTAGATGTCAGAATTACTTGTATTTTTATTTATTCTGGTATTTTAAATAGAATTGTTACTTAAAGATTTTAATCTGAAATAAACATTTCTTCTTCATAGCGATTTACGCTTTTGATTAAAACAAAAAGTTACCTATTAATAGAAATATTAGAAGAAGAAGCGGCTAGAAAGTACATAATTACTCTTTTAAAAACTTAACTGATTTGTATTGTACAAATATATTATACGGTTTTGTTTGCCCTCCGCGTGTAGTTGACCTACAGACTGCGTGTATAGAGTGACTGACAATGTCCAGCGTACTGTCAGTTAACAATAACAGCTTAGTCTTTACGTCACATCAAATCGCAAATCTGCGAGCCAACGCCACGGACAGTTACAGCATTCTTCATACGAGATCAACTACATTATTATAATGACCACGCCATTACCCAAGTTTAACTCGTGAGCTCTCAAAGCTAGCGTGAACAGGCATATTCGAGGCTCACTTGAACCCTCTCAGACTTAAACCATCGCTTACAATGGACTGAGATCTAGGTCATGATCGTTCACCAAAAGTTTCCGAACGATCAATTTCAAAGATTCATACCATGTTATCCAAAATTCCGAGCTAAATAAAAGCCACATGGGTACGATCAAGGAGAAGAAACCAAGAAGCCTAGCTGAGAAGCCTAGAAGTAACCTATTCACTTCTAGGTAAGCGTGCTCCATCTTCGACCCCATCATCACTTACCATCAGGTGAGATGGTGATCAAACGCGAGCCTATTATCAATAAAAAATAAAACAATTTACCACACCAGTATTATTTAATGCCAACTTCAAGAAAAAATGTATTCACAGCAACTAATAGCTAAAAAGCAAACAAACCTTTAAAGGGCCCAAAATGCCAGAAGTGTCCACTTTGTAGTAAAAACCGTTCCGTCCGCAATGACGAATAACGTTCTATTTAATTTAATCATTCACTCACATAGCCGCCGTTCACTCATTCGGTCAGACGGCTCTCGCACGTCTGATTTCATTCACTTTTTCAACTCTTGAATCATTCAGCGTGAATATGTTTTTATTGTTGACGAGGAAAACTCACTTTTATTTTACCAGGTGAGGAATGCAGATGTTTGGTATAGTACGTCAATGTTTAACCAGCTTTGTTGGAAAAACATATTTCAAGTATTTATTTGCGATCCATAATATGGAATAAAATTATAAGAAACAATTCAAAATTTAAAACAGGTAGGAGAGAGGAAGAGCGCTTTACTTGATTTTCCACAATATGAAATATTTATTTAAAATTTGATAATGTTATAAATGTCTGTACTATATATTGTATTTATAAATTATAGTTATTATTATCATTCATTGATTTTTATATATTTTTATTGTAACATCTAATTTTGGTTTACTTATACATTACTAGCTGTGCCCGCGTCTTCGCCCGCGTTAGCATTTTTAATTTTTTAGGCTAATTATTTTGAAAATGAAACTCATACATAATTTGAATGTCGTATTTATTAATATCTAATCAAAAGTCTAACAAATTAGCTTGTAGCTTTAAATGTGACGTAATTTCCATACAAATTTTCATCCCCTATTTCAACCCCCTACAGCCCTTTTTTCGCATTAAAAAGCAGCCTATGTCCTTTCTCAGACTCTAGACTATGTCCGTACCGAATTTCATTAAAATCGGTTCAGTAGTTTAGGCGTGATTGTGTAACACACAGACAGACAGAGTTACTTTCGCATTTATAATATTAGTAAGGATGAGATACAATATGAGACGGCAATGTTTGTCTAAATAACATCCGGGAACAATCGTAACGGTTAAAAGTGCTATCTGAGACATGGCAGTATTTCACCGCTCACTTCCAAACTCCGGGCTACTGAAAAATGTCTTATAGAAAAACCAAATAGCACCTTTTACTCGACCCAGGAATTGAACCCAAAACTTCATGCACAGCGGTCCCGCTTGCGACTAGTAGACCATTTAGACAGTTAAATATTATCCAACAGAATATACTGTCCTTTCATTCACCCCTAGAAAAATATGTTAAGGAAAATCTATACTAATATTATAAAGCGGAAATGTTTGTTTGTTTGTTTGCTTGAACGCGCTAATCTTTGAAAGTACAGGGTGGATTTGGATGAAATTTGGTATGGAAGTAGCTTGAAGCTTGAGGAAGGTTATAGGCTACGCGATTGCAAAAAAGGAGAGTTATGTTTTTACCGTGATAGAATCCACGGGAGCGAAGCCCCGCGTGAGTACTAGTAAATATATAAACATCAATTACGTTTTGAAAAAAGTAACCATTGAGGTCCTTGTCGGTTCTTCTCCAATTAAATCGACCAATTTCGAATCATGCACTAGCTTTTGACATTGTATTTTTTTACTTTTAATATTGTGCAACTTTAAAAGAAAACGACACTGTCAAAATCACAGTCACTAAAATCATGAATAGCGTTTACTAAATCTGTCAATTTCAATTATGGTGTTCAGATATTTGGGGTGCATATCAAATGAAGGGGTTTAAACACCCTTGACGCGGGGTGTCGTATTAATGACGTCTGTCACAGTGAAATTGTAGTATAGTATGATTTGAATTCATTGTCCGTAGGAATGAAAAAAAAAAGGTTTTTGAGCGGGTAATGGCATGTTATAAATTACTGCCTGCCACTAACATGGATCTACTTTATTTATTGTTTATTTTTTCTTGATTATAGGTTCGCTTATGACTGCCATATCACCTAATGATAAGTGATGATTTGGTGGAAGATGAAGCACGCTTGCCTAGAACTAACCTATTCACTCTTAACGTAGAGACTCCCAGGTTATAGCTATCAGGAAACACAGACTAAGGCGAGTAGCAGTACTGAGTATATCTAGTCGAGACACTAACGCCATCTAGCGGCGAATAGCAGTACTGTGTATCTCGAGTAGCTTCGAGAATATTCTTAGCAATGTAGGCGGTGAGTCGATTTTATAATAATGTTCTAGAACTCATAGACCGGGGTATAAATAGATCGCAGAGGAATGCAGAGAGCAGTCTTATTTCAAGATACGACGCGATATAATTCGAAGCTTTACAAGTGAATTTCGGTGCGATTTAAGTGTTGAGTGACAAGTTTTTTAATACTGTGAATAATTGTGTTAATTTTGATTTTGTGTTTAATTAATTACAGTGTTAATTTGGTTTAACTGGCGTTAATTATTTCTATCCCGAACACCAGCTCGTAACACTATTTAGCCACGAGCTCCTCTCGTTATAGGCTAATCATGTACCAATTTATTATAATGTATTAATAACACTGTCATAATCTCTTAGGCGATAAAGGCACGATATAAGTAGGTATCAGGCGAGGGAAATCTTATTCTTAAACATCTTAAAATATACCTATACAGACGAGTTTGCCAAAACTTTGCAAAGTTCATAGCTCGCGTGATCTTAGTTTTAATTGCATGTTCTTATTTAAACCGAATTAAAACAACTTTCCATCAGCCTCTAGTCGCCTCCGACACAAGTTTTCACATTTGGCAAACATTTTTGAACAATTAACCTTTTAAAATTGTGCTGCTTCGCCTCCAAAATAGGTTACTAGCGAGTTGCCAAGATACCATTTACGTCCCAACAGTGAGAATATAAACTCTATTCGCTTGTAATAGAAGCTTAAGTGGTTGAAAAGTTATAGTGGTTTTAGTAAATGCCGTTTCCTTGCCGGGAGCAATTTGTCGGTTAATTTCTTATTATTTCAACTTTGGAACTGCTTAATTCTGTTGTCAATTACTTTCGTGCAATTTTTCTGGCGTATATGTTTTGGGTCCAAACGGGGACAAATAAGGGATGAATTTGGGACGAACGGGGGTAAATTAGGTTGATATAATGTGTGTGGGAATTAAGGAAAATGTGGGAAGATTTTTGCACGCAAAAGGTTAAGAGAATTAGGTTAACGTTCGCACACACAGGATATATTGTATACTTTGCGTTTTGGTGACACGTTCATAACACGTTATATTTTTTGTAGTCTTTTTATGATAAAGAAGAAAACATTCAGCACTTGGATACTTGTGAATTCAATTAGGGATCTTATCTCTCGGTCCAATCTGATTTGTTTGTTTTGTAGTCGGTTAGTATTTTTTGGGTAAAATGATAATTATAAGCTGTATTTTCTAAATCCACGCGGGCGAAGACATAAATCAATCTACTAGTTATTTTGAAATAACAAACAGACACTTCAATTTATTTATATGTGTATAGACGCTTAGCATCGATAGGCATTTATGTCAGGCAATTAATTCATTCATTAGAGCAAATTACCGCACTTATCAATATCGGCAGGTAAACAGAACGTAGGTAAAACTAACTCCGATGACGAAATCACTACTAAATCTATGTCCCAATTTACCTACCTAAATCATATTGAGATGACTCAACATTACTGATGTATATTCAAATTATTAATAACTGCAGCAAAGCGGCCACAAAACGGATTCCTATCAAACTGTGATGTACAACCGCGACGCAATCAGTAATTTTGGCTAAAGCTAGGGACATAATGTGGGGTAATCAATTTCGATGAGGAACGATTTTTCGTATTCCTCATAACCGGTATTTGGCCAATAATTAAAAAATTGGCCAAGTGCGAGTCAGACTCGCCCATGAAGGGTTCCGTAGTAACTATAATAAATATAATATACTTAATATATTTATTTGAAAACAAAAAAAACTAAAAACCTTACAAAATTCTTAAAACTAGCTTATTTACAATTTTTACAACTACGCCAAATAACTTTGTTTTTCATAATATTTGTATGAATTACAAAGTTATATTTGCGGTTTTAGAAAATATACTGTATCTCAAAAACTGCTGACTCGATCTCGTTCAAACCAATTTTGGTTGAAAGTTTACATTAAGGTCTACAACATATGGTTTTTATAGATTTTTCACTTCGTTATTATAGAAGTTAGAGGGGGGGGACACACATTTTACCACTTTGGAAGCGTATATCTTTTAAACGATTAACTTTATGAAAAAGTCATTTTAAAAACCTTAATTTCATTTTTAAAGACCTGTCTATAGATACCACACACGTATAGGTTTCATGAAAAAAAATATTTTCAGTTTCAGTTCCATGTATGGGGAGCCCCCTTTATTTTAAATATTTTTTAAATTTTCTCTTAAAATCGGAAAGCGGTTCACAGAATACATCTACCTACCAAGTTTTACTTGTATAGTCTTAATAGTTTCGGAATAAAATGGCTGTGACATACGGACGGACGGACAGACAGACAGACGGACAGACATGTCGAAACTATAAGGGTTCCGTTTTTTGCCATTCGGCTACGGAACCCTAAAAAGCGTCAACAGCCTAATGCTCGAAAGGCAGCAGGCTCGAACTTCACCCATCACAATATTACCATGAACCCACTCCAGACACAAGCATATTTAACTTAGTTGGAGGGGTTAACAAGATTGCTAGTAACGTGAATTCTACCTATATTACATTGCAATGTTATCTTTATAAAAAAAAATTAGGCATCAATACTAAAAAAATTATAAAGCGAAAAATTTTGTTTGTTTAAACAAACAAAATTTTTCGCTTTATAATTTTTTACGCGCTAATCTTCAAAAGCGCTGAGTGGATTTGGATGTAATGTGGTATAAGAGCTTGAAGCTTGAGGAAGATTGTAGGCTATTTTTTACCCGAATGAAAAAGAAAGTGGTCTATTTTGTTATCGTGATAAAGTCCACAAGAGCGAAGCCCAGTGCGTCTTCTAGTTTATAATAATTCATTTTTGCACTAAAAGGTGAGACATGTAGCTAATGCTAGCTCTTCACAACCCAGTGCCAACACAGCCAACACAGTGGCGAATGTAGTGGCCAATGCCTATTGGCCAGCGTGTAGAGGGGGTGTTTGTGCATCATGGGTTGTATTGGAATGATGGCCGACAAGTTGGCACGCGATCCGAAACAGTAGCTTAAGTCTAATAATTCAATGGCTAAATAATAACAACTTACAGATTAATTTTAATAAAACTCAAATAATGACATTTAAACAAAGAACTAATCCTAAAACTCTTGACATTAATTATGACCAAAATAAGATTATTAAAACGGAACGAATCAAATTTCTAGGTATTTGGTTAGACGAAAACATGACATGGAATATACACATGGAGACTATGATAAAAAAAATTCATCAATTTTGCTATGCTCTACACAATTTGAATAAGGTTGTAAATCGTAATACTGTCCTTACTGCATATCATGCATATGTCTCCACAACTCTTCGTTATGGCATAATATTTTGAGGCAACTCTACCAATAGAGAAATGGCATTTAAGGCCCAAAAACAATGTCTTTGAGCCATATGTTTGTTAAAACCACCGAAAGTGGCAAACCATTTTTCGTTAGTTTAAAAATACTTACGCTTCCTCTATATTTATGAAATTTCAATATTTGTTAAGGATAATCTGTCTAAATTTGAAAAACTTAATACTAGACGTCACCAAAGTACACTAAAATAAAAAATAAAAAAACACAATACTGCACTTTTCTCAAAGAGTTGTCTCGGCATGGGTCCAAAGATTTACAATAAACTACCAAAAACGTTAAAAAGCATGACCAATATAAACCACTTTAAATCGCAACTTAAAACATTTTTGATTGAAAAGGCTTACTACTCTATCAATGAGTTTTTATATGATAGAAGCATTAAATAAAAAATGTCCAATCCCCTTGTATCTTGCTTATGATGTTACTTATTTGAAACAGTTTTATTTAGTTTGTAGTTTTTACGCATAACTTGTACGCCTTGCAAGGCAAAACATAGTGATACAACGCAAATTTTATACCATGTACTACCTATGTTCAACAAATAAAATACTTTGACTTTGACTTTGATCCGTGTGATGTCGGTTTTTTGCAAAAGATCAAAGGGTTGTGGCAGAGTATTGGCCACCGCGTCCACACGTTGGGCGCGCGTTTAGTTTGCTACGAGCTCCTAGAACGATCGCATGTATCTGATTCAAATTTTATAGTCACGCGTCGTAAACAACTAGAGTAAACAAAATGTCAGTAATGACTAACGAGGAAACTTTTCGATTTATAGAGCTCTACCAAGCCGAAAATTGTTTGTGGAACGCAAGAAGCAGCAGTTAGCGCCTCAAAATCCATTTTAATAAATACGTCCGCACATTGGTCTCAACCGAAGCAAACTGAACGACCTTCCAACGTGTGGACGCCATCACGAACTCTTGGCCAATATCCTCTTGACCAATGGCCACGATATTCGCCACTGTGTTGGCCAACGTGAAGTGCCGGCGGAATAAACCGAGCGAAGAGCTCTACGGTAAAAAATAACAGCTGCACCGCTTGATCTTCACAGTTAAGCAATACTTGCCGAGATCGTTCTATGGATAAATGAATGACTATCTTAACACATCGATATTTAGAAGCGTCAATAGCTTAATGGTTAAGGTGTCGGAATTGTGATCGAGAGGTCACGGGTTCGAGCCCCACCCATTACACAATTGCCGTGAGCCCACTCCAGACACAAGCATATTTAGCTTAGTTGGATGGGTTAAAAGGATTGCTAGTAATGTGAATTCTACCCACATCGCTAGTAATATTAAAAAATATATACAACGTGTAACGGAAACCCCATATCTATCCAAAAGGGCTGAAGACAACCTCTGGTATGGAGTCTCTATGCACAGTTTCAGAACAAAATAACTGATCAAAGAATTGTTACCAAATTATTGGTTTCATATATTCCTTGAATATCAATCATAACAAACGTGTCACAGCACTACGAGGGTTAATAACTTTCCACGTCACTTGCGTGACACGATAATTATTTACGTTCTTCTTAATTTGAAAAATTTCGGTCTCTGGTATCAGTGTATTGGAATTTGTAATAAGTTCTAGACACGTAGACTTAGGATAACAAAACCCTTGCTATATCGTTAGTTATCATCCAAAGAAGCCATGCACTTGGTATGTATATACCCTTTAAATTACACGTTGTATATTCTCTTCTCGTCCCTGGAAGCATGCTAAGCCAGCCATTTGGACGTCTTTGACAGTCATTACGGGTATCAGAAACCAGAAAATCCGACAATGGTCTGGTCAAGTTGTATCGTGCTACTCAGCGAATAGTTTGTAAAGCTTTGGTTTCCTAGGAAAGCGGTGCCGTCATATAGCGGCTGTAATATTACGGACGCAAAAAGGCGGCCGTCTTTACGGTGACGACATGTAGAAAGTTCCACGGCCGTTTTAACACACTGTCTTCATCGCTATCAATGAAACGTTCACGAAACCATCTGTCACCGACAAGACGGCCGTCATGCAAATGGCGGTACCGCTTTTTGACGTTACGGTGTCAGTTACCGCTCTCTAGGAAACCGCGCCATTTTGTTTACATAGACAACGTTCTAGTGACGTCATTCACCGCTGTATTACGGCCGCTATATGACGGCACCGCTATCCTAGGAAAACAAAGCTTTAAGGACAGATCGGCAGTCGCTCGGTGTAAAACACTAGTACTAAGCTGAATTTGATTTGACTGGAAGCTAATCCCCCCCATCATATTTGAGAAAAGGTAAAGGTAAAGTTAGGAATCCTAGCATCGGTGAGACGGTACTTCACACCGGAAAAGCAACTGCCATATACCAACTGGACGCGCTTGAGTCTATCGAGAAACGGGCCAAGAGACTCATTGGCAACGATACACTGGTCGAGTCAAAGCTCCAGAGCCTTGAACACCGACGACGAGTTGCTAGTCTATCGGTTTTCTATCGGTTACATTTCGGGAAGTGTTCGATGGAATTACACGATCTAATTCCGCCAAGCCCGTTCCGTCATCGGAGAGCGCCATCGTTTCATTGTGGGCATCCCACTCATACGCACAAAACGTTTTTGCGTACGGTTAAGGAGTGGAATTCCCTGCCGGAGTCTGTGTTTCCTGATCGCTATAACCTGGGAGTCTTTAAGTCAAGAGTGAATAGATTACTTTTAGGTAAGCGTGGTCCATCTTCGACCACATCATCACTTACCATCAGGTGAGATGGTTGTCAAACGCGAGCCTATTGTCAATAAAAAAAAACGGATGATAATGTGGCAAAACCAAACCAAGCGGGTTTAATGAAATTTTATATGCATACCTACTAATCTCTTACATTTCATTTGTACTTAGGTTCAAAAAAGTTGTTAGAAACGTTTTTGAATAAGAGCTGAGAGAAAAGCAGGATTTTCACTTTCTAAAAGTTTTAAATTAGGTTCTCTTTCTGTCGAAACTTAGTTTTTTCGTTTTAAACTTCAATAAATTGCTTCATTCATAACTTTTATCCGATATCCGATTTTAATTAAAAGAATATCTAAAATCTTTCATAGGGTGTTTTTCATTCTGTTTCCAATTATACTTTATCGTTGAGTAGTACCAACAATAATAAATGTTTCAGTCTCTGATTTGTGTTATAGTACCTACTGTTTTGTAAATACCCTCTTTTTAGGGTTCCGTAGCCGAATGGCAAAAACGGAACCCTTATAGTTTCATCATCTCTGTTTGTCTGTCCGTATGTCACAACCACTTTATTCAAAAACTTTTATGACTACACATGTGAAACTTGGTAGGTAGATCTATTCTATGAACCGCTATCCCAGTGGAAAACTTAAAGGCTGATAATGATAAACCTAGGGTCTTCAAGTCAAGAGTGAATAGGTTACCTCTAGGTAAGCGTGCTCCATCTTCGACCACATCATCACTTACCATCAGGTGAGATGGTGGTCAAACGCGAAACTATTATCAATTAAAAAAAAAATTACATAGTTCTTGTAGCACTAGCCTTACAAACAATCGCCTGTACTAACACTGTCGCGGTGGACTACCGGATTTCATTTAATTTATTGCTTTTACGCTGTAATTTCCTCCACAATTAACGTATGAATATGTTATGAGATACAGATTTTTATAGTGTAAATTGGAATTTTAATTACACGGTTTTGTTATTGAGTACAATGTTAAGTGTGGTACTAAAATGATTTAGTGTGGGAAAGTAGTGATGTGTTATTGAGGAGCTCGGCCGAACATAGGTACAGAATCAAAATCAATCAATCAAAATTATTTTATTTCACATAGGCTTAAATGGGGTCTCATTAAACGTCAAAAGTTAGTGCACAGTTCGAAATAGGTCGGTTCCTATGCGGTAGAACAGGCAAGAAACACCACGGTTACTCTTTTAAAAAAAAATATTGATTTTCACAATCTTTGCATAATAGATACAATTTTAGGAGGACAGTATAGACCGAAAACGTTTCGGAGATTCATTCATTGTGTGTACGACAGTTAAAGAGGGGAATTCTCTGTCGGAGCTTTAAGCAAGATTGAATAAGTTACTTCTAGGTTAGCGTGCTTCATCTTTGACCACATCTTTGCTGACCATCAGTTGAGAACCAAATGCGAGCCTAAAATTCTTGTGGTTAAATAATAACTACATCATAATCGCACAAAAACAAGTATACAAAGTGTAACAGATTAAGCACAATACCTCAGACACCCCAATTAGAATATTAAATTATAAGTCTAAAACAACATCCGTAACTAAATAAATTGAAATTAAACCTAGGCATTTTTTATAAAGTAGTTATCCTTACTAAACGCAAAACGTATGTTCGTCATACAATATTTTTACGCGGACGCATACACTCATGCAATGTTAGCGGCCGACGCGACACGCACAGAATTTCCTTGAATTAAGGATTGTATTAATTTGTCATGATACTGTGTTTCCATTTTAAGTTAAATTAAAGATTTTTCCATTATAATTTAACACCTATTTTTATGACAGAAATCGATTCAGAAGCTGATTCTGCTTTCAGGAATTGCGTTTATTCTGTTACACGTTGTATAATATGATGAATGTAGAAAGAAAGAAAAGTATTTATTGCCACAGGAAACGACAGCATACAAAAAATTAAAGCTTATCGAAATTAATTAAACCTAGGGTTACTTAATTTATGTTGGTAAAAACGAAGATTTAAAGATGGACATTTCACAAAATAGGTCAAACAAAAAGAAAATCAAATGATAAATGATCTTTATTTTACAAATTGGTTATTAAATAACACTTTTACATGTAATTTTCTTCGTAAATATTAATTAGATGAGGCCTAAAGGGATAAAGCAATTACACGTCGAGGCCGTGGAAATAGACCCAGCATTATGCTATGCCATGCCCACAGCACGGTGCGTTTTCAGCGGTTGCCTAATATGCACTTGTCTATGTATATTTCAAAGACTTATTAAAAGATCCCTCCAACTTATGATTCAATTTCAGAATTTAACGGACCCAGTCACATAGTCACCTAGTATTTTAATCTCAGAGAAACTTCATTTACCCTCAATAGTACTAAATAGCGTAGCAATATCAATAACAATAATCGTTACTTTATAATTTATTGAAGAAAGATCTTTTGCCCTTAAACCTTGGTAATATCTTAATAAACTTAATCCAATTATCCCTTAAAATCTTCTGTTTTAGAGACTTAATAAAAAATGACCGAAAAAGGTACTCCCATCTGAATTTCAGCCAATTCTTATATTTACGAACAGAGTAAACTCGATGTACCCTCTAATATTAATTATCTGGTGTCAACTGCGTTCTATTTTATCTTAATACAAAGAAAAACCTACCTTATTTTCTTAAACGCAAAGTCTCATTCCGTCTAACACAATCTTAAAATATCAACGTCGTTCAAAATTGAGATTTACTCTAAAGACATAGATTTGAAATTAGGGTACTTCAAACACTTTTACATTTTCAAACGATTTGTAGATCTATTCTTAGCGAATTAAGGTCAGTATTTGATAGGCAGGTGTTTTTTGGGGTCATTTATCTGTCGGATAGGAGATGTCAGGATTTGATATCGACTTATATTAAAAAGGTGATGTTTTCGCATAATATGTTGAGCAAAGCATAATGTATGTGAGACGACGATAATGATATGGTTACAAACTATAATTATTTGAGACTTTGCATTTGGCTAAATAGCACAGGCTAACAGCCGCTTGGGTTCATATTCTAAGTTAAGCAACACTTGCCGGGGTCAGTTTGTAGATGGGTGAGCAAAATATTTTGTTAAAATACGAATGAGTCCGCTCTTGATCTTGATCACACCTGATGTAAATGTTAGATGAGGTCTAAGATCGAACGAGCGAGCCCCGAAAATGCCTATTCACTCTTGCTTGAAAGGCTGACGGGTCATAATATGTGGCAGGGAAAACATATCAAGATATTTCCGTGCCTCTGAAAGACCATTAAACCTTTGATGCCAGCTCTCTTTTGTACATCTTCCTCAGTCGTTACGAGCAGTCAGAAGCCAGATTTGACATCATTCTTGCCGGAGGGGATCCTGCTACCCAGTTACTGGATTGTGCGTGCCATTTTCGACCACATCATCGCTTACCATCAGGTGAGATGGTGGTCAAACACGAACCTGCCAACAATAAAAATATTGGCCAAGTGCGAGTCATACTCGCCCATGAAGGGTTCCGTAGTAACTATAATAAATATAATTTAATATATTTATTTGAAAAAAAAAATAACTTAAAATTTCTTAAAACTAGTTTAGTTGCAATTTTTACAACTACGCTGAATAACTTTGTTTTTCATAGTGTTTGTATGAATTACAAAGTTATATTTGCGGTTTTAGAAAATATGCTGTATCTCAAAAACTGCTGACCCGATTTCATTTAAACCAATTTTAGTTGAAAGTTTACATTAAGATCTACAGAAATATTTTTTTTTAGATTTTTCACTCCATTATTATAGAAGTTAGAGACACACACACACACACACATTTTACCACTTTGGAAGCTTATATCTTTTAAACGATTGACTTTATGAAAAAGTGGTTTTATAATCCTTATATCATTTTTAAAGACCTGTCTATAGATACCACACACGCATAGGTTTCATGAAAAAAAATATGTTCAGTTCTAGTTCCATGTATGGGGACCCCCCTTTATTTTATTTTATTTTTTTTTTTTTTCTTAAAATCGGAAAGCGGTTCACAGAATACATCTACCTATTTGGTTTCACATGTATAGTCTTAATAGTTTCGGAATAAAATGGCTGTGACATACGGATGGACGGACAGACAGACAGACGGACAGACATATCGAAACTATAAGGGTTCCGTTTTTTGCCATTCGGCTACGGAACCCTAAAAAGCGATGCTGCCCGCTTCAAATTATAGATAGGTGGCCATAACCAAGCAGTTCGGAAAATCACTGGTAACCACAAAAAATCGAATAGTCATGCCAACAAAGCATTTGGCTAATGACAATTACTGGCATTTTTGTAGAATCCTGATATTTTACGCAAAAAAGAAATAATATTGCTTAGTGATTTAGTATTTCATATGAAATACTCTTCATGCAGTTAGGCTTTTGTAATAAACACTTTTACTTTGTAAATGGAAATTCAATTTCCACCGCGATTTCTTAGAACGTAATAGAGGTTTTTCATAAGGTCGTTGTAAGCCGCCAAACTGCTTTCCTTTGCTACCATTTAATTATATTTTTTTCTTCACGAAACCATAACAGTTTTCCCCAAACACACCAAATTATTGCCATAAAAATTGAAACTATTAACCACCAAAAATCAATTTTCAATCTTGATACTACATATTAAGGTATCTATTTCTATGACAAGTGCAACTCGAATAGGCATGAAAAAGGTTTTAATTGAATATTAGCGTGTCAAGAACCATTAGTAACAGTTAATTGGAGCTCACTGATAATGATTTACTGAGTATAGTTTGTGTCAAATTGAATTCCAACTATAACTTCTAAAGAATAGAGTTGATTTTGCTTTGTTACAGTTAATCCATGTGTGCCCCATTCGCGCTACAGCTTAAGAATTAAATCCGAAATTCATATGTCAATTCTTCATTGATTTTTTATTACTCGTTTGTTTTCATACGAATTTGAATCTTAAACATGTTAGGATACAGTTTATATTAATTTGTATTTTATTGTTTCAGGTAACAATCAATTGTTTTCAACTGGACTGAAAAACGTAGAACTGATCAAGTTTTCATATTAACGAGGTGAGTTTTGAAATGGTATTTCGTAAAAGAATTTGAAAACTTAACTGAAGAAAGCACAATATATAATTGTAGGCTCTTTTGTTTTAACATTAAAACTTCATGAAAAAACTTATTTTATGTCTCGGCATTTTGAAAAGAACAAATACAAGCCTATTTAATAGTTACGTAGACGTACTTTTGTCGGAATGCAATAAATATATTAAGTAATGCAATATAACCAATTTCGTTCAAGGCAGCGAGCCTTTTTTTTTATTTTTTTATTTTTTTTTTAACGTGGTAAAATTATCAAATAAGTCCTCCCACCCCGGGCAGGGTGGGGACTGTCAGACTTCTACTGACTAAAATCAACGGTGTTCCTTCAATAACCCTTTACGTACCGGGGTCACGGTAATGGGATAAGTCCCACGACCCCAGCAGGCTTCGGCCCTCTGCAGAGGGGGCCTCGTCATGTTGCTGACGCTCTTTGAGGAGCGCGTGGAACACAACGCGCCGTCGACCTGGGCATGGTCCATGGTCGGACAGCGAGTTGCCCTTTACTTGCTGTCCGCATGCCCGCGCCTACGGTGGCCGAAGATCGTCGGCCGACGTCCGACGTCGTGGGCGTCTACTACTGCGGCTGGGCTGGAGGGAGGACGCCATCCTCTCCCTCACGCGGCCCGCCTCCTCCTTCGGAAGCATGACTGCTTCGCAGAAGGAGGCGACCGCTTCCCACTCCCTCTCGCCCTGCAGCATGGCCTCGACCAATGCCGGGCGCGAGAGGTCTCCGCCTATCGCCGCCGTGAGGACACGTCGGTGCTCTGCCCAGGCGGGGCAGTCTTGCACCGTGTGCTCTACGGTGTCCTCAGGGCGACCCTCACAGTGGTGACACCCAGGCGTCTCTTCCTTACCCGTCAGACACAGGTACCTCCCGAAACTTCCGTATCCGGTGAGGACCTGCGTCATGCGGTAGGTCAGGACGCCGTGACGCCGATCTAACCACTCCTCAAAGAGGGGTCTTACCGCCGCAATTGCGGCGTGCCCGAAGGCAGCGAGCCTGGAAACTAGTCCAGACTACCTATCTAGATTATTAGTTAAGGCTCGCGTTTGACCACCATCTCACCTGATGATAAGCAATGTTGTAGTCGAAGATGAAGCACGCTTATCTAGAAGTAACCTACCCGCAGGTTATAGCTATCAGGAAACACAAACATGGAAAGCTTCAAAGTACAGGAGTGGGGGCTGCTGACGTCACACATTGCTAAGAATTAAACTGAGGTGTGACGTCACGCGAAATTTCAACTCACTGTATCGTCTTAATTTTTCAATTACTTGAAAAAATAAAAAATACGTGTCCAAAGTTTTTTGTTAAACTACGTGATGGACTAAATATAATATTTTAGGAAACTACCCTATTAGACCGACGCAGTGTCGGATTTTACCTAACCGTAACGACTTTCAAAGATGAACAAGTGAGAGCTGAGACAAGAATCTCGATATGTGAAGATGGTCACTCATCTATAAACAGACCTGAGCAAGCGTTGCTTAACTTTGAAGATCGATCATGGGCCCCTACTAGGCAATTTCATACATTATCGAATAAATCATGAATACCGTCCCATACTTACTGCTCGGCCATAATGCCCCACTTACCAGGACGTAAGTATCGTAAAGAGGTATACTTAAGTCTGACATTTAAATGTTTCAAGATTTTTCATTTTATATTGGGTTTTATTCACTTCAAAAGGACAAGAATTGTAATGCCGACTCGACCTTTTTAGTGGTCTATACTTAAACAAGGAAGCCTTGTAATTTTAAAATGCTAAATGCATTTAAAACTTTGATATTTATACATTTGAATAAATGAAATTGAAGCGTCTGTCTGTGATATCAAAATACATGTTTTTTGTTGTATAACCTATTTTAACTGTTTTATAAATGACGAATGTTAACTATTTTTGAATATTAGCTCTCCATATTCTCTGTCAAAAATAAAAAATATAAGGGAAAGATTTACTTCAATACGTCAATTAGTTTCCGATTTTAAACATGCGACGCGGACTCGTGACGGTGTGACGTCATCTCACAACACTCGCTCAGTCCGATCGCGCACTCAGCACGGTATCGTGTCATTAGAAATTATAAATACTTTCAAAAATATCCAATCTAAATACCAGAAAATCATGTGTTGTGTCGATATGTACAAATACAACCACCAATTTCGACTTGATACTAAGCGGAGCGTTGTAAATTGACGTCACATGCGGTCACGTGACTGTTAGCGGGACTCGATATTTATCGTACGTTTAAATGCCTGTAAAATCAAAACTAATAGGTATTTTTGAATAAAACAAAAACTAGTGTATTTCTATACATACAAGCTTTACTGTAACAAGAAACAAACTTTCAACCGATTCGGCATACCTAGTAACATTCTTCATTACTTTCCTCGAGCTACAGAAAGAGCTCGTATCTAAAAAATAAGAGCCACATGGGTCCGTTAGCTTCAACGTTATGCGGTACTTGTCTTGATGAGCCTGGAGATGGATCACCACCTTAATAAACCAATATCTTACATATCGACGCTGGAAAGGAAAAATTATCCAAGCGACATCAAACTAACTTTACAGTAGAGCTGTTTAAAGTTTGAATTTTCAGAAAAAAAAAATCGTGTGAATTCTTGTTCTGGTCCAAAAAGCCTAATTCTTAGAAATTCATTTGGATATTTTTTTATCTACATTATAGTACACGTAACTATTAAAAATAATGCTTACTTTTAAGGTTATGCGTCGCTTTTGTCGCATTAAGCATGTGTCGCTTAGTAAAATTTTCCCTAAAAGTAGAAACGGGAAAAATTTACTAACCGACAAGCTTTGATTAAGGAAGGTACGGTAAAAATGTAATATATCTTTTTTCAGAATTTATATCAGAGTAAAAGTTGCCTTACCAAAATAAAAAACATGTGGAAGTTGAGGCAAAACAACCTAAATATTAATTTAATATAATTATTTTTTTCCTAAAATTTCCTAAATAAAAACTTCATACGGAAAAGGTTCTTTTCTTGCCGTAGCAAATACAGTGTACCATTGTGAAGGCGCATGAATTATAGTTTTTTTAAGGTTGTTCTCTATAACGGCGTGTACACTGTCAACAGGCATATATGTGTGTCCTGTTAGTAAATAATTAATTTGTATCGTTTGAAGATTATTACACTGCTGCAAAGTAGAATGTATCATGGCTAGGACAGTGCGATTTCTATTCTGCCCATGGCAACAGTCGCAGTATAGAAGACGGTGTTTTATATTTTGTCTTTCATCCACAGATTTTTTGTAACTGTGGAGAATACTTGCGATTTCATTTGCACCCCTTTCAACTAAACGATATGTAGGAAAAATTCCAAATATGTCAAAATTACCTAAGTGATAAAAGAACAAATCCTTTCTGAGGAAAAATTATACTATGCGCCTAACACTATATTGCCAGATACTGGAAAAATTAACTAAGTGGAGTAATTACCGTATGAACAGAAATGTCAAACTTGACCAAAGACAAATTTAGCATTTCACAATTACGACAACCACCAAATTTTCATAGATGCTCGAAAATTTTGTCGTTTAGTAAGGAAAAAAAAAGCGAACTTCAAAATGTCTAAGCGACATCAAAAGTCGTCGTAAAAGGACGTGAGTAAGACCAAACGACGCAGAAAAATCAGGCGATTCCAACAATGTATATAACTCAAATAGCCAAAAAATGTCGCTTGGATAATTTTTCCTTTCCAGCGTTGATATGGTGAAAAGCTCGTTAAGCCGTTGATCCCAATTTTCATTTGTACACCTTGAGTCATCATAAGTAGTCAGAAACCAAACAATCTATATCGTCTTACCCAGTCACTGAGTTGTAAAGATCAGTTAGGCAGTCGGTGCTTCTTATATGGAACTACTCAGTTCCATTAGAATTGACTGAAAGCCGACTCCAATTGGATGAGAATAAGATACAGACATTTCCTTGAAACGTTGAGGCAGTATTGTAAGTACCAACCTTAAGTGAACACCATTTTTTTTTGCTTAAGACACATCGACAGAGCATAAACGCGCATTAGTTTTGTTTAGTCCCATACGTGTATCCGAACGCATCTCTTTAGTATAAGCAATTGTCTATTGATTTTTGACACTTGACATAACCTTACTTCTTGTTAGCGGAAAAAACTCGCGTTGTTGAGAGATTGATTTTCATTGATTATTGTGTGAAATCGTGAATCCGGGTTAATCCCTTTTGTTATCCACAAGTTGGTCGAGATTCAGAGATTTGTTGGATGTTGGAATCCCCCTTCGAGTGAGACACTGGGATATTTTGAACAATAACGCCGAATTGAGATTAAATTTAACCTGCGCGTTAGTTGGTGATAAATAGCTGTGCGAATTGGTGCTACAATACGGCCTGGACCACGCTGTGGAAACTTGCGTCTTTTGTGACCGTCGTCCACACCACTTGACAACATCACACACTCAAATACACTGACACACATACAGACCGACGTGATCTGAGAACAGGTCTTCGCCGTCTTCAGCCTTGGGTAAGTGTGCCATTATTGATTGAAACCTATTGTAAAACAGCAACGTAAGTTAGGGCTCCGCGTAAACGCGGACAGTTCGACAAACCAGTTTCGTTGCACTGGGATCGAGATCGAACAAGTTTAATGTTTATTACAATAAAATACCAGCTGACTCTGCAAACGTTACTTATGTCATATAAATTATTTCTAGAGAAAAAAAAGCTTACGACCTATGCTCAGTCCTACCAAATATCGGTACACAAAAATATCATAAATATTGAAATATGAATATGATTTTTGAGTTCGATAAGAAACACTGTGACACGAGATTTTTGTATATTACATGTAATATTATTTTTATTTTTTTTTATTACTTACATTATTATGTGTGAATATTTATGCATTATAATATTTTCTATAGGCCTTAGATACCTGGAGTAAAAAATAAATGAATAAAGCGTCAATTGCCTAATGGCTAAAGTCGGACTTGTGATCGAGACGTAACGGGTTCGAAACTCACCCATTACACTATTGTTAGCTCTCTTTTAAAAATAAATGTTATTGTTAACTCTGTGCTGCCAATGCTAATGAAAATACTTCCAGACTACTAAGATTTGTTCTTATTAATAATAATAAGTAAATTCCTATAAGACATTAAGATGGATTTCCTATTCACAATTTACTTTTCAATAGAGCCTTTTAACACAATACAATCCAGACAATATGTCAACAAATTCTGACCTAATTCCACAAGCGAAACGTTGCCCAAAACTGGGCAAACTAAACTAATTTATCACGAACATTGTACGTACAAAGAAAAAACCTTCATTTTGTGAAGTTATTGGTGATTTTTCTATGATTTATGCGTCCCGGCAGAGTACCTTTGTTATTACTTGGGCAATGAATGGGAGATGGAAGACTTCAAAACTTCCACTTGGGCATAAGTTTGGCTTCAACTTTACTTTGTATTGTATCGTATTGGGAAAGTAGTGATTTAGTAGCTATAAGTTGTTCCCTCAGCGGGGAGCAGACATTTACCTTGACATTCTTGGATATGGGTCTCAACATCTATTTTTGCGGCTGGTAAAACAATGTTTTTGATTTATTTATAGACATTGATTTTCTTGGAGTAAATCCTCAAAAGACTTCTCTTGCTCTGGCTGGAGCGAAAGACAGTTCTACTAAGCACCTATGTGCTTCAGTTACCCCTGGGATCCGGAGCTGTGGTATCTTTTAAGACATTCACGCCCAGCAGGGTTTTTAATGCCCAGATTATAATAAGCGGCCAGTTGATACCAATAGGCTCTCTCTTTCTTTTAAGATGGCTATAATTTTTAAGACATAGCAGCAAAATATTATCATCACACCACACGACGAATATCGATGCACCATCGTTACATGGTGGACATCCCACACATTCGTTATTCACAAAACGTTTTGAGAATACTTTTATTTGTGCGTACGGCTAAGGAGTGGTATTCCCTGCCGGAGTCTGTGTTTCCTGATAGCTATAACCTGGAGATCTTTAAGTCAAGAGTGAATAGGTTACTTCTAGATAAGCGTGCTTTATTTTCGACCACATCATCGCTTACCATCAGGATAGGTAGTGTTCAAACGCGAGCCTCGTAACCCCATTGGATTTCTCACCATTTTTTATCCGATCCAACTGATCGTATCGACGTACTGTTGAATACTAATACTAACAATAGTAGTTTAACGTAATTAATAATAGTCGAATGTAATCACAGTTATGTCATGTAACAGAGCGATATAGATTATTGCCTCAGGTCGTTTAATATACAATCAATACAATAGGTACTTTGGTTAGCTATGTAGCTAGATATTGTGTACGTGAATTGATTTGATAGTAATGATATACTAATTATATCCATCCGTACTTATACAACGTGTAATTAAAAGAGTATATACATACCGAGTACACGGCTTCTTTGGATGATAACAAACGATATGGCAAGGGTTTTCTAATCCTATGTCTACATGTGTGGAGCATATCATAATACATTGATACCAGAGGCCGAATTATTCAAATTAAGAAGAACGAAGAGAATTGTCGTTTTATTGGCAAGTGACGTGGAAAGTGATGACCCTCATAGTGCTGTGACACGTTTGTTATTACTGGTATTCAAGAAACATATGAAACCAATAATTTGGGGTCAATTCTGTGAGTCACTTATTTGAGCTGAAACTTTGCATAGAGACTACATACCAGATGTTGTCTTCAGTCCTTTTGGATAAATATGGGGTTTCCTTTACACGTTGTATATCATTTATCTGTATATTCGTCATAATTTTTTTTAAAGTGGAATGTGGGGCAATGTGGGTGGAATTCACATTAATAGCAATCTTGTAAGACCCTCCAACTAAGCTAAATTGGCTTTTGTCTGGAGTGGGTTCACGGCAATAGTGTAGTGAGTGAGTTCGAACCCGTAACATCTTGATCACAAGTATCGACACCTATTGACGCTTCAAAAAAATATTCTTGAAATTTCTATTTTTTTAGTAGTAATGATGAGCATACTCTTGACTTCGATCTCGCCTGACTGTAAGCGATAGATGAGGTCTACGAAAAATAACTGAACGATACTCGAACAAATACATTGATAAAAATTGTGTGTCGGTTTTCTGTTCGACCGGTCTAATTCTTTTATCACCTGAATCGAATTTAATAGTTCTTTCACTGGAAGATAGAAGCGGTTATAGGGCGATATAAGTCACTTTTTAACACGCTTTTATTAGGTCGACCTGTATGTAACTAACTATGTAATGAACTCTAAGGTAATTAATTTAAGCATCTTCCAAGGGTCGTAGCGTAATGAAAATTGGCAGCTGTATGTAGTTCTGATGACAATACAATAATATGGCACTGTCGAACTGATCTGATGATGAAGCCGGAAGATATGAACTGGAACTGCATGATGGAATATCGTATCATAGTCGTGTTTGTACTTGTGAGAAAGGCCACCTAATGGACTTTGAATACGATCAGGTTTCAAAGTTATAACAAACCTAAAGAAAATCCGTTATCGGTTTTCTTAACCTTTTTGAATTACCGCGTAATCCATAGATTTATTTTTTTATAGATAGGTATCACTTTCTAATCCTCTGGGGGATTGACCGTTTAATTGTTCACTACTCGTGGGAATAATATGGCAAAAACTACAAAAAAGAACCAGCAACACAAAGAAAGCGGAGTCTACTAAAAACATTTTTTGCTTTTACGTGTATAAAAGCGTGTTTTTTAAACTATTAATTAATTAGTTTTTAAGTCTTTGTTTGTTTCTGTTATGTTGTACAGACACCAGCACATCAAGCTACAACAATCTGTCAAATTTCTTCAATAGATTTCCAACTTTATTGTTAAAGAAATTAGGTTCAAGGTTGGTTGGGAAATAAAGAGTATATCTATTTTCTTTTTTTTTGTTGATAATGGGCTCGTGTCTAACCACTATCTCACCTGATGGTAAGTGATGATGTGGTCGAAGATGAAGCTCGCTTACCTAAAAGTAACCTATTCACTCTTGACTTAAAGACCCCTAGGTTATAGCTATCGGGAAACACAGCATCCGGCAGGAAATTCCACTCCTTAGCCATACGCACAATAAAAGTATTTCCAAAACGTTTTGTGCGTATAGGTGGGATGTCCACCATGTAACGATGGTGCGTCACCGTTTGTCTTGTAGTCCAATGATGGAACGGACTTGTTGGAATTAGATTGTGTAATCTATCTATTCTCCTATATACTTGAGTAAACTAAGCATGCAATACAAAAAGCGATACATGTAGTAGACCTTTGTAAACAAACATTCATCATAACCCCAACAATAATTCCGGAACTTAAAGTTGTAACTCAAATCAATATATTGTGAACTTCGAACCAAATGTTTGACGGGTAATGACAAGGGTAGCATGTTTGGAAGTCTACCCTTAGTAATTGAACTGGCATCTTCCTACCGTATTGAAAAAAGTAAAAAATTCGGTTACTGTAAACGTTTAGATTCGACTATACGTTGTGGCAAGCGTTAGGCTGCGTTTCCACCAGAGATGTGCAATGGAAATGTGTCGTGCGAGGATGTCTAGCTGTGCTGTGAAAATGTGTGGGGGTTTCCACCAAAGCTGTGCGATGAAAATGTGCCTACGAGGATGTGTAGCGGAGCTGTGAAAATGCGCATTAATGTGTGGTGCGAGTATGCGCAAACCTCGCAACACATCCTTCTCAACTCATATTCCTCGCAACACATCCCTCGCTACGCATCCTCGCACATCTCTGGTGGAAACGCAGCCTAACACATGTAGTATTTTCGTAACAGCATTAGTTCGTAGTCAGAATACTACTACATTGTCTGGTACCCAGTACATAATATCCACATTCAGTGCATCGAAATAGTTTATAAGTTTATTATAAGACTCTTCTATAGAGCTGGTATAAGGAATACAGTTAAAAACTAAGACTGAATTATTTTAAAATGAAATCTTTACATTGGCGTCGAGATTTTGCAGGTCTAACATTCCTATTTAAGGTATTAAATCAAAGTGTGGATTGCTCGCAACTTCAATCATCAATCAATATTAATACACCCCGGTCATCAGTTAGACTTCATAATTATAAGCCTTTCGCTCCTAGTGGGCGGAGAACCAAGTACGGAAAAAATGCCCCCCTTTCCTATGTTCTCAGAGAGTGCGACGACATTATTCACGATCTTCTATAACAAAACATAACCAGCCTTATAACCTTATAACAGACCATTATCCACCAGGCGGGCCCAGTGTGGATTGGGGATGTCACATGGCTTCGTATATTGCAGTCCTAGAAAATGCGTGATTTTTTCACGATATTTTTGTAATCATACTCATGATATCATAGTAGACATTACTTAAGGGCAATGTTGACATTGAGAGGGATCGTAGCGCACTAGCGGTTAGAGATAATATGTTGACGCGCAGATTCTCCCGCTGTACGGACCAGGTCAAAATAACCCTACTTAAGGCTTATTGTCAGGGCCTGGACACGGGTGGCCTGTGGGTCGTCTACACCAAAAGATCTCTAGATGCCCTACGTGTCCAGTACAACAATATTTTTAGAATGCTGTTGGGACTGCCCCGCTAAGTAGCGGGGCAGTCCCAACAATATTTCAACACATCTCAGACGCACTACAGTTAGTGCGTCTGAGATGTGTGCCAAACAGATGGGTTTCAGGCCCTCTTACGCAAACAACGGCCTCTCTCGTGACCAGGTTTCGGGTCAGTAATAACAGCATTCTGAAAACTGTTGCGGAGAATTTTTACTCCCCTATTTAAGATATGGTTGATGAACTAGTAAATACTTCCCTGTTCATCCCTCATGCAAGATGTACTCAACTTCTTAATTATTTCGTCATTTTATTATAATTTTTTTAACTTGTATTTGGTTTTCATACTAACATTAGTTTTAAGCCTGTATACTTACTAATATTATGGATTTCTGTTTTCCGAAAGGAATAAATAAATAAAATTATAGTGATATCTCACATTTTTATACAAAATTATCTTACAGTCGAGTTTACGGTTACTAAAGCAGAAAATCAGAGATATATCTAAATCAAACTTGGGCACTTCAAGAGTCCCTCGCTCGCACCTATAGGGTACGTTGGCCCAACCAATATTTTCTCTGCTTGTAGTCAAATATGTGTAGTTAGACGTAAATTGACGAGGGTACAAGTTTGTACCCTTCGCAGAGATGGGCATGTGTAGAATAATGAAATATAAGGATTTTCGACGAAAGAATATATTCAGGCATTTGTTATTTATGATTTTAGTTGTTTTGTTATGCAAAGTTAGTAAACTGATTTGTTCAATTTTGAGAATGTTTTGAAAGGGTTTTGTACGTGTTTCTTTTATCTATCAGAGCTGGTATGATACCTATGTAAAATAGATTTGAATTTATGTAGATCAACTGTCTAGCTCCCGCATAAATCCCAATCCCGTGGGAATCCTGGGATAAAACGTAGCCTAGGTGTTATTCGGATGTAAACTATTTACTTACCAATTTTCTGGCTTCTGACTGTGAAAGATGTGCTCACGACAACTGGACTAAAACTTTATAGACTGAATATAGTCTGAAATAAATGTTTTGAAATGAATTTTGCAACGTGAAGCTGGTCGAGGCAAATATCCAGAGCCTTGAACATCGGCGACGTATTGCAAGTCTATCGGTTTTCTATCGGTTACGTTTCGGATAGTGTGCGATGAAATTGCACAATCTAATTCCATCAAGCCCGTTCCATCATCGGACTACAAGACAAACGGCGAAGCGCCATAGTTACATGGTGGACATCCTACCCACACGCACAAAAAGTTTGAGATTAGATTTATTGTGCGTACAGCTAACGAGTAGAATTCCCTGACAGAGTCTGTGTTTCCTAATTGCTATAACCTGGAAGTTTTTATGTCAAGAATGAATAGGTTACTTCTAGGCTAGCGTGCTTCAACCTCGACCACATCATCGCTTAACATCAGGTGAGATGGTAGTCAAACGTAAGCTTATCCTACTTCCTACTAATCCTACTTCCTACTAGTCCTACTTCCTACTCCTACTAATATTATAAATGCGAAAGTTTGTGAGGATGGATGGATGTTTGTTACTCTTTCACGCAAAAACTACTGAATGGATCTGAATGAAATTTGGTAAGTAGATAGTTGGCAGCCTGGAATAACACATAGGCTACTTTTTATCCCGAAATTTCCACGGGATCGGGATTTGCGCGGGAAAACCTTCCTACGCGTACGAAGTCGCGGGTAGAAGCTAGTCAAAAATAAAAAAAAGAATTGAATTAACGTGCTTTCGGAGGCTTTGAGGATCAGAAATCTGATGTAACTACGAATAAACCAACAGAAAAATCATGTCCTTTAAATGTTATTTTGTCATGCGAAGAGACACAATAAAAACTGTTGAAAATAAACAAAAAAGTCGGTAAAGTTAATGAAGATTGATTCTACGTGCATGCCTTTCATTCGATTCAACGAACAACTCAATCAAAATTAATCCATCAGTACACTCCTGGCCGTAATAACAGCACACGTACCATCTCAATTATTAACGAATTACACCCTACGATACACATTAAAACACAATAGTTTCCAATTAAGCATTTTTGGTGCAACGTCGCGTTTGCAGTTTTTAATTAACAATTGAATTATATATCGTTTAATTCGAATACTTTGCTGTATACTTACGTTTGGCCGAATCTGTAATTTGTGACTTTTGTCCGAAATTAATAGTGCTGTGCTGTATTTGTGTTGAGCTTTCGACTCGATAAGCATTTTAATATTGTAACTAGTGATGTGCGCAATATCGATACGTGAGTGATATAACTGAGTTGTGATTGGACTCTTTGTTTTAATTATTTATGAATTAACAAGCTACTTATTACTGATTTACTTTGGCTTTATTTGAAATATATCATGTATTTTCATAAAGTGGCGGTCAGTGACCTTTTTAGGGTTCCGTAGCCGATTTAGATTGCCAAAGAAGGAATCCTTATAGATTTGACATGTCTGTCTTTCTGCCCATCCATATGCCACAGCCATTTTATTTCGAAACTATTGGAACTACACAATATTGAATCTTGGTAGGTAGATTTATCTTTAAAACTACTTTAAGATTTTTATACTAAAAAAAATCTTAAACACGGAACCCTATTCCAGGTATTTTTAAAAAGTTGCCTTCATTATATCTAATAAGTAATAATTATTGCTTGCTATAATGACAGACCTACTTTGTATCTAGGTAATGTTTGGTAACAAGAAATTGTAAAGAAAATTATTTTGGAAATTCTTTGGACAATGACGTAAGTTCATTATCTACTAGCAGTTGCTCGCGACTTCGTTTGCGTGGGAAGTTTTTCCCATGTAAATCCAGACCCCGTGGGAATTTCGCGAAATCCCGTCTTAGTGAGCATCTACGTACTACAAGGAACCCACATGCAAAATTTGAGAGCCCTACTACTTGTAGTTTCTGAGATTTCGTGATTAATCAGTGAGTGGTATTTCGCTTTTATATATATATATATATATATATAGATTTATAGCAGAGGGTTGTCTATTTAACCTTGAAAAATGTTTGTTATACAACGTGTAATTTAAAGGGTACATACATACCAATACACTGATACCAGAGACCGAATTTTTCAAATTAAGAAGAACGAAAAGGATTATCGTGTTATTGGCAAGTGCCTTGGAAAGTTATTGACCCTCGTAGTGCTGTGACACGTTTGTTATGATTGGTATTCAAGAAATATATGAAACCAATAATTTGGTATCAATTCTTTGAGTCAGTTATTTTGTGCTGAAACTGCGCATAGAGACTCCATACCAGATGTTTTTTTGATGATGAGCCCTTTTGGATAGATATGGGGTTTCCGTTACACGTTGTATAGGTGTCATATGTATTAAAATTATAATGTTTGTTATATGAAAAAATATTATTAACAGGGGCGCGTTTCCCATATTCTTTAATTAATTTAAAATATTTTAGAATTTAAATTACTGGTAATCTTGTTAACCCCACGACAGCAGTGTAATGAGTGGGGTTTGAACCCGCAACCTCTCGATCACAAGGCCGACAACTTAGCCAGTAGGTCATTGACGCTTCAAATAAATAAAATAAAAACTAAATTGATATAATAATGTTAAAATAAATAAATGTTAATATGGATGGACCTCACTACGGTCCAAGCTCTCCTATCGTTGTGCCTTAAAGATTAATCAATGCGGCTTTGCCACGACCTAGCTAGCACTAAATACATTGGTCTCATAATCTCAATATAATTCCGAGCACAAGTCTCCGCCCTGTGTTTGACACTAACGACCAAGTAATTCAACTTGTTCTAGATTATATACATCAATCTTTTGCCGCTCAGAGAGAACTCGATTTGTACTTGGTGCGTAGAAATTCAGGTATTTTATTAGGGTTTGTTTTTATTACGTGCCTGAGTTTTTGTGGTTGGCTGTTCATCCAATATTACTTATAAAAGCCTGACATTTATTGATATTGAGTGGTTCTGTTTCTTAAAAGATTTGACGGGTTTATTGCTAATAATAATTCATTCATTTTCTATCGGTTACATTTCGGGGAGTATGCGATGGAATTACACAATCTAATTCCGCCAAGCACGTTCCATCATCGGACTACAAGACAAACGGCGATGCGCCATCGTTATATGGTGGACATCCCACCCATACGCACAAAACATTTTGGTAATATTTTCATTGTGCGTACGGCTAAGGAGTGGAATTCCCTGCCGGAGTTTATGTTTCCCGATAGCTATAACCTAGGTATTTAAGTCAAGAGTGAATAGGTTACTTCTAATCAAGCGTGCTCCATCTTCGACCACATCATCACTTACCATCAGGTGAGATGGTGGTCAAACGCGAGCATATTATCAATAAAAAAAAGGGTTTTATTCCCACTGAGCGTGGGCTCAGTGCGGGTTGTAGGTAGGATATAACTGTTTCAGGGGTTGCGGAAATGTTCTAACGAGATACCGCGGCCCCGGAACGCAAGGGCAATTGAAGGAGCAGGGTGGGTTTTTAGTCAGTAGAAGTCTGACACTCCCTTCGGTTACCCAAGCGGAAAAAAAAAAAACAAACAAAAAATAAAGGATATAACCATTTCCTCATGATGTTTTTGTTAACCATTTTGAGAACAGTGGTGAACATGTGAATTAACCAAAGTGACGTGCCAGCATGAGTTTGAACTAACAACACACAACTCGAAAGTTGAGCCCGCAACCTCTGCGCCTCTACTCTTTTTAACCGACTTCAAAAAAAGGAGGTTTACAATTCGTCTTGAACTTTTTTTTTTCTTTTTATTTATTTATTTATTATTTATTTATTAAAACTTTATGCAACACAAAATGTACAAAGGTGGATATCTCGGAGACGGCTGGACCGATTTGAAAAAATCTTTTTGCGTTTGAATGGGTATACTTTCCAGTTGGTCCCATTGTTACAAAATCAGGATCTGATCGTGGGATCTTGGAGGAATCGAGAGAATTCTTCAAATATTATAGGCACACCTATAGCGTTTTGGGTATTTCTTATAGTGCCTTGAGCAGTTGCTTCCGAAAAGTACCATTTGGGGAAGTTGAACTGATGATGAAGACCACAGATGGCCACTGAAACTCCTCAATAATAAGTATTTCGTGGATTGCGATTCGATTACTTGAGTACGGGTGTTAAACACTTTATGCTTGTCACAATACATATGGTGATGTAGAGCTGATGGTCAAATACCAGGAGAACTCCTCAAAAATTAACGGCTATGCACAGGGAAAAGCAATATTTTGTAAAAGGTGGTAAGTTGTTGACATTATGGCTTTTGTAACGAGATAAATTACAAACCAACTCACTAAAAAGAGTGAAAAAAAAATTTTTAGAAAAAAATAGAACCGACTTCCATATCAAAACACTACAAAGCTAAAAATAACTTTAATTTCGGAAGGCGGTGTGAAAAAAAAGGAAAATCCAAAACCAATAACACCGACTTCCGAAATTAAAGTTATTTTTGGCTTTGTAGTGTTTTGATATGGAAGTCGGTTCTATTTTTTGCTAAAAATTTTTTTTGCTTTATTAATAAAGCTTTTGCTTGCTACTTCGGTCGCGTGGGACGTTTTTCCCGAGTAATTCCCGATCCCGTAGAAATTTCGGGATTAATACTATCTTATGTCCTTCCCAGGGTTCTATACTATTCCCATACCATATTTCATCTCAATCGGTTCAGCGGTTTAGGAGTGAAAAGGTAACAGACAGACAGACAGAGTTACTTTCGCATTTATAATATTAGTATGGACTAGCTTTTGCCCGCGACTTCGTTCGAGTGGGAGGTTTTTCCCGCGTAATTCCCGATCCCGTGGAAATTCCGGAATAAAAACAATCCTATGTCCATCTCCTGGTTCTAAGCTCCCTACCAATTTTCAGCCAAATCGGTTCAACCGTTCTTGAGTTATAAATAGTGTAACTAACAAGATTTTCTTTTGTACAACGTGTAACGGAAACCCCATATCTATCCAAAAGGACTGAAGACAACATCTGGCATGGAGTCTCTATGCAGAGTTTCAGCACAAAATAACTGACTCACAGAATTGACCCCATATTATTGGTTTCATATGTTTCTTGAATACCAGTAATAACAAACGTGTCACAGCACTACGAGGGTCAATAACTTTCCACGTCACTTGCCAAGAAAACGAGAATTCTCTTCGTTCTTCTTAATTTGAAAAATTCGGCCTCTGGTATCAATGTATTGAAATTTCTAATAAGTTCCACACATGTAGACATAGGATTACAAAACCCTTGCTATATCATTTGTTATCATCCATAGAAGCCGTGCACTCGGTATGTATATACTCTTTAAATTACACGTTGTATAGTCTTCTTTTTTTCGGTCTGAAAATCAACAATTGACTTCTCCCGCTGTAGTTGGAGTGGAAAGAAGTGTCAGACTTCTACTGACTAATGACTAAAAACTCACAATGTTTCTTCAGTTGCTCTTCCGTTGCACGTTCCGGGGCTACTTTTTTTCTTAAGAACATTACGGCACCCCAGCAGTAGCTGTCATTTAGTATGTAAAATCGTAATACCGCATGAAATCAATTACTAAATATTGAAAATCTGCCCCTTACGTGCTTACTTTTCAGTACTTCGAATACTTCTCTCTAATGACCGGAGTAATCTAATTAGTTCAGTCTATCGTTGTCCAGTTGTCCAGTTGTCTGATCTGTACACTACTATCATAACTCGAAAAAATTCTTACTAATATTATAAATGTGAAATTGTGTGAGGATGGATGGATGAATCGCTGGTAGAACCTAGTAATATAATATACTTGCTTCTGCCCGCGACTTCCTCCTATCCCGTGGGAATTTCAGGATAAAAAGTAACCTACTTGTTATTCTAGGATGTCACCTATCTACTTACCAAATTTCATTAAGATCCGTTCAGTAGATTTTGCCTGAAAGAGCAACAAACATACATATATCCTCACAAACTTTCACATTTATAATATTAAGTTGGATTAGTAGGACAGTATTTTTAGCCACTCACAGGGTCGTTTCCGAGGTAAAGCAACATTTGCTAATATCGGTCTGTAGATGGGTGAACAGTGGACATAGCGAGATTCCAGACTGGAATTTTTAAATTCTGCTGTTTGTATTTCTAAAGTCAGTGACAATTTCTTATTTGCTAAATACAAAATTTTATTGCTAAGTCAGAGGATATAAAATTGTGGGTCGAGACGAGAACCATTGGTAGCCATCTGTTAAGGAAAAAAAGAAATAAAATTAGTCTAGAAATTAAATAATGCAATTAGGCGAGGGGACGGGGGCGTCTTTTTTATCTCAGTGCGAATTAGAGGCAGAGCTGATGTCACAGACTATAGAACCGACGCATCCGCCACAAAAAGTCATACCATTACTAGAACCAGCTTGCATACAGATATGGTTTAAATCATTTATTCTCAAAAAAGACATAACAAGCCACTTACATGAGAACATAAAATAAAATGTAAATTTGAAAACTGGTCACCGTAACGGGTCAGATCATAACGTTTTAGTATGTATAAAGTAGAGCCTCTCGATCAACAATTTCAACGCAACTGCATTATAGGGATTTATTGTAAGAATAATTTTTTAAATATAATTTTGCAGCTGCGATTTAAAACCGTTGAACGAGCTTACATTTTTTATGTTAGAAGGTAAATTATTAAATAATTGTGCTCCTTCATAAGTTATGCTCCTTTTGACATAATTTGTGTGAGTCCTTGGTAATACAAGTAAAGAAGGTTTTTGGTAATGGGAGAACACTGTAGACTCTTAGATTTGATTTACAAATTTTTATTTGTAGTTCCATTGTGCTGTATTACTTGGTCTATACTGTCCTCTCATACCTAACTAGCCTGTATTATAGATACATTGTAAGAGTAACTGTGGAGTTTCTTGCCGGTTCTTCTCCATAGAAAACGACCAATTTCGAACCGTGCACTAACTGCTGACGTTTTGAAAGTGCTCATGTAGGCCTTTGTGGAATAAAATATTTTGAGTTTGAGTTTGAAACGCCTATAAGAAATGCACCTCTTTTCCCACTTTATGCTTATTTTCTACATGTAGGTTACTTTTGACCCATTGTCAAAAGTTACAGTCTACTTATGAAAAAATTACCTTTAAAATGTACGCTCATTTTAAAGGTAATTTTTTCATAAGTAGATATTCAGTCTTGTAGTTTTTTGGTGGTAGTCAAACGTCCTAATATTTATGGTCATAAATTTGTACGAAGAGTGTGTGTTGAGCTATATGGAACAGTAGTGTAAAATACATTAATCTTCATTGAAATGAGAGGAATCTTTGACCAGTTTGGTGTTGATTGTTGTGCCAGCGATGTTTTTTTTTTGTACTGTAGCATTTGTGTGACGTCATTAGGTTAGATTAGATTCATTTATTTGCCAGAAATATGGTATTTTACAGATATTATAACAGATACACATTAGTTCTACATATTTCGCATGGCAATTTCGGCAATGGCTTTGGCAATAAATTCGGCATGCAAATTTTGTAACGATATCAGTTTATTAAATGCAGCGATGCAATTAAACAAAACAATAAAATTCCAACTTTAAAATATAAATGTCAAATAAATAAGTATATATTTTATAAATGTTTTCTATTTAAATTACAAACAAAGAAATTAAATTACAAAAATATCAACAGCTTAAAATCTCATTAATGTGTAGTAGCTTATGTGTCATTACAAGTGAACGCAGTGACTTCAAATACTTAGATGTTTTTTAATATTAATAGGCTCGCGTCGAAGATGGAGCTCCCTTACCTAGAAGTAACCCATTCACTCTTGATTTAAGGACCCCCGGGTTATAGCTATCAGGAAACACAGAATCCGGCAGGGAATTCCACTTATTTGCTCTACGCAAAATGAAAGTATTCCTAAAACGTCGACGACGACGACGTGTTCGCCGATGCGTTCCGTGGTCTATGCCTGAATAGGACGGCTGAGTTTCAGACTGAAATACAGATGACAGGTGGGCGGGACTGTTATTACTGGGGGCCTTCTTGTTTGTATAGGCTTGGAGTTCATCTGGTTGATATTGCTCCCCAATTTGGGGATGTTCATTACGTACTGTTACAAGCTTGGTGTAAATACTGAGGTATTTATTGGTCTACTAAATTCGTTGGTAAGTTTGTGTTGAAATTATGATTAGTAATTTAATTAAATTCTTTTTCAGGCTACCAGAGGCCCATAGAAAACTATACATACATAATATGTATGACTATGATGATGATAATGAGGTGTCTCATTGAGTTTCTTCATCAGTCAAATCTTTATTTTTGAACATAGTACTTCAATTCCATTTTCCAGATGTATGGTGCATCTAGACATGCAAAATTATATAATATTGCTAAGAAATTACTATTTTATCATACAATATTGCTTGCAGTCATCCCTTATACTTATAAGTCAGTATTTACACAATTAAAGCACCTGCTCTTGTGAGTATACAGTTGTATGTATTGTATCTTGTATGTATTAAAACAGAAGTTTATACTTGCAACCTATTGTTAACGATAAACTGGGGAGTTTTTTTCGGCCTTTTCCAGCAGTGGAATTGTCGTTGAGTGTATACTGCAAAAACATCAACTGCGCGATGGTTCGATTCACTGCGTATCGGTGTTTCGATTCCTGCTCGGAACCAATAGATAGAGATCAAATCTTATTGCTTTTATTAAGTGATTTTTAATGGGCTCGCGTTTGACCACCATCTCACCTGATGGTAAGTAGTGATGTGGTCGAAGATGGAGCAGGCTTACCTAGAAGTAACCTATTCACTCTTGACTTAAAGACCCCCAGAAAACACAGACTCCGGCACGGAATTCCACTCCTTAGCCGTACGCACAATGAAAGTATATACATATTCCTGAAACATTTTATGCGTATGGGTGGGATGACCACCATGTAACGATGGCGCATCGCCGTTTGTTTTGTAGTCCGATGATAGAACGAGCTTTAGTACTTTCTTTTAGCGTTTTGCTAAGTTAGTTTAACTGTATGTAAACCCACAATAACACAAATAATACATTTTTCTAATAGCGGGCACCATTTTGGTAACAAAACGAAACATATTTCTGTTCCTTAGTTACTAAATGCTAGCTCTGAAAAATAAAATTCTCCAACAGACCTCCGATTCACACAAAAATGAACATTTAAGCAACCCTGCAATAGTTTTTCAAAGAAACTGACATCATAGTTGGAACTTTGGCAATAACCCGGCAGAATTTAGTGGCACCTCATCAATTTAGACGTCCGTACTAACGCCGCCTCATTCTACGTGGTCAGGTTATGTATTGGTTTTGGAAGTTTGAGGTTTTTTGAAGTTTTAATAGTGCGAATACCAGAGTACATAGTTTTGTCGGCTGTAGACAAATTGGCTTTAGTTTGTACCAAAAGGCAAGTATTTGGAATGGTTTTTAAGATATTTGACTACAATATAAAGAGCAAAGAGAAGCATTCCACGTATATTGACTACCTACTTTCAAACAAAACATTTTTGACACGCAAAGATTGAATAGCTACTTGAAATCAAAACAGCTTTATAACAATAATGGACCTTATAATAAGCATGTTAAGGTTATTATTCACTTATTGTGTAAATCATGCCCAACATTTATAACAATAAAAATAAATGATTCTATGAAAAAATTATGTCAAAGGTCAATTTTTTCTTGTATAATAAAATGTATTAACAAAAAAAAACAATTACCCTCTGTACACCATTTTTCAAAACTACCCACATTAATTTACTTCCAAAACCACTACCCTACAATATAGTTAAAACTAATTTAGTATCGAATAGAGCGTCGGTAGCGGTGGTCGCGTTGGCAGCACTTGATTTATGCTCGTCGGGGCGTTCACCGAAACTACTGTCATTAGTCACTGAGGATCGGTTTTTATGCTAACCGTACCGTGAGTGATGAGCAGTAAGAAGATGTATTGTACCCATTGATTTTGAGGGTAAATTATTTTTGGGTTCATAGGGGTTAATTGATTAAAGTGGCTGAATTTTATTACGTATAATTTATGGCGTTAATCTGTACTTATATTTATAAAGCGGAAAAGTTAGTTTGTTTAAAGGCGCTAATCTTCGAAAGTCGTGGGTGGATTTGGATGCAATTTGGTATGGAAATAGTTTGAAGCTTGAGGAAGGTTAAAAGCTACTTAAAAAAGAAGGATTATGTTTTTGTCGTGATAAAGTCTCCTACATCATTTGTAATTATCTACAATAACTGCCTCCGTGGTCGAGTAGTTTAGGCATTTGCCTTGTAACCCGGTGGTCGTGGTTTCGATTCCCGTGGGAATAATACTTTGTAAAGTTATTTCCAGTTTGGCTAGGACATTGCAGGCCTGAATCACCTAACTGTCTGATAAAAAGATGGTTCCGTGCTTCAGAAGGCACGTATTAGCCGGTGGTCCGGGCGCCAAATGGCGGTCGTCAAAATAGACCACGTCGGAAGCCCTTGAGGCGGTCTAGAAACTCTGACACTAGGGTATGGGGTCGTTAGACCTTACCACCCACACGATAAGAATAAGATTATCTACAATACTATATTCTACTTAACATTGAGCTACCTATAAACTTAAAAAAAATATTGATTTAAGGGGCGACATGCGACTCTTAACATAACCTATTCACTCTTATTATTATATTACTCACACATAACATAACATAGCATCACTTTATCAATGCTGGGACACCGACCTCTCTCTAGGATGGAATGGGCTGTAATCGATTGGTGCATAATAAAAATCACAATTTTGTTATTATGGTCAAACATATTACCCATAAATTATTGGTATAGTTGCGTCCAAACAGGTGTAATATCGTCAATCAATCCTAAACCTTCTTTCCCATTTAAATGATATCTTTTACTTTATCTCGTAGATAATTTGATATACTATTCTTTAGTATACGGATTTTTATTTTAACTTCAAAGAAAAAAATAAAAAATCGTTTAATTCAGAAAATTGTTTTTAGACTAAACCTTGGATCGAGTGTCTGATGACTACTATCTCTAGGTCGTTGGCGGCTATCGTCACCTTAAGCAATTAGCCATTATTGTAGGCTATTGATGCATACATTTTAAACCGCTGCTTACACCAGAAGCAGCTTTCAACCCGCAATGAAACACTTATAATTTAACCTACAATTAATTTATTCATACCCACTCAAGCAATGATTTAAAAGCATCAGTGAAACAGAGAGATAATGTGAATTAAACAGTATCATGCGAGCGCTCGGCCGTGACGGGTGTCTAATAGGGTTGTCACGCTATAGTCGGGTAGTTGAGTGATGGATGGTTGGTTTGGCTCGGAATGTAACTGTGGTAGGCATGTTGTAACTGAAGGAACAGGGTGGGTTTTTAGTCAGTAGAAGTCTGACACTCCCTTCCGCTCCGCTCACAGCGGGAGCAGTCTTGATGATTTTCCCACCCAGAAAAAAAAATAGAGGTCTGTGTAAGAACCTGAGCTTATACCCAGCTAACAACGTTATATCCAAATAACTAAAGAAAATGTTTGATTAGAATATATGTTTATTTTCTCCTAGCAATGGCGCGGGACTTCGCTCCGTGGTCTTTATCACGATAAAAACATACTTCTTCTTTTTGCAGTCGGGTAAAAAGTACTTCTATACCAAATTCAGTGCAAATCCACCTTGTAGTCTCGAAGATTAGTGTGTTCAAATAAACGAATTTTTTCGCTGTATAATACTAGTTCAGATGTACAGACGCCTGTCAAATTTTCCCAATCATCCTTGAACGTAATTTCTTTAACAATAAAGTTGAAAATCTATTAAAGAAATTTGACAGATTGTTTTAGCTTGATGTGCTGTCGCCTGTACAAATGTTGTTTTTTGAGCACTGTACAGTTTCTATTGGAATTTGATTATAAACAAGCTGTGCCCAAGACTTCCATTGCCTTGGAAAGTTTTTCTTGCATTAATCCTAATCTCACGGGAATTCCGGGATTAAAATAGTAACTCATATGAAAGTTATGTATTGTATAACAGTAAATAGTACACGGTGGACTACCTGCGTATTTATTTTCTCCTGCTGTGTCAAATCTATCCAAAGGTTGTCTGTACACGATTGTTATTAGTGATAAGATTGGCCATACAGTTATGGTTTACAATAAACTTCTATGTTCCAGTGAAAGTCCAATTAAAATTTGGATTAACCCGAAAGACAGAGAGACAAAAGTATAAAAAATGTATGTTTGTTATACACAGATAACTATTGAAAAGCACTTGAAAATACAGTTGTTTTGAAATCACAGATGTAGCTTTTATGTATGCATAAATTGCTGAAGCAAGAATTTTAATATCATCATCCACATTATAGCAGAAATTGCGGACAAAAATACTTTTAATTCTAAGACTTAAATAAATTACTAACAATATCTTTTCTCTATTCAATATCTATTCCATTTAATTTCTAAAATAATTTTCCACTGTCTCCAAATTCACCCCCCTACTCCCCCAATACTGTCAACCCTGAACTCGCGTCGCCTATAAAGGTCCCCGTGATTTGTAGCCGCACCGCGCTCTATATCAAAGTTCCCGAACACCTGGATTTGCGACTCCCATGGGGGGAAAGGGGGAAAACTACAGTTTTGTTCCTTTTGGGGGCTGATCGATGGAGGAGTTCAGGATGTATGGGTGACGGCGTAGGTTTTTAGTTTGGACTAACCTTGGCCTGGAGTTTTAGTGATTTATGGTACCGTCGCGTTTTGGCACGCTACTGTGGGTTTTGAAAATGAACGTAACGTTAATGGTAACACTTAAATCAAATTTTCTGTTTTGGTGAATTGGTGTGTAGGAAAATATGTGATGGATGTTTTTATGTTGCATGATGAATTATACAAAGAGCACTTTTTTTTTGTTTTTATAGTTGATACGCTCGCGTTTGAGCATCATCTCACCTGATGTTAAGAGATGATGTGGTCGAAGATGAAGCACACTGACCTAGAAGTAACCTGTTCACTCTTGACGTAAAGACCCCCAGGTTATAGCTATCAGGAAACATAATCCTGCAGGAAATGCCACTTCTTGTAAAATAAGATAAAAATATACCTACTTTATTGTTTGCACATAAACTAAGTGGCATTCTTATCGCTGACACCGATGTGTATCATACAATTTAGTATAGGCTAAATTGGAGTATTCTGCAATGTAATACCGCTAGTATATACAACGTGTAACGGAAACCCCATATCTATCCAAAAGGACTGAAGACAACATCTGGTATGGAGTCTCTATGCAGTTTCAGCTCAAAATAAGTGACTCACAGAATTGACCCCAAATTATTGGTTTCATATGTTTCTTGAATACCAGTAATAACAAACGTGTCACAGCACTATGAAGGTCATCACTTTCCACGTCACTTGCCAATAAAATGATAATCTCTTCGTTCTTCATAATTTGAAAAACTCGGCCTCTGGTATCAATGTATTGAAATTTCTAATATGCTCCACACATGTAGACATAGGTTTAGAAAACCCTTGCCAAATAGTTTGTTATCATCCAAAGAAGCCGTGCACTCGGTATGTGCACGCCCTTTAAATTACACGTTGTAAATTCTATTTATCAGCAATAGCCCAGTGGTTACGAGCTCGATTTGCGAGTAGCAGGCCATAGGTTCGAACCCAGTCAGGCAAAGTTTGGTCATTTATATCATCACAACTATCCCTAAACCAGAATATCGGGATGTCTTAACACCAATATTTTATGACGGAAATCAAATCAAAAGTCGATTCTGAATCAACTGCTTTCAGTAATTGCGTTTATTCTGTTACATAGATGTATATTTCATCACCTTCTTCGCTTTCAAACCAACTTACCTACACTACCATAACTAAATACCATTTAGTGTCATTGACTTTCTAAACAAACGCACTAAAGCACTAACACTAATTGCGTTGGCACTTCTCAGCGTGTTAAGTGCCAAGATAAAGGCTAAGGCGTGAAACTGTAGAGATGCATCCGTTTGTGGTAACAAGTAGTGCCGAGCTTCGATACACACTTGCACAGTCATAGACGTGATTGAAATGCGGGTAATAGGTGATTTTTAAGGTTCCGTAGCCGTATGGCAAAAAACGGAACCCTTACAGTTTCGTCATATCTGTCTGTCTATCTTTCTGTCTGTCTGTCCGTCCGTCCGTATATCACAGCCATTTTATTCCGAAACTATTAAGAGTATACACATGAAACTTGGTAGATAGATGTATTCTGTGTACCGCTTTCAGATTTTAAGAAAAAAATATTTAAAATTAAGGGTGGCTCCGCATACATGGAACTGAAACTGAAAATATTTTTTTTCATGAAACCTATACGTCTGTGGTATCTACAACGTGTAACGGAAACCCCATATCTATCCAAAGGGGCTGAAGACAACATCTGGTATGGAGTCTATATGCACAGTTTCAGCTCAAAATAAGTGACACAAAGAATTGATACCAAATTATTGGTTTCATGTTTCTTGAATACCGATCATAACATACGTGTCACAGCACTACGAGGGTTAATAACTTTTCACGTCACTTGCCAATAACACGGTGATTCTCTTCGTTCTTCTTAATTTAAAAATTCTGCCTCTGTTATCAATGTATTGAAATTTCTAAATTTATATATATATATTTTTTTTTATTGCTAACAGGCTCGCGTTTGACCACCATCTCACCTGATGGTAAGTGATGATGTGGTCGAAGATGGAGCACGCTTACCTAAAAGTAACCTATTCACTCTTGACTTAAAGACCCCTAGGTTATAGCTATCGGGAAACACAGACTCCGGCAGGGAATTCCATTAAACTTCACACATGTAGATATAGGATTACAAAACCCTTGCCATATCGTTTATTATCATCCAAAGAAACCGTGCACTTGTACCCTTTAAATTACACGTTGTATAGGAAGGTCTTTAAAAATGATATTGAAGTTTCTAAAATTACTTTTTCGTAAGGTCAATCGTTTAAAAGATATACGCTTCCAAAGTGGTAAAATGTGTCGCCCCCCCTCTAACTTCTATAATAATGGAGGGAAAAATCTAAAAAAAATATTTGCTGTAGATCTTAATGTAAACTTTCAATGAAAATGAGTTTGAATGAGATCGGGTCAGCAGTTTTTGAGATATAGCATTTTTAAAATCGCAAATACAACTTTGTAATTCATACAAATACTATGAAAAATAAAGTTATTTGGCGTAGCTACTACGGAACCCATCATGGGCGAGTCTGACTCGCGCTTGGCCAATTTTTAACAATAGGCTATGCAGATACTGGTAATGTCCTGTGATACTGAGTATACTGACCCCGTACGTGTATCATTACTGGCTCAGCAACACACCCAATTCTCCGTGCGGGCGCACATCTAACCTACGCTAGCTCACTCGCGTGACTGCCAGTTGAAAGCTAGCCCAACTAACTATGTGTGCATGAGACAATGTTATATCTGTTTACATGTATAGGTATACGTAGATATACGTAGTGACAAGTGGCAAAAACTACAGATAGCAAGAGTCAATTTATATTTATTATTTATTTATGTTTATTTATGTCTATGAGTCTTTGTAACCTGAAAATAAATGATTAAATAAATAAATTAAATAAATAATAGCCGCAAGATAAACAGAAGATTGCAGCAACAACAAATTGGCTGTGTTAATTTGGTTTTGATTTCGGATGTGCCCGTTTTTGACCTCAATCACGCCTGATGGTAGTACGTGGTAGGTACAATGAGTCACTAATGAGATGATAACGCTATTAAGATATCGCTGTTAGCGATAAGACCTCCATTGTAACCATATTGAGCAGTATTGTGAATCAGTTGTGTTTAAATTATTGGTGTACAATAAAGAGTATTCTATATATTTATCTGTCTATAGCGCTGACCCAAGATATATTGAGATAAAGGTACCTATATGAATGATGGCTAGTTATTTGCAGTTGCATCGAGAGAAGTGGTCAAAATAATTTGAACACCTAATAAAAGAACACTGGTTCTTGTCCTCGACTTGGTACGCATGATTTTTCATAGAATCTTTCATAAACATGTTTTTTTCGGGCACGCCGCAATTGCGGCGGTAAGACCCCTCTTTGAGGAGTGGCTAGATCGGCGTCACGGCGTCCTGACCTACCGCATGACGCAGGTCCTCACCGGACACGGAAGTTTCGGGAGGTACCTGTGTCTGATGGGAAAGGAGGAAACGCATGGGTGTCACCACTGCGAGGGTCGCCCTGAGGACACAGTCGAGCACACGGTGCAGGACTGCCCCGCTTGGGCAGAGCACCGACGTGTCCTCACGGCGGCAATAGGCGGAGACCTCTCGCGCCCGGCATTGGTCGAGGCCATGCTGCGGGGCAAGAGGGAGTGGGAAGCGGTCGCCTCCTTCTGCGAAGCAGTCATGCTTCCGAAGGAGGAGGCGGGCCGCGTGAGGGAGAGGATGGCGTCCTCCCTCCAGCCCAGCCGCAGTGGTAGACGCCCACGGCGTCGGACGTCGGCCGAAGATCTCCGGCCACCGTAGGCGCGGGCATGCGGACAGCGAGTAAAGGGCAACTCGCTGTCCGACCATGGACCATGCCCGGGTCGACGGCGCGTCGTGTTCCACGCGCGCCTCAAAGAGCGTCAGCAATATGACGAGGCCCCCCGTAGAGGGCCGAAGCCTGCCGGGGTCGTGGGAGTCATCCCGTTACCGTGACCCCGGTACGTAAAGGGTTATTGAAGGAACACCGTGGTTTTAGTCAGTAAAAGTCTGACAGTCCCTCCCACCCTGCCCGGGGTGGGAGGACTTATTTGATAATTTTACCACGCTAAAAAAAAAAAAAAGCCTCTTTGGAGCCTTTGTTTTCAACTATCCCCTTGTGAAATTTCATAGATATCAGTTTAGCGGTATTGCCGTGAAAACGTAACTGGCACACAAACAGAACTTCACATTTATAATATACCTTTTGCCTGCTGCTTTATTCGTTTGATAGGTTTTTTTGTCAGCAAAAAGGTAACCTTTATTACAGACATACATTTGCATTTATAATGGTAGTAGAGATATTGCGAAGATGTAATTATGATTAATATTTCAATTTAATAATATTCTATTCTTTAAGGATTTAAACCTACATTTGGAAAACAATATCTATTCTATATAAAAAATAATATATGTATATTCTGTATTGTTACCAGAAAGGTGAAGTGCTGAGTTTTAAAACAATTCTTGAACTTTCCAAAGTTTAAAAATGTCTGCACTAGAGTGTTTCACAGTTTTAGTTTTTTAGTGTTTTAAAACACAATTTTCCTCTTAATAAAAGTTTTTCTGAAACTTTTCTTTGTCCAAGAGAACTTTGAAAGGCAAAAATCATAACTTTTGGAAACTAATAGTTGAGTGCTTTGTTTGAAAATTATTATTAAAATTTATAAAGTCAATGTTTTTGATCTTAAAACGGCCTGGCATACTAAATTGAATCTTATTCGGTATTATTAAGTTCTTAATTTAAATAAATTTATCGTATACAACGTGTAATTTAAAGGGAATATACATACCAAGTGCACGGCTTCTTTGGATGATAATAAACGATATGGCAAGGGTTTTCTAATCCTATGTGTACATGTTTGAAGCATATTAGAAATTTCAATACATTGATACCAGAGACCGAATTTTTCAAATTAAGAAGAACGAAGAGAATTATCGTTTTATTGGCAAGTGACGTGGAAAGTGATGACCCTCATAGTGCTGTGACACGTTTGTTATTACTGGTATTCAAGAAACATATGAAACCGATAATTTGGGGTCAATTCTGTGAGTCAGTTATTTTGAGCTGAAACTTTGCATAGAGACTCCATACCAGATGTTGTCTTCAGTTCTTTTGGATAGATATGGGGTTTCCGTTACACGTTGTATATCCCGAGACATGTTCCACGCGCGGCTCAAAGAGCAATCAGCAGCATTGACGGGCTTGTTAGGGCTGTTGCCTGCCGGGGTTGCGGAAATGTTTTAATGACATACAGCGCCCCAGAAAGTAAGGGTAGCTGAAGGAACAGGGTGGATAGAATTCACATCAACCCCTCCAACTAAGCTAAATACGCTTGTGTCTGGAATGGTGTGAACCTATTACGTAATAGTGTAATGGATGGTGTTCGAACCCACAACCTCTCGATCACAAGATCGACATCTAAGCCATTTTTGCTGCTTTAAAAGTATGTTTCATATAAAAGTATGTTACCATTCAAAGAGACGTTGACCTCTGAGTTTGTTTCAGTGTTTCTTCTCAGAGTAGTCAGTTAGGAAACACCGGCCTCATCTAGCTTACATTTACGAAAAAAGACGTGTGATTTATAACCTATTTGCAAAATAAACATCATTATTTCATTATTGCCGCAAAATGATAAGCATTTAATATCGTGAGAAAAGTGACTTGTCCTAAAACTTCAAAGAAGCCTGTTTTTCAGCAGTGAGAAAATTATGAGCAGATTATACGTGGTAAGGTGAAATGAAAGAAAAATGGGACGAGAAAACTTTTATAATATTGACAATTTATTTTGACATTGTTTGTAATTAGAATGTAGCACCATTTAATTAAAATTGACAATGTATTATTTCAATAATTTGATTCTTATTTTAGTTGACAATTGTATTATATTTTTAGCTTTATTCCAATACTTATTAATTACTTTTCTTGTTTATTTGTATACCAAAATGGCCAAACATGTCGAATTTTATTTTCTCATTGTGAACAACCTGCTTGACTCATGTTTCGATAAATTAATGGCTTAAATCTCTGAATCTCTTGAAAACGTGTAGCGCCGACAATATGATGATCAAGATTATACATACGTGGTAAGGTATAATACATAGCTTCATAATACTGGCACAACCAACAACACAAGACTTTTTAAGTTACAATACAAATCAGACAACACAAACTAGGTCACCTCAAAACCTAAATAACGTGAACAAAAAAACCAATACATAAACCCATAAAAATACAACTGAAACAATGAACCTATACAAATAGGTACAGTGAGCGACAAATGTGATTGTCCACAAAAAGAATTGATGACACAGTACAATGAATAAAATTGGGCGATAACACTTGCGTGTGCGACCGTACGTGAATGTCAAACGTTACGAGATTGGATTAAATAAATACTGTTTTAAATTTTGTCGCTTTTTTTTTTTGCTTTTTTCTGAGTTTTTCGTTTCCGTGAGCTGTAAAATTCGTGAGTCAATAGTTTGCGTGCAAAATCGGTTCCCATATCAGAGATATGTGTACAGAATGTACGGTGCAGGTGTTCAAATATAAATATATTTCTTGTTCTAGATACCGTCGCATATACTGATAAAAGGTCAATATCTGAGCAGACTAGTTTTTTTTTTGTAGATTCAATTCCAATTTTATTACAAGTGCTCTTAAAAAAATATCTCCGGGCTACTACTGAGAAATTTCTTAAAGAAAAACCCAATAACATTTATTGACTGACCCCGGGAATCAAACCCGAGGCCTCTTGCTCAGCAGTCGCGTTTGGAACCACTCGACCAACGAGGCAGTCCTAATTTCCTCCATTTTAACCCCAAAATGCTCACCTAGATACAATCCATCGTTCCGGCTTTATTACATATAGAATGTTTGTGTTCATTTGAAAATTCTCACTACTAGAGCGAACTAGTTAAAACCATTTGGAACCAGTTATAACCGCTCTAGGGTTGGCAATGTTATGGTGAAAAAGACGAGATTTTAATTGAGTTACTTTAATTAATTATGTAATAAATTAATAGTTTAAAAACACTAGAAAAACACGCTTTTATAAATGCACGTAAAAACAAAAAAAAAAAACAATTAAACGGTCGATCCCCCCAGAGGATTTGAAAGTGACATCTATAAAAAATAAATCTATGGAACCTTGAAACCTGATCGTGTTCAAAGTCCATTACGTGGCCTTTCTCACAAGTGCAATCACGACTATGATACGATATTCCATCATGGATTGCCAATGCCTATCTTCCGGCTTCATCATCAGACCTTGAAACCTAATCGTGGTCATAGTTCATTACAAGAACTTTCTAAGAAATCCACAAACAGCTATGATACGATTCTCCATCATGAAGTTGCAGTTCACATCTTCCGGCTCCATCATCAGATCAGTTCGACAGTACCATATTATTGTATTGTCATCAGAACTACATACAGCTGCCAATTCCATTACGCCACGACCCTTGGAAGATGGTTAAATTAGTTACCTTAGATTCCATTACATAGTTAGTTACATACAGGTCGACCTAATAAAAGCGTGTTAAAAATGGATTGTTTTTTTAGAGAAATAATATATGTACATTTGTTTAGAAATGAGGTTACGGACAAAAAATATTATTTTGGAGTAAAAGTGGGATGGTTCGTAATTATAATATTTTAATTGTATGAGTTTATGATGAACTGTGTTATTCTAGTATCAAATAGGTCTCTTCTCTACAATTTAACATTTGGTAGGTAAATTTTTATTTTTGGTAAATTTTTAGGTTTTCTATCGGTTACATTTCGGGGAGTGTGCGATGGAATTACACAGTCTAATTCCACCAAGCCCGTTCCATCATCGGACTACGAGACAAACGACGAAGCGCCATCGTTACATGGTTGACATCCCACCCATACGCGCCAAACGTTTTGGGAATACCTTCATTGTGCGTACGGCTAAGGAGTGGAATTCCCTGCCGGAGTCTGTGTTTCCCGATAGCTATAACCTAGGAGTCTTTAAGTCAAGAGTGAATAGGTTACTTTTAGGTAAGCGTGCTCCATCTTCGACCACATCATCACTTACCATCAGGTGAGATGGTGGTCAAACGCGAACCTATTCTAAATAAAAAAAAAAATAAAAAAAATTTTCATTGTTGGAGTCATTATAATACGAGGGCGGCATAATCGTATGTCCGAAAAAACTCTTTCATTTGAAATACAAAAAAAAAACAAAGCATACAATAGGGTAAAAAAGAAATTACTAACTTACATGTAGTACCTATTAGCTTAGGCCATCAATGGCATACCATCAGGCCTTATCAAGAGCGAGCTCACACAAAAAAATATAATTTATAACGAAAAACTCAAAAACTGATTTCTAATAGGACCAAAAATCTCTTAAATCAATATTTATACAAATATGTATTTAATTATTTACATGGGAAACCAATAGCTAAATAAATTAATCTAGAAATAATATGAGAATTTGACAGCCAATTACATGTCTCCACCTATGTTTATTTATTTACACTTTATGCACAGGTACAATCGCGGACTAAAGTCAACCATGAGTAGCAACATGTGAAGTTAATTAAATAAAACTGTGAACGACATAGTACCGTCAGCAGGAAAACGGTATATTTAATATTATATTAATAACATTATTATATTATAAATAAAAGTGTGTTTGTCTTTCAGTCACGTCAAAACGGAGTAACTGATCGATGTGATTAAATTTTAGCTGTAGAGATACTTGAAGGCCTGTAAACTAAATTCATCAGGCCACTTCATTTTGCTGAAAAACCGCGAAGCTAATTTCACATAAATGAAATAAAACTTTTTACATTCCTTTTAGTATTACATTTGAACAGTTCAGGGGCGACTGATTTTAGCGAAATTTGTCTAGCTAACGTTAATTTTGACATAGCCATTTATACTCATTATTATCATGCAATGAACCAGAAACCATGCAAGTGATTACACAATCATTGAGCGGTTACCAAAATTACATCGGAACAATACTGACAACCCTATCGTATTGGAAAATTCAGTTTTATCGATCAAAACATTTAGTTGCTTCTAAAATCTACCTAAAGGACCAAATAAAATAATTATTTTGTGAAACAGGAAACTACCCTATTAGTCACGATAAGGCGTGTTTTTTATTTTTCGAAAATCTAAGTAACGGACCAAGTAACGGACGATGGAATTACACAATCTAATTCCACCAAGCCCGTTCCATCATCGGACTACAAGACAAACGGCGATGCGCCATCGTTACATGGTGGACATCCCACCCATACACACAATACGTTTTGGGAATACTTTCATTGTGCGTTCGACTAAGGAGTGGAATTCCCTGCCGAAGTTTCCCGATATAACCTGGGGTCTTTAAGTCAAGAGTGAATAGGTTACCTCTAGGTAAGCGTGCTCCATCTTAGTCCACATCATCACTTACCTATACATACTCTCACGAGCCTGTTATCAATAAAAAAGTAGAATAATCATTTTGAAACACAAGAAAGTACCCTATTCTCATTATTCATATCCGAAACTAATGAAAATATTATTATGTATTCGTAGAATACATATCGTTGCCAGGTCAGTGAGCATTTGCTTACACTTAATTGACTTCGAAAAATATGCTGCAAAACTTTTATTTTAATCTTGGATGAAATAGGAGTTATATCAGAGTTATATTGTAGGCATCATCATGTTGTCATACTATGCAACGTGTAACGGAAACCCCATATATATCCAAAAGGACAGAAGACAACATCTGGTATGGAGTCTCTATGCACAGTTTCAGCTCAAAATTAATGACTCAAAGAACTGATACCAAATTATCGGTTTCACATGTTTCTTGAAAACCATACATAACAAACGTGTCACAGAACTACGAGGGTCAATAACTTCCCACGTCACTTGCCAATAACACGATAAATCTCTTCATTCTTCTTCATTTGAAAAATTCGGTCTCTGGTATCAATGTATTGAAATTTTTAATAAATCCACATATGTAGACATAGGATTACAAAAACCTTGCCATAACATTTACTATCGTCCAAAGAAGGCGTGCGATTGTAATGTATTACCCTTTATGTTACACGTTGTATTTTTAAATTAATAACCCTTTTTATTCTGGGTGGGAAAAGCATCGAATGACTTCTCCTGCTCTGGGTGGAGCGGAAGGGAGTGTCAGACTTCTACTGACTAAAACCCACCCTGTTCCTTCAGCTGCCCTAAAGTTCCAGGGGCGTCCCATCTCCCGGCAAGCATCTCGCAACCCGGACAGACAAAATTAATAACTCTGGCGAATATGTTATTATGATCAGTACCACTGTAGAGGCTGATGCGATTTGGTAAGAAAAACATTGATTTCCAAAACCCATCTGAGTCGAAATTCATTGCTTGATTGTCAATATGAGAACAATGACGGAAAACGATGAATATTATAATTACATTACTGCACTTACTTAAACTAAATTTTCACTAAAAGTAAACTTTAAGTTACTTAAAGTTCAAAGTTATGCGATAACAGACAATACAATACAATCTTTTTATTTCAGACCATATATCCATAAAATGTTAGTAACTTATTCCTTAGAACTTCTAGTGCTTATATCCATCACTCTTCCCACAAACTGCTTCATAATAGGAGAGGACACACTCACCGTTCTCAGGATGCTGAACTAATATTTGCGCTGTTTGGAGTGGCCTGCTCAAATCTGTGTGATTCTTGCCTCAAACACACACAGAGAACACATACAGATTGTACTTCGGGAAGTGTGCGCAGGAGCTCCATGACCTGATCCCTCCATCTCCCTTTCACTACCGGTCTACCAGACGCACGGCTGAATACCATCCACACTTGGTTGATATACCGTCTTATCGTACCAAGCGCTTCTCCTCCATATTATTGTGCGCACTTCCAAGCTGTGGAATTCTCTGCCGGCTTTTGTGTTCCCTGCCACTTATGGTTATGACATTTCAACCTTTAAAGCACGAGTAAATAGGCATCTTCTGGGCTCGCTCGTTCCATCGTAGACCTCATCTATCGCTTACCACCAGGCGAGATCGAGGTCAAGAGTGAGCTCATTCTGAATTAAAAAAAAAAGAAAAACAGCACCACAGACATAAACCTACTTACTATTTCTGAGTTCAACTTGACGTGCTTTTCTATACGCGCCGGAATCTCGACAATCATGTAAACATGTTCACTCATTTAAGGACCGACCTCTATAAGCGTTGCTTAACTTTGAAAATCATCCCGTTTGGCTATTACTATTTAGCTTCGAGCACCTAGCTAGAATATGTCTTTGTTTTTTGTTAAAGCCTGCAATACATGTTGGCCGAGCGTTGTCGAGTGAAGGCCAATACCAACATGTAGACGGTATATTTGCCTTGTCTTGCTATCTTTCGGTGTCACTTGTCTAGTTGGCCGAGTGGAGGCCAGCGCCAACGTGTATAGAGTTCATTTGGTACAACTTGTCTTCGCTCGCCGTTCGCCTCACTTCGGATCGGTGTCGGTTTTTGGTCACAAATCACAGGCCTGCGCTCGGCCAACGTGTGGGCAGCTCTACAGACCCTCTTCTACATTGGTCGTCTGCATTGGCGTTCGACGAACTTGTCGAACTTGTCGAACGTGTCGACATTATTTTTTGCCTTGTACCTATTTGCCAACGCTAGCGTTGGCCTACGCTCGGCCAACATGTTTATTACGGATAAGCCCGCTCTTGACCCTGATTACACCTGATGCTAAGAGATAGATGAGGTCTACGATGGAACGAGCGAGCCCAGATGATGTCTGTTCACTCTTGCTTTAAAGACTGACGGGTCATATGTGGCAGGGAACACAGAAGCTGGCAGAGAGTTCCACAGCTTGGCTGTGCGCACATTAAATGTAGAGGAGAAGCGCTTACTGAGACAAGACGGTATATCGATAAAAAATATCGATTAAAAACTTAATAACCAGCAATCCTACTCTAGAACCTTGCCAAATAATAGTGGTACACTTCCACAGTTAGGCAAGGTATGTACTCAGGTAGTTTTAAGCGTTCCTAGCAGTCGATAGTTTATCTAGTTTCCAAGCTGATTCTAACTAGATTGTGGAGGATACCTGCGCAGTTTCAACTGTGAATGGGGTTGATAGAATTCGTGTTTGTAATTCATTACCACGTTGCTTGAAGGAATCTAGCCACCCATCCAAAGACTGTTGCTTAACCTTAGATATCGACCCGTTTTTTTCGATGGATAAAATCATCTTATGACTTCCCCCGCTCTGTGGGGAGCGGAAGGGAGTGTCTGACTTCTACTGACTAAAAACCCACCCTATTCCTACACTGCCCTTAGGTTCCGGGACCATGGTGACTCGTTAGAACATTCCCGCAACCCCGGAAAGGTCCTATGCGGCTTTTATTATTCAGCTAAGTCTTCCCTGTACTTAAGTCACAAAACTATATTAAAAATTCCTTGGAAATGTATATAAAATACTAAAGAATATACATAATTATTTTCTTTAAAATGTGGGTAGTTTTCTTTTCTGAGAAAATACCTCGAGAGCTTCCTTCAAACTAGGAACGAACAAAATCTACGAGAGAACACAATATAACGACATTACCTACTGCAGCGAAGCGAATTACGAATCAAAATCCTCAAAACACTCCAATACCAACCTTATTTCCATCACTCCAGCACACAAAATCCTTTAACGCTAGATCCAAGAAATGGAAAATAGAAAATTAGACTTTACATCTATAGTTTTAAAATTCAATTTTCAATAAAAGCAATCCTACTGCTGTTAAGAAATGGTAATGATTTTACGATTGTGAACCGTATCACTTGTGTATTAGGGTGCAATACTGTTTGTTTTGAATTAAAATTTTGTGTTTCACTGGCGGGATTCGGATACATTTACTTACCTCATACTAAAAGTTATTCAATTTCATTGTTTTTAAAAGGGATTTAGTGTGAAAACGTATCATGTTATTTGGTCTTTGGAAACATTTAAACGGTTTTTCATATTGCGCTCCACTTATTTTCATTCTTAAATTGTTTTTAACATAGTAAATTCGACTTTTACATACAAGAAAAGGTATTTGAGATTGTACCTGTAGTTATCGGGGTCTGTTCTTGGATGGGTGAGCTATCAGTTTGCTTTGAGAACCATGTCTCAATGAACCTCACCCATGTGTAGATCATCCTAATTTATCACGAAATCTAAGTCTGACACCGGTACCGTGTAAATCCAAAACACTGTATCTTAAGATACAGTGTTTTGGATTAACAACGCTCATTCGATTTCTTTTAGCCTGATCTATCGTCCTGCATTCACATATTTTTTACTTTGTATGGAAAGTTCTGAGATATGACTATGCTAATAACACTGTATTTACTTAAAAATACAGTTTTACTATAACAAAACACGGCAACTTAAGATACCGTGTACTGCCAAAATAATTTTCGCGCGTTGCAAGATACAGTGTTTTGTCAAAACAAAGTAGCATGCTTGCGCGTTGCGGGCGCGCCAATCAGGAGCGAGAACCGGCGGCAATCTCAATGGTTATTGGATGATTTGACAGAGAACGAACGGATGACTGCCGGGATCAGCAGTAATATTTTTTTTTTGTATAGAGACAGAGACTGTTTCCTTTATTTTCCAAGACTTTAAAGTTATTGTGTAGAAGAATATATGAAACCGTGTAGTTGGTCTCATTTCCATAAGATATTATAAATTAGCTCATAAGTCAATACCACTTCCTTATAATTCTTTCGATTTTGTACAATATATAAAGACGTAGCTACAAAACACGGAAGTGGACTTACTCAAAAAGTTATGACCGTCTTTTCAAAACCTTGTCTTTTGCTTTGAATATATGTTCTACTTAATTAGTCTATGTTTTTATCCACCTGCCATGTTATCTCTTCATCACCCATGGCTAACTGGTAGAGAATGCCTAAGACATTAAGTCCGCCCTTGTACATTTTGTGTTGCATAAAGTTTTAATAAATAAATAAATCCAGAAGGTTTCCATGTTTGCTAATGATTATGGAAGGAGAATAAAAACAAATACATTTCTTGAAAAGAAAGGATGCACAAAACCTTTTAGTGAAATTGCAAATGGCAAACCAATCTACTCCATTCATTACCTACTAATTTTGTTGTTCTTGTAGCTAAATAAATTTTGATGATTAATTATTATGTAAGTTCATAAAATTTTATTGTCCTATTAGTTTTCTATTATCTTCCAGTTTTTATATGAAACTGTAAGACTGATTCTGTTGCCATAATAGTTAAAAAAATATTTTACAAACTTTTTGTAAGATATATACCTAATTGTGAACCTACGAGTCTTTTTTACTCGATATTTTATTTTTCAATACATATAATAGACTCCATCTAATAAAAAATCTGACTGAAAATTCCTATGATATATTTCTAGACCCTGTTTTATCAAGTCAATACACTGTAACTCTAAAACATACAGTGTATTGTCATAACAATTTCTTCACTTGCTTCTGACGACTATTATGGCAATTCAAGTTATTCAAGATTATTTGTTGTGTATATTCTACTTGTATATGAAACCTAGCGGGCTAGATCACTTATAAAATTACCTTTAATTTGATACCAAACACTGAATAGTTGCCAAAGTAATTTTTGGAGTAATCTTCGAAAAACAGAAAAAATCTATTTTGCTCAATTTCTCAAAGAGCAATGCTGAATGTCCATAGTAACTTTGGCTCAATATAAAATTCTCACGGCCAGTGATGAAAATAATTTTTTTGTGTGTAGTTCAATACTAAGAACTGTTTCTTAGCATTTAATATTGTATAGAACTGCTAACAAAAAAATATTGCATAAATACAAATATGGAATTTTGAGGTTATTACAATTTGACTATACATGTTTGTACACGCTTACATTTAGCACTAAAGTAATTACTTCTGTCTAATTAAATAAAAGTACTTTACTTCGAGAATAGAGGTCCACTGCTGTAACAATGAACGAACTTCTTCGCATTCTACTAAATACCTCCGCATTCGGAAAACATTCAATCCACAATTAGTGCAACGTTGTTGGTTAGACATGGTCACAACAATGGATGTACTTCAACACTTCGAAAAGCAAAAGAGTCTCATAAAACAGAGAAGGAAACGTAAACGCATGCACTTCGCAATATCACCGACAACAACAACTCAAAGAGTATGTAATACCAAGGATCTTCTACCTACTAACTGGATTGCTTACGAATGATTCAAAGAATACAGAAAGTCTTTCTTAGTTGTTAAACAATAGAGTATAAACTTGCACGCATAAAACTGAAGGAACTATTCGTTCCGAGCGAGACAGTGCCGTGTGTGGATTGTGTCCCTTTCTTCTGTGTGTCAGATTAAAAATATTTATTTCAGTGGTAATTTTTTCGACCTGTCTGTTGTAGTAATAACACCTAGTTTTAAACTTCTTTGGAATTCTATCTTTAAAATGAATTGCCATTATTACTATATGCATATTAATGAAAATTAAAGTTATTTTACCATGCAATCACAAGATGTTTAAAACAAAAAAAAATGGAATTTGTAACAATTAGTAGTGATATACTATACATGGCAATTACTACGTTGCTGTCTGACGTTTACTTGACATCTGTATGTTTGTAAATTTGCATTAGATTTAATTTTGTGAGTTTTCGTAATATTAAAGTGCAAGCTACTGTAACCATGGTAAGAACGTGTTTTGTGGTTAATCGCAAGAGTGAAGGGTACCTACCCCGGGTCTGGAATTTCCTTTTTTAAGTAAGTTTTGTGACTTTGTTTACAAATTGCATTTAGGGTGACTATGTTTTCATTGTAAAAGTGGATGTTCTTCTCTTTATTCTTCTTATTTATTATTGAAGTGAAAACTTCTTTAGCGGCGTTGTGCACTTTTTTTGTAATGGGTAAAAAATGTTAAACGCGCGTCAGGACACGTGACCTGATCGAAAATTCGTAAGGCGGACGGAGAGTCTAAGAGATAAACTTTTTAATGTAATATAAATTGTCATGTTTGTGTACTACAGCGCAATAAATAAATATTGTATTCTACTATTCTACGATAATTAAAGCAATTCGTGCAAAATTATTCCCTAAACATTCCAAAATATCAAAAATTCACAACGTTAATATTCAAGTTTTCACTTCTGCCGGCACTCCCGGAGTGCAACCCGTCGTTTTTTTTCTTTCTTCTCATTATTTATCATTTTTTGTTATTTTAAGCTTTCCTATAAATGATGATCGAGACCGGTGGCTCAGTGTTCTACACAGAAAAAGGTCAGAAACGGTTCCAAAATTTGTAGCAACCATTTCAAGCCCGAAGAAATATTGCATTTCGAAACAAGGTCAAATGATGCAATTCCATCCATTTTCCCTAAAGTAGGTTTTAAATCTTTACAAATGACATGAAGATCACCGTTTCGAAATAGAATATGAGCGTAGCAAGATGAATTTTCATTTTGAATCTATCTTAACCATAAATACTAAAATATTGTTCTCATCAATCTATTATTATTTTAGATTCCTGTTAAAGCGAAACAAATAAATGTTTTAAGTACTATAATATTGAAACCCACTAAAGAAAAGAATATACAACCTGTACTGGGCACATTCAAAGATCTGGTAAGTGAAAGTTATGAAAGGAGTCAAATTAATAAGCATAAAAGTCGACATTTTAGTTGATTTATTTACTTTTGCTTAGCAAATTGATGGCAAAAATATTTTATATCATTTTGGCCAAAAACTCAGCTACGCAAACTTGCTTACAAGTGTAGTTTATTATATTAATAATAGTAATTATTAATATATAACTTAATTACTTAACTCTTTTCCACTGCAGTTAGTTAATGTCGACAAATAATAATAATAATTCATATTTTAAAGATTATTTTCATACTTTTAACTAATAATAGTGTAATACATTTTTTAGGGTTGTGTGTCAAGCCAATCTTGTAACAAACCTGCAGCTGCAACATATGAGGAACTAGAAAATATAGAACCAACCTAATAATAATAACCTTATAATTGTCATTCGATCTGCCCCCTTTATATTTAGAATTATGTTTGTTAATAATATTGATTTCTAACCTTAAATAGCACATGTGGTGTTAGCCTGTAATTAATTGTTACACTTATAAATGTAATATGACTGTTTTATACAAATGTATAGTGTAAACAATTGTAGGTTAACCTAAATAAATATATACATAAATAAATTATATCTCTTCTGTTATTCTTTCTATTTATAATCATCGTTTTTCATGAAGGGTTTTATTAGTTTTAATTATATATAAACACTAGTACTAACGCGGGGCTTTGCTCCCGTGGATTCTATCACGGTAAAAACATAACTCTCCTTTTTTGCCGTCGCGTGAAAAGTAGCCTATAACCTTCCTCAAGCTTCAAGCTACTTCCGTACCAAATTGCATCCAAATCCACCCAGTACTTTCGAAGATTAGCGCGTTCAAGCAAACAAACAAACTTTTCCTCTGTATAATATTAGTATAGATTGCATCATTTTCAATTTCAATTCATTTTATTTTTAGTCTACTGGTTCTGACCGTACAAGTGTCGAATAAACGTAGATTACCAATTAATGCACGTTTATTTGGACGTCTATACCACTGCCTATCAAGGCCAAGCCTTCGAAGAATTGCCAGCTGGTGATTCTGTTATTAATTCTGTATCTGCAATAATTGTATTTGTATCACGGGTCTTAACCACTTTGAAAGTTTATAATTCAACGCAATAAAGTCTGCTTAACAAACCCAATTTTGCATTTAGCCCGCATAAGGAAGGGTTTATTATAGAAATTAGCGCGCTTAATATAAGTTCCTCAGATATATATTGAGAACTAGCTTTTCGCCCACGTGGAATTCTGTTATATCGCGCTACCAAGCAACTATTCAAAAATCTGAGATAGAAAGAACCCTATATAGATCCCAGGGTTTTAAACTATGTATCTCCATGCCAAATTTTTTCGAAAGCGGCTCTGTGGTTTAACCGTGAAAGCGTAACAGACCGACACAGACCTTTGTATTTACAATAGAACTAGTACTCACGCGGGGCTTCGCTCCCGTGGATTCTATCACGGTAAAAACATAACTCTCCTTTAGGAGTAGCCTATAACCTTCCTCAAGCTTCAAGCTACTTCCATACCAAATTGCATACAAATCTACCCAGTACTTTCGAAGTTTAGCGCGTTCAAGCAAACAAACAAACTTTTCCGCTTTATAATATTAGTATAGATTTATTTCTTTCTTTCTATTTAATAGGTTGTTAAGAAAAAAAACCGGCCAAGTACGAGTCGGACTCACGCATGAAGGGTATTTTTATAGGTAGGTAATGAATGGTACGGAACCATTACCTATAAAAAGCGCCAAAAAAATCATAACTGTTGTATGGGAGTCTCCCTTGAATATTTATTTTAATTAATTTTTAGTATTTTTTGTTATAGCGGTAACAGAAATACATCATTTGTAAGGTTAATAATAAATGTCTTAAAAAAACCTGCAAATATTGCATCAAATAAAATTGTCCTTACGTTTATCACGAATTGATATACACACTACTAGAAAGAGATAGCTAGGTCCTTCGAGGGTATACTCTTCGGAACGGATTTGAGTTTCGCGTCCGCATTCCAGTTTAGGTACAAGTTCCTTGTGTAATACACTATGTTTTATTGTTTTACAACAACTGTTTGTGTTTGTAATGTCAATCAATTCCCTTTGTGTCACTTTTGACACTTGTTCGAGTTTTTATTTCGCAGAATAGTCAACATCGCCTTTGCTTGCCATGTATAAAAATAGAATAGAGTTTTTATTCTCAATAATTAAAATATTATTTCAGATTTTTTATATAATTAAATGCGATTATTGTTCACCACATATTGTTACTATTTTTAATATAGAAAAGAATACATAAAACAATAAATAATTTGAAATAAAAACTGATTAATAAGTTTAATTGCAGCATATTGACAACTCAACCTTTTTTCGACAATTTCCGGTCAGCTATTTGTTTATTAATAAATCAATTCTAATGAAGAAGTTCTCGAAAGAAATTAAATACAAACTTATAGTTTAGATTTTATTGTATAGATTCTTATACATTAAAGATAAATGGCCGAGCCATTTTAAATTTAAAAGTTGTGTAGGCCAGGAACCGTCTTTGTTCTTTGTTTTTTGTAGTTACAGTGTTTTGGATTGACACGGTACACCGCTCCTAACAGTGAAAATATCCCCGAAAAAAAAATCTGTAACATTAGTTTAACAAACCTTAATACGTTCAATTTTTTGCTGTGTGTCTGAATTTTAAATATCCTTGTATAAATACATCCATACGATGTATAGTTGCGAGGATTTTAAGGTCTCCGTACGTTATATGGAACGACAAAATCAGTATCCTCAAAGGGTCAGTTGTGTGTCGGTATAATATCTGTTTGTTAATTTGCTACGAACGTACTGATCCGACTCAGTTGTTTGGTACACATTTGATGTTCTGTGACCCAAACGCAAACGTAACGTAAACATATAAGTTTCGTGTATGGTACCTATCTGACGTGGGGACAAAGCTATGATTTTTAAGTAACATATTAAAAAAAGCTTTATTTTATTCTTTATATGCTTGCGTTTGACGACTATATCACCTGGTGGTAAGCTATGGTGTGACCGAAGATGAAGCACGCTTGCCTAGAAGTAACCTATTAAGTCTAGACTTAAAAACCTAGGGGAGGTTTTATATATATAATATACATATTAGGAAACACAGACTCCGGCAGGGTATAATACTTTTTTCATTTAAGTTAAGGTTCATATTTAACTTTTGAGTAAAAATCTGACTGATTCCTGACTTACAGGTTTTGAATAAATCTTAGATTACTACACTAGTCTTTTACAATTTATTTAAAAAAAAATGTATATACCATAATTATAGTAGTTTATAGTTTAGGTGTAATAAAAAAGTTTGTATCAAACTTTTCATGAAATTATAGTAAGTTTATAGAACTTTGAAATTAATAGAATGAACAATGGGTGGTCTTGTCGATAAAAGCGATTTGTTGCAGATGATCTTTGGGTAGATTAAACTGAACAGAAAAAACAACAATTTGTCCACGATGTAATATTTACTTATACAACATGTATCGTAATTAACGCACACCCTCAAACACCCCAATTAGAAAATTATGTTATTATCATAAAACAAACTCTGAATTTTTAGTTTTACTTGTTTAAACAGTTTTTTAAGACTTTAACTTCCTTTAAATGAGTTTCATTTGTCTGTAATGTGTACTGAATGACGGAATTTATATAAATTGCACTTTAAAATTTATTACTTTAATTTACGGTCCATAGTTAGTCTGTTTTTACTATACAGCGAAATTGTAATTTGTAATTTACGTAGATTCACTTGCTTTAGGATAAAAATTATCGATATTAAAAACCTTAAAAATCGATTCAGTAAGCGATTCTGAATAAACTAATTTCAGGATGTGCATTAATTATGTTAAATGTTGTATACAACACACCTAATAACACACATCTACGTTCAATCCATGTTCGAGTCCAATTCGTACCCGACCGTTTTTTTTTTTTCGAAACACTAGTTAGTCTATCTAGTAATGAGCATTTAATCTACACTTTTATTCCCAAGACATAGCAGGTTTGTTTTAAACAACATTATCATATATCAGTTGCCATGCGGTAGTACCCAGATTATCATCCATTTTATGCTGACCTACCCTGCCCTTCTCACCGTACCAATATTCTTCAACAGAGACGGTATTAAGGAAAAAAGAGACGGGCCTTGTTGAAATGGTGGCAAGAAACTTGATAGGTGAAACCTTAGGAATATAGTATCCAGTTGGGTGGGAAAAAAAAAAAAAAAAAAAATGTGTGTAACCTGTGATTTTTTTATTTGACAGACGGTAGTAGCATGTGGTGGTAATCTGGTTGGTAAGGTATGAAAAGACGTGTTTAAATAGACTAAAATTGGGATAGTTATTCTGCCGTCAATAGCATAGTTGCTGTAAGTACGCTCTATTCGGTTTCGAGAAAAACGTGGTATAAGTTTTGGTGACGTACGTACAGTTGTTAAGATTGAGGTTGAGTGTTGAGGTCCTCTTTCATTTAAGGTATCAACCATCCTGATCTGATTAAAAACAAAGGATTTATCGAAGATTTTCTCGAAATCGTCTAGAGCGTACTTACTGCAACTATGCTATTGACGGCAGTATTGCTCAGACGGGCACGTGACAATGGCATTATATTAAATTTTGCAAAAACTAAATGTATGCATATACACTCGTCATATAACCAAAAAGCTAAATCTATAAATAAGGAAGATCTCACAGTGATGGGCATACATACGAATGTTAACATAGAAAACAAAAATAAAAATAAATTTTTGCTGCACAAAATTGGAGTTTGTAGAAACATTTAAATATTTAAGTTTAAAAATAGACAAGAACTTGAACTGGAGAGTACATGTAAATGATGAATGAATGACCGGTGTTTAGTAAGCTTTATCAATGAAAAAATGTATTAAATAATCAGACATTAAGAATAGTTTACTTCGCACTTGCCGATTCGCTAATGAGTTATGGACTCCTTGTTTACGGGCGAACCTTTATAACATATTTAAATAACATTAAAGACATACAAATTAGACTGCTCAATTTATTTATTTATGTAGTTTTGGGACCGTGGAAATAAAATCATTCGATTTTATACAACGTGGTTTATTTTCTTTTGTAATTTCACCATAAAAAAATCATCCAGATTCCTCTTCGAAACCAAACCCCAACGTCCCGTCCTCTCAAAAAACCTTTCATTGTTCTTTTCTTTTTTTTTATAAAAGTCCCTATACCTACTATCCATAAACTTTCATGCATCCTTTTTGATCAAATCCTACATTCGGCCGTCCTGCACTCATATCTGCCCTCAGATATGCCTCTTATTAACACCTGACATAACTCTTTCATACACCACTCATACACTTTACATAAAATAACAATAAAATTCTGAATGCGGAACATGTTCTTATTTTTAAAACACAAAAAATAATCATGTTCTGACATAACAGCGCTTTACATAGCATTTAATAACACATGACCTAGTATTCGTGAGGGTACTAAGCAGTATTATTAGACACACAAACAATCAATATTCACAATCATTCATCCTTACCTGGCCATCTCTTCATGTTGTCGGCTGAGCTAGACGTCCTCTTTGGTCCTTCTGTGGTATCATACAGCTTCTCAACATCATACCTATCGTTTCTTTTAATTTTAGTAATCCTGTAGGGTCCCAAAAACTTAGGTTTTATTTTAAAGCCTGGACCGAACTGAGTTCTCCTGATGGCCACTAGATCATCCAGTTCATAAGTTGAACTAGGTTTTCTCTTTTAATTGTAGGTCTTCTTATTCTCATCCTGTACTTTTTGAATCTGTTGCATGGCTTTCAACCTTAAATTCTCTCTATTTTCATCAAAACAATTAATAATTTCCTGTTGTAGGAGATTAAGCACGTTAATATCTTCTTTACATCTCATTTTTGTTCCAGTAAGTAACTGAAATGGTGAAGTATTTATTGATCTTTGGTAAGTGCTGTTTATAGCACGCTGGACTCGACCCACATGTCTATACCACAGTGCTTTATCTTCTATACACAGCTTGGTTAACATAGGAATTAAGATACGATGAACTCTCTCTACTTGTCCATTCCCTCGAGGCACTCCGGTGGTAATCTTAACATGCTGGATATCCTCATCTTTACAATACTCCTCAAAATCTCCACTGGTAAAGGCGGTGCCTCTGTCTGTTATGATTCTCGTTGGATTACCAAAAGTCTGCTGGTGAAGTCGTAATTTATTCAACACTTCTGCACTTGTTGTGGACTTGGTAGGAAAAAGCCATGTAAATTTCGTAAATGCATCTATCATGGTGAGGATATAGTTATACTGCTTCCTTGTTTCTGTAAATGGACCTATGTGATCCAGATGTAATGTATGCAGCGGGATTCCTTCTTTATCTACTGAGTTCAAGTAGCCTTCTTGCTTTCCTTCTTTCCTGGTTGCTAATAAACAGGGTATACAGCTTAGAACTACTTCTTCAATCCTTTTATCCAGGTTTCTGATATAGTAATCCTTTCCTACGGCTTCTTTCATTTTTCTTATTGAAAAGTGCCCATTTTGATGAACTTTTCGTATTATTTCTTTCTCCATGATCCTTGGAACTACTAATTTCTTATCTTCACCTTTGAACAGAATGCCATTATCCATCCAAAAGTCATGATAATGTCTATCTTTCAATATCAGCTGTCTGATAGCGTTGAGCTCTTCATCTGTCTCCTGACCTCGTCTTATCTCTTCTTGTAGGCTCACCGCCACTGCCACAAATGGGTTCCTACTTAGAGCATCGGCGTGTTGCATTCTACAGCCTGCTCTGTGCTCGATCTCATAATCATACTCATCTAACATGAATACCCACCTTGCTACTTTTGGTGTCAAGTCTTTCTTCTTCAATGTTTGTTCGAAGGCTTTGCAATCCGTCACAATTTTAAAATGAATACCATATAGGTAATGTCTAAACTTCTTCACAGCCTCTACGACTGCAAGTGCTTCCAGCTCATAACTTGAGTATTTGCTTTCAGCATCAGTTGTCTTATGACTCATGTAATGCACAGGATGCAACTCATCATCTGGGTGTAATTGCAATAATATTGCAGCCAAAGCATGACTGGATGCATCAGTGTGTAACTCTGTTGGTAAATTGGAGTTGTATATCTTTAGTACAGGATCACTGGTCAGTTTCTGCTTCAATGTGTTGAAAGCACGTTGTTGCTCATCTTCAAATATAAATGTAACTTCCTTTTTCAGCAGATCCGTCAATGGTCTGGCAATCTTTGCATAATCTCTGATGTACTTCCTGAAATAAGATGTTAAACCAATGAAACCCATGACTTGCTTAATATTTTTAGGTTCCGGATACCTTGCAACTGCTTCAACTTTCTCCGGGCTTGGTCTTACTTCACCATCTTTGATCAAGTGACCCAAATATTCTATTTCACGAGAAATAAGTCTAACCTTTTTCCAATTTACCTCTAATCCATACTGTGCAGCTACATCTAACACTTGAGTTAGTCTCTCCAGTGCTTGACTCTCTGAATTAGCTGGAATTACTATGTCATCAATGAATATTACCATGATGCCCCTCATTATCAACTCTCTGAAAATGATCGTAACAAATCTCATAAAATATTTAGGTGAGGTGGACAAACCAAAAGGTGCACGTAAAAACTCAAGCTGTCCATGATGAGTTATGAAAGAAGTATAGGGCACCGATTCCTCACTTATTTTGAGGTGGAAAAATCCGTTCTTAAGGTCCAAAACACTGAATACTTTTGAGTCCTTCAACTTATCAATGAGGTCATCAATAATCGGTAGCGGGAATTCATCCTTCACTATTTTCTTATTTACTAGACGGTAATCAACACAAATTCGAGTTGACCCATCTTTCTTCTTAACCAGCACTAATGGGCTAGAATATTCAGAAAAACTAACCTGTACTATTCCTTTTTGTAGCCACTCGTCCACCTGTTCTTCTACTATCTTCTGTTCGACGAGTGATATCCGCCGGGGTCGTTGAGCTATTGGTACTTCGTCTTTTAGCACTATCTTCATCTTTATTGGAGCTTCTTTGGTATAAATGGGCTTGTACTCTTCAACTAGCCGCATTACTTCTGTCTTTATATTGGTATCGGAGATGTGACCTGTAAGATCCATTGCAGTCACACAACAATTCACCCTAGCCAACCATTCGTCATCTTGCGTCAACAACAACACAGCACCCTCACGAACTACCATCACAACATTTTGAAGGAACTCTTGTCCTATGATTAACCTGTAGGGCATTGACCCTTTGGGCACTACATGAAATATTACATTGGAATAGCACTGTCCATCAATAAATATACTAATATAAATCTTTCCGGATGATCTTACTTTATAGAGTCCAAGTCCAGACAAGATCGTATTATCGTTATCACATGGCACATCTATCTCGTTCCACAAATCCTCTGACATTAAATTTACATCACTACCCGTATCTACCAGCGCATTAATTGATTTATCGCCCACTTTCACCAATTTAATCGCTTTATTACGATTGAGTTGTCGGTCACTCGGTTTGTTTACCACTTCCATGACATCTGTGACATCTGTCTTGAAATTTTCATCATGGCAGCTCGATGCGGTCTGACTGGCTGCCGATGTCGCCCCGAACATAGCCGAGTGTTTGATTGCTCCCGAACTGTTCTCCGAAAAACGCCCTTGCAGATTGGACGATCCAACCGCTCTTTGTGGCTGCTTTACCGACATCGTCTTGCTCGTTGAACTTCCGCTGCTTCCTGCGCTCGGATTGGTACTCGTACAATTGAGACTTATATGGCCAAACTCATTGCACCGGAAACACTTCACTCCGTTACGGCATGCGTTTGCTCGATGATCTTTTTCTCCACAATTATAGCAAAACTGGCCTGATGCAGCAGAATCTCCGCCCGATGGCGTAATAACTCGTTTTACAGCGATCTGTTTAGCAGCTTTTTTTTTGATGGTTTCGTACACCGCCAACTTTTCTTTCAGCGCTGGGTAGGTGACCGCACCGTACAAAATCGCCTTATTGTTTTCATGATCCGTAATACCGTCTATAATATATTGAATTGCGACGTAATCAGGGAATTTGGCTCGTTTTCCCATCTCTTTCATTATCAGCATATACTGATAATAAGACTCCTCTTTACGTTTCTTGCGCGCCGCCATGAGCTCGTGCATTTCCTTACTATTCGCGGTATCCGGGAGTTCTTTGAGCACGGCCGCCTTTAAATCGTCAAAGGTTTTATGAACCTTTTCAGTTCTAAGCCACAGTTCTGCTGTTCCCATCAAGGATCTACGGGCTATGATGAGCCGCTGTTGAGGAGACCAACCGAATATCTCCGCGTTGTCATCCAGGTCTTGTGCCCATTTCGCCGAAGAGTAGGTATGGTCCTCGCCACTGAACTTGGTCATGTCATACATATTGAAAAATAAGTCTTTGTCTTTTCCGTCTTTGTTTTCCGCCATTTTTCGCGTTTGCGTGGTTGTGGCGTGAGCGTAATTAGGTTGACGAGCCCCCAGTTTTGAGTCTAACGTCTTCTGTCTCGATATTCGTCGACTTACTCGTAATTTTCGTCTTTCGTCTTGATGTTCGTCTTTTTAATCGTAGGTAATTTTCGTCTTCCGTCTTGATGTTCATCGTATTGCACGTTGCCGCGATCCCGGACGAGCCCCCAAAATGTAGTTTTGGGACCGTGGAAATAAAATCATTCGATTTTATACAACGTGGTTTATTTTCTTTTGTAATTTCACCATAAAAAAATCATCCAGATTCCTCTTCGAAACTAAACCCCAACGTCCCGTCCTCTCAAAAAACCTGTCATTGTTCTTTTCTTTTTTTTTATAAAAGTCCCTATACCTACTATCCATAAACTTTCATGCATCCTTTTTGATCAAATCCTACATTTATTTATTTTATTTTACAGAAAGCTTACAGACTAATAACAAAGATAAAATACATTCGTTGATAGGGAAATTTGCTAATTACAAGCTTCCACATACATGATATCAAGTTACCTACATCTAATTTTTGTTGATATTTAACTAAAATAATATACTTATCACTAAGGTTACAAACTAAGACTTACAGCTAAAAATGTAACTACTAAGAAGATGATCAAATCATGCAACATAAAAATAATAAATTATCAACAAATTACGTCTAATCACGAGTGTCACCAAAATATTAATTGTTTAGAATAACAAAAAAACTTATCGTATTCTTTGTTGCACTTATCTTTAATAATATTCACAAAAAATATCTAAATTCAATCCAAGTAACCTTTTTGTTTGAATGAATTTATATTTTACAATAATACTAGCAGTGGCGCGGGGCTTTGCTCGCGTGGCCATTATCATGTCAAAAACATAACCCTACTTTTCTGCAGTCGGGTAAAAAGTATTTTATATTCTTTCTCAAGCTTCAAGCAACTTCCATACCAAATTCCATCCAAATCCGTTCAGTACTTTCGAAGATTAGCGCGTTCAAACAACAAACTTTTCCGCTTTATATTATATATTGTCGTTCATACTTTGCTACGTGAAGACGTATTGTCCCTTACTGTGAACGTGTTTTTGTGGTGATTAGCTGCGAACATTTAGCGAGATTTAACATTTTATCGGACCCTCTCTTACTATCTTGCGGGATCGCCCATTTAGCGCAGCGGCCATATTTGATTTGGTGCTTTGTCTCATTCGCACAGCCCTGGAGTGATGGACGATGGTCAACAAGTTTCTCCAATACTCGAAAAACTTGTGAGTACAATCTATGCAGAAAAAATTCTTTTGTGATTTGGTGGGATTTGAACTCGTGACACTCGGCGCTTACTAGGAGTGACGGCGCCTTACACCACCGCGCCAACCTGTCTTGAGTGCGGCGTGGCGAAATACGTCTTCAGTATCTGACGCTCTGTGACGTATGACCGTTCGCCCGGTACCACGATACTCAACGACAATTGAGCGACAATAGTTGGAATTATTTTAGTGAGACATTGTTCTTGCATTGTACTTTTTTTTTCCCCGTTACTCGATCAGAACCTCGGGTAATAATGCTGCGTTCGCCTAATAAAACAAGTTCAAACCCTGATTTGAGAACAAGCTCGGAACCTGATCACGGAGTGACAGGTAGAAAACGAAAACAGCCCGAATGCATATTCACAGAAAATTTAAATTCGCTTGCTGCTGAGCTTCGGTCGACTTTGAGCTCATTTCGAACCGATGTAGACTCAAGTCTTACCGCTATCAATTCTAATATCGCTAGTATGAAAAGTGACTTAGAACTTCTGACTAAGCATACTGTAGAGATACGCAACGATATCAACAGCCTGCGTGCCGAACAGGAGCTTTTTAAACAGCAGATGGCAGCACAAGTCGGCACGAATAAAGAACTGACGGAACGCATCGACACGTTAGAAGTTTCTCTTCAGTTCGCCTCTAATCAATGTGACGATAACACGAAAAAGATCTCCACTTTGGAAAATCGTCTTACCTCTACTGAGCGCAGCGATAACATAGTCATTGAGCTGGAAACCAAGATCGACACTTTAGAACAGCAAGCAAGAAATTGTATTATAGAAATATGTAACGTCCCGGAGAGGCGAGGGGAGAATCTGATCACTATTCTGAACTCAATTGGGGAAAAAATTAAATTTCCGATTACACAAACTAATATTGTTTCAGTTCATCGTGTACCCCAAAAAATTCCGACCAAAACATCACACAAAAACATTGTGGTAAGATTCTCTTCTGTGCTTTTCCGCGACAATGTACTTAGTGCATATCGATTAGTTAAGGGATTGAAAACCGATCAAATCGGCATTACAGGTACTTCACAAATCATATACTTAAATGAACATTTAACATTAAAGAAAAAAATGTTTTTTCGTGAATGTCGCTTGGAAGCTAAAAAATACAAGTTTAAGCATTGCTGGGTTAAACATGCTACAATTCTGGTACGCCAAACCGACACATCAACAATTCTTGCTATTCGAAATAAAAACGATTTTCATAAATTTAAAGCCACTAATGACTAAATTATGGAGCTTATTAATTACTAATATTCCTAGATGTCTCATAGTTCTGTTTACTTATTGCTTAGCACACAATATTTTACTCGACTATATATACTATTTTTTATCAATCACTCTAAGTTCAAGCGAATCCGATACATTGTACATCCCAAATTATTGTTATTCTTTTTTTATCAGGTTTTTAATTTTAAAACTTGGTTTAGCGATAGCATCTCTATATATTCATGTAGCTTTTAGTAATCATTTGATAACTTATCCTTGGTCCAATGGCTGACTCACTATGTATTTACTATCAGAATTGTAGAGGTATACGTAGCAAACTTCAGACTATCTTTATGAATATTTTATGTAACACATACGATATAATAGTTTTAACTGAAACATGGCTTATACCAGACCTAGCTGACTGTGAGGTGGTAGACCAACGTTATAACGTGTTTCGCTGTGACCGTGATCGTGCCGCCACAGGTAAACGTGAGGGTGGAGGAGTTCTTATTGCCATCTTACGCACACTACAACCAATATATATAAATAATACTATAAGCAACACTTTACATAACTACATAGAATTTCTGTTTATTCAATTACCTAGCCGGGACCGTGCGAAGCGACATTTTATTAACGCGGTATATATACCACCAAACACGTCTGATGACATCTATATGGCTTACTTGGACTTGCTGTCCAGAATGTTATGTAATCCTATGATACATTGTTTTTATATTATTGGCGATTTCAATCTACCTTCTATAGATTGGTCTTTCAATAGAAGCGGTACTAGGTAATAGGTTGGTCACATACCAACCTTGTGAAAGTCATTCGTCATTTACTAGTAGGTACTTGAAAAATTTTATTTCAGAAATTGACGCCACACAATATCATAAGTTCACTAATGTTAACACAAGAACATTAGATTTAATAATCTCTAATGAACATTGTTATGTCTATCAACCTAGTGACTATCTAGTGCCTGTTGATCATCATCACCCGCCATTTTGTGCCGTAACATCTCCAAATGTGATACACTCATACCTGAAACGTAACCCAATTCGCAAACTGAATTATAACAAATGTGATTACGACCAAATAAAAAAAGATTTATCCTATATAGATTGGAACAGTTTATTTGAAAATTTGCCAGCACAAGAGGCTGTCAAAACATTTTATGATAAATTATTTGTCATCATTAGAAAACATGTTCCTCTCAAATCACACCGGACTTCTAATTTTCCTACCTGGTTCACACGACCACTTATAAATTTATTCAAAAATAAAAAAAATGCATGGACTAAATGGAAAATTTACAAAAACATATCCGACTATGAGCAATTTTCTCTTTTACGCCGTAGATTTAATAAAGAATGTCATAAATGTTATTCTAATTACATAAAAAAATGTTGAAGATAATGTGCATAAACATCTAAAATACTTTTGGGGCTATATATCAAACAAACGCGACAACACAGGTATTCCAACCACTGTAAAATTTAAAGACACATTTAGTAGCGACCCTTGGGACACCTGTAGGCTATTCTCAACATATTTTCAATCAGTATATGAACCATCAACACTTGACATCCATAAATGGCAACCACCTCATAAGTATCATGCTGATAGTGAAATAATCAACAGTATTTATATAGAGTCGTCGAAAGTTAGCAAAGAACTAAAATCTTTAGACTCTTCGAAAGGTGCTGGACCCGATGGGCTTCCACCTTCATTTCTGAAACGTGTTGCAGATGAGCTATGCAATCCTTTACATCTCTTATTTAATAAGTGTATCACCGAGGGCGTTTTCCCTGATGAATGGAAAACAGGTTTTCTAACTCCTGTCTTTAAAAAAGGTTCCAAAAATGATGTCGAAAATTATCGACCTATCACAATTCTACCCACCTTGTCGAAGCTTTTTGAAAGACTGGTTTATAATGAGATTTACCCAATCTTGCACAGGCTTATAATTCCACAACAGCATGGATTCGTCCGGCGTAGATCTACTTATACGAATCTACTTACTTTTATTAATAACATTTTTGAAAACATGGACAATCGTGTACAAACAGATGCAATATATACTGACTTCCAGAAAGCTTTCGACAAGGTGGATCACGAAATACTCTTACGTAAGATAGCCTTTAATGGAATTCGCGGAAATCTGCTTCGGTGGTTCTCTTCATACATAACATGTTAAAGTAGTAATAAATTATTTGTGGTTAATTTCATAAATAATAGTTTTGAGTCTAATATGTGGTAACACTACTTTAGTTCCGTTTCCTGCTCTCCACCTTTTGACATACTGTACTGTGCGTGTGCGATGTATCAACTTACGATCTGTTTAATAACAATAAAAGGCATTAATTAAAGTCTCTTTCACTTAAAAACGTAACAGGGTTATGTGCCCAGCTGGCCTGTGTTATTAACAGTTCGGCCAGTGAGCGTATTTGCGATTCGGTCCGATTATAAAAACACGTACGCGACGTGTTTTGTAATAAAAATATGGCGACGACCGAAGAACTTAAAAATATCGAAAAGCTCAGCGATGTTGAGACATATCAACTCTGGCGATTCCAGGTAGATATTATCTTTCAAGCCAAAGGTCTCCAAGATATAATTGAAGGAAGTATTAAAACTGAAGATAAAGAGAAAGCTGAATTTTGCAAAAAGGACGCACAAGCTAAATACATTTTATTGCAAACTGTGGACAAAAAGTTAATAACAATGTTGTTCCAATGCACATCTGCAAGTGCTATGTACAAAAAGTTATGTGAAATGTTCGGCGGCACTGAAGACAGACACAAAAATAAAATCATGCAAGATTTCTTTAACTACAAGTTTGACAAAAATAAAGATATGGTGCAAAATTTATCTCATCTGGATAACCTGGTATATAGGCTGCGACAGTTAAACATCTCCTTGGACGATAGCTTAGTGGAGTCAAAAATTCTAACATTTTTATCTACTGAGTATGAACATTTTGTAACGGCATGAGACTCTACCTCTAAAGAAGAAAAAACCCTTGCAAATTTAAAATTAAGATTAATTAAGGAACAAGAAAAACATACAAGTTCACAAGACAATGAGGTTGCATTTCGAGCATCTAAGTCATTCAAGAGAGCGGAGAAACAGGATTCACAGTCTTCTAATAAAGTGGGTAACCATTCTGATTATAATAATAAGATACGTTGTTTTGGTTGCAATAAAATAGGTCATGTAAAAAAAGATTGTAAAAAAGTATGCTCTAATCATAATCATAATCATAATAATCATAATCATAAATCATTTATTTGCTGGTCAAGGGTATACACAGTGGTGTTAACATTACATTGGATTTCGTTCTCCTTGATCTACCTTACTGGCATGCAAATTTTACATAATAATATGTTTTATTTAAAATTTAAATAGGTACATGCATCAACATAAAATTATTATCTCTATTTGTAAGAAAAACAATCATAAAGAAAGTAACTGTTTCTTTCGCAACAATAAAAGTTCTGTTTCATTTTTAGGTTACAAAAGTAACAATGCAGTGAATAATTGCTGTTATGACTTTGTTGTAGACTCAGGTTGTACATCACATATGGTAAATAATATAAACTTGTTAAGTAATTTGGAATGCCAAGAGACATCTATATGTTTGGCAAAGAAAGATGAAAAAATGTTGTCTGTACAAAGTGGCACTTTTGAAGGTGACAATTGTGTCTTAAATAATACTCTGTGCGTTCCAGATCTATGTAAAAATCTGTTTTCAGTTTCAGCAGCTACAGAAAATGGTGCCGTTGTAACTTTTAAAAATAACAATGTTGAGATTACTGCTAAGTGTGGCACTAAAATATTTGGTAAAAAGGAACAGTCAACAGGACTGTATCATTTAAAATTAAAACAAGGTAGTAGTGAAGTGTCTCTGTTAGCAAATAAAAAGGAAAGTGTCTATGACTGGCACATTAAAATGGGTCACCCAAGTAATGAGGTTCTGGGGAAATTGGTGGACGCTGCTACGGGTGTCACATACAGCAAGGCTGATATAAAACAATTGCAGGACTTATGTGAAATTTGTGTCAAAGCTAAGCAGGTAAGGAAACCATTTAATAAGACTAGAGAACGTGCTACTAGGGTACTTGAAATAATACATAGTGATGTTTGTGGTCCTGTAGAAACCACAAGTTTTGATGGAAAAAAGTACATACTCACAGTGTTAGATGACTTTAGTCATTATACAAAAACCTATCTGTTATCAAATAAAAGTGAAGTTAGTGACTGCTTAAAACATTACATTAGGGAAACTGAGAGAGAAGTTAATGCAAAAGTTTCTGTGCTGCGTTGTGATAATGGAGGTGAGTACTCCAGCAGTGAATTTAAAGCATGGTGTTATAAAATTGGTATAAAATTAGATTACAGTATTCCGTATAGCCCACAACTTAATGGCAAAGCCGAGCGTCTAAATAGAAGCTTGATGGAGAAAGCTAGGGCGTTATTATTAAATTCAAACCTTAGCAAAGAACTATGGGGAGAAGCTATGTACTCAGCTACATATCTACTCAATAGGTTGCCATGTTCAGTGATTGATTTTAAAAGTCCATATGAAGTATGGAATAATAAGAAACCGGATATATCTAACATAAAAGTATTTGGTTGTGAAGCATTAGCAAAAGATTTAACACCTATAAAAAAACTAAGTTCAAGGTCACAGAAATTAATAATGGTAGGTTACTCTAAAAATGGGTATAGGTTATATGATGAAAATAAAAAGAAAATTGTATTTGCTCGAGATGTTGTCTTTAATACAATAACTAATAACATAATAAGAGAAGATGGACAGCAGCATTTACAGAGCATAAAATTGGATGTAAATGTTGAAGATCATGGTGGATATCTGCTTACAGACCCAATATGTCCTGAAGAAAGCAGCATAGTACCTGAAAAAGAAAAAGAAACATTAATACAGGAAAACACAGAAATAGAAGAGGATAGAAATAAAAAGGATGAGCAAGTAATAGATAAAAGGACAAGAAGAGTTCCACAAAGATTTGATGATTATGTTCTACTCACATACCAAGAAGCCATGGAGTCACCTGAAAAAGAAAATTGTAAAAAAGCAATAAGTGAAGAAATAAAATCCTTAGAGAAATATCAAGTGTGGGAACTAGTGGATGAAAAAGATGTCAGAGATGCTAAAATTCTAACTAATAAATGGGTATTTCGAGTTAAAGAAGATGGATCATATAAAGCCAGGATTGTTGTAAGGGGTTTTGAACAAAGAGATATAGACTATGATGAAATCTTCAGCCCCGTAGCATGTCAATCTGCATTAAGGATTATATTCTCTATAGCGGTGATCAATAACTACCATCTTATGACATTTGATGTCAAGACCGCATTTCTAAATGGAAATCTTAAAGAAGGGGAGGTAATCTATATGAAAGTACCTCAAGGTTTTGAAGAATGTTATGGGAAAGTATGTAAACTTAGAAAATCCCTATATGGGTTAAAACAGGCACCAAAAAGATGGAATGAAGAATTTATTAAAATAATGAAGAGTTTAGAGTTTGAACAAGTTAAAAATGAGCCATGTGTACTAAGAAACAAAGAAACTACTGTTATTATTGGTATTTATGTTGATGATGGAATAATAATTTCTAAAAATAAAGAAGATGGCTGTAAGGTACTCAATAAAATAAATAAAATAATAGAATTAAAAGTATATGAAAAACCTAAAACATTTTTAGGCTTACAACTTACATATAAAGATGATGGAGTTCTGCTGTCTCAGGAAAACTACACCAGAAACATACTAGAAAAATATAATATGTTGGACTGCAAAGCCGCTGACACACCTTGTGTAGTTCAAGAGGGAATAGTCTTGAATGAGGAAGGCAAGAATCTTTTTCCTTATAGAGAGGCTGTTGGGAGCCTGCTATATCTTTCAACCAGGACAAGACCTGATATAGCTTATGCAGTTGGGTTAGCTAGTCGCAAAATAGAAAAACCTACTAAGCAGGATGTAGTTTTAATAAAATGGATTTTCAAATATTTAAAAGGTACTATTAGTGATGGATTGTTCTTTAAGAAAAGAGGTAACATAAAAGATTTAGACTTGTACTGTGATGCTGACTATGCTGGTGATTGTGACACTCGTAGAAGTACCACAGGGTATATTATCATGTTGGCTGGGTGTCCTATTGCCTGGTGCTCAAGAAGGCAATCTATAATTGCACTTTCCTCCACAGAGGCAGAATTCATATCAGCTGCAGAGTGTTGTAAAGATGCAATATTCATAAAATCAGTGTTAAAAGAACTTAATATTAATATTCAGATGCTTCAATTCTATATAGATAATCAAAGTGCTATTCAATTGATTAAAACAGGTATATTTAACAAAAGGTCCAAACATATAGACGTCAGGTTTCATTACATTCATGAACTATACATGAATAATGAGCTTCGTATTACGTATTGTCCAACTGATTTACAACCTGCTGATGTAATGACAAAAGCTTTGAACAAGCATAAGTTTGTAAAACAAAAGAATACTATAATGTGTTAGACAAGTGTATTTGCTAACATTAGACAACTAGATGTGGCAGCTATATATTTTTTTTTTGTTTTGTTGATATGTAGACATTGTTTAGTAGTCTCGACTCTAATGCAACATTGTGTATCTCATAATAATAATTATGAAAGCTAGATTTTGTTAGTAATAATATTTGTGATTGTATTCAGTTTAAAATATGTAGGTATTTACCAAAACCTTAACTGGTTAAAAACTTAACTGTTGGATGTTATATAAAGTGTGAAGATGTAAGTAAGCATACATATTCCATTTGTATTGTTGATGAATAAAATATATTGTTAAATATAATCTTGCTTAGAAATTTAAGGACTTAGGTACTAAGTTACATATAGAGATTGTTTGTATAACAATACTTCAAGTACTTAAGTGAAATTCTGTTTCTTTCAATAATAAGATTAGTTATTTAAGAAATTAAAGGAGGGTGTTAAAGTAGTAATAAATTATTTGTGGTTAATTTCATAAATAATAGTTTTGAGTCTAATATGTGGTAACACTACTTTAGTTCCGTTTCCTGCTCTCCACCTTTTGACATACTGTACTGTGCGTGTGCGATGTATCAACTTACGATCTGTTTAATAACAATAAAAGGCATTAATTAAAGTCTCTTTCACTTAAAATCGTAACATAACAAACCGTACTCAAAGTGTTGTTATCAATGGGTATCAATCTGAAAAGATATCTGTCACATCCGGGGTCCCGCAGGGCTCAATTCTAGGTCCATTATTATTTACCATCTTCGTTAACGATAATAATGCTTGTTTTAAACACTCCCAATATTTACTTTATGCAGATGACTTAAAAATCTATAAAACAATAAAAAGTATCGAAGATTGTGAATTACTTCAAAGTGACCTAGATAGACTGTCCAGTTATTGCACCACTAATAAATTATCACTTAGCCTGACAAAATGTAACTCAATAACGTTTACGAAAAACAAAATTCAGCATATTTATAGCTATCACCTGCTTAGTACAAAGTTAACAAGAGTGTACTCACTGCGCGACCTCGGTGTGATATTGGATTCTAAACTACATTTTGATGCCCACATAGAGAACATTATTAATAAAGCGCTCAAAATGTATGGTTTCGTTATGCGAAACAGCAGGGATTTTAAGCGTCCGTCAACTTACAGATATTTATATATATCTTTAATAAGACCGTGTCTGGAGTTCGCTACGAGAATTTGGAATCCCTATTATCTATACTATAATATTATAAAGCTGAAGAGTTTGTTTGTTTGTTTGTTTGCTTGAACGCGCTAATCTCAGGAACTACAGTTCTGATTTGAAAAATTCTTTCAGTGTTAGATAGCCCATTTATCGAGGAAGGCTATAGGCTATATATCATCACGCTATGACCTATAGGAGCGGAGCACTAATGAAGAATGTTTCAAAATCGGGGGATTTTTTTTTCCACGCGGACGAAGTCGTGGGCGGAAGCTAGTAGTAAATATAGTGACTCCATTGAAAGAGTCCAACGTAAATTTCTACAAGCTCTGCATTACAGATGCTATCGCAGCCATAATTCTCATGATGCTTTACTGAAAAAATACAAACTCTTACCATTACAATCCAGAAGGCTACTACTCGGAGTAATGTTTCTACATGGCGTTGTGCATAATAAATATGATTGTTCGGAATTAACAAATAAGCTTTGTTACATCGTCCCGAGGACAGTAATGCGCAGACAAGTGCGTCCATACCGCTTACTTAACATCCATTCAAACCGTGGATGCAACTCGAATGCTGGTCGCCGCGCTCCTTTGCGCCAACTCGTGGATTCTTATAACTCTCGATTTGAGCACATAGACATTTTTAATCTCTGTGATATAAAATTTAAGCAATCTATAGTTGAAACTCTTTTCAGTACTTAAACTCTATTTTCAGAATGTATAGATCGAACTTTTTCTGCGCTTTTTGTTTATTTTCTTAGTTTTAAGGTTTAGTTAGCATTATATAAAATTAATTCTGTTTTTTTTTTCTTATTGATATCTCACGTAGCATCAACATAATAGTAGTAATAAGTGGATATTGTTGTTAGTAGTACGATAAGTAATTTTAAGTTACATGTTTATATACAATACACATTGTACTACTGTTTTATGTCCCAAAATAAAAAATAAAATAAAATAAAATATTATATTAGTAATCAATAAAGTAATAATAGGTAATTAGTAATAGTAAGTAAAGTAATAAGTAAAGGCTCGCGTTTGACCACCATCTCACCTGATGGTAAGTGATGATGTGGTCGAAGATGAAGCACGCTTACCTAGAAGTAACTTATTCACTCTTGACTTAAACACGGCCATATTATAAGCTATCTAGAAACACAGACTCCGACAGAGAATTCCACTCTTTAGCTGAACACAAAATGAAAGTATTCCTAAAATGTTTTGTACTACAACATAGTTAATTAAAAGCTAGGCAGAAGTACTGCTCAACTTATTAACTTTAAAGTTAACGTTACGTTTACTTACCGGTAAACCAGAGGCGGTTTTGAACAATTTGAACCAACGGCTGAGGTATTATTGTCATGAAACCACTCCAATTACAAAGGTTTAAGTTAAGTTGAGGGGGTTAACAGCAGTATTAGTAACGTGAAACCCTTATTTCTGGTTACCTTTTGAACTGTGGTTTTGGATTACTGTTCGCTTTCTTGTTTGTTAATATACTAGCTGTTTCTCGCGACACCGTTCGGGAGTATTTTCGCAATTTTTTTCATGATTAAAGTAGTGTTATTTTAATTTGTACACTTTGTAGATATCATGCTATATTGAAGATGATTTAAGAACTCCCTCTATCGTAAGTGTGTTGGGAACACAGGGTAGTTTTATTCAGTTAGATAACCCATATGTACAAAATGTTTTGGGAAGCTAACGAGCGGCATTCCCTGCCAGAGTCTGTGTTTCCTGATAGCTATAACCTGAAAGTTTTTAAGTCAAGAGTGAATAGGTTACTTTTAGATAAGCGTGCTCGATCTTTGATAGGTAAAACACTAATACTCAGATGATAATGAGATATATTAAACATTACAATTTAAGGCTAATCGTTTTATCAACTTTGAACTTTTATCAATAGACACAGGAGTCGCGAAATAATAGGGACCGTACGCCGATTCGAAAAAAAATCGTGTCCTTGAATTCACAAAATCGCAAACGGCGATGCGCCATTGTTATATGGTGGACATCCCACCTATACACACTAATTTCTTTGGGAATACTTTCATTGTGCGCACAGCTAAGGAGTGGAATTCCCTACCGGAGTCTGTGTTTCCCGATAGCTATAACCTAGGCGTCTTTAAGTCAAGAGTGAATAGGTTAGTTTTAGATAAGCGTGCTCCATCTTCGACCACATCATCACTTACCATCAGGTGAGATAGTGGTCAAACGCGAACCTATTAACAATAAAAAAAAAATATCGTCTAACTAGTTACCTATTATACGAAACCGCTAACGAGACTCCCCAACATCTTGAGCAATGAATTAAGATTATAGAGGCGTCTCGTCACTTCCATCATCAGCCCAACACCATGAGACTAATCCGTCACAAATGAAATGGTTTAGAAAACACAGATTTTTGAGACGTGCGTGGAACACGACGCGCCGCCGACTCGGGAATATTAAATCATCTTACATACCTGTGAGACTGTATTTTTTATAATCCACGTATCCACGTAGTTAAACACATCGTTAGAAATATTACAAAAAGTGTTTCCCAGAGGGTCGCGGGCGGCGGTGGCAAGCGGAGCGTGGCGAGATATTAATATTAACGCCCCGTGGGAACAGCTAGACTCTGTCGACAGGTAGTCTAAGAATTGTTTGTGGTATATAGATAAAAGTTATGTAAATGTGTTGTTTTCAGATCTAAGAATAGTGATAACCGGTCTACATTAGGTTCTAATCTGATTTCTGAATCAATTATTTGGTTTTAAGGCTGAGAATCTTTCGTATCATTTTTAGGTGTAAGGATAATGAAAGTCATCTGCCATAGTCGGGGATGTTTTAATGAGATGCCGCAATCCTGTAATAACAGAAAAGGAAGGAACAGGCTAGGTTATTAGTCTTTTGGAGTCTGAAACTCTGTTCCACTTCACCCGAATTGGGAGTAGTCATACGACTCCTTTGATGATATTCCCCGAAAAACAAGATAAAATCAAAATCAAAAGTCATTTATGTTGAAAAAACTTTTTAGCAAAAAATAGAACCGACTTCCATATAAAAACACTACAAAGCCAAAAGTAACTTTAATTTAGGAAGGCGGTGTCAAAAACGAAAATATATACAAAACTAAAGACACCGACTTCCGAAATTAAAGTTATTTTTGGCTTTGTAGTGTTTTTATATGGAAGTCGGTTCTATTTTTTGCTAAAAAGTTTTTTTCACGCTTTTTAGTGGGTCGGTTTGTAATTTATCTAGTTACAAAAGTCAAAATGTCAATTACTTATCACCTTTTACAAAATATTTCTATTCCCGGTGCAGAGCCGTTAATTTTTGAGGAGTTCTCCTGGTACTTGACCATCAGCTCTACTTCACCATATGCACTGTGACGAGCATAAAGTGCTTAACATCCGTATTCAAGTAATCTAATCGCAATCAACGAAATACTTATTATTATTATTATTAGTTTCGGTGGCCATCTGGGGTCTTCATCATCAGTTCCACTTCCACAAATGGTGCTTTTCGAGAGCAACTGCACAAGGTACTATAAGAAATACCCAAAACGCTATAGGTGTGCCTATAATATTTGAAGAGTACCCTCGATTTCTCCATGATCCCATCATTAGATCCAAACGTGACGACAATGGGACCAACTAGAAAGTATATTCTATCAAACAAAAAAAGAATTTTTCAAATCGGTCCAGCCATCTCCGAGTTATGAGGTAACATACATAAAAAAAAAAAAAAAGTTCAAGATGAATTGTAAACCTCCTTTTTTTGAAGTCGGTTAAAAATGAGCTGAAGACTAAAAATTTTAGTTTTACATAAAGATACAACACATTGCCATCACAACTGTTGCGTAGTTTGTTTTTCATTCTATAAATACACAGTGAAAAGAATATTATTTGTACAAAACATTTATTCACTTGTTACTTGGGCTAAAGTACTACTAAAAATATATAAATAAAAATTGGCCAAGTGCGAGTCATACTCGCCAATGAAGGGTTCCGTAGTAACTATAATAATATAATATAATATAATATAATATGTATATTTATTTAACGAATAAAAAAACCCTTAAAAATTTCTTAAAACTAGTTTATTTACATTTTTACAACTACGCTAAATAACTTTGTTTTTCATAGTGTTTGTATGAATTACAAAGTTATATTTGCGGTTTTATAAAATATGCTGTATTTCAAAAACTGCTGACCCGATTTCATTCAAACCAATTTTGATTGAAAGTTTACATTAAGATCTACAGATACATATTTTTTTAGATTTTTTTCTCCATTATTGTAGAAGTTAGAGAGGGGGGACACATTTTACCACTTTGGAAGCTTATATCTTTAAACGATTGTTTTTATGAAAAAGTGGTTTTAGAAACCTTTATATCATTTTTAAAGACCTGTCTATAGATGCCATACACGCATAGGTTTCATGAAAAAAAAATATTTTCAGTTCTAGTTCCATGTATGGGGATTTTAAATATATTATTTTAAATATTTATAAATTTTTTTCTTAAAATCGGAAAACGGTTCACAGAATACATCTACCTACTAAGTTTCACATATATACTCTTAATAGTTTCGGAATAAAATATCTGTGACATACGGACGGACGGACAGACAGACAGACAGACGGACAGACATATCGAAACTATAAGGGTTCCGTTTTTTGCCATACGGCTACGGAACCCTAAAAAAGTCACTTGTTACCAATTTCTAGTGTTTCGCCAAAAGTCTGATACTTATCGGATTCAGGAAAATGGAAAGGAAAACAGATGGCCTTTGCCCAGTCGTGAGTCTGCAATAGGTAACGTAACGAATGCCTAGTGTATCAAACGATATTTTTAATGAACATTTTATAGCAAACATTTTTTTGTGTGAAATGAATTCCGGGCGGATTTTTTTATAGCTTGCAATTCGTTTTTGACAGGAGAGCTACCAAACAGCCTCATATTAAAATTATATTTTTCACGAAGAAATATTAGTTCATAGGTAAAAGTTAATATTTTGATGATTGATACCATATTGTATTTATTTATGGCTTTCAATTTATTAGGTCACTTTAAATATTGACTTAAACTATAAAGTTACAAATAGGTCATTATAATAATGTAAATTCTGATTGTAAATTCTCCATAAACAACTTGGTTCGAATCTTTAAATAATTTTGAAAGGTATTTGCAAAAAACAATGAAAGAAACCACTTATGTGAAATTTATAGCTACCTAAACCAAATAATAGGAGAAATAGGAAGCAGTTGTGGTGAAAGTGTGTTGAAAATAAATAAATAAAGTGCTTGTATGGGCGGAAAACATGTCCCATTGGGTTAAGGAAAGGAATGGCACATTGGGGAAACAAACTAACACACAGATAAAAATACAGCAAAGTAAAACCGAAAAATTTTGTACGACTTAGTGATAGATATGTATCAATCTGTGTTATATCCGACATTATTTGGATGACAAGTTTTCAAACTCAAACTAAAAATATTTTTTAAAATGTCAGAAGCTTCGTATGGAGAACCGGCAAGAAACTCCAAGGTTATTTTTTCCAAAACATAAATTTTTCTCAATGTATCCATACTTAATATGGGTTTAATAGCTATGAGAGGAGATGGCGTTGTGTGAAAGTTGTGTAATATTATTATTTAGGGCAAACGTGATGTTTTCTTAGCTCTAGGCTAGTTTTAAGCTACATTAACGGGCCAAGCCAAGTCAATGTAGCGTATGTGTGTATTTATGTTAATGTATGTGTGTTATGTGAGTAGATTTCATTTTCGTCGGTTTGCATGAACTTCCTTACTATTCTGCAGGTGTTTAAAATTGGGGCTTTTTGGAGGGTAATATAAACTGAGTCTTTTAAAGCTAGTAGTTTTAGGCTATGGTGAAGGTGATTAGGTACTACCCCCGTGGTGGAAATAATAATGGGCACAACATACGCTTTTTCCTGTCTCCAAATTCTGACTATATTATTATTATTATAAAAATAATGACAAACGACAACATTAGATTTCACTAATGCAGGCTGGAACTAAAGCATTGTCAGAATAGTCTTTTAAACACGTTATAGGATATAGTTACCTTTATACAGATACGAAAAATACATTCGAGTTTCATTGTGCGTAAAGCCCAGGAGTGGAATTCTCTGCCGGAGTCTGTTTCCTGATAGCTATAACCTGGGAGTCTTTGAGTCAAGAGTGAATAGGTTACTTCTAGGTTAGCGTGCTTCACCTTCGATCACATCATCGCTTAACACCAGGTGAGATTGTGGTCAAACGCAAGCCTATCAACAATTTAAAAAAAACATAGGAGTAAAATAATATTCCACAACTTTCACACAACGCCTTCTAGTCCCAAACTAAGCAGAGCTTGTGCTATGAGTACTAGACAACTGATAAACATACATATATATTTCTAAATACGTACATATCATAGATAAATTACACCCACACAAAGAACAAATGATCGTGCTCATCACACAAACATTTGTCCTGGGTGGGAATCGAACCCACGACCTTGCGCATAGCAGTCAGGGCCACTGACCACTAGACCAACAGGAACACAAATAAACGACTTAACATCTGAATACTTCCATAACTGCGTCCGTGAATCTCAAGATCAAAGGTCACGGAATTAAAATCACAAAAATATAAACGGAAAAACATCTTCTTATACATAAAAATCTCATATCACAGTGTTTGATATCGAATTCCAAAACGGTAAGACCAATTTTTTTTGTGTTTATTTGATAGCTCTAGTAGGTAGGTAGATTGTAGTCTATTTTTTACTAGATAACATTAATTAATGTACAATAACAAACAATTATTTTTGTATTGTATATAAGTAAATAGCACACCACGGACTACCCACGTATTTATTTTCTGCCTGTTTCAAATCCATCCGAAGATTATCTGTAAAAGGTCACTTTTAGCTATAAGACCACTCATTGCATCACTCTTTTTAGTTTTTAAGTCCTTATTTGATTATGTTGCGGTATACAATAACTATCTATCTAGTATACTCATATTTCCTTTGGTTATCTGTCATTATGTGTCTGAAGCCAATAGCCAGAATAGGTACCAGGGCAGCATGAAAGCCAAGAGAGTATTATGTAATGGAGTTATATTTTAAGAATTTCCGTCCGAGTCCTTAATTGGTTATGTTGTGGTATACAATAACGATCTATCTAGTATACTATATTTCCTTTGGTTATCTGTCAACCAAATAATGCCAATAGCCAGAATAGGTACCAGGGCAGCATGAAAGCCAAGAGAGTATTATGTAATGGAGTTATATTTTCAAAATTTCCGTCCAGGTCCTTATTTGATTATGTTGTGGTATACAATAGCTATCGATCTAGTGTACTACTACTATATTTTCTTTGGATATATGTCGAACAAATAATGCCAATAGCCAGAGTAGGTACCAGGACAGCATGAAAGCCAAGACAGTATTATGTAACGGAGTTATATTCTATGAATTTCCGTCCGAGTCCTTATTTGATAATGTTGTGGTATACAATAACTATCTATCTAGTATACTACTATATTTCCTTTGGTTTTCTGTCAACCAAATAATGCCAATAGCCAGAATAGGTACCAGGGCAGCATGAAAGCCAAGAGAGTATTATGTAATGGAGTTATATTTTAAGAATTTCCGTCCGAGTCCTTATTTGATTATGTTGTGGTATACAATAACTATTATCTAGTATACTATATTTCCTTTGGTTATCTGTCAACCAAATAATGCCAATAGCCAGAATAGGTACCAGGGCAGCATGAAAGCCAAGAGAGTATTATGTAATGGAGTTATATTCTAAGAATTTCCGCCTCTACTAAGTCTGTACCCAACTATCTCGGTCGGCTTCCAGTCTGACTACTGAGCGACTACTTATCTTACCTCCACAACACAGAAGCTGTTGCACGATGTCCCTTGGTAAGATTGATGCCCAATCTTCCCAATTCTGACTACCCGAAACGACAGTCGAAGATGTTGAAGTGATAGCCGGTATCAACGGCTTAGTTTTAGCTTAGTCTTAGGCTTTCAGAGGCACGGGGGAATCTCGATACCTTTGTTAAGATGCCTTTAGATGACTTATCCTAATTAATTAACAAGATTGCTAGTAATGTGAATTCTGCCCACACTGCCAGTTCTCTTTATAAAAGAAAAAGTAGTTTTTAGAGTTCCGTTGCCGAATGGAAAAACCGGAAACCTTATTGTGTCTATCTGTCCGTCCGTCTTCCGTATGTCACAGCCATTTTATTCCGAAACTATTAGGACTATACATGTGAAGCTTGGTAGGTATTCTGTGATATGATGTAAAATAAACGGGGCTCCCCATACATGGAACTAAAACTGTAACTTTTTTTTTTCATTAAACCTATACGCGTGTGGTATCTGTAGGTGTACTTTTTCATAAAATTAATTGTTTAAAAGATATACGCTTCCAAAGTACTAATATGTAACTTCTATAATAATGGAGTGAAAAATCTATAATAAATATATGCTTTTAAACTTTCAATAAAAATTAGGTTAAACGAGACCGGGTTAGCAGTTTTTGAGGTACAGCATATTTTATAAAACCACAAATATAACTTTGTAATTCATACCAACACTATGAAAAACAAAGTTATTTGGCATAGTTACTACGGAACGCTTCGTGGGCGAGTCTGACTCGCACTTGGCCAATTATTAATAAAAAAAAGATAAAACTGAGCAATGTGCGTACAATTTAAATTAATAGTAATCTTGTTAACCTCTCCAACTCCAATGCTTGTGTCTGGAGTAGCTTCATGGCAATAGTGTAGTAATGGGTGGGGTTTGAACCCATGACGCCTTAGTCAATAGGCTATTAACGTTCTGTGTTACAATGCTGAAAGGTCGTAATCCAACAAAAGATGCCTTTAAACAAAAAAAAAAGTGATGATAATTAGAGATCTAATTAGGTCAGTAATTTACTAGAACATGCTATTATAAACAAAAGCTATCTAGGTTACACATTTAATTGCGAGAGGTCTCATAAACTCTGCAATTAAAATAATTGCGGCGGAAAACGCGTAAGTTCATATGAATAGTGTAATGGGTAAGGTTTTAATGCAAAAGGTTATTTTTATTTTGTATTTTTAGTTGATAAGTTCGCGTTTGACCTCCATCTCACCTGATGTTAAGCGATGATGTGGTCGAAGATGAACCACGCTTACCTAGAAGTAACTTATTCACTCTTGGCTTAAAGACTCCCAGGTTATACACGTAACAATCAGGAAACACAGACTCCGACAAGGAATTCAACTCCTTAGCTGTGCACACGATGAAAGTATTCCCAAAACTTTTTGCGCGTATGGGTGTGATGTCCACCATGTAACGATGGCGTATCGACGTTTGTCTTGTAGTCCGCTGATGGAACGGGCTTGGCGGAATTAGATTGTGCAATTCCATCGCAGACTCCCAGAAATGTAACCGATAGAAAACTGACCGGATAAATTGATGGAAACGTTATGACGTCATCCAGGGTTACGAGATTGTTCTAACGAGATACTGCGGCCCCGTAACGAAAGAGTAACTGAAAGAACAGGCTTTTAGTCAGTAAAAGTCTGACACTCCCTTCCGCTCCACCAATAGTGGGAGTCATTTTAATAGTTTTGCCTCCGAAAACAAAAGGTTATGACGTGTTGGGTATTTTACTATATGAACTATCTATACTTATATTATAAAGCGGAAAAGTCTGTTTGCTTGTTTGAACGCGCTAATCTTCGAAAGTACTAAGTAGATTTGGATAAAGTTTGGTATGAAAGTAGCTTGAAGTTTGGAGAAGGGTATAAGCTACGGTTAACCCGACAGAAAAGAAGGAGGTTACGTTTTATCGTGATAAAGTCCACCTGATGGTAAGTGTAAGATGAGGTCTACGATCGAACGAGCGAGCCCAGAAAATGCCTATTCACTCTTGCTTTAAAGGCTGACGGGTCATATGTGGCAGGGAACACAGAAGCCGGCAGAGAGTTCCACACCTTGGCTGTGCGCACAATAAATGTATACGAGAAGCGCTTCGTACGACAAGACGGTATATTGACCAAGTGTGGATGGTATCCTGCGGTACGTCTGCTGGATAAAACTGCAGATGAGGTAGAATTGGAAAATAGGTGTTCTCCGATTATTGTACAGTATTGACATTAGTGTATTAGACAGATAAATAAAACATAATATTTTGTATAGCCTGTGGGCCTTTGTGCTCTACAAATAAAAACTAAATGTTGTGTTGCCAACAGACGTCAATATTGTAAATATTTGCCTCTTTCTAAAAATAAGTAAATATACACTTAAATAAAAACCCTAAACAAAAATAATCTAAAATATAGCGTCCAGAAATTCGTGAGCATCGTTGTCCACTGGAAATGTGCCCAAAAGACTGCATTGCCATTGCCACGTTGTATGGCAATGCTTATCCTCTGTCCAAGGTAAAAGCCAGCCCTTGGGTCACACGAAGTGTTGACTAGGCGTCTGGAAAGGTCTTTAAATAATTTGTAAGCACTCGGACCCCAGGTACCCAGGGTTTCAACCCCAAACGGCTCAAAAATATACCTACCAACAAGGTTATTATATTTCCGCCGCTTGAGGTTCTCAGCAGCCGCAGCGGCAGCGCCAGCACAGCGAGACGAGCTAGGAAGATGGGATGGTGCAAGAGTGTCGACGCAGGTTGCGCTCCACACTAAGGACCTACTCATTTTCTATGGAAATAAAGACATGCCGTCCGGTCTTTTACCATCGTCGCGCACTAGGCCATTTGGTTCTAATACAATTAAATTAAATTTTTATTTGAAGCTTTTTAAACTTTTCACCTACCATAGCTTTTGTCAATTTGACCAATTTCATGAAATGGACAGTTTTTGTAATATAGTATGCGTCGTTCCCTTTCAATGGATACGCCACTTGGGTATATTTGACAATATTCAATTATTCATCCCCACTTTCACTCCCCATATCTAATTAAAAGCTAAACCGATTTTATAAAACTTGTCTCAAAACCACTGCCGGAAAACCTGCTTTCAACAAAAAATCCGCATAAAAATCGGTTCACCCGCTTAGAAGCTACGGTGCCACAGATAGATACTCAGTTACCCAGATACAAACGTTAAACTTATAACACCCATTTGTTTTCGTCGGGGATTAAAAATAAGTTGAATACATTTTTAAGGAATTTATTATGATAATTTAAGAGACATCCAGAGCTATCTACCTCTCCAATATTCGCCTCATCGACCGATTGGTACCTATAAATGCCCTATTTAGAACTTAATTATGTTACCTACACCTCATTTATAATAAACAAGGAGTCGCGCAGGGCTTTAAACTCCTGTGAAATTTATCACTCTAAAAATATAACCTATTTGTTTTGCAGTCGGGTAAAAAGTAGCCTGTACCTTCCTCAACCTTCGAGCTACTACATGCTAACCAAGTTTCATCCATATTCACCTAGTATTTTTAAGATCAGCGTGTTTAAACTCACACATAAACTTTTCCGCTTTATTATAATTATTAGGTACAGACGTCAGCACATCAAGCTACAACAATCTGTCAAATTTCTTTAATAGATTTTCAACTTTATTGTTCAAGAAATTAGGTTCAAGGTTGATTGGGAAAATTTGACACTTTCGGGTAGCTTCATATGCTGGCGTCTGTACCTATCGATATTTTAATACACAATACGAAGTGAGCACATTGTAACATACCATAGATTCGTTCGTTTATTCAAGTCCAGAATCCAGAAATAAGCCTCATTGTTTAGCAGTAGCATTGATGATCTAACTCATATTATAATAAGTATTTTTTTAGTTTGGAAGCTCTTAAGACATTCATCCTCCAAGCTTTTACAATAAACTAAACTACAAAGCAAACATGTATACCCAGCCATTCTTTTCACTTTGACGTTTCAAGGTCAAGGTCGTCCGACTACAGGAAGATTAAATGACAACATGGCGGCGAGGGGACTCGCTGTGAAATAAAAGAGCGCGACTTTTATGAAGTAATAAGAATATGAGCTATGACAGGCGAGAGCTCGGGATGGTGGCTATATGAAGTTGATCTTTTATTCGTCATTAGTTTATTCTTCACCCATCCACTTACCGACCTCAGTGAGTGTTGCTTACCTTTGGAGATCAACTATCAACCCGTGCGGTTTTATTATGAAATAATAATGAAATAATGATGTTTATTTTGCAAATGGGTTATAATTATAAGTAACACTTTTACACGTCATTTTTTTTTTTCGTAAATGTAAGCTAGATGAGGCCAGTGTTTCCTAACTGACTACTCTGAGAAGAAACACTGAAACAAACTCAGAGGTCAACGTCTCTTTTAAAGTCCATACAATACAATGAAATCATATGAGAGCCATGTAGGTTTATGCCTGTGGCGCCCTTTAAAGGACAGAATCATACAGATTTGAGCAGGTCCGTCCAAACAGTGCAAGCATTTGTCAAATATCGTGTAGCTCAACTTATATCTTAAGGAGCTTCAACGATTTGACGAACAATACCAAAGTTAGGACATTTGGGTGGGCCGTATAAAGCACTCAAACTGCCAGACAGTGCGGTATTATTAAGCCACGGGTTCCTTAGTGTAGCAATTTATATGAAAGTAACATTTTACTATTCTTCAACATTCATTGTGTGCACAGTCAAGGTGTGGAACCCTCTGCCGGATTCTGTGTTCCCTGCCACACATGACCCGTCAGTCTTTAAAGCAAGAGTGAACAGGCATTTTCTGGGCTCGCTCGTTCGATCGTAGACCTCATCTTACACTTACCATCAGGTGTCATCGAGGTTACGAGCGGGCTCATTCGTAATAAAAAAAAAGTAGTCACGACTTATTACATTATTGGGGAACTAGCTAAATAACATCAGCAGCATGGTTCTAACTTAAAGGGTAAGCAACATTATTCGAGGTTGGTTTCTGTATGGGTAACCATCCAAATGTTCCGAGATCCATTTATTCACAAACAAGTTAAAAAAGTTATTATTAAGCAAATGTTGCTACAGTGTAAACGAATATTTAAATGATAAATCCTTGATGCTCGAAAAATAATGTTTTTAGTCTATGTCTATGTTTATAGAATAAGTTAGATTATAAGATACTTAAATGAGAAGTCCTCTCCACATATCTCACTTTTGCTGTGCCCTACACATTATAGTTAGTACATTTTTTTATTGTAAAAAAAATATTTACCACCTACAAGTCTACATTGTGGAATGCAATAAAGTATTCAGTATTGAGATTCCTCGGCAAATACTTAAAGCCGTTGTTCACCGCTTTCATTTGTAGATTGACTGCTGTAATGTCAAATGCCTAACAATAATTCAGAAGTCTCGCCAAGGGGTACCTACTATATTCCTGACGGGATTGCGGAAGTGTTCTAACGAGATGACGCGGCCCCAAAAATCAAGGAAAACAGAAAGAATAGGGTTTATTTTTAGCCAGTAGAAGTTTGACACTCCCTTCTGCTCTACCCAAAGCGAAGGTAGACATTTGCAGATACTTCACTCGAAAAAAATTAATATCGTACTACCCAGCTTCTAAGTTGTGGAGACCAGACAAGCAATCAGCTCGCAAAACCACATAAGTACGTACTACGTATACAACAATAGTATAGCTTTTATCAGGGGAACAATTTTGTACAGCAGATCAGTGCTTTTAGAGAAAATATAGAAAAAACCTTGATATAACTAATTCTTGATTTTTCAATATTTGTTACTGAAACAAGCCTTGATGGTTCCAAAGGTTAAGATCACACGATACAATCATATAAAGAGATAAAGCTCACGCAGATAATCTCTTTTCGAATGAAAAGATAACTGTCTTCTTATGTTCAATGTAAGGTATTATGAAGATGGTTTGGTGGAGTAGGGTGTTAAAATAGGGTTTCAATTTGGCAGCAATTCCAAAGTTGCAGTATTTGTCAATTAGTATTTGTTATCAATATAACGGCAGCAACAATCTTGATAGCGAAATAAACTGAAAAAAAGGACTATATTATTGTATTCATTACTTGATTATTTATATAGTTATTGTTCATTATTAACACTTAAAAAAACCCTAATCTACACACATACCTACATCTAAAAATAAACTAAAATACAGAAATTTGTGCGCATCGCTGTCCACTGGTAATGTGCCCAAAGGACTGGCGGCATTGCCACGTTGTAAAACAATGCTTAACCTCTGTCCAAGGTAAAAGCCAGCCCTTGTGTCACGCGAAGTGTCAACTAGGCGTCTTGATTATTAATTGTAATAATTCAGCTTTTAATGTTCTCATTGTTGGGACATCCTCTCTACGAGAGGGAATGGGTCCACTACGCGGGCTCAGTGTAGGTTGGTGGATATCGTGTTTCTTCGGAATTTTATTCCAAAAAAATGCTGGTTTCATTACAATGTTTTCTTTTATCGGTTTGTACCAAGTAATGTGTTATTTGTACAAAGTAATGTGACTTCGTTCACGTGGGAGGATTTTCCCGCTTCATCCCGATCCTGTGGGAATTCCGGGATAAAAAGGAGACTATGTGTTATTCCAGGGTGTCAACTATCTATTTTTAAAATTTTATTCAGATCCGTTCAGTAGTTTTTGTGTGAAAGAGTAACAAACATCCGTAGATCTATCTATACATCCATTCTCACAAACTTTCGCATTTATAATATGAGTAAGAAGTTAAAGTATTCACTGTGCGCACAGCCAAGGTGTGGAATTCTCTGCCGGCTTCTGTGCCACATATGACCCGTCAGCCTTTAAAGCAAGAGTGAATAGGCATTTTCTGGGCTCGCTCGTTCGATCGTAGACCTCATCTTACACTTACCATAAGGTGTCATCGAGGTCAAGAGCGGGCTCATTCGTAATAATAAAAATAAATACCAGGTTACCAGAATTCGAGACTTAGTATAAAATGGATCGCCAATTGGTCACCCCTACAAAAACTCAAGCCGTTATTATATTGTGAACATACCGTCGGTGTACAGGGTGTTCTGACCTTGCGAGGAGGATTCACGCTCCGTTGCGCGCTCCTTGATTACACGTTTAGTGCGTACGAGACGAGAGCGATACGATTCTACCCAATAGGGACGTTAGTTTGGAAAGGCACGCGTGTTGTGTGCTGTTGCTGACAAAATTACGTTCAAGAAGCTTATAGCTAAATAATAACAGCCATATGCGTCGATCTTCGAGGTTAAGTAACACTTGCCAAGGTGTGTTTTTGGATGGGTAACCGTTTTAATATATCGAGATTCCTCCGAGTCCAGAAAGTACGAGAAGCCATTTGTCCCAGCTTTCATTTCAGGAATCAGACAATCGTTACGGATAGTGTCTGCTCCGTGAAGAAAATACTTACTAAAGTCGCATCCCTAGTAATAGTCGAAATGCATGCTGCCAACGGAAGCGCGCCAACACTAGTGCGCGTCCCATGCCGCCACGCCACTCTGCAACGGACCGCGCCCGAGACCAGTTGATATACGTAAACCGCATCACGTACCGCGCAAACTCTTTCTTATTATATCTATTTCGAACCAAAGTTCTTGTAGTAACATAGTTTCAGTAAAAGTTACAAAGTAGTAACCAGTATTTCTTATTTAAATCAAACCTATCCATCTACACTACAAGAAACACACAAGCGTTAACAGATAGTCAAAAGTCAGAAAATTTGACACGGGTCTTACCAGGGGGTAACGTACTTATCCAGTTACTGAGTTGTGGAGGTCAGAAGGCCAGTCACTCCATGTCTCAGCTAGATCCTGTTAGACTGGGACTGACAGACTGGAAAAAGGCTAAGCTGAGATGATGACGTATGCCACGTTGGGATACAGGCTTGCTCTTGAACTTAACCTCTCAAGGACCGCCATTATTTACGTCAATAATCCGTCAAGCACCGTGGGCGGGCTCTTATCGTATGCCAGTGGGGCTCAACTAATACTTGTTTACTGGCACGTTTTTGTGCCGCTGGAGCTCTAGAGGTTAAAACATACAATAAAACAAACAAAAATTTAAGAATAAAGCATCACGGCCAAGCCATATTAGAGACAAAGAAGTGTGTGATCATGTTATCGTAACTTGATGTCATAGATTTTTTATTAAGAGAACGCCAATAGCCTAATGGATAAGGAGTCGGACTTGTGATTGAGAGGTTACGAGTTCGAACTCCACCCATTACACTATTGCCGTGAACCCACTCCAACACAAGCATATTTAGCTTAGTTGGAGGGGTTAACAAGATTGCTAGTAATGTGAATTCTACCCACATTCCTAGTTATCTTTATAAAAAAAAACTGGCAATGTGGATACCGTTCCTTAACCCCTCCAACTAATCTAAATATGCTTGTGGAATTTAGAATAGAAATAGTTAGTATTTTACTACTATACTCTGTTAAAAATAAAAAAAAACAACGACCAGTCGTTTCCACACCAACCTAATTTGACTTACTTATATCGTACGGTCTAAAAATCTCCCAAGTTTCGTACCCACGGTGGCGGGTAACCACGCGCCACGGCCCAATGCACACAAGCTTTGTGTTTTTATTGTACACACACATGCAAACAGATGTGGGTGATAGCTTTCTGTTCGAACTCATTGTTAGTTGAACTTGACCTTGGGTAGACAGAGAAATGGAGCATGCTGTAATTTATCTGTGTAAATAAAAAATAATGTTTGTCTTTAAGCCCTTGATTAGATTGTTATGAAACTTTCACATGGTAAAACGATTTTTTTTTTTGATAATAGGCTCGCGTTTGACCACCTTCTCACCTGATGGTAAGTGATGATGTGGTCGAAGATGAAGCATGCTTACCTAGAAGTAACCACTATTGACTTAAAGACCCCCAGGTTATAGCTATCAGGAAACATAGACTCTGGAAGGGGATTTCACTCCTTAGCCGTACGCATAGTGAATGTGTTCCCAAAACATTTTGTTCGTACAATTTTTTGCCGTTTTAAGTTGAGCAAGATGCGACTGGTGTTTTCTAATTGATTACCTGGAGAAGATACATTACAATTCGTACTGGTCAAATCATATTATGAGAACCATTTCTTCACGATATTTTCCTTTACTGTTTTGATAGTATGGTTGATGATGAAAATTACACAAAGTAATCTATCTACCTGCCTGTTAAGCCGTGCCTGTATTCATTACTACCACCGTTATTTATATCTACAAATTAACCTTTTCCTTAAAAACGTTGTGTTTTTATTGTATTTAAAAGTCACAATTTTGCCAACCTAGTACTTCTATCTCACAACATAATGTCGTTGATATAGCCAAATATAAACTGACCTCAGACCGTACGCACTTTCTATGCAACACGAGATCAGCTTATACCGGGTCGCTACCTTAATAATGTTGTGTGGGGCGTACATCCTTATCAGTTGTTTGTACCCTAACGTCCAGTCATCCGTGATTCCTACAGAGTAAAGCAGGATGACAGGAAACCGTTGGTCCTCTCAAGTGGAACGATGAGGTAAAAATAAAGGTGGTTATTGTCTTTAAGACGGTTGGGGTAATGTGAGGTGTCAGTTGTTTTGTAAGTTAATTTGTAATCTTTTGGAGTGAAATGCGACATTAGCAAAATTATTTAAATTGCTAATTTTGTTTTTTTTTTATTACGAACGAGCCCGCTCTTGACCTCGATCACACCTGATAGTAAGTGTAAGATGAGGTCTACGATCGAACGAGCGAGCACAGAAAATGCCTATTCACTCTTGCTTTAAAGGCTGACGGGTAATATGTGGCAGGGAACACAGAAGCCGGCAGAGAGTTCCACACCTTGGCCGTGTGCACAATAAATGTAGACGAGAAGCGCTTCGTACGACAAGACGCTAATAATAATTATCAATAACATTTTCACATGTGATTTTTTTTTTTACTCAGTTATTGTTGAAAAATTTCTGTCAATGTTTAGGCCTCATGCCTTGATTTGTGGTTTCTTGGGTAAGTGTGCGGAGCTGAAATATGAACTCACGATTGCCGACTATACATTTAATCTTGGTTCTATTGTTACATTAGGTACTCTTATATAATACGTAGGTATATAATAATAACTTCTTAGTTAGCGCTCCGACCGCGCTCGCGCCTGTGCACGCATCTTTTATATCCTCGGGCGGCGCCCGGCGTGGAGTAGGGACACTGACCAGGGCCCCCGCACCCCGCGGAGTGTGGGCCTTAACATACTCCCCCCGTTGAAGGAGAATCCTTCAACTCTTCTGCTTCAGGCTCGAACATAGGGCACAGACGATTTACAGCTCGTCTGATAGTGCCACTAGCCGTGCTCACATCTGCTACTCTGGATACATCGTCCTTCCCCTTTTGTAAGGCTTCTATGCGTCCTATTCTCCACTTCAATGGGGGCAAATTATTTTCCTTTATAATGACCATATCCCCAACGCGAAGTTCTCGTCGCAGGTTTGCGCCATTTCGTGCGATGTTGAAGTTCCGTTATGTACTCATGTTGCCATCTCAACCAGAAAAGCTGTCTCATACTTAAATACCAATAATAACAGGGACTTAAATAAAGTCAAGAATGAATAGCCTACTTCTAAGTAAGCGTGCTTCAACTTCGACCACATCGTCACTTACCATCAGTTGACGGCCAAACGTGACCTTATCATCAATAAATCAATATATTTTTACAACGAGAACTAGCAATCTGGGTAGAATTAGAAACGCATGACTAAATATTCTTGTGTCTGGAGCTCTGGCTGGGCTCTGGGCTCACGGTAATAATGTAATGGGTGATGTTCGATTACAAGGCTGACATCTTAGAGATTCGGCTATTGCCTTCTATGCATAAGCAAATAATATCTATGACAACACGTTGTCGCATCTTAGTCGCATTGACACGTAGTATATGTCTATCATAGCTGTACAATTTTATGCAAAGGTAAGTAAGCGGATCTTAACTAAAAAACGAAAAGCTTAGCGAAAAGTTACGATTACAAATCTCTGCCTGACCCATTGCGAAAAAGCGCGATGTTTCAATATTAGCAAAAACAATTTCAAAGACATTAAAAATTACAAAGTTTTTTACTTGTCAAAAGAAACTTTTAGCTTAATTTGAACGCCAAATTGGACCAACTAAGTATCGGAAAAATCTTAAATTACAAAAAAGAAAAGTTTGTCATTCAGAGAGTGAAAGGAACCATCCTATAATTGAAAAGTTATTGTCAATACATTTCGGCATAATACATTAAGCGAGGGAATCAAAAGATTCAGTTAGCAATTAAAAACTAAACGGGAAAGTTTTGAGGAGAACAGAACGCTCGAAACTCCATCATCAATTCATTCGACCATTCCTTATGAAACTCTGACAATTAAACGAATGAACGGATCCTTCAAAGATTCTTTGATGTCAACTGATGGAATATTTTAGTAGACAATTTCAAAAGGATGCTTAAGTGTTTAAATATTTATTCATTCTTCAGATTTTTTTATTAGTAACAATTCAATCAAATCAAAAATATTTTATTTCACATAGGCCTACAGTTTTTGTAGGTATGAGAGGACAGTATAGACCAATTGACATTATACAATGTAAGATAACTAATCAGAAATGAATATCAGAGTGAATAGCTATAGAGTGTACTACGTGAGCTCGACAAATGGATGTGCGATTAACGCTTATGCGACAAAACTGTACTGTGACTCACTATACTTCAAATGCACGCTTGTGCGACACACTGAAGATCGACATCACGCTACTACGACATGAAGACACATTTGTGTTCGTAATCATATGTACAATCACATCACATATATATATGATGATCTTGATGGCTCAGTTATTTAAAAACTCATGGAAATGTTCCCTGATTCGATTACGGGTTATAAAACTTGCTAGCACTTTTTACGATTTAATTCCGTGTGAACATTTCATGATTTTCTTCTAAATAAGGACACATTTATACAACATGTAATTTAAAGGGTAGGTATATACATACCGAGTGCACGGCTTCTTTGGATGATGATAAACGATATGGCAAGGGTTTTGTAATCATATGTCTACATGTGTGGAGCTTATTCGAAATTTCAATTCATTGATACCAGGGACCGAATTTTTCAAATTAAGAAGAATGAAGAGAATTGTCGTTTTATTGGCAAGTGACATGGAAAGTGATGACCCTCATAGTGCTGTGACACGTTTGTTATTACTGGTATTCAAGAAACATATGAAATCAATAATTTGGGGTCAATTCTGTGAGTAACTTATTTTGAGCTGAAACTTTGCATAGATACTCCATACCAGATTTTGTCTTCCGTCCTTTTGGATAGATATGGGGTTTCCATGACACGTTGTATAATAATAATATATTATAAAACGGAAAAGTTTGTTTGTTTGTTTGAACGCGCTAATCTTGGATAGTTCTGGGTAGATTTGGATGAATTTTGGTATGGAAGTAGCTTGAAGCTTGAGAAAGGTTATAGGCTACTTTTTGCCCGACTGCAAAAAAGGAGGGCAAGGTTTCTATCGTGACAAAGTCCACGGGAGCGAAGCCTCGCGCTGCTAGTAATGAATAAACCACTCGCCTCAATTAACGAACCACTCCAGTCCCGACGGTACTTACCACTAACATACTTTCCAATTAATATCTAGAAATTCAAGACGTCCCAAGCATTTACCGACCGTTGCAAATAGAATATTTTAATAATACCTCAGCTGGGAATTGAATCGAGGTCCCCTGAGATAGCTACTTCAAAATAAGAGGACAAATTCCAGCAACTTTTAGAAAATATTTATATACTCTTTTGATAACCTTGGCAATTGGGTTCTTTATTCTTTTGTTGAAGTTCGTTCTGTGATGGTTTTTTATGTATCTATGTATTTTTTTTTATTTGGGGTTTTTGTCCAATAAGGATATGTCAACCCCATCGTACCTTATAACAAAATTAATCCGCTTAGTAATACAATAAACTGCAACACTGAAATACTAGGCTCCTTACTGCTGAACGATTAAAACTACTTTACATAGTCCTTTTGCTTCCTTCGATTTTGGGTTTGCCAAAATGCTTTGAACTAGTCCTACATCCAGTATGTTTAACTTAAGGGCCTATATTACCTTAGCGCTTCTCACTCTTTATCTCGCTCGCACACTACTGGCCGCGGTCACGCGAGCAAGCGAGACAGGGTGGCAGGGAAAAGACTCCAAGATACCGATAATTTAGTTTATTTCTTTTTACGGTGAAAATAATGGTAATTAAAAAAAGTAAATAACATAAGACCTGCTTTATAGTTAGTTCAATTAATATGCAATGTTTCATTATCTTATTTGAAGTTAATTTTGAATACCAGCGGTTTATTGTTCGGTTTGGAGGTAACTTTGGATTTTTGTTCTATCAAGAAAATTTTATGAAATCGTGTTTTCGTCAAACATAGTACCTTAAATTAATCCTCAACTTTACCATATATTTATTTCAAAATTATTACTGCAGTATTTTCGACATAACGGAGGATCATGCTAAGCCATTTGAGGCCCTTGAAGTCGTTCAGCAGCGAGTCGCGTTCGTTTTGTGATGTTGGCGGTATGTTTGCTTATACACGACGAGCCGTAAAACATCATCTGATTAGGCTTTTCCGAAACATGTTGGGGTCAGCTCCAGACTAACCGGTTGCAGCTAAGTACTAGTATTGTACAGACGCCAGCACATCAAGTTACAACAATCTGTCAAATTTCTTTAATAGATTTTCAACTTTATTGTTAAAGAAATTAGGTTCAAAGTTGATTGCGAAAATTTGACAGTTTCGGGTAGCTTCATGTGCTAGCGTCTGTACATGGAGCTACTGCCTGTCTGACCTCCACAACCCAGTAACTGGGTAACACGATACCCCTTGATACGACAAGTGGCAATGCGTTATCGTTACATGGTGGACATCCCACCCATACGCACGAAACGTTTTGGGAATACTTTCATTGTGCGTACAGCTAAGGAGTGGAATTCCCTGCCGGAGTCTGTGTTTCCTGATAGCTATAACCTGGGAGTCTTTAAGTCAAGAGTGAATAGGTTACTTCTAGGTAAGCGTGCTCCATCTTCGACCACATCATTACTTACCATCAGGTGAGATGGTGGTCAAACGCGAGCCTATTATCAATAAAACAAAAACCAACGGCTTATCGAACTTTCCAAGGCACACCCCCGGTATTATAAAGCTAATTGATTTTTATTAAGAGAAATATCAATGTTGGTAGAATTTACATTGGACTATTTGGTGGGGTGACGCGGTACCTCAAGTCTTAAGTTTTTCGATGACCTCAGAGGTTAATCAGAAGTGAAGAGAGCCATTAGGTTTGTATTTGTAGTATCTGAGTGTAATTTTTACAATTTTGAAGGGTATAAGCCTGTAGATCTGTGATACAGGTCCCGGAACCAGTACAGACTCCAGCTCTCACTAAGGTCTATATCTTGTTATGACTTATTTATTTATGTACACACATGATACTTACAAAAGAAAATAAATAAAGATTGTGTTATGTAATATATAAATTAATTTCTATTTATTTATTTAGCAAGAATGTTAAACCTTATTCTAAGCAATTACTACGGCGTTAATCTCCGTACCTGTTTTATTTTATTTCTCAATATAATAACATTTCTAGACCTACCTACAAGCTTCAAAGAGTAGTCAGCAGCATTGACGGGGCCCGATAGGGCTATTGCCTTACGGGTTGCGGGAATGTTCTTACGAGATACCACGGCCCCGAAAAGTAAGAGCAACTGAATGGACAGGTTCGCTTTTTAGTCACTTGAAGTTTGACACTCCCTTCCGCAACCACAGCGGGAGAAGTCATTTTAAGATTTTCCAATCGAGAAAAAAAAGTCGTCTTGGCGGTGTCTCTCGACATCGCTAATGCCTTCAACACCCTGCCCTGGAGTTGCATACGGGAGGCACTCCGGTATCACCGGATGCCGACCTACCTCTGTCGTGTAGTCGAGGCCTACCTGACGGACAGAGCCGTCATCTACCCTGGTCACCAGGGAGAGTGGAATCGGCGAGAGATGTCGTGCGGTGTCCCACAGGGATCGGTTTTGGGGCCACCCCTGTGGGACATCGGTTACGACTGGGTGTTGCGCGCCGACCTCCCTACAGGCGTCAGTGTAGTTTGCTACGCTGACGACACGCTGGTCCTGGCGCATGGGGGGTCGCACGAGGCGGCGGCCGAACTGGCGATGCGAGGGGTTGCGACAGTCGTAGAGAGGATCTGGCAACTGGGACTCGAGGTGGCCCTGCACAAGTCCGAGGCCATGTGTTTCCATGGCCGTCGGAACGCGCCACCTTCGGGTTCCCAAGTAACGGTGGGAGGAGTTCACATCGGCGTCGAGACGACGATGAAGTACCTGGGACTCGTCCTCGACAGCCGGTGGAACTTCGTCGAGCACTTCCGACGTTTGGCTCCAAGACTGGACTGGGCGGGGGCTGCACTCAAGCGGCTCCTACCCAATCTAGGGGGGCCAAACGCCTCCTGCCGGAGGCTCTATGCGGAGATCGTGCGGTCCATGGCCCTCTATGGGGCCCCTGTGTGGGCGTTGAATTTGCAGCGGCGACCAGCTAGCCGGCTGGTCGCGTCTCAGAGGGTCATGGCTATCCGGATGATCCGGGGATACCGCACGATCTCTGGGGAGGCGGCGAACCTCCTTGCCGGATTGCTGCCGTGGGATCTGGAGGCGGTAGCCCTCGCGCGCGTGCATAATTGGCGCGCAGAGGTGCTAAGCCGGGGTGAAACTCCGTTACCGCGGCAAGTCGCGGCTCAGCGGATAGAACTCCGGCGCGATCTCACGGCAGCATGGAAAGAGCGGCTGTCGCAACCGAAGGCTGGGCACGCCGCAATCGCGGCGATAAGTCCCCTCTTTGAGGAGTGGCTGGAGAGAGGCCACGGCGTCCTCACCTTCCGCCTGACGCAGGTGCTGACCGGACATGGCTGTTTCAGGAGGTACCTGTTTCGGATTCAGCGGGAGGACACGCCCGGGTGTCGTCATTGTGAGGACCACCTGGAGGACACGGTGGAGCATACGGTGGAGGTGTGCCCTGCTTGGGCGGAGCAACGTCGTGTCCTCGTAGAGGCGGTCGGCGGCGGCGACCTCTCGCGCCCTGCTCTGGTTCAGACTATGGTGCGGAGCGAGAGGGAATGGGATGCGGTCGCCTCCTTCTGCGAAGCAGTCATGCTAGCGAAGGAGGAGGCCGAACGCGCGAGGGAGAGGCAACTCTCTTTCTCGCGCCCCAGTCGCCGCGGGAGACGCCCCGGGCGTCGGGGATCGCGAGCCGATTTCCGGCCACCGTAGGCGCGGGCCTGCGGACGGCGAGCAGGGGTCGCTCACCGTCCGGTAAGGACCAGGCCCGTGTCCGTGTCGTGTCTCAAAGAGCTGTCAACACCAGCGACGGGGCCTCATAGGGCCATTGCCTGCCGGGGTTTTGCGGGAAAGTTCTGCCGAGTTACCGCGGCCCCGGAAATTTAGGGCAGCCGAAGGAACAGGGTGGGTTTTTAGTCAGTAGAAATCTGACACACCCTTCCGCTTGACCCAGAGCGGAAGAAGTCATTCGATGATTTTCCCACCCCAAAAAAAAAAAAAAAAAAAAAAAAAAAAAGGTAGGTAATGATCATCATCATCTTACCTGATTATAAGCTTTTGCTAGATTTTTAAGGCCTCCTGAAAATGTAGATTAAAAAAAAAATAAGTTCGGAACGTGGTTTAAGAGCTGTGTATTTTTTTATAAATAAAACATTTAATCCTTTAGTTGTGCGTACGGTTAATGAGTGGAATCACCTGTTGGAGTTTGTGTTTCCTGATAGTTTCGTATTACCTTTAAATCAAGAGTGACTAAGTTATTTGTAGGTAAGCGTGCTTTGTATTCGACCACACATTGCTTACCATCAGGTGAGATGGTGGTCAAACGCGAGCCAATTAACAATATGAAATCTCGACTATTGAAAAGTACCGAATGCTCTAGAAAATCTGAAGCATGAAAATATTCTCATCTGAAACCTTTCTCTTCATTTCCTTTAAATTACAATAAGTAGTATAGAATCTGTGACAGAACAGATGAACATACAGGTAGCCTTCCTTTTTGCTTGGCCGCAGTCGAGTAAAAATTAAAACACTATGTTGAAAAAACTCATACGTTAATAAATAGAATACTGTAAGCATTTATAACTACATAATAAAAATGTAAAGAACAAATTCTAAGCCTGTAACTACCCTATACGTTCCAACAACTAACCACAACACAAACTGCCCATTATCCATTTCGCCCCTCACCATTCAGAAACACCCCCACAGAACGATATTCGCCCCCATAATTAACAAGCCTATGAAAAAAATCGACGTGAAAAATGCTGCTTGCATTTTCCCTATTTTTCTTAAGTCTTCAAATTGTAAAAGCCTCTCGTGGAATAATAGAGGGGTAGCCAGAAGTGGTGCTTACGTCGAGACCGCCACTGAATGGGAAGTATCCTCAGGTACCAGACATTTGACGGAACTGCATTTTTTTTCTGCGTAATTGGTAGGTGGCGACACTTACTCATTTAAATTGACTAGGTAATTTTAAATCCATATTTTTTTGTTTTGGTTTTTAATTATGACTTCGGTTTTCATTAGGGGCGGAGTAGCGGGGTAAATAAGGAGTTAATAACGCTGTTTAAATGTAATTTTAGCATTTAGAGTGTAATTTTAAATGTGTCGAAGCATTCGGTAAAAGTAAATTGATACAGCTTGAGCGTATATAATGAAATGAAAATAATAATGATGTTTATTTTGCGAATAATTTACACGTCATTTTTTTTCAATTTGATGAGACCGGTGTTAACTGACTACCCTGAGAAGAAACACCGAAACAAACTCAGAGGTCTGTTTAAAGTTCATACAATCCGTAGTTACATATTATATTTTAAAGATTAATTAATATTCTAAACGAGTACATATATTTTTATAAACTGAATTGAAAATAATTAAAAAATAATCTACAACTTCATAAATCAAACTAACTACCTCTTGTTTTCTAAATATTTCTTTATACGCATAATTACACAACTAGTTTTAGCAAAAATAATCCATGAAATTTTATTATACATTAACTGCGAATTCAAAAAGCAAACATAATATAAATGAATCTTTTTCGTGATTTGTAAACTTAAATGGATTTACAAAATTAGATATATGCAAATATAACCGAGAGCTGCAATATTATTTTAGTTTGAATATCTTTTTAAGAATAAATTCTTTATGCTTTTTGAAATTTCAAGCACAAGTTTCTAGTTTAAAATTGTAGGCAGAATACAAATAACATAGATAGTAATTATTTCATGTTCTAACGCACGTTTTACTAGAAATGTAAATGCTTGAAAGTTTACTCATTAAACTTTTCAACCAGATATTTTTCTAACTAATTACCATATAATATATTTAAAAAAATATATTAAAGAGTCAACACACCCCAGCCGCCGTGGTAGACGCCTCGAGTGTCGGGGATCGCGAGCCGATCTCCGGACACCGTTGGCGCGAGCTTGCGGACGGCGAGCAGTAGTTGTAGCTCACCGTCCGGTAAGGACCAGGCCCGGGTCGAGACGTCAGCACTAGAAACGGGGCCCTATAGGGTCATTGCTTGCCAGGATTGCGGGAATGTTCTAGATACCGCGGCCCCGGAACTGAAGGGCAGCTGAAGGAGCAGGGTGGGGTTTTAGTCAGTAGAAGTCTGACTCACCCTTTCGCTCCACCCTAAGCGGGGGGAGTCAATTGCTGATATTCCCACCCAGAAAAAAAGGCAATAAAACTTGAAAGTAAAATATACGGCTTTCATTCCAGAGTCGGATTTAGGAAAAATGGCTTTTATGTACCTTTTCGGATGTACAGCTATTGGAACGCTATCTGTCACCACCTATTGTATTCGTATAACCTATTTGTTACAGATATATGAATATCTATAATATATGAAATTTACTTGCGTACGCCTTCGGATTTGCTTGTGTGAAAAGACTTTTTCAGTGAGAAAAGTAATCTACACACATCAAAAGTGTCTAGGGATCAAGCATTTTTATGCGGATTTCTTGAGATTGAGATGTGGCTTTGTAATAAATTTATGATTTTATAAATTTATATGGATCCTTTTTGGTGCATTTCATAATTTGAAACAGGAACTGTTAATCAAATTCGAGTAAAAGATGAAAATCAGCTGTCAATATTTTCCCTATAAAAACATACAACGCATTGAAGACATTATTAGTGCTACTGTTTCCCTACTACTGATTAAAACCAACGTTATTATGGAGCGGCGACGTAATTTAAGCAGGGAAGAAATGCTCAGAGCCGTGGGAATGATAGAAGCTGGTTCCCGGCAACGTACTGTGGCTTTAGCTCTGAATACAAGTCAGAGTGTTATCAGTCGACTTTGGACACGTTACCGAAGCACTAGTACCGTGGCTGAGCGCCTTGGAGGACGGTATCGCTGCACCACACCGAGACAAGACCGATACATTCAAATCTTAACTCGAAGAGCTCCAACAATAACCGCCATGATGTTAGCCGTGAGGCTTCATCACTCTTCAGGGAACTTAATTAGCGACCAAACAGTCAGAAACCGCTTGCATGAAGTGAACCTTCATTCCCGAAGACCGCTACGGGTACCACCTATAGCAATGCACAATCGTAGGATTCGATATCAATGGGCTCTTGAACACAGAAATTGGGCAGAAGAACAATGGCGTTTCGTGTGCTTTTCTGATGAGTCTCGTTTTGGTATGAGACCGGATACAAGACGTATACGACACTGGAGAACCCCTGGACGCCAATAGCGATTAAAATCCTGCCAGGAAGTCCATCCTTATAGTGGTGGAACCATCATGGTATGGGCGGGTATTTGGATCGGCGGAAGAACTGAGTTGATTTGGATCAGAGGCAACCTCAACGCTCAAATTTATGCTGAGACGATTGTATCTGACGTCATCGTTCCTCTACAAGTGCAAATCGGTCCCTTATTTCAGTTAATGCATGATAATGCACGACCGCACACCGCAAGAGTTGTAAGACAGACTCTCGCCGCAGCTAACATCAATGTCCTGCTCTGGCCTGCTCAGTCGCCAGACTTGAACCCGATTGAGCATGCATGGGATATGCTACAGAGAAGAGCTCTGCCGAATATGGAGGGTATCCAGTCGCAAGAAGACCTTTTTTTGTTGTTGCAACGAACATGGGCGGCCATTCCACAGCGTGATTTGGATGAACTCATTTTGAGTATGCCAAACCGATGTTCTTGTGTTGTTAGTGTTCGCGGTAGAAACACGGATTATTAATTGTTTAAGTTACCCAATAAAATTTTAAAGAAAACTGTTATTTCAGTCTTTTTTTCGAACTTTAATGTTAGTGGTTCAAATGTCAAAAATCCCTTTATTAGGAAAATGGCAAAATTCTTTATTAATGCAAAGGTGACTTGGTTTATCGTTACTGTGACAAACGAAAACACTTTATTTGATGAATCCTTAAAGAAAATTTTAATTAATATCAATCAGGAGAAAAGTTATTGCAAAAATATATGTTGATCCCTAGATACTTTTGATGTGTGTATGTTGCTTTCATCTAACATCAATCGGTTGCACCGTTTTAACGTCGTGGCTATTCCGGGATAAGATTTAATCTGTGTGTATTCCAAGATTTCAAGTCTCTACATACCAAATCTTATTCATCGGTTTTAGTTAGTTTTAGCTTGAAAGACTAACAAACGTCCATTCACTTTAAAGCTGATTTACATCTGTAGCACGTCCTCACTACATAAGGTCCAGTTGAAAACCAGCGTCAGGCAATTTGCAGTTGTCTGGCATTTTGCTGAACTGGGCCTATTTGGCACAGCCGTGAGGCACACGCAACGCTGTTTTATTTAATTAAGTTGTTGTTTTGGTTTTATTGAATTACTTTTTTTTAGTTTAATTTTTTTTTTGTATTTATTGTGTGCCTTTACATCTGGGTCAAACAAATTTTATTTTCTTACTTTCTTTCTTTTCTTCATATATCCATACTCAAAAACTTTCGCATTTATAAAATTATTAAGGATTACATATCATATAGCAATGCTTGCTGTTCGAGATATAAACATAGCAGTATCAGCCTAGTACGGTAATGAAATGAAATGAAATGAAATATTTATTTGTAAATTGGTTATAAATAACACTTTTACACGTCATGTTTTTTTGCGTGTTAAGTTTAGCTAGATGAGGCCGGTGTTTCCTAACTGACTACTCATCCTACTTCCCTACCTTTCCGGTCAATTCTGCCATCAATCCACTTTTTCTGGGTGGGGAAATCATCAGTTGTCTCCTCCCGCTGTGGGTGGAGCGGAAGGGAGTCAGTCTTCTACTAACTAAAAACCCACCCTGCTCCATCAGTTGCCCTTGCGTTCTGGGGCAGTGGTATCTCGTTAGAACATAACGCTACCCCGTAAGGCAGTATCCCTGTCGGGCCCGTAACGCAATACCCCTATAGGGCCCGTAACGTAGTATCCGTATCAGGCCCGTAACGCAGTACCCCTATCGGGCCCGTAACGCAGTATCCCTATCGGGCCCGTAACGCAGTACCCCTATTGGGCCAACTTTTCAATCCTAGGACATGCTGGTTTTCTCACAATTTCCATCACCATTTGAGAGCAGTGGTAATGATAAAAATTACAAATGTAAAGCAATATGTTGTGACAAAAAATTTTGTAAAAAAGTCCACTCTTTTTTTATCTCCATTTTAACAGGAAAATGATACCATGAAAAACTTCAAAGTAATATGCTTACACACATAACAAGTTTTATAACGTCATTAAGCTACCCCAAAAATAATGACCAATTTTATCAACAACAAAATTCTCGTTACCAAATTATCAGGCACATCTCTCATAAATTAAAAAGTAGCGAACACTCATAAAAGCAGCGTCATCCCCAAAACCGTAAAATACGGTAATTAAAATATTATCCCGCAAAAGCCATCGGTTTAAGTGGGTGATTTAAAAAATGAGCTCATTTCACCCCCTAGGGGTTGTACCGAGTGCCTAAAACTGAGGCGTTCAGGCTGTACACCACTTTTACCCCTGGGGGAAAGGGTAGTTAGCATTCATTGGATTCTCGACAATGCTCCGATTTTCCATTGATTTTTTGTTTTGCTTTTCTTGTTTTGTTTACTACTGAGCTTCAATTAATTTGAAGTTACGCTGTGTAGATTTTTTGTAATGAGAAATAGAGAATGATGACTAGGATTTATTAAATTAATACTTAATTTTGCGTAGCCTTTTCTCAGGTATGTTGAAGTCGTCTCCAGTCCAACTGGATGCAGTCGAGTATTAGTGTTTTAAAATAAATCAATAAATCTATTATTTCAGACTTTTTTTTTTTTTTTTTAACGTGGTAAAATTATCAAATAAGTCCTCCCACTCCGGGCAGGGTGGGAGGGACTGTCAGACTTTTACTGACTAAAATCCACGGTGTTCCTTCAATAACCCTTAACATACCGGGGCCACGGTAACGGGATGAGTCCCACGACCCCGGCAGGCTTCGGCCCTCTGCAGAGGGGGCCTCGTCATGTTGCTGACGCTCTTTGAGGCGCGCGTGGAACACGACGCGCCGTCGACCCGGGCATGGTCCATGGTCGGACAGCGAGTTGCCCTTTACTCGCTGTCCGCATGCCCGCGCCTACGGTGGCCGGAGATCGTCGGCCGACGTCCGACGCCGTGGGCGTCTACCACTGCGGCTGGGCTGGAGGGAGGACGCCATCCTCTCCCTCTCGCGGCCCGCCTCCTCCTTCGGAAGCATGACTGCTTCGCAGAAGGAGGCGACCGCTTCCCACTCCCTCTCGCCCCGCAGCATGGCCTCGACCAATGCCGGGCGCGAGAGGTCTCCGCCTATCGCCGCCGTAAGGACACGTCGGTGCTCTGTCAGACTTAGTCCACAAAGTGTTACTAACAATTTAACCTAATGCTATATTAGTACACAAAAAAAAAACGTAACTAAAATAATAAGAATAAAAATAAATAAAACATACATTCAACTTAAACCTATCGCTACCTCTATCCAGTGTCGCTGAATACGGCAGTCCAATCTCACCGCGATTGTCCTGAGGAGGGTGTTGCCGCTGCTTCGTAAGCGCTGCAGCAGTGAAGCTCCTTTTTTACGGATTATGGCCTGAAAGCCGTTAGTATGTGCTTCTGCAAACATGTCAGAAGGTCTGCTGCGCCACGGCAGCCCCAACAGCCTCCTAAAGACGTTGTTATATTGGGTGCGCAGAGCTCTGTAAGCTTGTTGTTGACTGTACCCACAGACAACTCGAGTAAAATGACTGGCAAAAAGCCTTAACCCCTCGAATGTCGTATGTTTAATGTACTTTTTGATTTTCGGGTAGGACTTCAGAAAAAATGATAAATCGGCCATTTATGGCCATTATCATGGTATGTATTATACCTTCCTGGCTTCGTTATGAGTTTATCTAACTATTTATATCATTCAATAAGCAAATCAAACTGACCTTATCTCGCAGTGATGTGATATGTCTTTAGTTGTATAATTTTCACTCACATTCGAAAAAACACATATTCACGAAAAAACACACGATAACAATAATATGTAGGCAATGTTTACACAAATTATTCCACTTAGACACTGTAAAAAGTAATAAAAACTATTTGATAACACAATGAAAAAGTCTGCGACGTCACAACAAAAACCACAGATGCATTTTTGTAAACATTTTTTTCGTTCATTTTAGTGGTGTTCCCTTTAAAATATTACTAAAACCGATAAAGTATGAATCGATTAGTCGAATGATACAGCCACATCGTGTTACTTGCAACATGAACGTAAAATACATCGTCCAATGCGAGCCGTGAACAAACAAACGGTGTACCGTTGACACTTGAGGGGTTAAAAAATGTTATTTTCACTTCACTAGAGCAATAAAAAAATCTGCGAGCAAGAATATTGCTTCTCACTGCCAAAGCCCTGTTTTACATGGCGGGCCTGCTTATCTGACCTCCACCTCCTCCATTTTTTTGGCTATGAGCAAGGTCGTGGGTTCGATTCCCACCTAGGACAAATGTTTGTGTGATGAGCACGGTCATTTGTTCTTTGTCTGGGTGTAATTTATCTATAATATGTATGTATTTAGAAATATATATGTATGTTTATCAGTTGTCTAGTACCCATACCACAAGCTCTGCTTAGTTTGGGACTAGATGGCGTTGTGTGAAAAAGTTGTGGAATATTATATTATTATATTATGGAATATTATTTATGTACAAATGGTGTACCGTTGACACTTAAGGGGAAAGTATTATTTTCACTTCACTAGAGCAATGAAAAAATCTGCGAGCAAACATATTGCCTCTCACTGCCAAAGCCCTGTTTTACATGGAGGCTCTGCTTATCTAACCTCCACCTCCTCCATTTTTTTGGCTTTTGATTACCAGTACCAAAGATGTACTACCAACGGATGGACCAACGACTTATCGTGTTTTCCGAGGCACGGAAGAATCTCAACATCTTAAGATAGTTTTTTTTATAGTTGATAGGCTTGCGTTTGACCACAATCTCACCTGATGTTAAGCAATGATGTGGTCGAAGATGAAGCACGCTTGCCTAGAAGTAACCTATTCACACTTGAATTTAAGACTTCCAGATTATAGCAATCGGGAAACACATACTCCGGCAGGGAATTCCACTCCTTAGCTGTACGCACAATGAAAGTATTCACAAAACGTTTTGTGTAGATTGTGACAGGTTGATTATCCTTGAAGAATCGAGCTGTATGGCTATTATTTATAAACCTAGAAGTCGTCACGTTTACATTGATAAGAATTCTTAAAATCTTCCAATTGGTTTCTAGAAACGAATTTGTGTATCGCACTTGCCAACTGTGTTTATCCAATTTAGCCAGTTTTTGTAACTAAATAGCGAAGTTAAAAATATATTTCGTTTGTTGTAAGTTTTTCGAGTAATTTGGGGATGTTGTTTTTAGCGCATGACGTAAATTCCATTTTGTAATGTTGATTCTCTCTTCATAATGAATACCTACGCATTATTCTCCCAGCATTATACGGATCACAACCCAAGTAAACAATGAAACCCACGTATGGTCACCGAGTTATAATATTTTTAAACCTGTTATTTAAAAATAAACTAGCTTCAGACCGCGGCTTCACTCACGTGCGAAATCGTTTTAATTATCACACTAATTTTGCCCTTGAAATCGCTTCTTCATTATTATCGGTAGCATTCTATCGGTTACATTTCGGGAAGTGTGCGATGAAATTGCACAATCTAATTCCGCTAAGCTCGTTCCATCATCGGACTACAAGACAAACGGCAATGTGCCATCGTTACATAGTGGACTTCCCACCCATACGCACATAACTTTTTGGGAATACTTTCATTGTGCGTACAGCTAAGGAGTGGAATTCCCTGCCGGAGTCTGTGTTTCCTGATAGCTATAACCTGGGAGTCTTTAAGTCAAGAGTGAATAGGTTACTTCTAGGTAAGCGTGCTTCAACTTCGACCACATCATCACTTGGCATTAGGTGAGGTGGTGGTGAAACGCGTGTCTATAATAAATAAAACATAATATAATTTTAAAAAATAGTTTCTCGTGGTACTTTCCGAGTATTTATCGTTTCTTTGTTTTTTAATTAATCATATGTTTGGCAACTTGAAATCTATACTAATATTATAAAGCTGAAGAGTTTGTTTGTTTGTTTGTTTGCTTGAACGCGCTAATCTCAGGAACTACGGCTCTGATTTGAAAAATTCTTTCAGTGTTAGATAGTCCATTTATCGAGGAAGGCTATAGGCTATATATCATCACGCTAAGACCAATAGGAGCGGAGCACTAATGAAAAATGTTTCAAAATCGGGGGAAATTTTTTCCACGCGGACGAAGTCGTGGGCGGAAGCTAGTAGTTTATATAGAAAAGTGTTGTTTTTACTATTTTCCTCGCATTTGTTTCTGGTTTTTCTCAATCTTTTCTCGTGCGTTAACGACCAAATAATAGGCGAATTGGTCGAGCCGTTCACGAGTTATGCGCTTAGCAACATATTTAGTGATTCAGTTTTATCTATAATTGCTCTATTACTGTTTCTTAACCAGCCTCAATTATTTATTTTTATAAATATATTCAATGTACAGACACACTATTTTACTGTTTTATTATATATGTTGATAGAAAATTTCAACAATAAGCTGCTTTAACAACAAAAACACACAACAGGATGAAATCTACTGTACACAAAAATACACATAGGAAGTGGGGAAGTCGCAAAAAACTCCCATTCATTGCAGTTCCATAGAATTTTCAATTAAAGCCATGAATCTTGTAGCACAACGCATGGGGTAGCCTTGTCGTATGGCCGACCATTGAACCGCTCGTTCGGACGTCCAACAGGACTATCCTTTTATTTTTAAACCTATTGAAAGAGGGTTAATGAGACCTATTATTTGTGGCTCTGTTAGTGTGAGGGAGTGTATACGGAGAAAATATAGTTGTTATTTATTTTAGAAGGGGTCAAATTTGATTTTGTTTTTGTAGTGTCAGGAACAATTTTGAATGTAGGTAGATTGGAAATAACCGCTCGTGATGTACAGTTAGCAAATTATGTGTTTTAATTCACATGTTAATTTCCCTTTTCAACCGACGAAAAAAACGGAGGAGGTTATCAAGTCAACACGTAAAGCAAAATTAAATAGGCATCTTCTGGGCTCGCTCGTTCCATCGTAGACCTCATCTATCGCTTACCATCAGGCGAGATCGAGGTCAAGAGCGGGCTCATACATAATATTTTTTTTTTAATGTTTTATCACTGATTACTCAAAGATGGCTGAAGCGATATGCAAAAATCTTTTTTGTTTGAAAGGGTATACTTCGAAGTTGGTCCCATTGTCACCAAGTCAGAATCTGATGATAGGATCCTGGAGAAATCGAGGGAACTCTTCAAATATTATAGGCACACCTATAGTGATTTGAGTATTTTTTTATAGTAACTTGTGTAGTTGCATTCGAAAAGTACCATTTGCGAAGTGAACCTGATGATGAAGACCACAGATGGCCACTGGAACTACTCAATATATAAGTAGGAATAATAAGTAGGTATTTCAAGTGTACCGCTTCGATTACTTGAATGTGGTTATTAAACACAATATGCTCGTCACGATGCATATGGTGAAGTGAAGCTGATGGTGAAGTACCAGGAGAACTCCTCAACAATTAACGGCCAACATTGGGAAAAGCAATATTTTGTAAATGATCATAAGTAGTTGACATTTAGGCTTTTCTAACTAGGTAAATAAAAAGCGAACAACTAAAAAGAGTGAAATAAAAACTTTTTACCAAAAAATTAAACCGACTTCCAAAAAATACTGCAAAGTGAAAAATAACTTTAATTTCGGAAGTCGGTGCCAAAAACGAAAATACAAAACTAAAGACACCGACTACCGAAATTAAAGTTATTTTTCACTTTGCAGTGTTTTTTGGGAGTCGGTTTAATTTTTTGGTAAAAAGTTTTTTATTTATATATTGTGTATGATTTTTCACTTTACTACAAAAGTATTTATCTCTCCAAAAACTTTGTGAGCATAGAACACAACCCTGTAGCTGGGTAACTACTACACACACGACGATACTCCTTGATCAGATTGGTGTCAAATTTTCTGGTTTTTGACAACCCGTCACGTCTATCAAAGATGTTCAAATAACAGCCAGTACCAACGCCTGAACGTACTATTCAAGGCCCATGGATATCAGACCGCCTACTTTCAACCTTCGGACTACTATTGAGAAATTTCTAATAGACAAACCCACCCAACAGCACTCGCTTTGACCGACCCAGGAATCGAACCCAGGGCCTTTTGCTCAGCAGTCGTAATGTGATCACTGGATCAACAAGGCAGTTAATGACAGTCAATACTTTGTCACATCAAAAAGTTTCGCAATGTTTTCCGTTTTGAGAGTAGTGGTATAAATTACTAGAGACGCGCCAAATGTTCGGCCATTCGGCCGAACATTTGGCGCGTATGGATTCGTATGCGGTACATTCGGCATATTTTTCCATGTTTCGTATTCGGCCGACTATTCTGTTGATTTGCCGAATAATTACCGAATATTTAAATTATTGTTAGTATTAAAAAAAAAAAACATTTGATTAAATAGTAAGATTAACTAATTACTAATTAAGTGTGGTTTATTCCTAAAGCTGTACATAGTTTTTTGTATATGAAATAAACACTACTTTCTGTACCAATTATTTATTGATAAATAAAAAAGATTAACTTTAACAATAAATTAAAATAAAGTTTTAATCAAATGAACTTCTGATTTTTTTACAACTGATGAATTAAATTTCTATGAAATTAATAATTTTAAGATTCACTGCTTTGAGTAACAAATTTTTCAGATTTGTTTTAGAATATAATAAAATAATGTCTCTCTTTAGGAACCAACACAAGTGTTAACATAATGTGTATATAATCAAATAAAGTTAATTTTTTTCAAATAAATGTCTATACAACGTGTAACAGAAACCCTATATATCTATAACCCTAGACTCTATGCACAGTTTCAGCTAAAAATAAGTGACTCAAAAAATTGATACCAAATTATCGGTTTCATATGTTTCTTGAATGCCAATCATAACAGACCTGTCACAGCACCACGAGGGTTAATAACTTTCCACGTGACTTGGCAATAACACGATAATTCTCTTCGTTCTTATTAATTTGAAAGATTCGGTCTATGGTATCAATGTATTGAAATTTCTAATAAGTTTCACACATGTAGACATAGGATTAGAAAACCCTTGCCATATCATTTGTTATCATCCAAAGAAGCTGTGCACTTGATATGTATATACCCTTTAAGTTACACGTTGTATACGCTGAATAAAATTTATGAAACCTGTTTACCGCGCAGAATTGATTTGGCCGAATATTCGGATCGGTACATTTTGGTCCGAATATTCGGCTCAACATTCGTATTCGATTGAACCTACATTCGGCGCATCTCTATAAATCACACAAAGTAATGTGCCTGACTCTGTTCGAAACCACGACTTGCAACTCTCAAATCGGGCACGTTACCTCTGTGCCACCACTGATTATTTTTATATCAAGTACAAAACATTACTTCTAATAACTCTTACACACGCATGCTTAATCAAAAATAAGTTTAAAAGATAATCCCAAATGCCTTTTTTATGAAAACATGTTTATTTACAACTCGTGGAGCGTTCCAGTGCATCTCTACGTCCTCACTCGTGTCTAGGGCTCTACGTTGAGTATCGAGCGTGCAATTTATCAAGAGGCTCTATGCCATATGTGTCTATACAAGATAAGCTCTATAAATATTTAATTAAGGTTAAAAATGCAATGTTTGCTCCTGAAATGAAATAACTATGCGTATGTTGAGTGGTGGCGCAATAATGTTTGTTTTGAACTTAAGTATTATTATTTAGTATGTTATTTTTTTAGTCGGAATATAAGTTTACGTAGATGAACGGTGAAAAACATAATTAGACTGCAATCCCCTAGTTATGATGTATTTGTCTAACAAAACCACATTTTGAACTACACATGCAAGAATAGTTTTAAGAAAAGGATAGTACAGACGTGCCTTTTTGCTCGATTTCGTCAGTCGTCTCGCGTTTGACCACCATCTCACCTGATGGTAAGTGATGATGTGGACGAAGATGGAGCACGCTTACCTAGAAGTAACCTATTCACTCTTGACTTAAAGACTCCCAGGTTATAGCTATCGGGAAACACAGACTCCGGCAAGGTTTACAACTCCTTAAACATCCGTGCACACACAGACTGTACAGATAAATTATCTGATTTTTGGAAAAGTTATCCTTGTTTTTGGTCAAATTCTTTGTATCAGAAGAAGGTTTGCAGATTATGTGAGTAGCACAATGGTTCAATCACCAAAAAACCTTTCAGTGAGTTTGCATACTAAGAAAATTTTACTTTAAATTTTGACCTTTAAGTAAAATAGGTATACTCATAGATTTTATTATGGACTAGCTTCCGCCTGCGACTTCGTCCCCGTGGAAAAAAAAATCCCCCGATTTTGAAACATTCTTCATTACTGCTCCGCTCCTATTGGTGTTAGCGTGATGATATATAGCCTATAGCCTTCCTCGATAAATGGGCTATCTAACACTGAAAGAATTTTTCAAATCAGAACGGTAGTTCCTGAGATTAGCGCGTTCAAGCAAACAAACAAACAAACAAACAAACAAACAAACCCTTCAGCTTTATAATATTAGTATAGATAGTAGAAATTACTGCCTCATGAGTTGACTGCGTAACTGTAGTGTCCGGTTCATGGTAACCCTAAGTTAAATAGTAGGAACTCTAGTGTTTTCCCGGCAATAAATTCTGAGAAATTCTCTGGAGTCCATAATTACCAGTCTTGTCAAGGAGTACCGTGTTACCCAGTTGGGTCGTGGAGGTCAGGTGCTGTGTTGTGAACCTTTCGGTGTGAACATGCTCAACACATTTGTTTCTATTATTTGTATTGTATTCTATTTATATAATATATTAAAAGCTGATCCCGACATAGTAGCGAAAAGCCTAAGCCTGTGATGATGAAAAAGGAACATGCTCGTGTCTTATATTTAGTTTTGTTTTGTTATAAATAATAAAAAAAAAACATTTATTACAGGTCCAAGACCCATATAAAATGCCGGGGTCGTGGGACTTATCCCATTACCGTGACCCCGGAACGTAAAGGGCTATTGAAGGAATACTGTGGATTTTAGTCAGTACAAGTCTGACAGTCCCTCCGGCCCTGCCCGGGGTGGGAGGACTCATCTGATGATTTTACCAAGTTAAAAAAAAGACCCATATAAAATAAAATAAAAATACACAAACTCAAACAATTGTTCGGCTTCCTAATTTAAAATACAAATGGAGAAATTTACATACAAAAAGATTCAAAGATATATTAAAAGTCAATTAAACTAATAATTATAATAAAAAAATCATGTCAAATTATCAAATTATATACAAATTAAATGTAAATTAAAAGTCATGTTAAATTCCAAATTAAAAGTCACATTAAATTACCAGACTACAGCTATTACATAGAAAATGTCAGATTATTTTTCTTTTATTTACCTTAACAATATGGCGGTGACAATAGTGCCTCACATATGGACAATCAAACCTCCCCGCAATCATTGCCAGCACAGAGTTGGAGCTGTCTCGCACCCTGCGCACCAAGGACGCGCACCGCTTGCGCATGGTGGCGTGGAAACTTCTACTTATTTATAAACAATAATATCTGTTCGTTTGTCTCACAAATACTCAAGAATGTCTGGCCCGATTTAAATATCTTTTTATGTATTACGAGTATGTTATTTATTTCTGTTATGGTGTATGTACATTGAAGAGTATGTTTATCTATCTGATTCGAAAAAGGTTTAAATATTTAAAAAGACAGCGTCTGTAAGATCAGCTGGTATAAATATAATTTATAGGTGTACGTTAAAAGCACACGACATAGGCATACCTTCTTATACGTGGTACTTTAACCTTTTGACTAATAAATGATCCATCATTCGGTCTTGATCGCTTTGACTACAAACACTCCTGATTACAATTGTTCAGTCTCCATAATACATGATTGATTAACTTTCTGTAATCTAATAAATTATACCTTTTGGTATTTTGTGAAAATGTTTTTCATAAAACTTATGTGGTACATTCACTTATAGGTAATTCACCTTACTTCACAGTACTTATGTTATAAAGGATTCTTTGAAAACCTTTTTTTTTTTCGGTGAGTGTTAATACATTATTTTATTTTCTACTGGTGCTACGTCACGGCTCGTCACGGGTGACTTATTTTGATAAAGTTCTTTGACACATAAGTACCCTATCCTGATAATTACGTCGCAAAATGAATGTTTTTTTTTTTTTTTAATGTGAGTCACGCTTGATTCTATTGTTTAAAAAAAACTTTTTAGCAATAGTACATTGTTCACCGAGAGGAGAAAGTAACCGATTACCGTCGAGGGTGTCGTTTGAAGCCCGAGCCGTAAGCGAGGGCTTTAAAACACCCGAGATCGGGAATCGCACTTTCTCTCGAGTGATACATAGTGCTTTATACTACACCTACGAGGAAAATAAATAGTACTTTTCAACATTGAGTACATAGGCCATAACGTACTTGGTTTGTATTTTTGCGCTTTTTCAATGAAATAAGCTAGCAAAACAGTTTCAGAAAAAGATGCCGCATTTTTTTCACTTTTCCATTGCAAAAAATCGTCATAAGTTTTATTATATTTTTTAATTGATTTCTGTGGTAAAAGGTTATCAATCAGTATTTTTGCTGTTTCTTTCAACTGCGGCGGAGTTAATAATATAATAATATTCCACAACTTTTTCACACAACGCCATCTAGTCCCAAACTAAGCAGAGCTTGTGGGTATGGGTACTAGACAACTGATACATACATACATACATATATATTTCTAAATACATACATATTATAGATAAATTACACCCAGACAAAGAACAAATGACCGTGCTCATCACACAAACATTTGTCCTAGGTGGGAATCGAACCCACGACCTTGCGCATAGCAGTCAGGGCCACGGACCACTATACCAACGGGCCTGTCAAGTTAAAAAATCTTCATCATCACTATCACTACTTATCATTTTGATAGTTTTATTTTACTTTCTACGAAAACTGAATCCTCAAACAACACACAAATTGAAAATGGCGCCAATGGCGTCTGCAATTTTCACATGTTCTTTTTTCAAATTGTTTATCCTGCCGCCGCAGGGTCGCACTGCCAGCCCGACACCATCCAACACACAGCTAGTGGCCAGTGTCATTTTGCGAACTTGGAGATAAAAACTCAATGTAAAAACCACGTATTAAATGGATTTTCATACACTTTTCTCTCCCGCTCAGATGCGTTTTCTCCCCGCATATTTGTTCGATATGCAATGACGTACTTTCTACCGTAAATTTGATAAAGTATCAAGGTACTTTCCAAGCAGGTGTAGTATAAAAAATAAAACCGATTTCCATATACAAACACTACAATGGTAAATATAACTTAAATTTCGGTGGTTGGTGTCATTTGTTTTGTATTTTCTTATTTTTTGTTTGACACCGCCTTCCGAAATTTAAGTAATTTTTGCCATTGTAGTGTTTGTATATGGAAGTCGGTTTTATTTTTTGCTAAAAAGTTTTTTTTTCGCGCAGTTTTGGTGTGTCGGTTTGTAATTTATCCAGTTACAAAAGCCAAAATGTCAACTACTTATCACCTTTTACAAAATATTGCTTTTCCCGGTGCAGAGCCGTTAATTTTTGAGGAGTTGTCCTGGTACTTCACCATCAGCTTTACTTCACCATATGCATTGTGACGAGCATATTGTGCTTAATAACCACATTCAAGTAATCTAATCGCAATCGAAAAAAAGAGTTAGTCTATGGACGCGTACAGAACAACACCTTGTTTGTTTCTTCCCTGATTTTATCGCGATAGTAGTGGTTCAAAGTGTCGTTACCAAAGTAAAACTAACATATTTACGTGACTAGAGATAATGTGTGTGCAGTGAAGTTTATTTGATTTAAATCGATCCACAAACACCTGAGATATAAGCAAAAACTTTTTAAATAATTTCTTCAACGGCGGTGTCACTGACCTAGGGCAACACGCATATCGCTCGCTTAGTGCTCGCTGTGACAAGTGACTCACATACTATTGTTACTTTAAACACATTTACCTACACGGCGCGTTATTATTTAAGAAATACCTAGTTAAATAGTCGGCTGATTGGTACGATGCAGTGTGCAGCATGCAACAAAGTTATTGATCGCGGAGAGTTATTGGTCTGCACTTCATGTAGGGGTTTTTATGATTATAAATGTCTGAATATGACCCAAGATTACTACACAAGTCATGCACATGAACTTAGACGTAACTGGACCTGCCCTGTATGTAGCAACATAACTCGTCGTAAACACGACAATACACCGGTGCGGAATCAATTTGATATTTTACGGGAAGATGCTAATATGTCTTGTGACTATTTATCGGACATTCCCGACGGCGATTCTAAGGCGTCAACGTCACAGTCTCCACTTCAAACGCCTCGAAATAATACTGGATCGCTTGTTAATCCATCAGGTACCTCTGGTTCTATTTCATATGAACAGTTCAGCCTGCTTCTGGATTCTAAGCTTGAAAGCATTAGGGCTGCCCTAACTGCTGATATAAAGAAGGAAATAGCATCTGCGATCGATAGTTTGAGGGACGATTTCACCCGCACTACTGATTTTTTAGCGGCTGAGCAAAAAGACCTCAATGTCCGTCTTGTTTCGGTTAAGGACACTATTCAATCGCTTGAGTCAGAGAATATTAAACTTCGTTCAGATATTACCGACCTCACACGACGTATGCAAACGCTTGAAAAGATATCACGAAGCCGCAATATTGAAATTCACTGTGTGCCAGAAAGAAAGAATGAAAACCTGATTACGATTTTTAAGAACTTGTGTAACGAAATTAAAGTATCAATTCCTGACACAGGTTTACAAGCGATTCGCCGGGTTGCTAAGATGAACAACGAATCGGATCGTCCCAGAAATATACTGGCTACATTACCATCTGAAAGACACCGTGATAATCTTCTTTCAGCCATCACTCAATATAATAAGAGCAATAAAAATAGCGTCTTGAACTCGTCGCACCTAGGTGTGCCAGGAGAAAAACGTACTATTTACTTGGCGGAACATCTTTCACCGGAATGTAAGAAACTTCATGCCGCAACTAAATTGGCAGCTAAGGAACGGTCTTATAAATTTGTATGGGTTAAATATGGTCGAATTTACGTTAGGAAAACTGAGCAGGACCAGGCTATACAGATAAAACACATCAGTTGTTTAGCTAAACTCACTTAAACGGACACGTGTATTGTTTACTATTTGGATCTGTTTTCTGTAATCTCTTATGTTAATTTATTATCAGAATGTAAATAGAATAAGATCAAAACTAGAGGATTTTTATGTTAATTCACTTAATTGTAATTATGACATAATTTGTTTAACTGAGACGAATTTGAACTCGGGTATTTTTGATAATGAACTTTTTGATAATCGGTATAACGTGTTTCGAAGAGATCGCGAAAGTACATGTGTAAATAAGCTTGATGAAGGTGGTGTTTTAATAGCTATTAAAAAACAATACAAAGTGGTAAGGCATTCCTCATGGGACAGCAGAGTGGAGGATATTTGGGTGAGTGTTTTGCCTAGCAACTCGCGTGAGTGTCAGTACAATCTTTGTGTATGTTACCTTCCCCCAGATTTACCTATTAATGATCTCGATGTTTTTTATGCGAATACACAAAAGATTGTCACAGATTCCCATAACGATTGCTCAAATTTAATTATTGGGGATTTTAATATTCCGGGTTTACTATGGACTCAAACGCCATCGGGCAGCGGATTAGTGAATGCTGCTATAGCTAATGATAGGAAGTCTTCTTTCTTACTGGATCTATTGTCATTTTGTCAATTGTCACAATTTAATCACATACCTAACAAAAACAATCGGTATTTAGATCTTGTCCTCTGTAGTTCAGAAAGTGTCCAAGTTTTGCTTAATGATGATCCGCTCAGTAGGGTTGACGATCATCACCCACCTTTGAGTATAATTATGAAAAGCAGTGTTCCTACCAAACAAATGAAACCGAATAACATTAAACGGTTAAATTTCCGAAAGTGCGACTATGTTAAGGTAAGGGCGGATCTCGCAGAGGTTGATTGGTCTTGGTTAAAGTTGTCGACTGATATCGACCATGCACTAGAAGAATTTTACAGGGCTCTGAACACTATAATCAGCAAGCATACTCCTACAACCCAGCTGAGTGAGTCTGCACAGCCACTATGGTACTCGCTATCTCTTAAAAAATGTCTCAAGGAGAAAAATAAATATCATAGACGCTTCAAAAAGTATAACAATCCTCGTGATTATGACACTTTTTCAATATTGCGTAGTAGGTGCAAAACTCTTACAAAGGAATGCTATAGCTCCTTTATAAAGTCCACTGAGGATTGCTTGTCTGACAATATCAAATCGTTTTGGAAGTTTGTCAACAGCAGGAAAAATGCGAATGGTTTACCTCAAACGATGCAGTTTCGTGGGGTAGTTTCATCGGATAGTCAAGATATCAGCGAATTATTCTCGAAATTCTTTAGCTCCGTATTTGATGACACCTCTAGATCTCCCCCTAGTACCGAAGTACGTGCCGGTGTAGAATGTAACTCTTCACTATCGGAGATTTATATTGAGCACGATTCTGTTTTACGTTCATTAAAATGCTTGGATCGCAATAAATGCGCTGGACCGGACGGAATCCCTTCTCTTTTTCTAGTCAATTGTGCTAATGAACTGTCATTGCCTTTGTATTACTTGTTTAATCGATCACTAAAACTGGGTGTGTTTCCTAATTTTTGGAAAACGGCGCACGTAGTGCCCATTTATAAGGAGGGTGACAAATCTGATTGCGCAAATTACAGACCCATAAGTTTACTATGTGGTTTGGCAAAACTTTTTGAAGCGTCCTTATATGAGCATTTTTATTCACACATAAAGCCGTATCTTTCCCAATCCCAGCATGGATTTGTTCGAGGAAAATCAACCCTTACAAACTTACTCGAATATAAAAACTATCTGTGTACTGCCTTCGCGAAAGGTGGTCAGGTTGACTCAGTCTATACTGACTTTCGTAAGGCGTTTGATAAAGTTAACCACGAAATACTGCTTTTGAAGCTCAAATCGTACGGTATACATGGCTCCCTGCTTCGATGGATACAATCTTATTTGAAAAATAGAAGCCAACTCGTGTCGGTTAGAGGATACTTGTCGTTGCCAGTTAACATTACGTCGGGCATTCCACAAGGCTCGCATTTGGGACCCTTACTTTTCATCATTTTTATTAACGATCTTGTGACAAAATTACAGTGTCCCTGTCTGTTATATGCCGACGATCTGAAGTTATTCATGTCCATTAATAATATCTCCGACTGTGAGTTCCTTCAAAATGATCTGAATATTATTTCCAACTGGTGCATTCTTAATCGAATGAATTTAAACATTAATAAATGCTTTGTTATAACTTTCACAAAAAAAAATATTAAGAATATATATGACTACAAACTCGAAAGTCAATCATTAGAACGAAAGCATGTAGCCAGAAATCTCGGCGTGTTGTTCGATGAGAAACTTTCTTTCAGAGAACATTACGAAAGCATCACGAATAGAGCATTTAAGCTTCTCGGATTTATATACAGGACTACCAAAGGATTTAAAAACCTTAATAGCTTCCTATTACTTTACAAAAGTCTTGTAAGAAGCATATTGGAATATTGTTCGGTAATTTGGTCACCGTACTATGCAGTGCACTCTGACAGAATCGAGAGCGTTCAAAGAAAGTGTTTAAAATGGGTCTCGTACCGGTTTGGCTTCGCAAGAACACTACAAACTTATTCGGATCGCCTTAGTAAGTTTAATCTGATGCCTTTGCATGTTCGTCGCAAGCAGCAAGATTTAATAAACCTTCATAAGATCCTACACTCCACACTGAACTCATCCACCCTGCTGTCCTCTATTAATATTAATACTAGGTATACCTCCAGAATGCCAAGAACTTTTTCACTTCTGGTATATAGAAATAACACCTCTTATTATAACCCTATCGTTAGAATGTGTCGTCTTTATAATGAAATATCGAAAGATACCAGAATTAGTATTGACATCTTCGATGCTCGTACAACAGCTTTTAAAAGACTTGTTAGTGCTCTTACTCTCTGTTAATGTTAATGTTTTAATATATATGCTTAACACTGTTTTACACTAATTTAATTTTTAAACACGTTTCACCTATTGCTTGTAGTTAAATTTATATTTCTTTTTTGTTGTTGTCATGTTGTGCGATTACGCTCTGGGTCACAATCAGCCCAAAACATATTATGTATATTTGTTATAATAAGTGGATTGTAACCTGTTGTAATTGCCTTGAGAATAAATAAATAAAATAAATAAATAAATCCACGAAATACTTATTATTGAGTATTTTCGGTGGCCATCTGTGGTCTTCATCATCAGTTCCACTTCCTTAAATGGTGCTTTTCGAGAGCAACTGCACAAGGTACTATAAGAAATACCCAAAACGCTATAGGTAAACCTATAATATTTGAAGAGTTCTCTCAATTTCTCCATGATTCCATCATCAGATCCAAACGTGACGACAATGGGACCAATTAAAAAGTATACCCTTTCAAATGAAAGAAAAATTTTCCAAATAGGTCCAGCCATCTGCGAGTTATGAGGTAACATACATAAAAAAAACTTAAAGACGAATTGAGAACCTCCTCCTTTTTTTGAAGTCGGTTAATGAATGAAGGTATTAGCCAATATTATAATTAATAGGTACAATTACATCATTGATACGCAATGACATGGTATTCACAACAAAATCTACTTGGACTTTTCCCTTTCAATATTGGGTTCGACTTTTAGTCCTACCGGGTGCTACAACCTAACATTCTAGTCTAACCAAACCTAGTAGCTCATAAAGTTTTTTGATACTTATGTCAAGACACGACTTGACCATGATTACGTAGCAAAAAAAACAAATCTATTTAACCAAAGCCAAATATGAAATTAACACATGATTCCATTCTGTATAAAAAATTGATTCACAAAATAGTCTAAAACCTTAGTTTAAGGCTATTTTTCTGCTTAGTCTATTTCTAAACCATGATCGGGTCGGCTTACAATCTAGCCGGTTACCGGATGCATCATAGCTAGGGCTGCCATCCGTCCGGGTTTCCCCGGATTCGTTCTAGTTTGGAGAGCGTCCGGGGCGTCCGCGTCGGGGGGGATTTTCCCAATAAGCGTCCAGGTAAAACCCAGACACACATTGGTCTTACGGGTAACAAAAAGCACGATCTCTATTATTGTTTTCCTATGGTATTTCATCTCATTGTTTATGTTACGTTGATTAAATGAAAAGGAAAATACTGTAATTAAAAAAGTTCTAAAGCTCTACAATGCCAATGTCAATGTCTACTTTATCAGTAAATAATAACCATAATTAAAAATCGTTGTTTTTAGTTTCAAATTCAAAAATGTATTTTTCTACGGTGGAAAAATCTGTGATTTTACCCAAATGTCCGGGGTTTATTAAGTCTTTGTCTGGGGCCGGCAAATTTGGTGATGGCAACCCTAATCATAGCACAGTTTTGTATGGAACGAAACAACCCAATATCTGGATAATACGACACCCCTGGCAGCACTGGTGTCTGTATGTACAAATGTCAGCTTAGAACCCGGCTTATATGCTTTCCGAGAAACCAAAGAATCTCGATATGCTTTAAGTAACAACCCATCCAAGTAACAACCCCGATAAGCGTTGTTTAACCTTGTAGATCAACTCGTACGGCCATGATTATTTAGCCATGAGCTCCACACCGTGTAATTTACAATTAATTGTAATTACAGATCTATTGCTTGGAACCCGCAAAATAGCAATGTCAAAAATGCAAGCATATCTTTCTGATAACAATCGTTTTTGTATCATATAGTTAGGCTACCGACTGTAACTGAGAAATTCTAGGTAGAACACCCAAGAAGGAGTGGCTTTTTTATAGTACAGGCTCACGTTTGACCACCATCTCACCTGATGATAAGTGATGATGTGGTCGAAAATAGAGCATGCTTACCTATAAGTAACCTATTCACTCTTGACTTAAAGACCCCAGGTTATAGCTATCGGGAAACACAAACTCCAGCAGGGAATTTCACTCCTTAGCTGTACGCACAATGAAACCTTGAAGCTTCTTATTTTTTATTTTGATTGTTATTAAAAGCTTCATCGTTTTATTTTTTACGATTATTGTTTAAAATTTATGAAAGAAAATATTATTAAAAGTATAGACGTAATAAAATCTTATTTAATTTCACAGAAATAGACAAGCGTTCAAAAGACACTACAAATGTAAACCCAACATAAAAAAATCCCTAATTCCTACTTTAAAATTAGCGAGTGAATGAACGAACGATATGAATGAAAAACATCGTCCGCTCTCTCATTCAAATGTAAATGCGTACATTTGCATTCAAATGAGCCTTTCTGGAATTATTACTGTCAACGCAGTCTGACAATTAAAATAATTATTAATATCACACCGTCCATTTAATAAAGGATGGGCTGAAATGCAAATTCATTCATCATTATGGGTATTTACGGGCTTCTAGGTAAGCATGCTTCAACTTCGACCACATCGTCTCTTACCATCAGGTGAGATGGTGGTCATACGTGATCCTATCATCAATAAAAGAAAAAAAAAATATTTTCCATATGAAATTAAATATTTATTTTGTAAATTGGTTGTAAATATGTAATACTTTCACACATCATGTTTTTTTGCGTGTTATGTTTAGCTAGATGAGGCCGGTGTTTCATAACTCTGAGAGATGAAAAACGGTTCACTACGTACCAAGTTTCAACTATATGATCTTAATAGTTTTGGAATAAAATGGCTGTGACATACGGATGGACAAACAGACATACAGACAGATAGATAAATAGAGAGATACGATGAATCTATAAGGGTTTCTTGCCATTCGGCTACGGAACCCTAAAAACTTATTACAACTGCAAATTTAAGTTTGGTTTTAAATCTTACTTATATTTCGGTGCGTTCACACTTACACTATAAACTTCTACGGTACACTTCTAGCGTTGTGCGTCGCTCAACAAAGACACGGCTAGTTCATTTTCAATAGGTAAATCACTCGTAATTCTTTGCAAATAACGAAAAATATGTCGATTACAAATAAAAGCATTGGTAAAACACCAATGAATACATAGGTATTGTATGAATAACACTATTTATATTATCTATACCATTTTATTGTTATTGGCTTTCGAGTATACTATTTCAATGTAGTTTTCTGAGAACTAAAACATTATTTCTTCTATTACAGGTACATTTTTGCTGATATCTGAAAATACACATTAATGGCTCTGTTTCGTAAGTATATTATTGAAGTAAGGCACAGATTAAGCTAAAATGATAAACGTTGGTGAAACATGTTGTTCATTTCGAGTAAGTTCAATAATATTAAATAGGATAGCTCGTGGATCTAAGTGACTGCGTCTTACTGAGTGCGGTGTTATCAAGTCGATTCCCGGGTTGGGTTAAATGGTAATTGAAATATTCTACGGAGATGTTGAATTTATAATCTAGGTAGTTATGTACTTATACTTTGGTGGGGTTGCGGGAATTTTGTTCGGGTTGTGAAAATGTTGTAACGGGATACCGCGGCCCCCGGACCTCATGGGCAACTGCAGGAACAGGGTGGGTTTTTAGTCAGTAGAAGTCTGACACTCCCTTCCGCTCCACCCAGAGCGGGAGAAGTCATTCGATGATTTTCCCACACAGGAAAAAAAGGACATGCCAGTTTTTAAGCTATTGCATAGCTTTTATCGCGGGCTTTGAGCGCGGCGACCGAATCAAGAAATTCCGTAACGAAAATAAACCTAACAGCCCCACTCCGACCGGCACAGCGGTGTGGCGTTGAAAGCCGTGCATCGTCTAACGTCGTTTCAGTTCGGCAGACTTCGGCACGGTGTTTGTGTGTGTGCGACTAGACGTCCGCGTGTAGACTAGCCGCTAATAAACCTATAGTTTCAATGATAAAAATTACTGAATAACCTACATGTATCGTAAGATAATAAAAATATTTTAAGTAATATTAACTTGTCATTTATTCTATAAAAGAAAAAAATGTTTTCTTATCGGTCACCACGCTCAGAAAGTGTAGCTTGAATTAATATTAAAGAAAAAACTTGAGTTAATATCAAAGAAAAAAAAATACTGCATAAATAAAATAAATAAATAATAATTATTGCATAAATTGATAAAAATGCTATGCAATAGCTTTACTGCGGCAGTCCCCGAGTGTCACACTCATTTTTTTACGATATTTTCTGACTGACATTTCTGACTGCTACTAAAACTGAGCTCCACAGCGCTACTAATTGTGTCTTTAATTTACTTCTTTACAAAAAAAAAAAAACCAAGAAATTGGTCCCCTCATACCTATAGCGGATACCACATCAAGTATTCGTGCCGGTCCTCAAATAAACGTTGATCCACCAGCGTAACGCAAAAACAATGGATTGCTTCCGAAGAACACTCGGACGCTATTCATTGTTGGAGAGCGCGCGGGGAATTTGTAATTTTTATTTTTCGAACTTGGGTTCCGTAACGGCAGCTAATAATCTGTAAATCCTTAGGAATATTTTGGCCTGGAACACTAAGATTAAAAACCTACTTAGTGCAAGATACATTTGGATATCATAAGCAGTGCTGGATTAATCATAAGACAGTGTAGGCAACTTCTTAAGGCCCCGAATCCCAAATTTCCTCGAGTTCTCTCTAAAGTTATTATTATCCAGAGTATATGTAAGTATATATTTTTTGAGAGGTTTCAAGAAAAATTTAAATATTGTCATTTTCAAACCAAATCAGAATGTATCATGCTTGGAATATTTTTCAAAAGAGATTTATCTTTTAAATGAGAACGTTATATGATTTTGCAGGGTAGAAAGGGGTACAAAAGTCCCACAAGTAGCCCAAAGGCTGGTTAATCTGGCTCTACTAAAGAGATCCGTGCTGTAATCTGTACACACTTCAAAAATTTCAACTATATTCCTTTGACGGTTCCTGACATACAGCCCACGCACGGACAAACGGATAGCCAACAGAGGCAATAGTTTAGAATACGGAACCCCAACAATATCAAACTGTTTGCTTGTTGATTTGTTTGTAAAAGCTAATCCCTGAAAATATATTTTTATTTGATAAGTACCTAAATTTGTCAATTGATGGAAAGCTTCAATATCGTTGAGTGTTTATCGGAAAAATTTTGTTTATTACAAAAAATATTTTTAAGTTATCTTTTCCTCAGGGTAGAAATGTATCCATCTATATCGTGTCAGCAGGGCATTGGAGCCCCACTCCTTTTTCTTAAGTCTGTCCATTGTCGTATTTATTATAATAAATTGACTCAGAATGAAATGAAATATCATATGAAAATATTTATATAGTCTAACTAGTTTAATCAAGTTTTCTAGATTGTTGGTTGAATTTGCAAGTGATTAAGTGTTTTCCTGATGTACTGATTCGTTGCCACATTGATTTTTCGATCTGTAAACAGTAACTTCAACACGTTTGTTGAAGTTACTGTTGTGTTTATTAGAAGTGCCTTATTTTTGAGGTAGATAGGTAACATTTATTAATATTGCTTAACCGTACAATGGCCATGGCGGTCTTATCGCTGATAGCGATTTCATCCAGACAACATTTGTACAAACTTAAAATACAGACGAAGACTAATAGTTCAACGTTTAAGCGTTTAGCAAAACCCAGACAAAAAATACTAACAAACAATTTACTGGAAAATGTCAACTCGAGTTTCAACAAAAACCCCTGTAGGTAATTCACCCACCATAAAATGTACCTACGTATACAGAACCGCAAACTTTTTGAAAGCTTTTTCGCTTGACAGATTTTTTTACCGACTGCTCGTATTGTGACTCGTAACTAGATTTGAATGTGTTGACAATGAATCGCTCGCCACTCGAATTCTCTTACACAGACCTGAAAAATTTTCGCGCTTTCATCGCATATTGAGTTCATGAATAAGTTACTTTAGTGGAAGTCGGGCTCCCGAGCTCCAATATGCCAGCTATTGGTGCGTTGTCTTTTGTTTTGATTGGCAACTGAATATATGATAGGTTTTCAATTTAAGGATTTTTTGGTGTAGGGGTTAAGTTAGAGATAGGTGTGTTATTGGGTTTTTATATTATTGTGAAGGGTTTGAAACCAGTCAGGCACATTACTTCATGTAATTTATATCAAAAGCACTACTCTCAAATCTCTTTCGTGATAGCTATAACCTGGGAGTATTTAAGTTAAGAGTGAATAGGTTACTTCTAGGCAAGCGTGCTTCATCTTCGACCACATAATCGCTTAACATCAAGTGAGATGGTGGGCAAATCCGAAGACTTGGGAAAGTCTTCGGATTTGGGACACAGGTCTTCTCTCTGTGAGAGGGATCTCACAGAGAGAAGACCTGTGTCCCAACAGTAGAAACGTAATAGACTGAATTATTATTATATCATCATATTTTTTGTGAAAAACTGTAATAATAAGTATGACGATATTCACACCCCGATTTTTTATTGAACGTATAGAGCCGTCGTTAGGTCAGTGGCAAAGCAATATCAGGTAGGTCGGTTTTAGTAGGACGTGAGTGATCGGTCGAGAAGAATAAAACATTGTGCTTCACACTTTTAATCAGTATCTTATTACAGAATAATCAGGAATTCCAAATTAATAGACATTCCACCAAACCATAACGTAGCACATCTCGGAGATGTGAACGGATCTGAATCAGAGTGAATGACAAACCAATGACCACAGACAACTAATTGATTTGACAGAAGTCTTTGACATTTGATATATTATGCGGTAGTCATTCACTCTCAAATAAAACGCGGTGAGATACATTCGATTCGATTCATTCATTTTTCTAAACACCAAATAAAATGAAAATCCATAAAATTCCAATCATTCCATGTAAAAGAGGTATGAATATCAATATCTGAATAACCCTCATAACATAATAAAACAAGTAGGCACTTATAATTTATTCCCTTGCACGTTAATTTTTAACATCACCCAAAATGGTTGTAGAATTAATGAGAACATTTTAACTGGCAACCCTAGAGTTTGAATTTATTTTCATGGCAACATTGGAATATATTATCTGTGCGTTCATTGTTATCTGTTGCTGTTAAAATTCATTTTATTGGATTTCGTTGAACAGAGTTGCCAGCTTTATGGGAGATTTGGACTTGTTTAGTTGAAATTTTCAGTAAAGTATTATGTACTGGGCTTTTGAAATATATTCCATTGGAACAATTATTTTTACATCATTAGTCATTGCAAGTGTCCTACATTGAAGCGTCAATATCCTAATGTTTTGCTAGCTGAGGTGTTGGACTTGTAATTGAGAGATCGTGGGTTCCAATCCCACCCAAAACACTATTGCTGTGAACCCACTCTAGTCAAGCATATAACAATACAGTTTAGTTGAAGGGGGTGAACAAAACTAACCACATTGCTAGTTTTCTTTAAAAAATGTGGATTTTAAAAGGTAGCATTCTGCCAAGACCAGCCTTGTTAGGATGCCATACCCAATGGGTAAAACGGGACCCTATTACTTAGACTCCGCTGTCCGTCCGTCTGTCTGTCTGTCTGTCCGTCTGTCACCAGGCTGTATCTCATGAACCATGATAGTTAGATAGTTGAAATTTTCACAGATGATGTATTTCTGTTGCCGAATAAAAATATAAACATTTAAGGGGGCTCCCATACAACAAACGTGGTTTTTGTTCGTTTTTGCTCGGTATTGATAACGGCAACAGGTAGACGCCTGAAATATTCACAGAAATTTAGTTATACTTACACTTTAAAAATAAATAATAAAATTAAAATAAAAGAAATACGTAATAACAGACATTGCCGTTTTTATAGATAATGGTACGGAACCCTTTGTGCGCGAGTCCATGGCCGGTTTTATTGGGTAACGTAGCCTTTTTAAGCCGTAACTTTCAATGACAGTTGGTTCTAAAACCGCAAATATAGCTTTGTCATTTGTACAAACACTATGAAAATCAAAGTTATTTTACTCCAATCTATGCTTGCCATAAAGTGTTAGTCTGTCACAAAACACCTAAGTTTTAACTTTTGGTTAGAGTCTGTCCTCACCGGCTCCAGGGATTATGACATCTATGAGAATTTTTGATTCTCGAGAAAAAAAAATAACACTATAAAGTAGAAATAATTAGCGGTGGTAGCGGTGGAAGTTACAAATTAAAGAAGACAGTTAGAAAACCTTTGTTAAAAAGTGCACAGATCTGACAAAACAAGTCAAATTTCATTTTCCGAATGCAACTCTTTCGGGAACACAAATGTACAACACACAATAGAGTACCCTTTTACCGTTTCATAAAAGGATTAGTGTTTAAAGTGATGGCATTTGAAGTCCATTACCGTTCCCTACTGCCATAGTCGTGCTGACCAATATTTTTTAAATAAAAAAGATGCAAATATAACACATGCAGCGAACGCGACAAAAAACTGACAAAGCATGCATATTTCTGTAGAATTTTTTACGTGAAACGTCATTGCCAGTAAAAAAAATACCGACGCCACGTTAATAGAACATTTTTTGAGTTTGCAACACACAGCCGTTTGTCGGGAGTCGATCTAAATTCAAAACGCCAGCTTCGTGTCATACAACTATTCTTTATCCGAATACATTTCCCGAATTCGGTACATAATATAAGGCGACCGTTTGAAATAATCGCTTCCACGTACGACCTTTGTTTAAATTGGGTGCCTCTGTAATTTTATCGTATTATAAAATATCATTTCGTTTTTATTACTGTTAAATATTAACGGAGAATGTTTGGTTCCAATCTTTGATATAATGGTTCCAATATATTGCCTGCGCGATAGCGTTAATATTACATTATATTTTGACATTTATTTTGTCCAGAGTTGAGTTGTGAGAGTTGTTTCACGGTTTGAAAGAAGTACCAGGATTAACCTTTTGATAATCTGAATCTGTTTTTCAAGAAAACACTATATACAAAGTACAACGCAGCACCTTATCAACAACATTACACGATCAACGTGCAATACCTCATCAAAGTCTGTCGTTCAAAGTGCGACAATATCGTTCAAAATGCGACAATATCGCTCAAGATAACTTGATCAGTTTGAACGCTTCATATTGTTCGAGGAAACTTTGAGTGCCATGCATGGAGTTGGAACGAAGTTGAGATAGGGAAAGACTTTAAGAATTCTAACCTTGTGTTGAAGTAGCGAGAGGGTTTATAAAGCCGTGCTACATTTTGTGTTACATTTTCTAAAAGGGAGTTTGATGGAAATTTCTTATCTATTGCTTTATTTGTTTGAAAACGATTTTAGCACAACTGACAATAACGCGCCAAATGCGAACGATTTGAAATACATATTATGACTGTTTATCTACGAAGAATATGGTTCATGAGATACAGTTTGGAGAGAGACGAGAGTGGATAGCAGAGATTAACCAAAAAATTATTTAGTTTATTTATAAGATTTTATGGGCCCCGTTGCCTAGAATATAGTATATAATAATAATAAAAAACGTTTATTTTTAACCAACTACACGACGCAAAGAAGGGTAATGTGTTTATCAGTTTATGTACGTATGTATGTTTGTACCTATGTGGCGTTGTAGACCAAACGCGTAGGCTGATCTTAATCATTCTTTCGTCAATCAATTTGTCTTATACGTGCAAGTGTTACTAAAGACATGACAGTTATAAAAAACCACAATCATAATCAGAGGCAATATTGTCAAAATGAAAAAAAAACCGGCCAAGGGCGAGTCGGACTCATACATGAAAAATAGCAAAAAATATTTTTTATTCTATTTTTACCCGACTGCAAAGGAAGGGTTATGTTTTTCGCGCGTATCTTGTATGTATGTATGTAATATTCTTTATTACCTCATATCTCCAGAACCGCTGAACGGATTCACACAATTGAGGTATCGTTAGATTTGTCTTAACAGCCCGAGTGTTCTTAGATAGGTGACATTTAAAAAAATAAACATGGCGGCTGTGCGAAGCCATTATACATGGTGAAAAAAAATTTTTGGTTTCAAATATTACTATTGGGTATCAAATTAAAGAGCTTAACATAAGGATTTCAAAAAGGTATATCATGTTTATCATTAGTGTAATACTAGTAAAATAACACAATGAGAAAGTTTAAAAATATGGACTCACTTTCTGAATCCGGTGGAGTGCCAATGTGACACGACCGGGAAAACTAAAAATATGTTAATTAATATTTTAACTAAAAAGTTGAAAAAAAAAGCTTATTTAAAAAAATCTAAAAGACCCGACTGCTCAACTGAAGAGTAAGAAACAAGTACATTTTTATTTTAAAAAGTGACAAGCAGGCGGACCCATCTCATTTTAATTAAAAAAATATGTTCAATTGGGTCCCGCCTGCTTGTCACTTTTAAAAATAAAAATGTACTTGTTTCTAACTCTTCAGTTGAGCAGTCGGGTCTTTTATTAGTATTGGTTGTTATAGCGGCAACAGAAATACATCTGTGAAAATTGCAACTGTCTAGCTATCACGGTTCATGAGATACAGCCTGGTCACAGACAGACAGCGGAGCCTTAGTAATAGGGTCCCGTTTATACCCTTTGGGTACGGAACCCTAAAATTTAAAATCGGAAAACTATATCAAGTGCTTGTGTGGATGTAGTTTTTTCATGTAAGAATTAAAATATTTTAATGGATATGATAAACATTTAGCACAATGTTTCAGGAAACTTGTATGACTGAGAAATAAAGTTGTTTTTTCCTGAAACGTAAACGAGATGACTTGTGTACGTGTGATCATTAAAAGATTATATCTCTTTTCTAAAGGTACATTATATCCAGTTACCATTAAGTAAGGAGTGGAATTCCTTGCCGAAGTCTGTTTCCTGATATCTATAGCCTTTTTTTTTCAGTGGAAAATTCATCAAATGACTCTTCCCACTAAGCGAAGCGGAAGAGAGTGTCAGACGTATACTGACCCTTATTCCTTCAGTAGCCTATGTGGTCCGGGGCCGTGGACCTCGTTACAACATTCCCGCAACCCCAGCAAACAAAATGGCCGTATCGAGCCCCGTCAATTATATCTATGACCTGGTCTTTAAGTTTTTAATGCCTAGAAGTAACCTTTTTACTCTTGGCTTGACCCAAAATTGTGTGCATATGGGTGGGATGTCTACGACGGAAAATTGGCGCATAGTTGTTCCTCTCATAGTTCGATGATGGAACGGGTTTGTTTTATATACAGGGTGGCCCGTTTACAGTGGTCCAAAGACTTTTTTCAGCTTGAGAGCATCATAAGTGATCATTTAAAACATATTTTAGTTAAGCGAAAACTTATGGTTTAGAAATTATGATTTTTTTTTAAATAATCTAGTCTAGTTATTTACACTAGATAAGTCTATAGCGCGATATGTAGATTATTGTACTATGCTTATACCAAATTTCATTCGATTCGGTCCAGTACTTTCATAACAGAGTGGTGTTGTGTCAAAAATATTGAATTAAAAAAAAAAACATAATTTCTAAACCATAAGTATTCGCTTAACTAAAATATGTTTTAAATGATTACTTATGATGCTCTCAAGCTGAAAAACATCTTTGAACCACTGTAAACGGGCCACCCTGTAGATTGTGCAATCTTTTTTTTGTTGTATTAGAGAACTAAGCTAAATATGCTTGTGTCTGGAGTGGATTCACGCCAATAGTGTAATCGGTGGGGTTCGAACTCGCGACTTCCCGATCACAAGTCCGACACTTTACCTACTGACGCTTGATTCCATCGCAGACCCGTAAAACGTTAGACATCAGCTGTTCTGTGCAATTCGAAAGCTACTTTAATTTGTTCGAAATTAAATCTCTTAATCTTAAGGAAAACAAGTCCAGTTTCCTCCATTTTCATTACATTCGACATCTCAAGCTACCCCCACTCTCCCCCTCAACATCAAACCGAAACGCACTAAAATAAAAACGCACATTAAAAGCAATAAAAACGCGTTGCGAAACCGAATTGTTAATACAAAACATCCAATGCCTTAACGGCTCTATTTCAACTTAAATAAGGTTGAGATTTGCCCGTTTTCATGTTGTCGAACGACAAATAAAATGAAGATCGTTGTATCGCAAATAAAGGCGCCATTCTGAATTTTTACGCGAAGGTATAAAACATGTCTTTACGACTCCTGCTCGCCTGGTATTTTTATGATACAATAGCTTTTCTCGTTTCTGCTTTTACCAATCGATTGGTACTTATATTTGTGTCGTTAGCTATGTTTGAGGTTTTAAGTAAATGGTTGACACATAGCTATAGTTGATTCTTGCTTTTGTGGTTAGACAAAAGGTATGTGTATGTCGCCGTAAAATTACAAATACCGATAGATTATAATATACCTCGCGAGATTGTAATCCATCGATAAATTGTGATCCTTACGCTACTGTTAACAATTTAACGCATTAGTTTGGTGATGCTGATTGGTTGAACGATACGTAACTGGCTAATCAGGGACAGCCTTTGGATTGTTGGCAATTTAACAAGTGACAGGTTGTAATCAAGCGGTTTCAGTTCCTAGATACATGACGGATAATTAAATATACAACAAGTAACATTTTTTTTTTAAATTGATGTAGGTGGGTACATCCAGAAATAAGATAACATTATTTTCGATTTGGGTTGTTTGAAGGTGTGGATTATTTACGATACATGTCGTATATAATAAATTAACTGAGAACAAGAAAAGGAACGAATATAGTCGTTATTTATATAACGTAATAGTTTATTTTATTAATAATAGGCTCGCGTTTGACCATCTGATGGTAAGTGATGATGTGGTCAAAGATGGAGCACGCTTACCTAGAAGTAATTTATTCATTCTTGACTTGAAACCCTCAGGTTATACCTATCAGGAAACACAGACTCCGGCAGGGAATTTCACTCTTTTATTTTAGGATGCGAAGCGGGAGGTTGTGTCAGACTTTTACTGACTAAAACCCATCCGTGTTCCATCATATGCCCTTCGTGTTCCGAGGCCGCGGTAACTCTTTCGAACGATTCCGCAACCTCGGCAGGCAACAGCCCCCTTGCGGGCCCCGACAATTTGCTGACACTCTTTGAGGCGCGCGTAGAACACGACGCGCCATCTACACGGGCCTGGTTTATTTATTTATTTATTTACACTTTATGCACATAGGTACAAAGGCGAGCTATCTATTGCTCGCAGCCCACAGGTCCGCGCCTACAATGGCTGGGAGTCACCCTGTGACTCCCGACGACCGGAGAGTCTCCTGCGGTGGCTAGGGCGCGAGGGCTATGAGGGCTTTGAGACTCGCTTCTCACTCGCGCGTCCCGCCACCTCCTTCGCTTGCATAACTGCTTCGCAGAAAGAGGTGACTGCTTCCCATGCCTCCTCGCTCCGGGCCATGGATTGAACCAGGGCCGGGAGCGAGAGGTCGCCGCCTATCGCCCCTACGAGGACATAGCGGAAGAATTGCACTCCGTAACTGTATACACAATGAACGTATTCCCAAAACGTTTCTATGTTCAACAAATATTGAAAGAAACAAAAACGAGACAGACGCATATTTATCTTTAATCAATGACGTAGGTAATCTGACGTACCTGTTCACAATAAGAAGGTTTTATCATTATTTTAATTTAGTGGATGTCGTCTCGTGGCTAATAATAACGAGTGAACTGGTCAATCTTTAAGTTTACGCAACGCTTGCCAAGTCGGTCCATGAATAGATTTTCTCCTGTGTCAAATCCATCCAAAGGTTGTCTGTAAAAGATCACTTTTAGCGATAAGACCGCCCATTGTATCACACTTTTTAGTTGTAAAGTCCTTATTGTTTTACTGTTATAGTGTACAATAAAGAATATATCTATCTATCTATCTTAATATGTCAAGATTCCTTCGTGCATCGGAAGCACGTAAAACCACTGGCCTTAGCCATCATTTGTGCATATTTGACAGGAGTTATTGGTAGTCAGAAGTCCGGAAATCTGACGCCGCTCTTGCCAAGAGGTATCGTGTTTAGCTACTTGGTTGTGGAGCTCTGATAGTCAGCTCCATGTTAAACACTAGTATTAAACTGTCTCCAGTTATACTGGATACCAACCCCAACAAGTTTATGGTCCTACACAAATAACTCAAATTCTTTAGCTATTATATAACTCTAAGTAATATTATATATAATATAACTAATACTGTGTTAGTAAGTCAGTCTATGTAAAAGGGTACGATGGGGCTGACATGTCTTTGATAAAAGCCCCTAAATAAAATTAGATTAAAAAAAAAAAAAACCCCAACAAGTTTGGAAAAAGGCTTAGCAGATGATGAAGTACAGGCACATGAAGCTACCCTAAACTGTCAAATTGTCCCAATCAACCTTAAACCTAATTTCTTTAACAATAAAGTTGAAAATCTATTAAAGAAATTTGACAGATTGTTGTAGCTTGATATGCTGGCGTCTGTATATATTATTATTTACTTTTTTATTTAGAGTTACTAGCATTTGATTACATTAATACAATTATACAACGTGTAACGGAAACCCTATATCTATCCAAAAAGGCTGAAGCCAACATCTGGTATGGAGTCTCTATGCACAGTTTCAGCTCAAAATAACTGACTCAAAGAATTGATACCAAATTATTGGTTTCATATATTTCTTGAATATCAATCATAACAAACGTGTCACAGCACTACGAGGGTCAATAACTTTCCACGTCGTTTGCCAATAACACGATAATTCTTTTCGTTCTTCTTAATTTGAAAAATTCGGTCTCTAGTATCAGTGTATTGGAATTTGTAATAAGTTCTACACACGTAGATTTAGGATTACAAAACCCTTGTCATATCGTTTGTTATCTTCCAAAGAAGCCAAATTTAAAATTACACGTTGTATAAAAATAACAAAGGAGAATGAATAAAAGTGTAACAAACAAATATAGATCGCTTCAACATTAACATATACATAATAAACTTAAAAACTGTTAGTTGTAAATTGTTAGTGAGTAAGTGATGGTAGGTAGGAGTGAGAGGAATGTGTTACGTACTCAAAAATACTTGCAAAGCCATAAAAAGGTTAAACAACTGAAAAAGAGCCTTCAAACCAACCCCATAACAATAAACTCAAAACTGCGTGAATACCCTTGACAAGTTGTTAAAAACACGCACAAAAAATAACGAATAACACAGAAAACTTTAGTTAAGACTCCCACACACAAACACACACACACACAGTAACGGGTCGTCAATGAAGCTCTTAATATAAGCTTGTAGCTTTATTACTCTCTGCAAGTTATTGCTTACGTAATGATGCGTAAACTTACGTGGCGCCCGTAAATAATATCTTCATACCAATTCTAGCTTTATCACAATAGAAACTGAGGCCATTTTTCATTGTATCGTTGCCCCGAATAGGGTTGTATAGCTATCGGGTACTTTCGGGTTCGGATATCCGAAATAGTCTGGATCGAAATTTGAATTTGGATTCCCGGAAGGGTACCCGAGTTATTCGTGGAATGGAGGATTTGGATTTGGATGATGTCTGTGTTGGTTATTGTGTAATGATGGAATTATTAGAAGCTTTGTATTGATGGAATAATGTTTACAAAATTTTCCACGGAAACAACATCTCCTGTTTCCATTGAAACCATGTATACGCGGACTTCCGGAACGTAATAATTTACATCGGATCCACGCGAGCTCATTCAGTCAGTAATTAATTCTGCAGCGTTTGTTTATTCACATTAATATTACTACAACATAAAAATATTTTTTACTGTATATTTCTTTTAACAAAGTAACATTTTCTTTATTACCATTAATAACTTCACTGAAAATTTTACTGCATGCTTCTGTAGCATACGTTTCCAATTTAAAATATAATATTTTCTAAAGGTTTTCAATATGAAATTGGAGTTTTACCCACAGTGCTGCTCAAATATATCCGAAAAAGCGCAAAGTATTCGAAAACCGTAGATATGCTTGGCAACACTATTGCCCAAATATTACAGGGAAACAAAAAAATGTAGGTACCCACTGTGAAATGTGTTATCGGTACTTTTGTCAAATCGAGCGAAAAATCCAACAACGCTTGATCTAGTTATAGTCGTCGTCGTTAGTAGTCGTTGTTATATGCCTGTGCCTTATTGCACGGAGATTGGAAATGAAATAATATTCCTACTAAGTCTTGATCGTGGTTTCTATGGGATCGGTATTATTGTGTGGAAACTCAAAACCAGGGCTGGGAAAAAAGTTTGTTTCGGTATTTTCATTACCAGGATTGTTGTAATGATCTAAAGAGATAGATGCTGAGGTATAATTTTTATTTTATTTATTTATTTATTTATTTGCTTACTCATATCTATACAGTATTTTACACTTAGACTACATACATATTTAAGTAAGTACTACAATAACTAAAATGGTGGTGAGGTGCTACACTCCCAGCTAGGTTATAGAATAACCTGTATAAGGAAGTGCAGTGCCGGGCCCCATTGGGTATTGTAATTATATTGTTAATATTATTGAGTGTAATGAATGCTATATATATATATTTATGTTTAAAAAAAAGTTATAATAATAAGGTTAGGTTGGCGTGTGTACCTATGATGTGTTTGTGTGTGCGTGCGTGTGTGGCTGTGTGTGTTTCGTGTTAGTGTTTGTGTACATGCGTGGGTATGTGGGTTTGCTTTTGTTGTGATGGCGATGTATAGTTTTATTTATGCTGTTAGAAACTTTTCTGTCTCATCGTAAGTTTTATTTTGTAGATAGGAGTAAACTGCTTTTTTGCACCTATGGCACGTCATACCATAGATTGGACAGTATTTATTAATTTTATTGTATAAATTCGGGCTTTGATAATAGCAGAATCTTTTAGTGAAGGGTAATCGGGTTTGCGGTACTGTACAAATTAGATCCTTTCGTCTTTTAGATATTTTTTCGAATGGAGTTTTACGATGTTGTAGTAGGATGGCTTGTAAGATGTAATGTTGTCGTATGTTAAGAACTTTCCAATCTTTGTATAACTCACTGGTAGAATATAAAATAGGGCGAAAGGATGCAACTTTTAAGACAGCTCTGTGGGCTATTTCCAAAGGCTTCAGAGTCGTTTTTGTCACACCACCCCAGCAGGATATACAATATGTAACAATAGAAGAACATAAGGCAAAATAGACGGTTCTTATTGTTTTTAAATTTGCTACATATCGGAGGTTTTTAAATATATATATTAGTTTACGGACTCTTGATGTAACAACATTTATATGCGTCTTGAAATTTAGGTGTTTATCCAGCACAACTCCCAGATATTTTGTATGATCAACAGATGCTATAGATGAACATTGACAGGAGGTTTTAGATTGACAAAGATGTGCTTTTATTATGATGGGAGTGTGTGGTTGTGTGATTGCGCTGATTGAGTAAGTAAGAAAGTTTGTTTTGTTGGTATTTAGTGTAAGGGTATGTGAGATGAGCCATTGCAGAGCTGTGTTAAAGCCAAATTGAGCTGCATGTTCAAGCTCTAACCAGCTATCCGCTGTAAATGTGATGGCAGTGTCGTCTGCAAATGTAATAACTTTACCATTAGGGATATTAAGATTGCACAGATCATTAATAAATATTAAGAAGAGGGTGGGACCTAATATACTACCTTGGGGGACTCCGTAGCAGATGGGGAGCTCGTTACTGTTATGGTTATCAATCCTAACAATTTGTGTGCGGTCGGTTAGGTAGCTCCGGAAAAGCTCTAGTTGAGTTCCTCTAACACCCATAGTTTCAAGCTTGAGTAAAAGGGTGGAGATGGGAATGGTGTCAAAGGCCTTTGTGAGGTCCAAAAACAGAGTTAGAACTTTTTTGTTCTTGTTTAACTGCTGTATAACATGACACGTTAGATCTTGAACGGCGTCACAAGTAGATTTATTTTTACGAAAGCCAAACTGTTGTGGGGATAGTAGGTTGTTACGATCAAGATAGTGGACAAGCCTTTTATTAATCAGACGTTCTAGTAGTTTCGACAAAGTACTTAGAACCGCAATTGGACGGTAGTTACTTGGTACAATCCCATCTCCCCCCTTGAGGATTGGATGTATTATTGCCTTTTTCATTAAAGTGGGAAAAACACCAGTTTCAAAACAGAGGTTAAATATATGGCATATTATGGGTGCCAGAGAACTCGCGTGTTTCTTTAACAAAAATGGTGAAATGGTATCCCAACCAGTGGCTGCGTTAGATCGCAGCGTTCTTATGGCTGAAATAATCTCATCAGTATCCGTTTCTTCTAGGACAAAGGATGTTACTGGAATGTTCGGTTGTGTTTGTGAATGTGTTGTTGGCTGTGACAGTGTTTGGTTGGTAAGATTGATTGCTAGTGTTTTGCCAATACTGGCAAAAAAGGAATTTACTTCGTTGCACGATTGTCCGGGCGTTGATGAGCATTTGAGAAGTTGTGTGGATAATGTTTTGTTTTTATTTGTATTTGTAACTCGCTTTATAGTATCCCAGAGTGTTTTAGGATTGTGACTAGCATTATTAAGTTGCTCTGCATCATATTGTCTCTTTACTTTTTTTAACAATTTAGTGCAATAGTTTCTGTATCGTTTATAAGTTAATTTCAACACTTCATTGTTTGGAGATAATTTGAGTTTTCTATGCAGAGCGTCCCTATTTCTTATGCACCTTAATAATCCAGGAGTAATCCACGGTTTGAGGATTCTCTTTTGTGAGGGCACTTTTTTCAGAGTGGTGTTTTTTGCAATAGCTGTTGACAACAAATTTATGAGACAATCAGTTGCTGTGTTAGCGTCAGTTATACCTAGAATATGACTAAAGTCTATATCAGATATAGATTTGTCAAGAGCCTCATGATCAATTCTAGTTATGGTGGAGCTAGGTACGGTTCGTTTGCGTTGCTTGTCTAGACAGAACAGGGATGAGTAGTGATCGGTGATTGTGGTGTCGTACACAAACGTGAATGAGCGACAACTTGATTTTACGATCAAGTGATCCAGGCAATTGCTTTTTCTGGTAGGTAGGGTGTGTGCAGGGAGGAAACCATGGAAGGCTAAGCAATTCAAATAATCATGAGCACGTGCATCTACTGTGGTAGGTTTTATGTCTAGATTAACCCATTAGCGCCCTCTGTACTAAATAAACGACACCATTTGCAACCCTATTTTAACATTTACTGCATAATTATATTTAATGAATTAATTTCGCAAATTGTGGATAGATGTCATTGATAGCTAATACAAAAACAAAAAAGAAGTTATCAGTGAAATTGGCGCCATATTTTGACATTTCTGTTTGGGAATTTATCACGTTTAGAGGTAAGTGCATTTGTGTTGCATTATTTCATGTATTTTATATATATTTACAAATAAATCTCCATGAAATGGCTAGATAACATGTAAACGTAACCTAAATAACGAAATACTATGCAATATTTTATAATCTGTAATACTTTTAAGTTGATTTATTTGACTGTCGTTTTTTTAGTACAATGGGCACAAGTAATGTATTTTTTTACTATATGCAGGCTTATAAACAATGGCGTGTTTTAGAGCTGTAAACAACTTCGTTGGCCTTGAAGAAGCTGTCAATGCTATAGTGGAAGAAGATAGTGACAATGAATATGATGTAGTGATTGTACCACCTGATCCAGCCTTTGTTACTGACGAAGAAGGAGGTGAATATGATTTGCAAACTTCAGAATTACCGCGAGATGTACCAGGGACGTTAGAGGTGATTCTTCGACGTGTTAATTCTCCTAAAACATCTGAATGGGAAGACAGTGATGACGAACCTTTGTTCAACAAAAGCCAACGCCAAGACCCACAGGACACAATCAAGGAAAAGCAGCGTAATAGAGCAACTTCGAAACATTTCACCTGTAGAGATCTTCGAAAAAATTTTTGATTATGAGGTTTACGATCTGATTCTACGGAATACATTACTACATACAGGACAGAATAATAGCCACAGCTTTGATATGGACATAGATGATTTACGTAACTCGAGTTGTAAAATTGTTGTTAGCAAAAATTCCAGCAGTACCACAAGCGCACACAGTATACTTTGATAACTTATTCACCAGTTGTGATTTACTGAAAGATTTGAAGCAGTCTGGGTACAAGGCAACTGAGACAATATGTGATAATAGAACTAAAAATTCTCCGCTACTGTAAAAGTTGAATATGATCATAGGTTCGACAAAAATAACGCTTGTCTAACAAGCAATAATTCGTTATTTTTGTCGAACCAAGAAAGGACAATAACGTATGTACTATGGCAACTAACTTTGATACAATCGAGCCTATTGGTAAAATAAAACGCTGGTGCTCTCAAAGGAAACAGAAGGTAGACGTAAGCATTCCACACTTATACCAGAGCTACAATAAAAGCATGGGTGGTGTAGATGAGATGGATGGTTCTATATCATTATACCACGTGAGTATTCGTGGTAAAAAATGGTGGTGGTCCTTTTTTCACCTACATGTTTGATATGTATCTAATGCTTGGCGACTACATGTATTGACTAACAATGAGCGCATCGATCAATTGGCTTTTAGAAGACATATAGCACGCCAGTACCTCCACAACAGCAAGAACAAAAGCCGAAAAATGTTCTGTAGTAGCAGGCCCAAGTCCCAGCAATAACAGCCACAATCCAGGGAAGCTACCCAAACAGTTGAGATGGGTGTTGTGCCATACTCAAACTGCGTAAAGTGCCAAAAAACTCTGTGCATCAACAAAGATTGTTCTTCGATTTTTCACGCATAAGTGCCCAGTGTACTTTAAAAAGTACACCTTAAAAACTTAACTTCAAATTTTTTTTTATTTCATTTTTATTTCATAATGCGTTTGTTATAGACCTAAGTAATCCCTTAATAAAGAAATACCTAAATAAATGCTATTAGTTTAAATTTGGGCGTAAATGGGTTAACCCAATCACCGGTTATAATTACCGTTTTGAAGTTATGAAGTGTTAGAAGTATATCATTTAAACTTAAGAGAAAATTATCGATATTATCATTGGATGGAGAGCGATAAATGCAGACTATGGCCTCATCAGAATTTATTTTAATTATTAGACCAGAAGCAGATCTTCCAAAGTCTGGCTCTTCACATGTGACTATTAGGTCCGATTTCACATAGGCTACCACGCCATCACTTTGGTTAAGGTGTTTGGTGGTCATATAGGAATTATAGTTTTGCAGCGTGGGAATGTTAGAGTTACTAGAACAAGGTAGCCAACATTCGGTCAAAACTACCAAATCACAGTCAATTGAAATGCGGTGCATCAGAGTTTGAAGGTTTAGAAAATTACAATTTATTGATCGAATGTTCTGTGAGAATATTTTTAGATATAAATTTGGATGTTTTAATATCGATTTTGTCTGTTCTGGAGCACATGTGTGGGATACAGACACAGAATGCTGGTCTATCTGGTCCAATAAGTGGTTTACGTTGTTAAGCATTTTTGCGGGAGGATAAGGACTTAATAAATAGGTGTAATCGGTTGACTGGAAGTATTGTTCGCATTAAAATACATTCTGGAAATACAGAAAGGTAAACAAGTAGTATACATTTATTATACTCATCAAGAGCTAGTATTAGTAAAAGGTATGAATTAATAAATTTTATAAGTAGCGTGGTACGTTCGTGCGAGGAAACAGCAAAGATCTGTATGCAGGTGTGTGAATATTGTATTAATTGTGGGTAGTGCATTTTTAATGTATAGTGTATATTATGTGTGTCAGACCTTAGCGATCGGTAATGATAGGAGCAACAGTAATGCGTTTTACATTTATATGCATGCGGTTTGGTAATAGTTAATTTTAGGTAATTGAAACAGTTTTCAGTAGCCTTATCTGAATGAAGTAATAAATAGTAACGAAAATATATAGGAAACTTAAACATAGGTAGTCATTGTTGGACAGTAGTGGCCAGACGTTTCAGGTGATCTTCATTTTTGACCAAGATGGCTTGACTGTCGGGATCCTTTTTTATCATTACTCGTCCATTAGATGTCCAACAGAAACTATATTTGTTTGATTTAGCATATGTCCTAGTCAGGTAAAACAGTCTTTTTGTGAGAGCGGTCAGCTGTTCGGCTATATATATAGGAGTTTGTGGGGTCTTCAAGCCCAGGTGAGTCGAGCAGATCTTATCGTTCGGGTGTTTTTTATTGTAGTCTTTAGCCACTGTCAAGATAGAATTTTCTTTATTGTACACCAATAATTTGAACACACCTTTTTAGGGTTCCGTAGCCGAATGGCAAAAAAGCGGAACACTTATAGTTTCGCCATGTCTGTCTGTCTGTCCGTCCGTCTGTATGTCACAGCCATTTTATTCCGAAACTATTAGGACTATACACATGAAACTGGTAGGTAGATGTATTCTGTGAACTGCTTTCCAATTTTAAGAAAAAAAAATTAAAATTATATACATGGAACTGAAACTGAAAAAAAAAATTGTTTCATGAAACCTATACGTACTATACCTACGTGTGTAATATGTATAGAAAGGTCTTTAAAAATGACATTGAGATTTCTAAAACCACTTTTTCATAAAGTAAATCGTTTAAAAAATACACGCTTCCAAAGTGGTAAAATGTGTACCCTCCTCTCTAACTTCTATAAAAATCTAGTGAAAAGTCTAAAAAAAAAACATATGCTATAGATCTTAATGTAAACTTTCAATTAAAATTAGTTTGAACGAGATAGATTCAGCGGTTTTTGAGACATACAGCACATTTTCTAAAACCGCACATATAATTTTGTAATTCATTCAAACACTATGAAAAACTAAGTTATTTGGCGTAGTTACTACGGAAGCCTTCATGGGTAAGTCTGACTCGCACTTGGCCAATTTTTTATTAATAGGCTCGCGTTTGACCACCATCTCACTTGATAATAAGTGATGATGTGGTCGTAGATGAAGTACGCTTACCTAGAAATAACCTATTCACTATTGACTTAACACGTTGAACGCCAACGCGGTCAGTGTTGACCGACAGTGAGCTTTCCCTTTAGGCCAAGCAAAAATCACAGTTCTATCCAAATTTAGGCCAAATGTTTTTTTAATTGTTGGTTTGACGGGAAACCAACCTCAAAAAAAAATTGTAATGTCCAAATGTATGTTTTCATTAACAAAAGTCAACTTTAGTCATTAATTAATTAACTATGGTAATATTAAACGCCGGGCAGCACTGACCGACGCGGCCCGAACGGCAAGTCTAGTTGTCGGCCATCACTGACCGACGCGGCCCGAACGGCAAGTCTAGTTGTCGGCCATCACTGACCGACGCGGCCCGAACGGCAAGTCTAGTTGTCGGCCATCACTGACCGACGCGGCCCGAACGGCAAGTCTAGTTGTCGGCCATTAGTGACAGACGCGGCCTGAACGGAAAGATGCATTTCTTTTTCTTGGCTTTCAACGTGCTAAATTAGACCTGTTTAACAATATTGCTTAACCTGTGGTTAAGCAAGGGAGATACCGTGGTCCAGGAACGCTAGGGTAACTGAAATAACAGTTTAGGTTTTTAGTTAGTACGGACGCCAGCACATCAAGCTACAACAATCTGTCAAATTTCTTTAATAGATTTTCAACTTTATTGTTAAATGCATTAGGATCAAGGTTGATTGGGAAAATTTGACAGTTTCGGGTAGCTTCATGTGCTGGCGTCTGTACATGTCTGGCACTCCCTTTGAGAGTCAGGAAGGAGAAGTCATTTGATGATAGGCGTATTCTTTGTTGTACACCTTAACAGAATTAAATAAGGGCTTAACAACTTCAGAGTTTTATTATTAATTTATCCTTCATTATTGAAGTCTAATGTTGTCGTTTCTTAAGTTTATTTTAATCCTTAATAATATTATAAATGCTAAAGTAACTCTGTCTGTCTGTCTGTTACGCAATCACGCCTAAACTATTGAACCGATTTAAATGAAATTTGGTACGGACATAGTCCAGAGTCTGAGAAAGGACATAGGCTACTTTTTAATGCGAAAGAAGGGCTGTAAGGGGTTGAAATAGGGGATCAAAATTTGTATAGAAATAACGTCATTTTCAAAGCTAGAAGCATGAAACTTATTTTTTGACTTTTGATTAGAAAAATGTACTTAAATAAGCTATTTGCAGTAAAATATTGTAGATAGCTTACTTATGTATGAGTTTTATTTTTAAAATAATTACTTAGTCTAAAAAATTAAAAATGCTGCCGAAAGGTCGAAAGTCACTATTTCGCGCGGACGTAGTCGCCGGCACAACTAGTAGTTAAATATATTTATAACAATTCATCCTCGACCACATCATCGCTTTCAATCGGGAACCAATCGGCAAAAAAATTGGCCAAGTGCGAGTCAGACTCGCCCGTGAAGGGTTCCGTAGTAACTATAATAATATAATATGTATATTTATTTGACAAAAAAAAAAACCTTACAAGGTTCTTAAAACTAGCCTATTTACTTTTTTAGAACTACGCCAAATAACTTTGTTTTTCATAGTGTTTGTATGAATTACAAAGTTATATTTGCGGTTTTAGAAAATATGCTGTATCACAAAAACAGCTAATCCGATCTCGTTCAAACCAATTTTGGTTGAAAGTTTCCATTAAGATCTACAGACATATATTTTTTATAGATTTTTCACTCCATTATTATAGAAGTTAGAGGGGGAGGACACATTTTACCACTTTGGAAGCGTATATCTTTTAGATAATTGACTTTATGAAAAAGTGATTCTAGAAACCCCTATGTCATTTTTAAAGACCTGTCTGTATGTGTGTCTCGTATAGGTTTCATGAAAAAAAATATTTTCAGTTTTAGTTCCATGTATGGGGAGCCCCCTTTATTTTAAATATTTATTATTATTTTCTTAAAATCGAAAAACGGTTCACAGAATACATATACTTACCAAGTTTCACATGTATAGTCTTAATAGTTTCGGAATAAAATGGCTGTGACATACGGACAGACAGACAGACAGACAGACGGACAGACATGTCGAAACTATAAGGGTTCCGTTTTTTGCCATTCGGCTACGGAACCCTAACAAAGGACTTAACAACAACAAAGGTTCTTACAATGGGCGGTCTTATTGCTAAAAGCGATAATGATTATGATTATAGAAAGTATTTCCACTATGAGTTTCTCAGGAACAGAGACAGAGGAGCTGGTGGCTAAATAATAATTAGTAATACTAATCAATCATCAAGGTTAAACTGCGCTTGCCGACGTTAGCTCGGGGATGGGTGACAATCTTACTTGTACATCTTTGGCAGCAAATGGATTAAAGGTGTTTTTTTTTTGTGAAAATAAAATGTAATAAAAAGTAGGGAGGGGGTCATCGTGACCAGCAACTGTATACTTTCAACTGCTTAAGTCACTAAACATTACTTATTTTATAAACGACTAGCTTCTGCCCGCGGTTTCTCTCGTTTTTTTTTTCAGCAAAAAAGTATTCCTTAATTTATTAAAACTGCAACATAAGAAGTACGTGTACAAAGGTGGACTAAATGGCTTAGCCATTCTCTACCAGTCAACATGGTAGAGAGGCAAGATAGCATGGTAGGTGCATAAAAATAAACTAACTCCTTTCCCAACATCTATTCTGTTTTTGTACTAAATTCAATCAAAATCGGTAAATTATTGTTTTAGACGTGAAAGAGTATCAGACAGAGTCACTTCCGATTGAGAGCGTCGCTAATATACGCAGCAAAAGTTTTTCTGTGCTTTAAAAATTCATAAGACTATTTCGTATTTTCTTTAAAAACATCTACAATACAACCAACTTTTTCTCCAGACAAAATAACCTTCACAAAACCAAAAACTGATGAAGAACAACAAACTACCTCCGATATATTTTTCAAAGCCAAAACTTACTTAATACAATAAAACTGATTTGAAAATCAGAGCCGCCATGTTGGCAAAAGTTTCTTGCTTGTGTCAAAGCGTCCGGACTTGGTGTAGTTCAAAATTTATACGTCGAATTAGATTTTATCAAGTGGACTAGCTGGCTTGTTGATAAATTGTGAAGGGACTATCCATGGGGAATATGGAAATTGGGTATAATGTTGAGCTAGGTGGAATACGATAGTTTAATCAGTATTATGGTCGTTAAAAATATTGGCAGTAAATCTACGGGATTTCAAACACACAACAGGCTATTTTTCTCATTTGCTGTTTGCTCCTGATTCTAGCGAACAAATAAGGACGAGTACCACGAGTCCGGGTCGATGGCGCGGCGTGTCGTGTAGCACGAGTCTTGGTCGACGGCGCGGCGTGTCGTGTACCACGCGCGTCTCTAAGAGCAGTCAGGAGCTTTGCCGGGCCTGATAGGATCATTGCCTGCTGGCGTTGAGGAAATGTAACAAGATATTTTTACTATACTTATCCTTCCCTTTAGCTCCGAAAACTTTATCCTTAAACGTCAAATTACAGGAGCAATTTAGGGAAAATCAAAAGAAGTCCGATGGACCAAAGTTCAAAGCTTATTACCGTTCAAATCTATAGTTAGTTCTTCGATTAAAAGTTGGTCGTTCACAGCGATGTGAACTTTGGGAAATAACTGAAAATAAAACTTTAGAGTAACTTATTTTACTTCTAAAAGTTTCTGAAGGATGAGTTTATTCGATTTATAATTAATTTTGATACTTTCTGCTGTCGTTTTCGAAAATTTATTGAAATGGTTTGTTATTTTGTTTATGTGAGTTGGTCAGCTTTTACTTCCTCATGTTTTTGTTACAGTGTCTTTACAATCAGATGTTTGTGGAATAGTCAGAGATATACTAGCATATCTCTAACTATTCCACAAAACATCTGATTAAAATACAGGTATCACAAATAACAAAAGGATATCATATTAACAAACGATTATGACAGTAGCTGTGTGACACATATGACCCATTAGTATTTAAAGCAAGAGTGAACAGGCTTCCTCATCCCATCGCAGACCTCATCTATCGCATACCATCAGGCGAGATAGCTCATCCGGAATCAAATAAAAGAATCGGAATTCATTTCAAAAATAGCATAACTTCTATATCCCGTAAAACTAAAACTTATTACCAGATGTCGGAATTAGGTAGAGTTATTTATGTACTTGCATCGAAATGTTGATTTTAATATGGATCTTCCCGGGATTTCTAATAGACCATCCCGAGTGACCAACAATATTATGTAAATTTGGCAACGTCGCGCGTGCAGTGGTTTAAATTGTGTAAAAGTAAATAACTTTTTATTTAATAAATTAGGGGATTTTTCTGTTCTTCAAAATTAATCCCGGGATTTGGGGCATATCCACTTTATTCTTTCGTTGTATGAAATCAGCGTAAGTACATAAATAACTCTACCTAATACCGACTTCTGCTTATTACACATACACATGCATAAATAGATTTTACTGACAATCATTTGGCCAATCAATAATAAATAAATTGTTTATTGATATAATTGATGCATAAAATATTTATATTGGTCTTTGAACTATCTAATTTATTAAAATTTCGTGTCACAGTGTTTGTTATCGAAGTTATTGAAACGGCTTCAGATTTAAATTATGTTTTTATTTTGCGTATATTTGATAGGTAGAGATAGGAAGAGATATTTATATATGACAAAACAACGTTTTCTGTGCCACCTAGTAGGTATATAATATTTACAAAGAACAATGTTTTAAAACAAAATGGGCTATGGTGGTCAAACATGGTCCATCACATATTCATTGCTATTTTTATTAAACCGTAAACTTAAATGTGATCTCCTAGAGATATGAGCTTATCTCCAACGTTTAATTTACCTGAATATAAAAATGTTACTGTTGATACATTGTAAGATTTGTGAAGCTGGTTTGATAGGCGTTCTCTTTGTTTTATGTTAATGGTGTAATTTCGGGTATTGAGCAACAAGAGTGGGAAGAGAGATTGGACGAGCTTGAGCTCTTACCTTACTTGGCTAATGGATCAGTATTAAGCGCTATCCACACATTTCCGGGTCAGGGCTATCCGTGTTCCGAGTTGTTCATTTCAGTATTCCCGTCAGGGAAATGCCATCCGTCACCCGTGTTCACACATATCAGGGACATCGTTATCAGTGTAATCTGATTCTTTAGCTGATGCACACACAACACAATGTCCTTATTTAACAATGAAGAATTAGCAATGATTGCAATAGCGTTAGATGAAGAAGAAGCAGATCACCAAGAAGACTATCAGCAGGCAAAATGTATTTGGGTATGTGAGTTAGATAAAAATCGGATAGCACTGTCAGAGCATACGTGCGTCCGAGCGTGCTCCGGGACACGGACGATCCGGATACGCCTGACACGGAGCTATGTGGATAAGTTCGTATAAGTTGTACGTAACCGATTTTTTCCCCGTCCCTAACGGAACACGGCAAGGCCGAAAATGTGTGGATAGCGCTTCATTGATCATTATTACCAGTGCTGATGGATCAGTATTATTCGTGTATTTGGTTTATTACAATATAAGCTAATTACTATATACGATATTCAAGGGTGAGCTGAAGTCTTAAACTAGGGAAACATTGTATTTCAGGATTCCAGGTCACTCGCCTACGGAACAGATTTTCATCTTGTAAAAATAGAGTAACAAGGGGATAAGGATTGTCTTTGTATGTGTGTGTATACAACATGTAACATAATTAATGCACATCCTGAAATTAGTTTGTTCAGATTCGTTTACTGAATCGATTTTTATCGTTTTTAATTTTAAAAAAAATTCGAAATTTTTATCCCAAAGCATTAAATCTACGTAAATTACAAATTACACTTTCGCTGTATGGTAAAAACAAACTAACTATGGACCGTAAACTAAAGTAGTAACTTTTTAAATGCAGATTTATATAAATTCCGTCATTCAGTACACATTACAGAAAAATTATACTCATTTAAAGGAAGTTAAAGTCTTAAAAAACTGTTTGAATAAGTAAAACTAAAAGTTCAGAGTATGTGTTATGATAATAACATAACTTTCGAATTGGGGTGTTTGAGCATGTGCGTTAGTTAGGATACATGTTGTATATGACCGTATTTTGTTTTTGACAATTGAAGATGAAAATTGGCGCAAGTGATGACACGATTGGTGTAGTGGTTAAGCGATTGGCTGCTGCGCTGCGTGTCGCCGCTTCGATTTCCGCACCGGTACAAAACATTGTGCGGCTTACAAATAGTAATTAGTACGGATCTGGTTGTTTGTAATAATGAAGTCACTATACGGGAGTAGATAAGTCCTAGTTTAGGACGTCGCTTTTATTAAAAAGCTACCTATTGTCCCCTCATTCGTTTGCGTAAATGGAAAACATGCATCAGCAGCTGGTTATTTAGTATGATTTGATTGATGCATTGTAACATACATTTTTATTTATACGTATGTGTTTACATGCGGCAGTAGCTACCCATAATAAATCAATAAACGTCATGCCAAAAGCTATTTCAAATCGAGATAAAAGCACGAACCGTATTCGTAAACATTGCTTTTTATAGAAAACATTCGATTGAAACTCCAAAAATAATTTGGCACAATCCTCCCTCGTAAACGATGTGTTAAAACGCTCACAATCCCCATTTACGCATGTTTCACGCAAAGATAACTTCTCCCACATGAAATTGTAAAAATTTAAAACAATAACAATAAACAAAGAATAAAAAACAAAACAAAAAATACCTAAAACACGCTCCTGAACGCATTTTGGCACAAAACCCACATTCCGCAAATTTTAATAAACCCGCGGCGAAATCTGGAACTAAAAGAAGATCCATACAATTTCGTTCATTTACAAAGACTACTAGCGCCACTGGTGTCTACAAAAATAAACTTGCAAAACTGTAGGTTATGACATTCCCGCGCAAGATTATAAATTGTTGCTTTTAGCCAAATTAAATTCGGAACACTTAAGGATGAGCGAGAGGGGGCTATATCCCCTACTTATGCGTGAAAGAGAGATATATATGGTTAGGTGTTCCGCTTGAAATCACGTCGTAAATGTGTTGTTTATAGTAGGCATTTCGGGATGATGTCTTTTAATAATATCGTTGTGTGGTGATAAAACTGTCCTTATAGCTCCAATGTGATATGTTAGTGTGTAGGGTTGCCCTATAAGGGAGGTACTATTAAAAGGGAACAATTTATTTAGACACATTATTGCAAAGTGCAGGAGTAGAGATGAATGGTGTTTGGAATTTAGGTAGACACATAAAAATCATTTTTGAACATATTCAGTCTCTCCATGTAAAACGCTAATAAAAGTAAAAGCAAAAACTATTGTGAATGTGAGAGCAATGTGGGATAACAACCAATATTATGAATAGATTACCACACTGTCTGGCATTTTGAGTGCTTTATACGGCCCACCCAAATGTCCTAACTTTGGTATTGTTCGTCAAATTGTTCGAGCTCCTTAAGGTTCTAAGTTGAGCTTCGCAATATTTGACAAATGCTTGCACTGTTTGGATGGGCCTGCTCAAATCTATGTGATTCTGTCCTTTAAAGGGTGCCACAGACATAAACCTGCATGGCTCTCATATGATTTGATCACTACTGATTGTATGGACTTTAAAAGAGACGTTGACCTCTGAGTTTGTTGCAGTGTTTCTTCTCAGAGTAGTCAGTTAGGAAACACTGGCCTCATCTAGTTTATATTTACGAAAAAAATAACTTGTAAAAGTGTTATTTATTTTTATTTATATCTGCAAAATAAACATCATTATTTCACTAATTCATTAATTTATATTTACCACCCAAAGTTATGTCAGGATACCACTTAAACAAACTGTTCATTTAAACAGTTAGTCAATACTTCACTTATTAATACTAAATAGAGGAACAAAAATATTCTAACATAAAAAATTTAAACTCGTTCAACGGTTTTAAATCGCAGCTGTATAATTATATTTTCAAAAATTATTCTTACCATAAATCCTCATAACGCAGTTGCGGATGAAATTGTTGATCGAGTGATACACACAAGGTACACACTATAACGTTATGAGGCCCGTTACGGTGACCTGTTTTGAAACTTAAATTTTATTTAATGTTCTCATGTAAGTGGCTTGTTGTCTTTTTAAGAATAAATGATTTAAACCAAAAATATTTGATAATTTGTTTTAACATTTGTTTTGGTAACTTCCAGACAGATTTATACAAAACTTATACACATAATTTTTGTATAAATCGATTATATATTGATTTATAATAAACTTATACAATAAGCTACATTATCGAAGTATTCCATGAAGTACTTTACGTAAAGATTGTAAAAACAGAAAAAGTTTGGTCTTGATAAAATTATTTTGAAGCATCTTCAATGTTACGAAAAAAAAAACGTAAGCATGCCATAAACACCTAAAGACAAAAACAAGAAATATCTTTATCCTCTAAGAAAAATCGTACACAATAAATATCAACTACAATTACTATAATCTTGAACATAATAAAAGAACCATTTGCTACATTTCCGCAGTTTTCTTAACTCAGCCATTAATAACCTACTTTACATTTATATAAGTACATCACTACGATACCGTTCAAATAAATAGACCACTCTTAGTCTTGTCAAAATAATAAATTTCTTCCTCTCAACTGTAGAGGGAACTGACAGCCTATACTCATCTCACTCCAACAATAGCCTTTCCGTATTGCTGTCTCTTTTTAATACAAATATCACTAAAAGAAACGATTCATATAGGATTCTTTTGTATAGGAATGTATCAAACATCAATCCTTGCATGCGATCATTTATTTGAGCAACTTTCCTTTGTAAGGTCTGATGTTGAAAAAGTGGATTTTTTTCAGATGTGTCTGTAAGTATGTGTAATGGCTTAAATTGGCCTTCTTTTGTGATCATCACATTCATTGCTTACTTCGAAGATACTGTGTGATGGATCTTTACGAAAAAGCACACATTTTTCCTTTTTTACGGTTCCGTAAAAAGAATATGGAGGGCTGGAGAATTGGTGGCTCAGTGCCTACAAGCAGGACTTTCGAGTTGAAGTTCAAAACCACGTCACCAGGTCACCAGCCACAATAGGCCCCATCATAGTTGCATATAGGCCTCGTTCTAGTTACATTAGCTATATATATATATATATTGTGTGTTATATGTATAATATTTTTTATTACTGATGGGCCCACTCTTGACCTCGATCTCGCCTGATGGTAAGCGATAGATGAGGTCTACGATGTGACGAGCGAGCCCAGAAGATACCTACTTACTCGTGCTTTAAAGGCTGAAAGGTCATAAGTGGCAGGGAACACAGAAGCCGGCAGAGAATTCCACAGCTTGGCTTGTGTTGCAGTCGAGTGCAATCCTATAACCTTCCTCATGCTTCACGCTTCCACCCAGTACTTTCGAAGATAAGCGCGTACAAACTAAAAAACAAACAAAATTTCCCGTTGTATAATATTATAATATAGAGCATGTGAACGAAAAACTTCACAGAAAGGAAATCAGGCGTTACTTTGCGGAAATCTATATCAAACTAATACTTCAGAACAATATTTTTCAATAACAAACAATTTTTTCCGCTTTATAGTATTAGTATAGATTTAAAAACGTATAAAGTATACCATAAGAAGATTCGCAAATTACCGCCACATCACAAAATACTTCCAATTACCGCCACATCAGAAAATACTTCCAATTACCGCCAAATCACAAAATACTTCCAATTACCGCCACATCATAAAATACTTCTAATTACCGCCAAATCACAAAATACTTCCAATTACCGCCACGTCACAAAATATTTCCAATTACCGCCACATCACAAAATACTTCCAATTACCGCCGCATCACAAAATACTTCCAATTACCGCCACAGCACAAAATACTTCCATCTAAAGATAGTACTACCGACTATGAATGAACAAAAGACTAACTATCGGGAAGAATAAAACACCAGCAAACAACGGAAGTAAGATGTAGGTCAGAACAATCTGTAGGTGCTAGAAGTGCCTTTTTGTTCTGTTTGTTTATATAAAAATGCTGCAAAAGGCAGCGCGGAGTTTTTACTGCATTTCCAGGTGTTATGTGTTATAAAAAGTTTGAGACTTTTCTAGCGCACTAAGTCTTTGTGCCGAATTTTGTGTTGTATTTTCTGTAAGGAAAATCTGTGCTTTTCATTTTTAGCTTTGTTTAAATACTGTTCCATTTTATTCTGAGCTTAAAACGTTGTTAGTTCCTCTTTGTGGTAAAGCCTTCATGTCTGAAGATCGCGATCACCAATCTTTACCCAGCTATTTGTCAGTCTATTTTTTTGCGGCCAGAGGCTAATGGGACCACTTCCTCGAACCTATGGGATCTGCTCTGCTTCAGTCCGACCATCTCAATGGAGATCCTCCGGACCGTTTGCCCTACACGTTGGTTCAGATGATCGGCTTTTCCAAGTTTTCATATTGGCGGCAGATAATGTGACCGAAATGACTGAGAATTCTGCGTTGGCATACTGTACGTAGTTAGTATGGGGTGGTTTTTTGCAGGGTTACATACCTGAATGGCATGTCTATTTGGCGACCAATCTCAGTAGATATTAGCCATATACACAAAGATATTTTAATTCTATAATCTGTTTTCTTCTTATACCTTCATTTTGTGCGTACGGCTAAGGAGCGGAATTCCCTGCCGGAGTCTGTGTTTCCCGATAGCTATAACCTAGGGGTCTTTAAGTCAAGAGTGAATAGGTTACTTTTAGGTAAGCGTGCTCCATCTGCGACCACATCATCACTTACTATCAGGTGAGATGGTGGTCAAACGCAAGCCTATTATCTATAAAAAGAAATCTTGTGTCTGGAGCAATGGTGGTTTAGTAATTACACCCAGAGCGGGAGAAGTCATTCGATGATTTTCCCACCCGGAAAAAAGGCATATTACTTAATGTTTTTTGCAATCACCACCTCTGCTCTCAAAACGGTGAAGAAAAACATTGTGAAGAAACCGACGTTTCCCTATAGTCCGTACAACTATCCTCTAACCCACACTAGGCCCGCGTGGGGAACTATGGCCTAGTTCCTCTCATAGAGAAAAGGCCTGTGTGGCAGTGGGAACATACTAGGCTGATTATAATGTGATAATCTTTTTGAAGTGAAAACTTCTTTAGCATCGTTGTGTTTTGAAAGTTTATGAAACGTAAAAGCAACAGTGAAAAGAGACAGACACATAAATTGCCGAATTTCGGAATTCTGTTCGGGCCAGGTAGTAGAGCTTTTGATGCCCTTTAAAATGAGCCCAAATTCGGCTATCTTGCGACCACGGGAACGAAGTTAGGTCGCGGGGGGGTGAGGTAGCCCTGAGAGGGGGGTAGGGGGAGGGGGTCTCGTGGGGAGTTCAGGGGGGTGAATTGCACACATTTTTTTTTTTCATTCAGACAAGCTTTTCAGCCTGTCTCATCGGCAAAACTTTGCTTGCCTGTCGGTCTGCTACAGATTGTACTTCGGAGAGTGTGTGCAGGAGCTCTACGACCTAATCTCTCCATCACCCTTTTACTACCCGTCTACCAGACGTACTACAGGCTACCATTCACACTTTGATCAATATACCGTCTTATCGTACTAAGCGCTTCTCACCTCTACATTTATTCTGCGCACAGCTAAGATTTGGAACTCTCAGCCGATTTCTGTGTTCCTACCATATGACTCGTCTGCTTTTGAAGCAAGGTTGACCTCATTTATCGCTTCCGCTCAAGTGTCATCGAGGTTAAGAGTAAACTTAGCAGCAATTCAATAAATATCCCATAACTGATAGGTACTGGTTAAGGACCCTTTTGCTCCCAAACCGTCTTCTAAACTACAATGTAACATTCAACTATATATCAATATCTACCCCACCCAGTATCTCTAAATCCTATCCCGACAGCGTAGCATATTTCAAACAAGTTTACGATTTGCCGTCGCCTCGTAAACACAAGACAAGAGTTATGTCTTCAATGTACGGTGCATCACAGCTTTGTTAACAGGTTTCCTTTATAAAAGCGTTAAAATATAAATATTGATGCATCTTGTGGCGGATAGTAGTTTATGAAAATTTTGCCATGGCCGTGGTTCACGAAAATGCAGATCATGTTATTGTTTTTCTTGTTATGAAAATGAAATTCTTAGAAGCTTTATAGAGCAAACTGCTAACGGTGATTCATAATTATTATAAACGTGAAAGTTATTATTCTAAGAAATTATCTGCGTAGCCGTAGTCTAACTAGTATTTTTTTTTTAATTGTTGCTAAGCTTGCGTTTGACCACCATCTCACCTGATGTTAAGCGACGATGTGGTCGAAGATGGAACACGCTTGCCTAGAAGTAACCTATTCACTCTTGACTTAAAGACTCCCACGTTATAACTATCAGGAAACACAGACTCCGGCAGGGAATTCCACTCCTTAGCTGTACGCACAATGAAAGTATTCCCAAAACGCTTTGTGCGTATGGGAGGGATGTCCACCATGTAACGATGGCGCAACTCTGTTGGTCAGATGCAACTGAAAACTAGTGTTTTACATAAATTGACTGCCTATCTGACTTCCACAAGTCATTAGCTGTTTAACACGATACCCCTTACTGGTGTAAGAAGTTCTGGCTTCTAAACCTCCATGTGTTAAGATGATCACTAGTATCATTAGAACATAAAACGGGATATTTACAACGTGTAATAATTGCTTCAAGTTTCCGATATTTTGGCATTTTTTATGTGTTGGGAACAGAAACGAGGTTTAAGTGATACATGGGATGGTGTCGATTCGTCTGATCATAAACTTGCACCCGCAATTACTTCAGTTCATCCGTGATCATGGCGCTTGCAACAGTGTCGAAATATCGGAAACTCGAAATAAGAAATACACCTGGTAAATATCCCGATTTAAGTTCTAATGATACTTTTACTAACCATGTTACCTTAAAAACTTATAAAATTAAACAATTAAGTGCACCTCATACAACGTGAAAAGGAAACCCCATATCTATCCGAAAGGGCTGAAGACAACATCTGATATGGAGTCTCTATGCACAGTTTCAGCACAAAATAACTCACTCAAAGAATTGAACCAAATTATCGGTTTCATATATTTCTTGAATACCAATCATAACGAACGTGTTATAGCACTACGAGGGTCAAATAACTTTCCACATCACTTGCCAATAACACGACAATTCTCTTCGTTCTTCTTAATTTGAAAAATTCGGTCTCTGGTATCAATGTATTGAAATTTCTAATAAGCTCCACACATGTAGACATAGGATTACAAAACCCTTGCCATATTGTTTATTATCATCCAAAGATGCTGTGCACTTGGTATGTATATACCCTTTCAATTACACGTTGTATATAGATTACATGAACTTACATACTTTTCATATGATTGGACCAATACGTTAGCCCAAAGTAACTATTCCACGTGGACGAAGTCGCGGGCAAAAGCTAGTTTCTAATAAGTTCCACACATGTAGACATAAGATTACAAAACCCTTGCTATATCGTTTGTTATCATCCAAAGAAGTCGTGCACTCGGTATGCATATACCCTTTAAATTACACGTTGTATAGATACAGCCAGAGTAGTTAATCGTTAATTGCCATAACATTAAACATCACTTAAAACCATTAAGTTATATTTGTCTCTACGGACGAAGTTTCAATTTACGGGGAATTCCAATTACAGTGCTCACCCCACAAGCGGAATACACCTTTAAGATATAGAACTAAGTGTGAACTACCGGTGTGAGGGAGTAATGTGTTAGTTTGAAGCGTTCGATGATTACTTTCCATTGATCTTGTGAAGTCAGACACGGACCAACTCTATAGGAAGTAATTGACACACTTGTGATGTAATAAGTAGGTATTGTGTAGTTACACCATCTATTTGGTAAGGTAATACAATGATTGAGTGGATTGAAAGAGCTTGTGGTTAAATAACAGCTACTGGGGTTGATCTTAGAGTTTGAGCAATGCTTGCCTAGGTTTGTTCGTAGATGGGTGAGCTTTTATTAGTGATGGGCCCACTCCTCATCTCTATCTATCGCTTACGATAGATGAGGTCTAAAATGGGACGAGCGAGCCCAGAAGATGCCTATTTACTCGTGCTTTAAAGGCTGAAAGGAACACAGAAGCCGGCAGAGAATTCCACAGCTTGGCTGTGCGCACAATAAATGTGGAGGAGAAGCGCTTGTTACGACAAGACGATATATCAACCAAGTGTGGATGGTACCCAGCCGTGCGTCTGGTAGACCGGTAGTGAAAGGGAGATGGAGGAATCAGGTCATGGAGCTCCTGCGCACACTCCCCGAAGTACAATCTGTAGAAAAACGACAGGCAAGCAACGGTTCGCCGATGAGCCAGGCTATGAAGCTTGTTCACCAGCACCTCGTCGCCTATAAGCCTTTTAGCTCTGCGCTCGATCGAGTCCAATGCTTATATCGAGGTTTCTCCGTGCCTTGGTAAGCACGGTAAGCCTTTAGTTTCAGCTATCATTTGTAAATCCGTGCCGGTTCTTCTCCATAGAAAACGACCAATTTCGAACCGTGCCCTAACTGCTGACGTTTTGTAAGTGACCATGTAGGGTATGTCAAATAAAACATTTTGAGTTTGACATCTTTGAGTCTGTCAATCTGATACTGATCTTACCAAAAGGAATCGTATTACCCAGTTACTGGATAAGATCAGTCGGGTCAGGTCAGAGAGGCAGCCACTACATGAGAAACACTAATACACAAAACTGAAACTGTCATGATAAAAATAAAATTAATAGTTTAAAAAACCAAAAACACGCTTTTAAGACTTATATAATAAGCAGAAACTAGAAATGTTTACTAGTAGGCAGTCCAAGGTTCTATCAGCCACCTTCCAATTCCATCGTCAGACCAGCTCGATGGTACCATAATATTGTATTTTCGTCTAATCTACATATAATTGGCAAGTTTCAAGATGATACAACAATAAGAAGTACGTTTAATTCAGATTCTTAGATTTTATTGCATATTTAGTTCGTTACAGATTGACCTAGTAATAAATCTATGGATTAGGCGGTATTTCAAAAAGGTTAAGAAAACCGATAAAGGATTTTCTTAAGGTTTGTTATAACCTTGAAACCTGATCGTGTTCAAAGTCCATTACGTGGCCTTTCTCACAAGTGCAAACACGACTATGATGCGATATTCCATCATGGAATACCAGTACCTATCTTCCGGCTTCATTATCAGACCTTGAAACCTAAACGTGGTCAAAGTTTATTGCAATACTTTTCTAAGAAATCCAAAACAGCTATGATACGATTTTCCATCATGAAGTTCCAGTTCATATCTTCCGGCTCCATCATCAGATCAGTTCGACAGTACCATATTATTGTATTGTCATCAGAAATACATACAGCTGCCAATTTTCATTACGCTACGACCCTTCGAAAATGGTTAAATTAGTTACCTTAGACTCCATTACATAGTTAGTTACATACAGGTCAACCTAATAAAAGCTAAATACAGTATATTAATCTGAGGATTTTTTTATTACGAATGAGCCCGCTCTTGACCTCGATCACACCTGATGGTAAGTGTAAGATGAGGTCTACGATCGAACGAGCGAGCCCAGAAAATGCCTACTCACTCTTGCTTTAAAGGCTGACGGATCATAATTATGTGGCAGGGAATACAGAAGCCGGCAGAGAGTTCCACACCTTGGCTGTGCGCACAATAAATGTAGACGAGAAGCGCTTCGTACGACAAGACGGTATATCGACCAAGTCTGGGTGGTATCCTGCGGTACGTCTGGTAGACCGGTAGTAAAAGGGAGATGAAGGGATCAGGTTAAAATAAATGATGAAGACACTAACTATGTTCATGATAGATACTTTCGACGCGATTCTACCGTGGCCCTAGAACGAAAGTGCAACCGAAGTATCAGGGAGGGTTTTAAGTTCTCCCTTCTCCGCTCCACACACAGTGGAAGGAGTCATTTGATGATTCTATACGAATTTATAATATTCTACACGAAACCACATCACTACTAACCATCAGGTGAAATGATCAACCGCCGTTAAAAAAAAATCTTGTATTTTACAGCATGTCACTAGTTTTTGTCATCAATAATTTAAATGCTTCATGAAAATGCTTGTTCAATATAGTTAATCTTACTACGGAGTAAATATTTTATTTTATATCAAGAATACCTAAAAGCCTATCCAGAACTTATATACAAAATAGCATCTAGACCAAACGCCCCTGAAAACTCGTAAAAATAAGTCAACTCGTAAAGCTGGCTAGGAACATGTAACTACCACATTCATGATCTTTTACGTGTCGGTTCGCAGTCGTTACTGTCCTGAGGGACAAATAGATTTTTCCGAACTAGTATTGTGGAAAGTGACAGGTTTACAATTCACTCCGCGTAAGGTTGTGTTACATGGTTTGGTTAGAAAGGTGAAGAAAATAAAGAAAGTATTTTTTATTTTATTGATAATAGGCTCGCGTTTGACCACAATCTCAGCTGATGTTAAGCGATGATGTGGTCGAAGATGAAGCACGCTTGCCTAGAAGTAACCTATTCACTCTTGACTTAAAGACTCCCAGGTTATAACCACCAGGAAACACAAACTTATCACACACAAATAGGCACAGATTTGTATCAATTTTGTACACAATTAATCGTCATCTGCTTAGCCGTTTCGTAGCTTAGAAAGAAAGAAAGAAATCAGTTATTAGCCATAATATAGGAATACATATAAGTTGGTTAGATTTAGTCGAGTCCCAATACATTTCACCATTACGGTGTGCTAAATATTACAGTGTTATATAAAAATAAATCAAATTCTAAATACATACAATTTAATACAGCATTGTCCAGCATCGTTAATGCAATTTGGCCCAAAATAATAATGGCAATAACACAATAATAATAATGTCAAAGATAAAATAATAGTATTGTCAAAAGTAAGACTGTCTAAGACAATAATGTCTACAATAATTTTAAAAAAACACAATTAATTGATGACGTTTAAAGATTGATTACAATATATTTACCATTACGGTGTGCTACATATTAAAATGTTATATACCATGGTTATACAACGTGTCATTTAAAGGGTATATACATACCGAGTGCGCGGCTTCTTTGGATGATAACAAACGATATGACAAGGGTTTTCTAATCCTATGTCTACATGTGTGGAGCATATTAGAAATTTCAATACATTGATACCAGAGGCCGATTTTTCAAATTAAGAAGAACGAAGAGAATTATCGTTTCATTGGCAAGTGACGTGGAAAGTGATGACCCTCATAGTGCTGTGACACGTTTGTTATTACTGGTATTCAAGAAACATATGAAATCAATCATTTGGGGTCAATTCTTTGAGTATGTTATTTTGAGCTCGAACTGTGCATAGAGACTCCATACCAGATGTTGTCTTCAACCCTTTTGGATAGATATAGGGTTTCCGTTACACATTGTATACTTATATCTAAATCAAATTTTTAATCATACAATTAAATACAGTATTGTCCAGCATCATTCAATAACATAACAAAAAATGATATGAATGTCAAAAGTAAAAATGTCTAAGATAATAAAAAATTCTATATGCGACTGTAACCGGATGCAGCTGAGTGCTAGTGTTTTACATGAAGTGTCTGCCTATCTGACCTCCACAACCCAGTAACTGGGTAACACGATACTCGTCGGTAAGACTGGTATCAGATTATCTTTCTTTTACTACCCGTAACTACTGTTAGAGATTTAACGGCTTGGCATACTTTCCGTGGCACAGGGAAATCTTGAAAAGTTAAGTTGTTAACCCATTCAGGGACCAACTTCAACGGCTTTTTTAAAGGATAAGAATGTATCAATTTCGGTTTTATAAAACAAAAGTCTGTAAATAATATCTTCAACATACTATAAACCGCCTATAACTATAAAAAGGAATATACTGAGACCATACGTATCACAAATTCTGGGCCCGCTCGTCCCATCGTAGATCTTAAAATTTCAAACATAATATTCTTGTAATTATTAAGTATTATCCCATAAAAAACAATACTTGTCAAAAAAACCGAGTCTCGCAACTAATTTCTTCTACCGTAAAAAGTTGTGAGATCCATGTGATACCAAGTCGGTTATTCGATTATTCAGTCTCTACTTAAGGGACCTTCTGTATTAAGTTGTTACGTAATTATCTAACCTAACAACATCTTATAGTGACCATATCAATATTAAAAATCTTTAAAGTTTTAAATAAATAGATTGCCTCGGCCATCGCATGAACACACAGTATATCTCACAAATAAGACATACATATATAAATTAGATTGTTTTTCACGATTGTAACGTTGTTGTTGCAAATAATGCCATGGCAAAGCCCTTTACCTTACGTTACCTTTTACGCTTACAAATCTTAATGTCTAGACAAGTAAATATTTTTTTAAGGTCAATATTAAGTTTTAAATGCGCCAAAACCTAGTAATTGAAGCTGGATTAATGTATGCAGTTTTACATCTGTGGTAGAGAGATTTACAGAAAAAGCTCAATATGATAGATTTTCACCCATTTCCATTTCAAATCTGATTCATCTGTAAAAGTACGGAGACTGTCTACAACATTGTTGTAAATATAACCAACAGTCGTAAAAGTAACGTTGGGTTACAAAGTGGTTCAAGTAAAACTTCGAGGGTTTACGATCACTCAGCAGTAAAGTGCAACATTGTTCACAGTTAGACGAGATTTTGTATCGTTAGGCTTGCTTACTGGTAGTTATAAGGCGGTTTCTTTAAAGGCGTATTAAATACGGTTCGAATCTAATAAGGTGCTTTATTCGTCATTTTCCTGATTTGTAGAAATGTCACGCTTTAGTCATCGCATCGTATTAAAAACTACGATGGAGTCAGAACAGACGACGAAGATTCAATACCGTAAAATTAAATTTTGCTTTTTTATTGTTATCAAATAAATATGCATGCCTATAAAGAAAAACATATTTTCCAACATTCTGTTATACCTTAATAATAACTATTAAATAATTTCACATTAAGAAGTATTTGCTTAATAAAACAATGAATAATGTTATGATATTATGGTATAGTTTACAAGCGATCTCAGTTGTGGAAGCTGTTGGAGTAAAATAAAGATTTATGCTTTTATCTAATGAAATACTGCAAGTATTTGAACATAGGTGATAAAACATTTTCGTCTTCAAATTCTTTTTTAATTGATAATAGGTTCGCGTTTGACCACCATCTCACCTGATGTTAGTGATGATGTGGTCGAAGATGGAGCACGCTTACCTAAAAGTAACATATTCACTCTTAACTTAAAGACCCCTAGGTTATAGCTATCGGGAAACACAGACTCCGGCAGGGAATTCCACTCCTTAGCCGTATGCACAATTAAGGTATTCGCAAAACGTTTAGTGCGTATGGGTGGGATGTCCACCATATAACGATGGCGCATCGCCATTTGTCTTTTAGTCCGATGATGGAACGGGCTTGACGGAATTAGATTGTGTAATTCCATCGCACACTCCCCGAAATGTAACCGATAGAAAACCGATAGACTAGCAACTCGTCGCCGATGTTCAAGGCTTCTATATTCAAGGCAAAGATTCTATATTTATGCTTTTATCTAATGAAATACTGCAAGTCTTTGAACATAGGTGATAAAACATTTAACATATTATACATATTTACCTACAGAGAAGCAAAGTAGTACCATTTTAGCGAAGTTTTTAATCGTAGGCATATTTAAGGTCCGGGGTTGTGGGAGTGTTCTAAAAAGATACCTTGGTCCCGGAACTTAAGGGCAGCTGAAGAAAAAAAAGGGTGGGTTTTAGTCAACAGAAGTCTGATACTCCGTATATGAAGCGATTGCGCTTTTAAGCTCCACTGCCAAGTAACTGGGAAACACGATATCCTTTGGCAAGATTAGGGTCATATTATTTAGCTTTTGACTATCCGTAACCATTGCCAAAAATGTAGAAATAGCTGCCGAGATCGAGCACATAACGTGCTTTCCAAAGCACGGAAAAAAAATCTATATTTTGATATACATAGTCTTTTTTTTATTGCTGATGAGCTCACTTTTGACCTCGATCTCGCCTGATGGTAAGCTATAGATGAGATCTACCATGGAACGAGTGAGCCTAAAAGATGCCTATTTACTCGTGCTTTAAAGGCTGAAAGCTCATGAGTGGCAGGGAATACAGAAGCCGGCAGAGAATTCCACAGCTTGGCTGTGCGCACAATAAATGTGGAGGAGTAGAGCTTGGTATGACAAGACTGTATATCAAACAAGTGTGGGTGGTACCAAGAGGTGCGTCTGGTAGACCGGTAGGGAAATAGAGATGGAGGAATCAGGTCATGGAGCTCCTGCGCACACTCCCTGAAGTACAATCTGTAGAAAACCGACAGGCGAGCAACGGTTCGCCGATGAGCCAGGCTATGAAGCTTGTCCACTAGCATCTCGTCGCCTATAAGCCTTGTAGCTCTGCGCTCAATCGAGTCTAATGCACCAAGTTGGTACTTTGCAGAGCCATCCCACAAGTGGCTGCAATACTCCATGCAGAAAAGGACCTGTGCTTTATATACATTTAGATGTCCAGGCGTGAAGTATCGCTTCACCTTGTGTAGGATTCCTAGCTTTTATCAGAGTCAGCCATTCACTGGCCAAACTCAATCAGTGTTGCTTTATCTCAAAGATCTAACCGTACATATTTTATTATTCAACACGACATAATAATAAGATCTGGCAGATTTTCCGGTCCAATTAAATTCTGGTTCGGGTTATAAGTTGTACTCTAACATCGTTACATCCTTTCCTCAAAAAAACATATCATAATGATAATGTGTTTTAGTATAAAAAACACCAACTACCGGAGGATGACGTCATGGAGACGCGCCTATCATAAATCATACGCAGGTCATTATTGGCTGGATCAGGGTGGGACAGTGAGTAGGTAGGGAACAGAAGGCTCACATGCCTCAAGAAAATATTCGTAAAATAACATCGTTCTAAAGTGTCTTCATATATCTCCAAACTTACTGCCTCGATGGCCTACTGGTTCTAAGCGACCGCAGAGCATGACGTCTCGGGTTTGATTCTTGAGTCAGCTAAAATGTACTATTGTAAAAGTTGAGAGTCAAGATGTTGGATTGGAAACCACGTTATGCAATACATGATGTTGTGAAATATTAAAATGGAAATAGGTCCCACGGCTATGATATTGTTTATTATTATATTATTTTAATTGTATATGATAAAATAACTAATATACTCATAGAGTACGTGGTTTTAATTAATATGATAACCTAATGGCCTCGCTATATACATAATATATATCTTTAACCCAAATTTCATTAAAATTGGTGCAATGGTTGAGTTGTGAAAGCGTTACAAACAGACAGTTATACTTAGGCATTTATAATGTATTATGAATTTGTAAGTGTTCCTCACACAGTTGTAACGAGTGGGTTTTCTGAATAACTCTCTGATGTGTTATTCAGTGTAATCGTATTAGTTGATATGATAGGTTTAGTAACAAAAGAGCGTTGATTTATGATGTGGTGAGCCTCCCCATGATTTTCTTTATCTTACCATGATATGAGGCAGATAAGTAGATTGTTTTTCATATTTTTTTAAGAAAAATAAAGCGATTTTTTAATACAGTACAATTTTACGTACACAAAGACCGGAAACTACTATTATTTTGTAGGACATATAAACATTTTGTCCCGGAGCAGAAATTGAACCCACGACATACAGCGCAGTAGCCAATCAATCAACCAATGCCCCAACTATGTCGTCATTTACAAGAATGAAAATTTACTTTGACTTCTCCTGACTATATGTTGGGATCGGCTTTCAAACCCAACATAGTTGCAAACAGCTTGATATTTTTTTATTTATTCATTTACTTCGGAAAATATAAAGCCATTGTTTGTAAAGGTACGTGATGTAGGTAAGTGATGTGTGATGTGGTCGAAGATGAAGCTGCTTACCTAGAACTAACCTAGTTACAGACCCCAGGGCGAATTCCACTCCTTAGCTGTACGCACAATGAAAGTATTCCAAATCAAAATAACTGGGGAAGTTTCAAGAAAGTTTACCAGAATTCCATACTTCTGAATATTCACAACAACTGTAAAACATCAAACACAAACAGAAAGAACAAAACTACGAGAAGATTGTTGCTACGCTGCGTAGCAAATATCTTCACTACGCAGCTACGCCGTAGCACTCGCCATAGCTACGCCGCGTAGCGACCCAATAAAATGGGTAAAAATTGTTATTCACGTCGGGCTTCGTAATATTTGACTGCTATACATATGTATCTTGAATAATAATTCTACTATACTAATAATATAAAAACATGACAGTCTGTATGTTCAGGTGTTTTAACGGCTGAACGAATTGGATAGGATTTTACAAAGGCAGATTTTGACTCGGAATAGGAAAACTCATGGGTGTTTTATAAAAAAAAAAATCTGACCCCTATATTGTAGGCAAAAAGCTAAACAGATTGATAGCTAGAAAATTGTCCTTGTAGGTGATTTCATACATTTCTTTAACTGTCTAGGAACCTCAAAACTCCTCATTGTATTAGTAAAATAACAATGAAAATGTCATTCCATCGCACAGTGGTGCGCAGTTCCCACTTAACCTTTTAGAACAAAGTATAAAATATAAGATTGGTAAGCGACAAACTTTGTCAGAGACGCAACCTGCGCTGTGCTGTAGAAAGTATTATGTAGGGTTGGCAATATACTGCTAATGGAATATTTGATAAAACTCAATTATACACACAGAAAAACTACTAGGAATCTTAAAAAACTTAGTATTAGTTGCTATTATTGGAATTTAAATTCCATAATATGAGCCTGCTGTTGATCTCGATCGCGCCTGACGGTAAGTGATAGATGAGTTCTATGATGGAACGAGCTAGTCATTGAAATCATTGTATCTTCTTTTTAAGACTAGGTACTCTAAAATAATTTTCACGCAAGCTCCGCCCCCATATACCACCGGTTAGGCCGTTGTATGCTAAACGCTAACGCAGCAGTAATAAAGTCGAATATCGCGTGCGGTCTTTCACCATGTTTGGGTTCGAAACTAAATTTCGTAAGTCTCAATTCTTATTTCGATTATAACTAAAGTAATAAAATCAAAATGATTTTATTTTACATAGGCCTACATGGGCACTCATAAAACTTCAGAACTTAGTTAACGGTTCAAACAATGACGAAAATTTGTCTAATACACACACATATGAAATGTCCTTTACATAAAAACCTATTCGAAAAACCTAGTCCGAAGAACCTAATACGTATCTTGAAATATTTCCACAAATGGGAGCTCTCTGAGATAATAATTTACAACGACATCTTTTGTCTTTCTGCACTTTGTCCAGCGAGAAGTGGAATGTGAAATGATTTAGACGAAGTTTTAAAGAATTGTATCATTAATATTAGAGTTGACAATATTATAATAGTTCGAAGAACAATAGAAAAAACCAGCCTAGTGGGAGTCGGACTCACGCACGAAGGGTTACAAACAGCAAAAAAAAATCATGTCTGTTGTATGGAAGCCCCACATAAATATTTGTTTCATTTTAATTTAATTATTTATTTATAAAGTGAATATGTAACTAAATATTCTATGAATATTTCAAGCGTCTGCCTGTTGCCGTTATCAATACCGAGCAAAAAAAAGAGAAAGAGAAAAAAAATCACGTTTGTTGTATGAGAGCTCCCTCAAATATTTACTTTATTCTGATTTTTTTTTTTTGTATTTGTTGTTATAGCGGCAACAGAAATACATCATCTGTGAACATTTCAACTGTCTAACTATCACGGTATATGAGATACAGCCTGGTGATAGCAGCGGAGTCTTAGTAATAGGGTCCCGTTTTACCTTTTGGGTACGGAATCCTAAAAAACGCGAACTTATAAGTTATAATGTTAATATTTGTCATCACAGCTTGTTGTTAATTAATAAGACACATATTTCATTCCTAAAACGAGGTTAAAAAAATAGGTGGTTCGTTTAGATGCCAATGTATACGTTTTTATAATAAAATTCCTAGCCATGTTCAAGAACTAAGTATTAATAAATTCAAATTATTTATAAAACGTAAGCTATGTCAGAAAGCTTTTTACACTGTTAAAGATTATATTGAGGACAAGAAGGCTTGGGAATGAGCTGCTCCAGTGATATACGTGAGCCTTTTTTATTTTTTAAATTTTGATAGTTGATTTATTTTTATTGATTAAAATATTTGTTTTGTTAAGTATTGTATATACCTATTTATTTTGTTTTTGTTTTGTTTATATAATTATTTCATTATTGTTAATGTGAGGACAATGTAGGTTATTCTTTCTTCGTTGTTTTTACTTTCACTATAATTTATTTAATGATGTCAAGCAGTTTGAGTACTTGTGTGGCCTACCCAAATGTCCGTTGATATTTTTTGTCAAATTGTTGAGCTCCTTAAGTTCTAAGTTGAGCTACACGATAACTGACAAATGCTTGCACTGTCTGTAGGTCCGCTCAAATTTGCGTGGTTATTTCCTCAAAAGAATACCACAGACATGAATCTACATGCTTCTCATATAAAAATACAAATTGCTGGACTTTAAAAGAGACTATGACCTCTGAGTTTGTTGCGGTGTTTCTTCTTAGAGTAGTCAGTTAGGAAATACCGGCCTCATCTAGCTAAACTTAACACGCAAAAAAACATGACGTGTAAAAGTGTTGTTTATAACCAATTTACAAATAAATTTCATTTCATTTCATTTCAATAACAGCCGCACAGGTCGATCTTCGAGGTTAAGCAGGTCAGTAAATGGACGGGTGACCATCTTAACATATGCGGATTCCTTTGTGCCTTGAAAAGCACGTTAAGCCACTGGTCCCAGTTGTCATGTGCATTACAACTACACAACTTAATACATGCATACAAAGTTCTTACTGGGTTGCCTCGGATACAACTCTCTAGAGGTAGGGCGAGCTCGAGATCAGCTCACAGTAGCCTGTAAGATGCTCCGTGGCGCTATTGACACTCCTGATGTGTTACATGTGCTGGCGCACTTCTTTGTCCCAGACAATTACTGCCGTGGCAAAAAGCACAGGCTGTTTGCTGTGCCTCCATGTCGTACTGTTGCACGTGCTAAGTCACTAATTCCTCGCACTCTGGCCGCGCTTAATGATCTCTTGAATTCTAATCCAACAAGCGATCTGTTTGCGGATGGATGGATGAAGATTTTATTGGTATGTCAGATGTACTATGATAAGAATTCATGAAAGTGTTGTTAAAACGTTAACCTACTTTTTACTTTGTTTATTTTTTATATTTTAGAATGTGTTATAATTGTCTCTTTTAATTTTAGTTACTGTCATTGGTCGTAAACATAACCCTTGTAATTAAATAAATAAATAAATTATGAATATGGTTTGCGAAGAAAAATACCGCGTCAAAGTACTCCTCTACAAACAGATTTAATATTTTTTCTTTGTTCATAAATAGGGCATTATTATTAAAGTTAATCTAAAAACGTTTACCACCATCATTGATCAAATATACGCTGCACCTGTACGTCCTTAACTGTAAACAGCTGTGCATACTCTGTATTATATATTATTATTAAAATGTGTTCGCGCCTTCTCTCATCACGAGCCCTTCTTGACATGAGTGACTCCGTCCTTATAGCGGGGGATCTCAATGCCAAACATCCCGCATGGTGTAGTCGTATTACCAACCCCCGTGGGAAGGTACTATACGACCTTTGCACACCTCTCCACATAGATATCATAGGTCCTATGCGGCCTACTCATTACCCGTTCGAGCCATCCCACTTGCCCGACGTACTCGACATTGCCCTCCTGAAGAATGTGAACTTACGTTTGCACTCTTTAGAGACGGTAGACGAACTTGACTCTGACCATAGACCGGTGATCTTGGAGTTAACTCCGAGATCGGGTCCCTATGACCCTAACCGCCCCCCTCCCACACAGGTGATCACTGACTGGAGGAAAGTAGGCGAATTGCTGAAATCCAACACGTCTCCTCACCTGGACAAGATCCCCGACCACATCCAGTCCGCCGCCGACACGACGGCTGCGATCGACTCACTCACGGAGCACGTGCAATCTGTCTTGAACGACTGTTCAAAGGAGATTCCGGTGTCAGAGCACTGGCGCCGGAAACTCCCGGACGATGTACGGGCCCTGCTGACTGAGAAGAACGCAGCAGTCCGTGCCTACAGAGCTTTCCCCTGCCAGAATAACAAAACTTTCATGCGGTACTTACAGCGCAAAGTAAGTAACAGCATCAGAGAGTGGCGTGAAGCCAGCTGGGACAAGACCCTGAGCGAACTGGAACCCACCCACCATGCCTTCTGGCAACTTCAGCGGAATATGCGCGCCACTGAGGTTGCCTCAATGCCTCCCCTTATCCGCCCGGACAAAAGCATTGCCTTCGACGACGAAGACAAAGCCGAATGCCTAGCCGACAGCCTGGAGGCACAGTGCTCTCCCAGCTCCCAACCAGTCGACCCAGCCCACCTTGCCCACGTGGATGCTGAGGTCGAACGTAGATCTGCCCTACCCCCTGTCGAGGACCCTGATGCTCCCCTCCCCCCCGTCACGGAAGACGAGGTGGAGGAGATCATCAAGAAACTCAAACCCAGGAAAGCTCCCGGGACTGACAGACTGACCACTAGGGCACTTAAACTCCTCCCACGTACGATCATAGTCCTACTGGCTGCCATCTTCAATGGCGCCTTGTCCAACAACTTGTTTCCACAAGCTTGGAAAGAGGCTATAGTGATAGGTATCCCAAAACCCAAAAAGCCCAAGAACCTCCCGACTAGCTATAGACCCATTAGTCTGCTCAGCGCCCTCGGCAAGGTCTACGAGCGGATTATTCTTAATCGGCTCAAGGACTTTGTCGAGGCCAAGAGCCTAATCCCTAACGAACAGTTTGGCTTTAGAGCCCATCATTCCAGTGTCCACCAAGCCCACCGCATCGTAGAGCACATTAGCGGCCGTTTTCAACGCGGTCTGGTGACGGGGGCCCTATTCTTTGATATAGCGAAGGCTTTCGACAAAGTCTGGCACAATGGCTTAATTTATAAGCTTTACCAACTAGGTGTGCCGGACCGTCTCGTGCTCATCATTCGAGACTTCCTGTCGAACCGCTCCTTCAGATATCGTATCGAAGGAGCGCTTTCCACTCCCCGCCCTATCAGAGCCGGCGTCCCTCAGGGCGCCGTGCTCTCCCCCCCACTCTTCACGCTATTCACTAGCGATATCCCCAAAAAGCCCCCAGTAGAGTTATCCCTATTTGCCGACGACACGGCCATCTACTACTCGGGACATAATCCCGTTAGCATCGCTCATACCCTCCAGACCTCAGCCAACGCACTAGGCGATTGGTTTAGGAAATGGAGGATTGAGGTAAATCCCGACAAAAGTCAAGCAGTCCTGTTTCGCAGGGCCCGCCAGCATAAACAATTCACCCCCCCTCGCCCGATCACTATGTTCGGCAAGCCAATCCCTTGGGAGAAGCGAGCCAAATACTTAGGTGTGATCCTCGACCAGTTCCTAAACTTCAGTGAGCACATAAAGTCGGTTCGCTCGCGAGCCGCTTTCGCTCTCGGTAGGCTCCACGCCCTGCTGAATAAACACAGCAAGCTCTCCCTTAAATGTAAAATCCGAATATACACGACATGCATACGTCCTATCATGACGTATGCCTGTCCGGTGTTTGCTCATGCCAGTCCCAATCAGATCCATAGGATGCAAGTCATTCAGAACCGTTTTCTCCGAAAGGCCACGGGCGCGCCCTGGTTCTGTAGGAATGAGGATCTCCACGTAGACCTCAAACTCCCGACCATAAAGCAAGTGTTGAAACGCATGTCAGTGCGTTACTTCACCTCTGCTGATACCCACACTAACCCCCTGATCGTATCGGCCGCCCGATACAGACCCTCCAAGATTTCTCGGGCTCGTCGCCCGCGTAACATCCTAGACGAGCCTGACGACCCCACCACCATCCGACAAGAGAGCAGTAGGGAAACCAGCACTCTTAGAAAACACAAATACAGAACGCGTTCCTTATTCCGGCCTCGCCGACGAGGCCCATCGCGACGTCCGCGTACTTGTAATGAAAATCCTCCCCGACCTTTGCCAAACGAGCCAGCCCGCGATGCTGAGCCAGTAGCAATAAATACTCCCGTAAATAATATGACCCAGCCTGTCCCTTTGCTGCCCTCCCAAAATGACCCCGCTATGCCGAGGCCCGTACTCCACAGGGAGTGCCCTTAGCGTGCGGTCATTAGTTTTTAAGTATATTTTAGTTTGTAAGCCCTGGCTGGGGGCCTTTAATTTATTAGAGGTCACCACAGGAAAGTCCGGTTAAGTAGACTCACAGCCTTAGTGTGCTGATCTACAAGTGGCCCTACCTTAAAAAATTAAAAAAAAAAAAAATCTCTCATCACGAAGACGCAGTAATGTACGATCGACGTCCAGGTGCCATCTAGCGTTGAAGAGAAGAAGACTGCCTACCATCAAATCGAACCCGGTCGTTCCTTCGGTCGTCTCGCATTCGGTCTCGCGTTCGGTCTTACATTCTCGTTCACTCAAGCCTCTATAAGACAACTTGATATGCATTCATTCCTCCCTTCTTTCTCAACCGCCAACCAGCAAGTACAAACCATTGTGAATACGAATTTTATTACACGAATTGAAAATTTACGCAAGCCGCTTCATTAACGACGAACAAACCTGATCCTGCACAAAATGGTTGGACAAATCCACTTAAAAACTAGGCATATAAAAAAGTTCGCATGCTCAAACTTCAAGAAACATATATCACTTGCGTAAAAAATGATGTATGAGTACATGTTATTTTATTATTATTTCTGACTTTCCTCATATTACAAAATAACAACAAAACAATCGTAAAATCACCGATAAAACCTAAACAAGACTCAAACAATTCTCATTCATATAAAGCATACAGACAATTTCATTAAACAGACGCAACAACCCATGAATATAACACAACTTTAATCATTAAAGAATTATTACTTTCCTAACTTTGCCAACCCGTTCTAAAAGTTTGCAAAACTTCACCAAAAGTTGCGAAAAAGTATAATTATGTTGGCTAAATTTTTTTATTTCACAAAAATATTTGTGGAATCAGTTGGCAACCCTAATGCAAGTTGTAACCAGTTCAAACTAGTTTCAAGTGACACTTCTAAGTTTTACGGCAAGTGTGCAAGCTCGCGAAAAAGTAACAAAATCATGAGATTTTCATTGTTATGCAAAACCTTTAAAAGTTTTTAAATTTTGTTAATATATGAGTGTGTTTTGTTTAACTGTGTTTCTTATATCTTGGTAGTAATTTAAACTTTAAAACTAACAAGCCACATAAATAAGCAACAATATATAATTATGTTTTTATTGGCTCGCTTTTGATCACCATCTCACCTGATGGTAAGCGATGATGTGGTCGAAGATGAAGTATGTTTACCTAAAACGAACCTATTCCTTCTTGACTTAAAGACCCCCAGGTTATAGCTATCAGGAAAGACAGACTCCGGCAGGGAATTCCACTCCTTAGCTGTACGCACAATGAAAGTAAACCCAAAACATTTTGCACGTATGTACGTACCATATACGGATAGCGCATTGCCGTTCATCTTGTAGTCCAATGATGGAACGGGCTTATCACGAAGGTCTTAATTGTGTTCGAACTTTCAGTTAAAGTAGTAATAGGTATGATAAAGTAATATAGAGCAATCGACAAGTACTTTATCATCAAATTAAATATGTAACGTATTGCCCCATTACCATTAACAAGCTCCCCTTTCATTTTCTGCTATCCTGGTACCTCTCCCTACCGCCCTAGTAACCATTCCACTATGTTACACAATTTTCACTTAAACCGTATGTATTTCCATAAGCTTTCACATCACTATATTAAAGGTACCAAATTACAACGTTACCATAAACATTGTGATCAATTAAGATCTTATTGCTAATGTAATAGGGTTCAAATTTAATCGTTTTATGTTTGTAATAGAATTTGCTGGCAATGTGAGTAGGTAGCAATAATTCTTCAATTAACTGAGCCTCTGGGGCGAAGTGGATGTGTGGTGTAAAGTGTAAGATGAAGCGATTACGAGAATAGCAGAGTGATGTCATAGACGTTTTAAAGGTTAAGAGAGGGTTTTTCAAGCGTTGGCTTGTACATGTTCATCGTACAAGAAATATGCATTTTCAAGTATCGCACATTTTTCAATTAATTTTTAGAAATGTATCAGACAGGCATAATAGATTGTTTTTAAGAGATTTTCTAATGATATATTTAACGCGGTTAAGCCGCAAAAAACGTTAAAAAATATCAGCAGTCAGAAAAAAACTTATCCAGAATGACAAGAGCGGGTTTATTCGTAATAAAAAAAGAAAAAAAAAACAGTGAGAACTTTTTTTTTAATATAAAGAAAATGTTCAAAATTATGTATATGAAATTTGATCACTAAAAAGACAACTTTGAAGGGTATAACGTTTATTTTCTATGCATTTCTCAACAAAACACGATAAAACACCACAACTTTTAATAGATAATCCGTCTTCACTTTAACAAAACTGTGAATTACTTCTGATTTTACCTACAATATCAGGCTTCAGTTTACTAAACCATCCCCTATATTACTAACCAAACCTTATTTCGTCATCAACCCACCATGCTCCTTAATCCGCTCCGCTTATGAACTCAAACCACACACTAATACATCAACGGTAACGCGGGAATCAGTCCTGAGCTAGCGATTTATGATTTACCCCCTACTCTAGGGGAGGAGGGATGGTGCACAATTACATGTAAAGTGTAAACAGCCCTTAGATGCCCATAGAGGAGCTGGTGGCTAAATATTAACAACCAAGTGGGTGTTTCTCCGAGGTTAAGCAACGTTGGTCGAGGTGTATCCTTGGATGGGTAACCATCTTATTGTATGGAGATTTCTCTATGCCTCGGAATGCACGTTAAGCAACGGCTTTACCTTTCGCTCAGCTATGTTGGGGGCTTTTAGTCTAGCCTGCTGCAATTCAGTAGATAATTATACTTAGTGTTTCACACCTCTACAACCCACTATTGCCAAATGTCATTTGCTTTAGTTTATTTGCAGTTTTTCATTTCTGCTTAGTTATATTACATTGTGTTATGACAATTAGTCTATACATTCCCCTCATAACAAAAAAAAATATCTGTATCTGTTATGCAAAGATTGTGAAAATCAAGATTTTTAAAAAATCAAGGTTCTTGTCCATGGGAAATTACCAATTTCGAACCGTGCACTAACTGCTGATGTTTTATGAGTGCCCTTGTAGTCCTATGTGAAATCGGCATGGAAAACGCGGTTGTCGCAACCAAGGGATAGGCACGCCGCAATCGCGGCGATAAGTTCCCTCTTTGAGGAGTGGTTAGGGAGACTCCACGGCGTCCTCACCTTCCGCCTGACGCAGGTGCTGACCAGACATACCTGTTTCGGGAGGTACCTGTTTCGGATACAGCGGGAGGATACACCCAGGTGTCGTCATTGTGAGGACCATCCGGAGGGCACGGTGGATCATACAGTGGAGGATTCCCGTGCTTGGGCAGAGCACCGCCGTGTCCTCGTGGAGGCGATCAACGGCGGCGACCTCTCGCGCCCAGCCTTGGTTCGGGCGAGACGAAATAGGATGCAACCGCCTCCTTCTGCGAAGCAGTCATGCTAGTGAAGGAGGAGGCCGAACGCGCGAGGGAGAGGCAACTCTCTTCCTCACGTCCCAGCTACCGCAGGAGATGCCCCGGGCGTCGGGGATCGCGTGCCGATCTCCGGCCACCGTAGGCGCGGGCTTGCGGACGGCGAGCAGCGGTAGCTCACCGTCCAGTAAGGACCAGGCCCGGGTCGGCGGCGCGTTGTGTTCCACGCGCGTCTCAAAGAGCTGTCAGCACCAGTGACGGGGCCTCATAAGGCCATTGCCCGCCGGGGTTACGCAAATATTGTAACAAGATACCGCGGCCCCAAAACTTAAGGGCAGCTTAAGGAACAGGGTGGGTTTTTAGTCAGTAGAAGTCTGACACTCACTTCCGTTTAACCCAGAGCGGGAGAAGTTATTCGATGATTTCTCACATAAATAGAAATAAAATAATTTTGATTTGATTTTGGTCGTGTACCCAGCTACTGGGGTAACACGATATCCTTTGGCAAAACTAGTGTCAGATCAACCGGCTTCTGAATACCCATAACGACTTGACCCGAAAGCCTGTTATTATTTAGCAACGATTTTCTTAGTAGAAAACTCTTAATATGAGAATATTATTACTCAAAAGAACCAACTGAGTCTGAATTCACAAGAATATCACGTTTAATTGTCCTCAATTCCCTAATTAGAACGACAAAGTCATTGAAAACTTTTTGCTTATTTTTGGGTCCGAAATATTTTCGGAGCTCCTAAATTTATATTAGTAGACTTCGAAATTAATGGTCGACTGTCGCTAGCAGGGGAATAAGTCTAGATTATAAAACATCCTACGACCTATTTTCAGTCTAGAAATAAGAATTTTACATTTCTAGGTGACCTCACTACACTTTAAGCTTTTGTCTTTAAAATGTTACAATAATTTGGTTACACATAAGAATGCCGCCATTTTTAACCGACTTTAAAAAAAGGAGGAGGTTCTCAATTCGTCTTGAACTTTTTTTTATGTATGTTACCTCATAACCCGCAGATGGCTGGACCAATTTGGAAATATCTTTTTTTGTTTGAAAGGGTATACTTTCTAGTTGGTTCGTTAGGATCTGATGATAGAATCATGGAGAAATCGAGGGAAATCTTCAAATTTTGAAATCTTCACACCTATAGCGTGTTAGGTATTTGTTAAAGTAACTTGTGCAGTTGCTCTTGGAAAGCACGATTTAGGGACCTGTAACTGATGATGAAGACCCCAGATGGCCACCGAAACTACTCAATAATAGGTATTTCGTGGATTACGATTAGATTACTTGAATATGGATGTTAAGCACTTTATGCTCGTCACAATGCATACGGTGAAGTCGAGTTGATGGTGAAGTACCAGGAGAAATCCTCAAAAATTTTCGGCTGTGCATTGAGAAAAGCAATATTTTGTAAAAGGTGATAAACATTTGACATTTTGGCTTTTGTAACTTGATAAATCACAAACCGACTCACTAAACAGCGTGAAAATAAACTTTTTAGCAAAAAATAAAACCGACTACCATATCAAAACACCGTAAAGTTATTTTAAGCCTTTTGTTACGTGAACCGTTGAACTTCTTGTCGAGCTTCTTGGGGTTACGATGACATCCACCCTTAATTTTGGTCCGTTTATCGAGGCTAAGGCCAAAAAATTGGGAATCCTAGCAAAGATGAGACGGTACTTCACACCGGAACAGCTGCTCAACCTTTATCAAGCGCAAGTTCGGTCATATATGGAGTACTGCTGTCATTTTTGGGATGGATCTGCCAAATACCAGCTTGATGCACTTGATACCATCGCAAAACGGGCCAAAAGGCTCATTGGCAACGAGAAACTGGTCGACACAAAGCTTCAAAGCCTTGAAAATCGGCGACGTGTTGCAAGCCTATCAGTTTTCTATCAATTGCGCAGTCTAATTCAACCAAACCCATTCCATCATCGGACTACAAGACAAACGCCGATGCGCCATCGTTACATGGTGGTCAACCCACCCTTACGTACAAAACGTTTTGGGAATAGTTTCCTTATGCGTACAGCTAAGGAGTGGAAATATCTGCCGGAGTCTGTGTTTCCTGATAGCTATAACCTGGGAGTCTTTAAGTCAAGAGTGAATAGGTTACTTCTAGGCAAGCGTGCTTCATCTTCGACCACATCATCGCTTAACATCAGGTGAAATGGTGGTCAAACGCAAGCAGATCAACGATAAAAAAAATCTCCTTATTTTATGAGTTGATCTACTTGATAACTGACAATCGCTTGCTCTTTCTGGAAAGGTCAACTAAAACCTGTATGATCCTTAAAATATCACCTTGAGCTATAACATTATTATATTGTGTACATATAAGTAAATAGGATACCATGGGACTACCCACGTACTTATTTTCTCCTTCTGTGTCAAATCCATCATAAGGTTGTCTATAAAAGTCGCTCTTAACGATAAGACCGCCCATTGTAACACCGTTTTTAGTTGTTAAATAAATTCTATTATGGTGTACAATAATAGCATACCTATCTAACCTACATGTTCCCCATTAGGATTTGACCATTAATTATAAAACCAATGCATGAATTATAAAACTTAAAATGGCAGACCACTTTTAGCAACATAAAAAAGTGTTACAACAAAATAAGACAAAAGATTACAATCGTAAATAGAACCTACTTACATAAACATTTCGACACACACTTATAGTAAACACCATTATATGTTTTATTTAGTACCGTCACGAATTTGGTTTTATATTTTCGGTACATTTATTTAGACTTAAAGGCACATAAAATGTTTACACGACTTACAATCCAATAAACCTTTTTTATTTTTAAATTACATGACCCTACATACTTTTCATATGATTGGACCAATACGAATTGATTGGACTTTACAAGAGACGTTTAACTCTGAGTTTGTTGCGGTGTTTCTTCTCAGAGTAGTCAGTTAGGAAACACCGGCCTCATCTAGCTAAACTTAAAACGCAAAAATCATGACGTGTAAAAGTGTTATTTATAACCAATTTACAAAATAAATATTATACTATATTTCAATAAAATAGGACGCTTGTCCTTGTAACACGTTCCGCTATAATATTTATCACTGCCAATAAAATCACGCTACTGCTCATCACATATGACTTAGTTGATATGATTTTTAATTGATTAATATTTGTAGCCCATAGAAATATTTGTCTGCATGTTTGTAAAAATGCACTCACGAGTGGCATAGGAGAAATTCCTAGTAAAGTGCAATGTCTGAAAAAATTTTATAAATGAGGGCAACAATATAAATGAGCCAGAATCATTATGTAGTCACCGAGGAAAGCTGAAATTCTGGCGATGACTAAAGAGGTGACACAGAAGTGACACTATGTAGATGAGGTAAAATAGGAATAGGAAGCGTCAATGGCCCAATGGCTATGGTGTCGGACTATTATAAGTATTTAAGCTAACATGGTCATTAACAGTATCATTAGAACTTATGTATTTATATATTACTGATGGGCTCACTCTTGACCTCAATCTCGCCTGATGGTAAGCAATAGATGAGGTCTAAGACGGGACGAGCAAGCCCAGAAGATGCCTATTTTTGTTTTGATTTTCCGATATTTCGGCACTGTTGCAAGCGCCTTGATCACGGATGAACTGAAGTAATTGCGGGTGGAGGTTTATGAGCAGACAAATCGGTCTACCCTCTTTCTCGTTTGTTTTCTGTTAGCGACACCACTACTACTGTCACATGTATCACTAAACTCTCGATTCTGTTCCCGACACACAAAACTCACCGTGTCGACTCGCGAACTTTCTACGGAATCTTCCCGGTTGAAATTGTCGTATTTGGTAATCTCAATCGCTTCCCTTACCAGTCTTGGTATATAGTGGCGTTCTGTCGAGATGACTTGAGGGTTATGTAACTCAATCCAATGGTTCGATCTTGCGTTTAGCACAAGATCTTTTAAACGATTGAGATTATCCGTAAATATCCCGTTTTAAGTTCTAATGATACCATTACGCTATTGCCGTGAACCCACTCCAAACATAAGCAAAAGCTTAGTTGGTGGGGTTAACAAGATTGCCAGTAATGTGAATTTGACTCAAAATGCAAGTTCTATTTAGAAAAGAAATTGGCAATCTAGCAATAGTATCATGTACTTAGCCTTCTTCCAACTATGTTGAGGTTTCGTCCCAGTCTAACTGCAACTGAGTACTATTATTTATTTATTATTTATTATACAGTATGTTAACTACCAGAGGGCGTTCCCGTTAACCCGCAATAGTATAAGCACATCAATGAGATCGCCGCACACGCGGCCCGTCATTCATAAATAAATTGCGACGTTGCCGTCCTTCAAGTACAGAGTGTTTCTTTTACGAATCAATTTAACATTTTTAGTGAATATTTTAATACTAGCTTTTGCCCGCGACTTCGTCCGCGTGGAATAGTTACTTTGGGCTAACGTTAAATTTAACCCCGATTTTGAAGCATTCTTCATTGGTGCTCCGTTCCTATTGGCCTTAGCGTAATGATATATATATATAGCCTATAGCTTTTCTCTATAAATTGACTATTTAATTAAAAAATAATTTTTCAATTCGAACCAGAAGTTCCTGAGATTATCGCGTTCAAACAAACAAACAAACAAACAAACTCTTCAGCATTATATTATTAGTACAGATAGCTGTTGCCCGCGACTTCCTCCACGTTTCCGTTCTTTTTCGTAAAAAAAAGTAGCCTATGTCCTTCCTCACGGTTCAGTGATTTTGATGTAACAGACAGATTATCTTTCGTTATTTAGTAGGGAAATATAATATGTCAATCTTTAATACTGTTGAAAAATATCGCAATACCGAACCGCACAATATTATTGTTAATAGCTGTGCCCGCGACTCCGTCAGCGTGTAACTCCTTGTGTGTTATTAAGTTAATGTATCGGTAATATTGTTTAAATCACGTTCACATGAGGCTTAAGTACCTATAGAACGAAAATACTTCAGCGCAAAGCTTCCGGGTAAACTATGTTGAAAGTTGACCCGTCCGGCACGTGAACATAAAGATTTCTAGAACTGCTAACCCGGGAAAGAGCGACGTACAACTGACCATGCGAGAAACAACTGACACCGAGATCTACTCCAGCAACACGAAAAGTCTGCCCTTGAGCCTTATTAATTGTCATTGCATAACACACCGATACTGGGAATTGCGTTCTTTTAAATTGGAATGGAAAATTATTTGGTATTATGGGAATTCTGGGAATAAAGACGGTTTCTCCTGCACCGCAACCTGTTAAAATTTGAGCCTCGATTATATTTTGTTGCAACTGGGTTACTTTTAGCCGAGTTCCATTGCAAAGTTGTGGTGGTTTTAAATTTCGGAGCAGAATAATAATCAGAAAGCTTCGAACTGCTAAGCTATCGGGAGTTACACGTGTTATTGTGCGTCAACCATAAAAGATAGATATATGCTGTCGTGGGATATTTTTTTCTATAATTTTAAGGAAAACATTTCCGTCATAAATGATTTCTATGTAGCTTTAACCATTAAGGTTGCACTCGCGACGGAAGCTTAAAAAATGGAGTAACTTCTCCCGTTTTCCCAACATTTCCCTTTACTGCTCTGCTCCTATTGATTGTAGCGTGATGAAAAGTATACTATAACCAGCTCAGGAGTATGAAAAATAATTGTACCAAGTTTCGTTAAAATCCGTCGAGTAGTTTTTGTTTCTATAACGGTTATACAGACAGACAGACAGAGAGACAGACAAAAATTTTACTGATTGCATTTTTGGCATCAGTATCGATCCCTAATCATCCCCTGATAGTTATTTTGTAAATATATTTCATGTACAGAATTGACCTCTCTACAGATTTATTATAAGTATAGATTAAAAAAAACACATTTTGTTTTCGAATGGTAATATTTTTTTAGCATGTATGGATGCTATACTATTGCGGGTTAACGGGAACGCCCTCTGTTAGTTAACATACTGTATACTTTATTGTACATCATACAATACATTTAAGGATACAAATAAAACTACAATGGGCGGTCTTATGGCACAGGGTAGTGTTGCCCAAACGAGAGTCTCGCAAGAGTCTTGCAATTAGCGATTATCCTATTGCTATTTATTAAACGGTAGTTGAGATCTCAGAACAATGTAACAGACTCTGTTACATTGTTCTGAGATCTCAACTACCGATTAATAAATAGCAATAGGATAATCGCTAATTGCAAGACTCTTGCGAGACTAAACGATTAAACGGTACGAGATTAAACGGTAGTTGAGATCTCAGAACAATGTAACAGACTCTGTTACATTGTTCTGAGATCTCAACTACCGATTAATAAATAGCAATAGGATAATCGCTAATTGCAAGACTCTTGCGAGACTCTCGTTTGGGCAACACTAGCACAGGGCAATCTCTTACAGACAACCTTTGGATGGACAGAAATTAAATGAGATAGATTTACGGCTGTCAGTGTACAACATCATACATAATACTAATTAAACATAATAATATAAAATACATACCACAAAATATAATATACTAGTACATCGCTGGTTTGCGAGTATATTGACGTAACTCGAAATGCTGTCCAATTTAATTAGATACTTGTATGAAATAATCATAAATTTAAGTATAACATAGTGAACTGAGACACGATGCCAATTTTGCACCGACGTTCATCAGAGACTGGGCCTAGGTTTGACTCAAACCCAGGCCTAGTTTCTTTCACAGAGGAGCTTTGCATGCTTTATTTTTAAGCAAATAATGTTGGATTCCATATTTATAATAACATCGTATATTCTATGTTTTATGCAAATAAAATATAGTGTTTTGTCTCAAATGAATAATAACACTGTTTCTTTCTGATGAACGTCAGCACAAAATTGGCATTGTGTCTCAGTTCACGATGTTATATATAAATTTATGATTGTTTCACGCAAGTATCAAGTTAAATTGGACAGCATTTCGAGTTACGTCGATATTCTCGCAAACCAGCGACATATCAAATTCATAATAGAGAGAGGGGAAAGAAAAAAAAATTATGTGAGAGTGTGTTTCACATGTAACGTCTGCCTATCTGACCTACACAACCAGTAGCTGAGTAACACGATACCACTTAGCAAGATCAGGCTTCTGACCTCCCGTTACGACGGTAAGAGACGTAAATGACAGCCGGGATCGTGTGCTTCCCGAGGCATGGAGGAAATTCAATCATAAGATGGTAGATAGATAAAACTTTTGTTGGTCAACAGAAGATACAACACACAAAAGCACATTAACATATAACACCTAAATCACACAAAAAGAACAGAATAAACGTATACATATGTACAATCAAACAAATTATAAACAAAACAAAATAAACTTAAAAATACAACACGGAAAATCGGTGTGGTGTGTGTCTCCGAATTGCACCAAATGGGAGTCCAGCTCAGCATGTGCCAGGCAAATATTCCTGACGCTGGTATTCTGCTGGATCCCAGTAGCCGTACTTACGGACGTCGAGTAGGTGGTGTAGGTAGAATTAATTAGTAGAAAAAAAAACATGGTAAAAAAAATGGTAAAAATAATAATAATTTGTAAAAAACATTCATTTTCATTTAATAGTCACCCATCTACATAACTACCTCAGCCAGCGTTGCTTAACCATAAAGTTAGAACTATACGGTAGTTATTACATAGCCGAAAGCTCCTTAATCTACCAAGATATGAACTTTATTACAGTACATAAAGCCTTCTCATTCAGGAATTCAATTTCCAACTCCTCTATAGCTTCATCAAACATAGCCTATATTTTCCCTCGCACACATCCCAAGAAGAAATGCATCTTTTTCCCTACAATAAACTGATAAGGAAAGCCAGAAATAAAACTACGTATCCGCACAAATGCTGCAATACTCACGAAATAGTGCAAAAAGGGTTAAACCGTGCAACATGGTATAAATTATGCTATGAAAAATACACAGAAGACTTGAGATCCGACGGGACTTATGCGCGCCTTATCTTTGGGACATACGGGTGTGAAGAATGAAAGACTTTTTTTTATACATAAAGTGCAAACTTAAAGCAAGTGAGTGAAAAATAATATATTTTTGTACCCTGAGGGTAAATTTAAGATAGTTATTCAATGTTTTAAATCTCAATCTGAAAATTATTCACGTGTGTTACTTGACTAGACAATTGTGTGCAAAAAATAAAATTTTAAGTAAGTTATTCTAGTAGTCCAATTTTAAGTAAGTTTCCAGTCAGTTGATAGTTACTTTAGCCCACCGAAAAGGAAAGGAGTTGAATAATTAAAAAAAAAAAAAAAAATCCGCTTTCCATGCTCCCCGTCCGTATGTCCCCGCTATCTCAACAGTACCAAGCGGCCCCCGGCCGGTACTTACTCGCGGAATAACATTTTTGATTGTCATACCCTTTTTTTCTTTTATCAACCCTTTGGCTATCGCGATGTAGATGAGGTTTTTTACAAAACGCTAAGTGGACAGTGTTAGAGGTTCTTAGGAGATTGTCGTAAGGTTTTTGTTTACAGGTTGTGGGTTTTATTCAGAGATTTGTTTGTGATGTGTCCAAGTAAATTATAAGACTTTGTAATGGACTTTTGAACGTTAAAATTTACATTTTTAAAGGATAATATGTAATATTTAACCGGGCCAGAGTTGACATACATAGTTTACCTTTTAAAAATGTTTTAAAATAATATTATTTTATAAATAATATTATTTTTATTAAAATAATATTGGTATTTAATAGCATGCGACGAAGATATGCCTATAAGTACAGTAACTTCTACTGACATACTTAAAATTACTACAATAATGAATTAATATCATTACTGATAAAATGTTTTGCTACAAAAGGAGTGAAATAATGCGTTTTTTACCAAAATGAATATGTAATGAATCCATACTTCTACACTTATATTATATGCAAAAGTGTGTCTGTCTATCCGTTAAGCTTTCACGGCTAAACCGCTGATCAGATTTTTATGAAATTTAAAATGGAGATAGTTGAAAACAACGCCTCAAATATAGGCTACATCTTATTTGTAAATTTGTATTAAGTAAGCTAACCGTAAATAAACTAATTCTTTCTATATTATTGTTACAGGTACTTAGTGGCTTACAACTAATGCTTACAACAACCCAACATCGATCCAGTCTACAACAACCAGCTACCAAGTAAATTTAAACGCAAGAATAAAACCATCAAAGTTAAAAAGTGTTTTACACCTTCTACTTGAGAATTCAAGAAAACAGTCTCTATGTAATACTTCAAAAACGTGAAATGAAATATAATAAATAAGCGCATTAAAGGATTTTTCACGTTTGGCTCTTCACTGAGAATTCAAAATCTAACAACGATATTCTTCTTGCTACTTATTATCTACTAAACCAACTACGTGTCTAAACTAAGTATCTACATAAATACAAAATTGGCCAAGTGCGAGTCAGACTCGCCCATGAAGGGTTCCGGTTATCTCAGAAACTGCTAACCCGATCTCGTTAAAACCAATTTTGGTTGAAAGTTTACATTTAGATCAACAGCTATATTTTTTATTTTCTCTCTTAGAGCTGGGGGGAACACATTTTACCACTTTGGAAGCGAATCTCTTTTAAACGATTAACTTTATGAAATAGTCTTAGAAACCTCAATGTCATTTTTAAAGACATATCTATAAATACCACGCACGCATTGGTTTCATGAAAAAAAAAAATGTTTTCAGTTTTAGTTCCATGTATGGAGAGCCCCCTTTATTCTACACATTTTTTCTTAAAATCGAAAAGTGGTTCATAGATTACATCTACCTACCAATTTTCACATATATTGTCTTAATAGTTTCGGAATAAAATGGCTGTGACATAGGGACGGACAACGTACAGACAGACAGACATAACGAAACTATAAGGGTTCCGTTTTTTGCCATTCAGCTACCGAACCCTAAAAATATAATGTTTTTATTTCAAATTAAAGAAAGTCAGGAATTTTCATCAAATGTCTTGAATTTAATCTGGATTTTCAATTTTTTGATCTGGCAACCCTAATATTGATATGACTTTTGGTTCTCAACCGTACATACACTTGCGAAATTTAGGAGACTTGCTTGGAAGCTTAAATAGATCAACATACTCAAATATTATCCAATCCCAACAATATCACATACATACAAGCCAAACTGATCACCTCCGTTTTTTGAAGTCGGTTAAAAAATACGGCCAAGTGCGAGTCGGACTCGCGCACGAAAGGTTTCGTATCAGTATCTATAAACAACCGGAAATATTTATTTTTTAGTATTTGTTGTTGAGCGGCAACAGAAATACATCATCTGTGAAAATTTCAACTGTCTAACTATCAAGGTTCTAGTGATAGACAGACAGACAGCGGAGCCTTAGTAATAGGGTCCCGTTCTTACCGTTTAGTTACGGAACCCTAAAAATATTGCCTAGAAACAAACTCTTCCTTCCTTCCATAAAACTAAAAACTACCAAGTACCAGGAGAGCATAATACCTAAGGTTAACGTTCATTTACCTTGATGGGCATAAAATGGCCGCCGTATAATGCAGCTCTCATATTTGCATTGCTGAAAGAACCTCATAATGTTTCTGAGTTGAAGAAGTAGGCTTTTAACTGCAGAGTCGCTCAAGTTTTTGTATAGTAAGTAGTCTATAAAACGACCTGAAAGTACTATGAAAATGTTACTAGATAAAAATTGCTGAAGCTTAGTGTTTCCAACAGACTAAGATTATAGATATGGAATTTTTTATCATCTATAATATTTTAAACCACGTTATCAAAATGCTATTTTAATAAAATAAAGCTAAACTTATTAATGAAACTATATGCCTTCTGTTGAACCCTTCCATATTATTTATATAATTACGCGAAATTTTGACTATTCAATTGAGTTTCCTTTTCAAGTTTGTTCCCGTTTAGAAGCGAATTTAATTAAGTAAGTAGTTTTTATTAAACCCAAACTACTATTTTTTAAATCTTTTGATCACAATTAGTCGTTACCCAATGTCAAAATCCAACTGTATTCTTAAAAAAAAAAAAATAGCATATCTGCACTCCTGTTCTCCACTTAATTTTTGAAAATAATGGTGAAAGGTTTCGTTTCACGTATTTATATATTATAAAAAGATACAATGTACATTGTATTATTTTCAATCCCTGTTTGAGTCTTACTAAAACAAAACAATTTCCTTAAACACGTATAATTCCGTAATCCTTACGTTAAACCAATATGAATTAAGCTTCCTGACAACGTTAATTTAAGCTAAACCCCTGAAATCAAAGGAACCAGCCGATACCTAATTCTAATAATAGCTCAATCCTACACACGTGTAATTATCAGAACCTGTTAATTGGTGATAACTAATTACCGGAACATTATCTCCTAAATAATACGCAGCCCTTAATTCATATTGGCATAAGCTGACGTACGTATATGGATAATATCTATCGATAAAATATAATCCGGAATTTATGTTTATAGAATTAATTTAATTATATTCGTTGTTCGTCTATCTATACTAATATTATAAAGCGGAAAAGTTTGTTTGAACGCGCAAATCTTCAAAATTTCTGGGTGAATTTCGATGAAATGTGGTATGGAAATAGCTTGAAGCTTGACAAAGGTTATACTTATTCGACTGCAGAAGAAGAAGGTTATGTTTTATTGTGATAAAGTGCTTGCCTGTTGGTTTTCTACAGATTGTACTTCGGGGAGTGTGCGCAGGAGCTCCATAACCTGATCCCTCCATCTCCCTTTCACTACCGGTCTACCAGACGCACGGCTGGGTACCACCCACACTTGGTTGATATACCGTCTTGTCGTACCAAGCGCTTCTCCTCCACATTTATTGTGCGCACTTTCAAGCTGTGGAATTCTCTGCCGACTTCTGTGTTCCCTGCCACTTATCACCTTTCAACCTTTAAAGCAAGAGTAAACAGGCATCTTCTGGGCTCGCTCGTTCCATCGTAGACCTCATCTATCGCTTACCATCAGGCGAGATCGAGGTCAAGAGTGAGCTCATACTGAATAAAAAAAAGGAGCGAAGCCTCGCGCTATTGCTAGTATATGTATAATTGAATATAAGTAGGAAGTCATCATTTTTATTGATGAATCGCAATACTATACTTCGATCTGATATGTAAAGATCTTTTGCAGAATATCTAGAACTAGTTTCGCCATGGGATATCGTGTTGTCCAGCTATTGGGTTGTAGACGCCAGAAAGATAAACAGATTTTATGAAATACTGGATTTTGCTGCAACTCTTTTTGGTTTTTGCATCAGCAAGCAACTAAATCATTAATTGGATTAGATTTAACGGAGATCAATTATTTCGCAAAGAGCGGCTTCTTATCTGACCTTCAAAACCCAGTAACTGGGTACCGTGGTGCCACATTTTCTGGCTTCAAGCCGTAACGATTGGTAAAATGTACAAATGACACCATCATGAAATGGGACCAATGAGGCTTTCCAAAACACGGAGCAATTTTGATATATCAAGATGGTTACTCTAACAAATAAAATTCAGTCTACATGACTGCTATATAATATGACTGATTAAGGGTCTACCTGCTCAGTGTATCCCAAAACTTCAATTCTGAAATTTAGAAATTTGATTTAGATATAAGTATATAACCATGGTATATAACATTGTAATATTTAGCACACCGTAATGGTAAATATACTGTTATTAATCCCTATTCGTCATAAATTAATTGTTTTTTTTTTATTATTATTATAGACATTATTGTCTTAGACGGTCTTACTTTTGACATTATTATTATTGCGTTATTGCCATTATTATTTTGGGCTTTAATGATGCTGGACAATGCTGTATTAAATTGTATGTTTTTAGAATTTGATTTATATTTAAATAACACTGTAATATTTAGCACACCGTAGTGATAAAATGTATTGGGACGCTACTAAATCTAACCAACGTATATGTATACCTACATTATGGCTAATAAATGATTTCTTTCTTTCTTTCTAGTTCTGTAGTATATTACTTTATATATCTATCGAGTCAGTGAGTCTGCAGCACGTCAATAGTCACAATGACAATCAAAACGGCGTCAGATGCACTCAAGTGTCGTCACTCGTCACCAGGCTGTCAAATGCACAATGATTTGTTGCTCGTCCAACTCAAAACCGAAGCCGGGTTTTGCTGATGTCGCAACAAAAATATATCCTGGCTACAAATGCGAATATATCAAACCGCAGTGAAGGAAAATCTTTAAGCCCGTTTACTAAGTAATCTAAAACATAGGACTCATAATTCAAATTGAATAATGTGGGTAATTCACCACGCAGACCCAGTAGGGTTGTGTGTCCTGCTTGCTTGCCCGGACCTGGTTCAGCCCATGGTGCAGAGCGAGAGGGAATGGGATGCAGCCGCCTCCTGTTGCGAAGCAGTCATGCTAGCAAAGGAGGATGCCGAACGCGCGAGGGAGAGGCAACTCTCTTCCTCACGCCCCAGCCGCCGCGGGAGACGCCCTGGGCGTTGGGGATCGCAAGCCAATCTCCGGCCACCGTAGGCGCGTGCTTGCGGACGTCGAGCAGGGGTAGCTCACCGTCCGGTAAGACCAAGGCCCGGATCTGCGGCGCGTCGTGTTTCACACGCGCATCAAAGAGCTGTCAGCAATAGTGACGGGGCCTCATAAGGCCATTGCCTGTCGGGGTTGCGGGAATGTTCTAACGAGATACAGCAGCCCCGGAACTTAAGGGCAGCTGAAAGAACAGGGTGGGTTTTTAGTCAGTAGAAGTCTGAAACTCCCTTTCGCTTAACCCAGAGCAGGAGAAGTCATTAGATGATTTTCCCACACAGGAAAAAAATAGGCCCAGTGGGGTTATCTAATATATAAAAAAAAATTGGTTGGACGGGTTAACAAGATTGATAGTAATATCAATTCTACACACATTGCTTCTTTTCATTAAAAAAAATGTCTCCGAATTTTCAGTCCTACAACAGACCAATTTATATACAATGTTTTCCTTCATCGTTTTGTGAGTAACGGTGATGATAAATATAATAAATAACAAAAGTAATGTGCCTGTCTGGGTTCGAACTCACGACTCGTAAGTCAGGACGGTAAAAACTCAGCCATCACTGCTAAAACTGAAAAATAATGTATTATAAATACACACATCAAAAGTGTCTAGGGATCAAGCATTTTTATGCGGATTTCTTGACATTGAGATGTGGCTTTGTAATAAATTTATGATTTTATAAATTTATATGGATCCTTTTTGGTGCATTTCATAATTTGAAACAGGAACTGTTAATCAAATTCGAGTAAAAGATGAAAATCAGCTGTCAATATTTTCCCTATAAAAACATACAACGCATTGAAGACATTATTAGTGCTACTGTTTCCCTACTACTGATTAAAACCAACGTTATTATGGAGCGGCGACGTCATTTAAGCAGGGAAGAAATGCTCAGAGCCATGGGAATGATAGAAGCTGGTTCCCGGCAACGTACTGTGGCTTTAGCTCTGAATACAAGTCAGAGTGTTATCAGTCGACTTTGGACACGTTACCGAAGCACTGGTACCGTGGCTGAGCGCCATGGAGGACGGTATCGCTGCACCACACGGAGACAAGACCGATACATTCAAATCTTAACTCGAAGAGCTCCAACAATAACCACCATGATGTTAGCCGTGAGGCTTCATCACTCTTCAGGGAACTTAATTAGCGACCAAACAGTCAGAAACCGCTTGCATGAAGTGAACCTTCATTCCCGAAGACCGCTACGGGTACCACCTATAGCAATGCACAATCGTAGGATTCGATATCAATGGGCTCTTGAACACAGAAATTGGGCAGAAGAACAATGGCGTTTCGTGTGCTTTTCTCATGAGTCTCGTTTTGGTATAAGACCGGATACAAGACGTATACGACACTGGAAAACCCCTGGACGCCAACAGCGATTAAAATCCTGCCAGGAAGTCCATCCTTATAGTGGTGGAACCATCATGGTATGGGCGGGTATTTGGATCGGCGGAAGAACTGAGTTGATTTGGATCAGAGGCAACCTCAACGCTCAAATTTATGCTGAGACGATTGTATCTGACGTCATCGTTCCTCTACAAGTGCAAATCGGTCCCTTATTTCAGTTAATGCATGATAATGCACGACCGCACACCGCAAGAGTTGTAAGACAGACTCTCGCCGCAGCTAACATCAATGTCCTGCTCTGGCCTGCTCAGTCGCCAGACTTGAACCCGATTGAGCATGCATGGGATATGCTACAGAGAAGAGCTCTGCCGAATATGGAGGGTATCCAGTCGCAAGAAGACCTTTTTTTGTTGTTGCAACGAACATGGGCGGCCATTCCACAGCGTGATTTGGATGAACTCATTTTGAGTATGCCAAACCGATGTTCTTGTGTTGTTAGTGTTCGCGGTAGAAACACGGATTATTAATTGTTTAAGTTACCCAATAAAATTTTAAAGAAAACTGTTATTTCAGTCTTTTTTTCGAACTTTAATGTTAGTGGTTCAAATGTCAAAAATCCCTTTATTAGGAAAATGGCAAATTTCTTTATTAATGCAAAGGTGACTTGGTTTATCGTTACTGTGACAAACGAAAACACTTTATTTGATGAATCCTTAAAGAAAATTTTAATTAATATCAATCAGGAGAAAAGTTATTGCAAAAATATACGTTGATCCCTAGACACTTTTGATGTGTGTATAATAATACCGCCCAGTGTACTCTAGTTTTACTTCTTGTATCCAAAGGAAGAAATAAATAATAAAAATATTAAAATTTAAAGGCAGGAGTTTGCTCTAAAAAGTGTAAATGAAAAATGAAGTGAAGAATGGTTATGGTAATTCCTTCATTGTGCGTACAGCTTAGGAATATAATTCCTTGTTGGAGTCTGTGTTTCATGCAAGATTGAAGAACTGATTTTTAGCATAATTCACACAAGATTTTTTTTTGTTGAAAGGTTCTCGTTTGACCACCATCTCACCTGATGGTAAGTGATGATGTGGTTGAAGATGGAGCACGCTTGCCTAGAAGTAACCTATTTACTCTTGACTTAAAGACTCCCAGGTTATAGCGATCAGGAAACACAGACTCCGGCAGGGAATTCCACTCCTTAGCCGTACGCACAATGAAAGTATTCCCAAAACGTTTTGGCGTACGGGGGGGATGTCCACCATAAAACGATGGCGCATCGCCGTTTATCTTGTAGTCCGATGATGGAACGGGCTTGACGGAATTAGATTGTGTAATTCCATCGCACACTCCCCGAAATGTAACCGATAGAAAACCGACAGACTTGCAACTCGTCGTCGATCTTCAAGGCTCTGGAGCTTTGACTCGACCAGTGCATCGCTGCCAATGAGTTTTCTGTAGTATTTATTTTAAGGAATGTATAAAAGAATCAGTGATGTAGGAAAATATATATTTTATAAAAATTATCTTCTGCCTAGTCTTTTCCCAAGTAAGTTGGAGTCGGCTAGCACTCTAACTGGATGACTTCTGACTGTCAAAGATGTACAAACAACAGCGAGGACTAACAGCTTAGCGAGCTTTCCGAAGCAACCTTTTTCGACATGTTAAGATAGTAGGTATCTGGTATATACAGGGTGGCAGAGACATCGACGCGCAACCGCTACCTGGATTCAACACAAGATGAGCGATATCATTTGTAAAAAAAAAAAAAAATTCCACGGAGGGAGTTTCAGAATCATGTACTGAATCCATGGTAAGCATTTGTGCGACAATGTTCCTGCTACCCTGTATACTACTAGAAGTTGCTCGCGACTTCGTTCGCGTGGGAAGTTTTTCCCGTGTAAATTCCGATCCCGTGGGAATTTCCAAAATCCTGTCTTAACGAGCATCTACGTACTAAAAGGAACCAAGCAAGATTTGAGAGCCCTAGTACTTGTAGTTTCTGAGATTTTGTGATTAATCAGTGAGTGGTATTTCGCTTTTTAACCGACTTCAAAAAAGGAGGTTTACAATTCGTCTTAAACTTTTTTTTTTTTTTATGTATGTTACCTCATATCTCGGAGACGGCTAGACCGATTTGAAAAATTATTTTTGCGTTTGAATGGGTGTACTTTCTAGTTGGTCCCATTGTTACAAAATCAGGATGTGATGATGGGATCCTGGAGAAATCGAGGGAACTCTTCAAATATTATAGGCACACCTATAGCGTTTTGGGTATTTCTTATAGTAACTTGAGCAGTTGCTTCCGAAAAGTGCCATCTGAGGAAGTTGAACTGATGGTGAAGACCACAGATGGCCACTGAAACTCCTCAATAATAAGTATTTCTTGGATTGCGATTCGATTACTTGAGTACGGATGTTAAACACTTTATGCTCGTCACAATACATCTGGTGATGTAGAGCTGATGGTCAAGTACCAGGAGAACTCCCCAAAAATTAACGGCTATGCATCGGGAAAAGCAATATTTTGTAAAAGGTGATAAGTTGTTGACATTATGGCTTTTGTAACTAGATAAATTACAAACCAACCCACTAAAAAGAGTGACAAAAAATTTTTTGCAAAAAATAGAACCGACTTCCATATCAAAACACTACAAAACCAAAAATAACTTTAGTTTCGGAAGGCGGTGTGAAAAAAAAAAGAAAATCCAAAACCAATAACACCGACTTCCGAAATTAAAGTTATTTTTAGTTTTGTAGTGTTTTGATATGGAAGTCGGTTCTATTTTTTGCAAAAAATTTTTTTATATAAATAGATTTCGGGTATATCGGATGGCTTGTGACTACTTGTAACGTATGTCGAAGATATATAAATGACTGTCGGAGCCATCGGCTTAACGTGCTTTCCGAATTTTCGAAATTCCGTAATTATGACGAATCTCGACATGTCAAAATATCGATAAGATCGACCTGCGGGTATTATTAAACCACGAGCTTTCTACGTTTAGTATAATTTGTTTTTATCTTTTTTTTGTAAAGAGATTTCTAGCAATGTGGGTAGTTGTTAACCCCTCCAACTAAGCGAAATATACATGTTTATTTATTTATTTAAGGACACACCAATGACTTATCCACTAGATCCAAAACATATAAAATTGTTATAAATAGGAATACTCTGTATTGAATTCATCACTTACAGGCGTGCATAGCACTTGTATTAGTAGTTAAAAAAAATTAAACAAATTGAGATCATGATTAGATTAATTTAAATTACATTGAAAAGAGATAAAAAATATATTCAAAATAATTAATTAAACATAACAATGGAATATCAACCACTTAAATTAAAATACAATAAATACGTATATCTCAGAACACAATGCCAATGAAAAATATAAACGATACAATTTTTATTATACACATTAAATCATTACTTATCAATACAGATTAAAAATAAAAATAAGCTAGGTAGGTCAGTTCAAAGTAAATTACAATACATCAAATTCAAAGGTCAAATTATAGAAGTAGAATAAACTCTAAGGAGCATACGGTGGAGGTGTGCCCCGCTTGGGCAGAGCCTCGCCGTGTCCTCGTTGAGGCGATCGGCAGCGGTGACCTCTCGCGACCGACCCTGGTTTAGTACATGGTGCGGGGCGAGAGGGAATGGGATGCGGTCGCTTCCTTCTGCGCAGCAGTCATGCTAGCGAAGGAGGAGGCCGAACGCGTGAGGGAGAGACAAATCTCTTCCTCACGCCCCAGCTACCGTGGAAGACGCCCGGGCGTCGGGGATCGGGAGCCGATTTCCGGCCACCATAGGCGCGGGCTTGCGGACGGTGAGCAGGGGTAGCTCACCGTCCGGTAAGGACCAGGCCCGGATCGGCGGCGCGTCGTGTTCCACGCGCGCCTCAAAGAGCTGTCAGTACCAGTGACGGGGCCTCATAAGGCCATTACCTGCCGGGGTTGCGGGAATGTTCTAACGAGATACCGCGGCCCCGGAACTTAAGGGCAGCTGAAGGAACAGGGTGGGTTTTTAGTCAGTACAAGTCTAACACTCCCTTCCGCTCCACCCAGAGCGGGAGAAGTCATTCGATGATTTTCCCAACCAAAAAAAAAGGAATGAGAATCACTGTGTGTGTGTGTGTGTGTATGTGAATGTTTATGTTGATACCCCTTGTCTTCATAAACAATTAACATACATTCTTATCATAATTACTTAAATTACATATTAAATAATTAAGTGCTTTCTTCAACCGAGTAATGGAAAACAAAGATGAATACCGAGATTGTTTTTCTAAATAAAGTTATGTTATATTTAGAACTGAACGCTAATCCACTGTATCCCTTGATTATATTATCCTTCTATAACTGTCTCAATTGTGAAGTCAAAATCTGCTCCACTGAAGATAATATAACGATAGGAGTGAGGCAAAAAACCCTATACACAACACCATAAATCCTATACATATTTTAATGAGGCGGGCTAATAGGGCAAAGTAGACCCCCTTCTTCAAATATTTTCTTTCGTTTGTGCATCAAGTGCTGTTACAGAAAGTGCCTTCTGTATATTTTTTTATTTTGTGGCTAAGGTTGTAGGTCCACGCTTTGTGAATACATAAAGTCATAATATATATTTGTGAAAACAACACTTTTTTTTGTTCGATTTTAATGTTTCGTTATTAACGGGGCTCGATTATTTGTGACTCTTTTTGTTTAGTTTATATTCTGCTGTTTTTTTAATTCAATTTTGAAATACAAACATTAGTTTGTATTTAAAAATTGAATTAATGAATTATTGGAAACGGGAACACATAGATTACTATGTGTTCCCGTTTCCAATAGGTATGGTACATTTTAATAAAAATAATGCACATTACATTTTTTTATTGTTGATAGGCTCCCATCTGACCGCCATCTCATCTGATGGTAAGCGATGATGTGGTCGAAGATGGAACACGCTTGCCTAGAAGTAACTTATTACTCTTGACTTAAAGACTCCTAGGTTATAGATATCAGGAAACACAGACTCCGGCTGGAAATTCCACTCCTTAGCCGTACGCACAATGAAAGCATTCTCAAAACGTTTTGTGCGTATGGGTGGGATGTCCACCATGTAACGATGGCGCATTGTCGTTTTTCAGGCCGATGATGGAACGGGCTTGGAGGAATTAGTTTGCGTGTTCACGGTAAAAATGAAAAGGGTTGGGTTCGAACACGCGATGTCTCGATCACAAGGCAGACAACTTAGCTATTAGGCTGTTGCCGCTTATTAATAACTACGTTTGTACGGTTTGATAACCTCTGCCAATATCTGCTTATAGGAATAATTTTATGTCAAAGCTTTGGAGGAAAACTTAAGAAACTTGAACTTAAAGTCAGTCTAGTTGTCAACTCAATACATTATAAATCAAGGCCTCCAGAATATTTAACTTAACACCAGCTGCGGAGTTCCCTAGTACAAAATTTTAAAACAGTTTGCCCTGATTTGGCTGTTATAAATTAGGGATAATTTGTTTGAAAGTAATCAGTCGTTGTAACAAACAAATATTTTAGTACATTTTAAATACAACTGATAGGTAACGTAGACCTCGCGTCACTTGTTTTCAACTGACGTGAATATTCATCCATCCTAATATAATAAAGGCGAAAGTCTGTCCTTATCTCTGTCTGTCTGTCTGTTGCGCTTACACGGATAAACCACCGCACCGATTTCGATGAAATTTGGAATGAGCATAGTTCCAGGGTCAAACATAGGCTCTAGACCCAAGCCGCGCGCTTCAAAGAGCAGTCAACAGCATTAACGGGGCCCGATAGGACCATTGCCTTACGGGGTTGCGGGAATGTTCAAACGAGATACCGCAGCCCCGGATGCAAGGGCAACTGAAGAAGCAGGGTGGGTTTTTAGTCAGTAGAAGTCTGACACTCCCTTCCGCTCTACCCACAGCGGGAGAAGTCATTTGATGGTTTACCCACACAGAAAAAAAAGGGTCAAACATAGGTTGGGAACGCGAGCCGATTTCCGGCCACCGTAGGACAGCGAGCAGGAGTAGCTCACCGTTCGGTAAGGACCAGGCCTGTGTCGGCGGCGCTCCGTGTTCCTCGCGTGCCTCAAAGAGTTGTCAGCAATAGTGATGGGACCCATAAGACCACTGCCTGCCGGCGTTACCGGAATGTTCTACGAGATACCATGGTCTCGGAACTTAAGGGCAGCTGAAAGAACGGGGTGGGGTTTTAGTCAGTAGAAGTCTGACACTACTTTCATTATGTAAACAGCTAAGCAGTGGCATTCCTTGCCAGAGTATGTGTGCCTTTAAGTCAAAAGTGAATAGGTTACTTCTAGGCAAGCGTGCTTCAACATCGACGACATCATCGCTTACCATCAGGTGAGATGGTGGTCAAACGCAAACCTATAAATGTTAAAAAAATTGACTATGTGCAAATCAGACTCGCCCATGGTTCCGTAGTAATTACGTCAAATAACTTTGTTTTTCATTGAGTTTGTATGAATTACAAAGTAATATTTTCGGTTTTAGAAAATATGCTATATCTCAAAAACTGCTTACTCGTTCTCGTTCAAACTAACTTTTGCTGAAAGTTTACATTAAGGTCTATAGCATATATTTTTTTTTAGATTTTTCCCTCCATTATTATAGAAATTAGAGGGGGACACACATTTTATCAGTTTGGAAGCGTATATCTTTTGAACGATTGACTTTATGAAAAAGTGGTTTTAGAAACAACAATGTCGTTTTTAAAGACCTTTCTATAGATACCACACACGCATAGGTTTCATGAAAACATATATTTTCAGTTTCAGTTCCATGTATAAGGAACCCTTAATTTTAAATAGGTATTTATTATTTTTATCTTAAAATCGGAAAGCGGTTTGCAGAATACATCTATCTACTAAGTTTCATGTGTATAGTCTTAATACCTACGAACAGACAGACAAGACAGACAGACATGAAGAAACTATAAGGGTTCCGTTTTTTGCCATTCGGGTATGGAACCCTAAAAAGAAGTACAAATAAACTTACGCCTTATAATATTAGTAGAGAAGTGTTTAACCGCTTAGATACCCAACAAAGTCGGGAAAACGATTAAGAAAACTACCCAGCTAGTAAATAAAGACATTAATCACTTAACCGTTATAATCTCAGACCTTTACTTAAACTCAAACCGTCTATTTAACATAGTTATACTTAGATGACACAACGTTACTTAAAATCTAATCCTTACTTAAATACAAGAACTCATTAATGCTAAGTTAAGCAAAGTTATGTTTACCGAACTTAGGTAAGAAATAACATTTATTGGTTAGTCAGTCGGCTTAGCAAGATAAGCTGCGGGCTTAGAAGATTAGAAAATAGGATTTAAGATTACAAAGATGTTACACCTAAATGTAATTATTGTTATGTTGTGACTGTTTTCCCCAAAAAGATAAAAGAAGCGCATCGGTACATAATGATTTTATAAGTTTTTAAGCTAACATGGTCACTAATAGTATCATTAGAACTTACAACGGTATATTTACCATGTGTATCTCTTTTTTATTGATAATAGGCTCGCGTTTGTCCACCATCTCACCTGATGGTAAGTAATAGATTCATGGAACATCAACGACGAGTTGCGAGTCTATCGGTTTTCTACCGGTTACATTTTGGGCAGTGTGCGAAGGAATTACACAATCTAATTCCGCCAAGCCCGTTCCATTATCGGACAACAAGACAAACGGCGATGCGCCATCGTTACATGGTGGACATCCCACCCATACGCACAATACTTTGATTGTGCGTACGGCTAAGGAGTGGAATTCCCTGCCAGAGTCTGTGTTTTCTGATGCTATAGCCTGGGGGTCTTTAAGTCAAGAGTGTATAGGTTACTTCTAGGCAAGCGTGCTCCATCCCCTACTTAACATTCGACTATGTTAGTACCGTTTTCAGCATTCATTAAATTAAAATACAAAAAAAAGAATTTATTAAATTAAAATAAATTTATTTAAAAAACTTTTCTCCCACTTTCTCAATTATACATGTAATATTTATTAGTATATGATTTTGGTATTGTATGTATTTTATATTATTATTGTTCGGTCCGACGTGAAACAGAACGCATCTTTTGGCCGGCAACATTAATTATCTGTGGACTTGACATAACCTCTCTGACTTGACAGATTGACTTTGCTTGTTGGAAAAATGTCCGCACGTTTGGGACTTTGATTTGATTGTAATTGGTAAAATATTGTTGAATTCGCCTGTTGAGACCGATAATTGGGTCGCGAATTATTTGTTGGTTGAAGTGTATTCCCCATTTGTTGAAAACCCCGGGATATTGTTGAATTATACGCCGCCTTGTCGTCGGTCGGCCGGCACGCGGAATTTGTTGTAAATCGTATTGGATCTCGCGAGATATGAACAGATTAATTGTGTTCAGTGATTGATTGAACTTTGTAATCTCGGATTAACAAGAATCCAGTGATATTTCTCGGAACACATCGCCTTATTGTCTACCACGCGTAGCGCGCGCTTGCTGGAAACGAGTTGGGTGTGATGCTGGTCGGGACTGCGCCATCTGAAGATCGACGCCTTGGGACCGTCCTAGAACCCGTAACTTACATCACACGTTACAATTACTCACCTCATATCACATACAAACCACACTTAGGGCGTGACCTTTGAAGGTCGAACTTGGCGTCCCCAGCACTCAGGTTAGTGGTACATTTTTGTTTTTATTGTTGTAGGCCGAAGCCTAGTAGAGGCAGGCCATTGTAACCTTGTTTATAGTATTGAAAAGCAACGGTAGTCTCCACGTATCGTGGAAAAGTTCCGGACACGTCCAGTTACCGTTGGCTGGCCTATTGCAGTCTTGAATAAAACTGGTAGCAGAGCGCGGCTCTTATAATATAAGATCCACTGGTTTAATTGGAAGTTTTGAATATTGTTGAAAACTTAAAACTTGAGTTTAATTACTTAACACAACTTATAACTTGATAAGTTTTGAATATATTACCATGTCATCCGGGCTATCTAATTGAAGTTGAATCAATTGAAGTTGTATTTGTAATTTGTACTGTAGCCTCTTTCATTGCATTGACAGGTAGGATTTATTTGTGAAATTAGGTATAATTTGGTACATAATTTGGTACATAAGTTGGTATATTGTTGTAAAAGTTGTTTGGTATTTGTTGCAATTAATAATTGAATGTCATTGATCTGAATTTGAAAGGTTATCTAAATAATAATTACACATAGTCTAACATAATAGGATTTGAATTGTGTGTATTGGTTATTGCATTTATAGTAATTATTGGATTGTTGATAGAGATTCTCCGGCTCAATATTATACTTCAATTGTTGTATTTAATTGTTGGTGTGATCCTGCACAATATATACATTGAATTGTTATTTATTTTGTAACTAGCCATCCTTAGCAAGCTAGATTCATACTTGGAATAAGTACAGGGTTGGATTTGGACTTGAAATAATTGAATTTTTTATTTTTATTTTGTTGAATATATTTGGCCGGCTAACAAGTCATTGCTGTTTGTTTAATATTTGATTGTTGGTTGTTGATTGTTGTTTTGTATTAATATTTGATTGTTGCAATGGCCTCATTAAGGGCAGTCAGGGAGGCTGCTGCGGGATTGACCTCACAGTTGAGATGGTTCACATCGGCAGCTGCAACTGTTGAGCGTGTGGAATTGGAAGAGCTCACCCTTGCTCGGTATGGGCAAGTGATTGAGAGGATCAAGTCAGCTGATGCTGCGCTCACACGCTTCAACGAGTACATCATGGACGTGGATTTGGGGGTGATGGATCAGACAGCCCGCGATAAGATTTTGGGTGACTATGACCAGATTATCCACCTGGGGGATGTCATATGTCTACGAGCGCGGGAAATTTTGAAGAGCCGGGTGCCTGATGCGGCCAAGCCGCAGACCCCTGTTGTTGCAGGCCCTGGACTATTGAGTAGGCTGCCCACCCTGGAGCTGCCACATTTTGACGGTCGCTTGGACCACTGGCTGGGCTTCCTAGATCTCTTTGAGAGTCTTGTCGATGCACGCTCGGACCTCGGACCTGCCCAGAAGCTGGCCTATTTATTGTCTGTCCTGGAGGGCGAAGCCAGAGCCTTGGTGCAGCACTTGCCGGTGACGGATTCCTCTTACCACACCGCTCTGGAGCTTCTCTCCCGACGGTATCAGAACAAGCGCTGCCTGGTTGATGTGCACATCGACCAGATTTTGGGGCTACCGGCCATTGTCAGCGCGTCGACGTTGCGCACTGACTTGCTGAATCCGTTGGTCTCAGCGACCAACGCTTTGAGACGCTTGGAGTTACCGGTAGAACATTGGTCCTACTTGTTGGTGCACATAGTGCTGCAGTTGCTCCCCGCGGAGTTGAGGTCACGTTTTGAGCAGAAGTATGGTGGGGATAGTGCCACCCATCTTCCCCCCTTTGACGACCTCCTCAAATTTTTGGAAGACGAGTGTCGGTTTGCGGATAACACTCGTGGCGCCACGGGGTCACCCCCACTACCTTCTCAGCCCAGAGCCCAGGGACGGACTAGGGCCCGGGGGCCTGTTGATGTTCCCCCCGCCCCCCGTATTGCTGGCGCCCGGAGTCCTCGGGCTAGGGGGCCTGTTGATGTTCGCCCCGCCCCCCGTTTTGCTGGCGCCCGGAGTCCTCGGGCTAGGGGGCCTGTTGATGATCGCCCCGCCCCCCGTTTTGCTGGCGCCCGGAGTCCTCGGGCTAGAGGGCCTGTTGATGATCGCCCCGCCCCCCGTTTTGCTGGCGCCCGGAGTCCTCGGGCTAGGGGGCCTGTTGATGATCGCCCCGCCCCCCGTTTGGCTGGCGCCCGGAGTCCTCGGGCTAGAGGGCCTGTTGATGATCGCCCCGCCCCCCGTTTGGCTGGCGCCCGGAGTCCTCGGGCTAGGGGGCCTGTTGATGTTCGCCCCGCCCCCCGTTTTGATGGTGCCCGGAGTCCTCATCATTGTGACTTTTGTAAGGCAACGGGGCATGTCATGGCGCGTTGCCGGGACTTTTTGAATTTGCACGTAAGTTCCCGCCGCCGAATTGTCAACGCACGCCGTTTGTGCTTTTCGTGCTTGGGGGCCCACTTCCATCGGGACTGCCCCGACCCCCGCCCGTGTAGAATTTGTGAAGGGTCCCACTTGGAGATTTTGTGCGCCAACGCGAACCGCTCCAGCAGACCAGCTTCTGAGGGGGGTTCGCGCAAGGGGGGGTACCCCGGAGACGAGCACCGGGCTGAGACCCGCGATTCTGTACGCCGCACTCCACCCCCCGCGCAAGTTGAACGGGAGCCCCACGAGCGCCATTTGGTCTTCCCTCGTCAGGGAGAACGCGCATTGGCTGCTAGGCAGCAGTGGCCGGGTCGGCGCCGCTCCCTTTCCCCTCCGTTGGCGGAACGTCCCCGGCTGGAGTCGCGCCCTCCGCCATTCGGGCATCCGGTGGGATATGCCCCTCCAGTGATGGCGAGCGGCTTGGGACACCGCGCGGACGAATGGTTTGATTGTTGGCCTCGTCGTGAACGAAGGCAGCCTGGAAGCGGCGATCGGTCGCCGCCCAGGCATCACTAAGAGATTGACGCCTGCCCCGCTAAAGGAACCCCCCGATCAGGACGGTTTTGTTGCCAACGGCCTCGGTCACGGTCTGGGGACCCTTGGGTGACTCGATTGTGGTCTGTGCCATTTTGGAAACGGGAGTCCGGGGTTGCCTTTTGTCTTCTTGGTTAGCGGGACAGGTTGGCCTGAAGATGAACGACCTTTCAGGCAAGATTTGGGGAATTGGCGAACCGGCTGACACCACTGTTGAGGGAAGGACCTGGTTTGAGGTCACCATTGTGAGTTGTCCTTACCCTAAAATTGGTGCTCCTGCCCTTGTTGTAACTGAACTTGGTACAATTGTTGGTGACTGATCGTCACACTAAGAACTCGCATGCCGGTTGCAATGCGCTGTTGGCCATTCTGCAGCGAGAATTTTGGATTTTGTCGGCTGATCGCGTCAATGAGACGAGGCCCTTTGCTGGCGTCGTAACGGATTTTGTTGGTCCCCCTTTGTTGAAGACGTCCACCCTTCGTAATAGCAAGATTGTTAGGGCTTATTTGTGTGTTTGTCTGCCTGTCAACCAAGGCAGTACATTTGGAGCTGGTAACCTCCCTCTCGACAGAGGCCTTTGAGGCGACCTTGGAAAGATTTGTGTCTCGCCGTGGGTTACCTTTTTTTGATTAGGTCTTATTGCGGTACGAATTACAAGGGTACAAGTAACTATTTGAAGGAGGTATACTCCTTCCTTAATGAGAACCAGGTTGACATTGGTAATAGTTTGGCCCGCCGAGGGGTCACTTGGTTGTTTGACCCGCCAGCCTGCCCCCCATTGGGGGGGTATTTTGGGGGCCGCGGTGAAAGCGGCAAAGGGACGCTGGCGGAGACTGTTGGGAGACACCGTTCTCACCTTTAATGAACTAGCTACGGTATTTGGCCGCATTGAAGCTGTGTTGAATTTGCAACCTTGTCAAGACTTCCAATTGATTAGCGGACGGGTAGGCCCGCCCGGGGGGGGTAGATGTTCGGTCCGACGTGAAACAGAACGCATCTTTTGGCCGGCAACATTAATTATCTGTGGACTTGACATAACCTCTCTGACTTGACAGATTGACTTTGCTTGTTGGAAAAATGTCCGCACGTTTGGGACTTTGATTTGATTGTAATTGGTAAAATATTGTTGAATTCGCCTGTTGAGACCGATAATTGGGTCGCGAATTATTTGTTGGTTGAAGTGTATTCCCCATTTGTTGAAAACCCCGGGATATTGTTGAATTATACGCCGCCTTGTCGTCGGTCGGCCGGCACGCGGAATTTGTTGTAAATCGTATTGGATCTCGCGAGATATGAACAGATTAATTGTGTTCAGTGATTGATTGAACTTTGTAATCTCGGATTAACAAGAATCCAGTGATATTTCTCGGAACACATCGCCTTATTGTCTACCACGCGTAGCGCGCGCTTGCTGGAAACGAGTTGGGTGTGATGCTGGTCGGGACTGCGCCATCTGAAGATCGACGCCTTGGGACCGTCCTAGAACCCGTAACTTACATCACACGTTACAATTACTCACCTCATATCACATACAAACCACACTTAGGGCGTGACCTTTGAAGGTCGAACTTGGCGTCCCCAGCACTCAGGTTAGTGGTACATTTTTGTTTTTATTGTTGTAGGCCGAAGCCTAGTAGAGGCAGGCCATTGTAACCTTGTTTATAGTATTGAAAAGCAACGGTAGTCTCCACGTATCGTGGAAAAGTTCCGGACACGTCCAGTTACCGTTGGCTAGCCTATTGCAGTCTTGAACAATTATGTTCAATTAATATTATGATGTTTGTACACTGACCGCCCCCTTTAAGTTTGTCCATCCAAAGGTTGTCTGTAAGAGATCACCCTGTGCGATAAGACCGCCCATTGTACACTAGTTTTACTTTTCGTATCCATAGAAATATTGTAAGGTGTACAATAAAGTATATATCGGCGCAAATACAATAATTTGTCTATTAAAATGATTAAAGTTTAATAATTTGATTGTTTTACAAACTATTAATTGATTTTTAAGATGTAAAATTAACGTTTAACATGTTTCAACTTAAAGCATTGTAATTTAAGTAGCTTAATATTTAACTAGAAAATGTGGGTACATGTGTGACAATCCCTCTATATAAGGCCGCACTGTGAGCGCTAGGTTCATTCAGATTCATTCTTGTTCGAGCCGCTGGACAGTGCGGACCTCTCTGTAAAGTCGTTACGCTGTCAGTTGAATAAACGAGTCTCCGGTAACATTAACAAGTGGTTTTATTTGAAAATCAAACATGAGTGATCCTGATCACCAAGACAACGATCAGCCGACGTCACACTTTTGGAAAAACACATACGAGGCTGTCTCTCTGTCATATATAATAAATGAATAAAATAAATAAATGAGCAGAAAACTGTGCTGGCCCATTGGTTACGGGCTCGACTTGCTAGTTGCAGATCCTGGGTTTGAACCCAGTCAGGTTTAAGGCACATTGCATTTTGTCATTTAATCATCACTACTGCTCTTAAATTTGTGAAGAAAAACATCGTAAGGTAACCGACATGTTTCAAGACCAAAATCCGAAAACATAATTATGTCATTCACCAACCAGTACTCTCCTACAAGAGAAATTAGTAGTGTGGGACAATATTTCTTATTGCATATTAGGTACAAACATAATACATATACAACTGCCTCAGTGGCCTTGAGATCGCAAGGGCGACTACGGAGCCAGGGGTCTCAGGCTCCCCCGGACGGGATCTCCGGCCACCGTAGGCGCGGGCTTGCGGACGGCGAGCAGGGGTACCTCACCGTCCGGTAAGGACCAGGCCCGGGTCGGCGGCGGCTTCAAAGAGCTGTCAGCAATAGTGACGGGGTCCTATAGGGCTATTGCCTTCCGGGGTTACGGGAATGTTCTAACGAGATACCGTGGCCCCGGAACTTTAGTGCAGCTGAAGGAGCAGGGTGGGTTTTTAGTCAGTAGAAGTCTGACACTCCCTTCCGCTCCACTCACAGCGGGAGAAGTCATTCGATGATTTTCCCACCCAGAGAAAAAAAAAGGAATCTCAGTTTCGATTCCTGAATTGGACAACATTTTCTATTGAGTTTTTCTAATAGAATTTCTCAGTAGTAGTCCGGTGTTTGGAATTTGCTGGTATGATATCTTTGTGCCCCGGAAAGCAAGTTAAAGGGTTGGTATTTTTTTGCGTATGATTGCTTACCACATAGGTGTTTTATGGGTCTTCAAGATAACTGTTGGATAGTATGTCAATTTATCATAACTTAAATCTTTTAACTACCCTTTACCTATCAAGAAACCTAAATATTACAATAACTCCGCTCACAGTTACCCTTTATAAAGTACACAACATTTATCAAGTCGACTTCATTTAAAAGATGTTCACGTCTTTAAAAGGAAGTTTTACTCCTAAGATGCTATTTATACGCGAGCGAGGGGGTTGTATGACGGGGGGGAGGTGCTGGTGAATTTGCAGCCTCAGTTTACGAGATTACGTTTTGAGTACACAGTCGAAAGACTGGGATGTAACAAAGATGAAGAGGTGGTTACTAGAAGGTGCAGACACTCCTTTCCGCTTAACCCAGAGTGGGGGAAGTTATTCGATGATTTTTCCACCCACAAAAATAGGGAAATAGTTGTAGTAATTGGATTAATTAAACATCCACATTAAAAAAAGAGCAAACAGGCGACTTCTGTGCTCGCTCGTTCCATCGTAGACCTCATCTAAAGCTTAGCATCGGGTGTGATCAGGGCTCAATAGCATTAAAAAAATTACAATATAAGTATTGCTTTAATATAAATAGGAACCCCTAATTCTGCAAATAAATGTGTTTTTCTTTTTAAACCAGTCCAGTAGTTTTTGAGTTTATTCGACACAAACACTGATTTGATTTGTTTTTGTAATGCCTTTTTAATTCAACTGAATAACTGGTGAAGATACACCGGTATTGTATGGGAAGCTATATTAATATTAAGATCTCAATGTAGTTAGAAATAAATAATATCCCATAAAAAAACAATACTTGTCAAAAAAACCGTCTTGAAACTCAGTTCTTCTACTGTAAAAAGTTGTGAGATCCATGTAATACCAAGTCAGTTAATAATTTATTCAGTCCCTACTTAAGGGACCTTCTGTCTTAAGTTGTTACGTAATTATCTAACCTAACAATGCCTTATAGTGACCATATTAATATTAAAAATCTTTAATATTTTAAATAAATAGATTGACTCGGCCATCGCATGAAAACACAATATATCCCACAAGTTATACATATATATATAAATTAGAAATTAGATTAGAAATTCGATTGCCAAGTCAATTTATTTATTTATTTAAAACGTTAAAGATTTTTAATATTGATATTCTATTCTGTTCAAAAACACAAATCTTTTCGTTTTATAATAATAACTTCTGCCCGGGACTTCATTCACGTGGGATGGATTTCCCGTGTATATCCCGATCCTCTGGGAATTCCGGGATTAAAAGTAGCATATGTGTAATTCAGCATTTTGCGTGAAAGGGCAACAATTATCCATACATCTAATCAACCATCCTCACAAACTTTTGCGTTCATAATATAAGTAAGTTAAGATAAGATTAGTATAGATTCGAATCCTACAAATATAGTCACCTAATTTTATAACCAACTACTCTCAACAACTCCATCAAACCACGCTCCCACTTCCAGTTCTCGCTACATCTTCTCCCCAAAAGCCCTAAGTATGTACACGGCTGGCTTTATTAAATTTCAGACACTTCTTCAGCCGCCATTGTAGAAACTTTCACGGGATTATGTGCTTGTAATAAACTAAGTTCTTATAACATGACATGTATCGAATTCTGTAGAGTTTGGTATGAGCTCGAGCATAACTATAATATTGTAGGTACACTGTACTTATGAAAGTTTTTAGATAAAGGTGCTTAACAAACTTGCCTTTTATCATAATCACCTTGGTATTTAAGTCATAGGTGAATAGGTTACTTCTAGGTAAGCGTGCTCCATCATCGACCACATCATCACTTACCATCAGGTGATATGGTGGTCAAACGGAAGCCTATCTACAAGAAAAAAGAACAACGTCATTAATGGATTGAACAGGTTGATAGTCATCATCTGAGTGCTATCTTGGGGCCGTCTTATCAGAGTACCAGTATTTTACATGACCCAGTAACTGGGTGACCCGAAACTCGATAACAAGACTGGTTTCAGATATTCTGGCAACGTAAAAAGGATAGCGAGGACCAACGCGTAACGTGTTTTCCAAAGTACGGAGCCGTTCAATACTTATGTGAAGACTAGCTTGTGCCAGCGGCTTCGCCTGCGTGGTAAGTTTTTCCCGTGTAAATCCCGATCCCGTGGAAATTTCGCAAAATCCTTTCTTAGCGGATGCCTACGTCATAGCATCTACCTGCATGCCATATTTCAGCCCGATCCGTCCAGTGGTTTGGGCTGTGCGTTGATAGATCACTATGTCAGTCAGTCAGTCAGTCAGTCACCTTTGAGTTATATATATTTAGATGGTGACCCATTTACGAACGAACCTCAGCAACCGATGCTTAAAATTACAGCTTGACCCGTTAGAATTTGAAATATGTATTGCAGACGAAATAATGTAATATACTTTTATTTACAACACAAACAACGTCAGCCCCTTATCATTCCAAAGATGCGGAAATGTTCAAAATGAGATGCCGTGGCCTCGGTACATAAAGCCAATTGAAGGAATAAGGTCGGTTTTTAGGCAGTAGAATTCTGATACTACCTTTCTTTCCACCCAGAGCAGGTAGAGTTATTATATGATTTTTCCACCGAAAAAAGCCCCTTATTATTAATTCATATTTTTTAATTTATAATTAGCTGATAGGTAGGGTAAAACCACCAGTAACTGGCCACTTAAGCATTTTCGCCAAGTCATACTTGGTTTATGTATAAATAAGTTACGATATTAGATTTATTGTAATGCTACATAATAATATGCATATTCGTTTATGTAATTTGAGGTTTTAGAAGTAAAACAAAACAATATGTTGTATAAAATTTTAATAGAAACAAAAAACTATCACTTTTTGGTAGTTACTAGCCACAAATTTTAGAAACTGGCCGTGATTAAACTACTGAAAAAAGAAAACATTACCTATTCTTATTTCAAATAGATAAAGTACCAAGTGGCTAGTTATTGGTAGTGGCTAGTAATTAGTAGTGGCCAGTTATACCTTGGCTTACCCTACTCCATGCTATCGTAAACACTTTGTTGGCGATTTTGTTACAACTCTTGGGAAACGGCATTAATAACCGAAAAACAGGCATTGCCTAGTTTGGTTACAATAGCTACCTACATCCATTTGACAAAGTTACACACTGCCAAACTATATTTCTATAAACTAGTACCAGAATTAAACACCCGAGGTGATGAAACCTACTCATTTATCTTGGCACCGACTTCAGCCATGTGAATAGATACCTAGCTCTTATTTTAAACGGAATTAGACATCCAATAAAACAATATTTAAAGTTTTTTCTCTTTTTTGTAAGTTTGAAGTCGGTTCAATTTTTTATAAAAAAAGTTATTTATATCTTTAATTTTAATTTGAAACAGATATTATAGTTTTGTTTGTATTTATTTTTATTTACGTTTAAGCTGTGTACTTCTATACGTGACGAATTTATCATGATAGTAATATAAGTTAAGTATTTAATATGTTATTAGTGAATAAGTCGTATTCATATTTATTTCTCTTCTTGTTCTCACACACTATTGTCTACATTTCTTTTTCACTTCTCCTTTCGCAGGTCTGCTGGAAGAAATTTCTTAAGAAATAAGCAGTAGTATTTTACTGTGTGTCCATAAATAATAAAATAAATAAATAAATAAATAAGTCGTTATAGTACCTTATATAATAAAATAAAAAATAAATTAACCTCAAATACGTGCGAACTATTTCCAGTACGATGTATAAGGCATACATAACACCTCTCAATTTTGTCTCTGAGGTTGGCAATACATCAACCAAATCCCTTGGTAATGCAAGAACCATATATGCCGAGAACCACATTACATTAGCTGGGCCATTTGCCAAACTATTGCGTATTGACAATAGACCATTGTCTTGTATTATTAGCTAGAGGACCTGTGGGCCATTCGGTCTAATTATCTAGGGAGGCTTACCCATCCCCGATTCATAAGATAAATACTAGAGAGTTAGGATTTGAATGAAATGATAATGAAATAATGATGTTTATTTTGCAAATGGGTTTTATAAATAACACTTTTACACGTCATTTTTTTTTCGTAAATGTAAACTAGATGAGGCCAGTGTTTCCTAACTGACTACCCTGAGAAGAAACACTGAAACAAACTCAGAAGTCAACGTCTCTTTTAAAGTCCATACAATCTGTAGTGATCAAATCATATGATGCCTGTGGCGCCCTTTAAAGGACGGAATCACACAGATTTGACCAAACAGTGCAAGCATTCCTCAAATATCGCGTAGGTAGCTCAACTTATATCCTAAGGAGCTTCAACGATTTGACGAACAATACCAAAGTTAGGACATTTGGGTGGGCCGTATAAAGCACTCAAACTGCCAGACAGTGCGGTAGAATAGATGTGATTGCGCATATATATTTTATGAAGCGGTAATTGTGATCGAGAGATCACGGGTTCGAACCCCACTCATTCCACTATTGTCGTGAATGCATTCCAGACACAAGCATAGTTTAGTTGGAGGGGTTAACAAGATTGCCAGTAATGTGAATTCTACCCACATTACAAGTTCTCTTATTTTAAATAAATCAAATATATTACCTAAATGTCGTATAATCTATCTATTGAGAACGATTACGCAATTGTTTGTTATCCAGAAGAAATAATCAAAAAATATATTAGACATTACTTTATTTCATACTATCAACTGCCCTCGTTTCGCTCCGTAATATTTTTTTCAGCAAAAAATGTGACCGTTGTCAATTAGTGATAATATTGCATTCTAATGGTGATGTATTCTTCATCCGGAGGAATTACGTCAACCAGTAGTTAAGAAACTTGGCTTGTAACCGCTACCTTGTCTGTATATTAATGAAATTTCAATGTTTGTATGGAAACATAAAGAATTATTTCAAGTAGCAAACGCTTTAATTCCTCGAAGCCGACGAGACCCGCATAGACTCGTGCTAAACAGTGTTCCCAGGCTTGTTAAGTACAACAAAAACTGCTTAAGTATGTGTGTATGTATTTATAACAGATTACCGAGTCAGTCAAACTTCACAACTTAACAACTTCAGGCAAGCTTCACAGCCTGGCTCACCGGCGAAACGTTGCTTGTCTGTCTATCTTCTACATATTGTACTTCGGAGAGTGTGCGCAGGAGCTCCACGACCTAATCCCTTCATCCCCCTTTTACTACCGATCTACCAGACGTACCGCAGGATACCATCCACACTTGGTCGCTATACCGTCTTGTCGTACTAAGCGCTTTTCTTCAACATTTATTGTGCGCACTCTCTCTCTCTGCCGGCTTCTGTGTTCCCTGCCGATATGACCCGTCAGCCTTTAAAGCAAGAGTGAATAGGCATCTTCTGGGCTCGCTTGTTCGATCGTAGACCTCATCTTACACTTACCATCAGGTGTGATCGAAGTCAAGGGCGGTACCATTCGTAATAAAAAAAAATTATCATTAAATTATTTTATTATTATTCTATCTTTCTATCATTTAGCTGCGAGCTTCTCAACGTTTGGGTATGATCTATGCTAGGGTTATCAATTGCATGGTTAAGAATTCGAGATTGCTTTTCAAAGAAATTTGAAGAGAATTTAACTTTTTCCGTAGTCAGATAAAAAGCCAACAAAATAGCTTCAGCTACACTGTGTGTCGTGAGTGACCGTATCTACAGCACTTAGTTGAGCACAAAGAGGCTACTTGCATATGCATCGACGTGTATCGATCCTGACAGTATGTAAGTGGACCGTGTCATTTTGTATGCTAAAATTCGCCCGTACAGATTTGCTTGCCTTTTTTGCAACTTTGTGCAAAGACAAAAGAAGTTTTTTTACTTTTCGAAGAAAGGCGTTCTTGAATAAATCTTGCTGGCTCCATCTAAGCCAAAACTAATAAATTTAAGCAACACAGCTTCCTTTGACGACACGGTTAGCGCAGTTTGATTCATGCACTATACAAACATATTGTTATAATGTGCTACTGTACCCAAAGCTCAGCCTCTTTGGGTACAGTAACACGTTATAACAATACAGTAATATAGGACACATATTTTTATAAACAATATTTCATAATTTGCAGAATTCAAGGACGCCAACCTTTTAATAAAACCAATAATCTTAAATAATAAAACAAAGTCGCACCCGCTGTCTGTACGCTTAGATCTCGTTAACTACGAAATGGGCTTAAAATATTGTAAATAGTAAATGTTGTACTTAGTAAATACTACACACTGTTGTAAATAGTAAAACTGCATTAAATATAGTGTAATTTAAATATTAGAACCCGCAACTTCTTGATCACAAGTCCGACTCCTTAGCTATTAGGATATTGACGCTTTATTATTATTGATTCTTTATTAGACAGTCAACACCAATCGAAGTTTTGTTCCTATTCACCCCCTTTTAGCCGATAATACATTGGCACGTTTCCGCATATTTCGTCAAAGCTAAAATTCCCACGTATGTAAGTGAACCCATAACTCAGCACAATGTAATTAAACTTTAAATTCAACAAAACAACAGTTGCCTAAAAACGGTCCCCATCATAACTCCGTATATTTATCACGTACCAATCCTGTTTGTGGGGTAGGTAGCACGGTAGTCATTAACTTGAGCAAATATTGTTTCAAACTGACTTGCAAAGGTTCCTCATATGTGTGAGGGAAATACCTAGGTCATATTTTTATGTGTAGAATTATTTTTAGGGTTACGTACCTCAAAAGGAAAAATACGGAACCCTTATACGATCACTTTGTTGTCCGTCTGTGTTTCTGTCGAATTGAAATTAAAACCATATACTCATGTCTTCAGTCCCTTGAACTGTGAAAAATTCAAAAATTCTAAACAAACGTAAAAAAGATACAGCCGTTTATGCCGTAAAAGAATATTTCGACACTCTCAAGGGAATCAAAATTGATAGAGTCTTTCCCGTTGACGTAGGATTATGAACTTTGGTAAGTAACATCGTTTTATAGAAGTTTATGGGAAAATCTGAAAGGGGGTTGAAATTCAAAATTCAAATTGCTAAATTGAGATTTAGCTTGAATTCAAGTGAGGTATTATATGAAAGGACTTGATGTGCATATTCCAAATCAAATTTTATTTATGTTTTACAACGCATAAATTCCTATTTATAATTAAAAATACCAATGAAAAAAATTAGGAAAAGCTTGAGACTCCATTCCAGAAGTTAATGTAACCTATAAATAAATTCGTACGGAACCCTGGGTGGGTGAGTCCGACTCGCACTTGTCCGATTTTTTGTGATGTTTAACTACGTCAGCACATTTTAAATACGTTACATTCATCGTTTTTTGATGCAGTTTGCCTGCAATTTTTTTCTTTTATACATATAAAACTAGCTTTACTCTTTAACAGAAAGGAGGATTTTTTAAATTGTCACTACGGTCCAGTGGTCACAAACACGACTGCTGCGTATGTGGCCTCGGTTTTGATTCCCTCGTCGAGCGTAAAGTGCTATTGGGATTTTCTATAAGACATTTCTCAGTAATAGCCCGGAGTAGTAAACGCTCTTAACAGCTGAAAAGCCTATGCAAGTAGTTTCTACCCCAGATTTCCCTCATTCAAAAGGACTAAATTATTATTTCTAGCTTCAGATTCCACGTAGCGAAAATGTTATGTTGTTATTGTGAAAAACATTTTTTTTTTTAAATACAATTGGCAGTTTGGTTAGGATTCACATTACTAGCAACCTTGTTAACCCCTCCAACTAAGTTAAATATGCTTGTGTCTTTAGTGGGTTCAAGGCAATTGTGTAATGGGTGGGGTTAGAACCCGTGACATCTCGATCACAATTCCGACACATTAGACGTTAGGCTATTGACGCTATTGTGATGTAAATCTGCGAATACATAGTTCCAAGAACGCAAATGCAACTGAATTATCAGGATGAGTTTTTAGTCAGCAGAAGTCTGACACTCCTTTCCGATCTACCCAGAGTGGGAGTAGTGATTTGATAATTGTTTCCATACAAAATAAAAGGTTTCTGGCCCAACGCGCGCCTCAAAGAGCAATCAGCAGCATTGACGAAGTCCAATTGGGCTCAATAGGACCAAGGCAATGGTCTGCCGCGGTTGCAGAACGGTCCTAACCAAATACCACTTCAAAGGAGCTCCTTTTCGCTCCACCTTATGGAGTCATTTGACGATTATTCCCTTTCAAAAAAAAGGTCCAAATATTTGTTGCATCAAGTCTGTAAGTGTTCCACACTAGGCACACTTAGTACGCTAGGCACGGGCGGTACGTGTGTGTAGAGACGTGACGGCGCGTGACCATATCGCTTTGATTCTAACACGATGTCATCTGGTAACATAACACAAGTGACAAGGGACGCTAATGGTGTAAAGATTAACTGTTGGGACATTTGGGCCGTTGGGCTGTTGTTTCAAAAGTCATTGTTTGAGGAGCAAAGCTGGTCTGATGGAATACTAAGTAAATGGTATTGTTTGTGCGTTTGCAGCCATTCTTGTGTGTAGGTACTGAAATTTCAAAATAATTTCCACAGTATCTTACATTAGGTCTGCTTATGTGCTCATTATCTTACTTCTATTATTCTAATCCTATTAATATTTTAAATGCGAAAGTTTGTGAGGATGTTGTAAATTTGATGCTGTTTCAGGCTACTGAAATGATCTCAATGATATTTGGTAAATACAAATACGTTTATTTTTTCGCCATGGTAAACAATACAATATAAATACACTGTCACCTAAAATAGGATTCCCTGTGCTACAGGTGACAGTAGTTTGTGAGAATTAATGCATGGATGTTCGTTACTCTTACACGCAAAAGTCTACTACACAGATTTAAATGAAACATTACAGTAATATAGCTTATACATGGGAGTAACGTGGGTGAAACCGCAGGGCAGCTAGTTTAAAATATATACGAGCTTGCTGCACTGGACTCGATCGAGCGCAGGGCAAAAAGCGTTATAGGCGACGAGGCGCTATCGGGCAAGCTTCATAGCCTGGCTCATCGGCGAACTGTTGCTTGCCTGTCGGTTTTCTACAGATTGTACTTCGGGGAGTGTGCGCAGGAGCTCTATGACCTGATCCCTCCATCTCTCTTTCACTACCGGTCTACCAGACGCACGGCTGGGTACCATCCACACTAGGTTGATATCCCGACTTGTCGTACCAAGCGCTTCTCCTCCACATTTATTGTTCTCACTTCAAAGCTGTTGAATTCTCTGCCGGCTTCTGTCTTCCCTGCCACTTATAACCTTGAAAGGTTACCTTTAAACCAAGAGTAAACAGGCATCTTCTAGGCTCGCTCGTCACATCTTAGACCTCATCTATCGCTTACCATCAGGCGAGATTGAGGTCAAGAGTGAGCTCATTATGAATAAAAAAAATATTGAAAAAAATTCTGTACAATATTTTTAAGCTATTGCATAGCTTTTATCGCGGGCTTAGAGCGCGGCGACCGACTCAAGACATTCCGTAACGAAAATAAACCTAACACCCCCCACTCCGACCGGCACAGCGGTGCGGCGTTGAAGGCCGTGCATCGTCTAACGTCGTTTCAGTTCGGCAGACTTCGGCACGCGCGTTGTTTGTGTGCGTGCGACTAGACGTATGCGTGTAGACTAGCTGCTAACTGCTCATAACTGAGTCCACGAGTGAGTTCGAGCCCGCGACTAGTTGAACCTTAACGTGTAAGTATATTCCTTAATCATAATCTACATAGTTTTTCTTAACTCTGTTGGGGTCAGCTTTCTGTCTAACCAGATATAGCAGAGTACTAGTGTTTTACATGGAGCGTCTGCCTATCTGACCTCCACAACCCAGTAACTGGGTAACACGATACCTCTTGGCAACTCCAATATCAGTATAATATGATGGGAATCTTTAATTCAAGAGTGAATAGGTTACTTCTAGGTAAGCGTGCTTCATCTTCGACCACATCATCGCTTACCATCAGGTGAGCTGCAGAAGTGTTATTACTCAGTAAACGAATATTTAAGTGATACATATACAATGTAATGTTTAAGTTAGTGAGTAAGTTAAATTAATATTATACAAAGTGTAACGGTAACCCCATATCTATCCAAAAGGACTGAAGACAACATCTGGTACGGAGTCTCTATGCAAAATTTCAGCTCAAAATAAGTGACTCACAGAATTGACAGAATTGAGCCCAAATTATTGGTTTCATATGTTTCTTGAATACCAGTAATAACAAACGTGTCACAGCACTATGAGGATCATCACTTTCCACGTCACTTGCCAATAAAACGACAATTCTCTTCGTTCTTCTTAATTTGAAAAATTCGGCCTCTGGTATCAATGTATTGAAATTTCTAATATGGTCCACACATGTAGACATAGGATTAGAAAACCCTTACCATATCGTTTGTTATCATCCAAAGAAGCCGTGCACTCGGTATGTATATACCCTTTAAATTACACGTTGTATAATTAACAAATGCTTCCTCTCCTAAATTATTTATTCTTGCTGTGCCCGACAGGGTCCATATGATCTAATTATAAGTTTACCACCTAAGAATACCTATATATGGAATGCAATAAAAGTATTGAGTATTGAGATGGTGGTCAAACGCGAGCCCATCACCAGTAAAAACGAATAAATGACAGCCGAGACCTTCGGCTTAACTTTCTTTCCAAAACACGCAAGAAACTTGCCTATCTATAGACTGACCGCAGGAAGTGCTGCTTAACTTTAAAGCCTGCAACACATGTTGGCCGAGCGTAGGCCAACGCGAGCGTTGGCAATCGGGGTACGGTAGGTACAAGGCAAGAAATATTGTCCACACGTTCGACACGTTCGTCGAACGCCAATGCAGACGACCAATGTAGAAGAGGGTCTGTAGAGCTGCCCACACGTTGGCCGAGCGCAGGCGAGCGCCTTTGATTTGTGACCAAAAACCGACACCGATCCGAAGTGAGGCAAGTGATCACGAGCAACGGCGAGCGAAGATAAGTTGCACCGAATGAGCTCTATACACGTTGGCGCTGGCCTCCACTCGGCCAACTAGGCAAGTGACACCGAGCGATAGCAAGACAAGGCAAATATACTGTCTACATGTTGGTATTGGCCTTCACTCGACAACGCTCGGCCGACATGTATTGAAGGCTTAAAGTTAGGCTCTTGTAGCTATCATTATTTAGCAACAAACAATAATCGAGTTTAAGGCACTACAAACTAATTTAACCATCGCATGAAGTCAAACATTGACGTCAAACGATTACCTGAGCCACAAACCCTAACCCAGCAGGCATAAATAACATTTTGTAGCATCATGCAAATGTCGGGTTAAGCTCGTACCGACGACGCACTGCCAAGACTGTGCTTACGTTAGTGTTAAGTTATAGCGGCAAGTTATGGACGACTTAAACGCTGTCATACGTTATACTTAATGTTTGTGCTTAAGCAAACGTGCTTAGTGTAAGTTTAAGGCAAATGTCTGACTGTCGGCGAGAAAACGACTAACTATCGGCGACACTCTCACTCAAAAAACGCACAATGAAATGAGTTATGCCCAGTTTGTCATTTTTCCGATTTGTCATCAACAATATTCTCCATACATAAATTTCCAATTCGTCATAAGAGCAAAATAAATAATTTAATATTTAAATTTTGAGTTCCGATTCGTCACAAGCACAAAATTTCACGTTGCAGGGTATCGTCAGAACTGCCGGGGTTTGCGGGAAAGTTCTACCGAGTTACCGCGGCCCCGGAAATTTAGGGCAGCTGAAGGAACAGGGTGGGCTTTTAGTCAGTAGAAATCTGACACACCCTTCCGCTTGACCCAGAGCGGAAGAAGTCATTTGATGATTTTCCGACCCAAAAAAAAAAAGGTATCGTCAGAAATAAGAGAACTTGTTAGAAGAAATTTTAAATGAAAAATTTGATATAGGAGACTAAGCAGTAAGTAACAGAATAGTGATAATGAATTCACCCGAAAGTGTGATACTTTTTGTATAGGTAACAGAAGGTAGGTATCAGGAGTCCATAACTAGCGAGGAGATTATAAAATAGGATGAGCGCTGATTTGGTGAGCTTTGTGAGATATGGACTCACAAAATTACCAGCTTCTGTTATACTCAACATTTGGACGGGATCGATATATTCCCCCGCCATTATTACAATCGTTTCAATAGCCTCCATAACTCCCTCTAATAACTCCCATTTTCGAGCAAGTTATTTTCGTGCTAATTACACATTTCTTACTTTTTATGTAAAAAGTACGTTATAAGGGGATTTGCAAAAGATGAGTTAATATCATACAATTCATCGATATGGCGTAAATTGGTATATGTGAATATTTACCTATAAATAAATCTATACTAATATTATAAAGCGGAAAAGTTTGTTAGTTTGTTTGTTTGTTTGTTTGTTTGCTTGAACGCGCTAATCTTCGAAAGTGCTGGGTGGATTTGGATGAAATTTGGTATCGAAGTAGCTTGAAGCTTGAGGAAGGTTATAGGCTACTTTTTACTCGACTGCAAAAAACGAGAGTTATGTTTTTACCGTGATAGAATCCACGGGAGCGAAGCCCCGCGAGAGTACTAGTTAGTAAATAAATAATGCGTAAAATCATGACACTCCCGACGGCGATTGCTATACTCTTGTAAGTTATGCGGTCCTAGTACATGGTGAGCAGTTGCGTGGACATTCGTTGATTGGTATACTCATGTGATTTATGCTATCCTGGTATTTTGGTTTTGGTCGTGCGCTGTTAACAAACAGCGCACGACCAAAACCAAAATACTAACTAATTAGTAAAAACTAATCGCGATTTCACCCGCGTTTTGCCTTATCCGGATAAAATATAACCAACATATAACAATATAAATTATAAAAAATAATTAAAAAACTATATTATACAATACAGTAAAGCTTTTCTTGTTGACAGTACTTTTAACAAAATAAAGTACTGATGACGAATCGGAACAATGACAAATCGGGTACAACTCAATGAAATATACATTCCGTGTAAACGAACGAGATGCATACATATATTAATATTTACTCTCTGACTGTTCACACTGCCTGCGACGACTCGCTTCACTAGTTTTGTCGCTGAGCAACAATAGCTGTCAAAGATAATACTCACTCAGCGATGCTCGCTTGGCGGTTAGAACTCACGCCCAGAAACCAACTAGCGGTCCTTTCTCTATAGTGCCGCTGTGAAAGTGCAGTAAATCGAGTGGCGCGAGTAATCTCCCATCGCACTCGCACACTCGCTTATAGCCCAGCGACAAAACTATCGGAACTACACGCTCGTTTCTCACTGCTCGCTACTCGTTTCTAGCTTCTAGCTTTAGTCGTAGCGCGTAAAGCTAACATCTGAAACGAGTTGTCGAACAGCGTGAGTGTAGTTCCGATAGTTTTGTGAGTTTAGCGAGTATCACTGAGCAAGTATTACTTTCGATAGCTCTTGTCACTCAGCGACAAAATAATGGAGCGAGTACTTGCCGGCAGTGTAAACAGTCAACGATTGACTATTAATATACCTATGCATCTCTTTTATTTACACTGAATGAGAAAAAAACCGACAGTTAGTCGCTTCCTCGCTGGCGGTGGCACAACTGCCTTATATGGGTCTTGCATGTAACAGGGTACGTGGTTTTTGGTGACTTCCATGGTAGTGAAAGGATTTTGTAGTGAGCCAAATTTTCATACAGATTTTATTAATCTGAAAGTAACATTGTTTGTTTGTCTGTTTCGTCGACACGTCTTAACTGCGGGACAAATTTTGATGAAACTATAATTTTGTCTTTTTTTCTAGGTATTCTGTTCACCTACAATAATACGCGGACATAGGGTACAAAAGTTGGTGTTAGCAAAAATTATAAATGGATAATCCTTCACACTGTTCCTTCAGTTGCCTTTGCATTCCGTGGCCGCGGCCGCGTTAGAATATTGTGAAAGATGTGCAAGCGTGAAAGTGGTTTATTTAGACAAGATGATGATGTCATAAGCATAGGAAAATGTTATCGTATTATAAATTAGTCTTTGGTGTGCCTAAATTATAAATAAATAAATAAAAACGAGATACCGCAGCCCTGGAACTTAGGGATAAAGCTGAAAGAACAGGGTGAGTTTATATTCAGTAACAGTCAGATAAACTCTTGCGCTTCACCCAGAATACAAGATGGTAGCCTGTGACATATGTTTCCGACCGAAATAAGTGATGGTGATAAAGTAATTTAAAAAAAAGTGCCTGTCTTCGTTCAAACCCACAACCTATGATTTCTTAGTCCTGCCAGTAACCACTGATCCACCAATGGTCTATTAATTACAGTATCTATTATATTTCGCAAAATACAATCTCATAAACGGTCCCCCAAATATAATTAGCAAACAACTTTCAAACTATTACTAAAACTGAAACGTTCACACTGGCTGAACTAAAGGATTAAATATAATACATATCCGTGAAATCTATTCCAAGTGGTATGAAATTAATATCCCATTTGGGATTACCAATGGTTCACTTACAAATTGCTACCTGAGCACGCTTGGTGTGTCTTTGGGGAGGTAAATATATGCGGGAGTTTTGGGTGTTCAACTTGTTATGTAGATGAATAGAAGAGGAAACCGTAGCTAAATATAATAAAAAAATAACAGGATCCATGTTCAAAGTTAAATGAATCAAAGCCCCAGAGCCATTGACATTGATGACGAGTTGCAAGTCTATCGGTTTTCTATCGGTTACATTTCGGGGAGTGTGCGATGGAATTACACAATCTAATTCCGCCAAGCGCGTTCCATCATCGGACTACAAGACAAACGACGATGCGCCATCGTTACATGGTGGACATCCCACCCATACGCACTAAACGTTTTGGGAATACCTTCATTATGCGTACGGCTAAGGAGTGGAATTCCCTGTCGGAGTCTGTGTTTCCTGATCGCTATAACCTGGGAGTCTTTAAGTCAAGAGTGAATAGGTTACTTCTAGGCAAGCGTGCTACATCTTCGACCACATCATCATTTACCATCAGGTGAGATGGTGGTCAAAGGCGAGCCTATTATCAATAATAAAAAAAAAGTTAAGCAACACTTACCAAGGTTGAGCTTTGGATGGGTGACGATCATCATTTCTCCGTGTCTTGGAAAGCACTTAGGCTATTCGTCTCGGCGGTAATTTGTACATCATTGACAGTCGTTACGTGTAGTTAGAAGCCAGGAAATCGTGCATTGATCTTTTCAAGGGGTATTGTGTCACTCATGTTTTTTTTATTACGAATGAGCCCGCTCGTAACCTCGATGACACCTGATGGTAAGTGTAAGATGAGGTCTACGATCGAACGAGCGAGCCCAGAAAATGCCTATTCACTCTTGCTTTAAAGGCTGACGGATCATATGTGGCAGGGAACACAGAAGCCGGCAGAGAGTTCCACACCTTGGCTGTGAGCACAATAAATGTTGAAGAAAAGCGCTTAGTAGGACAAGACGGTATATCGACCAAGTGTGGATGGTAGTTGGGCAAAGTTTAGTGCTCTATACATGAATTTTATTTCTAAATAACCAGCAAAGTTCGTAACTATTTACTCGATCATACTAAGATCGCTTTTAGCGATAAGACATTGTAACACACTTTGTAGTTGTTAAGTTCTTATTTTATTCTTTTAAGTTGTACAATAAACAGCCCTAAATCTGTGTCCTTTAAGTTCTGTCCATCCAAAGGTTGTCTTCGCCCTGTGCGATAAGATCGCCCATTGTACACTAGTTTACCTTTTGTGTCCGTATAAATATTGTAAGGTGTACAATTAAGTATATAATAAATTAAATAAATAAATAAATAGTTTATCTGTCTGTTCTCAACATCCTTCATATCATTCGAATATAGAGATAGTCATATGATTATCTTACATAACACTAACATAAACCCTTACTTCTTAACCCAAAGCTCAACACTCATATTGCCTCTACAATAACATATTGACTGCCATAAAATAGACCACAAAACCTATAACAACACACCCACACAACGAGAAATAAACTCAAAAAACGTATTACAACTAGCGACATAATTTATACGTCGGTTCCGTGGCGATGCGACAAAAAAGTGCGACAAATCGCCACTCGGCGCGACTATTCCCCTGAGTGGGCGATTTCTCACTCAGATTGCTTGTCGCCTATGATATGTTGTAAGGAAATAGCTACTCCTAATAATAGCTGGGACTCTTGACTCTGAGAATATAATGCGGCTAAGAAATATGCTATTGTTGGAACTAAGGAATTCCCTAAGTAAAAAAGGAGTGGATTGGGAATGAGTATTTAACGTTTTTTTTTTATCTGTAAGTAACTTTTAATATGTTAACTGGTCTATAATGTCCTCTTATACAGGGTGGCCCGTTTACAGTGGTCCAAAGTTTTTTTTTAGCTTGAGAGCATCACAACTGATCATTTAAAACATTAAGTACTTTAGTTAAGCGAAAACTTATGGTTTAGAAATTATGTTGTTTTTTAAATTACCCGAAATTTCAATATTTTTGACACAAAACCACTCTGTTATGAAAAGTACTAGACCAAATCGAATGAAATTTGGTATAAGCATAGTGCAATAATCTACCTATCGCGCTATAGGCTCATCTAGTGTAAATAACTAGACTAGATTATTAAAAAAAAAACACAATTTCGAAACCATAAGATTTCGCTTAACTAAAGTATGTTTTAAATGATCACTTATGATGCTCTCGAGCTGAAAAAAATCTTTGGACCACTGTAAATGGGTCACCTGTATCTTTCAAACCTGTATTATGGATATATACAACGTGTAACGGAAACCCCATATCTATCCAAAAGGACTGAAGACAACATCTGGTATGGAGTCTCTATGCAAAGTTTCAGCTCAAAATAAGTGACTCACAGAATTGACCACGAATTATTGGTTTTATATGTTTCTAGAATACCAGTAATAACAAACGTGTCACAGCACTATGAGGGTCATCACTTTCCACGTCACTTGCCAATAAAACGAAAATTCTCTTCGACCTTCTTAATTTGAAAAATTCGGCCTCTGGTATCAATGTATTGAAATTTCTAATAAGCTCCACACATGTAGACATAGGACTACAAAACCCTGGCTATATCGTTTGTTATCATCCAAAGAAGCCGTGCACTCGGTATGTATATACCCTTTAAATTACACGTTGTATATATGTATTACGGATTTAAATTAATAAGGTTTTGTAAAGAGTAACAGTGGAGTTCCTTGCTGGTTCTTCTAAAAATCTCGCTGAGCATGTTACCAACTCAGCATTTGCTGGGTGAAATACACCCAGCGCTGGTTTTCAGTTGGCAACCCGTAGTGACACACGGACGAAGGTAAATAAAATAAACGACCGTTAATATTTCTTGTTTTTTTTTAAGATTACTATTTTTAAGATTACGGCAATATGGGTGGAATTCACATTACTAGCAATCTTGTTAATCTCTCCATCTAAGCTGATTATGCTTGTGTCGGGAGTGGATTCACGGCAATCGTGTGGTGGGTGGGGTTCAAACCCGTGACCTCTCGACCACAAATTCGACACCTTAGCTAGTAAGCTATCTATGCTGTCATTCTACGAGTTCCTCTAACACCAACGCATCATAATCTACACGTAATATTAGTTCTATACAACGTGTAACGGAAACCCCATATCTATCCAAAAGGGCTGAAGACAACATATGGTATGGAGTCTCTATGCACAGTTTCAGCTCAAAATAAGTGACTCAAAGAATTGATACCAAATTATCGGTTTTTTAATAATCGATATTTTTCTTGAATACCAATCATAACAAATGTGTCACAACACTACGAGGGTCAATAACTTTCTACGTCACTTGCCAATAACACGATAATTCTCTTCGTTCTTCTTAATTTTAAAAATTCGGCCTTCGGTATCAATGTATTGAAATTTCAAATATCTCCACACATGTAGACATAGGATTAGAAAACTCTTGCCATATCGTTTGTTATCACTCGGTATGTATATACCCTTTAAATTACACGTTGTATACACACAACTCTTATCTGTGCGTTTAATGGATGTATTTACGGAACATTTATTTCAAGTACCATCAATTGTGGGATTTATATAAAGCTAAATGATAACTTTAGTAGATGCGAACAAACGCTTCCCAACTGCGATCGTCATTTTATCTGCGTGGTGATTATGACCCTCTTTTCTGAGCTACTTACTTTAATTGGCAACATTTTTCATGACAGCTTTGTTTTTTATCAGGAAGGACGGCAAACAGTTATATTATATATCAGAGCTCGCAACTTCTGTTTCTATTTTTATCTGTTTATATTTTATCTGTTTTTATCCGTGAGAACCTTGTGTTTATGTTACGTATAATGTAGATTATCTGTTTGTTCTACCTTTAATAAATAAATAACAATTATTTATTCATTTTCACTGCTTCCACGCGTGCCATGCCACCACTCTGCCCCCATTGTCATAATTACAGTAAGTCAAAAAAATGAAATGTTGGGAAATCTCACTTTTGTTTTGAAATGTTTAAATTGGTGTATCTTGATAACTATAGCAGATCGCTTAAATATTTAAACGGATAACAAAAGATACATGCTTGTAGATTAGTTTTCAATATAATTAATTTGTTAAATATTGATGGCTTTTTTTAAATCTAATGAATTGTATCTATAATTACCACTTCTATCAGCCCAACTAACACTTTCTTAAGGGTATTTATTTACAGTAAGTCGGTAAGATACTGTAATTACATTGTTACAGGAAGTATACTGCTCACTCACTTACTTGATATACATCAAATATCATAATCATCATATGGTGATTTGTTAACTTGATATACATCAAGTAAGTGGCTTACGGATTGGTTTTACTTTTTGTTAATTGGGTCATTCTACTTTTCATTGCAGATAAATGAGTCTAAATATTTACGAAACGGAAAAAAAATAATCTTAACCCAATTCTATAATTACTTGCAAAATGTATTGGTTAACTGACATTTATTGATAATTTATAGCGTGTCGAGCATTATAATCTATAGTTTTGGGTAATTTGTAGATTTATTGATCTAGGATAGTAAAAATGTACACCTCTGTTACTAGAAGTATTTATTTTTTATTTTCATATCTCAATCACTCTTATAATCAACTTTGGTAGCTACATTGATCATAGTTTCTATGCTTTTAGAAACATGTAAAATTAAAAAGATAAGTTTAAGCAATTTCAAAAAATAAGATTAATAAAACAACTCTGTTACTAAAGGTCGAAACCAAAGCCAAATTTTTTAAATGTTTCTTTTAACATTAGTGTGAGAACCATTTAACTTTATGAGGTTAGGTAGATATAGTTACTAAACAATATTATATTTAAATTTAAATTGTTAATATAAATAAACTGGGTTTTTTTCAAGAGGTTCGACCAATAAATTTGGGACAGCAAAGTAACAGAGCTGTAAAAAATCAACAGAGTTGTTACTTTAGATTCAGTCTCAAAAATAACAAGTTATCTCAACGAATTTACACAGTTAACTTAACATATAATAAATAAACTATAATTAGTATAAGTATACTAATTATAGTTTATTCAACAACAAGACACATAATCATATTATCCTAATATCAATAAAGTTAATAATCTCTTCTTACTTTTCAAAAACTTCTAAGGGAGTATCAAACTCTTTTATTATGAACTATCAACTATTTTATAATATTTGGGTATTGGTTGCCTCGCTTTACTATGCTATCATGAATAATTTAAGTTTTCACTTTGGAGCTTATAACAGGATTTTCTTCATAAATTTTCTGAATAGTTATTCTCTCTTTCACACTTTTAACTGAAAATGCAAAGTTTCAGCTCAAAATAAGTGACTCGCAGAATTGACCCGAAATTATCGGTTTCATATATTTCTTGAATACCAGTAATAACAAACGTGTCACAGCACTATGAGGGTCATCACTTTCCACGTCACTTGCCAATAAAACGATAATTCTCTTCGTTCTTCTTAATTTGAAAAATTCGGCCTCTGGTATCAATGTATTGAAATTTCAAATATGCTCCACACATGTAGACATAGGATTAGAAAACCCTTGCCATATAGTTTGTTATCATCCAAAGAAGCCGTGCACTCGGTATGTATATACCCTTTAAATTACACGTTGTATAATTTTGATATATTTCTTTTTATTTGTTTTCGCCCTCATTTGTACAAAGCTGTCATCTTGACTAGCAATTTTATGATGTAGAGATCCTCTTATCGATATCGGTGTAGAAAGACGGCGCGGTGTATCGAGATTAGGTGCGGTGCGCCGTGGGATACAGGCCGTCTCACTTAAATTTGTTGGAGAAGGTAATTTTGACGACGAGATTCCAGGAGATGACAACACGTAGTGCTTTCTGACGGTCTTTTCTTTTTGAATTTGCAATTCGCTACTTTCTTTTCATTCTACGGTGCTCGCGTGGTGTCATGTCCTTTACTATTTTTTGCATGGTATCTTGCCAGATCTTTTTGTTTTGCCTCAGCTTCCTTCACCGGATCTTTTTTACGTCTCTCTTCTTCGCTGTTTCTCAGCGGGTGTTAAAAGCATAGGTATGTGTTGTTACGTCTAAAACAACAATTTATATTAAATACTACTGATTTGCATAATAAAAAGTCATAGTCAGCAAGATAGTATGACAAATACACCTCTGTTACTAAACTTTCGACTCTGTTACCACACCTGAGTAACATAGTTGTACAGTAACAGAGTTGTAAATATTATGAATTGTGTAGAATATATATTAAAACCATTATGCTTGTTAAGAATTTACATGGCATTGTTATAAATTAACCATTGGTCTTCATAATCAGTATAAATTTAGTAGATAAAGATAAATACTTACAGAAATATACCGGTAACAGAGTGCACACAAAATAAACAAACGCACGCGGTTACGCGGCCCTTGGTTGACTGAATCCGCCATGTTGGTTCCTCTAACCGGGGGAAGAGCAGCACTTATGAATGACACCTCAGAATGCCTACTCGCACGAAAGGACTAACGCTATCTGTATTTTTATTCCGAAATAATTATGGTAACAGAGCATAGCGGTAAAATCATAAGTTGTCAGGGACAAAATTTTAAATAATTACTTGAAATCAAATGCCATAGTTAAAAAATTCAAAAGTAATTCGCATTACTGCGTGTATTCGCTGTCTTTTATTTTATTTAATAAAATTGCGAACGTTAGACCAGAATTTATGAGATTTTAGATTTTTGTCGTAATCCCTTAGTGCTTGGGACATGAGTAAATACTATGAAAAGCAACTCTGTTACCGGTGAAGACAACACTGTTACTAAATTTAACAAAATTACAAACATTTTCTCAAGAAATGCTTAGAGTAGACATATTATGAGACTGATTTTAGTTCTAAAAGTATTATAATAATGTGTATTTTGTGAATATAATTTAGGATTTGTCACTATTATGTGCCTGGGACATGTTTATCTGCAATGAAAAGTAGAACGACCCAATTACACAAGTTATAAATAGAGTAACTATACTTAGTGAGAAAATGAGTAGCTAAAACGCCATATTTAAATAATGTCAATCTACCACAATATTAGTTACTGTAAATATGATAGTGAAAATACGAAATAAAACATAATTTTAATACAGTAAGTCTACTTACTGTTATTATTATAATGAACGATTGAGTCTTCTCAACATTTACTGCGATTGTGCTTATCGTAACTTTGTTAATAATTTAGATATAAAAAGAAAGAAAAATTTTCCTTATAGGGCTTGATTTAAGGATCACAGTAATGTAAAAAAAAGTCATAAGACCAGTAACACGACTTACTGTAATTATGACATCGGGGGCAGCACGGCTCTAATCAGTGATAATACGAAATCTTAAAACTAGTGTAAAACATTTGCATTTGGCACACAATAGCCACAATACTTTCTACGGTTTACCATAATAATATAAACAGAGATGATAGATACAAATGATACAACCATGATGGATTTAAACAATAATTATAAATAACTTATTTAAAAATCTAAAAAACCCGACTGCTCTACTGAAATGGAACGGACCCAATTGATCATGATATAATTTAAAAAAATTGACGGGTACCGCCTGCATGTCACTTTTTAAATTAAAATGTGCTTGTTTCTTCCATTTCAGTTGAGCAGTCGCGTTGTTAATAAGTTTTCTATTTTCAGCTTTTTAGTATTTAATTCCGTTTTAAAACGTTATATTTCCTAAACGGTTGCTGGGTGAGCGGGAAAGCTAAAGAATGCGAGTTTAGAAATTTGGTTTGCACAAATTGGTAGGAAATGTGACACTTGGATTGGAACAAAAGATATAAGGGCCAGGCGCCGTGTAGGATGTGGATGCACTAACCTTAATTGTCCCGGCTTGTCTCCCGGCACTCTGGAACCACGTTACAGCACCACAAACACTCAATTTTTTCGATAACGATTTTTCTCACGTAGGGCATGTTCGATCGCGAGTTGTCAGCCATTGTAGTTTTGTGCGAAGGAAGGAGTAAAGCGGAAGGAGGAATGTGTCAACCAATCAGCTATTAGGCGTGTTGCCAATAATTAAATATAAACGAAAAGGAATCGTATATCAGCACAACCAGTTCCTCAAAATGAACAATAGTAAAAGAAACCTCAAAATATTTTTTAAGGTCTATTTAATAATACCCCTTGACATAGTCGGTTTTAGATTTTTATTGCGTCTGGTTGTCGTTGTGGTGATTTGTTTTTATTCTAATGTATTTAGTAAAACTCGTGCCACCAAGAAAAATCCAACGACGTATCGCTTATCAAAATCCGTTCAGTGGTTTAATAGTTACGAGGTAACAAAGGAACGGACATACATACATATGCGGTAAAAACATAACCCTCCTCCTTGCTTCGCTGCAGTCGGGTAAAAAGAGTACAAATTCATTCATTGTTTATCTTTGAGAGAATTTAGACTGGAAGCTGACCCCAACATAGTTGGTAAGAGGCTAAGAGGCTAAGCAGATAATGATGAAGGCTTTTGATGATGACAATATCTACAAATTAAAGTTTTATTCTGTTAGTCAACCTTTGGCTTTACAAAACACACTAACACCATCTATTATAAGATGTCAATCGGCGAGGGCTGCTCCTAGACGTAACCTTGTAAGAGCGGGATGTGGTATTTTTCGAGGTACAAAGAAATATAAAAAAAAACCTTTTATTTTTCGAAATTTATATTTGTTGTACATAAAATACATTTTAATTTGCTTTTAAAAAATAACAAAAAATAATTTTGTACATAATTTAATCTTATAGTAATATTATTAAATCTTTTCATTTCATCGGCTATAACGCGCGCCGCTGCAAAGTTAGGCGTCTTGGCCAAAGGTTGAGACAAATAAGAAAGAAAATTGTTTTAAATAATGTTAGAAGTTGATTTAATGACATATTTTTAACTTACCTGTGATAACCATAAAACTTATGACCGCTCCCGAAAATAGCCGATTGCGTTTTAGTTCACTTCGATAAAGGAAAGACCCCTTTGGGACCAAGTTCGAGGCGTCATTATAACATGCGGTCCGCCCAGTCCTTGCGCAGTAATATATATGCCAATGGATTTAAACAAAACTTCGTGTCAATTTTCCGTAGATATATTTCAAAACATTTCGTATAAGTCCAGGTAACTATTTGGAATCCTAACCTACGGGTTGCAACCAAACTCCTATTTCCTGTGTATCCGTTTAAAAATTTCAAAAAAGTATTTTCGCGAAACAACTGACTATGTCGTGTCCAGTCGCCTCCCCGAATAGCTGGCAGTACATGAAAGTTTCACCAACAATGCCTCCGAACTAACAACGGTGGATGCAGTTAAAAATGGCCGCCGAAGTTTTGGACATGTCCGACTACCTTTTAGCTGGTGATCGGTATTGACAGAAAGCTATTTTTATGTTAGTCTAGTTGAATTCATAGTTGGCGAAATGAGTTCATTTCATAGCTGGGGTTTCGACTTTATCTGAACTCTGTAAAGTCTAAAATTGTGTTACGGTACACTAAGTTGCATGACATAGCGTTGCTTCTCCGAATTTCTCTAGATAAAACTGACGTTTGGTTCGTTTCGTTTGCGGCCTGTGGTGTACATGTCAGAGAGCACATTAATAAAGTTTTTTAATTATTCAAACCTCATTTTGGAACGAAGCCTTTGACCAACTAAAGAGTGGAGTTAAAAGAACACGCAGTGGTTTGAAAGAGATCTTTGTAGAACTGGTGGGGTCTGTCTTTCTCAAATGTTGGGCGCTTTTAAGTAAGAAGTTGGATAGTTTTGAAACATCGAATGTCTTCTCCCACTCTTGCTAGAGTGGGAGATAGTTTCAGACTTCTACACACTAAAAATCCACTCTGTTTCTTCCTTTGCAGTTGCCTTTGCATTCAGTTTCACATTATCTTGTTATAAAATTCCCAGAACCCCGGAAGTGAATAGGTAACTTCAAAGCACGCGTACTCTTTTCCTTTATTATTGACACATTAACGACTTATTGATAATGACATTATACTATGCTCACGAGAGCATCCTGAGTAATTAAGTCATTTACAGACATGCAGAGCTTATATAAAGGTCTTGTTAATTAATTAATAAAATTATTATATTATGAGGGTCACGTAAACCGCATGCATGGGGACCGTTGGGCAAAGATATCCACACAATGGGTGCCTGAGGATGGAAGACAACGCTGAGACCGGTCCAAGAAAAGATAGCGAGAGGACCTAGACGCCCACTGCGTTGGTTGGTCCGAAATGGCGCAAAAAAAAGAGAACCTGGCAGGATTTGAGGGAGATATGGGATTTTAATGGCTAAATAAAAAAAATTGGCCAAATGCGAGTCAGACCTGCCCATGAAGGGTTCCGAATTAACTATAATAATATAATATGTATATTTATTTGACAAAAAAACCTTACAAATTTCGTAAAACTAGCTTATTTACATTTTTTACAACTTCGCCAAATAACTTTGTTTTTCATAGTGTTTGTATGAATTACAAAGTTATATTTGCGGTTTTAGAAAATATGCTGTATCTTAAAAACTGTTGACTTGATCTCGTTCAAACTAATTTTGGTTGAAAGTTTACATTAAAATCTATAGAAATATATGTTTTTAGATTTTTCACTCTATTATTATAAAAGTTAGAGGAGGGGGGGGGGGGAGGGGCACACATTTTACCAATTTGGAAGTGTATATCTTTTAAACGATCAACGTTATGAAAAAGTGGCTTTAAATTTAATATTTTCAGTTTCAGTTCCATGTATGGGGAGCCCCCCTTTATTTTAAATATTTTATAATATTTTTCTTAAAATCGAAAAGCGGGTCACAGCATACATCTACTTACCAAGTTTCACATGTATAGTCCTAATAGTTTCAGAATAAAATAGCTGTGACATACGGACGGACGGACAGACAGACGGACAGACATGACGAAACTATAAGGGTTCCGTTTTTTGGCATTTGGCTACGGAACCCTAAAAACATAGTATGAGATTCCATTGCCCATTTGATTGCTGTTTTCTCTCTCAAGCCTTACAATAATAATAAAATTATCGTCACTGTATATTAAGTTACCTTTAACTGCCTCAGTGGCCCAGTGACCGCGTGACTGCAGAGCAAGAGGTCTCGGTTTCGATTCCCAGGTCGAGCAAAAAGTGCTATTGTGTTTTTTTATCAGAAATTTCTCAGTAGTAGTCCGGAGTTTGGAAGTTGGTGATATGATAACCTCTTTGCCTCAGAAACCACGTTAAGACTTTAGTCCTGCGCGTGATGTCTCTCTCCGGTCGTGTCGGGTTGCCGTCCCATCGGACAATGAGTATAAAGGAACAGAGAGTGCACGTCCTGTACCTGCACATACTTGTGCACTATAAAGGTGAACGCAGACCTAGCCGCACCGCACGCGCCGCAGTCTTTGCATTCGAATTCTTTATATGAAGTTCTATGCAAACTCGCACACCTACCCGCGCCGCAGTCGCCGCAGTCCCTGAAACGACCGAACTCCCCTAGCCGCAGCTGATGACGTCACCCGCACGCAGCGGACGCTGCGGCTAGCGCAGCGCGGATGACGTCATTCGCATCCACGGCGTGCAGTGTTTCCAGAGTTATAATTTAGACAGAATCTCTGTCAACGGTTTATAATAAAATTACTTGTTCTCGTATAAATACTTACTTGCTTATTCCCTATTATAGCACCAACAGATAAAATTACACAAAATAGCAAAATACCAATACCAAATACAGAATTTTTTTCAGATTTTTTAAATCTTCGGTACAGATAATGCTTTCAATTTCAAAAATCTGGCAACACTGCAAGTGCAAAGCGTGCGGCGACGGGAATGACAGCAGCGACTGCGGTGCGGATAGATGTGCGAGGCCATTAACAAAAAGCGATGACTGCGGGGACTGTAGAGACTGCGGGGACTGTAGAGACTGCGGTGCGGCTAGGTCTGCGTTCACCTTAATATCTCCTGCGCAGATGGCTAATCAATTATGAGTTTGGCCGTCGTCGCCGAAATCATTTAGGAGGACTATTGCCTAGTGGTCAGTGGCCCTGACTGCTATGCGCAAGGTTGTGGGTTCGATTCCCATCTAGGACAAATGTTTGTGTAATGAGCACGATCATTTGTTCTTTGTCTGGGTGTAATTTATCTATAACTAGCTTGTGCCAGCGGCTTCGCTCGCGTGGGAAGTTTTTCCCGTGTAAATCCCGGTCCCGTGGGAATTTCGCAAAATCCTTTCTTAGCGGATGCCTACGTCATAACATCTACCTGCATGCCAAATTTCAGCCCGATCCGTCCAGGGGTTTGGGCTGTGCGTTGATAGATCACTATGTCAGTCAGTCAGTCAGTCAGTCACCTTTGAGTTATATATATTTAGATGTATTTAGAAATATATATGTATGTTTATCAGTAGTCTAGTACTCACAGCACAAGCTCTGCTTAGTTTGGGACTAGATGGCGTTATGTGAAAGTTGTGGAAAATTATTACTGTTAGTTATTAAGTAAATGCATTTTCGGCAGTTTTTACAGAACACATACAAAATCGACATTTATCACAATTTGAACACTTTTCAACCGTTTACTGTTTAAAAATCTACGAGACCGACATATATGAGTTAAATTGTTGATCGTCGATGTGCTAACGACTCCTGACGCTATGTGACGTCATATGTCGTCATCTGACACGCTTTGGCGTCAATTTGTTGAAAGTGACGGAAAAATGCGACGCGATTCACGTGGAGTTGGGGTAATTTAGTGAGAGTTATTGCTTTTGAAAAGAGATTGAATAGTTTTTTATCGCGCTTCAGTATTCCTTGTTTCTATCTCTATTTGATATATATTATGATTATAACTTTGATGATTATAACTTATTCGTTTTCTCTTTGGCGGGCAGGTCGATACTAGGTTATTTAACGAGTCTTTTGTTCGCACATGATATTGTACTATTGTTTGATATACATGATATTGTATTGTGTCTTTATCCAAATAAATGCTTTTCAATTCAATTTTAAAGACATGGGCAATTTCATGAGTAGTAACCCAAACTTACAACCATATTATGTTACTAATTTTACAAATGCGAAATTTTGTGAGAATGGATGTATAGATGTTTGTTAGTCTTTCACTTAAAAACTACGGTATGGATGGATGTTGGTAAGTAGGTATTTGCCATCCTGGAATAACATACAGGCTTTAAAAGGCTACTTTTGAACCCAGAATGTCCACAACTCCGGCGCGAACAAAGTCGCGGCATGAAGCTAGTCGTTTATAATAAAAACAAAAAAGCCAAACTACGGACGGTTTCCGACAAAACACACTATAAATCACCTTCTCTGCCGGATGCCCTACTCATCAGCGTAATGATACATCCAAAAAATACATTCATGACGTGGATTGTCGTTAGTTATGAGTGATGACATGTTGTTTCTTGTCGGATGCTGTCTTGTCTTATGATAATTTAGCCCGGTTCGGTAATTGGACAAAGTTTTTGCATAGCCAAATTTCTTGATAACAAATGAGTGACCATTACCCTCTGTGTATGCAGACGCTTTTTGCTATCTCACAGAAATACGATAATGTATTTGTGTGGGAAATCGTGAAATGACTTCTGCCGCTCTGGGTGGAGCGGAAGGAAGTGTCAGACTTCTACTGACACAAAACCCACCCTGTTTCTTCAGTTGCCCTTGCATTCTGAACATTCTGACTATGCCGGCAGGATTACGTCGAAACCTGACCCCCTTAAAATACCGTTGTTTTTTTCAGTAGGAAAATCACCAAATGCTTCCTCTCGTTCGGGTGGAGTGGAAGGAAGTGTCAGACTTCAACTGACTCAAAACCCACCCAGTTTCTTCAATTGCTTTAAAATCCAGGGCCAAGATATCTCGTTGGAACATTCCAGCACCCTCCCTAAACCTACCTTGAACTCGAAATGTTCGAGTAAAGTATTAATTCCATCAATCTTCAGTAATAACTCGAAGTGGGTTTGTGACAGTTAAATGACGGTACTCAGAAAAAATACACACTGATATTTTAAATGTAAAAGTGTTTGTTTGTCCTTTTTTCAGAAACGTATCTATGTGATTGTTGTATACCATCTTGTCGTACTACTAAGCGCTTCTCATATATTTTCATTTAGCGCACAGCCAACATGTGGAACTCTGCCGGCTTCGGTGTTCCCTGCTGTATATTCCGTCAGCCTTTAAAGCACGACTGAACAGTCATCTTCTAGGCTCGCTCATTCCATCGTAGACCTCATCGCTAATACCATCAGGAGTCATCGGGGTCAAGAGTGAACTCATGACTCACACACTCCTTTTTGGCAAAAAAAAAACTCGCAAGCGAACCAGCGGGTATAATGTAGTATTTGTATATACCAAACTAATAGTCAAGCTACTTTTTTTATAGGCTCGCGTATGAATCACCGAATGGTAAGTGATGATGTGGTCGAAGATGGAGCACGCTTACCTAGAAGTAACCTATTCACTCTTGGCATAAAGACCCCTAGGTTATAGCTATCGGGAAACACAGACTCCGGCAGAGAATTCCACTCCTTAGCAGTACGCACAATGAAACAATCAAACTTTTCCAATTTATAATATTAGTGTAGATGAGGATGAAATGACGGGTTTGCCAATCTAGTATGAAGTAACAACACCGCTTAAACTAACACCCACAATTGAAATTAAAACAAATCACCTTTGTTCCTAATCACGGGACTTGTACACATCAATCAGGGCCTCAGCGGTGGGCATCAGCGCTAAGTCCTCGCGTATTGCGCCCCACTTGCAAACAACTCGTATTAATCATAACACTCTTACTGTTTAGCACTGCCTTAGAAACTGTTGAGGCCTTAGAGGCAGCGGACGAGACACACGTTTACAGATGGGAAAAAAGCAGGTCAATAGGGAATTTTATACTGCAACTTTATTGAAATTTACAGTTTTACCTACTGACTCAACTTATCCGGTAAGTTTTAATAGTAACTAGATATTTACGTATAAATATGAATAAGCACGTTAAAGGATGATTCACGCTACACCGTGTCGCAACCGGTCCGGGCCTCGGCCGGGGCACGTCCACCGTGCGCCAGCCGGGCCAGTCATTCATGTTACACCGGGCTGTTTGGGTGTATTATTTGCACGACTATATCTGTGTTATATGGTTTTTGTCACATAGTGATTTCATCTGTCGATAGACTTGACGCTTAAGTAAATATGCAATTTTCACAATTTGGATTGGCAGCTATTGCAATTGCCATCGATGACGAAGTATTGGAAAAACGAAGCAAAACTACTAAAAGAAGATGGGGTGTTCATCCAACCTGGAGAAAGCGAGAAGCATAAGGAGAATTTTGCTTTACTTTACAAAGAATAATTAATAGATGACGAGAGCAAGTTTTACGGTTATTTAAGAATGTCTAAAGAATGCTTTACTTTTTTACTTGAAAAACTAACACCAGAACTAACCAAAAAAATTACAAGATATTATGCTACCGACCGTGCCAGAGCCGGGAAACAATACCCACTGACATTTCAACGCCGTGCCCCAGCCGAGTACCGGCGGCGCACGGCTGGGGCACGGTCAGGCATGAATCACTTCATACAAAAAGCATAACACAATGTTTGACCGTGACCCGGCCGGGGCACGGCACGGTCGCGACACGGTGTAGCGTGAATCATTCTTTAGTCGTTATTCCTGCACCAGATCTCTCTCCGGTCATTATGGATTGCCGTACCATCTTACTATGAGAGTAAAGGAACTGTACTCGTGTACATACTTCTACATTATAATATCTCCTACGCAGATGACTTATCTCCACTGAGATTGGCCGAAATCGATCAGCAGGATACAAGGTGTAACAGATTAAGCGCAATACCTCATACACCCCAATTAGAATATTAAATTATAAGTCTAAAACAACATCCGTGACTAAATAAATTGAAACCAAACCTAGACATTATTTATAAAATAGTTATCCTTACTAAACGCAAAACGTATGTGCGTCATACAATATCCTTACGCAGACGCATACAGTCACGCAATATTAGCGCGCACGCGACCGCATTTCCTTGGATTAAGGATTGTATTAATTTGTCATGATACTGTGTTTCCATTTTTAAGTTAAATGAAAGATTTTTGCTTAAAAATTGATCACCTATTTTTTATAACAGAAATCGGTTCTAACGGAACTACTTTCAGGAATTGTGTTTATTCTGTTACACGTTGTATAGCTACGAGCTATTCGTATTTTTTTTTATCGAAGTAGCAATGTACCTATATAGAATTTACATTTCTAGCAATATTGTTAACCATTCACAATTAAACTAAATACAGATATCTAAAATAATATGCTTGTATCTGGAATGGGTTCACAGCGATAGAGTAATGGCCTTAGCTATAAAGCTATTGACGCGTATTATAATTAGTGTACAATAAATTATTAAACGGACCTCGTTCAGCGACAGTTGGACCTATCCACTCCCTCCCAAATCCTCCCCTCCCCGCTAATTTCGCAGCCTCCTCCTTAAAGATGCAAAGAACAGATTTATGTTCCGAGATTAGCTCCAAATTAAAAAGTTGCCAGAACTCCGCACTCGGAAGTGAAAAACTTTCCAAACGTTTGATAAAAGTATTTCTGTGTTTATTTATGGCGTAGAACGAATGGGTGGCCCTTTTTAATAAATTTATGTTTCTGTGGGAGTTACTGCTTTGAGGAGAATGGAGATAAGAATTTCTCATTAACTGCTGGAATTTCGGTGAGGGTCGAATCGGCAGTCGTTTTATGTAAAATACTGATACTAACTTGCATCTGTGTCTGCCAATCTTTTCAGTTTTGTGATCATGTCTTTCGTACTGCTATAGTTGATATGTACTTTTTTTATTCATGATAAGCTCGCGTTAGACCATTATCTTACCTTATCCTTGAGATTATCGGAAAATTTAGAGTTAAGTATTCGTATGCATTCCACTTCTTTCTTTGATAAATCTTTCACTATTCAAGCAACTGGTTTGTGGAATGCATTACCCATAGAAGCTAGGCGTGCTCAAACGCTACCAGCGTTCAAAAGAATGGTGAAGCAGCATTACCTCTCCCTATAATGTTTCCCCTTCTTTCTCAATTATAGATACATGTAATTATTATATGATTTATTTATGTTATTAGTATATGATTTTTGTATTGTATGTATGTATTTTATATTATTATATTCAAGTAATATTATTTATGTTGTTTGTACACTGACAGCCCTTACTTTGTCTCCTTTAAGTTTGTCCATACAAAGGTTGTCTGTAAGAGATCGCCCTGTGCAATAAGACCGCCCATTGTACATTAGTTTAAATTTTGTATCCATAGATATATTGTGAGGAGTACAATAATGTATATAATAAATAAATGAATAAGCGATGATGTGGTCGAAAATGGAGCACGCTTACCTAGACGTAACCTATTCACTCTTGACTTAAAGAGCTCCAGGTTTATGGCTTTCCGAAAATACACACTCCGTATCAGTACTTCGTCATAGAAATTCCTAGCTAGGTTTTCATTCTGTTTTTTTTTTTTAAATCAGTACAACACTCCTTTGTTTATTTTTCGGTATTTCTTATAGTTTGGATGTGACCATCCATGATTACTTGCAAAATTCCCAATGTATAGCAGTAAAGTGCCATTATGGTTCCCAATATGTCGTCCTTGATCCAAATTTCCAAGCAAATGGTATTTTCACCATGCATTATCACCATGGCTCGGGATATTTTTTCATAAACCAAATTGGACCATTGTCGGGAACATTATCGTTACCAACGATAATGGGAGAAGAATGTGCGTTGCGTCATCGGTGACGTCATTGTTTTTGTCACGTATAGGGATGGGAAGTGTCGATGTTTCTATGGTATCCATTTTTTTATTCATTTATTTATTTGCTGTATTTTTTTTTCTCTGGGTGGGAAAATCATCGAATGACCCCTCCGGCTGTGGGTAGAGCGGAAGGGGGTGTCAGACTTTTATTGAATAAAAATCAACCCGGTTCAGGCCGCGGTATCTCGTTATAAAATTTCCGCAACCACGTAATGTTATCTATATCTACACTAATATTATAAAGCAGATTTTTTTTATTTCACCGTGTTTATCTTCAAAATAGTTCTGGGTGGATTTGGTATGGAAATAGTTTTAAGTTTGAGAAAGCTAATTGGCTGCTTTTTACCCAAACATACAAGGAGGGTTATGTTTTTATCGTGATAAAGTCCACGGTGACTGCTAGTTTTCTATAGAATAGTTGATGCTATCAGAAATCTTTTTTTTTATTGATAATAGGTTCGCGTTTGACCAACATCTCACCTGATGGTAAGTGATGATGTGGTCGAAGATGGAGCACGCTTACCTAAAAGTAACCTATTCACTCTTGACTTAAAGACTCCCGAAAGAGGTTATAGCTATCGGGAAACACAGACTCCGGCAGGGAATTCCACTCCTTAGCCGTACGCACAATGAAAGTATTCCCAAAACGTTTTGTGCGTATGTGTGGGATGTCCACCATGTAACGATGACGCATCGCCGTTTGTCTTGTATCCCGATGATGGAACGGGCTTGACGGAATTAGATTGTGTAATTCCATCGCACACTCCCCGAAATGTAACCGATAGAAAACCGATAGACTAGCAACTTGTCTTCGATGTTCAAGGCTCTGGAGCTTTGATTCGACCAGATATCGTTGCCAATGAGTCGTTTGGGCCTTTTTGAACCTTTCCAAAATTATTTTATTCAGTTTTACACTTCTTATTGAAAATTGTTAGCTAACTCCTTAATCAAATCCCATCGTAGAACGTTGAGTTAAATCTAATCACAAATAGATAAGTTTTAAAAAAGCTTAGCCAATATAAATGGTTTCTATTATTTTTACACGTTTGTAAACCATTAGGAAAAGAACTACATCGATGATAAGCAGGGTCCGTGGAAGTGCTAACAATATCCCAGCAACATTAGCGTACAAAATAAGCACTCTCTTTACTGTATAACTGCTCAGAAATAGACTTATTTAAACAAGTGCACAATAGTTTATTTCTTTAGCAAAATTATTTACAGTTCTATTGTGAAAGAGAGCCTTCTTTTAAACCAATAAAGCCTGTATTAGAAGACTCCGCTCTTGCATAACAAAAAGAAATAATTATTTGAAAATAAGAAACAATTTTCATAATCAAATTAATAATATTAGTAACAAATTAATAAGCTAAGTACTTACTAAGTAAAGTTTTGTGTCGTGGGTATATTAGTGCGTGTGTGTGTGTGTGTTTGAGAGTGAGTTTGTTTTATGTAGCATGTTTTTAAAGCGCTTTCGTTTCCTAGTTAGTCAGCTGTTTATTGTGTAACTTATCGTTTGAGTAACAAATTACAAACATTTTCTTATTTTATTGTATGTACTTCTAACTATTCTACTAATACGCTCTTTATTTTTTTATTTGTAAATGTGTATTAAGTCTTGTCACGTTAAAAATCAAGTGTTGTTAATCTCTGCATCAAAATGGACAACCTGTTAGATTTTCATCAGTGAAACAGACGTAAAAAACTAATTTATGGGGATGTGAAAACCTGCAATCCCCTCACAAAATCCAATTCTATTGTTTTAACTGTTTACCAATACATTAGTTCTGTAATAGATCATATTGTAGCACATTACAGTGCACGTTTGAAATATGGCTGTAGATAAACTAGTTGACGTTAAACTGCTGCGTTATCGTAATGTATTGACGTGCGGATATCGATAGATAGTGATGGGAAATTAGTATCATAGAATGTACCTGGTCTGAGTGTTTGTTAAAATATACTCAGATACAGAAATAAATCCTAGTGTGGAGCAATGCTCCGGATAAATGGGACAGTAATTAAAATGGTACCTATCTTTTAAATATTTAGTGCATTTTCTTGATGATGACCTTAGAGACGATGCAGACATTGAGGGGGAGCGGAGGGCTCTAGCGGTCCGGAGCAATATGCTGGCCCGTAGATTTGCGCGGTGTACAGACCTAGTGAAAATTACTCTTTTTAAGGCTTATTGCCAGAGTCTGTACACGGGCAATCTATGGGTCAGTTACGCCAAAAATCGCTGGATGTGTTCAGCGTCCTGTATAATAATACTTTCAGGATACTCTTGCGACTCCCTCTTTACTGTAGTGCCTCAGAAATGTTTGCGAAAGCTCGTACGGACGCGTTTCAAGCGATTATTTATGAAAGAAAACGGCTTCACTTCCTGAGATCGGTGAGGGAGAGTGTGTCGTCTCCTATTATGAAGCAGTTTATGCGGAGGGTGATGGGTACTGACACTAGATAATAAGCTATTAGGTATAACTTACTAACATTTTATGGATTTTATGGTCCGAAATAAAAAGATTATATTTTATTCTATTCTAATGTTTTACAACGAAAAAAGTGACACATGTCGTGATGTAAGTGCAATTTTCTCTCTTGACCTCGATCTCGCCTAATGGTAAGCGATAGATAAGGTCTACGATGTGACGAGCGAGCCCAGAAGATACCTATTTACTCTTGCTTTAAAGGCTGAAAGGTCATAAGTGGCTGGGAACACAGAAGCCAGCACAGAATTCCACAGCTTGACTGTGGCACAATAAATGTGGAGGAGAAGCACTTGGTACGACAAGACGGTATATCAACCAAGTGTGGATGGTAGCCAGCCGTGCGTCTGGTAAACCGGTAGTGAAAGGGAGATGGAGGAATCAGCTCATGGAGCTCCTGCGTACGCTCCCCGAAGTACAATCTATAGAAAACTGACAGGCAAGCAACTGTTCGCCGATGAGCCAGTTTACGAAGCTTGTCCACCAGCACCTCGTCGCCTATAAGCCTTTTAGCTCTGCGCTCGATTGAGTCCAATGCAGCAAGTTGGTACTTTGCAGAGCCATTCCACAAGTGGCTGCAATACTCCACGCAGGAACGGATCTGTGCTTTATATATTAGATAGATCTAGAAGCTATCCAGGCGTGAAGTACCGCCCCACCTTGTGTAGGATTCCCAGCTTTTTTGCTGCAGTCTGAACTCTGGACTCGATGGTTGAGCCGAAGTTGAGTGTGGTAGAACAGTAGTGGCCCAGGTGTTAGCGAGTTGCAAGTCATGGTTTGAACCTAGTCACGCACATTACTTTGTGTAATTTAGACTATTAATTAGCACTGATTCCAAATAGTTGAAGGAAAACATTGAGTGTGGTGAATTGGAGCCCATTACCTCTCATAGAGAGGGGGTTTATGTCCCAACTGTGCGCACGTTATATATCTATATACAACATGTAACAGAATAAACGCTATTCTTGAAAGTAGTTGGTTCAGAATCGTCTGAATCGATTTGCGTCATAAAAAATAGGTGTTACATTTTGATGGAAAAATCTTTCATTTAACTTAAAATAGAAACACAGTATCATGAAAAATTAATACAATCCTTAATTCAAGGAAATTGTGTGTGTGTCGTGTCGGCCGCTAACATTGCATGAGTGTATGCGTCTGCGTAAGGATATTGTATGACGCACATACGTTTTGCGTTTAGTAAGGTAACTATTTTATTAAAAAATCCTAGGTATGGTTTCAAATTATTTACATACGGATGTTGTTTTAGACTTATAATTTAATATTCTAATTGGGGTATCTGAGGTATTGTGCTTAATCTTTTACACGTTGTATATAACAGCGATAGGTCACTGATTCACTCACTCATCACGAAATCTCAGAAACTACAAGTGCTAGGGGTCTCAAATTATACATGGTGGTTCCTTTTGCGTCAGAGTTGCTCGCTAAGACGGGATTTTGCAAAATTCCCACGGAATCGGGATTTACACGGGAAAATCTTCCCACGCAAACGAAGTCGTGGGCAAAAGCTAGTTATCTACATAACTATAGGTATATGTTATATATCAGTACTGTGTTCATCAATTCTTTTTTTTTTATTGATAATAGGCTCGCGTTTGACCACCATCTCACCTGATGGTAAGTGATGATGTGGTCGAAGATGGATCACGCTTACCTAAAAGTAACCTATTCACTCTTGACTTTAAGAACCCCAGGTTATAGCTATCGGGAAACACAGACTCAGGCAGGGAATTCCACTCCTTAGCCGTGCGCACAATGAAAGTATTCCCAAAACGTTTAGTGCGTATAGGTGGGATGTCCACCATGTAACGATGGCGCATCACCGTTTGTCTTGTAGTCCGATGATGGAACGGACTTGGCGGATTTAGATTGTGTAATTTCATCGCACACTCCCCGAAATGTAACCGATAGAAAACCAATAGACTAGCAACTCGTCGTCGATGTTCAATTCTTTGATATTTATTTGAAAATGACAAACTTTGCTAAATACTATATTAAGAAAATAACAAATATATTAATTAAAATTGTGTAATTTTTACTACACTTACTTGCTTATTATTATTTTCCATACAAACTGGTGACAATGTACAGTTTCCTCGCCCATCCCTCATTCTGTCCTCATTGTTTTGTAAGCGATAATCCATGTCCCTTTTGCCAAAAGCGGAGCAAAAACAAAACATTTTATTTTAGGCCAGAAGGATATCGCTCGGAAAATGCTTATATTATGTACCTATTTAATTTTTTATGCTTTTACTATCCCTTTGCCCGTGACTCTGTCCGCTTCGATTTTGAAATAATAAATAGCCTGACAAATAATACACCTTACTACCAAACAATTCTTTTTTAGAATTAGTTCATTAGTTAAGAAAATTACCTCCTTCATTCAAACTTACAAACATACAAAATTAAAAACAAATGCGGCTTCGCCCCCCCCCCCCTCAGTTTTTCAGGGGAAAATCGTTAAATAACTCCCCCCGTTCTGGATGGAGTGGAAGTAAGTCACAGACATTCTACTAATTAAAAACCCACCCTTTTCCTTCGGCTGCTTTTAAATTCCGGGGCCGGGGTATCTCGTTAGGACATTCCCGCAACCCCAGGAGCCATTTTCCTTTAGGTTCTCGTTATTATTGACTCAAATACTCTTATAAAACCTTAAAAATCCTGCTAAAACTCAAAGTTAACAGTATTCAAACAACAGGCATTCAAAGTTAAACTAAGAAGTTGACATAAAAGCGATAGAAGATTCGTTTGAGTGCTTCTCGTACATAAGTGGAGCGGTTTCACGCAGTGAGCCGGAAAATCGTTGCGACGAAGACTAAAATAAATGCACAGTAAAACATTTAGCAGCATGTTCTGTGCTGATATCAAATGTAATTTTTATCAGTTCCTGCTTCTTAAAGTTCTAAGTTGAACTACGAGATAACTGACAAATTCTTGCACTGTTTGGACGGGCCTGCTCATATCTGTATGTTTCTTTCTTCTAAAGAGCATCACCGACATAAACTTACATGGTACTCATATGATTAGATTAGAACGGATCGTATGGACTTCAAAGAGACGTTGACATTATATACCTACTTAATAAGAGCTTTTAAAAGATGACTAAAACTATATTCTGCCAACCGCAGTCGTCAGCTCTTTTGATATTTACTACATCAATAAGAAACTCGATAAAAAGATATACCGAATGACGAATTCTAGACATCGCAGGCGAAGAGTATCTTTTACCCAAACACACATTGAAAAGGCAATACGTTGTAAATTTTGAAGCATACGAAATGCATTTCGCTGAGCGGTTCGATCCCGTTCATTTCGTTCATTCGTAGGAACTGCACGAAATATTAACCTATTTTGCTGAAGTTGCAAGACAGAAATGTTTCTGTATCTATTGGTTCACTATTTTATTTGTGTTGGGGTAAAAGATAAATTTTGAAATAAAGAAAATGATGCAGCTTTTATGTCTCTATTTCTAAATTACAGTGTGTAGCTCTGTTTGAGCAGTTTATAGTTCGGAGAGAGATCATAATTTGTTTTATAATGAATTTTGCTATTCTCTATTAGATTATGAAATTTAGTTTTCACTAGGTATAGGCTCCATATAGAAGCCGCTAATAGTGCTGGACAATGGTCCATTCTGAGGAGGTATATGACTCAACAGTGGGAACATTTTAGGCTGATATTGTTACGTTGGGTGTAGGCATGTGTTACTGTAATGCCATGGGACCAGCCCCAAATTTTTAAAATATTGACCAATATTGAATCTAATGATTGATTGATTTGATTTGCAAATATATTATATTTTATAATTATAGATAGATAGATAGATATACTCTTTGTTGTACACCATAACATAATTAAAAAAGGACTTAAAAACTACAAAGGGTGTTACAATGGGCGGTCTTATCGCTAAAAGCAATCTTTTACAGACAACCTTTAGATGGATTTGACACAGCAGGAGAAAATAAATACGTGGGTAGTCCATGGTGTACTTTTCACTTATATACAATAAATAAGTAATAACCTACATACTCAATACACATATACATATACATACATAAAAAGAACAAAGCTGAGTTATATAAAAAAATAGTAATAAATTAAAGAGAGAGATAGAGATCTTTTTACCATAGTTTTGAAAGAAGGAAGGGTTTGTGCTTGTCTTACTGACACGGGAAGAGTATTCCACAGTCCTACTGCTTGAGCTGCGAACGACTTACCAAAGAAATTGGTGGAGTGACTCGGTACCTCTATCCTCAAGTTTTCCGATGACCTCAGAAATTTGGCATGTGTGTCATGGAGGAACTTAAAACGTTCTTTAAGATAAGAGGGGGTCTTAGGATTGAACAGAATACTGTAGAGCAGAGACAAGATGTGTAAGTTCCGGAAGACGTATAGGAAGCCAATTGAGTTTTGTACAAAATTCGGATACGTGATCATATTTGCGCAAACCAAATATAAATCTTATGCAAAAAAATTTAAAGTCGTTCAAGTTTATCAAGTTGGGCCTCTGTGAGATCAAGATGAGGAACGCAAATGTTTAGACTGTAGCTTGTTAGTTCATGTGAATAAAGTTGTGTACGTGTAGGTATGGGGTACGGAACAACCCCAACTGCAAATACGCGCGCACTTAAGTACTATAATATTTTATCCCGGTAATTTGTAATAATTAAAGCGAAATAAAATCAAATGGTGACTTTCCACGTTTTATTTATCTCTGTACACACTTCCAAGAACTGGTACACGCAAATACAACATATTATTGATTTTGTTTGTAATATATTATTTGTAATTTCAATGAACCTGTTACCTGTTACCGGTTACCTGAATGAATAAATTTATTATATGTGTAAGTAAGACATCATGTCGTCTTCTATACGTCAATAATTGTATTAGCATACATCTCAATATTTAACTCTTCTGGAACGGATTAAATATTTACGTAATTCAAAAGTTATGTGTAATTCCACTTCTTAGCTGTACGGTCAATGAAAGTATTCCCAAAACGTTTTGTTCGTATGGGTGGGATGTCTATCTATACAGTCATAACTAAATAAAACACAGATACATATGTATAATTGCAGCCAGTCAAACACATAACAACACAACCGTTTCTCCACAAAAGCCTCACATTATGAAAACTGCAACAATTACAAAACACTAACTAATTACTAGCAGACGGCTTGAGGTACAAACGTGTATTAACTAACGTGTGCTCGCAGTAGCTGGCGAGCTACAGCTTATGTTTAGAGCTGTGTAAACATGCGAGCTATTTGTTACATGATATTGTAGGGCCAGCAAATAGGCGGGCACAACTGATTTGTTTCTTAATCCACTACAAACATCAACTGCTTAGTATTTTTAGGGTTCCGTAGCCGAATGGCAAAAAACGGAAACCTTATAGTTTCGTCATGTCTGTCTGCCTGTCCGTCCGTCCGTCCATATGTCACAGGCATTTTATTCACATATGTGAAACTTGGTAGGTAGATGTATTCTGTAAACCGCTTTCCGATTTAAAGAACAAAATTCCCCTTCTTTCTCAATTATACATGTAATATTTATTAGTATATGATTTTGGTATTGTATGTATTTTATATTATTATGTTCAATTAATATTATGATGTTTGTACACTGACAGCCCTTAATCTGTCTCCTTTAAGTTTGTCCATCCAAAGGTTGTCTGTAAGAGATCGCCCTGTGCGATAAGACCGCCCATTGTACACTAGTTTATTTTTTTTGTATCCATAGAAATATTGTAAGGTATACAATAAAGTATATAATAAATAAATAAATTATTTAATATTTAAAATAAAGGGGGCTCCCCATATATGGAACTAAAAGTGAAAATATTTTTTTTTCATGAAACCTATGCGTGTGTGGTATCTATAGCTGATCTTTAAAAATGACATTGGAGTTTCCAAAACCACTTTTTCATAAATTTAATCGTTTAAAAGATATACGCTTCCAAAGTGGTAAAATGTGTCACCCCCTCTAACTTCTATAATAATGGAGTGAAAAATATGATGTAGATCTTAATGACAACTTTCAACGAAGAATTTGAGCGAGATCGGGTCAGCAGTTTTTGATATATAGCATATTTTCTAAAACCGTAAATATATTTTTGTAATTCATACAAACACTATGAAAAACAAAGTTATTTGGCGTAGTTACTACGGAACCCTTCATGGGCGAGTTTGACTCGCACTTGGCCAATTTTTTATTTTTTGTGAACAATATCGGAAAGTCGAAACGATAAATACACATGGTAAAATCCTGTTTCAAGTTCTAACGATATTATTTTCAAACTTTAAATGTAGGCTTTACTGCCGAACCTTTATGTCCTTATTGTCTAGTTTAAAAAACCTAAAGCTTTATTGCTTAACTTCAAACCTAAAGATAACAACAGCCACATTGACATTTTAAAGGAAACCGATGTCTTCAATCTAAGTACCTTAAAGTTATTATTATGTTTCTCAAAGTTACCCTTACCGAACAAATTACAAGATAAAATTAACCTTTATGTCACAACTTTAGGGTCGTCTTTAGCTAATTTGTCAAGTTTAGATTTGAAAGATTTTGATTGTCTTTGAACTAATAATTAAATTTTAATGTGAATTGGGAAGACGGTATATTTTCAATCTTTTAGTTGAATTTTTAACTATTGCAAAAACTTGTTTAAAATTAGCGGTGTTATCGTACTGGGCAATCACTTAGACCTAGCCTTTGATAGAAAGAGATCAAGTATCATAAACAATATAAATTAAACATACTATATTTATTAAAAAAAAAATCTAGCAATGTCGGTGGAATTCACATTACTAGCAATCTTGTTAACCCCTCCAACTAAGCTAAATATGCTTGTCTGGAGTGGGATCACGGCAATATTGTAATTGATGGGGTTCGAACCTGCGACATCTCGACTAAAAGTCCGACACCTTAACCGTTAAGTTATTGACACTTGAATTATAAAGTAAATGCATATAATACAAAATTAATATATCAGTATATTAATTTTTGTATTATATGCCTAGTATCAAACAATGGAGGGGAAAAATGATAGTGAGAGATACCTTTTGAAACACATTAACAGATAATATTATTTCGTAATTCACTTCCATGCCACATCTATTAATGTGTTTTAATAGTTACTCCGCTCCCGCTATCTCTCCGTTCATCAACCCGCTGATTTCATGGCCCCTTTGAAACATACATGAGGACAAATGAGGAAAGTTTTCTAATAAAAAACCCTTACAACGCATGAATATACGATTTAAACTTTTTCTGTCTAACTGTGTTATCATGAACTCGTCTCATCAGTACTCCGTTACCTCTGGGTTTACCCTTGGGCATATTTTTAGGGTAAAGTTTGAGTAAAAGAGTTCGAACCTAATTATTTTTGAGAAGGATGTTTTGGGGAACTTTTCATTGTAAACACGGTATAAACTCGTAAAGTTTTCCTCCTGAGGTTGTTAATTTTGAAACAATAATTTTCGTGTCTACACCATATTTCATTGAGTATCTTTTTTAAGTAGCTATCTTTTTCTTTCTTTTAGTCTTCACCTTTTCCTATCTTTAAATATCAGATTTAAAACTTTTCTTTTATTGCCAGTGAAATGTTCTTCGGTTAAGGAGCTCCCTCTTACTTTTACTCCAAAAAGAGGGGTAAAAGATAACTGCAATACTTTCAGTTCGCAGTAAATAATATTTCAACAAGCGGGGCGAGTGCCAAATCACCAGCAACTTCGCAAATTAGCCGCATATTTATGTAGCGGTGAAACTTTTAATGTTGCGTGTAATGTTCGCTTGTCAGACGTTTTGCTGCGTGTATGAATTCATTGTTGTTCCGTTACTTGGTTGCTAGTTTCTGTTTTTGAGTCTCAAGATTGTTTGGTGAATGATTTTATTGTTTTGGGCGTTATTCTTTATATAGTGATTACGTTTTATACTGTGGACTAATATAGTGAGAAATAGTATAGTTATTATGGAAGATAATACTGGGTTTTAATACATAATATATTCCTCAATATAACCCCACATTGAACTGTCGGTGGGTAACTTATGTTTTGAATTTGTATATCAGAGAACTTTATGTATCGTGTTACCCAGTAACTGGGTTTTGGAACTCGGATAGGGAGTCGCTCTAGTACTCAGCTGCTTCCAGTTAGACTGTAAGAAAATGGTTGGAAAAACGAAAAGCTGATGATAACATCAGAGGAGAATAATTTCCTGAATCACTCATAAACCAAAAATATTAAAATAAAATCACCCAACTTTTCCCATGACCATCTCTAATGTGGACCGATTAAAACACTTAGAACTAATACAATAACTGACATACCACGTTGAATGGCGAAAATCTAACAATTCCGTGAAAATACGGCGCCATAATGAATTCAAACTGGGCGTAACAAGTTCAGTTAATTTCATTTTGCTAAATTGAAATTGTTACCGAAGATGACATTTTAAATTGTTTGTAACGAGACTTATAGTTATCTGACGTTCGTAATGTCTCAATTTATTGTCAGTTCATGGTATTATGGAAGGAGGGCGGATAAATGGATTTGACGAAATGTCGGAAATTAAACGAGCTATGTATGTATATGTGGATGGATGGATGCCATGATTGTTTTTGACTTAACTGAATGTTTGCTTGGCTTGAGCTGAAAATTGAAATGTTTCTGAAATCGCGTATTCAATTAAAATACGTTAAAAATACGTAATCTTACTAAATAATAAATGTGTATATGTGATAGATTGTAATTTATCGAAAACAAATGCGTTGAATTGTGGACCGTATACACAATTACAATATCATAATTCATCTATAGATTACAATTTCACGAGACATATTATGACCTAACGGTTTTTGCAACTTTACGCTTATATAATGATTTAAGTTGTTTTTCACATTCTAATACCGCATTTACACATTCGTGTTCGTCGAACGCCGACGAACATTTGACGAAACATTCGTAAACGAATGCTGTCACGAACTACTGTTCACACATTCGCGGAGTGAATCATTTTGAAATTCGCACACGAACATGGAGGACGTGAAAAATCTTCGCAGCGTACGCGCTACATTTAATGAGTTTATATAATTAATGTGCTATCTATAACTTTAATGTGCTCACTGGCAACCCCATACTAGTAGACATACGGTTCCAAGCATCGTTTATCTTTTGCTTATTTCTATGGTTCTGATGTTTTGGGTTCCAAATGAGCTCTTCTTTTTGGAATAGTTCAAGGAATTCTATAATCCGCGCTTAATTCCACTCCATTTTGATAACACGTCCTGTTGGGTCAGGTGCTAGATGTCAACTGAATGCAGGCGAATGTGTAAACAGTAAGTTCGTGTTCGCTATTCGTGTCATTTGATTCGCGTCCGAAAAACCATGCCCAACGCGAACGCGCGAATCGCGAAACGCAAGCACGAGGCGAATAGCGAACGCAGAGAAATTATAGGTATATGCGTGTTCGTTGTTCGCCTCGTCATTCGCTTCGTTATTCGCACGAATGTGTAAATGCGGCAATAGTGTAATAGTAGTTACCGGCACGATTGCGACATCCTCATAGCCCTCCTCATCAACTTATTTGAAGAAATTAATGTAGATATAGGTTGTTATTTAAATAAATTAATAAATATTTGATGTCGAACTATAAAACTAAAATGGTCTTACAAAAACTTACAAATTCAACACCAGAAATAAAACCGTTTACACTCAAATCAAATTCGAAAATAGTTTAATAAAACTGTCAAGTTATTCGAAGGGACCCCATCCATAATAGGAACACTGAACCTTTTAAAAACTATGACAATAAAAAAGATATATTTCTGTAAAAGTTGGGCGATAAACGTGTACCATGTAATTGGTCGAAAATTTATGTGGCATTCGTACTACTTCGGGATTCTTCGGGCAGAATCGGAAAGTTACGGATTGGGTCCTTATACGGTGATAGAAGTTTTGTTAAATTGACTGTTTTTATACGTTTTTTTGGGCAATAATAACATTGTTTTGCCTACATTAAGCTTTGATATTTGGGCGTAATGTGGCATGAGAAATGTTTCCTAAGGCAATATTGAGGTACATTTCCATAAAAATAAAGTGATTGCTAGAACATATTCCCCACAAAAGTTATTCTAAGTTGGTCTCATTTTTACCTGAATATTCTAGAAATTTTGTTCCAGTAACTTGCGTAAATTGAATAATAATATTTTAGCCAATTAGGAGACAGAAGGCTTGTGTTTCAGAAGAGTTGTGTGTTCTGACGAGATACCGCGACCCCGGAACTTAAGGGCAGCTGAAGGAACAGGGTGGGTTTTTAGTCAGTACAAGTCTGACACTCTCGCTCCACCCACGGCGGGAAGAGATATTTGATGATTTTAACAAACAGAAAAAAATGGCCAAGTGCTAGTGGTAGACGCCCACGGCGTCGGACGTCGGCCGACGATCTCCGGCCACCGTAGGCGCGGGCATGCGGACAGCGAGTAAAGGGCAACTCGCTGTCCGACCATGGACCATGCCCGGGTCGACGGCGCGTCGTGTTCCACGCGCGCCTCAAAGAGCGTCAGCAACATGACGAGGCCCCCCGTAGAGGGCCGAAGCCTGCCGGGGTCGTGGGACTTATCCCATTACACTGACCCCGGTACGTAAAGGGCTATTGAAGGAATACCGTGGATTTTAGTCAGTACAAGTCTGACTGTACCTCTGGCCCTGCCCGGAGTGGGAGGACTCATCTGATGATTTTACCACGTTAAAAAAAAAAAGAAATTGCTAGTCAGACTCGCCTAAGAAGAGTTCCGTATTAACTACGCCAAATAACTTTGTTTTTCATAATATTTCTATCTATATATATATAACTCAAAGGTGACTGACTGACTGACATAGTGATCTATCAACGCACAGCCCAACCGCTGGACGGATCGGGCTGAAATTTGGCATGCAGGTAGATGTTATGACGTAGGCATCCGCTAAGAAAGGATTTTGCGAAATTCCCACGGGATCGGGATTTACACGAGAAAAACTTCCCACGCGGGCGAAGCCGCTGACACAAGCTAGTGAATTATTATTATTATTATTATCTTTATTTCAGACCTAAGGGCCCATAGAAATCATTACAAATAATGTTAGTAGGTAGTTAGTAGGTACAAAAAGCATTATATATAAGTTAGTATGTGTTAGTAAGCATGACAAAACAAAAATTACTTTTTATTGGATTGCAGGTGTACACCTGCCCAATATACAATAAACGGACTATTTATTTAATCCGCTAACGCTCTGACGATACTGCTGGAACTACCGCGGACCCTGCTCATCATAGATGCCGTTCTGTTGCGTATGACGGCGAAGAAATCGTCGATGCGAATTATAAAGTTATATTTTCGGTTTAAAAAAATATGCTATATCTCAAAAACTGCTGATCTCATCTCGTTCAAACCATTTTCGTTTAAAGTTTACATTAAGATCTATAGCATATATTTTTTTTTAGATTTTTTCCTCCATTATTATGGAAGTTAGAGGGGGAGACACATTTTACCACTTTGGAAGCATATATCTTTTAAACGATTGACTTTATGAAAAAGTGGATTCAGAAATCTCAATGTCATTTTTAAAGCCCTGTCTATAGATAGATACCACACACGCATAGGTTGCATGAAAAATATTTTTTTCAGTTTCAGTTTTATGTATGGGGAACAACCTCTTAATTTTAATTTATTTTTTCTTTCTTAAATTCGGAAAGCGGTTTACAGAAGACATCTTCTTCCTGAGTTTGACATGTATAGTGCTAGTAGTTTCGGAATAAAATGGCTGTGACATACGGACGGACGGACAGACACACAGACATAACGAAACTATAACGGTTCCGTTTGTTGCCATTCGGCTACGGAACCCTAAAAAGGTGTACACCTGTATGTGAATATAAAATATTTTTTGTGCTGTTTATTAACAATTTACTAACTTATCTGCATATAGTGTTTTAGAACTAATATATAACTAATATATAAACTATATATACGATGTAACGACGTTATGGACCACTGGGTCTGAAATAAAGACATTATTATTTTAAGATGTAAAGTTGAACACGGTAAAAAATATTGATATCATATTGTCGTTAAAAGTCTAATGGCTAAGGTATCTACCATGTGATCGAGAAGTCGTGGGTTCGAACCCCACCCATCACAATATTGCCGTGAACCCACTCCAGACACAAGCATATTTAGCTTAGTTGGAGGGGTTAACAAGATTGCTGGTAATGTGATTTCAAACCAAAATGCGAGGTCCCTTTAAAAATATTGTTACGAGTTATTATGTCAAAACGTTTGACTTCTTTGTAATTATAAACTGATATGTGTGAATTTTCATTAAAGCAACTCTATAAAATATAACAGACCAATTTTTATTACGTTTTCATAATTCTTTATACAACGAGTAACGGAAACCCCATATCTATCCAAAGGGGCTGAAGACAACATCTGGTATGGAGTCTCTATGCACAGTATCAGCTCAAAATAAGTGACTCAAAGAATTGATACCAAATTATCGGTTTCATATTATGTTTCTTGAATACCAATCATAACAAACATTTCACAGCACTACGAGGGTCAATAACTTTCCACGTCACTTGCCAATAACATGATAATTCTGTTCATTCTTCTTTATTTGAAAACTAGTACTCACGCGGAGCTTCGCTCCCGTGCATTCTATCACGGTAAAAACATAACTCTCCTTTTTTGCAGTCGCGTAAAAAGTAGCCTATAACCTTCCTCAATCTTTAAGCTACTTCCATGCCAAATTTCATCCAAATCCACCCAGTACTTTCGAAGATTAGCGCGTTCAAGCAAACAAACAAACAAACAAACAAACTTTTCCGCTTTATAATATTATATATAGTATAGATTTTGGTCTCTGATATCAACGTATTGAAATCTAAATATATATAACTCAAAGGTGACTGACTGACTGACTGACTGACATAGTGATCTATCAACGCACAGCCCAAACCACTGGACGGATCGGGCTGAAATTTGGCATGCAGGTAGATGTTATGACGTAGGCATCCGCTAAGAAAGGATTTTGCGAAATTCCCACGGGATCTGGATTTACACGGGAAAAACTTCCCACGCGGGCGAAGCCGCTGGCACAAGCTAGTTTGTAATAAGTTCCACACATGTAGAATTAGAACACACACATTAGAACACATAGAATTACAAAAACCTTGCCATATAGTTTGTTATCATCCAAAGAAGCCGTGAACTTGGTATGTACATATACACCCTTTAAATTACACGTTGTATAATATCATAACAATTTTGTACGTCGAAATCTTACGAGAGTCCTTAATCTTTCCATCACGTTCAAAGCAGTTAATAAGCTTTTAAAATAAATTAGTATTACTCATTAAGAGTAGGTTTACTATATGAAAGTTATTTTCAGTAATGAATTGACTTTCATGAGGTTATTTTTATTTAAATTAAGTGTATATTAAGGAAAGTAAATTATGCTTTAGTATTTTATTACACTAAGAGAAACTTTTGGATAAATAATAACATCCACAAGGGTCGATCTGCAAGGTTAAGCAATGCTTTCCAAGGTCATTACATGGATGGGTGAACATCTTAACATATTGAAATACCTCTGTGCTACGTAAAAAACGTCAAGCCTTCGGTACCGGCTTTATTACACCTTTGACAGTCGTTACGAATAGTCAGACATCAGCACATTCTTACCTTGGTATTGTTCGTCAAATCGTTAAGAGGAGGCACCCTAAATTGTATGTAATTTTGCATTAGTAATGAAATAATGATGTTTATTTTACAAATGGGTTATAATAACACTTTTACATGTAGTTTTTTTTTCGTAAAGGTAATTTAGATGAGGCCAGTGTTTCCTAGCTGACTACTCTGAGAAGAAACACTGAAACAAACTCAGAGGTCAATGTCTCTTTTAAAGTCCATACAATGTGTAGTAATTAAATCATATGAGAGCCATGTATGTAGGTTTATGCCTGTGGCGCCCTTTAAAGGACAGAATCACACAGATTTGAGCAGGCCCGTCCAAACAGTGCAAGCATTTGTCAAATATCGCGTAGCTCAACTTATATCTTAAGGAGCTTCAACGAATAGACGAACAATACCAAAGTTAGGACATTTGGGTGGGCCGTATAAAGCACTCAAACTGCCAGAAAGTGCGGTAATCCTTTAATAATATTTGTTGTATTATATATTCTAAAACAATCACGCTAGGTGCAATCAAAATGGAACTTTAGTATATGATTTATTGGATCTTTTTCTTTACATGTCTAAGACCAGTTACGTAACAGGAACATTTTCGCTCGATTCATTTTTTAATCGAAAATCAAGTAACTTTTTAAAGATTTTTCAAAATTTAATCAAAATATCGTTTATTATCCAAAAATAAGATGTTTTTTCTCTAGATCAATTATTACTTTAGTTATAAATGAAATAAGAATTGAGACTTATGACATTTAGTTTTGAACCCGAACATGGTGCGACGAGCTTTATTACTGCTGCGTTAGCGCTTAGCGTACAACGGCCTAACCGGGGCTGCATGGGAGCGGAGTTTGGGTGAAAATTATTTTAGAGTGCCTGGTCTTAAGCCCCTTGTTCTAAGTTGAGCTATACGTCATCTGAAAAATGCTTAGTGCAAGTATTTGTCAGGAAATATGCACAGTTCCCATAGAGTAATCTATTGCATAGACAGATTATATATTAAGCTTAATTATCACTTACTCAATCCAGACTAGGCCGCAGAAATCTTATTAATATTATGCGAAATTTTGTGAGGATGGATAGATGTATATTTGTTACTCTCACCCCAAAACTGCCGAACGGATCTGAATGAGATTTGGTAAGCTTATAGCTGACATTCGAGAATAACACGTAGGCTATATTATTATAAGCCTTTATCCCGGAATTCCCACGGGATCGGGATTTACGCGAGAAAAACCTGCCACGCGAATGAAGTCGCGTGCAGAAGCTAGAAGTAGTTAATATAACGTGAATAACAAAACTTTCTACGATAAATTCTTGACGTCAATTCAATTTTTATTTATTATTGATAATAGGTTCCCATTTGACCACTATCTCACCTGATGGTAAGTGATGATGTGGTCGAAGATGGAGCACGCTTACCTAGAAGTAACATATTCACTCTTGACTTGAAGAGCCCTAGGTTATAACTATCGGGAAACACAGACTCCGGCAGGGAATTCCGCTCCTTAGCCGTACGCACAGTGAAAGTTTTCCCAAAACGTTTTGTGCGTATGTCCACCATGTAACGATGGCGCATCGCCGTTTGTCTTGTAGTCCGATGATGGAACGGGTTCGACGAAATTATATTGTGTAATTCCATCGCACATTTTCCGAAATGTAACCGATAGAAAACCTATAGACTAGCAACTCTTCATCGATGGTCAAGGCTCTGGAGCTTTGACTCGACAAGTGCATCGTTGCCAATGAGTCTTTTAGCCCATTTCTCGATTGACTCAAGTGCGTCAATAATACTGTTTCTCCTCTACATTTATTGTAGACACTATCAAGCTGTTGAACTCTCTGCCGGCTTCTGTGTTCCCTACCACGAATGACCTTTCAGCCTTAGAGCAATAACGAACAAGGATCTTCTGAGCTTGCTCGTTCCATCGTAGACTTTATCTGTCACATACCATTAAACGTGATCTAGATCAAAAGCGGGCACATCATTTATAAAAAAACAAATTAATAAAAACTCTCAAGACTTCTACTACATCTTTTAAAATTTCAAATCCAATTTGAATCTCATCTTTTCATTCATTAATTCTTTTATGTCTATGCACAAACATCAAAACAGACCCATTAAAATCATAATAAGAAAACCTACTCAAGAAATCTTAACTCAATTTTTATCTTTAAAAAAAATATTTTGCTGAGAACCCAAATTATTCTTTTCAGACTCAAAATAATACGCTTTTGTTAACCACTCGACAATGCCGACAAAGGTGTTAATTTAAGAATACAGCCATTTGTTAAAACGGAATTACATTTCTAAATCTGTCAGTTTATAAAGATATTAACGTTGTAATCTGTAATTTAAAGAACTTTATGACTGTTATAATTTACCTGAAAAGGATTTGAGGTTACGGTTTTAATTAGTAATTAGGTGTAGATTTCAGTGTTATGTGACATAATGAGTTGAGATAAAGTTGCCTTGTATACAATCCGAATCTGGATAATTATGTATCTAGTTTCACAATGCTTCTCTTCGCTTGAACTTAAAACGGTATGTTACGAGCTGGAGTTCGGGATAGAAATAATTAACGCCAATTAGACCAAAATTAACCCTTTAATTAATTAAGTAAATACACAATAAAAATCAACACAGTTATTCTCAATTCAATACTTGTCACTTAAACTTAAATCGCACTGAAATTTACTTGTAGAGCTTCGATTATATCGCGTATTCGCCTCGTAATAAGACTGACTATCTGCGTTCCTCTGCGATCTATTTATACCCCGCTCTATAAGTTCTAGAACATTCTTGTAAAATCGACTCACCGCCTACACTGCCAAAAATATTCCAGAAGCTACTCGAGATACTCAGTACTGCTACTCGCCGCTAGATGGCGTTAGTGTCTCAAACATTCTAGATTTCTGTCGAAGTTTCTCGACGAATTCGCTAAGCAACTGGCGTAACAGGTATATTTATCATATGTATTTATTGTTTCTGTGCCATTCCCATCCAGGTTATATCCGCGATGGCAACAATGTTGTCTGCCTATCTCTCTGCCGGACAATCAACGTTCCTCTTTCCAATACTTGGAAGCTATTCGCCACAAAGTTGGTCAACATATGAAACAAAGATTTTAGAAATTAGAAACTATTTATTAACAAAATACAGATTTTATATTAATAAACAGACCGCTATGTTATGCCAGGAGGCGTACAAATGTGGTGCGCAAATCCTCTCGAGTACTATACATTAAACAAAATATTGTAAAAAATCATGCATTATTATAGTATTACATTAAAATAAATTGAACAATGACTAATAATTATGTCACACCTAAATGAGGAATTATTTATGTCTCAGAAAAAAATAATAATTAAAGTGCCAATAATTAGAATGTCAAATAATTAAAATGTAAAATAATGAAAATGTCAAATAATTAAAAGTCAAAACTTACCAAGCGTGAAAATACGTGCGTACGGCGAGCAGAGGTAACTCATCGCCCGGTAAGGAACAGGCCCGGGTCGAAGACGCGTCATGTTCCACGCACGCTCCAAGGAGCAGTCAGTGCCGGGGTTGAAGGAATGGTCTAACGAGATAGTACGGCCCTAGAACGTGAGGGCAACGAGCTGGAACGTGAGGTTATCTGACTTTCCCCCAGAACAACAAACATTTTGACAATACATCACCAGAAAAAAAGCTAACAAAATTAGTAACATGTACAGATTAGGACAGTAAGCGTTACATCCACACAAAACAGCCATCGCTCAACTTAATACAGGGACTCGTGTGCTGCATTATGCTTGTGTGAAAAATTATATTTTTTCCTGTATATTTATTTGAACAAACACTGCCAAAAACAGTAATATTTTTAACTAGCGAGGTCAATGTCTTGTATGTGCTAAATTAATAAATATTTGCCTGTTCAACCCTCATGTAAGATATACTCAACTTCTTAATCATTTCATTATTTTTTTTAACTTGCTTTTGATTTTCATACTAACATTAGTTTTAAGCGTGTATACTTACTAACACCATGGATTTATGTTTTCTGAATGAATAAATAAATAAAATTAAATAGAGTAAAACTTAAAGACTACTTAATGGCCTATGAATAAATTAATATACACAATTAATATTAACAATAAGTAACTATATACCGACTACTACTGACACGGTTAGCCTGCATCATCCCACTGCTGGGTCTCTCCTTATCTTTTCAGGTGGTTTTGTCCAGAACCAAAGTAAACCACTGGTCTTTAGTTTGGTCCAGCTCGTTCCGCCATCTTCTACGAAGTTTACCGCGACGCCTTCTAACTGTGTCAGGGCTCCAAAAAGTGGTTATTTTGGCCCACAAATCTTTGGGCATGCGGCAGACGTGGCTATTCCAGGATCACTTCAACTTAACGGCCTCTTTAGCAACGTCAACAATTTGCATCTTGGAACGCAGTATGGTGTTGCGTATATGGTCAGCTTGACGCTTGACTTGATCCGAATATATATTTACATGATGACGAATAAGCGGCGTTGTGTTTCGCTGCGACGTGTCACGAAATCTCTCACAAAACAAAAAAAATATTATAAATATAAAAATTTGACTGCTTCTCCTTCTATCTCATCAAAAGCCACAGATCTATGTGATTTTTTATGTGGAGATATTTGAAAAATAAAAACTTTTCTTGTAAGCCAAGCCACAAGCATAAGCTTGTATCTGACACGTTATTATAAAGAAAATTAGTTTCTGAAATGGGGTTTTTGAAGAAAAAACATCTCAAAAGATTTGGGTTTGGGTTGATCATGTATCTCAATTTAGAATATAAGAAGCTCAACAATGAAGGCTTACACACGTACCAGCACAATTTACCCGGCTTAAAATACGTTTGCTACCGGATAACCGGCACCTATCCGTTGGATGGAGCATGTGAAAAGGAGCTAAAAGGGTCGACGTACTTGCCTAGCTAGCGTGTGTGGGAAGAGGTGGAAGCCAAATGAATTTGTAACAATTTGTTGTATAGTTGTGATGTATATTTTCAGAGAAAATTGAAGATGAATGATTATTATGTTTTTGCTATTATTAAAACATTTTCTATAACATAACGTTCACACTGCTGCAACACATAACACTTCTCTATGAGAGAGAATCAATTAAAATTAAGAAATTTTTATTTCACCTAGGCCTACTTTGTAATTGCGTTGGCACTTAGAACCTAAACATCAGAAGCCTGGGTTTATTTTACGTATTTGACCACCTTATCAAGTGATGGTTAGCGATGATGTGGTCGAAAATGAAGCACGCTTGCCTAGAAGTAACCTATTCACTTGACTTAAAGACCTCCAGGTTATAGCTATCAGTAAACACAGACTCCGGCAGGGAATTCCACTCCGTAGCTGTACGTACAATGAAAGTATTCCTAAAATATTTAGTGCGTATGGGTAGGATATGCACCACTGCTTATAGCTAAAGAGTGAAATTTCGTGCTATTCACTTTTGACTTAAAGAAAGTCAAAAGTGAATAGGTTACTTCTAGGCAAGCGTAATTTATTTTCGACCATAATATCGCTTACCATCAGGTGAGATGGTGTTCAAACGTGAGCTTATCAACAAAAATATAACCTTATATTAAACCATCATAAAAATTTATCCACTATCCTCTACAAATAATGAATTCCCAAGATTACTACAGAACAGTTAGCATGTCCCACAGTTTACAAAGTATAAAACGTGGAAGCCTGAACAAGAGTTGTTACGATGCTAAACCCAGGGGGGGGGGGAGAGTTGAGCTGCTGGATTATGGCGCATTTTTCTCGCAACAAAATTAGCAGTTGTTCCGCTGGAGACTTAAGCTTTAGGTTGTGGGTAGAGTAGGAGCGGAGGTGGGAGCGGATTGAGACATAGTAATCATTTTAAAAGACAATTTTATCTTGGTAAAAGATCTTTCTCTCTGTCCTTAAATTGATGTTATTATGTATGTCTTTGTTTCTTTTTTATATTTATATGTATACACAGTCTGATAACTAACAGAGGGCGTTCCCGTTAACCCGCAATAGTATAGCATCCATACATGCTAAAAAAATATTACCGTTCGAAAACAAAATGTTTTTAGTTTTTAATATTAAAATATATTTATGAATGGCGGGCCGCGTGTGCGGCAATCTAATTGTTATAGTGCTTATACTATTGCGGGTTAACGGGAACGCCCTCGGTTAGTTAACATACTGTATATGTTTTGAGAATATAATTTATATAGTATTTTATATAGATAAATAGTACACCGTGGACTACCCGCGTATTTATTTTCTCCTTTTGTGTCACATCCATCCAAAGGTTGTCTGTAAAAGATCGCTTTTAGCGATAAGACCACCCATTGTATCACCCTTTTTAGTTGTTTAGTCCTTATTTGTTTTACTGTTATGGTGTACAATAAAGAATGTAATTATCTATCTATCTATTTATCTATTCTATTCTATTATGTCAATGACAATGATAGCCGGGAGCAAGGACTTAACGTGCCGTCTGAGGCATGGTAGAATCGTGGTATGTTAATAATATTACCCATCTATAGACTAGCCGCAGTAAGCGTTGCTTTAACTAAGATCTACCCGCGCGGCTGGTGCTACTTAGTTATTCACGAGCTGCTCAACAGAAAACGCGTGAAACTTATTCCGAATAAATTCACCGTCAAAAATTATTTTCTCCTTGAACCGCCTTTGCACTCCCCTCATGCTACCCTAACTATTACCTAGGTATTACAACACACATGTTCAAGCGCGCAATATTAGGATTATGCAACACTAAACGGCTTGCTAGAAAAATAACAAAAAAAAAACTTTAAGCGGAATATTTTATAAAGCAAACTATGGAAAGTATTTTTCATAAGTCCGACTCCATACTAGCATGTTTTGTTTACAGAAGAATTTATACTCTTTGTTCTCATATCGTCCTAGTACTTTTTTGTAATGGTGTTTTTTTTCGTGAACAATAAAAGTGTAAGGATTTTAATTAAGGAATTGCTTTAGATGCTTATTTACGAGAAATTTTTAACATTTTCTTAGTATAAAGTGACGGTATCAAAAAACGGTCGCTAAGCGATATTGAAATAACGTATATCATAGTAAGGTTGACGAAAAAATATCGCATTTTGGCTGTTGGAAGAGGATCTTCGTGCTTATTTTCGTAATCTAAGTTCTTTTAAACTTAATATATGTATAGATGTGTTACTTATTTGTACCAGTTTTCCTTTACGGGAATTGTCTGTATAAGATTCTAACACTAATATAACTAATAACACAAACAAAACCTTCTATTATAATACATCGTCTAAAAATACAACAAATACGTAGTTTCCAATACAAATAAACGAGTGTAAAACAAAGCGCGCTATTTAATTGAACCAGATTGAACTGGATCGGGCCGGATCGCAGTTCGGATAACCGGTTGATACCAGGATTATTCGGAATACTGAACATCGGTTAAATGGTTTAAAATATTTTGTTTTTTTTTTTTTTATGGAGTGTTTAAAAGAAAATGTGTTATCTTATTTAGGAAAGAAAGCTAATCATCACTCAACAATATCAACATTTGCTTAGTCTTTCACGACCATTTTCTGGTCGACTTTCAGTCTAACTGAAGCAAAGCACTAGTGTTTACATATCTCTGACCTCCAAAACCCAGTAACTGGGAAACACCCCCCCACCCCTTGGCCATACTGTTGTTACTACAAATGATTGCCGAGACATACGGCTGATACTATGAAATCCCTTCATCGATCATTCATTAGAGAAGATAGGCATAATCATAAAATAGTCAAAATGTCGGATACTATGGATATTCAGACGTCACCTTAACAAACAGTCATCGCCTTAAGGACTGGGTTTGCCATCTACAACAGCGATTGGTCGTCCACGGATGCCGCCAACCAATCACCGCCGAGCTACGCATCATCACAAATCTCTTTTTTTCTTGTTGGGTCCGTTTCATCACTACTGTCACGTCGCACGCATCTTTGTTCTAATCCATACCATATTGTAATATTCGCAATACACTGAAATGTCAAAGTAATTCCTGATGTCGACTACTTTATTTAAAGAACCTTCAGTCTCCACACACGCAGCAGAGCTGAAATGTCAACAATGGACAAACTGAAATTTCAATCAAACACTATTGACTTTTACAAAGCCAGTTTATTTGATTTGTCCCTTTTGTCTTAGACAAAGAAGTTTGAAGTCGTAATTACTAGTTATTTTAAGTAAGGACTGACAAACATAATTAATACTGAGAATTTACCTATCAGCAAAATTACCTGTGAGAACAGCTTGTTATTTAAGTTCTATTATTACTACATCAAAAGGCTGTGTTCAGCAGAATAAATGTAGACGTTAACATGTAAAACGGATGAATTTAATTATCATATAATTATTAGAGGTCTGGTCTAGAATACTGAGAATAGACAATTACAATTTAGTACTATATGTAGAGTGTGGAGGTGAGGGGGAACTAACAACCGCAAGATTTTATTTGTTTATTTTAATTAAAACGGTAAAAACAACCAAACCTGGGAGGAGACTAGTAATAATTGTGATTGATAATTCAAATTATATAAGATAAAATTAAAATGGAACACCGCCACCTCCACATTTATTGTACGTACACCCAAGTTGTGGAATTCTCTGCCGGCTTCTGTGTTCCCTGCCACTTATGACCTTTCAGCCTTTAAAGCAAGAGTAAATAGGCATCTTCTGGGCTCGCTCGTTCCATCGTAGACCTCATCTATCGCTTACCATCAGGCGAGATCGAGGTCAAAAACAGGCTCATTCGTAATAAAAAAACAGTAGACAATCTAGCATACGCATAGCATAGCATTTCTCTCGCAGAATACCAGACATGAACGTGTTAGATAATAGTAACTGATTATTATATTATATAATTAATATCATATTTTGCTAAAGATATTCACATTAATCTAATAACGTTATTGTATAAAACACTAATTTGTTACTTAGAAATAACCCTTCTTTGTGTGTTGAATCATCTGTCATCGTAAGACTAATATGTAATTGAACTAATTAATTTCAACATATCTACTGTATTTTTATATCATTTAATCATAGCTTAATGTTAAAATACAAAGGTTAACAAATTAGTGTTTTATACAATAACGTTATTAGATTAATGTGAATATCTTTAGCAAAATATGATATTAATTATATAATATAATAATCAGTTACTATTATCTAACAAACGCATAATTTTACTCTATTCGTCGGCAAACACATCACATTCAGGGTTGGTAGTCAAGAGGGCATTGAGCATCCTTAGAGTGCGACATACTGGGGATTCAGCTCTGGCGACAGTTTTGGAAGTCGGTGGAGCAAACAAATTGTGCAAGCGGTTCTGACGGTGATAGATAAATACATTCTTTATTGTACACCATAACAAGGTTCAATTTTCAAGGTTAAGCATCGCTAGCCGAGGTTGGTCCGTAGATTTATATATTTATTTACATGGGAGACCAACAGCTACTTAAACTAATCAAGAAACAGTGTGAAAATTTGACAGCCAAATACAGGTCTCCACGTATAGTTTCATGTGAAGTGAAGGAACACTGTGAACGACATAGTACTGTCAGCAGGAAAACTGTACACTTAACACTAATAACATAATAATATGTAAAAACCTAAACACAACTAAATTGACAACTTGAGTCTATTGAGAAACGGGCCAAGAGACTCATTGGCAACGATTCACTGGTCGAATCAAAGCTCCAGAGCCTTGAGCACCGACGACGAGTTGCAAGTCTATCGGTTTTCTACCGGTTACATTTCGGGGAGTGTGCCATGGAATTACACAATCTAATTCCGCCAAGCCCGTTCCATCATCGGACTACAAGACAAACGGCGATGCGCCATCGGTACATGGTGGACATTCCACCCATACGCACGAAACGTTTTAGGAATACTTTCATTGTGCGTACTGCTAAGGAGTGGAATTCCCTGCCGAAGTCTGTGTTTCCTGATCGCTATAACCTGGGAGTCTTTAATTCAAGAGTGAATAGGTTACTTCTAGGCAAGCGTGCTCCATCTTCGACCACATCATCACTTGCTTGCACTTGCTCAACGTGCTTTCCACGCTTGTTTTGGCACGGCGGCCTTACACTGTCAACATTTTCCAAACTCCGTGCTACTACAGAGAAATTCCTTACGGATGAACCCAATAGCTCTGATTGCCCGACACTCGACCAATGCAACAGGCTTTTTTTATACAGGGTTAATTGTAAAACACCGAAAACCTCTCAGGACTATGTTACTAACATCATAATCAACAACTTTTGTTCTATGACTTTTAAAAATTCGTCATATTTTAGTTCACCAGATTTTCATACAAAAATAAAAATATTTAAATTGAACGCCCTAAATGTTACGAAGTCTATGCGAAGCAAAAGAAAGCGATATTATAAATCGCGTAGACTTTGTGACATTTAGGGCGTTAAATTTAAATATTAATTTGGTGTTTTAAAATTAACCCTGTATATTCTAGTTCAGCCCAATCTTGACCACAATCTCGCCTGATGGTAAGCGATAGATGAGGTCTACGACGAAACGAGCGAGCACAGACGATGCCTATTCACTCTTGCTTTAAAGGTTGAGGTCCTCCATGCAACGTCGTAAATAATTAAAAACACAACAAATTCTATCAACCCCATTTACAGTTGAAACTGCGCAGGTATTCTCAACAATCTAGTAAGAATCAGCTTGGAAACTAGATAAACTATCGATTGCTAGGAACGCTTCAAACTACTTGAGTACATACCTTACCTAACTGTGGAAGTGTACCACTATTATTTGGCATGGAATCATGATAATTTTCATGTCTCAAGAGTAGAACTGCAGGCTATTGACTTTTTATTTTACACCACCGCCACATCATCACTTACCATCAGGTGAGACGGCAGTCAAACGCGAGTATTCTGTCAGTAAAAAAAAAAGATTTTTAATTAATTTATATTTAGGTTACCGTGGCGGTGTAGTGCGTCTGGCATGTTCGCGGAGAACAGAGTTGACGGTTTCCATGCTGTATTACGCAAAGCTAGGACCTCCTTTATGAGCCGTGTTCATGATTCTGACAATGGAATATTGAGAGCCATATATGAAGCTAATTACTTCTTTATATACGGCTGTCAATATTCCTGCTAATTAGTTAATTTAATAGATCTGTATTTTTTTTTTATTTTATTTGTTTGTAATGTTTTTAATATGATTTTAACGACTGAATTGAATGGAGTTGTATAGTTGAATTGCTTTGTAAGTGTATTTCTTTATTTATTTCTTTTTCTATTACTTTATGTTTTTATATGGGCCTGCGTGCCTGCAATGAAGGATTTTTTTTTTAATATTCTGGCTCACGTGATGATGTGGTCGAAGGTGGAGCACGCTTGCCTAGAAGTAACCAATTCACTCTTGACTTAAAGACTCCCAGGTTATAGCATTCAGGAAACAAAATCCTGCAGGAAATTCCACTCCTTAGCCCTACGCACGATGAAAGTATTCCCAAAACGTACTAACTAACTAACGTGTTAGAAAAAAGCTAAGCAAATGATTGTGATATCTATGCAAAAATTAGTGGTCTTGTGGTCATATTGTCACAACGTACTTGTCTGTGGAACCTTAAGGTACTTTTGGATTGAAGTAATCGTGACGTTGACTCCTTAAGCCGTTACAGAAAGTTTAAAGTACCCTCGTTTGAGATAAAAGTTTTAAATCGGTGTTACGATACATCTGGTCGTGTTCTCATGTCCACTGAAAGGGTTCGGAGGGATCAGTCCGGTCAACGGGTCAGCGACGTGACTACACTAATGGAAAATGTATCTATCTAATGAGATATGTTATGTATTTTTTGTGCACCTACTGTACGCAAGATATGATAGACAAATGCGAGCCTATTACTCCAGTAATCAAACACGCAGGCCTTGTGCAAGTTGGTGAATGATACATGTCCTAGAATTTTTTGGTGACATAACGGTTTCCTCCCGATGTTTCCCATCGCCATTTTGAAAGTTGTGGCGAAGATATAAATTACACAAAGTATTGTGAAAGGAAACCACTCGAATATTTTTATTTGGTATCACATTAGCAGAAATAAAATAATGTACATTATCTGAATTAATTATAATAATAAGAACAGATTAATTTATTGGTATCGTTACAGACACTACATTTTACAAACTTTAGAGTAATTACACATTTGTACATACCTTAGTTAAATAATAGGTACAATACTACTATCACTCCCCGCCCGATCACTATGTTTGGCAAGCCAATCCCTTGGGAGAAGTGAGCCAAATACTTAGGTGTGATCCTCGACTAGTTCCTTAACTTCAGTGAGCACATAAGGTCGGTTCGCTCGCGAGCCGCTTTCGCTCTCGGTAGGCTCCACGCCTTGCTGAATAAACACAGTAAGCTCTCCCTTAGATGTAAAATCCGAATCTACACGACATGCATACGTCCTATCATGACGTACGCCTGTCCGGTGTTTGCTCATGCCAGTCCCAATCAGATCCATAGGATGCAAGTCATTCAGAACCGTTTTTTCCGAAAGGCCACGGGCGCGCCCTGGTTCTTGAGGAATGAGGATCTCCACGTAGACCTCAAACTCCCGACCAAAAAGCAAGTGTTGAAACGCATGTCAGTGCGTTACTTCACCTCTGCTGATACCCACACTAACCCCCTGATCGTATCGGCCGCCCGATACAGACTCTCCAAGATTTCTCGGGTTCGTCGCCCGCGTAACGTCCTAGACGAGCCTGACGACCCCACCACCATCCGACAAGAGAGCATTAGGTAAACCAGCACTCTTAGAAAATACACATACAAAACGCGTTCCGTATTCCGGCCTCGCCGACGAGGCCCATCGCGACGTCCGCGTACTTGTAATGGAAATCCTCCCCGACCTTTGCCAAACGAGCCAGCCCGCGATGCTGAGCCAGTAGCAATAAATACTCCCCTAAATACGACCCAGCCTGTCCCCTTGCTGCCCTCCCAAAATGACCCCGCTATGCCGAGGCCCGTACTCCACAGGGAGTGCCCTTAGCGTGCGGTCATTAGCTGTAAGTAAACTTTAGTTTGTAAGCCCTGGCTGGGGGCCTTTAATTTATTAGAGGTCACCACAGGACAGACCGGTTAAGTAGACGCACAGCCTTACTGAGCTGATCTACGAGTGGCCCTACCTAAAAAAACAAAAAAAAAAAAATAAAAAAAAACTACTATCACTACCGTATTCTTATTCCTCTGACCGTTCACTTCGGCTCTCGTTGCAATACTGTGCCTGCGCTGGTGCCACGTCCTCCATCTGACGATCGTAATCATGGTGGAAGGAAGGTGGCACCAGTGCAGCCAACATTAGAATTATGAATGAAGTGACGTGTTAGCTTATTTCTTAATAAGTAAGATATGATATTATAAAAACTTTTTACCAAAAAATTAAACCGACTCCCAAAAAACACTGCAAAGTGAAAAATAACTTTAATTTCGGTAGTCGGTGTCTAGTTTTGTTTTTTCGTTTTTGGCACCGACTTCCGAAATTAAAGTTATTTTTCACTTTGCAGTGTTTTTTGGGAGTCGGTTTAATTTTTTGGTAAAAAGTTTTTATTTCACTTTTTTTAGTTGGATGATTTTTAATTTACCTAGTTACAAGAGCCTAAATGTCAACTACTTATAACCTTTTACAAAATATTGCTTTTCCCAATGCTGGGCCGTTAATTGTTGAGGAGTTCTCCTGGTACTTCACCATCAGCTCTACATCACCATATATATGCATTGTGACGAGCATAAAGTGCTTAACATCCATATTCAGGTAATCGAATCGCAATCCACTCAATACTTATTATTGAGTAGTTTCGGTGGCCATCTGTGGTCTTCATCATCAGTTCCACTTCCCCAAATGGTACTTTTTGAGAGCAACTGCACAAGTTACTATAAGAAATACCCAAAACGCCATAGGTGTGCCTATAATATTTAAAGAGTTCCCTCGATTTCTCCAGGATCCCATCATCAGATCCTGACTTTGGTGATAATGGTACCAATTTCGACGTATACCCATTCGAACAAAAAAAGAATTTTCCAAATCGGTTCAGCCGTCTTCGAGTACTCGATGATCATACATAAAAAAAAAAAAAAAAAAAAAAAAAATATACGCGTCGAATTGATAACCTCCTCTTTTTGTCGTCGGTTGAAAATGATCTTTAACATTATAAAATAAGATACATTATAAATAGGCATTTAACATAAATTCGGATGTTTATTACTTAGTTTCTAAGAATTGTGTCTGACCGGGTTCGACCCACCACCTTCCATTTGCAATTCGGTACGGAACCACTAAGCCGCAACTGCTCTCGTAATACAGATAAAACTTAAAAAAAAACCCTACACAAAAAGTACTTAAAAGTAGTTTAAGAAACCGCCCATAAAAAGTAAAATAATAATAATGCTTTATGACCCTTAGAAATCCAATGGAACAAATGTTTATTGTAATGTGAATTGAAAAATATTTAACAAGCCGTCTCTAAACACTATATTTTCTTTTTTTTTTTTGTTGATAATAAACTCGCGTTTGACCACCATCTCACCTGATAAGGTGGTAAGGTAAGGTAAGTGATGATGTGGTCGAAGATGGAGCACGCTTACCTAGAAGTAACCTATTCACTCTTGACTTAAAGACCCCTAGGTTATAGCTATCGGGAAACACAGACTCCAGCAGGGAATTCCACTCCTTAGCCACACGCACAATGAAGGTATTCCCAAAACGTTTAGTGCGTATAGGTGGGATGTCCATTATGTAACGATGGCGCATCGCCGTTTGTCTTGTAGTCCGATGATGGAACGGGCTTGGCGGAATTAGATTGTGTAATTCCATCGCACACTCCCCGAAATGTAACCGATACAAAACCGATAAAAACCGATTTTCTGATGAAATTTAACAATAAAGTATAGATTCAATTTAACGATATTTGTTTTTCGACATTCCTAGATATAGATTTTTTGTAGTAAATTGAAATAATCTTTAAATGTCGATTCTGAACTAGGAACACCCCGCCGCGACTTTAAATCACTACGAAAAATCTAAAAGGAAAAACCTACCTACCTACCTCAGGTACGAAGGTATCACTCCGACAACTTCCGAACTCCGAGGTACTACTAATAAATACCCAATAATACTTTTTGTCCGACATGGAAATCGAATCTGAGACCTGATGTTCAACAGCCACTACATCAACGAGGCGATGAACATGATTACATTAGGTACACAATTTTAAATACACAGACACACTATCTCATCAAAAGCCGGAAAGTTCAAATATTTATCTCGACGTTCGCTGTTCCAATCGAACGCAAGCAAACGTCCAGTACTAATTAACACAATTAAGAATAAAGGATTTAACATCATTATTTGTAAACTTACATCTCTGTGTGTTGATTTTTCATTAAAAATAATAAACATTCGTTGAAAATCCGGATTGAATGTGAAAAGGGATGCCTCACAATTATTTTGCATCACTCAATCGCTTTCATGATTTTGTAAATCATAATGTAATTGGTGATTGTAAATGATTGCACTGCCTTTCATTTTGAGACCTGAACAACTTTTACTGATGAACTTCGTTTGTTCATTAGTGATCATGGCGCTTGCAAAAGTGCCGAAATATCGGATACTCAAAACAATCAGTATACTCATTGATATATTAAAAGGAGGAAGATACGGTACTAGACACAGCGTTTGGTCCTACAAAACTAAGTGATTGCCCGTAGTTGGCACTCAGTCGCGTAAGGAACGTTGTTGATCACAGAGCTCAAGAAATTCTCGTCTCTTCGTATTGTTAAGATATTTTTGGAATAAATACGCGTCAAAATTACTTCTTGTGAAGCTAGACAGTGTTTTAGTTACACCAGGAAGAAAAATAAGAGACATGGGTCATGGGATCACTTACTACGTACTTACCTAATACATGCAATCTCATTTCATTCATAAGCGCCAACATTCGGCAGCTGAGGCGATTTCGCTCGCACTACAGCGCCGTCTCCTATCTCTATCCTTGTCTATCGGTAACTGTAGGTTCGGGACTGATGACGACACTGAACACAGATGTGTGAGTTACCGTGCATGTATTCGTGCGCCGAGCCCAGGTTTACTGACTCTTGACTTAAAACCCTCAGCTATCAGAAAACACAGACTCCGGCTTTCTTACAAACAATGTATTTCGATCTTTTTTAGTAGTCGGACTCTTATAATCACAAGGGAGACCTCCAAATATGTTTTATTTCAACTGACACTATTATTCTTTATTTTAAAAAGAGAATTAAGAATATTGGTAGAATTCACATTACTAGCAATCTTGTTAACCCCTGCAACTAATCTAAATATGCTTATGTCTGGAGTGCGTTTACGGCAACAGTGTAGAGTGCGTTTCGAACCTACGACCTCTCGATCAGAAGTCCACCGTCCAAGTGCGGAGGGAAATGCGTTTTATTCACAGTCTATGTATATATGTATGTTTGTACCTATGTGGCGTTGTAAAGGCCTAACGTGCGAGCCGATTTTGATAATTCTTACGTCAATGGATTTGTCTTAACCTTGCGAGTGTCACTAAAGACATGACATCAAAATACACCACAACGACAACCAGGTGCCATATTGTCGAAAATAAAAATCACGTAATATTTTATAATAATTTTTAATGGTTACAAAAAATCTTAGCACTAGGTTACAATTTTTTTAATTATTTGGTAATTTTATGTGCTAACAATAAGAATCTAACATCTGTAACCGAACTAGGCTGTGCCTGTACTTCGGTTATCAGCGCCAATACTCAACAAATGTTGACATCCATCATACAATTAAGATTTTTTTTTTTAAGATCAAGCGAGATCAAGAATCGCAAAAGCTATGTTGTGAATGTGAGAGCAATGTGAGATAACAACGAATATTATGAATAGATTACCGCACTGTCTGACAATTTGAGTGCTTTATACGGCCCACCCAAATTACCTTACTTTGGTATTGTTTGTCAAATCGTTCGAGTTCCTTAAGGTTCTAAGTTGAGCTATGCGATATTTGACAAATGCTTGCACTGTTTCGACGGGCCTGCTCAAATCTGTGTGATTCTGTCCTCTAAAGGACGCCACAGACATTAACCTACATGGCTCTCATATGATTTGATCACTACAGATTGTCTGGACTTTAAAAGAGATGTTGACCTCTGAGTTTGTTTCAGTGTTTCTTCGTTTCTTCTCAGAGTAATCAGTTAGGAAACACTGGCCTCATCTAGTTTACATTTACGAAAAAAAAAAGACGTGTGGAAGTGTTATTTATAACCTACTAGCTTTTGCCCGCAACTTCATTCTCGTGGGAGGTTTTTCCCGCGTAAATCCCGATCTCGTTAGAATTTCGAGATAAAACGTATTCTATGTGCGTTTCCTGGTTCTAAGCTACGTCCCTACCGATTTTCAGCCAAATCGGTTCAGCCGTTCTTGAGTTATAAATAGTGTAACTAACACCACTTTCTTTTATATATATAGTTTTGCAAAATAAACATCATTATTTTATTATTTCATTTCATTATTTCATTATGTCAAGTAGAGTTTTTCAAATGGTAGTATGATTCTAATTCTTCCTTTCTTTCTTCTCCCACAGATCATGCATCAGCGATCGTTGGCACGACGGCTCGACTAAGGTGCCGCATCGATGGCCGGTCTTGCGGTGCCATGCACAGCATCAAGTGGTACAAGTCTGAGTCCAGGCTCTATGTATACTCAATCTCTGGGAACACGGCCATTGATCGGCCGGAGGGACCTATGAAAGACAGGTGAGTCAATTTTGACACTTATTTGACAAATATGACTTTAACAAAACCTGCGTCGGGTTCCAAATAAGTAAAAAAATCTCTGCTATTTAGTACAAAGTATCTATATAATAAACGGAAACAATGCACTTTCAACAATGAATTGCAATTATTTGTAATAGGCCTCGAAATTAATAATATTAATTAATATTTTAAAACATTAGTACAGTCTGTTACATACATATTATAAGTATAAATTATTAGTAGATGATCCCTGACGAAAAGTCTCAATTTTAAGTAGATTTAGTGACCTACACAGACAGCTAGGCCTACCTGTGTTAAGGTTTGCCAGCCCTGAATGTAGAAATGAAAGAATTATAATAAAGAAAGCCTCCAGCCAGCGCTTTAAACAAACTTACAAACTAAGCGACTACACGCTAAGGGGAGACGTTCTTATGGGGTACGGATCTTAGCTTGGGGCGCCACTTGGGGATGACAGCTAGGGACGGACTGAATCGGAATCTATTATTTCTCTAGAAGACGATGACTTAGTAATTGTTAACTAAACTGAATAAATGAATGAACTTATATATTGTATATATGTTGGTTCCATTAAATCCGACGTGAACTTAAAGCTATCTTCAGAAACGTTCGAGTGCGCGTAACATAAAAAATGCTGTAGCCTAAACGAACTAACAAATATCGCTATATAACAGATATTATGGTAGATTTAATATGATAGATAGATAGATAGAATATACTTTATTGTACACCAAAAATTGGAACACACTTACATAACCTTCTTTCTATAACTTTGGTTACAATGGCGGTCTTATCGCTGAGAGCGATATCTTCCAGACAACCTTTGGAAGGACTTTAAAAGCTTTAATTGAAATTGGGGAGGGCTAAATTAGTGCACTACAAATACTCATAACGGAAAAAAAGAACTAATTGAAATATATAAGTATATATATATATATATATATAAATACAATACATAATTATATAAAATATATAAATGTAATGTGTTCTATATCATCGTGTGGAGAAAAACAAAGATATAATCATAAATTTGAAAGAAAATGATTGGCAACCGAGCTTTTAAAAGCAGCGAGTGACTTTGCTTGTCTTACTGACACCGGCACTGCATTCCACAACCGAATAGCCTGCACCGTAAAAGAATGGTCGTAAAATTTAGTGGAATGTGTAGGCATCAAAAGTCTCAAATTTTCCGATGATCTCAAATCTCTACCATGTGTGTCACGAAGGAACTTAAATCGTTCTTTGAGATAAAAGGGAGTCGTTGGATTGAAAAGAATACTGTAGAGTAATGATAAAATATGTGTATTCCGGCGAAGGCGGATAGGCAGCCACTTGAGTTTAATGCGAAACTCAGAAACATGATCATACTTGCGCAAACCAAATATGAATCTGATACAAAAATTTTGGAGTCGCTCAAGCTTATCTAACTGCACTTCAGTGAGATCTGGATAACTTGCATCAGCATAGTCGAGGATAGGGAGAAGAAGAGATTGGGCAAGCGCAGTTTTAGTGGCAGTCGGCAGGAAATTGCGCAATCTGCGTAAAGACCCCGCAGAGGCAAACAGTTTGCGGCTCACTTCCTGCAACTGGGGACCCCAAGACAAATCCTTATCAATATAAATACCAAGGTCTCTTACTGAGTCACAGTAAGGTATAACAGCTCCATCAAAAACGATTTGGGGAAGGGTCATCCAGTCAATTTTGGAACGTAGCCTAGGGCTGCCAACAATAATGACTTGAGTCTTCGCAGGATTAACCCTCAAACCATGATCCAAACTCCAGTCAGAAATACGCGCTAAGTCTTTATTCACTATCTTCACCGCCTCAGACAATTCCTCAACGGGAGCTTGTGAATAAATTTGCAGATCATCAGCATAAAGGTGGTAGGATGAGAGAAGTTAATTAGAAATTGAATTAATAAATATGGCGAAAAGAAGAGGAGAGAGAACGCCCCCCTGCGGTATGCCAGCAGTAGTATTGCACCATGAAGACAATGCAAATACGTTGTCGGCGGCCACACAGTTAACTACGAAACCAATCAATAGCTGTTGGAGATATGTTAAGAGAGCACAGTATCCCGAGCAAGACATCAAAATCAACAGTGTTAAAAGCATTACTGAAATCAAGTAAGAAAAGGACCATCAGTTTCCCACAGTCCATTCCTGATCTTATATCGTCGTAACATTAATAACAAGAGCTGTGGTAGTGCTATGCCCTGGACGAAACCCGGATTGGTAAAAATTAAGGAGTCTGTTTCTACAGAGGAAAGCACTAAGCTGGCTATGGATAAGGCTTTCTAGGACTTTGGAGAGGAACGGTAAAATGGAGATAGTACGGAATTCAGAAAAAGAAACAGGATTCCTTTTTTTTGGAAGAGGGGTTATTTGAGCTTCTTTCCATAGATATGGAAAGACACCAGAGGATAAGGAATAATTTAGGATATGACAAATGACAGGAAGGATTTCGTCAAGTATAGGGAGTATCATCTTGCGACTAACACAGTCACTACCAACAGCATTTGATGTAATTGATAAAATACTCTTCTTAACATCACAACTAGCAAATTGATTAAAAACAAAAGTAGAATAATCGGGAGTGGGAAGAGACGAAAGATTATCTAGAGTTTTAGCTTTAACAGCTCCATTGAAACTACAAGAGGTGGAAAAATCATGATTGAGTGATTCAAGATCTATATCTTTAGGGATAGACTCTTGACGTGACTTCCCAATTCCCATTGATCTGAGAAATTTCCAGTCTTTAGCTGGATCACCGTTTTCAACAGACTCATGAATGTGGCGGCGTTGGGCATCCCTACAAACCAAGTTGCTGCGATTTCGGATAGCAACGTATTTCTCACGATTTAAGGAGCTAGGTCTGCACTTGTATCTAGACTTTGCTGCTGCCTTTTTTTGCAAAATTCCTTTGCTTAATATTCATAGCATTTAAGCTCAAGAAAAGGATTTGTCTATGGGTTAACATATAGGTGGCTAATTTTCAGGTATCTGACATCTTTAGGGGGCAGCGTGATACTGTTCAACTAATGCGCCATTTTTTGGCGAGTTGCTTATAATATCATTATCAAAAATGTTTTATACAATGACTTTTATATTATTTAAGTATTATAAAACACTACACATTTCTTTTACATTATTTTATACTACTTACCCTCGTTCGTGTGTCACAGCAGGGTGCCAACTGAAAACCGGCACTGGGTGTCTTTCGCCCAGCAAATGCTGAGTTGGTAACCCTTTAGGCGTGGGCATTCTCAGCGTAATTTCTGTTGTTATTGTTTTGCGATACTCATAATTCGAACTAAGCTCTTTATATTGATTCTAGTTGAGCCCCGCGGTTTCACTCGCGTTCATTTGAGGAAAAAACTAAAATTAACTAAAATCGGTTAAGTGGTTTAGATTTCTCAAACAATCTTTCATGTTAGACTCGATTTTTCAACTAATTTCATTCCAAATGTCATCCAAATCGGTGCTATGATTTAGTCGTGAAAGTGTAACAAACAGAGAGACAGACAGGCTCTTGCATTTATAATGACTATGAATGGATTTTATTCTATTCTACATAACGACCCTCAAAGATACACAATATTGCAGCCAAGACTTACTGAGAGTGATTTCAAAGGCATAGAAGAGTCTCTTTAAGCAGTGAATGATAGATAAATAGATATACTCGTTATTGTACATCATAACAGAAACAAATAAGGACTTAACAATTAAAAATGGTGACACAATTATGGGTGGTCTTATCTACTAATTTGGCAAGCATTGCATAACCTTAAGAATCGGACCTGACTGTTAATTTTAAGCCCCGAGCACAATAGAGATATGGGCAGTACAGAAACTAAGCCTAGTTGAGGACATAATTACCTACGCTACATTGAAGGAACAGGGTTGTAACTTTTGATGATTCAGGTATTGTTTTCTTTTTCATAGAATTTAAATAACTACCCAGCTTACAAATACAATTTAAATAGGCAATCTCATGGCGTCGGTTAATTTCAGAAAAAGACGGATAGTTTAAACACGAAAAACAATTTAATATTATCACACAACAACTTGTAGAACTATAGAACTTTATCAATACGGCGGCATAGCCTTGATTTATATTTTGATACAAATATTGCACTATCGGCTTTAAAAATCCTCATAACCGCTTCATTCTGGATTTATAAGTAATAAGATCACAAATTACTTATGGTCGCGGACTTATAATTCGATAACGATTATAAGTATAACAATAACAATAAATAAATCATTCGGGTTCAAACAGCCGTACACAACGCAATAGGTTCGTGGAATTTTCGGAGATAAATAAAATTTAAACGTGACCACTCGTTTTGACGCGACACGCACTACTGAGAGCACTGTGACCTTGGCTTAGGAGTCTCGTCGGTGCGCATGTTTGTATGAGTGTGCTGTTTCGAGCATTTGTAGGTAGATTCCGTACTGTCTGTCCATATTTTTATACTGTGCCCCGAGCTCCTCAACTCGCCAAACTTAAATCAGCACGAAGTAAACAGCTCAGATAAAGATTATGACGTCATGGCGGCCATTGTCCACAAAGCTGCACTTACCGACTATTGTGCGAAATGACACGCGCGATACATCTCTGCTTCGCGTCATTTCGTGTGAAAAATTCTCTTGTATTGTCTTATTTTCTGTGAACTCGTTGTTGTATAAAGACATATTTTTGACATATTTTTTTCATGATTTTAATGCGAATGCGGGTAGGTTTCGGTTTAAAGAAATTTATTTCTGACCAGCTCTTCACCCGCGACTCCGTTTGCGTAGATATTCAAATAATTTATAGCTTATAGCAGTCACCAGTATTACACCTTATTATCAATAAAATATTTTTTAGAATTGGATCATTCGTTCAGGAGATTATCCCTACATACAAACTTACAAACAAATTTTCGATACTTCTAAAACTATCTAAATATATATAACTATAAGTCTATCGGTTTTCTATCGGTTACATTTCGGGGAGTGTGCGATGGAATTACAAAATCTAATTCCGCCAAGCCCGTTCCATCATCGGACTACGAGACAAACGGCGAAGCGCCATCGTTACATGGTGGACATGCCACCCATACGCACAAAACGTTTTGGGAATACCTTCATTGTGCGGACGGCTAAGGAGTGGAATTCCCTGCCGGAGTCTGTTTCCCGACGGCTACAACCTAGGAGTCTTTAAGTCCAGAGTGAATAGGTTACTTTTAGGTAAGCGTGCTCCATCTTCGATCACATCATCACTTACCATCATTTGAGATAGTGGTCAAACGCGAACCTATTTTCAATTAAAAAAAAAAACTCAAAGGTGACTGACTGACTGACTGACTGACATAGTGATCTATCAACGCACAGCCCAAATCACTAGACGGATCGGGCTGAAATTTGGCATGAAGGTACATGTTATGACGTAGGCATCCGCTAAGAAAGGATTTTGCGAAATTCTCACGGGATCGGGGTTTACACAGGAAAAACTTTCCACGCTGGCGAAGCCGCTGGCACAAGCTAGTCTTAAATATAAATCTATCGAGTACATCATGTAGGTAGGTTAACTGTTGGTGGGCCAAATACAACTTAATAAAAGTTATGTTAAGATTTATTTAATATGAAGGTGCTGCTAATGTCATTAATTAAACAAATAAAAAGTAACCGATCCAAAAACGATAGACTTGCAACTCGTCGCCGATGTTCAAGGCTCTGAATCCTTGATCCGACCAGTTAATCGTTGCCAATGAGACTTTTAGCCCGTTTCTCTATAAACTGCATCAAGCTGGTATTTGGCACATCCGTCACAGAGACGACTGAACCTGCGCTTGGTACAGGTTGAGCATCTGTTCCGGGGTGAAGTACTGTCTCATTTTTGCTCTCTCTTTAGAACTCTGCTTATAAAGATATTCACGCGATATTCATTTGTCAATCCTCTCATACCTAAATAACCTGTATTATGGATACATTGTAAGAATGATATTTTAAAAGAGTAACTTGCCGTTTCTTGCCGTTTCTTCTCCATACAAAACGACCAATTTCGAACCATGCCCTAACTGCTGACGTTTTGTAGGCCTATGTGAAAGAAAACATTTTGAGTTTGAGTTTGAATTTGAATCGGCAACTTTATCTTTTTTCGGTGGGAAAATCATGAATTAACTTTCCCGCTCTGGGTGGAGAAGTAAAAAGCATCAGGCTTCTATTGATTAACCGACCCTGTTCTGTCAGAAGCCCTTGTGTTTTGGGGTCGCGATATCTTGTTAGAACATTGCCGCAACTCCGACAGGCATTGGAACTATCGCGCCCCGTCTACGGTATTTACTGCTCTTTGAGGCGCGCGTGGAACACGACGCGCCATCGACCTGGGCCTGGTCCTTACCGAACGGTGAGCTACCCTTGCTCGCAGCCCGTAAGCCTGCGGTGGCCAGAGATCGGCTCGCGATCCTCAGCAAATTTACCCAAGGTGAAATTTTGAGATGACAGTGATTCTAACAGTAATCAATCAATATTAATTTTCACACTAACTGCCAACATTGATTTCTTGATATTAATAGAGGCTTCATCTATTTTAATTGGATAAAATAAAAATTTGTGGAATGTAATAATTTGTAATTTATTTTAAAAATTAATATTATTTATCAATAGTCAGATGGTCGACCAAATACCTAAACGAAAATTAAATTAAACATGTTACTATAATTTCAGAGCACATACTTAAAAAATCATGATATTTTACCATATCACTTTCCAAACGTATAATTCAATAAATTAGTAAACAAATCACAAATAACATTTAAAATTAAACATAATTATCCGAACTAAAGTAACAGCTGATCACATTAATATTTCAGCAAATTAGTCTAGACAGCCCTGATATCTGTTACACTTACAAATCCGTGAATATACAGCCATCGCAATGAATTTTCAACCTTATACTCATTTACATAAGGTAGTCAGTACCTGCATTAAAGGTTTGCTAAATTGACTTTCGAACTGGACAAACGTAATTATCTTTACTTACTCGAATTGTAATTTAAACCATATATTTATGGGGATAAGGTTAACATTACATTCAGGGATAAAATCTGAAGTAAATCAATACAAACAATTCCGGTCTCTATTTTCATCAGCATAAGGCACATGTAGTGTTGATAAGTTTTCGTCGATATTTTTTTTCTGTGTTGCCAACACATTCGAGTTTAGACTTTATTTGTATGTATTTAAGGTCCAAATGAAGTGCAAATAGGTTGGTTATCGCGTTCACTGTAAAACTAATTGAATTCACAATGAGCTCAAAATGGAAGACTTGTTACGTGTCGAGGCAATTTTTAAAATTGGTTTCGCTATTTGTTGACAAGAATTGTTTTTGTATTTTTGGAAAAAATGTGGCCAACGCTACTATTTTTTTCGTTTGTTTTTGCAATATACCGTCCTACGTACTATTCCATACTTTACTTTGACTACTTACTCAAAGTTTCTTAAAATAATAATTAATAACTTTCTTAAGTCATGTGATACAATCATTGTAATTTTATTATTCTTTATAATACAATAAATACATACAATACATACCTAACGTTTTTTGTCCACTGTGTATACTTTCGCCTTTAAATTCCGTTAAATAATAATAATAATAATAATTCCACAACTTTCACACAACGCCATCTAGTCCCAAACCAAGCAGAGCTTGTGCTATGAGTACTAGACAACTGATAAACATACATATATATTTCTAAATAAATACATATTATAGAGAAATAATCTCTACTAATCTTTATTTTGAATACAAATACTATTTGTCAAGTTTTGTCTTCATTATCACGTAAATTCTTAACCAAGTCCTAAAACGATCGCATAAAATTAATTCCAGCAAAAAATTCAAAAATAAAGATAAAATACTTCTTCATCAGAATGAGCGTACGAATGAATGACTAATTCCCTCTTTTATACTAAAAGAAAATCTTGAAAGAGATTAATAAGTATTGCCTTTATATTGACACGTAATCCGGTCGATCGAAAAAGATGGAACATTGAGCTATAGGGATGGGTCGCAGAGACAGCGATAAGCGATTTTTTATTTTCCGCGATACCCAAGCGTAGATGTGGTACATAGCTCGGCAAACACAAGATTTGTACATAATATGTAAAAACAAAGCAACACATTAACATGAAAAACAATATTTTGTATTTTTTTTTATTACTGATGAGCACGTTCTTGACCTCGATCTCGCCTGATGGTAAGTGATAGATGAGGTCTACTATGTGTGTCTCACAGGGAATCTTACTCCTGTAATGACGGCAAACATTTTGATATTTATTGCAATTAAGTCAACAAAAACGAATTTTAGTGATAACTGTATTTAAATCAACATAACGTAAGTACTCGGTGGTGAATTTTAATAATAATCACAACTTATGTCTTTGCTATTGATATCCTACAATAATTTACAAGCAAGTGAATCAGTACCTGTGCAATGAGCAACATGGCTTTCGTGAAAAAAGATCCGTCAACACTAACTTACTTACACTAGTTAATTATATATCTACTAGTCTTGATCGCAGACGCCAGGTTGACGTTCTATACTTTGATTTCCAAAAAGCGTTTGATAGAGTCAATAATGACGTCTTGTTCTCAAAGCTCAGTGCGATAGGTGTTGCTCCAGGATTCCTACGGCTTCTTGCAGACTATTTGCGGGACCGACAACAATTTGTTAGATTAGGTTTGTACGAGTCACTCCCATACCACACTCGCTCGGGTGTGAGTCAAGGTTCGGTAGTCGGCCCTCTCCTTTTCATTTTGATGATAAACGACCTCCCTGATATGGTTGTAAATGCCAGATGCCTCTTATATGCTGATGACTTAAAGCTATTTTATGAAATAAAGTCTGAGCTCGATTGCCAAGCTTTGCAATCAGACATTGATTCAGTATATAAGTGGAGTTTAGAAAATAAAATGAAATTTAATAAATCAAAATGCTACGTAATTTCTTTCGGTCGAATGCGGCGCCCAGTCAACTTTCTATACACATTGAATGGAGATACAATAGCAAGAACTGATTCCATGAAAGACCTGGGTGTCATATTCGACCGTAAGCTTACTTTCCACGACCACATCACATCTACCGCGAAGGAGTCCTTCAGGCGCCTTGGCTTTGTTTTAAGAAACTGTCGTGATTTCCAAAACCCTCACGTAATAAAGCTTGTTTTTGGGGCATTAGTCCGTAGCAAACTTGAGTCTAGTGCGTGCGTATGGAATCCTTTTGAAAAGCAGTATGCGCTAGTTCTAGAAAAAGTACAAAAAGCATTCCTAAGATACCTTTACAAACACTTGTATGGGTATTATCCATTCCTGTATCCCACTAAATTTCTGTTGGGTTGCTTGTCTTTCAATTCGTTGGAAGTGAGACGGTCGCGTGATCAGATGACTGTGATATTTAAGATTATCAGGGGAATGATTGATGCACCTGACCTGCATAATGAGGTCTGCAATCTGTTTGTTCCGGACAACTACTGTGCTCATAGAAAACACCGCCTACTGGCTGTTCCCACTCGTCGCACAGTTGCACACTCCAAGTCGCCTATTCTTCGAACTCTAGCCGCTATTAACGCTTTCTTGGACTCAAACACAGATTTAGATATGTTTGTGGATGGATGGAAGATAATATTGTTAGAATGTTTGAAGTTTTGTGAGAAGAATGTGTGAATGTGCTAAATAAATTATAAAGTATATTAAATAGTGTAATTGGTTTCGGCCGTTCTATTAAATGAATTAAAATAAATAAATCCTTATAGAAACATTAGCTTTGCATTACAAACTATTTTGATACCTAATCAGAGTAGATCGACATAATTTAAAATAGCTTTATAAAAGCCAAGGTCTCAGCGTTTATATTTGCATTTTCAACCGACGACAAAAAGAGGAGGTTATCAATTCGAAGCGTATTTTTTTTTATGTATGATCATCGGTTACTCGAAGACGGCTGAACCGATTTGGAAAATTCTTTTTTGATTGAAAGGATATACTTCGAAATTGGTCCCATTTTTATAAACGTCAGGATCTGATGATGGGATCCTGGAGAAATCGAGAGAACTCTTCAAATATTATAGGCACACTTATGACTTTTTTTGTATTTATTATAGTAACTTGTGCAGTTGCTCTCAAAAAGTACCATTTAAGGAAGTGGAACTGATGATAAAGACCACAGATGGCCGCCGAAACTACTCATAAATATGTATTGAGTGGATTACTTATATTTAGCTGCAACCAATTAGACTGGAATCTAACACTGACGTAGACGAAAATGACTTTGCTGGCGATAATTATACAACGTGTAACAGAATAAACACAATTTCTGAAAGTAGTTGGTTCAGAATCGGCTCCTGAATCGATTTCCGTCTTAAAAAATAGGTGGTAAATTTTGACGGAAAAATCTTTTATCTAACTTATAAAAACTTTTTATTAAAAAAATTAAACCGACTCCCAAAAAACACTGCAAAGTGAAAAATAACTTTAATTTCCGTAGTCGGTGTCTTTAGTTTTGTATTTTCGTTTTTGGCACCGACTTCCGAAATTAAAGTTATTTTTCACTTTGCAGTGTTTTTTGGGAGTCGGTTTAATTTTTTGGTAAAAAGTTTTTATTTCACACTTTTTAGTTGCTCTATTTTTAATTTACCTAATTACATGAGCCTAAATGTCAACTACTTATAACCTTTTACAAAATATTGCTTTTCCCAATGCTGGGCCGTTAATTGTTGAGGAGTTCTCCTGGTACTTCACCATCAGCTCTACATCACCATATGCATTGTGACGAGCATAAAGTGCTTAACATGCATATTCAAGTAATCGAATCGCAATCCACTCAATACTTATTATTGAGTAGTTTCGGCGGCCATCTGTGGTCTTCATCATCAGTTCTACTTCCTCAAATGGTACTTTTTGAGAGCAACTGCACAAGTTACTATAATAACTACCCAAAACGTCATAGGTGTGCCTATAATATTTGAAGAGTTCCCTCGATTTCTCCAGGATCCCATCATCAGATCCTAACGTTAATGAAAATGGGACCAATTTCGAAGTATACCCTTTCAATAAAAAAAAGAATTGCTATTGCAATTGCAGGAATTGTGCATAGCCATTAATTTTTGAGGAGTTCTCCTGGTATTTGACCATCAGCTCTACGTCACCATATGCATTGTGACGAGCTTAAAGTGCTTAACATCCGTATTCAAGTAATCGAATTGCAATCCACGAAATACTTATTATTGAGTAGGTTCGGTGGCCATCTGTGGTCTTCATCATCAGTTCCGCTACCCCAAATGGTATTTTTTGAGAGCAACTGCACAAGTTACTATAAGAAATACCCGAAACGCCATAGGTGTGCCTATAATATTTGAAGAGTTCTCTCGATTTCTCCAGGATCCCGTCATCAGATCCTAACTTTTATGAAAATGGGACAAATTTCGAAGTATATCCTTTCAATTAAAAAAAGAATTTTCCAAATCGGTTCAGCCGTCTTCGAGTAATCGATGATCATACTAAAAAAAAACGCTTCGAATTGATAACCTCCTCTTTTTGTCGTCGGTTGAAAATGCAAATATAAACGCTGAGACCTTGGCTTTTATAAAGCATTTTTAAATTATGTATTTTTTGAGAGCAACTGCACAAGTTACTATAAGAAATACCCAAAACGCCATAAGTGTGCCTATAATATTTGAAGAGTTCCCTCGATTTCTCCAGGATCCCATCATCAGATCCTGACCTGGTGACAATGTCAAACAAAAAAAGATTTTTCCAAATCGGTTCAGCCATCTCCTCTTTTGGTCGTCGGTTGAAAATGGAAATACAGTATCATGACAAACTAATACAGTTTTATTCAAGGGAATGCGCTCGTGTGCGTGTGGGCCGCTAATATTGCATGAGTGTGTGCGTTTGCATAAGAGTAACAATTTTATAAAAAATGTCTAAGTTTGGTTTCAATTTATTTAGTTACGGATGTTGTTTTATACTTATAATTTAATATTCTAATTGGGGTGTCTGAGGTATTGCGCTTAATCTGTTATACCTTGTTGTTGTTCTATTAAGATCGTATCTTTCCCGCTCCTCTCGAGCACTGCAACCTCACCTCCTATAGGATTTATTAACGAGTGATAATGGAATCTGTGCTCAACGTTGACGTCATTTCGTATTAAGTGGGTTTTTTGCGCGACCGGGCTCTAGCACGGGGAAAGGGTTACCTTTTTACGGAAATGCCAGCAAAATACCGTGAATTAAATATACATTCAAAGCGTGTTTGGTGTCTGTCTGGTCGTAATTTTGAAATGGTTGTTAATTCCTCGTTGAAGGAGTCTAGACATAAAAAGTATGATTTTTATTTTTGACTTTGCTCTCAAAGGTTCTGTACTTAAATCTATTTTTATATAAATTTTAGCCGTTCTTAGCAACGATGTCTGAAATTCATCGCTACAAAAGTGTCATTTTGATGTTAGCTAAGGAACGAAGGAACACAACGTTTCTTTTTTTAAATAATGATAGACTCGCGTTTAGCCACCATCTCACCTGATGGTAAGCGATGATCTGGCCGATGATGAAGCACGCTTGCTTAGAAGTAACCAATTCACTCTTGTCATATCATGTCGTGTCATGTTAAACAGACGTACTGTGATCATTGATTAAGTCGCTAAACAACGGACCTAGACAAAAGGATGCAGTTTGCCTGACTGACTCTCAAATGGTTCAAAAGTACCTCTAAATTATACATCTATTTATATATAAACAAAATTGAAGTGTCGGTTTGTCATTTGAAAATAACTGTGTTTTCCCAAATGCCTTATTTACGCGAACATCATCATCCACAACCGTACTACACCCACTGCTGGGGATAAGACTCTCTTCACTTGTGCCAAGCGCCACGTTAATTTACGCGATACTAATACAAAATCTTTTTAGGGTTCCTTAGTCGAATGGCAAAAAACGGAACCTTTATAGTTTCGTCATGTCTGTCCGTCTGTCTGTCTGTCTGTCTGTCCGTCCGTATGTCACAGCCATTTTATTCCGAAACTATTAGAACTATATGTACATGTGAAACTTGAGATGTATTCTGTAAACCGCTTTCCGATTTTATGAAAAACATTAAAAAATATTTAAATTTAAAATAAAGGCGGGCTCCCCATACATGGAACTGAAACTGAAAATATTATTTTTCATGAAACCTATGCGTGTGTGGTATCTATAGACAGGTATTTAAAAATGACATTAAGATTTCTAAAACCACTTTTTCATACAGTAAATCGTTTAAAAGTTATACGCATTCAAAGTGGTAAAATGTGTGTCCCCCCTCTAACTTCTATAATATTAGAGTGAAAATATAAAAAAAAAATATATGCTGTAGATCTTAATGCAAACTTTCAATTAAAATTACATTGTTTAAATGAGATCGAGTCAGCAATTTTTGAGATACAGAATATTTTCTAAAACTGCAAAAATAACTTTGTAATTCATACAAACACTATGAAAAACAAAGTTATTGGGCGTAGTTGTAAAAAATGTAAATAAGCTAGTTTTAAGAAATTTGTAGGTTTTTTTTAACAAGTATACATATTATATTACATTATTATAGTTACTTCCGAACCCTTCATGGGCGAGTCTGACTCGCACTTGGCCAATTTTTTATTTTGCTGTCTTTCTTAGGACTCAGGATTAACGCTGAAAAAGCCATGTAAGTTATACTGACTCTTATGCGCACGAAGTCGAGGTCATAGCTAATCTGTAATAACATTATAAACATTACATTATGAGTATACACATTATAATTTGTTTGTATGTAGGGGTAATCTCCGGAAGTAATGATTCGATTCCAAAAATGTTTTCATTGGTAGTAAGGTGCATTAATTATGAGTGCTTAAGCTTTAAATTATTTCGAAAACCACGCGAACAAATCACGGGCGAAGTGCTAGTTTCAAATAAAATAGCTTTGAGATTGAGTCACAGTAAAGCTTCTAAATGTCAAAGAAAGTAATAAACTTATTGAACCCAATTTAATGTAATGTCATATCTCGTTACGTGATAATATATCAGAACGAAATTAAAGTTACGAACCCTCTTAGTATTCCCAAAGGTTTGAACCTATTTCATATTACAATAACGACCTTAAAATATCGCACACAACTAATTTCGAAATAAAACAAAAACACGAAACTCACATTAAATACGAATGGAAACATCTGCCGTTTTGTTTAAAAGTAATAACAATATCAATTATGTAAAATTAAATTTACATATGAAAGTATAATCAGGTTATAATGTTTCTCCTCTCAGAGGAGTCGCCAATAACTTACCAAGACCCAAGTCTACGGCCGCGGCGCGTCGTGTTCCATGTGCGCCTCAAAGAGTAGTCAGTGGCAATGACAGAGCCTGATAGGGACAATGCCTATCATGGTTGCGGGAACATTCTAACGAGATACCACGCCACGGAACGCCAAGGCACCTGAAGGAATAGATGGGGTTAGCTCTACCCTGAGCGAGAGCAGTCATTTGATGATGAGTGATGGCTTAAAAATCCGACCACGCGAACTCTGTGCGAATTTGTAGAAGTCTATGATCTTATTTAGTTCTGTGTACGTTTCTGTATGATATTTATGGTTTGGCCTACTTTGGTTTGAACCTCAATTCGAATCAAAAGACAGAGCAGTAACTTCTGGTCTACGACTGTTCTATTTATACTTCTATGTATAGTAATATTATGATCTTTAGACTGTGGTAATATTGTAAGAGGATTTGTGAGTAAGTTTGTATGTAGGAATGAATTATCGAAACTACTCATCTAATTACACATTCTTTCACCTGTAGAATGTTACGTTGTCAGTGAGTGACATAGGTGAGCTAAAACATATATTCATGGGAGCGAACCCACGAATAGAACCTAGTTAATATATATATTTTTTATTTTCATTTGTATACTAAAGCTCCTTAACTACTCACCACTCTTAGCAGGGTGATCGTTAAAGTTATTCAGTCAACGAATTAGTATTTGTAATTTTAAATTCCTAGACTTGACAACTGTTCCTACTGGATCCACTTGGCAGGTTTTAGGCCTAATAGCCTTAAGATATCGATTATAAGAAAAAACTACTCCAGAATGTCTGTATTAAAAAAGTATTATTAAAAGACTTACTGTATTAAATTATTAAAAGAAAATCTAAACTCCTTTTACCCACCCAGAAATCAGTCTAACTAGACAGATTTTCTCATTATCTTTATAAATTCCATATTCACCTTATACGTTGAACAGCGAGCCTTTTTTTATTAAAACCAAGATGGCCGTGCCATCACAATAATTCAACCAGTCACCTACCTCTCCCAGCAATGTGGTAGAACAGTAATAGACATGCATACATACAGCCTTACGTGACATCAGTGTGTCACGTAGCATATTACTACGGCGTAGCTGTCTCTGCTACGCCGTAGATCTTTCTACGGATGAGCTCTGAGGGGGCTCGTGAACGGGCGACTTTTTGTGGCATTATTTAGAGGGGAAGGTGGGAAATAGTAGCCTATTTAGTGCAGTTTATGTGCAGATATATGTACATGTGGCGACACATTGTATTTTGCTGAGCTAGCTCCTTCAGAGCTCTCACGGCCAACCGCTCCTAATGAATTCAGTCGCTACCCATAGGCCACAGTATAGACCCGCGTATACACTGTATATAGACTTACGTCATAGACCGTGTCTTTGTATTAAATTAAGTGATATATAAAATACATGTTTATCTGTTTTCAAGGTGTCTACTTATTTTCTAAATTCAGAACCTTCTGACTAAGTACTAATTAACGACTACACAAGAATAATTAAATCTTCGTTAAATACATATTATTTTATGCTTGTATTATAATATTTTCATTGTGTAATCCAATTTATTAGCTAATGCATTTAGTATATAAAAGGTTTGGGAAAACTGATTCTAGTTGAGAATACCGCATGATTATGCGGTTGCTTACCACTAAGGTAGACAGATCAAGCAAAAGGCTCAACGTTTTCCATAATACATTGCTTTGAACATATTGATCATTTACCAGTTTTTTTGTTGTTATATCTCATAGTCAATTCGTTATTGGAGTGAACACGTAGCGTTTATCAATATTGTAGTGACACAGTCAGTATGTAGATAGTGAATGTCATAACGTTTAACAACACCAAAAGTTGCCGGAATAAGTTGCCCGTGTACAAAGCCCGCAGGTTTAGTAATTCAACTCTATTTAGATTTCTCGATAGTACACCGATTGCTTCAATGACTTATAATAAGGATTTGAGGACAAAAAGGATTTTTGTACAATCAAATTATAATTTGGTAGACGTTGTCTCATAAATATAAATAGTAGCATAGGATTACGCACTTTTATTAAATTTCGCTGAAGGCTTTTGTCTAGATATATATCTGTCTAATTTAGTTGGTGTCATTATTTTTGACTGATCTAAGGTTAAAAGGAATATAAAGGTGACTTTGCCCACCGCAAATTGAAAATATTTTACTGAGAAATTTAAAATAAATTAATATTTATGATTGAGTTCGACGTAATGAATTACCCAACAAAGATGAATGCGAATTTAAATAGAATCTTTTTTTAATCATATTGCAATAAAACATCTTATTATTTAAAATAAAACCAGTTCTCAAAACAATAACTGACGAGCTCGCAGCTCATGTTCAAGTCTAGAAGGTGAACCGGTCGATATTTTTTTATTGATAAAATAGTTTCGTGTTTGACCACTCACCTGATGGTAAGTGATGATGTGGTCGAAGATGGAGCACGCTTACCTAAAAGTAACCTTTTCACTCTTGACTTAAAGACTGCTTTACCTTGAGAATACCTATAACCTAGGGGAGGTTATAGGTATTCTCAAGGTAAAGCAACTCTTGGTGAAGTCGGTCTGTAGGTGGGTGAGCATTTTGACATATTATTATTGAGATTTCTTCGTGCCTCGGATAGGAAGTTAACTCGTTGGTCCTGGCTATCAGTTGTACATATTTGAGAGTCGTTGTAAGAAGTCAGAAGCCTGAAACCACTGGGTTTTGGAGATTAGATAAGCAATCGCTTCTTTAAAACGCTCAAATGCGTATGGTTAGTTTGGTAGCTGACTCCAACATAGTTATAGTATCTATACTAATATTACAAAGCGGAAAAGTTTGTTTGTTTGTTTGTTTGCTTGAACGCGCTAATCTTCGAAAGTACTGGGTGGATTTGGATGCATTTTGGTATGGAAGTAGCTTGAAGCTTGAGGAAGGTTATAGGCTACTTTTTACGCGACTGCAAAAAAAGAGAGTTATGTTTTTACCGTGATAGAATCCACGGAGCGAAGCCCCGCGTGAGTACTAGTAAAGTATAAGAAATAGGAATAAAGTACAAGAAAAGTATGTTAGGTAACTATAGTTTCATAATTACGCTAACATATGTAACCCTGTAATTAATGTCAATAGCATAGAAGTAAGCTAGTTATAAGATTCCCATTGTAATATATAAAATAAGAATTGATATAAAACAATTTGTTTTACATTACCTATGTTCTGTTCTTTTTAGTTCAAATTGTACTGCCTCTTGTAAATAGTAGATTTAAGGAAATAAAAATTAGAATAAGTTAGACATTATGAAAAAAATATTGTTGTCATACTAAAAAATAATTTATGTTTTCTTCCCTCATTGTCCCCATGTTAGTAGTTTTTAAGTATACAAAAGTAAAGAGCCTTAAGCTAGAGTGTGAAAGAGGAAGGATAAAAGAGACGTAATGACAAGGTCTCCAATTATGTTGGAGGTAATAAGGTCACAATGCCCTGTGATGACGGGTGCATCTATAAAAAACAAAACATAGTGATGACAGTCAGATAATGATGATGACATATTCTGTTTCAAAATCATCCTTCAAAAACACAAGCTTATTTAAATAATTCAGTTTTAGAAGCAAGAAAATTATTCTGTAAAACAAAAACCCTGAATCAATACTGAAATAAAAAATATAACAAACTTTTAAAGATATAATAAAACGCCCGATGTCTTTGTGGGGAAAAAGGTAAGCCTCGAGTAGTGACATTTACGGTAAAATACAGATGCCATAATAAGGGAAAATCCACGACTCCTGAAATTTTAATATAACCTGCTACATGTTCTGGAATAGAACTGACAGTCTTTGTGAAATTAATAAATCCTTGTCGTTACTCGTTTGTGACTTGACTTAGTCATGTCTTGAGGGTGGCGAGGAATTTTATGGAATATTTCGTATCAAGGAATAGATTGTACTGATATTTTTTAACGATAAACTTTTTTACTTAAATTATACTGTCATAATTTTACTGTAAATTATTAAACAGAAATAGTAACAGTATTATTAGAATTTAAAACGGTATATTTATTTACGTTTTTTTTTAACTCGAAAATTGGTATTCTTTTTTTTAGTGTGTCGATGGCAAATAGCTATGGTCTGCCCAGAACTCACACGGGCAACAAGTTTGGCACCATCGGAAGCAATACACATGATGAAATACACATGGCAAATGTCCCGTTTAAAGTTCTAAGTATATATTAGAACTTACACCGAGATATTTACCTTGTATATGTATTGATTTTCCAATATTTTGACTTTGTCGCAAGCCCCATGATCTCGGATGTACTATCTATCGATCATGATATGGTCAAGTTAAAACAATAATTAATATACATAGCATATATCCCGTTATAAGCTTTAATGATAATATAGTCTTTGTTTAAAATCTTGCTCATATCAAGCGTACTTTAGATATGCACCAGTACCTACATGGCTCTCATGACATTTGATCAGAGGAAAAGTGGACTACAAAAGAGACATTGAGGTCAATGTCTCTTTTGTATTCCTCTGAGTATATTTCGGTGTTCTCAGGGTAATCCACTAGGAAACACCGGCCTTGTCTAGTTTAAAGTAAGCTAAAAGATTGACCTCTAAAATGTTATGTTTCACACTATTCATAATCAAAATTAACTAACAAGATCTATATTCTAAACTCGCTAGTTTCTACGTCAAACTATCAAGTTCTTAGTTAACCAGTCTGCATCGGTAACAGTTTAATAAGCTTATTTTAACTCTCGTCGGCATTTACTAAGCTTACTAAACTAGACGTTGTTACTAGAGAATTAACTAGAGACTTTCAGCTGGTTAATTACGATGGAATATATTGTACTACTAGTTGTGCCTCGCGGTTTCACCCGCGTTCATTTGAGAAAAATTCAAAATTCATTAAAATCGGTTAATCGGGTATACAAACTTTCATACCCTATTTCAATCCTTTAGGGCTTGTTTTTTTAATGTTTGTCCCGGAGTCCTCAACTATTTTCTTTCCAAATTTCATCTAAATCGATACCGTAGTTTAGACCTGAAAGCGTAACAGACGGATATACAGACAGACTTTCGCATTTGTAAAATGATTATGGATTGAATTGATTATTGTAATTTGTTTATTTATTTGAAATAATGTTACGAGCCGGGGGTTCGGGATAGAAATAATTAACGCCATTAAACCAAAATTAACACTTTAATTAATTAAAAACAAAATGAAAAATTAACACAAATATTTGCACCAAAACACTTGTCACTTAACACTTAAATCGCACTGAAATTCACTAGTAAAGCTTCGATTATATCGCGTATTCGCCTCGTAATAAGACTGACTCTCTGCGCCCCTTTGCGATCTATTTATACCCCGGTCTATGAGCTCTAGAACATTGTTATAAAATCGACTCCCTGTTTATACCGCCCAGAATATTCCAGAGCTACTTGAGATACACAGTACCGCTATTCGCCGCTAGATGGCGTTAGTGTCTCGACTAGATATACTCATTACTGCTACTCGCCGCTAGATGGCGTTAGTGTCTCGAACATTCTAGATTTCTGTCGAAGTTTCTCGACGTACTTCACTAAGCGACTGGCGTAACAATAAGCTCTAAACGTCGGTTATAATTCCTAAAGTCTGTAATAAACGAAAACGGGCCAATAGTAGTATTTACAAATAAATATACATATAAATAAAAGTCACGTGCCTATGATCAAAAGAACTGTCTTTTCTGAATAGTTCTTTACACGTCACTAGCTCAATTAATTAATTAATTAAGCTGTTAAGCATAAAATTTCAGCAGTCCCTGAACTAGACAGTTCCTATATCCTTTGACTAGAATAGCTATGTGTGTGTTTCCACAGTGCAAAATTCCTCAGAATAGCGCAGATCAGCAAAACAGCTTGCAAAACGTGAATTCAGCACCTCGGCCCGTCAGACCCAAACAAACACCACCTCACAATCAAATATGGAAGCGCCACAACCCAGATGAAGCCATTGGCACACCCAACAATAACAGCCAGCTTAATTGGCGGTAGTTTGGCGGCGCCTAATTAGCACATTTTGGAGCAAAGTTGAGTCGAAATAATTACAGTTTAAACCTTAAGGCTGTAATCTCACCGGCAGCGAGATGCGATGGTAAACAAAAGAGATGCATAACCATATTTAATAATTTTATTTCTATGGGCACAAATTCATGGTTTTTTTTACGATATATACCTCCATATTTTGCTCTCACTTGGATATGCTAATACTTTCATGAAAAATAGTATAATAAATAAAAATATGACTGGAATGTAACTGGACTGAAATGCGTTGTGTATATTTTGTAGGTCTGAAAGTAAATATGTCGTGGGCTATGTTATTTTTACTTGAAATAATTTATATGACATTCTTTTTCACTTGAAATAATTTTTACAGCAACCAACGTAACCAACCAGAGTGGAAAGAATCATTTGATAATATTTCCACCAAATAAACAGCTCCACTCGTTAATCGCTGGCGGTAAGACCACAGCCTAAAGTTGCACAGGAAACGGATATCATGCTTACTGATAATTTAAAACGTTTTTAGAGGATTAGAGGCACTGTTATTATAAAATTAAGGAGGGTATCCGGAAGATTCTGGATTAAAATGTTCGCTGCATTTTCAAATGGTATAGTTGTTTCTTACTCTGGGCGGGTAGTCGCGGAAATTGTTAAGGAAATGCTTTTATAAGTACGTTAATGTAGCTTGAAAGTTTTCTTCTATAGTCATAGTTATACCTTTAAATGTTTTGTTTACATAACAAACGTAATAGGTATGGTACTTTAGCATTTGAAAAACGTGTTTATAAGAACAATTATCATTGGACATCTAATGAATTGGACATTAAACAGACCTGTTTAAATACAAGGCATCCTTTTCAATTTATATTCATTTACAGATATTTTCAGAATGCTTTTTTGAATTCTCCCGCTCTGGGTAAAGCAGAAAGGTGTATTAAACTACTGACTAAAAATCTACCTAGTTCCTTGTGATTGTCTTTACGTTCCGATGCCTCGGTATTTTATTAGAATATTCCCACAATGAAGATTCATTTGGATCGCAATTTTATGACATACTAAGCTGTGATGAAAAATTTTGTCAATTAAAGTAAATATAGCTCAGAAAAGAGGGTCATGATCACCACGCAAATAAAATGACGATCGCAGTTGGGAAGCGTTTGTTCGCATCTACTAAAGTTATCATTTAGCTTTATACACTCTTTTGCAAAAAAAAACGGGCACCTAAGGAAATTTACGTTCTAAGGTCGATTTGAGTTAATTAAATGAAATTTATTGCTTTGACGTAGTCTGTATACTTATAATCGTGTAAATTAATGCGCGTGAAGCGAATTCGGGCAATTAAAAGAAAAAAAAACTGACGGATTCTTTAAAACCAATGTACACGCCCAAACAATAAGAAGTGGTCGGCAATAAAGACAAGATTTTTTTTTACTTTTTTTAATTAAATAAAGTTACAAATGTAAAAATCTAATAACGAGTGTGACCTCCTCTTGCCAAAATCACAGCTTGAATCCTTTGGGCATGCTTTCCACGATGTTTTTAATAACGTTTTGAGGAATACGTTCCCACTCTTCTGCAATGACACTTTTTAGCTCCCTGATGTTTTGTCGAGCAGGTTGCACTGATCTTACCCGTCTCTTTAGAACATCCCAGACATGCTCAATTGGATTGAGGTCAGGACTTCGAGCTGGCCAATCTAAACGACGGATCCCAACTTCTTGCATGTACGCTTCCACGTCGCCAGAACGGTGCGGGCGAGCATTGTCGTCCATAAAAATGGAATCTTCCGCAAGTGCAGTCAATGTGGGTTATGCATATGGAATTAGGACTTCCATTATGTATCGGTGTGCATTTAATGTTCCATTTTCTATGAAAACTAACTCCGTACGCTCCGTCGAATTAATTGCTGCCCAAAACATAACGGAGCCTCCGCCATAAGGAGTGATTTCTTCGAAATACACTTCCGCATAGCGTTCCCGTGGTCTTCGCAGCACTCACCGGCGTCCGTCCTCTCCACACAAAGAGATTCTAGCTTCATCAGAAAACAATACTGTATTCCAGTCCTCCAGAGTCCATGAAGCACAGTTCCGAGCAAACTGAAGTCGAGCAACACGGTGCTCACGGAGTAATTTAGGGCCCCGAGCTGGGCGATAACTCCTGATATTGGCAGCCAAAAGCCTCTTCCTGACCGTCCACAAGCTAACTTCTACTCCTCTTACTTCTTCAAGGCTCTTCTTCAGGTCCACACTTGACGCTTTACGATTCCGCAACGCCTGACTCACCAAAAAGCGGTCATCTCTTGGTTCTGTGCATCGTTTCCTTCCCGAACCGGGTCTTCTTTTGACCGAACCGGTCTCTTGATACCGTTGCCAAGTCCTCTGGACAGTTGAACGACTCATATTTAGCCGCTGAGACACGTAAGTTTGCGAACAACCTTCTTCAAGTAGGGCTATAATTTTACCGGCCCTTATCGCTTTATCACTCATATCAAAAAGTGGTATTTAATGTACAAAGAAAGATTAAATTGTTTAATTTGCAGAAAATATCCAAAATGTTTTAAAATATCGTAATCAGTTAAAAATCGTTTCATCAATTCGCGCCATTAGTAAAGCAATTTTAGAATAATCCACAATAATCGTTATTTTTCTTTTATTAATTTCAAATTTTAAATTTGGAACGTAAAGAATCATGCCAGGATGCTTCAAATAACATGCCAATACATCGTCAAATTAATAAAAACCTATTTCTTGTTCTTCTTCATTGAAGTAGAGAAAAAAATCTAAAGTACCCGTTATTTTTGCAAAAGAGTTTATAAATCCTATAATAAATTAATGATGGGACTTGAAATGAACTTTTTATACATAAATACATCCATTATGCGTATAGTATGCGTTAGTAAAGCGTCAATAGCTAAATAGTTATGGTGTCAGACTTGTAATTTACACGATTGCCGTGAATAAGTAACAGTAACATTAGAACTTAAAACGGGATATTTAACGTTTGTATTTATTGTTTCGAGTTTCTGATATTTCAGCACTGTTGCAAGTACCATGATGAACAGTGTCAAAATATCGGAAACTTGAAACAATAAATACACACGATAAATATCCTTTTTAACCGACTTCTGAAAAAGGAGGAGGTTCTCAATTCGGATGTTTGTTTGTTTTTTTTTTTTTTATGTTTGTTCGGGCATAGCTCCGTCGCTCGCCAACCGATTTGAAAAATTCTTTTTTTGTTGGAAAGGGTATACTTCCCAAATGGTTCCATGAAAATTTTATCGACATCGAACAAGCCATTTCTGAAAAATCAACAAAAGTCTAAAAAAAAACATTTACATTGATGATCTTTTCGGTTACTCTATATTGTGTTTTTTGTTCGCGCGTTTTTAGTTTTTTGTAGTTGACATTTTGGCTTTTATAACTAGATTAATTACGAATTGACCCACTAAAAAGCGCGAAAATAAAAACTTTTTTGCAAAAAAATAAAACCGACTTCCATATCAAAACACTACAAAGCCAAAAATAATTTTAATTTCGGAAGGCGGTGTGAAAAAAAAGAAAATACAAAACCAATAACACCGACTACCGAAATTAAAATTATTTTTGGCTTTGTAGTGTTTTGATATGGAAGTCGGTTTTATTTTTTTGCAAAAAAGTCTTTATTTAAGTTCTAATGATTTGTGTCACAATTGTTTTTTAAAACATCAGGCCGAAACCGTTGTTCTATATAGTACTGGTCTCATCTAGTTTAAATATACGAAAAAAAAAATGACGTGTAAAAGTGTTATTTAATAACCTATTTGCAAAATAAAGATCATTTGTCATTCATTTATCATTTGACATCTATCAATTTGCAGCGGTCCCTCAGGGATTCACTTTCCTATAGAGGACGCCTGTGTTCCAATGAGAACGTAATAAAGCTATACAACGTGTAACGGAAACCCCATATCTATCCAAAAGGTCTGAAGACAATATCTGGTATGGAGTCTCTATGCAAAGTTTCAGCTCAAAATATGTGACTCACAGAATTGACCCCAAATTATTGGTTTCATAATGTTTCTTGAATACCCGTAATAACAAACGTGTCATAGCACTATGAGAGTCATCACTTGCCACGTCACATGCCAATAAAATGAATAATTCTCTTCGTTCTTCTGAATTTAAAAAATTCGGTCTCTGGTATCAATGTATTGAAATTTCTAATATGCTCCACACATGTAGACATAGGCTTAGCAAACCCTTGCCATATCGTTTATCATCCAAAGAAGCCGTGCACTCGGTATATATATACCCTTTAAATTACACGTTGTATACTATTACTCGCTACGAAACTTTTCAGTTTGTTGACAAAAATCGCTCGTTTGTAGAAGGTTAACGTATTGTTTGAATACCGCAACCCCAAAATATTTCTTCATGTTCATAACCATCAAACACAAACAAACCCTTTAAATCAGTCCAGTGTCACTTTTAATCCAAAACGACTCGACTAACTTGATTAGTTCGCAACTGAACCAAGCTTAAGCGTCGGTGTATAAATTTGCTGTAAATCCGTTTGGGAGATCTCTTGCCTACTCTCTACTTCCACCCTTGTAGGTTGATTTGTACAGGTCGTTAAGCGTTTTTGGAGCGTAATGGCAGTTGCATGTAGGTCATACTGATTTCGGCCATTGGATGGGACGGGTTTAAGCGGTATTAATGTGATATTTATTACGATGTTCTAGCTGTGAAGATATTTTGCCTTTGCTTATAGAGAGAAGTGGTGGCTTAGGGTTTAGGTGCCCGATTTGCGAGTTGCAGGTTTGAATCTAGTCAGGCACATTATGTGTTTTTATTCATAATAGGCTTGTGTTGACCACCGTCTCACCTGACGGTAAGCGATGATGTGGTCGAAGATGAAGCACGCTTACCTAGAAGTAACCTATTCACTTTTGACTTAAAGACGATGTATTTTTTCTTTTTCAGAGAACTAGCGATGTGGGTAGAGTTTATATCACTCTATCTCGTTAACCTCACCAACTATGCTAAATATTATATGCTTATGGAGTGGGTTCACGGCATTAGAGTAATGGGTGGGGTTCGAACCCGGACCTATCTATCAGTCACAAATCCGACAACTTAACCATTAGATTATTGACGCTTTATTTACATTATTATCACGACTATCAAAATGGTGAATGGAAACATCGTGAAGAAATGGGCATATCCTATCCTAATTCGAAGACATGCGAAATCCACCAGCCTACACGAGTCCTGCATGATGGATTACATCCCATTTCCTTTAAATATATGGGAAAATATATGGGAACCTTGTAGATTACCGTCTGAGGCGATCTTTTGAAGAACGATGCTCACAGATTTGAGTGAGCCTGTCCATACAGTGCAAGCATTTGTCAGATAACGTATAGCTCATCTTAAAACAAGGAGCTTAGCGATTTGATGAACAATACCAAGGTAATGACGTTTGGGTAGGCCGTAAAAAGCACTCAAACTGCCAGACAATCATGTTTAACTCGATTAAAAACAGTCATAGATTCCTTACTACTGTTTGTCTCAATGTCAATCTCAAAAATATTTTATTTCATACTGGCATACATGGGCATTTACAAAACGTTAGAAACTAGTGCACAGTTCGTTTCCTGTGGGGAAAAATGGGCAAGAAACTCCATGGTCTAGCAATCATATTATATCCACAGCAATTCTATAACAAATTTCCCCAGAAAATAAAATTCTTCGTAACACAAGCGAGCAGTCATTACATTACTAACTCCATAAACGTCAAGGGTATGAAATATTAAACAAACATAAATCTTAACTAACATAGCTTCAGTTATGCATAAAAACTGCATAAGCCGCCATTTTTATTACCAGTAGTTTTACGAGCCACATAAATATGAACTGGTTTGCGTCGGTTCGAACTAGTTCGAAGCGGATTCAACCGGTTATGGCCGGAGTGCTGCCAGATTCAATACCGCGATTTGAGGTGTGCAATTAAGGTTCGAGTATCACGTGTGAAATATTTGTGACAGTTGGCAGAGCGAACGTTATCAACCGACGACAAAAAGAGGAGGTTATCAATTCGACGCGTATATTTTTTTTTTTTATGTATGATCATCGAGTACTCGAAGACGGCTGAACCGATTTGGAAAATTCTTTTTTTGTTCGAATGGGTATACTTCGAAATTGGTACCACTATCACCAAAGTCAGGATCTGATGATGGGATCCTGGAGAAATCGAGGGAACTCTTCAAATATTATAGGCACACCTATGGCGTTTTGGGTATTTCTTATAGTAACTTGTGCAGTTGCTCTCAAAAAGTACCATTTGGGGAAGTGGAACTGATGATGAAGACCACAGATGGCCGCCGAAACTACTCAATAATAAGTATTAAGTGGATTGCGATTCGATTACTTGAATATGGATGTTAAGCACTTTATGCTCGTCACAATGCATATGGTGATGTAGAGCTGATGGTGAAGTACCAGGAGAACTCCTCAACAATTAACGGCCCAGCATTGGGAAAAGCAATATTTTGTAAAAGGTTATAAGTAGTTGACGTTTAGGCTCTTGTAACTAGGTAAATTAAAAATCATCCAACTAAAAAGAGTGAAAAAAAAACTTTTTAACAAAAAATTAAACCGACTCCCAAAAAACACTGCAAAGTGAAAAATAACTTTAATTTCGGAAGTCGGGGCCAAAAACGAAAAAAACAAAACTAAAGACACCGACTACCGAAATTAAAGTTATTTTTCACTTAGCAGTGTTTTTTGGGAGTCGGTTTAATTTTTTGTTAAAAAGTTTTTTTTTATACAAAGTTGGTCTGGGGTTCCAGTATTCCAATCAGTACTTTTGTCAATCAGTTTAACCTGGCTATAACCTGGGGATATTTAAGTCAAGAGTGAATAGGTTATTTCTAGGTAAACGTGCTCCATCTTCGACCACATCATCACTTACCGTCAGGTGAGATGGTGGTGAAACGCGAGTCTATTATCAATTAAAAAAAGTAAAGTAATTCTGTAGTTCAAACCGCTGCATGTAGTTTTTACTAAAACAGCTAAACGATTTCTTTTGTCTGCACAGAGATTTGTTTATTGCGTATTATTAAATCATTTTTCTCGACATAAAAGTTTGAATGTATATGAGTAGATTTGTAAATGTACTTACTAACTATTCTAATGTCAATAAGTTAAGATAATCAGTTTGTTTATTTAGAATTAATTACATTAGGGTTCTGATAAAAAATATTCAATCAATTTGTTTTAATTATAATCCTAATAAAATGTCTAAATAATAAAATGCCAGAATGAGGCAGTCAAACTTGACAGTCGAGAATATGTGTACTTTGAAAAAAAAAGTTGAGGAAATGAGCGCACAGCATTTTAAACAAACCGACCTATTTTTGGTCCAGCACAGTATTGCCATATTATAAATTAAGTTAATAATACAATCACAATTTGGCAACACCAGAGGGACGAAATTGGAACTAATTTACATACTCCATGCACAATATTTCGTTCATTCACTTTAATGGGTAGTTGGAAAACTATGCCGTGCTCAAATTAACTGATTGGCTCCAGCCCACATGGGTCAAACTACATTTAAATATCTTTTTATTACTGTACTGACCATTTTTTCATCTGTTAATATCAGATATGACTGATAACTATTTAGAGTGCATCTATTCATCCGTATTCATATTACAGATACGAAATTAACTCTGTCAGTCTCTTTGTCTATTAGCGATGCTTTTATGTCAGAACAAAAGGAGATTAAGCACATTTACTCGGAGTAAAATGTAACCTATGCACTGTTAAATATTTTAATCTATCTCTGTCCCAAATTTCATGTAAATCCGTTAAACCATTTTTAGTGTGCATGGGTAATAAACATCATTTTATCTAAACGTTCGCATTTGTATTATTAGTATTTAGATTGTGTATTTCAGCCTTTTGACCCAGTTACCTAGATTTCACTTTGTAACAAGAAGCAAACGCATCCATTTAGTAGATTAATTTAGTAAAGGAAACAAAATTTTAATTTAATTTTTTGTTTTATTGATAATAGGCTCGCATTTGACCACTATCTCACCTGATGGTAAGTGATGATGTGGTCGAAGATGAAGCACGCTTACCTAAGTAACCTATTCACTCTTGTTTTAAAGACCCCTAGGTTATAGCTATCGGGAAGCACAGACTCCGGCAGGGAATTCCACTCCTTAGCCGTATGGACAATGAAAGTACCTATTCCTAAAACGTTTAGTGCGTATAGGTGGAATGTCCACCATATAACGATGGCGCATCGCCGTTTGTCTTGCAGTCCGATGATGAAACGGGCTTGACGGAATTAGATTGTGTAATTCCATCGCAAGCCAAAATGTAACCGATACAAATCCGATAGACTAGCAACTCGTCGTCGATGTTCAAGGCTCTCTTTGATTCGACCAGTGTATCGTTGCCAATGAGTCTTTTGGCCAGTTTCTCAATAAATTGCTAAGTAAAACAAAACTTGATCCTTAATATCTTTTTATTGATGATAGGCTTAAGTTTAACCCCTGTCTTTCCCGATGCTATCCGATGATGTGGTCAAAGATGAAGCACGCAGCTATCAAGAAATACAGACTCCAACTCAAGGCCTACATGGGCACTTACAAAACGGCAAAAGTAGACGCCTTAGCTATATGCACACTGAAAGTATTCCCAAAGTATTGCTATGAGCCCCATCATTTTAGAAACATTAGTATTGGTCAGGTACCGAATCACTCCAACAATTTCTTTGGTAAGTCGTTCGCAGCTCAAGCAGTACGACTGTGGAATAATCTTCCCGTGTCACTAAGACAAGCACTAACCCTTCCTTCTTTCAAAAACATGGTAAAAGATCTCTATCTCTCTCTTTAATTTTGTTTAATTTTTTTATATATCCCAGCTTTTTTTTTATGTATAATATACATATGTGTATTGTGTATGTAGGTTCTTACTTATGTATTGTATATAAGTGAATAGTACACCATGGACTACCCGCATATTTATCTTCTCCTGCTGTGTAAAATCCATCCCAAGGTTATCTATAAAACATTGCTGTTAGCAATAAGACCGCCCATTGTAGCACCCTTTAGTTTTTAAGTCCTCATTTAATTCTGTTATGGTGTACAATTAAGAGTATATCTATCTATGTATCTAAATTGTCCTGCTCACATTGCAAACTAGACACAGCAACATTAATATCTCATTTTGTCCCACATATGCATCCCCTATTGCCCCCATTACAGCGTCATGCAGTTCCCCATTGTCCGTTATTTCAGCACAGTGTAGAACAACGCTCAATTAGCTGCTACAGTGCCGGTATTCTCCGCGCCAAATTTTCGATTCGAGTCTCTGGTGCTCAAATGTTTCATTATAGTGGCATTATGAGTCTTTTGAACTGATTATGTAGCTACATACTTGAGAGGAGCTTGTGGCTAATTAATAACAGCCACATTGGTCGAATTATTTTTAAAAAGAGAACCTGCAATGTAGTAAAAAAAAACATTACTAGCAATCTTGTTAACCCCTCCAACTCCAAGTATGCTTGTGTCTGGAGTGGGTTCACAGCAATAGTGTAATAGGTGGGATTCGAACATGTGGCCCCTCGATCACAAGTCCGATACCTTAACTATTAGGCTATTGCCGCTTCGATTTTGACGAATTCTAGGTTTGCTTAACCTAGCTTACAAAGTAGATAATATATTCAAAGTAAAAGTTTTATTAAAAGTGTACATTTACTTCTAACTAGACTAAACTTACATACATATTTATCTTAATACATACCAAAAATATATTATATATATATTAATAAAAAGTTATAGAAAGGGGGTTATGAAAACTCTGCTTCCACTATCTGTTAAGAAAATAATCCCGCAACTTTCTCTTAAATGCACATTGATTGGTGGCCGTCCTGATATCGAGAGGTAGTGCATTCCACAGAAGAATAGACTGTATATAGAAGGAAGAATGAATAAAATCAGAAGTATGAGAAGGACAGAGAAATAAGATAAGAGGGAGGGGTAGGAGAGTTCAGCAAAGAGAAAAGCGTAGTCAAAGCACGCAAACTTCATCTCTGGCGAATGGGCATCCATTTGAGCTCGGTTCTGTACCTCGATACGTGGTCATATTTTTTTTTTAAATAAATATGAACTGGATAAAATTATTAAGGAGCCTATCGAGTTTATCCAGCAAGACCACATTCAAGTCAAAGTAGCACACGTCACCATAGTTGATTCCACCGTGCCTCTAAAAACACGTAGAACCGTAGGTCACAGCTATCATTTAAATATCTTTGACAGTCGTGACGTGTAGAAGCAGAAAATTTGACACTGTGCTTAAAAGGGCTATCGTGTTACCCAGTTACTGGGTTGTGCAGGTCAGATAGGCCTTCTTAAGCCCTAATATTCAGCTTCATCCAGTTAGTCTGGAAACCGATAACATAGTTAGATAAAGGCTAAGATGATATGAGAATGCTTTGTATCTATAAGCTGTTATCCGACTTTATAGATATAATTGAAAATATCATTTTTTTTTAAATTGAAAATATGTTCGCGTTTGACCACTATCTCACCTGATGGTAAGTGATGTTGTGGTCGAAGATGGAGCACGCTTACCTAAAAGTAACCTATTCACTCTTGACTTAAAGACTCTTAGGTTGTAGCTATCGGGAAACACATACTCCGGCAGGTATTCCACTTTTTAGCTGTACGCACTATGTTTTGTGCCAAAACGTTTTGTGTGTATGGGTGGGATGTCCACCATGTAACGATGGCGCATCGCCGTTTGTCTCGTAGTCCGATGATGGAACGGGCTTGGCGGATTTCAAGTGGATTCAGTTCTACCACGATATTAGGTAGTACTAGCTGCCCTCGACTTCGTTCGCGTGGGAGGTTTTTCCGTTTAAATCCCGATCCCGTGGGAATTTCAGGATAAAAAGTAGCCTATGTATTATTCTAGGATGTCAACTATCTACATACCAACTTTCATTCATATCCGTTCAGTAGTTTTTGCGTGAAAGAGCAACAAACCTACACACATCCTCACAAACTTTCACATTTATAATATGACTAGCTTGTGCCAGCGGCTTCGCCCGCGTGGGAAGTTTTTCCCGTGTAAATCCCGATCCCGTGGGAATTTCGCAAAATCTTTTCTTAGCGGATGCCTACGTCATAACATCTACCTGCATGCTAAATTTCAGCCCGATCCGTCCAGTGGTTTGGGCTGTGCGTTGATAGATCACTATGTCAGTCAGTCAGTCAGTCACCTTTGAGTTATATATATTTAGAAGTAGGATTTGGTGTATTTCGGAAAGCTCGTCAATATTTGCCAAATGGGCTTTACTTTGAGAATCACTGTCATCGTCGATATTTGTTTAACATCGCTTATACGGTTTTCAAACGGGTCAGTGTGTGTCATAAGCGTTGATTTAGCAAAATGTACAAATTATGCATCCATTTTGGTTAATATTTAACCAATATTTTGCGTGGAATATATTCTGATCCTACAAATTAATATCATCCCAGATTATTATTATCAAAGCCGTGTTCTTGTGGCATTCAATACATGTAAAACTCCATTTTTATTATGTGAAAGTAAGAATACTGTAGATTCTTATATTTGTTATTTTTTAACACGTTCGCTGACAGTGAGCACTTACCCTGACACCACATTACGACAGTAGAATTTTCCATACTAAATGAAATAAACGTAGTACTAACACAAGCAAGCAATATGAAACTACCCACAAAATACTCGTGTTACGGCAGTAAGAAATATGAAATTGCTCATAATATGACAGTGGATACTGCTCTTCATAATACTTATATGAAAAATTATCGTGAGATGACGTACTCTGGCCCGTCCTTCGACGTACTGTCAGCGAACCTGTTGAGAACTAGCTATTTGGGTTCACAATACTAGCAATCTTGTTAACCCCTCCAGCTAAATAGGTATGCTTGTATCTGGAGTGGGTTCACGCCAATAGTGTAATGGGTGTGGTTCGAACCCACAATGTATTAACCACATATCCGACTCCTTAGCCATTAGTTTATTACATAATTATAATTATAATCATAATCATAATCATAATCATTTATTCATATCAAAGTGCACACGAAAAAACAATAATTTGTCTTACAGTCTAAACTTAAGTGCTAACATTATATTTGCCTGAACTAGGTTAAACCTGTGCCTCAGGCGAAAAAAAGTGCTTACATGATATATATTTGACATTATAAATTAACAATCTAAAGATAGACTTATAATTAAAGAGCTACATCAATTATAATATTTATGCCTATACATGGCCTATACCTAATACATTATTTGGTGATTTTCGTTTACGTCTGAAATTTTATTTGCACACTGTAAGTAGGTCTTCCGTGTGGACATAAGACAGGCTATGCAGATAATTATAAACATTTTTTTTTGCATTTAAAGTAGTTTAAGCTGTAAATACTTAGTTCACTATTAAGTTTATTATACAGAAATGGGCCTAAAAATCTGAAGAATCTATTCGTATATACATATTTTGAGGTGGAGTTTGAACTGCAAACTATATCATTACGTCTTTTGTTAGTAATGTTAGAATTGTAGGAAAGCTGAGAGTGTTGTTTTAGTATTACATGCATTATAAATAATTGCCTAACAGTTAAAACGTTGCAGGATTTATATAACTGATCTGTGGGAAAGAGGAAAGGACGGGAGTGGGCTACTTTTAAAATTGCTCTCTGGGCTCGTTCGATGGGAAGCATTGTAGTTTTTGGTGCTCCGCCCCACGAGGTGACACAATATGTGAGAATGGATTGGCATAGGGCTAAATAAATTTGCGTCACTAGCTTAGGTTCTGCGATTGTGCGTAGTTTTTTAACACTCCAATAGTCGCGCGTTCTACCATTGTAGAACGCGTGTACATTTTGTTGAATTTTGTCGCAAGTTGAAGGTCACTCACGCACACATTCTTAGTATTCCTCTATTACTAGGCAATAAACAATAGTAGTGTCCTTGCGGCGACGGACGCCGGCCGCATATCTGTGAAATTTGGCGCCAAAAGTGAATTTCTACTATTGTAGAGCGCGCGACCACTCACGTGACATTTTTCTCGTAAGTTGCCGTTCATGTTTTTTGTTGTAATAATGTTCATTACCTTTTTATTTATTTTTATGTTTATTTATTTTTATTGTTATGACATGTACAACTTATTGTAAGGTTAGTAGTTACAAGAGTGGTCCTTTTTTTCAGAGAAATGGCTTCCCACAGTGAAGAAGAGAGAATTAGTAGATGGCTGGAGGGAGTAGACACTGGTCTACTCCCTCCAGCCATCTACTAATTCTCTAATTCAGCCATCTACTAATCCTAGTGATATAGCAGAGAGTGACCCTGAAGATTTATTATTAGAAGAAAACTGGTTGGAAGAATCTCAGCACGATATGGACATTGGATACGGATATTGTGGACAAAATGTGCGGTTCTTACGACGTTTCTAGAAACTCTAAACGTTGGCCGCTAACTGTATTCTTTGATATGATGAATATAAGTGCCATAAATGGATATGTTGTGTATACAATAAACAAGGGCTACAGTAACAAGCCACGAAAATGTTATTTGTACACAATTGGTTTTCAACTTGTCGCTCCATGCATAAAGCGCAGAATAACTGACGAAAGCATTCCAAAATCCCTGAAAATAAAAGGAAAACTTCTTTTGAGTCTAAATGATCCCTCTGAGTTCAACCCAGGCCCAGCACAACCCTCAAACACCGGACGTGTTGGTAAATGTTCTTTACGTGGCAGAGCGAGCAACAACTCCACCAGTAAGCTTTGTTAGATATGTAACAAGTGGATTTGTCCCGACCATCAGGTTCTTCATTGTCCCGACTGTGCCAAAAACGAAGAAATGGAAGTAGAAGACATGACTGATTAATAAATATGAGACTTATAATGTTAAGAGCAAAAATTTTCCGTTTTTTTTTTGTTATTTTCAAAAAGGCTGTTTTTTAGTTCCTAACAAGTTTAAATATGATTGTTTTGTTTGTTTTAACTTTATAATAATAAAGTTTATCTCAATATATTTTTATTTATGAAACTTTGCTTTAAAACTCCATCATTAAATATGTTCTACAAATGTAGAGCGCGCGACTACTAACGTCCCAAATAGAGGCGCGCCTACTGGAGTGTTAAAAACAAACATAAATTTCCGTACTCTAGACACCAAGCTGTCGATGTGTTAAGAAGTTAGAAACTGGTTCGATCTGCCTAAAAGAATTTAGTGTTAAGTTGAAATGTTCAGTAAATAAATAGTACCCTTTAAATGGAACCCTGGCTTCCTGGTTATACCATAACTGGCGAAATATAAACACAGTTAATTATATCTCAATATTCAGCACAGAAATGCTGGTTCAAAGCTAAATTACACCCATTTGTGTTCTATTTCTCGACACATTCAGAATGTACCACCAGAGCTGCAGTAATTACTATAAATACAGGATTATTACTTCAGCAAATATCGAGTAAATTGAAGCTATGGAAATTGCACCCATAGTAGAGACATTCTAATATGAATTCGTACTATGTAAGTACGTACATTAATTTTCAAAAGAACATCTAAGCATTAACCTACATATCACTCATATGACTACACCTGTATGAATTGAAGTTTAGTGGGTAAAGTGTCGAACTCGTCATCGAGAGGTTGCGGGTTAGTGCTGATCCATTACACTATTGGTGTGAACCCATTTCAGACACAATCATATTTAGCTTAGTTGGAGGGGTTAACAAGATTGCTAGTCATGTGAATTCTACCCACATTGATAGTTCTCTTACAAAAAAAATCCTGGGTAATCATCACGTGACGTCACATCACGTTCCTTCATTTGCCTTTGCGTTCCAGGGCTGTAGTATCTCGTTAGAACGCTCCCGCAACCTTCTAAGGTGTTGAATGTTCTTCAGAAATCTACATGGCTCTCATATGATGGAAAGATTCTTTTTTCTGAGCTTTTTTTGGTGTCTCTAGGATAGTAAGTTAGGAAACACGTTTGGACTAGTCTCTAGTGTAAATTAACAAAATGAATTAATGTGAAAAAGTGAATCCCATAAAAACAATACTTGTCAAAAAAAACCAAGTCTCGCAACTCAGTTCTTCTACCGTAAAAAGTTGTGAGATCCATGTAATACCAAGCCGGTTATTCGATTATTCAGTCCCTACTTAAGGGACCTTTTGTCTTAAGTTGTTACGTAATTATCTAAACTAACAACATCTTATAGTGACCATATCAATATTAAAAATCTTTAACGTTTTAAATAAATTTAAAGCAAAATTAAAGCATTAATTCATTCTCAATTCACGCAGTTTTCACCAATGGATTGAGTAATTCATGAGGAAGGTTTTAGTCTTAGAATAATACGGCATAGAAACGGTGTCTAGAACAAAACACGAGCGATTTTGTGTCCACTTCATTTTCTTTGTGTGCGTGAGCCGAATGTGTCTAGGGTCCTCAAACGCCCACAAATATAGCTTTCAGTGATACCATTACTAGACCATTACCCACAAAAATAGGAAAACGCACTATTATGTTGCTGCATCAAATCAAGTATGTTACGTTATGAAACAGGATAAGATGATGTTTTTTCATGTAATATGACTTATATGACATATTTTTACGGAAGGTAAACAAAATGGTGTATCATTCATTGCGTTTAGAATGTTTGATGTGTGATGTATTATAATAATATTATAGACATATATTAATTGCTTGAAAAATCTCGTTTGATATCAATTAAAAGTATGTATTGTATTTATGAAATAGAAAAATATGATTGAGAACATTACTTAAATGAAAAAAAATCTTAATCAATAAAATTGAAAACTTTATTATGCGACTCTTCGAACTAACAGTAACTTTTAGTTTTAAAACACTGTATGTAGTAGCTGTAAATAAATATAGTTTAGTTTGACGCACATATAATTTCCGCCAAAACTATATTTTTTAAAACAAAAGATAGCAATATGGATAATTTTTCCTCACAGCTAGCAACATTGAATTGTGATAAGTTAGGTTATTAGAATCTTTGTTTGATGATCGATTTACGTAAAAATAATGTATAAAATGTAAGTTTTTTTTTTATTATTCAGAATATGCTCGCGTTTGACCACCATTTACTTGTGAAATGTAATTTGATTACACGTTTTTGTTTTCCTGAGGGACTATGACATCCCTTTACGCTACAAACAGTCGTTTTAAATTAATTACTTGAGAGCTTGAGAACACAGCGGAATGTGACCTTGAGTACTGACGGCTTGCCGAGAAAAGTTAGCCACTATGGCTAAGTTTTAGTTGCCTCACTTCTTGTACTCGTACTAGGTTTCTATGCGTTATTTTTCTAATGTTTTGGTGTATACATTTTTAAGGTTTTGTGTGAATTAACAGAATGAGAGCGTGCGAAGCCGGGTCGAGACACTAGTACACTACTTATAAAATAATATGGATTAATTTTCCAAAAGCCTTTTAAATACATATTAAACGCTAAAAAGGTACATATCAAATATTTTATTCACGTTTTAAACATTTTCCGATAGGATGCTCGTTCAGTCAAAACATTTGTATTTCATGGGCTCTGAAATTCAAAGGATTTTCATTCATGGTTCTGTACTTATGCTACAGTTGTTTAGCATTATAGGATATTGTAAATATGAGTACCGTACAAAAAGCTCATTTTATTACCATTAATTGTAGTTAGTTAAGGTCAGTTTTTGTTTTCGTTGTGTAGTCAGGTACGCGGGTCTATCGTTGAGAACTCAATTTCGTGCAAGTACAGTCAAACACAGTGTTCAGCTTTTGTTGAGCGATTCATTGAGTGTGTTCGCAGATTGAATTAATTATTAAACCTTGTTTGTGTTGTTATGTTGCTGATATTTCTTCCGGCAATTTAGGATACATGAGGTTGTTTATGTTTTGTTCCATAAGATATTATTGCAAGTTCTGGAGTATTCTCTATGCTCCAGAACCCGGCTAATGGTTGTTTTTGGCCTCAAGTGTAATACTTTTGATATGAAAAAAAAAAACATCTTGCAGAGTATAGAGTTTACGTATTTTTATACATACCTACATCTGTCTATAAATATAAATATAATTGAAGTGTCCGTCTTTGATTTCAAAATAACTATGTTTTCTCAAGTGCATTTAGTTATTTACATGATGTTAAAACACAAACACCTTTTTGTTTGCCTGTCTTTCTGTTTTTCCCAATACCAACCCAATAATTACGACATCACTACTAATACTATAAACACGAAAGTAACTTTATCTGTCTGTTACACTTTCTCGTTAAACGTAACTGCCTTGTTGGTCTAGAGGTTGAAAGGCCGACTGCTGTGCAAGGGATCTCGGGTTTAATTCCCGGGTTGGGTAAAAGATGGTGTTGGTTACTTCTGTAGTTTAGTGGTAACATTGTTTTTATTTTTTATTAATGGTAGGCTCGCGTTTAACCACTACATCATCTGATGGTAAGTAATTATGTGGTTAAAGATGAAGTACGCTTACGTAGAAGTAACCTATTCACTCTAGACTTAAAGACCCCAAGTCATAGCTATCAGGAAACACAGACTCCGGCAGGGAATTCCACTCCTTAGCTGTACGCACAGTTAAAGTATTCCGAAACGTTTAGGTGTTTGGTTAAAATGAACTTCGATTTCTAAAATTCCAAAAAATAATATAGAAACACATGTGGTCGTTTTAACCCAAAGGTTGACTGGTAGTGAATGCCTTGTTGCATTTAGACAGGCCTGTTGGTCTAGTGGTCAGTGGCCCTGACTGCTATGCGCAAGGTTGTGGGTTCGATTCCCACCCAGGACATATTTTTGTGTGATGAGCACGATCATTTATTTGTTCTTTGTCTGGGTGTAATTTATCTATAATATGTATGTATTTAGAAATATATATGTATGTTTATCAGTTGTCTAGTACTCATAGCACAAGCTCTGCTTAGTTTGGGACTAGATGGCGTTGTGTGAAAGTTGTGGAATATTATTATTATATTATTATTATTAAGTCAACCCATGTACCACTATGTCACAAAAGTTTAAATAAAAAATTATCATTATTTTATCTAGAAATGGTGTGTCTTTACCGTGCCCGTGTATGAAAGTTCTGGTTTAATACCACCTCGAACTGGAATGCGCCGGTTACAACCTGTATTTTCCGGCCGGGCCGCCCGAACACTGGGGCGAAAGGGTTTAATATATTTATTTACTTACGTCCGGCAAAAAGTATCAAAATTATTTAGATCCCTTTTTCAAGGGAAAATGTTTTTACAAGCTTTTGGTCTTTTTGATGTTACTTTTATGAGATTGAATAACAGGCTTTTTTGTTAAATAAAAATGTCATCGTTTTATGTTCTTTGATGTATGTAACACCATTTTAATATTAATTATAAACATAGGTACATTTTGTATGAAAAACACAAATTTTATAAAAGGAGAACACAAATTTTACTATAGAATCATCTCAGAAATATGAAACAAATCAGATATTCACGATTACAAAACTTCAAATCATTTACCTTTATCAAGAAATGGTAGTAAGTCTCTTTAAGCCGGGCCCATACCTGAATGGGCCTGTCTTAATAATCTAACTAACTAACTATAAGATTTCCATCTCATATACATGTTTTTAAAGAGAACTAGCAACATGGTTAACATTCACATTACTAGGAATCTTGTTAACGCCTCCAACTAAGCCAAATTTGCTTGTATCTGGAGTGGTTTCACGACAATAGTGTAATGAGTCGGGTTCGAACCCGCGACCGATCACAAGTCCGACACCTTAGCCATTATGCTATTGATGCTTATTTTTTTAAATAAATATTTTACTAATAATTAATATAAATATCAATATAATATTTAATATTGTTTACAAGAAACTAATATTTTCATGTTCAAAATATAAATTTATACCTACTTTTCTTATATTTTCTTCATTAAAAACGTAACAGAGGACAGTAGGTAGTCACTATAACGTCATATATTCAAGTATTTCGAGTTTCAAAATATAGTGCAATGAATATTGCATTCCTTTTAGGTCGGCATTCTTTAGTCTATATCTTCATATTTGCGAGAGAAACAGGACGAACTGTAATAGAGGAAGTATTGCATTGTGAACTATTTGAATTCACTGAAAATAAATAAAGGATATTCATATTTGTATACACTGCAACGAAATGGGAGTCTTTGTGGAGAAATTCGCTCAGGAAATTGAGATTGAAAAACATTTTCAAAGATAAAACAACAATATGAAAAAACTAAAACCCGACTACGACAAAAAAATCGATGCCAAAAGGATGAAACAAGATTTTCAGGATGCTGAAATAAACAAGGTTACTGGAAAAACAAGAACAGAACAAAAATAAAAGCCGTAGTCACACGTCACGTTATTAATTGTTTTGTTACGGTTGATATCCTATATAACGTGTAGTCGGTTTTTTTTTTTACTTTTTATTATTTAAACTATTTTGGTGTTAAATCACTGTGCTTCTATACTATTTACTTTATTTTTTATAAGTTCTAGTGAAGTCCTTTCAAATGATACCAAACACGGTATATCTAACTTACTTTGATTTTTTACACGTGACTTTTTGACCGCTAGGGTGCACCATGTTTAATTTAGATAATATTTTTGATAAAGACAAGTGAAGCCCTTTCAAATGATAACAAAACACGGTGTATCTATCTTATTTTTATTTTTACACATGATTTTTTGTCCGCTAGAGGACGCCACGTTAAATTTAAGCAATATTTTTCATAAGTACAAGTGAAGCCCTTTCAAATGATACCAAACACGGTGTATCTATCTTATTTTTATTTTTACCCATGACTTTTTGTCCGCTAGAGGACGCCACGTTAAATTTAAGCAATATTTTTGATAAGTACAAGTGAAGCCCTTTCAAATGATACCAAACACGGTGTATCTATCTTATTTTTATTTTTACACATGATTTTTTGTTCACTAGAGGGCGCCAGTTTAAATTTAAGCAATGTTTTGGAAATGTGCATGTCACGCCCTTTCAAATTATAGCAAACACGATGTGTTTATCTTATTTTTATTTTTTAACACAACACTTTTTGGGCCCTAGAGGGCGCCACATTGGGTTTTGTGACACGTCACGTAGCCTGTTTAGCGGACGGTCAAGACGGTTCTAACGATACCTCATTTGTCGAGTTCCGATAATCAGCTTTGGAGCTATGAGGGAACAGATGAACATACACACATACATACATACATACATAGCCTGTCAAAATCATAACCCTCCTTTGGCTTTGCCGTAGTCGGGTAAAAAATACATACAATAAAAAAATACAATACAAATTATAAACATAAAAAATAACACTAAAAATTTCACTGAGGATATCCACATCGAAAGGGTTACCAACTCAACATTAATTGCTGGGCGAAACACACCCAGCGCTGTTTTCAGTTGCCACCCAGCAGTGACACACCAGTAGAACTGAATCAAGCATTAGGTACTGCTAAAAATGCCGACACATATTGCATGTAGGCAGTTTTGGAACAAGCTCTCAGTATCCTTTATTATTCCCCGCCCCGCTTTTGACCTCGATCTCGCCTGATGGTAAGCGTTAGATGAGGTCTACGATGGAACGAGCAAGCACAGAAGATTCCTGTTCACTTTTGCTTTAAAGGCTGACGGGTCATATATTGACGGGCACAGAAACTGGCAAAGAGTTCTAGAAGGCCGTATGCACAACAAAAACAAAATAAAAAAACCACACAAAAAATGACTTACATATTTATAGAAAGATAGTTAAAGTAACACTTACAGTCAAAAAAATGTGGGGAGCTGGTGTCTGTTATAGGTGTAAACCTGTAGTATAGATCACCAGGTCCTCACCCAATGGAAACAGGTATAGACAATGTATAAAACATAACGTGTGTATACAAAACAATATTCACATTTATGAAGGAGAAAAAATTAAGGAAAAGTCATAGTGCCTCTTTAAAGTGTGTGTTTGTTGTAAGCGCTTAGTACGACAAGACAGTATATTGACCTAGTGTGGATGGTATCCTGCATGCAGTACGTCTGGTAGACCGGTAGTGAAAGGAAATTTTCATTGTGCGTACGGCTAAGGAGTGGAATTCCCTGCCGGAGTCTGTGTTTCCCGATAGCTATAAGTCTTTAAATCAAGAGTGAATAGGTTACTTTTAGGTAATCATGCTCCATCTTCGACCATATCATCACTTATAATCAGGTGAGATGGAAGGAAAGGTACTTACGGAATTATGTAGGTTATGAGTCCCTTCGATATGAGTACCCAGCGCGCCGGTTCAGCCGATATTTGCTCCAAGTTCACGAGAGGAGATAGAGTTTGAGTCTTCACTACACGGCACCATTTATTTGGTAAATTTTTAGAGTTTTAGCGGGGAGCGCGAGCGTGTTTGCGAGTGAGAGAGGAGCGGGGAGGATTGTTCGCAATGAACGAGCGGATACAGGAAAAAGTGAGTGGAGTAGGAACAAAAAACTTAAAAAAAAAGATGGAGGAATCAGGTCGTGGAGCTCCTGCGTACACTCTGAAGTACAATCTGTAGAAGATAGATTGGCAAGTAACGATTCGCCATTGAGCCAGGCTGTCTGCTTAACTCTTTTCTCAACTTATGGATAAACTAGCTTGTGCCAGCGGCTTTGCCCGCGTGGGAAGTTTTTCCCGTGTAAATCCCGATCCCGTGGGAATTTCGCAAAATCCTTTCTTAGCGGATGCCTACGTCATAACATCTACCTGCATGCCAAATTTCAGCCTGATCCGTCCAGTGGTATGGGCTGTGCGTTGATAGATCACTATGTCAGTCAGTCAGTCACCTTTGAGTTATATATATTTAGATAATAGATTGAGCAGTGATTATTAATATGACTTCATCTGCCAAGCCTTTTGCCAACAATGTTGGGGTAGCCTTCCATTCCCACTGGATGCAGTCAAGTATTAATGTTTTACGTGGAGATACTGCCTATTTAACTTCCCCAACCGAGTAGCTGGGTAGCATGATACTCTGTGGCTAGACCAGTGTCTTTCCGAGGTACTGAAAATCCCAATAACACTTTTCGCTGGACCTGAGAATCAAAGCCGAGTGCTCAGTAGTTGCGCTTGCGAGCACTCGACGAACGAGGCAGGATGTACTTATAAGTGATTTAATTTAATAAAATTTATTATTTACGATACTTTTTTTTTAACGTGGTAAAATTATCGAATAAGTCCTCCCACCCCAACTGTCAGACTTTTACTGACTAAAATCCACGGTGTTCCTTCAATGAACCTTTACGTACCGGGGTCACAGTAATGGGATGAGTCCCACGACCCCGGCAGGCTTTGGCCCTCTACAGAGGGGCCTCGTCATGTTGCTGACGCTCTTTGAGGCGCGCGTGGAATACGACGCACCGTCGACCCGGGCATGGTCCATGGTCGGACAGCGAGTCGCCCTTTACTCGCTGTCCGCATGCCCGCGCCTACGGTGGCCGGAGATCGTCGGCCGACGTCCGACGCCGTGGGCGTCTACCACTGCGGCTGGGCTGGAGGGAGGACGCCATCCTCTCCCTCACGTGGCCCACCTCCTCCTTCAGAAGCATGACTGCTTCGCAGAAGGAGGCGACCGCTTCCCACTCCCTCTCGCCCCGCAGCATGGCCTCGACCAATGCCGGGCGCAAGAGGTCTCCGCCTATCGCCGCCGTGAGGACACGTCGGTGCTCTGCCCAGGCGGGGCAGTCTTGCACCGTGTGCTCTACGGTGTCCTCAGGGCGACCCTCGCAGTGGTGACACCCAGGCGTTTCCTCCTTTCCCATCAGACACAGGTACCTCCCGAAACTTCCGTGTCCGGTGAGGACCTGCGTCATGCGGTAGGTCAGGACGCCGTGACGCCGATCTAGCCACTCCTCAAAGAGGGGTCTTACCGCCGCAATTGCAGCGTGCCCGATCCAATAGAAGCTTAAAGTAACATTAACAACCATTATTATTTCATTTACTTATTTGTACATAAATAAATACTTGTAAAAAAAAAACCAAGTCTCGCAACTCAATTCTTCTACCGTAAAAAGTTGTGAGATCCATGTAATACCAAGTCGGTTATTAATTTATTCAGTCCCTACTTAAGGGACCTTCTGTCTTAATTTGTTACGTTGTTATATAACCTAACAACATGTTATAGTGACCATATGTATAAATATTAAAAATCTTTAACGTTTTAAATAAATAGATTGACTCGGCCATCGCATGAAAACACAATATATCTCACAATTAATACATACATATATAAATTAGATTGTTTTTGCGATGCGAGAAAGATGGTACGGCCGTGCCGCTTTTTTGCTCGACTTGGCGATATTCAGATTCTTTCTTTGATAAATCTTTCACTATCCAAGCGGCCCGCTTGTGGAATGCATTACCCATAGATGTGAGGTGTGCTCAAACATTACCTACGTTCAAAATTATGGTGAAGGAGCATTACCTCTCACTATAATTTTGTTTTTTTTCCCCTGCTTTCTCTATTATGAATTTAATATTATGTATTAGTATATATTTATATATTATATTTTGAGGTATGTATTTTATATTATTATGTTTAATTAGTATTATGTATGATGTTGTACAATTACAGCCCAAAATCTATCGTCTTTAATTTCTGTCCACCCAAAGGTTGTCTGTAAGAAATTGCCCTATGCGATAAGACCGTCCATTGTACACTAGTTTTATTATTTGTATTCTTAGATGTATTGCAAGGTGTACAATCCATACTAATATTATAAATGTGAAAGTAACTCTGTCTGTCTGTGTGTTACCTTATCACGCCTAAACCGCTGAACCGATTTAGATGAAATTTGGCATGAAAATAGTTTAGGACCCTGGGAAGGACATAGGATAGCTTCTATCCCAAAATTCCTACGGGATCGGGATTTAAGCGGGAAACCCCTTCCACGCGGGAAGCTAGTAAAGTATATAATAAATAAATAATAATTATATTTTTGTCTGATGTATAAATAAATATATATATATTTTGACAGGCCTGTTGGTCTAGTGGTCAGTGGCCCTGACTGCTATGCGCAAGGTCGTGGGTTCGATTCCCACCCAGGACAAATATTTGTGTGATGAGCACGATCATTTGTTCTTTGTCTGGGTGTAATTTATCTATAATATGTATGTAGTAAGAAATATATATGTATGTTTATCAGTTGTCTAGTACTCATAGCAAAAGCTCTGCTTTGTTTGGGACTAGATGGCGTTGTGTGAACTCGTGGAATATTATTATTATATCTCACATCTGAGATCTTCCAGTAATAAATTTTATTAAAGGACATCAACTAAAATGGGCGACAACCGCAAACAGCCCTATTGGAACAAAAGGAATTCATAAATAATTTAGTAATAATATTTAGTGATCATTGGTCTCTATTCGGGAGTGTCAAAATAAATAATATTAAAAACTAATAAAAAAGTTCCTAATCGATTATTTTGTTTGTGTATGACTATGGTGACAGTTGCGGTGCAGCGTGCGGGGTGCGTTCTGTTAGGGTTGCCAAAATAAAAACCCAGAAAAAATAATATTGATATTTGATATTTCGATTCTAGAGCTTCAGAACATTAAAATGTTTTTTTCTGAAAAACCGGGCGTTACTCTGGCCGTTGAAGTATTTAAATTGATAAATCATCCATTCTCTCACTCTAGGGTGAAGCGGGAGGCTGTGTTAGACTTTTACTGACTATATATACATCCTTTTTAGAAATTCCCCGCGGCCCTAGCGAGCATCTGCCCTTCCAGGTTCCGTTATTTTTTGTATTATATTAATCAATTTGACACAAAACTTCTTATTTATATGTTTTCTTTGTACTGTAAGCCACTCAATAAAATCAAAAATAGTGCAATATTTTTATGTCCATGTTTAAGCCCAGACGCCATACAAAGTGGTTGATGTCCTTTACTCATGAACATATTGATACCATTCCCAATAAACTTTGTCCATTTAAGCTGATTTTAACCAAAAATTTTCAACTGCGCGAGTAGGCGTAACTCTTGCAAAGCGATAAGCAATGCCCTGGAAATCTGCCAATACACTGCAACGGCATAAATCTTTACCCACTATTTATGCCAGGCGTGTTTTCAAGCTCAGTTTTGGCACTAATTGTAAGTCTTATCAATTATAAATCGTCCATTAAGGTTAATGGGAATCGAATGGCGTTTCGTCGAATTGTAAATGGTAATCATTACCAAATGTTTAAACTTTTCCCAATGTTGCAATGTGGGTAGAATCCACATCACTAGCAACCTTGTTAATCCCTCCAACTAAGCTAAATATGCTTGTATCTGGAGTGGGTTCACGGCAATAATGTAATCGGTTAGGTTTGCACCTGCAACCCCTAACATGTTACCCCTTGGCAGGTAATGATTCGTCCATTAAGGTCTAATGGGAATCGATTTCGTCGTAATGTAACTGATAAAGACACACGCTATTTATTTTGGTAATCCCTACTAAAATTAAAATGAATGCGGAAGATACTGTCTATTATATTATAACGCCTAAATCACTTTACCATTTTTAATGAAATTTGGTACTGAAAAAGATTAGAATTGGAGAAGTATATACAGAGTTGATACGACAGAGGGGCATTAAATTACACTACGTATACTATAGCTGTTTAGTGTTAATTTGATACAGTTAAAAAATAAAAAGAGCCAAAAAAAATATCTTTTCACACTTAATAGCTTACAAATCAGAGTAAAACGTAACCACCCTTTGTAAATAAATGTGACTGACCTTAAATACCTAGGTAACAAAGTGGCAACGTAGCGCGGCGTGTGTTATCTCTTGTCTTGGACAGATTTATCGCTTTAAGGTGCATCTCATCAAAATCATTTGCGACTAAACTACTTCTCCTATTTAATTGATTTTTGGTACAAAGCTTGAAAATGGTACCTAGTATACGCAGTTTAAAGGAAAACCCCTCGGTCGTATCAACTCTGTATAGCCTACTTTTTGCACTGGTAAAAACCTTTTCTTTTGTGCGAAGTCTCTCACAAATGTTTACCTTTTACACTTTTATTTCTATGGGAAAATCCTCTAATGACTCCTCTCGCTCTGGGTAGAGTGGAGAGGAGTGTAAAACTATTACTGACTAAAAATTCAACCTGTTTCTTCACTGCCCTTAGGTTAACGGTAAGCGGTAACTCGTAAGAACATACCCGCGACCCCGGCAGGCTACCTTAAATACTAGATTACTTTCTGTCAACTGTTCACCATGCTGTTCACAATTTTCTCGTCATAATTACTTTAGAGCAAGCTTTGATTTTTCAACCATTAAATTTTTCCTTCGAAAAATTCTGGGCATCAATAAAAACGTTTAAAAGGGTCGCTTTAAATCGTTGTTGAACAAATAAAATCGGTTATTCTGGTCGCGTCCGAACTGTTTGGCCGACAAGGAGTGTTTATTGTCGCTCCAAGGGTGGGTCTTAGGGATGGTACGTAACCGCCATCTCCGTAATGGTTTATTTTTAATAGATATCGTAACTCCGCAACCGGTTTGCCTCCTTTGTGTTTGGAGCGGAAGGGAGTGTCAGACTTCTACTGACCAAAAGCCCAGCCTTCAGATTCCCTTGTGTTCCGGGGCCACGGTATCTCGTTAGAACATTCCCGCAACCCCGTAAGATAATAGCCCTATCGGGCCCCGTCAATGCTGCTGACGTCTCTTTGAGGCGCCCGCAGAATACGGCGCGCCACTGACTCGGGCCTGGTCCTTACCGGACGGTGAGCTAAGTTATTCTGTACCTAGTTATGGATTCATTACTTTTATATTTTTACAAATTTAATTATTTGTGTTATTGTTTTTCTATGGGCTTCTATATCTTTATTGGGGTCTTGTTTAACCACCATCTCACTTGAGAATAAGCGAAATTGATAGGTACTTGGATGATAAGGTACGTTTTATCCTGGAATCGTCACGAGATCGTGATTTAAGCGGAAAAAACCTTCCACACCAACAACTATAATATAAATAAAATTTACAAAAAAAATGTTTTATAATCTATTATGCTGCTATTTAATATTTATTCAAGGCCATAGCCCCAGCATACATACAACATGAATAAATATAACATTTTCGGGGAGTATGCGATGGAATTGCACAATCTAATTCAATCAAGCCCGTTCCATCATCGAACTACAAAACAAACAGCGATACGTCATCGTTACATCGTGCACATCCCACCCATACGCACAAAACGTTTTGCGAATACTTTCAATGTGCGTACGGCTAAGGAGTGGAATTTACTGCCGGAGTCTGTGTTTCCTAATAGCTATAACCAAGGGGTCTTTAAGTCAAGAGTGGATAGGTTACTTCTAGGTAAGCGTGCTCCATCTTCGACCACATCATCACTTACCATCAGGTGAGATGGTGGTCAAACGCGAGCCTATATCAGGCCGCGAGAGCAAAAACGGCCTAAGTAAAAATTTATTAAAAAAATAATTGGTTAGTGGACCTATACTCTTCAGAGATTTTTGAAGAGGATAGGTCCACTATTTTTTTTTTTATAAAATATTACTTAGGCCGTTTTTGCGCTCGCGGCCTCTATCAATAAAAATATTCCACTTCTGTCTACATGTGACAACCTTCGCATCCACTAAGCTATCGTCACATCTCTAGCGGGTCTAAATAAATTTGAGTGCCAGTCATTCGCTGGTGCAGGCATGAATTTTGAGTGGACTCAAATATTTTTGTAGGCATTTTATGGTAATTCTGAAAAACATCTGGAGGGTGGGTGAACCTTCGCGTTTAATAGTGAAATAAAAGCATGGGGCTGGAAAATATGCTTATATTATTATTATACCAGTTTAGCATAGTTATATTGGTTTCACCGTTGTTGACATGCTCCCTTAAACACTTCACAAAATAACTAAAAAACTGCTTTAGCACGTCCTCGGTCCAGTTGAAAACCAGCGTCAACTATTTGCAGGTGTTTGGCATTTTGTTGAACTGGGCTTATTTGGTACAGCCGTGAGGCACACACAATGTTGTTTTTATTTAAACAAGGTTTTTATTTTATTTATTGTATTTTTGTGTACCTAAACTGGGTAAAATAAATTTATTTTCTTTCTTTTTCTATCATAGTAATTTTATATGTTAAATATGTAATTAGCTAATCTTCTTCTATAGGTGCATCTTTATCCATAATATTTATTTTATTTCAGAAATAGTGCTAAATACATACAAACTTTTTTATAATTAATCCGTCTGTCTGTCTTTCTGTTTGTCCGGTTCAATTTCTTGAACGGCTGAACTGATTTTATTGGGACTTAAACTGAAAGATAGAGGATGCTATAGGACCTGGGGGACGGCGGGGTTTGCGGGAAATTTCTGACGAGATATCGCGACCCCGGAACACAAAGGTAATTGAAAGTGCAGGGTGGGTTTTTGGTCAGTAGAAGTCTGATACTCCTTTCCGATCCATCCACAGCAGGTGGAGTGATTTGATGAAGAAAATCTGTACTAATAATATATAGAGGTAAAATTTGTTTGTAAGTTTGTATGTAAATTCTAAGAATTTATTCGTTGCTAGTAAGGTAAATATTCACTAAAAATGTTAAATTGATACATGAAAGAAACACTCTGTACACGCGTACGCATTCATAAATAAATTGCGACGTTGCCGTCCTTCAAGTACGCGAGTACAGAGGTTTTCTTTTACGTATCAATTTAACATTTTTAGTGAATATTTTAATATAAAAATAATAAAAACATTTTGTTTTCGAATGGTAATATTTTTTTAGCATGTATGGAAGCTTCAATATTGCGGGTTAACGGGAACGCCCTCTATTAGTTAACATAATGTATAATAGGTTATAAAATATTTCGAAATCCAAGCAGCTGAAGTCGCGCTCGAAACGCTAGTGAGTAATAAAAACTATGTGTGTTTTTATATTTAACAAAATAATTTTTATTTTACAGTTCTGAGCTAAATACAGGAACCAGGTAAAGTATTTTTGCCATGTACTCCTTTATATCTTTATATCAGAGCTTATTTTCTTTTGTATCGATGTAAGTATTATGTTCAACAAATGTTTAAGATAAATGTAAACTTCTTTTCTTTATTTTATTTTGCATTTATCGATTTTATGTCTCTTATGGCTGTTTCGATTTGAAGTTCCGACATTGTTTTAATCGAGCTTATAATAATATATAAGTATATTCTTTACTAGCTTTTGCCCACAACTTCGTTCGCGTGGGAGGCTTTTCCCACGTAAATCCCGATTTCATGGGAATTCCGGGATAAAAATATCCTATGTCTGTCTCCTGGTTTTAAGCTACCTCCCTACCAATTTTCAGCTAAATCGGTTCAGCTGTTATTGAGTTATAAATAGTGTAACTAACACTCAAATCTATATATATATAGATTTGAGTGTTTATTTTTTGTTAATGTGTAAATGTATCTCTATATGGACTTTGGTCTGAAAATAAAGTATTGTATATATGGTAATCGGACGGGGTAGCTGAAGAAGCTCGCGCTCGGACGCCCCGCCTTTTTAACCGACTTCAAAAAAAGGAGGATTACAATTAGTCTTGGACTTTTTTTTATATCTTTGGCCGCGAGACGCGTCGAGTGCGGCGACCGATTCTCAAAAATAATCCTTATAGCGTGATTCAGTATTCACGCGCGATGGCTTATTATTAGCGTAATTCATGAATAACTAGTGTTTCTATACCGATTTATGTGATTCTTTTTTATGGAATAGTTAATAATGTTAACTTTTTCATTTAGGGGTGACTGAGAGTGTTATAAACGTAAGAGTAGACAAATATTATAATCAGAAAGCTTCGAACTGCTAAGCTATCGGGAGTTACACGTGTTATTGTGAGTCAACCATAATAGATAGACATATGCTGTCATGGGATATTTTTTATATAATTTTAAGGAGAACATTTCCGACATGAAATGGTTTCTGTGTAGCTTTAACCATTAAGGTTACTCGCGACGGAAGCTTACAAAATGGAGTAACTTCTCCCGTTTTCCCAACATTTCCCTTCACTGCTCTGCTCCTATTGATTGTAGCGTGATGAAAAGTATACTATAACCAGCTCAGGAGTATGAAAAATAATTGTACCAAGTTTCGTTAAAATCCGTCGAGTAGTTTTTGTTTCTATAACGGTTATACAGACAGACAGACAAAAATTTTACTGATTGCATTTTTGGCATCAGTATCGATCCCTAATCACCCCCTGATAGTTATTTAGGAAATATATTTCATGTACAGAATTGACCTCTCTACAGATTTATTATAAGTATAGATTTCCAATACATACATATAAATTACATTTTTGAATATTCTCTATTAAAAAAAAAAAACATTTAAAAATATAAAAAAACAGTAGCCCACCGCTCACCGCTCCATAGAGAGGAACCTCCTGACGATATGCGCCATGTCCAGGAGTACCGCTTTCTGAAGCAAGCTCTTGATCCAAACGCCTAACGAGAGCCTCCTGAGGTGTTGGTCAAGCCATTGGCTGAGATGACTATCGGTACAATGATTGCCGAGTTTACATCCCACATGTTGACAATCTCGTGTGCCAAGTCAAGATACTTGATTTGCTTATCTTTCTCGGCTTTCACGAGGTTCTCGTCATGCGGGATGGTTATGTCGACAATCATGGCACGCCTCTCGATTCGGTCCACCACCACTATATCAGGCTTATAAGTATATTATTATTTTGACGTTTTTAGACGTTGAATTTTCTCTACACAAACAATTTTATGCTAAATTAAAGTAAACTTAACTAGAGGTTTATGAGAAACTGGTGCCTGAAATTCTATAGGACCAAAGATTCTATAAGATTCTCAGGTTCTATAAGAAGTTGGATTACAGGTCACCAGTTCTCTCACGCGGTCAGAAAACCACTGGTAATTACGTAAATATATTTATTTACAGATTAAGCAATACTTCAATAGGGTTTTTTGTAAAACAATACAAAACGTGAAATCAGTTTGTGTAGTATTTGTGGCTAACAAGGAGCTTGTTCAGTGTAAATGTTTGAAATGAGATATTTATAATTACAATAGACTTTTTTAATGATACAGATAATTCATCAACGATATTGTTGATTTATCTTACTTCTTACTTATACTTATATTATAAATGCGAAAGTTTGTGAGTGTTAGTAGATAGTTTACATCCTGGAATAACACATAGACTCCATATAGTACAACAGTTCAAACCACAGACTTGTATATTTTCCCTTTAACAAAAACTTTAAGCGTTATGTTCTAGTTAATATTTCCAGGTAGGTAACATTCTTAACCCGATAGCTTTCAAATAAACCAAACTGATTTTAGTAGACATTCTGATCCAATGAATGTAATAGGAGATTCCAAAATTGCAATGAATGCTATGTTTACTCGATGTAGTGTAAATACATAGCATTTAGATTGTGAAATATTTTGTCTGTGTATGTGTGTGTAGTTTTGAGGCTGCATCGATATGAAATACCTGTAAAGTTAGAAATGCATCATACATGTTATACTCGTATATTAACATGCTTTTATTAGGTCAAACTGAAACAAACTAACTATGCAATAAAATCTAAGAATCTGAATTACACGCATTTCTAACTGTTGTGTGAATTCGTTGTTAAGGGGATTACATTGCCCAATGACCTTAAGGATTTGGAAACTGTACTAGCATTTGTTATTTTAGTGCCCTCTGCCGATTGATATTTATACTACAACGAAAGATACGAAAAGCGTATTAGATTAAGAATACAGACACGTCGCGCGTCGCGTCTCTGTCGTCTTTGCCGATTTAATTTTGTTCTCTGAGAGGCTTACTACATTTTTACTATTCCGTTTTATTTTGTAATAAATTACCGTATATAGGTAAGAAGACTTAATAACTGCCTCCGCGGTCGAGTGGCATTTGCCTTGTGACCCGGTGGCTGTGGGTTCGATTCCCGTGGGAAGCATACTTTGTAAAGTTGTTTCCAGTTTGGCTAGGACATTGCAGGCCTGCATCACCTGAATGTCTGATAAAAAGATGGTTCCGTGCTTTGGAAGGTACGTATAAGCTGGTGGTCCCGGTCGCCAAATGGCGATCGACAAAATAGACTACGTCAGAGGCCCTTGAGGTGGTCTAGAAACTCTGAAACTAGGGTATGTGGGGTCGTTAGACCTTACTTACCCACACGATAAGAAGAAGAAAAGTAGGATTTGGTATTTAGTTTTAATTAGTTGTTTCATTACATATTTATAAAATATAATGGTAAAGTTGCATATCTAATGATGATGGACTGGTATAAATAAAAAGAAAAAATAAGTGTGTAAGTAGGTATATGGATTTTTTAATCAACAAAATCTTAACTTAAACTCGACTAATACTGATCAATTTGTAAATATCCAGGACAAGTCGGTTGATTATTAAATGTGATTGTTGTTGACGATGAATGTTGGTCGTCAATAATATAACATTCTTCTAATTGGATAGTGTCCGCGTCGAGCTAGAATATTCTGGTTACTTTTTTTCTTCACCCTGATCAGGCTGCAACAAACATATTCCGATTATTTATGATTATGTTTCATTTTACAAATAGAATACGAAAACAAAATTGTAACACTTTGTATAGCTTGTAGAATGTCTATTGATTTTGAAATATAAACACCCACTTAACAAGTATAGTTTATTAGATTCGTCTAGGAAGGAGAAATTACAGTCTAGTAAGATAGATTTAAGAGAAGATACAGATTTATGAAACAAAAGTAAACACACTATAAGAACTGAACGTTCTTGATTGCATACAAAATCAACGCGGGCTTAGCGGCGCGATGGTGCAGCGGTGGAAAGACTGAAAAGTAGATCGCCTCGGGGTGCCTCGGGCGCATCGACAGCTGCCGCGCTGTTAGGCGCGCGCGGCGATGGATAGCTATGCGTATGTACTTACCTGCCGCATACTACCAAGTGTCATTCGGCGATGCTTGTAAATTATTTATTTTATAAGGTTTTGTGATGTGTTTATATGAAATACACAGTCATATTTGCGATTTAGTAAATAACCTTCAAAAAATTGGCGAAGTGCGTGTCAGACTCGCCCATGAAAAGTTTCGTAGTAACTACGCAAAGTAAGTTTGTTTTTAATAGAGCTTGTATGAAATACAAAGTTATATTTGCGGTTTTATTTTAAATTTATTTAATTAATTCCTTTTTGAGGTCATCATAAACTTGTGATAGAAAAAAACTGTAGCCTGGATTTGTGAGTTTTGAATCTTTATCTCTTTCACTGATTCACACTTTTTTCCAATTTTCTTTACTTGTCCCTACTTAAATTCCAGGAACATGGTTTTAATTCCGGCCATGAAAATAGATAATTCGTTATCCTGATTTATCCTTGACTTGACATTTTTTGCTAGGAGCGTTTGAAAAGCCGCATTATTTACTAACCGAGTCAGTATTCAGTATGTTAGGTTCCGAGGAGCAGTGCTGAAGTGGAATTGGCAACGGTGCTGCAAGCGATGTAGAGGGGGTGAACGTCAATGACGGTGATCTATTTGTCGGCACATTTTCTTTTATATAATATAATAGAAATTATATTTTACAAATGCAAAGAAAAAAGCCAAACGCATAAAAAGTCAAGTCACAGGTTTAGATTTGAACTTGGGTTACTCGGAGATTCGTAGAGCCAACGCGTACTTTTCGCAACCGCGCTATAGACCTCTCGAGCGAAGTTTTGAAATTGGTGAACTATTGATTCAGTAAAATGGGTAACTCGTGAGGTTTCTATGACTTCTTTGTGTGAGATCAAAGTACAAGCGCGTACACTTTTAAAAAATCTGAGTTCGTTGTTATTTAAAACAGCTGTTACTTTTGCTGTAGATGTTGAATCACGGTTTTACACACGATTATTACTTGTAACTTACTAATGTAGATTCTCAGATTTTACGTATATTTATGCATTTTAATCACGGTAAAATTAACACAGAGCTATTAGAAGTACGTCCGTCTGCGTTGACATCTCGCGCCCCCGGGGACAGGAGTTACTAAATTTTAATAACTCTAACATCTATACTCAGAATGAAAATCGTGTATACAACATGTAACATAATTAACGCACACCCTCAAACATTCCAATTAGTATATGATGTTATAATCATAATACATACACTGAATTTTTAGTTAAATATGTATAAGTGTATTTATAAAGACTTTAATATGCTTGAAATAAGGTTCATTTTTCTTTATTTTGTATCATTCAATACGGAATTTGTACTAATACAAATAAAACTGCACTTTTAATAGTCTTATTGCCTTGAGTTACGGTTCATTTCAGTTTGTTTTGACTGTACAAACGTAGTGTGACTGTGATTTACGTAGTTTTAATTATTTTTGGGATAAAGATAAGGATAGGTAATTTACCTATATACACTTCTGGACACATCTATTGGCCCACCTTAGAGTTTAGGTTTCGATGGCCCCTACCGAAATATGATTGCTAGATTGAACAAAAACTGTTGATGCAGTTTTAAACCTGATACATTTTACCATCTTTTTCGATCGTATAGTTTTAAATTTGAATTCAGAATACCATACGACATGGACCTACGCCTAACAAGTCGGATATGCGCCTTGTTAAAGGCAATTAATTTTTTAATAAAAAACATGTTTTATCAAATAAAGGTTTAATTTAATAACGCGTGTTGCCTCCATGGGCATCTACCACAGCTCTCATACGATTAGGCATAGAGTTTATCAACCGCTCTATGAAATTTTGAGGGATCATCTCCCATTCCTCTTCTATGGCAGTTTTCAACTCCTGCATCGTCTGGGCAACTGGCTGACGAGCCCTAACACGCCTTTTTAGCTCGTCCCACATGTGCTCAATGGGGTTCATGTCTGGGCTTCTGGCTGGCCAGTCCATAACTGTGATGTTCACATCCCGAAGATATTCCCTGACGATGCCGGCCGCATGGGCTCTTGCATTATCATGCATAAAAAGGAAATTTGGGCCCACATAGTCCGCGTATGGTATCACGTGAGGTTCTAAGCACTCACGAATGTATCTTTCAGCATTTAATGTTGGCAGCCGTGGTCCTGTAACAACCTCAAGTTGAGTTTTGCCGCTCGCGGATATACCGCCCCAGACAGTCCATGAGCCACCGCCATAAGCAACCCTCTCTTCAAAGCAGCATTGTGCGAAACGCTCTCCCTTACGCCGGTAGACCTTCTTCCTTCCATCATTGCCATGTAACACAATTTTAGACTCATCAGAAAAGAGTACACGGCTCCAATCTTGCTGTGTCCAATTTAAATGACTGCGTGCGAAATGAAGGCGCGCTGTTCGGTGGGCTCGCTTTAGTTTGGGCCCATTAGCTGGCTTGTGTGGTACCATATCGCGTTCTTTTAACCTTCTCCGAACAGTTCGAGCGCTCACAGATACTCCGTGGAAGTCGCGAAGTTGGTTTTGTATCTCAATGGAGGTAAGGTGACGATTTCTCAAGCTGGTCGTCACGATGAATCGATCCTGCCTTTCAGTTGTGACCCGAGATCGTGGCCTTCCTTGGCGACGAACAAAGCCGCCAGTCTCTAGGTACCTCCGATAAACATTTCGGACCGCAGATCGACTTAAATTAAGTTGAGCACTCACGTTTCTTTGGCTGTGTCCGGCCTGAATAAGTGCCACAGCTTGGGCGGCGACTTCAGGTGAAGTATCCATAGATTATTGATAGAACCTCACCTTAATGTTAAGAATAAGTAATGTTTGTTGCAAAAGCAAAGATATCAATCACTTTTTCAAGAATTAAATCCAAGTAAACCAATAAAACCAAGTTTTCTTAGTATTCGATTGTTTGATATCAACAAACAGGCTCCAAATTGTCTTTTGTTTCTTTAAATTCTGTGTTCGAAATTCAAAAAAAGACTATTGAATGAAATTGTGAATGTGCCAGGTTCAAAACTGCATAAAAACTTTTTGCTCGACCTAATATAAAATTTTAGCTAGGACCAAACGAAACTGAAAATACAAGGTGGGCCAATAGATGTGTCCAGAAGTGTATAAGTTTTTAACACTATCATTAGAACTTAAAACGGGATATTTACCATGTGTATTTTTTGTTTTGAGTTTCCGATATTTCGGCACTGTTGCAAGCGCCATGATCACGGATGAACTGAAGTAATTGCGGGTGGAAGTTTTTGAGCAGACAAATCGGTCTACCCACTTTCTCGTTCGTTTTCTGTTAGCGACACCGCTACCACTGGCACATGTATCACTAAACACTCGATTCTGTTCCCGACACATAAAACTCACCGTGTCGACTCGTGAACTTTCTACGGAACTTTTTCGGTTTTTACACATTTGAACCACTGGACTTCAGTTCATCCGTGATCATGGCGCTTCCAACAGTGCCAAAATATCGGAAACTCAAAACAATAAATACACATGGTAAATATCCCGTTTTAAGTTCTAAAAATTACCTATAATAAAAATGATAGTAATAGCTTCAGTAAACGATTCCGAACAAACTACTTCTAGGATCTACGTTAATTATGTTACAGTCGGATTATACGCGGGTGAATCCGTGGGGCACAGCTAGTCTTCTATGATAATAGAGTGAAAAATCTTAACAAAATATTTGCTATTATGTCTAGATCTTAATGAAAACTTTCTATGAAAATTGGTTTGAACGAAATAGAATCGGCAGTTTTTGAGATATAAGTAGCACATTTTCTAAAACCGCAAATATAACTTTGTATTTCATATAAACACTATGAAAAACAGTGTTATCTTGCGTAGTTACTACGAAACCCTTCACGGGCGAGTCTGACTCACACTTGGCCAATTTTTTTAAAGATAAATTACACTCGTACCTACACGGTTAAATAAATTATAAATTCAAATAAATAGAAAAAGATAGAAAGCTCACCGGTACAATTTTCAATACTATCAATGGTTCTGGTATACGTGGTAGAAGTACATTTGAAATGTTGGCAAAGGGCTGAGGACTCTGGTGTTCCTGGTTTTGCTTATCCTGGTTTTATGCTTGAGTGTTCTGCTGTTTTTGTGTTGCCTAGAAACATAATATATTTGTAATTACGCTGGTCTAGTAATAAAGCACAGAATGAACTGAAAAAGTATTTTGCATTCATTATGTGGTAGTTCATGATCAGGTAGGCGAGACCATCATAGTCATCTTGGTTACGTCAAAACCTGTTAAATGAGTCCAGACATGAAAGGTCTACGTAGAACCAGGACTGAGATACTTTTCTCATATTCGGAGTTCATCATCAGGTAGGCCAGATCATCACATTCATCTTGGAGTCGATGATCATTCAAACGTGAAACCCTATGGTAAAACCAGTATATTTTAATTTTACGAAAATTCATAAAATTGTTCTAGTGATAAAATAAAAACCAACAGGATTTAATAAATATTGTCATCATAATAAAAACAGAAGCGGCAATAGCCTAATAGATAATGTGTTCGACTTGTGAATTGTGATCGACAGGTCATGAGTTCGAACCCCACCCATTACACTATTGCCGTGAACCCACTCCACACACAAGCATATTCAGCTCATTTGGAGGTGTTAACAAGATTGCTAGTGTGAATGTGAATTCTACCCACATTGCTAGTTAACTTTTTAAAAAAAAAAAAAGAATAATAAAACTAGCACTCGCGCTTAATCACGATAAAAATATGATGTACTTCTTTTGCAGTCGGGTATAAAGTAGCCTTTCTCAAGCTTCAAACTACTTCCATGCAAATTTCATCAAAATCTACCCAGCATTTTCAAAGATTAGCGCGTTTATACAAACAAACAAAGTACAAAGTAGTAAACAAAGTAAGTGGTAAAGTACCACTTTATAATATTACTTACCAATCATTTTGAAGAGCTCGGCCACACTTCACATTACTTTAACTTTTGTATATAGGCATAATGTATCAGGTTTAATCTATGACCAACTTGAAAAGAAAAACAAACTTACAAACACTTTTATGTGAATTTACAAACTTAATTTATATTTTAATTTACATGTTATATATATCTATACTATTTGCAATATAATTTAATTGAAAAGTCATTCAAAATCCTACACTTTTGTTATTTATGCGGAAAAAATATCGCACGCACAGTCCTCCCGTCACAAGAGTCGTCAAGACACTAACGAGACGCGTTCCGGCTATGCGCAACAGGCATTGCGGGGGTGTTTCACGCGGGTTACAAGTAGAATTTTTGGTTTTTATTTTTTTATAAAAAATATACTAAACAAAATAATAAATTAAACAATATAAACCGTTAAGGACATCGTTACCTTTTTTTGGTTTATAAATCATATGTATCTAATAAGCGGTTATTAGTAAAATTTGCAATTTAGGCTTGAAATTGCCTTTTTATTTCGATTTATTACTTTAATTTGGGTATATTTATCAAGATTGTAAACAATGCATTCGCATCGTAATGATCTTAGCTTTAATATATATATTTCGTTTGGTGAAAGTATAAGAAGATTCAGCAGCAAACTTCTTTAAAGTTACGCTATTTTTACGATTTGAGCGGGGTAGTACCCTTAAGTGTTTCGAATAGGTGAGATTAGAGATTTAGTTATTCGAGATCCCATGGCTACGGCGGCGTTAGGTTTTTCGTGGTAGCGTGCATTCGTTGCTAAGTGTTTCGTATTCCTGAACTAACGGGGACGTGTTCTTCGGTGTTTCACTTTTCGAAATCACGTATCACACTCATAATTAAGCTGCCTCTTAGACTAGAAAAGCTAGATCTTAAGAGGCAATGGTTAAGCCAAAAAGTTTACAGAAGGATAAAACACTTGTGGAAGCATGACGATACAGTTTCAAAAAGGAACAACCTGCCGGAGTATGTGTTTCCCGATGGCAACATAGCAACCTGGGGGTTTTCTAGTCAAGAGTGTATAGGTTACTTCTAGGTAAGCGTGCTCCATCTTCGACAACATCATCACTTACCATCAGGTGAGATGGTGGTCAAACGCGAAGTTATAATCAATAAAAAAAAGAAAACAAGCAAAAGTATTTACAAAATTTTGAGTCAATCGATGTGGCTGTAATCGTCTTCAATTTTTTGTTCCTAGAACATGCCGTTTTCCTCATGCTGTTTTCCTTTATTGTTTTGTAGTAAGCAGCTCAGTGCATACGGCCCTGACTTGCGAGTTGTAGGTCATGGATTCGAACCATCACTTAACTTAACTTATTGTAATTTATATCATCACCATTGCCGGATACAGCATATCAATAATATTTTTTATAACGACACTACCGACAAAAATCCAGCAGTCAGTCGGTATCCTAAAATAATAGCCAAATGACCTCCCCACTGACCCCTAAATGTCTTCGCCAGACAATCACAATCAACACCCGCTGGCTATCTTCGAAATAATGAAGTCCATGCATTACGCTAGCCCCAATAACCGAGCCTAAGTAAATACAGTGCCACCGGAATATTGAAGAGCCACCGGAATATTGAAGTGCCACCAAAAGCTGCGACAGTATTTCGTCTCGGACTTATTCATCTGCTAGAGTCGTGTGGTCATTATAATTATTTATTATTTTTATTGATAAGAGGCTCGCGTTTGACCACCATCTCACTTGATGATGTGGTCAATGATGGAGTACGCTTGCCTAGAAGTAGCCTATTTACTCTTGACTTAAAGAACCCCAAGCTATAGCTATCAGGAAACACAGACTCCGGCAGAGAATTCCACTCCTTAGGGTCACAGCACTCGTATCAACTCAGGAGCGGATCGTCACCGCCTCGCCTTTCCTCTTGGCGTCAAACAAGCGTCCACGTAACGTAACTACGTAACGTAAGCGGATCAGAAGCTCCAGCACGTCGACTCGGCTACAGCTGGGCGACGCCTCGCTTACGGCTCGCTGACCGCTGGTTGACGGCTAGGTGGCATGACTGGAAGCTGCCTTGTGAATGACAACCAATGGAAGCACGTTCGGCAACGCAGACCGCGGAAGGGGCGTGGACGAAGAGATGTAAGCTAGGGTACGGAGAGCCGTAAGCTAGGGTACGGAGAGCCGTAAGCTAGGGTACGGAGAGCCGTGAGCTTATCCCGAGGCGAGGCGCTTACGTTACGATCCCGATTAGTGTGCGTTCTAGTAGGGAGTTTCATAAAAATAATACTGAACGGCTCGAGTTGATACGGTGATGATCCCTTTCCGAGTTGATATGTGTACGTACGCACAATGAAAGTATTCCAAAAAACAAATGGTACATATTGTCTCCTTCTTCATGTGACTAGCTGATTTAGTAGGTAGAATCAATTTTAACGTCGTGGCTAAATAATAACAGCCACATGTGTTGATCTTGAAGGTTAAGCAACGGTTGCCAAGGTCAGTCCATGGATGGGTTAACATATCGAGATGTCACGGTTAGCCAGAAGCTTGAAACTCTGACACCACTCCTGCCCTGCCTGATGTCAGATTGGCCGTCGTTCCATGTAAAACACTAGTCATTCTCCGCTCGACGCTCGCCCGAGACGGTCGTGCCGCTCTGCGCTCCCGATCGTTCCGTGTCTATGTCATCGCTTCGTCGCGCTCGCCGTGACGTAATTCGTAGTCGCCGACTGCAACTCCCGATCCGGAACCGCCTTTTTCAAGGCAGTGAAGGAACAGAGTGTTGTCGGAAAAGTTTTGCCCCTTCACGGAATAACCACAGTTTCGTGGTCCTTAGTTGGAAACCTCACGGTGTCAACAAAATCAAGGGGGTGTTGACCCGTCACACCCGCTGATCCCCTTCAGGGTGAAGCAGTTAATTGGAGTTGAGTGCTAGGTTTTGGCCTTGGGGTATCTCCTAGTCAAACCTAGTTACTGAGTTTCCATTTCAGCTACACACCTAGTGTCGGTTGGGTGTGTCTACCCCTTCGCACTAGACCAAATAGGGCCCGGTTTGCACAATAAGACTGGCGACCGGTTACAAGCTTAGGGCTCACCATTAGGTACTCACCTCCCAGTCTCTACCCGACTGGAGAATTTCGTAATTTAGCACTCTCCCAATCATATGAACCCGGCTATGATTTCATGCGCGCTGTAAATGTCAGTGGCTGGAAGCCGAACCTGACAGAGTTGGGCAAAAGGGTAAGCCAATACGGATGACTCAATTTTTATCAGTATGTTTGATTTGAAGTTTTGAATATCAGTTAGCACACTCCTAAAATAATCCCTTACGATTTTATTGCTTAGTGTTAATTTTATTGCTAATGTTGTATCTTAACGCTTCTCCTTGTTTTTTTATTAGGGTTCCGTAGCCGAATGGCAAAAAACAGTACCCTTATAGTTTCGTCATGTCTGTCTGTCTGTCCGTCCATCCGTCCGTATGTCACAGCCATTTTATTCCGAAACTATTAGAACTATACATGTAAAACTAAAACTACTATACAAGTAAGTAAATTTAAGAAAAAAATTAAAAAATTATTAAAATAAAGGAGGGCTCCACAATTCCACATACATGGAACTAAAATTGAATAAACTTTTTTTTCATAACACCTGTTCGTGTGTAGTATCTATAGACAGGTCTTTAAAAATGACATTGAGGTTTCTAAAACCACTTTTTCATAAAGTTAATCGTTTAAGAGTTATACGCTTCCAAAGTGGTAAAATGTGTGTCTTCCCCCTCTAACTTCTATAACAATGGAGTGAAAAATATAAAAAAAATATATATGTATGTAGCTCTTAATATAAAATTTCAACCAAAATTCGTTTGAACGAGATCGGGTCAGCAGTTTTTGATATACAGCATATTTTTTAAAACCGCAAATATAACTTTGTAATTCATTCACGACCCCGGAACGCAAGGCCAATTGAAGGGGCAAGGTTGGTTTTTAGTCAGTAGAAGTTTGATACTCCCTTCAGCTCTACCCACAGTGAATGTTATTTGATGATTTTCCTACTCAAAAAAAAACTGACCATAATTATAACAGAAGATATACAACGATTCACCCAAAAGACGCCAAACTTATCGCTAAAATCAAAATTTAAACTTCTCAGAAACTCAACCAATACATGCATAATTAATCACACTGCTATCTCGCAGATAAAAACGGATAATAATCTTTCCGAACCACCGGATAGTTCCACATCAGATATGTAAATCCCTTATTGAAATATTAACCAAGTTTATATAAAAAGTTATAATGTATTCAATGGGGAAACTTGGCGGCGCCCAAGAGCTGGGTAGTTTTGTCGCAACTTTTAAATTATTTAAGTTTTAATGCTGTTTTTTTTTCGTTCGTGTGTTGAGGAATTGTATTGATTTTGTAGAGGAGTGTATGTGTTCATTTTAGGGTTCCGTACTCAAAGGGTAAAAACGGGACCCTATTACTAAGGCTCCGCTGTCTGTCTGTCTGTCACCAGGCTGTATCTCATGAACCGTGATAATGATAAGAATAACACAATGTTTTACGAGGCTCTTATACATTATGATAATGGTACGGAACCCTTCGTGCGCGAGTCCGATTCGCACTTGCCGGTTTTTTAGAGTTAGAGTACCTCTAAAAATACTGACCCCTTATAGGATGTCGTCTGTCATGAGGTCATGACCCTTGTCACCACCCATGCCATGTCATGAATTGTAGAGATGTATCTAAATAAAACGTTGATAAAAGCGAGGAGCATTAAATTAAAGCACATATTATATTATACGTGCTTACGGTAAATCCAAAACTATTAAAAAACGTTTACGAAAAAAATACGAAAAAACTTTTTTCAAAGAACTTACATAACTGAAATAAAGGAAAACTTTCTTGTTTGTATTGGAAACAGCGCGGCATCGTAGCATGAATTTTTCGTTTTAGATAACTGTGCTACGTACTAAGTCAGCTGCTTGGGAAGATATATTTTATTTATTAAAACTTTATGCAACACAAAATATACAAAGGCGGACTTAATGCCATAGGCATTCTCTACCAGTCAACCATGGGTGGTGAAAAGATAATTGTGTTTTAACAAAGAAAAACTGTGTTTTCCAATAGCTATAACCTTTAAGTCAAGAGTCCATCCATCTTCGACCACATCATCACATACCATTAGGTGAGATGGTGGTCAACGAGCCTATAATCAATAAAAAAATATCCCGTGACTAAACTATTGCTTCTATTGATCTGATTTTTGGTGTGTACCTTGAAAATGATATACAACGTGTAACGGACACCCCATATCTATCCAAAAGGGCTGAAGACAACATCTGGTTTGGAGTCTCTATGCACAGTTTCAGCACAAAATAAGTGACTCAAAGAATTGATACGAAATTATCGGTTTCATATGTTTCTTGAATATCAATCATAACAAACGTGTCACAGCACTACGAGGGTCAATAACTTTCCACGTCACTTGCCAATAGCACGATAATTCTTTTCGTTCTTCTTAATTTGAAAAATTCGGTCTCTGGTGTCAGTGTATTGGAATTTGTAATAAGTTCTACACACGTAGACTTAGGATTACAAAAACCCTTGCTATATCGTTTGTTATCATCCAAAGAAGCCGTGCACTTGGTATGTATATACCCTTTAATTTACACGTGGTATATCAGATACACGAGTCTATTTCTTTCAGATGTAAAAAATCAAACTACCAACACAACACGATCACGAACAACACGATCGAAAGATATGACCGTTTATGTCAAACATTTTTGTGATTTTACAAGAGAACTATATGTAAATTTTATAGTGTATAAGATATCCTCTGAAACTATCCCCAGTGTTTCATTGAGTAATTTACTAATATTTAAATGACAAAAACTTCTTGATGAGTTCTTCCGTTCCCAGTAATTAGTAATTAGGTAATTATTAATATTAATTAGTAATATTTTTTTAATTAAAATATTTATTCAAATAAAGTATATACAGGCAAAACTAAAAAGAAATTATAGCCCAACGATCACATTAGTGGAAATTGCAGCCGATTTTGTTACTTTCGGCTGTAAAATAGCGGTTTAAGTGTTCAAAAAGCAGGTCAAAGTTGCATATCTGCATCCGTAAACGTCTATAGCTATAAAAGTTACTTAAGGTGCTATAAGCTGAATCAAATACTACCCTAGCCTTCACAGTAGTCCACGGTAGAACTCATTTACCACTTACACCTTTGTTCAAGACTACAAGAAGCCAGCGCAACGATACTGGTGTGTCCGAACAGTCCACGGTACGTGGAGCTCTAAACGTTGCTTAACCAATGGCCTTAGGCCAGTCAATATAATATTACTTTACACAATTTAACACTAACCACTTACCTGAGCTGTAGACGCCAAGCTTCGACCTTCCTGAGGCCACGTCCAAAGTGTGTGTATAAGCATGAAATGAGTAAGTGAAAAGTGTAATGATGATCAAGTGTACTGGACGTTCACAAGGCGCCTGTCTTCAGATGGCGTGGTCCAGATAGCATCACAGCACAACTCTGCTACGTTTAGCAAATCTCGCGAGTCAGACAGGCTGACGACATTCGGCGTAGTAGTTCAAAATATCCCAGGTTTCCACTCAATTCGGGATTCTAGAGTTCAATTAATCACTGATCACGATTAATCTGTCTTTAACTGCGCAGATTCAACACGATTTTTAACAAGAACCAATAAATCAATCTCAACAAGCAGGCAGTTAGTTTTACAAGGAGCGGAAACGTCAAAGTGTGAAAAAAATTATAGACAATAGAATATTGCCATACCAAAAATATGCGGGAAGATATTCTCTTCGGACGGAATAATCTTTATATGAGAGTTACGAAGGTCACTCTGCCACTCACAGCTGTACAGTGGTTTCCATTGTAACTTTTATAGGTTATAGTTATAGTAACCACTATTATACTACTATAAGTTTCATTATAGAAATAATAGAAACTCTTATGCATACTATAGTTACAAAAAAATCATCAGTGTAACTAAAGCCTTTAGTAGCAAATAGTCATTCCTTGCAGGCTCAATCCATTCGCCATTTTACAGCCGCTTTTGTAACTATTATAAAACATTTAATAAAAATGGATGCTAAACGAATAAGTACGTAACTACATCTTATAACCTCAAAAACAAGATAATAGGAGCTTTTTGTGGCTGAGAGTTGCACTAGGAGAACAAAAATCACTGGAAGCGTTAGAAGGGTGAAAATTAGCGCTATGATTCTCAAAAGGGAGTTATTAGAGCTAAAACTGCAGGTTATGACTACATTACAATGACGCCATGATTTTTTAAGAAAACTTATAATTCACTTGCAAAATTGAGTTGATATACATTGGTTTTCCAGTTAAATGTGCATTAAATATACCGGTAATCAATCGGCCACTTGCAAATAGTAAGTTATCGACACGTAAAAATACGGAAATAAAATTTATTCTGTATAACAAATAAAAAATATCACATATCTTTTGTTAATTTTTTAAATATCATAAAAGCGCGTTAGAATTACTCGAAAATTATCTTATATATCTACAGTAAACTGGACAGCGTTTTAAGTATCTTTATATATCTTGCTAATACAGAATACAAACTTTTACTTCTTTTTGTTTTATTTTCATGATGGCGACGAAAACACTTTACCAAAATATTACAAATAATGTCAACTGAAGATATACAATAAAGAACTATAATCAATTCATTCGTTTAAAGTAGTTCAAAATCATTCAAAAGTAGCGCTATGAGAGCTTTAGTAAAGCCTTAATAAATCGTTATAGCTATTAAGGAACCTTTATGCAACCGTTGTGCAGGTTAAATAGAACTTTAGGCTGCACAAAATGGCGCCCAAATAGCGCTAAAGCGGCTGCTTTAAGTCAGTAGTAGACGCTCTAGCGCTTACGTCTATTACCATTAGTAATAATCGGATACGCTCCAAAGCCCTAATGCAGCCCATTTGTGCTAGTTGGGAGGGCATCTAAAAATTCGTCAATATCGCTGTCAATGGGAAAAGTACCCAGAACACTGGCCGCATTGCCACATTAAATGGCAATGCTGATTCTCTGTCCAAAGAAAAGGCACTCTGGTCACTTGTGGACTCGACTAATTATGATTTGTATTTTAGTTTTGATTTTAATTTTATGCTTGTAAGTAACCACTTGATCATGTAATATGTAGGTACCTATTGCACGATGTTGCTTGCCTGTAAGAATTTGATATAATAATCCATAAACTTACTGAATGTATTTTCAATTTGTATCAGTATATCAAACTGTTGGTGAGCCAAATAAATAAAATAAAAATAATGTGAATTCTACCCACATTGCTAATTCTATTAAACCACATTCTAATCAAAACAAATCAAAATTATTTTATTTCACATAGGCCTCATGGGCACTCATAAAACGTCTGAAGTTAGTGCACGGTTCGAAATTGGTCATTTCCAATGGAGAAGAACCGGCAAAGAAATTCCACGGTTTCTCTTTTAAAAAAAAATATTGGTTTTCACAATCTTTGCATAATAGATATATATTTTTTTTTGGTATGAGAAGACAGTTTTGACCAATTGACATAAACATTTTTTTCTTCGTAATACAGTTATGTTTAAATGATACATATACAACGTGTAACGGAAACCCCATATCTATCCAAAAGGCCTGAAGACAACATCTGGTATGGAGTCTCTATGCAAAATAACTGACTCAAAGAATTGATACCAAATTATTGGTTTCATATATTTCTTGAATACCAATCGTAATAAACGTGTGACAGCACTACGAGGGTCAATAAATTTCCACGTCACTTGCCAATAACACGATAATTCTTTTCGTTCTACTTAATTTGAAAAATTCGGTCCCTGGTATTGTGTATTGGAATTTGTAATAAGTTCTACACACGTAGACTTAGGATTACAAAACCTTTGCCATATAGTTTGTTATCATCCGAAGAAGCCATGCACTTGGTATTTATATACCCTTTAAATTACACGTTGTATATTCTTTATTGTACAATATAACAAAATTAAATAAGAACTTAAAAACTACAAAGTTTGTTATGATACAATCGTATAAGGAAGTGTTGCTTCCAAAATCACCTGTACAACGGCCCTGTCGAAATTATCACCAAAATACTCCACAAATACGTACAAAAATCTTTCCACGAGTCCTGATAACCCATTCTCGTGAGAAAGCCATTAGAGCACAGTATACAATCGTCACGTCTGCCCCAAAGGACCGAATGGACCACAGGACTAACATACAAGAGTATCGCATTAACTCATACATATATATATTTATTTATACAATGTTTGGGTCAACCGATATTGAAAGCCTACGAATATATTGTGCAGGATTTTTTTGTATTATGTTTCTATAGTTCTATTTTTAGTACATGAAATCACGCTTAGGATGTTTTTTGTGTGGCCGTTTTTAATCTTTTAGAAGCGTTTTTCTTTTAAGAAAATTAAGGAAATTATAAAAAAATGTGTTGGTTTTTCTTTTAGATGAATGCACGTGAGTAAAACCGCAAGTAGTTTTTATTTATTGTTGATAGATTCGCATTTGACCACCACCTCACCTGATGGTAAGTGATGATGTGGTCGAAGATGAAGTACGCTTACCTAGAAGTAACCTGTTCACTCTTGACTTAAAACCCCCAGGTTATAGCTATCAAGAAACACAGACTCCGGCAGGGAATTTCACTCTTTAGCTGTACTTAAGTACGTATAATGAAAGTATTCCCAAAAAGTTTTGTGCGTATGGGTGGGATGTCCACCATGTAATGATAGAGCCGTTCTTATTGTTTTTGGATGATAGAACGGGCTTGGTTGATAAAATAAAGTCATAACGTTGATTTTTGGTTTCATTATTTAATGGTTCATCTTAATTACAATATACATGTTTTGAGTTTTTCATATTTCAATCACGCAAAAATCTCTCGTAGGTAATAGATAAATTAGCCCACATAATTATAATAGTTTACTTTTATCAGTTTTAGGGTACCGTAGTCAAATGGCAAAAGATTCTGTAATAGCAAGCATAGATTAGCGAAAAATAACTTTGATTTTCATAGTGTTCGTATGAATGACAAAGTTTTACTTGCGGTTTTCGAAAATGTGCTATAGGTATCTGAAAAACTGCTGATTTTAACTCGTTCAAACCAATTTTCAACCGACGACAAATAGTTATCAATTCGACGCGTATATATATATTTTTTTTATATATGATCATCGATTACTCGAAGACGGCTGAACCGATTTGGAAAATTCTTATTTTAATTGAAAGGGCATACTTTGAAACTGGTCCCATTTTCATAAACGTCAGGATCTGATGATGAAATCCTGGACAAATCGAGGGAACTCTTCATATATTATAGGCACACCTATGACGTTTTGGGTATTTATTATAGTAACTTGTGCAGTTGCTCTCAAAAAGTACCATTTGAGGAAGTGGAACTGATGATGAAGACCACAGATTGCCGCCGAAACTACTCAATAATAAGTATTGAGTGGATTGCGATTCGATTACTTGAATATGGATGTTAAGCACTTTATGTTCGTCACAATGCATATAGTGATGTAGAGCTGATGGTGAAGTACCAGGAGAACTCCTCAACAATTAATGGCCCAGCATTGGGAAAAGCAATATTTTGTAAAAGGTTATATTGACATTTAGGCTCTTGTAACTAGGTAAATTAAAAATAGACCAACTAAAAGAGTGAAATAAAAACTTTTTACCAAAAAATTAAACCGACTCCCAAAAAACACTGCAAAGTGATTCCAGCAGGAGCTTCCTTGTTGTTACAACTCAAACTCAAAATAGTTTCATATTCATATTCATATTATTTATTTAATTTGCATACCATAATGTTTTTATAGGTGTTACAATAGGCTTAAAGCTAAGGAACAATTATGGACCCTGTAACTGTGCACAGCAACAATTATAGTAGGAAGGACAAAATTAAAATGAAATACAAATTAGAAAATTAAAATAAAATTAAACGTTAAAATTTTAAACGTAACAATTCATATTAAATATAATTAAATAACAAATTATATAATTATAAAATATTTATTATTGAGATGATTTCTGCATTTATTAATTTTAATTAAGAGATAATTATACCAATGTTTAATTTATTTCACGTAGGCCTACATGGGCACTTACAAAACGTCAGAAGTTAGTGTACGGTTTGGAACTGGTCGTTTTCTATGGGGAAGAACCGGCAAAAAACTCTTTTCAAAATATAATTCATTTTCACAGTGTATCCATCCTTAATTCTGGTTTAATAGGTATGAGAAGAGATTATATACCAATAATGAACAGAGCACAATGTCAATACATATAATAACTATAATATACGTAGGTAATTACCCATAGATGTGAGGCGTGCTCAAACATTATCTACGTTCAAAAGAATGGCATTACCTCTCACTATATTTTTTTTATACTAAATATATTTATATATTATATTTTGTGGTATGTATTTTATATTATAATGTTTGGTTTGTATTATGTATGATTTTGTACACTGACAGCCCTAAATCTATCTCCTATAATTTCTGTCCATCCAAAGGTTGTCTGTAAGAGATTGCCCTGTGCGATAAGACCGCCCATTGTACACTAGTTTTATTATTTTTATCCTTAAGTGTATTGTAAGGTGTACAATAAAGTATATAATAAATAAATAAATAAAATAGAAAACTACATCTAAGAGTCTGCAGTGTTCTCCTATTCACAAAAAATCAGCTATAAAGCAGTTTGAGTACTTGTGTGGCCTACCCAAATGTCCTTACTTGGGTATTGTTCGTCAAATTGTTGAGCTCCTTAAGTTCTAAGTTGAGCTACTCGATAACTGACAAATGCTTGTACTGTCTAGACAGGTCCGCTCCAAGCGTGGTTATTTCCTCAAAAGAATACCACAGACATGAACCTACATGCTTCTCATATACAAATACAAATTGTCTGGACTTTAAAAGAGACTTTGACCTCTGAGTTTGTTTCAGTGTTTCTTCTCAGAGTATTCAGTTAGGAAATATCGGCCTCATCTAGCTAAACTAAACACGCAAAAAGACATGACGTGTAAAAGTGTTATTTATAACTAATTTACAAAATAAATATTTAATTTAATTTCATTTCATTTTATAATACTTCTGGTTAATAAATAATTGTCAAACATTCAATCTTTTTATTTGCCAGTGACCTCAGAAATCTTCGCTTATATTCGTATCATTTTCAAATCTCCATGGGACAAAAACATATCTCGATCGTGTCCAGTACATATACACTTATCACGACATAACAAGATTATATTACCCCAAAGGCCATAACAGAGCATTTGGATTTATAAAGTCCCTTTTGTGCCTCCTCGGACTATGTTTAAATAAATGTTTGTTTGTAAAATGTCTCTGTTCATGATATAGTTATAAATAATATTTATTTGATCAAGATTGAAGAGATGATCCAGGGGTAACAGACTCGACTTGAAAGCTATAGGGTTGGGAGTTCAATACCTGGTAGGTACATTTCATTCTTTAACCTATATCAGGGCTTCCCAAACCATGCGTCGCGACGCCCTGGGGCTCCACAGTATTATCCTAGGGGCGTCGTGAGGCAATCTAAATAGATTGCTGTCTATGTCGATAAATTACACACGTTTTTAATTTTTATTTTAATATTCACTATGGCGAACGAAACTTTATAAAATCGGTAGAAATATAGAATTTAATTTTGAATTTACCTACATTACTAAAGGAACTTCCTCAATGTGTTGTTTGTCATAAAGTGTTGGCGGATGACAGTATGCTTCTTTCTGTTTATCCTACAAATTGTTATTAGGCTGCAACTACAACTAGTAGGTAAATGTATGGCAATAAGGCCAGAGCGTCGCGAAAATATAATAACTTCCCAAGGGCGTCACAGTTAAAATAAGCTTGGGAACCCCTGGTCTATATTATGTATCATCAACTAACTACCTTGGTAGCCACTAGGCCACTAGGTCGCGCTTGTGACGCTGTAGTGGTGGATCAAAAGCTCCCGGGTTCGATTACTGGGTTGGGCAAACAGTGCTACATATTATGTTTTTCTGTTAGAAATTTCTCAGTACCTATTAGCCCCGAGTTTGGATGTTGCTTTTCGAGTATAATATCTCCTGCGTGGATGGCGCTGTGGCCAAATTAGCTTAGGGGGACTGTCATATCACCACTTCTCTCAAAATCGTGATCTAGAACCTAATATTATAAATGTGAAAGTCACTTTCACGGCAAAACCAATTCAACGATTTGGTTGAAATTTGGAATGAAAATAGTAGACCTAGAGTCAAACATAGGCTATTTTTTTGGGATGAAAGTTTGTATTTTTGAGATGTTGAAACACAAGTGAAACCGCGGGGCACAGCTAGTTATAGAATACTTTGTTAATTGAAAATGGCTTTAGTTTTTTTTTTCTGTTTAACTTTATTTAGCTCGTTTTTTTTTTAATAGTGGGATCCATGTGAAAACCATTTCTACTTCTTTATATAAAGACTTCTTTGTATAAAAACGACTAATAATTTATATTTGCACTATAAATATAAAATATTAGTCGTCTTTATACAAGAATCACATTTTTAGTTGTATAATAAAGTTTAATAGTTATTCGCACATGTATTACACGCACATAATACTTGCCCGAATTTCAATTCACCTTTACGAAAACCATTTAGGAAGAGAGGTTACCACACATTGCCGGTAACCACATAAAAGGTTAATTTTCATCGGCACCCATTCCTTTCAAACCGGAACGCAACAATGCTATGAAAACAGCTATATAGGTGCCTACCTATAACAGTGTAAATAATTAGATACTTTTTAGCTTATATACAAGAGTAAAACACTTAAATAAAACCCCTAAACTACATACACACATCTAAAAACAAACTAAAATATGGCATTCAGAAATTCGTGCGCATCGCTGTCCACTGGTAATGTACCCAAAAGACTGGCGGCATTGCCACGTTGTATGGCAATGCTTAACCTCTGTCCAAGACCCAAATATGTCAGAGGCTAAATCATTACAGCCGCACGAGTCGAGGTTAAGCAATGCTTGGCGAATTTGGGCTATGGATGGGTATTCAAATAAAGCCTGCAATACATGTTGGCCGAGCGTTATCGAGTGAAGGCCAATACCAACATGTAGACGGTATATTTGCCTTGTCTTACTATCGCTCGGTGTCACTTGCCTAGTTGGCCGAGTGGAGGCCAGCGCCAACGTGTATAGAGCTCATTTGGTGCAACTTGTCTTCGCTCGCCGTTGCTCGTGATCACTTGCCTCACTTCGGATCGGTGTCGGTTGTTGGTCACAAATCAAAGGCGCTCGCCTGCGCTCGGCCAACGTGTGGGCAGCTCTACAAACCCTCTTCTACATTGGTCGTCTGCATTGGCGTTCTACGAAATTGTCGAACGTGTGGACATTATTTCTTGCCTTGTACCTATTTGCCAACACTCGGCCAACATGTATTGCAGGCTTTAATATATCGAGATTCTCTCCATGCCTCAGAAAACACGTTAATCTGTTGGTCCTCGCTGTCATTTGTACATGTTTGACAGTCGTTACGTGTTGTCAGAAGCCGGTTGATCTGCCACTAGTCTAGCCAAGGACCCATCTTCTGGCAGGAACTTTATAGTCCCTGCACAGATCCCTCCATCTCCCTTTCACTACCGGTCTACCAGACGCACGGCTGGATACCATCCACACTTGGCTGTTATACCATATTGTCGTGAAGCGCTTCTCCTCAACATTTATTGTGCGCACTTCCAAGTTGTGGAATTCTCTGCCGGCTTCTGTGTTCCCTGCCACTTATGACCTTTCAACCTTTAAAGCAAGAGTAAACTGGCATTTTCTGGGCTCGCTTGTTCCATCGTAGACCTCATCTATCATCAGGCGAGATCGAGGTCAAGAGTGGGCTCATTCTGAATTAAAATAAAAAACATATTCTCAGAACTTTAGATATTAATTATGTATTTCGTTTTACAAACAATTACTGACTCTGATTGACTAGATATGTAAAGCCATCGGAAAACTTAACTTGGTGTCATCAAACTTTTTAAAAATAATTTCATAAAGTTTTATTAGTTGCTAGTTGAAGGTCAAGCGGTTTTCTATCGGTTACATTTCGGGGAGTGTGCGATGGAATTGCACAATCTAATTCCACTAAGCGATGCGCCACCGTTACATGGTGGACATCCCACACATACGCACAAAACGTTTTGGGAATAGTATCATTGTACGTACGGCTAAGGAGTGGAACTCTGCCGGAGTCTGTGTTTCCCGATAGCTATAACCTAGGGGTCTTTAAGTCAAGATTGAATAGGTTACTTTTAGGTAAGCGTGCTACATCTTCGACCATAACATCAGGTGAGATAGTGGTCATACGCGAGCCTTTTTTATCAATAAAAAGTACTTTCTACATTATAACTTCACACTAGTACAATTCTACCTTAATTTCAATGGCTTTGTTTTCCCTAACAACATTGTAGTGTTAACTACGAAGCTCGAACACAGCCTAATAACATAAACAGGTAATAATTTAGACTGATAATCTAAATGAGATTGTTGTACGTACATCACAGCGGTACCGAGGCTATAAACACGTGATAGCATCTTGTTTTAGCTAGGAGTTGTGTTCGCTCCTATATCTGACTTATCGTTATTGCTAATGGATAGTTACTGACACAGAAGTTGATCTATTGCCAAATATCATGTTTGATGGTTTGATTTGACTGTTGTGTTTGGACAAAGACATTAGATTCAATCGATAGGTCAGTTAACAGGTTCAATGTTACCTGTCAAAACAAAACAGAAATCACGTGCTTAGCCTTTTTTTTTATTTATATTAAAACTTTTTGCAACACAAAATGTACAAAGGCGGACGTATTGCCTTTGCCCTTGACATTTTCTACCAGTTAAACATGGGTGCATAAAAAATAAACTAAATAGATTATAAAAATAATTAATTAATAAAAAGTTACAGAAGGTTATGAAAACGTTTCTTATGGGCGTTATGAAAATGCTTCCACTATTTGTTCAGAAAATAATCCTAATAATTATAGGGAAAATTAAAGTCTGCACAAGCACTGTCTTGGTTTTTGCAGGTAAAATGTACCTTCGACGATACAGGCATCGCAAAGTCCCGTTGACTCTTTGACTGACACTGCAGACCTGACTTTGCCAGCCAAGCACAGAGTCAAGATGCATACTGAGATCTTTAACGCTAGAGCTAATAGGGATGACCGTGCCATTGGAAATGATTGGACGGAGCGAACTAACTGTCACTCTACCGATCATACGTGAGCTTCCAATCACAATGGCCTGACACTTTGAGGGGCTTACACACGGAATAGGTGAATAAGGTTGCAATGGTAATGTGGGCGTGGCGAGCGTGCCACATTTATGATACGAAAATCATAGTTCGACCGATTAATTCATTCACCGCGTTTAGTGCGCTTCGGACTATTTCGGTACACAAAACTCTGCTTTAAAATGCCGTGTTGTGCAATTATAACCTGTAAAACAAAAAGTCAAACAGCAAGTATAGAGCGAGGAGGTATATCTTTCTATCGGCAAGTCGAAAATAACATTTAATTACAGTTTTATTTGTAAAAAACATAAAAATATTCTGATCACTATGAAATTCTAAACATTAACAACATTATTACAACAAGTTACTAAAAATATACATTGCTCGATGTGTACTCGCTTAATCGACGCAATGACCAAGTCCGCTTACAATGTACTGCATGCGTTGCATCCTCAACACTTCAACCATTGACGATTCGTTCTTTGCCCTAATTGGCCGTGATGCACGGCGCATGTTTATCGACAGTGAGTTACAATCAGTAGTAAGCTCTCGATTTAAGTGTGTGTAATTTATTTGTGTGCGTAATTTGCATACGTAACGGGCCTCTTGCTTGTAGTGGAGCTAAAGAGTGGGAGACAAGCGGCGACACGCGTTCTCATACAAATCAGGAACTATTTCCTTTCTAACCTCTTTTATCTATTCTGTGGGTTTACAGACACACCAAATCTATGAGACCAGCTTCTGATAACATCTAAATCCAGTTCACATCTCCTATAGAGTCTGATAAACTTTCCACCTGCGTGGATGTATACAACTGCAGATCATCAGCGTAAAGATGATACGAACACCGAAGACAGAGAGTTATAAAGTTTACGAAGTTTAGAATGCAGATGAGTTCTAGTGCTTTACACAGAGTGACTACCTATATGCACTGTTTGGACGGGCCTGCTCAAATCTATGTGATTCTGTCCTCTAAAGGGTGCCACAGATATAAGCCTACGTGGCTCTCATATTATGATTTCATCACTACAGATTGTATGGACTTTAAAAGAGACGTTGACCTCAAGTTTGTTTCAGTATTTCTTCTCAGAGTAGTCAGCAAACACTGGCCTCATATAGTTTACATTTACGAAAAAAATTGGCCAAGTGCGAGTCAGACTCGCCCATGAAGGATTCCGTAGTAACTATAATAATATAATATAACATGTAATTGTATATTTGTTTGACGAAAAAAAACCCAAACAAATTTCTTAAAATTAGCTTATTTACATTTTTTACAACTACGCCAGATAACTTTGTTTTTCATAATGTTTGTATTAATTACAAAGTTATAATTGCGGGTTTAGATAATATGCTGTATCTCAAAAACTGCTGATCCGACCTCGTTCAAAACAATATTGGTAGAAAGTTTTCATTAAGATCTACAGACTTATATTTTTTTTAGATTTTTCACTCCAAACATTTTACCATTTTGGAACCTTATAGGTATCTTTTAAACGATTGACTTAATGAAAAAGTGGCTTTAGAAACCCCTATGTCATTTTTAAAGACCTGTCTATAAATACCACACACGCATGTTATTCATGAAAAAAAATATTTTCAGTTTTAGTTCCATGTAGGGGGAGCCCCCTTTATTTTAAATATTTTTTTTCTTAAAATCGGAAAGCGGTTTACAGAATACACTTACTTACCAAGTTTCACATATACAGTCCTAATAGTTTCGGAATAAAATGGATATGACATACAGACGGACGGACAGACAGACAGACATGACGAAACTATAAGGGTTCCGTTTTTTGCCATTCGGCTACGGAACCCTAAAAAGAGTCTGTGAAAGAGTTATTTATAACCTGTTTGCAAAATAAACATCATTATTTCATTATCTGATTTCCACATCCACTGGGCTGTGGAAGTCAGAGAGATAATGAAATAATGATGTTGTTGATGAAATAATAATGATGTGAGGTGGGTAACACGATACTCATTGGCAAGACTTGTATCAGATTTCTTAGTTTCCAAGCACCTTTAACGACAGTGAAAGATATAAAAATGACTGCCATGAGCAACGTGTTTTCCAAGGCACGGAAGAAGGAATCTCGATTTTTTTAAATGATCAATGTTTCAGTTCGATGGATATGATCTATTTAAAAATAGCTAACATTATGGTACGGATCAAAATTTATCGATAGATTACAAACTCGCGAGATATTTCAGTGTGTAGACATAACACAGGCATTAATTGTGTCGTAATCTAGATAATGGGTTAAACACTGATTTCCCAGGTAGGCTACGGAATAACCTGTGCTTTAGAAATACAGTTTCGGACCCCATTGGACTGTAGCCTACCAACCCTTCGCTTTTGAGAAGCTGCCGATCATAAACAAATGTCTGAGACACGCGCACCTAGAACCGTACATGCAATGCACAAAAGAATATTATTATAAATTAAATATAATGTAAATATACATACGAGACGCGTGCCCTGAGAGTGCGCTCACACAATGACCACTGTTCAACTTTTGTAAACACTACTATTATATGTTCAGGAGAGCCGTTCAAAGTTTAGAATTTTAGAAAAACTGATGTATGTTTTTATTAAAAATCGTGAAAACTAAAACAGTTTTTAATTTTCCAATCGGGAAATATGACAAAATAAAAGATAATAGAACACAAGAAACAGTCGGCTTTCAAAACAATATCAGTCCAAAATCTCGCTTATACCCTATTTTTTTTTAACCGTCGATATACACATACACAATTCTATTTTAATAAAGAACTTTCATTTTACATTCATTGCTGCGACTTCACGCCTTCTCATTGCTCTCCCTAACTTTTTCTCCAAAGTGCTATCTAAAGTAAATCTCTGCTACCTTACATATAATCTTTAAAAATAGTGCTCAACCATGGTGACCCCGAGCTAAACACGCCTAAAGCGAAGGGTTGGTAGGCTACAGGACATTATGTATATATAGCACGCCCACGCTAAAAATTTTATTTTTGCCATAGAGAAATAATAAATAGTGAATAAATAGCACGTATAACTAGTAATAGAACCAATTCTTAATTATGTAAAAAACTAGAAACTAAATATATTGGTAGAGCTCATATATTTTTGGTGTGTGAGCTTTGTTATAAACTTACGGTTTTTGCAATTTTACGATACGTACATACAGTTTTATTGCATTTAAAAGGAAGTTATATTTGACACAATGATTTATAAACTATCAACATGTTAAAATCCAATCAGCTGGTACAGTCAACAACACATTAAGCGCTAAGAGTACTTTGTCCGACAAAGTGGCAATCTCACGAGATTCAACAAAGATTGTGTTGATAACTGAACCGGTGAGGTAGTTAGCTATTGAGGACAATTTAGTGTTTACGACCATATTTTTAAGAAGAATATTTTATTTACTTAAGCCTGCGCCGAGTAAAATAACTCAAAACGGTCTTCACAACTAAAGGAATATAACCTATAATAGTACTTTAATTACCATACAAAAATATGTAATGAACACTAGAATAAATGTGTTAGCAAACATAGTTGGCAAAATTTAAAAATATTTTATAGTTTATTAAACAAAAATACATAAAGTTGGACAAAAATCCTTACAAAACATGCTCGTGCGTCGCTGAATTTTGATAGTAAACTGTTGAATTTTTTCATAAACTTCAATTCATATTATTCTCTAATTATCATACTATCATTTACAGCTTTAACATTTCAAAAATGTCGCTTGGTTGTTTTAATTTTAATTTTTTCTTCTAATTTGCGCGCCATTTTGAACCATACGCAACGTACACCGGTCGAAAATTCAGTCGTCCACGGGAGCTCAGAGAGGGGTCACGTCTCATCGTGGAGCGTTTCGCCGGTAACGATAATTCGCGATCTATTGTGTACGTATGTATTGCAGCAATCCGTTGAATAACATAAGTCATATTTTTTGTTTTTTTGAGTACGATTTATTATGCATACCCAACAATTACTTTTTATTGTTCAATATATATTTCTTTAACATTTTTTTTTTTAAATATTTGTTTTATTATGGGAAAATGTAAAAAAAAATATTATTAGAAGAAAGTTGGCGCAAATTTTCAAAAAAGAAGCCATTCTCATAAAAAGTACGTATTTCTATTTTGTGATATTATTATTGCTTTTTAACCGACTTCAAAAAAAAGGAGAAGGTTCTCAGTTCGTCTTAAACTTTTTTTATGTATGTAACCTCAAACTCCAAGACGGCTGGACCAATTTGGAATTTTTTTTTTCGTTTGAAAGGGTATACTTTCTAGTTGGTTCCATTGTTATGAAATCAGGATCTGATGATGGGATCCTGGAGAAAGCGAGGGAACTCTTTAAATATTATAGGCACACCTATAGCGTTTTGGGTATTTCTAATAGTACCTTGTGCAGTTGCTCCCGAAAAGCACCATTTGAGGAAGTGAAAGTGATGATGAAGACTTTTTTCAAACATTCGATATGGGTATCGTGTAATGGGTTTTTGGGGGTGGTGATTGCAAATCTGGAATTTATTTTTAAATTCAAGATGGCGTATGCAACCTTTTCTCACAAATTCGATATGGGTACCGTGTAATGGGTTTTTGGGGGTGGTGATTGCAAATCTGACATTCATTTTAAAATCCAAGATGGCGGATGAAACTTTTTCTCAAATATTCGATATGGGTATCGTGTAATGGGTTTTTGGGGGTGGTGATTGCAAATCTGGCATTCATTTAAAAATCCAAGATGGCGGATGCAACTTTTTCTCAAACATTCGATATAGGTATCGTGTAATGGGTTTTTGGGGGTGGTGATTGCAAATCTGGCATTCATTTTAAAATCCAAGATGGCGGATGCACCTTTTTCTCAAACATTCGATATGGGTATCGTGTAATGGGTTTTTGGGGGTGGTGATTGCAAATCTCGCATTCATTTTAAAATCCAAGATGGCGGATGCAATTTTTTCTCAAACATTTGATATGGGTACGTGTGATGGGTTTTTGGGGGTGATGATTGCAAATCTGGCATTCATTTTAAAATCCAAGATGGCGGATGCAACTTTTTCTCACACATTCGATATGGGTATCGTGTAATGGGTTTTTGGGGGTGTTGATTGCAAATCTGGCTTTCATTTTGAAATCCAATTTAAAACACATACGATATCCATATTGAATGTTGGAGAAAAAGTTGCATCCTTGGTGGATGCAACTTTTTCTCCAACATTAAATATGGATATCGTGTGTGTCTACTAAGTTAAATACACTGATAACCTTCAAGGGTTTATTGCTAAGTATAATTAACAAAGTAACGTAAGGGCTAAAATTATCGCTAAATGATGAAAATGAGTGCACCTGGCTGCTGTTCGAAATACACTAAGCTCGCGGCGAACTTAGTGCGACCGCATTATATCGCTTGCTCAGCAAACGTGGTGGATTGCAAAATATTGCATCAAACATCGTGTAATAGGGTTTTGGGCATACCGATTGCAATCCTGACATTCATTTTAGAATTTACGACGAAAGTTCATTGGCTACTTTGTTAGCTTACAATTTACACTGGGTTATTGACAATTTAACTGATCCTAGGTTAAGTGACTATTCAGTATTATCTAGGGTATCTAATAATACTGAAATTAATTGTTTAAACCCTTAGATGTGACAAAGGAGAGTTATAATAACACAATTTTACTATATCATCAGAATATAAATCGTTTCTCCGGCAAAATATTAGATGAGAAAATGTTAATAGATAAATATGATATAGATATCTTATGTTTTTGTGAAACCTGGCTATAACCAGATACAGGTCCTCAGTAGGAGGTGGTACTTTAATATTACGTAGTAATTCTCTTAGATATAAGGAACAAAAATATATCACCGCTTGCTCTGTTGATTGCTTGTGTGAGGTAGCATGTACAGAAGTTGAAGGCCAAACTTTCTTAAGTGTTTATAGACCACCAGCATCAAACTTGTCATCATTCTTAATGATAATGGGAGAAATTTTAAGTACCTAAGCTTATAAGAGATAATAAATTAGTTTTCGTTTGTGGTCACCTAAATATTGATTTGTTAGTAAATTCACCTGAACACTGCAAGCTTACTTCATTGTTTGGTTCATTTAACTTAAAATGCACATACAAGGAAGCAACAAGAATAACAGCAACATCAGCTCAATGCATAGATAATATTTATACTAATTGTGCCATAAAATACTCGTCTCAAATTAGTGGAGTTAGGTCTGACCATACAGGTCAACTAGTATCCTTTGAGTTGGTTAAAAAGCGGCAATTAAATAAGACTATTAAGTTTAGGCCACTAACTAAAAAGAAATTAATGTTTGTAATGATAACATGTTAAGTAATCTTTCAATGGCCAATTTTGACTCCCATGACCCCAATGAAAATTACAGGATATTATTTTCTTCACTATGCCACGAATTTAGTAAGGCATGTCCAGTTAAAAAAATTCAAATGAGTAATAAATCTAAATTTAATGAATGGGCCACTGCTGGAATAAGAATAAGCTGAGACAATTTATACAACTTATACCATGAAAAATCATTGACTTCCGATGAAGCCTTCCATAATTATGTAAGAAACTACTCAAAGATATTTAAAAGAGTATGCGCCCTAAGTTAATCTAAATCAGAAAGTAATAAAATTAGCATTTCTAACAATAAAATAAAAACTGTATTGAAGGTGATAAACAAAGAAACTGGAAACACAAACCAACAGGGTTAGAATGATTTGACTTTGAACATCGATGATCAGGTCATCTCAGATAAGTCAAAAGTGGCTGAGAACTTGGAAAATTACTTTACCAATATTCCAGTAGAGGTTACTAAATCTCTACATTCTTCGCCATTATTAGCAGAATCTTTTTTATAGGAAAACTTCAATAAGGATATACCAACATTTTCATTTAAGCCCATTTCTATTGATGTAATTAAAAAGCATTCCAAAGTCTTAACATAACAAACACTGATGACTTATGGAGTGCATCTGTTAGGGTTCTTGGTAATATTATTGACTCAATTGCTGCTATCCTAACAGGCATATTTAATTAATGTATAGACAGCAGTACTTTTCCCGATTTAATGAAACATAGTAAAGTAGTACTAATTTTTAAGTCGAGTTGTAAGAGTGATCCCTCTAACTATAGACCGATATATGTGCTTCCAGCATTAAGCAAAATATACGAAAAAATCATGCTGGATCAGATGCTATCATATTTTAACTCAAATGGAATTCTGCATAGTCGGCAGTTTGGTTTCACGAAAGGTAGGTCAACAACAGACGCAGGAGTAGCGCTCATCCGTCACATTCTGGAATCTTGGGAGAAATCTCAGGATGCAATTGGCATATTTTGTGACCTCTCCAAAGCTTTTGATTGCGTTGAACACAAAACACTGATCTGTAAATTACACCATTACGGAGTTCGTGGATTCGTGTTCTGCTGACCTTGTTCTTTCATATTTATCAAACAGGCAACAAAAAGTTATTGTTAATGGAGCGACATCTGCAGGATCCCTAGCCAAGATGAGTGCTCTACAAGGTTCAATTCTTGGCCCTTTCCTTTTTATAGTGTATATCAATGACATACATGATGACCAACTTAACGGATATTTTTTATTTGTAATTCCATTGTGCTGTATTAATTGGTCTATACGACAGTATAGACCAAAGTTTTAAATATAATTAAGCATATCTTAGAACTGGAAACATATCTTACAACTATATAATAATACAGGTTATCCATCAGAATTCAGACAGGCTTTAATTTATAATCATATTGTGGGAAGTACTAATTTCACACGGGTTCCCGTTAGTATATGCTTAAACTAGACTTATGGTCTCATGGTGCGTGGTGCGCTGGTTGCACGCTACTGGCATGATTGCTCTATGTTATCTCTTAAAAAATAGTAGTAGAGATACCTACTACTGTTTCTTGTGATTTTTTTTATTTTTGTCTCGCGTTTGAATTTTAAGAAAAAGATTAATTCAAACTCAAAATGTTTTATTTCACATAGGCCTACATGGGCAATTATAAAACGTCAGCAGTTTGGTGCAGGGCACGGTTCGAAATTGGTCGTTTTCTATGGAGAAGATCCGGCAAGAAACTCCACAGTTACTCTTTTAAAATATCATTCTTACAATGTATCTATAATACAGGTTAATTAGGTATGAGAGGACATTAAAGCCTGTCTGAATTCTGATGGATAACCTATATTATTGTATAGTTGTAAGATATGTTTCCAGTTTTAAGATATGCTTAATTATATTGAAAACTTTGGTCATTACAAGATATTTTCTAAATTTAAACCCACGACATACGTCATTTAAATTTAAAAGTCAATTATCTGAAATTAAGTATTTCAAATGGCGGGAGACTTTGTTAAACTTAAAAAAAAAACAGTGATACGACGTCAATGTGGAGCTATTTTTTAGTTGCGTAGGATAGGAATAGTGCCAAATGTAACCGATACTCAGCCATTCTCAAGACTTTGGATGGATCGACTAAGGGATTACATACACATTTGTCATCAAAACATAACATCAAGCTTATATCAGCTTCAACAAGTCTAGATTCTGATAATCTGAACACAGCACCGCCGCCAGCCAAGCGAAAGTTAAATGATTATTTTACTAAAAGTGCCGACGATAGCCTCGATGATGTTTTGGCAAGAATGATTGCATTAGATGGATTTCCATTCAGTATATTCATAACTTCAGATGATTCGAGAAAATTTGTCTTTGCAAAATACACGGATTTACCAAAGTCAGCCGTCACCATTCAAAAACGTGTCATGAATTACAGTGAAAAAATCAGAAAGCAAGTAACTGCAGAATTGAAACATTTGAAAAGTGCAGGTGAAAGATTTAGTCTTTCTTTCGACAAGTGGACTTCAATATCCAATAAACCATACATGGCTATCAACGTTCATTCATATAAAAAAAATTTGGAATTTAGGACTTGTTCCTATTTATGGAAGTATGAAAATATGGCTGAAAATTGTCTTCGTATATTGAAAGAGCGTCTAAGTATATTTGATATTTCCCTGGATACTGGCTTTATGAAAAACATAATTATTTGCAAGACAGCTCTACCTCAGATGATACTATAAATGAACCACCTGTGGCTGTTGATCATATGGACGACATCCATGATGATGAACATTTAGAAGACTTAGACAGTCCAGAATCAGACTTAATCTTAATGTCACAAAATTACCTTGCGCTATAACACATACGAGAGTTAACACAAGATGAAAACATTAATGAGCTGATAAAGAAAATCCGCAAAGTTGTAGAGTGTATTTCAAAAGATCACCATTGAAAAATGAAACAGTACTTCAAAAATAAATGAAAATTGAACATGGAAAAGAGCTGTCACTTCTTTTGGACTGTAAAACCAGGTGGAATAGTCTTTTAACAATGCTGGAGCGATTTTATCTTTTAAAAACCTTCATTCAAAAAGCTCTTATAGATCTCAATCATCCAATTCGTTTGGAAGAAGTTGATTTTGAATTGGTAAATAAAATTGTTGATGTGCTGACCCCAATTAAATTGACAGTAGAAGCAATCTGTCGGTGAGATGCTAATTTATGCACAGCTGATTCCGCTTTGAAATTTCTTATAAAACAGCTATCTAGCATAATCATTTTTTGGCAAGTGCTGACACTTGCCAAAAAATGAAAACATCCTTAGTGGAACGTATGAAGCAACGACGAAGTGATGATTTGACTGGTGTGTTGAATTAATTACAAAATCCATGAAAAGATGATGAAAATCAGTTATTATCGGATTTGGAATGGCATGACTTATTTCCAGTTTCTACACAGGCTTTAGTTTGGAAGCAAATAAAGTGTATTGTTAAAAAACTTAAAAGTCGAGATGACACGGAAGAAGAAGAAGGAAGACCAGGATCACAAACAGATGATGAGTTAACGCCACAAACCTCCCAATCCCAACCCTAATTGACACTAAAGGAAAAGTTATAGCTGGAAATTGATAAGAGTATGAAATCCCCAGATCGTGAAGTACAAATACAAAATTAATCGGGGTTGGCAAAATATAGTATTAGACGTGAAATAAGCCTGTTTGAAAATGGAGGAATTAGTGGATATCACTTAGAAACACCATATAAGTATCTATTGTCTATTCCTCCAACCAGTGTAAAACCTAAACGAGCGTTTTCAGCTGCTGCTTATGTTGGTAATAAACGAAGCAGGCTTGGAAGTCAAACCTTGGATGCATTGATATTTCTACGATTGTATTTTCAAAATTCGAAATAAGTTTTATTGTCTTTTTATTTCTTACAAAGTATAGTATCTTTTTGTCATTTTTTCTTTTCTTACTATAGTGTGATATGTGTAGTGTACCAAAATTAAAAATATATATTTTAAGAAATTACTCGTTTTTTAGAGTTCAGTTGCCGAATGGCAAAAAAACGGAACCCTTATAGTTTCGTCATGTCTGTCCGTCTGTCTGTCTGTCTGTCCGTCCGTCCGTATGTCACAGCTATTTTATTCCAAAACTATTAAGACTATACATGTGAAACTTGGTAAGTAGATGTTTTCTATGAAACGCTTTCCGATATTGAGAAAAAAATTAAAAATCATTTAAAATAAAGGAACATACTACTACCCCATACATGGAACTAAAACTGAAAATATATTTTTTTTTCATGAAACGTATGCGTGTGTGGTATTTATAGACAGGTCTTTAAAAATGACATGGGGGTTTCTGAAACCACTTTTTCATAAAGTCAATCGTTTAAAAGATATAAGCTTCCAAAGTGGTCAAATGTGTATCCCTCCCTCTAACTTATATAATAGTGGAGTGAAAAATCTAAAAAAAAATATGTATCTGTAGATCTTAATGTAAACTTTCAACCAAAATTGGTTTGAATGATATCGAGTTAACAGTTTTTGAGATACGGCATATTTTCTAAAACCGTAAATATAACTTTGTAATTCATACAAACACTATGAAAAACAAAGTTATCTAGCGTAGTTGTAAAAAATGTAAATAAGCTAGTTTTAAGAAATTTGTAAGGTTTTTTCATCAAATAAATATACATATTATATTATATTATTATAGTTACATACGGAACCCTTCATGCGCGAGTCTGACTCGCACATGGCCAATTTTTTACATTTGAGACCAATTAGAAACCACATAGTCTAATCCGGGGATAGCCCCAGGGTCCCAGGATTCAGCATCAAGAATCACGTAATCCCGGGATTGAAAAACATGCTCGGGATTGTATTCTCTAGTTGCAACTAAGAAAGGATTTCTATCGAAATTCTATTTTAGTTGCCAAATGTGTCGAAAAAAATAGAATTAATAAATTGTAAAGAACCAGATAGATAGCCCTACAGACCTCAATCTGAACGATAATTCTGTAAGCAGTTTTATGTCGATAGGAGCCGGGTTTTCTGGTTTAGAACAAGTTTCAGCTTCCTTTGACATTCCCTCTATGTCCGACAAATTATACGCCAAGTGCCATAACAAGGTCTGTCTACTACGGGAATTAGCCAAAGAAAAATTGACCAAGTGCGAGTCAGACTTGCCCATGAAGGGTTCCGTAGTAACTATAATAATATAATATGTATAACTACTACAACTACTAGTCTGTCTGTCTGTCCATCCGTCCGTCCGTATGTTACAGCCATTTAGTTTCCATTTATTCCGAAACTATTAGGACTATACATATAAAACTTGGTAAATTAATGTATTCTGTGAACCGCTTTCCGATTTTAAGAAAAAATTAAAATATATTTAAATTAAATTAAAAATATTTTCAGTTTTAGTTCCATGTATGGGGAGCCCCCCCATACATGGAACTAAAACTGAAAATATTTTTTTTTCATGAAACCTATGCATGTGTGGTATCTATATACAGGTCTTTAAAATGAGATTGAGGTTTCTAAAACCACTTTTTTCATAAAATTAATGGTTTAAAAGATATACGCTTTCAAAGTGGTAAAATGTGTGCCCCCATCTAATTTCTATAATAATGGAGTGAAAAATATAAATATATATATACAACGTGTAACGGAAACCCCATATCTAACCAAAAGGGCTGAAGACAACATTTAGTATGGAGTCTCTATGCACAGTTTCAGCACAAAATAACTGACTTAAAGAATTGATACCAAATTATTGGTTTCACATATTTTTTGAATACCAATCATAACAAACGTGTCACAGCACTACGAGGGTCAATAACTTTCCACGTCACTTGCCAATAACACGATAATTCTTTTCGTTCTTCTTAATTTGAAAAATTCGGTCTCTGGTATCAGTGTACTGGAATTTGTAATAAGTTCTACACATGTAGACTTAGGATTACAAAACCCTTGCCATATCGTTTGTTATCATCCAAAGAAGCCATGCACTTGGTATGTATATACCCTTTAAATTACACGTTGTATATATATATATATATATATCTATAGATCTTAATGTAAACTTTCAATCAAAATTGGTTTTAAAGAGATTGAGTTAGCAGTTTTTGAGATACAGCATATTTTCTAAAACCGCAAATATAACTTTGTAATTCATACAAATACTATGAAAAACAAAGTTATTTGGCGTAGTTGCAAAAAATGTAAATAAGCTAGTTTTAAGAAATTTGTAAGTTTTAGTTTTTTGTCAAGTAAATATACATATTATATTATATTATATTATTATAGTTACTACGGAACCCTTCATGGGCGAGTCTGACTCGCACTTGGCCAATTTTTGTAAAATGTTATAATAAGCAATATAACATTAGATTTATAGATTTCTTTTATATTTATTTTTTTCTTTTAAATTAAGTTACACTTGATACATATATTGTTATGAAATAAATTACGCTTATATTTTCTGCGAAATAAGTTCGCTTGAAAAAATGTTTTTTTGTTATGGCCCCACGTATATATAATAAAATACCGAATGTTATTAAAAATATGACAGTACATCAGAATTTAAACGAGCACTAAATGAAATTTTAATAAACAAAACTTATATCAGTCTGGTTTTATTATGACATTACGTAATTAATAATTATATATCTTTTTATTTCATACTGGTTTTATTATTCAAATAAGTACTGCATACCCATCTACCCTAACTTGCTACTTACCCAGTTTCGAAGCGTCAATAGCCTAATGGATAAGGTGTCGGACTTGTGATCGAGAGGTCGCAGGTTCGAACCCCACCCATTACACTATTGACGTGAACCCACTCCAGACACAATCATATTTAGCTTAGTTGGAGGGGTTAACAAGATTGCTAGTAGTGTGAAATGTACCCACATTGCTAGTATTCTTTAAAAAAAAATCTGAGGAGTTTAATATATACAATCAAAGTTTTATTGCAATAGGATGAATAGTGAGGGAACGGATAATGTATTACTACAGTAAAAACAAACGTTAATTTTTATATAATAGGTATAATTTATTAAATTTATTTTTGTGATTTATTTACGTACCTACTTGCTTCATTTAGATCTATCCAGCCGTTTGAGCGTGAAGACAAACATGCAAACAGACACATTCATTCACAAACTTTCCCCTTTATAATATTAGTGTGATAAATAAAACCATCTAAATAATTAATATTCGTTTTTCAAGTTTATTCAACATAACGACGAAAAATTAAAAAATGCAAAGTTAGCAAACTTCGTCGTGCAACGGCAAGCGGGCCTCGAGCGAACTTGTCATTGTGTGTGTGACAACGCACACGACTAGCCCGCTGCAGTAAATACCTATTTTCCGCGCGTCTCGTAGGCTCGACACCCTCTTAATATACGTTTTTTTTTTGAAATTACGATTGAGCTCTCTCTCGACCTCGATCACACTGGTAAGTGTAAGATGAGATCTACGATGGAACGAGCGAGCCCAGAAGATGCCTGCTCACTCTTACTTTAAAGACTGACGGGTCATATGTGGCAGAGAATACAGTGGTGTGCAGTAGTTGTAAGCATGACATAAAGTTGGTCGTTGGTTTGAACCCAACATCTATAGAAATACTGCAACGCGAACGCAAGCGACTAAAGAAATAGAGTGGGTTTCAGTAGAAGTCAAAATTACTCCGGGGCCCCAGAATCTTGTTAGAATATTCGGAATGCAAAGGCGACAGAAGAATTGGATAGTTTTCAATAGAAGTCTGACAGTCCCTTTCGCTCTACCCAGAGTGGAAGTAGTCATTTGATGATTTCCCCTGAAAAAAAATCATTCCTTTGTATATTGATTTAAAGACCCCAGGTTTTTTTTTTTCACTTTATTTTAATTTGGGGACTTTTATACAATTATACATATCAGTCCCATCGGATCGCAACAAAACAAATTTAATTAAACTATGAGCACCTCTGGAGTTAGGTGTTGATAAAATATGATGGAACATCCCAACATCGTACCTATTTGTCCCCAGGTTATAGCTATCAGGAAACACAGACTCCGGCAGGGAATTCCACTCCTTAGCCGTACGCATAATGAAAGTATTCCCAAAACGTTTTGTGCGTATGGTTGGGATGTCCACCATGTAACGATGGCGCATCGCCGTTACACATACATCCCACAAACTTTCGCATTTATGACATTAGTTCGATTTTCTGTAGTACCGGTAAATAGCCCAAAAATACACAGACATAAGTCGTATCACACTTGTGACGTGAAGTCTAAATGACCTGCTACCTTGTTCGGACAATCGAAGTGCAATTAGATGCCCGTACGTAGCGCCAGCAGAATCATTGTGCCAAATTGAGAATTGAGCTTTTTATATAGACACATTGACAGTGTTACTAACACATTTATGGAGTCTCAATCCGAAATAAGTATTGATTAATTATGTTTTTATAATTATACAAGCAGGGGTTAATCCTGCATAGTAGATTACAGCCCATTAAACACATTTAAAAAGAGGTCAAATTAGTTTTTAAGATTATATGTAGAGGGTAATGTCCAAAATTAATGATACAATTCTAAAAAAACTAATTGGTAGTAAGGTGCACTATTTGTTAGTGCTATAGGCCATAAATTATTTGAAAATCCACGCGGAAATAGTCACGGGGATAGAGGATATAGTAAGCTTAAAACGAAAAAATCTGAGTTGCCTTTGGCTATGTTGTGATGTATTCCTAATTTAATCAGACACAACATGCTTATAACTTATATTCCTAGTTAAATAAAACAAAGACTTGGCCTAAACGTCATGCGATTGGTTTGGCCTATATCAATAGTTGTGTTGCGTCCCAAATGTAATTTTGAACGCTCTTTTTGGTGTGGCAACATTCTATTGTCTTTGACGTTGCACTTGACATAACCTCTTTGACTTGACAGATTGACTTTGCTTGGAAAAAATGCCGGTCATGGGAACCGCTCTTGTGTTAATATAATTGGTAAAATATTGTTGATTTCGCCTGTTGAGACCGATAATTGGGTCGCGAATTATTTGTTGGTTGAAGTGTATTCCCCATTTGTTGAAATCCCCGGGGTATTGTTGAATCGTACGCCGCCTTGTCGTCGGTTGAGCTGGCACGCGGAATTAATTGAAAATCGAATTGGATCTCACGAGATATGAACAGATTAATTGTGTTCAGTGATTGATTGAACTTTGTAAGCTCGGATTAACAAGAATCCAGTGATATTTCTTGAAACATATCGCCTTATTGCCTACCACGCGTAGCGCGCGTTTGTTGGGAACGAGTCGGGTGTGAGCTGAGTTGGAACCGCGCCATCTGGATATCGGCGCCTTGGGAACGTTCTACAACACTTGACTTACATCACACCTCTCAATTACTCACCCCATTTTACATACATCAACCACACTTAGGGCATGACCTTTGAAGGTCGAACTTGGCGTCCCCAGCAATCAGGTTAGTGGTACATTTTGTTCATTGAATTAAGGCCTAAGAGCCTACCACAACGTAGGGCTCCGCGTAATCGCGGACGGTTCGACATACCAGTTACCGTTGGCTGGGCTTGGGGTCGAACAAGTTGATAATTCAAATATGTATTTGCCAATATTAATGGCCCACCCAAAAGTTTCATTCTTACTTAATAAAAGTTACAGAAAAAGAAAAACTCTTCAAGCACCTTTCCCCCGAAACAATATTATAACTTTCTTAATTACAAAACTTACTTGCCAACTGTTCTGCGAACGCTACCTGCAATTGATACGTCCACATGCCAGATACAGCTAATTGAGGGTAGGCAAAGAAAAATCGATTACATTCCCCATTTGGGGGTAATTTACCCTCCTTTATACGGAGTTCTGGGTTCCGTAATACTGGCTAGTTGAAAGTCATTGGATTACGGAGCCGTTGGTTTCGAATTTCGAACGTAGCAGCCATATTTGAAGTTCTTTGTGGTGGGGGTGATGAATATTTGGAAGCTTTTGTTGGTGACTGTACTAGTATTATCTTTTCCGTGACTGTACCTTGTGGTTGCGGTTTGTAACGAATGCGGGTCGGGACGGGAATGCAATTTTATTATCTTTTTGGTTTTTAATGGGTTTGAAATGTGGGAGAATATCTTTAAGAAGGATTCGATATTTATTAAGTAAACATACTTTATTGTACAACTCACAATATTTATATGCATACAAAAGGTAAAACTAGTGTACAATGGGCAGTATTATCGCACAAGGCGATCTCTTACAGACAAACTTTGGATGGAGAGAACTTAAAGGAGACATATTTAGGGCTATCAATGTACAAACAACATGAATAATTCCGACAGCATTTATCCATCACATGCTTTTTTGACTTTTGGAATCGCTTTCGGACACAATAACTAAAGAACCGTTTTTGAAAACTCTTTCACCAATATAAAGCTACATTATGGAAAGTAACATGGCTTTTTTAATTGCTTTATGGTAAGCGATAGATGAGGTATACGGTGTAATGAGTGAGCCCAGAAGGTGCCTGTTCAGTGGGCTGGAAGTTAATAAAATGCTTAAGTACACGGTAGATCCATGAGATGGTCCAATCACAATTTGCACACACGATATTGCATTGTTTAATATTATTTTACTTATGTATTTAAAACACTACACCCTCTTTAACATTTATTTAATTTACTTGCCCTCGTCCGTGTGTCACTACTGGGTGCCAACACCAGCGCTGGGTGTCTTCCGCCCAGCAAATGCTGAGTTGGTAACCCTTTCGGTGTGGACATGCTCAACGATTATTATTGGATTTTTTTTAATAATGTTTGTAATTTTGTATTACTTATATGTTGTTGTGTGTGTCTTCGTCCGAATAAATGTTTTTCAATTTCAATCAATGGTTTGTTTTACTATTTAGACTTTCACTTACAGTTTTCACAAACGTGACAAAATACAGCTTTACATACCATCACGCGAGAAAGCGCACAACATTTCACGTCAAAACACTGCTCCATAACGTATAATGACAGCTTATTAACCTTTTATTTTACATACGTAAGTGACCGCGGAGTTCAGATTACTGCATGCGAACCAAACATTAATAATTAATATTTATTGCTCGTATTATGGTTATTACGAGAAACATTTACACGGAAGCAAACGCTTTAAGTTTAGTTGCTTTTATTTGTAATTGATTGCGGTTGTTTTAAAAATATTTTCTGTGCCTACAGTCTCATGATGTACCTGTAATGTACAGACTGGGTCTTTTAACATACAACACTCAAACAGAAAGCTTTTGGCGGTATCGTCACTCAATATTCTTTTAAAATATTTAAATACACTTCTCATAAAAGAAATCGGAACATCTCTAAGGTTTTGTTTGATGAGATACATCACATAAATAAATAATGTCTATTAATTGCGAAAATTATAAGGTATCATTTAATAAACATTACCATTTCTATAATTTTTTGTAACTTAAACTTTCTTTAGCTGCCGTGTTTTGTTCAACAGAGACGTTTTGGCTGCGCCGAGTAAAATAACTCAAAACGGTCTTCACTACTAAAGGAATATAACCTATAATAGTACTTTAATTACCATACAAAAATATGTAATGAACACTAGAATAAATGTGTTAGCAAACATAGTTGGCAAAATTTAAAAATATTTTATAGTTTATTAAACAAAAATACATAAAGTTGGACAAAAATCCTTACAAAACATGCTCGTGCGTCGCTGAATTTTGATAGTAAACTGTTGAGTTTTTTCTTAAACTTCGATTCATATTATTCTCTAATTATCATACTATCATTTACAGCTTTAACATTTCAAAAATGTCGCTTGGTTGTTTTAATTTTAATTTTTTCTTCTAATTTGCGCGCTATTTTGAACCATACGCAACGTCCACCGGTCGAAAATTCAGTCGTCCACGGGAGCTCAGAGAGGGGTCACGTCTCATCGTGGAGCGTTTCGCCGGTAACGATAATTCGCGATCTATTGTGTACGTATGTATTGCAGCAATCCGTTGAATAACATAAGTCTAATTTTTCGTTTTTTGAGTACGATTTATTATGCATACCCAACAATTACTTTTTATTGTTCAATATATATTTCTTTAACATTTTTTTTTCAATATTTGTTTTATTATGGGAAAATGTAAAAAAAAAATATTATTAGAAGAAAGTTGGCGCAAATTTTCGAAAAAAACGCCATTCTCATAAAAAGTACGTATTTCTATTTTGTGATGTTATTATTGCTTTTTAACCGACTTCAAAAAAAAAGGAGAAGGTTCTCAGTTCGTCTTAAACTTTTTTTTTATGTATGTAACCTCAAACTCGAAGACGGCTGGACCGATTTGGAATTTTTTTTTCGTTTGAACGGGTATACTTTCTAGTTGGTTCCATTGTTATGAAATCAGGATCTGATGATGGGATCCTGGAGAAAGCGAGGGAACTCTTTAAATATTATAGGCACACCTATAGCGTTTTGGGTATTTCTAATAGTACCTTGTGCAGTTGCTCCCGAAAAGCACCATTTGAGGAAGTGAAAGTGATGATGAAGACTTTTTTCAAACATTCGATATGGGTATCGTGTAATGGGTTTTTGGGGGTGGTAATTGCAAATCTGGCATTCATTTTAAAATCCAAGATGGCGGATGCAACTTTTTCTCAAACATTCGATATAGGTATCGTGTAATGGGTTTTTGGGGGTGGTGATTGCAAATCTGGCATTCATTTTAAAATCCAAGATGGCGGATGCAACTTTTTCTCAAACATTCGATATGGGTACCGTGAATGGGTTTTTGGGGGTGGTGATTGCAAATCTGACATTCATTTTAAAATCCAAGATGGCGGATGCAACTTTTTCTCAAACATTCGATATGGGTACCGTGTAATGGGTTTTTGGGGGTGGTGATTGCAAATCTGGCATTCATTTTAAAATCCAAGATGGCGGGTGCAACTTTTTCTCAAACATTCGATATAGGTATCGTGTAATGGGTTTTTGGGGGTGGTGATTGCAAATCTGGCATTCATTTTAAAATCCAAGATGGCGGATACAACTTTTTCTCAAACATTTGATATGGGTACCGTGTAATGGGTTTTTGGGGGTGGTGATTGCAAATCTGGCATTCATTTTAAAATCCAAGATGGCGGATGCAACTTTTTCTCAAACATTCGATATGGGTATAGTGTAATGGGTTTTTGGGGGTGGTGATTGCAAATCTGGCATTCATTTTAAAATCCAAGATGGCGGATGCAACTTTTTCTCAAACATTTGATATAGGTATCGTGTAATGGGTTTTTGGGGGTGGTGATTGCAAATCTGGCATTCATTTTAAAATCCAAGATGGCGGATGCAACTTTTTCTCAAACATTCGATATGGGTACCGTGTAATGGGTTTTTGGGGGTGGTGATTGCAAATCTAGCATTCATTTTAAAATCCAAGATGGCGGATGCAACTTTTTCTCAAACATTTGATATAGGTATCGTGTAATGGGTTTTTGGGGGTGGTGATTGCAAATCTGGCATTCATTTTAAAATCCAAGATGGCGGATGCAACTTTTTCTCACACATTCGATATGGGTATCGTATAATGGGTTTTTGGGGGTAGTGATTGCAAATCTGGCTTTCATTTTGAAATCCAATTTAAAACACATACGATATCCATATTGAATATCGGAGAAAAAGTTGCATCCTTGGTGGATGTAACTTTTTCTCCAACATTCAATATGGATATCGTGTGTGTCTACTAAGTTAAATACACTGATAACCTTCAAGGGTTTATTGCTAAGTATAATTAACAAAGTAACGTAAGGGCTAAAATTATCGCTAAATGATGAAAATGAGTGCACCCGGTTGCTGTTCGAAATACACTAAGCTCGCGGCGAACTTAGTGCGACCGCATTATATCGCTTGCTCAGCAAACGTGGTCGATTGCAAAATATTGCATCAAACATCGTGTAATAGGTTTTTGGGCATACCGATTGCAATCCTTACATTCATTTTAGAATTTACGACGAAAGTTCATTGGCTACTTTGTTAGCTTACAATTTACACTGGGTTATTGACAATTTAACTGATCCTAGGTTAAGTGACTTTTCAGTATTATCTAGGGTATCTAATAATACTGAAATTAATTGTTTAAACCCTTAGATGTGACAAAGGAGAGTTATAATAACACAATTTTACTATATCATCAGAATATAAATCGTTTCTCCGGCAAAATATTAGATGAGGAAATGTTAATAGATAAATATGATATAGATATCTTATGTTTTTGTGAAACCTGGCTAAAACCAGATAGAATGTTGTTTAAAATTAATATTTTTCTGTTACTAGTGCATACAACAGGTCCTCAGTAGGAGGTGGTACTTTAATATTACGTAATAATTCTCTTAGATATAAGGAACAAAAATATATCACCGCTTGCTCTGTTGATTGCTTGTGTGAGGTAGCATGTACAGAAGTTGAAGGCCAAACTTTCTTAAGTGTTTATAGACCACCAGCATCAAACTTGTCATCATTCTTAATGATAATGGGAGAAATTTTAAGCACCTAAGCTTATAAGAGATAATAAATTAGTTTTCGTTTGTGGTCACCTAAATATTGATTTGTTAGTAAATTCACCTGAACACTGCAAGCTTACTTCATTGTTTGGTTCATTTAACTTAAAATGCACATACAAGGAAGCAACAAGAATAACAGCAACATCAGCTCAATGCATAGATAATATTTATACTAATTGTGCCATAAAATACTCGTCTCAAATTAGTGGAGTTAGGTCTGACCATACAGGTCAACTAGTATCCTTTGAGTTGGTTAAAAAGCGGCAATTAAATAAGACTATTAAGTTTAGGCCACTAACTAAAAAGAAATTAATGTTTTTAATGATAACATGTAAAGTAATCTTTCAATGGCCAATTTTGACTCCCATGACCCCAATGAAAATTACAGGATATTTTTTCTTCACCATGCCACGAATTTAGTAAGGCATGTCCAGTTAAAAAATTTCAAATGAGTAATAAATCTAAATTTAATGAATGGGCCACTGCTGGAATAAGAATCAGCTGAGACAATTTATACAACTTATACCATGAAAAATCATTGACTTCCGATGAAGCCTTCCATAATTATGTAAGAAACTACTCAAAGATATTTAAAAGAGTATGCGCCCTAAGCTAAATCTAAATCAGAAAGTAATAAAATTAGCATTTCTAACAATAAAATAAAAACTGTGTTGAAGGTGATAAACAAAGAAACTGGAAACACAAACCAACAGGGTTAGAATGATTTGACTTTGAACATCGATGATCAGGTCATCTCAGATAAGTCAAAAGTGGCTGAGAAGTTGGAAAATTACTTTACCAATATTCCAGTAGAGGTTACTAAATCTCTATATTCTTCGCCATTATCAGCAGAATCTTTTTTAAAGGAAAACTTCAATAAGGATATACCAACATTTTCATTTAAGCCCATTTCTATTGATGTAATTAAAAAGCATTCCAAAGTCTTAACATAACAAACACTGATGACTTATGGAGTGAGTCTGTTAGGGTTCTTGGTAATATTATTGACTCAATTGCTGCTATCCTAACAGGCACATTTAATTAATGTATAGACAGCGGTCATTTTCCCGATTTAATGAAACATAGTAAAATAGTACTAATTTTTAAGTCGGGTTGTAAGAGTGATCCCTCTAACTATAGACCGATATATGTGCTTCCAGCATTAAGCAAAATATACGAAAAAATCATGCTGGACCAGATGCTATCATATTTTAACTCAAATGGAATTCTGCATAGTCGGCAGTTTGGTTTCACGAAAGGTAGGTCAACAACAGACGCAGGAGTAGCGCTCATCCGTCACATTCTGGAATCTTGGGAGAAATCTCAGGATGCAATTGGCATATTTTGTGACCTCTCCAAAGCTTTTGATTGCGTTGACCACAAAACACTGATCTGTAAATTACACCATTACGGAGTTCGTGGATTCGTGTTCTGCTGACCTTGTTCTTTCATATTTATCAAACAGGCAACAAAAAGTTATTGTTAATGGAGCGACATCTGCAGGATCCCTAGCCGAGATGAGTGCTCCGCAAGGTTCAATTCTTGGCCCTTTCCTTTTTATAGTGTATATCAATGACATACATGATGACCAACTTATCGGATATTTTTTATTTGTAATTCCATTGTGCTGTATTAATTGGTCTATACGACAGTATAGACCAAAGTTTTAAATATAATTAAGCATATCTTAGAACTGGAAACATATCTTACAACTATATAATAATATAGGTTATCCATCAGAATTCAGACAGGCTTTAATTTATAATCATATTGTGGGAAGTACTAATTTCACACGGGTTCCCGTTAGTATATGCTTAAACTAGACTTATGGTCTCATGGTGCGTGGTGCGCTGGTTGCACGCTACTGGCATGATTGCTCTATGTTATCTCTTAAAAAGACTATTTTTTAAGAGATAACATAGAGCAATCATGCCAGTTTAAAAATTAATTTCAAATTGAAATTTAATTATTTAATTGAATTAATTTGAAATGAATTAATTTTTTTCTTAGAATTCAAACGCGAGCCAAAAATAAAAAAAAATCACAAGAAACAGTAGTAGGTATCTCTAATTAGTAGTAGAGATACCTACTACTGTTTCTTGTGATTTTTTCAAACTCAAAATGTTTTATTTCACATAGGCCTACATGGGCACTTATAAAACGTCAGCAGTTTGGCGCAGGGCACGGTTCGAAATTGGTCGTTTTCTATGGAGAAGATCCGGCAAGAAACTTCACAGTTACTCTTTTAAAATATCATTCTTACAATGTATCTATAATACAGGTTAATTACCTAATTAACCTGTATTATACCTATGAGAGGACATTAAAGCCTGTCTGAATTCTGATGGATAACCTATATTATTGTATAGATGTAAGATATGTTTCCAGTTTTAAGATATGCTTAATTATATTTAAAACTTTGGTCATTACAAGATATTTTCTAAATTTAAACCCACGACCTACGTCATTTAAATTTAAAAGTCAATTATCTGAAATTAAGTATTTCAAATGGCGGGAGACTTTGTTAAACATAAAAAACACAGTGATACGACGTCAATGTGGAGCTATTTTTTAGTTGCAAAGGATAGGAATAGTGCCAAATGTAACCGATACTCAGCCATTCTCAAGACTTTGGATGGATCGACTAAGGGATTACATACACATTCGTCATCAAAACATAACATCAAGCTTATATCAGCTTCAACAAGTCTAGATTCTGATAATCTGAACACAGCACCGCCGCCAGCCAAGCGAAAGTTAAATGATTATTTTACTAAAAGTGCCGACGATAGCCTCGATGATGTTTTGGCAAGAATGATTGCATTAGATGGATTTCCATTCAGTATATTCATAACTTCAGATGATTCGAGAAAATTTGTCTTTGCAAAATACACGGATTTACCAAAGTCAGCCGTCACCATTCAAAAACGTGTCATGAATTACAGTGAAAAAATCAGAAAGCAAGTAACTGCAGAATTGAAACATTTGAAAAGTGCAGGTGAAAGATTTAGTCTTTCTTTCGATAAGTGGACTTCAACATCCAATAAACCATATAGTGTTGCCCAAACAAGAGTCTCGCAAGAGTCTTGCAATTAGCGATTATCCTATTGCTATTTATTAAACTGTAGTTGAGATCTCAGAACAATGTAACAGAGTCTGTTACATTATTGTTAAAAAACTTAAAAGTCGAGATGACATGGAAGAAGAAGAAGGAAGATCAGGATCACAAACAGATGATGAGTTAATGCCACAAACCTCCCAATCCCAACCCCAATTGACACTAAAGGAAAAGTTATAGCTGGAAATTGATAAGAGTATGAAATCCCCAGATCGTGAAGTACAAATACAAAATTAATCGGGGTTGGCAAAATAGACGTGAAATAATCCTGTTTGAAAATGGAGGAATTAGTGGATATCACTTAGAAACAGCATATAAGTATCTATTGTCTATTCCTCCAACCAGTGTAAAACCTAAACGAGCGTTTCCAGCTGCTGCTTATGTTGGCAATAAACGAAGCAGGCTTGGAAGTCAAACCTTGGATGCATTGATATTTCTACGATTGTATTTTCAAAATTCGAAATAAGTTTTATTGTCTTTTTATTTCTTACAAAATATAGTATCTTTTTGTAATTTTTTCTTTTCTTACTATACTGTGATATGTATAGTGTACCAAAATTAAAAATATATATTTAAAGAAATTACTCGTTTTTTAGAGTTCATTTGCCGAATGGCAAAAAACGGAACCCTTATAGTTTCGTCATGTCTGTCCGTCTGTCTGACTGTCTGTCTGTCTGTCTGTCTGTCCGTCCGTCCGTATGTCACAGCTATTTTATTCCAAAACTATTAAGACTATACATGTGAAACTTGGTAAGTAGATGTATTCTATGAAACGCTTTCCGATATTGAGAAAAAATTAAAAATCATTTAAAATAAAGGAACATACTACTACCCCATACATGGAACTAAAACTGAAAATATTTTTTTTTTTCATGAAACCTATGCGTGTGTGGTATTTATAGACAGGTCATTAAAAATGACATGGGGGTTTCTGAAACCACTTTTTCATAAAGTCAATCGTTTAAAAGATATAAGCTTCCAAAGTGGGCAAATGTGTATCCCTCCCTCTAACTTCTATAATAGTGGAGTGAAAAATATAAATATATATATTCAACGTGTAACGGAAACCCCATATCTAACCAAAAGGGCTGAAGACAACATTTGGTATGGAGTCTCTATGCACAGTTTCAGCACAAAATAACTGACTTAAAGAATTGATACCAAATTATTGGTTTCACATATTTTTTGAATACCAATCATAACAAACGTGTCACAGCACTACGAGGGTCAATAACTTTCCACGTCACTTGCCAATAACACGATAATTCTTTTCGTTCTTCTTAATTTGAAAAATTCGGTCTCTGGTATCAGTGTACTGGAATTTGTAATAAGTTCTACACATGTAGACTTAGGATTACAAAACCCTTGCCATATCGTTTGTTATCATCCAAAGAAGCCATGCACTTGGTATGTATATACCCTTTAAATTACACGTTGTATATATATATATATATACAACGTGACAAAAAAGATCTATAAATATATATATATATATATATATATATATATATAGATCTTAATGTAAACTTTCAATCAAAATTGGTTTTAAAGAGATCGAGTCAGCAGTTTTTGAGATACAGCATATTTTCTAAAACCGCAAATATAACTTTGTAATTCATACAAATACTATGAAAAACAAAGTTATTTGGCGTAGTTGCAAAAAATGTAAATAAGCTAGTTTTAAGAAATTTGTAAGTTTTAGTTTTTTGTCAAGTAAATATACATATTATATTATTATAGTTACTACGGAACCCTTCATGGGCGAGTCTGACTCGCACTTGGCCAATTTTTGTAAAATGTTATAATAACCAATATAACATTAGATTTATAGATTTCTTTTATTTATTTTTTCTTTTAAATTAAGTTACACTTGATACATATATTGTTATGAAATAAATTACGCTTATATTTTCTGCGAAGTAAGTTCGCTAGACAGCATAAATGAAAAAATGTTTTTTTGGTATGGCCCCACGTATATATAATAAAGTACCGAATGTTATTAAAAATATGACTGTACATCAGAATTTAAACGAGCACTAAATGAAATTTTAATAAACAAAACTTATTTCAGTCTGGTTTTATTATGACATTACATAATATTTTTTTTTATTTCATACTGGTTTTATTATTCAAATAAGTACTGCATACCCATCTACCCTAACTTGCTACTTACCCAGTTTCGAAGCGTCAATAGCCTAATGGATAAGGTGTTGGACTTGTGATCGAGAGGTCGCAGGTTCGAACCCCACCCATTACACTATTGACGTGAACCCACTCCAGACACAAGCATATTTAGCTTAGTTGGAGGGGTTAACAAGATTGCTAGTAATGTGAAATGTACCCACATTGCTAGTATTCTTTAAAAAAAAAATCTGAGGAGTTTAATATATAAAATCAAAGTTTTATTGCAATAGGATGAATAGTGAGGGAACGGATAATGTAAAAACAAACGTTAATTTTTATATAATAGGTATAATTTATTAAATTTATTTTTGTGATTTTTTTACGTACCTACTTGCTTCATTTAGATCCATCCAGCCGTTTGAGCGTGAAGAAGTAACAAACATGCAAACAGACACATTCATTCACAAACTTTCGCCTTTATAATATTAGCGTGATAAATAAAACCATCTAAATAATTAATATTCGTTTTTCAAGTTTATTCAACATAACGATAAAAAATTACAAAATGCAAAGTTAGCAAACTTCGTCGTGCAACGGCAAGCGGGCCTCGAGCGAACTTGTCATTGTGTGTGTGACAACGCACACGACTAGCCCGCTGCAGTAAATACCTATTTTCCGCGCGTCTCGTAGGCTCGACACCCTCTTAACGAAGTTACAATTTTTGCATTCAATCACCTTTTTTTTTGCCAAATTTATATTTGTTTTAATAGAGATAGTTAACTGAGCTAAAATGTAAAATCCTGCACAAAGAGATTTCTTTCGTAACAAATGTGGATACTTCGCCCATGGAAGCCACCCCAGTTCACTGCAGATTCAAGGCATATTTTTTTTTATTGTTAATAGGCTCGAGTTTGACCACCATCTCACCTGATGGTAAGTGATGATGTAGTCGAAGATGGAGTACGCTTACCTAGAAGTAACCTATTCACTCTTTTTTGAGACAACTGAATTTCTGGAATTAAGTATCGTTTTTTTGACATAGTTATTTGTATTATACTTTTTATTATTATTATTAGGATTCTTCAATGGTTTACATGCCTAATTAACATTATACACAAGGAAAATCCAATTTGATATGAAACATTTATTTTTAACTATATTTAATTTGAAATTGGAACAATGAATTTTGATATGATTATATTTATTTTTGTTACTGCTCCAAATGTTTGCATGCCTAGTATAAGGTAGATTGTACAAGAATCTCGTTTTTATGTAATTAAGACCAATCATGTACTGTACCTACAATCTAAGCAAATAAATTTCTATTCTGTTCTATATTCTTGACTTAAAGACTCCCAGGTTACAGCTATCGGGAAACACAGACTCCGGCAGGGAATTCCACTCCTTAGCCGTACGCATAATGAAGGTATTCCCAAAACGTTTAGTGCGTATAGGTGGGATGTCCACCATGTAACGATGGCGCATCGCCGTTTGTCTTGTAGTCCGATGATGGAACGGGCTTGGCGGAATTAGATTGTGTAATTCCATCGCACATTCTCCGAAATGTAACCAATAGACAATCGATAGACTAGCAACTCGTCGTCGATGTTCAAGGCTCTGGAGCTCTGGAGCAGGAGCAAGAAAGAAAGAAAATAGTATAGGACACACAAGAAATAAAATAAAAACAACATTGCATCTTAGCCTCTCTGCTGTCAATAGAGTGTATCAGCGTTATTGGAGACTGGTACGTTTACTCGCCGTCCAGAATCTGATAGATATATCGAGTCACATCTGAGCAAAATTATCGTTACATTGCGTCAGTTTCTTTAAGAAATGGTCACTTAAACTCTATTCAACTAAAGCAGCTCCGTGTGGTTCGAGGATTAACTGGGTTTGCCAATAAAGCGTTGGGTACTTGATCTTCACAGCCCAGTAGCTGCATTACACTAAACCTCTTGGTAGTTCCCTTGATAGTATCATTAGAAATTAAAACGGGATATTTATCATGTATATTTATTATTTTGAGTTTCCGATATTTCGGCACTGTTGCAAGCGCCATGATCACGGATGAACTGAAGTCATTGCGGGTGGAAATTTATGAGCAGACAAATCGGTCTAACCTCTTTCTCGTTCGTTTTCTGTTAGCGACACCACTACAACTGTCACATGTATCACTAAACACTCGATACTGTTCCCGACACACAAAACTCACCGTGTCGACTCGCGAACTTTCTACGGAATCCTCCCGGTTGAAATTGTCGTATCTGGTAATCTCAATCGCTTCCCTTACCAGTCTTGGTATATAGTGGCGTTCTGTCGAGATGACTTGACTTGGAAACTCAAAACAATAAATACACATCGCACTTTTAAAGTAAAACCATTACTAAACGAAAATATTCACGAATTGAGTTATTTATACCATCAATCTAAAATATACATCAACTGCAGGATAAACTTGTAATTATTCCAAAATATCGTCTTTTTCGCCATCTATCGTTAAATCATATCGTTACCAAACAAAATATAAATCTAAAAAATATTTTTGTAAGTAAATAAAGTAAAACTATTCTAAAGCACATGTATACATTAAACAAATATCTATCATATAAACTCATAAGAAATCATAAAGTACTTGTACTTAGACTTACCTAGACTAAATTAAGATACTGAACTGTTTCAAATATTGGCTCTCCTGTGAAATTTGATAATTTCGTATAGTAACGGTTTTACTTTAAAGGTGCGACATGGTAATTATCCCGTTTTAAGTTCTAATGATACAGTTAGTGACCATGTTTTTTTTTTAACGTGGTAAAATTATCAAATAAGTCCTCCCACCCCGGGCAGGGCGGGAGGGACTGTCAGACTTTTACTGACTAAAATACACGGTGTTCCTTCAATAACCCTATACGTACCGGGGTCACGGTAATGGGATAAGTCCCACGACCCCGGCAGGCTTCGGCCCTCTACAGGGGAGGCCTCGTCATATTGCTGACGCTCTTAGAGGCGCGCGTGGAACACAACGCGCTGTCGACCCGGGCATGGTCCATGGTCGGACAGCGAGTTGCCCTTTACTCGCTGTCCGCATGCCCGCGCCTACGGTGGCCGGAGATCGTCGGCCGACGTCCGACGCCGTGGACGTCTACCACTGCGGCTGGGCTGGAGGGAGGACGCCATCCTCTCCCTCACACGGCCCGCCTCCTCCTTCGGAAGCATAACTGCTTCGCAGAAGGAGGCGACCGCTTCCCACTCCCTCTCGCCCCGCAGCATGGCCTCGACCAATGCCGGGCGCGAGAGGTCTCCGCCTATCGCCGCCGTGAGGACACGTCGGTGCTCTGCCCAGGCGGGTAGTGACCATGTTAGCTTAAAAACTTATAGTGCCCTTGATGTTCAAATAACAACCGGTACCAAAGGGCTTAACGTGCTTCCTAAAGAACGAAGGAATCTTAATACGGTAAGATGGTGACCCATCCACGGACTGACCCCGGCAGGAGTTGCTTAACTTGTATGATCCACCCGTGCGGATATTAGTATTTCGCCACGAGCTATGTACTATTTATAACAAGAAATATATCCAATTCACGTCACAAATAAATACCGCATTTAACCCAATGACGTATTATAAATAGACACGTCATATTCCCACAAAACACCTCTCAAAAACGGCACGAAACACACACATAGAGAGTTTCTATCTAATACGTGTAAAGAAAGGGACAGAAAATAAATGCCATCTTTAGGTACAACTGATGTTAGAGAGAGATGAATATACATCTTTAGTTAACAACCTCCCCTAACGTCACGTGACTGACTTCATTCATACGCTAGCCGCCATTAGCCGTGTAGAAAAATAAAAATAAAAAATGTATTTCTGTTGATATTTACCTATGAAATGACACATTTTGACCTCTCACGGAAGCAGTATAATTAGTGCAACGTCTGAAAACACACAAAGGCATGTTTTTTTTCCTAATTTTCTTTTAAAACACATTTTTTCTTAAGATGTGTAGTGTCGCGTTCGCGACACAGGTTCGTGCGTAACTAAACAGACACGAGGCACTTACCTTGATTTCTTCTTGCCATTTTAGAGCGCGGACAACGTATCTATAGTTTATTATATATCTTTGATTTAACCAATACATTTTACAGTACACGGCTCTCATTGAACGTGGAAACTTTCTAATTACCAGCATACTCGTAATGCGTCTATTTTGATCCAGCCTCTTTGTAAGAGTGATGAACATAAGCCCAGTGTTTGTGTATTGAGTGAGCTGTGTCCGTGTTATGCACTTTATTTTGGTTTTGATGCTGTGATTGAGTATAGCGAATAGTGTAGGTATTAAAATTTACATAATTATTCAGTAATAGTTTACTGACTAATAGGCCTCCTTTCTATTAATTTATTTATTGTATTAGTTTACAAACCATTGTACACACTTGTTTTAAAATGGGTACCCAATAGATCCGTGCATCAGTGCAATAATCACTTACCCATAGGTAAACACCAAATGCATAAAAAGGTTATGGCAAAAAAAATTACAATACGCACAAAACGTTTTTGGAATACTTTCATTGTTTATTTTATCACTTTGTATTTCACTTGGTGGTTTGCCTAGAAGAAGTAAGCTATTCACTCTTGACTTAAAGACCCGCCGCCGGTTATAGCTAACGGGAAACACAGACTCCGGTAGGATATTCCACTCCTTGAGCCGGCTCTACACGTTGGCCAACACAGTGGCGAATGTAGTGGCCAGTGCCTATTCGCCAACGTGTAGAGGGGGTATTTGTGCATCTTGGGTTGTATTGGAATGATGGCCGACGAGTTGGCGCGAGATCCGTGTGGTGTCGGTTTTTTGCAAAAGATCAAAGGGTTGTTGGCCGAGTATTGGCTACCGCGTCCACACGTTGGCCGCGCGTTTAGTATGCTACGAGCTCCCAGAGCGATCGCATGCACCTGAATAAAAATTTTAACTGACTTCAAAAAAAGAAGGAGGTTCTCAGTTCGTCTTGAACTTTTTTTTTTATGTATGTTACCTCATAACTCGAAGTCAGCTCGACTGATTTAGAAAATTCTCTTTTCATTTGAAATGGTATACTTTCTAGTTGGTCCCATTGTTATGAAATCAGGATCTGATGATGGGATCCTGGAGTAATCGAGGGAATTCTTCAAATATTATAGGCACATCTATAGCGTTTTGGTTATATCTTATAGTATCTTGTGCAGTTGCTCTTGAAAAGCACCATTTGGGGAAATGGAACTGATGATGAAGACCACAGATGACCACCGAAACTACTCAATAATAAGTATTTCATGGATTGCGATTCGATTACTTGAATATGGATGTTAAGCACTTTATGTTCGTCACAATGCATATGGTGATGTAGAGCTGATGATGAAGTACCAGGAGAACTCCTCAAAAATTAACGGCTCTGCATCGGGAAAAGCAATATTTTGTAAAAGGTGATAAGAAGTTGACATTTTGGCTTTTGTAACTAGGTAAATTACAAACCGATCCACTAAAAAGCGAGATTTTTTTTAATTTTAATTTTTTTTTTGGCTTTGTATTGTTTTGATATGGAAGTTGGTTTTATTTTTTGTTAAAAAGTTTTTATAGTCACGCGTCGGTAACAACTAGTGTAAACAAAATGTCAGTAATGACTAATAACGAAGAAACTTTTCGGAAACTCTACCAAGCCGTAAATTGTTTGTGGAACCCAAGAAGCAGCAGTTAGCGCCTCAATATCCATTTTAATAAATACGTCCACACATTGGCCTGAACCGTAGCAAACTGAACGACCTTCCAACGTGTGGACGCTATCACGAACTCTTGGCCAATATGCTGGCCACTACATTCGCCACTGTGTTGGCCAACGTGTAGAGCCGGCTTTAGCTGTACGCACAATGACAGTATTCTCAAAACATTTTGTACGTATGTGTGGGATGTCCACCATGTAACGTTGGCGCCTCGCCGTTCGTCTTGAAGTCCGATGATGGAATGCACACTCCCCGAAATATAACGTTATGAGAGATTGAAATTGACACCTGCAAACAAATTACACCCACTTAAAAATAAAATCCTAAAAAACGAAAATGAAGCCATATTCCGAGTACAACACGAAACCTCGTGTCGCTGTCGTCGGCTTACCACTTTTTCCAAGTCGGGAACACGTCGACGATAGCAAAGCCGTTAATCCTTGGCTCTATGGAGTTCGGGATCGCAGTTCGGAACTGAAAGCCAGGGTTAACCCGATACGTGACTCGGTCGGAGAGTTGTCGTCACGTGATCGTGGCGCTACATGTAAATTACATTTTTTTTAACACGCTTTTATTAGGTCGACCTGTATGTAACTATGTAATGGAATCTAAGGTAACTAATTTAACCATCTTCCAAGGGTCGTAGCATAATGAAAATTGGCAGCTGTATGTAGTTCTGATGACAATACAATAATATGGTACTGTTGAACTGATCTGATGATGGAGCCGGAAGATATGAACTAGAACTTCATGATGGAAAATCGTATCATAGCAGTTTTGGATTTCTTAGAAAAGTCTTATAGTGAGCTTTGACCATGATTATGTTTCAAGGTCTGATGATGAAGCCGGAAGATAGGCACTAGCATTCCATGATGGAATATCGTATCGTAGTCGTGTTTACACTTGTGAGAAAGGCCACGTAATGGACTTTGAACACGATCAGGTTTCAAGGTTATAACAAGCCTAAAGAAAATCCGTTATCGGTTTTCTTAACCTTTTTGAATTACCGCGTAATCCATAGATTTATTATTAGGTCGATCTGTAACGAACTAAATATGCAATCAAATCTAAGAATCTGAATAGAATATTCTAATTGTTGTATCATCATGAAACTTGGCAATTATATGTAGATTAGACGACAATAAAATAATTATTATGGAACCATCGAGCTGGTCTAACGATGGAATTGGAAGGTGGCTGATGTAACCTTGTACTGCCTACTAGTAAACATTTCTAATTTCTGCTCATTGCATTAGTCTTAAAAGCGTGTTTTTGTTTTTTTAAACTATTAATTAATTTATTTGTATTACCGAGTAGTTGCATTGGTTGCGTAGTTAGATAACTGGTTTTTGTTACTGGTCCAATTGGTTGGTATTAACCTCACATATCATAGGACTATATAGCCGCCCTATAATATTCCAACTCCGTGGTATCTAGTTAGAACATTCCTGCCACCCTGACAGCCAATGACCCTACGGGCCTTGTCACTACTACGGACGAGTCTTTGAGGCGCGCGTGGAACACGACGCGCCGCCGACCCATGCCTGGTCCTTACCGGACGGTGAGCTACCATTTCTCGCCGTCCGCAAGCCCGCGCATGCGGTGGCCGGAGATCGGCTCGTGATCCCCGACGCTCGGGGGCATCTCCCGCAGTGGCTGGGGCGTGAGGAAGAGAGTTGTCTCTCCCTCGTTCAATCTCCTCCTTCGCTAGCATGAATGCTTCGCAAAACGAGGCGACTGCATCCGTTTCCCTCTCGCTCGCTACCGCCAATTGCCTCCACGAGGATACGGCGCTGGTCCGTCCAAGCGGGGCACACTACCACTGTATGCTCCACCGTGTCCCGCGGTAGCAAACCTTACTTATGACGCCGATTTTCCTTGAATGAACGTTATCAAATAATATGTTCACACTTACTAAAGAAGAATGCCGAACAAAACTGCTGGACTTTCTACTTGGTAGATTACTAAATTCCACCCACAGCCGCACCATACAAAGGCACACGAAAATAATACATACTATAGACTATACAACGTGTAATTTAAAGGTATATTAAATTAAATTAAAATTAAATTAAATATCGTTTATTTCAGGCATAGGCACGCATAAAATTACATTTAAAACAATAACAATGGTTTTCTTAAATTAAATTCAAAAAATAAATAAAAATATATACGTTATACAATAGAAATAAACAAAACAACACAATAAAACAAAATCATATTAATTTTTCAGACCGAGAGAGGCAAAACCATTAAATTGGTTGGATTTATTTTGTCTCCCTCTGCACAAGTACGGTATGAAACACAGCCTTTATAAGCTTATTATTACATGCTCCCACTACACACAGCGCAAAGAAATCGGTAACCCTGCTTTCAGCGAACATGTCAGTCGCACTACACCGCCAGGGCAAGTTGAGCATGGCCCGGAAGGCATTATTATATTGTACACGAAGAGTGTTGTAAGCACTCTTGGTGTATTTGTACCACAGTTGGCTAGTGTAGAACGACTGGCAGTAAGACTGGAACAGGGTTACTTTGACTTGTTTTGAGCAGTGGAAGAAACGTCTATTTAGCATATTGCTTCTACACGCTATGCTACGCCTTTGTCTCTCCAGATCATCATCATCTTTTAAATTATCGGTAGTTATGTGACCGAGATATTTGAACTTCTTAACAATTTTTAGTTCTGTATTGCACAGGGTAATTGGCAGCAACTTTTCAGGCCCATTTTGATATTTAAATACCATAACCTCCGTTTTATTTACATTATAGGTTAGTTTATGCTGAGCTGCATATCTTTCACATACAGAAATGAGCCTTCTGAGGCCGTTGATCGAGGGACTAAGCAGCACCATATCATCTGCATAGCTAAGATTGTTTAAGCATTCACCGCCTACATGGCATCCGACTCTGGTGCTGCTCAGTTCCTCGATCAGGTCGTTAACGTATAGATTGAACAGAACCGGTGAAGTCAGGCCACCCTGTCTTACTCCACTGGTCAGCCTATAGGTATCCGATAAAGAATTATCCCATTTGACTTGGTTTGTTTGTTTATTGTACCAGAATTCGAAGAGATTTATAATTTTAGGCGGCACGTGCGTTTTTCTAATTTTATTTCAAAGTACATTATAATTTATTGTGTCGAAAGCACGACTGAGGTCTAAAAAGCATGCATAAACTGTTGTATTTCTGTTTACGTATTGATAAATAGTGTTTTTGAGAGCAAAAATGGCTAAATCAGTGGATAAACCTCGCCGTAACCCGAACTGTGCGCTGTTAAGAGGAATGTTACTTTCGTTAAAATGTTTCAACATGAGGTTTTCAAAAAGTTCAGAAAAAAAAGTTGCAAGGGATATTGGGCGGTAATTAGACAGGCTGGACACGTCACCAGTTCTGTTTTTTACTATAGGCACTACAATCGTTTTCATGAAATCTTCGGGTAAGTAACAATGATCAATACAAACATTAAAAAGAAGCGCAATTTTTTCAAACACCAATTGAGGTGCAAACAACACGTGTTCGACACTGAGCCTATCGTGACCCGGAGACTTGCCGCGCTTCATACCTTTAACACATTGGAATACATCGTCAGCAGTGACGTGAAGCTCGCTAGGTTCAGTGGGCGTCGCCGATACCAAGTGCACGGCTTCTTTGGATGATAACAAACGATATGGCAAGGGTTTTGTAATCCTATGTCTACATGTGTGGAACTTATTAGAAATTTCAATAAATTGATGCCAGAGACCGAATTTTTAAAATTAAGAAGAACGAAGAGAATTATCGTTTTATTGGCAAGTGACGTGGAAAGTGTTAACCCTCATAGTGCTGTGACACGTTTGTTATTATTGGTATTCAAGAAACATATGAAACCGATAATTTGGTGTCAATTCTGTGAGTCACTTATTTTGAGGTGAAACTTTGCATAGAGACTCCATACCAGATCTTGTCTTCAGTCCTTTTGGATAGATATGGGGTTTCCGTTACACGTTGTATATTATGATGATGTATGCTGTTAATATGAGTCCAAAACAAGGCTCCCGCCGCGTCTGTCTGTCTGTATGTTCGGGATAAACTCAAAAACTACTGAACATTTATTTTCATGCCCTTTCCATGAATAGATAGAATGATTAATGGAGAATGTTTTAATATCTAAATTATTAAGGTTTCGTAAAAATTAGCAAAATTAGACCATGCGAAGCCGCTAGTATATATTTATAAAATAAACTGCAAAAACGTTGTTATTCTGACTTTACACACAGACAATTCAACTTTATTTATATATGAATATTACGTTGTGAAGTGTTACCACTGTTAAAAACCTAATACATTAGTCCTACAACTAGTAGTAATAGTTTAGATTGTAACATGCAATACAATCATTTATAATGGTCATTTCAATGCTAGAGTATGTTAATTAGCGATATTTTACGAAGCGTTAAACGCAATGATTATTAAAATAGATTTTATCGTAGTACTTGTGTGTAGTGTGACTAATGGCTTTTAGGTGGGTTTGGAAATTCTATGCTATATTTTAAAGTACTCGTGAACATTCTGGGTTGTTAACTGTCAAGTTTTTAAACATGGCTGCCCGTTTCTGTCCATTAATGGTACCTACATATATATCTAATACTGTAAATGTGAGAGGAATATGGGAAAACTAAGAATATTATGATTAGATTACTGCACTGTCCGGCAAATGTCCTTATTTTGGTATTGTTCGTAAAATCGTTCGAGTTCCTTAAAGTTCTGAGTTGAACTACGCGACAACTGACAAATGCTTGCAGTGTTTGGACGTCCCATAAGGACATTGCCTGCCGTGGTTGCGGGAATGTCCTAACGAAATACCACAGCCCCGGAACTTAATGGCAGCTGAAGGAACTGGGTGGGTTTTTAGTCAGTAGAAGTCTGTCACTCCCTTCCGCTTAACCCAGAGGGGGAGAAGTCATTCGATGATTTTCCCACCTGGCAAAAGTAAAGCCAATTTCACGTGGATTGGACTCTAGTAGAAGCTTGTATTATAATATTTCACGGTGAAAATGCCACAAATCAAAAATATAATCTAAAAATCAATCAAAACCATTACGGCCACTTCCTCCACAAATTCACGCGAACTTGACTATTAATCATAAAGTTCTATTATTATATACAGCTTAGTAATATTGAGAGTTTGAACCCGAGAATAATAGAACTTTTAATCACATTTTTTTATTGATTATAGGCTCGCGTTTGATCACCAGTTTACCTCATGGTAAGCGATGATGTGGTTAAAGATGAAGCACGCTTACCTAGAAGCAACCTATTCACTCTTGACTTAAATACGACCAGGTTATAGCTATCGGGAAACAGACTCCGGCAAGGAATTCCACTCCTTAGCCATACGCACAATGAAAGTATTCAAAAATCGCTTAGTGCGCGGGATGGCCACCATGTAATGATGGGATATCGCCGTTCCCTGATGTCCGATGATGGAACGGGCTTCGTGGAATTTAGATAGTGCAATTCCATCGCACATTTTTATTTAAGGCATCTTGAGAAGCTCAGGTTTGTATCATTTTTTATGTTCCGGAAGAACTAATTCGAAATGTGTAGTTACCTACTGTATGTAGTTAATCTGTAGTTTAGTACGAGAACTTATCTTTATTTGCATGTAAAAATTGAATTTATTTTTTGTATGCCTTTAATAGGCTGATCATAGCGCACTGTATCTTAAAACCTGACCAACCACTGTACCTATGTATCACGAATAAAAAATTCTGATTCTGATTCTGACTGTACTAATCCATCAATACAATTGAAGTGCCTGTATATGATTTAAAAAAAAAGTTGCTTTCTCAAATGCTTTACTATTGTTATTTACACGATACTAAAACACATGATTTTTTGGCCGTCTGTCTATCCTTCTGTTTGTCCATTCGTCCAGGAAAACCTCCCAAATAATCGAAGTCCCGTGCAGAGCTAGTCTAGTCTAACGTGAATCTTTAAAAAATCGTTTAATTTTTAATGGATTATAGAATTGCGGTTGACCACCATCTCACCTGATGATAAGCGATGAAGTGGTCAAAGATAAAGCACGCTTACTAAAAGTTATATTCATGAAAAAATAATTTTCACAACCACTTTTAAAATGTTTAAAAGAAAATCCAAATCTAATTACCAAACCAGTGGTCTGACGACAACAAATCTCAAAAATTGAAGAAAAAAAAATTATAAAGTTTGTAAACTTAATTAAATCCCTTATCAGGCTGTATCGAGATGAGGAGAAGTTGAAATTAAATTACCCGCCCCCGGTTTGGGGATCTGCTGAAATGAATCTTCCTCTCTCACTGATTAGTATGAATTTTTAGGAAGTGTTGTGCTGCAAACTCCTTACTGATTGTAATTGCATGTCACGTCAATTAGAAGTGTAGTTGCTATAATATTTTGATCAGGCGTTGACTTGTTTGCGTGTGTTTGTATGTTGTTATCTTATATTTAATTTTGTTACATCAAATTTGACAGTTTTTAATTTTTTAATTTATTTTTTGTGTAGACTTTGCTTTAGTTACCTTCCATCATAAGGAAAGTTAAATATTGTCATTTAATAAAGCACATTGTAAATGTGAATGCGAGAACACTGTTGACTCTCACATTCGTTTCTGATTAGTTTAAAAGAGATGTTGACGTCTGGGTTTGTTTCAGTGTTTCTTCTCAGGGTAGTAATGAGGAAACACGAACTTAACGAAAACGAAATGAAGGAATATTACATGTAAAAGTGTTATTTAACAATCAATAACACGTTTTACACGTAATATACTGCGAAGCGCCATCGTTACATGGTGGACATCCCACCCATACGCACAAAACGTTTTGGGAATACCTTCATTGTGTGTACGGCTAAGGAGTGGAATTCCCTGCCGGAGTCTGTGTTTCCCGATAGCTATAACCTAGGAGTCTTTAAGTCAAGAGTGAATAGGTTACTTTTAGGTAAGCGTAGTCCATCTTTGACCACATCATCACTTACCATCAGGTGAGATGGTGATCAAACGCGAACCTATATTTAATAATAAAAAAAATATATTCTTTCGTTTGAAGTTCAAACTAGATGACAGTATGAAATTTTACATGAGACAGTTTAAAAGTATCCATAGCCTAATGACTTGTGGTCGACAGGTTATGGGTTCGAACCCCACCCATTACACTATTGCTGTGAATCCACTACAGAAACAAGCATATTTAGTTTAGTTGGAGGGGTTAATAAGATTGCTAGTAATGTGGTGTCTACACACATTGCTTCTCTTCAAAAAAAAAAAAAAAAACAAAGTAAATATAAGTCATTATACGTATAAAACAGACTACAGAAAGTAATAATGCTAATGCCACTAAGTCAATACTCAATTATAAAATCAAATCAATTTCGTTTTTAAATAGTTACCCCTCAGGGAAATTCATCTTAAAAATTTTCTAATAACTCCTTAAAAATTGTCACATTCAATCGAACAGAAATTCTGATATACTTAATTGAATAATTCCCCCAAACTTTTGCTCTAATAATCCATTAATTCCCCCAGCTTTCCCCAATTACCCCGGGGGTTTAAAAGAATATTCGACAGATTCCATTGCGAACTAATTCCGACTCGAATTATGAGTAATCTCGGATATTTAGCTGAGACACTTGGCCGTGTCTTACACCTTAGTGTATCAATGATAATATGCATATTTTTAGTGCTATAAAAAAGAGATAAAAAAAACATCACCATTAAATTTGAGAGTAGTGGCAGCTCAGTGATAACAGGCACGACCTGCTTGTAATCCCAACTAATATTATAAATGTGAAAGTGTGTATGTTTCGTTTTTACGCAAAAACGGCTAAACCGATAATAATATATTGGACCATGAAGACGGATAGCTATATTTATCCCGGATAGGCTACTTTTATCCCAGAATCCCCACGGGATCGAGATTGAGTTAAAAAAAACTGTATGTTTACTTATGTGTATACAAAAAAACACAAATGTGTAGTGTAGTGTTTTCATTAAGTAAGCACAAGAATATCTTTTCTTACTAGATTTAAGTCACTTTGTGGTTTAATTATTGTGAGGAGAAATAAAATAATAACTATTATTTATTCAGCCATTACCGCATAACGAATAAACTTATTTCTGTTAGAAGTTTATTTATCTATATATATATATATATAACTCAAAGGTGACTGACTGACTGACTGATTGACTGACTGACTGACATAGTGATCTATCAACGCACAGCCCAAACCACTGGACGGATCGGGCTGAAATTTAGCATGCAAGTAGATGTTATGACGCAGGCATCCGCTAAGAAAGGATTTTGCGAAATTCCCACGGGATCGGGATTTACACGGGAAAAACTTCCCACGCGGGCGAAGCCGCTGGCACAAGCTAGTATATCATATGCCTCATCAATTGAATCGATAAAACATAGCGAGAATATCAATACATTAAATGATTAAATTTTAAAATAAATTGCTTGTTTTATTATGCAAATAAGTCCCAATATGTTATTATTGACATATTAACTACAAATAAAATTCGAAAATAAAAAGTAATTTTCCAATTATAACCACAGCCACGAACGAAAATCCTGTAGCAATTATCTATGTTTTCGTTAAAATACTCGTTTACATAGCTTTAACAATGTCTTTAAACTTAAAAGAAATATCTAAAAGATAAACACATTTTATCTTTCATTCAGGTCCACAAAAGAAATCCAATTTCTGAGCAAGTCTCCTCCACTTTGGCCAGTTTCTCAGTGATTACAACGAACAAGATTATTTTTACAAGAATTCCCTGAGCTATATGAAAAATACTTGTTACGCTTCGGTGTAAGTAGCGGCCGGAACAATACAGTTGAAAGAAGACACAACTTAGCAACGGAGAATTAAAAAGCTTTTTTGATTTTTTGTGTCTTCTACACAGCTACAGTTTTTTTTAGGGTTCCGAACCCAAAGGATAAAAACGGGACCCTATTACTAAGAATCCGCTGTCCATCTGTCTGTCACCAAGCTGTGTCTCATGAACCGTGATAGCTAGACAGTTGAATTTTTTACAGATGATATATTTCTGTATAATAAAATAAATAAATATTTAAAAGGGGCTCCCATACAAAAAACGTGTTCTTTTTGCCACTTTTTATAGAATTTTTTTACTTCTTCCCGCGACTTTTTTCGCGTGGAACGGTTTTCCCGCATAAATTCCGAGCCCGTTTTAATTCCAGGATAAAAATTAGTCTTTGTGTTATTCCAGGAGGTCAACTATCTACTTACCAAATTTCATTAAAATCTGAGCAGTCGTTTTTGCGTGAAAGAACAACAAACATACATACATCCTCACAAACTTTCGTATTTATAATATTAACTAGTACTCACGCGGGGCTTCGCTCCCGTGGATTCTATCACGGTAAAAACATAACTCTCCTTTTTTGCAGTCGCGTATAAAGTAGCCTATAACCTTCCTCAAGCTTCAAGCTACTTCCATACCAAATTTCATCCAAATCCACCCTGTACTTTCGAAGATTAGCGCGTTCAAGCAAACAAACAAACAAAAAAACAAACAAACTTTTCCGCTTTATAATATTACTAGCTTCCGCCCACGACTTCGTCCGCGTGGAAAAAATTTCCCCCGATTTTGAAACATTTTTCATTAGTGCTCCGCTCCTATTGATCTTAGCGTGATGATATATAGCCTATAACCTTCTTCGATAAATGGACTATCTAACACTGAAAGAATTTTTCAAATCAGAGCCGTAGTTCCTGAGATTAGCGCGTTCAAGCAAACAAACAAACAAACAAACAAACAAACAAACAAACAAACAAACTCTTCAGCTTTATAATATTAAGTATAGATATTAGTATAGATTATAATTATATAGTAAGACGGCACCCTTCATGCGCGGGACCGACTCACACTTGGCCGGTTTTTTTTTTATAGTCTTTACCATTTCTGTTTCCCTGGTACATTGGTAGCTGTGATTAAAAGACGCCTTTTGTTTTTAAACTGAGAAATACTTTGATAAAATGTCCTTTAAACTATTTATAAGGACTTTGTATACCGGTATTTTATATGAAGTCCTTCTATATTGCGGTCGGGTTCTAGTCTAACTGGAAGCAGCTGAGTATTAATGTTTTACATGGAGCGTCTGACTATCTGACCTCGACAACCCAGTAACTGGGTAACACGATACCCCTTGGCCAGACCAGTATTAGATTTTCTGGCTTCTGAGCGGTAACGACTGTCAAATTTGTCCGAATGACAGCAGGACCAATCGTCGGCTTACCGCAAGAACTCATTAAGTGACCAAAACTAAACATTGAGAAATCATTTAATTACTTTTGATTTCATTAGATGTCCTATAAAATCATAAATAATATATGTTTATGTAAAAAAAAACAGCGTTAAAGAGTTAAATATATTTATTAATAAAATCAAACAAAAGAAGTAAAAAATGTTGACGGATATTTTTTTTAAAGCTTAAAAACTAAGTTAATGACTTCTTGTCATTGAAACTCTACACTAAGAGTGAATTAAACATTTCTTAAATTAGACTAAGTACTAACACTAGACTAGTTTCTCAAAGGAACCAACTGGTATTAATCAGTCTTAAAAGTTAACATAACAAGTCTTCTTTAGCCTCATAACAAATTCTTAAAAAAAAACAATCAAAAATTGCAAAATTTCACAATGGCAACTAAATCAGTAAAAATAAAAGTTAACATGGTAACTAAATAAATGAAATAAGTAGTAAACATATTTCTACTACTCAATCATATTCTTCTTCCGAATATTCTTCTTCTGGTAACATATCTCGACCTTCCCTATCTGGTAGGTTTTGGTACCAGTGATGCAGCTCAGGGGGTATAATTTTTTCTGTGCACATTTTCATCAAATCCTTTTTCTTCGCTTTGGTTATAGGAAGCTTTTTGTTGTAAGCTTTTTTCAACACGTAAGTGTTGTAGTCAAAATTTTTATTTAAAGTTTCTACGTTCGGCAATTTGCGCTTTCGCAGATTAATCTGGGTGGCTGTTTCAGTTGCTCCCTTTTTCGACACATCCAGTTCTTTATAGTTTGACTTAAAGTCATAACGGTACTGAACGATGTTAGGCTTCTTTTTTTCAAACCTAAAGCTTTTAACTTTTAGCCACTGAACTTTTTCGCCATCCGGCCCAATAGATCGATTCAACATTAAATTATTTCTTAAATCCTTCAGGTCTATTATATCTTTGTAGTCCATGACCACAGGTTCGTAGGGTTTCTTTGTAATGGTGCTTTTCTTTAATTTTCTGTTAGACCTGGCTAATCTAATGATATTGCAAATATCGATCATCGACAAAACTGGCATATAGCGCATCTGATTTTCAATTGCGCTGTGCATACTGTCCACCTCCATGTGAGTGTGGCCAGATTCGAGGTATTTGTGTTCAATAACCTCAAGATGTGTTGTCTGAACCAAATACAGCTGCAAACATAACAGAAACTGATTTCTATTTTGGCCTGCGCAGGTATCAGAAAATATAGAAATTTCTGTTACGGAAGATGGTAGACGTTTAATCCACAGATATAATGCTGTTCCCACTTCATCACTTCCTTTCTTCCCATCAACTTCAGACCACAAGTAACAGAGGTCATTATTTGGAGAACGAGCTTCGTAAATAGTAGCATTATAGACGTTCAATTTCCTTAGGTAGTACAGAAGTGAGACGTTACTAGATGGCATATGAAGTACCTTTTGTAAGTCCAACGTAATAGACATAAAGTTTGCATCTTCGTTAGCCCAAATTTTGTCTGCCTCTTTAGCTTCACGGCTTTGTTCTTTTAAAGATATGTGCTCGTCATATTTTTGTTGCCATGTAGCAAGGTCGGGTGAGCCCTGTACTTTGGCGCAGTTATATTTGTGACATAATAAGCATTGGTCCTTCTTTGGTTTATAAAAATCAAAATTATACTGTGTACAAAATATATTTCGATACACATTTATTGAAACAGGAGATTTGAGTGCTGTTTTACATTTTTCCTCGTACAATTCGTACATTTTTGAAATAGATAGGGCGTTATCTAAATAGTATTTAGATGAAGTTTTTCGACAGTAGTGTGACTCCATAGTCGGAAATGACTCGATGTGTTCTTTGATAAAGTCCACATCTTCCTGCTTCGTTTTGTTGTGCCGCGTGCTTGCCACGTCTATCTACCCCTTCGAAACTACCCGAACTTCCAACATCAGCAAATGCTTTGTTAATAGGGCCATTAGATATGCAAAGAGTGTTTTTAAAGAACTTTTCACAAACTTTGATATTTTGCTTATCTGTTTTTAAAAAATAAGTGCGCGATACAGTTCTTTTCCTGGTAGCATTTACTAAACGTCTTTGAGGTGTATTAACTGTAACATTCATAAGTATAAAATCTTTCTGACGACTGTAATCACCTAAGCCCCAGTAAGATTTGCAAATTTGGATACGATCTTCCTCTGTGAAATTCAACAAACAATTCAGTTTACACTTACAATTTCCGTCCTTAGGAGCTTTGGGTGCCTGTAATAGTTTTTTATAGTTTTTGTACGGTAGGCACTGTGACCGATATTTTTTTTGTATATTTCTATCATAAGTATCTTCTTTTGTCTTGTGCCATCTAGTTGTCTTAATTTTTTTTGGTATTTTAATTTCCGGTTCGACATCGTCACTGTCAACTTCCGCGTTTTCAGTAGTTCTATTATCTTCAGGATCTTTCCAATCTGGGTCAGCAACGGAGTCATCCTACAAAAATATTTAAAAAAGTCAAGATTGGCCTAAGCAATACCCATCTTTTAGTTTTTCTTTACATACAAATACGTACAAAAACATTTTTTTATAATATCTTTCATACTTACTGATATGCAGAAATCCTCTTCTAGACTTACGAGTTCTTAAATTAATCGGTCTTAAAGATTGTTCAATTGTTGCTATTAAGCATTCCGGAAGAATTATCTCTGAATTATTAAACAATATCTGCAATTACAAAGTTGACGTTAATTAAATGTTTAAAGTTCTACAGAACATAAAATAATTAAATTATAATTCTTAACGAAACCACTTACATTGAACGACCCACTGTCCGCATGTTGCTCGAGTTTCTGGTTACCGTCTTGTGATACCTCCGTCTTTTGTGAAAGAATGTTTCTGGTGAGTGTCGGCGGAGATGGTGATCCTTCAATAATATCCGGTGAGGTCTAAAATAGGAGAACTACGAAGTTTATTTTTTAAACTTATACGAGTAGGTTTTAATAAGCAATCATAAACCAAAAATATTACATTGAACGGATCTCCGTCAATTGAAGTCTGCTGATGTTGTATAGGGTGGTCTTCCTCATTACATTCTTCTACTGTGGATGGCAAAAACATCTAAAAGTGTACATTATTAAAATCATGGTAAGTACATAATTAACATACAATTATAATTAATTATAAACTACTTACATTGAATGACCCACTGTCCGCATGTTGCTCGAGTTCCTTTCTGGTGAGTGTCGGCGGAGATGGTGATCCTTCAATAATATCCGGTGCAGTCTAAAATAGAAGAATTATTAAGTTTCTTTTTTGAACTTGAATGAATAGGTATTCGATAAGCATTTAATATAATCATAAACCAAAATAATTACATTGAACGGATCTCCGTCAACAAACAATGTTTGTGGTCTTCCTCATTATATTAATCTATTGTGGGTGGCAATAAAAGCCAGGTCAGGCCGAAAGGAAGAAGGAACCGTCGTCGTCGAGACCGCAACTTTTGGCGTCCACGGTAAACAATACGCAGCAAATTACCTACTAATAATAAAATAAGTAGGCACTTACATTATCCATTATGTCCTTCATCATAATATTTTCCTTATTTTCAAGTTTCTCCAACATCTTACTACCTCGTCCCGGCTTAAAGTTATAATTTCGTTGCATTTTTCCAGAAGTCATTAACTGTTGGTCTCTAACTAAAAGCACTTTATTCATCGATGCAATCCCGCGGCGAAATGGCCACGTGGCACGCGCGCCCTCGTGCCCCCGCGCGCCTTTCGGCCGCTTGCCGCTCGGTTCGCAGGTACACCCTGCCCCCTTCTACCCGCAGCAGTGTTCCGACGCGTGATAGTATTACGCGTGTGTCAATTGCGCGCACTCTTACGCAAACATAAATTCATTAAAAGTAAAAAAGAGTGTTCACCGGAGTCTATCAAAAGTAACTAACTGCAGTTAATTTGTATACTAATGAATAGAGAGCATTTACCTCAAAATACAAAGAATCGCTAAGAAACAATAAGTATTTTAACCAAACTAAAACTGTAAATAATAACCGTCCCTTGTTGAAACAAAAGTCTTTAAAATTATTTAATGATATTTTGTCATAAATTATAGATTTCAAGAAGTCACTAATTGCACTTAATTAACTTTAACCAAATGCTGTTCTAAAGTGATGTGCATAATGCGTATCTTAAAAAAGTATTAAGTCACATAAATTACTTTTATTTTATATTAAAATGTGCCATTTCGTGTTTTTTGTATTTGTTACAAACTATTACTGTAGGTACCGGTCTGCCTATGACTATAATTATATGGAGCGATCAGGTCATGTTGACAGTACTTGAAAATATTCTGCGGTAACCAAATTGTCTCGTTAGTGTAGTGATGTTTTGTAATAATTGTAGTAGACGAAGAAGCTAGGTACGCTTTAGCTAAGTTTCTTTCAAATCCTGAAGCCATTAATATGTTAGGATGTAAAAAACAACTTCCGTATTTATAATATATGTAAGCGTTGTTTGGGTACTGCCAGAGTTTCTAGAATGTTCTTTTTTTATTGATAATAGGCTTGCGTTTGACCACCATCTCACCTGATGGTAAGTGATGATGTGGTCGAAGATGGAACACGCTTGCCTAGAAGTTGAATAGGTTACTTCTAGGCAAGACTCTTGACTTAAAGACCCCCAGGTTATAGCGATCAGGAAACACAGACTCCGGCAGAGAATTCCACTCCTTAGCTGAACGCACAATAAAAGTATTCCCAAAACGTTTTGTGCGTGTGGGCGGGATGTCCACCATGTAACGATGGCGCATCGCGGTTTGTCTTGTAGTCCGATGATGGAACGGGCTTGGCGGAATTAGATTGTGTAATTCCATCGCACACTCCCCGAAATGTAACCGATAGAAAACCGATAGACTTGCAGCTTGTCGTCGATGTTCAAGGTTCTGTAGCTTTGACTCGTCCAGTGCATCGTTGCCAAAGAGTCTCTTGGCCCGTTTCTCGATAGAATCAAACGCGTCCAGTTGGTATTTGGCAGATCCATCCCAAAGATGAGAGCAGTACTCCATACACGACCGAACCTTGGCTTGATATAAATTGAGCAACTGTTCCGGTGTGAGAAATGGATCCCGATGTCAATATAGATATATGATTTCAGGCTACTAATATCATTAATTACGCATTTAATTAACTTGGTCTTCCAAGCCAAAAAACCGAGTCTAAGCCAGGTAATAGGGATATTAACATGCTTAGAACGCCTTTAGTACTCTTGAAGGAGATAAGCCCTAATCCATTAAGCTTAATTCCTTCTAGATCAGCATGCAAATGTGCCCTTAAAAAGTTATTCGCATCAATATGCCGATGACGTCACGAAATTACACCTACCCTCATTATGCGAACTGTAATCATGAGCATAATAGCATACGTGACGATGGCAACAACATTATCTCTTACCAAAATCAAGGTAAAATCACCCTTATGTTAAACCCGTAGAGTGCAAGTCAGGTGTATCACTTAAGATTGTTTCCTGAGGACATGACATGCAGTACCAATTTATCTTGAGCTCTAAGCTTAAACATTGTTTATGTGTTTATAGGTCAAGTTATATTGGTGGAGTGAATGCGGGTCATATAGCTACGAATGTACTAAATCATAATAAAACTTGACTTTTATTGTTATACAGTTTTATCCCGCGGTTTTACTCGTTTCGATCTCAATAAATATTTGGTTTGTTTTATTGTGAAATATTTCCGTTTAGTATCATAGGTTATTTTGTCTTTTATTAGTACAAGAATGGAAAAAACCCTTGTTGGAAAACGGTTCAAATAAAATATAAATGGCGATTCGTTTTGATGTTTGTAGATAGTTTTATTTGAAAACAAATTGAACGTAAAAGGCCTTTTTATAACATTGTTAACATACATAGGACTTAAGGTATAGTCTTTTATCGTTATATAGTTTTTTTATTTATACAATAAAAGGTCTAATATGGTAAGATTTTTATTTCGGTCGTTGTGTAAGGTAAGTAATAGATGCTTTTATACTCAGTTTCAACGAGTATTTGAGTATGGGTAATTTTGAGCCAGTCATTTCGACGACGTTTTCCAACACCTCGATTCTGAAGAACAGCTCTGTCAGCATAGGAGTAGGACTGCACTTATGCGCAAAAGTGTTTTCTGCATGGCTCCTGTGATTTATAATAAGTTACCTAAAAGTTGGAGGGAGCTTAATAATATTGAACTAACCGGTAAAGCTTATTATCATATTAATGAATATCTTACAGAACAATAATACTGTGATATAGATTGATTGAATTAGGATTGTATTTTATTAATCTTGACATGTATACTTCTGATATTTAAATTTTTATTTTTGTGATGTATACTTTTGAAATTGATTTATTAATTATTGCTAATCTCTATGAATTTATATTATTAGGTTTAAATTAAAATTGTCTAATTGATTATTTAAAACATTTGCACGCCATCGTATAGGCAAACATGTCTGAACTTTATTTTCGTTTTTAATGTTATCTCACATGCGTTTTTATTCTGTATGTGTACACATGTTTGGAGCAAATAAAGAAATCTTATCTTATCTTAACTTCAGTGGTAAATCCAACCTACGTAAGTTTTTGAGTACATTTCGTCGCGTGTTAAGTTGTTCTTCAAGAGGTTGGTCAGGAGATAGGTAACCATTTCAACATATCAAGATTGGTCCGTGCCTCGGAAACTAAGGAAAGCATACGTTGATACCAGCTGACCATACCATCTTTGACAGTCGTTACAGGTATTGAGAAGCTAGCAATTCGACGTGAGTTTTGTCAACGAATATTGTGCTACACAGTTACTGGGTAATCGAAGTCAGTAAGGCAGTCGCTCCATGTATATTATGCTGTAATCAGCTACCATCTACTGCTGTGAGAATAGAAGTCGACCCCAACATTGGAAAGTAGAATATGATGTGATGTGGTTATAAAAAGGTTATTTTATGAAACTCCTGTATATGAAATAAGTAAAACGTGTGATATATATTGACAGCAAATTAAATTTGTTTTCAGTATTTATTTATTTATCTTAAATCAAAAAAAAAGAAGATTACATAAATCAAAATTATGTACTGAACCCCACACTAGGATACCCTGTCCAGCCTCCTTCTTCACGTTTTGCTCTAATTATGCAAGACAAATATAGTTTATTGTTACAGATTTTTTTGTAGGTGATTGTGTGTGTGTATGTGTGTTGAAGAATTAATTTCCCCTTAGCTTGTTATATTATTGGACCATAGATATGTACTTATACTGTACTTTAACTGGGCGTACGTTTAGTTTGCTAATAGCTGAAACCTGAGCATCTTTATGACAAGAGTGAATAAGTAACTTTTAGGTAAGCTTGCCCCAACATAAATCATACCATCAGATGAGATTTTTGTCATCAAATGACTCTTCGCGCTCTGAGTGGAACGAAAGGGAGTCTCAGAATTCTACTGACTAAAAGCCTATCGTGTTTCTTCAGTTTCCATCGCGTTCCGGGGCCACAGTATCTCGTTGGAACATTACCGCAGCCTAGGCAAGCAATGGCACTATCTGGCCCCAGAATTACTTCTGACTGCTCTTATAAACTTGAGCCTAACAAAAATAAATAAATGCTTTAGTTTAGTATGTCCAAATGTTCCTTACTACCCTTGAAAAAACTTGCCACTTATGACCTTTCAGCCTTTAAAGCAAGAGTGAATAGGCATCTTCTGGGCTCGCTCGTTCCATCGTAGACCTCATCTATCGCTTACCATCAGACGAGATTTAGGTCAGGAGTGGGTTCACCCCGAATAAAAAAAAATTACCCAAGCACTTACCCTTCATCGCTTCAAAACACATCGGACACAAAAACAACCAATCACAATGATATCTCATATCCAAAAACAAAATGGCCGCTAAAAAACAGACCACTTGCAATTGAGAAAATAAATCACCTCTCTGACACGCATTCGGTACATATCTTAGAGAGGGAGTAAAACTCACAATGGACGGGGGATAACCTGACTATAATTCATCCCCCCCCCCAATATTAGGGGGATAGGATTTACATACCACATTTCATTCGGCCTACCCATCGGATGGTTGATTTATGCCGTGTCTCCTCTAGTCTTAAGGTGTGTGGTCCAAGCATTGGGAGGCAGATATTTTTATTAATATTGTTAGTCAATCAATCAATCAAGTCCTCAATCTCGCCGCGATTATGTGGTAGAAAATGCTAACCTGAAGTAATTTTTAGGTGAATTCTGATATTTTATACTTTAAAAGATTTTTTCACAACACTTTGAACGTCCACCTAGAAACACTGATACTGAGTTAGGTTAGGTTGTGAAAATAAGATACTAAATAGGTTAAACTGTATGGTTTTAATGTAAGTAGATAAAACGTAGCTAGGAAAAAATGGCAAGACGCCGAATAAAGTATTTTCAGAATTAATATCTACATCAGTTCCATATGAAAGCAAAAATGCACCTGCCATGTTATCTCTTCACCACCCATGGTTGACTGGTAGAGAATGCCTATGGCATTAAGTCCGCCTTTGTACATTTTGTGTTGCATAAAGTTTTAATAAATAAATAAATAAATAAAATCGGGAAAACGGTCATCATTCTGAATTTACTAGGTTTTTTTTTATTAAAAGTAGTTTCGCCTTTGACCACCATCTCACCTGATGGTAAGTGATGACGTGGTCGAAGATGGAGCACGCTTACTTAAAAGAAACCTATTCACTTTTGACTTAAAACTCCTAGGTGATAGCTATCGGGAAACACAGACTCCGGCAGGGAATTCCACTCCTTAGCCGTACGCACAATGAAGGTATTCCCAAAACGTTTTGTGCGTACGGGTGAGATGTCCACCATGTAACGATGGCGCTTCGTCGTTTGTCTCGTAGTCCGATGATGGAACGGGCTTGGCGCAATTAGACTGTGTAATTCCATCGCACACTCCCCGAAATATAACCGATAGAAAACCGATAGACTTACAACTCGTCGTTGCAAGTTAAATTGAGTTTAAGATAAATACATCGATACACATGATACGTGAGGAATAAGACACATAAATGTGGTAGATTTTGGAAAAACTTGAGCCAAGAAAAGTAAAACTTCAGCTGAAACAAAATAAGACAGACTTGCTCTTTAATCTGTCAGAAGCCAGCAAAACTGACACCAGTATTACCAAGGGGTATGACGTTACCCAGCTTCAAGGTTTTGGAGGTCAGATAGGTATTGGATCCATGTAAAACGCTATTACTCATTTGAATCCGGTTGCACTGGAAATTGACCACAATATAGCTGTGAAAAGGGTAAGCAGACGATGATGACCTGTTACTTCGATATTAATGTCACCGCGACTGCAGAAGCCTTCAAACGGTGCAAATACTATAGGTTCAGTATGTTACCTAACAGAGTGCGTTCCCGTTAACCCGCAATAGTATAGCATCCATACATGCTAAAAAAATATATTACCATTCTAAAACAAAATGTTTGTATTTTTTTATAATAAAATATTCTCTAAATATGTTAAATTGATACTTAAAAAAACACTCTGTACACGCGTACTTGAAGGACGGAAATTTCGCAATTTATTTATGAATGCGTATGCATGTACAGAGTGTTTCTTTTACGTATCGTTTTAACATTGTTAGTGAATAATTTAATGTAAAAAAAAATTAAAAACATTTTGTTTTCGAATGGTAATATTTTTTTAGCATGTATAGATTTTATACTATTGCGGGTTAACGGGAACGCCCTGTGTTAGTTAACATACTGTTTATAACCTTTCTAGTAATTATAGTTTTGAACCGTTTGGTGTCGAAATGCTTGAGTCATGGGGCCCGAGTGCGCGTCTTCTTTTTAAGGAATTGTCTCGCCGGCTGATCGATTCCTTGCGTGACCAGAAGGCTGGCTCGATCTTTGCCCAAAAAATAAGCATTGCCATTCAACTTGGCAATGCTGCCAGTCTTCTGAGCACGTTTCTGGAAGCCGGTGATATGGAGGAGTAATTCAACGCCAAAGTCTATATTTATATACGTAATTAGTTAGATCAGTGTATATATGTAACGGAATTAAGATTGTTTCAATTGGGAGTTAATACTAACCACTACTTAAGGGACTGTTATTCTTAGTTTGGTCTTCGTCATAAATTCATAATTATTATGAGCTCTCTTAATCAGAAAGATTATTATAAAGCACCATATTTTATTAGTTTATTGTTTTAGCATATATCTGTATTTAATTAGTATTACATAATATAATATTACATTCCATTTTCTTGTACACATACCACAGTGTGTTTCTTTTTTAAACCATAGGTTAACGGGTCGAGAATGCCTTGCTGCATTAATGTATGTAACACTAGTGTACCTACATACCCGTAAAGTTTAAATAATCGTCTAAACGTCTAAGTATAAAATGTTTATAAACTTCCCTTAAAATCATTCCTACCACCCGCTGTCTCTCACAACTCGAGCCAACTACAGCTCCCAACATTTGCGGTGGACCGGCGAATAAATTTTATTTTTTTTCTCACCGCCGTGCTGTTCGATTGTGGCCTGATTTATGTCATATCAGATGGATTTGTAATTGGACGATGCGCCAGTACTTACCTTCGTTTTTCTAGTAGAGGTGATTTACAAGGCGGTTTATGTCGGACCCGTTTGGGTTTGCTTATCAGGCATGTTTTTAGAAAGAAAGAAGCTTTTATTAGATATTATTAGCTTTTGCCCGTGACTCGCGATCCCGATCCCTCTTTTTGTTTGTTTTGTTTTTATTTCATTAAATATAGGTTCGCGTTTGACCACCATCTCACCTGATGGTAAGTGATGATGTGGTCGAAGATGGAGCACGCTTACCTAAAAGTAACCAGTTCACTCTTGACTTAAAGACTCCTAGGTTATAGCTATCGGGAAACACAGACTCCGGCAGGGAATTCTACTCCTTAGCCGTACGCACAATGAAGGTATTCCCAAAACATTTTGTGCGTATGGGTGGGATGTCCACCATGTAATGATATAATAATAATAATAATAATAATAATATTCCACAGCTTTCACACAACGCCATCTAGTCCCAAACTAAGCAGAGCTTGTGGTATGAGTACTAGATAACTGATAAACATACGAATACGATAAGAGTGAATAGGTTACTTCTAGGCCAGCGTGCTCCATCTTCGACCACATCATCACTTACCATCAGGTGAGATGGTGGTCAAACGCCAGCTTTATCTGAATAAAAAAAACTTAAAATATACACTTCAATAAAAACCCTAAACTATATACATATATCAAAAAATAATCTAAAATATAGCGTCCAGAAATTCGTAAGCATCGCTGTTCACGGATAATGTGCCCAAAAGACTGGCTACATTGCCACGTTGTATGGCAATGCCGGACCCTCTGTCCAAGGTAAAAGCCAGCCGTTGGGACACGCAAAGTGTCGACTAGGCGTCTGGAAAAGTCTTTAAATAATTTGTGAAACATGATTTACATGATAAACCTTCAAACCACAGTATTAATTACATGGACAGTCATTAATAAATCAAATAACAAAAATACCCTGAACATAACTTCGCGTGACAACGCTTAAAGGTGCGCTTACATATTTAAATTATAATTAATGAATTGTTCATTAATAAGTGTCCGAAGTGTTATCGCTATTACCGGGCTGTTTAAATACTTGCACGTCATATTGCTCGCTTTTAAACACGTTTTCTGTTTGTTTGGCTATGAGAATTCTGAAATATTTATTTAAAACATTTTTTTTTTTCACAAAGCTTACTAGCAACGTGGGTAGAATTCACATTACTAGCAATATTGTTAACCCCTTTTACTAAGTTAAATATTTTTGTATCTGGAGTCGGAACACGGCAATGGGTGGGCTTCGAACCCACGACTTTTCGATCACAAGTCCGATACCCGGTTATAGACACTTTGTTTTGTTATGCAACATAAGCTGCAGAGATGAAACATTTGTTGTGCATTTAAAATCATAATGAAATAATAATAAATATTCCACAACTTTCACACAACGCCATCTAGTCCCAAACTAAGCAGAGCTTGTGCTATGAGTACTAGACAACTGATAAACATACGTATATATTTCTAAATACATACATATCTAAATATATATAACTCAAAGGTGACTGACTGACATAGTGATCTATCAACGCACAGCCCAAACCACTGGACGGATCGGGCTGAAATTTAGCATGCAGGTAGATGTTATGACGTAGGCATCCGCTAAGAAAGGATTTTGCGAAATTCCCACGGGATCGGGATTTACACGGGAAAAACTACGCACGCGGGCGAAGCCGCTGGCACATTATAGATAAATTACACCCAGACAAAGAACAAATGATCGTGCTCATTACACAAACATTTGTCCTGGGTGGGAACCGAACCCACGACCTTGCGCATAGCAGTCAGGGCCACTGACCACTAGACTAACAGGCCTGTAAATAATTCACGGGTTACAAAAAATACTCGATAAACCAAAGCAATCCATTTCATATTCGCTAATTCTGTCACTAACCAAATATCCTTAAACACGCCATAATTCAACTTGAAAATCGTCTGGTCCGTTTGTCCAAGAACCATGTTGTAATCTGAACAGAGTATGGGTATACCTTTCTGGTCACTGTTAAAGGTACTTTCCATAAAAATTACCTACAAGCATCAATAGCATAATGGTTATGGTGTTGGACATGTGATCGAAAGGTCGCAGGTTCGAACCCCACCCATTACACTATTGCCGTGAACCCACTCCAGACACAAGCATATTTAGCTTAGTTGGATGGGTTAACAAGATTGCTAGTAATGTTAATACTAACCATATTGCTGGTTCTCTTAAAAAAAAACTTTTTTGCAAAAAATAAAACCGACTTCCATATCAAAACACTACAAAGCCAAAAATAATTTTAATTTCGGTAGTCGGTGTTATTGGTTTTGTATTTTCTTTTTTTTTTCACACCGCCTTCCGAAATTAAAATTATTTTTGGCTTTGTAGTGTTTTGATATGGAAGTCGGTTTTATTTCTTGCAAAAAAGTTTTTATTTTCGCGCTTTTTAGTGGGTCAGTGAATTTTCCAAATCGATTCGTAAATGACGGAGTTATGCGCGAACAAAAAACGCAATGCAGAGTAAACGAAAAGATCATCAAGGTAAATTATTTTTTTAGACTTTTTTTGATTTTTCAGAAATGGCTCGTCCGATTTTGATAAAATTTTCATGGGACCATTTACGAAGTATACCCTTTCCAACAAAAAAAGAATTTTTCAAATCGGTTGGTAAGCGACGAAGTTATGCGCGGACAAACATAAAAAAAAAAAAAAAAAAAAAAAAAATACAAACATCCGAATTGAGAACCTCCTCCTTTTTTAGAAGTCGGTTAAAAAGAGATTTTTTAACGCAATTTTCTTCCTTTCTTTCCTGATCTTAGTTAGGATGTATTTTTTATTCCGTACTCTTGGTACTTACCTAACCTATAATACAATTTAACATTTTTTGGAGTCGGTGCCAAGCAATGTACTATACCTAAATAACTATAACACACACAAACTAAGACAGACTAAGGCCAGAAAAAACAAAACATAAATCTTACATCTTCTAAATATTCATTTAATTCGGAAAACATAAAACAACAAAAATACTTTAAGATAGATTATCTAATATTTAGACACACAGAAAAAAGATACTAACGTTAATACTTAATCAAGAAAATCAGAGCAAACACAGTTTACACAATGCAACATCGCAAGAAAAGCAAGGAGTTCGAGGATTAACTTCAAGATCTTGAGTCAGAGACCTAGCTTTGTTGTACTAAAATGGAAAAATACTCTGGGATTACTAGTCGTTTCATTACCTAGCTTGGCACCGAATCCAAAAGAATGTTAAATTTTATTATAGGTTAATTGTAGGTTAGGTTTATTAATATAGGTAGGTGATAGTATTATTTTTAACTTTTTAGTGCTTTTATGGTTTTTTGAAGTCGGTTGTTTTATGCAAAAAAAATTTACTTCCTTTCTTTCTTGATCTCAGTTTGGATGTATTTTTTATTCCTAGCCAGAGCGATAGTTCCATACTCTATGGTACCCATCTTTGCACAAGGGGTGTGCAATAACTCACATTTTAGCCCCTACAGCTAAACGCCGTGAGCCTTGCATAAATTATAACTGTCTCCTATGATAGGTTTGAGTAGTTTGAGTTAGGATAGTTTTGTCTGTAACGGTTTGTTGAATGAAAATATTTGTATTAATATTTGTAGTTCTCACGCGTCTTCTATATACATATTTATTTTGTTTGGAGAACAAACATACAAGAAAACTAAGACTTTATCTACATATCTAACTATTAAATCTAGCAAATCATTATGATAATATATTCAACCAAAAAAAAATCCAAATCATGTTTTCATCATAAATTTAAATAATTATTTAGGAATTATAATCCAATTCAAGGCCTTGTCATTACCAGATGTTGTATAAAGGGCATCGGTACAATCAATCTTTTTACAACATCTAGATGTACCTAAGGATTAATTTAATAATTGTACCCATGCCAGCCAACATTTTTGAATAACGCCATCTCTTGGGTAATATATGAACTACTAAGCCATTTGACAATAGTCTATGATAAAAAAAAACACAGCCCATAATTTCCCATGAGATCTGGATTGGAGACACGCGACCGAATTCGGGTCCATAGATAGTTACCAAATAGATATTATGAAGTCTTGGCTTATGATGTGACCTTCTTTTCGGTTACCAATCTAATCAATTATGCTAATGTTTTCTGTCCGAGAATTACTGTGACTATCCCTCCGCCCCACTGGACATCCCACTCATACACTCAAAACGTTTTGAATACCAACATCTAAGTACCTGTCCTACCGCAGCCTGTTTATAGAAGGTTATCCAATATCCAAGGAGGTTATAAGGCAAGAGAGGTTACTTAATATATATACCTCTTTTTCTCCAAACATTACCTATTTTCCGATACGGTAAAAATTGCAAACAGTGGAAAAAAATAAATTATGATACGTTTTTATTCGGGAGAAATCAACAAATGGCCCCCTTTGTGGAGTGGAAGGGAGTGTCAGACTTCTACTGACTAAAAACCCCACCCTGATCCATCAGCTGCCCTTGCGTCCCCGGGCGAAGGTATCTTGTTATTCCGGCTCTTCACGCTGGCCAACATAGTGGCGAATGTAGTGGCCAATGCCTATTGGCCAACGTGTAGAAGGGGTGTTTGTGCATCTTGGGTTGTATTGCACCCCCTCTACTCGTTGGCCAATAGGCATTGGCCACTATATTCGCCACTATGTTGGCTAACGTTAAGAGCCGGCATTAGAAATTCCCACAACGCCAGCAGGGAAACCCTGTCATTAGTGCTCACTGTTCTTTGAGTTGCGCGTAGAACACGACGCGCCGTTGACTTGGGATGATGTATTTTATGTACATAATCATGTACCTGTTAGTTGTTCACCCGACTTCCTTGGCGTGAATAGCTCCCTCTCCTATTCAGGGTAGATATATCTTTGTAACTAACATCTTTACTTATATCAAACCTTTCGCAGTTACAATACTGGTATGGTTGACTGGTAGAGAATACCTATGGCATGAAGTCCGCTCTTTGTACATTTTGTGTTGCATAAAGTTTTAATAAATAAATAAATACCTATTCGATTATATATTGTTCTAAATTTCATTCATTTAATACCAGTACAGCGGTGATACTACCTTTTTTTTCGGGGAAATAAACTAATGTCTCCCCCCGCTTTGGGTAGAGTGGGCGAGGGAGTGTCAGATATTTACTGACTAAAAACCCACTGTTCCTTTATTTGCCCTTTTGTTCTGGGACTACGGTATAGCGATAGAACATTCATTTAACACCTAAAATTTTCGAAAATTTTTCACTGTCAATGGAAAAAACTTTCTTGCCATGTTGAATGGCAATGCTGATTTTTTGACCGAAATAAAACCAAGCCTCTGGTCAAGCAAAGAGTCAAATAACCGCATACTGGTTTCACAAAAAGTAAAACTAAATCTTTACTTTGATTTTTCTTCCACCCAAAAACGTCCTAAATACTCAAAAACTTGAGCAAAATCCAACTACCCTCAATGTTTTTGCCGCCTAAGCCCCGAAGATGAAGCGACCTCATTGTCATATTTGTTCCAACCTGTTCGTACAGGGCGCCATTCTTAAAGAGATAATCCTAGGATAAAGCCTCTTATTTATATTGGAGGGCTAGGAAACAAGCGGAGGGTTGTGTATGGGTGGAAGTTTAAAGTTAGTTGGTTGAAATGTAAAGGTTTCGGTTTTGAGGGTTGAACGTCGAGGAGCCGCTATTTTTCTTTCACGGGGATATTTTTTAAGAGAATGTGGGTAGAACTCACGTTATTAGTAATCTTATTATTTATTATATACTTTATTTATACTTTATCTTGTTAACCTTTTCGACTAAGCTAAATATTGTTATGCCAGTCGCTTAGCTAAGTACGTCGAGAAACTTCGAGAAACACTAACACCACCTGGCGGCGATTACTGAGTATGTCGAGAAGAACATTCTTGCCAGTATTGACAGTGAGTCGATTGTACATGAATTTTCTGGAACACATACATACATTGCGGTATAAATAGCTCGAAAAAGAACGCGGAGAGTCAGTCTTACTAGAAGATACGAGGAGGCGACATCATCGAAACTCTACAAGTGAATTTCAGTGCGATTTAAGTGTTAATTGACAAGTATTGTATTTTGATTAACTGTGTCATTTTTTTTATTTTGTATTGATTTAATTAAAGTGTCAATTTTGTTTTAACTGGCGTTAATTATTTCTATCCCGAATCCCAGCTCGTAACAATATGTTTGTGTTTTGAGTGGGCTCACTGCAATACTGTAATGGGTGTGGTTTGAACTCTTGATCTCCCGATCAAATGACACCTTTCACTCTGGGTGGAGCGGAGGGAGAGTCCTATTGACTGAATCTCACCATTCTTTCTTTCGTTTCTTCCTTTCCTGTTGGTCCCGGGCCACGGTATGTCGTCTAGCAACCCTTGCAGAACTCAAACAACGCTTGCTTATATTATAAGTGCGAAAATTGTTTATTAACTCTTAATGCCTTGGCCTTTAAATGATTTGGAAAATAGCTTAAACCTTGATTAGCACTTAAGAGGTTTTATTCCAGGAGTATATTCAGAAGCGTACCTAACTTCCTCTTCTACTGTAATGAATAAAAACATCACTACACTAACGAGACGTCAACATCAAGTCCCTTCATCCCCCTTTTACTACCGGTTTAAAAGACTCACAGCTGCCTACCATCCACACTTGGTACCGTCTGGTCGTACTAAGCGCTTCTCTTTACATTTTTTGTGTGAACAGCCAAGTTTTGGAACTCTCTGCCGGCTTTTATGTTCCCTGCCACTTATAACCTTTCAGCCTTTCAGCCATAACATCAGCTACGCGGACGACAGGGTGCTGCTCGGACCGACTGTGCGATCGATCAGAGAGATGCTGAACGTCTATGAGACTTATGCTGCCTCCCACGGACTGATATATAATGCTAAAAAAACGGAATACAAGTGCCATGACACGCAGACAATAAACCTGTATGGTCAAAATATAAAAAGAGTGTCTGCGTTCAAGTACCTGGGACATTTTCTTACCGACGACCTTAAAGACAATGTTGACATTGATAGGGAGCGCAGGGCGCTGGCGGTTCGAGGAAACATGCTAGCCCGGAGATTTGCTCGTTGTAGTGATGAAGTCAAAATTACGTTGTTTAAGGCCTATTGCCAGACTTTCTACACGAGCAGTCTCTGGGTCAAGCATACCAAGAAGGCGCTGGATGTCTTGCGCATCCAATACAATAATATCTTCAGAATGCTGTTGAGACTTCCCCGCTTCTGTAGTGCGTCAGAGATGTTTGCGAAGACGCATACAGATGGGTTCCAAGCCATCATTCGCAAAAAACTCTGTTCGCTGGTTAGCAGAGTGCGGGCGAGTAACAACAGCATTCTGTCGACTGTGGCGGAGAGATTAAACTCTCCTTTCATGAGTCACTTTATGGGAATGACTATCAACCGGGGCACGTTTCCCATAAATTGATGGTCCTTCCCATAAAGCTAGTTATAATTTTATTTGTTAATATTATGTACTAACCCTAGCGTAAGCAGTATACTAACACATCTATGGATTTTTAATTACCTATCTGAAATAAAGAATTTGAATTTGAATTTAAAGCAGAAGTGAACAGACATCTTCTGGGCTCACTCATTCCATTGTAGACCTCATCTAACGTTTACCATCAGGGGAGAGCGAGGTCAAGAGTGGGCTCCTCCGGAATAAAAAATAAAATAAAATATCAAGTAGCGTCACAATATTGCCAACGTAACGCACACAATTTCAAATCATTCTAAATATAAATCCTTCCAAAATATTCCCGCCAATTTAGAGCCCTCTACTCCAGTCTAATCTCAACAGACAAGCCGTGATAAGTGCCCGCTCGCAAATCCTTAAAAATTACGACACTGTGTCCTTGCACAGCGGTTTTGTCATATAAGTGTAGTGCCGCGGCGATATATTTCGGCACACACAGAATTTTGCTGGAAAACCAAGCGTTCATTAGGACGATTTTTTTTGTGGAGATTATTCGTGAAAAAATGTTGAAGTGATATGTTTTTTTAAGACTATGTGAAGGCTCATTTTCGACGTATTTCAGTGTCTGTTACTGTTTTAGTGTGTTTGAGATTTGTACGTTAAAGTAGTCAATAGAGAATAATTTTATATCACAAAGTTTTGTTAAACTTTATTTCCAAAAATCTTAAATATTTATAATATAAGACCTTGATTACATGCGCAGTTATGATAAAAATGAATCCGTTTGGGTCTGTATGTCCCAGCCAATTTGAAATTTGGCGCAAATATGAACTTTTGTGACTCAAACATGAACGTATCTAAAAATAATATTGATTATTTTTGTGTATCCGTCTTTCTGTTTGTCCAAGTTATATTTATAATATCTGGAACGGCTGACTTGATTTTAATGCGACATTATTTGCAATATAGAGAGGGTTATAGCTCCTCTGCGTGTATTCCTAGGTACCTTCACTCGTTCACTGCAACATATTATTACAGCTTATGCTAGGCAGATTTTCTTGAAAATATTCAACCCTGATTTTAAATAAAAATACTAAGGGGTCAATGAAAACCAATTATGACCTTTGTCTTTTCCAAAACGTACTGCCAATAAAAATAAATACCGTCATAAAACCCTAATTACTTCCATAAAGATCTTAATTGACAATTTAAACGCTTAATAAAACGGGAGGACTAATTTCATTTCGTTCCGATAGGTGTCTACCAACATAGGTATATTAGGTCTACGTGTTGGTATACATAAATGTACATATAGGTTCGTACTTATTATTATACCTGTCAAACCCGTCTGGGTCTAAAATATACTCACACTCACAATACTTTTTCTTGATATCAAAACTTTAATGTTTATCGTTGACTAGCTTGTGCCAGCGGCTTCGCCCGCGTGGGAAGTTTTTCCCGTGTAAATCCCGATCCCGTGGGAATTTCGCAAAATCCTTTTTTAGCGGATGCCTACGTCATAACATCTACCCGCATGCCAAATTTCAGCCCGATCCGTCCAGTGGTTTGGGCTGTGCGTTGATAGATCACTATGTCAGTCAGTCAGTCAGTTTTTTTTTTTTTTTTGGTGGCATCTCGCAGGTCAACCTCTGAGGTTGTCGGCTGCTTAACCGGGCTTGCCTGTGGTTGCCTTAATTAATAAATTAATTAAAGCCTCCAGCCAGGGCTTATTAAAAAACTTACAAACTAGGCGACTACACGCTAAGGGCACCCCCTGTGGGGTACGGACCTCGGCTTAGGGCGTCGCAGGGGAGGGCAGCTAGGGACAGGCTGGATCATATCATTATTATTATTAATAAGGGAATTTAAAGCTACTGGCTCAGCGTCGCGGGCTGGCTCTGGCAAGGGTCGGGGTGGACTATTACGGGGACGTCGCGGCGGGCCTCGGCGGCGAGGACGGAAGGACGGTCGGTTTTTGTGTTTGTGTGCCACTGTACTTGTTTCCCTACGGCTCTCTTGGAGCAGGGTGATTGCGTCATCGGGAGTGACTAGGGTATGCCTTGGTCGGCGAATCTTAGAGATACGCGAGGGTTCATATTGGGCGGCCGATACGATAAGGGGATTCCTATGTTGGATTGAAGTTTCAAAGAAACGCTTGGAGACGCGTTTCATGAACTGCTGGATGGTGGGCATCTTGAGGTCTACGTGAAGAAGCTCATTTCGAACATAAAAGGGGGCTCCCGTGACTCTACGGAGGAATCGGTTTTGGAGAGTCTGCATCTTATGGAGGAGGTAGGGCTTTGCGTGTGCGAAAACAACGCAGGCGTAGGTCATGATGGGACGGATGACCGCGGTGAAAATACGCAGCTTGCACCTGAGTGATAACTTGCTGCGAGAGCTAAGAATGAAGTGGAGCCTACCTAGAGCGAAAGCGGCGCGCGAACGTGCCTGCTTTATGTGCTCAGCGAAGGAGAGGTGTCTATCGAGGACCACGCCTAAGTATTTGGCTTGCTTTTCCCAAGGGATCGGCTTGCCGTACATGGTAATCGGACGGGGGGAGGGTGGGTTTATCCGCGGTTTAGAAAAGAGGACTGCCTGGCTTTTGTCTGGGTTGACTTCGATTCTCCATTTCCGGAACCACTTGGCCAGAGTGTTTGCGGAAGTTTGGAGAGTGCGAGCGATGGCATCGGGTTTAAGACCGGTATAATAGATAGCCGTATCGTCGGCGAATAGGGCTAGCTGGGTATTTTTATGCTTGGGAATATCACTAGTGAATAGCGTGAAAACGAGGGGGGATAGTACGGAGCCTTGAGGAACTCCTGCGCGAATGGGATGGGGGGAGGAGAGCTCCCCCTCAATTCGATAACGAAAGGTGCGATTCGATAAAAAGTCCCGTAGGATGAGCACGAGACGGTCAGGCACGCCGAGTTGGTATAGCTTATAGATTAAGCCATTGTGCCAGACTTTGTCGAACGCTTTCGCTATGTCGAAGAATAAGGCTCCCGTTATTGCGCCCCGTTGGAAGCCGGCGCTGACGTGTTCTACGATGCGGTGGACTTGTTGGATACATGAGTGTTCGGTTCTAAATCCGAACTGCTCATTGGGTATTAGACTCTTTCCTTCGGCAAAATCTTTGAGCCGCTTATATATAAGCCTTTCATAGATTTTACCGAGGACGTTGAGTAAGCTAATGGGACGGTAGCTAGACGGGTCAGACTTGGGCTTGCCTGGTTTGGGAATACCTATGACGGTGGCCTGTTTCCAGGTTGTAGGGAACATATTATTGCTCAATGCGCCATTGAAGATGGCAGTCATTAGCACTATAAGCTGGGCGGGGAAAAGTTTGAAAACCCTATTGGTGATGCCGTCGGAGCCAGGGGCTTTTCGCGGTTGGATACTTTTAATGATATCCTGGACCTCATCAGGAGTGATGGGGGCCAGTGGATTATCGGGATCTTCGTTGGGCGGAAGGGAAGTTCTACGTTCGACTTCGGCGTTCACCATATCGAGATGGGCTTGGTCTACTGGTTGAGAGCTGGGAGAACACTGGGACTCTAGGCTGTCGGCTAGGCATTCTGCTTTTTCAGAGTTATCAAAGGCGATACTCTTATCGGGACGAATGAGAGGAGGCATTGTGGCCTCTTCAGTGGATCGTAACTTCCTCTGAAGCTGCCAGAAGGCAAGATGGGTGGGCTCAAGTTCGCTCAGCATCTTGTCCCAGCTCGCATTACGCTGCTCGGTAATGCGTTTCCTTACAGCACGCTGTAAGTTGCGCATGTGAGCTTTGTTTGCAGCGCAGGGAAAAGCGCTGTACGCGCGGATGGCTGCGTTCTTCTCGGTTATCAGATTCCGTACATCGTCCGGGAGTTTCCAGCGGTGGTCTTCCACTACAGGAACTTCCCTTGAACAATCGTTCAGGACGGATTGTACGTGATCTGTAAGCGAGTCGATCGCCGCCGTCGTGTCAGCGACTGAGACTATGTGGTCAGGAATGGTGTCCAATTGTGGCGACGTGGTGGATTTCAGTTTTTCACTTACTTTCCTCCAGTCGGTGATCAATTGGGTCGGAGGAGGTTGGGTAGGATCATGGTTACCCGAATGTGAACCTAGGTGTAGGATAACGGGACGGTGATCCGAGTTAAGCTCGTGAAGCGCTTCTATGGAGTGTAAACGGAGGTTTACATTCTTTAGGAGCGCCACATCGAGGACATCGGGCCTATGGTTGGTGTCGTGTGGGTAGTGGGTGGGAGTCATCGGAGCGATGACGTCATAGTTTAGGGTCGCGCCTAGGTTATACACGATTCTGCCTCTGGCATTTGTCGTGTTGCTGTTCCAAGCGGGGTGTTTGGCGTTGAGATCGCCCGCTAGTAAGACGGAGTCACTTAGGCCGAAGAGAGTCGTGAGATCGCTGGTGAGCGCGATAGGATCGTCTGAAGCAAGAGACGCGACCGATGGTGGGGGATGGTAGGCAGAGATGATGGTTATCGGAGGATGACCAGTCATGCCTAGTCGACAGGCAGAGTACTCTAGGTGAGAGAGAGGCGCGGGTGGGGTCAGAGGGATGCAGTATAACTCCTTCCTATAATAAATAAGGGTACCGCCGCCGTGGCAGCGTGTTCTGTCATTGCGAACTAGACGGTAATTCGCAATTTTGGGGTCAGCGCGGTGGGGTTTCAAAAGGGTCTCCTGTATAAGGAGGATGTCTAATTGGTGGTCGCGGAGGAATTTAGTTATTTCGGCGCGTTGGTTGAAAATGCCATTGGCGTTGAAAAAACCTAATTTGAGGGATCGAGGCCTAGTGTGGTTTGTGCGTTGGGAATCCATTGGATCAGTCCATCGCATCCATCTGGTCGAGGCCTAGCACGACATCACTGTGTGTGCTGAATATTTGGCTGTACATTTCCGTTGTAATTTTGCCGTTATTCTGCTGCTCGGCAGCCAGAAGGGCATCGCGGAGAGACCTGGCTTGGCGGGTCATAAATATTTTATAGTGGCGCAGTAGAGTCTGGGCGCAAGACTCGCCGTTCCCGACGGGTGAGGGTTTGGGCGGTTGTTTGGCTGCAGGAGCAGCAGTGGTTTGAGGCGCGGGTTTGGGACTGGTTGTGGCCTCTGGAGCCACGTCTATAGGCAGGATCTGCGCTGCGATGGGTATATCCATCAGTGCCTGCAAAGGTTTGGCAGGGGCCAAGGAGGGAAAGGCTTTTTCGTGGTTTAGCCTGTTCCACGGGGATGGTCTCTGAGGAGCGAGACGTTGGGGAATTTGAGAGGAAGGTGCCTCTCTTTGTTGGCGGGTGTTGGCGCGCTTCGCTAATTTAGGAGCGAGTTTGGGGGCTTTGGGACAGCCGCGGTAGTTTGCCGGGTGACCGGTCTGGCCGCAGAGAACGCAGCTGGGTGGTTCCGAACAGAGGGTTCGGTCTTTGGGCCGAGGGCAGTCCGCAGTGCTGTGCTCGCCCAGACACTTGACGCATCTGGGAGTCGCATAGCAGTTGCTCTGCGCATGGCCATACAGTTGGCAACGGTGGCATTGTCCCACTGTTGCGGTTTTGTAGGGCTTTTCAATTGAGATACCGGATAGGGAGCAAATGGACTTAATTTTGAAAATCGGGTGATGACCTTCGGTTGGTTCACAAATGACAAGAACCATGTCGTACAATTCACCGCCTCTCGCTTTATGTAAGCGATGGACGGCGATCACTGGTATACCTTGATCGGCAAGGTCGTCTTTAATATCCTGTACTAGGATTTCTTTAGGGACACGTTTAATAATAACACGAGTGGGCGTGTCCTCGGGGAAGGAGAAAGTGTGAAAGGAAATATTCCTTTCACGGAGGGCGCGATATAGTTCCCTATAGTCGTTCGACGTAGGGACGGTGACTTTAATGCCATTTTGGCAGGCACGGGCGTTTGTGTACTTGATCTTTCGAACAACACACATCTTGGACACATCAGTCCATTTCCCCTTGTCTTGGATGTAAAAGGGGGGCGGAGGGCGTTGCTTCCTTTGGGCTGAGGAAGTTTGGGCTATCGGGCTGGGGGGACGACTATTCTGCGCGCGAGCAGAGGTAGTTGGGACAGGGCTAGCGGGTCGTACGGGCGTTTGAGTTGGGGACGGGGGCAACGCGGTGGTCTTTTTGGCCTTGCTGGCCTGGGAGGTTTTCCCTTTCTTCCTTTTGCCGCCGGTGACGACTTGAAAGTCGTCTTCCGAGGACGAGGGGCATGATGACAAATCATTGTCGGAGTTGTTATTGGACACAGGTTCGGTGGTGTCCATTTCAAGGAATTCAGGTGCAGCGCACACCTGCGCGGCGTCCATTGTTCTATGAACAATCGGATTAGTAGGTGGGCCGGAAACAATGGGTGATTTCGGGAATCGGGCGATCGGCACGACTTTGTCTGCGGGCGGGGGCAATAAAGGGCTATCTACCTGGAAGTCGTTCGTTGTTTGACGAACAATGGGATCGGAGTTAATAAATACTTCCGTGAATTGACCAACCGGGATGCCTTGATCGGCAAGCGGGAGAGATAATGGGCTGTCAAGCGCGTCACTAAAATCAGCAACGTTGGCTTCGGTAGCCGGGGGACAATTAGCGATTTCACGCTGGATTTTTCCGCCATATTTGGCGGAAATAGCAGGGTTTTCCCTAAGGATTTCTAACAGTATCTCCAAAATATTGGAGTTTGCCATGATTGGCGAATGGATTAAAAATTGAATTGGGAAATTTTGGAGATTTCTCTCCCGCGGGGGGCCTATTTAAAGCCTAACTGGCCTAACTCCCCGGATGGATGGGTCCGGGGATGTGTAACCCTCCCAGTCGGGTAGAGACTGGGAGGTGAGTACCTAATGGTGAGCCCTAAGCTTGTAACCGGTCGCCAGTCTTATTGTGCGAACCGGGCCCTATTGGGTCTAGTGCGAAGGGGTAGACACACCCAACCGACACTAGGTGTGTAGCTGAAAAGGAAACTCAGTAACTAGGTTTGACTAGGAGATCCCCCAAGGCCAAAACCTAGCACTCGACTCCAATTGACTGCTTCACCCTGAAGGGGATCAGCGGATGCGTCGGGTCAGCACCCCCTTGGTATTGTTGATACCGTGAGGTTTCCAACCAAGGACCACGAAACTGTGGTTTTACCCTGAAGGGGCCAAACCAAATTGTTTTTGACGGAACTCTGTTATAGAAACAGGATATCCTTCACCGCCTCGAAAAAGGCGGATCCGGACCAGGCGTCGTAGTCGGCGACTACGAGTGACGTCACGGCGGGCGTGACGAAGCGTAGCGATGACTCAGGCACGGAACGATCGAGAGCGCGGAGCGGTACGACCGTCGCGGGCGAGCGTCGGAAGCGGAATCGTTGACAGTCAGTCAGTCACCTTTGAGTTATGTATATTTAGATAGATTCGCGTTTTACCACCTTCTCACCTGATGACGTTGATCTCGTAATAATGTGATAGAAAGATATACAGAATTACTCAAAGTTGGAGGGATTTTACCTAGAAGGAGAAAATAAATACGCGCGAAAAAATAACTAAAAAAAAATTAGACGAAAATTTTACCAATGTTTTTTGGGTTTTAGTATGACGTAAATAACTGCCCCATAAAAAAAAACCATAGCATATAGCTTAGCCAAAAGGCTCAAATTGTCTAAAAACCCGCCAAGTGCGATTCGGACTCACACACGAATGGTTCCGTACCATTATCCATAAAAACAATTTTGCTGTATGGGAGCCCCTCTTAAGGCTGCGCCGAGTAAAATAACTCAAAACGGTCTTCACTACTAAAGGAATATAACCTATAATAGTACTTTAATTACCATACAAAAATATGTAATGAACACTAGAATAAATGTGTTAGCAAACATAGTTGGCAAAATTTAAAAATATTTTATAGTTTATTAAACAAAAATACATAAAGTTGGACAAAAATCCTTACAAAACATGCTCGTGCGTCGCTGAATTTTGATAGTAAACTTTTGAATTTTTTCATAAACTTCAATTCATATTATTCTCTAATTATCATACTATCATTTACAGCTTTAACATTTCAAAAATGTCGCTTGGTTGTTTTAATTTTAATTTTTTCTTCTAATTTGCGCGCTATTTTGAACCATACGCAACGTATACCGGTCGAAAATTCAGTCGTCCACGGGAGCTCAGAGAGGGGTCACGTCTCATCGTGGAGCGTTTCGCCGGTAACGATAATTCGCGATCTATTGTGTACGTATGTATTGCAGCAATCCGTTGAATAACATAAGTCTAATTTTTTGTTTTTTGAGTACGATTTATTATGCATACCCAACAATTACTTTTTATTGTTCAATATATATTTCTTTAACATTCTTTTTTTCAATATTTGTTTTATTATGGGAAAATGTAAAAAAAAATATTATTAGAAGAAAGTTGGCGCAAATTTTCGAAAAAAACGCCATTCTCATAAAAAGTACGTATTTCTATTTTGTGACGTTATTATTGCTTTTTAACCGACTTAAAAAAAAAGAAGAAGGTTCTCAGTTCGTCTTAAACTTTTTTTTATGTATGTAACCTCAAACTCGAAGACGGCTGGACCGATTTGGAATTTTTTTTTCGTTTGAAAGGGTATACTTTCTAGTTGGTTCCATTGTTATGAAATCAGGATCTGATGATGGGATCCTGGAGAAAGCGAGGGAACTCTTTAAATATTATAGGCACACCTATAGCGTTTTGGGTATTTCTCATAGTACCTTGTGCAGTTGCTCCCGAAAAGCACCATTTGAGGAAGTGAAAGTGATGATGAAGACTTTTTTCAAACTTTCGATATGGGTATCGTGTAATGGGTTTTTGGGGGTGGTAATTGCAAATCTGGCATTCATTTTAAAATCCAAGATGGCGGATGCAACTTTTTCTCAAACATTCTATATAGGTATCGTGTAATGGGTTTTTGGGGGTGGTGATTGCAAATCTGGCATTCATTTTAAAATCCAAGATGGCGGATGCAACTTTTTCTCAAACATTCGATATGGGTATCGTATAATGGGTTTTTGGGGGTGGTAATTGCAATTCTGGCATTCATTTTAAAATCCAAGATGGCGGATGCAACTTTTTCTCAAACATTCGATATAGGTATCGTGTAATGGGTTTTTGGGGGTGGTGATTGCAAATCTGGCATTCATTTTAAAATCCAAGATGGCGGATGCAACTTTTTCTCAAACATTCGATATAGGTATCGTGTAATGGGTTTTTGGGGGTGGTGATTGCAAATCTGGCATTCATTTTAAAATCCAAGATGGCGGATGCAACTTTTTCTCAAACATTTGATGTGGGTACCGTGTAATGGGTTTTTGGGGGTGGTGATTGCAAATCTGGCATTCATTTTAAAATCCAAGATGGCGGATGCAACTTTTTCTCAAACATTCGATATAGGTATCGTGTAATGGGTTTTTGGGGGTGGTGATTGCAAATCTGGCATTCATTTTAAAATCCAAGATGGCGGATGCAACTTTTTCTCAAACATTCGATATGGGTATCGTGTAATGGGTTTTTGGGGGTGGTGATTGCAAATCTGGCATTCATTTTAAAATCCAAGATGGCGGATGCAGCTTTTTCTCAAACATTTGATATGGGTACCGTGTAATGGGTTTTTGGGGGTGGTAATTGCAAATCTGGCATTCATTTTAAAATCCAAGATGGCGGATGCAACTTTTTCTCAAACATTCGATATAGGTATCGTGTAATGGGTTTTTGGGGGTGGTAATTGCAAATCTGGCATTCATTTTAAAATCCAAGATGGCGGATGCAACTTTTTCTCACACATTCGATATGGGTATCGTGTAATGGGTTTTTGGGGGTGGTGATTGCAAATCTGGCTTTCATTTTGAAATCTAATTTAAAACACATACGATATCCATATTGAATGTTGGAGAAAAAGTTGCATCCTTGGTGGATGCAACTTTTTCTCCAACATTCAATATGGATATCGTGTGTGTCTACTAAGTTAAATACACTAAGAACCTTCAAGGGTTTATTGCTAAGTATAATTAACAAAGTAACGTAAGGGCTAAAATTATCGCTATATGATGAAAATGAGTGCACCCGGTTGCTGTTCGAAATACACTAAGCTCGCGGCGAACTTAGTGCGACCGCATTATATCGCTTGCTCAGCAAACGTGGTCGATTGCAAAATATTGCATCAAACATCGTGTAATAGGTTTTTGGGCATACCGATTGCAATCCTTACATTCATTTTAGAATTTACGACGAAAGTTCATTGGCTACTTTGTTAGCTTACAATTTACACTGGGTTATTGACAATTTAACTGATCCTAGGTTAAGTGACTATTCAGTATTATCTAGGGTATCTAATAATACTAAAATTAATTGTTTAAACCCTTAGATGTGACAAAGGAGAGTTATAATAACAAAATTTTACTATATCATCAGAATATAAATCGTTTCTCCGGCAAAATATTAGATGAGGAAATGTTAATAGATAAATATGATATAGATATCTTATGTTTTTGTGAAACCTGGCTAAAACCTGATAGAATGTTGTTTAAAATTAATATTTTTCTGTTACTAGTGCATACAACAGGTCCTCAGTAGGAGGTGGTACTTTAATATTACGTAATAATTCTCTTAGATATAAGGAACAAAAATATATCTCCGCTTGCTCTGTTGATTGCTTGTGTGAGGTAGCATGTACAGAAGTTGAAGGCCAAACTTTCTTAAGTGTTTATAGACCACCAGCATCAAACTTGTCATCATTCTTAATGATAATGGGAGAAATTTTAAGTACCTAAGCTTATAAGAGATAATAAATTAGTTTTCATTTGTGGTCACCTAAATATTGATTTGTTAGTAAATTCACCTGAACACTGCAAGCTTACTTCATTGTTTGGTTCATTTAACTTAAAATGCACATACAAGGAAGCAACAAGAATAACAGCAACATCAGCTCAATGCATAGATAATATTTATACTAATTGTGCCATAAAATACTCGTCTCAAATTAGTGGAGTTAGGTCTGACCATACAGGTCAACTAGTATCCTTTGAGTTGGTTAAAAAGCGGCAATTAAATAAGACTATTAAGTTTAGGCCACTAACTAAAAAGAAATTAATGTTTTTAATGATAACATGTAAAGTAATCTTTCAATGGCCAATTTTGACTCCCATGACCCCAATGAAAATTACAGGATATTTTTTCTTCACCATGCCACGAATTTAGTAAGGCATGTCCAGTTAAAAAATTTCAAATGAGTAATAAATCTAAATTTAATGAATGGACCACTGCTGGAATAAGAATAAGCTGAGACAATTTATACAACTTATACCATGAAAAATCATTGACTTCCGATGAAACCTTCCATAATTATGTAAGAAACTACTCAAAGATATTTAAAAGAGTATGCGCCCTAAGCTAAATCTAAATCAGAAAGTAATAAAATTAGCATTTCTAACAATAAAATAAAAACTGTGTTGAAGGTGATAAACAAAGAAACTGGAAACACAAACCAACAGGGTTAGAATGATTTGACTTTGAACATCGATGATCAGGTCATCTCAGATAAGTCAAAAGTGGCTGAGAAGTTGGAAAATTACTTTACCAATATACCAGTAGAGGTTACTAAATCTCTACATTCTTCGCCATTATCAGCAGAATCTTTTTTAAAGGAAAACTTCAATAAGGATATACCAACATTTTCATTTAAGCCCATTTCTATTGATGTAATTAAAAAGCATTCCAAAGTCTTAACATAACAAACACTGATGACTTATGGAGTGCATCTGTTAGGGTTCTTGGTAATATTATTGACTCAATTGCTGCTATCCTAACAGGCATATTTAATTAATGTATAGACAGCGGTAATTTTCCCGATTTAATGAAACATAGTAAAGTAGTACTAATTTTTAAGTCGGGTTGTAAGAGTGATCCCTCTAACTATAGACCGATATATGTGCTTCCAGCATTAAGCAAAATATACGAAAAAATCATGCTGGACCAGATGCTATCATATTTTAACTCAAATGGAATTCTGCATAGTCGGCAGTTTGGTTTCACGAAAGGTAGGTCAACAACAGACGCAGGAGTAGCGCTCATCCGTCACATTCTGGAATCTTGGGAGAAATCTCAGGATGCAATTGGCATATTTTGTGACCTCTCCAAAGCTTTTGATTGCGTTGACCACAAAACACTGATCTGTAAATTACACCATTACGGAGTTCGTGGATTCGTGTTCTGCTGACCTTGTTCTTTCATATTTATCAAACAGGCAACAAAAAGTTATTGGTAATGGAGCGTCATCTGCAGGATCCCTAGCCAAGATGAGTGCTCCGCAAGGTTCAATTCTTGGCCCTTTCCTTTTTATAGTGTATATCAATGACATACATGATGACCAACTTATCGGATATTTTTTATTTGTAATTGCATTGTGCTGTATTAATTGGTCTATACGACAGTATAGACCAAAGTTTTAAATATAATTAAGCATATCTTAGAACTGGAAACATATCTTACAACTACATATATAATAATATAGGTTATCCATCAGAATTCAGACAGGCTTTAATTTATAATCATATTGTGGGAAGTACTAATTTCACACGGGTTCCCGTTAGTATATGCTTAAACTAGACTTATGGTCTCATGGTGCGTGGTGCGCTGGTTGCACGCTACTGGCATGATTGCTCTATGTTATCTCTTAAAAAGACTATTTTTTAAGAGATAACATAGAGCAATCATGCCAGTTTAAAAATTAATTTCAAATTGAAATTTAATTATTTAATTGAATTAATTTGAAATGAATTAATTTTTTTCTTAAAATTCAAAAGCGAGCCTAAAATAAAAAAAAATCACAAGAAACAGTAGTAGGTATCTCTACATAGTAGTAGAGATATTTACTACTGTTTTTTGTGATTTTTTCAAACTCACAATGTTTTATTTCACATAGGCCTACATGGGCACTTATAAAACGTCAGCAGTTTGGCGCAGGGCACGGTTCGAAATTGGTCGTTTTCTATGGAGAAGATCCGGCAAGAAACTCCACAGTTACTCTTTTAAAATATCATTCTTACAATGTATCTATAATACAGGTTAATTACCTAATTAACCTGTATTATACCTATGAGAGAACATTAAAGCCTGTCTGAATTCTGATGGATAACCTATATTATTGTATAGTTGTAAGATATGTTTCCAGTTTTAAGATATGCTTAATTATATTTAAAACTTTGGTCATTACAAGATATTTTCTAAATTTAAACCCACGACCTACGTCATTTAAATTTAAAAGTCAATTATCTGAAATTAAGTATTTCAAATGGCGGGAGACTTTGTTAAACATAAAAAACACAGTGATACGACGTCAATGTGGAGCTATTTTTTAGTTGCGAAGGATACACTAGCGTGCCGGATGTATTTCTAAATGGGGCGAAACTTGAAAGGGGAAGGCATTTCAAATACCTTGGCCACATAGTGACGTCCGACCTCAAAGACGATGCCGATATGGAACGGGAGCGGAGGGCGCTGTCGATCCGAGCGAATATCCTGGCTCGCAGATTTGCGCGTTGTTCCGAGGGGGTGAAAGTTACGCTCTTTCGAGCGTACTGTACCTCCCTCTACACGTGCAGTCTGTGGGCTAGATATACTCAGGCATCGTACAGCGCACTCCGCGTCCAGTACAATAACGCCTTCAGGGCGGTGATGGGGCTGCCTCGCTACTGCAGCGCCTCAGGCATGTTCACGGAGGCGCGCGTGGACAACTTCCACACTATAATGAGAAAGCGAGCCGCCTCGTTAGTGCGCAGGCTGCGGGGCAGCACTAACACAGTCCTGAGAATGATTGCCGACAGGGTAGATTGTCCGTATATTAAACATTGCGGAGATCTACATATAACTAAAAATTTGATTATGTTTTAAAATTATTTATTTAAAATTAATAATGTATATCTTTTTTTTTTTTATTCAATTATAGCATTTTTAATTATAGAAAAAATTATTATGACCATTTTATTTTATTCATTTTATTGTTTTTTATTGACATTTTTATTTCATTTAGTTCTTTTCTTTTTTTTGTAATTGTCATTTTAATTTTAATTTATTCTTTGAAAATAATATTTAGTGTGTGTGTTGTTAATCTTATAATATGAGTTAAGTTACTTGAATTAAATGCATTTTTTTTTTCAGCCGTTCTCAAGACTTTGGATGGATCGACTAAGGGATTACATACACATTTGTCATCAAAACATAACATCAAGCTTATATCAGCTTCAACAAGTCTAGATTCTGATTATCTGAACACAGCACCGCCGCCAGCCAAGCGAAAGTTAAATGATTATTTTACTAAAAGTGCCGACGATAGCCTCGATGATGTTTTGGCAAGAATGATTGCATTAGATGGATTTCCATTCAGTATATTCATAACTTCAGATGATTCGAGAAAATTTGTCTTTGCAAAATACACGGATTTACCAAAGTCAGCCGTCACCATTCAAAAACGTGTCATGAATTACAGTGAAAAAATCAGAAAGCAAGTAACTGCAGAATTGAAACATTTGAAAAGTGCAGGTGAAAGATTTAGTCTTTCTTTCGACAAGTGGACTTCAACATCCAATAAACCATATAGTGTTGCCCAAACGAGAGTCTCGCAAGAGTCTTGCAATTAGCGATTATCCTATTGTTATTTATTAAACGATAGTTGAGATCTCAGAACAATGTAACAGAGTCTGTTACATTGTTCTGAGATCTCAGAACAATGCAACAGAGTCTGTTACATTATTGTTAAAAAGTATATTGTTAAAAAACTTAAAAGTCGAGATGACACGGAAGAAGAAGAAGGAAGATCAGGATCACAAACAGATGATGAGTTAATGCCACAAACCTCCCAATCCCAACCCCAATTGACACTAAAGGAAAAGTTATAGCTGGAAATTGATAAGAGTATGAAATCCCCAGATCGTGAAGTACAAATACAAAATTAATCGGGGTTGGCAAAATAGACGTGAAATAAGCCTGTTTGAAAATGGAGGAATTAGTGGATATCACTTAGAAACAGCATATAAGTATCTATTGTCTATTCCTCCAACCAGTGTAAAACCTAAACGAGCGTTTTCAGCTGCTGCTTATGTTGGTAATAAACGAAGCAGGCTTGGAAGTCAAACCTTGGATGCATTGATATTTCAACGATTGTATTTTCAAAATTCGAAATAAGTTTTATTGTCTTTTTATTTCTTACAATAGTATCTTTTTGTCATTTTTTCTTTTCTTACTATACTGTGATATGTGTAGTGTACCAAAATTAAAATATATATTTAAAGAAATTACTCGTTTTTTAGAGTTCAGTTGCCGAATGGCAAAAAACGGAACCCTTATAGTTTCGTCATGTCTGTCCGTCTGTCTGTCTGTCTGTCTGTCTGTCTGTCTGTCCGTCCGTCCGTATGTCCGTAGTAACTATAATAATATAATATGTATAACTACTACAACTACTAGTCTGTCTGTCTGTCCATCCGTCCGTCCGTATGTTACAGCTATTTTATTCCAAAACTATTAAGACCATACATGTGAAACTTGGTAAGTAGATGTATTCTATGAAACGCTTTCCGATATTGAGAAAAAAATTAAAAATCATTTAAAATAAAGGAACATACTACTACCCCATACATGGAACTAAAACTGAATTTTTTTTTTTCATGAAACTTATGCGTGTGTGGTATTTATAGACAGGTCTTTAAAAATGACATGGGGGTTTCTGAAACCACTTTTTCATAAAGTCAATCGTTTAAAAGATATAAGCTTCCAAAGTGGTCAAATGTGTATCCCTCCCTCTAACTTCTATAATAGTGGAGTGAAAAATATAAATATATATATATACAACGTGTAACGGAAACCCCATATCTAACCAAAAGGGCTGAAGACAACATTTGGTATGGAGTCTCTATGCACAGTTTCAGCACAAAATAACTGACTTAAAGAATTGTTACCAAATTATTGGTTTCACATATTTTTTGAATACCAATCATAACAAACGTGTCAGAGCACTACGAGGGTCAATAACTTTCCACGTCACTTGCCAATAACACGATAATTCTTTTCGTTCTTCTTAATTTGAAAAATTCGGTCTCTGGTATACTGATACCAGAGACCGAATTTTTTTACATGTGTAGAACTTATTACAAATTCCAGTACACTGGTACTGGAATTTGTAATAAGTTCTACACATGTACACTTAGAATTACAAAACCCTTGCCATATCGTTTGTTATCATATTTGGCGTAGTTGCAAAAAATGTAAATAAGCTAGTTTTAAGAAATTTGTAAGTTTTAGTTTTTTGTCAAGTAAATATACATATTATATTATATTATTATAGTTACTACGGAATCCTTCATGGGCGAGTCTGACTCGCACTTGGCCAATTTTTGTAAAATGTTATAATAAGCAATATAACATTAGATTTATAGATTTCTTTTATTTTTTTTCTTTTAAATTAAGTTACACTTGATACATATATTGTTATGAAATAAATTACGCTTATATTTTCTGCGAAGTAAGTTCGCTAGACAGCATTAATGAAAAAATGTTTTTTTGGTATGGCCCCACGTATATATAATACAGTACCGAATGTTATTAAAAATATGACAGTACATCAGAATTTAAACGAGCACTAAATGAAATTTTAATAAACAAAACTTATTTCAGTCTGGTTTTATTATGACATTACATAATATTTTTTTTTATTTCATACTGGTTTTATTATTCAAATAAGTACTGCATACCCATCTACCCTAACTTGCTACTTACCCAGTTTCGAAGCGTCAATAGCCTAATGGATAAGGTGTCGGACTTGTGATCGAGAGGTCGCAGGTTCGAACCCCACCCATTACACTATTGACGTGAACCCACTCCAGACACAATCATATTTAGCTTAGTTGGAGGGGTTAACAAGATTGCTAGTAATGTGAAATGTACCAACATTGCTAGTATTCTTTAAAAAAAAAATCTGAGGAGTTTAATATATAAAATCAAAGTTTTATTGCAATAGGATGAATAGTGAGGGAACGGATAATGTATTACTACAGTAAAAACAAACGTTAATTTTTATATAATAGGTATAATTTATTAAATTTATTTTTGTGATTTATTTACGTACCTACTTGCTTCATTTAGATCCATCCAGCCGTTTGAGCGTGAAGAAGTAACAAACATGCAAACAGACACATTCATTCACAAACTTTCGCCTTTATAATATTAGTGTGATAAATAAAACCATCTAAATAATTAATATTCGTTTTTCAAGTTTATTCAACATAACGACAAAAAATTAAAAAATGCAAAGTTAGCAAACTTCGTCGTGCAACGGCAAGCGGGCCTCGAGCGAACTTGTCATTGTGTGTGTGACAACGCACACGACTAGCCCGCTGCAGTAAATACCTATTTTCCGCGCGTCTCGTAGGCTCGACACCCTCTTAAATATTTATCTTGTTATGCTTTTAGTATTTGTTGTTATAGCGGCAACAGAAATACATCATCTTTCAGAATATGAACCGTGATAGCTAGACAGTTGTGTCTAGCTATCCCGGTTCATGAGATACAGCCTGGTGACAGACGGACAGACAGACAAACGGACGGATAGCGGAGTCTTAATAATAGGGTCCCATTTTACCCTTTGGATACGGAACCCTAAAAACATTGTTTATTTGATTCAACAAACGAACAAAAAATCTTCTAGATACGCAGGCTACTCATTCTTAATCCATTGTGAACCCCTAAGTGTAAGAAGCAGAAAAATACACAACTTATATACAAAACGGGATTGTTGGCTTGCAGCCCAGATAAAAATAGGAATAAAGGATAATCCCGGCTCAACCCGGGCAAACTTCCCCAATAAACGGCATTAGCTTAAAATTTTATTTTCTTAAAACATTACTGGGAATGACGATAAATATCATTGTTTGGTTGTTTTTGCGTAAAGGTTCAAGTATTTAAACTTTGCTTTGTAGTTCTGAAAAGCAAAGGCGATCGGATGTTTTTATGTCAATCAATAAGTGAAATGTCCAGACACAAGCATATTTAATTTTAGTTGGAGAAGTTAATAAGATTGCCAGTAATGTGAATTTTTCTATAGCTTTGCATTGCATTTATTATGCAGCCAGAAGATCCTTGACCTTATTAAATTACCTTTCCAAATCATTCAAAGAAATTATACACTATTTTAATTTTAACATTATATCATATTGTGTAAGATCTTTTAACTAAATCTTCAAGGACATTCCGTTCCATCCAATCACGGGTTTATACGACCACAGTCCCCTCCGAAGGGACAGGAGGGATATGACGTCATCAATCAAAATCCGGATATGAGGCCCGCAATTTAGATAATGTCCACAGCTGAAGATTGGGAGCCGTTAATTTGAATTTAAAGCAGTTTTGATTAGAGTTCTATTACTCTTGTATATAAGTAAAAGTTTCACAAGTCTTCGATACCTTAGCCATTATTTTTAGCCAAATATGCTTATGTCTGGAGTGAGTTCATGGCAACAGTGTAATGTGAACAGAGCTTGCTGATACCTATATTGATTCTCCTTTCTTGCGGAGATGGCTGCAGTTGCATGCCAGTGTCTGTACTTATTATTATATCTGATATACGTAAATATTTATTAATCTGACATTGACATTTATTTTGGGACATTACATTTACATATTTACATTTCATTTTGTGACATTACATTACATTTATAATCTGTCATTGTTTTTATTTATTTTATTGACATTTTTGTGTATTTATTTTCTATAATTCTAAATTTAATTTCAATTTTACAGTTATGGTTTTTTTTGCATGAATTATGTATTATATGTATAGTAGTGTCAGCCGACCAATGGCATGTGCCATTGGTCGGCTCACACTACTATAGTATATGTTAGTTTCCTATTTTATATGGGTCACAGACCTGAATTTCTTTTTTTTAATTAAGTCATAAGTAATTTATTTCATAACAATATATGTACATTGTGTTGAAAATATTAATAATAAAAACAACATTGCAATTAAATTAAATTAAAATACATTTAGAAAAGTCAATTAATAAAAACAATAACAGTCAATTAAAAATTCAAGTACCTACAGAAATAATAAATGTTAATTTAATAAAATTTGTCTACAAATATTATTGATTATCTATAAATTAATTTATACTATAATAACCTTTCGTCAATAAATGGTTCCTCAATTTGTTTTTAAATAAATTAACACTATAAATACATTTAAATTCTATCGGCAACTTGTTGTATAAAAATACAAATTGATACCTTGGGCTATGATTGACAACTTTTAATTTCGGTAGAATGGTGTTGGGCAATTTCTATATTTAATCATGACTTTTGTATAATCTGTGGAAAACGTTGTGGGTTATACACTTAGTCACCCTATATGAATCGTCATTGTATAATTTTAGTGTGTAACTGTTTATTTTCCTAAATAAATAAAATAAAATAATTAAAATAAAATACTTGTGCGCTATAATATCTCATGCGTAGATGACTTACATTGGCCACCGTTGCCGCAATCAGCCAGGAGTGCTATATTGAAATTACAATAGCCGTCTAATGACTAAGATGTTGGACTTGTGATCGAGAGATCGCGGGTTCGAACCCCACCCAGTTTTGGCGGATTGCGACAACAGTGGATGCTGTGTTGTTGAGGTCAGACAGGCACTGCACCTGGTTACATTAGAAGTCGATCCAAACATGGTTTCATTGTACGCAAGGCTAAGGAGTGGAATTATAACAAGCTATAACCTGCCCCGAGGTTGTAGCTATCAGGAAACACAGACTCCGTTAAAAGAAGGAATATGAAGCGGTGTCTGTGTTTCCTGATATCTAGGTATAACCTAGGGGTATTTAAGTCAAGAGTGAATAAGTTACTTCTAGGTAAGCGTGCTTCATCAGGTGAGATGGTGGTCAAACGCGAGCCTATTATGTTGATTAATTATTTACGATCATACCACGTTCTCAGACTCAATTCCGCGTGGTCAGCAATGTGAAAAATGCCACGTTCAGCTCTAACAGTAAAATGTTTATGAGCTCACTACTCATTTGTGAATCCAGCGTGCGGTAATGAAACGCGGTACCAAACTGGGTTTGTGGAATATTTCATTATTATGTGTATTTTTTATAATGTTATAAATATAATACTTATATTATAAAGCGCCAAGCGGAAAGTAGTGGTTGGATTTGGGCGAAATTTCGAATAGAAGTAGCTTGTACTTTTTACCCAACTGTAAAACAAGGAGGGGTTTTAATCGTGATAAGGTCCACGTGTGCGGTATTCCGTAACTGCTACTTTAATGCAAACTGGAAATAGCCAAATTATATGTCAAGGATACGGTAGGCATTTCTAGGCAAGCGTAATTCAAAATTAATCGTTTTCTATCATGTGGTGTCGTTTAAAAACTGGCCCATCACAAATAATGGATTCTTGTTAAGCTATTCCATAGCTATTATCGCGGGCTTGGAGCGCGGCGACCGAATCAAGAAATTCCGTAACGAAAATAAACCTAACACCCCCCACTCCGACCGGCACAGCGGTGCGGCGTTGAAAGCCGTGCATCGTCTAACGTCGTTTCAGTTCGGCAGACTTCGGCACGCGCGTTGTTTGTGTGCGTGCGACTAGACGTATGCGTATAGACTAGCTGCTCATAACTGAGTCCACGAGTGAGTTCGAGCCCGCGACTAGTTGAACCTTAACGTGTATGTATATGGCACGACTGTACGAAGCTCGCACGGATCGAGACGAGCTGCTCCGAAATCGGACGAATATGGAAGCAGCTGTTTGTGAGAAAGTATATAGGTATCTATCATCTATGTACAACAGTGAATAGCTGTACGCGTAAAATTAGTGTATAAAGTGTTTTAAATATGAATAAACAAAGTGCATTTATTGCATAAGTTGACAAAAAATGTTATGTAATAGCTTTACGGCGGTAGTCCCCGAGTGCCACACTCATTTTTTTTTTTCGGTAGGAAAATCATCTAATGACTTCTCCCGCTGTGGGTGGAGTGGAAAGGAGTGTCAGACTTCTACTGACTAAAACCCCACCCTGCTCCTTCAGTTGCCTTGCATTCCGGGGCCGCGGTATCTTGTTACAACATTCCCGCAACCCTGGCAATCCTTAGTATTTAAATAAAAAACTTTTTAGCAAAAAATAGAACCGACTTCCATATAAAAACACTACAAAGGCAAAAATAACTTCAATTTCGGAAGGCGGTGTCAAAAACGAAAATATATACAAACTAAAGACACCGCCTTCCGAAATTAAAGTTATTTTTGCCTTTGTAGTGTTTTTATATGGAAGTCGGTTCTATTTTTTGCTAAAAAGTTTTTTTTCACGCGTTTTAGTGGGTCGGTTTGTAATTTATCTAGTGACAAAAGCCAAAATGTCAACTACTTATCACCTTTTACAAAATATTGCTTTCCCGGTGCAGAGCCGTTAATTTTTGAGGAGTTCTCCTGGTACATCACCATCAGCTCTACTTTACCATATGCATTGTGACGAGCATAAAGTGCTTAACATCCATATTCAAGTAATCTAATCGCAATCAACGAAATACTTATTATTGAGTAGTTTCGGTGGCCATCTGGGGTCTTCATCATCAGTTCCACTTCCTCAAATGGTGCTTTTCGAGAGCAACTGCACAAGGTACTATAAGAAATACCCAAAACGCTATAGGTGTGCCTATAATATTTGAAGAGTTCCCTCGATTTCTCCATGATCCCATCATCAGATCCAAACGTTACAACAATGGGACCAACTAGAAAGTATACCCTTTCAAACAAAAAAAAGAATGTTCCAAATCGGTCCAGCCATCTCCGAGTTATGAGGTAATATACATAAAAAAAAAAAGATCAAGACGAATTGTAAACCTCCTTTTTTTGAAGTCGGTTAAAAAATTGTGAAACATATCTACATACAACTGTGAAATTTCAACATTTGTCACCTCCACCATTTACAAGATAGGGGTGGGAGACTTGGAGTATCTCATTACCATGGTTTATGGCGAGTTTTTACGCCCCATAAATAAACCCCGTCTAGGAAAGATGTCTAAGGTAACACCATAACGTAGGTGTACGAATGGGATATGTTATGGTGGCAGACATTTTTATGATGACACGGTGATATCGGTCTCGTGTAGAGACATGTCCACTTTGAAAGTTGCAGTAAATTGTAAAGCTTTCAGTTGGTTGACGATTATAATTTGTCATTTTTTTTATTGCTGATAGAGTTGCGTTTAGCTACTATATCACCTGATGGTAAGCGATGATGTGGTCGAAGATGAAGCATGCTTACCTAGAAGTAACCTATTCACTCTTGACTTAAAGACTCCCAGGTTATAGCTATCAGGAAACACAGACTCCAAGCAGGTAATTCCACTCCTTTGCTGTACGCACAATGAAAGTATTCCTAAAACGTTTTGTCCATATGGGTGGGATGTGCACCATGTACAGTTGGTGCATCGCTGTACGTCTTGTAGTTCGATGATGGATCGGGCTTGGTGGAAATAGATTGTGCAATTCCATCGCACACACAAAATTAATTAATTGTTAATCGTATAATTGTTATGATTGTAATCGTACAATAATAATTAGTATAATCGTACAAGAATTGATTGTAATAGCGCATGACTATAATTGAGCGCTTGCGTGTGAATGCAAATGAACACCTTTTATTTTAATTTTAAATGTTATTACAAATTAGACGATTATTTAAATGACGTTTCAATATGAATAAAATAAAATGACTAAAACACTTATTTTATATTATGACATTCTTATTAATATTATTCTGTTGTGTTTGTTTTAATGTTGTAATGAATCATATTCTTAAATTAATTAGTCTGATACTGTGACATAAATTATATTCAATTTCTTCCTATTATTTGTATGTCTTATTGACCAAACATAGCGGACTTGTTATTAATGTAAGACCTACCACTGCGAGGGTCGCCCTGAGGACACAGTCGAGCACACGGTGCAGGACTGCCCAGCTTGGGCAGAGCACCGACGTGTCCTCACGGCGGCGATAGGCAGAGACCTCTCGCGCCCGGCATTGGTCGAGGCCATGCTGCGGGGCGAGAGGGAGTGGGAAGCGGTCGCCTCCTTCTGCGAAGCTTTCATGCTTCCGAAGGAGGAGTCGGGCCGCGTGAGGGAGAGGATGGCGTCCTCCCTCCAGCCCAGCCGCAGTGGTAGACGCCCACGGCGTCGGACGCCGGCCGACGATCTCCGGCCACCGTAGGCGCGGGCATGCGGACAGCGAGTAAAGGGCAACTCGCTGTCCGACCATGGACCATGCCCGGGTCGACGGAGCGTTGTGTTCCACGCGCGCCTCAAAGAGCGTCAGCAATATGACGAGGCCCCCCCGTAGAGGGCCGAAGCCTGCCGGGGTCGTGGGACTCATCCCATTACCGTGACCCCGGTACGTAAAGGGTTATTGAAGGAACACCGTGGATTTTAGTCAGTAAAAGTCTGACAGTCCCTCCCACCCTGCCCGGGGTGGGAGGACTTATTTGATAATTTTAACACGTTAAAAAAAATACCTATAATTATGTATTTACCTATGTTTAGCAATTAAATAATTCTGATTCTTTTTTTTTTCCGACCGTCAAAGAAGGGTTACGTGACATGGTTAGCTGACAGCAATATCCAGAAGACCAGAGAACTCTTTATGGATTGAAAGAACTTACAATTAGAAAGTGAGGTACTACCAATATTGCTAGGGTTACTGGAATATCTTTACGACATACCGCGAATCCAAACGCAAAGACAACTGGTTTTTTATCAGTAGAAGTCTGACACTCCCATCCACTCCACCTGGAGGGAGAGGAGTAATTTGATGATTTTCCTCCCTAAAAAAATGGTTGTATATCACCACAAGTCATACCCTAATTTAAAAATGAAAAGCTCGCCTCTTATAACTAGACTAGTACTCACGCGGGGCTTCGCTCCCGTGGATTCTATCACGGTAAAAACATAACTCTCCTTTTTTGCAGTCCCGTAAAAAGTAGTAGTAGAAAGTTATAACCTTCCTCAAGTTTCAAGCTACTTCCATACCAAATTGCATCCAAATCCACTCAGTACTTTCGAAGATTAGCGCGTTCAAGCAAACAAACAAACAAACTTTTCCGCTTTATAATATTAGTATAGATATATTTTGTCTTTTCATTTTTATATGCAGAAATGCAGAATATGTTAAACATTCATTATTTATAACAAGAAGACATTTTTCCTTCATCTTAACATGATATATGTTTCTTAAAATAACACATACAAAAAGCAAGTAAACATATTTCATAACAATTCACATAAATATTCAGTCAGGTCACCACAAATCAAAACTAACCAAATGTCAATGCATTCTATTTTAGTTCGCCAAATCAAAACTCAATTATCGACTTTATCACTGCCATAACAGAGTCTGAATTAATAAAGCCAATATGCTCACATAAACCTTAACTAATCCATTCAAAATTCAACCATAAACTTACGTGTACAGAGTAAAGATTTCCTTGAGGGATAAGCCAACGTCTTCAGTAGGTTATGCAGTCGTAAAGGGTATTGCCCTTGGCCCCTCAACTACATGATTTTATATTTCCATAAGAGATAGTATCTTCCCTTTATGGTGCACGACGACGACACATTTAAGGGTAAGTGTTATGGAGGGAACAAATTTGACAGTTAAGGCCTTAACTTGGAATGGGTGGCAGAATACGAAGGAGGTTCGTCAAGAGAAAGGTCATCCTTCATCCAATTCGGGTATGATGCTGTTTTTTAAAATTGATAATAGGCTCGTGTTTGACCACCATCTCACCTGATGGTAAGCGATGATGTGGTCGAAGACGGAGCACGCTTGCCTAGAAGTAACCTATTCACTCTCGACTTAAAGACTCCCAGGTTATAGCGATCAGGAAACACAGACTACGGCACAGAATTCTGCTTTTGTTTCAATTACCCATTTTTTCATCATAGAATGACTTCTCCCCGTCTGGGTGGAGCGGAAGAGAGTGTCAGACTTCTACTGACTAAAAACCCACACTGTCCTTTCAGCTACCCTTAAGTTCCGGGGCCACGGTATCTCGTTAGAACATTTCCGCAACCCCGGCAGTCAAAATACCTGTCTGGAGCTTTGTCGATTTGAACAATGTCTGCTCCAATACACTTAGGTATATACCTGGTCCACACAGTCTAACTAATATTATAAATGCGATGTTGGTTATCCTTTGACGCAAAAACTACTCAACGGATCCGAATTAATTTTAGGTAAGTACATAGTTGACATCCTGAATCCTGAAACATAAATTAGCCCGTTCTTGACCTCGATCTCGCCTGATGGTAAGCAATAGACGAGGTCTACGATGTAACGAGCGAGTCCAAAAGATGCCTATTTACTCTTGCTTTAAAGGCTGAAAGGTCATAAGTGGCAGAGAACACAGAAGCCGGCAGAGAATTCCACACCTTGGCCGTGCGCACAATAAATAATTAATAAGTAATTTAATTTTATTTGTAATTTAATTTAATTTGTTTTTAATTCTATTTTATTATTTTCACTTTCACATTATTATTGTTTGAACTTATATCTGCTTCATTAAAATTAATTTGACAAGAGTCAAATTGCGTTGTCCGCACTAAACTGAAATCAGCTAAGTCTACATCCTGGGCCACCAAGATACAGGCTGTGCCTAGTTTGGGGCCCACGGGTACTTCTCTTGAATACTGTTTGCTTTTCTCTTCTTTTTGTATCTCTCTTTCGATAAATAGCATGTGTGTGCCAAATAAATAAATAAATAAATAAATGTGGAGGAGAAGCGCTTGGTACGACAAGACGGTATATCAACCAAGTGTGGGTGGTACCCAGCCGTGCGTCTGGTAGACTGATAGGAAAAGGGAGATGGAGGAATCAGGTCATGGAGCTCCTGCGCACACTCCCCGAAGTACAATCTGTAGAAAACCGACAAGCAGCAACGGTTTGCTGATGAGCCAGACCATGAAGCTGGTCCACCAGCACCTCGTCACCTATAAGCCTTTAACATTGACTTCTACGTCGTCTTTTACGTTGGCTGCTGAGGACTAGGTCTCAGGTTCGAAATGTGCTATAAGGTTTTTCTGTAAGGAATTTCTCAGTGATAGCCCGGAGTTTGGAAGTTGGCGGTGTGATACTCTCGTGTCTTGGAAAGTGCAGAGACGAGCACATGAACCTACCCGAAACTGTCAAATTTTCCCAATCAACATTGAACCTAATTTCCTTAACAATAAAGTTGAAAATCTATAAAAGAAATTTGACAGATTGTTGTAGTTTGATGTGCTGGTGTCTGTACGTTAAGTCGTTCTTCTCGGCTGTCATTTGAACATCTTTGACAGTCGCTACGGGTAGTCAGAAGTCAGTAAATCAGGGTCTTCATTATTTCTTTCATTACAACACCGAAGTCATCACAATTTTGCAGAAACAGCCCACCCTTAAGTAAGTTCTATCCGTTTAACCGTTTATGGGCAGCTCAACGTTTATAAGGCTTAAATATTTCAAGCTCAATTTAGTGTGTCATAAACTGTGGGAAATCATGTCTTGTATGAGGGGTGTGAGTCATTTATGTATAGAAGTGGAGGCATATCGACGCCTTAGAGTGAAAACCTCGTAAGTGAAAAAGGAGTAACTTTTGAGGAGGAAGAAAAATCTGCGTGCTATAAAATTTTTGTAGGGCTTCTTCTATGTTTTTTTTTTTAAGCGAAAACTTCTTTAGCGGCATTGTGCACTTTTTTTGTAATGGGTTAAAAAATTTAAACTCGCGTCAGGACACGTGACTTGATCGAAAATTCGTAAGACGGACGGAGAGTAGACAGTCAGCGCGGCGTAGGAGAGGAAGTATCCCCCTCTCTTTCTACGGCGCGGCGAAAATGTATGCCTGCGCAAACTTTTTAATGTAATATAAATTGTCATGTTTGTGTACGATAGCGCAATAAATAAATATTGTATTCTACCACATAAATGATAGTACTTTTATACTGATAATTAAAGCAATTCGTGCAAAATTATTCCCTAACTATTCCAAAATATCAAAAATGCATAACGTTAATATTCAAGTTTTCACTTCTGCCGGCACTCCCGGAGTGCAAACCGTCGTTTTTTTTTTAAATCTATATCGACGGTTGAAAGGCTAATTGATCTAAGCGACATTTTTTGCGATATTGAGTTATATACATATTCGGAATCAGCAAATTTTTCTCCATCGTTTGAGTCAGGTTTCAATTTTTTTTGACAACTTTTTTGGCGCTTAGCACCCACTGCAAAACAGGCCTCATTTCTAAGCTCATTGATCTATACGACACAAAATTAGACATATTTGAGGACTCGATGACTTAAGCTATTTTGATTTTTCAAACTTTTATAACGTGTGTCGATTAAGGCATTTGGCTTTTTCGCCATGATTGTGATTTTGTCGTTTGACCTATTTTGCAATAAACCAAAAAAATAAGCTATGTTGTTTGGCCCATTTTGCATTCAACTACATTAAAAAACCGTGTTACTTGAACCATTTTGCATTAAGTTATATTAATTAACTATGTCTCTTGATCCATTAAGCGTCTATTAAGGATAATCAGTAATGTCACTTCGGCTATTTTGAGTAACACTAACTAATAACAATTTATTTGTTGTTTTATTTGGAAAATGATACTAAAGTACAATGTATTCCGTGGTGATACTACTACCTTTTTTTTCTGGGTGTGAAAATCATCGAATGACTTCTTCCGCTCTGGGTTAAGTGGAAGGCTGTGTCAGACTTCTACTGACTAAAAACCCGCCTGTTCCTTCGGCTGCCCTAAAGTTCCGAGGCCGCGGTATCTCGATAGAACTTTCCCGCAAACCCCGGCAGGCAATGGCCCGTCACTGGCGTTGACAGCTCTTTGAACACGACGTGCCACCAACCCGAGCCTGGTCATTACCGGACTGTGAGCGACCCTGCTCGCCGTCCGCAAGCCCACGCCTACGGTGGCAGGAAATCGACTCGCGATCTCCGACGCCCGGGGCGTCTCCCACGGCGGCTGGGGCGAGAAGGAAGAGGGTTGCCTCTCCCTCGCGCGTTCGGCCTCCTCCTTCGCTAGCATGACTGCTTCGCAGAAGGAGGCGACTGCATCCCATTCCCTCTCGCTCTGCACCATGGTCTGAACCAGAGCAGGGTGCGAGAGATCTCAGCCGCCGACCGCCTCTACGAGGACGCGGCGGTGCTCCGCCCAAGCAGGGCACACCTCGACCGTATGCTCCACCGTGTCCTCCAGGTAATCCTCACAATGACGACACCCGGGCGTGTCCTCCCGCTGTATCCGAAACAAGTATCTCCCGAAACAGCCATGTCCGGTCAGCACCTGCGTCAGGTGGAAGGGGACTTATAGCCGCGTTTGCGGCGTGCCCAGTCTTCGGTTGCGACAGCCGCTCTTTCCATGCTGCTGTGAGATCGCACCGGAGCTCTATCCGCTGAGCCGCGACTTGCCGCGGTGGCGGAGTTTCACCCCGGGCTTAGTACATCCACGCGCCAATCATGCACGTGCGCGGGGGCTACCACCTCCAGATCCCACGGCGGCAATCTGGCAAGGAGGTTTGTCGTCTCCCCAGAGATCGTGCGGTATCCCCGGATCATCCGGATAGCCATGACCCTCTGAGACGCGACCAGCTGGTGAGCTGATCGCCGCAGCAGATTCAGTGAACACAGAGGGACCCCATAGAGGGCCATGGACCGCATAATCCCCGCATATAGCCTTCGGCAGGAGGCGTTTGGCGTCCCTAGATTGGGTAAGAGCCGCTTGAGTGCAGCCCCCGCCCGGTCCAGTCTTGGAGCCAAACGTCGGAAGTGTTCGATGAAGTTCCACCGGCTGTCGAGGACAAGTCCCAGGTACTTCATCGTCGTCTTGACGCCGATGCGAACCCCTCCTACCGTTATTTGGGAACCCGAAGGTGGCGCGTTCCGATGGCCATGAAAACACATGGCCTCGGACTTGTGCAGAGCCACCTCGAGTCCCAGTTGTCAGATCCTTTCTACGACCGTCGCAACCCCTCGCATCGCCACTTCGGCCGCCGCCTGGTGCGACCTTCTATGCGCCAGGACCAGCGTGTCGTCAGTGTAGCAGACTACGCTGACGCCTGTAGGAAGGTTGTCGCGCAACACCCAGTCGTAACTGATCCACAAGGGTGGCCCCAGAATCGATCCCTGTGGGACACCGCATGACATCTCTCGTCGGTTCCACTCTCCTTGGTGACCAGAGTAGATGACGGCCCTGTCCGTCAGGTAGGCCTCAACCACACGACAGAGGTAGGTTGGCATCCGGTAATACCGGAGTGCCTCCCGTATGCAACTCCAGGACAGGGTGTTAAAGGCATTGGCCATGTCGAGAGAGCGCTCACACGCATGATTGCATCCACTGTCGAGCACCCCTTGCGGAAACCAATTTGGCTATCCGCAAGATCCGGCCAACGAGGCGGTTTGCAATAACTATAGGCCAATATGGCACCCAGGCGCCCCGGTTTCTTGATTAGGACCAGTTTTCCCGTCTTCCAACGAAGCGGGAACTGGTCCCTCTCCAAACATGCGTTAAAGAACCCTAACAGTTGAGGCTCGAGAGGCTCCAAGGCCAGGACTCAGGCTTTGCCAGGGAAGCCGTCGGGTCCCGAGGCGGTATTTTGGGAATTCAGCCCGCGTACCGCCACTCTCAGGTCTACCTCGGTCACTTCTGGGGCGTTGTCGTCACTGTGGCCTGCGTCGGGCACCGCAAGTGGCGGAGCCATGGTCAGGGGAGTATGCCCACCTCGCGAGGGGGAACAGAGTGCTCACCACGTCCTCTACTAATTGGGGCCGGAGACTGTGTCAGCGGGGGAGCCCAGGTGCGGAGTTTGTCCCGCACCATTTTCTATGGACGTTCCCACGGGTCCCGATTAACTCCTTGCGGGCCAGATCTTTGGCCCGCCAGATTTCTTCTTTGAGGACGGTCTTCGCTGCTCTGTACTCCTTGTACAACTCCGCCTCTCTGGCTTCCGTAATTGGTGATACTACTACCTAGGCTTAGGATGATATACCACCTTATCTAATACCTTGTTCCAAAACATATTGCACCAACATCTTGAATGATACCTCTACACAAAAATGTTTTGAATTATGATAGCCTAAGCATCAATATCTACTATCATCTAGTAAGGGTTCATTTTTTTTCATCCTGCAGTCCCTCTAATGGGCATCTGCATCTAACTACTTCACTCTGCTGCAACACCATCATGTTGCTTATGTTCATTGGGTATATTCAACTGTCAGTTGACTTGGCGCTAAATTCAATTTCTCTCGTTTTATTTTATTCTAGGTTAAAACTTGAGCTAGTTTACTTTCAGCTATTTTATTTACGGTAGGCATTTGAACCATTTTGCCTTTCTCAAAAAAATACTAAATTTGATGCATTTTGGGCTAACCAACATAAATTTTCTAAAATAATACACAATTTTAAACAGTAATAACTTAAACAACTTCCTAACTTAATTAGAGATATACTGTATTAAATAAATAAAAGTCTATCAAATGGTTGTTTTTTTATGAATTTTTTTTCAAAATAAATAACTTTGATCCGTCCTCCTGCAAGTTTTACAAAATGTCGCTTAGATCAATTAGCCTTTCAACCGTCGATATGTAAACTTAATCCGCTTTTATATCCAGAACTGTTCAATATTATGTACAAAATTACACATAATATCGAACAATTCAGAAATGCATAATCTATGGCCTGATAACGCCAAACTGACGATGCGATGCGAATGTTTACGAGGTTCTCATTTACTTTCATAGATAGAGTTTCAAGTATAGAACGAACATATTATTGAGATCAGGATATGCGTTGCTAGGATTTCTTTCTGGAGACGCAATAAAAAAAATGGACAAAAATGTATACCCGACGTTTTCACTCTAAGGCGACGTTATGCATGTTTTACATTGTTAATTTTTGGTGGTAAAGCCTAGTCCTTGTATGTAAGGTTTGCTGCAGTTGCGAGATTGTTCTATTGAGATGCCGCGGACAGGTAACGCGAGGGTTAGTGAAGGAGCAGGGTTCTTAGTCAGTAGAAGTCTGACACTCTCTTCAGCTCCACCCGTAGTGAGAGGAGTCATTAGATGATTTGACCAGAAAAAAAACACAAGGGTAAACATATGGAACTGAAAATTATATTAGATTAGCGACCTAGACAGTCTTCGTACGTCTCATTATTCTGCTAATTCACACAAAACCTTAATAAATTATACACTAAAACCTTCGTCATGAATTGTTCTATCCTTTGATGAAAACTGCATGAAAATGTGTACAGTATTTTTTGAGTTAATCGCGAACATACAGACTGACAGATTTCTTTTGACAGTAAGAAAATCAAACTTTTAAGTCAAAACAATCTAAACACATAACTGTTTGTGTCACATATCTTTTTATCTTTTGCGAACAAGGAAATAAAAACTTAAAGGATACTTCCATGAAATTTGGAAAGAAGTAATTTCTTACTGCCATGTGAAGAAAACAATCTGACTAACAATAATATGTAGCTATTTCAGTACAATGAAACTTATATACCTACTGAGATAAGTTTGTATGGAACCCTCATTTAGCGGGTCAAACTCGCACTTAGTCCGTTCTTTAATTTCACTTTGTTTATTGTTCAGCAGCGTCCTTAGATATCAGTTTATACTATATGAAAATTAGTTGAATGTTCGAGCTAGCGTCAAAAGAATTGGCTGAATGTGTACTCCCTCACTTTCTATACCAATACCACCACAAGCTCTAAAGAACTAAAATCCCGCATTTCACCATAAAACACTACTGTGACCATACTCCCCTTGCCACATAAAATTTCGCAGTTGTTTTCCACACGTACCCGTTATGCGGACATTAAGATTTAGCTTTAACGAGAAAAATGCCATAAACTGCCGTGACGTAGACTACGGAATCGGCTAATACTGCCATTAATATCGGCATTGCCACTCATACAATATAACATGTTAAAACAGATGGATTGAGCAATATAGTCATGAATCTGGCGTACTTTTCCATCCATACCAAACTTCAGAAAAATATATAAGTAGTGTTAATTCTACTAAAAATCCGATGTTCAGTCTAGCATGAAGTATACAGCACCGCCCTCTGGCCTTAAATTGTATTTATACGAGTATATTACAGGCTCGCGTCTCACTACCATCTCACCTGATGGTAACAGTGATGTGGACGAAGATGAAGCACGCTTACCTAAAAGCAACTTATTCACTCTTGACTTAAAGACCCCCAGGTTATAGCTACTAGGAAACAAACTCCGGAAAGGAATTCCACTCTTTAGTTTTACGCACAAAGAAACTATTCCCGATACGTTTTGTACGTATAAGTGCGATGTCGACGCATCGCCGTTTGTGTTTTAGTCCAGTGACGGAGCGGGCTTGATTGAATTAGAATGTGCAATCCATCGCATACTCCCCGAAAGGTAAACGATAGAAAACCGATAGACTTGCAACTCGTCAATACTAGAATACTACGTCAGTACTACAATAATAATAATACACGTCAATGTGATCAAAAGATCTGACCGAAAACCATTAAACCATAATTATAATTATGCGACATTAATACTTATCTAAGTTCATACGGAACCCTCGGCGCTTGAGTTTTACTTGCACTTGGCTAATCAAGGAGAGAATTATGTCCTACATTTATTCATTTCACTTTTTTTGATTATTCAAGTTGTATGTGTTATTTTATAATTATTATTTTTTCATCTGTTTACGATAGTGCCGTGGTACTTCGTGTCTTCTATTGTAACAAACAAATGCTTATATCCATCTATCTAAACAACGAATTGCCTCACGTGTGGACACGCAGGGAAAGTGTAAACGCTGCCTATTCCAGTAGTAACCGTCTAAGCATCGTGGTGCTCTGTGTTTTTCATGTTCTAAAACTTCAATGGATCAAGGAAATTATTTCCGCTCGTAATAATTTAAGTGCGATCCATAAAAGTGTGGTTAGCCAATATGTGAGCTGCTATTAATCTGTCTTTACGCATTTTTATTTATTTTAGGGTAGGAATAAAAGATAAGTAGATGTGTGCTTTGGTTTGCAATTTAGGTGGGTTCAGGTTCTTCTTCTTCTGTAGTTTGGTTTCCGCACTTAGTCTCTGCACGAGACCATTGTGCGTGCGTGGTTCAGGTTTTGCAAGCTTTTAATATTTTTTGACAGGCCCGTTGGTATAGTGGTCAGTGGCCCTGACTGCTGTGCGCAAGGTCCCACGACCTTCCTAGGTAGGTAGGTAGAGTCCTAGGTAGGAATCGAACCCACGTTCGATTCCTACCTAGGACAAATGTTTGTGTGATGAGCACGGTCATTTGTTCTTTGTCTGGGTGTAATTTATCCATAATATGTATGTATTTAGAAATATATATGTATGTTTATCAGTTGTCTAGTACCCATACCACAAGCTCTGCTTAGTTTGGGACTAGATGGCGTTGTGTGAAAACTTGTGGAATATTATTATATTATTATTATCTGTTTATTCCATACATACCTACATATTCTTTTGCTACAGGTCTACCAGACGTACTGCAGGGCACTATCCATACTTGGTCGATAAGTCGCAGTCATCTGGTTGAATCTGCTATTTGATTGAATGACTAGCGCGTTCATTGAATGACGACATTTAATTGAATGACTAAAGGACAACTCGTCAAGTTGTTGAATGTAACGTTCAACGTCTTGACTGAACGTCATTTGTTGAAGTCGTTGAAAGGGATATAGCCGACTTTGTAAAGTTTGGTTAGATTAGGTTAGGAATAATAGGTAAATCTATGCTGTCACACTATTTTACTACAAATAACGCACTTTAAAGTAAATTTAATCGAAAAATATATCAAGACAGTGCTATCTGTGCGAGCTGTTTGACTCCATATTTGTTTTGGTGACTACTAGCACCGCAGTGGGAAAAAAATGAACTAAATTTGAATCACCTGACTGATTTTATGTCCGCTCTGTTCAAAGGGCTATGTTACAATCCGCTAACTAGTTGGACGTTGAGTGACGCTTGATCAATCAACGTCCGGCCTAGTCATTCAATTAAATGTCGTCATTCAATGAACACGCTAGTCATTCAATCAAATAGCAGATTCAACCAGATGACTGCGACAGATATACCGTCTTGTCGTACTAAGCGCTTCTCCTCTATATCTATTGTGTGCACAGCCAAGGTGTGGAACTCTGCCAGCTTCTGTGTTCCCTACCACAGCCCGTCAGCCTTTAAAACAAGAGAGAACAGGCATCTTACGCTTGCCATCAGGTGTGATCGCAGCCAAAAGCGTGCTCATCCGTAATTAAAGAAACTGAGCACTTTAGTAGGTCATATAGACAGTTATTCCATTTAAAACTTCTAACTTAACGGCAACTGCCTATATGAACTCCACAACATACTGGCTGGATAACACAGTACCCATTAGCAAGACTGAAATCAGATTTTTCTGACTGAGCAACGGCTTAAGGTTCCGAGGCACGGAACCCTTGAAGATCAACCTAAGGTTAACCAGGTTACAGGTAACCCTACAAGATCTTACCTCTTTAAGTATTAGTTAAGGATTAAATTAAATTGAAAACCAGCGCTGGATGTCTATCTCCCAGCAAATGCTGAGTTGATGTCCCTTTCGGTGTGGACATGCTCAACGATTACTTTTTTATAATTTTTTTATAATATCTGTAATTTTGTATTGTATGTTGTTGTGTATGTCTACGTCCGAATAAATGTTTTTCAATTGCAATAAATCAGACATCCAAACGTTCCAAATTATTTGATTACTAAACACAAGCCTATTCCGAAATAGGAAGCAATACGCATAGGAACCGCAACAGGCTAAATGGGGAAAAGCCAATCCTCTCGGTACGATTACTATTGTACGTCACAGGGAAATAGTTGGAACAATAGGTAGGTATATTCTGGACATAATGGTTAAAAGGGAACATTTTATAATACATTTTGGTGTTCCTGTGTTCTCAACCAACCTTTGATAATGTTCGTCTTTTTAGGTTTCCGTACCCAAAGAATAAAAATGGGACCCTATTACTAAGGCTCCGCTGTCTGTCTGTCACCAGGCTGTATCTTATGAACCGTGAGAGCTAGACAGTTGATATTCTCACAGATGATTTATTTCTTTTGCCGCTATGACATAAAATAGGTACTAAAAGCAGAATAAAATAAATATTTTAGGGGGCTCTTATACAAAAAACGTGTTTTTTTGCCGTTTTTTATAGATAATGGTACGGAACCCTTTGTGCGCGAGTCCGACTCGCACTTGGCCGGTTTTTATGTGTGGCCTATCGCAGGCAAACCTATGAGAGCTGTTTAACCGAACTGTCTGTGTTTCCTGATAGCTATAACCTGGGAGTCTTTAAGTCAAGAGTGAATAGGTTACTTCTAGGTAAGCGTGCTTCATCTTTGACCACATCGTTACTTACCATCAGGTAAGATGGTGGTCAAACGCGAACTTATTAGCAATAAAAGAAGACTTACCTGTGGTTGCCTTAATCTATATAATAAAAATGTATCGCTAAATGTGTTGCTAAAGCGCAAAACATGAAAACGGCTGGACCGATTTGGCTGATTCTTTTTTTGTTGTGTTTGGTTTTAGCAGGAGAAGGTTCTTATGAAAAAAAAAAAGTAGGAAAGGTCTCAAGGGTAGGGGTAGTGTAGGGTTTGGATAGGGTAGATGTAGAATTAGGTATGGGTAGGGTATCAGTAGGATAGGGGTAGTGGTATCGGTTGGGTAGGGGTAGGATACCACGCGAACGAAGTCGTGGCGGGTCAGCTAGTTAATTATAATTACAGACGCCAGCCGGTTTCCTCAGGTATTTTCCAAGAGTGTAGTGGTAGAAATTACACAAAGTTACGTGCTTGCCCGGGTTTCAAGTTTTTAACACCCAAATACACTGTACATAGGATGTGCTCTTTGTGCAACTTTTTTGGGACTTTAAACTTCTTAACCATGTGTATTTAATAAATACAAAATGGTAAGTATCTCTTTTTACGTTCTAATGAGACTGTTAGTGACCATAACAGCTTAAAAACGTATAATTTTGTTGGGTCAGTTTTCAGTCTTCTGCTGAGCAAATAAAGAAACAGGGTGTGTTTTTAGTAATTAGTCAGTAGAACTCAGACATTCTCTTCTGGTCTAGTTGGAGCGGGATGAGCCAATTCACGATTTTCACGTCGAAAAAAGAAGGTGTTTTAGTAATAAAGCAAAAAGATTTGTAGTGCAGTCGTTGCAGGGCTGACTTCCGAGTTATAAGTCGTTAGTTCTAACACATTACTTCAGGTAATTTTGTTTTTTTATTGATAATAGGCTCGCGTTTGACCACCATCTCACCTAATGGTAAGTGACGATGTGGTCGAAGATGGAGCACGCTTACCTAGAAGTAACCTATTCACTCATGACTTAAAGAACCCTAGGTTATAGCTATCGGGAAACACAGACTCCAGCAGGGAATTCCACTCCTTAGCCGTACGCACAATGAAGGTATTCCTAAAACCTTTAGTGCGTATAGGTGGGATGTCCACCATGTAACGATGGCGCATCGCCGTTTGTTCTGTAGTCCGATGATGGAACGGGCTCGACGGAATTAGATTGTGTAATTCCATCGCACACTCCCCGAAATGTAACCGATAGAAAACCGTAGATTAGCAACTCGTCGCCGATGTTCAAGGCTCTGGAGCTTTGATTCGACTTCGAATTGTCATTATCACAACTGTTCTTATAACGGTGAAAGAAAACATCTTGACGAAACGGTTATTACTTTTTTTCGTTTTTTTAGGTAGGTAGGCTTTTACGGCAGCCCCAGAACGCAAGGCCAACTTAAAGAACAGGAAGAATTTTAAGTCAATACATTTTAGACAGTAGGTCTAACACTCCCTTTCGCTCCACCCAAAATGGAAGGACTGATTTGATGATTTTCCCCTCGAAAAACTTTTTTGCATAAAATAAAACCGACTTCCATATCAAAACACTACAAAGCCAAAAATCATTTTAATTTCGGTAGTCGGTGTTATTGGTTTTGTGTTTTCTTTTTTTTTTTTCACACCGCGTTCCGAAATTAAAATTATTTTTTTTGTGCTTTTATAGCTTTTAGTGGCTCAGTGAATTTTCCAAATCGGTTCGTAAATGACGGAGTTATGCGCGAACGAAAACGCAATGTAGAGTAAACGAAAAGATTATCAACGTAAATGTTTTTTTAGACTTTTGTTGATTTTTCAGAATCAGCTTGTCCGATTTCGATAAAATTTTCATGGGACCATTTGGAAAGTATACCCTTTTTAACAAAAAAATAAATTTTCAATTCGGTTGGCAAGCGACGGAGCTATGCCCGAACAAACATAAAAAAAAAACAAACAAACATCCGAATTGAGAACCTCCTCCTTTTTTAGAAGTCGGTTTAAAAAAGCCTGCCAAAGAATGCAAACTCATACAAACTTCTCACAACCTTAAAAGAAAAATCATTGAATTGAAAAAACCACAACGGAAATTAAATAACGATTCCTACCCTCACATTACAGCAACTGAAGACATTATAAAGTTCACAGCGGCTTTGCAAATGGACTCACAGACATACAGCTTTTGTGAAAAAATGAGAGAGCATTGTTACCAACTGCGAATTGTAAATTTCCCCGGAAGGATGGCCTGTAATTGTTCCTTGCTTTGCGACTTGATTTTTATGGAATAGTGGGAATTTGAAATTGTATTTTTAAGCTAGACATTGTGAAAGCGCAACTGTGAGGTAAAACATTTTTTAATAATAATTATTATATTCTAGAGGGGAATATTTAAAAAATTATTTTGCGCTTTGTCGAATAGTCCAAATGTATGTGATTTTAATTGCAAAGGTACTGTAACCATAGTATTTTTAAAGTAAATTACGAACTATGGTGAGTACGAAAAATTAAAAAAAATAATCCTATGAGCCCACGCCTGACCTCAATCTCGCCTGATGGTAAGCGATAGATGAGGTCTACGATGGAACGAGTGAGCACAATAGATGCCTATTCACTCTTGTTTTAAAGGCTGAAAGTTCATAAGTGTCAGGGAACACAGAAGCCGGCTTCTGTTTTCCCACACTCCCGTGCTCACTTTGGCTGTTTGCACAATAAATGTGAAGGAGAAGCGCTTGGTACGATAAGACGGTATATCAACCAAGTGTGGATGGTACCCTGCAGTGCGTCTAGTAGACTGGTATTGAAAGGGAGATGGTGGGATCAGGTCATGGAGCTCCTGCACACAATCACTGAAGTACAATCCGTAGAAAACCGACAGCCAAGCAACGCTTGGCCGATGATCCAGGCTTTATACTACGTGTAATGGAAACGCCATATCTATCCAAAAGGACTGAAGACAACATCTGGGATGGAGTCTCTATGCAAAGTTTCAGCTCAAAATAAGTGACTCACAGAATTGACCCCAAATTATTGGTTTCATATTTTTCTTGAATACCAGTAATTTATTTATTTATTTATTAAAACTTTATGCAACACAAAATGTACAAAGGCGGACTTAATGCCATAGGCATTCTCTACCAGTCAACCATGGGTGGTGAAGAGATAACATGGCAGGTGCATAAAAAAATATAAACTAAGTAGATAATATTTTCAACGTAAAAGTTTTATTACAAGTGTATATATACATATACTTCTAACTAAAATAAACTTACATACATATTTATCATAATACATACCAAAAATATATTATATATATATAATAATAAAACGTTATAGAAAGTGGGTTCTGAAAACTCTGCTTCCACTATTTGTTAAGAAAATAATCCCGCAACTTTCTCTTAAATGCATATTGATTGGTGGCCGTCCTGATATCGAGAGGTAGTGCATTCCACAGAAGAATAACCTGTATATAGAAGGAAGAATGAATAAAATCAGAAGTATGCGAAGGACAGAGTAAGAGAAGATTATTGGAAGAGCGCAGACTTTTAGCGTGTGAGGAACATAGAAATTGAAAATGAGAAATAAGGTAAGAGGGAGGGGTAGGAGAGTTCAGCAAAGAGAAAAGCGTAGTCAAAGCGCGCAAACTTCTTCTCTGGCGAATGGGCATCCATTTGAGCTCGGTCCTGTACCTCGATACGTGGTCATATTTTTTTAAATTAAATATGAACCGGATACAGTTGTTAAGGAGCCTATCGAGCTTATCCAACAAGACCGCATTCAAGTCAAAGTAGCACACGTCACCATAGTCGATAATAGGGAAAATTAAAGTTTGCACAAGCATTGTCTTGGTTTTTGCAGGTAAAAAGTTCCTCAGACGATACAGACATCGCAAAGTCCCGTTGACTCTTTGACTGACACCGCAGACCTGACTTTGCCAGCTAAGCATAGAGTCAAGACGCAAACCGAGATCTTTAACGCTAGAACTAATAGGGATGACGGCACCATTAAAAATGATTGGAGGGAGCGAACTTACTGTCAATCTACCGATCATACGCGAGCTTCCAATCACAATGGCCTGACACTTTGAGGGGTTTACAGACACCCCAAATCTATCAGACCAGCTTTTGATAGCATCTAAATCTCGGTTTACATCTCCTATAGCGTCTGATAAACTTTCCACCCGCGCAGATGCATACAACTGCAGATCATCAGCATAAAGATGATACGAACACCGAAGATAGAGAGTTATAAAGTTTATGAAGATTGAAAATAATAACGGAGAAAGAATACCGCCTTGTGGGACACCAGCATCCAAGTCACGCCAACTCGAAGAATTCTCATCGACACGAACCGACTGCTGACGTCCCCGAAGATAAGAAGAGAACCATTCCAGAGACTCAGAAGATACCAAACAAATATATATCATATATTAAATATATGATAGTAATAACAAACGTGTCACAGCAGTATGAGGGTCATCACTTTCCACGTCACTTGCCAATATAATTATAATTCTCTTCGATCTTCTTGATCTCTCTTTGATCTTCTTTGAAAAATTCGGCCTCTGGTATCAATGTATTGAAATTTCTAATATGCTCCACACCATGTAGACATAGGATTAGAATACCCTTGCCATATCGTTTGTTATCATCCAAAGAAGCTGTGCACTCGGTAAGTTTTAAATTACACGTTGTATATTCGTGTTAAATGCAATACAATATTTGTTCGTCTATCTTTCCGTTAGCGTAGTATTCTTTGAGGAGTGGCTAGATCGGCGTCACGGCATCCTTACCTACCGCATGACGCAGGTCCTCACCGGACACGGAAGTTTCGGGAGGTACCTGTGTCTGATGGGAAAGGAGGAAACGCCTGGGTGTCACCACTGCGAGGGTCGCCCTGAGGACACAGTAGAGCACACGGTGCAGGACTGCCCCGCTTGGGCAGAGCACCGACGTGTCCTCACGGCAGCGATAGGCGGAGACCTCTAGCGCCCGGTATTGGTCGAGGCCATGCTGCGGGGCGAGAGGGAGTGGGAAGCGGTCGCCTCCTTCTGCGAAGCAGTCATGCTTCCGAAGGAGGAGGCGGGCCGCGTGAGGGAGAGGATGGCGTTCTCCCTCCAGCCCAGCCGCAGTGGTAGACGCACACGGCGTCGGACGTCGGCCGACGATCTCCGGCCACCGTAGGCGCGGGCATGCGGACAGCGAGTAAAGGGCAACTCGCTGTCCGACCATGGACCATGCCCGGGTCAACGGCGCGTTGTGTTCCACGCGCGCCTCAAAGAGCGTCAGCAACATGACGAGGCCCCCCTGCAGAGGGCCGAAGCCTGCCGGGGTCGTGGGACTTATCCCATTATCGTGACCCCGGTACGTAAAGGGTTATTGAAGGAACACCGTGGATTTTAGTCAGTAAAAGTCTGACAGTCCCTCCCACCCTGCCCGGGATGGGAGGACTTATTTGATAATTTAACCACGCTAAAAAAAAAACAGCGTAGTATGTATTATGAATTTTAAAACCACTAAAAATATTTATATGTACCTATATTCAAATAAAAAAAACACTGGGAATTACCTACTCCTGTGTCGTGGGTGCATTTTAGAAACACCCATATCCGAAACAACTATTTGTAAGCCATACAAACATTTTTTCCGCTCGGTTATCGAACTTGCCATCAGCAACGCAGCAGCCAATCACTCAACTCCTGCACCTAACGTGTCTTGTTTTGAAAATCTCATAGTTTCTATTGTAGTATGTTTCCAGTCTAGATTGATAAACATTTGATTTTAATAAGATAATTCCCAAATCCAATCATCTAGCAAAACACTTAAGCTGTTGACCCATTCTCATATGCCAATAGTTTTCTCGAATGGCGCCGTTACGCTCCGATGACGCACAAATCGCCCGAAGGCACACGAAGGTAACCGAAAGCAGCCGACTGCTTCACATCGCGTCATTCGGGTATATTGTTAGAGGTTTATGTTTTGTTTATATTGCCAAAACATACTAGAAATATCTACCTTAGCTACAAGTTAAATATTTGTAGTATGTCTAGGTAGTTCAAATTAGTTAATTTGAGAGGAGAGTTAAATTATTTTTGTTATAAAAACAGTTTTAATATGAATTTCTATGATTAACTAGCTGACCCGCCACGACTTCGCTCGCGTGGTATCTTACCCCTACCCAACCGATACCACTACCCCTATCCTACTGATACCCTACCCACACCTTACTCTACCCCTACCCTACCCAAACCCTACACTACCCCTACCCTATCCTACCCTACCGTACCCTACCCTACCCCTACCCTTGAGACCTTTCGTACCTTTTTTTTTTTCATGTGGACCTCCTCCTGACAAAACCAAACAAAACAAAAAAGAATCAGCCAAATCGGTCCAGCTGTTTTCGTGTTTTGCGCTTAGCAACACATTTAGCGATTCATTTTTATTATATAGATATTGTGGATAATAATGTATTATTTTTGTCTATTTCTTATTTATTTTCTTAAAAACGTCAAGTTCCTAAGTTTCTCTTATAACATCAGCTAAGAAAAATTGAGTGAGTGCATTTTTACAAACACCCAGACTCGGAACAAATATTTGTACAACATTCAAACATTTGTTCCAGTGTGGGAATCGAATCCTTAACACGCAGCACAACAGCAAATCTATTTTTTAACATTATTAGTACCTTTTGCTATAGCATAGTTTTTACGTTGCCGTAGCGAAATTGGAAAAAAAAACAGAATCATTAAAAGATTCGTCATATCTGTCTGTCTGTCCAATAGTATGTCGTAGACTACAGAGTTTAAACTTAGAAGGTTCTGAAACTAACCTACTTTAATCCTTCCTATTTTATCCTACATGAAACTGAACTTAATAGAAAACATCATCATAGAAACACTATGAAAAAAAGTTATTATTTGCTAATCTATGCTTGCCACTACCGACCTTCATCGACAAATTCGACTCGCACTTGGCCATTTTTTAGACTCAGACTCAGTTACCTCTACTTTAATATCTTGCTACTCCAACACCTATTTAAATAACAGTCTCAACAGCACAGAGGCTACCATATCAGTACCTAACATAAACAAACCTGCTATCCGGTGATGTAAATCGTGTCGGCGGCGTGTAACTACGTGCTAACCGAAGTGATGTGCTTGGAGAGTGGATTTATATACTACTGGCTTTAGCTAAGCCCATGGTTTCATCCAAAGTCAGAAATTTTACAACGGAAACAGTATGTGACCTTTGTATAATTTTGGGGACGGAAAGTATTAAATTTTTGGGGGGGCAAATAATTAAATAGCTCCTACCGCTCTTGGTGAAGCGGAAGAGAGTGACATCAATCGACTTAAAAACCCACCTAGTTCCTTCAGCTACCCTTGGGTGCCGGGGCTGCGGTATCTCGTTAGAACATTCCCGCAACCCGACTGCAGCTCTCTCTCTACTCGTGATCCGTGTAGCCCTAAGAGTTGAAACGGTATTACACAGATAAACTGACTCGCACGTTTTTATATTTATAAAATTCTTCCGTTGTTTTCGAAAAATCGAAAGTAAAGCGCTTACAATGTTACTTCAGATATTTAAAAAATTGGCCAAGTGCGAGTCAGACTCGCCCATGAAGGGTGCCGTAGTAACTACGCAAAATGACTTTGTTTTTCATAGAGTTTGTATGAAACACAATGTTATATTTGCGGTTTTCGAAAATATGGTATATCTCAAAAACTGCTGACCCGATCTCGTTCAAAACAATCTTCATTGAAAGATTTTATTAGGTAGAGAGGGGGACACACATTTTACCACTTTGGAAGCATATATCTTTTAAACGATTGACTTTAAGAAACCTCAATGTCATTTTAAAAGATCTGTCTATAATACTACACACGCATAGGTTTCATGAAAAAAAAATTGTTTCAGTTCCATGTATGAAGAACCCCCCTTAATTTTATTCATTTTTTTTTTTTTTTTTTGTCTTAAAATCGGAAAGCGGTTTACACAATACATCTACGTACTAAGTTTCACATGTTCAGTGCTAATACTGTGATATGTCACAGTCATTTTATTCCCAAACTATTAGCAGGACGGACGGACAGACAGACAGACTGACATGACGAAACTATAAGAGTTCCATTTTTGCCATTCGGCTACGGAACCCTTATAAAAAATAGGACTGGACCCGCATGGTGAATTGCCATTGAATGATTGAATGGCCATTCATGGAGAGGAGGCTTTTGTCCTAGCAGTTTAGATGTTATAAGCTGAATATTAGTTATAGAGCTTTTCATAATGTTATTCTTGAAACACATTGCTGCTTTTATGTTGTGTCTGTGTTGAATAAATATTTTATACTCTATGAGAAAACGAATTCATAAAGAACAATGGCGAATCCTCTAACAAATTTTTGTTGGCATAATTTTGTAGCGTCTATTAATGGAAAATATACAAGAATATAGAGTTTCAATTCATGATCATTTTTGCCTTAAGATCCACTATTAAAGGAACTCTTGAAAAAAAGATATTCGTTGAAGAAGTTTTAGAGGTTATGTCTAGTCATTCTTACGTAAACCGATTTATTGGAAGCAGACTGGTACCGCAGACTTGATTATATCCATAGTCAACGCTAGTGTGGAAAACATAGACCTAGTAGTGAGCCATTGTCAGTTGGCCAGGGGTTTCCCGCCCACGATCTCACGGCAGCATGGAAAAAGTGGCTGTCGCAACCGAAGGCTGGGCACGCTGCAATCGCGGCGATAAGTCCCGTCTTTGAGAAGTGGCTTGAGAGACGCCACGGCGTCCTCACCTTCCACCTGACGCAGGTGCTTACTGAACACGGATGTTTCTTTGTTGTCACATTACGTGGACCAACCATAGAACACGGTGAAGCATACGGTGGAGGTGTGCCCCGCTTGGGCAGAGCTTCGCCGTTTCCTCGTTGAGGCTATCGGCAGCGGTGACCTCTCGCGCCCGGCCCTGGAGCGGAGCGAGTGGGAATAGAATGCAGTCGCCTCCTTCTGCGAAGCAGTAATGCTAGCGAAAGAGAAGGCCGAACGCGCGAAGGAGAGGCAGCTCTCTTCCTCACGCCCAAGCCACCGCGGAAGACGCCCGGTGCGTCGGGGATCGCGAGCCGATCTCCGGCCACCGTAGGCACGGGCTTGCGGATGGCGAGCAGGGGCAGCTCACCGTCCGGTAAGGACCAGGCCCGGGTCAACGGCGCACCGTGTTCCACGCGCGCCTCAAAGAGCTGTCAGCACCAGTGACGGGCCCCATATGGCCATTGCCTGCCAGGGCACAACCCCGGTAATGTTCTAACGAGATACCACGGCCCCGGAACTTAATGGCAGCTGAAGGAACAGGGTGGGTTTTTAGTCAGTAGTAGTCTGATACCGCTCTGGGTAAGGGATTCCGTTTTACCCAGAGCGGGAGAAGTCATTCGATGATTTACCCACCCAGGAAAAAATGGGTCCCCTGCCACTTCCAAGGTATTAGAAGTTGATTATATCGAAAATCTGTTTTAAACATGTAACTATGCGTTATAAAAGCTATAATTACAGGCATTAAGTATTCGAAGTTAATTGCGGCTCTGTCTCTAGGATGGCAACGCATGTACAATGCCTTTTGTAATACAGATCCATATAGGCCGCGGCGATCACTTTCCATCAGTCGGAACATCTGTTTGCCATCCTCAAATATGGATCTTAGTCGCATTAAATAAATAAATACTATGAAAGTAGGTAATAGGTACTTATAAAAATTAAACAATTTGTTTTATATATGTATGTATTTATTCTTCATCTTCTCTTATGATAATATCGTCCAAAAAACCTGCTGGTGTAGTAATAGTTGTCTAATGTCTGGCCCATCCGAGATACCAAACTACCGTCATGGTATGCGCGCAACATCCGACAGTTCGTCTTCCCACTAAGCAACTGAAACAGTACTCTATTATTCCTGCACGTCCGGGCACATTATTTCCTATTAATATAATTATACGTATTGCCTTCTAGAGACATGGCGTGATTTAATTTTGCCTCTAATAAGGGTTGTATCACTACTGCCTCTAAGATTGTATTCAGATGAAAATACTCACTCACTGCATACCTCAATCCTGTATCCGCCGTGGAAACGTAGATGTTCACCATAATATGAACGTGCTTGTCGTATTTGGTACGTTCCCAGGGCGAATAGAATGAGGTCTCTATATTCTAAGACAGGAAGTAAACATTGTTTCTATTTGTTGATATGTTTTGGAAATTAGAAGTTCTTCTATTCATATTGACAGCCTCAACCATACTAGCCAGATTATTTTCTAAATTCATATTTTGCCTAATTATGTTTAATATTTCTTTGGTCTATTCACTGTCTTGCAGGCGAGCACCAAACTTATTTAGTAAAGCTGCTGCTATCTGGAAGTTTTGCATCATGTAGGGAAGTCATCTATGGAAATATTCTTGCCTCAGTAATTTAAAATCTCTTTTAAATTATCCATTGACCACTTCCACATATGCGGCAGTTAACACACATTATGCGAGTAGGCATTACATGACTTCCCATTGTGATATACAAATGGATGCACAAACAACAAAGTCCAAAGTATCAGGTAGAATCGTAGTCCAAAAAAGTCAAAGCAAAACGTCGACGGCGTAAATACCAGCTGATCGAAATCCTTAGGCGAGCACTAGTCGCAAGGAAAAACTAATTTATACACAGAAGCAGTTAATAATTTCAAAAGTACGGAAACACAACCGACATTACACGAGATAGCAGCAGTTCACAGACTACATAGATCAGCAGTTGTCAATACACCTTACGCAGATGCCAATGTCATGTCGTATTTTTGCCATACTTTGCTTGCAGTATGACTTTATTTTAGTATTTATTTATTCAGCAGAATTCTTAACAAAAATCTGCAATTATATTTATTATGGTTTATCAATACGCTTGTAGAGTATACTTATGCAATAAGGGAAAACACTTTAAATAAATTGGAGTAGATTTACTAATATATGGCAGAGAAATCAGCAGAGAACTTTCAACTGAGACAATATTGGCTAAAAGACATGAAGTCAAATTGTAAAGGAAAAAAATAATCTAATCCCTTGTGATCTTATTATACTATGATATTAGTCAATTGTATTTCCAAAAAAAATATATTTTTTCTTAGAGTGGGTCAGTTCATAAGCATATCTTGAAAAACACTAAGAAATTATTTTATTAACATTTGCAAACATGACATTTATAGACGTTCAAATATTCTATTAACAATTTTTTCGCCTTTGTTCTTTGTGTTAATATTATTATGCCTATAATACAATTATAATGACAAAGACCAGACGAATCTGGTCTTTGTCAAAACAATTATATTGTAAGAACTCTTAATATAAATTTATGATTTATTTATAGAATTGTAGTACAGTATTTTTGTGTTACTAATTTGTATTTTAAACGTAATTTACTTTTTATACAATTACTCAAATTTATAATGTAAATATTTATTGGCATATTCTATGCCAATAAATATTTACATTATAAATTATTGCTCTATGCATAAAATATTGCTCTATGTGAATATAAATAAATGGTTAAATTATTGCTTTGGACGCATTCTTAAACCATCAACAAAATTGCGATGAAACTTTATATTTAAATAGTTGTTTGCGTTGAATGTATAAAATTACTTAGGTTTTGCCCGCGACTTCGTTCACATGTGAGGTTTTCCCGCGTAAATCCCGATCCCGTGGAAATTTTGGGAGAAAAATTAGGGAATATTTTATTACAGGATGTCAACTATCTACTTATAAAATTTCATTGAGATCCGTGGTTTTTGCATGAAAGAGCAACAAACATACATACATCCTCACAAATTTTCGCATTTATAATATTACTTAACTATACTACCTCAGCGCTTCTCACTCTTTATCTCGCTCGCATACTATAGGCCGCGGTCATGCGAGCAAGCGAGACAGGGTGGCAGGGAAAAGACTCTAAGACACCGATAATTTAGTTTATTTCTTTTTACGGTGAAAATAATGGTAATTAAAAAAAAAAGTAAATAACATAAGACCTGCTTTATAGTTAGTTCAATTAATATGCAAAGTTACTTAACTAATTTTAAGTTATTTTTGAATACCAGCGGTTTATTGTTCAGTTTGGAGGTAAATTTGGATTTTTTTTCTATCATGAAAATTTTATGGAATCGTGTTTTCGTCAAACATAGTACCTACCATTAATCCTCAACTATACCATATATTTTTTTCAAAATTATTGCTGCAGTATTTTCGACAAAACGGAGGATCATGCTAAGCCATTTGAGGTAGTATTGGCGCTTAAGTAGGATTCCTAGTTTAGTCTTTGCAGGTTTACGCGGTCGTAGCGCTACGCTTGCTACGGCGTAGCCACGCACCAAGTTTAGCGTAGCATGTAACACTTCTCGGAGATTTCATAATTCCTTTAGGGTTCCGTAACTGCGTGGCAAAAACGGAATCTTTATAGATTCATCATTTATGTCTGTGTGAATGTCCGTATAATATAATAATATAATCTTCCACAACTTTCACACAACGCCATCTAGTCCCAAACTAAGCAGAGCTTGTGCTAAGAGTACTAGATAACTGATAAACATACATACATATTTCTAAATGTATACATATCTATACTAATATTATAAAGCGGAAAGTTTGTTTGTTTGTTTGCTTGAACGCGCTAATCTTCGAAAGTACTGGGTGGATTTGGATGAAATTTGGTATGGAAGTAGCCTGAAGCTTGAGGAAGGTTATAGGCTACTTTTTACGCGACTGCAAAAGAGGAGAGTTTTGTTTTTACCGTGATAGAATCCACGGGAGCGAAGTCCCGCGTGAGTACTAGTCATAGATAAATTACACCCAGACAAAGAACAAATGATCGTGCTCATCATACAAACATTTGTCCAGGGTGGGAATCAAACCCACGACCTTGCGCATGGCAGTCAGGGCCACTGACCACTAGACCAACAGGCCTGTCAAAAGTATGTATGTCAGAATCCTTTTATTCCGAAAAAATATTAGGTCTGCATAGTCGAAACTTGGTAGATAGATGTATTCTGTAAACCGCTATACGATGTTTATACAAAAAAGATATTGAGGAAAACTCCTACCCACATGGAACTGACACTAAAAAAATATAATTATATTTATTAAACCTATACGTGCAGGGATTTTCAAAAATTGGCCAAGAGTGAGTCGTACTTGTCCATGAATGGTTCCGTCGTAGCTATGCAAACAAACTTTGTTCATCATATTGTTTATATCATTGAGATCTACAGCATGTTTTTTTTTAGATTTTATTTCACTCTATTAAGTAAGAGTGGGGCCACATTTTATAACTTTGCAAGTGACTATCTTTCAAATGATTGACTTAGACTTAAAAAAAGGTTTTAGGAACATCATTGTCCCAAAAAAAATGAGTCCAAGAACTTTCATTATAAGAGCGTGAAATCAGCAATTTCGACCCCATAAATATTTCTGTTTTAAATTAGTAAATTGTGCGGGGCTTCACTACCATGCACTTTATCACGATAACGAAAAACATAGCTCTTCTTTTTTTAGTCAGGTAAAATGTAACCTGTGACCTTCTTCAAGCTTCAAGCTAGTTTCATACCAAATTTCATCCAAATTCACCCAGCACTTTCGAAGATTAGCACGTTCAAACAAGCAAGCAAACTTTTTCGCTTTATAGTATTAGTTTACATAAGTTAACGCAACTATAATCTCTGCTTACCCCCAAAACATAAGAAATTTGGTTGTCTGTGGGTTCTAACAAAGTGCCTTGTCAGTCAGAGCGATGCTGCGGTGAGGCTAGCGAGCAGAACACCTGCCCATCCTGGATTTAGCGCCGCCATTTTAGATTAAATTTCGGCGGCCATTTTGGATTTTGGTTTGGAGGGTCGTGATTGGTTGGTTACACGGGAATGAGGTGGAATGTGAGACTGTAATAGAGTGTGGTTTGTTTTTATACTATACTAGCATCTGCCCGTAACTTCGTTCGCGTGGAATCTTCGAGGATTTTCCCGCGTAGATCCCGACTTCGTGGGAATTTCGGGATAAAAAATAGCGTATGTCTATTTTTTATAGTTGATAGGCTTACGTTTGACCATAATCTCACCTGATGTTAAGCGATGATGTGGTCGAAGATGAAGCACGCTTGCCTAGAAACCTATTCACTCTTGACTTAAACTCCCAGGTACAGGTTATAACTATCGGGAAACACAGACTCCGACAGGAAATTCCACTCCTTAGCCGTACGCACAGTGAAAGTATTCCCAAAACGTTTCGTGAATATTAATATTCCAGTCTAATTAAAATATTATTATTCCAATCTGTCAACTATCTGCTTACCTAACTACCTTAGTTTTTTCGTACTATACGTACATCCATCCTCGGAAACTTTGGTATTTATAATACGTATTAGTAAGAAGATAAGAATTAAGACGTAGGTATTGTACTTCTATTATCTATGCCGATATTTATAAATATGATCGGATTATTGTTATTAGCTCACGCAAAAACCGTCTATAGTATTTTTAATAATCATTTCTGTGATATGATAGTATAACATATTGGCTGAAAGTTTTCAAGTGGGGTAAAATCACAGGACGAAGCCTGGTTTTATAATTGGTTTCTTTAATGGCACACAAAATACAAGGTGAAATATATTAAAGAATATATGACAGTTTAGGGCTAAGATTAGTCTCAGATTTTGTAGGTTCTAACTACCCATAATTACTGTAAATTGCAAATAAATGAGAGCTGTAATCAAAGGTTTAACATGCTCTCGAGACAATTAGGAATCTCGATATAATGATAATCTATCCACAGACCAACCTTGACAAACTTTATGTGCTGTGAAATGTGCTGACAGGCCTGTTGGTCTAGTGGTCAGTGGCCCTGATTGCTAAGAGTAAGGTCGTGGGTTCGATTCCCACCCAGGACAAATGTTTGTGTGATGAGCACGATCATTTGTTCTTTGTCTGGGTGTAATTTATCCATAATATGTATGTATTTAGAAATATATATGTATGTTTATCAGTTGTCTAGTACTCATACCACAAGCTCTGCTTATTTTGGGACTAGATGGCTTTGTGTGAAAGTTGTGGAATATTATTATTATTATTAAACTTTGCTTAAGTTTATATATTGACCCGTCCAGCTGTTTTTATTAAGCTAATAGCTCCTCTAAAAATCGCGTTCCATGGACTAAAAACTAAGACAACACTATTAACCTGCTGAGTTAAAAGGCCACCGTATAAAACTGGAAACTCCATCGTGAGTGCATTAAAGTAGTTAATGGTAACTATTACTGCTCGCTCGTAACTGTTGGTCAAACAATAAGCTGTGGTTAAAACTAACGGGAGTTTACTGCGTAGTTATGAAACTGAGTTTTATTTTTTAATTCAGTTATAAATGGATTAGTTTTTATATGTTAGGAAAATTGGTTGATAGTATGAGGCTTTTGTGTTTGTTAGATTAACTGACTCGCCTGTATCGCCTTTCCCTCAAAACCGGAGTGGTGCCAGTGTCCTGGAAGCTTGCTAATGTGCAACCTGTACCCAAAAAGGGTAGCCGTGCCGATCCTGCCAATTATAGACCAATCGCCTTAACCTATATACTGTGTAAAGTAATGAAAAGGGTACTCAACAACAAGTTGCTGGCATACCTTGAAGTCAATGAGCTCCTAAGTGAAACCCAGTACGGCTTTCGCCGTGGTCGGTCCACCGGAGATCTTCTTGTGTATGTCACGCACTGTTGGGGCGAGGCCATTGAGAAAAACGGTGAAGCCCTTGCGGTATCCCTCGACATCTCAAAGGCCTTTGACAGGGTCTGGCACGCTACTCTAAGAGCAAGCTTCCCGCATTCGGTGTCCCTGCTGGCTTATGCAACTGGATTTCCGACTTCTTGAGTGAGCGGTTGATCCGAGTGGTCATCGATGGCTGCTCATCAGATCTTATGGCAATTAATGCCGGTGTTCCTCAAGGGTCTATTCTTTCTGCGACTCTTTTTCTGCTGCATATCAATGACCTACTTCAGCTGGGAGCAGTTGGGTACGCGGATGACAGCACAGTCTCGGAGAGATACTTATCCAGTTCTAGAGTTGACAGGGACGAAATTGCGCGCAAAAATTGTAGAGCGCATGAATTTGACCTTAAATCTCGTTTCCCAATGGGGTGACGACAATCTGGTCAAATTCAACGCTCTGAAAACACAGGCTTGTCTTTTTAGCGCTAAAAGGAGCCCTTTTGAATTGACCCCTACTGTCCGAAGTACATCTGTGCCAGTTACCAGTCTTTCACTACCGGTCTACCAGACGCACGGCTGGGTACCACCCTCACTTGGTTAATTTACCGTCTTGTCGTACCAAGCGCTTCTCTTCCACATTTATTGTGCGCACAACCAAGCTGTGGAATTCTCTGCCGGCTTCTGTGTTCCCTGCCACTTATGACCTTTCAGCCTTTAAAGCACGAGTAAACAGGCATCTTCTGGGCTCGCTCGTCACATCTTAGACCTCATCTATCGCTTACCATCAGGCGAGATCGAGGTCAAGAGTGGGCCCATCAGTAATAAAAAAAATATAATTAAATTACGAAGGCAATTAATAATAACGAATTATCAAAAGACTGGTAGACACTTCCCGTGACTCATGGGCTGGCTATTTCTTTAACTAAAGGCTAAGCAATGCCAACAGTGTCTTGGCTACGTTACCAGTCGACAACATTGAAAATTAATTTTTTTATGCTTATTCTAATTGAAATTGAAAAATTCGGAGATAAACACACAGAACAACATACAATAGAAAATTACAAACATAAAAAATAACACTAAAAATTTTGCTGAGAATTTTAGATCAAAATAATTTTTAGTTTAAATAGTTAACTTTAATTTTAATCAAGAAGAACTTAGCTGCAGCTTTTTGCAAAAGTTTCGACTGTACATTGCATAGAATAGTTTTATAATGTGTTGGCAATTTTTAGTATTTGTTCATTTATTTAGTTGCAATACCATCAGTCTTGGGTACATTACCAGCGAATGGCGTGTCTTCTTCCACGCGCGTCTCAAAGAGCAGTCACCAGCACTCACGGGGTGCGGTATCCATTGCCTGGGGTTGCGGGAATGTTCTTACGAGATACCACTGTCCAGAAATGCTAGGACTGAAGAAACAGGGTGAGTTTTTAGTCAGTAGAAGTCTGACACTCCCTTCCGCTTCACCCAGAGAGGGAGATAGATAGATATACTCTTTATTATACACCATAACATAATTAAATAAGGACTTAAAAACTACAAAGAGTGTTACAATGGGCGGTCTTATCGCTAAAAGCGATCTTTTATGGATGGATTTGACACAGCAGGAGAAAATAAATACGCGGGCAGTCCTTGGTGTATGTGTCTTACTCTTATTACACTTATATACAATAAATAAGTAATAACCTACATACTCAATACACATATACATACATAAAAAGAACAAAGCTGAGTTATATAAAAAATAGTAATAAATTAAAGAGAGAGATAGAGATCTTTTACCATATTTTTGAAAGAAGGAAGGAATAATTTCCCCCCATTACCTAGAAAAGTTGAACGGTAAAAATATAAAATAACAAAATATTTTTACTAATTCAGCAAACTTCTTCACTTGTTGTTGAATAAAAATGCTAGGAACGGTCACCGACCACAGTAAACTAAACATTATGTACCTAATTAGCTAAGCAACTTCTCCCATAAACTAGCCACCATAAACTCTTAGAATACACCTCTAGTCTAGACATTTTCCTCCACCCTAATGAATATTGGCTATGCCGCTCTATTACCATAAACTTAGCTCATCCCCTTAAAAGCACCATAAACTAACTATCTTTGAGTTTTAAAACATACCGACTTTTAAAAGAAAGTTCCGTGTTTATGAGTACAGATTTTTAATAAAGTTTTAAAAGTATTTTTTTTTAGATGAAGTATACTAGTAAATTTCCTTATATTTTTTGTTGCGTATATTTTTAAGATATTTTTTGATTATTCTTATCTACATAATTATATCCATGCATATGTATTATAAAACAGTCTCTCGCTGCGTCTGTCTTTATATTCGCGATAAAGTATTTAACAGATTTTCATACGTTGTTCAACAATGGATTGAGTGATTCATAAGAAAGGTTTTAGTGTATAAATTATAAAGATTTTGTGTGAATTAACAGGATGAGGCCGTCGGAAATCTGTCTTTTCGTCTGTTACGGTTTCACGGCTTGATGTTTGGCATGGAGATAATTATGTTGTTAAAGACTCAGGATCAAACCTAGACTTCTTAACCAATTGAACCCACCGTAATAAATATGTTTTTGTTTATTATGTTAGGTACCGAATGCCGGTAAAAAAAATTGTAATAATAAGTAACTATATACCTATTAATACATATTTTTAACATGAAACCCTATGTCCAAATGTCTTCCTTGACAAAAGTCTCTTCTCGGTGAATCGAAACTCGTACTGCGTACTACTGCAAACTCATTTTGTGCTGCAGCATCAACATTACTAACCTCAAAGTCCAAACACCACCAGGCGAATGTACCTACTCCAAGATCTCCATTAAATTTTTAGACAAATATCGTACAGTATACCATCTTAAATCTTTTTTCAGTCCAAAAAACCTTATCCAATAATAAAATTTTATCCAAGTTAAAGTCAACACAAACAGATTCAAATGTAACCGCATAAATTATTCAAAGTACAGTCAGCAACACAGGTGTGGCATTAGTTTGGCGCATTGTTGCGCCAACAATGGAAAGTTTCTTGCTGCTGCTGTTGCTAGCATTGTGTGCAGTACTGTACTATTTTGATGTAATAACTAAGACAATTTTGAGGTATTTATAAGTTTGAAGCATCACTAGCCTAAACCAGTAAATTGCACATTTTGATGCAATCAGCCAATTGGCTACCAGTCTGCACATATGCTGATTGTCTGTATTTTACATCGACCAGATCCACAAATCAGTAACTGCGTAACATGATACGACTTAACCAGGATCATAATTTGAATGTAACAACCGTAACAAGCCTATAAATGACACAAAAAAAAATGACAATCGATTACCTAACTCCACAGACTTATAAACGGCTACACAATACAGAAAGTCCCTCAGTCCAGTACATTCAGCAATTAAAAAGGCCTTCAATGAACTGGCGTGCTCTTGGCGTCGACAAATTAACCAGACGGGGAAAGGACGCCATTTTTTTAGTTCCCCTCTATTTTCCTGCAGGTACAGGACAATTTATTTGTGTAATTTATTGTCTAAGATTGAAAAATTGGATTAAATTCTGTGTTAGTAAGATTTACTTCACCGCACCATCCAAGACCAGATCTTGGATGGTCTGGTGAAGTAAGTCTTCGTCAGTTGTTTGGAGTGCACTTTAAAATTGTGGTTGATGTTACTGAACTGCCGACTAGTGTTATGATTACTTAATAAAATCATCTGTTTTTCTTGACACGAACTGATGAACACCACAGAATTATTTGTTCGAAGATTGAAATGACAAATTAATTAAAATATAAGTTTTAGGTACGTGTGTTTGTTTTACAATTGAACTTCTTCTCCTTTTCGAGTCGATGCTTCAACATCGTTCGACCAATGTTCGACCTACACGGCTCTTTTATTGTCCTCGTTAAGATCCTGCAAGGTTCATTTGTTCGTGCCCGATGGGCATGACAAGAGGTACCATATCTTGTACCCAGGAGGCTCCACACTGGTTTTGCTTTTGCAATGGGTCAAGAGAATTCTATTTTGCTAGATTAAATTAACAGCGGCCAACCTGGGCCCGTAATCGGCTAAGTGATATCGAGATTGACCACTGCAGTTCGTGTCCGAGCGTTCTGTATTCATAAATTCAAAATATATGAGCCAGCGTTTTGTAGCTGAACACCCTGCGAAGAAACGCCGAAATAAACTTAGAGTACAAAACTTAAAGTTGTTTAAGTGTACATCATTTGGATTTTAGCTTCTAAAAATAATACGTAATTTTAGAAGTACGTATGTAATGTAATAGAAATAAACTTTTTTTATATTTCATTACGTACTTTTTGTGTACGTAATATTAGTAATCCGTGGAAACTATTAATAAATGATTGCCTGATTTTACTTTGTAAAAGAATACTTAGATGGAAGAGCTGCTTCTAAAATTCTAAAAAAATAAAGTCAAGGCTGTTTCAAGACTTACTCACAATATAATACCTAGAATGTAGCTATTTGTTAAAAGTAATACTAGATCATTTTTGTACCTATCTAATGTCACATTTTAAACGTATTTTGGAACTAGCTCTACTAAGTATTTCACGTAAATATGATTTCCTTAGCATCTGAACCATTTATCATAGCGTTTCTGAAATGAGAGGACAAAATAATATTCTTGGAAATAATATGATATTTATATTAGTAGTATGCTACACATTTTCTAAGAATTATTTCTCTTCTATACGAATAGAAATAATTCTTAGAAAATATGTAGCTAGACTTTAGATTAATTGACCTCATCATAAGAAGTATTTTATTATTATTTACTAACCGCTTCCCGTGACTTTCGTTTGCGTCGGTATTTTCATATGTAATTGTATAATTTCCTGAAATGGAAAATAGCCTATTCCAGACTTTATACTATTGTTACGAGCTGGGGTTCGGGTTAGAAATAATTAACGCCAATTAAACCAAAATTAACACTTTCATTAATTAAACACAAAATAAAAATTTAACACAAATATTTGTACCACAACACTTGTCACTTAACACTTAAATCGCACAGAAATTCACGAGTAAACTTCAATTATATCGCGTATTTGCCACGTAATAAGACTGACTCTCTGCACCCCTTTACGATCTATTTATACCCCGGTCTATGAGTTCCAGAACATTCTTGTAAAATCGACTCACTGTTTATACTGCTAAGAATATTCCAGAGCTACTTGAGATACGCGGTACCGCTATTCGCCGCTAGATGGCGTTAGTGTCTCGACTCGATATACTCAATACTGCTACTCGCCGCTAGATGGCGTTAGTGTCTCGAACATTCTAGATTTCTGTCGAAGATTCTCGACGTACTTCACTAAGCGACTGGCGTAACACTATTTTGGCTTTCAGTCTAACTAACCGGATGCATCTAAGTACTAGTATATTATATGGAGCAACTGCCTGTCTGACCTTTACAACCCAGTAGCTGGTTAAGACAATACCTCTTGACAAGGCTGGGACATTTCTGTATTCTGACTAACCGTTAAAACTGTCAAATATGTGCAAATGACATCCAGGACCAACATCGTAACGTGCTTTCAGAGGCACGTTTTCTCAAAACAGTGAAAGCTAAAATGTAGTGAGTAAACTATCATGTTAGCACCAAAATTCCGAAGATATGTGACATTTTCTATCGGTTACATTTCACACACATCCTGTTACAATTACACAATCTAATTCCGCCAAGCCCGTTCCATCATCGGACTACAAGACAAACGGCGATGTGACATCGTTACATGGTGAACATCCCACACATACGCACTAAACGTTTTGGGAATACCTTCATTATGCGTACGGCTAAGGAGTGGAATTCCCTGCCGGAGTCTGTGTTTCCCGATAGCTATAACCTAGGGGTCTTTAAGTCTAGAGTGAATAGGTTACTTTTAAGGTTTTAGGTAAGCGTGCTCCATCTTCGACCACATCATCACTTACCATCAGGTGAGATGGTGGTCAAACGCGAGCCTATTATAAATAAAAAAAAATCTACTTACCTACACTAACCCGCGTGGTAGATAAGACCCATTCCATCTTATGCAGAGGACGCATGTGTGTGTCCCAGGCCCAACAGAGGAAACGTTGTAAGCTGATCAATATTATGTTACAATCCCAACACCAAAGATGTAAGAATAACAGCCAATGAATATCGATATGTTTATATTGTCACTCATCCAATAACCTACCTCTGCAAGTGTTGCTTAACGTTGAAGATCGGCTCGTGCCACTGTTATTATTTAGCTACGAGCTCGTTATCAGAGTACACAACTGTGAATAAACAAAATACTATTTCAGTATTTTAAGCCTGCAATACATGTTGGCCGAGCGTTGTCGAGTGAAGGCTACAGCTTTGTTTTCCTAGGAAAGCGGTGCCGTCATATAGCGGCCGTAATATTACGGACGCAAAAAGGCGGCCGTCTTTACGGTGACGACATGTGGAAAGTTCCACGGCCGTTTTAACACACTGTCTGCTTCATCGCTATCTAGTGTATTACATTCTCTTTGGAAACGTTCACGAAACCATCTGTCACCGACAAGACGGCCGTCATGCAAATGGCGGCACCGCTTTTTGACGTTACGGTGTCAGTTACCGCTCTCTAGGAAACTGCGCCATTTTGTTTACTTAGACAACGTTCTAGTGACGTCATTCACCGCTGTATTATGGCCGCTATTTGACGGCACCACTATCCTAGGTAACTTAACACCAACATGTAGACGGTATATTTGCCTTGTCTTGCTATCGCTCGGTGTCACTTGCCTAGTTGGCCGAGATGAGGCCAGCGCCAACGTGTATAGAGCTCATTTGGTGCAACTTGTCTTCGCTCGCCGTTGCTCGTGATCACTTGCCTCACTTCGGATCGGTGTCGGTTTTTGGTCACAAATCAAAGGCGCTCACCTGCGCTCGGCCAACGTATGGGCAGCTCTACAGACCCTCTTCTACATTGGTCGTCTGCATTGGCGTTCGACGAAGTTGTCGAACGTGTGGACATTATTTCTTACCTTGTACCTATTTGCCAATGCTTGCGTTGACCTACGCTCGGCCAACATGTATTGCAGGCTTTACGATGGTGGATGGGTATCCACAAACCAAGCTCCTCACTGATGTATACAACGGTGAAATAAACAAAACACTATTTCAGTATGTTACTATGATCAGCCATCCAAAACTCAACCTCAGCGAGCGTTACTTAACCTTGAACATTAACCCGTATCGCTGTTATTATTTAACCACGAGCTCCTCATCAGTGTCAACTGTGAAATAAACAAAACAATGTTTCCGTAGCCCTAAAAAAAGTACTGAAACACGAATTTCATCGCAACTAAAAACCAATTTGGTGTCCGAAACCATCGTCCTATCAATCTATTAGACATTCCGCTTAATTAAAGGCTGTACTATGAACTTGCAAGCTCACCGAAGGCCCATTAGCTGAAGGATTTGCGGAGAAAAAACGTAAATAGTTAGTTCGTTTTCGATGTCCACTGAAGTTGAGAGATTCAGCTTGTTTTCGTGCGTGACTCGCTTTTTTTGGAAAGGGGTAATTTAGGAGATTTTTGTGCTTAATTTGTTTCAGTTAATTACTAGTGGCTGCCCTTGGAATCAACTGCATTAGATGTATTTGAGTTATTTAATTATATTGCCTTTGGCCCGTAGCTTTGCTCCCTTAAATAGCATTATTTTCAGGAAAAAAGTTTATTCCAAGTTCTAATCTGTCTCAGTACCAAATTTCATCAAAATCGGTTAATGTAATGGTGGTTCAGACTTAAAAGTGTAACAGACAGACAGAGTTACTATCGCATTTATAATATTCAGTAAAGATTACAGTCTAGTACATAGAATTAAAAAATTAGTATACATTAAAAATGAATGATGAAAAAATGATAAATGTCACATTTTGTTATTTTACCAACTTAAGTTAAATAAAAATACCATGAAAAAATCAGTGTTTCTTTTAAATCACACTATTTCTCACCCATAAGGGGTATATTACACTTCTACCACTATACCTTCATATTCCTGTCATCTAGATACATGTCCAGAAGACTGGCTGAATTTCGATTTTGACTTACAACTGGAACAAAAAAATCATCAAGCTGTATTTAATCAAGGAAACATGTAATGTTGGTTTTGAACAAAGTTCATGTTTGACATTTCTGTAACATTGTTTATCAATGTTTGACATTTGTTTCTTTTGGACATTCATAACTTGACATGTATCTTTTTTTGAAATGTTTATGGATTAGTATAAATAGTTATGAATCTACGATATCTAGTTACTGATGATATTTCTTTTTCTGATTCCTGACATTCTGAATATATTATTATATTTGATAATAATTAATTGTAAGAATATATGCCTTTTGGTTCAACTGTGAGCTTGTATTGCGTAATTAGAACTTAAAAAAATACTAAAATTTGTTTTGTCTTTGTCCACAGAGTAACAATATCCTACTCAAAGAATGTGACATACGCTGAACTGGTGATCAATGATGTGAAGCCAGAAGATGAAGGCGTATACCGCTGTGAGATCACCTACCTGCAAGTTGGAGAAGACTGCAACACTGTGCAGATCACCGACTTTCATACTTACAGTAAGTGATTATACTTGATTACAGGAACTTTGAAAAGCGCAATTAGGTGAAAAACGTGATAACCTTTAAGCACCCATAGTCTTAATTTAAATTAAGCGGCAATATTAAATATTCATCATCAAAACTATAAAAATAGTACAATTGAAGTGTCATTAGCTTAATATCTAAAGTGTCGGCCTTGTGATCGAGATGTTGGGTTGGGTTCGAACTCCACACACTATTGCCGTGAACCCACTCCAGACACAAGCATATTTAGCTTAGTTGGAGAGGTTAACAAGATTGCTAGTAATGTGCATGTTAACCATGATGTTAGTTGTCTTTAAAAAATGTATATGAGATGAAAATCTTATAGTTAGACTATTGATTACTAAGACAGGCCCATTCAGATATGGGCCCGGCTTAAACAGACTAACTACCATTTCTTGATAAAGGCAAATGATTTGAAGTTTTGAAATCGTGAATATCTGATTTGTTTCATATAAAATGTCCTCACATTTTATATGAAAAACACAAATTTTATAAAAGAAGAGCACAAATTTTACTATAGGATCATCACAGAAATATGAAACAAATAAACAAACAAATATGACAAAAAGAACTAGTGATGTGTGTCGAATTCACATTACTAGCTACTAGTTGGTGAGGACCAACTAGTAGCTAGTAATGTGAATTCGACACACATCACTAGTTCTTTTTTGAAAGAAAAAGAAATCGCTTACTAAGTTGTTAATATCGACGGTTAAAAGGACATAGGGTATAAGCGATATTTTGGACTGGTACTGTTTTGAAAGCCGACTGTTTCTTGTGTTCTATTATCTTTTATACAACCACTGTGAAAAGTACCTTATCCTTCTTTTACCATAACACTTATTCAACTGTCTGATGTTTTAATAAAAAAATACATCAGTTTTTCTAAATTTCTAAACTTTAAATAGCTCTCCTAAACATTTTATGAGTGCCCATTTAGGCCTATGTAAAATAAAAACAATTTTTGATTTTGATTTCTTTTTTTGTCGCTTATACCCTATTTCTTTTTAACCGTCGATATGGTGTTCTTATAGTTATGTACTCTTTCTTTGATCTCGAAGTTTTTTGAACAAATTTGGACATGTTAGTCACTGGGGAGCTCATGAAATAAAAGCTCACCAAAGCTCTCATCCACCATTAAAAAGTCATCAATAGCAATCCCTGTTGCCGAAATCGGCTAAATGACATCATACTTGGTTTCAAAATTCGAGATAATTATCAAACCATTGAACTTTAAACTTTATTCTATGCGTAACAAAGTTTAAATTCTATTGCAACTCGAACTTTACAAAAAAAATTGTGTCACTTAAAAATCAGCTTTACAGGCAAAAAGTTAAAGTCTATATTTCAGTTAGTTGTCATGGATTCAAATTATCTGTAATTATGATTTTAACAGTTTTAAGGTTAATTAAAATTGATTATGACTACTAGGTCATAGCTATCTTTATTCTTAATTAATTATTGTAATTCAAATTTCACTGTGGGAGGAGCGGAAGGGAGTGACAGACTTCTACGGGCTAAAAAAACCCACCCTGTTTCTTTCAGTTTCCTTTGTGGTCCGGGGCCGTGGTATCTCGTTAGAACAATCCCGCAACCACCAATTTTAATCCTAGAATTAGATGTTGATCTAAAAATTACAAATACAAATACATAACCTTACTTTTGCAAAAATAAATAAAAAGATTCAGACGAGTAAAATAAGGATTGATGATCTTCGCAGACTTTTTAAATGTATACAGATTAGTGATCAAAATTTTCCTACAGTATTACAAAAGATGTCAATGTCCCCTGATGAACCCGATAAACTGTTATAATGACGAGTCATCCTTGCAATGGGTGAATGTTTGGCCAGATTTGTTCGGTGTTGTGGCGCTTTGAGTAGTGGCCGGGAGTAACGTGGGATTCTAGAAGGGACATCAAAGTGAATTTTGCTCAGAAAATTTGGACAGTCAATCGCATTGTTAAGCAATTTATAAATAAACATAAGAGAGCGATGAGATGCGAGATGTAAGAGGCATAAGTTTAAAATGGTTCAGCCTATCTGCGTATGACCTCAGGTTTCTTACTCTAAAACGATAAGCGAGGTGGCGAACGAGTTTCTTCTGGATTTTCTTAATTCTGTCTATATGGACCTGGTATGTAGGATTCCAAACCGTGCTACAGTATTCATCTGACTGTGGAGGTCAGATAGGTAGATAATAAATGTTTTATTGATATAAAAAGGTATTTACATTTCTAATTGTAGCCCTGACTCCTGTGCTAGGTAGTACCTGTGTACAGGAGCCAGTGTCTTCACCCGTTTGTGTTGCATTCACATTATTTATACGAATAAAACAGAAAAATAATAGAAATTATATAAAGACAAAAGTAATGTCTGCATGCTCTTATATGGTGTGTGTATGTGTGTGTGTATGTGTGTGTTTTTTGAGAGTTGTGTATGTGTATGTACGAGTAATTATTGTGAATGGTGGTAGTCCTTCTGTCGCTTGCCTATGTTACCTATAATTATGTTGTTAGCCTATTGTTCTTTCAATAAGTTTTCCGTCTGCAAATAGTTAAGTGTTTGAAACCATGGGTAAAGCTTTATTTTAAGCTTATTAGATAGCTATTATTAGTAGATAGTCGCTCCATGTAAAACACTAAAACTCAGCTGAATCTGGTTAAACCTTAGGCCGACCCCAAAATAGTTGAAAAAAGGCTAAGCAGATGACAAAGTATTAGTAAAAATAACCTTTTTACCAATTACTTATTGTAAAATCAACCTTTAATCTTCTGAAATTCTTTAATTATTTTATAATTTAATATTAAATTAATAGTATACTTCTTTAAAAATGAAAATCTTATCAAAAACTTTAAGTTTTTCCCATTTTCTTCTACCCGACAAACTATAAGTAACTTCAAATACTTAGTGTTCGCTAGGGCCGAGTGCTATAACTAAGTGTACAACATATCACGCTCATAAGTTGTGTCAACATGACAGCCAATCAGACGGGCGCATGGCCGACTAGTGAGAGGACAATGTTGATAGTTTTTTGTCGAGTTGCAGTGTAAATATCGACTTGGATTTTAAATATTCTGCAAGTTGTATTGAACACTAATTAACGAAAATGAAATAAATAAATAAGATTTTTTCCTTTTATTTTTAAATTCCAACTATAACAACTGTAATGGTAGAAAAAGACGTAATAATCTTTGCACAAATGTGGGTCGCAATAAGCTGATATAATTGATAGATTTTTGACACAATATAAATTGGAATTTATTTGAATTGGAACGCTCAAAGACAGCCAACGATAGGTAACTACAACAAAAACCATTGCTTAAAAAAGAACATTTTTGTACACTAAGAATTTTTCCTATATTTTGAGTGTATTTTACAATCATCTAGATCCGGAACAACTATTTATAGGCCATACAAACATTAGTTTTGGTTCGGGAATCGAACCGCGACATGCAGTGCAATAGGAAATCACTGAACTACCATGTTGTCAAAACACAGAAAAGTTTACTAGTATAACCAAATTGGGTATTACAAAATTAACATGTAAAGTTACTACGTAAAAGAAAGAGATATCTAAACAAAACAACTTGATAAATATCAAAAGGGTTAAACATTTGGGTCTTTTGTTGATCTATGTCGGAAGTCTATTAGTCGGTTTGTCAGATAAAACCCAAAAAGTTATCTGATTAAAATTCTTTTTCATTACAAATAGTTTTGTTCTAAATATAAAAAAAAAATCTGTCTGTTAGTGTGCGTACCATTTAAGATCGCCTGGACTGTTTTGTTTTTTTTTTTTTGGTAAAAAAATGCCATAGATCTAGAGAGAAAAAAACGATTGGAAAGAATTACCGGAAAATTGATAAAAATGCGAAAAAAAATCTGGCAGTTATTATTTATTTTATGGAATTTATATTACACTATATTTCATTGTCAGATCAACTTATTAAAAACAGATTCAACTACATGCAATTTAAAACAAAACATTGCAACAAAAACATCTGAGAGTATTATTACAATAAACATTCATTAAAATAATTAACGATCCCAAAGTTTGATAATGGTGTCCATTTCAGCAATCGAAAACTTTGTTTAATTGTTATTAATTGATTAATGTGCCCGCAATCAATTTTTATTATGGCTCGTAAACAACAATATTAATTATTAACTGGGAAAATGAATTGATAAATGAAGTTTGTATCTCAACCTTTGCGTGACTCGAGTTAAAAGGGAGCGGATGGTAAGTGCATTACGAAATTGATATTAAATGATAAAACTAATTTCAAATACCACACAATATTTAAACATAATATAACATAAACGGCTATATAATATAGGTATAATATAAATACTTTTTAACAATGAACTTTGCTATGAAGAGTTTGTATTTAGAAACTGCGAATTAGTTTTTTTAGTAGAAGTGTGTGATTAGAGTTCTTTGAATTAGTTATATCAAACCGTATGGCCGTTAATATTTAGCCACGATTTTCTATACATCAAAACACGTTTTTTATACATTTTATGTTACATCTTAACTGCGTTTTACAATATTTTTTTTAAGTTAAGCTTGAAGTGGTATAGTAGGTTCTCCGTTAATAACAAAATCTGTTTACTATATATTGGAGTATTTAATGAAAATTCTACTTGCAATTTAACCAATATTTATAGTTCATTTTTGTGAGTCGACTCTTGCTAGTCAACCTATGAGATTATCACCTGCTCTTACCAGGGTTTTATGAAACTTAAAAACTAGGTGACTACACGCAAAGGGCACCCCTGGGTACCCTGTGGGGTACGGACCTCGGCTTAGGGCGTCGCATAGGGGCAGCTAGAAACCGGCTGGATCGGACAAGGTCACCGTGCATACAAACTACACTTGTGTTTATATTAATAATTTGAAACAAAATAATACCAACGTTTCGCGGTTGACTGATTTTGCGCAGGGGTCGACACCCGCTGGTTAGCGTAGAAAATATGCGAGTTCGTAGCTATCTTATCGGATGATGCGCGAGCGCCATGTTCCGAAGGGCGGCGTTAAGTACGACTGACTTATTGAATTAGCTGGAGCTTTGCTACTTGATCTGCGGTCTCAAAACATATAATATGCCGTAGGTTGTCACCACTGCGAGGGTCGCCCTGAGGACACAGTCGAGCACACGGTGCAGGACTGCCCCGCTTGGGCAGAGCACCTACGTGTCCTCACGGCGGCAATAGGCGGAGACCTCTCGCGCCCGGCATTGGTCGAGGCCATGCTGCGGGGCGAGAGGGAGTGGGAAGCGGTCGCCTCCTTCTGCGAAGCAGTCATGCTTCCGAAGGAGGAGGCGGGCCGCATGAGGGAGAGGATGGCGTCCTCCCTCCAGCCCAGCCGCAGTGGTAGACGCCCACGGCGTTGGACGTCGGCCGACGATCTCCGGCCACCGTAGGCGCGGGCATGCGGACAGCGAGTAAAGGGCAACTCGCTGTCCGACCATGGACCATGCCCGGGTCGACAGCGCGTCGTGTTCCACGCGCGCCTCAAAGAGCGTCAGCAATATGACGAGGCCCCCCGTAGAGGGCCGAAGCCTGCCGGGGTCGTGGGACTCATCCCGTTACCGTAACCCCGGTACGTAAAGGGTTATTGAAGGAACACCGTGGATTTTAGTCAGTAAAAGTCTGACAGTCCCTCCCACCCTGCCCGGGGTAGGAGAACTTATTTGATAATTTTACCACGATAAAAAAAAAAAAAAGGTGGAGGGCATGCCATTTCCATTTGATGTTTTCCTTCACCGAATTGAAAGCAAAGGTGATGATATCCTCCTAATATTATAAATGCGAAAATATGTGAGGATGTATGTATGTTTGTTGTTCTTTCACGCAAAAACTACAGAACGGATCTCAATTAAACTTTGTAAATAGATAGCTGACATCCTGGAATAACACATGGGTTATTCGTAAGAATCCGGAATTCCCACATGATCAGGATCTACGCGGGAAAAACCTGCCACGCGAACGAAGTCGCGGGCAAAAGCCAGTAAATTATAAAAAGTAATGTGCCTAACTGGGCTCGAAGCCATGACATGTAAGCTCGCAAGTTGGGTCCATAACCTCTGGACAACCACGACTCTCTTCCAAAATAAATAAAATAAATCTATCGACACCTCCCATCCCTACAAGCTGTTAGGATTGCTAGGATATTGTGTTCGTCCCGCCTCGGGCCACTCGATTCACTGAGGTGCCATATGCTATGTCTCCTTCTAACACAGGCTGCCAAACACACTGCATCCCTTTCCCACGTAACAGCATACGTCTTTCCTGTGAAACAAATGGGAGTACGATATTTTATTTGATACTTTACTGTTGCCGATAGGTTTTTGCGAAGATTACGGATATTTCTCTTTTGTTATTTATGGGGAGATATTGTTTCCTGTGAACTCGGTAAATAGAGGGTGTTCCGGAAATTAGGTAAGTGGATACTTTTAGTAGATATACGTTTGGACACGGAACGATTTCCCGAAAAGAGAAAGTGAACTACAATAAAATAATTACAAGAAAGATTTATTATCATCTCACAGCTTTTTACACAGTCATTGTTCAACTTTGTGTAATTTTCATCAGCTCTCAAAACGGTGAAGAAAAACACTGTCGTAAGGACCATGTCCTAGAACCGAAATTCCAAAGACCCGACCCCTACCCACATAGGGACCACGTGGTGTATTTACTACCTGGAGGTCTTTGAGTCAAGAGTGAACAAGTTCTTTCTAAGTAAGCGTGCTCCATCTTCGTCCACATCATCGCTTACCACCAGGAGAGATGGTGGTCATACGCGAGCCTATAAACGAGAAAATTAAATATGCAGTGTAAAAGTTACAGGCTGGTTAAGTTGTGTTTTTATTTGGAAAACGGTTATATCTTTTTTTGCACAAGTTTTTTCGTTTTCGCGTTTACACACCACCACTTAAAATATTTGAATGCAAATTCTATTGTAGACTGTAGACTCTTAGATTTGTTTTACAATTTTGTGATTTGTAATTCCATTGTGTTGTATTAATTGGTCTATACTGTCCTCTCATACCAAATTAACCTGTATTATGGATACATTGTAAGAATGATATTTGAAAAGAGTAACTGTGGTGTTTCTTGCCGGTTCTTCTCTATAGAAAACGACCAATTTCGAACCGTGCCCTAACTACTGACGTTTTGTAAGTGCTGCCCATGTAGGCCTATGTGAAATAAAACATTTTGAGTTTGAGTTTGAATTGTTTTATTTTTTGGTGGAATATACAGTATGTTAACTAACAGAGGGCGTTCCCGTTAACCCGCAATATCCATACATGCTAAAAAAATATTACCATTCGAAAACAAAATGTTTTTTTTTATATTTTTTATATTAAAATATGCACCATTTTTTAAATTTATACGTAAAAGAAACACTCTGTACACGCGTACTTGAAGGACGGCAACGTCGCAATTTATTTATGAATGCATACGCGTGTACAGAGTGTTTCTTTTACGTATCAATTTAACATTTTTCGTGAATATTTTAATATTAAAAAAAAACGATTTTGTTTTCGAATGGTAATATTTTTTTAGCATGTATGGATGCTATACTATTGCGGGTTAACGGGAACGCCCTCTGTTAGTTAACATACAGTATATAAGTTTGTATCATACTTAGTCGTTTCCTATGTCGGGGCCGGTTTCCAGTTTAACCAAACGCAGCTGAGTACTAGTGTTTTACATGGAGCATCTGACTATCTGACCTCCACATCCCAATAGTTATCCATATGTTTTGATAGGGCCATTGCCTGCCAGGGTTTCAGGATTGTTCTAACGAGGTACCGTGGCCCTGGAACGTAGGAGCAGTTGAAGGAGCAGGGAGGGAGTTTTTAGTCAGTAAAAGTCTGACACTCCGCTCCACCCAGAGCGAGAGGAGCCAATTTATGACTTTCCCTACCTACCTAGGGATCTAGGGATCTTTAAGTCAAGAGTGAATGGGTTACTTTTAGGTAGGGTTGCCATCACCAAATTTGCCGGCCCCAGACAAAGACTTATAAACCCCGGACATTTGGGTAAAATCACAGTTTTTCCCCGGACACTGTATTAAAATACATTTTTGAACTTGAAACTAAAAACAACTATGTTTAATTATGGTTTTTATTTACTGATAAAGTGATAAAATTGTAGAGCTTTAGAACTTTTTACTAAGAGTCTCTTCCTTTTCATTTAATCACCGTAACATAAACAATGAGATGAAATACCATAGGAAAATAATAATATAGATCGTGCTGTTTGGTACTCGTAAGACTGATGTTTGTCCGGGTTTTACTTGGACGCTTATTGAGAAAATCCCCCCGGACGCCCCCGGACGCTCTTCAAACTAGGACAAATCCGGGGAAACCCGGACGGATGGCAACCCCACTTTTAGGTAAGCGTGCTCCATCTTCGACCACATCATCACTTACCATCAGGTGAGATGGTGGTGAAACGCGAACCTATTATCAATAAAAAAAAATATGTATGTTAGTATAATACCTTATCCATCAATGCACTCAAGCACTGACCGGAACAAACAAAAAGGTTGTATGCAAAACACGGAACTGCCAATGTTGACGGAAGGAAAACAAAATATCGCCTATTCTTCGCTCTCTATGCAAATGTGTAAGCGGAGTATTTGCAAACAAATAGGTCGGATTCTGTTGATTTTCGACACATCTTGTATTTGGAAACAGAAGATAAAGTTTATTTTTGTTTGAAAGGCGGAATACAGGACGAATTTTTTAAAAAACTTTGACTCTAGAGGAAATCTGAAGAATCCGATTTTTTTGTGTTTAAAGTGTGCATTGAAGTTGCAATATTCTCGTGATGATCTAGGTCCATTTTTTTAGGGTTCCGTAGTCAACAAGGAACCCTTATAGTTTCGCCATGTCCGTCTGTCTGTCCGTCTGTCCGCGGTTTAGCTCAAAAACTATTGGTACTAGAAAGTTGTACTTTGGCAGGAGTATACACGTTAATGACGCCGAAAAATTAGTAAAATAAAATTTTGAAAAAAAAACAATTATTTAGGTTACCACATGTAAAGTGGGATGATAATTTTTTTTTTCGTTCTTCCCATAGTGTGGGATATCGTTGGATAGGTCTTTTAAAAATATTACGGGTTTGGTACGACCGTTTTTTGATTAAGTAAACCGTTCGTGACTTATCAAGCTTTAAAGTACCAATTTTCGTTAGGGTCAAGTGTCCCCCCTTTTTTTTTTTTTTTTAACGGGGGGAAATCCTCATGGACTACCTCCGCCTGGGGAATGGCGGAGGGGTGTGCCGGATTCTTACCGGCTAAAACCACCCCGGTGTCTCCTCACACGTGCGTGGGGGGCCGCGGGAAACCTAATTCTCCCGCAGCCCCGCACTAGTGCTGGTCGGGTCTGTCCCGGCCTCGCCTCCTGCACGGGGTAGTGAGGTGTTGAACTACCCCGTGCATCGCCTCAGAGGCACGAGGTAGTTCAACACTTCACTACCCCGTGCAGGAGGCGAGCCTCTATCAACTAAACGGTTATAGTTAGAAATTCAAATATTACGGCAGTAGTACCTATATATAACGAAATTTAAAGGAAAACTATCACACATAAGTGGGCTTTACAAGTTTACGAGTAATAGTCGACCAATTGTATTTGACTCGAAAATTTCGAACAACTCTATATAAATGTCGATAGATGGCGCTAAGCGCCAGTTGTATCATGCTAGCTTCTTGTGACGATTGAGTAGTGTAGCTCTGTGTCCGTATTTAAATTCAAAACACCGGCTATGACAAGTTTTATACAAATCTCTAAAAAAAATTGAAACTTTCCGTGCAAAATTGTCGGCTCAGGTGAGGATTTGTATAGGAAGTCAAATTAGTTAGGTAGTCATGTTTGGCTTTTAGTTAGAGCATGGTACGAAACGATCAGTCAGCGAATACGACACGCACTTGGCTGTTATAAAAACTACGGAACCCTACACTGCGCGTGGCCCGACACGCACTTGACCGGTTTTTTTTTTCTTTAAAAAGAGAACTAGCTATGTAGAATTCGCATAACTAGCAATCTTGTGAACCACTCCAACTAGGCTAAATATGCTTGTGTCTGGAGTAGTGTGTCACAGCAGTAGTGTAATGGATGGAATTCGAACCCGCGACCTTCCGATCACAAGTCCGTCACCTTAGATATTGGGCTATCGAGAAGCTATATGGTGTTTATGTCTGTTAGCGTTTGGCATGTGGTCGCAATCTTTCATTCAAAATTTTAAATTTTTTACACGGCTGTGACACATACCTCCTATCGAGGAGAGAAAATGCGCCGTAATCCAACACGAAGACCCAGTGTAGCAATTGCTTTAACAAATAGGCATTTTCATAGAATTTTTAGTACGAGCAATATTGAACTCTAAAGGTTATTCAATAAACAAAGTACACTTGAAACTTTTCACATTTACATATAAATTCGGTTTTAGATTATAATCTTTATTGTTGATTTTAATTAAAAAACTAATGACCAACGAAGATTGTGTTTGGTGAATCGATAGTGAATTGCTAAAGTAAGTATTTTTTTTTTATCAGGACTATTTTTCTTGTATCATATTTACATTTTTTCACACACACATTGACGGGCTTGGGCTGGCCACGTCTGCCGCATGCAATTGGGCATGCGGTACACGTGGCCAGTTTCATGCGGCCCATTGTTATCTTGGCCCACAGCTCATTGAGTTGTTGGTCTAGATAACCCGTTTCTGGAGCGCTGACACAGCCATAAGACGTCGCGGCAGACCTCATAAAAGATGGCTAGACGAGCTGAAAATATCTTATACCACATGGGCACTTATAAAACATCAGAAGGTAATGCACGGTTCGAAATGGTCGTTTTCTACGAAGAAGAACTGAACACAAAATCTAAAACTTCTATCCAAACTAAATAGATTCTCACAATACTTCTACATGGAATATTTTCGTTGTAGCTACAAAGTGAAATTCCTTACCGCAGTTTGTGTTTCCTGATAGCTATAACCTGGTCAAGAGTGAATAGGTTACTTGTTGTTAAGCGTGCTTTATCTTCGACCACATCATCGCTTACCCTCAGGTGAGATAGTGGTTAAACGCGCGCCTATAATCGATAAAAAAAAATAGTTTTTATTGGTATTACAGAATGATCAGTCCACTTATGCCCTGGACAGACCTATTAGGAAGGCATGGAAACAAGACTTTTGCTCAGCAGTAGGATAATGCAGGCTGAAATAACATGTCATGTTATACGAAACACACCAACGCAATAAAATTCCTAATAAAAATCGTTTTTATTAGAAATTTTTGAATAGATATTTTATTCATAAACCATTTCTGCATCGGTATTGTATTGTAGTATCGCTATTGTCTACGGTACCTTTATGAGTAACTCACCCCACCGTGAAACGGTAATTCAGGAAAATGATTTGTGTTTTTTTTTTTATTATTTTTATGTTGGTTATTAAATAACACTTTTACACGTAATTTTATTCGTAAATTTAAACTAAATGAGGCCGGTGTTTCCTAACTGACAACCCTGAGAAGAAACACCAAAACAAACTCAGAGGTCAGTCTCTTTTGAAGTCCACACAATCTATACTGGTTATATTATATGGGAACCTTGTCGATTACAAAATCTGCCGCTATCTTTTCAGGCTGAGTGGGCCTGTCCAGACAGTGCAAGCATTTGTCAGAACTTAGAACTTTAAGGAGTTTAATGAGTTTACGTGATTCAAAAGCTTTGAAATACAAAGCAAAGGTTAATGAAAACAAATTTACAAAACATTAAACATTTGGACTATTCAATTCTCTATTCTGCTACGTTTAATTTTTATATTCTAACGAAATAAGTCTTATTTTCTGATTTCCCCCAAAGGGACGTGAGTACTTTGAAGTTACATTAGAAACAGACTTAACCCTACACTCGCTGTCTCCTTTTTAATTTGGGCCGTAACACTCCAACGCCTCTGGTTATATTAGGACTACTAAAGAAAGAGATGGGTTGAAATGACCCGCGGGCATTTTGCTGAAATCTTTGAAATCGTGGCGTTAATTTTGCGTCATGATATTAAATGCCTTTTGAATACTACTTTGTATTAGACAGCAATATTATTATGGTCTTTATTGCCTTAAGTCTTAACTTATGTATATTTTTCTTTCATAATATTGAATGGCTTGCGTTTTATTATTAGGTTACACTTTACGTGGTCGAAAGCGATGTTGTGTTCGAAGATGAAGATGAAGCGCTCTTACCTAGAACTTTAGAACTTAACTTATATACTCCCAAGTAATAGCTATCAGGAAGTAGTAGTAGTCTCCGGTAGGGAATTCTATTTCTCAGCTTGGCATGATCAATGCATGGTTGCGGATGAGAGTACTTATATGTAGGAGGCCAGTCAGACATTTTACTAAAGCACGTGGGCCTTAATACCTACTCGCTTAGAGTACTCGAATTTAAAACCTTTGTAAATGAAAAAAAAAGGGTTGCTGAAAGCCTAGAGCGTAAATCAAAACGTGAAAATCTAATTAATTGTAAAGAACCTAAACTAATATTAGCTTCACTTAATGAAGTAGAAATTTTCACGTATTTTTCTTTTTTAAATCTGAATGTTTTAATTTAAAAGACGTAATTTTAATTAATGCTTTGTTCTTTGAAGAATGATTTCATTAATTATTAGAATTGTTTGATTCAGCCTATTTCTCAGAACAACTGAGTAAGATTGGCAGGAAAATTTAATTCGTTAAGATAATACTTATTACTCGTTAAAAAGATTCTCTGAGAGCTATAAGGGCACCCATTTCTAGGAAAGTTCGTTGGAATGTTTTAATTTATTATTAAAACGAAAAAAACGTATTGCTCAACTTTGCTTCAAGAAAGGAAAATAAAAATGGTAATACAATTTAAACGAATCAGACACAATATTATAGTAATTCAGATAGCAATGTATATAATTCTACAATACTTCCTGGTCATATTAACCTTTTACCTACGGGACTTCAAAAGCGATGTCATCACCCAATACGGGTACTTTTTGGCACGCAACTGCGCAGTCATTTATGTTTTTATTTGTCTACATTTTTTGAAGCACAATACCTAGGTACTTCAAACTTCACACACTGATTTATTATTTCACTTACCTTTGAGAAATGTTATAGATTTTATAGTTTATTCGCAAAATTTTACGTAATTTCCAAAAAATTAAGCATTAGAATCAATCACTGTATTCGGCGAAACATCACTTGTTTTTATCAGAATTTTATTTTATTTACATTCAATATGAGGTTAATAGTATTTTTAACACATTACTTAACAAAAACACTGAACTTAACCATAATTATTCAAAATAAACTAGTTTTTCCGATAACCAAAGGTAGCCAGAATAAAGACCTAGTTATTTGTTTATGATTTATTTTTATTGCCATCTATGTATATGGGAACGTTTTCAACAGAATCATAATTTTATCGACTACACATAGTGATCTTTACCTTAAGGAAATACGGTCTAGTTTTGTCAATATAAAGGTTTAAAACAGGCCCTTTCGCAAATCATCTATAGTTGCCTCCCGTATTCAGAAATGACATCGCTTAATCAACAATAGTTGACACCCGTAGGTAAAAGGTTAAAGAACTCAGCTTCAAGAAATTCAAATCATTTGTGGAACGGAAACTTTGCCAGAAAACTTTTTATTCTGTAAAAGACTATCTTGAGGACAAAAATGCTTGGAATTGAGCTGCTTACATCACAATACATTGTTATACATGTGTTATATTTCAATCCAGGTCCAAATTAAAAAAAAAAAACAAAATCGTCAAACCTTTTTTTCTGGTGGGTAAATCACTAAACGACTCCTCCCGCGCTAGATGGAGCAGAAGGGAGTGTCAAACTTCTACTGACAAAAAACTGCCCCTGTTCCTTTAGTTGTCCTTGTGGTCCGGGACCATGGTATCTCGTTAGAACATTTGCGTAGCCCCAGCAGGCAATGGCTCTATTGGGGCCCGAGAGTGCTGCTGACTGCCATTTGAGGTTATAGAAATACCTACTTTAAAACTTTATTGGTATAAAATATGTTACATTTAAATGAAATAAACATTCCAGTTTGACTGAAAATCAAAACTAAGAAAACAATAATTGATTACGCACAACAAAACAATTATTTTAAATTACACCAAAATATTTTCTTAAACCATTTTCAATTAAAGCATTTATTAACCTGTCTGGCACATTATAAACACATGGCAATCCCAAAAACCTCTAAGATAAATCACCAATTTATAACACAGAGCAATTTCGTAAAATTTTGGGGTATAATGGTATAAATATCAACCTGCAGAAAATGGCCTTAAATGGCGTCGCTTTTATTGTGAAAAGGATCACGATGGGTCGAATCGACCCCCACTAGTTTGAAGTGTGACATGAACAATGGAGGGTTATAATAAAATTGAGCTTAGGTAGTGTCATGGATTGAAAGTGTGTTGAAGTCTAGAAGTGACTAATGAAAGAGAATATACAACGTGTAATTTAAAGGGTATATACATACCAAGTACACAGCTTCTTTGGATGATAACAAACGATATAGCAAGGGTTTTGTAATCCTATGTCTTCATGTGTGGAACTTATTAGAAATTTCAATACATTGATACCGGAGACCGAATTTTTCAAATTAAGAAGAACGAAGAGAATTATCGTTTTATTGGCAAGTAACGTGGAAAGTGATGACCCTCATAGTGCTGTCACACGTTTGTTATTACTGGTATTCAAGAAACATATGAAACCAATAATTTGGGGTCAATTCTGTGAGTCACTTATTTTTTTTTATTGATAATAGGCTTGCGTTTGACCACTATCTCACCTGATGGTAAGTGATGATGTGGTCGAACATGGAGCACGCTTGCCTAGAAGTAACCTATTCCAGTAACTCACTTATTTTGAGCTGAAACTTTGCACAGAGACTGCATACCAGACGTTGTCTTCAGTCCTTTTGGATAGATATGGGGTTTCCGTTACACGTTGTACAGATGGAAGATAAAGATATTTTATTTTGGAAAATGGGTACAGTACACGTTGTTATACATATTCATAGTTTCAGTGATGCTTGAGGAGTTCGTGGCTAAATAATAACTAGCGCACGGATTGATCTTCGAGGTAAAGCAACGCTTGCTAAGGTCAGTTTGTAGAAGGGTCACCATCTAAATTATTCAGTAAAACGCTAAAATATAGTCATGTATTGTTATTTGCTTAAACACTGTCTGACTTACCTACTCATTTTTCTAAGAGTATGCCAAATGACAACAGTGCATACGATAGTTGGGTTCATAAAATCTTAGACAAGAACGTCAAAATGCTTTGCGTATTATTTATTATAAGCAAATTCAAACTATAAACATACGAAGAAGTGTTTATCTGTTTGTCTTTTTTTCACGTCAGTAAGTACTTTACCGAAAAATCATTATGATTTAATGGCCGTTTTCAATAGAATAAAGTAACAACATCACTCTTTGTCCATGAGACTTCTCAAAATTGAAGGATTAATAAAAACATTTTTTTTTTCAACCGACTTTAAAACTTATTATATAACTTATATTGTTTTATTGGATGTCTAATTCCATGTAAAATAAGGGCTAGGTATCTACTCACATGGCTGTATTCAATGCCAAGCCAATGAATAGTTTTGATAGGAAAGTACGCCACATTCTGGGGCACACCCGAGGTGATGAAACATATTTATTTATCTTTGCACTGACTTCAGCCATGCCTAGCCCTTATTTTAAACGGAATTAGACATCCAATAAAATTCCTTTGCACGTCATTTTTTTTTTCAAAAGTATAAACAAGATGAGGGCCTGGTGCTTCCTAGCTGACTACTATGAGAAGAAAAACCGAAACAAACTCAGAGGTCAACATCTCTTTTGAAGTCCATACAAAGCGGACAGATTTGAGCAGACCCGACAAATGCTTGCGCTATTTGTAACACTGCAAGCATTTCTCAGTAGTCATGTAGCGCAACCAGGTTTTTGTCAAATAAATATCAACAATATTTAGTTTTAATTGCAACAAGTTACAAAATATGGCTTCGTATTAACAAAGGTGACAGAGCAGCGCCACCACTTAAAAGTGGTAAAATAAAAAAACTAATTTAGTTACGTTCCATTTCTATCACAACCTACTGTATCTTAGTGAATTGAGCAGAGCTGTATGCTAAACAATTATCACTTCCATTCAAACATAATCTACGATTGCGTCTGGTGTATATCAATTTTGTATTCTAGGGCTAAGGGTTTATATTTTTGTGTAAAAATTAGTCGAATAAGGGTTATGCCGTCGTAAAATATTGTGTGAAGTGCCGGCAGCCATTTTAAAGTATAATGAGTCTGTCAATGTACTCGTATTACACATGCCGAGGCATTTTTGTTAGCACTTATGATTTTAATATTCAAGGGATAGCAGTTCAGCGTAGACAACGTAAATTGTGTGTGTTAAGTATTCTAGACTAGGTTCATTCACACACCCACTAAAAAAGCTGCTTTACGTCTTCGCTTCATAAGGTCCAGTTGAAAACCAGCGTCAGGCACTTACAGGTGTCTGGCTTTTTGCTGAACTCGCCTGTTTGAGACAATAATGAGACACACACAATGCTGTTTTTATTTAATTACGTTTACGATTTTATTTCTTGTATTTTTTGAGTGACTTAAACTAGGTCAAATAAATTAAATTTCTTTCTTTCCTCATATAGAAAATTCGCAATTTTTTTTTGGAAGAAATGGTATCCCATGTGCAAGTCCAGACTCTTTGTGCCGTTTTTTATCTAGGTAGCCAATATGCAAGTCCATAATATCTATCACTGTCCCAAAGGAAAATGCCAAGGTTCCCTTCAGGACTCAGCCAGAACCGACAAAGATGAACTATATTTTCGAATTTTCATTAATCTAGAAAGTCTGTCGGACGCTACATTATGATTAGAGCCGAAACTTGGCATTCTCCTTTCTTATAAATCCGTTCAGCCATTTTGACGTCAGTAGTTGAGTTAAAAACCCATCTATATAAATTTTAACTTTAATTGCATTAGCATAGATTCCGCAGCGGGAGATTCAAGCTCAACCATGGCAAAAACTAGGTCAATTCTAGGCAAGCGTGCCCTAATAAGCATAGTATCATTTTTAGACCTCAAAGACAATCGATTGATATGAGTAATTAGCCTCGAGCTGCAAGGTTAAGCAACAATTGACTCGGTTGTTGCGTGGATGTCATTTGTACATCTTTAACAGTTTAGATACGTTAGATACTTTATGTATTAAGATGTGTTAAGTAAGAAGACGAATAACGATCTGTATGGTTTATTAGAAAACGCTCCATATACAGAGTTGATACGACTGAGGGGCTTTCCATTAAACTGTGTATACTAGGTACCATTTTCAAGCTTTGTACCAAATGATTTTGATGAGATGCACCTTAAAGCGATAAATCTGACCAAGACAAGAGATAACACACGCCGCGCTACGTTGCCACTTTGTTACCTAGGTATTTAAGGTCAGTCACATTTATTTACAAAGGGTGGTTGCGTTTTACTCTGATTTGTAAACTAGGTATTTAGTTTGTATGAAAAAAAAAATTGTTTTGGTCCTTTTAATTTTTAACTGTATCAAATTAACACAAAAGCCCCTCTGTCCTACAAACTCTGTATACAATGACAGTCACTGAAAATCAAAATAAATAGGGTACATTACGAACTTAAATCTAACACAATTCGGTAATTTAGGTACTTGTGCCGCGCTCCCTTCATAGAACGAACGTGATGATGCGGACGGCCAGTCCGCATTCCTTAAGCTTCGGCTAGCTTAGTGCGCGCGGCCTCACGGCGCAGGACGGTCGTATCAGCTCCTTTATTTTGCATGTCTATGCTGTATGGCTGCTACAACAGTTATAACGGGTGTTCAAAATCCAGATAGACTGCAGCTACTGGGTAAGAGGTCATATAGGCAGTCTGTCCAGGTATGCTTAGGATGCTCGGAGTAATCTAGACATGTAAAGATAGTCACCCATCCGAGCACCAACCTTGGCAGGCGTTGCTTAACCTTAGTTAACAGTTAATATAGTTATAATTTATGTACAGACGGCAGCACATGAAGCTACCCGAAACTGTCAAATTTTCCCAATCAAACTTGAACCTAATTTCTTTAAAAATAAAGTTGAAAATCTATTAAAGAAATTTGACAGATTGTTGTAGCTTGATGTGCTGGTGCCTGTACAAAGGTAAGCTTAATTCAAAGTATAGTTTTGTCACGTCAAACCTTTGAGCAATAGAAAGAGATCATTAGAGAGTAGGATCAAGTGTACCAAAGCTCAAACGTGCCTATATATAATATAGACCTACAAAATTATGTTTAAGCATATACTTAGTAGGCACTTATACAATGTCAGATACTAATCTACTCAATGTCTTAGACTACTTCAAAAGCGACTTAAATATACAAGTTGTAACAGATTAAGCGCAATACCTCAGACACCCCAATTAGAATATTAAATAGAATATAAGTCTAAAACAACATCCGTAACTAAACAAATTGAAACCGTACCTAGACATTTTTTATAAAATAGTTATCCTTACTAAACGCAAAACGTATGTGCGTCATACAATATCCTTACGCAGACGCATACATTCATGCAATGTTAGCGAGCGATACGCACACGAGCGGATTGTATTAATTTATCATGATCCTGTGTTTCCATTTGAAGTTAAATGAAAGATTTTTCCGTCAAAATTTTACACCCATTTTTTATGACGGAGATCAATTTGGAAGTCGATTCTGAACCAACTACTTACAGGAATTGCGTTTATTCTGTTACTCATTGGCAACGATGCACTGGTCGAGTCAAAGCTCCAGAGTCTTGAACATCGACGACGAGTTGCAAGTCTATCGGTTTTCTATCGGTTACATTTCGGGGAGTGTGCGATGGAATTACACAATCTAATTCCACCAAGCCCGTTCCATCATCGGACTACGAGACAAACAGCGAAGCGCCATCGTTACATGGTGGACATCCCACCCATACGCACAAAACGTTTTGGGAATACCTTCATTATACGTACGGCTAAGGAGTGGAATTCCCTGCCGGAGTCTGTGTTTCCCGATAGCTATAACCTAGGAGTCTTTAAGTCAAGAGTGAATAGGTTACTTTTAGGTAAGCGTGCTCCATCTTCGACCACAGCATCACTTACCATCAGGTGAGATCGTGGTCAAACGCGAAACTATTTTAAATAAATAATAAAAAAAAAACTTTGTATTTGTATTTGAACACTCCGTTCTCTTTTTTTCAAGGAGAAAATTATCAAATGATGAATATCTCTGTCTGGGTGAAGCGAAAGGCAGTATCAGACTCGTACTGCCTAAAAACCCACCCTGTTCCTTTAGTTGCTATTGCGTTCCGGGCTGCGGTATCACATTAGAACATTTTCGGAACCCCGGCAGGTATTAGCCTATCCGGTCCAGTTATATTCAGTTCTGTTCAAACTGATTGAGGTAGATATTGTTGATACTTGGGTAATGTTAGTAAATTGAAATTGAAATTGAAAAACCATTTATTCGGTGATAAACACACACAACAACAAACAATAGAAAATTAGAAATAAAAATATAACACTAAGAATTTCGCTGAACATGTCTACACCGAAAGGGTTACCAACTCATCATTTGCTGAGCGAAAGACACCCAGCGCTGATTTTCAGTTGGCACCCAGCAGTGACACACGGACGCCGGTAAATAAACTTATGTTAGTGAATGTGTAGTGTATTAAATACATAAATGAAATAATATTGAATTGTCTTCAATTTACTTGACGTGGAATAATTTAACATATTTGGCTCCTGTTATACAGTTCACAACTAGTTTAGGAGCCAGGAAATTTAAATTTTAATGTAACTAATCTATTTGGCAATAAATAATTTTATGGTTTACTTCAACTATTTTAATTTTAACTCAGGCAGATATGTCTTAAGATTTGTAGGTCGTGGGTTTAAACTCAATAACCTTCCCCTTCTTACTCAATTATATATGTAATATTTATTAGTATATGATTTTGGTATTGTATGTATTTTATTATTATTAATTAATATTATGATGTTAGTACACTGACAGCCCTTAATCTGTCTCCTTTAAGATTGTCCATCCAAAGGTTGTCTGTTCACTCATTGAACACTAGTTTAATTTTTTTGTATCCATAGAAATATTGTAAGGTGTAAAATACAGTATATATAATAAATAAATAATAACCACAAAGTACGAATAATACAATATTAAGACTAATCAATTCTGTCTTCATTTTCCACTAAGAAAAGGTACTCCATAACTTTCTCTTTCAATAAAACCTTATTTTACTAAAACACAATTTCTTTCAACCGCAACAAAAATTTCACCGACACAAAAAAAGGATATTTTTTCAAATAAAATTACCACTTGCTAAAAGATTGAGTCGGAATAAAAGAAACAAGAACCAAAGACATGTTTCTGTTACCCACAAGTAATCCTTAAAGGACATATTTTTAAAAGGAATAGCTGCTGTTGCTTTCCGACGAGGCTGTTTAGAGTTAACAATTGTTTGTTTTAAAATACATTCATATCCTTACTAATATTATAAATGCGAAAGTATGTCTGTCTGTACGTTTATCTGTTTGATACGCGTTCACGGCTAAACCACAGCACTGACTTGAATGAAAATAGTTGAAGACCCACGGTCAAACATAGTCTACTTTTAAAAAAGGCCCGAAAGGTTTGAAATGGGGATGATTTAATATCGGTTTATATATTAAATTTACACGATCAAAGTCGCGGGCGACAACTAGTTTACTTCACTGCCACGTAAGTCTAGTGATTGCAAGCGCAACCGCTCAGCAATAGATCTCTGTTAAGATTCCGGGAAAAAAGTGGTATTGAGTCTGGAAGATATCGCTTTTAGCGATAAGACCTTCATTGTGCGTACGGCTAAGGAGTGGAATTCCCCGCCGGAGTCTGTGTTTCCCGATAGCTATAACCTAGGAGTCTTTAAGTCAAGATTGAATAGGTTACTTTTAGGTAAGCGTGCTCCATCTTCGACCACATCATCACTTACCATCAGGTGAGAGTCAAGCGTGAAAGTATTTTCAATAAAAAAAAAATCGGTTGTCTGTAAAGTCGGTTTACTGACGATAGTTTAACGTGACATGTTTCTGTTACCCACAAGTAATCCTTAAAGGACATATTTTTAAAAGGAATAGCTGCTGTTGCTTTCCGACGAGGCTGTTTAGAGTTAACAATTGTTTGTTTTAAAATACATTCATATCCTTACTAATATTATAAATGCGAAAGTATGTCTGTCTGTACGTTTATCTGTTTGATACGCGTTCACGGCTAAACCACAGCACTGACTTGAATGAAAATAGTTGAAGACCCACGGTCAAACATAGTCTACTTTTAAAAAAGGCCCGAAAGGTTTGAAATGGGGATGATTTAATATCGGTTTATATATTAAATTTACACGATCAAAGTCGCGGGCGACAACTAGTTTACTTCACTGCCACGTAAGTCTAGTGATTGCAAGCGCAACCGCTCAGCAATAGATCTCTGTTAAGATTCCGGGAAAAAAGTGGTATTGAGTCTGGAAGATATCGCTTTTAGCGATAAGACCTTCATTGTGCGTACGGCTAAGGAGTGGAATTCCCCGCCGGAGTCTGTGTTTCCCGATAGCTATAACCTAGGAGTCTTTAAGTCAAGATTGAATAGGTTACTTTTAGGTAAGCGTGCTCCATCTTCGACCACATCATCACTTACCATCAGGTGAGAGTCAAGCGTGAAAGTATTTTCAATAAAAAAAAAATCGGTTGTCTGTAAAGTCGGTTTACTGACGATAGTTTAACGTGACAACGTCATAAGAAAACACTGATGGAATGGTTGGTTGCTATAAACAATTGACACCACATTCACTTTTCACTGCACTTCATACTTGACGAAAACATGTAAATGTATTATTGTATAGCAGCTGTCCACGCGGAAGCATCGCTCACTCAAGTAGGAGAGAGACAGATGTCGAACGCTGCCGAACGCGGAGGCCGATTGTGCCTCTTTGTCGCTCGTTCCGCGCTCTCGCTTGCACTTCAAGCCTTAAATGGAACGCCTCAGAGCGAGGTAACGTCGCATGAGTCATGTATTTTCGTGCGTGCAGCCAGCTTCATCGAATTATAAGACGTTGTCACGTCAAAAAATATTTTTATATAAGTATGTTTAAATTTTAGTGTACAATAAAGTATATTCTATCTATCTATCTATCTATCTATTAGTGTGAAGTGCTACCCTCGTGCCTCCAAAAGTACATGATTTTTATACTCTAGTCGTCTCGAATTACCGTCCCATCAGACTATGAGAGTAAATATCTATACTATAATATTTTAAAGCGAAAAATTTTATTTGTTGGAACGCACTAATCTTCAAAAATACTGGGTTTATTTGGATGAAATTTGGTATGAAAGTATTTTCAAGCTTAATAATTATAGATACGCTACTTTTCAAAGAAGAGGATTATGTTTTATCGTGATAAAGTACACAGGTATGAAGCCCAGGGCGAATGAAAATTTAACAATATAATTTAGCATAGGCATTATACACCGTGTTATTTTAGTCGTCTTACAACGGCAGCTCACTTCATGTATCCAATCACTAATAAACATTCATTAACAAAAAAAAACATATTTATGAACATTTGAATAATTTAAAATTGAATATAACATTTATTATTATGACGTTGTTGTGCGCTAGGTTGAGCAACCTCTGATAAAGATGTCACCGCTCTTCCATGCTGGCCTTGGAAATCAAGGCTCGGTCCCCACCCGCAACAGGTTGTTTCAAACTATGTTTATACACCGTGTTATTTTACGATGCTTATGCATCGTCATAACGACACGACATATCGCCCCGATCGGATCATGTCCCCTAAAAGCACCGGACCAGTTTATTCAGAAAATATTGGTAGAAGCTGAAAGGTTCCGCGGTATTCGGGGCTGAATTAAACCCACGCTGACTGCATACCTGTAGACAGGTAGACATTCTCTACCAACCTTCATGGTTCAGAGTAGACTAACTTTATTCGCCGGTGGGGTTTTACGTACTAGGTTTTAAAAATACCGGAAAAATTATGTGTTTTTCAGTTAAAACAGTACACTATAGGTATTGAAACTGGGTCTGTTATTATGTTAGTCATTGGTTTTTCCTTTATAGTAGCATTGTTGATACATCGACGTGTTTTCATCGAAAATCCAAAGGCTTAACAAAGAAAAACGGAATTCTGTTTCGTGTGCTTAAAAGAAGTCCTTCTAGTTTTGTTGTTAATCCTTACGTCTTAAGTCTCATGCCGCGTTTGTCTGTGTGTATGTGCGCGATAAACTCAAATACTGTTGTACAGATTTTAATGCGTTTTCCACCAATGGATAGAATAATTCATGAGGAATGTTTTAGTATATATTTTAATTTAGTTTTATGTGAATTAGCAGAATAAGACCATGCGAAGCCGACCCGGGTCATTAGTAGTTTCATACGTCTTTTATTTTACGGATGGCAAAATCATCGAATGACTTCTCCCGTTCTTGGTGGAGCGGAAGGGAGTGTCAGACTTCTACTGACTAAAAACTCACCCCATTATTTCAGCTGCCCTTAAGTTCCGGGGCCACGGTAAATTCAAAGACATCCATCATTTGGGGAACGATTTTATTACTTCAATTCCTGTCATGTTTTTTGAGTCCTGTAATAAAATAAATCCTTTTATCAAAAAAAGGAAAGGTACTAAGAAAGCATAGAATAGATTAAGTAAATAAACTTTTCTTTTATTATTTAAATGAACCAACATACGAATATAATCAGTAGCGAATCTAACTAACCATACAAACCTATAAAATAATTAATTCCCAGATAATCACGTACCTTGTCAAAACACTGTCTAAATTACAGTGAGTGTATTTAATACTTTCATTAGGCGGTGAAATCAAAGGGTTTGCGCACCTTTGATGTTGCTGCTCGGCTTTGTTGCGTAGACAACGAGAACATGGCCTTATTGCGACCTTAGGCCTTATAATGAACTCTCACTAAGTAGGTAACAGATTTACTAACGCGTTGTTGTTGTTTGAAGTGATGTTAGTACTAGATTGTATAATCATTGCCATGTTCTCAAATTCATTAGCTGCGTAGCCTTGTCGTTCATTCTGTAGAATAGTATAGAATATTTGCGAACCCCACACTATTGCCGTGAAACCACTTCAAACACAAGTATTAACTTAGTTGGAGGGGTTAACAAGGTTTGCTAGTAATGTGAATTCTACCCACATCGTTACTCAGAGATACGATAGTCTACAGAAAAAATTATTCAAGTGAATATGGCTCAAAAATGCACTGAAAAAAAGTCGAGAGTGAATAAGTTACTTCAAGGCAACCGCTTCATCTTCGACCACATCATTGCTTACCATCAGGTGAGATGGTGGTAAACGTGTTCCTATTATCAATTAAAAAAAATCAGACCACTTGATGACACACAACGATATCAAGTTTTCCAAGCTGTAGCAGAAATCGCTCACCGACCAGATGGTCTGGCCAATTTAAGAATCAAGGCACATCGTAATTCCGGGCTTGCGGTAATCCGGGGTTGCGGAATGTTTCAACGAGATACCGCGTCCCTGAAACGCAAGGGTAACTGAATTAGAGTTTTAAATCAAAAGTCTAATAAATAAGTTTCAAGCTTCTAGCATTAAAAATGACGCAATTTCCATACAAACTTTCATCCCCTATTTCAACCCCTTACAGCCCTTTTTTCGCGTTAAAAACCAGCCTATGTCCTTTCTCAGTCTCTAGTCTATGTCCGTACCAAATTTCATTAAAATCGGTTCAGTAGTTTAGGAGTGTTAGTTCAGTAGTTTAGAGTTACTTTCGCATTTATAATATTAGTAAGGATAATTTTTATTCTGCACCAATTTTTTCGGGGGAAATCATTAAATAACTCCTTCTGCTCTGTGGAGTAGTAGAGAGTGTCAGGCGAATACTGACTAAAAACCTATTCAGTTCCTCCACCGCCCTTAAGCTTGATTAGATATTAATAAATACGACATTCAAATTATATATGAGTTTTATTTATAAATATTTAGCATAAAAATGAAAAATCCCGCCGAAAGTCACTATTTCGCGCGGACTAAGTCGCGGGCACAGCTAGTTTATCTATATTCAAAAAGCGGAAATGTTTTTTTTTTATTCGAATGCCCTAATCTTCGAAAGTGCTGGCTGGATTTGGATGAAATTTGGTGTGTAAGTAGCTTGAAGCTTGAGGAAGGTTATCGACTTGTACCCGATTACAAAAGAAGAAAGGTTATATTTTTAGCGTGATAAAGTCTACTGGACTAAGCCCAGTGTGACTGTCTACTATAAAAGATACCTATCCGTAGGTAAACTCGTTCACTAGTGCCTTTCAGAAATAAATGCACGAAGCCATGTCATGATAGACAATACATCCCAGAACCGTATGCAAAACCGAAATTGATTGCACGTATGAGCAGTGAATGTGAGATTGGCTTCCACGCTGCGAGTCACAGGTTCGTAATCCAGCCTCGACCAAATATTTGCATGGCCTACGGGCCACAGGTTGCCCTTAACACGGCCATTTGAGATTCGTATCTAAAATCGGTTGTGCAATACGGAATCAATCGTTGAAATGGCCAACGTTTTCCAAAACTAATATTGGGTATTCTCGTACCGAGATATCGTGTTACACTGTGACGGGGTTATGGAGGTTTGATAGAATATAAAATTCTAGATCCGTATAGACAGGTAACCGAACTAATTTGTACTAATATTATAAAGAGGTATTTGTTTGTATATAGGGGGTAATCTCCGGAGCTAAAGATCCAGTTCTAAACATTTTTCGTTGTTAGTAAGGTGCATTATATGTGAGTGCTATTTTTAGGGTTCCGTAGCCGAATGGCAAAAAACGGAACCTAAAGCCTTATTTTTATTTATTTTTTATTCATTATTTTATTATTTTGTCAAGGGGATAGAGGAATCATGTTAAGTTATAACTATAAAAGTTACCTAGATTTACTAATCCGTTTAAAATGATCTATTTTTGTATTAAGTTATATTTCCAAGTGTCTTTGTGCATACCACGTCAAATTTTACACTTGATTTACTTTATTTCTATAGTCATTGGCTCGAATAAGGTAGAACGACATGAAAACTGCTAAAGCTTATAAAATACACCCACATAAGACAAAACACAATATCTCATCAAGTTAAAAACAAGACATATTATACGCAAAAACAAACGCACAACACTTTACCCGACTGCGGAAAGGAAGGAAATGTCCTACATATCACGCCTGTAAAGAGAAAAATGCAGTTTTAGCCGCTCGATTTATTCTCCGTGTACGTTATACATTGCTGGTTGGCTGTATTCAGGAAACGTTGCGCCGGAACACGAGCTACAATGGTTATGATACATTGTATTTCGCACGATAGAGCTAAAGTGATTCAGGACGCTTTGGGATGGATTTATGGCGGGTAGGAGCTGTTAATATTTTTCATTTTATTTATATGGGATGTGTTTTATGAGAGTAATTTTTGTTTTAATAAAGTCCTGGTCAGAGAGGCATTTATTTATATAAACTTAACATTCTCAAATCGGTCAACGAAAACATCCTGAGGAAACTGGAAAGTCTTAGGGTCAAAAATTCTTTTTTTTTATATACAGCTTTTTAATTTCAATATTAATTAACAATTTTATAGGTTTTCGGGTCGTGTCACATTGGCAACCCACCGGATTTAGAAAGTGAAAGAGCTAAGTCCATATTTTTAAACTTTCTCATTGTATTATTTTTATTAGTATTACAGTAATGATAATCATGATATACCTTTTTGCCCTTTAATTTTATACCCATATTGTAGTATTCACAGCCGCCATGTTTGATATTTTGTAACGTCACCTATCTAAGAACACTTCTGCTGCTAAAAATAATCTAACGATACCTCAATTATGTAAATGCGTTCAATGGTTCTGGAAATATGAGGTTATAAAGACACGCACGCGCGTTTCTTGTATGTATATATGTAATATCATATATACATACAAGAAACGCGCGTGCTCAGCTCAGCATGTTTACCCATCCAAAACTCGACCTCAGCAAGCGTAACTTAAATTTAAAGAACGAATAATACTGTTATTTTTTACCCACGAGTGTTATGAGAAACTAGTTTCACGAATTTTCTGGGCGTGTGATTTTTATGATAGACTATATTTTTATATTAAGGCAATAATTTTTGAATTTTATTCTAGTCCTGATATAATTTGGGTGGCGGGAGTATAAAATTTTAGTATGTGCGGAACTGCGAATGTTATTGCTGAGAAATACATGTGGGAATGAAACTGTTGGTCTGTTTTATTTAGAATGATTTTTATTCTGAGAATTTTAGTGAAGTTTATCAAACGAATGTTGCTTGTATAATTGTTGTGAAACTCTATAATAGGCTTCAGAACCCCATGTGACATTATTATTGTATAATGAGAATTGTAAAAAAAGCTGTTGAGTTTCCTATGAATAAATAAATAAATAAATAAATAAATAAATTTATTCGGTTAAGTATTTTTTTAAACTGCATTTTTGGTCTAGAGGTTGTTAGTGTGACTGTTAAGCATTAGATCTCAAGTTCGATACCTCACTTGCTAGTTTAAATTTCGACCTTATCTTTCGTATCCTTTTTTAGGTTATTTTAAATTTTTTTTTTTTTTTTTGAGCTTGAAGGGACTGTAGACTTGAGTATCTGGTTTTAATTAGGGTTCCGTAGCCGAATGGCAAAAAATGGAACCCTTTTAGTAATGTCATGTCTGTCCGTCTGTCTATCTGTCTGTCTTTCTGTCCGTCCGTCCGTCCGTCTGTATGTCATAGCCATTTTATTCCGAAACTATTTGGATTATACGTGTGAACCTTGGTAAGTAGATGTGTTTTGTGAATTACTTTCGGATTTTTAGAAAACAAAAAATATATTTAAAATAAAGGGGGGCTCCCCATACATTGAACTAAAACAGATTTTTTTTATGAATCCTATGCTTGTGTGGTATCTATAAACAGGTCTTTAAAAATGACATTGAGGTTTCTAAAACCACTTATCATAAAGTTAATCGTTAAAAAGATATACGCTTCCAAAGTGGTAAAATATGTGTGTTCGCCCTCTAACTTCTGTAACAATGAATTGAAAAATCAAAAAAATATAACGTAAAGGCGCCTAATAACGACCCCTCAAAATCGGCTCCCATTACCGTCCGTTTCATAAAACTATCATTTTAAAGAGTTGCATTAAAGTTAGACAAGTCGTTGCTTTAGAGAAAATATAGATGTATTTGTAATGCAAATATTCATCACTTGCTTGTGCGCGTAAACCAACGATTTAAAGAATAATTGCACAGTTTGTCGTCGGACTCCGGATATAGAGCATATTTAGTAGTGTCCCGCTCCCGATTACGTAAGTACACCTATTTCTTTTTTAGCATAATATATAATTGTAAAGCAATCTAATGAACTTTTTAATTATTTTGATACCTTCTTAATACTTTCATAAACACAAATAATAACTAATTTTAATGAGATACAGCTTTATTTTGCTTCAAATTCAATATTAAAATGTGGCGGTGATAGGAACAATAATCTCAATTTTATTCCTATTACCGACCTAGGTCGTTGTTAGGTTTTTGACGAATATTTTAATTTCTACTTTTTTATGTTATAATGCATCAATTAATAAGTAGTCGGCTATACTAATTTGATTAGTTAGTGTGTCAAGTTGTATTTGACCTATTAACGCCATACATAATAAGAGTATCGATACTGTGAAAATCAACTTTATACTTATGTAAATGTTTTGATGAATGTAGGATGTACAATTCTCTAATATTGTATTTTTATAGTTAAAATACCATTAAAATAAAATTAGCATAGCTACTGGCACCTGTATAATCATACAAATATTCTAAAAAACAATACATTCACTCAATACATATTCATTTCATTGGGTCGGTAATAGGTTATACAGAATTTCTTCAATAGAACCTATTACCGATGTACCTGTACTTTTTAATCGACTTCAAAAAGAATGAGGTTCTCAATTCGTCTGTATGTTTTTTTTTAGTTTTTATGGATAGTGTGTTAGTAATTATTTTTATTTTTTTTGCCTAGTAGGTAAATATAATGTAATTAACATTAATAACAATTTAAAATATTTAGAAAAAATATAAAACTGTAATTCATTTTTCATTAAAAACTATTATTAAAAATCACCTATTGACTTCCACTTACTATAATTCTTAACCCACTGCTAAGCAAAGGTTTAGTAGTTTAGTATATTCGACTAGGTAAATTTTGATTCAGAAACATGGAACGATTAAAACATATGTAATATACAGATAATCAACTTGACTCTGCATTGATGGCTATCGATAATGGAGCAAGTATCTATGAAACCTCAAAGAGATTTGGAATTCCTAGAACAACTCTTCGTGACAAGAGAAATCACAAGTACTGAAAATTGTGGGGTTCAACCTGTCTTCACCAAGCACGAAGAACGCCATTTAATAGACTAGATTCACTGTTATATTTCAATATGTAATTCATATTATGAAGCATATCTCTTAAGACTGATTAAAGGCTGGTTATAATTATAACATTCTGTATTCTAAATAATTAAACCCACACGAGCATTTTTATTTGACTGAATTTGTTCTGTTCATTTAGCGGTCGGTAATAGGTGCCACAAAAACGGTAATAGGAACACACCCATGGTTTGAGTCGGTAATAGGAACATAGCCCTTTTCATCAATTTATATATTTTTTTTAATATTTATTTCATTTTTTCGAATTGTTTCTATATCTGACTGACAAGATCGTTAGTTTCAGTACTTGAATAAAAATAAAAAATGACACCAGTTATTAAGCGTGTGCTTATTTTTTGCACATAAATGTGAACTTGGCTTAAACTGGCTGTGCGACTGTAGGTGCGTTTACGTTATATGTCTGTAGATCTTTATGTAAACTTTCAAACTAAATTGGTTTGAACGAGATCAGGTCAACCGTTATTGAGATACAGTATATTTTCTAAAACCGTAAATATAACTTTGTAATTGATACAAACGATAGCGTTTTTTACAACTACCTACGCCAAATAACTTTGTTTTTCATAGGAAAAACAAAGTTATTTGGCGTAGTTGTAAAAAATTTAAATAAGCTAGTCTTAAGAAATTTGTAAGGTTTTTTTGTCCAATAAATATACATATTATATTATATTATTATAGTTACTACGGAACCCTTCATGGGCGAGCCAATTTTTTACGTTAATTTAAGAGTTTTAATTTTTCTGAGCTTCAAGGGACTGTAGACTTGAGTATATGGTTTTAATTTCAACTCAATAACTCCACGCGTTACCAAAATAAAGAATTTACAGACAGATGAACAACAAAGTGATTCTATAAGTATTCCGTTTTGTTCCTTTTTTTAAGCTAATAATATGAGTAGAATTCACATTACTAGCAATCTTGTTAATCCCTCCAACTAAGCTAAATGATTGTACCTGGAGTTGGTTCACGGCAATAGTGTACCTAATGGGTAGGGTTCGAACTCGCGTCCTCTCGATCACAAATCCTATACCGAAGCCATTAAGCACGGAACCCTAAATAGAGCAAATACAAAATAGGTTCCATAAGTAAACATCTTATCTTCAATTCATTCCATTTACAGCCACCACAAACAGAACACAACTATACCTACCCACATACAAGTCTGCTTCACGTACGAAATACATAACTCTCACACTTACGCCCGCATGAGACATTTGTCTCATAAAATATTCGTGTCTCTACAAGAAACTATTCAGACTACTTGAATTTCTACATATGCTTTTAGTATAACACAAGTAAAAATGGAAATGGATTTTCTAGATGCCTTGTCATATCTGATGCTATGTTTGTAAGTTTAATCCTGAATTGCGAAAGGGGATTTCACAGCTGTGATGTGTGTGCCCTGAACGGAATTGAATTTTAAATTCATTTAATGATTTTGTCTTTGATAAACACTGAGTTAGAAAACTTTCCAAAAACCTATTCATCAACATTTACTTTTATTCTTACTAATTATAGTTTCAAACCTTGTACTATGTCAGTTATGAAGAGCCTCCTAGCACAGATGCTTCATATACTTAAAAGGAGCTACTTAGTTTAAGAGGAGGCTCCCTAAATTGTATGTAATTTTGTATTAATATTCTGAAACAATCACGCATACAATCAAAATGGAACTTTAGTATATGATTTATTGGATCTTTTTCTTTACATGTCTAGACCAGTTTCGTAACTGGAACATTTTCGCTCGATTCATTTTTTAATCGATAATCATATCTTTTTTAAAGACTATTCAAATTTTAATCAAGATTACTCGGCTTTTGTCTAAAATTAGTATTGACAGTAAGAAAATATAGTTTATTATCCAAATATAGGACATTTTTTCTCTAGATCAATTATTACTTTAGTTATAAACGAAATAACAATTGAGACTTACGACATATAATTTTGAACCCGAATATGGTAAAAGAGCGCGCGCGATATTCAACTTTATTACTGCTGCGTTAGCGTTTAGCAGACAACGGCAGTTTCGAAACCGAACTTGGTGAAAGAGCGTACGCGATATTCAACTTTATTACGGCTGCTTTATTAGCGTTTAGCATACAACGGTCTAACCGGGGTGGATGGGGGCGGAGCTAGCGTGAAAATTATTTTGGACTGCCTGGTCTTAATACTCTTAATAAGCCTATCAAAGCAAGAGCTTTTTTTAAGAGTAAGTTATATAATTATAGTTTGGGTAAGGTAAGCAGGAGGTACACAGGAAACTCCAGGAGTTAGGGAGTGATAGGGAGTGGAGATGTAGAGATCTGACAGACCGTCGCTCCATGTAAAATACCGATGAAAAGACTAAGTATGTAATAATTTACTGGTTTCAAATTAAATATTTCGTAATACCAGATTTACTCCAAAACTAATCTGAATATGTAATAGTGTTGTAACACAAAGTTATCGATATAAATGTAACGCAGTCCCATTCCTAGGCCAGAGGTCCCCAACCACAACGCAATGGGTGCTATAACACGGCTCTTGTAACAACGGGACCCCATTACATCGGCACGAGCCTGTTTCACAACGGTTTGAATATAAAGGGTAGACATTATGTGTGGGCAGAAATGGAGGTGGAACTTATCTGTTACGTTTTTGTGAAAGATTTTTGTAATTATACATAATATCCCTACTAATATTTGGAGCTGCTTGTCCTGGAGAAAGATATGGGCAAGTTTTTTGGCTGGTAAACAGCTTATAATATGAGTTAAGTTGCTGGCGGAGGCTAAAGAAAATAAGTGTTAAGGTTGTATAGGGAATAAACTAACTATAAAAATAGTTTTTGATTTTTACTCATGATTTCGAATTGAGCGTTGGAAATAGATACGCGTGGAAGGAAATAGTATTTTAATTCGCAGAGAAGAAATTCCCGTATTTCTTTTTGGGGTGAATATAATCAAAGGACTCCTTCCGCTACTGCTCGATAATCCCGCCGGGATTGTCTGACTACTACTGTCTTAAAATCCAGCCTATTCCCTAAGTTGTCCTCGCTTTCCGGGGCCGCGGTACATCATTAAAATATTCCCACAACCCCGACAGGCATTGGCTCTATTGGGCGCCGTCATTAGTGTTACTCTTAGAGACGCCCGTGGAACTCAATGCGCCGTCGACTCGGAAATAAATTACTCCCTCACATTCATTTTTCTGAGCTATTGAATAGAAGTACTGACAAATAAAATGACTATTCCATCCCACTTTACAGTCCAAAAACTTTACGAAATATCCGTAGGCCATTGGCTACCTCAAGTATTCATAGCCACTGTGACGTCACAGGCCTGTAATGGAGGTACCGTCATTACACGCGAGGTGGCGTTAAGAGCGTCATCAGACGCGGTTACTACGTATTTGAGGAGGGATGGGACACGTTGGACTATCGATATCGACAGTTTTAAACTGGGAATGAAAAAAAGTACTCAAGAGTACGTAATAAATATTATTATTTTAATGATTGTGAATTGAATTTATTATGAAAATGCTGAAAATTGAAGAGCCAAGATGCATTGCTTTTTCTCAAAGAAATAGGATTTTGATACTACTTTGAGAATAATTTATTTTAATTTGACGTCAAGAACATAATTATCATTATTTTAATTAATACTTCGATATCCTGAATAAATACTTAACTAACGAAATAAAGTACACGTGTTAATAATATTATACGCCAGTATCTAAAGCTACTAAACGAGCAATCCAATTTACGAAAAATACTTGGAAGATAAATTATATTGGAATGATAATAAACAATAAATTTCATTTTCTGGAATATCATAAACGTAAGCAAATACCAAACTAACTAGTAAAAACATTATATCCGTCCCCAGAGGCGAAAAAACATACCTCGGACGATATGTTTAGAAAATAAACTAACTTGAGGCCATTTTGTTTACATAATTTCAGCGATTTCAAATTATTTTATAGTATACGCTTATCCATTTTGTGGTAAACCAATCATTGGTTTATGCTAATTTTGATTTTGTTTCTGATTGCTTTCAATGAACTTATCAGCTGATTTAATTTAATAGAAAAGTTTATCAAGTTAAAAGCGTGCTATAATTGATTATTATGACTGAAATATAGTATAATGGTGCTGTCAGAAATCAAACATATTGAATTGTTATAAATATTATTTTTTTTATAAATAATTATTTCGTTGTATGACGACTACTGTGAGATACAAAATTTAAATATAAGTTAATTTAGTATTAAAACATTGAATTTTGTTAGATTAAATGATTTAGGGGATATTTTGGTATTTTTGATGATCTTTAGTGGAATTAAATTAAATTAATCAAAAACTGAATGAACTAAAAATTAATCAAATCGAACTACTGTTTTTAATTGAGGTTACCCCAATAATAATTAAACATATTGGGACTTCCTTTCCCTTATGACTTCATATAATATTTAAGTAAGAATGTGCTTAAATTATTCTTACATTTACATTTAAAGCAAGTTGAAATAAAAGTCATCGATGTGAACACATCAAACAAAATTTGAGAAACGGTTTTGTACTTCTTGAAATAATATAACCAAACTTCTTCCTAATCTTATTAATGCGAAAGCTTGTGAGGTTGGATGTATAGACGTTTGGAATATCCATCCTTATAAACTTTCTCGCTCTCTCGTCTTACTCTTTCACGCAAAAACTACTGAACATATCTGAATGAAAATTTGTTAAGTAAATAGTTAACATCCTGGAATAACACATAAGCTTTTTATCCCGAATTCCCACGGGATCGGGATTTAACACATTTTTATCGATATTTAGCAACACAGGCGTGTCCCATCCCTCAGAATCGAAAGGGTCCTACTACACTCATTTCACGTGACATTACTCGACTTGACCCGTCTATAGCCGCTGTAGAATGTCCGGTGTTACAAGTTATAGGTGGTAGCGGGTCATAAACGATGGCCGAAGTTTTAATTGTAAGCCATCAAAGTTAATTTATTAGTGCGGATTTGAAACAGTTAAGATTACACACTGAGATAGACATGTTCCTTTATAACATGACATAGTAAGGATTACAAAGAGGTAAAGTAGACCTACATTTTGCTAGAACAGTTTAAGTACAGTATAATAGGAAAAAAGAAAGAAAGAAAGTACATTTATTTGGAGTTGGTTCATCAAGTGCATTCACACACAAATGAATATTAAGTTGAAAACAAAAAAGACAGTACTTGCCTTATGGCTGCGCCAAAAAAGTCCACTTCAACATTGATGATCAGTAGGGAATCAATCTATTGCCTACAAACTTTTTTGTGAAAATCAGTCACGCATGTCAAGTTTTTGACGTGAATTAAATAAAATATAGGTATAATCATAATCCAACCTATAACATTCTCACTGGTGGGATACTGCAGGCCTTGTCTTTAAGAAAGGAAAAGGACCGTAATCCAATACGCAACCCCAGTGCGGTTTGGTGAAAGTTACATGACTTCGAATTTTTGGGCATAGTACATGCCAGTTACCTTATTGAGCATTTTAAATGTGACACATTTTTTTAGTAAGTAAAGTTTTCTTTTTCTTACATTCTAAATTAGTACGTTATTTGGAATATGGAGCCCAAAAAGCAAAGGCTTCTTCCAGTATTTTTACACTTTTAAAATTCTATTTTTAAGCGCCCATTTCCCTCGCTCGCGCTTATCACATAAGGGCTATCATTACACGAATATTCGACAATCATTGGTCCGAAACGCGGGCATTTTTTACAAATGCCCCGGATTTTGCCCAGGGGATAAAAATGGGCCACTTTTCATCGTCGTTTCACTCGTAATGGCGGATCCTGTGTGAGCTCGGTAGATGTGGGTGATAATGCTCATGGATGTGATGTGATGCGACATTGGTATTTTAGTGTTTATAGTAGTTTAGTTAATATTTTTCCTCTGTTCATGTTTTTATTGTATATAATACACTAGAAGTTGCATAGGGATTCGCACCCATGGCTTTTACCACGATAAAAATTACTCTCCTTTTGGCTTTTATGCAGTCAGATAAAAACTCCTTAAATAGATAGATAAAAGATTTATTTGGTACAACAACAGGAGACACAAAATAAAATTTACATAAAACACGTAAAAAAACAAAAATAAAACATACAGTTAGTAGGAATAAACATAATGAAATAAAGTGAAATTTCATAGATTAAAAAACAAAAAAATCATTTAAACGAGACGAGTGCGCTGTGTGTCTTGAGTTTGCACCAAATGGGTGCCCAGCTCAGCATGTTCCAGGTAGGCAATACCTAGCGCTGATATTCTGCTGGGTCCTTGCAGTGATATACGGACACCGAGTAGCGATGAGGCAAATATAATTATATGATGTGTAATTGTGTAGTATTCTGTGTGTTTAATTACATTATATATATAGTATGTTATATTTATTATACTACTGCTGTACTACCCCCAATGTCATAATTACAGTAAGTCAAAAAAATTAAATGTTGGGAAATCGCACTTTTGTTTAGAAATGTTTAAATTGGTGTATCTTGATAATTATAGCAGGTAGCTTAAATATTACTTCACTTACTTGCTGTATATCAAGTAAGTGAGTGAGCAGATATACGTAACTGTAACAATGTAATAGACTTAACAATTAAAAAGGGTGATATAATGGGCGGTCTTATCGTATAACATTAGATTAAAAAGAACCATCAATATTTATCAAATAAATTATATTGAGGACTAATCTACAAACATGTATCTTTTGTTAAATATTGATAGTTTTTTTAATTTAATCTAATGTTATACGATAAGACCGCCCATTATATCACCCTTTCTAATTGTTAAGTCTCTTACATTGTTACAGTTACGTATATCTGCTCACTCACTCACTTACTTGATATACAGCAAGTAAGTGGCTTACGGATTGGTTTTATTTTTTATGAATTACACAAGTTATAAATACAGTAACTATACTTACTGTGAAAATGGGTAGCTAAAACGCCATATTTAAATAATGCCAATCTACCGGAACATTAGTTACTGTAAATATGATAGTGAAAATATGAAATAAAACATAATTTTAATACAGTAAGTCTACTTACTATTATTATTATAATGAACGATTGAGTCTTCTCAACATTTACTGTGATTGTGTTTATCGTAACTTTGTTAATAACTTAGATATAAAGATAAAGAAAAAAATTCCTTATAGGGCTTGATTTAAGGATCACAGTAATGTAAAAAAAGTCATAACACCAGTAACACGACTTACTGTAATTCTGACATCGGGGGCAGTATACACAATATCATCCAAATAAATCAGTTTCATTAATCCTTATAATATAAGCATAAATCATCATCCCTTTTCCCAACTATGTCGGGTTCGGCTTCCAGTCTAACCAGATACAGCTGAGTACTAGTGTTTTACATGGAGCAACTGCCTATCTGACCTACACTAGCCAGTGGCTGGGTAACATGATACCCCTTGGCTAGGTCAATGCCATATTTACTGGCTTCTGACCTGTAACGAATGACAAAGATGTACAATGCATTCACAGGCACAGAGAAACCTTGATATGTTAAGATAGTAAGGCAAAGGTTGCTTAACCTTGAAGGTGAACCCAAACCCCATACCAACATAAAAATAAAATAATATATTTTGGAATGTGTTCTGAAAAGTTCTTTCTATACAACGTGTAACAGAATAAACGCAATTCCTGAAAGCTAAAGGTTCAGAATCGGCTTCTGAATCGGTTTCCGTCATTAAAAATAGGTGTTAAATTTTGTCGGAAAAATCTTTCTTTTAACTTAAAACACAGTATCATGACAAATTAATACAATCCTTAATTCAAGGAAATGCGCTTGTGTGCGTATCGGCCACTAGTATTGCATGAGTGTATGCGTCTGCATAAGGATATTGTATGACGCACATACGTTTTGCGTTTAGTAAGGATAACTATTTTATTAAAAAAAATCTAGGTTTGGTTTCAATTTATTTAGTTACGGATGTTGTTTTAGACTTATAATTTAATATTCTAATTGGGCTGTCTGAGGTATTGCGCTTAATTTGTTACAGCTTGTATACACTATAAACTATCTTTGTCAAGTCCAAGTTTTACACGTACAAATGTGTGACAAAAATATGCAAATATGAAAATTAAATTGGGCTTCAAGAAATACAAATTGGTATTGGCGCGTTTCACAGCATAGGAATATTGATCATGAAAATAAATGTACAACATGTAACATAATTAATGCACATCCTGAAATTAGTTTGTTTCAGGATGTGCAGAATCGTTTACTGAGTCGACTTTTATCGTATTTAATGTAAAAAAAAATATCGTAATTTTTATCCCAAAGCAATTAAATCTACGTAAATTACACTTTCGCTGTATAGTAAAAACAAACTATGGACCGTAAATTAAAATAGTAACTTTTTAAATGCAGATTTATATAAATTCCGTCATTCAGTACACATTACAGAAAAAGAAACTCATTTGAAGTAAATTGAATTGCATTGTATAATATTATAGAACCTAAAAGTACAGAATTCCAACAGTTGTGAACATTGCGATCCCATTATCAGAAGTAAAATAGTATTATTATTATATACTATTATTATTATTAAAGAAAGTTAAAGACTTAAAAAAACCGGTTTAAACAAGTAAAACTAAAAATTCAGAGTATGTATTATGATAATAACAAAATTTACTAAATGGGGTGTTTGAGGGTGTGCGTTTATTACGATACATGTTGTCTATATTATAAAAATTATACTTCACCAACGCTCTTATATATCCGAATAACAAAGAAAACGCAAAGCCCTCACTAGAAGACGTAATGCGCTTTGTGTATCAAGAGCTGTACGCACCTCTTTTGCTTAAAGATTCTTCTCATTCCGTGGTGGAGTAATATTTAATAAACTCAATAAAGAAATTGATATATATACCTGTCGCAAAGCTGAATGCAAGAATAAACTTAGAAAAAGGTTATTTGAACTAAGCTACACTGACACTGAAAAATTGATTGAGATGATTTCTTGATTTTTGCATTTTAGTCATTCATTTTTTGCATACATGCAAGCATATATTTATATATATATATATCGGTATAATGTAGTAATGTATTCCAAACTGACGCACGCACGTTTACACACATATACACACCCTCACGCACACACACATAAACATAGACACATACACGCACACATGTGCGTACGCATGCACATTGAACATATTAGCTCATTCATCCACTCATATATCTGCTTACTCACGACGTCAACAGTTTGAACAACATAATTTAATGGGGGGCCTGGAGTTCTAAAATACAGGCCTAGGCTTAGTTTAGACTCCAGATCTCCCACAAATTACACACTTTGCCAAACTTTCTGTGTCTGACTGTAATTTATACTCACGTTGATATGTAATTTGTGGAGATAAATAAAGAATTTATTATTATTATTATTATTATTATTATTGATTAATGCTTATTATTCTAAAATTGGTGATGGAAGACATCGTGAGGAAACCGGTATATCCTTTTGGGACTAAAAATTCGAAGACGTGTGACGTCTACCAACTCCCACTTGGCCCGCGTGGATAATGGCCCATTCCCACTCACAGAGAGGAGACGTCTTGTCTCCCAGCAATGGGAACGTAATAGACTGAATTATTATATATCTATCGTTATTATTACCTATGTATTGTATTGTATTTATATTTATTTCAAAAAAAAAATTCTCTATTTTTATGAGTCATGTAGTAAGTACACTAATTTAGCCCTCCCCACTATAATTAAAGTTTTTAAAGTCCTTCCAAAGGTTGTCTGGAAGATATCGCTCTCAGCGATAAGACCGCCATTGTAACCATAGAATAAGCAATATTGTAAAATAGGGTCAGTGGGTCGTCTTAGGGGCTAGGTGTGTTTATTTCTGGTGTATAATAAAGTATATTCGATGTATCTATCTTAAAAATTCGAATTAATCTCTTTCCCAAACGCTAAAACAAATCTCTCCAGATTCCCATAAATTTTCGAATTTAACTGGAAAAATCAATCTAAATTACAGTAACATGGAAGGAATTCTATGGCCATTAGTCAAGATTACTTGGCCACAAAGATAAGCGCGCACTATGTCTGGAAAGAGTTATTTTGCGGAATAAAGTGCTCATTCCAAAACCATTTGTCGTGCGATCGCGATGTATGAACGGCTTATAATATAATATGACGGTAAATTCTTATTGAACGGTTCTAGATTTTAGAGAGAGAGAAATTCGAACAATATTAAGCTTGGTTTGCTGTAAAATTCGTCCGGTATTAAGTTGGTTAGTCCTGCATTTATCTACACATAACAATTCTAGATTAGGAATTAAAGAATGAGGAATTTCGGCTAGACTAAATAATAATAAATATACAAAGATATTTAACTAATCAATGTTTTTAAAAAGCGTACTCCTATAGATACAGAAATCACAAAATGATTTCCATACAACAGTGATAAGACACAATCAATGCACACAGAACAGTAACTTCGTGAAACATCGTGTATGTTCGGGCACAGTCGTAATTTCTCGGCGAATGTCACAACTTCGCGAAAGTTAAAGTTTCTCATTCGGAACTCATTAGCTGCACATGTTTATAGTTTACGAACATGTTGGTTATAATAATATGTTGGTGGAAAAGTGGGAAAGTGAACAAACATTTGTAGATGCTGGCCCTGTTTGAACTGGTAGTGTATTTATTAACCGACTTCAAAAAAGGAGGAGGTTCTCAGTTTGTCTTGAACTTTTTTTTATGTATGTTTCGGAAGTCGGTGTCAAAAACGAAAATATGTACAAAACTAAAGACACCGACTACCGAAACTAAAATAATTTTTCACTTGGCAGTGTTTTTTGGGAAGACGGTTTTATTTTTTGTTAAAAAGTTGTTTTTTGTTAGAAATACGAATGAGACCCTTTAAAGCAAGATGAACAGGCATCTTCTGGGCTCACTCGTCCCATAGTAGACCTCATCTATCGCTTACCATCAGGCGAGATCGAGGTCAAGAGTGGGCCCATCAGTAATAAAAAAAACCGGTCAAGTGCGTGTCGGGCCACGCGCAGTGTAGGGTTCCGTAGTTTTTATAACAGCCAAGTGCGTGTCGTATTCGCTGACTAATCGTTTTGTACCATGCTCTAACTAAAAGCCAAACATGACTACCTAACTAATTTGACTTCCTATACAAATCCTCACCTGATCCGACAATTTTGCACGGAAAGTTTTAATTTTTTTTAGAGATTTGTATAAAACTTGTCATAGCCGGTGTTTTGAATTTAAATACGGACACAGAGCTACACTACTCAATCGTCACAAGAAACTAGCACGATACAACTGGCGCTTAGCGCCATCTATTGACATTTCTATGGAGTTGTTCGAAATTTTCGAGTCAAATACAATTGGTCGACTATTACTCGTAAACTTGTAAAGCCCACTTATGTGTGATAGTTTTCCTTTAAATTTCGTTATATATAGGTACTACTGCCGTGACATATGAATTTCTAACTACAACCGTTTAGTTGAAAGAGGGGGGACACTTGACTCTAACGAAAATTGGTACTTTAAAGCTTGATAAGTCACGAACGGTTTACTTAATCGAAGAACGTTCTTACCAAACCCCTAATATTTTTGAAAGACCTATCCAAAGATATCCCACACTAAGGGATGAACGGAAAAACAAAATTATCATCCCACTTTACATGTATGGGAGGTACCCTAAATAATTGTTTTTTTCAAAATTTTATTTTACCACTTTTTCGGCGTCCATAAATTGTATACTCATGCCAAAGTACAACTTTCTAGTACCAATAGTTTTTGAGCTAAACCGCGGACAGACGGACAGACAGACGGACATGGCGAAACTATAAGGGTTCCTTGTTGACTACGGAACCCTAAAAAGATGGTCATGGTAGCAAAATTAGCAATAAAGAGACCGCTTATCTGACCTCCACAGCCCAGTAACTGAGTGACACGACTGTTGACAAGACTGTAGTTAGATTTGTAGCCTCGGAGTACGCATAAATACTGTCAAAAATTTACAAATGACAACCAGAACCAGAAGCCAGAAGAGCTTTACGTGCTTTTCGAGGCACAAAGGAGATAGATAGATATTTAAAGATGGTAGCCCATTTAGGAATTGACCTCCAAAAGCGTTGCTTTACCTTGACTGTGCGCCTGTTACTAGGTAACCCATCCTCCGATCGACCTTTGCAAGCGTCGCTTAACCTAGAATATTGTCTCGTGTGGATGTGACTATTTATCTACGAGCTCCTAAAGGCCCTACAATATGGATTAGTTCCGTTCGAAATCGAACCCGCGACATACAGGTCAGCAGCCAATGACTCAAACATGTAGGTAATCACCGTGAGTCTATTATTTCAATAAAAAAAACTAGGTCCATAATTTTAGTAGCCGAAATAAATGATTTGATATTCCAAAATTTAAGGAAATCGTTCCAAAATTGCAGATATCATCAATCTTGAACTCTTTTTAAAACTAAAACTAGGCAATTTATCATTTGGAATCTGAATCGGTACTTAATATACAAGGAGATAATGTGACGTCACCGTATCGTTTCCACTTCAGCGTCGTATTTCAAGACATTTAGACAAAAGACTTGAGAGCTATTTGTCTTGGTATTATTTATTCAGTTTTTTCGTGAAAGATGAGACATGTAAATTAAATTAAATTCCGTCTTTGATTTCAAAATGTTGTGTTTTCTCAAGTGTACACACGATACTTTACTTTTTATTTTGTCTTGCTTTCAATTTGTCAAAGTATATATCTTGAACGACTGAGCAAATATTGACACTTTCACTTGATGATAGGAAGTTACATGGCAAACTATAGTCTACTTTTATCTCGGAATTCTCATATGATCGAGATTTTTGAATGATAAACGCGAACGAAGTCGTCTGTACAGCTAGTATAAATATGAATGTGGTTTCTAGCCAAAGAGAAGAATTGTTAGCGATAATAAAACTAAATATGTTTTGAGTATGTAGTTTATTGATTTTGTTCATTTAAGTAAATAGTACACCGTAGACTACCCACGTATTTATTCCTTCTGTATCTTCGAACAATTATAGTACAATTGGTGATCGAAGTTCTGTGTCAAATCTAAATCCAAATCCAATCCAAAGGTTGTCTGAAAGAGATATCGCTTTTAGTGATAAGACCGCCCATTTTATCACTCTTTTTAGTTGTAAAGTCCTTATTTGTTTCTGTTATGGTGTACAATAAATAGTATATCTATCTATCTACATAATCTATGTTAGGTTGTCAAATAAGTGGGTATATTTCGCTACTACATTCTTTAAATATTTAGTTACTGTACAATTATATCTGTAGAAATTTGTACGCCATATTCTAGCTGTTAACAAGATTATTGCATCTGCCTAACTGTAAATTTTCCATAAAATAAATATCTATTAAAAATAATTATAGCTGAAGCCAAGCATTGACACTAGTATAGTAATCATCACTACCCTCTATCTGCAAAACCAGCTGACTCAATAACGACACCCCAAAAATACAAAATCAAAATGCACATTGTGCAATAAAAGTAAACCGTCATTTAAATTCGCATTAACCCAAAACTAAAACGGAACAAACACACCAAAATCAGTTCCCGCTGAAACAGGAATATTCCCTTTTAAATAAATATCGTTTTGTAAAACTATACCGGTTTTAACATCGTCTGTTCGACAGTTTTGTCCAAATGGAATTTCCACAGACCACGTATTCCACACAAGCAGCTACTATAGTGTATTCACGGAGACGAGTTAGTATAGCGCCTTCTCTATCGCACATTATCATACAAATGACAAAGACAAAAAAAACTTTTTTAGGGTCAGTGGGCGTTAACAATACCTTAGAAATGTAAATGTGCGTTCACACTGAGCTTCTTAAAAGTTCGCTTAGGTTATTCCTGCGGCTTCGTTTGTCGTATAAATTGAGAGACATTTATTTGATAGAATTTTTTTATGGGTACCTACTTTTTTATATATCTGATGGATATGAAGGAAAGAAATAAAATCGAGAGTTAATGATTAAATTTTCTTTATTTTATAATATCTACCTATACAAGTTTATAACATATCATCATCACTCTTCGTACTATCACTACTGTCGTCGTTTCCTACATTTATTATGAATCTTTCAGTCATTGCTTCCACATTTCTGTCCATGGCATACAGTCACAAGTAAGAGCACGTCTGCACAGTACGGGAAGTATGAGTAGACTAAAAAGTACTCGTACTGTGTACACCGCCTTAGCGTTTATCACTGACCAATCGCAGTTAAGAAATTGTGTGAGTGAGATAGCGCTCTACTAACTCGTCTCCGTGAATACACTATAGAAGCACCATTACAAACGAACCATACTAATGTTGCCCTTGTATACCTATAGTACTTTGTAGATGTAATTATTACAACATTGATTCAGGCCTGTTCAGTGGACCTCGTGGCTAAATAATAGTAACTGCATACGTTGATCTTTTGCGAGAATGTTCTAACGAGATACCGCGGGTTACGGGGTAAGGGCAACTGAAGGAGCAGAGTGGATTTTTAGTCAGTAGAAATCTGACCCTCCCTTCCGCTCCACCCTCAGTGGGAGGAGAGATCTTCAAGGCTTGTTGTGGCAACGCTTGTTGAGGTTGATCTGTGAATTGGGATCTTAACATATCGAACTTCGTAAAAGCAAGTAAAAAACCCTGAAATAAATACAGTCCATCAAAACTAATCTACTGTACTGTTTTTTCTTTCTACTGCATAAACTACGCACTAGTTGTTGTTAGCGTTATTTCTGCACTATTTTATAATGTATTAATGTTATAATTTTGTTTTTGCATGCTGTGTCTATCGCGTCATATTGTACACTATGTTTGTAACATATTTTCAAATCAAATCAAATTTATTTATTTGTTAACATAGGTAAAGCATGTAATATAAGGATAAACAGTGTAACAATTGTAGATACGCCAATAAATAAATAAATAACAAAGAGTGCACCTACGCTTGCGCATACACTTATGCACTATAATATTTCCCTCATTAAAAAAAAAAATCATCTATGACATCTCATGCGGCAACGACACACTCAGAACTCTGTGTCAACATTTACTACAAACATAGAGAACCCGTGACATTACTGACTATTTTTACGACAGCCAAGATTTGCGTGACAAGCGCCACAAGCTTTATTTGCAATGGTGCCTCTAGTTGCTCCAAGCTCTGTGACTCAAATGGAACACTAGAACGAAATATAAAACAGTCGGGACTCGGGACCAACGCCTGTGCTGGAAACAGGCCAGGGTTAAATAAATATGTATAAACCACAGCAAAATTATACTTTTTGGTAGAAAACATTTTGGCTGGAAAACATTCTTTGTCTACAAGTGAAAATTTGAGAGGATTTTTGCTGATTTTGAGACGGAATGGTTCTGTTTAATCAGCCATTTTTTTCGGATTTTCTTGTGGGAAAGAAAAAGAGTTTTAAATTTTGTGGTAAAAGGGTGTGATAACCTTTTTTGTGGTTCCATGAAATATTTTGCAGTATAATGCTTTCCTTAAAATAAAGTAATAGCATTCGTGATATTTAGTTTATTTTAAATCTTAAATTGAGATTTTAACTAAAGGGCTAACCGAATACAGCTCAGTACTAGTGATTTAAATGAAGTGATTAAAAAATTGGCCAAGTGCGAGTCAGACTCGCCCATGAAGGGTTCCGTAGTAATTACACCTAATAACTTTGTTTTTTATAGTGTTTGTATGAATTACAAAGTTATATTTGCGGTTATAGAAAATATGCTATATCTCAAAAACTGCTGACCCGATCTCGTTCAAATCAATTTTCGTTGAAAGTTTACATTAAGATCTACAGCAGATATTTTTTTATAAAATCGGAATGCGGTTCACAGAACACATCTACCTACCAAGTTTCACATGTACAGTCCTTGTATCCTCCATAGTTCCGGAATAAAATGGCTGTGACATACGGACGGATGGACAGACAGACAGACATGCCGAAACTATAAGAGTTCCGGTTTTTGCCATTCGGCTACGGAACCCTAAAAAGATTACTAGCAAAGTGGGTATAATTCACGTTACTAGCAATCCTGTTAATCCCTCCAACTAAGTAAATTGTGTCTTTACGGCAAAAAGATCAACCCATGAGTCAGCTTATTTAGCCACGAACTCCTCTAGAGATGACTTAGCGTCCACTAGTCTTTCTTAATTTTATTGATTTATTGATAACAGGCTCGTGTTTGATCACCATCTTACCTGTAAGTGATGATGTGGTCGAAGATGGAGCACGCTTACCTAAAAGTAACATATTCACTCTTGACTTAAAGACTCCTAGTATAGCTATCAGGAAACACTGACTCCGGCAGGGAATTCTACTCCTTAGCCGTACGCACAATGAAAGTATTCCCAAAAGGTTTTGTGCGTATGGGTGGGATGTCCACCATGTAATGATGGCGCATCGCCGTTTGTCTTGTAGTCTGATGATGGAACGGGCTTGGCGGAGTTAGATTGAGTAACTCCATCGCACACTCCCCGAAATACATTGTATGTATTCAGTTTTTAATTATGTTTTTGACTTATTTCCAAACGGCACCAACTTACTTCAATTCCTTAAAAAAACATCGTCTATACATAATGAAACCTATTCACAAACTAAGCCCAAGCAATTTAAGGAAAGGAAATTATTTAAGCAACACAAGTTGTTTCCTGATAGGAAACTCCGAAGAATTTAGAAAGTTCGTCTTTAATTAAATCCGGGGAAAAGAAAATGTCGAGAACGATATAGTAGTTAGCTAGCTGTAATACTGTTTGTTTATCAGACAGACGGGAAACTAACAGAGTTGTTTGAAGATGTATTTGTGTAGGGGAGCAAAATTGAATGATTATATTTTTATCTTAAGTCTTTATTTTTAGGTAGAATTAAACAAAAATAAATAATAACATTATGATTATTCGTCGCATATATAAATGATACTAGCTGACCTGGCAAACGATATTTTGCCATATCGTCGCTGTAGAATGATAACCTCGTATGTCCAGAAATCCAAACTTTACAGGAAACGAAAAAAAACGATTAATTTTGTCAATGTTTAAAATATTTTTATGTGCTGTGCTGTGTCTCATGCTTTGAATGATAAAAATTTTTTTTTGCAAAAAATAGAACTAACTTCCATATCAAAACACTACAAAGCCAAAAATAACTTTAATTTCGGAAGTCGGTGTTATTGGTTTTGGACTTTCTTTTTTTCACACCGCCTTCCGAAATTAAAGTTATTTTTGGCTTTGTAGTGTTTTGATATGGAAGTCGGTCCTATTTTTTGCAAAAAAAAATTTTTCACGCTTTTTAGTGGGTCGGTTTGTAATTTATCTAGTTACAAAATCCATAATGTCAACAACTTATCACCTTTTACAAAATATTGCTTTTCCCGATGCATAGCCGTTAATTTTTGAGGAGTTCTCCTGGTACTTGACCATCTGCTCTATATCACCATATGTATTGTGACGAGTATAAAGTGTTTAACATCCGTACTCAAGTAATCGAATCGCAATCCACGAAATACTTATTATTGAGTAGTTTCAGTGGCCATCTGTGGTCTTCATCATCAGTTCAACTTCCATAAATGGTACTTTTCGGAAGCAACTGCTCAAGGTACTATAGGAAATACCCAAAACGTTATAGGTGTGCCTATAATATTTGAAGAGTTCCCTCGATTTCTCCAGGATCCCATCATCAGATCCTGATTTCGTAACAATGGGACCAACTAGAAAGTATACCCATTCAAACGCAAAAAGAATTTTTCAAATCGGTCTAGCCGTCTCCGAGTTATGAGATGAGAGATGAGATTATAAACATAAAAAGGTCAAGACGAATTGAGGACCTCATTTTTTTGAAGTCGGTTAAAAAGGACTTATTTATGTCATTACCCAATGCGTTACTTAACTGGATTATGCCAGAGAAATGATATAAGAGGTTTTCTGTTCTTATATCTACGTATTTTATGTTTAAACGCCCATCTCTATAGACAAGAAGTTTGCATTTTACTCCATAGATGGGGCACTTGTAGTCATATACTGGGTTAACAGTTTTACAAAAAAAAGGAAAAAATGATTTTTTGACATACGACGTTAATACGAATTCTACAGCGACGATTTGCATTATTTCTAGGGAAAAAAAATTGCTAGCGGCCTGTTCTCCGAACTTCCATAAAAAAAAAAAAACATAAAATGTTCAAGCCGTTTCGGAGAAGTTCTATAACAAACACTGTGACAAAAGATTTTAATATTTAGGTTATTATTATTATTATACTTTTTATTTCAGACCAAGGATCCATTAAAACTTGTTAGTATAAACTTAAAAACTATGTCAGTAGGAATACAAAAATAAGCAGCATACACAAAACAAAAATAAGACAACATACTCAATTTGACACATGAACTCCCGCTCTCACGTGTACACCCACCCAGTGCCTGAGAAAAAGACCATCAATTTTATCCGATAAGATGGCGAGGATACTGTTAGTGCTGAATCTGAATCGCTGCAGCATCAAGGCACATCGCTTGCGCATGATAGCACAGAAATCATCCAGCCGCGCTTCAGCAAACATACCTGATGCGCTGCAAAACTTAGGCAACCCGAACAGCATCCTCAACACATTATTGCACTGAATGCGCAGAGCGTTGTAAGCCTTATGCGTATACCTAACCCACAGGCTGCACAATACACATACATAATCATATCTAACCTATAAAATTCCAAATGCTGGAACACAAATCTCGTAACTATGAAAGGGCTGTATTCCATCACGCGGGCCCAGCGCGAATTGATGGAAGTCGTTTTGTCTTCGGATTTTTAGGATTCTGTACCCAAAGGGTAAAACGGGACCCTATTACTAAGACTCCGCTATCCATCCGTCTGTCTGTCCGTCTGTCACCAGGCTGTATCTCTTGAACCGTGATAGCTAGACTTGAAATTTTCACAGATGACGTATTTCTGTTGCCCTTATAAGAACAAATACTAAAAAACAGAGTAAAATAAATATTTAAGGGGGTTCCCATACAACGAATGTGATTTTTGTGTTCGTTTTTGCTTCGTATTGATAACGGCAACAGATATACGCTTGAAATATTCACAGAATATTTAGTTATACATTAAGTTTAAAAATAAATAATTAAATTAAAATAAAATAAATATTTAAGGGTCCCATACAACAGACATGATTTTTTGCCGTTTTTATAGATAATGGTACGGAACCGGTTTTTTAGGTCTTTGGACGTGCAGGTTTCCTCACGATGTTTTTGGTACATTTATACCTATTGAGAAGCAGTGCTGATTGAATTACACAAGGTAACCCTTAGCGTAATAGGATAAGTAAGTTTTCTGAAATATTGATGATCATTGTTGAATGGGAAACGCGTAATTCATGTTTTTTTTTTGTATTATATAGGTACCTATTTGATTTAAAATATTGTTATTTTATCCAGGAAAACTATTCAAAATGCCCAAATACGTGCCCTTCTGAAGATCATTCTGGTGGCTATCCACTGAGCCAAACATCGATAATATTTAAACCATCGAGTAGAAGAAGAAAACACACTTTTTATGTCTCATGTAACATCAAATTCAATTCGTAATGTCATTTAGCTTATAGGGAAACGAAAAAAGTTTGGAAAAAAGGCAAAAATACTTAAAAACACACGAAAACTGCTGTTTTTTTTTCGGAGAAAAGCCCTCGAATCGCTCCCCCGCTCTGGGTGCAGCGGAAGAAAGTGTCAGACTTTTACTGACTAAAAATACACCCTGTTTCTCCAGTTGCCCTCGCCTTTCGAGGTCAACATATCTCTCTCTCTCGGGACCCCGACAGAAAAACTGCTTTATATAAAAAAAAAAAACAAAAAGTAAGCTATCAAAATACATAACTACTACTAATTTTATAATTACTACTTTTACAAACTCGAGTTTATACTACGTCAACAAAACTTAACTGTAGAACTAAACTAAAATGTTCGTTCATAATTAAAAACTGTGAAGACACAACATTGGCTTTTACTGAAGCTTTTCTAATTACAGTTTGGGCTCCACTAGTGTCGGCTTATTAAAAACTTTCTGTCTGTCTGTATGTATGTTCTTTTGTGAATGTATCTTTTCAAAGACTCTTTGAACTAGTATTTGGGACTTATTAAGAGATAAAATTGCGTGTTTCAAAATGTTATATAATAAAATATACATATATTTTGATTTCTATTTATAATGAGAATGTCTCATCATCAGAAGAATTTCAGCCTAAGATATCTATGATCAACTTCTGCCCGCAACTTCGATCACATGGGTGAGTTTTCTCGCGTAAGTCCCGGTCCCATGAGAATTCCGGAATAGAGAAAAGTAGCCTACGTTAATACATAGGCTACTTAATAATTTCCAGGATGTCAACTATCTATTTACCAAATATCATTCAGATCCTTTCAGTAGTTTTTGAAAGAAAGAGTAACAAATATTGATAAATCCATACATCTATAACTCCATCCTCACAAACTTCCACATTTTCTTTTATTGAAAATAAATTCGCGTTTGACCTCCATCTCACCTGATGGTAAATAATAATGTGGTTGAAGATGGAGCACGTTTACCTAGAAGTAACCTATTCACTCTTGACTTAAAGACTCCCAGGTTATAGCGATCAGGAAACACAGACTCCGGCAGGGAAATCTACTCCTTAGCAGTATGCACAATGAAAGTATTCCCAAAACGTTTTGTGCATATGTGTGGGATGTCCACCATGTAACGATGGCACATCGCCGTTTGTCTTGTAGTCCGATGATGGAACGGGCTCGACGGAATTAGATTGTGTAATTACATCGCACACTCCCCGAAATTTAACCGATAGACTACCAACTCTTCGACGATGGTCAAGGCTCTGGAGCTTTGACTCAACCAGTGTATCATTGCCAATGAGTCTTTTGACTAATACTGTATTATCATAGTCACTCATGCACGGCTCGACCTCGGGACGCGTTGCTTAACCTCAAAAATCCACCCATGTGGCTAATATTAATAAGCATCTTTAACCACAGCTACGAACAGAAAGTGTAAACAGCTATTGAAAAACCAAAGTTTCCAAATCAGTGTAAATTACAAAGTTTTCTTCAAAGTGATTCCAAAAATCAGTTAGCAAAGACTATATTTTAAGTCGTATCACAAAACTGAAAGTCGCCAAAGATAAACTTGCGAGTTCTGCCAAGACGTTGGTTCGCGGTGATTGTCTGTTGGCATCAAGCGCTGAAGCCGCTGCTTTGCACAAAACTTTCTGGATGGAAGCCAGAAATATGGACATGGACACTCCAGTATTAATTGTGTTCGGGTTTCTAGATTTATTCCAAGAAACGGTTTCTTAGAGCTTGTTGTAGGGACGAAATTTTGGAAAATATGTAAAGAAATTAATAGGTATAGGTACTTCATATCGACGCTGGAAAGGAAAAATTATCCAAGCCACATTTTTTGCCATTTTGAGTTATATATACATTGTTGGAATCGCCTGATTTTTCTGCGTCATTTGGTCTTACTCACGTCCTTCTACGACGACTTTTGATGTCACTTCGACATTTTGAAGTTCGCGAGAGTTCACTTTTTTTCCTTACTAAACGACAAAATTTTCGAGCATTTTTGAAAATTTGGTAGTTGTCGTAATTGTGAAATGCTAAATTTGGCTTTGGTCAAGTTTGACATTTCTGTTCATACGGTAATTACTCCACTTAGTTAATTTTTTTCAGTATCTGGCAATATAGTGTTAGGCGCTTAGATAATTTTGAGTTATTTGGTTTTTTCGTACATGCATTGAAGTAATATAAAAAAATTAAATTGAATTAATATTCAGGTTGTTTTGCCTCAACTTCCACATGTTTTTTTTTTTATTTTGGTAAGGCAACTTTTACTCTGATATAAATTCTAAAAGATATATATTACATTTTTACCGTACCTTCCTTAATCAAAGCTTGTCGGTTAGTAAATTTTTCCCGTTTCTACTTTTAGGGAAAATTTTACTAAGCGACACTAACTTTAAAACTAAGCATTATTTTTAATAGTTACGTATACTATAATGTACATAAAAAAATATCCAACTAAATTTCTAAGAATTAGGCTTTTTGGACCATAACAAGAATTTACACAATTTTTTTTAATGAAAATTCAAACTTTATACTGCTCTACTGTAAAGTTAGTCTGATGTCGCTTGGATAATTTTTCCTTTACAGCGTCGATATATTTATGGTAATGTTGTGTACACCTGTAATTTAATTGGTACTTAGAAAAACATCAATAGCTTAACGCCTAAGATGTCATACTTGTGATCGAGAGGTCACGAGTTCGAACCCCACTCTTTATACTATTTCCGTGAACCCACTCCAGATACAAACATAATATTTAGCTTAGTTGGAGGGGCTAACAAGGTTGCTAGTTATGTGAATCTACCCGCATTACTAGTTCTCTGTAAAAAAACTCTGAACCTGTATTATATTATATTTGAATGTAAATTTTTACAATAACATACTGATCTCTTCAAAGTTTGCCAATCTTCTGTAATAGTATGTACTGTCAATAGCAAATTCGTCCACCCTATGTATCTACCGTGGTTTATTATTATTTGACTACTCATGTAATCTTAGATAATTTACCTAGTTAAGAGTTGGAATCTGTTGTTATACCAAAAAATAAATTAGTTATTAAATTGTTTGCATTTTTGGCATAACTATTTTAAATAAATATTTTAAAAAATACATATATCTCCTACACATATTAAGAAAATTGAAATGTCTGTTTGTGATTTCAAAATATTTGTATTTTTAACCGACTTCAAAAAAAGGAGGTTTACTATTCGTCTTGAACTTTTTTTTTTTTTTCTTTTTTTTTTTTTTTTTTTTTATGTATGTTACCTCATAACTCGGAGACGGCTGGACCGATTTGAAAAATTCTTTTTGCGTTTGAATAGGTATAGTTTCTAGTTGGTCCCATTGTTACGAAATCAGGATCTGATGATGGGATCCTGGAGAAATCGAGGGAACTCTTCAAATATTATAGGCACACCTATAGCGTTTTGGGTATTTCTTATAGTACCTTGAGCAGTTGCTTTCGAAAAGTACCATTTGTGGAAGTTGAACTGATGATGAAGACCACAGATGGCCACTGAAACTCCTCAATAATAAGTATTTCGTGGATTGCGATTCCATTACTTGAGTACGGATGTTAAACACTTTATGCTCGTCACAATACATATGGTGATGTAGAGTTGATGGTCAAGTACCAAGAGAACTCCTCAAAAATTAACGGCTATGCATCGGGAAAAGCAATATTTTGTAAAAGGTGATAAGTTGTTGACATTATGGCTTTTGTAACTAGATAAATTACAAACAGACTCACTAAAAAGTGTGAAAAAAAAATTTTTTGCAAAAAATAGAACCGACTTCCATATCAAAACACTACAAAGCTAAAAATAACTTTAATTTCGGAAGGCGGTGTGAAAAACAAAAAGAAAATCCAAAACCAATAACACCGACTACCGAAATTAAAGTTATTTTTAGCTTTGTAGTGTTTTGATATGGAAGTCGGTTCTATTTTTTGCAAAAAATTTTTTTTCTCAATTGCTTATAGTTTTAGCACGCAGGTTTTTTAAAGATACTAAAACACGGATTTTATTTATTTATTTTATTTTATTGGGACATAAATCTGTTAGTTACACGTTACAATTTTAGTAAATAACAAACTAGGGTAATAGAGGTAAACATGTAACCCACACCAAAGTCCACGGAATATCTATCATGTAGAACTAAAACTAAAATATAGATATCATGTAGATTTCATATAAGACTTCTTCAAAGTTTGTTTCTGTATTTCTTCTCAGGGTAGTCAGGTACGAAAGAGCGGCCTCATGTAGTTGAAATTTACGAAAGAAAATTACGTGTAAAAGTAATTTCAAAAACGTGTTTAAAGTATATACGATTCCGCGGCAGAGAATTTTACTCCTTAAGCCCGCAATACATGTTGGCCGAGCGTTGTCGAGTGAAGGCCAATACCAACACGTAGACGGTATATTTGCCTTGTCTTGCTATCGCTCGGTGTCACTTGCCTAGATGGCCGAGTGGAGGCCAGCGCCAACGTGTATAGAGCTCATTTGGTGCAACTTGTCTTCACTCGCCGTCGCTCGTGATCACTTGCCTCACTTCGGATCGGTGTCGATTTTTGGTCACAAATCAAAGGCGCTCGCCTGCGCTCGGCCAACGTGTGGGCAGCTCTACAGACCCTTTTCTACATTGGTCGTCTGCATTGTCGTTCGACGAACTTGTCGAACGTGTGGACATTATTTCTTGCCTTGTACCTATTTGCCAACGCTCGCGTTAGCCTACGCTCGGCCAACATGTATTGCAGGCTTTAGCTGTACGCACAATGAAATGCTTGGTAAAAGTTGAACAGCTATTCCGGTATGAATCACTGTCTCACCTTTGCTAGAATTCTCTACTTTTCGGTACCTTTATTAGATTTGTTTTTTTGGAAGGATGTCCAATGACTCCCCCGCTCTAGGCGGAGCAGAAGGACTTCCACTACCTCAAAACTCACCGTGTTTCTTCAGACCGTCTTGCTTTCCGGGGCTGCTGTATTTCGTAAGAGCGTTCCTTTTCCAAATACTTGTCGTCCTTTGCTATAAAGCACTTTCGAGTCATCGCTGAAAAATTAAAAAATATTTTATGAAATACGACTGAAGCAATTACAAAACATATTACATTTTCTCCTACCAGATTCCTTTCAAGACAGGAAGCCACAAAAGCGTGAAAAAATGTCTCCAATATACCTTAGCTATTAATTTTGCTTGAAATCTTTTCATAATTTTACTAAATCCAAACCACGATATTTTCTTTTGAGGATAAATTTTTCATTTCATAAATAATTTCGGGTCGCAAGTAGTGGGTGGTCTAACTGCGCTTCAAATAGGAATCGGATAGAAGTTCTGATAAATAATTATGTCGTAGGCGCTTTGAGAGTCGAAGTCATCTCATTATAGAGTAAGAGTCGTTTACAGTTTACGATACGATGCTTAGACGTGAAGATGGGGACTGTCTGTATTTAATTTTATAGGTAACATGATTTTAATAAGATTGATCAAATCTATGAAATCTCCAAAGAAATTCATTGAAATCTAAAAAAGTTAGATAAGGATTAATGTCATATTTATAATAAAAATTATAGAACAAATTTGATTACATGTAAAAGGAGTGAGTGAACCTTAAAAGATTAGACCTATGCTGTCGTGACTGTTTAAATTGTAGTCCGTGTTATTGCAATGTTATTGCTATATTTCTGTAAAGTCTTATCTAAATCCGTTTAGTAGTTTTTGCGTGAAAGAGGGTAGTTTCCTGTGTTACAAGATAATTTTATTTGGTCCATTATGTAGATTTTCAAGAAATATTGGTCACGTATTTTTTGCCTTTTCAAGTCAAGAAAAATTCACAAATATGGAAAGCTTCAAAGTACAGGAGCGGGGGCTACTGACGTCACAAAGTGCTAAGAATCATACCGGAGTGTGACGTCACGCGAAATTTCAACTCACTGTATCGTCTTAATTTTTTCAATTACGTGAAAAAATAAAAAATACATGTCATTGTTTTTTGTTAAACTACGTGACGGACTAAATAAAATATTTTAGGAAACTACCCTATCATAGTATTAGTAAGATATAGAATGGAATGAGTTGATACTTTGTGGAAATATATACCAACCAATATATAGCAAATATATACCTTCAGAAAAATATCTAGGTTAATTCCGCTAAAAACTGTGTGGTTTTATTGCATGTGGTATACAGGTGCAGAAGGGTGAGGTTCATTCTGCATACCGCATGTAAGAACAGCTGATTTTAGTGGAATTTACTCCAGATACTTTTCTGAAGTATAATATAGCTCTAGATACCGTTTACATAAGCAAGCCAAAGTAGTTACATTTTAGGTCAAGATTGGATTTTAAAAATCATCAATAGATCACTAACAAAACAATTAACCATCGACCCCAATGGAATTGAATGAAATTGGAGAATAAAGTTTTTTTTCCTTTCTTAAATATGTGATTATACTAAAAATATTTACACTTATTAAATCTTGAATAAAGTATACAGAACCTACCTACCCGCAAATATAGACACATGCAGAAGGTGGGGTAATGCAGAATTCAATCCATACTTATACTCAATATGCCAAGCTCAAGATTTTTTCCTGTGACGGGTGAAACACATATCGGTTTGCGCAGTGGTTGAAGGATTTGCTGCTGCGCTGTGTGTAGTGGGTACGATTCCCGCTCCGGAAGAAAAACATATTGCACTAGAGGTCATCGCATATGAAAATTATAAAAACACTTAGCTTCTGCCCCCGACTTCGTTCGCCCTGATGTGTAATTTCGAGATAAAAACTACCTACTATCCTATGACTTTCCCAGGGTCCTAAACTATTCCCATGTCAAATTTCATCTAAATCGGTTCAGCGGTTTAGGCGTGAAAAGGTAAAAGACAGTTCGGTAGGAAAATCATCAAATGACTCCAGACTTCTACTGACTAAAAACCCACCCTCTTCCTTCAGTTCCTGTAGTCCGGAACCGTGGTAACTCGTTAGTATATTACCGCAATCCCAGCAAGTATTACAAGTCCTAATTAAGCACAATAAAAGCTATTAAAATCTCATTCCTGTAAAATCGTATCGTTCCCGTCCCGTAGCGTGAAAGTCTCTCTGCAATAACGATCTCAGATCGAAAGTATTACATAAATAACGAGAAGACTGCACGACCACTAACGATACTAGTTTGACGTCATTAAATTGAATTAATAGACCGCACGGTTTATAAGTGAAATGGATGTTTTGCTTGGTGGAGATTAAAGGAATCGTGTAAGGTTGCATTTTTATAACTACATATAAATATTCCGGTTATATTTTCTGAAGTAATTGCGGGTGGAAGTTTCAGTTTCGGCTTCAGTTCATCCGTGATCATGGCGTTTGCAACAGTGCCGAAATATCGGAAACTCGGAAACGGAAAAGTAACTATCCCGTTTTAAGTTCTAATGATACTATATTTCATTTGTTATAATTATAATAACATATATTAGTTTATTGCATAAAATTAGCACAACCTGTTATTGAGGAGAAGACACTGCCTGCCGAAATATAAGTATTGTATACCTAGCTTGGTAGATAAGTCTATAATATTTTGAATGCCAATAAAGAAATTTAATTCAAGTAACTTAAATTTAACTAAGTTGAATTAAAATAGCACAGGATAAGTATGTAATTTTTTTTTGTCACCAAGTTGTACCTAGGTGTTTTTTGTCAATCATTCTGGGATCATATTCCGTACCGATCATGTCGCTTGCCAATTTCCAAGACTTATTCAATGTTATCATCTCTTTAGCCTTTTCCCTCTACCCATAACGACTGTCAAACTTGTCTCAATTACTGCCGGGACCCACTGTGTAACGTGCTTTCAAGGCATAGGGAGGGGGGTCTTCACACCGCTAACTTCCAAACTCCGGGCTACAACTTAAATGAGAGAAACAACGAATGTACACTACCAAGAAAAACTGAACAACGTTGGTATGCGATCTTGAATAATTAAACCTCGAAAAGTCATCATAAAATGTCTTTATTAATTTAACAATCAAACATTGCTTTTACTATTTTAAATGATAAAAGAACTCATATTTTCTCATAGTTCTTTCTTTCTTTCTCAACTCAAATTTCTTATAAAAAACCCAATAGCTCTTTTTGCCTGACCCAGTAATCGCATCTGAGACCGCACGCTCAGCAGTCGTGCCTGCAGCCACTTGACGAACCAAGCGTTTCGCAAAAGAGATGTAACATTTAATTTATTAAATGTAGTGTGATAAAATTACATGTTGAAAACTCATTTTCTTTAATTAACTGAACTTTTTTTAAGTTCCAGTTGTAAAATAAATTTAATTTGTAAGCCATACAAACATCTGCTCCGTTTGCGGGTATTGAACCTGTGACCTACAACGCAATAACCAATCGCTGAACCACTGCATCAACCATTTCGTTATAGTTAATTATGTAACTCTTTTTATACTTTTCTCAAACCGAAAATCGCCTTGGGTAGAGAATAAATTATGAAGCACATAGGTACACTAGCTTGTGCCAGCGGCTTCGCCCGCGTGGAAAGTTTTTCCCGTGTAAATCCCGATCCCGTGGGAATTTCGCAAAATCCTTTCTTAGCGGATGCCTACGTCATAACATCTACCTGCATGCCAAATTTCAGCCCGATCCGTCCAGTGGTTTGGGCTGTGCGTTGATAGATCACTATGTCAGTCAGTCAGTGAGTCAGTCACCTTTGAGTTATATATATTTAGATATGAAAGATCTTAATAATACATATTCCTTTAAATAATTCCAGACTTTAAGACCAAAATCGAAATCTCAGCTCACTGCGTAAAGATGCCGTGAAAATAAAATAAAAATCCCTTCAATTTCATCGAAGACTTAACAAAATCAAATGTAAAAAGCCATTAAGAGCTCCAAAAAGTTTTTTTTATTAAAATCTTTGTTAAAGAAATTGTTCTCAAACATTATGGAATTATTTCAAACGCCCAGTCTGTAATTCTTATTACCTACGTTTATTGGAATTGGAGATTTTTTGAGAAAAACCAACAAATCCAGTGAAAAGTTTTCAGACAATTGAAGCATTGTGAATTGAGATTTCTTTGCCACCTATCTTAAAATCTTTTGATGTAGTGCTAAAGATTTTCGGTGAGATAGATTCGATTGTTAAATACAATATTTTTGGAAAATTTCATTGTCAGTTAAACAATGGAATTTTCCAAAAATATTTTATATTTCATAGTAGCTATGACTGGGACTCTATTTAAAAAAAAAAACTTTGAATTGTTTTCGTTTTCCTTTTTCTTTAAAGAAAACTTCAATCGCTATAACCAAAACGAAAAAGACAACATCTGGTATGGAGTCTCTATGCACAGTTTCAGCTCAAAACAAGTGACTCAAAGAATTGACACCAAATTAGCGGTTTCATAATTATGTTTCTTGAATACCAATCATAACAAAGGTGTCAGCACTACGAGCGTCAATAACTTTCCACGTCACTTGGTAATAACACGATAATTCTCTTCGTTCTTCTTAATTTGAAAAATTCGGTCTCTGGTATCAATGAAATGAAATTTCTAATAAGTTCCACACATGTAGACGTAGGATAACAAAACCCTTGCCATATCGTTTGTTATCATGCAAAGAAGCCGTGTACTTGGTATAAATACCCTTTAAATTACATGTTGTATAGTATTAAAAATCGCGAACATTTCGACTAAATAAATAACTCCTTAAATTCACAGCTTGAGCTAAGTTATAGCTTCCTAGAAACTGTTTTCTTGGTAAAAATTCAAGATATATATTACTGTTTAGATTTGCCAATAGCAAAATACGATGCATTGTCGGCTTGTCTCTGACAGCCATGGCTGTGCCAAACCGGAGCAGGGGTAGGACACGCATTGTCGATATATTTTATCGTACGTTTTTATTTTTGCTGTGAATCTTTCTGTGGGAGTTATTTATGGCGATGGCCTATTTAAAGTAAGGTTTACTTGTTTAAAACATTCGTAAATTTCGTTTGAATTAGAGTTTTTAGTATGAAGCAACGACTGATGAAACGTTAAAATGCAAAATATTATTCACACCGTTAATTTCCGATGAACTTTGAAGTAAAAATGTTTTTGAGTATAGTGTAAGTATCCTATGCTACAACATAAAATACTTAAAACATTAGTATCGCGTATAATATATTCTTTATGATAAAAAATATCTTGCAGCACTACCTACGTATTTATATGTCAAACCCAATTTGTACAGATTTCACGTAGCGCTTACGACTATAACTGTGTCATAGGAGACAAGTTTGTAGAAAAATGAAGCAGCAAGGTGTGGAACTCTCTGCCGGCTTCTGAGTTCCCTGCCACATATGACCCGTCAGCCTTTAAAGAAATAGTGAATAGGCATTTTCTGGGCTCGCTTGTTCGATCGTAGACCTCATCTTACACTTACCATCAGGTGTGATCGAGGTCAAGAGAGGGCTAATTCGTAATTTAAAAAAAAACCCAACACTTATTACAATTATAATTATTATTTTCATTTTCAGGGAATTAATAAAACAACGGTAGAAATAGGATACATAGTTAAAACAAATAAAACACAAATCTTTTTAAAATTTTCAATCTTTACATGACTACTAAATCCACTTTTATTCACAATTCACTTTATTTCACCAATTTAAAAACACCCAAATAAATTCTGCAAGCCAAACACACAAATCCTTCGCAAGCATCGATAAATAACAGAATATCGATAACCAGGTCCGCCCATCACATTAGTGGAGTGCAAGACGTGGCGATAGGCCAACCCGATACCCTGAGTTATCGATACAAACGCCACAGCACTAATGTGTTTGCGATCCTGAGGTACAGCGTTATTCGTGTGGAATGAAGTATGTTTGTATTTTTGTTCATTGTTTGGGTTATTTAAGGTTTTAAAATTTAAGATTAGTATTTGATTTTGACTTCTAAATTGCACTTAAATGGGTTTGTTGTAATTGTAAATTCAATTTGTTAATTAAGATCTAAATAACTGATTCGACCCGGCTTCGAATAGCCTCATTTTGATTTCAATTCACACGAAACTATTACAAATTATACACTAAAATCTTACTCATGAATCACTCTATCCATTGGTGAACGCTGCATGAAAATTAGTTAAGTAGATTTTGAGTAAGATAAACAGACAGACAAAGGCGATGGGAGACTTTGTTTTACAATATGATGTAAATGTTTGGTGATTTTGAGGTCAATTTTCGTATTTATAAAGATCTTTCGCACTCTCATCTGAGTAGCAATTTCCGCATTATGATTAAGAGTTATTTATCTAAAGAGTCTTAAATAAGGAGCAGGTGAAAAAAGCTGGACGTGTTGATCTTTAAGCATAAGCAACGGAGCTAAAGACGGTCCGTGAACATTGAGGTAATATGTACTACGTACTAGAGGAGCTATCCTAAGCAAAGGATATGTTCCATTTTGGCAAGAGTTTAAACTTAAGTTCGCTGCAACGCTGAAACAATAATTAGTCGTATAACAAAACAATAAAAACACGCAGCGCTTAAGCGCTTCTAAGGTGTAGTTTTCTCGCACCCAAAAGGTCGGAAGCGCCGTGATTTTGTATGATGCTTACGCGTTTTGTTCAACGTTCTGCTATAACATGTCACTTATATAGATTAAACTGCTAACTGACTACAGAAGTGACATATCAATCAATCAATCAATTTATTTTATTTATACCTAGCAATCTTCATTCGCACTCTTTTTTCATACTTTATTATATTTGATATATTTACATCGTTGGTTTTGGGTCCATAACATAACATAACCAGCGTACATACCTTCCCAATGCTGGGACGCAGGTGTCCTTTCTATGACAGGGAAAAGATCGTAATTTTCTGACTTGTGCCCAGTGCGGGGTGGTGTCAGATGTTTTCAGACAAGTCTGCGTACAGCTAAGGAGTGCAATCTCCTGCCGGAGTCTGTGTTTCCTGATAGCTATAACCTCAGGATCTTTAAATCAAGAGTAAATAGGTTAATTTTAGGTAACCGTGCCTCATCTTCGACCACATCATCGCTTACCATCACTAAAAAAGTCGTATCACGATGTGTCCTTTTACCGTTTTTAGAAAGTGGTAATGATGAAAATGAAATATATTAATATGCTTTCCTGGGTTCGATCTCTTGACTTACAACTCATAAGTCATGCCTGCAATCACTGGGCTACCACTGATCTGATGACTTTATTTATTTATAACAAAATCCACAGCTCTTAAACAGTTTTACAATACCTAATATCTAATCTTATAGCCAATTACGGATTTGCAATTTATTATCTAGATAGTTACAATCGTGTAGGTTAGTATTAGGGAATAATAAACGTATTTATCCTTTTTTTTTTCTTATGGGATAATCCTGGAATGACTTCTCCCGCTCTGGGTCTAAAAATTCACCGTGTTCCTTCAGTTGCCTATAAGTTCCGGGGCCGCGGTGTCTTGTTAGAACAATCCCCGTCACTAATGCTGACGTCTCTTGGAGCCGCCGACTCGGGATCATTCCTATACCTACCGTATTATGGAATATGTATGAGGAGTTTTAAATGAGTGTGTTGGTGTGTGTGTATATTGATGTATGATGAAAACCTGTAGTGTACCATCCTAAATCTCATATAAACATTTTACTTCTATTAATTCACTAGTGACAAATGAATTCACTTCCAAACACACTCTTCAAACTTACAAGCTATCCCAACTCCTTCAGGTGGAGGGAGCTATAAAATAAACTGTCCCACATTCCGGGAAATTCCTCCAGTCCTCGCTACATAGCTGCAAACACCTTTTCCTCTATAATAACGTACATCGTGGAATATTTGTGCGCTTCCCAAACAGGCTGGGGTGTCACAAGCGTATGACGTCAGGACGCGCTTCACTTTATTGAATTTCAGAATAGTTTTCAGATGAGAATTTTGTAGGGATATATTTTTGGGTTAGTGTTGGTGAAAGGGTGGTGGTTAAATAATAACAGCGTTCGGATCAGTCTTCAATGTAAAGCAATGGTTGTCCGAGCTAAACTCTGGACCGGCTGAGCTGATATCACTAAGTCTGTCACTGGAATTTCTTGTGAAATAAGCAGCATCTTTATGCTCTTTTATCTGTATTTGTTTTTATTTTCTCTGTTATATGCCATGTGTGTACATAAATAAATAAATAAACATATTCCCATGGGATCTGAAACCACACGGGATAAACTGCCAAAGTAATATCGACTCTTACTTCTTGAGAACAAAGTCGCAATTCGTTAATAATACCGGTATATATTTATGAGCGTGCACTATATTAATATATAAGCAATCCAGAGTACTAATTGGTTGCCGGGGTTGCGGGAATGTTCTAACGAGATACCGCGGCCCCGAAACTGAAGGGCAGCTGAAGGAACAGGGTGGGTTTTTAGTCAGTAGAAGTTTGACACTCCGTTTCGCTCCACCCGCAGCGGGAGAAGTCATTGAATGATTTTTCCACACAAAGAAAAAGAGTACTAATTGATTAGGATACAAAGCATTAATTTATGGCACAAAGCTAAAAACTATTTTTCATAAACACTACATAATATTCGCACGTTAAAACCTGTAATAAAAACTAGCCAATTAAACCATGACACCAGCAAACTACACTGTTTACGAGTCTATACAAAATCGTATAATTTCAGCGTGTTCACAAATTGCACGTATTTATTAGCTATACAGGGTGGGCTGCCGCATAGCGATAGGATTGTATTCGAATGCAATGCGCATTGTTTTCTATTTGGACGTGAATGTTTCATATTTTTCTGCTTTGTGTGTTCTGTAATTCTAAAATGATCATTAGGTTATTGGCCTTTTCTCTTTAATAGATGGTATCTAGTTTAATATTGATATGCTTGTATTGTGGATTAGAAATGGTACACAATACGTTTAGGATACCTAAACTAATCTTCATTTACTTATATCAATTCGCTCTAATTTTCAATAGACGACAAAAAAGGAGGAGGTTATCAATTCGGCGCGTATTTTTTTGTTTTTTTTTTTTTAATTTATCATCACCAAATACTTGAAGGCGGCTGAATCGTCAAGTACCAGGAGAACTCCTCAACAATTAACGGCCCAACATTGGGAAAATCAATATTTTTAAATGAATATAAGTAGTTGACATTTAGGCTCTTGTAAAATAATAAAAATAACTTTAATTTCGGAAGTCGGTGCCAAAAACGAAAATCCAAAACTAAAGACACCGACTACCGAAGTTAAAGTTATTTTTCACTTTGCAGTGTTTTTTAGGAGTCGGTTTAATTTTTTGGTAAAAAGTTTTTATTTGAGCCACGTGACTAACGACTATCAATACTCTATGCATAAATAGATATCAATAAAATTTGAGTTTATGTCTGTGATGTCAAAATAACTGTCTCTTCTCAAGGGCTTATAGTTAACGATACTAGAACATCAACAAACTAACTGATAAAGTTTGTTGATGTTGTTTGTGTGCCTATTTGTCGGGGCTAATATCTCACGTCTGAACTAATATGAATGAGACTTTCACTGAAAGATATTAAACTACTCATTGACATATACGTATATATTACTGCGTAAGGACTGGGTAGACCGCATGTTATAATGACGCCACGAACTTGGTCCCAAAGTGGTCTTCCCTTTATCGAAGTGAACTAGAACGCGATCGGATCTTCGGGAGTTGTCGTAAGTTTTACAAGCAAAAATGCCGAGTTGTGTCGTGCACGGTCGCGTGAAATACGACAAAAAGCTCAATAAAAAAATTATAACATTTCATATCACCGGTAAGTTAAAAATACGTCATTAAATCAACTTCTAACATTATTTAAAACAATTTTCTTTCTTATTTGTCTCAACCTTTGGCCAAGACGACGCGAAGCCGCATAAAAGTGCGACATAACTATAACAAACTATACCATAAAAAAATCACAATATCACAATTTGAGCAACTGAAATATCAAGGAGTAAATTTCCTTTACAGACTACCCTTGAAAACAAAAAGAAAAGAGTCGGAATGAACATATTTTTTTGTTTTCTAGTGGGAAAATCATCAAATCACTTCCACTTGGATTGGGCGAAAGGGAGTTAGATTTCTATTGTCTAAAAACGCACCCTGTTGCTTCATTCAAGGGCAAGGGCCCTTCAGCCCCGGAAGGGCAGCGGTATCTCGTTAAAACATCCCCGTAACCCTGCGGACATTTCGACTCTTGCGACTATCTTTAAGGCTGATAGAATGTCGTTCCACTCTGTTCGCGCTCTACAAAGTTAATTCAATAGTGTAACAGCAGCAAACACTGATTATGTTCAATTACTATTGCTTTAATATGCTCGGTGTGTGCATTTAACTGGCACTGGTATCGTGGGCTTGTTATACGGGCAACTAAAATTGCTCGGGTTTGAGCAACTTTCTGTTGGGGAAAGACTGGTACCTAATACAGATGTATAGGAGAGATTTGTATATTTTACAAGCTTCCCGCGGTTTCGCTCATGTGAAAAGGTTGGTTTTTTAACAAAACTAATATCACTTTCCAACCCTTCAAATGATTCAGTTAAAATCAAGTGTCGAGTAACCAAACGGCTCTCTTTATTTTTCTGAATTTGATTTATTTAGTGCAGCCGCAAAGCACACAAAGTTACTGCTTGAGATGATATCATCTTATTTCTTGTTTTTACTTTGTGTCTGCCAAAAATATTTTATTACTTTCATTTTCTACTGAACCCAAATAAATTCGGCATAAGTCTGGGCAGCTAGCTAATGCGACTTTTGTGTGAAGTCTGTGCTTAGCTGTGAACGCTTTTTTATCATGATACGTCATAAATATATCATCAAATATCACAAACACAGTAAGACTGAGTACCATCTATGTTTTTTATACTTCATTGATACATACTTTGCAATATGGAGTAACGTATAACGTGGTAATCAATATCATATCTCATTAATTAACGAGCATTTCCTATGGTACAGATAAGCTTTTGCCTAGTTTATAATTGGCGTCCTATGATCCATTTTATTGTTGTTTATAATATTTAAGTGTATAAGAAGACTCTGTTTGTGATTTATTAACTACTTATAGAAAATAAAGTCATCCAATATATTTAATTCCAAAAACATCCACGAGTTCTAGTGGTTTTTACCCACAGGGGACAGTGTGTCCCTTCAAATATTTTACCAACGCGTAGACTACTAAATGGTTTTACCTCTATCGCCGGCAACTGCTACTAGGCAACAGTAAGTTGCCCGTATGACCATCCCATTACCGCGCTGCCGGTGGCTATTTATACGGTGACATGTACAATTTGCATGTCCGTGGACGTGGGAACGTATCTAATGGGTGTGGGAGCTAGTAATGTGGCCAGTTTGTTTTAGATTTACATATTATGTTTTGTTAGTGAATTTAGTGTTAACGCGACAGAATGAAAGGAAACTGCCTTTCTATGAATATTAAAAATAAAATGGCGTTTAGATGATGGACTTGTTGAGATCACTTTAGTTAAAGCTTAAAGTTTTTTATTTTTTATTTTATTAGAGACTTTTACACACTGCATATGAGAGTATCATAACTAATTAAGTCCTTAACGCGGAACTAACACAAGATATTTTTCTAAAGAATTAATTAACGCCTGGTTCCATTCTATATCTTTGTTCTTATTTTTTCTGTATCTTAAACTAAATCTAGTTTTAGACTAGGATACATTTATTTAATTATAAATTACAAACACACAACAACTACAATAGAAATTTACAATATCAAGATAACAACAAAAATTACGCTGAACATGTCGGATCGAAAGGGTTACCGATTCAACATTTAATGCAACATAATTTAAAAAAAAAAAAATGTGCACTAAACGCACAAGCAGACTTTACGGCATGGTAATTTAAAGACATGTTTTCAAATATCAGAACTCAAAATTATTTACAATTTTTATCACAATCTTTTCCAATCTTACCAATTACAGCTGAGTTACCAGTATTAGGTACCTATTTCCACTATCTGTGTCTACGACTAAGGTAGTGTTTTGTTTTCTGAATGTGAAAATTTTCAAAGAACTTCTCCCCTCTGGGTGGAGCGGAAGGGAGTGTCAGACTTCTACTGAGTAAAAACCCACCATGAAATGAAATGAAAATGAAATGAAATGAAATGAAAATGAAATGAAATGAAATATTTATTTTGTAGATTGTTTATAAATAACACTTTTACACATCATGTTTTTTTGCGTGTTAAGTTTAGCTAGATGAGGCCGGTATTTCCTAACTGACAACGAGAAGAAACACCGAAACAAACTCAGAGGTCATAGTCTCTTTTAAAGTCCAGACAATTTGTATTTGTATATGAGAAGCATGTAGTTCATGTCTGTGGTATTCTTTTGAGGAAATAACCACGCAAATTTGAGCGGACCTGTCCAGACAGTGCAAGCATTTGTCAGTTATCGTGTAGCTCAACTTAGAACTTAAGGAGCTCAACAATTTGACAAAAAATACCAAAGGACATTTGGGTATGTTCCTTCATTTGCCTTGCGTTCCGGGGCTGCGGTATCTCGTTAGAACATTCCCTCAACCCCGGGACTTAGTTCGTCTAGGTGTCGATATTTCCTCACCGGGGTTCGCTCAGAATGGACAGTCATTAGCTATAATACTAGAGAGAACACAGTTATTATGAAATCACTTCAGTTTTGACCCAACTGCAAAGGAAGGGTTATGTTTTTCGCGTATCTTGTATGTATGTAATATTCTTTATTACCTCATATCTCCAGTACCACTGAACGGATTCACATAATTGAGGTATCATTAGATTTGTCTTAGCAGCCTGTGTTCTTAGATATTTAAAAGTGACAAACAGACGAACCCATCCCATTAAAAAAAAAATTATATTCAATTGGGTCCCACCTGCTTGTCACTTTTTAAAATAAGAATGTGCTTGTTTTTTTTTTTATTGAAAATTGCTTCGCGTTTGACCACTATCTCACCTGATGCCCCTGATGGTAAGTGATGATGTGGTCGAAGATGGAGCACGCTTACCTAAAAGTAATCTATTCACTCTTGACTTAAAGACTCCTAGGTTGTAGCTGTCGGGAAACAGACTCTTGCAGGGAATTCCACTCCTTAGCCGTACGCACAATGAAAGTATTACCAAAACGTTTTATGCGTATGGGTGGGATGTCCACCATGTCACGATGGCATCATTCTTGCATTTCAGTTGAGCAGTCGGGTTTTTTAGACTTTTTAAATAACTTTTTTATTTTTATGATAATGATTAGAAAATGTGTAGATAGACAATTAACGAAATAACCTTTATAAAGTGTAAGTTTTAATTCACAAAAATGACATCTCTTAACGCTGTTACAATCCTACAAATTACCTAGAACATAGGCTATCTAAGTATCTGAATACATTAACATCTAAACAACTTTAGTCGGGATTAATTAAAGCATTTTAAGCGAATAATTTATTCAGCCGAAGCATTTAAGTTTTAGCTCTTAATGTTTTAAAATAATTTCGGGATTATTACGGCTGGGTGCTTAAGATAACTGCGAAATGGTTTTAAGTAAAAAGAAGAAAGCAATATATGAAAAGTAATTTAAGTTAAAAGAAAATATGAGAGTAATAATTGTGCCTGCAACTTTGTACCTACGTGTGGGAGATTTTTCCCGTGTAAATCCCGACCCTGCGGGAAATCCGGGATAAAAATCTTATATTGTCTTATAATTTCCTCTGTCCCATTAAAATCGTATCACCCGCTCCAAAGAATAGCCCGGACAAACAGACGGATAGTAGATACACAGATACACAACAATTTAAATAAGTATTTTTGTGTTTCAGTATCGTGGCTACATGGAATTATCAGCTCTTTAGAAAACACAGCACAGACAGATACTTCAATTTTATTTAAATTAATATACAGATTTATAACTTTGTTTTCGAATAGCCACATATTTAAAACGTTTGTATGTAACATACAAGGCGTTTCGCATGGCGATATTACTCGTGATTACGGATGATATTCTGCATCTGACACGCAGTAAATTAAAAAATTGCCACTTATTAATATACTATATCTCAAAAACTGCTAACCCTATCTCGTTCAAACCAGTTTTTGTTGAAATTATACATTAAGATCTACAGCATATATAATTTTTTAGATTTTTCCCTCCATTATTATAGAAGTTAGAGGCACACATTTGACCACTTTGGATGCGTATATCTTTTAAACGATTGACTTTATGAAAAAGTGGCTTTAGAAACCTCAATGTCATTTTTAAAGACCTTTCTATAAATATCACACACGCACAGGTTTCATTAAAAAAAAAACAGTTCCAGTTCCATGTATGAGGATTCCCTTAACTTTAAATACTTTTTTCTTAAAATCGGAAAGTGGTTCACAGGATAATAATAATAATAATATGTTTATTTTCGTTAATATGTTTACAAAGATGGCAAGTACAATGCAGGTACACATAATATGCATAAATTATATACTGGCTCCCAAACTAGGTTTATAGCCTGTGTCTTGGGGACCAGTGATTCCAATACAATCTTAGTAGATAAAACATAAGTTTCCACCAGTAACAAGGTTTTATAAAGATAACAAACAATATTATTATGATGATTAATCATGCAAACTAAAAAGAAAAGAAATAATTAATGATAATAATTGGAGTGAGAAGGTGTGTGTTGTGTTAGGAGTAGTGTAGAATATATGCGTGAGAAGTGTAGGTATATGTGTAGTTAAGGAGTGTGTATGAGTCTGTGCGTGTGTGATAAAATGAGGGGAGTTATGATTTAGGTATATGGGAAGAGCAGTTTTTCAATTTCGTCATATGATTTCTCCATCAGCCATTTTTTTACTGTGTTTTTGCAATGGTGATAGTTTAAAGTGTGGATGCGGATAAACTTATTAATTTTATTATATAAAATATAACTTAGGTAAGTAAACTGGTGCCGTGCGAAAGTGGTTTTATGTCTGACTGGTGGAAGGACAATATCTGCGCGACGTTTTGTGCTTAGTGTAAAAGGTAATCGATGCTTTCTTAATACACATTGTAAGACATATAATCCTCTCACCGACAGAACCCTGCATTCCCTAAAAAGTTCCAATGTAGAGTGTCTATAGGGCTTGCGGAACATAACTTTAAGAACTGCTCTCTGAGCTCTCTCTAATTTTAAAAAGTATGTCTTGCAAGCGCCACCCCAAGCTGGTAAACAATATAGTAGAAGAGACTGACAGAGTGAGTAATAGACCATCATTAGCGTTTCTGAGTCAACCGAATCGCGAAGTTTCTTAAAGATGGAAATAAGCTTGCGCGTTCGACTAACCAGAGTATCAAGGTGTCTATACCAGTTCAGGTGTTTGTCAATCTGGACGCCCAAGTATTTTATACAGGGTGTGAACATAAGAGCGGGACAAGTACAGCAAGAATTTCGAGAACAGGTATGAGCTATAACAGTAGGAGTTATATCAGGCTGGCTCTTATTGCTTACAGAAAATGAAACTAACTGCGTTTTTTCCGCATTCAAGGTGAGCAAATTAATGTTACACCAGTTAATAACAATGTCCAGGGCCGTCTGAGCGTATTTTGCAGTTTCGTTCCAATCATTGCCATGAAGAAGTAGGGCTGTATCATCAGCGTAGGTAAATATGGAGCAGTTTGTTAGTGAAAGTGAACATAGATCATTAATATAGATGAGGAATAAGGTTGGGCCTAGAATGCTGCCTTGTGGAACGCCGTATTCAATTCTAGCTGTATCACTTATAACCTCATCCAATTGAACTTGTTGGTAACGGTTTTTCAGATAACTCGAAAAAATTTCAAGTGCAAGACCACGAATTCCCATCCGCTCCAGTTTTGATAGAAGTATGGGCGCAGAGACAGTGTCAAAAGCTTTTGAGATATCTAGAAATAAACCAAGACACCGCTGCTTATTATCCATATGCTTAGTAACCTTTTCAGAGAATGCAACAACTGCATCCTCAGTTGCAATTCCGGCTCTGAAACCATATTGGATATTGGAGAGAAGGTTATAAGCGTTGAGGTACTTAACCAAGCGGGAGTTCAATATCTTCTCCAGGATTTTGGAAATGGTCGGCAGAATAGATATAGATCTATAATTTTTGACACTGCCTCTGTCCCCACCCTTATGAATAGGGTGAACTAGAGCGGTTTTGAAAGAGTCTGGAAAAACCCCAGTAGAAATCGCAAGATTGCAGATATGGGTGATATAGGGGATTAGAGTTTTGCGCGTAAGCTTCAATATATGCCCGGAAATACCGTCAATTCCTGCTACAGAACTTGATTTTAAATTAATTATCAATCGCTCTACTTCAGAATTTTCGGTTTCTAAGATACACATTGATTGACAAGTTGATTGTAAGCTTGAAGAAGGATCAGGCAAATTCTGAGGCTGTTGTATATTTGTGGCTAAATCTTTGCCTAGATTAACAAAGTAGTTATTGACTCTGTTTGCTGATGCAAGTTGATCAGGTTCGAGGTTAAGCAGTTCCTTCATTGGTAAGGGTGTAGATTTTGAGTGTGTTATGGTTTTGATGAGATCCCATGTTGCTTTAGAATTATTTTTTCTTTTCATGAATTCAGACTTCTCGTAATTTATTTTTAATTTCCGTAGTAAAGAATTACAAAAGTTACGATAGCGAGAATACGTCACTTTGAGAATGGAATTGTCTGGTTGTGTTTTTAGGGTTAGATGCATTTTATCCCTATTTCTTATACAACGAAGTAAGCCGGGAGTGATCCAGGGCTTAATGTTTCGGTTCTTTCTTGATATTTTGGAATAGCGAGTGTGTTTGTTAATAATTTGAGACATAATTGTTGTTAAAGTGTGTGCTGCTGCATTAGCGTCATTAGAGAAAAGAATTGGGGAGAAATCGGTACCCTCAATATCATTTTGGATGCTTGAAATGTCAACCACTTTTGCTGTGCAGGTGGGTTTGGCCTTAAGAGTATCCAGGTTGACACTCAGGAATACAGGTAAATGGTCGGTGATTGGTGAGTCTATCACTATGCACGTTCCTGGATGCTTGGTTTTTAGGAGGAAATGGTCTAAACAGTTATTTACTCTAGTACGATATAAGTGCGCCGGTAATAAACCATGGGAGGCAGTGAAGTTGAGGTATTCGTACGAATGACTGTCGTTGTTGTTTAGTTTTATATCAATATTGATATCACCGGCTAAGACAACATGTTGAAAATTTGTTAAGGGTTTTAGAATAGATTCCAGACTGTTTAAAAAATTATCAATGTGGGTGTGCGAAGGTGACCTGTATAAGGCTAAAATGGCAACATTATTGTCGACTATGCATAGAAGACAGTTTGCGTCAATTATGTCAGGTTCCGAAACGAAACAGTGCAATGACGACTTTGTATACATAACCACTCCATCATTCTGATTTTTTGTATTTTTTGTGAAATGTACATTATAACCATTCATAATGGGAATTACAGCAGATTTTAACCAGCACTCTGTCAATATGATGATATCACAATCCGTTTTAAGGAGATGTAGGAATGCTATAAAATTGTCAAAATTTTTGTTCAAGCTGCGAATGTTGAGTTGTAGTATTGATAAGTGCTTTTGCGTCTTCGGTATTTTAGTTATACATTCGCCTAACGATAAATTATAAGATTTTGATACTTCGTAGGAATCCAGTTCTAATTCAAGGGCATTAATGTGGGTAGCCATTAGAAATAAATAATAAGTTACAAAATAATGGTGTGCACATATTTAACCATATAAGAGAAGATGAGGTAACTGTTTCAACTAGAATTCCACTGTAGTCAACGAAATTGGGGGAAATGTAAATGTCCGTCACAAAAATCATGATGTAGGAGTGGATATGAAATGTTAGATATAGTGTTATTGGCGATGTTATGTGTATGAAAAGGGATAGTGTGAGTGTACAGTGGTTTGTGGATAGCGAGTAGCGAGGGTTCAGTGTCTGTGAATGATCATTGTAGTGGTAATTAGTACTTAATACATAAGAAAAACAAATGCGCTTGCTAATTTTAGACATGCAGAGAATACAACAAGTAATATGGAAGGAAAAAGTTAATATGGATACATCTACCTACCAAGTTTTATGTGTATAATCTTAATAGTTTCGGAATAAAATGGCTGTGACATACGGACGGACGGACGGACAGACAGACAGACATGACGAAACTATATGGAACTCTAAAAGTAACATAAAATAATCAGGCTATAACGTCCTCACTGCTAGGCCTGCACAGCCCTCCTCTCTATAAGAGAAACTGCGAAGGGGGGGGGGGCACGTGGGCACGGCGCGGGTTAGTGGACGTCGCATATCTTAGGATCTTTCGATTTTAGGGTACCCCGGTTACTTCACGTTTTCACAGTAATGATGGCAACACCACAACGAAGAGTCACCACTGTTCTCAGAAGTTTAACTTTTTTATTATTCCTCTTGACCTCACCTTCGCCTGATGTTAAGCGATAGATGAGGTCTACGATGGAACGAGCAAGCCCAGAAGATGCCTATTTACTCATGCTTTAAAGGCTGAAAGGTCATAAGTGGCAAGGAACACTGAAGCCGGCAGAGAGTTCCACAGCTTAGCATTGCGCACGATAAATGTAGAGGAGAAGCACTTGGTATGACATTACGGTATATCAATCAATTGCCTAAAATTTAATAAAACAAGCATTGCTTCAAAAGTATGTTACTTTTGCTACCAACCGCATCAGACAGTATGTATGTCAGATATCAAGGTAGTCTGAAGATACAGCCTACACACAGTTAAGATGCAACATATTGAATAAATAAAAGCAACATGCATCATTTTACGAAAGTCTAGAAGGATCTTATCTTGACCTAGATACCTAATAGCGTCGGGCAAATATCGTAGAAATATGCTAGAGTCTATGTGAAAAGGCCTGAAGTATGCATGTAAAATTAAAACGAAATAGTTAAATCTGCTCAGGCTTTTCCTAACTTTGCCCGGGTCAGCTTTCAATTTAACTGGATGCAACCGAGTACTAGTGCTTTACTTAGTGACTGCCTGTCTGATCTCTACAACCCAGTTACTGGGTAAAACAACACCCCCCTTGCAAGACTTGTGTCAAATTTTCTAGTTTTTTAATACCCGTAATGACTGTCAAAGATGTACAAATGACTGCTGGGACCACCAAATGGCACGGAGAATCTCAATATTTTAAGCCAGTCACAATCACAGAAAATATTTTGCCCACTAAAACAGCTCTTCTGTCTAAAAGTTTTTACGGAATGGCTTCAAGAATTTATAATAAGATTCCGAAACAAATAAGGGAAATTAAAATATTAAACTTTTTAAAAAACAACCAGTACCAGTAGCCAGTAGCAGTAAATACCAGTAGTGCCAGTAAGATACGCTCATACATACACACATCACCCAACATTCACACACATCCACACTACTCAGATACACTGACACGTACACTGTAAATATTATAATAACAGACATGTCTGCTTTGTATTTAACCTACCTCTAATATCTGTGTAGTTCATAATTGGCGTAACTTTTAAGTAACTGTTTTGACATCTGTACCTGCAAGCTGTGAAGCTACCTTTTATAAATAAATACATTTAAGCAGGCCATATTATACTTTGCATGAATTTTTGTCCGACAAATCTGAGACCAGATAGTGCCAATATTTTTATGTTTTGACGCAAAATTATAAAATATTACATATTAATTATTATTGATAAATGCTAATTGGAATGTTATTTCTATTTATTTGTAAATTGAATTAATATGTTATAGTTATTTTGTTTCCAAATATTGTATGCCTAATATGGTGGAGCAGTGCGAACGCACACAATAAACTAATAACAACCCTGTAACCACTGTCTCACAATAAACAACTTTTGACTTTAACATCCACAGACTAACCCTGGCATGATTTGCTTAACTTAGATAGACTTGTGTAGATTTTCCATTTATATTTATTTAGACACGAGCGTCCAAATAATGAAGCTTCCGAATACAGTGCGCGTTATATAGGTATATACCCTTCATTTTAAATCCCACTCATACAAATCCTACAAGAATACATCCTCATACTAAACCATGGAACGGTTCAAAGTTAGAAACAAGGCAGTAGGATACTAATTTATTCGTACACAAGCCATGTGTTTGGCACTAAGCCCCTAGCTCATTGCAATGTGCCCATTTGGGGTCAGTCCTAGTGCCAGCGAGTAGCGATTTTGGATAAGCTTTAAAATACACATATTTGCTCAAGCATGTAAATGATAAGACGAAATATAAATAAAACCTGGATAGATAGATACAAGTAGATATTATTTACCGATTAAGACCTTGAGAAAAGCTTTTGCATATAAAATGCTTTACGCTTTTGCTTTAAGAAGTCTCAGTCAGAAATTTTATTTGATTGGACTAACATAATAGACTGCTTAAATTATAAGCCAATAAAAGATGCCACTAAAAACTGTTGTACCTATACTTTATAATTTATTGCCAATAATTTAAAAAAGATATTTGACTAGCCAAGGTTTGTAAGTACAAGCTTGACGTAACCTTGGCATACAAGTGGTAACCTGAATTTCGTCGTCATAAAACCGCTAGCTATAGGACCACACCCAATTTCATTGAATTAGCAAGACTTTTAACTCTTGATATATACATTATTTTTGAAAATCTCGTGGTGTCATCGCCAACAGCTCCCGCTTCCTGCTCGCACTATGACCCCGCCCCTTTTGCCCCAGTTTCAACCACGTTATACCCACGAACACGGCTATCTCTGTAAGAAGATACTTAATGGCGGCATTAATTGCACATGAAAACTTTACAGCTAACTTTGTTTTATTCAATCCGGCTCATTCAGTTGGGTTGAGCAATTTTTAAGCTCATTTTGAGGGTAGTTTGATGTTTTTAGGGTTCCGTAGCCGAATGGCAAAAACGGAACCCTTATAGTTTCGTCATGTCTGTCTGTGTGTCCGTCCGTCCGTATGTCACAGCCATTTTATTCCGAAACTATTTAGACTATACACATGAAACTTACCGCTTTCCAATTTTAAGAAAAAATATTTGAAATTAAGGGAATTTGAATTTTCCTCATACATGGAACTGAAAGTGAATTTTTTTTTTCATGAAACCTATGCGTTTGAGGTATCTACAGAGAGGTCTTTAAAAATGAAATTGAGGTTTCTACAACCACTTTTTCATAAAGTCAATCGTTTAATAAATATAATATACGCTTCCAAAGTGGTAAAATGTGTGTGTGTGTGTCCCCTCTAACTTCTATAACAATGGAGTGAAAAATCTAAAAAAATATATGTTGTAGATCTTAATGTAAACTGTCAATGAAAATTGGTTTGAACGAGATCGGGTCAGCAGTTTTTGAGATATAGCTTATTTTCTAAAACCGCAAATATAACTTTGTAATTCATACAAATACTATGAAAAACAAAGTTATTTGGCGTAGTTACTACCCTACATGGAACCCTACATGGGCGAGTCTGATTCGCCCTTGGCCAATTTTTTTATTAGGGTTCCGTAGTCAACAAGGAACTCTTACAGTTTCGCCATGTCCGTCTGTCTGTCTGTCTGTCTGTCTGCCCGCGGTTTAGCTCAAAAACTATTGGTACTAGAAAGTTGTAATTTGGCATGAGTATACACGTTAATGACGCCGAAAAAGTGGTAAAATAAAATAATGAAAAAAACAATTATTTAGGGTACCTCCCCTCTTTCGTCCTTCCTATAGTGTGGGATATCTTTGGATAGGTCTTTCAAAAATATTAGGGGTTTGGGAAGACCGTTTTTTGATTAAGTAAACCGTTCGTGACTTATTAAGCTTTAAAGTACCAATTTTCGTTAGAGTCGTGTCCCCCCTCTACTAACTAAACGGTTGTAGTTAGAAATTCAAATGTCACGGCAGTAGTACCTATATATAACGAAGTTTAAAGGAAAACTATCACACATAAGTGGGCTTTATAAGTTTACGAGTAATAGTCGACCAATTGTATTTGACTCAAAAATTTCGAACAACTCCATAGAAATGTCGATAGATGGCGCTAAGCGTCAGTTGTATCGCGCTAGTTTCATATTTAACTGTGTCCTGTATTTAAATTCAAAACACCGGCTATGACAAGTTTTATACAAATCTCTGAAAAAGAAAAAAAAACTTTCCGTGCAAAATTGTCGGATCAGGTGAGGATTTGTATAGGAAGTCAAATTAGGAAGTCATGTTTGGCTTTTAGTTAGAGCATGGTACGAAACGATCAGTCAGCGAATACGACACGCACTTGGCTGTTATAAAAACTACGGAACCCTACACTGCGCGTGGCCCGACACGCTCTTGACCGGTTTTAAATGTATACTTGGTAGTTTATGAAATACTGCAGTCACTAATTACGTCTTTAAAACTGGCTTAATTTTCTTTTAAGTAAATAGCCAACATAATGTACTTAGCCTAATAGATTTTCTACTACAGGGACACAGACTTTTTTTGACCCAGTGCGACAGTGCGGTTTGGCGGATGTCGCATGTCTTTGGATTTTTGTTCCTAGGACACTTTTTTTTATTGATAATAGGTTCGCGTTTGACCACCATCTCACCTGATGGTAAGTGATGATACGGTCGAAGATGGAGCACGCTTACCTAGAAGTAACCTATTCACTCTTGACTTAAAGACCACTAGGTTATAAGCAATCGGGAAACACAGACTCCGGCAGGGAATTCCACTCCTTAGCCGTACGCACAATGAATAGTATTCCTAAAACGTTTTGTGCATATGGGTGGGATGTACATCATGTAGCGATGGCGCATCGCCGTTTGTCTTGTAGTCCGATGATGGAACGGGCTTGGCGAAATTAGATTGTGTAATTCCATCGCACACTCTCCGAAATGTAACCGATAGAAAACCGATAGACTACCAACTCTTCGTCGATGGTCGAGGCTCTGGAGGTTTGACTCAGGGCCACCACTGCTCTGATCAAAATATTTATTATATTATACTCGGTACTCTCGCGCTTGCCCATCTTCCCAGTTCATCATGTTGTGCTGGCGCTCCCGCTGCGGCTGCGGAAAACCTCAAGTGCCGTAAATATAGTCATCTCGATGATAACTATATTTTAGAGCCTTTTGGGGTCGAAACTCTCGGACCATGGGGCCCGTGTGCTCACAGCCTTTTTAAAGACATATCGAAAAGGCTCGTTGACGCTTCCCGTGATCCAAAGGCTGGCTATTTCTTTGGCCAATGGCTAAGCATTGCCATACAACGAGGCAATGCCGCCAGTATCTTGGGTACCTACGTTGCCAGCCGACAGCGTTGAGGATCAATTTTTTGATGATTTGAACTTTTTTTTATTTTTTATTTAAAATAGGTTCGCGTTTGACCACCATCTCACCTGATGGTAAGTGATGATGTAGTCGAAGATGGAGCACGCTTACCTAAAAGTAACCTATTCACTCTTGACTTAAAGACTCCTAGGTTATAGCTATCGGGAAACACAGACTCCGGCAGGGAATTCCACTCCTTAGCCGTACGCATAATGAAGGTATTCCCAATACGTTTTGTGCGTGTGGTAAAATTGAAATAAATATGTTATATGTGACTTCCCTTTGTCAGTGTACAAATTGTTGCCCAGTAGACATTACGTTTAAACAGTTGTTTTTTATTCTGTCGTTCTGCTCTTGACTTATTTATTTACTGTATTACCCAGTAACTTGGTGGCTTATGTCTGATAGGTAGTCAATTCCTGGTATTATACTCCTGATGGTACTATAATTAATTTGGAATAAAGACGCTGCTATCTTAATAAGCAAGCAGTTGCTTCATTTAAAATATTGCTATCCAGGTGCATCCAATTAGACTGAAAATTGACCCCGAGAAAGTTAAGAAAATACTTCTACTTTAGTACGTAACATTGTAGTACCTTATTTTTATTACCTACATTTAACTTAGCCTTGTATTTAAGCTTATCAATTATTCATTTACAAAGTTTATTACTAAAAGCCCGTGTGGTGGATTACGGTCCATTAATACTGTTTTTTCGGGGGGAAAATCATCTAACGACTCCTCTCGGAGCGGGAGGAAGGTTCAGACTTCCACTGACTGATAAACCTATATGCTTTTCATATGATTGGACCAATACGAATTTTATGGAATTTTAAAGTGACGTTGACGTCTTAGTTTGTTTCGGTGTGTCTTCTCAAAGTAGTCAGTAAGGAAACACCGGCCTCATCTAGCTAAACTAAAACGCATAAAAACATGACGTGTCATTCTCACAACCCCGGCAAGCATAAACTCTATTAGTCCCCGTCAATGCTGCTGATTACTATTTGAGGCGCGCGTGTAACACAACGCATCGTCGACCCGGGCCTGGTTCTTACAGGACAGTGAGCTACCCCTGCGGTAATCATTTTCTATTATACTTCTACCGAGAGTATTAGTCTCTTTTGCCAGAGTGATCGTTGTCAACATGCAACATACTGGAGTGGCGGATGTAGCTCGCCTCACGATGTCCCGCCATCTCTCCCTATTTGCCAACATTTTGGTGCACTCATGCAAAGGCCCGCCAACCATGGTCTTTACGTGGTCAGTCCAACACATAGGAGATCGTCCGCGCGGTCTGGTGCCATCAATCTTGCCTTGGATGACGAGGCGTTCTATCGAGTCGTTGTTACGCCTTGAGATATGTTCGAATAGTTTTAAAATGCGAGTTTGTACTACATTCGATAGACGCTGTTTGTTTACGAGTTCTTGCAGTATGGAGTTATAAGAGTATTAGTACTAGTACCAAAAATATTAAGCCCAGCAAACTGGGACAAGTTACACACACATAGTAACACAAAGCTTTACACCCACGAACATGATCCGCCAATAATTTAGATAATAGTTTTCAGTTGCAAACTCACACACAATAATTCAAGAGTCCGGAGTCCACTTAATGAAAACAGAAGTTGTGGGGCTCCGAAGTTAGAGGGAGTGGGTTGGAACACTTGGGAATTCGACTAACTCTGCTATAAATAGTATCCATGGAGTTTCTTGCACGTTCTTCTCCATATTGCCATGAAGATACTTTGGATTTTTTACTTATTATTTTTTGTTATTTTTTTTTCTAAGTTTTCGATCCTTATCATCCTGGGTTTGCGGGAATGTTTTTACAAGATACCGCAGCCCCGGACTACAAGGGAAATTAAAGGAACAAGGTGGGTTTTTAGTCAGTAAAAGTCTGAAAATCCCTTCCACTCTGCTCAGATCGGAGACATTTGATTTTTCTCAAACATTGTTTAAGATTTGAGAAAGACACTATGAACTTTGTAGTGTGTCCTCCAGGAAAAAATGGGAGACCCTTTTGTCCGGGGAGAAAAACATCAAATGCCTCTCGCTCGGAGTAAAGCGTCAGGAGGTGTCGGCATCTATTGACTAAAAATCCATCCTGGTCCATTTGAAGCGTCAACAGCCTAATGGGCTTAGGTTTCGGACTTGTGATCGAGAAGTCACAGGTTGGAACCCGACCCATAACACTATCGCCGTAAACCCACGCCAGACAATTGAATTCTAAACGGAATTCTACTCACATTTCTAGTAATTTAAAAAAAAATACATACAGTATAAGAATAAGAGCTTTGTACAACTGCTTGGTTTCCCTTCCCCAAATAAACAAATAAATCGCTGTTTTCCTTGCCCCAACATAAGTCTCTCGTTTCGAAGACCGGACTAGCTTCTCTGTTCGTTATTGCCCCAACTTGTGCAGCCATGTTGCCCCGTAGCCCCACCCAATATTGCTTGATTTAATTAAGCATATCTCCTATCTTGTACACAAATCTCGTTTCCTTATGATTTTGTTTGTGTAGTCCTGTAGCGGAAGAATTTGTAATTATTTGTTTTACATTTTTGTTGGTACATGCTTTTTACGCGAGTCCTTATTAAGCTTCTGTTTTTCTTGTTAAAATGTTTTATGAGTATTGTTGTGGCCATTAATAAATTTATAAATTTATTTACTGTGTATGAAATGCTTTGGGATGACATTTATTTACGTGATGTACTGACCTGGTTTTCTTTTGGACTCAAGCTATTGAAACCATGCACTTTTAATACTATGTAAAAAAATCTGTGTGAAATTTGTGACTGTTTTTTTGTACTCCTCCCCCGTCTAGGTGGAGGGGTAGTCACAGGCTTCTACTCATTGAAAAACCTACCCTGTTCCATCAGTTTCCCTCACGTTCCGAGTCTACATTATCTAGTTAAAATACTCCCTCAATCCCTGACAAATTGTTAGGAAAACGCAGCTTTAATTTAAGTACATGGTTAGAAAACACGAATCATTCCACGTTAACTTATAAAAAAACAAACGTATCTTTTTCACAAACTGCTTGTAACATGGTATTACTAATGTTAGCTCTGCTTGCATAATAGAACAGGGGCTTCAATAAAAACTACATTCACCACCCATTTTGCATATCTTTTTACTTTACCTTTTTTGTAAAAATCCTCCAGAGCTCGCAACTGTTTAAAAAATTGCAAGATTTTTAAAGAAGAAAAAGATTTTCGTTGGACTATCTATGCAATTGGCGCTTGCTTTTGTAATCTTGCTATTGTTGAGAATTACCTTCATAAATGTACTTAGATTTTTTATTTATAAGAATATGTGTTTTAGAGTTCGTGAAAAAATAATAACAGCCGAGTCGATCTTCTAGGTTGGCAACGCTTGGCGAGGTCAGTCAAAAGATGGGTGACGATCTTAACATATCAAATTTTGTCCGTGCCTCGGAAAGGGCCTTAAACAAAAAAGTAATTTAGAAGCTAAAGAATTTGACAATTTTATTTTTCAATCATTTTTTTAAATCAATTTTTATTTGGCTACAGAGTACCGTGTTACCCAGGTTCTAGAGGTCAGATAGCCAGCCGCTCTGTATACAACGTGTAATTTAAAGGATATATACATACCAAGTGCACAGCTTCTTTGGATGATAACAAACGATATGGCCATGGTTTTGTAATCCTATGTCTACATGTGCGGAACTTATTAGAAATTTCAATACATTGATACCAGAGACCGAATTTTTCAAATTAAGAAGAACGAAGAGAATTATCGTTTTATTGGCAAGTGACGTGGAAAGTGATGACCCTCATAGTGCTGTGACACGTTTGTTATTACTGGTATTCAGGAAATATATGAAACCAATAATTTGGGGTCAATTCTGTGAGTCACTTATTTTGACCTGAAACTTAGCATAGAGACTCCATACCAGATGTTGTCTTCAGTCCTTTTGGATAGATATGGGGTTTTCGTTACACGTATATACAGAACTAAAATTACCAGTAAATGAAATCCAATTTAACATCACTTTTGCCAAAAACTAAATATTCGTGCTTCCATTTCACGTTTAGAGAATACCTTCATTGTCACAAGGCTGGGTGCAAAGACGATGTCAACAATTACCGCCCAATTTCGATTCTAACAGCGTTATCAAAGATCTTAGAACGAATCCTAAACAAGAGTCTGACCAGTTTTCTCGATGCCAACAGTATTTTATCCAGCAATCAATACGGCTTCAGAAAGGGAGTTAGTACAGAAGACGCAGTCATGGCCTTGTCTAATCATGTCGCGAGGATGCTGGATAGAAAACATAAGTGCTTGGGAATATTCCTTGATCTGTCAAAGGCATTTGACACCGTTTCTGCCCCAGCCTTGTTAAACAAAATGGAGAAAATTGGTATACGTGGTCACGCCCTGAAAATATTTGCGGACTATCTGAGTAATCGCAGTCAAAAGGTGAAAGTCGGACAACATACAAGTGACGAGATTCCTATCACATACGGCGTTCCACAGGGCAGCATTCTGGGGCCTACCCTCTTTCTCATTTATATAAATGAGATCTGCAAACTGTCTTTAGTAAATTGTCAAATATTTACTTATGCAGACGATACCGCTCTAATTATTGATGGTTATGACTGGCCCCAGGCTTACCGAAACGCTGAGGCTGCGCTTTCTTGTGTGATGAAGTGTTTAGCAGATAATATGCTCACCTTAAATGTTGAAAAAACTGTATACGTTGCGTTTGCCATCAGATCAAATCAGTGTCCCTCAAACTCCCTTACACTAAAAGCACACACTTGTGGTTCCGCAACTCAGTGTAGTTGCCTCTCTCTTGCGAAATCCCTGTATGTACGATATCTGGGTATACTCATTGATCAGCATCTCAACTGGCATCCCCATATAGTGAAAGTGACCTCCCGGATACGTAAACTGATATATATTTTCAAGAAATTAAGGAACTCCGCCGATCATGACACTCTTATGTTAGTTTATTTTGCCCTATGCCGGTCTGTCCTTACTTATTGTCTACCTGTTTGGGGTGCTGCTACCCAGAATATGTTTATACGTGTAGAAAGGGCCCAGAGAGCTATCCTGAAGGTGATTCAAGGTCGACCACGAAGGTATCCCACTGTGCAGCTCTATGCCGACAGCAAAGTGCTCACAGTCAGACAACTTTACGTGCTCCTGTGTGCCTTACACAAACACTCTGCACGCCCCTCTACGCAACCCAGCGGCAGACGTAAACATAATGTTTTTGCCCAGGAACGTTACAGAACTGCCTTTGCTAGACGCCAGTTCTTTGTCAATAGCAATACCATCTACAACTCTTTAAATAAAAAATTAAATATATATTCGACCACAAGATTTCAATGTAAAAAAGTTATCAGAAATTATCTCCAATCACTCACCTTTGAAGGTACTGAGGATCTTCTGCGTGGTAATTTGCAGTAAACTGTTACTCATACGCTTTAAATACTTGCAATATCACACATGCCTTACACGCACATTTACACGCGCGCATACATACACACGCACACACACTCGCTTAAATACCCACACTCTCTCACACATGCACACACTCTCTCACACATACATACTCACGTACACACACACTACACTAACACTCTTCACCGCTAAGTTTATAAGTAGTGTGTAAAGTTTTTGTTTTTCTTTTTATTTAGTTTTTTGTATTACATTTCTCTTTTTTGTACAAGTTATTGGTATCTCTCACCATTTGCTTTTGCTTTGTATTTAACGTCCTAACTGAAAGAAGCATAATTATTTTGCTGTTATAGTTTTTGAGGAATCACTGACTCCTAAGTCACAGGAACTTACACCTAGTTTAGGAGTCAGGGTATTTCCATCTCTTTGGACCTCATAGAATAAGCCTTTTGTTCAAACTTTTTTTTTTGTGGTTATTTTATTATTATTGTAATGGCTTTTGTGAAAATAAAGGATTATTTATTGTGCGTACGGTTTAGGAGTGGAATTCCCTGCCGGAGTCTGTGTTTCCCGATAGCTATAACCTAGGGGTCTTTAAGTCAAGAGTGGTTACTTCTAGGTAAGCGTGCTTCATCTTCGACCACATCATCACTTACCATCAGGTGAGATAGTGGTCAAACGCGAACCATTTTCAATTAAAAATAAAATATGCAGGAATACTTTATTTTCACAGTACCGTCAAAAATATACAATGTCAAAAGTACAAGTCTTTCAACACAGTTCTTTTTGCACAAAAAGTGAGATGTAATGAAAACCCAAGTTGATTAATTTATTCAGTACCGTTCTATGGCAGCGCCTACTCAACAACTTTGTCTGAAACTGACACTTACTTTGTGCAAGATACTCGTATCCAAACTATATTTCAGAGTAACTAAACTTCCCTCAAGTGGAGTACTTCCCTACGTATAAAAATGGAATCATCAATAATTATCATACGTTTTTTTTTAAATTGTAATGTCAGCCCCGTAGGTTTACAAAATGAGTAAATACAATTTACAACTACGATCTTAACTTAATTAATTTTACAATCAAACAATACAACTTAATAGCTAAATTAGATGTGGGTTTAGATAAGACCAGATTGCACATACCTGCATTCCTTAAATTTATTTTATTTTCAATTTCGAACGCTCTTCGTTCCGTTGCAACTCGGGCACACTCCACCAAAGCATGGGTTGCGGTAATGTACTAACAAGATACCGCGGCCCCGGAACTTACGGGCGGTTGAAGGGACAGGGTGGGTTTTTGTCAGTAGAAGTATGACACTTCCTTCCGCTTAACCCAGGGCGGGAGAAGTTATTCGATGATTTTCCCACCCAGGAAAAGAAAAAGATGTCTTCCCTTACGTTGCAAGTCAGACCGTTTGGGGTGTCCACAACTCTCATGAGATGTCCAAATGCATTCAATGGAATATGCCCGGATCGCAGACGCATACTTGTAACTAACATTTTTCTGTTCATCTGTGCTTCAGCAAACCAAGGAATCCTTGGTGGCTAAGACTGAATTGTTCTGTAACATATACCCTTCTCGTCAGATCGTTTATCTACTAATTTTTACATCGTGACTGACTATCTGAGCTCTACAACCCAGTAACTGAGTAACATATACCCCTTCGCAAAAGTAGTGTCAGATCGTCTGGCTCCTGACTATCCGTAAGGACTGTCAAAGATGTTCAAATACCAGCCGGGACTTACAACTTCACGTTCTTTCCGAGAACCAGCGGAATCTCGTTATGTTAAAAGGTCACTCACCTTCGGACCAATCTATAAAACCGTTGCATAACCTTGAAGATAAACCCTTTCTTTCGTCTTCTATAATCTAGCCACAAGCTCGTGTTGTTAAAAAACTTTTTACCAAAAATTTAAACCGACTCCCAAAAAACACTGTAATGTGAAAAATAACTTTAATTTCGGTAGTCAGTGTCTTTAGTTTTGTATTTTCGTTTTTGACACCGAATTCCGAAATTAAAGTTATTTTTCACTTTGCAGTGTTTTTGGGAGTCGGTTTAATTTTTTTGGTAAAAAGTTTTTATTTCACTCTTATTAGTTGGTCGATTTTTAATTTATCTAGTTACAAAAGCCATAATGTCAACAACTTATCACCTTTTACAAAATATTGCTTTTCCCGATGCATAGCTGTTAATTTTTGAGGAGTTCTCCTGGTACTTGACCATCAGCACTACATCACCATATGTATTGTGACGAGCATAAAGTGTTTAACATTCGTACTCAAGTGGCCATCTGTGGTCTTCGTCATCAGTTCAACTTCCTCAAATGGTACTTTTCGAAAGCAACTGCTCAAGGTACTATATGAAATACCCAAAACACTATAGGAGTGCCTATAATATTTGAAGAGTTCCCTCGATTTCTCCAGGATCCCATCATCAGATCCTGAAGTCGTAACAATGGGACCAACTAGAAAGTATACCCTTTCAAACGCAAAAAGAATTTTTCAAATCGGTCCAGCCGTCTCCGAGTTATAAAAAAAAAGTTCAAGACGAATTGAGAACCTCCTCATTTTTTTTTTTTTTGAAGTCGGTTAATAAACCCTGTCAGTCTCATGTTACCTTGAACGTGTAGAGTTTATTAAAAACCCACGTATCAAAACTCATAAAATACCAGATAAAAGCTGAAAAACTCGTTTTAAAACACGTATAAAATCATCTTTATCGCCGCTCCCCACTCAAATGATTCCCTTAACACGCGCCAACCGTGTTTGTCTTTACCAAATTATACCATAAAAGCTTCCATAAACAAAGTTAATTAAAACCCCTGAATATGACACGAGTTAATGAAAATCCAGTTTTAATTCAAGTGAAATGCTTAAAAAACTTAATTATCAGATTACAGAGACCCCCGTCAAGGGTATGACAAGTTAGCACCTTATTAAATGTTCGCATGATACGGGATAATAATGTAACGTAGGAGGATTTTTTATTATGTTGGTAGAAGGTTTTTAATATGGCGTCGTTTTTAGGGTTCCATAGCCGAATGGCAAAAAACGGAACCCTTATGGTTTCGTCATATCTGTCTATCCGTCTGTCTGTCTACCTAACTGTCCATCCTTATGTTGGCCACTTTATTCCGATTTAATCATATTAAATAGTTAAAAGAAAGTAGATAGATTTATTCTGTGAACGGCCAAATGACTTTTAAACAAAAAAAAACTTTAAGGGTGGGCTCCCCATGCATAGAATAGAAACAAAAAAAATATCTATATCTAGGTATTTAAAAATGAAATTGAGGCTCAAAATCAATTGTTTGAAAGATAGATACTTTTACTGTGGTAAAATGTGAGAAGAAGAGACTTAAAAATCTCAAAAAAATAATATATGCTGTAGCAAATTGGTTTGAAAAATATACAGTCAGCAGTTTTTGAGATATAGCCTATGTTCAAAAACAGTCATTATAACTTTGTCATTTATACAAACACTATGAAAAACAGAGTTATTTTTGTTAATCTATGTTTGCTAACTATACGGATCCCTTCATGGGTAAGTCCAACTCCCACTTAGCCACTTCTATGATGTAGATATTTTTACGGGTGTATTGGCTGTTTGTTTTGCCAGAATTTGTGCCAGTAGTTTGTTGCTGGGTAACATCCACACTTGTTTGATATACCGACGACACGATGCCGTACTAATTGCTTTTCCTTCACATGTATTGTGCGCACAGCCAAGGTGTGGAACTCTGTCGGCTTCTGTGTTCCTTGCCGCATATGATCTCTTAACCTAAAACGCAATGAGTGAAAAGGTTGGCGCCCTATAGCAAAAGGCTTACGACCAAATCAGCTTCATAAGTATTACTCCTACCTACCCTTTCGACAAATATAGCCGTGAATTTATGAACAATATTGTTCCCATCATCATGTTTAAGACTCTCAACAGAATCCGGCTAAAAGGCGTTAATACCTTCCAAGTTGAGGATAATATCGGTCAAGTGGGAGTCTTGACTTACCGGATTAAATCGGAGAATTAGGAATATTCAGATGATATAGTTATAAACGTAACAACCGGGAGAGTATTATGAATAATTTCCTAAAGTTTGTAAATACATTTACATAGATATTTGGTTATTATTACATTGTGCAGACTAGTCTATTATATAAAGAACCTAACTGCCTCAATGGCTTTTCCCTGGTCGGGCAAGAATTTCTATTAGGTTTATCTGTTAGGATTTTCTCAGTAGTAGCCCTGAGCTTAAGATCTACAGCATATATATTATTTTTTTCACACATTTTACCACTTTGGAACCGTATATTTTTAAACGATTAACTTTATGAAAAAGTGATTTTAGAAACCTCAAAGTCATTTTTAAATACCTGTCTATAAATACCACACACGTATAGGTTTCATGAAAAAAAAAAAAATATTCAGTTTCAGTTTCATGTATGGGGAGCCCCCCTTTATTTTAAATATTTTTTATTTATTTTTTCTTAAAATCGGAAAGCGGTTCACAGAATACATCCACCTACCAAGTTTCATATGTAAAGTCGTAACAGTTTCGGAATAAAATGGCTGTGACATACGGACGGACGGACAGACAGACAGACGGACAGACATGACGAAACTATAAGGGTTCCGTTTTTTGCCATTCGGCTACGGAACCCTCAAAACGACATAATATCTTAACGCTTTTACAATCCAACACACTTTAATCCAACATACTTTTTGAGGCACATGTTAAGATGGTCACCCAAAGAGAGTCTTTTAAGATCGACCCGTTTGGTTGTTATTATTTAGCCACGAATTTCTCTCGGACCCAAAAAACTGTATTGTATAAACTACTTAGCCCATTGGCTTATACTTCGAACCCTCACTAAAGTCTATACGTGTATTGAATCGGAATATTGGTAAAGTTTCCCATTGTCAAAAGGTGGGAAGTATGGAATTATCGGCAGGCATTTTCCTCCTACCGAAAAAGGATTGGTGGAACTAAAACTTGTATGGGGAAATAGATTCATTCGGTCTTATAGAGATTTCGTTTTTTGACTCGTTCGGTCTAGGGTTTGTGCGTAGGTTTCAATTTTTACGTCGAGTTTAGTGTTAGTAGGCCTCGTGTGGGAGGAATTCCAGGAGTAAAGTATATGTTGGGCAACCTATAACCTCCTCTAACTTACAATGAAAGTCTCGTTTAATTCGGTGCAGTAATTCCAGAGATTAGCCGGGACATAAAAGAAAGACACATTGCTTACCATGAAGTGAGATGGTGCTCAAATGCGAGCTAATCAATAAAAAAGCATATGAGAAAACAAAGCTATATATATATATATATATATATATATATAGCTTTGTTTACTACTATTATACTACACAATATATATATATATATATATATATATATATTGTGTAGTATACTTATAGTCTGTGATTCTATAAATAACAGACTATAAGTACTACACAAAATATATACTGTATATAATATTGACATTAAGTTTCTCGTTAGTAGTTTAGAGTCTGTACTATTAACAGCTCAATCGCTTACATATTATATAACTGGTGTTATTTATATTTATATTTTGCCTATCTCTTTCAATTATGTTAATCAGTTGAGCCACTTGTGGGATGACTCTGCAAAATACCAACTTGCTGTACTAGACTTGATCGAGCGCAGGGCTAAAAGGCTTATAGGCGACGAGGTGCTATCGGGCAAGCATCATAGTCTGGCGGCGAACCGTTGCTTGCCTGATGGTTTTCTATAGATTGTACTTCGGGGAGTGTACGCAGGAGCTCCATGACCTGATTCCTCCATCTCCCTTTCACTACCGGTCTACCAGACGCACGGCTGGGTACCATCCACACTTGGTTGATATACCGTCTTGTCATACAAAGCGCTTCTCCTCCACATTTATTGTGCGCACAGCCAAGTTGTGGAATTCTCTGCCGGCTTCTATGTTCCCTGTCACTTATGTCTTTTCAGCCTTTAAAGCAAGAGTAAATAGGCATCTCCTGGGCTCGCTCGTCACATCGTAGACCTCATCTATCGCTTACCATCGGGCGCGATCGAAGTCAAGAGCGGGCTCATACACAATAAAAAAAAAATTTGTTAATAAAGAATATTACACACATACATACATACAAGATACGCGCGAAAAACATAACCCTTTCTTTGCAGTCGGGTAAAAAGTGTTAATATCAATAAATTATACTAGGTTTTTTTTATTGAATCATCAATACTTCTTCAATAAGTTCATCAGAACTCGCGTTTAACCACCACCTCATCTGATGGTAAGTGATGATATGGTCGAAGATGAAGCACGTTTAGCTAGAAGTAACCTTTTCTACTATTTTACTAGTATTAAAAAACTCTGGCAAGGAATTCCACTCCTTAGCTGCACAATGAAAGGGTAACGAAAACGTTCTGTGATTATGGGTGGAATGTCCACCATGTAATGATGGCGCATCACCGTTCTTCTTGTAGTTTAATTACGGAGCGGGCTCGCTTGAATTCGATTGTGCTATTTTATCGCACACTCCCTGATGTGTAAGCCATAGAGAACTAATACGCGGCTGTATTGTATTACAATACTAAAACATTACTTCAAAACCTACAAGAACTTGGTCACATCCCCAACACAAACAATTACAGCAAAACCAATAACTATATATCTCCCCAACTTTATATTCTAACACCAAATTAATATTAGCAGCCAGCCCCGCAATCAAAGTTAACCAAACTTCACTTAACTTTCCGATATTAGTGTATGTAAGTTGTGACGGTAGGGGTCCGAGTAAATTACCTTGAGGAACGCTTTATACTCATTACAACCTGTTACAAGTTTCTACGCCAATTTAATCAGTTCTTTATCGCTGTTCGGTAGCCATATTAGTTTTAAAGTTTTGGTAAATGCCATTTAAATTGGTATTTTGTTTTGTCTTTGGTTATGTTAACAGTTGTGAGGTACTCAAAGATGTTACTTGCTTATTGAAGTTAATCATAGTTATTAAATATACAAATTCTTACGCGACGCTATAACTGATTTGTAGATATTAGAAATGACTATTGTATCATAAATTATCATAATTTATTATGCTTAACTTTTTCGCAAATAACTGTCTAACTGAATACAGCTAAATGCTAGTATTTTACATGGAGTTACAATCTATCGATCTCCATGATCCAGTAGCTGGGTAAACAGTCAACAGTAAACAGTCAACTCTCTGCATTTATGCGCAAGAGTATTTTTTGTATGGCTCCCATTATTTACAACAGGTTTCCTAAAAACTGGAAATAGCTAAGCTCAGAAGAATTTAAGAGAAAAGTAAAATAATTTTTAGCTAGTAAAGCATATTATGATGTAAATGATTTTTTAACGGAGTCGTTTAAATTGACATAAATTGCTCTTTATACATTGATTTAATTTTAAATACATGTTAATGTAATAATTATTTTTGACTTATTTTTTTTTTTTTTTGACCAACACACATTATATTATTTTTTTAATTTTTAATTTGTCTTTTAAATAATTGAATGTTTGACATCTTTCTATTGTAACGTTCTATAATAATTAATTCGTTAATTGATGTAATTTAATCTGTTTACTTATGTCAGAATTGTCAATTTTAAGGAATATTGTAATATTTTATTTAATGAAATTAAATAATGATGTTTATTTTGCAAATAGGGTATAAATAACACTTTCACACGTCTTTTTTTTTTGTAATTGTAAACTAGATGAGGTCAGTTTTAATCATGAACTTTTGTTATTATTTGCCCACCATGACAATATGGTAAACATTATAGCACGACTCCATGTACTTGTGACACCTTGGATGCATTTTTGTTTTTTATAAGATACGCCGCAACTTCCAAGTATGTCATTCTGCACCATCCAGAACAGCCTTCAGCGGTTATTTCTCCTTCTTTCAAAGACCACGGCTGTATAACTTGGCTAATGAGTTGCATAATATCTATCCCAATACGAATAGGGAATGTAAAGGGAAGATCACTAAATGGCTTCTTGGGCTTAAGTATGAGGAGACAGAAAGACTACTTAATAAACACAGAGACTTTTGAGGTAAAGGTACACACATCCTAGCACATGACACACACAAACACACACACACACACAAACACACACAAACTCACACACAAACACACTCAAACGCACATAAACTCACACACGCACGAAAACGTTTTCAAATCGAACACACTCCCTTAATTCTAAGTTACCAATTTGACCTGTTCTGTAATGTGTCTGGGTTAAGGTGGCCAGGAGACCCATAACACAAGTTTTCTTAGTATGGGCTCCTGTCTCCCTACCAAAAAAAAATTGTTTAAATAAATTTTGTTTTATGTATTGTGTGGGAGAAAAAAAAAAATGTACACTCATGTTTGAGCAAATTAAGTTATCTGAATCTGAACAAGTAAAGACAGCATTAATTAGGCCGTGCGCGCACTGCCTTGCGGTGGCCGGAATTGCAGTAATTCTACCGCACCGGTAGTACTCTACCGCACGCGTTTATTCCACCGCAGTGCGCGCAGTTCTATGACACTCCATACTTCACAGATTATGCGTTTTCAAAACGCAACGCTGTGTGCACGGCCTTAAATTTCTCGTCCACAACGTTGCCAGCCGATAATTAATGTTCTACGGACAAGCATTTACAAACATTTAAACTCTTTTGCACAAAAATCCAGACCTAGAAAACCGAACCGACCGATTCCGCGAAACACAGTGCAGTAAACAGCTGTTCATTTTGAAAACCTTATCATTGCCATTTTTGTAATACTTGCTGATATCGTAGTAAACATGATTATGATAGCGTAACTAATATATTCTGAACGCTATCTCCCAACATGCAGGCTCAAGCCTACTTTTGGAAACAGTTTTTCAGTACCTTTTGGGTAATACACCTTAAAATATTAAATACGATTTGAAGTGGCGGTTATTCTATGTCTAATAATCTTCAATTGTAATTGCAATTCCAAGCAGATTCAATGATTTAGTGAGTTACAAATAACAGTTTTACACTTCAATCTTTTTAGTTTATTTAAACTAGATGAGGCAGGTGTTTTCTAGCTGAGAAGCTACGGATGTAAAAAGCATAACTGTTTAGTTCGATATTGAGATAGGCTCATGATAGAACAAGTTTAAACCTAAGAGGTTTTTGGTTGCTATTTTGTATAAATGGTAAATAAACACCAAAACAAACTGAAATGTCAAAGTCTATTTTAAAATGGGAACTAATTTTTTGAGCTGTTATTTAAATATTCGAGATTTTATTATGATCAGTTGAAAAACATATTGAGCAGTTATTTAATTTAATGACGGTTGATTAATTAGTACGATAATAAAATATGGACAGTAATAAAAAATCAATTAGTCGGTAATTTTATCATACAATGTCAATTCTAAAAATAATTGAGCAGTCCAATAACTGAGTGAGTGATAAAAATGTTGGCCTCATATATACCTGCGTCAGATCCCTTCTATGGTTGGTGAATCATTTGGGTTAGATGAGGTTAGAATGAGATTTCTTACCGACAAATTCCGATTTATTACTGCCCACACGTAACCGCTCGTTAAATAATTTTTACCGCCTATTTAACTATTTTCCTGCTCAATTATATATTCACTGATCCATTTCATTATTTTTTATTACTCATTTTTGTTTACTTTACTGCTTAGTTTTAACTGCGAAACTAGTTATTAAACGTGCCATTTATAATTTTTAACTTACCAAAACCGCTATTTACAACTGCCTCTTTAAATCAGTGCCTTTTAAAATACATTCAATTCGTACTGGTTAGATCATATAAGAACCGTGTAGTTAAGATAATGATGTTTGAATTTTATTATTCACAGCAAGAAACATTATCAAGGTACACAAATAACTACCTAAAACCCCCATTGACTTCCAACTCCAACAAGAAATTCTTAGCGACCTCATAAAAGCTTATCTCTTCCTCAATGACGCTTTTAAGGCCATCTGCTACCAATAACACTTCGGCATCCTAAAAAACTGGTACATTATCATTAGGTTCTATCATTAAGCTTTATTTTCATGAAAAATCTATAGATCCGACATTGTGATTGTTTAATCAGGATTGGGGAGCGAGAATGTCGTTATTATCATTATCGAGGTTGTTCTGTTAAGTGGCTCATACTTTTATTTTAGCATTTATTTAATAACGTTCATTTCGTTTAACAAGGTGTCGCAAAAGAAAGTTTATATTTGTTTACCTTACTGCGTGAACACTAAGATTGGGCGGGAAATGCTCTTGGGAATTTAGTCACAATGGAGCATTTTTCAGACGCGGATTGTGCTTACACAAATTTTACAAAAATGGTAATTCTGCGATGCTATTAAGAGGTTTTCGTCACTTAAATGATGCGCAAAGCATTCCTCTCATTCGGAAATGGATAAAAAAGTATGAAAAGACTGGTTCAACTCTAGTTAAACTAAAACCCGGGAGTCCAAGTTTATTAAGAATGGAAAAAAACGAAAGAGATCGTGGCATGGGTTAATCAGTCTGTTCGTGATGATGCCGACCTCTCCATTCGGAAGCGTGCAAGTGCTTTGAATGTACATAGATCATCCCTACACCGCATTTTGCTCACAGATCTAAAGGTGCACCCCTATCAAATTCAATTGCGACAATTGGAAGCGAGACTATCTACACAAAAAATATTGAAAATTTTCATCACGCCATGGTCTTTTTTGCATACAAATTTGTGTACGCGCAATGGGCGATTCGCTTCCGAAAAACGCTCCATAGCGACTGAATTCCCAGGAGCTAGGCTACCGATCGACCTATGTATCTTCCGCACCTTTCCTAATCATTGCGTTTACATAGTAAGCTTAACAATGTTTTTTTATTTGTATCATAATTATGTATGAAACTATAATAATAATAATAAATAATAAAATACCTTTATTTTACTCACCACTATATCTTTAAATTACATGTATAGTAATATAATAATGGATATCATACGTATATTGTGGGAGCCTGGTGCCTGAGCTAGGCCAAAAGCCTGTATTTTAGGTCACCAGGTCTTCTCCCTGATTTACAAAGTCGACGCGAATTTATGTAATACACTACAATAATGAGCGTATATGTATCTACACAAGACATGACATATGAATGTAGAATAACAATATGTATGGGATTAGAGTACTCCCTCACATATAGACTATACATAAAATAATAACAACTAAGTTTACAATATAACCAATACTAATAATACAAGAAACCTAATCCCTTCATACCCCTTCTACTACCGGTCTACTAGACGTACCGCAGTATACCATCCACACTTGGTCGATATACCGTCTTGTCGTACTAAACCCTTACAGCCAAGGTGTGGAACTCTCTGCCGGCTTCTGTGTTCCATGCCGCATATGACCCGTCAGCCTTTAAAGCAAGAGTGAACTAAAATCTTCTGGGCTCGCTGGTTCGATCATAGACCTCATCTTACACTTACCATCAGGTGTGATCGAGCTCAAGAGCGAGCTCATTCGTAATAAAAAAAATAAAAATAAAAAAACTTAAAATAATCCACACTATCCATACTAATATTATAAATGCGAAAGTAACTCTGTCTCTCTGTTACCTTTTCACACCAAAACCGCTCAACCAATTTAGATGAAATTTGGCACGGGAATAGTTTAAGACCCTGGAAAGGACATAGGATAGTTTTTATCCTGAAATTCCCACAGGATCGGGATTTACGCGGGAACATAGTCGCGAGTAGAAGCTAGTAATAAAATACCCATGAAAAACATAAATGTGAAATGAGAGCCAAGTTCAATATTATCATAAATGCCTTGGTTGTTGACTTCAACGACAAAAGAAGTGAAATCTAAATGGGTGCCGAGTTCAATGGTCAGTCCTGAAATTTATTTATAACAACATAAAATATCATTTATTCTTATAACTTAGGAGAATATATCGTAGCCTAAGGTTTGTTGGCCTGGCTAGTTCTTATATACGAATTATTATGTTCGATGGTTAGCTTCTACCAGCAAACCAAATTTTCGGAATAATAAAATAAGAACCGACAAGTAACAGGTTTAGAACTTGCAAAGGCTATAATATAATTCGTATAATATAACCGTTTGAGATATGTTTATAAAATTTGGAACACATATGTATCTTGCCAGTCTCAATATATGAGACAAATTTGACAAGTTTAGGTTTAATAGTTTTTGAGTTATGAGGGGCTCAAAAGTGGCTCCAAATGGTTCGTGTAATATTACACACGGTGAGCTGCGCGCCAGTTCTTGGCTTGACACGCTCCCGCGTGTCTAGATATTTAAAAAATTGGCCAAGTGCGAGTCGGACTCGCCCATGAAAGGTTCCGTAGTAACTATAATAAATATAACATACTTAATATATTTATTTGAAAAAAAAAAAACAAAAAACCTTACAAATTTCTTAAAACTAGCTTATTCACAATTTTTACAACTACGACAAATAACTTTGTTTTTCATAGTATTTGTATGAATTACAAAGTTATATTTGCGGTTATAGAAAATATACTGTATCTCAAAAACTGCTGGCTCGATCTCGTTCAAACCAATTTTGGTGGAAAGTTTACATTAAGATCTAAAACATGTGTTTTTTTTAGATTTTTCACTTCATTATTATAGAAGTTAGAGGGGGGGATACAGATTTTACCACTTTGGAAGCGTATATCTGTTAAACGATTAACTTTATGAAAAAGTCATTTTAGAAACTTAATGTCCTTTTTAAAGACCTGTCTATAGATACCACACACGTATAGGTTTCATGAAAGAAAATATTTTCAGTTTCAGTTCCATGTATGGGGGGCACCCCTTTATTTTAAATATTTATTAAATTTCCTCTTAAAATCGGAAAGCGGTTTACAGAATACATCTACCTACCAAGTTTTACATGTATAGTCTTGATAGTTTCGGAATAAAATGGCTGTGACATACGGACGGACGGACAGACAGACAGACGGACAGACATGTCGAAACTATAAGGGTTCCGTTTTTTGCCATTCGGCTACGGGACCCTAAAAAATGACCTCACCAATGTCATCTGCTTAGCCTTTCCTAACTTTATCGGGGTCAGTTTACAGTCTAACCGAATGTAACTGAGTAATAGTGTTTACATGGAGCATCTGCTTGTCTGACCTCCACAGCCCAGTAACTGGGTAACACGATACCCCTTGGCCAAATCAGTGACAAATGACTTAACGTGCTTTTCGAGGCACAGAGCAAACCCGAATTTCGAACATATAAGAGAATGAAATAGAACTAACAAAATATAGCATTTATCCCCATTTTCATATAAATACCAAAAAATATCTTCAATATCTAAAACTTATGATAGATTTGGAAACAATATTGTTTGTGAACAATTTAAACTTGTATTATTTGAAGAGGCAGGACGGCCTGGAGGCCCTTTACCAGTACTCATTTTCTTCTAATTATGTAGGTATGGGAGCGCGGAAATAAGAATAAAAGGTTTTGGATCACAATCGAAGTATATTATTCACTATTCACAGGAATCACGATGTAATTAGGTAATTAGCGATTACTACTATACGAAATCAACTTAATTAAATCTTGAAATAGCGTGATGGCGATGATTCTGAGCGATTCGTCACAAGCGTGATGCGCGGGCGCCGTCTCGTTCAAAAGTGAGTTTAAGATGGCCGCCCGCACTACCATCGACAACGACGCTTCGCTAGGTTGACATTGACAGTCCTGTCAACCTGACGTCTGACAATTCACAATAAACTGTGTGAGCGAGTTTATTTTAATTAATAATTCAGACATACGTAGCATTTATCCAGCCATCCAATATTTGGTGGTTTTATTAAATATTAAATGTATTTTCAGCTGCACAAATAAACAATAACGCGATGGTTAAATTATACAAGACAGACATAAAACAGATAAATACTTAACAGAATGTTTGTTTAAAAATATCTCAGATTAACTTGATATCTATCTTCTTCTTTCGCCTGGATGTCGAAATAATTCATAACCTATAGCACTCACAAATATACACCTTACTACGAGTACATATGAAAAAAAAATGGAATTGCATCATTAGATGCAGATAAAAAGCAATTCCTGTTCGTTTTTTAATATTTTTAATTATTTTTTTGGAACAAATATGTAGTTGAACGCCATTCGGGCTATATCATTAGTTGGACATACCGCATTCTTAAAATAAAAGTGACCTAACTCGTAATTCGTATAATTTAAGATTTTGATGTAAACTATATGAATTTAGGCCTTACACACTACTCTAAATCACCGTGATAACAGAGATCTGAGTAACGAGTTATACAGGATCGGAAACTACACAAGTGTTACTAGAGATATAAGTACATTTAAATTTATTCAGCACTGCTTTGTAACTCAAATCTTAATTGTTTTCTGTTGAAAAAATTTCGAATAGTGTGCAATACAATCATCGGGCTACATGACAAAAGGGCTACAAATCGTTACATGGTGGACATGCGCATCCCACCCATACGCACAAAACGTTTTGGGAATACTTTCATTACTCGTACATCATGGTAGTGGGATTCACTGCCAGAGTCTGTGTTTCCTGATAGCTATAACCTGGGGGTCTTTAAGTCATGAGTGAATAGGTTACTTCTCGGTAAGCGCGCTTGCCCCGGAACTTAAAGGCAGCTGATGGAACAGGGTGGCTTTTCGTTTAGTAGTGGTCTGACACCCTCCCGCTCTACCCAGACAGGGAGAAGTCATTCGAAGATTTTCCCACCCGGCAGAGAAAAAAAAAGTAAGCGTGCTTCATCTTCGACCACATCATCGCTTACCATCAGCTGAGATAGTGATCAAACGCGACCCAAACCAAAAATTCCTATTCTCGACTGAGGTCATTTTCATTCGAAGATTGCGATATACATAGCTGAACAAAACTTTATACCGTCGTGTTATCCGTAATTAGGCGAGACGTTAGAGGCACATGGCGTACCGAATTTATGAGGACCCTTAAGTGCGGAAGATGGTGAATTTAATATATGGGCGACGGTTTTCAACAAGTTGTGGTGGTAGGGACGCTGTTGTGGCTACTTGACGGTCTTGTGGATTGAGTGAGGGATTGGTGATTATTCTTCAGTAAAATTGTTTTGTTTGAGTCAAATTGTTGACGTTTATTTTAAGCTTGATATAAAGATTTCTCCAATATTTTAACTTCTATAAGAGCACTAGCGTTAAACGCACTTCTCCAGAGTATACAGAGTACCGTACCGGGATAAAAAGTATCATCAATAAGATCTTTGGTTTTCTTTTTACCCTGCTGTATGTTTTGTGGTATGTGCCCAACAATAATTTTTCTTTCTTCCTTCTGTATATCAACAATAAAGAAGAAAGTTATGGATAAACTCAAAAACTACTGGAACGATTTCGAAAACACTTTGACCAGTGGAAAGCCAAATTATGAACAAGTAACACAGACTAATTCAATTTTGCTGAACAAAATACTCTTACAAGCAAGCAAAGCCGCGGGAAGAAGTTAGTTTCTTAGTAAACGTTTAAGCCAAGTTTTATTCCAATCCAATCAGTCGTTACGTCGAATAAATATTACATACAGAAGTAACATACATACATGATTGTTTTAAATTCATTGCTAGTTCTTTTTTTTATAAGAAAAAAAAAATCTTGAAAAATGTGATCGCGATTTGTTGTCCTCCAATCAAAAAGACAAGATATACACTGAGAGATTCATAGAAAGCGAATTATGATATCACATCTCATAGATACTCAGTCAATGTTTACGCTAAGGGTAACGTAAACATTGACTAAGTAAGTAGTATTACAATCACAAATCCTCCAGGATAAGCAGTTTGAACAGTTACTCATATTCTATTTTATCTGCAAAGAGAATTTCAGTTCGAAACACATACGTAATCTAAAAAACTATATCATGCGTTTTCAAATCGATTTCACAAACATTTTATTTTACTTCGGGCAATACTGAAATGTGCTTCAGTTGCCTGACAAAAATAAACTCTATCTCTTTTCAAAATAAAACACAAATCGAATTGCAGCACATTGGTTCTGTTTTCGACGTGCATCCAACCACTATAACTCACTTTGGAACTTGACAAAAGTTGAAATTTTATCGTAAACTCGAAATATTTCCAAAACTTGTAGGAATATCGAAACTTGAGTGATTTACTGTACAACTTGAGAATATAAATGAGAGTAGGTACCGGTATACAGTGGGCAGCGCAGTTTGCGAATTGCCAATTCCATTGAATATTACAGCAGCTTTTTGTGATAAATTGGTGCAAATAAATTTTCAACAACAATCTGCATTTTTAATAAATTCCTGTACAGGGAAAAGGGGAACATAAATTTCATGATGAAATAATTTAACAAATTGCTGAAAACTGAATAAAGCCTTTTCATCATAAAACTTAATATAATTTTAATCGTGTCACTATTATAATAATTAGAACAATGTACTCTCGTCCTTGCCTTCTACCAGGCCTTTGTAGACCTAAAGGTCTACAATGGGAAGAACAAGCTAAGAAACATTTTTTTTTTATTTCGGATGATCCCACCCTTGACCTAGACCTAGCCTGATAGTAAGCGACAGATGTGGTCTACGATGTGGAATAAGCGAGCCCACAAGATGCCTGTTCAATCTTGCTTTAAAAGCGGTAAAAGGTCATAAGTGACGGAACACAGAAACCGACAGAGAGTTCCACAACTTACCTTTAGTCTTTTTTTGAAGTCTGGCGGGCTAATATGGGTATCGTAAACTAATGACATCTTAAAATCATTACTAAATGACCACATAATGTAGATACTGCGAAAATGTCCAAGCATTTCAATTTGCAGCACTCTAAATCACTGAAATCAAAACTATCCTCACAAACGCTAATGAAACGCGTCATGAACAATTGGACAAAATAACAATTAAACATACCGTGGAGTAACAGCTTCCCTCATAAACGATATTAACTGACAGATGTCAACGCTGTCAGTTTTACCGCCAATTTTACCGTCATGGCGTCGAGTTTCCATTGTGTGATGATTTATTTACGTGCCTATAGTTTGTGAGGATATTTTGAGATCATTTTCTAGTCTTTAAGATTAAAGACTAATAATGTTTATCAATCTGTAATTAACAATATTAATATTATAAAGCGGAACAGTTTGTTTGTTTAAACGTGCTAATCTTTGAAAGTACTGGGTGGAAGTACACCCAGTTACAAAAATTGGTATGAAAGTAGCTTGAGGATGGCAACTTTTACCTGACTGCATATGAAGAGAGTTTATGTTTTTACCGTGATAAAGTCCACGCAGTGAAGCCCCGCGTGCTAATGAGAAATTAAAATGAGGTTTATAAAAAATCGCCTACACTTAAAAAAGGTATCCATCAAAGATTTGAATGTTGAAATAATGAACATTCAAACTCGCTATTATTAGCCGCCGACATTACAGCAATATTGTGGCTTATCAAGACAGACTTGTGACGAAGGCTTGATGGGTTTATCATCATAGTGTTGCTAGAAATTAATATTATTAATAACTGATTTGGTACAGACGCTTACATTAATTTGTTATCCCCCTTAAAAGGGATCTTAAGTGTTAAGCTATCTTTCCAGTATAATATCTTCTTCCTTGATTCGTAGTATTTTATTTCCTGATGATTATCATCTCATTAGCTATTATAGGTACGGTGTATCCAATGAGATATATTAATTTCATACAGGTAACGAATGCAAAATGCAGTCAAATAATTTCTGCCATTCATTTTTACTAATTACAACAATTGTTCACTTTCAAGTATGAATAGAAGACGAGAAAAGACAGCAGATACTTGAATAAAAATATGCATATATGCAATTTAATTATTCGTACAAAAAAATCTTTTGTTAAAAAACAAAGAAGCAAAAAAATAGTTACGAAAGAGATATCTGTCTAATATGGCGCATCTGTCAAAATTCCCGCGCTAATTCCCAAACTGTCATGGCGTCGCAATACCTGTCAAAAGCGACGTGTTTATGTTATTAACACGGTGACAAGGGCAAGGCAGAGGTAATAAGATATTATTTTTAATGCTGTTTTCTTTTGGGCTCTGTTATTTTGATTTCGACCGAATAATTTAAGAGGGTTTTTATAACTTTTACGGCTTATTAGTTATTACATAGAAATTGTTTTGGAATAAGGAAAATTTATGTATTGTTAATCAGCTAAGATTTATGGATGGAGAGAGGCGTAATAACCTTAAGATTATGAAGGGAATATTAACCAAATTTTTCTTTATTGTTTAACACTATGGCTTATCTCAGAAAGATATGAAGAATCCATATCTTTCTGAGATATGTCATGATGTTTGTATTCAGATATTGGGCGTTTATAAAACGTAAATTCAACATATAAAAGTATGTGTCATTTTTTTTCTCAAGTACCTACAGTCGAGGAATATCATTGTTGAATTTAACACCTTTTATTTGATTACAAGCGTTGCGTACAATTCGGTATTAAAGTCAACAGTGAATACTTAGGAATCATCCAGATACCGGGGTTGCGGGAATGTTCTAACGAGATACCGCGGTCCCGGAACTTAAGGGCAGCTGAAAGAACAGGGTGGTTTTTTTAGTCAGTAGAAGTCTGATACTCTCTTCAGCTCCACCCAGAGTGGGAGAAGTAAATCGATGATTTTCCCATCCCGAAAAAAAAGGTATCGTCCAGAAAATCTTTTTCTATCGTGAACTACAGAATCGCTTTATTTTTGGTCAAATTATACTATATAAATATTATGCCATTTCACTACCGGTCTACTAGACACACGGCTGGGTACCAACCATCCACACTTGGTCGATATACCGTCTTGTCGTACCAAGCGCTTCTCCTCCACATTTATTGTGCGCACAGCCAAGTTGTGTAATTCTCTGCCGGCTTCTTTGTTCCCTGCCACTTATGACCTTTCGGCCTTTAAAGCAAGAGTAAATAGGCATCTTTTGGGCTCGCTCGTCACATCGTAGACCTCATCTACCACTTACCATCAGGCGAGATCGAGGTCAAGACTAGGCTCATCCGTAATAAAAAAATAATATATAAATTATATTACCAATAAAAACACAAATTTTCAATGTTTTATTGACCAGAAAGGTACTTGGAATTTTGGTTGAGATGAAATGCCATCATAATACTAATGCCATCGATTCATCAATGTGAATTCTACCCACACTGCTAGTAATCTTTAAAAAACATTTTTTAATACTTCGAATGAGCCCGCCTTTGACCTCAATCACGCCTGAAAGTAAGCGATAGATGAATCGAGCGAACTCTTGCTTTAAAGGCTGACGGGTCATATGTTGTAAGGAACACAGAAGCCGGCAAATAGCTCCACAACTTGGCTGTGCACATAATAAATGTGGAGGAGAAGTGGTACGAGAAGACGGTTTATCGACCAGTGGTGAAAGAGAGATGGTGGATTCATAATGAAAAAGGAGTAGGGGTATTGGGTATTGCTCTCCCTTCTATATCAGAATCATAATAGTTCCAGACCATAGGGTCTCTGGTATAGCAAACATGACCCTATTAAGAAAGAGTATCTACCCCCGCTTTCAACCCAGTGCTCAAAATTTAGCAGCGACAGACTAATTACAATTTCGCGAGTCTCTCTCGTTATATTGTACCGGACTTACCTACTTGGACTAAATAGCGTTTTTTCTACATTCAATACCACTCCAATAAACACGACTAAAACTTATTCAGAATCCTAACATACATACAAAAAACTAGCATACGACAATCTATTCCCTTACTTGACAATTTTATTTTTAGAATCAATGCTAAACAAGCCAAACAGACATTTTAACGAGAATAATAATATCTTTCAAATATATTAGAAAATAAAGTAGAGAAACTTCTAATAAAATTAGATTTTCCAATAAATGTAGGAAAGTGTTTACCGCAGAAAGTAGAAATAAGTACAAAATGAACGCTTAAAACATTTCCTCAATTTGTACTATGACTCCTTGAAGAGCGATAGTAATTAATAGTGTAGTGATTAGTGTATTTAAAAGCTGTCGATAAACAAACAAAATCTATCGATAAATATTAACTGATATTTTTGGTGTCACATATATGCTGTAGATACACACCTACCCATTAGGTAACATCGAAAAATAAAGCAACAAAAAATATTTTTTTAGTAAAGTAAATAATCCATTTCGGTAAAACGCAAAATGAGCCAATAGGTATAATAAAAATATCTAGTGAAAATCGTATTTTACTTTTAAAAGAATGTTTGCCAAGTATAACCAACTTTATCTCCAACGACCTGCCATAACAAGACACAACATCGTTATCGACATTTCCGATTTTCGAACCGCAAAACTACAAACAACTTTATCAGTTCCAACGTTTCATTTTAACTAACGAACTTCATGTGCCATTAAAATATATAACGAGGTGCAACCAAATTATCGATAACCGCAACTCGGGGCGGACATTTGCGTAGTTTATCGATAACTATGTATCGACATTTCTCACCACTAAGAGGCGATAGATAAGCATCAGTTGCACAAAGTTAATTAAAAGTCGTTTTGTTTTAAATTAATTAGAAATGATACAAGTCTGGGATCTGAGATATTTAACTGTGTTCTAACAATGGTTCTAGCATTGTTGAAAAGTTTTAAAAAGGGATTTTCTTTCCATTTAGTAATGAAAGCTATTGTTAGTGCATTTCGGAGTTTTATTTTAGTTTGTAGTGTTGTGTAATGAGTTGTCCATTTAGTTTAAAAGTGGTTTTTGAGATTGAATTATAGAGAATCTTGAGTGTTTCAACTACTTACTTAAACTTTTCAATTGTCTATACAGGCTTCTTTTTGGTCCACTAATCCCAACTTTGTCTCCATAGGAAACGACCAATTTCGAACCATATCTGAAATAAAATAATTTTGATTTGATTTACAATTAAAAAGAACGTATTCAGTATGAATTTTATTTGCCTGCCGGGGTTGTGGGAATGTGGTGTCTCGTTAGAACATTCCCGCAACCCCGGACCTAGAAGTAACCTAATTTTGTGTTTTGGAAAAGCTCGTGGCTAAATAATAACAGCCGGGTCCATCTTCAAGGTTAAGCAACCCTTGTCGAGGTCTGTTTGAGGATGGGTTACCTTAAAATATCGATTATTACTCGTGGTCGGCTTTCAGACTAACCGGGTGTAGCTTATTACTGGGTAACACTATACAACGTGTAATTTAAAGGGTATATACATACCGAGTGCACGGCATCTTTGGATGATAACAAACAATATGGCAAGGGTTTTCTAATCCTATGTCTACATGTGTGGAGCATATTAGAAATTTCAATACATTGATACCAGAGGCCGAATTTTTCAAATTAAGAAGAACGAATAGAATTATCGTTTTATTGGCAAGTGACGTGGAAAGTGATGACGCTCGTAGTGCTGTGACACGTTTGTTATTACTGGTATTCAAGAAACATATGAAACCAATAATTTGGGGTAAATTCTGTGAGTCACTTATTTTGAGCTGAAATTTTGCATAGAGACTATACCAGATGTTGTCTTCAGTCCTTTTGGATATATATGGGGTTTCCGTTACTAGTTGTATACCTTGACAAGACTGCTGTCTTCCTGATTACTGACTACCTATCCGTTACGAGCGAAAAGATAAAAAAAAAAAAATAGTCGGGTCCAGCTGCTTCAGAATCAGAATCTGAAAATGTTATTTATTATACATAGGTAGAAGGAAAAATCGAAAATAAAGTTTATTTTTTACTTTTTTCTTATTGTTGATAAGCTTGCGTTTGACCACCATTTCACTTGATGTTAAGCGATGATGTGGTCGAAGATGAAGCACGCTTGCCTAGAAGTAACCTATTCATTCTTGACTTAAAGACTCCCAGGTTAGAAAAGAAAACAGAAAACACAGACACCGAGCAGTAATTAATTAATTATTGCTTAACTTTTTTTCCGTAAGGTATGGATGTAATTTATTCATACACTAGCTTTTGCCCGCGACTTCGTTCGCGTGGGAGGTTTTTCCCACGTAAATCCCGATCCCGTGGGAATTCCGGGATAAAAAGTAGTTCGTCTCCTAGTTCTAAGCTACCTCCCTATCAATTTTCAGCCAAATCGGTTAAGCCGTTCTTGAGTTATAAATAGTGTAACTAACACGACTTTCTTTTATATATAGATTTACCCATCCACGGATCGTCTTTAGCAAGCGTTGCTTAACCAGTTCTTCTTGATTTGTACTGTATTATTTGATCTGTCCAATAAAGACATACCAATCATTTTGTGTAACAATCGAACAACCAATATTGACAATTCCATGAAATACTTTAACGTTTCTCATTCCGAACTACTGCAGTTGACCCGGACCACGGAGTAATACCGCATTCAATATTTAGATCAAATTCAGTTTCCAATAAATTAGAAACTGTTGACTGCAGTGTTAATTAATAGTGATATTGCTGACAGTTATTTATAAGAGAATCTAGAATCTTGAACGTCGCAACTTTAGAAGATATTGTGCAAACTATTCCAGGGATACGAAAATGTTCTAACAAAATACTGCGGTCGGAACGTCAGGGCAGTTGAAGGATAAAGGGGGAATTTAGTCAGTAGAAGTCTGAAATTTTTTTTTTATTCAGAATGAGCTCACTCTTGACGACGATCTCGCCTGATGGTAACCGATAGATGAGGTCTACAATGGAACGAGCGAGCCCAGAAGATGCCTATTTACTCTTGCTTTAAATGTTGAAAGGTCATAAGTGGCAGGGAACACAGAAGCTGGCAGAGATTTCCACAGCTTGGAAGTGCGCACAATAAATGTGGAGGAGAAGCGCTTGGTACGACAAGACGGTATATCAACCAAGTGTAGGTGGTTTCCGCTCCACCCACAGCGCGATTTTCAACCGAAAAAAGTGTGCAAGTTGAATTGCAATCCGCATCATCATCTTAACTTAGCCTTTTGTCAACTTTGTCAGGATCAGCTTCTAGTTTGACCGGATGTAGCTGAGTTTTACATGGAGTGTCTGCCTATCTGACCACCACAAATCAGTAACTGGGTAACACGATACTCCTTGGCCAGACCAGTTGCTTGCGCAAGTTATTTGATTTGTAACTTTCTACTAACATATATCCGAACGTATCACATATTAGAATACAAATTCATATTTTTACCGCGGTTTTGAGTTGACCAATCATGTTCATTCCTTCCAATATCCATTCCTAGTATCCTGTTCCCACGAATCAGAGAAGAAATGCTCATCGCACGCGCCGCTTATAGGCGGATTCAACGCCGACCAATCACCGAACAGATACGGTGGTTCGAGGGTATAATTACCCTCGCTATATTGTGTCTCGGAGCATTCCAGAAGAAAGCATCGTAAAGTAAGCAACGCGACTTGCCAGTTAAGCAAGTTATCACCCGCGTCTAGCCAAGATTAACCAAATACCGCTGTATATCCATAACTATCAAAATATCCGTATTGGACACACACGTGTGACAAAATAAAGACTACAGTGAAGTGATTAAATATCCGAAGAAGAAAGTGATTCAATCTACGTGCGTCTTCTACTCAAACTAATCAGCTCCAGAACATCCAAGTAAGTCCATCAACCTTTCTTCCTACTCCTGGTCAACTCATTACTGTGTGTTCAATACTTCATTGCCCGCAAAAATTATTTCCCCGCCACACGGTCCTTCGAGTATCTTCCACAACACCAGTGTCAGATTCCGGCTTCTGACTACCCGAAATTACTGTCAAAGAAATACAATTGACAGCCGGGACCGTCGGCTTAAAGCGCTTTCGAAGGCACTGATGGTGATCTGATTTTCTAGCCAATAACAAAAAAAAAATTTGGCAAGTGCGGGTCAGATTCGCCCATGAATGGTTCCGTAGTAACTGTAGATAATGGTGATGTAAATGTTGAACATATTTACACACATCGTGAATGTTGAATGACAGGCCTGTTGGTCTAGTGGTCAGTGGCCCTGACTGCTATGCGTAAGGTCGTGGGTTCGATTCCCACCCAGGACAAATGTTTGTGTGATGAGCATGATCATTTGTTCTTTGTCTGGGTGTAATTTATCTATAATATGTATGTATTTAGAAATATATATGTATGTTTATCAGTTGTCTAGTACTCATAGCACAAGCTCTGCTTAGTTTGGGACTAGATGGCGTTGTGTGAAAGTTGTGGAATATTATATTATATTATATTATATATTATATTATATTATATATTATATTATATTATGTATAGTTTTACTTTTAATAAATTATTTTACTCTTTCGTTGCAAGGAATAATTAATTGATTCCACTGTAACTGGAATTCTGTATATGGAATTTCGTATTTATTTATATGCTGAAAAAACATTTCATTTACGTCGGTTTTTACAGTGCGACAGCAGTTGAAATTATGAAGTAAGTGAAAACAGAAGCAGGTTTTTTTTTATTGATAATAGGTTCGCGTTTGACCACCATCTCACCTGATGGTTAGTGATGATATGGTCGAAGATGGAGCACGCTTACCTAGAAGTAACCTATTCACTCTTGACTTAAAGACTCCTAGGTTATAGCTATCAGGAAACACAGATTCCGGCAGGGAATTCCACTCCTTAGCCGTACGCACAATGAAAGTATTCTCAAAACGTTTTGGGAATATTTAATATTATATAACTAGTAATGTGAATTCTACTCACATTGCTAGTTATCTTTCTAAAAAGCAAAAAAAGTTCAGTTTAGTCAAACCCAGCTACACCCCCGCCCGCCCCATATCTCATCACACACATCAAACCTCTAAAGATGTAATATTATGTTAGAATGTAGCTAAAATTTTTAAATCCCCTAACACATAATGTGGACATCCCACCTATACGCACAAAAAGTTTAATAGAGTCATTGTGCGTACAGCTAAGCAGTGGAATTCCCAGGTGGAGTCTGTGGTTACTGTTAGCTATAACCTGGAGATCTTCAAGTTAAGAGTGAATAGGTTACTTTTAGGTAAGCGTGCTTCATCTTCGACCACTGGACGCGCTTGAGTCTATCGAGAAGCGGGCCAAGAGACTCATTGGCAACGATGCACTGGTCGAGTCAAAGCTCCAGAGCCTTGAACACCGACGACGAGTTGCAAGTCTATCGATTTTCTATCGGTTACATTTCGGGGAGTGTGCGATGGAATTACACAATCTAATTCCACCAAGCCCGTTCCATCATCGGACTACAAGACAAACGGCGATGCGCCATCGTTATATGGTGGACATCCCACCCATACGCACAAAACGTTTTGGGAATACCTTCATTGTGCGTACGGCTAAGGAGTGGAATTCCCTGCCGGAGTCTGTGTTTCCCGATAGCTATAACCTGGGAGTCTTTAAGTCAAGAGTGAATAGGTTACTTTTAGGTAAGCGTGCTCCATCTTCGACCACATCATCACTTACCATCAGGTGAGATGGTGGTCAAACGCGAACCTATATTTAATAAAATAAAAAAAAAAAACTTCATCAGGTGGCATGGTGGTCAAACTCGAGCCTATCTATAAATACAATAAAACAGTAAAAAAAGTGTGTCTGTACATTTAAATTTTATGCAAAAATAATAATTGAGGTGGGTTAAGAAACGGTAACACGGCAAAAAAATTAAAAAAGTCTGTCAGTTTTAGTCTCCGGACCTACTGGATGGGTTTTAATGAAATTTGGTAAGTTTATAGTTGACATCCTGGAATAACACAAAAGGCTTCTTTTTATCCCGGAATTCCCAGGGGATCGGGATTGACGCGGGAAATCCTCCCACGCGAATGAAGTTGCGGGCACCAGCTAGTTATTAATCAAAAAGGAAAAAAAAAATGTTTTCATTGTATCCTGTTCCTTCAGTTGCCCTATGTCCGGGGCGACGGTGTATATGTATATATATATATATCTGTCCGTATATATCTGTCTGTCTGTGGGAACTTAAGGGCAGCTGAAGGAACAGGGTGGGTTTTTAGTCAGTAGAAGTCTGACACTCCCTTCCGCTCCACCTCGAGCGGGAGAAGTCATTAGATGATTTTCCCACCCATAGGTACTTGTAAGCGTGCGCCATCTTCGACCACATCATCACTTACCATCAGGTGAGATGGTGATCAAACGCGAGTCTATTGTCAATAAAAAAAAAATAACCTGTCTTTATTATTGAATTACATCATTTGTCACCTTAAGAACCAAATATGAAACAAAAAACACTACAATCATATTACTCCTGAATTTCAGTCGCGCCAAAATGCATTGCCAACTGAAAAGCAAACATTTCAATAAACACGTTGACCTGTTTCCGAGACAAAAGTCGACTAATGAACAGTCGGCTTTATACCGACTTACAACGGTACAGTCGTACAACAGCGCGACACAATCAGCTAACATTATTACGACACACGTATTGTTTTGTAGAGATGAACACAACTCAAGTTTTTTGAAAATAACCTAAATAGTTTTTTTTTCTGGAAATACCTATACAGGGTTAATTCTAAAACACCGAAAACCTCTCAGGACTATGTTACTAATATCATAATAAACAACTTTTGTTCTATGACTTTTCAAAATTCGTCATATTTTAGTTCACCGGATACATACAAAATTAAAAATATTTAAATTGAACGCCCTAAATGTTACGAAGTATATGCGAAGCAAAAGAAAGCGATTTATACTATCGCTTTCTTTTGCTTCGCATAGACTTTGTAACATTTAAAATTTTTAAAAGTCATAGAACAAAAGTTGTTGATTATGTTATTAGTAACATAGTCCTGAGAGGTTTTCGATTTCTTACAATTAACCTTGTATATATGAATGTTACGATTAAGTACTGTTGCAGGAAGAATAAGAAAGAAAGAAAGTGTTACTTAATGAATGCTCGAGGAAGATTTATTACTTTTTACTGTGGTTTTTTTTGGGGTCTTTTTTTATTATTGATTGGCTCTCGTTTAACTACCATCTCGTCCGATGGTGAGCGATGATGTGGTCGAAGATGGAGCACGCATACCTAGAAGTAACTTATTCACTCTTGACTTAAAGACCCCCAGGTTATATCATGCTATAAAAAACACTGACTTCAGCAAGGAATTCCTTAGCTGTACACACATTGAAAATATTTCCAAAACGTTTTCTGTGTATGAATGAAATATCTACCATATAACGGTACGAGTAAATCTTAAAGTGGATGAGTGTCCATTTAAACAATAGATCAAGATTCTTCCCTAACTTAGTAAAACACAGTAAACCGCTGGTGCCATCTATCAATAAGCAAAGAGAGAATATTAATAATTTATTGTTTTAATTTCATTGATGGCCTAGTGGTAACAGGCCTGACATGCAACTTGCAAATAGTGGGTTCGAAACCAGTCAGGCACATAACTTTGTATAATTTATATCATTACCACTGCTTTCAAACCGGTGAAGAAAAATATCGTGAGGAAATTATATTATAAATTATATTATAAATTATATTATAAATTCCCTAAATATGTTTGAGTTACTTAGTAACTTAGTTTGAATGTCTACAATGTGTAACAGAATAAACGCAATTCTTGAAACTAGTTGGTTCAAAATCGGCTTCTGAATGGTTTTCCGTCATAAAATATAGATGTTACATTTTGACGGAAAAATGTTTGGAAACAAATTATCATGACAAATTAGTACAATCCTTAATACAAGGAAATGGGCTCGTGTGAGTTTCGGCCGCTAACATTGCATGAGTGTATGCATCTGCGTAAGGATATTGTATGACGTACATACGTTTTGCGTTTAGTAAGGATAATTATTTTATAAAAAATGTCTAGGTTTGGTTTCAATTTATTTAGTTACGGATGTTGTTTTAGACTTATAATTTAATATTAAAATTGGTGTGTCTGAGGTATTGATTGCGCTTAATCTGTGACACCTTGTATAAAGCTTACAATTAAATCTATATTTTATAATTGAAGATTTTTAATTGCCTGTCATTCTCAACAGATCAGAAACAGTCAATATAATTCTCCATCTGTTTGCTTTAACTGTAAGTCATCAATAATATTTAAATAAACAAATCAAATGTCAGACCTCACGAATTCGTATGAAAAAATTGAGTGTGGCACTCAGGGACTGCCGCGGTAAAGCATTTGCATAGCATTTTTTATCAACTTATACAATAAATGCACTTTGTTTATTCATATCTAAAACACATTATACATTAATTTTACGCGTACAGCTGTTCACTGTTGTACATAGATGATAGATACCTATACACCTATGTACTTTCTCACAAACAGCTGCTTACGTATTAGTCCGATTTCAGTTATGAGCAGTTAGCGCATACGTCTAGTCGCACGCACACAAACACCGTGCCGAAGTCTGCCGAACTGAAACGACGTTAAGCCGGGTCCGCTGCGACGTGTTTTCGTGTTTGCAAAGAGTATAACATTGTTTGCTAACAGAATATAGGCGTGGCCTAACAGTTTTGTTATCAAAAACACAATAACATTTTTGCCGAGACGAATAGATAACATCCCCCGCGTTCGCCTGCGGGGAGGAAAAGTGACGCATTCTGTGTTCGCGCTCACTAGAGGAAGACGGAATCGTTCGAAGAGTGTGTTGATTGTCTATGACAATTCTTTTTGGTTTGTGATGGAGTGGAATAAAGAAAATAGTTTGTTTTTAATACTTTGTTTTCTTCTCTATATCTGGTAAAATTAATGATAACAGCTCTTGATAATCACTTTCTGAACATCTAAAACTAAACAAAAACATTACAACAATTGGCGCAGCGGACGGGCGGTTATACTAACATGTTTTGCTAACATGTTTTGATAACATGTTTTGTTAGAAAATTGGCGCAGCGGACCCGGCTTTAGACGATGCACGGCTTTCAACGCCGCACCGCTGTGCCAGTCGGAGTGGGGGGTGTTAGGTTTATTTTCGTTACGGAATTTCTTGATTCGGTCGCCGCGCTCAAAGCCCGCGATAAAAGCTATGCAATAGCTTAATAATATTAAGTGACATTTAATTTTTATATTTTTTTTTGTCGACTGAGTTGCTTGTGGCTAAATAATAACAGCCAAAGTTAAGCAACGCTTGCCAAAGCCAGTCCGTGGATGGGTGACTAATCATTATATAGAAAGAGATTCTCTCGTGCTTCAAAAAGCACGTTGAGTCGTTGGTCTCGGCTGGCATTGGTACATCTTTGGCAGTCGTTACAGTTAACCAGAAGCCATAAAATCTGACACTAATCTTCAAAGGAGTATCATGTTACCCAGCTACTGGGTTCTGGAGGTCAGATAGGTAGTCTCGCCATGTTAAGACCAGGCACTCTGAAATAACTTTCACGTAAGCTCCGCCCCCATGTACCCCAGTTAGGCCGTTGTGTGCCAAAAAAGCAACAGTAATAAAGTTGAAAATCGCGTGCGCTCTTTCACCATGTTCGGGCTCGAAACTAAATGTCGTAAGTCTTAATTCTCATTTCTATTTTTTTATTGCTGATGGGCCCACTCTTGACCTCGATCTCACCATAGATGAGGTCTAAGGTGGGACAAGCGAGCCCAGAAGATGCCTATTTACTGTATGCTGTATGCTTTAAAGGCTGAAAGGTTTCGTTTATAACCAAAGTAATAATTGATCTAGAGAAAAAATATTTTATATTTCGATAAAAAACTATATTTTCTTACAGTCACTACTAATTTTAGACATAAAAGCCGAGTAATCTTGATTAAATATTGAATAATCTTTAAAAAAGACATGAATTTCGATAAAAAAATGAATAGAGCGAAAATGTTCCAATTACGTAACTGGTCTTAGACATGTAAAGAAAAAGATCCAATAAATCATCGACTAAAGTTCCATTTTGATTGTATGCGTGATTATTTCAGAATATTACTGCAAAGTTACATACAATTTAGGGAGCCTCCTCTTAAACACTAATATTTAGTTGCATCTGTTTGGGCTCGAAGTCGACTCCGACAATCTTAGTCCTAAGTTTCCTAGGACTAAGATTGTCGGAGGCTGGCTTATGCCAGTTTCCTCACGATCAGTTCCATCACCATTTTGAAAGCAGGGGGTGATCATGTAAATTAGTTGTACAAAAGAGTTGTAAATTGTATAGTTTTCTCGAACTGGTATATGCCTATGTGCGTATGCTGGTCATTTTATTTCTGGGTGGGAATATCATCCAATGAAGCCTCCCACTGTGGGTGGAGTGGAAGAGTGTCAGACTTATACTGACTATGTCAGACTTAAACCTACCTTGCTCCTTCAGTTGTTAGAACATTCCCACAACCTATCTGAGAGTACTCTCACTCTTTTTTTTATTTATTTTTTATTCGGGATGTGCTCACTCTTGACCTCAATCTCGCCTGATGGTAAGCGATAGATGAGGTCTACGATGGAACGAGCGAGCCCAGAAGATGCCTATTTACTCTTGCTTTAAAGGATGAAAGGTCATAAGTGGCAGGGAACACAGAAGCCGGCAGAGAGTTCCACAACTTGGCTGCATGGACAATAAATGTGGAAGAAAAGCGCTTGACAAGACGGTATATCAACCAAGTCTGGGTGGTACCCAGCAGTGCGTCTTGTTATCTCGATATACACGACAAGAAAACAGCTTTCCACCAAATTAGTTGACCCAAACTCGACTAGATGGCGCCACATTCTGCCCATTATTCAATGTGGCGGTTTGCACGATTATTTTCCGTGGTAAGTGATGAATTGGGTACATATGTTTGAAAAGCCCATTAGGGTGGACCCTTGGGCTCAAATTAACGGTTTTCCCGTTTCTCTATTTCGCGTATGTATACTTGGGTCTACTTTTTGTGCGGACTTGTAACTACTTACTTATACGTACAAATAAATTGGAAATAAACACTATGATTGTGTTTTATTTATTTTCGTTTTATTAACTTTATCTATACTTAGTAATATTATAGAGTCAAATTTGAATGTAGGGTTTTTTTCTGGGTAGGAAAATCATAAAATTACTTCTCCTGCCGTGGGTGGAGCGGAAGGGAGTGTCAGACTTCTACTGACTAAAAACCCACAATGCTCCTTCAGATTCCCTTGCGTTTCGGGGTCGCAGTATCTTGTAACATTCCCGCAACCCCTAATCTCCGGAATGATAAACTAAAACGCCGAAAAATAATGCGTCAAATTGCAAGCAGTTATGGCACGTGTAGCACGTATCACAAGTTTATCGATAGATTACAATCTAACGAGTTATATTATAATCTAACGTTTTTTGCAACTTTACGGTGACATGTACAAAGCTCTCCCTAAGAGCAAGATTTATATAAAACTAGCGACCCAGCCCGACTTCGCTCGGTCTCTTTCTACTAATTCATACAAAACCTTAATAATTATACACTAAAACCATACTTATGAACATAATTATCTAGTAACTACTGGTTTTTTTGTTAATAATAGGCTTGCGTTTGCCCACCATTTCACCTGATGTTAAGCGACGATGTGGTCGAAAATGACGCACGCTTGCCTAGAATTAACCCATTCCATTCACTCTTGACTTAAAGACTCCCAGGTTATAACTATCAGGAAACACAGACTCCTATGTAAAATTAATTCATAAATTAACACTTAACTCTTTGTCCACAGTAAAGCCGAAGTCAGTGGAAGTGGTGACAGGTGATGGGAAGGCTTTAGCTGATGCTGCGGTCTTCGGACCCTTGCTGGAGCGAGCCAAGGTCAACATCAGCTGTACCGTCAAGGAGGGCAAGCCTCAACCGAAAGTCACTTGGTACTTCAGGAAGAACAGAGCTGATGATATGAGAGAGCTGAACGGTAAGTGGCTTGAAACAATATTTTTAAAATCTTTATTAAATTATTTTGTGGTTTTTACCCCGATGGATACGCCAAACCCATCATGCCGGACACATTCTTCTACAAAACAATGTTTTCTTAATTCAGTTTTAAGTAGAATCCTAATCAATATAGCTACACCAACTCGCTCAATCTTTTTGCTACATCTGACTTCGGTTGAGCTAAAATTAATTGGATTAAACCAACCTGTAATATATTCAAACTAAACTCATTGATTCTCCTTTCCTCTCGGTTCTTGACATACTCCATCAAGTAATGATGTACATCCTCTATAACACTGCATGCGTTGCAGGTGGAAGGAACTTACGTTCTTCATGAGAAATGCAAACCTGCTACTGTCAAACCAGAGCACTTGAAGAAGCTCATTTTTAACAGTTTTGTACCATATCCCTTTGTCTAATGACTCTTAAAATGTTATTTCCAGTTATTGAAACATCTTATTTTAAATTTTGATACGTATATTCCACATAATCAGAATAAAGTTAAGCTCGACTCTTTCCTATGCTGTCAATTTAGATGAGCAATCAGCTTCCTCATTCCTCAAAACTATATAGGATTTTATGTATACTGCGGAAGAGGAGAGGAGCTCGTAGCACAACGATAGCCGAGGTAATTCCATGGATGAGTGATCATCATAACAGTTTTTAGCTATCATAGTCACTAACAGTATCATTATAACGGGATATTTACCATGTGTATACAGGGTGGCACGGACATCGACGCACAAACGCTTACCATGGATTCAATACATGATTCTGGATATCCCTGGGTCGAAATTTTTCGTAGGCTTTTTCTAAAATTTTCAGGTTTTTTCAAAAAAATTTTTAACTAAATCCTGTTTAAAATCATTGTTTCTATCTAACCCGACGAGATTTTATTTAAAAAATAAAATGCACTTGTTTCCCTTAAAACAGCAATGTAAATAAAACTCGAAAGGCTGATCAGCTGTTTTGCTAGAGTTCATTTGCGAGGTCAACACAGCTGATCAAATAGCCCTTTCAAATTTTATTTACATTGCTGTTTTAAGTAAAACAAGTTATTTTACTGTTACATATTTGCATCAGCTTTTTCTTAATTTTATTAAATTAAGAAAAACCCGACGAAAACTTTCAACGTAGGGGGGTCCAGAATCATATACTGGTAAGAAGATGTCCCTGCCAACTAGTGTTGCCCAAACGAGAGTCTTGCAAGAGTCTTGCAATTAGCGATTATCCTATTGCTATTTATTAAACGGTAGTTGAGATCTCAGAACAATGTAACAGAGTCTGTTATTGCCACCCTGTATATTGTTTCGAGTTTCCGATATTTCGGTACTGTTGCAAGCATGATCACGGATGAACTGAAGTCACTGCGGGTGAACGTTTATAATAAAAAACTCACAATACAATTCAAATAATATTTCTATATTAGTCCGTATATGTACCATATTACAGTGATACATGAACTGGCAGTCAAAATGCTCTGCGAAAGTAAAGAAATTGGTAGTAATGTGGGGTACAAAGTGACCTAGATATGTGAATTTTTAATACAAAAGTATATTTGAGTTATATAAAGTGAAAATGAATACTTGAAGTAATTGGCGTCGTAAAATAAAAACCTCACATGGTAGACATGCCACCCAAATGCACCAAACTTTTTGGGAATACTTCCATTGTGCGTACAGCTAAGGAGTGGAATTCCCTGCCGGAGTCTGTCCTGATAGCGTTAACCTGGGGGTCATTAAGTCAAGAGTGAATAGGTTACTTCTAGGTAAGCGTGCTTCATCTTCAACCACGTCATCGCTTACTACAAGGTGAGATGGTGGTCAAACGCAATCCTATATTAATAAAAGAAAAATACTTGAACTAGTTATTTTAAACCCTATTTTGGGGTCCCAGTTAATTATAATTTGGACTAGCAATCTTATGTTTTAGTAGCGAGTCCATTACTAACCACTAAATCGTATTTAAAACCAGCAAACCACCCGTTATCAAATCCACAATCCAAATACAGAATCGGTACTCGAAATCTATAATTACGTTCAACTTACTCATAAATTAATCTGCGTCCGTTATCGGTTAAATTAGGCCAAAATTGAAGGCTTTGCAGAGAATTGTGGTCAATCGTAGGCATTAAATCAAAACGTATCCGGTCCGGACCGATCCGATTCAGGTGGATTTGACCGGACCGGTCTGTATAGATTTGTTGCGGTTTTCAAATTATGGGAGGTTTGTGTGTCCCTGGCTATATTAGAATTTGGTCCTTGAGTGAAAACTGCTTGCCTTTGTAATCTGCACTCTAGAAATTGAAATTGAAATTTAAGTCCGGGGTTGAGGGAATTTTCCAATGAGATACCGCGGCCCCGGAACTTAAGGGCAGCTGATGGAACAGGGTGGGTTTTTAGTCAGTAGAAGTCTGACACTCGCTTCCGCTCCACCCTCAGCGGAAGGAGTTTTTCGATGATTTTCCCACCCGACATTTAAATATAGATACCTAGATAAAACATTTATTGACGAACAGAAAACACAACACACAAAAGTATAGTATAACAAGGTAATATAAATATCGTATTTTATAGTTATTACTTATAGTTTACTCTTATAAGAGTTAAACCTAAAGTTATAAACCTGCCTCAAATAACATTAAAAAAGTAATCCAATTTAATAAGACTAGGTTTTATTAAAAATTTCAAGATTCATAAATTACCTCTAATTTAAGAGATTAATTTCGTCTAGTAACTTTAGTATGTTTACCAAGCAGCTTAGGTAAGTCGTTCGTAAAAAGATTTTTAAAGGAGAAATATCAATGTGGGTAAAATTCACATTATTAGCAATCTAATAACTCCAACTAAGCTAAATATGCTTGTGACAGGAATGATTATTGGTGCACTCTCGAAATAATCTTCTAAGGCGACTGGTCTCGTCAAAGTGGGGTGCTTCGCCTCACGTATTGCGGACTACTGCGCTGGCACTATCTGTTTCTGCGGGTGAATTCGCATGCCCCGTGTGGTGTCGTTCAGCCCATACGGAGTTAGTGGATACAGCTCTTAATGAAACGTGTCGGATCATTACTGGTTGCCTTAAACCGACCCCGGTACAGATGTTGTATCCACTGGCAGGAATAGCGCCACCGGAAGTTCGCAGAGCGGTTGCAAGTTCCAATGAAAGAGCCAAAATGGTTAGAGACTCCCGACATCCAATGCATGGGTACACTTTAGTGCCACAAAGGCTGAAAAGTCGAAGAAGTTTCCTGAAGTGTGTCACTCCACTTACTGGCGAGCAGCCTAAGGGGCGCCTAAAGCTGTGGCTGGAAAGTACATCCCTTCCAAGCCCATTTGTACCACCAGCTGAGCATCTCCCACCTGGACACAAACTGCCATGGCTGACCTGGAAGTCTTTAAACAGACTCCGCACCCAGGTTGGTCGCAGCAAAGAAAATCTGTTCAGGTGGAGATTTATCGATGCCTCTGCCTTGGGGTGTATATGTGGTTCTGTTCCACAAACCATGGCACACTTAATTTCCTGTCCTGCGTGCCCTGTCAACTGCTCACTGCAGGACTTGATGGAAGCTACCGAAAATGCCAAACTTGTTGCCCAGTTCTGGGCTGACTCCATCTAACTATTTGCCATCGACACGCTAAGAAGAAGGAATGGGTTCACGGAAAAAGTTTAATGGGTGGGGTTCGAATCCAGGACCTCTCGATCTCAAGGCCGACATCCTAGCCAATAGGCTAATGACGATAATCAATACTAATATTATAAAGCGGCAAAGTTTGTTTGTTTGTTTGTTTGCTTGAACGCGCTAATCTTCGAAAGTATTGGGTGGATTTGGATGCAATTTGGTATGGAAGTAGCTTGAAGCTTGAAGAAGGTTATAGGCTTACGTGACTGCAAAAAAAGGAGAGTTATGTTTTTACCGTCATAGAATCCACGGGAGCGAAGCCCCGCGTGAGTACTAGTTAATAATAATATTCCACAACTTTCACACAACGCCATCTAGTTCCAAACTAAGCAGAGCTTGTGCTATGAGTACTAGACAACTGATAAACATACATATATATTTCTAACTACATACATATTATAGATAAATTGCACCCAGATAAAGAACAAATGATCGTGCTCATGACACAAACATTTGTCCTGGGTGGGAATCGAACCCACGACCTTACGCATAGCAGTCAGGGCCACTGACTACTAGACCAACAGGCATGTCATTGTCATTAATTGATATTACATAATTATCCACTAACCCGCACTAGGCCTACGTGGTGAACTACGGTCCATTTTCTCACATAGATACGTCACCTGAGCCCAGGAGTGGCAACGATTCGTTCTGATTATTATGCGACGCTTATTACTAAAATCTCATTGCCACATTACGGCCGAAGGCAGTTATATTGATTAGCTGGAATCTGCTCGCGATTTCTTTCACGTGGTAGACTGTTCCCATGTTAATTCGATCCCGTGGGGATTCCGGGATAAAAAATAGCCTGTGTTATCTATGTGTTATTTCAAGATTCCAACTGTCTACATACCAAATTTTATTTAAATACGATCAGTAGTGAAATAGTCTTGGGTAGTTCGTGAACGATGGACAAATAGGATCCGACCGTATCTTCGTACTGTACTAGAAGAAACGTTTCTGAACGCTGACTTGTAATCGGTCTAATAGGTCAAATAGCTCTTTTCGTACTCGTACATTCTAAACCGCGCGATCGTAATGTGCGAACGAGAAATGAAATACAGTCACTGAATGTTTGGCAGAAACGTTTTACGAATTCATTCGATGTCTGTGAATGAATGAGAACGGGAGAGAATAGCCGACGAATAACGATGCTACCTGAACCCGACCGACTGAATTCGCAAGAATGAGATAAGATGCGTGTTATTTCAATGGCATAATGTCTAATTTAGCTTATCACCTGAACACGCGAGACATGTCTAGTGACCGCTCACTGCTGAGAGCGAAGACCGAATAGAGCTATTAGAACTAATAGAATGAACTAGTTTACTGTCCGAAATGAACTAGTCCGGCGCGATATCAAAAATGACCGAGCAGGCACAAGACTATAGTGAAATAAATAATCCTTAAAAACTTTCGCATTTATTATACTAGTAAAAAGTAAGATGACATGTTATTAAATAATAAGACAAACAGTAAACGACTATATACTAAACGGGAATTATATACATATAGTGATCTCACTGTACCAGAAATATAGACATCTTGTTCTATTTAGACGAGATGTTGACTTCTGAATTTTTTTCGGGGTTTCTTATAAGGATAGCTAGGAAATTCCGGCCTCATCCAGTTTTAAGTTACGAAAAAATGACGTGTAAAATTGTCATTTATAACCAATCCTATAAACATATAAAAAATCTAGATATATAAAAGTCAAAGGTTAATGATTTATTTATTTATTAAAACTTTATGCAACACAAAATGTAGAAAGGTGGACTCACTCATCACGAAATTTCAGAAACTACAAATGCTAGGGGACTCAAATTTTGCATGGAATCCCCATGCAAATTTTTTAGGACCTCTTAGGACGTAGATACTAACTAAGACAGGATTTTGCGAAATTCCCATGGGATCAGGATTTGCACGGGAAAACTTCCCACACGAACGAAGTCGCGGATAACAGCTAGTTTAATATATACCTTTACGAAGGAAGGAATTTAAAATACATTGAAAAATCACAGTTCGTTCTAAAGTTAGCCTCAAAAACAAAATTCAACAGATCTCCAAAGAATCTTCCTACATCCACCGTTTGTATTCAAATCTTGTACCAACAAAACCACAAAGCTAACAGTTTAAATGCTAGCGGCAGCGGATTCGATTCCCGACCCGTATATATTTATTGTTTGGTTGGCAACGCTGCATGTAAAGCAGTATTGATTCGTTTTGGTTTATCTTTAGGTCAGGATTTTAGTGTTATCTAGGTCAACGTTCTGAGAAGTTTTGTGGGAGTTAAATAGTAACAGTCACTTGAGTCAATCTTCTACGTTAAGCAACGCATGCCGAGGTCGGTTCATTAATGGGTGAATATCCTAACATATCAGGATTTCACCAAGCCTCGGAAAATACGCTCAACCGTTGTTCTCGGCTGTCTTTTTAGGTTTCCGTAGCCGTATGGCAAAAAACGGAACCCTTATACTTTCGTCATGTCTGTCTGTCTGTCTGTCCGTCCGTCCGTATATCACAGCCATTTTATTCCAAAACTATTAAGACTATACATGTGAAACTTGGTAGGTAGATGTGTTCTGTAAACCGCATTACGATTTTAAGAGAAAATTTAAAAAATATTTAAAATAAAAGGGGCTCCCCATACATGGAACTGAAAATGAAAAATTTTTTTTTTTCATGAAACCTATTTATAGACAGGTCTTTAAAAATGACATAGGGGTTTCTAAAATCACTTTTTCATAAAGTCAATCGTTTAAAAGATATAAGCTTCCAAAGTGGTAAAATGTGTCCCCCCCATTGATATACGTCCCCCTCTAACTTATATAATAATGAAGTGAAAAATTTTAAAAAATATATGTCTGTAGATCTTAATGTAAACTTTCAACCAAAATTGGTTTGGACGAGATCGGGTCAGCAGTTTTTGATAAACAGCATATTTTCTAAAACCGCAAATATAACTTTATAATTCATACAAATACTATGAAAAACAAAGTTATTTGGCGTAGTTACCACGAAACCCTTCATGGGCGAGTCTGACTCGCCCTTGGCCAATTTTTTAACTCTTTCTCAGACGTTTTGGGTAGACAGTAACCATCTGAACACCAGTTTTGCGAAGGAATATCGTGTTATCTAGTTTCTGGGTTACGGAGGTAAAACAGTACTCAGCTACATCTGAAATCTGACCTTGATATAGTTTGGGAAAAGGTTACGTAGATCTGAGAGATACTAACTTCTGTTTGTATGGATTACTTTCTCTGGATTGGCTAAACCAATTTGAATGAGGCTTTCACTGGAAACTAGAAGACAATAGTGCAACATAAACTGCAATCCCGAAAGCTTTTAATTCCGATTGGAATGGAAAAGGAAGAAACCTTTTTATATTCCATATTTCTTAAACCTTTAATAAAACTAAATAATCTCAACTTTTAATATTCCCGTTTTCTATCCCACCTTACAAAATCCAGCCTCGTTCAAAAGCGTGAACTCGCTATGTGACAATCCAATTGATTCTATAGACATTTGAAATGAAATCAATTTATACTCGGCACTCCACAGATTGGAATAAAATACTTGGACTGAAAATATATCTAGGATTAAATATTTCCGCCTAGCTTTCAATGGTACTGAAAGGATTGACAGATTGAGCGGTCAATACATTAGAATCAGAGATTGCTTTCTATGATTAATTTACTAAAGATTTTCTTGTTTTTTTTTTCGATAATATGCTCGAGTTTGACCACCATCTCACCTGATGGTAAGTGATGATGTGGTCGAAGATGGAGCACGCTTACCTAGAAGTAACCTATTCACTCTTGACTTAAAGACTACCACCATTTCACCTGTGAAATGGTGGTCAAACGCGAAGCTACCATCAGTAAAAAGCTCTTCATCATATGAAACCCTATATGTCTAGATCATCCCATGTAACATTACCTCCGCCCCTTTTCTCTAAACCATGATGATATTATCAACCACAGGAATCGAGCACAATATGCCCCACTTCAGAATTCCGCAGCTATCTCTGAAACCATTTGTATGCGGAACCCGACACAGAGTGATAAATTACACAGCTTGGCACGTGAGCTCTATGATGCATTCATATCGAGTTTTTAGGGTTCCGTGGTTATTTGGATAACGGTTTTTTAAGTGGTGTAAGGGTTTAATGTGAATATGACAGGGGGCAAGGGTACTTTCATGTTTATTGGAAACGTAAACCTCTTTCTGAATGATTTTTCATAGTACATACCTGCGTAGCCTTTTTCCAACTTTGTTGCAGTTCAGTGTTTTGTGTTATTAGCGACTAACTACCAAATCTTCACACCCCAGTAGCTGGGTAACATAATACTTCAGTCAGACGTTCTGACTTTTGCCTTCCCGTGACGACTCACAAAGTTTTTCAAATGATAGCCCGGACCAACTGCTTAATATACAGACGCCAGCACATGAAGCTACCCCAAACTGTCAAATTTTCCCAATCAACCTTGAACCTAATTTCTTTAAAAATAAAGTTGAAAATCTATTAAAGAAATTTGACAGATTGTTGTAGCTTGATGTGCTGGCGTCTGTACTTTCCGAGGCCCTGAGAAATTATACTGTCATGATCACCCATAACCGGACTTACTTCATAGTTATTATGAGTGTAATATCATTACGACATTTTGTCTTAAGTTGAAGACATAATCAGAATAACGGTTTTTTAAACTCAAACTCAAAATGTTTTATTTCACATACCCTACATGGGCACTTACAAAACGTCAACAGTTAGGGCACGGTTCGAAATTGGTCGTTTTTAGATTCAGATTCAGATTTATTATATTGTTTGTCACAGGTAGAAAATCAGTTCTTAAAATTATTATTATGACAACCCATAAGGTGTACAATATTAAAAAATTACAATTATAATTAATGTGTACTTTATTTAAATTTACAATGATATGTCAAGTGTACAATATCTACATTTACAATTATATAATGTGTCAAAAAATAATAAACACCACAGTTACTCTTTTCAAATCAAAATATCATTTTTACAATGTATCCATATTAAGTGGCGAAGGCTTCATACAACTCGATTCCTACCGGCTTCCCTTTTGAAATATGGCAAATATTCGTGTATCTATACTAATATTATAAAGCGGAAAAGTTTGTTTGTTTGTTTGCTTGAACGCGCTAATCTTCGAAAGTACTGGGTGGATTTGGATGAAATTTGGTATGGAAGTAGCTTGAAGCTTGAGGAAGGTTATAGGCTACTTTTTACGCGACTGCAAAAAAGGAGAGTTACTAGTTCATTATGAACAAACAAATAAACTTTTCCGCATTATAATATTAGTATAGATATATAAATAGTAATCCATTATTTTCAATTAAACAAATAATTATTTACGAAGTTACAAGATTTCGAAGTCAGCCACAGGGCTACAGTTACTGGAATTCACGCATCACACTTGAGCAAGGTAAGCATTTTTTTTTGGTCCGGCTTCCCTTTTATGAAAATTCACCCTTTGCCAGTGATCCATAATACAGGTTAATTTGTTATGAGAGGACAGTATAGACCAAGTAATACAGCACAATGGAATTACAAATAAAAAAAATCTAAGAGTCTACAATGTTCTCCCATTCACAAAAAAAAAAAACTTTATATTGTATTGAAATAAACTTGAGAAGCGACAACGCGACGTTTGTGAAATGAATGGGTCATTATAAATAACTAAGTATATTACTGACCCATTTTTTAAGGATGGGAAATCATCGTGACTCATTATCACCAAGACTAAAACCCATCCGTGTTGCTGTTCCTGTTCTAAGGCCGCGGTAACTGTTTCAAACAATTCCGCAACCCCGGCAGGTAACGGCTCCCTAGTGGGCGCTGACAATTATTAATGAACCTAGTTTATAAATTCACATGTTTACTATACACAACATGTAACAGAATAAACGCAATTCCTGAAAGTAGTTAGCACTCGTGTGCGTGTCGGCCGCTAACATTACATGAGTGTATGCGGCTGCGTAAGGATATTGTATGACGCACATACGTTTTGTGTTTAGTAAGGATGACTATTTTATACAAAATGTCTAGGTTTGGTTTCAATCTATTTAGTTAAGGATGTTGTGTTAGACTTATTATACATATATGGAAGCAATTATGAAATAAATCGTTATCTTTTATGTGCAATAGTATTATAAAAATATGGCAAGCTGACCACCATCTCCCCTAACGGTAAGCGACGACGTGGTCGAAGACCCAGCAAACTTACCTAAAAGTAACTTATTCACACTTGACTTAAAGACTTTCAGATTATAGTATAATCCCCAATATACGAGAAGTAGCAGAAAGGATATGCATTTGATAATAAAGCGTGATTATTCTTTACATACGGAACCAAAAAATAAGGTTAGCGCTTGGTCGTCCAAAGGAAACGTGTCTTATCCAACTCGTTTACTGTATTAACAGAGAATTTTATGCTTTAATGTAAATTATTGCAGACGAGAAAGACATTTGCATACTGATTTTCCTCCTTTTTTATTAAGTCTGAAATTACACTATGCCTCACAATAACAAACGCCAGATAAATATAAATTACCGCGGCTAAGGAGTGGAATTCCCTGCCGGAGTCTGTGTTTCCTGATAGCTATAACCTGGGGGTCTTTAAGTAGGGTAATTCTAGATAAGCGTGCGCCATCTTCGACCACATTATAACGTATCATCAGGAAAGATGGTGGTCAAACGTAATTGCGATATTATCAATAAAAAAAGATAAGACCCAGTCTAACTAATAGGCTTGGCATAACCCAGTTACTGGGTTGTCAAGAATAGATTCCCAGTTACTGCACATAAAACGTCGGGTATTTTGCTGCACTCAATTGGCCTGAAAGACGTAAAGACTTAGCATGCTTTGCAAGGCATGAAGAAATCATGCCCAATGAGGAAAATTGACCCATCATTGAACTGAACTCCCTGAAGATCTACCTTTCCGACCATTATCTAGATGCCATGAGTCCTCTCTTTGTCTATTGCAAGTCAAATCTTTTTTTTACCCATGGAAAGACGGAAGAGTTGCTCCAGTTGACGCATACTTATATTTAAGTGCCTCAGTGGTCTAGTGATCCAAAGCAGGACTGCCAAGAAAGAGGTCTTGGGTTTGATTCCCGAGTCAGGCAATAAGTGCCATAGGGATTTCAAATAGAAAATTCTCAGAAGTGGCCCGGAGTTTGGAAGTTCACGGTGTGATTCTCCGTGCTTCGGAACAGTTTTGTGTTACAGCCAAAGTCAACTGCCTTAATATTAACATAATTGGCCAAATTCTTACTAATATTATAAATGCGAAAGTAACTCTGTCTGTCTGTGTGTTACGCAATCACGCCTATACTACTGAACCGATTTGAATTAAATTTGGTACGGACATAGTTTTTTTTTTTATTATTAGTCTAGAGCCCGAGTAAGGAAATAGGCTACTTTTTAATGCGAAAAAAGGGGATGAAAGTTTGTATAGAAATTGCGTCATTTTTAAAGCTGGAAGCTTGAAACTTATTTTTTAGACGTTTGATTAGATATGAATAATAAATACGACATTCAAATTAAAAAAATATGTATGAGTTTGTTTTCAAAATGTTTGGCCTAAAAAATTATAAATGCTGCCGAACGTCACTATTCCGCGCGGACGAAGTCGCGGGTACAGCTAATCATTATATAATTAAATAAATAGTAAGTTGCATGTTTTATAGTAATAACATTACCGCTATCAGATCAAAGAACTGCCATAGGACAACATCTACTTAGATTAAACAATCCCAAAAGCATGGAGTAAACATTAAAAGTAAGGTTCCATTGAAGATTACTCTCTGAACTTGGATTATCCGTATTACCTGATGTACCGGATCTATTGTTTTCTACACGAGCGTTTAGTTTTGTACGTTTTGGTACACACTTTCTTTTATTGATAATAAGTTCGCATTTGACGAAAATCACATCTGATTATAAATGATCAATTGTGTACAAACAAGCAGCTAACTCTTTCTTACGCGTAAATTTTTGTATTTTTTATTCGTAAATTTAAACTAAATGAGGCCGGTGTTCCCTAACTACCCCGAGAAGAAACACCGAAATAAATTCAGAAGTCAAGGCCTCGTTTGAAGTCCATACACATTTGGTGGACATCTCACCCATACGCACAAAACGTTTTGGGAATACCTTCATTGTGCGTACGTCTAAGGAGTGGAATTCCCTGCCGGAGTCTGTGTTTCCTGGTCGCTATAACCTGGGGGTCTTTAAGTCAACAGTGAATAGGTTACTTCTAGGTAAGCGTGCTCCAACTTCGACCACATCATCACTTACCACCAGGTGAGATGGTAAGTGATGATGAAACGCGAGCCAATTCAATCAATAAAAAAAATACAATCTGTACTGGTCAAATTATAATGAAAACCTTGCAGATTAATGCATGAGGAAAGATGCATACAGATTTGAGTGAGCCTGTACAGCCAGTGCCAGCATTTGTCCGATATATCGTATAGCTCAACTAACAACTTTAAGGAGCTCAACGATTTGACGAACAATACCAAAGGAAGGAAGGTTTAGGCCGCATAAAGTATCCAAACTGCCAGACAATCATATTTATCCCGAATATAACAACCTACATTGTCCACACATTCACAGACAGATGACTGAAAGGGCTTTTTGACGAAAGAACCATGTGTGGTGCATTTTTCATTTAATTATTCATGTTCCACAGGACATGAATAGAAAAATGAAAAAGAAACCCTTGTCAGTTAGTCTGCAAAATAAACTACTGACTAAGTAGCCTATTCACTCTTAAAGACCGCCAGATTATAGCTATAAGAAACACAGTCTCCAGCAGGCATCTTACAATCTTTTACTTAATTCATCTATCGCTTCATTAGACGGAAGATGTTTATCAAATACTTCAGGTTCAATAACTACTAAATAAACATTCCCTATTTTGAAAAATCTCACTTTATCCCTTCATCCCGCTTGAATCTCCATTCACAATTTGAAAACTATCGTAAACAGAATGAAATTCATTACCTAAGTCTTTACCTTATCGAGGTCAATATTCCACTTGGGTCGTCCCAACGTATAGGTATTCAGAATTAAATAAATCGAAACCCATTCGTAGTAACAGACAAGCTCAGATATTCATAGAAGCCGTTCGAAATATAGTCGCTACATCTACCGAATATATTAGCTTCACTACAGCTGAAACTAAAGGAATTTCAACCTTGGCTACGTAGGAGAAAGTTTTAAATTGAATAGGATGCTGTATAGTTCAGAAAAATAATTTAAGTAGGTATTTCGGCTCGATGTGGTCTTGTTATCTGGTTACAATTGGATGAATTAATAAAGAAAAGTTAAACAAATTGGGTACAAAGACGGATAGATAAGGTATTGTTTTTGGTAATGACAGCATCTGTCAATACGAAATGTGGTTATGAAAATAATTCCGAAATTGAATATGAAGGTAAATTTTATCTTGTATACCTAAGTACTCTATAATTTGTTTTTTTTTTTTTATATTCATTATAGTTAGTTACATTTATATAAATATTTGACTACTTGTTATAAATTGATATAAACGTTGCACTTAACTCTACCTAGCGATTAGATATTCTCTTTTACTAAACTCTAATGTTTATCTGTGGACAGCGTAGTGGATTCCATTATAGTCAAAACTTAATTTTTTGTTAAACTAGTTGTAAGTTCTTATAATGTAACTGTTTGTTGTTCTTTAATCAAAATGGAGGCTTGTGATTTATGTCCATAAATTGAGACAAAACGAATATATTGTTACGATATTAAAGAACAGTGATGGCGATAGTGGAAACGGGCTCAACTTGCAAGATGTATGTCGTGGATTCAAACCAGTCTTTTTTTTTAATTTAACTCAAGTTTTCCAATTACAATAAAATTTTTAATTCTGCCAAACTGTAAAACAGTTTGTCGGCAGCTCATCTTGCATCATCGTACATAACCCATATTTACGAAACTAATTATTTAACAAGTTATAAACTAACAGCCTATTATTTAAACTAAATAAAAACAAAAGTGAAGCTATTACATTTTTAACCTTTTTCTAATAAAGAAATATTATTACATTATTATATTCTATATTATACCTATATCCATGTAGGTAGTGCTTTATTAAAATGTTCTTATGACGTTTTTTGGTTGTAGCACCCACACTTGATTGATATACCGTCTTGTCGTACCAAGCGCTTCTCCTCCACATTTATTGTGCGCACAGCCAAGCTGTGGAATTGTCTGCGGGCTTCTGTGTTCCCTGCCACTAACCTTTCAGCCTTTAAAGCAAGAGTAAATAGGCATGTTCTGGGCTCGCTCGTCACATCGTAGACCTCATCTATCGCTTACCATCAGGTGAGATCGAGGTCAAAATTGGGCTCATCAGTACTAAAAAAATATGTACTAGGGCCGGAAAATCCGAACACATCCTACTTCCAACAATCCTCACTGGGATCACGTAGTGGAATACGGCCCATTATCACTCATAGAGAGTAGTATGTCTCAACAGTGGGAGCATTACAGGCTGATTATTATAATGTGTTGTGTGTATGTACAGACAGACATACAATAAACATTTTCCTGATGTCTAATTGTGAAAGATTAATAATAAGTATAACTGATCAGTTTTGAGCAACGCGCTTTTAAAAGAAAACTGATACTTAACCTAGAAAATTTTCGAAACACGTGAAAAATTATTAAAATTAGGAGTTTCCTTATAGCTCTAACCTGGGAGTATTTCAGTCAAGAGTAAGTAAGTCAGTGAGTCATTTAATTCGGAACAATATAAATTGTGTAGTAAATTTGTAAAATAAACAATAATATTCAAATACAACAAACAAAAAATACATGACAAAGAAAATTAAAATAACAAATTCAAAACGATAATAGTCCATATTAAATTTTATTTAAATAGAGTGAATAGTTTACTGCAAGATTAGCGTGTTTCATGGCTTAACAACAATCAGATGAAATAGAAGTCAAACGCGGGCCTACAATCAATAAAATAAAAACATTTTTAAAGCTCATATATTTGACACTGCAACTTTACTCCACAAACTAAAAAAAGAACAAAATATATTATTTCTACATACAAAAAAGGGTCTGGATCCGAAATCCCAAAATAAAAAGTCTAGCCCAATCGTTTCCAATCTAGTCAGCCATTGGAATGAGTCCCCGCAGAGCGATATCAGTAAATCTGTACTAACACGTACAGACATACATATATTCACACATATGTATGTATACGTAGGACGCGTTCCGAATCGTTAGTCGTATCAATTGTCATGGGATGAAGTGACGCCATTGATCACTCACCATTTAACTACTCTGAAAAACTGTACTACAATTTTATTTTTTAATAAATAATAGGTTCTCGTTCGACCACCATCTCACCTGATGGTAAGTGATGATGTGGTCGAAGATGGAGCACGCTTACCTAAAAGTAACCTATTCACTCTTGACTTAAAGACTCCCAGGTTATAGCTATCGGAAAACACAGACTCCGGCAGGGAATTCCACTCCGTACGCACAATGAAAGTATATACGAGTAGTATACTATTCTCACCATAGTTTTTTGTAATTTATATATTAAAATTGAAATGTTGGAAGTAGGGCCTGCGTTTTGTATGAATTAATTCAGTTTAACTGCCAACCACCGTATGAACTAGGTTCAAAACTTCAAACCCATACAACGAACCATTAGTTTTGCAACAATTTACTGAAGACCATGATTGATGGTGTCTCGTGACAACTGATGGTGCAAATAACGACCCGGAACGTGAGAGTGCTGTGCTTTCACAGACACATACGATAAATACAACCTGTCCTTTACAATGAAAACGACGAATGCTTAGCTAAAGTCATAACCTAGAACTAACACAGCGTCAATAACCTAATGGATAAGGTGTAGGACTTGTGATCGAGAGGTCCCGAGTTCGAACCCCACCCATTACTCTATTTCCGTGAACCCACTCCAGACACAAGCATATTTAGCTTGGAGGGGTTAACAAGATTGTTAGTAATGTGAATTCTACCCGCATTGTTAGTTCTATTTAAAAAAAAACTTTTTTATAACTGACTTCCATATCAAAACACTACAAAGCCAAAAATAATTTTAGTTTCGGTAGTCGGTGTTATTGGTTTTACATTTTCTTTTTTTCACACCGTCTTCCCAAATTAAAATTATTTTTGGCTTTGTAGTGTTTTGATATGGAAGTCGGTTTAATTTTTTGCAAAAAAAGGTTTTTGTTTCGCGCTTTTTAGTGGGTCAGTTTGTAATTAATCTAGTTACAAAAGCCAAAATGTCAACTACTTATCACCTTCACCAGCAGAGTAAACGAAAAGATCGTCAATTTAAATATTTTTTTCAGACTTTAGTCTATTTTTCAGAAACGGCTTGTCCGATATCGATAAAATTTTCATGGGACCATTTGAAAAGTATACCCTTTCCAACAAAAAAAGATTATTTAAATCGCTTGGCAAGCGACGGAGCTATTCCCGAACAAACATAAAAAAAACAAACAAACATCCGAATTGAGAACCTCAGAGAAACCTTGAGAAAAAATTGCGAAAAGAATGGTACATTAATCAAGATTTCCTTCTTTCAATACATTACAAAAATTATATATTTCCTGAACAAAAATCTGCGATGACAGGTTAGTGGAACAATTTCGTTCGATGGGAGCCGACGAGAATACACAATGAGATGTGTTCGTATCCACCTGCGGACTGTGACGTCATTGGTGTAATTTTTTTCGGTAAGTAGTTCGATTCGAATTTATGCTTTCTAAGAGAATCTTTCAATAAAACGAAGATAGAAATCTTGGTCAGTCGGGCCAATTTAAAAAAAAAAGGCTAAGGCTCAACTAGCATCAAAAAAGTTGGGAATCCTAGCAAAGGTGAGACGGTACTTCACACCCGAACAGTTGCTCAATCTCTATCAAGCCCAGGTTCGGTCGTGTATGGAGTACTGCTCTCATCTTTGGGATGGATCTGCTAAATACCAACTGGACGCGCTTGAGTCTATCGAGAAGCGGGCCAAAAGACTCATTGGCAACGATGCACTGGTCGAATCAAAGCTCCAGAGCCTTGAACATCGACGACGAGTTGCAAGTCTATCGGTTTTCTATCGGTTACATTTCGGGGAGTGTGCGATGGAATTGCACAGTTTAGTTCCAGCAGGCCCGTTCCATCATCGGACTACGAGACAAACGGCGAAGCGCCATCGTTACATGGTGGACATCCCACCCATACGCACCAAACGTTTTGGGAATACCTTCATTGTGCGTACGGCTAAGGAGTGGAATTCCCTGCCGGAGTCTGTGTTTCCCGATAGCTATAACCTAGGAGTCTTTAAGTCAAGAGTGAATAGGTTACTTTTAGGTAAGCGTGCTCCATCTTCGACCACATCATCACTTACCATCAGGTGAGATGGTGGTCAAACGCGAACCTATTCTAAATAAAAAAAAAAAAAAAAAAAAAAAACTTACCATACTAGTGAATAGCGTAAAGTTGAAGAATTTCATAACATAAAAAAAAATTAAGAAATTATCAACACTTCGGGTGACCAAAGGGCTGGCTTTTACCTTGGACAGAGGTTAAGCATTGCCATACAACGTGGCAATGCCGCCAGTCTTTTGGGCACATTACCAGTGGACAGCGATGCGCACGAATTTCTGGATGCCATATTTTAGTTTATTTTTAGATGTGTACCTATATGTAGTTTTGGGTTGTTTATTTAAGTAATCTTTTAGTAATTATTCTAATGTTTTAATTAATAAATAAAACAACCTTTAGATATTATTTTTTCTTTTTTTTCCCCGTGTCGTCATGTGCGTTGTTAGTTAGCTGTTAGCTTATCGTTGAATTTTGGAACATGTTGTATGTACGTCGTATGTTATGTGGCAATATTGTCAGGCAGTTGTGGCGGAGTGGTTACAAGGCTGAATTACGAGTGGATCGTGGATCCGAACACAGTCAGGCACATAACTTTGTATAATTGAAAGTATCACCGCTGATCTCAAATCGGTGATAGAGAAACATAGTGTGGAAACCAATACGTCCTAGCACCAAAAATTCGAAGACATGTAACATCTACCAATCCGTACTGGGCTCGCTTGGTGGATTATAGCCTATTCCCTCTCAAAGAGAGAGAGGTAGAATTATAATTATTGTGGCACGTATAAGCCGGTGGTCCAGGTCGCCACTTGGCGGTCGTCAAAATAGACCACGTCAGAGGCCCTTGAGGCGGTCTAGAAACTCTGACACTAGGGTGTACGGGGTCGTTAGACTTTACTACCCACACGATAAAAAGAAGATAATTATTGTCAGACATCGAGCGCTCTTAGTGCGTTTTCACCCTTATAAATTACCTAGGAAACTATGTAAGTACTATGAGTTACCAAAAAAAAACCACTTCACAACTACAGGAAGATTTTTTAAATCCCGCATCCAACATGTAGCTGGATAAACGTATCCATTGTAGGCCGTTCTGCAGATTTTCTTATTTAATTCTCAAGGCACATCTACAATATAAGCACAAACATAGAGAGACAATAAAAAAAGATACGGGTAAGTGTTTATATTAATTACAGACGTGCACAAGATAGAAATAGTGAAATAATGATGTTTATTTTGCAAATAGGTTAAAAATAACACTTTTACACTTAATTTTTTTTCCGTGAATGTAAACTAGATGATTCCAGTGTTTCCTAATTGACTACTCCGAGAAGAAACATTGAAACAAACTCAGAGGTCAACGTCTCTTTTAAAGTCCAGACAATCTGTAGTGATCAATATATTGTACTGGTTACTTTGTTAGCTATATGTTGTATGATGTATATAGCGTACAAAACGTTTTGGGAATACTTTCATTGTACGTACAACTAAGGAGTGGAATTCCCTGCCGGAGTCTATTTCCTGATAGCTGTAACCTGGGGGTCTTTAAGTCAAGAGTGAATAGGTTACTTCTAGGCAAGCGAGCTTCATCTTTGACAACATCATCGCTTAGGATCAGGCGAGATGGTGGTCAAACGCGAGCCTATTATCAATAAAAAATAAATGATCGTGGTATCCTGCCTTATTTATCAGTAGGTTGCAACATAATCTAGGTAGGGGCTCGTGGCTTGATAATGGAATAAAAACGGGCTCGAGGCTTGATGAAATAATGACATTTATTTTTCAAATAGGTTATAAATAACACTTTCACAAGTCATTTTTTTTTTTTCGTAATTGTAAACTAGATGATTCCAGTGTTTCCTAATTGACTACTCCTAGAAGAAACATTGAAACAAACTCAGAGGTCAACGTCTCTTTTAAAGTCCAGACAATCTGTAGTGATCAAATCATATGAGAGCCATGTAGGTTAATGTCTGTGGCGCCCTTTAGAGGACAGAATCAAACAGATTTGAGCAGGCTCGTCCAAACAGTGCACGCATTTTTCAAATATCGCGTAGCTTAAAAAAAAACATAAATGAACATGGCATGAAACATAAAATACAGTAGTTCAATGCGAAACTTCTAAATGACACGTCTTTCTAAGATAAACTAATACAATTACCTTTTAATAAACCAGACCTACACAACAATCAACCAAAAACAAATTTTACCTAAATTCCCCTTTGCACTCAAAAAAATTACCAAGCCACGATCTCCGATTTTCCTATCTTTGCCTCAAAATGCCCGCAAAACCTGCGGAGGCTAGAAATCCAGATGTTTCGGTTAAAAATATAGATTTGCTTAGATACTACAATGATTTGAATATTCTGACTTTATCTTTAAAGGTAGGATTTTATTGAATAATTTAGTTTTGGGATTGTTTTAAGAAATACTGTGGTTTTTCATGCATAGTGCTTTCATTCAGATATCAGTAATTACATTGACATCGATATTGTCAAATTAATAGTGATTTTATCCATATTTCCATAATTTATATCATTATAGTTTCTTGTATACCTACCAGATTATGGTCTTTTTATCCCAAAGGTTAAGTGGTGGAGAATGACTTGATGCATTCAGTCCACCCATTTACCACTATTTGTATCTTACTAAAAATCAACATGACAACGGCATTAGATCAAAGTCAAAACCGAACAATTGCGAGTCGGATTCGTGCACTGAGGAGGGTTCCGTACAATCTTAATTTATGTAGTTCGATAGTACAGAACTAACGCAATAATTACGGTTTTCAGATTTTTGCCTTTACACGTTCTGTACACATTTGATCTTGCTAAATATCATGAGTTTAGAGCGTAACGCGAACGTAAGCTTCAACGAGAAGTACTGTGTAGGTTTTGATTGCCTAGTGAAATCGGAAAGATATTCTTAAATATTCGACATAAACGGTCACATCTTTTGATCGCGTTGACTTATAAGTCTTACCTGTTCCTGAGAAAAGTAGTCTTGACAGACAGACAAGTGGACAGAAAGACGGACAAAAAAGTGATCCCATAGGGGTTCAGTTTCAACACTAAAAATGATGGCAAATAAATAATTGACGATTTTCAAGAATACCTAAAAATCACTATTATAATCTATAATGAATATTATCACTCCGTCTCTAATTATATAATTCATCCAACAGGTTATTTAAGAACGAAATATTTAAGATCTATAACATACACAACACAACTAATACACATAGGTAGAGGTCATATTAAGTACTTTGTGAGTCGTTCACTCATAAGACACCAGATTATTTAAAACAAATAAAAAAAAATGCACATCAAACATATCACCCAAAAACGATCTCTCGTCTACAATCCACAATTCTTCACGAAAACTAAATCTATTTTTCAACTCCACATGCCCGAAGCATTCTCTTTTGAGATCAAAATGCTATTTTATTTAAAGTTCTATTTGAAAATAAATATTGCGAATCCTAAGTGAGATGTCAAAGGGCATCAGCAGAGCTATAGCTCACTGTCGAAACACAGACGACGGTCAAGATAGCGTTACATTACACAAACATGTTTCGAAGTTCAGCAGGGATCAATCTTAGAGATTTCATAGACTGTTTCTTTGTTCATAGTAATGCAAATAATGGAATAAAGTTAGAAAAGAAAAATAAAAGGAAGAGAAAGTATTAACATATTTCCACGGCATAGTATTTTTTGATAGGCCTGCGTTTGGCCACCATCTGATGGTAAGCGATGATGTGGTCGAAGATGAAGCACGCTTGCCTAGAAGTAACCTTAGGTAACCTTTTCACTCTTTACTTGACTGTTAATTGATATATCTTTATGTACCAAGTCACATGACTCATCTTGTTACTAAAATATTTCTGGTCCTTCCCAGGGTCCTATACTATTTCCATGCCAAATTTCATCTAAATCGGTTCAGCGGTTTAGGCGTAAAAAGGTAACCGACAGAGTTACTTTCGCATTATGATATTATAGTATGGAAGTATGGATTCCTATGTTAGTATTCCTAACCTAATCACTTAACCTAAAAAATCGTGAATACACGTGAATAACTAAGAAAAAACGTACGTAAGGCAAACGATTTAAACATTAAACGAAAAAAAAAAGGAAAAAATGTTTATATCAGTGGTGCACTTTTGAGGATAAAAGCACATAGATTTGAGCAGGCCCGTCCAAACAGTGCAAGCATTTATCAGATATTGCGTAGCTCAACTTCGAACTTCAAGGAGCTCGAACGATTTGACGAACAATAACAAAGTAAGGAAATTTGGGTGGGCCGTATAAAGTACTCAAACTGCCAGACAGTGTGGTAATCTAGTCATAATATTTGTTGTTTTCCCACATTCCTGATAAAGCTTTTGAGAACCATGCAAATTGTGTCTGAGATAATATATGTAGATACAATATGAGGTATATTTTTTTTTTTTTTTTTTGTGTGTGGCATCTCGCAGGTCAACCTCTGAGGTTGTCGGCTGCTTAACCGGACTTGCCTGTGGTTGCCTTAATTAATTAATTAATTAAAGCCTCCAGCCAGGGCTTATTAAAAAACTTACAAACTAGGCGACTACACGCTAAGGGCACCCCCTGTGGGGTACGGACCTCGGCTTAGGGCGTCGCAGGGGAGGGCAGCTAGGGACAGGCTGGATCATATCATTATTAATAAGGGAATTTAAAGCTACTGGCTCAGCGTCGCGGGCTGGCTCTGGCAAGGGTCGGGGCGGACTATTACGTGGACGTCGCGGCGGGCCTCGGCGGCGAGGACGGAAGGACGGTCGGTTTTTGTGTTTGTGTGCCACTGTACTTGTTTCCCTACGGCTCTCTTGGAGCAGGGTGATTGCGTCATCGGGAGTGACTAGGGTATGCCTTGGTCGGCGAATCTTAGAGATACGCGAGGGTTCGTATTGGGCGGCCGATACGATAAGGGGATTCCTATGTTGGGTTGCAGTATCAAAGAAACGCTTGGAGACACGTTTCATGAACTGCTGGATGGTGGGCATCTTGAGGTCTACGTGAAGAAGCTCATTTCGAACATAAAAGGGGGCTCCCGTGACTCTACGGAGGAATCGGTTTTGAAGGGTCTGCATCTTGTGGAGGAGGTAGGGCTTTGCGTGTGCGAAAACAACGCAGGCGTAGGTCATGATGGGACGGATGACCGCGGTGAAAATACGCAGCTTGCACCTGAGTGATAACTTGCTGCGGGAGCTAAGAATGAAGTGGAGCCTACCTAGAGCGAAAGCGGCGCGTGAACGTGCCTGCTTTATGTGCTCAGCGAAGGAAAGGTGTTTATCGAGGACCACGCCTAAGTATTTGGCTTGCTTTTCCCAAGGGATCGGCTTGCCGTACATGGTAATCGGACGGGGGGAGGGTGGGTTTATCCGCGGTTTAGAAAAGAGGACTGCCTGGCTTTTGTCTGGATTGACTTCGATTCTCCATTTCCGGAACCACTTGGCCAGAGTGTTTGCGGAAGTTTGGAGAGTGCGAGCGATGGCATCGGGTTTAAAACCGGTATAATAGATAGCCGTGTCGTCGGCAAATAGGGCTAGCTGAGTACTTTTATGCTTGGGGATATCGCTAGTGAATAGCGTGAAAACGAGGGGGGATAGTACGGAGCCTTGAGGAACTCCTGCGCGAATGGGATGGGGGGAGGAAAGCTCCCCCTCAATTCGGTAACGAAAGGTGCGATTCGATAAAAAGTCCCGTAAGATGAGCACGAGACGTTCAGGCACGCCGAGTTGGTACAGCTTATAGATTAAGCCATTGTGCCAGACTTTGTCGAACGCTTTCGCTATGTCGAAGAATAAGGCTCCCGTTATTGCGCCCCGTTGGAAGCCGGCGCTGACGTGTTCTATGATGCGGTGGACTTGTTGGATACACGAGTGTTCGGTTCTAAATCCAAACTGCTCATTGGGTATTAGACTCTTTGCTTCGGCAAAATCTTTGAGCCGCTTATATATAAGCCTTTCATAGATTTTACCGAGGACGTTGAGTAAGCTAATGGGACGGTAGCTAGACGGGTCAGACTTGGACTTGCCTGGTTTGGGAATACCTATGACGGTGGCCTGTTTCCAGGTTGCGGGGAACATATTATTGCTCAATGCGCCATTGAAGATGGCAGTCATTAGCACTATAAGCTGGGCGGGGAAAAGTTTGAAAACCCTATTGGTGATGCCGTCGGAGCCAGGGGCTTTTCGCGGTTGGAGACTTTTAATGATATCCTGGACCTCATCAGGAGTGATGGGGGCCAGTGGATTATCGGGATCTTCGACGGGCGGAAGGGAAGTTCTACGTTCGACTTCGGCGTTCACCATATCGAGGTGGGCTTGGTCTACTGGTTGAGAGCTGGGACAACACTGGGACTCTAGGCTGTCGGCTAGGCATTCTGCTTTTTCAGAGTTATCGAAGGCGACACTCTTATCGGGACGAATGAGAGGAGGCATTGTGGCCTCTTCAGTGGATCGTAACTTCCTCTGAAGCTGCCAGAAGGCAAGATGGGTGGGCTCAAGTTCGCTCAGCATCTTGTCCCAGCTCGCATTACGCTGCTCGGCAATGCGTTTCCTTACAGCACGCTGTAAGTTGCGCATGTGAGCTTTGTTTGCGGTGCAGGGAAAAGCGCTGTACGCACGGATGGCTGCGTTCTTCTCGGTTATCAGATTCCGTACATCGTCCGGGAGTTTCCAGCGGTGGTCTTCCGCTGCTGGAACTTCCCTTGAACAATCGTTCAGGACGGATTGTACGTGATCTGTAAGCGAGTCGATCGCCGCCGTCGTGTCAGCGACTGAGACTATGTGGTCAGGAATGGTGTCCAAGAGAGGCGACGTGGTGGATTTCAGTTTTTCACTTACTTTCCTCCAGTCGGTGATCAATTGGGTCGGAGGAGGTTGGGTAGGATCATGGTTACCTGAGCGGGAACCTAGGTGTAGGATAACGGGACGGTGATCCGAGTTGAGCTCGTGAAGCGCTTCTATGGAGTGTAAATGGAGGTTTACATTCTTTAGGAGCGCCACATCGAGGACATCGGGCCTATGGTTGGTGTCGTGTGGGTAGTGGGTGGGAGTCATCGGAGCGATGACGTCATAGTTTAGGGTCGCGCCTAGGTTATACACGATTCTGCCTCTGGCATTTGTCGTGTTGCTGTTCCAAGCGGGGTGTTTGGCGTTGAGATCGCCCGCTAATAAGACGGAGTCACTCAGGCCAAAGAGAGTCGTGAGATCGCTGGTGAGCGCGATAGGATCGTCTGAAGCAAGAGACGCGACCGATGGTGGGGGATGGTAGGCAGAGATGATGGTTATCGGAGGATGACCAGTCATGCCTAGTCGACAGGCAGAGTACTCTAGGTGAGAGAGAGGCGCGGGTGGGGTCAGAGGGATGCAGTATAACTCCTTCCTGTAATAAATAAGGGTACCGCCGCCGTGGCAGCGTGTTCTGTCATTGCGAACTAGACGGTAATTCGCAATTTTGGGGTCAGCGCGGTGGGGTTTCAAAAGGGTCTCCTGTATAAGGAGGACGTCTAATTGGTGGTCGCGGAGGAATTTAGTTATTTCGGCGCGTTGGTTGAAAATGCCATTGGCGTTGAAAAAACCTAATTTGAGGGATCGAGGCCTAGTGTGGTTTGTGCGTTGGGAATCCATTGGATCAGTCCATCGCATCCATCTGGTCGAGGCCTAGCACGACATCACTGTGTGTGCTGAATATTTGGCTGTACATTTCCGTCGTAATTTTGCCGTTATTCTGCTGCTCAGCAGCCAGAAGGGCATCGCGGAGAGACCTGGCTTGGCGGGTCATAAATATTTTATAGTGGCGCAGTAGAGTCTGGGCGCAAGACTCGCCGTTCCCGACGGGTGAGGGTTTGGGCGATTGTTTGGCTGCAGGAGCAGCAGTGGTTTGAGGCGCGAGTTTGGGACTGGTTGTGGCCTCTGGAGCCACGGCTATAGGCAGGATCTGCGCTGCGATGGGTATATCCATCAGTGCCTGCAAAGGTTTGGCAGGGGCCAAGGAGGGAAAGGCTTGTTCATGGTTCAGCCTGTTCCACGGGGATGGTCTCTGAGGAGCGAGACGTTGGGGAATTTGAGAGGCAGGTGCCTCTCTTTGTTGGCGGGCGTTGGCGCGCTTCGCTAATTTAGGAGCGAGTTTGGGGGCTTTGGGACAGCCGCGGTAGTTTGCCGGGTGACCGGTCTGGCCGCAGAGAACGCAGCTGGGTGGTTCCGAACAGAGGGTTCGGTCTTTGGGCCGAGGGCAGTCCGCAGTGCTGTGCTCGCCCAAACACTTGACGCATCTGGGAGTCGCATAGCAGTTGCTCTGCGCATGGCCATACAGTTGGCAACGGTGGCATTGTCCCACTGTTGCGGTTTTATAGGGCTTTTCAATTGAGATACCGGATAGGGAGCAAATGGACTTAATTTTGAAAATCGGGTGATGACCTTCGGTTGGTTCACAAATGACAAGAACCATGTCGTACAATTCACCACCTCTCGCTTTATGTAAGCGATGGACGGCGATCACTGGTATACCTTGATCGGCAAGGTCGTCTTTAATATCCTGTACTAGGATTTCTTTAGGGACACGTTTAATAACTACACGAGTGGGCGTGTCCTCGGGGAAGGAGAAAGTGTGAAAGGAAATATTCCTTTCACGGAGGGTGCGATATAGTTCCCTATAGTCGTTCGACGTAGGGACGGTGACTTTAATGCCATTTTGGCAGGCACGGGCGTTTGTGTAGTTGATCTTTCGATCAACACACATCTTGGACACATCAGTCCATTTCCCCTTGTCTTGGATGTAAAAGGGGGGCGGAGGGCGTTGCTTCCTTTGGGCTGAGGAAGTTTGGGCTATCGGGCTGGGGGGACGACTATCCTGCGCGCGAGTAGAGGTAGTTGGGACGGGGCTAGCAGGTCGTACGGGCGTTTGAGTTGGGGACGGGGACAACGCGGTGGTCTTTTTAGCCTTGCTGGCCTGGGAGGTTTTCCCTTTCTTCCTCTTGCCGCCGGTGACGACTTGAAAGTCGTCTTCCGAGGACGAGGGGCATGATGACAAATCATTGTCGGAGTTGTTATTGGACACAGGTTCGGTGGTGTCCATTTCACGGAATTCAGGTGTAGCGCACACCTGCGCGGCGTCCATTGTTCTATGAACAATGGGATTAGTAGGTGGGCCGGAAACAATGGTTGATTTCGGGAATCGGGCGATCGGCACGACTTTGTCGGCGGGCGGGGGCAATAGAGGGCTATCTAACTGGAAGTCGTTCGTTGTTTGATGAACAATGGGATCGGAGTTAACAAACACTTCCGTGAATTGACCAACCGGGATGCCTTGATCGGCAAGCGGGGGAGATAATGGGCTGTCAAGCGCGTCACTAAAATCAGCGACGTTGGCTTCGGTAGCCGGGGGACAATTAGCGATTTCACGCTGAATTTTTCCGCCATATTTGGCGGAAATAGCAGGGTTTTCCCTAAGGATTTCTAATAATATCTCCAAAATATTGGAGTTCGCCATGATTGGCGAATGGATTAAAAATTTAATGGGAAAATTTTGGAGATTTCTCTCCCGCGGGGGGCCTATTTAAAGCCTAACTGGCCTAACTCCCCGGATGGATGGGTCCGGGGATGTGTAACCCTCCCAGTCGGGTAGAGACTGGGAGGTGAGTACCTAATGGTGAGCCCTAAGCTTGTAACCGGTCGCCAGTCTTATTGTGCGAACCGGGCCCTATTGGGTCTAGTGCGAAGGGGTAGATACACCCAACCGACACTAGGTGTGTAGCTGAAAAGGAAACTCAGTAACTAGGTTTGACTAGGAGATCCCCCAAGGCCAAAACCTAGCACTCGACTCCAATTAACTGCTTCACCCTGAAGGGGATCAGCGGGTGTGTCGGGTCAACACCCCCTTGGTTTCGTTGACACCGTGAGGTTTCCAACCAAGGACCACGAAACTGTGGTTTTTCCCTGAAGGGGCAAAACGTTTTTGACAACACTCTGTTATAGAAACAGAATATCCTTCGCTGCCTTGAAAAAGGCGGTTCCGGATCGGGAGTTGTAGTCGGCGACTACGAATGACGTCACGGCGAGCGCGATGGAGCGACACAGACACGGAACGATCGGGAGCACAGAGCGGCGCGACCGTCTCGGGCGAGCGTCGGGCGGAGAGTGACAATATGAGGTATACAATTTCATTAGTCTTTAGTACGGATACTCGTGTTGCCTTCTGAAGCACAGTTTATCAACAGTTTCGTCTTCAATTACTGCGTATTCCCGTTGGGTATTCTATCTAATAAGGGAAACTACTATACAAACTTTCAAAAAGTAACGATTGCTTGCGTTGTATTAAGTAGCCATGTAATGATGATTCTAAACCCAGTGGATTACGCTGTATGGTATCTGTCAATTGATCGATTTATTATTTTTACCCGACTGCAAAGGTTAAATGTTTTTCGCGCGTATCTTGTATGTATGTAATATTCTTTATTACCTCATATCTCCAGAACCGTTGAATAATAATAATAATAATAATAATATGTTTATTTTCGTTAATATGTTTACAAAGATGGCAAGTACAATGCAGGTACACATAATATGCATAAATTATATACTGGCTCCCAAACTAGGTTTATAGCCTGTGTCTTGGGGACCAGTGATTCCAATACAATCTTAGTAGATAAAACATAAGTTTCCACCAGTAACAAGGTTTTATAAAGATAACAAACAATATTATTATGATGATTAATCATGCAAACTAAAAAGAAAAGAAATAATTAATGATAATAATTGGAGTGAGAAGGTGTGTGTTGTGTTAGGAGTAGTGTAGAATATATGCGTGAGAAGTGTAGGTATATGTGTAGTTAAGGAGTGTGTATGAGTCTGTGCGTGTGTGATAAAATGAGGGGAATTATGATTTAGGTATATGGGAAGAGCAGTTTTTCAATTTCGTCATATGATTTCTCCATCAGCCATTTTTTTACTGTGTTTTTGCAATGGTGATGGTTTAAAGTGTGGATGCGGATAAACTTATTAATTTTATTATATAAAATATAGCTTAGGTAAGTAAACTGGTGGTGGTATTCACATACCTAATTGAGGTATCGTTAAAATCATCTTAGCAGCCCAAGTGTTCTTAGATAGGTGACATTTAAAAAAATCAAACAAAGCGGCTGTGCGAAGCCATTATACATAGAGATTTTTTTTTTTTCGAATACTACACTATGGGTATCAAATTAAAGGGCTTAACACAAGGATTTAAAAATGTATATCATGTTTATCATTAGTACAATAAAAGCAAAAATAATACACAGAGAAAGTTTAAAAATATGGCTTTAGTTTTTTCACTTTCTGAATCCGTTGGGGTGCCAATGTGACACGACAGGGAAAACTAAAAAATTGTTAAAAAAAATATATTTACAAAATCTAAAAAACTCGACTGCTTAACTGAACTTCGATTTTTAAATAACTTTTTTTAACTGAGTAGATATCTAGTGTTATTTATATGCATACATTTTAACAATATGACTAGAACCTCCCCAGGTTCTAGTTCTTTAAGTTTAGAGTGAATACTATTACGTCTAGGTAAGCGTGCTTCATCTTCAATCACATCATCGCTTACCATCCGGTGATATAGTTACCGCATTGCGTTTAAGCACCAATTCCTAAAAAAAATTAAAAAATATCCACCGTGATTGCATCTTTAATTTAATTTTCTTTGCATAGCATCTCCGCTAAGTACCCATAAATATTTTAGTTTTTTACACATAACACCAACAATCAAATATTTCAGCGCAAATACATAGGATAGATATGAAATTAATTAAAGATATTAGGCAAACTTAATAAGGGATACAAAGGTTAGAAACTTGGTTGAATTAAATAAAAAAGAAATTATTATATAGCACATAACTATACCACCCATGTATAGTTTTTAACATACTAGTAAGCTAATTTGTTACTAGCAAAATATGGACGCTCATCTCTGAAATAAACGTTTTTTTTTAGTTTAATTTTAAACAAGATATTTTTAAATATACTATTATTTAATTTAAAAATTTTGGTTCACAGTCAAAGAAAATATCAGTACCATTGTCTACGGATCAGGCATCCATCATTCATTTCCAAATCAATTTCCTTTTACTATAGAAGCACAAGTTTAAACTCTGCAACTGCTAAAAGCATACAGGTTCCACACCCAATTTTCTCTACTTCCACATCAAAACTCCTTTCATTAACGAACCTGCAACTAACACCGAACTTGTTTATACCAAATTACTTATATTCTATACAATCACTAGCCTCAGGTCTTAAGACTTCTGGTCCAGTTTTGGTGGCAAAAGTTACCTCTACGGATGTAGGGGAAGCTAGTTTCAACATCCGTATGTAGGTAATAGTTGGTCTGCCTCTACAAGTTTATTAGCGGAGTTGTAATGGAGATCTTCTTAAGTAATATTTATTTAAATTAAACCGTTTCATATAGACCGATTTCGTCATCGTTCCTGGTAAAAAATTTGGTACACACTTTTAGTTCTTCTTTAATACAAATATTCATGTATTCAATTGTAATTGTGTCCGCTCAAATTTGCGTGGTTATTTCCTCAAAAGAATACCACAGACATGAACCTACATGCTTCTCGTGTACAAATACAAATTGTCTGGACTTTAAAAGAGTCTACCTCTGAGTTTGTTTCGGTGTTTCTTCTCAGAGTAGTCAGGGAATACCGGCCTCATCTAGCTAAACTAAACACGCAGAAAAACAAGACGTGTAAAAGTGTTATTTATAGCCAATTTACAAAATAAATATTTCATTTAATTTCATTTCATTGTAAATCAAAGATGGCCGCCTCCACAAAATGGCGGACGCCTTTTTCGAAAACGCCCTTGTGACAATTGAAAGGTCTAGGTTAGTAAAATATAGCACTAGTATTTTACATAGACAAACTGCCTCTTTGATCTCCTTAACCTAGAAGCTGGGTAGCACGACACCTTTTGGCAAAACAACTGATAGATTTGCCGGCTTCTGAATACGCGTAACGACTGTCAAAGATGTTCAAATGACAGACGGGACAAACCACTTAACGTTCTTCCAAGGCATGGAGAAATATCAATATGTTAAAACTAGCAGTTGAAGGAGACTTCGCTCCAGTGTACTTTATCACCATACAAACATCTCCTCCTTTTGCAGCAAAATAAAAAGAAAGCTGCTTCAAACTATTTCCTTACCAAAATTCATCAAAATCCGTCCGGTACTTTCGAATATTAGCGCGCATAATCCCACCCATACGCACAAAACGTTTTGGGAATACTTTCATTGTGCGTACGGCTATGGAGTGGAATTCCCTGCCGGAGTCTGTGTTTCCTGATCGCTATAACTTGGGAGTCTTTAAGTCAAGAGTAAATAGGTTACTTCTAGGCAAGCGTGCTCCATCTTCGACCACATCATCAGTTACCATCAGGTGAGATGGTGGTCAAACGCGAGCCTATTATCAATAAGAAAAAAAACTGACTGTTTCACTTTATAATATTTTTATAGATTCACCAAATTCGGCCATGCTTCCCGTGTGACTGTAATTATTTCGCCACAACCTTCTCACAATTAAATGGCATGTAAAAACGGACTTTACATGATAATCTCAATGTTTTCTTTACTAACCTCCGCGTCCGTTTCCGCGTAGAAAGCTTACGTTACATCCTTCGGAAAGTTTTCGGTAGCAAAAGTAACCATTTCTAAACCTTCGACCAAACTTCGACATTCCTTTCCACAAAGTTTCCGGTGCACTTTACTCCGGGATCCTGGCTTTAGGATGGCGTTTCTTTGTTTCATGCTGGTCTATTTTTAATTCTTTATTGAGAATGGGATGGTGTTTCTTGGTAGGGATTGTTCGGCTTTGAGTCGATGTTATTGAGTTTTATTCTTTAAATATGGGTAAATAGAAGTGAATGTTTGCAGTGTTGGATGAAGTAAAATTATTGATCGTAAATATAATATGCCAATAACTTTCTGTTTACACCTGTGTGTGTGTGTATAACAAAACGATGTAACTACATGGTATGTTAATGTACATAATTATATGTTTTCACTTTACTATACAAATAATAATAAAAACTGCATTCACAGTCAATTTCTTCCGATAGCATAACGTTCATAAATAAATTCGCATACGGACATTTTATAGTAGGTTGGATAAAGATTAAAAGCTATAGGTATATAAAAATCTACCATTCCTAATCTTATCTCAAAATATACTTATCCAAATATTAAAAAAAAATAACTATAAGTATCTTATTATCTTAACACATGAATTTCTTTAAAAAGTTTTTGGTCTCACACTTTTGTTTTTTTTCATTAATAAAACATCACTATGAATTAGTAGAACAAAAAAACGGTCTAGATATTTCATAAAATAATAAGAAACGAAACAGAATTCCTGCAACTATCAGCGTCAGGTCAGGTATTCCAATATTTTCCAACCAATCAAATTTTATCGAGGAAAAAAACCTCGAACCGGCTCGCTTGTATGAAAAGGAAGAAAGAATGAAAACAAACACTATCTCGGCCGATACGGAAAAACGATAAGTAGAGGAACCCAGGTGGAAAGTAAAAGGCTGGCACACACCTGGTAGAGAGCAGCAAAGTTTTTTTACCTACCAATATCAAAAATAAGAAAAACAAGAGATAAAATGCAACCAAAAATAAATATCCACACTGATGTTACATTCTTGAATGGCTTCCTTAAGAATTGGAAGGAGGAACTGTAACCGCTGGAAGAAATGGAGAGAGGTCTTTGGTCAGCAGTGGGACATTACAGACTAATATAATAAACAAAAATCATGTTATTAATTGTGTCTGCGACGATATTTTTTATTTTTATTACGGACAAGCCTGCTCTTGACCTCGATCTCGCCTGATGGTAAGCGATAGATGAGGTCTACGATGTGACGAGCGAGCACAGAAGATGCCTATTTACTCTTGCTTTAAAGGTTGAAAGGTCATAAGTGGCAGGGAACACAGAAGCCGGCAGAGAATTCCACAGCTTAGAAGTGCGCGCAATAAATGTGGAGGAGAAGCGCTTGGTACGACAAGACGGTATATCAACCAAGTATAAAGAGTATTAGCTGAATGTTACGTTATAACCTCTTCTATTTTCAAGTGAACGGCCCACTAAGATACATTCAGCCGTTCCAGGGAACACAAATAGACACACAATTTAAAAAAAAACTTTTTTTTCGTGTATATTCGAGAAGCGGGCCAAAAGACTCATTGGCAACGATGCACTGATCGAATCAAAGCTCCAGAGCCTTGAACATCGACGACGAGTTGCAAGTCTATCGGTTTTTTATCGGTTACATTTCGGGGAGTGTGCGATGGAATTACACAATTTAATTCCAACAAGCCCGTTCCATCATCGGACTACGAGACAAACGGCGAAGCGCCATCGTTACATGGTGGACATCCCACCCATACGCACCAAACGTTTTGGGAATACCTTCATTGTGCGTACGGCTAAGGAGTGGAATTCCCTGCCGGAGTCTGTGTTTCCCGATAGCTATAACCTAGGAGTCTTTAAGTCAAGAGTGAATAGGTTACTTTTGGGTAAGCGTGCTCCATCTTCGACCACATCATCACTTGCCATCAGGTGAGATGGTGGTCAAACGCGAACCTATTCTAAATAAAAAAAAAAAAAAAAAAAAAAAATATAATTATAAACAGTTAAAAAAAGTTATTTAAAAAATCTAAAAAACCCGACTGCTCAGCTGAAATGCAAGAAACAAACACATTTTTATTTTAAAAAGTGACAAGCAGGCGAGACCCAATTGTTTTTTTTTTTTAAGAGGATGGGTGCGCCTGCTTGTCACTTTTTAAAATAAAAATGTGTTTGTTTCTTGCATTTCAGTTGAACAGTCGGTTTTTTTAGATTTTTTAAATAAATTTTATTTTTCAACTTTTTAGTTAAAATAATAGTTAACATTTTTATAGTTTTCCCGGTCGTATCACAATGGCATCCCACCGGATTCAGAAAGTGAAAGAGCTAAGTCCATATTTTTAAACTTTCTCTTTGTATTATTTTTGCTAGTATTACACTAATGATAAACATGATATACCTTTTTGAAATCCTTGTATTAAGCCCTTTAATTTAATACCCATATAGCAGTATTCGAAAAAAAAAAATTTTTTTCATTATGTATTATGACTTCGCACAGCCGCCATGCTTGATTTTTTCAAATATCACCTATCTAAGAACTCTTGGGCTGCTAAGACGAATCTAACGATACCTCAATGATGTGAATCCGTTCAGCGATTCTGGAGATATGAGGCAATAAAGAATATTACAAACATACATACATACATACAAGATACGCGCGAAAAACATAACCCATCCTTTGCAGTCGGGTAAAAAACCACAGTCATATTTAAATTCCAGAGAGACACGTTAATTTTATTTCTATTTAGATTGTTAAAGATTTCATTGTTAGCGGGACTTCCCAGGTCTGTGTCAGCCCTCACAGCCAAAATTATTGGTAGTTTATTTCCAAACGATTTGACAAAAGCAAAACAACATAAAGAATAAAATATAGGCAAGTGTCCGTTGCAGTATCTTGGAAATATGAAATTTTAATGCTTTGCCGTGCAAAAGTTTCGAGATTCGCCTGTAAATATGGCTGCGTCGTAACTTACTAACTTGTGCAAAGTTATTTCGGGAGATTGTTGAATTTGTTATCATAATATTGTACAGGTTACTTTGTTAGCTATATGTTGTATGATGTGTAAAGCGCACAAAATGTTTTGGGAATACTTTCATTGTACATCAGCAGTTCAGCTAAGGAGTGGAATTCCCTGCCGGAGTCTGTGTTTCCTGATAGCTATAACCTGGGGGTCTTTAAATCAAGAGTGAATAGGTTACTTCTAGGCAAGCGTGCTTCATCTTTGACAACATCATCACTTACCATCAGGTGAGACGGTGGTCAAACGCGAGCCTATTATCAATAAAAAATATATGTTCGTGGTATCCTGCCTTATTTATCAGTAGGTTGCAACAAAATCTAGGTAGGGGCTCGAGGCTTGATAATGGAATAAAAACGGGCTCGAGGCTTGATGAAATAATGACATTTATTTTTCAAATAGGTTATAAATAACACTTTCACAAGTCATTTTTTTTCGTAAATGTAAACTAGATGGGGCCAGTGTTTCCTAACTGACTACTCTGAGAAGAAACACTGAAAGAAACTCAGAGGTCAACGTATCTTTTAAAGTCGATCAAATCATATGAGAGCCATGTAGGTTTATGTCTGTGGAGCCCTTTAGAGGACAGAATCACACAGATTTGAGCAGGCCCGTCCAAAAAGTGCAAGCATTGGTCAGTCATCGCGTAGCTCAACTTAGAACTTAAAGGAGCTCGAACGATTTGACGAACAATACCAAAAACGATAGTAAAGCGAACGACGACGACTGATGAACAATACCAGAAAAGATAATAGAATAGAATCATTTATTTCTGGAAAATATCCCATGTAAAAAACAGCCACAAAATTCTAACGTGAAGATTAAGCAACGTTTGGTCAGTCCATCGATGCATCCTTATCTATTAAAACCGATTTCGACGTGTCTCAGTAAAGCGGTTATAAAGTTATTGGTCCCCTAGGTAGGTTGCAGGAGTGTCCTTACGAGATACCGCAGCCCCTAATTAGCAGCTAATTCAGACGGATCCGGTGATGCTGAGAGCTGAGCTAAATACAGTTAGGAAATTACTGTGACGAAGATAATAGATTTTTCATTTCCTATGTCACCGAAACGTTTTTTCTTACAAGCTGTCTTGGAATAGGACGGTTAGCTTTAAAGCAGACTTTATCAATTTTAAAATACGGTATTATTTTCTTTGCTACACTGTTTAAAAAACATTGCATAATAACGATACCTGGGGCCATACCATGACGTGTTAAAGCGAGAGTCGTTTGAGCGAGAAAGAGGGACGAAGCTACGCACGTTATATAGCTCCATCTCTCTCGCTAACACGTCATGGTATGGCCATGGTATTTTGAAAGCTGTTATTCTTATGTAGTTCTAAATTGAATGTATTTTGTTTATTTTTTTTAATTTCCATTGTTATTTGACATTTAAGTATTTTGTTTAACAAAAGAAATGGTTAAAACCAAATACCATCTCAAAAGAGTCCCAACCAAGACCTAATACCATTTGGTATTAGTTTTTTTTCGAATTTATTTTCTATTCCCAACGAGTACCACATTTTTTTTTGATACAAAATCTTTTACTAACTAATATCAAAACGTGACTTTTTGTACACGCAGCTACACAAAGTTTTATTTTATTTTCTAACATTTACATACTATACTATCGTAATTGAATGCTAAAAGTCTAAATGTAAAAAATAAGCATGTAAAAGTAGTAGTTAGTAGTACTAGTATCACAGTTAATTATTAATAAGTACTGAAAATTGCTACTATTTGATTGTTTGTATATAATATTATAATTGTTGGACTTGGATTAGTAAAATAAAAGTAAGTAATATCTCTAAATATCTAAAAATGACAAAATAAAAGAAAAAATAAATATGTGATTTATATTCAAACCCTAATCTTAATTAAACGTTACTTAAAATCACTCAAAGCATTTTAATTTTACTCAACCTGACTGTACCCAATTTCTTCAAACTTGTTATGGTATTGGTTTTAAAATGTGGTACTCGTTGGGAATAGAAAATAAATTCAGAAATAAACTAATACCAAATGGTTAGCTCTTGGTATTGGATGGGAATAGATCAGATATAAACCTGCATAGTCTGCATAGTCTCATACGATTAGATCAGCACAGATTTTATGGACTTTTTAAGAGATGTTGGTCTCTCAGTATGTTCAATGTTTCTTCTCAGGGTAGTCAGTTATGAAACACCGGCCTCATCTAGCTATTTTAATTTGCAAAATAAATATCATCAGTTAATTATTACTACAAAGCCATACATATTTTCACGAAAGAACTGTAAAGCTGTAGCAAACCGTATGTATTCGGTACTGAGTAACGGGTACGCCATCAAGTACCGAGTAACGAAAAGTTACTCACGAATGGATTTCGTTACTCGAATTTTTCGTTACAACTGTTTCAAATTGCACAAGTACCCTTAAGTTGAGGCGAATGCTGAATGCGCTGTCCAGTGTACTGCTCATGTGTTTTACGCAGTCGCGCGCGTTGTATTTAAAAACATACGTTACAAAGAACAATGTTTATTTACTAAATAAAGCAGATTTTTGGACATTCCTCATCCAAGTTTTTCCACTGTGTTTTTACTGCATTGTTTGCGATATATTAGTGTGATATATAATTTATCATTCTCAAATACTTAATATTAAAAAAGTCTCCCAAATAAACATTATATTCTCAAATATTATATCTATTGTAAATTCAGTTGATTTGGTCTAAGTTTATTTGTAGTTCCAACCTTTACACATAAAATCAAACAAAATTCAGATTTATAAAATCCATCTTATGTACATGTCACGCATACTAAGATTACATTTTACAAATTACGAATGATGCGACGCCGTGACGTCATACCACACGAATACGCAGTACCTACGACTACATGCGTTGGTGCTCTATTATGAATACGTATCAAAAGTAACGAGTAACGTAACAATACGATAGTAATGAGTACTAATGGATATAGTAACGAATACATACGGGTACGCTATATTTCGTTACTTTCACACCTCTAGAACAAAAGCGTGTTATCAGTTTGACGGTGAAATCAGTTGAGGCGAGAATTTTAAATATAACCTTAACTATAAATTTACATTATATAATCAAGCTATACTTAAATGAATTTAATAAAAGAAAACGTACCCATGAATCAAGAATTCCATAGTCTACTTTTTAAATAAAAAAACCCACACAAAATCTTAGTCTAGATTTATATTCTTTCGTACTGAGGTTTACTAATGAAAAATATCTGCATATATTTTAATTTCATATTACATCTGAAAGCCTAGTAATACATATTTTTCTTTTGTTTTACATAATTCAGTCTAGTCAAAAATATAAGTGCGAGGAAGTCTGCGCAAAATAATATTATGAAAGAAAGATGGAATAATTTTATTAAAAATAATAACAAAGCACCAAAGCACATTGTGGTATTTTTAACCTAAAGGTTGACTGGTAGAGAATGCTTAGTTGCATTAAGTTCGCCCATGTTCCACTATTGTACACATGAAGCTACCCAAAACTGTCAAATTTTCCCAATCAACCTTGAACCTAATTTCTTTAACAATAAATTTGAAAATCTATTAAAGAAATTTAACAGATTGTTGTAGCTTGATGTACGGGCGTCTGTACATAAAGTTTAAATAAATAAATAAAAATACAACAATTTTTTTGTGCCATTTGTTTAATTGTATACCATGTTTGTGTAATACGTTTGTGTAAAAAACCTAACTTTTTAATTAATATGATTTCCTGACGACCATGCGTGGTTTTTGCTCATTAATTTTGTTGCAAATTTTTGTCTAAATCTATGACTTTTTATAGTTGACAGGCTTGCGTTTGACCATAATTTCACCTGATGTTAAGCGATGATGTGGTCGAAGATGAAGCACGCTTGCCTAAAAGTAACATATTCACTCTTGACTTAAAGACTCCCAGGTTATAACTATCAGGAAACACAGACTCCGGCAGGGAATTCCACTCCTTAGCCGTACGCACAATGAAAGTATTCCCAAAACGTTTCATGCATATGGGTGGGATGTCCACCATGTAACGATGGCGCATCGCCGTTTGTCTTGTAGTCCGATGATGGAACGGGCTTGGCGGTATAAGACTGTGCAATTCCATCACAAACTCCCCGAAATGTAACCACTAGAAAACTGACAGGCTTGCAACACGTCGCCGATGTTCTGGGCTCTGGAGCCTTGTCTCGACCAGTTTCTCGTTGCCGATGAGCCTTTTGGCCCATTTCTCTATAGACTCAAGTGCTTCAAGCTGGTATTTGGCAGATCCGTCCCAAAGATGAGAGCAGTACTCCATATACGACCGAACTTGCGCTTGATAGAGGTTGAGCAGCTGTTCCGATGTGAAGTACCGTCTCACCTTTGCTAGGATTCCCAACTTTTTGGCAGCCAATTGAGCCTTAGCCTCGATAAACGGACCAAAATTAAGGGTGGATGTCAACGTAACCCCAAGAAGCTCGATGCGATCAGTTATCGGCACGGTTACACCACGGAAAGAAGGAGCCGGTTGAAATTGGCTCCTTTTTGCGGAGAAAAGACACGCCTGGGTCTTTGCAGCATTAAACTTGACCAAGTTGGCGTCGCCCCACTCAGAGACAGCCTTCAAAGTCAAGTTCCCTGTTTTCCACTCGATAGCGGTTTTTAACAGAAGTACATTGAAATCCATCTGCACAACATGACAGAACACACATGAACATGAAGCAACTACTTAATGGACTTGTACAACCCAATAGCTGGATAACACGATACTTTTTGGCAAGTCTGATATCTGATTTTCTGGTTTCTAACTATCCGTAACGACTATCAAAGATGTGCAAATGACAGCCAGGACCAAAGACTTAGCAAGCTTTCCGAGGTACAGAGGAATCTTGATATATAACATAGTCACTCATCCGACAAACCTCAGCAAGATCCACTCATGTGACTGTTATTATAAAGCCACGAGCTCCTCTTTGTGGAACCTTCTGTATCAAAAATATAAATGCTCTCAACAGAACCAGTTCATATTCGAAATTAAACTCCATTGTGGCTGTCAAGCTTCGTTTTGATTTGACAACGAAGCGCAAAGAGACTTGACGGCTCAATCGTGTTGTTCTGAACAGTAGCTCTCAAACTGTTCTTGATAAGAACTCCATGGGGTGCAACGGGGTTAAGTTGAGATATTTTTTTTTATTTTTCTTGTAGAAGTGGTGGCCCATTAGTTACAGCCACGCCCTACGATGTAGATAGATAGAAAGATAGAATATACTTTATTGTATACCAAAATATAAACACACCTTAACTTAACACTATTTCTTAATTCTATGGTTACAATGGCTAAAAACGATATCTTCCAGATAACCTTTGGAAAGACTTTCAAAACTTTAATTAAAGTGGGGAGTGCTAAATTAGTGTACTCATAATACAGACAATAATATATATATATATATATACATACAAATATATAAATACAATACAATACATAAGTAATCTATATATATACTAATATTATAAAGCTGAAGAGTTTGTTTGTTTGTTTGTTTGCTTGAACGCGCTAATCTCAGGAACTACGGTTTTGATTTGAAAAATTCTTTCAATGTTAGATAGCCCATTTATCGAGGAAGGCTATAGGCTATATATCATCACGCTAAGACCAATAGGAGCGGAGCACTAATGAAGAATGTTTCAAAATCGGGGGAATTTTTTCAACGCGGACGAAGTTGCAGGCGGAAGCTAGTTATATATAAAAATAATGTGTTTTAACATCATGTGGAGAAGAAACAGAAGAATAATCATAAATTTGAAAGAAAATTATTAGCAACAGCTAATTAGAACAGCTTGCACCGTAAACGATATTGCAGGTCGTGAGTATGAACACATGCAGATATGTTACTTTGTGTAAATTTCATCATCCTCACTGCTCTCAAAACAATAAAGGAAAAAATCGTTAAGGAACTGACATGTCCTAGAATAAAAAATCCGTAGACGGGCGATATTTACCAACCCGCACTGGACTCGTGAGATCGATAACGGCTTCAATAAAAAACAACATATATACTCTTTTCAAGAAATGAATGTCTTTGGAAAGAATGGTTTTACTATGCTGTACAGGTTATATGTAATTTAGTTTTTTTTTTTACAACTTTTAACGTATTTTCGTAAGAAAGCAAACTTCGTCAAATTAAAATGACACAGTACCGATTCCAAGGTACTTAACGTAACGTTTGAGCATCATTGTCCTACCCGATCAACGGTCCGTCAACCACGCGATATGGACGGGTAGCGTATCGTTAACCAATCGGGTGACAGCTGACGGCCGATTTGAAACTTTTTCTGTTTTTTTTTTTACATTGCAATCACATACGTGTGATCAGATTACAAACGATTCTTTTTTCATTTTTCGCCTATGCTTTGATAGGAGCCTTTGATGTACAGCGAGGACTTTTTTAGATTGCAATTTTGAAAGCGGCCAGTAAAAATAATAGCGGCGCAGTGAATATTTCATTCAGATGAAATATTGATGGTGGATTTGGGTTTTTGTTCTGGTTGTTTTATATGCTGTAGTCCTGAAAAGTTTCGCTTTTTCTTTTTTCTATAATTTATTGCAGATTTAAAGTAAAGTAGTCGTCAACCGGTGATTACAGGAACGACTTTCAAATTGTAGTTTCGAATCCATGCAAGCAACTTACTTTGTGTTATGTCAATTTAACTGTTAACAACAAAACTACGGAATATTTTAATAACTCCATCAAACTTAGCTACAAAAATACCTACTCCAAATCATAAATAATTCAACACGACACGACAAAAATTACTCCGAAACCAAAACCATAAAACCGTCGTAAACAAACTTCTCGAAGCGAATTAATTATAAACAAGTTAATTATTAAATTTAATTGGCATTTGACCGTAACGCGCTGCGTAACTATAAAACTAAAAGTTCCACACCAGGGATTGAGCTTCATCAGAATTTCTAAATTAAAACGCCAATAGTTTGTCACCCCTGTGTTGTGAGTTTGAGGGTAGTTTGGAAAACTTTTAACTATGAAAGAGAATAAAGATACATTTTTATTTACGTCAGAAATAGTGCATTACTCCACATTCGAGAAGAGCGTTCATTTATTTGTTTTAAAAATTATATTATACTAGCTTGTGCCAGCGGCTTCGCCCGCGTGGGAAGTTTTTCCCGTGTAAATCCCGATCCCGTGGGAATTTCGCAAAAGCCTTTCTTAGCGGATGCCTACGTCATAACATCTACCTGCATGCCAAATTTCAGCCCGATACGTCCAGTAGTTTGGGCTGTGCGTTGATAGATCACTATGTCAGTCAGTCAGTCAGTCAGTCAGTCACCTTTGAGTTATATATATTTTATATTAAACTATGTAAAAATATAATTAATTTCAGCTAACTGCTTCGTTAGTCGAGTGCTAGTAAATGTGACTGCTCAGCACAAGGTCTCTGGTTATATTCCCGGGTCGACCAAGTGCTATTAGGTTTGTCTGTAAAGAATTTCTCAGTAGTGGCCAGGAGTGTGGAAGCTAGCGGTGTGATACCGCCGTGACTCTGAAAAGACGTTACGCTGTTGGTCCTGGCTGCCATTTCTACATCTTTGGCAGTCGTTGCGGGGAGTCAGAAGCCAGAATATCTGAAATTGCTTTGCCAATGGGTATTGAGCTACCCACGGAATAGATGAATAAGGTTGGAATGGTAATGTGGGCGTGGCGAGCGCGCCACATTTATGATACGAAAACCATAGCGCGACCGATTAATTCATTCACCGCGTTTAGTGCGCTTCAGCTTACTTCGAAACACAGAGCTCTGCTTTAAAAAGCCGTGTTGTGCAATTATAACCCGTAAAACAAAAATTCAGACCGCAAGTATAGAGCGAGGAGGTATATCTTTCCGTCGGTAAGTCGAAAATAAAATTTAATTACAATTTATTGGTAAAAGACATAAAAATGTTCTGATCACTCAGAATCAGTAGCAAGCTCTCGATTTAAGTGTGTGTAATTTATTTGTATGCGTAATTCGCATACGTAACGGGCCTCTCGCTTGTAGTGGAGCTAAAGAGTGGGGAGACAAGCGGCGACACGCGTTCTCATACAAATCAGGAACTATTTCCTTTCTAACCTCTTTTATCTGTTCTGTGGAGCTACCCAGCTACTGGGCTCTGGGCGCTGGAGGTCAGATACGCAATCGCTCCGTGTAAAACACTAGTACCCTGATGCATGCTGCATGCATGCAGTTAGACTGCAAGCCGACCCCTTAGGAATAGGCTAAGCAAAACTTGAAAGTTCTTTTTAGGGTTCCGTAGCCGAATGGCAAAAAACGGAACCCTTTTAGTTTCGACATGTCTGTCCGTCTGTCTGTCAGTCCGTCCGTCCATATGTCACAGCCATTTTATTCCGAAACTATTAAGACTATACATGTAAAACCTGGTAGGTAAATGTATTCTGTGAACCGCTTTCCGATTTTAAGAGAAAATTTAAAAAATATTTAAAAAAAAAGGGGGCTCCCCATACATGGAACTGAAACTGAAAATATTTTTTTTCATGAAACCTATACGTGTGTGGTATCTATAGACAAGTCTTTAAAAATGACATTAAGGTTTCTAAAATAACTTTTTCGTAAAGTTAATCGATTAAAAGATATACGCTTCCAAAGTGGTAAAATGCGTGTCCCCCCTCTAACTTCTATAATAATGAAGTGAAAAATCTAAAAAAACTATATGTTTTAGATCTTAATGTAAACTTTCAACCAAAATTGGTTTGAACGATATCGAGTCAGCAGTTTTTGAGATACAGTATATTTTCAAAAACCGCAAATATAACTTTGTAATTCATACAAATACTATGAAAAACAAAGTTATTTGGCGTAGTTGTAAAAATTGTAAATAAGCTAGTTTTAAGAAATTTGTAAGGTTTTTTGTTTTTTTTTTTTTCAAATAAATATATTAAGTATGTTATATTTATTATAGTTACTACGGAACCCTTCATGGGCGAGTCCGACTCGCACTTGGCCAATTTTTTTCATTTATTTCAATTGACAGCAATTGATTCCTTTTTTCATTTAAAATGACAATGTACGAGATTCTCAGACCCAACACGATGTGCAGTGTTTTAAAAATGAGTACAATAATTCGATATGAAACTGAGTGAATGACAGACAGTTATATTTCTTTAATGTGACCGTCTATCCAACATTTTATATCAATTAACTCGTTTTCTTTTTGATAAATTATCCTCTCAGTCACTCTGACCTCTTAAAACTTCTCAACTAACAGATCTATTAGTCAGTTAATTTTCGAGTTTGGTTGTACGTATCAATTTCTATTAAAATCGGTTCAGTTATTTCCAAAAATAATTACTTGAAAGTTTATATCAAACACATTTATGCATTCCATCTTTCAAAAACATGGTTTAAGATCCCTACCTCTCTCCTTAAATCCATCGAAAGGTTGTCAGCAAAAGTTCGCTTTTAGCGATAAAACTGCCCATTGTTAGTTATAAAGTTATTATATCTTTTACATCCATATTTGATTATGTTATGTTGCATAAGTAAAGAGTAAATCTATCTATCTTTTTTACCAACCAATCTTTTCCCAAAATTACTGGCCCATATTACCCTGAATTCCAATCACTTTACCAGCATATATTGTCCACTTTCTCTGTCACACCAATAGTTCCGTTTCTCTTTTGATTCAGAAACAAAACACAGCGTCAGTGACAAGGGAAATCACACTCAAAGAACTTTAATTAAAATGAATTAAAATGCTTAATTAAATCGCGCAATGTGCTCACTTCTGCAACTATTTCATTATCTTCGTCCCTCTCAAGCATAAGTGTTTTGTATCGTGTTGTCTCCGTCTAGCATTTCTCCGCATCGTGTTTAAATGAGAGAAGTTTTTAAATTTGGAATGAGGAACTGTCAACTGTTTTTTTTTGTGTCTTTGCAGAAATAGTTTTATATGATTTTTTTTCTTTTTTACATCTGATTTTCATTTCTTTTACATACTTGTGTTTTGAATAACCAGGTATCGTGTTACCCAGTTACTGGGTTTGTGTAGGTCGGATAGGCAAAAAAAGACTGATTTATCTGCATCAGGTCAGACTGGCAATCGACTCCAGCTAAGCCAAACGGTCGGGTATTTTTGATGTAGATTTATGTTTGGTTTGAACAACAATAAATTTTTCAGTAATTGAAGAAAGTATAGGTAAAGTATAAGTCAACCAAAGGGATAGGGCCCATGTGACAACTCGAAAAAATGTGACACCACGTTTGAAATTATATTACAACTGCCTTTCAATAGGAGATAAATAATTCCTTAATGTAAAAAAAATATCTCAATCAATTATTATGATTTATTTCGTTCATTCAGATTCGTTCAGTTGTTTCTGCATGAAAGAGTATCAAACATCTAGAACGTGTAATTTAAAGGGTATATACATACCAAGTGCACAGCTTCTTTGGATGATAACAAACGATATATAGATGTGTAGAACTTATTACAAATTCCAATACACTGATACCAGAGACCGAATTTTTCAAATTAAGAAGAACGAAAATAATTATCGTGTTATTGGCAAGTGACGTGGAAAGTTATTGACCCTCGTAGTGCTGTGACACGTTTGATATGATTGGTATTCAAGAAATATATGAAACCAATAATTTGGTATCAATTCTTTGAGTCAGTTATTTTGTGCTGAAACTGTGCATAGAGACTCCATACCAGATGTTGTCTTCAGCCCTTTTGGATAGATATGGGGTTTCCGTTACACGTTGTATACATCAATCCTCACAAACTTTCACATATATTACAAAATTAGTAAGAAGACATTAACTTATGTCAGTTTACTGAATAATATTTCTATACAAATAAGTTTGTACATACAATGAAATTTCCAACAATTCTACACCATATGCACAAAAACAAAGTCAACATAGAACCACAAGCCATAAAAGAGACGCGCTTATTAAAAATAAAACCCGTCCATATTAAAATTATCATACAAATATTGTATATAACGTGTGAAGTTTTAATTAAACATATGGCTTGTGATTTCCCTTGTCGCTGTTGTTTGTTCGGAATAGTTGTAGTCTAGAATTCTAGGTACCCTATATGGTTCCACCTTGTATGAATCTGCACCGTGTAAATCTACCCTGACATCCGTAAAATTGCAAAAACAGTTTAACTCGCAAGATTGTAATCTATCGATAAATTGTGAACGGTGCCATACTGCTTATTATTATTCGATAGATTATAATATATCGTATTGAAACGGAATTCCCACAGGATCTGGATTTACGTAGAACAAAACTATAGTCGACTCCCAAGCAATAAAAGTCGCGGGCATAACTAGTCTTACCAAATTATAAATGCGAAAATTTGCAAGGATATGAATGTTTTTTACTTTTTCATGCAAAAACTACAGAACGGATGTGAATAAAATTTCGTATGTAGATATTTTAAATCTTTAATTACACATAGGCTATTTTTTTATCCCGGAACTCCCATGCAATCGGGATTTACGCGGCAAAACCCGCCCAGGCAAACGAAGACACGGACAAAAGCTAGTCGCTAATAAACACAATACCCTCCTTTGGGTCGCGCAGTTGGGTAATAAAAAAGACCTTACTCCCTTTGTAAATAGTTAGGTACAAGCTCTAAAAACATAATCATTCATTGGGACCTACTGTGACCGACATTACCAAGTGAACAAAAGGATTACGTACCTACATTCAGGGCCGGCTTAACCATGTCGGGGCCTCTAGGCAATCTACGGGGCCCCTTTACCCTAATCTAAGTTCCAGAAATATGTTTTTCTACCAACGTAATTTACATTCTGATTAGAACCAAAATTTACGATATCTCATTTTTTTTTTGAGATCTCTCTATACTTATCATTTATCTAAACTTAGCTCTCAGCGATAAGCAATATATTTTAACTAATGCTTACCTTCCTAACTACATCATTTCCATACTCAGGTACACGTTGAGAACGAAATTTATGGACAGTCACTTTTTCTGGGGCTGCTGGATTCTACCCGAACCGGGGCCCCTAGCCGTTCCGGGCCTTTTGAATAATGCGGCACTGCATACGCAGACAGTTTTTGTACACAGAATTCCTTCCAAGGGTCACCAAACATACACCAACTAAGATTCAACTGAAACATCAGGAATGTTTGAAAACTTTTCTCCATTAAAAACAGTTAGAAGTAATTAAAACGGCGTCTCATGGGTAGAAGAAACGGGAACAGTCGCGAAACTACATTGTATTTGGGTCACTGGTTATACTTTTGCACTTATATTTTTTAGGAATGAGCATTGATTTGTTTTTTTCTTTTTGTAGGCTTGTTTTAAATTTTATGTAACAGTGGCGTGTTTTGCTTTTGCAAAGCAGTGGCATATATAGATAGATGGAATTTTCTTTATTGTTCACCAATAATTTCAACACACCTGTTACACAATATTGCTTTACCTATCACGGTCTTATCACTGACAGCGATATGTTCCAAACAACCTTAGGATAGACTTTACGAACATAAAATAGTCAGTGTACTTCAAATATGCAAGATATATGAAAACAAATAAAAATGATATATAAATACAATACATAAATAACTAGGTACATATAAATATTATATCATAGGAGTGTATTAAAATGATTGGTAAAAGAGCTTCATGCTCTTATCTCTCAACTATGATGATATGGTATCATGATTTCGATGTTAGACAGGGACAAAAAGAAAGATAGAGAAAAGAATAGATATTCTAGATTTTTATTTCTAAAGAAAACTTAAAATTATCACCTTGCCTATGAACTCCCTGAAATCTCTGAACTCTCATTAACTAATTACATATTTAGTCGCCGCATAATCTAAATTTGAGAGTACGGAGCGACTCAACTACCTCAATTACCTGGGGGTATTTAAGTCAAGAGTGAACAGGTTACTTCTAGGTAAGTGTGCTTTATCTTCGACCACATCATCGCTTACCATCAGGTGAAATGGTGGTTAAACGCGAACCTAGTATGAATAAAAAAAATCAAAGCCTATTTTGTAAAGGACCTTTCGGTATATGTTGTATGTAAAAAAACACCAGGAGCTTCCCGCCACAAACTTCCCTGATGCCCTAACCCATCTAAAACAGAACACTCTATTCCCAAACAGTTCACAAGGAATCTTAGCTCAACACAGTTCCAGGATTAATAATATACATGTACGGAAACTAGTAACTAAACCTAAACACTGGTACACAAAACATCGTACAATGGACGAAGCGTCAAGTTAGTTGCGGGGCGTAAGTGTTAGTCCAATAATAACTGGGGCCTGAACAAACCAGAGTCTAAGTTTACGGAGCAGGCTAAAATCTAGCCATGTCGTCTAGTTTGGGTTATGGTGTAAGATGTGAGCGGGAGCGGATTAGACATTCAATCCGCTATTTTAATTGATTTAGCTGAAAGACGTGTTCTAGTAAAGAACATAAACTGTAATGTGAACACAGACTGACTCATAGCTCGATAGATGGCGTTGGTGTCGAAATAAATAACACTGTCACACGCCATTTTTTTCGTAAACTTAAACTAGATGAGGCCGGTTCTTATTATATGGTTACCATGAACTGATTTACAACGTTCTCTGGTCCCTAGAACTGGTCTGGTCGATAGAACTTACCCGCAAACCCCGGCAGACAATGGCCCTATGAGGCCCCGTCACTGGTGTTGAAAGCTCTTTGAGGCACGCGTGGAACACGACACACCACCGACTCGGGCCTGATCCTTACCGGACGGTGAGCTACCCCTGCTCGCCGTCCGCAGGCCCGCGCCTACGGTGGCCGGAAATCGGCTCGCGATCCCCGACGCCCGGGAATTAATAAGCCCTACGACTTTTCTAATTCCGCCCCGCTACTGCTTATCTCTTAATCCCCACACAACTTCTATTACCACAGGAATCTAGTGACAAAGCCGTTGTACACCAACTCAATTACATACTAAGTGTGCTCCCACGAACATACTATTTATACACAACCAACATAACTATTAATACAAATAATATAGCAAACTAAATATGCTAAATGTGTCAGCCTATGATAAGGTACCTACGAATAATTAATGAGCCTAGACTTCTGGAGCAAAAGGAGCTCATGAATAATAACAGCCCCATATGTCGATGTGTAAAGTTAAGCAACTCTCGCCGAGATCGCACCGTGGATGAATGACCGTCTTTACATACCGAGATTACTTTTTTTTTTGTTATTGATAATAGGCTCGCGTTCGACCAGTATCTCACCTGATGGTAAGTGATGATGTGGTCGAAGATGGAGCACGCTTACCTAAAAGTAAACTATTCACTCTTGACTTAAAGACCCCCAGGTTATTGAGGTAGTTGAGTCGCTCGTACTCTCAAATTTGGGTTATGCGGTGACTAAATAATTAGTTAATGAGAGTTCAGAGATTTTTGGAAAAGTAAATCAGAGGCAAGGTGACAATTTTAAGTTTTCTTTAGAAATAAATCTAGAGTATCTTTCCTCTTCTCTATCTTTCTTTTTGTCTCGGTCTAACATCGAAATCATGATACCATATCATCATAGTTGAGAGATTAGAGCTTGAAGCTCTTTTACCAATCATTTTTATACACTCCTCATGATATAATATTTATATGTAGTTTTTTATGTGTTGTATTTATATATTTTTTTGATTTCATGTATCTCATATATTTGGAGTACACTGACTATTTTATGTTCGTAAAGTCCATCCTAAAGCCTGCAATACATGTTACCCGAGCGTAGGCCAACGCGAGCGTTGGCAAATAGGTAAAAGGCAAGAAATAATGTCCACACGTTCGACAAGTTCGTAGAACGTCAATGCAGACGACCAATGTAGAAGAGGGTCTGTAGAGCTGCCCACACGTTGGCCGAGCGCAGGCGAGCGCCTTTGATTTGTGACCAAAAACCGACACCGATCCGAAGTGAGGCAAGTGATCACGAGCAACGGCGAGCGAAGACAAGTTGCACCAAATGAGCTCTATACACGTTGGCGCTGGCCTCCACTCGGCCAACTAGGCAAGTGACACCGAGCGATAGCAAGACAAGGCAAATATACCGTCTACATGTTGTTATTGGCCTTCGCTCGACAACGCTCGGCCAACATGTATTGCAGGCTTTAGGTTGTTTGGAAGATATCGCTCGCTAACCTAGGGGAGGTTATAGCTATCGGGAAACTTCGTCCCTCGAAAAGAACGTTAAGTCTTTGATCCCAGCTGTCATTTGAACATTTTTGACAGACGTTACGGGTAGTTACAAGACGGAGAATCAGACACTATTCTCGCTAAGGGGTATCATGTTACCCAGGTAGTACTGGGCTGTGGAAGTCAGATAAGTAATGCCTCAATGTAAAACACTAGTACACGATTGCGTCTAGTTAGATAAGAAGCCAACCCTCACATAATTCGGAAAAGACTTAAAAGATGATGAGAAGATACGATGATGTTACATTAATCCAAACATTAAAAGTTCATCCCACCCATACCGCACAAAACCTTTTGGGAATAATTAAAAAATTGATAGTTTAAAAATCACTAGAAAAACACGCTTTTATAAATGCACGGATTAACAAAAAATTTATTCGCGCTTTTTCTTTTTTGTGTAGTCTCCGTTTTCTGTGCTGCTGTTTTTTTTTTGTAGTTCTTGCCATATTATTCCCACGAGTAGTGAACAATTAAACGGTCGATCACCAAAGAGGATTTGAAAAAGACATGTATAAAAAAATCTATGGATTATGTGGTAATTCAAAAAGGTTAAGAAAACCGATAACGGATTTTCTTTAAGTTTGTTATAACCTTGAAACCTGATCGTGTTCAAAGTCCATTACGTAACTTTTCTCACAAGTGCAAACACGACTATGATACGGTATTCCATCATGAAATGCCAGTGCCTATCTTCCGGCTTCATCATCAGACCTTGAAACCTAATCGTGGTGAAAGTTCATTACAAGACTTTTCTAAGAAATCCAAAACAGCTATGATAAGATTTTCCATCATGAAGTTCCAGTTCGTATCTTCCGGCTCCATCATCAGACCACTTTGACAGTACTATATTATTGTATTGTCATCAGAACTACATACAGCTGCCAATTTTCGTTACGCTACGACCCTTGAAAGATGGTTAAATTAGTTACCTTAGATTTCATTACATAGTTAGTTACATACAGGTCGACCTAATAAAATCGTGTTAATAAAATAAATAAATATTCCACAACTTTCACACAAGGCCATTTGGTCCCAAATTAAGCAGAGCTTGTGCTATGAGTACTAGACAACTGATAAACATACATATATATTTCTAACTACATACATATTATAGATAAATTACACCCAGACAAAGAAAAAATGATCGTGCTCATCACACAAACATTTTGTCCTGGGTGGGAATCGAACCCACGACCTTGTGCATAGCAGTCAGGGCCACTGACCACTAGACCAACAGGCCTGTCAAATACACAGAATACAGAATACTTTCTTTGTGCGTACAGCTAAGGAATAGAATTCCCTGGCGGAGACTGAGTTTCTTGGTAGTTATGTCCTGGTGTTCTTTAAGTCAACAGTGAATAGGTTATTCTAGATAAGCGTGCTTCATCTTCAACCACATCATCGCTTACCATCAGGTGAGATGGTGGTCAAATGAAAGCCTATAATTAAAAAAAACCTTTTCTCGAAACAGCCTTAGGTGACTTCTCAACTTCTCGGGCGTAAAACTAACAACCTATATTATACAGCCACTTCTCGTCCTAGTCTTCAAGCCACAATAACACACATAACCAGCCAGGTAACACCCTTTTTGTGTACCAAATGACTAGGTCACTAATCTTCTTCGTCGTTTCACTCTTGACAGAGTGGTCATCAACGTCATGGTCGTCAATCAGAAACAGTTTGAGTGGCAAGTTCTATACGGCGCCATTCTTGTCGGATCGCAGCCTTTCTGGCACACTCATGAACAAGGCAGATTTTTGCAGCCTTACTTTGGTCTGTCCATCTCATTGCGCGCGCTCTGGTGCCTTTAACTTTTCCCTGCACTACCAGATGTTCCCGTATCTATACAAATACATTCAACTTAAAATCCTCACAGATAATTTCAACCATACACCCTCCATCTTGATATTTCGCATCGCCTATCACCTCAAAACCACTCATAACTCTAAAAGAATAATCACTGCTCCCACCGATTTCTCTTCGAAACTAATCGTTTAAATCGTAAGTACTTTCCACCAATTTTACGTTCATTTGTTTCCGAAAATTGTGGAAACTTTCTTCGAGCTCAAGGGAACTCAAGCACCGGAAAATAAGAGAAAAATCAATCACAATAAGTTGGTGGAACTTGGTACTTAAGGGCCCGGTTCAGTTTAAACGTTGGTAAAAGAAGAGTTTTTGCTGGACGCCGCTATGCGATAAATGGCAAGTAAAACTTTTAAGGAATTCGTTTTTTTTTTCGTTCAAATTTGGAGTTCGATTTCTTCTCACTTGCAACTGGTTGGTTTCATTACATTTACCATTTCTTTTGAGTTTTTGTTATTCTTGAAGAGCTTTTGTTTGAATTCGTTTGACTGATATAAAAATTTACTAAAAATTGGTTTAAATGACCCCGCGGCTTAAATGACCTCCATAACCAATTTTATCTTAATCTGTTTATTGGTTTTGCCGTCAAATTGTAACACATAGACAGACAGATTCACTGTTGGGTGAATTGATCAAGGTTTTAGTTTCTTCTAATTATCTCTGATCTCGGAACATTTTGAAATTGTATTATACGATTTATTAGTGAACCATTGTTATAAACAATTTCTTAATACTAAGCGGATTATCGTAACAAGTTTTTACGTATAATATTACAGAGTAGTCCCTGTAATAGGCGGCGCCCGTATCTCTAGGGCCGGAGTTGCGTCATCGTTAAATTTAAAATTTAAAATTTTAGCAATTTACTTTTTTACAGGGACAAATTTTAAGAGAAAAGTCCATTAATGGCACGAATTTTTCAATAGTTTGAAACTAGTTTTATTGAAATTTATTCTTACACAACACTTCCATTACAGACTCACACACACTCAACCAATTGAAAACGTCAATAGCCAAGGCTACGGCGTTGGAATTGTGATCGAGAGATCACGGGTTCGAACCCCACCCATTGGCCATTACACTATTGCCGTGAACCCACTTCAGACACAAGCATATTTAACTTAATTGGAGGGGTTAACAAGATTGCTAGTAATATGAAATCTACCCAGATTTGTTTAAAAACAAAAAGATAAGTCCATTTTTATGTCACGAAATTTTCAATAATTCACTTCATTGAGATACACATATGAACGGCATAATCGCATGTACGACAAAGCCCTTTCTTCTAGATAAAAAAAGAAATATACACACTTACACTCCTATTACACACACACACACTCAACCAATTTTCAAAAACCTTATTCGTCTCACCTCATTTTTCACTCACCGCAAAATATAATAAAACACAATTTCGCCCCGAACAGTTTCCTCAGAAGACTATATTATGTTTATTAGACTCGTATAATATATTGACTAATAAAAATGGTAATTTCACGGACAAAATGAAATTAAACTGAGGGGCTATGTACCAAGAGATTATCTACTACGATGAGCAATTTGATATATTGGAGCAATTTTATTTATGACTCGTGGAAAGTAAAATGATTCTTAAATCTTAAATTTTGGGAGGATTATTGTGTGTTGAGCTGGCTCAACGTTGAGGGAAAATAATGAGAAAATTATGACTTTGTAGCCGTCATATAAATGGTGCTTTAAAATATTGGCAAAACTGTGTCACCTGAAGTAGCGTTTTATTTGAAAGATAAAAATTGTTTCTTATCCTATTTCCAGTTTGAGTACTTTTGTGGCCTACATAATGTAAAACTTATGTATTGTTCATCAAACGTTGAATTCCTTAAGTTCTAAGTTGAGCAACAATAACATCCAAATGCTTATTATTTTGTTAGTAGCTATATTTTTAAATAATGTAATCTACACCGTTTTCATATGATTTGACATGTACGAATCATATGGACTTTACTGACTTTGACTTTGACTTTGGCTTTGACTTTGGGTTTACAAAAGACGTTGTCATGAATGAATCTGAGAGAAATATAATATTAGGGAGTTAAATATAAGTGAATATAAGGTTAGACGTAGGCGTATTTGATCGTTTTCTGGTTCGACCTTTGTCCCGTGAGGCTAAAATGATTTTGTTTTTTTTTTTTTATTTAACTTTTTGTTAGTCATTTAGGATTACTTTATGATGGGGCTAACGTGTGTTCAAACTCCCTTAAAAGAAAGATTAAAAAAAAGAGACGTTATCATTGACGGTTTTTCCTGATGACCTAGAATCATGAAAGGCAAGCAGCAATATCGTACAGCACATGTAATGGGAAACATCTGAAAACTATAAATACGTAGTTCTTTTTTATTGCTGATGAAATGGTGGTCAAATGCGTTTCACCTGATGGTAACCGATGATATAGTCGAAAGTGACGCACGCTTACCTAGAAGTAACCTATTCATTCTTGACTTAAATACGCTTAGGTCATCTTTAAGTTCATAATTTTTAAATTAACTAATTATTTTTATATAACTTTCAATTATGGTTACCGTAAACGGGAAGAATGGAATTACTTAAGACAAGCAAATCTCTGCTTAAAGGTAACGCCAGGCATTGTAAAGTTTCTTACATAAGTTAATGTAATAAAACTTCTTTATTTTCATATCATCTTTATTTCAGGTTATAGCTATCAGAAAACACAGACTCTGTCAGGGGATTCCACTCCTTAGCTGTACGCACAATGAAAGTATTCCCAAAACGTTTAGTGTCTATGGGTGGGATGTCGCACTACCGTTCGATACTGTTGAACTTAGATAGCATCTTTAGGGTGGTATTTTGGTTTTAGCTGCGACACAGTTGTAAACTTTTGTAACTATCATCGTTTTCTTTGTAATGTAGTCAACTGTCTATGTTTCCAAAATAAAGACTTTTTACTTTTTTACTTTACTATTTTTCTAGTAAACCAGTTTGTTTAAAACCAATACTTCATTCGTGCATAAAACGGTCCCCATTTGAACTAGTGTGCGCTCTAGTGGCTCGTGACGTCACACTTATACGGCTAGGGGAAAGGATTTCTGTGTCTCCAACTGAAGGTTTTTATTTCGGCTCCAGCTTCTCAGGAAATACGGCGTTATATTGAACAGATGGTGGTACTCACACTGAAAAGTATCAGATGGTAGTTACAGCAGTCATCCGTCTTAATTTTTTCGTTCCATGTTCTTTTGAAATGCCAATTTATTTTTCTTAAAAAATGGGCCAAGTGCGGGTCAGACTCGCCCATGAAGGGTTCCGTAGTAACTATAATAATATAATATAATATGTATATTTATTTGACAAAAAAATCCTTACAAATTTTTAAAAAATGCAAATAAGCATTTTTTACAACTACGCCAAATAACTTTGTTTGACAGGCCCACTGATTAGAAAACCACTTGATCGCACATACGTTGCCCCGACGCACGAAAACTATGCGAGTTTTTGCTCTTATATATTGGCTACGATACACGAACCATTTCATTCCGCTTCCGACGCTCGCCCGCGACGGTCGTACCGCTCCGCGCTCTCGATCGTTCTGTGTCTGTGTCATCGCTTCGTCGCGCTCGCCGTGACGTCATTCGTAGTCGCCGACTACGACGCCTGGTCCGGATCCGCCTTTTTCGAGGTGGTGAAGGATTTCCTGTTTCTTTAACAGAGTATCGTCAAAAACAATTTGGTTTGGCCCTTTCAGGGTAAAACCACAGTTTCGTGGTCCTTGGTGGAAAACTCACGGTGTCAACAAAACCAAGGGGGTGCTGACCCGACGCACCCGCTGATCCCCTTCAGGGTGAAGCAGTCAATTGGAGTCGAGTGCTAGGTTTTGGCCTTGGGGGATCTCCTAGTCAAACCTAGTTACTGAGTTTCCTTTTCAGCTACTCACCTAGTGTCGGTTGGGTGTGTCTACCCCTTCGCACTAGACCCAATAGGGCCCGGTTCGCACAATAAGACTGGCGACCGGTTACAAGCTTAGGGCTCACCATTAGGTACTCACCTCCCAGTCTCTACCCGACTGGGAGGGTTACACATCCCCGGACCCATCCATCCGGGGAGTTAGGCCAGTTAGGCTTTAAATAGGCCCCCCGCGGGAGAGAAATCTCCAAAATTTCCTCATTAAATTTTTGATCCATTCGCCAATCATGGCGAACTCCAATATTTTGGAGATATTGTTAGAGATCCTTAGGGAAAACCCTGCTATTTCCGCCAAATATGGCGGAAAAATCCAGCGTGAAATCGGTAATAGTCCTCCGGCTACCGAAGCCAACGTCGCTGATTTTAGTGACGCGCTTGACAGCCCATTATCTCCCCCGCTTGCCGATCAAGGCATCCCAGTTGGTCAATTCACGGAAGTGTTTATTAACTCCGATCCCATTGTTCATCAAACAACGAACGACTTCCAGGTAGATAGCCCTCTATTGCCCCCGCCCGCCGACAAAGTCGTGCCGATCGCCCGATTCCCGAAATCACCCATTGTTTCCGGCCCACCTACTAATCCCATTGTTCATAAAACAATGGACGCCGCGCAGGTGTGCGCTGCACCTGAATTCCGTGAAATGGACATCACCGAACCTATGTCCAATAACAACTCCGACAATGATTTGTCATCGTGCCCCTCATCCTCGGAAGACGACTTTCAAGTCGTCACCGGCGGCAAGAGGAAGAAAGGGAAAACCTCCCAGGCCAGCAAGGCCAAAAAGACCACCGCGTCACCCCCGTCCCCAACTCAAACGCCCGTACGACCCGCTAGCCCCGTCCCAACGACCTCCACTCGCGCGCAGGATAGTCGTCCCCCCAGCCCGATAGCCCAAACTTCCTCAACCCAAAGGAAGCAACGCCCTCCGTCCCCCTTTTACATCCAGGACAAGGGGAAATGGACTGATGTGTCTAAGATGTGTGTTGATCGAAAGATCAACTACACAAACGCCCGTGCCTGCCAAAATGGCATTAAAGTCACCGTCCCTACGTCGAACGACTATAGGGAATTATATCGCGCCCTCCGTGAAAGGAATATTTCCTTTCACACTTTCTCCTTCCCCGAGGACACGCCCACTCGTGTTATTATTAAACGTGTCCCTAAAGAAATCCTAGTACAGGATGTTAAAGACGACCTTGCCGATCAAGGTATACCAGTGATCGCCGTCCATCGCTTACATAAAGCGAGAGGCGGTGAGTTGTACGACATGGTTCTTGTCATTTGTGAACCAACCGAAGGTCATCACCCAATATTTAAGATTAAGTCTATTTGCTCCCTATCCGGTATCTCAATAGAAAAGCCCTACAAAACCGCAACAGTGGGACAATGCCACCGTTGCCAACTGTATGGCCATGCGCAGAGCAACTGCTATGCGACTCCCAGATGCGTCAAGTGTCTGGGCGAGCATAGCACTGCGGACTGCCCACGGCCTAAAGACCGAACCCTCTGTTCGGAACCACCCAGCTGCGTTCTCTGCGGCCAGACCGGTCACCCGGCAAACTACCGCGGCTGTCCCAAAGCCCCCAAACTCGCTCCTAAATTAGCGAAGCGCGCCAACGCCCGCCAACAGAGAGAGGCACCTTCTTCTCAAATTCCCCAACGTCTCGCTCCTCAGAGACCGTCCCCGTGGAACAGGCTAAACCACGAAAAAGCCTTTCCCTCCTTGGCCCCTGCCAAACCTTTGCAGGCACTGATGGATATACCCATCGCAGCGCAGATCCTGCCTATAGCCGTGGCTACAGAGCCCACAGCCAGTCACAAACCCGCGCCACAAACCACTGCTGCTCCTGCAGTCAAACAACCGCCCAATCCCTCACCCGTCGCGCACGGCGAGGCTTGCGCCCAGACTATACTGCGCCATTATAGGTTATTTATGACCCGCCAAGCCAGATCTCTCCGCGATGCCCTTCTGGCTGCCGAACAGCAGAATAACGGCAAAATTACGACCGCAATGTACAGCCAAATATTCAGCACACACAGTGATGTGGTGCTAGGTCTCGACCAGATGGATGCGATGGACTGATCCAATGGATTCCCAACGCACAAACCACACTAGGCCTCGATCCCTCAAATTAGGTTTTTTCAACGCCAATGGCATTTTCAACCAACGCGCCGAAATAACTAAATTCCTCCGCGACCACCAATTAGACGTCCTCCTTATACAGGAGACCCTTTTGAAACCCCACCGCGCTGATCCCAAAATTGCGAATTACCGTCTAGTTCGCAATGACAGAACACGTTGCCACGGCGGCGGTACCCTTATTTATTATAGAAAGGAGTTATACTGCATCCCTCTGACCCCACCCGCGCCTCTCTCTCACCTAGAGTACTCTGCCTGTCGACTAGGCATGACTGGTCATCCTCCGATAACCATCATCTCTGCCTACCATCCCCCACCATCGGTCGCGTCTCTTGCTTCAGACGATCCTATCGCGCTCACCAGCGATCTCACGACTCTCTTCGGCCTGAGTGACTCCGTCTTACTAGCGGGCGATCTCAACGCCAAACACCCCGCTTGGAACAGCAACACGACAAATGCCAGAGGCAGAATCGTGTATAACCTAGGCGCGACCCTAAACTACGACGTCATCGCTCCGATGACTCCCACCCACTACCCACACGACCCCAACCATAACCCCGATGTCCTCGATGTGGCGCTCCTAAAGAATGTAAGCCTCCGTTTACACTCCATAGAAGCGCTTCACGAGCTCAACTCGGATCACCGTCCCGTTATCCTACACCTAGGTTCCCGCTCGGGTAACCATGATCCTACCCAACCTCCTCCGACCCAATTGATCACTGACTGGAGGAAAGTAAGTGAAAAACTGAAATCCACCACGTCACCTCAATTGGACACCATTCCTGACCACATAGTCTCAGTCGCTGACACGACGGCGGCGATCGACTCGCTTACAAATCACGTACAATCCGTCCTGAACGATTGTTCAAGGGAAGTTCCTGTAGTGGAGGACCACCGCTGGAAACTCCCGGAAGATGTACGGAATCTGATAACCGAGAAGAACGCAGCCATCCGTGCGTACAGCGCTTTTCCCTGCGCCGCAAACAAAGCTCACATGCGCAACTTACAGCGTGCTGTAAGGAAACGCATTACCGAGCAGCGTAATGCGAGCTGGGACAAGATGCTGAGCGAACTTGAGCCCACCCATCTTGCCTTCTGGCAGCTTCAGAGGAAGTTACGATCCACTGAAGAGGCCACAATGCCTCCTCTCATTCGTCCCGATAAGAGTGTCGCCTTCGATAACTCTGAAAAAGCAGAATGCCTAGCCGACAGCCTAGAGTCCCAGTGTTCTCCCAGCTCTCAACCAGTAGACCAAGCCCACCTCGATATGGTGAACGCCGAAGTCGAACGTAGAACTTCCCTTCCGCCCGTCGAAGATCCCGATAATCCACTGGCCCCCATCACTCCTGATGAGGTCCAGGATATCATTAAAAGTCTCCAACCGCGAAAAGCCCCTGGCTCCGACGGCATCACCAATAGGGTTTTCAAACTTTTCCCCGCCCAGCTTATAGTGCTAATGACTGCCATCTTCAATGGTGCATTGAGCAATAATATGTTCCCCGCAACCTGGAAACAGGCCACCGTCATAGGTATTCCCAAACCAGGCAAGCCCAAGTCTGACCCGTCTAGCTACCGTCCCATTAGCTTACTCAACGTCCTTGGTAAAATCTATGAAAGGCTTATATATAAGCGGCTCAAAGATTTTGCCGAAGCAAAGAGTCTTATACCCAATGAGCAGTTTGGATTTAGAACCGAACACTCATGTATCCAACAAGTCCACCGCATCATAGAACACGTCAGCGCCGGCTTCCAACGGGGCGCAATAACGGGAGCCTTATTCTTCGACATAGCGAAAGCGTTCGACAAAGTCTGGCACAATGGCTTAATCTATAAGCTATACCAACTCGGCGTGCCTGACCGTCTCGTGCTCATCCTACGGGACTTTTTATCGAATCGCACCTTTCGTTACCGAATTGAGGGGGAGCTTTCCTCCCCCCATCCCATTCGCGCAGGAGTTCCTCAAGGCTCCGTACTATCCCCCCTCGTTTTCACGCTATTCACTAGCGATATCCCCAAGCATAAAAATACTCAGCTAGCCCTATTTGCCGACGATACGGCTATCTATTATACCGGTCTTAAACCCGATGCCATCGCTCGCACTCTCCAAACTTCCGCAAACACTCTGGCCAAGTGGTTCCGGAAATGGAGAATCGAAGTCAATCCAGACAAAAGCCAGGCAGTCCTCTTTTCTAAGCCGCGGATAAACCCACCCTCCCCCCGTCCGATTACCATGTACGGCAAGCCGATCCCCTGGGAAAAGCAAGCCAAATACTTAGGCGTGGTCCTCGATAAACACCTTTCCTTCGCTGAGCACATAAAGCAGGCACGTTCGCGCGCCGCTTTCGCTCTAGGTAGGCTCCACTTCATTCTTAGCTCCCGCAGCAAGTTATCACTCAGGTGCAAGCTGCGTATTTTCACCGCGGTCATCCGTCCCATCATGACCTACGCCTGCGTTGTTTTCGCACACGCAAAGCCCTACCTCCTCCACAAGATGCAGACCCTTCAAAACCGATTCCTCCGTAGAGTCACGGGAGCCCCCTTTTATGTTCGAAATGAGCTTCTTCACGTAGACCTCAAGATGCCCACCATCCAGCAGTTCATGAAACGTGTCTCCAAGCGTTTCTTTGATACTGCAATCCAACATAGGAATCCCCTTATCGTATCGGCCGCCCAATACGAACCCTCGCGTATCTCTAAGATTCGCCGACCAAGGCATACCCTTGTCACTCCCGATGATGCAATCACCCTGCTCCAAGAGAGCCGTAGGGAAACAAGTACAGTGGCACACAAAAACAAAAACCGACCGTCCTTCCGTCCTCGCCGCCGAGGCCCGCCGCGACGTCCCCGTAATAGTCCGCCCCGACCCTTGCCAGAGCCAGCCCGCGACGCTGAGCCAGTAGCTTTAAATTCCTTTATTAATAATAAAAATGATATGATCCAGCCTGTCCCTAGCTGCCCTCCCACTGCGACGCCCTAAGCCGAGGTCCGTACCCCACAGGGGGTGCCCTTAGCGTGTAGTCGCCTAGTTTGTAAGTTTTCTAATAAGCCCTGGCTGGAGGCTTTAATTAATTTATTAATTAAGGCAACCACAGGCAAGCCCGGTTAAGCAGCCGACAACCTCAGAGGTTGACCTGCGAGATGCCACACACAAAAAAAAAAAAAAAAAAAAAACGAACCATTTTAGTTGTGACCAAGTATTAGGCCTGTGTGCATGCTAAACAATTACAAATTTTAAATTTTTGTATCCAATTTATAACGCATAATAATGCTTTCATGCGCGTTGAAATGGTGTGGAAAACATTCCCAGACATCTAGATACCAAATGGATGACATAACTATTCATCAGTAATGAAATAATATGGAAATTATTTATCATTTAATCAGATTATAAGCTACGCAGAGGTCCATTTAAAGTGGTGGTTTGAGTGGTCAAGGACAAAACTGTGTCGCGCGTTGATGTCTTTTGGAAATGTCTCTTTCTTACATGAAGAAATTCTAATTCTTTTATCCCTGTCTTTTCGTTCGTATTTTTATCGTAAAAATCTGTGCTGTCACCTATAACGGCTGAATACGATATCGATAATTATGAAATTAAACTTATTTTTTTTTTAATTCAATTCAGATAGTTGTCATAAAATACCTATCTACATTAACCGACTTTAAAAAAAGGAAAGTTCTGATATTTTTTCTTCTGTGTGACATGCATGTTTTCATTTTAGATTTCCCAAGATTCCAGATTAAAAAGAAAAGTGGATGGATAAGGTTACTTGGGAATATTGGTTTCTAGTTTGGTTTTTATTGATATAATGTTGAGAAAAGTCAAAATAATATCCAATCTTTCTAAGCTTCAAATAGTATGACGGAGTCTAATATTAATCAACTTGGACCTTTGCATTACAATATCGCCCTCGTAAGTTACTTTGGTTCCGGGGTTGCGGTAACGTTCTAATGAGATACCGCGGCCCCGGAACTTAAGGGCAGCTGAAGGAACAGGGTGGGTTTTTAGTCAGTAGAAGTCTGACACTCCCTTCCACTTTACCCAGAGCGGGAGAAGTCATTCGATGATTTTCCCACCCAGGAAAAAAAAACAGGTTACTTTGTTTCGATGTCGAGTCGACGGGTTAAGTGTATGTAGGAGGGAGGAGTCATTAGATAAATCATCTAATGACTCATCACCAAAAAAATAATTATTACCGATTATTGCCTGCTGAGCTACAGTTGTTGACACAACTGATTTTAATCAAAATATATTTATTATGGAATATAAAATAAATATAAAAAATAAAATATAAAAATAATATATGGCCGGCTACATTGTCTATGCTCTGATAAAGCAAATAAAATGCCTAACTTGTATTGGAGCGTTGATTGGTGTTACAAATCAAAACGCCTTACAATTTCAAAAATACACTAAAAACAAGTTATTGTGCGGATCCACCACAGTAATAGAAATTTGTCGTCGTTGTGAAATTTATATTAAAAGAGCGAACAACGAGAGTGGTTCGAAAGTGCTGTCTCAGAAATATAATTCCAATTATTTTATGAGATCGGTGTTAAAATTATTGATTGGGTATAATTTATTCCCGGATATTAATTTTCATCAATATGAAATAGAAACTACCAATCATTTGATTGAATTAGCAAGATGCATAATTCAGAAATATATAGACACTCGGTTATCATTTTTTAGCAAAAACAATCAGGACCCTAAAACTTTAATTCGAAAAACATTTACTAAATTAATTCATTTTAAAAATCAATAATAACAGCATACATGTTTTTCTTTTTGTAATTGAGACTGATAATGATTAAATATTATTATGTGATTATATTGAGTATTTTTTATAATGTTAAACTTCATTTTATAGATATCGATAACTTTCCCTCAATCAAGTAGAGCAATCCCTTTTTTTTTTGTTTTTAACATGGTAAAATTATCAAATAAGTCCTCCCACCCCGGACAGGGTGGGAGGGACTGTCAGACTTTTACTGACTAAAATCCACGGTGTTCCTTCAATAACCCTTTACGTACCGGGGTCACGGTAATGGGATAAGTCCCACGACCCCGGCGGGCTTCGACCCTCTGCAGAGGGGGCCTCGTCATGTTGCTGACGCTCTTTGAGGCGCGCGTGGAACACGACGCGCCGTCGACCCGGGCATGGTCCATGGTCGGACAGCGAGTTGCCCTTTACTCGCTGTCCGCATGCCCGCGCCTACGGTGGCCGGAGATCGTCGGCCGACGTCCGACGCCGTGGGCGTCTACCACTGCGGCTGGGCTGGAGGGAGGACGCCATCCTCTCCCTCACGCGGCCCGCCTCCTCCTTCGGAAGCATGACTGCTTCGCAGAAGGAGGCGACCGCTTCCCACTCTCTCTCGCCCCGCAGCATGGCCTCGACCAATGCCGGGCGCGAGAGGTCTCCGCCTATAGCCGCCGTGAGGATACGTTGGTGCCCTGCCCAGGCGGGGCAGTCTTGCACCGTGTGCTCTACGGTGTCCTCAGGGCGACCCTCGCAGTGGTGACACCCAGGCGTTTCCTCCTTTCCCATCAGACACAGGTACCTCCCGAAACTTCCGTGTCCAGTGAGGACCTGCGTCATGCGGTAGGTCAGGACGCCGTGACGCCGATCTAGCCACTCCTCAAAGAGGGGTCTTACCGCCGCAATTGCGGCGTGCCCGTAGAGCAATCCCCAACTCGGCATATCTATGAAGCTTGACCTTGAACTGACCAATTGCAGTAGCGCATTTTTTCTTCGCCTCCCAACCCGTATTGGTGAGTTGTGTTCTTCAAAGAAATCGGCCTATAAGCTCTCTAGGTTAAATGCTCTCTGGACAGGCCTGTTGGTCTAGTGGTCAGTGGCCCTGACTGCTATGCACAAGGTCGTGGGTTCGATACCCACCCAGGACAAATGTTTGTGTGATGAGCACGATCATTTTGTTCTTTGTCTGGGTGTAATTTATCTATAAGGTATATGAATTTAGAAATATATGTGTATGTTTATCAGTTTACTGTGTAGTACTCATAGCACAAGCTCTGCTTAGTTTGGGACTAAATGGCGTTGTGTGAAAGTTGTGGAATATTATTATTTGACTAACAAGGCAAAATACCCAGCTAGCCTTAAACCAATCCTGCCAGGGTTGTGAAAGTTGTAACGAGCTAGCGGAAGCAGGAACGTAACGGCAACTGAAATAACAGGAAGGGTTTTTATTCAGTAGAAGTCTAATACTGGGAGTATTAGCGGGAGAAGCAAGCGCTTCTCCTCCACATTTAATGTGTACACAGCCAAGCTGTGGAACTCTCTGCCGGCTTCTGTGTTCCCTGCCACTTATGACATTTTAGCCTTTAAAACAAGAGTGAACAGGCATCTTCTGGGCTCGCTCGTCACATCGTAGACCTCGTCTATCGCTTACCATCAGGCGAGATCGAGGTCAAGACTGGGCTCAAGCTGAATTAAAAAAAATTCGAGACTTTTCCCAACCCGAAAAAAAGCCTTAATAAACCACTCAATTGAAAGCCCTCTCAAAATAACTACCAAAATAAATAAATTAGCGATCGCCGTAGCATTATTGAAGCACGCATCGAGCACAATTCACAATTAGGCCTCGCTTCCGAAAGCGGCTATTAATTTGTGTTGCCAGCCATAAATTCTATTTAACCCACAGCCCACCGTAGTTTCGGGTTTTCTTGTTTTTTTTAAAATGGTAGTTGATTTCCGTTGCGGGTAGAATAGGAATGGGAATTTATAGTTGGGGATTGAGAGAAGAAAGGTGCGTGTTGGCAGTATTTTTTCCCAAAACGGTTTTTTTTGGGCTGTGGAGTTCAAGTATTAATTATACGCCGTCTGTTTTTCTTGCTAAAAACATTCATTAATACGAGAATACGTAAGATGCTTACTAAAATTATTTCATATTATTTTATTACCTAAGTATCTTTCAATCTGTACTTATTTTTTTTTTTAAGCCGGAAAAATTTGTTTGTTTTAATGCGCTAATCTTGGAAAGTACTAAGTCGATTAGGATAAAATTTAGTATAGAAGTAGCTTGAAGCTTGAGAAAGATTAGGCTTTTTACCAGACTTCAAAAAAGAACAGTTATGTTTAACGTGATAAAGTCCACGAGAGCGACTCTCCACGCGATGACGTGACTGCTAGTTCAATAATAAAGTGAGTTTAATACAGTAGGTTAAATTTGTTAGTAGATATTTTTTATAAATGAGTGGGTGTATTTTAATTATTATTGAATATACACTGATATAAAAACCCTAAACGACATCTAAAAAGAAACTAAAATATGGCGTCCAGAAATTCGTGCGCATCTCTGACCACTGGTAATGTGCCCAAAAGACTAGCTGCGTTGCCACGTTGTATGGCAATGCTTAACCGCTGGCCAAGGTAAATTAGTAGATTAAATAACAAGACCAAAAAAAATTTTTTTTCATGATTTAGAACACCTCAAACCTGCATTGTAGTAGGAAATATCCAGAAACCTAATAATCTGACACAAGTCTTACCAAGCGATATCGTCTTACCTAACTAATAGGTCATGTAGCTCAGATAATCAGTCACTCCATGCAAACACTTGTACTCAGCGGTCAGACTGAGACTTGAAAATCTGACCCCAGTCTTGACATCGGGTAACGGGTTACCCAGCTGGGTAATGGAGTTGCAGGCTGGCGCTCCATGTAAAACACTAGTTCTCAGCTGCATTAGACTAAAAACCACAGAACAGATAAAAGAGGTTAGAAAAGAAATAGTTCCTGATTTGAATGATAACTCTTTGGAACGCATAGTACTATATGGACCTCGTGGCTAAATAATAACAGACGCATGGCCGAGGCCGGTCTGTAAATGGGTGTTCACTTAAACACTTGGAGATTCTAGGAAACCATCCAGGTTATTAATATTTATGTATTTAGTTAAGTAACGTACTATTTTGATAGCATCTTATTTTATATGTAAAAATCAAATAATGAGTCTCAAATATTTCAAAATATCTAATCTAATAGTTAAAAAACTCAATTTGTATTATTTGGAAAACAGTTAGGTTTAGGATAGGCTGTTCAGGGTCATAGTTAAAATACTCAGAAACCATGGAAACTACCACACCCTTAACGGATCTCTATACCCACAGAACAGATAAAAGAGGTTAGAAAGGAAATAGTTCCTGATTTGTATGAGAATGCGTGTCGCCGCTTGTCTCCCACTCCCACAGCTCAACTACAAGCAAGAGACCCGTTACGTATGCGAATTACGCACACAAATAAATTACAAACACTTAAATCGGGAGCTTGCTACTGATTGTAACTCACTGTCGATATAAATGCGCCGTGCATCACGGCCAATCAGGGCAAAGGACGAAACGTCAATGGTTGAAGTGTGGAGGACGCAACGCATGCAGTACATTTTAAGCGGACTTGGTCATTGCGTTGATTAAGCGAGTGCACATCGGGCAATGTATATTTTTTCTAACTTGTTGCAATAATGTTGTTAATGTAGTGGTAAACAACGGCCGATCATTTATGGTTATAAATATATACATGCCAACGGACTGTATTGACAATTTGCCCTTATTTACAGAATGTTTGAGTGAAATGTATTCTATTATACAAAATAATGACGTAGAATCAGTGTACATGTTGGGAGATTTCAATGCGCACCCAGGTGAGTCATTTTGTAATGAACTTCTTAGTTTTTGTAGTGAGCAAGAATTATTATGTGCGGACCTAAACTACTTAGGCATGCAGTCGCAAACGTACACATTTATCAGTGACTCACACGGGTGTAAGCGTTGGCTCGACCACTGTCTTGTTACACAGGCGGCGGGAAAATCAATTGTAAACATTGAGGTAGTTTATGATACGTTTTGGTCAGATCACTTTCCTTTAAAAATCGAATGTGATGTTAATGTTATTCGATTAAAGTCAAGTGTAATTTAATCATCGCTTAACAATGTCCGCTGGGGCGAAAGAAACCCAGATGAAATAAATGAATACTTGTCTATGTGTAATAAGAAATTAAAAAATGTAGATTTTCCTGCAGACTTTGAAAAATGTGCTGATCATTTTTGTAGTAGTCTTGAACATCGATTATTATTGGATTCCATGTATGATTGTATTGTATTGAATTTAAGTGAAGCAGCTATACTAAACAGAGCCCCTAGGGACATTATAAGAAAAAAGGGTATCAAGGGCTGGAATAAACATGTCAAAGAGTATCACGCTCAAGCTAGGTACAAGTATAAGCTGTGGGTTTGGTATGGTCAGCCCAGTTCTGGGCCTGTGTATGAAAACATGATAATTAGTCGTAAATTATTTAAATCTAAATTAAAATGGGTTATTAAGCATCAAGAAAAGATTGAAATGGATATTTTAGCCTCCCTTCATTCTGAGAAACGATTTTCATCTTTCTGGAAGGGCACTAAAAAACTTAATAGTTCTCCTAGCTTACCAGTGAGTGTGGATGGTAAGAGTGACCACACTGATTTAGCTAATATGTTTAAGGAACAGTTTATAGTTAACTCACCTCTTGAGTCTGTGGTGAAGTTGGACGGTGATGAGATCCATCACTCAGGAGTACCCCTTCGATTTACGTGTAACGAAATAAAAACAGTAATCCAATCTATGAAAAGGGGGATATCTCCTGGGCATGATGGGCTCAGCATCGAACATCTTCAAAATGCTGGTGTACACTTGCCAAGAGTGTTGTCAATGTTTTTTAATCTATGTGTAGGACACTCTTACTTACCACAGAAAATGCTGGATACTGTAGTGGTTCCTATAGTAAAGAATCGGACAGGAGACATATCGGACAAGAGCAATTATAGGCCAATCTCATTGGCCACTGTGATAGCCAAAGTGTTTGACAGTGTGCTTGATACGCACCTCAGTAAATATACGACACTACATGACACACAATTTGGTTTTCGTGCTGGGTTATCTACTGAGAGTGCAATATTTGCGCTGAAGCACACTGTCAAATACTACACCGACAGGAATACCCCAGTTTATGCTTGTTTCCTGGACCTTTCCAAAGCCTTTGACCTTGTTTCTTATAATGTCTTATGGGAGAAGCTTCGGGAAGCGGAAGTACCAAAGACATTAGTGTCAATATTATCTTTCTGGTATGAAAAGCAGAGGAACTTTGTTAAATGGTCCAATGCGTTATCAGAGCCTTATAAACTCGAATGTGGTGTTAGGCAGGGAGGTCTTACATCACCGAGATTATTTAATATATATATTAATAACTTGCTTATGGAACTCAGTAGCACACATGTCGGATGTCATATAGACGGGGTGAATGTACATAATCTAAGTTACGCCGACGATATGGTGCTGCTGGGTCCTACAATCAATGGATTAAGGAAGTTACTCGCGATGTGTGAAGGTTACGCCGAGCAACATGGTCTAAAGTATAATCCTAAAAACAGTGAACTATTAGTTTTTAGAGGTAGAAATAAAAGTCCATCAATTGTCCTGCCAGTAGAACTAAACGGTTTGCCTCTAAATAGGGTCACACAATTTAGGTATTTGGGCCATGTTGTTACGGAGGATCTTAAAGATGATCTCGATATGGAGAGAGAGCGCAGGGCGATGGCTGTGAGGGGAAATATGTTGGCTCGCAGGTTTGCTGGTTGTTCTCTACCGGTTAAAATCACTCTTTTTAAAGCATTTTCCCAAACATTTTACACTAGCAGCCTGTGGGCTAACCATACCCAAAAAACTGCCAACACCCTGCGAATTCAATACAATAATGCTTTCAGGGCGCTGTTGAGGCTTCCTCCGTATTGTAGTGCGTCTGGGATGTTCGCGGATGCGCATACGGATGATTATTATGCGATCATGCGCAAGAAAGTCGCGTCTATAATACGCAGAGTGAGGGGAAGCAACAATAGCGTTCTGAAAGTTTTTGCGGAAAGACTAGAAGGGCCTACAATGGATAGGTTTATCAAACTACACGTTAGACATAGGGCTTGATAAACCTTCCTCTGATTGTGATTGTGAGTTTTTATTTTTAATTTATTTTGTTTTTGTTTTGTTACCTTTATAATTGTCTGTGTATGCCTAATTGTTTCTTACTAACATAGTTATTAAGTAAATTGTTTGACTAACACTATGGGCCTTAGAAGCCTGAAAATAAAAGATTGTTATTTTTATTTATTTATTAATGTGCGGAATTTCATAGTGATCAGAATATTTTTATGTTTTACAAATAAAATTAAATTAAATGTTATTTTCGACTACCGATGGAAAGATATACCTCCTCGCTCTATACTTGCGGCTTAACTTTTTGTTTTACAGATTATAATTGCACAACACAGCATTTTAAAGCAAAGCTCTGTGTTCCGAAGTAGTCCGAAGCGCACTAAACGCGGTGAATGAATTAATCGGTCGAGCTATGATTTTCGTATCATAAATGTGGCGCTCTCGCCACGCCCACATGACCATTCCAACCTTATTCATCTATTCCGTGCTAAATACCAACATAGACAAAATTGGAAAAAGGCTAAGCATACGATGATTGCACAAGGCATGCAACACTTTTCACACTACAAAAACTACACACAAGAGAACACAGGCAGCTGCAAACCATACTTCCAAGAACACAACCTTCCCTGTATTTACATCTTGAAAATATGCAAATTCGTTTGACACAACCAACACTTATTTACTACACGAAAATACATACAAACTCACTATACACTACGACACAAAAATAGGCTTAACTTACCTGAGGGCTCTAAACTGAAATTACACTCCACAAGCACTTTAGTAATGGCAGTAAAAATATACAATAAATTGCTAGATATAATTTAAAAAAAACCAAATATTAAATATAAAAATAAATAATAATAATATATCTATAAATGTTATTATGATGTTAATGCATATTTCAGTGATAAATAAAATAAATGTATAAAATATAGTATCTTAAAAATGTATAATACCTATGTAGGAGTAGTTAAAGTTATAAACATATACAGATTTTATTTATAATAATTGTAAAGCCCTCTTCCTCTATTATAATTTTCTGTGCCCGATACGGTTCACAATGATCAATTTTTTGATTGATGATCAACTATGAATATTTTTGTATACACCTACCACCGAAGTTCACATTGTGGAACGAAATAAATAATTGAGTATCGACTAGTTCAGTATAGATATCCGCAAAACAACACCTGATATCATTTTATAAATCGGATATTTTCAAGCGTACCTACACAGTAAGTGCACTTCACTACACCCTTTTTACATATTCAGATTCCGTAACTAATTAGTCTAATCCCTAAAACCCGAAGAATATAATTAAACCGAAGGTCTAAAGCAAAAATCCCTCTTACCTTTTCACACGTACCTACAGGTTTAGCTACAGGTACTTTCAGTTAAAGGTTTTTGATACATATTTCATGAGCGCCTTCAGCAGATGGTGAAGTTTTCACTTCATTGGATGGGATTTCGTTTCACCTGACGGCGTTGGTACGGTTCAATTGAAACGATTTATTTTTAGTTTGGAGAATTGAAAATCTTGGAAGTAGGGCGGTAATTTTATGTGTGGAGTAAGGCTGTGATGACATTATTTCAATAGATATCTAAATTTTGTTTTTTTTTCTGGGTGGGAAAATCATCGAATCACTTGGATTGGTACTGGAGCGGAAGAGTGTCAGACTTCTACTGACTAAAAACTCACACTGTTCTTCAGCTGCCCTTAAGTTCCGGGGCCGGGGTATCTCGTTAGAACATTCCCGCAACCCCGGAATAGATATCTACATGAAGTGCATTTAGTGGCTTTACTCGCGCACTTTTTGAATTAGGCGTTGTTTTTCGCAAATCCATTACATATCCTTGCACTAGTGGTTAAGCGATTGGCTTCTGCGTGTCGTGTCACGTGTTTGATTCCCGCACCGAAACAAATGTTTTTATGGCCTAATAGTTGTTCCTAGTCTGTGGCAATGTTTATTAATAAAAAAAGATAAACTAAGTCTGTGAGCTTAAACACTAAATTGATTTTGGATGGATTGGATGGACATAGTTGTAGAAGAGGGGTCAAAAATGTGCCAAATTTCTACGTGAATGAATGTCAGGCCAACAGAAAAAAATAAATATTATAAGAAAATAATTAGGATTCACGCGTAAGCGATTGATGAGTCAATGACGAGTGTCGAGTATAGATGTGGGTTGTATGATGTATCACTGTACCTTCTGGACGTGCATTTATTTGCGGACGTGAAATGCACACTTCTACTGACTAAAATACCACCCTGTCTTTACCTGCCCTTGCGATCCAGGGTCGCATTACCTCTTTAGAACATTCCCATAAGCCCGATAAGTACTGAAGTCTTAATTTGTAATGAAATGTCACCCACATAACCCTTTGATGAACTTTAAAGATAGACACGTAAAGCCCATATTACTTTGACATAAATGTATGTTAAATCATTCTAATAGCAACACTAAATCACAGTCAAATTCCCAATAATAGCAACCCATACATTACAAGCCACTCGAATAAACCCCATCTGTTTTCTTATAACCCCAAAACAATTGGACAAAGGTAACCAAACCTTCAACTCTAATAGATTGTCGGGGTCTGAAGTACCCGTTTACCTACAACCGACCAACCGTGTACCACATTTCATATTTTCGGAATCCAACTCCCCCGCTGTTGTCCAAATACCTTCCCATTTGGTGTAATAAACGGGTCTTTTGTACCCGTATCAATACAGAGTTAAAATACGAGTGGTATCTATCAACATGATGTATGGTTGGCGGAGGGTTATTTTTTATTTTGCAATTATGCGTAGCCTTGAGTATAGACGGAGGAAATGGATTTGGAATAGGTTTTTAGGTTGTTTGGGTCCCGGATTCAAACTTTGCAACATTTTTTTAAATTGAAAATATGTTCGCGTTTGACCACTATCTCACCTGATGGTAAGTGATGATGTGATCGAAGATGGAGCACGCTTACCTAAAAGTAACCTATTCACTCTGGAATTAAAGAATCCTAGGTTGTAGCTGTCGGGAAACACAGACTCCGGCAGGGAATTCCACTCCTTAGCCGTACGCACAATGAAGATATTCCCAAAACGTTTTGTGCGTATGGGTGGGAAGGTTTTCTTACCTCAATTTTCATTAAGTTTAAGTATTTCAATCAATGAAAATGGCTGTCAAACGTGAGCCTATTATCAAATAAAATAAAAAACGCATATAGAGGTTTTTTAAGAGATCTAACAATGTGAGTAGAATTCACATTACTAGCAATCTTGTTAACCCCTCCAACTAAGCTAAATATGCTTGTGTCTGGAGTGGGTTCACGGCTATAGTGTAATGGGTGTGGTTCGAACCTGCGACCTCTCGATCACAAGTCCAAAACCTTAACCAATAAGCTTTTCACGCGTCCATGGAATTTTTATCTAAAAAGATATTTTAGAGCTTTTTTAAAAATGCTTTAATGACGAGTAGTGATTTTTCAATTTTCATCAAAAACTTCAAATTTAGTTTATTAGAGCAGTGGTAGCCGAGTAGTAACAGGCTCGACTTAGGAGTGGCTGGTCTGGGTTCGAACCCAGGTAAACTCATTACTTGGTGTAATTAATATCATCACCACTGCTATCAGAACGGTAAAAGATAATAATATCGTTAGGAAACAGACATGTCTCAAAACTGAAAACATGCAACATCCACCACACAAAGCCCACGTGGTGGATTTGGCCCATTCCATCCCATTTAAAGTATTTTAGAAGTATGTGCAAGCAATGGGAACAAACGATGCACTGGTCGAGTCAAAGCTCCAAGCCTTGAACATCGACGAGTTGCGAGTCTATCGGTATTCTATCGTTTACATTTCGAAGAGTGTGCGATGGAATTACACAATCTAATTCCGCCAAGCCCGTTCCGTCATCGGACTACAAGACAAACGGCGATGCGTCATCGTTACATGGTGGACATTAGAAGTAATGGGAACAAACGATGCACTGGTCGAGTCAAAGCTCCAAGCCTTGAACATCGACGACGAGTTGCAAGTCTATCGGTTTTCTATCGTTTACATTTCGAAGAGTGTGCGATGGAATTACACAATCTAATTCCGCCAAGCCCGTTCCGTCATCGGACTACAAGACAAACGGCGATGCGTCATCGTTACATGGTGGACATCCCACTCATACGGACAAAACGTTTTGGGAATACTTTCATTGTGCGTACGGCTAAGGAGTGGAATTCCCTGCCGGAGTCTGTGTTTCCCGATAGCTATAGCTTTAAGTCAAGAGTGAATAGGTTACTTCTAGGTAAGCGTGATCCTCTTCGACCACATCATCACTTACCATCAATTAATATAGGCTCATTGTGTTGTGTATTTTTATGAGCATTAATAAAAACCGCATCGTATCCCGCCCTGCAATTGTCCCAATAAATGACGAAAACCGTAGCAAAATTCTCTCTTCCAGTGATTAAAAGCTCGTAGGTACTTGCAGTAGCACAAAACAAAATAAATGTCGGCCACAGGACGGAACTCCCCAAAGATTTATAGCACCTGCCCATTCCGATCAAACAAGTCCACTGGATACGATATACGAAGTATTTCGGTTAAAAAATGTGCGGGTTTTTCTGGGGCTTTTATAGGTACATGTTAGCTGCAGTTCGATTTTGCAACGGCTGGGTTACTATATTAAATAATAGGCCCCTGTCATCACATGTACCGCTTAACCAACTTTAATGAATTTTGCCACAAATACAGTTGAAACCCAGGGTTAGACACAGGGTTATATTTTATGTCAACCCTAATGGGCGTTAATATGGGATAAAAGGGTGTATCAATATCATTTTATTCTCAAGTAACATAAGACTCATACAAATGATCAAATACATGTCAGTCACAATTAAAATACAATTAAATTAAATTAAACAATCATTATTAAAATTCAAATTAAAATATTACAATTTTTAACATTACTAAAAATACTCTATAAATATGTTCCATCCCTGCGTGTAATGTGCAACCTACAACAGTGAGTGATGTACGCACAATCCAGCCTACCCCCGAGCGCGGCCAGCATGCTGTTGGCGCTCCCTCGCACTCGCCGCACAAGCGAAGTGCCTCTCTTGCGCATTATAGTGTAGAAGCAATCTACGCGCGCCTCCGCGAACATCGCCGATGCACTGCAAAAACGCGGGAGCCCCAACAACATCCTAAACGCGTTATTGAATTGGACTCGAAGGGCGCTGTACGATGTATGCGTGTAATCTGTCCACAGACTGCACGTGTACAGCGTCGAGCAATAGGCTCTAAACAGAGTTAACTTAACATCTCTTGAGCAGCGAGCAAACCTGCGGATCACCATGTTCGCTCTGACCGACAGCGCCCTTCGCTCCCGTTCCATGTCAGTATCATCTTTAAGAGTGGGGGTAACTAGATGGCCTAGGTACTTAAAAACCTTTACCCTTTCTAAAGGTAAGCCATATAGAGTTACTGGTGGTGTATCTAGAACTTTTCTTCGCCCACCCTGAAAAACCATATACTGACTCTTTTTAACATTATATAGCAGCCCGCAATCATTAGCATAGCTCTCACAGATACTTATCAGCTTTCTGAGTCCACAGACCGAGGCGCTCAGCAGCACCATATCGTCCGCGTAGCTAATGTTATTAAAACAGACGCCATCTATGTAACAACCAATATGGTGTCCACTCAGCGCCTCGATCAGTCCATTTATGTATAAATTAAAAATGGAGGGCGAACTTAACCCTTAACTAATAAGGTTTAAATAAACATAGGTCATCGTATTAAATTTACGCTTATGAAGTCGCGGCCAACAGCTAGTAAACATATTTGTTTGTCTTTAAAAATTGTTAAGTTTTAATAATTTGTCAACTCAACCTTTCTACCTACAATACCACAGAAATTTTTTAAAATTTATGTATAACCCAATTTATTTATCTACATGTTACCTGAATCTAGAAACAGTGTAGTTCCCACACTAATGAGCTAAAGGTTAGTTAATTATTTTCAGAAAAATCTTTTAACTGTTGATGGACAGACAGCGATATTGGGATCGGGATCTTAGTAATAGGGTCCCGTTTTTGACTCTTTGGGTACGGAACCAAAAAACCCAAAACCAGCCTCCAGTTAAACAAGATGCAGCTGCCTATCTGAACTCCACAATCCAGTAACAAACACGATACCACTTATCAAGACTCGTATCATCTTCCTTGACTTCTGACTTCTCGTACTAATGTCATGGATCTTCCTACACATAACAGCAGGCATCAAAAGTCTTGCGTGCGTTTAGTTAATAAACCGGGGACCGTGCATTTGTTATTTTTATTAAGTCACAAACTCTTCAGAGACAGCGCCCAATCAAAAAGTTTATACAGGGTGGCCCGTTTACAGTTTTCCAAAGATTTTTTTCAGCTTGAGAGCATCATAAGTGATCATTTAAAACATACTTTATTTAGTTAAGCGAAAACCTATGGTTTAGAAATTATGTTTTTTGTTTTATATTACCCGAAATTTCAATATATTTGACACAAAACCACTCTGTTATGAAAAGTACTGGACCGAATCGAATGAAATTTAGTATAAGCATAGTGCAATAATCTACCTATCGCGCTATAGGCTCATCTAGTGTAAATAACTAGACTAGATTATTAAAAAAAAACACATAATTTCGAAACCATAAATTTTCGCTTACTAAAGTATGTTTTAAATGATCACTTATGATGCTCTCAAGCTGAAAAAAATCTTTGGACCACTATAAACGGGCCACCTTGTATTTCTAGCGAATCCCAATCCTACACCGTTGCAGTAACAAGCCATACATTTGAACTAGTAACAATATCTATGGTCCAAGCTTCGTAACGATCTGTAAATTGAAAGCCAGCGGAGTTTCAACCTGAAAAGCGCTGAAACTGCGAAACAAGCTAAGATTTCACGAGCTTGCTTTTTGCAAGCCACAGTTTGTATTTCACTCTGGTTGTCATGAACACGCTTTTGCGGCGGCTTTGTCTGTGTAAAGGTCTGAATAAAATGTAAATGGCTTTATTCACACACGGACACATTGTCTCTTGTTAACAACAACCTGGGTGTATATGTCAATTTTAAAAAGTTTCTTCTATTCAAGTGAGGCAGATCAGATTCTGGTGAAACGACAGCCTTTTTCTCTGATGGAAAATGATCCAATGACTCCATTTTCTGGGTCTAGAAAAAGAGACTGTCATACTTCTACTGACTGAAACCCGATCCTATTACTTCAATAGCTCTTATGTTCTAAGGGTGCGGTATAGTACCAGGGTTGCGGCATTATTCTTGGAACTCAAGGGCGACTGAACCAGCAGGGTGGGTGGTGGTTTTAGTCATCGATGCATTTCACTTGCATCCTTGTTTGTAGCATAACAATTCCCGATTTTAAAGATTGCTCACTGAATTGCTGAATTACTGAATTGCTCGTGTAATAGGAAAGTGTTGCCTAGTTTCTTGAAGTTGCTCCTTATCGCTCAATATTGTTGTTGCAAAACATTATGCCAAGTTGATGCTTGTTGCCGTTACCCTAAATTGCTTGATGTAGTCGTGACGTCACAGTTGACGAATGTTGACTGTGATTGAGCAATTTTAGTTGCCCGTGTAAGCGCACTTTTAGCAAGACAGTGTCAGAGTGCCAGGCTTCTTCTATTCATAACGACTGTCAAATATGTTATGACATCCACGACCAAAGGTTTAACGTGCTTTTAGTGGTACGGAAGTATCTCGATATATTAAGATCGTTACCCATCTACAAACCAACCTCGTCAAGTGTTGCTTAACCTTGAAAGATTGGCCCGTGCAGTTGCTATTATTTAGCCACGAAGCTCCTCAAATAGTTAAACGAATATACTCATCAATAAACGGGTAAGAGTGAAGAGCTACGACTTGAGATTTCCTCGTTTAGCTGTTAAAGAGCTGAGTTGGTCCGGATAAGGCACGCATACTAAGGAGGGATTATATAACGGTTAGCACGGCTAAGTATGACTGGGGGAGCTTTAATAATGTTGTTATAAGGAACGCTGACTGATGTATATAGCTCGTTGTGTATGTCCGGAATAGAGCTGTTGTTTTGCTTTATTTTTTCGTTACAAACACTTCTATGTATCCAAGTTCCCAAGATACAGACGTGACCTACTTTGGAGACCACCGTATAAAATAAAAAATTGTCACACGGTTACAAATGAAATAATAATTTTAGTATAGAATTAAGAACATCATTGTAACAATCAAAAATAAATATATTCTTTATTCTTATTATTGTTTCATCTATTCTAAAAACCTATTTATCCATACTAATATTATAACAGCGAAAGTATGTCTGTCTGTTACGCTTTTATGACTAAACCACAGCGCCGATTTGACAAGCTGTTTTTTTTTAAGAATCTATAAATAAGGGTATTTGAAAAAAAAAACAGTAGTTTGTATGAGAAATCTAAACTGCTTAACCGATTTGAATTAAGTTTAGTTTTCTCGCGAGTGAAAAAGCAGGGCACAGCTAGTAAGTAAATATGAAAAACTTAGAAGTCCACGACATAAAAATTAACTGTCCAGTATTAGATGCAGAACAGTTACATTTATATCTATACTAGATATAAATATAACTATTCTTATTTGGAATAAAAGTGAAAATATATAACCAATTATTTTAAACTGATGCCCAAGGAATTCCTTTTAAGTACTCAAATAACGATATTTTCTTAAATGACAAAAAACTGGTGTAATGTTGTGTATTTGATTGATAGTGAATAACTGTTCAATGTATAATATTTATTACTTTTATTTTTTATTGTGACGTATAAAATTTAATAATATTTACTGTATAACAATACGGCTGAACGATTCCTTGCGTGGTCAGAGGGCTGGCTCGTCCTTTGCCTAAAGAATAGGTATTGCCACGTCTGGGAAGGTTTCCGGACGACAGCGATGTGGAGGACAGTTCGACGCCAAGTCTTAATTTTTATGTGCATGTGTTTAGCCGTGTATTTAAAGAGATTATTTATTTTTTTAAACCAATTATTTTATCCTTTTGTCCACAGGAGAGACCATAACACCAGACAACTCCACTATAACCCGAGTGCTACCCCTCACCGTGACCCGCGAGGAGTTAGGTGGTGAACTGACTTGCGTCGTCAGTTCGGCGGCACTAGACGCTGACATCGTGAAGAAGATCAAGCTGGATGTTCGAGGTAGGTGCATGAGGATCATAGATAGATAGACTATGCTGGAGAATATGATAGATATATAGTAAAAAAAAAAAACAATATTGGCAACGATGCACTGGTCGAGTCAAAGCTCCAGAGATTTGAACATCGGCGATGAGTTGCAAGTCTATCAGTTTTCTATCGGTTACATTTCGAGGAGTGTGCGATGTAACTGCACAATATAATTCCACCAAACCCGTTTCACACAAGACAAACGGCGATGCGCCTTCGTTACATGGTGGACATCCCACCCATACGCAACTAAACGTTTTTTGGAATAATTTCATTGTGCGTACGGCTAAGGAGTGGAATTCCCTGCCGGAGTCTGTGCTTTCTGATAGCTATAACCTAGGGGTCTTAAAGTCAAGAGTGAATAGGTTACTTTTAGGTATGCGTGCTTCATCATAGCTTAACATCAGGTGAGATGGTTGTCAAACACAAGCTTATAAACAATTTAAAAAAATATCCGGGGGCGGGCAGTCGTTCGTAAACCGTCATGTAAGGAAGAACAATAAATTGACAGTGGAATGCACTAACGTATTTTATTTCGTAGTGACTATGGTCTACAAATACTTAAGATGTTGACCTCAACGAACAGTAAATTGTCAAGAACATAGTGAACAGTGTCAGTGATAAAATCAAAACTTTATAATTCCTTTGTAACTTTTGGCATGGTCTCGGTTATTAGTGGGGATAGAATGACTGCCCGCTCCACGGGCATACAATACATAGATATACAGAATACATTACAAATTTACATAATAACTTATATGTAATCATAACAAACTCCCTATGAACCCATCTGGAACAATATCATGTAGGTATGTCACATCTTCTCTTCTTCGATCTGTGTCTTGGATTTTTTGAGTGGATTCATGGAGAATATCACGTAATACTTTATTATTCAAGCCTTTAAAAACATTTTCTCAATAAACTAATTCACAAATAGCATAAGAACGTGCCCAGACGAGTCATGCACGAGTGCACACTCGTGGCGTGTGAATTCAATATGCCAGCGTAAAGCGCGCGTGAATTTTATCGGCATTTTCAAGAGATAGGCGCTTCATTGCACCTAGTATGTATATAGTACTTGTTGGTCCCAGTAATGTGGAATATTCTAGGTATTTTATGAATTGGAAGAGTTTATTGTACTGACCTTTAGGACAACATTTGCCTTACAGGAGTAATACCACCGTGACCTTTACGCCCACGCGACCTAAAGTTAAATCGGATACCCCTCATTTCAGATTATTTATTGAATATCAAATGAAAAGCAAGATATTAAAATAATATAGGTTTATAAGTACCCATGTAGGCATGAATAACATTTGAAAAAGCGGAGTAAAATATATGTAATCATATTATTGTGTTAGAGATTTTTATAAAAAAAAACGCTGGATTGAAGATAGACCGCTGTTTTAGCAACGATCCACACTGTGGAACGTGGAACTCTAATAAGCTTTTATTCAAATCTAACGAAAGTTGTCTCAAAGTTAGCAACGAGTTGGAATAGCGGTGAATCGTATTAAAATTATATGGCAACTTAGCTTCTTTGGGATATAAATGATTAGCATATTTGCCGTTTGTTTGATACACGTGGCTAGTGTGACAACATTGGTGATATGAGATATACCAGATAGATAGATAGATATACTCTTTATTGTACACCATAACAGAATTAAATAAGGACATAAAAACTACTAAGGGTGTTACAATGGGCGGTCTTATCGCTAAAAGCGATCTTTTACAGACAACCTTTGGATGGATTTGACACAGCAGGAGAAAATAAATACGCGGGTAGTTCATTATGTACTATTCTATAACCAGTAGTCCTTAGGTACGAAGAGGCTATTTTTATTGAGGTTTCTCGTTCCTGTTAGTGAGATATAATTACAGATGGATGCATCCCCAACGTTTCAACCAACCAACGCGTTTGAAATTAAACTAATTTCTATAAAGAAATTTAAACAGTATTCTCTCCAATCATCATTACACATTATTGTGAAACAGCGTCTTCCACCGCGATAAATTCAAAAAGTACCAAATAGATTTCATGTGGTTTTCAATAAAAGGTAGAGTGATTCATGAAGAAGATTTTTTTAAATAATTTCTTAAGGAATTAGCAAAATGAGACTATCTTACTCATATTATACATGCGGAAGTTTGTGTGGATGGATGTGTGGATGTTTTTTATTCTTACATACAAAAACTACTGAATTTATCTGAATGAACTTTGGTATGTAGAAAGTTAAAATCTTAGAATAACACACAGGCTACTTATCCTGGAATTCTCACAGGATCGAGATTTATGCAGGATAATCCTCCCACGCGAAGGAAGTCCCGTGTAAAAGCTACATAGTATTCAATAAATTGAAAGATTGGATGTTCAAATGATTATTGATTCTGTCCTCTAAAGGGCGCCACAGACATTAACCTACATGGCTCTTATATGATTTGATCACTACAGATTGTCTGAACTTTAAAAGAGACTATGACCTCTGAGTTTGTTTCAGTGTTTCTTCTCAGAGTAGTCAGTTAGGAAACACTGGCCTCATCTAGTTTACATTTACAAAAAAAATGACGTGTGAAAGTGTTATTTATAACCTAATTGCAAAATAAAATTCATTATTTAATTATATTCATGAACAAGCGCTGTAATATTTGCTGGCCTGTAAAGTACCCTCGTCCTTTCAAAATAACTTATAATTCTTTCCCAAGAACTCAATAGGTATTAAACCTTAAAATTGCCTCCAATTTTTCTCACAACCGCCATCTCCCAGCGTTGTCTGTATAATTAAGGACATTAATAAAACGGTATCAGCAGGCTAAATGAAAATTTATTCCCTCGCAAAATTAAACACGAAAAAGTTAACGAATTACAGTCAAGGGCTTATACGATTTAGATGTTCTTGAATGAAATTTAGTGGCACTAGCTTTAATCGGTTTTGGGAACAAAGCGTTGAGAGAATTTGTCGTTTTTTGGTGCTATAAAGTTCTGAAGTAGAAAGTAAGAAGTAATTATCATGAAACACTTTAACGTAGATACCTAGCATGGACAGACAGACACAGTCATTATCTGTTTGCTTAGTCTTTTCCCAACTACGATGGCGGCTCCACATTTGTGCCGTGAATTCACGGCGAGAATTCTCCCGTGAATTCACGGCACAAGTCGTGCCCTCCACATTCACGGGATACTTCAATCGTTCGTGAAACCTGCCGCGAAATGAACGTAGAAGCTGCTGCTACAAAATATAAAAACAATCCCCTTTAAATTGCAAATGACTTGAAAAAAATATCTGCTTAGATTGACCATTGCTGTAAAACATTGTACCATTATTATCTAGCATAGTGGCTTGAGCCCTATGTACATCTGATGTCCATGATGCCCATGATCTGATGTGCATGGGGCCGTGAATGTGGATGTGTACGCGTGAACGCCGCGCGAAGGGGGCGCGAATCCTTTGTCGCGGGACAAAATACCGACACTGATTGGGGAACAGACGTGAATGCGCGTGAACCCCACGAAAACCATCCACATTCACGTTCACGCCTGTTTACGGAGCTTCACGGCACTGATGTAGAGCCGCCATGATAACTATTTTGGGGTCGTAGTCGTAACGACTGTCAAAGATGTTCCAATGACAACCGGGAATGGCTTAACCTACTTTCCGAGGCAAGGGGTAACATACCGCCAACTTCCTAATGCCTTGATCACACGTACCGAGTAAACGGGCGAGACAGTAAAATGTTTCTCGGCCAACACAGTGATATAAGCGAGTTGAGAGAAATTAGTAGAGTCAGTTAAGTTCTAATGAGACTACAATTTGGACACGATGGATCGTAAAAAGATTTGAACGAAGCGAAGTGACAAAAATCATGTCGGCCGAGTGGGGAGACGCGGAGACAGTGCAGGTTCAGACCTGCCGAGTGAGCGAGAGAGACAGTGCGGAGAAGCGGGAGGGTGGACACTCGGCCTAGTATGTAGAACGGGAGCCGAGCTACTGTCTCGCCGCTTCGCTCGGCCGAGCGCTCGGCGCCATGTTTATACCTACCGAGTACTCGGCCGAGAGCACTGTCTCGCCCGTTTGCTCGGTACGTGTGATCAAGGCATAGCTCCGGGCCATTACTGAGAAATTCCTTAAAGAAAATAGCACTTTTTGCCCGACCCAGGAATTGAAATCGAAGACTTGAGCGCTTGCGACGACTCGACCAACGAAACAGTCAGACGGACAGACAGACCAGACCATGTAAAAAGCTAGTCAGTACTCAGCTGCATCCGGGTAGACTAGAAGCTGACCCAACATACACACATCAAAAGTGTCTAGGGATCAACATATATTTTTGCAATAACTTTTCTCCTGATTGATATTAATTAAAATTTTCTTTAAGGATTCATCAAATAAAGTGTTTTCGTTTGACACAGTAACGATAAACCAAGTCACCTTTGCATTAATAAAGAAATTTGCCATTTTCCTAATAAAGGGATTTTTGACATTTGAACCACTAACATTAAAGTTCGAAAAAAAGACTGAAATAACAGTTTTCTTTAAAATGTTATTGGGTAACTTAAACAATTAATAATCCGTGTTTCTACCGCGAACACTAACAACACAAGAACATCGGTTTGGCATACTCAAAATGAGTTCATCCAAATCACGCTGTGGAATGGCCGCCCATGTTCGTTGCAACAACAAAAAAAGGTCTTCTTGCGACTGGATACCCTCCATATTCGGCAGAGCTCTTCTCTGTAGCATATCCCATGCATGCTCAATCGGGTTCAAGTCTGGCGACTGAGCAGGCCAGAGCAGGACATTGATGTTAGCTGCGGCGAGAGTCTGTCTTACAACTCTTGCGGTGTGCGGTCGTGCATTATCATCAGTGATCGGAGTAGGTAGATTGATTTTTGGTACTTGTATCATAAATGCACACAGAAAGAATAACATGGATAAGCCATTTTCCCGGAAAGTAATTCCGGTATTTCCGGATTCAATTAAACATTGTTAATGTTGGTAGTGATATTATTCCTACTCAATTCAAAATTTAAAGGAAGGTATAAAAACTAAATTAATTCATTATTTATCTGTTGAATAATAAAAACAATCTAATTCCGATCGAAGCTTTAATTTTTATTTTTTTTATTTTTAGCCTTTTATGGCTAGAACTTTTATAGATAGACATAAATTGTTGCACTTAAATTTAAATATTTTCATAGTGGTCATGGTAATTTGCATTAAGGGTAGAATAAATGACGGGGCCCCATAGAGGGCCAATGCCTACTGGGGTCGTGAGACTGTTCTAAGGATGCACCACGACTCTGAAACGTAAAGGGCATACGAAGGAACAGGTTGATTTTAGTCAGATTTTAGGACCAAAAAAAAAAAGGGGTAGAATAAAGAAAAAAGATAAAAATCAACATTGTTTATCGTTAAATATGTACATTTTACATTTATTCACATTTTTAATCTTCTCGGTATTTTTTTTTAATAATCCACCAATTCCGGAGGAATGTCCATATTAATATATACGTTTCGGATCAATGACCCCATTTCAATCTACCTACTCCGATCACTGATTATCATGCATTAACTGAAATAAGGGACCGATTTGCACTTGTAGAGGAACGATGACGTCAGATACAATCATCTCAGCATAAATTTGAGCGTTGAGGTTGCCTCTGATCCAAATCAACTCAGTTCTTCCGCCGATCCAAATACCCGCCCATACCATGATGGTTCCACCACTATAAGGATGGACTTCCTGGCAGGATTTTAATCGCTGTTGGCGTCCAGGGGTTCTCCAGTGTCGTATACGTCTTGTATCCGGTCTCATACCAAAACGAGACTCATCAGAAAAGCACACGAAACGCCATTGTTCTTCTGCCCAATTTCTGTGTTCAAGAGCCCATTGATATCGAATCCTACGATTGTGCATTGCTATAGGTGGTACCCGTAGCGGTCTTCGGGAATGAAGGTTCACTTCATGCAAGCGGTTTCTGACTGTTTGGTCGCTAATTAAGTTCCCTGAAGAGTGATGAAGCCTCACGGCTAACATCATGGCGGTTATTGTTGGAGCTCTTCGAGTTAAGATTTGAATGTATCGGTCTTGTCTCCGTGTGGTGCAGCGATACCGTCCTCCATGGCGCTCAGCCACGGTACCAGTGCTTCGGTAACGTGTCCAAAGTCGACTGATAACACTCTGACTTGTATTCAGAGCTAAAGCCACAGTACGTTGCCGGGAACCAGCTTCTATCATTCCCACGGCTCTGAGCATTTCTTCCCTGCTTAAATGACGTCGCCGCTCCATAATAACGTTGGTTTTAATCAGTAGTAGGGAAACAGTAGCACTAATAATGTCTTCAATGCGTTGTATGTTTTTATAGGGAAAATATTGACAGCTGATTTTCATCTTTTACTCGAATTTGATTAACAGTTCCTGTTTCAAATTATGAAATGCACCAAAAAGGATCCATATAAATTTATAAAATCATAAATTTATTACAAAGCCACATCTCAATCTCAAGAAATCCGCATAAAAATTCTTGATCCCTAGACACTTTTGATGTGTGTAGTTGATGTTGATGGTGACTTAACACGAATAGAAAGATGTACTATCGACCAATCTTCCGCATGCTCACCTTTAAGGCTATAATCGCATAGCACGGCTCACGACTCGATCGCCTAATTCATGTATTTTGACCAATAGGATACACGAAGCTTATTTTAGTAGTGTTCGTAATTGTAAGTATTAATATAACATTATACAAAACGCATATTGTCTCTAATTGGACGAAAGCAGGAAGGGATGTGGTTTGTCACTAGCTGCGCTTCTACAGAAATATTTTCTTAAGTGAGCATGCGTATGCGTATCTTTGGCCGATAGTACCTATAGACAGTCTTCTGAATCTGGATAAAAATTTGGCCAAGTGCGAGTCAAACTGGCCTATGAAGAGTTCCGTAGTAACTACGCAAAATAACTTTGTTTTTCATAGTGTTTGTATGAAAAACAAAGTTAAAATATAATTAAAATATAACTTTGTTGTTCAAATGTTTGCGGTTTTCGAAAATGTGCTATATCTCAAAAACTGCTGACCCGATCTCGTTCAAACCAATTTTCGTTGAAAGTTTTTATCAATATCTACGGCATATATTTTTTTTAGATTTTTCACTCTGTTATTATAGAAGATAGAGGGGGGGACATTTTACCACTTTGGAAGCATATATCTTTTAAACGATTGACTTTAAGAAAAATTTGGGTTGTAAAAACCTAAATTTTATTTTAAAAGACCTGATACCACATACGTATAAATTTGATGGAAAAATATATTTTTAGTTTCAGTTTCATATATGGGGGTATTAAAATCGGAAAGCTGTTCACAGAATACATCTACCTACTAAGTTTCCCATGTGTAGTGCTAATAGTTTGGGAATAAAATGGCTGTGACATATGGACGGACGGGCAGACAGACATGACAAAACTATAAGGGTTCCGTTTCTTCAATTCGGCTACGGAACCCTAAAAATTTATACAATAAAGTTCAGTTCCAGGCCATGTAAATTCGGTACGTAGCCGATAGTTACCCAATCATGAACCGACTTCGATGAGGGTCGCTTGACCTTGATTATTATTTCGCTCAACTTCTACCAGCATTGACCCTGAGGATTCATATAATTGACTATTTTACGTAGGTTTGTAAGTGCCGATCTGTTACAAAACTTAAGAAGCTTATTTATTTATTTAATTTTACAAAGTCCCAGACCCGGTTCAACTATTTGTAGTCCATACAAACATCTGGTATGGTGTGGGAATCGAACCAGCGATATGCACTGCAACATCCAATCGCTCAAACACTGCGCTAACCGTGTCATCAAATAAGTAAGTTCGTCTGTTGCTTAATTAATTGCTATCTGTAATCACAGCCAGAAGTCTCTGATTAACACTTTGTTCAATAAGGACGAAAACCAATCACAAACAAGTCCACACGACCCAAAACATAAAACACATTACTAACATACCAACTATTTATTGTCTTTGTAAGGGACATATCTGGTACAAACCCGATCCAGTTGTCCAATGGCTGTTTCGCAAAGTTGTTTATTAATTGACAATTTATTGGCTAATACACCATTATTGAAAAGGGTGGATGAAGGGATGTTGGGATGTTAGGGCAGCTCGAAAGTTCGTTAAAGACTTAGGGTGGTGGCACACTGATATGTGGCTCCAAATTGCAAAATAACTATGCTCTTCAGTAATATTTTTTAGAAATCTTAGTATCAAAAACGAAGAGAATAATGTTTCTTTCAGACTTTTTTTTTTATATGGCCTTTGTGCCAAGTCTGGTCAGACATTTAAACTTGCCGAGGTCAGAACGAATAGAGGGACAGATGGACAGATAGACTAGAGACTTAGATTTTTGCAATTATAGAATGGCAGTATCATTAGTAATAATTATGACTGTTATTCTGACATAATATAATTGCATGAGATCGTTTAAAATATTGTATTGGTGTAAATGCAAACTAGCATTAATAAAAATATAACTGTACCTACATTTGGACACCGCTTGACGGTATAATACAGTGGATCTAATATAAAATAGTATGTAACATCTTGTCTACCTGTTTTATGCAAATAAGTGTTTTGATGGATTGATTGAGTATGGATTCCTATCAATTCAATTAAAAACTTCATTGTGCCAAATATGGCACATATTGATTGAGTCTGATAGATTTTGTACAGAATCATTTCTGCCATTTATATTATTCAATAGACTGTCTATTATTAGAATTGATGTCAACATTACGGTAAAGAACAGTAAATTTAGTTGTTTTATATTGATTTTATTAGCCAAGCTATTCGTGCTTGTCTTAACAAATATCTAAATTTGCTCTCACTGAGAGACATGGCATAACTTAAATCGCTGGCTCTAAACGCTTGTTTGTGTAAAAATTTCTCATTGAGAAAAGAAAATTCGAAGCACAATTTTTTTTTTGAGCCGTGTCTTAAAAAGGTTGATTAGGGGGCGAAGTATCTGTAAAAGACATGTTCTAGATTTGGCAATGCAAAAACTGATTACTTGTCTTTAAAAGACAAATGATATTAATTTTAAAATTGGTTATTTAATAACATTTTTACACGTCATTCTTTTTCGTAACTTTAAAGTAGATGAGGTCAGAGTTTCCTAACTAACTACCCTGATAAGAAATATTTGAAGAAGGTAAAGTGTCTGTAAAAGACATGATTGTTCTAGATATTTGGCAATGCAAAAGCTGCTATCAACATATAACAAACTTCTCTTTAAATGACAAATTATATTACTTTCTTAAATTGGTTATTTAATTACATTTTTACACGTCACTTTTATCGTAAATTAAAACTAGATGAGGCTGGTGTTTCCTGAGAAGAATCACCGAAAGAAGTCGAAAGGTCACTCGCTGGGCTCGCTCGTCACATCGTAGACCTCATCTATCGCTTACCTTCAGGCGAGATCGAGGTCAAGAGTGGGCCCATCAGTAATAAAAAAAAATTAAGATAGCCATTGTATAAAACGCCTAATTTTTGTTGGAGCTAGACCTACCCTCAAATTACTCTAAAGCAATTAGCCCCTTCTCCACCCACAAAACTAAACCCCTATACTTTACATGTAAGGCTACATTGAACCATCGCTTAACAAACTTCGGCACTACACTGTCGGGCAATTTTCAGAGCCCAGCCGATAAATTGCGAGACCATATAGCTAATAAGTGGCAAGATAGTGTACTGTAGTGTTGGGATGAGTTATGTCGATAAGTTGTATAAGCAAGATAAAGTAATAGGCAATTAATTAGTGTTGTGAACACATGAATTATTTATCAGATGGTTAGTAAAGAAGACTAAATGTATCCTATGGTTTGGCGTGAGGCGAATTATCGCAATTAGTATGATTACGTTCTTGCTTGGGTATATACAACGTGTAATTTAAAGGGTATATACATACCAAGTGCATGGCTTCTTTGGATGATGTCACTTATTTTGAGCTGAAACTTTGCATAGAGACTCCATACCAGATGTTGTCTTCAGCCCTTTTGGATATATATGGGGTTTCCGTTACACGTTGTATAGGTCTTGTTAAAAGTGATCTACGTTGAGATCAAAATCTGTAAAACATAATTATTTAAACAAATTAATGAATACTGTGAATACTCAATCAGGCCAATATGTATGAAAGAATGTGAAAGAAATTTGGAGCAGAGATAGATAATTCTCCGGAAAAGAACAGAAGCTAGGTACTTACTATCCCGCGATTAAAGTCACAGGCAACAGCTAGTTATTACAACATTTTGATAACATTATCGCCTACCAAGCTCGTTCCAAAATATATCCAGGTGGGCTTTTAGTCGAATCAGATGTATCTAAATACTAGTGCTTTATACGGCACGACTGCCTATATAACTTCGAAAATATTTTGATAACACAATCCCTTCAAAAAAACTATAAAGGTCTCGAAGATTAAGTCAACACGGGTCGCTCGAAAAGCGGCTTATATTCCAGATCTAATTTCCCCAATTTCTTTTACTTTTAACAATAAAAAATGGCGGAACACCAAGGCTGGACTTCACAAAAAGGTCCAAATCTCAGGCCCCTGGACACAGCTATCCGCAATAATTAGGTTAAGTAGACCGTTTCAAGGACGTCCGCGCCACAATTTGACGTTTAGGATCTTAGCTGTCATCCCTTCGTCTTGTGGGAGCCTCTAAGCGGTCAGATTATGGTCCTTAAGATATTTATTACTTGTGTGTAGGCTTTTCGGTGGCTAACAAAGGACTGGTTAGTTTTGTAAAACTATTGGTTTCCGCAAAAAAGTTAGGCTTAGTTTTTGCGGAGATAAAGGGCAATCGAATCGATAAATAATTAAATAAGTCTTTTCGTTAGATATGTCATACGGGGAGGGTTAAAAACATTTTTTTAATAAACATTTTGGACACTTAGAATTTATCCTGTATCGTTTCGGTGTGGAAACCAAACCAGCCACATGTAGCGAAGCAGTCACTATATCACTGTGTCAGTCATGTCACCAATGTTTTATTCAATTGTGTAACAATTTTTTCAACAGAATCTAGTGAATAGATTTTGTGCAAATAGACAGTGACACACGGACAAACAACCAAACACATGCATGTTTTTATAGGGTTTAAATTTTTCATACAATCTTTACAAACCATAAAAATGTATAAGTAATATAAAAGTCACAATAACACTTCATTCACAGATTGGCAAGAAGAATTGAATGCATTACCATTATTATACAAACCAACTGCTACTATTGTAAAATTTGTAGATAGCTTTTAACCAATAAACAATCCATTTAGGTACCCTCTTTGTAGATTACTCGATAGAATAATATTTATCTAGTGTGACAGTCAGCATCTTTTTCTTTTTTCTAATAACATCGATATCGAGGTCCCCACATCACTAAAAGTAATGGGGTCGGGAATTTTACCACCTTGCAATATTGGGGGCCGATTGGATCTCAGGGGTGGGCAGGCCCATGTTGGACAGTACACGAATATGTACGTACGAATATTTGAGTTCTAGCAAGTAATAAATGTTAGGATTGTAGAGAAATGACTATGTAAATTAGTTAAAGTTTACAATGTACATACATATATTGTTTGTAGAGATGTACTACTAAGGTTTCGTAGTTAAGACTATGTATAGATTGGGTATTTTGGGAGAACCGAACAAGTTAGAATCGGTAAGAGGTTCCGATTTTCGTAACCAGTTATTTTAAAACTAAAGGTTCATAAAGGTTTGCTTTCATCGAAAAGTATTTAAATTTGTTTTTGTTTTAACAAGTAATTAGCTCTTTCATTGGAATAATCTAACGTTTGATCTAATCCTATAAAACAGGCAAATAAATCATAAACAAATTAAGATCAGAAAAATAAAATAACCAATAAATAACTGTAAACTGGGGGTCTTTAAGTCAATAGTGAATAGGTTACTTCTAGACAAGCGTGCTTCATCTTCGACCACATCATCGCTTACCATCAGGTGAGATGGTGGTCAAACGCAAGCCTGTAACCAATACAAAAAAAAAACCAAGAAAATTACTCTAACCATCCAAAGGTTGTCTCTAAATAATTGCCGTGTCATAAGACCGCCCAATGTACACCAGTTTTATTATTTTTATCCATAGAAATATTATATGGTGTACAATTAAATATATAATCACCAAATTATTTTTTACTTCTCTTCCATCTGTAAAATTTAAAACATGCTGATATGCGGTGTAATTTCACCGATTCATGTAAAAACAAACAAAATCGAAATAAAACAGGATCGCTTTAATATTAACATAAAACTATAATTAGTCTAAAGACTGCAATGCCAACTTAAACCATTCTCCTACAAACTCTCTCCCTGGCACATTCTTTACAAAGTTATCCCTCGCCTAGCATAGTTATTAGCAGTATCCTCGCTAATTATGCCACCTAAATTACCCTTTCGCGAGAAATGGGGTAATGGTGCACACGATGGAGGGACTACCTGTCACATCAGAGGTGCCAGGTTTAAAAATGGGGCAAAACGGAATTTTGGTGCTTGCAATTCCGTTTTGGTTCTCTTTGTGAATGTGTCATTGTATCTTCCTGTAGATAGATAGATAGATAGAATATACTTTATTGTACACCAATCATTAAATCACACTTAAATAACAATATTGTAAAAAAATTGGTTACAATGGCGGTCTTATCGCTGAGAGTGATATCTTCCAGACAACCTTTGGAATGACTTTACGAACATTAATTAAAATGGGGAGGCTATATTAGTGTACTACTTTACAAATACTCATCAAAACAGAAAAACTAACAAAATACAATTATACATATATATAAATACAATACATAAATTATATAAATATATAATGTGTTCCTTAACAACGTGTGGTTTTAACAAAGGAATAATCATAAGTTTGAAAGAAAATGATTGGCAACCGAGCTTTTAAAAACAGCGAGTGACTGAGCTTGTCTTGCTGACACCGGCAATCCATTCCACAACCGGAAAGCTAGCACCGTAAACGAATGGTCGTAAAATTTCCTGTAGGTTAATTTATTTGTTATATGCTTTATAGTACTTTGTTGTGAGCTCGTGACTAAATAGTTCCAACCACACGAGTCGGTATTCAAGGTTAAGCAACGGTTGCCAAGGTCAGTCCATAGATGGGACCATTAAACATATCGAGATTTCTCGGTGCCTCGTAAAGCACGTTAATCCATCATTTGCACATCTTTGACTGTCGTGACTGATAGTCAGAAGCCTGAAATCTGTCTCTGGTCTGGCCAAGGGATATCATGTTACCCAGTTACTGGGTTGTGGAGGTCAGATAGTCAGACGCTCCATGTATAACATTAATACTCAGCTGCATCCGGTTAGGTAAAAAGGGGACTTAATGCGGTATGCATTCTTCAACCGTCAGCCAAGAGATACCGTGGTAGATGCAATAGTAGATGCAGTAAAAAAAAAAAATTAAATAAGAGAATTGATCATTAAAAAACAATTAAAACAAAAAACAGCGATGAGGAGGAGTACTTCGACGCCTAAGCTTGTTTTTTGCTTTTTATTTAATTTTTTTATGTACATAGTTAGGTTTAGCAGTGCTTTTTTTTTAATTTAATGTTTTATTTTGAATAAATTGGAAAAAATATGGACAAATTATGTACTAGTTACTTAACACGTTGGCTGACAGTGAGCGCTTACCCTGACACCACATTACGACAGTAGAATTTTCCATACTCAATGACAAATCAACGCAGTACCCGTGCACAAGCAAGCAATATGAAACTACCTACAAAATACTCGTGTTACGGCAGTAAGAAATATGAAATTGCTCATGATATGACAGTGGATACTGCTCTTCATAATATTTATATGAAAAATTATTTATTTATTTTATTTTATTATTTATGTACACACAGTAAAATACATTAAGATAAACATAATTATAATATCTGAGTACAAAGGTACTGCTTATTTCTTAAGAAATTTCTTCCAGCAGACCTGCGAAAGGAGAAGTGAAAAAGAAATGTAGACAATAGTGTGTGAGAACAAGAAGAGAAATAAATATGAATATGTGAAGTCTAAAACTAAAATATTAAATATACTTACACATACTTACAATGCAATAAAAATAACATATACTTAAATAAATACATAATGTTAGAATATATAAACATATAATATAAATATATACATAAATAATTAACACAGTTAAGAGAAAAGGTAATGCTCTTTTAATCGACATTTGAATAGAGATATAGTTTTTAAATCACGAATGCTAGGCGGAAGTGAGTTCCACAATCTTACAGCATGGACAGAGAAGGAATAAGAGTAGTAGCTAGTTTTATGAGGATGAGATTTAAGGAGGGATCTAAGGTGTGATCTACACGGTACGTCGTCGCTAGAACGAGCGTAAGAAAAACGCTCACGCAGGTAGGAAGGGTAAGACGGGTTGTGTAGAATGTTGAAGAGGAGACACAAAATCCTAGTGTTCCTGCGAAGACGGATTGGGAGCCACTTGAGTTGCTTGCGAAGGTGAGAAACATGGTCATACTTTCGAAGACCGAAAACAAAGCGAATGCATAGATTTTGCAAGCGCTCAAGCTTGTTTAATAGCTCCTCGGTAGCATCCAAATAGCAGGCATCGGCATAATCTATAATCGGCTGAATACTTACTCTTAAAATTAAGTGACCCGTCCCTCGACGTACTGTCATCACGCACCATTTTAATTTCCCGCCTAACGACATAATGTCAGCGAACGTGTTAAAACCAAAAACATAATTATAAACACAGATAAAATAAATCCATTTGGTGAGATGGTAGACAAGAGTGAGCCTATCAACAATAAACTTTATCCAAATACATTTATTGCTCATTTTTTTTGTATTCCCAAGTATACAATTAAATCACAGCCCAACATAACTAATTCCCCAAACATTGATAACTAGAAACATCATCAAACCCCCAACTTCACAGTCAAGCCGCGACGTAATATAGGAAGCGGTAAGGATAAATGAATTAGGGCCCTTAACACATACCAATTTGTCGTCCAGCTAATAGATTCGCCTAGTTATTGTGGCTCAAGCGAGAAAAATGATCTTAGACGTACCTCATTTAATGACAGGAATCCATCTGCTTAATTTTTTCCGAACTTAAAAAAAAATACGTGAACTAACGATGTGGGTAGAATACACATTACTGGCAATCTTCTTAACCTCTCCAACTAAGCTAAATATGCTTGTGTCTGGAGTGGCGCGACCTGCATATATGTGTCTGGAACTCGCGATCTATATATATACAACGTGTAACAGAATAAACTAAATTCTGAATCGATTTCCGTCATAAAAAAATAGGTGTTAAATTTTGACGGAAAATCTTTCATTTAACTTAAAATGGAAACAGTATCATGACAAATTAATACAATCATTAATTCAAGGAAATGCGCTTGTGTGCGTGTCAGCCGCTAACATTGCATGTGTGTATGCGTCTGCGTATGGATATTGTATGACGCACATACGTTTTGCGTTTTGTAAGGATAACTATTTTATAAAAATGTCTATGTTTGGTTTCAATTTATTTAGTTACAGTTATAAAGACACAAGTCTGGAGTGGGTTCACAGCAATAGTGTAATGAGTTGGGTTCGAACCTTATCCATTACACTCAACTATGTTGGGGTCATTGTTTTACATGAAGGGACTGCCTATCTGACCTACAAAACCCAGTAACTGGGTAATTTGATACTCTTTGGCAAGATCAGTGTCAGATTTTCTGACTTGTGACTACTCAACGACTGTCAAAAATGTACAAATGACAGCTGGAACCGTCGACTTGCGTGCTTTCCGAGGTACACAGGATTCAATATAGTTTGTAGCGAGTGGACTGTATTTAATTGAAATTCTGAACTGGTAATTACATAAGATGGCTTTATTTATATTCTTTACAAATTTTAGAGAAGTAATACAAATTATAGAGTTTAGCTTTAATTTAGGAAGAGAATTTCGGTCGACTGCCGACTGCGGTCGCATTGCCAGGGTCCGGCTCTTTTATATATATGCACCGATCCGCGGGGGGCGCGAATCGGCCATATTTTGCTATCGACCAATGGCAACGCGTGAAGCGACTGACCATATAAGGTAAAACGATGCGAGGCTCCGTCGCTACCTACCGTCCTACCACATCGTTACCTTATATGGGTACGTATTTAAATCTAACAATAGCATGGGGCGCTATATTACGTTGCTGTTGTGCACAAGTTAGTTTTTAAATAGTTGGCCATGTTTGAGTTTCTCCGGGCTTATGTCGGGAAAGACTGAACCGATTCTAATGGGGCTTTCACTAGAGCTATTTATATTCTAGTATACAATTAGATTGTAATATTGGTAGGTACGGACTTCCAATAATATCGAAGACGTCTTCCAGTCTAACCGAACAACTGCGTATCTGACCTCCGCAACATTTAATTCTCCATCCATTACTCGTACAATATTCTTCTCACAGAACGTAATAACGTATTAATTAACCTTTCAGCTGCCGAAAGGTATTTCTTTCCTTTCAATTACAACGTTATATTATGTCAGGTAGTCTGATTGGTGATCGCAGTCAATCAGAAGGACGATAATGAAGGTTGCTACCGTATTAGTTTCGTGTATATAATATCAGATGCGTAGTTAGGGCTGCCATCCGTCCGGATTTCCCCGGATTTGTCCTAGTTTGGACAGCGTCCGTGGGCATCCGGGGGATTTTCCCTATAAGCGTCCGGGTAAAACCCGGATTGGTCTTACAGATACCAACAAGCACGATCTTTGTATTTCATCTTATTGTTTTTGTTAAGTTGATTAATTTAAAAAAATCTTATTATTAATAAACTTCTGTCTACAATATTACTAGTATATAAAAACCATAATTAAACATCATTGTTTTTAGTTTCAAGTACAAAAATGAATTTTCTACGGTGTCCGGGGAAAATTGCGATTTTACCCAAATGTCTGGGGTTTATGAAGTCTTTGTCTGGGGCTGGCAATTTTGGTGATGGCAGCCCTATGCGTAGTAGCTTTGACAAAATAATGAAAGATTGTTTTGGGAGAAACAGTGTTGTTTTTCGTGAAGATAGATCAAATTTTCGATGAAAATTTTTCAAGTGAGAAGTATTTCCTGCATACATTCCGATTTGTCCTATATCTTCCAGTGAAAGTCTTATTAAAATCGGCTCAGACGCTCAAGAGATTAGGTCCGACAAACAGACAGACGGACAGAAGTTTCTTGGTGTTTTAGTACCTATATATTGTGCACATAACTTCAAGCACATGAAAAACACCGTTATTTTCAAATCACAGACGGACACTTCAATTTTATTTATACGCATACATAGAAGATATTGATATGTTATATTGACTGAGGGCCTATAGATAAAGTAATAAAGTCTGATATGATGCGTTGCGTGTTAGTGGGGTTGCCTCTGTTCTGTTCTGTTCTAGTCTGGAAATTGGAATGTTCGCAGATAGGCATGTCAAGTTTTAGTCAATAATATTATTAACTAAATAAACGGTACTTCACGCCTGGACAGCTTCTAAATCTATATACAGCACAGGTCCGTTCCTGCGTGGAGTATTGCAGCCACTTGTGGGATGGCTCTGCAAAATACCAAGTTGCTGCACTGGACTCTATCGAGCGCAGGGCTAAAAGGCTTATAGGCGACGTGGTGCTGGTGAACAAGCTTCATAGCCTGGCTCATCGGCGAACCGTTGCTTGCCTGTCGGTTTTCTACAGATTGTACTTCGGGGAGTGTGCGCAGGAGCTCCATGACCTGATTCCTCCATCTCTCTCTCACTACCGGTCTACCAGACGCACGGCTGGGTACCACCCACACTTGATTGATATACCGTCTTGTCGTACCAAGCCCTTCTCTTCCACATTTTTGTGCGCACAGCCAAGCTGTGTCATTCTCTGCCGGCTTCTGTGTTCTCTGCCACTTATGACCTTTCAGCCTTTAAAGCACGAGTAAATAGGCATCTTCTGGGCTCGCTCGTCCCATCTTAGACCTCATCTATCGCTTACCATCAGGCGAGATTGAGGTCAAGAATGAGCCCATCAAAAATAAAAAAAAAAACTTAAAATGTCCAAAATGCGGTGAGTTGAATGTGACAATGGTAGCGGTGTCGATCACAAAAACCAAACGAGTAAGAGGGTAGACCGATTCGTCTGCTCATAAACGTCCACCCGCAATTACTTCAGTTCATCCGTGATCATGGCGCTTGTAACAGTGCCGATATATCGGAAACATGAAACAATACAATACACATGGTAAAATCCCGTTTAAAGTTCCAATGATACTGTTTAGTCAATAAATGCATTAAATGACATTTATAATTAATTAAATAGACAATTAGCGGCCCAGTGTTTGCAGGTACGACTAATGAGTTGTAAATTGTGGGAACCCAGACACATTGCATAAATTTTCCGGCATCTATGACTGAAAGTCTAAGGTTTATGAGTTTTTAGGTAGACATCTCTTGAAAATTCTTACACCAATAGAAAGCTACATTAATCTTGAGCTATTCACGCGAGCGAAACCGCGGGCAGAAGCTAGTGTACTATGAATACAATGATTATACTACTGTCAATACGTCTACTAACGCATGGTTTCCCGAACTGTGCTATAAATTTTCATTGGCCGGACATTTATTTTACAATTTCTAGCGAAAATTCTCAACTTTCACAACGTTGATATTCTATTAAAAACACAGCTGAATACATTCACTTTTAGAAAAGAAAATTAATGCTAATAAAAAAACTAAGGGTACTGAAAAAGTTAGTCCGTTTACTCTCAAAGGAGCAATACTGTTTGAGGACCGAACGACGAACCAATGTTATACTTGCCTTACGTAGTTTAAAGGTGAGGATAAAATACATGAGAGGAGCGTTTTTGGACATTTATAAAATGTATAAGGAGAGATAATAATACAAATCAATTGCAAATACACCTTGAATATTCATATTCAGGGCAGTTATTCCATCGCTTCCGTGGACATGTACCACACGAGCGCACTGTGACTTAGAGTTTATGTGGAATGTTACTAACATAGGTTTAATATAATAATATAATATAATATAATATATATTTTTTTTTTTGACAAAAACCTTACAAATTTCTTAAAACTAGCTTATTTACAATTTGTGGAAGGCATACATAAATATTTCAACCCTGCCTCCTAAACTAGGATATCCTGTGTCTTAGGAGGCAGTGTTCTACTGTCGCTTGGACTTAGTTTTAACCCTTATAAGAAACCGTACAATCGCTAGGTATAAAGATAATATACATATATATATATATATACACAGTGAATATAAACAAGAAAAATATGAGATTAACTATTTGTAAGCGTGGGCGTGTGCGTTGCGAGTGTGTAAGAGAGTAGAAACCGTGGGAGTGTGTACTGTGTATGGGTGATTATGTGTGTGAACGTGTGCGTGCGTGCGTGTGTGTACGTGCGTGTTTGTTTGTGTGTGTGATCATGTGTACAATTGTTGACATTGTATTATAATTATATATATACATGTTTGTTTTTTATTTTACATGGAACTTTGTTTTTGCTGAGCCACGCCATTTGTAAGTCCGGGTATGTGTTTGTGACTTTTAGAATTATTTATATTAAGGGCAACAGCAGTTTCTCGGTTTGCGCATAGTCCAGAAGATACAGGAGATTTTGCAACTTATTTTTGGCGTCGTGATTGTTGAGACTAGCTACAGATGATGTTCTATTAATATTTCTATAGATTATTGAGCTCAACACGTAAAGTTGTCTTTTGGCAAAGGAGGTTTTATGCGACACGGTCGAGCAGTTTGTCCTATTTCCCCGTTTGCCTGGGTTTGGTGGTGGTATTTGCTTGTGTTTCCAGAGTGTGGCTCTGAGCACAAAGAGCTGTCTCACAGTTAAGATTTTATGTTCTGAGTATAGCTGATGTGTGGGATACCGGAAGGGTTTTTTGAACATTACTTTAAGTACTGCCCTTTGTGCTCGTTCCACATCTAGGAACTTTGTTTTTGCTGAGCCACCCCATGCTAGAATGCAATAACTGATGATGGACTGGCACAGAGCACTGTATACCATTTTTAAGATCTCTTGGTCAGCAGAGTGCCTTAACGATTTGAATACGTGAATAGTTTTCCTAACTTTGCAGGCGGTATTCTCTATCTGGTTGTACCATTTCAGTCCCTCATCAACCATTACACCCAGGTACTTGACAGATGTGGCTTGGGGCAGTGATGGACAAGTGCATGTTGTGGGATCTAGACACGTATGGGCTTTGATAGTGTAAGTTCTGGGGGGTTTCGTTTTCGAACTAATCGTGAAGGGAATATAGTTTGTTTTTTGGAGGTTAAGTGTTAGTAGGTTTTTGTTTAACCACTCTTTCACTATTTGTAGTGATATTTCAGCGTTTGTTTTTACTTCGGACCAGTTTTTACCATGCACCACAATGGCGGTATCGTCGGCATATGTAAATATACTAGCAGTGGGTAAGGTTAAGGTGCAGAGATCATTTATATATATTAAAAATAATGTTGGGCCAATGACACTACCTTGTGGCACTCCGTAAGATATGGTCTCCTCCCCGCTGATGTGTGAACCTATTTTAACACAAATTTTTCTTCTCACTAGGTAACTTTCGAAGAGGTTATGTACAATGCCTCGTATACCGATATTTTCCAGCTTGGAGAGGAGGGTGGGAACAGAGACTGTGTTTCTATTTAAGTTTCTATTTAATAACTCAATTAATTTGTATTATTGAAATATACAACGTGTAACGGAAACCCCATATCTATCCAAAAGGGCTGAAAACAAATCTGGTATGGAGTCTCTATGCATAGTTTCAGCACAAAATAACTGACTCAAAGAATTGATACCAAATTATTGGTTTCATATATTTCTTGAATACCAATCATAACAAACGTGTCACAGCACTACGAGGGTCAATAACTTTCCACGTCACTTGCCAATAACACAATAATTCTTTTCGTTCTTCTTAAGTTGAAAAATTCGGTCTCTGGTATCAGTGTATTGGAATTTGTAATAAGTTCTACACACGTAGACTTAGGATTACAAAACCCTTGCCATATCGTTTGTTATCCAAAGAAGCCATGCACTCGGTATGTATATACTCTTTAAATTACACGTTGTATAGTATGTTAGCTTGTCACGTTCGAACCACATCCATTACACTAGTGGCGTGAACCCATTCCAGACAAGCATATTTAGCTTAGTTTGAGGGGCTAACAAGATTCTACCCACATTTGCGTACAGTTCTAGTGTTTTACATGACCTATCTGATACTCCACAACCCAGTAACCGTACCGTTTTTAGCCACTTCAAACTTCTTACAGATACCACATAAATACGACAAAATAACATAGTTTGTTGGGTATTAAATAGACCTCAGGAGAAATCCCTTTACAGTCTCACCAGGGATGTGCCCTAATAGGCGACATAGGGGGTTCCCGAGTGGTCTTTGAAAAGGTAACGGGAACCTTTCTGTGTGCTGATGGTAATCACTGAGGTGGTTTTAGTTAGGTAGAAATCCCAGAGTCCCTGGTCTTTCCCCAAAAGTATTAAAAAGACAAAATAGTATCCATTTTCTCTATTTATTTGTAACGAAACTATAATGTATTCTTCGTCATCTTTCTGCGAAACCTCTCACATGCCTAATAGATACAAATAAAGACTCCCAAAAATCAAAAGAAAAGCGTTTACATATCGCCCCGCTAAACGCTCCTCTTATAAACATAGTTTTAGCCATAAACTAAGGCACTGATGTAGCAATTTTTTTACTGCTGTCAAAAATTCGATAGACCGATGTCTAGATGTGATCCCAGGATTATAGCACTACTATAATAAACGCGAAAGTTTTTACGAATGGATATATTGGTGTTTGTTACACTTCCAAGCAAAATCTTCTGAACGGTTTTTGATGTTACTTTACAATAATATTAAACATCACAAATTCACAATTACTTACCGCGGGTATGTTTTTTTTTTTTGAAGAATTTTGTACATTTATAAGTTATATATAACACAGGCTTTATGCCTAATTAGACACCAGCTCCTCACATATCTAAGGTCATAAGCTAATAATGTTCCTGCATATCTAAGTTATGTTATTGAAAGACTGAAAGAAAAGACGTTTATTGACACATGCCAAGAGTACACACAATAACAAAACATAAAACAACATATAATGATATCAGAAATAAGAGTATAAAATAAGAACTGATTACTGACACGATTAATCTTTATTGTATAATTATGTTTGTCTTATTATGTGAGGAGAAATAAATGATGTCTTGATTATAATTTATTATACACATATAACACGAGCAAAACCACGGCCAAAACCTAGTCTTAAAAAAATTAAATTCCCACCTAGTATGATTAAAACAGCTTGTAGAAAAGTGCTGGCTTGAAAAAATAATTTCATTTTCGAGAGCAAATGCTGCGAAAATGCAGAATTTATTTTAAATTGAAATTGAATTCGTTGATTCTAAAATCAATTTATTTTAAGTGTTATTTCTGATCCCTTTCGCTGATCTTGCGTATCTTTAAATGGCCAGTGCATACATGAATGTTATATCTAATAATATTGCTTGGTGCTTGTGTATTCATGAGAACCTTTATACTAATTTCAAGAAAAACATAGATTTGAAAAAAAAAAATGCAAATTGAAGGGTACAGACGAAAAATAGGACATGTCACTTATTTTTTTTATATTTGTGCTGTATGCATTACCTATATATTGTCTGTGGTAATTTCATACATTCGCAATTCTAGAGGTTCTACAAAAAAAAACTGCATCTAATCAAACTGAAATGCATCCTCAATTTTATATAGGGTATATTTTGAGCAAAACATTGCAATCACATTATGAAATAAATTGTATTACTATTTTTGTCTTTCATCAGCTTTTTATAACAAATTCTTAGCTAACTATTACCTCTTCATCTCTTCCAGTACCACCAAACAAGACCGTCATCTCCGGAGTAAAGGACCACGCGACACAAGGAACCCTGCTGACTCTCACCTGCAAAGCATCAGGGGCGAAGCCAGCAGCCAGGATCGAATGGTACAACGGTACACAGAAACTGAGTGCTGAGGATCAGAATATTCATGTGAGTTTAATTATATTTATTTAATTAATTTTTAATTTATTTATTTGATTAGGACAACATAAATCCATGGTGTTAGTAAGTATACATGCTTAAAACTAATGTTAGTATCAAACAAAAAAAAGTATGACGAAATACAAGTAATAACGGATAATTAAATAGTTGTGTACATCTTATATGAGGGATGAACAGGTAAGTATCTACTTGTTAATCACCCATACAAAATGTCTAAAAATAGGGGGGTAAATATTCTCCGCAACAGTTTCCAGAATGCTGTAACAGATAGTTTAGCTTCTTGATTTTGGGCTTAGAGTTGAAAATCCAGTTTGTGTGACACGTTTGAGTTTATCGAGAAACGGGCCAAAAGACTCATTGGCAATGATGCACTGGTCGAGTCAAAGCCTTGAACATCAGCGACGAGATTTTCCATCGGTTACATTTTGGGGAGTGTGCGATGGAATTGCACAACCTGATTCCTCCGTCTGTGTCTCCTGCTAGCTATAACGTAGGGCTCTTTAAGTCAAGAGTGAATAGGTTACTTCTAGATAAGCGTGCTTTGTCTTCGACCAAATCATCGCTTATCATTGACAAAGCAATTGGTAAGTATGATTTCGTTTATGAATGGTGAATAAGCCTTAAATTCCCGACAAAAATTAAACAAGACAGACGTGAATCTCAAGACAGTTTACAGGAAAATGTTAATAAGGAATATTCTTCACGATCAGGAAACACGGTGGATGTCGAAATTCGAGTAATAACCGGGTATCTGCCCCCTAAGTTAAGGTTGCCACAATTAAAAGGAAATGTAAATACATTTAATTTGTTTGACGCTTTTGAAGACGGTTGCGAATAAAAGGGAAGTCGTTTTACGTTGTTAGGAAGTCGTTTGGGTTTGTGTTTTTGGTAGAGAGCTTTATTAAAGTTTAAGATCTAATACGTATAGGTGGTTAAATTAAAATAAGTTTCGCGTTATACTGTTGTTCAATTCAATTCATTTATTCAATAACAATTTTTACATGATGTCTGAATTTCTATAAACAAACATTTATATAAACTATTACTGAACTTTAAATCTTTACAATTATATAAAATACATTAAAAACAGAAAAAATAACAATCATAAAAATATTTTGTGTCAAATTACCAATTATTATCAAAATTATATTAAAATAAAAAATAATCATCAACAATATAGAAGTCTAACATCATAATTCATTAATAAGCATAAAAAAAAAAAATCATAAAAATACTCTATGTCAAAATGCATATTATTATCTAAATTACAATTAGTTAAATTAAATTACAGTTAGTTAATAGAAGACATACGCTCCGAAACATAAATAGCCGATTCTAGCCTCACAGTTGCTACTTTAAAGTTAAACTGATCGTATTAAGCAACAATAGCTTAATGGCTAAAGCATCGGCCTTGTGATGGAAAGGTTGCAGGTTCGAACCCCACCCATTTCACTATTGTCGTGTACTCACTCTAGACACGAACATATTTAGCTTAGTAGGAAGGGTTGACAAGATTGCCAGTAATGTGAATTTTACCCACATTGCTGGCTTTTTAACTGTGGTCCATAGATACAAACTAACATAAATACTTCAATAATACAAACCAATTGAGTTAGTAAAAAGAAACTTTAACCTACGTTACTACCACTTCAAATAAGCGCTACTCAAAACTCATAAAAAAAAACTCAAAACTCAAAATGTTTTATTTCACATAGACCTAATACCGTAAAAGCAAGGCTCGGATACCGGTTAAATTTTCAAACCGGTATGATGTACTTGACTCCAAAACCTTTACATTCGGTTTCGTTCGCATAAACCGGTTTTTTTAAACCGGTGTTTGGAAGAGCATTACATAGAGGTTTTTTCGGATTAAACGGTTTAGAGCAATAAAAACCGGTTAATACAGACGCACGATAAACAAACGTCGCGCGCTGTTCAGTTGCTATTCAGTCGTAAGATTTTTTTTGATTCGGGTCGAACGTTTATTTATGTCATTGCATCAATAAGCTCCGCAGGCTGTAAAAACATAAAAAAAATGGTTAAGTATCTAATATCTTTTTGGTGAAATTAAGTTGATAATGACGATAAATAATCGGTAAACATAATATTACGTTTCACCACGGAATAGATGAATAAGGTTGGAATGGTAATGTGGGCGTGGCAAGCGCGCCACATTTATGATACGAAAATCATAGCTCGACCGATTAATTCATTCACCGCGTTTAGTGCACTTCGGATTACTTCGGAATACAGAGCTCTGCTTTAAAATGCCGTGTTGTGCAATTATAACCTGTAAAACAAAAAGTTAGACCGCAAGTATAGAGCGTGGAGGTATATCTTTCCATCGGTAAGTCGAAAATAACATTTAATTACAATTTTATTTGTACTCGACGCAATGACCAAGTCCTTCCGCCATCGGAACTTTAAATAAGACTGCTCTCTGCGCTCCTCTGCGATCTATTTATACCCCGGCCTATGAGTTCTAGAACATTTTTGTAAAATCTAATCACTGCCTATATTGCCAAAAATATTCCAGAAGCTATTCAAGATACACAGTACTGCTACTCGCTGCTAGATGGCGTTAGTGTCTCGAACATTCTAGATTTCTGTCGAAGTTTCTCGACGTACTTCGCTAAACGACTGGCGTAACACTGCCCCCTTCTAAGACATGCTCGACCCGAGCATCGTTAGACCCGTAGTAACGCGCCAGTCGATCAACTTGAACAATCTTTGCGCAGCTCGTGGACCTTTCTGGATCCGATAAGTGACGTCATTAATTTTAGTCACAACGCGGTATGGTCCATCCCATTTTGCCTGTAACTTCGGCGACTTTCCTTTGCTGCGCACCGGATTATGGAACCAGACAAATGAGCCTTCATCAAATCCTGAATTCTTCATTTTTCGGTCGTAACGAGTCTTCACCTTCGAGACATTTGTTGACCGGATTGTCTGAAATGTTCGTATAAGTCGTTCATTCTGTTTCGCAATTCACTCGCTTAGTCTTTGTTACACTAGAAGGTGTATCTGGCAGTATACCAGTGATTAGGTCTGCAGGCAACCTAAGCTCTCGTCCGAAGTTCACGAAAGCAGGTGTAACAGCTGTACTCTCATGAACTGCACTTCGGTATGACAGAAGGAACGGCTGAATGTGTTTGTCCCAATCCTTTTGCCTGCTTTCCACAACTTTAGCCAGATATCTCTCCAATGTCTGGTTGAAACGTTCCACCATTCCATCAGATTGTGGGTGATACGAAGTGGTCCTGGTTTTATGAGTACCCATTACTCGACATGTCTCCTGAAATACCTGTGACTCAAAATTCCTTCCTTGATAGCTGTGAATTTCCAAGGGTACTCCGTAGCGACAAAATACTTCGTTAACCAATTTATCTGCCACCGTGGTAGCTTCCTGATTAGGAATGGCAAAAACTTCTGGCCACTTTGTGAAATAACCCATTACGACCATAAAGTACCTGTTCCCACTCTCGCTCTCAGGAAATGGTCCCGCAACATCCAGCGCTATCCGTTCCCATGGGGCTCCCACATTATAGATCTTTAAAGCTCCTCTACTGCGTGTTTGAGGTGCCTTAACTGCTGCACAACTAGTGCATTTGCGGCACCAGTCTTCTACGTCGTCTCGGCAGTGGTTCCAGTAAAACCTCTCTCGTATCTTTAACACAGTCCGTTTTACTCCCATATGACCTCCTGAACATCCATCGTGGTAAAGCCGTAGAACTTCAGGTACCTTCGCTTTTGGTACGACCATTTGTAGGTGACAATGTTCTCCTCGAGTATTTTCCCATTTGCGGCACAATACTCCCTCGTGAATCACCAAACTGTCCCACTGTGCCCAATAACTTTTTGTTGTAGTGCTCATTCCAGCGACGTCATGCCAACTAGGCTTTGGAGCAGCGGCTTTCTTCCATTCAAGAATGGGTTTGACGTCTAAGTCATCCTGCTGCGCACGCTGTAGCGCTTCTTTCCACTCATTGCTCAGGTCTGTTCTCAGCATCTTGATGGGTACTATTTCTTTTTCTTCTTGCCTAACACAGTGCTTACATTCTAAAGGGCAAGGTCTTCTTAATAGCGCGTCCGCGTTGCCGTGACATCTTTTCGCTGTGATAACACGCCACCAATTCCGGTATTACTTGCATCTGTGTCTACGATAAAGTCATTCTCAGTGTCAGGAAATCCAAGAATAGGTGTATCGCACAGACGCTTCTTCAATTCGCGGAAAGCAGCGTCGCAGTCTACTTCCCAGCAGAATGTTCGCTTCTCTTCAGTGAGCTTGTGTAATGGCTTAGCAATATCAGCAAAATACACTTCTGGACACATCTATTGGCCCACCTTGTATTTTCAGTTTCGTTTGGTCCTAGCTAAAATTTTATATTAGGTCGAGCAAAAAGTTTTTATGCAGTTTTGAACCTGGCACATTCACAATTTCATTCAATAGTCTTTTTTTGAATTTCGAACACAGAATTTAAAGAAACAAAAGACAATTTGGAGCCTGTTTGTTGATATCAAACAATCGAATACTAAGAAAACTTGGTTTTATTGGTTTACTTGGATTTAATTCTTGAAAAAGTGATTGATATCTTTGCTTTTGCAACAAACATTACTTATTCTTAACATTAAGGTGAGGTTCTATCAATAATCTATGGATACTTCACCTGAAGTCGCCGCCCAAGCTGTGGCACTTATTCAGGCCGGACACAGCCAAAGAAACGTGAGTGCTCAACTTAATTTAAGTCGATCTGCGGTCCGAAATGTTTATCGGAGGTACCTAGAGACTGGCGGCTTTGTTCGTCGCCAAGGAAGGCCACGATCTCGGGTCACAACTGAAAGGCAGGATCGATTCATCGTGACGACCAGCTTGAGAAATCGTCACCTTACCTCCATTGAGATACAAAACCAACTTCGCGACTTCCACGGAGTATCTGTGAGCGCTCGAACTGTTCGGAGAAGGTTAAAAGAACGCGATATGGTACCACACAAGCCTGCTAATGGGCCCAAACTAAAGCGAGCCCACCGAACAGCGCGCCTTCATTTCGCACGCAGTCATTTAAATTGGACACAGCAAGATTGGAGCCGTGTACTCTTTTCTGATGAGTCTAAAATTGTGTTACATGGCAATGATGGAAGGAAGAAGGTCTACCGGCGTAAGGGAGAGCGTTTCGCACAATGCTGCTTTGAAGAGAGGGTTGCTTATGGCGGTGGCTCATGGACTGTCTGGGGCGGTATATCCGCGAGCGGCAAAACTCAACTTGAGGTTGTTACAGGACCACGGCTGCCAACATTAAATGCTGAAAGATACATTCGTGAGTGCTTAGAACCTCACGTGATACCATACGCGGACTATGTGGGCCCAAATTTCCTTTTTATGCATGATAATGCAAGAGCCCATGCGGCCGGCATCGTCAGGGAATATCTTCGGGATGTGAACATCACAGTTATGGACTGGCCAGCCAGAAGCCCAGACATGAACCCCATTGAGCACATGTGGGACGAGCTAAAAAGGCGTGTTAGGGCTCGTCAGCCAGTTGCCCAGACGATGCAGGAGTTGAAAACTGCCATAGAAGAGGAATGGGAGATGATCCCTCAAAATTTCATAGAGCGGTTGATAAACTCTATGCCTAATCGTATGAGAGCTGTGGTAGATGCCCATGGAGGCAACACGCGTTATTAAATTAAACCTTTATTTGATAAAACATGTTTTTTATTCAAAAATTAATTGCCTTTAACAAGGCGCATATCCGACTTGTTAGGCGTAGGTCCATGTCGTATGGTATTCTGAATTCAAATTTAAAACTATACGATCGAAAAAGATGGTAAAATGTATCAGGTTTAAAACTGCATCAACAGTTTTTGTTCAATCTAGCAATCATATTTCGGTAGGGGCCATCGAAACCTAAACTCTAAGGTGGGCCAATAGATGTGTCCATAAGTGTATTTCACAAACCGGCGGTAATATGAGCACAACCCTAAAAACGCTCTGACCTGTGTCTTGTCTTTTGGTACTGGCCAATCCTTAACAGCGACTATTTTGTCCGGATCAGTTTGCACACCTTCTTGCGAAACTACATGACCCAGGAAAGTCACTTGTCGTTTGAAAAATGAGCACTTTTTAGGACTTAGCTTCAGATTGGCTGCACGGATTTTTGCTAGCACACGTTCCAGGTTCTTAAGATGATCTTGAAATGAGCGCCCGACAATAATAATGTAATCTAAATATACCAGACAGGCCTCTCCAATAAGCCCAGTGAGTACCAGCTCCATTAGCCTTTCAAAAGTTGCTGGCGCATTGCACAAACCAAATGGCATTACTTTGAATTGCCACAGACCTTTTCCCGTAGAAAATGCTGTCTTTTCCTTATCCTTAGGATCCAGTTCCACCTGCCAGTAGCCACTTTTCAAATCTAGGGTTGTAAACACTTCATTCCTGTCAGCGTGTCTAAAGTGTCGTCAATTCTTGGTAGTGGATAACTGTCCTTCTTTGTTGCATCGTTTAACCTCCGATAATCGACACAAAAATGTAAGTTGCCTTCCTTCTTCTTGACTAGCACTACGGGAGAACACCATGGACTGGATGAAGGTTCTATCACACCATCCTTTACCATTCCTTCAATCATGGCCTCTACCCCTTTCTTCGTCTTCGTCTTCAGACAGATCCTTGTACCAACCTTATAGAAGGGATGACACATTATAATTATGTGCTATTAAGTTTATTGCTACTGGATATTTCTTGGCATCTGCGTATCCAGGCAACTTCCTCACAGGTGCCCATCAATGTTCACTTTTTAATTATGTGTTCTTCATTACTTGGGTTTAAAATCCTCACTACTGAAGTATTTGTGGGCCCACCAGGGTGCGTGCCATTATCCATGGATGATCACTATCCGTTCTTTCAATAAACAAGCACCGACGCTTTTGTCCCAAATTTTGTGATAAACTTACTGGCTCAATGGTTTCCGATCTAGGACGAAGGGTAATTTTCTTCAGGCAGTAGACTTATCCTGATGATCCACAATCCATAGAGATTTCTTCTGTGCCACATTTTAATATTCCTTGGTTAATGTCGATCTCACAATGATGGTCTCTGTATGTGCTGTACTGATATTTTGCTGTAACATACCTACTGTTTACTATCGGTCTACTTGCGAATTTTAAACATTTAAGCAAATACTTTTATGCCAATCAATTGTTTACAAAAACACTTTGAAGTTTTATTGTTTTCATTGTAGTCAAAGTATGTCGTCCACTTTCTACCCATGTTAAACACAAATAATAAAATTAACTCGTAATTAAATCTTACTGCACAGCAGACGTCTACCTTCGATTCATGCTGACTTCGAGTCAGCATGAATCGAATGAAAAGAAATATCGTAAGTACCTACGTCTACGCGCCGCTTTGTGCGGTAGTCACACACAAGTTGCAACGCGTTCACCGACATGCCGTTCGTCGAATAAACCGGTTAATTTAGGTAAAAATAAAGTTCTCAAAACGTTTACGTTCTTAAGAAAAGTTCGGAGGAAAACCGAAATAAACCGGTATTAACCGGTATTTTTTAAACCGGTTCCGAGCCTTGCGTAAAAGTTTGCATAGATACCTTACGTCGACAATGTCAATTAAATCATATTTGTACGCTTCTAGGCAGAACATATACATAATTATATCTGACATTGATTTTGACATTATTATTATTTTAATTTATTTTATATTTAACTTAGAGTTGACATTGACAGGCCTGTTGGTCTAGTGGTCAGTGACCCTGACTGCTATGCGTAAGGTCGTGGGTTCGATTCCCACCCAGGACAAATGTTTGTGTGATGAGCACGATGATTTGTTCTTTGTCTGGGTGTAATTTATCTATAATATGTATGTATTTAGAAATATATATGTATGTTTATCAGTTGTCTAGTACTCATAGCACAAGCTCTGCTTAGTTTGGGACTAGATGGCGTTGTGTGAAAGTTGTGGATTATTATTATTATTATTATAGTTGACAATTTATGTAACTTAACTATTTTTTTTATTAATTTATTTTGCATTGTATACGATTGTCACATCATAATATTATAATTAATGCATAACTTAAATTCATAATAATATATTTGCACGCCATATTTGGCAAACATGATTGAATCTAATTTTTATTATGTTACCTTGCATGCACGTTTTTTTTTATTCTAGTATGTATACACATGTTTATGCAAATAAATGAATCTGAATCTGAATCGGACCTACATGTATTTTTTTCTACAATTTCGAACCGTGCACTAACTGCTGACGTTTTGGAAGTACAAAACGTCAGCAGTTAGGGCACGGTTCGAAATTGGTCGTTTTCTATGGAGAAGAACCGGCAAGAAACTCCACAGTTCAACAAATCAAATTGTCATTTTTACAATGTATCTATAATACAGGTCAATTAGGTATGAGAGGACAGTATAGACCAAGTAATACAACACAATGCAATTACAAATAAAAAATTGTAAAACAAATCTAAGGCCCGTATTACAGAACGAAACTCGAGCACTGATCTCTGTTTAAAACTAGTTTTGAGTCGAGATTTAATTTTAGAATGTTCCTCAAGTATAGATTCATCGATCATAGTTCAGCCGGGTACGGCTTTATTCTAGATCGTTACTCAGTTGTAGATTCATCACCCAAGTATGGTCGACACCACGCTCGAGCAGAGATTTCCTTGTCAGTTAACTATTTGCTTTTCAGTTTATTATTTGATATAAAAATGGTAATTTTTGGCGAATGATGATGAAATCACATTTTATTTTGCTAATTGTTTACAAATAAGGGCCCATACAATTTGAAATACAAAGAAATGGTATAGATTTTCACAAGATGAAGATTTTTGACAATTTGTAATACTGCCATCTATTGACCAAGATTTTGTAAAACATGCATTTCTGTTTTGTTTTAACTATAACTTTGTTTCCTTTTAATATTTTTATTGATCGTTGTTCCCAAACCATTATTTATTTGAATATTACTTATTATATGATTAATGAGCAATTCAAAACAACACTGTCACAGACATTATTTAGGATCCACTCCGTTCCACGAACAAGTTACTCTTGATATATTTTTATATGTTAGAAAATATTGCCTTAACACCTTTTTAACCGACTTCAAAAAAAGGAGGTTTACAATTCGTCTTGAACTTTTTTTTTTTTTTTTTTTTTTTTTTTTTTTTTTTTTTTTTTTTTATGTATGTTACCTCATAACTCGGAGATGGCTGGACCGATTTGAAAAATTCTTTTTGCGTTTGAATAGGTATAGTTTCTAGTTGGTCCCATTGTTACGAAATCAGGATCTGATGGTGGGATCTTGGAGAAATCGAGGGAACTCTTCAAATATTATAGGCACACCTATAGCGTTTTGGGTATTTCTTATAATACCTTGAGCAGTTGCTTCCGAAAAGTGCCATTTGGGGAAGTGGAACTGATGATGAAGACCACAGATGGCCACTGAAACTCCTCAATAATAAGTATTTCGTGGATTGCGATTCGATTACTTGAGTACGGATGTTAAACACTTTATGCTCGTCACAATACATATATGGTGATGTAGAGTTGATGGTCAAGTACCAGGAGAACTCCTCAAAAATTAACGGCTATGCATCGGAAAAAGCAATATTTTGTAAAAGGTGATAAGTTGTTGACATTATGGCTTTTGTAACTAGATAAATTACAAACCGACGCACTAAAAAGCGTGAAAAAAAATTTTTTGCAAAAAATAGAACCGACTTCCATATCAAAACACTACAAAGGCAAAAATAACTTTAATTTCGGAAGGCGGTGTCTTTAGTTTTGTATATATTTTCGTTTTTGACACCGCCTTCCGAAATTAAAGTTATTTTTGCCTTTGTAGTGTTTTGATATGGAAGTCGGTTCTATTTTTTGCAAAAAATTTTTTACCTTCAAGAATTTGCTTTTACAAATTCTTAAAAAATAATTTCTATGGTGAAACCGTGCAATACATATTTTTTATTCTTAAAAATTTGGTATTAAAGTAAATTGAATTATTTACGATCATTCGTAGATCGGAACAGCGGAGGCGAAGAAAATAAAACGTAAACGAAAACAGACTGTTGCATAGACAATTAGATATTCTCTGCTTGAGGCTCGATTTGAATCTGAATGTAGTTTTATTACCATTCTGGAATAAGACCAATGCTCAAGTGCAGATTCTATATTTAAACTGAGATCGGGCGAATTAAGCTCAAACTGGACTTGAGGAACGTTCTGTAATACGGACCAGAGTCTACAGTGTTCTCCCATGCACAAAAAAGTTTTATATTATATTAAAATAAACTTGAGAAGCGTCAACATTAGACTTCAATAATGAAGGATAAATCTAAAGTATATATAACTCAAAGGTGACTGACCGACTGACTGACATAGTGATCTATCAACGCACAGCCCAAACCACTGGACGGATCGGGCTGAAATTTGGCATGTAGGCAGATGTTATGACGTAGACATCTGCTAAGAAAGGATTTTGCGAAATTCCCACGGGATCGGGATTTACACGGGAAAACTTCTCACGCGCGCGAAGCCACTGGCACAAGCTACTTCATAATAAAAATGAAACAAAAGAAAATCTGTCAAATCGGGTGGATCGTAGGAAAAAATAAAAAGATACACTCACGAAAGTGGAGTTGCGCTCAGAGTACCTATGCTCGTAGGGCACTTGAACACAGAAGCTATGTAACAACTGCCTTGAATATGAATATACAAGCTGTATTGGTTAGTTTACCTTCCCTTATTATACGTTCTGTTCAGTAATTTAACTAAAACAAAAATTAATAACCGGTGGAACTCCCAACTGTACAAAACGTCCTATAATTTTTATAACTGACGATCTTCAGAAAAAAAACTGTCTTTTATATCAAAAGCTTTATATTTTGAATTAACATTCAGGTGCAATAAAAAATCTGGTACCTACCTCTCCATAAATATTAATTGGGAACACTTTCTCAATTTGACATCCCTAATCTGGCACACAATGTGCTCAAGCCGTGTCGTATTGCAATGAGAATTGAGATGGCGTACGTGAGTTAGTTTAAATTCGGTAATGAAGACAAATTCATGTCCACAGAACACGAAGAGGATCTTGTGGAATATTATAAATGCGAAAGTTTGGATGTGTGATGTTAAGATGGATGTTTGTTAAATTGTTACCTACTCAATCGCCCCAAAATTTCATTTAGATCCGTATACTGAACGGATCTGAATATGAGAGATAACTGGGCTGGTGTATTAAAAAATTATATACCTAGATTAAATATTTAAGGTAAATAGTTTATTACTAAAATAATCCTCTTAATCTTATAAATGCGAAAGTCTGTGAGGATGTATGTATGTTTGTTGCTCTTTCACGCAAAAACTACTGAAAAGATGTAAATGAAATTTGGTAAGTAGGTAGGTGACATCCTGGAATAACACATGTGCTACTTTTTATCCCGGGATTCTCACGGGATCGGGATTTACGTGGGAAAAACCTCCCACGCGAATGATGTCGTGGGCAGAAACTATTTGTATAAATGATTGCTGCATGGTTCGGACTTATAGTCAATCGATAGTATGTTTCCTAAGCTACAACTTGTATGTAATCGTGTTTCATCTTCGACCACATCATCGTTTTCCATCAGTTGAGATGGTGGTCAAACGCGAACCTATTATCAATAAAAAAATGCTTATAACAAAGCTTGTCGAATACGGCCCGTGGATGAGTAATTTTGCTGACATACCCTACCAGAGTACCATAATGAAGTCTATCAATAGAAAACATCGTAAATTAAAACAAAAATATAACTATGAACCTCATTAGTTGTGAAAATCAAGAACCTATTATCAATAAAAAAATGCTTATAACAAAGCTTGTCGAATACGGCCCGTGGATGAGTAATTTTGCTGACATACCCTACCAGAGTACCATAATGAAGTCTATCAATAGAAAACATCGTAAATTAAAACAAAAATATAACTATGAACCTCATTAGTTGTGAAAATCATCTCAAATTACGCGCGCTAAACACTAAGGCCCGTATTACAGAACGAAACTCGAGCACTGATCTCTGTTTAAAACTAGTTTTGAGTCGAGATTTAATTTTAGAATGTTCCTCAAGTATAGATTCATCGATCATAGTTCAGCCGGGTACGGCTTTATTCTAGATCGTTACTCAGTCGTAGATTCATCACCCAAGTATGGTCGACACCACGCTCGAGCAGAGATTTCCTTGTCAGTTAACTATTTGCTTTTCAGTTTATTATTTGATATAAAAATGGTAATTTTTGGCGAATGATGATGAAATCACATTTTATTTTGCTAATTTGTTACAAATAACACTTTTACATGTAATTTTTTGCCATTTTAAGTTACTAGATGAATCTCGTGTTTTCTAACTTTATAACAATGATTTTTTCACCGATGATTTGAACAGAAAAACAGAACTTCAGCGTTCCATGTGAAGGGCCCATACGGCCCATAAAATTTAGCTACCTAATAATTATTTTAAGAAATGGTATAGATTTTCACAAGATGAAGATTTTTGACAATTTGTAATACTGCCATCTATTGACCAAGAATTGGTAAAACATATGCATTTCTGTTTTGTTTTAACTATAACATGGTTTCCTTTTAATATTTTTATTGATCGTTGTTCCCAAGCCATTATTTATTTGAATATTACTTATTATATGATTAATGAGCAATTCAAAACAACACTGTCACAGACATTATTTAGGATCCACTCCGTTCCACGAACAAGTTACTGTTGCTATATTTTTATATGTTCGAAAATATTGCCTTAACACCTTTTACCTTCAAGAATTTGCTTTTACAAATTCTTAAAAAATAATTTCTATAGTGAAACCGTGCAATACATATTTTTTATTCTTAAAAATTTGGTATTAAAGTAAATTGAATGATTTACGATCATTCGTAGATCGGAACAGCGGAGACGAAGAAAATAAAACGTAAACGAAAACAGACTGATGCATAGACAATTAGATATTCTCTGCTTGAGGCTCGATTTGAATCTGAGTGTAGTTTTATTACCATTCTGGAATATCCAATGCTCAAGTGCAGATTCTATATTTAAACTGAGATCGGGCGAATTAAGCTCAAACTGGACTTGAGGAACGTTCTGTAATACGGACCTTAGTGTTCAATGAACTCGGTAATTTGTGTTATCAATGGCGCGAAACTCGCAGCGGCTTATGCGAAGTCCAAGCATGCCATCTTTTTCACTCTCATAGGAGTTTCTATATAGGTATAATTCCTTTCCGATTTCTCACTTTTCTTCTGTAAATTTTCAGTTGTTGATAATAGAGAAAATGCATTTTTGTTATTATTTAATTCATTTTTACTACATTTTAATACAATAATATTATTGGAAAAGTACTTACACATGTATAAAATATCTATTAAATTTTAATATTTAAAAGTAGTAAATAGACACTATTTGAATTTTTACCCGACTACGGCAAAGCCAAAGGAGGGTTATGATTTTGACAGGCTATGTATGTATGTATGAATGTATGTATGTTCATCTGTTCCCTCATAGCTCCAAAGCTGCTTATCGGTACTCGACAAATGAGGTATCGTTAGAACCGTCTTGACCGTCCGCTGAACATAGGCTACGTGACGTGTCACAAAACCCAATGTGGCGCCCTCTAGGGCCCAAAAAGTGTTGTGTTAAAAATTAAAATAAGGTAAACACATCGTGTTTGATATCATTTGAAAGGGCGTCACATGCACATTTCCAAAACATTGCTTAAATTTAAAGTGGCGCCCTCTAGTGGACAAAAAATCATGTGTAAAAAAATAAAAATAAGATAGATACACCGTGTTTGGTATCATTTGAAAGGGCTTCACTTGTACTTATCAAAAATATTGCTTAAATTTAACGTGGCGCCCTATAGCGGTCAAAAAGTCATGTGTAAAAAATAAAAGTAAGATAGATATACCGTGTTTGGTATCATTTGAAAGGGCTTCACTTGAACTTATAAAAAATAAGGTAAATAGTATAGAAGCACAGTGATTTAACACCAAAATAGTTTAAAAAATAAAAAGTAAAAAAACTAAAACCCGACTACGACAAAAAAAACGATGCTAAAAAGGATGAAACAAGATTTTCTGGATGCTGAAATAAACAAGGTTACTGGAAAAACAAGAACAGAACAGAAATAAAAGCCGTAGTCACACGTTATATAGGATATCAACCGTAACAAAACAATTAATAACGTGACGTGTGACTACGGCTTTTATTTCTGTTCTGTTCTTGTTTTTCCAGTAACCTTGTTTATTTCAGCATCCTGAAAATCTTGTTTCATCCTTTTTAGCATCGATTTTTTTGTCGTAGTCGGGTTTTTAAAGAATGAAGTTAGTCAAATTCGAAATCTGCGTGAAGCTTAGCGTGAAGTGAGCTGCGAAGCAAGTGCAAGGATTCAAGGAATTACGAAACGCAATGACAAAAAACGCAAATCAGCAGTCAGTTTGTTTTGTTTCATGTTAACATTTGAAATTATTATTTTGAGGTGCTAATGCTAAAGTGATGGCAAAGTTTTCTGACTAGAAACTCCGCCCCTAAGACGACCCACTGACCTGTGAATGTGATTCTTTTTGTTGACATTATGAATCTCGGATGATACCTTGAGAAGTTAATTCAACGATGGACTCAGAAGTAAACCGTCATGTGAAAAGCTGTGTAAAAATCATACACATCGTTTATTTTTATTTATAAATTTTATTCAACGTCCAATAAAAACTATAAGTTTATTTTCAGGAAACAAATAGGTATCGTAATCGGTCGAGAAACTTAAAAGCCTACTTATTTGATTTTTTAATAAATACGTATTAATTAGGTTTTTTTTATGAAATACTTACCTACTTACCCACTATTGGTGTGAAAATGAAATCTGTTTCTCATTTTTCATTATTTTATGGTTAATATTAATAAGCCTCGGAAAATAACAATCTCAATAACGGTTGAAGAAATCAGTCAGTATCGATAAATATGCGAAATTAAATACTTTTAATTTATTTACCTACATACCATGAGTCTGAATTTTGAATATGTAGGTAGGTATGTACTTACGTATGGAGTTTTTCATGTTGCAGTTTTGAAGCGACAATATTAAATATTCAATAATTAATATTTTTAAAACAAAATGACAAGGACATTATTATACCTAATTGAGAAGCCAGCTATTATTGGCTATTTCCAAACAACTTTGCACATGCGCGGCTTAGGAAATTCATTATTGTGAAGGAAGCTCCTTATACACTAGATGGCGCTTATATTACTTATGGTAATGCATGTAACATAAGTAACAAGAATGTCATCTAAGATGTTTTTAAGTTTCGCCTGTAAAAATCATTGGAGACTAATCCCACGTATTTGCCCATTTCTGGCTCTTTAGCAGACTACTGCAAAGAATAAAAAAGTTATTTAAAAAAATCTAAAAAAAACCCGACTGCTCAACTGAAATGTCAGAAACAAGCACATTTTTATTTTAAAAAGTGACAAGCAGGCGGGACCCAGTTGAACATAATATATATTTTAAAATTGAATAGGTCCCGCCTGTTTGTCACTTTTTTTCTTCAACTTTTTAGTTAAAATATTAATTAACATTTTTATAGTTTTCCCGGTTGTGTCACAATGGCACTCCACCGAATTCAGAAAGTGAAAGAGCTAAGTCCATATTTTTAAACTTTCTCTTTGTATTATTTTTGCTAGTATTACACTAATAATAAACATGATATACCTTTTTGATAATCCTTGTGTTAAGCCCTTTAATTTGATACCCTTATCGCAATATTCAAAAATCTTTTTTTCAAAAATTCTTTTTTTCCCCAAATTCAGATTTACGCGGGAATTAATAGTGACGTTAATGTTTGGATGTTAGTGTTACAATCTCATTTGAATGAAATTTGGCACAGATAATATAACTATGTTGATTTAAGGCTTTTTCTGGGTGGGAAATTCATGCAATGACTTCTCCCGTCCTGAGTAGAGCGGAAGGGAGTGTCAGGCTTCTACTGACTAAAAATCCACCCTGTTCTTTCAGCTGCCCCTAAGTTCCGGGGCCGCGGTATCTCGTTAGAACATTCCTCCGCAACCCCGGAATTTAGCACGTAAGCTACTTTTTATCCAAAGAAAATGTCCGAAATTTCCACGCTAACGAATTCATGGGCAATAGCTAAGTAATCACAAATAATATTATTAACGGCCATCTTTGGGATTCCGAGATCTGTGATCGTGTCAAAATGACAGAATCGGTACTGAGTGGGGAAATGAAACATTATTTTGTTTATGGTCGTTACTTTGGATACCTACCTCCTTGAATAGTACCTAGTAATAACTTGTCAAGATTCAAAGCACAAAAAAAATGTATTAGGTCCATGTTTAAATTAGAAACTACTCAGAGTTGTAGGCCTTATTTTGAAAAATATAAAATTTTGACATTACCTTCCATATATATCATAGAAAATGCAATGTTTGTGAGGTCCAACCCTAATCTGTTTCCGAGCATGGCTGATGTATTTCCACGCAATAGACGTGACAACACTCAGATTTGCTTACAACAAGCTAGAACTGCTCTTATGCGCAAGAGTGTCTTTTGCATGGCTCCAATCATTTATAATAAATTGCCAAAAAGTTGGAAGCTTTTAACTGATGTGCAGTTTAAATTGAAAGTTAAAAAATTCTTAGCCGAAAGAGCTTACTACACGATTCATGATTTTTTATGTGAAAAGAATTTTAATTTATGACTATTATAACTTTTACCTATTAATTGACTACTTTAAATGACTGTAATAACTTTACTTACTTGTTTTGACTATGTTATACAAGTCAACTGTGACTGTGATATTTTAATTATTGAATTATATAAAATTAAATTGTTTTTATTAATTATTTAAATAACTTTATTAGCTGTGTAATTTAATACGAAATTATTAATAATTATAATTTACATATACCTACTCACCTTAAATATTTGTATGCCATTGTATAAATATGGCAAACATGACGACCTGTGTAAACTATCCCTTAACAACTTGCATGCTTTTCTTTTGTGTGTATACTCATGTTTGGACAAATAAAATGATCTTATCTTATCTTATCTTATCTTAAGATTTTGGTGGTGTGCGAAATGAAGTTTTATTGTCCTTTTACTGTTTGTTATTGTTATTTGTACGTGAATACAATTTTTTAAGACAAAATGCAATGTGGGTAGATTTCACATTACTAGCAATATTTTTAATCCTTCCAGTTAAACTAAATATGCTGGTGTCTGAAGTGGGTTCACAGCATTACTGTTATCGATGGGGTTCAACCTGTGAGCTCTCGATTACAAGACCGAAACCTTAGCCATTAAGCTATTGAGCCTTCAAATTCATACAGTCATCATGTTTTTGTTATGATAACAACGGATTCTACCTTGCCACATTAAATAATACACATAGAATATTATTAATCAAGAAACCAACATAAGGAAATCAAGCCAGCTTTCCAAATATCCCAGTGGTCATAGACACGACTGCAGAGACGTAGGTCATGATATCGAGCCCAGGCAAGCACACGCTTAGTATAATTTTAATCGTCGCCACATCTTCAATCGGTAAAGTAAAAACAAACATCACATAATCCTAGCTGTTAGTCCGTTTAATTACTGTGCAATTACAGTAATTAAACGGAATTATTACACACACACACACACAAACACACCATCACACACAGACACAAACATACCATCACACACATACACAGACGCACCATCACACACACACACACACACACACACACACACACACACACAGGAACATACACGACATATATAATTAACCGTCTTTTTTTTATATTTGCCTTCTGTAAATTTATAATGTAAGGGAAGAGCCTTCAACTACAGGCATTTCTTTGCTTAAATGGCGGCTCCTCGACATGAAATGTAAGTAGGGCTATCATCCGTCCGGGTTTCCCCGGATTTGTCCTAGTTTGGACAGCGTCCGGGGGCGTCCGGGGGATTTTCCCTATAAGCGTCCGGGTAAAACACGGACACATATTGATCTTACGGGCACCAAAAAGCACGATCTCTGTATTTCATCTTATTGTTTTTGTTACGTTGATTAATTAAAAAGAAAGCCTATTATTAATAAACTTCTAACTGTCTACAATGTTACCAATAAATAAAAACCATAATTAAACATCATTATTTTTAGTTTCAAGTACAAAAATGTATTTTTCTACGGAGTCCGGGGAAAAGTTGCGATTTTAGCCTAATGTCCGGGGTTTATGAAGTCTTTATCTGGGGCTGGTAATTCTGGTAATGGCAGGCTTAAATGTAAGCCAAAATAATATGTAATAAACTTATTTTTTTTTATTTCTTAAATAAATAAATCGCGAAGAAACACAGAACAGAAAAATCCTGAAAATTCCCATTCCCTCTCATAGAGAGAGAGAGCCTGTGTCGCAGCTGTGCAAAAGTTATAGGCTGACTACGTTATGGACGTCAATCTTTTTAGGCTAATTTAAACTAGAATGAAGCCAGTGTACTAGCAAGTCAAAGGTCAAAGTCACTTCTACCGTCCTTCATAGAATTTCAATTTGTATTGCGTAACTGTACAACAAAGTCACTTATATCATCCTTCTTTGAATTTCAATTTGTATTGCGTAGGTGTTATCGTCTAATACCTACGTCTTTAAACTAGCAATTAAGTTACACGAAATGCATTAAAATTAAATTAAGTCGTACCAAAAGTTATTCATTAAACTTTATGCAACTCAAAAATGATACAATAGCGGACTAATGCCTTGGGCATTCTCTACCAGTCAACCGCGGGTGGAGAAGAGACAACTGGGCTGGTGTATTAAACAATTATATAACTAGATTAAATATTTAAGATAAGTAGTTTGTTACTAAAATAATCCTCTTAAAATAAATGCAAAAGTTTGTGAGGATGTCTGTATGTTTGCTGCTCTTTCACGCAAAAACTACTGAAAAGATGTGAATGAAAATTTTTAATTAGGTAGTTGACATCCTGGAATAACACACAGGCTACATTTTCTCACATAATTCTCCGGGGATCGGGATTTACGCGGGAAAACCCTCCTATGCGAACGAAGTCGCGGGCGGAAACTAGTCTTACATGATTTTTATATTTTTTAGGGTTCCGTACCCAAAGGGTAAAAACGGGACCCTATTACTAAGACTTCGCTGTCTGTCCGTCCATCTGTCACCAGGCTGTATCTGAAAAACCGCGATAGCTAGACAGTTGAAATTTTCACAAATTATTTATTTCTGTTGGCTTAACTTACACAAACAGCGATGCGCTATCGTTACATGGTGGACATCCCACCCATACGCACAAAACGTTTTAGGAATACTTTCATTGTGCGTACGGCTAAGGAGTGGAATTCTCAGCCGGAGTTTTTGTTTCCTGTTAGCTATAACCTGGGAGTATTTAAGTCAAGAGTGAATAGGTTACTTCTAGGCGAGCGTGCTCCATCTTCGACCACATCATTTACCATCAGATGAGATAGTGCTCAAACACGAGCCTATTATCAAAAAAACGGCTAAGTGTCCCGGACTCACGTACGAAGTGTACCATTATCTATAAAAATGGCAAAAAACCATTAATGTATTAATATATCAATGAAAAAAAAACCGTTTTTTGTATAAGAACCCACAAAATTTTTTTTTTTCTGTTTTTAATATTTGTTGTTAGGCCGTGCGCGCACTGCCTTGCGGTGGCCGCAATTGCGGTAGTTCTACCGCACCGGTAGAATGATCGCAATCTCAGGTGCGCGCACTGCGGCGAGAAAAACGCACCTTTTGTCTGACAATGTTGCCATACATACAGATTTCTTCGTATTTATACATATTTACGATGTGTGATTCAGATTAGCACTCGATACAGATTTTTATGCAAATTTCACACTGTATTGATAAAATTAACTGGTACAACTAAAGACAGAACTTGGCTAAATAAATTACCTAGATACCGCATTTATTACGTTACACACCATTGTATGATTCTATTCTTTATAGTTATTTTTTATTTTTTTATAAACAACGTTAATTTAAACATTCTAATTAAGTATTTGTATTATAGAGAAAATTCCACATATGTATTTTGTGATGATGCTGCCAAAAAAACGATTTTAAGCTCTTACATTGCGAGTACTACGTCAATAGACACTAGCCTATGTTAAAATAATGTACTACGGAAAATTAATAAAAATAATAAATAAAAATAATTAGAATATTTAAATTAACGTTGTTTATAAAAATATAAAAAATAACCATAAAGAACAGATTCGTTCAACGGTCACTATGTCGTCTGTATAGATGTCATGTATGGGTTTAATATGTTTAAAATGTTTAAAGAATAATGTTCAATCATTCTGTTCTGTTCATCGATGTGTGTAACGTAATACATGCGGTATATTTTTTTTTTTAACGTGGTAATATTATCAAATAAGTCCTCCCACCCCTGGCAGGGTGGGAGGGACTGTCAGACTTTTACTGACTAAAATCCACGGTGTTCCTTCAATAACCCTTTACGTACTGGGGTCACGGTAATGGGATAAGTCCCACGACCCCGGCAGGCTTTGGCCCTCTGCAGAGGGGGCCTCGTCATGTTGCTGACGCTCTTTGAGGCGCGCGTGGAACACGACGCGCCGTCGACCCGGGCATGGTCCATGGTCGGACAGCGAGTTGCCCTTTACTCGCTGTCCGCATGCCCGCGCCTACGGTGGCCGGAGATCGTCGGCCGACGTCCGACGCCGTGGGCGTCTACCACTGCGGCTGGGCTGGAGGGAGGACGCCATCCTCTGCCTCACGCGGCCTGCCTCCTCCTTCGGAAGCATGACTGCTTCGCAGAAGGAGGCGACCGCTTCCCACTCCCTCTCGCCCCGCAGCATGGCCTCGACCAATGCCGGCGCGAGAGGTCTCCGCCTATCGCCGCCGTGAGGACACGTCGGTGCTCTGCCCAGACGGGGCAGTCTTGCACCGTGTGCTCTACGGTGTCCTCAGGGCGACCCTCGCAGTGGTGACACCCAGGCGTTTCCTCCTTTCCCATCAGACACAGGTACCTCCCGAAACTTCCGTGTCCGGTGAGGACCTGCGTCATGCGGTAGGTCAGGACGCCGTGACGCCGAACTAGCCACTCCTCAAAGAGGGGTCTTACCGCCGCAATTGCGGCGTGCCCGGCCGTCGGTTGCGACAGTCATTCCCTCCATACTGCCCTGAGATCGCGCCGGAGCTCTTCCCGCCGCGCCTCGACTTCTCGAGGCAGCGGGGATACGCCCCGGCGCTGCGCCTCCACGCGCCATTCATAGACGCGCTGGAGGGCAGTCGCCTCCAGATCCCAGGGCAACAATCCGGCAAGGAGGTTGGCCGATTCGCCGGCGATCGTGCGGTATCTATCTAGGTAATTTATTTTGCTAAGTTCTGTTTTAGTTATAACAGTTATCTGCATATATATTTTAATAATATTTCTTTTCTCTGTTATGTTTATGAGTAGTAAGTACACTAATTTTGCCCTCCCCACTTTAATTAAAGTTTTTAAAGTCCTTCATACTTCACAGATTTTGCGTTTCCAAAATGCAACGCAGTGCGCGCACGGCCTTATAGCGGCAACAAAAAATACAACATCTGTGAAAATTTCAACTGTCTAGCTATCACGGTTTTTGAGATACGGCCTGGTGGCAGACAGACAGACAGCGGAACCTTTTTTTAATTACGGATTAGCCCACTCTTGACCTCGATCTCGCCTGATGGTAAGCGATAGATGAGGTATACGATGATACAAGTGAGCCCAGAAGATGCCTATTTACTCTTGCTTTAAAGGCTGTAAGGTCATAAGTGGCAGGGAACACAGAAGCCGGCAGAGAATTCCACAGCGCATAATAAATGTGGAGGAGAAGCGCTTGGTCTCGTTTTTACGCTTTGTGTACGGAACCCTAAAAAGAGCTTTAAGGAGCTTGAACTCGCATTTATAGATAAATTCATAAAAAGTTCTAGAAAGAAATTTATGAGACAAAACGCTTCTCTCTATTCGTAAAGTTTTTTTCATCATTTTCAACAAGCCCTTTCTCAACTTATTTCACTTATCAGATTCACTACAATACTATACCAAAACACAACGAGAAACTTCTTCACTGTATTCCCTATTTTCCCTTTTTCCGAAAAACTTTCTGTAACTGAAAACTGAATTGAATTCGTTTCAGTAAACCGTGAAAATTCCGTAACTTATTGGCGTACGTACACTCTACCTGTGTTCAGCACTAGAAAAGTTTTTCATAAAGTAAGAGAAACACTGGAAGGCCTAATTAATTTTCCGGTCTGAGTAAATATTTTGAGGTAAGGATCGAGTATGAATAGGAGGTAGAGCGCTGTTAAAACTATCTGATACATACTAATGGCATACGTTTGCAATATGTACTAATATTATGAAAATGATTGTTTGTTTGAACCCGCTAATCTTCGAAAATCCTGGATGGATTTGGATGAAATTTGGTACTGAAATAGCTTGAAGCTTGAGGAAGGTTATAGAAAGTTAAAAACGAAAATTGTGACGACTTAATGCCTTAGGCATTCTCTACCAGTAAACTATGTGTGGTGCAGAGGTAACGCGTCACTTGCAAAAAAAAAAACAAGTAGAAATTATGTTTTAAGTATATTAATTAAAACAGGTATGACTTAAACAAACTTACATACATATTAAACATAATACAAACTAATCGTCATTGCGTATAGAATTGAGGTTATTTTTTAAAGACGACTAGTAATGTGGGTTGAATTCACAATACTAGCAATCTTGCCAACCGCTCCAACTAAGCTAAATATGCTTGTGCCTGGAGTGGGTTTACGGCAATAGTATAATGAGTAGGGTTCGAACCCGTGAACTCTCGATCAAGTCCGATAACATAGCCATGACGCTTCAAAGTTTCTGATTTGGCTAGACCTCGTCTAATTCATACTCTAAATGGAAACTTGAGTAGCAATAATTGTTTGATCAGGAAACGGAAATGGTACTCAGTTTAGTTAATGAAGCTGTTTTTGGGGAGATCTTCCTCTTAAAGTCGTCGTCAGACTAATTCGATGCTGATCCTGCAACAGATAGGTAAGGTTGTTATTTTGTTGGTTTTTGTTAGAGGGGATCAAGATTCGATCAAATTTTATGTATTCAGACAAGCCGGGATTAAAAATGAGATGTTTAGATTGTAGACAGATTTATGTAAATGCAGAAGAGGACTGATGGACACAGCGATTATGTGTAAAATTATAATATTCCACAACTTTCACACAACGCCATCTAGTCCCAAACTAAGCAGAGCTTGTGGTATGAGTACTAGACAACTGATAAACATACATATATATTTCTAAATACATATTATACAAAAAATTACGAGTTGTATTAAATCGGGAATTCGAAACCAATTCAATTGAACTACATTATAAATTGAATTACCTACAAAAACACACCTAACAAACAAAAAAAAACACAACATACAAAAGAAAAAAAACAATGCTTTGGGTAAGTAATCCATACTTTGCGAGTCACGTCTAAACGACGCCACTGATTTGGATGAAAGGAGTGAAAATAGTTGAAGACCCCGGGGCAAACAGGCTACTTTTTAACCGACTTCCAAAAAGGAGGAAGTTCTCTTTTTTCAAAACTCAACTCCTAATAGGTTTAAAGTTTGTATTGTTGATTAACGCGGGTGGCACCGCGGGGCACAGTTAGTATCCACTCTAAAACGGTGAAGGAAAATATTGTGAGATGATCGTAAAAATTCGAAGAAACGTGACATCCATCAGCCACCAGCGCATACTTACACGCTGTAGTGGATTAAGAGTATTACGACTCATTCCCTCGTAGACAGGTATATGTCCCAGCAATGGGAACATAACAGGCAGAATTATTACATATTTTTAAAAGTAATAATCATTACAGTAAAATAAATAAGTAAATAATAATACAAGTCATATCACAAAGTTTGAACACACTATAGAGCTACGCTATACTATGCGAAGCTATGTATCCTTTGTTGTAATTTCAAATAGCTGAGGAACAAAATTTTCGCAGTGACTGGCCACCTGCCACCGCTACTGGACTTCGAATATAGAGTGGAGTGGAGCTGAGTTATATATTTTTTGTGTTGTACTTATTTTATTGAAGTAATAGTTTTTTTTCGCTTAATGATATTATTACTATAGGGTTGTATTTTTTTATTGATAATAGGTTCGCGTTTGACCACCATCTCACCTTATGGTGAGTGATGATGTGGTCCAGCTCCAGCTCACTTACCTAAATGTAACTTATTCACTTTTGACTTAAAGACTCCTAGGTTACAACTATTAGGAAACACAGACTCCGGCAGGGAATTCCACTCCTTAGCCGTACGAACAATGAAAGTATTCCCAAAACGTTTTGTGCGTATGGGTGGGATGTCCACCATGTCACGATGGCGCATCACTGTTTGATTTGTAGTCCGATGATGGGGGCTTGGTGGATGGTGGGCAATTCCATCACACACTCTACGAAATGTAACCGATTGAAAACTAATAGATTTGCAACACGTCGATGATCCTCAAAGCTCTGGAGCTTTCTCGATACCTTATAAATTCTTGTATAAAGTTTTACTCTTCCTCATTAGCTTAGCATCTCATCGTTAAAAGCATTTTAAAGTTAGTTTATACCTTTAAAAACTTAGTTTATAATGCTTACATTAATAAGAACTAAAAAAACACGTAACACCAAAGTTTACTAACACATCTTGGCCGTTATAAGTGAAAACGCTCCGACATTTAGGTCTAAAACTTGATGTTGAAACGTTACCTAGACACTTTGCTCACCTGTCGCTGAACGAGACGACAAGTTTAATTACTGCAAACAAGACATTATGTTCGCGTTTGGTAGTATTACTGAAATTCACCTGTTAGTTTGTGTTTGTGATAATGGAATGAAATACTGTTTGTTGCTTTAATATGATTGAAAATAATATATAGACCGTCATGCTTACGGAATGGAAAGCAGAGGATACCTACTTAGTAAAAAATATTGCATAAACGACATAATTGTTTATTTAAAACTCTGCCGGCTTCTGTGTTCCCTGCCACTGTGATCATTCAGCCTTTAAAGCAAAAGTGAATAGGCATCTTCTGGACTCGCTCGTTCCATCGTAAATCTAATATATCAAAAACTGTAGTGGTATGTCTTTTTTCTTTGGGTGGAAATTCATCAAATGATCCCTTCCTATCTGAGCGGAGCGAAAGGCAGTGTTGGACTTCTACTGACTACAAACCCACCCTGTTTCTTCAGCTGCCCTTGCGTTTCGAGGCCGCAAGGTCTCGTTAGAAAATTCCCGTAACCCCGGATAGTGATATGCTGACTTTACTGCTGATCATAAGGTAACTGTTGGTTTTACACAGGAAATTAATAACATGATTCAGTCATCATCATAAACTGCTTAGTCTTTTCTCATCTATGTTGTGGACGGCTTCTAACCGGCAATCTAACCTGATGCTGCCGAGTGTTACTCTTCTACATGGAGCTACTGTCTAGCTGACCTCCACTTCTGCTCTCATCTTTGGGATGGATCTGCCAAGTACCAACTGGACGCACTTGAGCCAATCGAGAAACGGGCTAAAAGACTCATTGGCAACGATGCACTGGTCGAGTCAAAGCTCCAGAACCTTGAACATCGACGAAAAGTTGCTAGTCTATCGGTTTTCCATCGGTTACATTTCGGAGAGTGTGCGTTGGAATTACACATTCTAATTCCGCCAAGCCCGTTCTGGACTACGAGACAAACGACATCCCACACATACGCACAAAAGTTTCGGGAATACTTTCATTGTGCGTACGGCTAAGGAGTGGAATTCCCTGCCGGAGTCTGTGTTTCCAAATAGCTGTAACCTGGTAGTCTTTAAGTCCAGAGTTAATAGGTTACTTCTAGGCAAGCGTACTTCATCTTCGACCACATCATCACTTACCATCAGGTGAGATGGTGGTCAAACCCGAGCCTATTTAAAGGAATTAAAAAATATAGGTATGTAAGAAAAAATATGAAGTCTCCACCCGCCTCCTGTCCCACTAAGGTGGCCACTCCAATAATTCAAATTCAATAATTCGTACAAATGAAACGCCCCTGGCGGCGTCTCCAATACTTTTATATTTCTCGGCGGCGAGCAAGCGCTCAAACTTTCTACCTTTTTCTACCCTCACAGCTTTAAATGGAAGAAATCTTTAGAAGTTGATTTTAGAGACTGACTATTGATTTTCGGTGAATAGAAGTTTTATACAACCTTAGTTCGAGTTGAAATATTTTTGTTGCTTTTTTCTTGTGAGTGCTGAGAGGAAAGAAACTTGTTTATAATATTAGTAGCTGAGGTACTTCGTTGAGTATTTTAACCGAGATACATTAGCGAAAATAATACTGATCAAAAGTATGAAAAAATTATTAAATAGTCGTTTTTTGGGTTCCGTAGCCAAATGGCAAAAAATGGAACCCTTATAGTTTCGTCATGTCTGTCCGTCTGTCTGTTTGTCTGTCTGTCCGTCTGTCAGGTCTGTCTGTCTGTCTATCTGTCTGTCCTTTCGTCCGTCCGTATGTCACAGCCATTTTATTCCGAAACTATTAGGACTATACATGTGAAATTTAGTAGGTTGATGTATTTTGTAAACTCCGATCTGATTTTAAGAAAAAAAAAAATATTTTTTAATTTTTCCTTACATGGAACTAAAACTGAAAATATTGTTTTTCATGAAACCTATGCGTGTGTAGTATTTATAGACAGGTCATTAAAAATGACATTTTCAAACCACTTTTTCATAAAGTTAATCGTTTAAAAGATATACGCTTCCAAAGTGGTAAAATGGGTGTCTCCCCCCTATAACTTCAATAATAATGGAGTGAAAAATCTAAAAAAATATATATCTGTAGATCTTAATGTAAACTTTTAACCAAAATTGGTTTCAACGAGGTCATGTTAGCAGTTTTTGATATACAGCATATTTTCTAAAACTGCAAACATAATTTTGTAATTCATACTATTACTATTAAAAACAAAGTTATTTAGCGTAGTTGTAAAAAATGTAAATAAGCTAGTTTTAAGAAATTCGTAAGTTTTTTGAAATTCCTTTACACTATAAAAACAATTATCTATTAGCCAATTTTTTAGTTCGGTTTTGAATTAATTTAAATAGAGCTCTCGAATTTGTTTTGGTATTGTTCAAGACTGCAAGCCCAGCCAACGGTAACTGGTATGTCGAACTGTCCGCGATTACGCGGAGCCCTACGTTGTGGTAGGCTCTTAGGCCTTATTTCAATAAACAAAATGTACCACTAACCTGAGTGCTGGGGACGCCAAGTTCGACCTTCAAAGGTCACGCCCTAAGTGTGGTTGATGTATGTAAAATGGGGTGAGTAATTGAAAGGTGTGGTGAAAGACAAGTGTGGATGGACAAGGTTCTCCAAGATGCAGTCCTCCCAATGCGGTCCGTCTTCAATCAGCACACTTAATTCCAACAACGCGCGTGCCTTGGTATGGCGTCAATATGGCGTACTTGTTCCAAGAAATATCACTGGATTCTTGTTAATCCGAGCTTACAAAGTTCAATCAATCACTGAACACAATTAATCTGTTCATATCTCGTGAGATCCAATACGATTTACAACAAATTCCGCGTGCCGGCCGACCGACGACAAGGCGGCGTATAATTCAACAATATCCCGGGGTTTTCAACAAATGGGGAATACACTTCAACCAACAAATAATTCGCGACCCAATTATCGGTCTCAACAGGCGAATTCAACAATAGTTTACCAATTACAATCAAATCAAAGTCCCAAACGTGCGGACATTTTTCCAACAAGCAAAGTCAATCTGTCAAAGTCAGAGAGGTTATATCAAGTCCACAGATAATTAATGTTGCCGGCCAAAAGGTGCGTTCTGTTTCACGTCGGACCGAACATCTACCCCCCCCCGGACGGGCCTACCCGTCCGCTAATCAATTGGAAGTCTTGACAAGGTTGCAAATTCAACACAGCTTCAATGCGGCCAAATACCGTAGCTAGTTCCTCTAAGGTGAGAACGGTGTCTCCCAACAATCTCCGCCAGCGTCCCTTTGCCGCTTTCACCGCGGCCCCAAAAATACCCCCCCAATGGGGGGCAGGCTGGCGGGTCAAACAACCAAGTGACCCCTCGGCGGGCCAAACTATTACCAATATCAACCTGGCTCTCATTAAGGAAGGCGTATAGCTCCTTCAAATAGTTACTTGTACCCTTGTAATTCGTACCGCAATCAGACCTAATCAACGAAGGTAACCCACGGCGAGACACAAATCTTTCCCAAGTCGCCTCAAAGGCCTCTGTCGAGAGGGAGGTTACCAGCTCCAAATGTACTGCCTTGGTTGACAGGCAGACAAACACACAAATAAGCCCCAACAATCCTGCTATTACGAAGGGTGGACGTCTTCAACAAAGGGGGACCAACAAAATCCGTTACGACGCCAGCAAAGGGCCTCGCCTCATTGACGCGATCAGCCGACAAAATCCAAAATTCTCGCTGCAGAATGGCCAACAGCGCATTGCAACCGGCATGCGAGTTCTTAGTGTGACGATCAGTCACCAACAATTGTACCAAGTTCAGTTATAACAAGGGCAGGAGCACCAATTTTAGGGTAAGGACAACTCACAAGGGTGATTTCAAACCAGGTCCTTCCCTCAACAGTGGTGTCAGCCGGTTCGCCAATTCCCCAAATCTTGCCTGAAAGGTCGTTCACCTTCAGGCCAACCTGTCCCGCTAACCAAGAAGACAAAAGGCAACCCCGGACTCCCGTCTCCAAAATGGCACAGACCACAATCGAGTCACCCAAGGGTCCCCAGACCGTGACCGAGGCCGTTGGCAACAAAACCGTCTTGATCGGGGGGGTCCTTTAGCGGGCAGGCGTCAATCTCTTAGTGATGCCTGGGCGGCGACCGATCGCCGCATCCAGGCTGCCTTCGTTCACGACGAGGCCAACAATCAAACCATTCGTCCGCGCGGTGTCCCAAGCCGCTCGCCATCACTGGAGGGGCATATCCCACCGAATGCCCGAATGGCGGAGGGCGCGACTCCAGCCGGGGACGTTCCGTCAACGGAGGGGAAAGGCAGCGGCGCCGACCCGGCCACTGCTGCCTAGCAGCCAATGCGCGTTCTCCCTGACGAGGGAAGACCAAATGGCGCTCGTGGGGCTCCCGTTCAACTTGCGCGGGGGGTGGAGTGCGGCGTACAGAATCGCGGGTCTCAGCCCGGTGCTCGTCTCCGGGGTACCCCCCCATGCGCGAACCCCCCTCAGAAGCTGGTCTGCTGGAGCGGTTCGCGTTGGCGCACAAAATCTCCAAGTGGGACCCTTCACAAATTCTACACGGGCGGGGGTCGGGGCAGTCCCGATGGAAGTGGGCCCCCAAGCACGAAAAGCACAAACGGCGTGCGTTGACAATACGGCGGCGGGCACTTACGTGCAAATTCAAAAAATCCGGGCAACGCGCCATGACATGCCCCGTTGCCTTACAAAAGTCACAATGATGAGGACTCCGGGCACCATCAAAACGGGGGGCGGGGCGAACATCAACAGGCCCCCTAGCCCGAGGACTCCGGGCGCCAGCCAAACGGGGGGCGGGGCGATCATCAACAGGCCCCCTAGCCCGAGGACTTCGGGCGCCAGCAAAACGAGGGGCGGGGCGATCATCAACAGGCCCCCTAGCCCGAGGACTCCGGGTGCCAGCCAAACGGGGGGCTGGGCACTGCCCTTAATGAGGCCATTGCAACAATCAAATATTAATACAAAACAACAATCAACAACCAACAATCAAATATTAAACAAACAGCAATGACTTGTTAGCCGACCAAATAGTTTCAACAAAATAAAAATTCAAATTCAATTATTTCAGGTCCAAATTCAACCCTGTACTTATTCCAAGCATGAATCTAGCTTGGTACAGATGGCTAGTTACAAAATAAATAACAATTCAATGTATAATACAATGCTGGATCAACCTCAAATTAAACATCAATAAGCACAACAATTGTCTGTATAATATTGAGCCGGACAATCTCTAACAAAATCCAATAAATACAAATAAATGCAATAAGTCAATCCACACCATTCAAGTCTTGTTATGTTAGACTATGTGTAATTATTATTTAGACAACCTTTCAAATTCAGATCAATGACATTCAATTATTAATTGCAACAAATACCAAACAACTTTTACAACAATATACCAACTTATGTACCAAATTATACCAATAATTCCTAATTTCACAAATAAATCCTACCTGTCAATGCAATGAAAGAGGCTACAATACAAATTACAAATACAACTTCAATTGATTCAACTTCAATTAGATAGCCCGGATGACATGGTAATATATTCAAAACTTATTAAGTTACAAGTTATGTTAAGTAATTAAACTCAAGTTTTAAGTTTTCAACAATATTCAAAACTTCCAATTAAACCAGTGGATCTTATATTATAAGAGCCGCGCTTCTGCTACCAATTTTATATTAAAACCACGCTCTGCATACCAAATTTGTTCAAGACTGCAAGCCCAGCCAACGGTAACTGGTATGTCGAACTGTCCGCGATTACGCGGAGCCCTACGTTGTGGTAGGCTCTTAGGCCTTATTTCAATAAACAAAATGTACCACTAACCTGAGTGCTGGGGACGCCAAGTTCGACCTTCAAAGGTCACGCCCTAAGTGTGGTTGATGTATGTAAAATGGGGTGAGTAATTGAAAGGTGTGGTGAAAGACAAGTGTGGATGGACAAGGTTCTCCAAGATGCAGTCCTCCCAATGCGGTCCGTCTTCAATCAGCACACTTAATTCCAACAACGCGCGTGCCTTGGTATGGCGTCAATATGGCGTACTTGTTCCAAGAAATATCACTGGATTCTTGTTAATCCGAGCTTACAAAGTTCAATCAATCACTGAACACAATTAATCTGTTCATATCTCGTGAGATCCAATACGATTTACAACAAATTCCGCGTGCCGGCCGACCGACGACAAGGCGGCGTATAATTCAACAATATCCCGGGGTTTTCAACAAATGGGGAATACACTTCAACCAACAAATAATTCGCGACCCAATTATCGGTCTCAACAGGCGAATTCAACAATAGTTTACCAATTACAATCAAATCAAAGTCCCAAACGTGCGGACATTTTTCCAACAAGCAAAGTCAATCTGTCAAAGTCAGAGAGGTTATATCAAGTCCACAGATAATTAATGTTGCCGGCCAAAAGGTGCGTTCTGTTTCACGTCGGACCGAACAGGTATATTATTGAAAATTTTAATGAATGTAATACAGCTATTTTTATGGCATAATGTGATTTTATGGGGAGGCATTCGTAATCTTGTGGGGTCTCGGAATAAGCCTGATCAATTATCATATGCATATAATATCATCTGATCATATCCATATCATCTCACATCAATAAGATTGGTCTACATTTGCCCAAAAACGGGAGGAATGGAAACATTGAAGGGATTTTATTTTTTGCAATGAGATAGCACACAAAAGGAAAATACAATAGAATCACGAAAAAAAGTCGTGACCATTATGCTTCTAATGATTCAGAATGTCCGTCGTCATGGATAAGTATAGCTCAGAGCTAAGATTCAAGAATTTCAACCCAAGATATAATAAGTATTCATTACTATTTAAACACACTCTGCCATACCTCATCTTTTTTTTCTGGGTGGGAAAACCATAAAATGACTTCTCCCGGTCTGGGTAAAGCGGAAGGGAGTGTCAGACTTCTACTGACTAAAAACCCACCCTGCTACTTCAGCTACCCTTAAGTTCCGGGGCCGCGGTATCGTAAGAACATTCCTGCAACCCCTAGTGTTTTACACCGACTGCTTATCTAACCACATCCCAGTAACTGGGTAACACAATTCTCCTTATACAGAATGCAATCGGGAGTTACTTTGAGGAAATCCACGAATTAAAATTCCCCTTGGCAAGAACCGTGCCATGCCTACACACATACATATTTACGAGGGCCTCGCAGAAGTATGTGTACCTACATTCATATGTTTGTAAGTAGATGAAATGTTCGCGATTTTGAATAATTAATCGTGTACAGGAAATGAGCACGTGTTCAAACATTTACAATTTGTTTCTTCTTCTGCCTTTTGCAAAGATCTTTATCCTCTAGATGAGACTGTTTATTATTATACATAATTATTTACAATGGCTGGCTTTTACCTTGGACAGAGGTGAAGCATTGCTATACAACGTGGCAATGCAGCCAGTCTTTTGGGCACATTACCAGTGGACAGCGATGCTCACGAATTTTTGGACGCTATATTTTAGATTATTTTTAGATACCTACATATAGTTTAGGGTTTTTATTTAAGCGTATATTTTTTTTCTTAACTAAGTTATTATGTACATAGATTGTACATATTACGTTCCAGCAGTAGTGCGGAGCTTCGCTTCCATGGGCTTTATTGCGATAAAAACGTTACTCTCCTTCTCTTGCAGTTGTTGGGTAAAAAATAAAGAAGATGGCTAAACAGCTGCCCCCAGGACGGTTAGCACGGTTAGCACGAATAGAAATTTCACACTAACCTAATATTTAAATATTCATTCATAAATTATTTAGTGTTTTATCATTTCTTATAACTTTCGTGAACTAATAAACAAAAAAGTTTCATAATTGATTTTATGCTTTGGTACTCAGTGCGCTCATTATCTAGTTTAGGCAGAAATTATAAATGTTTGGCTGAGTTAATCTTTACGACCTTTTCAAATACGTTAATCATTTCAACCATAATGTTAATTACGGTGTCTGTGAATACTGTCTTTATTTTAACTCATTTGGATAAGTGGTTTAGGTTTTACAACAGAATACTTATATTATGATTTTTGTGCAGATTATCTATTGTAAGTCCGTTGTATGTAATTACCCCTTTGTAGATATTTACTTCAAGTAACTTAGTGCAAAATAGCCAGTGAACAACACAATCATCAATTAAAATCGTCGCTGACATATTAAAACGCCTATTTTAAAGTTTATAGCAATGTCATTGAAGTTTTTGTACCTTTGTCGTAGGAGTTACGTGATTTTATTTTCAGGATTGTGCAGATATGAAAAGTTCCTGAACCTTTTTAATTACAAAATACAAATTTTCAGCTATTCAGCATTATATATTGCTAGGAACCATGTTTATTCGTTGCGTTTTCATTGCGGGGGCAGTCATCCATACTTCAATATAGCCATGTCCTTTAAATTCTTTTATTTTGGACAGTATCCAATTGGTTAGTACACAAACAACTTATAAATCTAATGTTAATACTTAAAATTACCACTAAAAGAAAACAACTAATTATTGAACGCCACAGTGGCAACATATCCAATGTCCCAGTATGACTCCCAGACTATAACTTTCCTCAAGCTTATTTCATACCAAATCCACCCAGTACTTTTGAAGATCAGCGCGTATAAACAAACATACTACTGATCCGATTATAATAATATTTCCGACTAGATGTGCCCGTTACTTCTTTCGCGTTTAAATCTATTATTTTACAAGTGGTTTACATTTGGTTTTTCTCCGCGTACGTATGTACGCATTTTCTCTCAGAATTTCCACGAAATCGATACCGATTCTGAAAGAAAATGCCCTTCAACATTAAATCACTGATAGATCCCCAGTGAACATCCTGCTAAAATTGGTTCAGCCGTTCCAGAGATTAGCCCGGACAAACAGTTAATTTTCAAAAAACTGTTTTTGTGTTTTGTTTTTTATTCACAATGAGCTCACTCTTGACCTCAATCTCGCCTGATGGTAAGCGATAGATGAGGTCTACGAAAGAACGAGCGAGCCCAGAAGATGCCTGTTTACTCTTGCTTTAAAGGTTGAAAGGTCATAAGTGGCAGGGAACACAGAAGCCGGCAGAGAATTCCACAACTTGGAAGTGCGCACAATAAATGTGGAGGAGAAGCGCTTGGTACGACAAGACGGTATATCAACCAAGTGTGGATGGTACCCAGCCGTGCGTCTGGTAGACCGGTAGTGAAAGGGAGATGGAGGGATCAGGTCATGGAGCTCCTGCGCACACTCCCCGAAGTACAATCTGTAGAAAACCGACAGGCAAGCAACGGTTCGCCGATGAGCCAGGCTATGAAGCTTGCTCGATAGCGCTTCGTCGCCTATAAGCCTTTGTGTTATGTTTTAGTATGGTGTACACTTACCGTCATTTACTCACTTTTTATTTACTATTTTTTTGTCTTTTTAGGGTTCCGTAGTCAACAAGGAACCCTTATAGTTTCGCCATGTCCGTCTGTCTGTCCGTCTGTCCGCGGTTTAGCTCAAAAACTATTGGTACTAGAAAGTTGTACTTTGGCATGAGTATACACGTTAATGACGCCAAAAAATTGGTAAAATAAAATTTTGAAAAAAACAATTATTTAGGGTACCTCCCATACATGTAAAGTGGGATGATAATTATTTTTTTTCGTTTTTTCCCATAGTGTGGGATATCATTGGATAGATCTTTCAAAAATATTAGGAGTTTGGTAAGACCGTTTTTTGATTAAGTAAACCGTTCGTGACTTATCAAGCTTTAAATTACCAATTTTCGTTAGAGTCAAGTGTCCCCCCCCCCCTCTATCAACTAAACGGTTATAGTTAGAAATTCAAATGTCACGGTAATAGTACCTATATATAACGAAATTTAAAGGAAAACTATCACACATAAGTGGGCTTTATAAGTTTATGAGTGATAGTCGACCAATTGTATTTGACTCGAAAATTCCGAACAACTCTATAGAAATGTCGATAGATGGCGCTAAGCGCCAGTTGTATCGTGCTAGCTTCTTGTGACGATTGAGTAGTGTAGCTCTGTGTCCGTATTTAAATTCAAAACACCGGCTATGACAAGTTTTATACAAATCTCTAAAAAAAATTAAAACTTTCCGTGCAAAATTGTCGGATCAGGTGAGGATTTGTATAGGAACTCAAATTAGTTAGGTAGTCATGGTACGAAACGATCAGTCAGCGAATACGACACGCACTTGGCTGTTATAAAAACTACGGAACCCTACACTGCGCGTGGCCCGACACGCACTTGACCGGTATTTTTTGTACTAGTTTCTGCACGCGACTTCGTTCGCGTGAGCGGGTTGTCCCGCGTTAATGCCGATCCCGTAGAAATTCCGGGATGTAATTCAAAGATGTCAACTATCTACTTACTAAATTTTGTCCAGATCCGTTCAATAGTTATCATAGTAGCATTGATAATCGTAGTAAGAAGATAAGAAGTAAGTTATACCTACTGCAACTGTTAAGCATTAATTCTTTAAAATAATTCTCTCTACTACCGACACAAAAATGGCTCAAAAAAGATGAAAAACTGTTTAAAAAACAATCCTGCTGATCACCCCGCGTCTGTGGGATTGATGATAAAATAATACGGGAAGGTACCGCGTTTTTACGTTAAACCGACGTTGACATTGAGAAATGGCCAGATTAATTTCTTCCCCGTTTATTTGTCGGAGTTACAAAGTCACTTAATTCGTTGAAAAATTATTCGTAACGGTTTTTTTTTTGTTAAAAAATTAAATCGGAGGGTATGAGAAGAAAAAGATGTAGTTTTTGTGTTGGAGAAATTGTTGGACGGAAAATCTTAATCTGGGTTTTTGTTTGATAACTGTTTTATCCTATTGCCTCGTTGGTAGAGTGGTTGTGAGCGCGACTGCTAAGCACGAGGTCTGGGGTTCGATTCCTGGGTCGTGTAAAAAGTGCTGTTGGGTTTTGTTTTAGAAATTTCTCAGTAGTATCCCGGAGTTTGGAAATTCGCTGTGTAATACCCCCATACCTCGGAAAACACGTTAAGCCGTCATTCCAGGGTGTCATTTGGACATATTTTACAGTCTTTACCGTTAGTCACAACTCAATAATAACTTTAAAAAAACCTTTAAAAGTATTACATGATTTACTTGTGCGTACAGCTAAGGAGTGGAATTCTCTGCCGTAGTCTGTGTTTCCTGATAGCTATAACCTGGGAGACTTTAAGTAAAGAGTCAATAAGTTGTTTCTAGGCAAACGTGCTTCATCTGCGACCACATCGTCGCTTAACATCAGGTGAGATGGATGTTGACATCCGCAAGCCTATCAACAAAAAAAAAACATAACAACCAACATTATTACTATGTTAGACGCCTTATAGGCGTCATTTTTATAGATTGTTGACACGTCGCATGTCCCAAATACTCATTGACTTGACAAGAATGGTGGCAGAACTCAAACAAATTACACAAAAAATCTCAACAGAAAGCCTTTTCTGTGCTAAATCGATGCCCATCAATTTACATCTAAATACCCAACAACCAACACAATAGGGGATGTACGTAGTCGTAATTTTTAAAGCCTGCAATAGAACGGAGGCTATAGTAATGTCTCGTCACAAAAAATACAAGAAAACGAGCAATTCCCTCGATTTTAGCACAATAGTCTCGGTGCTTGGTCCATGTTGTTAGCGGATAGCGACTGTAGTGAAGTACTTTTTTTGGCCTTACACGAATCAGAAGCCCTTATTTGGGATAGGTCACGTGTCATTTTGCAAGATCATGACAATTTTCAACCGCTACTAAGCGTTTTCGCTGATATACATATGGTAAACAATAGTATCTAGAGCAGTTTTTATTTGCATGACTAGTTATGCGGCTGAACAAGTCTGGTCGGCACATGAATTAAATAGATTTTTTTAAAGTACTTATTGTTAGCCATTAGGCTTGTAGGTAATAGCTAAACTACTTACGTGTTAATTTAAGTAAAGTTAAGTTAAAAATAAAAGAAAATTACTTCCTATTGCATAAAGTTACTGGTGTCCATTGTGGCTTAGGAATATTTTTCAATTTATCATGTGCGAATATCATAAATTATGTAGATTGTAGGTATTTGCCCAAAAAAATAATACAAGAACTAAAAGTAATTTGCCATTGAATAAAATCGCTTTTAACCTCGATTTCAGCAATGAAACAGTGAAATTAATACACCGGATTAGTTATTATACACCCTTGTCTAATCATTTATCTCTAAGTATAATAATAAATAATCGACGCATTACGTGTAAAAGTGTGTTTCAATACTAATTTGCAAATAAATACAGGATACGCTATCCGCTACAAGCTTATACATTACGGCTCTACCCAAGGCAGACAAGCAGAGAGTAAACGAAAGAATGACTAACACGGTACAGTTTCTAAGACGTCTATTAAAATAATTGTACTAAAGTTTACGCAGTAAACTATGTGCTATCTCTTGCAGCTAGGGATGGGACACTGTCGATAACATTAGGTACCATGTCTGTTAATTTGGGTCGCGGAATTGTTCTGGGGAGATATCGCGGCCTTGGAACATTAGGGCAACTGAAGGGTTTTTAGTCAGTAGTAGTCTGACACTCCCGGTCACAGTGAGTCATTTGATGATATTCCCACCGGAAAAAAAAGTCAGTTAATTTCATTTTATGACCGTTTCACATTTTATTACATGATACTTACACATGCTGGTGTATTATAGATACACTTTTAAACAGCTCGTTGCTAAATTATAACAGCTACAGGGGCTGAACTTCCAGGTTAAGAGGAGGCTCTCTAAATTGTATGTAATTTTGTATTCATATTCTGAAACAATCACGCATACAATCAAAATGGAACTTTAGTATATTATTTATTGGATCTTTTTCTTTCCATGTCTAGACCAGTTTTGTAATTGGAACATTTCGCTCGATTCATTTTTTAATCGAAAATCATGTCTTTTTTAAAGGTTATTCAAAATTTAATCAAGATACTCGGCTTTTATGTCTAAAATTAGTATTGACAGTAAGAAAATATAGTTTACTAGCTTGTGCCAGCGGCTTCGCCCGCATGGGAAGTTTTTCCCGTGTAAATCCCGATCCCGTGAGAATTTCGCATAATCCTTTCTTAGCGGATGCCTACGTCATAACATCTACCTGCATGTCAAATTTTAGCCCGATCCATCCAGTGGTTTGGGCTGTGCGTTGATAGATCACTATGTCAGTCAGTCAGTCAGTCACCTTTGAGTTATATATATTTAGATTATCCAAATATAGGACATTTTTTCTCTAGAACAATTGTCACTTTAGTTATAAACGAAATAAGAATTGATACAGTTTACGACATTTCGTTTCGAAACCGAATATGGTAAAAGAGCGCACGCGATATTCAACTTTATTACTGCTGCGTTAGCGTTTTATACTACGGCCTAACCGGGGTGGATGGGGGCGGAGCTTGCGTGAAAATTATTTTGCACTGCCTGGTCTTAAGCAATGCTTGCATAGGATAGTCCGTAGATATGTGACCATCTTTACATATCGAGATTATACCATGCTTCAGAAAACACGTTAAGCTGTGAGTTCCCACTGTCATTTGTACATCTTCGACATTCGTTACTGGTTGTCAGAAGCTGGAAAATCTGACACTGATTTTGTTAAGAGCCTACACTACATCAGCGCTTCTCACTCTTTATCTCGCTCGCACACTACTGGCCGCGGTCACGCGAGCAAGCGAGACAGGGTGGCAGAGAAAAGACTCCAAGACCCCGATAATTTAGTTTATTGCTTTTTACGGTGAAAATAATGGTACCTAATTTAAAATAAGTAAATAACATAAGACCTGCTTTATAGTTAGTTCAATTAATATGCAAAGTTTCATTATCTAATTTGAAGTTATTTTTGAATACCAGCGGTTTATTTTTCGGTTTGGAGGTAACTTTGGATTTTTTTTCTATCAAGAAAATTTTATGGAATTGTGTTTTCGTCAAACATAGTACCTAACATTAATCTTCAACTTTACCATATATTTATTTCAAAATTATTGCTGCAGTATTTTCGACATAATGGAGGATCATGCTAAGCCATTTGAGGTAGTATAGGCTCTTAAGGAGTATCGTGTTATCCAGCTACTGGAAGTAGAAGTAGAAGACAGATAAGCAGTCGTGTTCATGACGAAATAAGAATAGCATAAATCAATTTATAACAAATAATGTTCTGACCTTTTCTTTACTAACGATAACCTATTAACGATCCTATCTTAAAAAATCGACTACTAATATTTCTAAAATAAATAATAGTACCTCGTGTTTTCTCTACAGCGCAATATAATAGAAAAACAAGCTTGGAGATTTCTATCGACGTTTTTACAACGTTATTAAGGTCCGACCCTAAGGCACTAAAATATTATGGCCGGTTTACTTTGCAAAGGCCATATTTTATATGAAAACCTTTTGTAAAGAACCTTCTCAATCTCATTACGTTTTGTTTGTACGGAGTATAATAAAATCCATGTTATGGAATCGATGGAAAAGATTATTTGAATCCTGATGTCGGATAATCAATTGTTTTTACAATGGTTAAGGCTTTGTGTGTGGTACATGTTATAATAATTAGCCCCCTTTTTTAAGGATGGGAAATCATCCAATGAATTCCAATGACTGCCTCCGAGGGTGTGTCAGACTTTTACTGACTAAAACCCATCCGTATTCCATCATATGCCCTTCGTGTTCCGAGGCCGCGGTAACTCTTTAGAACAATTCCGCAATATTAGTGGGGCTTCTGCCCCAAATCCCCCAAAAGCCCCAAAGCCTAAAGTGGTCTCTGTTAGCCATAACAGAGACCTCTTTAGGCTTTAAAAAACACGTTAAGCCGTGGATCTAAATAGACTGTCAAATATCAATCAGCAATTACCTAGACAACGTGTAACGAAAACCCCATATCTATCCAAAAGGACTGAAGACAACATCTGGAATGGAGTCTCTATGCAAATGTTCAGCTCAAAATAAGTGACTCTCAGAATTGACCCCAAATTATTGGTTTCATATGTTTCTTGAATACCAGTAATAACAATCGTGTCACAGCACTATGAGGGTCATCACTTTCCACGTCACTTGCCAATAAAACGATAATTCTCTTCGTTCTTCTTAATTTGAAAAATTCGGCCTCTGGTATCAATGTATTGTAATTTCTAATATGCTCCACACATGTAGACATGGGATTAGAAAACCCTTGCCATATCGTTTGTTATCATCCAAAGAAGCCGTGCACTTGGTATGTATATACCCTTTAAATTACACGTTGTATACAATATTTCATATTTTTTAGGTTATTTTTTTGGTTTGGTGAGAATCATGATCTTAAAAAAATTGTTGATATATGTATGCTCCGGGAACAACAGTGTATGTCAAAATTGATATGTAGGTAATATTAATTGGTTCTACATTTGTCTTAATAACAGTAAGACAGAAAGAAAAACTTTTGTAGACCATAAAAATATACTTAGCATATTCAAAATGATCGAAACTGACAATTTTGCATACCCTACGTGAAAGATTATTCAAACGGCCAAATTCAATGATCTAAGAGTCGTATTAAGTTAAATATAGTTTGCTTAACGATAGGGAATAATTGTTCGCTTTATAAAATTTGTTTAAAAAAAGTGACATTCATCCGTATCTCTCAAAAAAATGAAAAAGTCATTTTTAAAATTGTCTTAAAAATAAAATATTTTTGTTTTACAGTGTTTCGAAAGTCACTTAATAATAATATAATAATAATATTCCACAACTTTCACACAACTCCATCTAGTCCCAAACTAAGCAGAGCTTGTGGTATGAGTACTAGACAACTGATAAACATACATATATATTTTTAAATACATACATGTTATAGATAACTTTAATCAAACACTAACCCCATTGCGATCAAAACCAGAAGTTAAATAACAAATATTTACATACGGAACAGGCCCAAGTAAGCAACTGAGTCGGAGTTAATATTAAAACATGTTTGTATTACACACACTTCAGGGAAACCTATATTTTCTACATTAAAACCTATATTTTTTAATCTAAGGCCAAATGGCTCAAATTTCTTTCGGCATTCAAAACATTATTTTAAATAATCTTTACATCGATATCGACAAAAGCGCATCACTACGTTTAATTCGATCCTATTGCACAGTGGACAACAAAGAAGGTTTTCTTTCACTTTAATGCTCATTTGACTCCAGCCCAGGCCATGAATCGTCGTATCTTTATAACTGTTTTCTTTTTACTTTGCAACTTTGTCAAGCCCTCGATAAGAATTGCGCTTGCAAAAATATTATGTTGGTTCTTTAAAGAGTGATGTTTTCGTTTACGTTACAAAGCAGGAAAGGTCGCTTTTATTTAGTGTCAGTATAATATTCTTTAGGGGAAATGATGCGTTCTTGTTAACAATCCAACATCATTAACGGATATAAGAAGCTTACTATGACGTCTTAAAATAATCATGATCTAGGTGTGTGAGTAGGACAGAGCTATACTAAATGCATAGCGTCATCTCTTTTTCACTACAGAATAAAGTTGATATTAGAACGCTTAAAGTGACTACTGAAAATCAGCGCTATGCTGTGATTCCGTCATGTCGCAGCATTATGCTGAGCCAAGCACGACGACCTGCATCTGCCTAGATTCTGATCTGGCCTTTTTCTTTCTTTTGCTTCCAGTTAAATTTTTATCATAATTAAAAAATGACGTACTTCAGCTAGCTCACACATGCCACGTTTTCAAAACAATCAAAAGGCATCTACAATCCACTATTCATAACGCTCTTTTTAGTTGAGCTACACGATAACTGACAAATGCTTGTACTGTCTGGACAGGTCCGCTCAAATCTGCGTGCTCCTTTCCTCAAAAGACACAAGAGACATGAACCTTCATGCTTCTCATATGGTTTGACGAATACGAATTGCATAGACTTTAAAAGAGACGTTGACCTCTGAGTTTGTTTCGGTGTCTCTTCTCAGAGTGGTCAGTTAGGAAACACCGGCCTCATTTAGCGTGTAAAAGTGTTATTTATTATACCAATTTACAAAATAAATGTTTCATTAGGGTTCCGTAGCCGAATGGCAACAAACGGAACCCTTATAGATTTTTCATGTCTGTCTATCTGTCTGTGAAACCAATACGTGTCCCTGCACGTATTGGTTACACCCTAGTCATTAAATAGGTCTTTAAAATCTCTGCCTGTCTGCAATTGTCCTGCGCCCTACCATTAAGTTCGGCAACTCTTCGGGCTGTGTCGGTTAACTTCGGTTTCCGTAGACACCTTCAAACAAACACCGTTACACCGTTTTATAAATTAGCTCACCCATTATTCATTTCACCTCAGTCATTACTCATCTTCGTAGGTACATTTAACCCCGGAGCTGAATTCTAAGCTTCAGAATTTAATAATACAGCACCTATCCGTGCCTCTCGTATTAGGAGACATCAATCGACCCATAGGAGCCGACATCGGTACGTATATCGCGGCATTCTTAATTAAAACATCGTGGCACGAAGGAAAATTGAATTTTGCAAGAATAAGGCTAGACAAGGAGTTAGGGGTAGCTGGATATGGCTCTCGTTTCGTTATGGATGGGAAATCCAATGACTATCTCCCGATCTGGGCGAAGCGAGAGGGTGTGTCAGACTTTTGCTGACTAAAACCCATCCGTGTTCCATCATATGCCCTTCGTGTTCGGAGGCCGCGGTAACTCTTTCGAACAATTCAGCAACCCTGTGGATATAGCTCTGGTTTAGCAAGCTCTAACGTAATTGCCCACGGGTAAATTTAGACTAAATCACGTGTTTCATGAAGAGCTTGTCGCTTGTTTTTAAAAGCCCCACGGGTTGATCTACGAGGTTAAGCAACACTTGCCAAGGTCGATTAGTGGATGGGTCACAATGGTAACATATCGTGAGTATGTAATATAATCCAGTAGTAATATGATCCAGTTTGCTGGTACTTTTGGGTTGCCTCAAAAAATAAAATTGTCTGTCTGTCAAGACCCTTTATTTCGGAAACGCATGGAGATATCGAGTTGAAATTAAAACAATATACTTCGGTCTGCAGTCGCTAGAAGCTTTGAAAAAAAAAACAAACTTCTATACTAATGTAAAAAAAGATACGGCCGTTTATTCCGCAAAAAACGTGTATTTCGACACTCTCGAGGGAATCTAAATTGATAGGGTCCTTCTCATTGACCTGGAACCAAGAAATTTGTCATGTAACTTCGTTTTATAGTACAAATTCAAGGAAAAATCTGAAAACTATAAAGTAATTAAATTATAAAAAATATACTCGGAATTTAAAAGTAAAACTAAGCGTTGAAGTGATGTATCATATGGAAGGGCTTAGGGCTATTGATATGCGTTTTCTGAAACATGTTTTATTTATTATTTACGACAAATAAATTCTTATTTATAATGAAATCTATCAAAAAATATATCCCTCTGTACGGAATCCATGATGAGAGAGTCCGACTCGCACTTGACCATTTTTTTTTCTATTAGCGGTCATAAAAATGGTCCCACAACAGACCTGATTTGGTTTTTCCATTGCATAGCCGATCTAAAGCGTGACTAAGCACTTTCGAAGTTATAAATAATATGCAGCTATAACCGACTTGTATATAAAGGCCTTTTTCCTGGGTGGGAAAATCATCGAATGACTTCTCCCGCTCTGGATTAAGCGGAAGGGAGTGTCAGACTTCTACTGACTAAAAACTCACCCTATTATTTCAGCTGCCCTTAAGTTCCGGGGCCGCGGTATCTCGTTAGAACATTCCCGCAACCCCGGTGTACATAAAGGCATGGACAATAGTTATTTGCATTAAACGCGTTGAGTTTAAGTTATATCGTCTCCAATATCTTGTCTAAGCCACATCCAGTAACACCACATCAGTGCACGACTAATGGTGAAGGGAATTAGGTCGCACTCCGCAATTTTTCATGCTGTCACCGCGGGAGTTCTTTCACACGCCCGGAAAATTATGGGCATCGATACTGTTCGGTGATACAGGTACATGGACCGAATGTAGGTCCTCGCATGAAGATACGTTATAAATACGTACTTTTTTTTTGATAATACGCTTGAGTTCGACCAACATCTCACCTGATGGTAAGTGATGGTCGAAGATGGAGCACGCTTGCCTAGAAGTAACCTATTCACTCTTGACTTAAAGACCACGTTGTAACGATCAGGAAACACAGACTCCGGCAGGGAATTCCACTCCTTAGCCGTACTTTAATTAAAACTCAAAATACCTATTTTATTTCACATAGGTCCACATGGGCACTTATAAAACGTCTGAAGTTAGTGTACGGTTCGAAATTGGTCGTCTACTAAGGACAAGAACTGGCAAGAAACTCCACAGTTACTCTTTTCAAAATTTGATTTTTACAATGTATCCATAATACAGGTTAATTAGGTATGAGAGGATAGTACAGACCAATTAATACAGCACAATGAAATTACAAATAAATAATTGTAAAACAAATCTGAGAGTGTAGGCACAGTGTTCTCCCAGATGTAACGATGGCGCATCGCCGTTTGTCTTGTAGGCCGATGATGGAACTAGCTTGGCGGAATTAGATTGTGTAATTCCATCGCACACTCCCCTAAATGTAACCGATAGAAAACCGATAGACTTCTTATATCACCTTGCACATAATTTAATGTTCTAATATTAACGACTAGCTTTGCCATTTATTAATATAAATAAAATTGAACTCTCTGTCTGTGATTTCAAAATAACTGTTTTCTCAAGTACTTATATTTACACAATTCTAAAACACAAACTTTTTTTTTAATGTTTTCTGTCTGCCTGTCTGTACGTTTTTTTTTTTTTTTTTTTTTTTTGTGTGTGGCATCTCGCAGGTCAACCTCTGAGGTTGTCGGCTGCTTAACCGGGCTTGCCTGTGGTTGCCTTAATTAATAAATTAATTAAAGCCTCCAGCCAGGGCTTATTAGAAAACTTACAAACTAGGCGACTACACGCTAAGGGCACCCCCTGTGGGGTACGGACCTCGGCTTAGGGCGTCGCAGTGGGAGGGCAGCTAGGGACAGGCTGGATCATATCATTTTTATTATTAATAAGGGAATTTAAAGCTACTGGCTCAGCGTCGCGGGCTGGCTCTGGCAAGGGTCGGGGCGGACTATTACGGGGACGTCGCGGCGGGCCTCGGCGGCGAGGACGGAAGGACGGTCGGTTTTTGTTTTTGTGTGCCACTGTACTTGTTTCCCTACGGCTCTCTTGGAGCAGGGTGATTGCGTCATCGGGAGTGACAAGGGTATGCCTTGGTCGGCGAATCTTAGAGATACGCGAGGGTTCGTATTGGGCGGCCGATACGATAAGGGGATTCCTATGTTGGATTGCAGTATCAAAGAAACGCTTGGAGACACGTTTCATGAACTGCTGGATGGTGGGCATCTTGAGGTCTACGTGAAGAAGCTCATTTCGAACATAAAAGGGGGCTCCCGTGACTCTACGGAGGAATCGGTTTTGAAGGGTCTGCATCTTGTGGAGGAGGTAGGGCTTTGCGTGTGCGAAAACAACGCAGGCGTAGGTCATGATGGGACGGATGACCGCGGTGAAAATACGCAGCTTGCACCTGAGTGATAACTTGCTGCGGGAGCTAAGGATGAAGTGGAGCCTACCTAGAGCGAAAGCGGCGTGCGAACGTGCCTGCTTTATATGCTCAGCGAAGGAAAGGTGTTGATCGAGGACCACGCCTAAGTATTTGGCATGCTTTTCCCAGGGGATCGGCTTGCCGTACATGGTAATCGGACGGGGGGAGGGTGGGTTTATCCGCGGCTTAGAAAAGAGGACTGCCTGGCTTTTGTCTGGATTGACTTCGATTCTCCATTTCCGGAACCACTTGGCCAGAGTGTTTGCGGAAGTTTGGAGAGTGCGAGCGATGGCATCGGGTTTAAGACCGGTATAATAGATAGCCGTATCGTCGGCAAATAGGGCTAGCTGAGTATTTTTATGCTTGGGGATATCGCTAGTGAATAGCGTGAAAACGAGGGGGGATAGTACGGAGCCTTGAGGAACTCCTGCGCGAATGGGATGGAGGGAGGAAAGCTCCCCCTCAATTCGGTAACGAAAGGTGCGATTCGATAAAAAGTCCCGTAGGATGAGCACGAGACGGTCAGGCACGCCGAGTTGGTATAGCTTATAGATTAAGCCATTGTGCCAGACTTTGTCGAACGCTTTCGCTATGTCGAAGAATAAGGCTCCCGTTATTGCGCCCCGTTGGAAGCCGGCGCTGACATGTTCTATGATGCGGTGGACTTGTTGGATACATGAGTGTTCGGTTCTAAATCCAAACTGCTCATTGGGTATAAGACTCTTTGCTTCGGCAAAATCTTTGAGCCGCTTATATATAAGCCTTTCATAGATTTTACCGAGGACGTTGAGTAAGCTAATGGGACGGTAGCTAGACGGGTCAGACTTGGGCTTGCCTGGTTTGGGAATACCTATGACGGTGGCCTGTTTCCAGGTTGCGGGGAACATATTATTGCTCAATGCACCATTGAAGATGGCAGTCATTAGCACTATAAGCTGGGCGGGGAAAAGTTTGAAAACCCTATTGGTGATGCCGTCGGAGCCAGGGGCTTTTCGCGGTTGGAGACTTTTAATGATATCCTGGACCTCATCAGGAGTGATGGGGGCCAGTGGATTATCGGGATCTTCGACGGGCGGAAGGGAAGTTCTACGTTCGACTTCGGCGTTCACCATATCGAGGTGGGCTTGGTCTACTGGTTGAGAGCTGGGAGAACACTGGGACTCTAGGCTGTCGGCTAGGCATTCTGCTTTTTCAGAGTTATCGAAGGCGACACTCTTATCGGGACGAATGAGAGGAGGCATTGTGGCCTCTTCAGTGGATCGTAACTTCCTCTGAAGCTGCCAGAAGGCAAGATGGGTGGGCTCAAGTTCGCTCAGCATCTTGTCCCAGCTCGCATTACGCTGCTCGGTAATGCGTTTCCTTACAGCACGCTGTAAGTTGCGCATGTGAGCTTTGTTTGCGGCGCAGGGAAAAGCGCTGTACGCACGGATGGCTGCGTTCTTCTCGGTTATCAGATTCCGTACATCGTCCGGGAGTTTCCAGCGGTGGTCTTCCACTACAGGAACTTCCCTTGAACAATCGTTCAGGACGGATTGTACGTGATTTGTAAGCGAGTCGATCGCCGCCGTCGTGTCAGCGACTGAGACTATGTGGTCAGGAATGGTGTCCAATTGAGGCGACGTGGTGGATTTCAGTTTTTCACTTACTTTCCTCCAGTCAGTGATCAATTGGGTCGGAGGAGGTTGGGTAGGATCATGGTTACCCGAGCGGGAACCTAGGTGTAGGATAACGGGACGGTGATCCGAGTTGAGCTCGTGAAGCGCTTCTATGGAGTGTAAACGGAGGTTTACATTCTTTAGGAGCGCCACATCGAGGACATCGGGGTTATGGTTGGGGTCGTGTGGGTAGTGGGTGGGAGTCATCGGAGCGATGACGTCGTAGTTTAGGGTCGCGCCTAGGTTATACACGATTCTGCCTCTGGCATTTGTCGTGTTGCTGTTCCAAGCGGGGTGTTTGGCGTTGAGATCGCCCGCTAGTAAGACGGAGTCACTCAGGCCGAAGAGAGTCGTGAGATCGCTGGTGAGCGCGATAGGATCGTCTGAAGCAAGAGACGCGACCGATGGTGGGGGATGGTAGGCAGAGATGATGGTTATCGGAGGATGACCAGTCATGCCTAGTCGACAGGCAGAGTACTCTAGGTGAGAGAGAGGCGCGGGTGGGGTCAGAGGGATGCAGTATAACTCCTTTCTATAATAAATAAGGGTACCGCCACCGTGGCAACGTGTTCTGTCATTGCGAACTAGACGGTAATTCGCAATTTTGGGATCAGCGCGGTGGGGTTTCAAAAGGGTCTCCTGTATAAGGAGGACGTCTTATTGGTGGTCGCGGAGGAATTTAGTTATTTCGGCGCGTTGGTTGAAAATGCCATTGGCGTTGAAAAAACCTAATTTGAGGGATCGAGGCCTAGTGTGGTTTGTGCGTTGGGAATCCATTGGATCAGTCCATCGCATCCATCTGGTCGAGACCTAGCACCACATCACTGTGTGTGCTGAATATTTGGCTGTACATTGCCGTCGTAATTTTGCCGTTATTCTGCTGTTCGGCAGCCAGAAGGGCATCGCGGAGAGATCTGGCTTGGCGGGTCATAAATAACCTATAATGGCGCAGTATAGTCTGGGCGCAAGCCTCGCCGTGCGCGACGGGTGAGGGATTGGGCGGTTGTTTGACTGCAGGAGCAGCAGTGGTTTGAGGCGCGGGTTTGTGACTGGCTGTGGGCTCTGTAGCCATGGCTATAGGCAGGATCTGCGCTGCGATGGGTATATCCATCAGTGCCTGCAAAGGTTTGGCAGGGGCCAAGGAGGGAAAGGCTTTTTCGTGGTTTAGCCTGTTCCACGGGGACGGTCTCTGAGGAGCGAGACGTTGGGGAATTTGAGAAGAAGGTGCCTCTCTCTGTTGGCGGGCGTTGGCGCGCTTCGCTAATTTAGGAGCGAGTTTGGGGGCTTTGGGACAGCCGCGGTAGTTTGCCGGGTGACCGGTCTGGCCGCAGAGAACGCAGCTGGGTGGTTCCGAACAGAGGGTTCGGTCTTTAGGCCGTGGGCAGTCCGCAGTGCTATGCTCACCCAGACACTTGACACATCTGGGAGTCGCATAGCAGTTGCTCTGCGCATGGCCATACAGTTGGCAACGGTGGCATTGTCCCACTGTTGCGGTTTTGTAGGGCTTTTCTATTGAGATACCGGATAGGGAGCAAATAGACTTAATCTTAAATATTGGGTGATGACCTTCGGTTGGTTCACAAATGACAAGAACCATGTCGTACAACTCACCGCCTCTCGCTTTATGTAAGCGATGGACGGCGATCACTGGTATACCTTGATCGGCAAGGTCGTCTTTAATATCCTGTACTAGGATTTCTTTAGGGACACGTTTAATAACTACACGAGTGGGCGTGTCCTCGGGGAAGGAGAAAGTGTGAAAGGAAATATTCCTTTCACGGAGGGCGCGATATAGTTCCCTATAGTCGTTCGACGTAGGGACGGTGACTTTAATGCCATTTTGGCAGGCACGGGCGTTTGTGTAGTTGATCTTTCGATCAACACACATCTTAGACACATCAGTCCATTTCCCCTTGTCCTGGATGTAAAAGGGGGGCGGAGGGCGTTGCTTCCTTTGGGTTGAGGAAGTTTGGGCTATCGGGCTGGGGGGACGACTATCCTGCGCGCGAGTGGAGGTCGTTGGGACGGGGCTAGCGGGTCGTACGGGCGTTTGAGTTGGGGACGGGGGTGACGCGGTGGTCTTTTTGGCCTTGCTGGCCTGGGAGGTTTTCCCTTTCTTCCTCTTGCCGCCGGTGACGACTTGAAAGTCGTCTTCCGAGGATGAGGGGCATGATGACAAATCATTGTCGGAGTTGTTATTGGACATAGGTTCGGTGATGTCCATTTCACGGAATTCAGGTGCAGCGCACACCTGCGCGGCGTCCATTGTTTTATGAACAATGGGATTAGTAGGTGGGCCGGAAACAATGGGTGATTTCGGGAATCGGGCGATCGGCACGACTTTGTCGGCGGGCGGGGGCAATAGAGGGCTATCTACCTGGAAGTCGTTCGTTGTTTGATGAACAATGGGATCGGAGTTAATAAACACTTCCGTGAATTGACCAACTGGGATGCCTTGATCGGCAAGCGGGGGAGATAATGGGCTGTCAAGCGCGTCACTAAAATCAGCGACGTTGGCTTCGGTAGCCGGAGGACTATTAGCGATTTCACGCTGGATTTTTCCGCCATATTTGGCGGAAATAGCAGGGTTTTCCCTAAGGATCTCTAACAATATCTCCAAAATATTGGAGTTCGCCATGATTGGCGAATGGATCAAAAATTTAATGAGGAAATTTTGGAGATTTCTCTCCCGCGGGGGGCCTATTTAAAGCCTAACTGGCCTAACTCCCCGGATGGATGGGTCCGGGGATGTGTAACCCTCCCAGTCGGGTAGAGACTGGGAGGTGAGTACCTAATGGTGAGCCCTAAGCTTGTAACCGGTCGCCAGTCTTATTGTGCGAACCGGGCCCTATTGGGTCTAGTGCGAAGGGGTAGACACACCCAACCGACACTAGGTGAGTAGCTGAAAAGGAAACTCAGTAACTAGGTTTGACTAGGAGATCCCCCAAGGCCAAAACCTAGCACTCGACTCCAATTGACTGCTTCACCCTGAAGGGGATCAGCGGGTGCGTCGGGTCAGCACCCCCTTGGTTTTGTTGACACCGTGGGGTTTCCACCAAGGACCACGAAACTGTGGTTTTACCCTGAAGGGGCCAAACCAAATTGTTTTTGACGATAATCTGTTAGAGAAACAGGAAATCCTTCACCACCTCGAAAAAGGCGGATCCGGACCAGGCGTCGTAGTCGGCGACTACGAATGACGTCACGGCGAGCGCGACGAAGCGATGACACAGACACAGAACGATCGAGAGCGCGGAGCGGTACGACCGTCGCGGGCGAGCGTCGGAAGCGGAATGTTCCCTGTCTGTACGTCTCTCTTCCAGGCTTATCTCTGGAATGGCTGCACCGATTTTACTTTGGGAGTTTCTCTGGAAAACATTCTCATGGAGCAACATATTCCCATGAAAACTATACTGTTATTTCATGCATATAAAACTTAATCAATTATGTGTTGATAAGAGTAACCACGGATTTTCTTGCCAGTTCTCGGAGTTATAGACTGGAATTTACGCGGGAAAAGCCTCGTAGGTAGGTAATATTGACTTCTGCTGGGGTTGTGAAAATGTTCGTGACGAGTATCGAGATACCGCGGCCCCCGACCACAGTGAAGCTGAACGAACCGACTGAGTTTTAGTCAGTAGAAGTCTGACACTCCCGCTCAGCCCACAGCGGGAGGGGTCATTTGATGATTTTCCCACCGACAAAAAATGGTACTATTACTCTGGTACTTATTAATGGACTTACTCGCGAACTAAGTCGCGGCCGAAGATTTCTTCTTTAACGTCGAGTGCTTATTTATTCAGTCAGACGAAGTAGATACAGCCACATCATATTATAGGTATATATAACACATTTAGAAAGATCTTAATAATGACAAGACTCCACATGATAAGTAAGGCGTAGGTAGCATACCTACATAGCGCTCACCACAGTAATGTTACCGTCTGCGTAATACGTAATAAAAAAATATAATAAAATTGTACATAAAAATTTAATATATACAATCCCTACTAACATGTAATTATGATAAATGTGAAAGCAACTCTATTTGACACGTTCTCGCCTCAACCACATACTGATTTTGATGGAATTTGGTACTTACAGAGATAGATTATGTAATATGTACCTTTGAGAAGTACGTAGGCACTTTTTTCGCTGAAATAATATGAATTTAACCGACTTCAGAATAAACAAAATCCCTACAGCACTAATAGCGAAAAATAACCTCGAAAGACTTTCATTGGATGTCTAGGTAATTTCATTTCAAATAAGGACCCATCTGGTTGATATCGGTGGTCTAGTCAAAAGCGGGTAAACCGGATCAGTAATCTAGGCGTAATCGATGTACTTACAAACATAAACAAACCAACCGAATCGAGAACCTCCTCCTTTTTGAAGTCGGTTAAAAATAACTTTTCACTCGAGCGCGAAATCGCTGGCAGAACAAATTTAGCTGGTTTTAGAGCAGTGTAGAATAAGAATAATAGTAACAGAATCTCGAAGTATTTGGAAATGCCCTGTTCCGGACTCTCCTCTCCACTCTCCTCCACTCCTTTTGTAAAAGTGAGGAACTGACAGGAGATTTATTCCCAGAACCTTGAGTCTGCTATCGCTTCTGTTATTCATGATCTGTTTAACTTAATCCCAGCTATGGTTATTTTTTTTATTTGTTATTTATTTATTAAAACTTTATGCAACACAAAATGTACAACGGCAGACTTAATGCCAGAGGCATTCTCTACCAGTCAACCATGGGTGGTGAAGAGACAACATGGCAGGTGCATAAAAAAATAAACTAAGTAGATAATATATTCAAAGTAAAAGTTTTATTACAAGTATAACTAGAATAAACTTACATACATATTTATCATAATACATACCAAAAATATATTATATACAGGGTTATTAGAAATACGTCCCAATCCTGTTAAGGGCGTGTAGATGAGGTCATTAACTAACAAATAAAATGTTCCGCCGTCAAAATAGATTACTGATTTTTAGGAAAAAAAAAAAATTTATTTCATAAGACGTTGCAAAAATCATAAAAAAAAAATAAGTATTAAATTTTTAAAAGAGATAAAGTCCTATTTTATTTTAATTATTTAAAAAAAATCGATAATGGTATACTTAAGGCCTAGAAACTTAGGGTTGATTTGTTAGTTAATGACCTCATCTACACGCCCTTAACAGGATCGGGACATATTTCCAATAACCCTGTATATAATAATAAAAAGTTATAGAAAGGGGGTTATGAAAACTCTGCTTCCACTATTTGTTAAGAAAATAATCCCGCAACTTTATATAAATGCATATTGATTGGTGGCCGTATATTGGGGACAGTATCCGGTCTAATCGGATGCAGCCGAGTTATGCTTGCTGACTGACTATCTGAAGTCCACGAATACAATACGACTTGGCAGGACTGGTGTCAGGTGTTTCTGGCTTCTGACTTTCCGTACTAACTGTCTGCCGCCCATCCCCGGATCAAACTCAACTAGCGTTGCTTAACCGTCAACCCCTCCAACGGTTACGCTGTTATTGATGACCAGAACTCTACAATCAACAACTCGAAAATCGCTTAAAACTCAACTACAACTATCTGTAATACCTTTTCACGTAAACTGTGGAACACCTGCGCTTCGCTATACATAATTGATTGTTTTAATTCCCCGCGTTCAGGCACACACGGTCTTACCGTTTACATACACGTTTCCCGGCTTATAGAGGTCGAGGTGAATAGTTTTCAGGTAGACTGATTGATCTAAAGTTATTTAGAGTAATAACTGGTAAATAATAGGAGTTCATGTCTAAATATATGACGGAGAGGGCACAGTAACGTTATCTTCAAGCAAGCCTTCCTCCTTGTACATCTTCAGGAAACAGGGAATAATACCACGAACAGATAGTGTTGATCTTCTTTAATGATTTCACAAACTTTTATAATCGAAATAATCATGAAGGTTATCCGCTCACGCGCATGTCCTCTGACAGAATGCCTGACACCACGCTACCCCGCTCTCACTTGTCAACCAATGACACTTTGTTATCAAAATGACATTAGCCCTGACACTGACAGTGACAGCTGATAGACAGAGGCAGATGGAATGACGTCACTACCGCCATTTGACATCAGTGTCACATCAGCGTCAGTGTCAGCGTCAGTTGTCACTTTTAGCAGTGACAACCGACAGACATTGACAGATGGAATAACCTCACTACCGCCACCTTGTAACAATTGTTAGAAGTCTCTTAATATCCACGACTTGCTGCGACATATAAATAATAACAGGTGCAATGGTCGATCTTAACCTCTCAAGGACCGCCATTATGATTCGGTCAACCATCCTTCAAGCACCACGGGCGGGCTCTTATCGTAAGCGTAATCTGACCCCGGTCACAAACGATTTTAAGACTTATCTATACTACAAATACAGTTTTAAATCGGTCGGGGTTTGGTGGCACAAATTTGTGCCAGCGGGGCTCAACTAATACTTGTTTACTGGCACGTTTTTGTGCCGCTGGGGCTCTAGAGGTTAAAAGCACGTTAAGCCATCATTCCGAACTGTCATTTATACATCTTTGACAGCCGTTACGGGTAATCAGAAGCCAGAAATTCTAACACAGTCTTGTTAAGCAGTACGGTGTTACCCAGTTACTGGGTTGTGTGAGGTCAGATAGTCGCTCCATGTAAAGCACTAGTACTCAGCTGTATCCGGTTACAACTGGTAGATGGACGGACATGAAGTGCTTGTCGAAAAACCGCGGGCTTTTTTTTTTAAATGATACTTTGCAATGTCTGTAGAATTCACATTAACAAGCTTCTTAACCCCTCCAACTAAGCTTTTTCTATTGTCAATAGACTCGCGTCTGACCACCATCTTACCTGATGGTAAGCGTTGATGTGGTCGAAGATGAAGCACGCTTGCCAAGAAGTAATATACTCACTCTTATTAATGACGTAAAATTTATGATGCACAAGTTAAGAGAATCAAGCTATTATTAGCATGGAGATGTCGATCAATCGTACTAATTTAATCAAAATACTCCAGTCACATTTATTTAATTTGAATCTTCAACAAAGTTTGATAGACGAAGAATCGATTGGTAGAAGAAAATTAGGATAATATTTTCAAGCTTTTCCAGTAAACCATTGTTTTACATACCGCTTAACGAACCGAAGCCATCTGCGACCACTACCCACACGATGGCGTATTCGCAAACCTATTAAATAAACCACAACCTTTTTCAAAAGGGTATCATATTAATTGTTAATTTTAAAGTAAACACAACGTTTCTTTATATACGTTAGCGTAAAAGGACGTACTCTTGGGTGGACCGTAACGAATGTGGGCCTCTCAAGCGCAGGTGACTACAAAAGGCTTTTGATAATAAATGCCTTTTAATGTAACCCTGACATTTATTTAATGAGACGAGGAAAGAAGTCTTACTTTTCTGTCTTTAAAAGAGAGAAGAAGTATTTATTGCCACAGAAAACGATGACCATATAAAATTTGAAATTTATCAAAATTCCTTAACAATTAAAGAAACAACTTAAAATAATTTTCACTGATAGAGCATACCTATTAATGTATTTCTTGTAGAAAGAATCACTGTGACATAGTTTGCAATATTAATGAATATAATATTTATTACATTTGACATGTATACCTACTGATTGACGTTTGATTATTCAAAACATTTGAATGCCATAGCATGTGGCAAACATGTCTGAACTTAATTTTTATTTTTGTATGTGTACACATGGAGTAAATAAACAAATCTTTTCTTATGCTATCCTTAAGAAAGAAAAAAAAACATTTATTTATATCTTATTCACAAGTCTAATCTCATGGCCTGCCAACGGGCAATGGAGCGCAGCATCCTAGGCGTCAAAATCAGATCATGTACCCAATACCACACTGCGCTCCAAGACGCAAATTGCTAACGTTGCTAAAGAAGCCGCTAAGATGAAGTAGGTCTAGGCTGGGCACGTCTGCCACATACCCAACGAGTTGTGAGCCAAAATCTCCAATTTCTGTAGCCCTGATACAGCCAAAAGGCGTCGCGACAGACCTCGTAGAAGATGGCGAGACGAGCTGGACAGAACGATTTTGAAATCACGTAGCCTTTGCCCAGCAGGGAGTTGATGCAGTTTGACAGTAACAGTAGTTTTAACCGATCGCAAATTTGAAAGCCCTTAATAAAGAAAGATCGCGCTTTAATCGTCAGCTTGGCCTTTAAGTCGTGAGCGTCTCGATAAAGTAACATTTAATCTGACTAGTCTGATACTTTACCGGGTCTAGCTAAGCAACAGTATTTTATGAAGAGTTACTGTTTATTTATTTGTAGCAAAATCCACAGCTCTTAAAACAATGTTTTATAGTATGTTATATCTAATCTTATAGCATACTAGCTTTTGCGCGCGACTTCGTTCGCGTGGGAGGTTTTTCCCGCGTAAATCCCGATCCCGTGGGAATTTCGGGATAAATACTGTCCTTTGTCCTTTCCAGGGTCCTAAACTATTCCCCTGCCAAATTTCATCTAAATCGGTTCAACGGTTTAGGCGTGAAACACACACAGACAGACAGAGTTACTTTCACATTTATAATATTAAGTATGGATAAGTAACAAACGTGTAGGGAATAATAAACTATTTGAACTCCACAACAGTCGACTTCAGCTACTAACACGATACCCCTCTGGTGGCAGATATTCTGGCTTCCCACTTATACACTTCATAACATACCCTGTTTGTCATTAGCAAAACCTAATTTAATATATTAAAGTCCTATTAGGGCAACGTTAAACACTCTCAATGTAAACATTGGAGGCAAAACAATTGCGATGCGATGTAAAAAGTCTTTAACGTTCACCCTAACTACGGTAATCCGATTATAACGTAGAGATGGGACATGTAATGCACTTTTATCGACAGATAAAATACTTTATCATTTTTGAACCAAATTTTGTAACCTTTTTTTTGTTTTATTAACAATTAATAAAGAACCTTATTACTCGTTAACGTGTTTGCAAGATGTAATCAACAACCCCGAAAAACGAGGATTGCTCCGTCAAAATAATATTAGCTATCTCAACTTTTATCAAAAATTCTTGCTACGAAATTCCTACCTACTTCATAGTTTTTACAGCTCCTTATCATTTTGCTTGCCCGTCACACGCCAACATGAAATATTTATCGGCAGCTCTGAAAAATCGTGTTTACGTTTACTGAGTCCCAAGTAAACTGAAATGGCTGAAAAAGTTCCTTACATAAAGTAATCTAGTACATTACGATGTATTATAAATTCTTGTCAGGTTCTCGGCTTAGGATTTCTTGTATCGTGAATATTGCTTGGTTGGCAAAAAATATTCATAACGTAAGAACTCCGTGACATTTTGATGGAAGTAGGAGTATTTGAACTTGTCATGCCTGTTACTATTATTGGTTTTATTCATAATCAAGTGAAAGTAGATTACCTGTTTGAATGGCTGGCTACTAAATTTTTAGGTTTGAAAGGCGATTGAGCATTTATGGTTACACTTTTGGACGCGTATTTGCATACAAGTAATTTTTTTTTTTAATGAAAACATGTAACCTAGTTTTTGTTCCGTTATAGTGAAGGACTTCGTTCCTAAATAGAATCAATCGATTAAACGTTAATAGAAATCATAAAACAATAAAAAGTTTACTAGTATCCTTACTAGCTTTTCTATGAAGGTATTTTAATTTTTTAACACATATTGAGGTCTTAAATTAAAAAGTAAAGATGTAATCTATAATGATAAGATGATTTAATCGTTGTTTGTTTGTTGTATGGTTTAGTGTTTGCATTCTCTTTCTGATACACTATATAGAAAAAACAGAGGAGTGTGCTGATGTATGTTTCTATAATGCTGATGTATATCATAAAAACATTATATCTATGTCTTTAAATATCTGTACTCACAGATAAACCGTGTAAACGGTTTTGTGGGGCATTGACTTATTTTATTGATAAATTGCTAATGTAACATGTATTAATAACAAAATAATAATAATAATGCAATACCATTTAGTTCTTATTATAAGGGCAAGGTATTATCTTAAGTTGCTAGTTCACCCTTCACAGCAAGTAATTTGCCCAATCTCCTTTAAAAATGTATACGATTTTCTAACCAGCACTAGGCTCGCATATTGGATTACGGCCCACTCTCTATCACAGAGAAGAGGCCTGTGTCCCATTTCCCAGCATTTCCCAGTAGTGGGAATGTTGGTTAATTAGATATGTTTATTTTATATTATTTTAAAACTAATCTTTTACTTTCGTTTCACGATCGAGCTGCAGATTCGTATAATTAATAAAAGCCTGATGTAAAAAAGCCTGCAATACATATTGGCCCAGCGTTGTCGAGTGAGGGCCAACACCAATATGTAGACAGTATATTTGCCTTGTCTTGCTATCGCTCGGTGTCACTTGCCTAGTTGGCCGAGTGGAGGCCAGCGCCAACGTGTATAGAGCTCATTTGGTGCAACTTGTCTTCGCTCGACGTTGCTCTTGATCACTTGCCTCACTTCAGATCGGTGTCGGTTTTTGGTCACAAATGAAAGGCGCTCGCCTGCGCTCGGCCAACGTGTGGGCAGCTCTACAGACCCTCTTCTACATTGATCGTCTGCACTGGCGTTCGACGAACTTGTCGAACGTGAGGACATTATTTCTTGCCTTGTACCTATTTGCCAACGCTCGCGTTGGCCTACGCTAGGCAAACATGTATTGCAGGCTTAAAAGGATCAACACCATCAGAGTTAAGATACAAATATATTATTATTTAGTTTAATTAAAACTTGCTTCTCTCTAAAATTAAAATTTTAGACACTTCCTTGTACTCCGCAGTTTTATAAATCATCTTATCGACAAATTCCAAGGCTGCAAGCCATCACTACTCCAGCAAAAACCCTCAAAGCGAATATTCCAACCAATTAAAGGCTTAAGCGAAAAAATTTCGCGAGAAAAAAAAAACCTAACGAAAAGTATAATCCACGCTTATAATTCTCCTTTTTATGAAACTCGTTGAAAATCACACAAACGTAACATTAAGAAGGAAAAATAAACTTGATAAAAATTTGAGAATTACCTACCATTAAAATTACTAAGCAGTAACATTTTCTGCATAGAGTGGAGTTTTGTGAAAGAGAAAAGAGTTTTTTTACAGGTAAATTAATTAAGAGTTTTTTGACGAAACGGTGAAACTTTTATGTTTTTTTTTAAACTCTAAGCTGTACGAACACATATCTACCGATGACTACAAGTATACAGCTATGACTGTACGTGATTTTTTATCCTATTTTGTTCAGTATTTCTGTTTTAGTAAAATAAGTATAATGATGAAAGACAAACATAGCCTTAATTTAGGGTTCCTAATAAGTATAATAATTTATCTATTCATGCCAGGTATCTTCTGGGCTCGCTCGTTCCATCGTAGACCTCATCTATCGCTTACCATCAGGCGAAATCGAGGTCAAAAGCGAGCTCATACGTGATAAAGAAATCGATTTTAAGATGTTATAGAGACTCAATTCACTCAATTGTAAATAAATACTAAAGTCTAAGGGTTAGTAAAAAATACAGTTTTAGTGAATAGCAATTATTTGTGGCAATTTTTACTGACAGTGTTTTTCCTAACCCACCTCTTAATTAATAGAGAGTTGGTTAGGCCAGCGAGCGTTTTTAGAATGCTATAAGAGTTTCCTCCCATTGTGTTTAATAAGGAGGTGGTCTTATAATCTCGTAGAAGCCGTCAATATCTCAATAACATAAAAAATATGGACATTTGAAATTTCCTCAGAGCGTAAATTTTTTTCGATGTGATAACACTATATGTTAAATCTTTTTAATGATATATATTTCCTTTGTGTGCGAGTGTACTGGTTATTAATACATGAATGGAATATGCAATAATATATAATTATGCCAACTTGCCAAGCATCTCTTGCAAATTGATTACCTATTGAATAATACTTGTGCACGACATTTTTTTGCGTAAATTTAAAGTAGTTGAGGCCAGTGTTTTCTATGTGACTACCCTGAGAAGAAACACCGAAAAAAAACTCAGAGGTCAAAGTCTCTCAATCTGTCCTGGTAAAATTATTTGAGAACCTTGTAGGTTAATGTCTGAGGCTAACTTTTGAGGAAAGATGCTCACAGATGTGAGTGGGCCTGTACACTATACAGTGCAAGCGTTTGTCAGACAACGTATAGCTCAACTGAGAGTCGAAAGAACCAGAAAGAGCGTTGACCGGTTTCTGGTGGAAAGACCCCAAAAGGTTTTAGAAAAATGTTCATAGGGATGAGTTGTTTGCCGAACAAATAGCTTGTAGTTGAATTAATAACCTTTATAAGCATTAAGTTAATCAAGTCAAATTATTTCATGAACAAAACAACTTTTTTAATACTGAAGAATTCCAAGAATTCTTCTCTAAAGCTCCCAGTGAATTTTCTAGTCTCTTTGATGTGAAACCAAAAATATCCTTTTAATTAATTCGATGTGATGAAATAAAACTGTAAGGATCAAAGTAATGAAAATAGCTTTTTACTTTTTAAGCTTACTCTTTTCAGAGCGCGTTCACTTCACGCAATGGAAACTCAGTAATATTTTGCCACATTTTTTGTAATAAACTTGATGTACGTCTATTTAATAACAGAATTTGACCTGAGTTCTTATTAAGTCATTTAGAAATTATGAAAGATGTATGTATGTTTTATTTGTGACTCTCAAAGGAAAAAAAAACTGAATAAAATAATATTTAATTTAGTGAATAGCTTTTTTGTACGGGTGGGAAATCATCCTATGACTGCCCCCCGATCTGGGCAAAGCGGGAGGGTGTGTCAGACTTCTACTGACTAAAACCCATCCGTGTTCCATCACATGCCCTTCGTGTTCCGAGGCCACGGTAACTCTTTCGAACAATTCCGCAACCCCGGCAGGCAATGGCCCTCTTATAGGCCCCGACAATTTGCTGACACTTTGAGAGGCGCACGTGGAACACGACGCGCCGTCTACACGGGCCTGGTTTAAGTCGGGCGGCGAGCTACCCATTGCTCGCAGCCCGCAGGCCCGCGCCTACGGTGGCTGGAAATCACCCTGTGACTCCCGACGCCCGGAGCGTCTCCTGCGGCGGCTGGGGCGCGACTGCTGTGAGGGCCTTGAGACTCGCCTCTCCGTCGCACGTCCCGCCACCTCCTTCGCTTGCATAACTGCTTCGCAGAAAGAGGTGACTGCTTCCCATGCCTCCTCGCTCCGGACCATGGATCGAACCAGGGCCGGGAGCAAGAGGTCGCCGCCTATTGCCCCTGCGAGGACACGGCGAAGCTCTGCCCAAGCAGGGCAAATCTCCACTGTGTGTTCCACCGTATCCACAGGGCGATCCTTGCAGTGGTGACACCCGGGCGTTTTCTCCCGCCGAATACGACACAAGTAACTTCCGAAACAACCGTGTCCGGCGAGGACGCCATGACGCCTCTTTAGCCACTCCTCAAAGACTTACCGCCGCTATTGTGGCGTGCCCATACTGAATAGCTTATTGGTTATAAATTCTATATTTCAAACACCGATATATTTTTTAAAGTAAAATATAACTAGTAGTGTAACTGCTTTTATGATTTTGCGAAGAATTCACACAAAATAACGATTAGATTTTATTAAAATTGCTTATTTAATATCAATTTAGAACTTCGCTCCAAACAGACTTTATTGAGAAGAAACAGAATTAATAAAACATGATGAAAAGCTTATTAATTAAATCAAAAAACACATTTTGCTAATTTATGTAGTTTAGAACAAGGCAACAAAATCAGCAAAACTAAAAGCGCTTTACAGTAAGTACCACGAAACAAAACGTAAAAAATATTTTTAAAATGCTTCTGTAGCACATAAAAGCAGCCATAACCAACTTAATTGCATGATCAAAATTCACAAGCTCAATCATAAAGATAAAACGTCAGTTGCAGCATTTTTGGCAAAAGTAACGTAATGTCACATGAAACGAACGCGCCTTCTCGAACGATAAATAGCGTACGCGAAAAAGGCGGGAAGCGGCCATGTTCGATTTTTTTTTTTCCCAATTTTCGTATACCGCGTATTAAGAAAGTAGGGACGCTTCAAATTTTGCCGATGAAGAGTCAAAGGCAGCCATTTTATAATCTTTTTCGTTGTTGTAGCTTTTTGTCGATCGTAGAATAATTTTTGTAGTGACGGGAAAATTATGAAAATAAAGGTTCATTGTGGCAGTCGTAACCGTGTTAGTTATTTTATTATAACATTAATGATTTCTTACGAAATGCTTTCTTGACGATTCGAGATAAAAGGAATCTGAAGAGATAAACAAAATAAGCATGAAATAAACTATTTATTACTTTTGACAATCATTCTATTATATTCTGAAAACACAGACCCCGGCAGGGAATTAGACTTCACAATGAAACTTTATGATAATGATAAACAATAGGAATTTATTTTTGCAAATCGCTGCCTAATATTATAAATGTAAAAGTAACTCTGTCTGTCACTTTCACGTTTAAACCACATAACCAATTTAGTTGAGTTTAAGTACCTACAGATATAGACTTTTTATATCGGCGGGAATCTCATCTAATGACTCCTTCCACTCTGGGTAGAGCAGAACAGTGTCAGACTGATTGACTAAAAACCCACCCTGTTCCTTTCATTGCCCTTAGTTTCCGGGACCGCGGTATATCGTTAGAACATCCCCGCAACCCCGAGAGGCAATGGCCTGGTCCTTACCGGACGGTGAGCTACCCCTGCTCTTCGTCCGTACGGTGGCCGGAGATGGACTCGCGATCTCCGAGGTACAGAGATAGACTACACGTTGGAGAAAAACATAAGCTACTTATTTTATTTTTGGAACATTTTCTTTTATTAATAAGAGAAAAAGCGTCTAAGCGTCAATAGACTAATGGCTAAGATGTCGAACTTGTGATCGACAGGACGCGGGTTCGAACCCCACCCATTACACTATAGCCGTGAACCCACTCCAGACACAAGCATATTTAGCTTAGTTGGAGGGGTTAACAGGATTGCTCGATTGAGTAGTGTGAATTCTACCCACATTGCTAGTAATGTTAAAAAAAACACTCACAATGTCACACACACACACACACACACACACAACAAACAAACACCCACACGCACACCACCTCGCACACACCATAAACATTAAAATAAGAATACTGTTTATATCTAAGTTAGTCAGTAAATTTATATTGCTGTAGAAGAGCGGAGTCTCCTAACACAGGCATTACTTGCTTAAAAGGAGGCTCCAATCACTAACTAATTCAAAACTTCTTGGTTATAAAATAAATATTTTGTTTTTTTTTTTTTTCTTTTTGTTTTTGCAAACTATTCCCAAAACGTTTTCAGCTAGACAGCTGGAGTTCCAATATCACACAAGATGTATTTCCCACGAATTCATATACAAGATAGCAACATTATACCGCACACATGATCTCGTACTAAGACATTGTCACCCTATCTCGTCCCCTAGGAGCCGTAAAAGGGGACCGAAAGATTATATCTAGTGCATGGGTACCATCTACATAATAATACAGATAGCTGGCTCCGCTATTTACTTTTATACAATGTTGGTTGTACGGGGACATTGAATAACAAGTGTAACTGCAAAAAAAAAGCTCTGTAAATAAATAATATAGTCAGAAAACTAATATTTTGAATTCATTGCTGTTAAAATCTTTTGTTTTTGTAAAAACGAAATATAACGGATTCATTTTATTTGCGTATACGAATTTAATAAATAATATTTACAATCTTGTCTTATTAATCTTGACACTTCTTTTGACCCAAGAGCGGGCTTTTATTTTGGACAAGTGTTAAGTAATAATAATAATAATAATATTCCACAACTTTTCACACAACGCCATCTAGTCCCAAACTAAGCAGAGCTTGTGATATGGATACTAGACAACTGATAAACATACATATATATTTCTAAATACATACATATTATAGATAAATTACACCCAGACAAAGAACAAATGACCGTGCTCATCACACAAACATTTGTCCTAGGTGGGAATCGAACCCACGACCTTGCGCATAGCAGTCAGGACCACTGACCACTATACCAACGGGCCAAGTAATGCCATAAGCCATACGACGTGGCCATGCCAGTGCCATTTAACAGTGAATAGCAATGCGTATGTATTTCTTGCCGCCATATTTTAGATTTAAGTAGTTTAGGGTTTTTATATCAGTATTAAAAATTGTTGAAATAGAATGAGTTACAAAACATAATTTATGTATGTTTGTGCACTATGATCTTTTTCACTTTAGCCACGTTTTTCTGTTTTATTTTTGTTTTACAAATTGTTTGTATTTTTTGTTTTAAATAAAGCTCTCCTCTTCTATGACAAACATAAGAAGCTGGTCAGGAATGTTCCAGCAAGCATGCGATACTTACAGTCAGATCTCATACAAATTAAATGTTTTTCGTTTTTACCGAAATTCTCCGAAGTTATCTGCGACAGCTTCGGATAATTTCTCTCTTAGGGAGAGAGGAGTTAAGGAACTCCCAATCTCCCAATATTAGTTTCGTCAGCTAATAATTATATTACTTTAGAATAACGAGAGTATAAGTCAGCATTTATGATATCTAGGACATGCGTCACTAGCAGAGATAATTCGTTAGCAATAAGATTAGTATATTAGATCAATATTCTGTATACCTAATTTATTTAATTACTGTCTTTCTGTAACTTGGTATAAATAGAGTTTAAATTTAAACACTTCCGTTGTCGCTTACTTAATCACTACATACTCGTAGTATAAAACAAAGTCGCTTCCCTGTCTGTCTGTCCCTATGTATGCTTAGATCTTAAAAACTCCGCAACGGATTGTGATGCGGGTTTTTTAATAGACAGACTGATTTCTGAAAAAGGTTTTAGTGTATAATAAGTTAAGGTTTTGTGTAGATTGTATGAAATACTACTTAGATATTACTTCAACATGTCGGAAAGAATTAAGCCTATCGTGAGCTTTAATCGAAAACGCTGCCAAAACCTTTAGAGTTATAAAAATACAATGTATGGCGCGATTGTTTCCCTTTTATAGATCTTTAAAACAGTCCGCGATGGCATATGTCTGTCTCCCAAGAATAACCCATAATAACCATTTTTTTCTTTTACAAATTAATTAAAATGATGGGTTATTTACGAAGCTTTTTTAACAGTAACAGTATTATTCCTTATCCAATTAAATACGTCAGATATGTTGAGGATTTAATGTAGATCAAAATTGCTTTTTACACTATATCAATAAAATGAATATTTTATGAGTTATCGCCGATATATGAGTGTGGCAAATTACCGGACGAGAAATTGATTAAGCAAAATCAGAATTATATAAGCAAATATAAACTTTATTACCCGAGCGAAGCCGGGCCGGGTCGCTAGTTGGTTATAAAGTATTATCAGTCTGACATTAATGCTGAAATATCTTTTTGGCGTGAGGTACGCATGGTGTTTTATTTTTTCACTTTTTTTTACTTAATTTTCCCCGTACCTACCCTATATGTAAAAAACTATTTTCTGTACTATTTTTTTATCCCGCGGAAATATGCGAAATATACACGTGGACGAAGTAGCGAGCAATATCTTGTATATTGTAAGAATCCTCTTATCTACCTTTAAGTTACTAATTGATACATTTTCTTTTTGTTTCATGTCCGGCACTACAGCAAAGGGAAGATGAAAAGGTAAGTTTATTAATAAACCTAAGTTTCCTTTACAAATTTGAAACCTAAGTTACCGGAATTAAGTTCTATTTTATAATATAATACTAAGACCAGATTGTCATTAAGACCCTTTTGAATCTCAGAAAGTATGAATTGAAAATCAATCCACCTTTCATTTATTATTCTATTCAAGAGAATCAAGATTTTGTTCCGTCCGTATAAGATTACCTTTTACAAGAACTATTATAAAAGATAAGATTGGATTTTAAGATTCAATTTTATTAAAGATCTTTAATTAATAGTCTTTCTTATCTCTCTTAAGCTAAGCTTGAATATTATATTTATCAACCCTTTCATTACATTGTTTTTACATCTTTTTGTTAACTCGCTTGTCTATGGCACCTCTTGCTGAATTAACACTTAACCAACATATATTATTTAAAAAAAAACGAAACATAAGATTGGTTTACTTGGTGATTAGCGGATTCCAAAATCAAATTCTGTGTAGAAAATTAAATATTGAATTTAGAAAACTGAAATAAGGTTGCATGTGTACCATAGTGCCAATAATAATTAGGTAAGAGCTTCTACTCAAAATGGTAATCAGTTTGTAATATAATAATAAATAATAATACAATCATTTATTCACAAAAACTTACAGATTGTTACAAAAAAATAAGTATAAGTATGTTATCAGGCCATTGCCCGCCGGGGTTGCGGAAATGTTCTAACACGATGCCGCGGCCCCAGAACTTAAGGGCAGCTGAAGGAACAGGGTGGGTTTTTAGTCAGTAGAAGTCTGACACACCCTTCCGCTTAACCCAGAGCGGAAGAAGTCATTCCATGATTTTCCCACCCAGAAAAAAAAAGGTAGGTACAACTGGTAGAACATAAATATTATAATATTATAAAACAGTCGGGTAAGAAGCCCATTGAAAAATCTGTACAAAACGTATAAAACCCTGCCTCCTAAACTCGGCCAAGTGATTTTTGAGCTTGATTACATTAAACAAATAGACGGTACTTAGCTACCATTGGATGAATGTTCATTTCAATCAATATAGGTACTATATGTTTAATTATTAATACCAAGCTACTACAACATAATTATATACTATAGAATGATATGGTATACAAATATGAGATTGATGATATCATCTGCGTAGCCCTTTTCTCAACTTTATCGGGATTGGATACCAGTCTATCCGGAGCATCTGAGTGTTTTACATGGAGCGGATATCTGACCTGAACAATCCAGTAGTTAGGTAACAGAGAGATTTCCTAGCTTCCGACTACCAGTAATGACTGTCAAAGATGTACCAATGACAGCCGAGAACAATGACTTCACGTGCTTTCAGAAACACGGATGGATCTCGGTATGTTAAGTTCAACCATCCAAGGTCAGACCTCGGAATATGTTGCTTAACTTTGAAAATTAACCCGTCAAGCCGTTATTATTCAGCCATGAGCCTCCTCACAAAAATGACATGCCACACATACGCACAATTCGTTTTGGGAATACTTTCATTGTGCGTACGGGTAAGGAGTGGAATTCTCTGCCGGAGTCGTGTTTCCTGATAGCTATAACCTGGGAGTCTTGTAAGTCAAGAGTGAATAGGTTACTTCTAGACAAGCGTTCTTCATCTTCGACCACATCGTCACTTACCATCAGGTGAGATGGTGGACAAACGCGAGCTTATCTATCTATACTATATCTATACTAATATACTAATTATACTAATACTAAACTAATAATATTATAAAGAGGTAAAATTTGTAAGTTTGTAAATTGCAAGTTTGTATGTAGGGGGTAATCTCTGAAACTACCGAACCGATTTTGAAAATTCTTTCGCGTACATGTAGCTGCATTATCCCTGAGTGCTGTAGGCTATAAATCATCTTTATATCATGCATATAAGCCGAGGTATTATTATCTTTGTCAAGCAAGTCGGGGACGGGATCTCGTGGAATATTTTCGACTTCTACGTGGAAGAAGTCGCGGGCAGAAGCTAGTATAATATTATAAAGCGGAAAAGTTTGTTTGTTTGTTTGCTTGAACGCGCTAATCTTCGAAAGTACTGGGTGGATTTGGATGTAATTTGGTATGGAAGTAGCTTGAAGCTTGAGGAAGGTTATAGGCTACTTTTTACGCGACTGCAAAAAAGGAGAGTTATGTTTTTACCGTGATAGAATCTACGGGAGCGAAGCCCCACGTGAGTACTAGTTATCAATAAAAAAAATGTATGACTAAAAACAACAAGTAACAACTTTCTTTATTTATGTTGTTAAAGAAAGAAACTTTCTTTCTTTAAGTTATTCAAGAAATAAAGTTTTAAAATACAACGAGTTAACAACAAAAGACACACACGACGATTGCGTCGCTACAACCCTTAAGGCCTGTTATTTTCTATGCATATTTAATTAATAAGCATTTAAATTGCTAATGTGAAACAGGATAACTCGAAGAGTTAGTTTCCATAGAAGAGACGTTAGGGAATCTCGGTGTTTAAGCTGGGATATAGAATATGTACTGGAAAGTGAAGACGTTACTTCTAGGTAAGCGTGCTTCATCTTCGACTACATCTTCGCTTACCATCAGGTGAGATGGTGGTCAAATGCGAGTTTATCATCAACTAAACATCGAGTTAAACATGATTGTCTGGCAGTTTGAGTGCTTTTTACGGCCTACCCAAACGTCCTTACCTTGGTATTGTTCGTCAAATCGTTAAGCTCCTTGTTCTAAGTTGAGCTATACGTTATCTGACAAATGCTTCCACTGTATGGGCAGGCCCACACAAATCTGTGAGTATCTTTCCTCAAAAGACCGCCTCAGACGGTACCCTACAAGGTTCCCATATATTTTAACCAGTATAGATTGTATGGACGTTAAAACAGACGGATCCCTGAGTTTGTTTCGGTGTTTCTTCTCAGGATCGTCAATTAGGGAACACCGGCCTCATTTGGTTTAAATTTACAAAAAAATTGCCCAAGTGCGAGTCAGACTCGCCCATGAAGGGTTCCGTTGTAACTATAATAATATAATATATTTGACAAAAAAAAACCTTACAAATTAAAACTAGCTTATTTACATGTTTTACAACTACGCCAAAAACTTTGTTTTGCATAGTATTTGTATGAATTACAAAGTTATATTTGCGGTTTTAAAAAATATGCTGTATCTCAAAAACTGCAGACCCGATCTCGTCCAAACCAATTTTATTTGAAAGTTTACAGTAATATCTATAGACATATATATTTTTTATATTTTTCACTCCATTATTATAGAAGTTAGATCATTCATTTACACATATATACCCCCTTAACAAAAAATTGTGTAAGGAGAAAATACATAATTATCTTCTTAATCTTTCTTATGATGAAACTGAGGCTTTACTTAAAATTCAAAACTAGTGTTTGCTTACCTAAATAATAAAGTGGTCGGTATTTCTGGGTATCATGCATACATGCTCGCAAAATCGTTCACACAGCATTCAAGGACACGCACACACAACACATGCACACGTCACGCACACATACACATACACACACTCATACACACAACCACACACATAATACTCTCACACAAAATGTACACACAGACGCACAGATATTGCATTAAATTTATTTTTATAATATTAGTATTGTTAACTAATTAACTAATGTTTCAATCACTTGGGCTATTTTATAATTACCGTTTTTACTAGGGGTGTGGCGCTGTATGCCGAGATACAGGACATGTCCTAGTTCGGCTACAGATGCTCATTTGCTGTGTACTAAATACTAGCCTTTAAGTTTTTGTATTACATGCTGATGTATTTTTATGGTGAAATAAAGTTATAAAGTTATTTCATTAGAGGGTCACACATTTTACCACTTTGGAAGCGTACATCTTTTAAACGACTAACTTTATGAAAAAGTGGTTTTAGAAACCTCAGTGTCATTTTTAAAGACCTGTCTAAAAATCTATACCAAAATCTAAAAAAACATTTATGTGCTGTAGATATTGATACCAACTTTCAACGAAAATTGGTATGAACGAGATCGGGCCAGCAGTTTTTCAAATATAGCACATTTTCAAAAACCGCAAATATAACTTTGTTTTTCATACAAACACTATGAAAAACAAAGTTATTTTGCGTAGTTACTACGGAACCCTTCATGGGCGAGTCTGACTCGCACTTGGCCAATTTTGCCTTTTACTATTTTGAGAGCAGCTGCGCGTTTGACCACCACCTCCTGATGGTAAGCGATGATGTGGTCGAAGAAGATGGAGCACGCTTGCCTAGAAGTAACCTATTCAGTCTTGACTTAAAGGCTCCCAAGTTATAGCTATCGAGAAACAGACTCCGGCAGGGAATTCCACTCCTTAGCCGTACGCACAGCATGCTTTTTTCCAACTAAGTTGTGGTCAGCTTCAGTCTAACCGAATTCAGCTGAGTACTACTGTTTAACATGGAGCGACTGACTATCTGACGTACACAACCCAGTAACTGGGTAACGCACCTTTTGACAAGCCCAGTATCACATTTTCTGGCTTCTTTGACAAATTTGTTTGTTCTGGTACAAATGACAACCTTGACAACGTCTTATCAAGCTTCCTGAGACACAGAGGATTATCTATATGTTAATATGGTATCCCCTCCATAAATTAACCTCAGCAAGCGTTGCTTAACCTAGCAAAACAACCCATACGGCTGTTATTATTTAGCCACGACCTCTTGTAAAGACTTGAAGAAAATTACAATGTCACGAAGTTTCCAAGAGTATTCATTCCTTCAGCCCTTGTGGCTTTATATCGCTTGAAACTTCCAACCAGTATTATGAGCTATTTAAAAGCACAAGCTATTTTTTCCCCACAACCACGTCCTAAGCCACTTTCAGCCACTTTATATCCAAACTGAACTTTATACAAAGACTCTCTGTCACTTTGAGATTGTCGCCGCGGCGAGGTGAATTTAAAATTTTACTGCCTTTTGCTCCTAAAGTAATTATGTTACAGCCGTTTTGTGATCCATAAGTAGAATAACTATATTCAGCCAACTTCTGTTTGCAGGTAATATTGTTTCAAAACTTTTAGAGAACTTTCTCAATTACGAATTACTAGATTTTGCCCGCGGATTCGCTTGCGTGAATCATTTTTTTCAGCAAAATATGAAGCTTATAAATACAGGGTAGCCCGTTTACAGTGGTCCAAAGATTTTTTCAGTTTGAGAGCATCATAAGTGATAATTTAAAATATACTTTAGCTAAGCGAAAACTTATGGTTTCGAAATTATGATTTTTTTTAATAATCTAGTCTAATTATTTACACTAGATGAGCCTATAGCGCGATAGGTAGATTATTGCACTATGCTTATACCAAATTTCATTCGATTCGGTCCAGTAATTTTCATAACAGAGTGGTTTTGTGTCAAAAATATTGAAATTTCGGGTAATTAAAAAAAAAACATAATTTCTAAACCATAAGTTTTCGCTTAACTAAAGTATGTTTTAAATTATCACTTATGATGCTCTCAAGCTGAAAAAAATATTTGGAATACTGTAAACGGGCCACCCTGTATATAACCTAATGGCCTTGTGATCTACAGGTCATGGGTTCGAACCCCACCCATTACACAATTGCCGTGAACCCACTCCAGACACAAGCATATTTAGCTTAGTTGGAGGGGATAACAAGATTGTTAGTAACGTGACTTCTACCCACACTGCTAGTATTCTTTAAAAAAAACTATTGGTGAAAGAATTTTCAAAATCGAGTACAACCAGAGATTACATCCAAAAAACTTTACCCGTTTATAATCCTACTAATACGAGTATTATAAATGCAAATGTTTGTGAGGACGGATGAACACAACATCCACCTGAATGTTTGTTACACTTTTACACAGAAACTACTGAACGTATCTGAATAAAATTAGGTTTATTTATAGATATATTAGATAGCTGAAATCTTGGAATAACATCAACATCAACATTTAAAACTCACTAGTTCGCTCACACATTAATTATCTAATCGAAATCTGGGGATGCGCCACACAATCTACTATTAAAGACCTGCAAATAACACAAAACAAAATAATTAAACTCCTTTTCAACTACGATCATCGCACATCTACATCCGAACTATACATACACACACACACTCACCAAACTAATGAGCATTCACCAACTTTATACATACAATTCTTGTATCCTCATTAGAAACATTCATAACAAAACTATACACACACAGCTATCCTTTAACACAAAGACATCAAAATACAGCCAAAGAAACCCTTACCAATTAAAGACGCGCCCATCCCGAACACAGTATGGCAGGAAAAACATAATGTACGAAGGCGTCCAACTTTATAATAATTCACCGGCAGATATCAGGAGCACATCTTTTAATATATTTAAAGCAAAACTCAAGCAATAAAAAATAAATTAATAGTTTAAAAACACTAGAAAAACACGCTTGTATAAATGCAGGTAAAAACAAGAAAGATCGTGTTCAAAGTCCATTACGTGGCCTTTCTTACAAGTACAAACACGACTATGATGCGACTTTCCATCATGCAGTTCCAGATCATATTTTCCGGCTCCATCATCAGATCAGTTCGAAACGACACGACGACGTACCATATTATTGTATTGTCATCAGAACTACATATAGCTGCCAATTTTCATTACGCTACGACCCTTGGAAGATGGTTAAATTAGTTACCTTAGATTCCATTACATAGTTATTTACATACAGGTCGACCTAATAAAAGCGTGTTAAAAACAATTTAATGTTACGTACAATAATATGTCGATATCATACCTACCTACTCCAAGTAAAAATACTGTTAGCTACTGGACTAAACCTACCTTAATTATGTATTTATTCGCTAAGTGAACAATGTATGTTCTTTTAGAATAAATAAAGAATCTTTAAACCCAACACATAGCCTACTTTTTATTACTATTTATGAAAAACCTCTAACGCGAACAAAGTCACTGGCAACAGCTAGTATTCGTATTTATAGATAAGTAGAATAACTATATTCACTGAAATTCTGTCTGCAGGTAATATTATTTCAAGACTTTCAGTGAGAGCGATATAAATTATGAATAATAAAGCTGGCAAGTTTAATATTCATAATAGATTTATTATTCTATCCCTCTCAGTTATTTTCAGATAAACAAGGCTCTTCGGATTAAGTCACTTATGATTAAATACTAAATGATTAACCACGACTTTACGTTGATCTTAACTATTATTGAAGATTTAACCTTTAAGGCTTTTAGAGTCTCTTATAAAATCCAATAAGTAATTTCAGGCGTCTCTGTGAGACGCTCGTGGGTAAATATAGATGGCGGCACGGTTTGATCTCCAAAGTTAAGCAACAGTAACCAAGGTCAGTTCGTAGATGGTGACCATCGTAACAAATCAAGATTCGTACCTCAGAAAGCACTTTAGATCGTTAGTCATGGCTTTCGTTCATTTGTAGATCTTGGAAGGTCGTTTCGAAGTGTCAGAAGCCAGAAATTCTGACACCAGTTTTGCCTAGGGGTATCGTGTTACCCAGTTACTGGGTTGTTGAGGTCAGATAGGCAGTCGCTATAAATTAATTTTGTCAGGTAAATTACACCCATCGCCATTAAACAAATTACAAATACGATTAAAATCAAAACAAAAATAACATAATATAAAATGAAATAAAGCCATAATAAACACAAAATTAAAATGAAATACGAATTGAAATACATAATCAAAAAAAGTAAAATAATTAGAATACTAACATAAAAATCCCTACAGATATTATAAATTATAAACTTAAGCCGGGTGGCTTGGTACAACGACATGTCTGCTCGAACAATGCCGGAGGGAGGTAAGGACAGTCCAACCTTTCCCCGATCATCGTTATAACGGTGTTGGAGCTGGCCCGCACTCTGCGGACCAAGGACTATAGTTGCAAAACTTCTGAAACATCCGGAATAATTCCGGAATACTTCTGGGAAAGTTTCTTTAAATCGGAATTATTCAAAATGAATTTAAAGAGGGCCCTCTGTGCGCCGGCCGCTGCCGGCGCGCTGGCGCCGCGCTGCGCGCGCTGCTATGGCGGTGCGGGGTGCGGGAAGAGGGGAGATGCTCCCCGGAGAAGTTTTCTCCCCCGCGAGAAACATTCGTACCCCGCAATCGAATGTTTCCGAATGTTTCGCCCGAATAATTCAATGGGAATTAACGTGTTTGTTTGTTGTGGTGGTGGGTGAGTTAATTATTGTTCAGTGCGAGAGTACGTACGATACGAGAGTAAAATATAAATGTATATTTTATTATAAATGGGATTGGTTAAGTATATGTTGATAATTTTATAGGTAGATATGTTAGCCTGCGATTAACAGGAGCTATAGTGACGGTGAAAACAGCACCTCACATTTTCACTTTCCCACGACAAGCGTTTTAATGCAACAGGAAAGTTGATAACGTTTCGAGGACATTCATCAGATGAATTTGTCGACATGCACATTTTTTTCGGAGGACAATTCCTTCTTGTGGGTGGAGCGAACGGGAGTATCATGTTCCTTCAGTTTCCCTTACGTTCTGGGGCTGCGGTAACTCGTTAGAACGATTCCCGCAGCCCCGGGCCGATGACGTTCTGAGGACGTTTTACAGATGAAAAATTATTTTCAGAATTATAATCGGTTTAAATAGTAGAACACGGCACAAATTGGGTTTATTTGAAAATAAATTAACTGCAGAGCAATAATTGTAACCTACTATTTGCTAAGTTGCCATTGCCATTATACAAAAGGTTATTTATTGTGCAGAATTTCATTTACAAGAAATATTTTGAGAACATTTCGTTAATCGTATTAGCTTCGTTTTTCATAGAAATATTTTCATGCTATCTTTGGTAGGATATGCTAATGGAACATGTATCATCATATTCGAACAAATAAATAGTTTTGATTTGATTTGACACCTTTTAGAGTCAAGTTTTCAAGCTAACATGGTCACTAACACTATCATTAAGCCTGCAATACATGTTGGCCGAGCGTTGTCGACTGAATATATTTAACATATATTTGCCTTGTCTTGCTATCGCTCGGTGTCACTTGCCTAGTTGGCCGAGTGTAGACCAGCGCCAACGTGTATAGAGCTCATTTGGTGCAACTTGTCTTCGCTCGCCGTTGCTCGTGATCACTTGCCTCACTTCGGATCGGTGTCGGTTTTTGTTCACAAATCAAAGGCGCTCGCCTGCGCTCGGCCAACGTGTGGGCAGCTCTACAGACCCTCTTCTACATTGGTCGTATGAATTGGCGTTCGACGAACTTGTCGAACGTGTGGACATTATTTCCTGCCTTGTACCTATTTGCCAACGCTCGCGTTGGCCTACGCTAAGCCAACATGTATTGTAGGCTTCAGAACAGGATACTTATCATGTGTATTTATTGTTTCGAGTTTCTGATATTTCAGCAGTGTTGCAAGCGCTATAATCACTATTAATAAATAATTATTATATTTTGTGTTATAGTTATTAAAATTATCATGTTAATAACGATATTTCAATTTAGTTTTTTTGTTATTTGTAATAGACATAGGGTCTATGGCACAACTATCACATTACTTTTAATGACTACACTATAGAATACTACATTATAGAAATTTTTACGCTAACCTAAGATAGTTGCAGAACTTTTTATTTATATGTTTAAGTGTAAAAAGATTTTGGTTAGCCAATGAAATAAAATAAAAAGAATATTTTGAGTTCTAATCTTTTCATAAAACCCTTATCCAATTTACAGGATGACACCACATATGAAACCAACTCTAACTTCACGTTTGAGGCGACTCGCTTCGAGAACGGACAGAAATTCCACTGCGAAGCTTTCAATGAAGTCACCGTTGAGACCAAGGACCAACCCATGCATGCTACGATGGAACTAGAAATTTGGTGTAAGTATTTTCTTTAAAATATTCTTAGAAGCTTACTTTTATTTTTTTATTAATTATAGGCTCGCGTTTAATCACCATCTTCCCTGATGGTAAGCGATTAAAACGTGACCGCATATAAAGTACCTCTATGTTGCTATATTACCTCTTCTATCTTCAAATGTAAGGACGATTAAAACAAGTTCAGTCATTCCATAGATTAGCTCGGACAAACGTAATAACAAATCAAGAGACATACATTGAAAAAGATTGTGTGTTAGTATCGTGCAACTATGTAGTTACACGACCCTAAAATAACAGTTTTTCTTAAAAGCTTGCTTTTTTTTTATTTATGATAAACTCAAACTGTTTTATTTCACATAGGCCTATACATGGGCACTTACAAAACGTCAGCAGTTAGGGCACGGTTCGAAATTGGTCGTTTTATATGGAGAAGAACCGGCAAGAAACTCCACAGTTACTCTTTTAAAATATCATTCTTACAATGTATCCATACTGGTTAATTTGGTATGAGAGGACAGTATAGACCAATTAATACAGCACAATGGAATTACATTTAAAAAAATGTTAAACTAATATAAGAGTCGACAGTGTTCTCTCGTTCACAAAAAAGCTTTATATTATATAAGATATTATATTATATATAAAAGATGAGGAGGAGGATGAGAGGGTTGCGTTTGACCATAATCTCACCTGTCGAAGATGAAACACGCTTGCCTAGAAGTAACTTATTTACTATTGACTTAAAAACTCCCGGGCTATAGCTACCAGGAAACACAGACTCCGGCAGGGAATTCCACTCCTTAGCCGTACACACAATGAAAGTATTCCCAAAACGTTTAGTGCGTATGGGTGGGATGTCCACCGTGTAACGATGGCGCATTGCCATTTGTCTTGTAGTCCGATGATGGAAAATGTAAAAGCACTTGAGAAAAACACTTATTTTGAAACACACGTAAGGAAGGGTGGGCAATGCCCACGAACTGTTAGTGAACAACTGTTATTACTCTGTGAAAGACTTCTTTGCCGACAAATCACTGTCACAATACAATCTGCCTAGGTCATGATGCGTTTTGTATAATGAAATTTGTTTGCTTATTCCAAGAAATATTTAATGGTCTATTTGTAATTAATTATTTTAATATGATTGTTGACATGCATGTTAAATCACTTTATGTACCTACATTTTATTGTACGCCCTAAGGGTAGGACATAGCTGTTCTTAAAACATTAAATTAACACCAGCTGTATTATGTACACTTACCTATGATCCACAATAAATAGATTGAATTGAATTGAATTAGATAAAGTCAACTCGAGTTGAATTCTCTCTCTTAAAACAGATGTTACCTCGAAAGTTATTTATTTGGTATGATGAAGCATTCATTCTTAATCAGCCCATATGGTTTCCACCGCCGCACTGTGGAAAATCGTAGAACAACTGCTGATTAAAAATGGTGTTTGTCAATGTCGCTACTGCCATGCTTTTTTTTATTTTAATCAATAGTTTAAGGACCAAACTAGACTATAATATCAAAAAATTATACATATTATATGAAATGATTTTTTTACAACACCACAAACTTTATAGTTTTGACGGACGTCCATGTTAAGCCCGTTCACTTCATCACTTTCAAATTGATTTTATTGTTATACGTTACAGGAAAAGGTATAATGTATTATATATTTCTGGAAACCTCGTCTTTTGAAGAATATGAAACAACTAATATATATTTAATATTATGTTAACATTTACCTTAAAATAATTGCAAAATAATATATGGTGAAAAAAAAGTTTTTTTAAAGTTCATCGAGACTTTTGACAGTTGCCCACGTTTACCCCTGCTTAGCATTTAATGTTGATTTGTAGCCTAGCTATCCATAAACATAACCAAATAAAAAAAAGCTGCGGAAATTTGCGGTTTTCGGAGTAATTAGTAAAAATGTGATAAAAGTCAGAAAACGGAAAACCGCTCGCTATCTATTGCGGTTTGAAATGTTGGTGTTTACATCAATAGTTTGCGATAAGTTTTGTAATTTATCATTGATATTAGGGCGTTTATCTATTTTTGCACTCATTTTGCGTGTGAAAATATTAATCAACAAGATGCACACTACCCTCATATTTCATATAGTATATAAACTGTTGTTTCATTTCATTTTAAATAACAGAATAGTGGTGAATTAACAGAAGTGTAATTGTTACGAATACAATATAACTAACTACGTGTTTTGTTGACTCTTAAAAATGTCTACTTTCAAGTGTTCTAAACGTGAAATAATACTTTCGTATATCGAAGGAGGAAAATCATTAGAGGCATTATCAACAGTTTTAAAAGAAAATTATCATGTATCTGAAGACAACTTATGTTTCATCCTCAGTGATTTTCAAAGACATATTATTCCCGCTTTTAATAAACGATGGACAGAAGCTTCACGGAAAAAGGATAGTTTTTAATGAAAAACAGTAATTGGTTAGAATCAGAATATTCAGTAACTTTACCGAACACTGAAGACGTTACAACCGTCTCCACACCATCTACTTCTTCTGGAAAACGTGGGAGACCGTGCGTATCTTATCCAGACTTGTCAGAATCCAGTAAAAGAAGAAAAAATACAATGTTACTTAATGAATATGGATTTGAACACGTCTATAATGCATATCTTCAAGGGTTACGTTCGATAGGAGAAGGAACAGAAGCTAAACTTGTGGAAACATTAAGGTTTGCTGAAACTGAAAATAAGACTTTATTCTCGATTCTCATAGAAGAAGCAAGGCAGACAAAAATGTTAACGGATGAAGAGGCATTGAGCGTATTTATTGACTTGGATTTAACGAAAGCACAGTATTTGTACTTGAGAAATTTAACGAACGAACGAAAATGTTTTGTGTTTCCACCATATTACAAAGTGCAAGAAGTTAAAACTACTTGCTATCCACCATCTTCAGCTATAGAAATTACAGACACAAGTGCAAAAATATTAAGACTTCAAGATTTATTAGATCACACTGCAGCTAGAATATTGAAAATAGATTCAGTGTATAGGAATGGATTGAATAACTTACTTCTATACAGTAAATGGGGCTGTGATGGCTCATCCGGTCAAAGCCAGTACAAACAGAAACTGCCTGAAGAGTCTGAACTAATTTCTGATGCAAATTTATTTATCACTTCTTTGGTGCCTATTAAGTTAATTAACGAGCTAACAGGTGATATTGTCTGGCAAAATCCGGTACCGTCATCTGTTCGTTTTTGCCGGCCTATATTAATAGAATTTTGCAAAGAAACTCCCGAGAAAACTAAAGCTGTTGTGGATGAAATAAAAGGTCAAATAAATTCTTTGGGTCCATCATTAATTAACAAAGAAGGTGAGGGAGTGCAAGTGAAGCATGATCTCTTTCTTACAATGATAGATGGCAAAGTAGCTCAGGTATTAACAGATACGCCTTCGGGTTCCACATGTACAATATGTGGAGCTACTCCACGCCAAATGAACGATTTGACTAAAGTGACTGCTAGGCCTGAAAATGAAGATTCTTATCAATACGGACTGTCTACTTTGCACGCCTGGATTCGTTGTATGGAAATGATTTTACATATTTCCTATAATCTGTCTTTCCAAACATGGTCAGCCACAAGCGAAGAAAAGAAACGACTAAAGCTAGAGAAGAAAACCCTGGTACAAAGGCGTTTCCGTGAAGAGCTAGGATTAATCGTCGACAAACCAAGACAAGTAAGTGGTAATTATAATGACGGTAATACTGCCAGAAGATTTTTTCACAATGCAAGCTGCTCTGCTGAAATTACAGGAGTGGATATAAATTTGATTAAACGACTTCACATAATTCTGCAAGCTCTTTCATCGGGTGTAATGATAAATGCTGAAAAATTTGGCAGTTATGCTCTGGAGACTGCCAGGATCTATGTGAGCAATTATGACTGGTACTACATGCCATCTTCAGTTCACAAAATTTTGATTCATGGAGAAAGTGCCATAAAGCATTTTGCAATACTTCCTATTGGTCAACTTTCGGAAGATGCACAAGAATCTCGTAATAAGGATTATAAAAAATTTCGTCTATATCATGCTAGAAAATGCTCAAGATCCGCTACAAACGAGGATGTATTTCATACTCTTCTTTATACTTCAGATCCTTACATAACCAGCATTAGAAAACCATATACTAAAAACGTGAAGGAACTTGATGAAGACACCTTAGATCTTTTGAAAGTGAACGAATTAATTTTAGATCCCGAAGTTCATCAAGTATAAATAACATAAAATTTAGTAAACATTACAATTAATTAATAATTAATCTGTGTTCGATTTTAACCACAACACCTTTTTTTTAATGTTTTTATTATTTAAATTGTTAAAATTTAAATAATAAAAACATTGTTAAAAAATAAATATTGGACATTTTTGATAATTTTGAATTTGTTTTATTTTTTAATGTATTATTTCAAATCCAGTCATAAAAAATTACATTCCATTTGAAGCCATATACACCATTCTATATTTGTGCAAAATTTTAGAACATAATATTCAGAAATAAAAAAGTTATTGATTTTTAATCAGAAACAGACCTTTATTTTCCATAGTGCGCCGGTACACAGGCCTCCTGTCTCTAAGAGAGAATGGGCCGTATTTTTTTTTTTTTTTTATAATTGACAGGCTTTGACCGCCATCTCACCTGATGTGAGCGAAGATGTGGTCGAAGATGAAGCACGCTTGCCTAGAAGTAACCTATTCAATCTTGATTTAAAGACTCCCAGGTTATATCTATCAGGAATAAAGCAAGCCAACAATCCACCAAGCAGGTGCAATGCGGATTGGTGGATTTTACGTCGGAGTATTTTTCAGTCCTAAGACACGCTTGTTTCCTCACGATGTTTGCCTTAACCGTTTTGAGAGTGGTTATGACGAAAATGACACAAAGTAGTAAGCTGGTCTAGGTTCTAACCTACGACCTACAACTAGTTAGTCGTCCGAGTAACCACTGGGCCACGACTCCCTCCACCATTTGTGCTATTATGTCTTTTGTAACATCTTGAGTAAATAGAAAAGTAACTTATCGTCAACACATCACATCACACACCACATTCACGTGGCAATGAATCAACAATCATTTCAATCAGGTTACAACACTGAACACTTTCACGTCACCTCACAGCATACTCCTCATGTCATACACCACATCACGCTACGACATATTGTATAACGTGTAACGGAAACCCCATATCTATCCAAGAGGGCTGAAGATAACATCTGATATGGAGTCTCTATGCACAGTTTCAGCTTAAAATAACTGACTCAAAGAATTGATACCAAATTATTGGTTTCATATATTTCTTGAATACCAATCATAACAAATGTGTCACAGCCCTACGAGGGTTAATAACTTTCCACGTCACATGCCAATAACACGATAATTCTTTTCGTTCTTCTTAATTTGAAAAATTCGGTCTCTGGTATCAGTGTATTGGAATTTTTAATAAGTTCTACACACGTATACTTAGGATTACAAAACCCTTGCCATATCGTTTGTTATCATCCAAAGAAGCCATGCACTTGGTATGTATATACCCTTTAAATTACACGTTGCATATGCAAACCATACTATACACTATACACAAACTGATTAGGTTACGTTTAATGTTTAAAATTAATTTACATAAGCATTGTTACGGAAGAGCAGAACCTCCTGACATAGGCTTTGTTGGCCTGAAAGAAGGATTCAAAAACTAAATCGTAACGAGTCACTGATTATAACAATGAACAAATTTTTATTATATTTACATTTGTTACGTATTTAAATGAGTTTAAAAGTCGTTTGCCCATGACTATAAGATTCAAAATAAAACACCTCGATTTGTTATTTTCAGATCCCCCAATCGTCCGAGTAGAGCCGAGGAATATAACAGTGGTGGAAGGATCCAAGTTACTCCTGAAATGTGAATATGAGAGCAATCCTTCGTCATTGACCAGCGTTATCTGGTAAGTCTTATTCATTACAATATTTTTTAATATTATAGACAGGTTCGCGTTTGGCCACCTTCTCACCTGACGATAAGCAACGATGTGGTCGAAGATGAAGCACGCTTACCTAGAAGTAACATATTCATTCTTGACTTCAAGATTCCCAGGTTATAGCTATCAGGAAACAGAATCCGACAGGGAATTCCACTCCTTAGCTGTGCGCACAATAAAAGTATTCCCAAAACGTAGTGCGTATGGGTGGGACGTATGCATGTAACGATGGCGCATCGCCGTTTGTCTTGTAGTCCAATGATGGAACGAGCTTCGCCGCCGAAGTTCAAGGCTTTGAAGCTTTGACTCGACCAATGCCTTGTTGCGAATAAGCAAGTGATAGTAATATTAAAAGAATGAACTATGATATATATATCACTAGCTGACCCGCCAGGACTTCGTTCGCGTGGTATCCTTCCCCTACCCAACCAATACCACTACCCCAATCCTACCGATACCCTACCCATACCTTACTCTACCCCTACCCTACCCAAACTCTACACTACCCCTACCTTACCAATACCCTACCCCTACCCTACCCTACCGTACTGTACCCTATTCCTACCCTTACCCTACCTCTACCCTTGAGACCTTTCCTACTTTTTTTTTTCCACAAGAACCTTCTCCTGACAAAACCAAACACAACAAAAAAGAATCAACCAAATCGGTCCAGACGTTTTCGTGTTTTGTGCTTAGCAACACATTTAGCGATTCATTTTTATTATACAGATAGTTCATTATTATTTATCATCATAATTCGATCCTCAACAGATCTCATCCACACACGCAATGTCCTCGCCCTACCTAGCCCGTGTACATAATTTATCATAATTGATTGACAGTCTATAATCATGATAAGATTGTAGACAGTTATTAATTTACGTAATTAATTATACTTACCGGTTTAGATTATATTCAATGTTCTTTCCGGCAATAGGTACTTGCGAATGTTGATTTACATTTGGGGCTTAATTATTAGTACCTGTTATTTCAAGGCATAATTAATTACTAATAACAAGATTACAGTATTATCTAAAACAACTACAGTTTGATTTAATATTAAGCATCAATGGAAAAAAAAGACAAGCATATTTAGCTTAGTTAACAAGATTGGTTAAACAAGATTGCTACTAATATTTTTTAAGAGTAAAAAAACTCTTTCCTACCAATCAGTAGCCTTCTCACCATTGCCAATTTCAGGTACCGCAACGGCGAACGGGTGCCCGTTCACAACACTAGCCACTATGAGGGAGGCACCACCGACCAACACTCCCTCATTATCTTGGACGCCAATGGAGACGACATGGGAAACTATACCTGTGTGCTTGGAAACGCTGTTGGGAACGGAACCAGTGACGAGAGTATTGATGTTAACGTGTTGTGTAAGTATACCTATAATACTATATCATTAGAATTTAAAATAGGATATTCAATATGTGTATTAAAAAAACTTTTTAGCAAAAAATAAAACTGACTTCCATATCAAAACACTACAGAGCCAAAAATAACTTTAATTTCGTTAGTCGGTGTTATTGGTTTTGTATTTTCTGTTTTTTTGACACCGCCTTCCGAAATTAAAGTTATTCTTGGCTAAAATGTTTTTCTTTTTCACGCTTTTTAGTGGGTCGGTTTGTAATTTATCTAGTTACAAAAGCCAAAATGTCAACTACTTATCACCTTTTACAAAATATTGCTTTTCCCGGTGCAGAGCCGTTAATTTTTGAGGAGTTCTCCTGGTACTTCACCATAAGCTCTACATCACCATATGCATTGTGACGAGCATAAAGTGCTTAGCATCCATATTCAAGTAATCGAATCGCAATCCACGAAATACTTATTATTGATTAGTTTCGGCGGCCATCTCTGGTCTTCATAATCAATTCCACTTCCCCAAATGGTGCTTTTCGAGAGCAATTGCACAAGGTACTATAAGAAATACTCAAAACGCTATAGGTATGCCAATAATATTCGAAGAGTTCCCTCAATTACTCCAGGTTCCCATCATCAGATCCTGATTTCATAACAATAGGACCAACTAGAAAGTATACCCTGTCAAACGAAAAACACTGTTCCAAATCGGTTCAGCCGTTTTCGAGTTATGAGGTAACATACATAAAAAAAAGTTAAAAACGAATTGAGAACCTCCTCCTTTTTTTGAAGTCGGTTAAAAAGTGCCCTAAAAAGTTCGCTAGTGGATACGATGAGTACTGCGTGTCGGGAACAGAATCGAGTGGTTAGTGATACATGTGACAGTGGTACCGGTGTCGATCACAAAAAACGAACGAGAAAGAGGGTAGACCGATTCGTCTACTCATAAACTTCCACCCGCAATTACTTCAGTTCATCCGTGATCATGGCGCTTGCAACAGTGCCGGAATATCGGAAGCTCGAATCAATAAACACACAAACGGTGATTATCCCGTTTTAAGTTCTAATGATCCTGTTTAAGTATACTTATATAGCCTAATGTATACCTTTTTTCTTGGTGGGAAAATTATCAAATGACTCGTCCCGCTGTTGGTAGAATAGAAGGGAGTGTCAGACTTCTACTGACTAAAAACCCACCCTGCTCCTTCAGATGCCTTTCCGTTCCAGGGCCGTGGTATCTCGTTAAAATATTCCCGCAACCCCTAGTGTTTCAATAGTAAATAAAAATATAAATTTCTTCTAAATTCTTTTTGCTCACTATGTAAGGGTCGGCTTCTAGCAAACAGTTGCAGCCGAATAGCCAGCATTTTAAACGGAACCATCACAAATCAACTGAGTTACGGAGGTTTCCTCACACGTTACCTAGTAACTACTGGGTAACACATGTTACCAAGACTTGGGCCTGATCTCCCGATTAAAAAGAAATAAAAAGAAAGAAAGAAAGAAAAAATAAGAAAGAACGACTGTAAAAAATCACCTCAATCAAGGTTCATCAATCCATTGACCGAAGTTAACAAGCGTTCTCATCTTGTTAATCGATCCTTGGACTAAAAACTAATCCACCGTTTTACAAATTCCAGTCAAACCGCAAGTCCGTCTAACAATGAGCTCTCCCAGCCCGATTCTGGAGACTGACCACAAAAACGTCACCCTGACATGTGAAGTAGTGTCAGGAAACCCTCCCATCTTGGATGAAGTCATCTGGTTCCTGGATGGAGAGGTCCTCAAACATCTGCCGGAATGTAACGATACTGAAGGTGACGGTAAGTATCTCACGGCCACGACGTGCGTCTGACATTTTTTTTGTTGTTTCCTTTTTCTTCGAAAATTGATAATATCTAAGGCTTTGTCCTTACCTACTGACATAATTATAAGTATCAATTACTAACTATTCGTAAGGAACATAAGTTTTTAATATTGTTCGCATGTCGTTTGTCTGTTGGCAATAAATACTTTTGTCTTTTTTCTTTATCTGATAGAATAGAAGATAAGGACTTTTTTATAGGCTCGCGTTTAACCACCATCTTACCCATTAGTTACAATATATAAATAAGCTTCTAACACGTGCTTCATCTTCGACCATATCATGTGGTCGAGCGCGAGACAACCAACAGAAAAAATAAATAAAAATCATTTATTGCAGACACGCAGGCCCGTATAAAAGTAAAAAATATAAATAATTTGATTCAATACAATTCAATAATATCTAATAATTAATCCTTTAATTCAATTTATAAATTTTAAGAGCATAAAAAAAAGTTAAAACATTAATTAAATAAAATACATGAGGTACTATATCGTATTTTCCACTTTTTCAGAAAATCTATGCAACGAAGTGGATCCATCGATGCTGTTACTCCAAGATACGACCAAGAGTTTCCACGGGAATTACTCGTGTAAAGGCAAGAATTACGCTGGATGGGGAAACGTCAGTGCCAAGACTGAGCTGGTTGTCAATTGTAAGTACATTATCACTTGCTTAGCCTTTTCTCAACTATATCGGGGTTAGCCTTCAGTCTAAACGGATGCAGATTGACTGGCTTCTTCTTTAAGCTCCTTGTTCTAAGTTGAGCTATACGTTATCTGACAAATGCTTCCACTGTATAGACAGGCCCACTCAAATCTGTGAACATCTTTCCTCAATAGATCGCCTCAGACGGTAACCTACAAGGTTCTCAGTTATTTTTAACCACTATATGTGTGGATGAATATATTGTATGGACTTTAAAAGAGACGGACCCCTGTGTTTGTTTCGGAGTTCATCTAGTTTAAATTTACGAAAAAAATACGTGTAAAAGTGTTATTTATTAATAAAGGAGAATGCCAAGTTTCGGCTCGATTCATGTAGCGTCCGACAGACTTTCTAAATTAATGTTAATTCATTGTATAAAACTGTAAGAATTATACAGTATAAATAAAATCTGTAGAAGTACACCGTTTAAAAGTCATTTTAAATAGTTATTCAATTTATCAACACGTTTTCTAACTACTATTTCAATTAGAAATGTTACGAATACTATTATTAAAGTCATAAATCGTAATTCTTATAATAATTAATAATGTTTAGTTATATTTTTAATATCTTATACTAATTTAAAGTAATTCAATTCAATTATCGATACAGTTTAGAATAGTTATTTAGTGCTGGTAACACTTAATCTTGTAGTTGTCACTGATAATTATTGTCAAAAGTTTTACTTCTCCCGCATTTTATGACGGGCGACGAAGTGTCTTATGTGTTTTTTGAGTTTTGTATTGTTTATTGCTTTGTTACCGGACTCCGATTTCTGTATTACTAACGACTACCTTGGCTGTTAAAAACGAATTCAATAGTCATTATTCAATAATTTTATAGTTTATTTCATGTTATCGTTAAAATTAGAAGTATTAAGTGGTCAACTTCAAAGAACTATAACTTTTTTTGGTGTACTTCTTATAGAAAACTAACTATACAGTCAAATTATATAATTACTAGTACTCACGCGGGGCTTCACTCCCGTGGATTCTATCACGGTAAAAACATAACTCTCCTTTTTTGCAGTCGCGTAAAAAGCCTATAACCTTCCTCAAGCTTCAAGCTACTTCCATACCAAATTGCATCCACATCCACCCAGTACTTTCGAAGATTAGCGCGTTCAAGTAAACAATCAAACAAACAAACTTTTCCGCTTTATAATATTAGTATAGATTTTACTTTTTTATGATATATAGTTCATCTTTATCGGTTCTGGTCGAGTCTTGAAGGAAGCCTTGGCATTCTCCTTTGCAAAATGAAGATCATTTATCATTTCTGACGGGTAGTGACGACTGTGAAAGATGTCCGACCGACAGGCGAGACCAACGACTGAGAAACTACTTATAGAAAAACCAAATAGCACTTGTGCACGACCCTGGCATCGAACCCGGGATGTCAAGCTCTGCAGTCGCGCTTGTGACCACTAGATTAATGAGAAATAATGACTGATGTTACAAGTTTTTAAACTGTTCCATCAGACTATGAAAGTAAAAGAACAGAGAGTCCTGTACCTGCACATACTTGTGCACTATAATATCTCCTGCGCAGATGGCTAATCTGGCTACCGTAGCCAATTTCGGCTAATATTTTCTGGCAGCTACATAGCTGACATCTCTCGTGACCAGGTTGCGGGTCAGTAATAACAGCATTCTGAAAACTGTTGCGGAGAATTTTTACTCCCCTATTTTGAGACATTTTGTATGTGTGATGAACAATTAAATACTTGCCTGTTCATCCCTCATGCAAGATGTACTCGACTTATTAATTATTTCATTATATTATTATTATTATTTGTACTTGTAATTGATTTTTCATACTAACATTAGTTTTAAGCGTGTATATTTACTAACATCATGGATTTATGTGGTCCGAATGCAATAAATAACTTAAATTAAATTAAATAGCAATAGTACATTGTGTATTGGTAAGTAAGGAATTACGATCGAGGCTCTAATAGAAGCTCGAAGTCGGAGACTGAGGGCTTTCTGAGTCGAGGTTCGTAACTCCCGTACCGCCCGTGACACATACAATGTTTTTCATCACATTTGCGAGTAAATAATTATGAATTACTAGCTTGTGCCAGCGGCTTCGCCCGCGTGGGAAGTTTTTCCCGTGTAAAACCCGATCCCGTGGGAATTTCGCAAAATCCTTTCTTAGCGGATGTTTACGTCATAACATCTACCTGCATACCAAATTTCAGCCCGATCCGTCCAGTGGTTTGGGATGTGCGTTGATAGATCACTATGTCAGTCAGTCAGTCACCTTTGAGTTATATATATTTAAATAGCTTTAATACACAAGTCAGCACAACTATTTTTACGAAACTTACGAAATAAGTGAACTTTGTTTAAGCGGATGGCGGGCTTTATGCCCACACCACAGATTATACAAATGTTTCGTTCAGAAACGTTAACAAATACTTACGTAGGTATACAGCCATGACGGAGTGAAAAAATTAAAAATAATTTCGATGTTTTGATACAAAAAAGTATTAAAATCGATTATTAAGAACATTAGTTGAGTATTTAAGTAACATGTAGCTAGATTGCAATGAAATTCCTGTTTAGATAACATTTTTAGACAATTTTTCAATTACGTGTAAACTCCTTGCTTGAACTTGCATGACCTGTGTATGCTATAAATTAAAAAAAAATTACTTACCGACCTTGGGTTTCATGACAAAAAGAAAGCTCGAAGGTTTTATATGGGGCATTACGGCCAAGTTAACCTGTATGTTTAGATACTGTTTACGTGCAAGTGTGATGAAAAATCTGTCAGTCTACTTGCTCGATTAAATCGCAACACGTCGGTTTCAGATCCACCCGGGCCTGCCAAGCTGACGTACTCTCCGTGGCGTGTAGTGAAGGGCAAGAGTTTGGTGCTGAGCTGCAGCATCAAGGAACGTGGACGACCTGAGGCTCATAGGTGAGACGACAGCCTTTATAATAATAATCGTTCTTTATTTCAGACGGTGTGGTCGCACCGCACGGCACGGCTTCTTTGGATGATATCAAACGATATTGGAAGGGTTTCAACTCAAAATAAAAATTAATAATTGATACCAAATTTTCGGTTTCGTAAGTTTCTTAAATTGAATATATAACAATCGTGTCATCGCACTACGTAGGTCAATAACTTTCCACGTTACTTGCAAATATCACGATAAATCTCCTCTGTGATGTGCTTATTTCAATTTGAATAGTTCGGTTTCTGGTATCAATGTATTAAAAATTCTCATTACTTCCGAACATGTAGAGATAGGATTAAAAAGCCCTTCCAATATCGTTTGATATCACCCAAAGAAGCCGTGCCCTTGGTATGTATGTATATACCCTTTCCTTTACACGCTGTAGACCCATTTGTCTGGCGACTATTGTGCCTAAGATGCTTGACAGTATGCTGAACGTGCAGCTGGAAAAATATTTGCAGCTGCATGATGCTCATTTCGGGTTACGACCTGGATTATCCACTGAAAGTGCAATCGCTTATCTTAAGCACACTGTCAGGTACTATACCGACAGGAATACACCAGTATACGGGGCACTTCTAGATCTTTCCAAGGCATTTGACCTGGTCTCCTATAACATACTTTGGGATAAGTTAGAGGCAACAGGTATCCCCAGAGAGTTGCTGAATGTTTTTAGGTACTGGTAGAATAACTTATCAGTACCGTACAGATTGGAATGCGACGTGAGGCAAGGGGGTTAACCTCCCCTCATCTTTTTAATCTGTTTCTGAATGCATTGATCGAGGAACTCAGCAGTGTGTATGTGGGCTGCTATATTAACGGGTTATGTTTTTAACCAACTTCAAAAAAGGAGGAGTTTCTCAGTTCGTCTTGAACTTTTTTTTATGTATGTTACCTCATAACTCGGAAACGGCTGGACTGATTTGGAAAATTCTTTTTCGTTTGAAAGGGTATATTTTCTAGTTGGTTCCATTATTATGAAATCAGGATCTGATGATGGAATCATGGAGAAATCGAAGGAACTCTTCAAATATTATAGGCACACCTATAGCGTTTTGGGTATTTCTTATAGTAACTTGTGCAGTTGCTCTCGATAAGCACCATTTGAAGAAGTGGAACTGATGATGAAGACCCCAGATGGCCACCGAAACTACTCAATAATAAGTATTTCGTGGATTGCGATTAGATTACTTGAATATGGATGTTAAGCACTTTATGCTCCTCACAATGCAAATGGTAATGTAGAGATGATGGTGATGTACCAGGAGAACTCCTCAAAAATTAACGGCTCTGCATCGGGAAAAGCAATATTTTGTAAAGGTGATACGCTGTTGACATTATGGCTTTTGTAACTAGATAAATTACAAACCAACCCACTAAAAAGCGTGAAAAAGCTATCTAGCAAAAAATAGAACCGACTTCCATATCAAAACACTACAAAGCCAAAAATAACTTTAATTTCGGAAGGCGGTGTCAAAAAAAAAAGAAAATACAAAACCAATAACACCGACTACCGAAATGAAAGTTATTTTTGGCTTTGTAGTGTTTTGATATGGAAGTTGGTTCTATTTTTTGCTATAATACTTGTGTTGGGGTCGACTCGCTACTACCCCTATTTTACATTTACAAAATGGAGACTAATAAATGTTAGGGTCGGCTACACTGAATGCAGCTGAGCTGGTTTTACATAGAGCCTATATAAACTCCACAATCAGGTAGCCGGGTAAGACGATACCCTTGGCAAGACTAAGTATTTGTTTTACATAGAGCAACTTCCTATCTGTTAAAGAAACACTTTCTAGAAAGTACTACGATCTAGAAAGTGTTTCGATTCATAGTTAATAAGTGTTACTTTTAATGACAAGTGTGTATGTGTGGCATCGAGTTGCCGCGCTTAGAATACCACAGATAAATCCTCGATGACTTTAAGTCAATAGGTATAAAGTGAATAGGTTACGTCTAGGCAAGCGTGCTCCATCTTCGACCACGTCGTCACTTACCATCAGGTGAGATGGTGGTCAAACACGAGCCTATTATCAATAAATTTTTTTTTTTTCTAAAACCGCAAATATAACTTTGTAATTCATACAAACACTATGAAAAACCAAGTTATTTGGCGTAGTTGTAAAAAATGTAAAGTTCTAAGAAAATTGTAAGGTTTATTTTTTGTCAAATAAATATATTATAATATTATAGTTACTACTATACTATAGTTACTATTTATAATATAGACGATTCAGTTGTTTTGCCTTCAGTTGCCCTTGCGTTCCGTGGTATCTCGTCAGAATATCCCCGGCAGGATCGACTGACCCCTTTTCACTTTACAGGTTCCGCTGGACCCGCGGAGGGCGTGCAGTAAGCGACATCGTGTCCCAGAACTGGACCATCGATCCTGTAACGCTGGACCATCGCACTAACTTCTCGTGCTGGGGAATCAACGCGGGCGGCGGGGGAGCTCCCGCACACACCACTATTGATGTACTGGGTAAGTAACAACACCAAGCTTACGATGCTTTTCAACTAAGAATAGGACCGACTTAATGACATATTCGTCTTTTCTCGCGCCTTACTTGTACAACAAAATTAACTCCCTTTTAAATATATATCCCAAAACTCTCTTGGTATGTAAAAGGATGATCAAAACTTGTCTATTAAATTTAAATTACAATGACACCGAGTCTCTCATAACATCATAAACACGCATACATATATCATGCATACACCCACACACACACGTGTATATATGAATCAAACCCGCGAACACATACACACGTGGGTGAGTACGCGTGTGGACGCGCACACACACCCTCAAACACACACACACACGCTATCCAAAAAGTTATATAAAAAACATGCATATATAATTTATCAATGATAAAACATTTAATATAAAAACAACATTAACTTATACTAAACACAAAAATGGCTGTGACATACGGACGGACGGACAGACAGACAGACATGACGAAACAATCTTTAATAATCTTGCCATGGCTTGTGAGCCTTTGCGCCATGCGTCCTTTTTACTTTCAAGCGAATTGTTGCCAACAATGAAAATAAGAGAACGAAAAGTATGGTTCAAAAATACTAATTATGATTTTAAATAATTGAATATTACATTTAAATTTCATACGAGACTCAGTTAAACAAAGTACAACAAACCATTATCAATTTTCGCTATAAAGTTTTCTTTGCAAATGGTACTTTTCAAGTGACATTTGTCAGAAAGAGGTCATTGTCGTTCCTATTCTTATTTGAAACACTACTTTTTCATAAAAAAAAATAACTGTTCAAATTCTTACTCCACATAATTTTCATAAAAAAGGTACAAAGACTTTCCTTCACGTTTTAATATTATAACACATATTCTTAAATATCTAAATTTACGAAATACAACAAAATATGCAGTAACAAGACTAAAATCACTGTATTTAATCTATACTAATATTATAAAGCTGAAGAGTTTGTTTGTTTGCTTGAACGCGCTAATCTCAGGAACTACGGTTCTGATTTGAAAAATTCTTTCAGTGTTAGAAAGCCCATTTATCGAGGAAGGCTATAGGCTAGATATCATCACGCTAAGACCAATAGGAGCGGAGCACTAATGAAGAATGTTTCAAAATCGGGGGATATTTTTTCCACGCGGACGAAGTCGCGGGCGGAAGTTAGTATAAATATATTTACGTTATTTTCACTTATTAATTTGCCTAAATGTTCAATTTCAGCTCCACCCAGCTTCAAATACGCGATGAATCACTACAGCGGCGCTTTGTACAAATCACAGGTGAGACATCAACACTACACTATAACTAGACGTAATCATTCAATAGCCTAGGCTAAGATAAGAGAGAAGAGACTTGTGAATCCACTCTAGACACAAGCATATTTAACGTAGATTGTTAGTAATGTGGATTCTACCAGCATTGATGTTCTCTTTAAAATAAAAACTATATTGAAACGACTGAAATTCTAACCATATAATACAGTAAATCGATGGATTACAAGAAATCGAAAGAAACTAAGGAAAATATTTTAGTTTATTCACCCTAACGCAATGAATGAACTCTGATAAATACGCCGCGCCCGCGCTTCGTTGATACAAGGTTCGGAACAGGGTGTTGCTAAATATGTCATGCGTCATAATAATGAATAATATTTTAATTTTTAAATTATTAAAATCTCATTAATATATATTTTTTTCATAATCCTGTACTAGTCATTGGATAGATGAAATGGGCTGTCGTCTTCAGATGTTTAAAAGTCACGGTGTATAATAATGGTGGATAACCACAGCTTACACGTTAATATGACTTTCTCTGTTTCTAATTAACAATCTCTCTAAGAAATATATTAATAATAAATAAATAATAAAATTCATTTAAAGCAGGTCCATGACCCATATAAAATTAAATTAAAATAATCATGTTACTATTGCTTCAGTCATAAATTCCAAATGTCGAAATAACATAACTATACGAGTAAACAGAGTTAAAAGAAAAATACAAAGGTGATTGAGTGAGAACAACTTATCCTGTTATAAAATGTCAATAATTCCGTTTTATTTTTTCAGAATATTTCCCTATCGTGCACAGTGGAATGTGCTCCGCTTTGCAGTGTGGATTGGCTGAAAGACGGACATCTAATAGACACAAAGAAAACTGATCGATATTATGTAGTGGAGCGGATCATTGAACCTCAAGTTAACAGGAACGACTTTGAAGCTACTGAGTCTACTTTGGTAAGTATAGAATAGGATAGAATTTTATACATATCAGACAACTTGGCCCATACAAATAAAATACAGTATACCACATTTTTTTTTTTTAATATAGTAATATATATATACTTATATCACTATCACTAGTATAGCAAACTGCCTCTGTAGCTGAGTGGTTTAGACGTTTGCCTTGTGACCCGGTGGTCGTGGGTTCGATTCCCGCGGGAAGCAGCTTTGTAAAGTTGTTTCCAGTTTGGCTAGTACATTGCAGCCTAAATCACCTGATTGTCTGTTAAAAAGATGGTTCCGTGCTTCGGAAGGCACGTATAAGCCGGTGGTCCCAGTCGCCAAATGGCGGTTGTTAAAATAGACCACGTCACCCTTGAAGCGGTCTAGAAACTCTGACACTAGGGTGTATGGGGTCGTTAGATCCTTTTCCCAACTAAGTTGGGGTCTGCTTTCAGTCTAACTGGGTGCAGGAGTACTAGTGTTTTACATGAAGCGAGTGTCACAATATTCCACAATATAATATTCAATATATCCCACAACTTTCACACAACGCCATCTAGTCTCAAACTAAGCAGAGCTTGTGCTATGAGTACTAGACAACTGATAAACATACATATATATTTCTAAATACATACATATTATAGATCAATTACACGCAGACAAAGAACAAATGATCGTGCTCATCACACAAACATTTGTCCTGGGTGGGAATCGAACCCACGACCTTGCGCATAGCATACCCCTTTGCAAGACTTCTGTCAGATGTTGTGGCTCTGACTCATGGCAAAGATGTACAAATGATATCCAGGACCAACGGCCTAACTTACTTCCCGAGGCACGGAGGCTCATTACTTAATTTTCATCATTAGCACTTATCTCAAAACGGTGACAGAAAACATCAAAATATTCATTTTCATCATCATTTTTGTGTCACATAGGCCTACATGGGCACTTATAAAACCACCAATAGCGTTCAAATAAGAATTGATTTTTATGTAACTACAAAAACAGATCTCTTTTTCAGTTACAGATTTTTCTTCCCTCCATTTAACGATAACTTTCTACAACGTCAAAATATGTACTATGCGTTTCAAATGCGAATAGGAATTTCAATGACCTTAATCTGTCGAATGTCACTCAAAAATTACGGTTTGCAAAGGTAATTTAATGGCGAAACGTAATAACGGTTTATTTTACTTTGAAAATATTAAATTATTTAAAGTCATACTTAGTTTTTTTTAAATAATTTTTTCCTTTTATTTCTATTGTTGGCACCAATACGCCTGAAAGTAAATGGAACAGAAGGCGCGAAGGGCCTTAAGAATTAATGACAAAATTATATAACTTTGTTTTGTCTTATTTTTGATCATGATCATAGTTTTGTTTCGCTCAATATTTGTAAATAAATAATTTAATAAATCCTGCCGGAGTCTGTGTTTCCTGATCGCTATTACCTGGGAGTCTTTAAGTCAAGAGTGAATAGGTTACTTCTAGGCAAGCGTGCTCCATCTTCGACCACATCATCACTTACCTTTAGAAGAGATGGTGGTTAAACGCGAGCCTATTATCAATTATAAAAAAAAATCCTTGTTTCGTTCACTCTACCCAAATGTTCGATTTGACAGCTAATACGTCACAAAATGGCGCTTAGTTTTTGCCTAATAGTAATTGAAACGCACTGTACAGTCACTTGATTGACGGTTTTGGAGTTTACAGTGTAACAGCAACTAATTATGATTGATTGTTCCGTGGCAGCACTGGAACATGTCGGCGTGGCCGTCGCACGCGCTGGACCGCGCGGCCGACACGGCCAGCTACACGTGCCGCTCGTCGCGCAACATCGCCGGCCCGCCCGTTAACAGCACCACTAAGTTCGCTGTCGAATGTAAGTAAACATTCACTAATAACAATCAGATAATAATGTTTATTTTGCAAATAGGTTATAAATAACACTTTTTTTCGTAAATGTAAACTAGATGAGGCCAGTGTTTTCTGACTACTCTGAGAAGAAACACTGAAACAAACTCAGAGGTCAACGTCTCTTTTAAAGTCCAGACAATCTGTAGTGATCCAAATCATATGAGAGCCATGTAGGTTAATGTCTGTGGCGCCCTTTAGAGGACAGATTCAAACAGATTTGAGCAGGCCCGTCCAAACAGTGCACGCATTTATCAAATATCGCGTAGCTCAACTTAGAACCTTAAGGAGCTGGAACGATTTGACGAACAATACCAAAGTAAGGACATAATTAGTAATATAATCATCAGATTAACCTTACTAATATTACAAATGCAAAAGTAATTCTGTCTGTCTGTGTGTTACCTGTTCACGCCCAAACCGCTAAACCGATTTAGATGAAATTTCGCATGGGAATAGTTAGATAGATAGATATATTCATTATTGTACACCATAACAGTAAAACAAAATTATGGACTTAACAATTAAAAGGGTGATACAATGTGTGGTTTTATCGCTAAAAGCGATATTTTACAGATAACCTTTGGATCAATTTGACATAGAAGGAGAAAATAAGTACGTGGGTAGTACACGGTGCACTATTTATCTATATAAAACACAAAACAATAAATAACGTTATCAAAACATATATATACATATAAATATTAAAAAAAGAAAAAAAACAAAAACATACATAATAACAACAATTTAAGGAGAGAGATAAAGATCTTTTACTAAATTTTTGAAAGAAGATAGGGTTCTCAAACTTCCCACGGGATCGGGATTTACGCGGGAACCCCCTCCTACGCGAGCGAAGTCGCGGGCAGAAACTAGTTTAATTATATTTCAGGCTTCTGAGACCCATAGAAAATATGCATACATAAAAAGTAACAATAAACTAATACATATTTTTTTAATTACATGATAGGCCACTTGGACCATATAAATAAAATACATTTTAATTGCACAATAAACTATATGCTAACACATATTTTCATATACAGTAACACTATCACTATGCATGAAGCCTAGCCTTTTATTTGTTTGTTAAAACTGTGCAACACAAAATGTACAAAGGCGGACTTAATTGCATAAACATTCTCTACCAGTCAACCATGAGTGGCGAAGAGATAACATGGCAGGTGCATACGTGTAAAAAAGGAAACTAAGTATAATACATTGAAAATAAAAGTTTTATTACATGTATGTATATATACAACGTGTAACAACATCAACATCTGGTATGAAGTCTCTATGCAAAGTTTCAGCTCAAAATACAGAATTGACCCCAAATTATTGGTTTCATATGTTCCTTGAATACCAGTAATAACAAACGTGTCACAGCACTACGAGGGTCATCACTTTCACGTCACTTGCCAATAAAACGATAATTCTCTTCGTTCTTCTTAATTTGAAAAATTCAGCCTCTGGTATCAATGTATTGAAATTTCTAATATGCTGCACACATGTAGACATAGGATTAGAAAACCCTTGCCATATCGTTTATTATCATCCAAAGAAGCTGTGCACTCGTTATGTATATACCCTTTAAATTACACGTTGTATACATTCATAATAAAAGTAAACTTATATATTTATCATAATACATACCAACTATTTCGGGGTAAGCTTTCGGTCTTACCGAATGAGCTGCATTCGGTAAGACCGAAAGCTTACCCCGAAATAGTATAAGTATTTTACATGGAGCGACTATAATAATAATCACGGGCTACTATTTATTATATTTTTAAATGTTTTTATTTTTTATAATAATATTTAGAAACGTAATTGATATGTATGTAGATTAAATAAATGAAATAATAAATATATTTATTTTCCAAATATACAGATAATAGCACTCGTATTTTACAATTTTTAGCCTGGCATGATCACAAGATTAAAAGGCTAAAAAAAAATTTATAGAAAATAAAATTGATGTATCGAACATGAACAGAATATTTACATAAAACACTCGGATGCTATAGAAATTTATACACAAATAAATAAAACCCTGCTTAAACTAAAGTATGCTGTATCTTAAGAGACAGTGTTTAGCAATGATGGCCCTATTTAATAAATGAGAACCTTACTGTCTATAGATAAATACATAGAAAATATTTTATTGTACACCAAAAATTTAAACTCATTTATACAGGGTGGCAGGGACGTCGACGCGCCTATGTTGAAATTAATTGTCGGCTGTTTCTTAATTAAAAAAAACAATAAGAAAAAGCCAATGCTAAAAAACAGTAAATCCACTTGTTACACATAAAATAGCAATGTAAATAAAATTCGAAAGGTACATCTGATCAGCTGTGTTGACCTCGCAAATGAACTCTAGCAAAACAGCTGATCAGATAGCCCTTTCGAGTTTTATTTACATTGCTGCTTCAAGCGAAATAAGTGAATTTTATTTTTTTAATTATAATCTCATTCGGTAAGATAGAAACAATTATTGTATACAGGTTTCAGTAAAAAAAATCTGAATAAAAACTGAAAATTTTAGAAAAAGCCGACGAAAAATTTCAACGCAGGGGCGTCCAGAATCATATACCGAATGCATGGTAAGCGTTTGTGCGTCGATGTCCCTGCCACCCTGTATAACCTTATTGCTTATTGCCTATCTAACTTGCACAACCCAGTCTGAGTAACACGATACCTCTCGACCTACAGACTAGAGAGTGTTAGATTTACTGACTTCTGACTACCCGTAACGACTGTCAAAGATTTTCAAATGACAGCCGGGAATAAAGACTTAACGCGATTTCCGAGGCACGGGGGTATCACACCGCGAACTTCCAAACTCCGGGCTACAACTAAGAAATTTGTACCAAGCGCTTCTTCTCCACATTTATTGTGCGCTGTGGAATTCTCTGCCGGCTTCTGTGTTCCCTGCCACTTATGACCTTTCAGCCTTTAAAGCACGAGTAAATAGGCATCTTCTGGGCTCGCTCGTCACATCTTAGACCTCATCTATCGCTATCATCGGTAATAAAAAAATAAAAATCTTATCACATAGACCCAATAGCATTTTTTGCGCTAGCCGAGAATCGAACCGGGAACCTCGTGCTCAGAAGTCACGCTTATAACCACTCGACCAACAAGACAAACATTCTTCTTTTGCATTAAATTTAAGAAAAATGTTAGCAAAAAATCTGTCTATATCAGTAGTTCCAAATACTAATAAATCTAATATTATTCTTAGTTATGCAAAACTAAAATACTTAAAATACAGAGTTTATGGTTTGACGTTGACATGACAATTCGATTTTTTCTTCCGCTGAGTTTTTCAAAATTTTAGTAAAATTATACCTATACCTAATTTCCAATAACTAGCACTAGTCATATATCTTCTTTGTAAATAAATAGCCGTAAGAAAGTTTTTCCAAGAGATAAGCGAATTACAAATTGCGCTCAACAGAATTCCGCTCGCGGCCATTGATGACAGATAATAGAGAAAATTAATAAAAATCAGTTTCAAGTTTCAACTTTTACTCCGTGATTATTTATTATCCCGTGATTTGCATCAAGAATTTGTCTTCAATTCCATAAGTAAGTAAAATAATTTGAGAAAACATGGAAGTAATGTCGCTTTGCGACATTGCGACGTCATAGCTATTGTATCGCATAGTGAATACGTTTAACGTGGAAATGACGACTCGAAAGCTGAATTCCATCGAAGACCTGAGCGGTTTGCCACGTCCTGGAAAGAAAAAATCTGTCTCAAACAATCTAACCGTCATCAGGAAATCAATGAAACCCAGCTATTGCACTTGTGGACAAACTGATGACCAACATTTTACATCCAAAAGAAGCATCAGATGCAATTTCTGTACAGATTGGTTTCACTCTTCTTGTGCAGGTCTTTCGGATGAAGAAGTTTCTATTTTGGCAGCTGAAAAGAAACCTTGGCTTTGCAACATATGTGATGCTCTTTTTAATTTTAATGCAAATCCTACGGAGCTACTTACATGCCCAATATGTAATAAGTCAGGCCTAAAAGGACTTATTGGAACCAAAAGACATTTTTCTATTATGCACATGGTCGGTTTCTCAAAAATTGAAGACACTTCAATGTTTCCACTGTCTCAAGCCACTCCGCCAGCTGTGAATTTCGAAGTGTTGGCTACCACTCTCTCTACTTCTAAATCAAATATAAAAATCTTGAAACGGATACCAAAAGGCGCTCGAATGGTAGTTGCAGAGAAACTAACTACCATAATCGACAGCTGCACAAACAAAAATGATGAAATCTCATGGAGAAACCTTTTTTGTTTCGCAACAAATTCACTACACGTTCCAACCAAATCAAAGTCAATTTCACTAACTACCGCTGTCAAGAAAAACGTCAACAACAAATCGTTTCCAGCTAAATCCGTTACCAAAAATAAAATGATGACATTGGAAAAACGTGTAGAAGCTAAAGTTGCTGACTTCGATACCCGGAATGCTGTTAAAATTTTATCCTCTAACGATACTCTTGCACCAGTTGATGAAGCAAACCATAAGAAACTTACAGACAAACATCCTTCTCCATCCCGTACACTGGCTTTCCCTGATCCTCCTGAAGATTTTGATTGCTTAAAGGTGGGTCGCAGTGAAGTCAAATTTGCAATTTTCAAGTTTCCGTGCGGCTCTTCTGGTGGCATCGATGGACTAACGCCACAGCACTTAAAGGATCTCGTATCTAACAGTGCAGGAGAAGCAGGACAGCGTTTACTAAATTCTATCACTAATCTCTGTAACGTCATGTTAGCCGGATCCGTAGACCCTACCATTTGTTCATTACTGTATGGAGCTTCTTTATGTGCACTAACGAAAAAAGACGGAGGTCTCCGTCCAATAGCAGTCGGCAATGTATTCAGAAGACTAGTTTCGAAGCTTGCATGTTTCTCTGTTCGTGAACAACTTTCCGACTATTTCCAACCAAAACAAGTCGGTTTCGCTTCAAAAGGTGGATGCGAAGCAGCAATTCATGCAACGCGACATGAAGTCATCTCCAAAAGTAACAGCAACAATGTTCTCCTTAAAATCGATTTTCGGAACGCTTTTAACTCTATTGAACGGGATGCAATGTTGAACCAAATTAAGCACGAAACACCGCTTTTATATCCTTTCTTGTATCAATGCTATCGTGAACCGTCCATACTTCTGTTTGGAGATAAAATCATTTCTTCGCAAGTCGGAGCACAGCAAGGTGATCCAACTGGGCCCATGAGCTTCAGTTTAACTATTCATCCTATTATTGAGAGCTTATTATCTACATTCAACATATGGTACTTAGATGATGGAACGTTATGTGATTCGCCTGACATAGTTTTGAATGATTTTATTAACCTCATGAAAAAAGCAAAAGAGATTGGACTTGAAGTCAATGCGGACAAATGTGAGCTCTTTTTCTGCTCAGGGAAAGTAGATTTTAATGTTTTATCAAAATTTCGAGACGTTTCGTTTCGTGTAGTTGATGACAAGGATCTGAATTTACTTGGAGCACCAATCCTAGAGAAAGGATTGCAATCCCAAATTGAAAATCATCTACACAAATTGACTACAATGTTTACCCGTTTATCATCACTTCAAGCCCATTATGCTTATCATCTACTTAAAAACTGCTTTGCAATCCCCAAACTTACTTATATTCTGAGAACATTCCCTTTATGGAAATTCCCTGACATCATTAAATTTATTGACCATTCGATTAGATCAGCCATGGAGAAAATTTTCAATATCCAACTTGATCTTTCGCAAGCAGTTCAAGCTTCCCTCCCTATAATTAACGGAGGTTTGGGGATTCGTCGAGTCGAAGATGTATGTCTTCCTGCTTTCTTATCATCTCTATACAGCGTCAAGGACCTCGTTTCTAAAATCTTACACAATTCTGACAATGAGCTCCAATTATGCTATATGGATGAGGCTAAGAAATGTTGGGAAAGTCAAAACGGCTCAAACTACCCCACTGTTCCAGAATTTCAAAAGAATTGGGATTTGATCAACGTGCAATGCATACTTGAACATAAATTTAACTATGAAGACATATATGAATCGGCACGTCTCTTAGCTATACAAACCAAAGAATCTGGATGCTGGCTCCAAGCTATTCCATCACCTAACATAGGCACTTTCTTGGACAATCAGAAGCTCCGCGTGTGTGTTGCTCTCCGACTTGGATGCAACATTTGTAAGGCGCACACGTGCAATTGTGGAGTTTTGGTTGATGAGAAAGGTAGACATGGATTGAGTTGTAAGAAGAGCGCAGGAAGATTCTCAAGACACACTGAGCTCAATAAAATTCTTCAGCAATCAATGTCCAGCATTGAAATTCCTTCAACTTTAGAACCTGTTGGTCTATACCGAGATGACGGTAAACGGCCAGATGGAATGACTCTTTGTCCATGGTCAAAAGGAAAATGTCTCATTTGGGATGCTACTTGTATTGACACTTTTGCGGCAAGCTATATTGAGTCCAGTTCGAAGGAAATAGGAGCAGCAGCGATGGCGGCGAGCAAAAGAAAATTCATCAAATACGAATCTCTTATGAACAATAATCATTTCGTGCCTTTCGCTGTCGAAACAATGGGCCCATGGTCAACCAAAGCTAGTCAGTTAGTAAATGCAATAGGAGCTCAACTCATTCAGCGAAGTGGAGATGTGCGTTCAAAACACTATCTTCATCAACGTATCTCTCTAGCCATCCAACGTGGCAATGCGATCAGTATTATGGGAACGCTTCCTTCCTCCATCTCTATGGAGGAAATTTTTTACTTATAGTCATACTATTTTATCTGTGATTTGGAATATTCTTAGTCTTATGTTTAAACTTTATTGTGTTGTTAAAAATAAATGAATATACTTAAAATACCAACTAGAATAAAGCATCAAAAAATTGATCCTCAACGCTGTTGGCTGGCAATGCAACAAGATACTGGTGGCATTGCCTCCTCGTATGGCAATGCTAAGCCTTTGGCCAAAGAAATAGCCAGCCATTATGCAATAAATTTTCAATAACCAATGAAAAAAATAATTTTATATTATTCTTAACAGTCATATAATTAAAATATTTTTTTTTACAGATGAACCAGAGCATGTGAGAGTGGAACCGGCCAGAGTGAACGTGACTGAAAATGAAATACCAGCTAAAGTTGTGTGTTCTGCTAGGTAAGACTAACAATCTATCTTTTTTTTTCTTGGTGGGAAAATCATCAAATGACTTCTCCCGCTCTGGGTGGAGCGCAAGGGAGTGTCAGACTTCTACTGACTAAAAACCCACCCTGTTCCTCCAGCTGCCCTTAAGTTCTGGGGCCACGGCATCTTGTTAGAACCACGTCACTAAGCGTCAATAGCCTACTGGCTAATGTGTCAGACTTGTCGAGAGGTCGCGGGTTCGAACCCCACCCATTACATTATTGCCGTGAACCCACTCCAGACACAAGCATATTATTTAACTTAGTTGTAGTGGTTGACAATTGCTAAGTAGTAATGTGAATTCAACCTACACTGCAAGTTCTTTAAAAAAAAATCAACCTTCGGGAAAACCTAGTCGCTTGTTAATTTTCCCACCCAGAAAAAAAGGCAAACTACTTGACTACTTTGAAAAAAAAAATAAGGGATGAAAAGCGTTCTCATGAACATGGAAGTGTGGTGACGATTGTTAGGACTGTATGGAGACTCTTCGAAAGACCTTCGTAAGAGGAGGTCGATCTAGATTTCTGTTCCTTTGTCTTGTTAAAAAGTAATATATAGTTATATGGTTATTACAGTGGTTTTAATTAATACAAAAGTGAATTAACTAAGTACATAATGATATAGAGTTTACAATTTATATGAAAAATCTAAACCACTTAACTGATTTTAATAATTTTGTTTTGGGTTGCTCGTATTGACGCTGGGGAAACCCCGAGGCACAGTTAATCCTATAATATCCATTTTATTATTTTAATTAATGTGGGTTTTTGAATTTTGCAGAGGTTTCCCGATGCCCTCGTACTCCTGGAGACGAGAACACCCCAGCAAGTCAGTTGGCAAGGAACACGGGAACAGTTCCCTCATCTTGTCATCTTCTAACACTCTGCTGTTGGGACCGGTCCAGAGGAAGGATGCTGGGAACTACACCTGTGAGGCGTACAATAGGCACGGCTCTGATAGCACTACTGTGTTTCTGGATGTTTGGTGTAAGTAATATTGTATTCATTGATTTTAATCTTCATCTTCTTCGTATCGATGGTAAATTGCGTACGTAATATGTTTTGGGCCCAGTAGGTGGCCATGCTGGTCGTGTTTTCAGTGGCGTTTATTAGGTCTTCTAATGTTTTTTTTCTTCTTTTTTTATTCGACAATAGGTTCTCATTTGATCACCATCTCACCTGATGGTAAGTGATGATGTGGTCGAAGATGGAGCACGCTTACCTAAAAGTAACCTATTCACTCTTGACTTAAAGACTCCTAGGTTATAGCTATCGGGAAACACAGACTCCGGCAGGGAATTCCACTCCTTAGCCGTCCGCACAATGAAGGTATTCCCAAAACGTTTTGTGTGTATGTGTGGGATGTCCACCATGTAACGATGGCGCATCGCCGTTTGTCTTGTAGTCCGATGATGGAACAGGCTTGGTTGAATTAGATTGTGTAATTCCATCGCACACTCCCCGAAATGTAACCGATAGAAAACCGATAGACTTGCAACTCGTCGTCGATGTTCAAGGCTCTGGAGCTTTGACTCGACCAGTGCATCGTTGCCAATGAGTCTCTTGGCCCGCTTCTCGATAGACTCAAGCGCGTCCAGTTGGTATTTAGCAGATCCATCCCAAAGCTGAGAGCAGTACTCCATACACGTAATGTACAACATGTTCTTGGACCATTAGGAGACTCCAGCAGATGGGATATTGTTTGATCAGGAATGGCGCAATCGCACTGGGTGTCAGTTTGATACATTGGTAATATTTAACAAAAAAAAAAAATATGGAGAAAATCAGCCATACCGCTTGCAAATCTAAACTAAAACGGAAAAGTTTTTTGTTTGTTTGTTTGTACGCGCTGTTCTTCGAAAGTACAGGGTGGATTTGGATGAAACTTGGTATGAAAGTAGCTTGAAGCTTGAGGAAGGTTATACTATTTACCCGACTGCAAAAAGGAGGGCTATGTTTTTATCATGATATAGTTCGCGGGAGCGAAGCCGACTGCAGAGAAGAGTCTGAGTCTCTTCCTCTGAGTCAGTTGCTGCTATATCCGTACTTCCATAATCTTGCTTACTAATATTATAAATGCGAAAGTTTCTGAGGATTTATATAATTTGGTAAGTAGATAACTGACATCCTGGAATTACACAGGCTCTTTTTTATCCCGTAATTCCCACGGGATCGGGATTTACGCGGGAAGACTTTCCCACGCGAACGAAGTCGCGAGCAAAAGCTAGTTAGTTATATTTACGTGTTATAAGTGGTTTTCTATCAATTACATTTCGGAGAGTATGCGATGGAATTGCACAATCTAATTCCACCAAGACCGTTTCGTCATCGGATTACAAAACACGGCGATGCGCCATCGTTACATAGTGGACATCCCACCCATAAACACGAAACGTTTTGGGAATAATTTCATTGTGAGTACGGCTAAAGAGTGGAATTCCCTGCTGGAGTCTGTGTTTCCTGATAGCTATAACCTGAGGGTTACTTCTAGGCAAGCGTAGGGACACGAAAAAAGTATCGATACTTTGTGGTATCGAGTACGTTTCGTTTCGATACCGATACTTTTGTACTCGATACTTTGTATTTGATACTTTTACTCAATGAGTACTTTTTGACAGGTATCGTATCGAATAAATCTTGGAGGGCAAAGCCATCTGTTTCAATTAAACTGAACCTTCTAAATCATTACATTGAGCTCGAAATCGTTCCTTCAGTCTTTCTGTTCACAGTTCAGATCCTGTCCTTCACTAATCAATCACTCAATCGTTCGCCGTTAGAAAATTGTTTTGTTATTATTATTTATAAGGTACAATGTAGTTCTTATAATATGCAATGATATCCCACAAAACCGTATTATTTGTATTATTCTTCGTGTTCGTCTCGCGATTTGTTTTTTTCGGGTTGATCGTTATTGTGCTTGACTTATTAATGTGAATGTGTGCCATATAAAAGAACCTATTGTTCCGTGCTGTATATCTGTAGGTGTGTCTCTTGGTAATGAAAGACAAACCCACTTTCACTTTCAAAGTTTATTTTAAACAGGAGAAATATACAGTCTAGAGTATAGGCACAGATTAGGTTTTTACAATAGCGGTAAATAGGAGTACACTATTGACTACGAGGTTACATATAAAATCAACGCGGGCTTCGCGGCGGTGTGATATTTAGGAACTGAAGGTAGGTCCGTGAACGCATCGGGCACCGCTGTACGGCGCGAGCGCAGCGATGTATATTTATGCGTACGTACTTGGTTCAAAACTAGCCGGCCTGCCGCATACTACCGAGTGTCATCCGGCGATGCTTGTGAATTATTTATTTTATACGTTTTTATGATATGGATGAATGTAGGTGCGTTTTGTATGTGTGATGTATGTCTGTGTGCTAAACAATACATAAATAAGTATGTATATATTTATTAGTATGTATTTATGTTAGGTTTTTAATATATAAAGATGGATAAATTAATAAATACAATAAGTTGCCTACATCACTCCCCTCCAGAGGCCGTGTCTACGGACGATAATAATCGGGGAAATGTACTCGCCTTCCGGATCGTGTCGTCTGTGGGGCTGGTAAGTCTAGTGATTGAGGCTGAGATGGTTGAGGAGTTGGAGGAGGATGTGTAACGATTTGTGTTGGTCTTAGGTCATCTGACAATATATAGGCTGGTTTCAAGCGGTCTATGCTTACTGTCGAGTCTTTACCCTTCACACGAATTACAAATTATTTGGCACACCTCTTCAGTACTTCGTGTGGCCCTGTGTAAGCAGGCTGAAGTGAACCACGTAGCAAGTCTTCCCTAAGAAATACATGGCTACATGTGGCAAGATCTTTATAAACGAAGATTCTGCGGGTAGAATGGTGCTGCGTCGGGACTGGTCGTACTTTCTCGGCATAGGACTTCAATCGTGCCGAGAAATCGGTTATGTCGGTGGTAAATCCTTTTACGTCGTGGCCGAAAAATTCGCCAGGGAGGCGTAGTGGCTCACCGTAAACGAGCTCGGCTGATGAAGATTGTAGGTCTTCTTTGAAGACGCTCCTTATGCCGAGTAGCACGAAAGGTAACATCTCAGTCCAGTTTGCGTTAGTATGGCAGGTGATAGCTGCCTTCAACTGCCGGTGAAATCGCTCAACCAATCCGTTGCACTGTGGGTGGTATGCTGTTGTCCTGCGGTGATTGAAACCGATCAAGTTGGATAGTTGTTGAAACAGCGCCGATTCAAACTGCTTTCCGCGGTCAGTAACAACTTGGGAAGGACAGCCGTATCGGGACACCCAACAGGATATGAATGCTTTGGCTACCGTTTCGGCGGTGATATCGGTAATAGGTACAGCTTCCGGCCATCGCGTGAAGCGATCGACGAGTGTAAGGCAATACCGATAATCACCAGCTGGCGGTAATGGGCCGATCAGGTCTAAATGGACATGTTTAAAACGCGCTGATGGCAAATCGAGCGTCCCTAAAGGTGACATGACATGCTTATTTACCTTCGTGCGCTGGCATGCTAAACATGCCTTAGACCATTCACGACAATTTTTGCGCATAAGGGGCCAGACAAAGCGCTGCGCAACAAGTTTGGCTGAGGCGTTAGCACCTGGATGGCTAAGTGAATGCAAGCAGTTAAATACCTGCTGACGCAGTGGCACGGGGACGAAAGGCCTTGGAATCGTTGTACTTACATCGCAGTACAGCTCAGTACGACTACCAGGGACCTTCATCTTTTTAAGACGAAGAGACGTTTCGCCTCGGAGGTTCTCTGGCAGTTCATTGTCTGCTGCCTGAAGTTTGGCCATGATTTCCAAATCAACTGGTATTTGCAGCTCATTGACGCGGGAAAGCGTATCAGCGACAATATTGTCTCTACCCGAAATGTGGCGAATATCAGTTGTGAACTGCGAGATGAAGTCTAATTGTCTGAACTGACGTGGAGAACAATTTTTCTTTCTCTCATGGAAAGCATAACAAAGCGGCTTATGATCTGTGTAGATGGTGAAGAGAGTGGCCTCCAGCATATGGCGGAAATACCGAATGCTCTCGTAAATTGCCAGGAGTTCTCGATCGTATGGGGAATATTTGATCTGTGCAGGACTCAATTTACGCGAGAAAAATGCAAGAGGCTGCCAAACACCGTCTTTACGCTGCTGTAGTACTCCACCTATCGCCGTATCAGAGGCGTCAGTGACGAGTCCTAACTTAGCGTTTGTGTCGGGGTGAGCTAAAAGAGCTGCGTTACAGAGGCTCTTTTTGCAGTCCTCGAAAGCTTGCAGGGAAACTCCTGTGATGTTGACAGGGTGGGAAGCTTTAACTGATCCAGTTAACAATGCGTTCAAGGGGGCTTGTATTTGTGCAGCGTTGGGCAAGAATCGCCGGTAAAAATTGACCATACCTAGAAAACGTCTGAGCTCCCTAACGGTTTTGGGGACAGGGAAGTCGGCAATAGCTTTCACTTTACTGTCGAGGGGTTTGGTACCTTCTTCTGAGATGTGATATCCTAGAAATATTATTTCTGAGACGCCAAAGACACATTTGCTGGTGTTAATAAGTACGCCATAGTCTCTCATTCGAGTGAAAATCTGCCTCAGATGGTCTTTGTGCTCGTGGATCGTTCTAGAAAAAATTAGAAAATCGTCTAAATAAGGGTAGCAAAAATCTAATCCTCGAGTCATTTCATCGACAAATCTTTGAAAAGTTTGGCCTGCATTTCGTAGACAAAAAGTCATAAAAGGAAATTCCCATAAACCGAAAGGTGTAGTGATCGCGGTCTTTGGAATATCGTCCTTAAATATAGGGACGTTATGGTAAGCTTTCACTAAATCAATTACTGAAAAAAATTTACAACCGGACAGACTGTTTGAAAAATCTTGTATATGACGAATAGGGTATTGATCGGGTATAGTTCTAGCGTTGAGTAACCTATAGTCACCACACGGACGCCAACCGTTATCCTTTTTCGAAACTAGGTGGAGAGGTGACGCCCATTGACTGTCAGATGGACGTGCAATGCCATTGGCTAACATGGCCTCAAACTCTTGTTTAGCTATCTTAAGTTTATCGGGCGCGAGACGACGAGGTGAGCATGACACTGGAGGGCCTGGTGTAGTGCGAATATAGTATACAGTGTTGTGCTTGATGACACCCGGAATACCAGCAGGACGTGTTATTTCCGGATATTCGGACAAAATTGTGTGAAACTCGCTATCACCTACAGTCGTAATTTTTACACTTAGGACATTACAATTTAATTTATATATAGTGGCTACAGTGCTAACATTGGTTAAAGTATCAATAAGTTTTTGTTTGCTGATATCGACTATCAGTTGGTAATGAGCAAGAAAATCTACCCCTATAATTGGTTTTGTGACGTCGGCAATGACGAAACGCCACGGATAGTTACGACGTAACCCTAAGTCTAAGTTTAATTGAATGTAACCATACGTATCGATAGTAGAACCATTGGCAGCACTTAATTGATATGAAGTTTTACAACGGCGGCGATCACTAAGCGCGGTTACAGGGTAAACACAAATATCACTGCCCGTGTCAATAAGTAATTGAATATTTGACTTGCGATCCGTAACGAAGAGGCGACCCGTAGAACTAAGGCAGTCGTCCGTCGCCATCACTGACTGCCCAGGGTGTTTTCCGCCTTGTAGTCACAGGGCTTGATGCATTTCCTAGCCTTGGTGCCATGTTTGTTGTGGTACCAGCAGATCGGGAACCGTCGATAACTGGATTGCGACCTGTGCGGTGTCGCACTCTGCTGTTGTTGTCGAGGTCGTGACTCACGATCGCGAGGTCTTGACTGCCGGTTCACCTGTGCCGTCAGTGCGCTCACTTGACGAGTCAGCTCCTTAACTTGCCGTGTCAACTCGTCCACCGGAGATGATGAAGCTACTGCAACCTGCTGCGTTGGCGTCGCGATGTCATTTATTCGGTCTGCAAGTTCGGCAAGACTGTCCAGTGACAACGACGTCTGCGACGCGACAATCGACTGCATACTTGTAGGAAGACGACTGCTCCAGATTGTCCTCAAGAAATCTTCGGGTATTTCAGGGCCCGCGAGATGTTGGAGGTGTCGTAAAAATTGAGATGGTTTTACGAGTGCCGAGCTGCTCGTGCATCAATAGTTGCTTAACTTTGTTTTCTCTAGACACTGATAAACGTTTTATCAACTCGTTTTTCAACCTCTTGTAGTCGGGTGGGCCGGTAAGAACATCTTCAACCTCCGCTGCGTACTGTCTGTCAAGCGTGGCCAAAATATGGTAAAATTTTGCCGTTTCATCTGTAACTTTCATTACAGCGAACTGTCCTTCCACTTGCGCAAACCATATCGCCGGTTTTTCTGGCCAGATAGGTGGTATTCTCATTTGCACTGGTGCAGGTGTAGTGGATATGGTTGCTGGTCCTGGATTTTGTTCCGCCATTTTTAAGCAACGCTCGCGTGTGCGCTCAGTCACCTGCGATTTTTCTAGAATCTTCGCTGCTGCTAGACATCACCCTGTTTTTCTCGTCAGGGGTCACCAGTTGTAGGTGTGTCTCTTGGTAATGAAAGACAAACCCACTTTCACTTTCAAAGTTTATTTTAAACAGGAGAAATATACAGTCTAGAGTATAGGCACAGATTAGGTTTTTACAATAGCGGTAAATAGGAGTACACTATTGACTACGAGGTTACATATAAAATCAACGCGGGCTTCGCGGCGGTGTGATATTTAGGAACTGAAGGTAGGTCCGTGAACGCATCGGGCACCGCTGTACGGCGCGAGCGCAGCGATGTATATTTATGCGTACGTACTTGGTTCAAAACTAGCCGGCCTGCCGCATACTACCGAGTGTCATCCGGCGATGCTTGTGAATTATTTATTTTATACGTTTTTATGATATGGATGAATGTAGGTGCGTTTTGTATGTGTGATGTATGTCTGTGTGCTAAACAATACATAAATAAGTATGTATATATTTATTAGTATGTATTTATGTTAGGTTTTTAATATATAAAGATGGATAAATTAATAAATACAATAAGTTGCCTACAATATCTATTAGCGATTGTACGGAGGAGGAATGGGTACTATAATATGTTGCTAAAAGAATAAATAATATAATATTGTTTAAATAATTTGTAAAGTCACAGTTGTCTTTTTTATAGTACTATTACTACACTAGTGTACCAATACCATGAGTGTTGATGTTCTGTTCTTCTGTTCTACTGTACTAAAGCTAAATTGACATTACTGACTGACATTGACGGCTTGACGTATGCACATTAGGCCCTAAGAAAAGTACTCGATACTTTGTAGAATCGATACTTTTCTTTCGATACATTTATGAGTACGATACTTTTTTTTCGATATTACTCATGTGTACAATATCGATACTTTCTTATCGATACCGTGTCCCTAGGCAAGCGTACTTCATCTTCGACCACATCATCACTTACCATTAGGTGAGATGGGAGTCACACGCGAGCCTATCAACTATTAAACTGACAACATAGTTCTAGCTTATTTTCACAGTTGAAGATTAGATATACAGTGTATCAGGTTAAACGAGGGACTTATTGAGGGAGGTATATTCAGTATTCGATTCTCGTCCCAAATATGTGAAAAAGCTATAACTTAAATTTTTGACGTAATTGTCCAATATAATACATTTATCATGTACACTGAGCCGCAAGAGGTAATTGAACTTGTAAACAGTACCTAAAGTAATCACGTGGCAAATCACGGCCCGATCCTGCCAAAAAAAAGCAAGCTCGTGTGTAAACTCCGCCCCCGCGGGAGTCCCCCCGAGGACTTTTGGTATGGTTCTGTCTGTTATTTGTCAGTGTTTTTTTTTTGTTCATATTTTTATTAGTATCATGTAAGCATACCCTATTGTAGGTTTGAATGTGTCCCTCGTTTAAACTTACATACTGTATATTCATTGACCTTTGTATTTTTCAGATATTCCCGAATGCGGTATCAAACCGACTGAAATTGATGGAGTACAAGTACTTGTGTGCACTGCATTCGCTAATCCATCAGCGGTAAATATTATTTATATATACTATACAACCTTATTTGCTTCTTTTTTTGTTTATAATTCAAAACATGCAAATACATTTTGCAGTACAAATAAAACATACCACACAAACCATCGAGAGTTTGTCCGTGGTATATTAGCCGTGGCAACTCGATGCCACACTATCATTTAAAATCTCTTAGCAGTTCTTTACAGTACTAAGTATTACAAATATTGACATGCAAGTCATTGTTATTATCGTATTTATTATTTCACTTTACATACGTATTTTATAAACTACGAGCTGACCCGCCACGACTTCGTTCACGTGGTATCCTACCACTACCCAACCGATACCACTACCCCTACCCAACCGATACCACTACCCCTATCCTACCGATACCCTACCCATACCTTACTCTACCCCTACCCTACCCAAACCCTACACTACCAATACCCTACTCCTACCCTACCCAACCGTATCGTACCCTACACCTACCCTACCTCTACCCTATCCTACCCCAACCCTTGACACTATTCCTACTTTTTTTTTTTCATATGAACCTTCTCCTGACAAAACCAAACAACAACACATTTAGTGATTAATTTTTATTATATAGATTTAAACTAAAATTCATAAATTATAAAATAAAACATGACATAAAAAGTCAACCTCAACACTGTCGGCTGGTAACGTGCCCAATGGACTGGCGGCATTGACTCGTTGTATGGCAATGCTTAGCCTTTGCCTTGGGTCACTCGAAGCTTCAACCTTATTTGCTAATCTTCTTCAATTCATCGTTTCGAATGAAATCTATATTTAAGAAAACCAGAAATGATATCAGATTTTCTAGCTTGTCCATAAGGGCTGTCAAAAATGTTTTTTTTTTTTACAGCCGCTACCAACCCCTTAGCGTGCTTTACGTGGCACGGAGATATCTCGTTATGTTGATCACCCACATCTGTGTTGGTTAACCTTAAAGATCCTTAATTTCGGTGGAAAAATCATCGAATGACTGCTCCTGCTTTGGGTTAAGCGGAAGGGAGTGTCAGACAACCTACCCTGTTACTTCAGCTGCCCGTGCGTTTCCGGGCCTGGGTTGCGGGAATGTTCTGATGAGATAGAAATCTTGAGTTGCAACCATAGATATATAAGAATAGAGTGCAGAAACGGTTAAATATAACGATAGAGGCGAAGAGAGAGACAGATGCTGACTATTCATCTGTCTCTCTCATGCAGAGTACTGTGATAGAGAGATACAGATGCTGATTATTCATCTGCCTCTCTCTTGCAGAGTACTGTGATAGAGAGAGACAGATGCTGATTATTCATCTGCCTCTCTCTTGCAGAGTACTGTGATAGAGAGAGACAGATGCTGACTATTCATCTGTCTCTCTCTTGCAGAGTATTGTGATAGAGAGAGACAGATGCTGATTATTCATCTGCCTCTCTCTTGCAGAGTACTGTGATAGAGAGACAGATGCTGACTATTCATCTGTCTCTCTCTTGCAGAGTACTGTGATAGAGAGAGACAGATGCTGACTATTCATCTGTCTCTCTCTTGCATAGTACTGTGATAGAGAGAGACAGATGCTGACTATTCATCTGTCTCTCTCTTGCAGAGGACAGTGATAGAGAGAGACAGATGCTGACTATTCATCTGTCTCTCTCTTGCATAGTACTGTGATAGAGAGAGACAGATGCTGACTATTCATCTGTCTCTCTCTTGCATAGTACTGTGATAGAGAGAGACAGATGCTGACTATTCATCTGTCTCTCTCTCTTGCAGAGGACAGTGATAGAGAGATACAGATGCTGACTATTCATCTGCCTCTCTTGCAGAGTACTGTGATAGAGAGAGACAGATGCTGACTATTCATCTGTCTCTCTCTTGCAGAGTACTGTGATAGAGAGAGACAGATGCTGACTATTCATCTGTCTCTCTCTTGCAGAGTACTGTGTTAGAGAGAGACAGATGCTGACTATTCATCTGTCTCTCTCTTACAGAGTACTGTGATTGGCTAATGAGCAGTGTGACATATTCACCATCTTCAGTAGGCCACAATGCTCTGCAAGAGAGAGATGGATGAATAGTCGGCGTCTGTCTCTCTCCTCGCTTCTATCGTTCACACTTACAGGCTAGTGTAGCACTTCTGCAATCTATTCTTATATCTCTGTGGTTGCAACTATGCAAACGTTGCTTAACTGAAGATGGACCCTTGCTATTTAATAACCAATTTGCAAAATAAAGTTTATTTTTCATTTACTTGAGGCTGTTATTATTTAGCAACAAGCTTGTTTCTTTTTAAAAAGAACTAGCAATGTGGGTAGAATAAAGAAATAGACCTGGGCCTGGTCCTTACCGGACGGTGAGCTACCCCTGCTCGTTGGCCGCGCCTACGGTGGCCGGAGATCGGCTCGCGATCCCCGACGCCCGGGGCGCATAAGTTCGACCCTTGTGGCTGTTATTATTTAGCCACAAGCCCCTTTAACCTCTAGAGCCCCAGCGGCACAAAAACGTGCCAGTAAACAAGTATTAGTTGAGCCCCGCTGGCACAAAATTTGTGTGCCAGCGGGGCTCAACTAATAGTTGACGCAAATAATGGCGGTCCTTGAGAGGTTAAGTAACCAATAAACTAACAAAATCTTGTTTCTCACCAGGTATCTTTCTCTTGGAAATTGAAAAACGACAACGATAGCCTAACAGACGAGAAGATTTGGCAACAAGGCACTCAAAGTTTTCTCCGTTTGAGCACGAGTGTCGATGTGTATAGGACTTACCTCTGCTACGCTAACAACTCTGTGGGAATATCCCGAGCTTGCGAGCGAGATGTTATGGGTGAGTTTTAAGTCCTTTTTCAAGAATTTTCACGACTAAATAAAATATTTCAAATATTGTAAGGTCCATATCGCACCCTCAGTAATATAAGGAATCAAGTCAAAAGTTTTGCAAACTGAGGTTTTAAATGCTAAGGGCTCAAAATTAAATTCACTACCGGTTAACTAACCAGTTAACTAACCGATTAACTAGCTTACCGGTTGGCTAACTTAAATAATAAGCATGTTATATGAAAAAATATCTGTAATGTAGGAATCCAGAATCTTGAAACGCGAGTAGTCAAAAATCTAATTTTTTGAGTTGTGCCCTTATATTACTAAGGGTGCGATATAATTATTTTAAGATGTACAATAAAGTAAATAATAAATAAATAAATTGTTTATTGGACCAAAAATGTCAAACTCTTACGAACAAGAAAGAAAATAAAAAGGATTAGGATAGTTACAATAGTCAGTAGTATTTGTATTGAATTCTGGTACCCAAGGAATGATTTAACTTGTGTTATCGGTACCAGGATCCTCGCTAAATATACACATATAATTTTAAAAGAGCCCTTTTATGTGAATGAGAAGTTTTGACTACAACAATAATAAACCAAAAGATTAGAATAGTTCAAAGTTGTATTGGAAAGAAGCGTCAATCACCTAGTGGCGAAGGTGTAGGTCTTGTGATCGAGAGGTCACGGGTTCAAAACCGCGACTTCCTCTCCTCCGCGACCTAGATTTATTTTCTAATTGGATGTCCAATAGAGCCAAATGTTAATGGTTCATAAAATTTGTAGTAAATAATTTTCTTTGGTTTGCAGCCAACTTGGAAAGTTTCGGTAAGTGCCTCGGTAATCTGGGTTTCAGCAGTTTGAGATCATTTTTAAGCAGCGTTTATTTTTGTTAAAGACATTCGGGAATTAACTGTTATTTTGCAGTTGAAGAAGTCAACGTATAGTTTTGCTATTTACCAACGCCTTAAATAAAGCTTCTAAGCTTTATTTAAGGCGCTGCCCATATAAAGGATGGAATAAAATGACCTTTTTCTATTTGAATATGAAAGATATTTCACAGTTTTAATTGATTTATTAAAAAAAAATACACTGTTACGTTAAAATATTATTTTGCAATTATTAAATTGATTTAATTTCCTTCCTGATAGTTAGATAGATAGATATATACACATGTACAGTTATACTAAAACATGTTTTGTGCTCAAGAAATTTCGTGGTCTTTCTTGCATTTTATTATTCAAAATTCTGGTTTATTTGTAGAAAATACTTTTGTATAAAAAAATAACTTATTATATTTAACTATACAATTGATTATTATATTTTTTTTGGGCCTGTAATATGTATCAATAAGGCTAACTGTGTATATAAAATGTGGTTGTTTTACGGTATCCTCTATATGAGCAGTGCCTTAACTCGCTTCGTTCTCACCTACGTTTCGATCAAATTATTTTCATTGAAGTGACTTAATTGGAACTTATATGAAATTCTAAATTATTATTTACTTACCGCACAGCATAGCAGCTTAAAAAGGAATTGAAGCACACTGTGTTTTACTTATATTTAGAATATATTGGATAAAATTTCCACAATATGGCCTAATTCTTTTTGTTAAAATTTGCATTGCAAGATTACTCTTGTATCGTGGGTGCATTTACAAATAGTGAACGTATATTTAATAATAACAACTTACATACACAAATAGTGGTAATTCGAATGAATTTTACCAAGTCAATGTTTTCAATTTCACCTAAATTACATTTCTGTGAGTTTGCGATGGAATTGCACAATCTAATTCCACCAATCCCGTTACATCATCGGACTACAAGACGTATGGCGATGCACCATCGTTATATGGTGGACATCCCACCCATACGCACAAAACGTTTTGGGAATACTTTCATTGTGCGAACAGCTAAGGAGTGGAATTCTCTGCCGGAGCCTTTTGTACCGTCTTTTCTGATAGTTATAACCTGGGGGTCTTTAGATCAAGAATAGGATACATCTAGGCAAGGGTGTGTCATCTTCGACCACATCATCACTTACCATCAAGTGCGATAGTGGTCAAACGCACGCCTATCCAGAATAAAAAAAATGAAACAAGCTAGATTTTCTAAATCATTATTAGTTTAGCTTACGTTCCCCAATTACAGCGCAAATGCTTTTCGCCTATCTCTCTGAAAACAAATCATCTTAAATATACATCTTATCTCCAGGTACAAAAGTCTGGTGGCGTGACCAACAGAAGCTGTTGTTAATTGGAGGGATAGCCCTCGCTATCTTGGTCATCACAGTCATCCTCTGCATTATAATCATTTGCATCTGTCGGCGGATGAGGGCCAAATCCAAATGTAAGTGAATCCCCCTCGCTACTATTGTCAGTTTATGGGACAAGTTAGACCGGAATTTGAAAATGTAGTATATTTAAAAGTTGAAGATCAAAAATGTATTGAAAAGTGCACGTAGTATATGCAAATTTAAAGACAATAACCGTGAAAAGTTGTAAATTTTGCTTTTATTGATACAGTTATCATAAATTATTTGAATTGTATTATATGTGCCCTCTTATGGTGCATTAATAAACATGGAATCATTGAATATATTTTCAAAATTTATGTTATCAAATTCAAAATCAATAGGATAATTTTATTTTCTTCATTAAAGAAGATATTAAACGAAACTGCATTTTAAATGTTCTGTCGTCAACATGTCGTATTGACTGACTGTAATTTTTGCTTGTTTTTAGTGTTGTATTTTTAATAACTATGTCGTCTGTAATATAAACATCTAAATGTTGAGTAACTAATTCATGTGTTTAAACATCGTTTCTTTTTTTTCATTCGAGCATTGTAAAAAAAATCAATGTTGTTTTTTTTTTCATAATATTTTTCAAATTCATGTGTAACTTTTTTACAATTTCTCTCATTAAAAACTCATTTAACCATACTATGTAATATAATGTTACTCACATTTTTGCGATTTTTCTTTGTTTTAATTTTTTGTTTTGCAAAAACTAACGTTTTTTTCTTTCTTCATCCTTATCTTACCCGGATGCTGCAACTAAACACTACATCATCAAATAACATACAAACATAAATAGACAATAATCCGGTCGAATTAGAGGAGCGTGAAAAGTAAGTTTTTCTTTCCTTGTTTCATATTATTTTTATCTTTCTAGAATGTCTAGTACTAGTCATTTTATATATCTCTATAGATTTCTTTTTATTTTAGGTATTGTTAGAAAGTTTTTTTTTACTTTTATTTTTAGTTTCTCACTTCACCAAGTTAGCTTTAGTTTTATTCTGAAATTATTTTAATTACTTTGAAAACTTTCTAACAATAACTTTAAAATACCACATTTTTAGACCATTACGAAAATCCTTAAAAATCCCCGAAAAATTATTTTAAACCAAAATATAGCCAGTAGAGTTAGATCTTTATGAAATAAAAACCTTTTTAGCTATTTAATTTATCATTTTATTCATAACATATACTATTTGTGATTTTATTTATGTGTATCCCTTTATATTACTCTATCATACTCATGCGTTAGTAATATTACAAAAAAGAACTAAGTGAAAACAATTTATATTTTTTATTTGTGTAGTAAAAATAATAAAAATTTTGCAGCTACGCCATTGGTCCGAGCAGATTCATGGCATACATTGTCAATGCCTCCCTCAAGGTCGCCAGTAGTTGTGCCAATGACGAGGTCATATCATTATGACTAGAAGGTCAAGGACATTCCCAAGGTCACTGAGTTTGAGTTTGAGTGAAGCGCTATATTAAAATGCTTGGACCAACGGCTGATAGTTTTGTTTTGAAAGTCTTTTGAGAGCTAAAATGTGCTGATGAATATGATTTAAATGGTTTGACAGTAATGTCTCAGTCGTCAGTTACTTAAGCATTAATAGGGAAATTTAAAAACATTGTAAGATTTATTTATTTAGGATTTTTTATTTCGTACCAGTAAATAAATAAAAAATGGAAAATAAAACGCTGTCTCATCATTAAATTAAATTCAGTTACATTTTAGCTGCAACGTTGGGCCTGAAAATAGAAAAAAAAAGAATAGAAGCATGTTTTTATTTTATACTCTTGACAAAATAACACTGGTTTTCAAAAGTATATTTATTATTATATTATTGTGTACTATTATTAATAATTATTAATGTGTAGGTTCCTAACCGCACTAACCCCGGACGTTCTCAGATTGACCACAATTAATACTTCAGGTACATTTTTAACAAAAAGAAAATTATTAAAAAAGTAAAAATAAAAAGTTGTCAAAATTTTGATTTTAGTTGGAGGATGCTTTCTTATTATTTAAATGCTGTTTGGCTAGTTTTATGGATTTTTGGCGTAAAGTGTGACCACAGTAGAATTATTGCGAGTAGTCGATAAAATTTTCAAAATTATTTATATACAATAGTATGTTTTTGAGTGATGCATGACATTTGGAAAGCATTCTTCTTGTTACTTCACAGTTTTTATATATGTTATATCTAAGTATTGGTTTTATATGTAGGTAGTTTATGTATAGTATTTTTTATTTATTAATTTTAGTTTTTTAATATAATTTTAGTTAATTTGGTCTCAAGCGTTTTAACTCTTACGATCTCTCTCTGTACGATTAGGAATAGTTATCGTTTTAAAAAATCACGAGTAATATTTGAAAGAATATTTTGAATTATTATTGACCTCAGAGTACATTTTATATATTCTTTAGTTTAACACATACACCCACCGCATGTCTGTAATCATTATTTTTATTTCTTTTATTTTTTATTTAGTCCGGATGGTAGCTGTATTAATGAGGTATCGATCGCGCAGTCAATTATATCACAAGCTTTGCCTGCCCTATCACCTCGATTAAACCTATCGTTCAGCCCAAAAACATGCGATAGAACAAGACTAGTCGATTCACAAAGCTACCCTCATAACTTAGAAATGAACAAAATCGAAGACACAACCGAAAACACAACTCAAATTGAAACAAATCAAGAGACAGAGCTACAGACGCCGAAAACTGAACCTAAAGTTGATAGCAATAAGGTTCAAACTGTCGTAACACCTAGCAAGTGGCCTTTGAAACCTGGAGTCTTAGTACACGTCAATTCGAATCACACTCTAAGTCCCAAAAATCAAGCGAGATTACAGCAAAATCAAGAAGCAGTAACTGAAGAAGCTAATTTGGGACTTCTAGAAAGAAATAAGAGTGAAGATAAGTCACCACCTAAGGTAGAATATTCAAAGAAAAGTGGGAAGCCAAGACAAAATGTTGTGACGGGTATTTTCAAGAATCTACGGCGTAAAAGTGAAGATTCTGACGATGATAGTGGAAAATATAAGAAGATTAATAAGTCTAATAAAAGGGCAATGTCGCTAGTCACCATGAATAAACCAGGATTCGTAGTACAAAAGAGTCGACTCAGATCTTTGTTTCAAAGTGAAAAACCTAACATTATTGTGACTGAAGGAGGTAGATTATTCATCATTCTGTTCTGTATTGATAATGAGTGACACAATATTATAAAAAAATTATAACGTATCATAAAAGATAAAACCTATCAAAAACCACGGTTATAATTTTTCCGGGAGTAAAACATCAAATGACTCCTCTCCGTCTGGGTGGAGCGGAATGGAGTGTCAGACTTCTACTGACTAAAAAACCACCTTTCCTTCAGTTCCGTTCTGGGGCCGTAGTATCTCGGTTTAACAATTCCCGCAACCCCGGATGTTAATTACCTGGAAAGACAATGTAGAGTTAAAGTTCTCATCTTTGTACTTTTTATTTTTGATAAGCCTCTTATATTTTTTTTGTTTGCATTATTGTATCACACATTATCACCGAACACTACACTAATATCAAAACATTCAATATCTTCTTCATTTTTTTAAATCTATGCTTTTAACATTTACATTGCTTTTGCATGAACTTTTTACGACGACTGTAGAACCATTTGAAAATAGTCTTAAACTGATTTGGTAAGAAGTCCTTTTTACTAAGCTAGCTTCATCACGGTAAAACATAACCCTCCTTTTTTGCAGTGGGGTAAAAAATAGCGTATAACCTTCCTCAAGCTTCTATACCAAATTTCATCCATTTCCTTATCACTTTCGAAGATAAGCGCGTCCAAACAAACAAACCATTCCGCTTTATAATATAGGTCGAAGATGAAGCATGCTAAACCAAAACTTGATTTGTCAATGAGCATAGTTTATAAAATTACAAGAAAAAATCCGACCCTATATTGTCATTAACCGATGTTCTGAAAAAAGTAGAGGGTTCACCATTTAATTGGACAGGATGTCTCAAAACAAAATGTTTATATTTCTTTAGAGAAAGTAATGTTTAGGAGGGACCCGTCTCCCTCCTAAACATTACTTATCTCCCTGCTATCTTACTTACCTCCTAAACGTACGAGGGTTATGTCACTTGGTAGCCTGGCTCGTGGGAATTTAATTGCTATGGAACGTTTTTCGTTAGCAAATCGCCCGTTATGTGTACGCAAATTTTACAAAAATGCTACTTCTGCGATTATGGCGTGAAGATTTTTTTTCCAATTGCCCCAATTGAATTTTAAAGGGTTACAGCCTTAGATCTGTGTGCAAAATCAGGTGTAGCCATGATCTATGCACATTCAAAGAACTTGCACGCTCTTGAATGCAGAAGTCGGGAACATTAGAAATAAATCGACAAACACGTTCCACCTTCTTTTCCGCCCTTAATAACCTTGGGTACCCAGGTTTTGGTTTAATTAGTGTTGAACTGGTCTCCTCAAACTTTTTTACCCATTTCCGAATGAGAGGAATGCTTGGCGCATCATTGAAGTGACGAGAACATCGAATATTGTCGCAGAATTACCATTTTTGTAAACTTCGCGTACGCAGAACGCGCGATGCTTTTCTGAGAAACGGTCCACAGTGAATTAATTCCCAATAGCCAGGCTACCGACTGACATATCCCTCGTACCCCGTCGAATTGCGTTTACAAAGTAAGCTAAACAAATGTAAACTATCTTTTGAGACACCCTGTATTTATTTGCCATATATCTAAAAGTCATTGACCTAAATTGTCAATTTTATTAATAAATTAATAATATTTAAAGTCAGTTTAATGGCACATCAGAAGTTACTGACTTAAAATCATCTTACCAAATCAGTTCCAACTATTATACAAACCCTCAAACGCTTTTGCTCAACGAGCACGTTTAATGCTTTAACGCTTTAAGCACGTTGTTGTTTTGCAATGATTTTCAATGTGAGCATGTTTTTAGTTGTGTCGTTCAAAAGGCCTGATAGAATTGTTGCGACTAGTGCCAGAGTTAAACCTTTTACTGAAGAAGAATCGAGAAACACGAGGAAGCGGAAGAAACCCGGTGACAGTGAGTAGAGCATGTGTTTTTTTTTTGCTTGTTTATTGTGCGTTTGTGATTTTTAATTTTTCTCAATGAACTGTTACTTAATAAGCTTACATGATAAGAGTAAAAGTGACGAAGGAGGCTGGACCCCACAAAAACAGGGTATCCTAGTGTGAGGTAAAGCGTAAAGTACTTCGGGGAGTGTGCGCAGGAGCTCCATGACCTGATTCCTCCATCTCCCTTTCACTACCGGTCTACCAGACGCACGCTGGGTACCACCCACACTTGGTTGATATACCGTCTTGTCGTACCAAGCGCTTCTCCTCCACATTTATTGTGCGCACAGCCAAGCTGTGGAATTCTCTGCCGGCTTCTGTGTTCCCTGCCACTTATGACCTTTCAACCTTTAAAGCAAGAGTAAACAGGCATCATCTAGGCTCGCTCGTTCCATCGTAGACCTCATCTATCGCTTACCATCAGGCGAGATTGAGGTCAAGAGTGAGCTCATTATGAATAAAAATAAAGTTATTATAAATGTAAGTCTACTTGAAGCAAAATAAATATATCCAGACCAAATATTCAAGAAATATTAGACTTAAACTAGGGGGGACAAATATTCGATAATTCAATATGCAACGAAGACGCTCTTGGCTAAATAATCACAGCTACACGGGTCGATTTTCAAGGTTAAGCAACACTTGCCAAGGTCACACCATGGATGGGTAACCATCTTAAATTATCAAGATTCCACCGTACCACGTAAAGGTGTTGGTCCCGACTGCCATTTGTACATTTTTAACTGTCGTTACGGGTAATCAGAAGGCAGAATATAATAATAATTTTGCTCTCGAAAATGGCAATATTACACTGTACTGGGATCGGTCTATCATCACTGACAGGACTATTGGTGCCAATAAGCCTGGTAATAGTGGTAATAGACCGATTAGAGCGTCGCACAGTGATTGTTGATATAGCGGTCCCTCATGACAAGAACCTCGTGAAAGCCGAGAAACATAAGCAAATTAAGTATCTTGACTTGGCTCACGAGGTTGTTGACATGTGGGATGTGGATACAGCAATCATTGTGCCGATAGTCGTCTCAGCCAATGGCATAATAGGCAAGAGCCTCGACAAACATCTTAGGAGGCTCTCGTTGGGCAGCAAGAAAGCAGTACTTCTGGACACGGCGCGAATTGATAGGAGGTTCCTCTCTCAAGAGCCCTGACCACCGGTAGCTTGGACCCTGTTTCCGATACCGATGGGCTACTGTTTTTTTATATTTTTTAATGTTGTTTTGTTTTTATAGGAATATTAAAAAATGTAAATAATATGTATATAAAATGTAATAAAGGAAATAATAATTTAATAATAATAAAATACTTTATTTTCAGACGAAAGTCCATATAGAGACACATTTACACATAAACAAAAAATAAACACACAAATTCAAAATAAATATAAAATACAACAAGACAAATTAGACGAAATATTATAAAATACACTTAAAAAAGTAATTATTAATGTATGTGAATGACGCTCTGTGAGTCGTCATCCAGTGCCACATTATTGGACTATTCATCCTGTCGGCGACGACAGCTATCAGGCTGCTGGAGCTATCGCGCACTCGCCCCATCAAGAATGCTATACGCGACCGAATTAATGCAAAACAATCAGGCACACAATATCTAATACCTATCTTGCCAAGGGTTATGTTACCTAGATTATGGTTTTGCAGGTCAGATAGTCAGCTCCTCCATGTAAAATACTAGTACTCAACTGCATCTGGTTAGACAGGAAACTGACTACAATATAGTTGGGAATATTAGAGTTTTACATCTGACCTCCAAAACCCAGTAACTGGGTAACACGATACCGGTTGGCTAGATCAGTGTCAGATTTACTGGCTTCTGACTACCCGTAATGACTGCCAAAGATGTCCAAATGACAGCCGAGAGCAATGACTTAACGTGCTTTACGATGCACGGGGTATCACACCGCTAACTTCCAAACTCCGGGCTACTACTGAGGAATACTCAGTAGTCACGCTAGCGACCACTCTACCAATGAGTCAGTACTCACTTCTGACTACCCGTAACCACTGTCACAGATGTCCAAATGACAGCCGGGGAAACGACTTAACGTGCTTTACGATGCACGGGGTATCACACCGCTAACTTCCAAACTCCGGGCTACTACTGAGGAATACTCAGTAGTCACGCTAGCGACCACTCTACCAATGAGTCAGTAATCACTTCTGACTACCCGTAACCACTGTCACAGATGTCCAAATGACAGCCGGGGAAACGACTTAACGTGCTTTACGATGCACGGGGTATCACACCGCTAACTTCCAAACTCCGGGCTACTACTGAGGAATACTCAGTAGTCACGCTAGCGACCACTCTACCAATGAGTCAGTAATCACTTCTGACTACCCGTAACCACTGTCACAGATGTCCAAATGACAGCCGGGGAAACGACTTAACGTGCTTTACGATGCACGGGGTATCACACCGCTAACTTCCAAACTCCGGGCTACTACTGAGGAATACTCAGTAGTCACGCTAGCGACCACTCTACCAATGAGTCAGTACTCACTTCTGACTACCCGTAACCACTGTCACAGATGTCCAAATGACAGCCGGGGAAACGACTTAACGTGCTTTACGATGCACGGGGTATCACACCGCTAACTTCCAAACTCCGGGCTACTACTGAGGAATACTCGGTAGTCACGCTAGCGACCACTCTACCAATGAGTCAGCACTCACTTCTCTACCAATGTGAAAGTAATTCTACTGTCACATTTCTGATTGTGCTCTTACTTCTTACAGGCCCACCTACGAATGGCGTAGATAATCCGGCAAACGGCAACCTTGGAGCGGACAACCCGGGTCTCTACGAGAACCTGCCGTTCCATGGATTACAACAACCACCCAATAAGGTATTTACCCTTATAACTTAGAGATTAATAAGTAGAAAGAAACAAGCTAGAATGGTCTTTCAGTAACATTTATAATAACAGACGCAGTAAAAGCTTCAAATTAAAATTCTGAATAATAACGTAGAATTTAATCCGCTTTGGTTAATATACCTACTATATGTAAATAATACTCCTAATATCAAATCATATACATATATCGTGGACCTAAATAGTAAACTCTGGTTAAAAATTACAGTAAATTATAAAGCGCTCTTTGTGCCTGACAGGAAGCATAATTGTTTTCTAATATTAATATTTGATTGTGTATACAATAAAGATTTCTAATTCAATTAATTCTTAAATAATGTCTTGAGACGCAGAAAAAAGAAACACACTGCCTATTGAGAAATTGAGTAAAGATTCCATCAAATTTAAGAGAAAACAATTCAATAAATCAACAGACCAAGTAGATTTGATTACCGTATATATACCAAAGTATATAAAAGTATACATTACTGAAAGACCATAACATTATTGCTATAAAATAATTAAACTACCAGAACTTACGAATTAACTTTTATGTTGTTTTTGCTTTAATTATAATTTGCATTTTTGTTTTTGTTTCATGTTTTATTAATTTGCATGTAAAGCCTGTCCAAGCTATACAGCCTAGGGTAATCGAAACCAACCCTAAAACTTCAAAAGGAATAGCAGCTTTACAAAGACAGTTGACTACCAACCCGTCTTTTACCCCGAGGGTAATTTGCCCCCCATACGTTCAAAATGCTATCGGATACCCCATGTCTTCATCAAACTCACAATACTCTTATGGTATACCGGTCTTATCGCCAATACAACAGATGTACCCTCTACATCAAACGGTACTACTAAACCCATACTTGCCACAAATGCAAACATCCTTCCTAAAACAATTCCCAACAATCGATGAAGAAATACCAGAAGGAGATAAAAGAAAATTTTCTTCACTAAACACAAGGGTACATAGAAAACCACCGCAGTTCCAATCAATGAGAATTGTAAGGAAAAGGAACATTGAGAGGTTTTATCCTAATACGGAATACGGAGAGAATTTCAATGAAATTAATAATAACAAGAATGATAATCCTGCACCAGTCACTGAAGATACAATTTACGTGAACTGCCCATCATTACTCAGAGTCAAATCTAATATTAGTGGCGTTGAACAATTTGAAAATCTAACCGACTCGATACAAGTCTGCGATGAAACTGATCTCAATAAATCAACCACTTCTTTAAACAGACCAGTGCCTGCTCCTAGAACTAAAATATCACCTTTCGTTTCCCCATCCAAAAGTGATCATGTTTACGTAAATCTATCCATGCCTTTGATAAACACAAAATTTTCAAAATCTCTTGACGTAATCGATGCTCCAGTGAGACCAACTAAATCCGCTGAAGATATATCCAAAACAAAATCTGAGATATTTAAGACTGAGAAAGAAAATGACAGTGACGATGAAACGGAAACTGAAGAAACCAAAACTGATCTCTCTAAACCAAATATCATAGGAGCTACTCCGAAAAGGAATTTATCAGTAATATTACCTTCTACATCTCTTGTTAAGTCTGTGGTGAAGCAATTGAACGATGAGGGGATAAACAAAGTCGGGTTGCCAAAGAAGCAAGTGATACCACCAAATAAAACGTTACAAATACCAAAGTTGACAGAAAAACCAGTTCCAAAACGTTCAGTAGTCAAACGTAGTCACTCAGTACAGAGTAACATCACAGTGGACAGTGATAACGGTCAGGTACAACGCTTATTCTCATTCTCATTTCTGTTTTATGTTCCTTCTGGCTAACATGTGTGTTCTAATCACTAACAAACTAATTTCCTTTTCAGAATACTAACATACTACAACAACAGTACATGCAAAAACGTAACCACTTTACAAATTTAAGCAACAAAGGGAAGAATAAGAAAAACTTTCAAATACCACTACAAAAACATCATAGTTTCTGTTACTTCCAACCAATTAGAGTCGATAAAAGAATCCCAGTCGACCAAGAGAGATCGTACAACAATACAATAGGACCTCTCATCTACCAACCTTCAGAAGCTCAGTACTACACAAAAACTTTAAACAGAACGAGAGAAAAGAACAGTCAAAAACTAAACCGCTTGAAGAAATCAGAAAGCTTAAGAGAAAAACTTTCATGCGTAGGAGTCTACGATAACTATCAAAAGCCTGATTACCCAGAACCAGAATATAACGAATCGGAAAGAAAATCGTATTTACAATTGTTAAAAGGCAACTACATATCAAATTCAACGAGAAACCTCGGACCCGAAAGTTTCACTTCGAACAGTTCGGGTCCGAAAGACGAAAAGCCTAAACAAAAAAAGTTAGTGTACGCTGATTTAGCATTAGGTAACCATAATATGAAGTTTAAAAACACTGTCAATTCTAATAGACATTTGTATGATACTTATACAGTAGGTTCGGATAGTGCTAACAAAGATACTAACTTTAGCTATAATAAGAATATGTCTAGTACTACGCAGAGGAAAAGTGGTCACACGCAACCTAGAAGTGACTATGCAACTCTGAAATTCAATGAAATTGATGTTTGAAAGGTAAGTTTCTCATGAAAACCTTAATTTAAGTTTCAGGGTTGATTCTGACATTTCTCGTTACATTTTTTCAAATTAAACTCAATAGTCTAATGGCTAGGTGTCAGGTTTGTGATCAAGAGGTCGTGAGTTCGAAGCCCACCCATTACAATATTGCCGTGAACCCACTCCAGCATAAGTATAGCTTACTTAGAGGGTTTAACAAGATTACTAGTAATGTGAGTTCTACCTACATTGCTAGTTGTAGGTAGAACTCACACTATTTAAACTATTTTTGTAAAGTAGAAATGCTCATGCTCAAAGAGATCTGGCAGACTTGAAACTGACTAAAACTACCCGTGTTCCCTTACACTCTTACCGCCGGGGCTGCGGTAGCACTTTTTTATCATAAAATGCGTAATGCTCCCGCTCTGGGTGGAGCGGATTGGATTGTCAGACTTTTACTGACTAAAAACACAGGTTGTTCCTTCGGTTTCCCATGCGGTCCGGGGTTGAGGTAGCTCCTTAAAATATTCCCGCAACCCCGGCAGGCACTTTAATAGTCTTCAATAATGTCTACATGTCTGTATCGATCATTAGAAGTGTCAGATTTAGTCTTAAAACTGGAACATAATATTAACTAAACTGATTAATTAATTTTAAAGTGTAATCTCAGACTATGAAAAAGAGTTCAAATATGAAAGCTGTATGAAATTACTGTAAAATATATGTATAAAAATTACAGTTATACTGTAAAAAAAGCCCTAAAGACGTGATTTTTGATGGTAATATGTGCCTAAGTGGAATTCTATTGGTTTACACAGCATGAATTTTCCAATGCAACAACAAAAAGCCTAATAATTGCCTACTCAAGTACCTATTCGTAATTAGATTTAAATACTCATACATTTACATAAACCATTATTAATTGGCTATTTTTATTAAATGCACCAAAAATATTAATATGCTTTCTAATTAGTGATTGCAAAAAATTACACCAACACTCTTTCATCACATGAGAATTGTGAAACGGACAGGATCAGAGATCTCTCTTTCTCTCACTCTCTGAAATATGGTAAAATTTTATTTTCTTTCATCTAGTGAGATTTGTGAAACGGATTAAAGATCTCTCACTCTGTGAAATAAGGTCAAATGTTATTTTCCATGTAAATGTATGAGTTCCCAATTAGCATGTATTCGCAGTGTTGTGACGTTCTTTTTATATTTTCTTCTAGGAACGCTTTACCAAGAGTGACACGTACATTTTTTAAAAATAAGGTAATTTTATTTTTTTCAAAATTAATTTCGGCCTCATTTTGCTTTTTTACATCACATCGCTTTCTAAAAATATCATTATTAAAAATTTTATTTTTACTTTGCAGACTCATTATTGGTAATTTAAATAATAAATAAACTAATTGCTACTAAAAAAGTTATACGCAGCTTACTTAAACAATAATTTAAAAAAATATTTATTGTAGTTTTGCACTTAACACATATTACCATTGTATTTTATGTATGTTTTTTTCTATGTATATGTTGTAATCATTAGTCAGCCTCGTTGATCAGATGGTCGCAAGCGGAGCATGAGGTCTCGGGTTCAGTACCCGGGTTGGGCTAAAAGTGCTATTGGGTATTTCTATAAGAAATTTCTCTGGGCTACTAGTGCGAAATTTCTTGAAGTTAGCGGTGATATTAACTCGTAAGGAACGTTGAGCTCCTTACGTTCTAAGTTGAGCTACACGATAATAAAGCAATGCTTGCACTGTCTGGACAGGTCCACTCAAATCTGTGTATTTCTTTCCTCAAACGAGCACCACAGACATGAATCTACATAGAACTCATATGATTTGATCACTACAGATTGTATGGACTTTAAAATAAAAATTTATTTTTGAGTTTGTTTCTTCTCTGAGTAGTCAGTTAAAAACACCGGCCTCATCTAGCTAAACGTGAAAAAGTTACGTGTAAAAATGTCGGCCACGTGATCGAGGGGTCATGGGTTCGAACCCCACCCATTACACTATTGCTGAAAACCCACTCCAGACACAAACATATTTAGCTTAGTTGGAGGGGTTAACTGGATTGCTATTAATGTGAATTCTACCCACATTGCAATTTCTCTTAAAAAAAAATAGCACCTGTGGCAACTACAAAGGGTGTTATATATTTTTTAATATTAAGTTCTTATTTAATTCTGTTATGGTGTACAATTAAGAGTATATCTATCTATCTATCTATCTATCTATCTATCTATACCTAATTTACAAAATGAATATTTCATTTAATTTAATTACAATCTGACTTTTTGTTTTATTTTCACAGCCGTTCAGGCCGGAAGACCAATTCATCTATGCGGACGCAGATATGAAAGACTACGGCCCTATCAATTACAAAGCTGCATCTATCTACGCTCAAATGAAGAAAGTTAAAGAACAACAAAAATTACAGGAAATATACGATAAAGAGGACATGTTGTGAAAACCATCTGGTTGTCAAAAGACTAAAACTTTATCAAGTTTTTTGCTATTTGTTTTGTGAGAAAATATAGCGTGTTTTCATGTTGCTACCTTTTTTTAATTGTTGTAAATTAAGTTGTATTGCCAAAAACGATAATTTTGGTGCTTAAAAAACCAGTTGACTAACATTTCACAAGCTTAAACCCCAGTTTCTCGAAAAAAAAACAAACATTATTGTATTTTTTCAAACACCATGTGTCTAGCTACTTCCCAGACTTTTACAAAGAAAAATGTAGTCTATGTCGCTGAGTTATATGATAACGTAGCATTCTAATGGCGAAAGATTTTTTTAAATCAGATGAGTAGTTTCGAAGATTATTTCCTACAGACAGACCCACAAACATTAATCCTTTATAATAATTGTATGACTGTGTAAGTATTCCACAGTCAATAACTTCACTTGATTTGCTTTTATCTTGTGGTGGATTCAATGTCAAAGTTAAAAATATTTTCAATTCGAAATTAAATTGTTATTTTTTTTCTAAAAGCTGGGGCGTTAATATTTATTTGTATTATTTAAACAACAAATGATGTTTCATTTGTGTTATTTATATTAAGTAATTTAAATTGTTGACTTGTCATTAATACAATCGTAGTTTTCTTACTAAGTTTTAAAACTCTCGTTTGTACTTCATTTCTTGAAACCTTTGGACAACCAAGTGAACCAAACTGACAAAATATTAAAAAATAAAATAAATAAAAACCATTACTGGAGATATCCTGTATTTGTACATTTTAGAAGGTTGTCGTAAAAATTGTAAATAAAAATAGATTTCTTATATAAATGTAACTACCGAAAGATCTAGTTGTCAGTTTAGTATGAATTTTGTGCTAAATAAACTTTGTTTTAGGCTGAACATGTTAGTAATAGTTGGATTCCAAAGAGTTTATAGACAATTCCCTGAAAAAAAAAACAACTTGCTTCAAAAGATTTTCTGACAAAATTACTTTGCACAGTCCGAGAAACATGCAACGATATTATATTTTATAATTTAAGCCTACTTCAAAGAAGAAGGAGGTAATGCATTTGCTTAAGAATTCTACGTATATCAAAATAAAATTTATTAATTGTACACCATTACTTTAAAATAAAACTAAACGCATAGTTTTGTTTTATTATGATTTCAAACTACACGCAACTTTGTTAAAAGATACGTGTAGTGTTGAAACATTATTATTAATTGTTTTATTTTTGTAATTTATGGCTATCTGTACTTATGCATTTTTCTTTGTCTGTTGAAGACGTTAAAATTTACAAATTCAGTTTAAGTAACTTGCTTTTAATTTTAACAGGGTATTCAGTTGAAACAAGAATGTAATAATTATGTCCTCACATGTTTATAATTAAGAATTCTATTTATCAGAAAAAGCAGTGATGAAAATAGCCAATTACTAGTCGAATCTTTTTTGTAGCTTAGATATTAATATCCAGAAGATTTCATTTCTTCGGTGTACGTTTTTAGATACAAAAATAATTAAAAAAAAACAGCACATCAAAGCTTCGAGTAGATTGGCAACACATAGAGATTTTAATATCCGTCCAAGCGGGAATGTCTACAAAGATTAGTTGATTTTTAGCTAAAAACCGTATCTTTGTAAATTTTAGTGTAAAATACATTTATCGTGTAAAAAATATTTAGTCGCAAGACCTAAGACTATCCAAAGATAGATGAATAGGGTGTTTGCACGAAAATTGTGCAATCGTGTAAAATTGCACGTTCGAGTAGATTGTGTTCACAATAATTATGTTATTATTAAACAGTGGCCCTTAGCGCAATCGGCATTTATATTTTTTACTTTTATTAATTTCTCACCGATTTTTGTACGATTTATTACAACGAACCACAATGTTTTTATCATAAGTTAATATTTAATGACAGTTTGTATTTTTAAACTTATCTTCAATGTCGCTTTTTAATAACATTTTTGATGTAAATGTGATAATAGACCGAAATGTTAAATCTGTATTGGTGTCGTTAAAATTATGCAAGTTTTTTTGAATGATGCCTTTACATTTTAACTTTGTGTTTTAAGTTTTAACCACTCTTCAAACGTGATTAAAATAAACTTTGTGAGACTAAAATACTTTTTCGTACTTAAATAATTTTAAATGTCGTACTAATGTAAATATAAACAGGGAGAAAAAGATTTGAAATATCGGCGGACATTTTTCCAAATTGCAGAAAAAAAACTTTCTTTTTCTTTCACATTTTTCCTGTATTTGGAAAAAATACTTAAACCGTATTTTTCACCGATATTTTTCATTTTTTTTCTAAATAAATTAAACACTAGAAATGCACTCTTTACGAGTGCTGTGACACGTCCGGAATTTATTTCACTATTTTATCAACGATAAAATGTAATAGTTTGATTATTATTTTAAATAAACTCCATTTATATAAAATGAATATATAAATGAAATAAATGTTACTCTTTAAATCCAATTAACGTAATTAGTGAAAAAGATAACGGTATACAGATTAACGAATCTGATCTATTTACATGATATGATTTAACAATAAAGCTCCCTTACGATTTAAATAAATGTTTATGAACTATTGCTAAAGCCCAAAGTCACAAATATTTTAATATCAACTTATTTCAATATCTGAAAATAGTGAAATAATTCCGCCATGTCGCGACAACGTATAGAAACAAAAATATTAATAAAGGTATTAGATGAGGTTTTGTACATACAAACTTGTTATAATATGTCGAATAGTGTTATTAAATTAATTTATGGATTTTTAACTGGCTTTTTATTTATTTTTTTAATACCGCCCTCGTTTAACTGGTAGAGAATACCTAAGGCATTAAGTCCAACATTGTACATTTTGTGCTACATAAAGTTTAAATAAATCCAAACTAATATTATAAATGCAAATCTGTCTGTCTATTTCGCTTTTTCAGCTAAACCACGGCACCGATTTGGATGAACTTTGAAATGAAAATAGTTGAAGTCCCAGGATCAAACATAGTCTACCTTTTTTTTCAAAAATCAACCCCTGTAGGGTTAAAATAGGGGATGAAAATTTGTATGAGAAATCTAAACCGCTTAACCAATTTTAATGAACTTTGGTCTTTTCCTCAAATTAACTCGAGTGAAACCGCGAAGCACAGCTAGTAGATAAATAAATAACCTTACCAATATCTGACTGGCCTTTTCGTAACTATGATGGAGTCAGCTCACAGGATGCAGCTGAATGGATACCAGAATTCTACATAGCGACCGCCTATCTGATAAGACTGATGTCAGATTACCTACCTTCTGGTAAATACTTTCAAAATGTATAAATGGCAACAGTTTAACGTGCTTACAAAGGCATGGAGAAATCTCGGTATGTCAAAATTGTTACCCATCCATTTACTGACCTTGACAAACGATTCTTAACTTCGATCGTGCGTGTGAGTGTTACACTATTAAGCCACAAGCTTCTTATTTTGATGATCTTGCCTATTACTGAGTACCTAAAGAAGTTTCTGTATCAACAGTACGTAGGTATTTGATACCTGCTTGAACATAATTCGAGCATAGCTTTGGAGACCCTGCATACATTTGCACTGTGTGTATGAAACATACATACCAATAATTCACTCATTCCCATTCCATCCATTCAGTCACCATTCGCAACCTGTCGGTGTAACATTGTTCCTTTTATTTAATTGTGCATAATTCAAAATACAGTCAACTTTATGTCTTTATTTTATGTGGTTTTATTACCAGTAACTGCCACACTGTGCCTTTATGGAAATAGCTACCTTGAGACATTATTAATTTGCTATTCTAACCCCTCCAACTAAACTCCAAAAACAAAGTGTTATGGGGGGGGTTGAAACCAGCGATCTCTCGATCAAATCTTTACGAGGTGTCGAACTCACAAGAAAGCACCCAACTGAGTGAGTAATAACCAGTGATCGGAATAGGTAGAGCTATTAAGGTTCATTAACCGCAAACATTTATGTTAATATGGATATTCCACGGGATTCCTACTGATACTACGGGATTTTATTGAATTTCATTATTTTATACATTTGTCAATATGTATAAAATAAATAGTTTGTATGGTAATATGTTTTTGTACAACTTCAGAATAAAAATGTTTAATTGATTGTTGATGGTTTAATGAATCAAGTTTATCTATTTATTATAATCCCGTCCTTCTTATATTTACCTGCCAGAAAGGAAGTGTAATCTTTCAATAGTCCTGAAGGCGAGAAAGTTTTTTTATGGTTTTATTACTTAAAAACCAAATCCCGGGACTCGGGGAATATCCATATTATTCTATCCTATGGCAAGTACATAAAATAACTCTACCTATTCCGATCTATGGTAATAACATAGATATTGTACAAAACGAGGATTTTTACTATATATTTTATAAAGTAAAATTATATAAAAATTCGTCCTCAATGCTGTCGGCTAGTAGAATATCCAAGAGATTGGCAGTATTGCCACGTTGCATGGCAAAAGGCTAAAGATGAGACGGATGCAGAGGTAGAAGTTTTAATACTTTATAATATTATTGTAGTTTGTAATAATAAATTTGTATAACTTTAACTTCCACACTCAATTTTGGCCCGTTTATCGAGGCTCAGTTAGCATCAAAAATGTTGCGAATCCTAGCCATGGTGAGACGGTACTTCACACCGGAACAGCTGCTCAATTTGTATCAAGCCCAGGTTCGGTCGTGTATGGAAAACTGCTATCATTTTCGGGAAGGAACTGCAAAATACCAACTGGACGCGCTTGAATCTATCGAGAAGCGGGCCAAGAGACTCATTGGCAACGATGCACTAATCGAGTAAAAGCTCCAAAGCCTTGAACATCGACGACGAGTTGCTAGTCTATCGGTTTTCAATCGGTTACATTTCGGGGAGTGTGCGATGGAATTACACAATCTAATTCCGCCAAGCCCGTTCCATCATCGGACTACAAGACAGACGGCGATGCGCCATCGTTACATGGTGGACATCCCACCCATACGCACAAAACATTTTGGGAATATCTTCATGGTTGTGCGTACGGCTAAGGAGTGGAATTCCCTGCAGGGGTCTGTGTTTCCCGACAGCTACAACCTAGGAGTCTTTAAGTCCAGAGTGAATAGGTTACTTTTAGGTAAGCATGCTCCATCTTCGATCACATCATCACTTACCATCAGGTGAGATGGTGGTCAAACGCGAACCTATTTTCAATAAAAAAAAAACACATTCGAAAAATAGGTTCATTATACATACATCGATTGTCATTTGGCAAAACGGTGATGCTTCGGGTAGAACGTGCGCAAAGAGCTGTCCTTAAGGTACTGGCAAGGAAACCGATCCGATATCCCACATCCTCTCTATATACCCTCTGCCAGGTCCTCACCGTAAGACAATTATTTATACTTCAAACTATTCTTCGCAAACACAGCCAAATTAAATTTGATCCTAAATGTTGTACTGCGCGCCGCTCGAATAGGGTTTGTAATACTGAGTCTCGTCGAACCGTAGCTGCAAGTCGTCATTTCAAACACACAAGCTCAAAATTATATAATAAACTAAATAAAATTTTACACATCTACCCATTAACCAAATGCAAATGCAAAAAGATAGTAGATTCTTGGTTAAAATCACAAAATTATGCGGAGACTGAGAAGCTCGTGGAAGTGTAACACATCCATCACACAGACCAACAAAACTTCGCAACTCACATTCCACATACACCCCTTACACACCACATTTACACTCACCCATACATCCACACTTTCACCTTACATTATATTACTACTTCTAAACACATCCCAATTCATTGTCTTTTGTTGTTTATTTTTATCTTTTAATTTATTGCTTTTATTCTGTTTAAATTATTTCTTAATTAACTTTTTAAATGGAGCATTATATCATGTTTTTTGTATCCGGAGAAGGGCGTTGTTAACTGCGCTACAGTTTATACTTTTGCAGCTAACATCGTTTGACTTGTATCTAGTTTTGTGTTTTTGTTCCTGAAATAAACTATTTACTATTTACTATTTACTATTCATTTGTCAGATTCTGATTGGTGGATATCACATGTCTCCGATCTTTTGGTCCAAGGACCGGTTTCCCCACGATGTATTCCTTCACTGATTTGCGATGGCGATGATGTAAATTACACGACGTATTGTGCCTGACTGGATTGGAATCCAAGACCTGCAACAGACGGCGGTGACCTCTCACACCCGGCCCTGGTTCAGACCATGGTGTGGAGCGAAAGGGAATGGGATGCAGTCGCCTCCTTCTGCGAAGCAGGCATGCTAGCGAAGGCGGAGGCCGAACGCGTGAGGGAGAGACAACTCTCTTCCTCCCACCCCAGCCACCGCGGTAGACGCCCTGGGCATCGGGGATCGCAGGCCGATCTCCGGCCACCGTAGACGCGGGCTTACTGACGGTGAGCAGGGGTAACTCACCGTCCGGTAAGGAACAGGCCCGGGTCGGCGGCGCGGCGTGTTCCACGCGCGCCTCAAGGAGCTGTCGGCATTAGTGACGGGGCCTCATAAGGCCATTGCCCACCGGGGTTGGGGAAATGTACTAACAAGATACCGCGGCCCCGCAATTTACGGGAAGCTGAAGGGACAGGGTGGGTTTTTAGTCAGTAGAAGTCTGACACTCCCTTCCGGTTTACCCAGAGCGGGAGAAGTTATTCAATGATTTTCCCATCCAGAAACAAAAAAGGACCTGTAACTGGCAAGTCGGCCACGTTACCACTGGACCACGACTGCTCTAGTACATTGTAGTTTGTACCTAGTTTAAGTTAGATTAAATAGATGGTATCATAAAAAAAAATATTCCCAAAATAGAACAATGATTAAATTAAACAACAAAATCAATATAATTTTTATATTAAGCTTTACTCTCCTCCATACAAAATCGTTTATTTTATACATCATTTACTTAACTGTACACTTACATTTATATTTACATATTTTCTTTACAATTAAAATATTTACAAAATTTTAGTATCACAGATTTTTTGAAACAAATGTTTCCATATTTTTAGTTAACCATTAAAAAGACTAATGCCAATGTAGTTAAAAGCAAAAAAAAACTTTCCACTTTTATTTTTATAACTTTTTATCCAATAAATCTTGTTTATTGGCTATTAATAGCCCGCACATGGCTTCCAATGATTCACCAGTCTCACGGCTGGCCAAAGGTTGCTAATTAATGTAATCTTACAATTATTAATTAATGTTTTGTTCAGTGACCACACGGATATGAAACATAACAACATAATAATTAACATTCCTAGACTTATTTACTAAATAATATGTCTTATTCATCAACTATTTATACTATGTAATCTTGACAAAACATAACATGCTTTGTTTGAATCGAATGTAGGTACCGTTTATAAGAAAGTTTTATTGTTCCACTAATAAATACAAATAAATGTGTAAATGAGATATGTTGGTAACCAATTTATTTTATTAAAAGTTATACACATATTTTTATTTCATTTTGCTCTTAAAATGTATTTTAATTGTATTTAGATACAAGTTTAAATTGAGACTTTCTACTCGAATTGGTACTATTCATTTTACAGGAATACAGAAAATAATAAGTAGTATTCCTTTTAAATTTTCAAGTAAATTTGTACAAAATTATAATATTGTATTTTACCGTCAGCGGTTTCACGTTTAGGTACTTGTTATATAAACCTAGCTTAACGAATATAATTATGTACAATTTTATTATAAAAAAATAACTACTTTTAATAATATAATTAAAACGCATACTTACTTACTTTAATTACAAGTAAGACTGAATCATTCATTTTGAAAAACAAGCCATTATTTTTAGATTTCTTGAGAATTGATTGTACCTATATGAAAAGATATTATTACTTAAAAGTCATTTATATTGATACGGAATAAACACATCAGTCATCGCTATCATTTCATACACAACTACGTTCTTAAGTGAATACCATCAAACACGAAAATAAGTTTATTTATTTTGCTACAAACCTGTTTTAATCCAACTTTTGTATTCTCAATCAAACATGCATTGCAATTTTTCATTTAACAGAAGTTATAGGTTCACAGAAAATCTCGTTAACCTTTTAATTACTCTGGCATTGATCTTACAATACTTGAGACAGTTACAAAATTAATAAGAAGCCTTTAATAATTTGTAGGGATCCCGCCTCTATTTTATAAATGCAAAATGACTTCTTATTTCAAACAAAATTTATAAGTCATTCATTCAAACATTCATACCACCGAATCCTCAAACGACAATATATCTTTAGGATCAAAACGTACGTGGAACCAATCTTTAACGCCTATCAAAGTAACAGGAACACGTTTTTCTATCCGTCACACTAAAAGAAACAAGTTTTCGTATCTGTCACACTAGAAGAAACATTTTTTTCTCTCTGTCACACTAAAAGAAACGGGTTTTTCTGTATGTCACACTAAATCATACATTTTTCTTCTGATGTCAATGTTACAGAATACATATTTTCTGACTATCAATTTGGCAGGAACATGTTTCTTATATTCACTTACAACATTTATGGGTCCCAACACCGACTTCAGTTTGATTTGTGTTTGAAAATTCGGCCAATATTTACCGACGAATTTTAACCTACCTTAAAAATACTTAAAACCTACTGGTAGTTCAGTAAAAGTCATATTGCCCCCTGCCAAAATACACATAATCGGAACACCATCTCCTTGCTTGAAGGTCTGTTGAGCAGCATGCTGGGTATGCTAGTTTTGACTTAGTTAGCTTGGCGCATCGCTGGCAGAGGTCGAGAAGCTCATCCTGCAACAAAGAGACACACTTTGTTAGTTTGTTTGTTTTTTGTTTGGTAGTTTGTTAGTTTATTCTTAACACGTTCGCTGACAGTGAGCACTTACCCTGACAACTATCACCACTACGACAGTAGAATTTTCGATATTAAATGACAAATCAACGTAGTACTCGTGCACAAGCAAGCAATATGAAACTACTCACAAAATACTCATATTACTGCAGTAAGAAATATGAGATTGCTCATAATATGACGGTGGATACTGCTCTTCATAATACTTATATGAAAAATTATCGTGAGACGACGTACTCTTAAAAATAAGTGGCCCGTCCCTCGATGTACTGTCATAACGCACTATTTTAATTTCCCGCCTAACGACGTACTGTCAGCGAACGTGTTAAATCAGATCCCGAATTTCCTTTTTTTACCCTTGAGAACATGTAATTGGTTATGTTATGTGTTAAATGTTACTTAGACCACTGTAATCAATGTAGATTAGCCATAAATGAAGTAACTTTATGAGTTCATCCGCGGGCAAGAATAATTATTAACGGCGCGAAATAGTTTAAAATTCATTTAAACAATAATAGCAAGGATGGAAGACATTGGAAATGAGGAGTAATGTAGATAATTGCGTAAAAATAGGGAACAAAATAAGTTGATCGGTGCTATTTTGATCACTTCTCAGTCAAGTTACCAAAAAAGTCATTGTATATATTACATAAATATAATTAATTAAAGAATTCGTAGCACAGATTGGATAATTTTAGGTATAAAATGATCCAATCTGTGCTACGGTCGGTAACATAATTAAAAGGTCAAGTGCCAGAGGTCTTAGACCACATGATTCGCTTTTGTACCCAAATTTGCACGCATTTTATATGTTTAAATTAGGTGTTTTTCAGTAATTTATAGATAAAACGACTGTTTATAATTAGGTTAGCTGTTATCCGTTTGTTTAATTATTTTGTGCTAAAATCATGGAAGTGATTGCTGATCTCTTCCTACTTCTTGGAATATTTTTGCAATAATTACTACATTCGGTACATACACTTGAGAGCAATAAAATCGCACACCTCTTGTAATTTGGTTTATAACTGTTTTTTTTTTCTTAAATCTAAAGATATTGGGTACAAATCATTAGGCAAAATAAATAATACAAGCTTAGCTTTAAAAAAACTCAAAATTAAAATCATTGACCTTCACGTAACTCACAGAAACCAGCCGTACATCAAATTCCCCAAATTCACCCGTTAGCATTGTCACTACTTGCACCCCTTACCCGCAGGTATAAAAAGGTCGGTTTTTTTGGAATTCTAAACCCCCTGATCGTATCGGCCGCCCGATACAGACCCTCCAAGATTTCTCGGGTTCGTCGCCCGCGTAACGTCCTAGACGAGCCTGACGACCCCACCACCATCCGACAAGAGAGCAGTAGGGAAACCAGCACTCTTAGAAAATACACATACATACGTCCGCGTACTTGTAATGGAAATCCTCCCCGACCTTTGCCAAACGAGCCAGCCCGCGATGCTGAGCCAGTAGCAATAAATACTCCCCTAAATACGACCCAGCCTGTCCCTTTGCTGCCCTCCCAAAATGACCCCGCTATGCCGAGGCCCGTACACCACAGGGAGTGCCCTTGGCGTGCGGTCATTAGCTGTAAGTAAACTTTAGTTTGTAAACCCTGGCTGGGGGCCTTTAATTTATTAGAGGTCACCACAGGACAGACCGGTTAAGTAGATGCACAGCCTTACTGAGCTGATCTACGAGTGGCCCTACCTAAAAAAAAAAAAAAAAAATTGAATTCTAATCAGTTGCATACCAAAGGTCAACGTGATAACATCTCTACTGAAAGCATACGGAAAAATATGGATACCACGCCCGCAGAAGCCGCTCAAGTTATTGCCTTGCTCGAAGCAGGCCTTAATCAAAGTGAAGTTGCTCGACGACTAAATTTGAGCCGCTACTCTATTCGTCGTGTGTATCAGAGGTTTCAAGAGACTGGTGGCTACATTCGGCGACCAGGATCTGGCCGGCGACGAAGAACATCAGAGCGTGATGACCGCTTTCTTGTGTCGAGGTCTTTAAGAAATCGGCAACTGAATGCGGTTCAACTGGGACAACAGCTTCGAGAAGTTCGCAATGTCAGTATAAGTCGGTGGACAGTCAGAAGAAGACTTGGTGAAGCAGGACTGACTTCACATCGCCCAGCAAATGGTCCCAAATTGACCACAGCTTACCGACAAGCCCGACTACAATTTGCCAGGGAACATTTAAATTGGACGTATGACCAATGGCGGTTTGTTATGTTCTCTGATGAGTGCAGAATGACATTACATGGTCATGATGGACGCTCTAGAGTCTACAGAAGGTCATCAGAGCGATTTTCACAATGCTGCATAAGCGAACGTGTGGCTTTTGGCGGTGGATCGTGTATGTTTTGGGGTGGCATTATGTTGGACACTAAAACTGACATTGTATTCATCACTGGAGCGAATACCGGCCCGAGATCGAGAGGTTTGACGGCTACACGATACGTCGAAGAAGTGCTCGAAGGACATGTGAGGCCGCTTGCTTGGCTTATGGGAGAAGATTTTCTCCTAATGCACGACAACGCGAGACCGCATGTCGCTAGAACAGTTTGCGAATACATGGAAGACGTTGGAATCACCGCGATGGAGTGGCCAGCTTGTAGTCCTGATCTCAATCCGATTGAGCATGTCTGGGATGAGCTAAAAGGAAGAGTTCGAGCAAGAAGCCCTGCTCCTACGCGCCTCCGAGAGCTTCAACTTGCCATTGAAGAGGAGTGGGACGCTATACCACAAGATTTCATGGTAAAATTAATACGGTCCATGAAAAACCGATTAAGAGCTGTAATTAAGACTAGGGGAGGGAATACACCTTTAAGAATTTTGAGTTTGATTTTCATTATTTCTTAATCGAAATTGGGTAATTTTACCCGTTTGTTGGGTTTTGTGCCGTAAAACCTCTTATGGGTATTTTTTACACTGTATTTGATATCATTAGAAAAGTAATGAGGTAGACTTTCAATTAGTGTGTGTGTTTTTTAAAATATTTATTCAGATTCATAAAAAAAACTGCCTTAACAAAAAAAAATCAAGGTATGCAATTTTATTGCTCTCAAGTGTATGTAGGTATACGTAATCTAGATAACAATAGGTTACCAAGATTATTTAGATATATAAAAATAATCCATGGTGTTAGTAGCAAAAATTAATTAAAAAACTATGTTAGTAAACTTAACTTAAATAATACATAATTAATACACACACTGCCTCGTACAAATAGGCACGTATTTTAGTCAGACTCCATCGCTTGCCACAGAACAATATTCATGGGGATTGCCACCTTGAGAAAATAAAAGAGATCTAGTACTGGGTTGCTGTTGAAAAACCGTTTTGACTGACCTGGTTAGCGTCTACTCATTAATGCAACAGTCATGTTAAAACGGTTTTTCAACAACAACCTAGTACTAGGTCTCTTTAATTTTCTCTAGGTGGTATTCCCCATTGGATATCGCCCGTCCTGTGGCGAGCGATGGAACCTGATTAAAAAACATGTCTATTTGTAAGAGGCAACGTCTGTATTAATTATGTATTATTTAAGTTATGTTTACTAACACAGTTTTTTAAGTAATTTTTGCTACTAACACTATGGATTATTTTTATTTGTTATTTTTTATTTTATTTTTATAGTTAATAGGCTTGCGTTTGACCATAATCTCACCTGATCTTAAGTTATGATGTGGTTGAAGATGAAGCACGCTTGCCTAGAAGTAACCTATTCACTCTTGACTTAAAGACTCCCAGGTTATAACTATCAGGAAACATAGACTTCGGCAGGGAATTCCACTCCTTAGCCGTACGCACAATGAAAGTATTACCAAAACGTTTCGTGCGTATGGGTGGGATGTCCACCATGTAACGATGGCGCATCGCCGTTTGTCTTGTAGTCCGATGATGGAACGGGCTTGGCGGAATACTGTGCAATTCCATCGCACACTCCCCGAAATATAACCGATAGAAAACTGACAGGCTTGCAACACGTCGCCGATGTTCTAGGCTCTGGAGCCTTGTCTCGACCAATTTCTCGTTGCCGACGAGCCTTTTGGCCCGTTTCTCTATAGACTGTTGATCCGAAATAAAGAAATTATAATTAAAACCCCCGCCTGTCCCAGAATCCGGGTCTAGGTCTAAGATGACCCTGCTAGGGCTACGGAAATTTTCTAACGAGATACCGCAGTCCCAGACCACAAGGGTAACTGAAGGAACATACTCAGTAGAAGTCTGACACTCCCTTCCGCTTCACTCAGAGTGGGAGGACACCATTTGATGGTTATCCCACAGAAAAAAAAGAGAAAAAAGTACTACGTCTCTTTTATTTCCTCAAGCTGGTAATGCCCTAGTTGGTTCTGCGGTGGATAAAGAAGTTTGTCAGATGGAACGGACAGAAGATTAAAAACATCCCTCGCTCATTTGCCTCGTATACTGTGGAAGCACTCGCATGCGTGTTTCCCGATAGCTATCACATGGGGGTCTTTGAGTCAAGAGTTCATAGGTTACTCCTAGGGATGCATAATCCCTTACCATCAGGTGAGATGGTGACCGCAAGCCTATAAACCAATAAAAAAACTCTTCAATGAGGCCCCAGGTCTAGGTGACAACGTCGGGGATCGCGAGCCGATCTCCGGCCACCGTAAGCGTGGGCTTGCGGGCGGCGAGCAGGGGTAGCTCACCGGCCGGTAAGGACCAGGCCCGGGTCGGCAGCGCGTTGTGTTCCACGCGCGCCTCAAAGAGCTGTCAGCAATAGTGACGGGGCCCGGTAAGGCCATTGCCTGCTGGGGTTGCGGGAATGTTCTAACGAGATACCGCGGCCCCGGAACTTAAGGGCAGCTGAAGGAACCGGGTGGGTTTTTTATCAGTAGAAATTTGACACTCCCTATCACTCCACCCAGAGCGAGAGAAGTCATTTGATGATTTTGCCACCAGAAAAAAAAAGTTCTAAGTTGACAAAGAATATCCGAATAAGGTAAGTACTTACATCTGTATGACATTCAGCAGACTCTGTAAACACTCCGCTGCCGGGAGCCATCCATGGGGGTCGCGCGTTTGATTCCCGGACTAGCACTGCCAGGGACAGGACCAGGATAACGCAGGCTATCGAGTAGATCTGAGGACAAATAGAACTGATATTAGATGAGTCGTATAAAATAACATCATGGTTACCTACTTAGCCTTTCCCAACTACATATGTTGGGGTCGGGTTCCAGCTTAACACGTTCGCTGACAGTGAGCACTTACCCTGACACCACATTACGACAGCAGAATTTTCCACGACGTACTCTTAAAAATAAGTGGCCCGTCCCTCGACGTACTGTCATAACGCACTGTTTTAATTTCCCGCCTAACGACGTACTGTCAGCGAACGTGTTAACTGGATGCAGCTGAGTACTAGTGTTGTCACGGAGACGATACCCCTAGGCGAAACCAGTGTCAGTGTATTATATTCCTCCTTATCCTTCATTCTATAAGTAAAACCGTATCAAAATCGTTTGCGTGCTATAAAAGTAACTACTGAAATAGTACATTTTGATGCAAGTGGAGAAAGTTTGTTATTGCGGCCGAGGCGGAGTTATGCCCGAGCCGCAAGACGAGTGGTTATGGAGCCGAGTACTTCAGTAACAAATGTCCACGTGTATCAAACGACGTTTTTCAATACACTTTCGAAGAAATAAAATAATAGAACGAAAAGTATTTTTCTGATATTCTGTTAATAAACACAATGTTAATTTTCATAAGGCCTTAAAAACATGCGCCTCTTTGCTGTAAAAAAAACAATCACCGCTGAATATAGGGAATTGAATTCTTGTTTAATGTTATCTGTGGCAAAATCTGGAATGGTAAACCCTCGTGTGTGAAAAATGAAAAAATCCACGAGTGTGAAATACATTGCATGTTGAACCTAATCGTTGTGCGATAAGAGCCAGTTTTCGAGGAAGTGTACTGAAAAATATAATATTAGCCTATTACATTTCCAATGCTGGGACAGAGGACTCCAATCTATAAGGTCGTAATCCACCGCGCGAGTCCAATGCGGGTTGATGGATAATCTCAATCGATCCACCATCGGGCCACCATCAGGCTACAAGACGAACGGCAATGCGCCATCGTTACATGGTGGGCATCCCACACATACGCACAAAACGTATTGGGAACACTTTCATTGTGCGTACGGCTAAGGAGTGGAATTCCATAAACTCCATCATCTTATCAACAGTAGTGAAATGATAGTCAAAAATTAAATTGTCTATGAATACGTGTGATCTACGATTTCATTTGTAAGCTCGCATAAAAATTGACAAAGTACGAGCTATAGAACGAAAAAATCACATTTTTTAACAATTTTCTTTAATTAATTATTATTATAATGTAAATAAAATAAATAGCAGTTTTACACGACATTTTTTCGTAATTTAAAACATTTACTTTTTAACCGACTTCAAAAAAAGGAGGTTTACAATTCGTCTTGAACTTTTTTTTTTTTTTATGTATGTTACCTCATAACTCGGAGACGGCTGAACCGATTTGAAAAATTCTTTTTGCGTTTGAATGGGTATACTTTCTAGTTGGTCCCATTGTTACAAAATCAGGATCTGATGATGGGATCCTGGAGAAATCGAGGGAACTCTTCAAATATTATAGGCACACCTATAGCGTTTTGGGTATTTCTTATAGTACCTTAAGCAGTTGCTTCCGAAAAGTACCATTTGGGGAAGTTGAACTGATGATGAAGACCACAGATGGCCATTGAAACTCCTCAATAATAAGTATTTCGTGGATTGCGATTCGATTACTTGAGTACGGATGTTAAACACTTTATGCTCGTCACAATACATATGGTGAAGTAGAGCTGATGGTCAAATACCAGGAGAACTCCTCAAAAATTAACGGCTATGCATCGGGAAAAGCAATATTTTGTAAAAGGTGATAAGTTGTTGACATTATGGCTTTTGTAACTAGATAAATTACACACCAACCCACATAAAGCGTGAAAAAATTTTTTTTTGCAAAAAATAGAACCGACTTCCATATCAAAACACTACAAAGCTAAAAATAACTTTAATTTCGGAACGCGGTGTGAAAAAAAAGGAAAATCCAAAACCAATAACACCGACTTCCGAAATTAAAGTTATTTTTAGCTTTGTAGTGTTTTGATATGGAAGTCGGTTCTATTTTTTGCAAAAAAAATTTTTAATTTACGAAAAAAGTCGAGGGCTGTGTTTCCTAACTGACAAGAAACACCGAAACGAACTCAAAGGTCACAGTCTCTTTATTTTATTGTTTGACTACACTCTTTAAAATTTTAACTGTTCATTACAGAGAGGCTGAAAACATTTCATGTACAAAACTAAGTACAATCTATTTAAAGTAATCTTTAAATCAAATCTCCAAAACCTTAAGAAGCATTCCGTTATAAAAGAATAATTATCCCAGGCGAAAAATAACTTTGTTTTTCATAGTGTGTGTACACTAAAAATGTGCTATATCTCAAACACTGCCGACCGTGTCTCTTTCAAGTAAATTTTCGTTGGCGGTTTTCAAAAATCTAAAAAAAATATGAAACACAAATACTAAACACAAACCAAAACCAATCCACTACCACAAAATGGCTGCACCATATTACCATCATATGATAACCCTTAAAATAGAAACCGCGCTGTTTTGTAACAAAACAATAAGTTTATCTAAAACAATAATTTATTACAATCACTTACATAAACAGAGATAATTAATAGTGACAAAAAGCTACTTTGAAAATAGGGCATTTGTGTTTGTTTGACTAAAACAGGTTACTTCAACAAATCATGGGTCGTGACTTCACGTAAATAAATCTAGTCCATACAGGATGAAAACCGGGTCAAGAAAACGACGATTTCATCATCATATGGCCGAAGAGCGATTTGTGAAACGATTTTCTGGCTTTTTGTTGTGCAATAAGCAGTAAATCATTGTGAAATACAATAAATAATCTTTATTTTGCAAATTAGTTTTTAAATAACACTTTTACACGTTCTTTTTTTTTGGAATATTTAAAAAATATATGTTCGATTAATCATGGCTGACTACCCTGTGAAGATAGGTACTCTAAAACAAATTCAGAGGACAACATCTCTTTAAAGGTCCATACAATCCTACTGAGAAAAACATATGACTACCATGTAGATCTGTGGTGTTCTTTTGAGGAAAGACACTCAACTCACTTATTGGAGCAGACCCGTCCTAAAAATGTAAATTCAAACTAGACGAGGCCGGTTTTGCCTAAATACCCTGAGAAAAAACACCGAATCAAACTCAGAAGTCAAAGTCTCTTTTGTCCATACAATTTGTACTTGTCAAATCATATGAGAACCTTGTAGGTGTCTAAGGCGATCTATTTAGGAAAGATGCAGCAGATTTGATAATCAGCCTATAACGTTTGCACTGATGGAGCACAGACCTCACCTTCATTAGAGGAAATGGTACGGCCCATTCCGTCTTTCTATTCTCTCGGCACGCTTGGTCTGGGCAGGTTGATCGATGTCGCTTTTCTTCAAATTAGCAGTCCTAAGACATGTCAATTTGATTTTGTCAATATTGCACAAATAAGTGATTTATTATCGTTGGGTCCCAGTTTTAAATCCCATTTTTTAGTTATGAATGATGGATCCTATTCGCTATTTCCATTAAATCCCATGTTTTAACAACATGTGCACTTTCCAGAAGATAAGTGATTTACTTTTATTATTTTATATGTATTATTTATTGAAATCACTTTTTTTAAATTATTTTGAATAAAACAAACATAAGTCAGGTCAACTCTGCTCTAAATTGTATGCTCTTCCAAACACAGTACTATAGAGAATTCTTTTTTTATATTGTTGCAAGATATAGTTTCTCAGTGCGTTTTATTTTTCTTTTTTTCGTTTAACAGGAAAGTTTCTTGCGCCACTTTTTAGTAGGCTAAAAACCCCTAGGAAGTGGAACTTCCGCCCGTCCCAACGGTCAGGCGTCTGCGGGGACTGCCTTTATGTATCATTTAACGTTCACAAAGTGCTAGCTCTCATAATTCGAATAAATGAGTATAGAGTTGAGTAAACAAAAAACATTGCAATTATTGATACAATTATTTTTCAAATTCAGAATATGTGCTATTTTGGATTGCGTAATAAAACAAATTAATGCCGCATTAAAAAGCTGTAAATCTATACAGGTTGAATGGTAATTACGTAATTTATTCTAGAACATCTAATGAGATGTTCTAGAACAAATAATTACGTAACGATATGCCCGTAACTTCGTAGCTAAACTTTTTGTTTATTACAAGAATATTATTTAAAAATATGATGGAAAATTTAGGACGCTATTTTAAGCCTTTGCTATGCATTCAATATTCTGGACACTTTTCGTATTTTTAGCGATATTACGAATTCTTCATCCTTAATTTTATTATTTCTTAAAAAAAAATCTAATTTATCCTTGTAATCGTACAGGCATTTGTATATATTTTGTAAGCTGAAAGTGAATATTTCTATACATATTTACATACTATGTTTAAAAGATTTATGCTTTCTCATTCACCCAGAGTGGATAAAATTAATAACATTTGAAAAAAATTGATCATGAAAAACGATCCAAAAATCTTAATAATATCGCTAACGCACACAATTATCAATCACTCGATATACATAAAGCTAGCAGTGTAACAATAACCTTACCCAATAGTAAACAAGATAAGAATCAAAATAAACAAAATAGTACTACAGTAACCCAATTGACAAAAGTAGCTGTCAATAATGATAAGAAGGGCTTATCAGCCATATATCATGATAACGCCGGAGACGAATTCTTAGATGATTGACATAGTACCATTGGGAATATGTAACCTAGTTTGCAATAGTACCGGGAGTACATTATATTGTTATGATCGACACCAATTTGGAAGTAGTACAAGGAAAATGTGCTTGAAATTTCTGATTGATTAATTTATCTGTGCAAAGGTTGTTTTAGCGACGTGGCTCAATGGAATTACATTAATACAATACAATAATTTTTATATGTTCTATAAATATATAGACATACAGATTAAAATATAGTACACTATCATTGAAGCTTATAGTAAGATCAAAATGATGAAGAGGAAACGGCTCATCAGCGCTCTTTCATTAGCATTCACCACTTTTGGTTGAAATTTGGATCAGATGTTCTAAGCATGAAGCTAAGCATGATAGGGAACTGGTAACAATAAGATTACGACTTAGACTTTGTAATATAAGTTTTTAAACTAACATGGTTTGGGCTGTGAAAAATAATGATGTTCAAAAATCGGGAATAGCACAACATCTCTTAGAAGCAGGATCGAATGATTGGAATGAATTACATAACCCTCAGGTTATTTCGACAGAACGCCACTATATACCTAGACTGGTAAGGGAAGCGATTGAGATTACCAAATACAAGAATTTCAACCGGGAGGACGGGTTTTAATTGTCGAGGGCCTGGAATCCAGTGGTTCAATTGTGTAAACCCCGTAAAAGTGTTCAAAAAAGTTCGCGAGCGGACACGGTGAGTTTTGTGTGTACGGGAACAGAATCGAGTATTGAGTGACAGAGGTAGCGGTGGCGTGCAAAAAAAAACGAACGAGAAAGAGGGTAGACCGATTCGTCTGCTCATAAACGTCCACCCGCAATTACTTCAGTTCATCCGTGATCATGGCGCTTGCAACAGTGCCGAGATATCGGAAACTCGATACAGAAGTACACATGGTAAATATGCCGTTTTGAACTTTGTAAGTCTGCAACTAACGTAAAATCACCTATTACCGCCAGTTTAAGCCAAGTTCACATTTATTTGCAAAAAATAAGCACATGCTTAATAACTAGTGTCATTTTTTATTTTTATTCAAGTACTGAAACTAACGATCTTGTCAGTCAGATATAGAAACAATTCGAAAAAATGAAATAAATATTTAAATAAAATATAAATTGATGAAAAGGGCTATGTTCCTATTACCGACTCAAACCATGGGTGTGTTCCTATTACCGTTTTTGTGGCACCTATTACCGACCGCTAAATGAACAGAACAAATTCAGTCAAATAAAAATGCTCGTGTGGGTTTAATTCTTTAGAATACAGAATGTTATAATTATAACCAGCCTTTAATCAGTCTTAAGAGATATGCTTCATAATATGAATTACATATTGAAATATAACAGTGAATCCAGTCTATTAAATGGCGTTCTTCGTGCTTGGTGAAGACAGGTTGAACCCCACAATTTTCATTAGAGTACTTGTGATTTCTCTTTTCACGAAGAGTTGTTCTAGGAATCCCAAATCTCTTTCAGGTTTCATAGATACTTGCTCCATTATCGATAGCCATCAATGCAGAGTTAAGTTTATTAGCTGTATATTACGTACGTTTTAATCGTTCCATGTTTCTGAATTAAAATTTACCTAGTCGAATATACTAAACTACTAAACCTTTGCTTAGCAGTGGGTTAAGAATTATAGTAAGTGGAAGTCAATAGGTGATTTTTAATGAAAAATGAATTACAGTTTTAAATTTTTCTAAATATTTTAAATTGTTATTAATGTTAATTACATTATATTTACCTACTAGGCAAAAAAAAATAAAAATAATTACTAACACACTATCCATAAAAACTAAAAAAAACATACAGATGAATTGAGAACCTCATTCTTTTTGAAGTCGGTTAAAAAGTACAGGTACATCGGTAATAGGTTCTATTGAAGAAATTCTGTATAACCTATTACCGACCCAATGAAATGAATATGTATTGAGTAAATGTATTGTTTTTTAGAATATTTGTATGATTATACAGGTGCCAGTAGCTATGCTAATTTTATTTTAATGGTATTTTAACTATAAAAATACAATATTAGAGAATTGTACATCCTACATTCATCAAAACATTTACATAAGAATAAAGTTGATTTTCGCAGTATCGATACTCTTATTATGTATGGCGCTAATAGGTCAAATACAACTTGACACACTAACTAATCAAATTAGTATAGCCGACTACTTATTAATTGATGCATTATAACATAAATAGTAGAAATTAAAATATTCGTCAAAAACCTAACAACGACCTAGGTCGGTAATAGGAATAAAATTGAGATTATTGTTCCTATCACCGCCACATTTTAATATTGAATTTGAAGCAAAATAAAGCTGTATTTCATTAAAATTAGTTATTATTTGTGTTTATGAAAGTATTAAGAAGGTATCAAAATAATTAAAAGGTTCATTAGATTGCTTTACAATTATATATTATGCTAAAAAAGAAATAGGTGTACTTACGTAATCGGGAGCGGGACACTACTAAATATGCGCTATATCCGGAGTCCGACGACAAACTGTGCAATTATTCTTTAAATCGTTGGTTTACGCGCACAAGCAAGTAATGAATATTTGCATTACAAATACATCTATATTTTCTCTAAAGCAACGACTTGTCTAACTTTAATGCAACTCTTTAAAATGATAGTTTTATGAAACGGACGGTAATGGGAGCCGATTTTGAGGGGTCGTTATTAGGCGCCTTTACGTTATTAGAAATCACCGTCATCTGCTTAACTTGTTTCCAACTGTGATGGGGTCAGCTTCCAATCTAACCGGGTACAGCTGAATACTAGTGTTTAATATGAAGAGACTGCCTGCGGTCCTGTCCAGACAGTGCCAGCATTTGTTTGTTATCGTGTAGCTCAACTTAGAACTTGGGGTGCTCAACGTTCCTTACGTCATAATACCATCCAATACTGACAAATGCTTGCACTGTCTGCACAGGTCCACTCAAATCTGTATGGTTATTTCCTCAAAGAGCACCAAAGACGTGAACCTACATGTTTGTCATATGATTGGACCAACACAAATTGTATGGACTTTAAAGGAGACGTTGACCTCTGAGTTTGTTACGGTGTTTCTTCTCAGAGTAGTCAGTTAGGAAACACCGGCCTCATCTAGCTAAACTAAACTAAACTGAATACGCAAAAAACATGATGTGTAAAAGCGTTATTTATAACCAATTTACAAAATAAATATTCCATTTCATTTCATTTCATTTCATCGTCTGGTTAGTCTTTTCGCAACTCCAGATCTAGTTTGTCCTAACTCTCAGACAAAACATGCTTTTGCTAAACGATGTTATTTATTTTTAGGGCCCTATTTGTATAACAAGATTAACAGAGTGCTAACAGTGTGTAGTTTAAGTTATAATAGGTGTAATTTAATAGTTTCGGAATATTTGTCAAAACTAAATTTCTAGTAGTTTTTCCGTGTCTTTATGACACGGAAAAACTACTAGAAATAATTTAGTATTAGTTCCTAATCCATTAGTCACTGTAATTATTGTATCTGATTTTTAAATCAGCGATTAATTAATTTATTGTTTTTGTATAGTATCGATGTAAAGTGGCCTGCAACACAGGTTTTTATAAATCTACATCAGGCAGGTCGCTACATTATAGTAAGCAGTATATTTGACCGCTATTAAACTTAAGATAAATCACCATTTTACCAATGTTTTTACCCTTGAGAATATATATTTATGTTCTGGACTATATGTACTTTTCTGTAAACATGTTATTTGAATAAAAAAAAATATTATTTCATTTATTCAATCTATACAACGTGTAATTTAAAGGGTATATACATACCAAGTGCATGGCTTCTTTGGATAATAACAAACGATATGGCAAGGGTTTTGTAATCTTTAAATTTATTTTATTTTAATATATTTTTAATATATTTTAAATTACAAATTCCAATACACTGATACCAGAGATCAAATTTTTCAAAAAAAGAAGAACGAAAAGAATTATCGTGTTATTGGCAAGTGACGTGGAAAGTTATTGACCCTCGTAGTGCTGTGACACGTTTGTTATGATTGGTATTCAAGAAATATATGAAACCAATAATTTGGTATCAATTCTTTGAGTCAATTATATAATAGTGCTGAAACTGTGCATAGAGACTCCATACCAGATGTTGTCTTCAGTCCTTTTGGATAGACATGAGGTTTCCGTTACACGTTGTATACATATTAAATATATTTTTAAATATTAATAATAAAAAAAAAACATTTACAAATATAAAAAAAGTAATTAAAAATATTAAAAAACCCGACTGCAACCTTATACTAAAACTAACTGAAAAGCTAATAAAAACAAGCCCATTCTAAATTAAATAAAAGTTGGAAGCAGGCGGGGCCCATACCATTATTATAGTTTCAAACTCAAATGGCTCCCGCCTGCTTCCAACTTTTATTTAATTTAAAATGGGCTTGTTTTTATTAGCTTTTCAGTTAGTTTTAGTATAAGGTTGCAGTCGGGTTTTTTTAATTTTTTTAATTACTTTTTTTTATTTCCAGATTTTTAGTTTACAAATGTGAAAGATTTCGCAGACGATTTAGTTATTGATATGTGTTTTTTACGATTTTTCACTTTGAATTACTTTTAACCATATAAGTTGGATATATGTTTGTAATCACCTTTTAAAACCCTTTATTTTGATACCCCACTCGATAGGTTTTGAGAAAAAAAAACTTTTTTGAAGGCATAATATGGCGCCAAAAATCCGCCATTTTGGTTTTTTTTTATTTTGATATACCCAGTATCACTTTCACAGTCAATACGAATCTAACGATACCTCTCAAGCTAAAATCCGTCGAGCCGTTCAGGCCACAGAGCGTGTCAAACAATTATACATACACATATACATACATACTCTTGAAAAACGTAACCCTCCTTCTGGCGCAGTCGGGTAAAATTAGTAGCCCACCGGTATCGGGAACAGGGTCCAAGCTACCGGTGGTCAGGGCTCTTGAGAGAGGAACCTCCTCACAATACGCGCCGTTTCCAGAAGTACTACATTCTGGATCAAGCCCTTGATCCAGCTGCCCAACGAGAGCCTCCTTAGATGTTGGTCGAGGCTCTTGGCTATTATAACCATTGGCTGTGACGACTATCGGCACAATGATTGCTGTCTCCATATCCCGCATGTCGACAACCTCGCGTGCCAGGTCAAGATACTTATTTTTTTTATCTATCTTAGCTTTCACGAGGTTCTCGTCATGGGGGACTGCTATATCATTGTGCGACGCTCTAATCGGTCTATCACCACTATGTCAGGCTTATTGGCAACAATAGTCCTGTCAGTGATGATAGACCGATCCCAGTACAGTGTAATATTGCCATTATAGACATTGCCATTATGAGAGCCATTGTCGGGCACATACCTATAGTATGGTACTTCTGATTCCACAAGATTGTAATTAAAAGCAAGTTGCTGGTGAATAATCCTGGCTACGAGGTTGTGTCTATGCAAATATTCTCCGTTAGCCAGACGAGAACAACCGGAGATAATGGAAGATAAATATAGATAAATAAAAAATAAAAAAAAAATGCATTTAATTCAAGTAACTTAACTCATATTATAAGATTAACAACACACACACCAAATATTATTTTCAAAGAATAAATTAAAATTAAAATGACAATTACAAAAAAAAAGAAAAGAACTAAATGAAATAAAAATGTCAATAAAAAAACAATAAAATGAATAAAATAAAATGGCCATAATAATTTTTTCTATAATTAAAAATGCTATAATTGAATAAAAAAAAGATATACATTATTAATCTTAAATAAATAATTTTAAAACATAATCAAATTTTTAGTTATATGTAGATCTCCGCAATGTTTAATATACGGACAATCTACCCTGTCGGCAATCATCCTCAGGACTGTGTTAGTGCTGCCCCGCAGCCTGCGCACTAACGAGGCGGCGCGCTTTCTCATTATAGTGTGGAAGTTGTCCACGCGCGCCTCCGTGAACATGCCTGAGGCGCTGCAGTAGCGAGGCAGCCCCATCACCGCCCTGAAGGCGTTATTGTACTGGACGCGGAGTGCGCTGTACGATGCCTGAGTATATCTAGCCCACAGACTGCACGTGTAGAGGGAGGTACAGTACGCTCGAAAGAGCGTAACTTCAAATTAGATAGATTATTATTATTATTAACTATGTTGGGATTCGCTTTCAGTCTTACCGGATGTAGCAGAATGGTAAGACTAGTGTCGGATTTTCTGACTTCTGACTACCATAAGTACTGTCAAAGATGTATAAATGAAAATCGGTATCAATGGCTTACCGAGGTGCCAAAGAATTTCTGTTTGTTAAGTTGCTCCCCAACTACTGACCTACGCGAGTGCTCTACACTGCTGTACGGGCCGTAACCCAACAAACTGGCCCAATGTGGGTTTGGTGAATTTCATAGATTTTTTGGTCCTAGAACATGATAAATGAAAAATGATCTTTATTTTGCAAATTGGTTATTAAATAACACTTTTACACGTCATTTTTTTTCGTAAATATTAACTAGATGAGGCCGGTGTTTCCTAACTGACTACCCTGAGAAGAAACACCGAAACAAACTCAGGGGTCCGTCTCTTATTGCATTGCCTCATGTCTCACAATGTGGGTATGTATTCTCTTCACTGATTCGAGAGTAGTGGTGATGACATAAATTACACAAAAAATTAACCAAGTGCGAGTCAGACTAGCCCATGAAGGGTTCCGTAGTAACTACGCCCAAAAACTTTGTTTTTCATAGTGTTTGTATGAAATACAAAGTTATATTTGCGGTTTTAGAAAATATGCTATATCTCAAAAACTGCTGATCCGATCTCATTCAAATTAATTTTCGTTGAAAGTTTACATTAAGATATACGGCATTTATTTTTTTTTATTTTATACTCCGTTATTATAGAAGTTAGAGGGAGGGGGGACACACATTTTACCACTTTGGAAGCGTATATCTTTTAAACGATTAACTTTATGAAAGTGGTTTTAGAAAATTCAATGTCATTTTTAAAGACATGTCTATAGATTACTACACACGCATAGGTTACGTGAAAAATAAATTTTCATTTACAGTTCCATTTTTTTTTTAATTGGAAAGCGGTGCACATAATACATCTACCTACGAAGTTTCACATGTACAGTCTTAATAGTTTCGGAATAAAATGGCTGTGACATATGGACGGACGGACAGACAGACGGACATGACGAAACTATAAAGTTTCCGTTTTTTGCCATTCGGCTACGAAACCCTAAATATGCGTGTGTTTGTTTTATATAGGCACGAAGTCTTCCTCTATTTTTTTAACAGACAAATGATCCACATATGCCTAACATTTTTATAAATAACGGATGAACTTGCTCTTGGCCTCGACCAAGCCTGTTTTTTAGCAATAAACGAGGTCTACCGATGGATCAAACGAGCCCATAAGATGCCTGGTTACTCTTACTTTAAAGGCTGACGGGAAATATGAGGTAGGGAATACAGAAGCCGGCAGAAAATTCACTGAAAAAAATGCAAGCCAATCAAGTGACTGTTAGCTTGATTGACGATATCTTGTTTAGATTAATGAAAATCTTAGTTAAGTTGATCATTACGACATGATTGCAGCAATACTAGTTCAAATGATTGAACGCTCAAACAAGTTTCTCCATTACCCTTAACATGACATCATTGTAGAAAGAGACAAGTTAAAAAAATGATAACTGTAACAAAGTAAGTTAGTCGTGTTAATCAGGCATTTTGTTTACTTCAATAAAGATCATTGATACTTTATTAAGTTGATTTGACTTGATAGCATCTATCTTTGCAATTAATTGTATTAATCATATAACTTGATCAAATCTTGCGCTAAATGTTTGCGCTAAATAAGTTCCTTGATTGTGTTTATCAAATATATACCTAATAATCTTGGTTGGAGCAACTATGTTTTGACTTGATTGCTGCAAATAGGTTTTGTGATAACTCCAATCAAGTTCCCTCAATCAAATAAAATTGGTAGCTGTGATCATAGTGCTTGATAGGCTCAGATGCAAACAAGTTACATGATCAATCTAAACAAAATCTTGATTGTGGTACCTAACTGCTTTTTTAGGGTTCCGTAGCCGAATGGCAAAAAACGGAACCCTTATAGTTTCGACATGTCTGTCCGTCTGTCTGTCTGTCCGTCCGTCCGTATGTCACAGCCATTTTATTCCGAAACTGTTAGGACTATACATATGAAACTTGGTAAGTAGATGTATTCTGTGAACCGCTTTCCGATTTTATGAAAAATAATTAAAAAATATTTAAAATAAAGGGGGGCTCCCTATACATGGAACTGAAACTTAAAATATTTTTTTTCATGAAACCTATGCGTGTGTGGTATCTATAGACAGGTCTTTAAAAGTGATATTGAGGTTTCTAAAACCACTTTTTCATAAAGTTAATCGTTTAAAAGATATACGCTTCTAAAGTGGTAAAATGTGTGTCCCCCCCCTCTAACTTCTTTAATTATAGAGTGTAAAATCTAAAAAAAATATATGCTGTAGATATTAATATAATCTTTCAACCAAAATTGGTTTGAACGAGATCGGGTCAGCGGTTTTTGAGATACAGTATAATTTCTAAAACCGCAAATATAACTTTGTAATTCATACAAACACTATGAAAAACAAAATTATTTGGCGTAGTTGTAAAAATTGTAATTAATAAGCTAGTTTTAAGAAATTTTGAAGATTTTTTTTTTCAAATAAATATTTTAAATTATATTTATTATAGTTACTACGGAACCCTTCATGGGCGAGTCTGACTAGCACTTGGCCAATTTTTTAGTATTCCATCCCTTGACTTTGCGCTCAATAAATATAAAGTAACTTTTTGGAAAAAGTACATTATAAAGCACGAAACTCCTTTTAAAGCTAGCAGCCTACCCAAATGTTCTTTCTTTTGGTATTGTTTGTCAAATCATTCGAGCTCCTTAAATTTAAGCTACGCAATAATTGACAATAGTGTTTGCATTGTTAGGACGGGTCTGCTCAAATAAGTGAGTGTCTTTCCTCAAAAGAGCACCACAGACCTAATGGTTATCATATGCTTTTCTCATTAGGATTGTATGGACCTCTAAAGAGATGTTGACCTCTGAATTTGTTTCGGAGTACCTATCTTCTCAGAGTAGTCAGCTATGATTAATCGAACTCATAATGTTAAAATTTTCCGAAAAAAGAACGTGTTGAAGTGTTATTTATAACCAATTTACAAAATAAATATCATTACAATTAAAAGTACCGATTACCCGGGTCATTTGAGGTCCATTATCTTTTCTCGCAAATTACTAATTAAAGGTAAAAACACATTCGATGTTGTTTTTGCGTGTTAATCTTTTATTATCTTATAGGGTTAAATATAGCATTGGAATCATCTGGGCTCCTATTATTTTGAGCCCAGTTTCCAGATAAAATTGATATAGCTAACTGGATCATTTTCAAACCATTTCATGCAGATAAACTTGTCCCAAAAAGTGGCATGGATTGGATAGATAGATTGATAAAATATACTTTATTGTACACCAAACATTGAAACATACTTAAATAACAATGTTGCTTAAACTTTGGGTACAATGGTGGTCTTATCGCTGAGAGCGACATCTTCCAGACAACCTTTGTTAAAGATAAAAACTTTTTTGCAAAAAAATAAAACCGACTTCCATATCAAAACACTACAAAGCCAAAAATAATTTTAATTTCGGTAGTCGGTGTTATTGGTTTTGTATTTTCTTTTTTTCACACCGCCTTCCGAAATTAAAATTATTTATGGCTTTGTAGTGTTTTGATATGGAAGTCGGTTTTATTTTTTTTCCAAAAAAGTTTTTATTTTCGCGCTTTTTAGTGGGTCAGTGAATTTTCCAAATCGGTTCGTAAATGGCGGACTTATGCGCGAACAAAAAACGCAATGCAGAGTAAACGAAAAGATCATCAACGTAAATATTTTTTTAGATTTTTATCGATTTTTCAGAAACGGCTTGTCCGATTTCGATAAAATTTTCATGGGACCATTTGGAAAGTATACCCTTTTCAACAGAAAAAGAATTTTTCAATTCGGTTAGCAAGCGACGCAGATATGCCCGAACAAACATAAAAAAAAAACACACAAACATCCGAATTGAGAACCTCCTCCTTTTTTAGAAGTCGGTTAAAAAATTATATAGTTAAAGAAGTGTTTTACGAATCAATACAAAAGAGATTATAATAGCGCACTGATGGTACCATACAGTTATGCAAAAACATGGTTTATTTCTTGTTTCTATAAGTAACAGAGTAGTCATTACTGGTAATGCAGTACATTTGGGACAGTAACAGTCTGTTCCCACATTTCATGGTCTGGGAGGTAAATAATAACCTCCCAGACCATGAAATCTGGGAACAGAAACTAAATCTAGAGTAAAATCCACGTACTAAAGTTGAGGACGATTGCTGACATGGATGGATACATGATTAGATTTTAAGATATTTCATTATGATGTTTTAATATTATTTTATTTTAGCTTTATTAATTAACTGACAATTTTTATTCATATTTTAACCAATACATATTTGAAATCTTATTATGATATTTCTAATTAATTCTATTGACATGAAGTAAAAAAACTTTTTGCAAAAAATAAAACCGACTTCCATATCAAAACACTACAAGGCCAAAAATAACTTTAATTTCGGAAGTCGGTGTTATTGGATTTGTACTTTCTTTTTTTTTTCACACCACCTTCCGAAATTAAAGTTATTTTTGGCCTTGTATTGTTTTGATATGGAAGTCGGTTTTATTTTTTGCAAAAAAGTGTTTTACTCTTTTTAGTGGGTCGGTTTGTAATTTATCTAGTTACAAAAGCCAAAATGTCAACTACTTATCACCTTTCACAAAATATTGCTTTTCCCGATGCAAAGCCGTTAATTTTTGAGGAGTTACTTCACCATCAGCCTGCTCTACTACACCATTTGCATTGTGACGAGCATAAAGTGCTTAACATCCATATTCAAGTAATCGAATCGTAATCCACGAAATCCTTAATATTGAGTAGTTTCGGTGGCCATCTGTGGTCTTCCAGTTCAGTTCCATTTCCCCAAATGGTGCTTTTCGAGAGCAACACTTACCATCAGGTCAGATAGTGGTCAAACACGAATATATTTTCCATAAAAAAAACTGTACAAGTTACTATAAGAAATACCCTAAACGCTATAGGTGTGCCTATAATATTTGAAGAGTTCCCTCGATTTCTCCATGATTCCATCATCAAATCCTAATGTGATGACAATGGGACCAACAAGAAAGTATACCCTTCCAAACTAAAAAGAAATTTCCAAGTCGGTCCAGCCGTCTTTGAGATATGAAGTAACATACATTTAAAAAAAAGTTCAAGACGAACTGAGAACCTCCTCCTTTTTTTGAAGTCGGCTAAAAATGAGAATGTTCCGAGTGAATCGTGAGTGTGTGTTAACTGTAAATATTGAGTCATAGTTACTCGAAACAAATGCTTGTTAGTTATTAACTTCTGTGAAGCTATAAAAACCTACGCAAAATTCAGAATGAACCTACTATGTGTTTATCTAATCATATTGTAATCCGGCAGTTATCAGTTATCAATGTTCTTGTATCATATCATGTATTTTTAGGATTGTCTGCTCCATCAATAAATTACCCAAAAATCACGTTATAATATCATGTATCAGTTTTTAACAGTAGTTATCTCTTAAATTGACGAGGTTATTAAATTTAAAACTTGTAATGGTGATATTGCAATTTTGTCTGGCAGTTTGAGCGCTTTTTGCGGCCTACACAAACCTTGGTATTGTTCGTCAAATCGTAAATCTCCTTGTTCTAAGTTGAGCTATACGTCATCTGACAAATGCTTGCACTGTATGGACAGGTCCACAAAAATCTGTGAGCATCTTTCCTCCAAAGATCGCCTCAGACTGAAACCTACAAGCTTCCCATATAATTTAACCAGTATAAATTGAATAGACTTCAAAAGAGACGGACCCCTGAGTTTGAACACCGGCCTCATTTAGTTTAAATTTACGAAAAAAAATTGGTGTAAAAGTGTTATTTAGTAACCAATTTGCAAAATAAAGATCATTTATCATAGCTTTTTTCGGTGGGAAAATCGTCCAATGACTCCTCCCGTTTCGGTGGAGCGGAAGGGAGTGTCAGACTTATACTGACTAAGGACCCATCCTGTTCCTTCAATAAAGAAAGTAACGTATGTTTGACCTTACGTCTTCAATTGTTCTCATTCCAAACTACATCCAAATCGGTGGGGTGGTTTAGTCGTAAAAGCGTAATAGACAGACAGACAGACTTTCTCATTTATAATATTAGCATGGATATGGATTTGAAAAATAAATATCATTATTTCATTGCCGGTTCCCTCACGTTTTCTTTGGTTCTATAAGACTTTTGTTTAACTGAACAATATACTTATCACACATTGTTACTACTTCAGTGATCCGTAACTTTAGCATATCAAACTGGTTCCGTCCAGTTCGAACCCGAGACACTGATAGTCTTATCTCTATGCCGAAGGATTACGATTGATTTGAAGCTTCATGCTCGATTTAAAGAATCTGATATAAATAAATCATTTACTTTAGATATCATTATTAATTTAAATGCATAGTTAATTGAGTTTAAGTTTCAATTATTCCTTAATCTCAATCAATCATCAACAAAATTTTTATCTTGACATAAAAATTGCTGATCGGCTCGATCTTTGAGATAAAGCTACGTTTGCCTAGGTCAGCCCATTGATGGGTGGTTACATAAAGCGACTCTTACTTGACCTGGAAAAAATACATGAACTCTTAAAATAGACTAGAAGAAACCTATTCACTCTTAACTTAAAGACCCCCAAGTTATAGCTATCGGGTAATACAGACTCCGGCAGGGAATTCCACTCCTTAGCCGTACGCACAATGAAAGTATTTCCAAAACGTTTAACTTGCGTGTGTGGGATGTTCACCATGTAGGTAACGATGGCTCATCGCCGTGTGTCTTGTAGTCCGATGATGGAACGGGCTTGGCGGAATTAGGTTGTGTAATTCCATCGCACACTTCCCGAAATGTAACCGATAGAAAACCCATAGATTTGCAAGTCGTCGTCGATGTTCAAGGCTCTGGAGCTTTGATTCGACCAGTGCATCGTGGCCAATTAGTCTTTTGGCCCGCTTCTCGATAGACTCAAGCGCGTCCAGTTGGTATTTGGTAGATCCATCCCAAAGATGAGAGTAGTACTCTATACACGACCGAACCTGGGCTTGATAAAGATTGAGCAGTTGTTCCGGTGTGAAGAAAAAACTGACGTTCTCTCCGCCCTTTCAAATCAATAGGAGAGTTTCAGTTCGTTACGGAATTAATCATTTAACTTTGTAATATTCTGCCTATAACGTTCCCAGAACTGGGACACAGGCCTCCCCTCCACGAGAGGGGATGGGTTGATGGAGGTCACTTGACTCCGGATTTTTGGTCCCAGGACAAGCCGATTTCCTCACAATATTTTTCTGCAACTATTTGAGAGCAACGGTGATGGTATAAATTACATTAAGTAATGTGCGTGATGAGGTTTGAACCTATGACCTGTTATTTGCAACCTGGACCCGTAATCACTAGGCCTCCACTGCGCAAACTTCATTTATACAACGTGTAATTTAAAGGGTATATACATACCAAGTGCACGGCTTCTTTGGATGATAATAAACGATATGGCAAGGGTTTTCTAATCCTATGATGAGTGGAGCATATTAGAAACTTCAATACATTGATACCAGAAACCGATTTTTTCAAATTAAGAAGAACGAAGAGAATTATCGTTTTATTGGCAAGTGACGTGGAAAGTGATGACCCTCATAGTGCTGTGACACGTTTGTTATTACTGGTATTCAAGAAACATATGAAACCAATCATTTGGGGTCAATTCAGTGAATTACTTATTTTGAGCTGAAACTTTGCATAGAGACTCCATACCAGATATTGTCTTCAGTCCTTTTGGATAGATATGGGGTTTCCGTTACACGTTGTAAAGCAGTTATTATAAGAAACCCCAGAGACAGTAAACGTACGATAGGAAGATTACCTAAGACAAACGGCTGGACATCGGTGGAGAAGAGTTTTTTTAATAAAGATAAATGTGGGTAGAATTCGCATTACTATCTATCTTGTTAACCCCTCCAACTAAGGTAAACATGCTTGTGTCTAGGTTGTGTGTGTGTCTGGTTTCACGGTTTCAAACCCGCGACCTTTCTATCACAAAGCCGATACCTCAGACATAAGACTAGTGCCGGAAAGCGTGAACTAGTGAAACGAGATAGAACCCATTGGAAGTCGCTAGAGAAGGCCTATACCAAAAAGAGCCTATGCCACACTAAATTTCTTTGATATCCTCTGACCAAGTAATTCATAATAATTCCTTCATCGGAATACAAGCAACGCGCCATCATCTGCCATCGACATCTTACCCATACAGATAAAACGTTTCGGGAAGATACCTATGTTTTATAATTTTTTCTAATTACTAATGGGCCCATTCTTGACTCCGATCACGCCTGAAAGTAGGCGTTAGAAAGATGAGTTCTACGATGGAACGAGCCAGCACAGAAAATTTGAGCAAATGCCCGTTCACTCTTGTTTTAAAGGCTGACGGGTCATATGAGGTAGGTAACACAGAAGCCCATCATGCCTTGGCTGTGTGAACAATAAATGTAGAGGAGAAGCACTTAGTACGACAAAACGGTATATTATTAACCGACTTAAAAAAGGAGGTTCTCAATTCGTCTTGAACTTTTTTTTCTCTCTTTTTTTTTATGTATGTTACCTCATAACTCGGAGACGGATGGACCGATTTGAAAAATTCTTTTTGCGTTTGAATGGGTATACTTTCTAGTTGGTCCTATTGATACGAAATCAGAATCTGATGATGGGATCCTGGAGAAATCGAGGGAACTCTTCATATATTATAGGCACACCTATAGCGTTTTGGGTATTTCTTATAGTACCTTGAGCAGTTGCTTCCGAAAAGTACCATTTGGGGAAGATGAACTGATGATGAAGACCACAGATGGCCACTGAAATTCCTCAATAATAAGTATTTCGTGGATTGCGATTCGATTACTTGAGTACGGATGTTAAACACTTTATACTCGTCACAATACATATGGTGATGTAGAGCTGATGGTCAAGTACCAGGAGAACTCCTCAAAAATTAACGGCTATGCATCGGGAAAAGCAATATTTTGTAAAAGGTGATAAGTTGTTGACATTATGGCTTTTGTAAATAGATAAATTACAAACCGACCCACTAAAAAGGGTGAAAAAAAAAATTTAAAAAAAAATAGAACCGACTTCCATATCAAAACACTACAAAGCCAAAAATAACTTTAATTTCAGAAGGCGGTGTGAAAAAAAAAGAAAATGCAAAACCAATAACACCGACTTCCGAAATTAAAGTTATTTTTGGCTTTGTAGTGTTTTGATATGGAAGTCGGTTCTATTTTTCGCAATTTTTTTTTAATAATTGCAATGGTTATACACCAATAACAACAATCAATTAATTAATACTTTCATTGTGCGTTCATAGAGCTACGGAGTGAAATTCACTGCCAGAGTTTGTGTCTCTTGATAGCTAGGTATAACCTAGAGATCTTTAAGTTGAGAGTGAATCGTTGAAGCGTTGATAAGCGTGATCATATAAAAAAAAAACATCTTCGACAACATTATCGCTTACCTTCAGGTGAAATGGTGGTCAAACACGAGCCTATTATCAGTAAAAATTTTTTTAAGAATTTCGTCTCATGGAGTAATTTCCAGAAAACCTTAAACTTATAGTGAGTGTGAGGCTATACTTATTACAAATATTTACCGGTTTTGTAAATTTAGGTATATTGATGTGTAAAAGCGAAAAATACGATTACAATATTTTTTTTTATAAAGAGTAGGTTAATTATTTGTATTTAAGTTTAAGTCACGTACAAAAATAAAAATACTTGCCTATTGTAATAATTTATCAACACAGAAAATATTTAATAAGTATAAGTACATGTCTTTGGTATTTGTTAGTTTCTGAATTGAAGAAAAATTTGAGTACGTCCAAATAATTCACAATTGCCTAATTATAAACATTTATGTTTCAATAACAGGTTTAATAACCGAAAATAACGGTTAATAACGAATGGCAAAGTAACAGGTATGTAGGTATAGTTGAACATACTTCAGTCATAAGGCGTGGTACCTATAAACAAAGTGGGGTGGAGCTACAACAATCAGGCCTGCGCCCGCGCCGATATAACCTCCGCAATTTAATAGAAAACGATAAAAAAGCACCGCCCACCGCCCCGCCTTGTTAAATCTCCGCCCACATTTCTCATCTCTAATTGGCAGTGAAAGCATACACCACGTGCGTGTCAAAGGCCACATACACGATAATGCACAGGTTACTAACATTTCTCTTAAGTGACTCATTTTAATTACAAACATACAAATGCCAATTATTATAATTAGGTTCAACCGACAAGGGTAATTAGAATATCTGTGCAGGCTATTGCGGAGTGTTTATATAGGTACTTCCATACTAAGGAAATCAGTAAATTTCAGGGTGATTTTTTGTTGTCATAATTAGTGAATAAAAAACAAAGTATGAGTTATTCTGTTCTTAGCATATTGTTACGGCATATTTTAAAACTGGAAACCACCTCCCGTGGACTATATGACGATAAAAACATAAGCCTCCTTCTTTTGCAGTCGGGTAAAAAGTAGCGGGTTTAAACAAACAAACATTTCCTCTTTATACATGGTGTAACAGATTAAGCGCAATACCTCAGACACCCCAATTAGAATATTAAATTATAAGTCTAAAACAACATACCTAACTAAATAAATTGAAACCCAACCTAGACATTTTTTATAAAACAGTTATCCTTACTAAACGCAAAACATATGTGCGTCATACAAAATCCTTACGCAGACGCAAACACTCATGCAATATTAGCGGCCGACACGCACACAAGCGCATTTCCTTGAATTAAGGATTGTATTAATTTCTCATGATAGTGTTTCCATTTAAAGTTAAATTAAAGATTTTTCTGTCAAAATTTAACACCTATTATTTTTTATGATGGAAATCGATTCAGAAATCGATTCTGAACCAACTACTTTCAGGAATTGCGTTTATTCTGTTACACGTTGTAAGTAAGTAAGGAAAGCTTGTAATTTTTTCAAAAACTCTGTTAAAACGATAGAACCGACAGTTAAAGTATAAATGATTCTTTAACTTAATTTCTTTAACTTAACTGTATGTGTGTGTGTATAGGGAATTATAATAGGTATGTTGCGAGTCGGCAAATTTGTAATTTTAAGAAATATATATCCCTATGATATTATTAAGAAAGAAACTATCAGCTTCGAAAAGCCTGTATTTATATTCTATTCAGCAATTTTTTTTCAGTAATCAGTGAGGCAAAGGAGAGAGCAGTGGTGTGGAACAGGTGTTACAGGTACCTACAAGTTACGATCTTGAAGGTCGTGGTTTCGAACCCAGCCAAGTCCACTACTTTGTGTATTGACATCATCACCACTTCTCTCAAAACTGTGAAGGAATATATCGTGAGGAAAGGACGGATTAATCCGAAGACATCTACCTATCCACATTGGGCCCGCCTGGTGGATTACGCATATCTATTTTTCGATTACGGATTTTCTGGTCCCAAAACATGCCGATCGTTCCCCCTCAATGAGACACATATCCCGGCAGTGGGTACTTTATAGACTGGCAATGTCTTACTTAATTTAATATTATAAATGCGAAAGTTTTTGAGGATGGATGTATACAACGTGTAACGGAAACCCCATATCTATCCAAAAGGACTGAAGACAACATCTGGTATGAAGTCTCTATGCAAAGTTTCAGCTCACAATAAGTGACTCACAGAATTGACCCCAAATTATTGGTTTCATATGTTTCTTGAATACCAGTAATAACAAACGTGTCACAGCACTACTCATCACTTCATCAGGTCATCACTTCATCAGGTCATCACTTTCCACGTCACTTGCCAATAAAACGATAATTCTCTTCGTTCTTCTTAATTTGAAAAATTCGGTCTCTGGTATCAATGTATTGAAATTTCTAATAAGTTCCACACATGTAGACATAGGATTACAAAACCCTTGCTATATCGTTTGTTATCATCCAAAGAAGCTGTGCACTTGGTATGTACCCTTGGTATACCCTTTAAATTACACGTTGTAGATGTGTGTATGTTTGTCACTCTTTCACGCAGAAACTACGAAACGGATCTGAATGAAATTTAGTAAATGGATAATTGACGTCCTCGAATAACACATAGACTACTTTTTATCCCTAATTTCCCACAGGATCGAGATTTATGCAGCAAAACCCTCCCACGTGAAGTCTCGGGCAGAATCTAGTCTTTAATAATCTTAATTTGATGTATAAACTTTCCTCAAACAGTACGTTTGTTTTGATTCCCGATGTAAAGGACCTCTAAAGAATAGGTATTTAAAATAGTGCAGACAAAAACAATACTGTATGGATTAAGATAACTGTATGTTGTGTTTATAATGAACTGTCGCTAATAGCAAGTCTAGCACAGCATGGTAACTAATTAACTTAACTGAGATAACATTTAATTTTTATCTTTAAACTTTAACACTATATCTGAGCGTGATATACATAGGTACACATATTTTGGTTAATTGGTTGTATGTTTCAAGCCATATGTCAGGTTAGAAATAACCAAAATACATACGTTATCAGTTTATGTTCCCATTGGGGTTAGTTAACAGGCTATTATTGACCACGTGGGCCTATAAATGAAGATGGTAGTAGAAATAAAGACGGTCACTATTACCCCCTGGATTTTTTCGATTAATAGTGATTCCCTCTGCTCTAGCAGGAATGGAGTGTAGTTTCAGAGTCCTATGACTAAAAACCCACCCTGTTTCTTCTGGCTTTTGGGAATATTCCCGCAACCCCGGGATTTAGGATAAGCCCACCACCACCACACTGCAACTCCTAAACGTAGAACGTAGCGTTTTCAACTATAGTGATCATCATAAACTATGAAGCCTGTTGATTCTTATAGAAAAAAAATTGCGATCAAAAATAGATACAAGATATTTTTGAATATTAACCCCAGACACACACTATAACACGTGTAATTATGCGTACTATTTTAAGTCCCTGCATGTTTAATAATATGTGTATATGTCAAAGACCTAATAATTTAACTTTTATCAAAAGCAATGAATAAAAATAAATAAAGTTATTATCAAGTAACCAATCCCAAATTAAAAATAAACCATTTTATGTGAACCTGACCAGGTGTTCCGAAATAATAAAATTTAAACAAAGTAGAAAAATAATAATTAAAAAATCCAACTTACCGACATCACTTTAATTGCCATTATTCCAACTCAGGAACCACAAAACACAAAATACCAGGTTCTCAAAAATACCAGATATTTAAAAAATACCAGGAACTCAAAAATATTTTTTGTTTACCGGTTTGTTTTTAAAACGATATTTGTTCTCGCGTGGAAACTATAAGAGGTGCGTAAAGCATCAGGGTTTTAAGCAAAATGATAGCTGCAAACGGTGATTGTTGACTAAATCGTATATTTATATACGTGTCTACGTTTTATATATCGGAAACATTGGCGCAGCGCGTGCTATAGCTGTGATATTGATAAATATTTTAGGGATCCTTATCAGAATTTAAAAACGCTTCTAAAATAATGTATTTCTTACGTCAGTCTGTAATTAGTGGCGATTATACGTACACTGGTTTTTTTCCATTTAATTACTCCACCATTCCGATAAATTTTTAATACCTAAATTAGGATAGGAATAGATTTTTTGTGAGTGAGTATTTATTTTTGTACATCAATCTACAAGGGTGTCAGCTGTGTAACCGGCCTTGTCTGTAGCGGATTTAATTTAATAATTAAAGCCTCCAGCCAGAGCTTGTAAAATAAATTTCAAACTAAACGACTATATGTAAAGAGCGACCTCGACTTAGGGAATCATGGGGGATTCGGACTTCGTCTTAGGCCGTTATTTATGGGGTGTGGATATGGACTTAGGCCGTCGTTGCTGGGGTACGGACCTCGACTTAGGGCGTTATTTACGGGGTATGGATCTGGACTTAGGGCGTCGTTGGGGGAGGGTAGGTTGTAGGTGACGGGCTCGATCGGACCACATATTAACAAACAGGTAATGCTGGTAAAAGTGTAAGAATCTTTAACGTATTTTTTGTTTCTTCTACAAAATTCATTCATGACGAATAGATGTTTATTTTGAAATATAAAATTTTACTTATCTGTAGTGTATGTGGGAGTGTCACAGCGTTACCAGTATCTTGCATAACGCTACAGCGTGAGTTAATCTTCTCATCTACAGCACTTGTCATAAGTCTAAAGGTCATTTTAATAGTAATACATAAGTATCAGGTACTTGTCTACCACAATGGCTCATAATTAATCTAGACAGGTAACTGATAAACGCTAGACTTTGTTATTGTTGATTAAAATCTTTTTCTTTTATTTTAATTAGTAACCTTTATCTTTATGTAAGTACAGTTTGCAGACTGTCTGATTAAAAATGCTATTAAACTATTTATGAGGAGTTATCGGACGTGGAAACAATTTTTTTTTAGTTCAAATTGTCTATTGTCATACAAACGGGGTATTCACCTCAACATTGGAAACTACTGATTCACATCCGGGTCTGATCATTGTCCTATTGTTAATTTCGTCTCCCAAAAGAAATATGATCTATGGTATATGATATACATCTGCTAAAAGAATTTTGTCATCTTTTTATCTCGCGTTTTCTTATTTTTCGATGGTCTTTCGACACCTGCAACTCAATTTAGAAACATCTCCGTAGTTAACTCCCTGACCTTCTGTAAGTCAGGGTTTTGGCACATTTCGAGAAGGGACTACACCTTTATTGAGCGCTTGGCGCACGGAAGGTCACTGATAAGATGGACAGATAAGAGCTGCTCTCGGTGACCCAGGAAGGCTGTTATTAGAGACAAGGATTGTGAGGCAGATCACAAAACTGAAATAACGATCTTGACTACTCTCTCAAGAGTGAAACAACGAAGAAGAACTTATTCATTAAACTCGCGGCGCAGCAGTCGACGAGCCAACATCTCTTGAGTATGGGCTCCGTGGAGGGGCGAAACACGTATCGCGTATGGTCTTCTTACATGTGGTACATTTGGCGAAATTAACCCCAGATATTTTTATAAATTTAGGAGAACTCAACTAAAAATATATAATTCTTGATTTATTTGGTTTACTTACAATTGTTACATCAATACATAATTAAAATACAGATGACATGTATACCTACTAGATGTAAATATTAAGCAGTAAATACTTCATGCTACACAATATACAATATTATGAACAAATCTAAATAAAAGGTGTACTAAGGAAAACAAAACTGACCAGAAACAATTTTTGTTAATTAAAAATACACAAGTGACAAGTGTTACCAATGTATTTTTTATATACTAAGACTTATTGTTAACTAAATTAATGCTTACTAATTGTTTGGAACAGCTGGTACTTGAACTGCTGAGGAGAGGAGCTACAAATATCAATCTTACCATCTATACAACGTGTAACGGAAACCCCATATCAATCCAAAACTGCTGAAGACAACATCTGGTAGTCTCTATGCCCAGTTTCAGCACAAAATAAGTGACTCAAAGAATTGATACGAAATTATCGGTTTCATATGTTTCTTGAATATCAATCATAACAAACGTATCACAGCACTACGAGGGTCAATAACTTTCCACGTCACTTGCCTATAACACGATAATTCTCTTCAATCTTCTTAATTTGAAAAAATCAGTCTCTGGTATCAATGTATTGAAATTTCTAATTAGTTCCACACATGAAGAGATAGGATTACCAAACCCTTGTCATATAGTTTGTTATCATCCAAAGAAGCCATGCACTTGGTATGTACCCTTGGTATACCCTTTAAATTGACTTGGTACGTTACATATATCCATTAAATTACACGTTGTATATTATGTAATCGACTAAGCCTAGGAATTACTGAGTTACGACCTAAAACAATTCTACGAAACGATTGGTAAAGGGAATTAATGGGATTTCTAGGATAATTATGGGAAATATTGAAGGTTCGTTTATTTAATTTAGATACGGAACCATCAGTCTTAAGTCTAACTGAACACTTAAAATTATATCTAACAGTACGACATCATCACTAAGGGGCTTGTGGTTTGATTGTTACCGGAACATTCATCATCATATTGCAATGATGACGATATTTTTGGTAAAATGGTAATTCTGGTCACCTAAGGTTATCGGTACACACGTGCTAAGCGTGTGGAGGTCATATGGTCTGTTCTTAGTAGTAAGACATGGTTCGATGAGGTTACCGCTAGTCATTGAGATTGTAAAATTACCTTATCATTTTAGGTGTATGTAACATGGGCTTAATTTTACACGATATAGAGTATTTTCAGTTGAGTTTTTATATACAGCATATTGTTGTGGAAGTATCTTATTGTTAATCAGCATATAGAACGTTTATTGCCGTGAACTCACTCCAGACACAAGCATATTTAGCTTAGTTTTTTTTTTTTATTCAGAAAGAGCCTACTCTTGACAACAATCTCGCCTGATGGTAAGCGATAGATGAGGTCTACGATGAGACGAGCGAGCCTAGAAGATGCCTGTTTACTCTTGCTTTAAAGGTTGAAAGGCCATAAGTGGCAGGGAACACAGAAGCCGGCAGAGAATTCCACAGCTTGGAAGGGAAGGGAAATGTGGAGGAGAAGCGCTTGGTACAACAAGACGGTATATCGACCAAGTGTGGATGGTACCCAGCCGTGCGTCTGGTAGATTGGTAGTGAAAGGGAGATGGAGGGACCAGGTCATGGAGCTCCTGCGCACACTCCTCGAAGTACAATCTGTAGAAAACCGACATGCAACCAACGGTTCGCTGATGAGCCTGGCAAAGTTAGTTGGAGGGGTTAACAAGATTACTAGTAATGAGTTCTACCCACATTGCTTGTAATGTTTTTCTAAAAAAAAAACCCCGCTGATGGTCGACAGGCCTCCTTTCTATGACAGGGAATAAGCTGTAATCCAACTCGCAGACCCAATAAGGGTATGGGGATGTTCCAAATTTTGAGATTTTCGGTTATAGAACATTTTCGTCGGTTTCCCCTCGATGTTTTCTGACGCCATTATGAGAGTAGTGGCGTTGATGAAAATTACACAAAGTAATGTGCCTGGCTGGGTGAACCCACGACCTAAATGCTCTGAGTCTTCACAGTTCTTAGTATCTTAAAAAAAAAAACAATAACACTAATTACCTAAGACAAGTGAGGACATACTTTTTGGGGTCGAAACTAATAATAATAATAAATTATTTATTTCTCAAAGAAAAGAAAATACATGACTTGTTACATTACCTATTTCATATCAAGTGTATGAGTTATTTTTACATTTAATTTTATGAATAATGTCCCCTATACTAGGAAAGTCCTGTATTATAGGAGACATCCATTCGTCCGTAATTACAATTTACAAAAATTCGGTTACATTAACAATAACTTATGTACCTGTGAGCAAATATGCGTCAGAAGTATGTGTATTTATTTATTTATTTATTGACACACCAACTTATTCACTAGTTATTTAACAAATAAAAAAGGTACGAATGAAGAAGTTTGTGGTTAATTCGTCACTTATAGGTGTGCGTTAAATAATTGTCTTTAGGTATTATGTATGTTTTTTAAACTGGTATGATCATTAACACTCATTAAAACATAAAACGGGATTTTCATTCGGGGTGTGTGAAATATTAATAACTCGAAACAATAAATAAACATGGTAAATTTCGCGTTATAAGTTTTAATTATATTTTCTATAGGCAGTCTTAAAATTTTTGGCGGTTTGATTCGGAATTCTTGATTGCAACGAATAGTCTGACGTCAATTGCTCGTCCTAAAACGGGCCAAATTGTTTTTTCCATCGGAAATGCTGGGTTTTACCGTCACTGGCCACACTTCATACCAAGCCCCTCAGCAAACGATCCTGATTGGCAAGTATTTGGCCTTTGGCTCGTGCCGACTTTAAAACAAAAACAGAGCTAGTCAAAAGCATGGCATGCGTATTACTTTGTAATTGCACAGCCACATGTAAGATAACTTTCAAGATCGTAATTAATTTAATTTACCGGTTTCGAGGTCATGTTTGTAATTGAGGTTATCTAAAGAAAATTGTCAATTGTACACTGATAGTATGAAATAATGTCTCATTTCTAACGTTTTCTTAGGAACTTCCATTATTACGTGTTATTTCGTTCTCGAAAGGGAACGTTCAAAGCGTATTTAACATGTTACTGTACGAGTGTTATAAAAACTTAACAATCTAAAAATTGGTCTAACCAATTTAACAATCTTGATGCGTGAATAGACTAATGGTTAAGGTGTAGGACTTATGATCGTGAAGGCGTGGGTTCGCACCCCACCCATCAGGGGCGTGCATAGGATTATGACAGGGCATGCGGCACGCGCCTGCCACCCATTAAACTATTGCCGTGAACCCACTCCAGACACAAGCATATTTAGCTTAATTGGAGGGTTAATAAATTGCTAGTAATGTGAATTCTACCCGCGTTGCTAGTAATCTTTAAAAAAATATACTTACGTAAAAGAAACACTCTGTACATGCGTACGCATTCATAAATAAATTGCAACGTTGGCGTCTTTCAAGTACGCGTGTACAGAGTGTTTCTTTTACGTATCAATTTAACATTTTTAGTGAATATTTTAATAAAAAAAAATACTTTTTTTTCGAAAGGTAATATTTTTTTAACATGTATGGATGCTATACTATTGCGGGTTAACGGGAACGCCCTCTGTTAGTTAACATACTGTATATTATACATGTTTGGGAAAACAACACATTTTTGTTTGATTTTAATGTTTCGTTATTAACGGGGCTCGGTTATTTATGGCTCTGTTTGTTTAGTTTATTTTCTGCTTTTTTTACTGTTTGTTAAATTAAATTTTGAAATACAAACTAATCTAAGTGTTCTTGTTTCCAATAGGTAAGGGATTTTTTTTATTGTTCATAGACTGGTGTTTGACCATAATCTCACCTGATGTTAAGTGATGATGTGGTCGAAGATGAATCACGCTTGCCTAGAAGTAACCTATTCACTCTTGACTTAAAGACTCCCAGGTTATAGCTATCAGGAAACACAGGCTCCGGCAGAGAATTCCACTCCTTAGCTGTATTTTGTTTCCATAGAAATATTGTAAGGTGTACAATAAAGTATATAATAAACTAGCTTGTGCCAGCGGCTTCGCCCGCGTGGGAAGTTTTTCCCGTGTAGATCCCGATCCCGTGGGAATTTCGCAAAATCCTTTCTTAGCGGATGGCTACGTCAAAACATCTACCTGCATGTCAAATTTCAGCTCGATCCGTCCAGTGGTTTGGGCTGTGCGTTAATAGATCACTATGTCAGTCAGTCAGTCACCTTTGAGTTAGGTATATATATTTAGATAATAATAAATAGTTCGGAAATTGACTAAACAGTTGATGACTCCTAGCAGTGATGCGTGGCTTCGGACCCGTGGACTTTATCACGATAAAAACATAACCATCCTTCTTTTGGAGTCGGATAAAATCCTTTAACCTTCCTCAAGCTTCAAGCTACTTTTATACCAAATTTCATCAAAATGCACCCAGGAGTTTCGTAGATTACCGCGTTTAAAGAAACAAACTTTTTCACTTTATAATATTAGTACTATAGATAGATACGGTGCTTCATTGTATTGTAATATAGTAAACTACGTTGTCTATTATTATCAGTAATCTGGTAATTACAACATACACGATGGGCGTGTTCCGCATTGTTATCGCGACGGATCGGTGGCTTATCATTCGGTTATCGCTAAGTCAGCTAGCGTTTGTTGGGGATAGCAGATGTTCAGGGTTGGTAGGTGAAAACTTGAGAAATCTAACTGACTTTGCGTAATACAAATGCAACTAATGAGAAACAGGCCAAAAGACTCATTGGCAACGATACACTGGTCGAATCAAAGCTCCAGAGCCTTGAATATCGACGATGAGTTGCTAGTCTATCGGTTTTCTATCGGTTACATTTCGGGGAGTGTGCGATGGAATTATACACAGTCTAATTCCGTCAAGCCCCTTCCATCATCAGACTACAAGACAAACGTTGATGCGCCATCGTTACATGGTGGACATCCCACCTATACGCACTAAACGTTTTGGGAATACCTTCATTATGTGTACAACTAAGGAGTGGAATTCCCTGCCGGAGTCTGTGTTTCCTGATAGTTATGACCTGGGAGTCTTTAAGTCAAGAGTAAATAGGTTACTTCTAGGCAAGCGTGCTTCATCTTCGACTATATCATCGCTTAACATCAGGTGAGATTATGGTCAAACGTAAAAATGTAAATATATATATATATATATAAATGCAGTTGTTATACGATTTAATTACTGTATATTGGTCCAACTGTTGTTAATCTTTTTTATTGATAATAGGCTCGCATTTTACCACTACACCTGATGAAGATGAAGCACGCTTACCTAGAAGTTTTTTTTTTTTTTTTTTTGTGTGTGGCATCTCGCAGGTCAACCTCTGAGGTTGTCGGCTGCTTAACCGGGCTTGCCTGTGGTTGCCTTAATTAATAAATTAATTAAAGCCTCCAGCCAGGGCTTATTAGAAAACTTACAAACTAGGCGACTACACGCTAAGGGCACCCCCTGTGGGGTACGGACCTCGGCTTAGGGCGTCGCAGTGGGAGGGCAGCTAGGGACAGGCTGGATCATATCATTTTTATTATTAATAAGGGAATTTAAAGCTACTGGCTCAGCGTCGCGGGCTGGCTCTGGCAAGGGTCGGGGCGGACTATTACGGGGACGTCGCGGCGGGCCTCGGCGGCGAGGACGGAAGGACGGTCGGTTTTTGTTTTTGTGTGCCACTGTACTTGTTTCCCTACGGCTCTCTTGGAGCAGGGTGATTGCGTCATCGGGAGTGACAAGGGTATGCCTTGGTCGGCGAATCTTAGAGATACGCGAGGGTTCGTATTGGGCGGCCGATACGATAAGGGGATTCCTATGTTGGATTGCAGTATCAAAGAAACGCTTGGAGACACGTTTCATGAACTGCTGGATGGTGGGCATCTTGAGGTCTACGTGAAGAAGCTCATTTCGAACATAAAAGGGGGCTCCCGTGACTCTACGGAGGAATCGGTTTTGAAGGGTCTGCATCTTGTGGAGGAGGTAGGGCTTTGCGTGTGCGAAAACAACGCAGGCGTAGGTCATGATGGGACGGATGACCGCGGTGAAAATACGCAGCTTGCACCTGAGTGATAACTTGCTGCGGGAGCTAAGAATGAAGTGGAGCCTACCTAAAGCGAAAGCGGCGCGCGAACGTGCCTGCTTTATGTGCTCAGCGAAGGAAAGGTGTTTATCGAGGACCACGCCTAAGTATTTGGCTTGCTTTTCCCAGGGGATCGGCTTGCCGTACATGGTAATCGGACGGGGGGAGGGTGGGTTTATCCGCGGCTTAGAAAAGAGGACTGCCTGGCTTTTGTCTGGATTGACTTCGATTCTCCATTTCCGGAACCACTTGGCCAGAGTGTTTGCGGAAGTTTGGAGAGTGCGAGCGATGGCATCGGGTTTAAGACCGGTATAATAGATAGCCGTATCGTCGGCAAATAGGGCTAGCTGAGTATTTTTATGCTTGGGGATATCGCTAGTGAATAGCGTGAAAACGAGGGGGGATAGTACGGAGCCTTGAGGAACTCCTGCGCGAATGGGATGGGGGGAGGAAAGCTCCCCCTCAATTCGGTAACGAAAAGTGCGATTCGATAAAAAGTCCCGTAGGATGAGCACGAGACGGTCAGGCACGCCGAGTTGGTATAGCTTATAGATTAAGCCATTGTGCCAGACTTTGTCGAACGCTTTCGCTATGTCGAAGAATAAGGCTCCCGTTATTGCGCCCCGTTGGAAGCCGGCGCTGACGTGTTCTATGATGCGGTGGACTTGTTGGATACATGAGTGTTCGGTTCTAAATCCAAACTGCTCATTGGGTATAAGACTCTTTGCTTCGGCAAAATCTTTGAGCCGCTTATATATAAGCCTTTCATAGATTTTACCAAGGACGTTGAGTAAGCTAATGGGACGGTAGCTAGACGGGTCAGACTTGGGCTTGCCTGGTTTGGGAATACCTATGACGGTGGCCTGTTTCCAGGTTGCGGGGAACATATTATTGCTCAATGCACCATTGAAGATGGCAGTCATTAGCACTATAAGCTGGGCGGGGAAAAGTTTGAAAACCCTATTGGTGATGCCGTCGGAGCCAGGGGCTTTTCGCGGTTGGAGACTTTTAATGATATCCTGGACCTCATCAGGAGTGAGGGGGGCCAGTGGATTATCGGGATCTTCGACGGGCGGAAGGGAAGTTCTACGTTCGACTTCGGCGTTCACCATATCGAGGTGGGCTTGGTCTACTGGTTGAGAGCTGGGAGAACACTGGGACTCTAGGCTGTCGGCTAGGCATTCTGCTTTTTCAGAGTTATCGAAGGCGACACTCTTATCGGGACGAATGAGAGGAGGCATTGTGGCCTCTTCAGTGGATCGTAACTTCCTCTGAAGCTGCCAGAAGGCAAGATGGGTGGGCTCAAGTTCGCTCAGCATCTTGTCCCAGCTCGCATTACGCTGCTCGGTAATGCGTTTCCTTACAGCACGCTGTAAGTTGCGCATGTGAGCTTTGTTTGCGGCGCAGGGAAAAGCGCTGTACGCACGGATGGCTGCGTTCTTCTCGGTTATCAGATTCCGTACATCGTCCGGGAGTTTCCAGCGGTGGTCTTCCACTACAGGAACTTCCCTTGAACAATCGTTCAGGACGGATTGTACGTGATTTGTAAGCGAGTCGATCGCCGCCGTCGTGTCAGCGACTGAGACTATGTGGTCAGGAATGGTGTCCAATTGAGGTGACGTGGTGGATTTCAGTTTTTCCCTTACTTTCCTCCAGTCGGTGATCAATTGGGTCGGAGGAGGTTGGGTAGGATCATGGTTACCCGAGCGGGAATCTAGGTGTAGGATAACTGGACGGTGATCCGAGTTGAGCTCGTGAAGCGCTTCTATGGAGTGTAAACGGAGGTTTACATTCTTTAGGAGCGCCACATCGAGGACATCGGGGTTATGGTTGGGGTCGTGTGGGTAGTGGGTGGCAGTCATCGGAGCGATGACGTCGTAGTTTAGGGTCGCGCCTAGGTTATACACGATTCTGCCTCTGGCATTTGTCGTGTTGCTGTTCCAAGCGGGGTGTTTGGCGTTGAGATCGCCCGCTAGTAAGACGGAGTCACTCAGGCCGAAGAGAGTCGTGAGATCGCTGGTGAGTGCGATAGGATCGTCTGAAGCAAGAGACGCGACCGATGGTGGGGGATGGTAGGCAGAGATGATGGTTATCGGAGGATGACCAGTCATGCCTAGTCGACAGGCAGAGTACTCTAGGTGAGAGAGAGGCGCGGGTGGGGTCAGAGGGATGCAGTATAACTCCATTCTATAATAAATAAGGGTACCGCCGCCGTGGCAACGTGTTCTGTCATTGCGAACTAGACGGTAATTCGCAATTTTGGGATCAGCGCGGTGGGGTTTCAAAAGGGTCTCCTGTATAAGGAGGACGTCTAATTGGTGGTCGCGGAGGAATTTAGTTATTTCGGCGCGTTGGTTGAAAATTCCATTGGCGTTGAAAAAACCTAATTTGAGGGATCGAGGCCTAGTGTGGTTTGTGCGTTGGGAATCCATTGGATCAGTCCATCGCATCCATCTGGTCGAGACCTAGCACCACATCACTGTGTGTGCTGAATATTTGGCTGTACATTGCCGTCGTAATTTTGCCGTTATTCTGCTGTTCGGCAGCCAGAAGGGCATCGCGGAGAGATCTGGCTTGGCGGGTCATAAATAACCTATAATGGCGTAGTATAGTCTGGGCGCAAGCCTCGCCATGCGCGACGGGTGAGGGATTGGGCGGTTGTTTGACTGCAGGAGCAGCAGTGGTTTGAGGCGCGGGTTTGTGACTGGCTGTGGGCTCTGTAGCCACGGCTATAGGCAGGATCTGCGCTGCGATGGGTATATCCATCAGTGCCTGCAAAGGTTTGGCAGGGGCCAAGGAGGGAAAGGCTTTTTCGTGGTTTAGCCTGTTCCACGGGGACGGTCTCTGAGGAGCGAGACGTTGGGGAATTTGAGAAGAAGGTGCCTCTCTCTGTTGGCGGGCGTTGGCGCGCTTCGCTAATTTAGGAGCGAGTTTGGGGGCTTTGGGACAGCCGCGGTAGTTTGCCGGGTGACCGGTCTGGCCGCAGAGAACGCAGCTGGGTGGTTCAGAACAGAGGTTTCGGTCTTTGGGCCGAGGGCAGTCCGCAGTGCTGTGCTCGCCCAGACACTTGACGCATCTGGGAGTCGCATAGCAGTTGCTCTGCGCATGGCCATACAGTTGGCAACGGTGGCATTGTCCCACTGTTGCGGTTTTGTAGGGCTTTTCTATTGAGATACCGGATAGGGAGCAAATAGACTTAATCTTAAATATTGGGTGATGACCTTCGGTTGGTTCACAAATGACAAGAACCATGTCGTACAATTCACCGCCTCTCGCTTTATGTAAGCGATGGACGGCGATCACTGGTATACCTTGATCGGCAAGGTCGTCTTTAATATCCTGTACTAGGATTTCTTTAGGGACACGTTTAATAATAACACGAGTAGGCGTGTCCTCGGGGAAGGAGAAAGTGTGAAAGGAAATATTCCTTTCACGGAGGGCGCGATATAGTTCCCTATAGTCGTTCGACGTAGGGACGGTGACTTTAATGCCATTTTGGCAGGCACGGGCGTTTGTGTAGTTGATCTTTCGATCAACACACATCTTGGACACATCAGTCCATTTACCCTTGTCCTGGATGTAAAAGGGGGGCGGAGGGCGTTGCTTCCTTTGGGCTGAGGAAGTTTGGGCTATCGGGCTGGCGGGACGACTATTCTGCGCTCGAGCAGAGGTAGTTGGGACGGGGCTAGCGGGTCGAACGGGCGTTTGAGTTGGGGACGGGGGCGACGCGGTGGTCTTTTTGGCCTTGCTGGCCTGGGAGGTTTTCCCTTTCTTCCTCTTGCCACCGGTGACGACTTGAAAGTCGTCTTCCGAGGACGAGGGGCATGATGACAAATCATTGTCAGAGTTGTTATTGGACACAGGTTCGGTGGTGTCCATTTCACGGAATTCAGGTGCAGCGCACACCTGCGCGGCGTCCATTGTTTTAGGAACAATGGGATTAGCAGGTGGGCCGGAAACAATGGGTGATTTCGGGAATCGGGCGATCGGCACGACTTTGTCGGCGGGCGGGGGCAATAAAGGGCTATCTACCTGGAAGTCGTTCGTTGTTTGACGAACAATGGGATCGGAGTTAATAAATACTTCCGTGAACTGACCTACCGGGATGCCTTGATCGGCAAGCGGGGGAGATAATGGGCTGTCAAGTGCGTCACTAAAATCAGCGACGTTGGCTTCGGTAGCCGGGGGACAATTAGCGATTTCACGCTGGATTTTTCCGCCATATTTGGCGGAAATAGTAGGGTTTTCCCTAAGGATTTCTAACAGAATCTCCAAAATATTGGAGTTCGCCATGATTGGCAAATGGATCAAAAATTGAATGGGGAAATTTTGAAGATTTCTCTCCCGCGGGGGGCCTATTTAAAGCCTAACTGGCCTAACTCCCCGAATGGATGGGTCCGGGGAAGTGTAACCCTCCCAGTCGGGTAGAGACTGGGAGGTGAGTACCTAATGGTGAGCCCTAAGCTTGTAACCGGTCGCCAGTCTTATTGTGCGAACCGGGCCCTATTGGGTCTAGTGCGAAGGGGTAGACACACCCAACCGACACTAGGTGTGTAGCTGAAAAGGAAACTCAGTAACTAGGTTTGACTAGGAGATCCCCCAAGGCCAAAACCTAGCACTCGACTCCAATTTACTGCTTCACCCTGAAGGGGATCAGCGGGTGCATCGGGTCAGCACCCCCTTGGTATTGTTGACACCGTGAGGTTTCCAACCAAGGACCACGAAACTGTGGTTTTACCCTGACGGGGCCAAACCAAATTGTTTTTGACGATACTCTGTTATAGAAACAGGATATCCTTCACCGCCTCGAAAAAGGCGGATCCGGACCAGGCGTCGTAGTCGGCGACTACGAGTGACGTCACGGCGAGCGTGACGAAGCGTAGCGATGACTCAGGCACGGAACGATCGAGAGCGCGGAGCGTTACGACCGTCGCGGGCGAGCGTCGGAAGCGGAGTGCTTACCTAGAAGTAAACTACACTTCTCTTTTATAGTAATATTTAAAAAAAGAGGGAATGCGGGGTGGTTTTAGATAGTAAGAGTCCGAAAGACCTTTTCTCCCACCCCAGGGATGAGGAAGTCCTTGAAACGGGAATCGATCGAAAAGATCTACAAATGTCAGCCGGGACCAAATATAAACAATACTCATACATAAGATACATAAAACTTTCAGGGTGTAACAGCTCGCAAAGTGAATATAACTACCTAAACCTTTCAACAGCAATCTAAATTTAGTTTAGGACACAATGTAGGTATACAACGTGTAACGGAAACCCTATATCTATCCACAAGGGCTGAAGACAACATCTATGCACAATTTCAGCTCAAAATAAGTGACTCAAAAAAAATTATCGGTTTCATATGTTTCTTGAATGCCAATCATAACAGACCTGTCACAGCACTACGAGGGTTAATAACTTTCCACGTGACTTGGCAATAACACGATAATTCTCTTCATTCTTCTTAATTTGAAAGATTCGGTCTCTGGTATCAATGTACCTATTGAAATTTCTAATAAGTTCCACACATGTAGACATAGGATTACATAACCCTTGCCATATCAATTTTTATCATCCAAAGAAGCTGTGCACTTGATATGTATATATCCTTTAAGTTACACGTTGTATAGATTGTGTGCTTAAAACTTATTTTAATAATTGTAACTTGATTGTATGTACGAGTATATCAGGTACATAATCACCCTAAAATATGAGCAATGTTAAATATATTATGTAATATAGGTCAATATGTTAACATATTATATGACCTATCGTTCCACTGACTTACCTACACCACATAGACACCTGTATCGTGTCATGTAGGTGTCTCAACAATGTATGCCGATAAGTCCAAGATCATAACTGATGCCCTCACCACATATTACAGTAGTGATAACACTAAGGAGCCACGGAGCTATCACACACCTGGTATCCTCCGACGTCATTGTCACGCCCACAGTCACAGTGACACGCATGGGTGGTCACGATATGGAAGAATAGGGTGGGTTTACATGAACAAGTCTGGGCGTGGCATTATTAGCTTTGCAGCACAGAACCAGCAAAATGTTTATGGCAAATTATTATAATTATGCTAGAAATGTCCCCATGCTCCCGAGTCGAGGCACTTCGTATTCCACGTGCACGTCAAAGAGCAGTCAGCACCAAAGATGAGGCCTTATGGGGTTAAGTTTGCCGGGGAAAGAAAAAGTTCTACCGAGATGGCACAGTCCAGAACGCTAGGGAAACTGAAGGAACCGCGAGGGTCTTTAGTTAGTTGAAGTCTGACACTCGCTTCTACTCCACTCAGAGCGAGAAGAGAGAAAAACCTGTCCCACTGCTGGCAAAGGCCACTTTTCAACCATTGTTCCCCGTTCTGTCATACTCCTTGCCCATTTTTGAGTAATACATACACATAAACAAGTAATCCCGCCTAGTTCTTTGTGTCTACTGTGGCCGGTTTCGAGACTTCAAGATGAAACAATGATGAAATAATGATGTTTATTTTGCAAATAGGTTATAAATAACACTTTTACACTACTTTTTTTTTCGTAAATGTAATCTAGATGAGGCCAGTCGATGTCTAGAGATGCCGCTCGATGTCCATACGGCAGTCCCATTCAAGCCAAGTGTTGGAAACCATTTAGTCTGTGGTATAATTTGTATTTCTGGTTTTACGATATACTCACCTTACTCACGCACTATACTAGTTTTAATAAAATATCATTAATAGATATCATTGTTAAAAACTTCAAACTTTGCTTTATTTTAATACCAAGCCCAGAGTTCTTATTTTTTTTTCAACTTTAATATCTGTCACCCACAAACTGCGCGTTCACCACTTTTTAGTGTTACAGCTGGAAAGAAGAAATGGCGCAAAAAAAGCTCTCCAGCAATCTTTGTGTCTGCCGGCCTCTGTGTTCTCTACCCATCATCCTTTAAAGCAACAGTGAACAGGCAACTTCTAAGCTCGCTCGTTTCATCGTAGACCTCATCAATCGCTTAGCATCAGGCGTGATCGAGCTCATCCTAAAAAATCTTTTGCTGGAAAATAGCCCCATGTAACCTCATCTTTACTGTCCACCACGTGTCTGTCAGATGTTCGGTGTAACACGATGTTATCATTGGCTGTCGTCATTGTTTAGATTGGCAACCTTGGACCATGTCACGGAATCACGAAAAGCAGTGCATGAGACAATTTCGTGTAGCGTTGAGTAATCTCACTGATATATTTTGTAAGTTCGTGCAGATTACTGCAGCAGTTTGGTATGCTGATTTAGTAGCTTAGTAGATACTCGAAGCTGGAATAGTTTTTATTGAAGAACACTCTTCAATAAAAATTATTCCAGACCCTTGAATAGGGATGTTTCCTGGATAACGCACAAAACGTTTTGGAAATACTTTCATTATGCGTACGGCTAAGGAGCGGAATTCCCTGCCAGAGTCACTTTCCCCAGGTCAAGAGTGAGTGGTTACTTCTAGGTAAGCGTGCTACGTCTTTAACCACATCAATGCTTACCATCAGGTGAGATATTGGTTAAAAGTAAGCCTTTCATCAATAAAAAAGTAAAAAAATATTTGAATACGTGTTTTCAGTTTGACGGATCAAAAAAATATTAAAAGATTTCGTCTCTTAATATTTTTTTTGATCCGTCGTTCTTTCTTCGACGTCATTTCTAGATTAAAGTCTAATAATCTAAGATGTGACGCCACCCAAATTTTAAGGTAATGTATCGTCTTCTTTTTGGTTTAAGTACATGATAAAGTTCCAAATAAATAAAAATCCTTATTTTTGGTAAATAATCTAGCTAACTTATAATGACCGGTTTTGCTGTAGTACCAAGAAGACTGATGTACAAAAACTTCATAACACAGGAATGCGTATACTGCGCTGAACAGGTGTGGAGTTACACTTAAAGACGAAGCACGCAATGAATACGTAAGAGGTAGTTTCAAAATAGCACCTATTGTGGAGAAGCTGATAATATCCAGACTAAAGTGGTACGAACATGTGATGCGGAGAACTCAGAATCATGTAGTGAAGAAGTGCCTTGAAGACGCAAAAGGGAGGGAGAGATAGGCCGCAAGCTAAATGAATAACAAATGTCCAGAAAGACATGAAAGTTGCGACCGGGATACGGGATAAGGCTAGGCCAAAGAAGAAAAATCTAGCGGACTAATGTTTCAAGTTATTTTTTTTTTAATTTACATTTTCGTGAAGGGGCCCGCCTCTGACTGCCTCTGATTGAACACGAGGACTCGGGTTCTCCGTACCCTCACAAAGCACGTTAAGCCGTACATACGATACGTCTTTATGGATACTGTAAAACATGCAATATTTAAAACATTAACGTATAATTAAACCAAAATTAGATGTTAGAATAAAACTAAATGAATGATAATAATAATTACACAGCTATACAACGTGTAATTTAAAGGGTATATACATACCAAGTGCATGGCTTCTTTGGATGATAACAAACGATATGGCAAGGGTTTTGTAATCCTAAGTCTACGTGTTGTAGCGTAAAACCGCTACGGTTAAAACCTCCTCCAATCCTAATCCAAACTTTTCAATAAAAAATTTTTTCTTCATAGCTGTTATTCACATTTGAACCAGGAATCGTGAAAAAATCGTCGGTTGTTTTGCCTTTTGACGGCGTCATTACATTTTTGGGACCCGATATGTGATGGTCGACCTTATTTTTTGTGATTAATATCGAAATTATGAAGTGAAAGTTTTTTTTCTGTTGGTGTAAACCCAATAAAAAATATAAAGTGTACTAGCAAAAGTATAGTCTGTGGGTGATTTTCTGGTTAATTTGATCCCGTTACAAGGCAATTTTTGGCTCCACCCTACGGGCAAGCGACGTCGGTTATCGACGACGGAGGTCGGGGCGCTCTCGCCCGATATCCGAGCACATCCTGTGCCTGAGACGTCCATCTCAAAGGCCTGAAGAGAGTACGAGGTAGATGCGGACCCCGCAGCGCAGTGGCTCCGTGATTTCTACGTTACTTCCCACAGTCGTGTTCAGCCGTCCAGGAATTACCGAGTTTTCGCAGCAGGAGTTCTATTTTAAATAGTGCACCTAATTTGTATATTTCTAATCTAAAAATTCTCACGTCAAAAACTCTTTCTAACCTAAGGCCTATCAAGACGCGTTGGATGCTCTTAGTGTTTTTGTAATTAAAATTACTAATAATGCGTATTCGCCTAGCTATAACCGATTGCAATCGATTTTTTTGTTAGGTAAGTTAAAAATATTTGCATAATACTTTCGATAACATTCTTTTTCTTTCCGCTAAGTTAACCCACGCCATCACTGAAAGGTTCCCAATAATAACCAATATTTAACTTTTTTATATTCTCTAATTAAGTACTTGTTTTCTATCTTTTTCCTTTTAATCAAAATTAAACGTGTTAAGTAGCGGTTTGTGTTTTACTGTGCACTTAATTTTATTTACGCTACAATATGGCGCCCGAATTAAAGTAAGTTTGCATATTAATTATTACTAAAATACCTATTTTTTTTTTGTTATCTCGTGTGTGGTTGCTCTTGAGAGCAATCTTTAATTTTCATCTTTCTTATTGTGAGTTTCAGGTTTTAGAATTGGTCAGATACCCGTATGGAAGTTAAAAGGATTACCTGTCTTGAATGTTTTCCCGATTCATACGACTGGACTACAGAATTGCTAACTGAATTTATGTTCTTTGCTAAATTGTGTGATGTTTGTGAAATTCAATTTTAAAGATTAACTTTGTAACTATACCCAATTTCCAATTCTTTTATTTTCTCCCAAAATGTACGTATCTATTCCGAGTTTTATTTTATCCCAGTAGGTAGCGGTAGTTAGTTTCCCGTAGAGTGCGTTTGATGTGTGGATGGTTAGGCATCGTGACCAAAGGTAAGCTTTTTGAATGGTCGTGTGCTAGTGTCTACCTTTTTATTTTTTAGCCCGTCTGTTTGCTTTTCTGCTATCTGCTAGTATCTGTTTTTGTTGGATTCTTAGCCCAGCGGATTCCTTTGACGTTCATTTTGTTGTCTTCTTCCCGTATCGATATTACGGCACGATATCTAACGATTTCCTGCTAAGTCCCGCTCTCTTTCATTTAATCTATTTCTATTTTGTGTTTAAAAATGTCTGAAGAAGGTTCTATCGGTGAGACTCCTTTACGCGAAAGTATTATTATTTCTAGACCTCCTCCCATTCCACCTAGGCCCACTCCGGGTACTAGTCGTTCTAACTTACCTTCTCCTATGAAATCCGAGGACTGTCCCGGTTACCTTCTAAAACGATTTTCGCTAAGAAAATGGAACATAAATTATACTGGAGATACCAGTGTTCGAAATTTTTTTACCAGTATCGAAGAAGAGAAGGATTCAGACGACATAACTGACAGATATCTGCTTAAACGCTTCCACGTAGAGTTATCCGGTCGCGCCTTGAATTATTATAGGTCAATCCGTCGACCTGATATGACTTACCCCTTATTACACTCCACAAGCAAACACGGTAGAACGTTATAACCAAAGTGTCGTTACTTGTTTGAGCATATTGGTTGGCGAGAACCAAAGGAATTGGGCTAAATTGTTACCCAAGGTCAAACTTTACCTCAATTCATGTATTAATTTAGCCACAGGGTTTACGCCAAACTTTCTCATATTCGGTAGAGAAGTCTGTATGGATTCATCGCGTGCGAATAACCAGACTCTAAGCACTAATTTAGCTGAAAGTCGGGAACAACACGCGAGTAATCTGACTTCGCTCGCCGAGATTTACGCAAAAGTAGCGGACAATCTTTCTTCTGCTTTTCTCCGTAATTCACGAAATTACAATACGAACCGGACGGCTATTACACTTAATGCCGGCGACATTGTATGGAGGCGTAATTTTTCAAAATCGTCAGCTGCTGAATACTTTACAGGAAAGCTTGCTCCTCGTTTCATTAAATGTCGTGTGATCAGAGTCATCTCCATGACTACATATGTCCTACAAGACTGTGATTCTCATCATATTGGACAATATCATATAAAAGACATACTTAAATGAATTAATTTGTTCCATATTCTTAACTTAATCAGCATTACTTATGTTAGGCCATTAGTTTTCAATTAACGACACCTCTTTTATTATTTCGACCCTCATTCCTCCCTGGAGTTAATATTTATTCATAACCATTTCCTCTCATTAGGCGTCGTATTTTTGATTTTGATTTAAGGTCCACCCTCTCCAACTTAACCCTCTCTCTTTAACTTAACCTTCTAACTTATCCCTCTATAACTTAAGCTCTTAAATTTAGTCTTGAGTCGTGTTTGACTTTGAGTCGTGTTTGACTTTGAGTCGTGTTTGACTTTGAGTCGTGTTTGACTTTGAGTCGTGGTTGACTTTGAGTCGTGTTTGACTTTGAGTCGTGTTTGACTTTGAGTCGTGTTTGACTTTGAGTCGTGTTTGACTTTGAGTCGTGTTTGACTTTGAGTCGTGTTTGACTTTGAGTCGTGTTTGACTTTGAGTCGTGTTTGACTTTGAGTCGTGTTTGACTTTGAGTCGTGTTTGACTTTGAGTCGTGTTTGACTTTGAGTCGTGTTTGACTTTGAGTTGTGTTTGACTTTGAGTTGTGTTTGACTTTGAGTCGTGTTGGACTTTGAGTCGTGTCTCACTTCGAGTTTTTATCTGACTTCGAGCTTTTGTGTTCAACTTCGAGTTTTGTTTGACTTCCTTTGAGTTTTCGTCGTATTTTTAAGTTATTTCTTAATCTCAACTCTTATTTGTTTCGGGTTGATTATTGTTCTTTGTTCCTATATATATTTAAGAATATTATTCTAGATCTAGCGTTTGTTTTTCTATTCTAATGTAGGTTTAGGAGACGCATCTGAAGCTCGCACTGTTAACGTCTAAACTGGAGGCCGGCTTTCAATTTTATTCAGTATCAGCTGCACTTCGATGTTGTTGATTTGATGTATTTAGTTTAAAGTTAGTTAGGCTAGTTCATTTAATTTGTATATTATGGTTTTCACTCTTGGTTGATGCTATCCCTTTTGTGTTGTCAGTCTGTTATTGTGTTTTCAATCTATTGTTGTGATGTCAATCTGTTATAGCGTTGTCACCCTCTCACTGGGTTGATACATTCACTTGGGTTGATCTCTCACCTTTCTTTTAGGGTTGTCAACCACCTTTCTTTTAGGGTCGTCACTCACCTTTCCTTTAGGGTTGCCACTCACCTTTAGGGTTGCTACTCTCAATTTTTTTTTACTGGGAATGGGGTACTGTAGCGTAAAACCGCTACGGTTAAAACCTCCTCCAATCCTAATCCAAACTTTTCAATAAAAATTTTTTCTTCATAGCTGTTATTCACATTTGAACCAGGAATCGTGAAAAAATCGTCGGTTGTTTTGCCTTTTGACGGCGTCATTACATTTTTGGGACCCGATATGTGATGGTCGACCTTATTTTTTGTGATTAATATCGAAATTATGAAGTGAAAGTTTTTTTTCTGTTGGTGTAAACCCAATAAAAAATATAAAGTGTACTAGCAAAAGTATAGTCTGTGGGTGATTTTCTGGTTAATTTGATCCCGTTACAAGGCAATTTTTGGCTCCACCCTACGGGCAAGCGACGTCGGTTATCGACGACGGAGGTCGGGGCGCTCTCGCCCGATATCCGAGCACATCCTGTGCCTGAGACGTCCATCTCAAAGGCCTGAAGAGAGTACGAGGTAGATGCGGACCCCGCAGCGCAGTGGCTCCGTGATTTCTACGTTACTTCCCACAGTCGTGTTCAGCCGTCCAGGAATTACCGAGTTTTCGCAGCAGGAGTTCTATTTTAAATAGTGCACCTAATTTGTATATTTCTAATCTAAAAATTCTCACGTCAAAAACTCTTTCTAACCTAAGGCCTATCAAGACGCGTTGGATGCTCTTAGTGTTTTTGTAATTAAAATTACTAATAATGCGTATTCGCCTAGCTATAACCGATTGCAATCGATTTTTTTGTTAGGTAAGTTAAAAATATTTGCATAATACTTTCGATAACATTCTTTTTCTTTCCGCTAAGTTAACCCACGCCATCACTGAAAGGTTCCCAATAATAACCAATATTTAACTTTTTTATATTCTCTAATTAAGTACTTGTTTTCTATCTTTTTCCTTTTAATCAAAATTAAACGTGTTAAGTAGCGGTTTGTGTTTTACTGTGCACTTAATTTTATTTACGCTACAATATGGCGCCCGAATTAAAGTAAGTTTGCATATTAATTATTACTAAAATACCTATTTTTTTTTTGTTATCTCGTGTGTGGTTGCTCTTGAGAGCAATCTTTAATTTTCATCTTTCTTATTGTGAGTTTCAGGTTTTAGAATTGGTCAGATACCCGTATGGAAGTTAAAAGGATTACCTGTCTTGAATGTTTTCCCGATTCATACGACTGGACTACAGAATTGCTAACTGAATTTATGTTCTTTGCTAAATTGTGTGATGTTTGTGAAATTCAATTTTAAAGATTAACTTTGTAACTATACCCAATTTCCAATTCTTTTATTTTCTCCCAAAATGTACGTATCTATTCCGAGTTTTATTTTATCCCAGTAGGTAGCGGTAGTTAGTTTCCCGTAGAGTGCGTTTGATGTGTGGATGGTTAGGCATCGTGACCAAAGGTAAGCTTTTTGAATGGTCGTGTGCTAGTGTCTACCTTTTTATTTTTTAGCCCGTCTGTTTGCTTTTCTGCTATCTGCTAGTATCTGTTTTTGTTGGATTCTTAGCCCAGCGGATTCCTTTGACGTTCATTTTGTTGTCTTCTTCCCGTATCGATATTACGGCACGATATCTAACGATTTCCTGCTAAGTCCCGCTCTCTTTCATTTAATCTATTTCTATTTTGTGTTTAAAAATGTCTGAAGAAGGTTCTATCGGTGAGACTCCTTTACGCGAAAGTATTATTATTTCTAGACCTCCTCCCATTCCACCTAGGCCCACTCCGGGTACTAGTCGTTCTAACTTACCTTCTCCTATGAAATCCGAGGACTGTCCCGGTTACCTTCTAAAACGATTTTCGCTAAGAAAATGGAACATAAATTATACTGGAGATACCAGTGTTCGAAATTTTTTTACCAGTATCGAAGAAGAGAAGGATTCAGACGACATAACTGACAGATATCTGCTTAAACGCTTCCACGTAGAGTTATCCGGTCGCGCCTTGAATTATTATAGGTCAATCCGTCGACCTGATATGACTTACCCCTTATTACACTCCACAAGCAAACACGGTAGAACGTTATAACCAAAGTGTCGTTACTTGTTTGAGCATATTGGTTGGCGAGAACCAAAGGAATTGGGCTAAATTGTTACCCAAGGTCAAACTTTACCTCAATTCATGTATTAATTTAGCCACAGGGTTTACGCCAAACTTTCTCATATTCGGTAGAGAAGTCTGTATGGATTCATCGCGTGCGAATAACCAGACTCTAAGCACTAATTTAGCTGAAAGTCGGGAACAACACGCGAGTAATCTGACTTCGCTCGCCGAGATTTACGCAAAAGTAGCGGACAATCTTTCTTCTGCTTTTCTCCGTAATTCACGAAATTACAATACGAACCGGACGGCTATTACACTTAATGCCGGCGACATTGTATGGAGGCGTAATTTTTCAAAATCGTCAGCTGCTGAATACTTTACAGGAAAGCTTGCTCCTCGTTTCATTAAATGTCGTGTGATCAGAGTCATCTCCATGACTACATATGTCCTACAAGACTGTGATTCTCATCATATTGGACAATATCATATAAAAGACATACTTAAATGAATTAATTTGTTCCATATTCTTAACTTAATCAGCATTACTTATGTTAGGCCATTAGTTTTCAATTAACGACACCTCTTTTATTATTTCGACCCTCATTCCTCCCTGGAGTTAATATTTATTCATAACCATTTCCTCTCATTAGGCGTCGTATTTTTGATTTTGATTTAAGGTCCACCCTCTCCAACTTAACCCTCTCTCTTTAACTTAACCTTCTAACTTATCCCTCTATAACTTAAGCTCTTAAATTTAGTCTTGAGTCGTGTTTGACTTTGAGTCGTGTTTGACTTTGAGTCGTGTTTGACTTTGAGTCGTGTTTGACTTTGAGTCGTGGTTGACTTTGAGTCGTGTTTGACTTTGAGTCGTGTTTGACTTTGAGTCGTGTTTGACTTTGAGTCGTGTTTGACTTTGAGTCGTGTTTGACTTTGAGTCGTGTTTGACTTTGAGTCGTGTTTGACTTTGAGTCGTGTTTGACTTTGAGTCGTGTTTGACTTTGAGTCGTGTTTGACTTTGAGTCGTGTTTGACTTTGAGTCGTGTTTGACTTTGAGTCGTGTTTGACTTTGAGTCGTGTTTGACTTTGAGTCGTGTTTGACTTTGAGTCGTGTTTGACTTTGAGTTGTGTTTGACTTTGAGTCGTGTTGGACTTTGAGTCGTGTCTCACTTCGAGTTTTTATCTGACTTCGAGCTTTTGTGTTCAACTTCGAGTTTTGTTTGACTTCCTTTGAGTTTTCGTCGTATTTTTAAGTTATTTCTTAATCTCAACTCTTATTTGTTTCGGGTTGATTATTGTTCTTTGTTCCTATATATATTTAAGAATATTATTCTAGATCTAGCGTTTGTTTTTCTATTCTAATGTAGGTTTAGGAGACGCATCTGAAGCTCGCACTGTTAACGTCTAAACTGGAGGCCGGCTTTCAATTTTATTCAGTATCAGCTGCACTTCGATGTTGTTGATTTGATGTATTTAGTTTAAAGTTAGTTAGGCTAGTTCATTTAATTTGTATATTATGGTTTTCACTCTTGGTTGATGCTATCCCTTTTGTGTTGTCAGTCTGTTATTGTGTTTTCAATCTATTGTTGTGATGTCAATCTGTTATAGCGTTGTCACCCTCTCACTGGGTTGATACATTCACTTGGGTTGATCTCTCACCTTTCTTTTAGGGTTGTCAACCACCTTTCTTTTAGGGTTGTCACTCACCTTTCCTTTAGGGTTGCCACTCACCTTTAGGGTTGCTACTCTCAATTTTTTTTTACTGGGAATGGGGTACTGTAGCGTAAAACCGCTACGGTTAAAACCTCCTCCAATCCTAATCCAAACTTTTCAATAAAAAATTTTTTCTTCATAGCTGTTATTCACATTTGAACCAGGAATCGTGAAAAAATCGTCGGTTGTTTTGCCTTTTGACGGCGTCATTACATTTTTGGGACCCGATATGTGATGGTCGACCTTATTTTTTGTGATTAATATCGAAATTATGAAGTGAAAGTTTTTTTTCTGTTGGTGTAAACCCAATAAAAAATATAAAGTGTACTAGCAAAAGTATAGTCTGTGGGTGATTTTCTGGTTAATTTGATCCCGTTACAAGGCAATTTTTGGCTCCACCCTACGGGCAAGCGACGTCGGTTATCGACGACGGAGGTCGGGGCGCTCTCGCCCGATATCCGAGCACATCCTGTGCCTGAGACGTCCATCTCAAAGGCCTGAAGAGAGTACGAGGTAGATGCGGACCCCGCAGCGCAGTGGCTCCGTGATTTCTACGTTACTTCCCACAGTCGTGTTCAGCCGTCCAGGAATTACCGAGTTTTCGCAGCAGGAGTTCTATTTTAAATAGTGCACCTAATTTGTATATTTCTAATCTAAAAATTCTCACGTCAAAAACTCTTTCTAACCTAAGGCCTATCAAGACGCGTTGGATGCTCTTAGTGTTTTTGTAATTAAAATTACTAATAATGCGTATTCGCCTAGCTATAACCGATTGCAATCGATTTTTTTGTTAGGTAAGTTAAAAATATTTGCATAATACTTTCGATAACATTCTTTTTCTTTCCGCTAAGTTAACCCACGCCATCACTGAAAGGTTCCCAATAATAACCAATATTTAACTTTTTTATATTCTCTAATTAAGTACTTGTTTTCTATCTTTTTCCTTTTAATCAAAATTAAACGTGTTAAGTAGCGGTTTGTGTTTTACTGTGCACTTAATTTTATTTACGCTACAGTGTGTAGAACTTATTACAAATTCCAATACACTGATACCAGAGACCGAATTTTTCAAATTAAGAAGAACGAAAAGAATTATCGTGTTATTGGCAAGTGACGTGGAAAGTTATTGACCCTCGTAGTGCTGTGACACATTTGTACTTTATTGGTATTAAAGAAATATATGAAACCAATAATTTGGTATCAATTCTTTGAGTCAGTTATTTTGTTAAAACTGTGCATAGAGACTCCATACCAGATGTTGTCTTCAGCCCTTTTGGATAGATATGGGGTTTCCGTTACACGTTGTATACAATTATACATAACAATAACCAATGTTAAATAAATATTTCCTATTATGGAAAATCAAACAAAGAGCTCTTCCTCTCTGCTATCATTTTTAAATTTTGCTGTGCCCGACAGGGTCCATAATTGTTTCTTCTAATTTTTTCTACCTGTATGTGTACATTATGGATTGCAATAAATACTTGAATACATACTGAACACCATTTGGAAATCTTTGACAGTCGTTACAAAATAATGTGCCTGACTGGGTAGAAACCACGACCTGCAGAGCCAAGGCGTATCTGGGGGCACGGTAGTGCCCCCGCCAAGTCGAGCAAAAAAGCGGCATTATCTTGTTACCCAGGTACTGGGTTGTGGTTGTAGTCAGATACGCTGTAGCTCCATTTTTTTTTTTTTTTGTGTGTGGCATCTCGCAGGTCAACCTCTGAGGTTGTCGGCTGCTTAACCGGACTTGCCTGTGGTTGCCTTAATTAATAAATTAATTAAAGCCTCCAGCCAGGGCTTATTAAAAAAACTTACAAACTAGGCGACTACACGCTAAGGGCACCCCCTGTGGGGTACGGACCTCGGCTTAGGGCGTCGCAGGGGAGGGCAGCTAGGGACAGGCTGGATCATATCATCATTATTATTAATAAGGGAATTTAAAGCTACTGGCTCAGCGTCGCGGGCTGGCTCTGGCAAGGGTCGGGGTGGACTATTACGGGAACGTCGCGGCGGGCCTCGGCGGCGAGGACGGAAGGACGGTCGGTTTTTGTATTTGTGTGCCACTGTACTTGTTTCCCTACGGCTCTCTTGGAGCAGGGTGATTGCGTCATCGGGAGTGACTAGGGTATGCCTTGGTCGGCGAATCTTAGAGATACGCGAGGGTTCGTATTGGGCGGCCGATACGATAAGGGGATTCCTATGTTGGATTGAAGTTTCAAAGAAACGCTTGGAGACACGTTTCATGAACTGCTGGATGGTGGGCATCTTGAGATCTACGTGAAGAAGCTCATTTCGAACATAAAAGGGGGCTCCCGTGACTCTACGGAGGAATCGGTTTTGGAGGGTCTGCATCTTGTGGAGGAGGTAGGGCTTTGCGTGTGCGAAAACAACGCAGGCGTAGGTCATGATGGGACGGATGACCGCGGTAAAAATACGCAGCTTGCACCTGAGTGATAACTTGCTGCGAGAGCTAAGAATGAAGTGGAGCCTACCTAGAGCGAAAGCGGCGCGCGAACGTGCCTGCTTTATGTGCTCAGCGAACGAGAGGTGTCTATCGAGGACCACGCCTAAGTATTTGGCTTGCTTTTCCCAAGGGATCGGCTTGCCGTACATGGTAATCGGACGGGGGGAGGGTGGGTTTATCCGCGGTTTAGAAAAGAGGACTGCCTGGCTTTTGTCTGGGTTGACTTCGATTTTCCATTTCCGGAACCACTTGGCCAGAGTATTTGCGGAAGCTTGGAGAGTGCGAGCGATGGCATCGGGTTTAAGACCGGTATAATAGATAGCCGTATCGTCGGCGAATAGGGCTAGCTGGGTATTTTTATGCTTGGGAATATCACTAGTGAATAGCGTGAAAACGAGGGGGGATAGTACGGAGCCTTGAGGAACTCCTGCGCGAATGGGATGGGGGGAGGAAAGCTCCCCCTCAATTCGATAACGAAAGGTGCGATTCGATAAAAAGTCCCGTAGGATGAGCACGAGACGGTCAGGCACGCCGAGTTGGTATAGCTTATAGATTAAGCCACTGTGCCAGACTTTGTCGAACGCTTTCGCTATGTCGAAGAATAAGGCTCCCGTTATTGCGCCCCGTTGGAAGCCGGCGCTGACGTGTTCTACGATGCGGTGGACTTGTTGGATACATGAGTGTTCGGTTCTAAATCCGAACTGCTCATTGGGTATTAGACTCTTTGTTTCGGCAAAATCTTTGAGCCGCTTATATATAAGCCTTTCATAGATTTTACCGAGGACGTTGAGTAAGCTAATGGGACGGTAGCTAGACGGGTCAGACTTGGGCTTGCCTGGTTTGGGAATACCTATGACGGTGGCCTGTTTCCATATTGCGGGGAACATATTATTGCTCAATGCGCCATTGAAGATGGCAGTCATTAGCACTATAAGCTGGGCGGGGAAAAGTTTGAAAACCCTATTGGTGATGCCGTCGAAGCCAGGGGCTTTTCGCGGTTGGAGACTTTTAATGATATCCTGGACCTCATCAGGAGTGATGGGGGCCAGTGGATTATCGGGATCTTCGACGGGCGGAAGGGAAGTTCTACGTTCGACTTCAGCGTTCACAATATCGAGGTGGGCTTGGTCTACTGGTTGAGAGCTGGGAGAACACTGGGACTCTAGGCTGTCGGCTAGGCATTCTGCTTTTTCAGAGTTATCGAAGGCGACACTCTTATCGGGACAAATGAGAGGAGGCATTGTGGCCTCTTCAGTGGATCGTAACTTCCTCTGAAGCTGCCAGAAGGCAAGATGGGTGGGCTCAAGTTCGCTCAGCATCTTGTCCCAGCTCGCATTACGCTGCTCGGTAATGCGTTTCCTTACAGCACGCTGTAAGTTGCGCATGTGAGCTTTGTTTGCGGCGCAGGGAAAAGCGCTGTACGCACGGATGGCTAACGCTGTAGCTCCATATAAAACACTCAGTTTTATCCGGATAGCCTGGAAGCTGACACTATTATCTATAAAAAAAACTATCATAGTTGAGACAAGCAAAAGATCATTATTATTATGTTGGTAACCTCAGTGACGGATTAAATAGATTATTATTTCAGGAAAATATTCAATAAAAAAATACATTTTTTTTTTATTGATGACCATTTCGCCTGATGGTAAGTGATGATGTGGTCGAAGACGGAGTATGCTTACCTAAAAATAACCTATTCACTCTTGACTTAAAGACCCCTAGGTTATAGCTATCGGGAAACACAGACTCCGGCAGGGAATTCCACTCCTTAGCCGTACGCACAATCAAAGTATTCCCAAAACGTTTAATGCGTATGGGTGGGATGTCCATCATTTAACGATGGCCGTTTGTCTTGTAGTCCGATGATGGATAGTTAATTAAAAATAACTTTATTTACAAGAAATTTCACTTCATAGTTGATAACGAAAGTGGCACAGTGAGGTATGTCGGACATCGCCGGTTTGGTTACGTTAACCTCGAGTTAATCGGCTGGTTATTGTTCGAGTAAACAATAGTGATTTACTAATTGGGTTAAACTTTGTTTTTTTTTTTTTGTTGTTTTCCCTGTAAGTTCATCTACATCTATAAATACAATCATAAATATAAATAAAATAGAAGTGCCTCTCTGTGATATCGAGATATCTGTGTTATGCCAAGTTCTTACAGTTATTTTCAAGATAAAATACCAACTCTCGAGGAGCTCACAACCGCATAGGTGGGTCTTTAAAGGTTAAGCAGAAGTCTATGGATGGGTGCCCATACTAACATAGCAAGACTCCTCCTCGGGAAGCAGGTTAAGCAGTTGGTCCCGGCTAAGTAGATAAATTATGAAACACAAATGATTTTTTTAATGTTATCTGTTTGTCTTTCTGTTTGTCCGCGCTACCGTCTTAATCGGTTGAACGGATATTAATCGAACTGTCACTGGAAAATAGAGGAGGTTATAAGGCAACATGGTGACTACACGGATTCGAGGAGTCAGGGTGTACGCGTGAAAAACCACGTAGGTAACATTGCCACCCCCGCATTGGTACCCATAATTATGATTTAACCACTATAGACTATACAACATGTAATTTAAAGGGTATATACATACTAGTGCACGGCTTCTTTAGATGATAACAAACGATATAGCAAGGGTTTTGTAATCCTATGTCTACATGTGTGGACCATATTAGAAATTTCAATACATTGATACCAGAGACCGAATTTTTCAAATTAAGAAGAACGAAGAGAATTATCGTTTTATTGGCAAGTGACGTGGAAAGTGATGACCCTCATAGTGATGTGACACGTTTGTTATTATTGGTATTCAAGAAACATATGAAACCAATAATTTGGGGTCAATTCTGTGAGTCACTTATTTTGAGCTGAATCTTTGCATAGAGACTCCATACCAGGTGTTGTCTTCAGTCCTTTTGGATAGATATGGGGTTTCCGTTACACGTTGTATACAAAAGAGATGTTGACATCTGAGTTTGATTCAATGTTCCAACTCAGAGTAGTCAGTAATGGAATACAAGCCTCATCTAGTTCAAATTACAAAATAAAACGTGTTATTTAATAAGTATCATATATCAATATGCAAAAGAAGTATCATTTACTAGTTTACGAGAGAAAAAAATTGCGGGAAAAGCTGTTAAAGAGATTAATTGCGAAAATTCAGCTGTGGTCAGTGCGTTCACTTTTCGGATGAGTGAGTACTGTCTGCAAGCTTTCATAATAATATAATAATATAATCTTTATTTGCACTAAAAATTATTACATAAAACCAGTTGAGTCTCTGACTCCCGTGCTAGGTGATAAACCTGTGTTACAGGAGCCAGTGCCCTCTCCCGGGAGGAAATGAAAGGGTTAAATTAAAATGAAAAACAAAAAACTACTTAGTTAAATTTAAAGATAAAGACAAACATTATACCAAAGAGTTTATGTGATTGCGTGTTGCGTACTTGTGTGTGTGTGCGTGTTTGTGTGTGTGTATGTTTGTGTGTGTGCGTGTTTGTGTGTGTGTGTGTGTGTTTATGTGCGTGGGTGAGTGAGTGAGTATTCGTGAACGCGAGTGTGTGTGCCTGCGTGACTACTAATACTAAATCTCCTCTGTCAGATGAGACATATGCGGTGTGATCATTTATGTAGTATAAAGAGGTGTAGTGTCAGGAGGAAGTAGTAAGAATATTTTCCGTATCCTCGTAACTCAAAGACAGCAACCACGGAATAAGTAGTTGCTTGACTTTATGCCTACAAAGAATATAAATAGCCAGTTTTTTATTAATTTTATTATAAACTATTGAACTAAGGGCACAATAATGGCGCCGTGCTAGTGCAGAACGACAAAGTTCATATTACCTTTAAAGATTAAGTAAACCCAAAGGGTAACTAAAAGGAGCCTGTAACAAAGCCACCGTCTGTCTGTCACTTAAAATTAAACAGTTGAAATTTTCACAGATAATTTGAAAAGAAAGTTGTAATTTTTCATTTGTATATAAATATTTATAACTTTTACACGGCACTTTTTTTTCAAAAAACCATATAGATAGTAAACTTTATTACGTTGTTTCCTTTTTCATTTCCTTCTACATTTTTAGCCAAGGTCCTGCAGTTACACTTAAGTTTAGCCAGCTAAAGATAGAAGAAACTAACATTAACACCTCCTCGAAGTTAGACCTAAGTTTAGCTGGCTAATCTTAAGTTTATGTTCACACCCACCTTTAGCCGTAACATAGATACCATAAAAAAGAAACACCGATATAAAATCTGAGGTTGAGGTGTCTTTTGAAGTCCATACCATCAAAACTACCGGTCCAATCATATGACGAAAGAAGCTATTAAGTATTTGACTCTGGTCTCTCATTTCTTATATGACAAAAATATTGTAAAGCGTAGGTACTCCTTTTCGGTCGTTTATAATGCAAGATATGAAAGTATCTTTTGTACAGCTTCACGAATTTTTTATAATATTCCGGGGCCTATTAGAATAATTCCGGAAATGGGAAAATCACTGCTTCAATATAGTCTCCCTCGGTCCTGGTGCATTCAGCGGCCCACTGATATCTACCTACGTAATTGTTTTGATTTATTTTTATATTTTTCATATGTATGTATGTAATTCTTATTAATGCAATTATGCAATTTAGAAAAAAATATGTTGTAATGTAATTTAATTTCTTTTATAACTATTGAATGCCTGTGATCCACAATAAAAGATTTGAAATCATTTAGGCTAAAAGGTTCTCAAGGCGAATGGAAACATTTGCTAGGTTTCGCTACGCACAAACAGATATGATTCAATTTATCATACGATATTATCAGCCTACCTAACGACGAAATAACCTTGGTTTTTCGTTAGTAACGCTGAAGCGATAATGCTATCTTGGCAAGTAACGGCCACACAACGATCGCAGGTTTCAGTCCGAGTAACGAACAGATAATCTCACTGGTGAAGCAATATCGCGCGTTATTTGCGTACAACGCGTGATGTTTTTATCATTTATCAAAAAAACTTACGTAATGTTAAGAATATAAAGCCTATTTTATTAGATAGCAGTGAGAAGATTATTTCGGTACATTTTTCGCTGGACGGATGATCAATGATGACGGAAGATTCTGCAAGAGAGGCTTCTTGCTTTTCTTTGGGTCTTGGTTTCTGGTCTTCATCCCAGCACGGGACTGTCGTACGTGGGCCATAGCGGAAAACGCTCCAATCAGCCAACCTTGCTCCAGAAGGAAATCAGATCTATCGGTCTATTCAGGATATGTTGATTTCTATGCACTCAAGGAGCACTTACTCTGACCTTTCCTCCGTCTGCATGCATGCTCTGCATAGGGGATTGTCCGTTATACCTATCGTGTGAGTCAAAGGACATCCTCCATTTTGGTCCAAATACGAAAATGGCGGCCAAAGAAAAAAAATACAATATCTTGTTAGAACGTGTTCTCCTTAACATTTTTTATTATGGCACCAAAACTGTGTGACCATTGCCCTCGGTTTTATTTGAGTTAAAAGTCGCACACATTTTTCTTAACATGAATTGTCAAAACAAAGGATTTAGCTTGAATAGAAACTTCTAGGTAGCTGCCGTTTATCTCCACGCAATGTGATGCACGCTGAATGACCTGCCCCGCTCCGCGCATCACAATCTCCCTTTACAAGACAGCTCATCAGAAGAGTTCACTTCTGTTCAAATAATGGACATAGTATCAACGTTACAGAGACATATTATTCAGGACCACATTAACTTTGAACAATATGAAAATATGGTACCGGACGAGTTCCATACCTGGACTGGAATACTTCAAGACCAGTCTGTCGAATTGATGGAGGGTTTGCCAAGCTTGAGGTCAGTTACTAAAAAAATACTATTTTGGCGGCAGTATTAGTTAAGTTGAGGACTGGAGACTCCAATGTTAGACTAGCAAATATTCTCAAATGTGGTGAATCAACCTTCCAAAGGTGGTTGCAGATTGGACGCGATGCGTTTTTATAGGATTTTGTACCCTTAAACCTTGATTTTGATCACATAACACGTGAGAACGTAGCACTAAGGAACACGTTAATATCAAACCATCTATTCGGGAATCCCTTGAGCCCAGAAGTTGAAAGGAAGGCGATAATAATTTGTGATGGTACGTACATATATTTGCAAAAAAGTAGCAATTACTTTTTTCAGCGACAGTCTTACAGCCATCACAAATATAGAAACCTCCTGAAACCATTCCTCTTGGTTTGTTGCGATGGACATATTATTGAGGTAATTGGACCGTATGCTGCCGTCACATCCGACGCAGAAATCATGAATGGTATGATAAGATATGTAGACAGTCCATTCCTTTGGTTTTTTAGGACCGGAGATGTGTTTATTTTGGACCGTAGCTTTCGCGATTCTGTGGCAAACCTAGAGTCTTGCGGTTACATACCACATATGCTAGCAACAAAATACCAAAATGAAACACAACTCACAACAGATCAGGCAAACAAATCAAGGCTGATTACGATTTGTCAATGGGTGGTGGAAGTAGTGAACGGCCGATTTAAAAGAGATTTTCGGCTGTTACGAAATATATACAACAATAGAGCCGCTAGAAACATGTTTGATTACTTCAGAATTGCAGCAGCCATTTTAAGTAAATACCATGTTGTAATTGAAAATAATTCACATTCTTCAGACATTTTGGAGATAATAAATGAAAACATTAATACGCCAAATGTATTAGCAAACCTGGTTAATCGCCATAATTATAATCGCAGACGAGATCAGTTCACCATAATGACAGCAGATATGCCAGAGTTCGTAGATTTTCCTAGGCTGAGTAAAGAAGATCTCTTTTTATTCGCTCTTGGCGTATACCAATTAAAACAGGCCTAAAGCTACTATGGTGAACATATCCTTCAAAACGGATCGTTTTCAATTGAGCTCAGTAATGAAATGCCAAATGAACACTTGGAAGAGTTAAAAGGAACAGATCTGTGGATGATACGAGGACGAGTGCAATCTCGACATGTCCGAGCTCGCCAATATTATACCTACATCGTAATAGACAGAACATCATCCAGTCGAAGTGCAATCCGTCACTATTATTGCACGTGCATAATAGGAAAAAGAACGATTGGGTGCTGTTCGCATATTATGTGCATAATATGGTACATGAGTTACGCTCATCATTTACAGGTGTTATTACCCCCAGCTTTGGGATTAGAGAACATTATTGTAGTTCCAGACGAGGATGATTTTCTTCTTTAACCATATGTTTTGTATTAACATTCTTGTAAGACGTACATGTATTTTTGGAAATAATAAAGGGTTCATTAACAATTGAACATATGATACAATTATATTTTTAATTGTAGAAATTCACATAAAACACAATAACACAATAAAAAACCACTACAGGCAGGCTGTATTTTCTCAATATTGTATTTTTTAAACTATGGTAATGCTATAGCAGTACAATTCTTTTTTTAAATTCATTTCATAGAAAATGTGTGATAAAAAAAATGAACTCAAATAAAAGCGAGGGCAATGGTGTTTTCTTTGGCCGCCATTTTAAAATTTGGACCAAAAATGTATGGAACGTGGATGATGTCCTTTCTTGCTCTCGCTCCAGACGCCGCCGCCGCGGGCGTTGGGGATCGCGAACCGATCGCGTGTTTCACGCGCGCCTCAAAACGCAGTCAGCAGCATTGATGAGGCTTGACGGAACCATTTCCTTTCTGGGGTTGCGGGAATACCGCGACCCAGGACCACATGGAAAGTTTTCGTCGAGTTTTTAGTCAGTAGAAGTCTGACACTCCCTTTCACTCCACCCACAGCCGGCGGAGTCATTTGCTGATTTTCCCACTGAAAAAAAAATACCTATCGTGTATTAGTGTTTGTTTTGTGAGCAATGCCCGGTGATGAATAATAGAGTAGGTACTCGGAAAAGATCTTCCTACTATTCTGCAGGCAAAGCTTAACGTTGTCAAACACTCGTCACGTGTGCAGTCAAAGAGTATGTAATACACTATGTTTTATGTGCAGTCTGTCAATCTGTTCAACAAATTACCAGCAGAATTAAAGAATATCCAGAATGTGAACATGTTTAAAAATAAAGCCTATTACAGCATTGACGAATATTGTAATGACAGAAAATCTTATAACTAGTATTAAATTAAATTTAAATACCTATGTGTAAAAATTTTGACATTAAATGTTTTTTGTAGCATTATCTGCTAGGGAATTTATTCTGTTATAATAATTATTTATTGCTTATTTGTGTGTACTTACTGTGTAAATATTTCAACACAAATGTATTTTTGTTATGAAATAAAGAACTTGAACTTGATGGTCCTAGTCACTCATTACTCGGAGGCTCTGGAGATCTGTCTTGAAGACGCTGTGCTGATGATCTGATGAGGGCTGCGAGCAACCCATCTCCTTTAAGGAGGCATGCAGAAGACATGTACATTTACTATATATGGCCTGAAATACAAATTTTACAGGTATAAACCTACATCAGGCAGGTCGGTACATTACAGTAAACATTGTATTTCAACGCGAGTTTTTTCAAGCACTTAGATTTACCCTTTAAGAACTATTATATATATTTACTTTCTGGACTATATGTACTTCACTGTAAACACGTTTTTTTTTTTTTTAAATATTATTTATTTAACGGAAAATTCCTTTATCTGTAATGAATCAATCAAATTATTTATTTTGGGCAAGTTTGCTCATACAAATGAAATACATCCTGATTCCTATTATTACAATAACTAATACATATCACGTAACCTGCAGAAACTGAAATGTTACACAAGTTATCGCCGTCGTGTGGCGTGTCCGGTAACCAGTCTCGAAAACGAAACACGCTCGAACATTATGTATACCGTATACCTCTCTGCCAAAATACTTCCTTCATGAAAGTCGACAGATGTTCGGTCGGCGTTCTCACCACAAAAGAATTAAAATTAGTTCAATGATGAGACTCCAGCCATTCGACCTGTAACCACCATGGTAACTCCTTAGGTTGAGTTCTTAGTTGAGCTGCACGATAATTGACAAATGCTTGCACATGTCTAGACAGGTCCGCTCAAATCTGTGTGGTTATTTCCTCAAAAGAGCACCACAGACATGAACCTACATGCTTTTAAAGAGACGAGTATGGACTTTAAAAGAGATGTTGACCTTTGAGTTTGTTTCGGTGTTTCTTCTCAGAGTAGTTATAACTACTAACTATAGTTAGGAATCACCGGCCTCATCTAGCTAAACTAAAGTTAACACGCAAAAAACATGACGTGTAAAAGTGTTATTTATAACCAATTTACAAAATAAATATTTCATCTCATTTTAACTAATTCTACAGGCCAACGCTTGCTCAGAAGAGATTTCTCCGTACCTCCAAACCACGTTAAACCATTGGTTTCACTGTCATCTTTATACAAGGTGTAACAGATTAAGCGCAATACCTCAGACACCCCAATTATTGTAGAATATTAAATTATAAGTCTTAAACAACGTCCGTAACTAAATAAATTGAAACCAAATTTGACTTTTTTTTATAAAATAGTTATCCTTACTAAACGCAAAATGTATGTGCGTCATACAATATCCTTACGCAGACGCATACACTCATGCAATGTTAGCGGCCACACGCACACGAGCGCATTTCCTTGAATTAAGGAGTGTATTATTTGTCATGTCATTCCATTTTAAGTTAAATGAAAGATTTTTCCGTCAAAATTTCACACCTATTTTTTTATGACGGAAATCGATTCAGAAGCCAATTCTGAACCAACTACTGTCAGGAATTGCGTTTATTCTGTTACGCGTTATATTTTCTACATTTAATAATGGTAGTCAGGTAGCCATACAATCTGGCACTAGCCCTACCAGGCGCGTACATAGGATTATGACAGGGCATGCGGCGGAGTAAAAACACACAAAAACTTCTTCTTTTATAGATTTTTAGCATAGCCACAGCCACGCATCGCCACCATGCTACGATGCGTGGCTGTGGCTATACTAAAAATCTATAAAAGAAGAAGTTTTTGTGACCGATTACTCACAAAAACTTCTTCTTTTATAGATTTTTAGCATAGCCACAGCCACGCATCGCCACCATGCTACGATGCGTGGCTGTGGCTATGCTAAAAATCTATAAAAGAAGAAGTTTTTGTGTGTTTTTACTCCGCCGCATGCCCTGTCATAATCCTATGCACGCCCCTGAGCCCTACCAAGGGTTATCGTGGTACCAACTTCTAAGTTACAAAACACAAGACGCAACACAACAGACAAGAAGCCGATCTCAACATATCGCACTCTCAGAATGATAATAATAATAATAAATAATTAATAATAATAAATAAATAATATAATAATAATAATATATATATAATTATTAAATATTATTATTAATAATTATTATTAATTTATATGTATATATTGAAAATAAAGAGAATAATAAATCATATTTTTTTTTAGGAATATTTAAAAATGTAAATAATATGTATGTAAAGTGTAATAAATGAGAATAATAAATAATAATAATAAAAATAAATTGTATTTTTTGGATTTGAGCAGAATAAAGCAGCATTGAATAAATTATATTCATATATCTCAAGTGGCAAATGTATAAGCTGTCTATCTATAACTCGTAATTCAGATGCCTATTTCCACGGCAATTCAGAGTAATGTTTCAGGCCAGTTTACATCAAAATCTGAAATTACACGAATTTAGAGTTAGGTCACTTTCATTCTAAGAGTGCGATATGTAGTTCGGAAAAGACTGAGTAGATGAAGGTGGCTTCCATAGGTCTCAGATTTCCTTTTTCTTGCTTATAGTAGTAATGCAATCACCACGTTGCGTAGTGCTCGTATTGAAGTAGATAAAATTCCAGCAGACACACGTGAAAGACCTTTGTTTAAAAATAACAGTCTCACGATATCTTCAAATCAACCTTTAACCCGATTGGGCTAAGAAAAACACGCCTACAAAATAATATTCTAATTAATTCACTAATTATAGAAACAAAATACTTAAATTACCTTATTTACAGTATACAATTTTAATGACGTGTTTATTAACTGTATCCGAACGAGTTCAAATGGTCGAAAACAAGTGACAATTTAATGAAGAAGTTGTAATGAAATCTTTTAGAATAATAACGCATAGAAACCTAGTACGAGTGCAAAAAGTGAGGCAACTAAAACTTAGCCATTATGGCTAACTTTTCTCGGCGAGCCGTCAGTAGTCAAGGTCACATTCCGCCGAACAGAGCTCGCAAGTAAAATAATAATTTAAAGCGACTGTTTGTAGCGTAAATGGATGTCATAGTCCTTCAGGAAAACAAAAAATGTGTAATCAAATTAGATTTCACAAGTGAATAGTTATATTTTATGCATTATTTTTACGTAAATCGATCATCAAACAAAAACTCTAATAACCTAACTTATCACAATTCAATGTTGCTATCAGTGAGGAAAAAACCCCATATTGCTTTCTTTTGTGCTTATTTTTGTTTTTACCCGACTACGGCAAAGCCAAAGGAGGGATATGATATCAACCGTAACAAAACAGTTAATAACGTGTGACTGCGGCTTTTATTATTGTTCTGTTCTTGTTTTGCCAGTAACCTTGTTTATTTCAGCATCCTGAAAATCTTGTTTCATACTTTTTCAGCGTCGATTTTTTTGTCGTAGTCGGGTTTTAGTTTTTACTTTTTAAGAAATATAGTTTTGGCGGCGATTATGTGTGTGTCAAACTAAACTATATTTATTTACAGCTACTACCTACAGTGTTTTAAAACTATAAGTTGCTGTTAGTTCGAAGACTGGCATAATAAAGATTACAATTTTATTGATTAAGTGTTTTTTTTTCATTTAAATAATATTGTCAATTATATTTTTCTATTTCATAAATATAACACATACTCTTAATTGATATCAAACGAGATGTTTCAAGCAATTAATACATGTCTATAATATTATTATAACGCATCGCACATCAAACCTTCTAAACGCAATGATCGATATTCCATTTCGTTTACCTTCCGTAAAAAATATGTCATATAAGTCATATTACATGAAAAAACATCATCTTATCCAGTTTCATAATACAAAAATACTTGATTTGATCCAACAACATAATAATGCGGTTTTCCATTTTTCTGGGTAATGGCCTGAAATTGTGTCACTGAAAGCTATATTTGTGTGCGTTTGAGGAACGTAGACACATTCGGCTCAGGCACACAAAGAAAATGAAGTAGACACACGAAATCGCTCGTGTTTTGTTCTAGACGCCGTTTCTATGCGTTATTATTCTAAGGAAATGAAATCCCTTGTTTTTACACAGCGTAAAAGGCTCATGGAGTTCCAAATATTACAGGGTCGTAAGTGATGTGCTGGATAAAAACTGGTGGAGTGAGATCATCCTCTAGATACAATCCTGACGCTGTCCACGATCTTCAGAAGTGAGTAGAGTTACCAAACTTCAAAAACCCCGAATATTTGGGTAAAATTGTAACGTTTCTCTGGAGGATGTCGAGGAAGGAATATATTTTTGAAATTGAAAATAAAAATAACAGTTTTATGTTGTCTGTACGGGTTTTACTCGAATTTTTATTGGGTAAATCCCCCCGGAAACCCGTACGGATAGCACCAGAAAGAGAGAAAGTTAGTTCGTTCGTCAGAATATCCGGGTTAATACTAGTACGTAGTAATACTAAAATAGTAATTCTAGCTTTTAGCTTATTTTTCCTTAAAAAACCTTATTTTGCCACATATATTAGTTCTAATTAAATAAAAGTGGCCATTCGCAGACCAACCGAATACACAAAACTTACGTAAAATAAATGACGTGTAAAAGTGTTATTTATAACCTAGTTGCAAAATAAACATCATTATTTAATCACAGCACACGAAAAAAAACTTAATAATCAGTCAAGCAGTTTCGGAGGAGTTCGATAACAAACGCTATGACATAACATTTTTATAAACTGATTAGGTAAAGAGTAAGTAAAGAGTTTATCGAAAACCACCAAGCCCGTTTCATTATCGGACTACAAGTCGAACGGAAAGCGCCATCGATACATGGACATTCCACCCATACGTTGAACGTTTTGGGAATACTATCATTGTGTGTACAGCTAAGGAGTGGAATTCCCTGCCTGAGTCTGTATTTCCTGATAGCTACAATCTTGAGGTCTTTATGACAAGATGAAGCACGCTTGCGTAGAAGTAACCTAACTTCTAGGTAAGCGTGCTTCATCTTCAACCATATCATCGCTTACCATCAGGTGAGATAGTGGTTAAACTTCAGCCTATCATCAATAAACAGAAAACATTGGCCAAGGGCGACTCAGACTCGCCCATGAAGGGTTCCGTAGTATCCAAATAACTTTGTTCTTCATAGTATTTGTATGAATTACAAAGTTATATTTGCGGTTTTAGAAAATATGCTATATCTCAAAATCTGCTGACCCGTTCTTATACAAACCAATTTTCATTGAAAGTTTACATTAAGATCTACAGCATATATGTTTTTTAGATTTTTCCCTCTGCAACTTCAACTTCAACTGTCCCCCGGGGGACTCACATTTTACCACTTTGGAAGCGTATATCTTTTAAACGATTGACTTTATGTAAAAGTGGTTTTAGAAACCTCAATGTCATTTTTAAAGACCTTTCTATAATTATCACATACGCATAGGTTTCATGAATAAAAATATTTTCAGTTTCAGTTCTATGTTTGAGGAGTCCCCCTTAATTTTTAATATATTTTTCTTATTTTTCTTACTATCGGAAAGCGGTTCACAGAATACATCTACTTACTAAGTTTTGTGTGTATAGTCCTAATAGTTTTGGAATAAAGCTGTGACATACGGACGGACGGACAGACAGACATGACGAAACTATAAGGGTTCCGTTTCTTGCCATTTGGCTACGGAACCCTAAAAATAGATAAACATTTACGTTCGTTACGTTATTTATGGTATCTTCTTCTTCGTCGTGTTCTTCATTGCTGAAGGTCGTGTCTCTTATGAGTGCTGCGTCGATAATAGTAATGCAGATGCAACAACATTCCTCCACGGCTCCAAATCCAATACGGCGGACGACCCAAAAATTTGCGAAGTAATTAATTTCTGTGTTGTAAATTTTTTTTAATCAATTTTATTTTATTTAGTGTTAATAATAATTCCTATTTAATTAATATCTTTTTTTGTCACTTTTTTATTACTATTTATTTTTTTCCTCTGGCGGGCAGTTTGATACTAGGCAACTGACACGCTTTTTGGTGGCGAGTTTAATAATTAAAATTTAAAGGTTTTTTATTTTTAGCATGTAGCACGATATTAAACGTTACAATATTATTTTATGTATGTATTTAATACACTACACATTCATTAATATTAGTTTATTTACCCTCGTCCGTGTGTCACTGCTGGGTGCCAACTGAAAACCAGCGCGGGGTGTCTTTCGCCCAGCAAATGCTGAGTTGGTAAGCCTTTCGGTGTAGACATGCTCAGCGAAATTCTTAGTGTTACATTTTTTTTTATATTTGTAATTTTCTGTTGTTGTGTGTGTTTATCACCGAATAAATGGTTTTCAATTTCAATTTCAATATGGGATATCAAATGAAAGGTTTTACTGAAAACACAACGAAAATAATAAGGAAAAGTTTGACAATGAAAACAATTTCATTTTATAAAATATGATATTTAATATATTTTCTACTTATTACAGACCTTTTTTTTTAAATAAAAGAACTAGCAATCTTATTAACCCCTCCAACTAAGCTAAATATGCTTGCTTGGAGTGGGTTCACGGCAATAGTGTAATGGGTGGGGTTCGAACCTGCGACCTCACGATCGTAGAATCTAAGGCCGACACCTTGGCTATTGGGCTATCGTCGCTAAAATCTTATTCTTTTTTACGAATATTATAAATGCGAAAGTTTGTGAGGAAAACTACTGAACGGATTTAAACGAAATTTGTTCTGTAGATAACCCTCTCAAGCGAACAAAGTAGCTTGCAGAAACTAGTGTTTTGCTATACCTATTCATTGAGAACCTGTGGTGTTGACTGAAAACTGTCTTTGGTAGGCTACGGATTAGAAATCGCGGAAGTCGACATTATGTAAGAATATAACGGTACTAAAATCTAATCAACACATGACCTAGTTATATGAAGCCTTATCAAATATCCGTGTACCACAACCGATTTTCATGAATAGTAAAAACTATAGATTAGATAAAACTATTTCCAACACAATCAAACAGACGACTTAGATAAATAAGTAAGTATTTCAAGAAAACCTTGTAGAGTGCATGAACATAAAAAAGGTGGTTTTAATTAAATCAAGATTCGTGGCAGAATAAATCCTACATACTTGACAAGCATATTTAGCTTAGTTTGAGAGGTTAACAAGATTGTTAGTTATGTGAATTCTAATCACATTTCGTTTTTTTTTTAATAAGGCCTTCTTAAGATTAAGAAACCGTGCTATTCCCGCGACTTTGACAGCGTGAAAATTTTGCATATTGTTACGCCAATCGTTTAGTGAAGTACGTCGAGAAACTTTGAAGTAAATCTAGAATGTTCGAGACACTAACGCCATCTAGCGGCGAGTAGCAGTACTGAGTATCTCGAGTAGCTTCGAGAATATTCTTAGCAGTGTAGGCGGTGAGTCGATTTTATAAGAATGTTCTAGAACTCTTAGACTGGGGTATAAATAGATCGCAGAGGAACGCAGAGGGCAGTCTTATTACGAGGCGAATACGCGATATAATCGAAGCTTTACAAGTGAATTTCAGTGCAATTTAAGTGTTATGGTGAACGCAGACCTAGCCGCACCGCACGCGCCGCAGTCTTTGCATTCGAATTCTTTATATGAAGTTCTATGCAACCTCGCACACCTACCCGCGCCGCAGTTGCCGCAGTCCCTGAAACGACCGAACTCCCCTAGCCGCAGCTGATGACGTCACCCGCACGCAGCGCGGATGACGTCATTCGCATCCACGGCGCGCAGTGTTGCCAGAGTTATAAAGTAGACAGACTCTGTCAACGGTTTATAATGAAATTACTTATTCTCGTATAAATAATTACTTGCTTATTCCCTATTATAGCACCTACAGATAAAATTACACAAAAGAGCAAAATACCAACACCAAATACAGTATACAGATTTTTTAAATCTTCGGATAGATAATGCTTTCAAAAATCTGGCAACACTGACGGGAACGACTGCAGCGACTGCGGCGCGGATAGATGTGCGAGGCCATTAACAAAAAGCGATGACTGCGGGGACTGTAGAGACTGCGGTGCGGCTAGGTCTGCGTTCACCATTAAGTGACAATTGTTGTGGTGCGAATAATTGTGTTAAAATTTTATTTTATGTTTAATTAATTAAAGTGTTCATTTTGGTTTAATTGGCGTTAATTATTTCTATCTCGAACCCCAGCTCGTATCAATATTTTCCCGGGATAGAATATAGTCCTCCTAAACGATTTTAGAATAGAACTTAATATATTTCAGGCAACTTGGCCCATGCAAATAAAACACAATCTATTACAATAAATACAAAATAAACTAATACATACATCACTAAACCAAAACTTATACTATGTTACACGAGTTACCGGCGTCGTGTGTCGCGCGATGTCCGGTAACGCCGGAAAATTACACCCCTCGGCCAGAATTCTTCCTTCACGAAAATCGACAGATGTTCGGTCGGCGCTCTCACCTTTAAAGAGTTAAAATTAGTTTAGCCTTTATTTTAGCCACCGCGCCGAATCTCAGCAGAGATATGCCATCTGCGCAGGAGATATTATAGAGCATGAGTTTAGTATGTGTGCAGGTATAGGTGCACTCTCTGTGCCTTTATTCTTATTGTCCGATGTGACGGTAATCCGACACGACGGAGAGAGATCAGGCGTAGGAACAACGACATAAAGTGGAGGCAGGTAGGTAGCAAACCGCCAACTACCAAACTCCAAGCTACTACTAAGATATTTCTATTAGAAATACTGTTTTACAAAAAATTTAACCGACTTCAAAACAAACAACACCACTTCTGCACTGCAAAGCGAAAACTAACCTTATACAACGTGTAACGGAAAGGGTATATACATACCAAGAGCATGGCTTCTTTGGATGATATCAAACGATATTCGAAGGGTTTCAACTCAAAATAAAATACTCTAAAAATTGATACCAAATTTTCGGTTTCGTAAGTTTCTTAAATTGAAGTCATAACAATCGTGTCACCGCACTACGTAGGTCAATAACTTTCCACGTTATTTGCAAATATCACGATAAATCTCTTCCGTAATTCTGTGCGCCTAGTACTGTAGTAGCCTAGCGTAAAGGCGGTGTTCTTTTGTCGGCCCGAGAAAGGAGATTAGGATTAAAAAATCCTTCCAATATCGTTTGATATCACCCAAAGAAGCCGTGCCCTTGGTATGTATATACCCTTTCCGTTACACGTCGTATATTGTTTCATTGGATGTCTAATTTCATTTCAAATAAGGGCTACGTATCTAATCACATGACTGAAGTCGGTACCAAGTCAATTAACAGTTTTGATAGGCCGCATTCTAGGGCACGCCCGAGGTAATCAAACCTATTCAATTATCTTGGCACCGAATTCGGAAATCGGATCAGTAGTTTTTGAGAAAATCGCGGATATACAAACATCCATTCATAAGTACATCCTTTTTTGAAGTCGGTTAAAAATAGCACCAATAACACTTTTTGTCGGATGTAGAGTACAACTAGGTAGTTTCTTTAGTGGCCTTTGTTTTGCTCATCTGATTTGTCATTGAAGGCATTATAATTCAAATATTGAGATAAGTTAAGATGCCCGTGGCTAAATATTTACAGCTGCACGGGTCGGTCAAGGCTATGCAACGCTTGCCCGACACGGGAATAAAACCCCAGACCTCTTGCTCAGTAGTCGTGCTCGAAAACACGAGGCCACCGAAGCAGATCCGGAACAAAAATTGAGTATGTAAAACGTCTTCAAATGAAACCGACTTTATGATACGCAAGGATAAAACGTGTGTATGTAACACGGCCAACGAAATGATATGTTTTAAAACCCTGTGGGCTTAGTATAAGTTTGAAATATTTTTGTCGTTTTCGAAAACTATCGTTTTGTTTCTTTCACCATACCATACCATCGCTTACACACTCATCAAGTTTAGTGCATACGAAACTTGATGAGTGTGTAAGCGATGGTTTTCGAAATCGATAATAGTAGATACTCAGATTATAAAACAAAAGGTTTTGTTTTATAATCTTAGAGTAGGTACTACAGACTCATACTAAGCGCCTTGATGGCCTGGGTCACGGTCCGGCCACGTCTCAAACAGGGCCCCTAAAATTTATAGATCAAACTTTAATCCGATAAAGAATTGTTTACTTTAATAATTATATATTTTTATAATTGTTTATTTTCGCAATATAATTGTTGTTTAATAATTGTTTTTATAATTTTGATAATTTTCATGTAATTATTTACTTACTATTTTTGCTATTAATTTTGTTTTGTTTTTTTTTTTTCTGGCAGTGCTGTGACTTATTCACAATGTATAATAATCTATACTTTTGATTTTTTTTTTAATGCAGTAGAGTGTAGTGAATACGTCGTTGAAGTGTCATAAATAAATAAATAAAAGACATCAGGAAAACAAAGATTTCTCAATAAAACTTCACATTGATGAAGTCGAAACTTCACATTGAAGTAAGAACTTTAAAATATGTATTACACTGCCGCTTCACAGGCTTCTTCTCTATTAGAGGGAATGAGCCGGATCACGGTCGTATGTCTTTGGATATTTTGGTCATAGGTAGGGTTGCCATCACCAAATTTGCCAGCCCCAGACAAAGACTTATAAACCCCGGACATTTGGGTAATATCACAGTTTTTCCCCGCACACCGTAGAAAAATACATTTTTAACTTCAGACACTAAAAACAACGATGTTTAATTATAGTTTTTATTTACTGATAAAGTGATAACATTGTAGAGCTTTAGAACTTTTTTAATAACAATCTCTTCCTTTTCATTTAATCAACGTAACATAAACAATGAGATGAAATACCATAGGAAAATAATCGTGATCGTGCTTTTTTGTACCCGTAAGACCAATCTGTGTCCGGGTTTTACCTGGACGCTTATTGGGAAAATCCCCCCGGATGCCCCTGGACGGGACGCTCTCCAAACTAGGACAAATCCGGGAAAACCCGGACGCATGGCAACCCTAGTCATAGGACATGGGACGATACTTGCCTGCATAATTAAATCATTATGTTTATTTTGCAAATACGTTGTAAATAACACTTTTACACATTTAGTTTTTCGTAAATGAAAACCAGATTAAGCCAGTGTTTCCTAACTGACTACCCTGCGAAAACACCGAAACAAACACAGAGGTCAACGTCTCTTTTGAAGTACATAGAATCGGTACTTGATCATATAAAAACCAGTTAGTTTTATGTCCTGGTGCTTTTAAGGATAGAAACACATACAATATTTGAGCAGGCCCGTTCAAACAATGCAAGCATTTGGATTTTGCTTACCTACTCTACTTAGAACTTTAAGGAGTTTGAACTATTTAACGAACAATACAAACTAAGGATATTTGAGTAAGCCGTATAAATTATTAAAACTACCAGAAAGTGCGGTAATCTACTCATAATATTCCACATTGCAGAACATTGTGTGGTCTCTCAACTTAAGTTCAACAAAATCACATGACAGGTGATATCACTTACCCAACAGTATATAACTAAGATATTTTTCATAAACAAAATATCGAATATAAGATAACGGGTGACAAAGTACGAGACGCCATCTCCGGGTGCAAATTCTTAACCTCAGATATTGAGTCACTGGTCAATAGCGTATAGGAAGTCTGTTCTTGATGGATATCTGATCGATAATTCGGGAAGAATATCGTAACTTGTAATCGACTTCACTAAATGAGCAAATTTGAGAACCTTGCCCATTTGCTCATTATTCCCATTTATTCGTCTTTTTAATGTTAATTCAGCAATATGTATCTTTGACAATTGCCAACAGATTTTGACCGCATTACCACACAGTGAAGGTTTTCCTAGCTATGTATTCTGCAATTAACCGTAACAAAAGAAAAATAGCATTCTTCACTACAACATTACACATGCGGTTAGTTATAAGTAGTCTATTAAGTCATGTTTGGTGTACAATAAAGAGAAATAAAAAGTTATTAGGATATTTTTATTTAACCAATCACTTATATTCCTTTATATTTTTTTTTCTCTATTTGGGGTCGAATTGCTTGGGCCATGGGGTCCCAGTGCACGACTTCTTTTTAAGGAATTCCCGCCGGCTAATCGATTCCTTGCGTGACCTGATGGCTGGCTTATTCTGTGCCCATAGAATAAGCATTGCTATACGACGTGGCAACGCTGCCAGTCTTCTGGGAACGTTTAGAGACAAATTAATGTAGTAAATCAAACTTTATATATTAAATAAATCATTGCTTTATTATTTTTAATTTAATTATATTTTACCCTGACCTAAAATAAAGTACCTATCAAAAAATTCGTCCTCAATGCTGTCGGCTGGTAACGTACCCAAGAGACTGTTGGCTTTGCCACGTTGTATGACTATGCTTGGCTTTTGGCCAAGGAATTATCAGCTCTTAAAAAAGTAATTTATGATTATTTTCAACTTTCAAATGAGTGTAGCCGCACGCAATAACTAGTGAAGGACCCACGCGGCATCTAAATTTATCGCTCCACTCTTCCATACGTCAACCTCGAGTGCTATTATTATCTGTGCTAAATTCTAAATACAGACTTATTCTTACGTATGAAGAGTTCCCTACGTAAAACAATATAATAGTCAGTTGTCCCATGTTTACCTTTTAAATAAGATTGTTTATATAATCGACTGAGTTTCTCGTGATACTGCTAGACACTCTACAATACCTACCGACATCTTCTTATCGGTTAATCTTGGCCTTCACGCTTGATTTCTTATGTTGACATGTTTAGATGACATTGCTTAGTGATATACTGGGTTGCTACTAGACAGCCAAAAATAATTCATAGGTATCTATTTATTTTATTCAATCTATATTAATTATATTTTTAAATATTAATAAAAAATATAAACATTTAAAAATATAAAAAATAGTAGCCGACCGGTGTCGGGAACAGGGTCTAAGCTACACCGGTAGCTTAGACCCTTCCTCTCGTCCCTTCGTCGTTGGCAGGGTCAGGGCTCTTGAGAGAGGAACCTCCTCACAATATGCGCCGTTTCCAGAAGTACTGTTTTCTGGATCAAGCCCTTGATCCAGCTGTCCAACGAGAGCCACCTTAGATGAAGGTCGGGGCTATTGGCTATTATACCATTGGCTGTGACGACTATCGGCATAATGATTGCTGTCTCCACATCACACATGTCGACAACCTCGCGTGCCAGGTCAAGATATTTTTTTTATTTTATTTATCTCAGCTTTCACGAGGTTCTCGTCATGGGGGACTGCTATATCAACAATCATTGTGCGACGCTCTAATCGGTCTATCACCAGCATGTCAGGCTTATTGGCAACAATAGCCCTGTCAGTAATGATAGACCGATCCCAGTACAGTGTAATATAGCCATTTTCGAAAACTAGGTCGGGCACATACCTATAGTACGGTACTTCTGATTCCACAAGATTGTGTAAGAGCACGTTGCTGGTCAATAATCCTGGCTACGAGGTTGTATCTATGCAAATATTCTCCGTTAGCCAGACGAGAACTATTTATTATTATTGTTTATTTTAAAAAAAAATCCCATGAAAATTTTATCGAAATCGGACAAGCCGTTTCTGAAAAATCAACAAAACTCTAAAAAAAAATATTTACATTGATAGTCCTGTCAGTAATGATAGACCGATCCCAGTACAGTGTAATATAGCCATTTTCGAAAACTAGGTCGGGCACATACCTATAGTACGGTACTTCTGATTCCACAAGATTGTGTAAGAGCAAGTTGCTGGTCAATAATCCTGGCTACGAGGTTGTATCTATGCAAATATTCTCCGTTAGCCAGACGAGAACTATTTATTATTATTGTTTATTTTTAAAAAATTTCCCATGAAAATTTTATCGAAATCGGACAAGCCGTTTCTGAAAAATCAACAAAACTCTAAAAAAAATATTTACATTGATGATCTTTTCGATTACTCTGCATTGTGTTTTTGGTTCGCGCGTTTTTATTTTTTTGTAGTTGATATTTTGGCTTTTATAACTAGGTTAATTACAAATTGACCCACTAAAAAGCGCGAAAATAAAAACATTTTTGCAAAAAAATAAAACCGACTTCCATATCAAAACACTACAAAGCCAAAAATAATGTTAATTTCGGAAGGCGGTGTGAAAAAAAAGACAATACTAAACCAATAACACCGACTACCGAAATTAAAATTATTTTTGGCTTTGTAGTGTTTTGATATGGAAGTTGGTTTTAATTTTTTGCAAAAAAGTTTTTATATCCAATACATATTACACAATAAATTAAAAATGTTTTGCCATATACGAAAGCCTCTTAGGGCTTATCTGTGTGCTGGCGAGTTGTAATTAGTTAATTAATTAGCCTGATAGATTTCCCATCTGGAGATTATCCATCTGCACACGAGATATGCACAGGTATGTGTACAAGTATGTGTCAGGAACAGATGCACTCTCTGTTCCTTTTACTCTCATTGTCCGATGGGACGGCAATCTGACACGACCGGAGACAGATCAGGCGCTAGACCAACTACTCAACGTGCTTTCCGAGGCGAGGCGATGGAATTACACAATTTCATTCCACCAAGCCCGTTCCATCATCGGACTACAAGACAAACGGCGATGCGCCATCGTTACATGGTGGACATCACACACATACGGACAAAACATTTTGGGTACTTTCATTGTGCGTACGGCTAAGGAGTGGAATTCCCTGTCGGAGTGTGTGTTTCCTGATCGCTATAGCCTGGGGGTCTTTAAGTCAAGAGTGAATAGGTTACTTCTAGGCCAGCGTGCTCCATCTTCGACCACATCATCGCTTAAGATCAGGTGAGACTTAAATACTCCCAGGTTTTAGCCATCAGGAAACACAGACTCCGGCAGAGAATTCCACTTCTTAGCTGTACGCACAAGGAAACTATTCCCACAACGTTTTGTGTGTATGCAATGTCCATCATGTAACGATGGCACATCGTCGTTTGTCTCGTAGTTAGTCCGATGATAGAACGGGCTTGGTGGAATTAGAATGTTCAATTCCATCGCACACTCCCCGAAATGTAATCGATAGAAACCTGATAGACTTGCACCACTTCGCTGATGTTCTAGGCTCAGAAGCTTAGTCTCGAGTAGTTTCTCGTTATCAATTAACCTTTTGGCTCGTTTCTTGATAGATAGTCTCAAGTGCATCAAGCTAGTATTTGGCAGATCCGTCCCAGCGATGAGCAGTTCCGGTGTGAAGTACGGTCTCACCTTTGCTAGGATTCCCAACTTTTTGGCAGCCAATAATAAAAAATAATAAAATATAGTTAGTTTGTTTCATAGTGTTGTCAAGATTTTGCGATGTTAGAAAATGAGCTCTATCTCAAAAAAAAATTGCCCAAGTGCGAGTCAGACTTGCCCATGAAGGGTTCCTTAGTAACTTTAATAATGTAATATAATATAATATGTATATTTATTTGACAAAAAAAACCTTACAAATTTCTTAAAACGAGCTTATTTACATTTTTTACAACTATGCCAAATAACTTTGTTTTTCATAGTGTTTGTATGAATTACAAAGTTATATTTGCGGTTTTATAAAATATGCTGTATCTCAAAAACTGCTAACCCGATCTCATTCAAACTTGTGGTTTAAAGTTTACATTAAGATCTACAGACACATATTTTTTCTATACTTTTCACTTCATTATTATAGAAGTTAGAGCCAATTATGGCCTTTCACTTTCACTTGCACTTGGCCAATTTTTAGGGTTCCGTAGCCGAATGGCAAAAAACGGAACCCTTATAGTTTCGACATGTCTGTCCGTCTGTCTGTCTGTCTGTCCGTCCGTCCGTATGTCACAGCCATTTTATTCCGAAACTGTTAGGACTATACATGTGAAACTTGGCAGGTAGATGTATTCTGTGAACCGCTTTCCAATTTTATGAAAAAAAATTAAAAAATATTTAAAATAAAGGGGGCCTCCCCATACATGGAACTGAAACTGAAAATATTTTTTTTTCATGAAACCTATTCGTGTGTGGTATCTATAGACAGGTCTTTAAAAATAACATAGAGGTTTCTAAAACCACATTTTTCATAAAATTAATCGTTTAAAAGATATATGCTTCTAAAGTGGTAAAATGTGTGTTCGTCCCCCTCTAACTTCTATAATTATGGAGTGAAAAATCTAAAAAAAATATATGCTGTAGATCTTAATGTAATCTTTCAACCAAAATTGGTTTGAACGAGATCGAGTTAGCAGTTTTTGTGATACAGCATATTTTCTAAAACCGCAAATATGACTTTGTAATTCATACAAACACTACGAAAAACAAAGTTATTTGGCGTAGTTGTAAAAATTGTAAATAAGCTAGGTTTAAATTTTTTTAAGTTTAAAAAAATATATATTTATTATAGTTACTACGGAACCCTTCATGGGCGAGTCTGACTCGCACTTGGCCATTTTTTTTATGTCTATTTTATATTGTATTGTGGCTTTGTACATTTTTTCCTAAATATTATGGACACAGCTCACTCAGCAGCATCAAATTATGCTACACGAAAAATGGTCCTGATTGTCACGTATACAGTTATCTTTACATAGCGCTACTCATTTCATACCTCTAGAGCAGATATAACCATAACATAACACTACATAACTCCATAACATTGTAGCCTAAGTTATTATACAAGGTGTAACAGGTTAAGCGCAATACCTCATACACCCCAATTAGAATATCTATACTAATATTATAAAGCGGAAAAGTTTGTTAGTTTGTTTGTTTGTTTGTTTGTTTGTTTGTTTGTTTGCTTGAACGCGCTAATCTTCGAAAGTACTGGGTGGATTTGGATGAAATTTGGTATGGAAGTAGCTTGAAGCTTGAGGAAGGTTATAGGCTACTTTTTACCCGACTGCAAAAAAGGAGAGTTATGTTTTTACCGTGATAGAATCCACGGGAGCGAAGCCCCGCGAGAGTACTAGTTAAATTATAAGTCTAAAACAACATCCGTAACTAAATAAATTGAAACCAAACCTAGACATTTTTTTATAAAAGTTATCTTTACTAAACGCAAAACGTATGTGCGTCATACAATATCCTTACGCAGACGCATATACTCATGTAATGTTAGCGGCCGACACGCATACGAGCGCATTTCTTTGAATTAGGGATTGTATTAATTTGTCATGATACTGTGTTTCCATATTAAGTTAAATGAAAGATTTTTCCGTCACAATTTAACACCTATTTTTTTTGACGGAAATTGATTCAGAAGGCGATACTTTCAGGAATTGCGTTTATTCTGTTACACGTTGTATAATAAGTTTTTAATAAAGAAAGAAAGCTTAATATCTATTACCACGTGAACGCAGTCGCAGACACGACTTGTTTGAAAATAAGACCCACTATTTTATGGGTAACGAATTTCGTCCGTGTGGATTTTGGACATGATTTTCTTATAGCCTATTGCACCCACAAATTGACTGGATGGAATGGATAATAAACCTTACTATTAATAAAAATATTCCGAATTTAATCATTAGTACAAACCCCTACATACAAACTTACAACTATATATTACTTCTTTATAATATGTAGGGGAAGGTTGCGATCAATGAACCAGCGCCTTCTTCAGACCACCTAAGTATTTCAAAAATTAAGCACGTTAGAAGATGTCGAGTGGGTTGGTTGGCATCGGTTTCGAGCCCGGGGAGTGTCTTTCAAACTTCAGGATCGGCGGGCCACGCAATGACGTCAGAAAGAAGAAGAAAAACTTGTTATGTATGAACGAAGGAAGCGTAAAGCTTGCCATAGAATCCGTCATTATATATATAGTATAGTAAAGAGTTAGCTGCTGAGCAAATGCTGAGTGATTTTTTGTTTCCTTTTATATAATGTAATGTTTGTAATTTTGTATGTGTGTCTTCATCCGAATAAAAGTTTTTCAATTCAATTCAATTGCAATGGATGCTAAGACACCCCTTAAAAACATTACAAAACAGAATCTTCACATGTCTATATTTAATCTTTTAATATATTAAAAGATTACTAAATAATATATATATATTTTGTTAAAAAGTATCAACAATTAGATGATTGTGATTGTTCCCGTTAGTAAAATTATGTGTTTTAATTAAGTTTTCATGATTGGACCTTTAGTAAAAACATTTCTATGTCCATTGATAGCAACGGAGTGGTCCATTCAAAGCAACGGTAGTCCTAAGAAAGCAACAGATCTAAAAATAGTTTTATCACTATATTCCCAAAACTACTCAACTTTATAATGAAATGAATCATCGTATCTATATCAAGAAAGGATTAAATATAAATCATTAGTTTTATTCTATCATTTTTATTTAATTAAATATGACACCTTAAAATTATGTGGTCCAATATAGCAACCTTCCCCTATGTTGAACGAAGTCGCGGGCAGAAGCTTGAAGAGTATAGATTTAAATCTCTAGGTATTGTCTGCTCGGGGTTGTGGGAATATTCTAATGAGATACCGGCCCCGAAACGTAAGGGCAGTGGAACAAAGAGGGCGGCTTTTCAATCAGTAGAAGTCTGACACTCCCGCTCCACCCAGAATGAGAAAAAAGGTATTGTTTGCTCTCTCCATATTACTCTTGGCTCGTGGAAATACCCAGGGCATCATAAACCAGGTGAGACTGACCCGCCGACGACATATTTGTTGTTATTGTGTTTACAATTTAATAATAAATGTACTTCAACGTGTTAATAATAAATAAACGGCCCGGTCAACAACGCTGATACCAAGCTATTTGTGCACGGAATATTTATGTGTGACGATTTGTAAGCTGTAGTTAGGTAATGTTTTTCTCGAGGTCCAAATATTCATGGATGTTTTATTATTGACGGAAGAGTCTGTCAGAGTTGAGAGTTCAAATTGGAAGTACCGTACTATTGGTATTGGGCCAATCCAGATCACGAAAATGGAATTATTAATCTGTACTGGGAACGTTTTATCTTCACTGACAGAACTATTTTTTTTTTTTATTGATAATAGGCTCGTGTTTGGCCTCGACTGATGGTAAGTGATGATGTGGTCGAAGATGGAGCACGCTTGCCTAGAAGTAACCTGTTCACTCTTGACTTAAAGACTCACAGGTTATAGCGATCAGGAAACACAGACTCCGGCAGGGAATTCCACTCCTTAGCCGTACGCACAATGAAAGTATTCCCAAAACGTTTTGTGCGTATGGGTGGGATGTCCACCATATAACGATGGCGCATCGCCGTTTGTCTCTGGAGCTTTGATTCGACCAGTGAATCGTTTCCAATGAGTCTCTTGGCCCTTGGTATTTGGCAGATCCATCCCAAAGATGAGAGCAGTACTCCATACACGACTGAACCTGGGCTTGATAGAGATCTGATGCATGTGTTCCGGTGTGAAGTACCGTCTCACCTTGGCTAGGATTCCCAACTTTTTTGCTGCTAGCTGAGCCTTAGCCTCAATAAATGGACCAAAATTGAGGGTGGAAGTTAGTGTTACCCCAAGAATCTCAATACGATCGGTTATCGTATTGTAGCCAATAAGCCTGATACAGGGGTGGTGGCCAAATCGAGAGGCGTGCCATGATTGTCGACATAACCGTTTATTTTTTCTCAGTTTAGTTCCCTAAACCAGCGGAATACAATTTTTTATATAGTATCTAGTCCTTCCAAAGGTTGTCTGGAACATATCGCTTTCAGTGATAACACTGCACATTGTAACCATAGCATAAGCAATAAGCCACCCTTAAAACTATACTCATAGAGTGCTTGAAATAACCAAATCATGTTATTTCACCACGTTAACTGACGATGAAGTTGTATTTTTCCGCTGATGAAAACTATACGATGTATTTCATAATAATTTAAATTAGGTAATGCCTTAACGTGATCTCAAGACGAAAACGTGCCAGTGTGTTTAATTAAGAAAACTAATTGGGTATTATTTACTTAAATATTTCAATGTTGATATTGAAGATGTTGATTACTTACCTACGTACCTACTAAAGGGCAAGTCGGACGAGCTGATCACGCCTCTGCTGTGGCGTATTGCCCCTAGGCAAAGAGGGCCATGGTCCAGGGCGGCGAAAGCTGAGGGATAGCACAAGCCGCCCCTGTCAGTCATATAACTTACGAGTGGTTGTAATTAGTTATGCATAATATCACAATGTTATCTGTGCGAAGTGCTTTAAATAAGAAAGTTTCAAATTCACTTCGCTCACCCCGACTGTGCATTATCGTTTTGCAATTACTGACGGCTCGCCTGCTTTTACTGAGTTCCTCCATAGTCTTAGCTGTAACCACTATCTCGACGGCAAATCGAAGGTGAGATTTACTCGCCATTGAGATTAATGTCTAGGTATAAACTGTCGGGCACGCCGCAATTGCGGCGGTAAGACCCCTCTTTGAGGAGTGGCTAGATCGGCGTCACGGCGTCCTGACCTACCGCATGACGCAGGTCCTCACCGGACACGGAAGTTTCGGGAGGTACCTGTGTCTGATGGGAAAGGAAGAAACGCCTGGGTGTCACCACTGCGAGGGTCGCCCTGAGGACACCGTAGAGCATACGGTGCAAGACTGCCCCGCCTGGGCAGAGCACCGACGTGTCCTCACGGCGCACTGTGGAAAATCGTAGAACAACTGCTGATTAAAAATGGTTTTTGTCGATGTCGCTACTGCCATGCTTTTTTATTTTAATCAATAGTTTAAGGACCAAACTAGACTATAATATCAAAAAATTATACATATTATATGAAATGATTTTTTTACAACACCACAAACTTTATAGTTTTGACGGACGTCCATGTTAAGCCCGTTCACTTCATCACTTTCAAATTGATTTTATTGTTACACGTTACAGGAAAAGGTATGATGTATTATATATTTCTGGAAACCTCGTCTTTTGAAGAATATGAAACAACTAATAAGTATATATTTAATATTATGTTAACATTTACCTTAAAATAATTGCAAAATAATATATGGTGAAAAAAAAGTTTTTTTAAAGTTCATCGAGAGTTCGAGACGTTTGACAGTTGCCCACGTTTACCCCTGCTTTACATTTAATGTTGATTTGTAGCCTAGCTATCCATAAACATAACCAAATAAAAAAAAGCTGCGGAAATTTGCGGTTTTCGGAGTAATTAGTAAAAATGTGATAAAAGTCAGAAAACGGAAAACCGCTCGCTATCTATTGCGGTTTGAAATGTTGGTGTTTACATCAATAGTTTGCGATAAGTTTTGTAATTTATCATTGATATTAGGGCGTTTATCTTTTTTTGCACTCATTTTGCGTGTGAAAATATTAGTCAACAAGATGCACACTACCCTCATATTTCATATAGTATATAAACTGTTGTTTCATTTCATTGTAAATAACAGAATAGTGGTGAATTAACAAAAGTGTAATTGTTACGAATACAATATAACTAACTACGTGTTTTGTTGACTCTTCAAAATGTCTACTTTCAAGTGTTCTAAACGTGAAATAATACTTTCGTATATCGAAGGGGGAAAATCATTAGAGGCATTATCAACAGTTTTAAAAGAAAATTATCATGTATCTGAAGACAACTTATGTTTCATCCTCAGTGATTTTCAAAGACATATTATTCCCGCTTTTAATAAACGATGGACAGAAGCTTCACGGAAAAAGGATAGTTTTTTAATGAAAAGCAGTAATTGGTTAGAATCAGAATATTCAGTAACTTTACCGAACACTGAAGACGTTACAACCGTCTCCACACCATCTACTTCTTCTGGAAAACGTGGGAGACCGTGCGTATCTTATCCAGACTTGTCAGAATCCAGTAAAAGAAGAAAAAATACAATGTTACTTAATGAATATGGATTTGAACACGTCTATAATGCATATCTTCAAGGGTTACGTTCGATAGGAGAAGGAACAGAAGCTAAACTTGTGGAAACATTAAGGTTTGCTGAAACTGAAAATAAGACCTTATTCTCGATTCTCATAGAAGAAGCAAGGCAGACAAAAATGTTAACGGATGAAGAGGCATTGAGCGTATTTATTGACTTGGATTTAACGAAAGCACAGTATTTGTACTTGAGAAATTTAACGAACGAACGAAAATGTTTTGTGTTTCCACCATATTACAAAGTGCAAGAAGTTAAAACTACTTGCTATCCACCATCTTCAGTTATAGAAATTACAGATACAAGTACAAAAATATTAAGACTTCAAGATTTATTAGATCACACTGCAGCTAGAATATTGAAAATAGATTCAGTGTATAGGAATGGATTGAATAACTTACTTCTATACAGTAAATGGGGCTGTGATGGCTCATCCGGTCAAAGCCAGTACAAACAGAAACTGCCTGAAGAGTCTGATCTAATTTCTGATGCAAATTTATTTATCACTTCTTTGGTGCCTATTAAGTTAATTAACGAGCTAACAGGTGATTTTGTCTAGCAAAATCAGGTACCGTCATCTGTTCGTTTTTGCCGGCCTATATTAATAGAATTTTGCAAAGAAACTCCCGAGAAAACTAAAGCTGTTGTGGATGAAATAAAAAGTCAAATAAATTCTTTGGGTCCATCATTAATTAACAAAGAAGGTGAGGGAGTGCAAGTGAAGCATGATCTCTTTCTTAAAATGATAGATGGCAAAGTAGCTCAGGTATTAACAGATACGCCTTCGGGTTCCACATGTACAATATGTGGAGCTACTCCACGCCAAATGAACGATTTGACTTTGAAGTGACTGCTAGGCCTGAAAATGAAGATTCTTATCAATACGGACTGTCTACTTTGCACGCCTGGATTCGTTGTATGGAAATGATTTTACATATTTCCTATAATCTGTCTTTCCAAACATGGTCAGCCACAAGCGAAGAAAAGAAACGACTAAAGCAAGAGAAGAAAACCCTGGTACAAAGGCGTTTCCGTGAAGAGCTAGGATTAATCGTCGACAAACCAAGACAAGTAAGTGGTAATTCTAATGACGGTAATACTGCCAGAAGATTTTTTCACAATACAAGCTGCTCTGCTGAAATTACAGGAGTGGATATAAATTTGATTAAACGACTTCACATAATTCTGCAAGCTCTTTCATCGGGTGTAATGATAAATGCTGAAAAATTTGGCAGTTATGCTCTGGAGACTGCCAGGATCTATGTGAGCAATTATGACTGGTACTACATGCCATCTTCAGTTCACAAAATTTTGATTCATGGAAAAAGTGTCATAAAGCATTTTGCAATACTTCCTATTGGTCAACTTTCGGAAGATGCACAAGAATCTCGTAATAAGGATTATAAAAAATTTCGTCTACATCATGCTAGAAAATGCTGAAGATCCGCTACAAACGAGGATGTATTTCATACTCTTCTTTATACTTCAGATCCTTACATAACCAGCATTAGAAAACCATATACTAAAAACGTGAAGGAACTTGATGAAGACACCTTCGATCTTTTGAAAGTGAACGAATTAATTTTAGATCCCGAAGTTCATCAAGTATAAATAACATAAAATTTAGTAAACATTACAATTAATTAATAATTAATCTGTGTTCGATTTTAACCACAACATTTTTTTTAATGTTTTTATTATTTAAATTGATTTGTATTTTGATGTACTATAATAATGTTTGGTTTTTGTAAACATTAAAATAATAGTATTCATTGTTAAAAAATAAATATTGGACATTTTTGATAATATTGAATTTGTTTTATTTTTTAATGTATGGTTTCAAATCCAGTCATAAAAAATTACATTCCATTTGAAGCTATATACACTATTCTATATTTGTGCAAAATTTTAGAATATAATATTCAGAAATAAAAAAGTTATTGATTTTTAATCAGAAACAGACCTTTGTTTTCCATAGTGCGGTGGCGATAGGCGGAGACCTCTCGCGCCCGGCATTGGTCGAGGCCATGCTGCGGGGCGAGAGGGAGTGGGAAGCGGTCGCCTCCTTCTGCGAAGCAGTCATGCTTCCGAACGAGGAGGCGGGCCGCGTGTGGGAGAGGATGGCGTCCTCCCTCCAGCCCAGCCGCAGTGGTAGACGCCCACGGCGTCGGACGTCGGCCGACGATCTCCGGCCACCGTAGGCGCGGGCATGCGGACAGCGAGTAAAGGGCAACTCGCTGTCCGACCATGGACCATACCCGGGTCGACGGCGCGTTGTGTTCCACGCGCGCCTCAAAGAGCGTCAGCAATATGACGAGGCCCTCCCTGTAGAGGGCCGAAGCCTGCCGGGGTCGTGGGACTTATCCCATTACCGTGACCCCGGTACGTAAAGGGTTATTGAAGGAACACCGTGGATTTCAGTCAGTAAAAGTCTGACAGTCCCTCCCACCACAAAGTTGCGTTTCAACAACAGAACAGAAAATTAAGTAGAAGTGCCCTTACACTCTCTCAAAACGAGAACCAGTGTCGCCAAACTCACACATTTGCAAATCAAATTGTCCATTTTACACACAAAAAACATTGATATAATTGGCTACAAAGTTGAAACGCAAATTTAACAAATCATCTTCTTAATACTGTTAAAAATTGAGTCTTATTACAATGACCGAAAGTTGTTATTATTTGACATGACATAATCAATAAAGACGTTTATCGTTTAAAAAACTTCAATCAAACAATTTATAACGACTACAGCTACTCAACGCTAGATGGCGCTGAAACCAATTTATTCTATTCGGAACGCTAAGTATTTTGAAATAGATGTCATATTTGCATGCACATGTAATGTCTTTTGCTACTCAAATATAGATGTAGACAAACATCGATATATCATATCGATGTTACGTATTTTATTCGTGTGAGCAATGTAATAATTTATCGACATCATACAAATGCTCAGTAATGGAAAAAAGTTGATCATCTTCAAAAAATAGAATCTATGTTAATATTAAAGAGGTAAAATTTTTAAGTTTGTATGTAAGGCTAATCTCTGAAACTACTGAACCGATTCTGAAAATTCTTTCCCTTATATGTAGTTGGATTATTCTTGAGTGCTATAGATCGGCTATAAATTATTTTCATATAATAAAATATTAATATCACGCGGGCGAAGCCGCTGGCATAAGCTAGTGATAAATGAAATGATGTATTTAAAATATTTATTGACCTTGAAATAATACATGTTTGTTTAATAATTGTCGTTTTGATAGTTTTATGTTTAATTTAATAGGTAATGAAAGCGTTTATTAATATATTTTGCCGTGATGGCTTTCATTAAGTCGGTAATATGATTAAACGTAAGAAATTCCCCTAACTGATGTTAGATTATGTTTTGGAATATTGATGACCCAATAAACATCCATTTTCATTAATAAAAGGATTTTGGGGAAAACTGAAATATTTAATTACTTTTTACTTTTTTTTAAGGTCAATATCCAGAAATTGATGTGTTACGGTTTACATTATGTGATATTTTCTTTATTAACTACAAGCTGCTGCCAGTGGCTTCGTCCGCGTGAAAGTAGAAAGTTATCCCAAAGGAGCATAGTCTCGGGAAAAAAATCATATGTGCTATTACCGGATATGGTCTACCCGTGTACCAAGTTTCGTTGAAATCTGTTCAGCCTTTCGAGCGTGAAGAAGTAACAAACACAAACTTTTGGCTTATAATATTAGTGTGATTATTATCTATATATATAAAAGAAAGTCGTGTTAGTTACACTATTTATAACTCGAGAACGGCTGAACCGATTTGGCTGAAAATTGGTAGAGAGGTAGCTTAGAACCAGGAGACGGATATAGAATATTTTTTATCCCGGAATTCCCACGGGATCGAGATTTGAGCGGGGAAAAACATCCCACGCGAACGAAGAAGAAATAGAGAGTAGGGTTGGGGTAGGGTTGGTGTAGGGTTGGTGTAGGGTAGGGGTAGTGTAGGGGTAGGGGTAGGGTAGGGGTAGGGTAGGGTAGGGTAGGGGTAGGGTAGGGGTATGGTAGGGGTAGGGTAGAGGTAGGGTAGGGGTAGGGTAGGGGTAGGGTAGGGGTAGGGTAGGGGTAGGGTAGTGTAGCGGTAGGGTAGGGGTAGGGTAGTGGTAGTGTAGGGAAGTGGTAGGGTAGGGGTAGGGTAGGGGTAGGGTAGGGGTAGGGTAGGGGTAGGGTAGGGTTAGGGTAGGGGTAGGGTAGGGGTAGGGTAGGGGTAGGGTAGGGGTAGGGTAGGGGTAGGGTAGGGGTAGGGTAGGGGTAGGGTAGGGGTAGGGTAGGGGTAGGGTAGGGGTAGGGTAGGGGTAGGGTAGGGGTAGGGTAGGGGTAGGTTAGTGTTAGGGTAGGGGTAGAGGTAGGGTAGGGGTAGGGTAGGGTAGGGTTAGGATAGGGGTAGGGTAGGGGTAGGGTAGGGTTAGGGTCGGGGTAGGGAATTAAACACATGAACCGTCCGAAAACAATTTTCTGAATGATGGTGCCAGCTATGAAATGAAGAGTTAGAAATAAATAAAAAATATCGATACGGACTTACTTAACGAATGTCTCCCATCCCTAATTGAGTAGCGTCGAAGTTACTAGAATTTATAGTATGTTGCTCCAGATAACGACCAAGTAGATTTAAACGTTGTGCTAATAATTTAATAATAACAGGGAATAAGCTAATGTTGCGCATCTATGCTGTAATGTTTCCACTTACGTTGTAACATCATTCATGGTTTAGAATTTCCTAATATTCTGATATTAAGTTATTTTTTATACAATACTTTGTTTGTTTACATTTCTGTAAAGTCATTAGTGACAGGACTAGTTTTCTTCTTAATTCATTGCTGGAGTTAGGTTAGGTCGTATATGTAACTGATATTGTACCTCGTGATAAATTACTTTTATTTTTCTTTTCATTCTAGAACCTAATTCAAACGCTAGAAAGTTAATGTAATGAGAGAGATGACGGAGAGCGAGTCAGTCTACGCCTGGAACACAAACAGTGAAGAAGTCTGCAAGTAAAACGGCTTGGTCGCCTCCTAATACACAAGCCGTGGTCCGGACCTCCAGACGCCCTCTTCATTCTGCTGTTGAGGCCTACCAACTGAAGGCCAGCCGTCCGCAGCCACCGCTTCGTGCTGCCCTCTTCATTTTGCTGCTGAGGCCTACTGACTGAAGGCCAGCCGTCCGCAGCCACCGCTTTGTGCTGCCCTCTTCATTTTGCTGCTGAGGCCTACTGACTGAAGGCCAGCCGTCCGCAGCCACCGCTTCGTGCTGCCCTCTTCATTCTGCTACTGAGACCATTCGTCGAAGACCACTCGTCCTGCAGCCACCTCTTCGTTCCGCTTTTATCATCCGCTCCACTTATCATAGACCCTCCCGTCATCTCCTTGTGCTCTTAGGTTTCCAGCAAATGTTTATAATTTCTTTTATAAACGGGTTCTAAAAATGTTACAATCTCTTGTGCCTTAGGATTCAACATTGTATAAATTTTATAAATAACGTTACATTTCCTCACTTTGATTTCTTTTCTTGGTCATCTTCCTCCTAATTAGTTATTGCAACCTTACAATTTCCCTTTACCCAGGGAAACTGTAACGTTACAATGCCTAATGTTGACACGCACGCAATATCTGAGCGGCACTTCCACTGTATTTTCTATTCCGTGGTTTCAACTTTGTAGCCAATTATATCAATGTTTTTTGTGTGTGTAATGGACAATTTGATTTGCAAATGTGTGAGTTTGGCGACACTGGTTCTCGTTTTGAAAGAGTGTAAGGGCACTTCTACTTAATTTTCTGTTCTGTGAGTTCGATGATGGTTCGAATGGGTTTGGTGGAATTAGATTGTGCAATTTCATGGCACACTCCCTGAAATTTAACCGAAATGTAGTGGATTTCATAGAATTGAATATTCTATTCGTAAATCGTACATAAATAAAACTACGCTGGATTCTTTCTGAAATGTTTTATCCCACCATAAACATTTTCATGTAAAATGTTTCCAAGGCTCGCACTGTGAAAAAGTTAACGGATCATTCACTCAGCTTTCTAGGAATACAGAAAGTGCCCTAAGAATTACGATAATCATGAGGGTTAGCGACTAGTTAAGTCGGGGGCTTTTGGATATCATTAAAATATAAATCCAAATAACTATTTAGTTTTATATAATTTTTATATTACAATACCGTAAACCAGAAGAGCGGAATAACTTAACACAAGAAAATCTCTGCTTACAGGATTTACTACTTCTTTATTTTACTTTATTGTACACATTGCAATATATGATCTACCTATGATATAGATACAAATAATACAATGGGCGATCTTATCGCACAGGATAATCACTTATCTTTTATAGACAACCTTTGGATGGACAAAACTTACGATTGTAGACTGATGTATTCTAAAGTTTAGTTTTTCCTATTAGCGGTGGATCTTCCATGCCTTCAGATCAAAGACTCGTTACACTAGGCATCCATTACAACTGTGAAAAGTTTTTACGTAAAGGTGTAGCCTGCCTTTGGCATACTGGAGGGGAAATACTATCAAGGCGATGCTTGGTTGTGGTTTTTTTTTTCATAAGGCTAAATTGCAATGTATGTATTCGGTTTTTTGACGGCTCACTCTCACCCCTCTGCTTTCCAGCGCCTTTTGCCATTTGTCGAGATTGATCTGAAGTTCTGAGAGAGATTCCTCAATCAGTACTACATCATCGGCATATAGAACTGTTCTAGGAGCTTGTTTTTGGAGATCTTTGGTGATGGAATTATTACGATATTGAAGAGCAAAGGGCTTAGAGTTAAACCCACTTTAACATCAACGCTCCTGCTTGTAACTGTGTTTAAATAATATATCCGAAAGATAAAATTCCAATACAAACCTATTAAGTTTATCATAACCAATTCCGGGTGATTAATAAATAAATTATACGCTTTTTAATTAATTTACTAATTATAATCATTCGTTAAGATAAACTCTGTGCACGACAGTAAATCGTGTCGGTTTGAGACAAAGATTACAACAAAAACATTGAATATTTTTATATCTTTGGTTGAATTGTCTCTATGCAGTATAAATAAATGTTGTGCCTAACTTGTTATCGATGTAGTTATTGTGGCTAGGCGGACACGGACTTAAATTTTAATAAATAAATTAATAGTTTAAAAAACACTAGAAAAACACGCTTTTATAAATGCACGTAAAAGCAAAAAAAATGTTAAGAAAACCGATAACGAATTTTCTTTAGGTTTGTTATAACTTTAAAACCTGATCGTGTTCAAAGTCCATTACGTGGTCTTTCTCAGAAGTGCAAACACGACCATGATACGATATTCCATCATGTAATGCCAGTGCCTATCTTCCGGCTTCATCATCAGCCCTCGAAACCTAATCGTGGTCAAAGTTCATTACAAGACTTTTCTAAGAAATTCAAAAAGACTATGATACGATTTTCCATCATGAAGTTCCAGTTTATATCTTCCGGCTGCAACATCATCAGTTCAGTTCGACAGTACCATATTATTGTATTCTCATCAGAACTACATACAGCTGCCAATTTTCATTACGCTACGACCCATGGAAGATGGTTAAATTAGTTACCTTAGATTCCATTACATAGTTAGTTACATACAGGTCGACCTAATAAAAGCGTGTTAAAAAAGATAACTTCATTTACTGCATAAAATCTGGTCTGACCAAAGGGTATCCTATTACCCAGTTACTAGTTTGTGAAGGTCATATAGACAGCTGATCCACGTCATGACTTGACATTTAAAAAATGGAGTCATTGACTAGACAAAAAGTCAACAAATAAAGAAAGCCAATGCAATGGCTTGCTTCAGTTCTGAACTAAACCCTGGCTCACGCTACTTTTCATTCAATCCTGACGACGGTCAACGAATCACCATTTCTGAGAATAACCCAAGCAGGAGGGATTATTATAAACTAGCTGACCCGCCACGACTTCGTTCGCGTGGTATCCTACCCCTACCCAACCGATACCCTACCCCTACCCTACCCCTACCCTACCACTACCCTACCCCTATCCTACCTCTACCCTAACCCTACCCTACCCCTACCCCTACCCTACCCCTACCCTACCCCTACCCTACCCCTACCCTACCCCTACCCTACCCCTACCCTACCCCTACCCTACCCCTACCCTACCCCTACCCTACCCCTACCCTACCCCTACCCTACCCCTACCCTACCCCTACCCTACCCCTACCCTACCCCTACCCTACCCCTACCCTACCCCTACCCTACCCCTACCCTACCCCTACCCTACCCCTACCCCACCCTACCCCTACCCCACCCTACCCCTACCCTACCCCTACCCTACCCCTACCATACCCCAACCCTATCCTACCCCTACCCTACCCCTACCCTACCCTACCCCTACCCTACCCCTACCCTACCCCTACCCTACCCCTACCCTACCCCTACCCTACCCCTACCCTACCCCTACCCTACCCCTACCCTACCCCTACCCTACCCCTACCCTACCCCTACCCTACCCCTACCCTACCCCTACCCTACCCCTACCCTACCCCTACCCTACCCCTACCCTACCCCTACCCCACCCTACCCCTACCCCACCCTACCCCTACCCTACCCCTACCCTACCCCTACCATACCCCAACCCTATCCTACCCCTACCCTACCCCTACCCTACCCTACCCCTACCCTAACCCTACCCTACCCCTACCCTACCCCTACCCTACCCCTACCCTACCCTACCACTACCCTACCCCTACCCTACGCCTACCCTACACCTACCCTACCCCTACCCTACACCAACCCTACCCCTACCCTACTCTCCATTTCTTCTTCGATCGCGTGGGATGTTTTTCCCGCTTAAATCCCTATCCCGTGGGAATTCCGGGATAAAAACTATCCTATGTCCGTCTCCTGGCTCTAAGCTACCTTCATACCAATTTTCACCCAAATCTGTTCTGCCGTTCTTGAGTTATAAGTGGCGTAACCAACACGACTTTCTTTTATATATATATATAGATTTAGAATTCGATACTTAAAGTGAAGCGTCAATAGCCTAACGGCTAAGGTGTAAGACTTGTGACCGAGAGTTCGCGGGTTCGAACCCCAATCATTACTGTCCAGCAAGCTCACGGATGTTGGTCCGTCGCCGAATCTCTGGACGTTTTTATTACATACTAGCTTTTGCCCGTGACTTTGTTAGCGTGGGAGATTTCCAGCGTAAATCCCCGATAAAAAGTATCCTATGTCCGTCTCCTGGTTCTAAACTTTCACCAAACCAATTTTCAGCCAAATCTGTTCAGCCATTATTGAGTTATAAATAGTGTAACTAACACGACTTTCTTTTATATATGTATATAGATAGATTTTTCAGGTTCATTATTATAGGGATTTTTCAATGAAACATATTAAGTAGTCCCTTTTTAGATGTTTTTGAAGGAGAACGTCACTCTTTTTTTTTTTTCATTTTATATATGACAACTACGTTTCGTTCCTCAACAATTACACTCCAGAATCAAATATCAAGCTTAGTTGGAGGGGTTAACAAGATTGCTAGTATTAGATTTGTCCGTGCGTCTCGTGTATTACTTTTATTCATACATTTATAACTTTTGCACTATAATGTTTCAACACTACACTAAAATATTCCGATACTTAGAGAAATACTACACTCTTCGCTGGTTACAACAAGAATGCCGAGTCAGCCTCTCGTATTAATAGCCTTTTATAACTTCTGTCATCACGCCTTCTACCGCGTTTTACGAGAATAATCATTTAACAACTACCCTCAACTAACAATAATTGAATCGAGTTAATAAAAAATATACCTACTTCCATTTTAAAATTAAACCTAACACCAGTAATGTGAATTCTACCCACACTAATAGTTCTCTTTAAAAAAATCCATGGATAACATAATCTTTATTTAAAGCTCTAAAAAGGGACAAAATAGGTATACAAAATATAATAAAATATATACTGGGTTCGGGACCTCTATTACAGATCTCCAAGCTCACACCCTTTAAAAATTGTTAATTTAATTACATTTAGACATTACAAATACAAATATAACAGCTTCAACTACTGTGAGGCATTGATATAGGGTTTTTAGTATATCAATGCTGTGAGGAGGTAAATTAAAACTGATAATGATAAGAAACTATTGGTCCACCTCTTATAAAATGGTCTTATTCTATTTTAATTCATAATGGACACGTGGGAAAACGAATAATGGATGGACTATGTTACCTAGCGCTGAGATAGCAACTGCGACTGTCACCAGCGTACCTCGTTCAGCCGAAGTCATTTTTTCCAAGTTTTTGATGCCACGACGAGCTATCACTCTGTTAGAAACGTTTACCGTTGTGGGCATGTTTCATCTACGTTCTAAATATCTCCAGGACTTAAATTCAAACGTAGGTAAACGGTTTTCGGGTTGTCATAGAACAACTGCACGTTGGTTTTATTGATATATGTTGCTCGGGATAATCTCATAGCTTGAGAAGATCATATAAATAGAGTTAGATGTCGTTTAGGGAAACTATTGCTTCGTCTTCGACCACATCATCGCTTACCATCAGCTCTCTGTATCGTCTCGTCTCAACTTATCTTTAGGTATGCTTCTACGATTCGATTTTCGTTTATATAAACGTATAAATGAAAAACTAATCGTGGAAGCATCGTCATAAAAAAAGTTTAGTTTAAAAAACATTAGGTATACGAATTCCTTTTCATATCCAGCAAAATCAAAATGTCATGGGGCAGCTTGATCAGATAGTCAACCTGCCCCACATTACCTTAATTTTTTTTTAATGTCTGCATCAAAAAGAATAAGGCAGCACACAAAGATCAAGAATCAAACATTCGTATTAAACTTTTTGATAAGCATAGGCAAAAAAAGAATTTTCCAAATCGGTTCAGCCGTCTTCGAGTACTCGGTGATCATACATTAAAAAAAAAAAAAAAAAAATATACGCGTCGAATTGATAACCTCCTCTTTTGGTCGTCGGTTGACAAATTAAATTGGCGTTGTTATAACGCCAAAAATAACTTTAATTTCGGTAGTCGGTGTCTTTAGTTTTGTATTTTCGTTGTTGGCACCGACTTCCGAAATTAAAGTTATTTTTCATTTTGCAGTGTTTTTTGGGAGTCGGTTTAATTTTATTGTAAAAAGTTTTTATTTCACTCTTTTTAGTTGGCCGATTTTTTATTTACCTAGTTACAAGAGCCTAAACGTCAAGTACTTATAACCTTTTACAAAATATTGCTATTCCTAATGCTGGGCCGTTAATTGTTGAGGAGTTCTCCTGGTACTTCACCATCAGGTCTACATCACCATATGCATTGTGACGAGCATAAAGTGATGAACATCCATATTCAAGTAATCGAATCGAAATCCACAAAATACTTATTATTGAGTAGTTTCGGCGGCCATCTGTGGTCTTCATCATCAGTTCCACTTCTCCAAATGGTACTTTTTGAGAGCAACTGCACAAGTTACTATAAGAAATACCCAAAACGCCACAGGTGTGATAGATCATACATTAAAAAAACATACGCGTCGACTTGATAACCTCCTCCCTTTTTTGTCGTCGGTTGAAAAATAGATTGTAATCAGACTACGTCAATACTTCGAGAAAATCATTAAACCACCTCTTGCATAATATTCAGTGTTTATTTCGCCAAAAACTGGTTGTTTGAGCTTCAAATCAACGGAGTAACAATTACGAGATGATTTTCAATTCTTTTGTGGTGACAGGGGTGGCTGAACATCTGCCGACTTCCAGGAATTCACATACCATTTCGGGGAGAGTGCGATGGAATTGCACAACCTTATCCACCAAGCTCGTTCCAGCATCGGACTACAAGACAAACGGCAACGCACCATCGTTACATGGTAGACATCCCACCCAAACACACAAAACGTCTTGGGAAAACTTTCATTGTGCGTACAGCTAAGGAGTGGGATTCCCTACCGGTGTCTATGTTTCCTAATAGCTATAACCTAGGGGTTTTTAAGTCAAGAGTTTATAGGTTACTTCTAGGTAAACGGGAACTTAATGTAATTGCTAGCAATGCGACGACGGCGATGGTCATCACACACACACACACACGCACACACACAATTATCAGTAAAAGATCATCAGTTACCATCAGGTGAGATGGTGGTCAAACGCGAGCCATCAATAAAAAAAAAGAAATTAGCCGAGAGGTTCAGTAATATCTACTAAAGTTAATGAGTCAGTCCAATACGTACGGTATAAACTAATAACGTTAAAATAGCGTTTGTATGTTAAAAACGCCCTTTCGCTAAATTAAACGCGAGCCTTAAAAGGCCATATGCCACTGCCTAAATAGTTGTATAGGTCGATAATTTAAGCAAATATGCCGTAGGTATGAATGGTGACCAGTTTACACACGTTATCATAATTATCCTTCTGCGACTGAGGTGGTAGTCTATCAGACACCACTAAACACAAAAAACGTTGCCAGATCGTAACATGGCGTGATGTAGCTCTGTCTTGCTCAGCACCTTCCTGTAACGGCTCGCGCTAGCGGTCAGTGAGGCGCGGGCGGCCCTGCGGTGTGCACATTTGGAGTTTTCGACTGCCGGTGTCCCACAGACGTAAGTACAGCAATAAACGTTGATTCTGATAGACGTCACCTCACCAATATCGTTTTAGATTCTTAGTGTCTGTTAGTCGTTTCATCAGTAAAATATTAATACTACCATAGTGTCTCTCAAACATAACCTCACATTTAATTGCCTTAACTTATAATATTCATATTTTTTTAGATGGCGACTCAAAGTACAGATAGTAGTCCACCAAAACGAGACAGCAGTGGAAGATATACAAATGATGATGAGGGCAGATTGAGGAATGGCTTGAAGAATTAGGAGAAGAAAACGAGTTTAGCGATTTTGATGATTCGTTAGAAGATCCTAATTGTGTGGAAGGAAATGTACAGCAAGAGGAAAATGAAGACCTCGTGGAACAGAATGCCCAATCGAGTGAGAGCGATTTTAACTCTGAAGACGAGGAGCCCCTTAGCTCTTTAATTTGTGGTGATCAAGATGGTCCCACCTACATTGGAAAAAACGGATTTTTATGGTCAAAGAAGGAAATAGCGAGGACAAGCAGAACTCCTGCACATAATATTATTCAAATATCTCGGCCAAGAGAAGAGCTTGTTTTCAGAAGTTTTCAAGAACTTTGGTCTAAAATGTTCGACCTCGAAATACTAGAGACTGTTGTTTTGCACACCAACCAAAAATTAAAAACGTATCGAGAATATTTTCGGAAAACAAACAGGCAGGAACTCAAAGATACAAATGAAACTGAAATGCGAAGTTTGTTTGGCCTTTTGTACTATAGCTCAGTATTCAAATGCAACGACGCAGACGCTAACTACTTGTAACTTGCTACAGATGGCACTGGTCACGAAATTTTCCGCTGTGTGATGTCTAAATACAGATACTGTACAGTGTACATTACTCAATTGTTTGAGATTTGACAATGGAACCGATCGCCAAGAACGTTTGAAGTCTGATCGAACAGCAGCAGTATCATGGTTATTTAAAAAAAATGTTTCAAACTCTCAACAAAACTACATCCCTGGAGCAAACACATGTATTGACGAGATGCTTATTCCATTCTCTGAATGAATGGAATATGCATCTCGTCAATACATGTGTAGGTGCAAGTTCCTTATATATATGCCAAACAAACCTGCCAAGTATGGGATTAAAGTTCTTGTATTATCTGATGCTCAAACATACTATACATAAAATGCATATATTTATACCGGTAAAGGTTCTGATGGAGAAGGCCTGTCACCTGCTGAGAAAAACCTAGGAATTCCTACTCAATCCGTTCTTAGATTGTCGAAACCTATTGAAAACAGCAACAGAAATATTACTGCCGATAACTGGTTCAGCTCCATTCAACTAATGCAGCTTTTGAAAGCTAAGAAGTTGATTTACCTGGGAACTCTAAAGAAAAATAAAAGAAAAATTCCACCAGAGTTTTTGCCAGCGAAAAGAAGAGAACCAGGGAACTCCTTGTATGTGTTTACCAAAGAATTTACATAAGGCCGTAATATTGGTTTCATCATCTCATCATATTAGAAGCTTAGATGATACAACGATGAAACCAACTATGATTGCCGACTATAACCATTCTAAAGGTGGAGTCGACGAAATCGAAAAAAAGTGTTCTATTTATTCAAGCAATCGTAAGACACGCCGCTGGCCCATGACGATGTTTTACAGAATTCTGGATTTAGCTGGTACTAATTCATTCGTCTTATACCAATCTTGTCCAGGTGGCAAGCTGTGAAGAGGGGACTTTTTACTATCTTTGGCAAGAGAATTGGTTCTTTCTAGCTTAAAAGAACGCGTTTATAATGACAGACTGCCCAGAGAACTCCGTCTTACTATAACGCGAGTTTTAGGTAATGATTTGCCTCCCCCTCCACCCGTGGTTCAGCTTCCAGGTCCAGCTGGAAGGAAGCTATGCAGCATATGCCCCAGTAAATTGAAGAGGCAAACAATGTACCATTGTTGCGCATGCAAAAAGCCAATTTGTTTACAATGTTCTTCTCCACTATGTCAAGACTGTAAACCTAAGTTTTAGATTTAGGGTTAACTTTGAGACTGATTTGTGCCTAATTGAACCGTGATATCACGTTGTATTTTTTGTTTTAGAGCTATAAGATAACGTTTAAAAGATTAATATTAACAGTTTTAAGGAAGTTTCATTATTTCGTTTTTTTTTTAATAGTTTTGTAAGTTTAAGCGTAAATATAACGAAAATACTGATCTCAATAAATGATTCCATAATAAACTCGTTTTTTGTTTTGAGCATGCTTATTCATTTTTATTTCATTATACATAAACCCATTAATAGTAAAAAAAACTAGAGCCCTATTATTTCTAAAAGTTATAAACGAATCATGCTATACATAGTGACGCCTGACAGACTACACCTCAGTCGAATGTTGACGAGAAACCCACCTCAGTTGCAGAAGGTTATAGAGATTCATCTATGAATCTCTATAATTATTCATTCATGATTAATTAGCTTTCCTAGGCATAGATTCCGATTCAGGTTCCGATTTTCTGTCAAATGATATCCGGTACCTTTCCGAGGCACGGAGGTATCACACCGCCTACTTCTAAACTCCGGGCTACTTCTGAGAAATTCCTTACAGAAAAACCGAATAGTACTTTTGGCCCGAGTCGGGAATCGAACCCACGACCTCGCGCTCTACAGTCACGCTTGCGACCACTCTACCAACGATGCAGTTCAAAAAATCTAAAGTTCAACAAAACATAATCAAACCCAGGAATTAGCGCTCAGCCTTAGAATTCAACCTTGCTCTAATCGCTCAGCAGTCGCAGTTTACGACTACTAACCAACGAATCAACTAATAGTATGCGCTAGCCCTTAGTTCATCTGAAAGTGAGTCCAGTTTATAAACGGTAGGTGTATTAACAATACACAGTTATTAATAGTAACGATCCTCCGTCTAGCGTATCTCCAGTAATAGATTGTCATTATTAATAGGTGTTTGACCGTCTGTCTGTCTGTTCGTATGAGTTAACGACTGCCTATCAGCAACACTGTATGTGGTAGGTTCAAGACTCTCAGATTAAAAGTTCTCTTAAGTTTATAATTATGTCTCTAGATGTAATAAACTGCTTTCGCTAAACTCTAAGCGTCTTTGAACCCAATGCTAAGTTACTTTCAGGATTTTTATTCAATAAAAAATATAAATAATTAGTACATCTAACGCCATCTCACGGCTTGTCTGGCAACCAACATCATTAAACTGCTAAGGTTTGATTTTTACAGTAACAGATAGCGCTGTTTTCAGAAAAATATAAATCGACAAAATATTGCATCACACATAAAATTGCACTAACAGAATTCTAGAACTCTAGACAGTACCAATGTACCTATAAATTTTAGGTAAATAAGATTGATAGATTGCTAGGGAAATAGACATACCAACAAATCTGGTATAGTGGTCAGTGGCCCTGACTGCTATGCGCAAGATCGTGGGTTCGATTCCCACCTAGGACAAATGTCTGTGTGATGAGCACGATCATTTGTTCTTTGTCTGGGTGTAATTTATATATAATATGTATGTATTTAGAAATATATATGTAAGTTTATCAGTTGTCTAGTACTCATACCACAAGCTCTGCTTAATTTGGGACTCGATGGCGTTGTGTGAAAGTTGTGGAATATTATTATTATTCTTTCTTTATTTCCAATATAAAATATATACATATAAATTACATTTTTTAATATACTATTAAAAAAAAACATTTAAAAATATAAAAAATAGTAGCCCACCGGTATCGGGAACAGGGTCCAAGTTACCGGCGGTCAGGGCTCCATAGAGAGAAACCTCCTGACGATACGCGCCGTGTCCAGGAGTACCGCTTTCTAAAGCAAGCCCTTGATCCGTCCGTCTAACGAGAGCCTCCTGAGGTGTTGGTCGAGGCTCTTGGCTATTAAGCCATTGGCTGAGATGACTATCGGTACAATGATATATTTATTATTATTATTATAAATGTTTTATAAGGGTCACATAAACATTAAACACATTAAGTACCTACTAGGTTCTAATACTACAGTTATGAAATGTTAGTTAAGGTTTATAATGTTTTATTCAAACCAGCTCTATGAAGATAAGAACTGATTCCTTTTTAGGGTTCCGTAGCCGAATGGAAAAAAACGGAACCCTTATAGTTTCGACATGTCTGTCCGTCTGTCTGTCTGTCTCTCTGTCCGTCCGTCCGTATGCCACAGCTATTTTATTTCGAAACTATTAAGACTATACATGTGAAACTTGGTAGGTAGATGTATTCTGTGAACCGCTTTCCGATTTTAAGAAAAAAAATTAAAAATATTTAAAATAAAGGCGGGTCCCCATACATGGAACTAGATCTGAATTTTTTTTTTTTTTCATGAAACCTATACGTGTGTGGTATCTATAGACAGGTCTTTAAAAATGATATGAGGGTTTCTAAAACCACTTTTCATAAAGTCAATTGTTTAAAAGATATAAGCTTCCAAAGTGGTAAAATGTGTGTCCCCCCTCTAACTTCTATAATAATGGAGTGAAAAATCTAAACAAAATATATGTCTGTAGATCTTAATGTAAACTTTCAACCAAAATTGGTTTCAACGAAATCGGGTCAGCAGTTTTTTAGATGCAGCATAGTTTCTAAAACCGCAAATATAACTTTGTATATCATACAAACACTATGAAAAACAAAGTTATTTAGAGTAATTGTAAAAATGTAAATAAGCTAGTTTTAAGAAATTTAAAAGGTTTTTTTTTATACGTCAAAAAAATATACATATTATATTATATTATTATAGTTACTACGGAACCCTTCATGGGCGAGTCTGACTCGCACTTGGCCAATTTTTATTAATCAAATTAATAATAATAATCAAATTAACCCTCAAGATATTAACCCTTCCTCGTCTTTATATCTATGCGGCTTCAATTTTAATTAAATCGGACATCAGTAGCTATGACACATTAACAAGCAGTAGACTTAAGGCTGATCTCTCGAAAAAAGCTTGAAAAAAGCATTCAGATGAAGCAACTTTTCGTCGGCAATTACAGAGAAATTACATCTGAAAAAAATTGTTAGTAATTTACATGATATGAACCGTAATTTGGTTTAGCCACAATTTTTCTATCGGTATCACATAATAAGAAAAAAAAATGCCAAATCACCTCCAAATCATTGAGATGAAACCATTTTACTCCTTAATTTCTTATCAAAAGAGTACAAAAAATATACTACTGCTTTGCAATACAAATGAAAATGATTTGGTTTTGTTACTTTTTACAAATATGTATTATTTTTATTACAATAAATTAAAAATGCGTCCAATTAAAGACTGCGTTTACATCACCCCCGCACTCGTCCACAAATTCAGTGCGGGGTGCATCGTGTTGCTAGGTGGACCTACGTCGCGTTGCGAGAGCTCAAGCACTACGAAATAATATCGTAAAATATTACTGCAAAAATTAATTTTGTAAATAGTGGAATAACTTTTTAACCGACTTTAGAAAAAGGAGGAGGTTCTCAATTCGTCTTGAACTTTTTTTTATGATGTTACTTCATTACTCGCAGATGGCTGGACCGATTTGGAAAATTCTTTTTTTGTTTGAAAGAGTATACATTCTAGTTAGTTCCATTGTCGTTACGTTTGGATCTGATGATGGAATCATGGAGAAATCGAGGAATCTTCAAATATTATAGGCATACCTATAGCGTTTTGGGTATTTCTTATAGTACCTTGTTTAGTTTCTCTTGAAAAGCACCATTTGAGGAAGTAGAACTGATGACGAAGACCCCAGATGGCCATCAAAACTACTCAATAATAAGTATTTCGTGGATTGCGATTAGATTACTTGAATATAGATGTTAAGCACTTTATGCTCGTCACAATGCATATGGTAAAGTAGAGCTGATAGTGATGTACCAGGAGAACTCCTCAAAAATTAACGGCTCTACACCGGGAAATGCAATATTTTGTAAAAAGTGATAAGTAGTTGACATTTTTGCTTTTGTAACTAGATAAATTACAAACCGACCCACTAAAAAGCGTGAAATAAAACTTATTATCAAAAAATAGAACCGACTTTCGATTCGTCAAAAAGTTTTATTTCTGATTCTTGTTTATAAGTTAAAGAGTATTCTATGTATCTATAAGTAGTGTTAGTGTTATAAACTCATAGTATTTTACAGTTTTAGTAGTGTTTAAATTTAGTTTGCAAAACATGGGAATAAGCAGAAACGAATGAAGAGAGGTCTAAAAAAATATTACAAACAAAAGTGTATACATTTATTATCAAGGTAAGTTTAAAGTTTTATCTACATATTTCATAATAAACTATCGCTTTACTTACCTCGCATAAAAGTAGATAGCACAGAGTAAACGGATAGAGGGTAAGCTTCATACAACTGCGCTATGATAGGTACACTACTACAAGCAAGGCGCGTGTGTGCGCTTCGTCTGAGCGAGGCCTGGCTTGAGCCGATATGCACCGGTTTCTCTTCGTACGGACGAAGCCGCCAGTTGAGATAGAGAGACAGAGTTAAGATAATGTACAAGAGAAAGAAGAAAACGACAAAGAGAAGGAAATAGAACTAAGGAAAGAAAAATAGATTGATGAGAAAAATGAAGAAAACGAGAACGAAGAAGGACGAAAAGAAAACAGAACAAGATTTTATATGGCTATCAAAATTTCTAAAAATAAATATATGTGAACACGGAGAAATAAATGAGGATGAAGAAGTTCAACCAACCAAAAGAATAAAAATACTTGGTGAAAGAAAGTTAAATTTCAGTGAATTTCAGTTATAATCTATTTGTTTATAAAAAATGTAACAAATAATATGACATACACTAGTAATAATTATACTACCTATCTACCTTACTGTAAGTTCCTACCTACATACCTACCTTACCTACCTACCTACCATTTTTAATAGAAACCTTCCTCAGACTATAACGAATATTCGAAAAAAAATCCGTATTGGTCCAGCCATTCCTGAGTTTTGCGCTTAGCAACACATTTAGCCATTAATTTTTATTTATATATGATTTAGTTAAAAAGATACATCAAGTTATTTACCTCATGTTTCGAGCCAGGCTGATCTATAATAGAGGTATAGTTTCTACAGTACATACTCAAAGTGTATCTATATCAATAGATAATAAATAAAAACAAAATTTGACCACTTTTGATGCGGTACAAATAAAAATGAATTTAACTTTCACGATGACTTGACCTTCTGTGATTTCGATACTCTGTGCCGAGACTAGGCGAAGCGACGACACATGCTGGCGGCGCAGGCGCGGGCCGAGCGCGCCTCTCTTTTCTGTTGCATGCGGGTAGCGGAGAGCTGCGCGGAGTGGCGCGCGGAGTGGGGTCGTTAGCTCCGCCCAAATAGTCAAGGTTATTGGCATGAATACAAGCCTTAAGAATATATTACGCAATAAATCATCCCACACTAAAGTGTATGGCAACAGTATATTTTGTATGGCCATAAAAATATATAATAAGTTACCCATAGAAATTAAGTCAAATTCAATTAGTACTTTTAAAAGGAAGTTAAAAGACTTTCTTATTATAAAAGCATATTATTCCATAAAAGAATTCCTTGAAGAAAAATAATAATTTAAAAATATTAAAATGTGATATTCAATATTAAGTGACATAAATACTGTGATATAATAAAAAAATAATGATAATTTGTAATTAATATAATGTAACCTGTAAGAAAACTGTAAGATAGACTATAAGATAAACATAAATTTCAACACCTTAACAGACAACTAAGTTCTAAGAACCTTCCTATTGTTAACATCTTCAAAAAAATATATTGTACACTTAGTTCGCAATAAAGAATTTGAATTTGAAATCATTGTTAATTTTGCAAAACTGTCTTCTTTGTCAAATTAATAAAGAGTACGCACAAGTACGAAAAGTAACAAATATTCTTTTACACATACCTACATTTAATCAGTCAATGTTATTACTATCAGGTATGGGACAGTCTGACCACTATTAGACTTTCAGTAGCACATTACGCTAGCAGTACCAATCTCACCTTCCTGACAGACTTTCTCTTCTTGGTATCACTCGTTCCACAATTTGAAGTAACGTGGATTTCGTTGCTCCTCTTTACAAGACCTCCATGATTTTATTTAGTGACTTACACTTATGTCTTTGTAGCTAATGTATGCTTTTTCTGGCTGAATTATGCTGGTGTTGTCTAAGCTGACTACCCTATGAAGAAAAACAAACTATGTAGATTATGTACGTCTGCAAAGATGTTTTCAATACAGAACCACACATATTTGAGTGGATCTGTCCAGATCTCTCTATAGTTACTTTACTCTTTGGTCCAGACAGTGAGAGCATTTTTCTGGTATTGTGTAGTTGTTAGTGGTCAGGTTTCATGTAATAACTTAGAATTCATTTATTATAAAAAAAAAATAGTGAGTGATTGTCTAAAATGGGAATAATTATTAAGTATTTTTTATAGATAACCAAAATTTTATAATATCTACCTAGCGATATCTAACGGTCCTAGCGGCAACTATTGTAACTGATCTTCTACTTTAGTTCTACTGTCACGGAATAGATGGCGTTGTGCAATTGAAAGACTTGGATCACATTGCGTTGCGCAGTAATAAATTATACAGATAAACAATATTCAAATGTGTAAAAATATAAAAATAATAGGTGCTTGCATAGCATAAAAAAGCAATAAATATACAAACAAGTAACCCCATAATAGTGATAAATAAAGCTTTTTGTCCAACTTTCCTTTTCTTGAAATCCATCGATGGTAGAAAGTTGAGCCTCCATACCAGAGTTGGCTGGAACATAATTTTGAGCAAATTATAACTATCACAAAACTATGTTACAGTCCAGCCTGAGTAATGGATCGGGTGCAGTCGGCTATCTCCGGCAATCTGTAAAAATCTCCGAGCTTCTTCGTCTATAGATCTATTCCCGGGCGCTTCGGCAGTCTTCGGGCGTCTTCGGCAATCCCCGGAAAACTTCGGGATCCTTCGGTATTGATGAGTTTTCTATTTTTTATTGATAATATGCTCGCGTTTGACCACCATCTCACCTGATGGTAAGTGATGATGTGGTCGAAGATGAAGCATGCTTACCTAGAAGTAACTTATTCATTCTTGACTTAAAGTCACCCAAGGTTAGCTGTCAGAATAATAAGACATTTTATATACAAGGAAATATTATGTGGAGATATATTGAGAGTCATATAATCGTATGGATAATGGTCTACAGTTCTGTAGCGGTCGGGAGAAAATTATGTGTGTGCAGATATCAAAGAATTGTGACAATAATTTTCATATAATATAAGCTGAAGCGGCAGTTTTACCATATATTATTACCAGAGAAAAAACAAAGAGTATAATTAGAACTTATAACGAGGCGGATGATCATCCACGATTATGGCGCTTGTAACAGTGCAGAAAATATCGGAAATTCTAAATAAATACACATGGTATAATATCCCGTTTTAAGTTCTAATGATACTTTTAGTGACCATGTTAGCTTAAATAAAAGAAATAACCTATTACGTATTCTTAATCCTACCAGATATAAAACAAAAACATAAAAATCGACCAGCCGTTTCAGAGGAGTTCTATAGCAAACACTGTGACACGAGATTTTTATGCGAGCTTATAGTATAGTAGGTATTTTGTTTAATTGGTAAGATACTATGTATAACATTTAATTGTACTCCTATTTTTATCCCGAAATATAATAAAAAATATGGATAAACAATACAGTGAAAATTCTTCATTAACATAGTGTTATCTCCCTCTCGCTTTTAAAGACATTAGCTAGCAAAATCAATATTCAAAATTCATGTGTAGTACAAAGTTAATCTTACAGTCTACTAAGTGAATTATTTGACGGATACATACATTCGAGTTTCTTAACAAAACATTTTCTTTCTAAAACTAACATTACTTATAATCTAAAAATATGCCACGAACATACACAAACAAAATATTTCATACCATCAGTAGCTTGTGCACGATTCGAATTGTTCATTCCATCCAAAGGTTGACTACAAAGGATCGCTTTTAATAATAAGACGGTATTGTAACACCCTTTATAGTTGTTGACTATTTATTTCTGTTATGGTGTACAATAAAGAGTATATCTATCTATGTATTCCCTAAAAGAGGTTACTTTTTCAAAATTTTATGGATTTTTTTAAATGTTTCGATTGAGTTATTTGTAAACAATATACAAAATAAATAATTCATTTCAGGATATAACAAAATGATCAAAATATAAAAGACCGTTCATTTCACTAACAAATCTACCTGCCAGAGTGACAACTATATTTAATATGATTACTAAATTCCCTCGTACTCAAATAAAACTCATAAATAAACCAACAAAACAGCTAGTTTTATTATTATGTCTGCTTATAGTAGTGTGGAGCCAGTTCTAGTAGCCATCGCTGGTCTATGGTCATCATTTCTCGCATGTACGTCTTGTCTCCTGAACTCTGGACGCTGGCGAAAATAACCCTGGAAACAGAAATAGGGATTTAAGTATCCATCAATCAATCACTATTATTAATAAACATCTTACTTAGATAAATTCTACTATTATTGTAAACGCGAAAGTTTGTGAGAACGAATGTTTTTTGCAGTAGAAGTCGCGGGCTAGTGTTATTATAATGTCGAAGATTTTATAAGCCGGCAGAGAATTCCACAAATTTATTGTGCGCACAGCCAAGTTGTGGAATTCTCTGCCGGCTTCTGTGTTCCCTGCCATTTATGATCTTTCAGCCTTTAAGACCAGGGGGCTTACTCTTCAAATTAATTTTAAATCCAATCTAAGGCCAATACGATTCCAATGTAAATTTTGCAGTCACGTGATTCGCTACTCTTGAAAACAATATTGTCAACATTGGATTAGGATTAGAATCGCACCGTGATTGTTTTGATTCGCGTGAAGTTGGCAATGTTACGGGCCGCAGTAGTGTTGGTCGACTAATTACAATAAACCGGTAATAGGGTTTTAAAATGCTTTATCTTTTAAATAACAAGGCCAATAAATAAATATTATATAAATAGTTGTTTAATTGATTAATTGTAACGTAGTAAATTCATTTTGGCGTAAGATTATTAAAAAAAATCATAAAGTGAATCATGACTGGCTGCATGCGGTAGGATCGTTGCCTAATTGCCTTCAATACTAAAAAAAAAATAAGATGTCAAAGTTCTCAAATTTCAATAATAAATATTCATGTGCTTTTAGAAGTAAATAGCTTTATATAATACAATTCGACAAAGTGCAAGTTTGTCTAAAGCATTTAAAGTATACTGTGTTACGATACTGTGCGAGTTTGGTTGTTTGGTTCCTTTTGAGCAATTATTAGTACCTATTTCGTGAAGTTATCTAACTAATATTACAGTTTTATAAAAGTGGTAAGTAAATATACAATCATATTTTATTCATTAAAGTAACGTTTTACTAAAGAGAAGGCTTATGTTTTGTTTATGTAGTTATTTTCGTGGTTTAAGCGGCTATGTTAAATTAGCTTTATGTTTGGTACCCTTTGTAACAACATCAAGTAAATAAATATGTCCATGTGCCCAGCGAGGCCCTCCAGAATTTGGGTTTCAGAACAAATAATATATAGATGTGGATATGGGCTGTGGTGAAAAATACATATAGTATAAGAAAAACTTAAAATAGACAAAACAAACTTAGCCAAAAACTATTAACAAATAATTGTTGTTTGGCAAGTAACATAATTATGTACCGCATTGGCTCCTCATACAACTTGCTAAATTTGAAAAATAAACCAATTTTAGATCATTCAGCACGGCCCTCTATAGTTGTCTTTATCTTTTTAAATATGACATGTTTGTTTACAAAATTCGACTTCCTGAATTATGTATAGGAGTACATTCTTTCCAAATAAATTGCGATTCTGCTGTATTAGTACTTTAAAAGATTAATTAGATCAAAAATATCATATTATCGTTTGACTTGTTTTATCTAGTCTTGTGTTTTTGTTCCTGAATAAACTATTTATGGTACAGCAATTTCATAAAATTAATGTGTGTTTTTAGTATTGGGCTGAGAAGAAATGTGCTCTAAAGAAGCAGTATGCACAGCTCGCAGCTTCAATGGACAATGAGGCGCACTGCTGGTGGCACAGCAGACAACTTGCCGGCATTGTCTGCCTTAAAAAATATATTGGTGGTGGTGATGGGTGGACTGCAATTTGCAATAGGAGATTCAAGATTGGCTGGCAATCTATTTTCTCAATTGGTACATAATTATATGTATTTTAATTTAATTATACCTATATTTAATTTTATATAATAATAATCATTTCTTTGTTTCAGAGTAGACCTACTGAGTCATTCAGTTTTATAGAGGCAGAGGAGGAGCATTCACACATGTGTACTAGTCCAAGAAGACACAGAAATCCATTCTTTGAATATTCAAGTGTCCCCTTATCCCCAGCACGTCACACAATGATGCAATAACGGCACCACGATTTGATTTGATTTTTGTCATAGTTTTATTACTAAGTAAATAAAAGTACATTTAAGCAGAATGAAACAATTCATTTATTTTATTTATTCATTAACAATTAGGAGTTAAATGCATGCAATGCAAAAAACAAAGGGCTTAATATTTTCATAAATTTCCTCAAACAAATCCTTGCTCACTCTATAATTCGCTTTAAATTCGCTTTAAATTCGTCTTCATTAATTGAAAATCCTTTATCCGTATATCGCATTAGCCGACGCTTATTTCGTCTTTGTTTTAATTATTTTTATGCAAATTACGTATAACACTGTATACTACTGCTAATCGTGCCATATTAAACAGTTATTATTCTCTGAAAACCACTTAAAACGCAAAACAATTTCTAAAAAGTTTCACTTTTGCTATTGGAAAAATCACAATCAACAAACAATCCCTCCTCTCACTCCCGAAGAAACTTCAGACACAAAATTTGCCAAAAAAACTAGTGACATCTTATGTCTGGGGTCAACTTAGTTTTGTACGTAATGCGTATGTTTTGATAATAGATGGCAGCTGCTACGATATATTTATACATATATGATAATCAAAATTAATAAAAAAATATTATTTGTATCGAAAAATTCATAAAGCATTATTTAATGTATATAGGCACCTAATTCACTAAATCACTAAATTAAATGGCATTATAATTTTACTGCATCATAGACTCTATACACCTCGCTTGTTTATGAAAAACAAATAAAAAAGAAAAATATAAAACTGTCAAAAACAGTTTGACAAATTTTGATTAATTAAAAATTATCAGAAAAACATGTGATGAGTAATAAAATACCTAAAATGAAGGTAAAATATGCAGCACAAGTGTTCAGCCAGAGGGTGTCTAGCGCTTTACGTTTTTTATCGAGTTAGTATGTTTATAATTTCACATATTTGGATCATTATTGTTACCTAGCAAATTTTGCAAAATGTTATTAACCAACATTAATATTTTGTTTCAGAACACAACATTCTGCCCGAAGAGTGCAGAGATTTATTATTTGATAAGCTCTTCGAATCATTTAATGGTCATTCTTACAAGGGGTCATCAAAAATATATAAGCAGTGCTTAAAAAATAACTCGCTCCATTTCCAATTGTGGTATGATTTGTTGCCTATTTTAGACTCAATTAAATTTGAATCAGTAGTTCGTTCGTTTGTTATGTTTCGTTGATTTATAATGAATCCAAAAAATCACAAATATAAAAAATAATTAAATCCATCTTCACCGTGTTTTAATTTTTGCCAGCCTCTAAAATCTAATCTTTAGATTTTGGAAGTACTAGATTGATTGAAATAAATATTCTAAAATCAAAGATTTAATCTTTTGTCGATTAGAATATTTATTTCAATCAATCTAGTACTTCTAAAATCTTTAAAATAAGAAAATATTATTAACATGTCAGGTAGACGCCACCTATCGGATTTTTTCGGTATTAAACTACCGTTACGCTATCTGGCGATTAGGGTAAAAAACTCAATTTTCGAATCATAGAGTGGCGCATCTATCTCAGTATTTATATGTATCATCTATGTCAATACGGGTGCAATAGACAGCTGTCAAACTACACTCAAGAGTAGCGTTTACCGCACATCAATCCCGATCTCAATGTGATTCCGATCCCAATTAGTTCCTCATAATAGACAGTCAATTTGGCGCTAGTGTCGAACTCAAGAGTACGAAACGTCACAATTCCAAAGTCGATCGGTCGACATTGAATTCAAGAGTAAGCCCCCAGGCAGTCCTAAGTAATAATCGATCTAGAGAAAAAATATCCTACATTTGGACACTAAACTATATTTTCTTACTGTCAATACTAATTTTAGACATAAAAGCCGAGTAATCTTGATAACATTTTGAATAATCTTTAAAAAAGACATGATTTTCGATTAAAAACTAAGCGAAAATGTTCCAATTACGTAACTAGTCTAGACATGTAAAGAAAAAGATCCAATAAATCATATACTAAAGTAACATTTTGATTGTATGCGTGATTGTTTCAGAATATTAATGCAAAGTTACATACAATTTAGGGAGCTTCCTCTTAATCTTAAAGATCCAACATTGAAGCTGTTTCAATGAAGCTACGAGCTCCTCTAACTTTAAAGACTCTCGAGTCATAACTTTTTTTTATTGATAATAGGTTCGCGTTTGATCACCATCACACCTGATGGTAAGCGATGATGTGATCGAAGATGGAGCACGCTTGCCTACAAGTAACCTATTCACTCTTGACTTAAAAACTATGTGTTATAGCTATCGGGAAACACAGACTCCGGCAGGGAATTCCACTCCTTAGCCGTACGCACAATGAAGGTATTCCCAAAACGTTTTGTGCGTATGTGTGGGATGTCCACCATGTAACGATGGCGCATCGCCGTTTGTCTTGTAGTCCGATGATGGAACGGGCTTGGTGGAATTAGATTGTGTAATTCCATCGCACACTCCCCGAAATATAACCGATAGAAAACCGATAGACTTGCAACTCGTCCTCGATGTTCAAGGCTCTGGAGCTTTGACTCGACCAGTGCATCGTTGCCAATGAGTCTCTTGGCCCGCTTCTCGATAGACTCAAGCGCGTCCAGTTGGTATTTGACACCATGAAAAGTATAACTGTGTGTAGTATAATTGCTGGGAGCATTACATACCATTTGGGCTGCTGTACCCTATACAGACAGCTATCAGGGCTTATATGTAGATGAGCCCCTCTAACGCCGCGGTACCCGGCGTCCGTACTGAGGTGCGCCGCCTGGGGGAAGTACCCCGACACCACGCACTTCATTATACGCTCCGTTTTACCTGGAACATAGGAATAAAGAGATTAGCATCAGATTCTTGCATTTTTAGGATTCCGTAGCCGAATGGCAAAAAACGGAACCCTTATAGTTTTGTCATGTCTGTCTGTCCGTCCGTCCGTATGTCACAGCTATTTTAATCCGAAGCTATTAGGACTATACATACACACGAAACTTAGTAGGTAGATGTATTCTGTGAACCGCTTTCCGATTTTAAGAATAAATATTTAAGTTAAGGTTCCTCATACATAGAACTGTTTTTTGTTTTTTTTTTTATGAAACCTATGCGTGAGTGGTAACTATAGAAAGGTCTTTAAAAATGACACGAAGATTTGTAAAACACTTTTTCATAAAGTCAATCGTTTAATAATAATGGAGTGAAAAAACGAAAAAAAGATTTGCTGTAGATATTAATGTAAACTTTCAACGAAAATTAGTTTGAATGAGATTGAGTCAGCAGTTTTTGAGATATAGCATATTTTCGTAAACCGCAAATATAACTTTGTAATTCATACAAATACTATGAAAAACAAAGTTTTCGTAGTAACTACGCCTAATTACTAAGAAACCCTTCATGGGCGAGTCTGACTCGCCCTTGGCTAATTTTTTTCCTGGTGGAAATATCATCTAATGACTTCACCCGCTGTGGGTGGAGCGGAAGGGAGTGTCAGACTTCTACTGACTAAAACCCACCATGTTCCTTCAGTTTCCCTTGTAGTCCGGGGCCGCGGTATCTCGTTAGAATATTTCCGTAGCTCCAGCAGGATCTGATTCCTGTTTTCTAAACATATTTTATTAATGAAATGGAATATTTCTTTAGTAAATTGGTTATAAATAACACTTCTACACGTAATTATTTTGTTTAAAATTTAGCTAGATAACGCCGGTGTTTCCGAACTGACTACTCTGAGAAGAAACACCGAAACAAACTCAGAGGTCAACGATAATAGGGTAGTTTCCTGTGTCACAAAAATTATTATTTTATTTCGTCCATTATAGGTAGATTTTCAAAAAATATTGGCCAGGTATTTTTTGCCCTTTCAAGTCAAGAAAAATTCACAAAGTTGGAAAGCTTCAAAGCACAGGAGTGGGGGCTGCTGACGTCACACAGTGCTAAGAATTATACCGAAGTGTGACGTCACGTGAAATTTCGATTCACTGTATCGTCTTAATTTTTCAATTACGTGAAAAAATATAAAATACGTGTCTAATGTTTTTTGTTAAACTACGTGACGGAATAAATAAAATATTTTAGGAAACTACCCTATTCCCTTAGGTTCGTAGATTATCAAAAAGTATTCGACACTTTTTTTATGAAATGAAAAATTGGTCAATTGCGAGTGGGACCCGTCCACGAAGTAGTTCCGCAGCAACAAGCATAGATTAGCGAAAAATAACTTTGTATTTAATAATAATGATAGCCCTCCTGACCTTAACGTGGCGTTCCGCAGTCGCAGCATAATAGAGAATAAAGATCAGTATCAGATATATTTATTAACTAGCATTTCGCCTGTGACTTCGTTTGTGTGGTTTCGAAATAACTTCTATCTTGTAGTACTCACTAATAATTTACCTTAGTACCAAAGAAATAGTTTTTAGAATAGGATAATTAGTTCCGAAGATTATCCCCTACATACAAACAAATTTTACCTCTTTATAATTAACCGACTTCAAAAAAGGAAGAGGATTTAGTTCGTCTTGAACGTGCATACGAGCGCGTGGAGGCGCTTTGTCGGGGCGAAACTTTGTTACCGCGACTTGTTGCAGCGAACGGAGCTTCGGCGCGACATCATGGCGGCATGGAAAGAGCGGTTATCGCAACCCAGCGTCACACCGCTCACGCCACAACCTCCCCTCTTTGAGGAATGGCTAACGAGGCGTCATGGTGTCCTCACCTTCCGCTTGATGCAGGTGCTCACTTGACACGGTTGTTTCGGGAGTTACTTGTATCGGATTCGACAAGAGGAAACGCCCAGGTGTCACCATTGAGAGGATCGCCCTGAGTGGAACACACAGTGGAGATTTGCCCTGCTTGGACAGAATTCCGCCGTGTGGTAGTAGGGGGTGTGCCGTAGGGGCGATAGGCGGCGACCTCTCGCTTCCGGCCTTGGTACAATACACAGTTCGGAGCGAGGAGGCATGGGAAGCAGTCACCTCTTTCTGCGAAACGGTTATGCAAGCGAAGGAGGTGGCGGGACGCGGGAGGGAGAGGCAGGTCTTAGGGCTTTCAGGCCGGGACTCCAGCAAAGCGGAGATGTGTGCGAGAAGATATGTTTTTCAGCTCGGGTGCGAGGCGTTGAGTGCTCAGTACGCATTCTGACATGAAAGGTAGACGAGAGGGGGAGGGTGATCGCTTACTGCACGCCGCTCACATCTCTCGTCTCCGCTTCCATCGCGCCATACAAATATTACACATCTCCGCACAGTGATCTCCACTGAAGCTGAGCGGAAAGGAATCTTTTCCTCTGTCCTTCTCATACTTCTGATTTTATTCATTCTTCCTTTTATATACAGTCTATTCTTCTGTGGAATGCACTACCTTTTGATATCAGGACGGCCACCAGTCAATATGCGTTTAAGAGAAAGTTGCGGGATTATTTTCAAAACAAATAGTGGAAGCAGAGTTTTCATAACCCCCTTTGTATGACTTTTTATTAATATATTATATATATTTGGTATGTATTATGATAAATATGTATGTAATTTTATTTTAGTTATTTGTGTATATACTTGTAATAAGACTTACTTTGAATATATTATCTACTTAGTTTGTTTTTTTATGTACCTGCCATGTTGTCTCTTCACCACCCATGGTTGACTGGTAGAGAATGTCTATGGCATTAAGTCCGCCTTTGTACATTTTGTGTTGCATAAAGTTTCAATAAATAAATAATACAATTTTATTGGTTGTCTCCGCTTTGGTGGAGTCCCGGTCTCACAGCCCTCGCGCCCCAGCCGCCGCAGGAGACGTTCCGGGCGTCGGGAGTCACGGGTTGACTCCCAGCCACCTCCGGGTGGGCCTGAGCTACCCATAGCTCGCAGCCCGACTGACACCAGGCCCGTGTAGACACAGCCGAGTGTTAGCAAAATTGTCGGGGCCCACAAGGGGCCGTTGCCTACCAGGGTTGTGGAATTGTTCGAAAGAGTTACCGCGGCCTCGGAACACGAAGGACATATGATGGAACACGGATGGGTTTTAATCAGTAAAAGTCTGACACACCCTTCCGCTTCGACCAAATCGGGAGGCAGTCAGTGAATGATTCAAAAAAAGGCATTCTCTACTACTAATATATATTTATTATCTATACTAATATTTTAGAAGTAAAATTTATTTGTAAATTTCTGTGTAGGAAATAATCTCCTGGACAAATGACGTAATTCTAAAAAAAATCATTGGTAGTAGGGAACATTATTTGTAAGCACTATAAATTACTTCGAAATGAACGCATACAAAATCACGGGTGAAGTAATAGTATAAAATAGCTGAGCTGGACTCCCATTTGGTGCAACTTGGATACACACACCACACCAATACTCGTTTTTCATGTGTCTAATGGTTGTTTTTCTTTTCTCTCTTACTTTTTGTACCTATACGTTTTCTGTTATTTTGTGTGTTGTATTTTCTGTTCTTCAATTTAAAGCTTTATCTATCTATATATAATGAATGTGCCAGTTTATGAACTCAAACACTAAGAAATGATGACGAGCGCACGTTTTGGGAATCTATTTAACTTTTGACATTCAAACTTTGTCATTTTTCTATCCTATTTTGAATAAATAACTAATGAGTTATGATAAAATATGTTTATATTTACCTGAACCTAAATCTATACCGTCAAATTGTTTCTCTTCAATTTGAAACTTTCCTTTGATTAGCTTTTCTAAGCTAGCTCGAACCTCACAAGCCTGAAATAATAAGAAACACAGAATATTAATATTCGATGTTTTTAAATACAAAATTCGTTTATAAATAAGAAGACAGGACGGCTTCTTTCTGAAGTCGCGTGAAAAAGACCAAAGTGGTATTTGTGCATGCCTAATAGCTTAGGTGTCAGCCCTGTGATCGAGAGATCGCGGGTTCGAAGCCAACCTATAACACTATAATTGCCGTGAACCCACTCCAGAAACAGCCGATTGCCAGTAACGTGAATTCTGGCTTCAAAATAATCATGCTTTAAATTGAATACAGATCGAATGAATGCTTGGACTGTCTGCTAGTCGAACCTTTTTTTATCGTTTATTATTCAAAACATGCGAGTACATTTGTTACAAACTTAAACATACCACCCAAACCATCGAGGGTTTATCTGTGGTATGCTTACCGCGGCAACTCGATGCCACACCACACATACACACTTTTCATTAAAAGTAACACTTAATAACTATGAATCTAAACGCTTTCTAGATCGTAGTACTTTCTAGAAAGTGTTTCTTTAGCACTTTACAGCAGTTCTTTGGAGTTAATTTTTTAATATCATTTACAGGCATGTCATTTAAGAATGATGGTAGCATGCATTCCCACGTCCTTGCACCATACAAATTATTGTGATTTGGTATTTTATACGTGGGTAAGTAAGACAAACAACGTTACGACTGCAACCTTTCGTATTTCTGAATATTACTACGTATCTTGTCGAAGACATTTACAAGTTGACAGTGCTTAAATAAACCCTTTTCGTTATTTTTAAATTGTATTTTTATGTAACTGGGAACAATAGTTTTTAAAATTCACAACTGTAAATACTAACTATAAACTTAGAATACCGCACAATTATTTAAAAAAATATTATGACTTTTGACGATACTTTAGCTTTCTCCTTTCATTAGTTAAATGTACCTAATTTCGTCATTTGTCAAGTTTATTTTTAAAAATGCAGTCGCGCAGAGCTTTGCTTCCGCTTTTGTGGACTTTATCACAATAAAAACATGATCCTACTTTTGTAGTCGGGTAAAAAATAACCTATAAACTTCCTAAGTTTGAAGCTCGTAGTATATCAAAAGACAAATTCTACACTTTTACACGTCATTTTTTGTAAATTTAAACTAGATGAGGCTGGTGTTTCCTAACTGACTACCCTGAAAAGAAACACCGAAAAAAACTCAGGGGTCCGTCTCTTTTAATGTCCATACAATCTATACAGTCGGTTAAATTATATGGGAATCTTGTAGATTACCGTCTGAGGCGATCTTTTGAGGGAAAAAGCTCACAGATTTGAGTGGGCCTGTCCATACAGTGCAAGCATTTGTCAGATGACGTGTAGCTCAACTTAGAATAAGGAGCTTAATGATGTGACGAACAATACCAAGGTAGGGACGTTTGGGTAGGCCGCAAAAAGCACTCAAACAGCCAGACAATCATAGCTACTTTAAACATAACATAAACAGCCTATAAGATTCTCACTGATCTTCCCGTGTCAGTAAGACAAGCACAAACCTTTCCTTCTTTCAAAAATATGGTAAAAGATCTCTATCTCTCTCTTTAATTTGTTACTATTTTTTATACAACGTGTAACGGAAAGGGTATATACATACCAAGGGCACGGCTTCTTTGGGTGATATCAAACGATATTGGAAGGGTTTTTTAATCCTATCTCTACATGTCGGAAGTAATGAGAATTTTTAATACATTGATACCAGAAACCGAACTTTTCAAATTGAAATAAGCACATAACAGAAGAGATTTATCGTGATATTTGCAAGTAACGTGGAAAGTTATTGACCTACGTAGTGCGGTGACACTATTATTGTTATGATTTCAATTTAAGAAACTTATGAAACCGAAAATTTGGTATCAATTTTTAGAGTATTTTATTTTGAGTTGAAACCCTTCCAATATCGATTGATATCATCCAAAGAAGCCGTGCCCTTGGTATGTATATACCCTTTCCGTTACACGTTGTATATCTCAGCTTTATATATATATATGTGTATATGTGTATTGAGTATGTAGGTTATTACTTATATATTGTAGGTATATAAGTGAATAGTACACCATGGACTACCAGCGTGTGTCAAATCCATCCAAAGGTTGTCTATAAAAGATCGCTTTTAGCGTTAAGACCGCCCATTGTAACACCCTTTGTAGTTTTTAAGTCCTCATTTAATTCTGTTATGGTGTACAATAAAGAGTATATCTATCTATAAGAGGGAATGGGCCAAGAGCGAGTTGCTAGATATATTCGGATTTTCTGTTGACATTTGTGTAAACATACATTTTCATGGTAACGATCTACGACGTATTGACATAGCTTGCTTCATATTTACAACGTTCTAAGTGCGGCATGCACTGTAATGGAGGGAAATCTTTATTGTTATGACGGTTTCAAACGATTTATCGTCAAATTTTTCGATTGAACTCTAGCGTAATAAATAATATCTCACCTTCTCCATAACTTTATAGTTAACATAATACTTCTGGCACCATTGCTTGCAGGCTTTCGCATTCCTCTTCTCATCTCCCGAAGACTTGAGTTTTAAGTACGCCTCCAATATGTTCAGGTACATTATTATATCGCCTTCCGCCACCTGAAATGTTTGAATAGGTGTGAGTGAACGTAAAAACATTGATATTTGTTTCTTGTACCCTTTATTCCTACGTGGAGTATTGCAGCCACTTGTGGGATGGCTCTGCAAAGTACCAACTTGCTGCATTGGACTCGATCGAGCGCAGAGCTAAAGGGCTTATAGGCGACGAGGTGCTGGTGGACAAGCTTCATAGCCTGGCTCATCGGCGAACCGTTGCTTGCCTGTCGGTTTTCTACAGATTGTACTTCGGGGAGTGTGCGCAGGAGCTCCATGACCTGATTCCTCCATCTCCCTTTCACTACCGGTCTACCAGACGCACGGCTGGGTACCATCCACACTTGGTTGATATACCGTGTTGTCGTACCAAGCGCTTCTCCTCCACATTTATTGTGCGCACAGCCAAGTTGTGGAATTCTCTGCCGGCTTCTGTGTTCCCTGCCACTTATGACCTTTCAGCCTTTAAAGCACGAGTAAATAGGCATCTTCTGGGCTCGCTCGTCACATCGTAGATCTCATCTATCGCTTACCATCAGGCGAGATCGAGGTCAAGAGTGGGCCCATCGGTAATAAAAAAAACCCTTAGAATGTCATACTTCATGAATAAAAAAATGCATTTATTTCGAGTTACTTGAACTCGTATTTTCATAATTTGAATCACATACACCAAAATGAAATAAAATTATCATAAGATTTTACAAATGTCAGTACTAAAATAAAATAATTTAAAGAGGACTGTGGGTAGAATTCACATTACTAACAAACTCGTTAACCCCTCCAACTAAGCTAAATATGCTTGTGTCTGGAGTGGGTTCACGACAATAGTGTAATGGGTGGGATTCGAACCCACGACCTATCGATCACAAGGCCAACACCTTAGCTATTAGGCTCTTGACGCTTAAAGTTCCTTTAGGTGCCCTTTCATTCCGGGGCCGCCGTTAAAACTAGTCAGAAGCCTGGAAATTTGACAATAATCTTATCCAAGGGGTCATGTCCCTATGATTGGGGTCTGAAGATTGATCTTAAGATTTATTTATCTACTTAACTACCCTTACAGATTACCTAGTTCGATAGTGTAGGTATTCTAACATCAATTTTGATTTTTGTAACAAATTACAAACAAAGTAGATGATATAAATTCACCCAGAGAAAAGATTAAGTGTCCTACTGATGTCCTGAAACACAGGCTACGAGCCTAGCTTAGCACCAGTCTCCGAAAATATAAATGCACTATGTAACCTACTAACATATAAGTCTCCAAATTGTAAATAAATAAATTATATTATTATTGTTACGAGCTGATGTTCGGGATAGAAATAATTTACACCAATTAAACCAAAATTAACACTACTTAAATAAACACCAAATAAAAATTAACACAGTTATTCACAGTACAATACTTGTCACTCAACCGAATTTCACTTGTATAGCTTCGATAGTTCAGCTCACCAAGTTCCTCTGCCATCTATTTATACCCCAGTCTATGAGTTCTAGAACATTCTTGTAAAATCGACTCACCGCCTACACTGCCAAGAATATTCCAGAAGCTACTCGAGATACTCAGTACTGCTACTCGCCGCTAGATGGCGTTAGTGTCTCGACTAGATATACTCAGTACTGTTACTCGCCACTAGATGGCGTTAGTGTCTCGACTCGATATACTCAGTACTGTTACTCGCCACTAGATGGCGTTAGTGTCTCGACTCGATATACTCAGTACTGTTACTCGCCACTAGATGGCGTTAGTGTCTCGACTCGATATACTCAGTACTGTTACTCGCCACTAGATGGCGTTAGTGTCTCGAAAAATTCTAGATTTCTGTCGAAGTTTCTCGACGTACTTCACTAAGCGACTGGCGTAACATTATTAAAGCACGTCAAGTCTTGGCTGTCATTTGTACATCTTTGAGTCATTACGGGTAATCAGAAACCAGATAATCTGAAACCAGTCTTACCAAGACGAATCGTGTTACCCAGTTACTGGGTTGTGGAGGTCAGATAGGCAGTCTCTCCATGTAAAACACTAGTACTCAGCTACATCCAATTAAACTGAAAGCTGAACCCATCACAGTTGGAAACAAGTTAAGAAGTAATGTTACCTCAAAGTTATTCCTCCGGCTTATCTTGGCGTTAACGCTCTCTTGCCCACCGCTGGGCTTGAGGAAGACGTTGTCCACTTGCAACATTGCAGCTATCGACAGCGCCTCATCTATACATCCCCATTCACCTGGAAATTAAAAGCAAGTTTTTATAAGTAAGATATTTTATTTAAAGGTAACTAATACACTACGCAAATAACGTTTTGGGAATACTGTCATTTTACATACGGCTAAGGAGTGGAATTCCCTGCCGGTGTGTGCTTCCCGATAGCTATAATCTGGGAGTCTTTAAGTCAAGAGTAAATAGGTTACTTCTAAGTAAGCGTGCTCCATCTTCGACCACATTGTTGCTTTGTCCAATTGTCAACGTACCGTCATATCGTAAACATCATAGCTGAGCAGTCTCGTATAATATCGTGTTTATAAAAACTTACTGCCGCTTATTCGCTGCCGTGACCTCATATTGTGGATTCTGTGGTGCTGTGTGTACTGTGGAAGTAATTGTTTCACACAAAACCTGGATATTGAACCTACATTTCTCAAGATAAGTGCTGATTATATTTACAAATTTGCACAAGTCATCTCAAACAAGCATAGCTGACAGTGACAGTGACAGTGAGTGACAGCCACCGTAGTGTTGCAACCAAGAAAAAGTAACTTACTACTGATTACGTTCCATTACTGGGTCGCAATACTTTTGTGACTGCTGTTTAAAGTTATATCTCAAGAGTGCTTGTAATTTCCTGGAACCGACGACGACTACAACCTGATCGCTTAGACATACCCGTACAAGGACGTGCAACGCGCGGCTTGACGTCATTGCAACTCCAACTACTGTGTTTGATTACTGGTTACTGATTGTCTGTGACCATAGAGCAACTGATCTACTCATCGTTTTGTGTTTTATTTTATATTAATTATTCTGGTTGAAGGTGCAACACGTAAGTAGTACCGTACCATAAAATGCCGAGAACACCTCGAACCCCGCCGCAAACGTCCCCTATTATGGTAGTGCAGTCAGAACCCGACCTTACAGCTATAGGCGAACCCCCTACGTCAAATGTAACTACCCGGAAACGCATGAGGCTGGGCGACACCGATGAGGATGCATGTCATTTCGAACAGTTAAAGTCTACTCTCATTTCATGGAAGGCTGAACAGGATGCTATCCTAAAAAAGATAGTTGCCGATGTAGCTGAGCTAAAGGTACAAAATGAAAGTATTAAGGAGTCTAATTCCGAAATCGTTAAATCAATGCATTTCATGAACAAGAACTATGAAGAAATGAAATCTCGTATAGATAGTTTTGAAAAAGAAAAAAAAATACCTTCATGCATGCATTCTTGGGCTTGAAAAGAAATTACAGGATTTTCGGTATATGTCTCGCAGTTCAGCCATTGAGGTACGAAATGTCCCCACTCATGAAAAAGAAACCGTACAGGATTTGACAACCGTGGTAACTGGCTTGTGTGCTGTCTTGAAGGTTGATATTCACCCTCACGACTTGCGGGACGTTTACCGGATTCCTGGTAAAAAAGGCGTGACCAGGAGCATTGTTGCAGAATTCTCCACGGTAAAAAAGAAATCCTGTGTTCTTTCGTCAGTTAAAGAGTTCAACAAAAGCAAAAACACGGCTGACAAACTTAATACCGAGACTTTTGGGATAGCAGGAAAGTGTCAGCCAGTCTATGTGGCTGAGTATTTACCACCTTCTACTAGAAAACTATTTTACTTGGCGCGTAATTTCGCAAAGGACAATAAATATAACTTTTGTTGGTCATCAAATGGGAATATCTTCATTCGCAAAGAAGTAGGTGAAAAACAAATTCTCATTCAGTCAGAACAATGCCTACTCAATCTAATACCACAGGAATGACTATGTGACTGTAACTATAATGCTAATATAAAACATTATTCTTCGTATGATTGTAAACAACTAACTCATGATATTTGCATTGTATTAATTTCTTATATTTTAAAAATTTATAACTTAGCCATGTGCGTAACACTGAGTAAAACATATCTGTGCTATGTCTCTCGTTTGATATCACTTTTTAAAACTTGTTCTCTTCTTTACTCACACCCACACTTTCATCACACACAACTCTGTATACACTCACTTATCACTTATAACCACACATATAATTTACATTATTCAATTGCCATCAAGCCGTATAGTATTGTTGTTGCGTCAAGTAGATGCCTAGTAATTATTTCCAATGTACTGTATCCCAATTTAGAGACACTTTTTAATATAATCTTAAATGGCTAATTTCGATTCTATACCTTCTGACATAGACTCCCTTAGTGTATCTAAGGTACACAAATGTCTTCCTGAAAATTGTTTACAGTACATTAAAAACCCGAAACTCAATTTTAAGATACTCCATCTAAACATAAGAAGCATTACTAAAAACTTCGATCATATTCCCGTTCTCATGGAGACTTTAGGGTTTCAATGTGACGTACTCGTACTATCAGAATGTTGGTTGAACAAACTGGCACACTTACCCACCTTGGATGGCTATACTTCGTACTGCACAAAAAATAACCATAACCAAAATGATGGATGTGCTTTGTATGTTAAAAGTTCTTTGATTTGCGACGTAACAGAACCATGTTTTATTACTGATGGAACCTGTCTTGTTTGCCGTATTGGTGATGTTACAATTATAGCAATATACCGCTCACCATCATTTAAGAACGTAAACAATTTTTTAACGAGTTTAGATAGAGTACTCAAGGCATCTACCCGCACTGTAATCCTTATTGGTGACATGAATATCGATATTAAGGACGGTAATAAAGACAGTTATTCCGACGAATACATGTCCTGCGCGGCTGCAAATGGGTTATTTCCTGCGCACCTGTTACCCACTAGAATCTCAAACTGCTTGGACCACATATTCCTAAAAACAAATTTGTCCGCTACAACCTTTGTCATAGAATCAGCAATAACTGATCATGATCCGCTATTGCTGTTATTAGAGATGAAGACAACTACTACCTCTAAATACGATATTAATAAACGCAAAATTGATTGTCCCTCGATTGTAGCGGCTATTAACTGCTACGATTGGTCACCAATATTGGTTATGCATAATCCCAATGATGCGGCAAGGACATTAGTTGAAAACCTCTCTTCTATTGTGCATGATCATACCAGAGAATATAAAGTGCCCAGAAAAGAACGTAACCTTAAACCATGGATTACACCTGGGCTTCTACGGTGCATTAGACATCGAGATCGTTTACACCTCAAACTTAAAAAGTCAAAAGACAATCCTATCCTAAAAGTCTCGTATACCAGATATCGGAATTATTGTAATTTCCTGTTACGCAAACTTAAAAGTTCGTATGAGATGGAAGAATTTTCAAAGGCAAAAAATAATATTAAGGCAACTTGGAACGTCGTTAAAACAGTAACAGATTTACACTCTCCTCGTCGACCTCCTACTGAACTCCTCAAACTCCGCGATACTTCAAGATCCTCACTTAATATGGTAAACGAATACTTTGCCAACATTGGTAAAAAGCTTGCATCTAAAATAAAAAATGGCCGCCAACCATCAAATAAATCTGCATCACACTCTCGGGGCTCGATGGTTCTCCTTGACGTCACGGATAAAGACATTGAAACCATTATTCTGGGACTTAGAACGAACTGCGCAAATGGCTGGGATGGAATTCCTGCTAAAATCATCAGAGCATCCAGGCAAGTACTAGCTCCCATCATCGCACATGTTTGCAATTTGTCTTTTTCCTGTGGTATCTTTCCAAATGTGTTAAAAAAAGCGGTTGTTCACCCCATCTACAAGGCTGGGAGCAGAGACGATGTAAGCAACTATAGGCCTATTTCCATTCTTTCTGCAATGTCAAAGATTCTGGAGCGAGTGCTTAACAACAGCCTCACGGGCTTTCTCAAAAAGTTTAATTTACTCGCCGATAACCAATATGGTTTCAGAACTGGTATTAGTACAGAGGACGCAGTATTGGCACTAACTGATCACGTGGCTAGGATTCTTGACAAGAAGCGGAAGTGCCTAGGTATTTTTTTGGACCTCTCCAAGGCCTTTGACACCGTTTCTGCCCCAGCCTTATTGGAAAAAATGGAGTCAATCGGAATAAGGGGTCAAGTTTTGGCGATATTCGCAGTCTATTTAAGTGGCCGTACACAAACTGTAACTATAGATGGGGAGAAGAGTGAGGAACTTCCTATAGAGTACGGTGTACCACAAGGTAGTATCTTGGGGCCCACTCTTTTTCTTATCTATATCAATGAGTTATGCAGTCTGTCTCTCGGCAACTGTAGAATTTTCACATACGCTGACGATACAGCCCTTATAATCGACGGTGCAGACTGGCCACAGGCTCATCGAAACGCAGAGTCTGCATTGACATGCGTTATGCACTGGCTGGGAAATAATCTCCTCACGCTTAATTTAAGTAAAACCTTATACTTACCTTTTAGCATCAGGTCCAATCAGCGCCCACCAGACTCCCTGTCCCTTGTAGCACATACATGCAATTCTAAACTGCTATGTAACTGCCTTTCCTTGACCAAATCCTCTCACGTCCGGTACCTTGGCATACATATTGACCAGCACTTAAATTGGCATAAGCAGATTGAGGTAGTATCGGCTCGAGTGCGTAAGTTGATTTACGTTTTTAAGAAACTTCGCAAATCGGCTGACAAATCTACGCTCAAACTGGTTTACCTGGCCTTGTGCCAGTCTGTGCTAACCTATTGCTTACCAATCTGGGGAGCAGCCACAGAAAATGTTTTCATTAGACTCGAGCGAGCGCAGAGAGCTGTCTTGAAGGTAATGCTTTCCCTTCCACGCCGGTATCCCACCATACGTCTGTATTCAGACTGTAAAGTTTTAACGGTAAGGCAGCTCTATGTGCTTCTGTTGGTTCTTCGAAGGCATGCTTCTCGACCCACACATCCCCCAAGCGGTAGAGTGAAACATAGGGTCTTTTCCCAGGAATTGCACAGGACCGCGTTTGCGAAACGCCAGTACTATGTAACAAGCACTAAAGTGTATAACTATCTTAATAAAAAAATCAACCTCTTCACAAAAAGCAAAATAGAATGTAAAAATAGTCTTACAGATTACTTGGCATCATTATCATACCGTAATACCGAGGATCTTCTGGCAGGAACTTTGTAGTTTCTGCACATATACTCCATGCACAAACAACACAGAATCAATCTTACATAATTATACACTATCGCAATCCCCTTATAAAAGCACACATTCCCTAGCACGCACAGTCTCTTCACACATACACATTCACTCGCATACTCACACTCCCCTCTCCCTCACATACTCACACACGCACTCATTCTAATTTGTTTGTTATCTTTAAAAATAGTTTTTTTTTTTTTTGTTTTATACATATAATATTTTTGTAATTTTTTTTTTCAATCAATCTGTATACTCGTAAAATGGTCTGCTTGTGCTTGATGTTTGAAGAACACTGACTCCTAAGATACAGGGACATACCTAGTTTAGGAGTCAGGGTCTCTACTGACACATGTTTCTTTTTTTTATTGTTCATTTTATGCTTGCATTTTATTTAACCATGTGTTGCTTTGTAACCTTTTTGAGTAATAAAGATTATTATTTTATTTAATTTATTTTATTTATTTTTTGTCTGCTCATAAACGATCAATGACTTCGGTTCATCCGTGATCATGGCGCTTGCAACAGTGCCGAAATATTGGAAACTCGAAACAATAAATACACATGGTAAATATCTGAGTGACAGATTGTAATCAAACGGTTTCAGTTCAATAAATTATAATCTAACAAAAATAAGGCGTTTAATTGTGAACTGTATTGTACGGATCACAATTTATTGACAAATTACAATCTCGCGAGATAGATTATAATTTAACGGTTTTTACAATTTAATGGTGACAAATACACATGGTAAATATCTATGGTGAAAATCCATTTTTTTTTTGTAATACATAATTTCATGATTAGGTTCGGTTGAAAACCAGCGTCAGGCATTAGTTATCTGGCATTTTGTTCTGTCTATCTTCGTGTTTATAAGTACCTAAGTTATTTTGTTTTCCTGATGTGTACTATGTGCCGAATAAACATTTTTCTTTATTTCTTTCTAATGACATTAATATACAACGTGTAATTTAAAGGGTATATACGAAGTTCACGGCTTCTTTAAATGATAAATTGATAACAAACGATATGGCAAGGGTTTTGTAATCCTACGTCTACATGTGTGGAACTTATCAGAAATTTCAATACATTGATACCAGAGACCGAATTTTTCAAATTACGAAGAACTAAGGCTGGAAACAGTGCTTCACCGACGGTCGGCGCTGACCGTCAGTCGGCGTAGCTATATCTATGCAAGCCTATGAATGCGCACTCAGCTACGCTGACGATTTTAACAACCGACGGTCAGCGCTGACGGTCAAAATGTACGGTCAGCGCTGACCGTCGGTCGAGCACTGTTTCCAGCCTAAGAAAATTATCGTGTTATTGGCAAGTAACGTGGGAAATTATTGACCCTCATAGTGCTGTGACACGTATGATTGGTATTTAAGAAATATGAAACCGATAATTTGGTATCAATTGTTCGAGTCACATGCATAGTTTCAGCTCAAAATAAGTGAATTTAGAGCTGAAACTGTGCTTAAAGACTCCATATCAGGTGTTATATACTAACCACTGTTACACAACATAGTGGCACACATCGGCCGGAGAGGCAGCTCAGCCACCAGCTCCCCCGCAGCAGTCAGCTGGGCCAACTTGTCGATAGTGTTCAGGGCGTACAGGCTCTCTAAGGCACACAGGATGCTTTTAGCCGGTGGAGGCGTCGGGAATGTAAATCTGGAGAAAATAATTAACATTGTCTATTGAAAAACTGTCAAATGCTACAGACTTAACGGGTGAACTACGCCAAATCGAACGCCAAATAATCGAATATCAATAGATCGACCGCTAGATCGATCGAGTGTTCAAAATATCGAATGTTTCTTTGATCGAGCGTTCAACGCATCGCATATATTATTCATTCCATCGAAATATTGTTACGGCAGTCGCTTAGGTAAGTACGTCGAGAAACTTCAACCGACATCTAGAATGTTCGAGATATTAACGCCACCTGGCGGCAAGTAGCAGTACTGAGTATCTAGAGTAGCTTCTGGAATATTCTTGGCAGTGTAGGCGGTGAGTTGATTTTACAAGAATGTCCTAGAACTCATAGACCGGGGTATAAATAGATCGCAGAGGAACGCAAACGAAGTCTTATTTCAAGATACGAGGCGATATAATCGAAGCTTTACAAACAAATTTCGGTGCGATTTAAGTGTTGAGTGACAAGTATTGTACTGTGAATAACTGTGTTAATTTTTATTTGCTGTTTATTAAGTGTTAATTTTGATTTAATTGGTGTAAATTATTTCTATCCCGAACCCCAGCTCGTAACAATATTAATGTACTGATATTATATTGATATTTCGATAGAATGAATATGCAATGCGTTTATAACTTTCGACTATTTAGATTTTTGATTTATAGAGGTCGATCAATTGATATTCGATTATTCGGCATTTGAATTGTCACAATACACCTAGACTTAACTGCCTCGCTGGCCTAGTACTGAAAGCGCGACTTATGAGTATGACGTGTCAGGTTCTATGAAGGGAGAAAAATGAAGATCTGTTCAATTTACATCTGCATAATATTATAGATGTCGCTATAAGTTTCAATTTCACATTTTTTGCATTTTCTTGAGACAAACTAATTTTATATTTCAAAAATATGTCTGAATCTTAATCTGAAATAATTAATTATTAGACGTTTTGATCTTACTGCGAGCTTATGTTTTGTATTTTTGTACATTGATTACGTCAAAGTACAGTGTTTCTTTGAAAAAAGTAAACGTGGAGTTTCTTGCCAGTTTTTCTCCATAGGAAAGAACATTCGAAACGTGCCCTAGTTTTTGAAGGTTTTTTCTTATTGATAATAGGTTCACGTTTAACCACTATCTCACCTGATTGTAAGTGATGATGTGGTCGAAGATGGTGCACGCTTTCCTAGAAGTAAGGGGGCGTCCATAAATTAAGTGAGGTGTTTATTTTAATTTTCTGTCCCTCCCTACCCCCCTGATGAGATGTCGTGAGATTTTATTCAACCCCCTCCCCCAATCTCACGTGAGATTTTTCAAAATGTGGATTTCTTACGTAATCGCGTTGGTAAAGTGTATGAACTGTTTTGTGGTGAACAAAATTATGGATTTACCTCAGAAAAAGGGGCAGTACATTCAAAAATATCGGGAAACATGGGAGACCGAACCCAAATTCAAGGGATGGCTGAAACCAGTCCTTGGAGATTCGTCTAAGGCATAATTTTGATGCTGACTGTACATAAGGCAACTATGTGTTATATATATACTAGTTATTGAATGATCTTAATCGTATTACGATATTCGCTTAAGATTAAATCCTAAGCATGTAACAAAAAAAATTATACTATTTTGGTCCATTTAATAGTTTTTCAAAATAGTATATTTTTTTTTTTTGTTTCAATCAGAAAAAAAATTGCGTGATATTTGCCGAGACCCGCCCTCTCTCCAACATAAGATTAGATGAGATTTCACTCGACCCCCTCCTCCCCTTAAACATCTCACGTAATTCATGAGGGCGTCCATGAATACCCCATATACACCCATAACCTAACCTAACCTATTCACCCTTGACTTAAAGACTCCTAGGTTATAACTATTAGAAAACACAGACTCCGGCCGAGAATTCCACTCCTTAGCCGTACGCACAATGAAAGTATTCCCAAAACGTTTTGTGCGTATGGGTGGGATGTCCACCATGTAACGATGGCGCATCGCCGTTACAGTGAAGTTTTATAAGTGCCCATGTAGGCCTTGTTTTATAAAACATGTAACCATAACAATTCTTGTATATAGAAATAACTAAACAGTAAAAAATAAATGCTAATGAATTACTAACTAATTACTTTAGCCCTCCCCATTTTAATTAAAGTTCGTAAAGTCCTTCTAAAGGTTGTCTGAAAGATGTCGCTCTCAGCGATAAGACCGCCATTGCAACCAAATTTTTTGCAATATTGTTATTTAACCCATTCCTCCCCACTGTCCTATTTTTAGGATACTATATTCAACATTTTTTTTTTTAATGTTACGACTTTTATTTTTGTTTTCTGATGAAATTCATATTTTTACACAATTTTTCTAATTAAATGTTTTTTTTTTTCGCTGTAAAAAATGTTTCCGTAATTTTAATATAATTTTTTCAAATTGATCATTTTTGATGCATCAAGAAGAGCATTATGTTCTGATTCTATATACCGTAAAAGAAAAAAAAAATAGCAACTTCAAAGTACATAAATCTGATTCTAAAAGCTTTACCAGATATATAATAAATAAAAACAAAAACAAAATAGAATTTGGGAACTTATGAGATACGTTCAAAATGAGCCGTACTATAAATATGACACCGGGAACATGTCTATACAAATTGCCACGAAATCGTGTTCGATCAAGTCAAGAGTGAATAGGTTACTTCTAGGCAAGCGTGCTTCATCTTCGATCACATCATCGCTTAACATCAGGTGAGATTATGGTCAAACGCAAGCCTATCAAGTAAAAAAAAAAACCACAAAAAAAAGTCATATTATTTTTCTTAACGTAATTTAAAGATTTGATCGAAAAATTTAAATATTTTCGATGCTTGGGAAGTAATGGGTTAAGTGTGTTTCAATTATTGTTGTATAGATAAACTATATTCTATCGATCTATTTACAGACCTTCGTTATAAGTAGCCAGAAATCGTGAAAAAGGTATCGTGTTACCCAGTTACTGGGTTGTGGAGGTCAGATAGGCAGACGCTCCATGTATAGCACTAGTACTCAGCATCCGGTTAGACTGTAAGCTGACCACAACATATTATTATTATTTTAAGTAAAACGCGAATCATTTCTTAGCTCTTTGGCTAGTATCAAACTACAACAATGGGCCAAACCAAGTCAATGTAGTGTGTAATTATTTATTCAAGTATTTATTCAAAAAACTTTTTAGCAAAAAATAGAACCGACTTCCATATAAAAACACCAAACAAATTAAAGTTATTTTTCCCTTTGTAGGGAAAAATAACTTTAATTTCGGAAGGCGGTGTCAAAAACGAAAATATATACAAAACTAAAAACACCGCCTTCCGAAATTAAAGTTATTTTTGCCTTTGTAGTATTTTTATATGGAAATCGGTTCTATTTTTTGCTAAAAAGTTTTTTTTCACGCTTTTTAGTGGGTCGGTTTGTAATTTATCTAGTTACAAAAGCCAAAGTGTCAACTACTTATCACTTTTTACAAAATATTGCTTTTCCCTGTGCAGAGCCGTTAATTTTTGAGGAGTTCTCCTGGTACATCACCATCAGCTCTACTTCACCATATGCATTGTGACGAGCATAAAGTGCTTAACATCCATATTCAAGTAATCTAATCGCAATCAACGAAATACTTCTTATGGAGTAGTTTCGGTGGCCATCTGGGGTCTTCATCATCAGTTCCACTTCCTCAAATGGTGCTTTTCGAGAGCAACTGCACAAGGTACTATAAGAAATACCCAAAACGCTATAAGTGTGCCTATAATATTTGAAGAGTTCCCTCGATTTCTCCATGATCCCATCATCACATGCAAATGTGACGACAATGGGACCAACTAGAAAGTATACCCTTTCAAACAAAAAAAGAATTTTCCAAATCGGTCCAGCCATCTCCGAGTTATGAGGTAACATATAAAAAAAAAAGTTCAAGACAAATTGTAAACCTCCTTTTTTTGAAGTCGGTTAAAAAGGTTCACCAACAGCTTCTGTGTATAAAATATTATTACGAGCTGGGGTTCGGGATAGAAATAATTTACATCAATTAAACCAAAATTAACACTACTTAAATAACCACAAAACAAAAATCAACACAGTTAATCACAGTACAATACTTGTCACTTAACACTTAAATCGCACGGAAATTCACTTGTAAAGCTTCGAATTATATCGCGTAGTATCTTGAAATAAGAATGACTCTCTGCGTCCCTTTGTGTTCTATTTATACCCCGGTCTATGAGTTCTAGAACATTCTTGTAAAATCGACTCACCGCCAACACTGCCATGAATATTCCAGCAGCTACTCGAGGTACTCAGTACTGCTACTCGCCGCTAGATGGCGTTAGTGTCTCGAACATTCTAGATTTCTGTCGAAGTTTCTCGACGTAGCGACTGGCGTAACAATATTTAAAAAAATTGTTTTAGGCTTACACAGTTGCCAATCACAGGTTAACCAGCATTCTTAGAAGAATTATATATGTATATATATATAGAAGAAATTCTTAGAAGTGACAACTAACTTAAGCAAATATTCTTATACAATGTGATGTGAGAGCATATTAAATGTGGTATGAGTGTTTTTATTATCCTCTATCTGCATGAACTTTCTCATTACTCTACAGGTATTTAAGATTGCTGCTTTTTGAAGTGTGATGCAAACGGAATCTTTCAGTCATTTGAGGCTCTGGTGCAGGTGGTTTGGTATAAAACCTGTAGTGGAGACAAGTATGGGAACAACGTATTCTTTTTCTTGTCACCAAATTCTAGTTACTTTTATTATTATTCTTTGTTTACTATTCTTCCACAAAAGTAACTTAAGGACGTAAGTTCGAATCTGACGTAAATAAGCTGTTTTTGGGTGCCTTTTCCGACTAATATAAAGAAATTCAAACAAAACTAACAGTTGCAATAGATAGATTACTTCTTTATCTCCAAAGCAGCCGTGTTTAAAATACAAAAAATATGGTTTTTAGTATTGTAAACACGATTTTTCAAAACCTCTGCATACAAAGTTGAGGAAAAAGGGTTAAGTTTAGGATTCTTTTTCTGCTAAACATTAACATATTTTGATTCTTAAAAAATACCACAGGCTAGCAGATATAATTACCTCAAAATGAGCCCATTAATAATAACGAAAATGTAACAAATAGCTTCACAAAAAAATAAAATCCCTTTTAAATTTTTCACATATTTTGCTACAGCGCATGAATCTTAACTAGTCGCATTAAGGGTTATTTTCGTTGGTCACTGTTTAGATTTATTGGACAGAAAAGTGTAAAGAAATTTTAATACGCGGTCAGCCGCCTTCGTGAGTGGACGCTATGTCGCTTGTCAACAGAAATTTGTCTAAAAATAGATCGCTGTACGAACACAAAATAATTCATAATACTACACAATACTTATTTCGATACTTTACGCATTTTATATGAGCAACTTGAGAAAGTAAGTTTTTTATCTATTGTTTGGGAATAATTGTTATCTTTTTTGAACAAATGTCTAAACCCAAGATGATACCGATTTTTTTAATGGGTGCAAACGACTCGGTTTTTTTAAATGTATGTTCCCCGATTACTCGTAACTAGACCGATTTGAAAAATTATTTTTATTATTTGAAAGGCACCTGGTAGGTATATTTCCAGGTGGTCCCATCGTCATCAAGTCAGGATCTGATGATGGAATCCTGTCGAAATCGAGGGAACTCTTCAAATATTATTATTTTTTAAAGTAACTTGTGTAGTTGCTCTCGGAAAATACCATTCGGTGAAGTGGAACTGATGATGAAGACCACAGACGGCTACCGGAACTACTCAATTATAAGTATTTCATGGGTTGCGATTCGATTACTAGAATATGGTTGTTAATCACTTTATACTTGTTAAAATGTATATGGTGAAGTTGAGCTGATGGTGAAGTACCTGAAGAACTCCTCAAAAATGAACGGCTCTGCATCAGGAAAAGCAATATTTTGTAAATGGTGATAAGTAGTTTACATTTAGGCTTTTGTAACTAGGTAAAGCACTAGTCGACAAACCAAAACACAAAAAAAAAAAAAAATACTTCCAACTTGTATTTTTGGAAATCTGTCTTATTTTTAGTTAAAATGATTTTTTTCATGATATTTTTTATTATATATTTATATAATAAACTACTATATATATATATAGTAGTAAGTAACTATGATGATATAATATAAGTAATATGTATATTTATTTGACAAAAAAATACTTACAAATTTCTTAAAACTAGCTTATTTACATTTTTTGCAACTACGCCAAATAACTTTGTTTTTCATAGTGTTTGTATGAAATACAAAGTTATATTTGATAAACACTAAAAACAAAAAAAATACTTCCATCTTGTATTTTTGGAAATCTGTCTTATTTTTAGTTAAAATGATTTTTTTCATGATATTTTTTATTATATATTTATATAATAAACTACTATATATATATATATATATAGTAGTAAGTAACTATAATGATATAATATAAGTAATATGTGTATTTATTTGACAAAAAAATACTTACAAATTTCTTAAAACTAGCTTATTTACATTTTTTGCAACTACGCCAAATAACTTTGTTTTTCATAGTGTTTGTATGAATTACAAAGTTATATTTGCGGTTTTAGAAAATATGCTGTATCTCACAAATTGCTGACCCGATCTCGTTCAAACTAATTTTGGTTGAAAGTTTATACTAAGATTTACAGATATATGTATTTTTTTAGATTTTTCACTCCATTATTATAGAAGTTAGAGGGGACACACACACACATTTTACCACTTTGGAAGCGTTCATCTTTTAAACAATTTACTTTATGAAAACGTCCTTTTAGAAACTTTAATGTCATTTTTAAATACCTGTCTATAGATACCACATACGCATAGGTTTCATGAAAAAAAAAATATTTTCAGTTTTAGTTCTATGTGTGGGGAGCCCCCCTTTATTTTAAATATTTTTTAAGTTTTTTCTTCAAATCAGAAAGCGGTTCACAGAATACATCTACCTATCAAGTTTCACATGTATAGTCCTAATAGTTTCGGAATAAAATAGCTGTGACATACGGACGGACAGACAGACAGACAGACAGACAGCTTTGGGGGCTGAGTCACCCGTGTCCGTAAGAGGATACCCGTTTGCAAATCCCTACATGTGGCCCTCGGGTGGTGCTAATCAGGTGACATCAAACAGGTGGCAGGTTAAAACTGCAGGCTTGTGACCACCCACAGGGCAAAGACGTACCGCCAAACGGCCTAGCTGTGTTCCGGTACTAGTGTTGCCCAAACGAGAGTCTCGCAAGAGTCTTGCAATTAGCGATTATCCTATTGCTATTTATTAAACGGTAGTTGAGATCTCAGAACAATGTAACGGAGAGTCTGTTACATTGTTCTGAGATCTCAACTACCGTTACCGTACCAACACTATCCGGTTCGATGCCCTGTGTAGCCTATCAAGGAGTTGGGTCGAAGTAGTTGCTTCACTGCTGAAAGACCAATCTGGCTCGCACTAGTGCGGACGTATCGGGAGACTAGTCGCGGAGAGGAGCGGATCCGAGGCACGGTGCGCCGCTGGCCGACCGCAGGTAGTTGGGGGCCCAAGTAGTGTGCCAGTCATACATGACAGGCTGCCCCACCAACTGTCGAAACATCCCGGAATGCACCATCGTGCTGGTTGGCGACCAGATGAGAGGGCCCGATGGTCATTCCCGGGGGGGCTTGGGCGTCCCCGCAGTCTCCAGACTAGTTCCCCAATCAATACCATCCGTCTAGTGTGGGTCTGGAGGTTAACAGCGTGAAGCCTCACTTCACTTCCTTCTTCTCTCCTCTTCACTCTCTAAATCATGAAATGGAATAAAAAGTTAAACAGCGGCTGCACTCCCTCTTTCTCAAAGTGCACCTCAGTAATATCCGAGGTCTGCACTCAAATCTCGTCGCAGTCTACCACCACCTCGAGACTGAAACCTGCTCTGCTGTTTCTTTCGGAGACGCAGATCAGATGTCCATCAGACGTGTCGTATCTTTCATACCCAGGGTTTACCTTGAAGCACAACTTTAAACCACGTGCGGCGGTATGTATGTACGCCCGCGACGACATCTGCTATTGGCGTCTCCGGAACCTTGAGGACTCCAGGTTTTCTACACTTTGGGCTCTGGTGGACACGGACATAGACAAAATTATCTATGCTTGTGTCTACCGCTCGCACAGCGGAGATCATGAGAGAACCAGGCTCACACAATACATCAGTGAGGCGGCAGATGCGGCCCAACAGCTCAGTTCGTGTTACTGGAGGACTTTAATGCCCATCACCAGGAGTGGCTCTTCCCATACCAGTGCATGGACCATGCTGGGCGAGAGACGCACAATCTTGCACTTGCATTAAATCTCACTCAACTGGTCCAGGGAGCAACGAGGGTGCCGGATGTTGAGTCACACAAAGCCAATTGCTTGGACCTTCTACTGACTACAGATCCAGACCGCTACTCGGTAACGATATCTTCACCGTTAGGTAGTTCCGACCACTGTCTGGTGAAGTCTGTACCCGTCTCCTCTCCGCCCGATCTTAGCCTTAAAGTCATTCGGCGGGTTTGGCGATATAAGTCAGCGGATTGGGATGGCATGCGATCTTTCTTTGCATGTTATCCTTGGCAGCCTACTTGCTTTTCTTCAAATGATTCATCGTCGTGCGCAAACGCCGTGGTAGATGTTTTGCGACAGGGGATGGAGTACTACATACCGTTCTCTGACCTAAATTGTTAGGTCAGAGAACGGTATGTAGTACTCCACATTGGTCCGGCAAAGCTCGACCTTGATTTGGCGCCGAATGTGATCGCGCTGAAGCGCTTAAACACGGGGCATACTTTGCATGGGTCGATGCTCGAAACTGCAAAGCAAATGACGTGGATCAGAAGAAGAGAGCCTTCAACAGGGCTGCCAAGTCCAGCAAGAAGGTTTTGCGGAGGGTTCGGTTTGACCACGTTAGCCGAATCGGGAACAAACTCGCTTCATATCCTGCTGGCAGCAAAGCGTTTTGGTCCCTGGCAAAGTCGGTCGAATTCAACTTCTGTCGTCCCTCACGGTAGTGTAGACCCGTCAGGTTTGAGCAGTGGTGGTAACCACTGCTCAAACCAGCAAACTTGTTTGCCGCCCTCTTTGCGGAGTTTTCACGTCTGGATAGTAGTGGCGCTCACCCTCCTGATTTTGGTGCGAGACGTGTATGTTGGACATTCGCATCCATCAGAAGGACGTCCGTAGAGTGCTGCGTAATCTTGACGTGAACAAAGCTAGTGGCCCCGACGGGATACCAGCAATTGTTCATAGAACTTGTGCGCCTGAATTGTCTCCAATCTTGACACGCCTGTTTCGCCTTTCGCTAGATGACTGGAAAGGTGCTGAAAGCATGGAAGCTGGCTAACGTTCAGCCTGTACCCAAAAAGGGCAGTCGTGCTGACCCGGTCAACTACAGGCCTATTTCAGTCACGTCCATACTCTGTAAGAGTATGGAGCGTGTACTTAATAGTAAGCTCCTGGCATACCTAGAAGCCAACGATATCCTCAGTGACCGACAATACGGTTTTCGCAAAAAACCGGTCAACTGGGGATCTTCTAGCGTATGCCATTAATATATGAGCGACGCCATTGAGAAGCAAGGGGAAGCACTTGCTGTTTCTTCTTCGGCTTTTTGAATTCAAAAAGATTTATCTCGAAGCCAGAAGACAATGTCCTCAACAATACATCAAAGTGTTTGATGATTATAACATCCAATCCTGTGATCTGAGCACTCAGTTCGGGGTTCCCGAAAAAACGTCGAGCTTTGTTTCTATCATTTGTGGAACTAAATCCTGGCTTTGGCTTGTCCACAATTAATCCCGTTTCATGCTTGAATCGTTGTTTGATTTCATCTGATCGTTGTTTTACACTTGCTTTTTCCTCTGAAGACCTAGCTTGCCATTTCTTAATATCTAACTTATAACTAATGTGTAAAAAGCACTCAAACGAACGAATCCAAGCATGTAATGTTGACAAACCCAGGCCAAAATTATCTTGATTCATCATTCTGGGAGTGGCCCCACAAATATAGCATTTCTGCGATGAATGTGTCTCTGTCAAAGCATTGCACACTTTTCCATCAGTCATAGTCAGCAGAAGCTTGTGCTTAACAGAAATTTCAGAACCACCAAGATCATAAGATGTAGCCTCCAAGTAGTCGTTTATTTATCCCAAAACCTTATTTGTTTCGATTTTTGTCAATTCCGTTGTTTCTTTGGCAAAAATGAATTTAATTGGACGACAAAACATCGTCGATGATGGATGAGGATTTTGCCAGATAATGTTGTTACTCTCGTCGATTAACCTTAGAGGAACCAACGAATAAACAAAAAGGAACTCATCAGTGCCTTCGCTGTTTTCAAATCTTTGTTTGTAAGCACTATGACCGGAACTTCCGTCACATCCCCATTTACTTATAAGAGATGTTGTGTGATAAACGATGAATTGGGTATTAGATTGGGGAGCACACTTGTGACAACTTCTCTCTGAGCTTCTACTAAACGTTCTGCTGTTTTATTCAAAATAGCTTGTAGCTCAATTTCTGCTCGAGATTGTGTCAAAACAATGTGCTCCTCGGAAGGATAATATGCTTTTTTTGATTTAACAATGCAATCATATGATGGAAACACGTGATGCCCGACTTTCATAATCCACTTTCTAGTCTGTTTATATGAGTGAGTTGTTGATTTTGAATCAATATAATACGCTAATGCCTCGTCATTACTTAGCAGTCTATCACTTGCACAGCACTTGGTTGTTGAAGGCTAATGCATGTACTTGCAGAAGCTGGATTCTCGCGAATGTCCTTTATGACTCTGGCAACGTTTTTATGTCCAGTTGACCGTGCAGTAACCTCTGCAGCTGTCATTAATACCCCAAAAGCCTGATAAGTTCGAAAACAAAGAAAAACATGCCTTTTTTGTGAATTCACAGATAGTCTATTTTATGACACATTAAAATATTCTAATAAGAAAATAATATAGTACATACCTTCGGAAGTAAAATCCATCACTAAAACTTTTCACAAAATTAGAACTGCCACCATGAGATATTTAGTGCAAGTGTCGCAAAAATGCAACTGACCAATTTCTTTAATTGCATTTACCTCATTACTGTTTTTCACTTACTTTCCTCCAGTCGGTGATCAAGGTCAGCGGAGGTGCACGAGCGGGAACCGGTGTAGGATAACGGGACGGTATTTGGACATGTGGTCAAAAAATATTTGTTATTAGATCGTAACTACCATAATAAATTTTATCTAAACAGAGACCTCCCGCCACCTCGCGTCTGTCTGTCTGTTTAAACGCGATAAAAAGCACATAAGATTTTTATACGGTTTTCACCAAATACACAGCAATGATATATAGTAGTCATTTGAGTTTGTACAGTTACATCGGACGGCGCTATGTTCTCCACATAAATATACTGATGGGATATTTTCCGAGATACACGCGGTCGAAGTCGCGGGCAAAAGCTAGTTGTAAATGTGTCATTTTATTGTGACCATCAAAACGATCTGGTCCTCTTTACACAGGATTTATGGAGGCAGTCGCGATACTCGCAGTACACACGAAGAGCGTCCGGAAAGATCTGACCAACAGATTTGTAGTACTTTTTGTGGCAGCAATTTGGAAACCACAAATGTTTCAATATATTTTATTGTATTACTGTTTGGTTTGTGACAGAAACACTTTTTAATCAACTTCAAAAAATGAAGGAGGTCCTCACTTATTCGGAATCTGTTTTTTTTTATGTATGTTCTCCGATTACTCGAAGACTACTGGACCTATTTGGAAAATTCTTTTTTTATTTGAAAAGGTATACTTTCTAGTTCGTTCCATTGTCATGAAGTCAGGATCTGACGATGGAATCCTGGAGAAATCGCGGGAACTCTTCAAATATTATATAGGCACACCTGTAGCAATTTGGGTATTTTTATTAAAAAAACATAAATGGTATTATCAAATTCAAGGGCAGTTGCGTATTACTAGGCAAGACTGGTAAATTAATGTTTGAAATCATTGAAAAGGACTTTTAATTCTGAAAGGAAAAAATGGAAACCCACTTAATTCGATTTTACAAAAATTGTCTTCTTCCAGAATTGATTGATCCCAAGACGGGTAAGAAATATGGAGTTACGAGCTCATTCCTCATATATTCCAAGAATATATTAAACATAAGAAATTGATTTTTAATATTAAAATATTGTTCCACCCAGCTTTTGTCAAGATCGCTAATGCTATCATACCAAGGAAATGAAACACACGGTGAACAGTTTAATTGGCGAAATCTTTGATTTTGAACCCCATACTTTATTAGCGACCCCGAAAACCACGAAATTACACACCTACCAAACAGAATGGACCCAAACTTGATAAGCTATTCTTATCGTCTAGGATCTTCAAGAGCGGTTGCTGTATTCCTGCAGGCCACTCCACTGAGTTCGTATAATTATAATATCTCATCGTATCTAACAATACAAGCTCGAACTTGGTTGATATACCGTCTTGTCAAGCGCTTCTCCTCCACATTTATTGTGCGCACAGCCAAGCTGTGGAATTCTCTGCCGGCTTCTGTTTTCCCTGCCATCTTTGAGTCTTTAAAGCAAAAGTAAATAGGTATCTTCTGAGCTCGCTCGTTCCATTGTAGACCTCATCTATCGGTTACCATCAGGCGAGATCGAGGTCAAGAGTGGGCTCATTCGTAAAAATTAGACAAATGCGAGTCAGACTCGTCCATGAAGGGTTCCGTAGTAACTACGCCAAATAACTTTGTTTTTCATAGTGTTTGTATGAAATACAAAGTTATATTTGCGGTTTTAGAAAATGTGCTAAATCTCAAAAACTACTGACCCGATGTCATTCAAACCATTTTAATGAAAGTTTTCATTAAAACCTACAGCATATTTTTTTTATTCTATTATAAAAGTTAGAGAGGGGGGACACATTTTACCACTTTGGAAGCGTATATCTTTTAAACGATTCTAACTTAAACTTAAACTTTAAGAAGAAGTAGTTTTAGGAACTGATATAATTTTTAAAGACCTGTCTATAGATACCGCACACGAAAAGGTTTGATGAAAAAAAAAACCCGTGTGGCACTCGGGGACTGCCGCGGTAAAGCTATTGCATAGCATTTTTTATCAACTTATGCAATTATAATTATTTATATATTTTTTTATTTATGCAGAATTTTTTTTTTGTTTGATATTAATTCAAGTTACCGGGTCAATTATACCACATTTTTAGTTTTAAGTTATTTCTCGCGGCGTTGACATTTTAGACTTTCTTTCTCCTATAAAAAAATGTAAATGTTTCTTATTTTATTCAACAAAATTTTTACAAAATATCTAAATCCATACTAATATTATAAACTAGTACTCACGCGGGGCTTTGCTCCCGTGGATTCTATCACGGTAAAAACATAACTCTCCTTTTTTGCAGTCGGGTAAAAAGTAGCCTATAACCTTCCTCAAGCTTCAAGCTACTTCCATACCAAATTTCATCCAAATCCACCCAGTACTTTCGAAGATTAGCGCGTTCAAGCAAACAAACAAACAAACAAACAAACAAACTTTTCCGCTTTATAATATTAATATAAGTATAGATGTGAAAGTAACTCTGTCTGTCTGTGTGTTACCTTTTCACGCCTAAACCGCTGAACCGATTTAGATGAAATTTGGCGTGGGAATAGTTTAGGACTCTGGGAAGGACGTAGGATAGTTTTTATCCCGAAATTCCTACGGGTTCGGGATTTACGCGGGAACCCCCTTCCACGCAAACGAAGTCGCGGGCAGAAGCTAGTAAGTATAATATAAAAGTACTTTCAATAAAAAAGAAATCATAAAAAGATATGATGAGACCCTGGGTTTGATCCAAAATACTGACGGTTACCAATCCGATTCTTTACTAAACACGCTAATAGAACGTTAGTAACCCGAATTGAAATAACTGACCATATTCGACCGTATTAGGTTTTATTTTCGTTACGGAATTTCTTGATTCGGTCGCCGCGCTCAAAGCCCGCGATAAAAGCTATGCAATAGCTTAAAAATATTTTTAGGTTCAGTTCCATGTATGAGAAGCCCCCTTAAATTTATATATTTTTGTCTATCAATCGGAAAGCGGTTCAACTCGGCGGAACAGAATACATCTACCTACCAAGTTTCACATGTAGGTAGTCATAACAGTTTCGGAATAAAATGGCTGTGACTTACGGACGGACGGGCAGATAGACAGACATGACGAAACTATAAGGGTTCTGTTTTTTGCCAATCGGCTACGAAACCATAATAAAAAAAAACTGCACATTTACATCTTGTTGTCAAAGAGATCCAGTACCAGTCATCGAAGTGTACCTACAAGTCACTCCAATAATTTCATGACATCAAACAGCACACAAAATAAAAGCAACCATGAAGCCATTAAAAAAAAATTAAATAATCTAAAGTATCAAAATGACTTTACGTACCCATAATTCGCGGAGCTATTCGTACGTTTGTGTGTGTTTGAGCCTTGTCTATGTAGTGATGCGATTTGATACCTATCAATTTTGAACATGCGTCCTTAAACTACTTATTCTAGATACATATAAATAAATATTTTTTCTTTTGTGGAAAGACTAATAACTACACTAGGAAAACTTGTCACACAGTTTACTAGCCGCCCCTCCCCCCACAAAACTGTATATTGAGTTCTTTGCACAAAATTAATTATATCGTTTTTTATTTAAATACATAAAATAATAAAAAATTGACATTAAACAATAAAAATCGATGTGAGAAAATTAATAAAGATTATAATGTGTATAATATATATACACAAATCAACACTGTCTAGGGATATTTTGGATTTACTCAATTTACTCAAAATTTATTGAAAATAACATACAATATGCATATATTTTTATAAAGCTTTATTATCAGACTACACTCCAGAATAAAAGAAAACTATTTTTTGCGTAAACAAATTTTTATTAAAATAAAGAAAAAACGTGAAATAATGGTAAAACTAACAATGAATGTGTTTCTCAAGAAAAAGTGAAAAATACGGAAAAATTCATCTGTTTTTAACAGTTATGTGAAAAATCAGTAGTCAGTAAAACCACCCATGACGTTAATAACGGTCCTGCAACGGTTTTTCATGTTTTGGATTAAGTTAACCAAGTCTTGCTGCGGTATATTGTCCCAAGTCCGGCTAGATGCAAAAAAAGTTGCTCTACCGTCGCAATGTTTGCAGGGAAATTCCTCCTTGCCCTTCTTTGGAGCATGTCCCCCGCGTGTTCTATGGGGTTTAGGTCAGGCGATGGAGCGGGCCAGCTTATAAGCCCGATACGTCGTGCTCCTGCAACCAGCTCGTCACCACTCTCGATGTGTGCCCATTTGTAGTCGATGGGGTAGATTATTGGTACTAGCACCTCGTTACGGTATTTTTCAGCCGTCATGGTGTTTCTGATCCAAACGAGGTCTGTTCTTCCACCAACACGAATTCCCGCCCAAACCATAATTGTCCCGCCGTGGTATGAATGGACTTCCTGAGGATGTTACAGACGGCTCTCACGACTAGGAACTCGCCAAATACGTACTCTACGTGTATCGGGATGGAAACCGAACCGGGACTCATCGGTAAACAGCACTACAGACCACTGGTTATCTTCCCAGAGCAAATGTTCACGAGCCCACTCTAGTTGTCGTCCAAGATTTCCTCGGCTGTGCTGGAGTACGAAGCGGTCTGCGAGTATGAAGGATAACTTCATGCAGCCTTCTCCTCACAGTTTGGTCACTCACAAGCAACTGGTGCTCTGACTGGAGCCTCTGAACCAACTGCCTGGCCGTAACATTTGGTTGTCTTCTCGCGGCAACTTGCAAAAATCGGTCTTGTCGTTAAGTGGTTATACGCTTCCCGCCTGAATGTCTTTCAGCCGCTGTACCAGTAGCACGATAACGTAACCATAACCTGGATATCACGTTTTATCTCCGTTAAGTAGCCCCAGCTTAGAGCATGCCTACTGCCTGTTAACATTTCCTCTCTCGTTAAATGGCGCCGCTGCATGATGCACACAATAACATTAATTCGAAATTAACCGATAACTTGTTATAAAACTTAAATTTGACACAACAAATAGCCAAAAACTACTGCAAGTAAATGAAACCGGACTTCGCTACCATTATGCCGCGTAAATCTTTTGTTATTAATTTATTTTTTCAAATTCAAATTTAGAATCGTTCAAAAAGGTTTACAAAATAAGCTTTCTTCAAAATAATTTAAAACTGGCCAGTATTTTTTGAGTTTAAGAACTTTATACAAAATATCCCTACATGGTGTTGATGTGTGTATATACATAGATATTTGGAAAAATGTGATCTTTACCTCAGCAAGTTGTGTATACCCAAAGCTTTAAGTTGGAGCAGCATCCCAGAGAGATCACTCCTACACATCTCAGGAGGTATTGAAGGCGGGAGTTTTTCGTATTCTTCTTCTGTATATAACCTGAAATACATCAATATTATGTTAGTCGTAATATTTTTTTTATTTTAATAAGTATAAAGACAAACTTCAGACTAAGACATTTCAGTATGGCTATTACGATAACAATAATAGTTCGATTTCGGCAAACAGCGGTCAATCTAATAATCATGCATTTCATTTATTCATTTAACAATATACATTGTGTATGAAATTATCCTATAAAACACAATACAATAATACAGTTGTTGCAATACAATAATAAAGATAAAAATAATACAGTCAAAAAAAATAATATAAATCATATACGTTCACAACATTATAGCATAATATTAAGTTCTTGTCAATTAGAAGAAAAAAAGAACACAATAATATACAAGTAAAAACCTGTCGGACTAATTCAGGACTGCGTTGCCCTATTCGTCGTATGGTGGAATCTTATAATAGCAACTTCATTGATATTGATATTTTTGTATGTTCCAAATCGAAATTTAAGTCCAATGTTTTTAAAATCTTATCCAATGCTAATAAGAAATAGTGTAAGTCCTTTATTATTATTAACTTAATACGAGTATATGTCAACCGTTTCAATTATTTATATTAATGAATTGTATGAATTTGTAATTGTATTATAATGATGATATATTATAATGATGTGATGTCGTATGACGTAGTGGGCTGCAATATTGTTAATACTTCATATGTATATTATTGTTATTTGTAGACGTTATATATTGTAGCTGTTTATTGTCCCATAATAAATAAATAAAAATAAATAAAAAGTGCAAAAACATAACATGGTCATAAAATTATAAATCATTAATTGAGTAGAGACACTTATCCAATAGGAAGATCTGAAGATTTTCCTTAAATGCAGATGTATAAATAATGCTTTTTAGGGATAAGGGATTTTTTTTTATAGTTATAAATTTATTTTAACTGACTATAATGCACAAGTATGTACAGGGGCACTCTCTGTTCCTTTACTCTCATTGTAATAAAATTTAAAATACAACGTGTAACGGAAACCCCATATCTATCCAAAAGGACTGAAGACAATATCTGGTAGTCTCTATGCAAAATTTCAACACAAAGTAACTGACTCAAAGAATTGATACCAAATTATCGGTTTCATATATTTCTTGAATACCAATCATAACAAACGTGTCACAGCACTACGAGGGTCGATAACTTTCCACGTCACTTGCCAATAACACGATAATTCCTTTCGTTCTACTTAATTTGAAAAATTCGGTCTCTGGTATCAGTGTATTGGAATTCGTAATAAGTTCTACACACGTAGACTTAGGATTACAAAACCCTTGCCGTATCGTTTGTTATCATCTAAAGAAGCCATGCACTTGGTATGTATATACCCTTTAAATTACACGTTGTATATTTCGCTTTCACGGCTAGACCACAGCACTGATTTGGTTGAAATTTGGAATGAAAATAGTTCAAGACCCCGGGTCAAACATAGGCTACTTTTGATTTCACAAATCAACCCCTGAAAGTTTGAAATAGGGGATAAAAGTTTATAGTAAAGAGAAATTCAAACCGCTTAGCCGATTTTAATAAATTTTGGAATTTTCCTCTAGTTAAGGACGCATTTACGTTTTCTCGCAAATATCAATGTTATTCTGGTCCCATTTTGATACAGAAGGAGTTAAAATTTTGACAATGTTATAGTATCAATTTCAAGATAATTTATTCATCTCCACATTGAATGCATTATAATTACACACTTCTATACATCTTTTTCACACAAATACGTTTTTAGCGCCGCAATAATCGTAGAAAATTACAAAAAATGGGGTCTGAATACGTACCTGTAAGCCAAATCTGGAGCATATTCTTAACTTCAAAATAACAAGAAATTACAGCCTATGTATTTATCTATACGTTAAGCTAATTATTTTGAACATACGTAAAAAAACTTTATGATTTATGAGAAAAATAAAATCGGTCTCAAATTTCTTCATACATTTTTCTACCGAACGCACGGCTCCGAACGTCATTATGCGCTCAGACGCGCTCGTGAACGCAGGGGTGTATCGCTTTCCTCAAAAAAATAAATACGTCGAAACCTATAATAAAGATAGTGGCGTCTCGTATACTGTGACTAGAATACGTTGATACTTTTTCGTACCGAAACAAAAGTAAGAACGAGAACCATACATATTTTTAGAATTGGATGGATATTGGTTACTGAACCTAGTATGACACAACAATTATTTTTTAACCGACTTCAAATAAGGAGGTTTCGCAACTCGACCGTATAAATGTTTTTTTTTTCATTAAGTATTTTAAAGTACTACAAATTAAGGAAGGTCTGGAGTTGATCTGATGATGGAGCCTTTCGGCTCCATCATCAGATCGACTCCTGACAGTCGAGGGAACTCCTCAACGATTTACAGCAGTAACCTTTTGTTTGGGTTTGATTAATTTGAATTGACGAGAACTTTACACCTAGATAGTTTGTAACTATCATTAGAGGACTAATGATGAAAACGAAGGACAGTTAAGGGAACTCCTCAACAGTTTACAGTAGCTACCTTGTGTTTGAACTTAATTAATTTATATTGATGAGAACTTTGCACCCATATGGTTTATAAGTGCCATTACAGGTCTGATGATGGAGACCATAGACAGTCGAGGGAATTGCTCAACGATATACAACAGTGACCTTTTGTTGGGCTTACTTCATACGGTTCAATATGCCAAAATGTTCAGTTCGTACAAAAACTAAAAAATTGGCCAAGTGCGAGTCAGACTCGCTCTTGAAGGGTTCCGTAGTAACTATGCCAAATAACTTTGTTTTTCATAGTGTTTGTATGAATTACAAAGTTTTATTTGCGGTTTTAGAAAATATTCTGTATCTCAAAAACTGCTAACCCGATCTCGTTCAAACTAATTTTGGTTGAAAGTTTACATTAAGAACCATAGCATATATTTTTTGTATAATTTTTCACTCCATTATTATAGAAATAAGATGGGGGACACACATGTTACCAATTTGGAAGCGTATATCTTCTAAACGATTAATTTTATGAAAAAGTGGTTTTAGAAACCTCAATGTAATTTTTATAGACCTGTCTATTAATACCACACACGCATAAGTTTCATGAAAAAATATATTTTCAGGTTCAGTTCCATGTACCCCCCCCCCCCCCCCCATCTTTATTTTAAATCTTTTTTAATTTTTTTCTTAAATTCGGAAAGCTGTTCACAAAATACATCTACCTACCAAGTTTACATGTATAGTCCTAATAGTTTCAGAATATAAAAACATTTTACCAAAAAATTAAACCGACTTCCAAAAAACACTGCAAAGTGAAAAATAACTTTAATTTCGGAAGAAAAAGAAGACATCTATATATATAAAAGAAAGTCGTGTTAGTTACACTGTTTATAACTCAAGAACTGCTGAACTGATTTGGCTGAGAATTGGTAGGGAGGTAGCTTAGAACCAGGAAACGGACATAGGTTTTTATCCAGAATTCCCACGGGTTCGGGAATTATGCGGGAAAACCTCCCACGCGAACGAAGTCACGGGCAAAAGCTAGTTAAAGATATTTTTCACTTTGCAGTGTTTTTTGGAAGTTGGTTTAATTTTGTTGTAAAGTTTTTATTTCACTCTTTTTGGTCGATTTATAATTTACCTAGTTACAAAAGCCTAAATCTCAACTACTTTATAACCTTTTACAAAATATTGCTTTTCCCAATGCTGGGCCGTTAATTGTTGAACAGTTCTCCTGGTACTTCACCATCAGCTTCACTTCACCATGTGTATTGTGACGAGCATATTGTGCTTAATAACCATATGCAAGTAATCGAAGCGGAACCCATGAATTACTTCTTATTCTTACTTATATATTGAGTAGTTCCAGTGGCCATCTGTGGTCTTCATCATCAGATCCACTTCACAAATGGTGCTTTTCAAATACAACTACACAAGTTACTATAAAAAATACTCAAATCACTATAGGTGTGCCTATAACATTTGAAGAGTTCCCTCGATTTCTCCAGGATCCCATCATCAGATCCTGACTTGGTGACAATGGGAACAATTTCGAAGTATACCCTTTCAAACAAAAAAGAATTTTCCAAATCGATTCAGCCGTCTTCGAGTAATCCGTGATCATACATAAAAAAAAATATACGCGTCGAATTGATAACCTCCTCCGTTATTTTCGTCGGTTGAAAATGGCTGTGACATACGGACGGATGGACAAACTGACAGACAGAGTATTTTATTTCCAAAGTCCCCTAGTACTCCTAATCGGGCGTCAAACACATTAATACAAAATTGAAACTAACATCTAATCAATAAGCATGTAAAGACACCCAGAGCTGGTTTTTAGTTAGCATCCACCAGTGACACACGGACTAGGGTAAATGAAATAATATAAAAGAATGCGTTGGATTCAACCAAGAAGACAAAATCCGGTAAGCATTTGCCACTGGTCCCTATGATACATTACACACTAGTTTAGGGACCAGGGGATTCATGTTTTATACAAACCCTTTTTAAACAATAGGTTACAACTTATTATGATCAAATAATATTAAAGAAAATATAATATTACCTTCAAGTATCAAGATTAGTTAAGTAATGTATAAAATCGGGCGAACAATGGTTTGTAAGTGTGTGTGCGCGGAATGTTGTTGTGTTGCTACTAGGATATATAAAATTGAGCGAGTGGTAAACGTAAATGCGTCCTTAAGGCGGATGAAACCGCGCGGCATAACTAGTATTATTATTATAAATTGTAATGATTATTATTGTTTTTATTGATTATATTTTGTTATTTTTATTGATTATTTTTGATTGGTTATTCTTAATGATTAAGTATGTATTTTTATTTTTCTATTGATTAATTATTTGAATTGTATTGATTTGATTTAATATGCTAAAGAACAGATGTGTTATTGTGATTTAAGTTTTTTTCTACATTATAACTTTGGGAAAGCCTGTAAAAATAGCTGTATGTATGTTGCGAAATAAATAAAAAGTATTTAATAAAGTTTATCTAACCTGTAGCACTTTCCTCGACATGTCCTGCCCGCCCGGCCCGCTCGCTGTGTGGCATTATTCTTAGATATACACGTCACTGTAAGACTTTCTACACCGATTGATGGGTCGAAGTAAGGCAGCTTGTGGAAACCGCAGTCTATTACTGAAATAATAATAAAATAAAATAAATTACTTGTAGCGACATCTATCTCGCAACATACAAACTAAACTATAGAAATCCTGAAGTTTACCGCACAACTAGCATACATACAAATCACCCGATCACAAACATCGGGCAGTTATCCACCAGACAAAACACCTGTCTGGTCGGAGGATCCTCCCTTTTCAATGGGAATGCGGGACTTTACACCCTATTCCGCATATCCCCAAATACCAAAGGAAATAAAAAATTTTTCATCCCCCCCATCTCGGAAAGAGTATTTTTGCTCTTCGATATCTGATAAAGTAAATTGAATTTACAGTACCTAACAAAATATTACATATTACACTTAATTTAAGTAACTGTAGCAACATTACTTTCAATTTTTCTTAATTATACCTAAGTATTATTTGCTATAATTTAAAGATTATTCTGTAATACTTACTTAGCATAATGTAGTAGTTAATACCTAAACTGAAATAAAAGTATCTTGTGAATGTAGATGTTTTTTTTGCATTTAGTCATTTCCTCGGTGAGGTGGGATGAAAAGTTACGTGTTGCACTCGAGTGCAAATATTTTTCACCTCGTGCTCTTTTGATTCCCTCGCTAACGCTCAGGATTCTAATGTTAGAATCCTTCGCTTGCTCGGTCATCAAAATTGAGCACGCGGTTAAAAAGCAACTTTGCAAACTTGTATAACAACTAACTATTGTAAATTGGTTATAAATAACACTTTAACACGTATTTTTTGTGTTTTAAGTTAAGCTAGATGAGGCCGGTGTAAGGGTTGTAATTTGAAAAGAAAGTGGCTACAAAGCCTTAATGACTCATTGGAAAATTGAAAAGTGATTATGTATTTTATGAACACATTAGTAGTAGCGTGAAGCTTCACTCCTAAGGACTTTATCACTATAAAAACTTAATCTTCCATCTTTTGTAGTCGGGTAAAAGTCGTTTATAATAATCAGCTTCATGTTACTTCCATACCAAATTACATCCAAATCCACCCAGTAATTTCGAAGATTAGCGCGTTCAAACAAACAAACAAACTTTTCACTTTATATTATTAGTATAGGTCTTAATTTCGTCGTATAGTAACAATAGGCGAAGCTTGTGGCTAAATAATAACATACCCAGGGGTACAAACAGACAGACAGAGAGACATGAGGAATTTATACGTGATCCGTTTTTTACCGATTGGCTTCGGAACCCTAAAAAAAACGAATTATGACTTTAAATACCGGTTATGCAAAGTAAAATCGAGTAAAGTTTTCTTGACAAACCATCCTTTTCAATACGTGACATTTTTTTTATTGATAAAAGGCTCGCGTTTGACCACCGTCTCACTTGATTGTTAGTGATAAAAAGTGATCATTTGACAGATAGAGGTCATTAACTTTCCTATTCTTAATTGAATCGCATAGAAGACTGAATAACTTACCATAAACAACTCCTGGGATAGTAACACTGGTTTCCGCCACATTAGTAGCTAACACGACTTTCCTCACATTATCCTGTGTTCGTTGGAACACTCGAATCTGTTTATAATGAGGCAGGCTGCCGTACATCGGTACCGGGAGCATGTTAGCGGCTCTGATACCGCTCGGGAAGTGGGTTCGAGTCTTGTTTGTGTCATTGTTCACGTCTGCGTATGTTTGGAGGGTTTCTAGGGCCGCTTGGATTTCTTCCTGTGAAATATTTTGATAACAGTTAGTAAACTTAGTAATACCGCAATAGCCTAATTCCTAGGTGTCGTACTTGTGATCGAGAAGGTCGCCGGTTTGAACCCCACCCATTAATAGTTGCCGTGGGCTCACTCCAGACACAATCATATTTAGCTTAGTTAGAGGGGTTACAGGGGTTCGAGTTGAACATGATTTCCTGGTAGTTTGAGTAATTTTTGTGGCCTACCCAAACGTCCCTACCTTGGTATTGTTTGTCAAATCGTCATCTGATAAATGCTTGCACTGTATGGACAGGCCCACTCAAATCTATGAGCATCTTTCCTCAAAAGATCGCCTCAGACGGCCTTTTTACTAGGTTCCCATATAATTTAACCAACTGTATAGATTGTATGGACTTTAAAAGAGACGGACTCCTGAGTTTGTTTCGATGTTTCTTCTCAGGGTAGTCAGTTAGGAAATACAAATAAAATAAAATAAAAATAAAATACCGCCTTTTTTTCGTAAATTAAAAAAGGTGAGGTCGGGGTTTCCTAGTAAGTATGTCTAGAATGCAAGCTAAGCCTATTAAATATAAATATGAGCAGAACTCACCTGTGACGTAAGAAAGGCAAGAATATCGCCGAATGGTTCATTCTCATGTATTTTGATCACCGTTTCCACTGTAGCTTTCACGTAGTCTGGTACCGGGGCTGAAAATATACGAAAAGCAATAAAATATCTATTCAAATGTAAATTCAGTGCCATCTGTTGACGAAGTTACTAACTAATATACAGATATTAGTTAGTAACTTTGTCAACAGATGGCGCTGACAACAACTTATACACTGGTCAGCAAATAAACCGAGCCACCCGCTACCTAGGAACTCGGATTCGATTTTCTCAAAAAGTATAAACTTACAACTATCAAAGTTATACCTACAAAAAGTGCGTTTCATGGTGATTAAAATGACTACAAATTAATTCGAAAGTACCGTCAACTCACATTGTAATCAAGCAACAAACACAATGCTAACGATTTGCTCTGTTTTCACCAGAGTTTTAAATTAGCGTTCTTTTTCTCTACAATGAGGGTAGTCTGATATTTCTTATCATTTCTTTAGATTTTGTCCATCGTTTGCTCAGACGCGTGTGTTTTTGCTACTTTTTTCGATTAATAATGGATACAACACCTCAGGAAGCAGCTCAAGCTGTAGCATTACTTCGAGCAGGCATTGCGCAACGTGAAGTCGCTCGAAGGCTTCGAATCAGCAGATCTTCGGTGCAACGAGTTTACAGACGATACCTAGAGACTGGAGCATTCGATCGCCGTCCAGGTACGGACAGACCTAGGGCTACATCAGCAGCAGATGATCGTTATATCCACCTTACTGTTCTGCGAAATCGCCACCTCAACGCAGTTCAAGTCCAACAAAGTCTGCGTGACGAACGCCAAGTGGTCATAAGTTCAGATACCGTCAGAAGGAGACTTGCTGAACAGAACCTGACCCCAAAAAGAGCTGCAACAGGCCCAGTATTAACGGTAGCACACCGTCGAGCACGACTTGAATTTGCTCGAGAGCATAGGGATTGGACATTAAAGCAGTGGAGTAATGTACTCTTCACTGATGAGACCAGGGTGAGTCTACATGAAAGTGATCGACGTCAGAGAGTATATCGTCGCCCTGGAGAACGTTATTCTCAGTGTTGCATCGAGGAAACTGTTGCTTTTGGAGGAGGATCTGTAATGGTCTGGGGCGGCATCTCGTTAACAGCACATACAGCGTTAGTTTTCATCGAACCGACGGGCCGTACACGTGGACTGACTTCTCATCGCTACATTACTGAAATCCTCGCAGACCATGTGGTACCTTACGCAGGATATATCGGACAGGATATGCAATTGATGCATGATAATGCACGGCCTCATGTTGCTCATGTGGTGACCCAGTATCTACGCGACGTCAGCATTCGTACGATGGACTGGCCAGCTCGAAGCCCGGACTTGAATCCGATAGAACACTTATGGGATGAGCTGAAACGTCGGGTTCGAGCCCGGGTATCTGCTCCAACAAGGCTTCCAGAGCTGCGAATCGCAATTGAAGAGGAGTGGAATACAATTCCTCAAGATTTTATCGTCAGGCTCGTAAGGATGCTGGCAGTTATCCGATTAAGGGGAGGGAATACGGAATATTGATCAAAAACTTTTTTTTATTTTATCTTTGTTTTTGGCTTTAATTTTTTTTTTCACTTTATCATTACTAACGATTGTCACAACTGGAAAACGACTCTTCTTTGTAAAATCCTTAATAAACACTGAAATATTGATTAAACCCAATGAGTTTCCTTTCATTTTCAACCGACGACAAAAAGAGGAGGTTATCAATTCGACGCGTATTTTTTTTTTTTTTTTATGTATGATCATCGAGTACTCGAAGACGGCTGAACCGATTTGGAAAATTCTTTTTTTGTTTGAATGGGTATACTTCGAAATTGGTACCATTATCACCAAAGTCAGGATCTGATGATGGGATCCTGGAGAAATCGAGGGAACTCTTCAAATATTATAGGCACACCTATGGCGTTTTGGGTATTTCTTATAGTAACTTGTGCAGTTGCTCTCAAAAAGTACCATTTGGGGAAGTGGAACTGATGATGAAGACCACAGATGGCCGCCGAAACTACTCAATAATAAGTATTGAGTGGATTGCGATTCGATTACTTGAATATGGATGTTAAGCACTTTATGCTCGTCACAATGCATATGGTGATGTAGAGCTGATGGTACCAGGAGAACTCCTCAACAATTAACGGCCCAGCATTGGGAAAAGCAATATTTTGTAAAACGTTATAAGTAGTTGACATTTAGGCTCTTGTAACTAGGTAAATTAAAAATCATCCAACTAAAAAGAGTGAAAAAAAAACTTTTTCACAAAAAATTAAACCGACTCCTAAAAAACACTGCAAAGTGAAAAATAACTTTAATTTCGGAAGTCGGTGCCAAAAACTAAAAAACAAAACTAAAGACACCGACTACCGAAATTAAAGTTATTTTTCACTTTGCAGTGTTTTTTAGGAGCCGGTTTAATTTTTTGTGAAAAAGTTTTTTTAATCACCATGAAACGCACTTTCTGTAGGTACAACTTTGATAATTGTAGGTTTTTTAGTTTTTGAGAAAATCGAATTAGAGTGCCTAAGCAGCGGGTGGCTCGGTTTATTTGCTGTCCAGTGTATATAGATACTTCAGGAAAGCAAATACGATCTGTCGCCATTTAACGTAGTTCACGTAGATTTTTATATTTATTCAAACTTCATACACATAAGCACAAAGACGGACTTAATATTATTTTTATTTGCTATCAGGGCAAAACCTACAAAAGGAGCTCGGTCTTTGATAATTTGATTTGATTGTTCAAATATTTGTAAATGTAAATGACGAATCATGAAAATTCATATAACTATAAAAATAATGAGACCTTTAATATACTTTCCAAGTTTAATATGTAAATAAAATATTCTGATTCTTCGGACGCGAGTCTACTTGAAGAAATTAAATAGCACCTTGGAGATCTTTTATATGTTTTTGTTACTTTCTTTTTTCAGTGTTGTCTAAACATAAACAAATACAATTTAAAACTTGAACTGCATACTTGCTACTTTTTGGCGGTGATAGTAAACAGTAAACACCAATCCCTTAAAAAACAATACTTGTCAAAAATACCAAGTCGGTTATTCGATTATTTAGTCCCTACTTAAGGGACCTTCTGTCTTAAGTTGTTACGTAATTATCTAACCTAACAACATCTTATAGTGACCATATCAATATTAAAAATCTTTTACGTTTTAAATAAATAGATTGACTCGGCCATCGCATGAAAACACAATATATCCCACAAGTAATACATATATAAATTAGATTGTTTAGTGCGATTGCCAAGTCAATCTATTTATTTAAAACGTTAAAGATTTTTAATATTAATATGGTCACTATAAGATGTTGTTAGGTTAGATATAAGAATTAGATATAGAATTCAGGCTTCTAGTTTTATCCACAACGAAGTTATAGAGGGGTTGAAAATGGCCTGAACTGCTTCCTGAATAGGATGGTACGGCCGTGCCGCTTTTTTGCTCGACTTGGCGGGGGCGTGTCCCCAGACTTTCAGTAAACAACCTCATATTGTTTGGGCTCTTGGCTAAACAATAATAGCTGCAATCTTAAAGCTGAAGTTATGCTTGACGAGGTCAGTCCGTAGATGGGTATTCTTCTTAACATATCAAGTAATTTGTACATCGTTGATAGTCGTTATGCGTAAGCAGAACCCAGTGCTTCCCAGTTACTGGGTTGTAGAGGTAAGATAGGCAGTCACTTCACATAAAACAGCAGTACTCTAACTACATCCGATTAGACTGCAACCCGACTCTTATTTGTTTACAGTGTCGCATACTAAATGGCGCTGATAGTCAACACTCCAGTAAACGTCAAATTGTTTGCTGCGTCGCATACTAGATGGCGCTGTTAGTCAACACTCCAGTAAACGTCAAATTGTTTGCTGCGTCGCAAACTAGATGGCGCTGATAGTCAACATTCTCAGTAAACGTCAAATTGTTTGCTGCATCACAAACTAGATGGCGCTGTTCTCAATACATACCTTCGCTATAGAACACATCGATGGGATGCGTCCTGCCTTGCATAGACATGATAGTAGATGTGCTGCGCTTTTCTGATTTCTTATCCGTCAAGTTGAAAAAGTCACGCAGAAACTCAGCATCCATTGTCGCTGATGATACCACCAGCTTTAGGTTCTTGCGTTTCTGAAATGACATACATGTAATACTAAATTAAGAGTTGATTCATAATAATACTTCCCTTCATATTACTTGTACCCCATTCAAGCTCTAAGAACTAGTTTTTGCCAGATTTGTAGACGATTCTAATTGCACAATCTAATTCCACTAAGCCCGTTCCGTCATCGGACTACAAGACAAACGGCGATCCGGCACCATTATATGGTGGACATTCCACACATACGCACAAAACGTTATGGGAATACTTTCATTATACGTACAGCTAAGGAGTGGAATTCCCTGCCGGAGTCTGTGTTTCCCGATAGCTATAACCTGGAGGTTACTTCTAGGTAAGCCTGCTTCATCTTCGACCACATCATCGCTTACCATCAGATAAATGGTGGTCAAACGCGAACCTATTAACAGTAAAAAAAACGATTCCTTTCTTTAGTGACAAGCAAAATTGGAGAAATTTCTGATATCATAAGAAAATAAGAAGATGAATTTTATTATCTACGAGTAATGAATGAGAGATTAACTATTTATGGGACTAAATTAGAAGATATTTAGCGTCTGATTCTCGTTTATAGATCCGTTTATAGCGCCGCTGCCGTGCATAAGAACGGAACAGCTTTATTATAAGCATGTTCTGTTTACTGTGTAGATTTTGAACTCTCGTCGCTAGGTCGAAAGTTGAACAAAAATTGACTTATTTAGTTTCTTACTTTATCAAAAATATACCTTTATAATCTTCTTCAGTAGACCCATCAATACATCTGTCATCTGAGTTCTTTCATGGACCTGAAATTGTAAAAAAAAAATGTTAATTTAATTGACAACACTGTGGGCGCAGTAGTTTAACGATTGGCTGCTGCGGTGATTGTCCAAGGTTCGGTTCTTGCACTGGAATAAATGTTTGTATGGCCTACCAACCTAAGTATAAACAAAGTGAATTTAAAAGTGTCATGATTGCTTGTTTCTTTTTTGCTGTAGGGTACGCCCATGGCCCATGGCATAGCATTATGCTAAGTGGGCTTGTTGCCACGACCACGAAGTGCATTTGCTTTAGTGCAAACCTTATTATATTTTTAAGGCATTTTGATGAGATTTTAACGCAGTAGCATGTCTTTTTCTGTGCCAATAAAAACTTTTTCTGTCTTCTAAATGTATCTATACTGCCTTTTTTTTTCGGTCGGATAATCATCAAATCACTTATCCCACTGGGTGAAGTGGAAGGGGATGTCAGACTTCTACTGAATAAAAACCCATCCTGTTCCTTCAACTGCCCTTACGTTCCGGGGCCGCCGTATCTTGTTAGAACATTCCCGCAACCCCGTAAGGCAATGGTCCTATCGAGCCCCGTCAATGGTGCTGACTGCTCTTCGAGGCGAACGTCGAACACGACGCACCGTCGACCAGATCCTGGGCCTATCATTTTTCTGCCTTCAAAGACACGGATAATACAAAAAATCGAGAAAATTAAGTTTTATAGTTAGCAAATCAAAATACAAACCTCGTCGAGAACTATGCAGGAATACTGCATCAGCAGAGGGGAGGCAAACATTTCTCGTAACAACACGCCTTCCGTCATGAACTGAAACATATAATTAAATTATATTAAACATAAAATAATGATTAATAATAAGAGGGAAGTTTGATTTACAACAGCTTTGCAAAGGGAGCAGTGTTGGTCCAATGGTAACGGATCCAACTTGCATGTTGAAAGTGTAGGTTCAAAGCCATTTATTTTCTGGGTGGAAAAATCATCAAATGACTGCTCTCGTTCTGGGTGGAGCAGAAGGGAGTGTCAGACTTCTACTGACTAAAAACCCACCCTGTTCCTGCAGTTGCCTTTGTGGTCCGAGAACGCAGTACAGCCAGGCGTCCGTCACTCGCTCAAGGCCACACGTTATATGCCTACCGCTTCGCGTATCGTCGTCGGTACATCCGACACTGGGCTGCCGCACGCCTGCCTGAGCCTTTTTAAATAATTTTGACAACGTCATAATGGATCGACCTAAAAACAATTGACTTTTTTCCGCTTTGCTCCTGTTTCCCTTTGGATTATTTATTTGCGCGAAATGTTATTAAAATTAAAATTATTTACGCGATTTCGGATATTTTCGACACTAAAATTTAATAATCGGGAATTCAGGGAAGGAAAAAATGCATCTATCATTTTATTAAAATGAATCATATTTGATCAATAAATAAAAAAAAATTGTTTTTCTATATTCGTTTTATTACCAATATCATCATATACAACCCTAGGACATTCGCTCGGTGACGTGGGTCGCGCGGTGGGCAAAACAACCTCAACTCTCTGTGTGCGTACTTATGGTACATTTCTTCTCGCTGCAAACAGCTGGTATTATTATTAAGATTTTGTAGGTTATTATAGCGGAGGTATTTTCGCTTTTGTATGAGAGTGATGTATCTGTTACGAAGTAACTATTTAGTAATCTGTGGTACAGCACAGCTCTTTGAGGCGCGCGCGGAACAAAACGCGCCGCCGCGCCGACCCGAGCCTGGTCCTTACCGGACAAACTTTTTGAATTTCTAGCTCTTTCTAGTCCTGATTGTAGCTGGATTATTCTTTTTATTTTTAGATAATTTGATATTGTTAACACTCTGTCTGTTCAGAGAAAGTCACCGAACCAAAAACGTGTCGAAGTCTTGGCATAGGAAAAATAAAATTTAAAATAAATTCAAACGTCTACCCACAATTATTTCAATTCATCCGTGATCATGGCGCTTGCAGAAGTGCCGAAATATCGGAAACTCGAATCAATAAATATACATGGTAAATATCCCGTTTCAAGTTCTAATGATACAGTTAGTGGTCATGTTAGCTTAAAAACTTAAATTGCATAAACAGAATACGTTTCTTGAACGATTTGGTTAAATGAGAAGAAATGTAAGAATAGTTCAGTTTCAATATTTGTTCTGCTTTCTTTTTCCACTTAGTTTCCGAAAAGGGGCCCCCGTTTCCTATGTATGTATAATTCATCTTATTAATGTACTAGTTTTTCTATATAACTGCTAACTTTAATTATACCTACGTAAAACAACTCTGTATGCCATGTAAAAACTACTTGTGAAATAAATAATATTATATTAATGTAAGGAACACACAAAATTATATTTATACTAATGTTATAAGGAGGTAATTTATTAATTTAATTGGTATTGCCAACAGAGTAAACAATTTTTTCATGTTTTTATTTATTGATCATACTTCAAAAGATTTTTTTTTTCAGTTTACTCCAGAATGTGTTGTACTTGTTTTGCTCCACTTGTCTAAGAAAAATACAGATTATTATTAGAGAAAGAAATTTTGTAGGTGATTGTGTATGCATGTCTGTTGAAGTGTGTGTGTTAGTGTGAGAGAGAGAGAAAAGGAAGGAAGATGTGAAGTGTTTAATCTAAACGTGTAGTTCATTAGGAATAAATTATGTGCCAATGTTTTATATTAAATTGAATATCTTGCAAAAAACCTTGATAATTGCAACCCTAATTATAGGAAAATCTCACTGTTATTGTAATTAATATTAATTTGTGAGTAAGTTGTATGTAAGAAGTAATCTTCGAAAGTACTTAACCGAATTAATTAATTCTATCACCAGTCAATTTCCGATAAAAAAATCTCTCGCAAGCGTAGCCACGGGTAAAGGCTAGTATTAAATGATTATAAATAATATCTGGTATACAGGGAAAATATGCTAATTCAATATCAAGAGGAAAACACGTAGTTCGTGACCGGAGTGTTATTATATTTATAATTGGTATAAAAATATGTATGTGGAACTAAGTTAGTTGATTCTAGCTAAAAACTGTGTGTGGAACTCTCTGTCGGCTTCTGTGTTCTCTACCATCATATGACCCGTCAGCCTTTAAAGCAAGATTGAACAGGTACTTTCTAAGCTCGCTCGTTCCATCGTAGACCTCATCTATCGCTGCCAAAAACCGCGGCCTCGAAACGCAAAGGCAACTCAAGGAACACGATTTGATTCCTCCATGTCCCTTTTACTACCGGTCTACCAGACGTACTGCAGAGAACCGTACTCACTTGGTCAATATACCGTATTGTCGTACTGAGCGCTTCTTTTTAGGGTTCCGTAGCCGAATGGCAAAAAACGGAACCCTTATAGTTTCGATATGTCTGTCCGTCTGTCTGTCTGTCCGTCCGTCCGTATGTCACAGCCATTTTATTCCGAAACTATTAAGACTATACATGTGAAACTTAGTAGGTAGATGTATTCTGTGAACCGCTTTCCGATTTTAAGTAAAACATTAATAATATTTAAAATAAAGGGGGGTCCCCATACATGGAACTAGAACTGAAAATATTATTTTTCGTGAAACCTATGCGTGTGTGGTATCTATAGACAGGTCTTTAAAAATGATATAAGGGTTTAAAAGATATAAGCTTCCAAAGTGGTAAAATGTGTGTGTGTGTGTCCCTCTAACTTCTATAATAATGGAGTGAAAAATCTAAAAAAATACATATCTGTAGATGTTAATGTAAACTTTCAACCAAAATTGGTTTGAACGAAATCGGGTCAGCAGTTTTTGAGATACAGCATATTTTCTACAACCGCAAATATAACTTTGTAATTTATACAAACACTATGAAAAACAAAGTTATTTGGCGTAGTTACTACGCGCACTTGGCCAATTTTTTACATTTATTGTACGCACAGCCAAAGTGTGGAACTCTCCGCCGGCTTCTGTGTTCTCTACCATCATATGACCCGTCAGCCTTTAAAGCAAGATTCAACAGGCACTTTCTAAGCTCGCTCGTTCCATCGTAGACCTTATCTATCGCTTACCATCAGGCGAGATTGATGTCAAGAGCGAGCTCATCGTTATCATCATCTAATTAGTCTTTTCTGAACCATGTTGGGATAGGCTTTCAGTCTGACCGGGTGCAGCTGAGTACTACAGTGTTACATGGACTGTCTGCCTATCTGACCTCCACAACCCAGTTACTGGGTAACACGAAACCCCTCAGCAAGACCGCTGTCAGTTTTTCTGCCGTCTGAGTACCCTTAACGACTGTCAAAGATGTAGAATAACGTGCTTTACGAGGCACGAAGGAATTTTTTTTTTATTCAGTGCGTCTTCGATGAGCTTTGCTTCACCTTGAAGACCGACCAGCGGGGGAGTTATTATTTTACCACGAGCTTCTCTAATAAAATTAATAAAATCTTTATTACATTAACTTAGAACTACGACAGTTTGTCTTACGTTTTACTGTTTTAGGAGGCCCTGCTCTTCTTAAACTAGAACTTACAACATTATGTAGGAGTGTGCTTGCATTCAGTATATGAAAACTTATTAACTAAAGGAATATAATAATAAACGATAAGAAATTCTAAAATCAGGGTGACATGAGTCTGTCTGGCTGTGTCTGTGTGTGTGCGTGTGTGTGTATGTGAAATGCATCGTTGAATGTTTGTGTCTATGTAATTGGTTGTCACATAAAATTATCACACAATTTGTAGAAGGGTTTCAATATAGTCATAGCTTTTACGCTTCAGCTATTCTATTAAACCTTTTTTACATTATAAATAGATGCAGATTGCCTGATATATTGTCTTTTTGCGTATGACGATTTGACTGACATTTTCTGGAGCAACGAGATATTTCCTTCTTTTTTTGTCAAGATTACAATATTATAGTGAAGGGTTTTATGACGTTTTAAAACACCATGAAGGACATATAATTTTCTAACTGAAAGAAGACCACTAAGTGAGTATAGGTCTTCTGTAGGGAATCTATATGATTTAAAATACGTAACTTTTAAGAGAGACCGTTGGGCACGCTCCAGTTCTAGAAATATGACTTTTGTAGCCCCTCCCCAAACAGGTATACAGTACACCATAACTGACTGGGCAAGTGAAAAAAAAACTTAAAAAAAAGCAATTATCAATACAAATATTACAACGAGGTAAAATTTGTTTGTAAGTTAGTATGTAGGGGAACAAAAAATATGATCCAATCCTAAATGTTTTTCGTTGAGAGTTAGGTGCATTATTGGTGAGTACTGTCTTCTTATTTCTTACTAATATTATAAATGCGAAAGTTTGTGAGGATTTTGTATAGATGTATGGCTGTTTGTTACTCTTCACGCAAAAACTACAGCACGGAACTGAATGAAATTTGTTAAGCAGATAGTTGACATACTGGAATAACACATATGCTACTTTTTATCCCGGAATTCCCACGGGATTGGGATTTACGCGGGAAAACCCTCCCACGCGGTCTAGGCCGCGTGCATAAGCTAAGAAGTAAGCTAGAAATATTGCGAAATCCACGTAGACGAAGTGCTAGTCCATAATAAAAATGAGAATATTCTATTCTATTCTTTTCTAAGGCTACTTACAACGATGCCGGTGGCTTGTCCCCTACAACTGGTGTTGGCGGCGGCATACCCGACTAGTTCTCCGATCGCCTCGCCGCGTTCCTCTGCGACGCGACTCGCCAGCGACACCGCAGCGGCCACGCGCGGCTGTGTCACGCACACTTTGTGCCCGATCTCGTGTAGGTACTGTAAAGATGAAATAAATTGTTAAAAAAAATGTTCTATTGTCTGAACCAGATATTCTTGATGTGGTAGAAACTGGTCCCCGGAATATTCCAACGAGATACCGTGGGCAACGGGGTAAGGCAAAAGGCGACTGAAGGAGCTGAGTGGGTTTTTAGTCCGTAGAAACGCAAGAGCGTTTAACAGCCATCTCACCTGATGGTAAGCGATGATGTGGTCGAAGATGAAGCACGCTTACATAGAACTAACCTATTCACTATTGACTTAAAGACCCCCAGGCTAATAATATTAGTATAGTTAATATAAAATGTTATACGAGTGTAAATCGAGCAACTTTCTAAATCTGCCCTTTATATCCCTTACATTCCTCGACAAAACTGCTGCCAAATTTCAGGCTTCTATAACTACCCATACCATAACTGTAAAATCTTAAAATGCCTTAAATCTACTATGTCTTTCGGGATCAACATCATAACAGTCTTAATGAAGCACGGCAAAGACTCATTATGTACTTATAAGTGGTCACCCCTCCAGCTATCGTCAACGTCAGCACGCGATGCTCAAAGAACTGCATAGTTTCCGAGATATTTTGGATAGACTAAATATTTACTAATGTTGTCAGCAATAGCAAAGATTACTAAATAGTTACTTCGTAACAGATACATCACTCTCATACAAAAGCGAAAATACCTACGCTATAATAGCCTACAAAATATTAATAATAATACCAGCTGTTTGCAGCGAGAAGAAATGCACCATAAGTACGCACACAGAGAGTTGAGATTGTTTTGCCCGCCGCGCGACCACGTCATCGAGCGAATGTCCTAGGGTTGTATATGATGATATTGGTAATAAAATTAATATAGAAAAATAATTATTTTTTATTTGTTGATCAAATTTGTTTCAGTTTAATAAAATTATAGATGCATTTTTTCCTTCCCTGAATTCCCGATTATTAAATTTTAGTGTCGAACATATCTGAAACCGCGTAAATAATTTTAATTTTAATAAAATTTGCGCAAGTAAATAATCAAAAGGGAAACAGGAGCAAAGCGAAGGAAAATCAATTGTTTTAGGTCGATCCATTATGACGTTGTCAAAATTATTTAAAAAGGCTCAGGCAGGCGTGCGGCAGCCCACTGTCAGATGTACCGACGGCGATGCGCGAAGCGGTAGGCATATAACGCGTGGCCTTGAGCGAGTGACGGACGCCTGGCAATAGATAATATCCAGACTCCAACTGAAGAAATTCAGGAGTTATATTTATAAGACACAGAGATGAGGTAACAAGTTTGTTTAATATATCTAATATCGGGATACCAAAGCATACATAGACATGTTCTCTTGACCGCGTAGCCGAGATTTTTTCATGAATCCAATCTATTTAATGCTTTCGAAGTTGGCCATCTTCCAAAAATGTATAGGGATTTGGAGGTATGTATAAAGATGGCGAAACCTTACACGAAATCTCGTGTCTGTTCGTCTATCACAGGCTATTTTTTCCGAATCTACTGGAATGATTCAGTTGATATTTTTGTCAACATAAGTGAAAAAATACGGTCGATAAACGTAAGTAAATAGATATTGTTAGAGTATTTTAGACCATTTCCGAGGACTAATTACATTACAATCCATTCTAATATTACAAATGTGAAAGTAAATCTATCTGTCAGTGTGTTACTTTTTCACGTATAAACGGCTGAACCGATTTAGATGAAATTTGGCATGGGAAAAATTTAGGACCCTAGGAAGGACATAGGATAGGTTTTATCCCGAAATTCTTACGGGATCGGGATTTAAGCGGGAAACCCTCCCACGCGATCGAAGTCGCGGGCAGAAGCTAGTAATGAAATATATTCTAAATGTTTATCTATACTAATATTATAAAGAGATAAAATTTGTTTGTAGGTCTGTATGTAGGGGTAATCTTCGAAACTAATGATCCAATTCTAAAAAATATTTTTTGGTAGTAAGGTGCATTCTTGGTGAATGCAATACAGCTCTGCTAAGCGCAAAAGCGGTATCTCAAAAAAATCGAATGATGACTTTTATGCCATTGGATAGCTTTAAAAAATACGCATATAATGAACTAAGCCTTGTAGCGCTATCTTGTTCAAAACATATGAAACATATCGCAGGTTTACCTTAGATAACTTAGGGTATTAGAGGGATATCAAAATTACGTGGGCACCTAGTTGTAATTTGAATACCGCCAAATCTCTTAAAAAAGAACAGCAATTTTTCTAAGCCAATAAGCCGCAAATACACTTCTCATCAGAAAAATCGAAACACTTCCATTTTTATGTTTCTATCCTAATTTAACAAAAAAGAGTTTTCATTCCATGAAAAAAATCACATAATTTTATGTATAGCTGGCAGTTTGGCCATTACAGTGATAAGCGAAAATTTGAGCCAAACGTAACAACTGCTATTTAACTATGCTATAATTATGATATGATAAAGTATATGATTTCTACTGTTTTGTTTTTCATGAAGGCTGTAACTAAAATTTCTGTAAGTTTCTGTAACTGAAATGCTTTAAATTTTTGTTTGTTTTTCTATATGCAACGTATACCTACAGCATACGTGGTTAAACTAGTGTAATTATGATAAAAAAGTGCAAGGTCAGTTATTCTAACTGCCAGTATAGATAGCAACGGACGCAACAACCTTAACCCCGACACTTCTTCGTATCTCATCGTTTTTTAATGCATGCAGAATATAAACTATACTAAACACATACACAGGCTATCCGATGACCGTGACTCCAATGCATATTACTGGAGTTTTTATCACCCTGTTTAATTTGTGTTAATTCGTATGCGGCATTGTTTAATTAATTAAGAGGGTCGTCAATTGGCTTATTTTGGGTGTTTAATTGCGGCATGGTAATCCCTATAGAGTATGTAAAGTACAATGAACTGTAGTAATTGAGTATTTGATGACTGACTGCTATCAAAATATGGGTTCATTAAGGAATAATTGCTCAAAAGCAATCCACATAATCACTACATAGTATAAAACAAAGTCGCTTCCCGCTGTCTGTCCCTATGTATGCTTAGATCTTTAAAACTCCGTGACAGATTTTGATGCGGTTTTTTTAATAGATAGAATGATTCAAGAGGAAGGGTTACGTGTATAATTTATTAAGGTTTGCGGACGAAGTCGCGGGCAGGAAGCTAGTAACACTATAAACGCAAAAGTTCAAATGTTAATACTAAATCACAACCAAAATGGCGGATGATTTTTTTATTGTTGATAGGCTCACGTTTGGCCACAATCTCACCTGATGGTAAGGGATGATGTGGTCGAAGATAAAACACGTCTACTTAGAAGTAACCGTCATAACTTAAAGACCCCCAGATTATAGCTATCAAGAACACAGACTCCGATAGGGAATTCCACTCCTTAGCTGTACGCACGATGAAAGTATTCTCAAAACGTTTAGTATGTAAGGGTGGGATGTCTACCATGTAACTGATGTATCTTGTAGTTCAATGATGGATCAGGCTCATTAAGTCTGGACAAACTATGGCACTGAGATGGGAAAATATACGATATCCTTAAGATAGATCTATCAAACTACTAACTAAATTACGGCAAAAGAATATGAGAGCGTCAATATGTATAATAAAATTCCAGTATAAATAAAAGAAACAAAAAGTATGGCAACTTTAAAAAAAAACTGTCAGATTAATACAAATAAAATACAAATGTAACATAATAAAAGTACATTGCCATAATTGCCACATCTAGTAAGAATCACTTTTTAGATCTATGTTCCAATGGTTATTTGAACATACAAACACATACTGAAACATACTGTCATACATGGTGGTTAAAAGACAGATTCGTAAAATAAAGAAATAAGTGGGTAAGCGGTTGCTTATCTGTCATTTGTGTCAAAGTAGTTATAACCATTATCTCTGTATGCTTACCTACACTTCAAATATTATAAAAATGTTTTCTCAGTAAGTGAATTATTGTAATTCTTTATGAGGAATAACTAGAGATCTTAAACCATAAACTCCATGCGTACAGAGAAGCGGGAAACAGCTGTTGTACGACAATTGAATAGGTAAATCATTTGAAAAATAAACAAGTTATCAACACACTTTGGAGTGATTCTGCTACAATATTTGCCAGAAATGTCGATAAAATCAAATGGTGTGAAGTTTCTATAACATTTATGTTTTGTGAGATAAGATGATATTACTGTTTCTATATTAGGCATAGTATGATTAGCAAACTTTTGAAGTTTTCAATAAAGGCAAAATCAAGTCGAATATTTCCAAAACTGGCGTAATAAGACGTCAAAGTTGACATCAAAAGGATTTGTCGCAATTAAGCTGCATTCAGCTTCATGAATGAGCCGAATTTGATAAATTAACCTCAAAGACATGGTTATTTATTGAACTAAAGGACAAAAAAGAGAAAAGACTGCACAGTGGCCTAATCGGTGAAGGAAAACATTGTGATGAAACCGGCATAGCCCGCGAGTCGGATTACGAGACATCCCGCCCATACGCCCAAAACGTTTTGGGAATACTTTCATTGTGCGTACGGCTAAGGAGTGGAATTCCCTGCTGGAGTTTGTGTTTTCCGATAGCTATAACGGGGAGATCTTTAAGTCAAGAGTTAACAGGTTGCTTCTAGGTAAGCGTGCTCCATCTTCGACCACATCATCACTTACCATCAAGTGAGATGGTGGACAAACGCGAACCTAATATCAATACAAAAACGACCTAGTAATGTGAAGTTAACAGTGTAATACCCTCGTGGCTCGGAAAACATATTACGCCTGATCTCTCTCCGTTCATGGCGTATTGCCGTCCCAACGGAGTAATGGAACAGAGGGTGCCAGGTATCTGAGCACATTCTTGTGCACTGTAAGATTTTCTGAGCAGAATATGATTAATCTCTGATGAGATTGCCGCAATGAGCTAGGAGGATATTATTGATTACGCACACAGGTGCTAGCTCAACTTAGAATTCTAAATCATTGTTAACTACATAAACTGCCAACAATAATGTCGTCACGTTTATTTACACAACACAAGCAGTCCGGGAACACAATAAAACGAGCCAATCACAGGTCACAGCTGAACCAAACTTCTCATGTTACGCCATACTATCTGACGCAGCATACCGATAAAAATTCATCCAATTAAAACACCGAGTCTCTGAATTAATAACAACAGAAACTAGCGTGAATTAATTAATTAATCTTGCGCGGGTAAACATTTATGTTTTGGTGAGGTAAAATAAAATGTAAACTTGGTTTATGCTCGAAATTTGCAATTTTGCAGCGAAAATGCACTACCCTCGTGCATTATTTCTTTGGCATGCTCTATCTGCAGCAAATTCCAACAAAGAAAGTCCATGACTTCGGAACAATAAATTAAGTTTAAAAATACACCTATTTAGCACAAACTTAAGGCGCACATCTCGTTTATAGAACAGTAAAGCCACCCATAAGCACAAAATTATTTGGAAACACTTTCATTGTGCGTACTAGGGACTGCAATCTCGATCTCGCGAGATCTCGAAAACACGAGATCGCGGCCATTTTTTCGATATTCAATCTCGAAAATAAGTAATCTCGTTTTCTTAATCTCGTTCGAGATCTCGACAATATCGATCGAGATTTTGTGACTGTGATATTCAACTAGAACTCGATTGCAAAACTCGGTGGTCAAGTCTTGCTAACATGATAACTACATACAACAGAATCAAGCTGTGTGTAAGTAAAACATTAATCGACTTGGGGTATGGCTCCACTTTAGATTACTTTTTTAGTGATGAAGAACATGTAATTCTTATCAACATGTGTGCCTTGCAATTCATGATTCGTAAGTTGGAAGAGTTAAAGACGCCACTCTCAGAGAAGCTGGTTATTGCCATGAGAAAGCGTATTTCCGAACGCCGAATCGAAGCAACTGCAACATTGTTATACCTTCAAAATCCAGCACAGTATGAAGAGAATTCAAAGTAAAATGCAAATGATACAACATTCCAATTGACTGACAAGAGCGGCATAAGGAAATATATCCATAACTTAGTCAAACGATTATACCCTCACTCGAGTGAAGTAGTTGATGATGATGAAGATCTACTACCCGTCTCACATGTTCAACGAGATATCAGTTCAGTTCCTGAAAGTACAACATTATGTCTGCAGAAGGAGTTGGAAGAGGCTTTAAAGTCGTGTAAAAACACTCAACCCCAAGCATTAGTAACAGACAGGATTGACAGCCTGCTTAAAAAAAAAGATCCATATCTACGAGTATGGTGGCCAAAGAGGGCAGTACCTTAAGTTTGTGTATAACAGCCTACTTACTGTAGTTACCAGCGTGGAAGCTGAACGGGCATTCTCGGCCGCAGGCTATTTAGCTACAGACATTAGATTTCTAAGAAGCTATTTTCAAAATCACAATGTGTGCTTGTGTACTGTGTACCTAGATAATTATTTTTTTTTTAAATAATTCAAAGATGCGCGTCATAATGCCGTATTTTTTTGCTTTGTCAAGTATAATTTTGTTGACTTTTTTGAAATAAATAGATTTCATTTTCATTGTTTTGTATTATTCATAAGATATTACAGCGATATCCTAACTAGTATTACGAGTATTCTAATTAATGTAGTATTCTAATCTAATAGCATTCCTCGAGTTTTGTATCGATTTAAGGGTGTTTGAGTTTAAAAACCAAAATCTCGATAATCTCGAAATCTCGCCAGATCTCGACTTGTTTTGCACGAGATCTCAAAACTGCCAATCTCGACACCAAGTTCAACAGGCGAGATCTCGATTTGCTAATCTCGGCTCGAGATTGCATTCCCTAGTGCGTACAGCTTCAGAGGGGAACTTCTTGCCGGGGTTTCCTGATAACTACAATCTGGGTGTATTTAAATCAAGAGTGAACAGGTTACTTCTAGGTAAGCATGCTTCAGCTTCGATCACATCATCGCTTACCATCAATCGTAACTTTCGGTATTTTCATAGTTCATGAAGCTGAGTAGATGATGAGGACATGGAAAAACTCGACACTCGATTCCCATAAATTACTATTTATATAAAAGTACTAGCTGACCCGCGACGACTTCGTTCACGTGGTATCCTACCCCTACCCAACCGATAACACTATCCCTATCCTACCGATACCCTACCCATGCCTTACTCTACCCCTACCCTACCCAAACCCTACACTACCCCTACCCTACCCTACCAATACCCTACCCTACCCTACCGTACCGTACCCTACCCCTACCCTACCTCTACCCTACCCTACCCCTACCCTTGAGACCTATACTACTTTTTTGTTCATACGAACCTTCTGACAAAACCAAACACATCAAAAAAGAATCAGCCAAATCGGTCCAGCCGTTTTCGTGTTTTGAGCTTAGCAACACATTTAGCGATTCATTTTTATTATATAGATATACATAATATATGTAACTCTTAGTACTCGAGCTGGACAATCTTATGTCCGATATTTTTTCAACTCAAATTAATGTTTCAACAATTTTTGTTTCAACTCAAACAAAATGGCGAACCTTTTTGTTTCAGTTGAAACAAAAATTGGACTAGCGCAAATCGGAATCGCCCATGAAGGGTTCTGAAATAGCTACGCAAAAAAACTTTGTTTTTCATAGTGTTTTTATAAATGAAAATGAATGTTCTATCGGACAATGAGACTAACTGCGCACATGCTTGTGCACTATAATATCTCCTCCGCAGATGGCTAAATCAATAATTAGATCGGTGGTTGTGGCCGAATTCGGCTAGGCGGACTATTTATATTATTATAAATAAACAGTTATCCGATATAATGCTTTTTTACCCGACTGCAAAGGAAGGGTTATGTTTTTCGCGCGGATCTTGTATGTCTGTACTAGTACTCTGCCGTGATTCTTTAAAAGGCAGTCATCTGACAATTTACCGATTTTGAGTTAAACATTGAGCGACATCAGGAAAAAAAGGCGCGTCGACCTATCTAACCCCTTTTTCTGAAATTTATTTAGCTTTTGTGATACTTTTTTCATAAAAAGCTGTGTGATTTTGATACCAGTGACCTTTTTTCCTGATGTCGCTCAATATTTAACTCAAAATCGGTAAATTGTCAGAGACTGCCTTTTAAAGAATCACGGCAGTACTCACGCGGGGCTTCGCTCCCGTGGATTCTATCACGGTAAAAACATAACTCTCCTTTTTTGCAGTCGCGTAAAAAGCAGTAGCCTATAACCTTCCTCAAGCTTCAAGCTACTTCCATACCAAATTGCATCCAAATCCACCCAGTACTTTCGAAGATTAGCGTGTTCAAGCAAACAAACAAACTTTTCCGCTTTATAATATTAGTATTGATGTATGTATAAAACTTTTACTTTGAATATATTATCTACTTAGTTTATTTTTTTATGCACCTGTCATGTTGTCTCCTCCCATGGTTGACTGGTAGAGAATGCCTATGGCATTAAGTCCGCCTTTGTACATTTTGTGTTGCATAAAATATTAATTAATAAATAAATAAATGTATGTAATATTCTTTGTTACCTCATATCTGAACGGATTCACATAATTGAGCCTGAGGTATCGTTAGATTCGTCTTAGTAGCGCAAGTGTTCTTAGGTAGGTGACATTTGAAAGAATCAAACATGGCGGCTGTGCGAAGCCATTATACCTACATAGTGATTTTTTTTTTTGAGTGGGTACTATAATATGGGTTTCAAAAAGGTATATTATGTTTATCATCAGTATTATACTAGCAAAAGTAATACAAAGAGAAAGTTTAAAAAAAGCTCTTTCACTTTCTGAATCCGGTAGGGAGCCATTGTGACACGACCGGGAAAACAAAAAAATGTTAATAAAAATTTTAACTAAAAAGTTGAAAAACAAGTTATTTAAAAAATCTAAAAACCCAACTGCTCAACAACAAACTAGCTCACTTTTATTTTAAAAAGTGACAAGCATGCAGGACCCAATTGAAAATATATTTTTTTTAATGGGATGGGTCCGCCTGCTTGTCACTTTTTAAAATAAAACTGTTCTTGTTTCTTGCATTTCAGTTGAGCAGTCTTGTTATTTAGATTTTTTAAATATTTTATTTTTTTAATTTTATAATAAAATCTTCACAAAATACATCTTCCTACAAAGTTTCAATAGTCCTAATAGTTTTGGAATAAAATGGCTGTGATACGGACGGACAACCAGAAACGACGATTAAGGATATATGGCATAAGGGTTCCTTTCCTTTTTTACCATTCGGCTACGGAACCCATTCGTTAGCCTTGCGTCTAGGCATCTCCAAGATCCCTGTGTTAGGTTCATGACTAACTAGTTACCTAATATGGTGTAGGCTGGTCTAGGTTATATTTAGCCGACGATCTCTGCCTGATATGGCGAGTGAATCCTGTCCGTTGACATAGGTGAGCTTGTTACAATGAAAACGTACATGATTTTCAAAGCAAGAAAATCATATAGAAGCGTAACTCGAAGTACGTATAGTCGGTACCTACACAACGATGAGATTTTAAAAATTAGAAGACAAAAGACGATATTGCACATGGAATAAAACTAACTGTATTCATCAGAATTTAAAATTCGAGATATTTATCAAATTTAATAAAAAAATAACAAAGATACTATGTGTCGTACAAAACAAAGTTAAAATATTGCAACATGATTGCAACCCATTCTATGTACATATTATAAATCAACTTTCGCCACCAAGAATTATCTATAGACATCCCGCACGTATACGTTTAAGGAAACATTTTTTTGCACCTTGTATGGGGAACTATTTTCCTTTGTGTTTTTTTTAATAGTAATATATATAAAACGCTTCCGTTAGTGACTGACTAACTGACAACGCACAGCTGAAACTACTGGGCGCAAAGAGCTGGAATTTGGCATGTATGTTCCTTGGGGAGTATAGGCGAGCACTAAGACATGATTTTTGGAAATTCCCCTCTAACTGGTTTAAAAAGGGGATCAAAGTTTATATGAAACTGTTTATTCCTTCGACGGATTTACTTGAAACTTTGTACATAGGTTCCTCAAGTGACATAAGTGAGCATTAATAAAGGACTTTTGGAAATACTCCCCCTTTTTTTTAAGAATGGGAAATTATCCAATGACTGCCTCCCGATCTGGGCGAAGCGGGAGGGTGTGTCAGACTTTTACTGACTAAAACCCATCCGTGTTCCATCATAAGCCCTTCGTGTTCCGAGGCCGCGGTAACTCTTTCGAACTATTCCGCAACCCCGGCAGGCAACGGCCCCCTTGTGGGCCCCGACAATTTTGCTGACACTCTGAGGCGCGCGTGGAACACTCGGCGCCGTCTACACGGGCCTGGTGTCAGTCGGGCGGCGAGCTACCCATAGCTCGCAGCCCGCAGGCCCGCCCGGAGGTGGCTGGGAGTCGTCCTGCAACTCCCGACGCGGCGCAAGGGCTGAGAGCGCCTTGAGACCTGCCTTTCCCTCGCGCTTCCCGCCATCTCCTTCGCTTGCATAACCGCTTCGCAGAAAGAGTTGACTGCTTCCCATGCCTCCTCGCTCCTCACCATGGATTGAACCAGGGCCGGGAGCGAGAGGTCGCCGCCTATCGCCCCTACGAGGACACGGCGGAGCTCTGCCCAAGCCGGAAAAACTTCCACTGTGTGTTCCACTCAGGGCGATTCTCGCAGTGGTGACACCCGGGCGTCCTCCCGCCGAATCCAACACAAGTAACTCCCGAAACAACCGTGTCCGATGAGCACCTGCGTCAGGCGGAAGGTGAGGACGCCATGACGCCTCGTTAGCCACTCCTCAAAGAGGGGACTTACCGCCGCTCTTGTGGCGATACTCCCCCTAAGGGGATAAAAAGGGAGGCCCGAGTTTGTACGAAACTTTTAATTTCTTCAACAGTTTTATTTGAAACTTGGTACGTAGGTTCCTCAAGTTATGTGAATATGCACCAAGGAAGGATCGTTGAAAATTCCCCCCTAAGGGAGCAAAACAAGGGGTACGAGATTATGTGATTCTTTTTATTTTTTTCAATGGATTCCATTGAAACTTTGTACTTAGGTTCCTCACATGATATTGTTTACCGGGGTTACTTGAATGTTCTAACGAGATACCGCAGCCCCGTACCGTTAGGGCAATTGAAGGAACAATGTGGGTTTTTAGTCAGAAGACATCCGACACTCCGTTCCACTCCACCCAGAGCGGGAGAAGGCATTAGGCATAATTTTCCCACCGAAAAGAAAGGTTCATGTAAGTGAGCACATAGGATATTTGGAAACTTGACAAAGAGGGGGTCCGAATTTGAATGAAGTTTCTAGAACATCGATTTGCTCGCGAGGCAACTCCTCTCTAACCTGTTTATACTGGCAACTAACAATAAAACAAACAAGTTTTTCAATTAAAAACAAAACTTAGGAACAAAAACCAAAAAATAAATAATCTCTGCTCCACCAAGAGCTGGACGATAAAACTAGGTACTATCGGCCAAAGATACGCATGCTCACATAAGAAAATATTTCAGTGGAAGCGCAGCTACTGACAAACCCTTCATGTGCGTGTGGATTGAGAGATCATTTCGAAAAACTCTTCCAATCCCAACCAAATTATAAGAGGATTTAGGAAATAATTGTGAAAACTCGGAGGTATGGTATTAAATTCTACTCAACGTTTTCCTTAAGGATTGTAGAAAATGATTTATCTTTTTAAGTATAACACTTACAGGGACGACTGATTCGTCAAATTTTAGTACAACATTTTTCACAATTTCTGATGTATCTACCTTCTACCTATAAATTTTGGTTTATTAAATATAGTTCAAAATAATGATCTCTCAGTTAGGACGATCGACAAAAAACAAGATTTTCTCTTGAACCAGTAAGATTTCAATCACGATTTTTGTTTCACAAATTTTGCCAGAAGCATAATTTGCAATAAACATGATAATTATTCATACTTTTTCAGTATTAGGTCGTGTTTTACAAGATCACTCAATTGAAAATTGTCCACCCTGAGAGATCCATACAAACCGTTATAAATCTTAAACGTGGCTTTGAAACGAATCGAAATTTTGTTTCGCAGCTTTCACAAATCCTTCACAATTAAATAAATGCAAATTATAAACACATAGTATATTCTTGGATACGCGTTATGGCTTTTTCTTCAGTTGTCCAGATTGAGAGATCCAGTTAATGAGTTCTAACTTTCTTTGTTTAGGTTTAACAAATTTTATACCTTACCATGAAGTTTTCACAATTATTTCCTAAATCCTCTTATAATTTGGTTGAAATTGGAAGAGTTTTTCGAAATGATCTCTCAATCCACACGCACATCATCCCTTCCTGGTTTCGCTCAATTAGAGACAATATGCATTTTGTGAGTACAGGGCGTGTAACATTATATTAATACTTACTATTACGAACACTACTAAAATACGCTTCGTGCATCCTATTGGTCATAAAAACTTTTTACCAAAAAATTAAACCGACTCCCAAAAAACACTGCAAAGTGAAAAATAACTTTAATTTCGGTAGTCGGTGTCTTTAGTTTTGTATTTTCGTTTTTGGCACCGACTTCCGAAATTAAAGTTATTTTTCACTTTGCAGTGTTTTTTGGGAGTCGGTTTAATTTTTTGGTAAAAAGTTTTTATTTCACTCTTTTTAGTTGGTCTATTTTTAATTTACCTAGTTACAAGAGCCTAATTATCAACTACTTATAACCTTTTACAAAATATTGCTTTTCCTAATGCTGGGCCGTTAATTGTTGAGGAGTTCTCCTGGTACTTCACCATCAGCTCTACATCACCATATGCATTGTGACGAGCATAAAGTGCGTAACATCCATATTCAAGTAATCGAATCGCAATCCACTCAATACTTATTATTGAGTAGTTTCGGCGGCCATCTGTGGTCTTCATCATCAGTTCCACTTCCTCAAATGGTACTTTTTGAGAGCAACTGCACAAGTTACTATAATAAATACCCAAAACGACATAGGTGTGCCTATAATATTTGAAGAGTTCCCTCGATTTCTCCAGGATCCCATCATCAGATCCTGACGTTTATGAAAATGGGACCAATATCGAAGTATACCCTTTCAATCAAAAAAAGAATTTTCCAAATCGGTTCAGCCGTCTTCGAGTAATCGATGATCATACATTAAAAAAAAAAAAAAAAAAAAAAATATACGCGTCGAATTGATAACCTCCTCTTTTTGTCGTCGGTTGAAAATACATGCATTAGGCGATCGAGTCGTGAGCCGTGCTATGCGATTATAGCCTTAAAGGTGAGCATGCAGAAGATTGGTCGATAGTACATAGCTATTTAACTGATTTTGATAAAAAATATAGGAACATAATATGAAACCACCCTTTCAAGCCAAAAAAAAAAAATATTTCGTTAAATAGTCGTGAAGTTGCAATCTGGCAAATAATTATAATATAATTGTAAAGTTTGTGAGGGTGAATGGATGTTTGTTAATCTGTCACGCAAAAATAACTGCAGGGACCTGAATGAAATTTTGTATGTACTGTAACGGGGGCGTGTGTACTGGGGATTTTCAATATAAACGCGATAGGTTTTATACTTTGTGTATTACGATCACATTAATATGCAAGATTATTCTAATTACATTTTCACGTTATTTTAATATCGAGTCTGCTTCTGCTGGCGGCCCAGCCTGCTCTGTCTCTTGTTAAAATGATTCCTTCGCATGCCAAACATTGTGGTCTAAATTCAAACTATACCGGCCAGTAGGATAGGCTGACCGCTCGCATAGCAGACCTCCACAGTACTTATCTGAAGCCTTGGAATAATACATAAGCTTTTATCCTGAAATTCCCACGGGATCGAGAAAACCTCCCGTTTTTCCCGTGTACGCACGAACGAAGTCGCGGGAAACAGCTAGTTTTTGTATAAATATCGTAAAGCAGTTTACAAAAACCACAAAGTAAACCCACAAAGGAACTGTGTAATTCCAATAGTTTCGAAATAAAGTGGCTAAGACATACGGTCGGACAGACAGAAAGACATGACGTATCTATAAGAGTTCCGTATTTTGCCATTCAGCTACGGCACCCTTAAAATAAAGAGAAACCAGCCAATTTGTTCCGAATTTACTTGACCTATTCCGCTGTAATTTGGTACACATTTATGATCTTGTTTCACAAAGACAGATGCGTAACGTGAATAAATAAATATAGACTTTGGGTTCACTTACAGGGGTCAAATTGTAGATAAAAAAGTATTACAATATAAAGTTATTTAAGGAAATGGGATTTTTCGGAACTGCTGTGTCTAAAACTAAGAAATAAATGCTGATACTCTTTGCTCGATTAAACTCGTTAGTCTACTGGTTGACTGCTGATCATGAGGTCTCAGGTTCTATTCCCAGGTCGGGCAAAAAATGCTACAAAGTTTTACTATATGCTCGGTGGAAGCCTGAAGTTTGTAAGTTGGAGGTATATTACGATAAATAAAGCACGATAAGCCCGTTGGTCTCGGCTACCATTTGGAATGCAATGAAATATTTTTTTGGTAATTTTATATCCTCAACTTCGGCTCAACCATCGAGTCCAGAGCTCAGACTGCAGCAAAAAAACTGGGAATCTTACACAAGGTGAGGCGGTACTTCACGCCTGGACAGCTTCTAAATCTGTATAAAGCACAGGTCCGTTCCTGCGTGGAGTATTGCAGCCACTTGTGGGATGGCTCTGCAAAATACCAACTTGCTGCACTGGACTCGATCGATCGCAGAGCTAAAAGGCTTATAGGCGACGAGGTGCTATCGGGCAAGCTTCATAGTCTGGCTCATCGGCGAATCGTTGCTTGCCTGTCAGTTTTCTATAGATTGTACTTCGGGGAGTGTGCGCAGGAGCTCCATGACCTGATTCCTCCATCTCCATTTCACTACCGATCTACCAGACGCACGGCTGGGTACCATCCACACTTGGTTGATATATCGTCTTGTCGTACCAATTGCTTCTCCTTCACAGTTATTGTGCGCACAGCCAACCTTTCAGCCTTAAAAGCAAGAGTAAATAGGCATCTTCTGGGCTCGCTCGTCACATCGTAACTTCATCTATCGCTTACCATGGTAATGGTCTATCGCTTACCTCGATCTCGCCTGATGCATCAGGCGAGATCGAGGTCAAGAGCGGGCTCATCCGAAAAAAAAAAAGAAATATACAGGGTTATTGGAAATACGTCCCGATCCTGTTAAGGGCGTGTAGATGAGGTCATTAACTAACAAATCAACCCTAAGTTTCTAGGCCTAAAGTATACCATTATCGAGAATTTTTTTTTAATATTAAAATAAAATAGGACTTTATCTCTTTTAAAAATTTATAAAAAAAAAAAAAAAAAAACGAAAACACGTTTTAGCATTCTTATTTATTAAATAGCTAAAGAATTATGTTGCGCATCGTAAAAAAACATAAAATAATTAAAAACCTCCGTACTTTTGAAAAAAGAGATCCAAAACTTATTTTATTTTTATGATTTTTGCAACGTCTTATGAAATAAATATTTATTTTTCACCTAAAAATCACTAAGCTATTTTGACGGCGGAACATTTTATTTGTTAGTTAATGACCTCATCTACACGCCCTTAACAGGATCTGGACATATTTCCAATAACCCTGTATATAAAAGCGAAATACCACTCACTGATTAATCACGAAATCTGAAACTACAGGCTCTCAAATTTTGCACGGGGGTTCCTTTTAGTACGTAGATGCTCGCTAAGACGAGATTTTGCGAAATTCCCACGGGATCGGGATTTACACGGGAAAAACTAACCACGCGAACGAAGTCGCGAGCAACTGCTAGTTAGTTATAAATAGAACTTACACGTCATTTTTGCGTTTTAAGTTAAGCTAGATGAGGCTGGTGTTTCCTAACTCTATACTCTGGGAAGAAACACCGAACCCAACATTGACTGTCGTTACGGGTAGTCAAAGCCGGTAAATCTGACACTAGTCTAGGCAAGTGGTATCGTGTTACCCAGTTACTGGGTTGTGGAGGTCAGATAGGCAGACACTCATGTAAAACACTAGTACTTAGCTGCTTCCGGTTAGAAGGAAATTAATTTGGAGACGATGATGATATATTCTTACTTCCTCCTAAAAAAAATTTTGAAAGTTTAGTTTTTTTTTTCAATGATTTTATATTCCCTATTCGACAAAATAACATGTAGTATTCGGCCGAATAACATATAAATATTAAAAACAGTAGCCGAATAGAAGCCGAATATTCGCGTAGTTTTTAGACTAATTTGATTCTGTACAAAGGTCACGTTTAAATGCTTGAGTTTCGAAAGGAGTGGAATTCCCTGCCGGAGTCTGTTTCCTGATAGCTGTAACCTGGGGAGTCTTTAAGTCAACAGTGAAAACCTATTAACAATAAAAAAAAAAAATACTTTATATCGCGATGTTTCGTTGGTAGGCTATCAATCAAGATGTCGATGTACAGGCTTATGCATTACATAAATGGACACGATAATTATCAAATAATTACTATATGTATTACTAGGTTGGCCTTAGGTCGGAAATAGTAGCATATTGATCTATTAATGCTAGTTGCATGAATTGAGAACAGAAATGTTATGGAGGAACTTTGTTCCGTGAGTACCTACGCTTTTTTAAGGATTCCGTAGCCGAATGGCAAAAAACGGAACCCTTACAGTTTCGTCATGTCTGTCAGTCTGTCTATCCGTCCGTCCGTCCGTATGTCACAGCCATTTTATTCCGAAACTATTAGGTCACACACACACATACACATGAAACTTGGTAGGTAGATGTATACTGTGAACCGCTTTCCGATTTTAAGAAAAACCTAAAAAATATTAAAAAGGGGGCCTCCTCATACATGGAACTGAAACCGAAAATATTTTTTTTTTATGAAACCTGTTCGTGTGTGGTATTTATAGAAAGGTCTTTAAAATGACATTGAGGTTTCTAGAACCACTTTTTCATAAAGTCAATCGTTTAAAAGATATACGCTTCCAAAGTAGTGAAATATGTCGTCGTCGTCGTCCTCGTCGTCGTCCCCCCGCCCCTCTAACTTCTATAATAATGGAGTGAAAAATCTAAAAAAAAATATAAGCTGTAGATCTTAATGTAAACTATCAACGAAAATTGGTTTGAACAAGATCGAGTCAGCAGTTTTTGAGAAACAGCATATTTTCTAAAACCGCAAATATAACTTTGTAATTCATACAAACACTATGAAAAACAAAGTTATTTGGCGTAGTTACTACGGGACCCATGGGCGAGTCTGACTCGCACTTGGCAAATTTTTTTGTGTCTGGCATTTCACAGGTCAACCTCTGAGGTTGTCAGCTGCTTAACTTTTTGTTGCCTTAATTAATGAATTAATTAAAGCCTCTAGCTAGAGCTTATTATAAACTTACAAACTAGGCGACTACACGCTAAGTTAGGGCGTCGCAGGGCGAAAGCTGCTGGAGGCAGGCTGGATCGATCTTAACAGTGCCTTTAACTTCGTCATGTCAATTTATACCCTTACTGCTTACCCACCTATTTCATAGCGTCATGATAAACAAGCCTAACTATGTTTGTCTGTAATCATTTCATGCACAATACAAAAATCAAATCATATTGCATTAAGTTCGTCTATGTAAGATAGTAAGGTACTATTGTTATGTGCGGTAATTTAAATGATTGGACTATAGATGAGCAATCCACCCACCCGGGTTTAAGCCCAGGTGGGTTTAAACCGGGTGTTTTGGGTGTTTTGGGATAAACACCCGATTTTCACCCAAATTTTGGGTGTAAATGATTTTTATGCATAAATGACATTTACTTTTTTTATTATTCTTTTATTGAATTATACATAATTAGGTGAAATAAAATAATGCAAGAAAAAACTTTTTTCTGGTAGGTACTAATCAAAAACAAATGACCTACTTAACAATCTATAACTATCGGATTCTCCATTATCATTGTTACAGACGACAAAATGTAAGGCTGTCTGGCTTCTTCTGACGTTGAAGGTGTAGGTTCGTTGTAGTCGTCCAATATTATCGGGTCTATAGAACTCTCTATTCCGGTTTCATTTTCATCATAGCTCTCATTAAGTTGGTCTATAAAACTCTCTATTATGTTTTCGTTTTCATTTTCTTCATCTAACTGAATGTTTTCATTACTAAGTTTATGTTTAAGTTTCCAGTTGTAACAAATATATGAAATTTTTGCGGCTCTTTCCGTTGAAAGTCGATTTCTTTTGTTATTATGTATATGTATATCCTTGAATACTGAAGGAACGCTCGGGTGCTGCTGATGTACACGAAGCTGACAGGATGCGTACCACTACTTTGCTTAGCTCAGTCGAACTACCGATTCCTTTCCACCACACAATGCGCTCAATGCTACGCACTGAATTCCATATAAATTGTCTGGCCCAAAAGTTTTCTTTAGCTTTGTAACAAGCCAGTTCGGCCATTACATTATGTAAACTTAATTGCTGGCCTAAATTGTGTATGAACCTCATAGCCTGAAGTTCTTCATCTTGAGTAAGTTTAACACCCTGAGCTGAAGGATCCAGCATATACGCTGCCAAATGAATTGGTCTAATGGACATTTTGCGCCTAACAGCGACTGATGTCAGAATTTGCCTTCTTCGTTAACATTGAAGTATGAGGCAATGCGAAACGTGTTTTAGCCAGTATATCTTTAAACGTAATGTATATTTTGTGGATACCAAAGTGATCTCCCTCCAAGTTAAATATGCTTTCAGTAAATATGATTATAATTCATTTTAATTCTAGCAATTTGTGTTAACATTTAAAAAATAATTAAAATTAAAATCAAATAACTCAAACCGGTCACATAAATTACAACAATTAAAGTGAATAGTCATTCAAAACAAGCTATGATTTCTGCATATTAAGAATTGATAAGTATAATTTTGTTATCATTTGGAGCTGCCAATTATCGCTAAATGGCAACACTGATTTCAGGGATTTATCTACTGTCTCCAATCTTGACACGCCGTGTATGGAGTACTGCTCTCATCTTTGGGATGGATCTGCCAAGTACCAACTGGACGCACTTGAGTCTATTGAGAAACGGGCCAAAAGACTCATTGGCAACGATACACAGGTAAGCGTGCTCCATCTTCGATCACATCATCACTTACCATCAGGTGAGATGGTGGTCAAACGCGAGCCTATTATCAGTATATTAAAAAAAATCTAGCAGAATGAACGAATGAATGTCATTCGTTCGATGTATAAAAACGGCTAGAGCTAGATAGTTTCGAAGTTAAGCGTAAAAGGAATACGATCACCGTGCTAAGCGTAGTTGCTAAGCAGAATGGAAGGCAACCAAAGTGATGATAAAGATGTTGCATTAAAGCAGAAAATTCAAACAAAACTATGTGAGTATTATAAATAAATTACATACATACTTGTATTATAGCCCATTCTGATAAAGTACAAGTCGACAGAATGGTGTATTTAGTCAAATAAAGTATAAACAGGCGAAAAAAAAGAATAAAGAATAAAAAGAAATTATAGGGCATCGAAAAATTCGTCAACATTGCTATCAATTGGAAAAGTGCCCAGAACACTGGCCGCATTGCCACATTGAATGGCAATGCTGATTCTCAGTCCAAAGAAAAGGCCAGCCAGCCCTCTGGTCACCTGTAGAGTCAACTAATCGTTTGCCGATGTCACGAAAGAGTCGATGCGCACTCAGACCACATGGTTCTACTTATTATATAAACGTAGGAGAGAAAAAGAACAGACTTTGCTATCGGAACCGGTCGCCAAACATTTTATATAGTGAGACACAATGTTTAGATGATTTACCGTCACCAACAAAGCTACATAGACCAAGTTCTCCATCTATTCTTTCTGTCTCCATGGATATAAAAAGAAGGAAAGAATTAAAAGATAACGCAGTTAAGAAGTCTAATTGTTCAGAATGTGCTTTATATGGAGAAGGAGAAGACAAAAGAAATGAGCTCTTCGGAAAATTAGTGGCGGAGCAATTTAAGTATATTAAGCCATGTGTGCGCAGCAAATGCTATGAACAAATCTTAAAGTATTTATAATTAGTATTTTTAGTTTTTAGTATTTATAAGTTTTATTTATAATACAGGTTGAGGTAGCTTTTATTATAGGAAAACCTCTTTTTAACCGACTTCAAAAAAAGGAGGTTTACAATTCGTCTTGAACTTTTTTTTTTTTTTTTTATGTTTGTTACCTCATAACTCGGAGATGGCTGGACCGATTTGGAATTTTTTTTTTTTCTTTGAAATGGTATACTTTCTCGTTGGTCCCATTGTCGTCACGTTTGGATCTGATGATGGGATCATGGAGAAATCGAGGGAACTCTTCAAATATTATAGGCACACCTATAGCGTTTTGGGTATTTCTTATAGTAATTTGTGCAGTTGCTCTCGAAAAGCACCATTTGAGGAAGTGGAACTGATGATGAAGACCGCAGATGGCCACCGAAACTACTCAATAATAAGTATTTCGTTGATTGCGATTAGATTACTTGAATATGGATGTTAAGCACTTTAAGCTCGTCACAATGCATATGGTGAAGTAGAGCTGATGGTGATGTACCAGGAGAACTCCTCAAAAATTAACGGCTCTGCACCGGGAAAAAGCAATATTTTGTAAAAGGTGATAAGTAGTTGACATTTTGGCTTTTGTAACTAGATAAATTACAAACCGACCCACTAAAAAGCGTGAAAAAAAACTTTTTAGCAAAAAATAGAACCGACTTCCATATAAAAACACTACAGAGGCAAAAATAACTAATTTCGGAAGGCGGTGTCTTTAGTTTTGTATATATTTTCGTTTTTGACACCGCCTTCCGAAATTAAAGTTATTTTTGCCTTTGCAGTGTTTTTATATGGAAGTCGGTTCTATTTTTTGCTAAAAAGTTTTTGATAAATCTTATATTTTTATTTTTTGTTTCCAAATTAATTTGTCCGTCCAATGTATTTTATAAATTTGTGACATATGTAAATGAATATATTATGAACATTGATATACTAAAAACCCTAGTATATCAATGATTATGAATGATTGTTTTTGACTATGTAAGTTAAGTTATTGTGACGTATTTTATTTCTTTTAATTTTATTTCAATTTTGTAGTGTCTATTTTTAGGGTATTAATGTACCTATATGGTTTTTATGCGTGCAAAGCCCGAAATAAATGATTTATTATTATAAGGGGTATCATGTTAATCAACTTACAAATGAAGAATATGACAACTAACACGCTTACGCTCGAGTCTTCAACGCTAATTAGTAATTACACACTACAACATAAAATAAGCTATTCAAAAGCTGAAATAATAGAAAATGTTATTTTTGAAATTTAGTTTTAATCTCGTACCATTTTATTTTACCCTCCCTAATCTAACTAATTTTGCCTACAATGAAATTAAATAAATGACAATCACTTTTAAAACATGTTTTTTAACATCGCTAATTTAATTTCATCAAATCAAATAGACACCCAATTTTCTGGGTGTTTATGGGTGCTTGCGGGTGTTTATCGGGTTTTTATCAAAGCACCGGGTTTAAACCCGGTGGATTGCCCATCTATAGATTGGACTCACTGTAAATTTTGCAAATATCGTGGGAAAGTTTTAACGGCCGCACGGGTGGCGATGGCGGGGCGTACCTATTGTAACACGCGCGCCTCTCTTAGACGTCATCACGTCACGTCACGTCTTAGGAGTGAAATATCTCACACCTCCACTTAATTTATTTACTACACATCCTCTAAGAGAATAATATACTATTGTTTCAAAAGCAACTATTAAAACTCACTGGATAGCCCATACGCACAAAACGTTTTGGTAATACTTTCATTGTGCGTACTGCTAAGGAGTGGAATTCCCTGCCGGAGTGTGTTTGCTGATAGCTATAACCTGGGGGATCTTTAAGTCAAAAGTAAATAGGTTACTTCTAAGTAAGTATGCTTCATCTTCAGTCATATCATCGCATACCATCAGGCGAGATGGTGGTCAAACGCGAGCTTATCAACAATGAAAAAATTAAAAATTATTATACTACAAATAGGCACTTTTACTTCCACTAAGATAGCGAAACATCAGAAGCAATAAACAACCTTAATCACAATCATTTACGGTCCACATTACCTTGATAACAATATCATTTTTAATTACATTCTCATTATTTTTTCAAGCGCTGACCTTTTTGTTATTTTCAACAACCGAGGCTGCGTCACGAGTTCACGGCAATAATTTCTTGTTTAGGTTCCGTTTTTTTCATCTGAAACGAGTATATTTCATTGTAACGAGGCGTTCGTTCGTGACTGCACGTGCTCAGTTAAAGTGTAAATAAAAAATATTATCATAAACTCAGGCTCATAATATTTTTATTTTATTTAAGCTCCACTACGCGCTTGCATTGCGAGCCTTGAGGGAGTTAATCTACAGGAGTCTGTATTTCCTGATAGCTATAACCTACATTACAATAATTGATTTGCAATGAAATATTTGACACAATACACGATGTTTTTATAAAAAATATTTAACAAAATTTTGTTAAGATGTTAGTTAGAACAACTTGTGTTAGAAGAGCCCCAACTTAAATCGTTCTTACTTAGCTCTTCGTCTCTTAAGTCAAGATTGAATACATTTCTTCTTGAACCTAACCTAACCTTGACAATTTGAATGTCTATAAATAGTCAAATTAAAATACATGTTTTATTAAGTCAAAGTTTTTTTTTGCCTTTAGAAAATAAGTTTGCAAATTATTACCCTCCGTAATCAGTTCTAAAACTACCTCGTATTTTGCAAATTGGTTCTTGAATCATACTTTGACGTGTCATTTTGTTTCGTATATTTAAACTAGGTGAAGCCAGAGATTCCTCACTGACTACCCTGAGATGAAACATGGAAACTAACTCAGAAGACACTGCCTTTTGTAGCCATACAATCTGTACCTACTGGTCAAATCATATGAGAACGAACACCAAATCATCATTTACGTTGTAAATAGATACAGTGATACCCCGGACTTGTGCGGTAGGTGGGACCGAGTGATAGCCACCGTAAGTGCAATTCGCGTAAGTCAGGTATTTTATTTTATTTTATTTTTATTTATCATAATATTTATTTATTTATTCAAAATTAATGTACAATTGTGTTACATGGGACTTAATGCAGCAAGGCATTCTCTACCAGTCAACCTTTGGGTTAAAAAAAAACATTGTGGTAGGTAGGTATACGAGAAAATGGAATGAAATAATATATTTAATACTAATAAATAATACTAATATATAATAGTAGATACTAATAAAATACACATATATGCTAAAATGACAAACTAATAAATACGGTGCTTTATAATATTCTTTCTGATTAAGAGAGCTCATAATCGAATCTGCAAATTATGTTCGATTGGGACCAGAGAGCAAGCAAAAATTATTGCTAATTGCTAAAAGTTACTTAAGAATACCTCCATATAGATTCGTTATCGTAACATTCGGATTTTCCGACCTAGGCCATGCCGGTTTCTTCACGATGTTAACCTTCCCCGTTTTCAGAGCAATGCAGCAGTGGTGATGATGAAATTGAGTTATTTGCCTGCCTAGATTTGTACCCGCGCCCTGTAACTCGTAAATTGTGCCTGTAACAGGACCAAGTATGTGTTATCATCCAGCGGCTTATCAATTGTAATTGGAAAACTCCACCACACCGCAAATTCTGTATTTATTGCAGGCATAGCATAATAACTAATCTTTGCAATGCTAAGAGCACACACACACATATTTCCTGTAGTCCAACTGCACGAGTTTTGTGAAATACATGTGGTAGCGATGTCGATCACAAAAAAAAACGAACGAGAAAGAGGGTAGACCGATTCGTCTACTCATAAACGTCCACCCCCAATGACTTCAGTTCATCCGTGATCATAGCAACAGTGTCGAAATATTGGAATCTCGAAACAATAAATACACATGGTAATATCCAGTTTTAAGATCTAATGATACAACACGTTGTCCAATAGAACAGGCATACATGGCAGGACACCATCGAGAGAAGCCGTTTTCATAGGAACTCCACGACTCTCAGCATTGAAGAACAGGACGCGAGGAGTTTTTGTATACAATACTGCAGGATTTGCAACAGAGACCGTTGCTTAGGTTCAACTTCCTTAGCACTAATTCTTTTCCATTGTTTTAGTACCGTAGGTAGAGGTTTGTGTATACTATAACGTCCCAATGTTATTGCTCCACATTTCAGAGCAATGCACTTCATGCTGATAACAGCAACAATGCAAAAGTGGGTGCAATCAGTGTCGATAGATATCGGTAATACTTTCAGCACATTGTAACGCCTTTGCTAATCAGCGCCCCGGCGCCCAGGCTTCGCTCGTTCTCATTTTGTTAATACTCACAAAACCTTAATAAAGTATACAATTAACCTTCCTCATGAATATTCAAGGCAAGACAATCAATCGGCTTAGTATGAGTTAGAAATACTTTTGTCGTTTTCGAAAACGATCACTTTGTTTAGCGATAGTATTCAAAAACAATAATAGAATTGCAAACTCATACTAAACCCCCTGTTCAGTAGTTTTTGAGTTTATCGCGAACAGACAGACATATAAGCGGGCTACTGATTTATTTTATAATACACTGTGCTTGTGACTTCGATATTACCTGCGCGGTTTTACGTTCGTATGCCCCAATCCCGTGGGAATTCCGAAGATGACAGCCGGGAATAATGAAATAATGATGTTTATTTTGCAAATAGGTTATAAAAAACACTTTCACACGTCTTTTTTTTTTGTAACTGTAAACTAGATGAGGCCAGTGTTTCCTAACTGACTACTCTGAGAAGAAACACTGAAACAAACTCAGAGATCAACGTCTCTTTTGAAGTCCAGACAATCTGCAGTGATCAAATCATATGAGAGCCATGTAGGTTAATGTCTGTAGCGCCCTTTAGAGGACAGAATCAAACAGATTTGAGCAGGCCCGTACAAGCAGTGCAAGCATTTGTCAAATATAGCGTAGCTCAACTTAGAACCTTATGGAGCTGGAACGATTTGACGAACAATACCAAAGTAATAACAGTTTAACATGCTTTGTCACGGACAAATCTCGAAAGTTCAAATGGTCACCTACCCATATCTGCAAACATTGTTTAACCTTGAAAGTCTACCCTTGCAGCTGTCATTATTTAGCTACGATTCGAGCTTGTCTCAGTTAAGAAAAAGATAAGCTGAATTAAACTTACCTACTTGCTTTCCAGCGCAAACTGCATTGTACTACGTGACCAACTATAAATATCGGCAGCATGTGTGTACAATATACAGCTATTTTTATTATGATTACAAAATTCCCCTTGTACAATGTGCGGTTTGTCATATCATGCGGGAAATTCATATCCTGTTCAGTAATTCCTATATTTTAGAACCTGAAAAGTCCCTGATTACCCCGTAGGTATGCAAATGACCACCCACCAGTCGGAGTTGCGCAATTTGCGATACCTACTCTGACCAATTCGCCTACAATCGGTCAGAGCAGATAACATTAAAAACAGAGGTTTATCTTCTGTTTTAAATGGTGCAGTGGTATTTATTTATTTATTAACCTTTTCGACGCCCATCTATATAATACGCGATATGTCCTCCAGCGCCACGTTACAAATGTATAACGTATCTATAGTAAAACGTAGGGATGGGATTAATCTCCTATCGACAGTTGAAATTAATGTTTATTCACCAATTTACGAAGCTAAATAAAAACTGATACCGTATTTTCATATTTTGTTTTATTTCATTAAAAAATCGATATGAAAACCTGGATATATTTCCTGTTTTACGATGTTACAGATCTTTCTTTTTTTAATGGTAGGTATAGGTGTCGCAAAATACTATCAATGATTTTTCTTGTTTTTAAAAACTAATAGAAAACGGAAGTACATTCCTGAAACGGAAGTTGACGACTTAACGGAATGTCAAGACGACGAACTATTTCAAAATTCTGATTATTCACAAACTTTTTCTTATGATGAATCTACCTACTCAAAAAGAAACAAAATTCAAGGAAAGTGGTACATGAACAGAAGCAGTAGAAATGAAAAAGGATCCAGTACCCACTGTCATGGATGTGCATAGATACAATTATTTTCTTTTATTATGGGAAATATATCCAGGTTTTGGATATATTTCCCATAATAAAAGAAAATAAAATTTATTAGACGTGTGTTCTAGAAGGCACATCCCTATTTGTCTCCAAATGTAATCCTTCTACTTCATATCAAGTCGTTGGCGCTCGAGGCACGTCAAAATCCTTTCTGATATAATGATGTCTAGATGTCGATGTCTATGGTATTTTTCTTTTTTCTATTAACTGTGGTAGAGTTACACGTGCATAACCTCAACCGATTCATGCATAATTTATTTCGTTTACTTACAATAAATAGAACCAAATACAATCAATAGAAGCTAGATACGTGGTTTTCTACGTGTTTTTTTTTTAAATAAAATGGAGGGTAAGTGACTGTTTTACGCAGATGTTACAGATCTTTCTTTTTTTAATGGTAGGTATAGGTGTCGCAAAATACTATCAATGATTTTTCTTGTTTTTAAAAACTAATAGAAAACGGAAGTACATTCCTGAAACGGAAGTTGACGACTTAACGGAATGTAAAGACGACGAACTATTTCAAAATTCTGATTATTCACAAACTTTTTCTTATGATGAATCTACCTACTCAAAAAGAAACAAAATTCAAGGAAAGTGGTACATGCACAGAAGCAGTAGAAATGAAAAAAGATCAGAGGAGGACAGGAGAGGATCAGGAGAGGAGGTCATGGATGTGCATAGATGCAATTATTTCGGATAGTTGGTATCGAATGAATTATTAAGGTTCGATGTTGATCAAAAATATGTAATCATGCAAAAAATTCTCGAGATACTGAAAAATAAGGGAGAATAAAGCTTGCCATATTTTAGCCAGTGCACATATTTTAAGATGATTAGCTAATTAGCTACTAGTGTGTTATACCAGGTGTCCAAAAATAACATTTGTCTATATCACATGTTGATTTTATCCTTTTATTTGTGATCGTCTTAGAGAATGCTGTGGCTTTCAGCATACTACAATTACGATTCACTGTCCTCTGTAATTATATCAAATTCTGATTCAGACTCAACACCTTGTAAAACTCGCAATAATTCGTCATATTCACCGTCACTCATTTTTTTGTAAGAACACGTGCGCCAACGCAAATGTAAACATTGTACTACACTAAAAAGCACAGTCACTAAGACCTTGAAACCCGTCCGCTTATGACGTCACAGATTTACCTCTATACAAGTTCGTGGCGTTGTGCGCACTGACAACTAACCACTTTGTAAGGATGGGTTTTTCAAACGGTGTTTCAGTATCGACAATGATTAGAAAACCTATTTATTCTTGATTAAGGTGAATAAAACGTAGTTTATAATTTACAATATTTATAAAATATAATAGTAATATTAATTATGATCATTTAAGCAATAATAGTAATTATGATCGTTTCGACGAGATGAAATATAGCGAGGTTTTCATCATGTCCCATCACTGGCTTACTTTATATCAAGTACTTGGCGTTGGGGGCATTAAAATATTTTCTGGCGTTTTTGTTTCTATTGAATATACAACAAACAAGAACTTATTATGTGTGAAAAAGTTAAAAATATGGCTTATAACAGGGCAATTTTCCATAAAAACAAAATAAAAGATCTTGTAAATTTATTTTATACTATTATTACTTCCAATCAAGTAGTGGCGCTGAGGGCACGAAAATCTTGAACTTGTATACAAGTGATTGGCGTTCAAAAGGTTAAAACTTTATGCATCACAAAATGTACAAAGGCGGACTTAATTCATTCTGGCATAATTTATAGCAGACAATAAATTAACACAGGATATTCGTTTGTCCTGAATTTTATTCGCATATTACTTAGCACACACACTTAAACGTACTACAAGCGAGCACGCTCCCACACACACACACGCATAGCATATAAGTAGATTAATATTTATTTCTTTCTTTACTAAAATAAAAATTTTGGTATGTAATAGGCTCGCGTTTGACAACCACATCATCTGATAGTAAGTGATGATGTGGTCGAAGATAAAGCAGGCTTACCTAGAAGTAACCTATTCACTCTTGACTTAAAGAACCTGGGGGTTAAAGCAATCAAGAAACCTAGACACCGACAGGGAATTCTACTCCTACATTTATTTCCTCCTATTTTTTTGTGTAGGTAGTTGTTTTCTTTCTTCTTTTTTAATTAGTATTTTGTTTGAAGTTCATACACGGGCTATGAACAATTTTTTTCTGCCTCCCAGGTTTTTGCCTTGTTTGGGAGACAGCAGGCTATGTACTACTATTAAATTAATGTACTTGTTCTAGATACTTAGACATGTAATTATTATTTTATTTTATGAAAATAGGTTCGCGTTTGACCACCATCTCACCTGATGGTAAGTGATGATGTGGTCGAAGATGGAGCACGCTTACCTAAAAGTAACTTACTACTAATTTTATGGCTGTGTTCCAATATATAGGTAGGTATACAACGTGTAATTTAAAGAGTATATATGTTACGGCTAAAGGTGGGTGTGAACATAAACTTAAGATTAGCCGGCTAAACTTAGGTCTAACTTCGAGGAGGTGTTAATGTTAGTTTCTACTATCTTTAGCCGGCTAAACTTAAGTGTAACTGCAGGCCCTTGGCTAAAAATGTAGAAGGAAATGAAAAAGGAAACAATGTAATAATGTTTACTATTTTGACACGAAAAATTTATTAAAAAATAATCACCCTCATTACTAATTTATAATTTGTAATTTTAAACAATGTATATGGATCTTTGGACATCTGAATTAAATGATTTTTATTTATTTATTTTATTTATTACACATACTTTTAGGCATGTAATTAACGCGGCAACAAACTAATCTGATTAGTTTTAGAAATAATTAAAATGAGTAGGTAAAATAATAGGTTGGCAGCTACAGTGAAGTAGCATTTTAAGCATAAAGTAGCAGCTTTATATTGAGTTCCAAGCGTTGTTTAAATTTAAGTTGGCAGTGATTTTATGGTGTAGCAACTGAATTTATTGTTAGGCGACAACAGTTTTTACGCAAAATCTATTCTATCTCCTATTTCTGGGTGGTTTAAAAAAAAAATAACCACGAAGGCTAAGGCGGGAGCGAAGCGGAGCGGAGCTCCCGCCTTAGCCTTCTAACCTAACCTATCCGAGTCGGGGTATTAACCAATAGTTGCTAATAATACAATGTATGATATCCGTCTGTTAATATTAGCTGCCAAGTCATTATTTTTTGTAACCAAGTAGTTAGTTGCCCATTAAGTTCTTAGTTGCCTCAAAAATAATTTGCCATACATTTTTAGCCGTTTCGTTTCGGTTAATATGCACATTAGCCGGCTAAAGATGGAATATCACGACACAAACTAACATGATATTGAACTTTAACTGCTTCTAGAAGATAAACCTAAGTTTAGCCGGCTAATCTTAAGTTTATGTTCACACCCACCTTTAGCCGTAACATATACATACCAAGTGCACGGCTTCTTTGGATGATAATAAACGATATGGCAAGGGTTTTGTAATCCTATGTGTACATGTGTGGAACTTATTAGAAATTTCAATACATTGATACCAGAGACCGAATTTTTCAAATTAAGAAGAACGAAGAGATTTATCGTTTTATTGGCAAGTGACGTGGAAAGTGATGACCCTCATAGTGATGTGACACGTTTGTTATTATTGGTATTCAAGAAACATACGAAATCAACAATTTGGGGTTAATTCTGTGAGTCACTTATTTTGAGCTGAAACTTTGCATAGAGACTCCATACCAGATGTTGTCTTCAGTCCTTTTGAATAGATATGGGGTTTCCGTTACACGTTGTATATTATATTATTATTAAGTATAAGCATTGGTAGCCCAGTGGCTGTGTATGACTTACGAATTGTAAGCCGTAGGTACACAGGTAGGCACAATAGTGTCTGCAATTTTCAGCATCGTTGTGTAGCTTGTACCTTTTAGCGCAAGTAACTCTGTCTGTCTGTTACCTTTTCATGCCTAAACCGCTAAACCGATTTAGATGAAATTTGGCATGGGAATAGTTTAGGACCCTGGAAAGGACATAGGGTAGTTTTTATCTCGGAATTCCCACGGGATCGGGATTTACGCGGGAAAAACCTCTTACGCGAACGAAGTTGCGGGCAAAAGCTAGTATATTATAAAAGTGGTTTAGGGAAACTTGAAGCTGAATAACATATTGGCAGCATGTGTCGATTTTCAAGGTCACTTGCAACACTTGCTGGAGTCGACCCGTGGATGTAAGAGAATGCTTTGGAAAGCACGATAAGCCGTGGGTCTGTATGTGTCATTTGTACATAATTGATAGTTGTTACGTTTAGTCAGAAGTCAGGAAATTTGACACTGTTCTGGCCAAGGTATATCGTGTTACCCAGTTTCGGGGTTTTAGGAGTCAGACAGGTAGTCGCCCCATGTACACTCACATAACTAAATGACATAAATAAATAAAATTGTTTTCGTTTGTTATGTTTCTACTTACGACGCCCCATATTCCTAAGAAAATGACTAGTTTAGGACCCTGGGAAGAACATCCCGGAATTCCCACGGGATCTGGATTTACGCGGTAAAACCCTCCCACGCGAACGAAGTCGCAGGCAGAAGCTAGTAATATATAAAATACAAATAGTTACCTAAATGACTCATGAACAAAATTGTTGACATGTTTACTGAGGCATGACAAGATTATTTTTAAACCCTTTTTCTCTGGGTGGGAAAATCACCGAATGACTCTTCCTGCTGTGGGTAGAGTGGAAGAGAGTGTCAGACTTCTACTGACTAAAAACCCACCCTGTTCCCTCAGTTGCCCTTGAATTTCGGGGCTGCGGTATCTCGTTACAACATTTTCGCAACCCCGGCTGTATTTTTTCTAAACCAAGGGTATTCTCCTGTATCAAGAGTGCATATTTCGAAACACCAAGACCTGTAACAACTATTTTAGGTAATTCAATCATTTGTTTCGGTGTGGAAATCGAACCCGCGACACGCCGACCGCTCAACCACTTCGCCAACTATGTCCTACAAAAAGAAATAGTAAATAAAAATACAAATATTCTTAACACGACATATTTATTCTCAGTTTGTCCACGAGAGGGTACAATAAAATCTAAAACTAAACCTTGTTTTCAGGCACATAACAATTGTCCCTTAAAATATCTCATACACAACAATATAAATAAACATCTTTTCAACATGTTCACTATTAAAATTATTAAAAAATAAACGATAAAAATGTAAGTATACTACCCGCGTTTTAAATAAATAATCACAGATATTAAAAATTAAATTACAATGTGACTGACATAATTATAAGATATGATGGCATGTTTTAAATACTTAATTGCAATTAGCAACAAATTTTTACAAACTGTTATCTTACGAACAAATATGATAATAAAAGTTCTTAAACTATCACTAACATTATAATTAGAACCTAAAACGGGATATATATACCAGGTGTATTTATTGTTTCGCGTGATCATGGATAAACTGAAGGAAACACCATGTTCCGTGAACATGGCGCTTCAACTTTCCAAAAAACAGTGCAGTAAATATACAATTTTATGTTCTAAATTCTTGAAGTTTTCGAATGATAAAATGCCAAAGCAATAATTTTCAACAATTGTAATACAATGTTTTCATTAACCCTGTTTTCCTTAGTTTAGTTAAATAAATCTCTACCCACAATATTGGCAGCCCTTCCACAAGCTTGCGTTAACAATAGGCACTTAAACCTCTTATAATTTAGAACTCAAAACAAGAATAAGAGGCTCACTGAACGAAAATAAAAGAGAAAAATGTCTTGAATATTTGACAGCAGCAGGAAGTCATTCAGACGAAATTCTCTTTTAAAAGCGTCGGTCGGGCGCCATCTTCCCCAGAATTGTGATTTATGGTTCATGATAAAAATTGGATTTAAAATCTAACTCTAATCACTCATTATTACGTCGTTTTCAAACAATATCGTTGTTAAGACATTAGAAATGGTTTCAAAAAATTTGTTGCTAATCGCCTCCATAATCCTAAATAAAGCAAATGACACACTGCTGCGGGAAACAGCATCACAATTGCGATAAACTATAACTATCCTTACAAAAATACTTCAACGTATGACATACAAAATGTACTATACAATATACATATAGTGGCATATTTACAATATCGCACCAACAACTTACACAGAAATCAGTCGAAAATCTAGCGTTTACATTTTGTATTCTATCTGCCATAACAGTTGGCACAACGAGTCTATCACAAGGCATCTTCAAATCACTTTACAGTATTACATTAATATTCATACAAACGTCTGGGAATAAGGTTTAGTGGTATTTATTAAACGTATGGATCCCTCAAGCAAGAAGATCCCTCCTTTGTGTGGTGCTATCAATCATGAAAGAGTGGTGCTACGAGTTAACAATTTAAAACCAATATATCAACATTTAAACAATATTCTTGATTAGTTTGTAGGTTAGTAATAGAAATAGTATCTTCACCTAAAGATTTAGACAAAGGCCTACAATTTCAATGATGAAACATTAAATTTAATACTAAAACGAAATTCGGGGCACACCGACTCAAACAGGTCAGGTTCGAGAGAACTAACGGGGGCTTAGAGAGCGAACGAAGCGTACCCTTGTAATCAGTCTTTCAGTTAGTTCTTTCAGGTTACTGATTACTGTCATACAGAAATAGGAGCCGGTCGATGCGGTGATACATAATTCAATGAGCATTTGTGTCCGTGCCGACAAGTATGTATTTAGAATTTATTGGTAGTAAAATAGTTGCAAATCTAATAGGCGTTTACACAAAAGCCTAGACAAAGGTAAGAGTCCTCGAGCAAAAACCATTATCTAAATCCAAAATGTTTGACTAGTGACATTTTGGTAGTCCTTAAACACTTAGCTCTAATTTCTCTTCCAAAAATTAGCTTCTCATTTATACCATTTTCCAAAGATATATGAACAAGGTTCTCCATTCACATTCATAAATTTCGATGCTTGATATACTACCCTACCTACTTTTTTGGGACATGACCGCCACACTCACCACTATAAATAAAAATCCTGAGATCCTACTCAACCAACCAATCCTGAGATCCTGCTCAACCAACCCATCCTGAGATCCTACTCAACCAACCTTTTTGTTCAATACAATGAACTCTTTTAATTCACGATTATACAGAACTGCTTGATTCAAAATCCATTGCAACTCTTACTCTTATGTTTAAGGCAATCAGTTGCTGTATCCGTTTCATATGTATGATTATACACGCCCTCGTCACAATCCACCATATCATTATACTTAATTCTAAAATACTTCAACATGCTATGACGTGACATGGGCAATATTGCGAATAAAACCTACAAGTGTAGAATTAAGGGGCATGTGTCATTTTCAAATTACAGACTGTATTGTCGCAAATAACAAACATGTGTCCGTCAATAGAGCTAATTCACACGTGTAGGTATGTTAAATTCCGCATTGTGTTTTGCGAGTGATCAATTTTTTTAAAGTGTTATTTGAGGGTAGCTAAAGGTCCATTTGGATTTGGGAAAAGCTTTCGACTGCTTATAGTAACAATACAAACTGTTTGATCACTCAAAAAATTAGGCAGAGGCATATACTAAATATTGACATATTGCCAAGTGTGTTTAAATCCTAATATTGATTTGATGAGCCTATTGCTATCAACGGATCATCCATAACCTACATCACACGAATTTCGTCATTTCTTTGGTACCCTCCCCCTTACGTGTGACTTAATTTACGAATAGCCCTCAATCCGATCATAAATACTGTGTGCTGCTTTACGAAAACGATTATAGAATACCGTCATATTTATACTCAACAGTAGAATCCCCCAAAAATAGTCTACTTCAACACATGTTACTTATTTCCACAATCTAAGTATAAACCTATTTATGATCAACCATATTGGACCTGACACGTGTTGGTAGCACGCCAGTGACTTACATATTACGTTTCTCTTATATCACAAAATGCATATTTGGACGTTCAGATATATGTGTTACTATTAAGTATAAAGTCCTATGTATGTTTTAAGACCAAGTTTGGGAATGCAATATTGATGGAATGAAATATAGAAATATTTTAGAGCCAACTGCTTTTTTGTTTTATACAATGATATTATAAAGTACAGATATGTTACGTTCATAGTAATTTGCGTTGAAATTTGTTCCGCGTAGTAAAAACTGCACACATCACGGATATCTATGACACACATTGACAAGTTTTACTGATAAGTAGAACAAAAGATACGAAACAACACTCAAGTGAAAGAGATAGGTATAATTCTAACAGTTGCGCTTCAAATGAGTCCTTGTGCCGTAGGATAACATTTTTATAGCCGTAGAGTGGACACTCGATTGAAAAGTAAGTACGTAGGTAAGAAATTAAACATCATAATGGTTAATCACGGATCAAGTATTACCACTAATGTTTTTATTCAGCTTAGCCCATTATATTCAAAAATAAAATAGACATTAATAGTCATTATGTTAATGAAATAATTTATGATCAGTCATAACAATAATTGTATGATTCGAAAACTTCGTCAAATCGGAACTTTATCTTGGATAAAGCAGGTGGAAAGCTAGTAATCAATAAATAATCAATTTCATGACACAACTATAGGTTTCATAATGAAATGTCATGTAGCGGTTTCTTACCTATACTAACCAAACAAATTCAACGTTGGCGAAAATGCAATCAACAGGTAGCTGACATTTTATAAAACATTATGCAGGCTGCATTATGTTTTATAAAATGTTTTAGTTACCTACCTCTATAATTAGAACTGCATTTTTTTAAGCATTGTTCGACCACATTTCGAAACATGTTTGTTAGTACTTTGGAAGTGATTGCTACATATCCTGCTGTTTTTTGATGTTACCCAGACTGATTCGCTTTTTTGTTTACGAACAATTGCGATCCAATCTTGAAATCGAACCTGATCCCTCGGAAACCTAATTCAATAAAAAAACAGTTATAATCCTCAATAATCAGTCAAATGAACTTTAGTCAACAAAATTGTAACACAAAACAAATTAAAACAAGTCAATCAATATCGCTTTTACACTTGTAAACTTTTAACTAATCTATGTCCGCACGCAAGCATCCTTATCGCTCTCGCGACAAAACAAGTGTGCTCTCTCTGTCTTCACCTACATATGGCTCCTGAGCATAATTTATTGGCAAGTTTTGAAAATAAATGAAATATAAAAAATAATCTTAATATATTTGCATTCTCACATGTGGTATGAGATCCTTTGTATTTTGTTTACTTTGGAAGTATAATTCGTACACTTCCGAAACTCACACGATGGCATTTTTCATAAATAAAATCTAAAGACACGGGTATTACGGTGCGGCACGCTTGTGGTTGCGTTCGACGCAGACTAGTTGCAAGACGTTCCAATTAGCTCGTGTTTGAGTCTTCACGACGCGCGCGCCTATAACATATCTGTACTATAAAATATCATTGGTTTTATACGAATTTTTTCGGATGGTTTATTATGAAATTCCTCTTCTCGTTCTGGGTGGAGCAGAATTGAGTATCAGACTTCAACTGACTAAAAATTGAGTATCAGACTTCAACTGACTAAAAACCCACCCTCAACGACTCTCGATATGTCAAGTTAGTAACCCATCCACAAGCCGACCTAGGCAAGTGCTGCTTAACCTTGTACATCCACACGTGTCTGTCATTATTTGGTCACGAGCTCTTCATATTATTTTATTTAACAAACGATAATATCGCTGATAGAATGTCACTGTCTTATAACTTTGGTTGTTCAGTCTCAGTTTACAAGTTCACTTAGGGAATATTATACAACGTGTAATTTAAAGGGTATATACATACCAAGTGCATGGTTTCTTTGGATGATAATAAACGATATGGCAAGGGTTTTCTAATCCTATGTGTACATGTGTGGAGCATATTAGAAATTTCAATACATTGATACCAGAGACCGAATTTTTCAAATTAAGAAGAACGAAGAGAATTATCGTTTTATTGGCAAGTGACGTGGAAAGTGATGCCCCTCATAGTGCTGTGACACGTTTGTTATTACTGGTATTCAAGAAACATATGAAACCAATAATTTGGGGTCAATTCTGTGAGTCACTTATTTTGAGCTGAAACTTTGCATAGAGACTCCATACCAGATGTTGTCTTCAGTCCTTATGGATAGATATGAGGTTTCCGTTACACGTTGTATAATAGTTTTAACAAAAAGCTTCATCACATTGGCCTCAAACCGATGCCCTTGGTCGCCACAGCTTCCGGCCAGACCCGAGACGCAAGCGCAGTTATCAGGACACATTTTAAGAGATAAAATTATTTACATTTGGAATTTCAGACCGCATTGCACATGTTATGATGCTTTTGGTGGGTAGTTGGAACTTTAGAATTCGATTTTGTGGCTTGGTTTAAGTATTATGATTTTGCTATAAAAATAATTTTGATTTTCCCCTTTGGTAGTCGTCGGGGCAGTTTGTTTTTGCATTTCATTCAATATTATAATAAATGTATAATACACCTTTTAGCGAGCGATGGACAGCAGAATTCTAAAAACTATGGTAGACCGTATTGACTCTCCAATTATTATAAAAAAATGTGAGGACGACAATCACGAAACATTATTTAATTTGGGGATTCACAATTATTAGTATTTTTAACTAGTTTCACTAGTAACAAGTTATAATATTGTTATTAAAGAATATTATTACTAAAAAACTTAACTATTGTCAATACCCATTTTCGATCTTACAAAACAAAAGACCTTCAAAAAAATCTCATCAATAGCAAGTACCTAATTTCAATAAGCACCTAATTATAAAGTCTAAATAGAAATACGTTCTGAAGGCTACTAAATTTGGGGATTCACAACTGTATTTTTTAACTAGTTTCACTAGTAACAAGTTATAATATTGTTAACGTTGGATTATTCTTATCCGAAAATAAAGAATATTATTACTAACCAAACTTAACTATTGTCAATACCTACTTTCGATCTAACAAAACAAAAGACCTTCAAAAAATTCTCATCAATAGCAAGGACCTAATTTCAATAAGCACCTAATTATAAAGTCTAAATAGAAATACGTTCTAAAGGCTACTGGCACTGATTGACTCAGCAAATAATAAAAAAACTGGTTTTGTGCCGACAACAGAGAATAGACCTAGCCTGTGCTAGCTTGTTTCTAAGCTAGCTTTCACAAGAATGAGATGGTTAATGATTATATCGACGACCTTAAAAATGGCGTCTGGAAAGCGACAAGATAATCCTATCCCACTTAATATAATAAAGGCGAAAGTCTTTTACGGATGGCTGGATGGATGGTATATTTGTTACTCATTTGCGCAAAAAGTCCTAAACAGATCTGAATTAACTTCGGTATATAGAAAGCTGAAATTCCCACATTTTATTTTATCAAGTTATTATTTCCCGTACTTAATTTGTACGTTAACTCCTTTAGACATTTGAACAAACTGTCTCCCCAAACCCAGAGTGGGAGGGGTAATTTGATGATATTCCCCCCGAAACGAAAATGGTCAGAATCGTTTCGATAATTTGAATTCGATGAAGTTTATTATACAGTAGCAGTTGCGCGGAGCTTCACTCCCGTGGGCTTTATTGCGATAAAACATAACCCACCTTCTTTTGCAGCCGAGTAAAAAAGCCTAAAATGTAACCTCCCACAAGCTTCAAGTTACTTCCATATCAATTTCATCCAAATCTACCCAGTAATTTCGAAGCGTTTAAAAACACAAACAATCAAACTTTTTCGCTTTATGAAATTAGTTAGTAAAGATTTATCGAAGAACTCGTAAAAACCTCTAACCCTCGTAAAAACCCCCTAAGTAATTGAGTAAACTTTGTTGAAATTATACCCGGACTTTTAATTCGATACAGTAAGCTGACATAAGCTAATGTCACTTACTAAAATAATGATACCCTATTTAACCTAATAGTGATGGATTCATTCAATCGAATAATAAATGAGCGATTTTAAATCGTGAAAAATATAAATAAATTATAAAATTTATACTAATATCATCTATTTTAAGTAGTAACTAGATTATACTGTAATTTTATTAAAAATATTCATATCTAACGAGACATCATAAAAGCCACTCTTTTGGAAATTGTTTCATGTGATGAATATTTTAATAAATTATGCGAGATTACTATTAAAAAGACTGCTCCCGCACCTGTGTGACCTAAAATCCATAGTTTGTTTTATAAAGTTCTTTATTAATGTAAAAGGTTTACATAATAATTGTAGGACTTACATACTAAGCAACAATTAATAAATCTAAATAATTACACTTTTACAGACTATAAGTAATGGGTACAAGTACAGGGGCCCCTTGCAAAAAATAAAAATATTATCATTTATAATCGTTTTATTTTTCACGTCCCATTTATAATTTTACTTTTTGTTATTTTCACACTTACATCGTTATTCGATTATATTCCTGAATCGATTAATTTAGTTACATCACAATTTCATAGTCGTCGTTATCTGACAACTCAGAAACTGTCAGTCTACTGCATCGAATTAAAAGTCCGGGTATCGCTCAAGTAAACACAATTTAAAGGTCTGTACCGAATTCCGAATTTTGTGAATTTCTTTTTAAATATAATAGCGAGTGACGCTATTATATTTAAATGAAATTCACAAAATACTATGAAAAATTCAGAAACACTGGGATGTGTTTCTACGAAAAATTTTGAGAAAAATACCATGGCCAGACCAACTCAGAACAGCAAAAATAACCTTTGTAACAAGGACATTGGAGTAGGAATTAGCATGAAAATTACCTACTTTCAGTTCAGTCTAGACTAGACAGCAATTCTTATGATGTCATTAATTTAGGGCTGACTATCGAGTTTTATTTCAAAAGAAAGAAACGTTATGTTTGTTGAGTAAAGTGTTATTTTTCTTATGAATTTTTGCGTCTAACATTTTTTTACAACAGCAATATGATAAAGTATAGATTATATTTATCATAATGATATCATTTTTCATGGAATAACACCTTTATAAGTATAATAAATATTGCTAGGTACAATTTAATGTATGACTCAAAAGTAATGGCTGTCATTTTTACATCTTTGTCAGTCGTTACGGTTATTCAGAGGCCCGAAAATTTGACACCAGTCTTGCAAACGGCTACCATAATGCCCAGTTACTGGGTGTGGAGGTTACGTAAGCAGTCGCTTCATGTACAGACGCCAGCACATGAAGCTACCCGAAACTGTCAAATTTTCCCAATCAGCCTTGAACCTAATTTCTTCAACAATAAAGTTGAAAATCTATTACAGAAATTTGACAGATTGTAGTAGCTTGATGTGCTGGCTTCTGTACTTAATATACTAGAACTCGGCTGCACCTGGTTAGACTAGAATCCGAACCCAACATTGTTGGCAAATCGTCGGTCTAATTATCAAAATGCGTAACTCCGAAAAAAAAAACGAAAATGGACTTTTAATGCCATCTCGTATTTTATCTATACTAATATTATAAAGAGGAAACCTTTGTATTTTTGTATTTTTGTATGTTTGTATTGAATAGGCTCAAAAACTACTGGACCGATTTCAAAATTTCTTTTACCTTTACATAGAGGAATTCTTCCGAATTCGTATAGGCTATATTTTATCCCGGAAAATAGATAGGATTTTTCGTGGTAGTGAAAATTGTGGAGTAAGGCGTCGAAAAAACTGCCGTACGTTAACGATTCTCGCGAACGCTGCCTATATTTAATATAAACATTGCACCCGTGCGAAGCCGGGGCGGTTCGCTAGTAATCTATACAATGAAATACTTCTTATTTCCCAAAAATAATTATACGATGAAGTATGTACATTTACCAATCTATAAAAATAAAAAGTCGTACTGCATTTACACTTCCTAACTCCAACACCGTAGCTAGAAAAGTTCGTACTTAAGAGCCTATACTACCTCAGCGCTTCTTACTCTTTATCCCGCTCGCACACTACTGGCCGCGGTCAAGCGAGCAAGCGAACCCTGTCTCGCTTGCGCGGTAGGGAAAAGACTCCAAGACACTGATAATTTAGTTTATTTATTTTTACGGTGAAAATAATGGTAATTTTTTAAATAAAGTAAATAACATAAGACCTGCTTTATAGTTAGTTCAATTAATATGCAAAGTTTCATTATCTAATTTGAAGTTATTTTTGAATATCAGCGGTGTATTGATCGGTTTGGAGGTAACTTTGGACATTTTTTCTATCAAGATAATTTTATGGAATCGTGTTTTCGTCAAACATAGTAGTACCTAACATTAATCCTAAACTTTACCATATATTTATTTCAAAGTTATTGCTGCAGTATTTTCGACATAACGGAGGATCATGCTAAGCCATTTGAGGTAGTATAGGCCCTTAAGTCAATTTTCTCACAAATACAATGCAATATTTTAAAAAAAAGTAAAAATAATTTTCTCTATCAATTCTACCCTTAAATCAAAGTTGAAATATTGCAACAAATTAATAAATAAAACAGTTTTTTCTTGCTCCTGTAAAATTTACTCAAATGGAGTTACGAACTCTGATATTTAGTCCGTCGAAATGGCTAAGCAGAAGATGATGAGATAAAGAGGCATTTTAAAGCCCGGCGGAATCTCGACATAATTATAAGATGATCACGCATGCACAGACGGACCTCAACGAGCGTTACTTCCTTCGACCCATGCAGCTGTTAATATTTAGCCACGATCTCCTCACCCAATCATTAAAATTATAAAAAGTCAAGTAGGTACTCAAGTAACACACGACTACCGAGCTAATCTCATAAGAAAAAAAAAACAAAAAATGCATTACTCATATCGCAGGGTATGCGTAAGATTACCGTAGTTTCATAGTGACGGTATTTCCACAAAGGAACGATGACCGCGAGGAATGATTCAGTGGTGAATAAAGTATGTAGTATTATTTACATTGTTTTTGTGTAGAACAAGAATGGTTTTAAGGAATATTGAATTATGAAGATTTTTTTAACGAACTATTGAACACTTAGACGTTTCATTCAAATGACAATATCATACAAGGACAGAATAACGTGCTTTTCGATATAAAAAAAATATTCATTCATAAAAATAGAAAACCATTCTCAAAACTCAAAAATGCATATTTATAATATTCGCAAAAGAACTTAAAAACCTGTCACTCTAACCACTCTAACCCAGAGAGTATTTAACCACTAGAGAGCGTTTAGGCCGATTTCTTTGAAGAACACGACTCACTGTTTTGGGTCGGGCGGGAGAAAGAAATGCAGACCTTTAATTGGTCAGTTCAAGGTCAAGTTGCGTAGATACGCCTGGTTAGGGCTTGGTCTACATGATTAAGGGAAAGTAGTCGATATCGATAAAATTGATGTTAACATTATAAGAATACCAAGTAAAAATCCCATAATAAAAACATTTTAATTATGGCCCAAGTTAATTAGTATTAGAGTTCGCCATACTATTTGAAGCCCAAAAAGATTAAATATAGATATCTTATTTTCACGATTTGACTCTTCTCAACAATATATCAATAAAAAAAAAACTAGAAACCAATATTCCCTAGTAACCTTATCTATCCACTGTAATTTTAATTCTGGAATCTTCGGAAATCTTAAATGAAAACATACATGTCACACAGAAGAAAAACCTTTAGAACTTCCTCCTTTTTTAAAGTCGGTTAAAGTAGATAGGTAGATAGTAATTGAACTGAATTTAAAAAAAAATAAGTTTAATTTTGTAAATATCGATATCGTATTCAGACGTTAAAGTTAACAGCACAGATTTTTGCGATAAAAATGCAAAGGGAAAGAAAGGGATAAAAGAATTAGAATAAAATTTCTTGACTCAACCGTGGGCTTCCTCACCAAAACCACCATTTGAAATAGACCCCGGCAGTGGCTTATAATTTGATTAAATAAAAAATAATATTCGTAGTATTTCATTACTGATGAAAAGTTATGTCATCCATTTGGTATAGCTCTAGATGTCTGGGAATGTTTTCCACACCACTTCAACGCGCATGAAAGCATTTATTATGCGTTATAAATTGGATACAAAAATTTAAAATTTGTAATTGTTTAGCATGCACACAGGTCACAAGTAAAATGGTTCGTGTACCGTAGCCAATATACAATAAGAGCAAAAATACTCATAGTTTTCGTGCGTCGGGGCTCGGGGCACTGTATTGCAAGGGCAAGTGGTTTTATAGTCTTTGCTCTAACCTAAATGAAAGTTCTTCAAATAATATAGCTAAAAAAAATCACAGTCAAACGCGTGACACCTTGAAGGTCACGGTCTAAAATGTCAAGTGACCTCATTAGTGCAAGAAATTCGATGTAGACAGGGGATAAAATATTAGATCTATACATACATACATATAAATAAAGTTGAAGTGTCTGTCTGTGAATTCAAAACTTGACGACACGGTTAGCGCAGTGGTTGAGCGATTGAGTGTTGTGCTGCGTGTCGCGAGTTCGATTCCCGCTCCGGGACAAATGCTCGTATGGCCTACAAATATGAATTCCATGTGCCCATAATATAGGAGAAATTTCTCGAATGCTAAACAAATCAGTTTTAATAAACAGTTTATATAACTCTTTCGAACAATTCCGCAACCCGGGCAGAGAGGAGCTAAGGGTGTTATAGGTTTGCGAGGTGGTCTACGGGATATTCAGAAGTTGAACATACAGGCTACTTTTTATCCCGGAATTCCCAAGGGACCGGGATTTACGCGGGAAAACCTCTCACGCGAACCAAGTCGGCGGCACAGCTAGTCTTTATACAGTATGTTAACTAACAGAGGGCGTTACCGTTAACCCGCAATAGTATAGCATCCATATGTATGGCATATGTATTATGTATGTATCCATATGTATGCTAAAAAAATATTACCATTCGAAAACAACATGTTTTTGTTTTTAAATATTCACTAAATATATTAAATTGATACGATTTTAATATTTAAAAAAAATAATAAAAATTAATAAAAAATCAATAAAAAAATTAAATACATTTTGTTTTCGAATGTTAATATTTTTTTAGCATGTATGGATGCTATACTATTGCGGGTTAACGGGAACGCCCTCTGTTAGTTAACATACTGTATTTTTAAGTTCAAGTCACTTAAAAGATTAAATGTGGCCAAGCTGATGTATAACACATTTTACACACGTTTATAACGTGTGTAAAATGTATTACCCATATTTGCAAAATAAAAGTCTAACTATTCTATTCTAAAAATGTTTATGTTTTGGCTTTGCTAAAAATGTCAGTTGGTTTAAAGTTTGCGGACTTTTTGTTTGAAAGTCAAGGCAGAAATACAAAGCGTTACGGTTACATTGCTTAAAAAGTGAATCTGATGTACTATAAATATGTGTTAAAGGCCTTTCAAATTTAAAATATTTATTTTACAGCTATCGACTTTGTTGAACTAGTAATAAGAGCCTATTCAATTAATATCCGCATCCCATGGGATTTCCGAGATTAAAAGTAGCCTGCTTTATACCCTCCTAAATTTTCCAGTGCAACTAATTAACCTTTACAAAGATTACCCTGGCAAATAAACAGATTTTTTTTTTTTAAGTTTGCGTTTAATATTATGTAAATAAATCTAAGTACTGATGAAAAAAGTTATTTGAACGGACAAACACTGCAATTCTATTTATACAATTTTGTATGTTATGAATAGCTAAAAAATATGTAGCAAAACTAAACCAAATACCCATACCATTACAGTCTTTTTCAAATATATACATGCAAAGTACAATCTCTTCAACCCTAATTTGACCGTAAGTTCTTTAGACCAACATTAACTTAAATAAAAAAGAAAATATCGTTAACAAAACCCACTCGATTCAGTGAGTTCGTTTCAACCCGACCGACCATATAATTTGCTATGCTCGCACAACATACAGTGTTAATGACTGGATCAATTTCTTATAATGAGGGCTATATCGATTGGTGTCACACTGGGTGTTGCTTCCAGTAAAACATTATGATGTATTGACTCTTTGTATTGAGGTGTAAACGGATTCAAAACCTAACATAAAATATTTTACCGTGAAATATGTATTGGTTAAGTGGACTTCTATAGAATTTGAAAGTTTTTTTTTTGTTGTTTGAAATATAAGCTCTGAATCATAGTTTCTAATTTATAACATTTTCTTTGGCCCAGGACAAAGGGTTAATGATATCGCTGCTTAAATTCAAAAGGGCTACAAGTCGAAAAAATTACAAATCCCTTTTAAAGCAAAAATCATATCAATTCTGCCTACTTTTCATATTCGAAAAAGACACCCAATATTTTCGCATTAAAATGGAGCTAATCGCACAACAGCCCTTTTTGCACTGACCCTGCAGTCAGTGCGAGCGCACGTTTGTTTTGTGAGAAAGGGCCACATTCCGAAAAATACCTTAACTTTGCATAATATTATATCTCATTGTAAGTCAAAGATCTAAGCATCACGATCACGCATTCATAAATAAATTGCGACGTTGCCGTCCTTCAAATACATAACACTTTCACACTTTTTTTTTTCTAAATGTAAACTAGATGAGGCCAGTGTTTCCTAACTGACTACTCTGAAAAGAAACACTGAAACAAACTCAGAGGTTAACGTCTCTTTTAAAGACCATACAATCTGTAGTGATCAAATCATATGAGAGCCATGTAGGTTAACGTCTGTGGCGCCCTTTAGAGGACAGAATCACACAGATTTGAGCAGATCTAAAAAGATCCAAAATGATCCAAATCTAAAAAGTTTTCATCGGTGGAGGTGCATTAGTTGTAAGTGATATATGCTATTTCGAAATCGGCGCAGACAAAGTCGCGGGCGAATGCTAGTATTTGATATTATATCGACTTTCCGAAGGACTGCAGTAAACAGGGTTGCGTGCGTGCATTGCGTGTTTCAACTAAATATTCTGAAACGTAATTACTATTGAACCCTTGCATTAAAGGTAATGGAATCCAATATTACATGACATATCGCCTGTATTTTTCGAAGGAATTTATTTGGCCAGTACGAGTTGAATGGACTTTAAAATAAACGTTGACCTCTGAGTTTGTTTCAGTGTTTCTGCTCAGGGTAGTCAGGAAACACCGACCTAATCTAGTTTAAATTTACGAATGTAAATGGCGTTTAATAGTTTTTTTTTTATTACGAATGAGCCCGCTCTTGATCTCAATCACACCTGATGGTAAGTGTAAGATGAGGTCTACGATCGAGCAAGCGAGCCCAGAAAATGCCTATTCACTCTTGCTTTAAAGGCTGACGGGTCATATGTGGCAGGGAACACAGAAGCCGGCAGAGAGTTCTACACCTTGGCTGTGCGCAATGAATTTTGAATATGATGGGCCATCCCATCATGAACCATCTTAACATATTAAGACTCTTCCATCCCTTGGATAGCACGTACAGCCCGTGGATCCCAACTGTAATTTATTCATCTTTGACAGTCGTTTCGGATAATCAGAAACCAGATTCTGACAACAGTCTTGCCAAAAGGAATCGTGTTACCCAACATTACCCAACGTTAACCCAGCATTATGGAGGTCAGATTTATTATTTTTATTTTATTTTATAGATTACAAGTTCCTTATAAATATAATTAAACAAACACACAATTAGACCTCTGGGGTCCGTCTTAGCATGCCATGAACTGAGATTTGATCAACGCGCCATTAATAGCTATGTTATAATTGAGTTGATGTAATGTTCTTTCAGCTTACGCTTCTACTCTCGTCTCTAATGTCTACAGGCATTTGGTTTAGTAAATTGGGTATTGTGAAAGAAGCGGTACGTCTGCCCAGGGTTGATATGATTTAAATCACTTGATTTAAATCAGTGGCTTAAATCGCGATTAAAATCAAGTGATTATTTTATAAAAATCAATGATTTAAATCAATACTTTTTTTTTTCGTAGCCGAATGGCAAAAACGGAACCCCTATAGTTTCGTCATGTCTGTCCGTCTGTCTGTCCGTCTGTCCGTCCGTCCGTCCGTAAGTCACAGCCATTTTATTCCGAAACTATTAGGACTATACAAGAATACATGTGAAACTTGGTTGGTAGATGTATTCTGTAAATCGCTTTCTAATTTTAAGAAAAAAATTAAAAAATATTTATTATAAATATTATAAATATTTTTTTATTTTTTCCCCATACATAGAACTAAAACTGAAAAAATATTTTTTCATGAAACCTATGCATGTTTAGTATCTATAGACAGGTCTTTAAAAATGACAATTAACTACTTTATTTTCCTTGTTCTGTGTTTTTTAAAGTGATTTGATTTTATGTGATGTAATTTAAAAAAATGTATAAATTATGTTGTGTTTTTATTTAATGAAAAACTGACTTCCAAATTAAAAAAGAACAGAATGTAAAAAAATACCGATTTAAATCGAACTAATCCGATTTAAATCAAATAAATCCGATTTATTTGATTTTTATCAACCCAGCGTCTGCCATAAAAGTTGATTTTGCGTGGCACTTGAAGTGATTTTAATTTGGCTCGTCTTGTATTAATGTCGTATTTAACTGGGATTTGAATCTCACTGTTATCAAAATGTTCTAAGAGGAACAAATACTCAGCGCGCGCTAGAACAGGTAAAACTTTGCAATATTTAATAAATAACCCGGTGTAATTGTCTTGGTATTTATTTTTTATGCTGATTATCATTTATCGTATTATATTCTCAGATTGTATGGCTAAATTAAAAGAAAACTGTTAAGTTCACACAGGCTTCAAAAGATTAAAATCACGTGAGCGCACGAGCGCACAAAAAATTTCTTCGACCAAGGTCACGCAGTTATTTAAATACCGAAACGCGTTATTGATCTAAACCAGACTATGTTTGTGCAGGCGTTTGACGTGATGGCGAAATTAACGACTTAAGAAAAGAACAATATTGAACTAGTGATGTTTTAGAAAGGAACAGAAATAGCAGCATTTCATACAATTTGCCGCCCACACAAAAATTTTGGGAAATTTTTCACTGTGCGTTCGACTTAGAAGTGAAATTTCCTGGCGGAGTCCGTGTCTCCTAATAGCGATCTTTAAGTCAGGAGTGACTAGGTTACATCTCCGACCACGTCGTCACTAACCATCTGGTGAGATGGTCGGCCAACTCAAGCCTATCAAAAATAATAAACTTCTTAGGTGCAGAAAATATTTATATGGGAGGTCCGCTCTAGGTGGAGCGGAAAAGAGTGTCAGACTTCTACAGCTGACTTAAAGCCCACCCCGTTCCTTCAATTGCACTTACGTTCCGGGGCCCGAGGTATTTCATTAGAACATTCCCGCAACCCAACCTATATCATGCCCTAAATCCTCATCTATCTTCCAGTAAGAGCCCCGAGATAGAAACAGACAAATTTTAAAAACTTTGTTAGTATTTTAGTATCGTGTAACCATATAATATGTATTTATACGCACTTGAGAAAACACAATTATTGTGGCCTTAAATGCATCAAGTGACCTTAGATGAACAAAAAAGAAATGACACTATCGGAAGTAAACTAAGACTCATTTCTTACTGCCTTTAAAAAACCTTAATCCAGATGACAGAAACAATGTCGAATCTCAAACAAAAAAATGTGAATCATTGTTATCTTCTACTTTACAAGGATTAAAAACTTTTTATATAGATATAAAACATTCTTGACTTATCTTTTTATCATCCAAGCGAGAATTTATGTCCGTTACTAATTCTTACCACTTCTAATTTGAGCCAGTTGTCCCAAATTCCAGAGGTCTAAAAATTAAATCGATGACATATGTCGCTAAAACGGTCTGAGGTCACAATCCAGACAATTACACCAATTATAAGCTAAGGATGCCTAAGACATGATAGATCAATAACACAGGCCAACAAAATGTAACCAAACATCTTAACCAGTAACTAGACTATACATTTCCGAAGGTTTTCGATGCGCTGAATCCAAATCTGGCCTCAGAATCGCTCTATCACGTCAGGTTTCTGAGATATCCTAACCTAAAAGTGTGTGACCTGACGTGATAGAGCAATTCTGAGGCCAGATTTGGATTCAGCGCATCGAAAACCTTTGGAAATTTATAGTCTCGTTTCTGGTTAAAAATTTTGTCGGCCTGTGTAATCTACGAATAGAATCTTTAGAGATGTCTGCAGATTTTGTTAAGAGAAAGCCAATTTTAATTTTTATAAGGGAATAGTGAAAGCAGTGTAAAGAGAGACAGGAGGTCGTGGCTAAATAATGAACAGCCGTAACGATAGATGTACAAAGTTAAGCAACACTTGTCGAGGTCGGATTGTGTATGGGTGACCGACTTAACATATAGAGATTCTTAGAGCACGTTAAGCCGTTGGTTCCGGCTATCATTTGTACATCTTTGACAGTCCAAACTGGTACGTACTCTAGTCTTCTCGATCTTTTCGTATGGCGCTGAGACATGGACACTGAAAGCTTCGCATCCCCTGGACAGCACTTCGGACTAACGTCTCCATACTGCAAGAACTTCAAGTTTCAGAAAAAAGTTCAAGAAGTCTGTACGATTTCTTACATCGCACAACGGCCTTTTGGCTCTCCACCTTGTAATATGGTAACCAAGTAGGCCCTTGCCACCATAGCCGATGATCCTTGAGGTTGAGACTTGTTAGCCCTCTGCTAGCGCAGTCTGCGGGATTCTCCGCTGACTTAACGTAACGCCAGCTCTCCGATGGCATTTCCTGGGTAATTTGTCGCACTCTGTTGGCAACAAAGTCTCCGCGCGGCTATCATCCGTGTGTCTACGCAGAGTCCTCGAATACTTCAATCACATTGCCAGGAAAGACGGTGGCAACCTCGAAAAGCTCATCGTGACCGGCAAAGTAGACGGGAAAAGGCCTCGTGGACGTAGCCCAATACGCTGGTCTGACCAGATCCGCACCGCTCTCGACTCTACAGTTCACAATGCTTTTCACACCGCCAGAGACAGAAACATCTGGAGGAAAATAATACGGGAGAAGGTGATGCAGAAGGGAGGTCACGACCCTCAGTTTTTTTTTTTTTTTTTTTATTTAGAATAGTTTCGCGTTTGACCACCATCTCACCTGATGGTAAGTGATGATGTGGTCGAAGATGGAGCACGCTTACCTAAAAGTAACCTATTCACTCTTGACTTAAAGACTCCTAGGTTATAGCTATCGGGAAACACAGACTCCGGCAGGGAATTCCACTCCTTAGCCGTACGCACAATGAAGGTATTCCCAAAACGTTTGGTGCGTATGGGTGGGATGTCCACCATGTAACGATGGCGCTTCGCCGTTTGTCTCGTAGTCCGATGATGGAACGGGCTTGTTGGAATTAAATTGTGTAATTCCATCGCACACTCCCCGAAATGTAACCGATAAAAAACCGATAGACTTGCAACTCGTCGTCGATGTTCAAGGCTCTGGAGCTTTGATTCGACCAGTGCATCGTTGCCAATGAGTCTTTTGGCCCGCTTCTCGATAGACTCAAGCGCGTCCAGTTGGTATTTAGCAGATCCATCCCAAAGATGAGAGCAGTACTCCATACACGACCGAACCTGGGCTTGATAGAGATTGAGCAACTGTTCGGGTGTGAAGTACCGTCTCACCTTTGCTAGGATTCCCAACTTTTTTGATGCTAGTTGAGCCTTAGCCTCGATAAACGGGCCAAAATTGAGGGTAGAAGTTAATGTTACCCCCAGAAGCTCGATATGGTCAGTTATCGGCACAGTTACACCTCGGAAAGTAGGAGCCGGTTCAAATTGGCTCCTTTTTGCGGAGAAGAGACACGCCTGGGTCTTAGCTGCATTAGGTTGGCATCGCCCCATTCGGAGACAGCCTTCAAGGTCAAGTTCAAGCGCCCGACCATGTCCTCACGGAGAGACTGGATCTGTGACCCACCAGCTCGCGCGCTGGACACATATCTCTCAGAAACTGTGCTGTCGTCTGCATACCCAAAGGTACCGGGCATTAGCAGATCGTTAGTGTGCAGCAAGAATAAAGTTGCTGAGAGAACAGACCCCTGAGGGACCCCGGCATTAATTGCTAATTGGCCAGACGAGCAGCCATCAATGACCACTCGAATGGACCGATCCCTCAGGAAGTCTTCAATCCAAACGCAAAGTTGGGTGGGTAACCCGAAAGAAGGAAGCTTAGCAATAAGGCTATCGTGCCAGACCCTGTCAAAAGCCTTGGAGATGTCAAGGGAAACAGCAAGTGCTTCCCCTTGCCTCTCAATGGCCTCACTCCAGATATGAATGGCATACGCTAGAAGATCCCCAGTTGACCGGTTTTTGCGAAAGCCGTATTGCCGGTCACTGAGGATGTCGTTGGCTTCTAGGTATGCCAGGAGCTTACTATTAAGTACACGCTCCATACTCTTACAGAGTATGGACGTGACTGAAATAGGCCTGTAGTTGGCAGGGTCAGCACGACTGCCCTTTTTGGGTACAGGCTGTACGTTAGCCAGCTTCCATGCTTTCGGCACCTTTCCAGTCTCTAGCGAAAGGCGAAACAGGCGTGTCAAGATTGGAGATAATTCAGGCGCACAAGTTCTAAGAACAATTGCTGGTATCCCGTCGGGGCCACTAGCTTTGTTCACGTCTAGATTACGCAGCACTCTACGGACGTCCTTCTGATGGATGCGAATGTCAGACATACACGTCTCGCATCCAATAGGAGCATCAGGAGGGTGAGCGCCACTACTATCCAGACGTGAAGACTCCGCGAAGAGAGCGGCAAACAAGTTTGCTTTTTCCTCAGCGGAGTGAGCCAGAGACCCGTCAGGTTTGAGCAGTGGTGGTAGTGAGGGGCGACAGAAGTTCGATTCAACCGACTTTGCCAGGGACCAAAACGCTTTGCTTCCAGCAGGGTATGAAGCGAGTTTGTTCCCAATTCGGCTAACGTGGTCAAACCGAGACCTCCGCAAAACCTTCTTGCTGGACTTGGCAGCCCTGTTGAAGGCTCTCTTCTTCTGATCCACGTCATTTGCTTTGCAGTTTCGAGCATCGACCCATGCTAGGTACGCCGCGTGTTTAAGAGCTTCAGCGCGATCACATTCGGCGCCAAACCAAGGTCGAGCTTTGCCGGACATTGTTAGGTCAGAGAACGGAATGTAGTACTCCATCCCCTGTCGCAAAACATCTGTCACGGCGTCTGCGCAAGTTATGAGGAAGTCAAGTTATGAGGAAAACGACGCAAGGAGGAAGACAGGTAGTCAGAAGCTAGAAAATCTGACACTAGTATTGCCAAGGTATATATTGCTACCCAGCTACTGGGTTAAGGAGGTCAGATAACAATCACTAAGCCGCACTGCTCCCATGTGATACGTGATTACGATCTATAAAAAACGGCAAAAAAAACACATTTGTTGTATTTTTCCCCCTAAAACATTATTTTTTTTCTGTTTTTTGTATTTTTTGTTACAGCGGCAACAGAAATACATCATCTGTGAAAATTTCAACTGTCTAGCTATCACAGTTCATGAGATACAGCCTGGTGACAGACAGACAGCGGAGCCTTTGTAATAGGGTCCCGATTTTACCCTATGGGTACGGAACCCTCAAAAACTGTCAAAAGGGGTTTCCAATTTTCAAATATGACGTAACAGTAACAGATCAAGTTTTAAAATCATGATCATGAAGCATTGGTCAAGTCAGGATCGATAGGCCGATGGAAACGAATCTTGGCGTCCAGCCAAGAGAATTTGGCAGGAGAGAATTCCAGGCATTTCAAAACCAAGCCCAAATAACAACTGTAAGTCGACTTCAACACGGTTTGAAGAACCAATTCATACTGCATACTTATTAACCCAGTTTGGAACTGAATGAATTTTGTGGCTTTTGTGAGACCTTGAATTTTAAGACAATGTCTTGAGGTAACACTTGAAAATCTCTGAGCGAAATCTGAGTTTGGTTGTTGCGTTTTTTTATGCAAATTAGCTTAAAGTTTATCGACATTATGTTTATTGTAATTAGTCTGTGAAGACTAACAACTTCATTTTAGAACATCTATACTAATATTATAAAGCGGAAAAGTTTGTTTGTTTGTTTGTTTGTTTGCTTGAACGCGCTAATCTTCGAAAGTACTGGGTGGATTTGGATGAAATTTGGTATGGAAGTAGCTTGAAGCTTGAGGAAGGTTATAGGCTACTTTTTACGCGACTGCAAAAAAGGAGAGTTATGTTTTTACCGTGATAGAATCCACGGGAGCGAAGCCCCGCGTGAGTACTAGTACTTAATAATATCCTTAGCATAATTAGCTTAAAAAATTTTGTGATACGAATAAGCAAGAGGTCTAAACATTTTAATTTTTTTGTCTATTCCGCGTTTTCCTAGCCACTGTTTAAGTTATATGCTAAGTTGTATACAAAGAATAATGTTTTTAAACGTTGCTATTCAATAATACACACAATAAACAGAATATGATTTCCCTTGTGTTAGATACCTCATTTTGTCCGAAGTGACTAAAATATTGGCGTGTAAAAGTTATTCAATCTTAAGTACTAAGTTTATGAAATAAATATCATTACATAACCTGGGGGTCTTTAAGTCAAGAATGAATTGGTTACTTCTAGGTAAGCGTGCTCCATCTTCGACCACATCATGTCACTTACCATCAAGAGAGACAGTGCACTATGGAAAATCGTAGAACAACTGCTGATTAAAAATGGTATTTGTCAATGTCGTTACTGACATGCTTTTTGTATTTTACTAAATAGTTGAAGGACCAATCTAGACTACAATATCAAAAATTATACTTATTATATAAAATGATTTTTTTACAACACCACAAACTATACTATACAGGCTTAACATGGCCGACCGTCAAAACTATATAGTTTTGACGGACAGCCATGTTAAGCCTGTTCACTTCATCACTTTGAAATTGATTTTAATGTTATACATTGTAGGAAAAGGTATAATGTATTGTATATTTCTGGAAACCTCTTCTTTTGGAGATTATGAAACAAGTAATATGTATTTAATATTATGTTAACGTTTACCTTAAAATAATTGCAAAATAAAATATGGTGAAAAAAAGTTTTTTTTAAGTTCATCGAGACTTTTGACATTTGCCCACGTTTACCCCTGCTTTAGATTTAATGTTGATTTGTAGCCTGGCTATTCATACACTTAAACAAATAAAAAAAGCTGCGGATATTTGCGCTTTTCGGAGTAATTAGTAAAACTGTGATAAAAGACAGAAAACGGAAAACCGCTCGCTATTTATTGCGGTTTCAAATGAAGACTGTTTATATCAATAGTTTGCGGTAAGATTTGTAATTTATCATTGCTATTAGGGCGTTTATCTTTTTAGCACTCATGTTGCGTGTGAAAATATTAATGTACAAGATGCACACTACCTTCATATTTCAAATATTATACAAACAGTTGTTTCATTTCATTCTAAATTACAAAATAGTGGTGAATAAACAGACGTGTAAATTTTACGGTTACAATATAAATTACGTGTTTTGTTGACACTTTAAAATGTCTACTTTCAAGTGTTCTAAACGTGAAATAATACTTTCGTATATCGAAGGAGGAAAAACATTTGAGGCATTATCAACAGTTTTAAAAGAAAATTATCATGTATCTGAAGACAACTTATGTTACATCCTCAATGATTTTCAGACATATTATTCCAGGTTTTAATAAACGATGGACAGAAGCTTCACGGAACAAGCATACATTTTTAATGAAAAACGCTAATTGGTTGGAATCAGAATATTCAGTAACTTTAGCGAACTCTGAAGACGTTACAACAGACTCCACACCATCTGTATCATGTATAAATATAGGGTTGCCATCACCACATTTGCCGGCCCCAGACAAAGACATAAACCCCGGACATTTGGGTAAAATCACAGTTTTTCCCCGGACACCGTAGAAAATACATTTTTGAACTTGAAACTAAAAACAACGATATTTAATTATGGTTTTTAATTACTGATAAAGTGATAACATTGTACCTAGAGCTTTAGAACTTTTTAATAACAGTCTCTTCCTTTTCATTTAATCAACGTAACATAAACAATGAGATAAAATACGATAGAAAAATAATAGTAGAGATCGTGCTTTTTGGTACTCGTAAGACCAATGTGTGTCCAGGTTTTACCTGGACGCTTATTGGGAAAATCCCCCCGGACGCCCCCGGACGCTCTCCAAACTAGGACAAATCAGGGAAAACCCGGACGGATGGCAACCCTATATAAATAGCATAATTATAATAAACATTACTTTACATTTAATTAATTAATCTGTATACAATTTTAGTAAATAACTTTTTATTATTTTATTCAAAATTTTATGTTTTTATTATTTAAATTGATTTATTTTTGGTATACTATATGAAATTTGGTTTTTGTACACATTATAATGAATATATCATTGTTGCAAAATAAATAATGGACATTTTTGATAGTTTTGAATTTTTTAGAAACATACCTTTATTTTCCATAGTGCGGTGGTCAAACACGAGCATAGTCAATATTCATCAATAAAATAAAATTAATCATTCACATACTGTCAAAATCATCACCATTTCGCCGACTATGATCACGAAGTTCACAACACGAGGCACACCCGAAAATAATAAACAAAACTAACAAATTTTATAGCAATATACCGTTACCGACCAATAAAAAAATATGTTCCAATTTCATATTCCCACGAGTCACGACGCCACGCTGGTTATATTGCAATAAACTAGAATATGTACAAAAAATATATACACATTTATGTAAATTGAAACATGAACACATGTCTGACCAAACTGTTTCAGTGTTATAAAAGACTCACCACTTTATCACATCCTGTAAACGTAGATAATAAGGAATAGTATCGGACTGTTTTACAGAAATTTCAGCTAATCATTGAAAAATAATTTTTTGTCCCAAATCACTAACAAAAAGCTTCTAGTCTAACCGAACGCAGTTGAGTACTAGTGTTTTACAGCCTATCTGACCTCTACAAACCAGTATCTGGGTAACACTACAAAGTGTAACGGAAACCCCATTCTATCCAAAAGGACTGAAGACAACATCTGGTATGGAGTCTCTATGCCCAGTTTCAGCTCAAAATAAGTGACTCACAGAATTACCCCAAATTATTTGTTTCATTTGTTTCTTGAATACCAGTAATAACAAACGTGTCAAAGCAATATGAGGGTCATCACTTTCCACGTCACTTTCCAATAAAACGATAATTATCTTCGTTCTTCTTAATTTGAAAAATTCTGACTCTGGTATCAATGTATTGAAATTTCTAATATGCTCCACACATGTACACGTAGGATTAGAAAAACCTTGCCATATCGTTCATTATCATCCAAAGAAGCCGTGCACTTGGTATGTATATACCCTTTAAATTACACGTTGTATATCCTTTGGCAAAACTGGTATCTGATTGTGGTTTCTGACTACCCATAACATCTGTCAAATAGCCAAGATTACGGAGGAGTTCATGCCGAAATATCGGAAACTCGAAACAATATGAATTTGTTTCGGTGTTTCTTCTCAGAGTAGTTAGGAAACACCGGCCTCACCTAGACTTAAAACACAAAAAAAACAGTGTAGAAGAGTTATTTATAACCCATTTACAAAATAAATATTTAATTTCACTTCACACTATCCCGGTTTTAAGTTCTAATGTGACTTAGTGACCATGTTAATTTGAAAACTTATATGACTGTCGAACGATTTTCAAATGACTGCCGCGCCCCATTTTCTTTTCTGGTTGGGAAAATCATCAAATTACCCCTCCCACTGCGGGTAGAGAGGAAGGGAGTGTCAGACTTCTACTGACTTAAAACCCACCCTGCTCCTTCAGTTTCCTTGCGTTCCGGGGCCGCGGTATGTCGTTAGAAGAGAGGAGGAATGAATCGATATGTTAAAATGTTCAGATATCCAAAGACCGACTTCTAGCTGTTATTTATTTACACTTTATGCACATAGGTACAAAGGCGGACTTAAGCGCTGCGGGCGTAAAGTTTTGTGTTATTATTAAGCAATGAACTCTTGAGTATAATAATTATCCTCATATGAGTAATACTGATTGACCTTATTTGAGGCTGAAATATACTGCGATAGCTCGGGGAATTTTTTCTGAAGATCTTGAGGAAACATTACTATGCCCTAGTTAAGTGGTGTGAATGCTCAATAATACTTGGAATTGTACACGCATTATTTGAAGAAAGAAGGAGCATAAACCCGGTATGTTTTAAAATCGGTTGAGCTTCGTATCAGTTCTATAATGTCTATGCAGGTGCATACAGCGCCATACACATGGTAGAACTGAAACATCATAAATCTATACTTATATAAAAGCTGGAAGGTTTGTTTGTTTGAACGCGAAAGTACTGAGTGGATTTGGATAAAATTTTGAATGAAGAGAGCCGACTTCAAGTAAAGGAAGCACTCGTGTTAGAAGAAGATTAATTATTCCAGTCCAATGCGAAAATGAATCACCGCGTAAAAAATCAAATTGTAAAAGTTCCAATAAGACACAGTCATTTTAAAGTCTGTAAGTCAAGAGATTATTTATAGGCAAGCGTGATTCATCTTCGACTTAATGGCTTACCATCAGGTGAGATGGTGGTCAAATGCGAATCTATAAAAAAATTACAAAACGACGTGACCGCTAAGTAGAAAATCGGAACATAAGGACTTGATAAAGTAAGGCAAAATAATTTTAAGAGTAGCTGTAAAAATGCTAATAACAGAACTAACCAAACACAGATCAGAAAGCGTACACCCATATAGAGTCATCATGACGCATCATAACGACACAAGTTAGAATAGTTAATACCTACTGCTTAACCATTTAAGGGAAAACAGCTTCATAATGGCAGATTGGCAGCATTGTAGTCAAATAAGTGGTAATTAGGGTTATTGCAATAATTTTATATTGTTAGGATTATTCAGAATGTAACAGGGTAGGGTACAACGGGGTAGGGGAACTCAATACAAATATCAATCACAGCTATAATCGGCATCATGTAACGAGGTGACGCAATGTTTTAATTTTTTGTTTTTATCTATATCATTATTATTTTATTTTATGACATTATTGGATTTGTATTGGAATTTATTTTATTTTATTTGTATGTGAATTTTAGAGAATGACATGAACACTAACATAGTTTATAAGACCTTTGTTTTATGACCATTATAATTATGGACAATTTTTTAAGTCTGAAATAAATATTCTATTCTATTCTATAATTATGTTCAGCAATATATGATACATATTTTTTGATAAAAACCAACATTAATCCACTTATTTCATAACCTATTTTAAAACTACTGCTGTTCATGTAGTTAAAGTTATCATTGTCAATTTTATTTGGCTAGTAGCACGTTCATGCAATTTTTTTTTAAGAGAACTATCTATTTAGGTAGAATTCACATTACTAGCAATCTTGTTAACCACTTCAACTAAGCTAAATATGATTGTGTCTGGAGTGGGTTCACGGCAATAGTATAATAGAAATCGAACCCGCAACCTTCTTTACCTCTTTCTGCGAAGCAGTTATGCAAGCGAAGGAGGTGGCGGGACGCGCGAGGAAGAGGCGGGTCTCACAGCCCTCGCGCCCCAGCCGCCGCAGGAGACGCTCCGGGCGTCGGGACTCACAGGGTGATTCCCAGCCACCTCCGGGCGGCCTGCGGGCTGCGAGCAATGGGTAGCTCGCCGCCCGACTGAAATCAGCCCTGTGTAGACGGCGCCGAGTGTTCCACGCGCGCCTCAGTGTCAGCAAAATTGTCGGGGCCCACAAGGGGGCCGTTGCCTGCCTGGGTTGCGAAATTGTTCGAAAGAGTTACCGCGGCCTCGGAACGCGAAGGGCATATGATGGAACACGGATGGGTTTTAGTCAGTAAAAGTCTGACACACCCTCCCGCTTCGCCCAGATCGGGAGGCAGTCATCGGATGATTCATTAGGCTATTGGCGTTTTGTCAGGACTGGATTACTATTGAGCCATTCAGCTTCCAGTCTAACCAGATACAGCTGTACTAGTGTCTTACATGGAGCATCTGCCTATCTGACCTCCACAACCCAGTAACTGGGTAACACGATACCACTTGGCAAGACCAGTATCAGATTTTCTGGCTTCTGACTAACCGTAACGACTGTTAAAGATGTCCAAATTACAGCCGGGACCAACGGCTTACGTACTTTCCGAGACACGGACTAATCTCGATATGTTAGGGGGTCACCCATCCAAAAAGCAACCTTGGCAAGCGTTGCTTAACCTTTAAGATCGACCTGTGCGGCTCTTTTAATTTAGCCACGAGCTCTTCAGTAATACATAATATGAAATAATGAAATAACGATGTTTATTTTGCAAATAGGTTATAAAGAACACTTTCACACGTCTTTTTTTCGTAAATGTAAACTAGATGAGGCCAGTGTTTCCTAACTGACTACTCTGAGAAGAAACACTGAAACAAACTCAGAGGTCAACGTCTCTTTTAAAGTCCAGAAAATCTGTAGTGTCTGTTAATGTCTGTGGCGCCCTTTAGAGGACAGAATCAAACAGATTTGAGCAGGCCCGTCCAAACAGTGCTCGCATTTCAAATATCGCGTAGCTCAACTTAGAACCTTAAGGAGCTGGAACGATTTGACGAACATTACCAAAGTAAGGACATTACACCAGACATTATACATATACGAAAATTTTTAGGGCACTCCAGTAGGTATAGTTTGAGCTAAACATATAGTACAAAAATGTAACATAAAAAAACTTATAAATACGATTTTACGACAACCGTTTCATGTCTTTATTTTCTCTACAATATAAACGGAGTACGCTACGAACACTTACACAATACATTTCTCGTTTATGCAAGGTTAATCCGAGAAGCTTATCTTGAAACCTTACCACCTTTATATTGGTAGAAGCCTTGCAACTCTCAGACGGCGAGAAGGTAGATATGTGATGAGATGATTTCGAATAATACTTCAGTCTATAACGTTTCTAATTTAAGCAGTGATGGCCCAGTGGTAACGAGCCCGCCTTGCGAATAGCAGATGGTGGGTTCGAACTAGGATGCCAGATGGTCGGGATTCGTCTGCATTGTCCCGACATTCCTATGATTTCAGAGTTCCGAAAAAATAACAATGCCCCGACAAAATAGAAATAAAAAATAATTGATTAAAAATCGGTTCTTTCCATCCATTTAACGACTTGCAATACCTATATTACTATTATCCAATATTGTGCGGTACATTGTAAAGTTAGCAGGCGGGCGCGACGGCGAAGGAATACATTTCTGAAACAGTATGGGCAGGTAGTATGGCAGAATTATAACGCTAATGCACGTTATAGGTTTTTGTCAGTACATATAATTGGGTGTAATACGTGATTTATATTCGGATGAGCTCGCTCTTAACCTCAATCTCGAGTAATGGTAAGCGATAGATGAGGTCTAAGATGGAAGAGCGAGCGCAGAAGGTTGCCTGTTCACAGGCAGACAGATGGGTTATATATGGTAAAGAACACAGAAACCGGCAATTCCACACCTTGGCTGTGCGAACAACAAATGTGGAGAAGTACGACCAGACGGTATATGAACGAAGTGTGGATGTGGATGGAAATGAAATTGACAGATTTTATATTGGTAACACTCACATACACCCAAATAGTTAGAGGCAGATATGAGAAGAAAATCAGATCAAAAAGGGACAACAGCAATACAATATGATGTGATTTGGTTTAATAATTTATTATGATGTGATTTAATTTAAATTAATGTAAGCTTAATATTTTTGTATGCTTTTACAGCAGAACAGAGATAGTTACTAATGACATATATTTTACCACCTATTTTACTTATGTTCACAAAAATAAATGATTGATTGATTGATTGATTGAAGCGCAAAATTGTATAAATGTAAGCAACAAGATGTGTCAATCTGTACAAGGGTCCCTGGCATTAAATATACATGCGTGTAATGAGATGTTTTAAGGATGCGTTTCCAACAGAGATGTGCGAGGATGCGTAGCGAGGGATGTGTTTGTAAAGAACCAATAGAATCGCTTCATTTACCTCGCCTCGGTCAGCACAGCTCTGGTGGAAACGGCTCAGCGGAGCCAGATTTTTGCGCATACAAAACAAGCGAGGGATGTGTGCGAGGGATGTGTGCGAGAGATGTGTTGCGAGGGATGTGTTGCGAGGAATGTGTGTTGAGAAGGATGTGTTGCGAGGTTTGCGCATCCTCGCACCAAACATTAATGCGCATTTTCACAGCTCCGCTACACATCCTCGTAGGCACATTTTCATCGCACAGCTTTGGTGGAAACCCCCACACATTTTCACAGCACAGCTAGACATCCTCGCACGACACATTTCCATAGCACATCTCTGGTGGAAACGCACCCTAAGCTCAGAGTCAGACGCAACAAGCGCTTGTACATATATGAAAAATTGCTCTACGCACCCGAGGGAATGGATATGGAGTGTGGGTGGACATCCATTGTTTCAAAAGAAACCACATCGTCCTATTCAAAAACAACCATGAGTCCCTAAAACAAGTGCATAACGCATTAAAGGAAACCTCTAGGGAAGAGCATGTGTCAAATACAAGGAGAGCTGAAGAAAATGAAACTATAGGATGACCGCTCGCATAGCAGACCTCCACAACACCAACACGTCTGATAGACTGGTAGTGAAAGGGAGATGCCAGTGTTCAGGTTTTGGAGCTCCTGCGCACACTCCCCGAGGTACAATCTGTAGAAGACTGACACTCAAGCAACGTTTCCCCGATGAGACAGCTAGAAAGCTTGTCTACCGGCGCACTATGCGGAGGCGCCTAAGAGAGCTTGGCCATACATTTTGTAAAATTCGTCTCAGGTACTTGTATTATACCTCAAACTGTAGCTAAGAAGTTAATCTACTATATTATACATAAATTATGTATGTGGCTGGTCCTGGTTTATAAAGAGCATCTAAATACGATGATTCAAAAATTATCACAAAAACATCTGGATTTTTTCTCTTTTCAGGAACATTTTCTGGTAAACTAGCAATAAAAACTATACAAGTATTATACCATTCTAAAAAGCTTATAATATATACTTTCGTCTAGTATGCATAAATATGCTATATATTTGTTAATATATTTACTAGAAATATTTATAATTTTATTATTATTATAACATATCACTTTTGCGTATCTGAAACTTTCAATTCGAGTTTTGACAGTTGCCGAAATTTGCCGAGGGTCTGTAAATGATGTCATTTGATAGTAAATTTAATAGTATTATACAGGAAAAAAAATAAGTTGCAACTTCATTGCGCAACATATGTTAAATCTATTATAACATAAAATAGTAAAAATTTGTTATAAATACGTACTTAGGTGATAATAAATTATCAATAAAACATGTCGGATACCGCATAACCACATAATGATAGTTAGTTCTTTCTACCACATTTTGCACACGTTTCAAATCAATTACTTTGTATATAAACATGTTTTGCAAAAAAATAAATCGACTTCAAAATATCCTAAAAGCACTAAAAAGTTAAATATAATAACTATACACAACAATAAAAACTCCAAAAAATTGTTAATGTTATTATAGTTTAATCGTAAGTTAGGTTAGGTTTATTTATATAGGTAGGTTATAGTATTATTTTTAACTTTTTAGTGCTTTTAGGGTTTTTTTTTAAGTAGGTTTATTTTTTCCAAAAAAAAAATTATTTGTTAATTTTTAGTGACATATTTTAATCTTATAAAATATGGGTACGCCTAGTAAAGATGCTTCTCGTATGAGTAAACGGCGTCGAACTGAAACTGAGAATGAAAAAGGAAAAAGATTATTTTTTTATTATTATTAGTGGTACACCTGGAAAGTTACAATTCCAACAAGCCCAAACACAGTTAAGATCTTATTATAGAGTGCCGGTGCCTGACTCTTGGATTTATCATCAGATCTGATGGTAGAATGGTTCTTATTGAACGCAAATGTTTCACTTGTTGTAGAAAATACCAAAATCGCTTTTCGTTTTCCTATAAAATTTTAAGAGTTCCCTCTATTTCGCCAAGATTCCATCATCAGATTGGTGACTATGGGACCAATAAGAAAGCATAGGTTTTAGAAAAAAAAAGAATTTTAAACAAAAAACGCAATGCAGAGTAAACGAAAAGATCATCAATGTAGATATATTTTTAGACTTTTGTTCATTTTTCAGAAACTGCTTATCCGATTTATCAAGAGAATTTTTCAAATCGGTTGACGAAGTTATGCCCGAACAAACATTAAAAAAATATATAAACATCCGAATTGAGAACCTACTCGTTTTTTAGAAGTCGGTTAAAAATAGGGCATCAGCATACTCAACAATTACATATTGTTTTTCGTTCGTCATTATCGTTACTAAAAGTGTACTTAACCGCCTACCATCTCGCAATGAGTGAATTCAACTGGACCTGACGCGACCTATGTCTTGTTTTAATTGAAAGTGACGGGAATTATGTTGTTGCTTTGACACGTTATATACGGGATAATTCTATAAACTTTTCCGCAGAAAATATCGCTAAGATTGTCGCAGGTGTACAAAAAAGTCTTATTACTAACTTTCTTCAACGCTACACTAAATCTGGCAGAAATAAGGAAAAATGTTGAAATCAGAATAGCGTGTGGTTGAACGTCATATTCACTGTAAATCTGGAAGACCCTGCTTGTGAATCTGAACCTTCGACATCGACACGGAAGCGAGGACGCCCTTTTAAAACCTACGAAGACAGTTCTGATAGAACACAAAGGCGTAAAAACAAGGAGTTGCTTGAAACATGTGGCCTTGATTTTACAATGAATTCATATCTTCAGGGATTGAGATCTCAAGAAGAAACAGAAGAAGCATTCATTTTCGAAATTTTACGAGTATCGCCGATAGAAAAAAGAAACTGAAATATCAAAATCTTTTTGCAAGATCTGATGGATCATACTATTGCAAGAATTTTACAAATCGATGGTGAATAAAAATTTGGTATAAGTAGTTAAGTTAAGTTGGTTCTAAGTAGGGCTGTGATGGCTCAAGCGGATAAAGTGAATACAAGCAAGTCTTAGCTGAAGAGAGTGAGTGAGGTAATTGAGCTATTTCACTCTTGACTTAAAGTTATGTTTGACCACCATCTCACTTGATGTTAAGCGATGATGTGGTCGAAGTAACCTATTCACTCTTGACTTAAAGACTCCCACTTTATAGCTATCAGGAAACAGACTCTGGCACGGAATTGGACTCCTTAGCTGTACGCTATGTAATTATATTATTTAAAGTATTTTTTCGAATATGAGACAATACGATAACAAGTTTGAGACTACAGATCAACGCCTCTACAAATGCGAATTTTAGTTGTTATCAGGGCGATCGAGTGCTCTTGACATTTCACGGTCTATTACACTATCATTCTTTTCACTCGTGGCTGCGTTCGCTAATAAGCAGTATGGTGATAAGAGGACGGACTGGTTTATTAAAACTTTTTGTACAAGTAAAATACGCCGTCACTCACTGAACAACAGTTCAAACTCTAAATTTGGCAGCGGGCGATGGAGCGCAGCATAATAGGTGTTAAGCGAACAGATCGCGTTAGCAACACCACCCTGCACTCCACTACTCAAGTAGCTGATGTTGGAGTAAAAACAGCCAAGCTGAAGTGGGAGTGGGCTGGCCTACTCTCACGAATACAACTGGAGAGGTGGGCAAAGATCGTCACCCACTAGACGCCTAAAGGAGGACAACGCCGTCGAGGTCGACCACGGCGCCGCACTATGGGACCAACCGGTATTTTCCATCTCAAAATTAGGTGGGACAAAAGTCGTGTTACTGAAACTGTTTTACATTTTAAGATGATAGAGCTATCCGATATAATAGTAAAAAAAACTACACAAAATTTTTAGGTACATAAAATTACACTCAAACTTTATACTTTGATAATTTGATATAAACTAGACTAATTGTTATGGAAGTTCAACTTAAGATATTTTCTATGTTCTACAAGGGAATGTATAAGTATTATATATTTTTAAATTGCTCAAGATTTCTAGTTAATAACTACGTTATTTTATGTTGAAAAATATGTTTTTACATAATTTTTAAATGACATAAGGAAATTTTACGTCTATTTAATTTTCAAGTTGAAGTTTCCTTGTAACCGATGGCTCCCGATGTCGAGTTTATGACATTTTTAGATACCTTACCTATTCAGTAATACAAGGAAATAAAAAAAATGTCGACCTAAATATATTTTCACACGATATTTTTTTGCGGTGACCATTTTAACCACTCGTATGATAAAAATCATGTTGCATAGTCCTTATCTGTTGTGGTAATTATAACTAGTATTAGTGTGAGAACTGTTTTTATCAATTTTCTCATTAGTTTTGCACAAGTTACTGAAACTAGGGTCCTTCCTATAAATACTCGAGTTTGCCGCGTGTTCATCAGTGTCCGGATACCTTCCTTCAGTAACTGTGAATTTGCTGAAAAAAGTTTAGAATGAGTGAATTTGTGTGTTTTTGACGCGATATATGTGCTCAGATAATAAGCGGGAAAAGTACTTCAGATATTGAAAAATATTTGTTGGACAGTTTCCATTTATCAACAACAGATGTGAACACGGTTATGCAAAGTATTCTAAGAAATTTGATTACGATTTGTAACCAAAAATGGGTGAAAGCTCAAAGAAAACAAGATCGCTTCGAGAGCCAAAACACAAATTGGTTAAATGGCGAGTTTAGAATACCATTGGATTCGTGCAGTACCCCAACATCTGAAAATCCTGACGTGACGATTTCGATTAAAACTTCACCCGTCTCAAACTGTATAGCAAATGGGGTTGCGATGGATCCTCGGAACAAAGTGAGAATAAACAAGTTTTACCTGAAGAAAATGAACAAATATTGGATGCTAATATGTTTATAGTTTCAGTTGTACCATTGAGACTATTGGATGAAGAAAGTAAAGTAGTTATATGGCAAAATCCAACAAGTTCTTCAGTTAGATATTGCAGACCCATTTCTCTAAAATTAGCAAAAGAGACTCCTGAAAAAATCTACAACTGTTGTAAGTGAACACCATATTTGGCAAACATGATTGTATCTACCTTACTTTTATTTTGTTACCTTGCGTGCACGTTTTTTTATTCTTGTATGTATACACATGTTTATGCAAATAAATGAATCTGAATCTGAATTAACTCCAACGCGAACACCTGCAGCAAACGAAGGTAACATTATAGAAGTAAGACATGAGCTGTTCATGACAATGATCGACGGGAAAGTTGCTCAAGTGTTAACGCAGACTCCATCGAGTGCTTCATGTACTGTTTGTGGAGCAACCGATCTAACAAAAGTAACTGCAAGAATTGAGAATGAAGATGAGTTTAAATACGGGCTGTCTACCTTACATGCGTGGATAAGATGTATGGAAATGATTCTGCAAATTTCTTATAACCTAGAATTTGAAAAGTGGGCTGCATCGACTCCAGAGAACAAAAAGATAAAAAAATAGAAAAAGAAGCACGTTCAAACTCATTTCCGGGAATTACTTGGTTTACACATTGATAAACCTCGTCAAGGTTCTGGAAACAGCAATGACGGACATACGGCAAGGAGATTCTTCCAAAACTATCAATATTCTGCAGAAATCACGGGTATCGATGAAGAGTTGATCAAGAGTTTAACTATACATAATTCTGCAAACCATGTCATCAGGATTTTCTGTTAACGCAGTAAAGTTTGGTGAATATACGCTGGGGACTGCACAGTTATATGTGAGTAAATATAACTGGTACTATTTATGCCATCTTCAGTCCACAAAATTCTTATACATGGTGCCAAAATAATCGAGCATTGTGCAGTTTTGCCAATAGGCCAATTATCTGAAGATGCTCAAGAAGCTCGTAATAAAGACTATAAGAAATATCGGTTACATTACGCTTGAAAGTGTTCCAGATCAGCCACAATGGAAGACGTTCTGCACATACTGTTGAATACTTCTGATCCCTATATATCTAGCTTAAATAGATCAAGTACTGTGATACCAAAAGAACTACTTAACGAAGCTAAGAAGCTTTTAGTATTGACAAGTGATGAGTAGATTAATGTTTATATTTTTCCATGGATAGTTTTTTTTTTTTGTTTAAAATTATGTAATTATGTAGTTATTAACTTGTTAATTATTTTAATTTAACTTAATGTAAGCGAATAATTCATATTAATAATTTAATTTAATTTTTGTATGAACAGTTTCAACATTTTATGTTTGTATTTTTTTACTAAATAAACATGGTGTTTAAACTAGCAGTGTTTTAATTATATAATAGCATAAGTATTCAGGAATACGTACACAAAATCTCAATTCCAAATGACATGAAACAAAAGTTATATAATTTTGAGATGGAATGCACAGGTTGGCCCCATAGTGCGCCGGTGCACTATGGGCCAGAACCGTGCGTACCGTCTCAAAAGTAGGTTTTCGTAATGTTCTATATTTAATATTTTGTTAATGCACATGTCTAACTGAATGTCCAATGCATATTATATAGCAGTAAAAATATACTATTTCTCATATTTACTCTCAGACTAAGGCTTGCAAGTTGACGCTCAAAATTATGTCAGTTATGTAGAACACAATTTCACCATTTCACATGGTCATATTTTCATTATTTTCACAGCAAATTTGTAAGTGTGATATATGGTTAGAATGGTTATGAAATACTCTATTTAAAAATAATTTAGTTAGACCATTATGTGAAAACTGGGGAGGTATAGAATTTTTATTTCAGGATCTAATATTCTATCCTTATTAGAAACTTTACATAGACTTTGACAGTTGGCAATGTCTGCCCATGTCGTAATTTTGATAGCATCACATAGAGCAGCTAATAAAGAAGTCAGGGCAAAAAAAAATTGCCCGAATCTGCCCCCCTTGAAATGAAACAAAAAATGCCTGATGCGGGGAAAATACAAAATATACCAAAAATTATTTTAGTTGTGATTGATGAGATTTCTGGATATTTAGATTACTTTTGACCTTTTTTTCTTAAATAATATTATCTATTTACTTAATCTTTAGGTAAGGTGGGAGTATTGGCTAATGTATTTTTTTTATCGTTCGGTCCGATGTGGTTTATGTTTTGTTATCACTGTGTGAATTACATGTTTATCAGATAGTTTATGTACTTCCCTATCGCGGAGAAGGAAAAGGGAGGAAATGGTAGTTAAATTTGTTATTGTACATTATATCAGTACTACTAACCACCTTCATAGATAGTGGTTAGGAACGTGATAATGACACTAGATAATAATATTTTTTCACACAAAGTTTCAGTATGATAATTATTGATATACATTGTCATTTACAAGTACTTTAGTGTGCTTTGACATAATTTAGTCTTTTAGAAAAAATTAGTACTTAGAAGTAAAACAAAATGAGTGAATTTGTTGTGCCTCGACGAGTATTATGCGAATTTTTCATTGATCATGGAACAAAATCAGAAGATATTCAAAAATACTTAGAAGGACACCACCATTTATCGTCTGAAAAAATGAATTAGTTGTAAAACGTATTCAAAAATGGCTTATAACAGTGTTTAACGATCGGTGGACCAAATCTAACCGAACTAAAGAACGTTTCTTTAATAAAAATACATCGTGGTTAGACGGTGAATTTAAGGTACAATTCGAAGAAGCACCGATGGATATTACACCTACAACATCTGTAGAACGTGGACGTCCGCCAAAGTCTTATGAAGATCTATCAGAGAAATCGAAAAAAGGAAGAATATGGAGTTGGTACAAGAATATGGACTCGAATATATACATAATGCATACGTTCAAATATTGCGGTCTGAAGGAGAACTCGAAGAAGCTACTGTTGCTTCAATGATGCGGAGTTCTGATAGAAATGAAAAAAGGATCATGAAGGAAAAATTATTGCATGAAAGTCGCAATACAACAGATTTCACGGTGGATGAAGCTTTAAGTATATTTTCAGATTTAGATCTTTCAAAATCACAATACGGATTACTACGAGCAAGTCTGATTAACAAAAACTTCGACATATTGCCATCATATAATATACTGACGAACGCCAAAAAACTGGTTTATCCTCCACCATCCAGCATTCAAATAACCGATATAAGTGCCAAAGTAAATTTACAAGATTTTATGGATCACACTTCTGCTCGCATCTTAAAGACTGAAAATGTTTACAACCCACACAACAAACAAGTACAAGAAAATCTCTTAAATTGTTTACCAAGTAGAGATGTGATGGTTCATCGGGACAAAGTGAATATAAACAAGTTTTAACAGATGAGAGTGACTTAATCTCAGATGCTAACTTATTTATGGCGTCTTTGGTACCAATAAAGTTGACTGACACAGAAACAAATGAGGTAATTTGGCAAAATCCGGCTTGTTCTTCTATTCGTTATTGCCGACCAATCCCGATGGAAGTTGCACAAGAAACGCCCGAGAAAACCAGATCAGTCGTCAGTTGGTGATATTCAGGGTCAAATTAATAATTTGCAAACTTCAAAAATAAATAAGAAGCAGCAGGTAACTGAAATAAGTCACGACCTATTTCTAACTGTGGTGGATGGAAAAGTTACACAAGTTCTAACTGACACAAGTTCTGGAGCTGTATGTACAGTGTGTGGGGCTAAACCAAGCGAAATTAATAATTTGGAGAAGATTGAATCAAAGCCAGATAATATACATGGTTACGAATACGGTTTGTCTACGTTGCACGCGTGGATCAGGTGCATGGAGTTAATTTTACATATTTCATATAACCTTTCATTTAAAAAATGGGCTGCGCGAACTCCGGAAGATAAAAAAAAAGTAAAGAAGACAAGAAAAAGCTTGTATAAAGTTTGTTTCGAAGCCGAATGGGATTGTACGTTGATAAGCCCCGACAAGGAAGTGGAAACAGCAATGACGGCAATACAGCTCGGCGTTTTTTGAGAACTACTATTGCGCTTCAGAAATTACAGGAGTTGACGAGGAACTTATTAAAAGGTTCGATGTTATTCTTCAAACTTTGGCATCCGGCATTGCTGTAAATCCAGAAAAAAATGGTGAACATACTCGCGCAACCGCACAACATGTTATGGCCGGAGCCCCATATAAAAATGAAACATCTCCTTTCAGCTATTTACTCCAATCAACAAAAAAGTTACAGATTTTTGAGACGGTACGCACGGTTCTGTCCCATAGTGCGGTAGGGGAACGACCTGAGCATGTTCGCGGGGCAAACATGGTCCAAAATTGCCCAAAATAGAGAGATTTGAAAGGAAAACGGTGAAGCCTTTGTTCAGCAGTGGGACACAACGTAGGCTAAGAAAACAAATAAAAAACACCGTACGGAGGCAGACTGTATGCCTGCAACGATCGACCTCAAGATAGTACAGAGGTGGGCCTCTGTACTATTTTTCAAAGAAAACTAGCAATGTGGGTAGATTTCACATTACTAGCAATCCTATTAACCCCTTCAACTAAGCTAAATAAGTTTGTAACAAGATTGCTTTAGTAAGTAAATAATAAATCAGATTTGTTTCTGTAAAAAATAACCCACAAATGGCCATAAGGACAACGCGATCATTCAGCGTTGATCGAAATCTCTATATTACTGTTTTATGCCAAGACCAAGGCTTTCATCCCACGCCAGTTTTTATTATGAAACTCAATGATGCTATCGTTAAATTAGAGTAAGTTCAAGACCTTGGTAATAGGCAAGGTGGCTTTTGATTTGTCATGAGGTTATGCCATAGAAAAAAAACATTAATTGTTTATGATGTGACACTGACAGCCCTTTTTTTTTCTGGGTGGGAAAATCATCAAATGACTTCTCCCGTTCTGAGTGGAAACTGAATGGCAGACTTCTACTGAATGAAAACCCACCCTGGCCCTTCAGTTGCCCTCGCTTTCCGGGGCCGCGGTATCACGTTTGAACATTACCGCAATGTCAATGTTGCCCTAAATCTGCCTCCTTTAAGTTGTGTCCATCCAAAGGTTGTCTGTAAGAGATTGCCCAGTGCGATAAGACCGAAGACATTGACATTCATTATTTGTGTCCATCTGTATATCGTAGTATAACAACGTGTAACAGAATAAACGCAATTCCTGGAAGTAGTTGGTTTAGAATCGGCTTCTGAATCGATTTCCGTCATAAAAAATAATGACGGAAAAATCTTTCATTTAACTTAAAATAGAAACACAGTACCATGACAAATGAATACAATCCTTAATTCAAGGAAATGCGCTCGTGTGCGTGTAGGCCACTAACATTGCATGAGTGTATGCGTCTGCGTAAGGATATTGTATGACGCAAATACGTTTTGCGTTTAGTAAGGATAACTATTTTATAAAAAATGTCTAGGTTTAGTTTCAATTTATTTAGTTACAGATGTTGTTTTAGACTCACAATTTAATATTCTAATTGGGGTGTCTGAGGTATTGCGCTTAATCTGTTACACCTTGTATAAATAAATAAATTTATTAATTGCAGAAGCTGTGAATTGAGTTTATTGGCGTGTAGAAAGTGGGTCCAGGCTCGCTCTTCAAGAAGCCAGGCGAAGTCCTTTTAAATACGATGCCCATAGATTTTAACCCTCTTCAGCTCAGCCTTTTTAACCGACTTCTAAAAAAGGAGGAGGTTCTCAATTCGGATGCTTGTATTTTTTTTATGTTTGTCCGCGCATAACTCCGTCGCTTGCCAACCGATTTGAAAAATTCTTATCTTGTTAGAAAGGGTATACTTTCCAAATGGTCCCATGAAAATTTTATCGAAATCGGACAAGCCGTTTCTGAAAAATCAACAAAAGTCTAAAAAAATATTTACGTTGATGATCTTTTCGTTTACTCTGCATTGCGTTTTTTGTTCGCGCATAACTCCGTCATTTACGAACCGATTTGGAAAATTCACTGACCCACTAAAAAGCATGAAAATAAAAACTTTTTTGCAAAAAATAAAACCGACTGCCATATCAAAACACTACAAAGCCAAAAATAATTTTAATTTCGGAAGGCGGTGTGAAAAAAAAAAAGAAAATACAAAACCAATAACACCGACTACCGAAATTAAAATTACACTTCTGGACACATCTATTGGCCCACCTTGTATTTTCAGTTTCGTTTGGTCCTAGCTAAAATTTTATATTAGGTCGAGCAAAAAGTTTTTATGCAGTTTTGAACCTGGCACATTCACAATTTCATTCAATAGTCTTTTTTTGAATTTCGAACACAGAATTTAAAGAAACAAAAGACAATTTGGAGCCTGTTTGTTGATATCAAACAATCGAATACTAAGAAAACTTGGTTTTATTGGTTTACTTGGATTTAATTCTTGAAAAAGTGATTGATATCTTTGCTTTTGCAACAAACATTACTTATTCTTAACATTAAGGTGAGGTTCTATCAATAATCTATGGATACTTCACCTGAAGTCGCCGCCCAAGCTGTGGCACTTATTCAGGCCGGACACAGCCAAAGAAACGTGAGTGCTCAACTTAATTTAAGTCGATCTGCGGTCCGAAATGTTTATCGGAGGTACCTAGAGACTGGCGGCTTTGTTCGTCGCCAAGGAAGGCCACGATCTCGGGTCACAACTGAAAGGCAGGATCGATTCATCGTGACGACCAGCTTGAGAAATCGTCACCTTACCTCCATTGAGATACAAAACCAACTTCGCGACTTCCACGGAGTATCTGTGAGCGCTCGAACTGTTCGGAGAAGGTTAAAAGAACGCGATATGGTACCACACAAGCCAGCTAATGGGCCCAAACTAAAGCGAGCCCACCGAACAGCGCGCCTTCATTTCGCACGCAGTCATTTAAATTGGACACAGCAAGATTGGAGCCGTGTACTCTTTTCTGATGAGTCTAAAATTGTGTTACATGGCAATGATGGAAGGAAGAAGGTCTACCGGCGTAAGGGAGAGCGTTTCGCACAATGCTGCTTTGAAGAGAGGGTTGCTTATGGCGGTGGCTCATGGACTGTCTGGGGCGGTATATCCGCGAGCGGCAAAACTCAACTTGAGGTTGTTACAGGACCACGGCTGCCAACATTAAATGCTGAAAGATACATTCGTGAGTGCTTAGAACCTCACGTGATACCATACGCGGACTATGTGGGCCCAAATTTCCTTTTTATGCATGATAATGCAAGAGCCCATGCGGCCGGCATCGTCAGGGAATATCTTCGGGATGTGAACATCACAGTTATGGACTGGCCAGCCAGAAGCCCAGACATGAACCCCATTGAGCACATGTGGGACGAGCTAAAAAGGCGTGTTAGGGCTCGTCAGCCAGTTGCCCAGACGATGCAGGAGTTGAAAACTGCCATAGAAGAGGAATGGAGATGATCCCTCAAAATTTCATTGAGCGGTTGATAAACTCTATGCCTAATCGTATAAGAGCTGTGGTAGATGCCCATGGAGGCAACACGCGTTATTAAATTAAACCTTTATTTGATAAAACATGTTTTTTATTCAAAAATTTATTGCCTTTAACAAGGCGCATATCCGACTTGTTAGGCGTAGGTCCATGTCGTATGGTATTCTGAATTCAAATTTAAAACTATACGATCGAAAAAGATGGTAAAATGTATCAGGTTTAAAACTGCATCAACAGTTTTTGTTCAATCTAGCAATCATATTTCGGTAGGGGCCATCGAAACCTAAACTCTAAGGTGGGCCAATAGATGTGTCCAGAAGTGTATTTTTGGCTTTGTAGTGTTTTGATATGGAAGTCGGTTTTATTTTTTGCAAAAAAGTTTTTATTCAAACCACTGTAATGTTTCCACTTACGTTATAACATCATTCATGGTTTAGAATTTCCTAATATTCTGATATTAAGTTATTTTTTATACAATACTTTGTTTGTTTACGTTTCTGTAAAGTCATTAGTGACAGGACTAGTTTTCTTCTTAATTCATTGCTGGAGTTAGGTTAGGTCGTATATGTAAATGATATTGTACCTCGTGATAAATTACTTTTATTTTTCTTTTCATTCTAGAACCTAATTCAAACGCTAGAAAGTTAATGTAATGAGAGAGATGACGGAGAGCGAGTCAGTCTACGCCTGGAACACAAACAGTGAAGAAGTCTGCAAGTAAAACGGCTTGTTCGCCTCCTAATACACAAGCCGTGGTCCGGACCTCCAGACGCTCTCTTCATTCTGCTGCTGAGGCCTACCGACTGAAGGCCAGCCGTCTGCAGCCACCTCTTTGTCCTGCCCTCTTTGTTCTGCTGCTGAGGCCTACCGACTGAAGGCCAGCCGTCCGCAGTCACCTCTTCGTGTTGCTCTCTTCATTCTGCTACTGAGACCATTCGTCGAAGACCACTCGTCCTGCAGCCACCTCTTCGTTCCACTTTTATCATCCACTCCATTCATAGACCCTCCCGTCATCTCTTGTGCCTTTGGATTCACATTGTATAAATTTTATAAATAACGTTACATTTCCTCACTTCGATTTCTTTTCCTGGTCATCTTCCTCCTAATTAGTTACTGCAACCTTACAATTTCCCTTTACCCAGGGAAACTGTAACGTTACAGCACGTTGGTGTCGGCTTCGAGTCTGACCAGATACAGCTGAGTACCAGTATTTACATGGCGCGACTGACTATCTGACCTCCACAAACCAGTGCCTGGATAACACGATACCCTTTGACGAGACCAGTATCTATTTCCCGGATTCTGACTACCCGTAACGAGTTTCAAAAGATGTACTAATGACACCTGAGACTAATGGTTTAACGTGCTTTCCGAAGCACGAAGGAGTCCCGATACCTGAAAATGGTCACGCATTCAACGACTGACCTCGGGACGAGATCGACTCATGCGGCTGTTATAATTTAGCCACGAGTTCCTCTAAGTAGACTTTGACACCTCCACATTCTCAATAGAAAAGTCGGTAGTATTTTACTTATCAGATTTTTGTTTTTCATGTCAACGACCCTCCCGAAATACACAGACGTTACGTAATCGTAAAACATAACAATGTAGCTAAAAGTACGGATATACAACGTGTAATTTAAAGGGTATATACATACCGAGTGCACGGCTTCTTTGGATGATAACAAACGATATGGCAAGGGTTTTCTAATCCTATGTCTACATGTGTGGAGCATATTAGAAATTCAATACATTGATACCAGAGGCCGAATTTTTCAAATTAAGAAGAACGAAGAGAATTATCGTTTTATTGGCAAGTGATGTGGAAAGTGATGACCCTCATAGTGCTGTGACACGTTTGTTATTACTGGTATTCAAGAAACATATGAAACCAGTAATTTGGGGTCAATTCTGTGAGTCACTTTTTTTGAGCTGATACTATGCATAGAGACTCCATACCAGATGTTGTCTTCAGTCCTTTTGGATAGATATGGGGTTTCCGTTTCACGTTGTAGAACTGCCTTCGTAAATGAGCATAGCCGTTGATGATTCCTCTGTCAATCCGTTACATTTTTTATTAGGGTTCCGTAGGCGAATGGCAAAAACGGAACCCTTATAGTTTCGTCATGTCTGTCTGTCCGTCCGTCCGTATGTCACAGCCATGTTATTCCGAAAATATTAACACTATACATGTAAAACTTGGTTAGTACATGTATTCTGTGAACCGCTTTCCGATTATGAGAAAAAATGTGAAAAAATATTAAAAATTAAGGGGGCTCTCGATACATGGAACTGAAACTGGAAATCTTTTTTTTATTATTCATGAAACCTATGCGTATGTGGTATCTATAGAAAGGTCTTTAAAAATGACATTGAGGTTTATGAAAATAATTTTTCATAAAGTTTAAAAGATATACGCTTCCAAAGCGAAAAAATGTATGTGTCCTCCTCTAACTTCTATAATAATAGAGTGAAAAATCTAAAAAAAATATATCTGTAGATCTTAAATGTAAACTTTCAAGGAAAATTAGTTTGAACGAGATCGGGTCAGCAGTTTTTAAGATATAGCATATTTTCTAAAACAGCAAATATAACTTTGTAATTCATACAAACACTATGAAAAACAAAGTTATTTTGCCTAGTTACTATGAACCCTTCATGGGCGAGTCTGACCCGCACTTGGCCATTTTTTTTGTAAATAGGCTCACGTTTGACCACCATCTCACCAGATAGTAAGCGATGATGTGGTCGAAGATGAAGCACATTTGCCTAGAAGTAACCTATACTCTTGACTTATACACGCCTAGGTTATAGCTATCAGGAAACACAGACTCCGGCAGGGAATTCCACTCCTTAGCCGTACGCACAATGAAAGTATTCCCAAAACGTTTTGTGCGTATGGGTGGGATGTCCACCATATAACGATGGCGCATCGCCGTTTGTATAGTAGTGCAATGATAGAACAGGCTACATTTTCGTATCCTATATTCATATCCTATACGTGACCGAATTTCTTATTGTACTGCAGGTGAACGTAGCCAAAAGTATTGCGGGCAATGTTTAATGAAAAGTAAGACAATACTGCTGGTTATTGGAATGAAAATATTAGTACAGAAACACGCGAACGATTACCTCGCTTACTGGAATTATGTTGTTGATTCTCATTTCATTGTTCTGATTTTTCTTAGTACTCTATGAATAACTATAGGTATTTCATTGCTACTAAAACAGTTTTCAGTTTTATTACTAACAAAATTCATTTTATAATTAATCCATATACTTTGGTTAAGATTTTTATCTATAGGTCTATAGTCATAGTTTAAATGATTAATTTATTGATAAATGTAGGTAAAATTCACATTACTCGCAATCTTGTTAACCCCTCCAACTAAGCTACACAACATGCTTGTGTCTGGAGTGGGTTCACGGCAATACTGTAATGGGTGGGGTTCGAACCCGTGACCTCTCGATCACAAGTTCGACACCTTATCCATTAGGCTGTGATGGACGCTTATTAACGACAGCTATGACGATTACGTGATAAGTACAGGCGAAGACCGAACCCGAACTGAGTACAAAACTGCTTCAAAAACATGGCAAAAGATCTTTCTCTCAAGGAGAGATCCTTAAATTGTTGTTATTATAATTATATGTCTTAGATTCTTTTTTACATTGTTATATATACTAGTCAAAACAAAATAAGGGCCACTTGTACATTTACATTTTAAACTAACTGAATGTTGACCTACGTTATGATAACTCATTTCTATGAGTTGTGTTATGATCTTAAGGGGCAGATATTCGATTTTCGATGATTTTTAATCCAAGATCACGTCTAAACGGCTAGTCGGTATGCTTTGAAAAAAAATAATGATAAACTAGACTATTTCCTTAATAATTTGATATATGAATATTTTAATATTTTTTTGTAAAATATTGTGTAATTTATTTTTAAAAGTACGTCTAACGCGGGCATAAAAGCGAAGATCAGGCAACAACCATTGGGTGTATTTTTATGAAACTTTCACAGTCTAAAAGATAATTTAATTGCCAATCTTTTAGTATACGGCTTTTCTTCATATTGTGTTTGGTAAAGTCATGGTGTATTATTATTCGAATAATCTAGGTGCGCAATGAATCGGGGGCTCTTGCGGGCGACGGGCGGCAGTGCATCGCTGACCACTGTCACGAGTAGACGCTAACGCTCCGCGCAAAAAATACAACATGATTTTATTCGCATAGAAGTTTAACGCCAAAATGGTTGTTAAACCCAAAACACTAAAAAAAAAACGCCTTACAATGTTAAAAATAGATTAATGAAGTAACGAATTTTAATTATTTATATAATTTACTGCCGCTATGGTCGAGTGGTTTAGGGGTTTAACTTGTGTGTGGTCGTGGGTTCGATTCCCGCGGAATGCATACTTTGTAAATTTGTTTCCACTTTGGATAGGACATTGCAGGCCTGAATCACCTGATTGTCTGATAAAAAGATGGTTCCGTGCTTCGGAAGACACATATAAGCCGGTAGTCCCGGTCGCCAAATGGCGGTCGTCAGAATAGACCACGTCAGAGGCTCTTGAGGCAGTCTAGAAACTCTGACACTAGGGTGTATGGGGTCATTAGACATTACTACCCACACGATAAGAAGAAGATTATTTATATAATCTCTATCAATAGTTTAAATTAGCATATTGGAATAAAATAAATGTGATTTAAATGTAGTAAACAAACTTTTATTTTATTGAAATAATTATGTTATTTCCTTTTAGGAGAACAACAAATAGTAAAGATTCTTGAGTCAAAAATGTAGAGACAGGGCAGGGGCGTAGCTACCGCCGTATTTGCCGTATCAATTATACGGGGCCCCCGGGCCACGGGGGCCCCCAAAGTGTGTAAGGAAAAAGAATAAAAACTTTCTAATTTATTTTATTTTACAAATGACAAAATTCTATAAAGCAATTCCTTTTTTTCCCGCCTTAAGCGTGCGTTCAAAAGTTGGCAACACTACATCGTTATGGCGGGCTGCGGGACTTCCCCGTTTTACTTACTTCATCTTCAACTCAGCGGGGAATCCCCGGGAATCCTTCATCGATATCGCGATGTACGTGTACGTTGTTGTACTTTGCATTGGATGTTAAACCACGGAGTGCAGTGCACTGTTTATTTACGCGCTTTATATAAATGTGCATTACATTGTAATTCAGTACAAACAATATTGTTCTTCTGGTTTAGCGGTATTAGTAACGATTTGTAAAAGAAATGAGTGAAAGGAAAAGAGATTATCCCAGCGGCGCTGAGAAAAGAAAAATTAAACAGAAAAGGGACGAGGTTATAAAAAAAGTGCCCAAAATTTCTTCATTTTTTCAGACACAAGATACTGTAAGTGATTTAGATTGGAAAGGTAAGTACTACACTACTACCCAACCCATTTATTAGGGGCCCGTAGTGATAAACAAGGAAATCTTTTAATTTCGGTCTGTCCATCTGTCCGTCACAAAAAGTTGTCTCCCCCCTCGATTTTCACAATTATACTGTTTTTAGGGTTCCGTGCCTTGATTAAAAAAAACAAAATTCTAACTTATCTATAGGATCGATTTGTTTTGTTGTTTGTTTATCAGTCCGTATCGTATCGTTAATTGCGTGTTGAGAACTTCAGATGTGCAGACTCGCTTTCGGGTTCTCGTTTTGTATGGCCACTACAAGGTGTATAGTAATGCACGGACGGGCTGCAGGTGATTTTGTATCTACTAATAGGTACGAGCACAATCCGCGTAGAATCTGTGTGCGTCTGAACTGAACACTCTCTAACTGTGACCCTTAGTAACGTTATTTATTTATATATAACTCTTTTTAGTTTAGTATCAAAGCATTCGTATTTATTTTTTAACAATTACTCGTTTATTTTTAGATTCTTCTGAAGCATGTTCTTCGTCACATATCCATCCGGTAATAGAAGAAAGCCAAGCACATACTTTATCGGATGTCCATCCAGAAATCGAGGAACCCCAAGTCAACGATTCTGATATATCTGCAGATAATGCAGATTGTAATATAATTTCATCAGATAGAGGAAATTTTGGTGACAATTTAACTGAATGCGAACGAAAAATAATTTTTAAATTGGGTCCATTTAAACCACAAGGACCATTTCCAAAAGTTTCAGAAAATAACCGACCTTTTTCAGCTTATTATTATTCATATTTCAATCAGGCAAGCATAAAAATTATAAGACCATGGTTATGTTATTCTAACGTTTTAAACAAACCGTACTGTCACTTCTGTTGGTTATTAGCAGATCGTCAAAACAAATCGTACTCCTCTGCTTGGGTTAACGGTGTTTCGGTTAGAAGCAATTTCACACAAACTATTCTTGACCATGAAAAGTCACAGCAGCATATTAGTGCCTCACTCTCTTATAATAATTGGTTGCAAGGAAATACCATCGATACTCTATTGAAAAGTGAAATCGATAGTAAAATTACATTCTGGAGAGATGTACTGCATCATATAATTAATGTTATAATTACTTTAGTATCTTGTAATCTACCTTTGAGGGGGCATGATTCTGATTCTGGCAATTTTATGGCAATTTCACGTCTGCTATCTAACTATGATGCAACTTTAAAAGAACTTTTTCTAAAACCGAAAGGTGAAATAAATTATTTAAGCCCTACGATTCAAAACGAAATTATTAGTTTGCTTGGTACTAACGTTAGGAACAGTATTATCTCAGAAATTAAAAAAGCTCCATTTCTGACAATAATTCTGGATACAACACAAGACTTGTCAAAAATTGACCAACTATCTGTAGTTTTTCGATATATCTCGGTTACAGAAAATGATGATAATGTGCCTAAAGAAATAAAAATCTGTGAGTCCTTTTTAGGATTCATAGCAGTAACCGATTGCAGTGCTGCAGGTCTGAAAACTGTCATTTTAAATTTGACTAAAGAATATGGAATTGATTTGACTAAATGTAGAGGACAGGGATACGATGGAGCAAATGTTATGTCGGGTGTGTATGGAGGATTACAAACCCTAATAAAAGAGCATGCTCCAAATGCCGATTATGTTCATTGTGCTGCGCACGCTTTAAACTTGGTTTTGAACGATGCTGCGAGACATGTTCGTGAAGTATCGACTTTTTTCGATAATTTAGAAAAAATATATACTTTTTTTGGCAATAGTATAAAACGCTGGGCTATGCTAAGTGACGATTCATCTGAAAAATATTTGATTACCCTTAAAAAGGTATGTCCTACCAGATGGTCTTCTAGGAACGACGCTTTATTAGCAGTAAAGAAAAATTTTTTACTAATCATGAAAACTTTGTACCAACTAAATTTAATTTCAAATAAAAAAGATGAACGTGAAGAATGTAAAAGTATAATTAATATTTTAGAGAGTTTTGATTTCTTAGTGCTCGTTACATTTTTTTCTTCACTATTTGAAATTATTAATCCTGTTTCTAAAGCTCTACAGCATGATAATAATGACTTACAGAAATCTAGTATTTTATTAAGTAATTTTTTTAATAGACTGTGCCAATTAAGAAATCAGAATTCATTTAATAGTTTGCTAAATGAATCCAAAGATTTAGCAAAAAAGTGGGGGGTAACAACTGTTTTTAAAAACAGTAGGCGAAAGATAACGAAGCGTTTTTTTGATGAGTTATCACAAGATGAGAGAATTTCCGACCCGGAATCCTATTTCAAAGTCAATGTATACTATTGCTGTTTAGATATATTAATTTCTCAAACTAAAGAAAGATTTCAGAGCCTTTGCAACCTGAGTAGTATATTCGAAATATTACAACCGGAGAAACTCCTATCTTCTTCAAGCGAAGAGATATTAAACGCTTCCGGAAAACTGTCTGCTAAATACAGTAAGGACATCTCACTTAATCTTTGTGACCAATTAAAGGCTCTAAAAACATGCTTAAATTCTGAAATTAAAAAAATTTATTCCATTAAAGAACTCATTGAATTATTGCTAGTAAAATTCAATAGTCTTGCATCCAGTTTTCCCGAGGTAATCACAGCATGCTTTTTATTCTTGACCCTTCCAGTTACAACCGCAACGGCAGAAAGAAGTTTTTCAAAATTAAAACTAATAAAAAATTACTTAAGAACTTCGATGGGACAAGAACGGCTGTCAGACATCTCACTATTGTCCATAGAGGCAGAAACTTTAGAAAAACTAAAATCATCATCAGCCATAAATGATTTAATAAATCAGTTTGCCGATAAAAAGGCAAGGAGAGTGAATATTTAAAATTCGATTTTTATTTGTAAAATGGGTAAATTATGTGATAAATAAATATTACTTCTCACAATATTTTTTTTCTTTTGTGAAAAATCTTTACCTCCATATAAGGGCCTCCAAAAAAATTTTTATACGGGGCCCCGACAAGGCACGCTACGCCACTGAGACAGGGTGAATATTGAAATGTAATTTACGAGTAGGTAACCATATTGGAGCGTAGTAAGGACAGTTCGATTAGAGTTTCCAAAATTACTTGAGTGTTGCTGATATTGGAATAGTTGTAGGTATAGCTCTTGATACGTAAGTAGCATGACCTTGAATGCGGAGATCTAATATTTAGTAGGTGCTTACTTAAAATTATTTTTATTTTATTCAAATTATGTTTTTTTTTTTTGGAGTATATCAAATAACTTAGATTCTCGCCGCGAAAATGCAGAGACGAGGTAAATATTGCAATGTAATAGCACCATACTACAGCGTAGGTACTAAGGGCAGTCCGGATTAGAGTATCAAAAAATACTTGAGAGCTGATATTGACACGAGTTGTAGGTATAGGTCTAGGGTAGGTACTTATGTAGCATGACCTTGAATGCGGAGATCTAATGTTTAGTAATTTTTTATTTCATTGAAATAATAGTGTTTTTTTGTGGTGAGTACGAGGTGAGTATTTAACTATAATGTAACCATACTACAGCGTAGTAAGGACAGTCCAGATTAGTTTAAAAAATACTTGAGTGCGGTTTTTGACATAGTTGTAGGTACTTATAGCTAGCTATGGTACGAAAGTACCTTGAATGCGGAGATCTAATGTTTTGTTTACGCACAACTCTCCAATATTCCAACTTTCGCCCATATGGTCAATCCTACTTTCGCGCCCGTGCTTATACTTACCTAAATTTAATTTATATTATATAACTCGCTTTATATTATATAGATCGCATCGAACTTCCTGAGGTTACGTTGACATCCACCCTTAATTTTTGTCCGTTTATCGAGGCTAAGGCTCAATTGGCTGCCAAAAAGTTGGGAATCCTAGTAATAACACCCTAACTATTGATGATAATATAATAACATTAGATTCACAAGTCGCCACAGAATTTGAAAATTTTTTCACTGACATACCCGTATCGACAATCAAGTCGCTAAAATCATCTGCTATTGCTGCAGACACATTACTCAAAAAAAGTGTTCCAGTTTGTAGTTCAGAGTTTAAATTCCAATATGTTACTTCTAATGACATCATCAAAACTTTTAATTCTTTGAATGTTAAAAAGGCTGCAGATCTGTGGGGTAATTCTGTTCATGTTACTAAGTCCATTATACACATTATAGCTCCTACATTAGGAATCCTAGTAAAATTTACGTTACCTCATGTTAGACAAGTGAATACAAGTGTATCAATAAAGGGCGAAATATTGAAACCCGAAGATACCACAGTTTTCTTGGGCATAACTTTGGGTGCGAAGCTTCAGTGGGGCCCCCATATAAATTGTCAAAATAGCCAAGTTCTGCAGCATATGCCGTTAGAAAAATACGTGGATTAACTGATACCGAAACAGCACGTTTAATCTACTTTAGTTACTTTCACAGAGTGATCTCATACGGCATTATACTTTGAGGAAACGCCGCCGACATTCATATAATATTTGTATTACAAAAATGGGCCATTCGTGCAATTTATAAATTAAGTCCTAAGCACTCCTTAAGAGACAAATTTAAAGAGATTAATATTATGACTCTGAATGACTCTGACTATGAATATTAATCTCAGTATATTTATGAGAATCTCTTGTATGCACACAAAAATATTAATCTTTTTAAAAAATACAGTGATATTCATAGTGTAAATACAAGGAACAAAGACACATATGTCATTCCTAAAACAAGGAAAAAAGATTGGTGGATCGTTTAGATGCCAATGTATACGTTTTTATAATAAAATTCCTAGCCATATTCAAGAACTAAGTATTAATAAATTCAAATTATTTATAAAACGTAAGCTATGTCAGAAAGCTTTTTACACAGTTACAGATTATATTGAGGACAAGAAGGCCTGGGAATGAGATGCTCCAGTGATATACGTGTGCCTTTTCTATTTAGTTTTAAAATTTTGACTGATGATTTATTTTCGATTGATTAGAATATTTGCGTTCTCAAGTATTGTATATCCTTATAATCAATAAAGAGAAAAAAAAAGTATTGTATATACCTATTAATTTTGTTTTTGTTTATTGTTTTTTTTTTATATACAACGTGTAACGGAAACCCCATATCTATCCAAAAGGGCTGAAGACAACATCTGGTATGGAGTCTCTATGCACAGTTTCAGCACAAAATAACTGACTCAAAGAATTGATACCAAATTATTGGTTTCATATATTTCTTGGATACCAATCATAAAAAACGTGTCACAGCACTACGAGGGTCAATAACTTTCCACGTCACTTGCCAATAACACGATAATTCTTTTCGTTCTTCTTAATTTGAAAAATTCGGTCTCTGGTATCAGTGTATTGTAATTTATAATAAGTTCTACACACGTAGACTTAGGATTACTAAACCCTTGCCATATCGTTTGTTATCATCCAAAGAAGCCATGCACTTGGTATGTATATACCCTTTAAATTACACGTTGTATATAAATATAATTATTTCATTATTGTACTTGTGAGGACAATGTAGGTTATTTATTCTACCTTCGTAGTTTTTACTTTCACTATAATTTCTTTAGTGATGTCAAGCAGTTTGAGTACTTGTGTGGCCTACCCAAATGGCCTACTTTGGTATTGTTCGTCAAATTGTTGAGCTCCTTAAATTCTAAGTTGAGCTACACGATAACTGACAAATGCTTGCACTGACTGGACAGGTCCGCTCAAATTTGCTTGGTTATTTCCTCAAAAAAATACCACAGACATGAACTTACATGCTTCTCATATACAAATACAAATTGTCTGGACTTTGGAGACTTTGACTTTGACAAAGAGACTTTGACCTCTGATTTTGTTTCGGTGTTTCTTCTCAGGGTAGTCAGCTAAGAAATACAGGCCTCATCTACCTAAACTAAACACGCAAAAAAACATGACGTGTAAAAGTGTTATTTATAACCAATTTACAAAATAAATATTTAATTTCATTTCATTTCAAAAGTGAGACGGTACTTCACACCGGAACAGCTGCTCAACCTCTATCAAGCGCAAGTTCGGTCGTGTATGGAGTGCTGCTCTCATCTCTGGGACGGATCTGCCAAATACCAGCTTAATGCACTTGAGTCTATAGAGAAACGGGCCAAAAGGCTCATCGGCAACGAGAAACTGGTCGAGACAAAGGTCCAGAGCCTAGAGCATCGGCGACGTGTTGCAAGCCTATCAGTTTTCTATCGGTTACATTTCGGGGAGTGTGCGATGGAATTGCAGTCTTATTCCACCAAGCCCGTTCCATCATAGGACTACAAGACAAACGGTGATGCGCCATCGTTACATGGTGGACATCCCACCCATACGCATGAAACGTTTTGAGATTACTTTAATTATGGGTACGGGTAAGGAGTGGAATTCCCTGCCGGAGTATGTTTCCTGATAGTTATAACCTGGAAGTCTTTAAGTCAAGAGTGAATAGATTACTTCTAGGCAAGCGTGCTTCATCTTCGACCACATCATCGCTTAACATCACGCAGGTTACATCAACAGGTTAGATTATGGTCAAACGCAAGCCTATAAACTATTAAAAAAAAATTTCTCTCTCTCTGCTCTGGCTGTATACAAAAGGGAAAAACTCAACTCAGCATGTGGAAAATGAGGACATGATTGCTGACAAGTAAATTCATACTTATTTCAATATTCCGATTTCAATGTTATTAAAACTTTATTATTTACGAGTATCAAATGAGTCTAAGTAGCGTAGCCACATAGTCATTTTTATATATATAGATAGATAGAATTACTTGTCTAAATACACATAGTAGTTTTCAATGACCAGACAATTAAAGTCCAGAAAAAATTTGGATGGTGATAATAAATCAGGCAGTACAGTCTTTACTATTTGAAACGTATGGTTACCTTACGAAATTTCGAACTTGCGTTGCGGGGGTGCATTGCGCGGTCGCGGGGAGTGACGCAAGCTTCTCCCCAGTCGCTCAAGGTCGCTGCCATGTAATGTCGCCTTAAGTGGTTGAGGAACGATAACAATGAAGTATGGGCAATATTGTGGTCGATGGTACGATTTGGCTGATATTTTATCCCGCACCTTTTCAAGTGGGTATTTTTGTTTAATTTTTGTGTTTTATTTCAATCAGTTTAACTTCAGTTTGCTGTGTGTTACGGTTGTTTTTTGAAGTTAAGCGTGCAAATCGATCGTTTAACTGTACAATGCCAAGAATTCGACACCATATGGACAACGCTACTGCTATTAGAGCCGTAGCAATGATTGAGGGTGGTCAATCGCAACGTTCCGTGTCTCTGCAGTTAGGATATTCACGAAGGGCTGTTCAAAACTTGTGGAACCGGTACCAGGAGACCGGTGGTGTGTCTCGGCGTCGTGGCTCGGGAAGAGTACGTGCTACTACTGCCAGCGAGGATCGGTACATTCGACTTTGTGCAAGACGTGAACGAACTGTTACAGCGCGCACTCTCCAAAATCGTACAGCCGGACTACAGGTACAACTGTCAGTGACCAAACTATACGCAATCGCTTGGAAGAAGACCTGCAACATTCAAGAAGGCGAGTAATTCAAACTAAACTGACCGGGAGCCAGCGTGCAAACCGTTTAAGATTTGCGCGTCAATATCTTGAATGGGGGATATGGAGGAGTGGCGTAACGTGCTCTTCACGGATGAGTGCAAGGTGAAGTTTTCTAGTGACGATCGACGTGTCAGAGTGTGGAGAAGAAGCGGTGAATGATTTTCTGATCCTTGCATACACGAATGTGACAGATTTGGTGATCCCAATGTCATGGTCTGGGGCGGAATCAGCTTACAAGGCAAAACTGGGCTTGTTTTTCTGAACGAGGGTACAGTAACAGCACAAAGTTACATCGAACATGTTGTCAAGCCCTATGTTATATCGTTTTCACAACGAGCAGACGACGGCTTCATCCTAATGCAGGATAATGCACGAGCACACACAGACCGAGCGACCATGTCTGTCTTAGAGGAAGCCAATATTCAGGTTTTGCCATGGCCTGCCAACAGCCCCGACCTAAATCCGATCGAACACCTTTGGGACCAGCTGAAACGGCGAGTCAGAGCAGCTCAAGAGGATGTACACACCCAGCGCCAGTTGATTGACCTCCTGAAAAGGTGTTGGAAGGAGATTCCTGACGAGAACATCAGACACCTTATTGAGAGCATGCTTTCGAGGCTTCGAGAGTGTGTTTTAAAAAGGGGAGGACATACTCGTTACTATCCCCATAAAAAGCAACTGTACATTTTGTGATTTTGATACTGAACTTTAACTTTAAAGTTTACGTTTAAATACCCGTAAATATGGCGAAACCTAAAAATTATGATTATGTCGTTAATTTTTTATTTAATCATATTAAAATTAATTTTATTTGATGAAAAAATAGTTGTTTGATTTAATTTAAACACCCCCAGCATCGTAAGCTTGACAAGAATTAAATTACGCAGAAAAATAGTGTTGGCCCTTATTTTGTTTTGAGTAGTATATTTGTTTTGAGAATTTAGTTTATTATTTATGTATTGTATACGAATTTATTTTCTCCTTCTATGTCAAATCCATCCAAAGGTTGTATGATAAGCAGTGATCGGAATAGGTAGAGCTATTCAGGTTCATTGACCGTAAACATTGGTGTTAATATGGATATTCCACGGGATTCCGACTGCTACTACGGGATTTAATTGAATGTCATTATTTTTGTCAATATATATAAAAATGCTTTATGTAAGCCAATAAGCGCATGAGCGACGTTGTAAATTTTTCAACTGTAAATGTTTTTGTACAACTTCGGAATAAAAATGTTTAAATGATTGTTGATTCTTGAATAAGAAATTGTTACGTAAAAAAAATAGTGGTTTAATGAATCAAGTTTATCTACTTATTATACTATCCTTAATCTCGTCCTTCTTATATTTACCCGTCAGAAAGGAAGTGTAATCTTTCATTAGTCCCGAAGGCGAGAATAGTTTTTTTATAATTTTACTACTTAAAAACCAAATCCCGGGACTCGGGGAATATCCATATTATTCTAACCTATAGCAAGTACATAAAACAGCTCTACCTATTCCGATCTCTGATGATAAGAGTTCAGACCGCCCGATTGTATCACCCTTTTTATGTTGTTAAGTCCTTATTTGTTTTCTGTTATAGTGTACAATAAAGAGTAAATCGATATTTTTTTGTAAAGAGAAATGAAATGTACGCGTGGACGAATGTGAACTTCGCCATTGTAACCAAAGTTTTAGCAACATTGTTTTTTAACAGTGTTTCAATTTTTGGTGTACAATAAAGTATATTCTATCTATCTATCTACTTCTCTATAAGTACATACGTCAATCAACTACATGTCAAGTCCAAACATGACGTATCACAGCACTACAAGAACATCAACTTATCAGGCTCGCGATAAAAATACTAGCGAGCCTATTGAGAATAATCTAAAGTATGTGCTTATATTGTACAAACGGTACAACGGAGTAGCATTAAGTCATGGTCGAATTGACTACAAATTTACAAATTACTGTTGGAAGTGTAACGCTGGCCATCTAGAGAATGTACTTCAGATTCAAATTTAAAAGCTAGTGTTCGTTCTGTTTGTTACTCGGCAACTATTTTTCCATGAAAATAATGTCATGTGTAATTTTATAATATATTTCACTTCTTTCCAACTGTGTTTATCACTCTACTCCGCTTGAAAATAACAGGTTATGGGCCCAGTACGCTTCCACAGCGCTTAAAAATAACAATTACCCTTTTAGTTAAATTAGAAGAGGACACTTAGCATGCTACTGTTGTAATCTCAGTGGTAGTTAATCTAGAAGAGTTAGTGTCTTCTATATCCGTACTTCCATATAATGATACCATTGACTCTGACTTTACAACGTAGTACCGAAAGACATTTGCATTTTATTTTTATAATTTTTTGGGACATAGTACATGCGTATGTGATTATTTGACCCTACTGTATACTGACATTGCTACTTTAATTTGACATTTATTTATATTTTCTAATTTGATTAGACATTTATTTAAAATACCTATTTTAATTTTACTGTTGAATTATTCCATTAAGAGCTTTGCAACATTAATTATAGTGATTATTTTTATTTGATTTTCTAATTTGTATAAAGCCACTAATCTTTATAATATACAAAATTGCTGTGCCCCACATGGTCCATGTCAACTATTACCTACATATTAAGATCTTGTTTACACAATATATTATTGCAATAAAGATTGAATTGAATCGAATATATACTAATTTTATAAATGCGAAAGTGTGTTTGTTTGTTTTTTTTTTAAGTCAAAACCGAGCAACGAATCGATGTGTTTCTTTTTTATATAGAGATAGTGGAAAAGATGAGTGTGATGAGTGACACAGGCTAAATTTTTTACTAAAAATAATCTTGACGCGAGCTAAGCCGCGGGCATCAGCTAGTTCATTTCATATAAGCGTCCATAGCAACTTTACTGAAGGTGAAAATACGATAAACCATTAAAAAATATGCTATAATAAGATCTTTATTATGGTTATCCATCCAAAAAGTATCTAAAATCAACCAAAAACCGGAAATTGTAAAATAAACAATAGGTATCTGTAGAAAAAAACAAACATTAGTTAATTAAGGCTAACAAGTTAATTAGTATGTTATAGTGAGAAACCACAACCCCGAAAAGCAAGGGCAACTGGAGAAAGAGGGTTGACTTCTAGCCAGGCAGCGTCTGAAACTCCCTTCAGCTCCATCCAGAGCGAGAAAAGTCATTTGAAAATTCTCGCCCCGAGAAAAAAAAGGACTAACAAATCATACCACAATAAACTTCACAACTTGACTGCAACAATAGCTTGTTAAAACTAAAAGCATCTTTAGTATTAACGTAGAACGAAACGTTACGGCATAGGCTTACGAATGACCTCATTATCATAACAGAGCTAGGTGAATGCCTTCTGAATATACAGCTAACAACATCAGCATAGCCGTTTATTTTAATACAGGACATAAATCTTGAAGATATTCAGTTATTTCGAAAAGCGTTTAAAATCAGAATAGAAAAAACAACGTCATCACCTGATGATAAGCGATGATGTGGTCGAAGATGAAGCACGCTTGCCTAGAAGTAACCAAATCATTCTAACTTAAAGAACTCTGTCAGGGAATTCCACTCCTTAGCTGTACGCACAATGAAAGTATGTTCTGTGCTTTGTTGGAGTCAGATTCTAGTCTAACTGGGTGTTGCTGAGTGTTTTTGGAGCGACTGCCTATCTGAGCTCCACAACCCAGTAACTGGGTAACACGATACCCTTGGTAAGACTGATGTCAGATTTTCTAGCTTCGGACTACCTGAGACGAGGTTAATCGAATGAACAAAAATACAAGCATGCTATTGATGAAGATGAGATAAACTAAAAAAATATAAAGCTGCGTCTACGCTAGGCGAGCCGAGCACGAGCCGAGCACGAGCGGAGCCGTTCGCGGCGTCAAGTGTGGACGTACAGACGCCAGCACATGAAGCTACCCGAAACTGTCAAATTTTCCCAATCAACCTTGAACTTCATTTCTTTAACGATAAAGTTGAAAATCTATTAAAGAAATATGACAGATTGTTGTAGCTTGATGGGCTGGCGTCTTTACGTGAGCGCGAAGCAAACCCCTTTGTGTTCGTTAAAAAACCGACAACGTACAGACGCCAGCACATGAAGCTACCCGAAACTGTCAAATTTTCCCAATCAACCTTGAACCTAATTTCTTTAACAATAAAGTTGAAAATCTATTAAATAAATTTGACAGATTGTTGTAGCTTGATGTGCTGGCGTCTGTACGACGCGAGCGCGAAGCAAATCCCTTTGTGTTCGTCAAAAAATCGACAATTGGCGGTGCACAGCCGAGTACGAACGTAATGCTCGCAGCGCGCTCGTTCGAGGCTTGTAAGTCGGTCCAAACTAGACGAATTGTGTTCGGCTCGTGCTCCGCTCGTGCTCGGCTCGTGATGGGCTCGCCTGACGTAGACGCAGCTTTAAAGAACTAAGTGAACGCTTAAGAAAATTCTTCTTCTAGACGATTGAGTGTTCCAGGCAAGTTTTGTATCGAAAAGACGCATTTTTTGTGTTATTTTTTTATGTTTGTAATTTTCTATTGTATATTGCTGTGTGTGTTTATCTCCGAATAAATTTTGTGCAATTTTAATAATTATCATACTTTATTATATCGTCGGAGATTGTGTCTACGACAAAAAAGTGCACAAGCAGTCTTTCTTTCAAGTCTCCGGAATCGCTTGTATCGTAAACTAAGTGACGTTTAACAAATGTATTGGAAATTTGTATTCATCTAGGCATTCAGGACTCAGTTTAAAAACACCAGCTATTGTGAATTCTTAAACGGTATGTTTGAACTGACGACGCGCATCGAAACCTAAACAAACGGACAGACATTTGAATAAGTTATTGAACGATCTTTCAAGGTTCTTCCACTATTGTCAGTTTTGCGAACCCTGGCAGAGGACATCAAATGTGCTTGCGCAAGTTTTATTTAATTTATAACTTTCTACTGTCACATTTCGGAACGCGCCTCTAATGGTATAATTATGTTATTATCATCATATTTCCGAACGCATCTTACATATTAGAATACAGATTCCTATTTGACCGCAGTTTTTGAGCCAACCATATCGCTTCCCTCCTATCCAATTCCCACAAATCAGAGAAGAGATGTTCACCGCACGCGCCACTGATTGGCGCATTCATCGCTAACCAATCATCGCTCAGAAGCTATGATTCGCAAGAAAAAAAGTATAATTACCTCCACCATGTTGTGTCTACTCGTCTTCATCAAAAAACCACCGTGAAGTTATTAACCCGCGCCGCGCCGAGATAATTAAACTGCTAATATATCTATAAATCTAAAACTATCAACTATCCGTGCTGGTAACGACCGTCGAATGGTAATAGAAGGAAGAGATTCAGCACGAGTGTGATGGATTATTCAAATAATTTCAGTTGGTTTATTACATTAACTCAAGTTTATTTCTTTAATTGAACACAAATTAAAATATCACTATAATAATTATAACCTTTTTAACATGTGATACACAAAATTTAACTATTTATTATCAAAACATTGTAAACACTATTACGAAACCTATTTATAAGATAAGAGTTTAAACTGTTCTTTCATTGTTGTCTTGTATAACAGAATATTTAAACGTTATTTAAAAAATAACGTTGCTTGTTTACTAATTCTGTCATCGTAAGACTAATATGTAATTGAACTAATTAATTTCAACATATTTACTGTATTTTTATATCATTTAATCATAGTTTAATGTTAAAATACAAAGGTTAACAAATCTGTTTTAAAATCGTACGATATGACGTCACTTGTTTACCACTGTGTATAAAAGCCGCCGCTCAGTCGTTCTAGACACAGTCAGTCACTCAGTCGCTCTGGAGCAGTCACACCGAACGGACCTAAGTTAAGTGAACTTGTGTTGTTTCTAACTTTTATTAATATTTTTATGTGTAGAATTGGTATAAAAATCCTATCGTATTGCTATTGTATTTGAATATAAATGAATTATTTTGTATTTGTTACTTTAATGTGACAGTGTTATTAATTGATAATTGTGTGATAATTTAATGAACATTTGGTATTAATTCTATAAATAACTTGACTTCTATAATATGTAATGGAGTAATGAAATAGTAGATACACAAGTAAATAAAGCTAAAGTTATAACGATAGTAATCACATTGTGGTAATATTGTAAAGTACATATAGTGAATTGATGTTTATGTGAAAATGAATTATGTTTTGAAAAGAGTAACTGTGGAGTTTCTTGCCGGCTCTTCTCCATAGATAACTACCTTCCGAACCGGTGGTAAATTAATAAACTGATATTGCTATACAGACTACTAATTATTTCTATAAAACACCTAGTAATCAGGGTAATACCGATTAATAGGTAATTAATCAGTAAATACGTAATAAATAGATATTGATAATTAATTAATTCTAGAAATAACAACATTCTCTATATATCTTTATATCTATATATCTTCCATTTCTGACATCAGAGGTGGGATTGTTCACAGCCCACTTATTTTGTTTCGGTTTATTGAGTCTTGGTTCATAGTCCATGTGATTTTATTTTAAGAATAAAATATTCAAGTACCCTCGTACTTGAATATAGGTCACGATTGTCCGATTGTTTTCTAGTTACTCTTTTCAGTTCTAGTTTTGGTTAACTATACATTTGATTTAGGCCTTGATGTTATTTCAAGTAGAGGGTACATGTATGTCACTATTGCCCTAATTCTAATGCATTGTGTGAAAAGTTTCAGAATGGATCCCGCAATATTGGAAGGCCTCTTCATCCGTGATGCTGTCTCGGGCTATTGCCGCCGTTCAGATGATGATTTGGTGCTTCCGGACCTTGATCCAGTAGCCAGTGACAGCAATTCAGCCTGATGGTGCCATAACATCAAGGAACCTTGTGAATAACCTTGATGGACCAGCATGAAAACAGTTACAAAAGCCGATGATAACGGGAGTCAAGTAAGAAAAAAAAAACAATTAAATAAGTTTGAACCAATTTTAGCAGTAGTCAAATTAGGTTATTTTTAAGCGTATCACAAGTAGAACGATATGTATTCACTGTAACTAAATGCCTTAGTATGTTTTGTAGTATGTTTGCAGAATAGTCAGATTGGCCGAACGGTCTATGTATAATTCAAGGATTGGTAATCACAATGATACAAACATTTACCGTTTTCTTTCCTTTGCGATTACCAAATCATGTTAAATAATAAGTAACCTTTATTTTGCTACTACCAAGTTTCTGTTCTAAAACATGTTAAAAAAAAATTAACTTAATAACGTCACTTTTTTTTTCTCTCGATAATTTGATTTGGATGAGGCAGTTGTGTATTAAAGCAGATACCTGCTGTCCAGATCCGTTAATAAAAATGAAATTCATTTCATTATGACGAACTGAATTTGGAATTGAACTGAATTTGGAATTGAACTGAATTTGGAATTGAACTGAATTTGGAATTGAACTGAATTTGGAATTGAACTGAATTTGGAATTGAACTGAATTTGGAATTGAACTGAATTTGGAATTGAACTGAATTTGGAATTGAACTGAATTTGGAATTGAACTGAATTTGGAATTGAACTGAATTTGAAATTGAACTGAATTTGAAATTGAACTGAATTTGAAATTGAACTGAATTAATATGAATTAAATTAAATCTAAATAAATTAAATGAACATGAATTGAATTAAATCTAAATAAATTAAATGAACGTGAATTAATTTTATCTAAATAAATTAAATGAACATGAATTAAATTAAATCTAAATAAATTAAATGAACATGAATTGAATCAAATCTAAATAAATTAAATGAACATGAATTAAATTAAATCTAAATAAATTAAAAATTAATTAAATCTAAAAAAAAAAAAAAAATAAATTAAATTAAAATAAATACAATAAATTAAATTAAAATATTATTTAAAAAAAATTAAAATAAATACAAAAAAAAAATTAAAAAACATTAACAAATACAATAAATTAAATTAAAAAAAATACAATAAATTAAATTACAAAAAAATACAATAAATTAAAAAGTACTGTAAATAAATTAAACTAAATACAAAAAATAAATTCAATAAATTAATTAATATAATAAAATAAATAAATACTGTCGGTCATAAAATTCATTAATACTTATGTCTTTTCAACTAGAAATAAAAGTGAATTTACACTTAAAATGGCTAACGTTTCCCTCATTCTTCTTCTTCTTCACCCTTTGGCAATGTAATATATAGTTTTGGAGCCATTAAACTATTTGTAACTGGTCACAACGACGTTTTCTATTTACTCTAGAAAATTTATGTAAATTATTTTTGACGAACATGTATATTTCGTATATATATATATAATGAGGGAACTGTTAATATTTTAGTATCTTTAAAGAGTATTTTGCAACTGTCTGGAACTTATATACCGATGTTGAGGTAACCAGGCCGTGATATGCTGTTAAGACTGTTTGATTTGTTATTTTACTTAACATATGCAAGGCATATTAATTTTTCTTTAATTTAGTACACACATTGTAAATATGTTTATGCCATTTTAATGTGCTTTCTATATTTAATCCGAGAAATTTCGTCACTTTGGTCTCATTAATAGTTTTGTCATCGTAACTAATTGAAGTTCAGATTCCGGAAAAGCCTCTGTTGGAAATTCATTATAACTGTCTTGTCTAGATTTATTACCAAAATTATTATTCTGTAGCCAATTTACATCCGATTTTATGCTAGAATCAATATCCGTCTCTAGTGTACTTAATTCATCACTATTAAAAAGTAAAGTACTATCGTCTCCAAACTAGTCATTGGATAAATGGAAGCTGTTGAAAAGTCATTAGTGTAACCAAACGTTACAGTTCTCTGGTCAGATTTGAAAAATATATGTTTTTTTTTTCACTACTCCTGACTACTACAGTTATTTGCTGCCTATTACTAAAATAAGATTCGATTAAATTTAATACGTTTTCTTTTGTTCCATATTCGTTAAGTTTATTTACTAGTATTTTATGATCTACGCGATCAAAAGCTTTTGACATATCCATGTAAAGCGCTAGAGTTGGTAGTTATTTTGTCGACTCTGCTGCTGTTTGCAAGAAATCGTATATGGCTACATCAATAGATTTTTTTTTTCTAAAGCCTTTCTGGATTATCAACTAGTAAATATATTCCTCAAAGTATGGAGTAAGTTGGTTAGATATTGCTGAATTAGAATGAATTTAAATAAATTTAATTTTATTTATTTATTAGGGAATAACAAACAGTAACACATTTTTATAAAATCATAACAAATAAATGTAAGTTAATGTACTCCCACACCGTTATCCACAAATTATATATTAGGGACGTGGCATAAATTTTAAAATGTTTCTTTTTTTTCTAACTAAAGTGTGCTATATTATACAAAACAATATTACTTACTTAATAATGCATATTATTTTGTTATCATTATTATTTGTTTGTCACTTATTACCGGAGAAACGATAAGCTTTACGAATTAGTAAAGTTAGCAAAAGTAAATAAATTCAATAATAACAATAAAATCAATAAAATTAGTGTTAATATGAATTAAATTATTTCTTATAATTCTATCATAATATTAAAAAATAAAAATATAATAATATAAAATATAATAACATGAAATTGGATTGTAGTTAAATAATTAAATATAAATGGTTACTATGGTTTCCTGGGAAATAAAAATATCTATATTAACAAAAAGAGAAGTCCTTACTGACTGACTCATCAACGCCTAGCCCAAACCCTTGGACCTAACAGCTGAGATTTTGCTCAGAGGTTCCCTTTTTATTGTAAACAAGGAATAGGGAAGGATTTTTTTTTTTTGAAATTCATAATTTCCCCAGAGGTTACGTGAAAATTAATTTAAATAGAGGATCAAAGTTTGTATTGTTGAGGTAACCATGATTTTTGTTTTTAAATCTTTATTATAATCATAAGTCATTATAGTTTGTTTGTAATGTTGAATGTGATTAGTAATATATTTCTAATAACCATAATTGGAACACAATGAGTTAAATAATAGTTAGATATGTTTCCGCTGGTCGCTCTTTTGTTCGGTGCTTGCCTATCCCACTAGCAGCGGGTGGAGGGGGCATGACACATCTATGCAATTGGCAAAACATAAACAAACTCATAATTAAAACATAGAAAATAAGAATGAAATGAAAAGACGTTGAGGTAGGAAAGTATTATTGGTCACATTTGACAATTCTTTGTACTTCAAGACCAAAATCGTTAATGACGTATAATGAAATAAGTGTTGAAACTATATACCTCGTTTCTGATTTGTGTTCAATTAACGATGTTTGTTTGAAATTATTGAATATAATCTTATAAAAAATATAGAGGTTATTATAGACTGCTTAGGCCCTGCCCTGATACCTTTCTGAAATTCATGCACAGCAGGTGATAGGACTGGTATCTCAAGGCCAGAGGCTGTTGTAGACTGCTGAGGCCCTGTCCTGATACCTTTCTGAAATCCATGCGCAGCAGGTGGTAGGACTGGTATGTCAAGGCCGGCGGCCATATGTAGACTGCTGAGGCCCTGCCCTGATGCCTTTCTGAAATCCATGCGCAGCAGGTGGTAGGACTGGTATGTCAAGGCCAGCGGCCATATGTAGACTGCTTGGCAGCCCTGCCCTAATACCTTTCTGAAACTCATGCGCCGCAGGTGATAGGACTGGTATGTCAAGGCCAGAGGCTATTGTATTGATTATAATTAGTTGGTACTTCGAGAGCGAAGTACAGGTCAGTTTGGCCGTGATGGATTATTCAAATAATTTCAGTTGGTTTATTACATTAACTCAAGTTTATTTCTTTAATTGAACACAAATTAAAATATCACTATAATAATTATAACCTTTTTAACATGTGATACACAAAATTTAACTATTTATTATCAAAACATTGTAAACACTATTACGAAACCTATTTATAAGATAAGAGTTTAAACTGTTCTTTCATTGTTGTCTTGTATAACAGAATATTTAAACGTTATTTAAAAAATAACGTTGCTTGTTTACTAATTCTGTCATCGTAAGACTAATATGTAATTGAACTAATTAATTTCAACATATTTACTGTATTTTTATATCATTTAATCATAGTTTAATGTTAAAATACAAAGGTTAACAAATCTGTTTTAAAATCGTACGATATGACGTCACTTGTTTACCACTGTGTATAAAAGCCGCCGCTCAGTCGTTCTAGACACAGTCAGTCACTCAGTCGCTCTGGAGCAGTCACACCGAACGGACCTAAGTTAAGTGAACTTGTGTTGTTTCTAACTTTTATTAATATTTTTATGTGTAGAATTGGTATAAAAATCCTATCGTATTGCTATTGTATTTGAATATAAATGAATTATTTTGTATTTGTTACTTTAATGTGACAGTGTTATTAATTGATAATTGTGTGATAATTTAATGAACATTTGGTATTAATTCTATAAATAACTTGACTTCTATAATATGTAATGGAGTAATGAAATAGTAGATACACAAGTAAATAAAGCTAAAGTTATAACGATAGTAATCACATTGTGGTAATATTGTAAAGTACATATAGTGAATTGATGTTTATGTGAAAATGAATTATGTTTTGAAAAGAGTAACTGTGGAGTTTCTTGCCGGCTCTTCTCCATAGATAACTACCTTCCGAACCGGTGGTAAATTAATAAACTGATATTGCTATACAGACTACTAATTATTTCTATAAAACACCTAGTAATCAGGGTAATACCGATTAATAGGTAATTAATCAGTAAATACGTAATAAATAGATATTGATAATTAATTAATTCTAGAAATAACAACATTCTCTATATATCTTTATATCTATATATCTTCCATTTCTGACAAGTGCAACATCTTTCTCAAGCTGTCCATACATCCACGCGCTTCAGCCAGAGGCTATCCAAGTAAGTCCTGCAACACCTACTGTCCTACCCTGGTCGGCTCATAACTGTGTGTGGTCAATGTTTCACCGCCAAAATTATTTTCCCGCCACGGTCCTTCGAGAATCTTCCGCACCAAAATGTTTCTTTTTCAGTTGAAGGCCTGTGCCTGTCTCGGGTTGGATTCCCAGGTCGTGCTAAGTATTATTGGGTTTTTCTGTTAGAAATTTCTCAGTAGTAGTCCGGAGTTTGGACGTTGGTGGTGTGATAACCCCCGTGCCTCGGAAAGAGCGTTAAGCCGTTGGTCCTGCGCCTGATCTATCTCCGGTCATGTCGGATTGCCGCCCCATCGGACTATGAGAGTAAAAGGAACAGAGAGTACCCCTGTTCCTGCTCATACTTGTGCACTATAATATCTCCTGCGCCGATGAGACTGGCCGCTGTGGCCGAAATCGGATAGAAGGCCTAATATAGCTTCAGATCGGAGTCTGTATTTCTTGAAAGCTATAACCTTTTTTATTTCAAAAGGACAATCATTAAATTAATTCTCCCGTTCTGGGTGAAGCGGGAGTGCCAGACTTCTTCTGGCTAAAAACCCACCCTGTTTCATCAGTTGGCCTTGCGAGCCGAACCGCGTTCGTTAGAACATTCTCGAAACCCCGGCATTGATAGCTATAACCTGGGGGTCTTTTTAGCCGAGCAATTGTTTGAATTTGTGTATTTTTATTTTATTTTATTTGGGTTTTGGACCTGATAGAAATGAATTTTATTTTATTTATTTATTTACGTCAAGAATGGTTATATTAGTTCTTAAGTCAGCGTGCTTCATCTTCGACCACATTATCACATACTAACTGTTGAGATGGTGGTCAAACGAGCCTATCATCATATAAGAAAATAAAGTAATGATATTATACGTCTTTTAACTAAATATAGTTTTGTAGCAGACAGCATTATTAGGTCAAGAAAATTACTAAGTATATATACTAACATTATAAAGATTTCTTTGTAAGTTTTTATGTAGGGGTATTCTTCTGTCGTGCGGTGTCCCACAGGGATCGGTCTTGGGGCCGCCCCTGTGGAACATCGGATACGACTGGGTGCTGCGCGGCGACCTCCCTGACGGCGTCAGTGTAATATGTTACGCTGACGACACGCTCGTCCTGGCGCAGGGAGAGTCGCACCAGGCGGCGGCCGACCTGGCGACGCAAGCGGTTGCGACAGTCGTTCGTAGGATCCGGCAGTTGGGACTCGACGTGGCGCTACACAAGACAGAGGCCATGTGCTTCCATGGCGGTCGGAACGCGCCACGGTCCGAGTCCCACATAACGGTGGAGGGGGTTCGCATCGGCGTCGGGAGGACGATGAAGTACCTGGGACTCGTCCTCGACAGCCGGTGGAACTTCAGGGAGCATTTCCTGAGTTTGGCCCCAAAGCTGAACCGGGCAGCAGCCGCCTTCAGGCGACTCCTGCCTAATCTCAGCAGGCCAAACGCCTCCTGCCGAAGGCTGTACGCCGGCGTCGTGCGGTCCATGGCCCTCTACGGGTCCCCAGTGTGGGCCCTGTGCATCCGGACGCGACCACTAAAGTTGGTCGCATGCCAGAGGGTCATGGCTATCCGAATGATCCGGGGATACCGCACGATCGAATCGGCCAACCTCCTTGCCGGATTGCTGCCCTGGGATCTGGAGGCGACTGCCCTCCAGCGCGTCTATGAATGGCGTGTGGAGACGCAGCGCCAGGGCGTATCCCCGCTGCCTCGAGAAGTCGAGGCGCGGCGGGAAGAGCTCCGGCGCGATCTCAGGGCAGTATTGAGGGAATGACTGTTGCAACCGACGGCCGGGCACGCCGCAATTGCGGCGGTAAGACCCCTCTTTGAGGAGTGGCTAGATCGGCGTCACGGCGTCCTGACCTACCGCATGACACAGGTCCTCACCGGACACGGAAGTTTCGGGAGGTACCTGTGTCTGATGGGAAAGGAGGAAACGCCTGGGTGTCACCACTGCGAGGGTCGCCCTGAGGACACCGTAGAGCACACGGTGCAAGACTGCCCCGCCTGGGCAGAGCACCGACGTGTCCTCACGGCGGCAATAGGCGGAGACCTCTCGCGCCCGGCATTGGTCGAGGCCATGCTGCGGGGCGAGAGGGAGTGGGAAGCGGTCGCCTCCTTCTGCGAAGCAATCATGCTATCGAAGGAGGAGGCGGGCCGCGTGAGGGAGAGGATGGCGTCCTCCCTCCAGCCCAGCCGCAGTGGTAGACGCCCACGGCGTCGGACGTCGGCCGACGATCTCCGACCACCGTAGGCGCGGGCATGCGGACAGCGAGTAAAGGGCAACTCGCTGTCCGACCATGGACCATGCCCGGGTCGATGGCGCGTTGTGTTCCACGCGCGCCTCAAAGAGCGTCAGCAACATGACGAGGCCCCCTCTGCAGAGGGCCGAAGCCTGCCGGGGTCGTGGGACTTATCCCATTACCGTGACCCCGGTACGTAAAGGGTTATTGAAGGAACACCGTGGATTTTAGTCAGTAAAAGTCTGACAGTCCCTCCCACCCTGCCCGGGGTGGGAGGACTTATTTGATGATTTTACCACGTAAAAAAAAAAGAAAAAAAAAAAGGGGTATTCTTCGGAAGTAATCATCAAATTCTTAAACTTTTTTCATGGGTACTAAGATGCACTATTTATATTATTTGTGAGTGTTATAGGCTATACAAGGTGGGGAAGATGATACGACCATAAATGAAAACACCGACTATACTAATCCCAAGGAAACCACACTAAGGATAAAATAAAATGTGACAAAAATTATATTTTCAAATAATCGCAATAATACCAGTAAAAGTATGAAATTGCCGTTTTGTAGTAACTTTGAATTCACTTACAACCTTCATGTTGTGAGAGTTTTTGTGCTTAAACGCAGGATATTTGACCCTGCGTTGAAGCACAGTAGCTAAATAGCCTGGGGAAAAATATGAAAATAGAAAATATATCCTGAAATTTTTTGTACAGACTAAGGAGATCATCATTTAGGCTATGGTAAATTTATGGTCGTATTTTCTTCACCACTTTGTATATTAAACTAATAAAGAGGTATTAGACAATGCAATTAAAACGAACTAACAGCAATGTCCATCTAATACGATATTAATTGACCAATCGATACAGATGGAATATGCCGATCAAAACCATCAATCTTTGTACAGGGACAAAAGAAAACTGCCCGTGTAATTACATTCAAATTAAAGTAGACATGTTTTAGGCACTTAAATGAGTATTAGCTAAATGAGGTTGTAATTGATTGCTTTGTAACGGTATTTTTGGAGGGAATCTAGATTTTTTTTTTAGCCTTTTCTATCAGTGTCAGAATTCGCTTCCAGTGGATGGAGTTGAGTACTCTAGTTTTATATATATATATACACAGAATTGATACGACCGAGGGGCTTTCCTTTAAACTGCGTATACTAGGTACCATTTTCAAGCTTTGTAACAAAAATCAATTAAACAAGAGAAGTTTAGTCGCAAATGATTTTGATGAGATGCACCTTATAGCGATAAATCTGACCAAGACAAGAGATAGCACACGCCGCGCTACGTTGCCACTTTGTTACCTAGGTATTTAAGGTCAGTCACATTTATTTACAAAGGGTGGTTGCGTTTTACTCTGATTTGATTTTTTTGGCTCTTTTAATTGTTTGATTGTATCAAATTAACAGTAAACACGTATAGTATACGTAGTGTAATTTAATGCCCCTCTGTCGTATCAACTCTGTATAACTCTTTATTGTACACCGTAACAGAATTAAATTAGGACTTAAAATACAAAGGGTGTTACAGTGTGTGGTCTGATCGCTAAAAGCGATCTTCAACCGACGACAAAAAGAAGAGGTTATCAATTCGACGCGTATATTTTTTTTTTTTTAATGTATGATCATCGATTACTCGAAGACGGCTGAACCGATTTGGAAAATTCTTTTTTTGATTGAAAGGGTATAATTTGAAATTGGTCCCATTTTCATAAACGTCAGGATCTGATGATGGGATCATGGAGAAATCGAGGGAACTCTTCAAATATTATAGGCACACCCATAGCGTTTTCGGTATTTCTTATAGTACCTTGTGCAGTTGCTCTCGATAAGCACCATTTGAGGATGTGGAACTGATGATGAAGACCCCAGATGGCCATCGAAACTACTCAATAATAAGTATTTCGTGGATTGCGATTCGATTACTTGAATATGGATGTTAAGCACTTTATGCTCGTCACAATGCATATGGTGATGTAGAGCTGATGGTGAAATACCAGGCGAACTCCTCAACAATTAACGGCCCAGCATTGGGAAAAGCAATATTTTGTAAAAGGTTATAAGTAGTTGACATTTAGGGTCTTGTAACTAGGTAAATTAAAAATAGGCCAACTAAAAAGAGTGAAAAAAAAAACTTTTTACCAAAAAATTAAACCGACTCCCAAAAAACACTGCAAAGTGAAAAATAACTTTAATTTCGGAAGTCGGTGCCAAAAACGAAAATACAAAACTAAAGACACCGACTACCGAAATTAAAGTTATTTCTCACTTTGCAGTGTTTTTTGGGAGTCGGTTTAATTTTTTGGTAAAAAGTTTTCTTTTTACAGATATGAAGCGACTGCCTATTTAACCTCCGCAACCCATGTAACTGGGACTGAGATTCAGACTGGTGTCGGATGTTTTGGCTCTGACTACATATAACTAACGACTTGAAAATATGTACAAATGAGCAACGGCTTAGTGTTTTTTTTTTTTTATTACGGATAAGCCCGCTCTTGACCTCGATCTTTGCTGATGGTAAGCGATAGATGAGGTCTACGATGTGACGAGCGAGCCCAGAAGATGCCTGTTTACTCTTGCTTTAAAGGCTAAAAGGTCATAAGTGGCAGGGAACACAGAAGCCGGCAGAGAATTCCACAACTTGGCTGTGCGCACAATAAATGTGGAGGAGAAGCGCTTGGTACGACAAGACGGTATATCAACCAAGTGTAGATGGTACACAGCCGTGCGTCTGGCACGAGGCACGGAGGCGGCTGGATGAAAGGAGGCTCGATGTGTTGAGTTGGTCCTGCCTATTCACGGAACGACCTTGCAAAGCGAACGAGCTTGTATGTACCAAAATCAACGACGGCATTGATGCAAAAAAGTATTTTTGTTTTAGCACCAATCATCTAAATATATATAACTCAAAGGTGACTGACTGACTGACTGCCATAGTGATCTATGAAGGCACAGCCCAAACCACTGGACGGATCGGGCTGAAATTGGCATGCAGGTAGATGTTATGACATAGGCATCCGCTAAGAAAGGATTTTGCGAAATTTCCACGGGATCGGGATTTACACGGGAAAAACTTCCCACGTGGGCGAAGCCGCTGGCACAAGCTAGTTTATAATAAAATCCCTAAAACTATTAAACAAATGCCTACTGCTTTGTTTAAAATACATCTAAAAAAAAAATCTCATAGCCAAATGCTATTATTCCATATCAGAATTTTTAAATGACCGCAATTAATCCCATAGATGAACCTACAATTACAACATTTTCACAACTTGTCTCTAAAATTTATAAATACTAACTTCCATTATTTATTAGCATTAAGATTTAATTTATTAATTTCATAGCATGCTGTGTAAACTCAAATTGTCTTTATTTTATTTTTTTGGTTTATTGTAAACCGGAATTATTTTGTTTTTGTACGCCATGAATGGCAAAACATTTAGATCTAACTGTTTTTATTTTAAGACCTTACACATTTGATGTATAGGTACTCATGTTTTTAACACGCTTTTATTAGGTCGACCTGTATGTAACTAACTATGTAATGAAATCTAAGGTAACTAATTTAACCATCTTCCAAGGGTCGTAGCGTAATGAAAATTGGCAGCTGTATGTAGTTCTGATGACAATACAATAATATGGTACTGTGAACTGATCTGATGATGGAGCCGGAAGATATGAACAAGAACTTCATGATGGAAAATCGTATCATAGCAGTTTTGAATTTCTTAGAAAAGTCTTGTAATTAACTTTGACCACAATTAGGTTTCAAGGTCTGATGATGAAGACGGAAGATAGGCACTGGCATTCCATGATGGAATATCGTATCATAGTCGTGTTTGCACTTGTGAGAAAGGCCACGTAATGGACTTTTACCACGATCAGGTTTCAAGGTTATAACAAACCTAAAGAAAATCCGTTATCGGTTTTCTTAACCTTTTTGAATTACCGCGTAATCCATAGATTTATTATTAGGTCGATCTGTAACGAACTAAATATGCAATAAAATCTAAGAATCTGAATTAAACGTACTTGTAATTGTTGTATCATCATGAAACTTGGCAATTATATGTAGATTAGATTAGACGACATTACAATATTATGGTACCATTGAGCTAGTCTGACGATGGAATTGGAAGGTGGCTGATGGAACCTTGGATTGCCTACTAGTAAATATTTCTAAGTTCTGCTCATTACATTAGTCTCAAAAGCGTGTTTTTGGTTTTTTAAACTATTAAATTATTACAATAAAAGTTTATTCTATTCTATTCTTGGCAACTCTGAATATGGACCTGTGCGTCTGTTGTTATTTAGTCACGAGCTCCTATACAGATGTCTTGGGGGTTAAATTAACCTTTGGTAGAATGCCTCCCTTCCATCCTTACTTTTTGGTTAACCTTTTATTGCTCTTGAGTCTTGCCCCTACTCTCGAATTTCATATAATTAAGTTCATAGTTGAGTTACACGATAACTGACAAATGTTTGCACTGTCTGGACAGGTCCAATCAAACTTGTGTGTAACTTTACTCAAAAAAGCAACACAGACATGAACCTACATGCTTCTCATACGATTGGACCAATAAGAATGTTATGGAATTTAAAGGAGACGATGACCTCTGAGTTTGTTTCGGTTTTCTTCTCAGAGTAGTCAGGAAACTCCGGCCTCATCTGGCTAAACTTAAAACGAATAAAAACATGACATGTAAGTGTTATTTATAACCAACTAGCTTCTGCCCGTGGCTTTTTTTGAGACTAGGATCGCGTGACTACCATCTCTCCTGATGGTAAGTGATGATGTGGTCGAAGATGGAGCACACTTACCTAGAAGTAACCCATTCACTCTTAAACTCTTGACATAAAAGACCCCTAGGGGCTAGGTTTTAGGCGACTTCGTTTGCGTGGGATAGTTTTTCCCGATCCCGTGGGAATTCCGGCATAAATTAGGGTTTAGTAAGATTTACAAATTACATATTTCATTTCAAGAACTCGTCATAACCGTTTTCCAGGCCATGTTATCGTTCACCTAACTTCACAGACTACTCATATTTCCTCAAAGGATACAATGTATAAAAGTGTGCTTTTCACGGTAAACATGGTGTTAAGGATATGCACCAATGATTCGCTTTACGTGCAAATTTCACGCTCTAAAAATTTTAATAGCGCTATTGTAGTCTTCAAGACTTCCTATGCAATGTTATGTCAGGCAAAACATTGCGGCGCAGTGGTTGAGAGTTGAGTTGGTAGATTTTATGGCCTACAAGCAAAATTTCTGGGCCTAAGAAAAAACACCGAAACAAACTGAAAGGTCAAAGTCAAATCATACGAAAACGTTGTAGGTTAATGTCTGAGGCGATCTTTTGAGGAAAGATGCACACAGATTTGAGTGGGCCTGTCCAGACAGTGCAAGCATTTGTCAGATAACGTATAACTCAACTTAAAAACTTTAAGGAGCTCAACTGTAAAAAGTAATAATATGATTGAACATCTTCACGTGTTTTGGGAAATATTTCTCTTGAATGACTTTTGATATTCAAAAGGCGAATATCTGCATACTAATACGTCAAGCAAAACCTTTCTACCCTCACTTACAAAAGTTACGCAAAAGGAAGAAGACTACGATACTTGGCACAGTTAAAGTTTATATGGAGAAGGACTGCAGAAGCAACTATCTGTAATAGCATTAACAAAAACCGGCCAAGTGCGAGTCGGACTCGCGCACGAAGTGTTCCGTACCATTAGCTATACAAAACGGTAAAAAAAATTACATTTGTTGTATTGCCGCCCCCTTTAAATATATTTTTTTCTGTTTTTAGTATTTTTTGTTATAGAGGCAACAGAAATACCTCATCGTCTGTGAAAATTTCAACTGTTTAGCTATCACGGTTAGTGAGATACAGCCCGGAGACAGACAGCGGAGCCTTAGTAATAGGGTCCCGTTTTCACCCTTTGGGTACGGAAGCCTAAAAATGGTCGAATTTAGACAACTGAGCGACCTCTAGTTAGCATACACAGGATAAATCTTTGATGTCAACCTTATTTCTACAAATTTTTGCTCCCGTCACATCTTAGAGTATAAGAATTCTCGTGTTAAATATTTAAGAGCTCTTTTATGTTCTGCATTACCTATTCCCAAGGGTGTTACATGTATCTTGTGAACATGATAAAGGTTTCAATCTTTTAGCATAATAATAATGTTATAACGTTCCCAGTGCTGGGACAAAGGCCTCCTTTTTATGACGGTATCGGTTGTAATCTACCACGAAGGCCGAGTGCGTAGTCATGGGATTGTTAAGTACTAGGACATAGCACTGTGACGGAGGCCGACAGGGCCATTGCCTGCTGGGGTACCAAGAATCTTTTAACGAGATACCGCGGCCCCGGAACTTAAGGGCAGCTGAAGGAGCAGGGTGGGTTTTTGTCAGTAGAAGTCTGACACTCCCTTCCGCTTTATCCAGAGCGAGAGGAGTCATTAGTTGATTTTCCCACCGAAAACAAAAAGGTTATGGCACGGTTTTCTCACGATTTTTACCTTTACCATTTTCAGAGAAGTCGTGGTGAAGAAAAACATATTTATTCAAAGGATATATGTGTATAGTACGTATAGTGTTGTCACAATAGTAATTAGTTGGTAGACGTATATTTAAATTCAGTAATTAAAACCTACACCTGGATTCAAATCCGCGACTTACAACTCGTAAGTTGTCCCACAGAGCCATTATAGAAAATAAAGAAAGAAAAAGCAAAGAAAGTGTAAATTAAAACGTTTTTTTTTTTATAGGCTTGCGTTTCACTATTTAAATTTATAGCTATGAATGGATATTTAATATATAAATAATATCCAATGTTTTGCTAGTTATAGTTTTCATTGCATCATCATTCTAAATATAGTGATTCATACTAAGGAGCGGGAAAATCGTAGCTATCCAGTATATGCATAATTATTTTACAACTCCAGTAGGTAGCACATGTTGAACTGTTGACTTCATAATAATAATGTAGACGAAATAAATCATGACGTCATCATCAGAATGGTTTGGTGACCAGACTGCTAGTGACGTCACAGGTTTGGCATCTTCCTTCTTTGAAGATGGATAGGCCGAGGTTGCGGGAACGCTCTGACGATAAACCGCGGCCTCAGAACGAAAGGGAAGTTGAAGGACTAGGGTGAGTTTTTAGGCAGTAGTAGAAGTCTGACAATCCCTTCCGCTTCAACGGGAGGAGCCATTTGAAGGTTTTTCCGTGCGGAAAAAAGGGCTGAAATTAGTTAGTCCCAGGAAAATTTAATATTTTTTTCACACGAGCGAAGTTACGTGCATTACCTAGTTCCTAAATGATTTAAAACTTGTATATTTTAAATTATAGGTACTGGTGTTAGATACAAATCAAATTGCAACTAATTTTAAAAAGGCGTCAAACGCGCCCATTAATATACAGATGTCATTTAAAATTTAAACCATCAGGCAAGCGTTTTTAGATTCTCAAAAATAAATTTTACTACATTTGCTCTTTATTTTTTGCTTTTAAAAGTAAAAATTTTAGATTTTCATATGTTTTAGTTATGTATTTTGCTAACATAGTTTTATGTTACTAACACACTGGAGTGCAAGTGTAGTCTGAGAATGAATAAGTATAATAGATATTATTTAAAGTCGTATTATTAGAGTATTAGTATTATTTAGAGTAGTATAGAAAGTGGGTAGGTAGTAATTTTTTTTCGACTAAACTTAGTCGCGCAGGCGGTAGATAGCTGTCGTCGCCTTAAACTAAAGATTACAATATAGTGATAGAAATTTAATAAGTACAATGGCAAACATCCACATTGCCACATCAGCTTCTTACTAACATTATAAATGCGAAAGTTTGTGAGGATGGATGGATGTTTGGTACTCTATCACGCAAAAACTACTGAACGGATCTGAACGAAATTTTGATATGTAAATAGTTGACATACTGGAATAACACATAGGCTTTTTATCCCGCGGATAGGTATTAACGCGGGAAAACCCTTCCACACGTATGAAATCGCGGGCAGAAACTAGAACAAAAATAAAACTAGCACATTATTTGAGAATTAACAACCTTAACAATATTAACGCTCCTGGTATAATACTTGCGCTTGTTAATTCTAAATTAATAGTCAATATTATTAATCAGTGATTGGAGAATTGGTTTGTTTTATTTTTCAATGAAATACATTTTCAAAATCGAGACCACCAACTTAAAAAAAGAGCAATGTGGGTAAGGTTGCCATCACCAAATTTGCCGGCCCCAGACAAAGACTTATAAACCCCGGAAATTTGGGTAAAATCACAGTTTTTCCCCGGACACCGTTTAAAAATACATTTTTGAACTTGAAACTAAAAAGAACGTTGTTTAATTATGGTTTTTATTTACTGATAAAGTGATAATATTATAGAGCTTTAGAACTTATTTAATAACAGAATCGACCTTTTCATTTAATCAACGTAACATAAACAATGAGATGAAATACCATAGGAAAATAATAATACATATTCGTGCTTTTTGGTATCCGTAAGTTCAGTGTGTGTCCGGGTTTTACCTGGACGCTTATTGGAAAAAACCCCCGGACGCCCCCGGACGCTCTCCAAACTAGGACAAATCCGGGAAAACCCGGACGGATGGCAACCCTAAATGTGGGTAGAATTCACATTACTAGAAATCTCGTGAACCATTCCAACTAAGTTAAATATGATTATGTCTAGAGTGCACATTTATTCATATAGATTAAATAGAATAATATATAATATAGATTAAAATCTATACTAATATTATAAAGTGGAAAAGTTTGTTTGTTAGTTTAACGAGCTAGGTAATCTTAGAAAGTACTGTGTGGTTTTGGATGAAATTTGGTATGGAAGTAGCTTGAAGTTTGAGGAAGGTTATAGGCTACTTTTTAACCAACAGTTATAAAAGGAGGGTTATGTTTGTATCGTGATAAAGTCCATGGAAGCAAAGCCCCGCGTGACTTCTAGTAAAATCGATAAGTTCAAAAATCGAATACTCCAACATTCCATCAAAACAACGAACGAGTTTGTTCTAAATTGAAAAGCGTTTTAATATGCCACTTAAACGATCTGAAACTCCCAACCCACTTCGACGGTTCTATAAAAAACCATAGACAACATAAACAATACAACCGCCGTGCCATAAACAAGAGAGCGCAATAGGTACGGAATCATAAATAAAAGTGGGTAATAATTAGATAAGTAGGTATTCGTAATAGATAAGATTAAAAATTATTAAGAAATTATGGAACAATAAACTCTATAACGTACATAACAAAGATCAATTTTATTACAATACCTAAGTATTTATCGACTTTTCAAGTCGATAAGTTATATTGATATGTCGATGGAATTATGAATTAGTGTATGTAGCTATTATATTTTGATCTCATCAAGAAAAATTGTTAGGACTATTTAGGTACCTCGTCGAACCAATTTTCATAAATCTCGTAAGCGAAAACTAACCTAATAAAATTTGGAAGAAACAACTATTTTTAGATTCACTTTATAACAGAGCACCTTATAACATTCTCCCAAGAAATAATCATAGTCCATCGGCACCGTTCAGAATAAACTCTCTAACATTATCTATAAGATATTCTGAAGTAGCCACCGCAACCACTAAACCTAAATACCCAGTATAATGTATAGTTTTCAAGAACCACCACGTTTTATCACAAAAAACTGCCAAAGACAGTACATGGAGGTAACTATGAGGATTCATAATCCTCCAAATAGCAGACGCGAAGAAAAATTTACCAGATTTAAACATAATTTCTCGTCTAAAAACATCGTATTGTGTACAATAGTAATTTTCTAAGAGATCCTGATATATATCAATATACCTGTTCCAAGCAAGTGAAGACAGCAACATTTGACCCGAAAACAGACCAATCACTTGAGCTATCTTCTGGAAAGTCACTTTAGTTTTGTAAGAAATTCCATTGTCAGCATTATGGTCCTTTTCTATGTCTTCTGTGGAGTTTATTTCTTTTAATTGGTGATATGGGAGAGTGCTGACGGGCGTGTTCTTGTAGCCGCGCCTCGGAGGATTGTTCCGCAAATATAAAGTTACCCCAACCATCATTGCAATAACGCCAAATAAATCACAAATACCATCGACCCAGTATCCGATAGTGCCAACGTCTGACCTCTCTCCTTTTATATGCTTCCTCTCTCTGGCAACATGGCCATCCAAATCATCGAGGAACATTCGAATTTGGAACAGAACTATGGCGATCCTTCTTGCCGCCAAATTCGGGCACGTCAACAGTTTCCCGCCGAGAAGTGCAACAAAAACATGAAACACGGATATCATGTTTGGTGTTATAAATGGCATGTTCTCAGAAATTCCTAAGCCAATATCCATAATCGCGCACAAAGGCCCATAAATGTAGTGATTGATATGGTCTACCATCAGCGCTTTCACAGTAGGATGACACAACGGGTTTATGGTGCAGGGAACCCATGTTACCTCTTCGTAATTCGGCAACTTTATTCTTTCTTTTATCGTAGAAGTTTCTTGTGTGACATTCGTTTCTACATCGAAAATATCTATATTGTAGTTCTGTATCCTTATAAATAAGAATGTGTCCATACAAATACAGTATAAAACTATGACTAGAAGAAGGAAAGTCAGAATTTTACTAGCTTGCGATGAGGGCCACATCATTTTTGCTGTTTCTCCGTTACGAGGGTGCACGGGTCAGGCTTCTTACACGATTACATTAACCGAGTCAAAACTGCAGTATTTAGAAACAACGTGGGCAACACGAACCCACGCACGTTATTCCAAAAATAAACTTCACGATTTTACCACATCAACAATCCCGAATTGGAATCTGTAAAACTTAGTACTGAAATCACTGTTTACACTAGTCATAGTAATTCAGCCTTTGCAAGCCACTAATCACTTTGAAAACACTTCAAAAGTACCTATGTATTTTTTCTCGTTAAAATCGATGCACATACAATGGCTTTTGTAATCAAAACAGTTCCGTATGATTTATCAAGTTGATGGTTTATTACTACAATATTACACAATTTGAGCAGACTTGCTTTGTTTAATTTAACAGTTCGTTTCATCAATGTAGGTATCTCGTATTTATTTTTATCGTTGATCGACAGAATTCACGTTCCGTTTAACGTTAAGCGCGTCGTGCGTACGCAGCTAGAAGCTACGTTAGACTGATATTTCTGATACTGAATATGAAGCGAATGAATGCGGGTCTGCGGGACCGCCGACCGGGTCTTGGGGTGGCCAGACCAAGCTTATAAACTCCTTTGTATTTTTTGTTATTCATTTAAAACTAGCCGAGATGAAACTACTACTGACGCAATTCCATATTTCTGTTTAGTGTTTTATTTGCATAACAATGTCATTCCGATATTTTTTTACACTATCGAGTAAATTAAATATCTATAAACCGCGACTAAAATGGAGTTGAATTTGTTAGTCTTGAAATTTCTATGAGAGGGAAATTAAGAACTCAACATGATTACTTTTGAATAATTTTTAAAGAAACAACTATTTTAAATAAAAACATCAAAATAATATGACATGTTCAACAAATAATAATGTTATTTTTCCGAGATTAGAGTTAAAATCTAAAGCCTAGCAACACTTGGTTAATGCGGGAAAATCACGGTCAATGTTTTCAAATGACCGTGGCGATGTTTCCCGCCAAAAGTTATGTCAAATGACAAAAGGGACGTTATTTAGCGAGTTCACTCAAACGAAGTTTATTTTTTATTACTTGACTGTTAAATATATTTAACGAGTAGGTACTAAAAAAGGAGGTCTAATTTTTTACTTTTAATTAATGAACTTATTATTAGAAATAAAGAAAATAAATTATATGGTTGCGTAATAATATAGAGCAGTGATAGCCCAGTGGTTACGGGTCTTACTTACGAATTTTGAGGTCGTAAGTTGAAACCCACTGAGGCCCTCAAAACGTTGAAGGAAAAAATCATGAGGAAATCGGCATGTCGATGTCGTAGGACAGGGCAGGCGAACCTTTATGTATCAATGTGCCACTTTTTCAACCGACGACCAAAAAAAGAGGAGGTTATCAATTCGACGCGTATATTTTTTTTGTTTTTTTTTTTTTTTATGTATGATCACCGATTACTCGAAGACGGCTGAACCGATTTGGAAAATTCTTTTTTGTTTGAAAGGGTATACTTCGAAATTGGTCCCATTGTCACCAGGTCAGGATCTGATGATGGAATCCTGGGGAAATCGAGGGAACTCTTCAAATATTATAGACACACCTATGGCGTTTTGGGTATTTCTTATAGTAACTTGTGCAGTTGCTCTCAAAAAATACCATTTGGGGAAGTGGAACTGATGATGAAGACCACAGATGGTCGCTGAACCTACTCAATAATAAGTATTTCGTGGATTGCGATTCGATTACTTAAATATGGATGTTACGCACTTTATTCGTCACAATGCATATGGTGATGTAGAGCTGATGGTGAAGTACCAGGAGAACTCCTCAACAATTAACGGCCCAGCATTGGGAAAAGCAATATTTTGTAAAAGGTTATAAGTAGTTGACATTTAGGCTCTTTTAACTAGGTAAATTAAAAATCGACTAACTAAAAAGAGTGAAATAAAAACTTTTTACCAAAAAATTAAACCGACTCCCAAAAACACTGCAAAGTGAAAAATAACTTTAATTTCAGAAGTCGGTTTTTTTTTTTTTTTTTTTTTTTTTTCGATAGGGCCACTCGTAGTTTAGCTCGATAAGGCTAATATACTACTTAACCGGGCGATCCTGTGGTGACCTCTAAAATTTAAAGGCCCCCAGCCAGGATTTAAAGGCCCCCAGCCAGGCGGAAGTCGGTGCCAAAATCGAAAATACAAAACTAAAGACACCGACTACCGAAATTAAAGTTATTTTTCACTTTGCAGTGTTTTTGGGAGTCGGTTTAATTTTTTGGTAAAAAGTTTTTATCTAAAGAAATGTTAGACGTGCCGTCAAATAATTTTGACTTTGTGATTATTGGACAATAATAATAATAGAACTCAAAACCTTACAAAAAAGGCACATTTTGCAATATTTCTCTTCGCTGTAGCATAGGTTCACTCACGTTCGCTCCTCATAAAATACCTACTTCAGACTTTTTATCTTAGTGCATAAGAATGTTCATAGTTTTAGCCAATTTTCTTTGTCGTACGAGCAAAAAATTATTCTTAAAAATTTCGTGTTCGATGACGTGCCCAAAATGCGCCGGTCAAAAGTTTGAGACCACTATAAAAAAATTGAGATAATTGTTTCTCAATTAAACTCAATATTTTTTAAACTTTTTGAAAAACAGTTTTTATTTTCATGTTGTACACAAGATTTAAAATTAAAAATTACATGAAGTCTTGATGAATACAATGTTTAAAAAATATATACACAAGAGATTTCATACACATTTATCATCAAAATAGCCTTCATTACATTTCCTCCATTACCTGTTTAACCAACCTTGGCATGCGAGCAATTAATTTATTTATGGTCTCTTGAGAGATATTCCTCCAGCTTTCTTCTAATGCATTCCGCATGGCCTGCTGTGAAGAAGGACATTGTTCCCGAACGTTTCGATCAAGCTCTTCCCACAAAAGCTCTAAGAGCTTTGGGGTGGCCATGTCATGTTTTTCAACACTTTTTCTTGTCTAAATAGTCCCTTTATAATTTTGAACTATGCTGTGGATCATTATCTTGTTGGAAAATAAATTCTTTGCCGATTAACTTCAGCCCGGAGGGAATAGCATTTTTCTCCAAAATTTCTTTATACTGCTCCTTTTTCATAATTCCTTTAATTTGGACCTGATTTCCAGTTCCATAGCCTGAGAAACCACCCCAGACCATACTGTTATGCGGACTATGGTGGCGGATCGGGACTACACACTGGGTCCATCATGTTTTCTTTGGCGGAACGTCGAACGAAAATTCTTTTTTTTGAACCGAATATTTCAAATTTAGATTCGTCACTCCAAAGTACTTTTTTAAAATCTTCTTCGGTGCAGTCTCAATGGGCTAGGGCCCATTGCATCCGTTTTTTTTTTCTTATTCTACGGTTTTAGAAGAGGTTTTCGAACAGCAACGCGACCAAAGAACTTGGCGTCTCGCAATCGTTTTTTCATTGTAGACACTGAGACAGGTTTTTCCAGAGATTTGTTGACTTCAACATTTCTGGGGCTGTTAGGCGTCTATTTCGCTTGCTGATTACCACAATAAACTTGTCTTCACTAGAAGTCGTAGCTCTTGGTCTTCCGGAGCACGGACGATCTTGATTACAGCCAGTTTCTTTGTACCGCACAATAGTGCGATGAACACAAGTCTTCGATAACTTGAATTTGAGATACAATCTCACGTTCAGATTTGCCTTCATTATGGAGAAAAGCGATGGCAGATCGCGTTTCAATACTAATTTCGCGAACCTTTCCCATTTTAGAGATGTCTTGACTGTAGGAATCACAAAATCAGACTAACTGCGGATATTCATAGATAACCATGAAAACATCGGGTTAAAATAAATATTTTAAGAATTTAGAACAATCGCATTGTAAATTGATGTAAAATAAAAGAATTATCAGTTGCAGTAATGAGGTAATAAAATTTTTACAATCAATTAACGGACTAGCTCTTTTTCGGCTGACATTGAAGTTTGGAAACAATCATGGTTGTTTATTACCCTTTCCTTATCTTAAATACAAAATAATAAGCCTTTGGGTAATCTTTATAAGCAATAGAATATGCAGTTGTGCAGATTACTTTTATCACCAATATTTTGAAAATATTGGTGATCGATTCGATGAAGCGATCTTTTAAGGATAGATGCTCACAGATTTGAGTAGGCCTGTCCATACAGTGCAAGCATTTGTCAGATAACGTATAGCTCAACTTAAAACAAGGAGCTTAACGATTTGACGAACAATACCAAGGTAAGGACGTTTGGGTAGACCGTAAAAAGCACTCTAACTGCCGGACAATCATGTTTAACTCGAATTAAACAACCTAAATATTTCACATATTCACAATAGTTCATGATGATTTAGATTGGTCTAAAATGGCCTTTTGAAGAAAGAACCACACAGATTTTAGTAAGTAGATTAACTACATATTATCAAGATAATAGTATTATCTACGATAGAAATCCGTAGTTCATCGTACAATCACAAACACGCAACGCTCTTCAAAACACAAAAAGCATGCTTACCTATTTTTTTGTTAATTTTCCTGCTATTAGTACTTAGAGATCTTATGTTCGTATTTGTCGTACTTCGAATTTTAAAGGGTGTGAGTCTGGAGACCTATTACACAGGTTCCGGACCCAGTACTCTGACTCTGACTCAGACTCCAGCTCTCACTAAGGCCCGTATTACAGAACGAAACTCGAGCACTGATCTCTGTTTAAAACTAGTTTTGAGTCGAGATTGAATTTTAGAATGTTCCTCAAGTATAGATTCATCGATCATAGTTCAGCCGGGTACGGCTTTATTCTAGATCGTTACTCAGTTGTAGATTCATCACCCAAGTATGGTCGACACCACGCTCGAGCAGAGATTTCCTTGTCAGTTAACTATTTGCTTTTCAGTTTATTATTTGATATAAAAATGGTAATTTTTGGCGAATGATGATGAAATCACATTTTATTTTGCTAATTGGTTGCAAATAACACTTTTACGTTAATTATTTTAAGAAATGGTATAGATTTTCACAAGATGAAGATTTTTGACAATTTGTAATACTGCCATCTATTGACCAAGATTTGGTAAAACATATGCATTTCTGTTTCGTTTTAACTATAACTTTGTTTTCTTTTAATATTTTTATTGATCGTTGTTCCCAAACCATTATTTATTTGAATATTACTTATTATATGATTAATGAGCAATTCAAAACAACACTGTCACAGACATTATTTAGGATCCACTCCGTTCCACGAACAAGTTACTCTTGCTATATTTTTATATGTTAGAAAATGTTGCCTTAACACCTTTTACCTTCAAGAATTTGCTTTTACAAATTCTTAAAAAATAATTTCTATGGTGAAACCATGCAATACATATTTTTTATTCTTAAAAATTTGGTATTAAAGTAAATTGAATTATTTACGATCATTCGTAGATCGGAACAGCGGAAACGAAGAAAATAAAACGTAAACGAAAACAGACTGATGCATAGACAATTATATATTCTCTGCTTGAGGCTCGATTTGAATCTGAGTGTAGTTTTATTACCATTCTGGAATAAGACCAATGCTCAAGTGCAGATTCTTTATTTAAACTGAGATCGGGCGAATTAAGCTCAAACTGGACTTGAGGAACGTTCTGTAATACGGACCTAAGACCTTTTTTATTGATAATAGGCTCGCGTTTGACCGCCATCTCACCTGATGGTAAGTGATGATGTTGTGGAAGATGGAGCACGCTTACCTAGAAGTTAACTATTCACACTTGACTTAAAGACCTTCAGGTTGTAGCTATCGGGAAACAGACTCCAGCAGAGAATTCCACTCCTTAGATGTACGTACAATGAAGTATTCCCAAAACGTTTTGTGCGTATGGGTGGGATGTCCATCATGTAACGATGGCGCATCGCCGTTTGTCTTGTAGTCCGATGATGGAACAGGCATGGTCTCAGTACTTGGAGCTCTTATGTTTGTAGTTGTAGTACCTAAATGCAAGTAAATTTACAATTTTAAAAGGTGTGAGCCTGGAAATCTGTGATACAGGTACCGAACCCAATACAGACTCCAGCTCTCACTAAAGTCTATATCTTGTTGTGACTTATATTCTGTAAATCTATGTTGTACCTTTTTGAGAGAAATAAATAAAGATTATGTTATGTTATCCTACCCAACTAGCACAAATGGGCTGCATTAGGGCTTTGGAGTGTATCCGATTATTACTTATGGTAATAGACGTAAGCGCTAGAGCGTCTACTACAGACTTAAAGCAGCCGCTTTAGCGCTATTTGGGCGCCATTTTATGCAGCCTAAAGTTCCATTTAACCTGCACAACAGTTGCATAAAGGTTCCTTAATAGCTATAACGATTTATTAACGCTATACTAAAGCTCTCATAGCCCTACTTTTGAATGATTTTGAACTACTTTGAACGAATGAATTGATTACAGTTCTTTATTGTATATCTTCAGTTGACATTATTTGTAATATTTTGGTAAAGTGTTTTCGTCGCCATCATGAAAATAAAACATAAAGAAGTAATAGTTTGTATTCTGTATTAGCAAGATATATAAAGATACTTAAAACGCTGTCCAGTTTACTGTAGATATATAAGATAATTTTCGAGTAATTTTAACGCGCTTTTATGATATTTAAAAAATTAACAAATGATATGTGATATTTTTTATTTGTTATACAGAATAAATTTTATTTCCGTATTTTTACGTGTCGATAACTTACTCTTTGCAAGTGGCCGATTGTTTACCGGTACATTTAATGCACATTTAACTGAAAAACCAATGTATATCAACTCAATTTTGCAAGTGAATTATAAGTTTTCTTAAAAAATCACGGCGTCATTGTAATGTAGTCATAACCTGCAGTTTTAGCTCTAATAACTCCCTTTTGAGAATCATAGCGCTAATTTTCACCCTTCTAACGCTTCCAGTGATTTTTGTTCCCCTAGTGCAACTCACAGCCACAAAAAGCTCCTATTTTCTTGTTTTTGAGGTTATAAGATGTAGTTACTTACTTATTCGTTTAGCATCCATTTTTATTAAATGTTTTATAATATATATATATATATATAATAGTTACAAAAGCGGCTGTAAAATGGCGAATGGATTGAGCCTGCAAGGAATGACTATTGCTACTAAAGGCCTTAGTTACACTGATGATTTTTTTGTAACTATAGTATGCATAAGAGTTTCTATTATTTCTATAATGAAACTTATAGTAGTATAATAGTGGTTACTATAACTATAACCTATAAAAGTTACAATGGAAACCACTGTACAGCTGTGAGTGGCAGAATGATCTTCGTAACTCTCATATAAAGGTGTAAGTGGTAAATGAGTTCTACCGTGGACTACTGTGAAGGCTAGGGTAGTATTTGATTCAGCTCATAGCACCTTAAGTAACTTTTATAGCTATAGACGTTTACGGATGCAGATATGCAACTTTGAACTGCTTTTTGAACCCTTAAACCGCTATTTTACAGCCGAAAGTAACAAAATAGGCTGCAATTTCCACTAATGTGCTCGTTGGGTAGTGTCGCTTTTCATCAAAATCCTTTCAGTCGTTGAGTCAACAATCTAACCGACATCCAGCCTAAAATATATATATAACTAGTTAGTGATCCCGTATTCCCGTGGATCCCGTGGGAATTCCAGAATAAAAACCTACGTGTTATTCCAGGATGTCAACTATGTACTTACCAAATTTAATTGAGATCCGTTCAGTAGTTTTTGCGTGAAAGAGCAACAAACATACATGCATCCTAACACGTTCGCATTTATAATATTAGTAGGATTGTTTAGAATCGGTAGGATAAAAATACTAAAATTATACTAGTAGGTACAAAATGATAATTTAAGAGGTCGCACATGTGCCTTTGTATAAATAATTCATTCTGGTATCAGTACAGATTAACTAATTGCCACGACGCGCTAATTAAAATAACATTTATTTGATGTGTTATAAAGTTGTTTTTAATTACGACTAGCGCTCAGAGAACAATGTAGAAACAAAATTCAAGGGACATTTCTTAATATTAAACTTTTTCGTATCGATGGTAAATCGCGTAAGTACTTTATATGTATTGGGCACAGTAGGTAGCTAAAAAAAAACTAAACTATATTACGCATATAAGGAACCTATGAAAACGTTTTAAACGGGTACCTACCTAATTACCAAAATAAGTTTACCCAGCTATGTATATTGCAATCGATCGCCAGTCTTACCGAATTTATTTATTTAATAAAAGTGTTCCCAAAACGAAATTACGACTAAGGAGTGGAATTGCCTGCCGGAGTCTGTTTCCCGATGGCTATAACCTGGGAGTCTTTAAGTCAAGAGTGAATAGGTTACTTTTAGGTAAGCGTGCTCCACCGTCGACCCCATCATCACTTACCATCAGGTGAGATGTTGGTCAGGCGCGAGCCTATTATAAATAAATAAAAAACTTTTTACCAAAAAATTAAACCGACTCCCAAAAAACACTGCAAAGTGAAAAATAACTTTAATTTCGGTAGTCGGTGTCTTTAGTTTTTTATTTTCGTTTTTGGCACCGACTTCCGACATTAAAGTTATTTTTCACTTTGCAGTGTTTTTTGGGAGTCGGTTTAATTTTTTGGTAAAAAGTTTTTATTTCACTCTTTTTAGTTGGTCTATTTTTTATTTACCTAGTTACAAGAGCCTAAATGTCAACTACTTATAACCTTTTACAAAATATTGCTTTTCCCAAAGCTGGGCCGTTAATTGATGAGGAGTTCTCCTGGTACTTCACCATCAGCTCTACATCACCATATGCATTGTGACGAGCATAAAGTGCTTAACATCCATATTCAAGTAATCGAATCGCAATCCACTCAATACTTATTATTGAGTAGTTTCGGCGGCCATCTGTGGTCTTCATCATCAGTTCCACTTCCTCAAATGGTACTTTTTGAGAGCAACTGCACAAGTTAGTATAATAAATACCCAAAACGTCATAGGTGTGCCTATAATATTTGAAGAGTTCCCTCGATTTCTCCAGGATCCCATCATCAGATCCTGACGTTTATGAAAATTGGACCAATTTCAAAGTATACCCTTTCAATCAAAAAAAGAATTTTCCAAATCGGTTCAGCCGTCTTCGAGTAATCGATGATCATACATTAAAAAAAAGTATATATATATATATATCGCACCCTTCCTGTAAGAAAGCGGTAAGTGAATTCGGACAACTTTTCAGGAGCTTAAAAAATAGTGTCCAACATTGTTAAAAAAATCCCAGGAGTACCTTATAAAGAACAAAAGATGGCATTTAGCAGCGGCGAAATGATAAAGTTTCCGATTTTTCATTGTGTTATGTATACTGTGAGATAAGGTTGAATTATACGGTTACCTAAATAATCCCCGAAACTGTTACAAAAGATGGCCGGTGTAAAAATGAATATTGCTTTGTTATGATCGCATCGGCTGCGTTAAGTGTAGTTATTCCATTATTCATGTTACAATTTTAGGCTAGTCTGAAAGTGTAAGTATGAATTACGTAGTTTTTACACGAAAAATTCATATAAGTAAACAGAAATACATACTTTATGCATGCGAAAGTATCTACGTTTTGCTGGAGCTTCTGAATAAACTTGTTTATTTATTGGAAAAATATTCAAATAATGAAGCGTATCATCGTAAACTTCTATTTTACTGTTCACAGCTTGTCATGTACAAAAATTGTATGTCAATACTATTTAGATTTATAGTAATTAAAGAAAAAGTTAAATTGCTGTGTTTCAATCATATTAATCGATTTAGATTATGTTTGTATGTGTGCTAAGAAAAAACGTGCTGTAGAAGTGTAGAAGTATGTAAAATGAAGTGCCCAAAAGTAAAAAAATCGGAAACCTTCTATCAATTACTCAAACACAGAAAAAATTACCTTTGTTAATGTTAAAACATTTTGACACTACACTGAGAAAAAAAACAACCAGATTTCACGTTGCTTCAACAAGTTTTCGGGTTAAAATAGCGCCTACGTGCTGTTTGGTTGAAACTACAAGTTTGATCTTGTAACCGTGCATCCACACCGCTGTTACTTTTTGTAGATCAACGTTTCCAAGTGTTACTCAGCAACATCCGACAGCAAAAAGTTATTTATTGTTAATATGTATTGCTGTTTTAGTATAAGTCAAGCAACGTTGCTCTACAATCGATAACATTGCTAGATAATGTTACCTCAAAAATGCAACAAAAAATATCACTGTCGATTAGTGTCGAAAGTTATTCTTTGTTATATTTTGTTAATTTATGTTGTTGGCGGTATGGACGCGTCAGTAACAATCATCAAATAGTAACAAGGAGCCACATAAGTTACAGATAGTTACCTAATGTTACCGTGTTGCATTTTGTTGCTCCACAAAAGTTAACTGCGGTGTGGATGCACGGTAAAGTGTAACTTGTTGATCCTACAAGCTACGTATTATGTTATTTCTACGTTACATCAGGTCGAATTTCCGTTAATATTTTCCGATTGTTTTTACAAGTTTAGCAAGTAGATTTAACATGCTCAGCACGTTGTTGTGACATGACTAGCTTGTTGAATCTACAAGCAGCTTGTTAATTTATCTTGTTACTCTTACGTGCTGGGCATATAGTTCCAACATGCTCGCCTTGTTGTTTCAACATGCTTGACATGTTGTTGTGACATGACTAGCTTCTTGTATCTACAAGCAGCTTGATAATTTATTTTGTTACTCCTACGTGTTGGGCATATAGTTCCAACATGCTCGCCTCGTTGTTTTTTTTTTTCATTAAAAATAGGTTCGCGTTTGACCACCATCTCACCTGATGGTAAGTGATGATGTGGACGAAGATGGAGCACGCTTACTTAAAAGTAACCTATTCACTCTTGACTTAAGGACTCCTAGGTTATAGCTATCGGGGAACACAGACTCCGGCAGGGAATTCCAAAACGTTTTGTGCGTATGGGTGGGATGTCCACCATGTAACAATGGCGCTTCGCCGTTTGTCTCGTAGTCCGATGATGGAACGGGCTTGGCGGAATTTGACTGTGTAATTTCATCGCGCACTCCTCGAAATGTAACCGATAGAAAACCGATAGACTTGCAACTCGTCGTCGATATTCAAGGCTCTGGAGCTTTGAATCGACCAGTGCATCGTTACCAATGAGTCTCTTGGCCCACTTCTCGATAGACTCAAGCGCGTCCAGTTGGTATTTAGCAGATCCATCCCAAAGATGAGAGCAGTACTCCATATACGACCGAACCTGGGCTTGATAGAGATTCGGGTGTGAAGTACCGTCTCACCTTTGCTAGGATTCCCAACTTTTTTGATGCTAGTTGAGCCTTGGCCTCGATAAACGGGCCAAAATTGAGGGTAGAAGTTAGTGTTACCCCCAGAAGCTCGATACGGTCGGTTATCGGCACGGTTACACCCCGGAAAGTAGGAGCCGCTTCGAATTGACTCTTTTTTGAGGAGAAGAGACACGCCTGGGTCTTAGTTGCATTAAACTTGACCAAGTTGGCATCGCTCCATTCAGAGACAGCCTTCAAGGGCAAGTTCAAGCGCCCAACCATGTCCTCACGGAGAGACTGGATCTGTGAACCACCAGCTCGCGCGCTGGACACATATCTCTCAGAAACTGTGCTGTCGTCTGTATACCCAAAGGTACCGGGAATCAGCAGATCGTTAATGTGCAGCAAAAATAAAGTTGCTGAGAGAACAGACCCCTGAGGGACCCCGGTATTAATTGCCAATTGGCCAAACGAGCAGCCATCAATGACCACTCGAATGAACCGATCTCTTAGGAAGTCTTCAATCCAAACGCAAAGTTGAGTGGGTGAATCGAAGGAAGGAAGCTTAGCAATAAGGCTATCGTGCCAGACCCTGTCAAAGGCTTTGGAGATGTCAAGGGAAACAGCAAGTGCTTCCCCGTGCTTCTCAATGGCCTCACTACAGGTATGAATAGCATACGCTAGAAGGTCCCCAGTTGACCGGTTTTTGCGAAAGCCGTATTGTCGGTCGCTGAGGATGTCGTTGGCTTCTATGTATGCCAAGAGCTTACTATTAAGTACACGCTCCATACTCTTACAGAGTATGGACGTGACTGAAATAGGTCTGTAGTTGGCCGGGTCAGCACGACTGCCCTTTTTGAGTACAGGCTGTACGTTAGCCAGCTTCCATGCTTTCGGCACCTTTCCAGTCTCTAGCGAAAGGTGAAAAAGGCGTGTCGTGCGCGTAAAGAAGTAAGTGCAGCTACGCGTCAGGTATTTATGACAACTGCTTGGAGAAACTACGTAACGATAGTAACGCAAAACAATCCCGCAACAAGTTTTCTGCAATAAGTAAGTAAGTGGACTTGCAAGACACGCCTTTGCAATAGTATCCAAGAACAAATGCCTATGTTTATTTACTTTTATAAAGTTATGTTAATTCTTCGTGTTAGTTATGGGTATGTGTATTTATGGCTTTATACCCAGGGAAATTTGTAAAATAAATAAATGGATGTTTGTTTACATCTATATAAGAATGTAAAACTATTTTATTTTTTGTCGCAAAAATACACATTTTTTGTGACAGTACCCTTATTTTTGGCGCTAGCTTCATGAAAATTTGTGAGAAGGTGTATTAGAGTACGCTCGATTTTTTGCAATAATAAAAAAAATATGACGTAAGTTGAGTTACGCGACTCTTCCAGGAAGGGTGCGATATATACGCGTCGAATTGATAACCTCCTCTTTTTGTCGTCGGTTGAAAAATACTTATCTATAATATACTAAAATTGTAAAGTGTAAAAGTTTGTTTATTTGTTCAAACGCACTAATCTTAAGTGACTAGGTAAGCGTACTTCATCTTCGACCACATAATCACTAACCATCAGGTGAGATGGTGGTCTAGGATATCCATTGCAGCGTGTCCATTCTGAGCCAGCTATCTTATTTATGTCGTCTTCCCATAGTTTAAGTTGTATACCTTTGCTCCTTTTACTGCCTCTCGGGTACCATTACGTCACTAGTCTCGTCCATCTCTTTTTCTTCCATTAACATGAGTCCTGTCTATCTCCAATATGGCGACTTCTAAATATATCCTAATGATTAATTTACGTTTACAAATAATCGCAAAGTAGGTCAATGACATCTTTATGTCAAATGTCACTTGAAAAGCACGGTCAGCAAAAAAAAATTATTTGCGTAAATTAATAACGGTTTACTTTACATCGTTTAACTGAGTCTTATATAAACTTCAAATATAATATTAAATTATTTAAAGTCATAATTAGTCTGTTTAAAACCATACTATTCTCTCTTGTTTCATACTAATCTATCTTTTATTTTCATTGTTGGCACCAATTCCCCTGAAAGTAAAGAGGGCGCATGGCGCAAAGGTCAAATATATAAATCTAATCAATGTCAAAATGATTAGATTTATGTAATTATTTTCTGATTTTTTATTATTGATGATGACAGGCTCCCTTATGAACTCAAAAATAAGGAAATCGACTAATTTTTTTCGCTCAATATTTGTAATTAAATATTTGAATAGATTCTGGTCTTTGACGTCACAATATGTAGCTAAGTCGATCATATTCTTAGTTGAACCGCACTATTGACTTGATTTTATTAAAATAAAATAAAACTCGTTTATCGTACGATTAGCTTAGTTGCCTACCAACCACACTATCAATTTTTTTTTATCTACATAATAGTCGTAAGATCATCGCCTGATGTTCAGGTTGGTCCATAGTCCATATGCGTACCAATATTATTACTTAGAATACCTACCCAAGCGTCTGATTTTATTATAGTGACATTTTTTCTCTTAATCTTTACTCTTATAACGTGACTAGTAATCGCGCGGGGTTCAATACCGTGGAATTTATCATCATAAAAACATAACCTCCTTATTTTGCAGTCAGGTAAACGCGTATACCTTCCTCAAGCTCCAAGCTACATACACCACGGAATAGTTCTGTCCTGTGACTTACACTTACCGTCAGGTGTGATCGAGGTCAAGAGTGGGCTCATTCGTAATAAAAAAAAATACCAAATTTCATTAAAATCCACCCAGTACTTTCTAAGATTAGCGCGTTCAATCAAACAAACAAATAAACTTTATACTTAATATTAGCACATTAGTATAGATATAGCCCGGGGTCGTGGGACTCATCCCATTACCGTGACCCCGGTACGTAAAGGGTTATTGAAGGAGCACCGTGGATTTTAGTCAGTAAAAGTCTGACAGTCCCTCCCACCCTGCCCGGGGTGGGAGGACTTATTTGATAATTTTACCACGATAAAAAAATAAATAAAAAAAATATAGATATAGTATATTATGTAGATTATCTTTCCACGTCGTCGTCTTTACGAATGTGTGTGTGAGGGAGCTTATACATGCTCAGAAAAATGGGTAATAAACGTTCTTGTGGTTACGATGAAATTCCTAAATCTGTTATTAAAGATCATTTAAATATACTTGCTGAACCACTCTCTTGCTTTTTTAATAAATGTATTGACGAAAGAATATTCCCAGAACAGCTAAAGGTAGCCAAGATCATACCAATCCACAAAAAGGCAACAAATCTGATCCTAAAAATTACAGGCCTATCTCTTTGCTACCAACGCTCTCAAAGATTTTCGAAAAAATACTAAAATATCGGCTTTTACTTCATATTAACTTAAATAAAATTTTAAATAAAAGACAATTTGGATATCAAAAAAATGTGGGCACAGGGGATGCTATATATACTCTTGTTAATGATATAATCAGCAAGTTAAATAATAAAATGAGAGTAGCTGGTGTTGGCGCGAAAGGCTAATTTAGTGGACTGTATTTGCGGTGCGGAGCTAAACGATTGACAAACGCTTGGCGTTAGGTAATTCGAGTTGCAGTGGGTGTGGGACAATGGAATACAACCCGAAATAAATAGGGAAGGAAACACAAACCTTTACGGGAGCCACGTGCTCGCTTCGTCGCCGGTGCACCGGTTCACTTTTCCAGGTTCAGGGCAGTTGGGCTTCAAGTTATTGTCCTCACACGTTAAACACAAGCACAAACTATGGATTATAAGTCTTATTACATGCGAAAATGCGGTGATTCCAAAGTTATTAATATTTTTAAGCGGAGCGCGTCGACGCCATTGTCAACTTGATGCGGAGCGATTCGGAAGCAGTTTTTTCGACAAATGGCGGGCGAATCTTCTTACTCACTCGCGAGGTATGTGCGGGAAGGAGATGGATATAGGAAATAGCGGATGTCAATCATATTTTGAATGTTGGCGCAACCAGCTGGTGTATTTTTAGATTTAAGCTCAGCTTTTGACACTGTTGACCATGACTTACTAATAACTAAATTAAATCACTATGGAGTGAGAGGAAAAGCCTTACAACTTTTGTCTTCCTACCTAAAAAACCGAAAAATGTTTGTTGAAATCATTGAGACGAAAAATGGACAAAGGCAAACCTATAGATCTACTTTATTTAATATTTGTGCTGGTGTTCCACAAGGATCTGTATTGGGTCCCATATTGTTCATTTTGTTCACTAATGATTTAATTAATTATATTAATAACGTTCTGCCAGACTTGAACCTTGTGGTTTTTGCGGATGATACAAATGCCATTATTGCAGCTGAGCATATAAATGAACTCACGAAAAAGGTAAATGCAGCTTTAAGCTACCTTTACTCATGCTTTACTGCAAATAAACTTAAAATCAATAGTATGAAAACCAAAATACTTTTGTTCAAAACAACTGCTCGTAATAAAGATACCATGGAGGTTAAACTCAATGAAAAAAAAATAGAACTTGTGAGTGAAGCAAAATTCTTGGGCATACATATGGACGAATCGCTCAATTGGAAGAAAGAGCTAGCCACTATAGATGCAAGTATATCATCTGCATGTTATGCATTGAGAACCCTTCGTGATGAAATTGACACTAGACAATTAAAAATAGTATACTACGCACTAATTGAATCTAGATTAAGATATAGCATACAATTTTGGGGAAATAGCTATAATTATAATTGCCAAAGAGCTTTCGTCCTTCAAAAAAGAGCCATACGAACCATTGTCCGAATTTCACAAAGACAGAGTTGTCGTCCACACTTTGTACATCTAAAAATCCTAACCGTACCCAGCCTCTATGTGTTAGTACTGCTGACTCACCTTAAAAAGTATATGCACGAATATGAGACATTTGAGGAAAGACTGGTTAGGGAGAATACACGCAGGAAGGAATTAAATAATAAAATTAGTCCTTGCTTAAATATAGTGAAGCACAGTCCACGTTACCAAGCAGTGCAAATATTTAATAAATTACCCTTATCCCTAAAAAGCATTATTTACACATCCGCATTTAAGAAAAATCTTCAGGTCTTCCTATTGGATAAGTGTCTCTACTCAATTGATGATTTGTAACTTTATGACTATATGTGTTTGCACTTGTATATTACTATGTTTTCTTTTTTTTTATTTCTTCTAATTGACAAGAACTTAATATTATGTGTTAATGTTGTGAGCGTATAGGATTTATATTTTTTGACTATGTTATTTTTATTTTTATTATTGTATGGCAACTGTAGTTTTATAGGATAATTTCACACACAATGTATATTGTTAAATGAATAAATGAATGAGAATGAGAAGCTACTTGGCCACTTTTTAGGGCTCCGTAGTCGAATGTTAAAAACCTGGACCCTTATAGATTCGTCATGTTCGTCTGTCTGTCCGTCCGCATGTCACAGCCACTTTATTCCGTAACTATAAGGATAACAGAGTTAACACTTAATAGATAAATGTACCTACCTATTCTTTACGATTTTTATACAAAAGGAAAAAAAAATACTTTGAGGTTTTTAAACCCATTTTCTTTCAAAATCAATCGTTTGAAAGATAAACATTTCCAAAGTCTAACTTGTACTTATCTACGTTTTTGTTTAAGTATTATGACGGGGCAAAAAAAAATCATCCAAATAACTTTTCATATAAAGTAAATCAGTTGAAATTGAACGTTGAGAGAGCCATAATTTGAAAAATTACAGCTCGAAAGAAGCGCGATGTTCTTTTTTTTTAAAGAAAGAACTAGCAATTTGGAGAGAATTCAAATTACCTACTTGCAATCTTGTTTTCCTAGAGGATGTCGGCTTCTGTGTTCTCTACCACATATGACCCGTCAGCCTTCAAAGCAAGAGTGAACAGGTATCTTCTGGGCTCGCTCGTCACATCGTAGACCTCATCTATCGCTTACCATCAGGCGAAATCGAGGTCAAGAGCAGACTCAACAGTAATAAAAAAAATGATGTCAGGCATTTGCGGAAACCGCATATAAAGCATTATCAGTAAAATATTGCCCATGCAATATTTACCTGATAATGCCGCCAAAACTCTTTGTAGTTGCGAAGTGGAGTGCCTGTAAATGTTGTTATTGAGATACATTAATTCTTTCAGTTTTGAAGATTAAATTCGAACAATCTACCGAACAACATCCCACAGAGGTGACATTTTTTTGGTATAACAAGTAACATATCGTACTAGTTTATGACCCACTAGTTTGTGCCTGCTGATTCTGTCAGGTTAAAAGCTATTATCCAACGAAAAATGGAGACTATGTCAGTGATACTGATAACGTAGCATTGTACTGGTGCAAGAATGTTTAACACTCTCATCGCCACCCGTACCTTTATAGGATTTTTCTTTGCAGCAGGCCGTGTGGGCTGCCGGCGGCCGCAACTGTGCCTACCCGTGCAGGCCGCGGTGAAGAATGAGTTGAGCAGGCCGTACGGGCGGCTGGCGGGCTCTGTTTGTTTTTACTAGCAGGCCATGCGGTCCGCTACGACCTCACAATTTCATATTAATTTTAGTGCCTGGCTTTATTATTTAAGTAATAAGGTAAATTTTGTTAGATTTTAAAGGTGCGGGGCGCCGGCGGCTCGTACGGCACGCTGATCTCGCTTAGTGTAACTTTAGGTGGTGTTCTTTACTCGAAAATATATGTCCCGTCGGCGGACCGTATGGCGGTGAGAGTATTAAAACGGAAAAGTCGTTTCGAAAATTACTTCCTACAAACAAACGCACTCACAAACATTACTCATTCATAATCTATAGATATAATTACATAGTTATATTCCCTAATCTAAAGCCGTGGTGGAGCCATGTCTAGACGCTGACCTAGCGTCTTCTGCTATCAGGAGTACGTGACGGGATTTGTGGCGCCACCGCAGGTGGGCTGACCACCAGCAGGATATATTTTTAGATTAGCGATGTATTAGATTTAGAATTATGATAGGCTAAGATAGTCTTACATGAACTTCTGTAAAGCTCGGGTCGTAATAATAAACTCTTATTTCGATTTACACTCAAACTCCGTTTCATTTGCGCTCCCGAAATCTAACTAGATTGTAGATAGTATAGGTTATTATAAAATATTATCAGATTATATACAATATTGGAGTATAAACAGTTTAGTTATCGTATCAGTAGGTAGGTATTTATACAAAGAGGGACTCATGGCTAAATAATTGTTGGAGTAAGTATAGCAAACACAAATCTATCTTACTTCAACAAAATTAAATAAAAAATCGTTTATTTCAGGTTAATTTTAAACCCATAACATAAGAACTATCATTCAACCTAACTTACAAGGTTGGTTCGTGAATAGAAGCTACAACCTCAACACTGACGTGGAGAGCTTGCAGAAGCGATTCACAAACACACAGTCGCACCTGCTCGCTACACAACAAAGGAATTCAAAGGATTATCAGTAAGCCCTGCTTGGGATCACACGTCATACGTAATATTATTGAAACACACCTCCCGATAAATAAAGTAAAGGATAATAAACTCTTAATATTGAAATCCTTGAATCAGTATTTCCTTGGTATCCACGCTTTAACCCTAACAATAATAACAACAGCAGGAGTCGATCTCCACCGGGGTTGCGGGAATGTTCTAACGAGATACCGCGGCCCCAGAATGCAAAGAAACTGAAGGAGCAGGGTGAGTTTTTGGTCAGTAGAAGTCTGACACTCCCTTCCGCTCCACCCACAGCGGGAGAAGTCATTTGATGGTTTTTCCATCAAGAAAAATAAAGGATTCGATCTTCATGCCGCGGTCGATGCGAGAATTCGAGGTCCAGGAATAGGTGACCATCATAACTAGGGTTGCCAGGTTTTTTACAGCCGGTAAGGGACAAATGCTTAAATAGGCAAAAAAATACGGGATTTAAATTTTTTACGGGATAAATCAAAAACCAAATTATTTACTGCGATATTTTATATTTTTTAATTTTTTCAGAGGAACGCGCATGTTTTAACATGTTTTTTTTGTATTTGACATAATTAAAAAGCCGTGCACATCGGTATAAACAGACTCAGCTCAGACCTCGCGCGCAGCTGAGACAAGTGGATGTACGCAGTATAGGTAGAGCTTCATGAGCGGATGATAAATGCGATAAATTTGTGATTGATGAAAAATTATGATTTTATTTTTTGTTGGAGCATTAGGATAAAAACCCCAAATTAATTATTAAGAATAATAAAAAATCATAACCTTATAAGTTCTAAATTACAAATTAACTAATATATAAAATAATGCCGCTTCTGGTGACATTGGTTTAGCTAAATCACTATTAAGTAAATATACCTACATCTAATTTGTTTAATTTGAATTTACTAATTAAGGCATCTCTTTCAGGGCCATTCCTGACACATTCCACCAAGAGGTGGTGGACATCTTCTGTTTTATTTCTACAAAACTAAACATTTTAGAGAGTCCACCATCTTCATCATAAATGCTAAGCCTCTTAGTGGCATGTGTCCAGAACGGTCTCTGAAAGAAGTAACCAGAGTACTCCTGCTAACTTTAAAACTATTAAACCATGGGATTCGAGGAGATGACCGGACATAGTTGGGAAATGGCTGAGCAGATAATAATAATGAAATAATTACGTTTATTTTGCAAATAGTTCATAAATTTTACACGTAATTTTTTTTAGTTAATGTAAACTATATGAGGCCGGTGTTTCCTAACTGACTACCCTGAGAAGAAACACCGAAACAAACTCGGAGGTCAACGTCTCTTTTGAAGTTCATACAATCCCTAGAGATAAAAGCAAGATGTCGGTGTGGTGCTCTTTTGCGATCAGAAACAAACAGATTTGAGCAAGCCCGTCCGAACAGTGCAAACGCTAAGTCAGTCATCGCGTAGCTCAACTTAGTACTTTAGCGTGCACAAATGATTTGACGAACAAAACCAAGGTAAGTAAGGACATTTGGGTAGGCCTTATAAAGTACTCAAACAGCCAGACAGTTGGTACGGTAATCTACTCATAATCGCGACAATAGTAATAATAAGCGTCAATAGCGTAATGGATAAGGTGTCGGACTTGTGATCGAGAGGTCACGAGTTCGAACCCCACCCATTACAGTATTGCCGTGAACCCACTCCAGCCACAACGCTAATAATGTGAATTTTATCACCTTGCTAGTAATCTCTAATTTTTTTTTTAATCTGCGTTGTTTTTCCACATCGTTTTTATATGTTCCGTACTTATATAAACAAGCGTTTAAAACTCTTAATAATATTTATTTAAATACGACACTGTATAAAACAAAGCACTTACACTAGGATTGTTTATAATACAATCTTGAAACCATGAACAAAGTGTGCCTTATCGTCTTACGTGATATGTGACCACCTGCTTTGTTCCCACGGGTGTCATAGACAATATAACTACGGTATAAAACTGTTTGGATAAATAGATCTGTCACTTAAGCTTACGTAACAAGGGGTTCCAGAATAACATGATTATATAGGCGCATGGTTACTTCTATTATGTCTAGTATATGTGCATACTCTATTTGTATCTCTTTTTTCCTCCATGACTTGTGTGCATGTCAATAAATAAATTATTAAATTAAAGATTATTAAAATTATTTTAAACGGTCGTGTGCTGTTTTTGGTTTAGATAACTATAAGGCTCAATTTACACCGCCGCGGAATGGAATCAACATGTGGAACTTACGAGTAACATGTGGAAAGTCAAGAGTTAATAGGTAGGTTACTTCTAGGTAAGCGTGCTTCATCTTCGACCACATCATCGCTTACCATCAGGTGTGATGGTGGTCAAACGTAAGCCAATCAACAATTTAAAAAAAGTGGCAAACTTACGGAGCTCGTGCCTAAAGAATGACAACCAAATAATAATAATTAAGCCCTTAAATTATTTTAATTCCTTAAAAAAAGCAAGTACTTAAACCCCGCGAAAAAGTGAGAAAACTCTGAATAAAAAAAAATTAGTCAGACTCGCCATGAAGGGTTCCGTAGTAACTACGCCAAATAATTTTGTTTTTCATAGTGTTTACAGTATGAATTACAAAGTTATATTTGCGGTTTTATAAAATATGCTGTATCTCAAAAACTGCTGACCCGATCTCGTTCAAACCTACTTTGGTTGAAAGTTTACATTAAGATCTACAGCATATATATATATATATTTTTTTAATTTTTCACTCTGATTATAGAAGTTAGACGGGGGGACACATTTTACCACTTTGGAAACGTATCTTTTAAACGATTAACTTTATGAAAAAGTGGTTTTAGAAACCTCAATGTCATTTTTAAATAACTGTCTATAGATACCACACACGCATAAGTTTCATGGAAAAATATATTTTAAGTTTCAGTTCTGTGTATGGCTCCTTTTATTTTTATTTTCTTTTTCTTAAAATCGGAAAGCGTTTCACAGAATCCATCTACCTACCAAGTTTCACATGTACCTATAGTCCTAATATTTTCGGAATAAAATGGCTGTAACATACAGACAGACAGACATGACAAAACTATAAGGGTTCCGGTTTTTGCCATTCGACTACAGAACCCTAAAACCAAGTTAAAGTGAAAATAGACAATTTGAAATAAACGTAGCTATGTGACTAGTGAAAGCAAATTTTTAATAAAGTGAAAAACGCTACCAACTGATTGTGAGCATAAAACCGAACCAACAACCACATTGTCCATCTTTAAAGTTAAGCCACACTTGCCACGGTCAGATGGACGGACGGATGGGTCACCATGTTAAAGTATCGAGGCACAGGTGCCTCGGCAAGCACTATTTCGATGAAAAATCACTGACCAAAGGTATTTGGTAGGTACCGTACGATGCAACCGACAATAAATAGCTATCCCTGGTTTGATAATGCCGATATGGGTAGACAAGAAATCGTGACGAGTTTGAGACTTCGCTCCGGACACATCCCATTGAATAGTTTTGCTGCATTGATGGGTAAAGTAACATCTCCAAACTGCACGGAATGCGACATTGTAGAAGATGTTTATCATATTATTGTGGAGAGTGTCCGGAACGAAGCAGAAAGATATTTGATTGAACAAGAATCCACCCATACGCACAAAACGTTTTGGGAATACCTTCATTATGCGTACGGCTAAGGAGTGGAATTCCCTGCCGGAGTCTGTGTTTCCCGATAGCTATAACCTAGGAGTCTTTAAGTCAAGAGTGAATAGGTTACTTCTAGGTAAGCGTGCTTCATCTTCGACCACATCATCACTTACCATCAGGTGAGATTGTGGTCAAACGTGAACCTATCTATACTTATAATAAATCTGTAGAGAGGTCAATTCTGTACATGAAATATATTTCCAAAATAACTATCAGGGGGTGATTAAGGATCGATACTCATGCCAAAAATGCAATCAGTTAAATTTTTGTCTGTCTGTCTGTCTGTCTGTCTGTCTGTATAACCGTTATAGAAACAAAAACTACTCGACGGATTTTAACGAAACTTGGTACAATTATTTTTCATACTCCTGAGCGGGTTATAGTATACTTTTCATCACGCTACAATCAATAGGAGCAGAGCAGTTAAGGCAAATGTTGGGAAAACGGGAGAAGTTACTCCATTTTTTAAGCTTCCGTCGCGTGTGCAACCTTAATGGTTAAAGCTACACAAATCATTTCATGACGGAAATGTTCTCCTTAAAATTATATAAAAAATATCCCACGACAGCATATGTCTAACTTTTATGGTTGACTCACAATAACACGTGTAACTCCCGATAGCTTAGCAGTTCGAAGCTTTCTGATTATAATATTTGTCTACTCTTATGTTTATAACACTCTCAGTCACCCCTAATTGAAAAAGTTAACATTATTAACTATTCCATAAAAAAAAAACTTTTTACCAAAAAATTAAACCGACTCCCAAAAAACACTGCAAAGTGAAAAATAACTTTAATTTCGGTAGTCGGTGTCTTTATTTTGTTTTTTTTTTCACTCTTTTTAGTTGGATGATTTTTAATTTACCTAGTTACAAGAGCCTAAATGTCAACTACTTATAACCTTTTACAAAATATTGCTTTTCCCAATGCTGGGCCGTTAATTGTTGAGGAGTTCTCCTGGTACTTCACCATCAGCTCTACATCACCATATGCATTGTGACGAGCATAAAGTGCTTAACATCCATATTCAAATAATCGAATCGCAATCCACTCAATACTTATTATTGAGTAGTTTCGGCGGCCATCTGTGGTCTTCATCATCAGTTCCACTTCCCCAAATGGTACTTTTTGAGAGCAACTGCACAAGTTTCTATAAGAAATACCCAAAACGCCATAGGTGTGCCTATAATATTTGAAGAGTTCCCTCGATTTCTCCAGAATCCCATCATCAGATCCTGACTTTGGTGATAATGGTACCAATTTCGAAGTATACCCATTCGAACAAAAAAAGAATTTTCCAAATCGGTTCAGCCGTCTTCGAGTACTCGATGATCATACATAAAAATATACGCGTCGAATTGATAACCTCCTCTTTTTGTCGTCGGTTGAAAATTGGCCAAGTGCGAGTCAGACTCGCCCATGAAGAGTTCCGTAGTAACTATAATATAATATGCAAATTTATTTGACGAAAAAAAAAACCTTACAAATTTCTTAAAACTAGCTTATTTACATTTTTTACAACTGCGCCAAATAAATTTGTTTTGAAAAAAAAAAACCTTACAAATTTCTTAAAACTGGCTTTTTTACATTTTTTACAACTGCGCCGAATAAATTTGTTTTTCATAGTGTTTGTATGAATTACAAAGTTATATTTGCGGTTTTAGAAAATATGCTGTATCTCAAAAACTGCTGAACTGATTTCGTTCAAACTAATTTTGGTTGAAAGTTTATATTAAGATCTACAGACATATATTTTTTTTAGATTTTTCACTCCATTATTATAGAAGTTAGAGGTTGTGTCCGCCACACACACATTTTACCACTTTGGAAGCTTATATCTTTTAAACGATTGACTTTATGGAAAAGTGGTTTTAGAAACCCCGATGTCGTTTTTAACGAACTGTCTATGGATACCACACATGCATCGATTTCATGAAAAAAAATATTTTCAGGTTTAGTTCCATGTATGGGGAGCCCCCCTTTATTTTAAATATTTATTAATTTATTTCTCAAAATCGGAAAGCGGTTCACAGAATACATCTAACTATCAAGTTTCACATGTATAGTCCTAATAGTTTCGGAATAAAATTGCTGTGACAGACGGACGGACGGACAGACAGACAGACAGACAGACGGACAGACATGTCGAAACTATAAAGATTCCGTTTTTTGCCATTCGGCTACGGAACCGTAAAAAGAATCATATAAATCGGTATAGAAACACCAAAGTTATACATGAAATACGCTTATAATAATAAGCCATCGCGCGTGAATACTGAATCATGCTATAAGGATTATTATTGAGAATCGGTCGCCGCGCTCGACGCGTCTCGCGGTCGAAGCGTTCTCTAGGTACTTAAGCCTCATGTGAACGTGATCTAAACAATATTACCAATACATTAACTTACGCTGACGGAGTCGCGGGCACAGCTATATTGTATCATTACGCTAAGGCCAATAGGAGCGGAGCGCCAATGAAGAATGCTTCAAAATCGAGGTTAAATTTAACGTTAGCCCAAAGTAACTATTCCACGCGGACGAAGTCGCGGGCAAAAGCTAGTTTTAAATAAAATAAAAATTAAAAAAGAATATAATATAATTTTTTTTTTTATTATTTAATTTATTGAAATTGACATCAAATAGGATTATGCAACACCATACTAGCCTTTCCAACATCTAAAACTGCTAGGATTATTTATAAATTAGTTAGATTAGGTCTTAAGCGGAGATTGTAAGTTTTGTATGTTCCTCAAAAATGTTCCTATGACGGTGGCATGTTCGTATTGTGAACAAACCCTCTTTAATAAATAAAGAATTAAAAAAAAAGCCGTTATTTAGCCCCGGCTGTCATTTATACATCTTTGTCAGCCAGACAATCTTTTTTTTTCTATTACGAATGAGCACGTTCCACCTGATAAGATGTAAGATGAGGTCTACGATCGAACGAGCGAGCCCAGAAAATGCCTATTCACTCTTGCTGTAAAGGCTGACGGGTCATATGTGGAAGGAAACACAGAAGCCGGCAGAGACTTCCACACCTTAGCTGTGCGCACAATAAATGTTGAAGAAGTGCTTAGTACGACAAGACATCAGTCTAGCCAAGTAGTCAGGTTACCCAGCTTCTGGGTTATGGAGCATCCGGTTAGACTAACCCACCGACTAACTAAAGATCAAGATAAAGTAATTCTTGTTAAACTAAACGCTCGTCGATAACCTTTATTTAAACGAGTTAGGTATTTTTTTCTTAATTAAAAATCACGTTTACTTAATCTTAAACGAATTGGAAATCACGTGCCCTTCCCTAATAACCTTATTGTTATCAACACTATACGGAGTTCGAAGCTAATTAATGGCAGCTGACGGATTTTAAAGGTTATGTTAACTCAAATTAACATGTTTTGTATATTTTAGCGATTGATAGACGTAATATTGACTTTCATAATTTACTCATATTTTATCTATGATTTGTATCGAGACTTTATTCATTGCTTGCAACATTAGTGCTATAATTTAATGGTGTACAATAAATAATATATCTATCTATCTATAATTTTCATTGTATCTATGGTTAACAAAAGGAACGCTGGGGCAGCGGTCAAGATTCAAGAAGTTCATACTGCACAGTTCGTAGTTAAATTTAATCATCATTGTAATTAATTAATGTGGAACATTCATCCCAACTAGTCATAATAAGCGGCCTTAGTATGAGTTTGCGATACTATTATCGTGTTCGAAAACTATAGCTTTGTCTCTTTCACACTAATATAGTACGTGTGAAAGAGACAAAGCGATAGTTTTCGAAAACGATAAAAGTATTTCAAACTCATACTAAGCACACAGGTCAATTGTTATAGTGAATACTTACAATTATAAAACTCAACCAAGTTTTCATTTCGCCACCGATGTTCACAACAATTCACATTCCGGCTACATTTCGAACCCGCCGGCCGGAGTGAACAGGTTAAGCAATGAATACTGTAGCGTAAAACCGCTACGGTTAAAACTTCCTCCAATTCTAATCCAAACTTTTCAATAAAATTTTTTCTTCATAGCTGTCATTCACATTTGAACAAGGAATCGTGAAAAAAATCCTCGGATGTTTTGCCTTTTGACGGCGTCATTACATTTTGGGACCCGATATGTGATGGTCAACCTTATTTTTTTGATTCATACCGAAATTATGAAGTGAAAGTTTTTTTTCTGTTGGTGTAAAGCCAATAAAAAATATAAAGTGTCCTAGCAAAAGGATAGTCTGTGGGTGATTTTCTGGTTAATTTGGTATGTATTGTCGCCTTTTTTCTTTTCGATCCATTTCGCACTAGTTTCATAATTAATCAAAGATTCAGCTTGCATCGGTGGTCTGAAGTTTCTTTTTTGTTTAGATCCCGTTACAAGCCAATTTTTGGCTCCACCCTACGGGCAAACGACGTCGGTTATCGACGACGGAGGTCGGGGCGCTCTCGCCCGGTATCCGAGCACATCCTGTGCCTGAGACGTCCATCTCAAAGGCCTGAAGAGGGTACGAGGTAGATGCGGACCCCGCAGCGCAGTGGCTCCGTGATTTCTACGTTACTTCCCACAGTCGTGTCCAGCCGTCCAGGAATTACCGAGTTTTCGCAGCAGGAGTTTTATTTTAAATAGTGCACCTAATTTGTATATTTCTAATCTAAAAATTATCACGTCAAAAACTCTTTCTAACCTAAGGCCTATCAAGACGCGTTGGATGCTCTTAGTGTTTTTGTAATTAAAATTACTAATAATGCGTATTCGCCTAGCTATAACCGATTGCAATCGATTTTTTTGTTAGGTAAGTTAAAAATATTTGCATAATACTTTCGATAACATTCTTTTTCTTTCCGCTAAGTTAACCCACGCCATCACTGAAAGGTCCCCAATAATAACTAATATTTAACTTTTTTATATTTTCTAATTAAGTACTTGTTTTCTATCTTTTTCCTTTTAATCAAAATTAAACGTGTTAAGTAGCGGTTTGTGTTTTACTGAGCACTTAATTTTATTTACGCTACAATATGGCGCCCGAATTAAAGTAAGTTTGCATATTAATTATTACTAAAATACCTATTTTTTTTTGTTATCTCGTGTGTGGTTGCTCTTGAGAGCAATCTTTAATTTTCATCTTTCTTATTGTGAATTTCAGGTTTTAGAATTGGTCAGATACCCGTATGGAAGTTAAAAGGATTACCTGTCTTGAATGTTTTCCCGATTCATACGACTGGACTACAGAATTGCTAACTGAATTTATGTTCTTTGCTAAATTGTGTGATGTTTGTGAAATTCAATTTTAAAGATTAACTTTGTAACTATACCCAATTTCCAATTCTTTTATTTTCTCCCAAAATATACTTATCTATCCCGAGTTTTATTTTATCCCAGTAGGTAGCGGTAGTTAGTTTCCCGTAGAGTGTGTTTGATGTGTGGATGGTTAGGCATCGTGACCAAAGGTAAGCTTTTTGAATGGTCGTGTGCTAGTGTCTACCTTTCTTATTTTTTTTAGCCCGTCTGTTTGCTTTTCTGCTATTTGCTAGTATCTGTTTTTGTTGGATTCTTAGCCCAGCCGATTCCTTTGACGTTCATGTTGTTGTCTTCTTCCCGCATCGATATTACGGCACGATATCTAACGATTTCCTGCTAAGTCCCTCTCTTTCATTTAATCTATTTCTATTTTGTGTTTAAAAATGTCCGAAGAAGGTTCTATCGGTGAGACTCCTTTACACGAAAGTATTATTATTTCTAGACCTCCTCCCATTCCACCTAGGCCCACTCCGGGTACTAGTCGTTCTACACGTTTGATATCATTCATCGCAAAGGGTCGCAACACGTCGTTCCAGACGCTTTATCTAGAATGTACGCGAGTCCGGTTACATTCGATCAAGGACCGCTTCCAATCGCTTATTATGGGTTCAAATACATTTTATCTATGGTCGATGTTTTTTCTAAATATGTTTGGTTAGTCCCCCTTAAAAGGATTGACGCCAATTCAGTTATAAAAGCTTTGGAATCTGAAATATTTTTTAACTTCGGAGTTCCACGGTCTATTCTCTGTGATAATGCTACCGTTTTTCGTAGTAATCAGTTTTTAAACTTTCTTAGATCGTTTCGCATTGAATCCCCTACATATACCCCTTATTACACTCCACAAGCAAACACGGTAGAACGTTATAACCAAAGTGTCGTTACTTGTTTGAGCATATTGGTTGGCGAGAACCAAAGGAATTGGGCTAAATTGTTACCCAAGGTCAAACTTTACCTCAATTCATGTATTAATTTAGCCACAGGGTTTACGCCAAACTTTCTCATATTCGGTAGAGAAGTCTGTATGGATTCATCGCGTGCGAATAACCAGACTCTAAGCACTAATTTAGCTGAAAGTCGGGAACAACACGCGAGTAATCTGACTTCGCTCGCCGAGATTTACGCAAAAGTAGCGGACAATCTTTCTTCTGCTTTTCTCCGTAATTCACGAAATTACAATACGAACCGGACGGCTATTACATTTAATGCCGGCGATATTGTATGGAGGCGTAATTTTTCAAAATCGTCAGCTGCTGAATACTTTACAGGAAAGCTTGCTCCTCGTTTCATTAAATGTCGTGTGATCAGAGTCATCTCCATGACTATACAAGACTGTGATTCTCATCATATTGGACAATATCATATAAAAGACATACTTAAATGAATTAATTTCTTCCATATTCTTAACTTAATCAGCATTACTTATGTTAGGCCATTAGTTTTCAATTAACGACACCTCTTTTATTATTTCGACCCTCATTCCTCCCTGGAGTTAATATTTATTCATAACCATTTCCTCTCATTAAGCGTCGTATTTTTGATTTTGATTTAAGGTCCACCCTCTTCAACTTAACCCTCTCTCTTTAACTTAACCTTCTAACTTATCCCTCTATAACTTAAGCTCTTGACTTTGAGTCGTGTTAGACTTTGAGTCGTGTTTCACTTTGAGTCGTGTTTGACTTTGAGTCGTGTTTGACTCTGAGTCGTGTTGGACTTTGTGTCGTGTCTCACTTCGAGTTATTATCTGACTTCGAGCTTTTGTGTTCGACTTCGAGTTTTTGTTTGACTTCCTTTGAAGTTATTTTTAGGTTATTTCTTAATCTCAACTCTTATTTGTTTCGTCTTGAATATTGTTCTTTGTTCCTATTTATTTAAGAATATTATTCTAGTTCTATCGTTTGTTTTTCTATTCTAATGTAGGTTTAGGAGACGCATCTGAAGCTCGCACTGTTAACGTCTAAACTGGAGGCCGGCTTTCAATTTTATTCAGTATCAGCTGCACTTCGATGTCGTTGATTTGATGTATTTAGTTTAAAGTTAGTTAGGCTAGTTTATTTAATTTGTATATATTATCGTTTTCACTCTTGGTTGATGCTATCCCTTTTGTGATGTCAATCTGTTATAGCGTTGTCACCCTTTCACTTGGGTTGATCTCTCACCTTTCTTTTAGGGTTGTCAACCACTTTTCTTTTAGGGTTGTCAACCACCTTTCTTTTAGGGTTGTCAACCACCTTTCTTTTAGGGTTGTCAACCACCTTTCTTTTAGGGTTGTCACTCACCTTTCCTTTAGGGATGCCACTCACCTTTAGGGTTGCTACTCTCATTTTTTTTTTTTTTACTGGAAATGGGGTACTGTAGCGTAAAACCGCTACGGTTAAAACTTCCTCCAATTCTAATCCAAACTTTTCAATAAAATTTTTTCTTCATAGCTGTCATTCACATTTGAACAAGGAATCGTGAAAAAAATCCTCGGATGTTTTGCCTTTTGACGGCGTCATTACATTTTGGGACCCGATATGTGATGGTCAACCTTATTTTTTTGATTCATACCGAAATTATGAAGTGAAAGTTTTTTTTCTGTTGGTGTAAAGCCAATAAAAAATATAAAGTGTCCTAGCAAAAGGATAGTCTGTGGGTGATTTTCTGGTTAATTTGGTATGTATTGTCGCCTTTTTTCTTTTCGATCCATTTCGCACTAGTTTCATAATTAATCAAAGATTCAGCTTGCATCGGTGGTCTGAAGTTTCTTTTTTGTTTAGATCCCGTTACAAGCCAATTTTTGGCTCCACCCTACGGGCAAACGACGTCGGTTATCGACGACGGAGGTCGGGGCGCTCTCGCCCGGTATCCGAGCACATCCTGTGCCTGAGACGTCCATCTCAAAGGCCTGAAGAGGGTACGAGGTAGATGCGGACCCCGCAGCGCAGTGGCTCCGTGATTTCTACGTTACTTCCCACAGTCGTGTCCAGCCGTCCAGGAATTACCGAGTTTTCGCAGCAGGAGTTTTATTTTAAATAGTGCACCTAATTTGTATATTTCTAATCTAAAAATTATCACGTCAAAAACTCTTTCTAACCTAAGGCCTATCAAGACGCGTTGGATGCTCTTAGTGTTTTTGTAATTAAAATTACTAATAATGCGTATTCGCCTAGCTATAACCGATTGCAATCGATTTTTTTGTTAGGTAAGTTAAAAATATTTGCATAATACTTTCGATAACATTCTTTTTCTTTCCGCTAAGTTAACCCACGCCATCACTGAAAGGTCCCCAATAATAACTAATATTTAACTTTTTTATATTTTCTAATTAAGTACTTGTTTTCTATCTTTTTCCTTTTAATCAAAATTAAACGTGTTAAGTAGCGGTTTGTGTTTTACTGAGCACTTAATTTTATTTACGCTACAATACCCAGGTCGTTCCGTGGTTTGCCTACTAGAGATACCACGGCCCCGGACTGCAAAGGCAACTGAAGGAACAAGGTTGGCTTTTCATCCCACACTCCCTTCCAGTTCACCCAGAGTGGGACCATTAATGACTCCTTCATTTGATAATTTTCACACCAGAAAAAAAAAACAAAGACACAAGCATATTTAGCTTAGTTGGAGCTAGATGGAGCTAGTGATGTGAAATCTATCCACATTGCTAGATTTCTTGATAAAAAAAATCGTTTTGTATTACTTATTACGTTTTAGTAGCTTAGGTTCGTGTTTATAGTAAGTCTACATAGATATGTCATAATCTGACACTCCCTTAGAACGGGAGGAGTCTTTAGATGATTTTCCCACCGAAAAAGAGATCGGTCGGTGGAAGTGATAATTAACGTAACTAGTTCTCAACGAATTCAATGCAGACCTTTATTCTTATTCAGACAGAAAGATAATTCGCAAAATGGTGGACGAGCTTCTGATAAGTAATATTATACGTGAAAGTAAATCACCATACGCGAGCCCTGCTTTACTAGTCAATAAAAAGAATGGAGAAAAACCGGTCAAGTGCGTGTCGGGCCACGCGCAGTGTAGGGTTCCGTAGTTTTTATAACAGCCAAGTGCGTGTCGTATTCGCTCACTGAGAGTTTCGTACCATGCTCTAACTAAAAGCCAAACATGACTACCTAACTAATTTGACTTCCTATACAAATCCTCACCTGATCCGACAATTTTGAACGGAAAGTTTTAATATTTTTTAAAGATTTGTATAAAACTTGTCATAGCCGGTGTTTCGAATTTAAATACGGACACAGAGCTACACTACTCAATCGCCACAAGAAGCTAGCACGATACAACTGGCGCTTAGCGCCATCTATCGACATTTCTATAGAGTTGTTCGAATTTTTCGAGTCAAATACAATTGGTCGACTATTACTCGTAAACTTGTAAAGCCCACTTATATGTGATAGTTTTCCTTTAAATTTCATTATATATAGGTACTACTGCCGTGACATTAGAATTTCTAACTATAACCGTTTAGTTGATAGAGGGGGGGGACACTTGACTCTAACGAAAATTGGTACTTTAAAGCTTGATAAGTCATGAACGGTTTACTAAATCAAAAAACGGTCGTACCAAACCCCTAATATTTTTGAAAGACCTATCCAACGATATCCCACACTATGGGAAGAACGAAAAAAAAAAATTATCATCCCACTTTACATGTATGGGAGGTACCCTAAATAATTGTTTTTTTCAAAATTTTATTTTACCACTTTTTTGGCGTCATTAACGTGTATACTCATGCCAAAGTACAACTTTCTAGTACCAATAGTTTTTGAGCTAAACCGCGGACAGACGGACAGACAGACGGACATGGCGAAACTATAAGGGTTCCTTGTTGACTACGGAACCCTAAAAAAGACTCTGCATTGATTATCGAGCGCTAAATAAGATAACAATTAAAGGCAAATATCCAATGCCGCGTATTGAGGATCTTGTAGATAGGCTTCGGGGCTATAAATGCTTTACCAGTCTAGATTTAAAAAGCGGTTATTATCAAATATTAATGCAAAAACAATCAATAGAAAAAAAACCGCATCTATTACTCTTACTTATTCTTATACTTAATAATAAATTATGAATTTTTAAGACATCCGTTTGGGAGAAACCAGTCCATTATTATAGTAGACAGACTACGGAAGATGAAAAAATTACCATTCATTTGAATTTGAGTTATTGGCGATTGTTAGTTCGCTTCAGAAGTTCTGATTATACCTAATCGCCTTTTAAAATAGTAACTGATTGCAATGCCGTACGGTACGCACTGAAAAATAAAGAGATTATTCCTCGGATTGCACGTTAGGTTTTATCCACACAAGAATTCTCGTTTGATATCGTTCACCGAGAAGGCACGCGAATGCAACACGTAGACGCCTTGAGTCGTAACCCCATGCAGTCCGGAGAAAAATCAGAAACCGAGATTATAATGTCTATAACGGAAGCAGATTGGTTGCTTTCGGTACAACTACAAGATGCCGAGTTACAACGTATTCGAGCAATTATTGAATCAGGAGAGGCCGAGGAAAATAAAAACGTTTTTTTTTTTTTATAAATATGTTGTCCACGTTGGTAAAGACAGAAGAACATCCCGAGGTCGCCGATGGGTGGTTCCAAAGAATTGCATTTAGCAAATAATTAAATGTAAACATGGCGATTTCGGACATTTCTCTGTTGATAAAACCATAGAACGAGTGAGCCATCAGTATTGGTTTCCTAGAATGCGACATATAATAAAGAAGTATATTAAAAACTGCATCAATTGCATATATTTTAAGAATAAAGGCGGTCCAAAGGAAGGAGAGTTATACCCGTTACCAATGTACGCACAGCCTTTTCAAACTCTTCATATCGATCATTTAGAACCTTTTCTTACGACTAAGGCCAAAAATAAATATTAATTGGTCATCGTAGATGCTTTTACTAAATTCTTATTTATTATGGCGGTTCGAACAACAAAAGCCTCTTGTGTAATTAAAAAATTAGAAACTAATACTGCGACATTCGGAAACCCTCAAAGAATCATAACAGACGCCGCGACATGCTTTGCTTCTAGTACCTTTACGCAGTATTGTACAAATAGAAACATACGTTTACACACAATTACAACCGGTATGCCTCGCTCTAATGGCCAGGTTGAGCCTTTTAACAAAACTATTCTAGAAGCAGTAAAATCAGTAGGTGCTAACGATACAGATGATAGGTGGGATCAGTATATAAAAGCCTTACAACAAAGTTTATACAGTACAATTCACAAAACAACAAAAACTGTTCCTAGCGAAGTTTTCCTCGGACATAGATTACGCACGGATAGTGATAGTTTGGCTCCGGAAATTGGTAACGGGCATAGGATAGATGTAACTGAATTGCGCGAGAGGACAGAGATAAATATTAAGTCCAATGCGGAATCACAAAAACAGCGATTTGATAAAAATCGTACTAAAGCACGGGTTTACGTCAAAGGAGCCTTAGTACTCATTAAAATGCAAAGCCAGACCCATGACGGGCAAAGTCGGAAATTGTTACCTGTTTATAAAAGCCCCTTTCAAGTAAAGAAGGTATTGGGGAATGATATGAGGTGACGGATGTAAAAGGCAGTGAAAGGAGCACTAAGAAGTATACAGGCTTAACCGCTGCCGAGAATATTAAACCATGGATACATATTGATGATTGGGAGATAATTTAAAATTACGTGTTGGCGATGAAGGTAATTTTAAATTTGTCAAACGCTTAAGTGCGAGTCAAGATAAAATGCTTTGAGTATTTGTAAATGTACTATATCGTAAATTACACATTAGAAGCCGAGTGGTAGGTTCAAATGTAGAACAAACTTGGAACGCTCAAGAGTGGAAAGGCCCTTTGAGTGCAAGTGGTTCTGAAACGAACTTGGTACGCTTAAGTGAGGTTAATCCCCTTTAAGTGCAAGTGGTTCTGGAACGAACTTGATTCGTTTAAGTGAGGTTAAGGCCCTTTGAGTGCAAGTCACAGAAATAAAAAATATAGGAGAAGTGGTAAGGGGGCGTATCGGTGTCCGCGCGACATGGCCACAGGGCTCATGTCACAGGCAAGTGGCCGTCTCCGCGAACTAGTGCGCTTTCGACGGCGATCGTGATAACATATATGAATGCCGAGTTGTTCTGTGGTATCTTGTAAAAACCGAAGCCAAAATCAAAGCTATGTGAATCATGGAATCACTTACCATATGTAAGTAAAAGTATTTTACAATATTTGTCTTTAAAATCATGAATAACAATAAATCGTAAAATATTTCTTGGTTTTACTATGTTATATTTGTTTTCAAATATCAGAACGACTCTACTACTTTTGCTATAAATACATTGCTCCTTAACCACTACCTGAGTTCGTCACTAAGTAACTGGACAAGCAATGTAAAAATAACATACGAAACTGTATTACGCGGATTCATCGCGTAGTGAGGCCACCACTTCTTGCGACGAATTAGTGATGTGCTTGTGCAGATCCACTAACGTAGGCTATCGACAGCAATGTCGATTGACGAATGAAATATTGCTATTATAGTTTAGGGGTTTTTCAACCGACGACAAAAAAAGGAGGAGGTTATCAATTCGACGCGTATATTATTATTATTTTTTAATGTATGATCACCGATTACTCGGAGACGGCTGAACCGATTTGGAAAATTCTTTTTTTGTTTGAAAGGGTATACTTTGAAATTGGTCCCATTGTCACCAAGTCAGGATCTGATGATGGGATCCTGGATAAATCGAGGGAACTCTTCAAATATTATAGGCACACCTATAGTGATTTGAGTATTTTTATAGTAACTTGTGTAGTTGCACCACCGATGGCCACTGGAACTACTCAATATATAAGTAGGAATAATAAGTAGTTCATGTGTTCCGCTTCGATTACTTGAATGTGGTTATTAAGCACAATATGCTCGTCATAATGCATATGGTGAAGTGAAGCTGATGGTGAACTACCTGGAGAACTCCTCAACAAATAACAGCCCAACATTGGGAAAAGCAATATTTTGTAAATGAATATAAGTAGTTGACATTTAGGTTCTTGTAACTAAAATTAAAAATCGGCCAACTAAAAAGAGTGAAATAAAAACTTTTTACCAAAAAATTAAACCGACTCCCAAAAAACACTGCAAAGTGAAAAATAACTTTAATTTCGGAAGTCGGTTCCAAAATTAAGAGTACAACTGATTTTTGCAGAAGTGGGTTAATTTTTATTTTATTACTGAAACTATTCTCATGTTTTAGGGCATTCATAAAATCAGTCATTCAACTTCTCAGGATTCTATACAACCTATACGGCTGGTATGTTCCGATCAAGAGCGTAATGTAAGTTAACATTAACTTCTATTTGACCTATCACTATGATAATTAAATATTAAGATTTAAGTCGAAAGCGCCAGGGTATACTTAGTAGGTAGTACTTAATAATAATTATGTAATGTTATGTTCTTAATAATATGTTTATTGTTATTATAATATTTTCTGGACATGCCATTTTTTATTTGGTTCATTTTCAGGTGCCCAAAAAAATGTACAATAATAAATGGAAGAATCGATAACTTTCCGATTTAGTCAAGCACTAGCGTATATGTAAAATAAATTGCTTTTGCACAGCACAACGATAGTGACCGATGTTTTTGTGTGGGTAAGTTCTACGGTGCATGGTAAATATACGCTGTGATTGACGGAATAAGGTTTATTATTGATTGTATAGTACGTTCTGATTTAAGAAATGTGGGTGTGTGCGCGAGTGCGTATCTATTGATTTTAATAAACTGCATGTGTAGTTGTTGCCCCGCCCAGCGCCTAACTGGACTGGAGACACACGGTTCCGATATAATTTCGTGTGTTGACCATATCTACTTAATTATTTTATCTATGGTGCAAGTGGTTCTGGAACAAACTAGGTACACTTAAGTGAGGTTAATCCCCTTTAAGTGCAAGTGGTTCTGGAACGAACTTGGTATGCTTAAGTGAGCTTAAGACCCAGTGCAAGTAGTTAAACCCAATTTTATTGTCGCTTTATATGCACATGATTTAATGTTATTAAAGCCTACCCTCGGACTCACTGATGAAAATGTGTAATGATAGATAACAGTTCTAACCCAAGTTGAACACCAATGCGTATGCAACTGACAAACTGATAAATTATTGATAATTTGTGTTTCAGCACTTTATTTGAACTCGTGGGGTAGGTACCTCGTGGGACAGGCACCTGGTAGGACGGCCGTGTTGGCGATCGCCGCGCTCTCTTCACAAAGTTAAGAGTGACATCACCGGAGCGGCATGGTGGCCCCTGGTGAAACGAGCTGCGTGCGTTGCTGAATCCCGAGCCGTACGTAAACATTGATAAGATGGAATCAAACTTCACCATGGGAATAAAAGCGTTCTCATGGACCATGGAAGTGTGGTGACGATTGTTAGGACTGTATGGGGACTATTGGGGACTCTTCGGGAGACCTTCGTAAGAGGAGGTCGATCTAGATTTCTGTTCCTTTGTGTTGTTAAAAGTAATATATTGTTATATGGTTATTATAGTGGTTTTAATTAATACAAAGTGAATTAACTAAGTACATAATAATATATAGTTTATACTAGATAATTTGTATTCGTCACTAAAGATTACGTCTAGACGTTTTGTAATAAATTACCCAATTTCATGGCGACTGTGTATAAATTAATTACGTTCGGCTGCAGTCGAGGATACAAATAAGACCGACACAATTTACTTAATGAAATTTAATTAATATAAAAATTACGTTTAAGTCGCTAAATCTAAGTTGCGTGACGGTTGTTCGATGTGAAAAACAAGAGTGAAGCACTAAACAAAAAATTCCCATTAATCACTGCTATTGAACAGTCTTCGATCCCATGCTATCGCAATGCTGAGAAGGCGAATCTCACGGTGCACCGCACAGCGCAGTGTTAGTCATTTTCTTAGGAATATGGGGCGTCGTAAGTAGCATAATAACAAATGTAGGTATGGCAAAATCTGTATACTCGTATACAGATCGATGCAGTACCTAGTTTCTGAGTTTATTCTAACTAGGTAATATACAAAAATCTTGTATCACACATTATTTGTTATCGAACTCCACCGAAACGACCGATTTTTATGATATTACAACTTTTTGCCCGCGACTTCGTTTGCGTGTCAGGTTTTTCCCGCGTAAATCCCGATCCCGTGGGAATTCCGGGATAAAAAAAATATCCTATGTCCGTCTCCTGGTTCTAAACTCCCTACCAATTTTCAACCAAATCGGTTCAGCCGTTCTTGAGTTATAAATATTGTAACTAACACGACTTTTCATGAGAACGTACTACCTACTTACCTACCTACTTGTTTTCCTCTGCGTAATTAATTATTCAAGGCAAGCTGCCTGTGAAACTAATGACCGTTTCGCAATGTCTAAGTTAAGGAATTAACGTCACTCAAATAAAAGTTAATCTTTTGTTCCTTGAATGTTCAATTTTCTTTTCGGGGCGAAAATCATCTTTCGCTCCTGCTCTCGGTGGAACTTAAAGTTTAAGTTAATCCACCCTGTTCCTTCAGCCTTCCTTGCGTTTCGGGGCAGCGGTATCACGATAGAACATTTCCGCAATCCCGGTTCTTGAATGACTTTTAGATATTGCCAGACTGTACTTTATCATTAAGAACATATATCCGGCCCGCCCTGACTAAGCTTCATTACCAATTTTATCAACAATTTAATTCCAATCAAAATCACGAATTGTTTGTTAATCAAATCGATAATTTTTTTACAAGATACAGCGCATCAAGATATGCTATGATTACGACAGGTTATACATACCTTTATTAATAATAATAACACAAGCTGCTGCTTGGAGCTTCGGTCGCGTGGGAGGAATTCCAGCGTAAATCCCGATCTCGTGGGAATTCCGGGATAAAAAGTAAACTAACTATTTAGCAAATTTCATTAAAATCCATCCAGTAGGGCCAAAGATTAGCGTGTACAAACAGACAAACTTTTTTTTTTGTTTTTTTTTTTGCCGTGTTACAGTTTCTTAACCCACTTCAATTATTATTTTTTAATAAAATTTAAATGTGCAAACACACTTTTTCTACTGTTTTATTATATGTATATAGATGTATAGATTATATGTATAGATAATCGGCCAACAACGTTTTCACAGCTGGGACACAGGCCTCCCCTCCAGAGAGGGGGTGGGCCGTAATCCACCAAGCGGGCCCAGTGCGGCCTGCTATATATGATATATATCGATGGGTCCTATGTATATGGGCCAAACTAATAATTTGGCCATTAAGACTTTTTTATGGTAAACGCATCTTATATTTTTATTTACATTTACATATTTTTTAATACAGTATAACGGCATATGTAACATGAATTTAAACGTACAAGGTCCTAATAGTAGTTAGAGACTTATACGCGGGGAGTTGCCGCGCGTTTATTTATTGTTTGGACCAATCAGCTGATTTGACAATACATTGAACGGAGCAACGGCCGCACTGTGATGAATACAAATTGTAATTGTTGTGATTTTGGGTTACAATTTAGTTTAATAAGTAAAAGATGACATGAAAATCCTATGTCCTATGCCAAATTTCATCTAAATCGGTTCAGCAGTTTAGGCGTGAAAGGCAACAGACAGACATTACTTTCGCATTTATAATATTAATAGCATTTGCCCGCGACATCGTTCGCGTGGGAGGTTTTCCCGCGTAAATCCAGATCCCGTGGGAATTTCGGGATAAAAACTATCCTATGTCCTTCCCCGGGTCCTAAACTATTTCCATGCCAAATTTCATTTAAATTTTCATTTAAAGTTCAGCGGTTTAGGCGTGAAAAGGTAACAGACAGACATTACTTTCACATTTATAATATTATATTATATTAAGTATGGATATCTTCGATTTATCAGTCTAAAGATATTGCGGTTTCCTCATGATGTTTCCCTAGACTGTTTCAATAAAAGTATATTTATCTTAAAAAAGATGAATAATTATACTATATACATACCTTATTGCTAAAACTGAAGTAGGATATAATTGAAAGATTGATAATTTATAATCAATTAATCACAGATTTTGTGGTGTTGCAACAAAAGGCCACACCTAACATTCTACAAAAGCAACATATAACAGCTGTATAATATTGCTAACACCTAAATAGTAGGCGATTAAAATAAATGCAATACATTACCAAGAGAAAGCAATGTTTTTAACCAAAGAACACCTTACAGTTATTTGTCAGAGTTACAACCAAAGAGTTACAGAAAAGTAGACTTAAAAAACACAAAGTAACACAACAGATTATTTGTTTTGAAGATGTGACCCAATCTATTTATATACATGGTATATAATAAGACATGTTTGTAAGCATAATGTGCATATTATGCAATATACATTAGAATAAAGGAACAGAGAGCACTTAATTACTTATGAACACAGATGGCTAATCAATAATGAGATAGGGCACTGTGTCCAAAATCGGTTAGCAGGACTATTGTTACTCAAATACAGAGGCCTGCATGAGATGTTGAAATCTGCAAACTCAGCAGACAAATAAAAGAATTATTAGACACTCACCTGAGGTACTTGTGTAGACTTCCCGCAACCCGTCTCCCCAATCAGCACCAACGTTTGATACCGCTCCAAGAGATACAAAATATGGTTATGGTATTGAAACACTGGCAACCTCTGTCGTTGAGCATCCATCGGTAAATGGTGATATCGATTGTAAACAAACAAAGTACGGGAATCATTGTCGGTGGTCAATGCAGTATCTATGTTAGGGTTTACCAGTGTTTCGATCACACCATCTTTGTTTCTCGTTGGATAGAGTGGTTCTTCTTCTCCTGTAACAGGTATTAGTAATAGTTAAGATTAACTATTAAATTTAGTTAAGGTATCGTAACAAATAAAATATTAAGGTTTTGAGCATGGCCATGTTAGATGGGGTCAATTCTTGGATGGGAGACTGACTTTCTTAACATATCTCTCAATATTTTCTTTCTTTCCTCTATTTACTAAATAATTGTATATTTTTTACATTGTGTCTTGGACCACAAACTTATTCACATTTATTAACTTACATATAGAATAGAGGAAAATGGTCAAGATTGGCTTGTTGAGGCTGCCTTTAAAAATATCTACTAGGAAGCAATCTTTGAAGTAAAAAGTCGCCCTTGTCTTTAAACAGGGCGTATCACTGCCGTGATTCTTTAAAAGGCAGTGTGACAATTTACGGATTTTTAGTTAAACATTGAGCCACATCAGGAAAAAGGCGCGTCGACCTATGTAACCCCTTTTTCTGAAACTTATTTAGCTTTTGAGATATTTTTTTAATAAAAAGCTGTGAAGTGGTTTTGATACCAGTGCCAAATTTATAAAAACTCAAAATCGGTAAATTGTCAGATGACTGCCTTTTAAAGAATCACGGCAGATCATACGGGATATCAAAATACCGGTACAAAGTTATGTAGTAATGGAATCAGATATGTGACAAGCTTGTAAATCACTATAAATATAAGAAAATACCTTAAAACAACGCCTGAACAGTAGTTGACATAGTTTCCCGGCAGCTTTACTGAAGAAAAATAAAAACAATACGGCGTAGTATGGTAACCTATTGTAATATTTGACTTACCTGGCTTAATGAACCGCGGTCTTTGTCCCAACATCTTTAAAACGGAACAAAAACACTTTTCACTAGAGGTTATTAGTAATTGTAACGTATTTTTACAGTTCTTTTATTTATTTACGATACGAAATTCATAATCTACACCAATTTTTAATTAATTCTTCGATTGCACTGTGTTCCTGGTATCACTGCAAATAAAGCATAACATGATACATTACAATAGTATTGTACCTCTTTCTCCCTTTGGTGAAAAAGCAGAGAAGATGATACGTTCTGGTATCGATAAAATGGGAAATCTGGAACGTGCTCTTCGCACAGAAAATCAATAATTTGTGACAGTGACACATAAAGTTACGTTCAGAAATCTTATCTGATTTTTAGAATAATTCAATAATCATTCATAAGTTTAATCTTCCAAGTTAGAAGTTAATACACTTCTTATCAGAAAAATCGAAACACCTTGAAAGTTTATGTTTTGTAAGAATTATCAGAAAAATGTTTATATTTAGGAATATATGTCAAATGTCGTTTAATAGTGAATAATATGAGGTTTTCAAATCCTAAAGTTTAATGCTCTAAATTCAAATCTGGGGGCACGGCAGTGCCCCCGCCAAGTCGAGCAAAAAAGCGGCACGGCCGTACCATTCTTTTCTCGAAGCAATTCAGGCCATTTTCGACCCCCTATAACTTCGTTGTGGATAAAACTAGAAGCCTGATTTTCAGTAACCAAACAGGCATTGTATAAACACGGTACATTTCAAATTTCATTCAATTTCAACCAGTAGTTTAAGAATTATAACGAGTCAAAGTTCCTTAATTTTGTTAATTTTGTCACTCACTGACTGACCGATCATCAAAAGTCTAAGGCACTTCTAGCAGACATAGAAGCTTCAAATTTAGAATACAATTAATTAATGTTTAGTATATGAATCAAGGAAAAACTATAATATTTTTCAATTTCGTTCCAGTTTTCTAGATACATCAACTGCATAAATAACTTTGTAATCCCATATAAATATATAGGATTACAAAGTTACATTTGCAGTTAATTAATCAGTGTACCTGTATAATGTAATGAAATAATAGATGTCGATGGGTACTTTTTTTTTTGGTGAAAAATATAATCGAGTGACTTCTTCCGCTCGGGTGTATCAGAATTCTACTGACTAAAAACCCACCCTGTTCCTTCGGAAGCCCTAAAGTTCCGGGGCCGCGGTATCTCGATGGAACTTTCCCGCAAACCCCGACAGGCAATGGCCCTATAAGGCCCCGTCACTGGTATAATCTGCCGTCGTACGAGAGAAGGGCACATCTATCATTTTGGTCAAACTGAGATAATTGGGATTAAAGTTTTTACCATATTCTGCTTCATAGTGTGGAAACCTATTGCTTAAAAGAAAAAAAAAACCGATGATATATGCATGAAGGTTAGTACTATTATATTTTTTACTTTTTAGCTCTTATATATATTTAATTATTAAATAAATTCAAATTATTCCTTTCAACTTAAAACAAAAAATAAATTAAATATTCCACTTACTACAAAGAAAAGGCATAGGTAACCAAATGTGACCTTTCTTTTTAATATTTCAAGCAAATTGGTCATTGAGTCTAAAAGAAAGGGCACATTTGTCTAATTGCGCCTTTTTAATGTAAATTGACTTAATTTTTTCTATAAAAAAACAAACAATTATGTTTAATAAACTCTAAAAAGTGCTAATACTTAAACTCAATTACACTTTTTAGTTACTTAGATACCCAAAAAAACCGACTTCCATATCAAAACACTACAAAGCCAAAAATAATTTTAATTTCGGTAGTCGGTGTTATTGGTTTTGTATTTTCTTTTTTTTCACACCGCCTTCCGAAATTAAAATTATTTTTGGCTTTGTAGTGTTTTGATATGGAAGTCGGTTTTATTTTTTTGCAAAAAAGTTTTTATTTTCGCGCTTTTTAACCGACTTCTGAAAAAGGAGGAGGTTCTCAATTCGGATGTTTGTTTGTTTTTTTTTTTTTTTTTTTTTTTTTTTTTTATGTTTGTTCGGGCATAGCTCCGTCGCTCGCCAACCGATTTGAAAAATTCTTTTTTTGTTGGAAAGGGTATACTTCCCAAATGGTCCCATGAAAATTTTATCGACATCGAACAAGCCGTTTCTGAAAAATCAACAAAAGTCTAAAAAAAATATTTACATTGATGACCTTTTCGGTTACTCTATATTGTGTTTTTTGTTCGCGCGTTTTTAGTTTTTTGTAGTTGACATTTTGGCTTTTATAACTAGATTAATTACAAATTGACCCACTAAAAAGCGCGAAAATAAAAACTTTTTTGCAAAAAAATAAAACCGACTTCCATATCAAAACACTACAAAGCCAAAAATAATTTTAATTTCGGAAGGCGGTGTGAAAAAAAAGAAAATACAAAACCAATAACACCGACTACCGAAATTAAAATTATTTTTGGCTTTGTAGTGTTTTGATATGGAAGTCGGTTTTATTTTTTTGCAAAAAAGTTTTTATTAGTGGGTCAATTTGTAATTAATCTAGTTATAAAAGCCAAAATGTCAATTAAAAAAACTAAAAACGCGCGAACAAAAAACACAATATAGAGTAACCGAAAAGATCATCAATGTAAATATTTTTTTAGACTTTTGTTGATTTTTCAGAAACGGCTTGTTCGATGTCGATAAAATTTTCATGGGACCATTTGGGAAGTATACCCTTTCCAACAAAAAAAGAATTTTTCAAATTGGTTGGTGAGCGACGGAGATATGCCCGAACAAACATAAAAAAAAAAAAAAAAAAAACAAACAAACATCCGAATTGAGAACCTCCTCCTTTTTCAGAAGTCGGTTAATAAGTAAAATTAAATATTTTTATTCTTTTTACTAATAGGTTGGACCCCTAACTTTAAAATCTATAAAAAAATAGTTACTCTAAAACACAATATGAAAAATAAATCAATATATTCTTAATAGGGGTAGTAATTTATTTATTTATTTACATGGGAGACCAACAGCTACTTAAATCAATCAAGAAACAGTGTGAAAATTTGACAGCCAATTACAGGTCTCCACGTTAGTTACATATGAAATTAAGGAACACTATGAACGACATAGTACTGTCAGCAGGAAATCGGCAAACTTAATAACATAATAATATGTATAAACCTAAACAACTAAATAAAGTTTCATGATTACTTAAAACTAGTTATTCCTTAAAAAATTTAAGGCTTAAGCACCTTCTCGCTGACATGACACACTTGTTCTAAATGGATCAATGTCATGCTGCCTGCACACCTCATTAAAGCTCCTGCTTGCACGCAACACATACGAATTCTGTCCATATTTCGCGGATTAGCGGTGGATAGAACCATTTAGAACAAGGAACATTAAAATAAAATTTTGATAATATATCAAGGCTGTTAATTGAATTGTTAAAAGTCTTCAATAAAAAAACGCAGTCAGAAACGTCACGCCGAATATTTAGCGGTAGTAAATGGTACTTCTTACAGAGATCAAGGTAATTTACGGACCTATATGGTATTCTTTGATGGAAGCAGAGATATTTAATGAACCCTTTTTGGATGCTCTCAATGCGGTCAATATATTTATGATAGCATGGATTCCATATCTCGGATGCGTATTCCAAGTATAAAGGAGCATAAATTTTGGTTTTGCACCTTTATTAAGCTACTCTATTAGAGCTTATTCTAATTATGTATTGTTCATCTGCAGGAAATAGCTTACACCCGTAATTATTAAAGACACTCGTAGTTTAATATTAAAAAAAAATACTATTATTTTTATTATAAAAATTAAATGTAACTATAACAAACGTAACATGGCACTTGGTTGAATTATCACAATGCAATGTATTGGTAATAACTAGAAAAATTTTAAAGAAAATTAAATAATCAGTTTTGCTTAAAATATTAATTTAAAAAGTAGTCTTTAATTTCAGTCTTCATAAATTTCTGTGAGATCAGCTGAATTGTCGTTAACGGGTAGGGTTTCCCAAAAACCTCTTCTGTTTTCAGGTATGAGTGGCCCAAGCTTGGAAAGTATAGCTGACTTCCTCTTCGATGTTATACCTCGTGGAGAAAGCTTCTGCTTAGGCAATGGAATGCCAATTTTAAGATTTTTAACTCTCAAGAAATCCAATTCTATTTGCTCTTCAGTGTCATGGCTGTTCTTGTAGAATATCGAATTGCTCCCTCGCCGAAAAGTGATTTCAGACATGTTTCTTAAATAAGCTTGCGGCACACTCGCGCTCGGAGTACAATGTTGTAATTTATACGACGAAGAGCAGTCTTCAAAATCTTGAAAATCCTGGACTGTAATTTTTTTCACCACAGTATTTGAACCAGTATCAGCGACAGCTTTGCAAAAATCTTCAAAGTCATATACTCGCTTGTTCTTCTTAAGTGATTGCTCCACTCTATGGTGAAATTCATCGGCAGCCATAAAAGTATGACCAACTTCCAGATAACGCAGCACAACACTTACTTAGTCTATTTAGTCAATTTCTAGGGTGTAAATATTACACCCTTAAAATTGACTAATTAGACTAAGTAGGAAAAAGGCACCAATTTTTGTTTTGGGCCGCGCATTTATCCAGCCACAAAATCACATTTTTGCAGTCCCAGTATTCAAGAAAAATGCTTGAAAGCAGCTAACTATGTCTTCCTTTTTTCTCCCTGCAATAGCTTCGTGCCATAAGGTTCCCAGTGCTTTGCCAACTCCATGTAACCTTATTTGTCACCTACAGGAACAAAACTCTGATTGAAAACGATAAGCCTTGTCTCAGGCACAACTGGCGCATTTCAATCAAACCCTGCCCTCCTTTCCTCATCCCTAATCGTAAATAATTTAAAGAAAAGGTACAACTGGTTATTTGTGCCTTTTATACGTAAATTAATTGAAACATGCATAGATCACTAATTAAGTAGACAGGGCACATCTGGCATTTGAGCCTTTTCTTTATGTTATTTTGTAGTTGTGCCTTTTCAAAGTAGTTTTTAGTAAAAATCTGTATGAAGTAATAGTCACATCTACGTATTTGTGCCTTTTCAATATAATGGTATATAAATGTGCCTTTTCATTCAATAAAACAAGAATATTAGTGTCATTTGTGCCTTTTGAGCCTACTGTATCTCCGAATTCCTTGAAGATAAAATTCTACAAAAAATTGAGCAGATTCGCCTTTTTTCTCTGATTCTAAGTATGTATATAACTCATTTTTTTTTAAATGTTACTTGTGCCCTTTTTTCTTACGACGGCAGTAATAGCTTTTTGAGGTGCGCGTGGAACACAATGCGCCGCCGACCCGGGCCTGGTCCTTACCGGACGGTGAGCGACCCCTGCTCGCCATCCGCAGGCCCGCGCCTACGGTGGCCCGAAATCGACTCGCGATCCACGACGCCCGGGGCGTCTACCCCGGCGGCTGGGGCGCGAGGAAGAGAGTTGCCTCTCCCTCGCACGTTAGGCCTCCTCCTTCGCTAGCATGACTGCTTCGCAGCAGGAGGTGACTGCATCCCATTCCCTCTCGCTTCCCACCATGGTCTAAACCAGAGCAGGGCGCGAGAATTCGCCGCCGCCGATCGCCTCTATCAGGATATGACGGTGCTCCACCCATGCAGGGCACACCTCGAGCATATGCTCCACCGTGTCTTCCAGTGTAGATAGGTACCTAGATATAATAATTATGCTCAAAGGTAACTGGTCAACGGAATAAAAAAGCAAGAAGTATTAAGAGTATTGGGGAGTATTACGTAGAGTGAATTGCCCGAAATTGCATAATTACTTACTTATGGATTAACTTTAACCGAGACGTTTGACGAGTGCGGCATTAATTATTACTAACTAATGCAAAAGACGTACGTGCGTATTCATATGTGCGTATTAAAGCCTCCGAAAAAAACCCATAGAGACAGGGAGTGGGCTTTGAAAAAAACTTTAGCTGAAGTTCAAGAAGTAGTAAAAAAATTAATAAATATAAAAAAAAATACAAACAAATATAAGTTAAATTCTAAATAATTCAAATAGCAATATAGTTCAGTTCAAAATATTACATCACAGTCTAATTTAAAACTAATACAAATCAAATTGAAAATAATTAATTGATAATTCATAATCATAAAGCTAATGATTTTTCCCTAATATAATAAATCGGATGTAGTAGGCCTAGCACCTTTCATTTAAATAATCATTAATATGATAGTAACATTTTGCAACTAAAAAATCGTGTAGTTTTTTTTTTTAAATTGAACCATATTTTTAATTTCGATTATGTGTTCAGGTAGCTTATTGTAGATTTTGGGTGCCATGCCAAGAATTTTTTTATTAAAAATATCTTTTTTATGTGGTATTGTGCATATTTTATTTTTGTGGCGTAAACTCTTTGGGTGATTATATAGGTGCATATTTGTCTTAACATAGCTTGCCACTTCGTATATGTAAAGACCCACCACTTTACCACTGTGGAAGCGTATATCTTTTAAACGATTAACTTTATGAAAAAGTCATTTTAGAAACCTTAATGTCATTTTTAAAGACCTGTCTATAGATACCACACACGTATAGGTTTCATGAAAAAAATATTTTCAGTTTCAGTTCCATGTATGGGAAGCCCCCTTTATTTTAAATATTTTTTAAATTTTCTCTTAAAATCGGAAAGCGGTTCTTAGAATACATCTACCTACCAAGTTTTACATGTATAGTCCTAATAGTTTCGGAATAAAATGGCTGTGACATATGGACGGACGGACAGACATGTCGAAACTATAAGGGTTCCGTTTTTTGCCATTCGGCTACGGAACTCTAAAAAAGAAGGCTACCTACAAAAATAAGAATAGCTCATAAGACAGAGAGAGGGCTTTAAGAAAATTCGTTGTTGGTACCTATACAAGAAGTAGTACCGCAAAGGAAAAAAGTAGGACTTTCTACAAAAAGTAATGAGATCCCATAAAAAATAATACTTGTCAAAAAACCAAGTCTCGCAACTTAGTTGTTCTACCGTAAAAAGTTGTGAGATCCATGTAATACCAAGTCGGTTATTAATTTATTCAGTCCCTACTTAAGAGACCTTCTGTCTTAAGTTGTTACGTAATTATCTAACCTAACGACATCTTATAGTGACCATATCAATATTAAATATCTTTACCGTTTTAAATAAATAGATTGACTTGGCAATCGCAATAAACAATTTAATTTATATATGTATTACTTGTGAGATATATTGTGTTTTCATGCGATGGCCGAGTCAGTGATGATGTGGTCGAAGATGGAGCACGCTTGCCTAGTAGTAACCTATACACTCTTGACTTAAAGACTCCCAGGTTATAGCGATCAGGAAATACAGACTCCGGCAGGGAATTCCACTCCTTAGCCGTACGCACAATGAAAGTATTCCCAAAACGTTTTGTGCGTATGGGTGGAATGTCCACCATGAAACGATGGCGCATCGCCGTTTATCTTGTACTCCGATGATGGAACGAGCTTGGCGGAATTAGATTGTGTAATTCCATCGCACACTCCCCGAAATGTAACCGATAGAAAACCTGATAGACTTGCAACTCGTCGTCGATGTCGGATTCCGGAGGTTTGATTCGACCAGTGAATCGTTGCCAATGAGTCTCTTGGCCCATTTCTCGATAGGGCAAACAAAAAATAATTAGGGATTTCCTGGGATTAGGAAATGCAGATGTCATGGCTGACAGATAATTTATTCACAATTACTTCCGCTATATCTTATTTTTATTGTGTTTTTCATCACGCCATGATTAAAAGTCGTATAAAAATTACGATAAATAACTATAAAATATTTTTTTTTAATATCGCACGCTTAATCCAATACTGTCACTATCCAAAATTTTGCCAAATCGACTTTTTAATGTCATCTGTTGGGAAACGTAGAACTACACGTAATCGCGCTTACACTAGTCTAAAAGTAACAGAAATAATATATACATATAGAGTTTTGGAACACCCCGTCTGCACCATATGAGGATTGAGTGTTCTAAATAAACCTATATAAAAGCCAAATAAACAGTTAAACTCAATTGAATATAGGTACGGACCTATATTTAATTGAGTTTAACTGTTTATAAAATAAATATATTATAAATAAATATATATATGTTTATAAGTAAATGATATTTCTTACAGAGATGAAGGTAATATACGGATATTACCTTGATCTCTGTAAGAAATATCATTTACTACCGCTAAATATTCGGCGTGACGTTTCTAACTGCGTTTTTTTATTGAAGACTTTTAATAATTCAATTAACAGCCCTGATATATTATCAAAATTCTATTTTAAGTTCCTTGCAAGTCTAAACGATTTTATCCACGGCTAAAAATGCCACTTGCTACCTCGAAATATAAACAGAATTCGTATGTGTTGCGTGCAAGCAGGAGCTTTAATGAGGTGTGCAGGCAGCATGACATTGATCCATTTAGTACAAGTGATGGCGATGGCAGCGAGGAGGTGCTTAAGCCTTAATTTTTTTAAGTAATAATTAATTTTAAGTAATCATGTAATTTTATTTAGTTGTGGTAGGTTTTAGGTTTAGGTTAGGTTTTTACATATTATTATGTTATTAGGGTTATATTAAGAGTACCGTTTTCCTGCTGACGGTACTATGTCGTTCACAGTGTTCCTTAACTTCACATGAAACTATACGTGGAGACTTGTAATTGGCTGACAAATTTTCACACTGTTTCTTGATTAATTTAAATAGCTGTTGGTCTCCCATGTAAATAAATATATAAATAAAATTTTGAACATGTATCTAGTATATATGCTGAAACACGAGTTACAGTATTTTCTCAGACTAGCAGATGGAGTGTTCTAGATAATTGATCATGACTTTTTCACCATAGGTTTCACATTTTTCTATCTTCTCCATGAAATTTTCGCAATTTTTTTTTAAATCCTTCTTGATTTCGTAAAAATATACTTAACTTTGAAAAAGGAGCACTCAATCCACATGGACACCAAGCTAGAGAATTGTAAAATGCGACAAGGGAAGCCTTTGCTCCGCACTGGGCCATATCTGGGCCACAAAAAAACGACTGACTTTTTATTTATAGATTAACTAGCTTCTGCCCGCGACTTCATTCGCGTAGGATGATTTTAATCCCGATCCGTGGGAATTCCGAGATAAAAAGTAGCCTATGTATTATTCCAGGATGTCAACTATCTACTTGTCAATATAATTCAAATCCGTTCAGTAGTTTTTAAGTGAAAGAGTAACTTGCCATCTCAAGAATGATTCGCGCTCTTCCTCACTCCAATCTATCTCCCAATCTTGCAATTTATCTCTCCTTCCACTAAGCGCAACTCATCATTTTCCTAACTACTCCTTCGCTTCTTGACCTCATTTTTGTTTCTTCTACACAACACATCGCTAAGCATGGGCAATATTCAGCCGACGCTTTCTCCTACCATGACTGAATTTACGTTTCCTACAAAATTCGCACTCCTAAGTCTAAACCCAAAAGTATTCTTCAGCGCAGTTTTTGTGGAATGAACTTGGAAAGTCTTCGGGAAGATGCTAGCAATATTGACTGGTCTGATCTTGTTCATGCAGAGTCGATTGATGACAAAGTTAACCTCCTCAATTCCAATCTTAACAAGCTTTATGACGTGCATGCACCTGTTCATTTGGTAAAGATTAAACATCTACCTGCTCTGTGGCTAACAGATGACGTGAAAGTAATTTTACAAAAAAGGCAGCAGCAAAGTCTAAATTCAAGTGCAGACCTAGTCGAGAAAGTCGAGAAAAATACGTCGCTATCCGAAATCGCAGCAACTTGGTTTGTAAGGATACCCAGCGCCGCCACATTCATAAGTCCGTTGAAAACGGTGATCCAGCTAAAGTCTGGAAATTTCTTAGATCTATGGGAATTGGGAAGTCACGTCAAGAGTCTGTTCCTAAGGATATAGACCTTGAATCGCTCAATCAATATTTTTCCACCTCTTGTAGCTTCAATGGTGCTGTTAAAACCAATACTCTAAATAATCTTTCGTCTCTTCCCACTGCCAATTATTCTCCTTTTATTTTTAATCAAGTTACCAGTTGTGATGTTAAGAAGAGCATGCTATCTATAACGTCAAATGCCGTTGGTAATGACTGTATTAGCCGTAAGATGATACTCCAGATAAGATGACTCCCTATCCTGGACGAAATTCTTCCTGTCATTTGCCATGTCCTCAATTATTCCGTATCCTCAGGTGTTTTCCCATCTTTCTGGAAAGAAGCTCAGATAACTCCTCTCCCTAAAAAGTCTAATCCTGTTTTCTAAGTCTTTCTCTGATTTTCGCCCTATTTCCATATTACCGTTCCTATCCAAAGTCCTCGAACGCCTTATCCATAATCAACTTAGTGCCTTCCTTTGCAAAAACCAACTCCTAAATTTTTACCAATCCGGGTTTCGTTCAGGACATAGCACTACCACAGCTCTAGTTAAAATTACTGACGACATCATATCAGGTATGGATAATAGGAAGTTGACTGTCCTTTCGTTACTGGACTTCAGCAACGCCTTTAACACTGTCGATTTTGATGTCCTGCTCGATATATTCTGCTCTCTTAACATATCTCCAACAGCAATTGATTGGTTTCGTAGTTACCTGTGTGGCCGTCGACAACGTATTTGCATTGAAGGTACATCATCTTCATGGTGCAATACAACTGCTGGCGTACCACAGGAGGGCGTCCTCTCTCCTCTTCTTTTCGCCATATTTATAAATTATATTTCAAATGAACTTCTCTCATCCTATTACCTTTATGCTGACGATCTGCAAATATATTCGCAAGCTCCCGTTGAAGAACTGTCTGAGGCGGTGAAGACTGTGAATAAAGACAGCGCGTATTTCTGATTGGAGTTTGGATCATGGTTTGAGGGTTAATCCTGTAAAGACTCAAGTCATTATTGTTGGCAGCCCTAGGCTACGTTCCAAAATTAATTCGTTCTTCCTCAAATCGTTTTTGATGGAGCTGCTATACCTTACTGTGAGTCAGTAAAAGACCTAGGTATTTATATTGATAGGGATTTGTCTTGGGGTCCCCAATTGCAAGAAGTAAGCCGCTAACTGTTTGCCTGTGTGGGGTCTTTACGCAGATTGCGCAATTTCCTGCCGACTGCCACTAAAATTGCGCTTGCCCAATCCCTTATTCTCCCTGTTCTGGACTATGCTGATGCAAGTTATCCAGATCTTACTGAAGTGCAGCTAGATAAGCTTGAACGACTCCAAAATTTTTGTATCAGATTCATATTTGGTTTGCGCAAATATGATCATGTTTCTGAGTTTCGCATTAAACTCAAGTGGCTGCCGATCCGCCTTCGCCGGAATGCACATATTTTATCATTACTTTACAGTATTCTCTTCAATCCTACAACTCCGTTTTATCTCAAAGAACGCTTTAAGTTCCTTCATGACACACATGTTAGAGATTTAAGATCATCGGAGAATTTGAGACTTTCAATGCCTGCGCATTTCACTAAATTCTATGGCTCATCGTTTACGGTACAAGCTATTCGTTTGTGGAATGCATTGCCGGTGTCAGGACAAGCTCAGTCACTGGCTACTTTTAAAAGCTCGGTTACTAATTATTTTCTTTCCAATTTATGATTATTCTTTTGTTTTCTCTCCACATGATGTTAAAGAACACATTATATGTATTGTATTGTATTTATATATATATATATATATATATATATTTGCACATATATTTATTTATTTTAGTATTTAAATAATTGTTGTTTCTCTGTTTTTATGAGTAATGTAGTAAGTACACTAATTTAGCCCTCCCCACTTTAATTAAAGTTTTTAAAGTCCTTCCAAAGTTTGTCTGGAATATATCGCTTTCAGCGATAAGACCACCATTGTTACCATAGAATAAGCAATATTGTTAAAAAGGTGTGTTTAGATTTTGGTGTACAATTAAGTATATTCTCATCCATCACATCATCCTCACATACTTTCGCATTTATAATATTAGTAAGATAAGATTAGTATGAACATAAGATAGTAAGACTTACCATCCATTACACATATTTCATAGAATTTAGCAAATATATAGTCTCGTGCGTGAGCAAATTTATCTAATATACCTGAACATCTCAAGTACACACATCAAAAGTGTCTAGGGATCAACATATATTTTTGCAATAACTTTTCTCCTGATTGATATTAATTAAAATTTTCTTTAAGGATTCATCAAATAAAGTGTTTTCGTTTGTCACAGTAACGATAAACCAAGTCACCTTTGCATTAATAAAGAAATTTGCCATTTTCCTAATAAAGGGATTTTTGACATTTGAACCACTAACATTAAAGTTCGAAAAAAAGACTGAAATAACAGTTTTCTTTAAAATTTTATTGGGTAACTTAAACAATTAATAATTCGTGTTTCTACCGCGAACACTAACAACACAAGAACATCGGTTTGGCATACTCAAAATGAGTTCATCCAAATCACGCTGTGGAATGGCCGCCCATGTTCGTTGCAACAACAAAAAAAGGTCTTCTTGCGACTGGATACCCTCCATATTCGGCAGAGCTCTTCTCTGTAGCATATCCCATGCATGCTCAATCGGGTTCAAGTCTGGCGATTGAGCAGGCCAGAGCAGGACATTGATGTTAGCTGCGGCGAGAGTCTGTCTTACAACTCTTGTGGTGTGCGGTCGTGCATTATCATGCATTAACTGAAATAAGGGACCGATTTGCACTTGTAGAGGAACGATGACGTCAGATACAATCGTCTCAGCATAAATTTGAGCGTTGAGGTTGCCTCTGATCCAAATCAACTCAGTTCTTCCGCCGATCCAAATACCCGCCCATACCATGATGGTTCCACCACTATAAGGATGGACTTCCTGGCAGGATTTTAATCGCTGTTGGCGTCCAAGGGTTCTCCAGTGTCGTATACGTCTTGTATCCGGTCTCATACCAAAACGAGACTCATCAGAACAGCACACGAAACGCCATTGTTCTTCTGCCCAATTTCTGTGTTCAAGAGCCCATTGATATCGAATCCTACGATTGTGCATTGCTATAGGTGGTACCCGTAGCGGTCTTCGGGAATGAAGGTTCACTTCATGCAAGCGGTTTCTGACTGTTTGGTCGCTAATTAAGTTCCCTGGAGAGTGATGAAGCCTCACGGCTAACATCATGGCGGTTATTGTTGGAGCTCTTCGAGTTAAGATTTGAATGTATCGGTCTTGTCTCCGTGTGGTGCAGCGATACCGTCCTCCATGGCGCTCAGCCACGGTACCAGTGCTTCGGTAACGTGTCCAAAGTCGACTGATAACACTCTGACTTGTATTCAGAGCTAAAGCCACAGTACGTTGCCGGGAACCAGCTTCTATCATTCCCACGGCTCTGAGCATTTCTTCCCTGCTTAAATGACGTCGCCGCTCCATAATAACGTTGGTTTTAATCAGTAGTAGGGAAACAGTAGCACTAATAATGTCTTCAATGCGTTGTATGTTTTTATAGGGAAAATATTGACAGCTGATTTTCATCTTTTACTCGAATTTGATTAACAGTTCCTGTTTCAAATTATGAAATGCACCAAAAAGGATCCATATAAATTTATAAAATCATAAATTTATTACAAAGCCACATCTCAATCTCAAGAAATCCGCATAAAAATGCTTGATCCCTAGACACTTTTGATGTGTGTATGTTTGTTTTTAAATTTTAAACTTAATCTTTCAGGTAAAACTTTCGAGTATCTGCGGGAAAAGGCTGAAACGCAGTGTGCCAGAAAAGCAAGACAAATGCAAAATGAAATAAGGAGATTGCGCCAAAAATTTAAAACTTTAACGTTGCGCAAGTTCGAATCTGACGTAAATAAGCTGTTTTTGGGTGCCTTTTCCGACTAATATAAAGAAATTCAAACAAAACTAACAGTTGCAATAGATAGATTGCTTCTTTATCTCCAAAGCAGCCGTGTTTAAAATACAAAATATATGGCTCTGCATACAAAGATGAGGAAAAAGGGTTAAGTTTAGGATTCTTTTTCTGCTAAACATTTACATATTCTGATTCTTAAAAAATACCACAGGCTAGCAGATATAATTACCTCAAAATGAGGGTATTAATAATAACGAAAATGTAACAAATAGCTTCACAAAAAAATAAAATCCCTTTTAAATTTTTCACATATTTTGCTAAAGCGCATGAATCTTAACTGGTCGTATTAAGGGTTATTTTCGTTGGTCACTGTTTAGATTTATTGGACAGAAAAGTGTAAAGAAATTTTAAGGCCACTCTTTTTGACATTTTCTCCATACAAATAAATACTTGTAGGATTACTCCATTATTTGATGTCGTACTTTCAAAGTTGAGTATAATATCGATTTGTCTTGTCATTATCTATGCCAGTGATAAACAAAAATAGTAAAAGAATAAGGAATTTGAAAGTTCTGAGCCTCCAAAGTTCTGTATTTTAACACGAATTTTAACGCAACTTAGGGTTAGTGTTGCCAGGTGTCCCGATTTTCGCGGGACGTCCCGATTTCAGGGGTTTGGGGACGCGTCCCGATTTGCCGCTGATCGGGACACCAAATGTCCCGATTTACAAACCGAGTTGACACTTTAAAAGATTCTTATCAGCTGCACGAAGCTGAATTTGCTCCCGTCTTGCATCATGTTAGAGCAAGATGGTTGTCACTTCTTTCTACCGTAGAAGTCCGTAGAACGTGCAACTAAATTTTTCGATATTCTGAAAGACTATTACATATAATTGAGAAAAGGTGAATGTCCCTAGTGCGCTGTGGCAAATCTTCAATTCTGTTGAAACGGAGCCATGCTTGGCATTTTACCAAGCTGCACTAAGATTTTACAGGATGTAGGTAGTAATATATCTTGAAAACAAAAAATTGCTATATTTTGGAGGTCACGAAATAATGGTAAAATTAAGTAAGCAATTGAGGCAAAGGATTGAAGATGAGTTTATGGCATTCACGTACAGTAACGTGCAGTTCTTCATTACATAGAGACCAAATATGAACTCAACGATAGCAAATTAGATTTTTTCACATCACTTTCTCTAACCACACGTTACTTACGTGTCATTTATTGAAAATCTAATAATTAATGTGTTCTTCGATGTGGATCAACTTTATGAAGAAGTGTGTTGATTCAAAACTTGGTAAAACAGCAGTACAGAACAATGATCTTACACCGCTACAATACAAGACTTCGCAAAACTTCTGAAGTTATTTTCTTTTATGGCGTCAAATACCGGTGTCAAAGGGGGCAAGTGCGGCAACGGAAAGAGTATTTTCACAAACCAACTTAATCCAAGAGGCGAAACCATTTGACACTGGAGCATGACAAAGCCGAAATTAAAAAAATCTAACTTTATTATAACTTGCGGTGAATTTCACAACTGCGTAAAAAAAAACATGGGCCTTGTACACGAGTAATCTATGGACCAAGTACTCCAAAAGATAGCTAGACGCCCTGCATGTGCAATATAAAGGGTGTCTCAGAGCCGATTCCAAAATTTGAGTATTTATAATATTTTAATAGCAATAAATTATAGTTTATTATTGCGGATTTTATGTACGGAATATTATATCGTAAAGATGTCTTCCATCACGGCGAATGCACTCTTCAAAACGAACTAGCGAATTTGCAGAGACACGCCGCAGAACGTCAACTGATATGGCCCTCACTTTTGTCGTTATTTTAGTCTTCAGTTGCTCCAAATTCGTAAGAGGGGTATCATAAACTCTTGCTTTGAGATAACCCCATAAAAAAGGCAGCTGGGTTTAAGTCGGGAGATCTGGGTGGCCACAATATGTCTCCAAAGTGGCTTATAAGTTTTCCAGGAAACAACGCTCTTAGTGTGTCCATAGAGACCCTAGCTGTGTGGGCTGTGGCCCCATCTTGCTGAAACCATACACCTGACTCGTCAACATCCTCTTCTTGAAGCTGCGGTACAAAAAAATTATTAATTATGTCCGTATACCGCTTGCTCGTCACTGTAACCGTTGCATCTCGGTCATTCTCGAAGAAAAATGGCCCGATGATTTTCTTTGACAATATTGCGCACCATACAGTAACTTTGGGGCTATGTAATGCTTTCTGATGTTTTGTTTTTGGATTGCTAGATGACCAATAACGGAAATTTTGACGATTTACGTACCCTTCGAGGTGAAAGTGTGACTCATCCCTAAAATAAACATTGTCCATCCCATTTTCCTACGAAAAAAATCTAATATCTTCTGACGGTACATTTTTCGCTTGTTGTAGTCTTCTGGTTTGATTTTTTTAACTATCTGAAATTTATAAGGATGTAATTTTAAGTCTAAGGCCAAAATTCGTTGAATACTTGATCGATGGAGGATCTAAGAAGCAGCATGTTTTCTAACTGATCGTCGTGGACGCTCAAATATATCTATATAATCGCCAAATATATCCACATTTTATACTATCATCTTCAAATAATCTATACTTATAATAAATCTGTAGAGAGGTCAATTCTGTACATTAAATATATTTACAAAATAACTATCAGGGGGTGATTAGGGATCGATACTGATGCCAAAAATGCAATCAGTAAACTTTTTGTCTGTCTGTCTGTCTGTCTGTCTGTATAACCATTATAGAAACAAAAACTACTCGACGGATTTTAACGAAACTTGGTACAATTATTTTTCATACTCCTGATCTGGTTATAGTATACTTTTCATCACGCTACAATCAATAGGAGCAGAGCAGTGAAGGGAAATGTTGGGAAAACGGGAGAAGTTACTCCATTTTTTAAGCTTCCGTCGCGTGTGCAACCTTAATAGTTAAAGCTACATAGAAATCATTTATGACGGAAATGTTCTCCTTAAAATTATATAAAAAATATCCCACGACAGCATATATCTATCTTTTATGGTTGACTCACAATAACACGTGTAACTCCCGATAGCTTAGCAGTTCGAAGCTCTCTTCTGATTATTATTCTACTCCGAAATTTAAAACCACCACAACTTTGCAATGGAACTCGGCTAAAAGTAAACCAGTTGCAACAAAATATAATCGAGGCTCAAATTTTAACAGGTTGCGGTGCAAGAAAACCGTCTTTATTCCCAGAATTCCCATAATACCAAATTATTTTCCATTCCAATTTAAAAGAACGCGATTCCCAGTATCGGTGTGTTATGCAATGACAATTAATAAGGCTCAAGGACAGACTTTTCGTGTTGCTGGAGTAGATCTCGGTGTCAGTTGTTTCTCGGATGATCAGTTGTACGTCGCTCTTTCCCGGGTTAGCAGTTCTAGAAATCTTTATGTTCACGTGCCGGACGGGTCAACTTTCAACATAGTTTACCCGGAAGCTTTGCGTTGAAGTATTGTCGTTCTATAGGTACTTAAGCCTCATGTGAACGTTATCTAAACAATATTACCAATACATTAACTTAATAACACACAAGGAGTTACACGCTGACGGAGTCGCGGGCTCAGCTATTAACAATAATATTGTGCGGTTCGGTATTGCGATATTTTTCAACAGTATTATAGATTGACATATTATATTTCCCTACTAAATTACGAAAGTTAATCTGTCTGTTACATCAAAATCACTGAACCGTGAAGAAGGACATAAGCTACTTTTTTTTACGAAGAACGACGGAAACGTGGACGAAGTCGCGGGAAACAGCTATCTATGCTAATAATATAAGGCTGAAGAGTTTGTTTGTTTGAACGCGATAATCTCAGGAACTACTGGTTCGAATTGAAAAAATATTTTTAATTAAATAGTCAATTTATAGAGAAAGGCTATAGGTTATATATCATTACGCTAAGGCCAATAGGAGCGGAGCACCAATGAAGAATGCTTCAAAATCGAGGTTAAATTTAACGTTAGCCCAAAGTAACTATTCCACGCGGACGAAGTCGCGGGCAAAAGCTAGTTGAAAATAAAAATGGCGCACGTGGGCGCAGCATTTTTTTATTGTTTTTACTAAAACATATTCTAGGCAACAAATTAAGCGTAAAATTAAGGTTTGACAAGCCTTGACACATAAACAAAAACTCGATTAAAGAAAATATTTTAGACAAATTATTTCAAATTATCGGTTCATCTTTCTAATTTTTTTTAAGCACATAAATGAAACATAAAATATTTAATTGTCATGTTATAATAATCTACGTACCTTGTACTTCCATATTCACATTGTTTTTTTACACAATTTATCACACCAAACGTACAGATCAAACTCCAATGCAGTGAAACTAAACAAGCCCCGAGAACAAAGACATGCGGTTTAGACAACGACTGGGTTCCGACTGCTCGTGTGGGAAGAGTGGACCACCTGAGTTACAATTGTGTCCCTTTTTCAATGGACCGGTTATTAAGCTGTATAAATGTGTGGTTTTAATAGGTTTTTATTTAACTTCGTAAATTCGACTTTTGACCGGATTTTAGATAGAAATACTCCTATGTGACCCGGTTACATTAATAATTATAATATTTTCTGTTTTAGTAATACTACAACAAAAAGTGGATCAATAATTTACAAACAAATAAGTAGGTAGGTAGGTACCTAACAATATTCTGAAACACTGCTCTGAAATGTCTTACTGACTACTTTTATGTCTGTGTCGCGCTGCGCACGATATGACACTACGCGTAAAGTTAATGAGGGGGTGCGCGGGGCATTCTCTGTGATAGCGCCCGTTTGAGCAAGGTCAACGGGATTATATTGCGCCTTAATATCTTGTATTTACAGGTATTAGCGCCCACCCTCGTTACATAAGTTAGACATCTGAGCTTTAAGGTTAGTGAACTTAATTAGGTGCAAACTATAATAAAAGTTACAAGGAAAAAAAATAAAAATTAATATAAAAGAATGAGATAAAAACAGTTGAACGGTATTATGTGTGTGTATCTATGTTTGTGTGTGTGTGTGTGTTTGTGTGTGTGGTGTGGAATTGAAGTGAGTGGATGTGGTATAGAGTATGCTTGTATGTATGTAGGTTGGGGCAAAACTTAGGATAAAACATTTTCAAATGAAAACAAGATATAAAATCACCAATAAACTACGTTATCCAGATATATAAACAGTCTCTCAGTTTCGTCATAATTTTGTGACAAGAGCCATGAAGTCACCTTCATTTTACATTCTCTTTTAGTCATGGCGTGAATTTGCAGCTGTCTATTTTGTATTATATGAATTTTTGAGCAAAGCCGGTTCTACAGGGTATAGATTTAAACAATTCATAGCGTCTTCTTCTAGTATTTTCTTCGTTTTTTTGGGAATTTACCTTGACACAGGAATGCTGTCTGTCAGCACAAAGAGTTTGCGAACAGTTAATACCTCACATTCCTTACAGAGACTAGTAGTACAATAATACCAGGGCCTAGCTACTAGGGCTACCTTAAGGCCGTGCGCGCACTGCCTTGCGGTGGCCGCAATTGCGGTAGTTCTACCGCACCGGTAGAATGACCGTAATCTCGGGTGCGCGCACTGCGGCGAGAAAAACGCATCTTTTGTCTGACAATGTTGCCATACATACAGATTTCTTCGTATTTATACATATTTTCGATGTGTGATTCAGATTAGCACTCGATACAGATTTTTATACAGATTTCACACATGTATTGATAAAATTAACTGGTACAACTAAAGACAGAACTTGGCAAAATAAATTACCCAGATACCGCATTTATTATGTTACACACACCATTGTATGATTCTATTCTTTATAGTAATTTTTTATTTTTTTATAAACAACGTTAATTTAAACATTCTAATTAAGTATTTGTATTATAGAGAAAATTCCATATAGTTTGTGATGATGCTGCCAAAAAAACGATTTCAAGCTCTTACATTGCAAGTACTACGTCAATAGACACCAGCCTATGTTAAAATAATGTACTACGGAAATTAATTAAAATAATAAATTAAAACAATTAGAATATTTAAATTAACGTTGTTTATAAAAATATAAAAAATAACCATAAAGAATAGATTCGTTCAACGGTCAATATGTCGTCTGTATAGATGTCATGTATGGGTTTGAAATGTTTAAAGAATAATGTTCAATCATTCTGCTAGTGTATTACATTCTCTTTGTCATTCTGTTCTGTTCAACGGTGTGTGTAACGTAATAAATGCGGTATCTAGGTAATTTATTTTGCTAAGTTCTGTTTTAGTTGTAACAGTTATCATATATATATTTTTCTGATAATTTTTTTTCTCTGTTTTTATGAGTAGTAAGTACACTAATTTTGCCCTCCCCACTTTAATTAAAGTTTTTAAAGTCCTTCCAAAGGTTGTCTATCTATCAATACAGTGTGAAATTTAGATAAAAATCTGTATCGAGTGCTAATCTGTATCACACATCAAAAATATGTATAAACTAGCTTCTGCCCGCGACTTCGTACGCGTGGGAACGTTTTTCCGCGCAAATCCCGATTCCGTGAGAATTTCGGGATAAAAAGTAGCCTATGTGTTATTCCAGGCTGCCAACTATATACTTACCAAATTTCATTCAGATCCATTCAGTAGTTTTTGCGTGAAAGAGTAACAAACATCCATCCATCCTCACAAACTTTCGCATTTATAATATTAGTAGGAAGGATACAAAGAAATCTGTATGTATGGCAACATTATCAGACAAAACGTGCGTTTGTTTCACCGCAGTGCGCGGTACTATATACATTCCTATGCGATACAAAATATTTGCGGTAGACTCACCGCAATTTTGCAGCGAGGGGCCACCGGTGACTCTACCGCACGTGTTTATTCCACGCACTTCTATGACACTTCATACTTCACAGATTTTGCGTTTCCAAAACGCAACGCAGTGCGCGCACGGCCTAAGTAAGGCTCTTTGAGCTCTTTCAGCAATTAAAATATGCGTTTTAGATGCACCACCCCAACAAGTTATACAATTTGTTATTATCGCTTGACATAAGGAAAAATATATCATCTTCATAATTTTAGCATTAGCCGAGTGTCTTATTTGTTTAAATACATATACAAGTTTTTGAATTCTATTCGAGAGATTAATTAAATGATTTTTGAAATTAAGATTTTTATCAAAAGGGAGTCCTAAATATTTAATATTAAAGACAGACACAATTTAAAGATTCACTACTGCAAATGTGAGAGGTTATACGTTTATAAATTCTATGGCAACTAAGAAGTACTTAAAGATGTTTATAACAAACTTAAACTATAATTCCATAATCGATTTATCAGTGTCCACTGTAGGCCACGATTGTTCTAATATATGTATATGTAGGCTTTCAGTTATTCTTTTTTATTTTTTTTAGGATTAATTCTATTTAAAGTAATTTATTGTTGTGTTGTGTGTGTTTGTTGTGTTGTGTATGTTTGTGTTTATAATTCTAACATTAATTTTAAGTGTACCTACTAACAAATGTATGGATATGTTTTTGTCTGATGAATAAATGAATATTTTTAATAAAACAAAGTCCCCGCCATGCCTGTCTGTCTCTCTGTTCGCGATAAACTCATTAATTACTGAACAGTTTTTCATGCGGTTTTTACCAGTATTGAGAGTGATTCATGAGGAAGGTTTTAGAAAGTGAGGTTTAAGAGATTATTATTTAAGGTTTGGCAGCTTTTAACAACCCCAAAAATGAAACCACACACTTTTTTCTAAAGTTTATTTTTTAATAAAAACAATAGTTTAGACTTCTTTTAATTATGCATAGGCATGACTTGAGCATTGAGGGCATTATACTTCTGTTTTACTTTTGATTCTGTCGCAAAACATACTGTTGTATCGTCTTTGTTTGAGGTCCTACTATTTTTGGGTTAATTTCAAGCTGCTTATAATGTACCGGTGGGATATCAATAAACCAATCTACATCCTTCATAGTTAGTTTGTCCGGATGTACCCCTTTCACTTCTTTCAATTTCGGAAAGTATTTAGCTTCATTTATTCTATTTAATTGCAATATTTCCTCCGGTGATATATCTGAGTTCAAGCCGTGGACATAGGTAATCTGATCATTTAAACTCAAATTCTGCTCGTCCAGAATCTTTGCTTGCACTAAAGCACCGTCATTGAATGTCAATTTCAATATTTCGTCTTTCGGATAACCTTGTAGGTTTGGCGAAACTTCTGTTAGGTTTGAAACTACTATTAGTTCTTGTAACAGTTTCATAGGGTCTGTATTCAGATGCGAGTTTTCTTCTAACAAATTCTTCATGTTCGATATAAAACCTAATATGGGTAGCCTATACTTCACGTAATACACGGGTTGATAAATCAGTGGCTTCTCGTGTTTCAGCATGTAAGTCAGTTCAACAACACCTAATTCACGTTCTCCGTCTTGTAAAATTTTAAGTATTTTATTAACCAGGTCTGTATTAGATCCTTGGTCCTGTGTTATTAATCCTTGACTGTCTAACCATTTGAAAATCGACATGAAGTCGTGCTCAGGGTTTTGGTGTTCAACGTCTTGTGATTGATATCCACCGTCTGGTATTCGATACTCATTACTTTGATCTTTGCTTGCTTCATCAATTACTTTAATATTTTGTGGTGTGGAGTCCAGATTCGGTACTGCTAAATCGTTGTTAGTATTTTTAAACCAATCAATTATCTTACCATGCAAACCTCCTTGATTTAAAAGAGTTAACAGATTCGCCAAGAGTTTCGGATTAGACTGCTTTAACGGTGCTTGTTGGAAGAACAAAGTATTCCTTTGGTTTTCATCCAGTTTTCCAGTGATTTCATTCGTCAAGAGGTTAATAATAGTTTCAATAAGTTCTGGAGTCAGTAAGTTATGACTATCTAGGAAAAGCAATATTTCACAAAATGTGGAATTTAGAACAACTGGTGCATTCTCTTGTAGTAAAGTAAGGAGAATGTTGGCTTGTTTAGGATACTGCGTCACGTTTTTCAATAAGAAGTGTATGATATCAATATGGCGTGTATCTATGACACCATTTTCAGGATACAAGAAAGACAATATGAAGTCTAAATATTTAGGATTCAACTGCCTACCCTTTGTTAGCAGGAAATGTATAATATCAATCGATCTTTTATCTGAATGGCCATTTACATAGGGCTTCAGGAGGCCAAAAATACTATTTAGTTGGTTTGGAGTGAGTCCTATTTCACCCCATCTAAATAATAAATCGGTGACGTCAACATCTATGGTTTTACCATTTCCATTTTGAGATGGTTTCAAAAGCTTAAGTAGAATATCCACATGATCCGGATGCAGCAAGTTATTTTGATGTAAACGTATTAAGTTAAGTAAAATATCTCGTATCCTAGGTTCTAAGTTGCCTTCTTTAATTGGCCTTAAAAGTGATAGTATGTTTTCGATATTTTTTTCATTTGGTCGCTTTTTATACAAGTCGAGTATAATTTCGATAATTCTAGAATCCAGATGACCTGTATTATCTGGTACCAGATTAGACAACAATTTTTGCGTGATTCCGTCATTCCATGGCCAATTTTGTTTTTCTTGCAAATCGAGCAGGAGTAAGAATATGTCGTTAAACCTAAAAATTTTGTTCTTCTTATGAGCATTCAAGAGTGCAACCAGAAGTTTTAAAAGTTTCGGGTGGAAATTGATTTGATTTTCTTGCACAGTATTCATGAGATAATCAACTAAATTTTCACTGTCTGTTCGGTCGCTGTTTTTCAAAAGTTTTGTCATAATATTAATAGTCTCTTCTGGTTTCATTGGTACAACTTCTTCTACAGTTTCCTGTACTGTTTCATGGATTTCTGGCATCTCTGTAGATTGCACTTGTGGGAATACAATATCTTGGTTTTGTGGTATATTATAATCATGACTTTGCGTTATACTATATTCCTGAACTTTGGGAACTTTATATTCATGACTTTGTATTATAGTGAATTCATTGGTTTCAGGTACATTGTTTTCATGATTTTTTGTTATGCTATATTCGTGAATTTCGGGTATTTCATATTCACGATTTTCTGTAATAGTATATTCCTTTACTTCCGGTCCGTTATGTTCATGATTCTTGGTTATAGAATATTCATTGTTAGTATTATACTCATGATCTTTTGGTAGTATCATTGGCTTCATCACAGGCTTAACCATTTCGTGAGCGTCAGGAGCATTGTATTCATTTACATTATATTCTTGAACTTGAGGCATATTATAGTCCTGACCTTCAGGCACATTATATTCGTTTATTTTGTATTCAACCATTTCTGGCTTTTGGGGAGTATACTCTTGAATTTGTGGTATATTATACTCATGGGTTTGTGAAATCTCTGGGTTTTTTAAATCACCATAATGGTCTTGATCAGGCGTAATATTTATTTTTGATTTCTGTTTGTCAATTTGATCTAAAATTGAAGCTATCAAAAACTTCAAGTCTGGTGATTGATCTAGATGGCCTGTAGGACGATTTTCAGGTTGATGGGCGGCAAAATTATACAAATATTCTCGACATTGAGGATGCTCTTCTAATTGCATATATGCTGTAAATGCTATCTCAACCAACTTCTCTAGTGCTTCTCTACAGTAAGGCTCCTCCACGTTTGGGAGCTCATACTTCAATATTAAATTAGTTCTGGATTGAGATTTCGTTTTATCTAGCATTTGGAATATTGTTTTAGAATCTAACGGATATAAAGGTTTTTTAACTACGTCTTCCTCTATATATTCTTGGCTATCTGACATTTTGTTTAGTTCTTGATCTAGTTGCGCTACGATGTTATTTATGTCTGATGGAATTTGGCTTACGTACTCGAGTGCTGCTTTTATTAGTTTGTGCAACATGGACGGTGTGAGGCATATAGTTTTTTCTGCATATTCTGATTCTTCCTGTTGAGGATACTGTAGAGGTCTTGGTTCCTTAAAATACAACAATTAGAATATTATAATTGGCATTTAATAAACGATAAATGATCTTTATTTTGCACGTTGGTTGTTATATAAAACTTTTACACTTTCCTTTTTAAACTTTGTGAGGTCGGTGTTTCCTAACTGACTACCCTGAGAAGAAACCTTCGAAACAGATTCAGAGGTCAAAGTTTCTTTTAGTCTTTAGTCCATACAATCCGTACCGGTCAAATCATAAGTGAACCTTGTAGGTTAATGTCCGAGTATTCCGCTCTTCGATATTAAGTTTGATTGTACTTTGAAACCTATACTGTTGCGGATGCTCTATCGTTTACTGATAAACAAATATTTAAAAAAGTAAGTAAGTATTTCAGTGACAGTAGAACTGACTGACTGACTGACTGGACAGAGATCTTATTTATTGACAGGTTCGCGTTTGACGAAGATCTCACTTGATGGTAAGCGATGATGTGTCTTCATTAACCTGTCTTTAAGTCAAGGGTGACTAGGTTACTTCTAGGTACGTGTGCTTCATCTTCGACCACAGGTTCGCGTTTGACTAAGATCTCACATCTTAGTCAAACGTGAACCTGTCATCAATAAAAGAAGTATTGAACCTAACGTACCTGAAGATTTGGATTCTCATCGGATTCATATGCTTCTATGCGGGATTGAGGGTTGATTGACTGTACAGGATTAGCGCTTATCAAGACATGTGCTGGATAACCATAATGACCCTGAAAAACAAAACATTTACTTTAGTTACGATCTGTGGTTCAGCATAATTACATTTTAGCGCCGTTTTGCGGATTATTCATGTAGGTATTGTTTTTATTACTGTTGAGCCTGCTAGTAAGGGATAGATGAGTTCTACGATGCAACAAGCGAGCTCAGAAGATGCCTGTTCTCTCTTGCTTGGAATTTGTTTGTTGTTGTTTCTATTTGTTTTTTTTTTTCACTATTAGCTATGGTAGTGGATGTTACCTACACGGGAAACCACGTACCTAAATCAATGTTTGCCAATTCTGGGATAAAAAAGTTGCCCATATGCTGTCTAAAAGCAGCTCAATCTTCCTCTATGTTCACTTGTTCAGCCGATCTCGAGATTAGCTCGGACAAATAGAAATATAGACAGACCCACAGACAAACATTTGAAAAAGATTGTGTTTTAGTGTAGTGTAATTAACTACATACAACGTGTAACAGAATAAACGCAATTCTTGAAAGTAATTGGTTCAAAATCGGCTTCTGAATCGATATCCGTCATAAAAAATAGTTGTTAAATTTTGACGGAAAAATCTTTAATTTCAGGGAAACACAGTATCAAGACCAATTAATACAATCCTTAATCCAAATGGAAATGCGCTCGTGTGCGTGTCGGCCGCTAACATTGCATGAGTGTATATATCTGCGTAAGGATATTGTAAGACGCACATACATTTTGCGTTTAGTAAGGATAACTATTTTATAAAAAACTAGCTTTTGCCCGCGACTTCGTACGCGTGGGAAGGTTTTTCCGCGCAAATCCCGAACCCGTGGAAATTTCGGAAAAAAAAGTAGCCTATGTGTTATTCCAGAATGTCAACTATCTACTTACCAAATTTCATTCAGATCCGTTCAGGAGTTTTTGCGTGAAAGAGTATCAAACATCCATCCATCCTCACAAATTTTCGCATTCATAATATTAGTATTAGTAAGTAAGTAAGTATATAAGTATAGTATAGTATTAGTATAAGAGTAAGAAGTAAGATGTCTAGGTTTGCTTCCAATTTATTTAGTTACGGATGTTGTTTTAGACTTATAATTAAATATTCTAATTGGGCATCTGTCAAATGCGTTGTTATTCCTTCAGTTACTGATTCCAAATCACCATGGCAAGTTACACGAATGAGCAGCACGTCCAAACGATAAAACTTTATTATCAAAATGAGTGTTCGTTAGTGCAAACGTTGCGCGCATTACGTCCTTTTTACGGAAGACGCGGTGGCCCTTCAAAGTCGACTCTCCAACGTTTGGTGACCAAATTCCAGACGACTGGTTCTGTGAACAACCAACCAACACCCGTACGTCAAAGGAACGCCAGATCGGCCGAGAACATCGCTGCTGTCCGTGAGACTTCGAGGCAGTCGATTTCTCGCCGTGCACAAGAACTCGGCCTTTTGCAGACTTCAACTTGGCGAATTTTGCGTCGGGACTTGGGCCTAAACCCGTACAAGATCCAACTGACCCAAGAGCTCAAAGTGAATGACCATAGACAACGCCGTTTGTTCGCTGACTGGGCTACAGAACGTTTGGAAGAGGACCCCGATTTTGGACGAAAAATCATCTTTAGCGACGAGGCGCATTTTTGGATGAATGGTTTTGTTTATAAGCAAAATTGGCGTATATGTGATGATCACAACCCACATGAGGTTCACCAGGTGGTAATGCATCCACAAAAAGTTACTGTCTGGAGCGGAGTTTGGTCCAGCGGCGTCATTGGTCCGTACTTCTTTGAAAACGATGGTGGTGAAGCCATTACTGTCAACGGTGAGGGCTACAGATCAATGATTAACAATTTCTTTTGGCCTAAATTGAACGATATGGACGTGGACAACATGTGGTTCCAACAAGACGGCGCCACGTGCCACACAGCGAGCGACACAATGGACATTCTGCATGAACGGTTCGACGGTAGGGTTATCTCTCACAGAGGTGACGTGAATCGACCACCAAGATCGTGCGATTTGACCCCGCTAGACTTTTTCTTGTGAGGTTTTCTTAAGTCGCAGGTCTATGCCAATAATCCGCAATCAGCCGATGACCTGAAAGTCAACATAACGCAGGCCATCGCTCAGATTCAGCCGGATCTATGCAGTAGAGTAATTGAAAATTGGACCTCACGGATCCGTGCCACCATTCGAAGCCGCGGTGGACATTTAAACGATGTCATATTTCATAAATAATGGCATAATTGGGACTTTCAAATAAAAACATAATTTCTATCTCACATACAGCTTGTTTTATTTAATTTTAACATCGACCCATCCTTGTTGAAAGACCCTTTATAAGCACTTGACAGAACACAGTTATTTTGAAATCACGCTAAGGTACTTCAATTTATTTATGCGAGTAGGTGTATTGTAGGCGTGACCAGTCCATTAGGACTATTTTAAAAGAGCCAAATTACGTTTTCTTTTCTAGCCTATGCATATCCTTAAGACTTGAAATCATAAATCCCGATAGAGAATAGAATCAACCATTACACTGCGAAAATCGATAACAAATTAGTACTTTTTTTTTTTTGTTTAACGTGGTAAAATTATCAAATAAGTCCTCCCACTCCGGGCAGGGTGGGAGGGTCTGTCAGACTTTTACTGACTAAAATCCACGGTGTTCCTTCAATAACCCTTTACATACCGGGGCCACGGTAACGGGATGAGTCCCACGACCCCGACGGGCTTCGGCCCTCTGCAGAGGGGGCCTCGTCATGTTGCTGACGCTCTTTGAGGTGCGCGTGGAACACGACGCGCCGTCGACCCGGGCATGGTCCATGGTCGGACAGCGAGTTGCCCTTTACTCGCTGTCCGCATGCCCGCGCCTACGGTGGCCGGAGATCGTCGGCCGACGTCCGACGCCGTGGGCGTCTACCACTGCGGCTGGGCTGGAGGGAGGACGCCATCCTCTCCCTCACGCGGCCCGCCTCCTCCTTCGAAAGAATGACTGCTTCGCAGAAGGAGGCGACCGCTTCACACTCCCTCTCGCCCCGCAGCATGGCCTCGACCAAGGCCGGGCGCGAGAGGTCTCCGCCTATCGCCGCCGTGAGGACACGTCGGTGCTCTGCCCAGGCGGGGCAGTCTTGCACCGTGTGCTCTACGGTGTCCTCAGGGCGATCCTCGCAGTGGTGACACCCAGGCGTTTCATCCTTTCCCATCAGACACAGGTACCTCCCGAAACTTCCGTGTCCGGTGAGGACCTGCGTCATGCGGTAGGTCAGGACGCCGTGACGCCGATCTAGCCACTCCTCAAAGAGGGGTCTCCGCCGTCCGTCCCGGCCGTCGGTTGTGACAGTCGTTCCCTCCATACTGCCCTGAGATCGCGCCGGAGCTCTTCCCGCCGCGCCTCGACTTCTCGAGGCAGCGGGGATACGCCCCGGCGCTGCGCCTCCACGCGCCATTCATAGACGCGCTGGAGGGCAGTCGCCTCCAGATCCCAGGGCAGCAATCCGGCAAGGAGGTTGGCTGATTCACCGGCGATCGTGCGGTATCCCCGGATCATTCGGATAGCCATGACCCTCTGGCATGCGACCAACTTTAGTTGTCGCGTCCGGATGCACAGGGCCCACACTGGGGACCCGTAGAGGGCCATGGACCGCACGACGCCGGCGTACAGCCTTCGGCAGGTGGCGTTTGGCCCGCTGAGATTAGGCAGGAGTCGCCTGAAGGCGGCTGCTGCCCGGTTCAGCTTTGGGGCCAAACTCAGGAAGTGCTCCCTGAAGTTCCACCGGCTGTCGAGGACGAGTCCCAGGTACTTCATCGTCCTCCCGACGCCGATGCGAACCCCCTCCACCGTTATGTGGGACTCGGACCGTCGCGCGTTCCGACCGCCATGGAAGCACATGGCCTCGGTCTTGTGCAGCGCCACGTCGCGGTCGAGTCCCAACTGCCGGATCCTATGAACGACTGTCGCGACCGCTTGCGTCGCCAGGTCGGCCGCCGCCTGGTGCGACTCTCCCTGCGCCAGGACGAGCGTGTCGTCAGCGTAACATACTACGCTGACGCCGTCAGGGAAACAAATTAGTACTAAGGAAAAAAAAAATTCTAAGGAAAAAAATGTTGTGTTAATTCCACACGCAACACCGGCCTCCTGCCTGCACATAGAAAGTGATGCAATATTACATGTACCCGACACGTGTTTCGTTTCGACCTTTCACGATTCAAGCAAACCTATATTCGACACATGTTTCGTCCTTTCATGTTTCGTTGCGATTTTTAGAATAATGCATTCAAGCAAGAACTGGTTACAACTTACAACTGGTTTAATTGGCGGAATTAACGCAACATACACTATACATATATTTCTATACGTCATTATTTTCTTGATCTTATCCACAGATCATATAAATACAAGAGATATGGTAAGGGGGCGTGGTGCTTGCGAACGCATCTAGCCTCAAAGCGTCTGGATACCAGATTCGGCCATTAGTCGAATTTCAAATTGCGATGTCTTCGCTGCTTATGATTTTTGATAAAATGCCGCGTTGTTCAGTGCTTGTATGCAAATATAACAGCTATATTGTGAATAACGTCAAAGATGGCATCTCATTTCACACGTAAATACTAAAATAATATTGTTTTTCTTATTAAATTCGTTTAACTACTAATTATTTTCATTAGGAACAAAAACCATTGATTGTTTAGTACACATATACAAGGTAAAATCATAGGAGTGTATAAAAATGATTGACAACAGAGCTTTTAAAAGCAGCAAGTGACTGCGCTTGTCTAACTGACAAGGGCAATGCGCTCCACAGACGAGTAGCCTGCACCATATACGATGAATCATAAAAATGTGCAGGCATTGAAAGTCTCAAATTTACCGACGATCTCAAATCTCTAGTCTGTGTGTCATGAAGGAACTTAAAACGTTATTTGAGGTAAATATGCGTATTTCGGCGAAGACGGATAGGCAGCCACTTGAGCTTAATGCGAAACTCAGAAACATGATCATATTTGCGCAAACCAAATATGAATCTGATACAGAAATTTTGGAGTCGCTCAAGCTCATCTAGCTGCAATTCAGTGAGGTCTGGAAAACTTGCATCGACATAGTCAAGAATAGAAAGAAGGAGAGATTGGGCGAGCGCAGTTTTAGTGGCAGTTGGCAGGAAATTGCGCAGTCTACGCAAAGACCCCGCAGATGCAAACAGTTTGCGACTCACTTCTTGTAACTGGGGACCCCAAGACAAGTCCTTATCTATGTAAATACCCAAGTCTTTCACTATATCACTATAAGGTATTACTGCACCATTAAAAACAATTTGGGGAAGGTTCATCCAGTCAATTTTGGATCGCATTCTAGAGCTGCCAACCACAATGACTTGGGTCTTCGCAGGATTAACTTTCAAACCATGATCCAAGCTCCATTGAGAAATACACACATTGAGAATACAGCCTCAGATAGTTCTTCAACGGGAGCTTGCGAATAAATTTGCAAATCGTCAGCATAAAGATGGTAGGATGAGAGAAGTTCATTAGAAATAGAATTTATAAATACAGCGAAAAGGAGAGAAGAGAGAACGCCTCCCTGTGGAACGCCGGCAGTGGTATTGCACCAAGAAGATGGTGAATCTTCAAACATTTAATAATACTTATAAAAGCCGTGATGGAAAAGTATATAAACGTAAGATTACACTATTTAACTAAGAACGCAACACCTAAACTGTGAAAGCGGCAAGATTTAAATAAATATTTACACTTTACTGGTCAATAAAATCTATATCAATAAAAATCTTGAAGTTTTTCTTATGTTCTCCTAATCTAGATTCGAAAAGTTGATATCCTAGTTTCTTGGTAAAACTACCAAGTTATATCTTGGTAGTTTTACCTACTACACACAACAACTAATGTAAACAGATTAGTTGTTGTGTATTATATCTTACTAGCTTTTGCCAGCGGCTTCGCTCGCATGCATGTCGAAAATTACCTTACGGGAACTATACATTTTTCCGGGATAAAAAGTAGCCTACGTGCTATTCTAGACTATAGTATATCTCTTTGCCAAATTTCATCAAGATCCGTTTAGCCGCTCTGGCGTGATTGAGATCCAAACTTTTGCATTTACAATAGTAGTAAGATAATAAATTGTGATTTTGTAACATGTCCTGAGTTCCTGACACATATTTTAAGAGTAGTTTCTGTTTTCCCCATACGTGATCCATGCAAAAGTATTTTGATCATAATTTGAATATTAAATAATTAGAATTCTAGAGACTGATATTGTCCGTATCCGTGATTTATCAGAAATCCGTTAAAATATACAGTTTTGAATTTTCACTGATTAGTGCTATTACTGAAGTTATACACAGATATAGATATATTTTAGTATTGTATTTTATAGCCTCTAGGGTCTAGGTCATAATTGTATTGTTTACTATGACAAAATGTTACTAACTTTAGTTAGTTAATATTCCAATTATGATCACACTTCACTTTTTAGGGTTCCGTAGCCGAATGGCAAAAAACGGAACTCTTATAGTTTCCACATGTCTGTCCGTCTATCTGTCTGTCTGTCTGTCCGTCCGTCCGTATGTCACAGTCATTTTATTCCGAAACTATTAGGACTATACATGTAAAACTTGGTAGGTAGATGTATTCTGTGAACCGCTTTCCGATTTTAAGAGAGAATTAAAAAATATTTAAAATAAAGGGGGCTCCCCATATATGGAACTGAAACTGAAAATATTTTTTTTCATGAAATCTATACATGTGTGGTATCTATAGACAGGTCTTTAAAAATAGAATAGAATTTATTTATTTTCTCACCACAAATTAATACATTAGATAATTGACATTAGGGTACAGACAATTTAAACATAATTTGTGGGAGACTGGTGCCTAAACTAAGTTTTTTCCAAAACCTGTAAGTCAGGTCACCAGGCCCCCAAATTAGATTTTTTACAAACTACTGGAGACGAGTTCATTCTAAAAAAAAGAGTCCAATTTACAGTAGTAATTAAGTAACTTAATTTAAATAATTTATCATTCAAACAATTTAATTTAATAATGTAGGAAAGACGATAAAAAAAATCAAAAAAATAATATATGTTATAAAAAAATCATAAAGTTAATCGTTTAAAAGATATACGCTTCCAAAGTGGAAAAACGTGTGTCCTCCCCTCTAACTTCTATAATAATGAAGTGAAAAATCTAAAAAAACCATATGCTATAGATCTTAATGTAAACTTTCAACCAAAATTAGTTTGAACGAGATCGAGTTAGCAGTTTTTGAGATACAGTATATTTTCTAAAACCGCAAATATAACTTTGTAATTCATACAAATACTATGAAAAACAACGTTATTTGGCGTAGTTGTAAAAATTGTAAATAAACTAGTTTTAAGAAATTTGTAAGGTGATTGTGTTTTTTTTTCAAATAAATATATTAAGTATATTATATTTATTAGTTACTACGGAACCCTTCATGGGCGAGTCTGACTCGCACTTGGCCAATTTTTTATTTAGAGTAGCAAGTACGACGGAAACTCCTGTATCGTTTTATTTTCACAATCAATAAAACCTTTTGGAAAAAGATCAGATATAAACGGATTTATAGGAGGGAAAGGAATTTTATCGATATTTTTCTACGATTACAACCACGTACAACTTAACATCACTATTCGCATAACATGCTTATGTGTGTTTATTCTCGAGTCCGTAGCTACAGGTAGAAGAGCCGCCCCCTGTTTGCATGTGTTCCATTAGTGAGTTTTTCAGTGTTACTGTAAGTTTCTTTGTGTGCGGGAGAAATGTGAGCTCGTGTATCGTTCTTATAGTTTTTACTTTTGTGTTAGTGAACTGAGTGGGAGAAATGTGGAGACACCTGAACGTGAAATATTTCTTTACAAAGCATATCTTTGATATGATCTGTGATCTTATCCCATTTACTCGACGCAACGTGTTTTCTTCTTCCTTTCTCTCCTGTCAGATGACACAGCACCATTCATAATTTCTTTCATATCATTCCCCACACTTTCCATCCATCTTTTCTTCGGCTTTCCTCTATACCTCGCCATCCATCATCATTATTGTTTCGTTGCAATAACAATACAGTCAAAGTTAACATCGTAATCTACGCATTAGCAAAAACCATCGATAAATTTTTACTCACATAAGAAATGGAAAATTATAAAAATATGTGTAGTACCAAAGTGAAATGTTCACGGTCTATTCGAGACGGTTGCAAGTTTATTTACAATGTTTTTTTTTTGCGAAATACGGCACGAGTTTGTGCTAAAATGAAATCAATGTTAAGATGTCACAAGTAGATATTTTTTACACTTCATGCACATAGGTAAAGGCGGACTTAATGCCGTAGGCGTTCTCTACCAATCAACGAAGAGTAAAGCGAGGGAGGTGCAGTAAATACAAGAGAAATGATAATAAAAATAATAATAAAAAAAACTGGCAAATCTTTAAATATAAATATATACTAATCAACATTTGCTAAGCCTTTTCCAACTACATTGAGGTCAGTTTTCAATCTTACCGGATGCAGGTGGGTATTATTAGTATTTTACATGCGCGCGACTTCCTATCTGACCTTCAAAACCGAGTAGTTTGGTAACACAATAAACCCTTTGGCCAGACCAGTGTAACATTTTCTGTGTGTTAAATACCTACTACCGTGCTTTTAGTTCTGTAACTGCGGGAGGCTTTATAAACGCAATACTAGCGCTATCGATACAAATTCGTACCGGGAAATCAGATTAGCCTACGCTGTTTTAGCTTTGTAACGTGGAATATATTACTAATGTATTACTAGCGTTAAAAATATTATTTCCTACCTATATTCAGGTATTGGCTACCTTGATACTAGCGTTATAGATATGAAATCATACCAGTACTAAAGAAAATTAACTAGTAGGTTTAAAAGAATATGTACCTGACACAAAGGCTTAAATACAACGATATATAATAAACTATAGATACGTTGTCCGCGCTCTAAAATGGCAAGTTGAAATCAAGGTAAGTGCCTCGTGTCTGTTTAGTTACACACGAACCTGTGTCGCGATCGCTACACTACACATCTTAAGAAAAAATGTGTTTTAAAAGAAAATTAGGAAAAAAGCATGCCTTTGTGTGTTTTCAGACGTTGCACTAATTATACTGCTTCCGTGAGAGGTCAAAATGTGTCATTTCATAGGTAAATACAACAGAAATACATCTTTTATTTTAATTATTCTACACGGCTAATGGCGGCTAGCGTATGAATGAAGTCAGTCATGTGACGTTAGGGGAGGTTGTTAACTGAAGATGTATATTCATCTCTCTCTAACATCAGGTGTACCTAAAGATGGCATTTGTTTTCTGTCCCTTTCTTTACACGTATTAGATAGTAATTCTCTATGTGTGATTCGTGCCGTTTTTGAGAGGTGTTTTGTGGGAATATGACGCGTCTATTATAATACGTCATTGCTTAAATGTAAACGTGTGAAGATTAAGCAAAGGATGATTAACAAAGTGACATTTAAATTGTTTTCTTAAATAATCATTATTTACGAAAACAATTTAAATGTCACAGTAAAGATAATGTCATATTTAGTGACCTTACTTACAGGCAAAGTCACCGTCACAAAAAGTTGATCGAGATTTTCTTTATTGCAAGACATAACTATGCCTAATATTTAGTTATCGTTATTCTTCCAAAGTACTGGTGGATTTGGATGAAATTTGGTATGGAAGTCGCTTGAAGCTTGGGGAAGGTTATAGGCTAATTTTTAACTGACTGTAAAAAGGAGGGTTCTGTTTCTATCGTGAAAATGGTCACAGGAGCGAAATTCCGCACGACTGCCACTCCCGCCAAAAGCCAAACCGATTATTCAATTTTCTCACTTCTTATTATTTAATAGTAAATTAAAAAAAACTCACCCATCGATGTCCCGTTACTAAACTAAAGAAAAAAAAACTAAACACTAGGCGCAAAATCATTATGGCGTATCGGAACCTCGGGTATCGTCTGCAAAATATATTGAACTATACACAGTATATAATTGATTGACGTGTCACATTAAATACCATGAAATCGAAAACAATAATTGAATTATTAAACGCAATTCTATTATGTATAATATTGACGACCTGTTTTCCATATACCTACTAGTACACGATTGAATGCTATAATAGAATATATATGGTTGTGTTTCCAATGATTTGCCGAATTAAGAAAAGTCGTGTTTTACATGTTTCGATTTTTAAAAACAGTTTTTCAGTCGTTATACCGCGTCGATAGGATTTAGAAATGGTAGTATTTTTATAAAATGGCTATACTAAGGGTGCACTGAAACTGCGTATATTTTCTATTAACGTCTCGACATTGCCGCTTTCTGCTACATACTGTATTAAGAATTGTTCAGTCATAAATCTAAGTTGTGTGATTTTCAATTTCGTTGCAATGTTGTTTTAATTAACACATATTTACCTACTTTATGTTAGGTATTGGGGTAAAGGGGACTGCTTCATCGGTGAAAATGAACACGTCAATACAGTAGGTACTATCGGCCAAAGATACGCATGCTCACTTAAGAAAATATTTCTGTGAAAGCGCAGCTAGTGACAAACCACATCTGAAATGAAATGAAATGAAATATTTATTTTGTAAATTGGTTATAAATAACACTTTTACACGTCATGATTTTTGCGTGTTAAGTTTAGCTAGATGAGGCCGGTATTTCCTAACTGACTACTCTGAGAAAAAACACCGAAACAAACTCAGAGGTCATAGTCTCTTTTAAAGTCCAGACAATTTGTATTTTTATATGAGAAGCATGTTGGTTATCTCTTCCTGGTTTCGCTCAATTAGAGACTATAAATTTTTAGAGTATAGGGCGTGTAACATTATATTAATACAATACTATTACGAACACTACTAAACGCTTCGTGCATCCTATTGGTCAAAATACATGCTTTAGGCGATCGAGTTGTAAGCCGTGCTATGCGATTATAGCCTTAAAGGTGAGCATGCGGAAGATTGGTCGTTAGTACATAATAATAATAGTCCTTCTGACCGACTATCTTAGCGGAGATTAGGCAACTGTGCAGGAGATATTATAGTGCACAAGTATGAGCAGGTACAGGACTCTCTGTTCCTTTACTCTCATAGCCCGCTGGTACGGCAACCCGACAAGAACGGAGAGTGATCAGGTGCAGGACCAACAGTTTAACTTACTTTCTGAGGCACGGGAGTGTACCTTAAAAAAAAATAGGTTGTCTGTAAAGTCGGTTTACTGACGATAGTTGAACGTGACAACGTCATAAGAAAATACTGATGGAATGGTTGCATTTTTCAAAAGAAAATTTTAATTTTACATCACTATTACTGCACTTCTCATGACAATGGAAGAATCCCTACACAGTGACCTCATCTCTTAACATTTTATGATAGCCTAGTACTTGACTCGTTGAGTCATACATAAATGTCAAAGAATCCCTACACAGTGACGTCATCTCTTACCGTTTTATGATAGCCTAGTACTTGACTCGTTAAGTCATACATAAATGTCAACTTGTAGATCCAATTTGATTTGCTTTGGTACGCCTCAGAGCGATGGAACGCCTCAGAGCGAGGTAACGCCGCATGAGTCATGTATTTTCGTGCGTGCAGCCAGCTTCATCGAATTATAAGACGTTGTCACGTCAAAATTAGGGTTAGTACACAACACGATACGAAGACGTATGTAATTGACAGCAGTGGACCATACAGTCCACTCTATCCGCGACCATCTTTAGAACCCTGTTGGGACTAGCCATGACACGAGCCACCAACGATGCTGCACGTTTGCGCATTATTGTGTGAAAACAATCAACACACGCCGCTGCAAACATCCCTGACGCACTGCAACGCCATGGCAACCCCAACAGTTTACTGACGGCATTAATGAATTGGACGCGGAGGGCCCCATACGATGCCTGCGAATACTTCTCCCACAAGCTGCACGTGGAGAAGGTGGTTCAGAATTATTTAATATATTATTTCATTCCATTTTCTCGTACACATACCACAATGTGTTTTTTTTAACCCGTTGACTGGTAGAGAATGCCTTGCTGCATTAAGTCCGCCCAGGTAACACCATTGTATATAAAGTTAAAATAAATAAGACAACGTTTTAAAAAAACTGTCGGGATGGGGTGGTATTAAACAGCGGTAGGCCTACGCTTCTGATCGCATGGACTACATGATTCATACACAATTTTAAATACACTCATGTCATCTACCGCCAACTTCGGGCTTCTACTGAGAAATGTTAATAGAAAAATACCGTAGCAAGGTACGTATACACATAAGGTAAGTATACACAAGGCAAAATACTGTTAATTTTTTTTTTTTCGTTTTTAGTTTTTATTAACCCGGACTGTCCCACTTCTAGGTAAAACCTTTTTAGCGCTAGTTCGTAGCACTACTTTAGTGCTATGTTGGAGCACTAATTTAGAGAATATATTTAAGGTAGCGGAGATTTACTTTAGACAGCACTTTGGAGAATAAGTTAGGGAGAGCAATGACAAGGCGTGAAGTCGCAGTAATGAATGTGGAATGAATGTTCTTTATTAAAAAACTTTTTTGCAAAAAAATAAAACCGACTTCCATATCAAAACACTACAAAGCCAAAAATAATTTTAATTTCGGTAGTCGGTGTTATTGGTTTTGTATTTTCTTTTTTTTCACACCGCCTTCCGAAATTAAAATTATTTTTGGCTTTGTAGTGTTTTGATATGGAAGTCGGTTTTATTTTTTTGCAAAAAAGTTTTTATTTTCGCGCTTTTTAGTGGGTCAATTTGTAATTAATCTAGTTATAAAAGCCAAAATGTCAACTACAAAAAACTAAAAACGCGCGAACAAAAAACACAATATAGAGTAACCGAAAAGATAATCAATGTAAATTTTTTTTTAGACTTTTGTTGATTTTTCAGAAACGGCTTGTTCGATGTCGATAAAATTTTCATGGGACCATTTGGGAAGTATACCCTTTCCAACAAAAAAGAATTTTTCAAATCGGTTGGCGAGCGACGGAGCTATGCCCGAACAAACATAAAAAAAAAAAAAAACAAACAAACATCCGAATTGAGAACCTCCTCCTTTTTCAGAAGTCGGTTAAAAATAGAATTGTGTATATATAATTGTAGTGTTTACATTAGTTAAACAGTGGTCACTGTGTGGGAGCGCGGCCCTCCGCCCGCGTCTCATATAACTGTTGATATTATATTTAATTTATAGCACTTAGAATAATATTCCTTTGTGCATTGTATGAGCGATTGGTTATCAAAGTGAAGGGTATGCGACGTATGCTACAGGACTCCCCTTCAAGCGAAGCGTACCGGCAGTTTGATGATACGTCCTGAACGTGTCTGCTTGTTTTCAGCGGGATGTGACGTCAGGCTTGCTCTTGGTACTTCTGTTCTCTTGGTATCGCTGACTGTAACTAGAGTGGTAGATGGTAAAGTTTCTTCTGAGATAACATATGCAGGTTTCAATCGATCTATCAAAATGTTTGCTTGCCGATCGGGTAACTGTACTGTGTAAACTTTTTCTGTGCGGCTTATCACTCGGTAGGGTCCTTCGTATGGTGTTTGAAGTGGTTTCTTGACTGCGTTGGTTCTGATAAACACGTGGGTCCACTTCAAAAGGTCTTGATGAATGAATACGGTTTTTTTGTTGCTGTGGTGTTTGGTAACGGCTTGCGGCTTATTTACTTGAATTATGTCACGTAGCTTATCGACGTAAGTATAATTCATAGTAGGTGTGCAGGTATTTTCTGTGAAAAATTCGCCAGGTAGTCGTAAATTGTAACCGTAGGTAAGTTCGGCTGCGCTTACTCCGGAGTCGGTGTTTAAAGAGGCTCGTAGACCCATTAAAATTGTTGGGAGCTCATCTATCCAGGAACTTGCGTTTGTCAGTTTCGTGCGTAATGCGGTTTTGAGAGTGCGATGCGATCTCTCGATTATGCCGTTGCTCTGCGGGTGATAAGATGTTGTGCGAGTTTTCTTTATTCCCAATAGCTTCATCAGGTTTTGGAAAAGTTGACTTTCGAATTGGCGGCCTTGGTCGCTTGTTAGTGTAGTCGGACATCCAAATCTTGTGATCCAATGTTGGTAAACGATTTGGGCTATGCGATCAGCTGATATTTCGTCGGTAGGAATTGCTTCGGGCCACTTAGTTAATCGGTCGATCATTGTGACTAAGTACCGATGTCCTTGAGATGTTGTAGGTAGAGGTCCTACGATGTCAACGTGTAAATGTTGAAAACGTTCGGTTGGCGGGAACGATGCGATGTTTGAGTGTGTATGTCTTTGAACTTTGCTTTTCTGACAAGGTATGCACGTACGAGTCCAACAGCTGATGTCTGCGTTCATAGATGGCCAGAAATATTTTTGAGTGATAAGCTTGCGAGTCGTGCGCGTACCAGGATGACTGACATTGTGCACGCTGTTAAATACTTGTCTTCTATATGGCTCTGGTATGTACGGTCGTACATAAGCAGTTGAGGTTTCGCAGAATAACTTGAGGTCGCTGTTGGGTATAACTATTTTCTTGAAACTGATGTTGTCTTGTGATAATAATTGTTCGATGTTGGTATCCTTTTCTTGCGCTCTGGCTATGTCGGTATAATTGATTGTAGGTGGGCATGGGATTGTTTCTATGCGGCTAAGTGTGTCGGCGACGACGTTTTGTTTACCGCTTACGTGTCGAATGTCGGTAGTAAATTCGCTGATAAACAAAAGTTGCCTTGTTCGCCTGTTTGTTTCTGAGTTTGAAGGAGTCTTTGACATTACGTATGTCAGCGGTTTGTGATCCGTAAATATGATGAGATTTCGTCTTTCAAATATCCTGCGGAAGTGTTTGACTGCCATGTAGATTGCAAGTAGTTCACGATCGAATGTAGAGTATTTCTTTTGCGCGTCGATGAATTTCTTCGAAAAATATCCGAGCGGTTGCCATGTTTCGTGTATGTACTGTTGAAGTACGGCTCCAGCTGATGTGTCGGATGCGTCGCAGAATAAAGCGATTGTTGCGTGGTGAGATGGATGAGCGAGTAAAGCTGCCTTTATTATGCTGGTTTTACACTGCTCGAAAGCTTGCGTTGCTTCATCGGTCCACGTGATTTGTGTTTTATCTTTCTTCTTGACGTTGTGTAGGTATGCGTTCAATGGTGCTTGTTGAGATGAGGCGTTTGGTATATGATCGCGATAGAAGTTTATCATACCAAGAAATCTTCTCAGCTCTTCAATGGTAGTCGGTTTGGGATAGTTAGTAATAGCTTCGACTTTATGTTTTGGAGGTTTGATACCTTGTGCTGATACTGTGTAACCAAGGAACTGAACTTCTGATTGGCCTAAGTTGCATTTGTCAGGGTTAATAGTGATGCCATTTTGTTCGAGTCTCTTGAGTACAATATGCAGGTGTTCTCGGTGTTGGGTTTCGTTTTCTGATGCCAAAAGTAGATCGTCGATAAAAGGGAAAACAAAATCTAGTCCTCGTAGTACTTCATGAATATATCGTTGAAATGTTTGTCCCGCGTTCTTTAGTCCCATCGGTGTGATGATTGCGGTTTTTTCTATGTCTTCTTCTCGGACATTCAGTTGTTGGTAAGCACGGTTGAGGTCTATCGTAGAGAAGATAGTCTTACCAGATAGATGATGCGTAAAATCTTTGATGCGTGGCACGGGATATCTGTCTGGCATGGTGATAGAGTTGAGTCGGCGATAGTCACCACAAACTCTGATATCGCCATTCTTTTTAGGCACGATATGAAGAGGTGATGCCCATGGACTCTTGCTAGGTCTGCATAGACCTTGTTCGATCATGTTTTCGAATTCCTTCTTTACAATCTCGAAGCGATGCGGTGGAATAGGACGGGCGCGGCAGTGTACCGGTGGTCCGCGAGTTTCAATACAATGTTGCACATTGATGTTGCAGTTCAATTGCATTGATGTTAGTCGCGTTATTTCGGGATACTGAGCTAGGATGTCGTGGTATGACTGCGACATGACAATACTGCGTACGGTAGGAACATCTGTTACACGTACTGGGACATTGACCTTTAAGCTCGTGACGCCGTCGATAAGTCTGCGGTTTTTCAAGTCGACGATAAGTTGATGGTACTTGAGAAAATCGGCTCCGAGTATTGGTTTTGAAACATCTGCTATTATGAACTTCCATTTGTACGGGCGTCGTAGGTTGAAGTTGAGAGTTAATGTTTTTTCGCCATACGTAGCTATTTTTGTGTTGTTCGCAGCGTAAAGTTGAAATGGTAGCGGCGTTGCGACTTGACCCTTTCTTCTCGGAAGCACGGATATGTTTGCTCCCGTGTCGACCAAGAAAGATAATTTAGAGTTTTTGTCAGTGATGTATAGGCGGTGTGAATTTTCTTGAACGCCGGTGTCCGCCTCTGCCAACGTTCGGTCTAGTTTTCCGAGTTTTGTTTGTTGAAAGAGCAGGGCGATGTGCAGTGACTAGCTTGTTCGTTGAAACGTCGGTGATAATAGCAGTGTGGTGATGGTGATGTTTCTCGGCTTCGCGATCGTGATGCGCTACGGCGGTGAGATGGGTAGCGGCGGCGGCGATAGTTGTGATCATTGTGATCATAAGGCGGTCTAGCTTTGAGCTCGGCTATTTCTAGCAAGAGTTTTCTTACTTCACTGATGAGATACTGCGTATCGGACTGCGGTGCTGATGTATGTAGGTGCTGCGAATGAATGTACGGCTGCGACTTCGTTTGATGTGGTCTGCTCCATCATTCTGTCAGCGAGTAGTGCGAGTCCTTCGAATATCTTAGTGCTGATTGATTCACTAACCTCAGGTATGTCTGGTTCAAGGTTTCCTCCGCTTCAGATGTATCTGGCTCGGGTTTTCTCCGCTTCAGATGATCGCTTCGGGTTTTCACCGCTTTGTGTGTTTCTCCGCGTCAGATGTGTTCGGTTAGGGGTCACCACTTTAGCGCTAGTTCGTAGCACTACTTTAGTGCTATGTTGGAGCACTAATTTAGAGAATATATTTAAGGTAGCGGAGATTTACTTAAGACAGCACTTTGGAGAATAAGTTAGGGAGAGCAATGACAAGGCGTGAAGTCGCAGTAATGAATGTGGAATGCATGTTCTTTATTAAAATAGAATTGTGTATATATAATTGTAGTGTTTACATTAGTTAAACAGTGGTCACTGTGTGGGAGCGCGGCCCTCCGCCCGCGTCTCATATACTTAACTGTTGATATTATATTTAATTTATAGCACTTAGAATAATATTCCTTTGTGCATTGTATGAGCGATTGTTTATCAAAGTGAAGGGTATGCGACGTATGCTACACCTTCATTCACTCCTTCCATTACTCTCAAGCCCTCTTTCAACGAAACTTATCCAGTTCTTTGTGCCATATCTCCCCACAGTTACCCGGCTTGCGGCAGACATGTCCTATACCGTTTCAATTCAGCAGTTGTTTGAGTTACATCAGCTAAATTTGTTTTAAAACGCAGTATTGTGTTTCGAACACAATCCGTTAATTTAACACCTCCTAGTAGATATGCTGCGTTCTATTGTGCGTTCATGCGTTCCTTGAGTTTGGGATTTCCATATGTTAGTCAAAGATAAAGTTTGTGCACCATAATTATGTTAAGATTTTAGAATTGCAGATGCCTTACCAAAAACAAAATTTCCGTTAACTGCTGGTTCTTGTAGCCTAGTTCTTCATAATGAAATTAAAAATATCTCTTCCACGGTTTAGAGGTTAGTTCTGATTAACAACATCTGTAACCGAAGAAAACATTGTTATAAAATTACAACAGTACAATAGCTCAATTAAGCATGCTATAACACAAAAACTATGAATTTGTTTAAACATCTGGTTTAAAACTGGAATAAACATGGACTTAAGATGCTACCCTGCGCTGCATCTGCAACAATATGAACATTTCTGAACAGGATAGCACTAACTATTACTATTGTTATAAAGAGGAAAAATTTGTTTGTTAGTTTGTATGTAGGAGTAAAAAAAAAATCTCCGGAACTAATGATCCAATTCCATCCAATATAGACTTTTTTAGTATTAAAGCGAAGTGTTAGTGTTTTATGATTTGGACCCTTGTTTTTGTGCGGAAAATCTTTAAATAACTCTTTCCCTGTGGGTGGAGTGGAAGGCAGTGTTAGACTTATGCTGACTAATAACCCACCCTGCGTTTCCCTGTGTCTCTTGCGTTGTTAAATAGGTGTGTTTTAATTTTGGTGTACAATCAAGTATATTCTAGCTATCTATCTATTGCCGCAACCCCGGCAGGCAATAGTATCGGGCCCTGTCATTGCTTCTGAGTTCTGACTGCTCTTTGAGGCCCGCGTGGAACATGACGCCGTCGCTGTCGGGTCGGGGGACTGAATTATACCCTCAAAGAGTCACTTTTGTCTATCTGTCAAAGCCAATTTGCTCTGGAATAAATGGACCGAATATTGTCAAAGAAGTGAACTTTTACGAAATAAACACAGTCGCGTTACATTAAAAAAAATGCGTGTGCTGCTAGATCTAAACAGAGACAACTCTGTAACTATACGCAACTCACCAACAGAACAGATAGAGTAAAATATTAATTATGTGGGAGGGCTACGTCTTACAACCTACTTAATTTAATAGTGGTCAGTGGTCCTGACTGCTATGCGCAAGGTCGTGGGTTCGATTCCCACCTAGGACAAATGTTCGTGTGATGGTGGAGTTTGGTGTGAACGAGACGCCGCTGGAGAAGCGTCGTTGGGGCAACGAGCTGGTACATCGGCAGGATCCTCGCAAGGTCACAAACACTCACATACACATATACATTAACACAAACTTGCGAGCCGAGAAGAAGTCAACTCGAAGTACAGGTTGGTGTCTAGGTTAAGTTAGATAGATTTTAGCGGGCGCGTATCGCGTTCCATTTGCTCTCGTCAGGATCAGACTGTCTGTTGGCGATTCATCTATGGGCCCGTGAGCTGCCCGCTTTGATCCTGGCGAGAACATAATTCTGGTACCAGAGCGTGGTTCTACCTACTGGTATAGATTTTGTACAATTTGGTACAAAATAAAGTAATTTTCATTGTAATTTGTTATAATTCCTATTGAAGGTAGACCGCACATTTATATTTTTCATTGTACCTACATTAAAGTAACGGTTGTAAGAAGGCAGATAAGTAGTAGTAACAATAGTGTAATAACCAGTGATCGGAGTAGGTAGATTGATTTTTGGTACTTGTATCATAAATGCACACAGAAAGAATAACATGGATAAGCCATTTTCCCGGAAAGTAATTCCGGTATTTCCGGATTCAATTAAACATTGTTAATGTTGGTAGTGATATTATTCCTACTCAATTCAAAATTTAAAGGAAGGTATAAAAACTAAATTAATTCATTATTTATCTGTTGAATAATAAAAACAATCTTATTCCGATCGAAGCTTTAATTTTTATTTTTTTATTTTTAGCCTTTTATGGCTAGAACTTTTATAGATAGACATAAATTGTTGCACTTAAATTTAAATATTTTCATAGTGGTCATGGTAATTTGCATTAAGGGTAGAATAAAGAATAATATTGCTCATTTTATTACAATTCCTACCTTTTTTTTGAGGATGGCAAATCATCAAATGACTCTTTCCACTCTGGCAGAATAAAATTCCTACATAAGTTCCGGTTTTTTTTTAATAATCCACCAATTCCGGAGGAATGTCCATATTAATATATACGTTTCGGATCAATGACCCCATTTCAATCTACCTACTCCGATCACTGGTAATAACAATAGGTAGATATTTGTGTGAATTGAGTGAATAACTTTGTCATAATAACTTGTTAGGGTTGCGTTTAGATACGGAAAAACGTCAGTTATTATTAATAATTGGTAAACTTATTCACTCAAATAAACTATATTATTTAATTACGGTAAAATTAAGTGTTTATAAATTATTGTTGCTTATTTGCATGTATTGAAGTTGGTACTATGGCGCCGTCAGTAACTAAGACTATCGCAGCCAAGATTGAATCGGAATTAAGGTGGTTCTCATTAGTAGTCACGTTAGTTGGTCGTTCGGATCGCGAAGACGCGCTATTGACGCGCGCTAAACAAGCCGACGAACGGTATGACGCGGTACTAAAATGTCACGCCGACTATTTAGCGCTTCTTGAGGACGAGGTCCCAGCGGTGGGAAAGGATGCGCAGGCGGTAGTGCGGGGTAATGTAGACCAGTGCGGTGAGATGGTGATGAGCATCATCCAGGCGGCAGCTGACATTGAGAGGTCGCGAAAGGGCGACAGTCGGGAAAAATGCAGGCTGCCGGGCTTAGGGATTATGGCGCCACTGCCTCCAGTGAATGTGCCAGAGTTTAGTGGCGAGTAGTAGTAGTGTTTAGTAGTGTTGTGCACTCGCGTACAGATCTCTCGCCTGCGTATAAAATGGCGCAGCTAATGGGTCGGCTCTCCGGTGAGCCTCACGACCTTTTGACTCACCTGGAAATTACGGATGCTAGTTACGAAACAGCATGGGGCCTATTAATCGACCGTTATGATAATCGGCGATTAATTATTGATGGGCTCATTGAGAAAATATTTGGGATCCCGACGGTGTCTAACGTGCATGACATAAGGTCGAAAATCCTGAATCCGGTCACGGTAGCGGTCAACACGTTAGACCGACTTAAGTTGTCGTTAGGCGATAATAGGTATATTATTGTCAACCGGGTTTTACGCAAATTGCCGAGCGAAATAGTGGCCCGGTTTGAGCAAACTCATGGAGGTGAGTCACCCGACCACCTCCCGACCTTTGATGATTTGAGGATGTTTTTGGAGGGCGAGTGCAGGCGGGCGGATTGCCACGGGGCAACCACGTCGCGACCCCCCCCGTCACCCCGACGTACTAGCGGGCCCAAACCGGTTGAGCCCCGTCGGAGGGGACAGAAATATAACGCCCTCCAATCGCAAGTGTGCCCATTCTGCGGGGAGGGGGGACACGGTCTCACCACATGCGTGGATTTTAAGGCGCAGCGGGTGCAGAGACGCAGAGGGGTGGTCAAGCAGCGCTACTTGTGCTTCCGCTGCCTTGGCACACACTTTGTGCGTGAGTGCAACAAGACCACCGCCTGTCGGACATGCGGGGGGGCTCATCATGAGCTCCTCTGCCTGGCGAAGAGTGGGGGGGTGCACGGAGCCTTGACGGGAGGTCACCCCCCCCCCTCCGAGGCCAGCTTCGGGTGAACGGTCACCCCCCCATACGGGAGGGGGGTCAGCTGCGCATCCGCGGTCGCCCCCTCCTCGGGGAGGGGGGTCAGCAAGGGATCCAGAGGGCCGCCCGAGGCCACCGTCTCCTCCGCGGGGGGGGGGGTCGGCGCCAAGGCACGGGCGGGTGCCCAGAAGTAACACATGGGGAGCCGGGTTATGCGACTTACTCGTCCGTGCTGGGGGGCCCGCTGCCGCCCCCGAGTAGTCGCTTCTCCCCGCCCCTCGCAGAGTACCCGCGCTTGATGGCGCGTCCACCTCCGTTTGGAAGGATGCCGGTGGGCTACTTCCGACCGATGCGCATGTCACCGACGGATCGAGGGGTGTACTACCCGGGTTGGGACCCGTACACGGGGCTTCCCCCCCCTCCGGCCGGAGGGGAGGGAGGTGGTCCCTGCTAGCAATTATCAGTCTGTTCATCCGTGGTGCCCACCCCGCCAGTGACGGTATTGTTACCGACAGCTAGGATTACTGTCTGGGGTACGGATGGACAGCCAGTGCACGTGCGAGCACTTTTGGACTCAGGGGCACAAGGTTGTATAGTGTCTAGCCGTCTAGTGGACACGCTGGGCCTTGCTTTAGAGCCATCACGGGATGGCGCAGTAGGTATAGGTGGCAATCGGGTGCCTCACCTTAGGGGTCAGACTACTCTCCTGCTTGACATGGGTGACTCGGCATCGGTCACACGGGTGAATGCCACTGCGATTGTTTTAGACGAAGTGGTAGGGGTCCTCCCTCAGATACGGTTACCGCCGGCGGTAAAGGGGTTGACCAATGGATTGGAGTTGGCCGATCCCCACTTTGCGATTCCCGGACGGGTGGACGTCTTGCTTGGGTCTGACGTCCTCGGGAAGCTGCTACGGAGCGGCAAACGTGAGCTACAACCAAACGGGGTGGTGGCCATGCGTACCGCAGGAGGATATGTATTATTGGGCCCAGTACGGGGACCACAGGACACAACGGATTATAGCCCCATATATTATGGCAGCGTTCTATCAGAGGTCCTGCAAAGGTTCTGGGCAACGGAAGAACCTCCCACCGCTTCTAGGATTAGCCCGCTTGACGAGGAGTGCGAGACATTTTATCAATGTCACACGGTGCGCCTCCCGTCGGGCAGATTTATGACACGGTTGCCGTTTCTGTCGACTCAACCTCCGCTGGGGAGCTCCTGGAGTCTGGCAGAGAAGCGGATGGTGGCAATGGAGAGGCGCATGAAACGGGACTCCAACTTCCGACAGAAGTATGTGGAGTTCATGCGCGAATACCTGGCCTTGGGCCACATGTCGGTGTCCAGGGTAGACTGGCGTCATGAGGAGCACTACGTTCTGCCTCATCATGCAGTCCTGAAGACACCTGACTCCAAGATCAGGGTCGTGTTTGACGGGAGCGCGGCGACATCTAGCGGAGTGTCCCTGAATCAATGTCTGCATGCTGGTCCTAAGTTGACCAGAGACATTGCAGACATTCTTACGGACTTCAGGAGACACCAGGTTGTCTTCGTTACGGACGTGAGGATGATGTTTCGCCAAACGGAGATCCATCCAGATGACCGTCGGTTCCAGCTGATATTGTGGCGAGAGAGCCCAGAAGAACCGATGGTCACATACGAGCTGAACACAAACACGTACGGATTAAAGCCCAGCCCTTATGTAGCCATGCGTACGCTACGAGAACTGGCTAATCAGGAACGGCTTCGCTTTCCTCGCGCGGCTGCAGTTATTGATAGGGACGTCTATGTCGACGACATTTGTACGGGTACAGATAGCATTGAGCAGGCGCTCATCTTAAGGGATGAATTGGTAGCGCTCATGGCCTCCGGTGGCTATGAACTCAGGAAATGGCTGTCGAACTGCCCAGAGGTGCTGGCGGGACTGCCAGCTGAGTACCAACAAGACCCGCATTTGTTTGAGGACTCGGATAATCCTCATGCGTTGGCAATTTTAGGGGTCCAGTATCGGCCAAGTCAGGATGTCTTCACGTACAACTGTGAGGCCGAGTTGCTGGCGAAGACCTGGACTAAGCGATCGGTTCTTTCAACCGTCGCCCGAACATTCGATCCAACCGGTTGGATCGCGCCGATCACGTTCATGGCAAAGTGCTTCATTCAGAAGCTTTGGTTGGCCCAACTAGGTTGGGATGATCAGCTCACGGAGGAGCTGGCTCGGGAATGGACGGCATTCGTGACCACATTGCCATATATCACGGAGATTGAGATCCCACGCAAACTGCTTCCGCAGGCAGGGGTCAAGGCCACCCTGCACGGATTTTGCGATACGTCAGAAAAGGGGTACGCAGCCGCAGTCTACCTGAGAACAGGTGAGACCGCTGGTGCGGGAATTGTGCGCCTGGTCATGGCCAAGAGCAAGGTTGCGCCTGTTCGGACCCGCTGGACAATTCCGAAGATGGAATTGGCGGGTGCAGCCCTCCTGACGCGGCTACTGAACCATGTGGAGCAGAACTTGCGTGGTACGGTGGATCTGAGCGAGACGGTTTATGCATGGACTGACAGCCGGATCGTGTTGTGCTGGCTGCAGACTTCGGTCCACACGCTCGAGGTATTTGTGGCCAACCGAGTGTCACAAATAAATAATTCGGATACTCCTCTGGTCTGGAGACATGTTCCAGGTGAGTTTAACCCGGCTGACTGCGCATCACGCGGCTGTCCGGCGCCTGCTCTGGTTGAGCATTCCCTTTGGTGGGGGCCACAATGGTTGGAACGGCCACATGAAGAGTGGCCATTTAATGAGTGCGGACGACATTCATCGCCCCCGGACCAGGGTTTGAGGGTCAATGTGACTACAGTGGAGTCTGCCACCGTAGACCACACGCTTTTGGAACGGTATAGCTCACTGGGCAAGTTACTTAGAGTCACGGGATGGATAATGCGGTTTGTCCATAATTGTCGACGCCCTGTCGCGCAGCGAAACATGTCGCCTGTAATGGGACCTGAGGAGCAACAAAGGGCTCTTTCACTTTGGGTGAAGGTCGTGCAGGGGAACGAGTTCCAGGACGAAATCAGGGTCCTGAGGACTGGCGCGGGTCGTTTGAAGAAAGGTCTTATCCGCCTCAACCCGTTCATTGATGAGCACGGAATGCTCCGGGTGGGAGGCCGATTACGGAATGCCAACTTGCCCTATGCAGCGCGACATCCTCTAATTCTCCCCAAGAAGGGAGCTTTGGTAGAGTTGTTGGTTTCGGACCGTCACACCAGGAACTCACACGCAGGCTGCAACACCCTTCTGGGCATTTTGCAGCGTGAGTTCTGGATTTTGTCGGCACGGAGAGTGATACGGAGCGTTGTGTTTCGTTGCTTGCCTTGTTACCGACTCAAGGCAGCCACAATGCAGCCACAAATGGGAGATCTCCCGCCCGACCGAGTCATGGAGGCTCGGCCGTTTGCTGGCGTAGGGACAGATTTCGCGGGGCCTTTCATGGTCAAGACATCAAGCCTTCGAAACGCGAAGTCGGTTAAGGCATATTTGTGCGTCTTCGTGTGTCTGGCGACCAAGGCAGTTCATTTGGAAATGGTAGCTGATCTCTCTACGGAGGCCTTTTTGGCAGCGTTGGATAGACTCGTTTCTCGAAGGGGTATACCGTCACTAATTCGGTCGGACTGTGGTACCAACTTCAAGGGCGCCGACCGCTGTTTAAAGGAAATTGTAGTGTTTTTGAGTCAAAATGAGCGAGAGATTGGCTCGGGCCTCGCCAGTCGGGGCATTTCGTGGTATTTCAGTCCACCTGGATGCCCCCACTGGGGTGGAATTTTTGAGGCAGTAGTTAAGTCCTCCAAGACTCATCTGTATCGGGTCATCGGCTCAACGATCCTCACCTTTGAGGAGTTGCAAACGGTATTTTGCAAAATCGAGGCGGTCTTAAACTCGCGCCCTTTGTGCCCGTTGAGCGCTGACCCGAATGACCTTGAGGCCATTACCCCAGGTCATTTCTTAATTGGCCAACCACTTAACGCCTTGCCGGAGTATCCTTATACGGATGTAAAGTTGTACCGGTTGTCACGGTATCAGATGTTGCAGCAAATGACTCAAAATTTTTGGAAGCGATGGTCGCTGGAGTATTTGCACATTCTGCAGCAACGCGTTAAGTGGACGGACAGGACGACCCCACCCTGCGTTGGAGACCTCGTACTGGTTAAGGATGCTAACCTATCACCGTTGTGTTGACGACGGGGGCGCATCGTTAACCTGATTGCGGGCAAGGATGGGTCTCCACGGATCGCAGATGTGCAGGTGAGGGACTCGATCCTTAGACGGGCGGTTTCAACATTATCCCAACTACCGGGAGTTTGAGCGGACCGACAACGGGTCGGTCCGGGGCGGGTGGATGTTTGAAATCAAGCCTAAGAATAATTTAATTAGTTAATGTACGGAACTGTTTGTATGATATCGTCATCTTGCCAAAAGACGGTAGGGAGCGCGGTCGCTGTAACGGCGCGGCCGCCGGCATCTGGGTCAGTGCCGGTTCGTGGTTACGGCTAGACGGACGCGCGTGTTTTGGTTGGGCTCAGAGAGTGAGCCTCCGCGCGATATATATTTGGACACTACGGGAAGCAACTGGGGTTGCAAGTGCGCCTTTGTTGAGGTTAGATTGTTAGCCTCGCGTGTATTTGGACATATTGTGGGACAGGAGTTTAAAGTGTGTGTGGAGTTTGGTGTGAACGAGACGCCGCTGGAGAAGCGTCGTTGGGGCAACGAGCTGGTACATCGGCAGGATCCTCGCAAGGTCACAAACACTCACATACACATATACATTAACACAAACTTGCGAGCCGAGAAGAAGTCAACTCGAAGTACAGGTTGGTGTCTAGGTTAAGTTAGATAGATTTTAGCGGGCGCGTATCGCGTTCCATTTGCTCTCGTCAGGATCAGACTGTCTGTTGGCGATTCATCTATGGGCCCGTGAGCTGCCCGCTTTGATCCTGGCGAGAACAAGCACGGTCATTTGTTTTTTGTCTGGGTGTAATTTATCTATAATATGTATGTATTTAGAAATATATATGTATGTTTATCAGTTGTCTAGTATCCATATCACAAGCTCTGCTTAGTTTGGGACTAGATGGCGTTGTGTGAAAAAAGTTGTGGAAAAGTTGTGGAATGTATTCTGTGAACCACCGATTATTAGACAAAAATAAAAAAATTAAGGGGGGGTTCCCCATACATAGAACTGAAACTATTTATTTTTTAAATTCAGTTGATGTGGAAACCTGAAATCGAAGAATTTAATTGTTTTTTGGCTCGCATTGTACCCTTAGACCACACATGTTATATGTATGTAGTGCTATCCATATTTGCAAAATAAAATAGCTTTATCAAAAAGTGTAACTAGAAAAATACAAAATTTTGATTTGATTGAGTTGGGCTACGTTATGCTACATTGTTTTTTAAGTATGGGAAATTATCCAATGACTGCCTCCCAATCTGGGTGAAGCGGGAGGGTGTGTCAGACTTTTACTGACTAAAACCCATCCGTGTTCCATCATATGCCCTTCGTGTTCCGAGGCCGCGGTAACCCTTTCGAACAATTCCACAACCCCGGCAGGCATCTCATCTCCTTGTGGGCCCCGACAATTTTGCTGACACAGAGGCGCGCGTGGAACACTCGGCGCGGTCTACACGGGGCTGGTTTCAGTCGGGCGGCGAGCTACCCATTGCTCGCAACCCGCAGCATTGCGAACAATTAGTATAATTTCAAAAGTTCATACAATTTTTTTGACACTATTTAGGACCTGTTCCGTTTATTTTTTGCTTTAGCTGAAGTATTTTAGCAAGAATGTCATCGTCTGCTTAGTCTTCCCAACTATATTGGAGTCGGCTTTCACTCTAAGCGGATGCAGCTGAGTACTAGTGTCTTACCTGGAGCGTCTGCCTATCTGACCTCCACAACCCAGTAACTGGGTAACACGATACCACTCGGCAAAACCAGTGCCAGATTTTCTGACTTCAGACTACCCTTAACGACTGTCAAAGATGTCCAAATAACAGCCGGAAGCAAGGGCTTCACGAACTTTCCGAGGCTGAGTTAATACAATTGCAAATTGCATCGCTTTATTGCAACGTTTGTTCTGTTGATATTTTATGTGCGTGTGAACTGAGGGACCACACTGGGAATTCGCGAAATGAAAATCTTAGGATTTAGTAGTAGACTTAAAACGATTGTAGAATGAATCTGGGAATTTGTAAGCAAATATATTAAAAACTACGACCCATAAAGTGTGGTCCCTCAGTTCTCACAGACGATCAGTCAGATCTCGGAAAGTATCTTAAAAAAAGAAGGTTTTGTGAATACAGATATTTAGCAAAGAATTTGTAAAGATATTTACTAAATAACTAATAATAAACTAACTTTGTAGCTAATGTTGTTCTTATTCCTATATTATAATTGCATGACCAACCAGTAATTTGTAATATTGTAATAAATTTCAAACATGAATCTGATTATATTACTTACAAATGATTACAAATTATTATTCTTTACAAATTCCCGATGATCCCCAGATACAGGCATAGCCTAGTTTGGGGATCATCGGAAATTTGTAAAGAATCTAATAATGGTCTCAATAAATTCTATTCTATATTCTCTATTATGTGTTTTTAATAAATTTAATCAATTACATTATTATAATGTCATTTGGTACATAGTTTTGTTTAACTTGGCGAAATCGCGAATTCCAAAAGAAGCGTTGGAAGACCTTTGCGTCGATACAAAAGGACTGCGCTAAGAGAGATCTTGTTTATTTTATCTTTTTTTTATTGATAATAGGCTCGCGTTTGACCAAATCTCACGGTAAGTGATGATGTGGTCGAAGATGGAGCACGCTTACCTAAAAGTAACCTATTCACTCTTGACTTAAAGACCCCTAGGTTATAGCTATCGGGAAACACAGACTCCGGCAGGGAATTCCACTCCTTAGCCGATATCTATGGAGATATGGCTTCTTTTAGGATTAATCATAATCTTTATTCTCTCGTCACAATATATGTACATTTTTACAATTATTAGGGACACATTTTATAAAATAAACATTGTGGGTGACTGGCGCCTACACTAGGCCTGGGGCCTGTATTTTATGACACCAGGTCTTCACCCTTTAGGTTACTTAACATTTCAAGTGCTCTACATCTTGTGGACAGGAAACACTTAATAATTTACGTAATAAAGTGTGTGTGGAGTAAGTGGTGAATATAGTGGCTTTTCTTTTTAATTCTTCATCAGTTTTGGGAGTTGCTGGCTGACAAGCGGATGGGTTGGCGCAAGTGTGTGGCGGAGAGTCGCAAGCATTGTAACGATGCCTGGTCCAGGACACTCGCTGACAAGAGAGCAATACAACATCGAACATCGAGGCGGATCAACGTCTACTACCGCGACCTTCTCTTGTCAAATCTGCAGCAAGTCGCGCCGCTCCCGCATCGGTTTATATCTTCGATCAACAATTGTACAATTGTTGATCGAAGGTTTATATAGCCACCAACAATCTCACCCCATCTTTAATAGACGTAAATGGCTATTAGAGCTATTAGATAATTATGTAGTATAGTATTATATACAGGGTGGCAGGGACATCGACGCACAAACGCTTACCATGGATTCAGTACAAGATTCTGGACGCCCCTGCGTTGAAATTTTTCGTCGGCTTTTTCTAAATTTTTCAGGTTCTTTCTGCAATTTTTTTTTTACTGAAAACTGTATAAAATCATTGTGTCTATCTAACCCAATGAGATTTTAATTAAAAAATTAAATTCACTTGTTTCACTTAAAACAGCAATGAAAATAAAACTCGAAAGGGCTACCTGATCAGCTGTTTTGCTAGTTTGCGAGGTCAACTCAGCTGATCAGGTAGCCCTTTCGAGTTTTATTTACATTGCTGTTTTAAGTGAAACAAATACACAACCGACAAAAAATTTCAACGCAGGGGGGTCTAGAATCATGCGCCTAATCCATAGTAAGCGGTTGCGCGTCGATGTCCCTGCCACCCTAGTAATAGTAAGTTGTTACTGAACACGAGAGTGTTAGTTTCATAAGCAGGAACTACATTATTATAATGTGCTTACCAAGCTGCAAGCTTGAACAAAGTGTAGAAAAAAATTGTTTTACTAGACTAGCAAGTAATTAATGGTCAAGCTGGGATGATGTTAAATTTTTAGAAAAAAATGTCAGGCAAACCTGCTGGGGTTGCGGAAATGGTCAAACGAGGTACCGCGGCCCCGGAAAAGCAGGAATGGAAGGAACAGGGTGGGTTTTTATTCAGTAGGAGTCTGAAAGTTAGACTCCTGTTAGGAACAGGCAATTTAGAACATCTTAGTGGATTTAGGAACTTCTTGATTATTGAAGTGAAAACTTCTTTAGCATCGTTGTGATTTGAAAGTTTTTGAAACGAAAAAGCGACAGTAAAAAGAGACAGACACATAAATTCATAAGATTTAACGTGGGAAAAATGAGATAGGAAGCATTGTACAGTGTTTCTTATGTCGTGGAAATTTTATATGGGTAAACGTATACCTTTGAAATTTCGCAAATTTTTGAAAGTTTCATTTCTACCACGTGTGAATTGCACACATGTTTTTTTTTAACATTAAAACTTAAAACGGAACAATAACTTCATTTTTTAAAGCAAACTAGCAACGTGGGTAGAGTTCACATTACTAGCATTCTTGTTAACTCTCCAACTAAGCTAAATACACTTATGTCTGGAGTGGGTTCACAGCAATAATGTAGTGGGCGGGGTTCGAACTCGCGTCCACTCGATCACAAAGCCTTATGCTAGGCTTATGCTTGGCCTTATGTTACGCTTTTACACAAGTGTCAAGTTCCCGATATTTCGTAATATCAACGTGTAACAGAATAAATGCAATTCCTGAAAGTAGTTGGTTAAGAATCAGCTTCAGAATCAATTTCCGTCCTAAAAAGATAGGTGTTAAATTTTGACGGAAAAATCTTTAACTTAAAATGGAAACACAGTATCACGACAAATGAATACAATCCTTAATTCAAGGAAATACGCTCGCGTGCGTGTCGGCCGCTAACATTGCATGAGTGTTTGCGTCTACGTAAGGATATTGTATGACGCACATACGTTCGGTAAAGATAACTATTTTATAAAAAAAAAGTCTAGGTTTGGTTTCAATTTATTTAGTTACGGATGTTGTTTTAGACTTATAATTTAATATTCTAATTGGGGTGTCTGAGGTATTGCGCTTAATCTGTTAGAATTAAGAAATAATGTTAAATACATTGTTAAATAGGTGTGTTTAAATTTTGGTGTACAATAAAGTATATTTTATCTATCTTGTGTAATATGTATATACATATACCTATCCCGTTCTAAGTTCTAATAATAATGTTAACTTTAAAAAACTTACATCTTGATTATGTCCACACTGGGTCGATATACCGTCTTGTCGTGCTCAGCGTTTCTCCTCTACATTTATTGTGAGCACTTGTTTTATAATCTGAGGAGCACAGCATTGATGGAGCACAGCCAAGTTGTAAAACTCTGCGCCGTCTTCTGTATTCCCTGCCTTATATGACCCGTCAGCCTTTAAAGCAAGAGTGAGCAGGCATCTTCTAGGCTCGCTCGTTCCACCGTACACCTCATCTAACACTTACCATCAGGTGTGATCGATGTCAAGAGCGGACTCATACGTAATAAAAAAAATGACCGAGTATGTAGTTATAGATTATATTATACTATATAAAGCTAAATTATATTATATAAAGCTAAATTACCACTCACTGACTGACTGACTCACTCACTCACTCATTGACATAATTGTTCTCCCAGATGGTGGATGGGGAGGTGGGTATATTTTGACAGATTCGTAAACAACTAACTCTCAAACCTACGGGAAAAGTGCCAAACCTCCCCTTTTCCCCCCCTTCTCCCCCCTCCCTATCGTATCTCGGAAACTACGAGACCCGTATTTTTTTTTTACGGATTCGTATAGAGGAGGCTCGGTAAAGTAAAAACCATTTTTCAGTCGCCCCCCCCCCGCCCCCCTTTTCAACCCTTTTAGGCGGATCTCGGAAATTAAGAGACCTGGAACATTTTTTTTTCAGATTCATTTAGAGGGGCAATGCTTTAGTCAAAATACTTCTGCAACCCCCCCCCCCATCACCGCCCCCCTTTTTTTCTTTTTTTTTTCACAAGCACGCGAGGTGCTTGCACCTCGCGCAACACGCAAATACTAAACCCCCCCCCATCTCCCCCCATCACCCCCCCCTTTTTTTTTTCACAAGCACGCGAGGTTCTTGCACCTCGCGCAACACGCAAATACTAGTTAGTATATAAGAATAGAATAATTATTATATAAGAAAACACATAAAATAGGTTTACTAAACAAAGTTGTAACTTTTAACGTACAATGAAACTAATGGCGCTTGCAACAGTGCCGAAATATCTGAAACTCGAAACAAAAGACAGCTGTCAGTGACTATTTTTTTATTTTTTTTATAATAGGCTCGCGTTTCATGACCGCCATCTCACCTGATGGTAAGTGATGATGTGGTCGAAGATGGAGCACGCTTACCTAGAAGTAAGTCTTGACTTAAGGGCCCCCAGGTTATAGCTATCGGGAAACACAGACTCCGGCAGGGAATTCCACTCCTTAAGCCTGCAATACATGTTGGCCGAGCGAAGGCCAACGCGAGCGTTGGCAAATAGGTACAAGGCAAGAAATAATGTCCACACGTTTGACAAGTTCGTTGAACGCCAATGCAGATGACCAATGTAGAAGAGGGTCTGTAGAGCTGCCCACACGTTGGCCGAGCGCTGGCGAGCGCCATTGATTTGTGACCAAAAATCGACACCGATCCGAAGTGAGGCAAGTGATCACGAGCAACGGCGAGCGAAGACAAGTTGCGCCAAATGAGCTCTATACACGTTGGCGCTGGCCTCCACTCGCCCAACTAGGCAAGTGACACCGAGCGATAGCAAGACAAGGCAAATATACCGTCTACATTTTGGTATTGGCCTTCACTCGACAACGCTCGACCAACATGTATTGCAGGCTTTAGCCGTACACACAATGAAAGCATTCCCAAAACGTTTTGTGCGTATGGGTGGGATGTTAGCTAAAAAACTGAAATCAATGAAACTTGCTTACCTATTGCATGTTACGCTGGATTTGTTTCCGTCCAACATCATCTTTTGTGAGTGTAATGTATGCATGTATATCTACGTAAACATACAGGTAGATATAACACTGTCTCATGTACTATTGGTCGGCCGGGTAGCCATCATCTGGCCTGGCAGTAACGCGAGTGCGCTGGCGCAGGTTAGTATGTACCCGGCGAAGATCCGATTGTATTGCTGAGACGTACGGAGACAGTACAGTAAGGTTTCCATCTCACATTCTCACCGTCGCATTTGATTTTGTTTACATTTAGCCTTCGTTGCATGGTTCTCAAAAGCAATATTGTGAATGTGAGAGCATTGTGGGAAAACAATTAATATTATGAGTAGATTACCGCACTGTCTAGCAGATTGAGTACTTTATACGGCCTACTCAAATGTCCTTACTTTCAGTGACGTGCGGTACGTACATGCAAATAAGCTCTGCATACCCTACATACATGCCTCTCTAAATCAAAATCAAAATCAAAATTGTTTTTATTTTACATAGGCCTAAATGGGCACTCATAAAACGTCAGAAGTTAGTGCACGGTTCGAAATTGGTCGTTTCCTATGGAGATATGATAATGATAAATAACGATAACTATACCTAACTTATTCTACACTATTTCACCACTCTTCGCGATTTACGCGCCGTCTATTATGTTTATTCGGAACTAACGCGCAAACGCGCTAATTCATCGCGCAGACAGCGCCGCTCCTGTGTCCTACGACCATAAGGCCGTGCGCGCACTGCGTTGCGTTTTGGAAACGCAAAATCTGTGAAGTATGGAGTGTCATAGAAGTGCGCGCACTGCGGTGGAATAAACGCGTGCGGTAGAGTCACCGGTGGCCCCGGTCATTCTACCGGTGCAGTAGAACTACCGCAAGGCAGTGCACGCACGGCCTAAGCAGTACTAAGGCCAGCTTACATACCATACAACGCATCTTGTGTAATATACAGAAAAAGCGTGACTGTGTGCGTGGAAATGTGAGCGCGTGTTCGAGTTTTGTAGAGCTTTGTAGGCACTGCTTTTTACCCGACTGCAAAGGTTTTTGCATTATAATCCGAACAAATTGCAAAAACATTAAAATTAGCTGTTAATTGTTTGTTGCTGAGGGTCCACTTTCTTAGTTGGATGGTCTTTTTTTTTTTTTTTTTTTTTTTTTTTTAACGTGGTAAAATTATCAAATAAGTCCTCCCACTCCGGGCAGGGTGGGAGGGACTGTCAGACTTTTACTGACTAAAATCCACGGTGTTCCTTCAATAGCCCTTTACGTACCGGGGCCACGGTAACGGGATGAGTCCCACGACCCCGGCAGGCTTCGGCCCTCTGCAGAGGGGGCCTCGTCATGTTGCTGACGCTCTTTGAGGCGCGCGTGGAACACGACGCGCCGTCGACCCGGGCATGGTCCATGGTCGGACAGCGAGTTGCCCTTTACTCGCTGTCCGCATGCCCGCGCCTACGGTGGCCGGAGATCGTCGGCCGACGTCCGACGCCGTGGGCGTCTACCACTGCGGCTGGGCTGGAGGGAGGACGCCATCCTCTCCCTCACGCGGCCCGCCTCCTCCTTCGGAAGCATGACTGCTTCGCAGAAGGAGGCGACCGCTTCCCACTCCCTCTCGCCCCGCAGCATGGCCTCGACCAATGCCGGGCGCGAGAGGTCTCCGCCTATCGCCGCCGTGAGGACACGTCGGTGGTCTGCCCAGGCGGGGCAGTCTTGCACCGTGTGCTCTACGGTGTCCTCAGGGCGACCCTCGCAGTGGTGACACCCAGGCGTTTCCTCCTTTCCCATCAGACACAGGTACCTTCCGAAACTTCCGTGTCCGGTGAGGACCTGCGTCATGCGGTAGGTCAGGACGCCGTGACGCCGATCTAGCCACTCCTCAAAGAGGGGTCTTACCACCGCAATTGCGGCGTGCCCAGTTGGATGGTCTAATGACCGATTCATTTAGTCGCATTAGTTCGTAGTTTATTATTTTTGTAAAGTTTTTCGCCATATTTTTTTCCCTTAGTGCTTGACAGTTTCTGTGACAGTTTTAGTAAGTTTACAGTAAAAAATTGAAAATTATACCTGTGAAACCTGTACTGGCGAAATGTGTTTAAATAAATTAAAATCTGCCGCGTTTTCGACGTTATCTTATGAGAAAAAAGTAAAATAGATTGCAAAGGGAAAGTGTGTAAAAAAGGTACTGTTACTCGTTGTTTTAATAAAAAGTCGTATGATAATTATTACTGGCTAACAGGTTGTGTACCCCCAAACACATTGTAGTGTTTCCCTTGCATTTTGTTTTGATGCTGTTTGTTCAAGAATAAGCATTTTTGTCCTTTAAATCGAAGTAGCAGTTTTTACGCCGAGCTTTTGCAAAATTATTTAAAAAAGGATAGGCGCATCGATTTGATTTCTAAACATTAATTAGATATTCGTAGTGGTGGGCCACCGATCGAAACAAGCGGAAACTGGTAAGTTATATTTTAATTTCAGCCGTGCTTATCCTGTCTAAAATCTCTGTGCACGCCCATGCTTACTTTGATATTGTTCGTCAAATCGTTCGAGCTCCTTAAAGTTCTAAGTTGAGCTACGCGTTAACTGACAAATGCTTGCACTGCTTAGAAAGTCCTGCTCAAATCTGTCTGTTTTTATGCTCAAAGAGCACCACATACATAAACCCACGCGGTTCTCATATGATTTGATCAGTACGGATTGTATGGACTTCAAAAGAGTCGTTGACCTCTGAATTTGTTTCGGTGTTTGTTCTTCAATAGTCAGTTAGGAAACCCCGGCCTCATCTAGCTTACATTTACGAAAAAAATTACGTGTTAAAGTGTTATCTATTTATATAACCCTTTAGTGCTAATTTGAGCACAATTTTTAGAGATTATATTTAACGTAGCTTAGATTTAATACACAGCACTTTGGAGAATTAGTTAGGGAGAGCAATGATAAGGCGTAAAGTCACAGTAATGAATGTACTTTATTAAAATAGAATTGTTAATATGTAATTGGTAATGTTTACATAAGTTTAATGGTGGTGGTCACTGTGTGAGCGTGGCTTTCAGGGCATGCGTTTCGTATGTTTGTTTACATTATAATTAATTTACAGTATTTAGAAAAGTATTCCTCTTTGTTCATTGTATGTGCGGTTGAAATTGAAATTGAAAAACATTTATTCGGACGAAGACACACACAACAATATACAATACAAAATTACAAACATTATTAAGAAAAGGATAAAAATAATCGTTGAGCATGTTCACACCGAAAGGGATACCAACTCAGCATTTAGTATTTAAAATACTGTATTTTTTATTTTATTTAGGTTGGTTATCAAAGCGAAGGGTATGCTACGTATGCTACAACCTATTTGCAAAATAAATATCATTATCATTATTTTACTTATTCAGATAATTAAGGTCTTTTTTTTCTTGGCGAAGCATATTGATACTCAAATATAGGGAATTTAGACATAATTAAACTTAGAAAGATTCCACGTGAACACTGCCGACAAACAGTATTGCAGTTTGGCAGATGATATAACTAATATGTATAAAAGTGACTAAATATTTTTTTTCTATTCTGCAGTCATGAACTTAAATTAATTCATAGGGTATTGCAGATTCTTTTTATGCGAATGCGAGAACACTGTAGACTTTTCTGTACTGTCCTCTCAAATGTACCTAAAAAACTGTATACCTAATACAGTTTTTTTAATGTGAAAAAAATGGAAACATTGTGAAAATCGTTCAAGTTATGAAAAGAGTAACCATAGAGTTTTTTACGAGTCCCCCTTCATAGAAAACGGTCTATTCGAACCGTGCAAGCTTCAGACATTTTATAAGTGCCTCTGTAGGCGGGAAATAAAACATATTTGATTTCATTTGAGTATATCAACCCTATGAAATACCTTTTAGATCTCATTCGAAGCACTTGCACGCAAGCCCGACTCAGACTTAGCCGTTTTATCTTTAACTAAAATTACAAAGAGGAAAGTCTCGATTTTCTGTTTTTTTTTTAGCAATGGATAAATTAAAAAACGAATAAATCAATCACCAAAATTCTTACACCTAAATAAAGCATCACTATCGGCGAGAGAAGCCGCAGCTGAAAGCTAGTTCATAATATTAATCATTTAGAAAGAAACACGTCATTTATATTTATAGTAAAATTTATTTTAAAATTGAAATATATACACATTTTTCAAAGAACAAACTTACAGTATCTGCTCATATAGATTATAAATACATAGGTACTAAAATATAAAAAATATAATAATATAATAATTATATATAATAAATATAATAATATAAAATAATAATATAAAAACTGATACATTAATAAGCTCTAAATAATTAAAATAAGTAATACAAATAAATACGAGTACCTATTACGAAAGGTAAGTTAAAAAATTCATTATTTTCATAATGATTTACATGCAATTTTGATAATAACACTGCAAATACTTATATTAGTAATATAATATTCATAAATATCTATATATACTTATAAAAGCGAAACTAAATGTAGTAGGGCTCTCAAATTTTGCATGGGGGTTTCTTTTAGTATGCAGATGCTCGCTAAGACGGGATTTTGCGAAATTCCCACGGGATCGGGACTTACACGGGAAAAACTTCACACGCGAACGAAGTCGCGAGCAACTGCTAGTCTCAATATATGTCTAAATAATTCTTCTATATTTGTGTTTTTCACTAATTTGGATGAAATTGTATGTGTAGCTTACACTAGGTTCCTGGATGTTTTGAAAACAAGATTGAAGCCGGTAGATGGCACTGCAATCAGTTTGTACAACGCAGTTTTCCTCTGCGCCAATAGATGGCGGTGTTAAGACTTTCCACGATTGTACGAGGATCCGAATGCTCCCGTACGCATTTACCATTTCTTGGCATCCTCATCCTCGTTAGATTCCTCCGGAATACTGCTAAGTTTGTGGTTATATACTGTGTGCAGTCAAACAAGGTGTGTTACCAAATTTGATTTGTTGAACATAATTTTGAGTTAAGTATAATATAAGCAAATGTTAATTTTAAAATTACATATTTTTGGCGCTGCTTTTTCGGGAAGGATTACGTGTGAAGGTGCCGGTTCCGGGTCTAGTCTATATATATTTATATAACGACAACGTTACCGTCCCGATCTTCTCAAAACGGGTAATATGACGTCATGCATCTTCTTGGCGAAGTAAGCGTGATTTCGTTCACAATCTATTCCATCAGTCAAAGAAAAGGTTGAATAAAGTATATGAATCAAATCTAATATTGTCCTTGTATCGTATCCTTTCTCTTTTAAAAATAATATTATTTGTTTCAGCATTTCGACTTTATTAACACGGATGTTCTTGTTCTCGTGATTTTGCATCAAATTTTTGTAATGCCAATAAGTTTGTAGTATGTTCACTATCGCGTTTGCATCTGGCTCTGCTTCAACACCCACATTACTTACTACCATTCCATCATTCGGAGTTTCATAACTCTGGATAACTTTATTAGTAACATAACTTTCAAGGTCTCCTGGAACTTCTATCAAATCATCATATGAATTAGTAATTTCAACTGGTGCATTTGAATCAATATGTGTAAAATCTCCTGTTTCTATGAAACTGTGAACATACTCAGGGAACTGCCATGAATTCAAAAAAGAAAATATTCCTGGTTTTTGGAGGATATGGATATCAAATTTCTTTTTGAACAATTCCAACATTAGGTCATGCAACCATCTTTGCCGGATTAAATTGTAAACGTATAATTGCAATGGGTGGCGATTTTCCTCTGCGTTTAAAAATATTTTTGTATACCATTCATTTTTAGCCCCTGGTTCCTGTAAATGTTGTGCCACACTGAGTATAATATTGATAATATGCCTTAACTTAATCAGTGCTCTATAGTCAGAGTCATTTAGTTCATTTAATTGTAATATCTTAATAACTGCAATATACAGTTTATGTATATTGTCTAAAGTAAACAGCTGATAGGATTGAGCCATTTTTGATTCCAACTTTTCTAGTAAATTAAATTCTTTTGGATGGTTACCATAAGGGTTCGCAGTAAGACTTGGCGGTATCATGTTTACTGTATGCCCATTATTAACAAGTGAGGGTTGTGCAATATAATGATTTAATGTTTCTGTATGTTGAGTGTAATGAGGTCCATTAATCAAACTGGGATGTGTATCTATGTCTTCCTTGTTGCCAGTATTATCCTTTGGTAGATCTGTGTATTCAGAATGAGAAGAGACTTTCCAACCAGGATGGTCATGGTACACTGTATTATCACCAAATATAGATCTCGGTTTATCATAGTTGTCCTGTACATATTTATGTTCTCGAGTATTAGGCACATATTGAGTAATTCCGGCTTCTGGGTTTATGTCTTCAGTTTTTGGATTAATATACTCACTAGGCATATTTGTTAGTTTTGGATAAGCTTCACTATTAGCAGCTGTTGGATTTTTGTATTTATTTGGCATGGTAAACTCCGAATCAGCTTCAATTTTGGAAATATAACTAGAATTTTGATGTGTATAGAAGCCATTATCAGAGGTCGATTTATCATTGACTAAATTTATGTTTTCTGGATAATGATTATTCGTAGGAATAAAACCGGGGTGTTGTTCTATTTCTTTATTATTAGCAGCTGTTGGATTACTGTTTTCATTTGGTACGAAAGATTCCAGATGTGTTGAAGCCTGACAAATATATCCAGGAGGTCGCGGCGTATCTTCGAGATGAACGGAAGACGGTTTGTCAAAGTCTTTAAGTAGATTAGCAAATTTCAGTTGATTGGTTCCTGAAGGAACCAAGCTGGGGCGTTGTTTTGTACCTTCACTATTAGCGACTGTTGGATTATTGTATTTATTTGGCATGGTAAACTCCGAATGAGCTTCAGCTTTGGAAATATAATTAGGATTTTGATATACATTGAAGCTATAATCAGAGATCGGTTTACCATTAATTAAAAGTATGTTTTCTGGATGATGAGGACCCGCAGAAATGAAACCAGGGTGTTGTTCTGTATCTACACTATAAACAGTTGTTGGATTATGGTATTCATTTGGTACAAAAGATTCCGCATGTTTTGAAGCATTAGAAATATATCCAGGAGGTCGCGACGTATGTTTGACATGAACAAAGTTCGGTTTGTCATAGTCTTCAAGTAGACTTACAAATTTCAGATGATTGATAACTGAAGGAACAAAGCTGGGGTGTTGTTTTGTATCTTCACTATTAGCAAATGTTGGATTATTGTATTTATTTGGCATGGTAAACTCCGAATGAGCTTCAGGTTTAAAAATATAACTAGGATTTTGATATACATTGAAGCTATAATCAGAGATCGGTTTACCATTAATTAAATGTATGTTTTCTGGATGATGAGGACCCGTAGGAATGAAACCAGGGTGTTGTTCTGTATCTACACTATAAACAGCTGTTGGATCGTATTCATTTGGTACGAAATATTTCGCATCAGCTGAAGCCTTAGAAATATATCCAGGAGGTCGTGACCTATCTTCTACATGAACCGGGATCGGTTTGTCATAGTATTTAAGTAGATTAACAAATTTCGGATGATTGGTAATTGAAGGAACCAAGTTAGGATGTTGTTTTGTACCTTCACTATAAGCAACTGTTGGATTATTGTAATTATTTGGCATGGTAAACTTCGAACGCGTTTCAACATTGGAAATATAACTAGGAATCTGATGTGTATCGGAGCCATAATCAGAGGTCGTTTCATCATTTATCAAATTTTTATTTTCTACATTATGAGGTTCTGCATCTGTATCTATATCTTTTCTATTAACAGCTGTTGAATTATCATATTCATTAGGCGCGGTAACCGTATGAGCTGAAGACTTGGAAATATAACCAGGCATCTGCGTTAAAGTTTCGCTATTACCAATACTGGGTTTATCATAGTAATCAGGTACAACTGCATATTCTGCATGATGGGGAATCGTAGGAATAAAACCGGGATGCTGATCTATGTCATCACTGTTACCAGGATTCAGCTCATCATAATTTGACTGCGAGTTTGTGGGGTGGTATAGATATGAACTTGCTTCACGTGGAACTTCCTGTCCTCCATTATTTTCAACTGTATTAGTTTGAGTTTCGAGCAGTTGAAGGTCTGGTGGCCTACGGTTCAATCCTATTCCATGTCCAAAATATTTATATTTGTAATTATCCTGGAGACTATCAGAAAGCCGATCAGCTACATTGATTACGTTACTAGGGCCATAAGGTTGAGTGTTTTGACTGCTAAGTTCAATGGTTGGTTTTGATAAGATTTTCGATTCATAATAGCTTGCCGCAGGCTTCTTACTAGTATAAACAACATTGTCAGCATTCTTTGTCGTAGATGAAGTATATGATTTTGTTATGAGATTGTAATTAGGTTTACTATATGCGTTTATGATTTCATGTAATGTTTTTGGCATTATAATATACTTATATATATGATTTGGTTGCTGGACTTCATTTTTAACCCTGTATATGGATCTAATTTGATTTGGTTCTAATAGAATTTTACTATTATGAGTAATATCGCCAGGTCCTCTAGATCGATACCATTTTATCGGTGAATGATCAATTTTATTATTGTTAATGTTCCAGATAACTTTTTTACCTGTCCTATTTTCAACATTCCATGGCATGACTGTTGTTTTTTGATTTATGATCCATGGTTGATCGTTAATAGCTTTGTCATCAATATACCAGGGAAGGTTTTCATGCGATTTATACTCAATATGCCATGGCGAATCAGCAGTTCTTGGAATTCGATTCTTAAACGGAACATTTCCACGCGATTTATGTTTTATGATCGGATTCGTTACTCCGAACTCAGTAGTTACTGGGGACTTCTGAGCCGTTATTAATTCAGTAGTAAACGTTCGTTCATTAGTCATTCTTGATTCAGTAGTGACCGGCCGATTCTCAGCTATTACCGATGCAGTAGACAACGGCTGATTCTTATCGATCACCGATACGGTAGTCAAAGGTTGATCCTCATCTATTACCGATTCAGTAGCGAACGGTTCATTTTCAGCCATTACCGATACAGTACTAAATGGTTGATTGGTAGTTAATTTTGGAGTAGTTGTTTTGTTTTCACCGATATCAAGCTTAATTTGTTTGGATTCAGGCGATTTATCTTCAACGATACCTGACTTGGTAACTCGGGCTCCAGATGATTTATCATGAATAGCCAATGGGGTAGTTAGTCCAAATTCAGCGATCAACGGCTGATTAATAGTAACGCTAGATTCAATGGTGTTCGGAAGATCATCTTGTTCATCATCTGTTTTTGACAAATCAGGAAATGTTGGGTTTGATTTGGGATCTTGAATATGATCATTATCACGTGTTACATGATTGGCCGTTAGTGCTGGTGTCATTAAATTAAGATTATAACTATCTGCAATGTCAGTGTTTAAGTTTTCAGGACCCGATAAGTGGCTTCGTGGAATATTTGAGGTTCTGATATCAATTGTTAATTCATTAAGACTTCGATCATCATACGAGTTATTTGAATCATCTGTAAGTCTGCCACGCAAGTCTGGATGTTTTAATTCTAAATTCTTGCTTAACTTCCGACCTTCGAGTTCTAAACTAGTACCATTTGAAACCAACTGAGGCTTAAAGTATTTTTTTTGACAACTTCTCAAACAATCTTTGTCATAGTGTCCAGAAACATTTTCAGATTGCGAATCATTCGTGGTTCTTTTTTCGACAAAAGGTATTTGAAGAGTATTGATAATGTCATCAATCATTGATTCAATAGGCTTTTGCGATTGCACAACTTCATACAAATTCGTAAAAATATTTAGTAATAGTGTCAATTTTTCTACTTTCGCCATCAATTCAGAATCATCATCTGTTCTATCAATAATTATCTTAACTAGTTTCCAGAAGCTCTTTATATTTTTGGTAAAGAGTTCATGCACTACAGTGCCGAAGTATGTAAGTATATAATCATCTATTTCATCTTCATAGTTTATTTCAGTTGCATTTTCTACAATCCGTCTACGTTGCTTATGTAACGCATTACCCGTTCTATGGGTATCTATGGTGACATTAGCGCTTAGATCGATGGATTTAATAAGAGGTTTAACAAGAAGACTATTTAAATCCAAATTATGTTCCTGAGCCAGTGATTCCTGAAAAGAAGAATGTAATTGTCACGACCTAACTTCTCAAACTCATCAAACACCTACAAAATGAAAACTTGAAACGCGGACCATTAATAGAAAAACTACTACTGTTGAAAATTTTTTTGAAGTTCGATTACTTAAGTGTGCATAAACTCAATAAAAAAAATCAACATACAAAATACAATGGAGATCACCTTTTTGCTCTTTGTAGATTGATATCATCATAATAAGATGAAATAAACGCTTACAAGATTTCAATGAGATGCTTGCCATGGTGGCCTATGACATTCTGACACTAACTGCATTACGTCTTACTTAAGTAACTCAGCCTATAACTTACACATGCCTCCTCTCTATGAGAAGGAATGGACAGTAATGCACCAATGTGAGTTTAGTCTTCGAATGTTTGGTCCTATGACATGCCGCGTTTCCTCACGATGTTTCCCTTCACCGATTTGAGAGCAATGTTGATGATTTATAAATTATACAATGTCACTAATGTGCCTGACTGGGTTCTACTTACTTAATAAATCAAAACTTACCCTTGATTCAGCAGTATTGACATCGGCTTGTATTTTAACTTGAGTATCTTTCTGATGTAAACCGACTTCAATATTGTTGATAGTAACATTATTTTCACTGGTGTGGTTATTTGATACTTTGATTTTAGTCACTTGATCATTATTTTCTTTAGTTTTCTTGTCTGCTGCGTTTACTTTACTGACTTGATTGATCTTGGTTATTCTTGAATCAATGCTTTGAGATGCTCTAGTAGTATTTCTATCAGTAACATTGTTAGGATTATAATGGTTTGGTACTACGTAATATTTGGATATAGTGTGGGTGACACCATCTTTTTTTATTACGCTTTTTTCACCTGGTATAAGTTTTACAGTGGTTGAGTCCTGTGGAATAATTAGAAGTTTTATGGCAGATCCGATATGATTAGCTAAGTTAAATATCCTTTAATTTTTTTCGCGGTACGGGTACGGTAGTGAGGATTAATTCCTCTCTGGATAACTGTCGTATCTAGCTGTTACCATCTTCACTATCTGTATATGTGTATGCACTTATCCTTTTAAATACACAAACCACTTCTAAAAGACTAACATAATCTTCGCCACGCACATAGCGGTAGCACGCCTCTAGGGCGATTATTCGCGTGCGAAACTTGATCTCGATCACGCTTGATGCAAATCGATGAACCTTTATTATTATTTCTAGAACTTATTTACCTAGATACGCAAAATCTGAGTTGTAACCATTAACAGTGTTTTCTAGTTCTATAGTTAATGCATGCCGTGGCAGCCCCTTAATTAAAGCTGAACTGTAAAATATACTTTAACATAGATTTTGGCATAAGCTTTGGTGGTGGTCCTTTAGTACATTTAATTTAATTTTTAATAATTTAATCATTTGTTTATACTTAGAAAAAAATGTAACATTAGCTATTGAAGCCCTGGCTCCTGAGCTAGGTAATAACCTGTGTTACAGGAGTCAGTGTCTTCTCCCTTTTTTGTAACTTATTTACATTTTTACAACATAAAATATTTATAAATATTCGTAAAGATATCCCATTCCTGGGCAAAATCCTCTCCAATATTTTTCACTCTTCTTCTTTTTTCATTTGAACTAGACCTTATATCTCATCATTTACACTAATATTATAAATAGGAAAGATTACATGTTTTGATTGTTCGGAAAACTAAAAAATTGACCAAGTGCGAGTCAGACTCGCCCATGAAGGGTTCCGTAGTAGCTATAATAAATATAATATTATAATATATTTATTTGACAAAAAAACACCTTACAAATTCTTAAAACTAGATTATTTACAATTTTTACAACTACGCCAAATAACATTGTTTTTAATAGTGTTTGTATGAATTACAAAGTTATCTTTGCGGTATTATAAAATAGGCTTTATCCCAAAAACTGTTGACCCGATCTCTTTCAACCCAATTTTGGTTGAATGTTTACATTAAGATCTACAGCATATATTCTTTTTAGATTTTTTTACTCCATGATTATAGAAGTTAGAGAGGGACACACACATTTTACCACTTTGGAAGCGTATATCTTTTAAATGAAAAATTTTATAAAAAAGTGGTTGTAGAAACCTCAATGTCATTTTAAAGACCTATTTAAAAAAGATATTTTCAGTTTCAGTTCCATGTATTTTCCACTTTTTTTTAAATATTTTTTAGTTTTTTTCTTTAAATCGGAAAGCGGTTCATAGAATACATCTACCTACCAAGTTTCACATGTATAGTCCTAATAATTTCGGAATAAAATGGCTGTGACATATGGAAGGATGGACGAACAGACAGACAGACAGACAGGACGAAACTATAAGGGTTCCGTTTTTTGCCATTCGGCTACGGAACCCTAAAAACTACGTAACCGACTTTAAAAATTCTTTCACCATAATTCGAAGAAAAAACCTTTTCATACGAGCAAAGAATCTAGTCTTGTATAAATCAAATAATTATATTATTTAACTTACTGATATTTTTAATATAACCAAGTAAATGCACAAACTTAATATTTTCTTCATGTTGCACTAAACTGTTGTAAGTAGGTACATAGTTGAGATCAAGATCCTAACAAGACCGTGTTTCGCTCAAGTGAGCACTATATATTAGAATTAGTATGTGTTGTTGGCAAATTATGTGGAGCATGGACTGATAAAGACTAAAAGATACAGATAGAACAGTTTGTAATATCGGTAAAGCATTATTCTAGTCCCATTACCGTGACCCCGGTACGTAAAGGGTTATTGAAGGAACACCGTGGATTTTAGTCAGTAAAAGTCTGACAGTCCCTCTCACCCTGCCCGGGGTGGGAGGACTTATTTGATAATTTTACCACGCTAAAAAAAGTCTACGTGTGTAGAACTTATTACAAATTCCAATACACTGATACCAGAGACCGAATTTTTCAAATTAAGAAGTACGAAGAGAATATCGTGTTATTGCACAGTGATGTGGAAAATTATAGACCCTCGTAGTGCTGTGACACGTTTGTTATGATTGGTATTCAAGAAACATCTGCAACCGATAATTTGGTATCAATTCTTTAAGTCTCTTATTTTTAGCTGAAACTGTGCATAAAGACTCCATACTAGATGTTGTCTTCAGCCCTTTTGGATAGATATGGGGTTTCCGTTACACGTTGTATACTCAGTATATACTTGTGCTCAATAATAGGTCCTGCGCTGATGGCTAATCCGAACTGAGATTGGTTGCAGTGGCCGAAATGAAGAAGCTATAATAAAAACATTCAAAAGAAAATCACTTTCTGTGTATTATTTTACTTACTCTTTGCAAACTAACACTTTTTAAATAATCTGAGAAAAGCTAGAAAATCCGAAAAATTGGCGTAACTTATTTTATAATAATTTGTAACGTTATCGTAATTGGTCTGACGCTCGGAGAACAGGTTCATGACTAGGAGCTCGCCCTGTTTTCCAAACTGCGTGTTACTGAGAAATTCCTGGGAGCCGAACCCAAGATCCATGTTTGACAGTTATACAAGACTAGCTGCTGTCTTCGATTTCGTTCGCGTGGGAAGTTTTTCCCGCGTAAATCCCGATCCCGTGGGAATTCCGGGATAAAAAGTCTATGTGTTGTTATTCCAGGATTTATCTACTTACCAAATGCCATCCATCCGTTCAGTAGTTTTTGCGTGAAAGCGTAACAAACATAATAATCATCCATTCTCACAAACTTTCGCATTTATAAGAAGACTTAACTAGCTAAATACAACATATAACATAATTAATGGAAATTAGTACTACGTAAAATACAATTAATCTATCGCTGTAGGTACAGTAAAAATAAACCAAATTGGACCGTAAATCAAAGTAATAACTTCTCAAAATGCATATTTATATAAATTCCGTCAATACGAGTGAAAGACAAAATGAAACTCATTCCAAGGAAAGTAAAACAAAACATTCAGTGTTTGTATTATGATTATAACATAATTTTCTAATTGGAGTGTTTAATGCATCCCTTCCAAGCCAGAGAGTATTTAACCTAGAGAGCTTATAGGCCGATTTCTTTGAAGAACACAACTCACCAATACGGGTTGGGAGGCGAGGAAAAAATGCGCTACTGCAATTGGTCAGTTCAAAGTCAAGCTTCATAGATATGCCGAGTTAGGGATTGCTCTACTTGATTGAGGGAAAGTTATCGATATCGATAAAATGAACTTGAACATTATAAAATTACTCAATAAAATCACATAATAACATTTAATCATTATCAGTCTCAATTACAAAAAGAAAAACTAGTATGCTGTTATTATTGATTTTTAAAATGAATTAATTTGGTAAATGTTTTTCGAATTAAAGTTTTAGGGTCCTGATTGTTTTTGCTAAAAAATGATAACCGAGCGTCTACATATTTCTGAATTATGCATCTTGCTAATTCAATCAAATGATTGGTAGTTTCTATTTCATATTGATGAAAATTAATATCCGGGAATAAATAATAAATAATAATAAAACCGATCTCATAAAATAATTGGAATTATATTTCTGAAACAGCACTTTCGAACCACTCTCGTTGATCGCCCTTTTAATATAAATTTCACAACGACGACAAATTTCTATTACCGTAAAATGCTGTAACTTTGCCCGGATTTTGACGTTTTTTGTTCGTATCTCTGAAGCTATTTATTATTGCGGCTTTTACAGTCTTTCAGATGGAAAACAGACCTTATGCCTTGCCAGGTAGAACCCAAATCTATTTAAATCACGCCGTTTTTCAGAATTACAAACACTCAAAGTCGTAGGCAAAGTTGTAGGTAAAAGACACAACTTTGCCTAGAAGGATATCTCAATAAACATATTGTTGATCTTTTTAGTTTTTTTTTTCCGTGTACAAGAGACACGTGCTTGTCCCCGGCAGTTATATTATTGCCATGACGGTATTGAATATTTTTTTACTGCTGATAGGCAATGTTGTAGCAGGTACCACAAACTTTTCATACAAAAATGTCGTTGAAACAAGGGTTGTCCAAAAAAATACGGACTATTTTCTTAAACTTTTATTCACTTTTTTCAAAAATAAAACCAAATTCCGCTTATGAGTAAAAATCACAAATATAATGCTTTTTTAGCAATACTGACTCGTAATTACTAATAAAAAAATTAAAAAAAAGTGGCTTTTCCAGAGAATATTTGAGTTTATACAGGAGTCAGTGTCTTCACCCGACTTCGGAACATTAACAATTAATGCAATAAAATTAAAATATCGTAAAACGAAGGGAATTCAGTGCATGCAAGCGCTTATGTGTCGATTTGACCAGGTTCGAAGCTATGTAAATTTCATGCTAATACGACATTTACATAGTAAAAATATATATCATTATTAAAATCCGACTAGTGACATCCCTAGACCCAGGCAAAGTTGTGTCACTCAAGTTTTCAAAACAGTGCACAACATTGCCTGCTAAGTTATTTTAATGAAATCGTGTCCTTTTAACGAAACTATCGAGTAATACGGAAAGTAGATAGTATTTTCTTACCCTGGAATGTTATAGCTGCACGAAAACACCTTTTCTTTAGCTAAAACTTCAAAAGTTACAAGACATTAAAAATTTTCACTCACTCGCACCGGTGTTTGTCGTACAACTAACGGAATAACAATGAAGTTACCATTACAGAAAATGAAAAATATGTTGCCCTAATAATGTAAAATCACTACCAAATGGTAGAAAATAAGAAAAAACGAAGCAAACGCGAAATATCGTTAATTAAACGAAATAGGCAAATTTGGGCTTAGTTGGCAAAGTTGCAGCGTTTTACGGTACTGTGGTGGATCCGTACAATAACTTGTTTTAGTGTCTTTTTGAAATTGTAAGGCGTTTTGATTTGTAACACCAATCAACGCTCCAATACAAGTTAGGCATTTTATTTGCTTTATCAGAGCATGGACAATGTAGCCGGCCATATATTATTTTTATATTTTATTATTTTATATTCCATAATAAATATAAGGTAGGTATGGCATTCAACGCCCGTTGTGTAATGACGCCCAGATGCCTAAAAGCATAGAAAATTACGTGTGAGTTACGTTAAACTTCACGCACACATAGAATAAACCAACACAAGCGCGCCAACGTGGCGCGGCGGCGATCACGCCACCATTTCGTCAGTAACGAACGACGCCTTGAGGACGCCGGGAGTGCAAGCCGTTTTTATAAAAAATACATCCACGAAGTTGTAAGTTTTAGCGTATTTTTCTAAATTTTGCTGATACATTTGTGATTACCGTTTACTTTAAACGCTTTTGTTTCATATTTGATTGGTGATTGATTGGTTTGTTTGTATTAATGTGTGAAAATATGAGAAGTAAGTAGAATGTAACATTCGGGTAATATCGCCCAGCAAAATGATGTTTGGGCGTTTATAGCCTGTATGGGCGCTATTATCCATATATGGGCGTAGTAATACAACGTCAAAAGGAGATCGAAAGGGGCCATTAGTTAGACATATATAATATATAGAAAATTTTGTAAAATATAGACTTAAAATTATAGATTTTGATCATCGTTATTTTCGTATTTTTACGCTCCCAGTTTCTTAGAGAAAGTTATTTTTATATGTTTGAGGATAAAAAAATTGGCTGATTTTTTTAGTCCATGCAAGCCGCTACAGTTTGATCCACAGAATTCATCCTCATACACAGTATAATTTTTGCACAAATTCTACACATAAGAAAAGAGGGGAGTCGTGGTCGGAAGATACTATGAAAGCTGCCATTAATGCTGTGCAAAGAGGCCGTTTGACTCAGCGAGCTGCAGCAGCAAGGTATAATATTCCGAGAAGAACTCTAAGAGATCATTTGAAAACAGGTCAAGAAATTAAACGTTTCGGGAGAAAGCCTATTTTAACAAAAAAACAAGAAGAAGACTTAGCGGCGCGGATAAAAAGATTTGCAAGTATTGGAATTCCACTAACGCCTAAATTCATCAGAAAGCAAGCTTTCCTATTTTGTGAGAGATATGACATCACAAATAACTTTAGTAGTTCCAAAAGGATCGCCGGTGTAGATTGGTTAAGATCCTTTTTAAAACAAAATCCATCTATTAGCAAACGAAAATCTCAAATGATGAATCCAGCTCGTGCGCAAAAGTTAAATAAACCTATTGTTCAACAACATTTTCAGACTATCCGAAATTTATATGATGAGTTAGACATCCTGGAACATCCAGAAAGGTTGTACAACATGGACGAGAAAGGATGTCGAATAACTGTACATAAACAGCACACAGTTCTGGCAGAAAAAGGAAGCAAAAGGGTTCGTCTTATTGCCCCTGAACATGCAGAAAATGTCACCATTGCAATGTGTGTGAATGCCGTAGGTACAGCGATTCCAGCTATGATCATATTTAAAGGCCAAAGACAAAGACCAGATCTAACAGAAAATCTACCAGCTGGAACGTTGGTTAGAATGGCACCAAAGGGAAGCATGACTTCAGACTTATTTGTACAATTTATTCAACATCTGGCAAAACACAAAGTCCCTGGTAAATGTCTATTAATATTTGATGGTGCAAAATGTCATCAATCGAGACGCTAGATGAAGCTGATAAAAATAATATAGTTCTGTACTGCCTTCCTTCAAATACGACACACGAACTGCAACCATTAGACAAATCTGTGAATAAATCGTATGAACACCACTGGGACGAAGCGGTTCTGAACTTCTTGTCGGCTAACCCTAATAGGACGTTGACGAAACCCGATTTTAATAAAATATTTTCGCAAGTGTGGCCCAAATGTATGACACATACTAATATAGTGAATGGATTTAAAGGCACAGGCCTATATCCCTATAACCCTGAAGCAATACCGGAAGAAGCATTTGCTCCGTCAGTTTTATCTGAAATTCCATTTCCCCAAAATCAAAACCAAGTAGTGCAGGATCCTAATTCTGATACTAATATTGACACTGACTCTGATGAGAATCGGCCTAATCTAGATATGTTTGTGCGAAACTCTACTCCTAACGATTTTGATGATGATATTCACAATTATCTAACTGTGACACCACGTGAAGAAGTTTCTTCTAAACAGAGTCAAAATATTCAAAGAGTTTTGCCTGGATCAACAAAATTAAGAGCTGAAAACCTTTGTCGCATTGTTGATTATAGCACATCCACAAATGCTTCTGAAGATGAATTGGAAAAATCTCTTCATAATCCTACCCCAAATGATTCGTTCCATACCTTATGTGCTTCACCTTCCATAATTTCTGAATTTAGCCTCTCTGCGTTACCTGAACCTCCTACATACAACAGTAAACAAACTTATAATCACTTTGATATGTCAGTTCCAAGTTGTTCAGGTCTGAACAGACCACAAGAGCACTGCATAACAGATAGTACTTGCACACAACACAGCTCTGACTCATCTGATATAGATAGTGTTATAATTGAGCACTCAAATGATAAATTAAAATATTCTGTTGAAGACTTTTATGGTTTTTCATCAGATGAAAATCAATCCTTTATAGATAAAGGAGTAACTACACCTAACAAGCAAAATTCCGAACAAGATAACAAATGATGATACGATCAATTATTCAGATGATGATAATATTCCATTATTAAATTTAAAAAAACAAAGCAACCGAACAGAGTTTCATGAATTAATGCCTACTCCTAATTATGCTATAACTAAAACAAACCGACCACGAAAGAAAGCTATAAATTATAAAGGTCAACAGATTACTAAAGATCTTATTGACAAAAAAGGTGAAGATAAAAAGAAAATAAAGAATACTAAAACTAAAGATAACAACAAAAGCAAGAAGGATAATAAAAATAAATTAAGTAATAACACCAAAATAGGAACCAAAGATATGAAAAAAAAACAAAATATAGTTAATAAACAAGAAGAAAAGGATACTACTGAAGAATGGTACTGCTATGCTTGTCATGAAGACATAAAATTGGACATGAGAAAATGTGAATTTTGCAAGAAGTGGTACCATGAGGAGTGTGTGGGTCTCTCAAAATATGACAAAGAATTCATTTGTTCAAATTGTGATTAAAAGTGCGAAAAGTATTAAAGTACTTATTTCAAGTATTGATCTCAGCAAGACTGAAGAAGGATATTATTAAAGTAATTATGATAATAAATAAAAAGTATTGATTCAAGACTGATTACTGATATTCACTTTAATTATTTGATTATTAGATCTAATAAATGTTTAAGCTTTATACTTAATTTTAGGGCGTTATATGACGTACTATACTCGGGCGCCATTGTCCATCTCTATGTTTATTAGCGCCCCATAGGCATTTTATAACTTCTATATTTTTAAGAAAAAACCTATAAATGTTGATATTCCATAGATATAAAACTTGTTAGATGAGAGATATTTTTGTTAAAGATTATAAAATGAAAGTGTAAGCTGATGTTGGATGTGTTACAATTTTTGATTTTTTTGGTTTATATACTTAAATTATGGCAATTCTTATGCTTTCTAATAAAAAACTATAAAATATATTTTTATGTCTAGTACGGCTTTAAGTCGAAATAGTTATGTTTTTTAAGATATTACATGGATAATAATACGGGCGTTACTAAAAACTATATGCTCAATTACGCCCATTACTACATTTTTTTTAAAATCGTTGTTTACTTAGTTTTATATGAACGAAACTACTTAAATGATAATTTTCCGTGTTTCACTTTTTTTAATTAAACTATTTACCTAAAAAGTTTCTTAATTTATTTATTATATTAAATAATATATTGGTTTAAAATTAAGCGGGCGTTAAATGCCTAGGGTACCTTATTTTCATTAAAATCAGATGTGTCAACAACTGTAGCTTCAGCAGGCACTAGGTAATAATTATTTTTTGGTGGTACTCACCACCATTAGATGATTTATCTAATGACTCCTCCCTCCTACATACACTTAACCCGTGGACTCGACATCGAAACAAAGGAACCTGTTTCTTCTTCCTGAGTGGGAAAATCATCGAATGACTTCTCCCGCTCTGGGTAAAGTGGAAGGGAGTATTAGACTTCTACTTACTAAAAACCCACCCTGTTCCTTCAGCTGCCCTTAAGTTCCGGGGCCACGGAATCTCATAGAGACCATTACCGCATCCCCGGAACCAAAGTAACTAACGAGGGCGATATTGTAATGCAAAGGTCCAAGTTAATTAATATTAGACTCCGTCATACTATTTGAAGCCTAGAAAGATTGGATATAGGTATCTTATAATATTTTGACTTTTCTCAACATTATATCAATAAAAACCAAACTAGAAACCAATATTGCCTAGTAACCTTATCCATCCACTTTTCTTTTTAATATGGAATCTTGGGAAATCTAAAATGAAAACATGCATGTCACACAGAAGAAAAAATATCAGAACTTTCTCCTTTTTAGGGTTCCGTAGCCGAATGGCAAAAAACGGAACCCTTATAGTTTCGATATGTCTGTCCATCTGTCTGTCTGTCTGTCTGTCTGTCTGTCTGTCTGTCTGTCTATCTGGCTGTCCGTCCGTCCGTATGTCACAGCCATTTTATTCCGAAACCATTAAAACTATACATGTGAAACTTGGTAGATAGATGTATTCTGTAAACCGCTTTTCTATTTTAAAGAAAAAAATTAAAAAATATTTAAAATAAAGGGGGTCCCCATACATGGAACTAGAACTGAAAATATTTTTTTACATGAAACCTATGCGTGTGTATAGACAGGTCTTTAAAAATGATATAAGGGTTTCTAGAACCACTTTTTCATAAAGTCAATCGTTTAAAAGATATAAGCTTCCAAAGTGGTAAAATGTGTGTCCCCCCCCTCTAACTTCTATAATAATGGAGTGAAAAATCTAAAAAAAATATATGTTTGTAGATCTTAATGTAAACTTTTAACCAAAATTAGTTTGAATGAAATCGGGCCAGCAGTTTTTGAGATACAGCATATTTTCTAAAACCGCAAATATAACTTTGTAATTCATACAAACACTATGAAAAACAAAGTTATTGAGCGTAGTTGTAAAAATGTAAATAAATAAGCTAGTTTTAAGAAATTTTAAGTTTATTTTTATTCGTCAAATAAATATACATAATTATTATATTATATTATTATAGTTACTACGGAACCCTTCATGGGCGAGTCTGACTCGCACTTGGCCAATTTTTTTAATAAGTCGGTTAATGTAGATAGGTATTTTATGACAACTATCTGAATTGAATTACAAAAAAAATAAGTTTAATTTTATAATTATTGATATAGTATCCAGCCGTTATAGGTAACAAACAGCACAGATTTTTAGGATAAAAATACAGATGAAAAGACAGGGATAAAAGAATTAGAATTTCTTCATGTAAGAAAGAGACATTTCCAAAAGACATCAACGCGCGACACAATTTTGTCCTTGACCACCCAAACCACCATTTTAAATGGACCTCTGCGGTAGCTTATAATCGGATTAAATGATAAATAATTTTCATATTATTTCATTACTGATGAATAGTTATGTCATCCATTTGGTATCTAGATGTCTAGGAATGTTTTTCACACCACTTCAACGTGCATGAAAGCATTATTATGCGTTATAAATTAGATACAAAAATTTAAATATTGTAATTGTTTAGCATGCACACAGGCCTAATACTTGGTCACAACTAAAATGGTTCGTGTATCGTAGCCAATATATAGGAGCAAAAACTCGCATAGTTTTCGTGCGTCGGGGCAATGTATGTGCGATCAAGTGGTTTTCAAATCAGTGTTCCAAGCCCATTCGTTCCATCTGCTGAATATTTTAGCAGAATATTTTCACCTGTACCTACATGAACTGCCATGGCTGACCTGGAAGTCTTTAAATAGACTGCGGACCCAGTTGGTCAAAGAAAATCTGTTCAGGTGAATCCTTAGACTCTGCCTTAAAGTGTATAAGTAAATGGTGCTGCTTACAAATAATGGCGCACTTTATTTCCGAAAATCCTAAAATATATACCTAATATTGTATGGTATAGAAGAAGTTTCAAAAGGCGGAAAGATAAAAACAACTGCTGATAAATGTCAAATAACTAGATCAAACTTGCAAAGTTGTCTCAAACAAAGATTCTCCATTGAAAGGCAAACCCAAACTCCACAGAAACTTGAGCCTGGCGATACAGGGCTGGAATTTGGCAATAAATTAGAGCATTTAAGAAGGTTTCTCCAGTCCGGTTTTCACGTCGTCAATATAAATATTGTATCTACTAGGTCATTTGATGTTATTTCAGTTTACAGTAATCTTAGATTGTACATACATACACACTCACACAACACATATACACTCTTATTATCATAATATAATAATAGAGTAGTTCGAATAATTTTCCTTTGAATAAATTATATTATTTATTATTCGCGAATAACTATAGAAATAATTCATTTATTCGTTATTCGTCAATCGAATAAATTTTGCCCAACTCTGTATGAAAGGTATTTTTTACTGCCACAGTGAATGGGTTAAAAAATAAACAAAATTCTGTTATTTCGGACATAATCTATTAAAATAAATAAATAAATAATAAATATATTTAAATAAATAAAAATACATATACACTCTTATTATCATAATATAATAATAGAGTAGTTCGAATAATTTTCCTTTGAATAAATTATATTATTTATTATTCGCGAATAACTATAGAAATAATTCATTTATTCGTTATTCGTCATTCGAATAAATTTTGCCCAACTCTGTATTAAAGGTATTTTTTACTGCCACAGTGAATGGGTTAAAAAATAAACAAAATTCTGTTATTTCGGACATAATCTATTTGGTTAGTACCTATACTAGTAAACTTACAAACTAATGTTAGTACTTCAGATTACGAGAGAGCCAGAAACAATTAATTAAGATACGCTATAGTGGCATGTTGGTGAATCGAATGTCCCAATATGGGGCTTTCCCACTTGTCCGCTATAGTGTTCAGGATGCTGTTGGAGCTGATGCGTTGACAGCATGGAAGCCATCTATGCCCCCGTTCTTGCACTGTCCAGTCTTAAGGACGCATTTACATTTTCTCGCAAATTTCAATGTTTTTCTGGTTCCATTTTGATACATAAGGAGCTAACATTTTGACAATGTTATGGTATTAATTTCAAGATAATTTATTCATCTCCACATTGAATGCATTATAATTACACAGTCCCATACATTTTTTTCACACAAATACGTTTTTATCGCCGCAATAATCGTAGAAAATTACAAAAAATGGGGTCTGAATACGTACCTGTAAGCCAAATCTGGAGCATATTTTTAACTTCAAAATAACAAGAAATTATAGCCTATATATTTATCTATACGTTAAGCTAATTATTTTGAACATACATAAAAAACTTTATGATTTATGAGAAAACTAAAATCGGTCTCAAATTTCTTCATACATTTTTCTACCGAACGCACGGCTCCGACCGTCATTCTGCGCTCAGACGCGCTCGTGAACGCAGGGGTGTATCGCTTTCCTCGAAAAAATAAAACGTCGAAACCTATAATAAAGACAGTGGCGTCTTGTATACTGTGACTATAATACGTTGATACTTTTTCGTACCGAAACAAAAGTAAGAACGAGAACCATACTTATTTTTAGAATTGGATGGATATTGGTTACTGAACCTAGCATGAAACAACATTTTTTTTTTAACCGACTTCAAATAAGGAGGTTTCGCATTTCGACCGTATAAATGTTTTTTTTTTTTAATTAAGTATCTTAAAGTACTACAAATTAAGGAAGGTCTAGAGACAGTCGAGGGAATTCCTCAACGATATACAACAGTTACCTTTTGTTGGGCTTACTTCATACGGTTCAATATGCCAAAATGTTAGTTCGTACAAAAACTAAAAAATTGGCCAAGTGCGAGTCAAACTCGCCCATGAAGCGTTCCGTAGTAACTACGCCAAATAACTTTGTTTTTCATAGTGTTTGTATGAATTAAAAAAATTTATTTGCGGTTTTAGAAAATATGCTGTATCTTAAAAACTGCCAACCCGATCTCGTTCAAAACAATTTTGGTTGAAATTTTACATTAAGGATCATAGCATATATTTTTTGTATAATTTTTCACTCCATTATTATAGAAGTAAGAGGGGACACATTTTACCACTTTGGAAGTGTATATCTTTTAAACGATTAACTTTATGAAAAAGTGGTTTTAGAAACCCGTATGCCATTTTTAAAGACCTCTCTATTAATACATACATACACGCATAAGATTCATGAAAAAATATATATTTTCAGTTTCAGTTCCATGTGGGGTATATGTAACTCAGAGAGTATTTAAAAGAGCTTATAGGCCGATTTCTTTGAAGAACACAACTCACCAATACGGGTCGAGACGAGGAAAAAATGCGCTACTGCAATTGGTCAGTTCAAGGTCAAGCTTCATAGATATGCCGAGTTAGGGATTGCTCTACTTGATTGAGGGAAAGTTATCGATATCGATAAAATGAAGTTTAACATCATAAAAATACTCAATAAAATCATATAATAATATTTAATCATTATCAGTCTCAATTACAAAAAGAAAAACAAGTATGCTGTTATTATTGATTTTTAAAATGAATTAATTTGGTAAATGTTTTTCGAATTAAAGTTTTAGGGTCCTGATTGTTTTTGCTAAGAAATGATAACCGAGCGTCTATATATTTCTGAATTATGCATCTTGCTAATTCAATCAAATGATTGGTAGTTTCTATTTCATATTGATGAAAATTAATATCCGGGAATAAATTATACCCAATCAGTGATTTAAAAACCGATCTCATAAAATAATTGGAATTATATTTCTGAGACAGCACTTTCGAACCACTCTCGTTGATCGCCCTTTTAATATAAATTTCACAACGACGACAAATTTCTATTACTGTGGTGGATCCGTACAATAACTTGTTTTAGTGTCTTTTTTAAATTGTAAGGCGTTTTGATTTGTAACACCAATCAACGCTCCAATACAAGTTAGGCATTTTATTAGCTTTATCAGAGCATGGACAATGTAGCCGGCCATATATTATTTTTATATTTTATTATATTTATTTTATATTCCATAATAAATATATTTTCATTAAAATCAGTTGTGTCAACACCTGTAGCTTCAGCAGGCACTCGGTAATAATTATTTTTTTGGTGGTGAGTCATTAGATGATTTATCTAATGACTCCTCCCTCCTATATACACTTAACCCGTGGACTCGACATCGAAACAAAGTAACCTGTTTCTTTTTCCTGGGTGGAAAAATCATCGAATGACTTCTCCCGCTCTGGGTAAAGTGGAAGGGAGTGTCAGAATTCTACTGACTAAAAACCCACCCTGTTCCTTCAGCTGCCCTTAAGTTCCGGGGCCGCGGTATCTCAATAGAACATTACCGCAACCCCGGAACCAAAGTAACTTACGAGGGCAATATTGTAATGCATAGGTCCAAGTTAATTAATATTAGACTCCGTCATACTATTTGAAGCCTAGAAAGATTGGATTTGACTTTTCTCAACATTATATCAATAAAAACCAAACTAGAAACCAATATTCCCTAGTAACCTTATCCATCCACTTTTCCTTTTAATCTGGAATCTTGGGAAATCTAAAATGAAAACATGCATGTCACACAGAAGAAAAAATATCAGAACTTTCTCCTTTTTTTTGAAGTCGGTTAATGTAGATAGGTATTTTATGACAACTACATATCTGAATTGTATTAAAAAAAAGTTTAATTTTATAATTATCGATATCGTATTCAGCCGTTATAGGTAACAGCACAGATTTTTACGATAAAAATACAGATGAAAAGACAGGGATGAAAGAATTAGAATTTCTTCATGTAAGAAAGAGACATTTCCAAAAGACATCAACGCGCGACACAATTTTGTCCTTGACCACCCAAACCACCACTTTAAATGGACCTCTGCGGTAGTTTATAATCTGATTAAATAATAAATATTTTTCCTATTATTTCATTACTGATGAATAGTTATGTCATCCATTTGGTATCTAGATGTCTGGGAATGTTTCCCACACCACTTCAACGTGCATGAAAGCATTATTATGCGTTATAAATTGGATACAAAAATTTAAAATTTGTAATTGTTTAGCATGCACACAGGCCTAATACTTGGTCACAACTAAAATGGTTCGTGTATCGTAGCCAATAATAAGAGCAAAAACTCGCATAGTTTTCGTGCGTCGGGGCAACGTATGCGCGATCAAGTGGTTTTCAAATCAGTGATGGAACTGAAACTGAAAATATTTTTTTTAATATTTTTTTAATATTTTCTTACTTTTTTTTTTAATCGGAAAGCGGTACACAGAATACATCTACCTACCAAGTTTCACATGTATCATTCTAATAGTTTCGGAATATAAAAACTTTTACCAAAAAAATTAAACCGAACACTGCAAAGTGAAAAATAACTTTAATTTCGGTAGGTAGGCGGTGTCCGAATTCCGAAATTAGTTAGAAAGTAGACAAAATATTGCTTTTCCCAATGCTAGGCCGTTAATTGTTGAGGAGTTCTACTGGTACTTCACCATTAGCTTCACTTCATCATATGCATTGTGACGAGCATATTGTGCTTAATAACCATATTCAAGTAATCGAAGCGGAACCCATGAAATACTTCTTATTCCTACTTATATATTGAGTAGTTCCAGTGGCCATCTGTGGTCTTCATCATCAGATCCACTTCACAAATGTTGCTTTTCAAATGCAACTACAAAAGTTACTATAAAAAATACTCAAATCACTGTAGGTGTGCCTATAATATTTGAAGAGTTTCCTCGATTACTCCAAGATCCCATTATCAGCTCCTGACTTGGTGAAAATGGGACCAATTTCGAAGTATACCCTATCAAACAAAAAAAGAATTTTCCAAATTGGTTCAGCCGTCTTCGAGTAATCGGTGATCAAACATTAAAAAAAAATATACGCGTCGAATTGAAAAGCTCCTCCGTTTTTTTCGTCGGTTGAAAATGGCTGTGACATACAGACGGATGGACAAACAGACAGACAGACAGACAGGCATAACGAATCTTTTTTTTATTTCTTATTAAGTTTTTTATCACATATGAGTATTTTATTTCCAAAGTCCCCTAGTACTCCTAATCGGGCGTCAAACACATTAATAAACTAACATCTAATCAATAAGCATGTAACCCTTTGTAAACAATAAGTTACCACTTATTATGATCAAACAATAATAAATAAAATATAATATTACCTTCAAGTATCAATATTAGTTAAGTAATGTATAAAATCGGGCGAACAATGGTTTGTAAGTGTGTGTGCGCGCAATGTTGTTGTGTTGCTACTAGAATACCTAAAATTGAGCGAGTGATAAACGTAAATGCGTCCTTAAGGTTATGGCAACGAACTCTTCTCATGCCGGCCAACATAGTGGCGAATGTAGTGGCCAATGCCTATTGGCCACTGCATTCGCCACTATGTTGGCCAACGTGAAGAGCCGGCATCAGAAGAGCACGTCATCAGTGAATACACACTCGTCGGTGTCCTATAGTGTTGTCTTGCCAGGGTTGCTGGAATTTCTAACGAGATACCGCAGCCCCGAAACTTAAGAGCAGCTGAAGGAACGTAGAGCGAACGTTAAGTCAGTAGAAGTCTGACACTCCCTTCCGCTCCACCCAGAGCGGGAGAAGTTATTCGATGATTTTCCCACCCGGAAAAATAGAGTATCTACGCTCTATTGATATAATGCCAGTGGTTGTGAAGTTAGTGACGTATAATGAAATAACTTTTGTAACGGTTTACAAAACTTATTTTAAAAAACAACTTATTTTTTACACTTGGCCATTGCTATTAAGGCTTTTGTTTAAAGTTATTATTGTTTACTAGCATAGGTTTCACTATTGTAAACCTAGACATCCTACTATTACGGGAAGATCTGTCAAAATCTGGTCAAATTCAACGCTTTAAAAACACAGGCTTGTCTTTTCAGCGCTAAAAGGAGCCCATATCAATTATCCCCTACTTTCCGAAGTGCATCTGTGCCAGTTACAAACCGCCTGGAGCTTTTGGGCATGGAGTTGACGTCAGACCTCAACTTTCCCAAGTAACACAGTCTTGGAGGCTTAAAACAAATCTGTCTATAGACAGTCTATTCATGGTAAATCTTTAGATAGAGGCTTTCTAAAGATGGTTTCAATAAATAACATGTATTCTTATAGAGTTTTTTTTTCTCAAGCTCGATTATTTTTAGAGCATTTGTTCTAAAGCACACTTATTTTAAGTACGTTTATAGGTATATTGAATGTTTTAAGATACAATGCTCTACAAATAGTTAATAAAGCCTAAAGGTACCTAACTTGATATAACTTTATAGATAATATGATATATTTTGCTTATAAACAGACTTTTAAGTCTAGATAAAATACTTAAATAGATATTTTTCAGATTTTCTTAAAAAAGTATAGTGAAAACGTGTTTCTTGTGGTTTTTTTCCTAAATATGGCTTAATTAAGTGTATTTTACATTAAATATTTGAATTGGATGATTTTATGCAATGGAAACAGTAAAAAAAAGACAACACGTCGAAACTGCGACGGAGCGGCCCCGCGGACGCATAGTAGGTACATGCGCGGTCCGAAGGGGGGGTCACAGGGGACATGACCCCCCCCCCCCATAAAATCGTACACGTCAAATTGAAAAATCTTCTACAAAATAAAAGAAAGCTATTTAAACGGAGCGTAGAGTCCGTTCCCACTTATCCGATCAGTCTTTTTGCCCTGAAACCGAACGTCGGACGTGAGTGTTCACATTATATCCGATCAGTCTGTTTTGCCGGAAGGTCGGTGGTTCGACTCGCCGCCAGTTTACATTTGTATTTCGTACGCGATGGACGGCGACGATGATGTTCTTATATTGTGGTGGTATTTGAGACGAAAAAGTAGTAGAAAACGGAGATAACATTGGGTGCATCCTATACTTCGAGACCGATTTTCAACATATTTGAAACATTGATGGGTGAATTAAGGAATGATGAAGCGAAGTTCTTTAACTACTTTCGAATGTCTTTTTCCTCTTTCGACGATCTCTTGGGAAGAATTTCAATGAACATAAAATTACAAGACACAAGATTTAGAGAGTGAATTTGTCCACAACAAAGGCTGTCCATATGTTTAAGGTACGTCCTTTTTTTTTCAAATATTTATATAAGAAATGCTCTTCCAACGTGGCTAGTTGGATTGTAATATAGTTTTAGGAGTTTAATAAAATACAGATATGCAATTATTGAAATATTTTTATTGGAAACAGTCACATGAGAGCTTTTGTTTTTGTCGTCTTGATTAAGTCATAGTGACTAAATTCCTTCAAAATCATAATCTAATACACTCGATGCTTCAGAAGATGGTTGAGAATGATACGATGACTGAGAGGTTGGTTATAGTGAACGTACGAACGCTGCCGTTTGCTGAAGAGATTGTAATGCACTAGTCGCAGCAGGAGATGGTTGAGAATGATACGATGACTGAAAGGTTGGTGATAGTAAATGTACGAACACTGCCGGCTGCTGAAGAGGTTGTGTATGGTATCCACGATATTGATCTTGCCATTCAGTTTGATAATCATATCTTTGGAAACCAACAAAACAAAAGGAATTTTTTGTATAAGAGCTAAAACAGGAGTTTTAGCTCTTATACAAAAAATCAAAGAAACTTTGAAACTTTGGATTTTCAAGCTGGAGCTTGAAAATCCAAAGTTTCATCCATTGTGAAAGAATCAACGGCGGGTAGTACACCCTTGAAAAATAATAAATTTGGGTTTTCTTTTTCTTGTGTCATCCTAAAGTCCAGGAACTTAGACATCTTTTCATCAACGTCTATTGTGCTCTTCGTGCTTATGGGAATCGAAGGTTTACGAAAGCCAGTTTCATTACTAGGACCACTTTGTACATTTCCTTCATCATAGTTTTGAATTGACTCTTCGGTTGATCTCGGCTCATAAACCTTCTTTAAAAACATCATCTATCATCATGTACATAACGTCGAAACTTTTTGGCAGCAGATCCAATTTTTTTTCATCTTTCTTATTTTCATCGATTTTCGCCATGTGTCTCGAATGTTGTTCCATTTATCCGATACAGATTTTCCTGCAAACAAATAATAATAAGTATTATAAAATTTTGTTGTTTAAGTGTTTTCATCCATTTTATTTGTTTTCAGATATTTTGCTTCTGGGTGTTCGTTCAAGGAACTCCACTACTCATAATTATAGGGTAGGAATATCGACTATTAGTAAAATAATAAAAGAAACCAGCGTCATTATTTGGAAGAGATTATTCACAGATTTGATGAAGTTGCCTGATACAGAGAGAGAATGGGAAGCCATTACAAATGAATTTGAAACAAAAGCTAACTTTCCTAATTGTCTTGGAGCTGTACACGGAAAGCACATCAGAATTATAAAACCATGCCATAGTGGTTCTATGTTCTTTAATTATAAAGATTATTTCTCTTTTGTATTACTTGCTGTGGTCAATTCAGAATACCGATTCATCTACATAAGTGTTGGTTCATATGGAAAAGAGTGTGATTCTACCATATTAAAGAACAGTACCTTTTGGTAAAAATTTAATGATGGTTCATTAAATATACCAAATCCCAAGCCTCTACAAGAAACCACACAATCATGAAGAAATGCCGTATGTACTCATTGGTGACGAAGGCTTTAGCTTAACACCGAATCTCTTAAGACCATATCGGGGTACACATTTAGATCATGAAAGAAAAATCTTCAACTATCGCTTGAGTCGAGCTAGAAGATATGTTGAGTGTGCCTTTGGTATTCTAGCCTACATCGGCCGATAGATCTTCAAATAGAAACGGCGATTAACGTCATAAAAGCTTCTACGGTTTTATATAACTTTGTCCGAGATAAAGACGGTATTAATTTACAACAAAACCCAATAAGCGAAGAAACGGGCCCGTTTCCACATCGTTCACATCCGCGGCCGTGTAGAGGTGGTCCTACTGCAAATATAATTCGAAGAGCAAGAGAAGAATACCTTGGTAGGAAGCAGCTGTATGAAACTACCTACATAGTATTGAATAAAAAATTAACTTACCAAATTATTTTCTTTCTTTTTCGTCCAGTTTCTCAAACTCAGGATTTAATATTATGCAAATTTCCCGCCACGCTTCTAATCGTCGATTTGTGAATTTGTACTCGTCCAACGTTTTATACGTTTTATCCCACAATATGAGTTTATTTTCGACTGGCGATATTAACGCGCAAGCGTCCACGTCCATTTTGCACGAGCACTGACGCCAAAGAGAATGTAATACACTAGACGCCAAATGAGACTAGCGACGCGAGGAAGGGCGGGGCGGAGGGGGTCTCGTCTTCAGTCTAGACGCAACGTTCCGATCCGGGCGTTTTGACTGATCGTCGCAGTGGCAAAACGTCCGTCAAATAACTCCGATCAGTCTTTTTTCCCGAATCAGTCATAATGTGAACAGCTCCATACAAATTGTACTGCCACTAGCACATCTGTCTATTTAGACTGACCGAGAAAAAAGACTGATCGGATAAGTGGGAACGGGCTCTGATACATTTTATGGTGTGCTTGGTTTCGTCCTCAACAGCCGGTGGAATTTCGTAAAGCTCTTCCGATGTTTGGCTCTAAGGCTGGACGAGGCAGAGGCTGCATTGAAGCAGCTCCTGCCCAATCTAGGACGGCCAAACGCTCTACGCGGAGATTGTACGGTCCTTGCCATAGGATCTGGAGGTGGTAGGACTCGCGCGCTTGCACAATTGGCGCAAGGACTAGGCATGCCTCAATCGCGCCGATAAATCACCTCTTTGAGGAGTGGCTGGAGCCGCCGATGAGCTGACGCCATGGCGTTCTCACCTTCCGCCTGATGCAGGTGCTGACCGAACTCGAGGCTGTTTCGGGAGGTACCTGAATTCGAAACAGCGGGAGGACCCGCCTGGGTGTCGTCATTGTGAAGATAACCCGCAGGAAGCGGAGGAGCATACGGCAGAAGTGAGCCCCGCTTGGGCGGAGCACCGCCGTGTCCTTGTGGAGGCGATCAGCAGCGGCGATCTTTCGTTCTTGGTTCAGACCATGGGGCGGGGCGAGCGGGAATGGGATGCAGTTGCTTCCTTCTGCGACGCAGTCATGCTAGCGAAGGAGGAGGCTGAATGCGTGAGGGAGAGACAACTTGCTTCCTCACGCCCCAGCCGCCGCTGGAGACGCCTCGGGCGTTGGCAGCCGATGTCCGGCCACCGTTGGCATGGGTTTGCGGCTGGCGAGCAGGGGTAGCCCACCGTTCCGTAAGGATAGGTCTGCTGTCACCTAAATTGCCTGCCTCAGACTTCAAAAACCAACCCCCAACTAAAATTATAGTTTTTTCCCGGACACCCTAGAAAAAAATATTTTCGAAGTTGAAAACAAAACGAGGTTTACTTATGGTTTTATTTTTTTTATAACATTATAGAGTTATGATAGAGCTCTATATTTTTTCATATAGTCTCTTTCTTTATATAAATCAACATTATAAAAACAATGTGATAAAATCATCGTGCTTTTTAGCACCCGTAAGACATGAACGCTTATAGGGAAAATCCCCCCGGACGCTCTCCAAACTAGGACAAATCCGGGGAAAACCGGATGGATGGCAGCCCTTGGTTACCAGGCTCGGAGAGACGGTGCGTCGTGTTGAGCCTTTGCCTGCTGGGAATGTTCTAACGAGACACCACGGCCCCGGACCACAAGGGCAACTGAAGGAACAGGGTCAGTTTTTAGTCAGAAGAAGCCTGACACTCCCTTCCGCTAAAAAAGGAATAAAATAGTGTATTGTGCAATAAAGTAAAATTTAGTCGACTTATTTTTTTATAAGTGACCCCTCCAAAATTGCAGGCTGCGACCGCGCCTGAGTAGGTATAATACAACCGAACATGTCAAAACATGCTTTACTCATCTATTACTCGGTCAAATTACAGGCTTTGTACGCAAATCTGCGAAATGCCCATAACAAATTAAATACGAATAGGTAGGGGTATGCAGCTACGGAAGGATCCGTCCACTTTTGTATACCAGCCTTATGTTAACACTGCGTCTTTGGCACCGCCACCGCCGCGGCGGTGGCGGTGCCCGCCGGCGTATATCTATACATACCTACCTACTATTATACCTACTATTTTTCACATTGTCTATAAATAAAAAATCTTTTACTTACCCTCTTGAATTGATTAATTAGATTGCTCTGTTACTGCATAAAATCGTCTTCCGTTCACAGCACATCTAATGACCTGGATGACAGTTACTAGATAATCTTAAACCACTCATAAATCTGTTTTGTTTTGTTCTGTCGTTTTTGTAGTAAATTTTATCTTGACGCCATTTTTATTGCTTTATTTTGCTTCAAATGATTTTCGTTACATATTTTAATGCTTATGATTATGTTTTTATAATTAAATTATGTCTAATTAAACATTTAACATGTTTTAAATTACTATATTTTAAATAAAATGAGTATTTCAAATATTATAATGCAATTTCAAAAATTGCCTTATAGAAATAATTTGGTAAAAAAATATTAAATCTTACATTTACAGCGGGCGCTCTTATTTTAAGAGAGTTTTACATAATAATCGACGGTAGAATTTCAATCGCATATAGATTTGCTTGTTTATAACTAGCTAAAACATAAGTATATATGAAATAAGAAATTTGTTATGCCATGATGCAATAGGTACAATAATAAGTTTAAATAACTCTTGTAAGTTCTTAGCCATTATGTGTCGTTGTCTATTACAAATCAAAAGTTACTTAAAGTTGTTAGTCTTGAGTTAATTTTGGTTTAAAAACTCGACGAGTAAAGACTTTAAAGGTCTCAACTTTATCTATAAACTAACTACTGGTAAAATTTGTGATCTATAAACAGTTTAGTGAGACACTAGAAAAATCTCTATAGACAATTAGAAATTTTACAACTCTTATCTCTATCTATTCATGTTTTCTTAACTCATTCTTATGCGAGCGGATAAGGTTGTGCCCACTTTTACTAAACTGTGTCTATAAGCGTTCTTGAAGATTACTTGGGGGATATTTTACTCTTAAGGTAGACGATAAAATTAAATTCTATTAGATATCTAATAGTCCGTTTTTAGACGCGATTGTGTTACTTGGGTTGGCTCAACCATCGAGTCTAGAGCTCAGACTGCAGCAAAAAAGATAGGAATCCTACACAGGGTGCGGCGGTACTTCGCGCTGGACAGCTTCTGAATCTATATAAAGCACAGGTCCGTTCCTGCATGGAGTACTGCAGCCACTAGTGGGATGGCTCTGCAAAATACCAACTTGCTGCACTGGACTCGATCGAGCGCAGGGCTAAAAGGCTTATAGGCGACAAGGCGCTATCGGGCAAGCTTCATAGCCTGGCTCATCGGCGGACCGTTGCTTGCCTGTCGGTTTTCTACAGATTGTACTTCGGGGAGTGTGCGCAGGAGCTCCATGACCTGATCCCTCCATCTCCCTTTCACTACCCACACACTTGGTTGATATACCGTCTTGTCATACCAAGCGCTTCTCCTTCACATTTATTGTGCACACTTCCAAGCTGTGGAATTCTCTGCCAGCTTCTGTGTTCCCTGCCACTTATGACCTTTCAACCTTTAAAGCAAGAGTAAACAGGCATCTTCTGGGCTCGCTCGTTCCATCGTAGACCTCATCTATCGCTTACCATCAGACGAGATCTAGATCAAGAGTGAGCTCTTACTGAATTTAAAAAAAAGATTCGAGACAGTCCCAACACAACACAGCACTAAATATGGTTTGAACGCCGACACCTTAACCTTGGGCTATTGACGCTTTTAATATTTATTATAACACGTTATAGCAGGCTCAAAAAGGTCTACCTTTAACGGGTTCTTGCAGATTTAGCGCTACTCTTTTGAAATGGCCTGTCCGCTATTGACCTGGTGGTCCAAAATTGAGAGAGACCTCCAGTTCCCAAGTCGACAACCCAGGAAAGAATATCCTGGCACAAGAGAGTGAGGAGACCTGCGGGCCTAAAATAGCCACTTTGTATGAATCGTATTAGGATAACAATATGAATCATATTGCAGATCGTAAAATGGTCACAAATTGGCAATTCATAATATGATCTACGTTCAATTAATATCCCGCAAATCATCTGTTTGACAGTTTTGTATGGAGATTCGTAAAATGGTCCACTAATGATGAATTGATTTAGTGTCAGTTAGCAGAATCATACGGAGTTACGCAAGACCAACATCTTTCGATTCATTTCGCAGATATTTTTAAGAAAAATAATATAAGGGCAGATTTAGGACCCTTGAGCACGCGCGTTACGGAAAGAATTTTATATCGCCGCCGAAACGTAGCTCTTCGGAAACTGGAACTGGCTTTTGAAATGTCAGTCTCAGAATTTATAGGACTATATCGGCTAAATAACCTGTGTGTGTCGTGACCTCATACATGAGTTGGAACCGTACCTTAGCCGAGGAGGTGGAATAAGTGCTGTCGCTAAGGTAGGGGAATCATTAAGAAGGTAGTTATTTACTAAGTAGGTACCATTACATAATATAGAGGTGAACAACATAATATAGCCATTTATTTACCCCCATTATTTGTATTTTAGGTGTTGTGCGCACTAAGCTTCTGGTTCATAGGGACTAGTGCACACCATAAGATGCATCAAGTGAGTGTATCTAATTGTGTGAGAGCTGTCTCATAAAAAAAATATCCACTTTCCACAAATTCGGGAAGAACGGAGCGTCATTAAAAATGGGTAAGTTAAATAAATCCTTTATTACATTTAAAATACGCGGGACAGCCCAGTGAATAAAGATCGCACTCTCTGTGGACATCGAGGCAAATGGTTACATACATACATCACATATTTATTACAAACTAGCTTTTGCCCGCGACTTCGTTCGCCAGGGAGGTTTTTCCCGCGTAATTCCCGATCCCGTGGGAATTCCGGGATAAAAACTATCCTATGTCCTTCCCAGGGTTCTAAACTATTCCCATGCCAAATTTCATCTAAATCGATTTAGCGGTTTAGGCGTGAAAAGGTAACATACAGACAGAGTTACAATATTATAATTACAGCATTTATAATATTAGTATGGATGGATATAACCATGCTGTTCCTGACTGACCATTAATAGTTTACAATTTTCAAAATATGAAGAGATGTTTTTTAACCGAAAACAATATCACTCTTTATGCTCAAATAGTAAGTATATATACATAGGCACTTGCCCCAAACACAACTGTGTTTGCTCTTATAAACATCGTTAAGTTCAATTTGCTGTTACTAGGTCCCTTTAAAATATTATACTTACCATATAACCAGGGAATGCTAAGTACTTCAATTAAACAATAGGCATTTTCAGGCAAAACTATTTATTAATTAATCAATTTTTAATAACATAAATCTAACAATCATTTTAATATAACTATAATTTAAAACTAACATATTTACTTCTAGGCTTGTGACTCTGATTTGAATATAATTATTAAGTGTGGTTGCTAGCCATGGAGGGGCAGACCATGACTCCTTTATATGGAACCACCATATACTCAAGTCCCACTTAGAGGATCTTCACCAGGCTGAAAATGAAACAGTGTGGTTTTTAGGTCAGTATTATTTAACATTACCATCCCACTATGGCTGGTTTTATAACTAATGCTTGTGTATTGTTACACAACATTGCCAACATTGCTAGGCTTCCGGTAACAACATTATCACCTCAAGATGAACAACATGAGGCAAATATGCAGGTCAGTAATTTACAAAGAAATCAAATTCAACCATTGTGAACATACAAAACTATTGACAGATTCTGATAAAAATAACACTAATAAGCCTATGAAAATTTAACATTGAAATTTATGTTTCAGATAACTAATACACAGATTGGAACTGCATCACAAAGAAACCACCACCTAGCTGCTGGTGATTCAATGAGAGATGGTCTTGTACAGCGACTTTGGTCAACATCATGATGGTTTAGATTACATTTATTTCACTTTATTATCAATTTTTGTGTTTTATTTGGCTAGGTAAATGTTAAGAATATAATTTATTTTCTGCATTAATATAGTGCAAAATAACATAACCCACAAACCTAATTATATCCAAGAAGACGACCCACTGACCCAATATGTTACTAACATACTGTAAACAAATTTTAAAACATAAAAATGTGATATTGGAATGACATTAAAAGAACAATGTAAATAATTATATAAATACATAAAATGGACCATTCTTTTGAAGTCCTAGTTGTCCCACTCCCCTCAGCATTGAGCACTTCAGCCACCTCCGCCCACAAGCGCAAAGATTCTGCTCTTCCTTGGGTGCTGTTGTTATAACCCTGAGCCCTAGCCAGGTTAGGGTTACGCTCCATAAAATCGAGCAAGATATTAAATTGAGCCTCGGAAACTCTTGCTACACGTCTTGCCATTTCTACAAAAGGGGTAAATACAAATTAATTGATTTGCATAATGATGATTAAACATTCATCAAAAGTAAACTTAGTTAACACTTACTTTCTTATAAACAGTCCGACTCTAACGAAATCCGCTAGGAAAATAATCGAATGCTTTGTAGAAATGCATTCACGAAATTTACAAGAGGTGCAGGCACAATCAGTTTTTTTAAACAGCACCACAGAAATCAAAAATACAGAGAAGTGGTAAGGGGGCATATCGGTGTCCGCGCGACATGGCCACAGGGCTAGGCTTGCCAGGTGTCCGGCTTTAGCCGGACATGTTAGGCTTTTTGCAGTCGCGTCCGGCCAAATATGTACGTGTTTGGCCTGTCCGGCTTTTGTCAGGCTTTTTGTCAGAGTGGCGATTCGTACGACGATGGGCGGACGAGCGCCCGACCCGAACGGACAAGGGCGAGCGGAGAGCAAACTATCTTCCGGCCCGCGATTCGCGCCGCGCCGCGCGTGGCGTGCCTGAGCGTGGTTACCCCGCCCCGCTGCTCGCACCGTCCGCAGACAGGTTCGCGCCCGTTAGTCTGCCCTAGGAACGCGTGGCGTTTGCGCGTGCTTGGCGTGTGTTCACGTACAATTAAGTATTTCAGTTAGCGGCGACCGTATTTTTGGTGAGTTAGTTTTATATTTTCCTATTTGTAGCATTAATGTGTTATTGACAAACCTCAAATACAAGTACAACATCTTTGTTTCAGATCTCTCTATTAGTCATGTCGAAAAGAAAATGTATATTTTCTGACAGTTTAAAAAGTCAATACAAGATGTTCAAATCTGGCAAAGAGCCATGGGACGCAAAATGTGTAATTTGTGATCAAATAATTTCCATTGCTAATAAGGGCAAAGCTGACTTAGAAAAGCATTTAAATACCGAAAAACACAAAATGAAGATTCGTAGTACGGCATCTACATCAAGAATTGATATTTTCATGGAATCCAATGCGAACTTAAATCTTCAACGGAGCGTTCGGGCCACAGAAGCTACTGTGGTTTATCATACCGTTAAACATCACGAATCATTTAACTCACTAGATTGCACAGCTCCACTTTGCAAGAGTATATATCCAGATTCGAAAATCGCAAAAGATGTAACCTGTTCCCGCTCAAAAGCTGAAGCTATCCTAAAAAATGTTTTAGGCCCATTTGCCCAAGAAAATATGTTAAAAGAAGTGTCAAAAATCAGATACTTGAGCGTCTCCACAGATAGTAGCAACCATGGTGCTATTAAGCTATTTCCTGTGCTTATACAATATTTCAACCCTGAAAAGGGAGGAATTCAAGTTAAATTACTGGAGCTACAGGCCTTACCGAACGAGACTGCTGAAACAATATCCACTTACATACACACCATTTTGACGGACAAAAACTTATTGGATAAATTAATAGCTTTTTCAGCGGACAACACCAATACTAACTTTGGCGGTAGAGAGAGAAGTGGGACCAACAGCGTCTACAGTAGACTCAAATCAGCTACTCAAAACGATGATATGGTCGGTGTTGGATGTATTGCACATATCTTCAGCAATTCCGTACATCACGCAATCGAATCTTTACCAATCTGTGTAGACAGCATAGTGATGCAAATGCACAACCATTTTGCCAGCTTCACAGTTCGTACTGAAGCTTTAAAAAAAGTTTGTTCAGAATTGGAAATTGATTTTAAACGTATGCTTAGCCATTCAAAAACCCGCTGGCTATCTCTTTATCCCGCCATAGAGAGAATCTTGCAAATGTACGAGCCATTAAAGTCATACTTTCTTTCACTGAGTTATCCGGCCAGAACATTGCAAATGTTTTTCGAAAATGACTTCTCTGAGTGTTATTTATGGCTCTTACATTCTTTCATGTCTATATACCAAAGCCGAATCAAACACACTGAAACTGCTGATATTTCTGTCAATGAAGTAATTGATCAGTGTTCGCAAGTAGTGGAAAATATAAACGAAAGATTGGAACAAAATTTTTGCCCAATGAAAGTGACCGAAATTTTACGGCGTTTATCGGAGGCTCGTCGGGATGAGGTAGAAGATTTTAAACAAAACATGAGAAGAATGTACAATATTGCCAAAGATTACCTGAATTCCTGGACCAGTGAATTTTGTACTGACCTAAAACACTTTCAGTGGATGACTTTAGCTAATATTCCAAGCTGGGAACAAGGGGCAAAAACGATAGACACTTTGTCTAGAAAAAATGTACAGTTAAATGACAATAAATTTTTTGATCAGTGGCAAAACTTCATAAAATTTTTAAAGCAACACGAAGATGACTCTGACTTTAAAAAGCTGTTGGCACATCAGAAGTGGACCTCGTATTTTAAATCATTTAATAATGAAGAATTTTATTCGGAACTGATTAAGTTGGCAGAATATTATTTTGCAATACCAGGCCACAATGCCAACGTTGAAAGAGTTTTCTCTTTAATAAACGCCCAGTGGACAAAGGAACGCAGTAGACTACAAACAGATACAATTGCTAAGATGATGTTCTTGTTATGCAATTTAAAATTAACATGTAAAGAATTTTACGATATGATTTCTAAGGAAAACGAAATTCTTGACAAAGTAGGTGCAAGTGCCAAATATAACTAGATTTTGTTATTTTTTAAAGATTTTAAATTGTTCTATAAATACCTACTATAAAGTAAATTCTTACCTAGCCGTAAAATTAATATTATCTTTTTGTTACTTTCCAGAAGAATGATTATTTTTATTTGTTTTATTATATTTTTTAGTTTATAGTATTAAGAATGCCAAAAGAGAGCTATATTCATTTGTTTTTTAGTTTTAATAATATTTAATTATCTACAAAAGACTGATGATCCATTTGTAAGTAAAACTGTAATAGTGTAACTTAATAAACATTTCAAATTCGTAAACGAGTTTTTTTATTATAAATATTATGTCCATCTTTTAATAAATATCGAATATCCACTTTTCACACATACTTTTCACCACGTATAAATACTTTTTTCAACAGCCCAGCTGTAAAAACATTATGTTTGGCAATAAAAAAAACATGTCCGGCTTTTAGGCTAAAATGTCCGGCCTTATATAGTGCGCAGTCCGGCCTTTGCATTTTATGGCCTGGCAACCCTACACACAGGGGCGGATCGTGAATTTGTGGGGCCCTGGGCTACAACTGCTAGGGGGCCCCTTAATCATTCAAATAATTGTCATTTCTATTTACTGTTTTCTGTTTGATGAAAATACGGTACAGGGTTAAAATGGATTAAATTGAATTTATTTAATAAGAGTTCGTATTTATAATTTTTTTTGCTGATGAATCTGCCCTTGATCACGCCTGATGGTAAACGACAGATGAGATCTATTATATGACGACAGAGCACAAAAGTTGTCTGTTCACTCTTACTTTAAAGGCGGCAGACGGGTCATATGTGGAAAAGAACACAGAAGCCAACAGAGAGTTCCAAACCAATTCGAAGACCGGTCGAAGTCTGACCGCCAAAGCGATTCTCTTCTACATTTATCGTGCACACCGCCAACGTGCGCACAATAAATGTAGAGGAGAATCGCTTATGTAGTATGACAAGATGGTATATTGACCAAGTGAGGATGGTGCCCTGTAGTACGTCTGGTATATTAGTAGTGAAAGGGAGATGGAAGTATCAGGCCTTTATTAAGTATAGTAATTTATTTATATAATTACAAACAGTTATTGGATGATCTTTCTGCATTTTCTGCAAATTCCTTTATTTACTCATTCTTTTTTAAACATATGTATTACTAGCTTCTACCCGCGACTTCGTACGCGTGGGAAGGTTTTCCCGCGCAAATCCCGATCCCGTGGGAATTTTGGGATAAAAAGTAGCCTATGTGTTATTCCAGGCTGCCAACTATCTACTTACCAAATTTCATTCAGATCCGTTCAGTAGGTTTTGCGTGAAAGAGTAACAAACATCCATCCATCCTCACAAACTTTCGCATTTTATAATATTAGTAGGAAGTAGGATATGGATAGAATTGAAAAATGATTTAGACCGTCACTCGTTCGACTTTTTTTTCGTATAGGTATTTGTTTTCAATAAATGAATCTTGGCGAAAGAGCGCTCTTCTTCTTAGCTAGAGATTGTTAATCTCAAAACAAAAAAATGTAATATGATATACAGCAATTAGTAAAATATAACTTTATTTTCACAAATAAGATTACTTCTTCTTTACGTCAGGTGTTCATCTGAATATGTTAGATCTTTACCAATGTTATACATGAAATCAGTCATCGTGTTTTTATCTATATATTTTATTTCTATTTACCAAAGTAATCACCCATGCAATCGATGCATCTTTTCCAATGCAGTGGTAGCTTATTGATGCCCTTCTTGAAGAAATTAGTTGGACGGAAGGCAACAAATTCTGACGGATGGCGGAGAACTTCCAACACCAGCTGTTGTAACTTGTGGACCGTCTGCTGTGTAGAATGAGGATGCGCGTTGTCGTGCAGGAGCAGCGGAGCCGAGCGATTGACCAAAGCTGGTTGGAGATGTGCGAGCTTCTCCATAATTGTGTTCAGTTCTGCAGTAATGCTCATCCGGTAGGTGATGAGTTACATCAGGGTTAGACTACCAAACAGGGACCATAACTTTCTAGGAGTCAGTTTTCGTTTAGGAAAACATTTAGATGCTAATCCAGGATCCAACCAATTTGCTGAGCGCTTACGATTGTCGAACAGGATCCATTTTTCGCCGCAGGCAATAAAATTCTTTCGATTGTGTGCCTGTTAAGCAGTGCAATTTACGTCTCGATGCATCCTTCGCGGTGATGTTCACTGAATTCGTGGGGCAGACGTCGAGTTTTTTTACCATGCCAATTTGACACAAGTGAATTAATATTGTTTTGATACTAGCGTTGAAAGCTGCAGCTAATTCAGCCTCAGATTTGGTGATCATCAGCTCCCACAATCGCCTTTAATTCGTCATTGACAACCACGGGGTTCATTTTTCAGGTCGAAATTTCCAGATCGGAAGCGAGCAAACTAATAACGGGTGGTACATTAATTTTTTGAGTTTCTTTTGTAAACGTCGTTGAGATTGTGGGCCGTAGGTACAAGTGGCACGGTTATGCCAAACTTTGAAACAAGAATTCCATGTTTTAAAATAAAATTAATTTGAAATTAGAATTCTTAGCAGAAAAAATATGATTATCGAACTCAAACTCAACATGTATATTTCACATAGGCCCACATGGGCACTTACAAAACGTTAGAAGGCACGGTTTGACATTGGTCGTTTTTTATGGAGAAAAACCGGCAAAAAAACTCCACAATATCCATGATACAGGTTAAGAGGACAGTATATGATTTGATATTATAATTTGAAATTGCCAGTACGGCAAAACAGCGATTTCTCTCTGCTGTTATTAAGCTCTGTCATTAATATCAAATATTTAAAAATTATTTATAACTAGCAGTTGGGTAAAGAGAAGCCTATAACCCTCCTCAAGCTTCAACCTACTTCGCATTCAAAGAAACAAACTTTACTGCTTCATAATATTAGTATAGATTTCCTAAATTAGGAGCATTGTAGGATCTTTTCATAATAAGATTACTTTCAATTATTATAAGTAAGATAATTCACTTATCTTCAAGGCTCAAGTCTGATATTTATACATGAAAATAAAATATTTATTTGTAAATTGGTTATAAATAACACTTTTACACGTCATTTTTTGTGTTTTAAGTTAAGCTATGAGGCCGGTGTTTTCTAACTGACTACTCTGAGAAGAAACACCGAAAAAAACTCAGAAGTTAACATCTTTTTTAAAGTCCACACAATTCGTATTCGTCAAACCATATGAGAAGCATGAAGGTTCATTTCTGTTGTGTTTTTTGAGGAAAGGAGCACACAGATTTGAGCGGACCATCCAGAATGCAAGCATTTGTCAGTTATCATCAGTGATCGGAGTAGGTAGATTGAAATGGGGTCATTGATCCGAAACGTATATATTAATATGGACATTCCTCCGGAATTGGTGGATTATTAAAAAAAAACCGGAACTTATGTAGGAATTTTATTCTGCCAGAGTGGAAGGAGTCATTTGATGATTTGCCATCCTCAAAAAAAGGTAGGAATTGTAATAAAATGAGCAATATTATTCTTTATTATTCTTCATATTTTTTTAACGGCACACAGTCACGATTTGACAAAACCCAACGACCAATCAGAACAAAGGATCATGGGTGGTACAATAACCGGTTATCAGAACAATGCGTACGCCCGCCGACGACATGCCAGGTAGCTCACTCGTTTACTTCGGTTCGTAGAGTGCGCATCTTTGTTTGTTACTGTGTTGTGAAAACGTTACTTGTCCCTGGCTTGTGTACATACTGACTTCTGGAATCTGCTCTAAACCACGATTTGGCTTGAATATACGAACTCAGATTTTTCACTATTGAATTGGATCTACATATTTAAACCAAGCTTTGGTAAGTAATATTTTACTAGTTACAAGGAGTATAAAGCATGTTTGGATGTACTATAAGAATATTTTTAGTATTGTGTTTGTTCGCTTAACCTGCTGAACATACCATGAGTCTTAATATTGTTAAATCTTTAATAGAGTATGAACCAGTGACCTTAGTGCGAAACAAAATTATGATATTCTAGTAATGTAGTCGCAATTCAGCTAACTCCACTATTAACCGACATTTTACTGGAATCCGTATATAATTTGAATGCCCTGTGTGCTGTGTCCTCTTGCAATGTATTGGTAAAATAAATTACTATAGGCCTTATCTACTTCTCTACAAAATATTCTACGTAACAAGCCCTTTCATTTGATACCCATATTTATGGGATTGAAAAAAAACTAAGTTGTTCGCCATCTTGTAGGGGCAGCCATTTTGGATTGACAATAATATTAAATATACATAATTGTATTGTCACCAGAATCAAAGGCGAATACCAAATTTTAGATCAATCGGTTGACAGGAAGAGGGTGAAATTTCAATGACTAAATTTGATCCACGAAAAATAAAACAAACGGAGTAAGCTAAATAAACTAAATAAAATGTATTTTTTTCATGTCTTTGTTTTAGGTGATATATACGAGGTTCCATCTCTACAACAGAGTTCAGATATGGCAAACGTCAAGGCTGAAACTGTAGAAAAATGGATATCCGGTCATCCCGAACTACTTTACGATCACGCTAGTGGTACAATATACTGTTCAAAATGTGAAAGCCATTTGAAAACCATAAATAAAGGAAACGTTAAAAGACATATCGAAGGAGCAGTACACCAGGGAAAGTTTGAGCGGCCCGAAGAGGAATTTTATTTCGATCTTATAAAATTTATTATTAATATTCCGTGGTCTCAGATGAAAAATACTACTTTTCAAGATTTCTTTAAAAAATATATGTGTAGTACCTGTTGTTGTACGAGTACTAATCGTATTCTGCCAGATGAATCACAGTTACGGAAAGTTTACTTGGACTAGTTTTTTAAGAATAAAATCAATTCGATTCGGCAAAATTATAAAAATGAGAAACTATGGATATCATTAGATGAAACGACAGACTTTTTAGGTCGCTATATAGTCCATTTTTTAATAAAACCATTACATCCTAGCAATTTGACTAGACCTTATTTGGTAGCATGTAAAATGCTAACTGTAGTTAATGGACAAACAATCACGCAATTTGTGTTAGAATGTTTGGAAAACTTTTGGGAAGATTCTTTTGAATCGAAGGTAGGTAACATTCTTGTCCTCTGCACTGATAGCGTTGCATATATGCTGTCTGCAGGACGAAATTTAAAACAATACTTACCTGAAATGAAGCACGTAACATGTTTGGCGCACTCTCTTCATCGCGTATCTGAGCAAATTAGGTTAGAATATCACGATGTTAACATTTTAATAGCAAATGTTAAAAAGGTATTTTTGAAAGCCCCAAGTAGAGTCAAAATTTTAAAAGAAAAATATCCAGATTTGCCGCTACCTCCCCAACCAGTTGTTACAAGATGGGGCACTTGGTTAGAGGCAGCATTTTATTACGCTCAAAACTTTGAAAAAATAAAAGAAGTATTATCTTGTTTAAGCAGCTCTGATGCGGTATCTATTCGAGAGGCAAAAAATATTATAGAAAAAGAAAATTTAAAAGAAGATTTAAATTACATTAAAGACAATTATTTTATAATTCATTTGTCTTTAAAAGAATTGCAAAAGCATAATTTATCGTTGACAGATTCACTTTTAGCATTTGACAACGTCGGAGATGCTATAAATCAGTGCAATTCAGAAAATATAAAAAATAAAATAGAATGTGTTACGGAACGAAACCCAGATTTATACACACTTAGAGAATATAGTGAGGCCATTGAAAAAAATGAAGCACATAATTTAATACCTTTTTTAAAATTTGCTCCTTTGACATCGTCAGATGTAGAACGGTCTTTTTCCATTTATAAATGGATTTTAGATGTTAAAAGAAATAGGTTGAAAATTGAAAATATAGAGAAACTCATAGTTATATATTTTAATTGTAAAGATCAGGATTACCAGGATGCTGACATTGTAATCGATGAAGATTAAAAATGTGAATAAATGTAAAATGTACATATTTAACGATAAACAATGTTGATTTTTATCTTTTTTCTTTATTCTACCCCTTTTTTTTTTGGTCCTAAAATCTGACTAAAATCAACCTGTTCCTTCGTAAGCCCTTTACGTTTCAGAGTCGTGGTGCATCCTTAGAACAGTCTCACGACCCCAGCAGGCATTGGCCCTCTATGGGGCCCCGTCATTTATTCTACCCTTAATGCAAATTACCATGACCACTATGAAAATATTTAAATTTAAGTGCAACAATTTATGTCTATCTATAAAAGTTCTAGCCATAAAAGGCTAAAAATAAAAATTAAAGCTTCGATCGAAATTAGATTGTTTTTATTATTCAACAGATAAATAATGAATTAATTTAGTTTTTATACCTTCCTTTAAATTTTGAATTGAGTAGGAATAATATCACTACCAACATTAACAATGTTTAATTGAATCCGGAAATACCGGAATTACTTTCCGGGAAAATGGCTTATCCATGTTATTCTTTCTGTGTGCATTTATGATACAAGTACCAAAAATCAATCTACCTACTCCGATCACTGGTTATCATGTAGCTCAACTTTGAACTTAAGGAGCTCAACGATCTGACGAACAGTACCAAAGTAAGGACATTTGGGTAAGTCAGACAAATACTCAAACTGCCATACATCAACCATAAATTATAATGAAAATTACATAAAAAATAATAACCTACATATTCCTCACATTCATAATAATAAAAATATAAAAGATCAAAAAAATGAAAAAAGAAATAATAAAATACAAAGTATATACAATACTTTAGAAAATCAATCATTAACTCCGCAAAATATATTAAAAAAGAGCACATAAGTAGGTATATCATTGGAGCAACTCATTCCCAAGCCTTTTAATCCTCAATATAATCTTTGACTGTGTAAAAAGCTTTCTGACATAGCTTACGTTTTATAAATAATTAGAATAAGTTACTTATCACTTAATAGCACACTAAATACCCATACTCACACACAGTTGTGACAATTAAACACTGAGTTTGTATTTAGATGACAATAACAAAATTGTAGCGGTACCACCCGACGCAATAGGGTAGTTTCCTGTGTTACAAAATAATTATTTTATTTGGTCCATTAGGTAGATTTTCAAAAAATATTGGTCACGTATTTTTTGCCCTTTCAAGTCAAGAAAAATTCACAAATTGGAAAGCTTCAAAGTACAGGAGTGGGGGCTGCTGACGTCACACAGTTTTTCATCATGATAACGCTAGACCTCACACATCTTTAGCCACGCAGCAAAAATTAAGAGAGTTTAGCTGGGAGGTGTTAATGCATGCGCCGTATAGTCCTGACCTTCAGATTTCTGCTTTTTCCCCAACCTATTATATAGATTTAAAAGTATCGTCTATTTTTACTATTGGAAACTGGCAGGGGGCCCCTTATATCCACGGGGCCCTGGGCTGCAGCCCAAATAGCCCATAGGTAGATCCGCCCCTGCCTACACAGGGCTCATGTCACAGGCAAGTGGCCGTCTCCGCGAACTAGTGCGCACAGAGTACATTGAAATAGACTGCTAGTGCGCTTTCGACGGCGATCGTGATAACATATATGAATGCCGAGTTGTTCTGTGGTATCTTGTAAAAACCGAAGCCAAAATCAAATCTATGTGAATCATGGAATCACTTACCATATGTAAGTACAAGTATTTTACAATATTTGTCTTTAAAATCATGAAAAACAATAAATCGTAGAATATTTCTTGGTTTTACTATGTTATTTTTGTTTTCAAATATCAGAGCGACTGTACTCCTTTTGCTATAAATACATTGCTCCTTAACCACTACCTGAGTTCGTCACTAAGTAACTGGACAAGCAATGTAAACATAACATACGAAACTGTATTACGCGGCTCCATCGCGTAGTGAGGCCGCCACTTCTTGCGACGAATTAATGATGTGCTTGTGCAGATCCACTAACGTAGGCTATCGACAGCAATGTCGATTATTATTATTTTTTTATGTATGATCACCGATTACTCGGAGACGGCTGAACCGATTTGAAAAATGCTTTTTTTGTTTGAAAGGGTATACTTTGAAATTGTTCCCATTGTCACCAAGTCAGGATCTGATGATGGGATCCTGGAGAAATCGAGGGAACTCTTCAAATATTATAGGCATACCTATAGTGATTTGAGTATTTTTTATAGTAACTTGTGTAGTTGCATTCGAAAAGCACCATTTTGAAGTAGACCTGATGATGAAGACCACCGATGGCCACTGGAACTACTCAATATATAAGTAGGAATAATAAGTAGTTCATGTGTTCCGCTTCGATTACTTGAATGTGGTTATTAAGCACAATATGCTCGTCACAATACATATGGTGAAGTGAAGCTGATGGTGAACTACCAGGAGAACTCCTTAACAAATAACAGCCAAACATTGGGAAAAGCAATATTTTGTAAATGAATATAAGTAGTTGACATTTAGGCTCTTGTAACTAGGTAAATTAAAAATCGACCAACTAAAAAGAGTGAAATAAAAACTTTTTACCAAAAAAAAAAATCACTGCAAAGTGAAAAATAACTTTAATTTCGGAAGTCGGTGCCAAAAACGAAAATACAAAACTAAAGACACCGACTACCGAAATTAAAGTAATTTTTCACTTTGCAGTGTTTTTTGGGTGTCTGTTTAATTTTTTGGTAAAAAGTTTTTTATAACATACGGAAACCTCTAAGAAAATATGTTTAACTTTTATTTTACATGAGATGACAGAAATAAAAATACGTTGAAAAGTCAAGTGTACAAAAAAGTAAAAAAAAAATAAACAATTTATTTTACGCCCGCAGCATGCGTAAGGAGTTCCGACGTCGCCGTCGCTACAATAATTTATTTTTCAATCTGTCAACCGTTTTAGCCCGGTTGGAAGATCGATGTAAATAATGTTTTTTTACTTATTTTGATTTTTTTACAGAGTAAGTAGAGAAATGCGTAACCAATATTCGTAAAGTAAGTTACTTTAATTTTAGGTTAATAATCGGTGGTGTTTTTCGGTTTAGAATTATCGTATGTTATGCCTTAACCTCATGCTGTTTCTTTATTTTTTATGGTTTTTGTATTTTGCTTCCATTGAAGCTTCGAATGCGTTATAATAATCGGCATGGTTCAGATAATATATTTGTGAATTGAGCTTAAAATAAGTCAATATATTCATGCTATTTATTTGTTATGCATAGAATGTGTGTTTGTTTTCATATTTTTAACAATTTCTCTACTAACTAGGATTTTTATTATAACAAAACAAAATGATAAATAAGTGCTTTTCGTACTTTTCAGCTTCCCAAAAGATGGTAACACAAAAAAGGAATGGATTGATGCCACAGGCATGCCACCTAACTGGTACCCTACAAAAAATAGCACCATATGCTCGGTTCACTTCAACGCAGAAATGTTCTAGTCTCTAAAGAAAATCGCAGGCTTTTTGAATGGACAATTCCAAAATTAAGAGTACAACTGATATTTGCAGAAGTGTGTTAAATTTTATTTTATTACTGAAAGCTACTCTCATGATTTAGGGTATTCATAAAATCAGTCATTCAACTTTTCAGGATTCTATACAACCTATACGGCTGGTATGTTCCGATCAAGAGCGTAATGTAAGTTAACATCGACTTCTATTTGACCTATCACTATGATAATTAAATATTAAGATTTAAGTCGAAAGCGCCAGGGTAGCCCTTAATACTTAGTAGGTAGTACTTAATAATAATTATGTAATGTTATGTTCTTAATAATATGTTTATTGTTATTGTAATATTTTCTGGACATGCCATTTTTTATTTGGTTCATTTTCAGGTGCCCAAAAAAAATTGTACAATAATAAATGGAAGAATCGATAACTTTCCGATTTAGTCAATCACTAACGTATATGTAAAATAAATTGCTTTTGCACAGCACAACGATAGCGACCCATGTTTTTGTGTGGGTAAATTCTACGGTGCATGGTAAATACACGCTGTGTTTGACGGAATAAGGTTTATTATTGATTGTATAGTACTTTAGCGCTAACTCGTAGCACTACTTTAGTGCTATGTTGAGCACTATTATTAGAGAATATATTTAAGGTAGCGGAGATTTACTTTAGACAGCACTTTGGAGAATAAGTTAGGGAGAGCAATGACAAGGCGTGAAGTCGCAGTAATGAATGTGGAAATGAATGTTCTTTATTAAAATAGAATTGTGTATATATAATAGTAGTGTTTACATAAGTTAAACAGTGGTCACTGTGTGAGAGAACGCGGCCCTCCGCCCGCGTCTCATATAACTGTTGATATTATATTTAATTTATAGCACTTAGAATAATATTCCTTTGTGCATTGTATGAGCGATTGGTTATCAAAGTGAAGGATGTGTGACGTATGCTACAGGACTCCCCTTCAAGCGAAGCGTACCGGCAGTTTGATGATACGTCCTGAACGTGTCTGCTTGTTTTCAGCGGGATGTGACGTCAGGCTTGCTCTCGGTACTTCTGTTTTCTTGGTATCGCTGTCTGTAACTGGTGTGGTAGATGGTAAAGTTTCTTCCGAGATAACATATGCAGGTTTCAATCTATCGATCGATATGTTTGCTTTCCGATCGGGCAACTGTACTGTGTAAACTTTTTCTGTGCGGCTTATCACTCGGTAGGGTCCTTCGTATGGTGTTTGAAGTGGTTTCTTGACTGCGTCGGTTCTGATAAACACGTGGGTGCACTTCAAAAGGTCTTGATGAATGAATACGGATTTTTTGTTGCTGTGGTGTTTGGTAACGGCTTGCGGCTTGTTTACTTGAATTATATCACGTAGTTTCTCAACGTAGGTATAATCCATAGTAGGTGTGCAGGTATTTTCTGTGAAAAATTCGCCAGGTAAGCGTAAGTTGTATCCGTATGTAAGTTCAGCTGCGCTTACTCCGGTGTTAGTGTTTAGAGAGGCTCGTAGACCCATTAGGATTGTCGGGAGCTCGTCTATCCAGGAACTTGCCTTTGTGAGTTTCGCGCGTAACGCGGTCTTGAGGGAGCGATGCCATCTCTCGATTATGCCGTTGCTCTGTGGGTGATAAGCTGTTGTGCGAGTTTTCTTTATTCCCAATAGTTTCATCAGGTTTTGGAAAAGTTGACATTCGAATTGGCGGCCTTGGTCGCTTGTTAGTGTAGTCGGACATCCAAATCTTGTGATCCAGTGTTGGTAAACGATTTGGGCTATACGATCAGCTGATATTTCGTCGGTAGGAATTGCTTCGGGCCACTTAGTTAATCGGTCGATCATTGTGACTAAGTATCTATGTCCTTGAGATGTTGTAGGTAGAGGTCCTACGATGTCAACGTGTAAATGTTGAAAACGTTCGGTTGGCGGGAAAGATGCGATGTTTGAGTGTGTATGTCGTTGAACTTTGCTTTTTTGACAAGGTATGCACGTTCGAGTCCAACAGCTGATGTCTGCGTTCATAGATGGCCAGAAATATTTTTGAGTGATAAGCTTGCGAGTCGTGCGCGTACCAGGATGACTGATATTGTGCACGCTGTTAAATACTTGTCTTCTATATTGTTCTGGTATGTACGGTCGTACATAAGCAGTAGAGGTTTCGCAGAATAGCTGGATGTTGCTGTTGGGTATAAATATTTTCTTGAGACTAATGTTGTCTTGTGATAATAATTCTTTGATGTTAGTATCCTTTTCTTGCGCTCTGGCTATGTCGGTATAATTCATTGTAGGTGGGCATGAGATTGTTTCTATGCGGCTAAGTGTGTCGGCGACGACGTTTTGTTTACCGCTTATGTGTCGAATGTCGGTCGTAAATTCGCTGATAAACAAAAGTTGCCTTGTTCGCCTGTTGGTTTCTGAGTTTGAAGGAGTCTTTGACATTACGTATGTCAGCGGTTTGTGATCCGTAAATATGATGAGATTTCGTCCTTCAAATATCTTGCGGAAGTGTTTGACTGCCATGTAGATTGCAAGTAGTTCACGATCGAATGTAGAGTATTTCTTTTGCGCGTCGGTGAATTTCTTCGAAAAATATCCGAGCGGTTGCCATGTTTCGTGTATGTACTGTTGAAGTACGGCTCCAGCTGATGTGTCGGATGCGTCGCAGAATAAAGCGATTGTTGCGTGGTGAGATGGATGAGCGAGTAAAGCTGCGTTTATTATGCTGGCTTTACACTGCTCGAAAGCTTGCGTTGCTTCATCGGTCCACGTGATTTGTGTTTTGTCCTTCTTCTTGACGTTATGTAGGTATGCGTTCAATAGTGCTTGTTGAGATGCGGCGTTTGGTATATGATCGCGATAGAAGTTGATCATACCGAGAAATCTTCTCAGCTCTTCAATGGTAGTCGGTTTGGGATAGTTAGTAATAGCTTCGACTTTATGTTTTGGAGGTTTGATACCTTGTGCTGATACTGTGTAACCAAGGAACTGAACTTCTGATTGGCCTAGGTTGCATTTGGCAGGGTTGATCGTGATACCGTTTTGTTCGAGTCTCTTGAGTACGATATGCAGGTGTTCTCGGTGTTGGGTTTCATTTTCCGACGCTAGAAGTAGATCGTCGATGAATGGGAAAACAAAATCTAATCCTCGTAGGACTTCATGAATATATCGTTGAAATGTTTGTCCCGCGTTCTTTAAACCAGGGCACATACGTGGGAATTCATATAGTCCCATCGGTGTGATGATTGCGGTTTTCTCTATGTCTTCTTCTCGGACATTCAGTTGTTGGTAAGCACGGTTGAGGTCTATCGTAGAGAAGATAGTTTTACCAGATAGATGATGCATAAAATCTTTGATACGTGGCACGGGATATCGATCTGGTACAGTGATAGAGTTGAGTCGGCGATAGTCACCACAAACTCTGATATCGCCATTCTTTTTAGGCACGATATGAAGAGGTGATGCCCATGGACTCTTGCTAGGTCTGCATAATCCTTGTTCTATCATGTTTTCGAATTCTTTCTTTACAATCTCGAAGCGATGCGGTGGAATAGGACGGGCGCGGCAGTGTACCGGTGGTCCGCGAGTTTCAATACAATGTTGCACATTGATGTTGCAGTTCAATTGCATTGATGTTAGTCGCGTTATTTCGGGATACTGAGCTAGGATGTCGTGGTATGACTGCGACATGTCAATACTGCGTACGGTAGGAACATCTGATACACGTACCGGGACATTGACCTTTAAGCTCGTGACGCCGTCGATAAGTCTACGGTTTTTCAAGTCGACGATAAGTTGATGGTACTTGAGAAAATCGGCTCCGAGTATTGGTTTTGAAACATCTGCTATTATGAACTTCCATTTGTACGGGCGTCGTAGGTTGAAGTTGAGAGTTAATGTTTTTTCGCCATACGCAGCTATTTTTGTGTTGTTTGCAGCGTAAAGTTGAAATGGTAGCGGCGTTGCGACTTGACCCTTTCTTCTCGGTAGCACGGATATGTTTGCTCCCGTGTCGACCAAGAAAGATAATTTAGAGTTTTTGTCGGTGATGTACAGGCGGTGTGAATTTTCTTGAACGCCGGTGTCCGCCTCTGCCAACGTTCGGTCTAGTTTTCCGAGTTTTGTTTGTTGAAAGAGCAGGGCGACGTGCAGTGTCTAGCTTGTTCCTTGAAACGTCGGTGATAATAGCAGTGTGGTGATGGTGATGTTTCTCGGCTTCGTGATCGTGATGCGCTACGGTGGTGAGATGGGTAGCGGCGGCGGCGATAGTTGTGATCATTGTGATCATAAGGCGGTCTTGCTTTTAGATCGGCTATTTCTAGTGAGAGTTTTCTTATTTCACTGATGAGATACTGCGTATCGGACTGCGGTGCTGATGTAGGTGCTGCGAATGAGTGTACGGGTGCGACTTCTGTTGATGTGGTCTGCTCCATCATTTTGTCGGCGAGTAGTGCGAGTTTTACTGACCTCAGGTATGCCTGGTTTGAATTTGTCCGCTTCAGGTGTGTCCGGCTCGAGGTTTTTTTCGCGTCAGATGTGCTCGGTTCGGGTTTTCTCCGCTTGAGATGTTCGCTTCGAGTTTTCTCCGCTTCGTGTGTTTCTCCGCGTCAGATGTGTTCGGTTAGGGTTTTTCTCCGCTTCAGGCGTGTTAAGCTTGGGGTCACCACTTTAGCGCTAACTCGTAGCACTACTTTAGTGCTATGTTGAGCACTATTATTAGAGAATATATTTAAGGTAGCGGAGATTTACTTTAGACAGCACTTTGGAGAATAAGTTAGGGAGAGCAATGACAAGGCGTGAAGTCGCAGTAATGAATGTGGAAATGAATGTTCTTTATTAAAATAGAATTGTGTATATATAATAGTAGTGTTTACATAAGTTAAACAGTGGTCACTGTGTGAGAGAACGCGGCCCTCCGCCCGCGTCTCATATAACTGTTGATATTATATTTAATTTATAGCACTTAGAATAATATTCCTTTGTGCATTGTATGAGCGATTGGTTATCAAAGTGAAGGATGTGTGACGTATGCTACAGTACGTTCTGATTTAAGAAATGCGGGTGTGTGCGCGAGTGCGTATCTATTGATTTTATTAAAGTGTATGTGTAGTTGTTGCCCCGCCCAGCGCCTAACTGGAGACACACGGTTCCGATATAATTTCGTCTGTTGACCAAATCTACTTATTTATTTTATCTATGAACAGCACGAACTCTTGAGTTGTTGAATATGTAGAAAACCACTTGAAACCATGATTTATAGTTTCCGACTCAGCCAAATGTTTTGAAATTTGAATTACCATTGCACAACTCTTTAAATTTAAGTTGATGTTGACGAATAAGGGACAAGGGAACCTAATTATTATTTATTTATTAATACGGAGTTACAACGGCATGACATTGACAAGCTGCTGATATTAAGAATGTTGCCAGTCTACCAAGTTAATTTTTCAGATCTAAGACCTTATTTGCCATATTTCGTTGATTATTTGCATCCAATACCTTAATTATGTACTAATTACAGAAATTCTGCACAAATAACTTACTCAGCTAATAAAAACTGCAAAGGAAAAATAACCGGTAAAAATACAATCTTTACTTTTTTCCTGCGACAACATTAACACCAAATACCTATGATTCTGCTTTGCGTACGATTCTGCTAATTTTGGTAACCATTTTACGAATAATAGAGGAATTGCTTAGGATCTGCTGGGAATTCAGAAAGTGATTCACTAATTTTAGCGGAATTGCTCTATGTGGCCTTTTTAAGCCTGCTGACCTTAAAAAAATGGGAGCAGGAGAGGAGAAAGAAAAATAAGATAGGTTAGGTTTTATAGCAGGTTCTATGTAGTTTCTGCCTACCCAATTTAGATAAAAGCGGGAATTTTATTTGATATCCATTTGTTTAATATACACTCCTGCCTTTATCTAAATAGGGTGAATTGTTACAAATGACTAACCGTTGTTGGAAGCCAAATTGTCTACCATGGCCTGATTTTATTATTTAGATCATTAGGCTTGTTCCAATAATGCATTATTTCTGCGTGCCAATTTGGATGTAAATACCATTTATAACAGAAAAAGGCACCTTTATTTACCTAACTACGTGCTATGCTATAAATACGCATGTCTATTCCGTTTTTAATTTTAAACGGCTGAATGCATTTTGATGCAACATTTGATCCATACAATAACGGACATTTCTTCCTGATGGTAAAGTCCCTTGGAGTATAAAAATCAGCCAAGTGCGAGTCGGACTCGCGCACGAATGATTCCGTACAAAAAACGGCAAAAAATCACGTTTTATAAGAGCCCCCTAAAATATATTTTTATGTGTTGCTTTTAGTATTTGTTGTTATAGCGGCAACAGAAATACATCATCTGTGAAAATGTCAACTGTCTAGCTATCACGGTTAATGAGATACAGCCTGGTGATAGACAGACAGACAGCAGAGCCTTAGTAATAGGGTCCCGTTTTTACCCTTTGGGTATGGAACCCTTTCACTAGTTTTTAACGCTACAGCGTTTCATGTTTCATATTGAAACTGAATCTACTTTATGTAATTTATAAATCATCACCACTCCTCTGCCTCCGTAGTCGAGTGGTTTAGGCGGTTGCCTTGTGACCCGGTGGTCGTGGGTTCGATTCCCGCGGGAAGCATACTTTGTAAAGTTGTTTCCAGTTTGGCTAGGACATTGTAGGCCTGAATCACGTAATTGTCCGATAAAAAGATGGTTCCGTGCTTCGAAAAGCATGTATAAGCGTGCTTCGAAAAGCATATACGGTGGTCCCGGTCGCCAAATGGCGGTCGTCAAAATAGACCACGTCAGAGGCCCTTGAGGCGGTCTAGAAACTCTAACACTAGTGTGTATGGGGTCGTTACACACTAGTGTCAGAGTTTCTAGACCTTACCAGACTCTACCCACACGATATGAACCATTTCCCCTCAAAGCGGTGAGGGAAAACATTGTGGAGAAATGTACTAGGATCAAAATTCGAAGACATGTGACATCCACCATCCTGTACTGGACCCTGGTGGATTACGGCCCATTCCCTCTCGTAGAGGAGGCCTGAGTCCCAGTTGTGGAAACGTTATAGGTTATTTTCACGGAATAGATGAATAAGTTTGGAATGGTAATGTGGGCGTGGCGAGCGCGCCACATTTATGATACGAAAATCATAGCTCGACCGATTAATTCACCACGTTTAGTGCGTTCGGATTACTTCGGAACACAGAGCTTTGCTTTAAAATGTCGTGTCGTGCAATTATAACCGGTAAAACAAAAAGTTAGACCGCAAGTATAGAGCGAGGAGGTATATCTTTCCATCGGTAAGTCGAAAATAACATTTAATTACAATTTTATTTGAAAAAAAAAAACATAAAAGTATTCTGATCACTATGAAATTGCGAACATTAACAACATTATTGCAACAAGTTACAAAAAATATACATTGCCCGATGTGTACTCGCTTAATCAACGCAATGACCGAGTCCGCTTACAATGTACTGCTTGCGTTGCGTCCTCCACACTTCAATCATTGACGTCTCGTCCTTTGCCCTGATTGGCCGTGATGCACGGCGCATGTTTATCGACAGTGAGTTACAATCAGTAGCAAGCTCTCGATTTAAGTGTCTGTAATTTATTTGTGTGCGTAATTCGCATACGTAACGGGCCTCTTGCTTGTAGTGGAGCTAAAAAGTGGGAGACAAACGGCGATACGTGTTCTCATACAAATCAGGAACTATTTCCTTTCTAAATTCTTTTATCTGTTCTGTGGTTATTTTATATGCAGAATGAAACGTCTAAACTTTTCTTTACCATCAGGCGAGATTGATGTCAAGAGTGGGCTCATCCAGAATTAAAAAAAAAATACAACAGGCAAAAATAAACACGAGTCCTAAATAGAGTCCAAAAGGTACATGAACTTTAAATTATACGTACCTATTAATAAAGCTATTTTATTATGAAAATATGGATCGTACAATAACACGTGTGGTGTAAGGGTAAGAGCTCATATTTTACCAGTAGGCACGCAAAAATACAAAACCAATAATTTTTTTCCATTTTTGGTCACATCAACTGAATTTAAAAACAAATATTTCAAAATTAAGTTGCAAGACATGAGTCCTCAACCTATTAATATTTTAGTCTATCTGTTGAATTAGTGAGGTGCATAGTTACAGAGTAGTTGAATGTATGAATAACTAAAGGCTCGCGTTTGACCACCATCTCGCCTGATGGTAAGTGATGATGTGGTCCTGTATATTACTTTACTCTTTGATGTGGTCGAAGATGGAGCACGCTTGCCTAGAAGTAACCTATTCCTATTTTGACAGACCTGTTGGTCTAGTGGTCAGTGGCCCTGACTGCTATGCGCAAGGTCGTGGGTTCGATTCCCACCCAGGACAAATGTTTGTGTGATGAGCACGATCATTTGTTCTTTGTCTGGGTGTAATTTATCTATAATATGTTTGCATTTAGAAATATATATGTATGTTTATCAGTTGTCTAGTACTCATAGCACAAGCTCTGCTTACTTTGGGACTAGATGGCGTTGTGTGAAAGTTGTGGAATATTATTATTATTATTCACTCTTGACTTAAAGACTCCCAGGTTATAGCGATCAGGAAACACGGACTCCGGCAGGGAGTTGTCTCTGTTTAGATCTAGCAGTATCATATGACAATTGAACCGAACCTGACAAGAACCCGCCAAGCGTAAGTTGGACTGACGACCACACCGTATTTACCGTACTTCAGAACACAAATCTCTGTTATTACACTAAACGTAAATAATAAAAAAGTTCAAGTTGGTTGGAAGCGAATGAAAAAGTTTATGTTCACAACATAACCTATACGGTAGAACATAAACTTATTAAAAAGTTGATTATACCTAAATAATAAGCTTCATAATTCTAAGTAGCACTACAGAAACACAAATAACACAAAAAATAATGCATGCAATATTGCATATTGCAAAATCAACTAAGTGGGCGACACCCGTCACTAATTGGTTACAAAATAATAATAAAAAAACAATATATAAATAACAATATAATATATTCAATTAATAATTGCACGTAAGAACCAATTCACAAGAATAACAAATAAATACAAAATTATCCTTAGAAGTATTAATCACAATTGCTCCCGGAAGCCCAACAATGGGCTACCAATATTTACCAATCAAAAAGGACTTTTGTTCAACAATTTCTTTAACATAAATAATATTTAAGTATTTAGAATTATAAAAAATGGCTTTTGTCACAGCGATCATAATATGTTTGTTTTTAGTTTACTATATTTAATAAATGCTGATAGTCAAAGTATTTGCATAAAATGTGCGAAAGAGACAACATGAGACCTGGTTTGGAGTTTTAAGAATTCACAAAATATTCACCATCTTACTTACACTTTGTAAGACCCCGATAGCGACGCGTTTAAGCATTTACATATGTATGCTAAGTAGAGATGCTACGAATAGTGATTAGACCGAATACCGAATATTCGACTATGCTCATGACCGAAGCGCCCAATATTTGACAACCGAATTTTCGGCAGTAGATGTGTGCTTTTCGTTATTACATCATATTATTATAATAATAAATCTTTATTCACATTTCATACATTGTTTTCATGTAATAATTGAGGCAGTCCCAGTAAGTTACGAGACTACTTGTGTTGGGACTGTCTCGCATCTTCCCGTAATAATATATCTAGGTTAACAATGGTGAGACCAATATAAGTATAGTAAAGAATTTTATACAAAATTAAACAAAAGAAAAGACATTAAATAATAGTAACAGAATATTATGTTACTTATTGTGCTTTCTTACTCCTAAAATAGATATATGTATTTTTGAATAATATGTGGGATTTTTACATGTTATGATATTTTATTAAGTTTTAAATATTAAAAAAAAATCAAATAAGCCGTTTGCCGAATATTCGTGGCATCTCTAATGTTTAGGTAAACATCAGTTATTTTGACACTATTAGGTTTTTGCCCAGCATTGGGACATTTTCAATTCTATTTTCATATAGTAAAAAGATATCTATCACAATAGTACGTAATATTGCAGATGTTTGCCCAATTGTGGGCTATTATGATAAACAATTCCATACAAGGGTTGTATTATATTACTTTATCATTAATCTTGGTACAGTTTAGGGTACAAATAATATATTTTCAAGCTTTTTAAAAAAAAAAATTCGCGAATAGCTCTGTAAACTCAGGATTAATGTAATCCTATTATGTTAGTTACGATTAAACGGTTCAATAGTCAAGTTAGACTTTAAAAGTTACTAGTGACCCGCGCTAGTAACTTTTCTACCGGCTTCGCACGCAATATACAAAAGGGCAGTGTGGAGTGACTAACAACATTACGATTATATACAATTCCGTAGTAAATTAATTTGATCTATCTCGTAAGGTTTAGCCAGCATTTGCAATGTACGCGCACAGAAAAAAGTGTTGTGTACAAATCTTCGAACTTCTCGGCTTTTGTTTACTATAATATGCATGTATTATACATACAACCCTTCCTCTTGAATCACTCTATCTTTTGCTGAAAATGCATTAAAATCCGTTGCGTAGTTTAAAAGATCTAAGCAGACAGACAGCGGGAGCGACTTTGTTTTATACTATGTAAAACTGTACCAAAATTGTGTTTTTAACGGTTAGACAACGTTGCTCGTGAAGATCTCTATCCAGTAGCCATCAGGGTCTTGGATGAAAGCCAGGCCCTTCATTTTACCATCGTTGGGGCGCTTGATGAACTTCACACCTTGCTGTTCGAACCTGAAATGGTAGATAAAACATGTTAATTACGTAATATGCACCAAAAACTAACTGGACGCGCTTAAGTCTATCGAGAAACGGGCCAAGACACTCATAGGCAACGATTTACAAGTCAATCAGTTTTCTATTGGTTACCGGGGAGTGTGCGATGGAATTGCAGAATCTAATTCCGTCAAGCCCGTTCCATCATCGGACTACAAGACCAACGGCGATGCGCCATCGTTACATGGTGGACATCCCACCCATACGCACAAAGCGTTTTGGGCATAATTTTATTATGCGTACAGCTAAATAGTGAAATTCCCTGCCGGAGTTTGTTTCCTGATAGCTATAACCTGGGGCTCTTTAAGTCAACAGTGACTAGGTTACTTCTAGGTAAGTATGCTTCATCTTCGACCACATCATCACTTACCATCAGGTGAGATAGTGGTCAAACGTGAACCTATTATAGATGACGCCAAATAACTTGGCAAGGTTTTGGCGTAGTGGGGGTAAATTCACGCATCGGGCACTTAGTGGAAGAAAAAAGTAGTCACTTTTACTGCTTGCCATTATTCTATGGTTATTGCCATCATTTATTTATTTATTATTTATTATGTTAAAGAAAGAAGAGGAATTCATTCGTTAATTCGGTATTATAAATAAAATAGATATAATACATAAATACATTTAAAAGTGAAAAAATGTATTTAAAAAAACATTAAAAGTAATATGTTCTCGTCGGCACAATTAGTTAATAAAACTGCTACCCCTTTTATTCTTCTTTTTTCCCGGTGTCCTAAAGACAGTGACGAATTCGGAATTTAAACCTTCCTTAACTATAGTGTCTAACTGTTCGTTCTGACGTTTTATTAGTCTGCGTAAAACAGTATTTGGTCCTGGCATTGTAATCAAGGTAACAAAAAATAAATTTAAAACAACAACTCGTAACAAAAACAAAGGGTACAACTTTCGTGTACGCAAGTGTATTCGGGAGCAAATAGAACGAGAACTACTGACGCACCAATCGCGCGCTCGGAGCGGCGCTACGTCATACCCCGCGTCCCGCTGACAACCGCTGACACCTAAAAATCGACTTCTGCGCATTGAACGACTCTTGCCAAGTTATTTGGCGTTACCTATACTTACCATTAAAAAAAATGTATGTTACTCTTTCACGCAAAAATTGGTGATAATTATAGGAGACTAACTATTACTACTGACTATTATATTTATTGGTCCTGGCTTTCATTTGTACATCTTTTACAGTCATTGGTCAGAAGTCATAAAATCTGACACCGGTCTTGCCAAGGAGTATTGTTACCCAGTTACTGGGTTGTGCAGGTCAGATAGGCAGCCAGTCGCTCCATGTAAAATACTAGTACTCAACTGCACCCGGTAAGTCTGCATAAAAAAAAAGGGTAAAAGTGACTCACCAAACTGTGAAGTTTGTGGGGTAATAGAAGATATTTATCACGTGTTAATGGAATGTGACCGGAACATACGGGAAAGACAGTATGCGTTTAGTGTAAGTTTTGAAGTGGGCGCTTGTAACAGCATACTAGCTGTCCCTTTGTCGGAGGAGGCTAGAATGTTGTGTCGACTGCTGTTTGTCATTTACGAGGAGTAGGGCCTCACTGATGAGTACCCTACCTACTTATGTCATAATAATGTATGTTATTACTGAAACTAGTTTGTAAGCTACCCGATTGTTAGTTTAGTTTAATGTATTATATTATGGGGGTGACATTATCACTGTGTGATAAAATCCCTTTAAATAAATAAAGATTTAAAAAAAAAAAGTCTGCATAAACTAACTCTTACATAGTTGGAGAAAGGTTACTCCCGTTTGTCGACAAACAACTAAACTTTATTTTTGTTCGGAATGTGCCCAGTCTTGAGCTCGTACGGTCGGCCAAGAAAGTGGTGTACCAGTTTTGATTCAGTTTCCCGGTCATCGAAAATTACAACAAGGTTCGTTATAAAAAGATATTACTGAAAGAGACAACATTATCATGACGTAAACCTATGTATTTAGTATTCATACGTCATATGTCACATATAAGTACATGACATTTTAACCTTTAGTATAAATGAAAAGGACATTAGTTTCTACAAAGCAATTGAAATGTTTCCAAACAAAAGTAATAAAAACTATTTAGACAACCGAATTCCATTTGAAAAAGAAAACTGACAATTGACATTTTGTCAAATATATGCAAAAAATCGATATATTTTCCGTGTTATTTTTCAATCAACTGCATATAAAATCATCTCAATGCCTGCCAACTTGACCATTGCCGAAAGAGCACAAATAATTGCCCAATTTAATGAGGGAAGCAGTATCAGTGCGATATCCCGGAATTTGAATATATCGAGGCGTTCTGTCCGCTTTTGGATTCGTCGTGAAGGAGAGGAGGGAAGTTTGTTGGATCACAGAAGAAGTGGTCGCCGGCCTGCACTCTCCAATAACGATAGAGAATTCATGAGACGGGAATATGAAATCAATGGTTTTAAGCCCACAAAACATTTTGCGGAGATGTTCGATGTGAGTGCCCAAACAATAAGGAATCATCTACATTACATGGGGTTGCACCACAGGCATTACGCCAAGAAAATATATTTGACGGATGCTCACAGACTTGCTCGTCTTAACTTCGCCAGAGAGCACTTAGAGTTTGATTGGTCTAATACAGTGTTTTGTGATGAAAAAACGTTTAAATCCAGTCAGCATGGACGTCTTCACCTTTGGCGATATAATTCAACACGGTATAAAGATGATCATGTAATCCCAAACAGAGAATCAGGTCGAATTTCCGTAAATATTTGGGGCTGGATGAGTACGGATGGTGTAGGAGAATTGTGTTCTCTACCTCCTCGAGCGACGGCTGTAAATTATATCGACGTGCTTCAGAATGCAATGCTACCGACAGTCCGTAATGTTTACCCGGAGAACGAAGTGCCACAATTTGATTTTGTTCAAGATAATTGTTCAATTCATAATGCGAGGATCGTAAGAGCCTGGTTTCGTTCACACACTGACGTAAGGGTAATTCAGTGGCCCTCAAGATCGCCGGACCTCAACCCGATAGAAAATCTTTGGGGCCTTATGGTCCAACGATGGTCGCATCAAAATGAAAGAACCAAACAAGCTCTTATTAGTCACTGTAATTATATCTGGGAGGAAATGCGGGGAACCGATATTTGCTCACGGCTTGTTGGTTCAATGAGGTCTCGTCTTTTAGAGGTTATAGAGGCCAACGGCGGTTACACCCGTTTCTAATTTTTAAAAATTTTCAATATCTTCTAAATATTACTATATATGCTATGTTTTTGTTTGTTATAAGTATTTTAAAATTGATTGTAGAAATTTAATAAAAGGATAAATCTATTTTTAGCTTGTTTTTTATTGATATTGTAATTACAAGTTTACAGAAATTGTAGGTTTGTGGACTCGCCTTGTGCCTTTACAATTTTATGTAACTTGTTGATTACAATTCTGAATTTGTAGATACAATTTTGTCATCAAAATCTACAGCCCCCCGCCGTTGATTTTACGACGTCATTGGTTCCATCAAGTTCAAACTAAGAACAGCTGTCACGTTACAAACAGTAATAGTCGTTATCAATAATCAGATAAAGACAGCAATAGAAGTTGTCAGATCGATCTGCAAGCGAAACTAATCTTTATCACCTATGAATCTGCAAGCGATATTCAACCTTAGGGTGGTACACCACTTTCTTGGCCGACTGTACTCGCCTGATGGTAAGCGATAGATGAGGTCTACGATGGAACGAGCGAGCCCAGAAGATGCCTGGTTACTCTTGCTTTAAAGGTTGAAAGGCTTTTAAGGTTGAAACTTTTAATGAAATATGGTAATGACTATACAAGTTTTCTTTAGATCATTTTAGACACTCACACAGGCGAAACAAACTAATCATTTTATAAGAATGAGGAAAAATGGCTGATTCCTGGTTTTCTATTTTATAATGGATTGAAACCATAACCATTGCCAGCGGTAATGATCGGCGATGCAATGGTTCAGCATATTACAGCTCTCGATCACAAGACCTTAGCTATTAGGCTTTTATCGCTTATACTTATCGCACCTTTAAAGTAAAACCGTTTCTATACGAAATTATCAAATTTTACAGGAGAGCCAGTATTTGAAACAGTTCAGTATCTTAATTTAGTCTAGATAAGTCTAAGTATAAGTACTTTATGTTTTCTTATGAGTATATATGATAGATATCTGTTTACTGTATACATGTGCTTTAGAATAGTTTTTCTTTATTTACTTACAATAATATTTTTGGATTTATATTTTGTTTGGTAACGATATGATTTAACGCTAGATGGCGAAAAAGACGATATTTTGGAATAATTACAGGTTTAACCTGCAGTATACGTATATTTTAGATTGATGGTATAAATAACCCAATTCCTGAAAATTTTCGTTTAGTAACGGTTTTACTTTAAAGGTGCGTTATGTCAATATCCTAAACATAACCCACAGAAATTATTTTCATCTTTTACATATAACAAAAACAAGAAAAGCCTAACCTTCTTGAGCTCCTTAGTAGTCCAAAGTTGAACTTACAGACTAACTGACAAAGGCTTGCACTGACAGGACGGGTCTACTCAAATCTGTGTGGTTCTTTCTTCAAAAGGCCATTTCAGACCAATCTACATAATCCTCATAAACTATTATGAATATGTGAACTATGTAGGTTGTTTTATTCGAGTTAAACATGATTGTCTGGCAGTTTGAGTGCTTTTTGCGGTCTACCCAAACATTGCCTTGGTATTGTTCGTCAAATCGTTAAGCTTTGTTTTAAGTTGAGCTATACGTTATCTGACAAATGCTTGCACTGTATGGACAGGCCCACTCAATCTGTGAGCATCTTTCCTCAAAAGATCGCCTCAGACGGTAATCTACAGGGTTCCCCTATATTTTTAACCAGTATAGATTGTATGGACTTTAAAAGAGACGGACCCCTGAGTTTGTTTCGGTGTTTCTTCTCAGGGTAGTCAGTTAGGAAACACCGGCCTCATCTAGTATAAATTTACAAAAAAATTACATGTTAAAGTGTTATTACCCACCCACCCAGTACTCTTGAAGATTAGCGGATTTAAACAAACAAACAAACTTTACCGCTTTATAACATCAATATAGATTCAATACAAGTTTATTGTTACCTGGCGCAAGCCTCGTCGACATTTCTCACTAGTATACCGATGTGTCCGAATCCCCGCGGGTCTGAATTGCCGTTGTGATAGCTCGAGTCATCGCTCTCTGTGCCCCAGTTGCTGGAAATCATAAAACAACGTAAATTAAACTTGTTGCTAAATAAACATCCGCACAAATAGATTTTCAAGGTTAAGTAAACATTTTCAAGGCCGGGCTGTCGATGGGTGACTGTCATACTTGAGATTCCTCTCGAAGTCTCGAAGAGCACGTTCATTTCATTCGCATTCGTCAATATTCTTATACAGGGTTAATTGTAAAACACCGTTAACCTCTCAGGACTATGTTACTAACATCATAATCAACAACTATTGTTCTATGACTTTTAAAAATTCGTCATATTTTAGTTCACCAGATTTTCATACAAAAATAAAAATATTTAAATTGAACGCCCTAAATGTTACGAAGTCTATGCGAAGTAAAAGAAAGCGATTTATACTATCGCTTTCTTTTGCTTCGCATAGACTTGCTAGCTAGGCTTTTTTTTTTTTTTTTAGCGTGGTAAAATTATCAAATAAGTCCTCCCACCCCGGGCAGGGTGGGAGGGACTGTCAGACTTTTACTGACTAAAATCCACGGTGTTCCTTCAATAACCCTTTACGTACCGGGGTCACGGTAATGGGATTAGTCCCACGACCCCGGCAGGCTTCGGCCCTCTGCAGAGGGGGCCTCGTCATGTTGCTGACGCTCTTTGAGGCGCGCGTGGAACACAACGCGCCGTCGACCCGGGCATGGTCCATGGTCGGACAGCGAGTTGCCCTTTACTCGCTGTCCGCATGCCCGCGCCTACGGTGGCCGGAGATCGTCGGCCGACGTCCGACGCCGTGGGCGTCTACCACTGCGGCTGGGCTGGAGGGAGGACGCCATCCTCTCCCTCATGCGGCCCGCCTTCTCCTTCGATAGCATGACTGCTTCGCAGAAGGAGGCGACCGCTTCCCACTCCCTCTCGCCCCGCAGCATGGCCTCGACCAATGCCGGGCGCGAGAGGTCTCCGCCTATCACCGCCGTGAGGACACGTCGGTGCTCTGCCCAGGCGGGGCAGTCTTGCACCGTGTGCTCTACGGTGTCCTCAGGGCGACCCTCACAGTGGTGACACCCAGGCGTTTCCTCCTTTCCCATCAGACACAGGTACCTGTCGAAACTTCCGTGTCCGGTGAGGACCTGCGTCATGCGGTAGGTCAGGACGCCGTGACGCCGATCTAGCCACTCCTCAAAGAGGGGTCTTACCGCCGCAATTGCGGCGTGCCCGGCCGTCGGTTGCGACAGTCGTTCCCTCCATACTGCCCTGAGATCGCGCCGGAGCTCTTCCCGCCGCGCCTCGACTTCTCGAGGCAGCGGGGATACGCCCCGGCGCTGCGCCTCCACGCGCCATTCATAGACGCGCTGGAGGGCAGTCGCCTCCAGATCCCAGGGCAGCAGTCCGGCAAGGAGGTTGGCCGATTCGCCGGCGATCGTGCGGTATCCCCGGATCATTCGGATAGCCATGACCCTCTGGCATGCGACCAACTTTAGTGGTCGCGTCCGGATGCACAGGGCCCACACTGGGGACCCGTAGAGGGCCATGGACCGCACGACGCCGGCGTACAGCCTTCGGCAGGAGGCGTTTGGCCCGCTGAGATTAGGTAGGAGTCGCCTGAAGGCGGCTGCTGCCCGGTTCAGCTTTGGGGCCAAACTCAGGAAATGCTCCCTGAAGTTCCACCGGCTGTCGAGGACGAGTCCCAGGTACTTCATCGTCCTCCCGACGCCGATGCGAACCCCCTCCACCGTTATGTGGGACTCGGACCGTGGCGCGTTCCGACCGCCATGGAAGCACATGGCCTCTGTCTTGTGCAGCGCCACGTCGAGTCCCAACTGCCGGATCCTACGAACGACTGTCGCAACCGCTTGCGTCACCAGGTCGGCCGCCGCCTGGTGCGACTCTCCCTGCGCCAGGACGAGCGTGTCGTCAGCGTAACATACTACGCTGACGCCGTCAGGGAGGTCGCCGCGCAGCACCCAGTCGTATCCGATGTTCCACAGGGGCGGCCCCAAGACCGATCCCTGTGGGACACCGCACGACATCTCTCGCCGGTTCCACTCTCCCCGGTGACCGGGGTAGATGACGGCTCTGTCCGTCAGGTAGTCCTCGACTATGCGACGGAGGTAGGTCGGCACCCGGTGATACCGGAGTGCTAGCTAGGCTAGCGTTCAATTTAAATTCTTTTATTTTTGTATGAAAATTCTTTACGGAACCGACTCACTTCAATGATTCGGATCATTGAAGTGATTCAAAAGATTGGTTCAGTAACGTTTTAAATGCATCATCAGATCGAAACATTACTTTGCTCTGGCTCATTTCGCGCGACACGTCGCTCGTGTGGCGACTGAGCAGTGAGCGAGCGAGAGAGGGAGACTGAGACACACTGAGTTACTTTAACTATTGACTCTCGTATCCTATGCACGAAGATCAACTTTATTTATAATCTCACTTATTGAAATAAATATGTAGACATAAAACATTCAGTATTGATGCCTCAAAACATTTCTATGTCTCAATAGTAAACGCCCGAAATGCAACGTAAGACTGTTAAGTTTCTATACATGACGTCGCGTCGCGGGCGTTTACTGAGTCATTTGAGCCGATGATCCAAATGAGCCAAAGATACATATCCATGTTCCGGATCATTTCAGTGATCGAGATGCAAATATTCCAATCACAAAAATGACACACTTTGCCCACCTCTACAGGCTCCTTTTTATCCCAGTACACCCACAGGACTGAGATTTACGCGGGAAATACCCCCCACGAGATCTAAGGCACGTCCCAAGTTAAAAAAATAGTTTAAAAGCAAGTAATATTAAAAATTTTAAGTAACCCCCAACATTATGCTTGGTAAATACCTATTATGCGTGCAAGATTTTTACCGCAGCTAACAAACAGTGCTGATGACCTTAAAACATCTGAAAAGATCTTGATAAATTGTAGCTAAGAACCATCTCAATCATGTCAGGTTTCTAACAAAAAAACGGCATCATAATCGGTCCATTCGTTTAGGAGTTTGCCACAGACAGACACGTCAAACTATACGTATAAAACCCGTCTTTTTGCGTTGGGGGTTAATAAAACAAAACTGTACTCACTATGTCAACTCTAGCGTAGCTTTCCTGGTCATAGCCCAAGCGGTTCTCGTGGCCTCATCCGAGGGAATCTCTGCAGCATTCTCATAGCCCATGAAGAACAGAGAGAACTTCATCTCAGGGAAGTGGAGCTGCTTCAGTAAGGTCATGCCAAGGACTCCAGTGTAGAAGGGAATGGACTTCCTAGGGTCTTTGATGCGGTACATCGTTTGTTGAAACATGAAATCCTGGAAATGTGTTAAAAGGGATTTTAGTAATCAGCTTTAATTATGTTTTTGTTTCACAAATGCGACTGTCGAGCACGAGGTTTTGAGTTAGATTCCCAGGTCGGGCAAAACGTGGTATTGGGTTTTTTTAAGTGATTTCTCAGGAATAGCCCGGTGTTTGGAAGTTGGCGGTGTAATACCCTCGTGCCTCGGAAAGCATGTTTAGTTGGTCACGGCTGTCATTTTTATGGAGGTCAGATTTATTTATTTTTAATTTATTTAAACATTAAACATAAAACAAAATTTCTTTAAAAAATTTCTTTTTTTGGTAGGGAGACAGGAGCCCATACTAAGAAAACTTGTGTTATGGGCAACCCAGACACATTACAGAACAGGTCAAATTGGAAACTTAGAATAAAGGGAGTGTGGTAGTTTAGAAAACGTTTTCGTGCATGTGTTTATGTGTGTGTGTATGTGTATGTGTGTGTGTATGTGTATGTGTATGTGTGTGTGTATGTGTGTGTGTGTGTTAGATAGGCAGTTGCTCCATGTCAGTCAGATTGGAAGCCAAACCTAACTTAGTTGGCTAAGCAGACGATGAATAGGCTCGCGTTTGACCACCATCTCACATGTCATGGCTCATAAAAAAGGCCCTCGCTTTGCATTATACAGCATGGAAACTATCAACCCTGTTTTCAGCAAACAAGCCAGAGGTTTATTTTTGTCAATTTTCTATTTCAGTTTTGTCTAACATGCTCATTTAATTAATCAATAATCATTAAATGAACGTTGTGTGGTAATAATAAAGATTTTATTGTTACACAATTATAAAATGGTGTAACAATCGTGTCACAGGCCATAGATAAGAATGAATTGAGTAATGATAATGTTTTGTTTAAAGATATCAACTATTTGGTTCTGCTAGCTTTATTCAAAGTAATTTGAAATTGATTATATGATCAGAAGAACAAAAAATAGCCAAGTATATTTTTTATTTTCTATTTTCATATTTAGGAAAATTCTTAATTCTATAAAAACCATACTTTAAGTATTGTTATTAGTATTAGATATATAGATAGATATATTCTCTTTATTGTACACCATAACAGAAAACAAATAAGGATTTAATGACAATAAAATCATAAAACTATACAAAAAATGGGCTAAAAGGTTTAAGTTATTAATTTCAGAGTCTGGTGTGTAGACTATAATTTTTAATTTTGGTTTACTTTAAACCAAAATTACTTTGTTTTGTATGTCATGAATGGCAAAACAGATCTAACTACAACATGTAACAGAATAAACGCAATTCCTGAAAGTGGTTGGTTCAGAATTAATTTCTGTTATAAAAAATAAGGGTTAAATTTTGATGGATAAATCTTCCATTAAACTTAAAATGGAAACACAGTATCATGACTAATTAATACAATCCTTATTTCAAGGAAATGCGCTTGTGTGTGTGTCGACCGCTAATATTGCATGAGTGTATGCATCTGCATAAGGATATTGTATGACGCACTATATGTTTTGCTTTTAGTAAGGATAACTATTTTATAAAAAAATTCTAGACTTAAAATTTAATAATCTAATTGGGGTGTCTGAGGTATTAATCTGTTACACCTTAATCTGTTACACCTTGTATATATTTTAAGACCTCACACAAATTATATGATGTATAATCATGCATTTTTCAGCCTTCAAATAATAATATATGACGTTTAACTAATCTTTTTTTGTAGTTTTCACTATAAGCCTGGATTTCTTCTTATACTATATTGATATTCAAGTCAATGAAGCTCAAGAGTTTTTGAACAACCATGGAGCATTGGAGATTTGTTTGAGTATGTAGTTTTGTATTTGTATAATATTGACACTAGTATCGCATGACTTATATACAAAAATTTTGTCTTCTAAAGACAGCATGGAGTCGCAGCCAAGCAGCCAGTGCAGGTTTATCCAGTCTTTACTAAAATGCTAAGCTTACTTCAATTACACATATGGATTAAATGATTTATTGATTTATTCTTTTTTGATATAATCAAGCATTCAGTCCTATTTAATAACGCATTTAGGATGTTGTTGGGGCTCCCGCGCTTTTGCAGCGCATCGGTGAAGTTTGCGGAGGCGCAAGTAGATTGCTTCAACACTACAATGCACAAGAGAGGCACATCGCTTGTGCGGCGAATACGAGGGAGCGCCAACAGTATGCTGGCCGTGCTCGCAGGAAGGCTGGATTGTGCATACATCACTCACTGTTGTAGGTTGCACTTTATATGCAGGGACTGAACATATGTATTTATAGAGTATTTATTGACAATTTTCTCATTTTAATTTTTGAATTTTAATAATAATTGTTGAATTGAATGAATGTTGAATTTTATTTTAATTGTGACTGACATGTAATTGATAATTTGTATGAGTCTTATGATACTTGAGAATAAATGAATTGAATTGAATTAAAGAAACAACATTCCCAAGAATATATATATGTGGGCTATTTAGACCAATCAGTCATCAAATTATTAAGTAGATATTGAAAGCAACTGCTGCTTTAGAAAACTACGTCAACTTCGATGTGTGAAGGCTAGGTACATTTAATATTTATCAACACAAACTGTCTTTATAGATTTTTGAACACAAAAAACTTTTTTTTTTTCAGTAGTATTTAGACGAAATCGTGTTCTTATAAATCTATTGAATGTTACATTGCCATGATTGCGTAATAAATCAGAATTATCTATCAATCAAGTTCGTATTATCAGCAAAACCTCGACAAGCAGACTTGATAAAAAAAAAAAACAAAAATCTACGTAAGCTGGTGACTTACCCTAGTCGATGGATCAGGCGTCTGGCAGAGAGCCTCAATCTCCTGCGGCGAAATTCCTTCATGGGCCATCGTTCTAATAAGAAAAAAACATAATATATTTTACCTAGCATACAAGGTAGAACTTAACCTAAAAACACCTTTGATTTCGGTCAAAAACGAATTGATTTTGGTAAAATTAATCCTTCAACCATATGTAAGGGACAGCACTTACGTTTTTTGTAGCTTAGTTTCGTTATAAAATTCCAAAAAGGGCAAAAAAATGTTCAATAACACCTAACTACAACAAACGTTAGGAGTACGATTGACGTCTGCCAAAAAAATTATTGCCAGCCGAGCGAGCGAGACAGCGGCGAGTGGCTACTGGCCAGTGTAATTTTTAAATAATGTAGTGAACTTGTAAGCGATATACAGCTTTGAAAAGAAATTATTAAGGTTTAAATTTACAGAATGTAGTACAATCGACAGGGATTGTTTGATTCCGAATTGTTGGATTCATTTTAGGTGCGTTTCGTTAGACGCAGTAGGCGCCGTATTTATCACGTTCATTCATGAATTCATGATTATTTTAGATTTATTTGGGAGTCAAAATATTAGAAGTGAAAATCATGGTATATTGAAAATTCTTTATTATCATTTATTCCTAAGATAAAACTTTTCATACAAATATCTAAGTTCTTCCATCCACACAATATCTCGTTCCACCGATGTAGTTAAGCATTCGTATGCTGAAACCATGCGTACATTTTTATCATCTAAAAAAATATCTCCAATAACACTCAAATGATCACCTTCTGTAAAATTAAAAGGTTTTTTCGCAATACGGTCCAACAGTGTAGACATAATGTCGACGTTGTCATTGCCTGATTTCGTCGCTTCAGAAAAACCGTGATATAAATCTTTCAAAATGGCCGGTGATGTATTTATATTACTTTTTGAGCTATCGTAATAAATTTGAACTGATCCCGTAGCGTCGGAGACCTCCATATTCGTTGTGTTGGTTGATGTATTGTAAATAGATGTAATTACGCCGTGTATCATGATATTCTTAAATGTCAGACCGAATAATTCGTAGATGTATTTGTTTTCTGTATTTTTGGCGCGAAATAAATCTTGAATGTAAATTTTCAAAGGACTTTCTTGAAAATTGTTCATTGTAACTTTCTTATAACACTTCACGACATTCATAAACTAGGTTATACAGGATTATTTTTTCTTTTTGTTGTAAAATAAACCTTATGGTTTATTTTGTTTACTTACATTACATGACATGACGTTGACGTCTGCCTGTATGGTGGCCTTGACTAGTCATGCGTCCGATATATCAAAACGAATTCAAAATCAGATTTCAAACACAAATCGATTCGTATCGATTTCTCAAACTTGAAAATCTGATTTTAAAATCTACCTAGCCGAACCAAACGCTAACGATCTACCACCAAACGAATCGACGCAATCGAAATCCAAACGCAAACTTGCCAGTTTGCGTTTGGTTGGATTTCGTTAGAAATTCGCTTTCTCTCTAACTAAGCGTAACATAGCGGAGTAAAAAGGATAGCGCGAATTTTGTGATTTAGATTTCGGTTTTCGGAAATCTAACAGACATTATAATGCGATCAATATCATCTTTACTGCCAAGTATTTAAAGACTACATTTTCGAGATTATACGTTGATGTATTTTGGTTTATGCTTCAATGTTTCTTGGAACTAAAAAGAATGTATATACCTAATGTTTGTTTACGTAATTTCAACTAAATACTAATACATATTTGACCTCGGTGACAAGTGCGCGCTTCGCATCGTAATTAAGATAAGTGAATTGCATAACTGCCGATTTTTTATTACCTACGTATTTATTTAGAGTGGTGTCGTTTTTAGAGTAAAGATAATAGACAATAATAATTACCTATTTAGTGAATTGTATATATTGCTATACTTGCGTTTTTAAATGCAAATCTAGATCCAACAGGGATTAAAAAAAAAAAAGAATATTAAAAAAAAACAGAAATTATTGTAAAAATACCGATTTTTAAATGCGCTGGAAAAGTTTTACGCGTAATCTTAAATAAAACTTTTCTGCTAGTCCTAAGCCTAGATTAAAGCATGAAGGAAAATCGCGCAATCTCTATCTGATTCCAACGAAATCTAAGTACGCAAGCGAATTGGCGTGGCTAGATCGATTTTGAAATCTGAAATCGGATAAATATCAGTTTGCGTTCAAAACCAAAAACGCCCATGTCTAGCCTTGACCATAGATGTAGAATATTTTTCTACATCTATGGCCTTGACAGTTGACATTAGGGATGGCAATCTGATGACGATTGAATGAATCGATTTCTTTGACTAAATAAATTGAAGTATAAATTGATTCTTAGTACTGAATTGATATTACAAACTAGAAAATAAAATCGAAAAAAAAATAAAATAAAAAGATACATGTATCTTCAAAAAAAAAAATGCGTATTTTCATTTTTTTTTTTTTTATTTAAAATAAGTTCGCGTTTGACCACCATCTCACCTGATGGCAAGTGATGATGATGATGATGATTACTTAAAACTCGCTAAATGGATTTGCAATTAATTTACTTCAATGTTGTTCAGCGTTTAAAATAGTAGTCTGTTTAGTTTTACCTATTCACATTGTGTGCATTGTTTTGATTTGTGAAAGCAAATAAAATTAGTTTTAAATTATAAAAGATTGTCAATTGGTGCAGCCTTTTTTATTTTTTCTCTAACGAATTTATAATTAAATCAATAAAGAACGCTTCCTGAGGTTGATTGTTTTGAAATTGATTATTTGTGTATCGATATGTTAGAATATAAGCGAATCGATTTTGGATTCTATCGTTTTCAGAAAGAATCGCCATCACTGCGTGAAATGTGACAGCTTTCAAAAAGTAATTGACGTTTTTGGAATCGTTCAAGAAGTTTGAAAGAATAGAACAGAATCTTACTATCCTTGTGGCGTATTTTACTTTTAAAAAATAAGTTTTCATTCATTAAATGCATGCGTGAAGATGTTTATAAAATTAGAAAAGTTCTTAAATTAATTCAAAATACCTATCTGTAAATAATTACGTTTTTGTTTATTTCGTAAAATACAATAATGTAGAAAGATGGACGGTCGGTATTTAAAAAAATCTTGGTGGTTACATAAGATGATTGCCCAGTTGTGGAATGACAACACAAACAAACATACAAATATCTGCAGATGAAAAAAAAAACATTAAATTTTTTTTTTAGTAGCAAATTTAACTAAATACCTTTTTAAACTGGTATTTTACTCAATCATCCTCAATCGTATTATAAGTATTTAAAATAATGAAAATAAAGAGAAATAATAATTGAGGAAATCCGCAGACAAGAGCTTGTCGCCAAAGAAACGAGAGTCTGACGTCACAAGTCAATTAATTCCTCCTACCCCGCTTCCGTGATCCGGTTGTTTTGAAAATAATTGGCAAACACAAATAAAACGAGTAATCGAAGATCGACTGGCTTGTTTCAACTGAGGGAAAAATCAAGTGCCTGATATTTGTATGTTTCATTGAGTATTTATTGTACAATTGCGAGTTACTCGTAACAATATCATTGGAACTTGAAGTACCTAGCAAACCGTTTATTTGGCTTGTTGGGTGGGAAAGTTTATTTTAATCGACGGAAAAAGTAGCTTGTGTCACTCTTCAGATCCTGACGTCAAAAAAAGACATACAAACAAACACTTTTCACATGATTATAATATTACAGTATCTATAGATTAGGTACCAGGAGTAATAAATAGTATAAATGATAATGATAAAAATGATCTTTATTTTGCAAATTGGTAATTAATATTCATAAATAATTGACTAAGTACCCTGAGAAGAAACAGCGAAACAAACTCAGGGGTCCTTGTTGCAGAATTGTTAGAAAGAGTTACCGCGGACTCGGAACACGAAGGGTAAATGATGGAACACGGATGGGTTTTAGTCAGTAAAAGTCTGACACACCGTCCCGCTTCGCCAAGATCGGGAGGTACCTAGTCATTGGATGATTTCTCATCTTTAAAAAGGGGGTCGTTGGGTTATCGGGTTACAAACTTTCTCTTGGTGTTTACCTACTATTTAAGTACCTGGGACCGAATTTCATAATTCATAAAATGGCATATCATGTTATTAATTGCTTTTAGCTAAAAAAAATTGTTGGTAGGCTCGCGTCTGACCATCTCACCTGATGGTAAGCGATGATGTGGTCCAAGATGAAGCACGCTTGTCTAGAAGTACCTAACCTATTCACTTATGACTTAGACCCCAAGGTTATAGTTTCCGATAATTCGGCACTGTTGCAAGTACTTACCATGATCTTATATCAAAATTTCATAGGAAAAAAACACTTTTATCACCAATTACAATCCAAAAACCGCTCATTTACTTTTACTAAAACTCGCTGGTGCGAGCTTTGAGGCTTAGTAAGATGGAGTTAAATTATTTTTATAATACTCATATTTGAAGGGATGTTTTAGTAGCTGTTTGGATTCAATGGCTTGTTGTACAGTTTAGTGTTGTAAAATTAATAGTAGGTAGGTAGCTCCGAAAACAAAAGAGTTTGGAGTCACCCCCCTGTGTAAAAAGGGTTGGCACCGTTGGTTGTCACGTTTTATTTTTCACGGTTATCAATTCGCCGTGTATATATATTTTTTTCTTTTTTATGTATGATCAATTATTGATCACCTATTAATCGAAGACGGCTGAACCGATTTGGAAAATTATTTTTTTGTTTGAAAGGTATACTTCGAAATTGGTCCCATTGTCACCAAGTCAGGATCTGATGATGGGATTTTTTTAAAATTGAATATAGGTTCTCGTTTGACCACTATCTCACTTGATGGTAAGTGATGATGTGATCGAAGATGGAGCACGCTTACCTAAAAGTAACCTATTCACTCTGGACTTAAAGACTCCTAGGTTGTAGCTGTCGGGAAACACAGACTCCGGCAGGGAATTCCACTCCTTAGCCGTCCGCACAATGAAGGTATTTCCAAAACGTTTTGTGCGTATGGGTGGGATGTCCACCACGTAACGATGGCGCTTGGCCATCCTGGAGAAATCGAGGGAACTCTTCAAATATTATAGGCACACCTATAGTGATTTGAATGTTTTTTATAGTAACTTGTGTAGTTGCATTCGACAAGCACATTTGTGAAGTGGACCTGATGATGAAGACCATAGATGGCCACTGAAACCACTCAATATATAAGTAGGAATAATAAGTATTTCATGTGTTCGGCTTCGATTACCTACTTGAATGTTCATGGCATTTTTTATTTGTTATACAGAATAAATTTTATTTCCGTATTTTTACGTGTCGATAACTTACTATTCGCAAGTGGCCGATTGTTTACCGGTACATTTAATGCACATTTAACTGAAAAACCAATGTATATCAACTCAATTTTGCAAGTGAATTATAAGTTTTCATAAAAATCATGGCGTCATTGTACTGTAGTCATAACCTGCAATTTGAGCTCTAATAACTCCCTTTTGAGAATCATAGCGCTAATTTTCACCCTTCTAACGCTTCCAGTGATTTTTGTTCCCCTAGTGCAACTCACAGCCACAAAAAGCTCCTATTTTCCTGTTTTTGAGGTTAAGTTTGTGATTTGTGAAATGTTGAGATTAATATTATAAGTATTAATTTTTAGTATTAAGTATTAATATTATAAACGTTATAAGATCTAGTTACGTACTTATTCGTTTAGCATCATTTTATTAAATGTTTTATAATAGTTACAAAAGCGGCTGTAAAATGACGAATGGATTGAGCCTGCAAGGAATGACTATTGCTACTAAAGGCCTTAGTTACACTGATGATTTTTTTGTAACTATAGTATGCATAAGAGTTTCTATTATTTCTATAATGAAACTTATAGTAGTATAATAGTGGTTACTATAACTATAACCTATACAAGTTACAATGGAAACTACTGTGCAGCTGTGAGTGGCAGAATAACCTTCGTAACTCTCATATAAAGGTGTAAGTGGTAAATGAGTTCTACCGTGGACTACTGTGAAGGCTAGGGTAGTATTTGATTCAGCTTATAGCACCTTAAGTAACTTTTATAACTATAGACGTTTACGGATGCAGATATGCAACTCTGAACTGCTTTTTGAACCCTTAAACCGCTATTTTACAGCCCAAAGTAACAAAATAGGCTGCTATTTCCACTAATGTGCTCGTTGGGGGTTATGTTATTAGCCTGCTACGCATTTTGGAACATAGTCCTTTTTTTAAGTATGAAATATCATCCAATGACTGCCTCCCGATCTGGGCGAAGCGGGAGGGTGTGTCAGACTTTTACTGACTAAAACCCATCCATGTTTTAGTCAGTAAAAGTCTGACACACCCTCCCATCCCTTATTTGTCCTTCGTGTTCCGTTCCGAGGCCACGGAACCTCTTTCTAACAATTCCGCAACAAGGACCCCTGAGTTTGTTTCGGTGTTCCTTCTCAGGGTAGTCAGTTATGAAACACCGGCCTCATTTACGAAAAAAAACTACCTACTTGTAAAAGTGGTATTTAATAACCAATTTGCAAAATAAAGATAACTTATCATTTATACCTAATATGTATTAGATACTCCTGGTTACGCACGGACTAGATGGGTCTTTGTGTTTAGCTTAGTCTTGTTCTGTTGACGGATAACCCCAACAATTCGCTCTCTTTCTGCAAAGTTTCCATGTTGATAAATAGGCATAATTTAGCTTGAAATAATTTCTACTGAGAATTTGATTCCATTGAACTAAAGAGTACAGAAATTACTAAAGTAATTATGATAGGTCACCGACCATAAATTTCCAGAGACAGTTCATTTATTTATTTATTTAAGAGAGACGATATAATATAAAATAAACAATATTGCAGCCCACTGCATTATCCGCGTATTATCAATGTAATATCGACGGTTGAAAGGCTAATTGATCTAAGCGACATTTTGTAAAACTTGCAGGAGGACGGATCAAAGTTATTTATTTTGAAAAAAAAATTCATAATTAAACAACCATTTGATAGACTTTTATTTATTTAATACAGTATATCTCTATTGAAGGAAGGAAGTTGTTTAAGTTATTACTGTTGAAAATTGTGTATTATTTTAGAAAATTTATGTTGGTTAGCCCAAAATGCATCAACTTTAGTTATTTTTTGAGAAAGGCAAAATGGTTCAAATGCCTACCGTAAATAAAATAGCTGAAAGTAAACTAGCTCAAGTTTTAACCTAGAATAAAATAAAACGAGAGAAATTGAATTTAGCGCCAAGTCAACTGACAGTTGAATATACCCAATGAACATAAGCAACATGATGGTGTTGCACCCGAGTGAAGTAGTTTGATGCAGATGCCCATTAGAGGTACTGCAGGATGAAACAAAATTAACCCTTACTAGCTTATAGTTGATATTGATGCTTAGGCTATCATAATTCAAAACATTTTTGTGTAGAGGTATCATTCAAGATGTTGGTGCAATATGTTTTGGAACAAGGTATTAGGATAAGGTGGTATATCATCCTAAGCCTAGGTAGTAGTATCACCAATTACGGAAGCCAGAGAGGCGGAGTTGTACAAGGAGTACAGAGCAGCGAAGACCGTCCTCAAAGAAGGAATCCGGCGGGCCAAAGATCTGGCCCGCAAGGAGATGTTGGGGACTCTTAATCGGGACCCGTGGGAACGTCCATAGAAAATGGTGCGGGACAAACTCCGCACCTGGGCTCCCCCACTGACACAGTCTCCGGCCCCAATTAGTAGAGGACGTGGTGAGCACTCTGTTCCCCTCGCGAGGTGGGCATACTCCCCCGGCCATGGCTCCGCCACTTGCGGTGCCCGACGCGGGCCACAGTGACGACAACGCTCCAGAAGTGACCGAGGTAGACCTGAGAGTGGCGGTACGCGGGCTGAATGCCAAAAATACCGCCCCGGGACCCGACGGCTTCCCTGGCAAAGCCTGGGTCCTGGCCTTGGAGCCTCTCGAGCCTCAACTGTTAGGGTTCTTTAACGCATATTTGGAGAGGGACCAGTTCCCGCTTCGTTGGAAGACAGGAAAACTGGTCCTAATCAAGAAACCGGGGCGCTCTGGGTGCCATATTGGCCTATAGTTATTGCAAACTGCCTCGTTGGCCGGATCTTGCGGATAGGCAAATTGGTTTCCGCAAGGGGCGCTCGACGCTCGTGTGAGGGCTCTCTCGACATGGCCAATGCCTTTAACACCCTGCCCTGGAGTTGCATACGGGAGGCACTCCGGTATTACCGGATGCCAACCTACCTCTGTCGTGTGGTTGAGGCCTACCTGACGGACAGGGCCGTTATCTACTCTGGTCACCAAGGAGAGTGGAACCGACGAGAGATGTCATGCGGTGTCCCACAGGGATCAAATGTGGGGCCACCCTTGTGGAACATCAGTTACGACTGGGTGTTGCGCGCCAACCTTCCTACAGGCGTCAGCGTAGTCTGCTACACTGACGACACGCTGGTCCTGGCGCATAGAAGGTCGCACCAGGCGGCGGCCGAAGTGGCGATGCGAAGGGTTGCGACGGTCGTAGAAATGATCTGACAACTGGGACTCGAGGTGGCTCTGCACAAGTCCGAGGCCATGTGTTTTCATGGCCGTCGGAACGCGCCACCTTCGGGTTCCCAAATAACGGTAGGAGGGGTTCGCATCGGCGTCAAGACGACGATGAAGTACCTGGGACTTGTCCTCGACAGCCGGTGGAACTTCATCGAACACTTCCGACGTTTGGCTCCAAGACTGGACCAGGCGGGGGCTGCACTCAAGCGGCTCTTACCCAATCTAGGGACGCCAAACGCCTCCTGCCGAAGGCTATATGCGGGGATTGTGCGGTCCATGGCCCTCTATGGGGCCCCTCTGTGTTCGCTGAGTCCGCTGCGGCGATCAGCTCACCAGCTGGTCGCGTCTCAGAGGGTCATAGCTATCCGGATGATCCGGGGATACCGCACGATCTCTGGGGAGACGACAAACCTCCTTGCCGGATTGCTGCCGTGGGATCTGGAGGTGGAGCCCCCGCGCACGTGCATGATTGGCGCGTGGATGTACTAAGCCGGGGTGAAACTCCGCTACCGCGGCAAGTCGCGGCTCAGTGGATAGAGCTCCGGTGCGATCTCACGGCAGCATGGAAAGAGCAGCTGTCGCAACCGAAGGCTGGGCACGCCGCAAACGCGGCTATAAGTCCCGTTCCACCTGGCGCAGGTGCTGACCGGACATGGCTGTTTCGGGATATACTTGTTTCGGATACAGCGGGAGGACACGCCCGGGTGTCGTCATTGTGAGGGTTACCTGGAGGACACGGTGGAGCATACGGTCGAGGTGTGCCCTGCTTGGGCGGAGCATCGTCGTGTCCTCGTAGAGGCAGTCGGCGGCTGAGACCTCTCGCGCCCTGCTCTGGTTCAGACCATGGTGCAGAGCGAGAGGGAATGGGATGCAGTCGCCTCCTTCCCTCTTCCTTCTCGCCCCAGCCGCTGTGGGAGACGCCCCGGGCGTCGGGGATCTCTAGCCGATTTCCTGCCACCGTAGGCGTGGGCCTGCAGACGGCGAGCAGGGTCGCTCACCGTCCGGTAAGGACCAGGCTCGGGTCGGTGGCACGTCGTGTTCAAAGAGCTGTCAACGCCAGTGACGGGCCATTGCCTGCCGGGGTTTGCGGGAAAGTTCTATCGAGATACCGCGGCCTCGGAACTTTAGGGCAGCCGAAGGAACAGGTGGGTTTTTAGTCAGTAGAAGTCTGACAGAGCCTTCCGCTTAACCCAGAGCGGAAGAAGTCATTCGATGATTTTCACACCCAGAAAAAAAAGGTATTAGTATCACCACGGAATACATTGTACTTTAGTATCACTTTCCAAATAAAACAACAAATAAATTGTTATTAGTTAGTGTTACTCAAAATAGCCGAAGTGACATTACTGATTATCCTTAATAGACGCTTAATGGATCAAGAGACATAGTTAATTAATATAACTTAAGGCAAAATGGTTCAAGTAACACAACAAAATTTGCTGATTCTGAATATGTATATAACTCAATATCGCAAAAAATGTCGCTTAGATCAATTAGCCTTTCAACCGTCGATATACACAATAAATGCCGCTAGATAAGCAATTGAAATATTCATTAATATTATAACATTAAAATTGAAACATTATAAATTAAAATGATTAAAAACAAAATTTAGAACACAAAATAAATCATAAAAACAAAAATAGAATAAAAATTGATAATAAAATAATCTAAGTTTGAAAAGTTAAAAGGATTCTTAGCTTCGGACACTGTCAAGTATCAACATTCTTATAAAACCGACATGTTAATATATCATAACGGCAACATTTTCCGACTACTCACATATTACATTTACTTACATAGCAACCCTAACTAGAGGTGCCACCCGACGCGGCAATTATGCAAACTGCGCCCGTCTGCGCTCGCTTATTTGTAGTGTTTTCCCCGGCGAATAGAGGTGGGACATATCGATGGATAATTGAGACGTAATTGATTTTGGATTGGTTGACACGGTTATGTTCGTCGTGTGGCGGTTGTGGGATGCCCAACCGATTTTTACGAATGGCGTTTGATTAATAATGTTATGAACTCGATTTGGTTCTATTTTTGTTCCTGTGAGTTCACAGGAACGGTTATCAAATTCGATAAGAATAGCACTAGTTGTTTTTAGTAAAAGTAGTTGCTTTTTCAACTGAGTAGTTGAAACACGTAGTAAAATAGATTGATTTGTGAAAATATAAAAATATGAAAGACGAGGCAATATAGGTAATTCATTGAGATGCAGGACTGAACAATCATGTGAATATTTGTATAGGTAGTTACTCTCTAGATTTGAGAACGCTCTTCATTGAATGTAAAGACGATGTTATTATTTTAATATCTTTAATATTTCGACAGTTCAGTCTTCATTATTTGTTCGTCAGCATACAATGCAATACCTACTTAATTAAAATGGATTTAATGATTGCTTTAATTTGATTTTTAAAGTTTTCGCAAAAGTACATTGAATGGTCGAGAGATAGATATTATTTAGACAATGGTATTACATTTTCTCTTGCTAGAAAATTATAAAGTACTATCATGTTAGTTTTCGTAGTATTCGCAGATCGGTGGGATTCCCCTATACTGCAGAGATGGGTGCAGCTCCGAACAGTATTGTTATGCTATTACTGTATTTACTAACACTAGATATTAAGTAATATTGTTTTGATTTATTGACTTTATCTGAAATAAAAGTCTCTTTATTATTAAACTCTTTATTCAACTTAGTACTCAAAAGAAATACTTCTTTTTCAATAATGATATAAATTAAAATTTGAACGCAAGTTTCTAGAGTGGGATCCATTGTACCGGTGTTTAGGTTATTATTAGAGATGAACCGAATGTAGGTTCAACCGAATACGAATGTTTGGCCGAATAATAGGTCCAAAATGTACCGAACTGAATATTTGGCCGAATCATTCGGTTCAATTCTGTGCAAAATTCACCGACTTAAAAAGAACTTAATTGGATTAAAACTATATTTTTAATATTGCTAATTAATATTTGTTACTCAAGGTTTTTTTATTTAGCGTATATAGACATTTATTTACAAAAAAAACTAAATTTGATTATAAACATATTTTAATAATTGTGTCGGTTCCTAAAGATAGTCGTTATTATATTAAATTAAAAAAAAACTGAAAAAATATTACTCAAAGCAGTGTTCTTAAAATTGTTAATTATGTTAAAATTTTAATTTCAATTGATTTTTAAAATTAATCTTTTTTATTTTGTCACCTAATTAATTAGTACTAAAAGTAGTGATTCTTTCATTTATAAAAAACTATGTACAATTTTCCGAAAAAAAACACACTTATTTAGTAATTAGTTAACCTTACTGTTTAATAAAATGTTATTTTTTGAAATATTAACACTAATTTAAATATCCTTTTTTTTCTAATTCTTCAATTAAATATTTATTGTAATTATTCGTAAAATCAACCGAATATTCGGCCGAATACGAACATGAAAAATGCCGAATGTACCGAATACGAATATTCGGCCGAACATTCGGCGCATCTCTAGTTATTATTATTATAAAATAAAATTAATTTATTCAGCAATTACACACATGCACGCACACACAATCTTCTACATTTTTTTTTCTAAAAGTAATTTGTACGTGTCTTACATAATAAAATGTAACGAAGGAGGCTGGACCTCACAACACAGAGTATCCTAGTGTGTGGTTTAGTGTAAAATTTTATCTTATCTGAAATTATATCTTTTTTGAAGTAAGATAAATAAATAATTTTCCAAAAGTATCGACATAGCGTGTCCCCCCTAGCCACTCTCATCATCGATGCGTCTATAGCGAGAGCGTCGCATTGGAATCGTCTGCTTATGCCCTTCACTATCGGGCTTATCGACAACCTTATTAAAGTACACTGTTTTTGTTTTACACAAAATAGCTTATTAAAAACTTAAAAGTTTCATCGGAAAAGGTGATTGTTGTTTTTACTCTATGATGGGTATTTTTAAGCTTTTTGTGTATACGGATTTAAAGGCTGCGATATGACCTTCTATATATAGTAACTAGCTGTGCCCCGCGGTTTCACCCGCGTATAATCCTACTACTAGACATTATTAACGCGAAAAACTCTGAATATTGATGAATAGATGGTAACATTTTAGTAATCCTATCGAATTTGCATATGGATAGAGAATCGCGAAGTAAATATAGTTGTTAATGATATTATTAAAAATAGATTTAGAGTATTTTGGTTTTATATACAATTATACAATACAATAGGTATATATTATTATAAAGCGGAAAAATTTGTTTGTTTGTTTGAACGCGCTAATCTTCGAAAGTAATGGGTGGATTTCAAAAATTCTTTCTGATTATGATAGTTAGTTTCATGACGAAGACTATAGGCTATCTAGCATTACGCTACTGCTCTCAGTTTTCCTAAAATAAGGGTATGAGTGAAGTAATTTGGAAGAAAATACGCCGCCGGTAAATGACTAAAATAGACAATTTGTTGTCTTGATGATGAGACTATTTTCGAACGTAAGTATTAATACGGCTGCATAATAATAATACTACTATATAAATAATAAAAATACTACAATGTCATGCCAAATTTTTTTGATATTTTCTTTACATAATTTGCCTTATTGTGGATTATTCATAAAAGTTAGATATGTAGAACCATGGACTTTTTTTTAGATCTACATAAACCCTACATTTTTGTAGTACTTGATCTTGTGGTAAATCTCAGCATTTCGCCAGTGCACGCGATTATACTAATTTACCGGCGTATTTACTCGCTGATAAGATAATTCTATCGGTGAAAGAAATGTTTGAGTTCCGTCCAATAGTTTTTGAGTTTATCCATTACATCTGCTCAGCTCTTCAGGAATCGAACCCAAAACCTTATGCTCAGCAGTCATGCTTGCAACCACTAAGCCAACGAGGAAGTTCATCCATTACACACAAACAAAAGAAAACAATATTTATCTCTTTGGAATATAAGTGTCGATAGATCGGTGCTTCATCTCAGTGTAGTCAGCTAGGAATCACTGGCCGGATCGGTGGCGGCGACCTCTCTCGCCCATCCCTGGTTCCTCCTTCTACACGCAGTCATGCTAGCAAGGGAGGAGGCTGAATGCATGAGGGAGAGACAACTTTCTTCCTCACGCCCAGACGCCGCGGGAGACGGGGTTCGCAAGCCGATCTCCGATTTCGTAGGCGCGGGATTATGGGCGGCAAGCAGGGGTAGCTCACCGTCCGGTAAGGACCAGGCCCGGGTCTACACGCGCCTAAAGAGCTGTCAGCACGAGATACCAGAGACCCTCGGATACTTACTTTATAACTTTATTAATGCCCGAACTTGGAATGTACCTTTATCCTGCTGGGGTAAGAGTCCAGGTCCAGAGAGTGAGTGGTAATTACGCGGCCCCGGAATGCAAGGGAATTTGAAGGAACAGGATGGGTTTTTAGTCAGTAGAAGTCTGACACTCCCTTCCACCAGAGTGAGAGGAGTAATTTGATGATTTTCCCACCGAAAAAAAGAAAACACCGGCCTTATTTAGTTTAAATGAACTACAAAAATGTATGTATAAAAGTGTTTATTCTAAACAATTTACATAGTAAATATCATTTATTAGATATCACGAACATTCTGGAGCCTTAATCAACTCCAAATATCGCTGCATATTGCTTAAACTTACCTATAAATGTTATTACAAAGCCCGCTACTGTAGAATTGCCTATTTTGGAGCCGTGGCCTAACATAAATCTAATATTCTGGGAATTAATTCTCTAGCTATTACGTATTATAATTAGAAGCACTGTTATTTTTTATATAAAAATTGTACCTAGTATTTTGCTATTGAAATTATGATGTTTAGTTTGCAAATTGGTTGTAATAATTGGTTGTTATAATTATTTTAAAAAATTAAACAAGATGTTTTTAGGGTTCCGTATCCGAAGGGTAAAAACGAGACCCTATTACGAAGGCTCCGCTGTCTGTCTGTCTGTCATCAGGCTGTATCTCATGAACCGTGATAGCTAGACAGTTAAAATTTTGACAGATGATGTATTTCTGAGAAAAAACATCGATACAAACTCGGAGTTCAACGTCTCTATTGAAGTCCATACATTGGGCTCTGATTACATCATACGAGAACTATGTTAGATTTGAGCAGCCCTGCCAAAACAGTGCTAGCATTTGTCAGTTATTGAGTTGCTCAACTTAGAACTTGAAGGAGCTCGACCGATTTGACGAACAATACCAAAGTATGGACTTTTAGTTACGCCGTATAAAGTACTCATACTGCCAGATAGTACGGTACGGTTTTGATGGAATCATTGATTCATGGAGCTAAATTGTTTGTCTAGTTATAGTCTAGCTTTAGTTGGATTGGATAGTTTAAGATATCATACTAATGCACCATTTTTTTTAAATTACGTATGAGCCCGTTCTTGACTTCGATCACACCTGGGGCCATACCATGACATGTTAAAGCGAGAGTCGTTCGAGCGAGAAAGCGGGATGAAGCTATGCACGCTATATAGCTCCATCTCTCTTTCTCGCTCGAACGACTCTCGCTTTAACACGTCATGGTATGGCCCCTGATGGTAAGTGTAAGATGAGGTCTACGATCGAACGAGCGAGCCCAGAAAATGCCTAATCACTCTTGCTTTAAAGGCTGACGGGTCATATGTGGCAGGGAACACAGAAGCCGGCAGAGAGTTCCACACCTTGGCAGTGTGCACAATGAATGCTGAAGAAAAGCGCTTAGTACGACAAGACGGTATATTATATCGACCAAGTGTGGATGGTATCCTGCCGTACGTCTGGTAGACCGGTAGTGAAAGGGGGATGAAAGGATTAGGTCGTGGAGCTTGAAGTAGTAGGAGTTAAAGTACAATCTGTAGAAGATTCATTCTATCAAAGCCAGCTTTTTTTAATGTGTCACCATATCGCACACCTAGATCTAAAGAGAGCTAACTCAAAAATCTCAATTTTTGAGTTATACATACCATCGAATTCCTTACGTAATAAGGAATTCGATGGTATGTATAACTCAAAAATTGAGATTTTTGAGTTAGCTTATTTTAGGTAAGAAAACTCTTTGAATATATTTTTATTCGCGACTGCCCCTTTGGTCTAGTGGGCGCAAGTGTTGAGCATGAGGCCTCGGGTTCGATTACCGGTTCAGGCTATAAGTACTATTAGATTTTTCTATCCGAAATTTCTCAGTAGTAGCACGGAGTTTAGAAGTTGGCGGTGTGTTACCCTCGTGCTTAGGTAAGCACGTTAAGCTGTTCATCCCGGCTGTCATTTGGAGATCCTTGACAGTCATTATTGATAGTCAGAAGCAAAGAAATCGGACATAGGTCTTGCCAAGTGGGTATCTAATCTAGCGTTACTAAGCACTCTTCCAATGATTACTATTATACTCCTCTGATCGAGCTTCAACATAAATCGCTTTACAGTTAAATTTCTCAGTATCGGTAACCTTTCCATTGTACTAAATTAAATTAAATTAAATTAATCTTTATTTGGAACAAAAGTATGATTTTGAACGTATCTACAACGTGTAACGGAAATCCCATATCTATCCAAAAGTGCTGAAGACAACATCTGGTATGGAGTGTCTATGCACAGTTTCAGCACAAAATAACTGACTCAAATAATTGATAACAAATTATCAATTTTATATGTTTCTTGAATACCGATCATAACAAACGTGTCACAGCACTACGAGGGTCAATAACTTTCCACGTCACTTGCCAATAACACGACAATTCTCTTCGTTCTTCTTAATTTGAAAAATTCAGTCTCTAGTATCAATGTATAGAAATTTCAAATAAAGAATTTATTAGAAATTTCACGTGTAGCCTAGGATTACAAAACCCTTGCCATATCATTTGTTATCATCCAAAGAAGCCGTGCACTTCGTATGTATATACCCTTTAAATTACACGTTGTATAGGTACTAATTTATATGATAAATGCGAAAATTATTCTTGGGAAAAGAAGATGACAATTATTATTACTGGGATCCAGCAGGATACTAGCGTCAGGCACATTTTCCTAGCACATGCTGTTGAGCTGTACTACCTTTTGGTGGAACTTGGAGATATACACCACACAGATATTACATTACTAGGAACCCTTATAATTTTACCATGTCAGTATGTCCGTCCGTCAGTCCGCGGCTTAGCTCAGAAACTATTGTTACTAGAACGCTGAAATTTAGCATGGAATTTTATATTAATTACACCAACAAAGCAGTAAAATAAAATAATGAAAAACTTTTTTTATTGTTTAATAATATAAGAGTCGTATTCTGCTCGCTTTCGGACAAATTCCATTGAATAATATTTTGATCAAGTTCTCATTTGTGTAAAACAGAGTAGTTTATTTTTATTAGAGCATGGTACGGAACTCTCGATCAGCTTTGGCGTTTTGTAGTAAAGTACGGAACCCTAAACTGCGCGTCGCCCTACACTCGGCCGGTTTTTCTGTACTTTATTTCCTGTAATTTAACTTTTTGTTTGGTACGAATACGAATTGTTATTAATTAGTGTTGTATCGTCTATTGTCATATAAAAGCTTTATCTATCCATCTATTATATCAAACGCTGACGCTTACTAATTCTCGACAAAACTAACATTAAATTTTTAATAAAAGCTCAAAAAGAAAAATAATAATAATAAGCCCCCTAAATCCCTACCTTACGTCCGTGCTGAACACCAAGCCACGTGGGGGGCGGACATGCGTACTGTATAACTGTACAAAAACTTACGCGGCTAACAAGGCAAAGGTAACCCTTCATGGAGATGGACAATATGAGAAAGTATAATTTGCGGTCGCTTTATTCCACAACTTTCACACAACGCCATCTAGTCCCAAACTAAGCAGAGCTTGTGGTATGAGTACTAGACAACTGATAAACATACATATATATTTCTGAATACATACATATTATAGATAAATTACACCCAGACAAAGAACAAATGATCGTGCTCATCACACAAACATTTGTCCTGGGTGGGAATTAGGGTTGCCACCCGTACTTTATAATAAAGTATTGTATGTTATTTCAGGTAATTGTACTCTATACTTTATGAGAACAATAAAGTACACGAAAATACTTTATTTCGCATAATTTGATTTCTTTGCGATTTTGAAAAGTTTAGTCGTAATAAACAAAGCGTCGCTGAATTTGATAAAAAAAAATTAATAATTACATACTTTAAATATATAATTACTTTAATTTAAATATAGACTGTAAAGATGCTGTGCAATTGTTTAGTAGAGATACTAATTTGGTACAAACTGGAAAAAGTAATGAAAAATATGTTTTTAAACATAACTAGCTACCCACCCCGGCTTCGCCTGGGTGCAATTTTTCTTTCGGTATCATACAGTTTTCTTTCCAAACCCTATCCAGACAATTAACACAAAAAAATAGTCAAATAAATGCAGCTGTTCTGAACTAATGCGTTTACGTACATATAGATTCGGCAATTAAATTTTAGCAAGTAACCTGCCCTGGCTTCGCACGCGTTCTTTACAGAAAATATAAAATAGCCTATGTTACTCCGAGAAGATGTAGCTTTCGGTAAAATTGGTTGAGTAGTTTTTGAGTTAAATCGTAACAAACAAAAAATCAATCATCTTTCCTCGTTATACATAATATTAATTTAGATGATTAGGATTAATACCGTATTTGTGTAAATACCTTTTTAACCGACTTCTAAAAAAGGAGGAGGTTCTCAATTCGGATGTTTGTATTTTTTTTTAATTTAATGTTTGTTCAGGCATAGCTCCGTCGCTTGCCAACCGATTTGAAAACATATTTTTTTGTTAGAAAGGGTATACTTTCCAAATGGTCAAAGATCATCGAAATCGGACAAGCTGTTTCTGAAAAATCAATAAAAGTCTAAAAAAACATATTTACATTGATGATCTTTTCGATTACTCTGCATTGCGTTTTTTGTTCGCGCATAACTCCGTCATTTACGAACCGATTTAGAAAATTCTTTTTAACAGACTTTAGAGAAAAGAGCAGGTTCTGAGTTTGCCTTGAACTCTTTTTTTTATTTTTTATGTATGTTACCTCATATCTCGAAGACGGCTGGACCGATTTGGAAAATTCTTTTTTATTTTGTAAAGGTATATTTTTAGTTGGTCCCATTGTCATCACGTTAGGATCCGATGATGGAATCATGGAGAAACCGAGGGAACTCTTTCAATGTTATAGGCACACCTATAGCGTTTCGGGTATTTCTTATAGTAACTTGTGCAGTTGCTTTTGAAAAGCACCATTTGGGGAAGTGGAACTGATGATGAAGACCACAGATAGCCACCAAAACTACTCAATAATGAGTATTGAGTGGATTGCGATTCGATTACTTGAATATGGATGTTAAGTACTTTATGCTCGTCACAATGCATATAGTGAAGTAGAGCTGATGGTGAAATACCAGGAGAACTCCTCAAAAATTAACGGCTCTGCATTGGGAAAAGCAATATTTTGTAAAAGGTGATAACTAGTTGACATTTTGGCTTTTGTAACTAGATTAATAATTACAAACCGACCCACTAAAATGCGTGAAAATAAAAACTTTTTTGCAAAAAATAAAACCGACTTCTATATCAGTAGTATTGTAGTAGTATGTAGTCGGTGTTATTGGTTTTGTATTTTCTTTTTTTTTCACACCGCCTTCCGAAATTAAAATTATTTTTGGCTTTGTAGTGTTTTGATATAGAAGTCGGTTTTATTTTTTGCAAAAAAGTTTTTATACATTACCGCTTTATAATTACCAATTTTTTAAAGTATTAAAATGGACATAGGTAGGATGTTTATGTTTAACATTTAGACATATGCCATCGCGGACTTTGCTATAGGCATATATAAGATACACAATTCCACCATACATTGATATACTACATAAACTTTCGGACTCCCCGGCACGGAAGCGAGGCGCCCGGTCAAATCACGGCGACACGAAATTAATTTCGTTGTACATTATTTTGATTTTGCAATATTTCCTGAGGTATTCATTTAATTTGCATGGTGTATAGGAAAAATTAATATTCATGAAATGCTCAAGCCAACTAACGTATTTAAAATGATAAGGATTAATACAGTATTTGTGTAAATAGCTTTCCAATTACCGCTTTATAATTGCCCATTTAAGACCCTTTAAGTACAGTGTACAGTACTGTAGTACATTATTTTGATCTATCTCGTACGGTTCAGCCAGCGTTTGCAATATAAACGCAATAAATATTTATTAAAATATCACATTAGAAAAAATATAAAATTATCAGTTTCTACTATATTATGCATGTATTATACATATAAATCTTCCTCTTGAATCACTCTATCTATTAAAAAACGTTAGTTTTAAAGATCTAAGCATACATAGGGACAGACAGCGGAAAGCGACTTTGAAAATAAATAGTACTTTATTTTGATGCTATGTACTTTTTTTCTCGCCCATTTTAACCAATGTACTTTAACTGCACAAAAAAAAGGTGGCAACCCTAGTGGGAATCGAACCCACGACCTTGCGCATAGCAGTCAGGGCCACTGACCACTATACCAACAGGCCAGTCAAAATAAAATAGGCCAAGTGCGAGTCAGACTCGCCCATGAAGGGTTCCGTAGTAACTATAATAATATAATATAATATGTATATTTATTTGACGAAAAATACCTTACAAATTTCTTAAAACTAGCTTATTTACACTTTTTACAACTACGCTAGATAACTTTGTTTTTCATAGTGTTTGTACGAATTACAAAGTTATTTGGTAGTTAGTTTTTTATTTGCGATTTTAGAAAATATGCCGTATCTCAAACACTGCTGACCCGATCTCATTCAAACTAATTTTGGTTGAAAGTTTACATTAAGATCTACAGACATATATTTTTTTTTTTAGATTATTCACTCCACTATTATAGAAGTTAGAGGGGGGGCGGGCGATACAGTTTACCACTTTGGAAGCTTATATCTTTTAAACGATTGACTTTAAGAAAAAGTGGTTTTAGAAAACCCTATGTCCTTTTTAAGACCTGTCTATAAATACCACACACGCATAGGTTTAAATATTTTCAGTTTTAGTTCCATGTATGGGGAGCCCCCCTTTATTTTAAATGGTTTTTAATTTTTTTCTTAAAATCGGAAAGCGGTTCATAGAATACATTTACCTGCCAACTTTCACATGTATAGTCCTAATAGTTTTGGAATAAAATAGCTGTGACAGACGGACGGACAGACAGACAGACAGACAGACAGACGGACAGACGTGACGAAACTATAAGGGTTCCATTTTTTGCCATTCGGCTACGGAACCCTAAAAAGGTACCAGTTCTTATTCACCGAATGGGAAACTCGTTGAAAGTAAAGTAATACCGGATAGCATCCATAAAACGTATCCCTTGAATACCTAACTCCTTTTTAGTACTTTTAAATCCACTGGCTATAATTTTCCGCGCTCTGAACTGAATGGAAATGAGGATATGTGTGCATAGGGTACCTGGGATCTGATGGTGCTTTGGAGGTTTATGTACCGGTACGGTATGTTACTTACTTATAACTTTTTGTATGTACGAAAGTAGAATATACAACGTGTAACGGAAACCCCATATCTATCCAAAAGGACTGAAGACAACACCTGGTATGGAGTCTCTATGCAAAGTTTCAGCTCAAAATAAGTGACTCACAGAATTGACCCCAAATTATTGGTTTCATATGTTTCTTGAATAACAGTAATAAAAAACGTGTCACAGCACTATGAGGGTCATCACTTTCCACGTCACTTGCCAATAAAACGATAATTCTCTTCGTTCTTCTTAATTTGAAAAATTCGGTCTTTGGTATCAATGTATTGAAATTTCTAATATGCTCCACACATGTACACATAGGATTAGAAAACCCTTGCGATATCGTTTATTATCATCCAAAGAAGCCGTGCACTTGGTATGTATATACCCTTTAAATTACACGTTGTAGATAGATAGACGGCGAGCAGGGTGTAGCTCACCGTCCGTTAAAGCCCGGGGTGGCACGACGCGTCGTGTTCCACGCGCGCCTTAAAGAGTCGTTAGCACCAAGGACCCATTAATCGGATTAAAAGGTTAACCGGTTAGACGTTTAACCCATTTGTTTGATTAACCTTTATACGGGTTAACCTGTATACTATAAAGGTTAATCTATAAAATATTGCTGATTAATCTGAATGAAAGAGACAGAACCTGTAAGTTGCACAATCTCGGCTGCGTCACGGTATCTTACGTCACACGCGGCTGAATGTTGCTCAGGTTTATTTGTCGCTCTTTTGTTGAATTTTGCACTTATTCAAAATTATGTGCGTAACCACGCACAGTGGAATGAAAATGTTTGGTAGGTAAGTGTATGGTGAACATTAAAAATTCAATGACAAAAGCAAATTGAGAAATGTAGGCAGGTAAGTAGGTAGGTGTCTTTTTAACCGACTTCAAAAAAAGGAGGTTTACAATTCGTCTTGAACTTTTTTTTTTTATGTATGTTACCTCATAACTCGGAGACGGCTGGACCGATTTGAAAAATTCTTTTTGCGTTTGAATGGGTATACTTTCTAGTTGGTCCCATTGTTACGAAATCAGGATCTGATGATGGGATCCTGGAGAAATCGAGGGAACTCTTCAAATATTATAGGCACACCAATAGCGTTTTGGGTATTTCTTATAGTACCTTGAGCAGTTGCTTCCGAAAAGTACCATTTGGGGAAGTTGAACTGATGATGAAGACCAAAGAGGGCCACTGAAACTCCTCAATAATAAGTATTTCGTGGATTGCAATTCGATTACTTGAGTAAGGATGTTAAACACTTTACGCTCGTCACAATACATATGGTGATGTAGAGCTGATTGTCAAATACCAGGAGAACTCCTCAAAAATTAACGGCTATGCACAGGGAAAAGCAATATTTTGTAAAAGGTGATAAGTTTTTGACATTATGGCTTTTATAACTAGATAAATTACAAACCGACCCACTAAAAAGAGTGAAAGAAAATTTTTAGCAAAAAATAGAACCGACTTCCATATCAAAACACTACAAAGGTAAAAATAACTTTAATTTCGGAAGGTGTCTTTAGTTTTGTATATATTTTCGTTTTTGACACCGCCTTCCGAAATTAAAGTTATTTTTACCTTTGTAGTGTTTTGATATGGAAGTCGGTTCTATTTAGATAGTTAGACGGTAGAACAGGTTAGGTATCTTTTTAGGGTTCCGTAGCCAAATGGCAAAAAACGGAACCCTTATAGTTTCGACATGTCTGTCCGTCTGTCTGTCTGTCTGTCCGTCCATCCGTATGTCACAGCCATTTTATTCCGAAACTGTTAGAACTGTACATGTGAAACTTGGTAGGTAGATGTATTCTGTGAACCGCTTTCCGATTTTATGAAAAAAAATAAAAAAAATAAAAGGGGCTCCCGATACATGGAACTGAAACTGAAAATATATTTTTTCATGAAACCTATGCGTGTGTGGTATCTATCTATAGACAGGTCTTCAAAAATGATATAAATGTGTCTAAAACCACTTTTTCATAAAGATAATCGTTTAAAAGATATACGCGTCTAAAGTGGTAAAATGTGTGTCCCCCCCACTGTAACTTCTATAATTATAGAGTGAAAAATATGAAAAAAAAATATATGCTATAGATCTTAATGTAATCTTTCAACCAAAATTGGTTTGAACGAGATCGGGTCTGCAGTTTTTGAGATACAGCATATTTTCTAAAACCGCAAATATAACTTTGTAATTCATACAAACACTATGAAAAACAAAGTTATTTGGCGTACTTGTAAAAATTGCAAATGTACTAGTTTTAAGACATTTTTAAGTTTTTTTTTTTTCAAATAAATATATTAAATTATATTTATTATAGTTACTAAGGAACCCTGCATGGGCGAGTTTGACTCGCACTTGGCCAATTTTTTTTTATTTATTTTACTATATTTATTGGTTTACTTTGTTCTGTATATTACACACCTGAAAGGTGTTCCGAGGTGGGAATGTTTTACCCGTAAGTATACAACATTATGTTTAGTATATGCGAAATGTGAATATAGTTCGTTCGGAATAAGTAACTAAATCGAATCTAATATTTTATAAACCTTTTTTGTTTTTGCCCCAAAAATATTTAAAAAGAAGTTACAAGTTGGACACTTAGTGGCTATATATATACGCAATGATACGGCGCACAACACAGGTCACGCAGCACGCCACTAGACGCGCACGGCCCGACGCACTATGGGACCAACCGGTATTTTCCATCTCAAAATTAGTTGGGACAAAAGTCGTGTTTTTTAAACTGTTTTGATTGTTTTACATTCTAAGATGATAAAGCCACCCGATACAATAGTAAAAAAAAATACAACAATTTTTAGGTACATTAAATTACACCCAAACTTTATACTTTGATAATTTGATATTAACTAGACTACTCGTTATGGAAGTTCAACTTAAGATTTCTAGTTCATAACTACGTTATTTTGTGATAAAAAATATATTTTCGAATTTTTTAATATAATTTTCAATTGTCATAAGGAAATTTTACGTCTATTTAATTTTCAAGTTGAGGTTTCCTTGTTACCGATGGCGCCAGATGTCAAGTTAATGACATGTTTAGATACCTTACCTATTCAGTAATACAAAAAAACCTGCGTCATTGCTGCGCCATTTCGAACTAGAAGCAAAAATGTCGACCTAAATATATTTTCACACGATATTTTTTTGCGGTAACCATTTTAACCACACGTATGATAAAAATCATGTTGCATAATTCTTATCTGTTGTTGTAATTATAATAAGTATTAGTGTGAAAACTGTTTTTATCAATTTTCTTATTGGTTTTGCACAAGTTACTGAATCTAGGGTCCTATAAATACTCGGGTTTGCAGCGTGTTCATCAGTGTCCGGATACCTTCCTTCGGTAACTGTGAATTTGCTGAAAAAAGTTTAAAATGAGTGAATTTGTGTGTTTTCGACGCGATATATGTGCTCAGATAATAAGCGGGAAAAGTACTTCAGTTATTGAAAATATTTGTTGGACAATTTCCATTTATCAACAACAGATGTGAGCACGGTTATGCAAAGTATTCAAAGAAATTTGATTACGATTTGTAACCAAAAATGGGTGAAAGCTCAAAGAAAACAAGATTGCTTCGAGAGCCAAAACACAAATTGGTTCAATGGCGAGTTTAGAGTACGTGAAAAAAAAGAAAATCCTGACGTGTTCGGAGAGTACGAAAAAAACGTAAAAACTTGGAATTACTCCAGGAGTATGGAATAGGACATGTGCATTACGCTTATGTTCAAGGTTTACGATCTATGGGTGAAAATGATGAAGCTTCGATTGAGAGTATTACGAGAAATACAGAAAAGGAGGAGAAAAAGTCATTTTACGAAGTCCAGATGGTGTACCTTCACATACCAAAGAAGAAGCATTATGTATATATATTGAAACCGATCTATCCAAAGCTCAATATTCCTACCTGAGGCTGAGACTTGTTGAGAAAAACTTATTTTCGGTATTTCTATCATACCAAATTTTGGCTGAAGCAAAGAAGGATTGCTATCCTCTTGCGTCAAGCATATCCGTAACGAATATAAGTGCTAAAGTGAACCTTCAAGAACTCTCAGATCATACTGCCTGTCGTATTTTAAAAATAGACTCGGTTTCGAAAAAGTTCACCCGTCTCAAACTGTATAGCAAATGGGGTTGCGATGGATCCTCGGGACAAAGTGAGTATAAACAAGTTTTACCGGAAGAAAATGAACAAATATCGGATGCTAATATGTTTATAGTTTCACTTGTACCATTGAGACTAGTGGATGAATAAAGTAAAGTAGTTATATCGCAAAATCCAACATGTTCTTCAGTTAGATATTGCAGACCCATTTCTCTGGAATTAGCAAAAGAAACTCCTGAAAAAACTACAGCTGTTGTAAGTGAACTTGAAGCAAAAATTAATGAATTAAGTCAAACGCGAACGCCTGCAGCAAAAGAAGGTAACATGAGTAAGACATGAGCTATTTATGACAATGATCGACGGGAAAGTTGCTCAAGTGTTAACGCAGACTCCATCGAGTGCTTCATGTACTGTTTGTGGAGCAACTCCTAGACAGATGCACAATATAACAAAAGTAACTGCAAGAATTGAGAATGAAGATACGTTTAAATACGGGCTGTCTACCTTACATGCTTGGATAAGATGTATGGAAATGATTCTGCATATTTCTTATAACCTAGGATTTGAAAAGTGGCCTGAATCGATTCCAGAGAATAAAAGATCAAAGAAGAGAAAAAGAAGCACGTTCAAACTCGCTTCCGGAAATTGCTTGGTTTACACATTGATAAACCTCGTCAAGATTCTGGAAACAGCAATGACGGAAATACGGCAAGGAGATTCTTCCAAACCTATCAATGTTCTGCAGAAATCACGGGTATCGATGAAGAGTTGATCAAGAGATTATACATAATTCTGCAAACTATGTCATCAGGATTTTCTGTTAACGCAGTAAAGTTTGGTGAATATACGCTGAATTTGCTTGACTTCTGTAGACTTCCTCTGTCGCTAAAGTGCGTATGATTATAATGCCGTTTTTAATATATTGTACCTTTATGCCCATAAATGCACGGTGACTTGGCCGTTGACTTCGATGTATTAACTAGTAAAAAAAAGTGCACAGAGTATGTTCAACGGCCGGTTACATAAAATCTAACTATATTAATAAGGAAATCGCAGTAAAGATCCTTAGACTTGGCTTCGCTTTGCTTAGAGATTTCATTACTTTTTATAGAGAAACAAGCAGCTTAGGCGAGGCTTGGCTAATTTTTTACAGGATGTTTTGGTGGGATTTTATATTTTGTACATTGATTGTGTTAGCTTGGTCCTTATCTTGTGATGCAAAACCAGTAAGCAACATAGCCGCCGAGCGCTACATCTAAGCTAACGACCAATAATTGATAGGCACGCGGTGCCGTCCCACTGTGCAGCCACAAAATAGATAGGTTCAGAAGTCAATCTACATAAAAAGCGCGCTCGAGCAACGCACTCATAGACACCGCTCACGGAGATGATATCTTGGCGCAATGCAGCTAAATGCGAGCGCGGGTACCTAATAATAATAATACCAGCTGTTTGCAGCGAGAAGAAATGTACCATAATTCCATACACAGAGAGTTAAGATTGTTTTAACCGCCGCGCGGCCCACGAATGTGTTAGGGTTGTACCCATAAATATAATATTATATTTCTATGGTTGTACCCACGGAATAGAAAATACAGTGGAAGTGCCCCTCAGATATCGCACGCGTGTCAACATTAAGCACAGATGCGCGACATTAGCTTATTCGCTGTCAAATTCACGTTGCGATTGGTTGTCTCTAAAATACACGAAATATTAGAAATTATGCCTTGTTGTGCGGTTTGGACCTGCAAAAACGAAAGCAGTAAATAAAATGTATCTTGTGGAGGCGTATCGTATCATCGATAAGTATTAAAGTTTGTTAATTTTAAATATATTTGATTTTAATGTCAATACCACATTTCATGACTTCAATGCAAACTATAAACAACCTTATTTTCATTAACACAACGTTTAAATCTACTTGGTCGCTATCCGGAGGAACATACTAAAAATTCTAGTAACTTCGACGCTACTCAATTAGGGATGCGACATATTCGTAAAGTAGGTCTGTATCGATAATTTTTATTTATTCATTTCATAGCTGGCACCATCATTCAGAAAATTTATTTCGGACGGTTTATGTGTATAATTTATGAATGTTTAACCACACGTAACCTGCATCCGTCTGTAGTAGATACGGGTCGCTAATCACACCGCCTATTGTACACTAATTTTTATAAATAATTGTCCTGTGTTAAATTGAGTTGTACAATAAAGTATATAATAATAATTACATAATATTATAAGTCAAAAGTTTGTGTTTGTTACTTCTTCACGCTCGAAAAGCTGAACGGATTTCAATGAAACTTGGTACCATGTCCTGGAATAGAACATATGATTTTTTCCTGAGACTATGTTCCCTTGGGATAATTTTCTACTTTCACGCGGGCGAAGCCGCTGGTAGCAGCTAGTAGTTAATAAATATAACATCACATAATGTAAAACCGTAACATATCAATTTCTGGATATTGACCTCATAAAAGTAAAAAAGTAATTTAAATATTTCAGTTTTCTCCAAGATCCTTTTATTAAGGAAAATGGATGTTTATTGGGTCGTCAATATTCCAAAACATAATCTATCATCAGTTAGGGGAATTTCTTACGTCTAATCATATTACCGACTTAATGAAAGCCATCACGGCAAAATATATTAATATACGCTTTCATCATCTATTAAAATTAAACATAAAACTATCAAAACGGCAATTATTAAACAAATATGTATAATTTCAAGGTCAATAAATATTTTTAATACTATCTATTAACATTTCATTGAACACTAGCTTGTGCCAGCGGCTTCGCCCACATGAAATTAATATTTTGTTATATGATTTATAGCCTATCTATAGCATTCAAGAATAATGCAGCTACATATTAGGGAAAGAATTTTCAGAAGCGGTTCAGTAGTTTCAGAGGTTACACCTACATACAAACTTACAAATTTTACCTCTTTAATATTAAAATAGATAAAAATTTTTTGAAGATGATCAACCTTTTTCCATTGCTGACCATTTGTATGATGTCGATAAATTATTACATTGCTCACACGAATAAAATACGTAACATCGATATTAAAATATCGATATTTGTCTACATCTCTATCTGAGTAGCAAAAGACATTACATGTGCATGCAAATATGACATCTATTTCAAAGTACTTAGCGTTCCGAATAGAATAAATTGGTTACAGTGCCATCTAGCGTTGAGTAGCTGAACTCGATGTAAATTGTTCGATTTATGTTTTTTAAACGATAAACGCCTTTATTGATTATAAATTAATATTATTAATAAATATTTTTGACAGCATTAAGAAGATGATTTGTTAAAGTTGCGTTTCAACTTTGTAGCCAATTATATCACTGTTTTTTATGTGTGTAATTGACATTTTGGTTTTGCAAATGTGTGAGTTTGGCGACACTGGTTCTCGTTTTGAGAGAGTGTAGGGGCACTTCTACTTAATTTTTTTTTCTGTGGTTGTACCTATGCTGATATTGGTAAAAAAACGAATGTTGTAGAAAAACAATTCTTTTTTTATTTGTTGATCAAATATGTTTCAGTTTAATAAAATGATAGATGCATTTTTTTCCTTCCCTGATTTCCCGATTATATAAATTTTAACGTCTAAAATATCCGAAACCGCGTAAATAATTGTAATAAATAATTAATCAAAATGGAAACAGTAGCAAAGCGGAGGAAAATCAATTGTTTTTAGGTCGATCCATTATGACGTTGTCAAAATTATTTAAAAAGGTTCAGGCAGGCGTGCGGCAACCCACTGTCGGATGTACCGACGGCGATACGCGAAGTGGTAGGCATATAACACGTGGCCTTGAGCGAGTGACGGACGCCTGGTTTTAGGCATACTTAATCAGATCACTATAAGTTCACGTAGGTATAAAAATAAAAATAAAAACATGTGGGCAATTCACACGTGGTAGAAGTGAAACCTTCAATGTTGGCTTTTTTTTTCTTATGAATTCCTGTGTCTGTCTCTTTTACTGTCACTTTTTTGTTTCATAAACTTTCAAATCACAACGATACTAAAGAAGTTTTGACTTCAAAACAGGTTGGTAATAACGCTACTTATGTATGTGCTAATGATGAGATCAAAAAATTTTTTAGCAAAAATTAGAACCGACTTCCATATAGAAATTAAAGTTATTTTTGGCTTTGTAGTGTTTTGATATGGAAGTCGGTTCTAATTTTTGCAAAAAAAAATATTTTCACGCTTTTTAGTGGGCCGGTTTGTAATTTATCTAGTTACAAAAGCCATAATGTCAACAACTTATCACCTTTTACAAAATATTGCTTTTGCCGATGCATAGCCGTTAATTTTTGAGGAGTTCTCCTGGTACTTGACCATCAGCTCTACATCACCATATGTATTGTGACGAGCATAGTGTTTAACATCCATACTCAAGTAATCGAATCGCAATCCACGAAATACTTATTATTGAGGAGTTTCAGTGGCCATCTGTGGTCTTCATCATCAGTTCAACTTCCCCAAATAGTACTTTTCGGAAGCAACTGCTCAAGGTACTATAAGAAATACCCAAAACGCTATAGGTGTGCCTATAATATTTGAAGAGTTGCCTCGATTTCTCCAGGATCCCATCATCAGATCCTGATTTTGTAACAATGGGACCAACTAGAAAGTATACCCATTCAAACGCAAAAATAATTTTTCAAATCGGTCCAGCCGTCTCCGAGTTATGAGGTACTTAACATACATTAAAAAAAAAAATTGTTCAAGACGAATAAAATTGAGAACCTCCTTTTTTTGAAGTCTGTTAAAAATAACAAAGTTCTACTAAGTACCTACGACAAACGACGATATGTACAAGTACAAACACACTCACAATTCAACCGTGTCGGTCGGTGAAATGCGCTAGAATCGAAATATTATTTTTAATATTTTAGCGTCGAACATTAGTCAATATGAAAAACAGTATTGTGCAACATTAATAGGGCTCAAAGTTCAATGCATTCTACGCGGTGACTACGAGAGTCATGTCGGTACACGATCAAACACCGCGTGGTAGTTATCTCTGTCACTTTCTTGCAGATGTTTTATGTGCTAAAATGCACCTTATGTCGAAACCGGTTCTTATAGGCTGATTAACCCTATAATACGGGTTAACCTTTATTGAGGGTTTTGTAACCTAATCCTAAAAATTAACCGGTTTAAAACCCTCATCCGGGTTAACCTTTCGGTCCCTGGTTAGCACTAGTGACGGTGCCCCATAGGGCCATTATCTGCCGCAGTTGCGGAAATGTTCTAAGGACATACCGCGGCCCCGGAATGCAAGGCCAGCTGAAGGAACAGGGTGAGTTTTTAGTCAGTAGAAGTCTGACACTCTCTTCCGCTCCACCCAGAGTGGGAGGTGTAATCTGATGATTCTTTTGTTACAGTTCTTTGTATAAAATTATAAATTACACAGAACATATACATCTACCTACTTACCAAGTTTCGAAATAATATGGCTGTGACATACAGACGGACAGACGGAGAGACATGACAACTCTATCCTATATCACATAAAATCTAAGTATATTAATAAGGAAACCGCTGTAAAGAACCTTAAACTTGGCTTGGCTTTGCTTAGAGATTCCATTACTTTTTATAGAGAAACAAGTAGCTCCAACGGGACTTGGCTAGATTTTACAGAATGTTTTTGGTAGGATTTCACTTCTTTTTGCAGAAAGCTATTTTTACTTGATTAGTTTCTTAGTTATACACTTCAGACCTTTCATTATTAGGTTTTCTTATTAGACATTGTTTTTTCTAGTCTTGTCTTGGCGGGGGCACTGCCGTGCCCCCAGATCTGACTCCAGTTTCATATGCATCAATAGAAGGAACTCATCACACTGAATAACTTTTATCAAAGCGCATTTCCATAACTTCCATAGTTCAGCTGAGCTCTTAGGGCTCTGCATCAGATTCTCCAGACCTTAATTTTTTAATTTCAAATAAAGGGCTAACCACACTTAACATTTTTGTGAACACAGCATGTCAATAACTTTAATAGTTTGGCTAGTCTGTTACAGTTTCTCCTCAGGGTCATTAGGTACTCCAGATCTTCTATGATCCTAGTTTTGATAGTTTTCCATTTATAGGGGCACTAAACTATATCTCTGTGCCAAATTTCAGCTCTTTATGGGAAGTACTAGTTCTATTTTGATGATCAATGAGTCAGTGAATCAGTGAGTGTCGAATTAAGTGCTTTTGCATAACTTAGGAAATAAATAAGCTACAAACATGAAATTTTGTGGTTCAAGTGTGTGTTTACAGCTTACTAGATGACGATAATTTCAACGTTCTAAACCTATCTAGAGGTCCTCAAATTGGGGCATGAAAATACGCCGAAATTGTTCCAGAAAAGGATGGTACGACAGTGCTTACTTGACTCGACTCGGCGATAAGGTTTCCGTTTATTGCCTACGGAACCCTAAAAAGGTAGGTATGCTTAAGGACTCTATATAATAATAATAATAATAATATTCCACAACTTTTTTTTCACACAACGCCATCTAGTCCCAAACTAAGCAGAGCTTGTGATATGGATACTAGACAACTGATAAACATACATATATATTTCTAAATACATACATATTATAGATAAATTACACCCAGACAAAGAACAAATGACCGTGCTCACCACACAAACATTTGTCCTAGGTGGGAATCGAACCCACGACCTTACGCATAGCAGTCAGGACCACTGACCACTATACCAACGGGCCTGTCAATAATTATAATTATATAAAAATGAATCGCTAAATGTGTTGCTAAGCGCAAAACTCGAGAGCGGCTGAACCGATTTGGCTGATTTCTTTTTTGTTGTGTTTGATGAAGTCTGATGAAGGTTTTTATGCAGAAAGAAAAAACTAGAAAAATAGTAAAAACATCAATTTTCTTTTCCCATTCAAACCACTCGGTCCCCAGCTGTCAAACATTTGACGTCAATCAAAAAAAAAAAATGGGCATTAGGACCTTTGGTATATCTTTAAGTTGATTTAAATGAAAAATAATATAATGAGTTTCCTCAAATTTGTTCTATAGCCTTTTTAATCGTGTAAAATATTGTGTTATTTTACTTGATAATAATCAGTAATCGTGAATAATATGAAGGAAAATAAGTGATAAAAACAAGCGTTGGTGCAGTATTTTGGATAGAAAGAGGCTGCATGGACATAAATTATCACCACATTAAATATTACTAAAATCTTTCAATGTTATTCTTTTGACAGAACGAAATCTGTCGAGGCAGCTATTAACATACAAAAAACAATATTACTTTGTTTTAGAGAAATAAGGCAGACCGAGGTCTGCCGAGACAGCTAGTTAATTATAAAGAATTAATTACTGCCCGTGACATCATTTGAGAGTAAAGAAAAGTTCCCACTGCTAGAAGGTCACCACATAACTGTAAGGGAATGGTCCGCAATCCAGCACAGGCCCAGTGCGGTTTTTTGGATGTCGCATAATATTCAAATTAAGATAAAAATGTAAGATACATTTTACAATTGTTGGAAACAACAAGAGACTCATTGGCAACGATGCACTGGTCGAGTCATGTTCCAGAGCCTTGAACATCGGCAACGAGTTGCAAGTCTATCGGTTAAATTTCGAGGAGTGTGTGATGGAATTACTCAATCGAATTCCGTCAAGCCCGTTCCATTATCGGACTATCAGATAAACGGTGATGCGCCATCGTTACATGGTGGACATCCCACACATACGCACAAAAATTTTTGGGAATACTTGCATTGTGCGGCTAAGGAGTGGAATTCCCTCCTAGAGTCTGTGTTTCCTTCAGCTATAATCTAGGGGTCTTTAGGTCAAGAGTGAATAGGTTACTTTTAGGTAAGCGTACTCCATCTTCGACCACATCATCACTTACCATCAGGTGAGATGGTGGTCAAACGCGAACCTGTTGTCGAATAAAAAAAAATACGTAGGCATTCTTACCAGCAGTTCTTCCCAAATGAGACGCAATAGCGCAAAATTGGCATTGTGTCTCAGTTCACGATGTTATACTTCAATTTATGATTATTTCACACAAGTATCTAGTTGAATTGGACTTCATTTCGAGTTATGTCGATATGCTCGCAAACCAGCGATATTTTGCGAGAGAATTGGACAAATACTAAGACCAGATAAAGGGATGGTGTTATACAATTATAGCACCGTCTCTCTTCTTCTCAAAAGGAATCATGATGGCTTAAACATGTCATAGATAGACACACAGAAACACTATTTATTGTACACCATTACAATTTGTGCAGGCTCAGTGATTATTACAGGCCCGTCTTACAACTACGTCGTGGGTTCGAAAGTAATGTGCCGACATTACTTTGCCAATATTTTTTTTGATACGGTCAATCAGTCTACTTATAGTATTCATTACAGTCGACCCGCAAGAGCCACCGGCTTGCGGTTTTGCGGTAAGGACCAGGCTCGGGTTGAAAAAAAGAGCAGTTAGTAAGTAGCATTGACGGGGCCGATACGGCTATTGCCTGTCGGGGCTGCGGAAATGTTCTAACGAGATACCGCGGCCTCGGAACTGATTTGATGATTTTCCCACCCAGAAAACTTCCTGGTGGGAAAATCATCAAATTACTCCTCTCACTGTGGGTGGAGTGTCAGACTTCTACTGATTAAAAACCCATCCTGCTCCTTCAGTTGCCCGTGTGGTCCGGGGCCGCGGTATCTCGTTAGAACATTCCTGCAACCCCGTAAGGGTCTAATGAATACCTACCACCACACCAATCCCCTCTCATTTACTCTTCGATTTTAATTCCGTATTTCTTTCGCCCCTCTTAGGGCAAAAGTAAAATGACCTTAATCACCATAACATTTCGGCACTGCCTACAGTATGCAAACATTTGCCAGCAATAATAATTAGCTTTAATATAATAAAACAAAAGTACTAATTCCAGTAATGCATGCCACTGTACAGGTTTAAGTTGAGAAGTTTCATTTGGAAGAAGTTAAAGATGGTGCAATGAGAAAGAAAGATTATTTGTGGTTGCGGATCTGACTTGCATATGATTACATAGAATGTTCAAACACAAAACTATACGCAGCAATTACATTACTCCGTAGATTGTTGATAAAGAAATTACACTATTGACGTGAACCCTGTTACAGTTTTCAAATAAGTATTGAGGCACATTTTATGATATTAGTCATATGTCGTGTCTATACAATACGTGAAGTGAAAACTTTGTAACCCTTTTTACGAAAATTACGCGGATAGAGGAGAGCATTAAATTTGGAACAGGTAAAGTTTCCATAAAGAAAGGAGTGCACATAGACAAAATTTTTAACACTGACAATATGTTCATACTTTTTTCTTATTATGGAAGAGCGAGCAAGAACGAGCTTGACATGGATGGTCAGCGATTAATGAGGTCTACGACAAAATGAGCGAGCCCCAAAGCCCAATGGCTAAGGCGTCGGACTTGTGATCGAGAGATCGTAGGTTCGAACCCACCCATTACACTATTGCCGTGAACCCACTCCAGACACAAGCATATTTAGCTTAGTTGGAGGGGTTAACAAGATTGCTAGTAATGTGAATTCTACCCACATAGCTAATTCTATTATAAAAAAAAAGGCTGTCGGGTCATATGCGGCAAGGAACACACGTAAAGTATCAATGCTAATTATTCTGTGGACCGGCTCAAATCCAGCTGCTAACAACTAAATTGCTTCACTGATGACCTCGTGGTACTTCTGTATTAGTTTGTACAATATCCAAGTAACTGTTATTGTGCTCTCCCATTTAAGAAATGAACTGAATCGCAGGCGTTTCGTTTCATTGTTAAAATGAATGTTTGTTTTATACAAATTCAACAGTCAACCGGTTTTTTGACCGTTGTAAGTGCATTTTTTTTTGGTTATAATGTCGAGAGCGTTGTAGAGTTTTTCAATGGGTCGCTTAAATTTAACCCACAATAAACTAAATCTTTTTTTTTATTGTAGGCTGGCACGCGTTTGACCACCATCTCTCCTGATGGAAAGTGATGATGTGGTCGAAGTTGAAGCACATTGTCCTAGAAATTACCTATTCACTCTTGACTTAAAGAGCTATGAGGAAACACAGACTCCGGCAGAGAATTCAGCTCCTTAGCCGTATGAACAATGAAAGTATTCCCGAAACGTGTTTGTGCATGTGGGTGGAATGTCCACATGTAACGATGGAGCATCGCCTTTTTCTTGTAGTTCGGTGATTAAAATACTTGAAATGTGATAAAATTTGTACATATTGCCAGGGATGCCATAGATGGCCAATAGACCAACAATTATATTGCGCAATATCACGAATGGAGCAATATTATTGAGCGTTTAGGGATTAACACAAGAAGTATGGAGAACTAACAGCTATTAAATACAGGAAATATATAATATAGTAGACAGTGAGCCAATTAAAAGTCCTCACGTTAAAAGGCAGGAAAATATTACAGAATCTTTTATTGCTGTAGTTTCCATAGATTCAGATATATTAGTGAAATCTTATTTTATAATATTGTGAAATCTTTTTTATCTTTTAAACAACTCCTCTTAAAACAAAAACCGACAAACTACAAAATATCGGTTTACACCTAGCTTTTTGCGAAATTTCATCATTTTTTTTATATAAAAATATGCAGTAAAAATGTAAAATTGATACGTAAAAGAAACAGTGTACACATACAGACACACAACAACTGTGTACACACAACAATACATATTGACGACACCCTTTCTTGGACTGAAGAGTTACAGGAAGTTAGTTGTAAAGTATTTGCTTCTGCAGGCTCCTTGAGACGCCTTCGTAATTTTCTTCCCATCTCCACTAAAATTTCAATTGCACAAACTCTCCTTCTCCCTATTCTGGACTATGCTGATGCCAGCTATCTCAACTTTACCCAAGACCAATTGGACAAGCTAGAGCGATTTCAAAATCTCTGTATCAGATTTATATTTGGCTTGCGCAAGTATGACCACGTTTTTGATTTCCGTGCTCAGCTCAAATGGCTTCCTATTAGGTTTTGCCGGAATCTTCACTTACTTTCTCTACTTTATATGTGTTCTTTAATCCTTTTACTTCTTTTATCTTAAGGAACGCTTTCAGTTCCTCTGTGACACACATTCTAGATCCACGAGATCATCGGAAAATTTAGAGTTAAGTATTCGTATGCATTCCACTTCTTTATTTGACAAATCTTTCACTATTCAAGCAGCTCGTTTGTGGAATGCATTACACATAGAAGTGAGGCGTGCTCAAACGCTACCAGCGTTAAAAAGAATGGTGAAGGAGCATTACCTCTCCCTATAACTTTTCCCTTCTTTCTCAATTATAGGTACATGTAATATTTATTAGTATATGATTTTTGTATTGTATGTATGTATTTTATATTATATTTAATTAATATAATTTATGTTGTTTGTACACTGACAGCCCCTAATTTGTCTCCTTTAATTTTTGTCCATGCAAAGGTTGTCTGTAAGAGATCGCCCTGTGCGATACGAACGCCCATTGTACACTAGTTTAAATTTTTGTATCCATAGAAATATTGTGAGGTGTACAATAAAGTACTTATATAATAAATAAATAAATAGATAAGACTATGAAGCAGGATATTTTAATCTAATAACATTCCCTCTTGATAACTTATAACTTTAACATTATCATCATTATCATCATCTTAAAATGATCTTATCTTATCTTATCTGAAGCCTTTTCCATACTATGTTGGGATCGGTTTCCATTCTAACCAGATGCTGCTGAGTACCAGTGTTTCCTTTTTGACTTTCATATCATTTCAAAAAATCATATTCTATATTGAGAGAAATAAATATACAACGTGTAATTTAAAGGATATACATATACCAAGTGCATGGCTTCTTTGGATGATAACAAACGATATGGCAAGGGTTTTATAATCCTAAGTCTACGTGTGTAGAACTTATTACAAATTCCAATACACAATACCATTTTTTTTTTTTTTTTTTAACGTGGTAAAATTATCAAATAAGTCCTCCCACTCCGGGCAGGGTGGGAGGGACTGTCAGACTTTTACTGACTAAAATCCACGGTGTTCCTTCAATAACCCTTTACATACCGGGGCCACGGTAACGGGATGAGTCCCACGACCCCGGCGGGCTTCGGCCCTCTGCAGAGGGGGCCTCGTCATGTTGCTGACGCTCTTTGAGGCGCGCGTGGAACACGACGCGCCGTCGACCCGGGCATGGTCCATGGTCGGACAGCGAGTTGCCCTTTACTCGCTGTCCGCATGCCCGCGCCTACGGTGGCCGGAGATCGTCGGCCGACGTCCGACGCCGTGGGCGTCTACCACTGCGGCTGGGCTGGAGGGAGGACGCCATCCTCTCCCTCACGCGGCCCGCCTCCTCCTTCGAAAGCATGACTGCTTCGCAGAAGGAGGCGACCGCTTCCCACTCCCTCTCGCCCCGCAGCATGGCCTCGACCAAGGCCGGGCGCGAGAGGTCTCCGCCTATCGCCGCCGTGAGGACACGTCGGTGCTCTGCCCAGGCGGGGCAGTCTTGCACCGTGTGCTCTACGGTGTCCTCAGGGCGACCCTCGCAGTGGTGACACCCAGGCGTTTCCTCCTTTCCCATCAGACACAGGTACCTCCCGAAACTTCCGTGTCCGGTGAGGACCTGCGTCATGCGGTAGGTCAGGACGCCGTGACGCCGATCTAGCCACTCCTCAAAGAGGGGTCTTACCGCCGCAATTGCGGCGTGCCCGGCCGTCGGTTGCGACAGTCGTTCCCTCCATACTGCCCTGAGATCGCGCCAATACCATAGACCGAATTTTTCAAATTAAGAAGAACGAAAAGAATTATCGTGTTATTGGCAAGTGACGTGGAAAGTTATTGACCCTCGTAGTGCTGTGACAAGTTTGTTATGATTGGTACTCAAGAAATATATGAAACCAATAATTTGGTATCAATTCTTTGAGTCAGTTATTTTGTGCTGAAACTGTGCATAGAGACTCCATACCAGATGTTGTCTTCAGCCCTTTTGGATAGATATGCGATTTCCGTTACACGTTGTATATTACCTATATTATATTATATAATTTTACTATCTATAAATGAATGCAAGACCAATATGTCGTGTTTTGTGTCAATATTATATTAATTACGACATAATTGTTAAATGAGGCTGGTAATTTGTGTAAACAGTAGAAACTTAATTAAATTAATGGTAATTAAGTAATGGTTCATTCATGAGCACAGGGGTTGTGCACCTTTTGACGTTCACATGATATTTTAATAATTATTTTATGTTTGTTAGGCGATGTGTAATTATAGCTATATTAACTTATGACCTAGTCATTTATGTGGCCGGATTATAGCACGTGAAAAATAGTTTGATTGGATTTTTCTTAATTAGATAATAAACTTCTTTTTTTTTAAGATTACTATCAATGTGGGTAGAACTGACATTACTAGCAATCTTGTTAACCCCTGGAGTGGGTTCACGGCAATGCTGTAATGGGTGGGGTTCGAACTCGTGACCTCTTGATCACAAGTCCGACACCTTATCCATTAAGCTATTGATATTTATATGGGGATATGCGGAACAGGGTGTAAAGTCCCGCATTCCCATTGAAAAGGGAGGATCCTCCGACCAGACAGGTGTTTTGTCTGGTGGGCAACTGCCCGATGTTTGTGATCGGGTGATTTGTATGTAGGCTAGTTGTGCGGTAAACTTTGCTTGCGCGATACAGGATTTCTATCGTTTAGTTTGTATGTTGCGAGATAGATGTCGCTACAGATATATTATGAGCAGATCATTTTTAAAACAGCCTAGTTAACGGGTTATGCTCTTTGTCAATACCGGTGTTAGAATTTCCGACTTCTGAATAGCCAGGACCCAAAACTTAACGTACTTTTCGAAGATCTGAGGAATCTTTTTAACCAAACATTCCCTGAGAAAATTCTCCATTATCGGAAGTCCATTTTCACAAACACTCAGACCTAAAACAACTATTTGTAGGCTATGAAAACATTAGATCTGGTGCGGAAATCGAACCTGAGACATGCAGCGCAGCAAACAAATGGTTAACTACTGCGCCAACCGTATCGTCAGGTGTGTCAGTATGTTTAGTTGATCCACGGTCTTACGATATTTTTTGCGATATTTAACATTGTATAATATCGACATTTACTTTATTGCTTCGAGGATAAATAATTGCATGCGCACAGGCAACGTTTGCCGAAGTGATTCTGCGGATGTTTGCTCATATTAACTGTGTTAACATATGTGTTATCCTACGTGCCTTGCAAAGCACGCTAAGACATTGACCTCGCCTGTCATTTGTACATCTTTAACAGTATCGGGTAGTCAAAAGCCAGATATTTTGACACTGGTATACCAAGGAGTATCTTGTTGCCCATAGATTGTGAAGTTCAAAAATTTGAGATCATCGGAGAATTTGAGACTTTCAATGCCTGCACATTCCATTAATTTTTTTTGGCTCTTCCTTTACGGTGCAAGCTGTTCGTTAGTGGAATGTATTAACGGTGTCAGTAAGACAAGCTCAGTCACTTGCTACTTTTAAGAGCTCGGTTGCTAATCATTTTCTTTCAAATTTATGATTATTCCTTTGATTTCTCTCAACATGATGTTAAAGAACACATTATGTTTATATATAATTACTTATGTATTGTCTTGTATTTATATATTTGTATACATATATTATTTTCTGATTTATGAGTATGTTTATGTGGTACACTAATTTAGCCCTCCCCACTTTAATAAAAGTTTTGAAAATCCTTCCAAAGGTAGTCTGGAAGATATCGCTTTTAGCGATAAGACCGCCATTGTAACCATTTAACTAAGAAATTATGTTAAACTAGCTTGTGCCAGCGGCTTCTTTTTGACAACAGAGCTAATCTCTAGCAGTAATGAACTTTTAAACTGCAAAGAGGACACAAATATAGTTTTAAAATCAATAAATACTATTAACCTGGTACATCAAAATATTCAAGGATTTTTAAACAAAGAGTTAGAAGTTGAGTTTTTTCTTAATTTTAACCATATTGATATTCTTTGCCTAACTGAACATTGGCTTCAAAGCCATCAATTTATTTTCAATTATAATAATTACCAGGTTGGTAGTTCTTTCAGCAGAGTAAATGCTATACATGGTGGCTCTTTAATTTTAATAAGTAATAATCTTAAATTCAAGAACAGAATGGATATTGTGAGCCTCTCTGTTGAACGATCTATTGAAATAGCCTGTATTGAATTGGAGCAGTTTATTATATTAAGTGTGTACAGACCACCTTCAGGATTGTACGATTGCTTTGAAAAAGTAATGGATGAAGTTTTGCATAAAATCTGTAACTCAAGTAAATATGTCATTGTTTGTGGTGACTTTAATGTTAATTTATTAGAAAATTCTGGTTTGAGCTCTAACATTATTAGTTTATTCCAATCATACAATCTTGTAAACCTATTTATGGAGCCTACTAGAATAACTCCGACTAGTGCCACTTGCTTAGATAATATTTTTACGGATGTTGTACCGACTCACAAAAAAATAATTAATTTAATAGACTCTGATCATTGTGGGCAATTAATTACTTTACCAAAAAAGGTTAATAAAATGTTAAAAAAGAATATCACTGTAAATCCAAAAACTAAATATCGCCTGGAAGCATTCAAAACTAAACTCTTAAATAAAATGCCCTGTTTGTTAACTAATGAGGACCCTAATAAACATTATAATGATTTTTTCAAAATATATTGCCAACAATTTGATAACACATTTATTCCCAAAATTGCTTCAGTAAATAGTAACACTTCTTTCAGTGACTGGGCCACTGCTGGTATTTATAAAAGTAGAAATCGGCTTTATGAACTCTATGAGGAGCGGACTTACACTAACTCGGTAGAATTTAATTTATATGTCAAGAACTACTCTAAATTATTTAAAAAAGTCTGTTATATTGCCAAGTCTCGCTACTTGAGTTCTAAAATTAAAAATAGTAGTAATGTAATTAAAACGACTTGGGATATTATAAAAAGCGAAACGGGAAGGTCTTGCAACCGAAATAGTGATTACACCCTCACTATTGATGATAATATAATAACATTAGATTCGCAAGTCGCCACAGAATTTGAAAATTTTTTCACTGACATTCCCGTATCGACAACCAAGTCGCTAAAATCATGTCCCATTGCTGCAGAAACATTACTTAAAAAAAATGTTCCAGTTTGTAGTTCAGAGTTTAAATTCCAATATGTTACTTCTAATGACATCATTAAAACTTTTAATTCTTTGAATATGAAAAAGACTGCAGACCTGTGGGGTAATTCTGTTGAAGTTACTAAGTCAACTATACACATTATTGCTCCTACATTAGCTGTTATATTTAATAATTGTATTGATTGCGGTGAGTTTCCTGATCTAATGAAATATAGTAAAATAATCCCACTATTTAAATCGGGTAGTACATCTGACCCTACTAATTACAGACCTATTTCTGTACTGCCCACTTTCAGTAAAATTTTTGAGAAAATTATTCTAATGCAGATACAAAGATATTTTAATAAACACAAATTGCTACATAATAAACAATTTGGTTTTACAAAGGGTCGTTCAACAACTGATGCCGGTGTTGAACTTTTAGGACACATTTATAATGCATGGGAAGATAAGTGCGATGTGTTGGGCATTTTTTGCGATTTGTCTAAGGCATTTGACTGTGTTCCCCATGAGACATTAATCAGGAAACTGCACCACTACGGATTCCGGGACTCCTCTCTGAATCTTTTAACCTCATATTTGAGTGAAAGGATTCAAAGAGTCGATGTGAACGGCAAAAGATCGCCGGGATCTGTGGTCAAGATGGGGGTCCCCCAAGGCTCAATTTTAGGTCCCTTTTTGTTTCTTATTTATATAAATGATTTGCCGTACCTGATCAAAAATCATGACATAGTGTTATTCGCTGACGATACTTCTCTTTTATTTAAAATTAAACGTCAACAGCAGGTTATTGAAGAAGTAAATAGAGCCCTTGCAACTGTAGTTAGCTGGTTTAATGTTAATAATCTTCTTCTTAATGAGAAAAAAACCAAATGCCTAAAATTTACATTACCTCATGTTAGACAAGTGAATACTAGTGTATCAATAAAGGGCGAAATATTGAAACCCGAAGATACCACAGTATTCTTGGGCATAACTTTGGATACGAAGCTTCAGTGGGGCCCCCATATAGATAAATTGTCAAAAAAGTTAAGTTCTGCAGCATTTGCCGTTAGAAAAATACGTGGATTAACTGATATCGAAACAGCACGTTTAGTCTACTTTAGTTACTTTCACAGTGTGATGTCATACGGCATTTTACTTTGGGGAAATGCAGCCGACATTCACACAATATTTGTATTACAAAAAAGGGCCATTCGTGCAATTTATAAATTAAGTCCCAAGCACTCCTTAAGAGACAAATTTAAAGAGATTAATATTATGACTGTGCCATCTCAGTATATTTATGAGAATCTCTTGTATGCACACAAAAATATTAATCTGTTTAAAAAATACAGTGATATTCATAGTGTAAATACAAGGAACAAAGACACATATGTCATTCCTAAAACAAGGTTAAAAAAAATAGGTGGTTCGTTTAGATGCCAATGTATACGTTTTTATAATAAAATTCCTAGCCATATTCAAGAACTAAGTATTAATAAATTCAAATTATTTATAAAACGTAAGCTATGTCAGAAAGCGTTTTACACTGTTAAAGATTATATTGAGGACAAGAAGGCTTGGGAATGAGCTGCTCCAGTGATATACGTGAGCATTTTTTATTTTTAAAATTTTGATAGCTGATTTATTTTTTATTGATTAAAATATTTGTTTTGTTAAGTATTGTATATACCTATTTATTTTGTTTTTGTTTTTTTTTTTACATAATTATTTCATTATTGTTAATGTGAGGACAATGTAGGTTATTCTTTCTTCGTGGTTTTTACTTTGACTATAATTTATTTAATGATGTCAAGCAGTTTGAGTACTTGTGTGGCCTACCCAAATGTCCGTTGGTATTTTTTGTCAAATTGTTGAGCTCCTTAAGTTCTAAGTTGAGCTACACGATAACTGACAAATGCTTGCACTGTCTGGACAGGTCCGCTCAAATTTGCGTGGTTATTTCCTCAAAAGAATACCACAGACATGAACCTACATGCTTCTCATATAAAAATACAAATTGTCTGGACTTTAAAAGAGACTATGACCTCTGAGTTTGTTTCGGTGTTTCTTCTCAGAGTAGTCAGTTAGGAAATACCGGCCTCATCTAGCTAAACTTAACACGCAAAAAAACATGACGTGTAAAAGTGTTATTTATAACCAATTTACAAAAATAAATATTTCATTTCATTTCATTTCATTTCATTTCTTCGCCTGCGTGGGACGTTTTTCCTATGTAAATCCAGATCCCGTGGGAATTTCTCAAAATCCTTTCTTAGCGAATGCCTACATCATAACATCTACCTGCATGCCAAATTTCAGCCCGATCCGTTCAGTGGTTTGGGCTGTGCGTTGATAGATCACTATGTCAGTCAGTCACCCTTGAGTTATATATATTTAGATAGATGTGTTTAAATTTTGGTGTACAATAAAGTATATTCTATCTATTTATCTATAAGCAGTAGCACCAAACAAAATTAAATGACGGATCACGGATGAGTCTTAGTAAAAGTCTGACACACCCTCCCGCTTCGCCCAGATCTGGAACACGGAAAAACATACTACTTATAATTATTTCCGTTTTTTTCCAATGATACCATGTAAGGCTAGTCTTAAAGCGCATCTCTGGCACGCCGCCAGCCCCGACTCAGCTGAACGAGGCATGCACTACTGGCCTAGTGATGCGCCAATTATCGATAATTTTCATCGATAACGAACGTGACTCTGATTTTGGGTTAAGATATCGTTGAAGGTGTGGTTTTAATTTTAGGGATGGGAAGTTTGGTGTGTTGTGTTTTGATAATGCTTTTATAGATATTCTCTTTGATAAAAGTTGAAAGTTTAAATCATACTACGTATTTTAATAGACATAAATGAGTTTAAATGTTTTTTTTTTCATTGTTTGGTAATAGTAAATCTACAAGCTTAACATTGTTTAAAGACTTATTAATGATCTTTGTCTCATTTTTTGTTTTGATCATAGACCAATGATAACTGGCAGCAGAATAAAATTAAACTTATTGACTTTAATTTTTTTACCTTATTAGTTAACTAGCAGTCGCGCGGCGCTTCGCTTCCGTGGACTTTATTACGATAAAAAAATAACCTTCCTCTTTTTCAGTCGGAGAAAATCTAATAAGCCTTTCTCCAGCTTCAAGCTGCATCCAAACTTCATCCAAATCCCGGGTGGATTTTACAACAAACTTTTCCGCTTTAAAATATTGGTCTAGATATGTTTGGGATAGGAGTAGGCTTAGGAGAGTTAAGAGTTGATCTATTACAGAGGAATTGTTATAATCATTTCAACGAATGCAGTATATCATCAACCAACTTTTTACACGCATGATTCGGCAACTCTATTGGAAGTTACTACTAAATTATATTGGGATCTAGCAGGTCGAGATATAGCTGAGTATTAGTAGTTAACATTGAACGATGGTCTGCACAACCAAGTAACTGGTACAGTAACCAGTTACTGGGTTGTTTAGGAACCTTGTTTGGGTTGTGATTTCATGTATGTTACTTCTTTGAAGTACTTACATTGATTTACCCCTCCTCTTTATTCTCTCGTCTGAAAGATATCGCTTTCAGCGATGAAATTGCTATAACCGTAGGTTAAGCAATATTTTGAAACAGGTGTGCTTAAATTATTGGTGTAAAATAAACTATATTCTATCTATTTATATCATAAAATATCGACAACATAATTAACCTACTCATCGATCACTCAGCGCATCCCTACAGGAATCGTTGTCAATAATCGGCTAGGTATAGACCGCAGCGTTATCTTACGTATACTTGCTACTCTTATGTTCAAGCTTACTCCATGCTAGGCTAGCAGAATGCTCGGCTCTGTTTTAAATTCAAGAAGTGTACCAACTCAAATGCTTTCTTTTAAAGTTTGAGGGTTTCTCGCCAACCGTATTGGCGATAATGCTGGAGTCAATTGGAGATGTATTTTTGTTTTTCGGAATCGTGAGGATTGGGGTAGGTGATTGCGAACATGAAATGAACTGGTTTGTTTTTACGGAGTGTCGGATCTTGAATCGTTTAGGTTATATATAAGGACTAGCGACCCGCCCCGGCTTCGCACGGGTACAATATTTATATTAAATATACTATAGGATTAATCCTGTATTGCTTAAAATCGCTTCGTAAAATATGCTCGTATTTCTCGTAAAAAGTAAAGGATAAAAAATGGTTGTTGTGGGTTATTTATAAGAGATAGACAGATGCCATCGAGGACTTTTTTGTTGACCTTTTCAAGGTGTACAATACTGTAGTACATTATTTTGATCTATCTCGTAGGGTTCAGCCAGCGTTTGCAAAGCAAGCGCAAAAAAATGTGTCTATTTGCGATATCACATTAGAAACCTCAAAAATTATCAGTGTTCCTCTACTATATTATGCATGTTATATACTTGAAAACCTTCCTATTGAATCACTCTTTCTATTGAAAGAAACTGCATCAAAATCCGTTGCGTAGTTTTAGAGATTTAAGCATACATAGGGACAGACACAGGGAAGCGACTTTGCTTTATACTATGTTATTATTATTTCATTTATTACACTTTACAAACATATTATTTACATTTTTAAATATTCCTATAAAAACAAAAACATTTAAAAATATAATAATTATTATATTATTAATATTATATTTATTTTATATTATATATATATATATATATTATATTATTATATTATATTATAATTTATTATTATTAAGATTTATTTATTTATCCAATGTTTCGAAAACGTAATGGCTTAGATATTTTCTAACAGTCGTCCTTAGAGTACATAGCATAACGTTTTCACAGCTTGGCTCTAACTCTATCTAGGCTATTATTAGCACCATGACTGCTCTCAAAACGGTGAAGGGAAACATCTTGAGGAAATCAGCTCGTCGTAGGACCAAAATCTTGGATTCCTAGGGCTAACACGTTTCAGTTATTTAACATACCCGGCTCAAAAACAAACCTGGGTCATTACGCCACTGTACCAAGACTCTGTACGAAATATAACACGTTGGCTTAAGCAACCGATTTAGATATCTCGCAACGTATGTCGAAGTATGACAAATGTCTAAAAACTTTATTAGTATGTAGGTCATAATGTTATGACAATTTTATTATTGTTATTTCACTTTTTGACAGGCCCATTGGTATAGTGCATGCGTTGTATTTTGCTGAGCTAGCTCCTTCAGAGCTCTCACGGCCAACCGCTCCTAATGAATTCAGTCGCTACCCATAGGCCACAGTATAGACCCGCGTATACACCGTATATAGACTTACGTCATAGACCGTGTCTTTGTATTAAATTAAGTGATATATAAATACATGTTTATCTGTTTTCAAGGTGTCTACTTATTTTCTAAATTCAGAACCTTCTGACTAAGGACTAATTAACGACTACACAAAGAACAAGTAAATCTTCGCTAAATCTCCGTTAAATTGGTGACCCCGTGGAACATAAAATATAATAATTTTGGTAGCGGCTCACTAGGGTCTATACTCGTGGTCAAATCAAATCAAATCAAATCATATCATATAGTTGTGTTAACAAGACTGTCAGTGAAAATGAATCCTGCGCAACCCCCAACACCACCGACTGCACCTGTCGTCACCTGTTGCCCTGCTGCGTCACGAACCACTGCATCGCATCGCACTGCATCGCATCGTATAGCATCGCATCGCATCGCATCGCACTGCATCGCATCGCATCGCATCGCAGCGCATCGCATCGCATTGCAGCGCATCGCATCGCATCGCAGCGCATCGCATCGCATCGCATCGCATGGTGTAATTATAATTTAAACAAAGTGTTTTGGTCAATCAGATATAGAATATCAGCATTTGTTAAATAATTATTTACATAACTAAGATAAATAGGATATAGGCGCAGTAGTCCAACAGCGTATTAATAATCGCTGGAACCCATTGGATTATTTCTCACGTAAGTTAACTACAGCTCAAACTAAATATAGTACGTACGATCGTGAATTACTAGCTATCTATGAAGCTATCATCCACTTTCGCAAATTATTTGAGGGTCGGGAATCATTGATCATTGATCATTTATACTGACCATAAGCCCTTAACTTACTTAGCCTTTACTTACTTACTTACTTAAGGCTTGTATTCATGCCAATAACCTTGACCATTTGGGCGGAACTAACGACCCCTCTCCGCGCGCCACTCCGCGCATCTCTCCACTACCCGCATGCAACAGAAAAGAGAGGCGCGCTCGGCCCGCGCCCGCGCCGCCAGCATGCGTCGTCGCTTCGCCTAGTCTCGGCACAGAGTATCGAAATCACAGAAGGTCAAGTCATCGTGAAAGTTAAATTCATTTTTATTTGTACCGCATGAAAAGTGGTCAATTTTTGTTTTTATTTATTATCTATTGATATAGGTGCAGTTTGAGTATGTACTGTAGAAACTATACCTCTATTATAGATCAGCCTGGCTCGAAACATGAGGTAAACAACTTGATGTATCTTTTTAACTAAATTATATATAAATAAAAATTAATGGCTAAATGTGTTGCTACGCGCAAAACTCAGAAATGGCTGGACCAATACGGATTTTTTTTTTTTTTCGAATATTCGTTATAGTCTGAGGAAGGTTTCTATTAAGAGAAAAATGGTAGGTAGGTACGTAAGGTAGGTATGTAGATAGGAACTTAGAGTAATAATAAATTAAAAGGTAGATAGGTAGTATAATTATTACTAGTGTATGTCATATTATTTGTTACATTTTTTATAAACAAATAGATTATAACTAAAATTCACTGAAATTTAACTTTCTTTCACCAAGTATTTTTATTCTTTTGGTTGGTTGAACTTCTTCATCCTCATTTATTTCTCCGTGTTCACATAATATTTATTTTTAGAAATTTTGATAGCCATATAAAATCTTGTTCTATGTTTTCTTTTCGTCCTTCTTCGTTCTCGTTTTCTTCGTTTTTCTCATCAATCTATTTTTCTTTCCTTAGTTCTATTTCCTTCTCTTTGTCGTTTTCTTCTTTCTCTTGTACATTATCTTAACTCTATCTCTCTATCTCAACTGGCGGCTTCGTCCGTATGAAGAGAAACCGGTGCATATCGGCTCAAGCCAGGCCTCGCTCAGACCGCAGTTGTATGAAGCTTACCCTCTGTCCGTTTACTCTGTGCTATCTACTTTTATGCGAGGTAAGTAAAGCGATAGTTTATAATGAAATATGTAGATAAAACTTTAAACTTACCTTGATAATAAATGTATACCCTTTTGTTTGTAATATTTTTTAGACCTCTCTTCATTCGTTTCTGCTTATTCCCATGTTTTACAAACTAAATTTAAACACTACTAAAACTGTTAAATACTATGAGTTTATAACACTAACACTACTTATAGATACATAGAATACTCTTTAACTTATAAACAAGAATCAGAAATAAAACTTTTTGACGAATCGAAAATCGGTTCTATTTTTTGATAATAAGTTTAATTTCACGCTTTTTAGTGGGACTGTTTGTAATTTATCTAGTTACAAAAGCCAAAATGTCAACTACTTATCACCTTTTACAAAATATTGCTTTTCCCGGTGCAGAGCCGTTAATTTTTGAGGAGTTCTCCTGGTACATCACTATCAGCTCTACTTCACCATATGCATTGTGACGAGCATAAATTGCTTAACATCTATATTCAAGTAATCTAATCGCAATCCACGAAATACTTATTATTGAGTTGTTTCGATGGCCATCTGGGGTCTTCGTCATAAGTTCCACTTCCGCAAATGGTGCTTTTCGAGAGAAACTAAACAAGGTACTATAAGAAATACCCAAAACGCTATAGGTATGCCTATAATATTTGAAGAGTTCCCTCGATTTCTCCATGATTCCATCATCAGATCCAAACGTGACGACAATGGAACTAACTAGAATGTATACTCTTTCAAACAAAAAAGAATTTTCCAAATCGGTCCAGCCATCTGCGAGTGATGAAGTAACATCATAAAAAAAAGTTCAAGACGAATTGAGAACCTCCTCCTTTTTCTAAAGTCGGTTAAAAAGCTATTCCACTATTTACAAAATTAATTTTTGCAGTAATATTTTACGATATTATTTCGTAGTGCTTGAGCTCTCGCAACGTGACGTACGTCCACCTAGCAACACGATGCGCCCCGCACTGAATTTGTGGACGAGTGCGGGGGTGATGTAAACGCAGTCTTTAATCGGACGCATTTTTAATTTATTGTAATAAAAATAATACATATTTGTAAAAAGTAACAAAACCAAATTTTTTTTATTTATATTGCAAAGCAGTAGTATATTTTTTATACTCTTTTGATAAGAAATTAAGGAGTAAAATGGTTTCATCTCAATGATTTGGAGGTGATTTGGCATTTTTTTTTCTTATTATGGGATACCGATGGAAAAATTGTGGCCAAACCAAATTACGGTTCATATCATGTAGATTACTAACAATTTTTTTCAGATGTAATTTCTCTGTAATTGCCGACGAAAAGTTGCTTCATCTGAATGCTTTTTTCAAGCTTTTTTCGAAAGAGCAGCCTTATACGTTACATAATCGGCGAGAATAACATTGTAGCCGACACCTTATCGCGCGTAGTAACAATAACATGTCCTACGTTTCTTGACTTCGCAGAATTAGCCACTGCGCAAAATATGATGCTTACTTAATGCAACAATTGCAACAGTGTAATTCTAGTAATAATATTGTTATGAAGCGAATTAAATTACAAGATAGCGAACAACATATGTATTGTGAAACCAGCATGATTATATACTTACCACCCACAGAGCACTGAGCAATGGTGCCGTAGAACGGTGGCACCGCTCCCTAAAAGTGTCATTGACAGCTAGGTTGCATGGTAACTCATGGGTTGAAGAATTACCCACTGCACTTTTTGGCTTGAGGGCAGCGTTAAGAAGCGACTCAGGTTAAGTGCTGCAGAAATCACATATGGTTGTAGTTTACGTTTACCAGGTGAATTTTTCGATAAATATAATAAGGAACCATCGGATCCTCATACTTTAGCCCAAAATAATGGGCAGGTTGAAACCCAAATCAACCAGCATGGTTATATACTAATATTTATACTTACGTTGTTGGCATTAATCGTCATCAACGTGTTACGGAACCGTTGCCGTTCCGCTGTAAACTAGTGAACCTTTTGGTAGCATAGCAACCGTTTGCTACCATTGGTAGCAGGTTCGATCCCAAGGTATTACCGTAGGGCTAGTGAATCAGTCATTACGTTATTTCATAATTCTTATATTATTTTATATTATTATCTTTTATTAATGTGATACTATGTCCAGTGCTGATCAAGTATTTAGTATTACTAAAAGAATTATTTTTGTAAATTAAACATAAATGTATTATTTTCAGTTAGTTTTAATAATGTGTAATTTCAATATGTTTAAGTAATATTTGTACAACCGTACTTGCGAAACAAGTTGTTTAATTGTATAACAAATGCTGATGTAACACATTTACATTTTATTGTTAACACTTAACATAACCATATATTGTATCTGTATTAAATGATTATAATGTTATTCATTATGTAATTAATTTAATAAACATTATTAAATGTAATAAACAAACAGCATACAACATTTGCTAGTGTGGCATTGCAATATTAGTATAATTGTATTTAATTTTGTGTAAATTTATAGCGACTCTAACTTTGGTTTGTTAATAAAAAAATATTTTTTGTTTTTTAAAAAGGAGGGGGTTATTGTGGCGACACATTGTATTTTGCTGAGCTAGCTCCTTCAGAGCTCTCACGGCCAACCGCTCCTAATGAATTCAGTCGCTACCCATAGGCCACAGTATAGACCCGCGTATATACCGTATATAGACTTACGTCATAGACCGTGTCTTTGTATTAAATTAAGTGATATATAAATACATGTTTATCTGTTTTCAAGGTGTCTACTTATTTTCTAAATTCAGAACCTTCTGACTAAGGACTAATTAACGACTACACAAAGAACAAGTAAATCTTCGCTAAATCTCCGTTAAAATGCCTATGAGTTATTTCAAGATACCAACTAATTACTTACCAAATTTCATTCAGATCCGTTCAGTAGTTTTTGCGTAAAAGATTAATAAACATCCATACATCTACAACGTGTATCGGAAACCCCATATCTACATAAATACTAGCACTTGTGCATTTGCATTCTGTTATATCTTGTATTAGTTACGATTTTGGTATAATAGAATATTCATATACAACGTGTAACGGAAACCCCATATCTATCCAAAAGGGCTGAAGACAACATCTGGTATGGAATCTCTATGCACAATTTCAGCACAAAATAACGGACTCAAAGAATTGATACCAAATTATTGGTTTCATATATTTCTTGAATACCAATCATAACAAACGTGTCACAGCACTACGAGGGTCAATAAATTTCCACGTCACTTGCCAATAACACGATAATTCTTTTCGTTCTTCTTAATTTGAAAAAATCGGTCTATTGGAATTTGTAATAAGTTCTACACACGTAGACTTAGGATTACAAAACCCTTGCCATATCGTTTGTTATCATCCAAAGAAGCCATGCACTTGGTATGTATATACCCTTTAAATTACACGTTGTATAGGTAGATACATCCTGGATATTTATGAACAGTACAGTTATTTATTAATAAAACTACGGTATTAATTACGTATTATTTGTCATGATTCTCGACTAAGATTGTAACGAAAATACAGAGTAAAACTTACAAACACCGCCCTTACTCTCTTACAACTTGAGTGAGGTTTAAAACTCGTAATTATTTACAAGCAGTAACTCTATCCTTCTCTAAACTGGCACATAGTAACTTTGTAACTTGAACATAGGAATATAAGTTGGAATTACTGTAACATCGTTAACTCAACAGTATATAACTTGAACCAGAACGCAGCCTTGAGGTAATTTTACCTTTGGGACTCACGGGTGTGGGGAATGGGTAACATGACTCAAGAATACTACACTTCATATTTCCTCACATTAACACAAGTTGTTTGCTGTGTATTACATTTACATTTGTTTAAGTTCATAGTTTAAAAAAAAATGTATTTAGTTCAAATCGTCACATAGTGGACATCCCACCCATACGCACAAAACGTTTTGGGAATACTTTCATTGTGCGTAAAGCTAAGGAGTTGAATTCCCTGCCGGAGTCTGTGTTTCCTGATATCTATAAGTTGAGAGAAAATAGGTTACTTCTAGGAAGTTCTAGGTAAGCGTGCTTCATCTTCGACCACATCATTGCTTGCCATCAGGTGAGATGGTGGTCAAACGCGAGACTATTACTCGTACTATCCACTATCAGTAAAAAATATTTTTCTCTTTTTATAACAACTATTGAGGAGTTCGTGGCTAAATAATAACATATCATAAATAAGAAAGTGATGCTAATTACGGATCGATGCATCTATAGACGTAACAGGTACAACTTATGACTGGATGGTCGAGGACCTTTGAATGCAGTACATTACTTTGTGTGATTTTCATGAACACTGCTCTCAAAACTGTGACCATAAATTTGAAGATATGCGGCACCTACGAACTCGCACTGGGATTCCTTGGGACTCGTAGTGGACTACGGCTCATTTTTTTTAATAATAGTTTCGCGTTTGACCACCATTGGTAAGTGATGATGTGGTCGTAGATGGAGCACGCTTACCTAAAAGTAACCTATTCACTCTTGACTTAAAGTCTCCCAGGTTATAGCGATCAGGAAACACAGACATCGGCAGAGAATTCCACTCCTTAGCCGTACGCACAATGAGAGTATTCCCAAAACCGTTTTGTGTGTATGTGTGGGATGTCCATCATGTAACGATGGCGCATCGCCGTTTGTCTTGTAGTCCAATGATGGAACGGGCTTGGCGGAATTAGATTGTGTAATTACAAAATATATAAATATGATCAAAGCGTCAAAGCCTAATGGCTGAGTTGTCGGACTTGTGATCGAGAGGTCACGAGTTTGAACCCCACCCATTACACTATTGCTGCGAACCCATTCCAGTACAAGCATATATTCCTCCTTATTTCAATTAGGGACTTTTTATATAACAACTAGCTGACCCGCCACGACTTCGTTCGCGTGGTATCCTACCCCTACCCAACCGATACCAATACCCCTATCCTACCGATACCCTACCCATACCTTACTCTACCCCTTACACTACCCTACCCTACCAATACCCTACCGTACCGTACCCTACCCCTACCCCTACCCCTACCCCTACCCTACCTCTACCTTAACCTACGGAAAGGTAGGGGTATCTACCTTTCCTTCTTTTTTTATTTATTTTCGTAAGAACGTTCTCCTGACAAAACCAAACACAACAAAAAAGAATCAGCGAAATCGGTCCAGCCGTTTTCGTGTTTTGCGCTTAGCAATACATTTAGCGATTCATTTTTATTATATAGAAATACATATATGTATTATGGCAATCCCATCGTACCTTATTAAAGTAGCACTTATACAAACTAATTCAAGTTGTTCTTAAAACGAAGACTTACGAATCTAAGTTGGAGGGGTTGACAACAATGCTAGTTACGTGAATTCTACCAACCAGAGCTAGTTTTCTTTAAATGTATGTCCGCTTGCCATCTTCTCTGCCCGTATCCACCGACCTCCAAAATATTTCCGTTATTAGGCATATTGTAGTACAACTTGGAAGTTGTCTGACTGATGAACGAGCGCCAATTTAACTGCTTACCCCCTGTTTGCTAGTCCGCCGTAATGTCAGGTATTAGGAGAGTTAATGTTGAACAAGACAATATTTTGTGGAACAATTTTGTTTCGTGCACGATGTTTGTAATGCTGATTGCAATGGATTAGTATGTAAGTGTTAATACAACGTTGATAAAAGCGAGAGGCATTAAACCACATAATGTACTAAACGTTCTTGCGGAAGAAACTTTTTTCAAAGAACCTAAATAGCTGAATAATCGAAGCAAAACGTAAACAGCCTTTGTTTGAATTGCAGCAGCCTCTATGATACAGAGTGACATCGTAGCGTATACTTTGTTGAAGTCAGCTTGTCGGGAAGATACATCGTGTTTTCACTAAGAAAAAACTTCAAAAATTTCCTGTGACTAAACTATTGCTACTATTGACCTCATTTTTGGTGTGTAGCCTGAAAATGATACATAGGAAATGTGGTTTCATTGAATGCTTCTCGCTTATCAACGTTGTATGTGGAAGCTGGTGCTATGTTGAGAGATTAATGTATTATTTTTTTTCGTGGGGAAAATCATCAAAAGATTCCTCTCGATTTGGGTGGAGTGCAAGGGAGTGTCAGACTCCTACTGAATAAAAACCCACCCTGTTTCTTCAGTTGTCCTTACGTTCTGCGGCAGAGTTATCTCGTTGGGACATTTCCGCAACCCCGCCAGGCATTTGCCTCATTGAGTCACGTCTTTCATGCTTACTATGCTTTAAGGCGCTCGTGGAATACGACTGGAGAAGATTACACTGCATTTACTGAGGTCGGTCCCTAAATGACTGACTGTCGTTGGTCTATCAATATATTGCCGGCTTGGAAAGCACGCTGATTTAACCTGATGGTAATAGATGATGTGGTCGAAGAAGAAACAAACTCACCAAGAAGTATGCTATTAAATCTTGACATAAAAACCCCTAGGTTATAGCTATCAGATAACACAGACTCTGGTATAGGGAATTCCACTCCTTAGTTGTACGCACAGTGAAAGTATTCCCAAAACATTTTGTGCATATTGTTGGGATGTCCACAATGATATTTAAATGATATCATCTTGATATAATTGGTTCAAGATTAGACAGGTGATGTGATTGACTCAATAATGAAAACAATGAATAAACTTCGACTTCATTTTAATATACAAAAATAAATTATATTATACATTCTTATAACTAAAAAGAAACAATCGAACTAGAAAAATATACATAATGTGCCATAGGTGTTGAGAGCTCGTTTTTTCTACAGCTTAACTATACTCGGATTAAAGATATTGATAATAGACTACCATTACTAAAACGTGCCAATCCCAGTATGATTACGTTGACAAAGAGGGATAGTGCTATGCACCTTATAATGCTGCGTCACCCTACTACTCAGAAATAATTCTGGTTTTAAGACATGACCCCTGATAATTTTAAACATCGCAAACTATAATTTCAGTAATCATTTAGTCTTCATGGTAAAGTCTTCATCTCGACTAGTATACCACTAGTCGAAATGACTGTAATACTACATATTTTTGGCTTCTAACACAAATATTACTCAAATTATTAAAACTTTATTTGCTTATTTTGGCAGGATTTGTATACGACAAATATTTATTAATTTTGTTAATATAATGATCTGACAATACTGGTTTATTGGCTAGACTTATTTGGTGTTTCAAATTCGCGATTGTTGAAAACAAATAACTTCGCGGAGTCGATGGTGATGGTGTTGAGAATAAGAAAGGCGTCGGGGTAGCTGACGCAATGTTCTTAATATTAGTGTAAAGATTATTTACAGGCTTTTTTGGTGTAATAGCAACAATGTTTTCTGGTGTCACGGCGTACACTGGTCTTACAGTAGACACTACTGGTATTTCAGGAATCGCAGCGTTCCTACGACCATTCACGTTCGTCACAAACAAATCTTTCAATTCTTCATAAGATGGTCGTAATTGTGCTTGAGCTTGCGTATTTTGGTTATTAGCAAAAGAAGAGAATTTACTTTTATGTGGCTGATATGACTGATCTAGTTCTGAAGAATAATCTACAATTTCATCAGAAAACTTATAATCGATCTTTGCTCTTTCTATTTTATCATTGTTTTCAAGCCGTGAGTTGTAATGCTCCAAGTAATCATTATTGTTATCTGACAAACCATCTAATGTACGATCACTAATGTTAGCTACTGTTGTGACTGCGTAAGCACTTTTAGTTGGATAAACGTTGTAATAATGGAGATTGTCATCTTTGTTTCCATAATCATTTACCTTTTCATATTGTGTCTGTTCATAATTACTATGAGTTTTGTAAGTTGTAGGAATTGGTTTCAGCGGTCGGTGTAAATATTCTTCATTTTCCAAAGAATCATCATGGACATTGTGTGTATTGTAATTATATGTTTTTGGTATGTCATTATTACGAAATGTTTTATCTTTTTGGTTTTCCAAATCTATACTATTATCTAAGTTATGGTGATCGTCATATCTAACGTCTGCTTTGTATCCGTTTTCATCTGCGGTGTAGGAGACTATTTGCATTCTTCCATCGGGGAGTAGAACTCTGTATTCTCCATTAGTAGCCGATCCAGTACTCTTTTGAGAGTGAGAGAAATCATCGCCAGTTTTGTGGTCTTTCACCGTGTAGGAAAAGGCGTAGTTGTCACCCTGTTGTAATAAAAACTGACTATGTATTATGCAAATTAAAAGTAATTTTGATAACGATCAGAAACCATAAATATACTAACGTTAGCACTATCCTTGTTATAATCATGATCATCCACGTTGTTTTTATTATGATACAACTCATCTGGAGAGTCCTGAAAACAAAGATGTATTAGGCTTGAATATTTAATATTGATATTTAGATAGATTTTCTGTTATAATGTTTGTGTCTTTTTTATTCTAAATGAGCCTGATGGTAAGCGATATATGAAATCTACGATGGAACGATCGAGCCCAGAAGATGCCTGTACACTATTGCTTTCACAGAAGCCGGCAGAGGGTTTCACGAGTTGGATTATTTATTTATTTCTCTCACCACAATATAAAGACATTTGATATCAATGACATATTATGACATAGCAACGAATATATTATACTGTGGGAGACTGGTGCCTAAACTAGATTTACGTCTGTATTTTAGGACACCAGGTCTCCACCCTTTAATTAGTTACATTTCTGTCGATATGTGATAAGTACCCGCTCGCCACATGCGGTAAGCACTTTACATTTAAGTTAAACAAGTTTTATTGTTTTGTTTTTTGATGATGAGCCAGACTAAGAAGTTTTTCAACTAGCGCTTCGATGCTTATAGGCCTTTTAGCTCTGCGCTCGATCAAGTCCAGTGCAGCCAGTTGGTATTTTGCAGTGCCATTCCACAATTTAATACCCACACAGTAATTTAGCTAACCATGCATTATCATCCAAATTAAACGTGTTTGTAAAAAAATATCTTAATCAGTTGGGGTAAAATAGTTAAAAATCATTTGCAAGATTTTATTTTTTATAGTAAATTGCGATGTCTTGCTTTATGCACCAAAACGGGCGTAATGGATGTTGGCAAGAAGCCTGCTGGGCTGGAAAGGGATTAGGCAGGTCACGTCAGCCGCATGCATAAGGATCGTTGGGTGAAGGTCTCCAAACAATAGGTGCCGGAGAACGGACGGCGCCGCCGAGGCCGGCCCAGGAAAAGGTGGTGAGACGACCTGGACGTGTACCATGAGGGCTGGTTTGAAGCGGCACGTGAAAAGAGTTCATGGAAGGAATTGGGGGAGGCCTGTGCCCAGAAAAAAAGAGCATAAGAAAATAATACTAACTTTTAACTGATACGGGTTGGGTTTTGGAGCTGGATTCTGCTGTCTTTGATAGTTGTTGAACTCGTACAATGGTTTCACAACGCTAAGCTGTAAGCAAATAATAAGAACACTGTTATATATTTATTGCTTTCTCTTAATATAGTAAAGTAAAACTTAAATCTATATTTTATTCTACAATTTATGACGAATTGGTGTTCGGCATAGTGATGTTTGTATTACCTACATACAGATCACCAGGTTTCAATCAAAAGCATTAATAAAGCATTAATGATTGATAAATGTAAAAACATACATAAGTAAAATGATTAGGAGAAACCAGGAGAAAATAACATATTTTTGACTAAACTATGACTTAAAATCATCTCTCTGTTCTTGTCCCATTAACTTAGCGTCGGCACAACACGTTTGCTTCTTCCATTCTCCCTTTTCAGACGTCAGAGCATCATTTACTCCATTTACTTTCATATCTCTCCTCACGCAATCTATCTTTTCTTTAAAATCTCTTTAACTTTCCTCTTCGTTTTAATTCATCAAAATTTAAACCTACCACTCTTTTAGTTACATGCGTGTCAACCCTCCTCATCATATGTCGATACCAAGATAAGCGACTTCCTTTCAAATGTTCCACAATAATCCACTTTCAACCTCTTATGTATTTATTTCTTTCCTCTATCCATTTTTGTCACTCCACACATCTATCTCAATAGTCTCATCTCCAAATAACATTTGTATCAGATCAAAAAACCTACTACAGATTAATCATTGATAACCAGAGGCTTGTAAACGTTTACAATGATCCCCACTGTGATCCCAAGATAAATAAACACACCTGTTCTTGTCCACGGGAACAATAGCAGCTATAATCAATCACCGGCCTTATGCCAGTGAATAGTGAAAAAATAATATCACGGATTCATTTTGTTCAGGGCTATGAAATGGGCGGTGTTGGTCACGTTGATAGAGGGTGTTTCGTAAAAAACAAAGGTCCAAAGACTCAAAACCAAGTTTCTCAGTTATTCGTACTATTTTATGAATTTTTAAACAAAAAAAAAAGAGAAAATATTTATTCATAAATCGCCAGTTGCTAATATTAACTTGTTACTTACTTGTACAACGTGTCATTCAAAGGGTTTATAATACCAAGTGCACGGTTTCTTTAGATGATAACAAACGATATGGCAAGGGTTTTGTAATCCTATGTCTGCATGTGTGGAACTTATGAATTTCAATACATTGATACCAGAGACCGAATTTTTCAAATTAAGAAGAATGAAAAGAATTATCGTATTATTGGCAAGCGACGTGGAAAGTTATTCACCCTCGTAATGCTGTGACACGTTTTTTATGATTGGTATTCAAGAAACATATGAAACCGATAGGTAATTAGATATCAATTCTTTGAGTCACTTATTTTGAGCTTTGTCTTTTGAATAGATATGGGGTTTCCGTTACACGTTGTTTACTTTTAATCAAATTCTCCCGCAACGTCCGTCTGTTCGTGAAAAACGACTGAACAGGTTTTTTTGCTTGTTTTTATAAGTGAAAACAGCATTCATGAAAAAGGTATGTAAAGGTGTATAATTTATTAAGGTTTTGTGTGAATAATCAGAATGAAATTAGTGTGATGGAATTTCTAAATACTACCGGAAATGATAATGATCCAGATGTATAAAGAACCAAAATTAGTGTTAAAAGCGCCATGACTAAGGAGAATATGGATGAATGAATATGCCAAATGATTGATGATCTTGACTTTTATAATAACCTGAGATTTTTCTCCTATCCCAGAATCGTATGAAGATTTCTTCGTCCCTCCATCCCTTACATTATATTTTTTAAATTTTCTAAAATTCTGATCATTCTTACGATACTTCACAGTTTGCATAACATTGCGGCGCGGTGATAAACCGATAATTTCTTCAATTCCCTCTGCACTGTTTGGTAGTGATTTTTCATGATCACTAAGTCGGTGCCATGCATCACCGTTAGATTCTTTATTAATACTCTCTAGAGGTCTTATTTTAAAATCTCTGTTATTCATCAGAACACTGAATTGTCTTCGTTGTATTTGCTTGCTGTCTGGATAGTAGTCCAAGTATTCTGAGCTATTTGGTTCTTTAATTCTTGTTCTAGTATTGTTTTCCGGAAAAGGAAACGGTAGTTAAAAAAATATGTTTTTGTGCTGCGGATTAATACGTCAATGTTCCGTTATTTTCTTTTTGTAGTTTATTTTTTTACTTTCAACAATCCACTGCTCGATATTGGCTTATCCCCTAATGTTAAAAATAGTGGCGATATTACTTACGCGGTTTTCTCGCGTTAATAATATATTAATATGTTGCGCTATAGCTTCATAAATTCAAGTAAAAGTCTCATAAGAATTAGTTCAACTATTTCAAAGATTAACTCAAATAACAGACGGACAGACACACCGACAGATAGTCTTAAAAAAGGAACGAAATTACAGACAGATAGTCGTCACCTTTACAGCGAGAGTGCACAGGTATCTTCTTTTCCTCATCGATCGACTACTATCAGGCATAATCGAGGTCAAGACTGGGATTATCCATACAAATTTTAAAACAAAGATCTCCACCGCGTCTATCGGTCTGTATGTGCGCGATACACTCAAAAACAAATAAATGGATAGAGTGATTCATAATGAACGTTTTAGTGTATAGTTTATTAAGGTTTGGTGTGAACTAGCAGATTCAGACTATGCGAAGATGAGCCGGGATGCTAGTCCGTGAAAAAAAAAATGTGATAAAATAACGGAACAAAAACGTTTACGGTTAGCTATCGTATACAAGTTCAGAAACTCACATACAGTTTTGTGAAATCGAAATCGAAATTGTTGTCTTCTTCATTGAATTCGTCTTCATAGAAATTGTTGTCATTAGTATGTGAAGTTGCTTTCGTATTGTATAAGGCATCCGATATTATTAATTCCTTGTTTAAGTCGCCATCTTTGGGCTGGCTTTCCATTGGTCCTTTAGGCTAATGTGAAGACATTCAGATAATATTTAATTTTAGTTTTACGAAATTTTATAGATATTTTATTATGTAAAAATGTAAATAAATAACAAAAATGGGAGAATACTCCTGTAAGACAGGTTACCTAGCTCAGGAGTCAGGGCTTCAAACGCTAATGTACCAAATTTTTTGTTACAATAAACAAATTATAATCTAATAACTTGTTTATTGTAATGAAAATTTTTTATTTCGAGTTTTAAACGTTGTGCATCGATCGCCTCGTTTACCGAGTTCATCGCAAGTACAACTGGTGAATCATAGATATTAGAGAACTCTCATTTTATCAGCATTCATCATCTTCATCGTTGTCAACCGTTCATTCCATCCACTGCTGAATACCTGGCCTATTTTTTGTTTTGCCATATTTTCCTTGCCATTTTTGACGTTTTGAAAATCTTTGCCATGATACCGATTAAAGAGTGCCAATAGTAGACTCTAATCAGGGTTCGGTTACCAAGTCAAGTAGACTGGTGTGAATTTTTTATGAGGGGTTCGTAATTACCGCATTTTGTGCCTTGATAACAGTAGGCTCACCATAAAGCTCAATTTACACCGCCGCGGAATGGAATGGAAGTGACTGTTTGCAACGAAATTGTACAGACAGCAGCACATGAAGCTACCCGAAACTGTCAAATTTTCCCAATCCACCTTGAACCTAATTTTTTTAACAATAAAGTTGAAAATCTATTTAAGAAATTTGACAGGTTGTTGTAGCTTGATGTGCTGGCGTCTGTACATAGCATAATGAACTTTATTTCAATTGTATAACATACAAACGACAGTAGCTAGGGGAATTCTCGAGAATGCGCGAGGATTCCGCGGAAGACGCGCGAACTTTTTTTGGCTCCTATTTAGTTTGTATGTTATACTATTGACATAAAGTTCATTATGCTATGTACAATTTCGTTCGCTTCCATTCCATTCCTTTTTTTCCAACTATGTCAGTGTCGGCTTCCTGACTCACCGTATGCAGTTGAGTAGAGAGTTCTACATGTAGCGTCTGACCGCCTTAATCTAGACACTGATACCGGGCAACTAACGCGCTTTTTGGTGGCGAGATTCTAATTACAATTTAAAAGTTTTATTTTTATTTTTAGCACGTAGCACGATACAAACCTTACAATATTATTTTATTTACGTATTTAATACACTACACATTCATTAACATTAGTTTTTTTACCCTCGTCCATGTGTCACTGCTAGGTGCCAACTGAAAACCAGCGCTGGGTGTCTTTCACCCAGGAAATGCTGAGTTGGTAACCCTTTCGGTGTAGACATGCTCAGCGAAATTCTTAGTGTTATTTTTTTATGTTTGTAATTTTCTGTAGTTGTGTGTGGTTATCACCAAATAAATGGTTTTCAGTTAACACGATACCCCTTAGCAATACTGGTATCAAATTTTATGACTTCTGACTACCCATAACGTCTGTCAAAGATGTACAAATGACAGCCGAGACCAACTGTTTTATGTGCTTCCCGAGGCACGGGGGAATCACTATATGTTAACACGTTCGCTGACAGTACGTCGTTAGGCTGGAAATAAAAAAAAAAATTAACAAAAAATAGAACCGACTTCCATATCAAAACACTACAAAGCCAAAAATAACTTTAATTTCGGTAGTCGGTGTTATTGGTTTTGGATTTTCTTTTTTTTTCACACCGCCTTCCGAAATTAAAGTTATTTTTGGCTTTGTAGTGTTTTGTAGTGTTTTGATATGGAAGTCGGTTCTATTTTTTGTTAAAATTTTTTTTTCGCGCTTTTTGGTGGGTCGGTTTATAATTTATCTAGTTACAAAAGCGATAATGTCAACAACTTATCACCTTTTACAAAATATTGCTTTTCCTTATCCGATGCATAGCCGTTAATTTTTGAGGAGTTCTCCTGGTACTTGACCATCAGCTCTAGATCACCATACTCGTATGTATTGCGACGAGCATAAAGTGTTTAACATTCGTACTCAAGTAATCGAATCGCAATCCACGAAATACTTATGATTGGGTAGTTTCAGTGTCCATCTGTGGTCTTCATCATCAGTTCAACTTCCCCAAATGGTACTTTTCGAAAGCAACTACTCAAGGTACTATAAGAAATACCCTAAACGCTATAGGTGTGCCTATAATATTTGAAAAGTTCCCTCGATTTCTCCAGGATCCCATCATCAAATCCAAACATGACGACAATGGGACCAACTAAAAAGTATACCCTTTCAAACGCAAAAAGAATTTTTCAAATCGTCCAGCCGTCTCCGAGTAATGAGGTAAAATACATTAAAAAAAAAGTTCAAGACGAATTGAGAACCTCCTTTTTTTGAAGTCGGTTAAAAATAGTGCGTTATGACAGTACGTCGAGGGACGGGCCACTTATTTTTAAGAGTACGTCGTGGAAAATTCTACTGTCGCAATGTGGTATCAGGGTAAGTGCTCACTGTCAGCGAACGTGTTAAGACAACGGTAAGTATTGTTTAACCTTGATTATTGACTCATGCGGCTGTTTGGCTGTTTTTTTTTTTGTATTATTTAGCCATGTGACACACGATTTCAAAAGGGTCTCTCAAACAATTCAATAGACTGAGACCCGTTTGACACATTCACCGTCACTCTATTTAGGCTCTTGACTAGGTTACCAGTTAAAAGTAAAACGAAAAATGAAATAAAAGTATAATATAACCTCATTAGGTCTTCTACGTTGTATAGGTTCGGCCAATGTTTGACGAGAATGCTCTGAGTCTTGATTACTGGGATGAATGAACTCCATCATTTGTTTCTAATAATAAGAAAATTGCTTTAAATGTTATTAAAGAAAATTAGAAATGTATTAAAAATATCTTAAAATTGAAGAGGGATGTAAAGGAAACGAAATTGGGTTTTGCAAAGGTGGACCTGATCGTGATATCTTTGATCCGTTTCTAAAGTTTATCAGTGTTTTTAATTTTGTTCAGGTATGTGGTTATAGATTACCCGTAATATATTGGCTTTCATAGACCATTGCAATACATTTGAACTTTGTCCGCGTATATCTCAATTCCATGGGAATTCCTTGGTATAACGAGCTTATATATTATTCCAGGGTTTTTGCTATCTACACACCAAATTTCATTCAGATCCGTTCAGTGGTTTTTGCGTGAAAGGGTAACAAACATCCATCCCAGAATTTTTAATTAATTGATAAGTAGGATTATTCCCAAGCCCAAAAATCTTTTTTAAGTTTTTACTAAATAAAACAATTTAACCTAATTTATAATCGCCCGTTTAGTGGCCCAACACGGGGGCTAGATCAACTAAGAAAGTTGGCGAGTCACCGAAAGAAAAGAACAAGCAAATGTGAGACGGCCCAAATGCTTACTGGACTGTTCTTAGACATTATTGAATGGAAAATATTCCAGAGACTATGGTTCCGTAGCGGAAGTATTATCATCTTTTTTTTTTAATTGTTGATAGGCTTGGGTTTGACTACAATCTCACCTGATGTTAAGCGATGATGTGGTCGAAGATAAAGCACGCTTGCCTAGAAGTAACCTATTCTTGGCTTAAAGAGGTTATAACTATCAGGAAACACAGACTCCGGCAGAGAGATCCACTCCTTAGCCGTACGCACAATGAAAGTATTCCCAAAACGTTTTGTGCGTATGGGTGGGATGTCCACCATGTAACGATGGCGCATCGCCGTTTGCCTTGTAGTCCGATAATGGATCCTTTTCCCAACTATGTACAGGTTTCTACAGATTGTACTTCGGGGAGTGTGCACAGGAGCTCCATGACCTGATTCCTCCATCTCCCTTTCACTACCGGTCTACCAGACACACGGCTGGGTACCACCCACACTTGGTTGATATACCGTCTTGTCGTACCAAGCGCTTCTCCTCCACATTTATTGTGCGCACAGCCAGGGTGTGGAACTCTCTGCCGGCTTCTGTGTTCCCTGCCACTTATGACCTTTCAGCCTTTAAAGCACGAGTAAATATGCATCTTCTGGGCTCGCTCGTCCCATCGTAGATCTCATCTATCGCTTACCATCAGGCGAGATCGAGGTCAAGAGTGAGCCCATCAGTAATAAAAAAATATGTTGGAGCCAGCTTTGAATCTTACCAGTCGTAGCTGAGTATTAGTGTTTTACATGGAGCGTCTGCCTATCTGACCTCTACAACCCAGTAACTGGGTAACACGATACCCCTTGGTCAGACCATTGTCAGATTTCTGGCTTCAGACTACCCGTAACAACTATTATTGAAATCCAAATGACAGCCAAGATTTTGTTAACGTGTTTTCCAAGACATGGTGGAAAGAAAAGGCTCATAGATGACGAGGTTCTGGCAGGCAAGCTTCACAGTAGAAGACCTAATGAGGTTATCATTAGGTCTTCTACGTTGTATAGGTTCGGCCAATGTTTGACGAGAATGCTCTGAGTCTTGATTACTGGGATGAATGAACTCCATCATTTGTTTCTAATAATAAGAAAATTGCTTTAAATGTTATTAAAGAAAATTAGAAATGTATTAAAAATATCTTAAAATTGAAGAGGGATGTAAAGGAAACGAAATTGGGTTTTGCAAAGGTGGACCTGATCGTGATATCTTTGATCCGTTTCTAAAGTTTATCAGTGTTTTTAATTTTGTTCAGGTATGTGGTTATAGATTACCCGTAATATATTGGCTTTCATAGACCATTGCAATACATTTGAACTTTGTCCGCGTATATCTCAATTCCATGGGAATTCCTTGTTATAACGAGCTTATATATTATTCCAGGGTTTTTGCTATCTACACACCAAATTTCATTCAGATCCGTTCAGTGGTTTTTGCGTGAAAGGGTAACAAACATCCATCCCAGAATTTTTAATTAATTGATAAGTAGGATTATTCCCAAGCCCAAAAATCTTTTTTAAGTTTTTACTTAATAAAACAATTTAACCTAATTTATAATCGCCCGTTTAGTGGCCCAACACGGGGGCTAGATCAACTAAGAAAGTTGGCGAGTCACCGAAAGAAAAGAACAAGCAAATGTGAGACGGCCCAAATGCTTACTGGACTGTTCTTAGACATTATTGAATGGAAAATATTCCAGAGACTATGGTTCCGTAGCGGAAGTATTATCATCTTTTTTTTTTAATTGTTGATAGGCTTGGGTTTGACTACAATCTCACCTGATGTTAAGCGATGATGTGGTCGAAGATAAAGCATGCTTGCCTAGAAGTAACCTATTCTTGGCTTAAAGAGGTTATAGCTATCAGGAAACACAGACTCCGGCAGAGAGATCCACTCCTTAGCCGTACGCACAATGAAAGTATTCCCAAAACGTTTTGTGCGTATGGGTGGGATGTCCACCATGTAACGATGGCGCATCGCCGTTTGCCTTGTAGTCCGATAATGGATCCTTTTCCCAACTATGTACAGGTTTCTACAGATTGTACTTCGGGGAGTGTGCACAGGAGCTCCATGACCTGATTCCTCCATCTCCCTTTCACTACCGGTCTACCAGACACACGGCTGGGTACCACCCACACTTGGTTGATATACCGTCTTGTCGTACCAAGCGCTTCTCCTCCACATTTATTGTGCGCACAGCCAGGGTGTGGAACTCTCTGCCGGCTTCTGTGTTCCCTGCCACTTATGACCTTTCAGCCTTTAAAGCACGAGTAAATATGCATCTTCTGGGCTCGCTCGTCCCATCGTAGACCTCATCTATCGCTTACCATCAGGCGAGATCGAGGTCAAGAGTGAGCCCATCAGTAATAAAAAAATATGTTGGAGCCAGCTTTGAATCTTACCAGTCGTAGCTGAGTATTAGTGTTTTACATGGAGCGTCTGCCTATCTGACCTCTACAACCCAGTAACTGGGTAACACGATACCCCTTGGTCAGACCATTGTCAGATTTCTGGCTTCAGACTACCCGTAACAACTATTATTGAAATCCAAATGACAGCCAAGATTTTGTTAACGTGTTTTCCAAGACATGGTGGAAAGAAAAGGCTCATAGATGACGAGGTTCTGGCAGGCAAGCTTCACAGTAGAAGACCTAATGAGGTTATCATTAGGTCTTCTACGTTGTATAGGTTCGGCCAATGTTTGACGAGAATGCTCTGAGTCTTGATTACTGGGATGAATGAACTCCATCATTTGTTTCTAATAATAAGAAAATTGCTTTAAATGTTATTAAAGAAAATTAGAAATGTATTAAAAATATCTTAAAATTGAAGAGGGATGTAAAGGAAACGAAATTGGGTTTTGCAAAGGTGGACCTGATCGTGATATCTTTGATCCGTTTCTAAAGTTTATCAGTGTTTTTAATTTTGTTCAGGTATGTGGTTATAGATTACCCGTAATATATTGGCTTTCATAGACCATTGCAATACATTTGAACTTTGTCCGCGTATATCTCAATTCCATGGGAATTCCTTGTTATAACGAGCTTATATATTATTCCAGGGTTTTTGCTATCTACACACCAAATTTCATTCAGATCCGTTCAGTGGTTTTTGCGTGAAAGGGTAACAAACATCCATCCCAGAATTTTTAATTAATTGATAAGTAGGATTATTCCCAAGCCCAAAAATCTTTTTTAAGTTTTTACTTAATAAAACAATTTAACCTAATTTATAATCGCCCGTTTAGTGGCCCAACACGGGGGCTAGATCAACTAAGAAAGTTGGCGAGTCACCGAAAGAAAAGAACAAGCAAATGTGAGACGGCCCAAATGCTTACTGGACTGTTCTTAGACATTATTGAATGGAAAATATTCCAGAGACTATGGTTCCGTAGCGGAAGTATTATCATCTTTTTTTTTTAATTGTTGATAGGCTTGGGTTTGACTACAATCTCACCTGATGTTAAGCGATGATGTGGTCGAAGATAAAGCACGCTTGCCTAGAAGTAACCTATTCTTGGCTTAAAGAGGTTATAGCTATCAGGAAACACAGACTCCGGCAGAGAGATCCACTCCTTAGCCGTACGCACAATGAAAGTATTCCCAAAACGTTTTGTGCGTATGGGTGGGATGTCCACCATGTAACGATGGCGCATCGCCGTTTGCCTTGTAGTCCGATAATGGATCCTTTTCCCAACTATGTACAGGTTTCTACAGATTGTACTTCGGGGAGTGTGCACAGGAGCTCCATGACCTGATTCCTCCATCTCCCTTTCACTACCGGTCTACCAGACACACGGCTGGGTACCACCCACACTTGGTTGATATACCGTCTTGTCGTACCAAGCGCTTCTCCTCCACATTTATTGTGCGCACAGCCAGGGTGTGGAACTCTCTGCCGGCTTCTGTGTTCCCTGCCACTTATGACCTTTCAGCCTTTAAAGCACGAGTAAATATGCATCTTCTGGGCTCGCTCGTCCCATCGTAGACCTCATCTATCGCTTACCATCAGGCGAGATCGAGGTCAAGAGTGAGCCCATCAGTAATAAAAAAATATGTTGGAGCCAGCTTTGAATCTTACCAGTCGTAGCTGAGTATTAGTGTTTTACATGGAGCGTCTGCCTATCTGACCTCTACAACCCAGTAACTGGGTAACACGATACCCCTTGGTCAGACCATTGTCAGATTTCTGGCTTCAGACTACCCGTAACAACTATTATTGAAATCCAAATGACAGCCAAGATTTTGTTAACGTGTTTTCCAAGACATGGTGGAAAGAAAAGGCTCATAGATGACGAGGTTCTGGCAGGCAAGCTTCACAGCCTGGCTCACCGGCGAAACGTTGCTTGCCTGTCTATCTTCTACAGATTGTACGGAGAGTGTGCGCAGGAGCTCCACGACCTGATCCCTTCATCCCCCTTTTACTACCGGTCTACCAGACGTACCGCAGGATACCATCCACACTTGGTCGATATACCGTCTTGTCGTACTAAGGGCTTTTCTTCAACATTCATTGTGCGCACAGCCAGGGTGTGGTCTCTGCCGGCTTCTGTGTTCCCTGTCACATATGACCCGTCAGTCTTTAAAGCAAGAGTGAAATCGATTTGTGTGGATGTCATTTCTTAGCCACAAGACCCTCGTACGTAGCCGAAGTATTAAAATTAGAAAAATATTTCAATTTAAACATGTCTTTGTCTCCTTTTCGAGGACATGTCTGGTCGACTGGTCGATACTTTGCATCATCAAAGGGCTGGATTGTTTACGGTTTTAGGAACCTTAATGTAATTTTTGAGGAGCCACACGTATGGGTTTGACGATTTTTTTAACACGCTTTTATTAGGTCGAGCCATAACAAACTATGTAATAAAATCTAAGGATCTGAATTGCACGTACTTCTTATTGTTGTATCATCATAAAACTTGGCAGTTATATGTAGATTAGATGGCAATATAATGTTATGGTACCATCGAGCTGGTCTGATGATGGAATTGGGAGGTGGTTGATCTAACCTTGGACTGCCTACTAGTAAACATATCGAGTTTGGGCTCATTAGATCGTAAAATATTGTTTCAATACCATGTATAGGGAGTTAATCATTAATTATTTTTTGCTATTTTACCTACCGAAGTTTTAACTCTGTAGTCCTAATAGTTTCGGAATAAAATGGCTGTGACATAGGTACTCTATGGACGGACAGACAAACATGATGAATCATTTTTTCCATTCAGGCACGGAACCCTAAAAACGACAACTTCTTACCTCATAATCTTTATAAAAATTCTCCTTCCGTCCTTGAATGGTTGCTGTATCGGAATAATCGTTTTTAGAATCGTAATCGTAAACCGGTGCGACGGTAGCTAGTGTATAGCTATACGGCTCATAGTTCTTCCGCCTGGCCAGGTAGTTGGGTCTGTAGGTGACCTGATGGTACTGGGATTGGGCAGCCAGGCTATTGTTGGGGTTCAGATCGCTTCTGGCGATGGATTCGCTGAGAGGTCGCGATGTCACGATGAGCGGAGTAGGTGGCGGCGGTGGAGCGTCGTTTGGGAAGAGAATCGGGCCTTTTCTGGAAAGGAAATGAAGAAACAAATTAAACAAATAGTTTTATTAGATTGTTTTCAGCAGTTTGGGAATACTGGCCCCTAGGTAAAAAAACACGATTAAAAAATGACATGTTATTTATATAAGTGTGTATTTATATACCGTCCCGAGCACTAACTCCACTCCAGTAAGTGCGTTTAGGTTCAGTGAATGAAACTCCAAATGTCTAATACATAAAGTGGTATATAATATACGTACGCATTCACACTATACATATGTTATTATATAAAGGGAAACACTAGCATTACGCGCGGGTCTCGGGAACGAATGGCTGAGAGCCCGTCTGCCCTGCACTATCTAAAAGGCCGTTAAACCACAAAAGGTCATTTTTCACTTTTTAATGTATACTTAAACTACTTTCGATACTCTATCTTTTGGTCGATACGATTAATACTTTTCGAGATATAGCAATTTTGCTGAGCAGTTAAGGGCGCACCGAGTTTCTTGCGCTAATCGATTGTAGGTATTCTATGCGCTCCGTGTATGTGTGCGTGAGCTGGCTAGGCTAGACAGATAAAAACACGGCGGGGATCGCGCGCCGGTAGACTGAGATTTCTGGTTTTTCGCCAACCCCTTCCCTGTCTTGATTTCTTTACTTTGTTCCCCATTTCAAATACTCTACAATGAATTTTCATTCAATTTCCATCGTTATGTTACTAAATCCATGCGTAAGCGCAAGCGACACAAGCTCCCCGTCCGATGGCCGACGCAGGACTAAACATAGATGATACATGGGACTAAACAGGACTAAAGCGGACAAGACAGCGGCGCGGCGGCTCTGGATAAAATGGGCGAAACTCGCGCGAATTTAGGTATTTCCTTCTTATTGTTAAACAAATCAACATTTTGAAAATGTAAAATGTATACGTTGTGTAAAACATGTAGTTTTGTTATTATTCAAAAACTGATGACCTTCAGCGAAGTATTCACGCCGTACTAAGTGTTTGTTGTGTTGTTTATATTATTCAGGCAATTTTATCAAATTATGATTCCATCGTGTATACCGCCTAGTATATATGCCCAAAAATACCAATTTATTTCCTTAGATTTTAATTTAATTGTTTACTACTTCAAACTACCGTTATAAAAACGCGTTTTTGTGTATAAAAAGCTCGGTGCCCCGTTAAACAAAATATTTTTTTTCACTTCCTTTGTTAAAAAGTGACTAAACCACAATACTTGTATATACAATACTAAAATATATTACAATACTAAAAGATTATTTTATTTACTTAAAAAAAACCTCACATATATTGTGCACAGAAGCTATACCCACAAAAATAATTTACCATCGTCCTAGCTAGCGTAGTTTTGTAGAAAAATCATTTCCCACTTATTTTTACGTGTACTCGAAAAATAGTTTTTGGGGTTAGCGGCTTTTTAGTTAATGAAATGAAATGAAATGAAATATTTATTTTGTAAATTGGTTATAAATAACACTTTTACACGTCATGTTTTTTTGCGTGTTAAGTTTAGCTAGATGAGGCCGGTATTTCCTAACTGACTACTCTGAGAAGAAACACCGAAACAAACTCAGAGGTCGTAGTCTCTTTTAAAGTCCAGACAATTTGTATTTATATATGAGAAGCATGTAGGTTCATGTCTGTGGTATTCTTTTGAGGAAATAACCACGCAAATTTGAGCGGACCTGTCCAGACAGTGCAAGCATTTGTCAGTTATCGTGTAGCTCAACTTAGAACTTAAGGAGCTCAACAATTTGACAAAAATTACCAACGGACATTTGGGTAGGCCACACAAATACTCAGTTTTGACAGGCCCGTTGGTATAGTGGTCAGTGGCCCTGACTGCTATGCGCAAGGTCGTGGGTTCGATTCCCACCTAGGACAAATGTTTGTGTGATGAGCACGGTCATTTGTTCTTTGTCTGGGTGTAATTTATCTATAATATGTATGTATTTATTATTATTATAGTGTAGAGCAGACGTGTGGTCATACGATTTTTGCTGACAATTACAATGTGTCCCTACGTCCATGATCCACTTAGCCTTTTCCTAACCATGTTGGGGTCAGTTTCCAGGCTAACCGGATGCAGCTTAGTTCTGGTGTTTTACATGGAGTGACTGCCAATCTCACTTCCACAACCCAGTAACTGGGTAACACGATATACTTTAGCAAGATTGATTAGAATCTTAAATATTAAAAAAACTACAACCGGGAGCAACGCCTTAACATGCTTTTTGAGGCACGGCGGCATCTCGATATTAAGACCAGGCAGTCTAAAATAATTTTCACGCAAGCTCCGCCCCCATGCACCCCGGTTAGGCTGTTGTATGCTGAACGCTAAGGTAATAAAGTTGAATATCGCGTGCGCTCTTTCACCATGTTCGGGTTCGAAACTGCCGTTGTGTGCTAAACGCTAACGCAGTAATAAAGTTGAATATCACGTGCGCTCTTCCACGATGTTTGGTTTCGAAACTAAATAAGTCTCAATTCTTATTTTGTTTATAACTAAAGTAATAATTGATCTAGAGAAAAATTTCCTATATTTGGATAATAAACTATATTTTCTTACTAATTTTAGACGTAAACGCCGACTCATCTTGATTAAATTTTAAATAATCTTTAAAAAAGACATGATTATCGATAAAAAAATGAATCGAGCGAAAATGTTCCAATTACGTAACTGGTCTAGAAATGTAAAGAAAAAGATCCAATAAATCATATACTAAAGTTCCATTTTGATTGTATGCGTGATTGTTTCAGAATATTAATGCAAAGTTACACACAATTTAGGGAGCCTCCTCTTAAGATGTTTATACCTACTATTTAATCTAAATAAATTACAAACTAAAATGAAGCTTTATAAAATTCGTCTTCATCGCAATCAGCTGGTAATGTAGGTACCGAAGACACTGGTGGAATTGCAGCGTTGTATACCGTATACAGCAGTAATACCCAGCCCTTGGGTCACGGGCAGTATAAACCAGTCTTGTCGAAATTTCCCAGAAAAGGCTGTGAACATAACACTCCGAGAGTTTCAACTTAATTGGTTTAAATTTTCGAATATGAAAATATTGTTTATGAGCGCCTGAAATTAATATTAAAATTGAAGTTAAATTAATAGATGAAAATTTACCAGACCAAGGTCTATGTCTACTAAGTTTAAATAGTGTACAGACAATAGTTCGTTACGAATAAATCAAAGGAAACCTTATAACCAGAGAGTAGTGGTTTTATAGTCTTTGCTTATAAGTCTATAGTTTTAAAGAAAAACGCCCTTTGCGCGCGAATCTAAATAGCACTTGATCTTCTGAAAATTCTCATTAAGGTCGGGATTCGCTGTTCTGGAATGTAAGGGAAACTGAACGAACAGGGTGGGTTTTTAGTCAGTAGAAGTCTGATGCTCCCTTCCACTCCATCCAGGGCGGGAGGAGTCATTTGTTGATTTTCCCCAAAAAAAAAATGTCTGCATGGAAGCAAAATAATTACCAAAACATGTTTCTTATAATGTTACAACACTTGCAACTAAACTCTCCAAGGAAAACGGACAAGAAAATGTAACAAGATTTTATCTAAAACGACTATTCGCCCCGACTTTTCTCCCTTAACATAACTACAAGAAAATAACTGCAAGCTAATGTAAAATCAATAGTGCAGCTATTCTACCGCGTATCGGTTAGAACTGATGGCTTTAACTGTTCAATTTTAACTTAGGGAGTTAGCGCTAACGACTGCTCATGTGCCGACTGTGTTATATTTCATGGTTCATTTGTGGAAAACTGTTGAGAGATTAATGAAAAATTGTGACATTTATTTATTGAAACCTACAACTACATATATCGATCGCCTTAGATATTAAGCTACATAGTTTTGGTATGATTTGACCAATACATATACTTCAAAAGACAATTGTATATACTTCAAAAGAAATTGACCGCTGAGTTTGTTGCGGTGTTTCTTCTCAGGGTAGTCAGTTAGGAAACACTAGCCTTATAAAGTTTAAATTTTAGAAAAAAAATCGTGTAGAATTGCAAGAAAAGTTTAATTTATCATTTATACAACTTATAACTTAAAGGGTTACATACCAAGTGCACGGCTTCTTTGGATGATAACAAACGATGTTGCAAGGGTTTTGTAATCCTATGTCTACATGTGTGGAACTTATCATTATTAGAAATTTCAATACATTGATACCAGATACCGAATCATTGAAACTAAGAAGAACGAAGAGAATTATCGTGTTATTGGCAAGTGATGTGAAAGTTATTGACCCTCGTACTGCTCTGACACGTTTGTTATGATTGGTATTCGAGAAACATATGAAACCGATAATTTGGTATCAATTCTTTGAGTCACTTATTTGGAGCTGAAACTGTGTATAGAGACTCCATACCAGATGTTGTATTCAGCCCTTTTGGTTAGATTATGGGGTTTCGGTTACACGTTGTATACTTTATTCTACACCTATATAATTTTATTTTTATTTTAATACTAATAGTAAGCGACGACGTGGTCAAACATGTAGCACACTTACAATGAAATAACCTACATATTTACTTCCGACTTAAATAATGAAAGTTAAACAGTTTTATTTTAAAGAAACTACGCAGAAGGACGCAGAATTTTTAAAAGTTGGATGTATGAATAAATTGCTTACTAATCGTTTCTTTCACGAATTTACGTTTGAGCTTCGGACAAACGTTAGCTAAAAAAAAAACTATTATAACATCGTTATATTTAGTTGAAGCTACATGAACATCAAATTGAAAGACAGAGTCAAAAGTTCACTCATAAGGGAAGAACAAAGGCGAGGGATGCGGTCAAACAGGTCCTAACACTGAAATGGAGATGGTCAAGTCATATTCAGCGAGCTATGGATGAAAGATTGTCACTAACTACAAATTGGTATCCAATACATGAAAAGTGAAGGAATGACGACATCCAACAGCCGGTACCTTGTGGTCAAGACGAGCAAAGGATAGAGCCACCTGGAACTGTTTGGAGGAGACTCTTACCGCAAAAGGCGGCCCTTACAACTAACAATACTAACATTATTTAAATGCAAAACTAACATTCCTAACAAATAAATAAGTATACAAAATAGAAGATAATAACTAAATACATGATTAAATAATGATAATAATAAGTAAATAAACTGTGAACTCGGCAGTCATTGTACCGATAGTCATTTCAGCCAATGGCTTAATAGCCAAGAGCCTCGACCAACACCTCAGGAGGCTCTCGTTAGACGGTTGGATCAAGGGCTTGCTTCAGAAAGCGGTACTCCTGGACACGGCGCGTATAGTCAGGAGGTTCCTCTCTATGGAGCCCTGACCGCCGGTAGCTTGGACCCTGTTCTCGATACCGGTGGGCTACTATTTTTTATATTTTTAAATGTTTTTTTTTTTTTGAGAATATTTAAAAATGTAACTTATATGTATATATTGGAAATAAAGAGTAAATAAAAATAATTAGTTGAAGTGAGCGCTTGCATTTAAAAGACTATATTGGAAAAAATCCATTGCCTTTCCAAACTATTAGGTAATTCTTTGCATAACAAATTTAATGAAAGCTATTTTTACATTATTGGGGATTTTTTTTTCTTTTGTTGTTATATTATATGCATTTTACGCTCATTAGGTTAGGACGCTTCCAAAAGTTTTAAATCAACCATGGAACCAAAAAATCTCAGTAGGCATAGCAACTAGCAGAAGCCGGATTAAAATCTGATTTTGAGAAAGCAGCATCGTCAGATTTCACACGAAATCATTGAATTAATAGTACTTCACGCCTTCATTCCCCGGGGACTTGACAGAGCCTATTTACGTTAATGGAGAACATCTCCGGCCGACTACTGGGAATTTCATAATGGAATTATTATATTAGGAACTATATCTATATAGTGTTATTAGTAACCCACTCCGGCTTCCTACGGATACGATGTAGATACAATTTTTTGGTTATTCTTGATAGGTTTGCGTTTGACCACCATCTCAACTGATGGTAAGCGATGATGTGGTCGAAGATGAAGTACGTTCACATAGAAGTAACCTATTCTTGAGTTAAATACCCCCAGGTTAGAGCTATTAGTATTACAAGCCATTCATGGACCTCTTCACGGCCATAATACACACACATAAAAGGCTATCTGATGTTCAAAAGCTTTTTTATTTGAAGAAATATATTAAGGGAGAACCACTTAGAGCCGGGGCACACGATGCGTTGCGGCGGCGGTGCGGCGCCGGAGCGGTGTCGCTGCGTCGTCTTACATAGAAATATCTGTGGCATGCATACGATGCGCTCCGGCGCCGCACCGGACTTGCAACCACCAAGACGAGGCGGGGAGGGGTGAATGCGTTGCGACGTCGGAGCGGCACCGCTCAGTTGTTTTGCGTCACAAGGAAGGACACACGCTCGCTCGTTTCGATTGTCTGTCAACAGACTGTCCAACGCTGCTACGGCGCCACTGCGACATAACAACGTTACGGCGCCGCACCGCTCGTGTGCCCACTGACACGGTGAAATCTTTGCGGTGCGGCGCTGCAACGCATCGTGTTTCCCCGCCCTTACACTAATAGACAACTTGCCGCTGATCAACGAATCCTACGATTCTGCTGTCAAGATTTTAGAGACACGCTACAACAATCCGATGCTGCTCGTCAACAAATCTGGCAATGTAACCTAGACTGGGCACCACTTCCTGTTGATTTAGCCAAAACATAACAACAATTTCATGTAGTGATTTCTACTTGTTGACTCTAACAATCAGGGAATACAGATTCTGGCAGGGAATTCCACTCCTTAGCTGTACGCACAATGAAAGTATTCCTAAAACGTTTTGTGCGTATGGGTGGGATGTCCACCATATAACGATGGCGCATCGCCGTTTGTCTTGTAGTCCGATGATGGAATTTCACTAAAGTGGTTTTCAGATATCCTTCGTAAAATGGTTTTTAAAATAAAGTCGTTGCTTGCCTTTCTGGTGGAGCTGAGATGGATAAATCATTTGATTAGCTTTTTCCAACTATTTTGGAGTCGGCTTCCAGTCTAACCAAATGCATTAATAAATGGCTTACATGGAACGACTACGTATATGAACACCACAACCAAGTAACTGGGTAACACAATACTCCTTGGCCAGACCCAGTGTCAGATTTACTGGTTTCTCCCATTACGACTATGGAAGATGTTTAAATGACAATCAAGACCAACGACTTAACGTGTTTTCCAAGGTACTGAAGAATCTCGAAATGGTCGATGGTCACCCATCCAGATATTGACCTCGGCAAGTGTTGCTTAACTTTTAAGATCGACTCGTGCTGTTGTCATTATTCAGCCATGAGATTCTCAAATAAAGCTTGTACAACGTGTAACGGAAACCCCATATCTATCCAAAAGGACTGAAGACAACATCTGGTATGGAGTCTCTATGCAAAGTTTCAGCTCAAATTAGTGACTCACAGAATTGACCCCAAATTATTGGTTTCATATGTTTCTTGAATACCAGTAATAACAAACGTGTCACAGCACTACGAGGGTCAAAACTTTCCACGTCACTTGCCAATAAAACGATAATTCTCTTCGTTCTTCTTAATTTGAAAAATTCGGTCTCTGGTATCAATGTATTGAAATTTATAATATGCTCCACACATGTACACATAGGATTAGAAAACCCTTGCCATATCGTTTATTATCATCCAAAGAAGCCTTGCACTTGGTATGTATATACCCTTTAAATTACACGTTGTATAGGAAGACTCAAAATACTAAGTCTTTGTGACTTAGGAAAGAAAAGCTATCATTCTTCAAAGGTCTCTATAGAATAGGTGTATTGAAATGTTTTCAAATGACGAGGTAGCAATTACTAAGTACTTCCTTTCTTTCCTTCCTTTGTTTTTCTGGATTGAAATCGGACACGGGACTGTTCTACGAAGTAGAGATACCTGCCATTTAGATTGTAATACATACCAAATAAAACGCGGTGAATTTGAACACAGAAACGAATTTAAACAATACTTGGTTTGGGTTTCTCTCTTTAATACGATTTTATTGATATACAACGTGTAATTTAAAGGGTGTATACATACCAAGTGTATGGCTTCTTTGGATGATAACCAACGATATGGCAAGGGTTTTGTAATCCCAAGTCTACGTGTGTAAAAAAAAAACCTTATTACAAATACCAATACCGGAGACCGAATTTTTCAAATTAAGAAGAACGAAGAGAATTATCATGTTATTGGCAAGTGACGTGGAAAGTTATTGACCCTCGTAGTGCTGTGACACGTTTGTTATGATTGGTATTCAAGAAATATTTGAAACCGATAATTTGGTCTTTGAGATAATTTGGTTTGGTCTTTGGTTCTTTGAGTCAGTAATTTTGAGCTGAAACTGTGCATAGAGACTCCATACCAGATGTTGTCTTCAGCCCTTTTGGATAGATATGGGGTGTCCGTTATACATTGTATAGCAAGAAAAAACCGCACAACTGTGGTCAGATTGCCTGAATTCTGACTACCCGTAACGTTGATTAAAAACTGGTGATTGAAAGTACCTATACGTAAATATTGACAGGGTTACGGGAATATATTGACGAGATACCGCAACCACGGAACGCAAGGGGTAGAAACAGGCAGGTTTAAAAAAGAGAACTAGCCTAACTAGCAATTTTGTTTCACATTTCTAACCCCTATAACTAAGCTAAATATGCTTGCGGCAATAGTGTAAAGGTGTATCCAAACATCAAGCAACACGCGGCATTTCTAGGACACATTTCTGCCGCTCTCTAATTAGGACAAAGCTGACTAATGTTTGCGCGGCAGTCGTCTAAACACGGGGCGGCCGGGCCACGCTCGGTTGCCGCTCGATGTTTGGACACACCTTAATGGGTTAGGCTCAAACCCGTGACCTCTCGATCATAAGGCCGACACCTTAGCCTTTAAGCTACTGACGTTTTTTTTGTTTTAGTCAGTAGAAGTCTGATACTCCCTGCCGCTCCAGCCAAAGTGGGAGTAGTCTTTAGATGATTTTCTCCCCCAAAAAAAAATGGTGATCGGAGTAGAAATACAGTGGATTTCAGGTATAATGATGATGAAGGGACCACTGTAATTTCGACGTTATATCCGGAAGTCGTTACAAGCAAAGGTAAAGATATACTGACATTTATGGTTTATAATATCAAATTGTAACTGAACCATAAACACTCCGAAACGTTACACCTACCTAGCTAATATCTATAAACAAAAACTTTATACCAAAAAATTAAACCGACTCCCAAAAACACTGCAAAGTGAAAAATAACTTTAATTTCGGTAGTCGGTGTCTTTAGTTTTGTATTTTCGTTTTTGGCACCGACTTCAATTTTTATTATATTTTTAATTTTTTGGTAAAAAGTTTTTATTTCACTCTTTTTAGTTGGTCGATTTTTAATTTACCTAGTTAAAAGGGCCTAAATGTCAACTACTTATAACCTTTACAAAATATTGCTTTTCCCAATGCTGGGCCGTTAATTGTTGAGGAGTTCTCCTGGTACTTCACCATCAGCTCTACGTCACCATATGCATTGTGGCGAACATAAAGTGCTTAACATCCATATTCAAGTAATCGAATCGCAATCCACGAAATACTTATTATTGAGTAGGTTCGGCGGCCATCTGTGGTCTTCATCATCAGTTCCACTTCCCCAAATGGTATTTTTTGAGAGCAACTGCACAAGTTACTATAAGAAATACCCAAAATGCCATAGGTGTGCCTATAATATTTGAAGAGTTCCCTCGATTTCTCCAGGATCCCATCATCAGATCCTGACCTGGTGACAATGGGACCAATTTCGAAGTATACCCTTTCAAACAAAAAAAGAATTTTCCAAATCGGTTCAGCCGTCTTCGAGTAATCGATGATCATACATAAAAAAAAAAAAAAAAACAAATATACGCGTCGAATTGATAACCTCCTCTTTTGGTCGTCGGTTGAAAAAGTAAAGGTCACTATCTGTGTGGATGTGAACAAAAGATAAGAAAGCTCTTTGTATCTTTCGCGGCCGACTCCGATCGCAATATCTGCGTGGGATTTATAAGAATTTGTTACAAATTATTCATTAAAAACAGTCGCTACAACCGAACTCGGCGTTATACCCAAAGTCGCTATAGCGATATATTTTGTACTAAAGCATGCTTTAAATTCAAGAGACTTAGATTTAACGTCGTTATAAACAAATGGTCGCTACAACCAAGGTCGTAATAAATAAAATCCACTGTACTAAGTATTCTGCACACATTTTCCTTTTGTTTTGTCGATAGGAAACTCATCAACCGACTCCTTCACATCGAACATCGGAACGGAAGAGAGTTTCAGACCTCTACTGACTTAAAACGTACCCTGTTCATTCAACTGCCCTCACGTTCCGCGGTGTCTCGTTAGAATATACCGTCACCCCGGCAGGAAATGGACACCTTATCAAAAAATAGAGGTGCTAAGTTATGTAAATAATCTATCAAAGAAACAATCTAGACAGGCCCTTCGCTAAGAAGTGTTAGAACAATAGCGGTCATAGTTTTTATACAATCAGTGAGAAAATACACAATATGATTGTAGTACCGCATTTATCTATTTAAACATAGGCCTGTTGTGAGAACTATCCGGACAAAACATTAGTTTTGTTTAAATTTAAACATAGTAATATTGTCAATATTAAACTTCCTAATTAGTTAACTGATTTATCAATATGGCTCCTCTTTTTTATTATTATGAGTGAGCCCGCTATTGACTCCGATCACACCTGATGGTAAGTGTAAGATGAGGTCTACGATGGAACGAACGAGCCCAAAAGATGCCTATTCACTCTTGCTTTAAAGGCTGACGGGTCATATGTGGCAGGGGACACAGAAGCCGGCAGAGAGTTCCACACCTTGGCTATGCGCACAATTTTTTTTTTTAAAGATTACTAGTAATGTGGGTAGAATTCACATTACTAGCAATCTTGTTAACCCCTCCAACTAAGCTAAATATGCTTGTGCCTGCAGTGGGTTCACGGCAATAGTGAAATGGGTGGGGTTCGAACTCGTGACCTCTCGATCACAAGTCCGACACCTTATCCATTAGGCTATTGACGCTTAAATCTGTGTTTCTTTCCTCAAAAGAGGACCACAGACCTACCTGTTTCTTATACGAGTATGATTTGACCCAATAAATGTAGAGGAGAAGCGCTTAGTACGACAAGATGTTTTTGGAAGGAACTTTTAAACTTTAAACTTTTCCAACTTTTTGTCTTTCGTTTTCTATTTTCGTTTTTGGCACCGACTTCCGAAATTAAAGTTATTTTTCACTTTGCAGTGTTTTTTTTTTGAAGTCGGTTTAATTTTTCGGTGAAAAGTTATTATTTCACTCTTTTTAGTTGATCAATTTTTAATTTACCTAGTTACAAAAGCCTAAATGTCAACTACTTATAAACTTTTACAAAATATTGCTTTTCCCAATGCTGGCCCGTTAATTGTTGAGGAGTTCTCCTGGTACTTCACCATAAGTTTTACTTCTCACCATATGTATTGTGACGAGCATATTGTGCTTAGAATATGGTTAGAATATGGTTAATTCAAGGAATCGAAGCGGAATCCATGAACTACTTATTATTCCTACTTACATCTGTGGTCTTCATTATCAGGTCCATTTCACAAATGGTGCTTTTCGAATGCATCTACACAAGTTACTATAAAAATACTCAAATCACTAAAGGTGTGCCTATAATATTTGAAGAGTTCCCTCTATTTTTTCTAGGATCCCATCATCAGATCCTCAAATCATATAAGTACCGGGTAGGTCTGTGATGCTATTTTGAGGAAAGAAACGCAGAGTTGAGCAGGCCTGTCAAGACAGTGCAAGCGCTAAACCATTTATTTTTTATTTCCTGGAATACAGGTGAAATAATTGAATTGAATTGAATACATTTATTTAAGACTCTACAAAATTGTCCATATCATGTTAGTAACAACGGGCTTATAAACTATGCATAACAATCGTCAACTCTAGCGTCAGCATATATGCCTGAAGCGCTACAGAAACGTGGAAGCCCCACCAGAATTCTGAAAGCATTGTTATATTTTTCACGAAGAGCGTTGTAGGCCCGTTGCGTGTAGCTGGTCCATAGAGCACTGGTGTAAAAGCTTTGGCAGTAGGCTCTGAACAGTGTCACTTTTACGTCTACTGTACACCTTGCAAGTCTATATACCAACATATTAGTACGACCCGACAACGCCCGTCGCTCCCGCTCGATATCTGTATCATCATTAAGGGTCTCACTTACTATGTGTCCTAGATAATTAAATTTAGAGACACGTTTTAGAGGTACTCTGTTTAAACGGACTCGGGGTACATGTTCCGGAGACTTATTTTAACCTCTAATTACCATAAACTCACTTTTCTTCTCGTTGCACTTCAGACCATGAGCTTCCCGCATATGATTCACAAATATTGAGCAGTTTTCTCAATCCACTCAGCGACGGATACAGTAACACTATATCGTCAGCGTAATGGATGTTGTGTAGACGTCATCTATATGACAACCAACGTGGGTATTACTGAGCCTTTCAATCAGCTGATTAACATACAAGTTAAATAGTCTTGGAGAGGACAGGCCTCCCTGTCTGACATCTATGCTTTCTTAGCTAATTTATAGATAGTATAAATTAGCTTAGCCTTTTCTCAAATATATTATGTTGGGGTCGGTTTCCAGGCTAACCGGATGCAGTTCAGATCTGCGAAGTAGATGCTCCTACCCTTCCCAAGTTACAAAGTTGTTTCAATATGAAATCATTCCCAACGAGCACATTAGTGGAAATTGCAGCCTATTTTGTTACTTTCGGCTGTAAAATAGCGCTTTAAGGGTTCAAAAAGCAGTTCAAAGTTGCATATCTGCATCCGTAAACGTCTATAGCTATAAAAGTTAGTTAAGGTGCTATAAGCTGAATCAAATACCACCCTAGCCTTCACAGTAGTCCACGGTAGAACTCATTTACCACTTACACCTTTATATGAGAGTTACGAAGGTCATTCTGCCACTCACAGCTGTACAGTGGTTTCCATTGTAACTTTTATAGGTTATAGTTATAGTAACCACTATTATACTACTAGAAGTTCCATTATAGAAATAATAGAAACTCTTATGCATACTATAGTTACAAAAAAATCATCAGTGTAACTAAGGCCTTTAGTAGCAATAGTCATTCCTTGCAGGCTCAATCCATTCGCCATTTTACAGCCGCTTTTGTATCTATTATAAAACATTTAAAAACACTAAACACCAAACAATAAAAATGGATGCTAAACGAATAAGTACGTAACTACATCTTATAACCTCAAAAACAAGAAAATAGGAGCTTTTTGTGGCTGTGAGTTGCACTAGGGTAACAAAAATCACTGGAAGCGTTAGAAGGGTGAAAATTAGCACTATGATTCTCAAATGGGAGTTATTAGAGCTCAAACTGCAGGTTATGACTACATTACAATGACGCCATGATTTTTTAAGAAAACTTATAATTCACTTGCAAAATTGAGTTGATATACATTGGTTTTTCAGTTAAATGTGCATTAAATGTACCGGTAAACAATCGGCCACTTGCAAATAGTAAGTTATCGACACGTAAAAATACGGAAATAAAATGTATTCTGTATAACAAATAAAAAATATCACATATCTTTTGTTATTTTTTTAAATATCATAAAAGCGCGTTAAAATTACTCGAAAATTATCTTATATATCTACAGTAAACTGGACAGCGTTTTAAGTATCTTTATATATCTTGCTAATACAGAATACAAACTTTTACTTCTTTTTGTTTTATTTTCATGATGGCGACGAAAACACTTTACCAAAATATTACAAATAATGTCAACTGAAGATATAGAATAAAGAACTATAATCAATTCATTCGTTCAAAGTAGTTCAAAATCATTCAAAAGTAGCGCTATGAGAGCTTTAGTATAGCGTTAATAAATCGTTATAGCTATTAAGGAACCTTTATGCAACCGTTGTGCAGGTTAAATGGAACTTTAGGTTGCATAAAATGGCGCCCAAATAACGCTAAAGCGGCTGCTTTAAGTCTGTAGTAGACGCTCTAGCGCTTACGTCTATTACCATAAGTAATAATCGGATACGCTCTAAAGCCCTAATGCAGCCCATTTGTGCTAGTTGGGTTGTCTTTGTTATGGTGTCTCAAATATAGGAGTCTCCTCCTAACACCCCTTAATACGCTCGACCAGGAGATGAATTCATTTCTAAAATCCGCTCCAGAGGTTGATAAACATCATGATTCCATAAATAGATATATTTAAAACCCACATACTAAAATCGCCGAGACACATCCAAAAATTATTTAAGTATTTTTAACTATTAGTGTTACTTTCTAAGCTTATGTTTTGATCTCATTCATTTTAAATTTTGTAAAAAAACTCGTTTTAGTTTCATTTTATATTTTATGTCTTTTGTTATTTTATAAAAATATTAGGTTCAGTTAAGGAATGCTGGTTAACCTGTCATTTTTTTTTTCATATCATATATTTATTTGCATTCCACAATGTTGTTTTAGATATTACAATAATTGCTTAAAGCTATGATACAATCATGGACCCCGAAGGGCACAGCAAATCATAAAATTAATTCAATTTACAATATTAATTAAAGATGTCAATACATATTATATTCCCAAACTTATCAAAAGAATACTAAAAATGTCAATAGATTATAAAAAAAATCGATAGATGAAAAAAAAAATAGTGTCACAAAAAAAAACATAATATAAACCAGTCAAAATGTTAAATGTTAATATGTCTAACTGTCAACTATAAAAGACATGTGAAAATTTACTATTAACTATGCGGTTACAGTCAAAATAAAATACAAAAGGTCACAATTTCAATAAGTCAATACATACTTCGTTTACAGGTCTATATTAAGTCTTAAAGTTAAAAATTCACCTAGGGTATAAAAACAGTTCTCTATTAACCATTGTTTCAATTGCTTTTGGAACTTATGTAAGGGAAGTTCTCTTAACCGACGCGGAATATGGTTGTATACTTTAATGGACATCCTATAGCAATTTTTTTTATGTAATGCGCTTCTGCAAGTAGTGTGAATGTTCAATTTCGTGGGGTCTCTTGAAATATATTTACGGTTTTCATTATCGTCAACAAATAAATGTAATTGGTTTCTAACAAACATCCCAATTTCCATTATGTACATAGATACAAGAGTAAGCACTCCTAGTTTTTTGAAAAGCGGCCTGCATGTTTCAAAAGGTCCGACGTTACTTATAGCTCGGACACACTTTTTCTGTATAATGAAAGCTCTATTAATGTGTGTTGAATTACCCCATAACAATAACCCATACCTTAAGATGGAGCTTACGTGGCCGTGATAAGCAGTAAGAGCTGCTGTCTCACTAACTGTTCTTCATTGGCAACTGTGTACTCGTAAGCCCGATTTACACTTCAACAAGTACAGTAGCGAGTTAACTTGCGTCATCGGCGAGTTAAGTTGTTATTGTAGTTTGAACGGCAAAAGCGAGTTAAGTAGTAGTACATTAACAACTTAATTCGCCAATGACGCAAGTTAACTCGCTACTGTACTTGTTGAAGTGTAAATCGGGCTTTAAGCTCAATACAATTTGTTACAACTGTTTTATTTGTTACTACACTTGTTAAAATATTTTACACAGAATTATACTTATTAAAACCTTTTTTGTATACATAAATAAAATTATAATATAACTTACTTGGCTTGTTTATGTTCAAAGAACTGAACTGCGTTGAATGGTAGCTGATGTGGCCGGGGTGCATAGTTGGGTACTCCAGGATCCTGGGTCCTCACTCCTGGCAGGATGAGGAGCAAGAGGTACCACATGATGCAGTCTTATGTGGATATCTGGAATACGAGATGATAAAACTTAATCATGATATTATGTGAGATCAGGCAAAATTATATTTTTTTTTTTTCAGGTTACGTTAAGTAAATTTTTAGTAGTTAGAGTAAAAGGAGCTCGTGGCTTCTTCAATCTTGTATGCAGGATGCAGCACCACCCTCCCGCTCGCAAATATAATAATATACTCTTATTCTGCATCCAAGATTGACCATCTAGTTTTTGGTGGAATTTACACTAGATATTTGTCTAAATATCTATTTTAGGGTTCCGTACCCAAAGGGTAAAAACGAGACCCTATTACTAAGACTTCGCTGTCTGTCCGTCCGTCTGTCTGTCACCAGGCTGTATCTCAAGAATCGCGATAGCTAGACAGTTGAAATATTCACAAATTATGTATTTCTGTTGCCGCTATAACAACAAATACTAAAAACAAAATAAAATTTATATTTAAGGGCTCTCATACAACAGACATGATTTTTTTTGCCGTTTTTGTAGAAAATGTTACGGAACCCTTCGTGCGAGATTCCGACACGCACTTGGCCGGTTCTTTTTTGTTTTAATTTCGGTTATTCGTTTAAAGTATTTTTTTACTACAAAAACAAAGGGCGGATTTCTGAGTAAAAATACGCTCTTTTGCCCTGATGACAAAAAGTATACGCAAGTCAAGCGCAGGTATAGGTTTATTCAGATTTTTGTTACCCATATGCAAAATTCTAACATTGTAGGCAATTCATATTTCAATATCACTTTGTAACTTAGGTCGTTAATGGTATCAAACTTGCACAACGGACAACGTTCTAATTTTCACATAATTAACTTATATTGTTGCACAGATTAACGTGTTTTTATAACCGGCTTAGGCTGTATGGATAACACTGGGCTTTATAAACTGATCAAAATGCAATTATGGCGTGTGAAGTGAGTTAATTGTAAACTGTCCACGCGTTAATGTAAGGATACATTTTGCGTTAATGTAAGGAAACATTCTGCGTTATTGTAAGGATACATTTTGCGTAAATGTAAGAACACATTTTGGACTGGATACATTTTGCGTTAATGTAAGGAAACATTTTGCGTTATTGTAAGGATGAAATGAAATGAAATATTTATTTGTAAATTGGTTATAAATAACACTTTTACACGTCATGTTTTTTGCGTGTTAAGTTTAGTTTAGCTAGATGAGGCCGGTATTTCCTAACTGACTACTCTGAGAAGAAACACCGAAACAAACTCAGAGGTCAAAGTCTCTTTTAAAGTCCAGACAATTTGTATTTGTATATGAGAAGCATGTAGGTTCATGTCTGTGGTGTTCTTTTGAGGAAATAACCACGCAAATTTGAGCGGACCTGTCCAGACAGTGCAAGCATTTGTCAGTTATCGTGTAGCTCAACTTAGAACTTAAGGAGCTCAACAATTTGACGAACAATGCCAAAGTAAGGACCTTTGGGTAGGACAAGTAGTACAAGGATACATTTTGCGTAAATGTAAGGAGACATTTTGGACTATTTATTGAATACCAGAATAAGTTATACTACAAGTTAACTTAAGAGGAATTATGGCGATAATATAATCACTGGTGAAGATCATGGTTAAATAATAATAGCTTCTTGGGTCGATCTTTAAGATTAAACAACGCTTGCCTTGGTTGTTCTATTACATGCATAACTTAAGTTTAATTAAACTATTGTTACAGCTAATGACCTCACGTGCACGGACTAATTACGGAAAAAGTACTATATTGTTTGAGGGAGTAGGTACGGCTGTACAATGGTCTGCCGGAGGATTTGAAACGAATTAATAGTGTCAATATCTTCAAAAATAAACTTAAGAAACACCAGCAACAATGTAACATAACGCCTCCAACATTCCAAGAGTGAACGGTACTTAATCTATACTAATATTATAAAGCGGAAAAGTTTGTTTGTTTGTTTGTTTGCTTGAACGCGCTAATCTTCGAAAGTACTGGGTGGATTTGGATGTAATTTGGTATGGAAGTAGCTTGAAGCTTGGGGAAGGTTATAGGCTACCTTTTACGCGATTGCAAAAAAGGAGAGTTATGTTTTTACCGTGATAGAATCCACGGGAGCGAAGCCCCGCGTGAGTACTAGTAATTAATATTCAAATATATCAATAATAATAATGTTCTTATGAGAAATAAATGTCTTTAAACCTTATTGTATATCGATGTCAGATTCAAAGGCGAACTACTGCCTCCTAAACTAGACCAAGAGTTTGTGTTTCAGAAGCCAACGTTCTTTCAGAAATGCTCACAATTCGGCTTTGAAATATGCAAGTTATAAGTGACATAAATGCATTAAAAATGATAGTACAATTAAATTAGGTTTCTTTTATTAAACAATTTAGATATTAAAAGGGTCTTTAATATTTAACAATTATTTAATAATATGTATTAAAATTCGTTATTATTAACAATTCAACATTACATTAATTTTTTTTGCTATAATAACATGTTCCATTAAATTAATTATTATAGCAAAATATCACATCCTTTTTAATTACATGGATGGATTTTATTCATTACATCCATGGATGGATGGATGGACCATTTTAATGTATCGAGGCTACTCTGTAATCGGAAAACACGTTAAAGCATTAGTCCCGACTGTCATTTATATATCTTTGACAGTCATTATGTGTAGTCAGAAGCAAAATACAAACTGCTAAATACCAACTGGACGCGCTAAAGTCAATCGAGAAGCGGGCCAAGAGACTCATTGGCAACGATGCACTGGTCGAGTCAAAGCTCCAGAGCCTTGAACATCGACGACGAGTTGCAAGTCTATCGGTTTTCTATCGGTTCCATTTCGGGGAGTGTGCGATGGAATTACACAATCTTATTCCACCAAGCCCGTTCCATCATCGGACTACGAGACAAACGGCGAAGCGCCATCGTTACATGGTGGACATCCCACCCATACGCACAAAACGTTTTGGGAATACCTTCATTATGCGTACAGCTAAGGAGTGGAATTCCCTGCCGGAGTCTGTGTTTCCCGATTGCTATAACCTAGGAGTCTTTAAGTCAAGAGTGAAAAGGTTACTTTTAGGTAAGCGTGCTCCATCTTCGACCACATCATCACTTACCATCAGGTGAGATGGTGGTCAAACGCGAACCTACTTTAACCTAAAAAAAAATAAAAAAAATTACACCAGTCTTGCCAAGTATCTGAACAATAGGATAGGACAAGATATAAGTATAGAAGTGAACGTAACCAAGAAAAATGAAATGATACACACGCATTCGCTTATTGCTATCACTTCTTTTTTTTCGGGTGGGATAATCATCGAATGACTGACTAAAAACCCACCCTATTCGTTCGGCTTTTTTTTTTTGGTGTGGGTAAACCATCGAACGACTTCTTCCGCTCTGGGTCAAACGAAAAGGTGTGTCAGATTTCTACTGACTTAAAACCCACCCTGTTCCTTCGGCTGCCCTAAATTTCCGGGGTCGCGGTATGCCCTTAAGTTCCGGGGCCGCGGTATCTCGTTAGAACATTCCCGCAACCCTATGGGGCCCTATGGGTTCCCCTCACTATTGCTGATAACTCATTGAGAATTTGCTATCACTACCTGAATCAGATGTCCAATGTAGTAGATTCTGGGTTAGCTTACTATAGTTTAAAATCATTAATCAAAAGCCCACCTAAATGAGGGTCGAAAACGAAATAAACACCCGCCTACTACAGTTTGAAATAAACAAATGAATGCGCTTAGTTTCAAATGAAATATTCCGTTTCGAGACTGACTTTCATTTGTAACATTATAATGGAGATTACTCATAAAGGGTAACGCTCATAGCTAAGATAATAAGCTGTACCTACAGATCGATGTTTAAGGTTACGTAACACTTGCCGCGGTTAGTACGATGATGGGTGACGTGCCTCGGAAAATACGTGGTCCCGCTGTCATTTAGACATCTTGGTCAGTCGTTAGGGGTTATATCTAATCTTAGCAAGTGGTATTTTTAACCGACTTCAAAAAAAGGAGGAGGTTCTTAATTCGTCTTGAACTTCTTTTTTTTATGTATGTTACCTCATAACTCGGAGATGGCTGGACCGATTTGGAAAATTCTTTTTTTTGTTTTCAGTTGGTCCCATTGTTAAGAAATCAGGATCTGATGATAGGATCCTGAAGAAATTGAGGGAACTCTTCAAATATTATAGGTACACCTATAGCGTTTTGGGTATTTCTTATAGTAACTTGTGCAGTTGCTCTTGATAAGCACCATTTGAGGAAGTGGAACTGATGATGAAGACCCCAGATCGCCACCGAAACTACTCAATAATAGGTATTTCGTGGATTGCGATTAGATTACTTGAATATGGATGTTAAGCACTTTATGCTCGTCACAATGCATAATAATGGTGAAGTAGAACTGATGGTGATGTACCAGGAGAACTCCTCAAAACTTAACGGCTCTGTACCGGGAAAAGCAATATTTTGTAAAAGGTGATAAGTAGTTGACATTTTGACTTGGTAACTAGATAAATTACAAACCGACCCACTAAAAAGCCTGAAAAGAAACTTATTAGCAAAAAATAGAACCGACTTCCTTGTCAAAACACTACAAAGCCAAAAATAACTTTAATTTCGGAAGGCGGTGTCAAAAAAAAAAGAAAATACAAAACAAATGACACCGACTACCGACATTAAAGTTATTTTTGGCTTTGTAGTGTTTTGATATGGAAGTCGGTTCTATTTATTGCTAAAAAGTTTTTGTTACACAGGTAGATTCTCGATGAAAAAATACTACATTTTCGGTCACAAGTCTGTCTCCTACCCTCATTGCTCATACAGCTAAGGAGTGGTATTTTCTGCCAATGTCTGTGTTTCCTGAAAAATGTTTTGTTGGGCTCGCAATTTCGTATTTCACATTCGTGAAGACAAGTGTATCGGCCATTCGTCATGTGTGTATTTGTATTTATAACTAGCATTTACCCGCGGCACCTCTTGTGTGAAAAGATATTTTCAGCGAAAAATGTCGCTTGTTGTAACATTCTGTCCCGAGCTCCACGGCCTTTTCTGCCGACAATTTGTGCCTGACATTTGTTTGCTCCGCCGACTTCTAAAACTGTCGCCAGAGCTGAATCCCCAGTATGTTGCACTCTAAGAATGCTCAATGCCCTCTTGACTATCAACCCTGAATGTGATGTGTTTGCCGACGAATTGAGTAAAATTATGCGTGCATGTCTGGTGTTCTGCGAGAGGAAGTATGCTATCAATCATTCAATCAATGTATTTATTTGTGTACACAGGATTTAAGGTCTAAATATTTTATAAATGTATCTCTGTGTCCTGCCACAGACAGTAGCATACAAATTTAAATTACAGTCACCAAAATAATTACATTCAGAAAGTCACAGTATAATATCCACTTACAAATTATATAATATAAAACAGTCAACAATAACAATCAATTTCAGAATAATCGATAAAAAACATAATAATCAAATAAATTAAAAATAATCAACAAAGTTAAATTCAAAATAAATACTTAGTCAACTTTTCAATAGTAATTAGTAAACAATAATTAAATTTACAATACTTAAATTACCTATAATAATTAGTCGACAATAATAAAATTCACAATAGTCAAATTCATAATTATTAATTTAATTACCAGTTAAATAATTTTATCTTCCAAGAATTCTGTCACACTATAATAAACTTTATGCGCTAGAAATTTCTTTAAGTGATTTCTTAGAGCAGTCTCATTTAGTCGTTTCCACTGTTTCGGCAACTTATTAGAGATAGTTGGACCCATACATACAATACTTTTATGCATACGTGCAGTTTTGGCTTTGTGTGAGCAAACCCTACCATTATCTCGTCTGTTAAGCGAAATTGTATCTTCCAGAAGAGGAAACAGCAAAGGATGTCCTCGAATAAACATTATAACCTCTAAAATGTACAAACACGGTAGTGTAAGTAGTTTGTGCTGTTGGAAATAGGGTTTGCAGCTGTCTGACGTTTTTAGCTTTAAACATAGACCTAATACATCTCTTTTGGCCCTTAAATGCTAATCCATTATTTGTAGAGTTTCCCCAGAAAATAATTCCGTATCTTAGTTGTGATACCATTAAACCGTGATACGCTGTTATCAAGGCATCTGTATTCACAATCGAAGACAGAGAAAATAATGCATATGCAGATTTACAGGTTTTCTTACACAAATTCTCAATATGTGCTTTCCAGTTAAGTCTGGTATCAATTGTTAGTCCGAGAAACTTTGTTGTATTAACATTTTCAACAGTTTTGCATTTATATGTCAAATTAAAACTTTCTACTGAAGTCGGACGTTGTTTGAAATGCATAATCTTAGTTTTGTTTAAATTTATCTTTAAATTGTTCAGTTCTAGCCATTGTATTATATTATTTAATGAATTATTAATGTCAAAGTAGTATTGAATTATGTCATTATTGTAACAAGAAATTGTTACCGTACTATCATCTGCGAAAAGTGTCATGGGATGTGGTATACCCCTAGGTAAATCGTTTATATATAAAGTTAAGAGTGGGGGTCCCAGTACACTCCGGTGTGGTACACTATACCTAAGCAATTTTACGTTCCTCTGAAAGGAAGATTTCTTCTCGTTTGGTAACTATATTCACTATCGAAGTTTCTGTTCTTTGTTTTCTACTATTCAGATATGATTTAAATAAACTCAGCACATTACCCCTGATTCCATATGCATCTAGCTTCTTTATCAATATTTCGTGGTGAACATAGAGCTAGAGTGTCTACTGTTCCATTTTAATGTTAATTTTATCTTAAGTAATTTCAATTATCAATCACAATTATTATTATTCTTTTCTTATATGTATTTCTATGTTAATTAATGTAATTGGTGTTTTACCGTTTTAATTAACTATAAATAAATAATTGTACAGGTGAAAACATATTATTTAAAATCATATGAGTAACAAATGATAAATTATTGGTAACGTGTTTTTTTTTTTCATTTGTGCATTTGTCATTGTAGTCTTAATGACATAATTCGTTCCATTACATCATCTGACTAATATTATAAGTACGAAGGTTTGTGAGGAAGGATGTAAAGATGTTTGTTACTCTGTCGCGCAAAAACTACTGAACGGATCTGAATTAAATTTGGTAATTAGATAGTTGAAATCCTTTTAGTTTTTTTTCTGGGTGGGAAAATCATCGAATGACTTCTATCGATTTGGGTGTAGTGGGAGTGTCAGACTTCTACTGACTAAAAACCCACCCTGTTCCTTCAGCTGCCCTTAAGTTCCGGGGCTGCGATATATCGTTAAAACATTCACGTGATTCCTAATATCCTGGAAAAACAAATAAGCTACGTTTAATCCCGGATTTACCACGGGATCAGGATTTGCGTAGGAAAACTCTCCTACGCGAACGAGGTCTTGGGCAGAAGCTAGTAATGTATAATTTCTAACCGAATACAAAATGGCGGCCTACAGTTTAGACCAGTGAGGTGCAAGATTTCTTAATCGCGGGAGCCAGAAAGTTTGTGAAATTTCAGAGGAGGGCCAGAATTATAGAAAAAAAAATATTTTGTGTTAAAAAACTATATGAAAATACTACAGCATTACTCACTTGCACAAATGCTAAATATTACAATTTAATTTTGCTATATGCGCTATGCGTCTCTTTATTCTACTAAGTAGAATCTACTTTATACTTCTGGACCGTCAAAATATAATTATCGTGGGCCATAAGGATGGCCATTCATGTCGAAGGACCGTCGGTGGGCCGGATTAAATTCATTTGCGGGTCGTACTTTGGCCATCACTGGACTAGACCACGAAAGGAAGAAAGTGAAACTCCTTTAAACAAACGCGTAATTCACAAAAAGAGGCTCATTCATAGAGATTCTAACAATTCCTCGATAATAATGTTTCCATTGCATAAAACAACGAACTCCTACTAATTAGTTAACTTCGTTAGCTCATGGTATTGATGTAACAGTTACCCGGTTCCCACAGCTAGCGTGATGAGATAACATCTTTTATGGCGTGTTTTCTTTTCATTCTTAGAGCTATATGGATTTATTTGCGTTCTGTAATCTGCAGTAAGGTATGGTTGACTATAAGAAGTGTAGTGAATGATGGTGTACTTGTGTGGCCTACCCAAACGTCCTTACCTTGGTATTGTTCGTCAGATCGTTGAGTTCCTTATAGTTCTAAGCTGAGCTATAGATTTTCTGACAAATACTTGCAGACAGGGCAGGGCCACAGATTACTAAATAGTTACTTCGGCAGGGCCTCTCAAATCTGCTGCATCTTTCCTCAGATCGCCTCAGACATTAATCTACAATAAGGTTCTCACCTGGCTTGACCAGTGCAGATTGTGTGGACTTTAAAAGAGACTGCTGTGTTATTCTGTAAGACCTCATTCTAAACTTCGAATCTGAATCCGCTGTGAGTTTATTGGTTGGCATTCTAAAAACTCGGTTGTTAATTCGAATTTACATTACCGCTATCCTTGCAAGCGTGTCAGCGAGTTGAACTAAAGATTTTGACAGATAAAGTATGAGATGACGTGAGAAGTGGCATTCGGTAAGGTAATTCCTCCGTCACTTCGACGCTGTTTACAGAATGCAAAATCAAGGTCACTTTGAACCATAAGCGAAGTGACAGTGAATAGCTATGTGAGATGCGAGTTGTTGTTCGAATTTTACAGAATCGACGTACTGACCTCTGAGTTTGCTTCGGTGGATCTCAGGGTAGTCAGTTAGGAAACACCGACTTCATCTCTATATTATTTACGGAAAAATTATGTGTAAAAGTGTTCATTAATAAGCAACTTGGCTTTCTTTTTGTGAGTCATCTCCTTTGAGGTTGTTAGCTGATTAATTGGACTTGCCTGTGGTAGTCTTAATTATAATAACAGAAGTCTCCAGCCTTGGCGTATATAAAATTTACAAACTAGGCACGCTGGGGGCACCCTGTGGGGTACGGATCTCGGCTTAGGGCGTCGCTTGGGGAGGGTAGCTAGGGATAGGCTGGATCGGACAGTAGTGGATGATGGCACCGTTTTTTGAAGTTATTATATGAAAAGAAAATTTCACTTACAACTACAAATAAACCGTCATCGACTAGCAGATTGCAGTTTTCTACAAAAAATCATTAATGTAAGATTGACTGTCCATATCTCTTGCATAATTTTAATGTTCCTCAGAGATCGGTCAGATAAAATCGACCTATCTCTGTTCCTGTCTCATCTATATTAATATTTTAAAGCGGAAAAGTTGAGGAAAGGAAAGGTTGAAGCATGAGGAAGGTAAAGGCTACTTTTTACTCGACTGAAAAAGAAGGAAGTTATGTTTTTATCTTGATAAAGTCCCGCGCTTCTCCTAGCTCTAGATATAGACGAAACGCATATACCTATAGTGCAAGCGAGTAAGGACTTTAACACTGTGTAAGGAGTCCTCATTTGACCTTTTCAATACGAAATCTTATTATGCGCGTAATCGGCTTTTTGTGGGGCCTTAGTGTTATGTTTATGTATATTCTATTTTATTTCTATTTTTTGAGACAGAATCTGTGCGGGATACCGCGTTGCTAAAGTAATTTGAGTCACGCACAGATGATAACAAACCACTGTGCACTGATCTGCAACTGTGTAATCTACTGCCTACAAATAATTACCGAAGAAAAAATCAAAACTAATTTCTCACTTTTTAGGGTTCCGTAGCCGAATGGAAAAAAACGGAACCCTTATAGTTTCGTCATGTCTGTCTGTCTGTCCGTCCGTCCGTATGTCACAGTTATTTTATTCCGAAACTATTAAGACTATACATTTGAAACTTGGTACCGCTTTCCGTCTTCAAGAAGAAAGAAAAAAATATTTGAAATTCAGGGGGCCTCCCCATACATGGAACTGAATATGAAAATATTTTTTTTTTTCATGAAACCTATGCTTGTGTGGTATCTATAGACAGGTCTTTAAAAATGACATTGAGGTTTTTAGAAATACTTTTTCATACAGTCAACCGTTTAAAAGATATACGCTTCTAAAGTGGTAAAATGAGTGTGTGTCCCCCTCTAATTTCTATAACAATGGAGTCAAAAATATCAAAAAACATATGCTGTAGATCTTAATGTAAACTTTCAACGAAAATTAGTTTGAACGAGATCGGGTAAGCAGTTTTGAGATAGCATATTTTCTAAAACTGCAAATATAACTTTGTGATTCATAGAAACACTATGAAAAAGAAAGTTATTTGGCGTAGTTCATGGGCGAGTCTGACTCGCACTTGGCCAATTTTATCACCTTATTTCACTTCAAATAAGGTGAAAAAACTATTTAACAATAAAGAATTAAAATATCAAATTTAATATAAATTTAAATAAGTATGTGTAATTGTGTAATTTTGTGTGTGTAGGTAATTTAAAAAAATACTATTAGTATATTTTCAAATATATCCCTAGTCCCTAGGGAACCTTATTCGTAACGAGTCGATGGCAAGAATATTTCTGTTACTAGGTAACGTTTTTATAAGGACTGTTGTTTTCTGATTTTTTTTTTGTGTGTGGCATCTCGCAGGTCAACCTCTGAGGTTGTCGGCTGCTTAACCGGACTTCCCTGTGGTTGCTTTAATTAATAAATTAATTAAAGCCTCCAGCCAGGGCTTATTAAAAAACTTACAAACTAGGCGACTACACGCTAAGGGCACCCCCTGTGGGGTACGGACCTCGGCTTAGGGCGTCGCAGGGGAGGGCAGCTAGGGACAGGCTGGATCATATCATTATTATTATTAATAAGGGAATTTAAAGCTACTGGCTCAGCGTCGCGGGTTGGCTCTGGCAAGGGTCGGGGTGGACTATTACGGGGACGTCGCGGTGGGCCTCGGCGGCGAGGACGGAAGGATGGTCGGTTTTTGTGTTTGTGTGCCACTGTACTTGTTTCCCTACGGCTCTCTTGGAGCAGGGTGATTGCGTCATCGGGAGTGACTAGGTATGCTTTGGTCGACGAATCTTAGAGATACGCGAGGGTTCGTATTGGACGGCCGATACGATAAGGGGATTCCTATGTTGGATTGAAGTTTCAAAGAAACGCTTGGAGACGCGTTTCATGAACTGCTGGATGGTGGGCATCTTGAGGTCTACGTGAAGAAGCTCATTTCGAATATAAAAGGGGGCTCCCGTGACTCTACGGAGGAATCGGTTTTGGAGGGTCTGCATCTTGTGGAGGAGGTAGGGCTTTGCGTGTGCGAAAACAACGCAGGCGTAGGTCATGATGGGACGGAAGATCGCGGTGAAAATACGCTGCTTGCACCTGAGTGATAACTTGCTGCGAGAGCTAAGAATGAAGTGGAGCCTACCTAGAGCGAAAGCGGCGCGCAAACGTGCCTGCTTTTTGTGCTCAGCGAAGGAGAGGTGTCTATCGAGGACCACGCCTAAGTATTTGGCTTGCTTTTCACAAGGGATCGGCTTGCCGTACATGGTAATCGGACGGGGGGAGGGTGGGTTTATCCGCGGTTTAGAAAAGAGGACTGCCTGACTTTTATCTGGATTGACTTCAATTCTCCATTTCCAGAACCACTTGGCCAGAGTGTTTGCGGAAGTTTGGAGAGTGCGAGCGATGGCATCGGGTTTAAGACCGGTATAATAGATAGCCGTATCGTCGGCGAATAGGGCTAGCTGGGTATTTTTATGCTTGGGAATATCACTAGTGAATAGCGTGAAAACGAGGGGGGATAGTACGGAGCCTTGAGGAACTCCTGCGCGAATGGGATGGGGGGAGGAAAGCTCCCCCTCAATTCGATAACGAAAGGTGCGATTCGATAAAAAGTCCCGTAGGATGAGCACGAGACGGTCAGGCACGCCGAGTTGGTATAGCTTATAGATTAAGCCATTGTGCCAGACTTTGTCGAACGCTTTCGCTATGTCGAAGAATAAGGCTCCCGTTATTGCGCCCCGTTGGAAGCCGGCGCTGACGCGTTCTACGATGCGGTGGACTTGTTGGATACATGAGTGTTCGGTTCTAAATCCGAACTGCTCATTGGGTATTAGACTCTTTGCTTCGGCAAAATCTTTGAGCCGCTTATATATAAGCCTTTCATAGATTTTACCGAGGACGTTGAGTAAGCTAATGGGACGGTAGCTAGACGGGTCAGACTTGGGCTTGCCTGGTTTGGGAATACCTATGACGGTGGCCTGTTTCCAGGTTGCGGGGAACATATTATTGCTCAATGCGCCATTGAAGATGGCAGTCATTAGCACTATAAGCTGGGCGGGGAAAAGTTTGAAAACCCTATTGGTGATGCCGTCGGAGCCAGGGGCTTTGCGCGGTTGGAGACTTTTAATGAACCTCATCAGGAGTGATGGGGGCCAGTGGATTATCGGGATCTTCGACGGGCGGAAGGGAAGTTCTACGTTCGACTTCGGCGTTCACCATATCGAGGTGGGCTTGGTCTACTGGTTGAGAGCTGGGAGAACACTGGGACTTGTTTTCTGATAATAAACAATTTTTATTTATTAACCTGTCGGATATGGTGAGACTAAAAGAGATCCATGTTTTACTACGGAACCCTAAAAACGTAACGTAATACCATTACAAGTTAGCTTGCTTACTTACTAGTAAGTCCCAGAAGTTTCGATACAACAGTAACAAGAAATGTACCTGCTCCTAATAACTCTTGAGACCTCTTTGAAGCGTTTATTTTAAAAACGTTTTGTAAAAGCGAAAATAAAAGAGATTTTGCTAACAAATGACTTTAGTTTGAAATTACAACTTATTGTGTTTCAGTCAATAAATTATAAACCTTTCTTTAATTATTGATAGGATCACATTTGACCAGCATCTCACCTGATAGTAAGCGATGATGTAGTCGAAGATGAAGCATGCCTGCCTAGATGTAACCACAGCTATCAGGAAAAACAGACTCCGGCAGAGAATTCCACTCCTTAGCCGTACGCACAATGAAAGTATTCCCAAAACGTTTAGTGCGTATGCATGCTTTTCTTGTTTGGACTGGTTAGGTCTAATCAAATCTGTGTGGTGTTTTCCTCATAAACCTACTTCAGATATTAATCTCATAATTATGATATCCTCCAGATGACCTATATTTTAAAGTGTCAATAGCCTTAGGCATCTGACTTGTGATAGAGACGTCGTGAGTTCAAATCCCACCCATTATTGATTTACATTCTTACACTATTACCGTGACCCCACTCTAGGCACAAGCATAATTATTTATCTTAATTAGTGGAGGGGTCCACAAGATTGCTAAATATTATGTGAATTCTACCCACATTCCTAGTTCTCTTTTCAAAGAGAAACAAAAAATGATTATGAAATTCTCATATGGTTTGAGCAGTAGGAATTGTATGGACATTAAAACAGTTTGATCTCTGAGTTTGTTTCGGTCTTGCTTCACAAGGTACGTGACGACAAAGAAATAACGTCATTGGGTGACGATAGGAAACAATGACCTATCGGTTTTCTATAGGTTACATTTCGGGGAGTGTGCGATGGAAATACACAATCTAATTCCGCCAAGCCCGTTCCATCATCGGACTACGAGACAAACGGCGAAGCGCCATCGTTACATGGTGGACATCCCACCCATACACACAAAACGTTTCTGGAATACCTTCATTGTGCGTACGGCTAAGGAGTGGAATTTCCTGCCGGAGTTTGTGTTTCCTGATCGCTATAACCTGGTAGACTTTTAAGTCAAGAGTGAATAGGTGACTTCCAGGCAAGCGTGCTCTATCTTCGACCACATCATCACTTACCATCAGGTGAGATGGTAGTCAAACACGTACCTATATTAAATTTAAAAAAATCGAATCTTAAAAAACATGTTTTTGAAACCTATTCAGCTGTTTAGTTTGCAGTGCTAGAAAGTGTCCTACAAAACATTCCCCTTCGGCAGAGAGAGTGTAGACTTCACGGAATAGATGAATAAAGTTGGAATGGTAATGTGGGCGTGGCGAGCGCGCCACTTTTATGATACGAAAATCATAGCTCGACCGATTAATTCATTCACCGCGTTTAGTGCGCTTCGGAATACTTTGGAACACAGAGCTCTGCTTTATAATGCCGTGTTGTGCAATTATAACCTGTAAAACAAAAAGTTAGACCGCAAGTATAGAGCGAGGAGGTATATCTTTCCATCAGTAAGTCGAAAATAACTTTTAATTACAATTATATTTATAAAAAACATAAAAATATTGTGATCACTATGAAATTCCGAACATTAACAATTTTATTGCAATAAGTTACAAAAATATACATTGCCCGATGTGTACTCGCTTAATCAACGCAATGAGAAGGCTAAAATCAACCCAAAAGCCCTGTGGAAAACAATAAAACAAATAACGAATACCCAACAATCTAAATCTAGTCCAGTAGAACTGCTTAAAATAGGACACACTCATAAATCTTCAATTAATCAAGTGGGCCATATCTTGAGCAATGCAGGGAAGACCCTGGTAACAAAAATGATTACCGATGGACATGCTTCGTCAATCCTAGCTAGTCAACACCCCTCTCAGACTCCGGACCTCACGCAAATCTCTCCTGCAAACTCACTCACAATTTTGAAAGTAGAAGAAGGCGAAATTGAATCCTTAATTTTACAGTTACGGAACGACTGTGCTGTGGGCTGGGATGAAATACCATCGTGGGTGCTGAAATATGGTCGGAAAACACTGACCCCTCTAATTACCTACCTTTTTAATCGTTGCTTACAGGAGGGTGTGTTCCCGGAGGCATTTAAAAAAGCTATTGTCCATCCTATTCATAAGGGAGGGAACAGAGACTGTGTTGATAACTATTGACCGATATCATTATTACCTGCACTGTCCAAGATCCTTGAAAAGATCCTTAATAATTGTTTGCGAAGCTTCCTAGACAAACACCAAATTATCTCAAACAACCAGTACGGTTTCCGTACTAAGCTATCTACGGAAGATGCAGTATTAGACTTTACACAACTGGTAGCCTCAAATCTAGACAAAAAAAAATAAATGCTTAGGTATTTTTCTGGACCTTTCCAAGGCTTTCGACACAGTTTCTGTTTCCTCTCTTATCTCAAAGTTGGAACGCATAGGAGTGCGTGGAATGCCTCTTGAAATTTTTTAAGATTATCTGAAAAACCGTAAGCAACGCATTAAAATCGAGACGCACCTTAGTGATGCGTCCCACGTGTCTTACGGTGTGCCCCAAGGGGGTATACTCTCCTCCACGTTATTCCTGATCTACGTGAACGATCTTTGTAGGTTGAGTATACCTAACAGTAATATTTTTGCTTACGCAGATGATACCGCAATACTTGTCGACGGCAGTACATGGGACATGGTTAAGGCAAACGCAGAAGTGGCAATGTCTAGAGTAATGTCGTGGTTAAAATCAAATCTACTTACTCTGAATTTAAAAAAAAACAAGCTATATAGCCTTTTCAATACGGAACAACACAAAACCTCCCCCATCCTTTACATTAACTGCACATTCATGCTCAAACACGTCGACTCAGTGTACTTGCCCTTCACTCACAAGAACAGAGAATGTCAAGTACCTCGGAGTTCAGATAGATGACGCCCTAAGATGGGACAAACAACTTGACGCCATCACTACTAGAACGTTGCGCCTCATTCACATATTTAAATCACTTAGAGATTCAACCAGGCCAAACACTCTGAAGATGGTTTACTTTGCACTCTGCCAATCAGTCATTGCATATTGCATTACAGCATGGGGGGGTGCTATGAAAACCGGCTTTCTTCGAGTGGAGAGAGCACAAAGAGCCATACTCAAAGTCATGACAAAGAAGCCCTATAAGTATCCAACCACTAAACTATACTCTGACTGCAAAGTGCTAACAGTACGCCAACTCTTCGTGCTACGGTCCACTCTTAGAAAGCACACTAGTCTTCCACTGCCAAAACCGGGAAAACGTACATACATGCCACCAAACACTCAACATCATACGACCTTCGCGAAACACTAGTTTTATATTCTCAGTACTCATGTTTATGCCAAAATTAATAAAGTCTTAAATATAATAACCCTAAATACACATGCTCTCAAAACAAACTTAACTGAGTGGCTTCTACAGAAGGACTACACTTACACGGAGTCTTTACTTACTTATCAAACCTAATGCTCAAGCAAACACGCACACGATTACACACACGCACACATTCACACACACATACACACTCTCATACATATACTCATTGTCAATAATTAGTTCTTAAAAACTTTTCTCTCTTTAATATTTAATTTATAATTATATTTCAACTATTTTTAATTGGTTTCTGTTAATAGAATTATATTATTTATATCCGGTAACATAATTATGTAATTCGCTGACTGACACAGTCCACTTGAGCCAGGTCATTGCTGTATAAATTTTGTATTATATGTATAATTTGCAACTACCTCTTAAGATACAGGATAACTCCTAGTTTAAGAGGTAGAATTAAAATGTTTTGTTGTAATATGAACTGTGTAAATATATAAATAAATAAATAAATAATAAAAAAAGAAATGACCACGTCCGTTTACAATGTATTGCATCCTCTCACTTCAACCATTGACGTTTCGTCCTTTGCCCTGATTGGCCGTGATGCACGGCGCATGTTTAGCAACAGTGAGTTACAATCAGTAGCAAGCTCTCGATTTAAGTGTGTGTAATTTATTTGTGTGCGTAATTCGCATACGTAACGGTCCTCTTGCTTGTAGTTGAGCTGTGGGAGTGGGAGACAAGCGGCGACACGCGTTCTCATAGAAATCAGGAACTATTTCCTTTCTAACCTCTTTTATCTGTTCTGTGGTAGGCTTCTACTAACTAAACGCCACGGTATCTGGTGAGAACATGCCGGTGGAACAAGCCGTCGACTCGGGCCTGGTCCTTACCGGACGGTGAGTTACGCCTGCTCGCCGTCCGCAAGCCCGCGCCCACGCCTACGGTTTCCGGAGATTGGCTCGCGAACTCCGACGCCCTAGGCGTCTCCCGCGGCGGCTGGCTGGGGCGTGAGGAAGAGAGTCATCTCTCGCTCACGCGTTCAGCCTTCTTCTTCGCTAGCCTGACTGTTTCGCAGAAGGAGGCGACAGCATCTCAGTCATAGGTATAACTCTAGACGCCGTTAAACCTTTGCCAAAGATACCATCAAACCACCATACCAAAAACATTACATAACCTTTCTCGCCGCCCCCGAGTAAAGCTATACGATCATCTTGCTAACTACATAACACTTTAATCTATCATCTTGCAAAAAAATCCTACCTACATTTCTTTCATTCATCAAAAAACTAAACAATGGCGATGCATGCAAATGGCGGCCGTTCGCACGGAGCGCGGGAACCAATCGGTCGCCATGACAACGGCAATATGGCGAATGTGTCACGCGGTCACACACAGTGTTGAATCAAGATAACTACGCATTGTTTTAGATTGATTGGGCCAAAGTAATTATTGACGGGGATTATTTTTCGTTAAGCTGTGTGTTGTTATTTTACTTAGGGGTATTTACAATGCGTAATATTAATTTATTTTAGGTATCTTTTTACTTGTCAGGCAATTATATATCCTATCCTCCCTTCTTAAACTAGTCAAAGTACTAGGAAGTAAAATTGCGTACACACGAAGAGGCAGGGTTGGAGCTGACATCATACCGCTTCCAAGAGTAAGAACAGCATTTGCGACTATGTTTTCACTGTTCCTCCCAATCCGAGTCTTCAACACTATATAATTAACAGATCTACACTAAGGATCTCTGGAAATCTGTTTGACGACAAGAAAACTATAAAGACATGGTTACAGGAACTTTCGTATGATGAGACAGAAATAATCTTATGCCCATTAAGTTAACCAGCATCAAAACATAGGTAAGCACTCACCTAGACAACACTTCTCCCCAAACAACATTCGTACACACACACCTCAACACTACAGTCTCACACCCACCCCATTTTTTTTATTCCTTTTTATTTTTATAATGTTTGATTGTGTATTCATTTGAATCAGACTCTATTATAATTGTGTAGGTAAGACTTTATTGCATTCTAATTGTGACCGGAATTGTTTATTCGACGTTGATATTAATTTGTTTTATTACGTTTCGATTAATATTAATTTTATTTTTGCACTCCACTAATTTAACTTTCTCAATCTAATTTAATTTGTTTTTGTTACTGATCTTCAATTACTTCCTTTACTTTTCTAATAATATTTGATTATAACTAAATTTTATTAAAATGTTGCTATCATTGCTAAGTTGTGTTGTCGCAGAGAACTTTATATGTGCCAAATCTATTATCCTGGGCCACCAAGATACAGGCTGTGCCTAATTTGGGGCCCACGGTTACTTCTATTGTTTTCAGTATATGTGCTTACTCTATCTGTATCTCTTTTCTTCAATAACTTGTGTGTATGTCAATAAATAAATAAAAACATCAAAAAATTACTTATCTACTTAGAGGTCTTTCTACTTATTTATGATAATGTGAAGCAAAAACGTTTATACTCCTTTTTATAAAAATAACGCGATTTCACAAAGTCAATTTATTATGAGGAAGGAGTGCAGAAAAGTACTTAGTATTGTATAAAATTTCATTACATTGTATGGATTTATGGTCTGAAATAAAAATATTGTATTGTATTAGAAATAATTTAAATTATGGTCAAATTTTGAGCACTGGGTGACACACCAAAATCGATTCCTGTGGACGGCGAGCAGGGGTCACCGTCTAGTAAGGACGTGGTCCATGTCCGCCTCAAAACCAGCCAGTACAAACAACGGGGCCCGATAAGGACATTACCTGACGGAGTTCCGGGAATGTTCTAATGAGATACAGCGATACCTTTCATTCCACTCAGAACGAGAGGAATCAATGAATGAAATCATTTATTGTGGATCAAAGGTAGTAGGCATAAAAACAGGTCTTACATATTGAATATGGTCCCGCCCTTACGGCGTACAATTGTTATAAAATAAATTAAATTACGTTAAAATATTATTATTTCGAATTGCATATTAATAAGAATTACGTACCTATGAAAATATAAAAATAAAACAAAAGAATTAGTTACGTAGGTACATATCAGTGGGCTGCCGAACGAATCAGGACCGAGGGGGACTGTACCTATTGGAGCAGTATAGAGGAAGTCTTTTGTAGAGTAGTAGCACTTTTTACTAACAGATCATGGAAATTCTTTTTAAATTTCCGGTGCAGGAGTCATTTAAATTTAATTATTTTCCTCCCAAAAAGAATGTTTAACTATGGAATCCTGAAAACGCTAGTCAGACTGATATTGTGCTACAAATACGGCATGTCTAAACCAAACTCTTTACTTAAAGCGAAACTAAACGAATTACAGGCAATAAATGTGGATGTTGTTTTTAAAGTGCTGATCAGGGAGTTTGGTTGTTTAACGGCTGTTAAAAATCCAAGAGGCACGGCTGTGTTAAAACCTCTTTTCTTTTATTGGATTTTTAGTTTTTAAAAGAAACTCGTGAGCTTAATTAGAACGGGAGGAGTCATTTGATTATTTTCCCCCAAGCGGGGGTTCTATATTACAAAAAACAAAATGTTATATTGTCCTTTGATGTTGCACCGATGACATTTGTTGTTTTTAATGGGGCGTGCAAGTGAAAGCTGATCGCAGATGGCACCACCACCGTAAGAACCTTTGTCACTGTCAGTGTTAGATTGTGAGATAATATCGCCGTCCCCGGAGAATAAAATGATAACAGCCATTATCTTAGTTTTAGTGTTATGTCATTTTTGGGATCTGTGGGTGCTAATACATCCGCTCAATTTTTTTCCTAACTTTTATACAAGTATTTACGAAGTTACAAAATGTTACAATAGTACTCAAAGATTTAAAACAAGTCTTAAATTACGGGAATAAAGTGTTAATATAATATTATCAAAATTTATTCCCACTTGTTAGTATGACAAATAGTCATAGAATTATGATCTCGTGAAAAATATTCGACTAGATAATGATAAATGCAGTTATCATTTTATTCTCGTCCAAAACCACTCAGTCGTTTTGTATAAGATGTGTTTATCATGTCATTTTTAATTAGGAAGCGAAATTCAAAGTCCTTAACAGTTTCATTTTTACAATATTTACGAGAATAAGACGATATTAAAGTATTATCAGTATAACTTGCTCCATAAAACCCGTAGAATAAAATGATAAGTGAAGAGTACAATATTTGATTCTGGTCAGGCTGTACGGAGAATAAAATGATAATCGACGTTATGTAACTTAGATGATGATTAATTTAGACTAACTTCTTATTTTTGAAATAATAACTTTATTTTGATACTTAGGCGTGTTTCACTAAATATTTAGAACAAACAAAAAATAACCTTCTTTAAAAGCTGACAATCATTTGACTACGTCCAGTATTTAAGGAGCAGTCAACGAAAACATGTTTTTTATTTTTCCTGAAAAGTTGCATTTTTGTGGTTATCTTTTTGTTCTCCGGGGACGGCGATATATAGTTATCTGTGGTGAGCTAAACATTTACACGCTTTGTATTTTTTATTTTCACTTCATTGATTTCTTTACAATTTTCCGATTAATTTTTTTTATTACTGATGGGCCCACTCTGGACCTCGATCTCGCCTGATGGTAAGCGATAGATGAGGTCTACGGTGGGACGAGCGAGCACAGAAGATGCCTATTTACTCGTGCTTTAAAGGCTGAAAGGTCATAAGTGGCATAAACATAAAGAACATAATACACGTTCTTTAATCGGAAATTCTCAATAACTGTCTCTAATTTAGAAATTAGGTTTAAAGACATTTATTTCTCATAAGATCATTATGGTTCACTTAAAATGAGATACAAAGTATTGATATATTTGAATGTTAATTATTAAGTAGCGTTCACTCTTGGAATGTTGGAGGCGTTATGTTTCTTTCTATAATTCACTACCATTTCCATAGTGTTCCATACAAAAAGTGCTTTGTTATTGGTAAGTGTGCTACTAGCGAAACTTTGACAGTTGCACGCCCCATTGATTCATTAAGTATTAATTTAATTTAATTAATTTACAAATGCACAATCTAATTCCACCAATCCCGTTCCATTATTTGACTACCAGACAAATGGCCATCGTTACATGGTGAACATCCCACCTATACCTACGTACAAAACGTTTTGGGACTACTTTCATTGTGCGAACGGCTAAGTAGTGGAATTCATTGTCGGCGTCTGTGCTTCCCTATTTCCTGATAGCTATAACCTGGGGGTCTTTAAGTCAATAGTGAATATGTTACTTCCAGGTTAGTGTGCTTCATCTTCAACCACATCATCACTTACGATCAGATGAGATGGTGGCCAACGCTCGCCTATCATTAAAAAAAGATCTTGTATTGTAGATTTCCGTAAAATGAAAACCAGAAATTGAACTGGGATACAAACTTTTTACCAAAAAATTAAACCGACTACTAAAAAACACCGCAGAGTGAAAAATAACTTTAATTTCGGAAGTCGGTGTCTTTAGTATTTTCGTTTTTGGCAGCGACTTCCGAAATTAAAGTTATTTTTCACTTTTCGGTGTTTTTAACACGCTTTTATTAGGTCGACCTGTGTGTAACTATGTAATGGAATCTAAGGTAACTAATTTAACCATCTTCCAACGGTCGTAGCGTAATGAAAATTGGCAACTGTATGTAGTTCTGATGACAATATAATAATATGGTACTTTCAAACTGATCTGATGATGAAGCCGGAAGATATGAACTGGAACACCATGATGGAAAATCGTATCATAGCTGTTTTGGATTTCTTAGAAGTCTTGTAATGAACTTTGACCACGATTAGGTTTCAAGGTCTGATGATGAAGCCGGAAGATAGGCACTGGCATTCCATGATGGAATATCGTATCATAGCCGTGTTTGCACTTGTGAGAAAGGCCACGTAATGGACTTTGAACACGATCACGATCAAGGTTATAATAAACCTAAAGAAAATCCGTTATCGGTTTTCTTAACCTTTTTGAATTACCGCGTAATTCATAGATTTATTATTAGGTCGATCTGAATTAAACGTACTTCTAATAGTTGTATCATCATGAAACGGCAATTATGTGTAGATTAGACGACAATACTATTGTATTGTCGTCTACTACTGTATTATGGTCTCATCGAGCTGGTCTGACGATGGAATTGGAAGGTGACTGATGGAACCTTAGACTGCCTACTAGTAAACATTTCTAATTTCTGCTCATTACATTAGTCTTAAAAGCGTGTTTTTGGTTTTTTAAACTATTAATTTATTTAGTATGTAGTCGGTTTAATTTTTTGGTAAAAAGTTTTTATTTCACTCTTTTTAGTTGGTCGATTTATAATTTACCTAGTTACAAAAGCCTAAATGTCAACTTAATATTGCTTTTCCCAGTGCTGGGCCGTTAATTGTTGAGGATTTCTTCTGGTACTTCACCTTCAGCTTCACTTCACCATATGCATTGTGACGAGCATATTGTGCTTAGTAACCTCATTCAAGTAATCGAAGCGGAACCCATGAAATACTTATTATTCCTACTTATATATTGAGTAGTTCCAGTGGCCATCTGTGGTCTTTATCATCAGGTCCACTTCACAAATGGTGCTTTTCCAATGCAACTATACAAGTTACTATAAAAAATACTCAAATCACTCTATAGTGATTTGAGTATCTTCAGATCCTGACTTGGTGACGATGGCACCAACTTTGAAGTATACCCTTTCAAACAAAAAAGAATTTTCCAAATCGGTTCAACCGTCTTCGAATAATCGGTAATCATTTTTAACCTCCTCCGCTTTTTCTCGTCGGTTAAAAATGCAGTGCTTGGAAAGTTGTCTGTTGTTTGCGGTGCACATTTTAAATGTGACGTGTCGACTTTATTCCTAGTTATACGAGGAAAATGCTGATATCAATACGTTCCGAGTGCCAAAATATCGATCGTGGAAGAGACTAACACTACAAAGGGGAATTGCGAATTTATAGATGATAGTAGTGATGGAGTAGACATAGGCTGAGTATACTCCTACTTATACTAATAATATTAACTCTGTCTGTCCCTGTCTGTCTGTCTGTTCGTCTGTCTGTTACCTTCTCACGCCTAACCCCGCCTAACCGCTGAATCGATTTAGATGAAATTTTGCATGCGAATAATTTGGGACCCTGGGAAGGACGCAGTGTAGTTTTTATCCCGAAATTCCCATGTGGTCGGGATTTACGCGGGGAAAACTTCCCACGCGAACGAAGTCGCGGGTAAAAGCTAGGAATAAATAAATAAAAGTTTTAAAAAGAAAAGACGGCATCTGTGAAACAGCAAAGCAAAGCAAAACGTTTCGATAATAAGTTCAAGGAATATTTTATTTTGGGTTTTCTACAAATAGGTAGATAGATTCAAAGACGCTTGTATAAACCATACATTCAAACGAGTATACTGATATTTTTTCTCATAACTTTACAATAACATTTCCAGGAAGGTTATGTTTTTTATTCTGCCTAGCTGGGTCCATTATTAGAATTCAAGACGTTCTGTTTCCCGGGAAAATGTTAGATATTTAATTATTTTTTTTATTCTTTAAATGATAACCGCTTTTTTAATTTTTTTTAAATTCAGAATGAGCTCACTCTGGACCTCGATCTCGTCTGATGGTAAGCGATAGATGAGGTCTACGATGGAACGAGCGAGCCCAGAAGATGCCTGTTTACTCTTGCTTTAAAGGTTGAAAGGTCATAAGTGGCAGGGAACACAGAAGCCGGCAGAGAATTCCACAGCTTAGAAGTGCGCACAATAAATGTGGAGGAGAAGCGCTTGGTACGACAAGACGGTATATCAACCAAGTGTGGATGGTACCCAGCCGTGCGTCTGGTAGACCGGTAGTGAAAGGGAGATGGAGGAATCAGGTCATGGAGCTCCTGTGCACACTCCCCGAAGTACAATCTGTAGAAACGCTGAATCGGAAGGCTGGCTCTCATATTTTTTAAATTGTTTTTTATTTATATGTGTGTTTGTTTAATTTACTAACATATTTCAAAGTTTTTTTTTTAATACGAATGAGCCCGCTTTTGACCTCGATCACACCTGATGGTAAGTGTAAGATTAGGTCTACAACCGAACGAGTGAGCCCAGAAGATGCCTATTTACTCGTGCTTTAAAGGCTGAAAGGTCATAAGTAGCAGGGAACAGAGAAGTCGGCAGAGAATTCCACAGCTTGGCTGTGCGCACAATAAATGTAGAGGAGAAGCGCTTTCAATGTAATACTAACACTTTACGGACTGAAGAATAGACTTATTGTCAGAAATAAATGTTTTGAATTGAATTGAATAGAGATCGGTCAAGCCATTTCGTAAGACTTGGATAACAAACGCTGTGACTCGAGATAAATGGAAAGTAAAATGATAAATATGGTTAGTGGTTACCCAGTGGCCTAATTTCAACTATAATTTAAATTATTTCGAATGCATTAAGAAAGCTCTCTGCATTCGTGCATATTTAACTGTAACTGAGCCGAATTTCCTCCGCTAAGCCTCCGTCTGCGTAATTTTCGTAACAATGATTTCCAACTTCAAGGAACATGAGACTATGGGAAAAATATATCGCACGCTTAAACCAATACTGTCACTATCCCAAAAAGTCAACTTTTCAGGAGAGGCAAAAATGGAATGAGAATGGGGACATTTTTGTTTAGACTAGTGTAAGCGCGATTACGTGTAGTTCTACGTTTCCCAACAGATGACATTAAAAAGTCGATTTGGCAAAATTTTGGATAGTGACAGTATTGGATTAAGCGTGCGATATGTATTTGAAGTACCGTTGATATTGCTTTAAAAACATTTCACGAAATGGTACATAATTTGCCATATCCTTAACCAGTTACCACACAAAAGGCTAAAATTCGTAATAAAACTGGTATGCCTACAATATTTATGAGTTGAGTGAACATGCTTTGTGTATCGTAAAATAAACACACTGTATAGGCCTCGAGGGTGCTATCGCTTGGTTAGGTCTACACGTTTCTAGTCGTTGTGGTTTGTAGGTGAAAGAAGCGGAATTTTTGAACATTAGTGTCGATTCGAATTTGGGCATGTACTTGTGTGAGTTCTTCAATGAATAAATCATAGGCTTTTGATTATAATGAAAAATCGCCCCTTTTTATTGGTGATAGTGATGTACTTTGTTTGCATGGTAAGATTTCCCTGCGTTTATTTCAATCGCACGGCAATAGCCTTTCAATTGCTCTATAAACTGCTCTATCTCTCCGTGTAAGTCTCATGAAAGTCGACACAGATGTCCCAGAGATTAGCTCGAATAAACAGAAGGTGAGGCAGACAAAAATTAATAAAAGTTTGTTTGTGTTTTAATATTGTGTAAATATGTAAATAACTATATATAAGCACTTGAGGAAATGCAGTTATTTTGAAATCACAGACAGACACTTCAATTTAAGTTATATCTATGTAAATGTAGGTTCACGTTTGACCTCCATCTCACCTGATGGTAAGCGATGATGTGGTCAAAGATAAAGCATGCTAACCTAGAAGTAACTTTTTTACTATTGACATAAAAATACCTAAGTTATAGCTGTCAGGAAACCGGCAGAGAATAATAAAATAGTAACGCTCTTATAGCGGGACCCCGGCTTCTCTCTATGAGGAGGAATGGGCCGTAATATTAGTTTAATAAGATTAATTTAAGTAGCTGTTGGTCTCCCATGTAAATAAATAAAATAAAATAAATAAATATACAACGTGAGCCCAGTGCGGGTTAATGAATGTCGCAAGTCTTCGGATTATTCGGTCCTAGATACCGCGGCCTCGGAACTTTAGGGCAGCCGAAGGAACAGGGTGGGTTTTTAGTCAGTAGAAGTCTGACACGCCCTTCGACTTAACCCAGAGCGGAAGAAGTCATTTGATGATTTTCCCAACCAGAAAAAAAGGCCGGGTTGGTTTCGAAATTATAATAATTTTGATGAAAATAAAAATTGTACAACACGGTTACAATACAGTAGTTAATCGATTGGCTACTACACTGCGTGTCGCGTGTTCGATTCCCGCACCGGAATATTTAATCTGCTTAGCCTTTTTCCAAGAATGTTGGGGTCGGCTGCCAGTCTAACTGGATGCAGCTGAGTACTAGTGTCTTACCTGGAGCGACTGACTATCTGACCTCCACAACCCAGTTACTGGGTAAGACCATACCCCTTGGTAAGATCAGTGTCAGATTTACTGGCTTCTGATTACCCGTAACCATAACCGTAGCCTAAATGTCAACTGCTTATAACCTTTTACAAAATATTGCTTTTCCCAGTGCTGGGCCGTTAATTATTGAGGAGTTCTCCTGGTACTTCACCATCAGCTCTACATCACCATATGCATTGTGACGAACATAAAGTGCTTAACATCCATATTCAAGTAATCGAATCGCAATCCATGAAATACTTATTATTGAGTAGGTTCGGCGGCCATCTGTGGTCTTCATCATCAGTTCCACTTCCCCAAATGATATTTTTTTAGAGCAACTACACAAGTTACTATAAGAAATACCCAAAACGCCACAGGTGTGCCTATAATATTTGAAGAGTTCCCTTGATTTCTCCAGGATACCATCATCAGATCCTGACTTGGTGACAATGGGACCAATTTCGAAGAATACCCTTTCAAACAAAAAAAGAATTTTCCAAATCGGTTCAGTCGTCTTCGAGTAATCGGTGATCATACATTAAAAAAAAATATACGCGTCAATATAACCTCCTCTTTTTGTCGTCGGTTGAAAATAACTTACCATAAAAAATAAAGACACTAAAATTAATTGCAACAATAATAAACAAATACTCGCTTTTCACAACTAATAACAACAAAAAAAAAGACAAATAAGAGGGTAGGTACACTAGGTATACGTAATGCAAAGCGGTCGGGTTAGCGGCGAAATGACGGCAACGGCAATGCGTTCATACCTAGGCGAGGAGATAAGGAGATGATCCTATTAAAAAGCCGCAAAAAATCATATGTCGGGGAAGAAAGGCGGGGTTGCGGGAATATTTAACGTGATACCGCGGCCCCAGAATCGATGAAACAGGGTCGGTTTTTATTCAGTAGAAGTCTGACACTCCCTTCAGCTCCACCCAGAGGGACGATGCATTTGATTATTTTGTCACCAGAAAAAAGGGAAGAAAGCGGTGCTGTCAGAATGTACTTGAAGTGTATGTATGCTCTCTTATAATGCATAACGTAGTAAGTACGCTCCTTTAGAAATATAAGTATCATTTTGAGCTAAGTAAGCACTTCAATGCGCCTATATACAACGTGTAACGGAAACCCCATATCTATCCAAAAGGACTGAAGACAACATCTGGTATGGAGTCTCTATGCAAAGTTTCAGCTCAAAATAAGTGACTCACAGAATTGACCCCAAATGATTGGTTTCATATGTTTCTTGAATACCAGTAATAACAAACGTGCCACGGCACTATGAGGGTCATCACTTTCCACGTCACTTGCCAATAAAACGATAATTCTCTTCGTTCTTCTTAATTTGAAAAATTCGGCCTCTGGTATCAATGTATTGACATTTCTAATATGCTCCACACATGTAGACATAGGATTAGAAAACCCTTGCCATATCGTTTGTTATCATCCAAAGAAGCCGTGCACTCGGTATGTATATACCCTTTAAATTACACGTTGTAGAATATTTCCTTTCATTGTATTGATTAAAGTACTTTCGATCGAGTTGGTTGTCTGATTTAAAAGACCCTAGGACCCCCAGCATTTCATTAATGATATACCAGAACCTTAGGGCACCTGATGGAACTAGGTGGGTTTTAGTCAGTAGAAGTCTGACACTCCTTTCCGCCCCACCATTTTTCCGGCGTAAAAAGGGAAAAAAGCGACGAGTGATAGAGCGGTTTACTCAACACCAAGTTACCACGTGACGGCCACGATCGCTACGTCATGAGTGAAGACTAAGAAGATTGACTGCCAAAAGATATTTTTGTTAAAAACAAAAAAAAAAAACGAGAATGACATAGAAAAGCCTGTCACACTATTCCTAGCTTCAGTTACATTCATTGCTAGTTCAGATCCAGAATAATAATATATAATCTCTCGCCACAATATTAAGATACATTTGATATCAATAGTATGACATAGCAACGATTATACAAGGTGTAATTTTTTGGTGATTTTGCGCAATACCTCAGACACCCCAATTATAGTTATCCTTACTAAACGCAAAACGTATGTGCGTCATACAATATCCTTACACAGACGCATACATTCATGCATTACTAGCGACCGACACGTACACGAGCGCATTTCCTCGGATTAAGGATTGTATTAATTTGTCATGATACTGTGTTTCCATTTTAAGTTAAATGAAATATTTTTCCATCAAAATTTAACACCTATTTTTTATGACGGAAATCGATTCAGAAGCCGATTCTGAACCAACTAATTTCAGGAATTGCGTTTATTCTGTGACACGTTGTATACAGAGTTGATACGACAGAGGGGCATTAAATTACACTACGTATACTATACGTGTTTAGTGTTAATTTGATACAGTTAAAAAATAAAGAGCCAAAAACATTTTTTTTCAATCAAACTCCAAAACAAATCAAAGTAAAACGCAACCATCCTTTGTAAATAAATGTGATACCTAGGTAACAAAGTGGCAATGTAGCGCGGCATGTATTATCTCTTGTCTTGGTCAGATTTATCGCTTTAAGGTGCATCTCATCCACAGAAATCTTAGATTTCTGTGATCTCATCAAAATCGTTTGCGACTAAACTATTTCTCCTATTTAATTGATTTTTGGTACAAATCTTGAAAATGGTACCTAGTATACGCAGTTTAAAGGAAAGCCCCTCGGTCGTATCAACTCTGTATATACTGTGAAAGACTGGTGCTTTAACTACACTTACGTCTGTATTTAGGTCACCAAGACTCCAGAAATTTAGAATCTAAAATTTTAACAGCGAGAATAGTGTAAAAATATTACGTAATCAGCCTATAATGTTTCCACAGCTGGGATACAGGCCTCCCCTCTGTGAGAGGGAATGATCCGCAATCTACCTCGCGAATCCAGCGCGGTTTGGTGGATTTCAAATAATTATCTTCGAATTTTCGTTCCTAGCATATCCTCATTTCCTCACCATATTTTACTTCACGGTTTTAAGACAAGCGATGGTAATATAAGTCAATCAAAGTAATGTGCCTCGTCTGGGTTTGAACATGCGACCTAGAAAACAAGTCAGGCCCGTGACTACTCAGAGACCGCTGCTCTTAAAGGTAAACCAAGCTTACATTAATTAAGAAGAATAGCTTGTATTTAAATAAATATGAAAAAAAAAACTTACCAAACAACGCAAAGAATGTCGAACTGGAAAAAAACTTAATATTTTCTGTTCACATGTCACAAACACTTATTCAAAACACAAACAAAAGTAAAACTACGAAAAAAACTATTAAATTAAAATATTATTTTTCTAATAAAATTATTTTAATACTATAATTACAAATTTATAAAAAAAGTAAGACAAAAAGATGAGCGGAAAATATTAGAAAATGAAGATTTTTTAAATAATTACTGGATTCATAAAATTATGTAATGCAAGTGTGAAGCAGTCTTGTTAGAAGTAAAATGACGGCAGCGCAGCGTTCACTGTTATTTATTACTATAGCGTGGTTCAAATGTAGGCCGGGAGATAGAGACGGTGTGGTACATCTTATCTCCAACTTACCAATGGATCCATACCGATTTCCTCACTATTTTTTTTACTTTAAGTAGTGATGTTGTTTTTCTTTTGCAGTTTAGTCTTTTTAAATAACACTTTTATACGTCATATTTTTCTTAAATTTAAACTAGAAGAGCCTCTCTAGCTGACTACCTTGAGACAAAACAAGGAAACAAACTCAGGAGTCCGTCTGTTTTAAGGTCCATACAATCTATACTGGTTAAATTATATGAGAGCCTTATAGGTTTCCGTCTGAGGCGATCTTTTGAGGAAAGATGCTCACAGATTTGAGTGGGCCTATCCATACAATGCAATTGTTTCTCAAATGACACATAGCTCAACTTAGGACAGAAGATTAACTAGTGATGATGTATGTTTTTTTTTACAATTTTGTGAATTATAACAATTTTACACGTCATTTTAGATATTATTATTATTATTTTAGATAGTTATTTAGATGAGGCCGATGTGTCCTTACTGACTACCTTGAGATGAAACAAACTCAGAGGTCAACGTCTCTTTTGAAGTCCATAAAATCTGTACTGACCAAACCATAAGAAAACCATGTAGGTTTTATGTCTGTGATGCAGTTTTGAGGAAAGAAACACACAGATTTGAGCAGGTAAGTCTGAACAGTGCAAGCATTTGTCAGTTATCGCATAGCTCAACTTGAACTTTAAGAAGCTCGAACGATTTGACAAACAATATCAAAGTCATTTTCGTATGAAGTATAAAGTACTCAAACTGTCAGACAGTGTAGTAATCTACTCATAATAATCGTAATAGCTCTCATATTCACAATATAACTTTTAAGAATCATGCACATTGTGTCTGAGACGATCTTTTGATTAAAGAACCACAGTTTTGAGTGGGCCTGTCCAGGCAAAAGCATTTGTCAGTTATCGTTTAGCTCAACTTGATGTACTTTTATTCCTCCTAGTTATCACTCTTTATAAATTTAATTGAGAGCAGCGCTTAAAGAGTTGGATTTAAGTTTTCATAAGTTGATGGTGCTCTAGTGCCCGCAAAATGGTAAAAGAAAACATCGTGATGAAACCGACTACTTCAATATCAAATTAGTATAGATTATGTTGTGTTAAAAACTCACCCTTCCAAAACAAAAATTAAGGTAATCACACCATGTTTTTCAGGAGTTTAGCAACTTATCGTAAAATTACCCATTACACAAAAAAACTACTCTCGACGTGTCGTGTTATTACAAAAAAACATGAAATATAGCCTTTGTATGATGTAAAACTATTTTATATTATAAAAAAATAGCATACATTTTCATTTATTGATTTATATACAAATAAAAATAAAGTGTGAAGGCTGTACGCAGTTTTTTATCGCGTTGTACATACCATAAACGTTTCTCTGCATTGATAGTTAAAAATAATAATTGTGAATTAGATTTTTTTAGACTTGACATTTTAGAGGTTTTTAGATGATTTTTATTATTGATAGTAGGCTCGCGTTTGACCACCATCTCAACTCATGGTAAGTGATGATCAGCTCGAAGATGGAGCACGCTTACTTAGAAGTAACCTATTCACTCTTGACTTAAAGACCCCTAGGTTATAGCTATCGGGAAACAGACTCCGGCAGGGAATTCCACTCCTTAGCCGTACGCACAATGAAAGTATTCCCAAAACGTTTAGTGCGTATGGGTGGGATAACTAGTACCTAATTTGTATTTTTACGGTTTTTTAGATAAATCTTTTGAATTATCACATTTTATTACATAGATAGATAGAATATACTTTATTGTACACCAAAAATTTAAACATTATTGACTTAAGTATATAAGATTATTGCTAAAACTTTGAGTACATAGGTACATTTGTCACAGACAACAATATTTTTTAAATCACTTCTAATATTATGAATGCGAAAGTATCACTGTCTGTCTATCTGTTACAATTTATAGCCTAAACTACTTTACCGACACTCTACCGTTAAATTTGGTATTGAGATACACTCATCTATCTTTGGACCAATCAAAACTTCTATTTCAGCGGTAAAATGAAATTTCCATAGGAGCAAAGCCGTGTTACTACTACGTGTTATACTATTTTAAATGCTAAAATAAAAGCTTTTTATTACTTTTATTAGACCTAAAAACTTACGAAACCTAACCACCTACGAAATAACTAGACTGATCTTGATGTAGTTTTTATTCACAGATATCTGCTGTTACAAGGAGTTTTCTTATATTATAGTAAAATAAATATAATTCTGAAATATATATTTTTTATTACTTTTACTTTTAGTTTTTTGGGGTGTGAAAGTCATCAAATGACTCTTCCCGATCAGGGTGGGTGGAAGGGAGTGTCAGACTTTTACTGACTTAAAACCCACCCTGTTCCGTCATTTGCCCTTACGTTCCGGGGCCGCAGTGACTTGTTAAAATATTCCCGCAACCCCTGCAAATGCTGGTGAATAAATACTTATCTAGCTTATACCCTTAAGACTGCTTCTCGTCAGAATCGTACGCCTATAGACCTCAAACACATAACTAACTACAATCTAATTCCGCAAAGCCCGTTCCAATACAAACGGCGATGCGCCATCGTTACATGGTGGACATCCCACACATATGCACGAAACGTTTTGGGAATATTTTCGTTGTGCGTACAGCTAAGGAGTGGAATTCCCTGCCGGAATCTGTGTTTCCTGATAGCTATAGCCTGGGTGTCTTTGAGTTAAGAGTGAATAGGTAAGCGTGCTTCATCTTCGACTACATCATCACTTACCATCAGTTGTGATGGTGGTCAAACGCGAGCCTATTATCAATAAAAAAATTATCACGACTCGAGCTCCTCAACTATCAAAAGTAAAGTTCCTTATTATAAGTTGGAACCTTATCGCATAGCATAGCGGACCATTGTTCCTTCTTACTTTGTGGCCGAGAGTTCGGAAGTTAGTTTGACAGAGTACCAAGTGCCTATCTTCTATGTTAGTACAATGAGATTTTGTGATGCGGTAGGTTTTGTAATTAATTGTATCTCATCTTTGTTTTGAAGTTAGTCTACATATTGAAATGTGAAGTTGGGCTGCATGTCGTACGGCTGGGTTTAGGATGGGTTACCAGACATCTAGCGATTGCTTTTTTACTTTTGAAGTATTAAGTATACTATATAACACAATTTTTGCAGGTTACACCTATCGGCTGAATCCTACTAATATTATAAATGTGAAAGTTTGTGAGGATGGATGTTTGTTACTCTTTCACGCAAAAACTACTGAACGGATCTCAATGAAATTTGGTAAGTAGATAGTAAACATCCTGGAAGAACACATAGGCTACTTTTTATCCCGGAATTCCCACGGGACCGGGATTTACGCGGGAAAAACCTCCCACGCGAACGAAGTCGCGGGCAAAAGCTAGTACTTAAGTAATGCTAAGGAGTCTGTGTTTCCTGATAGCTGTAGCCTGGGGGTCTTTAAGTCAATAGTGAATAGGTTACTTCTAGGTAAGCGTGCTTCATCTTCGACCACATCATCGCTTAACATCAGGTGAGATGGTGGTCAGACGCGAGCCTATTACTAATAAAAAAAAAAACTTAAGACGGAAGGAAATGCCATTGTTTTTACCCGACGGCGCCAGAAGGAGGGTTATGTTTTTCGAGAGTATGTATGTATGTATAATTGTTTGGCACGCTCTGTGGCCTGAACGGCTCGACGGATTTTAGCTTGAGAGGTATCGTTAGATTCGTATTGACTGTGAAAGTGACACTGGGTATATCAAAATAAAAAAAAACCAAAATGGCGGATTTTTGGCGCCATATTAATATGCCTTCAAAAATGTTTTCTTTTCTCAAAACCTATCGAGTGGGGTATCAAAATAAAGGGTTTTAAAAGGTGATTAAAAACATATATACAACTTATATGGTTAAAAGTAATTCAAAGTGACAAATCGTAAAAAACAACTAAATCGTCTGCGAAATCTTTCACATTTGTAAACTAAAAAGCTGGAAATAAAAAAAGTAATAAAAAAATTTAAAAAACCGGATAAGAATAATTTAAAATGGGCTTATTTTTATTAGCTTTTCAGTTAGTTTTAGTATAAGGTTGCAGTCGGGTTTTTTAATTTTTTTTTTATTGTATATATTTTTATCAAATAGTTCGTAGCTTAACATCGAAAATCGATGAATGTGTCTGTCAGAGATATACGTCGGTTTTTGACGTTACGTATCGCATGCCAAGGTCAGTTTGTAGATGGGTTACCGTAAATTTACCATGGTATTCCTTCGTGCATTGGAAAAGATGTTAAGATCAATAGATGAAAGCCATTATACAGATTCGTGAGCCAGAGATTCTCACACTAGTCTTCTTCTTCTTCTTATCTGGTCTGGTTTCCACACTTAGTCTCTGCACGAAACTATTGTGCGTAAACCGTGTCGGTCGTCACTCCATCCAGCCAACCTCCCTCCAGAAGCAGATCAGGTCTCTCGGTCTATTCAGGATGTCTGTAAGGGAATTCAATGACCCGAGGGTTTGTTTCCGTATGTCGGTGATTTCCGTGCACTCTAGGAGCACGTATCCCACCGTTTCCTCCGTCCCCATGCATGTCCTGCACAGGGGACTGTCCGTTAAACCTATTGTGTGGTAGTGTTTCAGTGAGTAGTGCCCAGTGATGGTCCCCGCCACCATTCGCAGGCTACCGCTGTCCATGTGTAGGAGGCGCCTCTCACACTAGTCTTGTCAAGGAGTACCAAATCAAATCAAACATATTTTAAACTACATAGGCCTACATAGACACTTATTGCACCCCAAGAAATAAAAATAACCGAGATGAGCTCTTTGATGAGTCTGGACAGATCCGCTCAAATCTGTGAGTTTCTTTCCTCAAAAGAGCATCACAGAAATAAACCTACATGTTTCTCATATGATTTGAACAACATCGAATTGCATTGACCTCTGAGTTTGTTTCGGTGTTTCTTCTCAAAGTAGTCAGTTAAGAAACACCGGCTTCATTTATCTAAACTTAAAAAATAATAATAATTACAAATAATACTCTTGAATTTATTTACAACTAATTAAAAATAATACATTTATTATCTAAATACTACTCGTATGCTATCCACTCCTTTATTCTTGACCAAATGCTTTTTAAGATGCTCACAAATCTGCAGAGTGACATCGTCAGGCATTGCTTATTATTAAAGATCTCATATTTAATCCCAAAAAAGTCACCAGTTCCTCATTTATTCGAAACAGATACGTAAAATCCTTACATTTTACAAAACAAGGTCTCCTGATTCGTATTTCTGCCTATTCGCTCGCGATAAACTCAAAAACAGTTTCCAATGGGGAGAGTGATTCATGAAGAAGGTTTGAGGGTATAATAGTGTTTTTTGCATGGCAACAATTATTTATGACCATATACCAGATAGCATTAGAACATTAAACATACATTTATTTAAGCAACAGTTAAAAAAAACTCTTATAAGCAAATCTTATTACTTATAATGTTTCGGAGTTCCTGAATGAGAAAATACGGCTGTAATATTTTTTTTTTTAAATTCTATCTTTCTTTGACATTTTATAAAATAATAATAATTACTTTTTATTGTGATCTGAAATGGTATTTTTGACTATGTTTCAAGTGTTAACATTGATATTTATAATTGTAATTTTATCTTATTTTGACTATTATGTCTTGAGTAATTATTTATTGTTAATTTAAAACTGTAAATTATCTATGTAAGCCCTACGGGTAGACTTTTGAGCACTTTTTATTATAACTGACATTCTGTAAACTAGCAAGAGTCACATGAATAAATGATTATGATTATGATTATTATGAATATTAAAGTAATATTATGAAGTTAGTTAATACCTAAATAAATAAACAATCTTTAAGGTTTTGTGTGAATTAGCAGAATGAGATAGAACGAAACTGGAGCTAGGTCTGTAGTAAAATAAAGGGAGATAATATAAAACAAAGTGTTTGCCTGACTGCTGCGCCTGAAACTTTTAATGCAGCAATGTTGTCAAAGAGATAATGTCTGCTTCTGTTCTTCCAGTAAACCTGAAGTGATGATGGTGGGAGCAAACGGTTAGAAAAACAATAAAGAGCGCATTCTCTATTCTTTTGATTGTATCTATGGGCCAAGAGGCACTCGTCGAGTCAAAGCTCCAGAGCCTTGAACATCGTCTACGAATTGCAAGTCTATGTATTCTATTGGTTACATTTCGGGGAGTGTGCGATGTAATTGTACAATCTAATTCCGCCATACCCGTGCCATCATGGGGCTACAAGACAAACGGCGATGGACCATCGTTACATGGTGGACATCCCACCCATACGCACAAAACCTTTTGTGAATACTTTCATTGTACATACAGCTAAAGATTGGAATTTCCTGCCGGAGTCTGTGTTTCCTGATAACTAAAACCTGGGAGTCTTTGAGTCAGGAGTGAGCAGGTTACTTCTAGGTAAGCGTGCTTCATCATTGACCACATTATTGCTTACCATCAGATGAAATGGTGGACAAACGTGTATCTATCATCAGTAATAAAACATGCATACTTTCCTCCATGAATCCATAAAGTGTTAGTAACTTATACCTAACAGATTATTATTTAGTGTTAGTACCAATCACTCTCCACACAAACTGCTTCATAATCGCAGAATTGAAACTCTTACCTACCGTTCTTAGGATGCTGTTACGACTGTCTTCATCTCAATTAATATCGTGTCACCAAAAAGTACAAAAAATATATTTTCTATTCTTTAGGCTTCAATTTTGTTCGTTTTGTATACAAAGCGGAAGGCTCTCGGGTCACGACCGTTTTTGTCACGATATTGTCGCTATAACCTAGTTTTATCAATGGAGACGAACAGTTATTTAATGATAATTTTAGGGTTCTGTAAGATATAGCGAAAATACACTGTTAGTATTTTGAAGTGTCAATAGCCTCATAGCTGTCGGCCTTGTGGTCGAGGGGTTAAAAAGATTGCTAGTAGCGTGAATTGTAGTTCTCTTTATAAAAAAATGCAGACAAAATGCACGACATAAGGCACCTAAACGACTACCACAACTACACCACTGGTTGCGCTGATATACGAATCTATTCGTTTTGTTGGCAACACGCTTAATAGCTAATTGGTTGTCACATCTCCCCTCCAGCTTACCCTCTCCTCGCACAAAATCTTAGAAATCAAACAAACTTAATGGCTGTGGAGTTGCACTCGAACAAACACGCGCCCTGTGTGAGAAATTCGTTGTAGAAGAAATTAAGGTGATTGTGGTATTGTGACGTGGTTTCAGAGTGCTGGCAGACAATTCTGGACTATTAAGGTTAGTGCCTCCTATCCTACACGGCGCCTGGCCCATATATCTTTTGTTCCAATCCAAGCGTCGGATTCCTACCAATTTTGGGTAACCCAAAACTTCTAAATTCGCAATCTTTCGCATCACCGGCTCATCCAACCACTATTCTACTTATCTGTTTTTATTTTCAATTAATAAAACTTAAAATTGGCGAAAAGATTTTCATGCGCTTTCCGCTAATAGATAGAGTAATGAATGAGGACGGTTTGAATGTATAATTTTTAAAAGTATTGTGCGAATGCCTACTAAAATCTGGGGTTGCGGGAATATTCTAACGATATACGGCGGCCCCGGACCAGAAGAGAATCTGAAGGAACAGGCTGGATTTTTAGTCAGTAGAAGTTTGACACTCTTTTCCGCTCCACCCAGTGTGGAAGGAGTCAATCGATGATGTTACTACCGAAAAATAAAGAAAAACGTAAAACAAGTCTTTGCTCGAGAAGTGGAAAATCTTTTATATTACCCCACATTACTCTACGAAACAAAATGAAGGCAGCTACAGATAAGATAAGAGTGTAAATAGAGGATATAATAAGTTCTACACAGAACCTAGTTTTTCTCTGTAAAATGCTTTTTGCAGTCTTCATTTCCGTGATCTTATTCTGAAATTTACTTATATTATTCACTTTCACATTTTATTGAACACAAATTAAAAACGTGAAAGGATCGAAGTGCTATGACGTATTTTGTTATATAATGTTCATTAACGAAAGTTTTTTTTATTACTGATGAGCACACTCTTGACTTCAATCTCGCCTAATGGTAAGCTATAGAAGGTCTACGATGGAACGAGTGAGCCCAGAAGCTGCCTATTTACTCTTGCTTTAAAGGCTGAAAGGTCATAAGTGGCAGGGAACACAGTTTTATGTAGAATTTATTTTTTTCAATTTACCAAGAAATTAAAATAATCAACTGGCCCCTAAAATTAATATGAAATGTACGTAATAATAATAATTCTTAAAGGCAGCTTTAATATTTAAATTCATAACAACAGAACAAAAACCCAGATGTAACAATTTCTCCCACTTAAACCAAATTAAAATCGAATAAAACAAAATTATCTCGAGCACTCCTAATTTGTGCGGAACCATAGACGAGGAAGTGAGCCAACAAAGACAAGAATAGAATCCAAAGATTGATCTACGTATTTTGTTTTTGATGTCCAACTTCCGGTGTACAGCGGATATTGCGAAATGTTCCTTTAATAAATTAGAGGGGAGTTCCAAAGTTGTAGGGGGAAAGGGGGCGAAATCTGGGGTGTGGAAGGGTTAATTATGTTTTGTAACGGGGTTTAATAGTATCTTTTTACGGGTGTTGTTCAATCTTATCTGATTTAGTTAGAATGTGCGAGTACCCTTCAAACATTCAAGGCCGGGTTTGCATGATATCTTGTTGGTTTCGGTTGTGAAGTTTAATTAGGTTAGGGATTTGTTTATAAGTTGATTGAATTTTATTGATTGCTTTTTTATGGAGTAGTTTGCTGTGTGAACATTAATTTCGGAAATATAAATCGGACATGTGATTGAGAGGTGGCGGGTTCGAATCCGACCCATTACACTAATTTATTGCCGTGAACCTAGTCTAAACAAAAGCATTAGCTTAGTTACAGGATTTACAAAGATTGCTAGTAATGTGAATTCTACTCATATTCTCTTTGTATAACATTTTTTTTATTACAACTTTATACTACGCAAAATGTACAAAGGCGGATTTAATGCCTTTGGCATTTTCTACTAGTCAACCATGGCTGGTGAAGGGATAACATGGCAGGTGCATTACAAAATAAGCTAAGTAGATAATGTATTTTTCAATACACTTCCTCGAAAATTGGCTCTTATCGCACTACGATTAGGTTCAACATGCAATGTATTCCACACTCGTGGATTGTTTTCATTTTTCACACACAAGGGTTTTTCTATTCCAGATTTTGCCACAGATAACATTAAACAACTATTCAATTCCCTATGTTCGGCGGTGATTTTTTTTTTCACAGCAAAGAGGCGCATGTTTTTAAGGCCTTATATTTAACGAAAATTAAAATTATGTTTATGAACAGAATATCAGAAATGAACATAATTATTTACAAAATAATTTTATTTAAAAAAATATTTTATTTTAATATCAGGCTGTTTTGCGGCTTTATACCTTTGCTTCTCCTTTAACCCGCGAAGGTAAAGCGCGGGTTATTAATTTGTTTTTTGCGTGAGTATGTCGAATTTAAGTTTTGATGAGAACAATTTGGAAGCAATTCTATTATTTTATTTCTTCGAAAGTATACTGAAAAATTTCGTTTGATACACGTGCACATTTGTTACTGCAGACTCGACTCCATAACCCCCTCGCCTTGCGGCTCGGGCGTAACTCCGCCTCGGCCGCAATAACAAACTTTCTCCACTTGTATCAAAATGTACTATTAACATTGCCATTTGGAATGTAAATAGACAGATAAAATATACTTTATTGTACACCAAAATTTCAAATAAATATATTTCGATGTCAATATAACATACTTAATTAAAAATATTGCTTAAGTTATGGTTACAATGGCGGTCTTATAGCTTTATCTATTTACTGTCATTGAATAAATACGAGGACATGGTTGGCTCAGTCGTTCAGCGATTGGCTGTTGCGCTGCGTGTCGTGGGCTCGAATCCTGCAACAGGATAAATGTTTGTATGGTATAAGAATAGTTGTTTCGGTACTGGGTGTTTGTAAAAATGCACCCACGATACGGGAGCAATCCCTTAGTGTGTGGCAATTAAATTAATATGTCAAATCTGTTATCATTTTGTTACACATGGCAGCTCCTACGCTATGTGAGTCCATTAAAAACTATTCAACATTTATTATACACACAGAGCCAGATTAACCCTGTCAGAGGCCCTAGGCAATTGAATTTACGGGGCCCCTTTTCTTACCTTACCTGACCGAATCGTCTGTTGTTAAAATCATTACTACCCCGTGGTCGTAGGTACGATTCTCGACATAGGTATCGATGTTGTCTTAAGTCTGGGTGTTTTTAACAGACTCCAAAAAAAGTTCGGCGAATACAGTTTTTTTGTGTATGCTCCCCGATTACTCTATTTGTATTTTGTGACATACCAGTGTGGTCCTTCAGTTCACATGCACAAAAATTGTGGTTTGATGAAACATTTTTTTCTTGTTGCGTACAGCAGGCCCCCAGTGGATGCGAGGCCCCTAGGCAGTTGCCTACTCTGCCTAATGGTTAATCTGGCACTGCATACACATATATAATAAACTAACACTTCAACCGTGACTTCATCTCCGTGGGTTTCAAAATAATTTATAGTCTATGGTACTCAGCAGTAACCAATGAAAACAATGTAGAATTGCATCATTAGTTCCGAAGATTACCCCTACACACAAACTTACAAACTTTACCTCTTTATAATATTAGATAGGCAAGAGGAATAAAAATCTTCGACTGTAGCGACATCTATCTCGCCATATACAAACTAAACGATAGAAATCTTGAATCGCGCAAGCAAAGTTTACCGCACAACTAGCCTGCATACAAATCACCCGATCTCAAACATCGGGCAGTTACCCACCAGACGAAAACACCTGTCTGGTCGGAGGATCCTCCCTTTTCAATGGGAATGCCGGGACTTTACACTCTGTTCCGTATATCCCCAAATCGACCACATCATCGCTTATAATCAGATGAGATGGTGGTCAAACTCGAGCCTATTATCAATAAATAAATAAAAAAAAAACTTTTTACAAAAAAATTAAACCGACTCCCAAAAAACACTGCAAAGTGAAAAATAACTTTAATTTCGGTAGTCGGTGTCTTTAGTTTTGTATTTTCGTTTTTGGCACCAACTTCCGAAATTAAAGTTATTTTTCACTTTGCAATGTTTTTTGGGAGTCGGTTTAATTTTTTTGTAAAAAGTTTTTATTTTACTCTTTCTAGTTGGTCTCTTTTTAATTTACCTAGTTACAAGAGCCAAAATGTCAACTACTTATAACCTTTTACAAAATATTGCTTTTCCCAATGCTGGGCCGTTAATTGTTGAGGAGTTCTCCTGGTACTTCACCATCAGCTCTACATCACCATATACATTGTGACGAGCATAAAGTGCTTAACATCCATATTCAAGTAATCGAATCGCAATCCGCTCAATACTTATCATTGAGTAGTTTCGGGGGCCATCTGTGGTCTTCATCATCAGTTCCACTTCCTCAAATGGTACCTTTTGAGAGCAACTGCACAAGTTACTATAATAAATATCCAAAACGTCATAGGTGTGCCTATAATATTTGAAGAGTTCCTCGATTTCTCCAGGATCGCATCATCAGATCCTAACTTTTATGAAAATGAGACCAATTTCGAAGTATACCCTTTTAATAAAAAAAAAGAATTTTCCAAATCGGTTTAGCCATCTTCGAGTAATCGGTGATCATACATAAAAAAAAAAAATATATATATATACGCGTCGAATTGATAACCTCCTCTTTTTGTCGTCGGTTGAAAAACTTGTAGCACACATGTTACAGGGATGTCGAAAAATCAAGATGATAAACCAGCAATTCTTCTATGTTTAAGTTGCTCCGGTACAAATAGTGTAATACCTAGCAACCCAATAGGTATGTTAATGTTAAATAATAAAACAAGCTTTCTGCACGCCATCTCCATATAAACTTAAGTTACTACAATTTCAGACTCTTCCGGAAGAAAAAAAGGTTGTAAAAAGTGCAATAAAGTTTAATATCTCTAGGGTGACATCACGTATTAGGTCATGTCGAGAGTTTAAAAAAGTTTTTAGATATTAAGTAGTCACAAGAAGTTAGGACACATTGAAGATTATAATTTCATGTTATATCAAAATCAAAAATATTTTATTTCGTGTAAGAGTGATTGATATGGCTGGTACATATGTAGTACACAGTTTTAACTGGTTGTTTCATATAGAGAGGAACAGGCTAAAACTCCAAGGATACCTCTTTTTAAAATATAATTGATTTTCACATACACTTTATTTTATAATAAATCTACTGTTTCAGCATCGTATACCTAAATTGTCGACCCAAAACAATCGCAATTAAACTGTTAAATATGATCGATGACATTATTAAACGGCATTTAAGAGCGTTCTCAAGTAAGGGTCGTAATACGATCACTTTATAAATATAACTTAAACTCTCTTACTCTGAATTCTTTTTCAAAAAAGTTCGTAACATTTTTTTGAACAACATTGGATTATAAAAGATGTTTTACAGTTTTAATTGATAAAAAAATCTCTTGCGTCCAGCCCTGGTTCAGACCATGGTGCGGGGCGAGCGGGAATGGAATGCAGTCGCCTCCTTCTGCAAAACAAAGTTAAGGAGGAGGTTGAACGCGTCAGGCATAGACAACTCTTTTCCTCATGCTCCAGCCGTCGCTGGAGATGATCTCTAGCCCCATATGCGCGAACTCGCGGACGGCGAGTAAGGGTAGCTCACTGCTTCGTAAATACCAAGCCCAGGTCGACAGTGCGTCCTATTCCAAGTACTCCTCAAAGAGCTGTTTGGGTGCCCAATAGGACCATTGCCTGCCGTGCTTGCAGGAATTTCCTAACGAGGAACAGGGTATGCTTTTAGTACGTAGAACTCTGACATTCCCTTTTGCTTCCACCCAGAGCGAGAGAAGTCATTATGATGAAGTTATTATGATGATTCATCATTGATGAAATATTTCATTTCTTTCTCCTATTATTTTCACAAGAAAACAGGTATCTGAAGTAAATATGAGTAATTGTGTACCAAGTCCCATTAAAATAAAGTCTTTAAGTTCCAAGAATAAGCCTTGCAAGTTTGTTTGAAACAGCATATGGTGTAAAGTTGAAAAGTTTGGGCATATTTTCAAATCAGTCCTGCCTTTTATATTAATAATAGGCTCTCGTTTAACAACCGTGTTACCTGATGGTAAGCGATGAAGTGTTTGAAGATGAAGCACGCTTACCTAATAGTATGCAATTAGGAAACACAGACTCGGGCAGGGAATTCCATTCCTTAGCAGTCCCTGAGTCAAAAATTCCCTCGTCCTCAAAGATCTCGAGTTTAAAAACTTTCAAAATAAAATCCAACACAGTTTCCTTTATCCTCATAGCTAACATCGCTTGATCGTTACCTCATCGGCGTCCATACATCTCTATTAAGCGTTTGGCTACCGACCAAAGCCGGCACTCCCGCGCTTATTACATGCTTACAGTAGCACGTAGGGAGACTAAGTATAAAACCCTGGCGTTAATAGTGTGGTTTTGAGTTCCCTGGCTAGATTAATAGATGAAACTAAAACTGAAGTGAATGAATAACTCGCTCGGAGTGCTTTTACTTCTTGCTTTCTTTTATCTCTCTACAGTCTCTTTTTCTGTTTCTACAGTAGCATGTATGGAAGCTAAGTACAAAATCCCAGTGTTAATAGAGTGTGGTTTGAATATCTTGGCTAACTAGCCAAGATATTCAAAACCACACTCTATATTATAATTATTTATTTTTATCTAACTAGATAAAACTTAAAGTACTCATGAATGGAAATATCGTAGGATGCGATTATCTTTAAAACATCAAAACAACAGCGTGAAATGTTTGGTGCAGTAGTCGAGCGATCGGCTTCTGCGCTGCGTGTCCCAGTTCGATTCCCGTTTCGAAAGTTATATCTGTATGGTTTACACGGAGGTTTTGTAAAAATGCAGTCAGGCGAAATTCCTAGTGTGTTTAATGTCTACAGGTAATGTTTATGTAAAAAATACAAATTTCTAATGCATTATTTTATATACAGATATGTATATTTGAAACAGGTAGAATAAATAAAACTGAAATGAAATTAAAAATTGTTTCCGTTCCATGTACGGGCCAGCCCCCTTAATTTTTTATTATTTTGTAAAAATTGTAAAGCGGTTTAACTGTTTTCATTTCAACTGTGTAGTCCTAATAGTTAAGGAATAAAATGGCTGTGATATTCGGACGTATAGACAGCCAGACTAACAGACATGACGAATCTATAAGGGTTCCATTTTTTGTCATTCTTTTACGAAACCCTAATTATCTTACGTATAATAACTAATCCAATATCCAATTTTGTGCAATCTTTCGGAAGTAACACGCGTACTAACATTCTTTTATTTCAGGTCCACATTACACATACTAGATAACATACACGATTAAAATGACAAATTAACATAATTCAATTAATAAAATCATTACAGTAGTCTCTTACAGGTGACACTATAGTAACTATTCTCTTAATGTATCGACTTCAAGTCCTCTGAGTTCGTTTCAGCGTTTCTTCTCAGGGTAGTCAGTTAGGAAATACCGACCAGGCCTCATCTAGTTTAAATTGACAAAAAAAATTACGTGTAAAAATGTTATTTAATAACCAATTTTCAAAATAAATATATTTGAAATAGGTAACTCATTTCGATACACAAAAATCCCATACCTATTTTCAGTCAAGCAACTCAAAACTGAAAACGTGGCAGAAACCACCCTCGCTTGAAAGAAAGGTCACAATTCATGGTCGTGGGACACGGCGGTATTTATGTAAGAGCCGCTTTAAACCTCGTTTAAGCGAACGTAAACACAGATAATATTTAAATTATTGTTTATCCATTATTATATGGTACTCGGGGTCGAGTTCGCTGGATGTGGCTTTGATTCTTCGCCAAATTTTGTTGATTTACCTACTTTGGTTTCGAAGTTTTTGTATTTGAGCGGCACGTCGGGTTGCACGCGCGTCTTTATTAACCGTCAGAACTAGTGACGGGGTCCGATACGGGAATGTTCTAACGAGATACCGCGGCCCGGAATGCGAGGGCAGCTGAAAGAACAGGATGGGTTTTTAGCCAGTAGAAGTCTGACACTAACTTCCAATTCACGCAGAGTAGCAGAAGTCAAACCTTATAGATTCGTCATATCTGTCTGTCTGTCATCATAGCCACTTTATTCCGAAACTATTAAGACTGTATAGTTAAAACTCGGAACTGTTTCAGTTCTATACATGAGGTTGCCCCTTAATTATTTTTATTTTCATATAAAAGGTTGGGAAAAATTTCGCATTTCTTAAGAAAATTCGAAACATTTTTTAATAAAGTTTATTTACATTTAACTAAAGTATGTAGGTACCATTTTGTTCGATAACTTTTTGCCATTTTGTAGGTAGGGACATGATCCCATTGCTATAGAAATTTTGGGACTTCTGATTAAAATACCGCGACAAGTGGTTTTGGTAGTCCTCTCGTGATGTTAACCTGACACTGCCTAAAGAATTCTGAAGAGACCGAAACCGAGGTGGAAATCTGAAGGTACAAGGTCAGGACTATACGGTGGATGCATTAACACCTCCCAGCCAAACTCTCTTAATTTTTGCTGAGTGGCTAAAGATGTGTGAGGTCTAGCGTTATCATGATAAAAAACCAGACCCCTTCTGTTGATTAATTTCGGCCGCTTTCTCTCAACTTCTTGCTTTAATCTCATCAGTTGTTCGCAGTAGAGTCGATGGTCCTGCCTGGTGGTAACAGCTCATAATGAATAATGCCCTTCCAATCCCACCACACATACAGCATCACCTTGTTGCGAGTTAACCCGGGTTTCGTCACAGTCTGTGAAGCCTGACCGGCCTTTGACCACGACCTTTTTCGCACGTTCTTGTCGTACATGATCCACTTTTCATCACCAGTTATCAGCTTCTTAAACATGGTTCGGTTTCATTACGTCGTAATAAAGAATCACAAATGAATACACGGTTCATTAGGTTTCTTTCAGTGAGCTCGTGAGGTACCCAAATATCGAGCTTTTTTGTGTACCCAGTTTTTTTCAAATGCGCCATAACTGTTTTGTGGTCAATTCCCAGTTCTTCAGCTACGTCGTAACTACTGATATGCCGATCTTGCTCCACTTTTTCAAAAATGGCATCCATTTTATCCGTAATAGGGCGACCAGAGCGACGTGCATTTTTGACATCAAAATTTCCGGATTGAAAACGCTTAAACCAAATTTATGCTACTCTCACAGACACTGCACTAGGTCCATAAACATCGCAAATTTTTTTCGCGGCTTGCGTTGCATTTTTACATTTTTTGTAGTAAAATTTTAAAATGTATCGAATTTCTTCATTAGATTCACTCATCTAGACAGTACGGAAAACAAATGAAAATCACACATTTTCCTAATTTGAATTTGGAATTATGTTCTTTAAAATTTAACCTTTCAATGATACCAAAACCAGCCAGATACAAATAGTATAGCCAAAGAGATTTCATTACAAGTTCATACATACTATAATGCGAAAAGACTTTTTCCCCAACCAATTATATATTTATTATTCGTATTCAATTTAACTAGGTTAGACACTAACGACTGCTGCGCCAGTCGAATATACGAGCTTGAACGTACCGGTTACATTATTATTATCACAACACCCCTTGTATACAACAATATTTTCATCAAACCAATACTTGTGGTTTGAAAAACTAAGTCATTATGCGTAGTTACTACGGAACCTTTCATAGGCGAGTCCGACTCGCACTTCGCCAATTTATTATGGAAAGATACACTTTGATTTGAGCAGATTATCGTTTATCACTCTGCATGGCGGCATGGGAACATATTCCCATCACTGGGAAAGATCCAGTCACTTCCAGTTGGTCTACATCTACGCACATATAGTTATGCAGGAGCACGTGTTTCTAAACTGACTAACTCGACAGTCGCCGCGCCGTATTTTTGTGTTCATAACTCCAACATGCTGTAACTTCAGACTTGTGACCAGAAACATGTTTTGCGTGTGATTTTAAATGTATATAAAAAAGAAATCGGACATCTACGGATTGTGGTGTTATATCGAAAGTTTTTTTAAGCTTTTTTATTTACTTTAAAAACAGTGGTGTTCCAGGGGTTATAGGCAATATTTAAAGACTTCGTCGTTTCATTGAAGACCTCATCTATCACTTACTATCGTGCGTGATCGTGTGAAACGAAAAACCGGCCACGTGCGTGTCGGGCCACGCGCAGTGTCATGTTCCGTAGTTTGCTGCAACGCCAAGTACGAGTTAGATTAGCTCACCGAGAGTTCCGTACCATGCTCTAACAAAATCAACCAATCTGTTTTACAAAAATAAGAACATGATCTAAATATTCTTCAATTGAATTTGTCCAAAAGCGACTGGAATACACTTAGTCGACTATTACTCGTAAATTTGGTATTGGCAAACTTGACTAACGAAAATTAGCTCTTTAAAGCTTAATATTTCGCAAATGCGTCACTGAATCGAAAATTGGTCTTCCCATACTTCCCTATTTCTGAACAATACCCACGATTCCAACAATACCCCACACTTAACGAGACGACGTTTTTTTTTTTTATGTCGTCTATCGACATAAAAAAAGATATCCCCTCTTTACTTGTAGGGGGGAAACCTAAAAAAAATATCTTTTATTTTACCACACGGTAGGCGTGATTAATATGTAATTATGTATATCCATGCCAAATTTCAGCGTTCTAGTACCAATAGTTTCTGAGCCAACCACGGACAGACGGACGAACAGACGAACATGGCGAAACTATTTTCCTACTCGACTACGGAACCATAAAATAAACAAATAGATTCAATTACATGTGAGCTTTAGCACTTTGAAAGTATTTAAAAATAGCTAATTTCCGCCAATAGAACATCATAAGCCTTCTTCACAGGGAAACAGGCAAACTTTACACAACCTGTATTGTTGAACAAAAAAGGTATACAGCGAGATATAAGCCTCTCACCTATGAACGCTTACGGCAAAACTTTAAACCCAGACAAATCCTTTCAAACAGCCCTATTCTGACAGAGAAACGAAGTAGGGACTTATTTATTTATTATATACTTTATTGTACACCTTACAATGTCTAGATGGATACAAAAGTTAAAACTAGTGTACAGTGCTGCCCCCATTGTCATAATTACAGCAAGTCAAAAAATGAAATGTTAGGAAATCGCACTTTGGTTTTGAAATGTTTAAATTGTATCTTGATAATTATAGCAGATAACTTAAATATTTAAACGTAACAAAAGATACATGTTTGTAGATTAGTTCTCAATATAATTTATTTGTTAAATATTGATGTTTTTTTTTAATGTAATGAATTGTATCTATAATTACCATTTCTATCAGCCCAACTAACACTTTCTTAAGCGTATTTACAGTAAGTCGGTAAGATACTGTAATTATATTGTTACAGTAAGTATATCTGCTCACTCACTTACTTGATATACATCAAGTGCGTGGCTTACGGATTGGTTTTATTTTTTGTGAATTACACAAATTATAAATAGAGTAACTATACTTACTGTGAAAATAAGTAGCTAAAATGCCATATTTAAATAATGTCAATCTACCGGAACATAAGTTACTGTAAATATGATAATGATAATACGAAATAAAACATAATTTTAATACAGTAAGTCTACTTACTGTTATTATTGTAATGAACGATTGAGTCTTCTCGAAATTTACTGTGATTGTGCTTATCGTAACTTTGTTAACAATTTAGATATAAAAATAAAGAAATATTTTCCTTATAGGGCTTAATTTAAGGATCAAATGTAAAAAAAGTCGTAACACGACTTACTGTAATTATGACATCGGGGTCAGAATGGGCGCAGTCTTATCGCACAAGGCGATCTTTTACAGACAAATTTCCTTTGGATGGACAGAACTTAAAGGACACAGATTTAGGGCTGTTAGTGTACAAACAACATAAATGATATTAATTAAACATAATAACATAAAATACACACTTACAACACCTACTAAAAAGCATATACATACTAATAAATATCAAATGTATAATAGAGAAAAGAGGGACTCATTAACTTTTTGTGAGTGAAATTGTAGAAGCCATAATCTCTTGACAAACAGTAAACATGTTTATGTTTTGACTTTGTTGTCTATTTTCGCTAATAAATATTATTAACTCGTATAAACTTTACCTTTAATTAAGAACTCTGTGGTTGAATAATAATATTCGCACGTGTCAAGCGGCAACGTTTACCGAATCATGAGAACATAAAACGGGATATTTGCCATGTCTATTTTATTGTAACCTTCTAACTTTCTCCTAGGCAAATTAGGGTATAACTCTCTAGAAGCTAACTTCTAGAGAGAGCTTCTTCTAAACGCAGAGGCGAACTTAACCATTGCGAGGCTCCGGGCGGCATGTCTTTGCGAGGCCCCTTATCCTTCGTGAAAAGTATGTGATGCTAAAGTAGGTCTGGTTGTTTGGTTTAGATATTTGTCATGTTTTTGCAAATAATTATTTTACATTGAAAGATTTACAAAATTAACAAATACAGAGATAATAAATTTTAATATTGATGTTTGCGGCTTTTCCTAAGAATGTCTTTAAAGCACAATAATCTAACGAATGAGCTACGTCATTTTAGATTGAAAGAATAGTAAGGGCTGAGAGCCGACATATTGAATTTTTCAATTATGTTTTGAATGAATGAATTAGTTGACTAATTTTATTTTAATTTATCGTTATGTTATAACCTTAATTAGTAATTAAGGATCAAATACAAAAGCTTTAAGTAAATAAAAAAATAGTTAAAATCTATATTTTTTAAATTGGCTTGGGTTCTTGCGTGAGGCCCCTGCAGGAGCGAGGCCCCGGGCGATTGTCCTGTTCGCCACCCCGTAAGGCCGCCACTGGTTAGACGGAAAAATGATCAAATCATTAATATGTTTAGAATATTTTGCGGAAAAACAGATGCTCCTGATCTCAATGACGAACTAATCCATCTGTTTGCTCCGATCAACTTTAACCGGAATAGGAGACACAGATTGTTCGCTGTGCCCAGGAGTCGTACCGTCGCTCAAGCCCAGTCCCCTATTCCAGGCACACTCTCCGCACGCAACGCTCTCTTGGATGCCAAACCTGATTGTGACGTGTTTGTGGATGAATGGAAGAAGATCTTGTCTGTATGCCTGGAGTACTGTGAGATGAGTGAATGACTGGTGTTTCTTATAATTTAACATGTCTTCAAATATTGTAATTGGCCTTCGGTCGTGTTATTTTAAAGTAATTAAATAAATGGCCCATATGACATGATGTCGGTGGGGCCATGGGTGGTTGGTGGGTTGGTCTGGAAGTTTGAGTATTTGTGTGGCCTACCTACTTTGGTATTGTTCGTCAGATCATTGAGCTCCTTAAGTTCGAAGTAGAGCTACACGATAACTAACAAATGCTTGCACTGTCTGGACAGGTCCGCTCAAATCTGCGTGCTCTTTTCCTCAAAAGATACCTAAAATTCTATACCTACATAAAATATCATGTGTCATGATATCTATGTAAATATCATTAGGAAAAATCTAAAAAAAATTGCTAAGGTAAGGTATTCCGGTCTATAGATGCCAAATTTGACATTACAGAATTTATGCTAATTTTGCAATTTGGTAATGTGCTATTACCATAATAGCACATTACCGAGTTCTTGGATGGGGAGATCGGTTTTGTTTATCGTAATTAGTATTTATATACACTGTGTCTATCATCTCCTCTTGAACTCTCCTCTCGCAGGTCTGCTGGAAGAAATTTCTTAGGAAATAAGCAGCACCTTTGTGCTCTTTTGTCTGTACTTAAATTTTTTTTGTAAGTGTCATGTGTGTACATAAATAAATAAATAAAAGACATGAATCTTCATGCTTCTCATATGATTTGACAAATACGAATTGTATGGACTTTAAAAGAAACGTTGACCTCTGAGTTTGTTTCGGTGTTCCTTCTCAGAGTAGTCAGAAAACACCGGCCTCATCTAGCTAAAAATTACTTGTAATAGTGTTATTTATAACCAATTTACAAAATAAATATTTCATTTCATTTCAGCCGTTACGGGTAGACAGAAACAAACCGGATGTGAGTATCTTTTACATGGAGCGACTATTTGACCTCCACAACCCAGTAACTGGGTAACATGATTGATGGGACGTCTGATTACACTTTACGACTGTTTAAGATGTACAGATGACGGCTAGGACCAACTGCTTCACGTCTGAGGCACGGAGGAAACTTAATATGTAAATATGGTAACCCATCCGTGGAGTGACCTTGGCAAGTGTTGTTTAACCTTGAAGGTCAAGCCGCGCAGCTGTTATTATTGAGCGACGAGCTCCTCATCTTTACCAGAACAAACACTTTATTCATATTTTCTAACAAGAATACAGATTTTGCGGTACTTGTAAACCCTTAATATTATAATGTTATTTTCCCGGAAAATCTCGGCTAAAGAAATAAGATTTAATGGAGTTGAAGTACGTAAGTAGCAGGTTATTGAACCAGTGAGAATTTTTGGTTAAGGACTTGTCAACATGATACGATTTCAGGCCAAAGTAACTCACATAACATCATCATATCATATTGTCATCATAGCTATAACCTGGGAGTCTTTAAGTCAAGAGTGAATAGGTTACTTCTAGGCAAGCGTGCTTCATCTTCGACCACATCATCGCTTAACATCAGGTGAGATTATGGTCCAACGCAAGCCTATCAACAATACAAAAAAAAATCATCTACTTAGGCTTTTTCCAAATATGTTGCGATCTAAGTTTTTAAGCTAACATGGTCACTAACAGTACCACTAGAACGTAAAACGGGATATTTACCACGTGTAATTTTTAGAGTTTCTGATATTTCGGCACTGTTGCAAGCGCCATGATCACGGATGAACTGAAGTGATTGCGGGTGGAAGTTTATGAGCAGACAAATCGGTCTACCCTCTTTCTCGTTCGTTTTCCACCCGCAATTACTTCAGTTCATCCGTGATCATGGCGCTTGCAACAGTGCCCAAAATATCGGAAACAAAAAAAATTCACTTGATAAAATTAAATATCCCGTTTTATGTTGCGATCATGTTCTAGTCTAACCGGAAGCAGCTGAGTTTTAGTGTTTTACATGGAGCGTCTGCCTATCTGACCTCCACAACCCAGTAACTGGGTAACACGATACCGCTTGGTCAGACCAGTGTCAGATTTACTGGCTACTGACTACCCGTAACGACTGTCAAAGATGTTCAAATGACAGCCGGGACGACCGGCTTATTGTGCTTTCTGAGGCAGGTGTATAACACCGCCAACTTCCTAACTCCGGGCTCCGGCTGAGAAATTCCTTACAGAAAAACTCAAGTATTGATTTCTTGACCCGGGACTTGAATGCGAGATAAATGCTCGACTTGAATGCTCAGCAGGATCGCTCGCGCTTACGACGACTTGACCAGTGAGGCAGTTAGGTAGGAACATGGTAGGAACCTATATCGTTCTTACTATTGGGACACGGGCCTCATCTTCATGAGAGGGAATGTGCCGTATTTCCACCACGTGGGTTCCGTGTCTGTGGATTTTTGGTCCTAATCCTAACACTGATGCTTCAAAGAGTAGTCAGCAACCGTGATGGGGCCCCATAGGGCTTTGCCTGCCGGGGTTACCGTGGCTTTGGCAGTTGAAGGAGCAGGGTGGGATTTTATTCAGTAGAAGTCTGACACTCCCTACCGCTCCAAGCTGAGCGGGAGAAGTCATTCGATGATTTTCCCAACCGGAAAAAAGTCCTAACACTGATATTTCATTAGTTTTAAGTAAAAATTGTTAATCACACTTTTAAATGAGTAAAGGCAGTTGTTCCACCGCCGACGTTGAACGAGTAGCGAGTAGAGATCTAAAAACGAGTTGGCGAACAGCGAGTGCGTTGTTCCGATGGTTTAGTCGCTGAGCTATGATCTGGTTGGTCTCTCAGCGTGAGTTCTGACCGCCAAGTGATCGCTGAGCGAGTATTATCTTTGACAGCTCTTGTCGCTCAGCGACGGAACTAGTGAAGCGAATACTCGCCGGTAGTACGAACTGTCAGCGATCGACTATGATATATGCATCTCTCTTGTTTACACAGAAAGTATATCTATTGTACGTTTCTTGAGCGAGAAATAAGCCGACAGTTAATCGTTTCTCGCTAGCGTAGGGACAACTGCCTAAGATTTTTGTTCTTAGGGTCTCCACAGAATGTGGGAACATTTGAGAGCAGTGATAATGATGATAAAACACAACGTAGTGTCTGCCTGAGTTCGAACTCACGACGTGAAACTCGTAAGTACCCACTGAGCCACTAGTGCTTTCGTAAAGTTTTTTTTTTAATTGTTGAGAGGCTCACATTTGACCACCATTTCACCTGATGTTAAGCGATGATGTGATCGAAGATGAAGCACGCTTGCCTAGAAGTAAGCTATTCACTCTTGACTTAAAGACTCCCAGGTTATAGCTATCAGGAAACACAGGCTTAAGAAAGTTTGACAAGTACCTAATACAGAAATCTGGGTTTAAATAACGTCAAATGGCCTGTGTACGTGACGACGATGAAGTGTTTGCGTGACTTGGGGTTTAAGAATAATGATATTGTATGATAAAGATATTGATTTAACAATTCTTACTGTTAATATTATGAATGCTAAAGTACAAATAAAGAGTGGAATTTCCTGCCAGAGTCTGTGTTTCCTGAGCTTATAAACTTGGGGGTCTTTAGGTCTAGAGCGAATAGGTTACTTCGAGGTGAGCGAGTTTCATCTTCGACGACATCATCACTTACTTCACTAATAAAAAATAGTTTGTGATGACAGATGGAAGAATTCTTTCACGCAAAAACTACTGATCGAATCTGGATCAAATTTGCTATGTAAATTGTTGGTATCTTGGAAGATACATATGGCTTATTTTTATTTCCGGATTTTTTACGGAATTTACGCGACAAAACTCTCCCAGACAAACGAAGTCGCAAACAAAAGCTAGTTGGCACGTAACTTTTTGGAATAAATTTAAAAAAGATGTAAGAAAGAAATTGTGCTGTAAGAAATTGTTGATCAACAACGATGCTAAAAAAAAAATATTAGTAATATAAACTCTATCAAAATATCACGTGAATTCCTTAACTTTAAAAACCGTTCAAATAACAAGATATTTAAAGAATCATCGAAAGTCAACAAAACTAAGAACTATTTCAAAATCTCCAGAATACGTTCTCGCCTGAAACAAGCCTGGCATATATACTCAACGACCAACTTTAATATATGCATTTTGCACCCTCAGTGCACTGCACAGGGAACACGTGAATAATATACATACATACGTACATGCATACATCATACGTATATGTATATGCTTGCATGTAAAATGTATGTATATTTATGCATGGAACCGCACTGTATACTTTTAGCAAATTGCGAATCAATGTTTTATGTTTTTGAGGACATATTGCGGGTTGGTTTGCCTTGGGTAAGTAAAAAGATACGAAAATTTTAGATGGTTAACTGAGTGGAGTGCCTAGATATCCTTTAGGAGAATAGCATATTGTGGTATCTAAGTACTAGACGAAGAGGTTTTTTTTTATTACGAATGACCTCGATCATACCTGATGGTAAGTGTAACATGAGGTCTACGATCGAACGAGCGAGCCCAGAAAATGCCTATTCACTCTTACTTTAAAGAGTGACAGGTCATAATGTGGCATGGAACACAGAAGCCAGCAGAGAGTTCCACACCTTGGCTGTGCACAATAAATGTTGAAGAAAAGCGCTTAGTACGACAAGCTCTTGTCACCGTCGCGCGTCAGTCGGCATTCCGGCTGTATGAAAACCAAATGCCCCTTTTTTAAGGATGGTTATTCATGTAATGACTGCCTATCGATCTAGGCGAAGCGGGAGGGTGTGTCAGACTTTTACTGACTAAAACCCATCCGTGTTCCATCATAACATTTTCGAATAATTCCGCAACCCCGGCAGGCAACGGCCTCCTTATGGGCCCCGAAAATTTTGCTGACACTCTTTGAGGCGCGCGTGGAACATGACGCGCCGTCTACACGGGCCTGGTTTCAGTCGGGCGGCGAGCTACCCATGGCTCGCAGCCAGCAGGCCCACGCCTACGGTGGCTGGGAGTCACCCTGTGACTCTCAACGCCCGGAACGTCTCCAGCGGCGGCTGGGGCGCGAGGGCTGTGAGGACCTTGAGACCTGCCTCTCCCTCGCACGATTGGGAATCACACTATGTTAAAGGGCGATTCCCTGAAAAATAATTGAATATTTTTTACTGTAAATGTGGCCCTCTTAACAAAATCTACAGTTAGTAAGTATCCAAGAAGTGCATACAATTTCAGATGCATAAAGATATGTGCAAGGAAATGAAAAGCAAGGATAAATAAAAATAAAAACCGGCCAAGTGCGAGTCGGACTTGCGCACGAAGGGTTGCTTACCATTTTCTATAAAAACGGCAAAAAATCTTATCTTGTCTGTTGTATGGGAGCCCCCCTGAAATATTTATTTTATTTTGTTTTTAGTATTTGTTGTTATAGCGGCAACGGAAATATATAATTTATGTGAACAATGGCAGCCACCCATACATTAATTTAGCTGAGAAAAAATTTTTGCGTCTTTAAATGAAAAATATCTTGTTTAACTCGTCGTCAACTTCTGTATTAGTTTGTGCAAGAATTTTTGTTCGAGAAGTCCGAGAATAATAGAAATTCAGTCATAAACTTTTGTAGGTTATATCCAGGTCAAGTGAAAATTAAAGAAAACGCAAAACAATCGAGAGGCACAATGTGCAAGCGTCTGTGACATGAACATTTTTTTAAAGTAGATTTTTTCATGACGAAACAGGCTAAGGTCTTAGACCATGCTGCCTAGTAATCAGTTAACCATAAAAAATATTTATATGTATAACATATAAATATCTTCTTGAGGGTAATGCGACATCAACAATCAACAGTTGTCAAACCAAGTTTTATTCTTTTTAGGGTTCCGTAGTCAACAAGGAACCCTTATAGTTTCGCTATGTCCGTCTGTCTGTCCGTCTGTCCGCGGTTTAGCTCAAAAACTATTGCTACTAGAAAGTTGTACTTTGGCATGAGTATACACGTTAATGACGCCGAAAAAGTGTTAAAATAAATTTTTGAAAAAAACTATTATTTAGGGTACCTCCCTGTTTGGAGATGAATGAAAATCTTCTTCGATAGTAATAAAGCATATAATTAATGACTTAGATTTTACAAATTTAGGTAGCGATAATGTTTTGTGTGCGCGTATGATGGCGGACGATCCGTTCATGCTACGACCGCGCCGCGCGTGGTTGAATTCGGTACCACAGCACACCCCGCACTCCTCTCCTCTCGCGTCCAGTAGTAGTGGGCTCGCTCATGGTGAAGATGCGTAGACATGCCCCCCGCCTTGGAGTAACAGCCTCCAACGAAGAGAAGCAGAAGCAGGTAGTAATTAAGATAGTTAGGGTTCTTCCTCTTTTAGCAGTGGACATAATCTGGGGTATGATCTTCGTATCACTCCGTTAGCTGTCTTAATGTCTGCTACACGTGCCAGTCCATCCTTGCCAGGTGAAGTGTTTATGACTCGCCCGAGACGCCATTTCAAGGGCGGCAGATTGTCGTCTTTAATGAGCACTAAGGTATCAGGTGCTATTGTGTCGGTGTTGGACTGCCATTTACTCCTCGTCTGCAGCTCCGAAACGTATTCCTGCGACCACCGCTTCCAGAAGTTCTGCCTCATCTGTTCGATGCGCTCGTAGCGGACCAAGCGTGAAGTGTTTGCAGCTGTGAGGTCTTCGTAGGTAGGAGCAACGAGCGGCCGGCCAATCAGGAAATGAGCTGGTGTAAGAGGGAGTAGGTCGTTTGGGTCTGAAGACATGGGATACATAGGCCTGGAGTTTAGGAGGGCTTCTATTTGTGTCAATAAAGTGGAAAATTCCTCATAAGTGAGGTTTACGTTTCCTACACGACGGAGATGATGTTTAAAGGATTTAACCCCTGCCTCCCACAAACCTCCAAAATGTGGTGAGTAGGGAGGAATAAAGCTAAACTCAATATTTTCGCCTGCAGCAAAATTTAAAATATCACTTTCATTAGTGGTTAAAAATTTAGAGAATTCCTTTAGTGCACCTACAAACGTTTTTCCGTTGTCGGAAAATATTTTTACGGGTTTTCCACGACGGGATAAGAACCTTTTTAAAGCTAATAAGTATGCCTCAGAACTTAGACTGGTAACTAATTCTAAGTGTATCGCACGAGTAGTAAAGCATATGAATAAGCAAACATAACATTTTTCTAGTTTTGAACCCCTTCCTTTGCGATTCACTATGAGCATAGGTCCCGCATAATCTACACCGCAGTACAAGAAAGGATACCCCGGTTCTAATCTTTCAGGAGGCAAGTCACTCATTTTTACTGAAAGTGCCTTCCCTTTCTGGCGAGTACATGTAATGCACTTATGCACTGTCTGCTTGGCTAAATCACGCCCCTTAAGTGGCCACCAACTTTCTCTAATAGTAGCCAAGAGCAGTTGTGGACCAGCATGGAGTAGACGTTTATGTTCAAATTGGAAAAGAAGTCGCGTAAAAGTATGTTTGGAACACAACAGTATGGGATGTTTTTTACTATAGGAGAAGGTATGTGAATTTTTTAATCTGCCTCCCACTCTAATAATGCAATCAGAATCTAGGAACACATCAAGACTAGCTATATTTCTCATTGGTTTAACAGGTAAGTTTTTTATTAATGCATTAAATTTACTGGAAATGACGTTTGTTGTGCTAAACGTACTAAAACTAAAGTTGCTTTATTTAATTCATTAGACGTAAACGGGCCAGTGCTACGTTCTGTTTTGACCTTGATTCGTGCATTATGAATGAATCGTAACAAGTAAGCCGCTGCACGTGTCATGCGATTAAAATTTGAAAAACGTTCAAAGGTAAAAATACTAGTAAAAGTTGATTGTGTAAATAGAGAATTAACATTTGATTTAATTTCTGGTAAATCGTGTAATTTAATCATTTCATCGTGATTATTTTGTTTAAAATTAGTGTTAGTTTCGGTTAAAAATGCTGGCCCGTGCCACCAAATATCTGAATTTTGAAGCGCGTCGAGCGTGAGCCCGCGAGATAAAAGATCAGCCGGGTTGGTTTTACCAGCAACATGTAACCACGGTAACTCACCAGTCAACTCATTGATCTGCACTACTCTGTTCTGGACGAATGGTTTTAACAAATTAGGTGAAATTTTAATCCAGTTTATAACGATCGTGGAATCAGACCAAAAATATACATTGTCAAAAGTTAATCTCCATGACTGAATTATTTTTTGATATAACTTAGCACCAACTAAGGCTCCGCACAGTTCAAGTCGCGGTATTGTAACTGGTTTAATTGGTGCGACTTTGCTCTTCGCACAAAGTAACCTAACAGTGACTGGTGAATTAACGTTGTATGTACTTACGTATGCACATGCACCATACGCATCCTGCGACGCATCCGTGAAAATATGTAAATCTGTGTGATTTGTATTCACTTGTCTAACAAGGCGAGGAATTTTTATGTTTTGTAGGTGTTGAAGGGTGTCGATAAAGTTTTTCCACAAAAACAAAATATTGTCAGGTACTGGATCGTCCCAACTTAACTTACAAAGCCATAGTTTTTGTAAAAGTATTTTTGCAATTATAATTGAAGGTGATAACAAGCCTAATGGGTCGTACACCTGTGAGACAACAGATAGAATAACACGCTTAGTCACATGAGTGGAGGTTTGATCAATCTTTGTAGTAAAATACAATAAATCTACATCATTCAACCAACCAAGACCAAGAGTTTTAGTTAAACAATTTTCGCCTAAAGCTAATTCTTTTGTTTGATCTGTTGTAGAAGTTTCCAAATTAAACAACCATTTACGTAAATGGAAGCAACCAGATTTTAAAACATCATTTACTTTGGTACAAATGTCTAATAAACATTGTTTATTATCATGACCAGTAATTAAGTCATCGACAAACAGATCTTCGTCTATAACTTGCTTTATGACGTCATCCTCGCATTCAGATGCCAGCTGTTTGATGCATCGAATACTCAGGTATGGAGCGGACGCGGTACCGTATGTCACAGTATTAAGCTGGTACACACCGAGTTCGTCTGATTTATTTTCACGCCAAAGAATTAATTGGAAGTTTCTTTGATCCGGTTGAATGTAAATTTGTCGATACATTTTTTCGACGTCAGCGCACGCAACAAATCTATACTGTCGAAAACGTAATAAAATTGAGAAAACGTCATTGTGTAGACTAGGGCCAGTATACTGAATGTCGTTAAGCGATTTGCCCGATGTTGATTTTGCACTTCCATCAAAAACCACCCTAAGTTTGGTAGTACTACTATGAACTCTTAGAACACCGTGATGCGGTAGGAAATAATTTAATGATGGATAATGATTGACTCGACGCATGTGTCCTAAACTTAAATACTCATTCATAAAATCGCAATATAATTTTTTATATTCAGGTGTAGATTTATCTAATTTAAGTTCAAGTGCGTGAAAACGATTTAGCGCGAGTGTATACGTATCTCCTAGTGTGTCACTAGACTCGGCTAATGGAATGCGCACAAAAAACCGACCAGTGTTATCGCGGTACGTAGTTTGCACAAACAAGTTTTCACATAAAGACTCGTCCTTAGTTAATTTATTTTGCGGAACTATTTCTTCTAACTCCCAGAATTTTTTAAGTTGAGTATCTAATGATTGTGAGTAATTGCAATGAACTCGATTATTGCGTGAAGTTTTATTATTTAACAATGAACCAGATATTACCCATCCCAACTTTGTATTCTGAAGATATGGACCGCTACTTAGTCGAATTAGTCCGTCATTTAAAAGTTCCCAGAACTTATCAGCCCCAATTAATATGTCGATTTCTGCTGGCGAATAAAATTTGGGATCTGCTAACTGTACATGTTCAGGAATATTTATGTGTGAATTTGTACCTAAAGATGGCAACTGAGCTGTGATTTGATTTAAAACTAAACATTTAAAGCGTGTACTATATTGTGTAGTTTTAGACCTCAAATGAATTTCGCACGATTGTGTGGAATTAGTCACCGAGTTACCTACCCCGGAGACTTGCACAGTGGACTGTATTAAATTAAGATTTAGTCGTTTGCATAAAGATTCTGTAATAAAGCAATGCTGACTGCCGTTATCTAATAAAGCGCGGGTAGTGTGAAAATTATTGCTTTTATCTGCAACCTCAACTAAAGCAGTAGACAGCAGTACCGTCTCTAATAATGAATGAGTAGTACTTTGATGTGTTGTGTGAGATGCAGTATGTAATGTGGTAGTGTTTGAAGAGTTAGCACTAGTTGTATCCTGCGGCGATGCCTGTGAATTAAGCCCAACAGCTGACGATGTGGATGCACTTACATTATCGTCACATTTATCATGAATTAAATTGTTGTGTTTTTTATTGCATTGCTTACAAGGACCAAACCAGCACTCATCTACCGAATGACTTGCGCGTAAACAATTACAACATAACTTCTTTTCATTAATGAATTTAACTTTATCGTTAACAGATAATTTTAAGAATGAATCGCAAGAATAAAGCGGATGGTTAGCTTGACACATAGTGCAAATACGAGAACGTTTGGAATTTTTATTATTAGATTGTTTATTTTGTGTTGATGTGTAACTATGTGATTTGTTTGGTTGTTGTGAATGTGATGGTTTCTTTGCGTTGTTGTCCGTGGCAGATTTACTATGTGCCAAATGCATAGTTTCTAGTACGTCAGCCCTATTTTTAAGAAAAGTGATCAAATAATCAAGAGATAAACGTTTATTTGACTTGTTATGACTATTCATAATTGAACTTTTATGAGTCTCCCATTCTCTTTCTGTAACTGAATCAAGTTTAGATGTGATTAAGTAAATAATTAAGGTGTCCCAAGACTCAGTCGGTTCGCCGAGGTTTTTTAGGGAACGTAGATTTTTGAGAACGGTATCTATAAGTTTACGGATTTGATTAGATGATTCCTTATTAAGTGACGTAATAGAAAACAAAGCCTTTACATGGTTTTGCACAAGTAAACGGTTATTATTGAATCTGTTTTCCATTAAATCCCATGCTATATTATAATTATCAGAGGAGAATTCCAATGACTTAATCACCGATAATGCACTGCCAGTAAGAGAAGACCGTAAATAATGAAATTTTTGCACATTATCTATTTCTTTAGAACTATGGATGAGTGATAGGTAAGTATCACGGTACTCTAACCAATGATCGTAAGAGCCATCAAAGGAAGGAAGTGAAATTGTAGGTAATTGAACTTTACTAGAAACTTTAGAAGAACTTTGCTCGTTATCTACGTTAATAATACACATAGCTTTAGTCACATAAGCATAATAGTCGGTTTCAAAAGTTTCCCTCTCAGATAATTCCTTTTCTACTTGACTATCAGGGATTTTTAAGTCTATTTCATCCTGAATTTCTGAAAACTGCTGTAACAATAAATCTGCCTTTTGTAAACGCGTTTGTAATTCTGTTTTAATGGCTTGAGTAACAGGTATTTTTTCTACAGAGTCTACATACTTCATAAATAGTCGTAATTTACCGCGAACAACACCTCTTTTTTTATTTAAATCTTTAATATCCTCACCACTACTACCACTACGACCCTCCTTTGACGGAGTTTTAGTCATTTTGGAATTTGTGGAAGATAATGGAAAATACTTATTTGTAAAGATTTACTATGATTTTTTTATTTTTAAACGAAGTTTAGGGTAGTGGCTAAGCAAAAAATCTTTACGCGTTTTTAACTATTTAACGGGATTAAAACACTAGGATTTCACACAAAATTAACACAAATGAAGCACTGAATAAAGAACAGGGGTAATGATGAAGAATGATGATTGACCTGACCGTTTTATGCTGGTACCGTGGATGATTTCGCTGATGGCCTCGTGCGTCCGATTAATGCTGATCGCGACGATGTCTTCTGCTGCATCCGGCGATGAAGGTCCAAATATGTTTGGAGATGAATGAAAATCTTCTTCGATAGTAATAAAGCATATAATTAATGACTTAGATTTTACAAATTTAGGTAGCGATAATGTTTTGTGTGCGCGTATGATGGCGGACGATCCGTTCATGCTACGACCGCGCCGCGCGTGGTTGAATTCGGTACCACAGCACACCCCGCACTCCTCTCCTCTCGCGTCCAGTAGTAGTGGGCTCGCTCATGGTGAAGATGCGTAGACACTCCCATATATGTAAAGTGGGATGATAATTATTTCTTTTTCGTTCTTCCCATAGTGTGGGATATCGTTGGATAGGTCTTTTAAAAATATCAGGGGTTTGGTAAGACCGTTTTTTGATTAAGTAAACCGTTCGTGGCTTATCAAGCTTTAAAGTACCAATTTTCGTTAGAGTCAAGTGTCCCCCCCCCCCTCTATCAACTAAACGGTTGTAGTTAGAAATTCAAATGTTACGGCAGTAGTACCTATATATAACGAAATTTAAAGGAAAACTATCACACATAAGTGGGCTTTACAAGTTTACGAGTAATAGTCGACCAATTGTATTTGACTCGAAAATTTCGAACAACTCTACAGAAATGTCGATAGATGGCGCTAAGCGCCAGTTGTATCGTGCTAGCTTCTTGTGACGATTGAGTAGTGTAGCTCTGTGTCCATATTTAAATTCAAAACACCGGCTATGACAAGTTTTATACAAATCTCTAAAAAAATTAAAACTTTTCGTGCAAAATTGTCGGATCAGGTGAGGATTTGTATAGGAAGTCAAATTAGTTAGGTAGTCATGTTTGACTTTTAGTTAGAGCATGGTACGAAACGATCAGTCAGCGAATACGACACGCACTTGGCTGTTATAAAAAACTACGGAACCCTACACTGCGCGTGGCCCGACACGCACTTGACCGGTTTTTTTAACTTGGGATAAGAGTCTTTTTGCCAGTCATTAATTGAAAGTAATTCATTAATTTTTACACTACAATATTTTTACCTCCCTACAAAGAACACTTTCACTTATAAATAAACATTATTGTTAATTCATTTACTGCTTTTTGTTACAATAACAAACTAAAACTGATTTTATTACAATAATATTACACTTACTGTCACTTGGCAGAATAAATACAAAATGGCATCACTAATTGTCAATGAAAAAATCAAATAACTTTTCATTTAAAATATTTTTTTTTTATCCGGACTTAACTAGGTAATGTGATACTTTGAAAAAACGTAGAAAAATAATAGAACTGTCTTCGTATATAAGTCACTTTTAGACGTTAAAATTAAAGTCAGCTAAGCTGCGCCTTTGTTCTTTCAACTGTCTAGCCATCTTGGTTCTTGAGATACAGCCTAGTGACAGACAGACGGATGGACGGACAGCGAAGTCTTAGTAATAGGGTCCCGTTTTCACCCTTTGGGTGCGGAACCCTAAAAAGTAATAAATACCAATAGCCGGTGTAGGTGTCGGCCATGTATTTTAAATTCATGTTTTTTAATTATTTTTTTTTAAACTAATATTCTACTGACTGTTCATGTTTTAATTGAATATTGATCTTATACGGAAATGTTGTGCCTTTTCACGTAAATACGGCATTATTTTTTGAGATGCCGGGTATTTTATGCAAAAAATACTACTTAGGTACTTTTTCGTTTAACATCTTTTGGTACACGTGGGAAAACCTTACGTCTTAGGTCTAAGATCTCTTTTATCAGGATACTAAGCTAATTAAAGCCAGTGAATCCCACAATTAACCGATCTTAACATGTAACCTACATTCTCCAAAGAGATTATTTAGCGAAGATTACGAGTTAAAGACCATACGACAATGTTAGAAGCAGATTACGTGATCAACAAACGTACAGAAACCCATATTAGTGTATATTGACGAGCCAATTAGAGGAGACAGACACTGATAATCCAGCTTAAAGTGGAAATAGTTATATTGGTGGAATTTAATGTAATATACCTGCTTTGTATCTCTTGACTTGGAAGGGAAATGAACCGCTTTTTATTAATACTATAACCTATACTAATCTTACGCCAGACGCTTAGTGAAGTACGTCGAGAAACTTCGACAGAAATCTAGAATGTTCGAGACACTAACGCCATCTAGCGGTGAGTAGCATTACTATGTATCTCAAGTAGCTCTGAAATATTCTTAGCAGTATAAACAGTGAGTCGATTTCACAAGAATGTTCTAGAACTCATAGACCGGGGTATAAATAGATCGCAAAGGGGCGCAGAGAGTCAGTTTTATTACGAGGCGAATACGCGATATAATCGAAGCTTTACAAGTGAATTTAGTGCGATTTAAGTGTTAAGTGACAAGTGTTGTGGTGCGAATAATTGTGTTAAATTTTTATTTTGTGTTTAATTAATTAAAGTGTTAATTTTGGTTTAATTGGCGTTAATTATTTCTATCCCAAACCCCAGCTCGTAACACTAATATTATAAAGCGGAAAAGTTAGTTTGTTAGTTTGTTGAGCGCTCTAATCTCCAAAAGTGCTGGGTGAATTTGGATGAAATTTGGTATAGAAGTAGCTTGCAGCTTGAGGAAGGTTATATGCTTACCCGACTGCCAAAGAAGGAGGTTATGTTTTTATGGAGATAAAGTCTACGGGAGCGAAGCCCCGCGCGGGCTAATAATATAATAAAATCATTTATTTTTCCTCACATAATAAGACAAACATAATTTAAAAAAAAATAATTAAATATTGAAACTAAAAACACAAATTCAATAAATTAGAATACGATAATGACTTCATTAGTTGTAAACTGTGCAGTAATTATCGTACTCTAATTTAACAACTTAGATATGCAGGAACATAATAAGTTTATGACCTTAGTTACGTGAAGAGCTGGAGTCTGAATTAGGAATGAAGACTTTGTTACAGATCCCCAACCCACAGTACAACAAGTTCAAAAGTATTGATGATAGGCTATGCGATAGGATGATGCATTTGGTAACAATGTCACCCATGGAATAGATGAATAAGGTTGGAATGGTAATGTGGGCGTGGCAAGCGCGCTACATTTATGATACGAAAATCATAGCTGGACCGATTAATTCATTCACCGCGTTTAGTGCGTTTCGGATAACTTTGGATTGCAGAGCTCTGCTTTAAAATGCCGTGTTGTGCAATTACAATCTGTAAAACAAAAAGTCAGACCGCAAGTATAGAGCGAGAAGGTACATCTTTCCATCGGTAAATCGAAAATAACAATTAATTACAATTCTACATATTTGTAAAAAACATAAAAATATTCTGATCACTATGCAATTCCGAACATAAACAACATTATTGCAACAAGTTACAAAAAATATACATTGCCTGATGTGTACCAATGACCAAGTCCGCTTACAATGTACTGCATGCGTTGCGTCCTCCACACTTCAACCATTGACGTTTCGTCCTTTGCCTTGATTGGTCGTGATACACGGCGCATTTTTGTCAACAGTGAGTTACAATCAGTAGCAAGCTCTCGATTTAAGTGTGTGTAATTTATATGTGTGCGTAATTCGCATACGTAACGGGCCTCTTGCTTGTAGTTGAGCTGTGGGGGTTGGAGATAAGCGGCGACACGCGTTCTCATACAAGTCAGGAACTATTTCCTTTCTAACCACTTTTATCTGTTCTGTGATCTCACCTGATGATAAGGGATTATGATCGTCCTAACTTTTTTCGAACTTAGCTGGTGGCTACCAGTATAAATGGATGCCGCTAGGTGACATGGAGCAGCTGCCTTATTAGGCTTCCGTAGCCGAAGGGCAAAAAAACGGAATTGTCTTATCTGTCTGTCTGTCCGTATATCACAGCCACTTTATTCAGACACTATTAGGAACATTCATGGAACTGAACATGGAAAATGTTTAGACCTGTATATGTTTATGAAGTGTCTATACAACGTGTAATTTAAAGGGTATATACATACGAAGTGCATGGCTTCTTTGGATGATAACAAACGATATGGCAACGGTTTTGTAATCCTAAGTCTACGTGTGTAGAACTTATTACAAATTCCAATACACAATACCAGAGAACGAATTTTTCAAATTAAGAAGAACGAAAAGAATTATCGTGTTATTGGCAAGTGATGTGGAAAGTTATTGACCCTCGTAGTGCTGTGACACGTTTGTTATGATTGGTATTCAAGAAATATATGAAACCAATAATTTGGTATCAATTCTTTGAGACAGTTATTTTGTGCTGAAACTGTGCATAGAGACTCCATACCTGTTCAAACTTGAACATAACTGAGTACACGGGCCTCAGCATCACAGCGTCAGCAACATATCGCTGGCCCCGGGCAATAAAGCGGTAATATCAAAAATCTAATTTTACAGGAGAAATAAAAGAAGCTAATTTGTTTACAGTGCAGCATATAGCGATCCAAAACAGGCGTTCCAGATGTCAAATGAAAGCTAATTTTTTTACCAATTTAACCTTTTAAAAGTAATTGTAATGGTATAAATATTTAAAGAAATAATTGAAAAAATGTATACTTAATACAAAAAAAATACGATACTGTTTAAATTGCAACATCATTAATGACTTTATAAACACACCGACCACTGAGATTCTAGAATGTAAGAAAATAATACGACGTAATTTCCACTTTAGATCTCGAGCGTACCAGCCGATTACCACCTTCTTCAGGGAAATTTTATAGTCAAATCTTAGCTGTATCATCCACGAATCGCTATTTTAGAATCCTGTCAATGAAACATATTTGTATGTAATCATTGTAACAGACCGACCTTATAATGTGATTTATTTTTATTTTGAACCCTTTTAGATGGTATTTTATAATTTTTTTTTTTTTTTAATATTACTACCCCCTAATTTTTGTTAAATTAAATTTTAAGTGAATCCCTTCGTCTGTGAACCCCGACTGAATCGGTTTCAAGCCATTGTTTAACTATTGTGTCTACTTCGCTAACAGTGGGTTTAATATTTTGTATAAAAAAACCTTTCAAATCACACAATTTTTAGTATAGAAACTTTGAAAACAAAAACCCTTAAAAAAGAAAAAATACTATGGTACCTTAATTTGAATAAAATCACATATTTTTTATTAACTGTTATAATACTTTGGAAACAAAAATAAAATGGCCAAAACCTTAAAAAGAAAAAAGTATTATGCTACTTTAATTTGCTTTCAATATCGTCGTTGCGCGTGCAAAAGTCGCTATGTGTGATTTAGTCATTTTCGTTCTTTTAAGCAGTTTCAATCGTTATTTTAATACACACATGCTGTAAAAACAGCTATCTGATAAACGCAATATTGAAAGGTAACTCTTTAAATATTTCGTTTATCAGATAGCTGTTTTACAGCATGTGTGTATTAAAATAACGATTGAAACTGCATAAAAGAACGAAAATAACTATTTACCACATAACGACTTTTGCACGCGCAACGACGATATCGTTTTTTTTTTTTAGAGTTCCCAACACACTGCAAATTGTTATAAAATGTATGTTAATGTTTCGGGATTGCTTTAGTTTTGCAGAGACTCATCAAATCATCGTAAAGTGGTTTTGGTAACTGGTCAGATTTCTCAGTTCATCACCTGAAACATCAGTCACTGGCGTCCATTTGGGTCTTCCTCTTGAAGATCTGGTGTTTGATGCAGTATTTAAAGAAATATACTCATCGTTAAAGTTATACTTTAAATAAATAACATCTGGATGTAATCTTGATTTCATGAATCTTTGTCCACATAACTTTTTTATTAGTTTGGTCTGCCCGCAACCAGTGTCTTTTGTCCCACCCCTTTTGGACACTTGATAGTGCCAAAGATAGCAGTAACCTCTTCCACTAAATGAGTTGTAAATTGTAAAGTTGTATATAGGATACTTTCGCTTGTAATGTAAGATTCCTACCTCTGATTGACGAATCGTCAGGACTTTTTCCAGATCATAAATAACGACGACAGTAGTCATAGAATCGACTTCTATTTTATCTTTAGTTTTGAGTTCACGAACACATTCCTTGTTTCTAATGTGCTCTGTGTAAGCTTTTTTTATTAAAAATGGGTTCGCGTTTGACCACCATCTCACCTGATGGTAAGTGATGATGTGGTCGAAGATGGAGCACGCTTACCTAAAAGCTCTCTGCCTAAAAGTAACCTATTCACTCTTGACTTAAAGACTCCTAGGTTATAGCTATCGGGAAACACAGACTCCGGCAGGGAATTCCACTCCTTAGCCGTACGCACAATGAAGGTATTCCCAAAACGTTTTGTGCGTATGGATGGGATGTCCACCATATAACGATGGCGCTTCACCGTTTGTCTCGTAGTCCGATGATGGAACGGGCTTGGCGGAATTAGACTGTGTAATTCCATCGCGAACTCCCCTAAATGTAACCGATAGAAAACCGATAGACTTGCAACTCGTCGTCGATGTTCAAGGCTCTGGAGCTTTGACTCGACCAGTGCATCGTTGACAATGAGTCAGACATCGTTGACATGAGAGAAGCGGGCCAAGAGGCCCGCTTCTCGATTGCTTCAAGCGCGTCCAGTTGGTATTTAGCAGATCCATCCCAAAGATGAGAGCAGTACTCCATACACGACCGAACCTGGGCTTGATAGAGATTGAGCAACTGTTCGGGTGTGAATTACCGTCTCACCTTTGCTAGGATTCCCAACTTTTTTGATGCTAGTTGAGCCTTAGCCTCGATAAACGGGCCAAAATTGAGGGTAGAAGTTAGTGCTTATAGTTATTAACCTTTCTCTATTGCTGTGTATACTATTTTTTCGCTAGTGCTAAGTGTGATAAAAACAAATTGCAAACGTCAATTGATTCTGTGATTCTGATCCATTATCCGTTAATCTTTTATCTTGAAAAAATAGTAGTGTCCTAACACAAACTAGTTAGAACAAACAATAGGTTGTTTTTTTAACTAGTTGCATTTTTTTTATATATGTATTTAGTATTCACATGTCATCATCATCATCATCATTCACATGCCACTGATCCTCGTGATCACTAAGTTTTCAAAATTCGTCGAATACAGCCTGCCGAGAGACTTGAGCAATTTTTACACCGGATTGTTATTAGATTTATAAGCGTTCTTCTTCAATTTGGAATCAACTTTTTTTTTTCGAATTACTTCGAATACCAGTAAGCTGGGCCTAATTTTTTTGTTTTTAATTCTTACGTTTTTCCCAAGTTTTTTCGTGTCGCCTTCTTTTTCTAGTTAGTTCTTTGGTGGTTCATGGTACATAAGATTCGGGTGGAGCATGCGGTGTAATGATACTGCATGCTCCACCTGAATCGAATAAATGTATTTGCAGGAGTGAAAGGGATGACGTTCAGCGCAACACGACAGTACGGAACCGGGGTAACAATAAATTTTCGGGAAGAAAGAAGAAAGAATAAAATCTCGTGTAATTACTTCGTATTAAGTGTTTACAGTTTATTGATATAATACGTTTATTTCCAAAAAAACGCGGCTAAATTTATTACTGTTACTCTTTGGCTAGAAATTTAGTGTAAAGATGTTCACCGGTTTTTTGTGTAATGTTTCTTAGAATAATGTAATAATGCATAACTTAGTGGTAAGAGAATTTTCCAGACAATAAAGCTGTTATTGTCTTTTATTCTACAGAAATATTATTTAAAAAAACTGATAAAAATAAGTGTGATAGATTGATACCCAGAGAAGCCAAAAATCAAATAACATTAAAAAGGGCGTAACCGATGTTTACCGCTATATTGCCCGGGGCCAGCGATATATTCGACACACGCGCCGGAGTCACCGGCACACCGTCAGCACTAAGAAGTGACCTAATGAGATCTTCGCTTCATCGGCTCAATACACATACAGCACACATGTAAATAGCCATCAATATGTATTGACCATAATATTTGTATATAATATAGTTAATTTATGTAATAAATCAGTTATCAAGCTGGAGTTGCGTGTGATTCATACCCTATACTTCCTCTTACTGTGGCCAAGACACCTTTAGCCATCATCGGTCCTATGAGTCTGTGGGATCGGCAGTAAGAAAACCATTCCCTGTGTACATTGCACGACGTACACAACCCTTATTCCTACCCAAACTCCGTCTGTTACCGTAGGTCTCCTTGTAACAGACTTCCCGTATATAAAACCAACGCAGCCTGCGCTTGGTCTGGTTTGTATGGTAGGATAGAGCTTTAGGGTAACTAGGGTGAAAGGTAGTGGTGTAGGGCTAGGTTGATAGTCAGTAGGGCTTAGGTAATTACTAGATACCAGGCTCAACTGTCTGGAACATAGCCATCACTGTACGCACTTGGACTCGGCCGTATTGAAAGGTTGGTCCCGGTGTGTACAATACCAGATGTTGTCTTCAGCCCTTATGATAGATATGGGGTTTCCGTTACACGTTGTAGACAGGTCTTAAAATATGACATTGAGGTTCCTAGAACCGTTTTTCTTAAAGTGAATCGTTTGAAAGAAAGACACTTTCAAAGTAGTAAAATATGTGAACTCTCCCCTCTAACTTTTCAAATTATAAAGTCAACAATTTCAATGAAAACTTTGAACAAAAATAGTTTGAACGAGATATATATAGTCTGCTGTTTTTGAGAAAAGTTTTTTTACGTAACTACTCCGGCACCCTTCATGGACGAGTCTGACTCGCACTTGCTCATTTTTACTTGTAAATCTTCAAAAGACACTCGTTGTTTTAGTATAAGACCGAGGAGAGTAATATAACATCTGCAAGTAGGGTTGCCATACGATCGGAATTTTCTGGACACGTCCGGAAATATAGATCTTTGTCCGGAATGCGGAGGGAATCCTAAACCGTCCGAAATTTCTATAATTGAATGAAAGAGTGAAACATAAAAAAAATATAATGTTTTATTTCAAATTAAAGAAAGTCAGGAATTTTCATCAAATGTCCGGAATTTATTCTGGATTTTCGATTCATTGATCTGGCAACCCTATCTGCAAGGGATTCTCAAAATTAAGCATCGCTTACCCGTGGATGTCTATCCATTAGATACGAAAACTGTTCCGTACCTCTCAGTTGTCATTCGAAGACGTTATATAGGTATACTCTTTTTGGCTCCAGAATCCAAATAGCACACTGGTCTTGCAAGGGGTATTGTGTTACCTACTACTGACGAAACGACTGAAAGAATTGAGTATATTTAGGTATTTTTTTTTTCCACTTGCCGTATGCAAATGTCAGCTTGTCTTCCATAGTTGTTTTTTCATAACGTACATGACTTGCCGAATTCTTCATTCAAGTATTCTGGTGGTGTCGCATTTTTTATTTTGTGCGTATGTTGTGTTATTTTTAAGGCAACCACTGAAAACCAGCGCCGTGCTGTGGGCACGCCCATGGTATAGCATAATGCGGGGTAGGAATCTTGTTGCCACGGCCACGACATGCATTTTACTGCTAATTCCACCAAGCCCGTTCCATCATCGGACTACAAGATAAACGGCGATGCGCCATCGTTACATGGTGGACATCCCACCCATACGCACAAAACGTTTTGGCAATACTTTCATTGTGCGTACGGCTAAGGAGTGGAATTCCCTGCCGGAGTCTGTTTCCCGATAGCTATAACCTAGGGGTCTTCAAGTCAAGAGTGAATAGGTTACTTCTAGGTAAGCGTGCTCCATCTTCGACCACATCATCACTTATCATCAGATGACATGGTGGTCAAACGCAAACCTATTATAGATAAAAAAAATACAGCCTGTGATAATAACCAAGTAGCAGCGGCGTGCACAGGATTTTGACATTGGGTATGCGGCTAGGGTTGCCAACTTTGTTTGACGAAAATACGTATAAAATTGTTAGAGTAGGGAAAAAAACAATTTTTCAAATTTTATAGTTTTATTGCCTAAAAACTTATTTTTGTGTGTTTTAACACAAGTTTTTAATACGAAACCCTTTGGCAAGATAAGTATCAGATTTTCTGCTGTCTCTCCTGTAACGACTGTCAAAGATGTACAAATGTCAACCGTGACCAACGGGTTAACGTGCTTTTCGAGGCACAAAGTAATCAAGATACAGGAGGATGATATAAGAGTGGAATTCCCTGCCGGATTCTGTGTTTCCTGAAAGCTATAACCTAGGGGTCTTCAAGTCAAGAGTGAATAGGTTACTTTTAGGTAGGCGTGCTCCATCTTCGACCACATCATCGCTTACTATATGGTGAGATATTGTTCAAACTTGAGCCTATTATCAGTAAAAAACATATTAAGGTAGTCACCCATCTACAGACTGACCTCAGGAAACGTTAATTAACCTTGAAAATCGACCCATGTGGCTGTTATTATTTAGCCACAAGCTCCTTGTAAAAATGGTGTTGGCATTGTGATCGGGAAGTCACGGGTTTGAACCCCACCCATTAGGCTGCGTTTCCACCAGAGACGTGCGATGGAAATGTGTCGTGCGAGGATGTCTAGCTGTGCTGTGAAAATGTGTGGGCGTTTCCACCAAAGCTGTGCGATGAAAATGTGCCTACGGGGATGTGTAGCGGAGCTGTGAAAATGCGCATTAATGTGTGGTGCGAGGATGCGCAAACCTCGCAACATATCCTTCTCAACACACATTCTTCGCAACACATCCCTCGCAACACATGTCTCGCACACATCCCTCGCACACATCCCTCGCTTGTTTTGTATGCGCAAAAATCTAGCTCCGCTGAAACGTTTCCACCAGAGCTGTGCTGACCGAGGCGAGGTAAATGAAGCGATTCTATTGGTTCTTTACAAACACATCCCTCGCTACGCAACCTTGCACATCTCAAGGCTCAAGGCTGCGCTTCCACCAGAGATGTGCGATGGAAATGTGTCATGCGAGGATGTATAGCTGTGCTGTGAAAATGTGTGGGGGTTTTCACCAAAGCTGTGCGATGAAAATGTGCCTACGAGGATGCGTAGCGGACCTGTGAAAATGCGCATTAATGTGTGGTGCGAGGATGCGCAAACTTCGCAACACATCCTTCTCAACACACATTCCTCGCAACACATTCCTCGCAACACATCTCTCGCACACATCCCTTGCACACATCCCTCGCTTGTTTTGTATGCGCAAAAATCTAGCTCCGCTGAGCCGTTTCCACCAGAGCTGTGCTGACCGAGGCGAGGTAAATGAAGCGATTCTATTGGTTCTTTACAAACACATCCCTCGCTACGCAACCTTGCACATCTCAAGGCTCAAGGCTGCGCTTCCACCAGAGATGTGCGATGGAAATGTGGCATGCGAGGATGTATAGCTGTGCTGTGAAAATGTGTGGGGGTTTTCACCAAAGCTGTGCGATGAAAATGTGCCTACGAGGATGTGTAGTGGAGCTGTGAAAATGTGCATTAATGTGTGGTGCAAGGATGCGCAAACCTCGCAACATATCCTTCTCAACACAGATTCCTCGCAACACATCCCTCGCAACACATCTCTCGCACACATCCCTCGCACACATCCCTCGCTTGTTTTGTATGCGCAAAAATCTAGCTCCGCTGACGCGTTTCCACCAGAGCTGTGCTGACCGAGGCGAGGTAAATGAAGCGATTCTATTGGTTCTTTACAAACACATCCCTCGCTACGCAACCTTGCACATCTCAAGGCTCAAGGCTGCGCTTCCACCAGAGATGTGCGATGGAAATGTGGCATGCGAGGATGTATAGCTGTGCTGTGAAAATGTGTGGGGGTTTTCACCAAAGCTGTGCGATGAAAATGTGCCTACGAGGATGTGTAGTGGAGCTGTGAAAATGTGCATTAATGTGTGGTGCAAGGATGCGCAAACCTCGCAACATATCCTTCTCAACACAGATTCCTCGCAACACATCCCTCGCAACACATCTCTCGCACACATCCCTCGCACACATCCCTCGCACACATCCCTCGCTTGTTTTGTATGCGCAAAAATCTAGCTCCGCTGAGCCGTTTCCACCAGAGCTGTGCTGACCGAAGCGAGGTAAATGAAGCGATTCTATTGGTTCTATACAAACACATCCCTCGCTACGCATCCTCGCACATCTCTGGTGGAAACTCAGCCTAACACAACTGTCCTGAACCCACTCCAGACACAAGCATATTTAGCTTAGTTGGAGGGGTTCACAAAATTGCTAGTAATTTGGATTCTACCCAAATTGCTAGTTCTCTTTAAAACAAAAATTTTAAGAATCCATGTACAAAATTCATTAATTTAATCTTTCTACTAATTGTGAGGATGCATGTATACACGGATATTTGTTACTCTTTCACGCAAAAACTGCTGAACGGGTGTGAAGGAAATTTGGTATGTTAGGCTACTTAATATCCCAGATTGCTTACGGGATCGAAACCCCTCCCACGCCATTGAATGCATGGGCTAGTCTGAAGCTAATTTTCTTTACAAAAAAAATAGCAATGTTTGTATGTTTATTCTGCATGCGTTTTTATGAAATCATCATCCAATCTAACAGGATGCAACCCAGTATCTGGATAACACTATTAACACACTTACCGAGAAGAAAAAAATCTTTATAAAAATAGCCAAAATAGCACTTTTCGGACCCGAGAATCAAACCCGACACAGTCTCGTTCACGACCACTCGACCAATGAGACAGCCGACACGAGTGAGATATATTTAAAGAGAAAAAAAATAATATAAATACTCACCCGATGTACTTATCGAATCGCTAACCCCTCTTTGCAAGACTGCCAACACAAATATACTCGTCATATACCGAGGATAGCAACTTAAGCAACAGCAAACCCGATTAGTCAAATCAAATTGGAACTTCGTCCTGACACTTGGTACCGGGGGCAGTTCTAACAGTGGACTGCGTACAGCAGTCTACGATAGGCTTAACAACATTAGACCCTGAATCCAACCGGTCTTGTACTTTGATATTATGTTGACAAGTCAGATTCCTGCCGACCGCCCGTGTTAGACGCTTCTCTTTACTTTGTCGCAGGGATGCGAAATGGTCGATAGATTTGAATACTTGGCAATATTTTGTAAGTAAAACTAGGTACTAAATCTGGGGGTCCTTAAATAAAACGTTTCGGGAATACTTTCACTGTGCGTACAGCGGAGGAGGGGTGGAATTCCCAGCCGGATTCTGTGTTTCCTGATAGCTATAACCTGGGGGTCTTTAAGTCGAGAGTGAATAAGTTACTTCTAGGTAAGAGTACTTCAGCTTTGTCCACATTATCGCTTACCATCAGGTGAGATGGTAGTCAAACGCTAGCCTGTAACCGATAAAAAGGCAATGTATTGTTATGAGCTGGGGTTCGGGATAGAAATAATTTACACCAATTAAACCAAAATTAACACTTTACTTAAATAACACCAAATAAATATTAACACAGTTATTCACTCAACACTTAAATCGCACCGAAATTCACTTGTAAAACTTCGATTATATCGCCTCGGATCTTCAAATAAGACTGCCATCTGCGTTTCTCTGCGATCTATTTATACCCCGGTCTATGAAATCTAGAACATTCTTGTAAAATCAACTCACTGCCTATACTGTCAAGAATATTCCAGAGGCTACTCGAGATACACAGTACTGCTACTCGCCGCTAGATGGCGTTAGTGTCTCGACTAGATATACTCAGTACTGCTACTCGCCGCTAGATGGCGTTAGTGTCGCGAACATTCTAGATTTCTGTCGAAGTTTCTCGACGTACTTCGCTAAACGACTGGCGTAACAGTATTTAAAGATGAAATGAAATGAAACGAAATGAAATGAAATATTTATTCTGTAAATTGGTTATAAATAACACTTTTACACGTCATGTTTTTTTTTGCGTGTTAAGTTTAGTTTAGCTAGATGAGGCCGGTATTTCCTAACTGACTACTCTGAGAAGAAACACCGAAACAAACTCAGAGGTCAAAGTCTCTTTTAAAGTCCAGATAATTTGTATTTGTATATGAGAAGCATGTAGGTTCCAGTCTGTGGTATTCTTTTGAGGAAATAACCACGCAAATTTGAGCGGACCTGTCCAGACAGTGCAAGCATTAGTCAGTTATCGTGTAGCTCAACTTAGAACTTAAGGAGCTCAGATATTTTGTATTATGTATTTAAAGTTAATCTTATTTAAAGAAGTGACTGGACTAACGCACTTGTGCATTCTTTTATATCTTGTAGTACTTACGATTTTGGTATAATAGATATTCATAAATAAGTATAGGTAATCTTAAACCCCTTTTTAGATATGGTTTTAGCGTTTCGTATTTAGACGTTATTGAGTTCCACAGTAGTACTACAAAAAAAAAAAGAGCTGAAGTGAACGAGAAAAAGTTTAAAGTGGAACATTTCTGGAGTAAAGTATCGTTTTGAAATTAAAATTTTAAAACATTTATTCGGAAATAGACACACACAGCAACATCCAAAAAAAAATACAAACGTTACAAATACACTAAAAATGTCGCTGAGCTTGTCCACACCGAAAGGGTAACCAACTTAGCATTTGCTGGACGAAAGACACCCAGCCGTGGTTCTGCATATACTTGTAAGTATCGACGTTCCCCCATCTCTAAACCGTTTGCTCGGCAAACCGCATTTTGTCGGAGTCGCTTGTCGGTTCCCAAAATTAGATTTGCTCTCCAAGCTGTAATACTGATTAAAACCATTTTCGTTCGGCTCGCTTCCCGTCTTGAAACATTTTTCAATAGTTCCACATGATGGTTTGCTCTGGTTTTAAAATGGGGCAAGTCTTTTTGGGTGTTTTTAGTTCTAAGTTCTTTTTGTGTCAGCAAGAATTCGTAGAAGAATTACTGTAGCTGTATTGATCTGAACGGTTTTCTGCTGGGGTTGCGGGAATGTACTCACGAGATTTATTAATTAATTAATTTATTAATAATTAATTAATCATTAATTAATCATTAATTAACCATTAATTAATTAATTAATCATTAATTAATTTATTTATTTATTACTGCCTCGGTGGTCTAGTGATCGCAAGCCTGACTGCTGAGCAAGAGGTCTCGGGTTCAATTTCCGGGTCGGGTAAAAAAGTGCTATCGGGTTTTTCTGTAAGGAATATCTCAGTAGTAGTCCAGAGTTTGGAAGTTGGTGGTGTGATAACCCCCGTGCCTCGGGAAGCACGTTAAGTCGTTGGTCCTACGCCTCATCTATCTCCGGTCGTGTCGGATTGCCGGTTTATTCCCGTTGTCCCCGTAGTCCGTGTCCCCGTTAAAGGGGACAAAGGGAATAAAATAAAGTAATTAAAATTACTTCCCGTTGTCCCCGACATGTACATATGAGCAACGGGGACAATGGACAGTTAAGATTTCACGTCTCGTTGTCCCCTTTAAATTTTTATTTATTTACTAATTACCTTATTTATTTTGATTTAGTTTTAAATGAAAGGGTGGAATGAAACACAAAGTATTTAAATTTACAAAAACATACCGCATTAATATACCTATTTAACTATAACGTCACAAAATTAACACAGCATAAAAACAATTTAGATAATGAAAACAAAAATAGGATTGAAATTAAAGCTTAAAAATAATGAAAAAAAAAAAACAATGAAAATAAAATTGACTACAAACAGAACTTTAATGTTATACATAATTAATAATATCACATTTATTTAGATTACAGAATTGGTAATAATCAACATTTATATATTATCATTTATTTTATTATTATTTTTAATACATTCGTAAATTATAAATACTTGTGTCGCAATCACATGTGTAGCTATTGTTTAGATATTATGTGTTTTTTTAATTTTATATGTAGTCCTTAGTTCCATTTCATTTGTATAGGTACAATATTCTCTGTATTAAGGTACTCTCACTTTTAATTTTAACTCAACGGGAACAACGGGCATAATTTGAAAAGCATATATTATAAGAAATTAACGGGGACAGCGTACGGGGACAACGGGAAGTAATTTTAATTATTTTATTAAATTCCCTTTGTCCCCTTTAACGGGGACACGGACTACGGGGACAACGGGAATACACCGGATTGCCATCCCCTCGGACTATGAGAGTACAGGAACAGAGAGTGCACGTCCTGTACCTGCACATACTTGTGCACTATCATATCTCCTGCGCAGATGGCTAATCAATTATGAGATTAGCCACCGTGGCCGAAATCGGTTAGGAGGACTATTTTTATTATTAATTAATTACAACGTTTATACACCAATAACAACAATCAATTCATTTCTTATTTATTAAAAATGAATTCCTTGCCTGTCGGTTTTCTATAGATTTTACTTCGGGGAGTGTGCGCAGGAGCTCCATGACCTGGTTCCTCCATCTCCCTTTCACTACCGGTCTACCAGACGCACGGCTGGGTACCATCCACACTTGGTTGATATACCGTCTTGTCGTACCAAGCGCTCCTTCTCCACATTTACTGTGCGCACGGCTAAGTTGTGGAATTCTCTGCCAGCTTCTGTGTTCCCTGCCACTTATGACCTTTCAGCCTTTAAAGCACGAGTAAATAGGCATCTTCTGTGCTCGCTCGTCACATCGTAGACCTCATCTATCGCTTACCATCAGGCGAGATCGAGGTCAAGAGCGGACTCATCCAAAATAAAATAAAAATATCACAAAAATTAAGAATCACAATGTGAACAATGTTTGTAACAAAATCTCGAGCACAATAACATAATTTGGTTGAATCTGTCGGTCAACACGTTACAATTGGGTATTACAAGAATAAGGATAAGGACACTGATTGCTGAAGGAACACGGTGGGTTTTTCGTCAGTAGACTGTAGAAGTCTGACACATCAGTCTGAGACTTTTGATCATTATGCCCACCAAAAAAAGGTTTATTTTTAGGCAAGTGTTTATCTTTGACCACATCTTTGTGTATCGCGTATTTATTTTTACCTTTTGTGTCAATTTCATCTATACGTTTTCTGTAAAAGATTGCATTTTTTTTAAAGAGAATGTGCAATGTGGTTAGGATTCACATTACTAGCAATCTTGTTAACCCCTCCAACTAAGCTAAATATGCTTGTGTCTGGAGCAGGTTCACGGCTATAATGTAATGGGTAGGGTTCGAACCCGCCATCACAAGTCCGACACACATTAGGCTTAAATTAATTATTTAGTGATTAAATCACCAATTGTAACACACGTTTTAGTTGTTAAGTCCTTATTTAATTCTTTTATGGTATACAATAAAGAGGGATTAGTAATTTTTAATTCTAATAGGGAAAACATCGAATGACTTCTCCCGCTCTGAGTGGAGCGGAAGGGAGTGTCAGACTTCTACTGACTAAAAACTCACCCTGTTCCTTCAGCTGCCCTTGTGTTCCGGGGTGGTATCTCGTTAGAACATTCCCGCAACCCCGGAATTCTATCTATGCTTAATGTTACATACAAATAATCATATTTTTTATGAAAACATTTCACGGCAATAAATTCGTGTATTTTTAATAGGTCTATAGTTATCTGTTCTATAATTTCTAGGACGCTTTTGTGTGTTTAGGAAGTTTATAGTAAACTAAGTTCTGCCTGCGACTTCTCTTGCATGTAAACTTCTGAATCAAGGTTTCCAGTATACGAAATAATAGCTATATAACAAAAGTTTCGTTCAACTCAGTCAAGTAGTTCCTGAGATAGATAGATATATAGGTACACTTTATTGTATACCATAACAGAATTAAATAAGGATTTAACAACTAAAAAGTGTGTTACAATTAGCGTGTACAAACAGACAAACGGAAAAACGGACAAGCACTTTTACTGTTTTTTAACCCCCTCAATTTTTTTTTACTACGTGATCTTCTCGGACCAGTCATTTTCAGCTTGGCTATTCATCCAATCATTCAACAACTAAATTCTAAATTTAACGTGTGGTATCTTTAAATATATATAACTCAAAGGTGAGTGAGTGACTGACTGACATAGTGACCTATCAACGCACAGCCCAAACTACTGGACGGATCGGGCTGAAATTTGGCATTTTTGCGATTTTGCGAAATTCCCACGGGATCGGGATTTACACGGGAAAAACTTCCCACGCGGGTGAAGCCGCTGGCACAAGCTAGTTTTAGAATATGAAGTTCTAGTAGGTGATGTACATGACACCGTCCTGAAAGAGCTATTCCAATCCATCGTATATATATATTCAAACGACTTCTGCCCGCAATTTCGTTTTCGAGAGAAGGTTTTCCTGCGTAAATCCCGATACCGTGGACATTTTGGGATAAAAATTAATAAGCATAAGTATTGTTATTTCATTCAAAACCGGCTCCTTCTTTCCGTGGTGTAACCGTGCCGATAACTGATCGCATCGAACTACTTGGGGTTACGTTGACATCCACACTTAATTTTAGTCCGTTTATCGAGGCTAAGGCTCAATTGGCTGCCAAAAAGTTGGGGATCCTAGGAAAGGTGAGACGGTACTTCACACCGGAACAGCTGCTCAACCTCTATCAAGCGGAAGTTCGGTCGTGTATGGAGTACTGCTCTCATCTCTGGGACGGATTTGCCAAATACCAGCTTGATGCCCTTGAGTCTATAGAGAAATGGGCCAAAAGTCTCATCGGCAACGAGAAACTGGTCGAGACAAGGCTCCAGAGCCTAGAACACCGATGACGTGTTGCAAGCCTATCAGTTTTCCATCGGTGACATTTCGGGGAGTGTGCGATGGAATTGCACAGTCTTATTCCACCAAGCCCGTTCCATCATCGGACTACAAGACAAACGGCCATGCGCCATCGTTACATGGTGGACATCCCACCCATACGCACAAAACGTTTTGCTAATACTTTCATTGTGAGTACGGCTAAGGAGTGAAATTCTCTGCCGGAGTCTGTGTTTCCTGATAGTTATAACCTGGGAGTCTTTAAGTCAAGAGTGAATAGGTTACTTCTGGGCAAGCGTGCTTCATCTTCGACCACATCATCGCTTAACATCAGGTGAGATTATGGTCAAACGCAAGCCTATCAAACATAAAAAAAAATCGTTCAGTAGTTTTTGCGTGAAATAGTAACAAACATCCATACATCCATAGTCACAAACTTTAGCATTTATAATAATGAAATAATGATGTTTATTTTGCAAATGGGTTATAAGTAACACTTTTACACGTCATTTTTTTTTTTTCGTAAATGTAAGCTAGATGAGGCCAGTGTTTCCTAACTGACTACTCTGAGAAGAAACACTGAAACAAACTCAGAGGTCAACGTCTCTTTTAAAGTCCATACAATGTGTAGTAATCAAATCATATGAGAGCCATGTAGGTTTATGCCTGTGGCGCCCTTTAAAGGACAGAATCATACAGATTTGAGCAGGTCCGTCCAAACAGTGCAAGCATTTGTCAAATATCGTGTAGCTCAACTTATATCTTAAGGAGCTTCAACGATTTGACGAACAATACCAAAGTTAGGACATTTGGGTGGGCCGTATAAAGCACTCAAACTGCCAGACAGTGCGATAATCTAACATTCAGGTAATCTATTAATAATATTTGTTGTTATCCCACATTGCTCTCACATTCACAATAAAGCTTTTGCTATTACAAAAAATATAAAAAAATATTGTCATTTTATGCAAACAAAATTAAAAACTATAATATAAAGTAATAAAAAAAAAGTTAAAAGTATATTCTATTACTTAAAAAAGTAAATAATGTTGTCAAATAATCATTAAAATAAAATAAAATAAAATAAAGAAAAATGTAAATTAAAAGTAATAAGAAAAAGAAAAAGAAAAAAAAAACAAACAGAATTACAACATAAATGTAATTGGAGCAGCTCAGTCCCAAGCATTTTTGTCTGCAAGATAGTCTTTGACAGAATAAAAAGCTTTCTGGCAAAGTTTCTGCTTCACAAACGATTTAAATTTATTTAGGCTTAGTTCTTGGATATGACTGGGAAGTTTATTGTAAAAGCGTATACATTGACATCTAAATGAGCCCCCAATTTTCTTGAGCCTAGTTGAAGGAACAATAAATGTGTGCTTATTCCTAGTATTTATATTGTGGATATCGCTGTACTTTTTAAACATAGTTTTATTTTTATGAGCATATAAAATATTTTCATAAATATATTGACAGGGCACAGTCATTATATTAATATCTTTAATCTTATCTCTGAGGGAGCATCTAGGACTTAATTTATATATTGAACGAATAGCCCTTTTTTGTAAAACAAAGACTGTCTGAATATCGGCGGCATTTCCCCACAAAAGAATACCGTACGACATTACACTATGAAAATAGCTAAAGTAAACTAAACGAGCTGTCTCTAGATCAGTTAAATTTCGGATTTTTCTAACTGCATATGCGGCAGAACACAGTTTTTTGGATAGTCTATCTATATGTGGACCCCACTGAAGCTTAGCATCCAGAGTAATGCCCAAGAACACTGTTGCATCCTCAGGGCTCAACTCTTTACCCATTATCAAAACAGTAGTTGGTACTTGCCTAACGTGAGGCATCGTAAACTTTATACATTTCGTTTTTTTTTTCATTCAGAAGAAGATTATTCACATTAAACCAATGTACTATTTCTGAAAGGGCGTTATTAATGTCGTCATAATCCGGTTGTATAATAATCCAGTCATACAATCCTGAAGGGGGTCTGTACACACTCAATACAATGAACTGCTCCAATTCTATACAAGCTATTTCAATAGTCCGCTCAACAGACAGGCTCACTATATCCTTACGTTCTTTAAATTTAAGGTCATTATGTACTAGAATTAAGGAGCCACCACGAATGGCATTACTTCTGCTGAATGAACTACCAACCTGGTGATTACTAAAATTAAACATCATTTCATGACTTTTCAGCCAATGTTCGGTAATGCAGAGAATATCAACCTTGTTACAATTCATAAATAATTCCACTTCTAAATCCTTGTTCAATAATCCTTGAATGTTTTGGTGCACCAGGTTGACCCCATTTACTAATTTATTAATTTTATTTGAATTTAATGTAATAATAATTTTCTCTGCATTATTGCTAGAGTTTTCCTCTGTGGTCATTATTTCTAATTTAAATTATTAATAAGTTCATTGTTTAAAACCAAGCAATTGGTTGAATTATTCTGAATGTCAATATTGCATTGCTCAATAGAAGCAACTTGTTTAGCCAAATTCTTGGCTGTAATACTAAAATAATATGATAGCGACACAGCTATCTGTCTTCTACAATAATTTGAAAGATAGTATCTATCTTTTGTTAAATAAAAACTATTATGAAGGTAATTGTTAATATCAATTAATTGAAATTTATCAGTATTATATGTCAAATTATGCAATTTATTATTAATATTATATCTAAGGTCATTTTCTTCCTGTGGCAAGCTGTTGCTATATGGAAGTGTAAACATAACAATTTTTCCTAAGCTAAGGTTGCTCAGAGACCTATAAAAATGGACTATTTCACCTTTATTCACATTACCCCTATTACCAATTAATATTAACAATGTTGAGTCTTGGGTAAAGTTATAATTAATTATTTTCATCATTATGTCAAGTAAAGAGCAACCAGGCATACAGTAGTTTAAAATTGACTGTCCCGGATATTCATGCTTCAATAAGTGGCCAAAGTTCTTTCCAATTTCATCGCTAAATATCACTATATCCTTCTTAATAGTGTGTGTATGATTTGTTGGGGAACTAATAATAGGAAGTGGTAAACTAACACAAGGCTGCTGTGTGATGTTATTAGTAGTGCATGTTGACAATGAAAGATAAGGCATGTCTATTTTGGAAGTTGGTTGACAATGCTCACAGTTGGTAGTTTGTGAGCTTACCAGTTCATTCATTGCCAACACGTATTCCCCCATAAGTTTTTCAGAGGTATTATACTTCTTAGGCCGGCCGCAGACGTCCGGTTTCCTGATCAGGTTTCCTGATCAGGAAACCTGATCAGGAAACCTGAATGCTCTACTTACATACAAAATGTTCAACAAGGCGCACACTATTCTTATTTTTTCCGGACGGAAAAAACCTGACGTTCGGTTCGATGCGTTCCGGAATGTAAGAACGGAAAAAACCTGATGACGTCATTCCGAACGCAGCGCTGGCGTACATTTTGGCTCGGCCGCCGTACACGCACGGAAATTTCATTTCAGATTAGTGTTGCCAGACAGATTTCTCGGTATCCATACAGATTTTCATCATGTCATACCGATAAAAACTTGACGAGTGAAGGCCATAGATCATCAACTCTTGCCATAAGTTCTGCACTATTATTGTGCCTACGCAGTAAATATAAATTAAGTACATTAATGAAGTAAAAATAATATATTTCGTAAAGTTTTAGTGGCTTAGTAGTTGAGTAATAGCACTTTCAGTAATTGAAACTGAATTCTACTTGACCACTAGAAAAACAACCAGCCACTAAAAGCATCATTTCGCCACTAAAAGGGGGGTCGAACTAAGTTGGTAACACTGGTCTCTATACGTAAAATTCCGAATGAAAAAAACCGGACGTATGCGCTAGTCTCACGGAATTCCGAATCTGAATTCCTGATCAGGAAACCTGATTAGGAAACCGGACGTCTGCGGCCTGCCTTAGTCATTGAACTGAGTTTTTCCTGTAAACGGTTCAGTTCAGATTGCAAGTCCCCAGTGTCAATTTTGTACTTCCTAGTACTTTGTTCCAAATTAAAAGAATATGCATCTAATAAGTTTAACCTTTCCCTATTTAATTTTACATTTTTAATAAAAAACTTTTGTTTTTTAACTAACTTTTTGGTTTTTAAAATGTATTTATTAATTTTTATGTATTTTTTAAGTTTATTTTTACTACCTACTATTCTTACCGATTTATTTGAATAATCAGCTGTTAAATTAATGTTGTTGCTGGGGTTTATTAAGGAAACCATGGCGGGGGCAATAGGCACCAGCTCACTGAATAACTTTGATTCAATGAGGCTGTTATGTTAAGGTTTGTGGTTTCAAGCTGGGATATTTGGCATTGAGCTTCTTGTAGCTCTTGTTGTAATAAATACCTATCATTAAGAGCTTGTTCATATACCGAGCTACACTGACTAAATCCGTCCACAACTAATTGGAGCCTATCCCGGGCTTCAATGGCATCAGTGTATTGAATGTATAACTGAGCCATTTCATTTTTTAGCTGCCTATTCCTGTCATGGGCTTCAACGAGCACCTTTTCACTGTCATCTATTTCCTTAGTCAATTGATCACAGCAGTTCTTGGACGCCTGCAATTCGCTCAAAGCCAGTTTGAGTTTGGACTCTTCCTGGCGAGCGTAAGCGCTACGAGTCAGAGGCATGATAGTGTGATAGGAAATGGAAATGAAGTAAAAGAGAAAGGCAAAAATTAAAGTTCAAAGATTAGTATGTGAGAAATTGAAATTATGTTACGAAAGTAAGAAGTTCTGGTATCAACCAACCAAGGTTATTTTTATATTATAAAGGCTATTAGCGTCAATTTCTAGCCGGGTAAATAGTGCACGGCGTAAATATAATTAAGTTTATAGAACGCAACAATAAAATAAGCATGTAAAAGGAACTTATTTGTACCTGATAACAAGATGACAATGCAAAAAAAATGTACGCCAGCCGGTAACCTACAACTGTCACCCATACACTTCGAATATTTTCCACTATTTTCACTTTATTGGTGGATTTTAACACGGAACATTAATTTCTATTTAATTCACTTGATAACTAATTGGAAAGAGGCCAAAATAACTAAGTAATCTAATATTTTAAACTAAAAAACATGGAACCAATTTTATTCAACTGCTAACCACAGTGTTGCCACAATATTAGTAAGATAAGAAGTGAGATGTACAGATAAACTTATTTTATTGTTATGTATTGATAGGCTAATTAACCTAACCTTTTTATAATCAGCAAGACGTTATCTCAAAATCTCTACCAAGCGTTAATCCCAAGATAAAGCCGCTCACTCATCATTTCCAAGCGTCTAATACTTTCCGAATCATTTAACGTATACAATAGAATTAGGAATGTGATGAATGGCCCGCATTAGCACCACATCCCTTCCTAATGGAAGTATATTACCTACGAATTGAAATTTACGTTTGATTAAGCCTCAAACAATTAGATATTAGTTTTATTGAATTTAGTCATCTTACTTCTTACTTCTCTTACTCTTATTTAGTCACCCTGAGGTAAAAGACCTTGGTATTTATATTGATAAAGATTTGTCTTGGGGTCCCCAGTTGCAAGAAGTGAGCCGCAAACTGTTTACCTCTGCGGGGTTTTTACGCAGATTGCGCAATTTCCTGCCGACTGCCACTAAACCTGCACTTGCTCAATCTCTTCTTCTCCCTATCCTTAACTACGCTGATGCAAGTTATCCAGATCTAACTGAAGTGCAGCTAGATAAGCTTGAGTGACTCCAAAATTTTTGTATCAAATTCATATTTGGTTTGCGCAAATATGATCATTTTTCTGAGTTTCGCACTAAACTCAAGTGGCTGCCTATTCGCCTTCGCCGGAATGCACATATTTTATCATTACTCTACAGTATTCTTTTCAATCCAACGACTCCCTTTTATCTCACAGAACGTTTTAAGTTCCTTCATGACACACATGTTAGCGATTTGAGATCATCAGAGAATTTGAGACTTTTGATGCCTACACATTCCACAAAATTTTACGACCATTCGTTTACGGTGCAGGCTATTCGGCTATGGAATGCATTGCCGGTGTCAGTAAGACAAGCTCAGTCACTCGCTGTTTTTAAAAGCTCAGTCGGTTGCCAATTATTTTCTTTCAAACTTATGATTATTCCTTTGTTTTTCTCCACACGATGTTAAAGAACACATTATACCTATATTTATATATTTTATGTGCTTAGGTATGTTTTGTATTTATAAATATTTTTGTTAGTTTTACCATTTTGATGAGTATTGGTACAGTAGTACACTAATATAGCCCTCTCCATTTTAATTAAAGCTCGTAAAGTCCTTCCAAAGGGTGTTTGGAGGATGGGTGTCGCTCTCAGCGATAAGACCGCCATTGTAGCCAATATTTTTATTTAATTGTGATTCAATTATTGGTGTACAATAAAGTATATTCTATCTATCATACAAGTAATAACTTTTTAAGTAAATTTTCTGTATTAACTTCTATAATTGTAAGTCTTTTCTGCAATAGTATATGAGTACTAACAAAGTATGTAAGTTACAGTTAAATACGTTACTAACATTTAGAATTATAAGTTTTTATTATTGTGGATCTTGTTGTCTGAAACAAAGAACGATTATTATTATAAGCTGTACGCACAGGGAAAGTATTCCTTACACGTTTTGTGCGTATGGGTGAGATGTCCGCCATGTAACGATGGCGCATCGCTGTTTGTCTTGTAGTCCGATGATGGAACTGGCTTGGTGAAAAAAGATTCTCAAAATAAGATAGTACCCGAAATGTACCCGATAGAAAACTGATAGGCTTGCAGCACGTCGCCGATGTTCAATGTTCGATGAAGATAGACATCCATCCACGAAACGACCTCTAAATGCGCTGCGTACCTGGAAGATGTACCCTTGTTTTTTAATTATGTATACGAGCTACTCTTACATCTAAAAGTAACAAAACATACTTAAAAACTTATACACCCACTAGAATTGCCCGAGAATTTCAAGAATTGTGGTCTCATAAATTGAACGAAACCGCTTCGAGATAAATGAATAAATTGTTGCTTTATTGATTTATATCTTCGTCCTTTATTTAAACCTTTACAAAACAATAGATAATCTTGAGGTTAGCCGAATTGTCAATCTATCTTTAAATTGTTAACTTTGCAATCAAGACGCTAAGTACTTCGATCCATGAAGCTTTACGGATTAATTAATACAAATAAGAAATCGATAATGGCTATGATGTCAGACTTGTGATCGAGAAGTCAAGGGTTCGAACCCCACCCATTATAGTATTGCCGTGAACCCACTCCAGACACAAGTATATTTAGCTTAGTTGGAGGGGTTAACAAGATTGCTAGTCATGTGAATTTAACCAAATTCCTAGTTCTGTTAACAAAAATGGCGAAGGGCGAGTCAGACTAGCCCATGAAGGGTTCCGTAGTAACTACGGCAAATAACTTTGTTTTTCATAATATTTGTATGAATTACAAAGTTATATTTGCGGTTTTATAAAATATGCTATATCTCAAAAACTCCTAATCCTATCTCGTTCAGACCAACTTTAGTTGAAAGTTCACATTAAGATCTACGGCATATAATTTTTTTTTGTTTTTTCCTCCATTATTATAGAAGTTAGAGGGGGGGGGGGGTCACATTTAACCACTTTGGAAGCGTATTCTTTTAAATGATTGACTTTATGAAAAAGTGGTTTTGAAAACCTCAATATCATTTTTAAAGACCTTTCTATAAATACCATACACGTATAGGTTCCATTAAAAAAATTTTTTTCAGTTTCAGTTCCATGTATGAGGAGCCCCCTTTAATTTTAAATATTTTTAAATCGGAAATGGTAGGTAGATATATTCTGTGAACAGAATACATCTACCTACCAAGTTTCATGTGTACAGTCCTAATAGTTTCGGAATAAAATGAGTGTGACATACGGACGGACGGACAGACAGACAGACATGACGAAACTATAAGGGTTCCGGTTTTTGCCATTCGGCTACGGAACCCTAAAAAACAACCTAGGTCCCACAGCTGGGATACAGGCCTCCTCTCTGTGAGAGGGAATGGGCAGTAATCCAACACTAGGATGTCCTAAGTCCTAGGTCCTTTTATATTTTCCCGCAGTATCACTCTAGTGGTCCACAGGAACAGTCCTTTATTTCTGGATTAAAAATAGTCTAAGGCACTCAGCCATACAATACCTTTGAATCACTGAAAGAATTTTCAATATGGGTTCGCCATTGCTTCCGCAACCTTTTGACTCCATTTTGAAACGAATCGTTGTAGGTCTGAACGTTAGTAGTACAGAGAATGCAATAAAACAGTAATTCAAAAAAGTTTACATCGTAATTAATTATGATAGACTAGCTGTGCCCCGCGGTTTCATCCGCGTCTTATCTTTATAAATTGTAGCCTATGTGATATTCACATGTATAAGCTATGTTACAGTAAAATTTCATCTAAATCCGTTTAGTTGTTTTGCGTGAAAGAGTAATACCCGTACATCTATCCTCACCAAGTTTCGCATTTATAATATTTGTAAGAATGATAAGAAATAGAGTCTTTATACTTCGAATATGTTGAAAAGTACAAATCTAATATTTGTTTAATTAACTTAAGTAAAAGAACCAATTCATTACAATCAAACATAAAACTACACAAAAAATAGTGACATACAACACACGGAGTATAAACAAGTTACAGCTAATGACCTCACGTGCACGGACTAATTACGGAAAAAGTACTATATTGTTTGAGGGAGTACGGCTGTACAATGGTCTGCCGGAGGATTTGAAACGAATTAATAGTGTCAATATCTTCAAAAATAAACTTAAGAAACATGTCCGGACAATGTAACATAACGCCTCCAACATTCCAACAGTGAACGCTACTTAATAATTAATATTCAAGTATATGACAGAGAGACAGCCTCGTATGCGTTTTTTTTTTAAAGTGTGACGTCAGCTCAGCTGACCTAACGAATGTTGTCTTGATGATCACTCATGTTTGATTTTCAAATAAAAGCACTTGTTAATATTACCAGAAACTCGTTTATTGAACTGACAGTGTAACGACTTCCCAGATAGGTCCGCACTGTCCAGCGGCTCGAACAAGAATGAATCTAGCGCTCACAGTGCGGCCTCACAGTGTATCTAAGAGGGATTGTCACACATTTTCTAGTTAAATATTGAACTACTTAAATTACAATGTTTTAAGTTGAAACATGTTAAACGTTAATTTTACATCTTAAAAATCAATTAATAGTTTGTGAAACAATCAAATTATTAAACTTTAATCATTTCAATTATTTTAATAGACAAATTATTGTATTTGCGCCGATATATATCAGTACTTTGTATCTCATTTTGAGTGAACCATAATGTTCTTATGAGAAATAAATGTTTTTAAACCTAAGAAACAAATGACAATTAAAACTAGTTTTTTTTGTGTGTCTCGCAGGTCAACCTCTGAGGTTATCAGCTGCTTAACAACTGTACTTGCCTGTAGCTGCCTTAATCTTACTAGTATCATAAATTCGAAAGATTTCGAAAGTTTGTGAGGATGAATGTCTGTTACTCTTTCACGCAAAAACTACTGAACATATTGATGACATCGTGGAATAACATATTTACACACGCTACTTTTTATTTAAGCGGGGAAACCCTTCGACGCGAACAAAGTCACGTACAGAATCTAGTTAACCACGGTTTAAAACTAAATAAAACATACGCTTATTACTTACTAGCTTTTGCCCGCGACTTCGTTCGCGTGGGAGGTTTATCCACGTAATTCCCGATCCCATGGGAATTCCGGGATAAAGACTATCCTATGTCCTTTCCAGGATCCTAAACTATTCCCATGCCAAATTTCAGCTCAATCGGTTCGGCGGTTTAGGCGTGAAAGGTAACAGACAGACAGATAGACAGAGTTACTTTCGCATTTATAATATTAGTATGGATACTTGATACCTCTGTACCTCAGCTCAGCATCATGTTTAGATGGCAACAGGTAGGTAGTTCCATCTATCGTGCTGATTTTCAACTGTAACGCAAAGCTGTGTTAAAGAACCGGCCTAGCCTGAGTCGGATTCGACCGTTGGTATTGCGAATAGAATTCACATTGCTAATTTTATTCTTTTTTTAAATCGAGCATAAGGAATTGTGCAAAAATTGGGTAAAATTACTTTAAGTAACTTATACAAGTTGTACCAAGTGCAAGGCTTCTTTGGATGATAGCAAACGATATGGCAAGGGTTTTGTAACTCTGTCTACATGACGTGTGGAACTTATTAGAAATTTAAGTACATTGACAACAGAGACTGAGTTTTTCAAATTAAGAAGAACGAAGAGAATTATCGTGCTTTTGGCCCTCGTAGTGTTGTGACACGTTTGTTATGATTGGTATTCAAGAAACATATGAAACCGATAATCAGGTATCAATTATTTGAGTCACTTATTTTGAGCTGAAACTGTGCATAGAGAGTCCATAACAGATGTCGTATTCAGCCCTTTTGGATAGATATGGAGTTTCCGTTACACGTATACAAGGATTAACAGATTAAGCGCAATACCTCGGACACCCCAATTATAGTACTAAATTATAAGTCTAAAACAACATCCGTAACTAAATACATTGAAACCAAACCTAGACATTTTTTATAAAATAGTTATCTTTATTAAACGCAAAATGTATGTGCGTCATACAATAATCCTTACGTAGAAGCATACAATCATGCAATGTTAGCGGCTGACTAGCACACGCGCGCATTTCCTTGAATTAAGGATTGTATTAATTTGTGATGATACTGTATTTCTATTTTTAATCGACTTCAAAAAAAAGGAGGTTTACAATTTCGTCTTGAAAATTTTTTTTTATGTATGTTACCTCATATTTCGGAGACGGCTGGACCGATTTGGAAAATTCTTTTTGCGTTTGAAAGGGTATACTTTCTAGTTGGTCCCATTGTTACGAAATCAGGATCTGATGATGGAATTTTGGAGAAATCGAGGGAACTCTTCAAATATTATAGGCACACCTATAGCGTTTTGGGTATTTCTTATAGTACATTGAGCAGTTGCTTTCGAAAAGTACCATTTCGGGAAGTCGAACTGATGATGATGACCACAGATGGCCACTGGAATTACTCAATATATAAGTATTTCACGGATTGCGATTCGATTACTTGAGTAGGTACGGATTTTAAACACTTTTTGCTCGTCACAATACATATGAGTATGGTGATGTAGAGCTGATGGTCAAGTACCAGGAGAACTTCTCAAAAATTAACGACTATGCATCGGGAAAAGCAATATTTTGCAAAAGGTCATAAGTTGTTGACATTATGGCTTTTGTAACTAGATAAATTACAAACCGACTCACTAAAAAGCGTGAAAAAATTTTTTTAACAAAAAATAGAACCGACTTCCATATCAAAACACTACAAAGCCAAAAATAACTTTAATTTCGGAAGGCGGTGTGAAAAAAAGAAAATCCGAGACCAATAACACCGACTATTGTACATAAACTTTAAATAAAGAAATAAATAATGATTAACACGGGTGAAAGCGCGGGCAGAGCTAGTTTTTTAATATAAGTCAAGATGAGTATTGCGATTCGTTACAATTGTACACGCGACAAAGGGCAGTGAAGTGTACAGTGTGCGCGAGCAACTCTATCAAAGGAGATACGAATGTAGCGATAGCAAAAATTATTCAGTAGACCGAATATAAGTATTTCAGCTAACATGGTCACTTACAGTATCCTTAGAACTTAAAACGGGTTATTTACCATGCACTGAGAGAAATCGGCTTAGCAATTTGAAGAAGTTTGACTTGTTAAGTGGTTATCTGTATGAAATGAAATTATTTTGGTCAACGGAAACAAACGCAATGTTGATAATACAAGTCGATTTTGTATAAAGAACAAGATTAAACTTGTTGAAAGTTATTTAGTTAAAACAACCAAACATTTGTTTGAAACAACATGCTATATATATTGCTTTGACAAAATCGACTTGTTTAATCAACCAAAACATAAACTTGTAGCATTAACAAGTTTGTATCACATTAAACCAACAAGACTGATTATTTCAACATTATATCTTGTTGAAACTACATTACGTAACTTGTTAAATGCTATCTTATTAAAACAACGTTACAGGCGGTTGAAATAACATGGCGTCATTTGAAATTGACGTTCCCTTAATTGTAAAATCAACATTATACTTAACTTGTTAAAGTAACAAAATAAATTATAAACTTGTAGTAGCAACAAGGTGGCTTTTTTAAGTCTGTTAAAAAGTAGAAATAAAAATGTTATAACATAAGTAAATAACATAAGTAAAAAGTAAACAAATTAAAAATTAATTTCTTAAATTAGATATATAATTTTCCGTAACCCTTCCTTCAAGTTTCAAGGGACAACTTTATAATTTATTTTTTATTTAACCTATATTTTTTTTCTAATTTAGCGGTGTTTTTTGTTTTTAATTAGAATAAATGGAAGATAAGAGTTTGAGTTTACATCAAACATTTACTATGAGAACATACATACATAAACGAATTACAAAATAGTTCTGTCGAGCTCGATAGATGGCGTTGCCCTGTTTAAATTCGCGCTATCGTTTGCTTCACTTGGTTCGTACATATAGTGCGCAGTTCTACTCAAAAGACCTTACTGACCGGTTAAGTAGACGCACAGCCTTAGTGAGCTGATCTACGAGTGGCCCTATCTAAAAAAAAAAAAAACTCAAAAGACCAACGACCCCGCTATGCCGAGGCCCGTACTCCACAGGGAGTGCCCTTAGCGTGCGGTCTGGCTGGGAGCCTTTAAATTTAGAGGTCACCACAGGATCGCCCAGTTAAGTAGTAACCAGCCTTAGTGTGCTCAACTTCGAGTGGCCCTACCAGCGAGCATGTCGGAGTAACAAGAAAAACTAACAAGCTGCTTGTAAATTCAACAAGCTAGTCATGTCACAACAACGTGCTGAGCATGTTAAATCTACTTGCTAAACTTGTAAAAACAATCGGAAAATGTTAACGTAAATTCGACCTGACGTAACGTAGAAATAACATGATACGTAGCTTGTAGGATCAACAAGTTACACTTTACAAGATCAAACTTGTAGTGTCAACCAAACAGCACGTAGGCGCTATTTTAACCCGAAAACTTGTTGAAGCAACGTGAAATCTGGTTGATTTTTGTCTCAGTGTGTGTATTTTTTGTTTTGAGTTTCCGTGATCATGGGGCTTGCAACACGGTGGAACACACAGTAGAGATTTGCCCCGCTTGGGCACAGCTCCGCCGTGTCGTCGTAGGGGCGATAAACGGTGACCTCTCGCTCCCGGCCCTGGGGCTGCGAGCAATGGGTAGCTCGCCACCCGACTGAAACCAGGCCCATGTAGACGGCGCGTCGTGTTCCACGCGCGTGATAGATTATTCAAATAATTTCAGTTGGTTTATTACATTAACTCAAGTTTGTTTCTTTAATTGAACACAAATTAAAATATCACTATAATAATTATAACCTTTTTATAATGTGATACACAACATTTAACTATTTATTATCAAAACCTTGTAAACACTATTACAAAACCTATTTATAAGATAGTTTAAACTGTTCTTTCATTGTTGTCTTGTATAACAGCATACTTGCACGTTATTTAAAAAATAAAGTTGTTTGTTTACTAATTCTGTCATCGTAAGACTAATATGTAATTGAACTAATTAATTTCAACATATTTACTGTATTTTTATATCATTTAATTATAGTTTAATGTTCAAAAAACAAAGGTTAACAAATCTGTTTTAAAATCGTACGATATGACGTCACTTGTTTACACTGTGTATAAAAGCCGCCGCTCAGTCGTTCTAAACACAGTCACTCACAGTCGCTCTGGAGCAGTCACACCGAACGGACCTAAGTTAAGTGAACTTGTGTTGTTTCTAACTTTTATTAATATTTTCTAATATTTTTATGTGTAGAATTGGTATAAAAATCCTATCGTATTGCTATTGTATTTGAATATAAATTAATTATTTTGTATTTGTTACTTTAATGTGACAGTGTTAGAAATTGATAATTGTGTGATAATTTAATGAATATTTGGTATTAATTCTATAAATAACATTACTTATATAATATGTAATGGAGTAATGAAATAGTAGATACACAAGTAAATAAAGCTATAAGTTATAACGATAGTAATCACATTGTGGTAATATTGTAAAGTACATATAGTGAATTGATGTTTATGTGAAAATGAATTATGTTTTGAAAAGAGTAACTGTGGAGTTTCTTGCCGGTTCTTCTCCACAGAAAACAACCCTTTCCGAACCGTGCGGTAAATGAATAAATTGATATTGCTATACAAAACTGCTAATTATTTCCATAATCTGACAACTATGGTAATATCGTTTAAATTGATAATTAATCGGTAAGTACATAATAAATAGATATTGATAATTAATTACTTTTATAAATAACAACATTCTTTGTACATATATTATATATATATATATATATATATATACATATGTGTATGTATATCTATTTTATATGTATAATCTCACACGCGCCTCAAAGACTGTCAGCAAAATTGTCGGGGCCCATAAGGGGGCCGTTGCCTGCCGGGGTTGCGGAATTGTTCGAAAGAGTTACCGTGGCCTCGGAACACGAAGAGCATAATTATGATGTAACACGGATGGGTTTTAGTCAGTAAAAGTCTGACACACCCTCCCGCTTCGCTCAGATCGGGAGGCAGTCATTAGATAATTTCCCAATTTAAAAAAAAAATGGAGCTTGCAACAGTGCCGAAATTGCCCAATTTCCGATATTTCGGCACTGTTGTAAGTGCCGAAATATCGGAAATTGGAAACAATAAATACACATGCTAAATATCCCATTTTAAGTTCTAATAATACAGGCAGAAACTAAACTACTAATACAAAATATTTTGAAATATTGCGTTAAATATCGTGCATATTGTGTTGGCGGTGTAATACCCGCCAAAATCAAATAAAAAAGAGTACAAGGTCAATATATAATTCACAGATAGGAAAAACAAAACTAATTCCCAGCCGGAGGCTGTGTTTCCCGACAGCTACAACCTAGGAGTCTTTAAGTCCAGAGTGAATAGGTTACTTTTGGGTAAGCGTGCTCCATCTTCGATCACATCATCACTTACCATCAGGTGAGATAGTGGTCAAAGGCGATTCTATTTTCAATAAAAAAAAGTAATAATAATGTTTTGTTACTGGTAAAAGGATAATTAAAACAAACAAACTATATTTGCGCTTCATTATATAATTTGTTGATAAGGTCCTACGATTTCACGGTTTTGGCATATTTCATGACTTTGTACAAAGGGAACCAATTTATTTAAACAATTTTTAATAAATATGTTTGAAACTATGAGTCTTTCTCTTTATTGCCTTTTGAATCAACTTTCTGCGAGTCTTCATCACTGAAATATATGGTGTTCCATCCCGCACGAATAATCGAACGCACCCTTTTGGTATGGCAATTATCTATGGTCATTGACTTTGACACTTGACATAACTTTTCACCTTGTTGGAATTAACCCCGCGTTGAGAGATTGATTTATTGTTTGTAATTGTGAATCGATCCTAATCCTGTTGATTATAGACAAGTTGGTCGCGATTAGTGATTTGTTGGACGCTGTAATCTCGTGTGGACAAAACCTTGGGATAATTTTGTGGTTTGGAGCAATAACGCCGAATTGAGATCAGATTGACTGACACGCGAACATTGGTGACATGTAATTGCATGAATCTAGTGATAATTGGTGCTACCACTACGGTCTGGACCACGCTGTTGGAGACTGGCGTCATTTGTGAGCGTCCACACCACTTGACAACATTACACATACAATTACACTTACACACACACACCACGGACGTGATCTGAGGACAGGTCCCTCGCTGTCGTCAATCAGCCTTGGGTAAGTGTGCATGTTATAACTGTTTATAAAGCAACGTAGTTAGGGTTCCACGTAATCGTGGACAGTTCGGCCATCCAGTTTCGTTGCGCTGGTTGTTGCGGGCTCGGGATGTATATTTTTAATTTTGGATAGACTTTTCCAGATAATAGAAATATCGTTGTTTTAATTGATTCATTGATTTGATCACTACAGATTGTATGGACTTCAAAAGAGACATTGACCTTTGAGTTTGTTTAAGTGTTTTTTCTCAGAGTTGTCAGACAGGAAACACTGGCCTTATCTAGTTTACATTTACGAAAAAAAAGTGTACAAGTGTTATTGTAACCATAACCATTAAATATGTGGTTATTTCGTTGTTATTTCAATGGAAAATGCTGAACTATTTATTGTTAAGTGGCATTGCTCACTCTTTATCCCAAAAAATCCATAATTAAGGTCACTAAACAACCAACGAACAGTTTAATATTATGTTTAATAGCATTTTGATACAGAAACGATTTGATTTTAATCAGCATTATAACCAGTGAAACGGTTAAAACCGGGATTTAACGGATACAAACTTTGATAACTTCGTACCAACAATATTTAGCAATATAACTCAAAGCTAACAACTGAACAAAACAAATTAAACTTTACACTATCCAACCTGTTCTGCTGTCGGTACTTGGCAACAAAGGTGCAATGACGTTACACAAATATTTGTTCGTTAGACTCCGGGCACTGGACAAGCTGGGCACCCATTATTTTGTGCCCGACCTTTTTTTGAAATGTTTATTTCACACAGAATAAATTCATACACGATTTCACATTCCTGCGCTTCAGATAAACATTATAAGGAATATTACCCAAGAGGCACTGAGAAACTGTTTGCCAAAGTAGGCTGGAGCCTGTATGTTGGGAGACAGCGATTAGACCGACAGAGAAGACATTTACGAGTACACATAATAATACAATGACTTTTACTTACTACAGATTAGGGTTATCATGTAATCAGTATGTATTTACGATTATTGAAATTTACAATCAATAATAAAACTCTATAAAAATTAAGAATTGAAGATTAAAAAATGAATATTAAAAATAATAGTAATTAAAAAGTCTGCGCTCTTCCATTAATCTTCTCTAACTCTGTCCTCATACTTCTGATTTTATTCATTCTTCTTTTTATATACAGTCTTTTCTTCTGTGGAATGTACTACCTCTTGATATCAGGACAGCTACTAGTCAATATGCGTTTAAGAGAAAGTTGCGGGATTATTTACAAAACAAATAGTGGAAGCAGCGTCTTCATAACCCCCTTTCTATGAATTTTTATTAATATATATTATATATTTATTTTTAAAATTTTAGTTTTACTAGTACTCACGCGGGGTTTCGCTCCCGTGGATTCTATCACGGTAAAAACATAACTCTCCTTTTTTGCAGTCGCGTAAAAAGTAGCCTATAACCTTCCTCAAGCTTCAAGCTACTTCCATACCAAATTGCATCCAAATCCACCCAGTACTTTCAAAGATTAGCGCGTTCAAGCAAACAAACAAACAAACTTTTCCGCTTTATAATATTAGTATAGATGTTATTTTTTATAAATATGCATGTAAGTTTATTTAAGTTATTTATGTATAAGTTGTTTATTTTTTTATGCATCTACCATGTTATCTCTTCACCACTCATGGTTGACTGGTCCGCTTTTGTACTTTTTGTGTTGCATAAATTTTAATAAATAAATAAGCTTAAAAATAAAATTAAATAAATACAGTATGCAGTTTATGTGGTGCGTGAGTGTGTGTATGAGAAAGAAAGAAATACTTTTGTTGATAGTGCACATGATTGTACCAGCATTGTCAAAGTGAGGGTTTTCCAACCTTTCCTTTTTTATCCGACTGCGCGACGCAAAGGAGAATAATGTGTTTATCAGTCTATATGTATGTATGTACGTATGTGATGTTGTGGAGGATTTTTTTAACCCCATTTATTCGATTTTTTCGATTCGTCTAACCGTACGAGTACTGAAATAAATAATAAACACACAATAATAAACGGACAACTATTTGTTCGTTAGTTTCCGGGCACTGGGCAGTCTGGGCACCCATCATTTTGTACACCTCTTGCTATTATTGTATTATTGCTTCTTCTATGGTTCCAATGGTGGTCTTATCGCTGAAAGCGATATTTTCCAGACAACCTTTGGAAGTACTTCAAAAAATTAAATTAAAGGGCTTCACGAAGGAATTAAGAATTAATGTGACTGATGTATTTAGAAGTAAACATAAATAAAACATTATTCTTTTGTTTTACGATTTTTCCTTTCTATTTAATTTTAAAGGAGAATGACCTGATTCCTCCATCTCCATTTTACTACCGGTCTACTAGACGCACGGCTGGCTACCATCCACACTTGGTTGATATACCGTCTTGTCGTACCAAGCGCTTCTCCTCCACATTTATTGTGCGCACAGCCAAGTTGTGGAATTCTCCCGGTTTCTGTGTTCCCTGCCACTTATGACCTTTTGGCCTTTAAAGCACGAGTAAATATGCATCTTCTGTGCTCGCTCGTCCCATCGTAGACCTCATCTATCGCTTACCATCAGGTGAGATCGAGGTCAAGAGAGGGCTCATCCGTAATAAAAAATAAAAAAAAAATTGGCCAAGTGCGAGTCAGACTCGCCCATGAAGGGTTTCGAAGTAACTATAATAATATAATATAATATGTATATTTATTTGACGAAAAAAAAACCCTTACAAATTTCTTAAAACTAGCTTATTTACATTTCTTACAACTACGCCAAATAACTTTGTTTTTCATAGTGTTTGTATGAATTACAAAGTTATATTTGCGGTTTTAGAAAAATGCTATATCTCAAAAACTGCTGACCCGATTTCGTTCAAACCAATTTTGGTTGAAAGTTTACATTAAGATCTACAGACATATATTTTTTTTAGATTTTTCACTCCATTATTATAGAAGTTAGACGGGGGGACACACATTTTACCACTTTGGAAGCGTATATCTTTTATAAAAACGATTGACTTTATGAAAATGTGGTTTTAGAAACCCTGATATCATTTTTAAAGACCTGTCTATAGATACCACACACGCATAGGTTTCATGAAAAAAAAATATTTTCAGTTTCAGTTCCATGTATGGGGGTTATATGGCGGTTCACAGAATCATAATCATAATCATAATCTTTATTTATTTCTCTCGGAAAGGTACAGCATAAGTTTACAGAAAACAAGTTAATACAACAAGATATAGACCTTAGTGAGAGCTGGAGTCTGTACTGGGTTCGGGACCTCTATTACAGATCTCCAGGCTCACGTTTATAAGAGCTCCAAGTATTGAGAGAAGGTAAATTTAAACAAATACAAAAAGAAATAATAATAGGAAAGCATGCTTTGTGTGTTTTGAAGAGTGTGTGTGTTTGTGAGTGTGATATAAGTCCTCACGTATTGAGTGTGAGTACCTACAGATGTCCGTGAGTGTGTGTGTGTGTGATAAATAAGGTGAAATGACGAAGTCAGGTGTATTGAAATTCTGATCAAAAATCATTTCAAAATGTTTAAGATATTTTCAGTCTCTGCATAGTCTAATTCAAGGAGCCAGTTAGTGACCGTTCTTTTACATTTTAATTTGCACATAGGATAGATGTTTAAAATTTTATTAGCCTTATTGTAAACGTAACTGCTGAGGTAAGAAAAACTACGTTGGGCTGAACGACATTTTGTGCGGATGGAGGGGCAGACTGTATGTTTGCGACGTTGGGAGCTAAATTGGGATGGATCGTAGGGAGTTTGAGAGTGTGTGGTTAATATAAGGTTAAGAATAAATAACTTACGTACCGAGAGAACCATACACGTTTCATAGAGATTGGTGGTAGGAAATCGGTATGGTAAACGCCAACTAACCTTCAGAAGAGCCCTTTGAGCACGTTCCAATTTGAGCATGTGAGTTTTTGCTGACCCGCCCCAGGTAACTATGCAATATTGTATAACCGATTGACACAGAGCTAGATATACGAGTTTAAGCACTTTGGTGTCTGCAGCGTGACGAAGGGACTTAAAAATAAAGATCAACCTGCGCAGTCGTGAGGTGAGAGATTCTATATGGGGACAGAATGACAATCTGTCATCAATCTGTACCCCTAGATATATGACACAGTTGGTCTGGGAGAGGCAAGAGCAATTGCAAGCTGTTAGGTGAGGAGCATTACAGGAGTGAGCTTTCAAAAAATAAGAAGTAGAAGGTTTCCCAGCGGCAGAAAACGAGAAGATTAGGTACATCGTTTTTTTTTACATTTAAAGTAAGCAGATTCTGGGCCAACCATTTAGTGACAGAGTCGAGTCCCGATTGCGCATGCTAGAACACCAGCTCCCAGGAGTCTCCGTGGAAAAGTAAGGCAGTATCATCGGCATACGTGAAGATGGAGGCATTGGGAAGTGTTAACTCGCAGAGATCATTTATATAAATGAGGAATATGGTGGGGCCGATAATACTGCCCTGGGGAACCCCATAACATATTGGAAGCTCGCCGCTTATCCAATCACCAATCTTGACGCATTGTCGCCTATTTGTGAGATAACTCTTAAAGAGAGCAAGTTGGATGCCTCTAATACCAATCTTTTCAAGTTTTGCGATAAGTGTAGTAACAGCAATTGTGTCGAAGGCTTTCGCCAGATCTAAAAAAATACCAATAACCTTCTGCTTTCTATCCAGGTTGGAGACAATGTTGGTAGTTAGGTCTAGCACAGCATTGTTTGTGGAAATACCGGAACGAAAGCCATACTGGGAGGAAGAAAGCAGATGATTTTGCTCCAGGTACTTAACCAGTCTGTTGTTCATAAGCCTCTCGAGTAATTCAGAAAGTGTTGGTAAAATTGAGATACGTCTGTAATTATTCGACAAATCTCTGTCCCCGCCCTTATGCACAGGATGTACTATCGCAAGCTTAAGTGCATCGGGAAAGATGCCAGAGGAAAAAGATTGATTAAATATGTGAGTCAAATGGGGAGTGAGATAACTTTTAAATTTCTTAAGAAATGCGCCCGATATGCCGTCAGAACCAACAGCACAATCACTTCTCAGTCTCTCAATTATGCCATCCACTTCCGATTCGTCTGTTTCCAGAAGGACAAAAGTATTCTGATACGCGGGGAGATCATTTGTTTGTGCAGGTATGCACGTAATGGCCTTAATGTTTTCAGCTAAAGTACGTCCAATGTTAGCAAAATAGGAGTTGACTTCATTTACAGAGCGCTCTGGTTCCGAGGGTGATAGAAGGGCGTCAGCATGTGTATTTACTTTTGATGTATGGGTGATAGTTTTTATGGCATCCCAGAGTTTTTTACTATTGTTTTGCGCATTAGTAATTAGGGCTGAGTCATAATTAGTTTTAGCAGTTTTTAGTATCTTCGAACAATAGTTTCTGTATCTTTTAAATGTAATGTGTAGTATTTCATTTTCGGGATTATTTTTTAGTTTTCTATGCATATTATCCCGATTCCGTAAGCATTTAAGGAGCCCTGGAGTCATCCATGGCTTCCTTAGCCTTTTACGATTGGGAACTAGTTTATAAGTAGAGTTTTGATCTATGATACGGATTATGGAATTTATAAGGAAATCAGTTGCTAAATTAACATCTGTGGTGCCATATATGGGGCTAAAATCGGTTTGTAGCATGTCCATCTCCATTTTGTTGAAATCAAGAACCCTGATTTGTCTAGTTTTTTTCTCATTGTAAGGATTGTTATTATCGACAAACAATAAAACGGTGTCGTGATCAGTGACTGAAGTGTCTGCCACGTAACAAAAAGCAGGTTTTTTCGTTTTTAAGATTAGGTGATCGAGACAGGAGTTGCTTTTTCGCGTAGGGAGAGTATGTGCTGGCAGCATACCGTGGTAGGCGAGCATTGTCATCTGACAATGCTCGCTGACAATGGCTATGCTAACGACTCAGCGTCGGAGATGTTAATGTTTAAGTCGCCAGTTAGAATAATATTTTTATACGAGGAAGCAGACTTTAATAATTAATTTAAGGACTCTAAGAATGCGGACACATTCCGAACAGCAGGCGGACGATAAATTGCAATCACGACAGTATCACTGTTGAGTCTTAACAATAAACAGTTGGAGTCCTGGACCAAAGGCTCTGAAGAAGCAACTCTAAGATGGGAACGGAAGAACACCACCACACCCTCATTCTGCGATCTATGCTGATTTGTAGAGACACAAGTGTAGCCATGGATTGAAGGTAGAGGAGGAGAGTTGTAAAGCCAGAATTCCGTAAGGATTATGATATCCCAGGATGTTTTGCTTCTTTCTATGAGCGTTGACAAGCTATTGAAGTTCTTAATAATGCTTCGGATATTTTGACAGAGAAGTGAGAGCTCATTTTTGTGCAATCTAGCAATATCACCGCAATCCTCAATCATGCGGCCCAAGTAGTAAAGGAGTTTGCCGTAGGAAGTTAGGGACTCAGCTATATAAATAGGCTTCGTAGGACCCGGCAATTCAATACTGGCTGTAGATAGTTTATTTGTTCCGTTTTGCTTATTATAATTTCTGGTGGCTTTTAAAATATTTTCCTTTAAGGTTGTAGATTTAAATTCCGCAACCACAGTACCATACGAGTGCAAGTCTTTTTTGGCTTCATTCTGTAAATATTATTAACTTCAGATGGTTTTATTTCTTCATTAATCACAAAGTCAATCTTACAGAGGTGTTTCATTAAAGTTTCTTTACTTTTTGAAGCAGAGGTAGGCAGGTTATTTATTTCCAGCAGAGAAGAGCGCGAACATCGTTCGAGGTAATCAATTTTGGACTCTAGGGAGAAAACCTCGGGCACGTCGCAATTGCGGCGGTAAGACCCCTCTTTGAGGAGTGGCTAGATCGGCGTCACGGCGTCCTGACCTACCTCATGACGCAGGTCCTCACCGGACACGGAAGTTTCGGGAGGTACCTGTGTCTGATGGGTAAGGAAGAGACGCCTGGGTATCACCACTGCGAGGGTCGCTCTGAGGACACAATCGAGCACACGGTGCAGGACTGCCCAGCTTGGGCAGAGCACCGACGTGTCCTCACGGCGACAATAGGCGGAGACCTCTCGCGCCCGGCCTTGGTCGAGGCCATGCTGCGGGGCGAGAGGGAGCGGGAGGCGATCGCCTCCTTCTGCGAAGCAGTCATGCTTCCGAAGGAGGAGGCGGGCCGCGTGAGGGAGAGGATGGCGTCCTCCCTCCAGCCCAGCCGCAGTGGTAGACGCCCACGGCGTCGGACGTCGGCCGACGATCTCCGGCCACCGTAGGCGCGGGCATGCGGACAGCGAGTAAAGGGCAACTCGCTGTCCGACCATGGACCATGCCCGGGTCGACGGCGCGTCGTGTTCCACGCGCGCCTCAAAGAGCGTCAGCAACATGACGAGGCCCCCTCTGCAGAGGGCCGAAGCCCGCCGGGGTCGTGGGGGCCCCGGTATGTAAAGGGTTATTGAAGGAACACCGTTGATTTTAGTCAGTAAAAGTCTGACAGTCCCTCCCATCCTGCCCGGAGTGGGAGGACTTATTTGATAATTTTACCACGTTAAAAAAAAAAAAGGGAGAAAACCTGTTTTTTAAGAGCGGTGTTTTCCCGTTCAGTTGTATCAAGTCGTTCCAATAACTCATCGTACTTTCCACTAACAAACTCCACAGCTATCTGGATCTTTGAGTTCTGCTCCGATATTTCGTCCATTGTAGATTTAAGACAATCGAATTTTTGATTTTGTTTGAACTCAAAATCAGTAAAGAGTTTCGAAATTTCGGTTAAAAGCAGAATATTGTCCGAGTCACTTTCCACATCACATGTACCATCGTCGAGGCAGCGTTTTGTTCTCCGGTTAACGTTTACAAAAATATCTTTAATTCGCTCGTGATTTCTTGAATGAGAGCTCAGTTCAGGGTCGGATATTGCTCCGTGTAGATTTGTGGTCGGTGGGGATTTTTTCCCGGGCGCAGGTGACTTAATGTCAGCGGTGTTCGACGGTGGCGGCGACCGCTGTACGCGGGGCATCATGAGCGGCAAAACACCGTAATACTCACGGTTAAAAGCGACGTCAAATGTAGTGACAGCACGCGCGTAACGATGTTTGATTCAGTCGTAATATCAACCTCGTCTCGATCGTAAAGCGAGAAAGCAATTATGTTCCCTGTTTAGTGTTTTGTTCCCAGAGGTGAGGGAGGCGCGTGCGGGGCGGGGTCACGCCGCTCGTTAGGATGCCGCGTCGCTGGACACGATTTTAAGCAAAAAAGGAAAATAAGGATTGTCTCAAAATACTTTAGTTCTCACAAAGTGAAAAAGTAGCAATAATTTCCAAACATAAGCAGCAAAAAGCTGACAAACAAAAAGCAAAAATCTTCGCCGATGCGGGGCTCGAACCTGAACCTCAGGAGCGACGAGTTTACCACTGTTTCCGCACTACCATGCGACTTCGTGACATACTTTACAAAACACGCAAACAGTAGACAGTTGGTAGAGTATTTTGTGACGTGTGGAGTACGTAATCTGTTTAGTGATGAAATACCCCACACTTTTTCCAAACGAAAGTCCTTCGTCACCGCACAACACTTTGTTATAACACTGTTTTTAATCAATTATGGATGAGAATCGTACAGAGAGTTAACTAAACAGCTGGCTTTATACACTTGCCCATTCAAATGGCTGTGACATACGGACGGACGGACAGACAGACAGACGGACAGACATATCGAAACTATAAGGGTTCCGTTTTTTGCCATTCGGCTACGGAACCCTAAAAACGAACTTTATTTATAAATAAAATTCGAGTTATTAACTATAACGTAATATAACTTTAGTTAGTAAAGTTTGTATTATTCGTTCTTCCTTGACGTATAATATTTTACGTATGTTATTTGATAACTTTATAGGCTAGCTAGTAATTAATTACTTTTTTATAGCATAACCCTCTGATGAGTCTGCCGCCTTTATTTTGATGGGCAGTAATCAATACTCATATTATAAAGTGGAAAAGTTTGTTTATTTGAACGCGCTAATCTTCGAAAGTACTGGGTGGATTAAGGTAAAACTTGATACAGAAGTAGCTTGACGTATTAGGAAGATTACAGCCTTCTTTTTACCCGATTGCAAAAAGGTGGGTTATGTTTTTAACGTGATAAATTTCACGGGAGCGAAGGACTCGCAGTCGTGTTCGGGATGACCTTAGCTGTGATGGATTTAATTTCTTATTTATTTGTCAAAGGTTAAGCCTGTTTTATGTTAAGCAAAGTAAGGGCACTAGAAGGCTTAGCTATTTGTTATGTAAGCTTATTTGTTAGCAGTTGATCCCAATAAACTTCTAAATAATCTTCACGGCTAAAATCCTTTGTAAGTCTTAAATAACCTGCGAAATCATCAAAATGTTGAAACTAAAAAGCTGAAAATAAAGGAATAAAAAAAATCTCGACTGAATTGCAAGAAACAAGCACATTTTTATTTTAAAAAGTGACAGGCGGGTAGGAGCCAACTGAACTAGGTATAATTGTAAAATTAGATGAGTCCCGTCAGCTTTTAATTTTTTTTTTCTTAATAAAACTGTGTTGGTTCTTGCACTTCAGTTAAGCAGCTGGGGTTTTAGATATTTAAAAATGATTTTTTTATTGAGTCCAAATATTCATCTGCTTTTCACAATATTTTAACGTTTAGCCAATTCTTAGATATTCGAAATAAACTTCAAATACCTTAATAAGAACCAAGCGAAAAATCGACCAATTGGTACAGAACGTGCAAGCTTAAGTGTCTCATTAGTACTCAAACAGTTTTCGTTAAAGCGTTTCGAAATGACAAAATCAATAATGTATTACTGGGATATATTTTTAAACTATTGCATAGCTTTTATCGCGGGCTTGGAGCGCGGCGACCGAATCAAGAAATTCCGTAACGAAAATAAACCTAACACCCCCCACTCCGACCGGCACAGCGGTGCGGCGTTGAAAGCCGTGCATCGTCTGTCGTTTCAGTTCGGCAGACTTCAGCACGGTGTTTGTGTGCGTGCGACTAAACGTATGCGTGTAGACTATAAATGCATAAGTTGATAAAAAATGCTATGCAATAGCTTTACTGCGGCAGTCCCCGAGTGCTAACTCATTTTTTTTTAAATTTTAATATAAAGCAAATATTGTAGCCCCTTCATATTTCTCGTTGCCCCCTAGTGGGGCACGCACCCCTGGTTAAGAATTCGTGGCCTAGGTTATATATTTGTTTGCCTGCTGGGGTTGCGGGAATATTCTAACGAGATACCGTGGCCCCGGACCATAAGGACTACAGAAAGGAACAGTGTGTGTTTTTAGTCAGTTGACGTCTGACACTCCCTTCCACTACACCCAGACCGGCAGGATTCATTTAATGATTTTCTCACCCAAAAAGAAGTGATGATTATTGAAGAGTTTTTCGCAGATGTGTATGCCGTAGTGTGTTTTGTATAGCGCGATGGTCAAGTATGATAAATACTCTGTATTGTATATACAAAAATATATAATGAGGGCTTATAAACAAATTGGGTCCAACAATGGGTAGTTTTAACGCTTGAAAGTGTTGTTATAGTACAAAACAGTGGTTGTTAAATCGTTTCAGCCATGTGGGGCAGCGAATTTGAAACTTCCAGGAAATACAACAGCCATTTGAGACAAGTTTTGGAAATACTTTCATTGTGCGTACAGCTAAGGAGTGGAATTCTCTGCCGGAGTATGTATTTCTCTATAGCTATAACCTGAGGGTATTTAAGTGAAGATTGAATAGGTTACTTCTAGGTAAGCGTGCTTCATTTTCCTTCAGGTGAGATGGTGGTTAAACGCAAGCCTAATAATCAATAAAAAAAGTTCAATAAAATGAATTGATATGCTTTTGTTTTGAATTATCCAGACTCCTTCATGCCTCGGAAAACAGGTTAAGTCGTTGGTCAGGACGTCGTTTGTACATTGGCAGTAATTACGGGTAGTCAAAAGCCAGAAAATTTGTCACCAGTCTTGTTAAGAGGAGGCTCCCTAAATTGTATGTAACTTTGCATTAATATTCTGAAACAATCACGCATACAATCAAAATGGAACTATAGAATATGATTTATTGGATCTTTTTCTTTACTTGTCTAGACCAGTTATGTAATTGGAAAATTTTCGCTCGACTCATTTTTTAATCGAAAATCATGTCTTTTTAAAGATTATTCAAAATTTAATCAAGATTACTCGGCTTTTATGTCTAAAATTAGTATTGACAATAAGAAAATATAGTTTATTATTCAAATGTAGGATATTTTTTCTCTAGATCAATTATTACTTTAGTTGTAAACGAAATAAGAATTGAGAATTACGACATTTAGTTTCGAACCCGAACATGGTAAAAGAGCGCACGCGATATTCAACTTTATTACTGCTGCGTTAGCGTTTAGCATACAACGACCTAACCGGGGTGCATAGGGGCGGAGCTTGCGTGAAAAATATTTTAGAGTAGGTAACACGCGATACCCCTTAAGACCAGGTGGTCTTAAGGGGTATCGCGTGTTACCCAGACACTGGGTTCTGATATTCATAAAATACTGTAACTCAGCTGCACCCGGTAAGACTGGAAGCTGACTCAAACATACAAAAAAAAAGTAATTAAAAAAATTAAAAAACCCGACTGCAACCTTATACTAAAACTACTTTCAAACTCAAATGGGCCCCGCCTGCTTCCAACTTTTATTTAATTTAAAATGAGCTTGGTTTTATTAGTTTTTTCAGTTAGTTTTAGTATAAGGTTGCAGTCGGGTTTTTTAAATTTTTTAATAACTTTTTTTTATTTCCAGCTTTTTAGTTTACAAATGTGAAAGATTTCGCAGACGATTTAGTTCTTGATACGTGTTTTTTATGATTTGTCACTTTGAATTACTTTTAACCATACAAGTTGTATATATGTTTGTAATCATCTTTTAAAACCCTTTATTTTGATACCCCACTCGATAGGTTTTGAGAAAAAAAACTTTTTTGAAGGCATAATATGGCGCCAAAAATCCGCCATTTTGTTTTTTTTTTAATTTTGATATACCCAGTGTCACTTTCACAGTCAATACGAATCTAACGATACCTCTCAAGCTATAATCCGTCGAGCCGTTCAGGCCACAGAGCGTGCCAAACAATTATACATACATCCTATCCTACTTCCTACTTCCTACTAATATCCTACTCCTACTAATCTTATCTTTCTTACTAATATTATAAATGCGAAAGTTTGTGAGGATGGATGGATGTTTGTTACTCTTTCACGCAAAAACTACTGAACGGATCTTTATGAAATTTGGCACGTAGATAGGTTACATCCTGGAATAACACATAGGCTACTTTTTATCCCAGAATTCCCACGGGAGCGGGATTTTACGCGGGAAAACACTCCCACGCGAACGAAGTCGCGGGTAGAAGCTAGTATTATAAATGTGAAAGTTTGTGAGGATGGATGGATGTTTGTTACTCTTTCGTGCAAAAACTACTGAACGGATCTCAATGAAATTTGGTGAGTAGATAGTAGGCATCCTGGAATAACACATAGGCTAATTTTTATCCCGGAATTCCCACGGAATCGGGATTTACGCGGGAAAAACCTCCCACGCGAACGAAGTCGCGGGCAAAAGCTAGTACATACATACTCTCGAAAAACATAACCCTCCTTCTGGCGCAGTCGGGTAAATAGAGATATAGTACACAACCAGCGACCCAAACCATGGAGTAATTTCGATCACAGAACGATGAATATGGTCACTCATCCCCCGACTGACCTCGCAAGCGTTGCTTAACCTGATATTAAGAGGGCGACTGTTATTATTTAGCTACGAACTACTCTCAGTGTCGACTACACTGACTGTTTAATTAAACTTGATTCCTGACGGCGTAATATGCAGGAAACCTAACCCCTGCTTACTCTGTAAGGAAACTTCGGACATACGTGTGTGCCAGACATTAACAAAGTGTGTACATAATATCAAAAGTCACAAATTACGTACTGCACACCCCGGTTTATTACGGCGGCGTAATGAGATAGAACTACGAATGGTATGGAGTCGATGTAACCTGTATTAGAATTTTCTACATTTATTCGATACAACACAATAAAATGGGGGAAATTCCACCCACATGCAAAATACGTTTTGGGAATACTTTCATTGTACGTACGGTTAAGGAGTGGAATTCCCTGCTGGAGTCTGTGTCTCCCGATAGCTATAACCTGGAGGTCTTTAAGTCAAGAGTGAATAGGTTACTTTTAGGTAAGCGTGCTCCAACTTCGACCACATCATCACTTGATCAAACGTGATACATAAACTATAATATAAAAATACAATAATTCAACATTATGAAAATAACCTCGGTATATAGTATTACTATCAATATTATGTCAGTCATCTATGCCACAATATGCCTGTTAGGCAATAATTATGTTTCAAAACAATACGAGGGATGAACAATGGAACCATATCCAGTTAAAGCACCGTGCCGCCGTGAAAGGTTCTAGCATTTAATCATGTAATGTATGTCGTGGTAATTGCGGTTAAGAGTGTTAGTGGAGGCTTATTTATTTTTGGTTTAATTTTTACGCTTGAGTGTGCCTGTTTTTGGTAGAAAGTTATTGAAGTGCGGTGACAAGTAGTTATGGGGACAAAAAACTTAATGATAATTTAGAAAAGGGCCAGACGGAATGACTGTATGACTTGGCAGTTGGGTAAGCATTTAGTGTCGGATCTCATTTTCTTAGGACGGCCAACAAATCTCAATTCTGTAGCTGGGTAACACAATATACAACGTGTAATGGAAAACCCACCTCAATCCAATAGGGCTGTCCAAATCCATATCGTTTGTTATCATCCAAAGAAGCCTTGCACTTGGTATGTATCACCATTAGGTACTTTAAATTACACGCTGTATAATACCTCGACATTGACTGCGAAAAAGTAACATCCTGAGTCGACTCCACCCCTCATTCTATTCTACGCAATGCGCACTGCTGGCTATCAGTCATGATTCACATAACCCCACTCTTTGCCGCTGTTAATTAAGAACACTGTTTACTTGTCTAGCCGCACCTGAGATGTGTGAGCGATGTCTTTACACAGTGGTCGATGATGGGCCTTACAATGATAAGATCTTTTATTTATAAGGAACAATGCGAATAATTGCGCGAAAAAGTGATACATATACAGGTATACTCTTTATTGTACACCATAACAAAATTAAATAAGGTTTTAATAATTACAATGGGCGGTCTTACAGACAACCTTTGGATGGATTTGACACAGCAGGTGAAAATTTGTACGCCGGTAGTCCATGCAGTACTATTTATTTAAATACATACAAATACATAAGTAATAAAGTACATACTCAGTACATTTATATATTTATGTAATTATATGTACAAAAAACAGCTGAGAATCATAATAAAATAACAATTTAAGGAGTAACTTTTTTTTTTATTACGGATGACCCCGCTCTAGACCCCGATCTCGAATAAGCGATAGATGAGCTCTACGATGTAATGAGCGAGCCCAGAAGATGCCTGTTCACTCTTGATTTAAAGGCTGGGTCATATGTGGTAGGAAACACAGAAGCAGGCAGAGAGTTTCATACCCTGGCTGGGCGCACAGTGGAAAAGCGCTTTTGTACAAATGACCTTGTTAAAAGTTTCTTACTTTACGATCTACATCAGAATATGCGTATTCCATTTTTTTTTATATTGGTAATAGGCTCGCGTTTGACCACCATCTCACCTGACGGCAAGTGATGATGTTGTCGAAGATGAAGCACGCTTACCTAGAAGTAACCTATTCACTCTTGACTTAAAAACCCCCAGGTTATAGCTCTCAGGAAACGTATTGTGTCGCCGTTTGTCTTGTAGTTCGATGATGGAACCGGCTTGGTGGAATTAGATTTTGCAATTCCAAAACACTTTCCTCGAAATGTCTGTCTGTACTGACACTTAAATTTTATTAATATTGTTACGCCAGTCGCTTAGCGAAGTACGTCGAGAAACTTCGACAGAAATCTAGAATGTTCGAGACACTAACGCCATCTAGCGCCGAGTAGAAGTACTGAGTATATCGAGTAGAGACACTAACGCCATGCAGTGGTAAGTAGCAGTACTGTGTATCTCGAATAGCTTCTGGAATATTCTTGGCAGTATAAACAGTGAGTCGATTTTACAAGAATGTTCTAGAACTCATAGACCCGTTCCTCTGCGTTCTATTTATAAATAGAACGCAGAGGAACGCAGAGAGCAGTCTTCTTTCAAGATACGACGCGATTTATTCGAAGCTTTACAAGTGAATTTCGGTGCGATTTAAGCGTTAAGTGACAAGTATTGTACTGTGACTAACTGTGTTGATTTTTGTTTTGTGTTTATTTAAGTAAAGTGTTAATTTTGGTTTAACTGGTGTAAGTTATTTCTATCCCTAACCCCAGCTCGTAACAATATGTAAGTATAGATGTTTAGAATCTGTACTAAAAACCACTATAAAGAATATTATAAAGCAGAAAACTTCGTTTGTTTGTTTAAACGCGCTAATCTTCGAAAGTAATAGGCGGATTTGGATGAAATTTGATATCGAAGTAGCTTGAATCTTGAGGAAGTTTATTCAACTCTTTGAAAATGGTCAACGGACTTTGTTAAAATCTTCTTACCTTAGGATTGACATCAGAATATGCGTATTCAAAATTCACCAGCTCTTCGAACTCACGTTCAAGTGCAGCAGCAGCAAAAAGCTGACAGCTTGAACACACGGTCCTATATCAAATTCGTGTTGGCATTCGTTGTGGTACACTTGTACTCACCGCAGAGAGGCAGTCATTTTGACCGCCTGCACATTACAATTCAAATTGCGGCTTTATAACCCAACATAGCTCAGTAGGTACACATAGACAATGCTATTGTAAAAGCTGAAAGCGATATTGCAATTTGGCGCCATGTTTAGTGAGATAAATGCTGTAGTTTGGGGGACTTGACGGTGCGTGTCGGGGGAGTATGCAATTTAGGGAATTTAGTTTTAATAATGTTGAATTTTAATTAGTATTGTTTTGTCTGACTTTTAACTTAGTGGCTAAATAATAAACGTCCCGGTTGTCATTTGTTTATTTTTATAGGGTTACGTTTGACCACCATCTCACCTGATGTTAAGCGAGGATGTGGTCGAAGATGAAGCACGCTTGCCTAGAAGTAAACATTTCACGCTTGACTTAAAGACCCCTTTTTTTCTCTCTGGGTGGGAAAATCATCCCGGGCCTGGTCCTTACCGGACAGTGAGCTTGACTTAAAGACTCCTAGGTTATAGCTAAATGTAGCGAAACACTGAGTCTGGCAGGGAATTTTATTATTTAGCTGTATGCACAAAGAAAGTATTCCTAAAACGTATTTTGCGTGCGTGTGGGATGTTCACAATGTAGCGTCTTTCAATCTTGACTTGGACTTAATCGGCTGTTTATTACGGCTGTGTATTAGAAACCCCATATCTATCCAAAAGGACTGAAGACAACATCTGGTATGGAGTCTCTATGCAAAGTTTCAGCTCAAAATAAGTGACTCACAGAATTGACCCCAAATTATCGGTTTCATATGTTTCTTAAATACCAATAATAACAAACGTGACACAGCACTATGAGGGTCATCACTTTCCACGTCACTTGCCAATAACACGATAATTCTCTTCGTTCTTCTTAATTTGAAAAATTTGGCCTCTGGTATCAATGTATTGAAATTTCTAATATGCTCCACACATGTAGACATAGGATTACAAAACCCTTGCCATATCGTTTGTTATCATCCAAAGAAGGCGTGCGATTGTTATGTATATACCCTTTAAATTACACGTTGTATAGTGCATGTGCAAATACTACAATGAGAAAACAGTGACACTTCGTCTATGTGGACTATTTTGTTAGTAACTTTATTGGCAGTGATCTCTCAAGATCGGACACTGCTCAGCGAAAAAGACAAGCTCCTCTAAACCCTTTACAGTAAGCCACAACGATCCCTAGCGCAAAACTAGTCCATTCACCTACAACGAAATAAATAATTCCAGACTATTTCAATATTCGCTCGGAACCCATTTCAATTATAGTCTAGTCGGCACACTAGCGCTCCCTAAGTGAAATAGCTTGTTCTTTCAAAACTTTTGTCCCTGCCTGCCTTGCGTTGGGTAGTTTCATTTTAAATAATTGATTGGTGTTTGACGGAGACTATGATTTGTTGCTGGACTAAAAGGATGGGTTTGTACTTTATTTTCTGACTTTACGTGTCTGTTTTGCTGGTTAAGTTGACTTTTGGGTCAAATTTTGTGCCGCCAGACGGGACCGTAAAAAGGCCGGACTTGCTCGGAGAAGGACTCGCCTGTAAATGGACCCCCGAAATACGTCAATAATGATAAAGAAAAGATATTTATACCGGAATGATGTACATTAGGTCTATTATTATTCGGTGTAGGTTACCTAAAAGTAACCTATTCGCTCTTGACTTAAAGCCACCTAGGTTATAGCTATCGGGAAACACAGACTCCAGCAGGGAATTCCACTCCTTAGCCGTACGCACAATGAAGGTATTCCTAAAACGTTTTGTTCGTATGTCGCGCCCGGCTTTGGTTCAAACCATGGTGCGGGGTAAGAAGGAATGCAATGTAGTCGCCTCTTGCTGCGAAGCAGTCATACTAGCAAAGGAGGAAGCTGAACGCATGAGGAAGAGACAACTCCTCACACCCTAGCCGCCACTGAAGACACCACAGGCGTCGGGGTTCGCTAGCCGATCTCCCGCAACTATAGGCGCGAGCTTGCAATCAATCAATCAATAATTTATTTGCACGAATGTAGGTACATTAAAAAAGTGGCAGCAACAATTTTGATGCCTTGTACATTCTGCCCTGAGACAGGCACGAAAAATTTTATAAAAATCGTTATCAATTTTGCGTGCCTGTCTCAAGGCACATATTGAATACAATTACAATCTAGAAAAATATTGCTGCATGTCAAATTATAATGTTACAGTTAATTAACATTATTAAGATTTAAATTAAATTAATGTTTCATATCTATTTAAAATATCAGTCAAAAAGAGTACATATTTATGTATGTCAAAATTAACTTAACGATTCCAATTATATTAAAGGTAAGTCAAGAATAAATACAATGAAATACATTAAATTAGATTCCTTTGATATTGTAGGACGTTAGAATGAATATTTATTTACTAATATTAAATGGTTTTATTATTTATATTCTATTAAGCTCACCGTCTGGTAAAGACCAGGCCCGGGTCGTTGGCGTGTCGTGTTCCACGCGCGTCTCAAAGAACAGCCACCCATCTACAGACTGACTTCGTCAAGCGTTGCTTAACCTAAAGGTGTGTCCAAACATTGAGTAGCAAGAGCGCAGCAGCAACATGCGGCATTTCTAGGACACATTTCTGCCGCGCTCTAGTTAGGACAAAGCCGACTAATGTTTGCGCGGCAGTCGTCTAAACACGGGGCGGCCGGGCCGCGCGCGGCAGCCGTGCTCGATTGCCGCTCGATGTTTGGACACACCTTTAAAGATCGACCTGTGCGGCTGTTATTATTTAGTCAAGAGCTCGACGACTACTAAATGAGCTGATGACTATTAAATGAACTGATGACTATTGAATGAACTGTTGATGACTATTAAATGAACTGTTGATGACTATTAAATAATCCCAGTGTCCCAATTAGTAAGATAATAAGTGAGCTCCTAAATTCCCTTTCACCTGTCTGTGATATTACATCCCTCCTCATTCCGGTTGTCCAATAAAATGGCGTCGGAGAATATAAATCTCGTTGCAATAAGAGGTATAGACCCTCTCCTGCGGGGAATCAAGAAAAAACATTTTGAGAAACAAATCGCTGGCTCTTTGTCTGGGTTAGGGATGTGAGTGATTATTCGAGATGTCGATGAAATTATAGAGGTGGGACAGGTTTACTGTTGGTTGATCACTTATATTGATGTATATAATAAAACCTTATATTATAGTAACAATATACTATAATAAAAAACGGTAGTAATTTTCCAGTGATTCACGTATGTTCAACGGATAAAAGGTATAGATAGATAGATAGATATAGTACTTCATTGTATACTAAAAATTTAAACACACTTAAATAACAATATTCCTAAAACGTAGGTTACAATGGCGGTCTTATTGCTGAGAAGATGTATCTTCCAGAAAACCTTTGGAAGGTATTATTAGAACTTAAAACGGAATATTTAGGCTGTCTATTTATTGTTTGGAGATTAGGATAAAAATCAATATTTGGCCTAGAGCTTCCTCTATCGTACAGTGAGTCCCATCAAGAACGGGTCAACCGTTCCAAAAATTGGCCCTAACAATCAGATAGACAGAAAGGGTTTCTTTTAACCGTCTTGACTGTGTTTTAGTGTCGTAAAAATAATTGTAAGCACTTGAGAAAACACCGTGATTTTGAAGTCTAAGTATTGATGCAAACATTTTATCAAAATATTTTCATTTTATAATAAAACCTACTGTTATTTCACAAAAAATAACTTGAATAAATGAATACACATGTTTAAATGAAATAAGACAAAATTAAAAATTTGTAAACAATCTACACTAATCATAAAGCAGTACAGTCAGTCATTTGACAGCGAAATAATTATACCTAATTTTTTATCGACAAAGTAATACAGGATTTATCGACACCATCCCATCCCTACACAGGTATCCGCCGCAGTACGTACAAATGGTCGTCATCTATCCACGCCACTCACCACCGTTAGACGTTGGATCAGCAGAGGTGCAGGTACTGAGGTCCATCTGATGGACGTTAATGTGACCGCGATCTTGGGTGTAAAGGAACTGCTGGGAACAATGTGTAGTATTCACTAACTGAATTATGATCAAAATCAGTGCACTGGTCGTGTCAAAGCTTTGCAAAGAGCCTTGTACATTGTTGAAGCATCACTGCATCAGTCCATCAGACCCATTGCTAAGTGTGTTGTGTTCTGTAACTATGTTCGTATTGCATTTTACTGTCTGTATTATTGTAACTTGTGTGTGTTAAATAAATAAAAAAATAAAAATTAATTAAATTCGAAAAAAAAAGTCATTACGGTAGCGTTAGCTCATTCAAGTTAATTCGGCGCAAATTGTAGACAATAAGATTTTAGCTATAAGAACTTCATCAGGCGTTATTTGTAATTAACTGTTCGTGGCTTCTTTTTCAATGTCATGTCATGTATCAAATTAAAGTTGGTTCACTGCGTGCTACATCCTGAGATTTTTAATTCCCAAAATTCCTGAGAAGTTCCTTCAGATTTATACATACATCGAAGACGAGTTGCAAGTTTATCGGTTTTCTATGTGTTACATTTCGGGCAGTGTGCTATGGAATTGCACAAAATAATTCTACCAATCAGTTTCATCAACTGACTACAAGACGACCGGCGAAGCACGGATCGTTACACGTTGACAGACTTTGACCTCTGAGTTTGTTTCGGTGTTTCTTCTCAGACATGAATCAGTTAGGAATCACCAGCCTCATTTAGTTTTAACTTTAACGTTATGGAAAAACTTTGATTGTGCTTACAGCTAAGGAGTGGAATTCCCTGCCGGAGTCTGTATCACCTGATAGCTATAGCCTTGGAGTCTTTGAATTAAGAGTGAATGGGTTACTTCTAGGCAAACGTGCTTCTTCAGATGAGATGGTGGTCAAATGCGAGCCTATCAATAATATCAAAATTGTGCCAAATAACTTTGTTTTTCATAGTGTTTGTATGAATTACAAAGTTATATTTGCGGTTTTAGAAAATATGCTGTATCTCAAAAACTCCTAACCCGATCTCGTTCAAACTAATTTTGATTGAAAGTTTACATTAAGATCTACAGCGTATTTTTTTTTTAATTTTTCAATCCATTGTTATAGAAGTTAGAGGGGGACACACATTTTACGAATTTGGAAGCGTATATATTTTAAAAGATTAACTTTATGAAAAAGTGGTTTTAAAAACCTCAATATAATTTTTAAAGAACTGTCTATAGATACCACACACGCATAGGTTCATGAAAAATAATATTTTCCGTTTCAGTTCCATGTATGGGGAGTCTCCCCTTTATTTTAAATATATATTTTTTTTAAATCGGAAAGCAGTTCACAGAATACATCTACCTACCAAGGACAGCTACGCGGATTACGCAACAACAGGATGGACGCTGTTCAAGAAAGTACGACCCCAAGCCATGAATACTCAGGTACTTGATGTAATCTTATCACTGGTATCTATGCCGATTTTGTGAAACTTTTGTGTAAACCCTGCTACCTACATATTTGTTGGTAAATTATATTTTAATATAACTTAGTTTTGTGTGATTTCAACGCCGGCGGCGATGATCCGCCGACATGTACTACCAATAACGACTGTCAAAGATATACAAATCATAGCCGAGACTAACGACTTAGCATGCGTTCTGAGGTATGGAGATATCTCCATATGTTAAGTGGTCACTAATCAACAGGTCGACCTCGGCAATCGTTGCTTAACCTCAAAAATCGATGTATACGTCTATTATTACTTAGCCCCGACCTCTTTTAATCCTGCAGACTAATATCTCAGAATCTCCTAGATTTCCCGTGGACATGAATTATGAGGGTAGAAAGTACAAAGTATAAAATCAGCAGTTTCATTTAGATACAAATAGAACCTATGATCATTGGGTAGCGGTAAGACAGACGTGAATGAGGAATGGGGAAGGTTTTTTATGAGTGTCGATTACGAAACGGCTCCGACACGATACCGACTAGTGATTGTTGTAATCTGTGGTGAATGTTACAATAATCTTTATAATGCCTCACAATGGTCGTAACGCCATCTTTAGATTTTTTATTTATCTATTATTTAGGCTGTCATGCCTCCTAAAATATACCATGACTGTGTTAAGTTATAAGGATTAATTAATTAAAATAAAATACTTTAATATTGCTACTTATAAACATAATATTATAGTATTTGATTGGCTAGTTTTTTTTGGGGGAGACATTTTCAAATGACTCGCTCTGGGTGGAGTGCGAGGGAGTTTCAGACTTCTACTGACTAAAAGCCCAGCCTGTTTATTCAGTTTTCCTTGGGGGCCGAGGTATGTCGTTAGAACATTCCCGCAACCCGTCAAGTTAATCAAGCTTCAGGTTCTTGATAGGATTCAGAATCACGACAAAACTAAAGACCGTTCTCGAAGATTTTCTTAAGGTGTAAGGTACGGCGTTAATTCGAATGCAAAGCATTAACACGGACATCGTTCTTCGAAGCGTGGCCATAGTCTTGTATGAAATATCTATAAAAATATATACTTATTTGTTTTTTCAATTAAACTCCCTAAATACCTAATACGACTGGGCATTTTGTCCCATTAAATAGTTGGTAAAAATATCACAAAAATAACTGTACTTACAGAGTATTTCAGAAGTACATGCGAAATATCTGATGCGGCGAACATAACTACATGTACTCATATCGGCATTTGAATCGACATTTTAATTTAGTTTTTCCATTATAACTAGCATAGTTTTGCAGTAGTAATTTATTGTATTGTTTATGGGGAAGAATACTGAAATGAATTACTATATCTTTACCTAATATTATAAAGCTGAAAAGTTTGTTTGTTTGTTTAAACGCTCTAATCTTCGAAAGTACTAAGTGGTTTTGGATGAAATTTGGTATGGAGATAGCTTAAAGGTTGAGGAAGAATTTTTGCAAATTATTTATCCAACATCTAATAGGATGGTTATTTTTATCCTGTAGCTATGCTCTACGCGACTGCTGGTTATATAATAAACCTAAATACCACGCATAGTGTAAATGGCCTCACTACATTACACAGATTAAAATTGCTTTTTTTTGCTGACGGTTCCATGATGCTTCTTATTTTGATAGCATTATTGTTCTCATTTTCTTATAATTCGGTTTTTCCATCCCTCGGAGGGATGTAAATATGTCTGGCATTTATTTATGTGGCATAAGTGATATATACTCAAAGATAATTGTTTTATTTCTCTCTCGTGGGTAAATAATAGGTAACAGTTACACGGTACGATCTTCAAAGTTAAGCAATTCTTGCCAAGGTCAATTCATGGATGGCTGACCATCTTAACAAATCTAGAATTCTTCGTGCTTTAGAAAGCACGTCTGTTCGTCCCAGCTGTAATTTGTACATGTTTGAAGTCGTTACGGGTAGAAAAGAGCCAGAAAAATCTGGCACTTCAATCGCCTTAGGCTCAATTTACACCGCCGCGGAATAGAATGGAAGCGATTTTAATTGTACATAGCATAATGAACTTTATGTCAATTGCATAACATACAAACTAAATAGGAGCCAAAAAAAGGTCGCGCGTCTTCCGGGGAATCCTCGCGCTTTCTCGAGAATTTTTGGCTCCTGTTTAGTTTGTATGTTATACAATTGACATAAATTTCATTATGCTACTCGCATTACGTAATTTATGTAGCAAAATGATACAGAATGACGATTGTATCCGGAATCATGTCGCGTACGTAGCTATGCATAAGTAGCCGGCACCATTTTAATGTATACCGCCTATTGATATAATGCAGTCGGTTACATAATCTAAGTAGCTAGCCAACTTACGCACTAAGTAGGTATAATTGATAACATTTTGTAAATATTGCAGCTAGTTAAAATACGTAACTATCAACTGCTCGTTGGTAATAAAGATAAAATACGTATGTAACAACATTATAAGTACATTTCTGCAATGCCATTATGGAACATGGCCCGGCTTACAAACACGTTTATAAGATTCACCGTTAATAGATAAGCGGAACAATTATTACATATGCTACAATCGTAGTAAGTAGTAAATTGCATACACATTACAAAATCGGGTCATGTACGTAGCATTTTTGTCTCAGTGTATTTACAGTTTCGTTGCAAAAAGTCGCTTCCATTCCATTCCGCGGCGGCGTAAATTGAGCCATACAGTCTGACCGGATGCTGCCGAGTACTGGTGTTTTACATGGAGCGACTGCCTATCTGACCTCCAAAACCCAGTAAAGCTTTGGTTTCCTAGGAAAGCGGTGCCGTCATATAGCGGCCGTAATATAAAGCTTTGGTTTCCTAGGAAAGCGGTGCCGTCATATAGCGGCCGTAATATAAAGCTTTGGTTTCCTAGGAAAGCGGTGCCGTCATATAGCGGCCGTAATATAAAGCTTTGGTTTCCTAGGAAAGCGGTGCCGTCATATAGCGGCCGTAATATAAAGCTTTGGTTTCCTAGGAAAGCGGTGCCGTCATATAGCGGCCGTAATATAAAGCTTTGGTTTCCTAGGAAAGTGGTGCCGTCATATAGCGGCCGTAATAGAAGCAAAAAGGCGCTGCGATGGGTATATCCATCAGTGCCTGCAAAGGTTTGGCAGTGGCCAAGGAGGGAAAGGCTTTTTTGTGGTTTAGCCTGTTCCACGGGGATGGTCTCTGAGGAGCGAGACGATGGGGAATTTGAGAGGAAGGTGCCTCTCTTTGTTGGCGGGCGTTGGCGCGCTTCGCTAATTTAGGAGCGAGTTTGGGGGCTTTGGGACAGCCGCGGTAGTTTGCCGGGTGACCGGTCTGGCCGCAGAGAACGCAGCTGGGTGGTTCCGAACAGAGGGTTCGGTCTTTGGGCCGAGGGCAGTCCGCATTGCTGTGCTCGCCCAGACACTTGACGCATCTGGGAGTCGCATAGCAGTTGCTCTGCGCATGGCCATACAGTTGGCAACGGTGGCATTGTCCCACTGTTGCGGTTTTGTAGGGCTTTTCAATTGAGATACCGGATAGGGAGCAAATGGACTTAATCTTGAAAATCGGGTGATGACCTTCGGTTGGTTCACAAATGACAAGAACCATGTCGTACAATTCACCGCCTCTCGCTTTATGTAAGCGATGGACGGCGATCACTGGTATACCTTGATCAGCAAGGTCGTCTTTAATATCCTGTACTAGGATTTCTTTAGGGACACGTTTAATAATAACACGAGTGGGCATAATCCTAACGCCCCGTGCCAAGCCGTTGGGTTCTAAAACAGATGGTACTCCAGCGGTGACAAGAGCCCGACGGATGATGTAATTTATGCTGGCATGCCGTGCTATCCAACCAGAGCTTCTGCTGCAGGAAAGGCCATGATGTCCGAGGCGGTCGACTGCCGCACCGCATTGACAGCGATTCCTCGGGGAAGGAGAAAGTGTGAAAGGAAATATTCCTTTCACGGAGGGCGCGATATAGTTCCCTATAGTCGTTCGACGTAGGGACGGTGACTTTAATGCCATTTTGGCAGGCACGGGCGTTTGTGTAGTTGATCTTTCGATCAACACACATCTTGGACACATCAGTCCATTTACCCTTGTCCTGGATGTAAAAGGGGGGTGGAGGGCGTTGCTTCCTTTGGGCTGAGGAAGTTTGGGCTATCGGGCTGGGACGACGACTATTCTGCGCGCGAGCAGAGGTAGTTGGGACGGGGCTAGCGGTTCGAACGGGCGTTTGAGTTGGGGACGGGGGCGACGCGGTGGTCTTTTTGGCCTTGCTGGCCTGGGAGGTTTTCCCTTTCTTCCTCTTGCCACCGGTGACGACTTGAAAGTCGTCTTCCGAGGACGAGGGGCATGATGACAAATCATTGTCGGAGTTGTTATTGGACACAGGTTCGGTGGTGTCCATTTCACGGAATTCAACTGCAGCGCACACCTGCGCGGCGTCCATTGTTTTATGAACAATGGGATTAGTAGGTGGGCCGGAAACAATGGATGATTTCGGGAATTGGGCGGTCGGCACGACATTGTCGGCGGGCGGGAGCGATAGAGGGCTATCTACCTGGAAGTCGTTCGTTGTTCGATGAACAATGGGATCGGAGTTGATAAACACTTCCGTGAATTGACCAACCGGAATGCCTTGATCAGCAAGCGGGGGAGATAATGGGCTGTTAAGTGCGTCACTAAAATCAGCGACGTTGGCTTCGGTAGCCGGAGGACAGTTAGCGATTTCACGCTGGATTATTCCGCCATATTTGGCGGAAATAGCAGGGTTTTCCCTAAGGATTTTTAGCAATATCTCCAAAATATTGGAGTTTGCCATGATTGGCGAATGGATCAAAAATGTAATGGGGAAATTTTGGAGATTTCTCTCCCGCGGGGGGCCTATTTAAAGCCTAACTCCCCGGATGGATGGGTCCGGGGATGTGTAACCCTCCCAGTTGGGTAGAGACTGGGAGGTGAGTACCTAATGGTGAGCCCTAAGCTTGTAACCGGTCACCAGTCTTATTGTGCGTAACGGGCCCTATTGGGTCTAGTGCGAAGGGGTAGACACACCCAACCGACACTAGGTGTGTAGCTGAAAAGGAAACTCAGTAACTAGGTTTGACTAGGAGATCCCCCAAGGCCAAAACCTAGCACTCGACTCCAATTGACTGCTTCACCCTGAAGGGGATCAGCGGGTGCGTCGGGTCAGCACCCCCTTGGTATTGTTGACACCGTGAGGTTTCCAACCAAGGACCACGAAACTGTGGTTTTACCCTGAAGGGGCCAAACCAAATTGTTTTTGACGATACTCTGTTATAGAAACAGGAAATCCTTCACCGCCTCGAAAAAGGCGGATCCGGACCAGACGTCGTAGTCGGCGACTACGAGTGACGTCACGGCGGGCGTGACGAAGCGTTGCGATGACTCAGGCACGGAACGATCGAGAGCGCGGAGCGGTACGACCGTCGCGGGCGAGCGTCGGAAGCGGAATGAGAAATTTACGTAGCCGCATTAAGTAATTTATGTAGCATAAAAACTTTTTTGCAAAAAATAAAACCGACTTCCATATCAAAACACTACAAAGCCAAAAATAATTTTAATTTCGGTAGTCGGTGTTATTGGTTTTGTATTTTCTTTTTTTTTTCACACCGCCTTCCGAAATTAAAATTATTTTTGGCTTTGTAGTGTTTTGATATGGAAGTCGGTTTTATTTTTTGCAAAAAAGTTTTTATTTTCGTGCTTTTTAGTGGGTCAGTGAATTTTCCAAATCGGTTCGTAAATGACGGAGTTATGCGCGAACAAAAAACGCAATGCAGCGTAAACGAAAAGATCATCAACGTAAACATTTTTTTAGACTTTTGTTGATTTTTCAGAAACGGCCTGTCCGATTTCGATAAAATTTTCTTGGGACCATTTGGGAAGTATACCCTTTCTAACAAGATCAGAATTTTTGAAATCGGTTGGCAAACGACGGAGTTATGCGTGGACAAACATAAAAAAAAAAAAAAAAAATACAAACATCCGAATTGAGAACCTCCTCCTTTTTTAGAAGTCGGTTAAAAACGACACAAAATGATGATTGTATCCGGAACCATGTCGCGTACGTAGCTATGCATAAGTAGCCGGCACCATTTTAATGTGTACCGCCTATTGATATAATGCAGTCGGTTACATATTAATCTAAGTAGCTAGCCACTTTACGCACTGCCGAGACTGCCTATCTGACCTCCACAACGGAAGCAAAAAGGCGGCCGTCTTTACGGTGACGATAAGTGGAAAGTTCCACGGCCGTTTTAACACAGTCTGCTTCATCGCTATCAATGAAACGTTCACGAAACCATCTGACACCGACAAGACGGCCGTCATGCAAATGGCAGCACCGCTTTTTGACGTTACGGCGTCAGTTACCGCTCTTTAGGAAACCGCGCCATTTTGTATACATAGACAACGTTCTAGTGACGTCATTCACCGCTGTATTACGGCCGCTATATGACGGCACCGCTATCCTAGGAAACAAAAGCTTTAATGGGTAACAATATAATAATAGAATAAGTAGATCTTCTAGGCGAATTCGGTCACGGTGGCTAATCTCATAATTGATTAGACATCTGCGCAGGAGATATTATAGTGCACAAGTATGCGCAGGTACAGGACGTGCACTCTCTGTTCCTGTACTCTCATAGTCCGATGGGACGACAACCCGACACGACCGGAGACAGATCAGACGCAGGACCAACGGCTCAACGTGCTTCCCGAGGCACGGGGGTTATCACACCACCAATTTCCAAACTCTGGGCTACTAATGAGAAATTCCTAACAGAAAAACCCAATAACACATATAGTCCGACCCGGGAATCGAATTCGAGACCGCTGGCTTAGTAGCCGCACTTGCAACCACAAGGCCAAGGAGGCGGTTACAGTACTGTAGTACCCAACTGATATGGCCGCAATTGCGGTAGTTCTACTGCACCGGTAGAATGACTGGGGCCACCGGTGACTCTACCGCACGCGTTTATTCCACCGCAGTGCGCGCACTTCTATGACACTCCATACTTCACAGATTTTGCGTTTCCAAAACGCAACGCAGTGCGCGCACGGCCTTACCGATGTATTTTCAAAGCGCGGGAAATGCTATTGACCAATCAGCACACTCCACGCACCGCGCTTCTTTTTTTAACACACTTTTATTAGGTCGACCTGTATGTAACTAACTATGTAATGAAATCTAAGGTAACTAATTTAACCATCTTCTAAGGGTCGTAGCGTAATGAAAACTGGCAGCTGTATGTAGTTCTGATGACAATACAATAATATGGTACTGTCAAACTGATCTGATGATGAAGCCGGAAGATATGAACTGGAACTTCATGATGTAAAATCGTATCATAGCTGTTTTGGATTTCTTAGATTAGGTTTCAAGGTCTGATGATGAAGTCGGAAGATAGGCACTGGCATTCCATGATGGAATATCGTATTATAGTCGTGTTTGCACTTGTGAGAAAGGCCACGTAATGGACTTTGAACACGATCAGGTTTCAAGGTTTCAACAAACCTAAAGAAAATCCGTTATCGGTTTTCTTAACCTTTTTGAATTATCGCGTAATACATAGATTTATTATTAGGTCGATCTGTAACGAAATAAATATGCAATAAAATCTAAGAATCTGAATTAAACGTACTTCTAATTATTGTATCATCATGAAACTTGGCAATTATGTGTAGATTAGGTGACAATACAATATTATGGTACCATCGAGCTGGTCTGACGATGGAATTTGAAGGTGGCTGATGGAACCTTGGACTGCCTACTAGTAAACATTTCTAATTTCTGCTCATTACATAAGTCTTAAAAGCGTGTTTTTGGTTTTTTAAACTATTAATTTATTCCTTTACCGCTATTGGTCGGCAGCTGCCGTCATGTTAGCGCGCGACGCGTGACGCGTGAGTGAGACGGAACAGCTGCAGTGTATTATGAACCTTATAATAGTAATTGTTCGGTCCGACGTGAAACAGAACGCACCTTTTGGCCGGCAACATTAATTATCTGTGGACTTGACATAACCTCTCTGACTTGACAGATTGACTTTGCTTGCTTGGAAAAAATGCCGGTCGTCGGAACCCTGTTGAGTTAATTAATTGGTAAAATATTGTTGGATTCGCCTGTTGAGACCGATAATTGGGTCGCGAATTATCTATTTGTTGTTTGAAGTGTATTCCCCATTTGCCGAGAACCCCGGGATATTGTTGAATCATACGCCGTATTGCGTCACCTCGTGGCACGCGGAATAATTGGAAATCAGCTTGGATCTCACGTGAGATTAACATATTAATTGTGTTCAGTGATTGATTGAACTTTGTAATCTCGGATTAACAAGAATCCAGTGATATTTCTTGGAACATATCGCCTTATTGCCTACCACGCGTAGCGCGCGCTTGCTGGAAACGAGTTGTGCTGTGATTGCTGTTGTGACCGCGCCAGCTGGAGATCGGCGCCTAGTGAACGTTCTACAACACTTGACTTACATCACACCTTTCAATTACTCACCCTCATATTACATACAAACCACACTTGGAGCGTGACCTTGGAAGGTCGAAGTTGGCGTCCCCAGCACTCAGGTTAGTGGTACATTTTTGTTTTTATTGTTGTAGGCCGAAGCCTAGTAGAGGCAGGCCATTGTGTAACCCTGTTTATAGTTTTGAAAAGCAACGGTAGTCTCCACGTATCGTGGAAAAGTTCCGGACACGTCCAGTTATCGTTGGCTGGCCTATTGCAGTCTTGAACAAAATTGGTAGCAGAAGCGTGGTCTTATAAGATCCACATAGTACATTGGAAGTTTTGAATATTGTTGAAAACTTAGAACTTGAGTTTAATTACTTAACACAACTTATAACTTGATAAGTTTTGAATATATTACCATGTCATCCGGGCTATCTAATTGAAGTTGAATCAATTGAAGTTGTATTTGTAATTTGTACTGTAGCCTCTTTCATTGCATTGACAGGTAGGATTTATTTGTGAAATTAGGAATTATTGGTATAATTTGGTATAATTTGGTACATAATTTGGTACATAAGTTGGTATATTGTTGTAAAAGTTGTTTGGTATTTGTTGCAATTAATAATTGAATGTCATTGATCTGAATTTGAAAGGTTATCTAAATAATAATTACACATAGTCTAACATAATAGGACTTGAATTGTGTGTATTGGTTATTGCATTTATAGTAATTATTGGATTGTTGTTAGTGATTCTCCGGCTCAATATTATACAGTCAATTGTTGTGCTTCTTGATATTTATTTGAGGTTGATCCAGCATTGTATTATACATTGAATTGTTATTTATTTGTAACTAGCCATCTGTACCAAGCTAGATTCATACTTGGAATAAGTACAGGGTCGCATTTGGACTTGAAATAATTGAATTTGAATTTTTATTTTGTTGAATATATTTGGCCGGCTAACAAGTCATTGCTGTTTGTTTAATATTTGATTGTTGGTTGTTGATTGTTGTTTTGTATTAATATTTGATTGTTGCAATGGCCTCATTAAGGGCAGTCAGGGAGGCTGCTGCGGGATTGACCTCACAGTTGAGATGGTTCACATCGGCAGCTGCAACTGTTGAGCGTGTGGAATTGGAAGAGCTCACCCTTGCTCGGTATGGGCAAGTGATTGAGAGGATCAAGTCAGCTGATGCTGCGCTCACGCGCTTCAACGAGTACATCATGGACGTGGATTTGGGGGTGATGGATCAGACGGCCCGCGATAGGATTTTGGGTGACTATGACCAGATTATCCACCTGGGGGATGTCATATGTCTGCGAGCGCGGGAAATTTTGAAGAGCCGGGTGCCTGATGCGGCCAAGCCGCAGACCCCTGTTGTTGCAGGCCCTGGACTATTGAGTAGGCTGCCCACCCTGGAGCTGCCACGTTTTGACGGTCGCTTGGACCACTGGCTGGGCTTCCTAGATCTCTTTGAGAGTCTTGTCGATGCACGCTCGGACCTCGGACCTGCCCAGAAGCTGGCCTATTTATTGTCTGTCCTGGAGGGCGAAGCCAGAGCCTTGGTGCAGCACTTGCCGGTGACGGATTCCTCTTACCCGACCGCTCTGGAGCTTCTCTCCCGACGGTATCAGAACAAGCGCTGCCTGGTTGATGTGCACATCGACCAGATTTTGGGGCTACCGGCCATTGTCAGCGCGTCGACGTTGCGCACTGACTTGCTGAATCCGTTGGTCTCAGCGACCAACGCTTTGAGACGCTTGGAGTTACCGGTAGAACATTGGTCCTACTTGTTGGTGCACATAGTGCTGCAGTTGCTCCCCGCGGAGTTGAGGTCACGTTTTGAGCAGAAGTATGGTGGGGATAGTGCCACCCATCTTCCCCCCTTTGACGACCTCCTCAAATTTTTGGAAGACGAGTGTCGGTTTGCGGATAACACTCGTGGCGCCACGGGGTCACCCCCACTACCTTCTCAGCCCAGAGACCAGGGACGGACTAGGGCCCGGGGGCCTGTTGATGTTCCCCCCGCCCCCCGTATTGCTGGCGCCCGGAGTCCTCGGGCTAGGGGGCCTGTTGATGTTCGCCCCGCCCCCCGTTTTACTGGCGCCCGGAGTCCTCGGGCTAGGGGGCCTGTTGATGATCGCCCCGCCCCCCGTTTTGCTGGCGCCCGGAGTCCTCGGGCTAGGGGGCCTGTTGATGATCGCCCCGCCCCCCGTTTGGCTGGCGCCCGGAGTCCTCGGGCTAGGGGGCCTGTTGATGTTCGCCCCGCCCCCCGTTTTGATGGTGCCCGGAGTCCTCATCATTGTGACTTTTGTAAGGCAACGGGGCATGTCATGGCGCGTTGCCGGGACCTTTTGAATTTGCACGTAAGTTCCCGCCGCCGCATTGTCAACGCACGCCGTTTGTGCTTCTCGTGCTTGGGGGCCCACTTTCATCGGGACTGCCCCGACCCCCGCCCGTGTAGAATTTGTGAAGGGTCCCACCTTGAGATTTTGTGCGCCAACGCGAACCGCTCCAGCAGACCAGCCTCTGAGGGGGGTTCGCGCAGGGGGGGGTACCCCGGAGACGAGCACCGGGCTGAGACCCGCGATTCTGTAAGCCGCACTCCACCCCCCGCGCAAGTTGAACGGGAGCCCCACGAGCGCCATTTGGTCTTCCCTCGTCAGGGAGAACGCGCATTGGCTGCTAGGCAGCAGTGGCCGGGTCGGCGCCGCTGCCTTTCCCCTCCGTTGGCGGATCGTCCCCGGCTGGAGTTGCGCCCTCCGCCATTCGGGCATTCGGTGGGATATGCCCCTCCAGTGATGGCGAGCGGCTTGGGACACCGCGCGGACGAATATTTGGATTGTTGGCCTCGTCGTGAACGAAGGCAGCCTGGAAGCGGCGATCGGTCGCCGCCCAGGCATCACTAAGAGATTGACGCCTGCCCGCTAAAGGACCCCCCCGATCAAGACGGTTTTGTTGCCAACGGCCTCGGTCACGGTCTGGGGACCCTTGGGTGACTCGATTGTGGTCTGTGCCATTTTGGAGACGGGAGTCCGGGGTTGCCTTTTGTCTTCTTGGTTAGCGGGACAGGTTGGCCTGAAGGTGAACGACCTTTCAGGCAAGATTTGGGGAATTGGCGAACCGGCTGACACCACTGTTGAGGGAAGGACCTGGTTTGAGGTCACCCTTGTGAGTTGTCCTTACCCTAAAATTGGTGCTCCTGCCCTTGTTGTAACTGAACTTGGTACAATTGTTGGTGACTGATCGTCACACTAAGAACTCGCATGCCGGTTGCAATGCGCTGTTGGCCATTCTGCAGCGAGAATTTTGGATTTTGTCGGCTGATCGCGTCAATGAGGCGAGGCCCTTTGCTGGCGTCGTAACGGATTTTGTTGGTCCCCCTTTGTTGAAGACGTCCACCCTTCGTAATAGCAAGATTGTTAGGGCTTATTTGTGTGTTTGTCTGCCTGTCAACCAAGGCAGTACATTTGGAGCTGGTAACCTCCCTCTCGACAGAGGCCTTTGAGGCGACTTTGGAAAGATTTGTGTCTCGCCGTGGGTTACCTTCGTTGATTAGGTCTGATTGCGGTACGAATTACAAGGGTACAAGTAACTACTTGAAGGAGGTATACGCCTTCCTTAATGAGAACCAGGTTGACATTGGTAATAGTTTGGCCCGCCGAGGGGTCACTTGGTTGTTTGACCCGCCAGCCTGCCCCCCATTGGGGGGGTATTTTTGGGGCCGCGGTGAAAGCGGCAAATAGACGCTGGCGGAGATTGTTGGGAGACACCGTTCTCACCTTAGAGGAACTAGCTACGGTATTTGGCCGCATTGAAGCTGTGTTGAATTTGCAACCTTGTCAAGACTTCCAATTGATTAGCGGACGGGTAGGCCCGTCCGGGGGGGGTAGATGTTCGGTCCGACGTGAAACAGAACGCACCTTTTGGCCGGCAACATTAATTATCTGTGGACTTGACATAACCTCTCTGACTTGACAGATTGACTTTGCTTGCTTGGAAAAAATGCCGGTCGTCGGAACCCTGTTGAGTTAATTAATTGGTAAAATATTGTTGGATTCGCCTGTTGAGACCGATAATTGGGTCGCGAATTATCTATTTGTTGTTTGAAGTGTATTCCCCATTTGCCGAGAACCCCGGGATATTGTTGAATCATACGCCGTATTGCGTCACCTCGTGGCACGCGGAATAATTGGAAATCAGCTTGGATCTCACGTGAGATTAACATATTAATTGTGTTCAGTGATTGATTGAACTTTGTAATCTCGGATTAACAAGAATCCAGTGATATTTCTTGGAACATATCGCCTTATTGCCTACCACGCGTAGCGCGCGCTTGCTGGAAACGAGTTGTGCTGTGATTGCTGTTGTGACCGCGCCAGCTGGAGATCGGCGCCTAGTGAACGTTCTACAACACTTGACTTACATCACACCTTTCAATTACTCACCCTCATATTACATACAAACCACACTTGGAGCGTGACCTTGGAAGGTCGAAGTTGGCGTCCCCAGCACTCAGGTTAGTGGTACATTTTTGTTTTTATTGTTGTAGGCCGAAGCCTAGTAGAGGCAGGCCATTGTGTAACCCTGTTTATAGTTTTGAAAAGCAACGGTAGTCTCCACGTATCGTGGAAAAGTTCCGGACACGTCCAGTTACCGTTGGCTGGCCTAGTGTAGTCCTGATCAGTAATCTTAGGTTGATTGTAAGTTAGGCATTCTTTCGTTAATCTTCGCGCTTCTTTTCTTTGCGAACGAAGATTCAAGATGCGCCTTATCAGTTGGGTACCACTGTAACTGTTTCACTGGGTGAAAAGATGACAGCCGGGCATGGGGGCGTAACGTGCTTCTTTTTTTAAATCGGTGTGTTTCTTTCCTCAAAAGAACACCACAGACATAAACCTACATGTTATTCGTATGATTTTTTTATTGATAATAGGCTCGCGTTTGACCACCATCTCACCTGATGGTAAGTGATGTTGTGGTCGAGGATGGAACACGCTTACCTAAAAGTAACCTATTCATTCTTGACTTAAAGACTCCTAGTTTATAGCTATCGGGAAATGCAGACTCCGGCAGGGAATTCCACTCCTTAGCCGTACGCACAATGAAGGTATTCCTAAAAGGTTTTGTGCGTATGGATGGAATGTCCACCATGTAACGATGGCGCATCGCCGTTTGTCTTGTAGTCCGATGATGGAACGGGCTTGGCGGAATTAGATTGTGTAATTCCATCACACACTCCCCGAAATGTAACCGATAGAAAACCGACAGACTAGCAACTCTTCGTCGATGTTCAAGGTTCTGGAGTTTTGACTCGACCAGTGTATCGTTGCCAATGAGTCTTTTGGCCCGTTTCTCGATAGACTCAAGCGCGTCCAGTTTGTACTAATGATTGGATCAGTATGGATTGTATGGACTTCAAAAAAGACTTTCTCTCTGTGTTTGTTTCGGTGCTTCTTCTTAGGGTAGTTAGCTAGTTTAGCGGCTTCATATAGTTTTAAATTTACGACAAAATGGCGTGTAAAAGTGTTATTTATAACCAATTTTACAATTATAGGTAAACCTTATGGATATAAGTTTTACCAATTTTTCAATTGCCGGTTCTCACATTACCCCTGTCACGCTATCTCTTCATCACCCTCGGTTGACTGTTAGAGAATGCCTACGTAATTAAGTCTGCTTTTGTGCATAAAGTGTAAATAAAACAATTTACACACAGAAAAAACATTAAATCTAAATTAAAGCAATAAGTTTAGGGCTGCATCAAACTAATCTAGCTATTGTAACAAAATATACTAAAACTAAAACTTTTCTGACGCTGATTTTCAACAAAATATTCCTGACGCTGGTTTTCAACTGAGCTTATTAACTCTTGACTTGAAAACCCACAGGTTGTAGCCATCAATCACCTGTATCAGATCTTTAGAAAGGAGAATACCCACTTCAGAACATTTTAGTGTAATTTGTTAGTAGTCAAAACGATCGAATTAAAAATTTTCCTTTCCACATACAAGCCCAGTATATAACTTAGATTCCTACTTACCTAACAGAACTGATTAAGGGACGCCGTAACACAAATAATTTTATATTAAACGGACAATTTCTATGCGTAAAGGACGCCCGAATTTTATGGACGTAGATAATGTATCGAATATGCTTAAATATTGATAAATTAAGGGCTATGTATGTATATCACGGTTTTGCAAGGCCAGTTTGTAAAAGAAATGATGATCCGACTAATTTTATGGGAAGAATTTGCATGTTTTTGGGGTTTATGTGTGATAAGAATATCTTTTTGACGATATTGTCTTGTTGGCTAACCATAAAAATAAATAAAATAAAATTAATTTATTTTCGGTCCATGACGGTCGGTAAGTTATATAAATTAAAATGAAAATCTCAGTTACGGGCAAACAGATGGTAGTAGAAGTAGAATTTCAGTGTTGTAAGGTAATGACGACCACTAAATTGTGATGTAACTAAATTAATCGATTCGGGAATTAAATCGAATAACGATGTAAACAATTTTATAAAATAATGTTGTGTGAAATTAACAAAAAGTAAAATATGATTATGAAGGTACGTGCAAAATAAAACAAATAGACCATGCTATTTTTTTTGCAACATGCCCCTGTACCTGTACTCATTCCAATGATGTTTAGGTCTCAGTGATGTGGGGGCAGTCTTGTTAATAGTAATTCCGCGCAATTTATTAAAATATTCTTCACATGAAACAATTTGCAAAAGAGTGGATTTTACCATGTCCGGTTATATGTGAATATTTTTTATAAAAATATATTTATTTATAGTATAATCTAGATACTAATAAAAATAAATGTTAGTTAATTTTTATCATTATTTTAACATATGACATTAGCCTATGTCAGCTTACTGCATCGAATTAAAAGTTCTGGTAAGCAAATCAATAAAATCTAAGCAATAAAAGACACAAACATCATTAATATTTAATAAGGATAAACAATTACTGCAATTTAACATTTTAAAAAGTGGACTAAGTAATTCAAAGAATGAGATAACATTTTCATTTCTTAACAAATGCAAATATCAAGAAGTGTAGCCGTTGTATAGCGTCGCAATGTCACACTCGCGATGTCAAGCGATAGGAGATGTCATTCTAGTACTTATCCAAATCGAGAGAAAGATTTCATTTCATTAGAACTGAAAGAGAAAAATTAATTAAGTTAGTTTCCGATTTTGAAATCAATAGCTTTAAGTTTAAAATACAACGTGTAATTTAAAGGGTATATACATACCAAGTGCACGGCTTCTTTGGATGATAACAAACGATATAGCAAGGGTTTTGTAATCCTATGTCTAAATGTGTGGAACTTATTAGAAATTTCAATACATTGATACCAGAGACCGAATTTTTCAAATTAAGAAGAACAAAGAGAATTATCATTTTATTGGCAATTAACGTCGAAAGTGATGACCCTCATAGTGCTTGTTATTATTGGTATTCAAGAAACATACACGTTTGTTATTATTGGTATTCAAGAAACATACACGTTTGTTATTATTGGTATTCAAGAAACATACGAAACCAAAATTTTGGGTTCAATTCTGTGAGTCACTTATTTTGAGCTGAAACTTTGCATAGAGACTCCATACCAGATGTTGTCTTCAGTCCTTTTGGATAGATTTGGGGTTTCCGTTACACGTTGTATACTAGCAGAACTGGCAACTATGGTTTTGCCTTATAAATCATTTCTAGTGTAAAAAAAACGGCCAAGTTCGAGTCGGACTCGCGCACGAAGGGTTCTGTACCTATAAACACGCCAAAAAATCATGTCTGTTGTCCCGTTAAATATTTGTTTTATTTTAATTTAATTATTTATTTTTAAAGTGAATATATAACCAAATATTCTGTGAATATTTCAAGCGTCTACCTGTTGCCGTTATCAATATAGATCAAAAGCGGGCGGGTAAATCACGTTTGTTGTAAAGGAGCCCCGTAAATATTTATTTTATCCTTTTTTTTAATATTTGTTGTTATACAACAACAGAAATACATCATCTGTGAAAATTTCAACGGTCTAATCACAACCCAGTAGCTGGATATCCTTGGAAAGACTGAAAAATGTTCAAATGACTGCCGGGACTAACATAACGTGCTTTCCAAGACACAGAGAAACCTCAATATGTAATTATGAAACCTCAATATGTTTTTCGTGGGTAGGTGGTCAAAAAGTAAACACATAAGCACTGTATAATTTAATCTTTTAATTAGTAAATCTTATCAATTTAACCAAAATTTTTACTGACCTCATATAATTAGCTTACAACTAAGCACATATTGTGTGGGCAGTAGTCTCTATATGCCCTAATCAGCACAAATTGCATTTGCTTGCCGGCCTGAACTTTCACTTTCACTTGGCACTGTCACTGGAACACTATGGCCACTATAGCTGACATTGCAGAGACCCAGCGAACAGCTATTATGTCGCTAAACCAGAGGATGGCGGATTTTGAAGCACACCTTAAAAATTCACCACCTGGCGCTGACAAGACCAGCCTCCAAAATGAATTCACCAATTTCAAGGAGCATGTTTGGAGTACCCTCAGCACCTTACAGCTACAGATCGCCGAACTGAGCAGGAGTGTGGACATAATTGAGATGCGTCACAGGAAAAAGTTTCTGTTGCTTGGCGGAGTTCCTGAGAAACCGGATGAGAATGTTCCTGTATCCGTAGCTACCATCTTGCAGACTAAGCTAGGCTTGAAAGATGTGACACCCTCCTCACTCACTGTATGTCATAGACTGGGTACTGCTTCAGAAGGCCGCGCCAGACCAATCCTGCTTCAGTGCGCTGACCCAACTCTCCGCGGCGAGATTTGGAGGATCAAGACTAAGTTAAAGGGATCTCCCTATGTAGTCTCCGAATTTCTCACTCGACAGCGGCAGTCTACTTTTACGTCAGCTCGCAAGCTGTTTGGCGTGACGAACGTGTGGACCATGGACGGCAACATCAACGTCAAACTTCCGGATGGCAAGCGACGTCGCGTCGTCAGTCATGAGGAGGTCGTCGCACTCGGTGTGGAGCATGGTAAATCCCTTGATGCAGAGGTTCCTCCGGTTTCCAACTCAAAAAGTGCGTCTCCACTAGCTTCAACTCGGTCACGGCGGATTCCAAAGAAGAAGAAGTAACTTATATTATGGTATTCATGTTTATTTGCTAACTTCTGTATCTGTGTGTCCAATCTGTATTTATTCTTTGAAACTGTTTAGATATATTAGTTTAACGCGTCACTGATTTATTGTTCGGTGTACCGACATTTAGTTTTTGTTGTTCTGAATTGTCACTGTCACTTTCTTGTGTCATGTCATTGTATATTTTTGTTTTGACTTCTTGCAAATTGAGTTCGCGTTTGGATACACGCAATATTAAGTTCTTGAGTTTTGTTGTGAACAGTCTGCCGGCAGGTAATGCAATTTAGTGAACCTAAAACTTCACCTTCAAATTAATATAATTTTATCTTACATACTATATTATTTTATATATATATTTTTGCTTTATAATAATCATGTCTGACGATGACTCGTTTTTTTCCTGCCGTAGTTCTTCTACGTCATATTCATCTTTAGATGATTCCTTCTCTGTAAACAGTTTCTTGTGTAGTGAGTTTCAACAATTTGCAAAGAATTTTAATGTCTGCCACGTGAACGCACAAAGTATCCCTCAGCATCACTCTGAGATGTTGAATTTATTTAGTGATGTCGCTTTGCACGCTATCTTAGTTTCGGAAAGTTGGCTCAAACCCGAACTACCCTCTTCTTTTTACAGCCTACCCGGTTTTGTCCTTATTCGCAGTGACCGCACGGGAAAAAGAGCCGGGGGTGTTGCCATTTACTTACGCAGCAACATCCCCTACAAAGTCGTATCCTCTTCGCCGGGAACAGTCAATGGCAATCCCGAATACTTAATCCTTGAAATTGATGTCAAGGGGACTAAGGCTATTCTTGGAGTAGTTTACTGCCCACCTGCTATCGATTATTTCTCCACTCTTGATTCTCTTTTCGTATCCCTCTCCTCAGAGTACAAACATCACATTATCATGGGTGACTTCAACACCGATCTCTTAAAGGATAACTTAAGATCAAGCAGACTGAGAGCAATCCTGGAATCGTCAAGTCTATCGCTTCTAACACTCAATCCAACACATCACAATTTGGACACAAGCGATTCCTGGCTTGACCTCATTCTCACTTCCTCCGTGAATCTGATTGCTAATCATGGTCAGATAGCTGTTTCAGGATTATCTCGACATGACTTGATTTATGTGACATATAAAATTAAGCCTCCCAAACAGCGGCCTGCCATTGTGTTGCTTCGGAATTTCGCGAGGATCGACATGGACCAGCTTACCAGAGATGCTAGTGCGATTGATTGGTTCGATGTTGAACAGGCACCGACAGTGGATGGGAAAGTGGAAGCGTTCAATAGGACTCTTCTTCAGCTCATTGATGCTCATGCACCGCTGAGGGCCGTCCGTGTCAAGCGCCCCCCGGCTCCATGGATTAACCCTGGAGTTCGTATGGCGATGAGCCGGCGTGACAAGTTCTTTCGAAAATATAGAAGGGATCGCAGTGTGGAAAACTGGAATCAGTACAAATTGGCAAGAAACCGGTGTAACCAGATGGTAAGAGCCTCTAAACGCCGATATATCTCTGAAAATGTCCTCAACTCTTCACCGGCTGATATATGGAAGTTTCTCAAATCACTCGGCATAACAAAGTCTTCCTCTAATGTTATTTCTTCAAACGTGTCCTTGAGTGATTTAAATAAGCACTTTTCATCTTCCGCCATGCTTGCGGTTGCTATTAAAAACCAAACTATTCTTCAGATTACTTCCACGCCAATCTTACCTCCCGATTCTTTCTCTCTTTCTCCTGTGACCGACTCTGCGATCCTCAAGACTTTCTATGCTATTAAGTCCAAGGCTGTTGGCTGTGATGGTGTCAGCAGATCTATGCTATCCCTCATTATTAAAAGTATTCTTCCTATTATTACACATGTTATCAATGCCTCCCTGCAGACTGGGGTATTTCCCACAATCTGGCGAAAGGCCTTCATAATCCCTCTCCCAAAAATATCCAACCCCATCCTGCTAAATCACTACAGACCTATCTCCATTCTTCCTTTCCTATCTAAGATTCTGGAAGCAGTTGTTCTTAAGCAAATATCTTCCTTTGTGTTTGGGAATAATCTGGTATCCCCTTTCCAATCAGGTTTTCGGCCTGGCCACAGCACAGCCACAGCTTTGCTTAAGGTTACAGAAGATGTAAGGAATGGTCTGGAGAAGTCGAGATTAACGGTATTAGTTTTAATTGATTTCTCCAATGCTTTCAATACCGTTGATCACGACATCCTCCTGGCCATTCTGTCACACATTGGGGTATCTTCATTGGCACAAGATTGGTTCTCATCTTATCTTCGTGGTCGCCAGCAAGCGGTTCGTGCTGATCAGACTTTTTCTGAGTGGTGCACCCTGAAAACTGGCGTCCCACAAGGCGGCATACTCTCTCCACTTTTATTTTCTCTTTTCATAAACTCTATTACCACTATCCTCAAATGCTCTTACCATTTGTACGCTGATGACCTACAGCTCTACGCGCAAGCTGACGTTGACAACCTGGACAACTGCATCTCATTGCTGAATGCTGATCTTCTGGCTATCAGTGATTGGTCAAGCAGGTTTGGTGTTACTGTCAATGTCAGTAAGTGTCAGGCTATCCTGATCGGTAGCTCATATTTTCTGCGAAACTTGGACACCAGCCTACTTCTCCCGCTTAACTTCAACAATACTGTCATCCCTCTCTCGCCGCACGTAAAAGACTTAGGCCTATATATTGACGACAGGTTAAGTTGGAATAAGCAGATTGCACAGGTTAGCCAGAGGGTAACATTCACACTGCGATCTCTCTATAGATTCAAGCATTTCCTTCCTTGTAGCACTAAAACCACATTGGTCCAATCACTTGTGCTTCCTATCATTGATTATGCTGATGTTTGCTATTCTGATCTTTCCCAAGAACTTCTTAACAAACTGGATCGACTTCTCAACAACTGTATTCGTTTCATTTTTGGTCTTCGAAAATATGATCACATTTCTTCCTTCCGTTCTCAGCTTAAATGGTTGCCTATCCGTCAAAGGAGATCCCTCAGATCCCTCTGTATGCTCTTCACTATTATGAACGATCCTTGTGCTCCTGTTTACTTAAAACAAAATTTTAAATTGTTGGGCAGTTCTCATGATCTTAACCTTCGCGCATCCAAAAACTTACTTCTTCACATTCCTTCTCACCGCACCGGGTTTCTATCTAATTCTTACGCTATTTCTACTATTAAACTCTGGAATTTGCTACCCCTAGACATCAAGAAGGCTGAGTCAAAATTTTCTTTTAAGCGTAAAATTAAAAACCACTACTTACGGGGTTGTTATTCTTAGTTTGGTCTTTGTCATAATATTATTTTGAGCTCTCTTATTCAGAAAGAATATTATAAAGCACCGTATCTATTAGTTTGTCATTTTAGCATATATGTGTATTTTATTAGTATTATTATATATTAGTATTATATTTATTAGTATTAAAATATTATTTCATTCCATTTTCTCGTACACCTACCACAGTGTGTTTTTTTTAACCCAAAGGTTGACTGGTAGAGAATGCCTTGCTGCATTAAGTCCGCCCATGTAACACAATTGTACATAAAGTTTAAATAAATAAATAAATAAATAAATAAATTATGGTCACCCAAACATGGACTGAACTTGGTAAGCGTTGCTTTATCTTCAAGAAATCTATCGGGTATATTTCGAGGAGTCTGCGATGGAATTATACAAACTAATTCCGCCAAGCCCGTTCCATCATCGGACAACAACACAAACAGTGATTCGTCATCGTTACATGGTCACATCCCACCCATACGTATAAAACGTTTTGGAAATACTTTCATTGTGCGTACGGCTAAGGGGTGGAATACCCTGCCGGAGTCTATGTGTCGCGATTGCTATAACCTGGGAGTCTTTAAGTGAAGAGTGAATAGGTTACTTCTAGGTAAGCGTGCTCCATCTTCGAGAACATCATCCCTTGAGAACATCAGGTGAGATGGTGGTCAAACGCAATCCTAATATCAAAACAAAGATGACCAGTTCAGCTGTTCATAACATCGCAACCACAAGACCTAAACGACTGATAAATTGACACAATAATTTTTTTTTGCAATAAAATAAAACCCACTTCCATATCAAAACACTACAAAGCCAAAAATAATTTAAATTTCGGTAGTCGGTGTTATTGGTTTTGTATTTTCTTTTTTTTTTCACACCGCCTTCCGAAATTAAAATTATTTTTGGCTTTGTAGTGTTTTGATATGGAAGTCGGTTTTATTTTATTGCAAAAAAAAAAATTATTTTCACGCTTTTTAGTGGGTCAGTTTGTAATTAATCTAGTTATAAAAGCCGAAATGTCAACTACAAAAAACTAAAAACGCGCGAACAAAAAACACAATGCAGAGTAAACGAAAAGATCATCAATGTAAATATTTTTTTAGACTTTTGTTGATTTTTCAGAAACGGCTTGTCCGATTTAGATAAAATTTTCATGAGACCATTTGGAAAGTATAGCCTTTCCAACAAAAAAAGAATTTTTCAAATCGGTTGTCAAGCGTCGGAGCTATGCCCGAACAAACATAAAAAAAAACAAACAAACATCCGAATTGAGAACCTCCTCCTTTTTCAGAAGTCGGTTAAAAATAACACTTACTATACACATCGTCCATAGGAATAGTGGTAGCCAGTTGGACAAGCATAGCTCGTAGTCACTGGTTGCGACCACATCACCCCAACCAAATACACCAAAAGCAGCATGACGACTATTTTCGACCACATCCTGACGAGCGTTGGCAGTAAACTAAAGTCGTTTAAAGACTGAACTTCAGGAAAGATGCTACACAATTTATAGCAAGGTAAATGATAAGAACAAATCAATATATAAGTTCAATCAGGTCAGGTTATTTTGGTACCGGTAAACAGGAAATATTGTTACTTAAATCCCTAACACCGATGGCTGCTGAACAATTTATTGTTTTTAGATTGATAGGTAGGTTGAAGAGCACATTATAAAGCAAAGGAAGTAAGTGAAGATTCCGGTGAAATAGAATAGGAAGCCATTTTAGCTGAGCATAGAAATCGGAAACGTGGTCATATTTGCGCAGGGCCAAATATAAACCTGATACAGAGATATTGAAGTCGTTCTATCTATAACTATCTAAAATACTGTTGTTATTTTTTTTACTTTTTATATTATTTTATTTAATATAATTATTATTCAAAATATTTGACATTCAATTGTGTCATTTGATAACGTGATGATAATGACTTGTTTATATGTAATTTCACACCGGTATCTTTAACCACATTTGAATTTTTTTTACCTTGATTTTACATTTTTAATCTGGATAATTTGACATTGTTTTAATTCCTGACTTTGTTTATTTACTGTGTATTTTAATCTGGATAATATGACATTGTTTAATTCCTGACTTTGTATTAGTTGAGTGATTTGTGATTTTTTATTAATAATTTAACATCATTATTTACCTGTATAAGCCCAATAGTTAGACTTTTGAGCACTTTCATATTTTTATCTCACATTCTGTATTTATCAAAAGTCATATGAACAAATGATTTATGACTAACCGGTTGACTTAAAGAAAAACCATTTTAAAAAACCTGCCTCTCTACACCACATACCTATAAATTTGATGAAAAAAAGCTTTTAGTTTCAGTTCCATGTATGGGGAGCCCCTTATTTTTATATGTAAATCGAAAAGCGGTTCACAGAATACATCTGCCTTCCAAGTTTTACATGTGTACTCTTAATAGTTTCGGAATAAAATGGCTGTGACATACGGATGGACGGACAGATAGACAGACATGACGGTTCCGTTTTTTGCCTTTCGGCTACGGAACCCTAAAACGGATATCTGGTTGGTTTTAAAGCTATTTAAAACAAATGACTGGCTGGCAAAACTATGGTATCGCATAACCTGTTTCTATTAATGTCATATATCCAAGCTTCCTATTTTGAAAATAATAAATTCTAGAATGACGAGAATAAAGTAATTTTATACCAAAACCCCAATCACATTTCTGGCATCATTTTGGCATCATCCTCCGTCCATTAATATTCATAGCGGAAAATCATGGAGAAATGTTTCATAATCAAAATAAATCCACCATATTTATAATTTCTGTCAAAAACGTCAAGACCTAAGAAATAAATAACTGGAGGCATGAGTTCGCCGTTCACTAGAATAATAAGGTCACTAGTGATGGGACGTTGTCGGCTTTCGGCTTTCGTCCTCAAAGATAAATGTATTTATTTTGCAAATTAATTAAATATAACACTTACAAATTCTCATTCATTACCCACACTCATTCACTAAATATGCAGTCATACACTACACGGATACACACACACATATAGAATATGGCCATCAAACAAACTTCTTGAAAAATCATATGTACATTTTTGTAAATTCTAGATATGTCTTTTATGCCAAATAAACTATATTATATTATTCTTTGTGTATATTTTTGTATTTAAAAACTAAATGAGGCCGTAGCTAGGGTTGCCAACCGTACTCTAAAATAGAGTACCTATTGTACTCTATATCATGTAGGTGTACTCTATAATCTATTAATAGACGACGCTAAAATACTCTTTTACACAATGTTTACTATATTAGTGCCAGTCACGCATATTATACTTTAATTAAAACCAAATTTATTAAAAATGAGCTCCTGATCTATGTAAACTTAGATTTAGAATGTTTGGAGTCGTACAATTCTTTTAAAATAAATTAAAATTGGTTATGTGCTGCAAAAAGTACCAAAATGCCTTTCTTAGTAAATGGTTCTCTTTGTTATAAATCCGTACTCTTTATTTACCTAATTTGAAATCAGATATACTCTATTTCTTCTAATAAAAGTTGGCAACCTTAGCCGTAGCTGAATACCCAGAGGAGAAACACCGGAACCAAATCAGACGTTTAAGTTTATTTTATTTATAATAAACGTGTTATTGTGAAATCATTAGAAAACCATCCTGAGATAATTTTTTTTAAAGAGCCAAACAGACTTAACCTATCCTGAACAATACCAAAATAAGGACATTCAAGTAGGCCGCATAAAGTGCTTCAAAATGCCAGATATCTATACGAAGTTGAAGTCAAGCTCGAAATAAGAACCACCGCACGGGTTGATAGGTTAAGCAACGCTAGCTGAGGTCAGTTCTTGGAAGGGTGACCATCTTAACATATCGAGATTACTAATTATAATCTTTATTTTACCCTTCTTCTTCTTCTTTCCTTTTTTTTTCTTTTCTTTTTTCTTATCCTCGTGGGAGACAGGCGAGAGTTTTTATGTTTGTTTATTAATATTGATTTAATTTTCCTATTTTTGACGTGACAACGTCTTATAATACGATGAAGCTGGCTGCACGCACGAAAATACATGACTCATGCGGCGTTACCTCGCTCTGAGGCGTTCCATCGCTCTGAGGCGTTCCAAAGCAAATCAAATTGGATCTACAAGTTGACATTTATGTATGACTCAACGAGTCAAGTACTAGGCTATCATAAAACGGTAAGAGATGACGTCACTGTGTAGGGATTCTTTGACATTTATGTATGACTCAACGAGTCAAGTACTAGGCTATCATAAAACGCTAAGAGATGACGTCACTGTGTAGTGATTCTTCCATTGTCATGAGAAGTGCAGTAATAGTGATGTAAAATTAAAAATTTCTTTTGAATAATGCAACCATTCCATCAGTATTTTCTTATGACGTTGTCACGTTCAACTATCGCCAGTAAACCGACTTTACAGACAACCGATTTTTTATAAATTTGATATATTTTATTGTCAATTTGTAATAATTTATTTCAATTATGTAGTTTAATAATGTATTTCAATTATTTCCTTTCAATGTTTTATATTTAATTTAATGTAATTTTAAATAATATAGTTTGGTTCATTGCATATAAGTTGTACAACCTGCTATTGAGAAGAAGACAGTGACTACCGAATTACAGGTATTGTGTACCTAGCTCGGTAGACAGGGCTTCACAGTCTGTAAACTTTCTACGTGATCGGAAATAAATAAATTCTTAAAAAAAAATTATTAAAAGATAAATTCTTACGTGTCTCGGAATGCACGTTAAGTCTTTGGTCCCGGCTGTAATTTGTACATATTTAACAGTCATTATGGGTAGTCAGAAGCCGTAAAATCTCAATCGTGTTCCCAATCAATTGGGTGCCAACTGAAAACCAGCTCTGGGTTTCTAGGGTTACCAACTCAGCAAATGCTGAGTTGGTAACCCTTTCGGTGGGGACATGCTCAGCGCAATTTTAGTGTTTTTATTTATGTTTGTGATTTTAAATAATGTTTATCACCGAATAAATGGTTTTTTAATTTTAATACTCTGCTGCATCCGGTTAGACTGAAAACTGACGCTAACATATTTGGAAAAGGCTAAGTAAATGATAATGATAGTTCTCTCATATATAATCTGTCATTTCACTTCATTTGATGATAATATTTCATCGGTATTGTGGTAAAAATTAATATATTAAAGTTCGATCATGTGTTGAATAAGTTTTGTAACTAAATATTAATGACACACGTCTTACTTTAGTTAGTACTTAACCTTTGCTATAAGCTTGAAGGCGCAACACATGAAATTTGTTGTCTATGATGTTGGAATAGAATGACAGCAGGAAAGCGGGCTGTCATTCTAGCGGAACGTCAAAGCGGTGGGAGTGAGGCCGCCATCTTGGGGCATTGAGGAAGCGAGAACCGCGAACGCACCACACGCTCGACGGATCGCTAATTACCGAAGCAATCTTCAGTTACTTATTAGTCGATTTGTTTCAATATCATCATCAGTGTCGTAATACAGTGCGATTGACTTTTATTTTGTTTATATATTAAATGAAATAATTCCAACTTTCCAAGTTTCGTTTTGAGACTGTACGTATTTCTGACGCCAGTAAAATATGGAGGATTCCAACTTAGATCTTCCTGAGCTTACAAGCTTTTTTAATACATCATAATCCTTCATAATCATTACGATAGATATACTCTTTATTATAAACCATAACAGCAAACAAATAAGGACATAAAAACTAAAAAGGGTTGTGACAAAGAGCGGTCTTATCGCTAAAAGCGATCTTTAATTCTCATATAAGCACATTTCTGTCACTACCACCATTGTTATCTCATAATTATCTCTGAAATTTGGATATGGTTGGAGAAAGGCCTGTCTATCAACGCATCAACCAGTCCTCGGTTTCAGCGGGATCCTGCGGCCTTTACTAGCCGTCTTCTTACCGATCAAAATCTAGTTGTAATAAGAGTGTTCGGTCCTACAACCAGCCAGTACAATGAACCTGGATGGCCGAACTGTCCACGGTACGTGGAGCCTAACCGTTGCGTACAACAATAATCAAAGGCAAACTACAGGCTCTTAGGCCCTACCAATCAATAGTATTCTAACCACTTACCTTCTGAGCTGGGACGGCAACCAGGATCTGTTTTGATCACGTCCGTGTGGTATGTATGTAAATATGAGGTGAGTAAGTGAAAAGTGTGATGTAAGTCAAGTGTTGTAGAACGTTCACAAGGCGCCGATCTCCAGATGGCGCGGTTCAGCCAGCATCACAGCCCCAAACTCACACCGGATTGAAGCTATTTATCACTACTTATTTCCAACAAATGCGCGTGCCACGCGGGTGACGACAACCGGCGATAAATCCAAAAATATCCCAGGGTTTTCGTCAAATGGGGATTACAACTTCAAACAATAACTAATCGCGGCCCAATTATCGGTTTCAACACGCGATTCCAAACGATATTTTACCAATTATAATTAACTCAACAGGTCCCCAGCGGACATTTTTCAACAAGGAAGCAAAGTCTATCTGTCAAGTCAGAGTAATGTCAAGATCAAATTTCTTTATGTCAAAAGGGTGCGTTCGGAAACGTTTGGTACTAAACAAAGAGACAGAACGAATACTTCAGGAAAATATCTAGTTTTAATTCTGCCAAATTAATATATGTATTTTATATTATTATGTTCAATCAATATTATTTTAAACAATAATGGAATATACACTTAAATAAAAACCCTAAACTACATAATAATATACATCTAAAAATAAACTAAAATATGGCGTCCAGAAATTCGTGCGCATCGCTGTCCACTGGTAATGTGCCCAAAAGACTGGCGGCATTGCCACGCTGTATGGCAATGCTTAACCGCTGTCCAAGGTAAAAGCCAGCCTTTGGGTCACGCGAAGTGTCAACTAGGCGTTTGGATAGATCTTTAAATAATCTGTGAGCACTCGGACCCCACGACCCCAAGGTTTCAACCCCAAACGGCTCGAAAATATAACTACCAACAAGGTTATTATATTTCCGCCGCTTGAGGTTTTCAGCAGCCGCTAATAAATTGATTTTATTAGCTCAAAAAAAATATTAATATTATTTATGTTGTTTGTACACTGACAGCCCTGTCTCCTTTAATTTTTGTCCATCCAATGGTTGTCTGTAACAGATCGCCCGGTGCGATAAGACCGCCCATTGTACACTAGTTAAAATTTTTGTATCCATAGAAATATTGTGAGGTGTACTATAAATTATATAATAAATAATAATAAATAAATAAGACTAGATGATCAATCTTGCATGCAGTATGCATCACTTTTGCACCGCGAACATCATCACGACGCGTCAACATCTCTTGAGGATGTTCCGTGGAGGGGTGAAACAAAAAAAAACTTTTCAAGTGTAATTTCCTTGAATGTGATATAATGTTTACTGCAACCCTTCTGCATGTGCATATATTTACGGGCTGGAGGGCGGTGCTGCATACTGCATGCAAGATTGATAACCTAGTTTTTGTCGAAATTAACACTATTTGGCACGAATTTTCGCAAAGTTACACCTGATTTCATTCTATATAAAAAGAGATAGCGCTATGCGACTTGTATAAATAACACCATCTACCACTCTCACCGGAATTTAAATAGCTTTAAGTCGTAGTTTTAGAGAACTTGGTATTCTTGGTAAGAGTTGTAGGAATGTCAAGGGTTGCGGGAATGTTTCAACGAGATAGCGCGGCCTCAGAACGCAAAAGCAACTAAAGGAACAGGGTGGGTTTTAGTCAGAAGAAGTCTGACATTTCGCTCCATCTAAAGCGGTAGTCATTTGAAGATTTTATTACTGAAAAAAAGGGCCTATAGTTGTCCACATTAAATAAAAAAAGGACTATCAATGTGAGTGGAATTTACACTACGAGTTGCAAGTCTATCGGTTTTCTACCGGTTACATTTCGGGGAGTGTGCAATGGAATTACACAATCTAATATCGCCAAGCCCGTTCCATCATCGGACTACAAGACAAACGGCGATGCGCTATCGTTACATGGTAGACATCCCACACATATGCACACAACTTTTTGGGAATACTTATATTTTGCGTACGGCTAAGGAGTGGAATTCCCTGCCGGAGTCTGTGTTTCCTGATCGCTATAACCTGGGAGTCTTTAAGTCAAGAGTGAATAGGTTACTTCTAGGCAAGCGAGCTCTATCTTCGGTCACATGTCACATCATCACTAACCATCAGGTGAGATGGTGGTCAAACGAGTCTTTCTAGAAAAAAAAAAATCTCGTAGGTTCCACAGTAATAAAACAAATCTAATAATACAGTAATCACTGTTGACCTTTACACAGTGAATGAGTCTGTAAAGTTTGTCTCTTATTAATCAAATCACTCGGATACACGCGCTCATTTCACATGTGGTAATTATACCAATGTATTTAGGTTTCCAAACTATTAAGTTCGTTTGTGAAGAGTGAAAGAAGGTTTTGCTTAGATCAGGGTTTCTCAAACTAATTGTTCCATGTACCCCTAATAGACTTTCAAGACCACTGCGAACCCCTTAAAGAAATATTGATAGTTTTTTTTTTTTTAAGAAATATATAAATGTATACTCTTCGCATTTTCTAGGCTGCCTTAGCCGCCGCCATTACGCTTTTATCGTGTACCTCTATGACTCAATGGCGTACCCCCAGCGGTACGCGTACCCCACTTTGAGAAACCCTGACTTAGATAATTTTTTAGAAGTCCTAATATAATGTATAATAACATCATTATTACTCATCATCTACTTAGTCTTTTTCTAACCATGTTAGGGTTGGCTTCCAGTCTCTATCTGACCTCTACAATCCAGTAACTGAGTAACCAGATGTCCCTTGGTGAGATTGGTCTCTGATTTTCTGGCGTCTGACTACCTACATCAAATATGCACAAATGACAGCCAGGACCCATGGCTTAGCGTCCTTTTCGATGCACGCAGAAATTTTATATCTTAAGATGGTCACCCATCCAGAAATCAACCTTGGCAAACGTTGCTTAACCTCGAAAATCAGTTAGTGTAGCTCTAATTACTTAGCTAAATATTTGCTTTCACAAGTATTGTATATACCTATTTATTTTATTTTTGTTTGTTGTTTTTTTTTTTTTTATATACGAGTATAATTATTTCATTATTGTAAATGTGAGGATAATGTAGGTAATTATTTCTTCGTTGTTTTTACTTTCACTATAATTTATTTATTGACGTCAAGCAGTTTGAGTACTTGTGTGGCCTACCCAAATGTCCTTACTTTGGTATTGTTCGTCAAATTGTTGAGCTTCTTAAGTTCTAAGTTGAGCTCCACGATAACTGACAAATGCTTGCACTGTCTGGAAAGGTCCGCTCAAATTTGCATGGTTAATTCCTCAAAATAATACCACAGTCATGAACCTACATGCTTCTCATGTTCAAATACAAATTGTCTGGACTTTAAAAGAGACTTTGACCTCTGAGTTTGTTTCGGTGTTTCTTCTCAGAGTAGTGAGCTAAGAAACACCGGCCTCATCTAGTTTTAAATTTATGACAAAATGGCGTGTAAAAGTGTTATTTATAACCAATTTTACAAAATAAATATCATTATAGAGAAAATTTCTTATGTACCAAGATTGCGGCGGTAAAACCCCTCTTTGAGAAGTGGCTAGATCGGCGTCACGGCGTCCTAACCTACCGCATGACGCAGGTCCTCACCGGACACGGAAGTTTCGGAAGGTACCTGTGTCTGATGAGGAAGGAAGAAACGCCTGGGTGTCACCACTGCGAGGATCGCCTTGAGGACACAGTAGAGCATACGGTGCAAGACTGCCCCGCTTGGGCAGAGCACCGAGGTGTCCTCACGGAGGCGATAGGCGGAGACCTCTCGCGCCCGGCATTAGTCGAGGCCATGCTGCGGGGCGAGAGGGAGTGGGAAGCGGTCGCCTCCTTCTGCGAAGCAGTCATGCTTCCGAAGGAGGAGGCGGGCCGCGTGAGGGAGAGGATGGCGTCCTCCCTCCAGCCAAGCCGCAGTGGTAGTCGCCCACAGAGTCGCACGTCGGCCGTCGATCTCCGGCCACCGTAAGCGCGGGCATGCGGACAGCGAGTAAAGGGCAACTCGCTGTCCGACCATGGACCATGCCCGGGTCGATGGCGCGTCGTGTTCCACGCGCGCCTCAAAGAGCGTCAGCATGATGACGAGGCCCCCCCTGTAGAGGGCCGAAGCCTGCCGGGGTCGTGGGACTTATCCCATTACCGTGACCCCGGAACGTAAAGGGCTATTAAAGGAATACCGTGGAATTTAGTCAGTACAAGTCTGACAGTCCCTCCGGCCCTGCTCGGGGTGGGAGGACTCATCTGATGATTTCACCACGAAAAAAAAAAATGTACCTAGATTACAGGACGAAGCAAGTATCTGTTGATTACAATCACCGATGTAGAAGGTACCATTTTCATATGTTACATATATATTTCATATGTTACTTATTAAATATTGCAAATGATTTAATTGACAGTCCTGAACTTGTTTCTAAGTTAACGTTACGCACTAATCATATGGGGCTGTGACAGCGACCACTTCTACGTATACCTTCTGTAAACACTAACTACAGGCGTAATGCCTATTTCTGTAGAGAGAGTCGCAGCTTCAACAAAATTTGTTGTGAACATGATGTTGATTTGTTTTGCACCAATGCAAACAGAATAAGCCATTTTTTGAACCCGAGGCACCTACTTGCACTTGAATTTAACTGCACACCTGAACATAAATTAATTGTTTTTAGTTAACTTATGTAGTAGAACAGAACACATCAGTCTATTTTGTATTAGGCTAGTTTAGTTTAAACATAGTCTCCTTTTACATAACTTTGTATTTATCTGTGAGGGCTTGTAATTAGCAACTTAGTTTTTTATATATTATTGTTATAATGTTATTAGTCTGTAAGCCTTCCAAAAATAAAATAAATAAAAAATAAATAAATTATTCCATAATTTTTACTTATTTTTCAATTGCCGTTTCTCACATTACCCCTGTCACGCTATCTCTTCATCACTCTCGGTTGACTGGTAGAGAATGCCTACATAATGAAGTCTGCCTTTGTGCTATAAAATAATAAAACAACTTACACACAGAAAAGACATTAAATCTAAATTAAAGCAATAAGCTCAGGGCTGCGCCAAACTAATTTAGCTACTGTAACAAAATATCATACAGCTAAAACTTGTCTGACGCTGATTTTCAACAAAATATTCCTGACACTTGTTTTCAACTGAGATTATTAACTCTTGACTTGAAAACTCACAGGTTGTAGCCATCAATCACCTGTATCAGATCTTTAGAAAGGAGAATATCCACTTCAGAACATTTTAGTGTAATTTGTTAGTAGTCAAAACGATCGAATTAAAAATTTTCCTTTCTCTATACAAGCCCAGTATATAACTTAGATTCCTGCTTACCTAACAGAACTGATTAAGGGACGCTGTAACACCAATAATTTTATATTAAACGGACAATTTCTATGCGTAAAGGACGCCCAAATTTTATGGACGCAGATAATGTATCGAATATGCTTAAATATTGATAAATTATGGGCTATGTATGTATATCACGGTTTTGCAAGGCCAGTTTGTAAAAGAAATGATGATCCAACTAATTTTATGGGAAGAATTTGCATGTTTTTGGGGTTTATGTTTGATAAGAATATCTGTTTGATGACTTATGGGCTAACCATAAAAATAAATAAAATAAAATTAATTATTTTCGGTCTATGACCTACGTATATTATATAAATAAAAATAAAAATAACACATATTAGAGATGGCTCTCAAAAATCTCAGTTAAGGGCACCAAACAAAAACTCCAACATTCCTAATTTTCACTACAGTTTTCTAATAAAAATAAAAGCACACTGTAGCTGTCTGTCTATCCGTTTGTTCGTTGTTTCGTTCATAATGGTGTATTATTCAATACCAAATTTCATCTCTATGCGAATTATTGTTATTTAACCATTTTGACATGCTGCTTTTGACAGTAGTGCAATCTCACTCACAATATGAGCAAACACAGAAGTATCAAGAAAAGTTACAGCCATGTAGGTAAAACAATTTCTCTTCACAGGAGCAAAAAATGTACAGCAAAAGACAAGGTTTTTAATTTAAAAATAATAATTTCAACATGCTAATCCAGAGCCTTGGCACAGGTATCTTTTCCTGGCTGGCTCCAGCTATCTCCTGGCACAGGTGTTTTCACTTAAAAAGGAGAAGTCAACCTAAAAGTTGTTAAGCAAACTATTGTTACCAATAAATATTTTTAATTTTCAGTTCTTTACTACTACACAACTAGATTCTGGATGCGGCTTTGCTCACCAGTAAAGTATTTTTCAATTATTTAAATTCGTCCAATCATTCCAAATCGGTTCAGTGGTTAAGACGTGAAAGTGTAACAGACAGACCGAGTTACTTTCGCATTTATAATACTATAGTTAGGATTAACATATTTTACTTATATGCATATTACATAATAATTTTTGCATAAATGCATATTGAATAGTTTTTGCTTTAAAGAATTTAAATTAATACTCTTTGGACAGTTTTAAAAAAGCATTTTGCTCCGAGGTCAGTCTACTGTATCAAATTAAAAGTCCTGGTATAACCAATAAAACACACAAACATTATTAATATTTAATAAGGATAAACAATTACTGCAATTTAACATTTTAAAAAGTGGAATAAGTAATTCAAAGAATGAGATAACATTTTCATTTCTTAACAAATGCAAATATCAAGAAGTGTAGCCGTTGTATATCGTCGCAATGTCACACTCACGATGTCAAGCGATAGGAGATGTCATTTTAGTAGTCATCCAAATCTATCGTTGCATTAGTACTGAAAGAGAAAAATTAATTAAGTATCTTCGTTTTCGATTTTGAAATCAATAGCTTTAAGTTTTTTTATGTATACAATATACTAGCAGACCTGGCAACCGTGGTTTTGCCATATAAATAATTTCTAGTGTAAAAAAACGGCCAAGTGCGAGTCGGACCCGCGCACGAAGGGTTCCGTACCATTATCTGTACAACCGGTAAAAACATCGTGTCTGTTGTATGGGAGCCCCCCTTAAATATTTGTTTTATTTTAATTTAATTATTTATTTTTAAAGTGAATATATAACTAAATATTCTGTGAATATTTCAAGCGTCTACCTGTTGCAATTATCAATATCGGGCAAAAACTAGCAAAAAAAACACGTTTGTTGTATAGGAGCCCCTTTAAATATTTATTTTATTCTGTTTTTAGTATTTGTTGTTATAGCGGCAACAGAAACACATCATCTGTGAAAATTTCAACGGTCTAACTATCACGGTTCATGAGATACAGCCTGGTGACAGACGGACCAGAGTCTTAGTAATAGGGTCCCGTTTAACTCTTTGGGTACGGAACCCTAAAAATAGCCTACCAAATACATGCAAAACATTTAATTAATATCGGTCAAGCCGTTTCGGAGGAGTTCGATAACCAACACTGTGACACTTTTATACAACGTGTAACGGAACATTTGGTATGGAGAGATACTCCATACTTAGGGCTGCCATCTGTCCGGGTTTTCCCGGATTTGTCCTAGTTTGGACAGCGTCCAGGGGCGTTTGGGGGATTTTTCCTATAAGCGTTCGGGCAAAACCCGGACACATGTTGGTCTTACGGGCACCAAAAAGCAGGATCTCTGTATTTCATCTTATTGTTTTTGTTACGTTGATTAATTTAAAAGAAAGCCAAAGCATTAATAAACTTCTAACTGTCTACAATGTTACCAGTAAATAAGAACCATAATTAAACAGCATTGTTTTTAGTGTCAAGTACAAAAATGTCTTTTTCTACGGTGTCCGGGGAAAAAGTGCGATTTTACTCAAATGTCCGGGATTTATGAAGTCTTGTCTAGGGCCGGCAATTTTGGTGATGGCAGCCCTATCCATACTAGATGTTCCGTTACGTATAATTTCAGCTCAAAATAAGTGACTCAAGGAATTTGGTATTAATTCTTTCCGATTTTTTTATTGATAAATTAAAAAGACAATTAGTGTCATTGTCAAGTGTCGTGGAAAGTTATTGACTCCTCGTAGCGCTGTGATACGTCTGTTATAATTGGTATTCAAGAAACATATGAAACCGATAATTTGGTATCAAAACACTACAAACTTATTCGGATCGCCTTAGTAAGTTTAATCTGATGCCTTTGCATGTTCGTCGCAAGCAGCAAGATTTAATAAGCCTTCATAAGATCCTACACTCCACACTGGACTCATCCACCCTGCTGTCCTCTATTAATATTAATACTAGGTATACCTCCAGAATGCCAAGAACTTTTTCACTTATGGTATATAGAAATAACACCTCTTATTATAACCCTATCGTTAGAATGTGTCGCCTTTATAATGAAATATCGAAAGATACCAGAATTAGTATTGACATCTTTGATGCTCGTACCACAGCTTTTAAAAGACTTGTAAGTGCTCTTACTCTCTGTTAATGTTTTAATATATATGCTTAACACTGTTTTACACTAATTTAGTTTTTAAATACTTTTTCTGTAACCTAATGCTTGTAGTTAAATTTATATTTCTTTTTTGTTGTTGTTGTCATGTTGTGCGATTACGCTCTGGGTCACAATCAGCCCAAAACATATTATGTGTATTTGTTATAATAAGTGGATTGTAACCTGTTGTAATTGCCTTGAGAATAAATAAATAAATAAATAAATTCTTAGGCTGAATTTACACCGCCGTGGAATGGAATACAATGGAAGCGTCAATTTCGCCTCATGACGCGAGAAGTTGCAGTCGCGCATTCCAGGGAAATTGCGCGACTGTGCCATGAGGGATGTTCAGTTTAGATCTATTAGTTTGGCACCACACTGCTGTGACTGACTCAACCGACTCCCCGTTCGCGCCACTTCCCGCGGATTCCACAGACGACGCCGACAGTAGCTAGGGAAATTCTCGAGAATGCGCGAGGATTCCCCGAAAGACGCGCAACCTTTTTTAGCTCCTATTTAGTTTGTACCTATGTTATACGATTGACAAAGTTCATTATGCTATGCACAATTTCGTTGCAAAAAGTCGCTTCCATTCCATTACACGGCGATGTAAATTGAGACTTAGAGTCACTTCACACACACACACACACGTACCCACGTACACATCTACCCATTAACCAAATGCAAATGCAAAAAGATAGTAGATTCTTGGTTAAAATCACAAAATTATGCGGAGACTGAGAAGCTCGTGGTAGTGTAACACATCCATCACACAGACCAACAAAACTTCGCAACTCACATTCCACATACACCCCTTACACACCACATTTACACTCACCCATACATCCACACTTTCACCTTACATTATATTACTACTTCTAAACACATCCCAATTCTTTGTCTTTTGTTGTTTATTTTTATCTTTTAATTTATTGCTTTTATTCTGTTTAAATTATTTCTTAATTAACTTTTTAAATGGAGCATTATATCATGTTTTTTGTATCCGGAGAAGGGCGTTGTTAACTGCGCTACAGTTTATACTTTTGCAGCTAACATCGTTTGACTTGTATCTAGTTTTGTGTTTTTGTTCCTGAAATAAACTATTTACTATTTTTTTTTTTTTACTATTTTACTATTTTACTTATTTTGAGCTAAAACTGTGCATAGAGACTCCATACCAGATGTATGTTGTCTTCAGTTCTTTTGGATAGATATGGGGTTTCCGTTACACATTGTGTATTAGAAAATTTAGGTGTAAATCTCACGACCTTATTTTGTATACGATGGTCAATTTTTAGATGTCAGCCAAGTACGCAGGAGTTATTAAAATACACAAGCGTGTGCATTAATGCACTGTGTACTCTGGGCTCCTTAATTGACTCTCGTACTACCATGGGTCAACCATTCGACACGATAGTGGACAGGTCAATCGCTGAGCTAAACTCATTGGCAACGATGCACTGGTCGAGTCAAAGCCTTGAACATCGACGACGAGTTGCTAGTCTTTCGGTTTTCTATCGGTTACATTTCGGGGAGTGTTGGAATTACACAATCTTATTCCGCCAAGCCCGTACCATCATCGGACTACAAGATAAACGGCAACGCGCCATCGTTACATGGTGGACATCACACACATACGCACAAAACGTTTTGGGAATACCTTCATTGTGCGTACGGCTAAGGAGTGGAATTTCCTGCGGGACTCTGTGTTTCCAGATAGCTATAACCTGGGAGTCTTTATTTATTTATTTATTTATTTATTTATCTTTGTCTTTGTCTTTAAGTCAAGAGTGAGTAGTTAAGCGCGCTCCATCTTTGAGAACATTATCCCTTTAGACAACCATCAGGTGAGATTGTGGCAAACGCGATCCTAGTAAATATCAAGACAAAGATCGACCCGTTCAGCTGTTCATAACATCGCAACCACTAGACTAAAAAGACTGATAAAGTGACACAAAAATAACACTTACTATACACATAGTCCACGGTAATAGTGGAAGCCAGTTGAACAAGCCTGGCCCAGAGTCAATGGTTGCGACCACACCGCCCCAACCAAATACACCAAAAGCAGCAAAAGACTATTTTCGACCACATCTTGACGAGCGTTGGCAATAAACTAAAGTCGTTTAAAGATTGAACTTCAGGAAAGATGCTGCACAATTTATAGCAAGGTAAATGATAAGAACAAATTAATATATAAGGTCAATGTGGTCAGGTTATTTTGGTACCGGTAAACAGGAAGTATTGTCACTTAAATCCCTAAAGCCCGATTTACACATCAATAAGTACCTGTAGCGAGGTAACTTGCGTCATCGGCGAGTTAAGTTGTTATTGTAGTTTGAACGGCAAAAGCGAATTAAATAGTAAGTTGTTGATTAAGTTGAGTTAAATAGATCGCGATTTTATTTTTCGGCGAGTCCAGTGCGAAGTAGCCCCCTCTCTAGCGTCTCCCGGAACGCTCCAACTTAACTGGCTGGCATGTAGACGGGCGAGTTTAGTACAGTCCATAAATTTGTAGGTTGCGGCCGCGAACACGTGTTATTTTCTTTTCTTCTTCTCGGGCAACTTATGACTACTCACTCGCCTACGTTCGGATGCTACTTACAACTTATTACTTAACTGTCTGAGTTCTTAACTGGCTACTGTACTTATTGAAGTGTAAATTGGGCTTTACACCGATGATTGCTGAACAAATTATTGTTTTTAGATTGATAGGTAGATTAAAGAGCACATTATAAAGCAAAGAAAGTAAGTGAAGATTCCCGCGAAATCGAATAGGAAGCCATTTTAGCTGAGCATAGAAATCGGAAACGTGGTCATATTTGCGCAGGGCCAAATATAAAACTGATACAGAGATATTGAAGTCGTTCTATCTATAACTATCTAAAATACTGCTGTAATTTTTCGTTACTTACTTCAGAAACTAAATATTCGCATCACCTCCACGCGACGGTAGCGAAACGGCGAAGCCATACATACATTTTTACTGATATCTAGAATTTGTGAAGTTAGGGTCGGTAGAGTTAGGCCGTGTAGATTCAGAAGCTTGGCTCTACATGAGATCTGATATCTTTTTCACAGGGCAAACCTTATGTGGTCGTCTTGGTAACATTTTACATGAATTGTTTTTGGTGGGATATTATTTTATTAAATATAATTATTATTCTAAATTTGTTGACATTTAATTGTGACATTTGATAATTTGACATTGTTTTAATTCCTAACTTTGTTTGTTTATTGTGTATTTTAATCTGGATAGTTTGACATTGTTTAATTCCTGATTTTGTATTAGTTGAGCAATTTGTGATTTTTATTAATATTTTAATAACATTATTTACCTGTGTAAGACTTTTGAGCACTTTCATATTTTTATCTGACATTCTGTGTTTACCAAAAGTCACATGAACAAATGATTTATGATTAAACGGTTGACTTTAAGAAAAAACGATTTTAAAAGACCTGTCTCTTTACACCATACACCTATAAATTTGATAAAAAAAGGTTTTAGTTTCATTTCCACGTATGGGAAGCCCCCTTATTTTTATATGTAAATCGAAATGCGGTTCACAGAATACATCTGCCTTCCAAGCTTCACATGTGTACTCTTAATAGTTTCGGAATAAAATGGCTGTGACATACGGATGGACGTACAGATAAACAGACATGACGGTTCCGTTTTTTGCCTTTCGGCTACGGAACCCTAAAACGGATATCTGGTTGGTTTTACTACTAATATAAAGGCAACATACCTACAGATCTTGATAAAAGTCTTACCAAAGTTTAAAAAATATTTAAAACAAATGACTGGCTGGCAAAACTATGGTATCGCATAACCTGTCTTTTTTAACGTCATATATCCAAGTTTTCTATTTTGAAAATAATAAATTCTAGAATGAGGAGAATAAAGTAATTTTATACCAAAACCCCAATCAAATTTCTGGCATCATTATAGCATCATCCTCCGTCGATTAATATTCATAGCGGAAAATCATGGAGGAATGTTTCATAATCAAAATAAATCCACCATATTTATAATTTCTGTCAAAAAACGTCAAGAACTAAGAAATAAATAACTGGAGGCGAGAGTTCGCCGTTCACTAGAATAATAAGGTCACTAGTGATGGGACGTTGTCGGCTTTTTCGGTTTCGGCTTTCGTCTTCTAAGATAAATGTATTTATTTGAAATAATATTTACCACCGAATAAATGGTTTTCAATTTCAATACTCAGGTGCATCCGGTTAGACTGAAAGCAGCAAATGATAATGATAGTCCTCTCATTTATAATCTGTCATTTCACTTCATTTGATGATAATATTTCATCGGTATTGTGGTAAAAATTAATATATTAAAGTTTGATCATGTGTTGATTAAGTGTTGTAAGTAAATATTAATGACACAAGTCTTACTTTAGTTAGTACTTAACCTTTGCTATAAGCTTGAAGGCGCAACACATGAATTTTCTTGTCTATAACGTCGGAATAGAATGACAGCAGGAAAAATGCGAGCTGTCATTCTAGCGGAACGTCAAAGCGGTGGGAGCGAGGCCGCCATCTTGGGGCATTGAGGAAGCGAGAACCGCGAACGCACCACACGCTCGACGGATCGCTAATTACCGACGCAATCTTCAGTTACTTATTAGTCGATTTGTTTCAATATCATCATCAGTGTCGTAACACAGTGCGATTGACTTTTATTTTGTTAATATATTACATTAGATAATTCCAACTTTCAAGTTTAGTTTTGAGACTGTACGTATTTCTGACGCCAGTAAAATATGGAGGATTCCGACTTTGGTCATCCTGAGCTTACAAGCTTTTTTAATACATCATAATCATTATGATAGATATACTCTTTATTATACAACATAACAGCAAACAAATAAGGACATAATAACTAAAAAGGGTTGTGACAAAGGGCTGTCTTATCGCTAAAGGCGATCTTTAATTCTCATATAAGCACATTTCAGTCACTACCACCATTGTTATCTCATAATTATCTCTGAAATTTGGATATGGTTGGAGAAAGGCCTGTCTATCAACGCATCAACCGGTCCTCAGTTTCAGCGGGATCCTGCGGCCCTTACTAGCCACCTTCGTACCGACAATGATCCAGTTGTGAAAAAGAGATAAAGAAAATAAAAATAAAAAAATAAAAGAGATAAAAAATATCAAGTGTTAATTCCGCCAAACTAATGTATGTATTTTATATTATTATGTTCGATTATTATTATTTATGTTGTTTGTACACTGACAGCCCTTAATCTGTCTCCTTTAATTTTTGTCCATCTAAAGGCTATCTGTAAGAGATTTCCCTGTGCGATAAGACCGCTCATTGTACACTAGTTAAATTTTTTGTATCCATAGAAATATTGTGAGGTGTACAATAAAGTATATAATGAATAATAATAAATAAATAAGACTAGATGATCAATCTTGCATGCAGTATGCATCACTTTTGCACCGCGAACATCATCACGACGCGTCAACATCTCTTGAGGATGTTCCGTGGAGGGGCGAAACAAAAAAAAATCTTCTCAAGTGTAATTTCCTTGAATGTGATATGATGTTTACTGCATGTGCATATATTTGCGGGCGGGAGAGCGGTGCTGCATACTGCATGCAAGATTGATAATCTAGTTTTTGTCGGAATTAACACTATTTGGTACGGATTTCCGCAAAGTAACGCCTGATTTCATTCTATATAAAAAGAGATAGCGCTATGCGACTTGTATAACACCATCTACTTCTCTCACCGGAATTTAAATAGCTTTAAGTCGTAGCTGCAGCGCACTTGGTTTTCTTGGTCAGAGTTGCAGGAATGTCAAGGGTTGCGGGAATGTTTTAACGAGATAGCGCGGCCTCAGAACGCAAGAGCAACAGAAAAAATAGGGTGGGTTTTAGTCAGTAGAAGTCTGACCTTTCACTCCACCCAGAGCGGTAGGAGTCATTTGATCATTTTATCACCGAAATACGAGCCTATAGTTGTCTACATTAAATAAAAAAGGATTATCAATGTGGGTGGAATTCACACTACTAGCAATATTTTTAACCCCTTCAACTGAGTTAAATATTATGCTTGTAGCTTGAGTGAGTTCACGCCAATAGTGTAATCGGTGGGGTTTGAACGACACTTTAGTGTCAGACTTTAGTGTCAGCCAATAGTCACACGATAGTCACGTTAGATAATAGTAGTCACGCAAATTAGCCGTATGTTGTACTGGCTCTCATCTTTGGGACAGATCTGGTAAATACCGACTGGACGCGCTTGAGTCTATCGAGAAACGGGCCAAGAGACTCATTGGCAACAATTCACTGGTCGAATCAAAGCTCCAGAGCCTTGAACATCGACGTCGAGCTGTTATCTATCGGTTTTCTACTGGTTACATTTCGGGGAGTGTGCAATGGAATTACACAATCTAATACCGCCAAACCCGTTCCATCATCGGACTACAAGACAAACGGCGATGCGCCATCGCTACATGGTGGACATCTCACACATACGCACAAAACGTTTTGGGAATACTTTTATTTTGCGTACGGCTAAGGAGTTGAATTCCCTGCCAGAGTCTGTGTTTCCTGATCGCTATAACCTGGGAGTCTTTAAGTCAAGAGTGAATAGGTTACTTCTAGGCAAGCGTGCTCCATCTTCGATCACATCATCACTTACCATCAGGTGAGATGGTGGTCAAACGCGAGCCTATACTAGAAAAAAAAAGCCTCGTAGGTTTCACAGTAATAAAACAAATCTAATAATACAGTAACTAATCACTGTTGACCTTTACACAGTGAATGAGTCTGTAAAGTTAGTCCCTTATTAATCAAATCACTCGGATACACGCACTCATTTCACATGTGGTAATTATATCAATGTATTTAGGTTTCCAAACTATTAAGTTCGTTTGTGAAGAGAGAAAGAAGGTTTTACTTAGATCAGGGTTTCTCAAACGAATTGTTCCATGTACCCCTAATAGACTTTCAAGACCACAGCGAACCCCTTAAAGAAATATTGATAGTTTTTTTTTTTAAGAAATATATAAATGTATACTCTTCGCATTTTCCAGGCACCTTAGCCGCCGCCATTACGCAAATTTTATCGTGTACCTCTATGACTCAATGGCGTACCCCCCGCGGTACGCGTACCCCACTTTGAGAAACCCTGACTTAGATAATTTTTTAGAAGTCCTAATATAATTTATAATAACATCATTATTACTCATCATCTGCTTAGCCTTTTTCTAACCATATTGGGGTTGACTTCCAGTCTAACCTATCTGACCTCTACAATCCAGTAACTGAGTAACCAGATGCCCCTTGGTGAGATTGGTCTCTGATTTTCTGGCGTCTGACTACCTACATCAAATATGTACAAATGACAGCCAGGACCCACGGCTTACCGTCCTTTCCGAAGCACGCAGAAATTTTATATCTTAAGATGCTCACCCATCCAGAAATCGACCTTAGCAAATGTTGCTTAACCTCGAAAATTGATCTGTGTGGTTCTTATTACTTAGCCACAAGCAAATCATCTTTTTATCTTGGAAATAAATACGCATGCACGTTGCCTATTCCATTGTTGTCCCCAAAATTACATACATAAACACAAGTGATACACAAACACACACAATACTGAATCATATAACAGAACAAAATGGATTTAGATCCACGTGCTATCTTAGCAGTCGATTAGTTCCTTTCACCAGACGAACATTAGACGAGGAAACGATAGGGAGGACAAACCATTTGCTACCACCACAGAACAGATACGCTCAGAAGGCCAGCTCTAACGAATGGAAAGAACGAATGAATGAAAGGAGTGGAATTCTCTGCCAGATACTCTGTTTTCTGATAGCTATAACCTGGGAGTCTTTAAGTCACGAGTGAACAGGTGAGCGTGCTTCATCTTCGACAACATCATCGCTTACTATCAGGTGAGATGGTGGTTAAACGCGAGCCTTTCATGAATAAACGTTACTCGAACAGGGAGAGTGCACTCTCCACTGGCAATATTCCTTCTGAACACCTTTCAGGAATTACACCAATGGAAAACTTATTACATCTGAAACCAAGAGTCTATTTTCAGTGGGGTGCTTGAATCGAATGGATGATTAATTGTGCATGGACATGTATTTATTACACTTAGTAATACACTCGAGAGCAATGAATCCGGGTCACTTAAAGAATCCTAAAAATCTCGGAAACTAAAAATGCTAAGTTAATGCAATAAATTGTATTTAATAGACAATGTAATACTCCTTAAATGAAGGTATTAAAACTTCTTAGTTATTGTAAAGTTATATCATAAAAAAATCAAATTTGAAAAAGGGCCACTTTCGAAGATGGAACTACGAAACTACAGCATTTGGTTTTGCTTTTGTTTGTAATCTGTCATTTATGTGGGTACATAAACCATGTTGATAGTGCTCTATATTCATTATTCAAGCTGAAATTATGTCGCTTATGCCTGAAGAATGCACCAGAATACTTACAATGCTGGAAACCAGCCGGAGTCAGCGCGATACAGCCAGGACTGTCGGTGTGTCGCTGTCAACAGTACAAAGAGTTCTCCGACGTTACGAAGAAACTGGTTCTAACCTACGCAGACCAGGAACGGGCAGAACGAGGTGTACCACAGCACGAGAAGACGATACTTGGTGAACACCATGCTTCGAAATCGCTTTCTCACAGGAACTGAACTCACCAATCAGTTTCGACGCCTCGGAGGAAGTAACCCAAGTGCATGGACAGTAAGACGTCGGCTTGCTGAATCTAACTTAAAACCCCTTAGACCTGCAAACGGCCCTAAACTGGAGCGTGGGCATCGTATTTCAAGACTAAGATATGCCCAGAGCCACGTACATTGGAGTATTGAAGATTGGTCAAAAGTTATGTTCTCCGACGAATCAAAATTTATGCTCTACAAGCACGATGGAAGACACAGAGTGTATCGAAGACCAGGGGAAAGATTCAAGCAAGCATGCATCGAAGAAAAAGTAGCCTACGGTGGTGGGTCTGTACTTGTGTGGGCCGGAATTTCTTCTGAAAGTCGCACAGAGCTGGTGATCATAGAAAACGGCTCATAAACTAGCATAAGATATGTGGAAGAAATCCTCAATGATCACGTTGGTCCATTTATGGTCAATTTAGGTGAGGATGCTATATTTATGCATGACAATGCCCGACCTCATACAGGTAGGATTGTGAATGACTACCTTCAAGAGATGAACATTACTCGTATGGAGTGGCCAGCGCGCAGCCCGGATATCAACCCGATCGAGCATGCTTGGGACGAGCTAGGCAGATGCGTAAAACAACGAAACCCTCCCCTAATCACGCTTCGTGAGCTCAAAATTGCTCTCACAGAGGAATGGGAGAATATTCCCCAAAATCGTATAAGGAACTTGGTGTACAGCATGCGAAACCGCGTAAACGCAGTAATGGAAGCACGAGGAGGCAATACGAAGTATTAAAATTCAAGAAAATCGTAATAAAGTTCAAAAATTTCATGTTTCCTATTTTTGTTTTAAGGAGAGATCAGCAGTTTTTTTCTTTATGTAATTTTGTGTTAATAAAATGTATGGTGACTCATATTTTTTTTACTTTCATTTAAGGAGTATTACATTGTCTATTAAATACAATTTATTGCATTAACCTAGCATTTTTAGTTTCCGAGATTTTTAGGATTCTTTAAGTGACCCGGATTCATTGCTCTCGAGTGTATTTTTACGTTGTAACTTAATAAAAAATACTATCTATTGTGATTGCTCGCAGACTATGTGGGAAAAGAACATTCTGTCACCGGTATTACAGGCGATTGTGAAACGTCTAAAATTCGTCATTGAATTAACGAGACTGCAAAACTGTTGGAATGTCTAGTGAGGAATTTATTATATTTTGTCGTTTCGGCTGTCCTATTCATTGGCATCGGCATTTTGTCGACAGTTTTTTTATTTTATTTTTTTGGTTGAAAAAATCATCGTATGTCGAAGGGAGTGTCAGACTTCTACTGACTAAAAACCCACCCTGTTCCTTCAGCTACCCTTAAGTTTCGGGGCAGCGGTATCTCGTTAGAACATTTTTGCAACCCCGGCGACAGCTTAAGGTTGTGACTAAGCCCGAAATTTTGACAGCAAATTTTATCAACGTTATAATGTTCAGTAACGTTGCTGGGAGGGGCATTTAGGTAGAGGGGCCTCGTGTTTACCAGTAACTGAGCTGTGAGGGTAACACAAACAGTCGCACCATGAGTCTACATCATAAGTCATCATAAGTCTGACGTCAGTTATTATTCAATTTAATTTATTTTTTATTTAATACCAAAATTATGCATGATTTTGCAAATATTCTAGTAATTTTTTTGTGTAACGTATTTTTTCAGTAGACTTGCACACCATATTTGTACGCCTCCTGGCATAACATAGCGCTCTTTTTATTAATATAACACCTATACATAATTATACCTACTTTACCTATGTTAACAAATAAATAAATTTGATTTGATTTGAAGCGCTGCATCCAGCAAGACTGAAAGCAAGTGCATTTAAAAAGCAAGACAGATGGCTCTCGTTCCTTTTTGTACTTTTTTTGACATCTTTGAGGTTGTCGCCTATTTAACCGGACTTGTTTGTGGCTGCCTTAATTAATTTTTATTAAAGTCACCAGCCAGGTCTTATCAAAAACTTACAGACTAGGCGACTACACGCTAAGGGCCCCTGTGAGGTACGGACCTCGGCTTAGGGCGTCGCAGGAGGTAAGCTGGATCCGATCTCGTTTCTGCACATTGCTCTGAGCTTACCTTCTGCGCTAACCTACATATTCCGTGGCATTCGGCCTTCGGCCTTCATCCCATCCTTAATTGCGTTTTTCCGCAAAATAACTCAGTCGCTAATTGCAAGGCTTTGAAAGTTCATTAGTACGCAAAATGAATTTTTATTTTTCCTTTATTTTTATACATCAGGGTGGTTTATAGGTTTACATTTTTTTAATGTACTGGTGTAGCTTTGGTGATTGGTATTTTAAGTGAGGAATTTCTTTTGATTTCTTTGATTTGGATTTTTTCGCAAGTTTTTTTTTTTTTAATTACTGATGAGCCCACTCTTGACGACGATCTCGCCTGATGGTAAACGATAGATGTGGTCTACGATGTGACGAGCGAGCCCAGAAGTTGCCTATTTACTCGTGCTTTAAAGGCTGAAAGGTCATAAGTAGCAGGGAACACAGAAGCCGGCAGATAATTTCCCTGCTATCTCACCTGGTGGTAAGCTATGATGTAGTGATGATGTGTGTATCATTAACAGTTTAGTATTGGTGAGGGATAAGTATATATAAATCAGACCGGTAAGGACCTTTTAGAGGGCAGTCTACATTAATGACGGCCCGATTGGGTCATAGCCTGCCGGGGTTGCGGTAACGTCCTAACAGGCGTCATACTATGACCCCGGAACGCCAGAGTGACTGAAGAAACAGGGTGGGTTTATAGTTAGTAGAAGTCTGGTAGTCTCTTCTGCTTCGCACATTTAGTATCGTTTATTTTAACAATGATTTTTGACATGCTTCGTATGGATATGTATCCCAATTAAAACTTTGAAATGTAGACTATAGAGTTGTCCAAATAACTACGATTCTACGTTGGTAACAACATAATAAAACGAGCAATATCTATATATATATATATATATATCTAGTATTTCTGGAGCGCAGAGGCCCGATGGACCGATCGCATTGAATTACAACAACTAACTAAGTCACATCTCAAATTATATAGTTAGTGAGTTCTGAGTTCGCTGGGTTGCCATGCTTTAAAAACAATTTTGTAATAAAACCAAGATTTATTTATTGCTAGTTGTAGTTTTATGTGATGAAAGTATATAAGGAGGTTGTAAACTACGGTATGCTTGATAATTATTACTGAGAAAAAAAGAAAAATGTAGTCTGAAAAGTAGATACAATATTGGTTGAAGCCACAACTTCCCACACTAGAATTCTCATTGTTGTGGAATCCTATGGGAGCGTTCCGCTTACAATGTATAGGTAACGTATTATAACACTAGCGACCCGGCCGGGCTTCGCTCGGATAATAGAGTTAATATTTGCTTAGATTGTGAGCAACATCTTCGCTGGATCGATATTTTAACCATTAAATTTCTCATCCGGTAATTTTTATTTTGCGATAACTTATAAGATATTTATTTTATTGATATAGTGTAAACAGCAATTTTGATCTACATTAAATTCTCAACGTATCTTACGTATTCAATTGGATAAGAAATAACACTTACTGTTAAATATAGCTTCGTAAATAACCCATCATTTTATTGTAATGTATAAAACAAAAAAATGGTAATTGTGGGATATCCTTGGGAGATAGATATATGCTATCGTGTACTTTTTTGTAGATCTCTAAAAGAAAAACAATCCCACCATACATTGTTTTGATATAATGCAAAAGGTTTTGGCAGCGTTTTCAACTTGTTGAACTAATATCGTCGTATTTCATCCAATTTACACAAAATCTTAACTTATTATACATTAAAACCTTTCTCAGGAATCACTGTATCACCGCATCAAAATCTGTTGCGTAGTTTTAAAGTTCTAAGCATACATAGGGTTAGACAGACAGCTGATAATTGGCTATAATATCATATGAGTATACATAAATATGGAAAAAATCTTGTGTATCTCTCTTTTAAGTGTCATGTGTGTACATAAATAAATAAATAAGAGTATAATATCTGTATACTAATAAAAATATGATATGATTCTATTCTTATGAAAATATGATATGATTCTGTCGTTGATAAATTTTGAGATTAAGACCTAAATTGAATTCTAAACTATAAATGGTTACTCATCTAAGAACCAACCATAGTAACCGCGGTTTTCTTAGTTTTCTCTTCATCGTTTCTTCCTAAAATTCGGGAAAATATTTTAACATGGCAACTCTGTCACTTAGTGGGCGAAAAGTAGTCAGAAAATAACTCCCCTACTGTAGTTTTATTAGCGAAACGTGTTTATTGGAAGGTGAACGTTGCACACTAGAGAGGGCGGGTAGTCAGCAAGATTTGGAAAGACCACAACATTGGAAGGAATACAAAAATTTACATTATACGCATATTGAGATATTTTCTTTTACGGCCCTGAAGGCTGGACTCTAAAAGCAACGGATAGGAGAAGAATCGACGCTTTCGAGATGTGGTGCAGGCGAAGAATGCTACGCATCTCCTGGACAGCGCGTCGCACTAATTCTCGATCGTTCAGGAGCTCAAGCAAAACACACAACAGCGCCTCTCCACAATATGCCTCCACAGAATACTGCAGTACTTTGGCCATAAAGTACGCTGAAGTACAGAAAATTTGGAAAAGCTCATTGTCAAAGACAATCTAGATGGTAAACGGCCAAGAGGCCGTAGTCCCAAGCGATGGGCTGATCAGGTGTCAAAAGTACTGCAGATGCCGATGTCCCAGACTCTCCATCAAGCTAAAGACCGTGGTAGATGGAGGAGCCTGTTGCAATGTTTCCATCGTAGCCACGATCCGCAGCACTGAAGAACCGACTTGACAATAATATTAACAGGCTTATTCCTAAAATATCTTTCGATATTCTTAGTTTAAATAAATGTTTCAATTGAAATTATTTATTCTAATCTTCTATGGACAATTATTTGAATTAGGAAACGACTAGTCAGTTAAGAGAGGAAAATGGTTCAAAAGTTGTTCAAAATAAGGTTGTGTAAGCGTACCTGTGGAGCTTCTTACCGGTTTTTCTCCACAGAAAGCAACCAATTTAGAACCGTAGGTCTACGTGTAATAAAATATTTTCTAGAGAGATTTTGATTTTGTGGTTTGAGTTTGATGTAACTTGTGGTAACTAGTTTTATAAATGACCATTGCTGTGTCAGTCGAATAAACGAGCTTGAACATGCCGGTTCCATTATTTATATCTCGTCACACCCTGTATACAACAATTAGTGTATATTTTATATTTCTGTAGCACCTACTTACCTCTGCCAGCAACTTTGTCTGCGGAACCAGGATAAAAACAGTCTATGAGTAATTCCCAGTTGTAGTATTAATTGTTTAAATCACTCATACATGACGTCACGGATTTGGAAGAAACTTAGCATACATTATACAGTATACAAGCTGGAATATAAATGTACGTATGTTTGTCTAATGTTCTAAGTCCCCTAGGTGGGGTAGAGGGCGTCTACAGTACTCCGTCATCGCGTTCAGTCTTGGGCTACGCGCTACATCTCGGGCCACGTTAACCTGATTTTTTCAACTCCGCCGCTACCAAACGCTTCAAGCTTTGGACGGCCACGTTTCCGTTTCCCCTGTGAGGTCCACTCTAGACCTTTGATGTGGCTGGTGTCCCTTCAACACCACTTGTGGCGAGCGATCTGCTGTCCGATGTAGAATATCTATATAGAGTGTATAATGTGCACTATTTCCACGCGAGAGTTACAATGAATTGAAATCAAATCAATAAATTGTAAACTTAAATGAAATTGTTCTGTCTGGCCCTTTTACGAATATAATTAGTCTAGATAGGTTCTAAAGCTTTGTTGTCAAGTTAATTCTACATACTCATCCGATGCAACCATCGAAGCATACCGCATGAAATACTCGTACATGTACTATATATCTGAACAGTTGAACATCAAAGTATTCATTACAGCCGCTTGGTAATGAAAACGTATTTACATGGAATACGTGATGCGTATTACAAACAGGATTAATATCACGCTTTGAAGGATAACGGGGTAGGCAGGAGTGTTAATATCGTAGCTATCCTATACTAAACAGAATTTTGAAAGAGATAAAAGAAAAAGACAAAATAAAAGAGATAAAGCTTTTAATACCAAATCAATTAATCGATCTTTTTATTTCTTTTTATTGGGTGCTATATGTTTGAGCCATTTGGGGTTGACACGTAGGGACCATGGGGTCCGAGTGCGCATCGACTCTTTCGTGACATCAGCAAACGTTTAGTCGACTCCACAAGTGACTGGAGGGCTGGCCTTTTCTTTGGACAGAGAATCGGCATTGCCATTCAACGTGGCAATGCGGCCAGTATTCTGGGCACTTTTCCCATTGATAGCGATGTTGATGATTTCGATGCCCTATAATTTCCCTTTTATTTTCGCCTGTATTATATTTGTTTTTATAATTATGTTGTTTACTGTAAATATGATAGTGAAAATACGAAATAAAACCCTTTAAGAACTAGAAAAAAATATATTTCGGTCCATAAAAAGGCTTCAGTATTTTTTTTTGTTGATGATATGCTCACATTTGACCACTACCTCACCTGATAGTAAGCGATGTTCCTTTATTCCTATAGGGCAAAGGGACGACAATCCAACCCGACTGGGCACAGGACCGACGGCTTAAGGCGCTGGCCAAGGCACCAGGGTAACATACCGCCAACTTCCCGACTGAGAAAAGAAAATGCCAGCCACTCTACAACGTGTAACGGAAACCCCATATCTCAAGTTATCCAAAAGGACTGAAGACAACATCTGGTTTAGAGTCTCTATGCACAGTTTCAGCACAAAATAACTGACTTAAAGAATTGATACCAAATTATTGGTTTCATATATTTCTTCAATACCAATCATAACAAACGTGTCACAGCACTACGAGGGTCAATAACTTTCCACGTCACTTGCCAATAACACGATATTCTTTTCGTTCTTCTTAATTTTAAAAATTCAGTCTCTGGTATCAGTGTATTGGAATTTGTAATAAGTTCTACACACGTCGACTTAGGATTACAAAACTCTTACCATATCGTTTGTTATCATCCAAAGAAGCCATGCACTTGGTATGTATATACCCTTTAAATTACACGTTGTACACACTTTTGCCCCACTCAATAAAAGTCATTAACAAGCATGCAATATACAGCATCTTATTGTATATTTATTTCTGATAACTAAACATTTGTCCTGAAACCTGTAAAACAATAATGACATTGATTTATAGGTTAGGTGGTGTAGCTACATAATTGTTAAAATAAATTATTATACATATGATTATACATACTTGTTGCCAAAACCCACGAAGTAAGAAGAGTTTGTAATGAAGACAATGTGTCTTAACATTCATTCAGGTAACAATTTTCACCGCAACATCGTTCACCAAATCACAAACAATAATCGGAATCCGTCATAACTAGCATAAACACAAAGTTAGTGTCACATGAATGAAATTTTCATAGATATCGGAATTCTATATCTATGGATATTTTATTATTGACACTGACAGCTGACTTGAATGCTTCTAAACATTTCGTTACACCAAATTCAGAACTATGATTGTAATAATTTTTTGATTTTCATAATTATTTGCAATTTCGTCTTTAACGATTTAAACAACGAATAAACGTTACGCATAATTATAATCTTGATATAATATTTTATGTGAAATGATATTTGTATGGGTGTGGACTGTATTTATATTTAATTCAATTCGACATACGTCGATAGCTCTTGAAAATAAAACTCAATCTTCAAACACTGATTCGAATCAATTAGTGTATGCCTCATTTTATTTTGGAACAATTTAACTTAAGTATTTCTATACATAATAAAAATATATACAGACGAAAATAAAGATAAATTATAGGGCATCGAAAAATTCGTCAACATCGCTATCAATGGGAAAAGTGCCCAGAACACTGGCCGCATTGCCACGTTGAATGGCAATGCTGATTCTCTGTCCAAAGAAAAGGCCAGCCCTCTGGTCACCTGTGGAGTCGACTAATCGTTTGCCGATGTCACGAAAGAGTCGACGCGCACTCGGACCCCATGGTCCTAACGTTTCAACCCCAAACGGCTCAAACATATAGCACCCAATTAGGTTGTTGTATTTGCGCCGTTTGAGATTTTCTGCACCTGCAGCTGCCGCCCCAGCACAGCCCGCCGTACTGAGAAGATGGGATGGCGCAAGGGTGTCAACACAAGTAGCATCCCACACCAAAGGCCTACCCAACTTCCAAGGCATTATAGTCATCCCGTCTGGTCTCTTCCCATCGTCCCGTGCCAAGCCGTTGGGTTCTAAAACAGATGGTACTCCAGCGGTGACAAGAGCCCGACGAATGATGTCATTTATGCTGGCATGCCGTGCTATCCGATTTATTATATATTTTTAACACTGATTTATTTATATTTTCACAATTTTCACTTATGTCTATTTATACTGTCTATACTAATTTAAAGTTCACTATAAAGTCTTAATTCTTGATTGTTCTTTACACTTTCATAACGTTTCAGTACTTATACACTTTAAACTATTTACTTGAACTACTTATTTCACTATTTACTTTCACTACTTTGAACTACTGATTTCACTGTTTACTTTCAGACTTATTACTTATTTCACTTCAGGTGTTTCTTCTTGTCCGGTTGGTTGGATACTACGATTATTCGATTTTTTTTTTTTTTTTTTTGTGTGTGGCATCTCGCAGGTCAACCTCTGAGGTTGTCGGCTGCTTAACCGGGCTTGCCTGTGGTTGCCTTAATTAATAAATTAATTAAAGCCTCCAGCCAGGGCTTATTAGAAAACTTACAAACTAGGCGACTACACGCTAAGGGCACCCCCTGTGGGGTACGGACCTCGGCTTAGGGCGTCGCAGTGGGAGGGCAGCTAGGGACAGGCTGGATCATATCATTTTTATTATTAATAAAGGAATTTAAAGCTACTGGCTCAGCGTCGCGGGCTGGCTCTGGCAAGGGTCGGGGCGGACTATTACGGGGACGTCGCGGCGGGCCTCGGCGGCGAGGACGGAAGGACGGTCGGTTTTTGTTTTTGTGTGCCACTGTACTTGTTTCCCTACGGCTCTCTTGGAGCAGGGTGATTGCGTCATCGGGAGTGACAAGGGTATGCCTTGGTCGGCGAATCTTAGAGATACGCGAGGGTTCGTATTGGGCGGCCGATACGATAAGGGGATTCCTATGTTGGATTGCAGTATCAAAGAAACGCTTGGAGACACGTTTCATGAACTGCTGGATGGTGGGCATCTTGAGGTCTACGTGAAGAAGCTCATTTCGAACATAAAAGGGGGCTCCCGTGACTCTACGGAGGAATCGGTTTTGAAGGGTCTGCATCTTGTGGAGGAGGTAGGGCTTTGCGTGTGCGAAAACAACGCAGGCGTAGGTCATGATGGGACGGATGACCGCGGTGAAAATACGCAGCTTGCACCTGAGTGATAACTTGCTGCGGGAGCTAAGAATGAAGTGGAGCCTACCTAGAGCGAAAGCGGCGCGCGAACGTGCCTGCTTTATGTGCTCAGCGAAGGAAAGATGTTTATCGAGGACCACGCCTAAGTATTTGGCTTGCTTTTCCCAGGGGATCGGCTTGCCGTACATGGTAATCGGACGGGGGGAGGGTGGGTTTATCCGCGGCTTAGAAAAGAGGACTGCCTGGCTTTTGTCTGGATTGACTTCGATTCTCCATTTCCGGAACCACTTGGCCAGAGTGTTTGCGGAAGTTTGGAGAGTGCGAGCGATGGCATCGGGTTTAAGACCGGTATAATAGATAGCCGTATCGTCGGCAAATAGGGCTAGCTGAGTATTTTTATGCTTGGGGATATCGCTAGTGAATAGCGTGAAAACGAGGGGGGATAGTACGGAGCCTTGAGGAACTCCTGCGCGAATGGGATGCGGGGAGGAAAGCTCCCCCTCAATTCGGTAACGAAAGGTGCGATTCGATAAAAAGTCCCGTAGGATGAGCACGAGACGGTCAGGCACGCCGAGTTGGTATAGCTTATAGATTAAGCCATTGTGCCAGACTTTGTCGAACGCTTTCGCTATGTCGAAGAATAAGGCTCCCGTTATTGCGCCCCGTTGGAAGCCGGCGCTGACGTGTTCTACGATGCGGTGGACTTGTTGGATACATGAGTGTTCGGTTCTAAATCCAAACTGCTCATTGGGTATAAGACTCTTTGCTTCGGCAAAATCTTTGAGCCGCTTATATATAAGCCTTTCATAGATTTTACCAAGGACGTTGAGTAAGCTAATGGGACGGTAGCTAGACGGGTCAGACTTGGGCTTGCCTGGTTTGGGAATACCTATGACGGTGGCCTGTTTCCAGGTTGCGGGGAACATATTATTGCTCAATGCACCATTGAAGATGGCAGTCATTAGCACTATAAGCTGGGCGGGGAAAAGTTTGAAAACCCTATTGGTGATGCCGTCGGAGCCAGGGGCTTTTCGCGGTTGGAGACTTTTAATGATATCCTGGACCTCATCAGGAGTGATGGGGGCCAGTGGATTATCGGGATCTTCGACGGGCGGAAGGGAAGTTCTACGTTCGACTTCGGCGTTCACCATATCGAGGTGGGCTTGGTCTACTGGTTGAGAACTGGGAGTACACTGGGACTCTAGGCTGTCGGCTAGGCATTCTGCTTTTTCAGAGTTATCGAAGGCGACACTCTTATCGGGACGAATGAGAGGAGGCATTGTGGCCTCTTCAGTGGATCGTAACTTCCTCTGAAGCTGCCAGAAGGCAAGATGGGTGGGCTCAAGTTCGCTCAGCATCTTGTCCCAGCTCGCATTACGCTGCTCGGTAATGCGTTTCCTTACAGCACGCTGTAAGTTGCGCATGTGAGCTTTGTTTGCGGCGCAGGGAAAAGCGCTGTACGCACGGATGGCTGCGTTCTTCTCGGTTATCAGATTCCGTACATCGTCCGGGAGTTTCCAGCGGTGGTCTTCCACTACAGGAACTTCCCTTGAACAATCGTTCAGGACGGATTGTACGTGATTTGTAAGCGAGTCGATCGCCGCCGTCGTGTCAGCGACTGAGACTATGTGGTCAGGAATGGTGTCCAATTGAGGCGACGTGGTGGATTTCAGTTTTTCACTTACTTTCCTCCAGTCGGTGATCAATTGGGTCGGAGGAGGTTGGGTAGGATCATGGTTACCCGAGCGGGAACCTAGGTGTAGGATAACGGGACGGTGATCCGAGTTGAGCTCGTGAAGCGCTTCTATGGAGTGTAAACGGAGGTTTACATTCTTTAGGAGCGCCACATCGAGGACATCGGGGTTATGGTTAGGGTCGTGTGGGTAGTGGGTGGGAGTCATCGGAGCGATGACGTCGTAGTTTAGGGTCGCGCCTAGGTTATACACGATTCTGCCTCTGGCATTTGTCGTGTTGCTGTTCCAAGCGGGGTGTTTGGCGCTGAGATCGCCCGCTAGTAAGACGGAGTCACTCAGGCCGAAGAGAGTCGTGAGATCGCTGGTGAGCGCGATAGGATCGTCTGAAGCAAGAGACGCGACCGATGGTGGGGGATGGTAGGCAGAGATGATGGTTATCGGAGGATGACCAGTCATGCCTAGTCGACAGGCAGAGTACTCTAGGTGAGAGAGAGGCGCGGGTGGGGTCAGAGGGATGCAGTATAACTCCTTTCTATAATAAATAAGGGTACCGCCGCCGTGGCAACGTGTTCTGTCATTGCGAACTAGACGGTAATTCGCAATTTTGGGATCAGCGCGGTGGGGTTTCAAAAGGGTCTCCTGTATAAGGAGGACGTCTAATTGGTGGTCGCGGAGGAATTTAGTTATTTCGGCGCGTTGGTTGAAAATGCCATTGGCGTTGAAAAAACCTAATTTGAGGGATCGAGGCCTAGTGTGGTTTGTGCGTTGGGAATCCATTGGATCAGTCCACCGCATCCATCTGGTCGAGACCTAGCACCACATCACTGTGTGTGCTGAATATTTGGCTGTACATTGCCGTCGTAATTTTGCCGTTATTCTGCTGTTCGGCAGCCAGAAGGGCATCGCGGAGAGATCTGGCTTGGCGGGTCATAAATAACCTATAATGGCGCAGTATAGTCTGGGCGCAAGCCTCGCCGTGCACGACGGGTGTGGGATTGGGCGGTTGTTTGACTGCAGGAGCAGCAGTGGTTTGAGGCGCGGGTTTGTGACTGGCTGTAGGCTCTGTAGCCACGGCTATAGGCAGGATCTGCGCTGCGATGGGTATATCCATCAGTGCCTGCAAAGGTTTGGCAGGGGCCAAGGAGGGAAAGGCTTTTTCGTGGTTTAGCCTGTTCCACGGGGACGGTCTCTGAGGAGCGAGACGTTGGGGAATTTGAGAAGAAGGTGCCTCTCTCTGTTGGCGGGCGTTGGTGCGCTTCGCTAATTTAGGAGCGAGTTTGGGGGCTTTGGGACAGCCGCGGTAGTTTGCCGGGTGACCGGTCTGGCCGCAGAGAACGCAGCTGGGTGGTTCCGAACAGAGGGTTCGGTCTTTAGGCCGTGGGCAGTCCGCAGTGCTATGCTCGCCCAGACACTTGACGCATCTGGGAGTCGCATAGCAGTTGCTCTGCGCATGGCCATACAGTTGGCAACGGTGGCATTGTCCCACTGTTGCGGTTTTGTAGGGCTTTTCTATTGAGATACCGGATAGGGAGCAAATAGACTTAATCTTAAATATTGGGTGATGACCTTCGGTTGGTTCACAAATGACAAGAACCATGTCGTACAATTCACCGCCTCTCGCTTTATGTAAGCGATGGACGGCGATCACTGGTATACCTTGATCGGCAAGGTCGTCTTTAATATCCTGTACTAGGATTTCTTTAGGGACACGTTTAATAATAACACGAGTGGGCGTGTCCTCGGGGAAGGAGAAAGTGTGAAAGGAAATATTCCTTTCACGGAGGGCGCGATATAATTCCCTATAGTCGTTCGACGTAGGGACGGTGACCTTAATGCCATTTTGGCAGGCACGGGCGTTTGTGTAGTTGATCTTTCGATCAACACACATCTTAGACACATCAGTCCATTTCCCCTTGTCCTGGATGTAAAAGGGGGGCGGAGGGCGTTGCTTCCTTTGAGTTGAGGAAGTTTGGGCTATCGGGCTGGGGGGACGACTATCCTGCGCGCGAGTGGAGGTCGTTGGGACGGGGCTAGCGGGTCGTACGGGCGTTTGAGTTGGGGACGGGGGCGACGCGGTGGTCTTTTTGGCCTTGCTGGCCTGGAAGGTTTTCCCTTTCTTCCTCTTGCCTCCGGTGACGATTTGAAAGTCGTCTTCGGAGGACGAAGGGCAAGAAGAGGCTTCATCTTGGTCGGAGGGTGGGTTAGATAACGGAGCCGACGTGTCCATATCGTAAAATTCAGGTGCAGCGCACACCTGCGCGGCGTCCATTGTTCTATGAACAATGGGATTAGAGAGTGGGCCGGCAACAATAGCTGGGTCTGGGAATCGAGTGGTCGGTACGTCTTTGTCAGCGGGCGGCGGCGGTAAGGGGCTATTAGTTTCGGAGTTTTTCATTGTTCGATGAACAATGGGGTCCGAAACAATAAACTTTTCGGTGAATGAGCCAACCGGAGGGCCTTGATCCGCGAGCGGGGGAGATAGCGGGCTATCGAGCACGTCGCTAAAATCAGTGACTTTGGCTTTAGTAGCCAGGGAAATATTTCGCTGCAAAGCAGCGAGCTTTCCGCCATATCTGGCGCAAAAGTCGGGGTCCTTTCTTAGCTCGTCCAAGAGGTGCGCCTTTTGCAAGGCGTCCTCCATGACGAGGGATTAAAAAATATCTATCGGGGAATTTTGGAGATTTCTCTCCCGCGGGGGGCCTATTTAAAGCCTAACTGGCCTAGCTCCCCGGATGGATGGGTCCGGGGATGTGTTAGCCTCCCAGTCGGGTGGAGACTGGGAGGTGTGTACCTAATGGTGAGCCCTAAGCTTGTAACCAGTCGCCAGTCTTATTGTGTGAACCGGGCCCTATTGGGTCTAGTGCGAAGGGGTAGACACACCCAACCGACACTAGGTGTGTAGCTGAAAGGGAAACTCAGTAACTAGGTTTGACTAGGAGATCCCCCAAGGCCAAAACCTAGCACTCGACTCCAATTGACTGCTTCACCCTGAAGGGGATCAGCGGGTGCGTCGGGTCAGCACCCCCTTGGTATTGTTGACACCGTGAGGTTTCCAACCAAGAACCACGAAACTGTGGTTTTACCCTGAAGGGGCCAAACCAAATTGTTTTTGACGATACTCTGTTATAGAAACAAAATATCCTTCACTGCCTTGAAAAAGGCGGTTCCGGATCGGGAGTTGTAGTCGGCGACTACGAATGACGTCACGGCGAGCGCGACGAAGCGATGACACAAACACAGAACGATCGGGAGCGCAGAGCGGCACGACCGTCTCGGGCGAGCGTCGGGCGGAGAGTGTGACGATTATTCGAAAAATCCTGCCGTCTTATATCCCTTGGCACGAGGGTCGAACTCGTGTGGGGGTCACGATATGTTTTTGGAAATCTACTAATAGCAAACGAGAATCGCTTGTCGTGACCTTGAAGTTGTTTACGCACAAAACTTTCTCTTTTCCGACAGGTTCCGACCTGTCGGCCTTGGTACATCGAAACATCTAGAAGTTTCTCTTACAATATGTATAATGAATTACAACGATTTTAACGTGTGTTTCATTTACCTACGTACATATTCCTATTTCCTACTTACATATTGACCTAACCTATTCTGATTTTACCTATCGTACTTATATTAAACTTATTCTAATTGTATCTAGCTCGGCGTCCATTACAGCTCTCCCCCCGGCGAAGCTCGCGTAGCCTCTTCTTTCTTCAAAATGACGACGAGCTTGCTCACTGGGCGACGAAAAGTTCCCGTCCTAGTCTTCACCTCGACGATTCTGATGCCTCCATCTGGTCCTTGGTGCGTTTGTTCTACCACGCCCATCGGCCAAACATTACGTGGTAGATTGCTGTCCACGATGAGGACCACGTCGCCGACTTGCACGGGTCGCGCTGCGTTCTTCGGCTCGCCTCGGGGTACCAACAATGGCAGATACTCCCGGACCCATCGTGCCCAGAACTTGTCTGCGAGAGCTTGACTGGCTCGCCATGTTCTTCTATCTGCTTCTTCACAAGGCCCCGTCGTTGGTAGGCCTGTCGAGGACCCAAGCAGGAAGTGGTTGGGTGTAAGCGCTTCTGGATCTTGAGGGTCTACGCTGAAGTGAGTCAAGGGTCGCGCGTTGATTGAAAACTCTGCTTCCACTAGCAATGTTTTCAGCACTTCTTCTGACGGTGCCTTTTCTTTCAGCGCAACGTTGAGAGCGGTTTGCACGGAGCGTATCATTCTTTCCCACGCTCCTCCTTGGTTCGGTGCACCTGGTGGGATAAATCTCCACTCCATGCGGTGGATCAGCCCTATGTCTTTCAAGGCTGGCAACCATTCTGCGTATGCCGTCTTGAGTTCTTGGTCTGCTCCTCTAAAGTTCGTCCCGTTGTCCGAGTACATCACTCGCGGCCATCCTCTTCGCGCAGCCATTCGCCGTAGTGCCATTATCGCTGAATCCGTTGACAGCGATGCAACAAGCTCGATGTGGACAGCTCTGCAGGTGAGGCAGGTAAAGAGTGCGCCCCATCTCTTCTCTCGCCGCCGACCGATCTTCACCATCATTGGTCCGAAATAATCCACCCTACAATTGGTGAACGGGCGATGAAACGGATCGAGGCGGGCTCGTGGCAGGTCTCCGGTGGCTGGTACTTGTGGTGTGGCTCGACGTCTCTGGCAGAGGGCACAGCTTCTTTCTGCAGCGCGCACTGTGGGTCGCAAGTGAATGATCCAATATCGTTGTCGCAGATCGTTGGTCACGCGTTCTCTGTTAGCGTGACCTGCAGCATAATGTTCTCGCATAACTAGAAGCTTCGTTATTTGGTGTCTACCATCCAAAATAATTGGCCGCTTCACTTCCGGGGCTGCGGTAGACGCTTCTATGCGGCCTCTTACTCGCAGGAGGTCGTCTTCTAACACAGGATCTAACTTGTATAGCTTGCTCGTTCTTGGGAGTGACCGAGCTAACTGCATTCTCTTCAGTTCTTCGCCGAAGCTTTCCTGCTGTGCTCGTTGCAGGAGCTCCTTCTCCGCTCGCTCTATATGTCGGAGTTCTAGCCCTGTCGCGGCGTGTCGACACATGTCAATGAAGGCAAGTACTCTGGCCGCGGCTCTCACTAATGTTTCGAATTTTGAAAAACGTGCAGGGTCTGGCAGCCAGCTATCCCGTTGGTTCTCGACGATGTGTAGTACTTCCTTGTCATCGTCTTCTTCTTGCGTCTTCTTCTTAGGCCATTGTTCTTCAGGTAGCTTCAGGAAGGCAGGGCCCTGAAACCACCTATCGCTGGCGTTGATCGGCGCATCGGTGAGTCGGGTGGCCTCGTCAGCTACGTTATGTTCAGTAGGTAGCCAACGCCATTCTTCCTTAGAGGTAAGCTCGGCGATCTCTCCTAGTCGATGCGCAACGAACGGCGTGTAGCGTCGCATGTCATGCTGTATCCAATGCACGACTGTGGAGGAGTCTGTCCAGTACACTGTTCTGCTTACTTCGATTCTATGTTCTTTGCGGACAGTGTCAGCAATCCTCGCTCCTATGACTGCTGCTTGTAGTTCCAGTCTCGGAATTGTTTGTACCCGCCGCGGTGCTACTTTAGCTTTGGCGGCAACCAACACGACATTGACTGTTTCGTCGTAGTTCGTTATTCTCCAGTAGGCTATGGTCGCGTAGGCCTGTCCGCTTGCGTCGCAGAAGATATGCAGTTCGATGTCCAAATACTTCTGTGATGTATAACTTCTGGGCAACCGTAGCTGAGCGATGTCATTTAGTTGAGCGAGCCACGCTGCAAATAGCTCGTTTTCATGATCTGGAATTGGCTCGTCCCATGGAATCTGCAGTCGCCATAAACTTTGCAGAATTATCTTCGCTCTTATGGTGAAGTGGCTCAGCAATCCAAGCGGGTCGTAAATAGACATTACTGCGCTAAGTGCTTCACGCTTGGTAGGCGCGCGTGTTCGTTCTCGTACAGGGGCGGGAACTCGGTTCATGGCTGTGTTGAACCCTAGTTCATCTCGTCCGGCGCTCCAGTATAAACCGAGTATCTTGTTCTCTGGTTTATCTCCCCCCAGTTGTGTAGGCGTAGTGGCGTGCAGCTCCCGGGGTATGTCGCGAAGCACCATCGGATTGTTGGCGCTCCAACCTCGCAGTGTGAACCCGGCGACCGCGTGCAATTCTCTTATTTCTTTCGCTGCCTTCTGGGCTTCATCTAGGTTCTCATAGCTCGATACTAGGTCATCCATGTAATGACTGTTTTTTATATCTTCTAGTGCTCGAGGATATTCTTGCCCATGTATGTCCGCGTTATAATTACGAACATGATGAGCCATGTATGGTGAGAGAGTGATAGGAGTAGGTCTGGGCCGTCTAGTAATTTGTCGTTCAGACATACACCATGACTCTTGGCTGCTGCGTCAAATACCAGTCGTTGTTTGCCGGGCTTGTTTGGGTTCTGCACGGCGAAGTGAGGCAAATACCAGCAGACAGGACTTGCTTCTTCTGTTCCGTCGCATGGCACTGCGTATCCTTTTTCGAATAAATTATTCATCTGTGCGCAGTATTGCTTCGCAAATTCAGGATTAGCATCCATCTTCTGTTCAATTTTCAGTAGTCGACGGAGCGCTGCGTTGTAACTCGGCGGCATATTGACGTCATCATGGCGCCATGGTAGTCCGACTTCATATCCACCGTCGATCTTCTTTGTAGTTCTCTAGACAATAGCCATGGCACGCTGGTTCACGTCGCTTATGCGTGGTTCTCGCGCAACTCCCAGTGCTTCGATTTTAAAGTGAGCTTCGACTAACTCGTGAAGCCGCTGATCTTCATGAAAGTGTTTCTCGTGTTCGTATATGTGAAACACATTGTTCTTCATAGTGAGAGCGTGTCGTGGTGCGGTCCCATGCACTACCCAGCCGAGTTGCGTTCTAGATGCAGCTGGTTCATTAGGGCCGCCGGTCCGGAGCTCTCGAGACACGATGTGCTCCCAGTGGTCTGTCCCCACTAGAAGTCCGGGGCGTGTTGGCTCGTAACATACTTCGTTCTTCGGGAGGTCGCGCAGGTGCTCATACTTCAGCAGTGTTTCAGGAATTGACTGCTGATGAAGCTTCAGATCCTTCATGGTTCGTGCCTGGAGCTTGTGAGTCACGCTGTCCTCGCCCAACCCTCTGACTTTTACTGTGACGATCTTGCTTTCATTTTCTTTTGAAGACATGTTGACCCCACGAATATGCAACCGATGCACTGTCCCTTCAGCACCAATGCTTTCAGCCAGGTCTTCATCAATGAGGGTGATGGTTGCTCCTTCATCGAGTAGTGCGTGCGTCTTAACCTCCCCCCGTGGGCCTGTGATTATTATAGGGCATATCTTCAATAAGACAGTTCTAGTGCCAGCGATTGTTTTGGTAGCCACTGACATGACTGCTTCCTTAGGCTCTTCTGCCTTCTCAGTCGCTGTTTTAATCTCGGGCGACTCTCTCCTTTCCTGGTGTAATGTCGCATGATGAGGCCGGCGACATTGATTGACACCACATAACTTTGCTCTACACTTAATGCGCCTGTGTTTCTTATTAGCACATTTAAAACATATCTTCTTATCTTTCACAAACTCCCATCGCTGGTCCACGGTCATTGACTTGTATTTCGGGCACTGAGTTAGCACATGTTTCTGTTTGCAATTAGGGCACTGATCTTCTTCCTCAGTTTGTTCGACCGTGTTGTATATTGTGTTGGGCTTCTTCTTTATAGTTATAGCAGGCCTGGTTTCTCTTCTTTGACTTGCAGTGGCGGTGCTTGTTGACGGGGCGTATGTGTAGCGTAACGCCCTGTCTGCTTCACGCATTAAGAAACGAGACAACATTACTATCTCTGGCTCCGCTGTTCCCTCGTTATCGCAGGCAAAGTCACACCATCGTGATCGCAGGTGTGGGCACAACTTTTCCAACACTTCCCTTGTGAGCATGGGATTATATAAGTAACCACGTTTGTCTATTGTTTTCAATACGTAGATAATGTTCTGAATTTTAATCGCAAAGTTATTTAAATCACTTGCTGAGGTACCAGGTTTTGGCATTTTCTTTAAATCTTCAAGCGCTTTGTCTATTATCACTTCAGGACGCCCGAAACACTGTTCTAACGTTTTCACTATGACGTCAGGATCTGTAGCCGCGTGTAGTAAGGCTGCTACGGCGTTACGTGCTTTGCCCTTGAGACAACTTCGTAGTCGCTGAAGGTTCTCTGCCGGTGATACACTATACATATTCGTAGTGTCGTTATAAGCCGCTTTAAATGGCAGCCACTCGCTGACAGCGCCAGAAAAAGTAGGCAAGTCTGTGTGCCTAACTCGCGGCCGGGCCATCTTCTCCAGGGTCGCAGCTAGTTCGTCGATGCTGTTTCTGGCTCTCGTTGGCGTCGGCGATCTTCCTCTAGGCACATCAAATTTAATTTGCTTCGGATCTTCCTTATGTTCAGTATGTTTGCCCCCCTCCCCCCGTGAGCTGAGGGGATTGGTGCGCAACCATTGATCGACCTTCTGATGCTGACGTTTGTCTTGAAGTGGATCTTCATGGATGCTCTCTTGGTCGTCTTGTATCGCAGACACCTCAGCAGCCAGCCTTTTCTTCACTAGGTCCGCTTCAAGCTCCAGCTCTTTCCGTCGAATGCTTGCTAGTTTTTCAGCTGCTTCCAATTCAGCCAACCTTAATCTTGTCGTCACGCTGGTAGTCGACCTTATCGATCGCGGCGGTGATCTGACTTGTTGCCGCTCTGATGAAGGCCCAGCAGTGGCGAGATCCGCAATGGTAGTAGGTCCAACCATACTTTCCACCTGAGGTGACGCTGGCGGATCAAGTGATATACGTCGCAGTCGTTCTTGTTCTATACGTTCAGCTTCCCGGCGGCGCACTGACGTACGTAACTCTTCGTCCCTCCGTTCTAGGACACGCCTTTGTTCTTCCATCTCTGCTAAATCACTCTGACTACGTGTGACAACCATCGCGTTCAGTTGACGGCGCACAGTAACTTATTAGTAGAATAAAAGCGCTGAGTTACACAATCGTTACCGGTTAGCACACGGGTTAGTACTTAATTCTCACTGTTTTCAGACTTCTCTTCGTATCTGGCTCACGAACAACTAACTGGATCCGGCTTCTGAAGGACCAAAACTGTATGGGTGTGGACTGTATTTATATTTAATTCAATTCGACATACGTCGATAGCTCTTGAAAATAAAACTCAATCTTCAAACACTGATTTATTTATATCTTCACAATTTTCACTTATGTCTATTTATACTGTCTATACTAATTTAAAGTTCACTATAAAGTCTTAATTCTTGATTGTTCTTTACACTTTCATAACGTTTCAGTACTTATACACTTTAAACTATTTACTTGAACTACTTATTTCACTATTTACTTTCACTACTTTGAACTACTGATTTCACTGTTTACTTTCAGACTTATTACTTATTTCACTTCAGGTGTTTCTTCTTGTCCGGTTGGTTGGATACTACGATTATTCTTTTTTTTTTTTTTTGTGTGTGGCATCTCGCAGGTCAACCTCTAAGGTTGTCGGCTGCTTAACCGGGCTTGCCTGTGGTTGCCTTAATTAATAAATTAATTAAAGCCTCCAGCCAGGGCTTATTAAAAAACTTACAAACTAGGCGACTACACGCTAAGGGCACCCCTGTGGGGTACGGACCTCGGCTTAGGGCGTCGCAGGGGAGGGCAGCTAGGGACAGGCTGGATCATATCATTATTATTATTAATAAGGGAATTTAAAGCTACTGGCTCAGCGTCGCGGGCTGGCTCTGGCAAGGGTCGGGGTGGACTATTACGAGGACGTCGCGGTGGGCCTCGGCGGCGAGGACGGAAGGACGGTCGGTTTTTGTGTTTGTGTGCCACTGTACTTGTTTCCCTACGGCTCTCTTGGAGCAGGGTGATTGCGTCATCGGGAGTGACTAGGGTATGCCTTGGTCGGCGAATCTTAGAGATACGCGAGGGTTCATATTGGGCGGCCGATACGATAAGGGGATTCCTATGTTGGATTGAAGTTTCAAAGAAACGCTTGGAGACGCGTTTCATGAACTGCTGGATGGTGGGCATCTTGAGGTCTACGTGAAGAAGCTCATTTCGAACATAAAAGGGGGCTCCCGTGACTCTACGGAGGAATCGGTTTTGGAGGGTCTGCATCTTATGGAGGAGGTAGGGCTTTGCGTGTGCGAAAACAACGCAGGCGTAGGTCATGATGGGACGGATGACCGCGGTGAAAATACGCAGCTTGCACCTGAGTGATAACTTGCTGCGAGAGCTAAGAATGAAGTGGAGCCTACCTAGAGCGAAAGCGGCGCGCGAACGTGCCTGCTTTATGTGCTCAGCGAAGGAGAGGTGTCTATCGAGGACCACGCCTAAGTATTTGGCTTGCTTTTCCCAAGGGATCGGCTTGCCGTACATGGTAATCGGACGAGGGGAGGGTGGGTTTATCCGCGGTTTAGAAAAGAGGACTGCCTGGCTTTTGTCTGGGTTGACTTCGATTCTCCATTTCCGGAACCACTTGGCCAGAGTGTTTGCGGAAGTTTGGAGAGTGCGAGCGATGGCATCGGGTTTAAGACCGGTATAATAGATAGCCGTATCGTCGGCGAATAAGGCTAGCTGGGTATTTTTATGCTTGGGAATATCACTAGTGAATAGCGTGAAAACGAGGGGGGATAGTACGGAGCCTTGAGGAACTCCTGCGCGAATGGGATGGGGGGAGGAGAGCTCCCCCTCAATTCGATAACGAAAGGTGCGATTCGATAAAAAGTCCCGTAGGATGAGCACGAGACGGTCAGGCACGCTGAGTTGGTATAGCTTATAGATTAAGCCATTGTGCCAGTCTTTGTCGAACGCTTTCGCTATGTCGAAGAATAAGGCTCCCGTTATTGCGCCCCGTTGGAAGCGACGTGGTGGATTTCAGTTTTTCACTTACTTTCCTACAGTCGGTGATTAATTGGGTCGGAGGAGGTACTACGATTATTCGAAAAATCCTGCCGTCTTATATCCCTTGGCACGAGGGTCGAACTCGTGTGGGGGTCACGATATGTTTTTGGAAATCTACTAATAGCAAACGAGAATCGCTTGTCGTGACCTTGAAGTTGTTTACGCACAAAACTTTCTCTTTTCCGACAGGTTCCGACCTGTCGGCCTTGGTACATCGAAACATCTAGAAGTTTCTCTTACAATATGTATAATGAATTACAACGATTTTAACGTGTGTTTCATTTACCTACGTATTTACCTACATATTCCTATTTCCTACTTACATATTGACCTAACCTATTCTGATTTTACCTATCGTACTTATATTAAACTTATTCTAATTGTATCTAGCTCGGCGTCCATTACAATATTTGTTTTACAGTTACAAACTTATTTTTTTTAGTTTTATACATGCGTTTTATGTAACGCAGATGGTTATCAGAAAATAGCTCCCCGGATGGATGGGTCCGGGGATGTGTTAGCCTCCCAGTCGGGTGGAGACTGGGAGGTGTGTACCTAATGGTGAGCCCTAAGCTTGTAACCAGTCGCCAGTCTTATTGTGTGAACCGGGCCCTATTGGGTCTAGTGCGAAGGGGTAGACACACCCAACCGACACTAGGTGTGTAGCTGAAAGGGAAACTCAGTAACTAGGTTTGACTAGGAGATCCCCCAAGGCCAAAACCTAGCACTCGACTCCAATTGACTGCTTCACCCTGAAGGGGATCAGCGGGTGCGTCGGGTCAGCACCCCCTTGGTATTGTTGACACCGTGAGGTTTCCAACCAAGAACCACGAAACTGTGGTTTTACCCTGAAGGGGCCAAACCAAATTGTTTTTGACGATACTCTGTTATAGAAACAAAATATCCTTCACTGCCTTGAAAAAGGCGGTTCCGGATCGGGAGTTGTAGTCGGCGACTACGAATGACGTCACGGCGAGCGCGACGAAGCGATGACACAAACACAGAACGATCGGGAGCGCAGAGCGGCACGACCGTCTCGGGCGAGCGTCGGGCGGAGAGTGTGACGATTATTCGAAAAATCCTGCCGTCTTATATCCCTTGGCACGAGGGTCGAACTCGTGTGGGGGTCACGATATGTTTTTGGAAATCTACTAATAGCAAACGAGAATCGCTTGTCGTGACCTTGAAGTTGTTTACGCACAAAACTTTCTCTTTTCCGACAGGTTCCGACCTGTCGGCCTTGGTACATCGAAACATCTAGAAGTTTCTCTTACAATATGTATAATGAATTACAACGATTTTAACGTGTGTTTCATTTACCTACGTACATATTCCTATTTCCTACTTACATATTGACCTAACCTATTCTGATTTTACCTATCGTACTTATATTAAACTTATTCTAATTGTATCTAGCTCGGCGTCCATTACAATATTTGTTTTACAGTTACAAACTTATTTTTTTTAGTTTTATACATGCGTTTTATGTAACGCAGATGGTTATCAGAAAATAGGAAATGGCAAAAAATAATTGCCGGGATTGAATTCTTTTTTTCATAAAATTGTAAGCTTGTAAAATTGTAAAATTTTAAAGAAAAACAATATCGCTATAGCGACTTTGGATATAACGCCGAGTTCGGGTGTAGCGACTGTTTTAAATGATTTGTAACAAATTCTTAGAAATCCTATGCAGATATTGCGACCGGATTCAGCTGCTATAGATGCAAAGAGCTGTCTTATCTTTTGTTTACATCCACACAGATGATCAGCAACTATGGTGACCTTTACTTTTTGTTTATAGATATTAACTAGGTATGATATTATATACCATAAAAATGTCTATATCTCTTTACCTTTGCTTGTAGCGACTTCCGGATATAACGTCGAAATTACAGTGGTCCCTTCAACGTCATTATATCCAAAATCCACTGTAGCACTTTTTGCTTGACGGGGAAATAGAACTCAAGGCCTCAAACTCAGCAGTCGCGCTTGCAACTGCTAGTCTAAGGAGGTTACTTGGCTGTTGTAAATATAATTCAGCCAAATCCGGTTGACCTATCGTGGACGCAATGCCAGTGTGGAGCCCCTGTACAAGATATGGCACCTCTTGTCATATCCACCGTTCACGGTCACTTGCACCTTGCAGGATCTGAACCAATACAAGATCTGTGCAGGTAGCTGCATATTGGTTCACAGAGGTTTGAGCTTCGACTCAAGAAGAAGCACTGACTACTTACGAAGTTTTTTATTATTGATAATAGGCTCGCGTTTGACCACCATCTCACCTGATGGTATGTGATGATGTGATCGAAGATGGGAGCACGCTTACCTCTAAAAGTAACCTGTAAGTATGTATTTTTTGAACGTACAACGTCCACATCAGGATCAATACATTTTTCAATATACCCTCGCTGATTAATCGATTAGTTCTACAGACAACTTTATTCTATTGTGGAGGAATGGTTTTTGCACGAAAGAGGTTTTCGCAGAAGGTCAAAACTGAGATTTGTTGTATTGATATAAGATACAGAATGGTATCAGGCGTCATCTTGTAGAAAGTCTGTGTCATAATTCGTAAAAATATGGAGAGTGGTCTTGGCTCGATCTTCGAGTTTAAGTAATACTTGGCGAGTTCCGTCCGTGGATCGGCAACAATCTCAACACATCGAGATTTATCCATGCCTCGAAAACCATGTTACATTCAGATTACTTATTTCAGAGATGCATAGTGTTGTACACAATGACGGATTAACCCTTAAACAAATTAAGCAATGGCCTAGGGCATCACGTCTGGGGGGCACCAGAAGAAGCACAAAAAAAAATCCGTCCTTAGGGCATCACGTCACTAAAAACCACACCAAAAAACGTTTCTAGGACTAATTTGAAAATTCGCGCGTTATAAGTAGACAGAGTATTCGAATGCACTGGAATTGCGATCAGCCAATCACAAACCACTCCTTCCCTGCCTGGCGCCCCCGCAAATCTGTGTCAATCAAAGTTTTGTTTTTTGAATAATTTGTGCCAGCCGGCTTCTATGCGTACGTAATAAATTTCAATAAATAAATAAATGATGCTTTGGTTTTTTATTGTTGTCGCACCTACTCCACTTCTAAAGTACGTTACATCTCATCATCTTATTTTAATTAATCATCTTAAAAAACTAATGTTTTTTTTATTGATAATAGGTTCACGTTTGACCACCATCTCACCTGATGGTAAGTGATGATGTTGTCGAAGATGGAGCACGCTTACCTAAAAACCTGTTATTAGGCGGTAAAGGTTTAAAGACCGATTCTAGTTGACATAAGGATAAGGGGGCCCACAGGCATGGATTGCTTAGGGCATCAAGTACAAGTAGTCTTAATCCGTCACTGTGTACAGTATGTTAACTAACAGAGGGCGTTCCCGTTAACCCGCAATAGTATAGCATCTATACATGCTAAAAAAATATTACTATATTTATTTATGAATGCGTACGCGTGTACAGAGTGTTTCTTTTACGTATCAATTTAACATTTTTAGTGAACATTTTAATATAAAAAAGAAACATTTTGTTTTCGAATGGTAAATTTTTTTTAGCGTGTATGTTTGCTTTACTCTTGCGGGTTAACGAGAACGCCCTCTGTTAGTTAACATACTGTATACGTATAATAACTCAATAAGTAGTATTAGTCACAGCAATATACATAAATAATAACTATTTAGTTTTGGAGGTTAGATAGTCAGTTAGTCCATTATAACACTAATATTCACATGATGGCTAGACTTTTTTTTCGGAGGGAAAACCATCCAATGACTTTCTCCTCCCGTTCTGCGTGGAGTGGAATGGAATGTCAGACTTCTGCCGATTAAATATCTGACTTATTCCTTCAATTGCACAAGTACGTTCCGAGGCTGCGGTATCTCGTTGGAAGATTCCCGCAACCCTGGCTGGGAATTGCCCTGTTGGGCCTTAACAATGCTGCTTACTGAACTTTAAGGCGTGCGAGGAAAACCATGCGCCGTCGACCCGGGCCTATTCCTTACCAGACGATGAGTTACCCCTGCCCTGCTCACCGTCCGCAAACTCCGACTCACGGTCCCGGGGCGGCATACGGGCCGACAGTAAACCGTCTCCGGCGTAGTTGAGAACGGCTAAACAGATGTTGGTTGCAGTGGGAATTCTGCAATTGCGTGGAATGTCCAATATAAAAAAACTTCGTCGGCACCGGCTGCATTCAGTTTTCGATGGATTCAATTAAGTCACGTTAGCGTAAGGTAAATAGCGGAGCTTTGGTAGCTTTTTGTGTCAATTTGAAGGACTTTTTTGTGGTCTATGTGAGGCTCAAACCATGTTGAAACTGGTACCTTTGAATATTCACTGTTGCTGAAAAAAATAAGCTTCTATTTACTAGGTATCGAGTCATATGGTACTTAGCCCGTGGTAGCGGCAACTCTATGTACGTAGACGTAGTAGTAGTAGTTGTAGTACGTACAATTAGTATGTAAGTAGACGCGATCAAAAGATGTGCCCGTTTAAGTCACATATTTTGCGTTGTAAACATTTATTATTATTATTGTTAAGACGTTTAATTCAGACTTTGCATCCATATAGTGTTAGTAACAAAAACTTACAATCTAGTGTTAGTACTTAACCTAAATGGTTTTTATATGACTAGACCAATACGAACTGCATGGACTTTAAAAGCTTTTTTTCTATTTTTTTTTATTGTTATAAATACATGTTACATTAGCATCTTAAAAATAAGCCACTGCCCCACAAAACCGTTTACACGGTTTGTCTGTGAGTACAGATATTTAAAGACATAGATATAAATTTCTTATGATATACATCAGCATTACAGAAACATACATCAGCACACTCCTCTCTTTTACTTCCATGTTATGTAATATTGACAGGCCCGTTGGTATAGTGGTCAGTGGCCCTGACTGCTGTGCGCAAGGTCGTGGGTTCGATTCCCACCTAGGACAAATGTTTGTGTGATGAGCACGATCATTTGTTCTTTGTCTGGGTGTAATTTATCTATAATATGTATGTATTTAGAAATATATATGTAAGTTTATCAGTTGTCTAGTACTCATACCACAAGCTCTGCTTGGTTTGGGACTAGATGGCGTTGTGTGAAAATTGTGGAAAAAAATATAAAAAATTTAAATAACATAAAAGTAAAAGAGAGAATAACGTTAGGGGACGCCCGGGCAAGACGAATATGTTAAGGGGCAGTGTAAATAAAACCACTATCTAATAATCATTAGATCTCTTCGTACTTTTAATTTAAACTATGTTTAATCATCTTTGGAAAATAATCATTAGAATTAAAAAACTTAAACAATTTCTATATTAATTTTGAGAATTAACAAAAAGTATCAATTATCCGTTTTGCCCGGTGGGGTCGGGTAAAACGGATACGCGCCAAGGGCAAAAAGGATAAGTAGGATTAGTTTAGATCAGTCTTCGTATTCATCACAGAAGTAGCTGCCAACTCCTACATAAGAAGTGCTGTCTTCACGCGCCCCACTTTTGCACTGATTACACTGAATCCAATCTTCCACTGGTGGTTCAGTGTATTTGTTAGCGCACACTAAACAGTAAAAATCTGGTTTCGGATTTTTCTTTTGTTTCAATACAGGAGGAGGAAGAGGATCTCTTAGTTTTGCTGGAGCCTGCTAAGTCAGAAATCGTGGTCTACGAAGACCACGATATTTGCCTTCTCAAATTTTAAAGCTTGCTCAGCTTTGACAGGAGTAGACGTCAACAGCTCTGATTTCTGCCTCTTGTGTTTGCGGCCTATTTTAGGAGCAACCATAGTTGGAACAGGTCTAATTTGAAATGGCGTAAGACTCGCTGCTGGCGGTGGATGTTTTTCTCCTAGTGAAAGAGCTGATCCTTCTTTCAGTGTATTGGAATCAGGCAAAGGTGTAGTAGACCTTTCAGTCTCTATTTCTGAAATTATAACGGACTGTGTGGAAGATTCAGCTACAGCCACCTCTGCGGTAACAGATGCAATTTCAAGTAGAACCGGGTTAGTCGTTATTCTTGTTGCAGGAGAATCATTTAGAGCACAGTCGGTCATAGTAGATGATGTCCCATTGAAAAGACCTATGGTCATTAACGACCGTGCGTCAAATACAGGATCTTCAGTCGTAGAAGACGGTGTGTCAGGAAATGGACGGTCAGTCATAGTTGACGGAGAGTAATCTTTTTCTCCGAAAACATTGTGATCATAAGGCCAGATTCCCGGTTTTTTAAACCCGTTAACTGCATTCTGAACCGACGCACTTTTGGCATATGCTCCTCCAAATAGTTTTGCCATATCGTACTGGTTTACAATCCGGCCTGGGTGCGTTTTTTGAAATTCTTGTTTAAAATATTTTTTAAGCTGTCCATACACAGCAACATCTAGAGGATAAATTCGGTCAATTGTGTGTAGGGCAAATGACAAAAAGATGATTTGATTTTTTGTTGCAAATTCTAAGGCCGGATAAAACTAATGAGACTCGTGATTATCGAGCAACAGTGACACTTTTCTGGTCTTTCTTGGACGAACCTTCTCAACAAAAAAATGCAACCAATTCAAAAAAGCTTCTCCATGTATCCAACCATTGTCAGTTATGGTGGCTTGTGAGCCTGGTGGGGCATTATCTAGAAGTCATTCTAAAAACCTATGTGAACCTACCCAATTTCTTCGACGTATTACCGGACCGCACATGTCTCTGCAAAGTTGTAAATGGAATTCCAAATTTCTTTGCGGTTGAATTGTTTGTCTATCATCTTTAATAGCTCTTACTGCTCTGAGTAATGTATCTTCAGACCATGCTGCTCGATTAGTTTTGCATTTATAATTAAACACTATTTAAAACAAAAAGCAGCCGTATATTTTTATAATTTCATTAATAATGAATTTAAATATAAGTACCAAAATTTAAGTAAACGGAGATCTGTTTAAAATTAACATTAGTTATCTTAAACCTGTTAAAATATTTCTTACTTAAAAAGAAGATAACGAAATAACTAAACGGGCAAAACGGATACATATCCGTTTTACCCATATCCATTTTGCCCAACGTGCTAATTTTAGAGACAAATCAAGACTTGAAATGTTTTTAATAGGTAAACAAAAAATAAAGATCACAAATATTACTTAAGGCGAGGTTATTCGAAAAAACGTCGTTTTCAATTGTGTTTTATTCGTAGATAACACGGATTTAAATTTTGAAAAAAACATATTACATAATTCATACTTTGATCTTTCTATTTCGGTCATCCGATACACGATTACTTGCATTTCACTGCATCTAATTAAATCGCAAAGACAAGTCTAAATTACGGTCTTATTCTTATTTTATTTAAATTTTATTAAGCTTTGAATAATAAAACTTATACCATAATAAAGGTCGTAAAAAATGACATATATTTCGGTCGTCAAAATGTGAAATTTGAAAATATTTATACCACTAATTTCAAAAATAAGTGTTTTCCTATTATTTTCTTGCGCGCGGCCGCGCGCCCCGCGTCCTTTAGTCCCGAGCGGAACGTGTTGGAGGTCGGACGTATGCCAATTTTTAGCGCACCTGCCACCCCCGCTAAGTTTGGTTCCGTCGTTTGGTGGTCGAGCCAAAAATAATTATAAAATATTAATTCCTATCGTTTAGTTTTAAATAGTTGTAATATAAATTGTTTTTATTAGGTACTTTAGTTATAATTTTGGTCAGTAAAACTAATGGATAAAATTAACAAAAAGAAGTTGTCATCGCTGGCTCTACGAAGGCTGAATAAACAAAAAAAAAATAAGAAGGCTTTGACAATATAAATATTTAGACCTATATAAATATTTTTCTTTACTAACTAGGTTCTTTCTGTATTCTGAGGTACCTAGCTACGTGGACTAGATTTTGAAACCACAAAATAATATGTGTGTAAATAAAAACGCCACGCGCGCAAAAGCTATAATAGTTTCTTTTTCTCGCGGAATAGATTTGCCAACCGCAAAAAGTGTGTGAAACAATTGAATTTGAACCCTATGTCAAAGAGCATAAAGCCGCCGCGTGCACAAATGTTATAATGCTCTTTTCAAATGTCAGACTCAAAGGAAACTTTGACAATATTATTATAGGTATCTATAATTATACAAATTAATATTTTACTTTACTAAGTAGATAAGTACCTACGCGAAATAGATTTATAAACCGCAAATATGTGTGTAAAACAAAAACATTTTTGACTTTCTTTCTCCTATAAAAAAAATGAAAATGTTTCTTATTTTATTCAACAAAATATTTACAAAATTATCTAAATATAATATAAAAGTATTTTCAATAAAAAAGGAATCACAAAAAACATGTGATTAGAGCCTGTGTTTGATCCAGAATACTGACGATTATCAATCCGATTCTTTACTAAACACGCTAATAGAACAACACCCGAGTTGAAATAACTGACCGTATTCGACTGTATTAGGTTTTATTTTCGTAAATGTAATAATGGTTATGGTGGAGTCGATCATTCGTCGCTATGACCACAGTATAAAGATCATACAGTAGGTCGACGCCTTGGATCTTGTGGAAAATGCCGAAATCAACGTCTAGACAGTATCGCAACGGCTGGGGTTGTCACAAGTCAACAATATTTATTACGCGCAGGACACTCGTGCCATAGTGTAGAAATATTCAGCACGCAGACCATTTCCTACGAAAATATAATTTATTATTTTCGGTAAACTTTATAACTCTCTGTCTTCGGTGTTCGTATCATCTTTACGCTGATGATCTGCAGTTGTATGCATCTACGCGGGTGGAAAGTTTGTCAGACGCTATAGGAGATGTAAACCGAGATTTAGATGCTATCAAAAAATACTAATATATTAGTAATTGACAATTTTTAAATTTATTTTTATTCATTATTTTGGAGTATTTTCTACAATTATTTTTGACTCGCTGAGTACTGAGTTTGGCGAGAATCAAAGACTATTTAAAACTGGCGAGAATATATTATGTACCTTTTGTGAAATATAATAATAATTAATGTAACGTTATTCTCTCTTTTACTTTTATGTTATTTAAATTTTTTATATTTTTTTCCACAATTTTCACAGAACGCCATCTAGTCCCAAACCAAGCAGAGCTTGTGGTATGAGTACTAGACAACTGATAAACTTACATATATATTTCTAAATACATACATATTATAGATAAATATACCACTTCTTGAGTGCTTTTGCAAATTTACTCTTTTAGCCTTGTTGAACATCGGCGACGAGTTGCTAGTCTATCGGTTTTCTATCGGTTACATTTCGGGGAGTGTGCGATGGAATTACACAATCTAAATCCGCCAAGCCCGTTCCATCATCGGACTACAAGACAAACGGCGATGCGCCATCGTTACATGGTGTGCATCCCACCCACACGCACAAAACGTTTTGGGAATACCTTCATTGTGCGTACGGCTAAGGAGTGGAATTCCCTGCCGGAGTCTGTGTTTCCCGATAGCTATAACCTAGGGGTCTTTAAGTCAAGAGTGAATAGGTTGCTTTTAGGTAAGCGTGCTCCATCTTCGGCCACATCATCACTTACCATCAGGTGAGATGGTGATCAAACGCGAGCCTGTTTACAATAAAAAAAATAAGATATCTGCAGGCAATGTATTGAGTAAGTAAGGTACTCGCTTATCTATTGTTCTATCACCAAAGTAATTATTTACTCTAGGTACATTAAATTTACCTGCAGATCCTGTCCTCGTTGCGTGGTAACTAGCGAGTGATGCTCCCAACTGCTATGACTGTCTACCAGGAGAACTTGTTTCGGTGTTTCTTCTCAGAGTAGTCAATTAGTTAGGAAACACTGATCTCGTCTAGCTAAACTTAAAACTCAGAAAACATGACATATAAAAGTGTTATTTATAATCAACTAGCTGTGCCCGCGACTTCGTCCGCGCGGAATAGTGACTTCCGGCAGCATTTTTAATTTTTCAGACTAATTATTTTGAAAATAAAACTTATACATAAATAAGCTATTTACAATATTTTACTGCTAATATCTTTTTTAAGTACTTTTTTCTAATCATAAGTTTAAAAAGTATTTTCAAGCTTCTAGCTTTAAAAATGACGTAATTTCCATACAAACTTTCATTCCCTTTTTTTTTTTTTTTTTTGTTGCGAGGTGGTAATCCTCATGGATGTCCTCCGCCCTGGGGCGGGCGAAGGGGTCTGTCAGACTCCAACTGACTAAAACCACCCCGTGTTCCTTCGTACACATGCGCCGGGGGCTGCGGGAACGCATAGGTATTCAACATCGCGGCCCCCGACTAGTGCCGGCCCGCCTCTGCAGGCCCCATCTTTTAAATATTGGCTCCCCTGTAACTTCTGAGAAGGGCGCGCGTGGAACAAAACGCGCCACCACCTCGGGTCTCGTGTTATAGGGGACGGTGGGTATCCCCAAGCCCATCGTCCCTGGACCCATTCAGGGGGGCCGCCAGAGGGCATTGTCTGCCCTCTGTCGACGCCCGGTGCGCCTTCTGCGGGCCGGGAGAGCACTCGAGATCTCCCTCTCCCTTTCCGCAGCCTCCTTCTGCGACATGACAACTTCGCAGAAGGAGATCACCGCGTCCCAAGACGCTGCGCCGCTGGCCATGGAACGAATCACAGCCGGCAGCGACAGGTCGTTTCCCACTTCTGAAACCCCTTACAGCCCCTTTTTCGCATTAAAAAGCAGCCTCCTTTCTCAGGCTCTAGACTATGTCCGTGCCAAATTTCATTTAAATCGGTTTAGTAGTTTAGGCGTGATTGCGTAACACACAGACAGACAGAGTTACTTTCGCATTTGTAATATTAGTAAGGATTTAAAAAAATAATATTTGTTTAAATTTTATATGGGATATTTTGTTGTTGAACTAGAATCATGAAAATATTCTGTCTCCGTTATCCAGACCATCATTATCATCTGGTTAGTCTTTTCCCAACTACCAGTCCAACTAGATGCAGCTGAGTACTAGTGTCTTACCTGGAGCGTCTGCCTATCTGACCTCCACAACACAGTAACTGGGTAACACGATACCGCTTGGCTACCAGTGTCAGATTTTCTGGTATCTGACTGTCAAGGGAGATAGATAGATAGATAGAATATACTTTATTGTACACAATCTAATTGGTTGCTATATGTTTGAGCCGTTTGGGGTTGAAACGTTGGGACCATGGGGTCCGAGTGCGCTTCGACTCTTTCGTGACATCAGCAAACGTTTAGTTGACTCCACAAGTGACCAGAGGGCTGGCCTTTTCTTTGGACAGAGCAACGATGCTGATCAGCATTGCCATTCAACGTGGCAATGCGGCCAGTGTTCTGGGCACTTTTCCCATTGATAGCGATGTTGATGAATTTTTTGATGCCCTATAATTTCCCTTTTATTTTCGCCTGTATTATATTTGTTTTTATAATTATGTATATTAATGTAATAAAACATTGTACACAATAATTGAATCACACTTAAATAACAATATTGTAAATAAAATTGGTTACAATGGCGGTCTTATCGCTGAGAGCGATATCTTCCAGACAACCTTTGGAAGGACTTTTTTTATTGAAATTGATAATCGGCTCGCGTTTGACCACCATCTCACCTGATGGTAAGTGATGATGTGGTCGAAGATGAAGCACGCTTACTTAAAAGTAACCTATTCACTCTTGACTTAAAGACCCCTAGGTTATAGCGAGCTTTAATTAAAATGGGGAGGGCTATATTAGTGTACTACTGTACAAATATTCGTCAATAACGGAAAAACTAATAAATAAATATATATGATAGACTGAACTATCGCCCAACTTAAATCGCTAGTGCGCGCAGGCTTGCCATGACGTGTCATTGCTTGGATCACATCATCGCTCCTCCCGTTCCCCCGCTTTACCCACCGCGTGTATTTATGTCGCTCAAACTCCATTCAAGTCAATCTTATCGTAATAACTTTTAAATTATGCCTTCTTGAAGGCATAATTTAAAAGTTATTACTTAGTTATTACTTACTTATTACTTAGTGTAAAAGACAAAGTTTACCTACAATAAATACTTAGAGCGACAAATGTATCGATTTTGATAATTATTCTAAAATGTAACCTATTCACTCTTGACTTAAAGACCCCTAGGTTGTAGCGAGCTTTAATTAAAATGGGGAGGGCTATATTAGTGTACTACTGTACAAATATTCGTCAACTAGCTTTTGCCCGCGACTTGGTCCGCGTGGAATAGTTACTTTGGGCTAACGTTAAATTTAACCCCGATTTTGAAGCATTCTTCATTGGCGCTCCGCTCCTATTGGCCTTAGCGTAATGATACAATATAGCTGTGCCCGCGACTCCGTCAGCGTAAGTTAATGTATTGGTAATATTGTTTAGATCACGTTCACATGAGGCTTAAGTACCTAGAGAACGCTTCGACCGCGAGACGCGTCGAGCGCGGCGACTGATTCTCAAAAATAATCCTTATAGCATGATTCAGTATTCACGCGCGATGGCTTATTATTATAAGCGTATTTCATGTATAACTTTGGTGTTTCTATACCGATTTATATGATTCTTTTTACGGTTTCGTAGCCGAATGGCAAAAAACGGAATCTTTATAGTTTCGACATGTCTGTCCGTCTGTCTGTCTGTCTGTCTGTCCGTCCGTCCGTCCGTCTGTCACAGCAATTTTATTCCGAAACTATTAGGACTATACATGTGAAACTTGATAAGTAGATGTATTCTGTGAACCGCTTTCCGATTTTGAGAAAACAATTAAAAAATATTTAAAATAAAGGGGGGCCCATACATGGAACTAAACCTGAAAATATTTTTTTTCATGAAATCGATGCATGTGTGGTACTATAGACAGTTCTTTAAAAACGACATCGGGGTTTCTAAAATCACTTTTCCATAAAGTCAATCGTTTAAAAGATATAAGCTTCCAAAGTGGTAAAATGTGTGTGTGGCGGACACAACCTCTAACTTCTATAATAATGGAGTGAAAAATTAAAAAAAAACATATGTCTGTAGATCTTAATATAAACTTTCAACCAAAATTAGTTTGAAAGAAATCAGTTCAGCAGTTTTTGATATACAGCATATTTTCTAAAACCGCAAATATAACTTTGTAATTCATACAAACACTATGAAAAACAAATTTATTCGGCGCAGTTGTAAAAAATGTAAAAAAGCCAGTTTTAAGAAATTTGTAAGGTTTTTTTTTTTAAAACAAATTTATTTGGCGCAGTTGTAAAAAATGTAAATAAGCTAGTTTTAAGAAATTTGTAAGGTTTTTTTTTCGTCAAATAAATTTGCATATTATATTATAGTTACTACGGAAACCTTCATGGGCGAGTATGACTCGCACTTGGCCAATTTTTTTATGGAATAGTTCATAATGTTAACTTTTTCAATTAGGGGTGACTGAGAGTGTTATAAACGTAAGAGTAGACAAATATTATAATCAGAAAGCTTCGAACTGCTAAGTTATCGGGAATTACACGTGTTATTGTGAGTCAACCATAAAAGTTAGACATATGCTGTCGTGGGATATTTTTTATATAATTTTAAGGAGAACATTGCCGTCATGAAATGATTTGTGTAGCTTTAACCATTAAGGTTGCACACGCGACGGAAGCTTAAAAAATGGATTAACTTCTCCCGTTTTCCCAACATTTCCCTTCACTGCTCTGCTCCTATTGATTGTAGCGTGATGAAAAGTATACTATAACCCGCTCAGGAGTATGAAAAATAATTGTACCAAGTTTCGTTAAAATCCGTCGAGTAGTTTTTGTTTCTATAACGGTAATACAGACAGACAGACAGACAGACAGACAGACAGACAAAAATTTAACTGATTGCATTTTTGGCATGAGTATCGATCCTTAATCACCCCCTGATAGTTATTTTGGAAATATATTTCATGTACAGAATTGACCTCTCTACAGATTTATTATAAGTATAGATAACGGAAAAACTAATAAATAAATATATATGAATACAATACATAAGTACATAAAATAAATAAATAAATAATGTGTTCTTTAACATCGTGTGGAGAAAAACAAAGGAATAATCATAAGTTTGAAATAAAATGACCGGCAACCGAGCTTTTAAAAACAGCGAGTACAAATGACAGCTGGGACTAACTATTGAACGTACTTTCCAAAGCACGGAGGAATCTGGATATGTGAAGATATTTAAGGTTACCCATCCACAGACTTAACCTTGAAGATAGAGCCCTGAGTATACGGCGGGTCGTGTTCCTCATGCGCAACTGAGAGCCGTCAGCATTAATTACGTGGTTCGATAGTGCCATAATTGCGTGCCGGGTTTGCAGGAATGTTCTAACCAGATTTAAGTTCTTTGAATAGAGTGTTTAAGTTCTTTGACTAGAGTATTTAAGTTCTTTGATTAGAGTATTTAAGTTCTTTGACTAGAGTATTTATGTTCTTTGACTAGAGTGTTTAAGTTCTTTGATTAGAGTATTTAAGTTCATTGAAAAATATTGTTTCGTATTTTTCTCGATAACTTTTTTTAATAGTTTCGGATTAACCGTAAGTATTTATAGTATACTAGCTTTAGCCCGCGGCTTCGCTAGTGTGGAATTTGGTCTGCCACATAAAGTTTCGTTACAAATCATTTTAAATAATTTAATTTTTTTTAACTATAAGTTCTACTCCGTATCCGAAATTTCAGATGTCTAACTTCAAAACTGATGGATTCCATAGAATGTTTTAACCCCTATTATATTAAGGAGGAAACCCTTGGAGGTGGAATTATCGAAATTCCTTTCTTAGTGCTCATTTAAGCTCAGTAGTTTTGGTTGTGTGTCGACCGCTGGGTGTAGTAAATGAAGTTACAGTTTTATTAAACTTCGCCTGTGTGGTGTGTTGATAAAAAGTAAGTAGCCTATGTCCTTCCCCAGGCTTGAGGTTATCCATATCCATCACAAACGGATCAGTACAGCCATGATACATACATACAATGACACTAATTAACCTACGGGACCAACAGAGGTTACTTTCGTTTATTGTTCGTATCAGTACAGGATTAGTATGTAATGTTATTGAATTTATTGAAATGAATTACTTCGTACGGCAGCAGCGAGCAAAACTGAAAGGATTACAATAATTTAAGATAATTTATCAATGTCTTTTTAGTTATTTGTTTTTAGTTTTGACGGTCCTACTTACCTACTCAATATACTCCTGTAAACTATGTTACTTGATTTGTTTCATTAAGCACAATATGTAGATTTTGCGAGTAAGAAACACGTGAGCAAGCTACTTAGAGCTGGCCGAGGGAAAAATAAGACGTGCCTAAATGTATCCCTGCTACCTTTAAAGTTTGCCCTTGCGATTTATTGATGGTCAATGAAAATACCACTTTAAGTGGGAAATGCATACGTTAGAAATTAAAAGGTAAGTTATTGGGTATTATTGGGATGCGTGGTATAAGCACATTGTCACCCTTAGCTATTGACTTGATCCAAACAATATCCTTATTTAAGTATATAACTAAAACTACAATCCTATAATTAAACAAACAATAAAAAAAAAACAATTCTTTGTTTCTACTAAAAATACACTAATTAAAGAAATAATTATGCCTATTGTATGAATTAATAAATCGCTTCGAAAATCGAATTTGCTGTAGAGAAAATACGCATAATGAACGCAACCGTCAACGACGTCTGCGCACTTAGAGCCTGCGCGCACTAGCGATTTAAGTTGGCCGATAGTTTGATCTGTCAGAGGATCAGTATAGAGTTATATGGCAGTGTGCGCACTTGACAATGAACAGTTGTACGACCGAACTATCGAATCCGACTGCCCGATCCCTATTCGATCAAACTATCGAACGACTATCGGCCGATTGCATATGTGCATGAAGTTGTTTGCGAGTGCGCGCATTACATTCAACTATACTGTCGATCGACTATCGACCGATCGCACAGTCAGTATGACGCAGTATGTGTGTGCGCGCACTTGTCAGGCGATTTTTCAGTCTGTCTGCTCGACTACAAATGGACTGTGTCGGCCGAATTCAACCGAATAGTGCGCGCACCGCCACAAGACTAAACTATCGAGCGACAGTTTGAGCATAATCGTTGTACGATTGCGACTTAACTATCGCCCAACTTAAATCGCTAGTGCGCGCAGGCTCGCCATGACGTGTCATTGCTTGGATCACATCATCGCTCCTCCCGTTCCCCCGCTTTACCCACCGCGTGTATTTATGTCGCTCAAACTCCATTCAAGTCAATCTTATCGTAATAACTTTTAAATTATGCCTTCAAATTACTTAGTGTAAAAGACAAAGTTTACCTACAATAAATACTTAGAGCGACAAATGTATCGATTTTGATAATTATTCTAAAATGTTCATTGTAAAAAAGGCTCCAATTTAATTGTATTTATGATTCACTATTTTGGTCATTGTGGCTTCCGCATAAAAGGTAGCATATGCTGTCGCGGACTTTTATTTAGAACTATTTAAGACAAACAATTATACGGTACATAATATTTGTGTATCTCCAACGATTTTAGCAGCGCACGCAAATATAGCTCTCAGAGGGCAGAATTTATTCTGATTTACTTGATATTTATCGTTATATTATGACCAAATTACAAAAAAAAAAACATAATAAATTGTAGCCTATGTATTATTCTGATGTATAACCTATATTACTGTAAAATTTCATTCAAATCCGTTTAGTAGTTTTTGCGTGAAAGAGTAACAAACATACATCCATCCATCCATCGATCCATCCATCCTCACAAACATTCGCATTTATAATATTAGTAAGATAAAAATCGTAAAACGGTTCACAAATTACTTCTATCTACCAAGTTTCAACTCTGTTGTCTTAATTGTTTCCGAATAAAGTGGTTGTGACATACGGACGGACAGACAGACAGATATGACGAATTTATAAGGGTCCCGTTGTTTGCCATTCGGCTACGGAACGCTAAACATGAGCAAGACTGACAGCGTTTATGCAAATAACAATACACAATTATTTTGTGATATTACTGTTATGAATGACGTAGGAGCTTTTGCTAAATAATAACAGCCTAATGGGTCGATCTTCAAGGATAAGGAACACTTAGCGAGGTCGGTGCACGGATGGCTGACTTTTTAAAATCGTTCCAGTAATTAGTTCAAGCGTATGTTATATGCGTACCATTCGCGTAATGCATGTTTATACTCTTGATAACTTCGAAATTAAGTGTCCAAATCGTATAAATTAAAAAAGATTTTGCTGCTACATAAATAATTAAATACCCTTGATGATAAAACTATTTATATGGATAAGAATTAATATTGCGATACGTATTCAACTTTTGTTTCTACCAGCGATCTATTTAAATTTTACAACAACAAAGTTGCTATTGTGACTTAACTATGATAGTTAGATATAATCCCTCGTGGAATTTTTTGTAAGTAATAATGAGAATCATATAGCACATTATTTTTATATAGCATCAATAGTGGCTTACTTAGCTTTAAAATTTACGGGTTTCTAATACAAAGTTTTCATCCCCAATTTAACTCTCTTCTGGGATGATTTTTCAAAAACGTTGATACATGTAATCATTCATTACCAACCAAAAGACTAAATACCTACAGATTTTCATGGTTTGAATTTGAACTACAAAACGAACAGGTTTCCCATTCATAATTTCAGTCCCTATTTTACGCCCTCAGGGGCTGATTTTCCAAAAACACTGAAACATGATTTTTATTTTTAACCAGACTGATAACCACAAATTTTCATGGTTTAAACTACAAAAATGATCATTTTCCATGCTAACTTTCATCCCCTATTTATCCTACTTAAAGGTTGAATTTCAAAAAATCCTTCCTTATTCCTTGTCCACATTATAAAAGGTACCTCTGTGCAAAATTTCAGGATTCTAGGTCTAAGGGTTTGGGCTGGGCGTTGATGAGTCAGTCAGTCAGTCAGGACTTTTCGTTTTATTTATATATAGACTAGCTTTTGCCCGCGACTTCGTCCGCGTGGAATAGTTACTTTGGGCTAACGTTAAATTTAACCCCGATTTTGAAGCATTCTTCATTGGCGCTCCGCTCCTATTGGCCTTAGCGTAATGATACAATATAGCTGTGCCCGCGACTCCGTCAGCGTAAGTTAATGTATTGGTAATATTGTTTAGATCACGTTCACATGAGGCTTAAGTACCTAGAGAACGCTTCGACCGCGAGACGCGTCGAGCGCGGCGACCGATTCTCAAAAATAATCCTTATAGCATGATTCAGTATTCACGCGCGATGGCTTATTATTATAAGCGTATTTCATGTATAACTTTGGTGTTTCTATACCGATTTATATGATTCTTTTTACGGTTTCGTAGCCGAATGGCAAAAAACGGAATCTTTATAGTTTCGACATGTCTGTCCGTCTGTCTGTCTGTCTGTCTGTCCGGCCGTCCGTCTGTCACAGCAATTTTATTCCGAAACTATTAGGACTATACATGTGAAACTTGATAGGTAGATGTATTCTGTGAACCGCTTTCCGATTTTGAGAAAAAAATTAAAAAATATTTAAAATAAAGGGGGTCTCCCCTTACATGGAACTAAACCTGAAAATATTTTTTTTCATGAAATCGATGCATGTGTGGTATCTATAGACAGTTCTTTAAAAACGACATCGGGGTTTCTAAAACCACTTTTCCATAAAGTCAATCGTTTAAAAGATATAAACTTCCAAAGTGGTAAAATGTGTGTGTGGCGGACACAACCTCTAACTTCTATAATAATGGAGTGAAAAATCTAAAAAAATATATGTCTGTAGATCGTAATATAAACTTTCAACCAAAATTAGTTTGAACGAAATCAGTTCAGCAGTTTTTGAGATACAGCATATTTTCTAAAACCGCAAATATAACTTTGTAATTCATACAAACACTATGAAAAACAAATTTATTCGGCGCAGTTGTAAAAAATGTAAAAAAGCCAGTTTTAAGAAATTTGTAAGGTTTTTTTTTTCAAAACAAATTTATTTGGCGCAGTTGTAAAAAATGTAAATAAGCTAGTTTTAAGAAATTTGTAAGGTTTTTTTTTCGTCAAATAAATTTGCATATTATATTATAGTTACTACGGAACCCTTCATGGGCGAGTCTGACTCGCACTTGGCCAATTTTTTTATGGAATAGTTAATAATGTTAACTTTTTCAATTACGGGTGACTGAGAGTGTTATAAACGTAAGAGTAGACAAATATTATAATCAGAAAGCTTCGAACTGCTAAGCTATCGGGAGTTACACGTGTTATTGTGAGTCAACCATAAAAGTTAGACATAATTATGCTGTCGTGGGATATTTTTTATATAATTTTAAGGAGAACATTTCCGTCATGAAATGATTTGTGTAGCTTTAACCATTAAGGTTGCACACGCGACGGAAGCTTAAAAAATGGAGTAACTTCTCCCGTTTTCCCAACATTTCCTTTCACTGCTCTGCTCCTATTGATTGTAGCGTGATGAAAAGTATACTATAACCCGCTCAGGAGTATGAAAAATAATTGTACCAAGTTTCGTTAAAATCCGTCGAGTAGTTTTTGTTTCTATAACGGTTATACAGACAGACAGACAGACAGACAGACAGACAAAAATTTAACTGATTGCATTTTTGGCATGAGTATCGATCCTTAATCACCCCCTGATAGTTATTTTGGAAATATATTTCATGTACAGAATTGACCTCTCTACAGATTTATTATAAGTATAGATGATGACGTGATTTAATTTAATCAACATTGTATAATGTATCTACACATAAACAATGACATTTTGAAGTACACTAATGTTATATTTGATCAGGATGTGTCATTAAATCTTGTTTGCGTGTACATTTCCTTATTACGAGCATTTATTAGCATGTGTTTATGTGTCCTCACGACTCTTTGCATATGCTGTACTTGGTACGTTCAGATATAATGTTTTTGTAGAGTTAGGTTACGTGTTGTTTAATAATAAAAACCACACGGGTCGATCTTAGGTTAAGCAACTTTTAATGAGGTCATTTCTTGGATGGGTGAGCATCTTAATATAGTGAGATTCTTCTGTGCCTCGGGAAACACGTTATGCTGTTGGTCGCGGCTGTTATTTGTACATATTTGACAGTCGTTAAGGGTAGGAGAAAGAAAATCTGACAGCAGTCTTGCCAAGGAGTACCATGTTATCCAGCTATTGGGTTCTGTAGGTCGGATACGAAGTCACTCCATGTTAAACACTAGTACTCAGTTCTATCCGTTTAGACTACAAGTCAACCTCAATTTAGCTGGAAAAATGTCTAAGCAGTATGACGTATATAGGTCTGCGCTCTTCCAATAATCTTCTCTTTCTCTGTCAGTCTCATACTTCTGATTTTATTCATTATTCCTTCTATATACAGTCTATTCTTCTGTGGAATGCACTACCTCCCGATATCAGGACGGCCACCAGTCAATATGCGTTTAAGAGAAAGTTGCGGGATTCTTTTTAAAACACAATGTCTATCAACGATATAATAACTATAGATGCGTTGTCCACGCTCTGAAATGGCAAGTTGAAATCAAGGTAAGTGCCTCGTGTCTGTTTAGTTACGCACGAACCTGTGTCGCGAACGCGACACTACACATCTTAAGAAAAAATGTGTTTTTATACATACATGTTTTTTTCCTAATTTTCTTCTTAAAAGAAAATTAGGAAAAAAAACATGCCTTTGTATGTTTTCAAACGTTGTACTAATTATACTGCTTCCGTGAGAGGCCAAAATGTGTCATTTCATAGGTAAATATCAACAGAAATACATTTTTTATTTTTATTTTTCAACACGGCTCATGGCGGCTAGCGTATGAATGAAGTCAGCCACGTGACGTTAGAGGAGGTTGGGGAACTACTATACCAGCTTTTTTGTGTTGTTAATTATTATGAATATAATATTTTTTATCATATCTATACTAATATTATAAAGCTGAAGAGTTTGTTTGTTTGTTTGTTTGTTTGTTTGCTTGAACGCGCTAATCTCAGGAACTACCGTTCTGATTTGAAAAATTCTTTCAGTGTTAGATAGCCCATTTATCGAGGAAGGCTATAGGCTATATATCATCACGCTAACACCAATAGGAGCGGAGCAGTAATGAAGAATGTTTCAAAATCGGGGGATTTTTTTTTTTCCACGGGGACGAAGTCGCGGGCGGAAGCTAGTTCCATGATATTTATACTAACTATAGTGTTTATTTACATTTTAAATTACCACCAAACAGAAGATCTACTTAAACCTCTATACAAATAGACACACATAAACACTACACACACATTCACTCACCACACCCTTTTTTACTAATCTCTGCACGTTATTTTTTATATATTTATTTTTATAAATGCTATACTACTGATTAACACGGATTGTACACATAACGGACGGATGGATGACCCCTATAACACAGGTACCACCTAGCATAGGGGTCATTGATCAAATATAATATGCACCTGTAAATCCTTCACTGTAAACAGATATGCATAATCTGTACTTTACTTCGGATAAAAAAATAAATTATTGTATTGTATTATTGTATTGTATTGTAAATAAAAATCATAAATCATAAAAAATCATAATTTTAGATTGCCGGCAAAGTCCACCCCATGTTTTAGTTAATCTATAATTTAAGATTAAGGTTTTTAATGTTTGTTTTATAATAATTGCTCAAAGGTGCTCCCACAGAGCAATTATACAACGTGTAATGGAAACCCCATATCTATCCAAAAGGGCTGAAGACAACATCTGGTATGGAGTCCCTATGCGCAGTTTCAGCACAAAATAACTGACTCAAAGAATTGATACCAAATTATTGGTTTCATATATTTCTTGAATACCAATCATAACAAACGTTTCACAGCACTACGAGGGGCAATAACTTTACACGTCACTTGCCAATAACACGATAATTCTTTTCATTCTTCTTAATTTGAAAAATTCGGTCTCTGGTATCAGTGTATTGGAATTTGTAATAAGTTCTACACACATAGACTTAGGATTACAAAACCCTTGCCATATCGTTTGTTATCATCCAAAGAAGCCATGCACTTGGTATGTACTTGTACTTTAAATTACACGTTGTATAATGGTTTATAACCTTGTATAACACGATAACATTTCATAACAGTTTGTAACATTTTCCTACAACATGTTAAGTATAATACATCAAAAAAAAAACATAACTTTTGTTACAATTTATTTACTAAGTTCCATACAGCAGTTATTTAATATACAACATTAAATAACTTAAAACTTAAAAATAACAACTGTTGTGAAATATTACATTAATATTTATAAATTAAAAATACTATTTTATACAAAAATCAAGTGTCCTTCTTTCTCCACATACATGCCTCTGATTGTTACGTCACATATACGCTTGACCAATAAGCATGCAGCGTTTCATGGGAACGTAACTAAAGATGTATATTCATCTCTCTCTAACATCAGGTGTACCTAAAGATGGCATTTATTTTCTTTCCCTTTCTTTACACGTATTAGATAGTAATTTTCTAAGTGTGTGTTTCGTGCCGTTTTTGACAGGTGCTTTGTGGGAATATGACGCGTCTTTTATAATACGTCATTGATGTCTATGCCTTTTTATTAATATATAGTACCTATACAACGTGTAACGGAAACCCCATATCTATCCAAAAGGACTTAAGACAACATCTCGTATGGAGTCTCTATGCAAAGTTTCAGCTCAAAATAAGTGACTCACAGAATTGAACCCAAATTGTTGGTTTTGTATGTTTCTTGAATACCAATAATAACAAACGTGTCACAGCACTATGAGGGTCATCACTTTGCACGTCACTTGCCAATAAAACGATATATCCCTTCGTTCTTCTTAATTTGAAAAATTCGGTCTCTGGTTGATACCAGAGAAATTTCAATACATTGATATGTATTGAAATTTCTAATAAGCTCCACACATGTAGACTTAGGATTACAAAACCTTTGCCATATCGTTTGTTATCATCCAAAGAAGCCGTGCACTTGGTATGTATACATACCCTTTAAATTACACGTTGTATATTATATATATTTGGTATGTATTATGATAAATATGTATGTAAGTTATAATAGATATTTGTGTTTATATACTTGTAATAAGACTTTTATTTTGAATATAATATTTACTTAGGTTTTTTTTTTATGCACCTGCCATGTTATCTCTTCACCACCCATGGTTGTCTGGTAGAGAATGCCTATGGCATTAAGTCCGCCTTTATACATTTTTGTGTTGCATACAGTTTCAATAAACAAATATTTTGAGTTTCATATTTTGGCGATGATATTGATGTATTGAGCCAATGATGTTCATATGACAGCCGGAATCGACGGCTTAAAATTTTTGTTTCAATTCAGGAAAAATTTCGATGTGTTAAGAGTCTTAACACATCGAAATTTTTCCTGAATTGAAACAAAAATTTTAAGCCGTCGATTCCGGCTGTCATATGAACATCTTAAGACTAGTGATGCAACGAATACGAATACGAATATTGGTATTCGCCGAATAGTAGACATTTACCGAATATTCGTATTTGGCGAAAACTAATACGAATATTTAAAAACTAATATTTTTGTACGCAACTCTATTTACTGCAGATTTGAAAAATTTCCAAGTCTGGAAAAACTCGCCCAAAAATATTTTTCACTGAAGCCATGTACAGTCGCCTCGGAAAGACTTTTTTCAACGGCAAAGGGAACACCCAAACAGAAACAAAAATCACCTAAAACCAGAAAATCTACAAATTTTATGTTTTTAAATAAAAATTTGCCTGTTGTAAATTTTAATTATTAGAAGAGTAAACATTCATCAAATAAATAAGTCTTTTATTACCATGGCGAGATATTCGTATTCGTATTCGCCAATAGTAGGTTTGATATTCGTATTCGTAAAAGTAGTATTCGTTGCATCACTAGTTAATACCCATCCACGAACCGACCTCAGTAAGTGTACCTTAACCTTGAAAATCGACTCATGTGGCTGTATTTTTTTTTTATTGTTGATAGGCTCGCGTTTGACCACCATCTCACCTGATGGTGAGCGAAGAAGTGATTCAAAATGAAACATGCTTGCCTAGAAGTAACCTATTCACTCTCTTCTCTGTTATAATTTTGTCACAAGCTCTTCAGTGGGACGAAAGATGCTAATTCTGTGCCATAGTGTATAAGTACAGAAAGCACTCCGGTTCACGCAGTAACCCAGATTTAGTGCCATATATCAGAGCTGAGTGATATTACTGAGTGCCGCTTACAAGCGGGAACAAAGGGGAATTTAATATGTTTTTTCAACTACCTTTGCGCAACTAATGTGGTGACTTGGTGAGTGAAGGTGTTGAGATGGATCTTTTTTAATAATAAAGTTTTTTTTACTTTTATTACGTATTGTATGTTGGGATCAAATCTTGCAAATTAATTTTAAAGCAGTTTTTCTACACCAGTTAAGAGGGAATTTTATATACATATTCAGTTTGAATGAATTAAAAAAAAAAAATTTCATTCTCACATTCTGCTTTCTTTACGTCATTTCAAATCCATTATGGCGGACGGCCAAAGATGGCCGACAAGTTATTTTTTGTGCACTGTCAAATCAAAGAGAAAAGGAAGAGTATCACATGAAAGGTTTGCTGTAAAGAATACGAAAATAATACAACAAGCTTATTTAGAAATATATTTTCATAATTTATTTATTGTATCTTTTGTTTTCTATTTATTTTCCTACTAGCGCTTCGCCCACGACTTCGTCCGCGTTGATTTCGAAATAAACAGGAATCCTCCTAGTTTAAGACCAGTTGCACATGTTTTGTATCTTGTCACTAACTTATACATACGTCATAAGTAATTTATTTCATAACAATATACAGTATGTTAACTAACAGAGGGCGTTTATAATATACAGAAGCACGAAAGTTGCCTCGCCTGGGCGGAGCACCGCCGGCGCCGGAGGCAATCGGCGGCGGCGACCTCTCGCAACCGGCCCAGGTAAGGCCGTGGTCCGGGCGAGGGGGAATGGGATGCGGTCGCCTCCTTCTGCAAAGCTGTCATGCTAGTGTAGGAGGCTGAACGCTAGAGGGAGACCACTTTCTTCCTCACGACCCAGCCTCCGCGGGAGACAATCCAGGCGTCGGGGATCGCAAGCCGATCTCCGGCCACCATAGACGCGGGCCTGCGGAAGGTAAGGACCAGGCCCGAATATGTCAATGCCTTACGGGGTTGCAGAAATGTTCTATCTCTTCGTGAATCTGACACTCCCCTCCGATCCGCCCACAGCCTGAGAAGTAATTCGATGATTTTCCACCCAAAACAAAGATGGTCGATGGATTTTCAGTTATTTTCATCACGAAATTCCCTTAGTGACATTCAATACATAGTGGCCTGGCCATTGACATCCCGGTACAGTAGTGCATCAACAATCTACATGCAGTATGCAAATACGTTGTTTGTTTGTTGGTCTATTCTATGAACGTTGAATTGAACGGTTCTATTTGAGTGTGCTCTGCCGGTTTGGGATGTCTACATACACTTTTACTCGTTTTTAAATAGATGAGTCCAGAGTACATTCAAATAAGCTAGGTAACGGTAGGTGTCGGACTTGTGATGGAGATGTCGTGGGTTTGAACCCCACCCGTTACACTATTGTCGTGAACACACTCCAGACACAAGCATAACTTAGTTGGAGGGTTTAATTAGATTCCTAGTAATGTGAATTCCACCCAAATTGCTAGTTCTCTTTAAAAGAAAACATAAAATGTGGTATAAAACGTGTAACGGAAAGGGTATATACAATATATATTTATACATTATTCTCAAAACATTGAAGAAAACCATCGCTAAGAAATCGTCATGTGAAAGAACTAAACATTTGAAGATATGTGACATCTACAACGTGTAATTTAAAGGGTATATACATACCAAGGGCACGGTTTCTTTGGATGATATCAAACGGTACTGGAAGGGTTTCAAATCAAAATAAAATACTCTAAAAGTTGATACCAAATTTGCGATTTCTTAAATTTCTTAAATTGAAATCATAACAATCGTGTCACCGCACTACCACAGTCTAAAGATCATACAGTCGTCCAACGAAGACGTCTTGACAGGGCAATCGTGCGGGGTGTGAGGGGCGAGACGCGGGAATGCCGATCCCAAGCTGCGAACAAAACTATGTTAGTAGCTTGGGAAACATCATTCGGGGCTAGCACGTGTTTGTTTTTTAATTATTTATTTAAAATGGTGCATACGACGTGTGCTGTGAGAGATTGCAAGTCTTCATCTTGTTTATATAAAGATCGCCGAACGGCGGACGGTAAAAAAATAATATCTAATAGGTAATCGCACAGGGCCGTGAGGGTTTGGACATTTTATATATTTTTATACCTACCTACTTAATATTATTAGGTGTTCTATTTTTATTCAAATGATAACGATACTTTCAAGCTTTATTCTAATACAGATAACGAAAAATAGTAATTTCAAATTGAAGATGGTGAACTTTTTTATTATTTAATGTAAATTTCGAGATGGTGTACGTATTTTTTAAAATAAAATATTGGTGTCAATTTTTAGAGTTTAATTGGGGTATTTGTTATGAAAATGCCATCCTTTTTGAAATCCAAGATGGCGGACGTAATTTTTTTTTAATAATTTGATATGGGTTTCAATTTTGAGGTTAATTGGGGTGCTTGTTACGAAAATGCCATCCTTTTTGAAATCCAAGATGGCGGACGTAATTTTTTTTTAATAATTTGATATGGGTGTCAATTTTGAGGTTGATTGGGGTGCTTGTTACGAAAATGCCATCCTTTTTGAAATCCAAGATGGCGGACGTCATTTTTTGTAATAATTTGATATGGGTGTCAATTTTGAGGTTAATTGGGGTGCTTGTTACGAAAATGCCATCCTTTTTTAAATCCAAGATGGTCGACGTCATTTTTTTAAATAATTTGATATGGGTGTCAATTTTGAGGTTAATTGGGGTGCTTGTTACGAAAATGCCATCGTTTTTGAAATCCAAGATGGCGGACGTCATTCTTTTTAATAATTTGATATTGGTGTTAATTTTGAGGTTGATTGGGGTGCTTGCTACGAAAATGCCATCCTTATTGAAATCCAAAATGGCGGACATCATTTTTTATAATTTATTTATTTAAAAAACCTTCACTTAAACGACATTAAAGTACAGTAAGTGTCACAGTACCTAATTATCACGTGCATCAGTTCAAATTTTAAATCTCTTTGTATACGCCTCATCTGCATTTTTATGTTCACCCTCAACTCCTAAATAATACGTGTAGTAAAGAGCAGGTTAAAATTGTTTTCATTATTATATTAAGTAATAATATTGCTAACGATATCGATCTGCAATAAAAAACATATTTCATAAATATTGTTTACTTGTGACAACCCTGGCCGCTGCGAGACTGTCTAGACGTTGTCGGCATTTTCCACAAGATCAAAGGCGTCAACCTACTGTACGATCTTTATACTGTGGCACTACGTAGGTCAATAACTTTCCACGTTACTTGCTAATATCACGATAAATCTCTTCCGTAATTCTGTGCGCCTAGTACTGTATCTGGTACCAATGTATTAAAAATTCTCATTACTTCCGAACATGTAGAGGTAGGATTAAAAAACCCTTCCAATATCGTTTGATATCACCCAAAGATAGAAGCCGTGCCCTTGGTATGTATATACCCTTTCCGTTACACGTTGTATACGTCAGTGACGGCCCAGGGGCTACGGCTCCAACTTGAAAATTGCAGGTCGTGATTTCGAACCCCATCAGGCATATTACTTTGTGTAATTTATTTTATCACCACAGCTCTCAAATCGGTGAAAACATCGTGAGGAAACCGGCAAATCCACCAACCTTTACTGGGGCGACGTGGTGGATTACGGCCTATTCCCTCTCACAGAGAAGAGGCCTGTAACCCAGCTGTGGGGACGTTATAGATAGATAGAATATACTTTATTGTGCACCAATAATTAAATCACACTTCTTTTTTCTTTTTTTATTGATAATAGGTTCGCGTTGATGATGTGGTCGAAGATGGAGCACGCTTACCTAAAAGTAACCTATTCACTCTTGACTTGAAGACCCCTAGGTTATAGCTCTCGGGAAACACAGACTCCAGCAGGGAATTCTACTCCTTAGCCGTACGCACAATGAAAGTATTCCCAAAACCTTTTGTGCGTATGTGTGGGATGTCCACCATGTAACGATGGTTTTTTTTTTGTGTGTGGCATCTCGCAGGTCAACCTCTGAGGTTGTCGGCTGCTTAACCGGGCTTGCCTGTGGTTGCCTTAATTAATAAATTAATTAAAGCCTCCAGCCAGGGCTTATTAAAATACTTACAAACTAGGCGACTACACGCTAAGGGCACTCCCTGTGGGGTACAGACCTCGGCTTAGGGCGTCGCAGGGGAGGGCAGTTAGGGACAGGCTGGATCATATCATTATTATTATTAATAAGGGAATTTAAAGCTACTGGCTCAGCGTCGCGGGCTGGCTCTGGCAAGGGTCGGGGTGGACTATTACGGGGACGTCGCGGCGGGCCTCGGCGGCGAGGACGGAAGGACGGTCGGTTTTTGTGTTTGTGTGCCACTGTACTTGTTTCCCTACGGCTCTCTTGGAGCAGGATGATTGCGTCATCGGCAGTGACTAGGTTATGCCTTGGTCGGCGAATCTTAGAGATACGCGAGGTTCGTATTGGGCGGCCGATACGATAAGGGGATTCCTATGTTGGATTGAAGTTTCAAAGAAGCGCTTGGAGACGCGTTTCATGAACTGCTGGATGGTGGGCATCTTGAGGTCTACGTGAAGAAGCTCATTTCGAACATAAAATGGGGCTCCCGTGACTCTACGGAGGAATCGGTTTTGGAGGGTCTGCATCTTGTGGAGGAGGTAGGGCTTTGCGTGTGCGAAAACAACGCAGGCGTAGGTCATGATGGGACGGAAGACCGCGGCGAAAATACGCAGCTTGCACCTGAGTGATAACTTGCTGCGAGAGCTAAGGATGAAGTGGAGCCTACCTAGAGCGAAAGCGGCGCGCGAACGTGCCTGCTTTATGTGCTCAGCGAAGGAGAGGTGTCTATCGAGGACCACGCCTAAGTATTTGGCTTGCTTTTCCCAAGGGATCGGCTTGCCATACATGGTAATCGGACGGGGGGAGGGTGGGTTTATCCGCGGTTTAGAAAAGAGGACTGCCTGGCTTTTGTCTGGATTGACTTCGATTCTCCATTTCCGGAACCACTTGGCCAGAGTGTTTGCGGAAGTTCGGAGAGTGCGAGCGATGGCATCGGGTTTAAGACCGGTATAATAGATTGCCGTATTGTCGGCGAATAAGGCTAGCTGGGTATTTTTATGCTTGGGAATATCGCTAGTGAATAGCGTGAAAACGAGGGGGGATAGTACGGAGCCTTGAGGAACTCCTGCGCGAATGGGATGGGGGGAGGAAAGCTCCCCCTCAATTCGATAACGAAAGGTGCGATTCGATAAAAAGTCCCGTAGGATGAGCACGAGACGGTCAGACACGCCGAGTTGGTATAGCTTATAGATTAAGCCATTGTGCCAGACTTTGTCGAACGCTTTCGCTATGTCGAAGAATAAGGCTCCCGTTATTGCGCCCCGTTGGAAGCCGGCGCTGACGTGTTCTACGATGCGGTGGACTTGTTGGATACATGAGTGTTCGGTTCTAAATCTGAACTGCTCATTGGGTATCAGACTCTTTGCTTCGGCAAAATCTTTGAGCCGCTTATATATAAGCCTTTCATAGATTTTACCGAGGACGTTGAGTAAGCTAATGGGATGATAGCTAGACGGGTCAGACTTGGGCTTGCCTGGTTTGGCAATACCTATGATGGTGGCCTGTTTCCAGGTTGCGGGGAACATATTATTGCTCAATGCGCCATTGAAGATGGCAGTCATTAGCACTATAAGCTGGGCGGGGAAAAGTTTGAAAACCCTATTGGTGATGCCGTCGGAGCCAGGGGCTTTTCGCGGTTGGAGACTTTTAATGAACCTCATCAGGAGTGATGGGGGCCAGTGGATTATCGGGATCTTCGACGGGCGGAAGAGAAGTTCTACGTTCGACTTCGGCGTTCACCATATCGAGGTGGGCTTGGTCTACTGGTTGAGAGCTGGGAGAACACTGGGACTTGTTTTCTGATAATAAACAATTTTTATTTATTAACCTGACGGATATGGTGAGACTAAAAGAGATCCATGTTTTACTACGGAACCCTAACCCTGGGCTTTGTCTACCGGTTGAGAGCTGGGAGAACACTGCGACTCTAGGCTGTCGGCTAGGCATTCTGCTTTTTCAGAGTTATCGAAGGTGACACTCTTATCGGGACGAATGAGAGGAGACATTGTGGCCTCTTCAGTGGATCGTAACTTCCTCTGAAGCTGCCAGAAGGCAAGATGGGTGGGCTCAAGTTCGCTCAGCATCTTGTCCCAGCTCGCATTACGCTGCTCGGCAATGCGTTTCCTTACAGCACGCTGTAAGTTGCGCATGTGAGCTTTGTTTGCGGCTCAGGGTAAAGCGCTGTACGCACGGATGGCTGCGTTCTTCTCGGTTATCAGATTCCGTACATCGTCCGGGAGTTTCCAGCGGTGGTCTTCCACTACAGGAACTTCCCTTGAACAATCGTTCAGGACGGATTGTACGTGATCTGTAAGCGAGTCGATCGCCGCCGTCCTGTCAGCGACTGAGACTATGTGGTCAGGAATGGTGTCCAATTGAGGCGACGTGGTGGATTTCAGTTTTTCACTTACTTTCCTCCAGTCGGTGATCAATTGGGTCGGAGGAGATGTAACGATGGTGTATCACCGTTTGTCTTGTAGTCCGATGATGGAACGGGGTCGGTGGAATTAGATTGTGTAATTCCATGGCACACTCTCCGAAATGTAACCAATAGAAAACCGATACACTAGCAACTCTTCGTCGATGGTCAAGGCTCTGGAGCTTTGACTCGACCAGTGCATCGTTGCCAATGAGTCTTTTGGCCGGTTTATCGATTGACTCAAGTGCGTCCAGTTGGTACTTGGCAGATCCGTCCCAAAGATGAGAGTACTCCATACACGACGAACCTGGGCTTAATACAGATTGAGCAGCTGTTCCGGTGTGAAGTACCGTCTCATCTTTGCTAGGATTCCCAACATTTTTGATGCTAGTTGATCCTTAGCCTCGATAAACGGACCAAAATTGAGGGTGAAAGTTAGTGTTACTTAAATGACAATATTGTAAAAAAAATTGGTTACAATGGCGGTCTTATCGCTGAGAGCGATATCTCCAGACAACCTTTGGAAGGACTTTACGAGTTTTAATTAAAATGGGGAGGGCTATATTAGTGTACTAGTGTACAAATACTCATCAAAACAGAAAAACTAACAAAATATACGTATACATTTATAAATACAAAACATAAGTGCATGAAATATATAAATATATAATGTGTTCTTTAATATCGAAACTCAGCGAGTGACTGAGCTTGTTTTACTGACACCGGCAATCCATTCCACAACCGAATAGCCTGCACCGTAAACGAATGGTCGTGAAATTTTGTGGAATGTGTAGGCATCAAAAGTCTCAAAGTCTCTGATGATCTCAAATCTCTGACATGTGTGTCATGAAGGAACTTAAAACGTTCTATTATTATAATATTATTATGTAGATATATAATTAAGTCAATGTCACGGTAAGGACTTTTTGTTGATTTAGTGATGTCTTAAATTATTTCAACATTCGTGTTTATTTATTTAACCTAACTAGTTATGTCTTTTTTTCCGGATGGGAAATTCATCGAAGGGCTTCTCCAGCTCTGGGCGGAGCGGAAGGGAGTGTCAGACTTCTACTGACTAAAACTGACTGTTCCTTCAGCTCCCCTTAAGTTTCGGGGCCGCGGTATCTCGTTAGGACAATACCTACCAAGTTTCACATGTGTAGTCCTAATAATTTCGGAACAAAATGGCTGTGATATACGGACGGGTAGACAGACTGACATGATGAATCTATAACGGTTCCGTTTTTTATCGGCTTTGCCGTCTTACAACTACGGAACCCTAAAAAGATTGACTTTCGGAGTCAGTCTTAGTGAGATTGCTTACTTCTTCATAGTTTTATAAGCTATCAGCGTTTTCAGTGTTAGTCATTTGTATTAAAAAAATCGTACTATTCGTATACTATCTACTACTAAAAAGCGGTCTCCATAACATGCAACATGTTACATGGTACCCAAGACGTGTGCAAAGGTGTTGCCCTTCTTATATTATTATTAAAACCACCCTTTAAACTAATGCACCTTTGATACTAACTGACATACACGTGTTACTTGTATGATTTATGCTACATAACTTGCACCTGTAGTCCAGTAGGGCGTAGTCAAGGGCATTATTGTTCAAAGGGGTGTCTCAAAAGAGCGTGGTCATATTTTAAGGGTGACGTTATAGAATAGAATATAATCTTTATATTTCGGACCACAAAATCCATAAAATGTTAGTTCCAGAGTGAATAGGTTACTTTTAGGTAAGCGTGCTCCATCTTCGATCACATCATCACTTACCATCAGGTGAGTTTGTGGTCAAACGCGAACCTATTTTCAATTAAAAAAAAAACTAATAGCTTATTATCTAGCGTTAGTGCCCATCACCCTCTGCACAAACTGCTTCATAATCAGAGAGGACACTCACTTACCGTTCTCAGGATGCTGTTACGACTGTCCCTTACTCTCCTCAGAAGTGAAGCCGTTTTCTTTCGTATAATCGCTTGAAACGCATCCGTACGAGCTTGTGCAAACATTTCTGAGGCGCTACAGTAACGAGGCAGTCGCAAGAGCATCTTGAAACCATTATTATTTTGGACGCGGAGCACATCTAGCGATCTTTTGGCGTAACTGACCAATAGATGACCCGTGTACGATTCTGCTCGCGTTCTCCGGCATTCGTTTATTCTTTGGACGTTTCACCTATGGATGTTTCATCGACCGAATGGTTCGCATTTGTGAGTTTTGACGATAGAACTTTTCACCTATGGAATATTAATATACACGCAGAATCAATAGCACATAACATCCCGGAGGACACGGTGGAGGTGTACCCTGTTTGAGCGGAGCACCGCTGTATCTTCGTGGATGCGAACGGTGGCAGCGACCTTGGAATTTTCCCGCAACCCTAGCGAAATGGGCATAATATATTCCCATTATGTTACATATTTTGCGATTTCACAAATGAATCAAATACCGGATAGGTTGATATTTAACGTTGTCCTTTTTTTCAGCGGGAAATTATCAAAAGACCTCCCGCTCTTGGTGGAGCGGAAGCAATCTGATTAAACTGAGCCAGTTTTTTTTAAATAATTATTTATTAACTTACACCATTTATTTCGCACAACTTACAAAATAATAGATATCACGCGGAGCTTCGCTCCCATGGATTTTATCACGGTAAAAACATAACCCTACTTCTATTTGCAGTCGGGTAAAAAGTCCTATAGTCGTCCTAAAGTTTCAAGTTACTCTCATACCTAATTTCATCCAAAACCACTCTGTACTTTCGTAATGAAACTGGTAGTTTTTGCGTGATGTTTGAACATACAAATAGAGACAGAAATATTTTTTTGACGTGACAACGTCTTATAATTCGATGAAGCTGGCTGCACGCACGAAAATACATGACTCATGCGGCGTTACCTCGCTGGCTGGCTAGCCTGCTGACCTCGTTCTGAGGCGTTCCATTTAAGAATGGAACGCCTCAGAGCGAGGTCAGCAGGCTTGAAGTGCAAGCGAGAGCGCGAAACGAGCGACAAAGAGGCACAATCGGCCTCCGCGTTCGGCAGCGTTCGACATCTGTCTCTCTCCTACTTGAGTGAGCGATGCGTCCGCGTGGACAGCTGCTATACAATAATACATTTACATGTTTTCGTCAAGTATGAAGTGCAGTGAAAAGTGAATGTTGTGTCAATTGTTTATAGCAACGATAATTGCGGCGATAAAGGTAATGATTCTTTCGATATTAAATATACTTTAGCAACGCCATTCGCGCAGCCAATAATCGCTGCTTTAAAATCGAAAGCACAAAAAATACGTGAGTACAGACAGCGTATTGCAGCATCTAGAACTCCTGCTCAGGCGGCTGCTGCGAGAAAATCAAAAAACGAAAGACAACGCAACAACAGATTACGCCAAGCTGCTAACTTGGCTATTGCCATTGGTTCTCTTGAAGCGACAACTACATCTTCATCTCGTTCAGGGGCAGAGTCCAACAATGTTACAACAAAATATCTATCAAACAAATAAAATTAAAACTTTCTTTTGAAAAATGCAACCATTCCATCAGTATTTTGTTATGACGTTGTCACGTTCAACTATCGTCAGTAAACCGACTTTACAGACAACCGATTTTTTTAATTACATTTTTGGTTTCGGTATCGATTAAGTATTTTTTTTTATATTTTGAATGTACAGAATTGACACTTCTACAGTTTTGTTATTTGAATGGATATAGATAATGTGGTGACCTATTAACGTCCATAGAAGGGTAGGTACAGTACGACCTAATAAAAAAAATAAATGCCATTAGCAGTTGTTAGGCCGTGCGCGCACTGCGTTGCGTTTTGGAAACGCAAAATCTGTGAAGTATGGAGTGTCATAGAAGTGCGCGCACTGCGGTGGTATAAACGCGTGCGGTAGAGTCACCGGTGGCCCCGATCATTCTAAGGCCGTGCGCGCACTGCCTTGCGGTGGCCGCAATTGCGGTAGTTCTACCGCACCGGTAGACTGACCGCAGTGCGCGCACTTCTATTACACTCCATACTTCACAAATTTTGCGTTTCCAAAACGCAACGCAGCGCGCGCACGGCCTTATTCCTATTAATAACTGTTATTGGCATTTATTTTTTTAAAACCTTTAGGCCGCGCGCGCACTGCCTTGCGGTGGCCGCAATTCCGGTAGTTCTACCGCACCGCAAAATCTGTGAAGTATGGAGTGTCATAGAAGTGCGCGCACTGCGGTCAGTCTACCGGTGCGGTAGAACTACCGGAATTGCGGCCACCGCAAGGCAGTGCGCGCACGACCTTATTTTTGTATGAGTGCACAAGCGCTAAAGTTCGCAGAGCCTAACTTCACACTGGCCAAGTTAGAACGGCCGCATTGTAACTACACTGAACTACACCGATATTCAGCCTAGGCAAAATATATTTACAGATACTTATGAAGAAATAGAGGGGTGAAATCACCAGAGACCCTCCGGTCGTAGGAATTTATATCCACGATAACAGTGTTTTTCTGTTGTCATAACAATAATTTATGACATAATTTTACTCGATATTTTGATATCAAATGACGCAAAAGCGGGCATTAACTCCAATTAAACAATTTAGCTATTGATATTCAATACCGCACTGTCTGGCAGTTTGAGTGCTATATACGACCTACCCAAATGCCCTTACTTTATTGTTCGTCAAATCGTTTTAAGTTGAGCTACGCGATAACTTACAAATGCTTGCACTGTTTTAACGGGCCAAGTTTGTGTGGTTCTGTCCTCTAAAGGGCGCCATAGACATAAGCCTACATGGCTCTCATTATATGATTTGATCACTACAGATTGTATGGACTTTAAAAGAGACGTTGACCTCTGAGTTTGTTTCAGTGTTTCTTCTCAGAGTACTCAGTTAGGAAATACTGGCCTCAACTAGTTTACATTTATGAATAAAAAAATGAAGTGTGAAAGTGTAATTTATAACTCACTAGCTGTTGCACGCGATTTTGTTCGCGTGGGAGGTTTTTCCCGTGTAAATTCCGATCCCGTGGGAAATTCCAAAATTCCTTTCTTAGTGCTCCCCTACACACCCCAAGGAACATACATGCCAAATTTCAGCTTGTTGCACCCAGTAGTTTCGGCAGTGGGTTGTCTGTCAGTCAGTCAGTAACGGAAGCGTTTCATATACCTAATTGCATTATTTTCTTTAGATTTACATTTTTAAATTCGTTATATCTTTTGAATGGAATGTCCGATTTTAATAATTTAAAAAGTATTTTACAGGTATTGAAACGATCTTTAATAAAATATCATTTAATGGGATAAGGATTAATACAGACGTATGAATAATATGGTTTGATTATTGTCGGCATTTTTATCAACTTTTAAAATGTAAAAACGTAGTTATAGTGGCATAACTACAGTAGTTGGACATAATATGGTATCGCGGACGTTTTTGTAGATATTGATTCGTTCTATAATACTGTAGAACATGTTTTTGTTCTATCATCAATAGTTTCCGCAGCGATGACTAATTTTTTCACACCTTGGGTTATATTATTGCATTTTTATTAACATACCCTATTTAAAAAAATATAATATAGCCTGCACATGATGATGATGAACATGCAGCTTTCTAATAATGGTGAAAGAATTTTTGAAATCGGTCCAGTAGGTTTTGTGTGAAAACGTTACAAACATACAAAAACACAAATGTTTCCTCTTTATAATATTAGTTTAGATTAGATTTGCAAAATAAACATCATAATTTTTAATAATGCAATTACCTTTATTTACTTTAGTCAATCATACCGTTAGGTATCTATCCAGGTAAAAATCATGCACCTGTCAAAGTATAAAACACTGTTCTGACCGTGGCTTCGCTCGCGTAAAAAGATTTGTTTTAGATGGATAGGTAAAACTTTTATTGGTCAACAGAAGACACAACACACAAACTACCTAAACGCTTCTCATTCTTTATCTCGCTCTCACACTACTGGCTGGGGTAAAGCGAGCATGCGAGACAGAGTGGCAGGGAAAAGACTCCAAGACACTGATAATTTAGTTTATTTCTTTTTACGGTGAAAATAATGGTAATATAAAAAAAGTAAATAACAAAAGACCTGCTTTATAGTTAGTTCAATTAATATGCAAAGTTTCATTATCTAATTTGAAGTTCTTTTTTAATACCAGCGGTTTATTGTTCGGTTTAAATTTCGATTTTTTTTCTATCCAAAAAATTGTATGGAATCGTGTTTTCGTCTAACATAGTACCTAACATTAATCCTCAAGTTTATCATATATTTATTTCAAAATGATTGCTGCAGTATTTTCGACATGATGGAGGATCGTGCTAAGCCATTTGAGGTAGTATAGGATCTTAACATATAACACATCAATTACAGAAAAAAAAGAACAGAACAAACGTATACATACAATCAAAAACAAAAAAAAAACTAACTTAATAATATAACACGGAAAATCGGTGTGGTGTGTGTCTCCGAATTGCACCAAATGGGAGTCCAGTTCAGCATGTGCCAGGCAAATGTGCCTGACGCTGGTATTCTGCTGGATCCCAGTAGCCGTACTTACGGACGTCGAGTAGGTTTTAAAATGTTATATACATTTTAAAACAAATCTTTTTACGCGAGCTGTCGGTGTCACTCGACTGCCTCGTTCTTCTTGTCGCAAGTGGGACTCTTAAGCATGAGGTCTCAGGTTCAGTACCAGAGTCGGATAAAAATGCTACTGGGTTTTTTAGGGATCCGTAGCCGAACGGCAAAAGACGGAACCCTTATAGTTTCGTCATGTCTGTTTGTCTGTCTGTCTGTCCGTCCGTCCGTATGTCACAGCCATTTTATTCCGAAACTATTAAGCCTTTTAATCTAAAACCACTTTTTCATAAATTCAATCGTTAAAAAGATATACGCTTCCAAAGTGGTAAAAAGTCCCCCCCCCCCCACTCTAACTTCTATAATAATGGAGGAAAACATCTAAAAAAAATATATGCTCACACAAACTTTCAACTAAAATTGGTTTGAACGAGATCGGGTCAGCAGTTTTTGAGATATAGCATATTTTCTTAAACCACAAATATAACTTTGTAATTCATACAAATACTATGAAAAACAAAGTTATTTGGCGTAGTTACTACGGAATCCTTCATGGGCGAGTCTGACTCGTACTTGGCCATTTTTTTTTTGACGTGACAACGTCTTATAATTCGATGAAGCTGGCTGCACGCACGAAAATACATAACTCATGCGGCGTTACCTCGCTCTGAGGCGTTCCATCGCTCTGAGGCTTTCCAAAGTAAATCAAATTGGATCTACAAGTTGATAATTATGTATGATGACTCAATGAGTCAAGTACTAGGCTATCATAGAACGGTAAGAGATGACGTCACTGTGTAGGGATTCTTTGACATTTATGTATGACTCAACGAGTCAAGTACTAGGCTATCATAAAACGCTAAGAGATGACGTCACTGTGTAGGAATTTTTCCATTGTAATGAGAAGTGCAGTAATAGTGATGTAAAATTAAAATTTTCTTTTGAAAAATGCAACCATTCCATCAGTATTTTCTTATGACGTTGTCACGTTCAACTATCATCAGTAAACCGACTTTACAGACAACCGATTTTTTTTTAATAAGAAATTTCTCAGTAGTAGCCCGGAGTGTAGAAGTTGGTGGTGTCATACCTCCGTGACTCGTAAAGCACGTTAATCTCAGACTGTTATTAGTGCATCATTGAAAGTCGTTACGGAATGGTCTGACCAATGGGTATCGTGCTACCCAGTTACTGGGCTGTGGAGGTCAGATAGTCAGTCATTCCATGTAAAACACTAATACACAGCTGTATCCGGTTAGACTGAAACCAACTCCAACAAGATGATTTATGCCTAAGTCACTCAGTGATAACGTAGCATTAACAAAAAAAAAAACCTTGCCCACACTAGGAATTTCTTCTGTATAGTGATTGTATTCTTACAAACAGTCAGACCCGGAACCTTAATACCTTACATTAAAATCATATTACACTCTAAAGGAATTCTTTGACGATAAGTAAACTTTGACGATAAGTAAACTTTGACATTGAAATTCATACATGTACACAATGCATACACAGCACATACAATTTTGACATACTATTATTGACTATTTTTATCTAAGCTCTAATTTATTATATTTAAATTTATGAATGGAAATTTGACCAATTGTGACTGTGACATTTATTTCATATTTATTTCATGTTAAATTTAGTATCCTTGTTTAAGTGTTTTTTTTATTATTATTATTAGTGACTCTGTAATATGTGACATTTATTTAATTTTAAATTAAGTATTTTTGTTCAAGTGTTTTGTTTTAGTATTAACACTGTGATTGTGACATTTACTTCATGTTAAATTTAGTATCAATTTTTGAGTTGTTTGTTCATTATGGACACTAGTACTTTAAATTATTTATATTGTTGTGCCCTAGCAGGGTTCATGTATGAAACCTATATAACCTATTTGTAACAACTTGTAAACTACATGAATGCAATAAATGATGATTATGATTATGATTATGAACTACAATTTATGGCAGTTTGAGTGCTTTTTGCGGCCTACCCAAACGTCCTTACCTTGGTATTGTTCGTCAAATCGTTAAACTCCTTGTTTTAAGTTGAGCAATACGTTATCTGAGAAATGCTTGCACTGTATGGGCAGGCCCACTCAAATCTGTGAGCATCTTTCCTCAAAAGATCGCCCCAGACGGTAATCTACAAGGTTCCCATATATTTTTAACCAGTATAAATTTTATGGACTTAAAGACGGACCCCTTAGTTCGTTACGGTGTTTCTTCTCAGGGTAGTCAGTTAGGAAACACCGGCCTCGTCTAGCTTAAATTTCCCAAAAAAATGACGTGTAAAAATGTTATTTAATAACCAATTTGCAAAATAAAGATCATTTATCATTTATAGGTCATACAAACATTTTTTCTACGGGAATCGAACCCGCGACACTAGCGTAACAGCCAATCGCTCAACCATTGTGTCAAGCATATTACCAAAGCATTCTCATGCTAAAAAGGTTTTTAGAATCGGATGGCTAATCTGATGGTTATTTATATATCAATTTAAAAAAACTAATTCCCTTACTAAGACCGCAGTAATTGAAAACTATTGCATAGATAAATTACTAGGCTCTATCCACTACGTACCAATTAGTACCATCGCTAATTAGTAAGAATACTAGAGTGTTTTAGTAATTAGTAAAATAATTATCTAATGTTGTTCTAGTTCTAATTTTCATTTTGACGTTTCTAGTGAATTAGAATGTGGTGTTAGTAATTTTGGGTTATGTTTTGTTAATAATTTATTACCTATTTCTAAGCTAACATGGTCACTAACAGAATTATTAGAACTTAAGATAAGATAAGATTTCTTTATTTGCTTCAAACATGTGTACATACCTACAGAATAAAAACGCATGTGAGATGACATAAATATGAAATTAAGTTTGCCTATACGATGGCGTGCAAATGTTTTAAATAATCTATTTGACAATTTTAATTTAAAACCAATAATATAAATTTATAAAGATTAGCAATAATTAAAAAATAAATCTCAAAAATAAAAATATTAAATGTCAAAATATACACAACAAAACAAAACAAAAGCAAACAAACGAACAAACTTAAAACGGGATATTTAATTATCCCATTTTAAGTTCTAGTGATGATTCAGAACCTACTTACGTCTATTACACCTAACTAACCCTTTCTATCATCGATCTACAAGACAAACTGCGATGCGCTATCGTTACATGGTGGACATCCCACCCATACGCACAAAAGATTTTGGGCATACTTTCATTTTGCGTCCAGCTAAGGTGTGGAATTCTCTGCCGGAGTCTGTTTCCTGATAGCTATAACCTGGGAGTCTTTAAGTCAAGATTGAATAGGTTACTTCTAGGTTAGCGTTGCTTCATATTGAACCACATAATCGTTTACCATGAAGAGAGATGGTGATCAAACGCGAACCTGTAATCAATAAAAAATCTAATAAACAACAGAAAAGAATACACAACACACGCATACATTTAAGACACACACATAAAAATTTAGATTAAGACATAATTATTGTTATTTTTATAAAAATCTTTAATAACTTATTTTAATTGCTTGAAAATCAATTATGTTAAAAAAAAACTTATTTAAAAAATCTAAAAAACCCGACTGCTCAACTGAAGTGTAAGAAACAAGCACATTTTTATTTTTAAAAGTGACAAGCAGGCGGGACCCAATTGAACATATTTTTTTAAAATGGGATGGGTCCGCCTGCTTGTCACTTATAAAAATAAAAATGTGCTTGTTTCTTACACTTCAGTTGAGCAGTCGGGTTTTTTAGATTTTTTAAATAAGTTTTTTTTTTCAACTTTATAGTTAATATATTAAGTAACAATTTTTTAGTATTCCCGGTCGTGTCACATTGGTACTCCACCGGATTCAGAAACCGAGTCCATATTTTTAAACTTTATCATTGTGTTATTTTGCTAGTATTACACTAATAATGAACATGATATACTTTTTGAAATCCTTATGTTAAGCCCTTTAATTTGATACCCATATTGAAGTATTTAAAAAAAAAAAATTTTTTTCTCCATGTATAATGGCTTCGCACAGCCACCATGTTTATTTTTTTTAAATGTCACCTGTCTAAGAACACTCGGGCTGTTAAGACAAATCTAACGATACCTCAATTGTGTGAATCCGTTCAGCGGTTCTGGAGATATGAGGTAATAAAGAATATTACATACATACATACATACATACATACGTACATACATACATACATACAAGATACGCGCGAAAAACATAACCCTTCCTTTGCAGTCGGGTAAAAAATGGGGCGGGCACTGCTTCTACAGGTGTTGCCCAAACGAGAGTCTTGCAAGAGTCTTGCAATTAGCGATTATCCTATTGCTATTTATTAAACGGTAGTTGAGATCTCAGAACAATGTAGTCTGTTACATTGTTCTGAGATCTCAACTACCGTTTAATAAATAGCAATAGGATAATCGCTAATTGCAAGACTCTTGCGAGACTCTCGTTTGGGCAACACTACTTCTACTAAACACAGGTTGTATCGTAGCTTGCCTAGGAGAGCAGAACTTTGTAAAAAAAAAATATTTTTTTTATTACGGATGAGCCCGCTCTTGACCTCGATCTCGCCTGATGGTAAGCGATAGATGAGGTCTACAATGTGACGAGCGAGCCCAGAAGATGCCTATTTACTCTTGCATAAAAGGCTGAAAGGTCATAAGTGGCAGGGAACACAGAAGCCGGCAGAGAATTCTATAGCTTGGCTGTGCGCACAATAAATGTTGAGGAGAAGCGCTTGGTACGACAAGACGGTATATCAACTAAGTGTGGATGGTACCCAGCCGTGCGTCTGGTAGACCGGTAGTGAAATGGAGATGGAGGAATCAGGTCATGGAGCTACTAGGCCACATTTAAATTATGTCTTTTTACACGTATCTTTTTGAATTTTTTTTTTTTTTAAAGAACTAGCAATTTGGTTTAGTACCCATTACTAACAATCTTGTTAACCCCTCCAACGAAGCTAAATATGCTTGTGTCTGGAGTGGGTTCACGGCAATAGTGTAATGGGTGGGGTTCGAACCCGTGACCTCTCGATCACAAGTCCGACATCTTATCGCTTAATGGATAAGGTGTCGGAAAAAAATCTAAGCGTACATACAGCAGGAGGGACTTTGTTTTAGGTATATTATGTAAAGATATTCAAATGAAATCAAATATATTTATGAGTAATAAAAATATTACATATATTGAAGCTCTGTTATTAAATATTTAATGTTGAATTTAAAAAAAATAGTGGAAAAATTATTAAAAAAAATGGTAAGTAACTAAGTAATCATAAGGAAAGTATACATTTTTTTTGGGATGTATGGGAACAAACTATGTAATTATTATGATGTCAGTATGTGAGTTTAGGTATGTTTGAGTGTGTGTATATGGATCAGAATGTGTGTGTGTGTGTGTGTGCGTGTGTGGTTTGGGAATAATGATGTATTTTTGTTATTTTTGTATCGTGAACAGGTTCTCGGTTTGGACATAGTCTAATTCTGCCAGCCATTGCAGTACATGTTTTTTGAAGCGATGAGTGTTGAGATTATTATATTGCTATTATTACCATTAATCCAGTTCAATTTTGAAATCTCGTTTATTGGAAATTTCGTAGAAAACTGATGTTGGAGCGCCTGACAAATATGTCTTAGCAGCGACCTTACTATTGTCACCTAGCTAATCGATTTATGTTTTAGAATGTAATGCAACCTCACTTGCTGTACAAAATTCGTGTAGTTCACACCCATTAAAATTATTTCTGGTGCCGAGTAATTCATCATTTGTTGTTCATCCAGCAAACTCCCTAAATCCCGCACAACTGAAAACCGCATTCTCAACTTGCTAATCGAACCCAGAATTCAACGATCAGCAATGAACCAAGTATCATTTCCACCAATGAACATTCAATACCGTGCAGGCGACGCGCGATGCTAGAGGGCAAACCTAGTTATTTTAAACAAATAAAAATCTTTTTCCAGTCAATACAGAGCGAGTTATTGTTTGTTCGTTTGTTTGTGTATTTTTAGTTATTTCAACTGGAACCCATGTTTTGTTTTATGTGCAACATAAGCTGATAGAATTTTGTGTGAGACTAGCGTTTTAAACGTCACTAAAAATAAAATACGGCTTCAAGCCCGTTTCAAACTCGTGAAACGAAGAATCGAAATTTGTTAGAATATAATAATAGAACGCCTGATCAGTTTGTCCGTTTTTAACATGATATGTCTTTAACTCTTGAATAGGTTACTTCTAGGTAAGCGTGCTTCATCTTCGACCACATCATCACTTACCATCAGGTGAGATGGTGGTCAAACCTCTTAAACGATAGATTTTAGGAAAATATGATTTTAGAAACTTTAATGTCTTTAATTTTCAAAGATCTATCTATAAACACCAAACATGTATAAGTTTGATGAAAAACAAAAAATCTGTTTGAGTTCCATGTATGGGAGCCCATCTTATTTTTTAAAAATCTTTGTAAAAATGATTTTAGAAACTTTAATGTCTTTCATTTTCAAAGATCTATCTATAAACACCAAACACGTATAAGTTTGATGAAAAACAAAAAATCAGTTTCAGTTCCATGTATGGGAGCCCCATCTTATATTTTTAAAATCTTTGTATAAGAATCGGTAAGCGGTTCATGAAATACATCTACCTACCAAGTTTCACATGTAGTCCTAATAGTTTCGGATTAAAATGGCTGTGACATACGGACGGACAGACAGAAAGACAGACATGACAAAACTATAAGGGTTCCGTTTTTGCTATTCAGCTACGGAACCCTAACAATCACATGAGTCGATTAATAAGGTTAAGCATCGCTTGACGAGGTCGTTATGTGGATGGGTGAAAATCTTAAGATATTGAGACTCCTCCGTGCCTCGGATGTCTTTTGTACATCTTTGGCAGTCGTTACAGGAAGTCAGAAGCTACAAAAACTGACACTGATCTAGCCAAGCGGTATCGTGTTACCCAGTTACTGTGTTGTGAAGGTCAGATAGTCAGACACTCAGCAGCATCCATTTAGACTGGAAGTCGACCCAATATAGTTGGAAAAAAAGGTTAAGCAAATACGGAGCAAGACAAAGGGTGACGAACCTGACTGATTGGCTAGAGAAGGCAGCAGAAAAAAGACTGGCTGTAAAATATAGCGGAGTCCATTGCCCACCAGTGGGACGATAAAAGCTAAAAAAATATGTTGTACAGTTCTGGGTTATTCAAATAAACTTAAAAACACTTTTTTTTCTCATATCATGACTAAGTCTTAGGTCTAAGGCTAAGTTATCGCTTTAATATTCATGTCCACCTTGCATGTGCACAGAACATAAAAACTAAATAACGTTTTAATTCAATTTGTGTACTGAGGCCGATAATTACACCACTCGCTCTAACCAATGGTTTGGTTCAAGGTACAAGCGAAAGCGGTTAAAATTTTTGCACTTAATTCGATGTGCTTTCATGACACGTCTATGGGTCTTGAACGAAAATTGTACAAAATAGGTACAATACGAGTAGGTACACTTATTTTTCGGGGAGAAAATATAAAATGACTCCTCTTTGTTTGGATGAAGCGAAAAGGAGTGTTAGACTTCTACTGACTATCATTAGAACTTAAAACGGGATATGTACTACGTGTATTTTTTGTTTTGAGTTTCCGATATTTCGGCACTGTTGCAAGCGCCATGATCACGGATGAACTGAAGTCATTGCGGGTGGAAGTTTAAGAGCAGACAAATCGATCTACCGTCTCTCTCTTTCGTTTCGATCGACACCGCTACCACTGTCACATGTATCACTAAACACTCGATTATGTTCCCGACACACAGAACTCACCGTGTCGACTCGCGAACTTTCTACGGAACTTTTTCGGTTTTTACACATTTGAATCACTGGATTCTAGGCCCTTCAAAAACAAAACAAAATACACATGGTAAATATCCCGTTTTTTGTTAGTGATCATGTTAGATTAAAAACTTATTGCTACTGACTAATGGCTCACTCTATTCCTTCAGTTGCCATGTCGTGTCGGGGCCGAGATATCTCGGTAGACATTCCCGCAAGCCCAGCAGATAATGGAATATAGGTAGGCTGGCAGCAAAATATACAGGTGTGCTATATTATGTTATACATGAACATCTTAAGCCGAGGGCTTTACGTCAAATTTTAATATCTACATGCATTTGAAGGACTGAAAACAGATGACTTATAAAATTTTTTCGTTCATTTTACATGATTTGTTTTGGCATAAAATAAACAATTTTATCGAGTAGTGCCTATCCTAAAATATTTTATTTGCATTAAGACTCCCCGTGAAAGGCTTTTCATGACAATGACAATCCCAATGACAGCGATATGACATCGAGCATTGATCTTAACACATATGTTTTTAAAGAGAATTAGCAATGTAGATAGAATCTACATTGATAATTCTCTAATAAACATGTTAACCCCTCCCACTAAGCTAAATAATTATGCATGTGTCTAAAGTGTGTTCACGGTAATAGTGTAATGGGTGGGGTTCGAACTCGCGACCTCTCGATCCCAACTCCGACACCTTAGCCATTAGGCTACTGACGCTTCCTATTAAGGCGACTTTACGCATCACGTGCTACTAGTTAATTTTTTACTTAGTAGTTATTTTAACTTTCTGTAGTTATAATTAATTATTTGTAAGTTTTACTCAGATAGTCAACATATTTTTTGAAAAAGTGTAAGTTATGTCACTCAGGAATAATGTAGCTTGCTATTGGTGAAATAATGTTCAAAATCGGTTCAGTACGTCGATTCTGTAAAATTCGAACAACAACTCGCATCTCACATAGATATTCACTGTCACTTCGCTTATGGTTCAAAGTTACCTTGATTTTGCAAAGCGTCGAAGTGACGGAGGAATTATCTTACCAAATGCCACTTCTCACGTCATCTCATACTTTATCTGTCATAATCTTTAGTTCAACTCGCTGACACGCTCGCAAGGGTAGCGCTAGTGTAAATTCGAATTAACAACCGAGTTTTTAGAATGCCAATCAATAAACTCACAGCGGATTCAGATTCGAAATTTAGAATGAAGTCTTACAGAATAACACAGTAGGAGATCCAGAGATTACTCCCTACAAACTTACAAACTTTACCACTTTATAAAATTTCTGGCTTCTGCCCGCAGCTTCGCTCGCGTATATAGTTTTTTTCTGCAAATATAAAGTAGCCTTTATCATTCTTTAGCCCTTTAAGTATCCCCACACCATAAAATCTTCCGTTTTGACTTAAAAGCAGGACAAACAAACAAACACACTTTCACATTTATAATTATTTATTAGTACGAATAATATTATAGAATAAGTCACAGAGAACACTGTTATTCACTACTTATGGAGCCTCTTTTTCCAAACATTCAATGTTCCTAAGTGTATCGTATTAGCGCAGTACACTAGAATTTAAGTTTATTAATTTAATTAAGGTTCACCAACAGTTGTTACAGATATAACACAGATAGGAACATACATGTATTAGTGTTTCACACAACCATCGTTAAATGGCGGACATCCCACCCATATGCACAAAACGTTTTGTGAATACTTTCATTGCCAATACAGCTAAGGAGTGGAATTCCCTGCCGAAGTCCGTATTTCCTGATAACTATAACCTGGAGGTATCTAAGACAAGAGTAAACAGGTTACTTCTGGGCAAGCGTGCTTCATCTTCGACCACATCATCGCTTACCATCAGGTGAAGATTGTGGTCAAACGCAAGCCCATCAACTATAAAAAATTCTTTACCAAGTAAGTTAGTTCTTTGAAAACACAAAATGTTATTCCCTTTCATACCCGCTTCCTTCCATATCTCATAACCCCACCTCAAAACATACACCACCATTTAACTACCCCGACGACCAACCTATAAATATTCCCTAAAGCCCGCAACCCGCGACATCTCGTGCCTTTCACCACATAAATAGTTGCATAGCTTAGATGCAATTTGGACCGCGGGCCCACTCAAGTACGGTGTACCGCGCTTTCGCGTATTTAATAGGATTTTCGGGGCTCCTACCCGACTGTGCATAGATATAGTTATGTGGGATTGTGGAGGTAGGGAGAGATTTTTATTAACTGTACATTGTATGTTGTAGACAGCCTCGTTGGTCATTCAGATGATTCCTGGGTCGGAATAGAATAGGTCTTTATTTGCTAGGAATGTAGGTACATAAAAATAAGTTGTCAAATACATAAAGAATCCATGTACATTCTGCCTTAGTGTGGCATGCAAATGTATTATGTTGTAAATAAAAAAGTGCTATACAAAATTGATTATAACAGATAAAATTGATTACAACAAATAAAATTGATTACAGCAAATATAATTGATTAAGTACAAATAAAAAATATTAATGCAATTAGAAATTGATTCAAATATTACAAATTATTGTCATTTAGGAAATCTTGCACAGACTAATAACATTTATTAACAAGTAATTGTGTGGAATGTTTTTTAAATTTTTGCAACGGTATATTTTTATTTTTTCAGCTATTTTATTATAGATTTTAGGAGCCATACAAATCACATTTCTTTTCATTAAGGTAGTTCTAAATACGCCTGTGTGCAGTAAATTTTGGTATTGTGATCTCATAGCTGTACTTCTTTCTCTTGTTTCTATTAAAGTAGCAAATAGACATCGATTTGTTATAACAAATATTGCTACCTCAAGGATATACACACATCAAAAGTGTCTAGGGATCAACATATATTTTTGCAATAACTTTTCTCCTGATTGATATTAATTAAAATTTTCTTTAAGGATTCATCAAATAAAGTGTTTTCGTTTGTCACAGTAACGATAAACCAAGTCACCTTTGCATTAATAAAGAAATTTGCCATTTTCCTAATAAAGGGATTTTTGACATTTGAACCACTAACATTAAAGTTCGAAAAAAAGACTGAAATAACAGTTTTCTTTAAAATTTTATTGGGTAACTTAAACAATTAATAATCCGTGTTTCTACCGCGAACACTAACAACACAAGAACATCGGTTTGGCATACTCAAAATGAGTTCATCCAAATCACGCTGTGGAATGGCCGCCCATGTTCGTTGCAACAACAAAAAAAGGTCTTCTTGCGACTGGATACCCTCCATATTCGGCAGAGCTCTTCTCTGTAGCATATCCCATGCATGCTCAATCGGGTTCAAGTCTGGCGACTGAGCAGGCCAGAGCAGGACATTGATGTTAGCTGCGGCGAGAGTGTTTCTTACAACTCTTGCGGTGTGCGGTCGTGCATTATCATGCATTAACTGAAATAAGGGACCGATTTGCACTTGTAGAGGAACGATGACGTCAGATACAATCGTCTCAGCATAAATTTGAGCGTTGAGTTTGCTTCTGATCCAAATCAACTCAGTTCTTCCGCCGATCCAAATACCCGCCCATACCATGATGGTTCCACCACTATAAGGATGGACTTCCTGGCAGGATTTTAATCGCTGTTGGCGTCCAAGGGTTCTCCAGTGTCGTATACGTCTTGTATCCGGTCTCATACCAAAACGAGACTCATCAGAAAAGCACACGAAACGCCATTGTTCTTCTGCCCAATTTCTGTGTTCAAGAGCCCATTGATATCGAATCCTACGATTGTGCATTGCTATAGGTGGTACCCGTAGCGGTCTTCGGGAATGAAGGTTCACTTCATGCAAGCGGTTTCTGACTGTTTGGTCGCTAATTAAGTTCCCTGAAGAGTGATGAAGCCTCACGGCTAACATCATGGCGGTTATTGTTGGAGCTCTTCGAGTTAAGATTTTAATGTATCGGTCTTGTCTCCGTGTGGTGCAGCGATACCGTCCTCCATGGCGCTCAGCCACGGTACCAGTGCTTCGGTAACGTGTCCAAAGTCGACTGATAACACTCTGACTTGTATTCAGAGCTAAAGCCACAGTACGTTGCCGGGAACCAGCTTCTATCATTCCCACGGCTCTGAGCATTTCTTCCCTGCTTAAATGACGTCGCCGCTCCATAATAACGTTGGTTTTAATCATTAGTAGGGAAACAGTAGCACTAATAATGTCTTCAATGCGTTGTATGTTTTTATAGGGAAAATATTGACAGCTGATTTTCATCTTTTACTCGAATTTGATTAACAGTTCCTGTTTCAAATTATGAAATGCACCAAAAAGGATCCATATAAATTTATAAAATCATAAATTTATTACAAAGCCACATCTCAATCTCAAGAAATCCGCATAAAAATGCTTGATCCCTAGACACTTTTGATGTGTGTAATATACAACGTGTAACAGAAAGGGTATATACATACCAAGGGCACGACTTCTTTGGATGATATCAAACGATATTGGAAGATTTTCACCTTAAAATAAAATACTGTAAAAATTGATACCAATATTTCAGTTTCGTAAATTTCTTAAATTGAAATCATAACAGTCGTGTCACCGCACTACGTAGGTCAATAACTTTCCACGTTACTTGCAAATATCACGATAAATCTCTTCCGTAATTCTGTGCGCCTAGTACTGTAGTAGCCTAGCGTACAAGCGGTGTTCTTTTGTCGGCGCATTACTTCCGAACATGTAGAGATAGGATTAAAAAACCCTTCCAATATCGTTTGATATCACCCAAAGAAGCCGTGCCCTTGGTATGTATATACCCTTTCCGTTACACGTTGTATATCAAATATATAATACCAAAGGAAGAAAGTGCCATTGGGTTTTATTTATAAGAAACATCTAAGTAGTAATTTGGAGTTTGAAAGTTGGCGGTGTGATACCCGCGTGCCGAGTAAAACACGATAATCCGTTGGTTATCCTTTGAACATCTTTGACAGTCGTAACGAGTAGTCAGAAGCATGAAAAGTTAATGTTACCCAGTTACTGGGTTGTGGAGGTCAGATAGGCAGTTGCTCCAGATTAAAATACTAGTACTGGCTCCTGACTGCCCGAAACGACTGTTAAATTGTACAAATGACAGCCGAAACCAAAGGCTTTAGTATTCTTTCCGAGGCACGGAGAAATCCCTATATCGCACACCTAGATCTAAAGAGAGCTAACTCAAAAATTTCATTTTTAAAACGCTTTTATTAGGTCGACCTGTATGTAACTAACTATGTAATGGAATCTAAGGTATATAATATAACCATCTTCCAAGGGTCGTAGCGTAATGAAAATTGGCAGCTGTATGTAGTTCTGATGACAATACAATAATATGATACTATCGAACTGATCTGATGATGAAGCCGGAAGATAGGCTGGCATTCCATGATGGAATATCGTATCATAGTCGTGTTTGCACTTGTGAGAAAGGCCATGTTATGGACTTTGAACACGATCAGGTTTCAAGGTTCTAACAAACTTAAAGAAAATCCGTTATCGGTTTTCTTAACCTTTTTGAACTACCGCGTAATCCATAGATTTATTTTTTTATAGATGTCACTTTCAAATTCTCTGGGAGGATCGACCGTAATTGTTCACTACTCGTGGGAATAATATGACAAAAACTACAAAAAATGAAACAGCAACACAAACAAAACGGAGACTACAATCTTTTTTTGTTTTTACGTGCATTTGTAAAAACGTGTATTTCTAGTGTTTTATAAACTATTAATTTTTTGAGTTATACATACCATCGAATTCCTTACGTAATAATAACTTACGTAAAAAATGAGATTTTTGAGTTAGCTCTCTTTAGATCTAGGTGTGCGATATGTTAAGTAAGATGTTCACTCATCCACGGACCGCCTCATCAAGCGTTGTTTTACCCAAAGAAAAAAACGTTTTTTACAAGTCAACCCGTGCAGCTGTAATTATTTAGCGAAAAGCTGAAGCTGAAGATGTGAATAATAAAGAATTTATTTAGATAAAAATAAAATAAAATATTTTTTTTTATTCGTGATGAGCCCACTCTTGACCTCAATCTCGCCTGATGGTAAGCGATAGATGAGGTCTGCGATGGAACGAGAGAGCCCAGAAGATGCCTGTTCACTCTTGCTTAGGTCATAAGTGCCAGGAAACACAGAAGCCGGCAGAGAGTTCCACAACTTGGCTGTACGTACAATAAATGTGGAAGAAAAGCGCCTGGTGCGACAACACCGTACATCAACCAAGTGTGGTACCCAGCAGTGCGTCTGGTAGTCCGGTAGTGAAAGGGAGATGGAGGGATCAGGTCATGGAGCTCCTGCGCACACTCCCCGTAGTACAATCTGTAGAAGACCGACAGGCAAGCAACAAAATTTAATCAGATTATTACATTTCAACTGCTCGAACACAGGCCTCCTTCACAACGCTATCGTAATTCCCCACGCGGGCCCTGTGCGGATCACCATTAAGGCATACCTAATGGTGATCTGCACTGGGCAAGCGGCATCGAATGGTCTTAGGGCATTTTGAGCAGTTTCCTCATGATGTCTCCCTTCACCGTTTTGAGAGCAGTGGTGGTATAGTATGATTAACAGTCCCGCGGGGCCTTCCTCCCTTGGACGATAAAAACGCAACTGTTGGGAATATATGGGTCACTTCAATGATAGGCGAGTCTACTCTTTGGAATTATAATATTAGAAATTATTATTCAACAAACTTATTATAAATTGGACGCGGTGCGTAAGTGCGTGTACGAATGCGCTTGATTGACCCCGAGCAGACTGCTGGCGGTTGGCTCGCGGCGAAGCGACGCGGCCGGTCGGGCACCCGTCCCCCGCGTCCCGCAGGCTCACGTTGTAGGTGCACAGTGGGTTCGCCGTAGTGACACGCACAATGTGCGTTAATAGCCTCCCACACCTTGATAGCTCAGCTATCAATCTTCATTTGTTTTCGTGCAGTCCTTGTCATCTTCATCAGGTAAAATACAGAACTTATGGACTGCTCTCTTGATAGTTCCTCTCGATGTGTAAACATCAGCGACTCTGCTGGCACCATCTCGTCCCGGGTATAGCGTTGTTATGCGGCCTAGACGCAGTGTTGCCAACCTCACCGAAGCAAAAAGCAGCAGATCAGACTTAAAAAAACAGCAGAAAACAGTAAAATGGTAACTTTAAAACATTAAGTCACTACTTTATTAGAATTGAAAATGAAACCCCTAATGAAATTGAAAACGCAAGTACATAATCATTGTTATTTATTTATTATGTTAAAAATATGAATAATTGACATTTTTTTAAATATTCTTACAATTACATTAACCATTTTAAATGTTTCTGTTTTCGATATTTTCTGCCTCTTTTTTATTAAAATCATACATATTTTTATTGAATTTCTTCACATGTTTTTCAGTTGCATTAAATGTATACATTCCTTTATTTCTGTTTTACTAGGGTCAACGGTCAAGTGCAAGTCAAACAAAATATTGTCAGTATTATTACTGATTTTTGACATTATTTATGTCTGAAATGTTATGAGTTGACTTGTTTTGTTAGACTAGACCATAGGTAGATAAAATTTATACAGATACATACATGCATATCATGAAGCTAGGTATTTAAATTGGAGGGGTATTATCGTTTTAGACGAAACTCTAAATATAATAATAAAAACAGTAGAAATTGGTACTTAAACAGAAATCATTCACAACGGCGCCTCGGTCGTGTGTACAGCACTAATTACATACTCCGTATTTAATATTTTCGTTAACTAGTATAAAGTGTAAATCTTAACTCAAAAGTTATATCAGTGTCAAGCACAAGGAAAGTTCTTTGTTTGGTGATACTGCTCATTTAAATCAGACACGGATTACTTATGTTATTACAGTGTTAAGTGGATCAGTAAACACTAATCAGCTACTTGACAGTTGTGGCCTGGGTGATCGCAAGCGTCGACCGGTCTACCCCCGTGTACTTTTATATCAGCCGTTTGCAGTGTTAGTCAAACTTTCCACTAAAGTCAGCCAGTAGAAAACATGTTTACCTGTAGACGCTGTGATGCCGAATCCAGAGATGGTGCCACGTGTGTGGCTTGTAAGGCGAAATTTGACTTTCCCTGTGCTGGGATCACAGAGGCTGGATGGAGAAAATTGGGTGAGCGCAAGTCGACCTGGAGATGTCAAAACTGCAAAGCGACGCCCGTTGCCAGTCCTCAAACAGGTAGTTTGAAGATATCACAAGTCAACTCAGAGACCATCATGCTTGAGCTTCAAGGTCTATCAAGCAAATTAGAAGCATTGCCTGCGCTAATGGAGAGTGTGAAGGTAATCAAGAATGAGCTTGCAGAATTGAAAACCATACGGCAAGAAATGTCTGAAATGAAATCGTCCTTTGAGTCCTACAGTCAGGAAATAAAAGCATTGACAAGCAAAGTGTCCGTTCTGGAAGATGATGTTGAGGCAATGAAGAATACCAAGGAAGTGGTGGTCAAATTACAGGACAGAATTACTCAACTTGAGAATCAGCAGTTAGAGAACGAACAAAGGTCTCGCATGAACAATATTGAGATAAAAGGAGTACCTATATCGAAGGATGAAGACTTGTTCAAAGTAATGGCCAAGATCGGCGAAACAATAGATTTTCATATACAAAAGGAACAAATAAACTACATTGCAAGGGTGCCAACACGTAATGACAAAGTAAATAAGAATATTATTTGCTCTGTGCATAACAGCTACCTTAAAAATGATTTTATAGCTGCTGCAAGGAAATATAAAAAACTAAATTCTGGAGATCTGGGCTTTCAGGGTAATAACAGGGTTTACATTAACGACCACCTTATACTGGAAAATAAACTCTTGCTCAATAAAACCAAAGCTCTAGCCAATGAGCGTGGCTTCGAACATGTGTGGGTTAGAGGTTGTAAAATACTTGTGCGAAAAAACTCCACGTCACCAAAACACTGCATCAAAACGGAACTAGATTTAAAAAAGTTTATTTGCTAATAAAAACGTCTCAAGTGTTCTGCAAGTTAGTTGCTCGTTTCGAAAAAGTTTTACTTAATAATATGGTCACTAAATTGTTATATGTTAACTCATTAGATGGAAGTTTGAGAAACACAGGTACGTATTTTTTGCACGCATTCCATTCTCGCCTGCCTTTTGTTCCCTTATCGCTTGTTGTCGCTTATTCATTCAACTCATTAGGCCTTGTTTATTGCCATTATATACTGTACGCTCGTGTAGTTAGAGATGAGATTTACTTACACTGGAAACTTCTTACATATATTTTAAATAATTTTAAAACAAACGCTTTTTACACATTGAATACAAACCGGAATCGTTTGTATTTCACTGTGGAAGATCTATTTGACACAGTTTTTGTTTTATTATGCTACAAGTTGCTACTTAAGCCGTCACTTATTACTTATAATCTTTTCTTGGCAATAAGCCTGAGTGTACCTTATATCCTTTCAATCATTTTTCTGGTGTTAAAATTGAATTATAATGGCGCCTATTAGTTTCTTTTATCAAAACGTTCGGGGGCTACGGACGAAAACATCTGTTTTCTTCAGAAATGTTCGTATGAATTTCTTTGATGTCATTTGTCTGACAGAAACGTGGCTTATTGATGGTATTTCAGATAGCGAATTGTTTGATGATCGTTATATGGTATGGAGACGTGACCGAAACTACTCGCAAACAAATCAAAGTATGGGTGGGGGTGTTCTAATAGCCATAAATCGAGAACTTGTTGCCGATGTTCGCAATGAATGGTGCTCGTCAGCTGAGGATCTGTGGGTTACTATTACTTTACACCAAAAGAAACCTAAAGTAACCTATAAAATACATTTATGTGTTGTGTACATATGTTGTCAACAGTCTGGCAACTCTTTAATGATACAGCTTAATAATTTTTCCAATAGCTTAGCCGATATTATTCTCAGACATCCCACGGATAAGTTTTTAGTGCTTGGTGACTTTAATCAGCCGAATATAGATTGGCTTTCTGCTGTGGACGGTGATTACTTATATCCTGGGAACTTTCATGGTCCCATCCAAACCAGTTTTTGTGATACTCTCACCGCTTGCAATCTATTACAGTACAACTCGCATCGTAACGCGAATGATAGGATTCTGGACCTCGTCTTGTCTAATAGTGAAGTTGTTGTCACTTGCAGTCAAGATCCCCTAGTGCAAGAGGACTCACACCATAAGGCACTCTGTATCTCTGCTGACTTCGTTCAACTTCATCGACTTCATTCTCGGCCTCGAGTCAAGCTCTTGTATGCTCAAGGGGATTATGCTGCTATAAATCAAGACATTATGGCAATTGATTGGCCATTAGAACTAAATTGTAGACCTCTCGAAGAAGCTGTTAAATTCTTTTATGACACCATCAATTTGCTTCATAATACATATATTCCATCTAAAATTATTGTTCCGAGTGGTAAGTATCCACCTTGGTACAAAAGCCCTCTTATTAAAGTTCTTAAAGAAAAGGCTAAATATCATTCAAAATTTAAAAAATATGGAAATCTTTCGGACTTTCAGTCTTTTACTACCTTGCGTCAACGGGCCAAAGATATGGAGAAAGAAATGTTTGATAACCACTTAGCAAACATTGAGTTTGCCATTACTAAAAATCCTAGGGCTTTTTGGCAATACGTTAAATCCAAACAGCAAACCAACTGTTACCCATCAGTGCTTAAATTTGGTGACATCTCGTCTAGTAATGGCGAGGAAATCTGCAATATGTTTGGGGACTATTTCTTTTCTAACTTCCAGGAGCGATCTGACTCATTTGGGTTGCCCACTTTGGAAAGAGACCAACTTGATGATCAGTCCACACCCATTATGTCAGATATCTGCTCCATTGATGTGCGGGAGGAGGAAGTATTTCGGTTGTTAAAGCAAGTTAACATTAACAAATCTGCGGGCCCGGACAATATCTCACCAATTTTCATAACAAAGTGTGCCAGGTGTCTGTCAGTTCCATTAACAATATTATTTAAACGGTCATTTGACTTGGGAGTTGTGCCTACTATCTGGAAGTCGGCGTATATAACACCAATTCATAAAAAGGGACCTAAGGACAGCGTTGATAATTACAGACCGATCTCCAAACTCTGCATATTTGCCAAAATCATGGAGAAAATAGTATATGTACAATTGTCTTCGTCGCTTAAACTTAGTTTCTCAGAACATCAACATGGGTTCTTAAAAGGTCGCTCCACAACATCCAATCTCGTTGTGTGTAGTGATTATCTGTCAGAGCATATGTCCAGGAGGTCTCAGGTTGACGTTATATACACCGATTACAGTAAGTGTTTCGATCGAATTGATCATGCGCATCTAATGCGCAAACTACTATTAGTCGGTGTGAGAGGTAATTTGTACAGATGGTTCAAATCTTACGTAGAAAATAGATGCCAGACTGTAGTTCTGAATGGGTATACCTCGAGAGAGATGTACGTCCCATCGGGGGTTCCACAAGGATCCCTATTGGGACCTCTGCTATTCAATATTTTTGTTAATGATATAGCCTCTTGTTTCCTAAACTCTAAAATCTTACTGTATGCCGATGACATGAAAATTCTTAGCCAAGTGTCAACCACTGAGGATGCACACCTATTACAAGAGGATCTGGATAGGTTCCATAACTACTGCGTCAGAAATAGGCTGGATCTAAATATATCCAAATGTTATGTATGCACCTTTACTCGTAAGCAAAATCCAATTATTTATGACTACAAGTTGTCGAATACCTCAATTGCCAGAGTGAACGTCATAAAGGATCTCGGAGTAACATTTGACTCAAAGCTGTTATTTGATGCTCATATTAATAATGTTGTTAATAAGGCCTCCAAGGCTTTAGGGTTTATTTTGAGGGTATCCTCGGAGTTTAAGAATGTGAAAACAATTAAAATCCTTTACTGTGCTTTTGTCCGTAGCCATCTGGAATATGCTTGTCAAATTTGGAATCCGAAGTATAATATCTACATTAATCGCCTTGAAAGCATTCAAAGGCGATTTTTAAGGTACACTCAATATCGTTCCAATTGTTATCTTCCTAACTATATAAGTAGGTGTAAGAAATTTCATATTCTGCCTTTGCACGAGCGCAGACGTATCGCAGATCTCACTTTCCTATTTAGTTTATTGAACGGGTCCACTGACGTCCCCGAGCTGGTGGCCAAGATTGGACTTCGCGTGCCATCTGTGTTTCTTAGACGACCACATATTCTTCATGTACCACGTGTAAAAACTGCCTATAGACAAAATTCGTTTATGTTACGAGCTTGTCGAACTTTCAATATGGTGTGCCAGGACACGGAGTTGGATTTATTCAGAACCAGTGTTCAGCAATTAAAAAAACGCCTATGTAGCCTTTTCTTTGACAAATGATGACTTAACATTTTTTTTTTTTTCTTTCATTTCTATCAAATGATATATATACATTTTGTACTGATTTATGCATGTTTTACTTCATAATATGTATGTACTTGTCCATGACCGTGCGACATCCGCCGTCGTATCTATGTTACATATAACTGTTTATTAGCGGAAGCTTGTAATTGGCCTTTTTCTACATATTGTCCATGATCACTCAAATGTATTAGCTGTAAGTTTCCTTAAAATTTATAAAATAAAATAAAATAAAATAAAATAAAAAACAGGGATGTCACGGTAAAAACAGTAAATCTACTGTTAAAACAGTAGGGTTGGCAACGGAGGTAGGTGATCTTCCTTCAGTATAATCAAATCACCTACTTTGGGTTCATGTTGTGGTCTCCTCCATTTAGTTCTTTGTTGCAGTTCGGCCAGGTACTCTCGACGCCACCTCTCCCAAAATTGCTGCCGCAGTTGCTCTATCCTCTCGTATCTATTGGGTCTTGTTTTATTAATGGTTAGAGGCGGCACTGATGTGAGTGGCTGCCCGATGAGGAAGTGCCCTGGAGTAAGGGGTAGGATATCTGATGGGTCTGATGAGAGAGGAGATAAGGGTCGTGAATTTAGGATAGCCTCTATTTGTGTAAACCACGTCGAAAGTTCCTCAAACGTTAACGCAGCGTTGCCTGCTACTCTTTTTAGGTGGTGTTTCGATGACTTTACCCCAGCTTCCCAAATACCCCCAAAATGAGGTGAATATGCAGGGCTGAATTTGAATCTAATGCCTTTAGTGCTGCCATACTCTATCACAGCTTCACGACTAGACTTGAGGACTCGACCCAATTCATTGTTTGCCCCTACAAATGTTTTGCCATTGTCTGAATAAATTTCATAAGGTTTACCTCTTCTTGCTACAAATCGTCGTAGGCACATTAGAAACGCTTTAGTAGTCAGATCACTTACAAGCTCCAAGTGGACAGCCTTAATAGTAAGGCAAACAAATAAACAAAGGTAACATTTAGTTATACGATTACCTCTGCCTTTCTTACTCGATATCATGAATGGACCAGCAAAATCTGTTCCACATGTATAAAAGGGAAAACTAGGATTTGTTCTAACATTTAAGAAGGGAAAGAAGGAAGGAAGGTTACCCATTATAGGCTGTACTGTTTTACCTCTAAAACGTATACACACAATACAGTTTCTTAATATGCTACGAGCCAAGTTCCTGCCACCTATTGGCCAATATTCCTCGCTAATGGATGATAAAAGCAATTGTGGTCCGGCATGGAATAAACGTATATGCTCGTATCTCATTAGTAATTTAGTAAAATTATGTTTTGAATCAAGTAGTATTGGGTGTCTTTTTTCAAAATTATAATTTTGATTTTGTATACGACTACCCACCCTGAGTATACCATCTGAATCTATGAACGGGCTCAGTGGCAGTATTTTAGATTTATGATGGAGCTCTTTGCTCCTTTTGATTGTATCTATTTCACTATAAAATGATTGCGTTTGGCAAATCTTGATTAATGTTTTTAATGAATTACTAATCTCATCAGTGCTAAGACAACCTATTAATATTTTATTAGTTTTATCCTTACTATACTTGCAAATATAATTGTTAATAAATCTATGGACATAAGCAATAATTCTTTTGAGTTTATTAAAACTTGAATATCTAGAAAAGTCTAAGAAATTAGTATCTAATCTGATTTGTAGAACCTTTAGTTCTGGTAGTTCTATATTTGGAACACTTAGTTGTGGCCATTCGCTTGGTTCCCTTCTAAGGAACGAAGGTCCCTCCCACCACAAGGATGAGGACTGTAACTGCTGCGGAGTTACACCTCTTGAGGCCAAGTCAGCAGGATTACATTCTGTTGGCACATGTCGCCATGAATAGTCAGATGTAATTTCATTTATTTCGTTCACCCTGTTCCGAACAAACGGTTTTAGCTGTTTATATTGGATATTAAGCCAACCAAGTACTACTGATGAATCGGTCCAAATAGTTTTACTAGTAATGTTACAACGTAGGACCTTTGCACACAATCTGGCTCCGAGCAAAGCACCACACAATTCCAAACGTGGTATAGTAGTTGGTTTTAAGGGAGCTACACGGGCCTTGGCACATAGTCGCTTAACTGTGACTTTATTATTAACATCAGTTGTGCGCAAATATACACAGGCACTATATGCTTTTTGTGAAGCATCAACATAACAGTGTAGCTCTATTGATATAGGCAAATCACAAATAACATTTCTTTCTAATTGTATACTTGATAGGTATGATAGGTTTTTTATAAACGTCATCCAAGAATTTTTTATATCGTTAGGTACTGGATTATCCCAGTCTATCTTAGCAATCCATAAACGTTGTAAAATTATTTTTGCAGTAATAACGCAAGCACATAGAATACCTAAAGGATCAAATATTTTGCAAGTCATTGAGATTATTGTTCTCTTAGTTATTTTTGAAGTAGATTCTATATTTATTGGGAATTGAAATATGTCCATTTTAGGGGACCAATTGAGACCTAGAACACATGACTGCTTTGTGAGGTATAATGTATCATTTAACGTAGGTTCGTCTGCAAATATTTGAGGACAATTTGTGCGTATTTTGCGTAACGGAAAATGTGCTGAACCTAATATTTGTGTCACAGTCTTATAAATATGCATCAGCTCTTCTTTAGTAGATGCTCCAGTGCTTAAATCATCGTAATAAAAGTCATTTTTAATTATATTAGCAATATGCTGATATGCACATTCCTCTGCTAGCTGAATAAGACATCTAGTGCTTAGAAACGGTGCTGATGCTGTACCATAGGTCACAGTGTTTAATTGCAGGACCTTGAGAGGCAGAGATACATCTTCCCTCCACAAAATTAACTGTAAATGACGTTATGATTCCACAATAGAAATCTGTCTAAACATTTTCTCAATGTCACCCGTTAGTACGAATTTATGAGTGCGAAAACGTAACATAATATTAAATAAATCATTTTGTACAACTGGGCCTATCATCTGGATATCATTTAGTGATTTTCCAGAGGATGTTTTGGCTGAAGCATCAAAACTACCCTAAGTTTTGTTGTTTCACTTTTTTCCCTTAGTACTGCATTGTGAGGCAAGTAATTACCAAACTTTGGACGCTCTATTTCTTCCAAATGACCAAGATCCGAATACTCTTTAACAAAATCACAATACTGTTTTTTAATATTTGGATTCTTAACCAACTTGCTTTCTAAACAAAAAAAAAATGCCTTTTGGCAATATTATAAGAGTCACCTAGTGATTCTTCTGGTGAATCCTTGAGTGGCATTTTAACATTAAATCTACCACTTTGCAAACGACTCACGCGTATTTTGTATAAAACTGTTCTCACAAGCTTGTTCTTCAAGGGTGTAAGATATTTTGTTTGAAGGCAATTCATCGATCTCCCAAAATCTTTGTAATGATTCTTGAATATCATTCTGTACAATGTTACAATGTAATAAATTAATACTAGAGTAAGCATTTTTAGTATGATTTAACTTAGAGTGTCCATTCCCTATGGGTCCTGTCACGGTCACCAATTTTGTTGGGAATATAGGGGTCACTTCAATGATAGGCGAATCTACTCTTTGGAATTATAATATTAGAAATTATTACTCAACAAATTTATTATAAATTGGACGCGGTGCGTAAGTGCGTGTACGCATGCGCTTGATTGTGACCCCGAGCAGACTGCTGGCGGTTGGCTCGCGGCGAAGCGACGCGGCCGGTCGGGCCCCCGTCCCCCGCGTCCCGCAGGCTCACGTTGTAGGTGCACAGTGGGTTCGCCGTAGTGACACGCACAATGTGCGTTAAGAGCAACCCTCTTTATTTAATTGTCGGGGCCCATAAGATTGTTGGGGTCCATAAGATTGTCGGGGCCCATAAGATTATCAGGGCCATAAGATTGTCGGGACCCATAAGGGCGCCGTTGCCTGCCGGGGTTTCGGAATTGTTCGAAAGAGTTACCGCGGCCTCGGAACACGAAGGACATAAATGATGACACCCTCCCGCTTCGCCCAGATCGGGAGGCAGTCATTGGATGACTTCCCATCCTTAAAATAAAAAAAACCCTCCTTATTTTGAAGTCGGAAGTTAGCGTATAACCTTCCTCAAGCTTCACGCTTCTTCCGTTCCCAATTTTATCAAAATTCACTCATTACTTTCGAAGGTTAGCGCGTCTAAACAAACAAACAAACTTGTCCGCTTTATAATGTCTTTACATAGAATAAAACTAAGTCGGTTATGCTTTCTGTATGCTTAGATCTTTAAAACTATGCAATGGATTTTAATACAGTATTTATTTTTATAGAGTGATTCAATAGGAAGGTTTTTACATTGCACCCGTGCGAAGCAGGGGCGGGGCGCTAGTTACATATAGATCAAATTAAAAGGACGTCTGTGATTTCAAAATAATTAAGTGCTTATACTATTTATTTACGGTTTACCAACAGATGTTACAACTAAACATGATTAACGTTTAGTAAGTTTAGATTAATAAACAAGGCTGCAGACATAATTAAAGTTAAACACCGCATGCTTCGTGTTTTACAAGTAATATTTACACGATGCTGAAATATAAAAACATATTATATTTTTCTCATTGTTTGGTTTGTCTGTATATCTTTGTGTTTGTCCAGGCCAACTTATATCTATATATGTATATATATATATATATATATATCCCACCTATACGCTCTAAACGTTTTGGGATTACTTTCATTGTGCGTACGGCTAAGGAGTGGAATTCCCTGCCGGAGTCTGTTTTCCGATAGCTATAACCTAGGGGTCTTTATGTCAAGAGTGAATAGGTTACTTTTGGTTTACTTTGGTTTTTTAGGTTCGCGTTTGACCACCATCTCACCTGATGGTAAGTGATGATGTGGTCGAAGATGGCGCACGCTTACCTAAAAGTAACCTATTCACTAAAACATCCCACCCATACCTACGCATAAAAAGTTATGCGTATGGGTGGGATGTCCACCATAACGATGGCGCTTCGCCGTTTGTCTTGTAGTCCGATGATGGAACCGGCTTGGCGGAATTAGACTGTGTAATTCCATCGCACACTCCACGAAATGTAACCGATAGAAAACCGATAGACTTGCAACTCGTCGTCGATGTTCAAGGCTCCGGAGCTTTGACTCGACCAGTGCATTGTTGCCAATGAGTCTCTTGACCCGCTTCTCGATAGACTCAAGTTATTAATTAATTTCAATTATACATTAAAATATAAAAAAAATTCCTCAGGATTGCTCAATGCTGCAGGATAGCATGGGCAACATATTATAGGCATATCCCGGAATTCCCACGTAGGTAATAATAATAATAATAATAATGCAGATAGAGGAAAATGAAAACACCCATTCCACACTTTAAACCGCACATCACACACTACATTGACTTGGCTTGGCCCGTTGATGTAGTTTAAAAACTAGCCAAAGAGCTAAGAGACAGTCCATGTTTAGTCTAAATAATAATAATAATAAGCCCCCTAAACAACCACACGTCCTGATTGAACACCTAATCACGTGGGGGGCGGACACACGAACGAGAACTTACTGGCGTGGCTAACGTGGCTCTGGAAACCCATTCAACATGGAGACACGTTCAAAGAAAATACGTTTAGGACCGCTGCCCGGGGGCGATCGCCGGGGCGCACCTGGAGCTGACGCTGGGTGTCACAGCATGCGAACCGTCAGCGGTGAGGGGTTGAGCAGGCGGGCTCCCACCGACAAAGATACTACAGCCGAAATCATTGACGATGGTGACAAACTGACGGACCGGACAAACACCCCCGTAGAACCGTATAGTCCTAGCACAGTGTCATATACACCCTCAAGAAGCTCATCACCATCCGTACCATCGTCATCCCCAATTACTACTTTTAATACAGTCCATCCCATCCCAGCCTCGGATGTTGCGCGGGAGGTATCTACCTTTTTACCCGCGTCCACCAAGGCTGGCAAAACAAGAGTTCGCATGAAATGGAGCAAAGAAGTTAATCTATTTATTATGCGAACATACCTCTACACCACTAAACTAGAGACCGATATGACCACTTACAGACGAAAACTGCATGAACTTTTTACACTCCAATATCCAGAAATTAATGTCACTGAACAAAGAATTTCAGATCAAAGGAGAGCTATAATACGAAATAAACTTCTGTCACAAGCAACAATAGATCAGTTAAAAGATGAAGTTCGTACACAATTGCAAGAAACAGAAAGCAATGAAAACACTATCAATATCACATCTACACAAAGACAAACGGAAAACATTCAACAAGAAGTACTAATGCAGTACACTCAATCAGATTCTAACACCCAATCTCAAACATACTATCACCCACAAACATACTCACAAACCACACATGCATCTACACAAACTGAAAACATCACCATAATGGTAGAAAATGATGTTGAGGTTCTAACAGATACCGATCATCATCACTTCAGAGATACCCAAATCCAAGAATTACATGATAAATTAAAAATAGCTCTCACCCAGTATTCCGGAATGGATCCAGCTATTCGGCCAAAGCTGCCTAAGCTAAGGTACTCACCAAAATTAACCCAACTTGTTAATTTATTTAATAATAGTATCCTCAATCAATATATAAGCATAGAAACTCAATTAATAGACTTACATACCCTAATATATTGCACTGCATTAGTTATTTCTGAAGAACTTAATTACAAAATCACAGAATATATAAGGAATACAAGGCCAAATAATAACAATAAACCAGCATGGCAGCAGAGACTAGAAAAAGATATAGAAAAACTGAGAGCAGATTGTGGTAGGCTAACCCAGTATATTAACAACAATAGATCAAATAAAGTAGTTAAGAGAGTAGAAACAATATTTAGTAACATGTCTATTCATACTAGACATGAAGAAAACAATAAGAGACCTGAACAATTTTTAGATACTTTGAAACAGAAACTAGCACTTAAAGTCCATAGGTTGAGAAGATATAAGAAGGCAGAAGAGCGTAAGCATGACAACGCCTTATTTGTTTTAAATGAAAAACGCTTTTATAGAAATTTACAGGCTAAACAAACGCAAGAGACTGATACGTTACTTGAAAATAATATGGAACTTCCAACCGTAGAACAACTTGAAACATTTTGGTCTGGAGTATGGGAAGAGCAAATACAACATAATTCTAAATCTAACTGGATATCAGACGAAGTTACTAGAGGGAGTTCATTACAAGAAATGGACTTCGTTGAGTTTACAGAGTCTGACATCACTAGTATTACAGCAAGGCTACACAACTGGAAATCACCCGGCATAGATAAAATACATAATTACTGGTTTAAAAAATTAGATTCATTACACAAAATCTTAGCAAAAAATTTAACGGACATTATTTTAGGGAAACAAAATATACCTGAATTTATAGCTACAGGAATAACCTACATGGTACCAAAAAACATATACTCACCACAGCCTTCCCAATACAGACCAATTACTTGTTTGCCCACAGTATACAAAATCCTTACATCTGCCATCGCCACAAAAATCAACAAACATATAGAACAACACAATATAATTGCAGAAGAACAAAAGGGATGCAGACGAGGTCACATGGGCTGTAAAGAACAATTAGTAATAGATACAGTAATACACAAACACGCAGCAACTAAAAATAGAAATTTACACTGTACCTATATAGATTATAAAAAAGCTTTTGATAGTATCCCACATTCCTGGCTAGTCCAAATATTACAGATATATAAAATAAACCCAAAAATAATAGAATTCTTGCAAAACATTATGACCCGATGGAAAACCACACTACAATTAAATTACCGAGATAAAGTTATCAAAACACGGCAAATCTATATAAAAAAAGGCATTTATCAAGGAGACTTGCTAAGCCCTCTTTGGTTTTGTCTCGCTCTGAACCCCCTGTCTCACCTACTGCAGCGTAGTCAGGCCGGATACTGTCTTAAACACACGACAGAATTAGTCACTATCTCTCATCTTATATATATGGATGATATTAAATTATACGCGAAATCTGAAAAAGAAATGAAAAAGCTAATAGAAATAACGACAGAATTTAGTAAAGACATTAATATGCAATTCGGACTAGACAAATGTAAAACAGTACACATAACACGAGGTAAAATTAAACCGGGTGACTATGTAGTTAACAATACTGACACAATTACAGCACTGGAATCAACAGATTTATATAAATATTTAGGATACAGACAACTTAAAGGATTAGATCACACAGCAATTAAATACACCTTAAACACTGAATACAAGAGACGAGTGATCGCAGTATGTAAATCTCAACTCACGGGAAAACATTTAATAAAGGCTTTAAATACCTACGCAATACCAGTACTAACATATTCCTTTGGAGTTATCAAATGGTCTAAAACTGACATTCAACAAATAGAAAGAACTACACGCACCACACTTACTAAACACAATAACCTGCACCCTAAATCTGCAACAGAAAGGCTTACTATTCAAAGGCAACATGGAGGAAGAGGCCTAATAGATATCCACCACCTATGGCAGAAACAAATCGCTAGATTAAAAACATTCTTTCACACAAAATCTCATACAAGTAATATTCATAAAGCTGCAGTTTCAAACGACGCTAACTACACCCCGCTTAACTTAAACGAAGAATTGATAACTTACAATATTAACAACGACCCTCAGAAACAGAAGATCGAGGAGTGGAAAAAGAAAGTGTTGCACGGGAGACACCCTCATGATCTAGAACAGTCGCATATAGACATAATAGCGTCAAATAAATGGTTAAAGATAGGAAATTTATTCCCTGAAACTGAAGGGTTTATCATTGCAATACAAGATCAAATCATCAATACTAGAAACTACAGGAAATATGTCATCAAAGACCAAACAATAGCAAACGATAAATGCCGAAGGTGTCATATCCAACCAGAGACCATACAACACATTACAGGAGCATGCACAACACTCACACAGACTGACTATACTCACAGGCACAACCAGGTGGCAAACATTATTCACCAAAAGTTAGCCATCAAACATAAACTCACACAAGACACAAACACACCATATTACAAATACATCCCACAAACCGTTCTAGAAAACACCACACATAAGCTATACTATGACCGCGCCATCCTAACCGACAGGACCGTCCATTACAATAGACCCGACATCACACTCCTAGATAAAGTTCATAAAATAACTTATCTAATAGATATTGCAATCCCGAACACACATAATTTACAAAAGACAATAGGAGAGAAAATAAGTAAATATGCAGAACTTAAAGAAGAGGTAACTAGAATTTGGAGACAAGAAAAAGTATACGTTGTTCCAATAGTTGTCTCCACTACAGGTGTTATACCAAACCACCTGCATCATAGCCTCAAATTAATAGACCTGAAAGATTCAATTTATATCACACTCCAAAAAGCAGCAATCTTGAATACCTGTAGAATAGTGAGAAAGTTCATGCAGATAGAGGAAAATGAAAACACCCATTCCACACTTTAAACCGCACATCACACACTACATTGACTTGGCTTGGCCCGTTGATGTAGTTTAAAAACTAGCCAAAGAGCTAAGAAACAGTCCATGTTTAGTCTAAATAATAATAATAATATTCCACAACTTTCACACAACGCCATCTAGTCCCAAACTAAGCAGAGCTTGTGGTATGAGTACTAGACAACTGATAAACATACATATATATCTCTAAATACATACATATTATAGATAAATTACACCCAGACAAAGAACAAATGATCGTGCTCATCACACAAACATTTGTCCTAGGTGGGAATCGAACCCACGACCTTGCGCATAGCAGTCAGGGCCACTGACCACTATACCAACGGGCCTGTCCAATACCTATAGTGAACCGTAGATGCCAACAAGACTACGTATCAAATAAAATCGCTTGGTAATAAGACTCATAACACTTTAACACAACCCATACTTATCGTCAAGTTGGCAAATTACGAGCAGAGCCTGTGAATGAAGTGACGTAGGTTCGAATCCAACTTCGAACATCCTTTTCGGCCCGTGTTTTTGAGGCCTTTGCCTGCCGGGGCTGCGGGATTGAAAAGCTTAGCTTATATTCATTGCACCTTTATTTTTCTTTCAGTACAATTATGGAAAGAAACAAGATAACAAATAAATAATTATATTCATGAAAGCAAATGGTTGCCAGCACTCACAGGTAATTCCGTATAAAACAACCTTTTTTATTTTCACGCGTACTTTTTTACGCCAATAACCATTTGCTAAGCGATAGTAAGTGTGTGGCCACAAAGGGAGCGATGGAAAAAGGACATTTATTTATTTATTTATTTACACTTTATGCACATAGGTACATAAGCGGACTTAATGCCGTAGACATTCACTACCAGTCAACCATGAGTGGTGAAGAGATAGAGATTTCAGACACTTATATGCATAATCATCATCAGAATTTATCACCTGTGAATGTTTTTTTATTGATGACATGCTCGCATTTGACCATCATCTCACCTGATGGTAAACGATGATGTGGTCGAAGATGTAGCACGATTACCTAGAACTAACCTGTTCATTCTTGACTTAAAAAGGCTTTCAGAAAAATTTGGGAACTATATAGATAAATTATCTTTATTTTTTAGACATGATTGGCACCAGCCTTATCTAATTTAAACTGACGAAAAAATTTGACATGTAAAAGTGTTATTTAATAAGTAATTTTAAATATAACTATCATTTACTCACCGTCTGGCAATTCGAGTAGATAGATAGATGGATATACTCTTCATTGTACAACATAACAGAATGAAAGTTATTTAATCAATAATGGAATATACACTTAAATAAAAACCCTAAACTACATAATCATATACCTACATCTAAAAATAAACTAAAATATGGCGTCCAGAAATTCGTGCGCATCGCTGTCCACTGGTAATGTGCCCAAAAGACTGGCGGCATTGCCACGCTGTATGGCAATGCTTAACCGCTGTCCAAGGTAAAAGCCAGCCTTTGGGTCACGCGAAGTGTCAACCAGGCGCCTGGATAGTTCTTTAAGTAATTTATGAGCACTCGGACCCCACGATCCCAAGGTCTCCACCCAAAACGGCTCGAAAATATAACCTCCAACAAGGTTATTATATTTTCGCCGCTTGAGGTTCTCAGCGGCTGCAGCGGCAGCGCCAGCACAGCATGACGAGCTAGGAAGATGGGATGGTGCAAGAGTATCTACACAAGTTGCGTCCCACACTAAAGCCCTACCCATCTTCCAAGGAAATAAAGACATGCCGTCCGGTCTTTTGCCATCGTCGCGTGCCAGGCCATTGGGTTCTAATACAGCCGGAACGCCGACGGTGACAAGAGCTCGTCGGATAATGTCGTTAATATTCGCGTGCCGAGCTATGCGACCCGCGCTACGGCCACATGAAAGGCCGTGGTGACCGAGGCTGTTGACAACTTCGCCACAGTGGCAGCGATGAGCAGAACAACAGGGAGCACCTAATCGAAGGGAAGCAGCGAGGCGGAAAGTAGTATCATCGAACAAGGTGCCTATGTTCGACGACGGCAGTGCATAAAGCCAGAGACCCGACTCCCATTCACTCACAGCCAGCAAGCGCGCACGCTCTGCAGCCGAAGCAGATGTGGCAATAAGGTCACTCTGAACTGCTTTACAGAGCGGCTCATCCCACCGCCTCTGACATGATGGGTTGTCGGGTGGATTTAGATTCGGGCAAGCGATTCTCCAGGTGTCCATAGCTTCGGTGAAGCACGGCACATTGAAATCAACCAGTGACGGAGCTAGAATATTCCTGATTAATTTCTCAGTACCGTGGACCGAAGATATAAAAGCCGGGATACTAATGCTAGAAATTTTGCGGACGCCGAGACCTCCCATACGAATGGGAAGAGTAGCTTGTGCCCAAGTTCGGTCGTCCATAGCCACATTTAAAATTTCTGTCAGAGTATGCCGTAAGCCGTAGATAATTTGGTCCATTTTTTCCAAAAGGTGAGGATGAAGCCAAAGATGCGAAGCACGAAGAAAGTACGTTAATTTAGGTCCAAAGCAACAATAACGAATTAAGGTGATAGCCGAATGCATGTTAATTTGGTGTAATCTGTCCGAAATGTCGTTAAAATTTTGTATTTTTTCCTCGACAAAATCGGGAAAGGAATTCTCAAAAATTGGAGACCCAAGAAGACGAAGAGAACTTTTATCCACAATTTGGATTTCTGGGGCTAATGCGTGGAATTTGGAAAGTGTCAGTTGTCTGTCAGTACTGACGGATATGAATAGTTCACACTTCGAAAGGTTGAGATCCAATCCTATGGTATGAGTTGATTTCTTAAAAACTGTAGATCATCTAAAACTGTGTCTACATCGCCTCCCAGGGTTCCATCATCAAGATACCAAACATTGAATTTTGAATTTAGTTGTCGAATAATTGGGTGAATAGCTAAACTAAAGATCGCTGGCCCGAGGGGATCACCTTGTTGACAGCCAACAGCTGATTCCAACAGAATTAAATAAGGACTTAAAAAACTACAAAGGGTGTTACAATGGGCGGTCTTATCGCTAAAAGCGATCTTTTACAGACAACTTTCTATTACTAGAGTACTATATGTGGCCCACCTAAACGTTTTTACTTTCGTATTGTTCGTCAAATCTTTACGGGCCTACTCAAATCTGTGTGCATTTTTCCTCAAAAGATCGCCTCAGATATGGTTCTCATATGATTTGATCAGTAACGATTATATGGACTATTAAGGGTGAGTGACCTGAATGACCATTTATGCACCTTTTACTACTACCATAATAAGTACGTGAATACGTATCGTTTGTGTGTGGCAATAAATATTTTTTATTTCTTTCTATAATAATTATTTAGTACACGACATTTTTTTTTTAATTTAGGACACACATTACATTAGTAAAGTCTAAATACAAACTAAGATTTGCATACCTATACAAAACCTTGTTTCAAAGCCCACAACTTAATACGATGTGTGCTTCCTAATATTTCGCAATAAAAAATACCGACTTGTATTACCGACGTAAAATCAAATGAAATTCTTTTTACGACTTATAAGCTGTGTTTAAGCTTATAGTTATCCTAGCACATTTACAGAGTAAAAGATATTTTTCTGAACAAATCATGAAAGTGACCAGCAAAGACAGTGTTGTCTTCCGGGAATTTTCTAACGAGATAACGCGGCCCGGGGACATAAGGGAAACAGAAATGGGTGGTTTGTTAATCACTAGAAGTCTGACACTCCCTTCCGCTTCACCCAGAGCGGTAGAAGTCATTTATGATGATTTTCCCCTCGAAAAAAGAATAAGGTTATTCAAGTGCGAATAAAAGAGGGAGATTGTGTGTGTATGAACTTTTCATAGCTTCAACAACATAAAAATTGCCTACAAGTAAAACCTACTGCTATCGGTACTTAGCTCTACTCGGTTAGACTGAAAGCCGACTTTAACATAGTAAGCATAAGCAGGCGTCCGTCACTCGCTCAAGGCCACGCGTTATGTGCCTACCGCTTCGCGTATCGCCGTCGGTACATCCGAGAGTGGGCTGCCGCACGCCTGCCTGAGCCTTTTTAAATAATTTTGACAACGTCATAATGGATCGACCTAAAAACAATTGATTTTTCTCCGCTTTAGTCCTGTTTCCTTTTAAACCGACTTAAAAAAAGGAGGTTCTCAATTCGTCTTGAACTTTTTTTTTTATGTATGTTACTTCATAACTCAGAGACGGCTGGACCGATTTGAAAAATTCTTTTTGCGTTTGAATGGGTATACTTTCTAGTTGGTTCCATTGTTACGAAATCAGGATGTGATGATGGGATCCTGGAGAAATTGAGGGAACTCTTCAAATATTATAGGCACACCTATAGCGTTTTGGGTATTTTTTATAGTTCTTTGAGCAGTTGCTTCCGCAAAGTACCATTTGGGGAAGTTGAACTGATGATGAAGACCACAGATGGCCACTGAAACTCTTCAATAATAAGTATTTCGTGGATTGCGATTCGATTACTTGAGTACGGATGTTAAACACTTTATGCTCGTCACAATACATATGGTGATGTAGAGCTGATGGTCAAGTACCAGGAGAACTCCTCAAGAATTAACGGCTATGCATCGGGATAAGCAATATTTTGTAAAAGGTGATAAGTTGTTGACATTATGGCTTTTGTAACTAGATAAATTACAAACCCACCCACTAAAAACGTGAAAAATTTTTTTTTTGCAAAAAATAGATCCGACTTCCATATCAAAACACTACAAAGTCAAAAATAACTTTAATTTCGGAAGGCGGTGTGAAAAAAAAAGAAAATCCAAAACCAATAACACCAACTTGCGAAATTAAAGTTATTTTTGGCTTTGTAGTGTTTTGATATGGAAGTCGGTTCTATTTTTTGCAAAAAAATTTTTTGATTATTTATTTGCGCTGAATTTTATAAAAATTAAAATTATTTACGCGGTTTCGGATATATCCGACACTAAAATTTAATAATCGGGAATTCAGGGCAGGAAAAAATGCATCTGTCATTATATTAAACTGAAACATTATTTGATCAACAAATAAAAAATAATTGTTTTTCTATATTCGTTTTATTGCCAATATCATCATATCGACGCTTGAAAGGCAATCCTAACTAAGCGACATAAATCCGTAAAATGAGTTATATATACCATTCGAACCGGCAGATTTTTCTGCGTCGTTTGGTCTAGGTCTCATAGTTCTATGACGAGTTTTATTGTCGCTTAGATATTGCGTGATTTCGGTAAAATCTACATTTTGTGCTTACTAAACGACCAAAAAATAGTGATTTTTTGAATATCTAGCAGTTATGACGTTCTAAAAATTAGGAATATGAACTTAGTCGGTTTTTCATGTATTGACTTTTTCATTTATTTGTATTGACGTATTTTTACTTGTTAAGAATTTTTCCTTTGAAATTACTTAGTAGATTTTACCTACATAAAGCAATTGTAATTTATGTGGTTATATATTTTAACTCGATAATATATTTTGTAACAGTGTCATTTGTATAAGTTAGCCTGAAATAAAGTGGAAGAATATTAGAGCTTAGATATTTTTACTTGTATATCATAATATTTATTTTTTATTCTTAGATATTTTTATTTGACAACGCTTAATACTAATGATGTCGGTTAGATAGTCTTACTCGATTTGCTAAATGGCTAACAATGGCGCGTAGATAAATTTACCCGTACGCAAAATTATATTTTCTCGTCGCTAAAGAACCGCACGAGTTTAAAAAACGTCGTGTAGGTATGCGCGACACGCGTCGTGACACGTCTATACAGGTTCTAATTCAGGCACCCGCCGTCGCTTAGGGAGGACGTACTTCACATTTTGGCGCATATTTTATGAAGACATGGTAAGTATTCAATCAAATTATGCAAAGGTAGTACCTATTTCAAAACTGCATTTTGTTTCGGATTATTTTTAAACCCTATTATGTTTTAGATGGAACAAAGTACTCATTTTAAACCAATTTTATTATCTTTGCAGTTAAAAATGAGTTGCTTTTTTATAATTTGTTTGAGTACCTACAAGACAAATAAACAGTAGTAGTTTATCTTGTAGTTTCACTTAGTAAAAATACACGGTATAAATCTGACACCATCGAATTGATTTTTTTTGCAGTCTGCGGCTTCGTCAATTAATAGCAACACAAACAGTTTAACAAAACATTAGAGTCAGCTTCTATCAGCATTGACACTTCGAAAGATTTAGCTTTTCCGGTTCTTGCCGATAGTTTATGCACCACAACAGATCACACTGAAACGACTGCATCGATTACTGCTCCACGTATATCGGTTGATCACGTATTTAATATAACTTTAACTGCTGAACCAGACATTGAAATACCGACTTTGAATGATCACCAGGTTGATGAAAACACACAATATACATCACTTACGTCCGATCATGATGTACCGTCTACATCGGCATGAAAGTAAAGAATCTACCGTATCAAATCCAATTAAAAGTAAAGTTGGTAAAATAAAATCCAAGAAAGATATTAAATATATTGATTTTATGTGTAGATACAGTGCATGCTATTATTGAAAATAGATTGAAGAATACAACTGTTTACGCACCATCACAATGGTTTACAGTTTTTCCAGATCCACAGATCCAGTCTCTCCGTGAGGACATGGTTGGGCGCTTGAACTTGTCCTTGAAGGCTGTCTCCGAATGGGGCGATGCCAACTTGGTCAAGTTTAATGCAGCTAAGACCCAGGCGTGTCTTTTTTCTGCAAAAAGGAGTCAATTCGAACCGGCTCCTACTTTCCGAGATGTAACCGTGGCAATAACCGATCGTATCGAGCTTCTGGGGGTAACACTAACTTCTACCCTCAATTTTGGCCCGTATATCGAGGCTAAGGCTCAATTAGCATAAAAAAAGTTGGGAATCCTAGCAAAGGTGAGACGGTACTTCACTCCCGAACAGCTGCTCAATCTCTATCAAGCCCAGGTTCGGTCGTGTACGGAGTACTGCTCTCATCTTTGGGATGGATCTGCCAAGTACCAGCTGGATGCGCTTGAGTCTATTGAGAAACGGGCCAAAAGACTCATTGGCAACGATATACTGGTCGAATCAAAGCTCCAGAGCCTTGAACATCGACGACGAGTTGCTAGTCTATCGGTTTTCTATCGGTTACATTTCGGAGAGTGTAAGATGGAATTACACAATCTAATTCCGCCAAGCCCGTTCCATCATCGGACTACAAGACAAACGACGATGCGCCATCGTTACATGGTGGATATCCCACCTATACGCACTAAACGTTTTGGGAATACCTTCAATGTGTGTACGGCTAAGGAGTGGAATTCCCTGCCGGATTCTGTGTTTCCCGATAGCTATAACCTAGGGGTCTTTAAGTCAAGAGTGAATAGGTTACTGTTAGGTAAGCGTGCTCCATCTTCGACCACATCATCACTTACCATCAGGTGAGAAGGTGGTCAAACGCGAGCCCATTATCAAAAAAAAAAAGTAGAAATTCAGTCTAAAACCAAGGAATCTCTTTTACGTTGTTATCGATCGCAGCTTCCCATATCAAAAGCAATTGTGAGATATAATTTTTTTTAGAAACTAAATTATGAAGATGCTAGGTAATTTATAATTGCGACAGCAATAATAATTGTTCAATTAAAAATATATTAATCTCAGACTGAATGTTATGTCATAATTAGTTTCCTGGTCGGCACTACATAGCGTATTTGTTTAATTTTCAATAAAGACTTTTATTCAATAATAATTGATTTCATTTATTTTTATGCATGATAATAATTACCTATACAGTTCTTGGTTAAATGTCGGTTATGAAGGGAGGTTTGGGGTAATTTTAATAACTAAGATACAATTTCCAAAATCACAAAAACCATTAAAGAATGCTTAGGTAAATTTACTTATTTTATTTTAAACTGTCAGATCTTTTTAGATCAATCTTTATGTTTCAAAATTCTAAACTAAGTAAGTTTACCTATTTTCACATGTTACTGCACACACTACGATGATGATTTAGATAATTTTACCTGTTTATCAAATCAGGTAAATTTTATCTAACCGACACAAACCGGTGTTTTTAAAAGTGTCAGGTGTCGTATTTTAACAATTTGGATAGCTATAAAAAAATGATTTCTAGGAGTGTTAACATCATTTTAATCGAACAATTAGGAAAATTTTTATGATTTTTTTTGTAAATATTTGAACTTTAAATCGCTCTCCTGTAAAGTTTACTCAATGTCGCTTAGTTATGATTGCCTTTCAAGCGTCGATATACAACCCTAGGACATTCGCTCGATGACGTGGGTCGCGCGGCGGGCAAAACAATCTCAACTTTCTGTGTGTGTACTTATGGTTTGCATTTGCATTTCTTCTCGCTGCAAACAGCTGGTATTATTATGTAGATTTTGTAGGCTATTACAGCGTAGGTATTTTCGCTTTTGTATGAGAGTGATGTATCTGTTACGAAGTAACTATTTAGTAATCTGTGGCATAAGGCTCGGTTTACGATGATGAGTTGCTTCTATATAGTGACTATATAGACAGACAATGAGAGTTTGATTGCCAGCAGCTTTTAGACACCCTGAGCGTCGGGGATCGCAAGCTGATCTCTGGCCGCCGTAGGCGCGGGCTTGCGGCCGGCGAGCAGGGGTATCTCACCGTCCGGTAAGGACCAGGCCCGGGCTGCGGCGCGTCGTATTCCACGCGCGCGTATTGCAGTCAGCGCCATTAACGGGGCTCAATGGGGCCATTGCCTGCTGGGGTTGTGGGAATTTTCTAACGAGGATACCACGGCCCGGGATCACAAGGGCAACTGAAGGAATAGCGTGGGTTCTTAGAAGCTTCTAGACGTTCCTAGATTTGGCCTAAAAATTCATAGACCGATGGTAGTGTATTCTTAGAGATTGAGCGTTCAGTAAGTTGCAGCCACCTTCTTTTTTCTGAATGGAAAATTGTTTGGCAGTTTGAGTACCTTATGCGGCCATCCCTAATGTTCTTTCTTTACCAAAGAAGAAAATCTATACTAATATTAAACACGCGAAAGCTTGTTTGTCATTCTTTCGCGACAAAATAGCGTTTCGGTTCGCTGTGCTTTGGTGTGAAGATAGTTGAAAGTGGCATTAAAAAATTGGGCCCATTAGAAAAATAATTTAAATTAAAACGAAATCATTTATCAATCAATCATTATATACAGTATATTAACTAACAGAGGGCGTTCCCGTTAACTCGTAATAGTTAGCATCCATACATGCAAAAAAAAATATTACCATTCGAAAATAAAATGTTTTTATTTTTTTTTAATATTAAAATATTCAATAAAAATGTTAAATTGATACGTAAAAGAAACACTGTACACGCGTACCCATTCATAAATAAATTGCGACATTGCCGTCCTTCAAGTACGCGTGTACAGAATGTTTCTTTTTACTGTATATTCTCATCGTTCAATTTTATTTCATATGACATTCAATCATTCATTTCATACAAAATGAATTAATCATTATCAAATAAACTACTTTAACTTTGCTGAAAAAAAAAAAACTTATCACGCTATTGAACCTGCTGGGAGTCCTGCTAATTGAGGTGATACTTCACACCTGGAGAGTTTTGAATTTGTATATAGCACAGGTCCGTTCCTGTATGGAGTATTGCACCTGTGGGATGGCACGGCAACACACCAGCTAGATAGAACTATAGGTTCTGGTAGGCAAGCTTCACAGTCTGACTCATAGGCAAGACGTTGCTAACCTGTCGATCTTTTACAGATTGTACTTCGGAGAGTCTGCGCAGGAGGTCAACGACCTGATCTCTTCATCCCCCCTTTACCATCGTTCTACCAGACGTACTGCAGGATACCATCCCCACTTGTTCGATATACAGTCTTGAGGTACTAAGCGCTTCCTCTATATTTATTGTGCACAGAGCCATGGTGTGGACTCTCTATTCCCTGCCACATACAAACTGTCAGCCTTTAAAGCAAACGTGAATAGGAACCTTCTGCGTTCCATCGTAGAACTCATCTTACATTATTTACCTTCAGGTGTGATCGGAGTCAAGGGCGGTCACATTCGTATTAAAACAAGAAGGCGGGGGCAGACTCTAGTACATTATATAACTGTAGATTTTCACTTATTTACTTAATCCAAACATGTACAAATATTGACGAAGTCTTTGTATAACACAACTCCAATTAGAAATTAACTCGGGTCACTGCTCATCCGCTTTTACATTAAAAGCCTTGAATACAAAAAAGCAATTACGACTACCTTCCTAAAACTCGAAAGAAAATGGCCGTTAGAATTAAAATCTTATTATTTTATCGAATAATTAAGTTGCCTTCGTATATATTCTGGTCTGATGTTGATTATGTCCATTTTTTCCTTTCAGAGCCCCCGTTACAAGTGATACAATGGAATTCCCTTGATGAGGGTTTGGGAGACACGACGAATGGAGGCGGCAAAATTAATTAAATGTACTGTAACTTTATTAACGCTCACAGTATAAAAGCTAAAGATTAGTGGCAAATACAATAAGAAAACAAAATATGAGTATTGAAATTGGTTTTCTTTAGAGAACTATTTGGTTAAAATTCACATTAGTAACAATCTTTTTTTGTTGCCACACAAAAAAGATTGCTATTAATGTAAATTTTCAAAAAAATATCTCGTAGGTCAACCTCTGAGGTTGTCGGCTGCCTAACCGACCTTGCCTGTGGTTGCCTTAATTAAGAAACTAATTAAAGCCTCCAGCCGGGGCTTATTATAAAAATTACAAACTAGGCGACTACACGCAAAGGGTACTCCCTGTGGGGTAAGGATTTCGGCTTAGGGCGTCTCTAGCAATCTTGTTAACCCCTCCAACTAAGCTAAATATGCTTGTGTCTGGAGTGGGTTCACAGCAATAGTGTAATGGGTGGGGTTCGAACCCGCGGCCTCTCAATCACAAGTCCGATACCTTTACACACACAGCCATTAGGCTTTGACGCTTGAATTATGATCAAACTAATATTATAAAAGCGAAAGTTTGTGAAGATGGATGGTATAGATGTATGAATGTTTGTTACTATTCCACGCAAAAACTACTAAACGGAACTAAATGAAATTTGGTAAGTACCTAGTTAGTTGACATTCTAGAACAATACATAGGCTACTTTTTATCCCGGAATTCCAACGGGATCGGGATTTACGCGGGAAATCCTCCCATCCCTCCCAAGCAAACAAAGTCGTAGGCAGAAACTAGTTACTTATAAGTTTATTAACACTCACAGTTAGAACCTAAAGATAAGTGACCAATCTATAGTAATGTTATAAAGCGGAAAAGTTTGTTCGTTTGTTTAAACGCGCTAATATTAGAAAGTACTGGGAAGATTTGGATGAAATTTTGTTGCAAAATTTGGTTTGAAAGTAGCTTGAAGCTTGAGGAAGGTTATAGATTTTTTATTCTCCAGAAGGTATTAAATTAATAAATAAAAATAAATATATAAAATTCTTTTATTGCAGGCACGCAGGACCATATAAAAGAAATACAATTAAAATTCAATTCAGTTATAATAATTCCATTAAATTCAATCACGTCCAAATTATACTATCAATTCAAATTATATTAAATTAAAAACAAAATGTGAAATCTATTAAATTACCTAATTAGCAGTAATATTGACAGCCGTATAGACAGAAATAATTAGCATCATATGTATATTATGGCTCTCAATACCCCATTGTTAGAATTATGAACACGGCTCATAAAGGAGGCCCTAGCTTTGCGTAATACAGCATGGAAACCATCTCTGTTCTCCGCGAACATGCCAGACGCACTACACCGCCACGGTAACCCAAATATGCATCTAAATGCGTTGTTATATTGCACGCGTGATGTATTATACACGCGCTGTGTGTGCTTGTACCAAAGGTGGCCAGTGTATAGCGACCGACCGCGACAGTACGCACTGAACAAAGTGACTTTTGCCTATTTGGTACATTTCGCGAAACGCCGTGCAAGCATATTGCTCTTAGCTGCCAACATTTTTCTTTTGCTCTTTAAGTCATTATCATCTCGCTGTTTTTCCGTTATGATATGGCCAAGATATTTAAAACTTTTAGCAACGTTCAGTTTAGTATTACATAACGATATATCAGGTACAGTGAGTGGACTGTTATCATATTTGAATACCATTGTGTCCGTTTTTTTTTTTACAATTTATTTGTTTAATATTTTGTATTATATTATGTCACTCGAGGAGGCTCGTTTCTTGAACCCCACGAAGTTAAATAAAATAATACTAAATTAGCATAAAGTGAGACTTATTCCCTGAATATTTCTAACTTATTGCAAATAAAACATTACATTTGTTTATTATTTTGTATTATGTTACGTCACTCGAGGAGGCTCCTTTCTTGAACCCCACGAAGTTAAATAAATTAATAATAAATTAGTATAAAGTAAGCCTTTATTCCCTGAATATTTCTCATTTATTGTAAATATAATTATGAAAACAATCTTATTTAATTTAAGGGAACAAGAGTCGAGTGTAAATTACTGTTACTAAGTTTGGTAGTTCAGGTTGTCTTTCGACGTAGTCCCCGACATAGTTTCCTTTACTCATCTATTTTCTTGAGATAATATTCTCCATCCTAAAATAAAATGATAGAGCACTAATACAAATAGAACTCACGTTTCGCCATCATCGCGCCTGATGGTAAGTGATGATGTGGTCGAAGATAAAGTACGATTACCTAGAAGCACCCTATTTACTTTTGACTTATAGACCTCAGGTTAACTTCTATCCTCTGTCCTGATAGCTATAGCTATCAGGAAACACAGAAGTATAGGTTACTCGTGTGGTCTGTGGGTACAGTATACGCAACGAGCTTACAGAGCCCTTTTTATTCCTGGGTGGGAAAATCATCGAATAACTTCTCCCACTCTGGGTTAAATGGAAGGGAGTGTCAGACTTCTACTAACAAAAACCCACCCTGTCCCTTCAGCTGACCGTAAGTTCCGGGGCCGCGGTATCTTGTTAGCACATTTCCGCAACCCAGGCGGGCAATGGCTTTATGAGGCCCCGTCACTAATGCTTAAAGCTCCTTGAGGCGCGCGTGGACTGCGCACCGAATATAATAACGTCTTTAGGAGGCTGTTGGGGCTGCCGTGGCGCTGCAGTGCGTCTGGCATGTTTGCAGAAGTACGTACAAATGGCTTTCAGGCTATTATCCGTACAAAAGCAGCCTCACTGCTGCAGTGGCAACTGCCTCCTCAAGACAATCGCGGCGCTATTTGACTGCCCTATTCGGCAACACTGGATAGAGGTAGGTTTAAGTTGAATATCTGTTTTTAGGTAGTATCGAGCAGTAGTAGCGTAGCCAAATGGCAAAAAACGGAACCCTTATAGTTTTGTCATGTCTGTGTGTCTGTCACAGCCATTTTATTCCAAAACTATTAAGACTATACATATGAAACTTGGTAGGTAGATGTATTTTGGGAATCGCTTTATGATGTTAAGAAAAAAAAAATTAAAAAATATTAAAAATAAGACTCCTCATACATGGAACTAAAACTGAAAATATATTTTTTCATGAAACCTATGCGTATATGGTATCTATAGACAGGTCTTTAAAAATAACATTGAGGTTTTTAAAACAGTTTTTTATAAAGTTAATCGTTTAAAAGATATACTCTTCCAAAGTGGTAATATATGTGCCCCCCCCGCCCCCCCCCCTCTAACTTCTATAATAATAGAGTGAAAAATCTAAAAAAAATATATATCTATAGATCTTAATGTAATCTTTCAACCAAAATTAGTTTGAACGAGATCGGGTCAGCAGTTTTTGAGATACAGTATATTTTCTAAAACCGCAAATATAACTTTGTAATTCATACAAACACTATGAAAGACAAAGTTATTTGGCGTAGTTGTAAAAAAATTTAATAAGCTAGTTTTAAGAAATTTCTATGGTTTTTTTGTCAAATAAATATATATATTATATTATATTATTATAGTTACTACGGAACCCTTCACGGGCGAGTCAGACTCGCACTTGGCCAATTTTATTTTGTAGCATACGGTTAAATTGTTACTAACAAACACTCTTTGTACTATAAAGTCCGAAATAAAAGATTATTTATTTATAGTAGATAAGACTGCCCTGTGCGATAAGACCACCTATTGTATACTAGTTTTATTATTTGTATCCTTAAGTGTATTGTAAGGTGTACAATAAAATATATAATAAATAAATAAGTAAATATGTACACAGTGTGGAGTAAATAGTGGTCCACGAATAAGGATTTGATATATCAGATCTAAAAGATAATACTATTAAACTTTTGTCCATTTTTATTCACGAGTAAAAATCAGAAAAACAATTCTGGCTGGAGTTTCTACATACACAATTTTTTCGTAATGATTTCCAATTGTTACTGCAGAATATATAGAGTAGACGGAATGTAGAAAGTAATAATATTTCATGCATTATTTTTAAATAATAAGGGTGTAGCGACATCTATCTCGCAACATACAAACTAAACGATAGAAATCCTGTATCGCGCAAGCAAAGATTACCGCTCAACTAGGCTACATACGAATCACCCGATCACAAACATCGGGCAGTTGCCCACCAGACAAAAACACCTGTCTGGTCGGAGAACCCTCCTTTTCAATGGGTAGTCGCGGGGTATTAAATAAAATTAAATGAATTATGGTCGAATACCAGTGGGAGGTTATAACACACGCGTTTCATATGCATAATAATTTATCTCCCGAGTCATATGTATAACAATTTATATGTATAACCATAGGAAGGAAATTGATAACAATAATTTTCTAACAAATTCTTCCCTACAGAGTTTATCTATTATCGATCCCAGCCACCACTCAACTCACCCCAACAATGGGAAACATACGACATAACATGAGACCTCTCATCATTCCAATTTTATGTTTTCCAATCGAAACACTGAACTCAATCCACATTTATCGAGAAACTCTTCATAAAAAGTGTACGACCTTTATTTTATGGCTTAGAGTATGAATTAGACAAAGTAAAATACTGTAAATCGCAAAAACCGTGAAATTAATTTATCTCGCGATATTGTAATCTATCAATAATTTATAATTAGTACCATACTGCTTGCAATTTAACGCGTTATTTTTGGATACATTTTAATTTGTCGAACTGAAATGCACTAGCTGTATGGATCACAATTTATCAATAAACTCAAAAATGAAACCTATATAAAATAACCTCCTTTATTTACAGTGAAAGCTTTCCAAAGATTAGCCCGGACACAGAAATACAGATCAAAATTTATTTATTTATTTATTTATTACAAAATCCACAGCTCTTAAAACAATATTTTATAGTAACTTATATCTAATCTTACAGCCAATTACGGATTTACAATTTATTCACTAGTAACAAACATGCAGGAACAATTTTTTTTTAGATTAACATTATTATACAATATTAAGAAGTGTGTATAGAGAGTATTAAATGAATGTATCTTGGTGTGTGTGTGTATAGGTTGCGGTGTATGGTGAATGCCTGTAGTGTACCATACTTAGTCTCATACTATTTTACTTCTGTTAGGATCTGATTAGGTAAATCGACATGTACAGAGGATAAAAGTAGCTTCCTAAACATACCTTTTTTGGAGTTACATATATCCAGATGGGAGAAATTTTAGTTAAAAGTTCTTAGTATTCTACTAATAACTAAATTCTGAGCGTAGATTGTACTGGCATGTGGTACATCGAAAAACTGAGTGTGCCTAGTGCTCAGTCTCAAAACTAAGTTACTTAGAGCAGCGCAGTCTATATTTCCAGTACAAATATTATAAAGAAACAGCATGTCCAAAATCGTACGTCTGTCCTGCAAAGGAAGAATGTTATGATGTTTACATGATAGAAGATAATCTTTTTGTTTAAAGCCAGTGCGGTAGTTAATATACTAAAAATTAATAAATAAATAATAATAAATAAATAATATTTTGATTTGTATTTTAATATCGTGTAGGTACACAGTTGTTTTTTGGGTACCTTACCCAAAGGGTAAAAACGGGACCCTATTACTAAGGCTCCGCTGTCTGTCTGTCTGTAACCAGGCTGTACCTCACGAACCGTGATGGCTAGACAGTTAATATTCTCACAGATGATGTGTTTCAGTTGCCACTATAACAAAAAAAAACTAAAAACAGAATAAAATAATTATTTAAGCGGGGCTCCGTGATTTTTTTCGTTTTTATGGATAATGGTACGGAACCCTTCGTGCGTGAGTCCGACTCGCACGTGGCCTTTTTTAATCACAGACAGACACCTTATTTTATTTATATGTATGTATAAATAAGCTCGCGTTCACCACCACCACACCTGTTGGTAAGCAATAATGTGGCCTAAGATGAAACACACTTTACGTATATGCTGTTTTATGAAGAACTCCAGATTATAGCTATTCCTATAATAGCTACGAGTATAATCTGGGGTTCTTCATGTAAAGAGTGAATAGATTAATTCTAGGTACAATGAAAGTAGGAACTGCCATATCGACTTTATATATATGATTTTATGGTTATGTGTATGTGTATACACATACACATAACCATACAATCATATATATCGTCATAGTCGTGCACACAAAGAAACAGGTACCACCTAGCCTTCCTTTCTTCGAGGTTCTTTACTTAAGTACAAGATCCAGCTTTCAGGGGTCTATTTTTACCCACGATAATACTGAGATGGTATAATTATGCGTTTGGGATGAGAGGATGTTTGTTTGTTTGCTTATGCAAAACAATGTTGCTATTTATCAACAAAACTACTAGTCCAATTTTGATGCAGTTTTCAGTAATGTGTTTGGTTTTGATTAGTGCATGTTGTTAGATGGGTTTTACGGTGACGGCTCGCCATAACTATTTTAAATTTCAACATAAATATAAATATTTATAGCAATAAAATATATTTGTGAAATAATGTATTCACGTTACTATAAAACTACAAAATCTAGTTAATTTTTAGGCAACCCCGGATGGATTTTTTTGTGTATTATCTCGCGTTACATAAACTCTTTAATTCGGGTTTTTTTTTAATTATGTTATAATTTTTTCAATTACGTTTTACCCGACGTGAGACTTTACAAAAATTATAGTTTTGCTTTTTTACTCCAATAAACATATACTTTGTCTCATTCATACTCTAAAATTGTGACTGCTTTATGGCCTACAACCATGAGATCGATATGGTTTATAATCAGGCGCACGGTTTGTTCTATGACGTCATAAACCGACACTTTTTATCACTTAAGGGGTCAGCAGATGTCTGGCTTAGTTTTTGAAGTTCTACCATTTGTATTTTTATACTAAAGACATGTGGAGTGCGTTGTGAAACAATGTTGGAACGTATTCAGAACAAATTTATTAGTTTGTTTTTTAAGTTTATATAAGTGAGCTCATGGCTTAATAATAACAGCCTGAGTGGATCTTCGAGGTTAAGTAACACTTGCCAAGGTAAGTTCGTGGATGGGTTCGTAGATGGTCTTAAAATACCAATTCCTCCGTGCCTCGAAAAGCACACTAAGCCGTTGGTTCCGCCGGGATTGTGGCAATGTTCTAAAGAGATACCGCGGCCCCGGAACTTAAGGGCAGAAAGAAAAGCTGTTTTTAGGGTTCCGTAGCCGAATGGCAAAAACGGAACCCTTATAGTTTCGACATGTCTGTCCGTCTGTCTGTGTGTCTGTCTGTCCGTCCGTCCGTATGTCACAGCCATTTTATTCCGAAACTATTAGGACTATACATGTAAAACTTGGTAGATAGATGTATTCTGTGAACCGCTTTCCGATTTAAAGAGAAAATTAAAAAAAAAAATCCTTTAAAATAAAGGGGGCTCCCCATATATGGAACTGAAACTGAAAATATTTTTTTTCATGAAACCTATACGTGTGTGGTATCTATAGACAGGTCTTTAAAAATGACATTAAAGTTTCTAAAATGACTTTTTCATAAAGTTAATCGTTTAAAAGATATACGCTTCCAAAGTGGTAAAATGTGTCCCCCCCCTCTAACTCTAAAAAACTAAATCCAAAAAAACCATGTGTTGTAGATCTTAATGTAAACTTTCAACTAAAATTAGTTTGAACGAGATCGAGTCGGTAGTTTTTGAGATACAGTATATTTTCTAAAACCGCAAATATAACTTTGTAATTCATACAAATACTATGAAAAACAAAGTTATTTGGCGTAGTTGTAAAAATTGTAAATAAGCTAGTTTTAAGAAATTTTTAAGGTTTTTAGTTTTTTTTTTTTTTCAATTAAATATTATTAAGTATATTATATTTATTATAGTTACCACGGAACCCTCCATGGGCGAGTCCGACTCGCACTTGGCCAATTTTTTTTTTTTTGATAGTGCCACTCGTTTTTCAGTAAACTAAGGCTGGGTACTACTTAACCGGAACATCTTGTGGTGACCTCTAAATTGAAAGGCCCCCAGCCAGGATTTAAACAACCACACGCTAAGGGACTGGACTACGGGCCTCGGCATAGCGGGGTCTTTGGTGGAGGGCAGCAAAGGGTCAGGCTGGGTCATATTATTATTAATGGGGTTATTTATTGCTACTGGCTCAGCATCGCGGGCTGGCTCGTTTGGCAAAGGTCGGGGAGGGTTTACGTTACAAGTACGCGGACCTCGCGATGGGCCTCGTCGGCGAGGCCGGAATACGGAACGCGTTTTGTTTATGTATTTCTTTAGAGTCCTAGTTTCCCTACTGCTCTCTCGTCGGATAGAAAAGCCGTTGATTGCCGTTGTTGACATTCATTACGGGTAATTAGAAGTCGGAAAATTAGACACTGATATCTAAGAGGTATCGTGATATTGCGTCAGTCGCTCCATGTAATACACTAAGGCCCGCCATACACGGACTGCTCGAGCAGTTAACCAGTGATCAAAATACACGGACTGCTCTTGCAGACAGAGTCAACAGCTTGAAACTGCCATTAATAACTGCTCGAGCAGTTAGCAATTTCAATGTTAATTCAAATTAGTAGCATCATGGATTTTGAAGAGGAAGCACTTCTGCTGCTTTTGCTCATACGAAAATAGAAAATTATGGGTTCATCCCATATTGGAAACACGAAATTATAATGGAGAATTTAATCACTTATAAGCGCGTCACAATCAATGTTGTCGTCTATTGTTCTCAATAAATAAACGAAGCGTGCGCCCGGGAAGCGTTCGTGACGTGGAATGAAGAGCGCGGGCGGGAAGTAACTGCGCGAGAGCAGAGCTGTCGTTGTATGCCTGGTGACTGCTTGACCGAATGATGAAATTTCAACGTGCTGCCAACTGCCCCAAGCAGTTGCATCTAATAATAAAATAATAATAATATTCCACAACTTTCACACAACGCCATCTAGTCCCAAACTAAGCAGAGCTTGTGGTATGAGTACTAGACAACTGATAAACATACATATATATTTCTAAATACATACATACTATAGATAAATTAGATAGATAGATAGATAGATATATTCTTTATTGTACACCATAACAATAAAAACAAAATTATGCACTTAACAATTAAAAGGGTTATACAATGGGCGGTCTTATCGCTAAAAGCGATCTTTTACAGACAACCTTTGGATGGATTTGACACAGAAGGAGAAAATAATTACGCGGGTAGTCCACGGTGTACTAATTATCTATATAAAATACTAAACAATAAATAACGTTCTCAAAACATATATATGCATACAAAAATTAAAAAAAGAAAAAGAAAGAAACAAAGACATACATAATAACAATTTAAGGAGAGAGATAAAGATCTTTTACTAAGTTTTTGAAAGAAGATAGTGTTTGTGCTTGTCTTACTGACACGGGTAGAGCATTCCACAGCCGTACTGCTTGAGCTGCGAACGACTTACCATAGAAATTGGTGGCGTGACTCGGTACCGCAAGCCTTAAGTGATATAATGATCGTGCTCATCACACAAACATTTGTCCTGGGTGGAAATCGAACCCACAACCTTGAGCATAACAGTCAGGGCCACTGACCACTATACCAACAGGCCCGTCAAATCTGCTCTGCATCTGCTTGAACTGTGCCGTGTATGTACGTACGTAGAAGTCTGTAGTTCATTATGCAGTCGCAACTTGAAGCAGCCGATCCTGACTGCTTCAAACAGTCCGTGTGGCGGGCCTAATACTCAGCTGGAGCCGGTTAGTCTGGGAGCCGACCCAGACACAGCTGGTAAAAGACTGATTTATGTCTATTGCCTTGATCACACGTACCGAGCAAACGGGCGAGACAGTGCTCTCGGCCGAGTACTCGGTAGGTATAAACATGGCGCCGAGCGCTCGGCCGAGCGAAGCGGCGAGACAGTAGCTCGGCTCCCGTTCTACATACTAGGCCGAGTGTCCACCCTCCCGCTTCCCCGCACTGTCTCTCTCGCTCACTCAGCAGGTCTGAACGTGCACTGTCTCCGTGTCTCCCCACTTGGCCGACACGATTGTTCTCACTTCGCTTCATTCAAATCTTTTTACGATCCATCGTGTCCGAATTGTAGTCTCATTAGAATTGAACTGGCTGTACTAATTTCAAATTATGTGTGAACAGCTACTCGCTTTTATCACTGTCTCGGCCGAGAAACATTTTACTGTCTCGTCCGTTTGCTAGGTACGTGTGATCAAGGCATATGTCACACAGTGACACGTCATTTTTTTCCGTAAATTTAAACTCAACTAGCTAGCTGAGGAGCTCGTTTGTGGAATGCATTACCCATAGAAGTGAGGCGTGCTCAAACGCTACCAGCGTTCAAAAGAATGGTGAAGGAGCATTATCTTTCCCTGTAGATTTTCCCCTTCTCAAATATGCATGTAATATTTATTAGTATATGATTTTTGTATTTTATTGTATGTATTTTATATTATTATGTTCAATTAATATTATTTATGATTTTTGTACACTGACAGCCCTAAATCTGTCTCCTTTAATTTTGTCCATCCAAAGGAGTGTAAGAGATCGCCCTGAGTGATAAGACCGCCCATTGTACACTAGTTTTAATTTTTGTATTCAATGAAATATTGTAAGGTGTACAATAAAGTATATAATAAATAAATAAATAAATAGTTGAAAAATGGAAAAGCAGATGTTAGTATGGTACGTGTCTCGAAAAGCGGTAGTAAAAAAAAATTCAAATTGTATTTTTTTGTTGGACACATACGTTGTGGAAGAAAATGGTTTTTTTTTTTAAACAACCCGGAATTACGTCGCACGTTGTTATGTCATTGTACTAACTCACAAACCCTTAATAAGTTATACTCCAAAACCTGCCTCTTGAAGTCTGGTGAAATCAATTATACAACGTGTAATTTAAAGGGTATATACATACCAAGTGCATGGCTTCTTTGGATGATAACAAACGATATGGCAAGGGTTTTGTAATCCTAAGACTACGTGTGTAGAACTTAATACAAATACCAATACACTGATACCAGACTAAGACCGAATTTTTCAAATTAAGAAGAACGAAAGGAAGTGACGTGGAAAGTTATTGACCCTCGTAGTGCTGTGACACGTTTGTTATGATTGGTATTCAAGAAATATAAATAAAACCGATAATTTGGTATCAATTCTTTGAGTCAGTTATTTTGAGCTGAAACTGTGCATAGAGACTCCATACCAGTTGTTGTCTTCAGCCCTTTTGGATAGATATGGGGTTTCCGTTACACGTTGTATATGTGTGCCTATATGTTGCCTAGACTTAATAGCTATAAAACAAAAAAGTTTCATTCAAATCCGTGTAGCAGTTCCGGCGCATGTCCGTGATAACATGTACAGTCGCCAGCACATCAAGCTATCCGAATCAGTCAAAACCCAATTGAGTTTGAACCTTATCATGCTGTAATAAAGTTGTAAAATCTATTAAATTATTTTGACAGATTGGAGTAGGTTGATGGGCCGGCCACCGTACAAACAAACAAGCAGATAAACAGACAGCCCTTTTTTAATTCTTGCCATTTTTGACTATTTGATTGATAGAAAGACAGACAGGACTTTGTTTTAAAATACGTGAGGATACATCCACCCTGTAATCTATGTAGCCAGCAAGGCTCCGCAATGACCCACTAAACTAAACTCTACAAACAAAAAAAATCTAATTCATAAAACAACCGCATCCATTCCTGCACTATAGGCGACACTTGCCATTCATTAACTCAGAAACGGTTTAATTCTCGTCTGAACAAGGTAATGAGACGTGCCACTCTGAGCGAACACTTTTAATTTTATACCTTCACTATGTCTCGCTACTGGTTGTACCCCCAGTTTGACTGAGCTCAGCGGACCGTAGAAGTAAATTCTTGAGTTTTCTTCAGTCGCTGTGTAAAAATGTATTATTAAGAAATTATTTTGAAAGAGAGATCTCGGCATAGTACCTATAAAACAATTTCGCTTCCCGATCTGTTTGCGTAGATACTTCGAAAGGCGCAATTGATTTACCGTCAAAAGACGTAGTGATTTAAGAGAAAGGTTCATTATGTATGATACTTCTATGTATGTTATAGAAGAAAAAAGTCGAGTCTTAAAAAGGTTTGTAATTTCTTGTCACATAAAACATATTTTAGTGGCATTAAATTGCAGATTAAATAAACTATGTTACAACGCAAAATACATTCTAGGAACAACTGTCAAAGCCAAATTTTATAACAAAATTAAGCTCTTTTCAAGCGTAACTACTACCAAGAAATTTTTAATATCAGTTACTAACGAAAACTGAATATAGGATACAGAAAGCATTTAGTGCTACTAAATTAATGAACTGAGATGGCTGCCGTTAGCAACTGACTTTCAATGTTTACTGTGACAGCTCGTGTAGATATCGTTAATTAGAACATTTTTATGTGTCTTTGTTATTAGATATTTGTTGTTTCAAAGAAGGTTGATTTATTTATAACAAAATCTCGAAAAATTTAGTATTCACTTCAAACTGAAAATATTTTATTTCACATGGTCACTTATAAAACCTCAGAAGTTAGTGCACGGTACGAAATTGGTCCTTTTCTTTGGAGAAGAAAGTTTTAACAATACATAATTATGAACTAAGCTTATAGCTAATTACGGATTTACAATTCATTGACTAGACGGTGTCACGTGTTAACGTTATTTTTATTATTATAGTATTAAGGAGTTTTAAATGCGTGTATCCAGGTGTGTGTGTGTGTGCATGTGTGTGTGAGGGCTTATATTGGTGCATTGTGAACACCTGTATTGTACCATCCTTAAATTCATATAAGTATTTTACTTTCACTTGTATTTATCAGTTAAATCGAAGATTTATGTACCTAGTTTAAACATTTTGCACTGAACCCTTTGTTGTGAGATTCAGCCTCCTTCGTCACTTTTTTCTCTTATTACGTAAAACCAATTAAAGAAAAAGAAGCTATAGTAATAATATTATTACTATAGCTTCTTTCTGCGACTTCGTTCACGTGGGAGGGTTTCCTGCGTGAATCCCAACCTCGTGGGGATTCCGGGATAATTAGTAACCTATGTGTCATTCCAGGATGTCAACTATCTGCTTACGAAATTTCATTTAGATTTGTTCAGTAGTGTTTGCATGATAGAGTAACAAACAACCATACTTATAATAGTAATAATAATAGTAAGATAGGTTTAATTTAAATAACTTTCATGTCCAAAGTGTATTTTCAACCGACGACAAAAAAAGGAGGAGGTTATCAATTCGACGCGTATATATATATATTTTTTTTAATGTATGATCATCGAGTACTCGAAGACGGCTGAACCGATTTGGAAAATTCTTTTTTTGTTTGATAGGGTATACTTCGAAATTGGTACCATTTGTCACCAAGTCAGGATTTGATGATGGGATCCTGGAGAAATCGAGGAAACTCTTCAAATATTATAGGCACACCTATGCCGTTTTGGGTATTTCTTATAGTAACTTGTGCAGTTGCTCTCAAAAAGTACCATTTGGGGAAGTGGAACTGATGATGAAGACCACAGATGACCGCCGAAACTACTCAATAATAAGTATTTCGTGGATTGCGATTCGATTACTTGAATATGGATATTAAGCACTTTATGCTCGTCACAATGCATATGGTGATGTGTAGCTGATGGTGCATATGGTGATGTGGTGATGTGTGCATATGGTGATGCTGGTGGTGATGGTGACTTCTCAAAAATTAACGGCCCAGCATTGGGAAAAGCAATATTTTATAAATTGTTATAAGTAGTTGACATTTAGGCTCTTGCAACTAGGTAAATTAAAACTCAACCAACTAAAAAGAGTGAAATAAAAAATTTTTACCAAAAAATTAAACCGACTCCCAAAAAACACTGCAAAGTGTAAAATAACTTTAATTTCGGAAGTCGGTGCCAAAAACGAAAATACAAACTAAAGACACCGACTACCGAAATGTTTTTGGAAAAAGTTTTTTAGAGAATACTTATACTCATATGGATAACTTTTCACTTTCAGTAGAAAATAATCATGTTACCTTTCATTGTAGAACGCCGATTTCATAAATAAAAACCTAATGATAGTAGCGTAGCTAAGCGTTGGCGAAGTGAGGTCTCGCGCACGGCCTCGTATCTCAAGGGGCCTCGCAAGGCCCAATTAAATGTGATGCTAATAGACTTTACCAGATATAATTAATAATAAAACTTTTTTTAATCTATATAAATAATAATACTTTAGCCTATTACGTTCCCGCTGCTGAGACACGGTCCACACAGCCACAGCACACAGCTCTATGATAGGTAATGGGCTCAACTTGCTAGTTGCAGGTCGTGAGTTAGAACTCAGTCAGACACATTACTTTGTGTAATTTATATCATAACCACTGCTCTCAAATCGGTGAAGAACAACATTGTAAGGAAACCGAACCGAACCGAAAATTCGCAGACATGTGTTATCAATCAATCAATTTATATATTTCAGGCAACTTGGCCCATATAAATAAAATACAACCTATTACAATAAATATAAATAAACTAATTTGTATATCACTTACCTAAAACTACGGTGTCCGATAACAGGCCTCAAAAATGCCGAATAATTACACCTCTCACTCAAAGTTCCTCTTTCATGAAAATTATCTTCCAACCTATACTACCCAAATCAATATGCTTTGCAATATTCTCCCACCGCGCATTTATATTTTTCTATAATGAGTGAGTAAGGAACAAAAAGGGGCCTCGCTAATGCGCCTTCGCCCATGTCTATATCATCCCACGTTACGCCTCTGCCTAAAAAGTAAAGAAGAAAGAAAGAAAAGGACAGGACTTCCCTACACCTTACAAGAATCAAACCTGGCACTGTAACCCGAAACCAAGTCGCAAAAACCTTAATTCCTACACAACTACTAACTTAGTAATAGGACTAAAAGTACTAAGAAGAATCCTAGCTTTATTGCAAACGGTAGTGGAACAGGAATCCCTTAGCAACCCTCCCCCCTCCCCTCGATAGAACTTCCACAGAGAATAGATAGGAATACCTCTGTTTATATCGAATTGTTCCTTTTGGAGTTGCCCTTATTAAAATCTAGATTCACTGCATTTGTTCTATGATTAAAACTTGGAGCAATTTATGGAATTAAATGCTGGTTAAGCGTATTAATGTTGCCTAGTATTTTTCTCGCTGTTTTACCGTATCTTCACGGGGATTAAACGTAGCTTGTTACTTCACAACATTGAACGTTATCTATGTATCTTTATAGATGTATAAAGTTAAATTAAATATTTATTAATAAATAGACAACATAGATCAACATACACACATCAAAAGTGTCTAGGGATCAACATATATTTTTGCAATAACTTTTCTCCTGATTGATATTAATTAAAATGTTCTTTAAGGATTCATCAAATAAAGTGTTTTCGTTTGTCACAGTAACGATAAACCAAGTCACCTTTGCATTAATAAAGACATTTGCCATTTTCCTAATAAAGGGATTTTTGACATTTGAACCACTAACATTAAAGTTCGAAAAAAAGACTGAAATAACAGTTTTCTTTAAAATTTTATTGGGTAACTTAAACAATTAATAATCCGTGTTTCTACCGCGAACACTAACAACACAAGAACATCGGTTTGGCATACTCAAAATGAGTTCATCCAAATCACGCTGTGGAATGGCCGCCCATGTTCGTTGCAACAACAAAAAAAGGTCTTCTTGCGACTGGATACCCTCCATATTCGGCAGAGCTCTTCTCTGTAGCATATCCCATGCATGCTCAATCCGGTTCAAGTCTGGCGACTGAGCAGGCAAGAGCAGGACATTGATGTTAGCTGCGGCGAGACTCTGTCTTACAACTCTTGCGGTGTGCGGTCGTGCATTATCATGCATTAACTGAAATAAGGGACCGATTTGCACTTGTAGAGGAACGATGACGTCAGATACAATCGTCTCAGCATAAATTTGAGCGTTGAGGTTGCCTCTGATCCAAATCAACTCAGTTCTTCCGCCGATCCAAATACCCGCCCATACCATGATGGTTCCACCACTATAAGGATGGACTTCCTGGCAGGATTTTAATCGCTGTTGGCTTCCAGGGGTTCTCCAGTGTCGTATACGTCTTGTATCCGGTCTCATACCAAAACGAGACTCATCAGAAAAGCACACGAAACGCCATTGTTCTTCTGCCCAATTTCTGTGTTCAAGAGCCCATTGATATCGAATCCTACGATTGTGCATTGCTATAGGTGGTACCCGTAGCGGTCTTTGAGAATGAAGGTTCACTTCATGCAAGCGGTTTCTGACTGTTTGGTCGCTAATTAAGTTCCCTGAAGAGTGATGAAGCCTCACGGCTAACATCATGGCGGTTATTTTTGGAGCTCTTCGAGTTAAGATTTGAATGTATCGGTCTTGTCTCCGTGTGGTGCAGCGATACCGTCCTCCATGGCGCTCAGCCACGGTACCAGTGCTTCGGTAACGTGTCCAAAGTCGACTGATAACACTCTGACTTGTATTCAGAGCTAAAGCCACAGTACGTTGCCGGGAACCAGCTTCTATCATTCCCACGGTTCTGAGCATTTCTTCCCTGCTTAAATGACGTCGCCGCTCCGTAATAACGTTGGTTTTAATCAGTAGTAGGGAAACAGTAGCACTAATAATGTCTTCAATGCGTTGTATGTTTTTATAGGGAAAATATTGACAGCTGATTTTCATCTTTTACTCGAATTTGATTAACAGTTCCTGTTTCAAATTATGAAATGCACCAAAAAGGATCCATATAAATTTATAAAATCATAAATTTATTACAAAGCCAGATCTCAATCTCAAGAAATCCGCATAAAAATGCTTGATCCCTAGACACTTTTGATGTGTGTAGTTGAACCTTAACGTGTATGTATATGGTACGACTAGCTTGTGCCAGCGGCTTCGCCCGCGTGGGAAGTTTTTCCCGTGTAAATCCCGATCCCGTGGGAATTTCGCAAAATCCTTTCTTAGCGGATGCCTACGTCATAACATCTACCTGCATGCCAAATTTCAGCCCGATCCGTCCAGTGGTTTGGGCTGTGCGTTGATAGATCACTATGTCAGTCAGTCAGTCAGTCAGTCACCATTGAGTTATATATATTTAGACTGTACGAAGCTCGCACGGATCGAGACGAGCTGCTCCGAAATCGGACGAATACGTAAGCAGCTGTTTGTGAGAAAGTATATAGGTGTATAGGTATCTATCATCTATATACAACAGTGAATAGCTGTACGCGTAAAATTAGTGTATAAAGTGTTTTAAATATGAATAAACAAAGTGCATTTATTAATGAAGAAAATGATGAAAAAATACTGGATAAATAAAATGAATAAATAATTATAATTGCACAAGTTGATAAAAAATGCTATGCAATAGCTTTACCGCGGCAGTCTCCGAGTGACACACTCATTTTTGTAATTTCTTGCCTTGATGAGCTAAACGGAACGCTACAGGTTCACTAAACTGACTTATACGTCTGTCTGTTTGAAAAATGATTTATTTATTTCGTAAATTGATTAGTAAATAACGCTACTACACATCTTTTTTGTCGTTTAAAGTTTAGGAAGATGAGGCCGATGTTTCCTAACTGATAACTTCGAAAAGAAACACCGAAACATACTTGGGAGTCAACATCTCTTTTAAACTCCATACAACTCATACTGTTTTTGTGTGCCAAGACCAACTTTCTCTGAAACGCCTACGCGTTTCAAGTTGACATAATATCAAATACTCAAGATTCAAGATCAATGCAAATAAGAAATCTTCATTGCATAATATGTGATCTTTTTCTTTCGTTACATCCAAAAACGATTAGTCGACTCCACAGGTGACCAGGTGAGAGGACTGCCTTTTTCTTTGGACGGAGAATCAGCATTGCCATTCAACGTGGCAATGCGGCCAGTGTTCTTGGCACTTTTCCCATTGATAGCGATGTTGACAAATTTTTCGATGCCCTATAATTTATTTTTATTTTCGCCTCTATATACTTTATTTGACTAAATATTCAATAAAACTAAGTACCTCTTTTTTTAATGAGGTTTCTGTTTACCTATATTTTATCCAAGTGTGTCTGGTACGAAACTGAAAGATGTGAGTATTAACGAAAAAACGGTTAAAATTGCAATAATATAGGAATCTACTTGATTAATCTGGCGTTTCGTTCGTCAGAGGATGCCGGAAACATTTATTTTGTAAATATAGATAGAAAGCATAGCTAAAAAGATCCTATGAGGGTGGACTGGTCATACTGATCGAACATTCTAATATACATACCAGACCAAACCAGCCTTTAAAATAACGTAACATATCGTAGCCTACCCATTCAATTCCAGGAAAACATACAAAGAATTTAATGAAAACACAAACTACGTATAGCTAGGTACGTATTTACCAGTTCAATGGCACTTTCTCTGTGAAGCGTGACGCATTATCTCGCCGTGTCACGCTGTCCCGTTCAACACTGTCCTGAGTTGTTTGATTGATTTTTAGCTTCGAATGCAGTGGGACAGTTATGGAGTGACATTCTGTTATCTGTGGCGTTGATTCCGTTGTGCATCGGCTTTTTGTGTTGGTGGGACGGTATAATTAAATTTTTGTTTTTAGTATTGGTTAGAATATGATTCGGTAGTAATATAAAGAAGTGGGTGTCGATATGGGTGGATCAAACGGAGCTTACATTTGTCAGCAGCTGAAAACATGTATAATATTATAATAAAAACCCCTTGTTAGATTTTTTAAATAATAAGCTTTTAAGTGTGTGTGAGTGAGTGGCTTACGAAGCTCACTTGGCTCGCGTGACTGGCGTGGCTCACGTGAATAGCGTAACTCACGTAATTAGCGTGACGCATGTGACTGGCGTGACGTTAAGTGATGTTCCCGTCTAGGTCCGACCTCACGACCTATAAAGTCGTAAGTCGTGCGTATGACCACTGAGCTATAACTAGATACTCTCCATCCACCTTGAACAGACTAATAGTCACCAATTTACGTCCAACTTTCAGACTGTAACCGTTAACTTTTCGGTTCTTATATACGACACGAAAAGGCACTAACTTTATGTAACTAAGCATCCAAGTAAACTCATAGACAGCCTAGAATCTGTAAGTAATTACTCTTAAACTTAACTAAAGTACTTAAGTGAACGTCAAACGGAAACGTAGGCGGGTTACACGCGATCGATGTGGGTTGACGGTGGTTTGATGTGATGCTGCTACTATTTATTAACAAGGATGGTTGAGAGAGCAGGTGCTTGTCACTTACGGGGTTGCGGGAATATTCTAATGAGATACCGCGGCCTCGGAATACAAGGACAACTGAAGGAGCAGGGTGGGATTTTAGTCAGTAGAAGTCTGACACTCCCTTCCGCTCCACCCAAAGCGGGGGAGTCATTTGATGATTTCCCCACCCAGAATAAAAATTATAAAGGAGCTTGTCGCTCTTTCATGTCAATAGTATTGAACAGATTTAGGCAGTGATAAAACGGATTCTGACGGCGCTGTATAACCTATTAGCTTCTGTCCGAGATTTTCTTCACATGTTATTGTTTTCCCGCGTTATTCCCGATCCCTGGAGAATTCCGAGATAAAAAGTAGCCAATGTGTTATTACAGAATGTATACCATTTACATACCAAATTTAATTCAGATCCCTTCAGTAGTTTTTGAGTGAAAGAGTAACAAACATCCATCCATCCTCACAAACTTTCACATTTAATATTATTCGGATTAAAATAGGAAGGATAGGATAGGAAGTAGGATAGGATAAGAAGTAGGATAGTAGGATAGGATAGGAAGTAGGATTAGTAGGATAGTAGGATTAGTAAGATAGGTTATCAGTTTAAAACAAAACGTACTTGAATAATATTCTAAGTGTGAAAATATATTTTTTTTAAATATATTTTATTGACGTCGAAACGAAACAACAGATCTCTTTGATTTTGGCCTGAAGATTGACACATGCTAATTTTTTGCTGAGAAAAATGATTCAAGCTGTAAAGGCTGGGTAGAAGTTTGTTTGAAATGAAAGTATTTCTGCAAATAATTCTCGACTGCTGCGCCGTGAAAGTCAACATCGGTGAGTCATTATCTCTTGTGGGTAATCCGCGGAGGGGAGAAACACGTGTCAAAACCCGAGTGTGGTTGTCTTGCATGTGATATTTTTAATTGCCTCATATTCTGCACGTGCATATATTTGTGGGCAGAAGGAGTGTTGTATACTGCATACAAGATTGAATAACTGATTTTAGCGGAATCAACACTAGATTCTGTAGTATTGGTTTGGTACTATTCTGTAGTATGGCTGAGTACTTATGGTCGAGAGTACACGGGTTCGAACCCGACCCATTCCACTATTTCCGTGAACCCCTCCAGACACAAGCATATTTAGCGTAGTTGGAGGGGTTAACAAATATTGCCAGTAATGTGAATTCTACCCACATAACTAGTTATTAAAAAAAACAGGTAGCTTTCACCAAGTAAAATAAATAAGTTCTCTAGAATTAGCTTCCTCACTCTTTGCTACCCCCAAACATCTGTAATATCAGTGAGAAGTTTACTACAAAATAATAAAAATTAACTTCCGTCCACCATGTTAAATCGAGGACGACTTATTTCCACGGATCAAAGCCGAATTACATAAATGTCCGTCACTCTATCATGGAAGCTAAGACGTTATTAATATAAACTGGAACATAATATAAGGAACGATGAGGAATTAACAATAATTTAAACAGATTTGCTTTAAGTCATTTAAGATTTAAAAAAAATTGGCCAAGTGCAAGCCAGACTCGCCCATGAAGGGTTCCGCAGTAACTACGCCAATTAACTTTGTTTTTCATAGTGTTTGTATGAAGTACAAAGTTATATTTCCGGTTTTAGAAAATATGCTATATCTCAAAAACTGCTGACCCGATCTCGTTCAAACCAATTTTGGTTGAAATTTTACATTAAGATCTACAGCATATATACATATTTGTTTTAATTTTTCACCCTATTATTATAGAAGTTAGAGGGGGGGACACATTTTACCTCTTTGGAAGCGTATATCTTTTAAACGATTGACTTTATGAGAAAGTGGTTTTAAAAATCTCAATGTCATTTTTAAAGACCTTTTTATACAACGTGTAACGGAAACCCCATATCTATCCAAAAGAGCTGAAGACAACATCTGGTATGGAGTCTCTATGCAAAGTTTCAGCTCAAAATAAGTGACTCACAGAAATGACCCCAAATTATTGGTTTCATATGTTTCTTAAATACCAGTAGTAACAAACGTGTCACAGCACTATGAGGGTCATCACTTTCCAAGTCACTTGCCAATAAAACGATATTTCTCATCGTTCTTTAAGAAGAACTATGAGAAATATCGTTTTATTGGAATTTACAAATTAAGATTTGAAAAATTCGGCCTCTGGTATCAATGTATTGGAATTTCTAATATGCTCCACACATGTAGACATAGGATTAGAAAACCTTATTATTACATATATATATTACTTATTATCTATATACCCTTTAAATTACACGTTGTAGATACCACACACGCATAGGTTTCATGAAAAAAAAAATCAGTTTCAGTTCCATGTTCCAGCTCTTTATTATAAATATTTTTTTTTTTTTTTTCTAAAAATCGAAAAGAATACATCTACCTATCAAGTTTCACATGTATAGTCCAAATAGTTTCAGAATAAAATGGATGTGACATACGGATGGACGGACAGACAGACAGACATGGCGAAACTATAAGGGTTCCGTTTTTCCCATTCGGCTACGGAACCCTAAAAAGCGACCCAGCCCGGCTTCGCATGCCTTGATATATAAATGTTCGCAACGTCTCATTATGCAAATTTATACAAAAGCTTAATAAATTATACACTAACATCTTTTCCATTTATCACTCTCTCCATATCCATATGATGTATATCATACTAGCCAAGTAGCCACATTGATAGTTTTTTTTTTTTTTTTCAAAAGAAAAGGAATGAAAGTACATCAAGACTGTTCACTTTACTTGACGGCTTGCAGCCAGCCTAACCTTATTTCCCGTCGAACGCAACATCTTACAAACTACAGGCTCCACTCGACACGCACGTCAGTCGTCGATACCTCGAGAGCCTTCGGTTCTACATTTACTCTACTTTTCCGATATAACTATATTTTTTTGGTAGGGTTACCTTGATTTTTGTCGGGGACTTAACGTTTAATTTTTATTTAGCTTTTTTTTCTGGATGAGAAAATAATTGAATAACTCTTTCCGCTGTGAATGGAGTGTTAAGGAGTGTCAGACTTTTACTGACTAAAAACCCTCCCTGGTGACTGCTCCTTCAGTTAATATTAAAATTCCCGCAACCCTGGCAGGCAATGGGGAAAAATCCCTACCAGGCCCCGCCAATGTCGCTGATTGTTCTTTAAGGCGCGCGTGGTACACGACGCTCCGCCGACTTGAGCTTGGTCCTTACCGGATAGTAAGCTACCTCACTCGCTGCTCGCAGGCCCGCGTCTACGGTGGCCGGAGATACGGTCGCAATCTCGACACCCCGGGGTTTTTATTCAGTCTGTGTTACCTGATAGCTACAACCTAGGCGTCTTTCAATCAAGAGTGAATAGGTTAGGGTACCTATTCACTCTTGATTCAATATAAGCGTGCTTCATCTTCGACCACATCATCACTTACCATCAGGTAAGATGGTGGTAAAACGCGAAACCATTATCAATAAAAAAGAAAAGCCTGTATTGCAAATACAGACAAAATATTATCCACTTCTCCATAACATAGTACGGTTTTGTTGAAAATCAGCATCAGGCAACTTCTATTAGTGCGATTGTGTTTTTATTGATAATAATGGCTCGCGTTTGACCATAATCTCACCGAATGTTAAGCGATGATATGGTCGCTTACCTAGAAGTAACCTATTCACTATTGACTTAAAGACCCCCAGGATATAGCTATCAGGAAACACAGACTCCAGCGATATTTTGCTGAATTGGTTCTGTATCGAGCAGCTGTACCGTGTAAATCCAAAACACTGTATCTTAAGATACAGTGTTTTGAATTTACAACGCTCATTCGATTTCTTTTAGCCTGATCTATCGTCCTGCATTCACACATTTTTTACTTTGTATGAAAAGTTGTGAGATATGACTATGCTAATAACACTGTATTTACTTAAAAATACAGTTTTACTATAACAAAACACGGCAACTTAAGATACCGTGTACTGCCAAAATAATTTTCGCGCGTTGCAAGATACAGTGTTTTGTCAAAACAAAGTAGCATGCTTGCGCAATGCAAGTGATAAACAGTAGAAGACGTTTATCACTTTCTGTCCATATGTACTAAAAATGAAACTGCACGATTCACATTTATGAAAAAATATAATTTGAACAGAAGTGACATTGGAGTGTTTCAAAGTATTTTATCGAAACCTACCTCTGAAATAGCTCATGAACTTTATAAGATGTGCAATTGCAGGCATTGATATTAATAACTTATTAAAGTCAATGCTTGTTGTGGTGCATTTTGTGAAGTTCATTAATTATCAAAGTATATCTATCCGTAGTTATAAGTTTCATATTGTATATAATGTTAAGAAATTATTGTATATAGCGTAAGGATTTTGTAACAATGAGGCTGACATTGTCGATATACGACAAAAGTCTCTAATAAATAAAGAAAAAAAAAAAAAAAAAAAATTAATAAATAGACAAACGGCGATGCGCCATCTTTACATGGTGGACATCCCACCCATATGCACAAAACGTTTTGGGAATACTTTCATTGTGCGTACAGCATAGGAGTGGAATTCCCTGCCGGAGTCTGTGTTTCCTGATCGATATAACCTGGGAGTCTTTAAGTCAAGAGTGAATAGGTTATTTCTAGGTAAGCGTGCTCCATCTTCGACCACATCATCACTTACCATCAGGTGAGATGGTGGACAAACGCGAGCCTATTATCAATAAACAAATGAAATGTTCATCACAAAAATAACAATAAAGCACTTAATAGACTATAATCAACAGTGACCTAGTCCACTTTGTCAGTATATTAACAATAGGACATTCAAGTTTGGCTGCTATACAATGCAGGACACTGTGCGTACTCCCACGCAACCGACTGACCAGCGACGCGGTCTTTTTGCGCCAGAGAGCTGCAAAGCCATCCGTTTGCGCATCAGCAAACATACCGTAGTTATGTTTAAATGTACCGTAGTTATGTAATGATGGATTTATATTACTTAATCACGATCAAATAGCTGAACGGATCCAATTTTGAAATTAGGCACAAAAATTCTTGTGGGATAGATTTCTCAACATTACACGCGAAAATAACTATGCAGGTAATAACTAATCCATACATAATGTTATAAATTCGAATGTCTGTCTGTCCGTTGTTATGCTTCCACGACTAAATTGCTGATGCAATTTTGATTAATCGCATGAACCATGAAGATAATCTAAGACCAGGGGACAAAAAGGATAATTAAAAAAAAGAACAACCCTTATAGGCACCCATTTAAGGGTCGATTTTATATTATGTCGACACTGAAAATTTTATTAAAATTCAAGTGAAAGAAGTTAAGAAGAAGAAGTTCATAAACTGTTTATATTATAATTTATGTGAAACTTTAGGGTAAATAGATGCGTGTTACTCTACCACGTTAAAACTACAGAACAGATTTGAATGAACTATACAGTAATAGGTGAAGTTTATACCTTTTTTCTTTCCGGTTGGAAAAATCATCGGATGACTTGTAGCGACATCTATCTCGCAACATACAAACTAAACAATAGAAATCCTGTATCGCGCAAGCAAAGTTTACCGCTCAACTAGCCTACATACAAATCACCCGATCACAAACATCGGGCAGTTGCCCACCAGATAAAAACAACGTCTAGTCGGAGGATCCTCCCTTTTCAATGGGAATGCGGGACTTTACACCCTGTTCCGCATATCCCCAAAGACTTCTCCCGCTCGAGGTGGAGCGAAAAAGAGTGTCAGACTTCTACTGACTAAAAACTCACCCTGTTCCTTAAGCTGGTTTGAAGTTCCGGTGCCGCGAAGAACATTGCCGCAAAATATCTTACGAAAACACTTACACGAAATCACAGCAAAGCCAGAATAATGTTAAGTTTCAAATAAAAATTATTATCAATTATAAATTATTAGTTTATTATTTTAGCATATAATTATGTATTTTATGAGTATTATATATTCATTAGTATTAAATATGTTATTTCATTCCATTTTCTCGTACACCTAACATGTGTTATTTTTTACCCAAAGGTTGACTGATAGAGAATGCCTTGCTGCATTAAGTCCGCCCATGTACCACTATTGTACATAAAGTTTAAATAAATAAATACAAATTAGTTATATAGTATAAGATTATTTTCTATTGATTTTTTTCTTTTGTGCAAAAGGGGCTTAATTACTTAACAATGAATACATTTGTTGAATATGTGTCAGAGCGATGGTTATTGTGACTGTTCCTGGCGGCCTTATATTATAATCGTAGTAGGTCAATAGGTACTAAGAATGCCATATTGTGTGTGAATAAATAAATAAAAACAAAAACAAAAACAAACAAACAAAACCCGCAACCCTGGTAGGCAATGGCCCTATAGGGCCTATATATATACTTTTTACTATGAGAATAACGCGATTCAAGCTTTTCGATTTATATATTAGATAGTCATCTATACGGTCGAATTGTCTGTCAGTCACAAACCATCAAAAAGTTAAAAAATATGAACTAATACTTCTGAAAAAAATAATATTAAAATTATATTCTGAAGTATTTGTTTGGTATGGATTTCCTCCTAGTAACGCCTGATTCTATTCTGTATAAAGTGTTTTGAGTTAAATAGTATAAGATTCAATCTTCATTCACAAAATATACCATCAGAAGAAATCAGGTTAGATTAGTTATTCCAAACGAGCTTATGTTGAAAGAAAAACCAAACAAGGCGTCAATACCCTAATGGCTAAGGTGTCGGACATGTGATCGAGAGCTCTCGGGTTCGAACCCTACCCATTACACGATTGCCGTAAAACCACTCCAGACACAAGCATATTTTGCCGTGGGATCTGGAGGCGGTAGCCCTGGCGCGCGTGCATAATTGGCGCGCGGAGGTGCTAAGCCGGGGTGAAACTCCGCTACCGCGGCTCAGCGGACAGAGCTCCGGCGCGATCTAACGGCAGCATGGAAAGAGCGGCTGTCGCAACCGAAGGCTGGGCACGCCGCAATCAAGGCGATAAGTCCTCTCTTTGAGGAGTGGCAGGAGAGACGTCACGGCGTCCTCACCTTCCGCCTGACGCAGGTACTGACTGGACATGGCTGTTTCGGGTACAGCTGGAGGATACGCCCGGGTGTCGTCATTGTGAGGACCATCCGGAGGACACGGTGGAGCATACAGTACAGGTGTACCCTGCTTGGGCGGAGTACCGCTGTGTCTTCGTGGAGGCGATCGACGGCGGCGATCTGTCGCGCCCGGCCTTGGTACAGACCATCCGTGGTAGACGCCCTGGGCGTCGGGAATCGCAAGCCGATTTACGGCCACCGTAGGCGCGGGCTTGCGGACGGCGAGCAGGGGTAGCTCACCGTCCGGTAAGGGCCAGGCCCGGGTCGGCGGCGCGTCGTGTTCCACGCGCGCCTCGCGATTCAACGATTCAAGTTCCTTCATGACACACATCAAAAACTCCGAGGTCATCAGAAAACTTAAGGCTTGCGGTACCGAGTCACGCCACCAATTTCTATGGCAAGTCGTTCGCAGCTCAAGCAGTACGGCTGTGGAATGCTTTGCCAGTGTCAGTAAGACAAGCACAAACCCTATCGTCTTTCAAAAACTTGGTAAAGGATCTTTATCTCTCTTCTTAAGTTGTTGTCGTTATGTATGCCTTTGTTTCTTTTTATATTTATATGTATGTAAGTATGTGTTTTGAGAATGTAATTTATTGTTTTTTTATTTTATGTAGACAATTAGTACATAGTGGATCACCCGCCTATTTATTTTCTCTTTATGTGTCAAATCCATCCAAAGGTTGTCTAAAAGATCGCTTTTAGCGATAAGACCGCCCCTTTTATCACCCTTTTTAGTTGTTAAGTCCTTATTAGTTTTACTGTTGTAAATGTTTAATGGTGTACAATAAAGAATATATCTGGGGGCACGGTAGTGCCCCCGCCAAGTCGAGCAAAAAAGCGACCGTACGCCCACGACTCACGCCACGGCCGTACCATTCTTTTCTCGAAGCAATTCAGGCCATTTTCGACCCTCTATAACTTCGTTGTGGATAAAACTAGAAGCCTGAATTTTCAGTAACCAAACAGGCATTGTATAAACACGGTATATTTCAAATTTCATTCAATTTGAACCGGTAGTTTAAGAATTATAACGAGTCAAAGTTCCTTAATTTACAAAATTTTGTCACTCACTGACTGACCGATCATCAAAAGTCTAAAGCACTTCTAGCAGACATAGAAGCTTCAAATTTAGAATACAATTAGTGTTTAGTATATAAATCAAGGAAAAACTATAATATTTTTCAATTTCGTTCCAGTTTTCTAGATACATCAACTGCATAAATAACTTTGTAATCCCATATAAATATAAAGGATTACAAAGTTACATTTGCAGTTAATTAATCAGTGTACCTGTATAATATAATGAAATAATAGATGTAGATGGGTACTTTTTTTTTTCCTGGTAAAAAATGTCATCGAATGACTTCTTCCGCTCGGGTGTATCAGATTTCTACTGACTAAAAACCCACCCTGTTCCTTCGGAAGCCCTAAAGTTCCGGGGCCGCGGTATCTCGATGGAACTTTTCCGCAAACCCCGACAGGCAATGGCCCTATGAGGTCCCGTCACACAGCTTTTTGAGTCGCGCGTGGAACACAACGCGCCGGCGACCCGGGCCTGGTCCTTACCGGACGGTGAGCGACCCCTGCTCGCCATCCGCAGGCCCGCGCCTACGGTGGCCCGAAATCGACTCGCGATCCACGACGCCCGGGGCGTCTCCTCCGGCGGCTGGGGCGCGAGGAAGAGAGTTGCCTCTCCCTCACACGTTAGGCCTCCTCCTTCGCTAGCATGACTGCTTCGCAGCAGGAGGTGACTGCATCCCATTCCCTCTCGCTTCGCACCATGGTCTAAACTAGAGCAGGGTGCGAGAAGTCGCCGCCGCCGATCGCCTCTATGAGGATACGACGGTGCTTCACCCATGCAGGGCACACCTCGACCATATGCTCCACCGTGTCTTCCAGTGTAGATAGGTACCTAGATATAATAATTATGCTCAAAGGTAACTTGTTAAATGGTCAACGGAATAAAAAAGCAAGAAGTATTAAGAGTATTGGGGAGTATTAAGTAGAGTAAATTGCCCGAAATTGCATAATTACTTACTTATGGATTAACTTTAACCGAGACGTTTGACGAGTGCGGCATTAATTATTACTAACTAATGCAAAAGACGTACGTGCGTATTCATATGTGCGTATCAAAGCCTCCGAAAAAAACCCATGGAGACAGGGAGTGGGCTTTGAAAAAAACTTTAGCTGAAGTTCAAGAAGTAGTACCGGAAAATAAAAAAAGGAAGGCTACCTACAAAAATGAGAAAAGCTCATAAGACAGAGAGAGGGCTTTAAGAAAACTCATTGTTGGTATACAAGAAGTAGAAAGTACCGGAAAGGAAAAAAGTAGGACTTTCTACAAAAAGCAATGAGATCCCATAAAAAACAATACTTGTCAAAAACCCAAGTCTCGCAACTTAGTTGTTCTACCGTAAAAAGTTGTGAGATCCATGTAATACCAAGTCGGTTATTAATTTATTCAGTCCCTACTTAAGGGACCTTCTGTCTTAAGTTGTTACGTAATTATCTAACCTAACGACATCTTATAGTGACCATATCAATATTAAAAATCTTTACCGTTTTAAATAAATACATTGACTTGGCAATCGCAATAAACAATTTAATTTATATATGTATTACTTGTGAGATATATTGTGTTTTCATGCGATGGCCGAAGTCAATCTATTTATTTAAAACGGTAAAGATTTTTAATATTGATATGGTCACTATAAGATGTCGTTAGGTTAGATAATTACGTAACAACTTAAGACAGAAGGTCCCTTAAGTAGGGACTGAATAAATTAATAACCGACTTGGTATTACATGGATCTCACAACTTTTTACGGTAGAACAACTAAGTTGCGAGACTTGGGTTTTGACAAGTATTGTTTTTTATGGGATTGTTTTTTATGGGATCTATTTATCTATCTACGATTTATTAAGAGCAAAGTATTCATTACACGTGAGTGAGTTACGAGAGCTAGCATTGTATAGTTTTCAATAAGTAGTACAGATAACACACTAACAGGCAGTTGGACGATCAGAGTGATTTTTTTTCTTCATAATATGCATACTAATCCAATATCCATAATTATACTATTCATACTCCATACTTATATTATAAATGCGAATGTCTATATGTCTCTCTGCTACGCCTTGACGGCTAAACCACAGCCCCGACTTGGATGAAATTTGGAATGAAAATAGCTGAAGACCCCGCGTCAAACATAGACTGATGTTTTTTTTTCAAAAATCAACTCTTAAAGTGTTGAAAGTTTGTATGAGAAATTTAAACCGTTCAACCGAATTTAATGAATTTTCGTTTTTTCCTTAAATGAACACGGGTGAAACCGTGGGGCACAGCTAGGTAAGAATAAATACGAAAGTATGTTGGTTGGCCCTTCTTTCACGATAAAACAAAGCGATAGAACAATGTGGTTTTTGGCTGTGTAGTTAAAAGGCTGGAAAGTGAAACAGACTATTTTTTTCGCTAAAAAGATATGTTAGCGCGTGCGAAACTTCGGGCAGATTCTGGTAAGTTTATAACAGCAAGATATCGAAAAGTAATTGATCACAGATTCGAACCCCTCAATTGCCTTTTAAAAGCACTAATCCGAATGAAATCTTTATTTATTTATTCGTTATTAAAACATCATTCCCACCCTACCTGCTCCAAAGCACCCTAAACACAAAACTTTTCACTAGCCAATCCTATCAAGGGAAAAAAGAAAATCCTTGGGAAAATTTTTCGGCAAAAACTTCCCAAGTCACAGGATAAAGACACCGGGTAACTTTTTTAATTTCTCAAGTCCACATAATCTGTGAACATCATCAATTTGAGGGTGACACCGTGACGTGTTACTGGCTGCGAAGATAGTTTTTTGTTTAGTTTTATCGAGTACGGAAGAAAAGAGGAAGAAAGGCGGTCGTATTTTGTTTTTTGAAGTGTTTATTCATCACTATTTTCTCTTGTTGTAAACTGTGGGTCTCAGAAAAATGCAGAACATAAATCACACAAAAATAAGAAAAGTACCTAACTAAGTCTACAGATGCTCTACAACACGCAAAAACAAAAACTAAAATGGAAGTGGAAGTGACTCCAAGATCACCGAAACAAATGGCTAATTTTGTAGGAGGCCTTCCCCTGTGAAGACAGGGTTCTCGCAAATGAATAAAAATAGAAACAACTTCATAACACTAGGATTAAGTAACGTAACTATAAACACCTAACAATAGGATTAAGAAATTTTAAATGTTAAAACTAACAACATTTAAGTATGTGTAAACCATTGCAAAAAATAAAAGCCTTTTTTTATTTTTATTTAATTTTATACAGCGGGTACCATCCACACTTGACCGATATACCGTCTTGTCATACTTAGCGATTTTCTTCCACTTTTATTGTGCGCACAGCCAAGGCGTGGAGCTTTCTGCTGGCTTCTGTGTTCCCTGCCACATATAGTTAGCGTTTAAAGAAAGAGTGAAGAGGTATTTTATGGGCTCACTCGTTTCATCGTAGACCTCATCTTTCGCTTACCATCAGGCGTGATCGAAGTCAAGAGCTGGCTCATAGAAAAAAAAACCATCTTAACCACAGAACAGATAAAAGAGGTTAGAAAGGAAATAGTTCCTGATTTGTATGAGAACGCGTGTCGCCGCTTGTCTCCCCACTCTTTAGCTCCACTACAAGCAAGGGGCCCGTTACGTATGCGAATTGCGCACACAAATAAATTACACACACTTAAAATGCGCCGTGCATCATGGCCAATCAGGGCAAAGGACAAAACGTCAATGGTTGAAGTGTGGCGCATATAGTACATTGTAAGTGGACTTGGTCATTGCGTTGATTAAGCGAGTACACAACGGGCAATGTATACTTTTTGTAACTTGTTGCAATAATGTTGTTAATGTTCAGAATTTCATAGTGATCAGAATATTTTTATGTCTTTTATAAATAAAATTGTAATTAAATGTTATTTTCGACTTACCGATGGAAAGATATACCTCCTCGCTCTATACTTGCAGTCTAATTTTTTGTATTACAGGTTATAATTACACAACACGGCATTTTAAAGCAGAGCTCTGTGTTCCGAAGTAATCCGAAGCGCACTAAACGCGGTGAATGAAATAATCTGTCGCGCTATGATTGTCGTATCATACATGTGGCGTGCTCGCCACGCCCACATTACCATTCCAACCTTATTCATCTATTCCGTGATCTTAACGTATCAAGATCCTCCGTCTAAAGAACGTTAAGCTGTTGGTCTCAGTTGTCTTTTGTACATCTTTGTCAGTCGTCACGTGTTACCCAGTTACTGGGTTGTGGAGGTCAGATAGGCAGACGCTTCATGTAACACTAGTACTCAGCTGCTTCTGGTTAGACTGGAAGCCTCAAAAACGGAGCACCAGTTACCACCGAGAGCACAAGTGTCGTTGTTTAACAAGTGATCAGTGTTTTAATTCGTGTACGGACCGTTTTGGTGTTGTCTCTCTGCGAGTGTACGAGTGAACGCCGTTCGCTCGTACAGGCGCAGAGGGCGTCACCCGTCGTTGATTCTCGACGTTTCGAGAGCGTCGTCGGTCGCGCGACGGTTGGGACTACCCACACATTAATTTTATTAGTGAAAAACTCTAAATACTTTTAATTTCACTGTGAACTAAAAACCGCGAAATATAAGTGGTGTGATGCCGAAGCCCGGCGCCCGCGGCTCTCCGGGCCGCGGTGGCGCGACATCCCTGGACGAGGAGGAGCTCGGCGAGAGAAGAATCCCGTCGCTGGATAGGGCCCCGTCGCTCCCGGAAATCGGGATCACGACGGCCGGCTCAGCCAGGTCAGACGGCAATAAGAAAACCCAGGGGAGGAGGGTTGCCGCCGACCCGCCGCCGCCGCCGGCGCCTGCGCGCGCTGCGCCCGTGACGGCGCCGAGTCGCCCGCAGCCCCCTACCAAGGCAAGTCCCGCGACGCAGCGCCCGGTCGCTACCGGGCCCGCCGCTGCCCCGCGCGCCCCCGCTGGCGCTGCCTCCGCGCTTGCCACCGCTGGCACATCACGCGCCCCTGCCGCCGCCGCGTACCCATCGTTCGCACGTGCCGTCGCGACCCCGTCAAGGGACCCGCGCCTACGCAAGGCAGCAGCGCTAGCCACGACCCAAACGCCGCCGCGTATCGCCGCATATGACGCGCCCGCGACGTACTCCACCGCGTCATCGCGCGCTGGGTCACCTACCCAAATGTCGTCGGACTCCGACACCGACGTGCCACCCGAGCCGCGCCCCCAGAGGCGCCGCCGAAGCCCCGAAGAAAACATCAGTGAAGAAAGGAAGAGATACCGCACCGATCCGCCACCACAACGTACTCAACGTGAATGTGCGTCACGGCGGCGGGACAACAGAGACAGCCGACGGTCATCGGAGGACGAGGAGGACTCCACAGAGGAGGTAGGTGGAGTGCCTACACCTACCCCCACTACTAACTCAGATGCGGCCCGCGCCACCACTTCTAATGGCGCGGCCCCCGCCACCACTTCCAACGCGACCTCGGGTCAGCGGCAGAAGCGCCCCCGCTACCCTCCGTTGGTAGTAGAGCGGCTCCCCAACTGGGCTCACCATTTCAGAGCCTTAGCAACCAAGCTGGGTCGGCCTCCTAACGCCCGTCCGTACGGATCCGGCGTGCGTTTCTCGCCGGAAACCGAGGACGAATATAGGCTGATCCAGCGATACTTAACCGAGCTAGAAAAGCAAAGCGGAATATCGTGGTTTGCATATTCCCTACCGGCGGAGAACCTAGTGAAAGTGGCCATTCGGGGGTTGCCGGCTGACACCAAGCCACAGGAGATCGAGGAAGAGCTCCGCGTACTAGGTTACGAGCCGGAGTACGTGCGCCACATAAGGGCGCGCCAAGGACGACCCGGCTGCGTATTTTACGCCATGTTAAAGAGGACCCCGGATATCCGGACCATTTATGATACCTCCGTATTTTTAATGATGCGGGGGGTAAGAATAGAAGCATGGCGTGGAAAGCGTGGACCCGCCCAGTGCCATAGGTGCCAAAAGTTCAGGCACTCATCGCACCAATGCCACCGCCCGCTCGCCTGCGTGAGATGTGGGGAAGGGCACGCAGCAAGAGACTGCACACGACCGAGGGAAGAGCCGGCCACCTGCGCAAACTGCGGTGGCCCGCACCCGGCGTGTCACGTCAAGTGCCCTGTATTCCAGAGGGAGATACAGAACAGGCGGGCGGGAACTGTCGCCATCACGGCAGCCAACTCGCGCCGCTCCAAGCAACCAGTGGACTCACAGGCCAACCAAGTGGAGGACGGCCACGGCGGCGCGTCCCTGATGGCGGCAGCAAACGGGCCCACGTCACGCGGAGAGGCCACCTCTTCCAGGCGGAGGAGGAACAAGAAACGAGGGGGGAAAGGTAAGGCACAACCCCCCCCCCCCGCAGAACCCGAAGAAACAAGAGAACGCGACCCAGGCAGAGGTCTCGCAGGCCCCCCCCGCCCAAAACAAGGCGCAGGCCAAAACAAAACAAGTCACGGCGACAAGAGGCGTCGGTAAACAAACCAAGAAGAGTAACCCGAACGAACAAAAGACAAATACCGAGGCGGCCGGCGCCTCTGTAAATGTCAACAAAGAATTCATGACCTGCGCCATCAAAATCCTGATGGACCTGATCCAGGCCATCGGGCGGGGGCAGGACCCACAACAGGTCATTTTAGATGGCCTAGCAACACTACTAACACTCACCCATGGCTAGGCCACTGCGGGTGTTAAATTGGAACGCCCGCGGCCTGCGAGACAAGGTCGCTCCCCTCCGCCATCTCCTGAGGGATCAAGACATCGACGTGGCGCTAATAAACGAGACGCACCTGGGACCAGAAGATAGGGTCAAGTTCCCAGGTTACCTCGTTTATCGCCAAGACGAGCGGTCGGCATTCAACATCAGATATCGTGGTCTGGCAGTGCTGGTGAGGCGAAGAGTCGTCCATCAAGAGCTGCCCCCCGCCACGACTTCACTGTACACGCTGGGTGTGCAGATCCACGTGGCCGGCGAGGATCTCCGAATATACGCCGCCTACAAGCCGCCCGCAACCCAGATAGACCTGGCTGAGTTGCGGGCCCTGCTCTTCGCTCAACATCCTGCCATCCTCGCCGGGGACTTCAACTGCAAACATCCAGCGTGGAATTCATATAACACGAACGCCCAGGGGAGACGACTCTTCGCGGACGCGGAAGCCTCTGGCTACACAGTGTCCGGCCCAGAGACGCCTACCCGGTACCCGAACGACCCTCATCACATGCCGGACGTGCTGGACATTGTGATCCACCAGGGGCTAAGCTGCCAGATCACTCAACACGTGATCGACGACGAGCTGCAGTCTGATCATCAGCCTGTACTCGTCGTCATATCTGAAATGCCGACCCGACTGAAGCCGCCAGCGCCACGTCGACTAATCGACTGGTCAAGATTCACAGAAAAGGTTGAGGCCACGACGCCGACCCGGCCCATCACTACCGCCGCGGAGGTCGATCAGTTCGCAGCCGACGTCACTGCTTGCGTACAACAAGCGATAGAAGAGGCGGTCATACCGCCGCCGGCGCAGGGGAGAGGGCTATTGCCGCCCCTGTCGCCGAGCCTGCGAGCTATGATCGCCGAGAAGAGACGCCTACGCAAGCAGTGGCAACAGACAAGATGCCCCGTCATGCGAACGTAGCTGAATCGACTCGCGGAGAGGGTAAAGGCCGAGCTTAAGGCGTCGGCCACCGCGAGCTGGGAGGAACGTATTGACGCCGCGGTTGACAGCTGGCCGTCAATACATAGACTATGCCGCCAACTCTCGAATACCCCAGCCCCGGTGCGCCCACTACGAGGCACCGACGGGGCTCTTAAGTACATTGCGGAGGACCGCGCGGAGGTCTTCGCCGAGCACCTGGAGCGCCAGTTCCGCCCGAACCCAACCGACGAGCACGCACATGTCGCAGCAGTCGAGCAACACCTTGGAGCCTACTTCGCGACGCCGATAGCTCCCGAAGAAGACCCAGTGTTTTTCTCGCCGGGCGCAGTCAGACGCGCCATCCTGAAAACCAAGCTGAAAAAGGCTCCCGGGGCCGACGGCATCACCAACGCCGTGCTACGCCACCTGCCCCACCGTATGGTGGTGGCGCTGGCGCGCCTGTTCACGGCGGTGCTGCGCACGGGGGCTTTCCCTGCCGTTTGGAAGGAGGGGCGCGTCATCATGCTGCCCAAGGCGGGGAAAAACGTACTGAAGCCGGAGAGCTATCGGCCCATCACCCTGCTGCCCACCATCTCCAAGGTGTTCGAGTCACTCCTGCTGCGGCACCTCACCCCGAATATCACCCCAAGACCCGAACAGTTCGGATTCAGGGCGGACCACAGCACGACGCTCCAGCTGTCGAGGGTACTCTACCAGCTGTCCACCACGATGAACAAGAAAGAGTACGCGGTAGCAGTACTCCTCGACATGGAGAAGGCCTTCGATCGCGTATGGCACGACGGTCTAGTTTATAAACTGGCCACCTCCGCCACGCCCCGTCGCGTAGTGAAGGTGGTCCAATCTTTTCTGTCCAACAGGAGCTTCAGGGTGGTGGTCGACGGAGCACTATCATCACCCCGCCCCATCGAGGCGGGAGTACCTCAAGGCAGCTGCGTGTCGCCTGCGTGTTACTCACGTTACACAGACGACATCCCCACCACGGCGGACGCGACGCTCGCGCTGTACGCCGACGACGCCGCGTACATCACCACCTCGATGAACGCGAAGTACGCGGCGACGAAGATGCAGCGCGCGCTTAACATGCTCCCCGAGTGGCTCGCCAAGTGGCGGCTCTCCGTAAACGTGAGTAAAACGCAGGCTATTATCACAGGCTCAACCCCTCTGCCACCACCCTTGGAGCTCATGGGAGCCGAGATCGCGTGGGCGCCGCAGGTCAAATACCTCGGCGTCACCATCGACCGTCGGCTCACGATGCGGCCGCACGCCAAGCAAGTCGCGGCGCAGACAAAGGTAGCCCGCTCACTACTTTATCCAGTGCTATCGTCCCGCCTCCCGGCGCGTGTCAAGCTGGGCGTGTACAAGTCGTACATACGCCCCCTGCTGACATACGCCGCCCCCGCCTGGTTCGTCCTCACTGGCGAGACGACCCGCAGGCCGCTCCGCGCGCAGCAGAACATGGCGCTGCGGACAATAGTAGGTGCCCCTCGCTATGTGAGGAACGACGTAATCAGGCGGGACCTCGGGATTGAGGGCCTGGATGAGTACGTGCAGTGCCTCGCGAAGGCGATGTTCGCGCGTGCCGACGCCTCTGCTTGGCCTCATGTCAAGCACCTGGCGCCCCTGCACGCGCGCCCGCCAGACGCGAGGAGGCTGCCCAGAGATCTGCTCCCGACAGACGTCGCGGCCGCATCCCCCCGGACTTGACTCCTGGGTAAGTCGCCCCACTTTACACGCGGCTTACTCAAACAACTATACTACGCATAACAACACTTCACCTAGTACGTAACGTGTTCTAAGTTAACATAGGCACGTTACGTACTAAAACACTCATTCATGACTCTACATGCGCTATACATAACTAGCACCGAATAGCAGCGCACGCTATTCGGTGCAGACGCACTGAGCGGCGACACACAATACAATGCCGCTCACACATACATTCTCGGCTCTGCGGTTCGAAACGTAACCGGCTAGATCTGGAAGCGGGACGAACGAGAGCCCCGCATTCACTATAGGTGCGTCAGAGTCGGCACCCTCGTCGCCGGTCGTCCCCGTATGGGGGTTTCACCTGGCGGGGTCAGACCGCCGGGGTGTCGTGAAGAAACGACGCCGAAAATCGGCGTCGCGGCGCGCCTATAGACACACAATAGCAATGAATCACGCGGGTGTGCGTTGCCGTTCACTTTTGAACAGGCGCTTTCAACGCACACCCGAACATCTACGCCGCTACTAGGCAACCCGAAGACGGTCCCGTATTTACGGGACACGGCATGCTCCCGCGGGAGTGGGGCAACCCCCCGTGACCGCTCGCCGCGCCCCTGACGGGGCGCAGCGACTGCCCAGAGGAGCCTCAAAAACATAAATGTCTTCTCTTGCTACGATATTACAAAAAATATAACCTACCCTCTAACCATGTTTTTCTGCAATGACGTCATTAAAGGGTTGATTGATGCCTACACAGGAAATGTTATGTAGGGTGACCACGAATCTACAACGTGTAATTTAAAGGGTATATACATACTAAGTGCACGGCTTCTTTGGATGATAACAAACCATGTGGCAAGGGTTTTATATTCTTATGTGCACATGTGTGGAACTTATTAGAGACCGATTTTTTCAAATTAAGAAGAACGAAGAGAATTATCGTGTTATTGGCAAGCGTCGTGTAAAGTTATTGACCCTCGTAGCGCTGTGACACGTTTGTTATGATTGGTATTCAAGAAACATAAGAAACCGAATCAAATTAATTAATTAGGTATCAATTCTTTGAGTCACTTATTTTGAGCTGAAATTTTGCATCTTGACTCCAAACCAGATGTTCTCTTCAGCCCTTTTTGATAGATATGGGGTTTCTGTTACATATTGTAAAATCAGTAGAATATGATAATTTATTTGATCCATGGCTTCTTCGTTTAAAGTCCCATTTGAGAAGGGGGGCTTCGAGGTGAAACTTATAAAAAAAAACAAAGAAAGAAAGCATTTTCCGCACACACAGACACACAATTTAGGAAAAATAGTATAGGAAAACGTCATTTAGAGCTATAAAATTGTGTGTCTCGCAGCTGCTGCTCGATACAGAACCAATTCAGCAAAATATCGCTGGAGTCTGTGTTTCCTGATAGCTATATCCTGGGGGTCTTTAAGTCAATAGTGAATAGGTTACTTCTAGGTAAGCGACCATATCATCGCTTAACATTCGGTGAGATTATGGTCAAACGCGAGCCATTATTATCAATAAAAACACAATCGCACTAATAGAAGTTGCCTGATGCTGATTTTCAACAAAACCGTACTATGTTATGGAGAAGTGGATAATATTTTGTCTGTATTTGCAATACAGGCTTTTCTTTTTTATTGATAATGGTTTCGCGTTTTACCACCATCTTACCTGATGGTAAGTGATGATGTGGTCGAAGATGAAGCACGCTTATATTGAATCAAGAGTGAATAGGTAACCTATTCACTCTTGATTGAAAGACGCCTAGGTTGTAGCTATCAGGTAACACAGACTGAATAAAAACCCCGGGGTGTCGAGATTGCGACCGTATCTCCGGCCACCGTAGACGCGGGCCTGCGAGCAGCGAGTGAGGTAGCTTACTATCCGGTAAGGACCAAGCTCAAGTCGGCGGAGCGTCGTGTACCACGCGCGCCTTAAAGAACAATCAGCGACATTGGCGGGGCCTGGTAGGGATTTTTCCCCATTGCCTGCCAGGGTTGCGGGAATTTTAATATTAACTGAAGGAGCAGTCACCAGGGAGGGTTTTTAGTCAGTAAAAGTCTGACACTCCTTAACACTCCATTCACAGCGGAAAGAGTTATTCAATTATTTTCTCATCCAGAAAAAAAAGCTAAATAAAAATTAAACGTTAAGTCCCCGACAAAAATCAAGGTAACCCTACCAAAAAAATATAGTTATATCGGAAAAGTAGAGTAAATGTAGAACCGAAGGCTCTCGAGGTATCGACGACTGACGTGCGTGTCGAGTGGAGCCTGTAGTTTGTAAGATGTTGCGTTCGACGGGAAATAAGGTTAGGCTGGCTGCAAGCCGTCAAGTAAAGTAAACAGTCTTGATGTACTTTCTTTCCTTTTCTTTTGAAAAAAAAAAAAAAAACTATCAATGTGGCTACTTGGCTAGTATGATATACATCATATGGATATGGAGAGAGTGATAAATGGAAAAGATGTTAGTGTATAATTTATTAAGCTTTTGTATAAATTTGCATAATGAGACGTTGCGAACATTTATATATCAAGGCATGCGAAGCCGGGCTGGGTCGCTTTTTAGGGTTCCGTAGCCGAATGGGAAAAACGGAACCCTTATAGTTTCGCCATGTCTGTCTGTCTGTCCGTCCATCCGTATGTCACATCCATTTTATTCTGAAACTATTTGGACTATACATGTGAAACTTGATAGGTAGATGTATTCTTTTCGATTTTTAGAAAAAAAAAAAAAAAATTTATAATAAAGAGCTGGAACATGGAACTGAAACTGATTTTTTTTTTCATGAAACCTATGCGTGTGTGGTATCTACAACGTGTAATTTAAAGGGTATATAGATAATAAGTAATATATATATGTAATAATAAGGTTTTCTAATCCTATGTCTACATGTGTGGAGCATATTAGAAATTCCAATACATTGATACCAGAGGCCGAATTTTTCAAATCTTAATTTGTAAATTCCAATAAAACGATATTTCTCATAGTTCTTCTTAAAGAACGATGAGAAATATCGTTTTATTGGCAAGTGACTTGGAAAGTGATGACCCTCATAGTGCTGTGACACGTTTGTTACTACTGGTATTTAAGAAACATATGAAACCAATAATTTGGGGTCATTTCTGTGAGTCACTTATTTTGAGCTGAAACTTTGCATAGAGACTCCATACCAGATGTTGTCTTCAGCTCTTTTGGATAGATATGGGGTTTCCGTTACACGTTGTATAAAAAGGTCTTTAAAAATGACATTGAGATTTTTAAAACCACTTTCTCATAAAGTCAATCGTTTAAAAGATATACGCTTCCAAAGAGGTAAAATGTGTCCCCCCCTCTAACTTCTATAATAATAGGGTGAAAAATTAAAACAAATATGTATATATGCTGTAGATCTTAATGTAAAATTTCAACCAAAATTGGTTTGAACGATATCGGGTCAGCAGTTTTTGAGATATAGCATATTTTCTAAAACCGGAAATATAACTTTGTACTTCATACAAACACTATGAAAAACAAAGTTAATTGGCGTAGTTACTGCGGAACCCTTCATGGGCGAGTCTGGCTTGCACTTGGCCAATTTTTTTTAAATCTTAAATGACTTAAAGCAAATCTGTTTAAATTATTGTTAATTCCTCATCGTTCCTTATATTATGTTCCAGTTTATATTAATAACGTCTTAGCTTCCATGATAGAGTGACGGACATTTATGTAATTCGGCTTTGATCCGTGGAAATAAGTCGTCCTCGATTTAACATGGTGGACGGAAGTTAATTTTTATTATTTTGTAGTAAACTTCTCACTGATATTACAGATGTTTGGGGGTAGCAAAGAGTGAGGAAGCTAATTCTAGAGAACTTATTTATTTTACTTGGTGAAAGCTACCTGTTTTTTTTTTTAAGAAATAACTAGTTATGTGGGTAGAATTCACATTACTGGCAATATTTGTTAACCCCTCCAACTACGCTAAATATGCTTGTGTCTGGAGGGGTTCACGGAAATAGTGGAATGGGTCGGGTTCGAACCCGTGTACTCTCGACCATAAGTACTCAGCCATACTACAGAATAGTACCAAACCAATACTACAGAATCTAGTGTTGATTCCGCTAAAATCAGTTATTCAATCTTGTATGCAGTATACAACACTCCTTCTGCCCACAAATATATGCACGTGCAGAATATGAGGCAATTAAAAATATCACATGCAAGACAACCACACTCGGGTTTCGACACGTGTTTCTCCCCTCCGCGGATTACCCACAAGAGATAATGACTCACCGATGTTGACTTTCACGGCGCAGCAGTCGAGAATTATTTGCAGAAATACTTTCATTTCAAACAAACTTCTACCCAGCCTTTACAGCTTGAATCATTTTTCTCAGCAAAAAATTAGCATGTGTCAATCTTCAGGCCAAAATCAAAGAGATCTGTTGTTTCGTTTCGACGTCAATAAAATATATTTAAAAAAAATATATTTTCACAGTTAGAATATTATTCAAGTACGTTTTGTTTTAAACTGATAACCTATCTTACTAATCCTACTATCCTACTAATCCTACTTCCTATCCTATCCTACTATCCTACTTCTTATCCTATCCTACTTCCTATCCTATCCTTCCTATTTTAATCCGAATAATATTAAATGTGAAAGTTTGTGAGGATGGATGGATGTTTGTTACTCTTTCACTCAAAAACTACTGAAGGGATCTGAATTAAATTTGGTATGTAAATGGTATACATTCTGTAATAACACATTGGCTACTTTTTATCTCGGAATTCTCCAGGGATCGGGAATAACGCGGGAAAACAATATCATGTGAAGAAAATCTCGGACAGAAGCTAATAGGTTATACAGCGCCGTCAGAATCCGTTTTATCACTGCCTAAATCTGTTCAATACTATTGACATGAAAGAGCGACAAGCTCCTTTATAATTTTTATTCTGGGTGGGGAAATCATCAAATGACTCCCCCGCTTTGGGTGGAGCGGAAGGGAGTGTCAGACTTCTACTGACTAAAATCCCACCCTGCTCCTTCAGTTGTCCTTGTATTCCGAGGCCGCGGTATCTCATTAGAATATTCCCGCAACCCCGTAAGTGACAAGCACCTGCTCTCTCAACCATCCTTGTTAATAAATAGTAGCAGCATCACATCAAACCACCGTCAACCCACATCGATCGCGTGTAACCCGCCTACGTTTCCGTTTGACGTTCACTTAAGTACTTTAGTTAAGTTTAAGAGTAATTACTTACAGATTCTAGGCTGTCTATGAGTTTACTTGGATGCTTAGTTACATAAAGTTAGTGCCTTTTCGTGTCGTATATAAGAACCGAAAAGTTAACGGTTACAGTCTGAAAGTTGGACGTAAATTGGTGACTATTAGTCTGTTCAAGGTGGATGGAGAGTATCTAGTTATATCTCAGTGGTCATACGCACGACTTACGACTTTATAGGTCGTGAGGTCGGACCTAGACGGGAACATCACTTAACGTCACGCCAGTCACATGCGTCACGCTAATTACGTGAGTTACGCTATTCACGTGAGCCACGCCAGTCACGCGAGCCAAGTGAGCTTCGTAAGCCACTCACTCACACACACTTAAAAGCTTATTATTTAAAAAATCTAACAAGGGGTTTTTATTATAATATTATACATGTTTTCAGCTGCTGACAAATGTAAGCTCCGTTTGATCCACCCATATCGACACCCACTTCTTTATATTACTACCGAATCATATTCTAACCAATACTAAAAACAAAAATTTAATTATACCGTCCCACCAACACAAAAAGCCGATGCACAACGGTATCAACGCCACAGATAACAGAATGTCACTCCATAACTGTCCCACTGCATTCGAAGCTAAAAATCAATCAAACAACTCAGGACAGTGTTGAACGGGACAGCGTGACACGGCGAGATAATGCGTCACGCTTCACAGAGAAAGTGCCATTGAACTGGTAAATACGTACCTAGCGATACGTAGTTTGTGTTTTCATTAAATTCTTTGTATGTTTTCCTGGAATTGAATGGGTAGGCTACGATATGTTACGTTATTTTAAAGGCTGGTTTGGTCTGGTATGTATATTAGAATGTTCGATCAGTATGACCAGTCCACCCTCATAGGATCTTTTTAGCTATGCTTTCTATCTATATTTACAAAATAAATGTTTCCGGCATCCTCTGACGAACGAAACGCCAGATTAATCAAGTAGATTCCTATATTATTGCAATTTTAACCGTTTTTTCGTTAATACTCACATCTTTCAGTTTCGTACCAGACACACTTGGATAAAATATAGGTAAACAGAAACCTCATTAAAAAAAGAGGTACTTAGTTTTATTGAATATTTAGTCAAATAAAGTATATAGAGGCGAAAATAAAAATAAATTATAGGGCATCGAAAAATTTGTCAACATCGCTATCAATGGGAAAAGTGCCAAGAACACTGGCCGCATTGCCACGTTGAATGGCAATGCTGATTCTCCGTCCAAAGAAAAAGGCAGTCCTCTCACCTGGTCACCTGTGGAGTCGACTAATCGTTTTTGGATGTAACGAAAGAAAAAGATCACATATTATGCAATGAAGATTTCTTATTTGCATTGTTCTTGAATCTTGAGTATTTGATATTATGTCAACTTGAAACGCGTAGGCGTTTCAGAGAAAGTTGGTCTTGGCACACAAAAACAGTATGAGTTGTATGGAGTTTAAAAGAGATGTTGACTCCCAAGTATGTTTCGGTGTTTCTTTTCGAAGTTATCAGTTAGGAAACATCGGCCTCATCTTCCTAAACTTTAAACGACAAAAAAGATGTGTAGTAGCGTTATTTACTAATCAATTTACGAAATAAATAAATCATTTTTCAAACAGACAGACGTATAAGTCAGTTTAGTGAACCTGTAGCGTTCCGTTTAGCTCATCAAGGCATGAAATTACAAAAATGAGTGTGTCACTCGGAGACTGCCGCGGTAAAGCTATTGCATAGCATTTTTTATCAACTTGTGCAATTATAATTATTTATTCATTTTATTTATCCAGTATTTTTTCATCATTTTCTTCATTAATAAATGCACTTTGTTTATTCATATTTAAAACACTTTATACACTAATTTTACGCGTACCTACAGCTATTCACTGTTGTATATAGATGATAGATACCTATACACCTATATACTTTCTCACAAACAGCTGCTTACGTATTCGTCCGATTTCGGAGCAGCTCGTCTCGATCCGTGCGAGCTTCGTACAGTCTAAATATATATAACTCAATGGTGACTGACTGACTGACTGACTGACTGACATAGTGATCTATCAACGCACAGCCCAAACCACTGGACGGATCGGGCTGAAATTTGGCATGCAGGTAGATGTTATGACGTAGGCATCCGCTAAGAAAGGATTTTGCGAAATTCCCACGGGATCGGGATTTACACGGGAAAAACTTCCCACGCGGGCGAAGCCGCTGGCACAAGCTAGTCGTACCATATACATACACGTTAAGGTTCAACTAGTTGCGGGCTCGAACTCACTCGTAGACTCAGTTATGAGCAGTTACCAGCTAGTCTACGCGCATACATCTAGTCGCACGCACACAAACACCGTGCCGAAGTCTGCCGAACTGAAACGACGTTAGACGATGCACGGCTTTCAACGCCGCCGCACCGCTGTACCGGTCGGAGTGGAGGTTGTTAGGTTTATTTTCGTTACGGGATTTCTTGATTCGCCGCGCTCAAAGCCCGCAATAAAAGCTATGCAATATCGTAAAAATCTTCAGATTTACTGGATGCCAACTACTCGTAACGAGACGACTGTCAAAGATGTTCAAACGACAGCTGGGACTAATGACTTAGCGTACTATCCTAGGCATCGGGGTATTACACTGCCAACTTCCGAACCCGGGACTACTACTGATAAATTTCTTACAGAAAAACTCATTAGCACTTGAATGGTAATAACAATGGTTTTTAATTTATTATTGAAGCATCATATAACTAGCATATACAACGTGTAACGGAAACCCCATATCTATCCAAAAGGACTGAAGACAATATCTGGTATGGAGTCTCTATGCAAAGTTTCAGCTCAAAATAAGTGACTCACAGAATTGACCCCAAATTATTGGTTTCATAAGTTTCTTGAATACCAGTAATTACCAAACGTGTCACAGCACTATGAGGGTCATCATCCACGCCACTAGCTAATAACACGTTAATTCTCTTCGTTCTTCTTAATTTGAAAAATTTGGTCTCTGGTATCAATGTATTGAAATTTCTAATAAGCTCCACACATGTAGACAATATAATTTTATTTCCACAAAATAATTGTACACTGTTTTGCCAAATACACTAATTTCTTAAAAGTATGAGTAAGTACACGAAAATGTTAGCTATTGGGGCTACTAGGCATAAACCTGTATTTCAGCCCTCAAATCGCCCGACCTCTAGATTTTACGGTTAAATTACAAACTTCATAAAAATACAAACTAACTAAAATAATGTACAAAAACTTAAAAAATAGTAATAATAATCAAAACATTAAAATAATTGAAAGAACGACTTACAATGACGATAATTTCTATTACAATCAATAGGAATTAAAATGATTTCAAATATACATATTAAATAAAAAATCGGAAACGGAAACAAAATTATGAAATTTTATGAAAAACTAAACAATACAAAGACATAGGATTACAAAACTCTTGCTATATCGTTTGTTATCATCCAAAGAAGGCGTGCACTCGGTATGTATATACCCTTTAAATTACACGTTGTATTAATGCCAGTAAGTTTTATAGCTTTGATTTGGAAACTTGAATATTTGATTTTTAATTTAAACTTGATATGATGTAACATTACAGAGAAAGATAGTCTTGATGTATAAGTAGCGATTAGTCAATGAAATGGACTGATATTCTTTCATTCCGGGCTCAGTACAGCATAACGTGATCGATTCCATTGCAGTCAATTAAAAGTCAATCCATCACGTCGCATAGTAGGCACGCTGGCGTGTCACTCTAGCCAGCGTGACACCTCGTTATCACGATATGCTAGAAACTATACAGTCTATACCACCAAGCGGGGGATTACGAGTAACAAGTATAGTTGCCTCGTGTACACGAGCAACTGTCACGCAACTTTCTTGTTCATCTGCTTAGTGTTTTCAACTATGTCGGAGTCGGCCATCGATTTAACCGGATGCATTTGGGTTTATTTTATATAGAGAGACTGCCTATATGACATCCACAAACAAGTTGATACCCTAGCCAAGACTGGTGGCAGAATTTCTGGCTTCTGATTACCTGTAACGACTTTCTAATATGTACAGAAGAAAGCATTGGGGATTCATGTGCTTTTTGAGAAGGAATATCAATATAATAAGATGATCACCCGTCCTCGTTGTCGCGTTGTTTAACCTCGCAGATTGACCCGTGTTGCTGTCGTTATCTAGTTAAGAGCTCCTCACAGCAACTAATGACTTACAACGTGTAACGGAAAGGGTATATACATACCAAGGGCACGGCTTCTTTGGGTAATATCAAACGATATTGGAAGGGTTTTTTAATCCTATCTCTACATATTCGGAAGTAATGAGACCAACAAAAGAACACCGCCTGTACGGTATGCTACTACAGTACAGTACTAATGGTAATAGTGTACACTTACTCTATTGCCGTGAACCCATTCCAAAAAACAAGCATATTTAGCTTAGTTAGAGGGTTTCACAAGATTGCTAGTAATGTAATGTGAATTCTATCCACATAACTAGTCATTTCTTAAAAACAACATGTAGCTTTCATCAAGTAAAATAAATAAGTTCTCTGGAATTAGCTTCCTCACACTTTGATATCCCCTAACATCTACAACGTGTAACGGAAAGGGTATATACATACCAAGGGCACGGCTTTTTTGGGGTGATATCAAACGATATTGGAAGGGTTTTTAGTCCTATCTATACATGTTCGGAAGTAATGAGAATTTTTAATACATTGATACCAGATACAGTACTAGGCGCACAGAATTACGGAAGAGATTTATCGTGATATTTGCAAGTAACGTGGAAAGTTATTGACACGTTTGTTATGATTTCAATTTAAGAAACTTACGAAACCGATAATTTGGTATCTTTTTTTAGAGTATTTTATTTTGATTTCAAAACCTTCCAATATCGTTTGATATCATCCAAAGAAGCCGTGCCCTTGGTATGTATATACCCTTTCCGTTACACGATGTATAAATGTTGAGGAATGCTATTAAATATAGTTAAACTTGCTTTAAGTTACCAAGGCATTGTGTTATGTGAGACTTATTTTGTACTTGAACAATTTTAATGATTTGCAATACTTCATTTTTAATTTATTCGTTGCATTCGGAGTCGTCATTGAGTAACAAAAGGGCGTCTATAGAGTTGCGCCACAGTCGCGCGACTCCAATTTAATTACGGAATACCGCCGTCCCAACGTATAGCGCTATTGTCAATAAATCATGCAGACACGTTCGACTCGTAATATTATTGACGACGCACAGAAATGGTAAACAGAGTTTCAGCTTGTGCAGCTAATTGGTACTCGATGAAAGAACAAAGATGGCGATGATTGGAGGATTGGCGACAAACGTTACTAGTCTAAAGGATTTCATGTAGTAAGACGATTGAAGTTAAGCTTGTTATGTTTTCGAACAACTACTGTCTGGCAAATTTGTCGAAGTGAACAATTTTTGAGCACTATTTGTCTTTTGTTTTTATTTGGTGTTGGAAAATCAACTTTAATAGAACTGTGTGTAATGTAAAGCGGAGACTAAAAGGAAATCTTAGTTATATTATTAAAATTTAAATTTGTAAATAAAATAATTATCTGTTTAAAATTTACTTATTCACATTCCTTCTTACCGCACCGGTTTTCTATCTAATTCTTACGCTATTTCTACTATTAAACTCTGGAATTTGCTAAGGCTGAGTCAACATTTTCTTTAAAGCGTAAAATTAAAAACCACTACTTAAGGGGCTGTTATTCTTAGTTTGGTCTTCGTCATAATTATTATGAGCTCTCTTAATCAGAAAAATATTATAAAGCACCGTATATTTTAGTTTATTATTTTAGCATATATAAATAATATGTATTTTATTAGATAGACAGATATATTCTTTATTGTACACCATAACAATATAACGATAAGGACTTTACAACTACAAAGGGTGATAAAATTGATACGTATTAGTATTATATACAACGTGTAACGGAAACCCCATATCTATACAAAGGGGCTGAAGACAACTTCTGGTTTTTTTTTTTTTTTTTTTCTGGGTGGGACTTCTTCCGCTGTGGGTCAAGCGGAAGGGTGTGTCAGATTTCTACTGACTAAAAACCCACCCTGTTCCTTCAGCTGCCCTAAATTTCCGGGGCCGCGGTAACTCGGTAGAACTTTCCCGCAAACCCCGGCAGGCAATGGCCCTATGAGGCCCCGTCACTAGTGTTGACAGCTCTTTGAGGCGCGCGTGGAACACGACGCGCCGCCGACCCGGGCCTGGTCCTTACCGGACGGTGAGCGACCCCTGCTCGCCGTCCGCAGGCCCGCGCCTACGGTGGCCGGAAATCGGCTCGTGATCCCCGACGCCCGGGGCGTCTCCCGCGGCGGCTGGGGCGCGAGGAAGAGAGTTGTCTCTCCCTCGCGCGTTCGGCCTCCTCCTTCGCTAGCATGACTGCTTCGCAGAAGGAGGCGACCGCATCCCATTCCCTCTCGCTCCGCACCATACTCTGAACCAGAGCAGGGCGCGAGAGGTCGCCGCCGCCGACCGCCTCTACGAGGACACGGCGGTGCTCCGCCCAAGCAGGGCACACCTCCACCGTATGCTCCACCGTGTCCTCCAGGCGGTCCTCACAATGACGACACCCGGGCGTGTCCTCCAACATCTGGTATGGAGTCTCTATGCACAGTTTCAGCTCAAAATAAGTAACTCAAAGAATTGATACCATATTATCGGTTTCATATGTTTCTTGAATACCAATCATAACAAACGTGTCACAGCACTACGAGGGTCAATAACTTTTCACGTCACTTGCCAATAACACGATCATTCTCTTCGTTCTTCTTAATTTGAAAAATTCGGTCTCTGGTATCAATGTATTGAAATTTCTAATAAGGTCCACATACGTAGACTTAGGATTACAAAACCCTTGCCGTATCGTTTGTTATCATCCAAAGAAGCCGTGCACTCGGTATGTATATACCCTTTGTATAATGTCATAGTACAAATATTTCTATGTAATCTACTTAGCCTTTTTCCAACTGTTGCAGTTGGCTTCCAGACTAATCCAATGAAGCTGAGTATTAATGTTTTACATGGTACGCCTATATCTGACCTCCACAACCCAGTAGCTGGGTAACACGATACGGGGGGTATCGTGTTACCGTGTGTTTTTTAATATAACTAGCAATGCGGGTAGAATTCACATTACTAGCAATCTTGTTAACCCCTCCAACTAAGCTAAATATGCTTATCTGGAGTGGGTTCACGTCAATAGTGTAATGGGTGGGATTCGAACTCGGGACCTCTCGGTCACAAGTCCGACACCTTATCCATTAGGCTATTGACTTTTATTGACCTTTGCCTGAACAGTGTCAGACTTTCTGGCTTCTGACTTGCCGTAATGACTGCCAGGATGTCCAAACGTCTTTGAGAGTCTGCTTAGCGTGGTTTGTTTTTGTCTTTAACGTTATTATATATTCCCTGCTGGATTCTGTTTCCCGATAGCTATAACCTAGGGGTTTTTAAGTCAAGAATGAATAGGTTACTCTTAGGTAAGCGTGCTATATCTTCGACCACACAATCAGGTGAGATGGTGGTCAAACGCGAGCCTATTATCAATAGAAAAAAAAATTAAAGGACCATCCATACATGACTTCACACTTTAAATGTTGTTCAGCAGTAGCCCAGTGGTTACAGTGCAGCCACGACTTGGGATGCCTATGTCCCAGCATTCGGAACGTTGGCTGATCATGTAATGTTAACAGTTTTAAATACATACCTTGTAAAAAAATATGTTACGTTGGGAAACGTTTCGCGTGAACTTGTCTCACAAATTCACAAGTTTTACCAAATAAATATTACATCTGTGGGTTTTTTTTTTTACAAAACACCATGTACCTGAAGGCAATCAAATCGCTATGCCTGATCACCGAGCCTACACAAATGGTTATTGAACATTATTCGCTCGCAGACCACATCATTAACGTGGGCAAACCAAATTGTAAGGGCTAGGCTATAGGGGACGCGGAGCAGAAATATGATAGCTACTGTTGAATGTACATTGGTAATCGTAACATCTATACTATCTTACTTCTATCTCTTACTATATCTTACTAATATTACAAATGCGAACGTTTGTGAGCATTGATGTATAAAGATGAATGGATGTTTGTTAACATTTTACGCAAAAACTACTGAACAAATTTGAATGAAATTTAGTAAGTAGATAGTTGATATCCACGAAATCGGGATTTACGTGGGAAAACCCTCCCATGTGAACGAAGTCGTGGACAGTAGCTTTCATATTATACATGTGAAAGTATGTTTGTTTTTTTTTCACGTCGAAACGGATTAATGTGGTGTGGTTAATGCTTAAAGTCTGGAGAATGACACAGGGTACTTTTTTAAAGAATATATGATCTGTGTTTTGCGAAATGATTATTAAGTAACACTGTTGCACGTAGCCACAGTATTACAATATTTCCTATATCGTAATACTGTGACGTAGCTTTCTTCCATAAAATTTTAAGTTTGTCTCAATTGGGCGGGTGTTTCTTGACTACCCTGAGAAGTAAATTTGCTTGATGCGTTTTGCATGATTTAATAATACATACCTATAGCAGTAAGAATACAGTAATTGTCAGGTGTTGTAGCAATGGCCAATTATTTTCGCGGGAGATTATTCCGCGTTATTTTCTATTCCCTGGCAATTCCGGGCGTATATATGTTGCTGGACAGCAGTTTCAGTGACTAACCCGGAAAAACAGAAAGACAGACCGACACATAAACAGACAAACATGAAAATAAATATTTTTGTGTAGTGAAAAAAACTATAAGCACTTGAGAAAACCCAGACAGATTTTTTGTAAATTCCCATACAAGACTATACATTATATTATCCTAGTATGAGGCAATTTTTTGATAAAGACTACTTTTTTTATAAACAGGCTTTAACGACAACTTCATTCATTGAATCGCTATCTCTTCCGCTCCACTCATGCAGTAGCGTAGCCTTAATGACCTAATACAATATCGTTTACAAATGACACTACACAGGCGTATTGGCAATAATTGCGATGACGTCATGCGAACGTGTCCCGCAATATATTGGAACTTGTTGTTATTGCTTAATAATTTATTACTTCATTTAAAATGTGATCGTCTTTTTACCCAATTGCAAGGGGAGGGTTATGTTTTTCATGCTTATCTTGGATAGAAGGGGAGGGTTATGTTTTTCGCGCTTATCTTGGATAGATAGATCGATATACTCTTTGTTTTACATCATAACAGGAACAAATAAGAACTTAACAACTAAAATGGGCGGTCTTATCGCTAAAAGCGATCTACAGGGTGGCCCGTTTACAGTGGTCCAAAGATTTTTTCAGCTTGAGAGCATTATAAGTGATCATTTAAAACATACTTTAGTCAAGCGAAAACTTATGGTTCAGAAATTACGTTGTTTTTTAATTACACGAAATTTCAATATTATTGACACAAAACCACTCTGTTATGAAAAGTACTGGACCGAATCGAATGAAATTTGATATAAGCATAGTGCAATAATCTACCTATCGCGCTATAGGCTCATCTAGTGTATATAACTGGACAAGATAATTAAAAAAAAAAAACATAATTTCGAAACCATAAGTTTTCGCTTAACTAAAGTATGTTTTAAATGATCACTTATGATGCTCTCAAGCTGAAAAAATCTTTGGACTACTGTAAACGGGCCACCCTGTATACGACGTGTAATTTAAAGGGTATATACATACCGAGTGCATGGCTTCTTTGGATGATAAGATAACAAACGATATGGCAAGGGTTTTCTAATCCTATGTCTACATGTGTTGAACTTATTAGAAATTTCAATACATTGATACCAGAGACCGAATTTTTCAAATTAAGAAGAACGAAGAGAATTATCGTTTTATTGACAAGTGACGTGGAAAGTGATGACCCTCATAGTGATGTGACACGTTTGTTATTATTGGTATTCAAGAAACATACGAAATCAACAATTTGGGGTCAATTCTGTGAGTCACTTATTTTGAGCTGAAACTTTGCATAGAGACTCCATACCAGATGTTGTCTTCAGTCCTTTTGGATAGATATGGGGTTTCCGTTACACGTTGTATAGATAGATATGTTTTATGTATTTTTTGTTGGACATTGGTCGAGTTGTCGTAAACACGACTGCAGAGCACCAGGTCTCAGGTTCGATTCCCGTGTCGGGTAAAATGTGTTATTGGGTTTTTCTGCAAGGAATTTCTCAGTAGTAGCCCGGAGTTTGGAAGTTGGTGGTGTGATAACCCCCGTGCCTCGGAAAGCACGTTGAGCTGTTGGTTCCGGCTGTAATTTGGACATCTTTGACAGCCGTTACGGGTGCAGCCAGAAAATCTGACACAGGTTTGGCCAAACGGTATCGTGTTACCCAGTTACTGGGTTGTGGAGGTCAGATAGGCTGACGCTCCAGGTCAAACAGAACTCAGCTACATCCGGTCAGACTGGAAACTGACCCCATCATAGTTGAGAAAAGGGCTAAATAGATGATCTTGTACGTATGTAATTTATTCTTTTTACCTCATATCTTCTAGAGTCGAAATTTAAAATTGAAGTTCAAGTAAATTATCATATGAAAGAGCTTGATGTGCACATCCCAAAACATATTTTATATTACAATGCGTAAATTCTTATTTATAATTAACGGTACGGAAACCTAGGTGGACGAGTCCGACTCGCACTTGTTAAGTATTTTACAGGTCAGCAGCTTTTGAAAATTAAGACAAGAGTGGAATGCTTATTCAATAAAACACCTTTGACTTTATTGAAATTAAATGAAATATTTATTTTGTAAATTGGTTATAAATAACATTTTTACACGTCATGTTTTTTTGTGTGTGAGGCCAGTATTTCCTAACTGACTACTCTGTGAAGAAACACCGAAACAAACTCAGAGGTCAGTCTCTTTTAAAGTCCAAACAATTTGTTTTGTATATTATGTGAAGTATGTAGGTTCATGTCTGTGGTATTCTTTTGAGGAAATAACCACGCAAATTTGAGCGGACCTGTCCAGACAGTGCAAGCATTTGTCAGTTATCGTGTAGCTCAACTTAGAACTTAAGGAGCTCAACAATTTGACGAACAATACCAAAGTAAGGAAATTTCGGTAGGCCACACACACAGGACTTTGGAACAATATATACTGTCCAGGCAGTCTAAAACACTATAGATCATAATTGCAGTGCCATTAGATTAATATGTTGGAGCGGAGATTAGGTAGCTCGCCAATGCACTAAGCGGATTGGCTCGCTTCAGGTATTGTGTAGGTAAGCTTATGTCATTGACACGGAGAATGACAATTAGATAACTGCACCAGATACAGTATCTCATGATACTGCTTGATGTACTTATTAATAAGATAAGATAAGATCATTTTATTTGTTGAAACATGAGTAAACATACAAATAAATGCATGCAAGTTGTTTAAAAATATTATACATAGGTCGACATGTTTGTCTTATACAGCTTATAATATTATATAATAATCAATCATTAAAAATTAAAAATTCAACTTTATTAAAATGTAACAGACACAGTTCACATTTATAAAGTAGTCAAAACCAATAAGTAAAAGTTATTACAGTCATTTAAAGTAGGTAGTCAATTAAAAGTAAAATTTAGTAATCATAGTAATTTTAAGTTCTCAGAATTAATAGGTTAACATTATAATAGTCATTAATTAAAATACATTTCACATAAAAAATCATTTATCGAGTAATAGGCTCTTTCTGCTGAGATTTTATAAAATTTCAATTGAAACTGCACATCACTTAAAAGCTTAATAATAACTTAGTATTTTTCTCTTTGGCGGGCAGCGCAATACTAGGCAATTAACGCGCCTTTTGTAAAATCAAAAATGTTTTTAGCGCACACGGTATTGCACTATTCAATATTGTTTTATTTATCTATTTAATACAATACACATTCTCTAACATTGACTTTGTTTTACTTACCTTCGTCCGTATGTTACTGCTGGGTGCCAACTGAAAACCAGCGCTGGGTGTCTTTCGCCTAGAAAATGCTGAGTTGGTAACCCTTTCGGTGTGGACACTGGACATGCTCAAATAATTTTTCTTTTTGTTTTTTTTTTTATTATGTTTGTAATTTTGTATTGTATGTTGTTGTGTGTGTCTTTATCTGAATAAATGATTTTTCAATTCAATAATTTCTATGAGTTTTACTCATGGAATAGATGAATAAGGTTGGAATGGTAATGTGGGCGTGGCAAGCGCGCCACATTTATGATACGAAAATCATAGCGCAACCGATTAATTCATTCACCGCGTTTAGTGCGCTTCGGATTACTTCGGAACACAGAGCTCTGCTTTAAAATGCCGCAATTATGCAATTATAACCTGTAAAACAAAAAGTCAGACCGCAAGTATAGAGCGAGGAGGTATATCTTTCCATCGGTGAGTCGAAAATAACATTTAATTACAATTTTATTTGTAAAAAAAAACAAAAATATTCTGATCACTATGAAATTCCGAACATTAACAACATTATTGCAACAAGTTACAAAAAGTATGCATTGCCCGATGTGTACTCGCTTAATCAACGCAATGACCAATTCCGCTTACAATGTACTGCATGCGCCACACTTCAACCATTGACGTTTTGTCCTTTACACTGGTTGGCCATGATGCACTGCGCATATTTATCGACAGTGAGTTACAATCAGTAGCAAGCTCTCGATTTAAGTGTGTGTAATTTATTTGTGTGCGTAATTCGCATACGTAACCGGCCTCTTGCTTGTAGTGGAGCTAAAGAGTGGGAGACAAGCGGCGACACGCGTTCTCATACAAATCAGGAACTATTTCCTTTCTAACCTCTTTTATCTATTCTATGGTTTTACTTATATGTCATACGCATTCACAGGCTTAAACAAACATAATTAGCAAAAAAAGTTTCAAGGTTATGGGTTCCTTTTTCAAAAAAGCCTAATGCCTAAAGCGTTGGTCGCGGTTTGGAACCCGACCCATTACACTATTGGCGTGAATTCACTCCAGACACAGGCATATTTAGCTTAGTTTGAGGGGTTAACAAGATTACTAGTAATGTGACTTCTACTCACATTGCTAGTTCTCTTTATAAAAAGCCTGGACCGCAGAAAACGCCTTTTTTCCTACCGCTATCTCGCCTGATGTAACTTATTCATTCATGGTTTGAAACACAGACCTCGGCAGGAAGTTCCACTCCTTGGCTGTACGCACAATGAACGTATTCCCAACATTTGTGTTGTATGGGTGGGATATTTACCACGTAACAATGGCGCATCGCCGTTCGTCTTGTTGTCCGGTGATGGAACGTGCTAGGTGGAATAAAATTGACCATGACCTGATTCCTCCATCTCCCTTTCACTACCGATCTACCAGACGCACAGCTGGGTACCACCCACACTTGGTTGATATACCGTCTTGTACCAAGCGCTTCTCCTCCACATTTATTGTGCGTACAGCCAAACTGTGGAATTCTCTGCCGGCTTCTGTGTTCCCGGCCACTTATGACCTTTCAGCCTTTAAAGCACGAGTATATAGGCATCTTCTGGGCTCGCTCGTCCCATCTTAGACCTCATCTATCGCTTACCATCAGGCGAGATCGAGGTCAAGAGTGAGCCCATAAGTAATAAAAAAAAATTACACACTTCCCAAAATATAACCGATAAAGTTCGTAATAAATCGCTTGGAAACCATTTTAGCCCAGTTGGCGGCATTTATTTGACTTCAATTACGGTTTTGGTAGTAGTAAAAAGTATTTTTTAACCGACTTCTGAAAAAGGAGGAGGTTCTCAATTCGGATGTTTGTATGTTTTTTTTTTTTTTTATGTTTGTTCGGGCATAGCTCCGTCGCTCGCCAACCGATTTGAAAAATTCTTTTTTTGTTGGAAAGGGTCCCAAATGGTCCCATGAAAATTTTATCGACATCGAACTAGCCGTTTCTGAAAAATCAACAAAAGTCTAAAAAAAATATTTACATTGATGATCTTTTCGGTTACTCTATATTGTGTTTTTTGTTCGCGCGTTTTTAGTTTTTTGTAGTTGACATTTTGGCTTTTATAACTAGATTAATTACAAATTGACCCACTAAAAAGCGCGAAAATAAAAACTTTAGCAAAAAAATAAAACCGACTTCCATATCAAAACACTACAAAGCCAAAAATAATTTTAATTTCGGAAGGCGGTGTGAAAAAAAAAGAAAATACAAAACCAATAACACCGACTACCGAAATTAAAATTATTTTTGGCTTTGTAGTGTTTTGATATGGAAGTCGGTTTTATTTTTTTGCAAAAAAGTTTTTTTTTAGATAAAACGTTGCTCCAAACTAGTAATTGCTCCTGTATCGGGAGTGTACAAACACCCACACGATAAATTCCCTTGTACAAACATCCAGCCCTGAAACTAACACATATCTGGAGGCCGTACAAACATTTATTCCGTGAATCGAACCTTTGACGTGCAGGTCAGCAGCCAGTCGGTCAACTTTTACACCCGACGAGTTTTCACTTATTCACGCTTTGGAAACATACTTTAAAAATAGATGCATTTATTTGGAAACTAAATTTCTATATGATATGTGTAATAACAAGTACGACTGCTCAGAGTTAACAAACAATGTTATATAGTGCCTAGAACTGTTATGCGGCGTGGGGTGCGAAGATTCCCGCTATTTGCAGTGTCCTCTTGCCACACTAATGCGGAAGTCCGCGCACCTCTACGACGTTTAGCAAAAAATTATAATACCCTTTTTTGAGAACTGGACATATTTTCTTTTTCAGCTAAATTTTCTTTTAAATTGAAAATAGGTTCGTTTTGACCATTATCTCACCTGATGGTAAGTGATGATGTGGTCGAAGATGGAGCACGCTTATCTAAAAGTAACCTACTCACTCTTGACTTAAATACTCCTAGGTTGTAGCTATCGGGAAACACTGAACGAAAAAGCAGAAGATTAACCTTTTTACAGAGATGTTTATAAGAATAAGACTTACTAATTTTATGATTAATAATTAATGTTGTACTCGTGCTCACATTTTCAATTAGTATATACAACGTGTAACGGAAACCCCATATCTATCCAAAAGGACTCAAGACAACACCTGGTATGGAGTATCTATGCAAAGTTTCAGCTCAAAATAAGTGACTCACAGAATTGAACCCAAATTGTTGGTTTCGTATGTTTCTTGAATACCAATAATAACAAACGTGTCACAGCACTATGATGGTCATCACTTTCCACGTCACTTGCCAATGAAACGATAATTCTCTTCGTTCTTCTTAATTTGAAAAGTAAGTAAGTAATAAGTTCCACACATGTAGACATAGGATTACAAAACCCTTGCTATATCGTTTGATATCATCCAAAGAAGCCGTGCACTTGGTATGTATATACCCTTTAAATTACACGTTGTATAAAATGTGGATAACGTTGTTAGTTACGCACTGATATACCTAGATTATAAGCTAATGTTAACCATGTATACTGTATAGTGCGTAATTGTTGGTTTTCCCTAATAAATAAAATAAACATCCTGTAATAGCCGGGAAAGAGTATTTGTTTGTCTTCCTTTGACGTCGGATTAAGGATATTTCATCATTCGCTTAGCCTTCTCCCAACTGTGATCGTCGGGTCGGCTGCCAGTCTAACGAGATGCTGCTGAGTGTTAGTGTTTCCATCGAAGGAGGTGGCGGGAGAGGCGGGTCTCACAGCCCTCGCGCCCAAGCCACCGCAGGAGACGCTCCGGGCGTCGGGTGTCACAGGTAGTGTTGCCCAAACGAGAGTCTCGCAAGAGTCTTGCAATTAGCGATTATCCTATTGCTATTTATTAAACGGTAGTTGAGGTCACAGAACAATGTAACAGACTTCTGTTGAATTGCAAGACTCTTGCGAGACTCTCGTTTGGGCAACACTAGTCACAGGGCGACTCCCAGCCATCTCCAGGCGGCCTGCGGGCTGCGAGCAATGGGTAGCTTGTCGCCCTACTGAAACCAGGCCCGTGTAGTTGGCGCTGAGTGTTCCACGCGCGCCTCAGAGTTTCAGCAAAATTGTTGGGGCCAATAAGGAGGCCGTTGCTTGCCAGGGTTGCGGAATTGTTCGAAAGAGTTACCGCGGCCTCGAAACACGAAGGGAATACGATGTAACACGGATGGGTTTCAGTCTTCTTATCGTGTGGGTAAGTGAGGTCTAACGACCCCATACACCCTAGTGTCAGAGTTTCTAGACCGCCTCTAGGGCCTCTGACGTGGTCTATTTTAACGGCCGCCATTTGGCGACCGGGACCAACGGCTTATACGTGCCTTCCGAAGCACGGAACCATCTTTTTATCAGACAGTCAGGTGATTCAGGCCTGCAAAGTCCTAGCCAAACTGGAAACAACTTTATAAAGTATGCTTCCCGCGGGAATTGAACCCACGACCACCGGGTCACAAGGCAAACGCCTAAACCACTCGACCACGGAGGGGGTGGACCACCATGGGTTTCAGTAAAAGTCTGACACACCCTCCCGTTTTGGATGATTTCCAATGCTTAAAAAAAAACATGGAGAGACTGTCTATTTGACCTCCAAAACCCAGTAGCTGGGTAACACAGTAACCTGTTAGCCAGACCAGTGTGAGATTTTCAGATTTCTGATTACCTGTAACGAATGTCAAAGATGTTCAAATGAGTGCCTGGAACAACGGCTTAACGTGTTTCCCGAGGCTTGGGAGTATCACACCTCTGACTTGCAAACTCCGGAATGCGAAATTTCTTATAGAAAATCCCAATAGCACTTTTTGGCCCGACGCCGGTGTGGACTCGACCTAAAGCTCTGTAGGATACGTAGCATACCCTTCGCTTTTGAGAAGTTGCCGATCATAAACAAACGTCTGAGACACGCGCACCTAGAACCGTCAATACAATGCACAAAAAAATATTATTATAAATACTATAAATCAAATATAATGTAAACAGACATACGAGACGCGTGCCCTGAGAGCGCGCTCACACAATAACCTTTAGTTAAACTTTTGTAAACACTACTATTATACAACGTGTAACGGAAACCCCATATGTATCCAAAAGGGCTGAAGACAACATCTGGTATGGAGTCTCTATGCACAGTTTCAGCACAAAATAACTGACTCAAAGAATTGATACCAAATTATTGGTTTCATATATTTCTTGAATACCAATCACAACAAACGTGTCACAGCACTACGAGGGTCAATAACTTTCCACGTCTCTTGCCAATAACACGATCATTCTTTTCGTTCTTCTTAATTTGAAAAATTCGGTCTCTGGTATCAGTGTATTGGAATTTGTAATAAGTTTTACACACGTAGACTGAGGATTACAAAACCCTTGCCATATCGTTTGTTATCATCCAAAGAAGCCATGCACTTGGTATGTATATACCCTTTAAATTACACGTTGTATATTCTATTATATTCTATTTTAATTAAAACATTCATTGTCATTGCTCTCCCTAACTTATTCTCCAAAGTGCAGTCGAAAGTAAATCTCTGCTACCTTAAATATAATCTCTAAAAATAGTGCTCAACCATAGTACTATAGCTCCAACAGTCACGCTTGCAACCACTTAACCAACGAGACAGGATCAAGGATATTTATGGTGTAGATATAATTGAACTGTTGGTTCTTATAAGCACCCTGTTATAGCTTCTCTTCTTTCTCGCTTTGTTGTAGTCAAAGCGATTGTGGTCATTATAGAAGCATCGACGTTGTTGGTAGGGGCGAATACAGCTCTCCGCACAATCTACCGCCGTCTTTGTCTATTTGAAGACTGTCTGGTGCAATCAATTAAGCCGTTTTCCAACGCGGATTTTAAGTCCAAAATATAAATCTGCGATGCACCGTTGCATCGTAAAAATCTACGAGCTTAAAAGACGCACCGCAAAAACTTACCAATTGAATCGCATAGCGCATTCTTACGATGTTACGTCAAACTATCTTTCTAACCGTAGTATCGTAGCGCAGAGGAAGAAATAATCTTCGTAGTTCACCAGGGAAGTATTTTGGGTCCCACTCTCTTCCTAATTTATATAAATGACCTCTGTAATCTGCCACTCGTCAACTGTAATATTTTTACTTACGCAGACGACACTGCACTAGTGACATATGGTAAGAATTGGAATGATGCCTAATTACACTCGGAAGATGCATTACGGAGAGTAATGCATTGATAAGCAAAGAATCTGTTAATCTTAAATATTAAAAAGACCAAATTCTTACGCTTCATTCCGAAAATCTAAAAGCCCATACTTGTCCGCAAAAACACTGAAGCCTGCACCTGTCTGTCGTTGACGATGGTAGAATCCATAAAATATCTCGGAGTATTCGTTGACGAGAAACTAGACTGGACGACTCAATTGGAGTCATTAACATCTCATACCAGAAGACTCATTTACATATTCAAAAACCTAATATTTTCAGCGGATAAAGATACTCTCCTAACTCATAAAACTGACCTATTGAAGCTTGAAAAAGGTCAAAGGGCTATGTTAAAAGTAATTAACTTTAAACCACGTGACTGTCCTACATACATACCGCCAACACTCTATGATTTCCCTTAAAAAGGCTTACCGCGCGAAGTGACTTTCCTTTACGTCCAACTGTCTCTTGCAGGACTACTTTCATAAGACGACAGTTTAGTGGCCTAAGTGCTAGGCTCTATAATAAAGCCCACATACAACTAAGTGCAAGGTAAAATACGTGCTTAATTCCTGGCTGCAGACATTAACATATTGTGATGCCGTGGGGCTTATAACCGCTGTAGTATAAGCCTCCCCTGTAGTAAGTACAGTAAAGTCAAATAGGTTTACACTCACAATAGGCTTAAAAACAATCAATAAAACACACACACGCAAAGTCGCTCTCACATAAACACACACTCGCACACAAACTTACATACGCACGCACATACACATATCAGACGCACACACAGAGACATATATATATATATATATCTCTTTTTAATTTTATTATTTAATGCATCAATGTACATTGTTCGCCCACTGCACGCACCGATATTTTTTGTAACACCAATTAGACCCATTATAAGGGCTCTCTTTCCTAAGATACAGACAGGTTTATACATATATCTATCTCATATACGTATTATAAAGAGACGATATTTACTACTGATGAAATTCCTTTTTAACCTGACATTAAAAAGGAAAAGAAAGGCTATTTCTTTACAAGTTTCAGTTAGAACTTTACCAAACACCAGAGATAATGTTATTTATTGTAATGTTTATATATTTAATTCGGAATTCGGAAACATTAAACAAAGTCTTTAATCCTGTCTAAAACTGTATTCAATGCTTAATATTTCTGTCAAAGATAGTTTGCATCAGCGTTCATTATGGTAATAAATAGATGTACGCAAAATCTTCTTTGTTTCTTTCATCTATATCTTCTGATCAATAACAGCAGTGCGTAACACTTTTTATGATCCATGCCACTACTTTTCACAATATATATAATATATATATACAGTAATATATAGTGAGATGCCAATTTGCAGGCAAACGCATCACAACTATTCGCAGCAATTCATGTCGCTGTTTTCTGCGTTACGATTCGCATTAATTCGCAGATTTGTGTTTTGAGTCTTGTCAGTACAGCGCATAGGTGGACTGATGCATGGTCTGGTTCTCTCCAGGTTTCCTTGTGCAACTAGCCGGTATAAGTACTGTTATGCGTGACTGTAATGCGGCCGAAAGATTCTGCATGATGCCGTTATAGCTAACTCATGTCAAATCCAAAAAAAGAAAACGAATAATGTGTTCATTCGAGTTCACTTTGCCAACCATTAGTAAACTTCTGCTCATGCTTTCAAAAAAGTCTCAATCACAGACGATAAAAAAAAAACATACGAAATTCGCTCCACTCAATTCCGAACTAACTTTTAGGACAAATAACAATATTTACGAACGCGAGCTGTCTCGCCTCTCGACGGTTTAAAACAAAACAGTCGGAAACTCAAGTAAATACAAATAATTCGTGATATTCCGACGGCATGAGTCGCGACTATTTTTGACAAACTTAAAACTAACTAGCCCAGGGTTGGCACTAGCAGTCATCTAGTATTTTTCGGGAATGTCAATGCAAGTCCGTTCCATCATCGGACTAAAAGACAAACGGCGATGCGCCGTCGTTACATGGTGAACATCCCACCCATACGCACAAAACGTTTTGGGAATACTTTCATCGTGCGTACAGTTAAGGAGTGAAATTCCCTGACGGAGTCTGTGTTTCCCGATAGTAATAACCTAGGAGTCTTTAACTTAAGAGTGAATAGGTTACTTTTAGGTAAGCGTTCTTCATCTTCGACAACATCATTACTTACCATCAGGTGAGATGGTGGTCAAACACGAGCCTATCTGTATAATAAAAATGAATCGCTAAATGTGTTGCTAAGCGCAAAACACGGAAACGACTGGACCGATTTGGCTGATTCTTTTTTGTTGTGTTTGGTTTTGTCAGGAGAAGGTTCTTATGAAAAAAAAAGTAAGAAAGGTCTCAAGGGTAGGGGTAGGGTATTGGTAGGGTAGGGTAGGGTAGGGTAGGGGTAGTGTAGGGTTTGGGTAGGGTAGGGGTAGAGTAAGGTATGGGTAGGGTATCAGTTGGATAGGGGTAGGATACCACGCGAACGAAGTCGAGGCGGGTCAGCTAGTTATCAATAAAATTAATTAACAAAAAATATGTACTGAGAGATGCGATAAAGAGATACTGCGACCTCGGATTCGTGGATTTTTCGTCAGTAAAAGTCTGACACGAATGAGTGGGAGAAGTTATTCAATGATTATTCCACCCGGAAAAAAAAGAAAAACAAGTACTTATATATATTTTTTATTACTTATGTATTGCATATAAGTAAATAGCACACCATGGACAACCCGCGTATTTATTTTCTCCTTCTATGTCAAATCCATCCAAAGGTTGTCTGCAAAAGATCGCTTTTACCGATAAGACCGCCCATTGTATCAATCACCCTTGTAATCTTTAAGTCCTTATTTGATTTTGTTATGGTGTACAATAAAGAGTATTTTTATCTATCTAGTATTCAGCAATATATTCCTAAAATAGCAGTCCTCACTCAAAAAGAAAATCTGAATCCATACTTAATATGGTTTATCAAGTGTGAAGTAGGTGTCTATACAACGTGTAACGGAAACCCCATGTCTATCCAAAAGGGCTGAAGACAACATCTGGTATGGAGTCTCTATGCACAGTTTCAGCACAAAATAACTGACTCAAAGAATTGATGCCAAATTATTGGTTATATATATCTTGAATACCAATCATAACAAACGTGTCACAGCACTATGAGGGTCATCACTTTCCACGTCACTTGCCAATAACACGTTTATTCTTTTCGTTCTTCTTAATTTGAAAAATTCGGTTTCTGGTATCAGTGTATTGGAATTTGTAATAAGTTCTACACACTTAGACTCAGGATTACAAAACCCTTGCCATATCGTTTATTATCATCCGAAGAAGCCGTGCCCTTGGTATGTATATACCCTCGCCGTTACACGTTGTATAGGTGCCAATATTAGATAGATACTCTATACACTTTATTGTCCATCAAAACAGAATTCAATTAGGATTTAACAACTAACTAAAAAGGGTGCTAGAGTGGACGGCCTTATCACTTACAGCGTTCTTTTACGGACAACCTTTGCCAACCTTTCAAATCCATTTTGACACTGAAGGAGAAAATAAATACGTATGTAATGTAAAATAAATATTTTACATAAAGGAACTGTTTTCTGGCTTTACCTTCGAGATGATTGCATTGAGTAAGCTGTCTAAACAAAATAGTGGTTCACTTAGTTCACTTAACCTGGCATCGCGAGCAAAAAATTTTGATTGAAATTTCGAGATTAAAGTCCGCAGATGTTAAATGAGATTCTAATAACTTACTAGAAATCCAATATAAAATCACTATCACTAGATATTAAAAAAACTCAACTCAAACTTGAGTTTGAATTGAGTTTTTGAGGTGGTAGGTACATACAAGATATATTGATATATCTTGTATGTACCTACCACCTAAGTTCACATTGTGGAATGCAAATAAACGTATTGAGTATAGAGTTTTATTTCACATAGGCCAAGTTAGTGCACGGTTCAAAATTGGTCGTTTTCTATGGAGAAAAACCAGCAAGAAACTCCACAGTTACTCTTTTAAAATATTATGTTTTACAATGTATCCATAATACAAGTTGATTACCTAATCAACCTGTATTATTTGAGCTGTATTAATTGGTCTATACTGTCCTCTCATACCTATGAGAGGACAGTATAGACCAATTAATACAGCACAATGGAATTACAAATAAAAAACAGAAAAAAATAACAGCAACAATAACGTGATTATTTTAATTATGTTTTATATGGATCTGCAATAAATCTTTTATTATAATGCTGAAAAACACTTTTACACGCGAGCGAATAAGCTAGTAAATTATAAACTAGTCTTTGTTTGCGTGTGTGACTTGATTGTATATCCTGATTATGGGAATTAAATAAACAATTTACGTTTATTTGCCACCACAACAAAGATTTTAACAATATGTTACCGAGAATAGAACAAGTAGTGAATGATGCTTTGACAGCTGACAGGGGAAATTAGATTAAGACAACATTTTGCGCCGACTCCAACTAAATGGTATGAGGGCAGGAAGATGATAGGGAAGTCTAAAAATAATACTCAATACTCAATCATTTATTGTATTCCATATGTGTTACATGGGTGGTTTCATACAATTTAGATCAATATGGACCCTGTCGGGCATAGCAAAAATTAGAAGAGAGGAAGAGCGCTAATTATATTATTAACATTTTTTTAAGTTTTTAACTTTAACAATAAATTATATTACTATTACAATATTTATGAATTTCAATTATTATTAACTACTTATGTATACGTATAGGTAAGTATATATTATTTTATTGGACTTTATCATTAGCTATATATTAACAATTATAAATAAACAAAAATAAAATTCATTTCATTCAGGTCTGAGACCCATATAAAATAGTAAATAGAAAAGTTATACATGAGCCATTGGTCGGCTTACACTATTATATTACGTATAAAAATACATGCAAAAAAGAAGGAAACAATAATTGTGAAATTGGAATTAAATTAAAACAAAATAAATATACAAAAATGTCAATACTTCAAATAAAATGAAAAATGTCAGAAACTAAATAAAAACTAAATATAAGCGTACAGAGACGGGAAGCGTCTTTGATTTGTAGATATAGACAATTTTTTTTAAATACTTTAAGCCTTCCTGCTCGAGTCCTCTCTCCGGTCATTTCAGATTGTCGTCCGGTCTATGAGAGTAAAGAAACAAAGAGTGCACCCTGTACCTGCTCACATTATTGTGCACACGGAATAGATGAATAAGGTTGGAATGGTAATGTGGGCGTGGCGAGCGCGCCACATTTATGATACGAAAATCATAGCTCCACCGATTAATTCATTCACCGCGTTTAGTGCGCTTCGGATTACTTCGGAACACAGAGCTCTGCTTTAAAATGCCAAATGCAATTATAACCTTTAAAACAAAATGTCAGACCGCAAGTATAGAGCGAATAGAAAAACAAAAAAATATTCTGATCACTATGAAATTCGGAACATTAACAACATTATTGCAACAAGTTACAAAAGGTATACATTGCCCGATGTGTACTCGCTTAATCAACGCAATGACCAATTCCGCTTACAATGTACTGCATGCGCCACACTTCAACCATTGACGTTTTGTCCTTTACACTGGTTGGCCATGATGCACTGCGCATGTTTATCGACAGTGAGTTACAATCAGTAGCAAGCTCTCGATTTAAGTGTGTGTAATTTATTTGTGTGCGTAGTTCGCATACGTAACCGGCCTCTTGCTTGTAGTGGAGCTAAAGAGTGGGAGACAAGCGGCGACACGCGTTCTCATACAAATCAGGAACTATTTCCTTTCTAACCTCTCTAAAATCTCCTGCATCGCTGGCATAACTCCGTTGAAATTGTCCGCCGTGACCCAATTCGGTCAAGAGAACTAATAATATTATTCACTGGCTTCTGCCCGTGACTTAGTTCCCGTTGGAGGGTTTTCCCGCGTAAATCCTGATCCTGTCGGAACTTAGGGTTAAAAAGTAGCCTATGTGTTATTCCAGGATGTCAACTATTTACTTACCAAATTTCATTCAGATCCGTTCAGTCATTTTTGCGTGAAAGAGTAACAAATATTCATCTTAACATCCATCCTTCCTTGGTAAGATTCTACCGAACTGGCAGCCCTACCAACGAAGTACCGGCCGCAACGTAACAGCAACATGTCACGAGATGTCCGCGACGTTGCGCCCGCGATATACACTCTACTGACTACACGCTTGTTTGTGAGTCTGTGGCTATTGGACAATATTATCATATTTACTGTTATAGAAATAAAGTGTTTTTATTTTAAGGGAATTCTACTCAGCCGGTTAACCTATTCCAAACTATGTTGGGTTGTGTCCAGTCTAAGTGGATGCGACTGAGAACGACTGCATATCTGACCTCCAGTACCAGTACCATGTGTTAAGATTGTCACGGACCGGACTCGTCCAGCATTTAATAAAAAAAAAGAACGACCCGAGTAGCTGCTATTATTTAGCCACGGACTCCTCATGAGATTTTCACACGTCTTGATATTATATCAAAATATTTATATCTCATAAGAGATCCTGACGAGAAAGGATCTCAACAGTTCCTATTTTTTTTTTAATTAAAAATAGGTTCGCCTGTGACCACCATCTCACCTGATGGTAAGTGATGATGTGGTCGAAGATGGAGCACGCTTACTTAAAAGTAACCTATTCAGTCTTGACTTAAATACTCCTCGGTTATAGCTATCGGGAAACACAGACTCCGGCAGGGAATTCCGCTTCTTAGCCGTACGCACAATGAAGGTATTCCCAAAACGTTTTGTACGTATGGGTGGGACGTCCACCATGTAACGATGGCGCTTCGCCGTTTGTCTAGTAGTCCGATGATGAAACGGGCTTGGCGGAATTAGACTATAATTCTATCGCACACTCCCCGAAATGTAACCGATAGAAAACCGATAGACTTGCAACTCGTCGTCGATGTTCAAAGCTCTGGAGCTTTGACTCGACCAGTGCATCGTTGCCAATGAGTCTCTTGGCCCGCTTGCCGATAGACTCAAGCGCGTCCAGTTGGTATTTAGCAGATCTATCCCAAAGATGAGATCTACTCCATACATGACCGAACCTAATTTCAAAAATGTACTTCACACCAATCATCATTATCATCAGGTTAGGCTTTTACCAACATACCCCATACATAGAACTAAAACTGAAAATTTATTTTTTCATGCTACCTAGTGGTAAAATCTACCCCCTCTCTAACTTCTATAATAATGGAGTGAAAAATCTAAAAGAAATATATATCTATAGATCTTAATGTAAACTTTCAAGCAAAATTAGTTTGAACGAGATCGGGTCAGCAGTTTTTGAGATACAGCATATTTTATAAAACCGCAAATATAACTTTGTAATTCATACAAACACTATGAAAAACAAAGTTATTTGGCGTAGTTGTAAAAAATGTAAATAAGCTAGTCTTAAGAAATTTGTGAGATTTTTTTTTTTGTGAAATATATATACATATAATATTATTATAGTTACTACGGAACCCTTCATGGGCGAGTCTGACTCGCACTTGGCCAATTTTTTTATTACGTATGAGCCCGCGCTTGACCTCGATCTCGCCCGATGGTAAGCGATAGATGAGGTTTACGATGTAACGAGCGAGCCCAGACGATGCCTATTTACTCTTGCTTTAAAGGCTGAAAGGTCATAAGTGGCAGGGAACACAGAAGCCTCCTTACACCAATACAGAGACTAAAATTTTCCTATTTACGTTTACCAAAGTGTTTATTTAGTCTTTACAAGGAAAGTAACTTATTAAGCTATAAAATCACGTGAAGTTCTGATCGATTTCTCGATAACTTGAGCAAGTTATATGTGTTCTGTTTATTATGTTTGGAGGACGCGTTTAGCGGTAGTCGAACTTGAACTGAGGTGGGAAGTTGATAAGGTTAAAATTTGATTAAAGCAAAATAATCCGTTAAATGCGATTCCCATACGAAGTGCTATACACTATAAACCGAATTTTTTTCATGTATGTTTGGTTCTTTAGATAATTAATTTAACTGGAACAGAATATTTATTTATTTATCTAACTTACATTACTTACATTATAGGGTAAACTATTATGATTTCAGGTCTGATCTAGTCTGTCAAGAGTGAATAGGTTACTTCTAGGTAAGCGTGTGTTAGTTATCTAACACGTGCTTTATCTTCGACCACATCATAGTGATGATTGATCACCATCTCATCTGATGGTAAGTGTACCATCAGATGAGATGGTGATCAAACGCAAGCCTATTATCAATAAAAAAAAAATATGGGAAGATTCTACCGAACTGGCAACCCTACCAACGAAGTACCGGCCGCAACGTAACAGCAACATGTCACGAGATGTCCGGAACATTGCGCCCGCGACATACACTCTACTGACTACACACTTGTTTGTGAGTCTGTGGCTATTGGACAATATTATCATATTTACTGGTTACTGTTATAGAAATAAAGTGTTTTGTTTTAAGGGAATTCTACTCATCCGGTTAACCTATACCGAACTACACACATCAAAAGTGTCTAGGGATCAAGCATTTTTATGCGGATTTCTTGAGATTAGATGTGGCTTTGTAATAAATTTATGATTTTATAAATTTATATGGATCCTTTTTGGTGCATTTCATAATTTGAAACAGGAACTGTTAATCAAATTCGAGTAAAAGATGAAAATCAGCTGTCAATATTTTCCCTATAAAAACATACAACGCATTGAAGACATTATTAGTGCTACTGTTTCCCTACTACTGATTAAAACCAACGTTATTATGGAGCGGCGACGTCATTTAAGCAGGGAAGAAATGCTCAGAGCCGTGGGAATGATAGAAGCTGGTTCCCGGCAACGTACTGTGGCTTTAGCTCTGAATACAAGTCAGAGTGTTATCAGTCGACTTTGGACACGTTACCGAAGCACTGGTACCGTGGCTGAGCGCCATGGAGGACGGTATCGCTGCACCACACGGAGACAAGACCGATACATTCAAATCTTAACTCGAAGAGCTCCAACAATAACCGCCATGATGTTAGCCGTGAGGCTTCATCACTCTTCAGGGAACTTAATTAGCGACCAAACAGTCAGAAACCGCTTGCATGAAGTGAACCTTCATTCCCGAAGACCGCTACGGGACCACCTATAGCAATGCACAATCGTAGGATTCGATATCAATGGGCTCTTGAACACAGAAATTGGGCAGAAGAACAATGGCGTTTCGTGTGCTTTTCTGATGAGTCTCGTTTTGGTATGAGACCGGATACAAGACGTATACGACACTGGAGAACCCCTGGACGCCAACAGCGATTAAAATCCTGCCAGGAAGTCCATCCTTATAGTGGTGGAACCATCATGGTATGGGCGGGTATTTGGATCGGCGGAAGAACTGAGTTGATTTGGATCAGAGGCAACCTCAACGCTCAAATTTATGCTGAGACGATTGTATCTGACGTCATCGTTCCTCTACAAGTGCAAATCGGTCCCTTATTTCAGTTAATGCATGATAATGCACGACCGCACACCGCAAGAGTTGTAAGACAGACTCTCGCCGCAGCTAACATCAATGTCCTGCTCTGGCCTGCTCAGTCGCCAGACTTGAACCCGATTGAGCATGCATGGGATATGCTACAGAGAAGAGCTCTGCCGAATATGGAGGGTATCCAGTCGCAAGAAGACCTTTTTTTGTTGTTGCAACGAACATGGGCGGCCATTCCACAGCGTGATTTGGATGAACTCATTTTGAGTATGCCAAACCGATGTTCTTGTGTTGTTAGTGTTCGCGGTAGAAACACGGATTATTAATTGTTTAAGTTACCCAATAAAATTTTAAAGAAAACTGTTATTTCAGTCTTTTTTTCGAACTTTAATGTTAGTGGTTCAAATGTCAAAAATCCCTTTATTAGGAAAATGGCAAATTTCTTTATTAATGCAAAGGTGACTTGGTTTATCGTTACTGTGACAAACGAAAACACTTTATTTGATGAATCTTTAAAGAAAATTTTAATTAATATCAATCAGGAGAAAAGGTATTGCAAAAATATATGTTGATCCCTAGACACTTTTGATGTGTGTATGTTAGGTCGGGTCCTGTCTAAGTGAATGCGGCTGAGAACGACTGCATATCTGACCTCCAGTACCAGTACCATGTGTTAAGATTGTCACGGACCGGACTCGTCCAGCATTTAATAAAAAAAAAGAACGACCCGAGTAGCTGCTATTATTTAGCCACGGACTCCTCATGAGATTTTCACACGTCTTGATATTATATCAAAATATTTATATCTCATAAGAGATCCTGACGAGAAAGGATCTCAACAGTTCCTATTTTTTTTTTTATTAAAAATAGGTTCGCCTTTGACCACCATCTCACCTGATGGTAAGTGATGATGTGGTTGAAGATGGAGCACGCTTACTTAAAAGTAACCTATTCAGTCTTGACTTAAATACTCCTCGGTTATAGCTATCGGGAAACACAGACTCCGGCAGGGAATTCCGCTTCTTAGCCGTACGCACAATGAAGGTATTCCCAAAACGTTTTGTACGTATGGGTGGGACGTCCACCATGTAACGATGGCGCTTCGCCGTTTGTCTAGTAGTCCGATGATTAGTAGTAGAAGTTATATGTGTTCTGTTTATTATGTTTGGAGGACGCGTTTTGCGGTAGTCGAACTTGAACTGAGGTGGGAAGTTGATAAGGTTAAAATTTGATTGAAGCAAAATAATCCGTTAAATGCGATTCCCATACGAAGTGCTCTGCACTATAAACCGATTTTTTTTTCATGTATGTTTGCTTCTTTAGATAATTAATTTAACTAAAATAGAATATTTATTTATTTATCTAACTTACATTACACAACTTACTTACATTACATTTTAGGGTAAACAAAAGTAAATAGGTTACTTCTAGGTAAGCTTGCTTCATCTTCGACCACATCATCACTTACCATCAGATGAGATGGTGCTCAAATGTGAGCCTATCAAAAATTAAAAAAATGTAAAAAGTTTAGTGAGAAAAAATTGAAAGCAATTTTAAGTTTAAAAAAGTTTTTTACTAACTATTTAGACCTAGGTGTTTTGTGTATACATATGTGCCAAGTTCCATTTTAAAAGCCGATTCATTAATTTCCAATAAGACCTTTAAAGTTTGTATGAAGATGAGATGTGACCGCTCTTAATTTAAACCTATCATATACTTTTTTCAGTGGTAAAATCATCTAGTGACTACTCCCGCTCTCGATGGATCGAAAAGGAGTGTCAGTCTTACGTTCCCTTACATTCCTTACGTTCCGGGGCTGGGGTATCTCGATATAACATTCCCGCAGCCCCGGCGGCAGGCAATGGCCCTGTCGGACCCCGTAAATGCCGCTGACTGATCCTTGAGGCACGCGTGGAACTCGACGTGCCTGGTTGACACGGGCCTGGTCTTTAGCGGAAGATGAGCTCCCTGTTCCCCGCCTGCAAGACCGCGTCTACGATGGCTGGAGTTCAGCTCGCGATCCCTGATGCGCAGGGCGTCTTCCTCGGTGGCTAGGGCATGAATAAGAGAGTTGTATCTCCCTCACGCGAAAGCCTCCTCTTTCACCTAAAATATACTTTTTTTTTTAAGAGAACTATGAATTTGGAATTCATATTGCTATCAATCTTGTTAACCCCTCTATCTAAGCTAAATATGCTTGTGTTTGGAGAGGGTTCTCGGCAATTAGTGTAATGGGTGGGGTTCGAACCCGTGACCTCTCGATCACAAGTCCGACACCTTAGCCAATTGGCTATTGACGCTTGTGCGCTACTGTAACGATAGGTGTTAATAAACACATGAATAATACTGATCTTTATTAGTTAACCATTCAATATACTTTGAAAATTACTTTGAATAGACTTTTATTTTGAATATCTTATTATGTACTCAGTTTATTTTTTTATGCGCCTGCCATGTTATCTCTTCAACACCAATGGTTGACTACACGGAATAGATAATTAAAGTTGGAATGGTAAGGTGAGCGTGGCGAGCGCGCCACATTTATGATACGACAATCATAGTGCGACCGATTAATTCATTCACCGCGTTTAGTGCGCTTCGGATTACTTCGGAACACAGAGCTCTGCTTTAAAATGCCGTGTTGTGCAATTATAACCTGTAAAACAAAAAGTCAGACCGCAAGTATAGAGCGAGGAGGTATATCTTTCCATCGGTAAGTCGAAAATAACATTTAATTACAATTTTATGTGTAAAAAACATAAAAATATTCTAATCTCTATGAAATTCCGAACATTAACAACATTATTGCAACAAGTTACAAAAAGTATACATTGCCCGTTGTGTACTCGCTTAATCAACGCAATGACCAAGTCCGCTTACAAGGTACTGCATGCGTCACACTTCAACCATTGACGTTTTGTCCTTTGCCCTGATTGTCCGTGATGCACGGCGCATGTTTATCAACAGTGAGTTACAATCAGTAGCAAGCTCTCGATTTAAGTGTGTGTAATTTATTTGTGTGCGTAATTCGCATACGCAACGGGCCTCTTGCTTGTAGTAGAGCTAAAGAGTGGGAAGACAAGCGGTGAGTTTTTATTTCACACTTTTTAGTTGGTCGACTTTTAGTTTACCTAGTTACAAGAGCCTAAATGTCAACTACTTATATTCATTTACAAAATATTGCTTTTCCCAATGTTGGGCCGTTAATTGTTGAGGAGTTCTCCTGGTGCTTCACCATCAGCTTCACTTCACCATATCCATTGTGACGAGCATATTGTGCTTAATAACCACATTCAAGTAATCGAAGCGGAACACATGAAATACTTATTAGTAATCCTACTTATACAGTAGTTCCAGTGGCCATCTGTGGTCTTCATCAACAGGTCTACTTCACAAATGGTGCTTTTCGAATGCAACTACACAAGTTAGTACAAAAAAATACTCAAATCACTATAGGTGTGCCTATAATATTTGAAGAGTTCCCTCGATTTCTCCAGGATCCCACCATCAGATCCTGACTTGGTGACAATGGAACCAATTTCGAAGTATACCCTTTCAAACAAAAAAGAATTTTCCAAATCGGTTCAGCCGTCTTCGAGTAATCGGTGATCATACACAAAAAACCAAAAAATATATACGCGTCGAATTGATAACCTCCTCCTTTTTTTGTCGTCAGTTGATAAAAAAAAAAACAGAAAGGAACACCGTCTCCAATCAATATAGTTACTAAATAATATACTCCCGAAATAACCTCGACATTCCTCAAAAACAGCGTTAAACCGTTGTATTAAAAGCGAGTGCATATGGAGAACGCCATAAGTTAAGCCTGTCATGATATTTTACTACCACTGGGGCCGTTACTCAAACGGTTATAATACGGGACTGCACAAAAGCGTGAAGCCATACCACTGACAATGGTTCTCTGAACCATATAAATCAAACTGACGGGGTACTGGAAACTGGCGTTTTTTACTGACTTATCGTGTATTACGTTATAAAGAGAAATAGCAATGTGGGTTGATTCATATTACCAGCAACCTTGTTCCCCTCCAATTAAGCTAAATATGCTTGTTTCTGGAGTGGATTCATGACAATAGTGTAATGTGTGGAGTTCGAACCCGTGAAGTCGCGATCACAAGTCCGACTCCTTAGCCATTAGGCCAGGGCTTCCCAAACCTATTTTAACTCTGACGCCCTTGGGAAGTTGCCAAATTTTTGTGACGCCCTGGCCTTCTTACCATACATTTACCTACTAGTTGTAGTTCTAGCTTAATAACAATGTGTTAGAAAAAATACAAATTTTGGATTAGAAAAAAACATAAAAACAAAACATTTAGATAGCATCGCGACGCCCTTGAGATAATACCGCGGAGCCCCAGGGCATCGCGGCGTAGTTTGTCTCTTCAAGTTGTGATACCATGATCAAAGATATTTGATGAACTTTTACATCATTATGGGCTTATAATAATTATTAAAAAGAAAATATTGCTTGGCTAGTGTTTAACCAACATCTCACCGAATGTTAAGCGGTAATGTGGTCGAAGATAAACCAGGCTAACCTGGAAGTACCTTATTCATTCTTGACTTAAAGACCCCCAGGTATAGCTTTCAGGAAACAGGACTCTGGCGGAGAATTCCACTCATTAGCTAAAAACATAATGAAAGTATTCCCAATACGTTTTATGCGCATGTGTGGGATGTCCACCATGTAACGATGGCGCATCGCCGTTTGTATTGTAGTCCGATGATGGAACGGGCTCGGCGGAATTAGATTGTGTATTATATATTCCCAAAACGTTTTGTGCGTATGGGTGGGATGTTCAACATGTCACGATGGCGCATCGCCGTTTGTCTTGTAGTCCAATGATGGAACGGGCTCGGCGGAATTAGATTGTGTATTATATATTCCCAAAACGTTTTGTGCGTATGGGTGGGATGTTCAACATGTCACGATGGCGCATCGCCGTTTGTCTTGTAGTCCGATGATGGAACGGGCTCGGCGGAATTAGATTGTGTATTATATATTCCCAAAACGTTTTGTGCGTATGGGTGGGATGTTCAACATGTAACGATGACCAAAATCGTCTTGTAGTTCGATGATGAAATTATATATTCCAGTTACATAATTTAGTCATTTATAATGGGTATTCTAGATTTTTTTTAAGGATGGGAAATAATCCAATGACTGTTTCCCGATCTGAGCGAAGCGGCAGGCTTTTTTCCTTGTTCCGTCATATGCCCTTCGTGTTCCGAGGCCCCGGTAACTCTTGACCCGCCGAACTAAGTACCGCCACATTGTTTTTATTATCCATATTTTCTTAGTTTTTGAACCTTGCCTGTATTACAGGGAACATAATACAAAAAGAATTAATGAAATCGGTGAAGCCGTTCTCGAATTTTAGCGAGACTAACGAACAGAAACTGATTTACACATATAAGATTTTTTACGAATTATACAAATTTAAAATGAAATAAATAACATTAAAATGATGTCTGTAAAATCTTTGATAATCGTCTCATTTAATTAGTAATTGTATGCCATTAGTGCTTGAATATGACTAACATATGAGCGCCAGAGTAGCTCGAATGAACCACAATCATGAAGTCTCATTTTCGACAACTTTATTGAGCACTTGGGACCATATATCAGCAATAAATAGTACGGCGAATATTAACTTCCAAATATGGCACAGGATATTGAACAGGCCTCCGAGATTTCATAAAAAAAATTCAAGATGAACTGAGAACCTCCTCCTTATTTTGAAGTCGGTTAAAAATAGAAATCCATACTAATATTATAAATGCGAAAGTCTGTCTGTCTCTCTGTCAGTCTGTTACGCTTTGACGCTGTTACGTGACGCCCTTGGCAAGTTGCCATATAGCTATAGTTTTGGCCTTTTCATTGAGAGGTCACAGGTTTGAACTCCACCTATTACACTTGCCGTGAACCCACTCCAGACACAAGCATATTTTGCTTAATTGGAGGGGTTAACAAGATTGCTAGTAATGTGAATTCTACCCGCATTGCTAAAAATCTTTTTTTTTAAGACAAAAGAAGGAAAAACGGCATAGCTACGTACCTCTTACAAAGAATTAAAAACAGCTAGTTTTCACCAAGTAAAATTAATATTAATTTTTCCGTTTCGATGTGTAGTACCCTAATTTAACCCACCTCACTTTAGTTAAAATTTGTAAAGTCCTTCCAAAGATTTTCTGGAAGATATTACTCTCAACGATAAGACGGCCAATGTAACCATAGTATTTTGGGATTTTTGAGGTTCAGGCTTCTTTAATGCACTTCTCTTTATTTCTTAGGGGTTTTACGTATTTATTTTAAATATAATTTACAGAGGAGACTAAAGTAATTAAGAATTATGATGGTGAACCGACTACCAACATGGTTTCTAACAAAGAGAATGTAATACACTATGTTTTAGTTTCTAAGAGTCTTGTGTGTCGAAGTGTAGATCCGTTGAATGAAGCAATCGATCGTTCTTCAGATTCATTCGGCGACGACCAATCAGCACTCACCGTTCAGATTCATTCGGCAGCGACCAATCAGCCCTCGCCATTCAGATTCATTTGGCGACGACCAACCAGCGCTCGCAGTGCGCCGCTCTCGTTCGCTTCTCTGCTGCCACGAGTTGTCAGCTTTGCACCAATAGATGGCGTTAACATATAACTTAAGCAATATAGTTAAATAGATGTATTAAAATGTTGGTAAACAATAAACTATATTCTATCAATTTATTTACATAAATAAGTTTTTCTGGAATTAGCTTCTTTACACTTTGCCACCCCCTTACATCTATCTATACTTATAATAAATCTGTAGAGAGGTCAATTCTGTACATGAAATATATTTCCAAAATAACTATCAGGGGGTGATTAAGGATCGATACTCATGCCAAAAATGCAATCAGTTAAATTTTTGTCTGTCTGTCTGTCTGTCTGTATAACCGTTATAGAAACAAAAACTACTCGACGGATTTTAACGAAACTTGGTACAATTATTTTTCATACTCCTGAGCGGGTTATAGTATACTTTTCATCACGCTACAATCAATAGGAGCAGAGCAGTGAAGGGAAATGTTGGGAAAACGGGAGAAGTTACTCCATTTTTTAAGCTTCCGTCGCGTGTGCAACCTTAATGGTTAAAGCTACACAAATCATTTCATGACGGAAATGTTCTCCTTAAAATTATATAAAAAATATCCCACGACTGCATATGTCTAACTTTTATGGTTGACTCACAATAACACGTGTAACTCCCGATAGCTTAGCAGTTCGAAGCTTTCTGATTATAATATTTGTCTACTCTTACGTTTATAACACTCTCAGTCACCCCTAATTGAAAAAGTTAACATTATTAACTATTCCATAAAAAAATTGGCCAAGTGCGAGTCAGACTCGCCCATGAAGGGTTCCGTAGTAACTATAATATAATATGCAAATTTATTTGACGAAAAAAAAAACCTTACAAATTTCTTAAAACTAGCTTATTTACATTTTTTACAACTGCGCCAAATAAATTTGTTTTGAAAAAAAAACCTTACAAATTTCTTAAAACTGGCTTTTTTACATTTTTTACAACTGCGCCGAATAAATTTGTTTTTCATAGTGTTTGTATGAATTACAAAGTTATATTTGTGGTTTTAGAAAATATGTATCTGTATCTATAATGTATCTCAAAAACTGCTGAACTGATTTCGTTCAAACTAATTTTGATTGAAAGTTTATATTAAGATCTACAGGCATATATTTTTTTAGATTGTTCACTCCATTATTATAGAAGTTAGAAGTTGTGTCCGCCACACACACATTTTACCACTTTGGAAGCTTATATCTTTTAAACGATTGACTTTATGGAAAAGTGGTTTTAGAAACCCCGATGTCGTTTTTAAAGAACTGTCTATAGATACCACACATGCATCGATTTCATGAAAAAAAATATTTTCTGGTTTAGTTCCATGTATGGGGAGCCCCCCTTTATTTTAAATATTTTTTAATTTTTTTTCTCAAAATCGGAAAGCGGTTCACAGAATACATCTACCTATCAAGTTTCACATGTATAGTACTAATAGTTTCGGAATAAAATTGCTGTGACAGACGGACGGACGGACAGACAGACAGACAGACAGACGGACAGACATGTCGAAACTATAAAGATTCCGTTTTTTGCCATTCGGCTACCAAAACCGTAAAAAGAATCATATAAATCGGTATAGAAACACCAAAGTTATACATGAAATACGCTTATAATAATAAGCCATCGCGCGTGAATACTGAATCATGCTATAAGGATTATTTTTGAGAATCGGTCGCCGCGCTCGACGCGTCTCGCGGTCGAAGCGTTCATGTGAACGTGATCTAATCAATATTACCAATACATTAACTTACGCTGACGGAGTCGCGGGCACAGCTATATTGTACCATTACGCTAAGGCCAATAGGAGCGGAGCGCCAATGAAGAATGCTTCAAAATCGGGGTTAAATTTAACGTTAGCCCAAAGTAACTATTCCACGCGGACGAAGTCGCGGGCAAAAGCTAGTCTATAATAAACTTATTTTGTAGTAAGCTTTATACTTAGGAAGCTTACTACAAAATAATAAAAATTAACCACCATCTACCATGTCAAATCGAGGACCAACTGCACCATTATGTTAAGTGACGACTTATTTCCGCAGATTAAAGCCGGATTACACAAAAGTCCGTCACTCTGTCACGGAAGTTACTGACTGTTATTAATTGTGTGATTTTAAGAGATTCGCTGTATGTTATTTTGGATAAAAAGTCTTATTAATATAGAAAGATATAATCTTTACTGTACACTATAACAGAATTAAATAAGGACTTAACAAATACAAAATACTGTAATAATAGTGTCTTATCGCTAAAAGCGATCTTTTACAGACAATCTTTGGATACAATTACCTACAATACTAGAGGCTCGGCCAGGCTTCGCACGGTCTCATTCTGTTAACTCATACAAAAGCTTAAAAAATAAGACACGAAAACCTTTTTCATTAGATAATCACTCTATCCATTGGTGACTGCCTCGCTATTCTAGTGTATACAACATGTAACATAATTATTGCACATCCTGAAATTAGTTTGTTCAGAATCGTTTACTGAATCGATATTTATCGTTTTTAATAAAAAAAAATATCGACATTTTTATCCCAAAGCAATAAAATCTACGTAAAATACAAATTACACTTTCGATGTATAGTAAAAACAAACTAACTATGGACCGCAAATTAAAGTAGTGACTTTAAATGCAGATTTACATAACTTCCGTCATTTAGTAAATATTACAGAAAAATTAAACTCATTTAAAGGAAGTCTTGAAAAAACTGTTTAAACGAGTATAACTAAAAATTCAGAGCATGTATTATGATAATAACATAATTTTCTAATTCGGATGTTTAAGGGTGTGCGTTAATTACAATACATGTTGTATACTTAGGTACAATTCCTAGGTCGGGCAGAAAGTGCTTTTGGGTTTTCTATAAGAAATTTCTCAGTAGTAATCTAGAGTTAGGAAGATGGTGGTATGATACCTTCATGCCTCGGATCCGTGCCTCGGAAAGCACGGTAAAGCTTTGTTTTCCTAGGAAAGCGGTGCCGTCATATAGCGGCCGTAATATTACGGACGCAAAAAGACGGCCGTCTTTACGGTGACGACATGTGGAAAGTTCCACGGCCGTTTTATCACACTGTCTGCTTCATCGCTATCTAGTGTATTACATTCTCTTTGGAAACGTTCACAAAACCATCTGACACCGAAAAGACGGCCGTCATGCAAATGGCGGCACCGCTTTATGACGTTACGGTGTCAGTTACCGCTCTCTAGGAAACCGCGCCATTTTGTTTATATAGACAACGTTCTAGTGACGTCATTCACGGCTGTATTACGGCCGCTATTTGACGGCACCGCTATCCTAGTAAACCAAAGCTTTAGTCGTTGATCCTGGCTGTCATTTGAACATCTTTGATAGTCGTTACGTATTACCCAGTTACTGGGTTGTGGAAGTCAGATAGGCAGTCACTCCATGTAAAACACTAATACTCAGCTAAATTCGGCAAAAAACCCACGAAAATCTGCTCTGTAGTTTTCGAGTTTATAACAAACAGACAGACAGACGCGCCAGGAGACTGTTTTATAATATGTAAGGATAATCAAATTTCAATCGTATAAAATTCATTTCTATATCCACTTCTGCTCTTTTCATGCATTACGACTGTGGAACTCACTTCCACGTAAAATCTGGGACGCTCAAATATTTATAAATATTTTCTTGCGAAAGAGTTGAGATTTGCATATACAACGTGTAACGGAAACCCCATATCTATCCAAAAGGACTGAAGACAACATCTGGTATGGAGCCTCTATGCAAAGTTTCTGCTCAAAATAAGTGACTCACAGAATTGAACCCAAATTGTTGGTTTCGTATGTTTCTTGAATACCAATAATAACAAACGTGTCACAGCACTACGAGGGTCAATAACTTTCCACGTCACTTGCCAATAACACGATAATTCTTTTCATTCTTCTTAATTTGAAAAATTCGGTCTCTGGTATCAGTGTATTGGAATTTGTAATAAGTTCTACACACGTAAACTTAAGATTACAAAACCCTTGCCATATCGTTTGTTATCATCCAAAGAAGCCATGCACTCGGTATGTATATAACCTTTAAATTACACGTTGAATAATACGTAGAGTGAGAGGAAGCGGCAATAGCGTTCTGAAGATTTTCGCAAAAAGGCAAAAAAGGCCTACAATGATAGGTTTTTGGAAGGGTGTGTGTGGATTACTTGGTATTCGTTCGCAGGTATGGTAAATGAGTGACAGGTACTATGTCACTACATCACTCCCCCCTAAGCGAAGCGTACGTTGGGTTTCACTGCGCAGCCGGGTGATTCTTTGAAACACAGTTTTGACATGTTTTTGACAGAAGAACACGTTTAAATAATATTCAATCTCAACTGCAATTACAGGTTTTATAGTAAATATAAACGTCTATCGAGGCCTAACGTAGTTAATTGAGATTAGTTAAAACAAGCAGTAATTAAGTCACCAGAAAACAGTCAAAACTAATTAATCTGGTATGTCCCCATGCCGGTTTTTATTTAACTAATCAATTTTTTGCGATCTTAATGAAGTAATATATTAAAATGAGTGCGTTTCACCGATATTTAAATATTTGTTTCTTGATATTGTATGATTAGATTTTCAAATAATTGCGGATATTCGTAATTATATAACTTCAAAAAATGTCCCCGACCAAAATAATAATTTAACTGGCGCAATTTGTTCAAACCTGCTTTCAACGTAAACACAATATATTTGATAGAATAATATCGACTCGTGATTGGCCGCGTCAGTCAGTGCCGTCCTGTTATATCGAAAGTACGTGCGCGGGTGCAATTTTGTAAAAAAGTTTAATTGAAAGTTGTGATCTGGCATTTGTCAGGTAAGTCGCATAATTAATCTGTCTTTTTTTATGAATTGTGTGTATGTAGTTACGTTTTGCAACTAAATTAAAGTCTCTGATAAGGTTGTTTAGTCATGTCAGTTATATGTATGATATCATCCGGTCATAAATAAAAGAGTAGGATTCGGTTATCTTGCAATTCCTAATTTATCTGGCTCCCATTAGTCTGGTTTTATCTGGCTCTTATGTCCAGATGAATTTGAACAGGGCATATGAATTTGATTTGATATAAATAAGAATGATCACATTGATCACATAACACCAGATTCATTTTTCTTTATCAGGTAAATTAGTTTTAATGAAGAAGTTAGTACTTGATTTGTTTTATTATAGGGGATAGAACTTTTGTGTCCCACCTATTTGTAATAATAGAGTGAAAAATCTGAAAAAAATATATACAGATCTTAATGGAAACTTTCAACAAATATTGGTTTGAAATGAATCGTGATAGCGTTTTTGCGATATAGCACATTTTCTAAAACATTATATTTCATAAAAACTCTATGAACAACTTATTTTGCGTATTTACTACGGAACCCTTCATGGGCAAGTTTGACTCGCATTTGGCCTATTTTTGTTTTGTTTTTATTTCAATGTCACGGCCCCTGGTGAAGCAGCTATATATTAGGTTTTTTTGTAGGTCTAAACTATATTGTTTTACTCTAGCTGTCGCTTTAAGCCTATTTATTTTTTCAGATATATATTTTCGAAATGGCAAAACCAAAGAAGCAAACAAGAGAAGAAAAACTAAGAAAAAAAAGACTTGCAGAGAAAAGGAGATATGAAAGAATTAAAAATAATGAAGAGTTGTGGAAAGAAAAACAAGAAAAACATCGACAAACCTACATACGTAGAAAAAAAGAAAAAAAAGCAACTATCAATAAATGAAATGAATTCTAGACAACAAAGATTGCAGAGAAAGAGATGGAGAAAGAATTATAAGGCCTATTACCTTAGAAAGAAACAAGAAAACAGAATAGCGGCCATGCTTGAAGAAAACACTCCACCTCAAAGTCCAAGCATTCTATCGGATACTGAACCGATAGTTTTCCAAGACAGCAATAATGAGCAACCTTTACGTTTCCAGTTTCCAAACAGAGAACTGCAGTCACCCGTACCAGGACCATCTAGAATTTTGCGCAGCATTTCTCAACAGAGCAATGAAGTCTCCACTGATTTAGGACTAAATACACTTAATGCAAAATCTATTTCCTATTCTTCACCTGCAACTTCTGCTATAAGGCGTATCCGTTACAAATCACAAAAGGAGATAAATAATCTTAAACAAATAATTATTAACATGAAGCAAAAAAATGAACGTTACAAGAAAAAACTGCAAAGATTAATGTCGGAACAAATAAAAAACGTACCCTCAGCTATAACATCCAATCAAAATAGAATAGTCCCTGTAATAAAACGTTTTAGTACAAAGTCAAATAGAACCCTGACTCATAGTTTAAATTCTTTGCCTGAACTTCTGAAAAAAGAAGCAGAAATATTTTACGAAGACGATGAAAATAGCAGACTGTGCTCTGGAAAAAAAGAATTCATAACAAGAAACAAGATACGTAAACAAAAGCGGTATCTAAGTGACAGTCTTATCAATCTGAATCAAAAGTTTCTAAAAAACTCAAATTTCACTCTCAGCAATTCAACATTCTGCAAGCTAAGACCATTTTGGGTGCTGCTACCTGACATTAGATCAAGAGACACTTGTTTGTGCAAATTGCACACTAACATGGATTTAATCGTCCTAGGATTGTACCAGAGGAAGATAATATCATCTAAGACCTCCCAAGATCTTCTCTCTTTGCTCTGTTGCGACATATATGATGTTGATTGCTTGCATCGTACGTGTTCAACGTGCAAGAATAAAGCAGTTTGCTATCAAGAATTTGATAATTCTATTGATATAATGTACTGGCAGTGGGAGACTAAACAAAACATCATTCAAGGTACAGAGAGAAAAATAAGAGTTACTGAAAAAATTAAAAAAAGAGAAGAACCAAAGAAATGTATTGAAAAATTTGAATCTACATTGAATGAGTATTTCATGCATTGTGGTAACATCGTTGCTCAACAAAAGGCTTTTAAACATTTAAAAGATCATCTTCAAGAGGGTGAATGTATTGTGCATGTTGATTTTAGTGAAAATTATGCAGTTAAGTGTAACGAGGAAATTCAGTCCTATCATTTTGGTGGTAGCCGTAAACAGTTAACGTTACATACTTCGGTAATATATTTTCTGGACGACAAGAACATACAGCAAGTACAATCTTTTTGTACGGTGAGTGAATGCCTTCGTCATGACATTTCAGCTGTATGGGCTCATATTGTACCAATCCTCGAATATCTAGGTGAAACGAATACGAGTATTCACACTATACATTTTATTTCTGATTCTCCATCTAGTCAGTATCGGAATAAAAAAATATTCCATGTAATTTCTTCTTTGCACATATACCTGAGCTCTATCAAAACCATTACGTGGAACTACAGCGAATCTGGTCATGGAAAAGGTGCCCCTGATGGAGTAGGTGCTGTTATGAAGAGGACTGCGGATCGTGCTGTTTCCCAAGGACAAGATATAAAAGATCTGGATGATTTTTTAAATATTATGGAGCAAAATTTAAATAAAGTGAAATTGAAAACTGTTTCAGAATATGATGTCAGTGAAAAGGACTTTCTATTCCCCCAAAATGTAAAAGGTTTTCCTGGTTCAATGAAAATGCACCAGATATTATGGAACGTCCAATCCACCTCATTGGCTGTTCGTAAACTGAGCTGTACAGATAGCGTTTGCCAGTATCAAGCCGTCATTTGCAATCATGGCATGAAACATCTTGGTTTTTATAACCTGGAAGACGTGGAAAAGCAAAACTCACCAGTCACACCGCTAGCTAATTCAAAAAGACAATTAAGAGAAATTGGTGAATCTTTTTGGACAACACATGAAGGTCGAGGTAACATTTCTTCAAATAAAAATAAAAAAAGAAACACACGAAAAGTTTTTAATATATCAAATAACCCTGCAATAAATACAAAATATGCACGCAATTCAATAGGTATAAGCAATAGAATGGATAAAGAAGTTGTTATGATTAAAGAATCTGAAGAAAAAGGTGAAATTAAGGCAAGTACAGAAGAAAGTGTGGCATATATCGAAAATTTTGACTTGGATAATATCTCAGAGATAACGTTTTCAAAAGATGGTAATAATAAATTTAGCATCGATTTAGAAAATGTTAATCCATACTTGTTAGATTCTAGTGATGAAGACCTCAGTATTTTTTAAAATAATTATAGATATTTTTTTTGTAGTCATTCATTTAGTTTTCAACGATATCATGTTTAGTTCCATTAATGTGACCAAAAATTGCAATTAAAAATACCTCCGTTTTGCAGGCTACATTTGTCTGATCTCTCTGCATATTCCTATTACTAATTTGATTTAATAGTCTGAATTTGATACTCATAGTGATTACGTTTTATTTTATTTTTAATAAGATTTTTATTGTTCTTGTATTTTTTGTTTGTAATAGTTAGTAACGACCTGCGTATACTGGTGGATGGTATGGCAGAGTATTTAAAATTTATCAATTGAATTTACTACTTAACCAATCGAACTTAACAAATCACATAAGGTATATACTTGAATGCTCGATGATCCAAGGTCGATCACCGAGCATTGAAATATATACCTATTGGAATTGGATATGTATTAAATTCATTTAGTGAAATAAAAAACCCCAGCCGTACCTTCAGCCTGTATACCCGTATTTGTTTGAAACTTAGAAGAAATCCTGATTTACCTACATTAAGTTTTTAAATTGTCAATGTGTGTCAGTATTTAGTTACATTAAGATTTAATTTATGATTTTCTTGTTTTAGACAAAAATTACATGTGATTGTAATTATTTTCATATTTGTCCGTTGATTCATGAATAATAAAGTTTATTGAAGAAAATATTTTATTCTCATTTATCTGCATGGTTCCAAGTCTCATTCATCTGCATTGGTCATCATTAATCTGGTTGGCCAATTAATCAGCACAGCCCAAATCCTAAGCTACTGGGTAAAAATCTGTGCCTTTGATATATATTATAACATGTAATGACAAGGAAAAGATGTCATATCAATTTCAAGAAAAAAGTAAAAAAAAAATTGAGCCATATCAATGAGTCAAATACACTCGGTTTCAAAGAATCACCCAGCCGGATCGAGTGACGTAGGAGTCATGCGGTGCGCTCGGGGTCGACGACCGCGGCTCGACGCTCGGTGATGTTTTTTCATTAGCAACGACGAAAGTCCACTTGAAACTTCTTCGTAAACCTAGGTTGAGCTCGAGTGTGTGCTCTCCGTAGGTACGAATCTCTGTTCCGTTTGCTGCGTATAGTTTGTAGCCTGCATTGTCCGTCGGTTTTGAGTATTTCTGGTTTCGAGCGGCTAATACAGATATGTCGGCTCCCGTGTCGACCAGAAATTTTTCACGGTTGTTGATGTCAATCACACATAGGCGGTGATCGGAGTTCGGCGACTTCGATTGTTCTCTATTTGTTTCGACAGCATGCTGATTTGTAGGTTTGTTATTGCGTTTAACTGTACCTCATTCGCTGCTGTGCTTGTTGATGGAGGCTTTGCTGTGGAGCTGGAGACCGCGGCGACTGTAGTGGGTTCGAAATGCTCCATCATTTTGTCGGCCATCGCGGCTAGCACTTCGAGCGATGACTCGGTGTTGACGGAGAGCACGGCGTACTTGCCGGTAGCCGGTGGGTTTAATATAATGTCGCCGATTTGTTCTAGGTCGCTGTTGCCGAGTAACGGGACGACGAGGTTGAGCTTTTGTTCTTCACCTATCTTGCTGGCAGCGACGGCGGCTTCAAATTGCGCGAACCACAGGCGAGGATTTTGGCGCCAAAATGGTGGTAGACGTGCAGGAAGAGAAATTGTTGCCACGTCGCTCTTTACTGTTGTGGCGCCTTCAGCATCGCAGAAATCGTCGGGGTTATTCAGCATGGTGGAGCTTCAAATATTCACGGCGGATCTTGCAGGAGTTTGATATTCGAGGAGCTCAGGCTTCGTTTCGTCTTCCAGTTCGTGTTCTTGACTTCTTGTTCGCGGGTCACCAATTTGGTAGGGTGTGTGTGGATTACTTGGTATTCGTTCGCAGGTATGGTAAATGAGTGACAGGTACTATGTCACTACAGGTTTATAAAGCTACAGGTTGGATATGGGGCTTAATAAAGCTTCTAACGGTTGTGAGCCGTTTGTATTATCATGTATTTTATAATTGTCTGTGTATTCCAAATTGTTTTTCTTAACATCTTTCTTAAGTAATTTAGGCCTTAAAAGCCTGATAATAAAAGATTTTTATAAAACTTGTCTATGAACATTATAGTTAGGAAATCATACGTAAATCATATTCGTTTTGGTTCTTCTAGCCGTATTAAAGAGTGTTCGTTATGCCTCACGGCATCAGCACTTACAATCAGGTGATATGGTGGTCAAATTTTTAGTATCAACAATTTAAAAAAAACTGCTTTGTCTCAAGTTATTTACTTCTAAAACATAATCTCATAAATTTTCGGTAAGTCCGACTGTCTTTCTTTTTATCCAGACTTATCTCTGAAACGGCTGAACGTATTTAAATGAAAGGCTGGAAGAAAGAGAAGGTTATAGAGCAACTTAAAAGCTACGTGATAGCCCCGAGCTCGTGATAAGGATACACATTGCACGCGAATAAAGTCGCGACCACCAGCTAGTCTATAAAAATATCATAAGGAAGAGTGATTACAAATGAAACAATAAGCTTAACATACCAGTTACAATATCATCCTAAGACGCGGATAATTCTCCGAAAACCACTTATGTATTCGCTTTTATTTGAAACTTTGAATTTCTGATTATATTAGGTAGGTCCCAACGAGCACATTAGTGGAAATAGCAGCCTATTTTGTTACTTTGGGCTGTAAAATAGCGCTTTAAGGGTTCAAAAAGCAGTTCAGAGTTGCATATCTGCATCCGTAAACGTCTATAGTTATAAAAGTTACTTAAGGTGCTATAACCTGAATCAAATACTACCCTAGCCTTCACAGTAGTCCACGGTAGAACTCATTTACCACTTACACCTTTATATGAGAGTTACGAAGGTCATTCTGCCACTCACAGCTGCATAGTAGTTTCCATTGTAACTTGTATAGGTTATAGTTATAGTAACCACTATTATACTACTATAAGTTTCATTATAGAAATAATAGAAACTCTTATGCATACTATAGTTACAAAAAAATCATCAGTGTAACTAAGGCCTTTAGCAGCAATAGTCATTCCTTGCAGGCTCAATCCATTCGCCATTTTACAGCCACTTTTGTAACTATTATAAAACATTTAATAAAATGGATGCTAAACGAATAAGTACGTAACTAGATCTTATTTATTTATTTATTTATTATATACTTTATTGTACACCTTACAATACACTTAAGGATACAAATAATTAATCTTATAACCTCAAAAACAGGAAAATAGGAGCTTTTTGTGGCTGTGAGTTGTACTAGGGGAACAAAAATCACTGAAAGCGTTAGAAGGGTGAAAATTAGCACTATGATTCTCAAAAGGGAGTTATTAGAGCTCAAACTGCAGGTTATGACTACAGTACAATGACGCCATGATTTTTTAAGAAAACTTATAATTCACTTGCAATATTGAGTTGATTTTTCAGTTAAATGTGCATTAAATGTACCGGTAAACAATCGGCCACTTGCGAATAGTAAGTTATCGACACGTAAAAATACGGAAATAAAATTTATTCTGTAGAACAAATAAAAAATATCACATATCTTTTGTTAATTTTTTAAATATAATAAAAGCGCGTTAAAATTACTCGAAAATTATCTTATATATCTACAATAAACTGGACAGCGTTTTAAGAATCTTTATATATCTTGCTAATACAGAATACAAACATTTACTTCTTTATGTTTTATTTTCATGATGGCGACGAAAACACTTTACCAAAATATTACAAACAATGTCAACTGAAGATATACAATAAAGAACTATAATCAATTCATTCGTTCAAAGTAGTTCAAAATCATTCAAAAGTAGCGCTACGACAGCTTTAGTATAGCGTTAATAAATCGTTATAGCTATTAAGGAACCTTTATGCAACCGTTGTGCAGGTTAAATGGAACTTTAGGTTGCATAAAATGGCGCCCAAATAGCGCTAAAGCGGCTGCTTTAAGTCTGCAGTAGACGCTCTAGCGCTTACGTCTATTACCATAAGTAATAATCGGATACGCTCCAAAGCTCTAATGCAGCCCATTTGTGCTAGTTGGGGTACTAGCTGTGCACGCGACTTCGTCCGCGCGGTTTAGTGACTTTCGGCAGCATTTTTAATTTTTTAGGCTAATTATTTTGAAAATAAAACTCATACATAATTTGAATGTCGTATTTATTAATATCTAATCAAAAGTCTAAAAAATAAGTTTCAAACTTCTAGCTTTAAAAATGACGTAATTTCCATACAAATTTTCATCCCCTATTCACCCCTTACAGCCTTTCTCAGTCTCTAGACTATGTCCGTACCGAATTTCATTAAAATCGGTTCAGTAGTTTAGGCGTGATTGCGTAACACACCGACAGACAGAGTTACTTTCGCATTTATAATATTAGTAAGGATTGTTATTGATATGAGTAAAATTATTAGCAACAAATGATCCTTTAAGGCTTTCTGTTCAACTTCGCCGAAAACTTAAAGGATTATTTTGAATATCATTCACAGATGAAGCGTCAATCTTCAACATTATTTGCTTAGATTTTTCCAAACGATGTTGGCGTCAGCTTCCAATCTAAATGGATTCAACTCAGTTGTTGTGTTTTACTGACTGCCTATTTGACTTCCACAATCTACTAGCTGGATAACACGATACCCCTGGATAGACTGACTTCTGACTACCCGTCAAGACTACCTTTTAGTACGTAGCAGTCATGCTTCCGAAGGAGGAGGCGGGCCGCGTGAGGGAGAGGATGGCGTCCTCCCTCCAGCCCAGCTGCAGTGGTAGACGCCCATGGCGTCGGACGTCGGCCGACGAACTCCGGCCACCGTAGGAGTGGGCATGCGGACAGCGAGTAAAGGGCAACTCGCTGTCCGACCATGGACCATGCCCGGGTCGACGGCGCGTTGTGTTCCACGCGCGCCTCAAAGAGCGTCAGCAATATGACGAGGCCCCCCTGTAGAGGGCCGAAGCCTGCCGGGGTCGTGGGACTTATCCCATTACCGTGAGCCCGGTACGTAAAGGGTTATTGAAGGAACACCGTGGATTTTAGTCAGTAAAAGTCTGACAGTCCCTCCCACCCTGCCCGGGGTGGGAGGACTTATTTGATAATTTTACCACGATAAAAAAAAAGACGGAATTTTGCGAAATTCCCAAGGATTCAGAATTTACACAGGAAACGAGCTACTGCTAGTTAGAAATATAAACAAAATATACATAGACATAGTACTAAACATACTAAATACTTTTCGGTGGGAAAATCATCAAATGACTCCTCCCGCTGTGGGTGGAGAGGAAGGGAGTGTCAGACTTCTACTGACTTAAGACCACAGAACAGATAAAAGAGGTTAGAAAGGAGGGGATACTACAAGCAAGAGGCCCGTTACGTATGCGAATTACGCACACAAATAAATTACACACACTTAAATCGAGAGCTTGCTACTGATTGTAACTCACTGTTGATAAACATGCGCCGTGCATCACGGCCAATCAGGGCAAAGGACTAAACGTCAATGGTTGAAGTATGGCGCATGCAGTTCATTGTAAGCGGTCTTGGTCATTGCGTTGATTAAGCGAGTACACAACGGGCAATGTATACTTTTTGTAACTTGTTGCAATAATGTTGTTAATGTTCGGAATTTAATAGTGATCAGAATATTTTTATGTTATTTACAAATAAAATTCTAATTAAATGTTATTTTCGACTTACCGATGGAAAGATATACCTCCTCGCTCTATACTTGCGGTCTGACTTTTTGTTTAACAGGTTATAATTGCACAACACGGCATTTTAAAGCAGAGCTCTGTGTTCCGAAGTAATCCGAAGCGCACTAAACGCGGTGAATGAATTAATCGGTCGCGCTATGATTGTCGTATCATAAATGTGGCACGCGCGCCACGCCCACGTTACCATTCCAAACTTATTCATCTATTCCGTGCATAAAACCCACCCTGTTCCTTCAGTTGCCCTTATAGTCCGGGGCCGCGGTATCTCGTAATAACATTCCCGATTATTACTACCCCCTACTTCGGCCCACAGCTGAGCAAAAGCTTTTTGGCTTTTTAACAATGGTCTCAATTCTGTTGTTAAATCAGATGCATCGACAAACACTCATAGCTCAGTTATGCTTTTGACATTTGACAATCTACTGAGGAATATCTCCACTGAAATTAAATAATAAGTTTTCTGTGCCTCTGAAACTAAGTCCGCACTCAACCTACTTATTCCCAATCTAGAAACAGCGTAGTTTTAGAATAGAATAGAATTTTATATATTTCAGGCAAATTGGCCCATACAAATAATATACAATGTATTACAATATATATAAATAAACTATTTTATACATCACTAAACCAAAACTTATACTATGTTTTATAGTTCATTCCTCTATTCTATATTATTAAGCCACTTTAAATGTAATGATTTAATGCAAAAGTTACATTCAACATCACCAATTCCAGTAAAAAAGTGGATACAAAAAAATAAATTGCAAGCCACTCAAATTCACAACATAAAAATTTAAGTTGATTCCAATAAAGTAACGCATGAATAAATGCTATATCGTACAAAAAATAACTGTTACCAACGAGTACGAGTATAAAATCACTGTGACAATGATCACTGTTACGTTGCTCCACCGTTCCATGTTCAAACAGTAATTAACAGGTACTGCATACATCTCTAGTTATGTTTGTGTCTATATTTTTGTTTTCTTGTTACGTAGATGTTTCTGTGCTATTATTTTATTGGTGAAATGGAAATGTGAAGTTAAAACTATTTTCTGGCCAATGCAATACAATAACATAATAACAATACAATGCAATGCAATGCATACTTTTTTAGACCATACACAATTATTGTCTGTTATTCAGTTCCACTTCTTCCTCTTCTTCGTGTCGATGTTAAATCATTGGTTTAATAGGGCCAATATATTCAGTTCCACTACGTCGTTAAAATACAGGATTAATTTTTATTTCCCAGTCGACGAGGCGTCGTGTTCCACAAGCGCTTCAAAGAAAGGTCAGCAACTATAATGGGCCCCGATAGGACCAATACATATTGGGGTTGCGGAACTTTTCTAATGAGTTCCCGCGGCCCAAGAGGATTTTTAGTCAATAAAAATCTACATTTTATCCCTCAATACTTGTAATATGCAAATACGAGTGCTCGTAACCTATATTCCCATATTTTCGGTCTAGATAGTATTGTATGATAAAGTAAATTCAAGTAGTTTTAAACTGGGTCATTATGTTAGAAATTACAGTGTACTGCAATTTCTGTGTCCCAGTGAATTTTGTGTTAGTGTAACTTTTGGTGATAACTGTCGTATTGTTTTTGGGGAGGAAATATTGCCATTATGTTGCTGTCGAAAATACCAAATAAAGGAGATTTTATTTTATTCATTTAGGACAAACCAGTTACAGATTATAGTGTTTTACCCACACTATTGTCTACAAAATGACATCTCTAGGTTACTTCTAGGTAAGCGTTCTTCTTCTTCGACCACATCATCACTTGCCATGAAGCGACATGGTGATCAAATGTGATCAATTAAAACTTTAATAATAATTATCACTAGTAGTAGGGTATGACCATCAATAATTATTTTATTATAAAAAATATACATTTCTCCTCAGTTGATTTCCCACCCTTAAAAAAGCCATACCTACTTTTCAACGTTAAAAATAAATTCCTTCAAATAAAAAATGTATATGTCTACTAAGTTTAAAACAAACCTGAGGGACCTCGAAACCTCGCAATTTTATCTCAGCAGTAATGAATTTTTAAATCTGACTTATACAAGACCGTTGTAAGATTACTGTTAGAATGAATACTGGCGCCCGACAGAGACCTTTACCTTGTATAATAAAAACGTATTTCTTCTGACCTTTGGGAGACGTATTAGTTTAACTTTTGTAAAGATAAAATGTTTATATAATCAATGAGAGACTGGTTGAGACAAAGCTCTAGAGCCTTGAACATCGGCGACTTATTGCAAGCCTATCGGTTTTCTATTGGTTAAATTTTGTGAAGTGTGCGTTGGAATTGCACAATTTAATTCTACTAAGCCATCGTTTCATCATCGGACTACAAGACGAACGGCGATGTATTATCTTTACATGGTGGACATCCCACCTATACGCACAAAACGTTTTGGAAATACTTTCATTGTGCTTACACTTAAGAAATGGAATTCCCTGCCTTATTCTGTGTTTCCTGATAGCTGTAACCTACGGGTATTTAAGTCAAGAGTGAATAGGTTACTTCCAGATAAGCGTGCTTCATTTGCGATCACATCATCGCTTACCATCAGGTGAGATGGAGGTCAAACGCGAGCCTGTAATACAATATGTTAACTAACAGAGGGCGTTCCCGTTAACCCGCAATAGTATAGCATCTATACATGCTAAAAAAAGATTACCATTCGAAACAAAATGTTTTTATTTTTGTTAATATTAAAATACTCACTAAAAATGTTAAATTGATACGTAAAATAAACACTCTGTACACGCGTACTTGAAGGACGGCAACGTCGCAATTTATTTATTAATAACGGGCCGCGTGTGCGGCGATCTAACTGATGTGCTTATACTATTGCGGGTTAACGGGAACGCCCTCTGTTAGTTAACGTACTGTATATTATAATAAAAACAGACATAAAGTGAGCGAGACTCTTTATAAACTTGCCCAGCCTTTTTCCTACTGGTTTCAACTCCCAATACAACCAGTATAATTCACGGAGGTACTACCTAGATATGTCCTCCATAACCCAGTAACTGATTACCACAGCACACCTTGGCAGTACTCATATTGTCAGATTATCTGGCTCCTGACACTACAAAACGAGTATAAATAAACCCGAGGCCATGTTCCGAGAGCCATGGAAACATCCATGGCTCTCGGAACGCGCCACCGTCGGGATCCCAAATAACGATGGGAGGGGTTCGCATCGGCGTCGGGGCGACGATGAAGTACCTGGGACTCGTCCTCGATAGCCAGTGGAACTTCGCGAAGCACTTCTGCTGTTTGGGCCTGAAACTGGAGAGGGCTGGAGCTGCCTTTAAGCGGCTCCTGCCCAATCTTATGGGGCCAAACGCTTCCTGCCGGAGGCTCTACGCGAGGGTCGTGCGGTCGATGGGTCCCGGTGTGGCCCTTTATGGGTCCCGGTGTGGGCGCCTACATTAAGGAGGCGCCAAGTCCGGGGTCTAACCAAACCCCAAAAGGTGATGGCCATCCGGATGATCCGGGGATACCCCACGGTCTCCGGCGAGACGGCGAACCTCCTTGCCGGATTGCCGCCATGGGACCTTGCGAGAGCCCTCGTGCTCCTGCACGAATAGCACGTGGAGGCGCGTCGTCAGGGCAAAAATCTGCTGATGGAGCTGATGCTGCTCACAGCGGATGGAGCTCCGGCGCGAGATCATGGCGGCATGGGAAGAGTGACCATCGCAACCTAGCGCTGAGCACGCCACAATAGTGGCGGTAAGTTCCCTCTTTGAGGTGTGGCTATCGAGGCTTCATGGCGTCCTCACCTTCCGCATGATGCAGGTGCTCACCGGACACGGTTGGTTCGGGGGTTACTTGTGTCGGATTCGGCGGGAGAATACGCTCGGGTGCCATCACTGTGAGGATCGCCCTGAGGACTTGGTGAAACACACTGTGGAGGTTTGCCTCACTTGGGCAGAGCTCCGACGTGTCCTTGTAGGGAAATAGGCGGTAACCTTTAGCGAAGAGGCATGGGAAGCAGTCACCTCTTTCTGCGAAGCAATTATGCAAGCGAAAGAGGTGGCGAGACGCGAGAGGTAGAGGCTTGTTACAAGGCCTTCACAGCCCTTGCGCCCCATCGGCCGCAGGAGACGCTCCGGGCATCGGAAGCCGCAGGGTGACTCCCAGCCAGCGTAGGCGTGCGCCTACGGGCTGCGAGCAATGAGTAGCTCGCCACCCGACTGAAACCAGGCCCGTGTAGACGGCGCCGAGTGTTCCACGAGTGCCGCAAAGAGTGTCAGCAAACTTGTCAGCGCCCACAAGGTGGCCGTTGCCTGCTCGGGTTGCAGAATTGTTCGAAAGAGTTATCGCGGCCTCGGAACACGAAGGGCATATGATGGAACACGGATGGGTTTTAGTCAGTAAAAGTCTGACACACCCTCCCGCTTCACCCAGATCGGGAGGCAGTTGTTGGTTTCATTAAAATAAAAGGTGTAAAGGACCCCAATTCCTTTCAATTAAAACCCAATTTGTCTGAATTATTTTTAATATTTGCTTCTCATCCATATTTTCAAAATGGACGAACCATCTAAGCATTCTCTTTTAAATTTCAGCCAGTAAAGTGTTAAAACTACATAGTTTCTCAAAAACATACACATTTTAACAGCAATTTTTAAACCTATGCAGTCTCTAATATAACAACGTGATTTACTTTCAAAAGGAATGTAAAAAATAGCGTTGAGTCGTACGAAAGCTGGCTTGAACGCACCTTACTGCTCTAATAATACTTTTAACAATATTGACATCTTCACCGCGCATAATGGAAAGTTTCGAAAAAAAGCTCATATTTAATCGATTTAAACGATAATTTTATAAATTAATTAATCGTAATCAGCCTACTTAGGTACATCATTTAGAATAGAATATTTACAGCATCAAGATAATGACAAAAATTGCGCTGAGCATAATATATCGCACCATTAGAATTGAAGTGGCTTAATTCAAAATTTTAAGAAAACTACTTTTATACACAGAACGACTTATAAACATGTATTTAAGTCATTCTGTGTGTAAAAGTAATTTTCTTAAAATTTCGAATTAAGCTTTCAATTCTAAAGGTGCGATATGTTAAAAATATTTTTATATATTTTTTTTAGTAGAAGACTACTATATTGAGGCTCAGCACGGGACTATAATTAAAAAGATAAAACTAATTTATACGAGGGTAAGTAATCTTTAGATAAGAATTTTCGCACAATCCTAATTATATCTTTCTTAAGCTATGCTAACATCTCGTCATGTTTAGTTTGCAACGTAGCCAAGTAATAACGCTGTCGGTCTTAGTAAATATAAACCAAGTTTAGTATTACTAACCACAAGTTAGATGTTGGGCATAAAGTCAAACATGAACTTTTTATTTTACGCCTGAAAATTCCCTCTTTCTTTTTTATAGCTTCTGTTTGGTCGTATTTGCTAAGAAATACTTCTTTTATAAGGTATTCCTAACAATTGAAATTTGAAGTTGTAAGTTAAACATTTCTTTAATGCAAAAACCAAGTATTTGACGCCACAAGTTAGGAAGATGAATAAGTATGAATTTTAAAATTTAAATTGGATAAGATATGCAAAATTTTGATTTAAACTAAGCTAGTTGGGGCTGACTCACACAACGCAGTCCGATTTTGCAATTTAAATAGTTTTAAGTTGTGCTTTTGACACCGGTTCATAAAACGAACGTGGATTATTGTAACATTGTTAGCGTATACATTGTCTGTGGTTAGTGTTCTTATTTCTTACTAAGCCCAATGACAGTCTTTTTGTACTTTCAAGTTGTCTTCTTTGGTACAAAGTTGCGCGTTTTCTTGTTTTGTTTTGCAAACTTTTTACAAGTTTTATATGTACCTATGTTGCTCTTATGGTGCGATGTCCATTTTCGTAAGAAATAAACAGCTACAGTCAACATTTCTTGCCTTTTTAACCGATTCCTAAAAAAGGAGGAGGTTCTCAATTCGGATGTTTTTTTTTATGTTTGTCGAGGCATAACTCCGTCGCTTGCCAACCGATTTGAAAAATTATTTTTTTTGTTGGAAAGGATCTACTTTTCAAATGGTCCCATGAAAAATTTATCGAAATCGGACGAGTCGTTTCTGAAAAATCAACAAAAGTCTAAAAAAAATCTACATCGACGATCTTTTCGTTTACTCTGCATTGCGTTTTTTGTTCGCGCATAACTCCGTGATTTACGAACCGATTTGGAAAGTCTTTTTTTAACCAACTTCAAAAAAGGAGGAGGTTCTCAGTTTGTCTTGAACCCTTTTTATTTATTTTTTTTATGTATATTACCTCATATCCCAAAGACGGCTGGACCGATTTGGAAAATTCTTTTTTAGTTTGAAAGGGTATACTTTCTAGTTGGTCCCATTGTCACCACGTTAGGATCTGATGATGGAATCATGGAGAAATCGAGGGAACCTTGATATGGATGCGAAGCACTTTTTACTCGTCACAATGCATATGGTGAAGTAGAGCTAATGGTGAAATACCACAACTCTTCAAAAATCAACGGCTCTGCATTGGGAAAAGCAATATTTTGTAAAAGGTGATAAGTAGTTGACATTTTGGCTTTTGTAACTAAATTAATTACAAACTGATTCACTAAAAAGCGCGAAAATAAAAACTTTTTTGCAAAAAATAAAACCGACTTCCATATCAAAACACTACAAAGCCAAAAATAATTTTAATTTCGGAAGACGGTGTGAAAAAAAAGAAAATACAAAACCAATAACACCGACTACTTTTAAAAACAATATATTAATAAATAAATTAAAACAATTTCTAATCAATAAGTGTTATTATGATATAAATGAATATTTTAATGATAAATTAAATAAATAAAATATAGTATTGTAATAAATGTATAAAATAGTAAGTAGTTAAAGTAATATTTAATAGTAATATTTTCGTAAACAATATTTTTTTTGTAAAATGTGTATTGTTCCAATAAATTATCTGATCTTATCTTATCTAATACACATTCTATATAATTATAATAATTGTAATAGCCCTCTTCCTCTTTTTTAATTTGCTGTGCCCGACAGGGTCCACAATGATCTAAAACAATGTATATCTTGTATGTACCTACCACCTAAGTTCACATTGTGGAATGCAAATAATTGTATTGAGTATTGAGTATCTATCTGTTTATGTTTAAATCTTATGATGTCTCGATTAGATGAGCGTTAGTCCAGTAAACTGTGAAAGGAGGAGGGAAAACTAACATCGACTCGTCAATCGATCGTATTGCTATTTGTTTTGTTTTGTTAAATGATTTGATTAGTCGAATTCAGAGGTTGCTATATCTAGTTTAGAAGTTCTTGAAAGGGGATAATATTATCATGATTGTATTATTTAATTACCTATGTATTGTCTTGTATTTATATATAATATATATATATATATGTATGTATATATATATATATATATAAATTTAAAATAAATATAAATACCTATATATATATATATATAGGTATTTATATTTATTTTAATTTTTTTTTCTCTGTGTTACGAGTATATGTAGTAAGTACACTAATTTAGCCCTCCCCACTTTAATTAGAGATTTTAAAGTCCTTCCAAAGGTTGTCCGGAAGATATCGCTTTCAGTGATAAGACCGCCATTGTGACCATAGAATAAGCAACAAATATTTTTAAACAGGTGTGTTTAAATTTTGGTGTACAATAAAGTATATTCTATCTATCTATTATGTGACTGCTAGATATTATAATAACAGAAACTTATTATAATAACAGAATTGATTAATTAAAACTAATTAATTAAAACTCGGGATATAAAACAAAAGTAATTGTGCACGCGTGTGTATGTGTGTGTATGTGTGTGTGTGCTTGTGTGTGTGTGTGTGTGTTACTCCCTGACTATGTTACCTTAGAGTGTAATATAGACTCAGTTTCATCGTAGTTTTTAGTTGTTAACCATTGCATTAGTGTCTTTTTACAGTCACGGAATGTCAGCGGATAGATGTTAAGCTCTTTGTTTAAAACATTGTACATGTGGGCTGATTGCTTAGTGTACTGCTTGGTAGCAAATGTAGTTTTGACTGGAGTTTCTGGAGCTACTTTATACATTCGCCTTTTTTGAGCAATCGACCGGACAAAGGGAAGGTTTTTGTGTTTGGTCAGAACCGTTTGAAGTATGTACAACTTCCTAACCGACAAAAGATTTGAGCTTGAGTACAGGCTTTCAGTGGGGAATCTACGTGGTTTAAAAAACATGACTTTTAGCAGCGCCCTCTGTGCCCTCTCTAGCTCTAGAAATTTTGTTTTAGTTGCACCTCCCCATATTGGTAGACAGTACGTCAGTATAGATTGACCCAGCGAGACATAAATTTGTTGCATTAGAGTCTTTGTAGCCACGTACCGTAATGATTTGAAAGTCCATATTAATTTCCTAACTCTGTTCATAATAAGTTCCAGGTGCAAATGCCATGATAGTCGTTGGTCTACTAAAACCCCAAGGTACTTAGTGCTACTAACTTGCGCAATTTTCAGACAAGAACATTTGGCGTTTGATGAGTTACCGCAGGTGTGGATTTTAATTTGGAGATCTTGTAATGGCTGAGAGCGGTTAGATATGGAGAAACAGATGTAATTAGTCTTCGAAACATTTAAGGTCAAAAGATTGCGGTCTAGCCAAGAGGCTATCTTCAACAGGCCAAGTCCTGCAGTCCGGCCGACGCTGTCCCATGTTTTTTCCGAAAATACTATTGCTGTATCATCAGCATAGGAGAATATATGAGCACGTTGAATACTCATGTTGCATAAACTGTTTATGTAAATGAGGAAAAGCGTCGGCCCAAGTACACTACCTTGTCCTACCCCATATGTGACGGTTTCAACAGAACTAACTACTTGTCCTATCTTAACTACATAGCTGCGTTCATTAAGATATTCCCTGAATAGTTTCAGAGGTACTCCTCTCACACCAATGTCTTCTAGTCTGTGTAGAAGTGTGGGGACAGAGACTGTGTCAAAGGCCTTTTTGATGTCCAGGAAAACTGCTAGGCATTTACTTCCACTGTCAACTTCTTTGGTGACCATTGATGTAAGAGCCAGAACTGCGTTTTCCGTAGACATTCCCTGTCTAAAGCCAAATTGCGAGGAAGAGATTATTTTGTTTTTATTTAAATATTTAATCAGCCTGTGGTTTAATATTCTTTCAACTATCTTAGACAAGGAAGGAAGGACAGATATCGGCCTGTAGTTAGACGGGTCAGCTCTGTCCCCACCCTTATACACAGGCGTTATTACAGCATGTTTCAAGGCAGTAGGAAAGGTACCCTGTTCAAAACAAAGATTGACAAGATGTGAGATAATTGGCGAAACAATTAAATGAGCAGCTTTTAAAAAGCATATAGGGATTCGGTCCCATCCAGCTGCGCTATCAGATTTGAGGCTCCTAATAACGTCTGAAACTTCCTCAGGGTCTGAATTAATTAGTGCAAAGGACGAGACCGGCCGGCCGGCCGGATTCGAGTTTTTTGGAGATATGACAGAGTCGTCGATGGCTTTTGCTGCAGTCTTTTTTAATATATCTTCGGCTAGTGTTTGACCTATAGTGGAGAAGTATTTGTTTATTTTGTTAACGGACTCCTTAGGAGATGTGGTAATAACAGTTCCTTCAATAACCCTTTACGTACCGGGGCCACGGTAATGGGATAAGTCCCACGACCCCGGCAGGCTTCGGCCCTCTGCAGAAGGGGGGCTAGTCATGTTGCTGACGCTCTTTGAGGCGCGCGTGGAACACAACGCGCCGTCGACCCGGGCATGGTCCATGGTCGGACAGCGAGTTGCCCTTTACTCGCTGTCCGCATGCCCGCGCCTATGGTGGCCGGAGATCGTCGGCCGACGTCCGACGCCGTGGGCGTCTACCACTGCGGCTGGGCTGGAGGGAGGACGCCATCCTCTCCCTTACGCGGCCCGCCTCCTCCTTCCCACTCCCTCTCGCCCCGCAGCATGGCCTCGACCAATGCCGGGCGCGAGAGGTCTCCGCCTATCGCCACCGTGAGGACACGTCGGTGCTCTGCCCAAGTTGGGCACTCCTGCACCGTGTGCTCGACTGTATCCTCAGGGCGACCCTCGCAGTGGTGACACCCAGGCGTCTCTTCCTTTCCCATCAGACACAGGTACCTCCCGAAACTTCCGTGTCCGGTGAGGACCTGCGTCATGCGGTAGGTCAGGACGCCGTGACGCCGATCTAGCCACTCCTCAAAGAGGGGTCTTACCGCCGCAATTGCGGCGTGCCCGATACTATATATGCTATCTTTGAAAGTTACTGTACTGTAGTGTTATGAACAAAATAAGGCCGTTGCGGGTCGCCACACGGTGGGCTGAAAATCGGCTTTCATAGACTTAGGCATTTTATTTTGCAAGTGCGAGTTTTTTTGCCGGATATCACTTCTATTAGTTATAACAATATACAAAAATGACACCAGAATTGATTCTGCACAGAAACGAAGGAATTATAATTTTTTTACGAAAATTTTGTATGGAGCTAGTATGAAAAATCGAAATATCTCTAAAACAGCAGCGATAACCGTAATATCCTTATAGGGGGTTATAGTACTAATTATTTATGATTTTTTGACATACGTTACATAATGGTTGTAGATGCCTTTTTTTTTTAAAAAATCGTCAAAATATTTTTATTTATTTTTACATATTTAAACGTTCCTTTTAGTGTTTAAGTTGAAGAATTCAGAGCTTTAACAACTCTTATCATAAAATAGCATCACCCCTATAGACCTGAAGGACTAGACAGAGGTGTGTAGTGTCTTGTTGATCTTGTAAGATTTCCAACAATACCAAATAGTTGAATATCAGTGTCAAAGTGCCCATGCTGTCGCTTCTTTTTGAAAGATAGGGGAATGAAATTGTTAATTGATCATACCTAAAAGTATGATTACAACATAACCGGACACATAATAATAATAATATCCTTATAGGGGATTATAGTACTAACATCATTTATTTTAACATATGAAACTGTTCAAAACGATCCATGAACTGTGTCAAAGTTAAGAACATCGTTAGGAAGCATGCTTTTTCCCCAAATATTAAGAATATGTGAAAAAAAAAAGACTGTATATAAACTTTTTATTGATAGGTAATTTAAATAAAACTGAAGTAACAAAAATAATATCTAATAAATTCAATTATACAAAATACATATTTGAAACTATAATTTATGAAATTATTAACTAAACATATTGGTACAATAAACTAACATAAATAACAAAAGAACATAAAGAAAAATAATTAAATTTTACAAATTTTCTTTACAACTTTCGTTGTCGGACTCCAATTCCGAGTCAGAATCCAGATCGGATATACCTACAAACTCGAACTCAGTTTCCGGAAACTGTATTAGGTCGAGAGTTTCAGCAAAAAAGGTTGTCTTCCTTTTGGCATCTAACTTCGGCCTTTGTGCACTTAGAAAAGGATCCGAAGAAACAACAAGCATATTTAGGATATCTTGATTAGAATCTTGCCTGCTTCTTTTCCGCGAATGATGTTCCCGGAACCTCCTAAAATCTTTGTTTCGAGACTCTGAGGCTTCTTCCGAGAGAGTCCCAATCGGGACAATATCATTTTTTTCGATTATGTCAGCTCCGTGTATTAATAGTTTATGTACGGTTGATGACATGTAGTACCAGTCGTATAATTCCACGTACTTTTCTGCTGTTTTGCGAGCAAAATCTTTAAATTTGATGACATCGATCTTCTCACCAGATGTTATTGCTTGCAAAATAACAGCAAATCTTTTTATCAGGTTTTGATCCAACCCAGTAATAGCTGCAGTTTTATTGGGAAACTCGAAAAACTTCCTTGCGGTATTCCCGTCATTGGTAGTTCCCGAGCCTTGTTTTACTATATCAATTAACAGATTGAGCTCCTCTTTAAATTTATTTTGAATGTTTTTTTTTCTGTTTTGTAACATATCTTTATGCTCATTACTTCTTGCTGCCCACTGTTTGAAGTCAAGTCTGTACGCAATGTGTAACAGACATTCCATGCAATTTATACGGGCATGTAGGGATGATAGGCCAAATTCATATATGTCAGAACACACAGTTTTTGATGTTACAGCATCTAAGTGGTTCATTTCTGTTGGTTTTGCTAAGCACAGGTAGCATGATGCATTTGATCTAGCTTCAGAAAGGTACGTGCAGACTTTTGCGTCGATCATTGTCATCATTAGTTTATGAGTCACCCTGTTACTATTAATGCACTCTGTGGGGTTAAGGGCCTCAATTTCCTCATCCATTTTTCTTTTGTTATCAATGACAACTGCATGGCTTTCTTTTACAAAAGTGAACTGAACCGGACGACAATAAAAAGTTGAGCATGGTTTCGGGTTTGTCCATATAGTATTATCTCCATCTGTCAGTTTCAGTGGCACCAAGGAGGTCATGAAAATGCTTGAATCATCATACTCGCCGTCCATTTTCTGCTTGTATCGGCTTTGATTGGAAGCACCATCAAATCCCCACTTCGATATCAGCTTTAACTGCTTATTTTCCACATTATCAGAAAGACTTTGAAGAATCCGCTTCACCGTGATGTCAAGTAAAGCTTGAAGTGTAATTCTAGCTGATGAATCCGTAACTGATACTGATTGATTAGGAGGGTAGCATGCAAGCTTAGTTTGTTGCAGTTTATAGTAGGATGGGTAAATATCCTTAGCACCTTCCCGAATGGCAGTCTCTCGCAACGTAATATATTGCCACTTTGAAAGCTTAAGTGAAAGAAGCAATCCAAGTGCTTTCTCTGGTGTAAATATTACTGTTTTCTTAATGCTTTCCTTGATTTTAACGGCAGCTTCTGGATTTTTGATCATATAATTGATTACAGATGCGATATCTTCATAACCTTCTTCTTTTAAACGTGCTGCAGCTGCATATGCCAATTCACAGGAATCCTCGCCTATGTGCTCACTAGATCTTCTCTTTTTCTGTTTGCTTCCCAGATCTTTGAATGGTTTTCGGGACCTTTTTGTCATTGTTCCAACAGTCGATGATGTCGAAGGTTCTGGAGAGACTGAGCGTGCTCTTGGTATCTCATCAACAGTTGGTTCTTGATTTATTAAAGTTTGCACGCAACTCGGCCAATCAATATTTGCTTGCAACCACTCTCCGTACGTATTTCTAAACTTATCAAAGAATCGTTTAGATTTCTGCCACCTGTTTAAAGCAGCTCGCGTGAATCTCCGGCAAAATTCTTTGAGAGTTACTTGATCTTCGGCAGAAAGGCAATCGCCTATGCGGGACACAATTGCACTAAACAATACTTCATGATTAAATGAAGGACACTCACTTTTTAGAAGAACAAACAAATCTAAGTTAGTGATTAAACTTTCCATTCTAAGATTTTGTAGTCGCAAAGCAAATAGTTTTAGTGTTAGCAGTTACACGGTTGTGAACAATCTAAATTATGGAACAAAATTATAGCCCTTTTATTGTATAAAGTCAATAATTAGTTAACTACCCTCATTAAAGTTATAAAAGATATGATAATAAAAATTTATAATCGTCAAGAACATTTCGTAGAACTCATAGTAGAACTAATCAACATTAGCAAATCACATTAGCTCACTAATTATAAAAAGGTGAATGCAGTTCTTAGTTGGTATTGTTGCGAGATATTTCAAATCATTTAATCACTTAATAGGCTCATTAGAATCAGAAGACTACAACCATCATTCTAATTACTTAATTACTTGTCATCAGACTCATTAGATGACTACACAATATGTTATTTTGTATTTTGAACGTATGCAAGGTTTTAAAATTCCTTTTGTGTCGATATTATTATGTGTCCGGTTATGTTGTAATCATACTTTTAGGGTATGATCAATTAACAATTTCATTCCCCTATCTTTCTAAAAGAAGCGACAGCATGGGCACTTTGACACTGATATTCAACTATTTGGTATTGTTGGAAATCTTACAAGATTAACAAGATACTACACACCTCTGTCTAGTCCTTCAGGTCTATAGGGGTGATGCTATTTTATGTTAAGAGTTGTTAAAGCTCTGAATTCTTCAACTTAAACACTAAAAGGAACGTTTAATATGTAAAAATAAATAAAAATATTTTGACGATTTTTTTAAAAAAAAAGGCATCTACAACCATTATGTAACGTATGTCAAAAAATCATAAATAATTAGTACTAAAACCTCCTATAAGGATATTACGGTTATCGCTGCCGTTTCAGAGATATTTCGATTTTTCATACTAGCTCCATACAACATTTTCGTAAAAAAATTATAATTCCTTCGTTTTTGTGCAGAATCAATTCTGGTGTCATTTTTGTATATTGTTATAACAAATAGAAGTGATATCCGGCACAAAAACTGGCACTTGCAAAATAAAATGCCTAAGTCTATGAAAGCCGTTTTTCAGCCCACCGTGCGCCAGGAAGATCTTTATTAATATCACAATTTATACTTAATTACCTACCTAGCACTTCGCTCGCAACTATACCCGCGTATATTTCGAAATAATATCTAGCAGTCACATAATAGATAGATAGAATATACTTTATTGTACACCAAAATTTAAACAGGTGTGTTTAAATTTCGAAATATACGCGGGTATAGTTGCGAGCGAAGTGCTAGGTAGGTAATTAAGTATAAATTGTGATATTAATAAAGATCTTCCTGGCGACCCGCAACGGCCTTATTTTGTTCATAACACTACAGTACAGTAACTTTCAAAGATAGCATATATAGTATCGGGCACGCCGCAATTGCGGCGGTAAGACCCCTCTTTGAGGAGTGGCTAGATCGGCGTCACGGCGTCCTGACCTACCGCATGACGCAGGTCCTCACCGGACACGGAAGTTTCGGGAGGTACCTGTGTCTGATGGGAAAGGAAGAGACGCCTGGGTGTCACCACTGCGAGGGTCGCCCTGAGGACACAGTCGAGCACACGGTGCAGGAGTGCCCAACTTGGGCAGAGCACCGACGTGTCCTCACGGTGGCGATAGGCGGAGACCTCTCGCGCCCGGCATTGGTCGAGGCCATGCTGCGGGGCGAGAGGGAGTGGGAAGGAGGAGGCGGGCCGCGTAAGGGAGAGGATGGCGTCCTCCCTCCAGCCCAGCCGCAGTGGTAGACGCCCACGGCGTCGGACGTCGGCCGACGATCTCCGGCCACCATAGGCGCGGGCATGCGGACAGCGAGTAAAGGGCAACTCGCTGTCCGACCATGGACCATGCCCGGGTCGACGGCGCGTTGTGTTCCACGCGCGCCTCAAAGAGCGTCAGCAACATGACTAGCCCCCCCCCCTGCAGAGGGCCGAAGCCTGCCGGGGTCGTGGGACTTATCCCATTACCGTGGCCCCGGTACGTAAAGGGTTATTGAAGGAACTGTTATTACCACATCTCCTAAGGAGTCCGTTAACAAAATAAACAAATACTTCTCCACTATAGGTCAAACACTAGCCGAAGATATATTAAAAAAGACTGCAGCAAAAGCCATCGACGACTCTGTCATATCTCCAAAAAACTCGAATCCGGCCGGCCGGCCGGTCTCGTCCTTTGCACTAATTAATTCAGACCCTGAGGAAGTTTCAGACGTTATTAGGAGCCTCAAATCTGATAGCGCAGCTGGATGGGACCGAATCCCTATATGCTTTTTAAAAGCTGCTCATTTAATTGTTTCGCCAATTATCTCACATCTTGTCAATCTTTGTTTTGAACAGGGTACCTTTCCTACTGCCTTGAAACATGCTGTAATAACGCCTGTGTATAAGGGTGGGGACAGAGCTGACCCGTCTAACTACAGGCCGATATCTGTCCTTCCTTCCTTGTCTAAGATAGTTGAAAGAATATTAAACCACAGGCTGATTAAATATTTAAATAAAAACAAAATAATCTCTTCCTCGCAATTTGGCTTTAGACAGGGAATGTCTACGGAAAACGCAGTTCTGGCTCTTACATCAATGGGCACCAAAGAAGTTGACAGTGGAAGTAAATGCCTAGCAGTTTTCCTGGACATCAAAAAGGCCTTTGACACAGTCTCTGTCCCCACACTTCTACACAGACTAGAAGACATTGGTGTGAGAGGAGTACCTCTGAAACTATTCAGGGAATATCTTAATGAACGCAGCTATGTAGTTAAGATAGGACAAGTAGTTAGTTCTGTTGAAACCGTCACATATGGGGTAGGACAAGGTAGTGTACTTGGGCCGACGCTTTTCCTCATTTACATAAACAGTTTATGCAACATGAGTATTCAACGTGCTCATATATTCTCCTATGCTGATGATACAGCAATAGTATTTTCGGAAAAAACATGGGACAGCGTCGGCCGGACTGCAGGACTTGGCCTGTTGAGGATAGCCTCTTGGCTAGACCGCAATCTTTTGACCTTAAATGTTTCGAAGACTAATTATATCTGTTTCTCCATATCTAACCGCTCTCAGCCATTACAAGATCTCCAAATTAAAATCCACACCTGCGGTAACTCATCAAACGCCAAATGTTCTTGTCTGAAAATTGCGCAAGTTAGTAGCACTAAGTACCTTGGGGTTTTAGTAGACCAACGACTATCATGGCATTTGCACCTGGAACTTATTATGAACAGAGTTAGGAAATTAATATGGACTTTCAAATCATTACGGTACGTGGCTACAAAGACTCTAATGCAACAAATTTATGTCTCGCTGGGTCAATCTATACTGACGTACTGTCTACCAATATGGGGAGGTGCAACTAAAACAAAATTTCTAGAGCTAGAGAGGGCACAGAGAGCGCTGCTAAAAGTCATGTTTTTTAAACCACGTAGATTCCCCACTGAAAGCCTGTACTCAAGCTCAAATCTTTTGTCGGTTAGGAAGTTGTACATACTTCACACGGTTCTGACCAAACACAAAAACCTTCCCTTTGTCCGGTCGATTGCTCAAAAAAGGCGAATGTATAAAGTAGCTCCAGAAACTCCAGTCAAAACTACATTTGCTACCAAGCAGTACACTAAGCAATCAGCCCACATGTACAATGTTTTAAACAAAGAGCTTAACATCTATCCGCTGACATTCCGTGACTGTAAAAAGACACTCATGCAATGGTTAACAACTAAAAACTACGATGAAACTGAGTCTATATTACACTCTAAGGTAACATAGTCAGGGAGTAACACACACACACACACACAAGCACACACACACATACACACACATACACACGCGTGCACAATTACTTTTGTTTTATATCCCGAGTTTTAATTAATTAGTTTTAATTAATCAATTCTGTTATTATAATAAGTTTCATTTTCTCTTTGGTTTATATGTATTTAGTTTAGTTTACATATATTTTTATTTAATTTTATTTTCCCTTGTGGTTCAGTTTACTGTTTACTTTTCGAATCAAAATATTGTCAACGATCACTGGAAGAGCGGAACTACCTATCACAAGCCAATTATGGCTTAAAAGGTTTTTTCCTAACATGGATATTGTATAATTCATAGTTTGATGAAATAAATTTTACTTTACTTACTTTACTTTACTTTAGGAACACCGTGGATTTTAGTCAGTAAGAGTCTGACAGTCCCTCCCACCCTGCCCGGGGTGGGAGGACTTATTTGATAATTTTAACACGACAAAAAAAAAAGCATATACCCCTCAGGTCACGGCAGGCCGCCGGCGGCCAGCTTAAGTTGACCTCTAAAATTATTTTTCCTTTTTTCGATTTTAGAGGTCAACTTAAGCTGGTTTTTGTGGCCGCCGGCGGCCTTCCGTGATTCGAAGAGTATAGTATAGTAGCATAGCAATGAATAGTAAAAAGCGCCCAACAAAAATAACATAAAAACATGTTTTTTTTAATCAATCCCACTCAATATCTCAACAATAGATGTCACTGTACTCAATAAAAACAACCCGACCTCCACACCAGCAGATGGCGTTGTTCTAAAACTAAAAAAAATAAACCGTAGCACGCGTGAGTTAGGACGCAAACTACAAGAAACTAGAACGAGAGGTCTCGCCCAGTCCCAGCGGGAGTTTGACTGTGAATTTTATAATTTCACTTTGTAATTTGTTGAAATGTATCTTTCAAGTTACCGCGAAGATATCGTGTAAGATGTCTGGGATGAATAACTGGAGATGGAAACGTTTTTCGAGGAGTTTTGGCCTCTATTCAGGCGAGAAATCTTGTTAGGGTTGGGTTTGTGTTTGCATCTTTTGGAAATGTTGCAATGCGTCTTGCTTCTTACTTGGTTATTGACTCGGATTGTATTATACAGCATGCAGTTTTTTTAGCTGTTAATAGGCTCGCATTTTTCTACCATCTCACCTGATGATAAGCGATGATGTGGTAGAAGATGAACCGTACTTATCTAGCTATAGCATAGAAACCTATTGATTTAAAATTCTCTTGGTTGTAACTAAGCTAAATATAAAGATTCGTCGGTGGATGGTAGAGTATTTGAAGCAGGTGGTCTGTCGTATAGTCTGAAATTCTGACAGCCAATCTTAGCTTGGAGTACCAAGCTAAGATTGACAGTCAGAATTTCAGTCTAGCCTAGCATATTATTCAGTTTCTCCGTAAAATATTAGTATGCACTTGCATCCAGTAAGACTAGGGTTGCCACCCGTACTTTATAATAAAGTATTGTACGTTATTTCAGGTAATTGTACTCTATACTTTATGAGAACAATAAAGTACACGAAAATACTTTATTTCGCATGATTTGATTTCTTTGGGATTTTGAAAAGTTTAGTCGTAATAAACAAAGCGTCTCTGAATTTGATAAAAAAATGAATTACTTACTTTAATTTAAATATAGACTGTAAAGATGCTGTGCAATTGTTTAGTAGAGATACTAATTTGATACAAACTGGAAAAAGTAATAAAAAATATGTTTTTAAACATAACTAGCTGCCCACCCCGGCTTCGCCCGGGTGCAATTTTTCTTTCGGTATCATACAGTTTTCTTTCCAAACCCTATCCAAACAATTACGAACACAAAAAAAAATAGTTAAATAAATGCAGCTGTTCTGAACGAATGCGCTTACGTACGTATACATTCGGCAATTAAAGGAGCAGGGAATGACTCCATAGATTCCTGGGCCCAAGTGTTAACTGAATCAAACTAGCCTTATTTGTAAGAGGATATAATAACAAGGCCTCACTGAAAATTTGGTGAAATTTGGCTATCCAGCAACCAAGTTATATGAATTATAGTAAAGGTGAGGTTATGTCAGTGTCACATTGTAGTTTTTAACCGACTTAAAAAAAAGGAGGTTTACAATTCGTCTTGTACTTTTTTTTTATGTATGTTACCTCATAACTCGGAGACGGCTGGACCGATTTGAAAAATTCTTTTTGCGTTTGAATGGGTATAGTTTCTAGTTGGTTCCATTGCTACGAAATCAGGATCTGATGATGGGATCTTGGAGAAATCGAGGGAACTCTTCAAATATTATAGGCACACCTATAGCGTTTTGGGTATTTCTTATAGTACCTTGTACAGTTGCTCTTGAAAAGTACCATTTGAGGAAGTGGAACTGATGATGAAGACCCCAGATGGCCACCGAAACTACTCAATAATAAGTATTTCGTTTATTGCGATTAGATTACATAAATATGGATATTAAGCACTTTATGCTCGTCACAATGCATATGGCGAAGTAGAGCTGATGGTGATGTACCAGGAGAACTCCTCAAAAATTAACGGCTCTGCACCGGGAAAAGCAATATTTTGTTAAAGGTGATAAGTAGTTGACATTTTGGCTTTTGTAACTAGATAAATTACAAACCGACCCACTAAAAAGAGTGAAAAAAAACTTTTTAGCAAAAAATAGAACCGACTTCCATATAAAAACACTACAAAGGCAAAAATAACTTTAATTTCGGAAGGCGGTGTCTTTAGTTTTGTATATATTTTCGTTTTTGACACCGCCTTCCGAAATTAAAGTTATTTTTGCCTTTGTAGTGTTTTTATATGGAAGTTGGTTCTATTTTTTGCTAAAAAGATTTTTTTAATGTTATTTACGAAATAATTTGAATGGCTCCGGTTGTGTAATAGTTTGATGCATGGAGCGTGTGACGTGTCAAAGATCTGACACGTGTGGCTCTCCCGTGCCCTGGACAGACGCTACAGTTGAAGACAAGTTTCTACAACCCTGTATCCTGTAACCTAGAAGTAGTAGACCAACCTTTTAAAAACTTAAAAAGGGAGAAGAGGAAGTAAAATAAAACACAAATATATGTATAAAACATGTATTATTCATCTTCAATAATTATGAGAATATCGTCTAAAAATCGTGCAGAAGGTACGATATTTTCTTGGTATCTTGCCCAACTGAGTTACCATATAATGCACATTACATGGGTACAGCAGCCTACAGTCCTTCTACGTACAATACAATTACAATAATATGATAATATTGAATTAATTTACAATTGTTGGTTCAGGGTGCTGCCACCCTGGTTCGACAATTGGGGCACCTGGTGAACGTAGTTGCACTGAGGATTCATGTACATCATCATTACCTTGATTTTGTTCTGGTTGAATGGAAACATTCGCAGGTTCATGTAGACTGTTGTCATGATTTCCATCCAATTGTCCAACAAAAACCCAACTGATGTTTGGGCTGGCGGCGGTGGGTTACTCTGCGAGGAAGTTGAGGGACCTGTTCTCATATGAACAGCAGCTCTATCTGCTAATATCCAACAGGAGTGGCATATACGACCCGCCTCGCCCATCTATACAAAAATTTTAATCCACAATTATACTATAAAATAGTAATATTGTATGTACTAATCAGATCAGATAAATACTATTTTTGTTTATTCATATTCTATAATGCATATACAATAATAATAACAACGTTGACATTGGAATTTCGTGCAAATGCGAGCTTAACTCAGACCTGAATTTTCTAACAGGAAACCTTAGAACCATAGAGAGATTTGATTTCATACATTAATATGATAATATAGTGAAAATCATTATATTTATTGTAATAATAATGTGAAATTAAATGTATTTGCAATAATAAAAATAATAGTAATCTATTTTTATAACTGTTCCATATAATACTTTAGATTATTTTTTTAGTTCTTTAAGGCTTTTATTTTTATTTAGTGTATATAATGATAGTTAAGTGATATTTTTTTAATGTGTAAAGTGCTAGTTCAAAATCATGTTAGTTTTGCAAATAAATCTTTTATTATTCTAATACAGCTTGAGTAAAGTGAGATATATCGATGCTTTCCGCTACAAAGGGCGTAACTCCAAAACCCATAGTTTTGGCTATGAGCAAAAGAGTAAACAAAAAAAAAACTTTCTCAAATATCTCTTTCATTTTTATACTTATAAAATTGAGTCCTAGGATGAAAGTTCTTAAATTTTGGCTGTCTTTTGCCTCATTTAATTACAGTTATGTACGATAGTTATTAACGAAGTTAGCATGGAGTTACACCCCTGGAAACGAAAAAAAAATGTATGTACACCCCTTAATTAAACGACTTGATAACAAACGTCTGCGGTAAAAACCAGTTAGGCACATACAAGGGTAATTTACGTAGTTATAAAGACCATGTTTTTTCGCATAATATGTAGATACAAGTAGTAGTGATTTGCCGGTTCTGGCGCACCAATCCCGTGGCTCACCGGTTCTGGCGCACCACCGCTTCTGGCGCAATCGCGGTCCAGGGCGTTTCAAACCTAAAAAAAAAAAAAAAAAAAAAAAAAAAAAAAAAAAAGGTTTTGGGGTCCGCTGATCACGTTTCTGCAATCCGTTTTCGCGTAAGATGCATGGTTCCGGAGATACAGAAATCAATTAACAACAATCTGTTTCATTTCCGGTGACCCGAAACCCTCATTATCGACTTTCATTGTTCGCCTTTTCTTATCTATTGTCCGTGCGTCCGGCCGCTCACCCTCATTAGGATTGCATTGACGTATGCATGTATTACTCATTGTTACTGCTACTGCTATTGTATACTTTTATTGTTCATAAACCATTGCTTACTTTGCTATTCGGGGTCATCAAAACGGAGTCAATAAAACACATGCGTCATTAACAAATTTTATTTTTATCTACAAAATATGAGCGGAACATCTCATCCACTAAAATATCGTTGTACAGTGTGTTCCCTGTAAATATGTTTGTAAAACTATGCATTGAACATCCCTGAAACTTATATAGCAAATACATTAAGCAATATTCACCACAAACTGAAGTCCAATCATTCTGAGTCCTATCAATACTCCAGCCCCATCTTTTACAATTCCTTTTCAAAAACTCGAGATGATATCGCGCAGGTGTTCGCCCATAAGAATCAAAATATTGACCGATGCCATTCGTATCGATATGTACAGCTACCCAGTGTGAACCTGGCTTATCATCCGCATCCAAATTGCATATTATATACGTTGGTGCATGGGTATACATAGGGAGTCTATTAGCAGCATAAACATTATTTTCTAGACTGGGATGAATCTTTTTCAGATGTTTTTGTACTTCTAGTGTATCCATGATATAGCATATTATTACACTACCAATCTATTCAATGGTTGTCATAGGAATGTTCAATTATAGTGATTTGTAAATATTAAATCGCATTATTTTGTAGCACTCACAAAACAGGTTGATGCCAGCAATGTGAGATAAGTTTGTTGACTCATAGAGTTACTATCAGTTTCCGGAGGAACGTGAGATAATTTTGGTGATTCATAGAGTTACAATCAGTTTCGTCGTATTTAGGAATTTGTTTTAGATAAGAATGGTGCTATATAAGATCCTACCATTGCAGTCATGCAGTCAGTCTATGGTCGTTTGACCGCAGTGGATTGTATACGTCTACCAATACTACGTTTGTGTTACTTCAACGCATCAATGGCCATGGAGGTAAGTGTTTATTCTATTGACAAACTTACTTGTATTCTTGTTGTTGTTTCCTAACGTGTGTGATTAAGTGTAAACAAATTGATATTAACATGATAACTGTCTTGTTGCAGAAATCATTCAACTTCGATGAAAATACCTATAAACAGTATTACTACTCACCGCTCTCCCCTCAACATGAAGAAGAGAACGATGACATCGTTATTAATAACACATGTGATGGTGGAAAAAGGAAATCACAACCGATTGATCATTTTTTTGAAGTGGCACCAAAAATAAAAAAGAAGAAACTGTTATCGTCAACCGTGGCACGAGCCGCTAGAGATGGTGTATCATACATTTCTAGTAATTCTGACGACGGAGACCAAGCGACGCATCTCATTAAAATTGAAATGTACGATATGAAGAAGCTATGTAAGATTCCAACTACTGATCATTGGAAACACGCTACCACGAGGATTAAATATTATGTAAAGAATAATAAGGATAGCATCTACGACAGCACAAACGGGCTCGTATACAACATTACAAAGACAATAGCAGAAAGTGAAAAAGTTAAAAAATACTTTTTTAACAATGACACCCATTAGTTGATTAGTGAATGTGATTCTGTTTACTTAAATTACTTCTGTGTACTCATTAGATTCTACCTGACTTTCTAATCCTTTGCTAGACTCTATGTAATGAACATTATTTGAAATTGGGTATCGGTTTGTCTACCAACACTTAACTGTTACTTACTGTGCTACCTAATTTCTTCTTTGCTATAAAGATGGAAAACTTCAGTGAAGTGTGTACCAGTGCTTTCTTTTCCGCACCCATGGAAGAGAATATGGAACTATTCATCAACGAATTCGATCAGGAGCTGCCTAAAGTTTGTGATGAAATGGAGAAGTGTGAACTGTTTGATTCATCGTATGATGATGAGTTGTATAATCACTGTGCGATGGTTGAAACAGCGTTGATGTAAGTATTAGAAGTACAAACTCAATAAGAAAGATTATTGTTGTATTGTTTTATTTTAAGATTTGTCTAATAATTTTCTTGCTGTTTTGTTACAGTCAACCACAAGTTGGAAGAGGTATCAAACGAGGTATCACTACTGACGAAAATAAGGTTCCCAAGAAAGCAAAATTTGATGAAGGAGCTTCTACATCATCGACTGAAACAAATAACGTGGACAACAATAAGGTGGAATGTGACACATGTCATGTTTTTATTAATAAAAGGTATCTAAATAACCATTTAAAAAGCAATGTTCACAAAAATAATCTTTTAAAATCACATAATTCACTAGCAAATGTTACAGTGGTTGAAACCGCTTTTGGCAACCGAATTTTAACATATAGAATTAATAGTAAAACAATTCAATCGGGGCAATATTTTGAAACACCGGAATCGTTTTTAAATTCATTAAAAATTGATATCTTATTTTTAATCAATGAATGTATTCAACAACATACAATTTTTAAAATAAACTTCATATTGCATGCTGATTTCATACAACAAACTAAAGATATTAAAAATACATTTGATTTTCAAACGTTTAATTATATAATTTGTCAGGGTGATGACTTAAATATATTTTTTTCATCATTAATAGACACTGTTGTTGGTAAAATTTGTCAATTTGAAAAAAAAGATAGTGGTTGGAGTCTTAATCAAATTAAATACATAGATATGAATGTTAACAAATTCAACCCCTTACGTGGTAGTTCATATATCGATCTTCCTCAGGATATTAAATTAAAAAAAGCTGTAATCAATGTTAAAAATAATGATAATATGTGTTTCAAATGGGCATTACTCTCCGGTTTATATCCTGTATGTAAAAGTGTAGATCGCGTAACATCATACGCAATTCATGAAAATAAACTAAAATTTACTGGTATTTCTTTTCCGGTTAAAATTGTAGATATATCAAAAGTAGAGAAATTAAACAATATTAGTATAAATGTTTTTGGTTTAGAGTATAATAAAGAAAAAAAGTGTAATTCAGTTGTAGGTCCTTTATATTTAACAAAATGTCGTACACCTAATCATATCAACCTACTATATTTATCGAATGGTACTAACAATCATTACTGTTATATTAAAAAGTTATCGCGGTTAGTTAGCTCACAAATCTCAAGTAATCATCACGCAGTTTATATATGCGATTCATGTTTACTTCATTTCCCATCAGAGGAAAGACTTAATAACCATCAACAATATGATTGCGCTCACATTTGTACGGAATTACCAAACGGTAAGGATTCCAAAAAGGATTGGTTCGGTAAAGCAACATCAAATAATAAAATAAAATTTGATAAATTCGTGAAAAAGTTGGAAATGCCTTTTGTGGTTTATGCAGACTTTGAAGCATTTTTGAACCCAATAGAATCATGTAGTAACGATCCATCCAAGCCTAGTACAATTAATATTCAAAAACATGAAGTGTATAGTTTCGGATATTACATTAAATGTTCATATGATGACAGATTATCAAAATATGAGACGTATAGTGGGCCAAACTGTGCACAAGTGTTTATGAATCGCCTTTGTGAAGATGTGAAAACAATAGTTAAAAAAAATTGTTTCCAAAAATGTCCCGTTCCATTATCAGATGAAGATAAAATTAAAATTTCAAATTCAAACATTTGTCATATTTGTGAAACTCAGTTAAATGAAGATCCTTTTTACGATTTTGATTGGTACACTGGCAGTTTTAGGGGTGTTGCGCATCAAGTGTGTAGTTCTAAGTACAGAACCCCTCGTTATGTTCCAATATTTTTACATAACCTCGGTCACTACGATGCTCATTTTATTGTCCATGCATTAAACCTCGATGATGGCAAAGTTGAAGTTATTCCACAAAATAAAGAACGATACATATCATTTTCAAAACAGTTAACAATAAATAATCAACCTGTAAGTTTAAGATTCGTAGATTCATTGAAATTTTTATCATGTAGTTTAGATCAGCTAGCTAAAAATCTTAATGACGATCAGTTTAAAGAACTAAAAAGAAACTATCCTATTAATGAAGATTTTTTACGTTTAAGACGGAAAGGTATTTATCCTTATGAATTTATGCGTAATAGTGATTGCTTGAAACATCCGTCACTTCCTGATCAACACCAGTTTTATAGTTCACTCACAGATTCAAATATTTCAAACGATGATTATAATCATGCAAAAGATATTTGGCAACATTTTAAGTGTAGTAGTATGTCTGATTATTCCGATTTGTATTTAAAAACTGATGTTTTACTTTTGACCGATATATTCGAAAACTTCAGAAAGCTTTGTATTAAAACTTATGGATTAGATCCTGCCCATTACTATACTGCTCCAGGTTTAAGTTGGGATGCAATGTTAAAATTTACGAAAATAGAATTAGAATTGTTAACGGACTATGACAAAATTGCTTTTTTTAAAGCTGGTATTAGAGGGGGTGTATCTCAGTGTAGCAATCGTTTTGCTAGAGCAAATAATAAATTCATGGAGGATTATGATGGTGAAAAACCTAATTCATATCTAACATATTTTGATGCGAATAATTTATATGGTTGGGCAATGTCCCAATCCCTTCCTGTTGGTGGTTTCGAATGGATAAATTGTAATACAGATTATAATGTGTTGGATACGTCTGATTTTGGTTATGTTTTAGAAGTTGATTTGGAATATCCTGATGAACTTCATAATTTGCATTCTGACTTTCCATTATGTCCTGAAAACATATGTGTGGGTAATACTAAAGAAACTAAATTAGTTCCTAATTTAAATAATAAAAATAAATACATCATTCACTACAGGAATTTAAAACAATGCATTGAAATGGGAATTAAATTAATTAAAGTACATAGAATTTTAAAATTTAAACAGAGTTCTTGGCTAAAGAAATACATAGACTTAAATACTAGTTTGAGAACGTTAGCTAAATCAAACTTTGAAAAAGACTTTTTTAAATTAATGAACAATTCTGTCTTCGGTAAGACAATGGAAAATATTGAAAAAAGAGTAAACGTTAAACTACTAACTCACTGGGATAATCGTGGTAAAGTTTTAGGTGCTCAGGAATTGATTGCAAAACCAGAATTCCATAGTTTATCAATATTTTCAGAACATTTAGTCGCAATACAATTACGAAAAACAAAATTGATTTATGATAAGCCAATTTATTTAGGATTTTGTATTTTAGATATATCTAAGACCCTTATGTACGAATTTCATTATAACTACATGGTTAAAAAGTTTAATAACAAAATTAAGTTATTGTACACCGATACCGATAGTTTGATATATCAAATTTTTACAGATAATTTGTATGAGGATATAAAACCTGACCTACTTCACTATTTTGATACATCAGACTATCCAGAAAATAATATTTATGATTATCCAAAATTAAATAAAAAGAAGTTAGGTTTTTTTAAAGACGAGAATAATGGTAAAGTGTTGAAGGAATTTGTAGGGTTGCGATCAAAAATGTATGCCTTGGAAGTAGAAGATAAATTTATAGCAAAGGCAAAAGGGGTTAACAAAAGTGTTACCAAAAAAATGAATATGGAAAATTACAAATCGTGTTTGTTTAATAAAAATGTGCAATATTGTAGTATGCTTCGGTTTAAGTCAATCAAACACACTATTTTTACACAAAAAATAAATAAAGCATCTTTATCATATAATGATAGCAAACGATGTATTATGGACAACAACATTGATACATTGGCTTGGGGACATTATAAATTACGTTAAGTGTTGATACTTTTTACTTTTACTTCTGTACCTATACGAAATTTATATTGATTGTAAAATTATGATATTACTATAATGTTATATAATAGTTTATTACATATTTAAAATGTATTGTTTGATTGTAAATAATGTAAGAAAATTGTGGTTTTTATTTGTAGGTTTAAATTTGAGATTGTAAAATTCTGATGTACTAATTGTGTTAGTTTTAATTATTCGATTGTAAATAATGATATCTAAGTAATAATAAAACGGTGAACATACATTTGAGAAGATTGTAAAGTTCTGATAAGTAATAATTTTAGCAATATATATATATTTAATTTTTACAACATAATTTTCATTTTTTATTTCCTCCCTTTGAACTCTAGACGTGTGAAATGTTTCACTTTATCCATCCGTTTACTGCTATTGTGGCAGGACCAAGTGGATGTGGGAAGTCAAATTTTGTAACAAATTTCATAAAATCAGTTAAAGAAATATGTAATTGTGATTTTAATCAGATCACATGGTGCTTTGATGAAATGCAACCTTTATATAATTTACCAAATGTTAACTATCATCAAGGAATTCCAAATCTTAATATGTTTGATGGTGAAAACCCACATCTTGTTATTATTGATGATCTAATGAGAGAGTCTGATGGAAGAATTGTGGATATATTTACAAAAGGTAGTCATCACAGGAATCTGAGTGTATTTTATTTAACACAAAATTTATTTCATCAGGGTAAAGGTCAAAGAGACATTTCTTTAAACTCAAGTTATATAATATATTTTAAAAACCCTCGAGATAAAACTCAAATAAGATATTTAGCACGACAAGTGTCACCAGACAACCCAAAATTCATTGAAGATGCCTATAGGGATGCAACTTTAGAAGCGCATGGATATTTAATGGTTGATTTAAAACAGAATACCAATGATTTTTGTCGTATCAAGACAAATGTCTTCCCATTTAATGGACACTGTACAGTCTACGTCCCCACAAAAGAGTTTAAATACACCAAGAATCAAACAATTCAAATCATTTCTAAATGATGCATCGTCGACTCACAACGCATAAACATTTGCTAAGCGCTTTGCATACGCTTAAACCAAAATATCAAAGAGCGTTACTTAAAACATGTGATGAAGAAGAAATAAACTGTATTTGTGAATGTATTCATAACGTTTTACAAGGAAAGGTACCTCTTAAAGATCAAGATAAACAAAAATTGAATAAACACAAAAATATACTCCGTAAACTGGTGCATAAGTGTAAACATAAACTAAGAAAAAATATAATCATACAAAAAGGAGGGGCTTTCTTACCAATAATATTAGGTGCAATATTGAGTGGATTAGTAAGTGGACTAGCCAGTTAACATGGAAAATGCAAAGAAAATGATACTTATTGAACCTGGATTGATTGAAAAATTAAAACAAGAAAATAAGGTTAATAGTAATTTGTCTCGATTAGATATTGAAATGCAAAATATTATGAATAGTAAGACGGAAGACCGCAAGAAGTGGATGTTATATTTACAAACACTACAAAGATACCTTCACTTTACCGAAGAGGATCGTCAACCACTCAGATTACCAATTTATTCTGATACATCTAATGAAGATTCAAATGAATCTAAAATTGGTTTTAAAAATAAAGATAGAGATCTAAAAAGTTCAGTTGATGCTGAATCTTTGTTGGATGAGAAAGGATCCATTAAAAGTAAAGAAAATGACACAAATCCACTTTACACACCAACTCAAATACTCAGTTTAATACCAAAAACATATAATAAAAAAGGTGAGTCATTATTAAACTTAATTGGAACAAGTAAAAGTAAAATACATTGGGATAATGAAGGCACAGTCATAATTGATAATGAAAAAATTCCTGGAAGTAATATTGTTGATTTAATAAATGATTCACTAAGACCCTTAAAAAGAAGTGATCCGATAGGGTGGGATAGATTTGCTAAAGCATTAAAAGATATTAAAGTACCACTTACTTATATTGGAAATCCAAAGAGATGTGAGTTTATTAACCAACTTCAAGCAAAAGATCTGAACAAAACCTCTGAGATTGAAGTTCAAGAGTTTTCTACACCGAGCAGTGGAGATAAAAGATCTATAACTAAAATACGTAAAAAGCTCGATTGGGAAAAATGGACCCCGTACTAGAAGAAATTAACAGGATTTATTATGATCCATCTAACCCCGCTGGTTTTGGTAGTATTGATAAACTATCAAAAGCCATGAAGGGTAAAATGGATAAAAAGCAAGTAAAGGAATGGTTACAATCACAAGAAACATATACATTACATAAACCCAGTCGGAAAAAATTTCCACGTAATAGGTACATTCTATCAAATATTAATGAACTGTGGCAAGCTGATTTAAGTGATATGCGAACTTATTCTCAATATAATGATGGTTTCAACTATATACTTTGTGTTATTGATGTATTTAGTAAATATGCTTTTGCAAGACCAATGAAAAAGAAAAACTCAGAAACTACTAAAGAATGTTTTGAAAGTATATTTACTGAAAGTAATTCCACACCTACTCACATACAATCTGATAAAGGTACAGAATTTGTTTCAAAAGATGTACAAAAATACTTTAAATCCAAAAAGATAAATTACTATACCACTAACAATCCTGATATTAAGGCTAGTATTGTTGAACGATTTCAAAGAACTCTAAAAATGAAAATGTGGCGTTATTTCACTCATAACAATACTTATAGATACATAGATGTTTTACAGGATTTAATATACTCTTATAATCACAGCATTCACTCTAGTATTAAGATGTGCCCATGTGATGTAAGTTCCGCCAATATTATGACAGTTTGGACTAATCTTTATAATAGAGGATCAAACAAACTTTCTTTAGAAAATCCAAAACCAAATTTCAATGTGGGTGATTATGTTCGAATAACTAAATATAAACATGTTTTCCAAAAAGGATATGAATCAAATTGGAGTGATGAAATATTTATTATATCTTCAATAATTGATAGATCTCCATGGGTTGTTTATACAATAACAGATTTACAAGATGAAGCAATAGTTGGTACTTTTTATGAAAGAGAATTACAGAAGGTCACTTACAACCCCACCTCACAATATAAAATAGATAAAATAATTGGTACTCGTTATTCGGGTAACAGAAAAGAAGTATTAGTGAAGTGGAAAGGTTATCCAGATAAATTTAACAGTTGGATTTTAGCTTCTAGTTTAAAAGAAATATGAATAAAGAAAGTTTTTATTTAACTTTGCTCAGCAATAGTTCAATGGAATACTTTCCTGATAACAAGACCACAAATTTTTCAACAAAATTACCAAAAGCTATGAAATTAGAAGGTGAATGGTCGGTTGGAGTTGTCGAGTTTCAATATCCATGCACCATGTTTACTGTTCAAGATCATGAAAATGTTGTGTACATTACAAAAACCATGTTAATGCCTAATGAAGATAAACCCTCAACAGTGTACTACAAAAAACATATTCCGGCTACCAACTATGATAACGTTGAACATATTTTAAGAGCGTTAAATGGTATCAGAGAGAACTTGAAATTTCGTTATGATGAAATAACAAAATTTGTGTCTATTTCTGTTTTGGATAAAAATATAACATCCGTAACATTATCACCCAAATTAAGTTTACAACTGGGTTATGAACCAAATACAAATCTTCTAGACAGAAATTTTGGGAAGTGTCCTGCTAATTTACACTTAGGGTTACCATCTCAACTATTTCTATATTGTGACATTATCGATCCTCAGATTGTGGGTGATGTTATGACTCCGCTATTAAGAGTCATTTCATTAGATCCTTCAAAATACATTTATGGTGCGAATAAAATGCACGTTTTCTCTCCACCTCACTACTTACCTGTAATGCGAAGAGAGTTCGATACGCTGGAAATAGATATAAGATCGAGCACAGGACAAAAAATACCATTCCAGTTTGGAACCGTGTGTATTAAACTACATTTCCACAAATTATAATAATGTATTCTCCTCATGATCATCATAAATGTCCATATGAAAATTATTATTCACATCAAGCTGGATCAGGAGTTGGTGTAATTTATAAGGGTTCACCATACCAACGCGGTCATGGTATTGGGAGCTTCTTAGGAGGGTTATTTAGATCAGTTTTACCTTTACTTTCAAGTGGTGTTCGAGTGGTTGGTAAGGAGGCATTAAACGCTGGAGTAGGACTTTTATCGGATATGGTTCAAGCGCGTCCTATGGAAGCCTCAATAAAAGATCGTCTTAAACAAGTTAGTACGAACTTAAAACGAAAGGCTGATAACAAAATTGATCGATTTAACATGACAGGATCTGGATATATAACTAAAAGAAAACGATTGGCATCGTTCATTCCACCACTAACTGCTAAAGTGAAAGCTACGAAAAAACTTGGTCTAAAACCAAAAAACATCGAAGATATATTTTCAAATTAAATATGTCTTTCCTTCATAATCATTCTTGTGAGTGCGTTAAGTCAGAATTAGATTTATTTGCATTACCGTCTACACAAACAAGCATTGAAAATGGATTGTGGATTCACTATAAACCAATTTCGTCTCTTGCTGATGATGGACCTATCGAGTTTCAAGTTCCTGGAACAGGCGATGACTACATAGATTTGTCTCATACATTACTCCAGATAAAGGCAAAAGTATTAAATCAAGATTCATCAAACTTGATATCAGCTACCGCAGTAGCACCTGTAAATAATTGGCTGCATTCACTTTTTAGTCAACTTGATGTTTATTTAAACCAAAAACTTGTATCACCACCTAATAATACCTATGCCTATCGAGCATACATGGAAACTCTTTTAAACTATGCTCCTGCTGCTAAACAATCTCATCTTACTTGTAGCCTTTGGTATGAGGATACAGCAGGAAAAATGGATTCCACAGATGGTAAAAACATAGGATTTGTTAAAAGACAGGAATTAGTTAATGAAAGTAGGGAAATAGAAATGATTGGTCATCTTCATGGTGACATTTTCAATCAAGATAAATTTTTAATGAATGGCGTTGAAATGAGTGTAAAATTAGTTCGATCAAGAGAGAGTTTTAATTTAATTGCCGGGTCAAATGATGTAAAGTTTAAAGTTTGCATTACAGACGCAACTCTTATTGTTCGAAGAGCACGAATTAATCCAAGTGTATTACTCGCACATCAGAAAGTTTTAGCTTCTACCACTGCTAAATATCCTATTACTCGTGCTGAAGTTAAAGTTTTAACAATTCCATCAGGTGTTCAAGGAAAAACTCTTGATAATATATTCTTAGGACAGGTACCCAAAAGATGTATTATTGGATTTGTAAACAATTCTGCATTTAATGGTTCGCTTACTAAAAATCCATTTAACTTTGAAAACTATGGTATTAACTCTTTCAGCTTATATATTGATGGTCAACAAATACCTTCAAAAGCTTTGCAACCATCTTTTAATAATAATATATTTACATCAGCATATCATACTCTATTCTCGGGGACTGGTATTCACTTTCTAAATGAAGGAAATGCAATCTCTCGTGAACAGTATGCTAAAGGTTACTGTCTTTTAGCATTTGATTTAACTCCTGATTTATCAGCTAACTCATCAGCTCATTGGAATCTCATAAAGCATGGTAGTGTAAGATTAGAAGTACGATTTGAATCCTCACTAATACAAACAATTAACTGTATTGTTTATGCTGAGTTTGATAATATTATTGAAATAGATAAAAATAGAAATGTTACTGTAGACTATAGTAGTTAAGGTTATGTGTATGTAACTAAAGGAAACATTATAAAATTAAATAAAACAAATTATATGCAATATACTATTTTTTTATTTCATTATAAACACCCTATTCAATCTTATACAGAACACTGATCGAGTTTAAACTTTACATAAGCACACTGACTAAACCACTGAACATGCTGCTGCCAAGGATCATCATCATCTTCCCAATCTTTTAAACCGCCACCACAATGGAAACACTTGGTCCTGTCTTCATGACCAGTATAAAAGAAACCGGCTTCTGCAAGATCTTCAGGCTTCTGTTTCATAACGAGTGGCCAGTCTCCGAAACTGAACAACCGTCTAGATTTTGAACTGAAAAATGGATATTCAGCTCTTGGGTACTGCATATTCTTCACTTTTTCTTCTCCAATCAGTTTTGTAGTTTTGCTTTTCAATGAAGTGATCTGTTCACGTATGCCACACTCATCTCTTCCTTCTAATCTTGTTTTTCTCTCAGCACCACAAGACGACACCTCCTTGGATCTAATGAATACACAGAAGTAATTTAAGTAAACAGAATCACATTCACTAATCGATTAATGAGTGTCATTGTTAAAAAGTATTTTTTAACTTATTCACTTTTTGCTATTGTCTTTGTAATATTGTATACGAGGCTGTTTGTGCTGTCATAGATGCTATCCTTATTATTCTTTACATAATATTTAATCCTCGTGGTAGCGTGTTTCCAATGATCAGTAGTTGGAATCTTACATAGCTTCTTCATATCGTACATTTCAATTTTTATGAGATGCGACGCTTGGTCTCCGTAGTCAGAATTAGTAGAAATGTATGATACACCATCTCTAGCGGCTTGTGCCAAGGTTGACGATAACAGTTTCTTCTTATTTATTTTTTGGTGCCACTTCAAAAAAAAAAATATCAATCGGTTGTGATTTCCTTTTTCCACCATCGCATGTGTTATTAATGACGAGTCAGGTAGAATCTAATGAGTACACAGAAGTAATTTAAGTAAACAGAATCACATTCACTAATCAACTAATGGGTGTCATAGTTAAAAAAGTATTTTTTAACTTTTTCACTTTCTGCTATTGTCTTTGTAATGTTGTATACGAGCCCGTTTGTGCTGTCGTAGATGCTATCCTTATTATTCTTTACATAATATTTAATCCTCGTGGTAGCGTGTTTCCAATGATCAGTAGTTGGAATCTTACATAGCTTCTTCATATCGTACATTTCAATTTTAATGAGATGCGTCGCTTGGTCTCCGTCGTCAGAATTACTAGAAATGTATGATACACCATCTCTAGCGGCTCGTGCCACGGTTGACGATAACAGTTTCTTCTTTTTTATTTTTGGTGCCACTTCAAAAAAATGATCAATCGGTTGTGATTTCCTTTTTCCACCATCACATGTGTTATTAATAACGATGTCATCGTTCTCTTCTTCATGTTGAGGGGAGAGCGGTGAGTAGTAATACTGTTTATAGGTATTTTCATCGAAGTTGAATGATTTCTGCAACAAGACAGTTATCATGTTAATATCAATTTGTTTACACTTAATCACACACGTTAGGAAACAACAACAAGAATACAAGTAAGTTTGTCAATAGAATAAACACTTACCTCCATGGCCATTGATGCGTTGAAGTAACACAAACGTAGTATTGGTAGACGTATACAATCCACTGCGGTCAAACGACCATAGACTGACTGCATGACTGCAATGGTAGGATCTTATATAGCACCATTCTTATCTAAAACAAATTCCTAAATACGACGAAACTGATTGTAACTCTATGAATCACCAAAATTATCTCACGTTCCTCCGGAAACTGATAGTAACTCTATGAGTCAACAAACTTATCTCACATTGCTGGCATCAACCTGTTTTGTGAGTGCTACAAAATAATGCGATTTAATATTTACAAATCACTATAATTGAACATTCCTATGACAACCATTGAATAGATTGGTAGTGTAATAATATGCTATATCATGGATACACTAGAAGTACAAAAACATCTGAAAAAGATTCATCCCAGTCTAGAAAATAATGTTTATGCTGCTAATAGACTCCCTATGTATACCCATGCACCAACGTATATAATATGCAATTTGGATGCGGATGATAAGCCAGGTTCACACTGGGTAGCTGTACATATCGATACGAATGGCATCGGTCAATATTTTGATTCTTATGGGCGAACACCTGCGCGATATCATCTCGAGTTTTTGAAAAGGAATTGTAAAAGATGGGGCTGAAGTATTGATAGGATTCAGAATGATTGGACTTCAGTTTGTGGTGAATATTGCTTAATGTATTTGCTATATAAGTTTCAGGGATGTTCAATGCATAGTTTTACAAACATATTTACAGGGAACACACTGTACAACGATATTTTAGTGGATGAGATGTTCCGCTCATATTTTGTAGATAAAAATAAAATTTGTTAATGACGCATGTGTTTTATTGATTCCGTTTTGATGACCCCGAATAGCAAAGTAAGCAATGGTTTATGAACAATAAAAGTATACAATAGCAGTAGCAGTAACAATGAGTAATACATGCATACGTCAATGCAATCCTAATGAGGGTGAGCGGCCGGACGCACGGACAATAGATAAGAAAAGGCGAACAATGAAAGTCGATAATGAGGGTTTCGGGTCACCGGAAATGAAACAGATTGTTGTTAATTGATTTCTGTATCTCCGGAACCATGCATCTTACGCGAAAACGGATTGCAGAAACGTGATCAGCGGACCCCAAAACCTTTTTTTTTTTTTTTTTTTTTTTTTTTTAGGTTTGAAACGCCCTGGACCGCGATTGCGCCAGAAGCGGTGGTGCGCCAGAACCGGTGAGCCACGGGATTGGTGCGCCAGAACCGGCAAATCACTACTACTGATACACCCTGAAATTAATACTAACGCAATGAATCTGTAGGCAATTTTATTAGTAAGGATGAATATAACTAAATTAATAAGGATGGGTTGTAGGTAATTTTAATATAAAAAGTAATAAGTTGAGTAAAAATGAAATAAACGGTTCTAAAAATATCTAAACATATTTATTGTTAATTGGTAATATCAATTGCAATCAAATTGGAAGTTATAGGTGCCGTGAGCAAGTTGGGTTCTGGATAACACAATTATTTTATTCACTAATTATTATTATTAATTATTATTTTATTCAGAATCGGCTCGCGTTTGACCAGCATCTCACCTGATGGTAAGCAATGATGTGGTCGAAGATGGAGCACACTTGCCTAGAAGTAACCTATTCACTCTTGACTTAAAGACCCCCAGGTTATAGCGATCAGGAAACACAGACTCCGGCAGGGAATTCCACTCCTTAGCCGTACGCGCAATGAATGTATTCCCAAAACGTTTTGTAAGTAAGGGTGAGTAAGCATCTGTTCCGGTTTAAAGTACCGTCTCACATTTGCTAGGATTCCCAACTTTTTTGCTGCTAGTTGAGCCTTAGCCTCGATAAATAAACCAAAATTGAGGGTAGAAGTTAGTGTTACCCCAAGAAGCTCAATACGATCGGTTATCGGCACGGTTACATCGCGAAAAGTAGGAGCTGGTTGGAATTGGCTCCTTTTTGCGGAGAAGAAACGCCTGGGTCTTAGATGCATTAAACTTGACCAAGTTGGCATCCCCCATTCGGAGACAGCCTTCAAGGACAAGTTCAAACGCCCAACCATCCTCACGGAGAGACTGGATCTGTGACTCACCGTCACGTGCGCTTGACACATATCTCTCAGCAACTGTGCTGTCGTCTGCATACCCAAAGGTACCGGGCATAAGCAGATCATTAATGTGCAGCAAAAATGAAGTTGCTGTGAGAAACGACCCCTGAGGGACCCCGGCATTAATTGCCAATTGGCCAGACAAGCAGCCATCAATAACCACTCGAATAGACCGATCCCGAGGAAGTCTTCAATCCAAACGCAAAGTTGAGTGGGTAAACCGAAAGAAGGAAGTTTAGCAATAAAGCTATCGTGCCAGACCCTATCAAAGGCCTTGGAGATATCAAGAGAAACAGCAAGTGCTTCCCCGTGCTTCTCAATGGCCTCACTCCAGATGTGAATGGCAAACGCTAGAAGATCCCCAGTTGACCGGTTTTTGCGAAAGCCGTATAGTCGGTCACTGAGGATGTCGTTGGCTTCTAGGTATGCCAGGAGCTTGCTATTAAGTACGAAACTGAGATAGGCCTGTAGTTGGCCGGGTCAGCACGACTGCCATTTTTGGGCACAGGCTGCACGTTAGCCAGCTTCCATGCTTTCGGAGACAGTTCAGGCGCACAAGTCTTAAGAACAATTGCTGGTATCCCGTCGGGGCCACTAGCTTTGTTCACGTCGAGATTACGCAGCACTCTACGGACGTCCTTCTGATGTATGCGAATATCCTATATATGTAGGGCGTAACTCACATTTTTTTTTTGTTGCTGTGTTTTACCCCGTTTTTTTTTTCAAGAAAATATGTTTATTTGTAGATACAGCAAGTTTGCTGTCGTGATGAAAAAGAAATGTGTCTTACGACTTGGTTTTTCGAAAAAGAGATGTTTAGCGTTAAGAAAATGTTGAGTAGTAAAAACCATTTTTTTCAACGTAGCGCAATTTTGAATATACAGATAGAAAGAGCGTGAAAAACTAAGTAAGACTGCATCAAAAAGTCAATTTGGCCAAAATGGTCTTTACGCCCTTTGTAGCGGAAAGCGTCGATATTATTGAAGTAACTTACCATTTTGGCAGAATCCACTCTCTAATCACATTATATATCGTAGATTCACGAGCAGAATCATTACGAAGAAGGTGGCTGATCCGCTGTGCTAACTGAACTACCCTAGCGGACACTAATACTGGAATGGCCAACTTGGGTTGGTACATCGATCGTTCGTATCTTGGACCAAGTCCCATAATTCAGTAATAATTCATAGTCAGTGGCCATATACCCCAGCGACAAGACCAAATCTAGTGACGACACGAAGTCTCTTGTCCAAAAAATTATTTCTCCCGGGGAACTGAAACTACATGTTCGTGGCCTCAAAAAAGTAAAAAATGGGGGTGTACTAATAAGTACAGACTCAAAGGCAGATATTCAAAAACTCCGGAGCTCAGAAAAGCTAGTTTCTTCGGGCCTTAAGGTTGAGGAACCAGCCAAACGGCGCCCAAGAATTGCCGTTATTGGTGTCCCGGTAGCCCTGACTGATAAGGAGGTATTTGACTGCATTTTCGAGCAAAACCTGGCAGAGAAGTTGATATATGAAACACGAGAGTCGTTTGAACAACAAATTAAGCTGAGCCATAAATCTGGAAAAAAAGATCTCCCAACGTGCAATTACATACTAGAAGTTCCGGCTAGCATCAGGAAGATCCTAGTGAATCAAGGGCGGATGTTTATTAATTGGACTTCATGCCCAGTCCGAGATTTCACGATCGTTACTCGGTGCTTCAACTGCCAGCAGTTCGGTCACGCGGCTAAATTCTGTCGTGAAACTAGCCCGACGTGTAATCACTGTGGAGAGACTGGCCACTCTTTCAAAGAATGCAGCATCAAATCCACTCCACCCATCTGTGCGACGTGCAAACGTTTTAAGCGGAAAACCGACCACAAAACTGGTGATGTTAATTGTCCAGCACGAAAATATGCCGAGGTCAGCTATATAAATTCAATAGACTATGAAGGCGCCTGAGAGCGCTACCTATTAATCTATCTGTTAAGCACACTAGTTGTATTTTTTGTTTATTTATATTTGTTAGGTATTATGACTGATCAACTACTTAGTGACCTAGATAAATTCTCTGTGTCTGACGCAATAATTTGTAATGTTCATGAGTGTAAACAGTTCTTTTCTTTGAGAGAGAAACCGCTGACTTTACTAACACAAAATATTCGCAGCATAAATCGAAACATAAATGGTTTTGAGATATTACTACAAGATCTGGGTATAAGTTGCGATATTGTCGTCCTAACAGAATGTTGGTTGTCAAACCACTCAGCTGTTATACCATCACTAAACGGGTATACTTCATATAAAACCCAAAGAAATATTAACCAAAATGATGGTTTAGTTGTTTATGTCAATAATAAATTAAGCACAACTGTCGAAGAACCAATGCTACAAAGTAGTAATTGCTTACTTATTAAAATTAATTCAGACACGGTAGTTATGGCTATATACAGACCTCCGTCTCAAAATGTCGTAAATTTTTTAGAGTCTCTAAACGCACACTTACAAAGTCTTACAACTTTCAAAAACATAATATTAATGGGTGATATAAATATTAACATTGCTTCTGGGAAAATGGATACACACGCACATAACTATCTTAATATCTGTACATTCCACGGACTCTTACCAGCTCATTACCACCCCACGCATCAAAGCGGTTCATGCTTAGATCATTTCATCATAAAAACAAAGAACCCAACCAAAACATTTGTTACTAACTCCTCGCTTACTGATCATCAAGCAGTTTTACTAACATTACATCATTCAATACCTAGGAAAAATTGTTTACGTAGCTATCCTACAGTCAATATGACTCAGCTCGAAAAAGACATACGTAATATTAATTTCGACTCTGTATATACAAGTGCCGATGCAAACATTTCTATAGATTATTTTATAAATTTACTCCATGATGCAATAATAAAAAATACAGTTGCTAAAATAATGCCAAGAAAGTATAAGTGTCTTAAACCTTGGATTACCCCTGGACTTGTTCGCTGCATTAGACACAGAGACAAACTCCAAATGAAAAGCAAACTGGAGCCTGAAAATGAAATTCTTGCTATTACGTATAAAAGATATAGAAATTTCTGTAACAACCTTCTTAAGAAAATAAAAAATGGATATGATAGAAATGAACTACAGAAAGCAGGTAAAAACAGTAAAGAAATTTGGAAATTTATAAAAACAAATACATTCAGAACCAAAAATCCTGAACCTCCACTTGACTTATTGAAAATAGAGAATAATAACCCAGTTGAATCAACCAATAAAATTAATGCATATTTTTCTAATGTAGGCAAAAATTTGGCAGAGAAAATCACAAAAAATAGAAGTTTCCCTCAAAACCAATCTAAAACATTCCCCACACTCAAATCGTTTGTCTTATTAGATACGGATGTCAATGAAGTACTAACAATTATTTCTGGGTTAAAGACTGTTTGTGCCGTTGGGTGGGATGATATATCAAACAAGATACTTAAACATTTTAAATTCTTACTCGCCCCGCCGCTAACTCATATATTTCAGTTATGCTTAACAAATGGGGTATTTCCTAAGTCACTTAAAAAAGCTGTGGTTACTCCTGTATTTAAAACTGGTGACAAAAGCTGTATTAATAACTATAGACCAATCTCAGTTTTAACAGGACTCTCCAAAATTTTAGAGAAAATCATTAATATTAGATTAATTAAATACCTAGAAGATAATAAATTACTCTCAGAGAGACAATTTGGTTTTAGGCCGGAAAAGTCAACTAACCAAGCAGTACATCAAATGACAGATTTTATCACTACTAATTTGGATAAAGGCATGCACACAATTGGGATCTTCTTAGACCTCGCCAAGGCTTTTGATACCATTTCTTGTCCCTTACTTTTGCACAAGCTTGAAACTCTCGGAATAAGAGGAACAACGCTTTCATTATTAGCTATCTTACTGACCGCGGTCAATGCGTCAAAATTGGCCAATACGTTAGTTCTGAGCTAAGAATCAGTAATTACGGAATACCACAAGGTAGTATTTTAGGTCCTACTTTATTCCTAATATATATAAATGACCTCTGCAGCATGGCTCTCCAAAATGGTATAATACTCTCATACGCAGACGACACAGCACTATTGTTTTCAGACAAAACTAGAGATGATGTATATAAACAAGCCCAGAACGGTTTTAATATAGTTTCTAAGTGGCTACAGGATAATCTACTAACACTAAATGCCGATAAAACTAAATACATATTATTTACTCTTAGAAATACTAACCTGCCAGTTACTAACATAAACATTTATGCGCACAAGTGCAGCACGTATGCTGACAATGCATGTGGTTGTCCTACGTTAGCAAAAACCGATTATATAAAATATCTAGGTGTAACGATTGACACAAATCTAAATTTCCGTAAACACATCGATTTATTATGCACTCGAATACGTAAATTAATCGCATTAATTAAGCATTAATTTATTTTTAAATATTTACGAAATATAGCAGATTACAATCTAATTAAACAGGTTTATTTGGCTTTGTGTGAATCTATTCTCAGTTATTGCATAACATCATGGGGTGGGGCAGCTAAATCAATCCTTTTGCCATTAGAACGTGCGCAAAGAGCGGTCCTTAAGGTAGCCACTTGTCGTCCATTTAGATTTCCCACACATGAGCTTTACAAGGCATGTAAGGTACTGACCGTGCGGCAACTTTTTATTCTGAATATAGTACTACTCCAACACAGTAAGCTTCCTTATATCCCTATAGATAAGAGAAGAAAAGACCTGGTCAGCATTAAGCCTCAAACTAGACATACTTTTACACACAAATTTTTTGTATTTTTCGGTCCATATCTATATAATAAAATCAACAAGTCTCTAAGTATTTACAGTGTAAGTCGTAAAAAATGTTGTGATATGTTGAGGGAATATTTAGCGACATTTAATTATTCAGATACAGAAAAATTGTTAGATGTTACGCAATAAATGTAATAGTGTTTATTTAGTCATTATTTATTTAAAGTTAAGATTATTTTTCCTCTGTTTAGATTATTTTAATATTTCACATAAAAAGCAAGCTATTAAAGTATAATACGTTAAGTAACAATGTTGGCTCTATGTTCTGTAACCTATTGTTCACCAAGCCACTCAGCGCTGAAAAGTGATGGCCTGAAACACAGGTTTGAATAAACTTACATCAGGCAGGTCGCTATAGTATTTTTAGACTATTAATCAATATTATATAAGTTATGCACTAGATGATTTATTTTAGACCCACTGTAACAACTTCCACTTACGAATTAATATGTACCTAACCTTAAAAACTGTAACTTCCATGTAATCTATATTGTGTGAACTTATGAATAATAAATTATTATTAATTATTATTATAATGCTTGGCATACATAGTTCTCACTGGTTAGGTTCTGAGATGCACGCCACTGACGAATAACTGATAAAATCGCCTCATCTTCCAAGACTCTTCTACCAATAGAGTTACTGCGACCAGTCGCAATCGTATACACAGCGATTCATGTCGTCAATATCCAATCGATAGGCGTAAACAGTTGTCCAAAATAGAGCCAGGTAATTTAGAGTAGCAAGATCCATCAAATAGTCCGTTATAATATACAAAGCCGAGGTCGTAGGGTTAAACAATAAAACAAGGAAAATACGTGCGCACTCAGAACGAATGAAAACGAACAAGTGCATCTGTCAGTCAGTGACTGACGGATGTCAGGCACAAGTGTTGTCAGAAGAAAAAAATTCACTATGAATCGATTCAATTGATTCCACGAAAGCTTGATATGCGCTTGTCACTAGATTTTCATACATATTCTCAGATTTATTCATAATCGATCAGTAGTAATTCAGGCATTATTTAATCGATTATTTATTTTCATTATCTTAATTTAAGTTTTCTCGCTTTCTAGGTAGAAACATAGTACCATACTTTGTGATTTCCTTTAGAAAAATATAACGGTTTTTTTAATACACATTTCATCTATTTAACCAGCTGGGCCCAGAAGTCCCCTTCTCCTTTTAGCAAGTTCTGTAAAGAACGCGTGCGAAGCCAGGGCAGGTTGCTCGAACCACCAGCGCCCTGCGCTCCCTATCAATGTCAACATTGTCTTTAAGGTCGTCGGTAAGAAAATGTCCCAGGTACTTGAACGCAGACACTCTTTTTATATTTTGACCGTACAGGTTTATTGTCTGCGCGTCATGGCACTTACCGGCGGCCTTAAAGACCATGTATTCCGTTTTTTTAGCATTATATATCAGTCCGTGGGAGGCAGCATAAGTCTCACAGACGTTCAGCATCTCTCTGATCGATCGCATAGTCGGTCCGAGCAGCACCAGGTCGTCCGCGTAGCTGATGTTATTAATACTAACACCGTCCATCCACCCACCGTGGCTTTATAATTGCCAATTTTTTAAAGTATTAAAGTGGACATAGGTAGGATACATTGATATACTATATAAACTTTCAGACTCCTCCGGCACGGAAGCGAGGCGCCCGGTTAAATCACGGCGACACGAAATTAATATCGTTGCGCAATATTTTGATTTTGCAATATTTCCTAAGGTATTAATTTAATTTGCATGGTGTAAAGGGAAAAATGAATCTTCATGAAATGCTCAAGCCAACTAACGTATTTAAAATGATAAGGATTAATACAGTATTTGTGTAAATAGCTTTCCAATTACCGCTTTGTAAGTGCCCATTTAAGACCTTTTTAAGGTGTACAGTACTGTAGTACATTATTTTGATCTATCTCGTACGGTTCAGCCAACGTTTGCAATGTAAGTGCAAAAAAAATTTTTAAATAAGACATCACTTTCGAAAAAATTAAAATTATAAAATTATCAGTTTCTTCCATGTTATGCATGTATTATACATATAAACCTTCCTCTTAAATCACTCTATCTATTAAAAAAAACGTTAGTTTTAATGATCTAGGCATACATAGGGACAGACAGCGGAAAGCGACTTTCAAAATAAATTGTACTTTATTTTGATGCTTGTACTTTTTTTTCTTACATATTTTAACCAATGTACTTAAACTGCACAAAAAAAAAGGTGGCAACCCTAAGTAAGACTGGGATAAATAAAATTAAATAGGGTTACAAATATACTATATTAGCTCACACATCTAATCCCAAAGAATTAATAAAACTAGTTCAGCCGTTTTCGAGTTTTAACGGGGATCCTGCCGTTTTGCCGAAAAGATTTTGCCAAAATTTCACTACCTAAACAAATTTTAGCAATCTTTTTTTATACCAATGCAATGTTTGGAATGATTTTAGTACGCACATTTACATTTGGTCAAATTGTTACTTGGCAGAATATTATCAAGGATAATGTCATTTAGGCATTTGGTCTTTAATCAAATGATTTGTTACAGCAAATAATCTTTAGACAGTTAACGTTTGTTACCCGGAACTAAACTATTTAGATTAGGTTAATTTATTCTTTAAACAAAATGGGTAGGTTAAGTTAAAACTGTGACCTCCTACGCACGAGCCGAGCGAGCGAAGCGAGCGGAGCCGCGGCAGCGGCCGGTGAGTGCCAGAAACGACTTGTTTGATTTTGCGTAAAAACTGTTATTCCAACTGAAATATTTGACTAAATAAAAAATGTTAAAAGTACTAGTTGGTAAACAAGTTATAGTTTAAACGTTCATTTCCCAAACATTAGGTTTGCGTTACAATTTTTTGTGAATAGATTTTTTGCTAAGTAATAATTTGGCAAATGAAATTATGCGAAAAAATTTTTGGGAAGTGATAATTTGTCAAGTTCCTTTCGGTCAAACAAGGGAGACCCGTTTTAGCGAGACTAACGAACAATAATTGGACGTAGTTACGCAAAAATGATCCAACCCACAGTATGGTCGAAAATGAGCTGAGTATGCCAAATTAGTCTCTATGGTCTATATTTTCGATTAGTAAAAACACCCTAGTCAAAATATGTGAATTTGACCTTTTTATTAATATGGGGTACCAACCCACATCTATGACAGGTTTATATTTAAATTCCGCAAAAACGATCCAACCTTGGGTCATTATAGAGAAATTATACGATATTGAAACTGAGCAACAAATAATACTTAAGAGTCCCTAACAATTTTACTGCCAAAAAAGAGAAATTACCTACTTATGTAGAACAAATATCTCAATAATGGCATAAAATTTCATTTTTCTTTTAAAACAGCGTTAAACATTGTATATTTATCTAATATGTGGTCAAATTATAATTTAAACATCTACTCAAAATAAATTAAAAAAAAATATAACATGTGTTTTTACGAAATCACGTAATAGGTACCAGGTTTTACAACTGCTTTTTTAGCTTAATGGGGATGAATAACAATCTAAAAAAAAATCCTGACCATTGGGCCATTTAATTAGAGCCACTCATGGCCATGTGTAATACCTTTTCAGAATCCCTATTAAATGCGCCAAAACTTGTAATACAGGGTCACTTTTCGATAGAGTATTTTTTTTTCACAGTGGGGTCCGAAATAAATAAAAAGTTATGATTTGAGAAAAAAAATCGTAAAACTTAATATTATCTTCAACACACCCAATAAACAACCATAAATAGCATGTCTAACGCAAGGACTCATCAGTACCAATCTAGTGAAAATGATAAAAAATTGGCCAAGTGCGAGTCGGACTCGCCCATGAAGGGTTCCGTAGTAACTATAATAAATATAATATACTTAATATATTTATATGAAAAAAAAACAAAAAGCTTACAAATTTCTTAAAACTAGCTTATTTACATTTTTTACAACTACGCCAAATAACTTTGTTTTTCAAAGTATTTGTATGAATTACAAAGTTATATTTGCGGTTTTAGAAAATATACTGTATTCCAAAAACTGCTGACTCGATCTCGTTCAAACCAATTTTGGTTGAAAGTTTACATTACGATCTACAATACTAGGTTTTTTTAGATTTTACACTTCATTAGTATAGAAGTTAGAGGGGGGGGAGACACATTTTACCACTTTGGAAGCGTATATCTTTTAAACGATTAACTTTATGAAAAAGTCATTTTAGAAACCTTAATGTCATTTTTAAAGACCTGTTTATAAATACCACACACGTATAGTTTTCATGAAAAAAAAAATTTTCGGTTTCAGTTCCATGTATGGGGAGCCCCTTTATTTTAAATATTTTGTAAATTTTCTCTTAAAATCGGAAAGCGGTTTACAGAATACTACTATTTACCAAGTTTTACATGTATAGTCCTAATAGTTTCGGAATAAAAGGCTGTGACATACGGACGGACGGACAGACAGACAGACGGACAGACATGTCGAAACTATAAGGGTTCCGTTTTTTGCCATTCGGCTACGGAACCCTAAAAAGATACATGATGTAGGTTTTTTCGAATTTTAATAAGAATTAGTTAAAAAAAGTCAACCTCCCGTAGAACAACTTTTTGCAGCTGATGACCCCATCTAATCCCTAGTTGCGTTTGATCCACGACTTTTGGGCCACCCTGTATAATAATCCTACAACGTTCCCACTGCTGGGACACAGGCCTCCTTTCTATGAGAAGGAATGGGCCGTATTCCACCACACGAGGTGGCTTTATTTGGTCAACCCGTCCAATGGGCAATCTGCCGCGTAACACAGCGCTTCCAACTTTACTTCACCATACAACTATGTACTTACAGTAATTACTTAAACAACAATGATAAAAGTCATGTCATCCAGCTTTGCCTCGCAAACACAGAATTGTACAGTCAAAACTTTTGTTTATAACAACAAAATAAATTTACTCGTATAAAAAAAAGTGTAAAAAATAATTGTATCAATCAAAAACCAACGAATCAATCTTCAGTTGGACAAAAATAATTCTGGTTTGTTACATTTTGTTTTATTTGAGTACTGTCGCCAACAAGATGTTAGAATTTTGTTACGTGTATTGTTCGAGTTATTTTTATTTTAGTTGCTAGAAAAATATTTGTTATTGAGTGTTTATTCCGATCCCGTGGGAATTCCGGGATAACAATACCTGATTGTCCCGTTATAACGTTTAGTTTTTAGTTGAAGGCCCATAAAAATCTGTACAGCGTTCCAGAGATTATCTTGGACATACAAAAAGACAGATAGACAAAAATAAAGAAAGAGTTGATTTAAGTTTTAGTATCGTATTAATAGCTACATATTTATAAGCAATTGAGAAAACACAGTTATATTGAAATCACAGACGAAGATTTCAATGTTATTTATATTGCTCCTTTGAGCTCCTTAAAGTTCTAAGTTGAGCTACGAGATAACAGGCCTGCTCAAATCTGTGTGTTTCTGATCTCTAAAGAGCGCCACAGACATAAAACTACATGGCTCTCATACGATTTGATCAGTACGGATTTGATAACTTCAATAAAGAGGTTGAACTCTGAATTTGTTTCGGTGTTTCTTCTCACGGTAGTCAGTTAGGAAACAAGGCCTCATCTAGTTTATATTTCCGAAAAAAAATGACGTGTAAAAGTGTTATTTGTAACCTAATTGCAAAATAAACATCATTATTTCATCATATGTTTTTCTTCGTTTTTTGCGATACACTTTCTGCAGAATCGTCGATTTTATATGTATAGATAGGTAATAATAAACACGTACATATATGTCATCTGTTTCTCAAATTCAACGGCTTTATATGATCCCAACCAAGTCATTGAACTAGGCAAGGATTCCAACACTGGATCTTCCAGTTTGTGCTATCTTTCAGGCCCATTGCCAATATCAAAACGAACATTGTAAAATGTGTACACTATCACTTAAGTTTGGTGATTCTTGGAGCTATATCAGTTAGGTACTCCTTATTACATTTACATTTTAACAATTCCGTAGTCCTTTCTACAAAACTTGTTCTTTGACTGCCTCGATAGTCGAGTAGTCGCAAGCGTGACAGCTGAGCACGAGATCTCGGGTTCGATTCTCGGGTCGTCCAAAATGCTATTGGGTTTATCTGTAAGGAATTTCTCATTAGTAGCCCAGAGTTAGGAAGTTGGCGGTATGATACCCTGTGCCTCGGAAAGTTCGTTAAGTCATTGCTCCCGGCTGTTATTTGAAGAGCTTTGACAGTGATGATTACTGAAAGAAAGAAAGAAAGAAAAAACGTTTATTGACACATGCCACAAGTACACACAGTAAAAAAATAAAATAAAATCAACATCTTATTATTATTAAAAGAAATTATACATTAAAAAATAATAGAATTCAACACATCTAGGACTACTAATAATACTGTGTGACTCACGGCTGCGCCAAATAGGCCCAGTTCAGCAAAATGTCGGACAACTAGTGCCCGGCGCTGGTTTTCAACTGGTCCTAATGGTGAGTGTACGGATGTCAATCATTTCTATGATATATAATACACTTCTGGACACATCTATTGGCCCACCTTGTATTTTCAGTTTCGTTTGGTCCTAGCTAAAATTTTATATTAGGTCGAGCAAAAAGTTTTTATGCAGTTTTGAACCTGGCACATTCACAATTTCATTCAATAGTCTTTTTTTGAATTTCGAACACAGAATTTAAAGAAACAAAAGACAATTTGGAGCCTGTTTGTTGATATCAAACAATCGAATACTAAGAAAACTTGGTTTTATTGGTTTACTTGGATTTAATTCTTGAAAAAGTGATTGATATCTTTGCTTTTGCAACAAACATTACTTATTCTTAACATTAAGGTGAGGTTCTATCAATAATCTATGGATACTTCACCTGAAGTCGCCGCCCAAGCTGTGGCACTTATTCAGGCCGGACACAGCCAAAGAAACGTGAGTGCTCAACTTAATTTAAGTCGATCTGCGGTCCGAAATGTTTATCGGAGGTACCTAGAGACTGGCGGCTTTGTTCGTCGCCAAGGAAGGCCACGATCTCGGGTCACAACTGAAAGGCAGGATCGATTCATCGTGACGACCAGCTTGAGAAATCGTCACCTTACCTCCATTGAGATACAAAACCAACTTCGCGACTTCCACGGAGTATCTGTGAGCGCTCGAACTGTTCGGAGAAGGTTAAAAGAACGCGATATGGTACCACACAAGCCAGCTAATGGGCCCAAACTAAAGCGAGCCCACCGAACAGCGCGCCTTCATTTCGCACGCAGTCATTTAAATTGGACACAGCAAGATTGGAGCCGTGTACTCTTTTCTGATGAGTCTAAAATTGTGTTACATGGCAATGATAGAAGGAAGAAGGTCTACCGGCGTAAGGGAGAGCGTTTCGCACAATGCTGCTTTGAAGAGAGGGTTGCTTATGGCGGTGGCTCATGGACTGTCTGGGGCGGTATATCAGCGAGCGGCAAAACTCAACTTGAGGTTGTTACAGGACTGCCAACATTTAATGCTGAAAGATACATTCGTGAGTGCTTAGAACCTCACGTGATACCATACGCGGACTATGTGGGCCCAAATTTCCTTTTTATGCATGATAATGCAAGAGCCCATGCGGCCGGCATCGTCAGGGAATATCTTCGGGATGTGAACATCACAGTTATGGACTGGCCAGCCAGAAGCCCAGACATGAACCCCATTGAGCACATGTGGGACGAGCTAAAAAGGCGTGTTAGGGCTCGTCAGCCAGTTGCCCAGACGATGCAGGAGTTGAAAACTGCCATAGAAGAGGAATGGGAGATGATCCCTCAAAATTTCATAGAGCGGTTGATAAACTCTATGCCTAATCGTATGAGAGCTGTGGTAGATGCCCATGGAGGCAACACGCGTTATTAAATTAAACCTTTATTTGATAAAACATGTTTTTTATTCAAAAATTAATTGCCTTTAACAAGGCGCATATCCGACTTGTTAGGCGTAGGTCCATGTCGTATGGTATTCTGAATTCAAATTTAAAACTATACGATCGAAAAAGATGGTAAAATGTATCAGGTTTAAAACTGCATCAACAGTTTTTGTTCAATCTAGCAATCATATTTCGGTAGGGGCCATCGAAACCTAAACTCTAAGGTGGGCCAATAGATGTGTCCAGAAGTGTATAATAATGATAAACATAAAATATAAACAGAATATAAATAATAATAAAGTATTTAATAATCTAATAGATAAATATATATACAATACATATATGAAAAATCTGACACTGGTCTAGACAAGTGTTACCGTGTTACCCAGTTACTGGGTTTTGAAGTTCATAAAGGCAGTCGGTCCATGTAAAACACAAATTGTCAGCTGCATCCTGTTACACTGGAAGACTAACAACGTTGAGAAAAGCCTAACCAGTCCTTTGTACAAAAACACAAAATACAGTAATTTAATTAATTTCACAATCTAATTCCGCCATGCCCGTTCCATCATCGGACTACAAGACAAACGGCGATGCGACATCGTTACATGGTGGACATCCCACACATACGCACAAAACGTTTTGGGAATACTTTCACTGTGCCTACGGCTAAGGAGTGGCATTCCCTGCCGGAGTCTGTGTTTCCCGATAGCTATAACCTACGAGTCTTTAAGTCAAGAGTGAATAGGTTACTTTTAGGTAAGCGTGCTCCATCTTCGACCACATCATCACTTACCATCAGGTGAGATGGTGGTCAAACGCGAGACTACTACAATAAAAAAAAAAAAATAACAATTTAAAAAATTTTTATTACTCAGTTTTTATTCGCGACTGTACCTACTACCGTAACAGTAATAATTTCATTTTCTGCTCCGTTGATATTGTGTTATTACCTGTTGAAATAATTATAATATCGCCCTGTTTGTTATTTATTATACACGTTGTACCTAAATCAAACATGAGTATGGTCCAGTTAATCACCTGTCAAGCGTCTTGTGAACAGATGATATGTTTGGCGCAATGGTTGGGCGATCGGCTGCTGTGTTGCGTGTCGCAGGTTTGATTTCCACGCAAAGTAAATTTTTAAGTCCTACCAAGAACTATTTCGGGTCTGGATGTTTGGGCGTTCAAGTTAAGTAAGAGAGAGAGAAATTAAGTGAACGCACCTAAAATAGCATATCAGTTTTAATTTCGGGGAGTCTGCGATGGAATTGCATAGTCAAATTCCAGCAAGCCCGTTCCATCATCGGACTACAAGAAAAACTGCAACCTACCCACAAAACGTTTTGGGAATAACTTCATTGCGCGTACGCCTAAGAAGTGGAATTTTCTGGCGGAGTCTGTGTTTCCTGGTAGCTATAACTTGGGAGTCTTTAAGTCAAGAGTGAATAGATTACTTATAGGCCAACGTACTTCATCTTCGACCACATCTTCGCTGGTGGTCAAATAAAAAACTTAATACACAACGTAACATAACGTAACGCCTTCTCACTTATCCTTTTCAGTCGTGCATTCTTCACGGAGTGGTCGTGGTTGTTGATAATGCCTTTTCTCTTAACTGGGTAGCCCTCGCGATGCGTCTCTACTTCTTACAGTCTTCAGCGTCTCGGTATATTATAAGAAAAAGCTGGTGAATTTTACCCTGGGTGGAGATCTGCGGCGGGACCCGAGGGTGAATTGTGTTACAGGCATCCTACCCAATTCAAACACCAGCTCCTCCCAAATTAAGAGATGAATAGCTTTTAATTGTAATTTTTGAGAAGAGAAATAAGGAGATTATAAAGCTTTGGACTAAGGTCGTTTCTGTTGCAGTTTTAGACCGATTATATTAGATTATTGTGAGAGAATTATTTTTAAATGATTTTTTTTTAATAATTGAAAATAGAAACAGTTTTCAGAATCTTACAATTAACTTTACATTATCTCTAAAATCAATAAATTAAATTAGAACTTTACTCATTTTTTTTTTAAAGTAATGTAGACATTACTTTAAAAAAAAAATGAGTAAAGTTCTAATTTAATTTATTGATTTTTTAAGATGTGTGCATTTATAAAATATAATGTTTTATTTAGAATTTCTAACACAGAACTCACTTGTTTTCTTTCGTATGAGAAGAAAAGAAAATTATCAAATAGATTTTTAAAACCTGATGACCTGAAATCTATGTTTTATGGTCAAAATTATCAAATAACTTCTCCCACTCTGGGTGGAGTGGAAAGGAGTATCAGGCTTCTATAGACGAATAACACACCCTGCTCTTTCAAATACCCTTGTATTCCGGGGTGCGGTATCTCGATTGAACACTCCCGCAACCTTGAATCTCATGTAATTTAATGTTTGTGTTTCAAATAAAGATATTAATTATATTATACAATATGGTGACTGGTCGTGGTAAAAAAAATATCGCAGGCTTAATACATCGCCTTGGAAACGAAAAAATCCAATCCAAAAATAATCAAAAAAATCTTTAACATTTAACTTATTAACCCGACCTACAATAATTACTTTTTCATAACATACAACACAGACATTCTTATCCTGTTAAAAAAGTAACCTTTAAAAAAAAATTCAACATTTTTGAGTGAAAGTCTTTGGTTAAGACATCTCAAGACATTTAACCTAAATGGTGAAATTCTTTTGAAAGTTATACCTAGTTGGACGTACAAAGGAGTTTCTCCGTTCTATAAAGTTATTAAAACGTTTTTTTATAAACAATCTTGGTTGAAGTGCTGTTGTGTGAAGAGGCACTTGATTGAGATCTAGTTTTAATGTAGTTTGAGTGCTTGTGGCTAAATAGTTAGTTTTACGCAGAGATAATTTTTTATTGATTCTAGGCTCACGTTTGCCCACCACCTCATCTAATTGTAAGCGTTGATAAGGTCGAAGATAAAACACGCTTTCCTTGACAACCTATTCATTCTTGACTTAAAGATCCCCAGGTTATAGCTATCACGAGTCACTCCACCAATTCTTTGGTAAGTCGTTCGCAGCTCAAGCAGTACGACTGTGGAATACTCTTGCAGTGTCAGTAAGACAAGCACAAACCCTTCCTTCTTCCAAAAACATGGTAAAAGATTTATTTTTCTGTCTTTAATTTGTTACTATTTTGTTTTATATATCCCAGCATTTTTATGTTTATACATATATGTGTGTATTGTGTATATAGGTTATTACTTGTGTATTGTATATAAGTGAATAGTACACAATGGACTACCCGCGCATTTATTTTCACCCGCTGTATCAAATCCAACCAAAGGTTGTCTGTAAAAGATCGCTTTTAGCGATAAGACCGCCCATTGTAACACTCTTTAGTTTTTAAGTATGTTATGGTCATTTAATTATGTTATGGTGTACAATAAAGAGTGTATCTAACTATTTATCATCATCCGGCAGGGAATTCCACTCCTTACGAGTACCTAGCTGTACGCACAATGGGTGGAATGTCCATCATGTAACCATGGCGCATCAGGGTTCGTCTCGTAGTCTCCGATCGTCTCCGAAGGTCTACGATCGAACGAGCGAGCCATCTTCTGAGATGCCTGTTCACTCTCATATGTGGCAGGGAACACGGAAGCCGGCAGAGAGTTCCACACCTATACATATTGTAAACAAATGCTGTTGAATTCGTAAGCTATACTATTGCCCTGTTTTCTCAAATAACTTGAGCAAGTACTTTTATAATCAAAAATAGAACGCATTAACTTTCCCATTAGCTGTAACTTAAAACAGTTTTACATTAAGAATAGTAAAATCGAATTGTGGCGTCCGTTAGGCCACAAAGTAGACTGAATTATGCCGCCATTTTGAGCCAAAGAAGCGACAAGCCGGATAAAGCCAGTCGTAACCGGCTCTAGAATCGACCGGAATCGTAGTTCAGGAGCAAGGAACGGTTTTAGCGAAGGTTTTTGACAGTTTATTTTACAGACCGCCTGGACGCCAACTGTGTTCGGTTTAAAGAAATTTATTTCTCAAAAAGAACATACAAAGTTCACTAAATTATCAGAAACTTATATACAACGTGTAATTCAAAGGGTATATACATACCAAGTGCATGGCTTCTTTGGATGATAACAAACGATATGGCAAGGGTTTTGTAATCCTAAGTCTACATGTGTAGAACTTATTACAAATTCCAATACACTGCTACCAGAGACTGAATTTTTCAAATTAAGAAGAACGAAAAGAATTGTTATCGTGTTATTGGCAAGTGACGTGGAAAGTTATTGACCCTCGTAGTGCTGTGACACGTTTGTTATGATTGGTATTCAAGAAATATAAATGAAACCAATAATTTGGTATCAATTCGTTGAGTCAGTTATTTTGTGCTGAAACTGTGCATAGAGACTCCATACCAGATGTTGTCTTTAGCCCTTTTGGATTGATATGGGGTTTCCATTACACGTTGTAACAGTCTAACCAGGTGTAGCTGAGTAACAGTATTTTTTTTACATGAAGCGACTGTCTGTCTTACCTCTACAACCTGTCTGACCTCTGGGACCAACGCATATGTTAAGATGGTCACCCATTCAAATACTGACCTTGGCAAGCGTTGTTTAACCTTGAAGATCGACCCGTGCAGCTGTTGTTATGTAGCGTTGAGCTCCTCAGCTGTTATCACTTTCAACAGTTTTACAACATTATAACAAAATAAAGTATCAATTTTTATACAGGGCCGAGAGATAAGACTTCAGACTTAAACAAAAGTGATAAACACTGTTTTTTAAAGAGAACTAGCAATTTGGATAGATTTTATATTGCTAGCAATCTTGTTAACCCCTCCAACTAATCTAAATTTGCTTGTGTCTGGAATGAGTTTGAACCCGCGACCTATCGATTACAATCACCTATCGACGACACCTTAGCCGTTAGGCATTTGCCGCATTGTGAACCTTTATTAAAAGGAAGCCTACTCTTGACCTCAGTCTCGCCTGATGGTAAGCGATAGATGCAGTCTACGATGATACGAGTGAGCACAGAAGATGCCTATTCACTCTTGCGTTAAAGGCTGAAAGGTCATAAGTAGCAGGGAACACAGAAGCTGGCAGAGAATTCCATAGTTTGGCTACACACAACACGGTATATCAACCAAGTTTGTATCAGACTTGTATGTCGACAAATTATGAGTTCATTTCTAATCCTGAACAAATTACCAGAAGTTTCCCTTTGTCGCAACAAAACCGTTAAAATAAGGAAATTAGTTGTTAGAAATCCTCTAGAGCTAGTAAGCGTTCGTTACAAAAGTTAAGGCTTTCACGAAACTTACCAGACTATTTTACTTACAAATGTTTAACAACATTAACCTTTCGTGAATCTCTCTTAACTGCTACTGACTGAGATCTTTCTTATAGTTACAAATGTAAATCACTTTTCGTCGGCATAAAATAAAAAGCTTATAACATTTCCAATGCTAGGACACAGGCCATATAAGCCTAGTGTAGGTTGGTGAATATTGTTACGAGCTGAGGTTCAGGATATAAATAATTCACGCCAATTAAACCAAAATTAACACTATAGTTAAGTAAACACAAAAATAAATTAACACAGTTATTCATACTACAATACTTGTCACTTAACACTTAAATCGCACTGAAATTCACTTGTATAGTTTCGATTACATTGCCTCGTATCGTAGTAATAAGACTGACTCGATGCGTTCTTTTGCGATCTATTTATACCCCGTGTATATGTTCTAGAACATTCTTGTACAATGGACTCACTGCCAATACTACCAAGTATGTTCCAGAAGTTACTCGATATACTCAGTTGCGCTACTCGCCGCCAGGTGGCGTTAGTGTCTCGAACGTTCTAGATGTCGAAGTTTCTCGACATACTCAGTACTGCTACTCGTCGCCAGGTGGCGTTAGTGTCTCGAACATTGTAGATGTCGGTCGAAGTTTCTCGACGTAAGTACTTAGCTAAGCGATTGGCGTAGGTAACAATATCAAATGGCTTTGAATGTTCCGTTCTAGAATATGCTGGTTTCCTGAAAATGTTTTCTTTCACCGTTTCTAGAACATTGGTGATGCTATACATTACTCATATTTATCCGAACGTTGAAGGTTTATTATGTATTCAAATTCAAACTCAAAATATTTTATTTCACACAGGCCTACATGGGCACTTACAAAACGTCAGCAGTTAGGGCACGGTTCGAAATTGGTCATTTTCTATGGAGAAGAACCGGCAAGAAACTCCACAGTTACTCTTTTCAAAACAAAATATCATTTTTACAATATATCCATATTACAGGTTAATTAGGTGTGAGAGGACAGTATAGACCAATTAATACAGCACAATGGAATTACAAATAACAAATTGTAAAGCAAATCTAAGTGTACAGTTTTCTCCCATTGACAAAAAAGGTTTATATTATTTTTTTTTTTTTGTTATTGAAAATAGGTTCGCGCATGACCACTATTTCACCTGATGGTAAGTGATGATGTGGTCGAAGATGGAGCACGCTTATCTAAAATTAACCTATTCACTCTTGACTTAAAGACTCCTAGGTGAGAGCTACCGGAAAACACAGACTCCGGCAGGGAATTCCACTCCTTAGCTGTACGCACAATGAAGGTATTCCCAAAACGTTTTGTGCGTATGGGTGGGATGTCCACCATGTAAAGATGGCGCTTCACCGTTTGTCTCGTGGTCCGATGATGGAACGGGCTTGGCGGAATTAGATTGTGTAATTACATCACACACTCCCCGAAATGTAACCGATAGAAAACCGATAAACTTGCAACTCGTCGTAAAAATAAACTTGAGAAGCGACAAAATTAGACTTAAGTAATGAAGGATAAATTAAAAATAAAAATGAAGCAAATAGAAAATCTGTCAATTCGGAAGGATTATCGGATGGATTAGTAGGGAAAAATAAAAAGACATACTCACGAAAGTGGAGTTGTTAGTGTCGACAATAAGCCCGGGTGTGGGAAAGGGTGAGCAGCCAGTAAACGCAGACTTGTATAATTAACACTATTTATTGCGTTTATCGAAGGACCATGTGGGAAAGGGTGAGCAGCCAGTAAACGCAGACTTGTATAATTAACACTATTTATTGCGTTTATCAACAATTTACATTCGGGCACAGGACTACGATATGTACTACTATACTAAATATGGCCAATTTGATCCTTTCGTTACTATTGTCACTGTGACCCGCGTACGTGTAAAACACACGAGACGAAGATGGCTACTGAAACTGGCAGTGGGCGCCAGTGTTGTGCTATGCATAGAGAAGCTATAGTGATGTGAAGTCATAATTTAGTAATCTTAGTGTTGGGAATCCAACACCCGGGAAGCCAATATTAATGTTATGATTGGCACACTGATTAAGCGCTTTTTGGTGGCGAGTTTCAAATTACAATTTAAAGGTTTTTATTTATTTATTTTTTATTTTTAGCACGTAGCACGATATTAAACGTTACAATTTTTGTTTTATTTATGTATTTAATACACTACACATTAATTAATATTAGTTTATTTACCCTCGTCCGTGTGTCACTGCGGGGTGCCAACTGAAAACCAGCGCTGGGTGTCTTTCGCCCAGCAAATGCTGAGTTGGTAACCCTTTCGGTGTAGACATGCTCAGCGAAATTCTTAATGTAATTTTTTATTTTTATTTTTATGTTTGTAATTTTCTGTTGTTGTGTGTGTTTATAACCGAATAAATGGTTTTCAATTTCAATTTCAATATAACGTTGATTCAAGCGAGAGGCATTAAATTGAACCACTGCTTACGGTTAATCGAAAGCTATTTGAAAAAAAAAACCTATAACTTTTATATGTGGTATGTAATAACTGGAAGTGCAAGTTGGTGATTAAATAAATGCATAAATTCACGAGAAAAATACGTTTTTTTTTATCAAAGAACTTAAATAGCAGAATAAAAAATTTCATTTCATTTCATAATTCGAAATGTAAATACTATTTATATCAATAAAAAAAATATTATTAAATATCTATTATATATGTACTCCTTCAAAATTATTCAAACTATTACAATTCACACATGTCGATTCGGCTCCACGCTCCCGACACAGCGTTTTAAAGCGACCGCGACACATAAATCAGGCACACTTTTCTACCCCCAACCACCCTTATATATTTGCAATTGGCCCGCGATAAATTTGAACCAAATTAACACTCCTAGCTGTATTCGATGAGATTTAATACGATTTTTATGTACATCCTGTTTCAGAAGCTAGGAATTTTAAATGAACGGCGATTTCATTAGTGTGGGTAATTCATAGCCGATTTTCTTTTCTTTTTATTTAGCTGATTGTGTTTTTTTTAGGGTTTCGTAGCCGAATGTCAGAAAACGGAACCCTTATATATTCGTCATGTCTGTCTGGCTTTTCAACTGTATGTCACAGGCACATCCAGTTATTCCGAATATATTTGGACTACACAGTTGAATTTGGTAAGCAGATGTATTCTGCGAACCGCTTTACGATTTTTATAGAAAAAAGAACTTACATAAGGGGGGCTCCTCCATTACAGAACAAGAATAAAACAAATACTTTAAACCTATATGTCTGAGTGTCTATAGATAGGTCTTTAAAAATGACATTTAGATTCGTAAAACCATTTTTTCTCAAAACCAATCGTTTGAGAGATAAACACGTCCAAAGTGGTAAAATATGTGTATATGTCCCTCTAACTTTTAAAATAAGCGATTTTATATACGTATTCGATAATAATCTATCTTAGCTTATTATCAAACAAGTACTGAACCAACTCTTTAAACCTAGGTATCTTGTTTATATGCACCAAATTTCAATACAACCGGTTCATTCTTTTCCTGGCATAATGACTACTGATTTTTTAAGAAATAGCCTGCACAGATTTTAATTCCACTTACCCCACTTCATTATGAAACTAAAGGACGAACGTCGATGCGCCGTCGTCGTTAGGTACATGTTGATAATTCCACCCATACCTACGCATAAAACGTTATGGAAATACTTTTATTGTGCGTACAGTTACTGCAGCTTTTGTAAATTGGTTATAAATATCACTTTTACACGTCATTTTTTGTTTTAAATTAAGCTAGATGAGGCCGGTGTTTCGTAACTGACTACTCTGAGAAGAAACACCGAAACAAACTCAATCTCTTTTAAAGTCATACAATTCGTATTGCTTAAATCTTATGAGAAGCATGAAGGTCTGTTGTGTCAGCTTAAAGCTACGTCTACGCCAGGCGAGCTCATCACGAGCCGAGCACGAGCGGAGCACGAGCCGAATACAATTCGTCTAGTGTGGACCGACTTACAAGCCTCGAACGAGCCCGCTGCGAGCATTTCGTTCGTACTCGGCTGTGCTCCGCCAATGACGAACACAAAGGGATTTGCTTCGCGCTCGCGTTGTACGTCCACACTTGACGCCGCGAACGACGAAGCCGAGAACGGCTCCGCTCGTGCTCGGCTCGCCTAGCGTAGACGCAGCTTTAGGTACATGGTGGTTCCACCCATACCTACGCATAAAACGTTATGGAAATACTTTTATTGTGCGTACAGTTACTGCAGCTTTTGTAAATTGGTTATAAATATCACTTTTACAGATCACTTTTTGTTTTAAATTAAGCTAGATGAGGCCGGTGTTTCGTAACTGACTACTCTGAGAAGAAACACCGAAACAAACTCAATCTATTTTGAAGTCATACAATTCGATTTGCTGAAATCGTATGAGAAGCCTTCAGTCTGTTGTGTCTTTTGAGGAAAGGAGCACGCAGATTTGAGCGAACTTATCCTGACAGTGCAGGTATTTGTCAGTTATCGTGTAGCTCAACTTCGAACTTAAGGAGCTCAGCGATCTGACGAATAATACCAAATTAAGGACACTACACAAACAAATACTCAAGACATCAATCTATAAATCATAATGAAAATAACATGAAAAAAACAAATAATAATATTCATATTCTTTACATTCACAATAATCTATCTTTATATATAAAAGCGAAATACCACTCACTGATTTATCAGGAAATCTCAGAAACTACAAAGTCTCATTAAAATCTCTCAATTAAATTTCTCTTCTCCATTCGAAACCAAATAAACAGCTTCGTGACATCTGATTCCTAAACATAACCCCTCAATGGTACACGTTTGGATAGGGTAGTAAGACGTGGTAGGGTAATTCACACACTCATAATAAATTCTGCACATGTCTAGTTCGGGGTCATTTATACCACTCAACAGGCAAATCCACAGTAAGTCAACTTAATACATCTAGATTATATCTGGATAGATAAGCTTGCAACACGTCGCCGATGTTCTCTTTCTTGGCTCTGGAGCTATTTCTCGATCAGTTTCTCGTTACCAATGAGCGTTTTGGCCCGTTTCTCGATGGACTGAAGTACATCGAGATGGTATTTGACAGATCCGTCGCAGAGATGAGAGCAGTTCTCCATACACGACTGAACTTGATAAAGATCGCTTGTAAACCATATGTTATTCATTGTTTTACATACATAAGCTGATACTTCTTAATATGGAATTATTTATAAAAAAAAATAGTAAAAAGATGTTCTTCATTATCTGGATGCATCTGAATATATTTAATTGTTAACAATTTAAAAATATTCATAGTTTACTTTTGGAGCAAATACTGCAGCGAGGTTTTTTTATTGATGATATGCTTGCGTTTGACCATCATTTCTCCTGATGGAAAGTGATGATGTGGTCGAAGAGGAGCACACTTACCTAGAAGTATTCCATTCACTCTTGACTTAAAGACCCCCAGGTTTGCTATCGAGAAACACATGTCTGAGTTTCCGGCAGGGAATTCCACTCCTTAGCCGTACGCACAATGAAAGTATTCCCAAAACGTTTTGTGTGTATGGGGCGGATGTCCATCATGTAACGATGGCGCATCGCCGTTCGTCTTGTAGTCGGATGATGAAACCTGCTTGGTGGAATAAGGCTGTGCAATTCCATCGCACACTCCACGAAACCAGGTAGGGCCATTTTACGGTACAGGATGCGTGCGTAAGTTTGCGACCGGTATTTGTTTGGTCACCATACGTATGCTTCAATATGAGTATTTTATGGTCGTCGTTTATAGTTGACCTTCTGTTGCTATCTGAAGTATGGACTGCCGGATGGTTTAGTTTTAGAATGTAAATATTGACCTATATATCGTTAGTCATTGACTAAATTTAAATTGTTAAGCATTTACTATGAAATAAGAGATAGTATAGAAAACAAGTACCTGTTAAAGCTGTTATATGCTAGCTGAATGTAATATACATATACATAGATCTAGACATAACATGTTCATAACTGCAGCAAAAAAGCTGGGAATCCAACCCAAGGTGAGGCGGTACTTCACGCCTGGACAGCTTCTAAATCTGTTTAAAGCACAGGTCCGTTCCTGCGTGGAGTATTGCAGCCACTTGTGGGATGGCTCTGCAAAGTACCAACTTGCTGCATTGGACTCGATCGAGCACAGGGCTAATAGGCTTATAGGCGTCGAGGTGCTAGTGGATAAGCTTCATAGCCTGGCTCATCGGCGAACCGTTGCTTGCCTGTCGGTTTTCTACAGATTGTACTTCGGGGAGTGTGCGCAGGAGCTCCATGATCTGATTCCTCCATCTCCCTTTCACTACCGGTCTACCAGACGCACGGCTGGGTACCACCCACACTTGGTTAATATACCGTCTTGTCATATGAAGCGCTTCTTCTCCACATTTATAGTGTGCACAGCCAAGCTGTGGAATTCTCTACCGGCTTCTGTGTTCCCTGCCATTTATGACCTTTCAGCCTTTAAAGCACGAGTAAATAGGCATTTTCTGGGCTCGCTCGTCCCATCTTAGACCTCATTTATCACTCACCATCAGGCGGAATCAAGGTCAAGAGTGGGCCCATCTGTAATAATAAAAAAAATGTATTGTTGTAATTGGCATTTTTCAGACTGTCACGTTTCTTCCCACAACCCTTCAGAAAGAATGTCCCTCAGAATTAGCCTTAAACAAAATAATAAGTACAGGTGACATTGTACCTTAAAAAAGGTATATTTTTTACGTACGTGGGTTGCGTAATAATATTACGTTCATAAACTGGGCCGAGTCCTCTCAAGTACGGTCTAACACACGTCAATGATCTGCGAAAATCGTCCTTATTACTGAGACTCTAAGGTGCGTCAACGTCAATTTGTTACAATTGAAGTGCGGTAGAGTGTATGTGTGTGAAACTAAAGTGTACAGAAATAAGTGGAGTGGTAATAGTGGGTGTACTTTATGTGGGGCTGGGAGTGGGGGGGGGGGGGTATTAATAGAGTTTATTTCAGATGTTCTCTTACAAAATCTTTTATCTGTCTATATAAATGTAAAATGTATCGACGATATGTATCTCAAAATCAAAAATATTTCACATAGACTTACATGGGCACTTATAAAACTTTTGAAACTATTGCACAGCCGTTGCCCATGGAAAAGAACCGACAAGATTATTTTTTTGAATTGTTGGTAGGCTTTTTGGCCAACATCTCACTTGATGGTAAGCAATGATGTGGTCGAATATGAAGCGCTTGCCTAAAAGTAACCTATTGACTATTGACTTAAAAACCCCCAGGTTATAGCTATCAGGAAACGCTGACTCCGGCAGGGAATTCCACTCCTTAGCTGTACGCACAGTGAAAAGTATTAAACGTTTTGTGCGTATGGGTAGCTAAGCTAAGCCATGATGTGGTTGAAGATGAAGTACGCTTGCCTAGAAGTAACCTATTCACTTTTGACTTAAAGACCGTCAGGAAACACAGACTCCGGCAGAGAATTCCATTCCTTCCTTAGTCGTACGGACAATAAAGCTGTTCCTAAAACGTTGTGTGCGTATGGGTGGGATGTCCACCATGTAACGATGGCACATCGCCGTTCGTCTTGTAGTCCGATGCTGGAACGGCCTACTCTTTTAAAAAATAATTGATTTTAAGTTTTCCTAGGTGTGAGAGGAGAGTATATAGATTAATTAACGTAATACAATGTAATTACTAATCAGAAACGAGTTCTAAGAGTCTAAGAGTCTATAATGTATTGGCGCATTCACATTATATACAACGTGTAACGGAAACCCCATATCTATCCGAAAGGGCTAAAGACAACATCTGATATGGAGTCTCTATGCACAGTTTCAGCACAAAATAACTGACTCAAAGAATTGATACCAAAGTATCGGTTTCATATATTTCTTGAATACCAATCACAACAAACGTGTTACAGCACTACGAGGGTCAATAACTTTCCACGTCACTTGCCAATAACACGAAAATTCTCTTCGTACTTCTTAATTTGGAAAATTCGGTCTCTGGTATCAATGTATTGAAATTTCTAATAAGTTCCACACATGTAGACTTAGGATTATAAAACCCTTACCAATTCGTTTGTTATAATCCAAAGAAGCCATACACTTGATAATTATTTTTTCATTGCATCTATTCGAAAAGGACGACTTGCTTCGCCTTTAAGTGCACCCAAAGATGGTGTTTTCTGTAAGAAACTTTTAGCGGGCAGTAATGAGTTTTTAATCCTCTTTATAAGTGCGCCACAATTATCTTTGGCCGCGCCCTTTTTGAATTTGGAACATCTTAGTGTTCAGCGCCAAAGAAATCGAACGCAAATATTGTCAAAGAGAATGTAATACACTATGTTTTAAGAGAAGGGACTTAGTTCACTTCAATACCAACTGAACGAACATACACGGGGAACAAGACGTCATACAACAGTACTACCAACCTATCAGACTAAATAGTGCTGAGCAATGGTAGTAACTTCTTTGTCGATATCGATAAAGTATACAGGTCGGTAACGGGCTTTCTTTTATTCTTTTTATAATTTAAGAAAGGATTTGTGTTGAAATAAAGCAAGGATTGTAGTTTTAAAGAAATCCAGTATATTTTAATTATAAAACTACTACAGATTATTAGACTAAATAATATAATTATGTCAAGGATTGCAGTAATTAAATCCCGATCTTCTTCTGGACGCAAACCCATAGCGGTCATAAACATTTCATATTTCATTCGATGGAGCTTCGTCGTCAGAACGTCAGTGACCATGTCCTCTTTATTCTTGTATTTGATAATCATTAACTGCAACGTTATTGAAATGAAAATATACCAAATAACTTTATATGATATGAGACGCACCCTCTATAGTCAGGTGCTCAGGAAGATACTTTGTGTTTTAACTAAGAAAAACTTCAAAAATGTCCTGTGACTAAACTAGTGATCTGATTTTTGGTGTGTTGCTTGAAAATTATACATAACGCAAATGCGGCAAACAGACACACCATTTATCGATAATTGATAAGAGCCATTTGCGTTACAGCACATCACTATCACAAAATAAAATTGAAAATTAAAAGATCGATTAAGCCTTTTAGTACCATGTTTTAATTAAAATATAGAATCAAATATCTAATTCAATACTTACCGAGCCTCATCTAATGGAAATTTTGCTATAAACTTCTTTTTTTCATTACCTTTACGACTTCAAAAATACGATACTTCACAAGTTATAAATCGGCTATTAGGTGGCATTATGGTACAATTATGTTTACTGAACAAGATCACACTTTTTACAAATTAAGATAAAAAATTAACCGTAACTAACTGCCAGAAAATAATAAGCACAAACTTACAAAATACTACAAGACACACGACAAGTAAACATATGATTGTGGCTGACTGTCATGAAAGAAAGAGAAAGCGCACGGAACAGGTGAGACAGCAAAATCTACCATTATTTACCCCTCAAAGTCAATACAATTTTTTTCGCCTTTAAGTTGCAGTAGCCTGATATTGTTTGAATAAAGACTGGCTGGTACGACGGCCCATAGTCGCGCCGCCGGCGGAATAAAAAAAAGAAAACAAATTAAAAACGCGTGAACTACAGTCTGCGTTTTCGTCAATTTTCACAGATTGTTAGAAATTCATGGTTTTGTTTTGAAAAATGAGTTCTTCAAGTGACAGTGAAAGTATAGAATTAACTCCTGAAACCGTTGCCTGAAACTATTAGAACCGAAGTAAGAAATGTGATGGAGCGAAGTCCCGGGAGAAATATTAAAGCCTATGGTAATTTTATTGAATGGAGAAATGCAAGAGGCGCCAAGAATTTTTCAGAATCTGTAGTTTTGGCCTACTTCCAGTGCTTAGCCAAAAATAAACAACCTTCCACTCTTTGGAGTACCTACTCAATCCTAAAATCAACAGTCAGTCCTAATAACGACGTAAAACTGGACACATATTCGAAATTAATAGCGTATCTGAAGAGTATGTCTGATGGATTTAAACCTAAAAAATCCAGTGTTCTCAGTCAAAAACGTGGGGACTTCCCTTAACTAGGCACCCGACAAAGTCTTTTTTGCCGTAAAAGTAAGTAAATATGTATATGGTGGATTAGTAAAGTATAGCCGTAGTGTTTTAAAATACGCATTTTATTGTAACCTGTACTTCGATAGATACTTGCCTTATTCACATTCGGTTTTGTTACAAGTGGCTTTAATTTTCGGAGTACATGGAGCTTGTCATGGCAATGAACTTTTAAAAATAACTGTTGATGATGTCGAAGATCACTCGAATGATTTACTGTTAGTAAAGCTGACAGACACAAAAACAAAAATTGACCGACCCTTCGAGGAGAATACAAAACTATTGTACAGCAATACCTGGACCTGCGATCTGCTGATATGAAGACCAATCGGTTTTTCACCCGTTATCAAAATTGCTTCAAACAAGTTATGGGAAAATATAAAATTTCTAACATGCCACAAGAAATCTCTATTTATTTGAAGTTACCAGATATCAAGCTATTACAGGATATTGTTTTCGTCGTACTTCTGCTACCCTTTTGGCAGATTCTGGAGCAGACTTAACTGTTCTCAAGCGACATGGAGGATGGAAGTCGAGTACTGGAGCAGAGAGGTATATAGAAGATTCCATTGAGAACAAGGTGAAAACATGTGAACGCATCGTGGAAAACATTAAATTTCAACCTTCAGTTAATCCATCCATGCCACTGTCACTGTCACTGTCTTCATGACACACATGCAAAAACTCTGAGGTCATCAGAAAATTTAAGGCTTGCGGTACCGAGTCACGCCACCAATTTCTATGGTAAGTCGTTCGCAGCTCAAGCAGTACGGCTGTGGAATGCTCTACCCGTGTCAGTAAGACAAGCACAAACCCTATCTTCTTTCAAAAACTTAGTAAAAGATCTTTATCTCTCTTCTTAAATTGGTGTTATTATGTATGTCTTTGTTTCTTTCTTTTTTTTTTTTTAAATATTTATATGTATATATATGTTTTGAGAACGTTATTTATTGTTTTGTATTTTATATAGATAAATAGTACACCGTGGACTACCCGCGTATTTATTTTCTCCTTCTGAGTCAAATCCATCCAAAGGTTGTCTGTAAAAGATCGCTTTTAGCGATAAGACCGCCCCTTGTATCACCCTTTTTAATTGTTAAGTCCATAATTTTATTTTACTGTTATGGTGTACAATAAAGAATATATCTATCTATCTATCTATCTGTCACCGCGGCCATCTACATTCAAACAATGAGATTCACCATCACATTTTCCTCAAAATGAGCCAGATTCGGACATTATTTCAAATACGCAGAATATAAAATCTACAACAATCTCTAATCCTAATAAAATTGTAACAATAAATTTTCATAATTGCGAAAATGTCTCAAATGTAAATATAAGTTTTTAGTTGTTTTATAATTAGATACTGTTTCAATTTAGTTGTTACTCTATGTTTTATTAAATAATAATATTACAATGAAATATGAGGCACCTTTTATTTTCTCATAGTGGGATTTCTCAAAGTAGAGTGTATCACTAGGGCGCAAAATGTATTTTTGGCTCGGGTGACGTACTTTGAATCCCTCGCTACGTTCAGGATTCTACTAAAGAATCCCTCACTTCGCTCTAGATTCAAAAAAGCGCCCTCGCCGTTTAAATATTATTTTGCTCTCTTATAGTACAATCTACTATTTCTATGATTATGTTTGTTTTTCCAGCCGGCGCTAAGCGAGCTGCTAGCCGGCCAACGCATTCCTACGAGGCCCGGCAGCGCACAGCACTGCGATCAATGCGACCCCGTTTTTAGGGTTCCGTAGTCAACAAGGAACCCTTATAGTTTCGCCATGCACGTCTGTCTGTCCGTCTGTCCGCGGTTTAGCTCAAAAACTATTGGTACTAGAAAGTTGTACTTTGGCATGAGTATACACGTTAATGACGCCGAAAAAGTGGTAAAATAAAATTTGAAAAAAACAATTATTTAGGGTACCTCCCATACATGTAAAGTGGGATGATACCTTTTTTTTTGCGTTCTTCCCATAGTGTGGGACATCGTTGGATGGATATTTCAAAAATATTAGGGGTTTGGTAAGACCGTTTTTTGATTAAGTAAACCGTTCGTGACTTATCAAGCTTTAAAGTACCAATTTTCGTTAGAGTCAAGTGTCCACCCCCTCTATCAACTAAACGGTTGTAGTTAGAAATTCAAATGTCACGGCAGTAGTACCTATATATGTAGCTCTGTGTCCGTATTTAAATTCAAAACACCGGCTATGACAAGTTTTATACAAATCTCTAAAAAAAATTAAAACTTTCCGTGCAAAATTGTCGGATCAGGTGAGGATTTGTATAGGAAGTCAAATTAGTTAGGTAGTCATGTTTGGGTTTTAGTTAGAGCATGGTACGAAACGATCAGTCAGCGAATACGACACGCACTTGGCTGTTATAAAAACTACGGAACCCTACACTGCGCGTGGCCCGACACGCACTTGACCGGTTTTTTAAGTATTCAATGACTGTCTCACGAACTGGGCGAAGCGGAAGGGTGTGTCAGACTTTTACTGACTAAAACCCATTTTCCCTTTGTGTTCCGAAGCCGCGGTAACTCTTTCGAATTATTCCGCAACCCCGGAAGGCAACGGCCCCCTAGTGGGCCCCGACAATTTTGCTGACAAACGGCGTGCGTAGAATACGAGGCACCGTGTACCCGGACCTGGTTTCTGACAAGTGGCGAGCTACCCATTTATTTATTTATTCAAAAAAACACAATACAAGCTCACAGTAAAACCAAAACGCTTATATGTTAACAATGAATTATTTAGACATAAGGGAAAAAAAAATTAACTATTGTAGGTGAGTGACTGTCATAGTTACATAACTAATAATACAAATCTAGGAAAAAATGTATACATGTCAAGTTATTAAGTTCAATACAAATAAAATCAATATATATGTAAGACAAAAAGTATACATGTCAAGTTATAAGGTTCAATACAAATAAATGTCAAAAATTATACATGTCAAATTTTAAAATTCAAAACAAATAAACGTCAAAAAAAAAAATTATACATGTCAAGTTATAAAATTCAAATGTTACAGAAATGTCAAAGATTAAATTTATTCAAAAACAACATTACATATTTCCTTGAGCTGTTAATATTATCTACAAATATGTCGGCATTTGGACTACTGTCAAGGTAATTATTAATTAGAGAAATTGCTCTCGCAGTTGGGCTGTTGTTACACTGATGTGTACGCCATGCCGGCGGACACGCCAAAAGCTGATGCCGTCGCCGCCCAATGCCACGCATGTATTGCTGCGGTACATACAAATGGATATGTTCTCTTGCCGAAGGATTATCAATCTTATCTTGTACTAATGTAAGGTAATGCATAATGTGCATCAATTTACGCCTGAGCTGCAAGGTATCCAATCCGATCATTCCTGATACAAATAAAGATGGATACAAGAATGGGTAATATCCGTAGGACAGCTTATATACATAGCGGCAAAATTTCCTCTGAATTCTTTCAACCATTAGTGTATACAACTTCTCCCTAGGATCCCAGACAATTGCATTATATTCTAGTTTACTGCGCACATATGCATTATACAACAGCCTCACACCTGACACTACGAAATTGGGAGGAAGTTCTAATGACAAAGCCCAATGCTTTATTTGCTTCTTTGCATACCTTTTTAATGTGTTCATGGAAATTAAAACTGCTATCCAAGGTTAGTCCTAGGTCCATTATTGTTAAGACACGTTCTAGTGGCTCATCCGCCAGCTTGTAGGCAGTAGTAATTGGCGTATGAGACCTTGAAAATGTGATGACTTTACACTTCGACATATTAAGTGGTAGCTTATTTTTCACACTCCAATCCAAAACAGCATCAATGTCCCGCTGAAATGCCAAACTGTCTCCCGGTCCAGTGACCGACAAAAACAGCTTCAAATCATCTGCAAACATAAGGCATTTTGCCGCAGATAGAACTCTCGGCAAATCATTAACCATGATTAAAAATTGTGGAGGTCCAAGGGTACTACCTTGGCTGACACCTGATCGTGTAAAATACTCTGGTGACTGATAGCCGTTGATTTTTACGAACTGTCGCCGATCTCTGAGATAGTCTGCCAGAAATCGGAGTAGTTGAGGACCGAATCCGAGAGATGCAAATTTTGTCAGAAGTATATCATTGTCAACTAAATCAAACGCCTTTTTAAAATCAAAATATGCCGCATCAACCTGACTGCCAGCGGTCATTTTGGTCTTCACGTAGTCAGCAAAACATATATGGTTAGTTAAAGTGGAACGTGAAGAACGAAACCCATGCTGGGAATTATCAAGTAAGCCACTGACTTGTTTGGAAATGGAATTATTCAGTACAGACTCGAAGACTTTCCCGAAAACTGGCAGAACCGCAATTGGTCTAAAGGTCGTAACGTCAGTTGATGATCCACTCTTTGGTACGGGTGTGACCCTGGAAACCTTCCAGAGAGTGGGATACACTGCACGCTGCAGTGACAAGTTGAACACAAACAAGAGAGGCTCCACCAATACGGGCAGACAATCGTTCAGAATGAAAGCTGGGAACGCATCAGGCCCATAAGCAGACGAAACTTTAAGTCCGTGGACTGCTCGGCGTAATTCTGATGCATTGATGTGATCTATTCTGATCATAGGTAAACAACCTCTGTCCATGGCACTGTGCTCAGCTGCCTCAGGATCTAATCTTGGAAGGTCACTATGAAAAACGGAACTAAAATAATCCGCGAATGCATTAACGGCCGCCTGTCCTTCTACTACCTTGTCCTCGTATACGAACTCGTTATTCAGGTGTTTATTTTTCCTTTTCTCTTTTACATATTTCCAAAACTTTGAGGGATCACTACTTATAGTTTGTTCCATCGTATTAATATAATTTTTAAAAGCAATTTCAGTGAGAATCTTAACTTTAGTTCGATAATATCTAAATAGTTCTTTATTAAATTGAAGGCCATTTTGTTTGAATTTTTTTAAGTTAAAATACTTTAGTTGTATGTAATGCTTAATTTCCGGAGTATACCACCTTGGATATTCATATTTTGATTTGTAACCTGCGATGCTCTTTTTCGGCACGTTATTATTGAAGACGCTGAATATATTTTTATATAATATGTCTATTGCTACATTGACATCCTCCTGTAGCAGCAATTCAGACCAGTCTATTTTAGCAATACCCATATACAACTCATACAGATTAGCCTTACGAAAATTCCAGTCAGAGCTAAGACCGCTGGGCATTACAGATGATCGATCTCTGATAACTGCACTTTTCGGTAAAGTAACAGTTATCTCTAAGGCAGGATGATAGCTATCTATCGGAACCAGAGGATCGATACAAGACTCCACACTGGCATTCTCTAAGTCACAATTTGACAGCACCAGATCCAAAATGCCGCCATGTTTGTTGCTAACTTTATTAAATTGATGAAGGCTATTATAGTCAGTAAAATATTTAAATTGTGTTACAACATAATCAGTACATGATTTAAGATTAAAGTCACCAACTATCACTATCCTATACTTTGAATATTTATTTATCAAGTTCTCTAAACATTCTAAAACTCTAAGGTACTGTTCTCTATTATAGCTAGGAGGTAAATAAACCACACATACCAAAAACATTACATTTTTCCGTGTTATCAAAGCGAACAACAATTCTTTATCATCAGTCAAGCCATCCACATCTGTTATCCTCTTGACTGTGTAGCAATCCTTCACAGCCAGAAGAACTCCGCCCTATCCGACATCACCAGTTCGATCCTTTCGCAGCACGACATAATCCCGAGAAAACAATTCAGTGTCATTCACGGAACTATTAAGAAATGTTTCTGTTAGTGCTATCAGATCACCAGAACAGAGGGCCACGTTGTTGCTAAAGGTTGCAGTCTTTGTTCGGAGGCCACGTACATTCTGGTAAATGATAACAATTTCCCTAGTCAGTTCTTTGTTCCTGAAATGGTTAAGTACTTTGGCTACGAAAATTCTGTCGCCACGGCTTTATACAAACATTCTCTGGCCAATGTTCCGAATTCATCACACACTTTTCCAATCTTGAAGGCATGCCAAGCTTGAATGAAGAATAATTCCCACGAGCTTTTAGGCCTTGAACTGTGTAGTCTTCACTGTCAACAATTGATTTAAGGTGACCAAGTACCTGTTCTTCCGTTGTACCAATCTTCACATAGTAGAGATGTACATATTTGACTCGCTCCGCTGCCTCAAGTTGCGTCTGACCAGAAATAGCAGAACCTCTAATAACTTCTTTAGGTGATTTTTTATATCGTTTTTGTTTTGTGACTTCAGCCCATTCAACATGATCGTGTGTAGATTGGTCATTCTGGTCTTGCACTCTTTCAGAAGATTTATCGAAATCATCCATTTTTCTGTTGGTTTCTTCTTCTTGAGTGAGCAGGGTCGTAGAGAGATGGGTCAGCTTATTTTTATTTGGAGGTTTCCGTGCGCCTTTGCCCGGTACTGGCACAGTCATTGCACGAGGCTTTCCAGTATTTCCATGCTTATTGAGTACTGGTTCAATAGTTATTTCCTCGGCATCTAGATACTTATCTTTGGAGTTATCTACATCCTTGGAGGCAAGAAGCTTCCCAACAGCGTGTTTGCAGTTGGTTGCATCACAGCCCGCAGGCCCACGCCTACGGGGGCCGTGAGTCACCCTGCCATTCCCGACGCAATATAAATCTTTTTTTTTACTGTGAATGAGTACGCAATTGACCTCGATCACACCCGATGGTAAGTGTAAGATGATGTCTACGATCGAACGAAGCCCAGAAAATGCCTATTCACTCTTGCTTTAAAGGCTGACGGGTTACAGTGGCAGGGAACACGGAAGCCGGCAGAGAGTTCCACACACTATACATCATATTCTAAACAAATGCTGTTGAATTCGTAAGCTATACTTTTGCCCTGCATTCTTAAACAACTTGAGCAAGTACTTTTATAATCAAAAATAAAACTTTCCCATTAAAGTTAAAACAGTTTTAAGTTAAACATGTCTGTCTTTCTGTTTATCAGCCTTTACGGCTGATAAACAGAAAGACAGACAGACGAAAATGTTAAAAAGTTAGTTTTTGTTGTAATGAACATTGTGGTTTTGGTTGCGGGAATGAAATTAGCAGTCGAAGCAACAGGATGGGTTTTTACTAATTAGAAGTCTGAAACTCCCTTCCGGAGTGGAAGGGAGTTTCAGACCAGCGGGAAGATTTTTCCATAGAAAAAACACTCATAATACTATTGTCGCAAACCCATTTCAAAGAAAAGCATGATTGTTTAGTTTAGTTGGAGGCGGTAACAAGATTCCTAGTAATGATAATAGGGTAGTTTCCTGTGTTACAAAATAATTACTTTATTTAGTCCATTAGGTAGATTTAAAAAAATGTTGGTCACGTATTTTTTGCTTTTTCAAGTCAAGAAAGCTTCAAAGTACAGGAGTGGGGGCTGCTGACGTCACACATTGCTAAGAATTATACCGAGGTGTGAAGTCACGCAAAATTTCAACTCACTGTATCATCTTAATTTTTCAGTTACGTGAAAAAATAAAAAATACGTGTCCAATGTTTTTTGTTAAACTACGTGACGAACTAAATAAAATATTTTAGGAAAGTACCCTATTCTACGAACATTGCTAGTTCTCTCTTTAATAAAAAAATAACTACTACATGCTAAGGGTACTCCCTATGGCGTACGAGCCTCAGCTTAGTGGAACGGCAACGAATCGGATTCACGCGTGTTGCTTGACGTAAATCGCTTCGCTCATGGCTGTGACCATAGCCTTAGTCGTCCAGTGCTAACATAGACCTTTTTAGACCTCTGCGACTAAATATGACCTTGATAACGTAAATACGCGAACTAGAAGGTTCTCGGGTTTAAAGACATAATCGGGGGTGACAATAGGTTTAGTAGGTAAGTATTTGTAAAGAAAAACTATTTTTCTTGAGGTATTATTCTTCATTGCTTTAAAAGACACGAGTATACGATGCAATGGCTAATTTTGAATTACCATGGCAAACATAAAAGCGAACTACTTTTATTAAAAAAAATCTACATATTTATAGCAAAAGACCTGTAGTTGTAACCAAATGCAAATTAGGTACTGGTTATATACTCTTTGGGTACATTGCCCTCACCACATCCTGGTCAAATAACCGAGATTAAGTTTTATTATTGCAAAGCGCCATCGTTACATGGTGGACATCCCACCCATACGCACAAAACGTTTTGGGAATCTGTGTTTCCCGATAGCTATAACCTAGGAGTCTTTAAGTCAAGAGTGAATAGGTTACTTTTAGGTAAGCATGCTCCATCTTCGACCACATCATCACTTACCATCAGGTGAGATGGTGGTCAAACGAGAACATATTTTTAATAAAAAAAAAAAAATTGATGTCGAGTTCCAGTCAGTACTAGTGTTTTACATGAAACGAATGCCTATCTCACCTTTGTAAGTCATGATATAACTTGGCAAGACGGGAGTCAGACTTTCAGGCTTCTGACTACTTCTAACGAATGTCAAAGATTCACAAAGAACAGCTAGAACAAGCGACTAAACGTGTCCAAGACACATCAACGGACTGACCTGGGCAAGCATTGCTTAACCTTACCGTTGAAGAGATCTTCAAGGTCAAGGATAAGCAATGGGTCGAGACCCGTGCAGCCGTGATATTATTTAAGCCGAACTCCTAAAAACTAACCCTAAAAAAGTCTCGTATTTTCTAAAGAAATTATCTCCAAGAAAAAATCTAGTGAGATAACTTTTTCGGCCTCTTTAATCCTAAGTTATGTAAGAGCAATAACTTTAAAAATGAATATTTTATATAAATCAAGGTTACTCTGAAAAAAACGTATGCTTGAACAGCATGAATTATTTAAAGTAGGTTATAAAATCCCTTACTAGCGACGCAGGAGAAATGATAAAATATTATTCGGGGGCTTCTTCTAAATTTCAAAGGGAATACTCAAATATTTATTGTGTGTTAGCCATGTCGTTGTTACAAATGGTTCACAAGCCATGTTATGTTAAAGAATATCATGATCAGCAGTGGTGGCCCAGTTGTTATAATTTCGACGTACGAGTCGTAAGTCGTGGGTTTGTACCCAGGCAAACACATTACCGTTGCGATAAGACCGATTGTACGCTGGTTTTAATTTTCGTATCAATAGAAATACCTTAGGGTGTACAATCCTACTTAATATTATAAATGCGAGTCTATAATATAGTGTAAAGTGAGGACGTATGTACAACGTGTAACGGAAACCCCATATCTATCCAAAAGGACTGAAGACAACATCTGGTATGGAGTCTCTATGCAAAATTTCAGTTCAAAATAAGTGACTCACAGAATTGACCCCAAATTATCGGTTTCATATGTTTCTTGAATACCTACCAATAATAACAAACGTGTCACATCACTATGAGGGTCATCACTTTCACGTCCCTTGCCAATAAAACGATAATTCACTTCGTTCTTCTTAATTTGAAAAATTTGGTCTCTGGTATCAATGTATTGAAATTTCTAATATGCTCCACACATGTAGACATAGGATTGCAAAACCCTTGCTATATCGTTTGTTATCATCCAAAGAAGCCATGCACTCATTATGTTTAAATTACACGTTGTATATTTGTTGCTCTTTCACGCAAAAACCTGAACCTCAATGAAATCTGGTAAGTAAATAGTTGACATCCTGGAATAACGCATCGGCTACTTTTTATCCCGGAATTTCTACGGGATCGGGATTTGCGCGGGAAAAACCTCCCTCGCGAATGAAAAAGCTAGTAAATTATATAATAAATAAATAAATAAATAAAGTCATGTTCTACATGTTCTAGGACTGAAAAATCCGAAAATGTATGATATCCACGAACGGATTTTGCGGCCTCTCATAGTACTCTTTCAGAGTGGAGGCGGGCGCGGTTGCTAGCGCGGGCGCGTGTAATTCAAAATGTATGCAGACGCCAGTTGCGTTCACAGTGCGCCCGCGAGCCGCGCGTCTTCATATGGCGGGTGCGGGCGCGAGTGGCGCGGGTGTTTCTAATGGCTCAGTCCGCCCGTATCGTTCACAGTGATATAGCGTCTGTTAAGCCTGCTCTACACGTTGGCCAACACAGTGGCGAATGTAGTGGCCAACGTGTAGACGGCGTGTTTGTGCATGTTGGGTGCACAAACACCCCCTCTACACGTTGGCGAATAGTCATTGGCCACTACATTCGCCACTGTGTTGGCCAACGTGTAGAGCCGGCTTTAGGTGACTACGCTTGTGGTTCTAAACCATTTTGATTCACTCGCCGAAGCGTCGTGAATCGTCATACATATCAATACGGTAGAATTTATATCTGCAGTACAACATCGCACTGCTATTTGACAGAGCAAACATCTGCACAATTAAATAGGGCGGCAAATAAATTATGGGAAGAAATAAACCTTCAAATATTGCTATTTCCATTTCAAGTATGAATTTTCCACTAATAAAAGCAAAGATACCAGTGTCCCGTAGTGGGAACGCTACAGACAATTGGTGTGATTATAAAATAACTTATCTAACTAACTAACTTAACTTATTTAACTCAGGAACATGCTACCTCTTGACATTAACAAGGCCGAGTCTAAATTCTCTTTTAAGCGTAAAATGAGAAACCACTACTTAAAAGCTTGTCATTCTTAGTTTGGTTTTCGAAATAAATATAATTATTCAAATCAAATTAAATCAAATCAAATCAAATTTATTTATTTGTTAACGTAGGTAAAGTAGGTATAATTATGTATAGGTGTTATATTAATAAAAAGAGCGCTATGTTATGCCAGGAGGCGTACAAATATGGTGTGCAGATCTACTGAAATAATACATTACACAAAAAAAAATCTAAAATATTTGCAAAATCATGCATAATTTTGGTATTAAATAAAAAAATAAATTAAATTGAATAATAACTGATGTCAGACTTAAATGAAGAATTATTAAAAATGTCAAATTGTCAAATGCATATTAAAAATGTTAAATGATTAAATTTGACAAAAATAATTAAAATGTCAAAATATTTAAATTGCCAATATTACTAAATAGCTATATTATTAGTTTTCATCTTAAATTAATTCACCATTTAAGAAATCGTCAGCACAGACAATACAGACCTCCATATTTTATCCTCATTTGGGTATGCAGATACTTTTCCAAACACAATTGAAATTAGAGTCACATTAAAATAAAAGTAGCATAATTAAAAATGTTAGGCTAAGTCACAAATAAGAGAAATAATAATCATATCAGTAAAATGAATTAAAGTCAGTATAATTGAAAAAAAATATCATAAGAAATGCATTAAAATTGTCAATCACAATGTCATACAGGTCAGCATATCAATCAGTCAGTGAATCATCATTAAGAAAATCATCAATACTGTAATAAGTTTTGTCTATTAAAAATTCGTTTAGTGCCCGTTTAAATTTTGATACTGTCATATTTTTAATAATATTTAGTACTTTATTATATATGCGTGGGGCCATACCAAAAAAACATTTTCTTATTAGTGCTGTCTTACATTTTACTTGACAAAGTTGATTGCTATATTGAGTCCGTATTGGATTCTTCCTGACTTCTGACAATTTTTGAAATAAATGTGGGTTACATTTTACAAACAAAGCCGTTTCCAAAATATATAAAGAAGGAAAAGTTAATATTCTTAATGATTTGATGACAGCTATCAGTCACCCTTAGACCGTACATAGACCTGATGCAACGCTTCTGCAACCTAAATACCAGTTCCCTATCAGTAAAGTGCCCCCAAAAAATAATGCCATATCGTAAAGCAGAGGCTACCAGTCCATGGTAGGCTATTAAAAGCGCATGTCTGTTGACTTTCTTTGAAAGTTGAAAAAGAGCATATGCGGTTTTGCTAAGTCTTTTACTTAGTTCTTCAACATGAGGTTTCCATGTTAGTTGATTATCAATTGTGATACCTAAAAACTTAGCCCTAAGTACTTCCTCAATATCACAACCCTCGTAAGAAATATTAACCTGCGGTTTTTGGGTTTGGTTTGGTGAGTTCTCTTAGTCAGAAAGATTATTATAAAGCACCGTATTTATTAGTCTATTATTTTAACATATATATGTATGTATTTTATTAATATATTTATAGTACTTTCGATAATGACATTTATTTTACATGTATACACCTACCACATTGTGGTCTTTTTACCCAAAGGTTGACTGGTAGAGAATGCCTTGTTGCATTAAGTCCGTCCATGTACCACTATTGTACATAAAGTTTAAATAAATAAATAAATCTCATGAACCAAGTCATGTTTAATCTTTTATGATAATATTCCAAACGCATTGCATGAGTTCCTTCAGATGTTATAATTCAAGATAAAAGCTCTATTGACACCAAAGCTTACATAAAACGGAAAATTAAACAGAAAAGATATGCACAAAAAGAAATGGCGCTCCTTCCACCCCTAAACCATACATCACTACCTAAAAACCGTAAACCACAATTTACATTCTTAACACCAAAATGTTAACATCCCGGAATCCCGCAAAAAGAATCCCGTTATCAGTTTGACATCGTTTAATCCCGGGATTTATAAAAGAAAGAACGATAGAAACGAATTCAAAAATTTGAATTTCATGAACGCATTCGCCTCCTTTTGGAATTACGACGTGGAATTCCGTTTCCAAACGTATTTTAACGTAGAAATGCGGGCATGGAGAGTACTCTTGCCGGAGGTAGTAATTTGTTTTTAATTGGTCAGACTGGCTTTTGAAAATTTTAAAATTAAAAATTACTTACGTATGCGGCGTTAAAAATGTCTATCGACGGTGACGAGTTAACGTTTGCCGGGATTTTCATAAGTGGTTGTAAAACTATTTTGCTAACAGCTTAAACTTATTATGGTCATGGTTCAGATTTTTTCTTGAACTTGTACTATAATATTACTTTCCAAATTTCATAGTTCTAGATCAAAGGGAAGTACCCTATCAATTTTGATTCCCTTAAGAGTGTCGAAATATGCGTTTTTGCCATATAAACGGCAACCGGCATTTAGCGGCAAGAGACATACATCATCTGTGAAAATTTCAACGGTCTAGTCAGTCTGTCTAGTCAGCGTGACAGACAGACAGACAGACAGCGGAGCCTTAGTAATAGGATACCGTTTTTACCCTTTGGGTACGGAACCCTAAAAAACGATAAACACAAGTAGGTATGTATATTACGCAGTAAATGACAATTCGAAAGATTAAAAAGTTCCCAATTCAGCATGTTGGGCTAGCATTGCTGCTGCGGCTGTGGAAAACCTAAAGCGGTGTGAATACAAAATAATCACTGGTCTGTATATTATCGACCCATTTTTGGTCAAAAGGCTTAGAGCGTCGTGGACTCGTGGGCCCAACTAACAGCTTTTTGTTAAGCCTAGTTGACACTTTCCGTTACTGGCTTACACTTTGGCCAGAGACTAAGCATTGCCATACATACATTGCTTTACCAGAATGTTCTAACGAGATACCGCATCCCCGGAACGCAAGGAAGTGAAGGAACAGGGTGAGTTTTTAGTCGGTAAAAGTATAGTAAGTAAAGTATAATAAAAAATATTTAAAATAAAGGGGAGCTCATACATGTATGAGCTCCCCTTTATTTTAAATATTTTTATTTATTTTATAAAATTATTATTATTATTTTATAAAATGGCTGTGACATACAAATATACATATAAAAAATATTATCAGTTTTAGTTCCATGGAACTAAAACTGAAAATATTTTTTTTTTCATGACATCTATGCATGTGTGGTATCTATAGACAGGTCTTTAAAAACGACATCGGAGTTTCTAAAACTACTTTTTCATAAAGTAAATCGTTTAAAAGATATAAGCTTCCAAAGTGGTAAAATGTGTGTCGTCGTCCCCCCCCCACCCCCCCGTTAACTTCTATAATAATATAGAGAAAAATCTAAAAAAAAAATATGTCTGTAGATCTTAATGTAAACTATCAACGAAAATTGGTTTGAACGAAATCAGTTCAGCAGTTTTTGAGATACAGCATATTTTCTAAAACCGCAAATATAACTTTGTAATTCATACAAACACTGTGAAAAACAAAGTAATTTGGCATAGTTGTAAAAAATGTAAATAAGCTAGTTTTAAGAAATTTGTAAGGTTATTTTTTCAAATAAATACACATATATATTATATTATTATAGTTACTACGGAACCCTTCATGGGCGAGTCTGACTCACACTTGGCCAATTTTTTAAAAGAGAACTAGTAATGTGGGTAGAATTCACATTAATAGCAATCTTGTTACGGCTGGGGTTCGAACCCACTACCTTGATCACAAGTCTGACACCTAAATTAACTATTAACGAGTCGCGAGTAGAACTAGCAATTGAAAATGATTTGGCGAGCAGCGAATGTGTAGTTCCAATATTTTCGTCGCTGGGTTATCTGATTGGTCCCTCGGTGTGAGTTCTGACCGCCAAGCGAGTATTGCTGAGCGCGTATTATCTTTGATAGCTCTTTTGTCGCTCAGCGACTAAAGCCCGATTTACACTTCAATAAGTACAGTAGCGAGTTAACTTGCGTCATTGGCGAGTTAAGTTGTTAATGTAGTTTGAACGGTAAAAGCGAGTTAAGTAGTAAGTTGTTGATTAAGTTGAGTTAAATAGATCGCGATCCTATTTTTCGGCGAGTCCAGTGCGAAGTAGCCCCCTCTCTCGCGTCTCCCGCACCCCGCCAACTTAACTGACTGGCATGTAGACGGGCGAGTTTAGTACAGACCATAAATTTGTAGGTAGCCGCCGCGAACACGTATTTATTTCATTCATTTTATTTCATTTTCAATGTGTTCTGAAAGTATTGATACTAATTCTGTCACTATAGCACGTAAATTCGTATTGAGTAATTCAACGTCCATTTTCTGGATTAAAACAACTGTTTCGGAGGAACTAAACAATCACAGCACAGAAAAAACAATAACTGACGCGACTAGTCTTCTTCTCGGGATGGCAACTTATGACTACTCACTCGCCTACGTTTGGACGCTACTTACAACTTACTACTTATTACTTAATTGTCTGAGTTCTTAACTCGCTACTGTACTTATTGAAGTGTAAATCGGGCTTAACTAGTGGAGTAAGTCCTCGCCGGCTGTGTAAACAGTCAACTATTTTCATTACACGAAATTATACAACGTGTAATTTAAAGGGTATATATATACCAAGTGCATGGCTTCTTTGGATGATAACAAACGATATGGCAAGGGTTTAGTAATCCTAAGTCTACGTGTGTAGAACTTATTACAAATTCCAATACACTGTACCAGAGACCGAATTTTTCAAATTAAGAAGAAGTTACGAAGGGAATTATCGTGTTATTGGCAAGTGACGTGGAAAATTATTGACACTCGTAGTGCTGTGACACGTTTGTTATGATTGGTATTCAAGAAATATATGAAACCAATAATTTGGTATCAATTCTTTGAATCAATTATTTTGTGCTGAAACTGTGCATAGTGACTCCGTACCAGATGTTGTCTTCAGCCCTTTTGGATAGATATGGGGTTTCCGTTACACGTTGTATATCTATGTTCCAAACTTTTTTTTATTTTGCGGTTGAGCTCACTCTTGACCTCGATCTCGCCTGATGGTAAGTGATAGATGAGGTCTACGATGGGACGAGCGAGCCCAGAAGATGCCTATTTAGTCCTGCTTTAATGGCTGAAAGGTCATAAGCGGCAGGGAACACAGAAGCCTGCAGAGAGTTCCACAGCTTGGAAGTGCGCACAATTAAGGCCTGTTGGTATAGTGGTCAGTGGCCCTGGCTGCTATGCTCAAGGTCGTGGGTTAGATTCCCACCCAGGACAAATAATTGTGTGATGAGCACGATCATTTGTTCTTTGTCTGGGTGTAATTTATCTATAACATGTATGTATGTTTATCAGTTGTCTAGTACTCATACCACAAGCTCTGCTTAGTTTGGGACAAGATGGTGTTGTGTGAAAGTTGTGGAATATTATTATATCATTTATTATTATATCAAATGTGGAGGAGAAGCGCTTGGTACGACAAGATGGTATATGAACTCATTGAAATAAGCATGAAAAGAGCTTGCTAAAAATCTTTTGAAGTGCTGTGCCGTGGCGCAACTTCAGTCAGCGTCGGCCTTAATTGCTTGATGTAACATTTTAATTTAGATTGACTGACGCGTTGGTCTAGTGGTGGACTGCTGAACCATAGTTTTCATTCCCGGTTAGGCCTAAAAGTTCTATTAGGTTTTTCTGTTAGATAGTAGCCCGAATTTGGATGTTGGCAGTGTGATACCCCAGTGCCTGGGAACTTGCGCTAAGTCGTTAGTTCTACGGCTAATCTCTCTCCGGACGTGTTGAACGGTTGTCCAGTCGATGTCGATCAGGAGGATTATTATTAGTTTAAATTAAATGGTGTGTATTACAGGTTCAATCACTATTGCCGTGAACGCACTCCAGGCACAAGCATATTTGGTTAGTTGGAGGGGTTAAAAAGATTGCTAGTAATGTGAATTATACCCACATGGTTATTACTCTTTTTTTCAACCGACGACCAAAAGAGGAGGTTATCAATTCGACGCGTATATATATATATATATATATTTTTTTTTTAATGTATGATCACCGATTACTCGAAGACGGCTGAACCGATTTGGAAAATTCTTTTTTGTTTGATAGGGTATACCTTGAAATTGGTACCATTTGTCACCAAGTCACGATCTGATGATAGAATCCTGGAGAAATCGAGGGAACTCTTCAAATATTATAAGCACACCTATAGCGTTTTGGGTATTTCTTATAGTAACTTGTGCAGTTGCTCTCAAAAAGTACCATTTGGGGAAGTGGAACTGATGATGAAGACCACAGATGGCCGCCGAAACTACTCAATAATAAGTATTTCGTAGATTGCGATTCGATTACTTGAATATGGATATTAGCCACTTGGTGCTCGTCACAACGCATATAGTGATGTATAGCTGATGGTGAAGTACCAGGAGAACTCCTCAAAAATTAACGGCCCAGCATTGGGAAAAGTAATATTTTGTAAAATGTTATAAGTAGTTGACATTTAGGCTCTTGTAACTAGGTAAATTAAAAATCAACCAACTAAAAAGTTTGAAATAAAAACTTTTTAACAAAAAATTAAACCGACTCCCAAAAAACACTCCAGAGTGAAAAATAACTTTAGTTTCGGAATTCGGTGCCAAAAACGAAAATACAAAACTAAAGACACCGACTACCGAAACTAAAGTTATTTTTCACTTTGGAGTGTTTTTTGGGAGTCGGTTTAATTTTTTGTTAAAAAGTTTTTATTAATTAAGAATTCTATTAGAGATTATAAAAAAACATTTCTCATTTGCTCACTAAACCTTGAAACCACACAGCAGTATTCAATCAAAAGTAGGTAGTAGGTACTTTATCATAAAAATATCATTAACATAATGGGAGTACCAGGGTAGGATAAAAACTAAGGAGCCAACGAAACAGTGGATAATATCAGAGGCTCTCGACTACGGGAAACACGCAAATGAGAATTTTATGACATGTCCGCGTTTAGGGGTAAGTTGGATTGTATGGAATGGGGTTTTAGCAGTTCAAAATTAATATTTACTGATTTATTTTATGATACTCTTGCGCCATACTATCTTTCCATTTCAATATGTTGTACTGGAGATATAGTAACCACAGTTCGATCGATTTGTTATTGCTTTTTATGCATTCGGAGAGAGTAAGTATTTCATTGTTTTTGTTATGGGCATGAAACCCTTTTTTGTAGGATGTTACTTTGACAATCATTTAATTTTGGAATATTATAACTTTTTGTGACTTTGAATATACGAGTGTGTATACTTATTGTTTATCTTTGTTGCTACAATTTTGTTGACTATGATGGTTTGTGTATTTAGATGAGAAAAGTAAACAAAATATTTGATAGATAGTGATGTTTTATTTACAGTATAACCTTAAGCAATTAAAGTGGAAAGTTTGAGAACCTCTACTACACTCTTCCCCCAGTGGGGTAAGATTGAAATATAGAAAAAGTAAAAAACGTTTTATCTTTGTCAACTAAAGGTATTTTGAGAACACTTGCAGTACTAATTGTTCAGGGTACAATGAACTATAGACTAGTGACCAATAACAACGTCTGATATTCATTTTAACGATTTTAAAATCCATTTCGTTCTTTCCCCATCACCCTTTCGTCTTCCCCCTGTCTCATTGTAGTCATTAAAACATATTATTTAATTATTTTTTCTGCCTTGGAACCGTTTTAACAGGATGTTATCAATATGATTGAAAAATATACTCTTTACTAACTACAAATAAAGTTTTTGCATAAGTGAATGTGTACTGTTCTTCAAGACTTCAAACACAACACTGCTCATCTCATCAAAAGACCATTCGTTCTTCCTCCCACTCACCCTACTGCTCTATGCGTGCGAAACGTAGAAGGTAACAAATGATATCTCACGCCAACTCCAAGTCTTCGTCAACCGCTGTCTCCGTCGCATTTTGGGAATATACTGGCCCGAGACCATTTCCATCGAGGAAATGCTGGGAAGATGCCTCGAGAGGCCGATCGACCGCCAGATCAAGCGTTGCAAGTGGAAATGGATCAGCCACACGCTTCGAAGGGATTCCGATCACATACGTAAACAGGCGATGGATTGGAATCCTCAGAGTAAAAGGAAGCCTGACCGTCCCCGACAAACCAGGCATTACACCGTGGTGGCAGAAGCGGCGAGCATTGGGATTACGTGGGGCGAAGTGAAGGGAAGCTCAATACCGATCGCGATGGAAAACTACTGTGGACGCCCTCTGCTCCATCTAGGGGTCATAGGATATTAAGTCAAAGTAAGTCATAATAAACAACATACACATAGAAATAATTATTTGACCATGAAACAACAGTAGAACACTGACTCTTAAATCACAGGTTTATCCTGGCAGTTGTCTCACCGCCAGAGAGGAAGCGACTAACTATCGGCTATTTTCTCGCTCAAGAAACATACTGTAGATATATGTAGATAAACTGATACAATATAAGGTGTATCTATTCATACACGAAATATTTTAAAAGACTTATCTACAGCTGGTAATGAAACTATAAACACGAAAAAAATTGGATCGCAATGTTTTTTATTTTACGTAATTATTATAATTTTCATATGATAAAAGAGAAAAACTCTCTTTAATCATCATAAAAACCGCGCGCCGTCTCAAATACTGCCGCCGTCCGCGTAAACCGGCGTATTGGATGTCAAAAAATAAGAAGGAACCAGTATTTATTACGTGTGTCAAGAAATATTAAATTATTTCATTTTTTTAATAATAAACCTAGGTATTTTTTTTTTGTTGTTATGGTTTTTACCAGCTATAGGTCTATATCCCTTAAAATATTTCGTGTATGAAATATTTGGTTTTACACCAATAATTGAAACACACTTAAATAAGAATATTGCTAAAAATTTGGTTACAATGGCGGTCTTATCGCTGAGAGCGATATCTTCCATTCAACTATACTACTTTCTGTGTAAAGTAGAGGTGCATATATGAGTAGTCGATCGCTGACTGTTTACACTGCCAGTGAGGACTTGCTCCACTAGTTTTTCGCTGAGCGACAAGAGCTATTAAAGATAACTCTTGCTCAGCGATGCTCGCTTGGCGATCAGAACTCACGCTGAGAGGCCAATTAGGTGATAGCAGCGACAAAACTATCGGAACTACATATTCGCTGCTCGCTAAAACATTTTCAATTGCTAGTTCTACTTGCTACTCCTTCATCGCTGGCAGTGGGACTACCGCCTTAGGAGGCAGGGTTTTCATTGCTTAAGACACATTTTTAAATCCAAAACTGTATTGTAACCTAATGAATTAGTAATGTATATAACAAAGATTTTTACGGTTCCAAACGACAGCGATGTGGTGGAGTACTTCGATGCCTAAGTCTATTTTAGTTTCTTTTTTGTACGGACGCCAGCATATCAAGCTACAACAATCTGTCAAATTTCTTTAATAAATTTTCAACTTTATTGTTAAAGACATTAGGTTCAAGGTTGATTGCGAAAATTTTACAGTTTCGGGTAACTTCATGTGCTGGCGTCTGTACATAGTTAAGTTTAGCAGTGTTTTTAAAATTAATGTGTTAAGTATATATATTTATTGTGTTATAAAATTATTTATGTATATTCAAGATTTTTTGATTTTCAATAAAGTTATTATTAAATAGTTCCAACCGTTCAGTTCCTAGAAAACAGCTTCAATTAGTAAAGGAAACTAATAAAATGTAATGGTGAAACGAATTATATCGAAAGTTAAATAATATTGGATAGTGGATACAATTAAAACAAAATCCATTTCCACACTAACCGCACCATATATTTTCGCGTTGACCGCAACAGAGTATTATTAAAACATTATTTACGTAAGAGAAATGTATTTTTGACTACGAAATGTCCCGGGTTCGTTTATTTTTCAGCCTACAACTTTCAACTGTGTTCATGTGCCAAGTTGGCAGAATAGTAAAAATATGAATAGTTATTATGAATTTATACATATAAAGCCTGCAATACATGTTGGTCGAGCGTTGTCGAGTGAAGGCCAATACCAACATGTAGACGGTATATTTGCCTTGTCTTGCTATCGCTCGGTGTCACTTGCCTAGTTGGCCGAGTGCAGGCCAGCGTCAACGTGTGTAGAGCTCATTTGATGCAACTTGTCTTCGCTCGCCGTTGCTTGTGATCACTTGCCCCACTTCGGATCGGTGTCGGTTTTTGTTCACAAATCAAAGGCGCTCACCTGCGCTCGGCCAACGTGTGGGCAGCTCTACAGACCCTCTTCTACATTGGTCGTCTGCATTGGCGTTCGACGAACTTGTCGAACGTGTGGACATTATTTCTTGCCTTGTACCTATTTGCCAACGCTCGCATTGGCCTACGCTCGGCCAACATGTATTGCAGGCTTAAGAAAGGACTGAATTGTGTACCTATAATGACTTATTTTATTTATTTTATTTTTTATTTATTTATTTTGGAACATAAAAGCATATACAAATTACTAGGGTACGTTAACAGCCACATTAGTTGAGAACTGTGTCGTAGCTATTAGCGCCCACCTCCAGGCGGTTGGAAACGTTAGCGTTCCAGATTTAATAGAGCTGAAGTTAAAGCAAAAATGGACAGACAAAACGAGAGTTTTAAGAATAAATAGGTGTTTTGTGTTTGTGTTTGCGTGAGTGCATGTGTGTACATGTGAGTATATGTGCTTGAGTGCGTATTATGACTGTGTGTGATTGTTTGCGGGCATGTGAATTCATGGGAGTGCATAGGAAGGCTATGTAGTAAAGACATAATAGACAGAAATGAATTAGAGATTTCGTTTCACTAAATTCTCTAATTCCTCATATGTGAGGGTGGAGAGCCATTTGTCATTATGTACTTTGCACTCACGAGAAGTTTGTGGGTAAATATTGAGGACTCTATTAATTTTATTATATAGGGAGGGTGCAAAGAATAAGTATTGCCGTCTAAGTAATTTACTGATAACTAATTGTGTCTTGCAAACTATATCCGTCCTGCGTTTCCGTTTGCTCTTTGGGTCATAGATTAGTTCGGAATGCTTACGAAGAATGGTTTTAAGAAGAAAGGAGTGCCTAACCGTAGGTAATTTTAATAATGTATACAGTTGACTAGTAGGGAAAAGGATTGGTTTGCGTGTAATAACCTTAAGCACAGCTCTCTGTGCTCTCTCCAGACGTAACAACAGACACTTTCCTGCATTTCCCCAGGCTGTGATACAATAGGTGATGATAGAGTGAGCTAGCGCGAAGTACACTGTCTTGAGGGTTGAGATATTAGCTGAATTTCTTAGGTTTTTAAATACGTAGATTAACTTTCTTACTCTACCAATCAATGCCTCGACCTGCATTCTCCATGACAACGTACTGTCCAATATAACACCAAGGTACTTAATGTCATCCGCTCGCATTATTTTTGTGCAGTTACAGTTTATGTTCGGAACTAAACCACATGTATGGGCAGAGAGGGTAAATTGACGAGATGGCTGGGAGGACATTTTAAGACTGAATGTAATAAACTTAGTTTTCAGTAAATTTAGGGTGAGGAGATTTTGTTCTAACCATTTCATTGTAGTTTGTAGCGCTCGTTCTGCCAGAGAATGGGTCTCATTCCAATTAATGCCATGCACCATGCTTGCACTTGTATACATTTATTATATTATAAAATCATCAAATGACTTTTCCGCTCTGGGCAGATTCGAAAGAAGGTGTCAGGCTGACTAAGAACTTACCCTGCTCCTTTTAATTGTTCCTATGTTCCGGGGCTGCGGTATATCGTTAGAATATTCCGGGCTCCGTCAATGCTGCTGATTGCTCTTCGCGTGTGGAATACGACGCGACGCGCTGTTGACCCGGGCCTGGTCTTTAAGGGCCTATACTACCTCAGCGCTTCTCACTCTTTATCTCGCTCGAGGGAAAAGACTCCAAATCACCGATAATTTAGTTTATTTGTTTTTACTGTGAAAATAATGGTAATTTTAAAAACGTAAATAACATAAGACCTGCTTTATAACTTCAATTAATATGCAAAGAAAATCTAATTTGAAGTTATTTTTGAATACCAGCGGTTTATTGTTCGGTTTGGAGGTAACTTTGGACTTTTTTTCTATCAAGAAAATTTTATGGAATCTTGTTTTCGTTAAACATAGTACCTAACATTGATCCTCAATTTTACCATATATTTATTTCAAAATTATGGCTGCAGTATTTTCGACATAACGGACGATCAGGCTAAGCCATTTGAGGTAGAGGCTCTTAACGAATCCTGTTCGCCATCTGTAGACCCGTGTCTACGGTGGCTGGAGATCAGCGATCTCCGAAGCCCAGAATGTCTCCCGTTGAATATGATATATTTAGAGTAAAGTGCTAGTAAAAAGTGCTATTGAGTTTTCAACCGACGTCAAAAAAAGGAGGAGGTTATCAAGTCAACGCATATATATATATATATACACACCTATAGTGATTTGAGTATTTTTTATAGTAACGTGTGTAGTTGCATTCGAAAAGCACCATTCATGAAGTGGACCTGATGATGAAGACCACAGATGGCCACTGGAACTACTCAATATATAGTAGTAGTAGTAGTAGTTTATGCTACGGGGATCATTTGGCTAAAGAGCTTACTGGCTTCACTGAAAGATTAAAACACTATCGAATGGAAACACTAGACTATCGTAGGAAAAAGCTGGATCTCGTTATTATTCACAAGATAATGAATGGATCAATAGACTGTAGTGAACTTCTGGGTTCATTAATGATTAAAATACCAACTCACATTCCCTGGCATAATACTTACAGCTTATTTTATATCCCTGGCTCAAAAACCAACCTAGGTCACTACGCCGCGGTTCCAAGACTTTGTAGGCAATACAACATGCTGTCCAAAACAACCAATTTAGATATTAGTGAATCTTTTACGCATTATAAAAAATATATAAAAGATGTATTATAATTAGTGTTAATCTTTTTTTATGTATATCTAATTCATTTCTACAATTATTATTTTTTAATTTTCAATTAACTTATATTTTTTAGTTTAGTTATTAATTTTATCTCGTGCATGCTGTGGTCTCTTATAAGTGAAAGAGTACACCCTACAAAACACATAATTTGTATAACCTGAATATTTATGAACTGTGTATATCTTTTGCTCAGTATCAGTAGTAGTATCAGTGGAAGCGTGCTGGGCCCATAACCTAAAAAACAAACACGAGTACTATTCAGTGCAGAATAAATATATTTTTACCGAGTGTCATTACAAGCGTTTAGTTCGCATACTATTACATAGATGTCACTAGAAGATGAGGTATTTTGATAACTCTACTACAACAGCCAGCACATGAAGCTACCCGTAACTGTCAAATTTTCCCAATCAACTTTGAACCTAATTTTTTTAACAATAAAGTTGAAAATCTATTAAAGGAATTTGACAGATTGTTGTAGCTTGATGTGCTGTCGTCCGTACTTCCCGAGGCTCAGAGGAATATCTCTTAAATAGAAACACACCCTTCCATAAACCAACTGACCGACTGTGCAGCTTTGACTTAGCTAAGTTACTTCACAACTACATATAAGCAGAAACACACGTATGTTTGTATGTCTGTTTCAAGTTGCATACAAGTAGACGCTCAACCATGTAAGTCTACGCAAGAGAACTTCAGGCGACAATTTAGTTATAACATAAGTTATAACAAGTTAGTAAGTTGAACTGTGGGGACGCCGTCCGTCAAAGACGTTCCACGTCGTTCTAACTTGAGGTTTAAACTTATAGTTTACTGTATATTAGGGTGAGCTGAACGAGAAATGAAGACGTATGGCAATCTCTTGAGGAAACCGTCATCTGAAAATGGTCTTGCTAAAAAATTACAGTTTTATTATTAATTACAGTTTTATGCCGTTTGGGGTCGAAACGCTTAGATCATGGGGCCCGAGTGCGCGTCTCCTTTATAAGGAATTATCTCGCCGGCTGATCGATTCCTTGCGTGACCGTAGGGCTGGCTCGTTCTTTGGGCAAAGAATAAGCTTTGCCATACAACGTGGCAATGCTGCCAGTCTTCTGGGTACGTTTACGGACGACAGTGATGTGGAGGAGTACTTTGACGCCTAAGATTGATTTTTTTGTTTTTTTTTTATTATTTTTTTATGTACATAGTAAGGTTTAGCAGTGTTTTATAAATGCAATGTTTTATTTTGTTATCTAATAAATAATGAATAAAAAAGAAGTTAAATATTTATTTTCAATTTACAACGTGTAATTGAAAGGGTATATACATACCGAGTGCACGGCTTCTTTGGATGATAACAAACGATATGACAAGGTTTTTCTAATCCTATGTCTACATGTGTGGAGCATATTAGAAATTTCAATACATTGATACCAGAGGCCGAATTTTTCAAATTAAGAAGAACGAAGAGAATTATCGTTTTATTGGCAAGTGACGTGGAAAGTGATGACCCTCATAGTGCTGTGACACGTTTGTTATTACTGGTATTCAAGAAACTTATGAAACCAATAATTTAGGGTCAATTCTGTGAGTCACTTATTTTGAGCTGAAACTTTGCATAGAGACTCCATACCAGATGTTGTCTTCAGTCCTTTTGGACAGATATGGGGTTTCCGTTACACGTTGTATACTAACATGAAGCGGAAAAGTTTGTTTGTGAAAGTACTGGGTGGATTTTTGGAAGAAATTTGGAATATAGAAGTAGCTTGAAGCATAAAGCTTGAAGTTTTTCCCGACTGCAAAAGATAGACGGCTATGTTGTTATCGTGATAAAGTCGTCACCCGTTTCACTTCGCCAAACGTACCAAACCCACACAAAGATTCACAGCCCAAGATCTTGTCTGTTGTTCTCTCCCAATCAAACCGAACTTCAACCTTTGAAAACCTAACTTGGTTCTCAAAGGCGGCCCGCATACTATCATACCCATTATATTATCAAATCCTCAAATAAAGAAACAGGAAATGGTCATAGAAGGTAGAATAAACCTTAAATTGGAGTTCCGTTACAGCAGGATATTGCGGCCCAACAAAGGGGGGATAACTGAAACTTTGCTTTCAGTAATTGTTTCTTAAAGATGAAGGTGGATAGTTGACCTCAATAGCGATAGGCAATGGTGACAGAAGGCTCAGTTAATAACTGTCCGACGACTAGAGTCCGACCGAAACTGGTTTTCCGGCCGAAACCGAAACCGAAACCGAACTTTCGGCCGCGGCTTCAGTTTCGGCCGAAACCGAAACCGAAACCGAAACTCACGTGGTCAAGTATAAAATTCCTTAAAATACTGAAATTTGGTGCATTTTACCCATTATTCTGCATTAATTAGAACATGAAATGGAAACACAGTATATTAATTTTGTTGTAATCATTTATTTACTTAATACAATATAAAAAATATTAATAATATTTTTATTATTTTTTCAAATTAAGTTCTCATAGCAAAATGTTTATCAGTTATCAATAATCAAATCACTAATTGTTACTGTTTCATTTAATACTAAGTATTGGTATTTTGAAATCTTATTACAATCTTATAATCTCTTTTATACATGTGACTTGATTTGTTAATAACAGCAAAACAAAGTTACTGACTCAATATTTAACTACCTATATAAATCATTCAAGTACAGAAACGAAACAAAAACTTACATGTAAACAGTTCCATCAAAACATAACCTCTAAAGTACGTTTGCGTCGGGCGCACTGACTAAGTTGTGTTGCTAGAGAGCTATCCGAACGGTGCACGACAATTCCCGAACAGGGCCGCCAGCGTCCGCCAAAGCGTTGCCGCGAGAAACAAAGTTAGGCGAGCGTGCACGACAACTTCCGAAATCAGTTTCGGTTTCGGCAAAAGTTACGGCCAATTTTGGCCGAAACCGAAACTGCCGCCGAAACTTGATTTTTGGCCGAAACTTGGCCGAAACCGAAACCGAAACCGAACTTTCGGTCGGACACTATCAGTTCTACAAAGTGTAATTTAAAGGGTATATACCTACATACCAAGTGCCATAACAAACGATATGGCAAGGGTTTTGTAATCCTAAGTCTACGTGTGTAGAACTTATTACAAATTCCAATACACTGATACCAGAGACCGATTTTTTCAAATTAAGAAGAACGAAAAGAATTATCGTGTTATTGGCCAGTGACGTGGAAAGTTATTGACCCTCGTAGTGCTGTGACACGTTTGTTATGATTGGTATTCAAGAAATATATGAAACCAATAATTTGGTATCAATTCTTTGAGTCAGTTATTTTGTGCTGAAACTGTGCATAGAGACTCCATACCAGATGTTGCCTTCAGCATTTTTGGATAGATATGGGGTTTTCGTTACACGTTTTATATTCTAAGCGTATATTGTTTAATTGTACGTACAGCTAAATAGTGGAATTCTCGACCTGAGTCTGAGTATCTTTTCGTATTGTATGTAATATGTATACATATGTATGTATGCTCTTAATCTTAAGAGCCGAGAAATCTCTGTGTCATGGGCTCTAGTCACTTTCAATGGGGTGAACATATTATCTACTTAATGATAAGTACAAACTGTAATTAGATACTTATTAGAAAGTAGTCACTTCGTTGAAAAGAGGTGCGTCTAAAGTTTTTACCATTATCATACTTATATCCATTTTGTTACTACAAGAACTATTGTATAACAGAAAAGGAATGAAGAGTGAATAAATTTTTCACCTTAACTAAACGCGAACCTATTTTTAATAAAAATAAAAACTTTTTACCAAAAAATTAAACCGACTCCCAAAAAACACTGCAAAGTGAAAAATATGTTTAATTTCGGTAGTCGGTGTCTTTAGTTTTGTATTTTCGTTTTTGGCACCGACTTCCGAAATTAAACTTATTTTTCACTTTGCAGTGTTTTTTGAAGGTCGGTTTATTTTTTTGGTAAAAAGTTTTTATTTCACTCTTTTTAGTTGGTTGATTTTTAATTTACCTAGTTACAAGAGCCTAAATGTCAACTACTTATAACATTTTACCAAATATTGCTTTTCCCAGTGCTGGGCCGTTAATTTTTGAGGAGTTCTCCTGGTACTTCACCATCAGCTCTACATCACCATATGCATTGTGACGAGCATAAAGTGCTTAACATCCATATTCAAGTAATCGAATCGCAATCCACCAAATACTTATTATTGAGGAGTTTCGGCGGCCATCTGTGGTCTTCATCATCAGTTCCACTTCCCCAAATGGTACTTTTTGAGAGAAACTGCACAAGTTACTATAAGAAATATCCAAAACGCCATAGGTGTGCCTATAATATTTGAAGAGTTCCCTCGATTTCTCCAGGATCCCATCATCAGATCCTGACTTGGTGACAAATGGTACCAATTTCGAAGTCTATCAAACAAAAAAAGAATTTTCCAAATCGATTCAGCCGTCGTCGAGTAATCGGTGACCATACATTAAAAAAAATATATATATACGCGTTGAATTGATAACCTCCTCTTTTGGTCGTCGGTTGAAAAAAAATATTTTTATGGGATTGATATTCTCAAGGTTGCTTCTACTAGACCTACTGTTACATCTCTTCATAGTAACTTTGAGATCATTCTTTGTCGGGCACAGTGTTCGGATTGTAATTTTTTTCTAAGTAATGGGTTTGTTCGAGTATTTACTTCATACATTCTTTCTCAGTGTGCCTCGTTCTCGGTTATAAATACTAAGTATAATACTTACAGTATTAGTATTTTGATGTTAACAGTAAAGTACAAACCTTTTTTTTTGTTTGGTGGGAAAATCATCTAATGACTTCTCCAGCTGTGGGTGGAGCAAAGGGTAGTTTTAGACGTTTAATAACTAAAATCCACCCTGTTCTTAGGGTTCCGTAGCCGAATGGCAAAAAACGAAAAAACGGAACCCTAAGGATATATAATATAACCTATACACATGAGACTTGGTAGGTAGATGTATTCTGTGAACCGATTTCCGAATGTAAGAAAAACTACAAAAAAAAAAATTATATTAATGGGGGCTCCTCATACATGGAACTGAAACTGAAAATGTTTTATTATTTTTTTCATTTGACATTGAAGTTTCTAAAAACACTTTTTCATAAAGTCAATCTTTTAAAAGATAACTATACGCCTCCAAACTGGTAAAATGTCCCCCTCTAACTTCTATAATAATGGAGGGAAAAATCTAAAAAAAATATATGCTGAAGATTTAAATGTAAACTTTCAACAAAAAATGGTTTGAACGAGATCGGGTTAGCAGTTTTTGAGACACAGCATATTTTCTAAAACCGCAAATATAACTTTGTAATTCATACAAACACTATGAAAGTTATTTGGCGTAGTTACTACGGAACCCTTCATGGGCGAGTCTGACTCGCACTTGGACATTAAGATAGCATATATTTTTTTAGATTTTTCCCTCCATTATTATAGAAGTTACAGGGGGGCGCGGAGCACTTTACCACTTTGGAGGCGTATATCTTTTAAACGATTGACTTTATGAAAAAGTAGTTGTAAAAATCTCAATGTCATTTTTAAAGAACTTTTTATAGATTTTTTATGCCACACACGCAAAGGTTTCATAAAAAAAAATTCAGTTCCATGTATGAGGTATATTTTAAGAGAAAAATATTTAAAATAAAGGGGGGCTCCCTTTATTTTAAATATTTTTTTCTTAAAATTGGAACACGGTTCACAGAATACATCTACCTACCAAGTTTCATGTGTATAGTCTAAATAGTTTCAAAATAAAATGGCTGTGTCATACGGACGGACGGACAGACAGACAGACAGAGACATGATGAAACTATAAGAGTTCCGTTTTTTGCCATTCTGTTACGGAACCCTAAAAATCACAAATCGCTCAACTAAAACAAAATCAGGAATTAAAAGAATGTGAAATTATCCAGATTAAAAATAGGATATGGATCTTACATGTCTTCAGATTTTTCAGCGTCAGGACATGCCAGTTTCCTCACGATATTTTCATTGCCCGTTTTTACACCAATTATCGGCACAAATGTTTTACTTCCATGATGGACCAGCTTTTGGCCTCGTTTTCTTTTGGTGAATAATAATCCCATAAAAAACAATACTTGTCAAAAAACCAAGCCTCGCAACTTAGTTGTCGAGACTTAGTTGTCGATGTCGAGATACCGCGGCCCCGGAACTTTAGGGCTTCCGAAGGAACAGGGTGGGTTTTTAGTCAGTAGAATTCTGATACACCCGAGCGGAAGAAGTCATTCGATGATATTTATCACCAAGAAAAAAAAAGTACCAATCTACATCTATTATTTCATTATATTATACAGGTACACTGATTAATTAACTGCAAATGTAACTTTGTAATCCTATATATTTATATGGGATTACAAAGTTATTTATGCAGTTGATGTATCTAGAAAACTGGAACGAAATTGAAAAATATTATAGTTTTTCCTTGATTCATATACTAAACACTAATTGTATTCTAAATTTGAAGCTTCTATGTCTGCTAGAAGTGCCTTAGACTTTTGATGATCGGTCAGTCAGTGAGTGACAAAATTAAGGAACTTTGACTCGTTATAATTCTTAAACTACTGGTTCAAATTGAATGAAATTTGAAATATACCGTGTTTATACAATGCCTGTTTGGTTACTGAAAATTCAGGCTTCTAGTTTTATCCACAACGAAGTTATAGGGGGTCTAAAATGGCCTAAGTTGCTTCGAGAAAAGAATGGTACGGCCGTGCCGCTTTTTTTGCTCGACTTGGCGGGGGCACTGCCGTGCCCCCAGATTAAGCGACGGGTGATGGGTGAAATCTTCTTTTTTATTTTTTTATTCAGAATAGGTTCGCGTTTGACCACCATCTCACCTGATGGTAAGCGATGATGTGGTCGAAGATGGAGCACGCTTACCTAGAAGTAACCTATTCACTATGATTTAAAGACCCCTAGGTTGTAGCTATCTGGAAACAGACGCCGGCAGGGAATTCCACTCCTTAGCCGTACGCACAATGAAGGTGTTCCTAAAACATTTTGTGCGTATGGGTGGGATGTCCACCATGTAACGATGGCGCGTCGCCGTTTGTCTTGTAGTCCGATGATGGAACGAGGAATCTTGACATATCGGGATTCTTTTGTACCTAAGGCTAAGCTGTTGGTCCCTTCTATCATTTGTAGACAACATCTTTGACAGTCTTTGTCAAAAGCCAGAAAATCTTATACCAGTCTTGCCAAGGGGTTTCGTGATACTAAGTGGTAGGATGGCTTAAAATCACGCAGCCTGAATTCAATCTCGGTATTTGCGGGATTACGAGTTTTCAATCCCGCGCGATCTCGGTATTTACGGAATCCCGCATATTGAAAATATTCACATTTATATAAGGCAAATAACACAATGAATTAATCAACTAACTCCACATTTATTTACGTATTACTATTAGTATGAGATCGATCAAATTACACCGGTTTTTCTTCACAAAAAACAGTAACAAATACTAAATAAAAAACTTTACTGATATTTTAGGCTTATACTTAAAATTCGGCTATATTAGGCTACTTAAGCTGTGAGAAACGGGTGACATCGGCCCCCGCGTTGTTTGCAACACTGCCGGCAGCCAGTCACCGAGCGATCGCGCTCGTGAGAGGTCGTATGCATGCTTTTTTCAGTCCCGCAAATCCCGCGGATCCCGCGCCTTTAATCCCGCATTACGCGGGTAATACCGAGATTTCGGTATTCCGGGATTGCAAGCCCTACCCAGTGGTTGTGAAGGTCAAAGGTCCTGGCTATCATTTGTACATCTTTGACAGTGTGTTATACGTTACTATAGACATTATAACTCAGTTACATGCGGTTAGATTAGAAGCCGATCCCGACATAGTGGAAAAAGTTAGACGGATAATGTGTACTTAATTACTTAGGTATACAACAAACTCTTTGTCTGTTTTCGATAGTTTATTCGCTTACTTTCTTCTTAACACGTTGAACGCCAACGTGGTCAGTGCTGTCCAACTGTGAGCTTTCCCTTTAGGCCAAGCAAAAATCACAGTTCTATCCACATTTAGACCAAATGTTTTATTAATTGTTGATTTGACGGGAAGCCAACCTCAAAAAAAAATAAATACTTATATCTAATGTCCAAATGTATGTTTTCATTAATAAAAGCCAACTTTAGTCATTAATTAATTAATTATGGAGATATTAAACACCGGGCAGCACTGACCGACGCGGCCCGAACGGCAAGTCTAGTTGTCGGCCATCACTGACCGACGCGGGCTGAACGGCATTTTCTTGACACGGCTGCATTTTTTTCTAGGCGTTCAACGTGTTAAATGATCACACCGCTGCTACAAAACTTTGTACGCATTACATAATGTTGTCCAAAATAACATATTTAGATGTTAGTCAATCTCTTACTGAATATAAAAAAAATATGCAAGATAAGAGGTTTTCTTTTTTTATAATGTAATATCTATTTCATTTTTTTTTGTTGTTAGTTACACACAGGGCCCGATATTTTTAGCCGCTCCGGGCAAAGAAATTTTTCGCCGCCCTTTACATACACAAAACCGTGTAAGTCATGAACAACTTATGTTGGGGGGTGTGAAGTATTCAAGTACCTACATAAAATACGTGATATTGTTGGGATTATACCTACCTATAATTTTCACGTCAGTCTATTGGCCTTCTGAAGAAGTACCTACCTACACGAAAGTTGATCAATGTTTTTATGTTAGTAAGTATACAATGTATGTCTTTTAAAGAATTTCACAGAAACTACTGAATGGATTAATATATCATTTTATTGACTTAGTTATGTACCTTGCAAATAAATAAATAAAACTTGTCTTTCCCCTTGTGCTATTTTTCCTGTCTCGGACTAATCTTGCCTATGTATGATGACCCTGTAACTAAAGGAACAATAAACATTTTTCATCAAAATCGTTTCAGAAGTTAAAAAGATTTAGGACCAAGCTGTTTAATTGTTTATTATGGTAAATCGGTTCACATGTATTTAAGTTAAGGTTCATATAGTACGTATAAAAAAGACACAACAAAAGATTTGTTTTGAAATTTAATACTGATACAAAAACAATTATGTTACTACATAACGAATCAGTATTTTTTATAAATAATAAAATTGTGTAAATTAAACAGTTGTTCGGAGAATGTCAAATCCTACCTCGTAATTATAGTAGTTTTCTTCGCACTTTTTGTTCTGCAAAATCTTTAATGATATCTGATAAATTTATACTGTCGCAAACCTTGTGTTCTATTGAAATCATAGCCAATCCAGATAATCTACTCTGCGTCATGGTGGATCACGGATATTTTTTTTATTATTTTCAATTTAGTAAAGTTAAAAAGATCCTGAGCGTACGTACGTATTTTTTTACGTACTACAATTTACTTTATAAAAATATTTTTAGTAAAAAATAGAACCGACTTCCATATAAAAACACTATAAAGGCAAAAATAACTTTAATTTCGGAAGGCGGTGTCAAAAACGAAAATATATACAAAACTAAAAACACCGCCTTCCGAAATTAAAGTTATTTTTGCCTTTCTAGTGTTTTTATATGGAAGTCGGTTCTATTTTTTACTAAAAATATTTTTTTCACGCTTTTTAGTGGGTCGGTTTGTAATTTATCTAGTTACAAAAGCCAAAATGTCAACTACTTATCACCTTTTACAAAATATTGCTTTTCCCGGTGCAGAGCCGTTAATTTTTGAGGAGTTCTCCTGGTGCATCACCATCAGCTCTACTTCACCATATGCATTGTGACGAGCAGATAGTGCTTAATATCCATATTCAAGTAATCTAATCGCAATCAACGAAATACTTATTATTGAGTAGTTTCGGTGGCCATCTGGGGTCTTCATCATCAGTTCCACTTCCTCAAATGGTGCTTTTCGAGAGCAACTGCACAAGGTACTATAAGAAATACCCAAAACGCTATAGGTGTGCCTATAATATTTGAAAAGTTCCCTCGATTTCTCCATGATCCCATCATTAGATCCAAACGTGACAACAATGGGACCAACTAGAAAGTATACCCTTTCAAACAAAAAAAGAATTTTCCAAATCGGTCCAGCCATCTCCGAGTTATGAGGGATGAGAACATACATAAAAAAAAAAAAAAGTTCAAGACGAGTTGTAAACCTCCTTTTTTTGAAGTCGATTAAAAATAGATAGGCACTTACGTAGTAAATTCACACGCGCGCTTCAATATTTATATGATTAATCTGCCCCACTAAAAATCACGTCACTTTTAAATTTAAGAATAGAACCAACTTGTAGTCTTAACCTTAACATAATATTCCACATAAATAGATAAAACATTTTAATTCTGTATCACTTATTAACTACTACATTATTCACGAATATGACGAAAATTTGTCTCTAGGGCAGAACATTTTTACTAGGAGTCTTCTAAATAAGTAATGGAAAAATAGTACAATCTTTCGCTTATTATGATATTTAAGGGATTCCTCTAAAATGTCACGTTGTACGAATGTAGCTAAAGGTATTCCTCCGAAAGTTTGAGGGGAATCCCCATGAAACATAAACTGACTGAAAGGGTTGCTAGTTCAGAAATGTAAAATCGGCAGATTTTTTTTTTGTATTCTAGTTTCTTAGTTCTAGTCTAGTTGGTTCCTTATTTCCTATTTAGGTATTTCTTATTCTTAGTGTTCCACAAAATTTCAAAAGTATCGATACTTTATCGTATCAGATTTATCGATACCGAGAAAAGTATCGAAACAAAAGTATCGATATTGTTAGGTATTGAGACTTTTCAATTTGTTTTTACAACTTCCGATTGAGTAATATCCGTTATATTAAATATTACCCGAGATATTTCGGAACTTGGGAGTTCGAAACTTATCACTAATGAGACACTTAATAATCGTATCAAACGAACTAAATTTAATTTACGAAGTCTGGAATTTCTACAATTGAATGAAAGAGTGAAATGAAAAAATGTATATAATGTTTTTATTTCAAATTAAAGAATTTCAGGAATTTTCATCAAATGAAAAAAATATATAGGTATAATGTTTTTATTTTAAATTAAAGAAAGTCAGGAATTTTCATCAAATGTCCGGAATTTACTCCGGATTTTTGATTTTTTGATCTGGCAACCCTAGCTTTGACTGAGTCTGTTATCAATAAAAAAATCCTTATAGGAAAACCCAATAGCACTTATTGCCCAACCCTGGAATAGAAATCTAGACCTCATGCTTACCAGTCACGCTTGGGACCACAAGACCAACGAGGCATTATTTATTTATTTAATGACACATCAACGACTTATTCACTAGATCGAATACATATAAAATTGTTACAAATACAACGTAGTGAATTCATCACTTACAGGTGTGCACAACATTTGTATAAGTAATTAAATAAAAAAAATAAAAAATAAAAATATTAAGCAAATTGAAATCATGATTAGATTAATTTAAATTACCTACATTAATTATGTGTATATATATATAGACATCATAAGCTTATATTTATTACTACATATAATTTCAGCAAAATTTCTGTTCTCCATGATAAAACTTGAAGCCATATAAATTATCAATTCGTTTGCCTTACTAAATCCTCATAAAATTTAATCTCGGGATCTTTGGCCGCTACATTGCGCTCAAGTGCACTTTCAAAAGATATTCCTATAACCCTTGAGAAGAAAATAGATTTTAGTTCAAAGAGTTTTGGCAATATTTAGCCTTTATTGCCTACAGTTTATGGTGAAATCTTTTAAAATACAAGCATTTTCTATTCATATTTCATTTAACATATATCATTACAGATATCGTAACCATAAATTAAACAATATTAAATAGGTGTGTTTAAATTTTGGTGTACAATAAAGTATATTCTATCTATCTATCTATTTATTTCGATATATTGTTACAGAATTGTTCCATTTTTCATAAAAATCCATAATATTCTGCCGTTTCCGGCGTACAAACAATAATACACATTGCAATTTAGGGAATTACTAAACAATGTAATTTTTAAGTCAAATGTATGCACCAATAACATTATTAGTCGGTCATAAATTATTACCGACTAATTTAATTAATTTTATAATAAATTTTAATTTAAATAATAAAATAAAATTAAAACTAATTGTGTATATTATGACTCATAATATACACAATACCATATTTTAGTCACACAAAAATTCACAATTTCAATTTAATTTACTTTTATCATTCATAAAATCATTAGTAGAGTTTTAACATATATTTAAGACAAAATTGATGAAGAATTAAATATATTTTTGTGTAATGTTGCATTTATTAGTACCTATATTTTATTTTGTGGATTGATTTTAAACGGATTATTCAGAAATTCAAAGTTTCAATAGCGAAAGTGTTTTTTTTTTGGAGTTCATCACTTGAGTCTTCACCTTTTGCGGTCATATTATGTCAATTTTATGAGAGTTTTGATCATTGAAAAAAGTACAATTTCTCCTTCGCTTACGGCCTGAATCGAAGATTATGGATGTTTTATTATTTTAATATTGGGGTCACTTTGCACATAATTGTAAGATTTAACCAAAAATCTAACATCGATACACAGAATGTATTTCTTTAAAGTATTAATGTAATATCGTTCAGCCACTTACTCAAAAAAATACTTTGAATGTTTTGCAGACGCAGCTACTTGAAAAAATAAATTTGCAGAAAATAATATTAAAGCCATTCAATTGCGAGTAACGATCCAAGATTCTTCAATCATAGCAAAATAGGCACTAAAATTGGAGATGTAGACTACTGAGAAACCCTAATATCGTAGTCCAATAAGTCATAACAGCTACTTACAAGTGGGGTCTCTCCGCACCCCGGTCGAGTGCAGCGCTAACAGATATTCCATGCGATTAAACCCGGGCCCTGTCGTTTTTCGAACGGTTTAACATTATTGATCCTTAAATTGTCTGGGGTAACTCGGTACGGCAATGAGGGAATAGTGTTTTTTTTTTAATTAATTGAGTAAAGTTTGTTGAATGGAAACGTTAGCGTAATGAGGTGCATCTATTAGTTACAAATTGGTTAGAAATGGCTACAAGGAAAAAATTGAGAAAAAGATATATATTCTTGTAGGTATATGATTTTTATAGATTGAAGGATAGGGGTCTTACTCATTAGTAAAAAAATAATGGCTTATTTTATTTTTACAAGAAACTAGTGATTCGAGCCTCCTTTTAGGCGAAACAAAGCCTGTGTTAGGAGACGCGGAATACCTATATACAACGTGTAACGGAAACCCCATATCTATCCAAAAGGGCTGAAGACAACATCTGGTATGCAGTCTCTATGCAAAGTTTCAGCTCAAAATAAGTGACTCACAGAATTGACCCCAAATTATTGGTTTCATATGTTTCTTGAATACCAGTAATAATAAACGTGTCACATCCCTTTCCACGTCACTTGCCAATAAAACGATAATTCTCTTCGTCCTTCTTAATTTGAAAAATTCGGTCTCTGGTATCAATGTATTGAAATTTCTAATAAGCTCCACACGATTTGGCAAGGGTTTTGTAATCCTATGTCTACAATAGGATTACAAAACCCTTGCCATATCGTTTGTTATCATCCAAAGAAGCCATGCACTTGGTATGTAGGTATATGCCCTTTAAATTACACGTTGTATAATAGCTGTATGAACAATGGAAATGTTCAATTATTTTTTATATTCACCTGTATATATTGTCTTGTTAGAGCTTTGTAAATATATTTTTAGTTATTATGGAATAATAATAATATTTAAAAAATCCACAAGATCTAAACCGCGGAACGAGTCAGAAACCTCCCAACGCCAGCCATATTATTAAAACAACAATACAATGAACATGGAGTTTTTACGAGAATTTACGATATTAACTTATAAACTATTCCGAATGGAATCAACAGAGAGGGAATGATTGGTTTACATTATGTTATGATGCTCATTCGATCGTAGATTTTAATAACAATCAAACTGAAAATTGATTCAGAGATATTGTGCATGCGTGCGTCTTTAGTCGGTGTGAAATTTAAACCACTGCTGTCTGGTCCGGTCCAGTGGAGATTTCAAGCTTGTGTTTATGAACTAGGAGACTCTATACAAAGTGACATAGAATAGAAAATAATAGTTTTATTTTGAAAATATGGGTAATCCATTTTACACAAGTTATAAGTGTTTATATAATATCAGCTCAGCCATATTTCACCATTGCCACCATGCAAATGTTAAATTATGATTATTTATTTTAAATTATTAATTTAATCACATTATTATTAATTTAATCACATTATTATTAATTTAGTCACAATATTATTAATTTAATCATATTATTATTAATTCCTTTCACAGAAGTACTAGGTATTTGGCAAAAAAATATCAGTTAGCAACTCAGTTACACTGTTATATGTTTTATCTGTTAAAAGTTTTCGCACTCTCGTCTCGTCTACTCTTAAACTGCACCGCGTTTAACTCTATCCAAGTACTTGGAAATTACTATACAATATAATTGGCACCATGCAATAAACACTCTTGCGCATCAGGGTGGTTTGACACGTTAATTGACATAATACCACAAGGATATCATATTTTACGATGCGACCGATTAGATGGGCGGAAACAAGGAGGCGCGTTTCTCGTGGCCACACACGGGTTCGAACTACGGAAAGTAACAGTACCTGGTGACGTCAACGTCGATAGATGTGCTTTTGAACTGGTTTGTGCTACAGTTTATACGCGTAATAGATATTTGTTTTTGTGTTGTGTTGTCTATATTCCCCCGAACAGTAGCGAGAACGATTATATGATTTTGTTTAGGATTATAGAACAATTATGTGTAAATTATAGGGACGTAGTTGTTATAGGAGATTTTAATTTGCATTCTTGTAATGATAATGTAGTGAATTATTACGAGTATTTTATTTCTTTTTGTGAATTCATACAGACAAATAAAGTACCTAATTGCAATGGTCGACAGCTAGATTTAGTGCTGTGTTCATTGGGTGGGGGCGAGGTGCGCGTGAGTGAGGCAGACGAAATTCTTGTGCCGGTGGACCCCTACCATCCGCCGCTCGCAATATGCGTACCTGTAGGCAAGTGTGAGCGTTCGAACTGTAAATATACAAACTCCATCCCGCCTCATACTGTTTTTGCAGAAGCGGGTGGTTTGTGTCCGCAGTGGAATTTTGCCAAAGCAAATTATGACGCGTTGTACTCATTGCTATTATCAAACGATTGGAAGCCGATGTATGATATAAATGACCCAGATAAGGCCATTCATTATTTTTATGACACCATAAATAGCATCATCGATAGTTCCGTTCCAAGAAAAAGGCAAAAGAATGTTAATTCTAGGTACAGGTACCCTGAGTGGTATACGGGTGAAATTATCCATTGTATTAAAGAAAAGGCGATACTGCATAAACGGTACAAAAATAGTGGGGTAAGCAGTGATTATGAAATGTTTGCTCGGTGTAGGGCAAAGGTAAAAACGATGATAATGCGTGCTCATAATCATCACCGGGAAAGGGTTCAGCAAGGTTTTACAAAAGATCCGAGATCTTTTTGGGACTATGTGAGGGCTAAAAAGGGAACAGATAATCGGAAAAGCATTCTCAAAAACGGTAAAGTTATACCCGAGTCGGAGTGTGCTGGTGAGTTCGCGCAATATTTTTATTCTGTTTATAATAATCAGGAACCACGACTCGATGTGAAGGCCGCAGTGGCCTCAAGCGGTGGTAGCAGCTCGCGTGTACATATAGATCGCCTACAACTGAGCCAAGTAACGAAAGCTCTAGTGGTCGGCGGGGCCAGACGGTATTCCTGCTTTTGTAATAAGGGACTGCCGCACTGTACTAGCGAAGCCGCTCTTACATTTATATAATCTGTGCATTGAGTCGTCTTATTTTCCTGAATGCTGGAAAATTACACGTGTGATCCCAGTACCTAAGGGTGGGATGGATTCGGACGTGAGTGGCTATAGACCAGTGGCAATTCTGTCAGCGCCAGCAAAGGTCTTTGAGTCGACCGTACAAACGTGCATTTTAGACCAAGTATCTTGTTTAATATCGGATGCCCAGCACGGATTTAGACAGGGTTGCAGCACGACCAGTAATTTACTGAACTTTATGACGTACGTGGTTCCAAATGTTGATGAGGGAGTACAAGTCGACGCTGCCTATTTTGACTTTAAAAAAGCTTTCGATTTGGTGGATAACGACATATTATTAGAGAAGCTGGCAGCAGTCGGCTGTACTCCCAAATTACTGCAGTTCTTTGCTAGCTACTTGAGAGATCGACGGCAGTTTGTAGAATATGCTGGTTATAAATCCGAGCCTTATTACACGAGGTCAGGAGTAAGTCAGGGAAGCAATCTGGGTCCCTTGAACTTTATTATTTTGATAAATGACTTGCCTGAGGTTGTCAGGGATGCCACTTGTCTATTATTCGCGGATGATCTTAAGTTGCTTATGGCAATTAAAGATTTGAGTGACTGTGCACGGTTGCAGAGTGATATAGATAGTGTGGCAGAGTGGAGCAGGAAGAATAAACTGCAATTTAATGTTAAAAAATGCTCGGTTATAACCTTTAGCAGAATGAGAGTGCCACATCATCACGGGTATGCGTTAGATGACACGCCAATTGAGCGGGTAGAAAAGGTACGCGACCTGGGGGTGCGCCTGAACACCGAGTTAACATTTCGTGAACATATTATAAATGTTTGTAAAAAAGCATATAGAAGCCTGGGTTTCATACTACGTCGGGCATCGGGTTTTACAAACATTACAGCGGTAACAGCATTGTATAATGCTCTGATAAGAACTCAACTTGAGTGTAATGCTGTCATATGGGCTCCACATGAGATTAAATATAGTCTTATGTTGGAACGCATACAGAACAAATTTACCAGGTATTTGTACATGAAACTTTACGGGGTCTACCCCTTCTATCCGTTGATGTACCCAACCTTGTTCGTAATCGGCATGGTTGGGTACAACAAACAGGAGACTAGAAGGGACCTGGCTGTTACCACGTATATTTTTAAGCTGTTGCGCGGTAAAATGTTTAATGCTGGTGTTTTGAAGGAGATATGTCTGAATGTGCCTGATAAGTACGCATTGCGACGCCGACGGCCACGGTTGTTAGCAGTGCCGCGCGCGCGAACCAACCTGCTCAGTAAAGCGCCCCTGACGCGAGCCTTGCATACACTGAATGACACTGCTGATAGGATAGATTTATTTAATTGCTCTCTGAATGAATTCACAAAGGTAACATTGTTTGTATTATGTTATGCTAATATATAACTAGTAGCTTTAATTGTAATTTATAATGTAACTAAAGACCACGCTACCGCATTAGGATTATTGCCTGTAATGATAGTTGTGTTTATGATAAATAAATAAATAAATAAAAATAAATAAATAAATAAATAATTTCGTATTGTCACGCCTATTTCTTGGAAATATATTTGCCATACGTTGAAAACGACTTGATTTTGCTTAACAAACATAGCTACTTCAAAATATAAATACAAGGGAGTTTCAAAATAGTGTACTGCTGTAAAATATGGCTTGCAATATAATGCTTAAAACATAATTGAACACACTATACCATTGATAACGAGGAGGTCGTGGATAAGTTATAAAGTACGCGTAGATCTTTAAGGTTAATTAGTTGTATGTGATATTTTAAGGTCGTAATGTAATATGAAGTAGGTTCAAACCTTTGGAAATACTAAGTGTGTTTCATAACTTTAATTTCTTATTGATTTTTTTGCGTTATAACAGTACGTCGAGGGACGGGCCAGTTATTTTTAAGAGTATGTCGTCTCACGATAAATTTTTCATATAAGTATTACGAAGAGCAGTATCCACTGTCATATTATGAGCAATTTCATATTTCTTACTGCCATAATACGAGTATTTTGTGGGTAGTTTCATATAGCTTTCTTGTGCACGAGCACCACGTTGATTTGTCAATTAGTATGGAAAATTCTAGTGTGGTAATGTGGTGTCAGGGTAAGTGCTCACTGTCAGCGAATGTGTTAAAGACTCCCAGGTTATAGCGATCAGGAAACAAAGACTCCGGCCGGGAATTCCACTCCTTAGCCGTACGCACAATGAAAGTATTCCCAAAACGTTTTGTGCGTGTGGATTGGATGTCCACCATGTTCTGACTACCCGTAACGAATATTAAGTAAAGATGTACAAATGATAGCTGGAACCAGCGGCATTTTTTTTTAATATCTAATTATTTTTATTTTTCTCTTGTTAGAGCAGCAGTATTTTTTAACGGGCCATTGAACTGCAGTTGCGGATCGCAAAGACAACAAAAGGAACAGAGTTTTTAGCAGTATTAAAAGTACACGGTATAGTTTTAAGATTTTTAGGGTTCCGTAGCTGAATGGCAAAAAACGGAACCCTTATAGTTTCGATATGTCTGTCCGTCTGTCTGTCTGTCTGTCTGTCCGTCCGTCCTTATGTTACAGCCATTTTATTTCGAAACTATTAAGACTATACATGTGAAACTTAGTAGGTAGATGTATTCTGTGAACCGCTTTCCGATTTTAGGAATAAAAATAAAAAAATATTTAAAATAAAGGGGGTCCCCATACATGGAACTAGAACTGAAAATATTTCTTTTTATGAAACCTATGCGTGTGTGGTATCTATAGACAGGTCTTTAAAAATGATATCAGAGTTTCTAAAACCACTTTTTCATAAAGTCAATCATTTAAAAGATATAAGCTTCCAAAGTGGTAAAATGTGTCCCCCCTCTAACTTCTATAATAATGGAGTGAAAAATCGAAAAAAAATATATGTCTGTAGATCTTAATGTACACTTTCAACCAAAATTAGTTTGAACGAAATCGAGTTAGCAGTTTTTGAGATACAACATATTTTCTAAAACCGCAAATATAACTTTGTAATTCATACAAACACTATGAAAAACAAAGTTATTTAGCGTAGTTGTAAAAATGTAAATAAGCTAGTTTTAAGATATTTTTAAGGTTTTTTTTATTCGTAAATAAATATACATATTATATAATTTGGTATTTTTTATAATTTTATTATAGTTTGTGTCACTAACTGCACAATAATCATAATAATCAATAATCATTATGCACTGTTAGGATGGCGCTCCGTGAGTCCTTAGACAGTTGTCTGACGGCCGGCGAGTAAACGACTAACTATCGGCTACTCGCTCAAGAAACGCACAATGAAATATACATTCCGTGTAAACGAAAGAGATGCATATATTAATAGTTGCTCTCTGACTGTTCACACTGCCGGCGACTACTCGCTTCACTAGTTCCGTCGCTGAGCGACAAGAGCTGTCAAAGATAATACTCGCTCAGCGATCACTTGGCGGTCAGAACTCACGCTGAGAGACCAACCAGATGAGCTCAGCGACGGAACTATCGGAACTACACGCTCGCTGCTCGCCAACTCGTTTTTAGATGCTAGCTCTACTCGCTACTCGTTCAACGTCGGCGGTGGGACAACTGCACTTCAAAATCACTTCACTGCGATAATTGAGGCCATGAGAGCCAGAGTGGCCTAACCGTAAAATCGACTTATTGAAAAAATGACAGCTAGATCACTCTGGCTCTCATGGCCTCAAAAATTTCAACTGTCTAAATAAAGTCAAAACGTTGAACTAAATTTTAGGCAACTGTAGTGCTATGATTTTTACCGTTTAGAGCAGTTTTATCAATTAAAATCAGTATTAACAAAAATACGGTTAGGCCACTCTGGCTCTCATGGCCTCAATTACTTTTGTTAATTATAAAACACTGTTCACATTCAAGGAGGCTACTATTTTGACTGACTAAAACTATTTACATATATGTGGCTAAAAGTGAATTTTCTGAACTAAACTATCTGCTAAACACGTGTTTACTAAAACACGCCTTTATATAATTATGTTCGGCACAAAATGTGGAAGTGACGACGGGGTTAATCGCTTACTAGGCGTTTATTGCATATATGTAGGTACAAGGTTCATAACAGCACGATAATAATAATAATCGTAAATAAAAGAAAAGTTTTTCAGAGGATTTTTATTTTTATTACTAGTACTCACGCGGGGCTTCGCTCCCGTGGATTCTATCAAGGTAAAAACATAACTCTCCTTTTTTGCAGTCGCGTAAAGAGTAGGCTATAACCGTCCTCAAGCTTCAAGCTACTTCCATACCAAATTGCATCCAAATCCACCCAGTACTTTCGAAGATTAGCGCGTTCAAGCAAACAAACAAACAAACTTTTCCGCTTTATAATATTAGTACAGATGATAGAAAGATCTATGAGAATTATGTGTGAAACAAAATATCGGCTTTGGTGGCATACCTCTACCCTATCCAACATCATGACACTGACCACGCTTTACAAATAAAACTATCAGAAAAGCTCAGTCAACTCACATGAACTCTCAAAAATTTGCCAAGTGCGAGAGACTCGCCCATGAAGGGTTCCGTAGTAACTTTGTTTTTCATAGTGTTTGTATGAAATAGAAAGTCATATTTGCGGTTTTAGAAACTGCTGACTTAGAGTCAGTAGTTTCGAGATAGATCTCGTTCGAACCAATTTTCGTTGAAAGTTTTTATTAAGCTATCTCATTAACGTGACCCCGGAACGTAAAGGGCTATTGAAGGAACACCGTGGATTTTAGTCAGTACAAGTCTGACAGTCCCTCCGGCCCTGCCCGGGGTGGGAGGACTCATCTGATGATTTTACAACGAAAAAAAAAAGATGGCTTATTGTTTAGTTTTTGTTTTAATTTTGAGAAGTAGATTTTGATATTTGATTTAATTTATAATTCCTGTTATTTAATTTCATAATTTCATTTATAATTAAATTACTTCTGTGAATTTAATTATTTATACATTTGCATGCCTAAATATGGCTGAACCAACATTGTACCCTTAAACCACATATATTATCACTATGTTATTGTACTACCCATATTTGCAAAATAAACTATCTTATCTTACCGCACTTTTTTTTTAATTTTCACTCCATCATTAAAGGGGTTAGAGGGGAAACGTATTTACCACTTTGGAAGTGTATATCTTTTAAAGGATAACTTTAAGAAACAGTAATTTTTGAAACCTTAAAGTCATTTTTGAAGACCTGTCTATTAACACCACACACGTATCTCTATAGGTTTGATGAAAAAAAATCTCGAATCAGAAAGCGGTTTTCAGAATACATCTACTTACATACCAAGGTTCACATGTGTAGTCTTATTAGTTTCGGAATAAAATGGCTATGACATACGGACGGACGGACAGACAGACATGAAACTATAAGCGTTCTGTTTTTTGCCATTTGGCTACGGAACCCTAATAAAAAAAAAACATAAAGCTTAAAACAAAAGACTATTTTCCAAGTACATTAGGGTGCAGTGTGTATTTTCTCAGGCGGTGTCTAAGGGCCCAACGAGACAAAGGGTTTCCACCGGCCGCGGCCGTTGCCTGTCTAGCCGGCGTAGAAACATACGCATTTGTAGTTGATAAATGTAATTAATCGAATATGTCTGGCCTTTAGTTTAGTTCAGAATATTGTGTAGTAGTTTCTGATTAATTAATGGACTGCCCCGATAGTTTTGTGGCCGAGAGTTTTGGTAAGAGGTTCTAGGTTATTGGATTTTTTCCATCTGGGATTTCAATCTGAAGTCTGTTTTCGTTTAATTTTTTTTTTTATTTCGTTGGTCACCAACAATGATGAAAATGACGTCCAAGTCATATTATTTTAAAGTTGCACCGTTGCCGTTGATTGCATCATCTTTGTGATTGCACTAAAATTAAATGATTCATTTGATAGTTTGTTGGGAAGATTTTGTTAGTAATTTCTAGGGTTTTAAGGTGCTGAGGAAAACACCGAATTTTTATAGAATCACTTTGCTGTCCAGCTGTCACCTTTTGTTTCAGGATATAGATATCAAAGTGCAATGTAAATGCAATGCAAATAAAAACTTATATAAAAAAATATACCTAATAATAATATATTCGTTCAAGCTGTAAAAAATCTAACTTTTAAGGCAATGTGATCCAAATATATTAGCCAAAGTGATCCGTATTTGTGCTGTATCACATATATTTTGCAATTTCACAAGGGTATCAAAATCGTGGGAAAATCAAAAACCCACCCTGTTCCTTCAGCTGCCCTTAAGTTCCGGGGCCGCGGTATCTCGTTAGACTTCCCGTGAAATTTGGCAAGAAGCAGTGGCTTACAGCACGTATTTAGGACAAAAAAAATATAGTAGTAATATTGTATTGTTACGAGCTGAGGTTCGGGATAGAAATAATTTACACCAATTAAACCAAAATTAACACTTTAATTAAATAAACACACAACAAAAATTAACACAGTTATTCGCACTACAATACGACAAGTATTGTGGTGCGAATAACTGTGTAATAACAAAACAAAAATTAACACAGTTATTCACAGTACAATACTTGTCACTTAACACTTAAATTAACTTGTAGAGTTTCGATGATATCGCCTCGTATCTTCTAATAAGACTGACTCTCTGTGTTTTTTTTTTGTTTTTTTTATTTAATTTTTTAGGTAGGGCCACTCGTAGATCAGCTCAGTAAGGCTCACAACACTCTCTGTGTTCCATTGCGATCTATTTATACCCCGCTCTGCGTTCTAGAACATTCTTGTGTAATCGACTCACTGCCTATACTGCCAAGAATGTTCCAGAAGCTACTCGAGATACTTAGTACTGCTACTCGCCGCCAGGTGGCTTTAGTGTATCGAACATTCTAGATGTCGGTCGAAGTTTCTCGATGTACTTATCTAAGCAAATGGCGTAACAGTATATGTAGTTCGGTACTATTGAAATTATTTACGCTCAGTCTTCTTTATTACTTATCTACTTAGCCTTGTCCCATGGGCAGAGCTCCGCCGTGTCCTCGTAGGTGTGATAGGTGGCAAACGGGAACCTCTCGCTCCCGGCCCTGGTTCAATCCATGATCCGGAGCCTGGAGGCATGGGAAGCGGTCACCTCTTTCTGCGATTCAGTTATGAAAGCGAAGGGGGTGGCGGGACGCGCGAGGGAGAGGCGAGTTTCAAGGCACTCGCAGCCCTTGTGCCCCAGCCGCCGTAGAACATGCTCCGGGCGTCGGGAGTCGCAGGGTGACTCCCAGCCACCTCCGGGAGGCCTGCGGGCTGCGAGCAATGGGTAGCTCGCCGCCCGACTGAAACCAGGCCCGTGTAGACGGCGCCAAGTATTCCACGCGCCTCAAAGAGTATCAACCAAATTGTCGGGGCCCACAAAGCGGCCGTTGCCTGTCGTGGTTGCAGAATTGTTCAAAAGAGTTACCGCGGCCTCGGAACACGAAGGGCAAATGATGGAACACGGATGGGTTTAGTCAGTAAAAGTCTCCCTCAGTCAACGCTCCCACTTCGCCCAGATCGGGAAGCAGTCAATGGATGATTTCCCAACCTTCAAACAAGCCTTATCCCAACCATGTCTGGGTCAGCCTCCAGTCTTACCAGATGCAGCTGACTATCTGACTTCCACAACCCAGTAGCTGGGAGACACCAAACCCGTAGACAAGACTGGTGCCAAACTTTCTGGCTTCTGACTGCCGTAACGACTGTGAAAGATTTCCAAATCAATGACAGCTGCTACTAACGGCTTTGCATGCCTTCCGAGACCAATCTGAGCAAACTTTGCTTAACCCGTGAGGCTGTTATTTATTTTCTCCTGCTGTATCCAAAGGTTGACTGTAAAAGATCGCTTTTAGCGATAAGACCGCCCATTGTAACACCCTTTGTAGTTTTTAAGTCCTTATTTAATTCTGTTATGGTTTACAGTAAGGCTGCGTTTCCACCAAAGATGTGCGAGGATGCGTAGCGAGGAATGTGTTTGTAAAGAACCAATAGAATCGCTTCATTTACCTCGCCTCGGTCAGCACAGCTCTGGTGGAAACGGCTCAGCGGAGGAGGAGTTTGAGTATACAAAACAAGCGAGGGATGTGTGCGAGAGATGTGTGTTGAGAAGGATGTGTTGCGAGGTTTGCGCATCCTCGCACCACACATTAATGCGCATTTTCACAGCTCCGCTACACATCCTCGTAGGCACATTTTCATCGCACAGATTTGGTGGAAACCCCCACACATTTTCACAGCACAGCTAGACATCCTCGCACGACACATTTCCATCGCACATCTCTGGTGGAAACGCACCCTAAAGAGTATATCTATCTATCTGTTATTATTTCGCCAGCTTGCTTTCAAAGTAGCTTAAAATATCGTCTAGTATTTCTTTTGTTTTTAACTTTCTAGATCAAACACAGACCCCTATATCACCCTCTCACCTGCCCAAAAGAGAAGGTATGCAAATGATCCAAAATGAACCTATTAAATTTACAAACGAAATAGTTTCATCAAAACGGTTCGTTTAACTTGATCGTGTACCTATTTAGTTTTATTGCACAAGGCACTTTTTCTGAGTGGGCAGAATAAATTGAGCAAATAATGTAAAGTGCTTTTGTAGATAATTCTCTGTTTAAAATAATTTATAGGTTTTAGAATTACAATTTCAACATTTTAATGTGCATCTTATGTCCATTCTAATGCTCGCCAGCAAGTAGAATCTCATGAAAAATGTTGTGTTAATCTTTATCTTAAATTCTTCGTCCTTACTAGCATAAATAAACCGACCAAGTACGTGTCGGGCTACGCACAGTGTAGGGTTCTGTAGTTTACTACAATGCTATGTGCATGTGTTTAAATTAACTCAATTTAAATTTTAGTGGAATTTGTTTGAAAGCGAGTCGAATACAGTTGGTCGACTATTACTCGTAAATTTGTGAAGCCAACTTAGGTCTAAAAGTTTTCCTTTTAACTTCGTTAGATGTACCTACGTACTACTGTCGTATCGTTTGAATTCCTGCCTACAATCATTTAGTTGGTAGTTTTAGAGGGGACTTGACTCTAACGAGGTTATGATTAATTTGTAGATACTCTGGCCTAACAGTGGCTTAAAACTTCAGATCTCGCATTTTGAGCTCAGATATTTAGGCAACCTGACGTATCTATAGAAAAAGTTTTTGACGCTAGGTTCAGTGTCAAAAATCTTTTAGAAATAATCGTAGTATTCCTGGGACAAACACCGTACAAACAAATCGTAATTGAAAAAGTAATTTACTTTCTATGTATGTCAAATATAAAGTCTTCATTCACGTAAAAATATACAGTGTGTGAGAAATTCTCTTATAAAACTACAGTTACAATCAAATAATAAAAATATCAACGTCCAGAAAATATAAATCATATACGAAAATAAATTTATATAACTTGCCTTTGTCATAACTAATTCACAGTTCTTCATTGTTTTATTCCAAAAAAAAAAACAACACCTGAATATAAAGTCAACTAAACTCCAAACAAGACAATCCTTTGTTTAGGGCCTATTTTTCTTCATCGCAAAAAGTCCCTCAGTGTTGAGAATCGTGGCTACGACGGACACGTTGCAACAGGCTTCTCCATCTACTTCACTTCAGTCTTCAGCTTGATGGAGAGCCTGGAACATCGGCATCTGCAGTACTTCGGACACCTGATCAGGCCATCGCTTGGGACTCCGTCCTATTGGTCGATTGCCATCTACGTTGCCGGTAACTATGAGCTTTTCGAATTTGTCTATACTTCGGCGTGCTACATGACTAATGTACGGCTCTTTTCTCAGTAGTTGGTCAAAACAAAATGGTTTGGGAAAACTTTCATTGCACAGAGCTGACGGCTTCCAAGCAGTAATTACCAAACCCGTACCATCATCAGACTAGAAGACAAAATAAATACTTTCATTGTGCATACAGCTAATGATTGGAATTCCCTGCCGAAGTCTGCGTTTCCTGATAGCCATAACCTGGTGATCTATAAGAAGGGTTGCCAGATTATTTTTGAGCCTGTAAGGGATAAATGATTAAATAGGCAAAAAATACGGGATTTCATTTTTTTTTTCCGGGATAAATAAAAAACTCAATTATTTACTTTGTTGTTTTTTTAATATTATTCAGAGGAACGCGCATGTTTTAACATATTTTTGTTGTATTTGACATATTTAAAAAGCCGAGCACATCGGTATACACTGACTCGGTTCATACCTCAGTCGCTCGCGCGCAGCCAAGCCCATTGGATGTAAGCAGTATAGAGCTTCATGAGCAGATGATAAATGCGCAATGGAATTGAAATACGGGACAGAGTCAGTCCCGGCGGGACATTTGAATTTCTGCCTAAAATTCGGGACGTCCCGTGAAATACGGGACGTCTGGCAACACTATCTATAATTTAATTTAATTTATTTCAAATAATCAGATAACAGAGATCCGTAGTGTTAGTAAAGTACCTTATACCTAGTGTTAGTATATACATAAATTAGGAAAACATTTTGGGTATTATATGGGTATGAGTCACTTTGTAAAGAAGACGAAACCAGTTTCTCAACCGGTCATCTTCTCCACAAAATGCCTCATAAAAGGGGAAAACACATTCTCAGTCACTGTTTTTAGAATGCTGTTGCCTCCGGCCCGGGTTCTAATAGCCACAGACGCTATTTTCTTCCGCACAACTGCGTGGAAGCCATCAGTACAGTTCTGCGTAAACATCTCTGACAAACTACAGAACCGGGGCAGTCTCAAGAGCATTCTAAACACATTGTTGTACTGGACGCGCAGGACATCTAGCGACCTTTTGGTGTAGTTGATCCACAGACCACCCGTGTATACACCCTGACAATACGCTTTGAAAAGCGTTATTTTTACCTGGTCCGTACAGCGGGCGAATCTACGAGCCAACATATTACCGCGGACCGCCAAATCCCTGCGCTCGCTCTCAATATCCACATTGTCTTTCAGGTCGTCGGTAAGCATATGTCCCAGATATTTGAATTGATTTACTCTTCTTATGCTCAAGCCATTTAGGGTAAAGTTAGGTGAATAATCTGTATACTTACCGGCGACCCCAAAGACCATGTACTCACATTTCTTCACGTTATACACGAGCCCATGCCTAGCCGCGTAGTCCTCACAAACTTTCAACATCTCTCCAATAGAACCTGCAGTCGGGCCCAGCAGCACCATGTCGTCTGCATAGCTGATGCTGTTAATATTAACACCACCCACCCGACAGCCCACACGCATACTGCTGAGCTTGACTATGAGGTCATTCACATAAAGGTTGAAGAGCCTGGGTGAGGTCAACCCCCCCTGCCTCACCCCGCACTCCAACCCATAAGCCTCAGAGAGAATGTTGGACCACTTCACCTGATTTATTTGGTTAGTATACCAAAATTGCAGAACCATAAGAACTTCCGCCGGTACATTCCTGTCCCCCAACTTCCTCCAGAGCACATCATATGACACAAAGTCAAAAGCCCTGGAAAAATCCAGGAAACAGGCATACACCGGCGTTTTACGATTTGTATAATATTGGACAGTATTCTTGAGACTTAGGATTGCACTTTCAGTGGACAGCCCATGTTGAAACCCAAACTGTGAGTCGTGCAGGTCCAGATGTTTTTCCAAGCACGAATCAAGCATACTGTCCCATATTTTAGCAATGGTAGTTGCAAGAGAGATTGGCCGGTAGTTTCCCCTGTCCGAGATATCCCCTGTCCTGTTTTTGACAATCGGTACCACAATCGTTCTCATTAGCTCTGCTGGTAGATACGAGTGACTAATGCACATTGAATAAAACAGAGAGAAGACCCTCGGCAGGTGACCACCAGCATACTTAAAATGCTCGATGCTGAGTCCATCGTGTCCGGGTGATTTACCTCTACTCATGTTAAACATTACCGGTTCCACTCCCTCACGGAAGGACTTAGCACTAGCTATCGTACCTGAGGGGCCAAGGGGAGATCGCATTTTAAAATGTTCCAGGAACATATTTGCAATTTGCTTTGGTTCATTCATTCCACCGACGCTCACCGGCAGCCCAGGCTTAGTATCCAGCTTACCTGTGGCTTTCCAGAACTTACTAACATGTTTGCGGCTCTTTGCTCGGCTAAAAAATCCATTTTTAGTTGTTCACTATTTTTTGGCACCATTTATTACGACTCTTAAATATTTTCCGGGACTCACACATTTTTTCATATATTACTCCAGAAGTCGGTCTATTATGTATTACCCATTCCTTAAAATTAAGCCTGGCCTCTCGGTAAGCATCTCGAACATGCTTGTTCCAGCCACACAACACTCTACCTCTCCTTGGCTTGGACCTAACCTTCTCACTCGTCATAGCAGCCGCGTCACTTAAAATATCTACAATAGTTTTATATAAATTATCCAGGATACTTTTATGTTCCACCACATTGCAAGACCCATAATTGCACTTTTGAAATTCATGAGGAAAATCGATGTTGCGCAGCCTGTCATTGCATAAGTTACGATATTTCGTAATTTGCGAGTCATCCCTCTCACCCCAAGTCACATCACAATAGCGAAAATGTTGCATCCTTATCTTCGGTCTTACTAAATTCAGGTCACACTCAATATATAGTGGTAGGTGGTCAGATAAAAATACATCCTCTTCAAGGCCTATCTTAACAATAGTTTTCCACGCTGATAAAGACACGACACAGTGGTCTAGCCATCTTCTGCACCCGTGTGCTTCGCTAACAAAAGTGTAGTTATTGGCTGCATAGCCCAGCTTCTCTATATCAGCACAAAGCCAGGTTTGATCAGCACAGAAACTTATAAGTTCCCTAAAAAACAGCTCATGAGTATGCCCTTAAAGTCACCTAGAATAAAAACGCTTTCAACACCTTCACTCTCAACAATTGCGCTGATCTCACCTAGGACTTCCGTGAAAATAGGTAAGTTGTCGGAAGAGTCAGTTGGCATGTACACAGTAACTATAATAACGGAGCGACCGCTAATAATAGCTTTTATAGCTGCTAGACGAGGGCTCGTGCATTCTATTATGGACACAGATTCAAATATTCCCTTCCTCCAGAGAAGGGCTACTCCCCCATACGGCCTCCCTACGAGTAAACCCGCAGACGTGTCAACAGCCGATTTACCGGTATACTCAAATTTATCACAGATGGTTCCTAACAAAGGAATGTCATGAGGGAGAAGCCACGTCTCTTGGAGGGCTACTATATCTGACATCTCACAAATGTTCCTTACACAGTAAATTGAGCGTTTAACAGACTTACAGTTAAAGCTAGTTAGCTTTAACTGTAAGTCTGTTAAATTAGTTAATTTACAACACTTATTATGGTTATTGTTCATAGTGTATATCATTAACGACTATAACCTGTTTTCTTCCTCATTCTTTTGATACATAAAACGTACGAAACGCCTAAAAGTTTTTTTAAGTCAAGGGTGAATAGTTTACTTCTAGGTAGGTAGGTAGTAAAAAACCATATCGGTAAAAAAAACTACTTCCAACTATAAAAGAAACATTAATAGCACTGCGGTTTTGGTAACGATTGTGCAATACAAAGAAATGGTTTAAAAATATAATATCCAATTTTCTGATACGACATCGTTAAGCTTCTTTATTGCATGGTAAAGGTACTTCGGGGTTTGGGAGTGTACCTCATTTTTAGTAACCTACTTACTCAGACTAAGATCTTTTGTTTTCAACCGACGGCCAAAAGAGGAGGTTATCAATTCGAGGCGTATATATATTTTTTTAATGTATGATCACCGATTACTCGAAGACGGCTGAACCGATTTAAAAAATTCTTTTTTTGTTTTAAAGGGTATACTTCGAAATTGGTCCCATTGTGACCAGGTCAGGATCTGATGATGGGATCCTGGAGAAATCGAGGGAACTCTTCAAATATTAGGCACACCTATGGCGTTTTGGGTATTTCTTATAGTAACTTTTGCAGTTGCTTTCAAAAAATACTATTTGGGGAAGTGGAACTGATGATGAAGACCACAGATGGCCGCCGAACCTACTCAATAATAAGTATTTCGTGGATTGCGATTCGATTACTTGAATATGAATGTTAAGCACTTTATGCTCGTCACAATGCATATGGTGATGTAGAACTGATGGTGAAGTACCAGGAGAACTCCTCAACAATTAACGGCCCAGCATTGGGAAAAGCAATATTTTGTAAAAGGTTATAAGTAGTTGACATTTAGGCTCTTTTAACTAGGTAAATTAAAAATCGACCAAATAAAAAGAGTGAAATAAAAACTTTTTACCAAAAAATTAAACCGACTTTTTTACTTTAACGTACACAAAAATACATTTTTTTTAAATTGTAGATAGGGTTGCATTTGACCACCACCTCATCTAATGTTAAGCGGTGATGTGGTCGAAGATGAAGCACGCTTACCTAAAAGTAACCTATTCAGTCTTGACTTAAAGACACCCAGGTTATAGCTATCAGGAAACACAGACTCTGGCAATACTTTAAAATACAATACAATAACGTTTAATCTCTGAAAATATGTTACAATTTTAATGTGACACTGGATCCTAGGATATCTTCTCAGGATCCAGTCTCTCTCGGTTTAGATCTAGGAATACAAATGCAACGGAGGATATTAATTAATTAAATTAAGGTAGGTAACTAAATATGAGGTGTGTGATGTGAGGGTGAGTTAATGTGAGGGTGAGTTAATGTGAGGGTGAGTTGATGTAAGCAATAGTGTGTTACATGTTAAACTCGTGGTGAAATAATAACACCCGCTAGTGTCAATCTTGTAGGTTAAGTAACGGTTGCTGAGGCCAGTTTAGAGGCGTGTCACCGGTTGTCTCCCCACTCTTTAGCTCTACTACAAGCAAGAGGCCCGTTACGTATGCGAATTACGCACGTAAATAAATTGCACACACTTAAATCGAGAGCTTGCTACTGATTGTAACTCACTGTCGATAAACATGCGCCGTGCATCACGGCCAATCAGGGCAAAGGACGAAACGTCAATGGTTGGAGTGTGGCGCATGCAGTACATTGTAAGCGGACTTGGTCATTGCGTTGATTAAGCGATTACACATCGGGCAATGTAAACTTTTTGTAACTTGTTGCAATAATGTTGTTAATGTTTTTTTCGAATAAAATTGTAATTAAATGTTATTTTCGTTTTTTTTTTTTTTTTTTTTTTTAGGGCCACTCGAAGATCAGCTCAGTAAGGCTGTGCGTCTACTTAAACGGTCTGTCCTGTGGTGACCTCTAATAAATTAAAGGCCCCCAGCCAGGGCTATTGTTATTTTCGACTTACCGATGGAAAAATATACCTCCTCGCTCTATACTTGCGGTCTGACTTTTTGTTTTACAGGTTATAATTGCACAACTCGGCATTTTAAAGCAGAGCTCTGTGTTCCGAAGACTAAACTAGAAGCCGACCCCGACATAACTGAGAAAAGGCTACGCAGTTTTCAAATGTTTAAACAGAAGGTATTCAATGTTAAATAACTTAATAGTACACTCACATTGTATTCTGTTTTCATGAAACTTTGAAAAGTTTACAATAAGATTTCGTTTCTTAATGTTTGACAGAGCATACATCAGAAGTTTTGTTAATTTGATTATATTGATTGTTTTGTTTAGTTCTAGTTTTCTTTTGTTCAAACATAAGCTTCAAAACTTTACTGTATGGTTATATGTTTTACAAGATCTTTATTATTTACTAGTAGTCGCGAGAAATTTCGCTCCCGTGTACTTTAACACGATAAAAATATAACCCACCTTCTTTTACAGTCTGGTCAAAATAGCCTCAAGCTCCAGGCTACATCGATATTAGCGATATTCGAAGATTATTATATACTTTATTGTACACCTCACAGTACACTTAAGGATACAAATAATAAAACTAGTATACAATGGGCGGTCTTATCGCACAGAGTAATCTCTTACAGACAGCCTTTGGATGGACAAAAATTAAAGGAGATAGATTTACGACTGTCAGTGTACAACATCATACATAATGCTAATTAAATATAATAATATAAAATACATACCACAAAATATAATATATAAATATATACTTATACATATCAAATTAATAATACAGAAAGGAGGTAAAAAAAATTATAGTATTAGCGCGTTTAAACAAACAAACAAACTCTTTCGCTTTATAATATTAGTACAGATAATATTTAGTTTAATAAGCATATCTATAATCTATTATTACAAGAGTTCTAGACATAATTTATAGAAAAAAAAAACATTACAATGAAAGGTAGCCCGAAGAAACAGCAATCAAATCGAAATGAAAGTAGGATAAGATTTCAAATTAAACTTATTAGGTTTATTCTTCTTGGAGGCAATCGGTGGCCGCGACCACTCGCGCCCGTCCCTGGTTCATAGTTTCATACCTTGGTGCGGGGCGAGAGGGAATCGGATACAGGCGCCTCCTTTTGCGAAGTAGTGATGCTAGCCAAAGAAGAAGCTGAACGCGTGAGGGAGAAAACACTTTATTTATAAAGTCGAAGCAGTTAAAAACCCTGGGCATCAGGTATTGCGAGCCAATTTTCGACCGCCGTAGGCACGGGCTTGCGGGTGGCAAGCAGGGCTCACCGTCCGGGAGAAGGAACGGGGTGGGTTTTTATTCAGTAGAAGTTTGACACTCCCTTCCGCTTCACTCAGAACGGGTGGAGTCTTTTTATGATTTCTTTACCGATAAACCGGAATATATGTGCAGAAAAATAATAATTTTAAAATGGTTTAAGGAACCTCCCACAACCACTCTCATTGTAAAAGGCCTATTTATTGAAACCCGTAAGCAGGGTTTGATGAAAAAAAAAAACAAATGAATATAAAATCTATCTTTTAACTTTCAACTGTGTCGGAATAAAATGACTGTGACATACGATCGGACGGACGAGTCACGAGACTACATGACGAATCTATGAGGGTTCCTTTTTCAATCAAATCAATTAAGAACTGATTGTGAATTCTTAGTCAATAAAGTTAGGTTTTAAGTTATCTTTAGTGAAATAAGTATTTGATTTGTTGAAATGTAAGAGTTTAAGACGTTAATCAATTCGAAACTTTGTTTTTTTACAAGGATATACTTATCACAAAATGCTTAAAGACTATCATTTAAAAACCAAACAGATTGGCTGTACTTAAAGTACAAGTAGTTCCATCTAATTACAAATGAGTAACAAAGCGCGGCCAAAAGGGAATGAATAATTATGATCGAGGATGCACTAAGAAATGGCGCTGAAGCCTCTTTTACGTCTCGCTACTAACGTTAATGATATTTTCTCCAGGCCTGATGAGCTTTCAAATGGATGGCGTTATGCTATACGAGCTAATGAAAAAAATTATGTGTAAAGTTACCCACCCATTACACTATTTAATTGTCGTGAACCCTCTCCAGACACAAGCATATTTAGCTTAGTTGGAGGTCTTAAAAATATTGCTGATAATGTGAATTATATCCTCATTGCTAGTTGTTTTTTAAATAAAAAAAAATGTGAACTCAAAAAAGCTGTGATGGAGTTGGTGGCATTTATTTTATTTCAACGACAGATTTCAAATCTATTGTTGAAATAAAATAAAGCAAATTAATCGGACTGCTTAAAGTAACTTTTTAACGCTATAATTGACGCCAGGTTTGTTGACAAATAATATAATAATAATAATCAGCCTATAATAAGAGCCAAGAGCCTCGACCAACATCTCAGGAGGCTCTCGTATGGCAGCTGGATCAAGCCCTTGATCCAGCTGCCCTGGGCACAGCGCAAATTTTTAGCAGGTTCCTGTCTCAAGAGCCCTGACCACCGGCTACTGCCTTAAATATTTTAAACATTACCTACGTTTAAAAAAATGGTGAAAGAGCATTACCTCTCACTATAACTTTTTCCCCTCCTTTCTCTATTATGTTTTTGATATGTATTAGTATCTATTAATATATTATGTCTCTATATATTATATAATGGTATGTATTTTATATTATTATGTTTAATTAGTATTATGTATGATGTTGTACACTGACAGCCCTAAATCTATCTCCTTTAATTTCTGTCCATCCAAAGGTTGTCTGTAAGAGATTGCCCTGTGCGATAAGACCGCCCCTTGTACACTAATTTTATTATTTGTAGGTATCCTTAAGTGTATTATAAGATGTACAATAAAGTATATACTAAATAAATAATAAATACTGTTCATATACAATAGTAATAAATGGAATAATCAGCCTAGATAGTTCCCATTACTGGTACATATATGCCACTTATCTATGAGATGGAAAGGGTTGAAATCCATCAGAGGTCCGGTGGTTATAAGCACGAGTTTTATGAGTTGTACATGGAACCTCGGGATATTACTATTAAATTAGAGAAAGAAAAGATGATGAAAAAATCGGCAGATTACAGCCTAATCCGCCCGATACAAAAAAGGCCTGTGTCCCAGCACAGCAGTGGTAACTTTATACTCTGATTATGTTACTTACGTTTTGTTTTGAGATTATGATCAAGGTTATATATGTGAGTATGTTATTTGGGGTATTTTCGAACCATGAGAAACTAATTTGATAAAAAAAAAAAACTTAAATAAAAAATCTAAAAAACCCGACTACTCAACTGAAATGGAAGAAACAAGCACATTTTTATTTAAAAAAAACCGGTCAAGTGCGTGTCGGGCCACGCGCAGTGTAGGGTTCCGTAGTTTTTATAACAGCCAAGTGCGTGTCGTATTCGTTGACTGATCGTTTCGTACCATGCTCTAACTAAAAGCCAAACATGACTACCTAACTAATTTGACTTCCTATACAAAACCTCACCTGATCCGACAATTTTGCACGGAAAGTTTCAATTTTTTTTTTTAGAGATTTGTATAAAACTTGTCATAGCCGGTGTTTTGAATTTAAATACGGACACAAAGCTACACTACTCAATCGTCACAAGAAGCTAGCACGATACAACTGGCGCTTAGCGCCATCTATCGACATTTCTATAGAGTTGTTCGAAATTTTCGAGTCAAATACAATTGGTCGACTATTACTCGTAAACTTGTAAAGCCCACTTATGTGTGATAGTTTTCCTTTAAATTTCGTTATATATAGGTACTACTGCCGTGACATTTGAATTTCTAACTATAACCGTTTAGTTGATAGAGGAGGGGGACACTTGACTCTAACGAAAATTGGTACTTCAAAGCTTGATAAGTCACGAACGGTTTACTTAATCAAAAAACGGTCTTACCAAACCCCTAATATTTTTGAAAGACCTATCCAACGATATCCCACACTATGGGAAGAACGAAAAAAAAAATTATCATCCCACTTTACATGTATGGGAGGTACCCTAAATAATTGCTTTTTTCAAAATTTTATTTTACCACTTTTTCGGCGTCATTAACGTGTATACTCATGCCAAAGTTCAACTTTCTAGTACCAATAGTTTTTGAGCTAAACCGCGGACAGACGGACAGACAGACGGACATGGCGAAACTATAAGGGTTCCTTGTTGACTACGAAACCCTAAAAATGACAAGCAGGTGGGACCCAGTTGAACCTAATATAATTTTAATTTAAAAATGGGATTTTTAGATTTTTTAAATAAGTTTTTATTTTTTTTTATTTTCAGCTTTTTAGTATTTAATTCCGTTTTAAAACGTTATATTTCCTAAACGCGTGCTACAAATGAAAAATGGTTAATGAAACTTCAAAATCATTTTTAAGGATCTATTTAATTACTTGAGACTACTAGACTTGAGATAGTTTGTCCTTTTTTTTATTATTTTTTTTTATTTTTGACAATATGAGACCTTGTTGTCGTTGTGGTGATTTGTTTTTATTTTAATCTATCCTATAACTCTCGCGCCATCAAGACAAATTCAACAACGTATCATTTATCAAAATCCGTTCACTGTTTTAATAGTTACGAGGGAACAAAGGAACAGACATATATACATACGCGGTAAAACATAACCCTCCTCCTTGTTCGCCGCAGTCGAGTAATGAGTAAAGTATCGTAGAGCTGTATATTTATTACAATCAATTTAATAGTCCTTGTGACCGATTTTGGCCACTGCGGCCAATCTCACATGAGATTCACCGGCGACGCAGAATAATACAGTGCAAGAGCACACATATATAGTGCACTATAATATAGTGAACAAGTATAGTGCACTATAATATAGTGCACAAGTATAGTGCACTATAATATAGTGCACAAGTATAGTGCACTATAATATAGTGCACAAGTATAGTGCACTATAATATAGTGTACAAGTATAGTGCACTATAATATAGTGCACAAGTATGTGTGCAGGTACAGGTGCACTGTCAGTTCCTTTACCCTCATAGTCCGATGGGAAGGCAATCGTAAAAACCGGAGAGAAATCAAACGTAGGACCAATCGATGGCTCAACGTATTTTCCGACGCACGGAGATATCACACCGCCAACATTTTGGGCTCCTACTGAGAAATTTATACGCTTACGACCAATAAATATACCAGCGTGTAAAAAAGTAATAATTCCATACTAATATTATAAATGCGAAAGTAACTCTGTATGTCTGTCTGTCTGTCTGTAACCTTTTCACGCCTAAACCGCTGAACCGATTGAGCTGAAATTTGGCACGGGAATAGTTTGGGACCCTGGAAAGGACATAGGATAGTTTTTATCCCGCTATTCCCACGGAATCAGGAATTACGCAGGAAAAACCTCCCACTTGAACGAAGTCGCGGGCAAAAGCTAGTATACCATACACACAAAAAAACTAATCCTCCTTCGTAAAAGTATTGGCTTTGAAACAAAATTTCAATGATGGTACAATTTAATCTGGTGTTAAAACCTTTGTCAACAATATAAATGATAGGTTTTTTTTATTTGTTGCAACAATCAAATACCGCGTCCGTGCATCAGATTTATGAACTGGAACAGGGATTAGAGTGCATAATAGTGTTTTTGGATTCATTGAGTGATGATTTCATGTCAAATAAATAAATAAATACTTTTTTATTGCGCTCGCTTTTGCCCTACATCTCACCTGATTGTTAACGATGATGCGGTCTAAGATGAAGCACGCTTACCTTTAAGTAACCTTTTCACTCTTGACTTAAAAACCCCCAGATTATAGCTATCAGGAAACACAGACTCCGGTAGAGAATTTCACCCTTTAGCTGTACGCACAATGAAAGTGGTGGGATGTCCACCATGTACATAGTAATATAAGGGCAGTAGTGACCCAGTTACGTTACGAGCTCGACTTGAGTGTTGAAGGTCATAGGTTTGAACCCAGTCAGGACATTACTTTGTGTAATTACATTACATAGAGAGGAAACTGGCATGTCCTAGGTAGGACCAAATAAAAGTTATATATTATATATACAACGTGTAATTTAAAGGGTATATACATACCAAGTGCATGGCTTCTTTGGATGATAACAAACGATATGGCAAAGGTTTTGTAATCCTAAGTCTACGTGTGTAGAACTTATTACAAATACCAATACACTGATACCAGAGACCGAATTTTTCAAATTAGAAGAACGAAGAGAATTATCGTGTTATTGGCGAGTGACGTGGAAAGTTATTGACCCTCGTAGTACTGTGACACGTTTGTTATGATTGGTATTCAAGAAATATATGAAACCAATAATTTGGTATCAATTCTGTGAGTCAGTTATTTTGAGCTGAAACTGTGCATAGAGACTCCATACCAGATGTTGCCTTCAGCCCTTTTGGATAGATATGAGGTTTCCGTTACACGTTGTATATAATATATATATATATTTATTCGGACCAACAAAACATAAAAAAAAAAATCTTAAGTGTAAATGACTTCCTGTTGAAATTCCGGCTTACATAGAAACTATATGTTGCCAAATATGTACCCTGACAATACTACGCCTTGTTTTTTTTATTTTATTTATTCATAATAAAATCCACAATCTTAATCAGTTTTATAGTAGGTATCTTAATTATCTTATCTTACAGCCACTTACGCGATTTATAATTTATTCACTAGATAGTAACAAACTTGTATTACTACATTATTAAGAAATGTGCATGCACCGACACATTCATTTAATACTCCCCGTATTAAATGAATGTGTCGGTGGGAGCTATATTGGTGTATATTGGTGAATGCCTGTAGTGTACCATCCTTAATCTCATAAGTATTTTACTTCTGTTATGATTCATTAGTTAAATCGACATGTACAGAAGGATATTAAATGATTGTTTTAGAATTATAATTATACATCCTATCAAATACACAATTGCCTTGCACCATATCGCATAACAGCATCCAGCTGTAACCGACTGTATCTGTACAAATTAATTCTGTTACTTACTTCCACCTTGAGCACAATCGTCGCCCCGTGCTCTCCGGACGAGCATTTAACATATTTAATGAGTTAACGCAATGAGTACAAAGATGGACTTTGCTCGCTTCATTAACTCATCGAGCATTAAGTTGGAAGCGACCGGAAATAATCGATTTTTAATTGTATTTGTTGGTGTGTTGGATAGAAGTAATAATGTACTTTAATGGTGTCTTTATGCAGACAATTATGGCATGTAACATTGTAATATCCAGTAGCTTCTGGGTGAACTGAAAGCCGGGTATAGTGGATTGGGGATAGACAAGTGATAAATGTTTTATTTATTCGTTTATCTTCGCATTAGATCGCCTTGCAGCAATTACACTAATGAACGTTAGAATCGATTGCTTTCCAACATTTTTATTTTTACAGTCTTTTTACAGTCACACCTACCGAGCCGTGAGAAGTTTGCGCGAGCGCAACATAATATTATGCTGTCTTTTTCGCTCGGCCGCGTTCTAAGCCATACCGGTGAGTCATCTTTGTTTTGATCTAGAACGTCGCTGGAACATAATATACTATTTTGTGCGGGCATGATAAAGATTGACTTGTTTTCATGGGATTTTTATCTTCATAGCTATAAATTGTGCTGTGTTATTATTCTGGTATATTTAATTAATACCCACATACACATAAAGAAATATGCCGCTCAAACGCACCCCACCTAAAACCCCGACATGTGAGACCTCTGTGCCTCACTGCACATCGGAGCCTAACTTGGCAACCACTTCGACTACGGGCTCAACAGAGAACACAATTACATTCCAAAACACATGACTATGAGTACATGATAGTTTTTAGAATAATCGAACAATTGAGTGTTGAATATAAGAATGTAATTGTATTGGGTGATTTTAATTTAAACTCAAGTCACGATAACACTAAAAATTATTTTGAATTTTTTATGTCTTTTTGCGAATTCTCCCAGATGAACAAAGTACCAAACTGCAGCGGGAGACAATTGGATTTAGTGTTGTGCTCGTTACGTTTGTGTGAGAACGTGCAAGTGGGCGAGGCGGACGAAGCCCTAGTGCCCGTGGACGCGTACCACCCGCCGCTCGCGATAACCTTGCAACTCAACGCGTGCGAGAGGCGCGCTTCACCACTAGCCTTCGAGGCCATATCTCCGGATTGTCAGGTACCCATTAGGCAAAGTGAACCACAATGGAATTTTTATAATGCAAACTATTGTTTACTATACTCCTCCTTAGCATCCGCCGATTGGAGTCCGATGTATTCTATACAGGAACCGGATAAAGCCTTAGAGTCTTTTTACAATATTTTTAATAGTATTTTAGATAGTTGTGTACCTAAGAAACGGCCTAAAAGCACGTACATGCGTAGATATTCCTATCCAGAGTGGTATACTAAAGAAATAATTTCTATTATACAATTAAAGGCGAAACTCCACAAGCGGTATAAATCATCTAGATCAAGCGTTGATTATGATGTTTTTTCCAAATGTAGGGCCCTGATTAAAGAAAGCATTGCCAGGGAATACGTTAACCATCTGGATAGAGTACAAACAAATTTAGCAAAGGATCCTAAGTCGTTTTGGGATTACATTAGGTCTAAAAACAAAACTACTACTCAAACTAAGATTACAAAAAAAGGGTCAGTGTTATCAAACTCAGAATGCGCGACGGAATTTGCCCGATACTTTTTTTCGGTATATAGGAGGGAACCAGCGCGGCTTGATGTGAACGAAGCGGTCGAGTCTGGCGGCGCAAGCAGCGCGCGCGTGCACGTCCCTCAGCTGACACTCCAGCAAGTGCGGGTGGCGCTGGCTCGTCTCAAGCCCAAACGCTCAGCAGGCCCGGATGGGATCCCGGCATTTCTAATGCGAGATTGCCGATCGGTATTAGCAGAGCCACTCGTACACATTTTTAACCGATGCCTGGACTCTTCCTATTTTCCGGAACGTTGGAAGGTCACCCGCGTGATCCCAATTCCGAAAGGGGGTGAAGGAACAACAGTTGAGTCTTTTAGACCAGTAGCGATTCTGTCGACACCTGCGAAGGTCTTTGAATCAGCTATTCAGCGTGATGTCCAGGAGCAGGTGGCGTCGCAACTGTCAGACGCACAACATGGCTTTCGACCTGCGCGTAGTACAACCAGCAACCTCTTGAACGCCATGACGTACCTGGTTCCTCATATCGACGCGGGAGTGCAGGTGGACGCCGCCTACTTTGATTTTAAGAAAGCATTTGACCTAGTGGATAATGATATCTTACTATCAAAGTTGGCGAGGGTTGGTTGCACTCCAAAATTGCTCCAATTCTTTGCGAGCTATATGAGGGACAGGAAACAATACGTGGAGTACTGTGGTTGTCGGTCTGAGCCTTATTTCACGAGGTCGGGGGTGAGTCAAGGCAGCAATGTAGGGCCATTACAATTTATCATAATGATAAATGACCTGCCTGACGTAGTGCGAGACGCCAAGTGTTTGCTGTTTGCGGACGACCTCAAGTTGCTCCTGGCCATCGAAAACGAGGAAGACTGTCACCGCCTACAGCTGGACATTGATCGCGTAGTTGAGTGGAGTAGGAACAATATGCTGGAATTTAATGCTGCAAAATGTTCCATTTTGACATTCAGTCGTGCAAGAACACCGCTTCACTACACCTACAGGCTGGACGACGGGCCTTTGAAGAGAGAGGAAGCAGTACGAGACCTTGGCGTCCGTATGGATACGCAGCTGAGATTTCGGGAGCATATAGTTAATATTTGTAAAAAGGCATACAAACGGCTGGGATTCGTGCTTCGTAGGGCAGCGACTTTTACAAATGTCAAGGCCATTTCGGCATTGTATAACTCACTAATTCGGAGCCAGTTAGAAGGAAATGCAGCGGTATGGGCTCCACATGAGGCGAAATATACTCTCATGTTGGAGCGCATACAAAATAAATACACAAGGTACCTGTACCTCAGACTATATGGGGTATACCCCCTCTATCCCTTGATGTATCCAACCTTGTTTGTTTTAGGCATGGTGGGATACAACAGGTTGGAAACAAGAAGGGGTCTAGCGTTGGCGTCGTATGTCCTTTCAGTGTTCAGGGGTAAGACAAACAATCCGGGTGTGTTACAGAGCATTGGTTTGTTCGTGCCCGATGGGTACGTGCAGCGCCGTAGACGGCCTGACTTGTTTGCACTGCCGCGTGGTCGAACCAAACTAATGGCCAACGTCCCACTATCGCGGACTATGCGCACCCTGAACCAGGTTGCTCACGAAATTGACTTGTTCTCTTGTTCGTTGGGCGAGTTCGCTAAAGTCACATTATACATGTTGTGTTATAGAGGTGTGTGATGACGAATTGTTTTTTTTTTAATGATTATTTTTATTAATTATGTTTTATTGATTATGTTTTTATTGAATGTGTTGTATTGATTATTTTTTATGGATTATTTTTAGTGACTATTGTACTGAAATGTTTTTTTATGATTATTTTTGTATTGACTATTTTGTATTGATTATGTTTTTATTAATTATTTTTTTTCATTAAATGTGTTGTATTGATTATATTTATGGATTATTTTAGTGACTATTGTACTGAATTGTTTTTTTTGTGATTATTTTTGTATTGATTATTTTGTATTGATTATGTTTTATTGATTATTTTTAGTAACTATTTAACTCATATTTTTTTTTTATATTTATTGTGTTTTACTGATTATGTTACATTGGTTTTTTGTTGATTTTTTGTCCATTAATAATTTCTTAATTCTGATTAATTATTTCCATGATTATATTTTTGTAGACTTTATCATGATGAAATTGAATTGTACGAAAATATGTTCTTCTTTCCTACACTATCAAATTGGGAATTCCTGTAAAGATAGTTGTATGTATGTAATAATAAATAAATAAATAAATAAATAAATAAATTCCGTAAACGTAAACATGACTCTGACTATACCGTAGAGATAAAAACGCTTCGAGAGGCTCTCGTATTAATGTTTACGAATCTTAGACAAGAACAGAGTGATAAGTTCCGCCAGTTACAAGGTAATTTAGAAGAAATAAAAAAACAGAACTCTGACCTACGCTCTGATGTGCAGTTTATGAGTGATAAATACGACGAATTATTATTAAAAATCAACACAATGGAGTCTGAAAGAAAGGCTAGCAACTCATATATTAAACTTTTAGAAGACAGGGTCGACAGCCTTGAAAAATCGATTAAGTCGTCGAGTATCGAAATTAGGAATCTGCCAAAAAAACAAGTCGAAACTAGAGAAGACTTAGTTCGCATCGTAAAAAATATTGGTCAAGCTATGAAAACCCAAATTGAGGCTACGGATTTAAGAGATGTTTTCCGCCTCCCCAGTAAAAAACCAGAGTTCAGAGGACCCGTAATTGTTGATTTTAATAGTATGTTACTAAAAGACAAATTACTCACGAGCATAAAGCAATATAACAAGGACAACAAAGATAATAAGCTTAACTCTGGGCTTATTCAGATGGAAGGAAAATCGCCAATCTACGTTGCCGAAAGTCTTACCATTAAAACAAAGAAATTGTTTTATTTAGCTCGTGAGTTTGCTAAAAACAATAAGTATAACTTCTGTTGGATATCGCACGGGAGGATATTTATACGAATAAAAGAAGGTGAAAATTCCATTAGAATAGATGATGAGGCAGACCTGGATAAATTGAGGCAAAGAAGATGACTAGCGCCTAGTGCATTTATAACAGCAATGTGTAGTCTATATTATTATTGCTTTCATTTTATGCTTAAGTCTATGTTAAGAAATCTGAATTTTATGTTACACTCTCATACGATAATACTAACATATACACATTCCTTTACCATATTTATATACCACTTATACACACATACTTATATACAGAAAACAAAATACATCTCTCACGGCACTCATACAAAAGAAACACACAGCAAAACAAAACTACGTTATGAAATTAATACACATATTAAATCCGACCGATTTTATAAAACCGTCTCTAACCTACCTATCATAAAATCTACGCAAATATATAAACTACCTACATCACTATATAACAGTGCATATGTAACCATACCATCGCTAATACTTAAACATAATTGCCTTATGTTATCTCACGACTCTCACAAGCTTAACTTAGAAATTGCTCTGTACTTAAGGACTTATTCGTTGTGCCCACCTTTAAAACTTTAAATTCGATCAAAATAATGAATACATTACACATGAAGTTGAAAAGTCAGGACTGGTTGAGTGTATATCGATAAGTGACTCTGAGCAATCGGCATATGCACTTAATTATAACTATAATTGCAACGAATCCTTATGCGTATTAACTCTGAACATTAGAAGTATAAATTGCAATTTTGATTTATTCCTAGCCTTCCTATCTGCCATCAATATACCTGTTGACCTTGTAGTCTTAACCGAATGTTGGACACATGCTAATAACCCACCTCCTAGCATAGACAACTATAATATGTTCTGGACTAAAAACTCTTTAAACCAAAACGACGGAGTAGTAGTTTACACTCGGAAAGAACTCACAGTGTCGTCATTTGAACCCGATTTCGCGGAAGGTAACTGTCTGGTAATTACTGTTAACAGTTGCTATACTTTCGTTTGCTCATATAGGCCGCCAAGCTTTAGGAATACGAGTACCTATCTTAACTCACTAGAAAATGTTTTGCGCTCAATAAAGACCCCAAATATAATATTAACTGGAGACATAAACATAGACATCCTCCCCGATAATGTGGTAGGTACAGGTCACGATTACCTTAATATTATGGCTATGTATGGACTTCGACAAGGTGTCACCAGGCCTACTAGGCTAAATTCATGCATTGACCACTTTATGGTAAAATGTTGTAGAGCATGGAAGACCGCGGTTTTTGAACAGCAACTTACTGATCACCAACCCATATTGTTATATATTAATAATGCACAGATCACAAAGAAAAACTTGTCGTCGCGAAAAACTAGGATTAACTATGTAGCAATAAAGGAACAGCTCTCCAGGGAAAATTGGGATAACTATCTCAGTACTACTGATCCCAATGAGGCCGCTAGATCATTAACATCAATGCTGGTAGCTACTATTGCAAAAAACACGGCTGTAATTAAAGTATCGAAACGACTTCGACCGCTTAAACCCTGGATAACTAAAGGTGTGGTTCGTTGTATAGTGAAACGGGACCGGTTACATAAAAGGCTAAATAAATACCCCAACGACACTGAACTAAAAATAAATTATATAAAATATAGAAACTCTTGCAACTATTTAATAAAAAACCTAAAATCAAAATACTACGAGGATAAACTTTCCAATGCCGAATGTAATATCAGAGAGACTTGGAAAATAATTAAAGAGGTTTGCAACATGAACAAAAGTAAAGTGTCATCAGGAGAACTCCTGAATATCCAAGATACTCCTACAGAGTCTCTTAATAAAGTAAACACTTATTTCACATCAGTGGGAGGCACACTTGCAAATCGAATTTTAAATCTGACAAATACGCATGAACTTGATCTAGTACGCCAAGCCAAAACACCTAACGCTCCTGCACAATCAATTTTGCTATCTCCAACTGATCCTCACGAGGTGACAAGTATTGTTTTTGGACTTAGAACACATAGTGCCCCGGGATGGGATGGTATACCGACTGACATCCTCAAACAGAATATTGTAACCCTTGCGGCACCTCTCACGCACTTATGCAATCTAAGTCTTGAAACAGGTAAATTTCCTGAGTTGTTTAAGAAGGCTGTAGTTTGTCCTATACATAAGTCCGGAGTCAAGGATGATCCTACAAACTACAGACCCATCTCTCTTTTGTCAACACTTTCAAAAATATTGGAGAAACTGGTTAACAAAAGAGTGATTAACTTTCTGGAGACGCATGGTTTGCTGGAAAGCAACCAATTTGGCTTTAGACATCGCAAGTCAACCGAAGACGCGGTTCTGGCTTTCACAAGGGCTGTGACAAAATATCTGGATGGAGGTGATAAATGTGTGGGAGTCTTTCTGGACCTGCAGAAAGCCTTCGATACCGTGTCTATTCCCATCCTTCTCAACCGATTGGAAAGCTTTGGCATTAGAGGTGTAGCACTGGATTGGTTCACAGACTACTTGTCAGAAAGGTCACAGTGTGTTCGTCTTGATGACTATCAAAGTGACGATGCAGCATGCAATTATGGAGTTCCACAGGGCAGCACATTGGGACCAACTTTGTTCTTAATCTATATCAACCATTTGTGTGGGGTTGTCTTGCCTGGGCTCGATACTTTCATGTTTGCAGATGATACCGTGTTGCTTTTCCACGCAAACACTTGGGAACGGGTATATGAGATGGCTGAAGATGGTTTGGCTGAGATAACCATGCGTTTGGAAAAAAGCCTACTGTCCCTTAACGCAAGGAAGACCAATTACATGTGTTTTAGTAAGACGACTTGTAGTAGTCCTAGAAGTGACCTGCATCTTAGGATACATACATATCCGTGTAATCGTAGAACAGATCGCTCAAATTGCAGCTGTGAAACTATAACTCGCGTTACAAATATAAAATATCTTGGCGTGATACTTGACGAACATATTACATGGAATTCACACATAAAGTCATTGGTAGGTAGGATTAGAAAAATGATATATGTTTTTAAAAATCTTCGTGCAGTAGCAACTCAGCAGCTCCTTATACAAACGTATAAGGCGCTGTGTGAATGTCTAATTAGATACTGCATATGTGCGTGGGGTTGCGCCGGTAAAACCTACCTCATTGCTGCTGAACGAGCCCAGCGAGCGGTTCTCAAGGTTCTTTTGTTTCTCCCCATCAGACATCCCACAACTTTGTTGTATGAAAAATCTAGTGTGTTATCGATAAGGAAATTATTCATACTCGAAATTCTCACAAGGTACCACTGTAGAACTGTGCCGCATATACCCTCTGTGAATAAAAGAGTTTTTCGTTGCCCGATTAAGATTAGATGAACCTATCCTCAAAACAGCGTTCGCAAGAAAACATTATTTTGCCCTTGCCCCTCGAATCTATAACATTTTGGATAAAAAACACAACATTAAGAGACATAATAGTAGACAGGTAAGGATCATAATTCTGGAATGGTTGAGTGACCTCGACTATGATGCTGTGGAGGACATCATTAAGGGCAAGTACCTCTAGTGATGGTTTCTCCGGCGCTATGGTCGAGACTAGCCACACACGTAGCCCACTCTCATAAAACCCACACAAACACAGACATGCACCGATAAACATATACATGCCCACACAAAACACACACACACACACACACACACGCACACACACACCCACCCTCACACACACTCACCCTCACACACAAACAAACCATTGTTAATCATATTATGTATAAGTCTAAATTGCTTTGTTAAATTCATCATCTTTTATTTTTTAATTTTTAATTTTATTACTGTTTAAGCTCTTCCAGCAGCATTTATTTTAATTCATTTTGTATTTTTCTATTCATCTCATGTTATTGGCTTAAAATTGTAACCTATTGTCATGGGGAACAACCTGGCTCCTGCAATACAGTAAATACTAGCGCAGGAGCTAGGGACTTCTTGAATGTACTACATAAAACTGTCAATAAATGATTATGATTATGATTATTATGATTATTTTAAATTAAATTTTTATTAGGCTCGCGCTTGACCATCATCTCACCTGATGTTAAGCGATGATGTGGTCGAAGATGAAGCACGCTTATAGAAGTAACCTATTCATTCTTGACTTAAAGACTCCCAGGTTATAGCTATCAGGAAATACAGACTCAGGAAGAGAATTCTACTCCTTAACTGTACGCACAAGGAAACTATTCCCAAAACGTTTTGTGCGTATGGGTGGGATGTCCACCATGTAACGATGGCGAATCGCCGTTTGTCTTGTAGTCCGATGATGGAACGAGTTTGGTGGAATTAGATTGTGCAATTCCATCGCACACTCCCCGAAATGTAATCGATAGAAAACTGATAGGCTTGCAACACGTTGCCGATGTTCAAGGCTTTGAAGTTCCTATGCGCGATGGAGTGGTGGACATCGAATGGATTGACAATGGGTCAAATAAACTCATTTACGAAGCAGAGACCTGATACCACATCTTCTCTAAGGCTCCATATCTGAATCCACACCCCGGACATATTTTAAAGGTAGGTTGTTCAACATTTTTGCAAAATAAAGGAAAATTTTCAAACATTCTGACGGTTTAAGTTTTTAAACAAACATGGTCAGTAACGCGTACTATGTTTCTCATGTGTATGTTGTGAATAACGCTGTTGGTTACACGATTGTAATTTTTTTAATATTTTGTGTATCTTTTATTATGTGACTGTTTGTTATTATTAATAAAAAAGAAAAAGAAAACAGTATCATTAGAACTTAAAACGGGATATTTACCATGTGTATCTTTTGTTTCGAGTTTCCGATATTTTGGCTCTGTTGCAAGCGCCATGATCAGTTACGTGATCATGACGCTTGCATTGACATTGCTTGATTCTGTCGATTACGTTCTTTTGCAGTATTTTTGAGCATTATGGACACTTAATACTTGTCATTATCACCTACTTAGCCTTTTGATCATTGGGGTCAATTTCCAATCTAACCGGCTACTATAGTATGACAAACTTGCAAAATTTCCTAAACTGCTGACCCTATGTCCGTAAACCGTGAAGTTTCATAAGTAGGTTATTTTAACAGCAAGTGGCTCTATCGTTAACATACAAGGTTTAACTGTGTTTTTATATGGAGTAATTAAATTTTATGAGTTCCAACAGTATGAATGGGTGCGGATAAACGGATGTCTGAGCGATTAATTTTATTACAGAAAAGGCTGTTCGGAATTCAATAAACGTTTTTTTTGCATCGTAATTTTTTGGAGGATTTTTAAACAATATTTACTTAGATAGATTCATACGTGTATATTTGCCTGAAATATATTCCGCCAACAAATTCGGCATGCAAATTTTGTGACCAAATGAATAATTTAATGCATTTAAATGAAATAGTAAAACAAAATAAAAACTACCTAAATGTAAAGAATTGCTTAAAAACTTATATCGCCTCTTTGATGGACAGAGCCCCAAATGATGTTCACATTCGTACATGGAAAGGACCCTAAAAGTTAAGTACAAACTAATATCATACTGCGTTAATTTGCTCAGTGTATGCGAGCAGACGTTACGCTCGAACAATTTGGAATTAGTTTTTTTTTTTTTTTTTTATAATAGGCTCGCATTTAACCACCATCTCACCTGATGGTAAGCGGTGATGTGGTCGAAGATGGAGACCGCTAACCTAGAAGTAACCTATTCACTCTTGGCTATAGCTAATAATTCATTTATTGTTTTTATTTACAGCCTCGTTAGTCGAATCATCGCGTGACGCTGAGTACGATGTCTTGGGTTCGATTGCCTTGTCGGGCAAAGTTTTTCTGTCAGGAATTTCTCAGTAGTAGCCCGAAAAACACGCTAAGCCAATCAGCCAGGTCTCGGCAGTCATTTCGTCATTTTTGTCAATGGTTACGGGTAGTCAGAAGCCTGAAAATCTGACTCTGGTAGTCAAGGTGTCTGTATAACCTAACTACTGGGTTATAGATTTATTATTTGATTTGAAGATATGACTCCTTGGCAACGATGCACTGGTCGAGTCAAAGCTCCAGAGTCTTAAACATCGACGACGGGTTGCAAGTCTATCGGTTTTCTATCGGCTACATTTCGGGGAGTGTGCGATGGAATTACACAATCTAATTCCGCCAAGCCCGTTCCATCAACGGACTACGAGACAAACGGTGAAGCGCCTTCATTACACGGTGGACATCCCACCCATACGCACATAACGTTTTGGGAATACTTTCATTGTGCGTACGGTTAAGGAGTGGAATTCCCTGCCGGAGTCTGTGTTTTCTGTTAGATATAACCTGGGAGTCTTTAAGTCAAGAGTGAATAGGTTACTTTTAGGTAAGCGTGCTCCATCTTTGACCACATCATCACTTACCACCAGGTGAGATGGTTCTCAAACACGGAACCGATTTTCATTAAAAAAAAATATATTATCTCATTATTAATTTTTGTATAATATTATCTGCTATTACTAACATAGCTGTAACTAATACCTAAAGTATTCTTTTTCTGCGCGGGAAATCATCAAAGGTCTCAACTCGTCAAATCTGTTCAGAAAACGCTTGCGACAGTATTTGATAGACGCACAGCGGAGACTGGAGATGGTCAATTTAAATGTGTCCCTGATATAATGCTGTGTCAATTTGAGTAGAATGTAGTTAGTTTGTGGTTACGGGCGATGCGCGTGCAACTTCGACCTTCGACAGGCCTGTTGGTCTAGTGGTCAGTGGCCCTGACTGCTATGCGCAAGATCGTGGGTTCGATTCCCATCCAGGACAAATGTTTGTGTGATGAGCACGATCATTTGTTCTTTGTCTGGGTTAATTTATCTATAATATGTATTGTTTTAGAAATATATATGTATGTTTATCAGTTGTCTAGTACTGTAAAAGTAAAGTAGTGGAATATTGTATTTGATTAAATTAACTACTGGAAATGCACATATATTATGTATTGTATATAAATATTTAGTGGATTCGTAAAGTACTTTATTATTATTTCTATTTCATTTATATTATTAACATATTATATATATATTTTCACATCATCACTTGCCATCAGGTCAGATGGTGGTCAAGCGCATTTTTTTATTTTTATTACTGATGAGGCCACTCGACCTCGATCTCATCTGATTGATGGTAAACGATAGATGAGGTCTACGATGTGACGAGCGAGCCCAGAAGATGCCTATTTACTCTTACTTTAAAGGCTGAAAGGTGACAAGTGCAAACAAAGAAGCCGGCAGAGTGTTCCACAGCTTGGCTGTGCGCACAATAAATGTGGAGAAGTGCTTGGTACGACAAAACGGTATAAAAAAATAATTTAGTTATTAAGTACCCAGAGTGGGAAGAAAATAGTCTATTCGTGTCTCAATACATAGTTTTTACCTGCACAAAACTTCTAGAGAGACACCACAAAAAGACTGTTGTCTCCGATCTATCCAACGAACAAATAAACTTTCATCAAGCTACTTAGACAAAACCAGATCCCAACCAAAACTTGCGTACACATCACATCTTATCCGCAATCTGAACAGACAGTTTGAAAACCCAGTAGGTACAAATAGAGGTCTGCAATACGCGTCGTCTGAAAATATTTTCGTTTATTGCAAATATAGGGAATGTAAAAAGGCTGACCTTAGCTAGGGACCTCATATTGTTTCACATAAAGAACTTGTGACGGAATCTAAACCAAGCTTTTGTGGGGCGTTAGCAGAAAAAGAAAATATTTTGGTTAATTTTTTGATTCAAAAAAGTTGAGTGTTTGATACCTTTGAATACCTAGCTAAGGTGTCAGCCTTGTGATCGAGAGGTGGCAGGTTCGAACCCACCTATTACACTATTGCCTTGAACCTATTTCATACACAAGCATTTTTTTTTATTAGAAATAGGTTCGCGTTTGACCACCATCTCACCTGATGGTAGGTGATGATGTGGTCGAAGATGGAGCACGCTTACCTAAAAGTAACATATTCACTCTTGACTTAAAGACTCCTAGGTTATAGCTATCGGGAAACACAGACTCCGGCAGGGAATTCCACTCCTTAGCCGTACGCACAATGAAGGTATTCCCAAAACGTTTTGTGCGTATGGGTGGGATGTCCACCATGTAACGATGGCGCTTCGCCGTTTTTCTCGTAGTCCGATGATGGAACGGGCTTGGTGGAATTAGACTGTGTAATTCCATCGCACACTCCCCGAAATGTAACCTAACTTAATTCGAAGATTTAACTAGTATTTTGAATAAGTATTTTTCTACCGACATTGCTAGTTATCTTTACAAAAAATCGGGGTTCTGAAAATATTATAACAAGATACCCGGAACATAAAGGCATCTGAAGGATAAGGGTGGGTCTTTGGTCAGTAGAAGTTTGACATTCCCTTTCACTCTGCCTAGAAGGGGAAGAGTCATTTGTTGATTTTCTCCCCGAAAAAAAAAGGTATTAAAATCTATTAGACATCTTCTTTTCATTTAAATAAAACCTAACTGTCTATGGTTTAAACATTACTGTCATTGTGATTTTTGAGAGCAGTGAAACTAAATCAACAAAAAAATCACAATCACAGTAATTATAAACAAAAACAGAATCGTTTATTTCAGACATCATTCCATATAAACTTTAGACTCTATTAAAACTATTATCGTCATTGATTAAATGAAAACACAAAATTAGAATTTATTAAATTAAAATCAATAGTGCTTCTTTCCTCAAAAGAGCATGCAGACATGAACCTACATGCTTCTCATATGATTGAAACTATACGATTTGTCATAATTTACTTAGCCTTTTAGTCAGTCTAACCGGATGCAGCTGATTACTAGTGTTGTACATGGAGCGTCTGACTATCTGACCTCGACAACCCAGTAACTGGGTAACATGATACCTCTTGGCTAGACCAGGGTCAGATTTACTGGCAAAAATGTTCAAGAAAAGCCGGGACAACTTAGCGTGCTTTTCGAGGTAATTACATATATATTGCCTCGAAAAGCACGCTAGCAATTGGGGTATTACACCGTGAACTTCCGAGCTCCAGGCTACTACTGAGTAATATCTTACAGAAAATTCCAATACCTTTTTTGGCCTACCTGGGAATTGAAGCCTCGTTGTCAGCACTCGCTTTTTCGACCACTCGACCAACATCAGTCCATATAAAATTATTACTGTTACGCCAGTCGCTTAGCGAAGTACGTCGAGAAACTTCGAGACTAGAATGTTCGAGACACTAACGCCACTTGTTGTCGAGTAGCAGTACTGAGTATATCGAGAAAGTTCGACTGACTTCTAACACGTTCGAGACACTAATGCCATCTAACGACGAGTATCTCGAGTAGCTTCTGGAATATTCCTGGCAGTATAGGCAGTAAGTCGATTTTACAAGAATGTTCTAGAACTCATAGATCAGGGTATAAATAGATCGCAGAGGAACGCAGACAAGGGTCTTATTTCAAGAGGCGATATAATCGAAGCTTTACAAGTGAATTTCGGTGCGATTTAAGTGCTCAGTGACGAGTATTGTAGTGCGAATAACTGTGTTAATTTTTATTTGGTGTTTATTTAAGTAAAGTGTCAATTTTGGTTTAATTGGTGTTAATTATTTCTATCCCGAACCCCAGCTCGTAACAATACGTTAAGAGGACATCTAAGTATGTGTTACCTCAAGTATTTAATAAAATAGAATTATTATGAAAAATAAGACACACTTCAGAAAACAATAAATTAGAATGCTGATCAGATAATTAACACATTGTTACTGTGAGATATACAACGTGTAACGGAAACCCCATATCAATCTAAAAGGGCTGAAGACAACATCTGGTATGGACTCTCTATGCCCAGTTTCAGCACAAAATAAGTGACTCAAAGAATTGATACGAAATTATCGGTTTCATATGTTTCTTGAATATCAATCATAACAAACGTGTCACAGCACTACGAGGGTCAATAACTTCCCACGTCACTTGCCAATAACACGATAATTCTCTTCAATCTTCTTAATTTGAAAAATTCAGTCCCTGGTATCAATGTATCGAAATTTCTAATTAGTTCCACACATGAAGACAGGATTACCAAACCCTTGCCATATCGTTTGTTATCATCCAAAGAAGCCGTGCACTCGGTATGTGTATACCCTTTAAATTACACGTTGTATAGTACCTCAAATATTTAATAAACTTGAATTATTAAAAAAAAAATAAGACGTATAACACACTTCAGAAAAAAAATTAGAATGCTGATCAGATAATTAACACATGGCTACTGTAAGATATATAGATATAGGATTATATTGCAATATTATATTTTGTAGAAGTAATTACAATGTTTAATTGTCATATAAAGAACGCCTCTAGCCATCAAACTTAAAACTGTACTTACAAATAAATTAAATAAATAAATTAAAAATTATAAGTGACAATTCACAAATTTACTTAAGAATCTATTAGTACTAATCATCATCGATTAAATTAAAACAAAAGTTTAATATTGATTAAATTAAAATAAAAAAAAAGTATAATTTAATAAATTAAAAACAAAAACTCAAATTAAAATTTTTAATCAAACAAGAAAGAAAACAAAGGACGTTTTATACTTTTTTGTCACCAGTACAAGTATTTCATCACAAATAGGTAGGGAGGAATGGACCAAACCCATACCTCACATTTATTGGATGCGAAACCCGTACAGACAAGAATCATATTTTATTGGTTCAAAATAATAATATTATGATAAATATTGTAGCTTCTTTTATTTTATATTTTACGTATGTTTTATGTTGGGGTCAAATGTATTGCAGCTTTTAATATTATTTGCGGCTGTTTTATTTTGTGGGGGTAATAAAAGGCTAGGATTTATTTTTTACTAGCTTTTGCCCGCAACTTCGTCCGCATGGAATAGTTACTTTGGGCTAACGTTAAATTTAACCCCGATTTTTAAGCATTCTTCATTGGCTCCGCTCCTATTGGCCTTAGCGTAATGATACAATATAGCTGTGCCCGCGACTCCGTCAGCGTAAGTTAATGTATTGGTAATATTGTTTAGATCACGTTCACATGAGGCTTAAGTACCTAGAGAACGCTTCGACCGCGAGACGCGTCGAGCGCGGCGACCGATTCTCAAAAATAATCCTTATAGCATGATTCAGTATTCACGCGCGATGGCTTATTATTATAAGCGTATTTCATGTATAACTTTGGTGTTTCTATACCGATTTATATGATTCTTTTTACGGTTTCGTAGCCGAATGGCAAAAAACGGAATCTTTATAGTTTCGACATGTCTGTCCGTCTGTCTGTCTGTCTGTCTGTCCGTCCGTCCGTCTGTCACAGCAATTTTATTCCGAAACTATTAGGACTATACATGTGAAACTTGATAGGTAGATGTATTCTGTGAACCGCTTTCAGATTTTGAGAAAAAAATTAAAAAATATTTAAAATAAAGGGGGGCTCCCCATACATGGAACTAAACCTGAAAATATTTTTTTTCATGAAATCGATGCATGTGTGGTATCTATAGACAGTTCTTTAAAAACGACATCGGGGTTTCTAAAACCACTTTTCCATAAAGTCAATCGTTTAAAAGATATAAGCTTCCAAAGTGGTAAAATGTGTGTGTGGCGGACACAACCTCTAACTTCTATAATAATGGAGTGAAAAATCTAAAAAAAATATATGTCTGTAGATCTTAATATAAACTTTCAACCAAAATTAGTTTGAACGAAATCAGTTCAGCAGTTTTTTAGATACAGCATATTTTCTAAAACCGCAAATATAACTTTGTAATTCATACAAACACTATGAAAAACAAATTTATTCGGCGCAGTTGTAAAAAATGTAAAAAAGCCAGTTTTAAGAAATTTGTAAGGCTTTTTTTTTTCAAAACAAATTTATTTGGCGCAGTTGTAAAAAATGTAAATAAGCTAGTTTTAAGAAATTTGTAAGGTTTTTTTTTCGTCAAATTTTGCATATTATATTATAGTTACTACGGAACCCTTCATGGGCGAGTCTGACTCGCACTTGGCCAATTTTTTTATGGAATAGTTAATAATGTTAACTTTTTCAATTAGGGGTGACTGAGAGTGTTATAAACGTAAGAGTAGACAAATATTATAATCAGAAAGCTTCGAACTGCTAAGCTATCGGGAGTTACACGTGTTATTGTGAGTCAACCATAAAACTTAGACATATGCTGTCGTGGAATATTTTTTATATAATTTTAAGGAGAACATTTCCGTCATGAAATGATTTGTGTAGCTTTAACCATTAAGATTGCACACGCGACGGAAGCTTAAAAAATGGAGTAACTTCTCCCGTTTTCCCAACATTTCCCTTCACTGCTCTGCTCCTATTGATTGTAGCGTGATGAAAAGTATACTATAACTAGAGTTGTAAAAAAACGGTTTTTTTTCTGAGATGAAAAAAAACGTTTAAAAAAAACATGAAAAGAAACGGTTTTTTTTCTGGAGTAGGTTTTTTTTCATGAGTAGGAAAATAAAAATATGGTAAGGCGGTTGTCATATGTGAGTTGATATTATTTTTTTTTGTTCAATAAGAAAATACCATTTGTTTTTTTGTTAAATAATACATGACTTAACATAATTGGCTACACCAAGTGTAAACTACATTTACGGACGGGGATTTCCCTAATCCTCGTTTGGTTTATGTTTTGGTTGATTTGCGTGCAGACTGCAGAAACATTTAGTACGTACAGTGACATTCATACCAAGAAACGTAATAGACTGACAAATGACTAAAAGGGCTAAGAAAATAGTGTACAAGCAGAATGTAATAGAGTCCCTGATAGTATAGTCGTTGATTCAGAATCAGATGAAACAAATACAGACACAACATTATTCCGAAGCTGATGAAACAAGCGTAGCCGTAGCTACTGATACTGATGATTGTAACACATTAAGTATTTTTTAAGTTCATTCATAATAATAGTTACCCATTGATTTAAACATTATTTGACTTGAATAAAAACAAAACAATCAAATTTAGTGTCTTATTCCACTATAGTTATAGAGTTTCACTTTTTCTGAAAAAAAACCAAATGTAGAAAAAAAACAACGGTGCCAAGATTTTTTTCATGTTTTTTTTCAAGATTGTGAAAAAAAACATTTTGTTTTTTTTCAATTTACATCTCTAACTATAACCCGCTCAGGAGTATGAAAAATAATTGTACCAAGTTTCGTTAAAATCCGTCGAGTAGTTTTTGTTTCTATAACGGTTATACAGACAGACAGACAGACAGACAGACAGACAGACAGACAAAAATTTAACTGATTGCATTTTTGGCATGAGTATCGATCCTTAATCACCCCCTGATAGTTATTTTGGAAATATATTTCATGTACAGAATTGACCTCTCTACAGATTTATTATAAGTATAGAAGATTATTATTTGATACTCAACGGTCTGCCTTTGCTTCGTTGATCTACTGGTTGCAAACGCGACTGCCGAGCATGAGGTGTCGGGTTCAATTCAAAAAAATTGGCCAAGTGTGAGTCAGACTCACCCATGAAGGGTTCCGTAGTAACTATGCCAAATAACTTTGTTTTTCATAGTGTTTGTATGAATTACAAAGTTATATTTGCGCTTTTAGAAAATATGCTATATCTCTATGCTGTATCTCATAAACTGCGGACCCGATCTCGTTCAAAACACGTACATTAAGATCTATGGCATGTATTTTTTTTTATTTTTCACTTCATTATTATAGAAGTTAGAGGGGGGACCTACATTTTATCACTTTGGAAGCGTATTTCTTTTAAACAATTAACTTTATGAAAAAGTGATTTTAGAAACCTCAATGTCATTTTAAAAAGACCTGTCTATAAATACTACACACGCATAGTTTTCATGAAACAAAATATTTTCAGTTTTAGTTCCATGTATGGGGAGCCCCCCTTTATTTTAATTTTTTTCTTAAAATTGGAAAGCGGTTCACAGAATACATCTATCTAGCAAGTTTCACATGTATAGTCTTAATAGTTTCGGAATAAAATGGCTGTGACCTACGGACGGACGGACGGACAGACAGACATCACGAAACTATAAGGGTTCCGTTTTTTGCAGCTGCATCCGGAGAAAGGCTATGCAAATAACCAAATACAATAATTAGACCAATTACGATAATCATTTTTCAAAAAATGAAATCACTTTGTTGCATCAAAATGTTCTACTAACCAATACCTATACTGGTCTTGGAACTCGAACCCAAGGTTTGCAAGTTATACAACCAACTATTTCAATAAGAAGTTTTGCAAAATTTGGTTTGAAATATCTATCCGAGCTAAACAAAATAAAGGCTCTAATGTAGGCAAATAACGAACAAACTATAACCCTGCCTACCATACAAGGAAACAGCATCATAATATAGATTGGGGCACGAATGACTTATTTGTTGTTCGCAGATAAATCTTATATAAATCTTGATTTGTTTGCCGAAAATATAAGAAAAGTGGAAGGAACAAGATAATACGATAACTTTGACGTTTCGAGGTCGGAGGCTAAAAATAGGATTCCCAATTACCGTGGTAACAATACTTTTACAAGTGGCAATACTTGAGTGCGTTCGACAGTGAGGTATCTTGACCTTACTGATGAACCCGATGATAAGTAGGTATACAAGGGTTATCATAAGGTTAGTATTTGTATTCAGATTTTTGAAGACAGAAATTATTTTTTATTCCCATATAACCCTCCCTACTTAAATTAAAATTTTTAAACTCCTTCCAAAGGTTGAGTAAGCAATATTGTTAAATAGGTGTGTTGTTGAGTTGCGCAGCCCCGGAATCCAAAGGCAACTGAAGGAGCTGGGTGAGTTTTTAGTCAGTAGAAGTCTGACACTCCCTTCCAGACCACCCACAGCGGGAGGTGTCATTTGATGATTTTCCCACCAATAGAAAAATAAAAAAGGTGTGTATTTTGGTGTACAATAAAGTATATTCTATCTATCTACAGAAATTCATCTACTTAGCCTTTTCTAACTAACGACAGACCTATTGGTCTAGTGGTTAGTGGCCCTGACTGCTATGCGCAAGGTCGTGGGTTCGATTCCCACCCAGGACAAATGTTTGTGTGATGAGAACGATCATTTTGTTCTTTGTTTGGGTGTAATTTATCTATAATATGTATGTATTTAGAAATATATATGTATGTTTATCAGTTCTCATAGCACAAGCTCTGCTTAGTTTGGGACTAGATGGCGTTGTGTGAAAGTTGTGGAATATTATTATTATTTCCTTTATTCAACACTTTTCTCAAAAATTACTATTCTAAATATTTTTCTATAAAAAAAACTTACAATAAAAATCATTTAAAAATATAAAAAATGGCAGTCCACCGGTGTCGGGAGCAGGGTCCAAGATACCGGTGGATAGGTCTCCAGAGAAAGGAACCTCCTCACAATACGAGCTGTATCGAGGAGAACTGCCTTCTGTATCAGGCCCTTGTTATTATTGTATTATTATTAACTATGTTGCGGTCGGGTTCTAGTCTAAACAAATTCTCAGCTGAGTACTAGTGTTGTACATGTAGCGATGGCCTATCTGATCCTCGGTCAGACCAGTGTCAGATTTTCTGACATCTGACTACCCGTAACGACTTTCAAGAATATAAAGACGCCAGCACATGAAGCTACCCGAAACTGTCAAATTTTCCCAATCAACCTTGAACCTAATTTCTTTAACAATAAAGTTGAAAATCTATTAAAGAAATTTGACAGATTGTTGTAGCTTGATGTGCTGGCACACCGCTTGATGACTGTGACATCCGGGACCGGGACTAAACGTGCTTTTCGAGGCTGTTAAGATGGCCACGCAATACAACGTGTAATTTAAAGGGTATATACAAACCGAGGGCACGGCTTCTTTGGATGATAACAAACGATATGGCAAGGGTTTTGTAATCCTATGTGTACATGTGTGCAGCATATTAGAAAGTTCAATACATTGATACCAGGGGCCGCATTTTTCAAATTAAGAAGAACGAAGAGAATTATCGTTTTATTGGCAAGTGACGTGGAAAGTGATGACCCTCATAGAGCTGTGACACGTTTATTATTACTAGTATTCAAGAAATATATGAAAAAAATATTTTTGGGTCAATTCTGTGAGTCACTTATTTTGAGCTGAAACTTTGCATAGAGACTCCATAACAGATATTGTCTTCAGTCCTTTTGGATAGATATGGGATTTCCGTTACACGTTGTATAATTTCAATAATTTTAAAACTTAATTGTATCATTAGTATTTATTATTATTATTTATTCTTTATTTCGGTATTACCCATAAATGTGTTAGTAACGACTTAAACTATGTTAGTATATACTTATAATAAATCGTACCAAAACTATTACACACACAAGACCAGGATCTGCCATTCTCTGGGAACACCCGGTAGCAGCACATGCATTGCACACAGGTGCCCCATCAAGTTGCCCTCGGTCTTACTAACAATCACATTCAGGAGACTGTTGGCGCTGTCACGCAAACGACGCAGCAATGGTGCAGACCTTTTACGCATTATTGCAAAAAAGTCGTCAGTGCGTGCTTCTGCAAACATCCCTAACGCGCTACAAAAACGTGGTAGTGACAACAGTATCCTAAATGCATTGTATTTACATACTCAACTGACGATAAAGTATGTAGAACTTTATTGTACTAAAACCATCGACGTATATTTTACTCATATCTGCAAAGAAATTAAATGATTTGGATTTCGAATGATTTTTGCTGCTGCTGACTGCGTCACTGGTCGAGTGGTTGCAAGCGCGACTATTGACGATGAGGTCTCGGGTTCAATTCCCGAGTGAGACAATAAGTGCTATTGGGCTTTTCAATTAGAAAAACACTAATACTTAGCTGTCCCGGCTGTCATTTCGATCTTTGATTTTGACAGTAGTTACGGGTGTCAGAAGTCAGAAACTCCGACATTAGTCTAGCCAAGCATTTGATGATAATTTTAGCCTCTTAAGGACCGCCATTATTTACGTCAACTGTTAGTTGAGCTCCGCTGGCACACAATTTTTGTGCCAGCGGGGCACAACTAATACTTGTTTACTGGCACGTTTTTGTGCCGCTGGGGCTCTGGGGGTTAAACGATTTGCATTTGGATTGTCAACAGTTTTTTCTTTTGAGTCACGTGGTTTTGACATTTTGTGTCAACAATAAGAGGGTTTTTTCTGGTTGGGAAAATCATCGAATAACTTCTCCCGCTCTGGGTGGAGTGGTAGGGAGTGTCAGACTCGTACTGACTAAAAACCCACCCTTTTCCGTCAGCTGCCCTTAAGTTACAGGGCCGCGGTACCTCGTTAGAACATTTCCGCAACCCCGGCAGGCAATGGCCTTATGGGGCCCCGTCACTGGTGCTGACAGCTCTTTGAGGCAACAATAAGAGATATGGCTCTAATGTCTTATATGCATAGGTAATACAAAACTTCCTCCCAAAAACAATTTTTTTTTTCACAACCATCTCTCCTTTTACAAGCAAATAAAATTCAGCCTCTGAAAACTAATTTTCACCCTCAATAAATTCCAGCCTCAAACCAGGCACTTAGAGAGCACCTAAACGAAAAATTCAGCAAAAATTTTCAATATTCATCAGGTGTTCATTCCTATCGCGGTTCACCGCTTGCGGTACCCTAATATCTGGTACAGGATTTAGCTTTTAGGTAAGTTGGACTTGCATTCTTGAATATACGTGTAGTGTTTGTACCTATGTGCACCTATGTTGTATGTAGTGGTGAATGAGTCAAGGATTTTTTTTTTCAAACATAACAATAGATGAATTATATCATTCATCTATTCAGCTCCATCTTCGACCACATCATCACTTACAATTAGGTGGTGATGGTGGTCAAACGCGAGCCTATTATCAATAATTAAAACAATCTTCACGAAATGAGTTATCTTTACCATTAATCTAAAATGCAAGTAAACTGCAGGTTAAACTTGTAATTATTCCAAAATATCGACTATTTACGTAGATTGCGTAAAGTCGTTATTTTTATTAGCGTAAAATTCCATCATACCATTACCAAACGAAATATAAATTATGCTGTTATTAAGTAGACAAAACTATTTTCAAGCACATGTCGTAATATAAACAGATACACAACGTGTAATTTAAAGGGTATATATACATACCGAGTGCACGGCTTCTTTGGATGATAACAAACGATATGGCAAGGGTTTTCTAATCCTATGTCTACATGTGTGGAGCTTATTAGAAATTTCAATACATTGATACCAGAGACCGAATTTTTCAAATTAAAAAGAACGAAGAGAATTATCGTTTTATTGGCAAGTAGGGTTGCCAACTTTTATTAGGAGAAAAAGAGTATATCTGACTAGCTTGTGCCAGCGGCTTCACCCGCGTGGGAAGTTTTTCCCGTGTAAATCCCGATCCCGTGGGAATTTCGCAAAATCCTTTCTTAGCGGATGCCGACGTCATAACATCTACCTGCATGCCAAATTTCAGCCCGATCCGTCCAGTAGTTTGGGCTGTGCTTTGATAGATCACTATTTCAGTCAGTCAGTCAGTCAGTCACCTTTGAGTTATATATATTTAGATTTCAAAGGAGGTAAATAAAGAGTACGGACTTCCAAAAAAGAGGATTATTTATTTAATATTTATAAAAAGGTATTTTTTGTACTTTTTGCAGCACATAACAATGTTTCATTGTTTTTAAAATAATTGTATGATACCAAATATTCTAACTCTAAATTTATATAGATCAAGAGCTCATTTTTAATCAATTTCACTGAAGCTCTATTTCTCTCTTCCCGCCACTTCACATTCATGATCGAAAAGACTCTCAGTAAATGCTGAAGTGGCGGGAACAGAGTATAATATAGCTAATATTTTTTTTAAACAAACAAATTACGTTAGGACTTTTTTTTATTAAATAAGTTGCCATTTTTCTGCAGTGGGTTTTGTCGTAAAATCTGTGTTATTTAACAATTCACCTTGGAGTTCTTTTAAAATTATAACTTCTGAATATAAACTGTCCATATTTATATTTAGTCTTCGTTCGAATTGGGGATACCAACATATTAACAGTAAATGGTCGACTTTTTTATTTATGATAATGGGTTTGCATAATATTACATGACTGGCACTAGTATAGTAAACATTATGTAAAAAAAAATTTTTAGCAAAAAATAGAACCGACTTCCATATCAAAACACTACAAAGGCAAAAATAACTTCAATTTCGGAAGGCGGTGTCAAAAACGAAAATATATACAAAACTAAAGACACCGCCTTCCGAAATTAAAGTTATTTTTGCCTTTGTAGTGTTTTGATATGGAAGTCGGTTCTATTTTTTGCTAAAAATTTTTTTTTCACGCTTTTTAGTGGTTCGGTTTGTAATTTATCTAATTACCTTAGCCAAAATGTCAACTACTTATCATCTTCTACAAAATATTGCTTTTCCCGGTGCAATGCCAATTTTTTAAAAAGAGCAAATTTTTGAGGAGATCTCCTGGTACATCACCATCAGTTCTACTTCACCATGAGCATAAAGTACTTAACATCCATATTCAAGTAATCTAATCGCAATCCACGAAATACCTATTATTGAGTAGTTTCAGTGGCCATCTGGGGTCTTCATCATCAGTTCCACTTCTTCAAATGATGCTTATCGAGAGCAACTGCACAAGTTACTATAAGAAATACCCAAAACACTCTAGGTGTGCCTATAATATTTGAAGAGTTCCCTCGATTTCTCCAGGATCCCATCATCAGATCCTGATTTTGTAACAATGGGACCAACTAGAAAGTATACCCTTTCAAACGCAAAAAGAATTTTCCAAATCGGTCCAGCCGTCTCCGAGTTATGAGGTAACATACATAAAAAAAAAAAAAAAAAAAAAAAAAAAAAAAAGTTCAAGACGAATTGTAAACCTCCTTTTTTTGAAGTCGGTTAAAAAGAGTATTTTAGCATACTCTATTAGTCTTATAGATTATAGAGTACGCCTACATGATATAAAGTTTATATATCGAAAGTTAGAATTTAAAAATTTATATTTCATGGTTTATATTCGAACCGGCTCCTACGTTCCGAGGTGTAACCGTGCCGATAACCGATCGTATCGAGCTTCTAGGGGTAATACTAACTTCTACCCTCAATTTTGGCCCGTTTATCGAGGCTAAGGCTCAACTAGGATCAAAAAAGTTGGGAATCCTAGCAAAGGTGAGACGGTACTTCACACCCGAACAGCTGCTCAATCTCTATCAAGCCCAGGTTCAGAGGTACTGCTCTCATCTTTGGGATGGATCTGCCAAGTACCAACTGGATGCGCTTGAGTCAATTGAGAAATGGGCCAAAAGACTCATTGGCAACGATACACTGGTCGAATCAAAGCTCCAGAGCCTTGAACATCGGCGACGAGTTGCTAGTCTATCGGTTTTCTATCGGTTACATTTCGGGGAGTGTGCGATGGAATTACACAATCTAATTCTGTCAAGCCCGTTCCATCATCGGACAACAAGACAAACGGTGATGCGCCATCGTTATTTATTTATTTATTTATTTACACTTTATGCACATAGGAACAAAGGCGGACTTAATGCCGTAGGCATTCTCTACCAGTCAACCATGAGTGGTGAAGAGATAGAGTGGAAGGTGCAATATGTACGTGAAAATTATATTGGAAAAATAATTATAATAGATAATAGTGATAAAACAAAAAAACCTAATATCATAAAATCGAAATATCATAAAATAGAAATCAACATAAATAATATATATGAATAAATACTTATATAAATACATATACATACATATATACTTAAGAAGCAAATGAAAATTAAATATGGAAATTCTGCTTATTGGTGAAGAAAGTGGATCCGCAATTTCTTTTTAAATGCGTAGCGATTGTCAGCCGTCCTGATCTCGAGAGGAAGCGCATTCCAGAGGAGAATGGACTGGATATGAAAAGAAGAATGAACAAAGTCAGAAGTATGAGAAGGACAGAGTAAGAGAAGATTATTGGATGAACGTAGATTCTTATTGTGTGAAGAACATAGAAATTGAAAGTGAGATAATAGATAAGAAGGTGGGCTGGGAGAGTTGAGTAGTGAGAAAAGCGTTGTTAAAGCGCGCAAACTTCTCCTCTGACGAATGGTCATCCATTTAAGCTCAGACCTGAAACTTGAGACATGGTCATATTTCCTATTTATCGTTACATGGTGGACATCCCACCTATACGCACTAAACGCCTCGGGAATACCTTCATTGTGCGTACGGCTAAGGAGTGGAATTCCCTGCCGGAGTCTGTGTTTCCTGATAGCTATAACCTAAGGGTCTTTAAGTCAAGAGTGAATAGGTTACTTTTAGGTAAGCGTGCTCCATCTTCGACCACATCATCACTTACCATCAGGTGAGATGGTGGTCAAACGCGAGCCTATTATCAATAAAAAAAAGTACAATACTCTATTTTAGAGTACGGTTGGCAACCCTATTGGCAAGTGACGTGGAAAGTGATGACCCTCATAGTGCTGTGACACGTTTATTATTACTGGTATTCAAGAAACATATGAAACCAATAATTTGGGGTCAATTCTGTGAGTCACTTACTTTGATCTGAAACTTTGCACAGAGACTCCATACCAGATGTTGTCTTTAGTCCTTTTGGAGAAATATGGGATTTCCGTTACACGTTGTATATATCATTTAGAGTCATAAGAAATCTTAAAGTATCCTCCTCTTCGCGTCGAGTTCCTCAATGCTGAGGGTCGTGAAGCCCCCATGAAAATAGCTTTTCCCAGATGGTGTTCCACCATCTATGCCTGTTCTTGGCATCGTGTAGAGCGACGTGTAGTTGGGCGTCCAGGGTTGAACTGACGTGATCAACCCACTGGTTGTTCTTCTTTGTTGTTCTTTCCTTGTACTTAGACTACGATGAGATAAAACAGTGATTTTCAAATATTGGCTCTCTTGTAAAATTTGATAATTTTGTCTAGTAAAGGTTTTATTTTAAAGGCGCGATATGTAAATAAATAGATTACTATCCGGTACCCACAACTTCGTTAGTACGATTGTTCATAGAAACTTACAGTCGCTAGTCAATAGGTAAGACAAACTGAAAAAAAATGTTTAGTAATCCGCGCTGCGGTCCATCCCTTTCATAGAGAAGGCCTTTATCCCAGCTATGAGAACGTAACTGGCTGGTTAAGGTAAGTTTACCAGCCTGTCCACTCATACCTAAAAAAATTGTGAAAATCAATTATTATTTTAAAGACTAACCATGGAGTTTCTTGCCGGTTATTCTACATAGGAATCAACCAATTTCGAACCGTGCAATAGTTTTAACGTTTTATAAATGCCCATATAGGCTTGTACGAAATAAATATATTTTTGATTTGATTCGATTTAGTCTATTGAAAGTTCCTATGAAAAATTTGACGACATTTTTTTGCGAATAAAACTGTTGGCTAATAAAAAATAAACAGATCTTTATCCCACCATTTCTTTGCAAAACCCACCTCGATCCATATATGTTGAGCTATAAAACAAGCGGGCGGTATAAAAGCGTGCTCTACCCGCTATTGCTCCGTGTACGGTACCATTAAGGCTGCTCTTTCGAAAAAAGCTTGAAAAAAGCATTCAGATGAAGCAACTTTTCGTCGGCAATTACAGAGAAATTACATCTGAAAAAAATTGTTAGTAATCTACATGATATAAACCGTAATTTGGTTTAGCCACAATTTTTCTATCGGTATCACATAATAAGAAAAAAAAATGCCAAATCACCTCCAAATCATTGAGATGAAACCATTTTACTCCTTAATTTCTTATCAAAAGAGTATAAAAAATATACTACTGCTTTGCAATACAAATGAAAATGATTTGGTTTTGTTACTTTTTACAAATATGTATTATTTTTATTACAATAAATTAAAAATGCGTCCAATTAAAGACTGCGTTTACATCACCCCCGCACTCGTCCACAAATTCAGTGCGGGGCGCATCGTGTTGCTAGGTGGACCTATGTCGCGTTGCGAGAGCTCAAGCACTACGAAATAATATCGTAAAATATTACTGCAAAAATTAATTTTGTGAATAGTGGAATAACTTTTTAACCGACTTTAGAAAAAGGAGGAGGTTCTCAATTCATCTTGAACTTTTTTTATGATGTTACTTCATTACTCGCAGATGGCTGGACCGATTTGGAAAATTCTTTTTTTGTTTGAAAGAGTATACATTCTAGTTAGTTCCATTGTCGTCACGTTTGGATCTGATGATGGAATCATGGAGAAATCGAGGGAACTCTTCAAATATTATAGGCATACCTATAGCGTTTTGGGTATTTCTTATAGTACCTTGTTTAGTTTCTCTTGAAAAGCACCATTTGAGGAAGTAGAACTGATGACGAAGACCCCAGATGGCCATCGAAACTACTCAATAATAAGTATTTCGTGGATTGCGATTAGATTACTTGAATATAGATGTTAAGCACTTTATGCTCGTTACAATGCATATGGTGAAGTAGAGCTGATAGTGATGTACCAGGAGAACTCCTCAAAAATTAACGGCTCTGCACCGGGAAAAGCAATATTTTGTAAAAAGTGATAAGTAGTTGACATTTTGGCTTTTGTAACTAGATAAATTACAAACTGACCCACTAAAAAGCGTGAAATAAAACTTACTATCAAAAAATAGAACCGACTTTCGATTCGTCAAAAAGTTTTATTTCTGATTCTTGTTTATAAGTTAAAGAGTATATTATGTATCTTTAAGTAGTGTTAGTGTTATAAACTCATAGTATTTTACAGTTTTAGTAGTGTTTAAATTTAGTTTGTAATACATGGGAATAAGCAGAAACGAATGAAGAGAGGTCTAAAAAAATATTACAAACAAAAGGGTATACATTTATTATCAAGGTAAGTTTAAAGTTTTATCTACATATTTCATTATAAACTATCGCTTTACTTACCTCGCATAAAAGTAGATAGCACAGAGTAAACGGACAGAGGGTAAGCTTCATACAACTGCGCTATGATAGGTACACTACTACAAGCAAGGCGCGTGTGTGCGCTTCGTCTGAGCGAGGCCTGGCTTGAGCCGATATGCACCGGTTTCTCTTCGTACGGACGAAGCCGCCAGTTGAGATAGAGAGACAGAGTTAAGATAATGTACAAGAGAAAGAAGAAAACGACAAAGAGAAGGAAATAGAACTAAGGAAAGAAAAATAGATTGATGAGAAAAATGAAGAAAACGAGAACGAAGAAGGACGAAAAGAAAACATAGAACAAGATTTTATATGGCTATCAAAATTTCTAAAAATAAATATATGTGAACACGGAGAAATAAATGAGGATGAAGAAGTTCAACCAACCAAAAGAATAAAAATACTTGCTGAAAGAAAGTTAAATTTCAGTGAATTTTAGTTATAATCTATTTGTTTATAAAAAATGTAACAAATAATATGACATACACTAGTAATAATTATACTACCTATCTACCTTACTCTAAGTTCCTACCTACATACCTACCTTACCTACCTACCTACCATTTTTCTCTTAATAGAAACCTTCCTCAGACTATAACCACAGATTACTAATAAGTTACTTGCTATAACGAATATTCGAAAAAAAAATCCGTATTGGTCCAGCCATTCCTAAGTTTTGCGCTTAGCAACACATTTAGCCATTAATTTTTATTTATATATAATTTAGTTAAAAAGATACATCAAGTTATTTACCTCATGTTTCGAGCCAGGCTGATCTATAATAGAGGTATAGTTTCTACAGTACATACTCAAACTGCATCTATATCAATAGATAATAAATAAAAACAAAATTTGACCACTTTTGATGCGGTACAAATAAAAATGAATTTAACTTTCACGATGACTTGACCTTCTGTGATTTCGATACTCTGTGCCGAGACTAGGCGAAGCGACGCAGGCGCGGGCCGAGCGTGCCTCTCTTTTCTGTTGCATGCGGGTAGCGGAGAGCTGCGCGGAGTGGCGCGCGGAGAGGGTCGTTAGCTCCGCCCAAATGGTGAAGGTTATTGGCATGAATACAAGCCTTAACATATCAATATGGCACTGAACTCATACGTATTGCTGGCGATGAAACAAGTTACAAGCGAGAACGACTTTTTTTTTTTTGGAAGAGCTTGCTCTATTTTACCTCGATCACACCCAATAGTAAAGAGATGAGGTCTACGATGGAACGGGCGAGCCCAGAAGATGCCTGTTCACTTTTGCTTTAAAGACTGACGGGTCACATGTGGTAGGGAACACAGAAGCCGGCAGAGAGTTCCACACCTTGTCCGTGCGCACAATAAATGTTGAAGAGAAGCGTCTTGTACGACGAGTGCGGATATTTACGATAAGATAATTTTTATTTGTTTAAAACAGAAATATATACATATTATATGAAAAATATTACTTACATCAAATTAAATCACAGTTATGTTTTACCTAACGGCGTACAAATATGTATTTAATAGATAACAAGCGTCAAATAATTATTATGTTTAGTTAAATACTGTATAATAATGTTAATTAAAAAAATATATATATTTTCCACAATCATGTTTGTCACTAGTGAATAAATTGTAAATCCGTAATTGGCTGTAAGATTAGATATAAGTTACTATAATAGATTGTTTTAAGTGCTGTGGATTTTTTTATAAATAAATAATAATTATTTCTCACCACAAAGTTACAAGTTGTGGGAACATAATTATTATTTACAAAATGTGGTGGCAGTGATAGTTCACATGAAATTATTGACCCTATCTCTTGAACTAGGTGTTAGCCTGTATTTCAGGGGGTAGCGTTCTGCCATACGTTATACAATTCAAAAGTTATCGAGTGCCACTACTATTTACAAGATTAGCGATTTTCAATCTATGAAAGTGGAGAGTACCAAAGTAGGTATGTGATGTGAGCTGTATGATGTAGAGAGTATGTGTAAGTATAAAGTAGGTAGTGGTGTGAATGTTTTCGAATGGATGTGGTGTGTGAGTGATGTGATGGAATGATGTGTATTAATATTAATATACAACGTATAACGGAATCCCCATATCTATCCAAAAGGACTGAAGACAACATCTGGTATGGAGTCTCCATGCTAAGTTTCAGCTCAAAATAAGTAACTCACAGAATTGACCCCAAATTGTTGGTTTCATATGTTTCTTGAATACCAGTAATAACAAACGTGTCACAGCATTATGAGGGTCATCACTTTTCACGTCACTTGCCAATAAAACGATAATTCTCTTCGTTCTTCTTAATTTGAAAAATTCGGCCACTGGTATCAATGTATTGAAATTTCTAATATGCTCCACACATGTAGACATAGGATTAGAAAACCCTTGCCATATCGTTTGTTATCATCCAAAGAAGCCATGCACTCGGTATGTATATACCCTTGAAATTACACGTTGTATATGGAGAGTTTGTAAGTAGATTGAATTTATGTGAAGTTATGTAATAAAGGTAATGAGATTTTCAGTTTCTAGGTATAAATAATAAATTCATAAACAATTTTCTTTTTAGTAATAAATATACAGATTTCTTCGTTTCTCAGAAATCAAGTTAATCCATTGGTCCCGGCTACCATTTTTACAGATTATTTGTCAGACGTTACGGAAAGAAGCCAGAAAATCTGATACCAGTCTTGCCAAGGAGTTTCGTGTTACCCAGTTACTGGGTTTTGGACGTCAGATAGGCAGTCGCTCCATGCAAAATGCTAGTACTCAACTGTTTTCAGTTAGACTGGAAGTCTAACCTTACAAAGTTGGGAAGAGGCTAAACAGATAATGATTGATTGACCGTAACAAATGAATTTTGATTTACATTTCAAAATAAAAGGCATTTATTTAAAGTATGCAGAATTAGTAGATTGTATCATAAGGGAGCAAAATAATATTTTTACGACGACGGCGCTTTTTTGAATCCAGAGCGAAGTGAGGGATTCTTTAGTAGAATCCTGAACGGAGCGAGGGATTCAAATTACATCGCCCGAGCCAACTACCGAGCCACTATGAGAAAATGAAAGGCGCCTCATATTTTATTGTAATATTATTATTTAATAAAATATAGAGTAACAACTAAGTTGAATTTACATCTCTCATATTCGGTAAGTAGGTCAATATTACCCCCAAATGGGGCTTGTAGGTGACCAATTAGCGCTCTAGGGTAATAATGTAGCTAGAAAAGCCCTAGGGCGGTAAGTAATTTAAAAAAAATCTCTTCACTCTTTCAAAAAGTTCGCGTACTACCTAACCAGACATCATGCATTCAACCCAATGACAAAAGAAGTCGCTTCGCTATTCAGCCTTGTCTTCGTATGAGTATAATAGTCATCACTTGGCTACTAATCTACTAATAAGTTTTTAGTTGTTTATTAGATACTATTTAATAGTAGATTAGTAGCCAAGGGCGGTAAGGCATCAATTGCAGCCCGAGATATTTAGGCGCACGAGCGTAGCGCCTATAGTTCGAGGGTGCAATTGATGCTTACACCCGAGCTAACTACTCTGCTTTACATCTCGATTGTGAGGTAAGTAGAAAAAAAATAGGCATTACAAGAATAAAACATTTTAAAGTAAAAGTTTTCTATTCCCGCCTTATTTCATCTTTGTTTCTAAATATATTTTTTTCAAGAACGAAATTGAGCTTTGCCGTTCGATATTTAAAATTGATGACTATTATACTCATTCGAAGACAAGGCTGAATAGCGAAGCGACCTCTTTTGTCATTGGGCTGAATGCATGATGTCTGGTTAGATGTACGCGAACTTTTTGAAAGAGTGAAGAGATTTTTTTTAAATAACTTACCGCCCTAGGGCTTTTCTAGCTACATTATTACCCTAGAGCGCTATTTGGTTACCTACAAGCCCCATTTGGGGGTAATAAGGACCAACTTACCGAATATGAGAGATGTAAATTTTATTTTATTTCATTTCATTTCTTTTTTTATTATTCAGCCGGCGCGGCGGCGCGAATATGGGCAGTCGTACCAGCCAATCTTTATTCAAACAATATTTGCGTTCATTCCAAATTCAAAAAGTCCGCGGTAAAGATAATTGCGGCACTCTTATAAAGAGGATTAAAAACTCATTACCGCCCGCACAAATTTTTCTATGGAAAACACCAACTTTGGGTGCACTTAAAGGCGACCAAGTCCTCCATTACGAATAGATGGGATGAAAATGAGCATTATTTGACCGTCAAAAATTTACATGAAGACTGTAGCTTGAAAGTAGAAGTAGAAGTAGCACAACAAACTCCCCAGCAAAAAACGTTGGGTATAAAGCGCTCCCGAAACACTAATTTAGATAGCACCCCTTTTTAATTAATTCAGTGAAGAGTTACATTTTCAATCCATTATTTGCTGATGTAATTGATTAACCTTATAAATCTACGGAAGGATCTTCAACATGGATGCGTCAGAAGAATAATTTAGAATTTATTTGGAAACAGTAATAGAATGCTGTTTATTTGGATTTTATATTCTATTTTACAATTATTTTATTCGAGAAAACGTTATAGTTTTTTTTTTTATTAAAAGGCCTTACTTATATGTATACGACGTGTAACGGAAAGGGTATAGACATACCAAGAGCACGGCTTCTTTGAGTGATATCAAACGATATTAGAAGGGTTTTTAATCCTATCTCTACATGTTCGGAAGTAATAAAGTCACCGCCTGGACGGTAGGCTACTACAGTACTAGGCGCACAGAATTACGGAAGAGATTTATCGTGATATTTGCAAGTAACGTGGAAAGTTAATGACCTACGTAGTGCGGTGACACGATTGTTATGATTTCAATTTAAGAAACTTACGAAACCGAAAATTTGGTATCAATTTTTAGAGTATTTTATTTTGAGTTTAAACCCTTCCAATATCGTTTGACATCATCCAAAGAAGCCATGCCCTTGGTATTTATATACCCTTTCCGTTACACGTTGTATAACTGTATAGCTAATAAGCAACGCTTAACAAGGTCAGTTCGTGGATGGATAACCATCTTAATATCTCGAGATTTCACCGTGCCTCGGAAAGCCCGCTAACCCTTTGGTACCGGCTGTCATATGTATGTATATTTTTGACTGTCATTACGGGTAGTCAGAAACCTATAAATCACTAGTCTTGCTAAGGCGTTACGTGTTACCCAGTTACTGGGTTGTGGAGGTCAGATAGGCAGTCACTCCATGTAAAACTCTTCAGCTGCATCCGAAAAAAGCTAAGCAGATCTAAGAAATACTAATTTTCTTTTGTGAACTGAAAAAAATGCGAGTGTAACATAGTCTTAATTAAATTAAAAAGTACATTGATATCCATCCGATAATAATGATCCATTCAACGTGATTAATAACCATTAGCTATACAACATTTGTATCGTCATTAAAATATATTTATTTATGCATCAGACAAAAATATCCATACATTTGTTAATACTCATAGGTGCTCTTCAAATTAATGTTAGTATCTTAACTCATAATTAACACAACGCAACACAAAATTCTTTTAAACAGAATGAATCATAATAAAAACAATATGAATTAATTAATAAAAATAAATAATTTAATTACAATGTAATTTTTTCCAAGATTCGACTATCGGTTTTAAATAATTTTAAATAAATAATAACAATAATAAAGTAAAAAAATACAATAAAAGCAATGTCGACACACATACACACAATTAAAAATCCTAACTGGAAAACTGTTATAATTATAATTAATTTATTAAACATTGAATTTGTAGATTTACTTGAAAAAAGTTTCATTTTTCGTTTGAATTACGAAATTTGTATAAAATTGCATTATATAGTTTTTACTTCGATTAACGGTCCATTTTGTTTTTTTTTCTGTAAAGCGATAGTGTCATTGTTTTTTTTATTATTTCAAATGAGTCCGCTCTTGACCTCGGTCACACCTGATGGTAAGTGTAAGATGAGATCTACGATCGAACGAGCAAGCCCAGAAAATGTCTAATCACTCTTGCTTTAAAGGCTGACGGGTCAAATGTGGCAGGGAATATAAAAGCCGGCAGAGAGTTCCACACCTTGGCTGTGCGCACAATAAATGTAGGGGAGAAGCGCTTAGTACGACAAGGCGGTATATCGACTAAGTGTGGAATAATTGTAATTAAAATAACATTGAATTATTTTTCGGATACAAAAATACATGTATTAAAAATGTTAAAAGTGTAAACGATTCTTAAGAACCTATTTTCAGGACGTATGTACAAACCCCAACGGTATCCTGAAAACGTTAATTAATAAAATGGATAATCCATTTGTTAAACACTGAGTCGACTTCCATAATGTCGACCCGGTGTTTAATACCTACAAAATATGATAAATCTATACTAATATTATAAAGAGGTAAAATTTGTAAGTTTGTATGTAGGGGGTAATCTCTGAAACTACCGAACCGATTTTGAAAATTCTTTCACTTACATGTAGCTGCATTATCCCTGAGTGCTATAGGCTATATATGTAACTCAAAGGTGACTGACTGACTGACATAGTGATCTATCAACGCACAGCCCAAACCACTGGACGGATCGGGCTGAAATTTGGCATGCAGGTAGATGTTATGACGTAGGCATCCGCTAAGAAAGGATTTTGCGAAATTCCCACGGGGTCGGGATTTACACGGGAAAAACTTCCCACGCGAACGAAGTCGTGAGCAACTGCTAGTGAATTATATGTAGGAGCATACTTAGCTTACAGTTTTCTATTACACAATAGGTATGGCTTTTACATGGCTGAAATAAATAAATAATTTATGTTAGATGTTGTATATAATTATTAACTTTGCATTTACAATATTACCTACTAAAGTTTTACTACCCCATTGATCTAATACTATACAATGTTTCTAATTAACTTACTATAATTTTAACCTACTAAGTATATACCCATATTTTCGGGAAACAGCGTCCATCAATCAAATTGTCAGTTAAACCTCGTTAGCGCACTTGACGTGCAAACATTTTTTTACCCGACCAACTCAGAAGGAGGGCAATGTATTTGATAGACATTAAGAGTATGTACTTATACAGATTTGTGTATATGTTTGTATATTCGTTTCTTTGGAACGCCTTGTGGCCTAAAAAGATTAGCTAAATTTCTTATTGATTTAAGTTCCATCTCACTCGATCGAAGACAACGCTTGCAGGTTTGTAGCTATCAGAAAATACAGACGCTGGCAGGGAATTCCAGTTCTTAGCTGTACGGGCATAAATTATCTTTATCTGTTTAAAGTTAATCTATAACGCTCCCACGCTCATGTAGAATTGGCCGCTAACTGCCACGCGGATCAAATGCAGGACATTGACTACACAAATGTCTTTGAAACCATGACATACCAATTTCCGCACGATGTTCTCCTTAACCTTGAAAGCAGTTGTGATGATGTAAATTGCATTAAATAATATAACTAACTAGGCCTTGAAGGACAATGAGGATATTGAACGTGAACACAGAGCGCTGGCTGTTCGTGATAATATGTTGGCTCGCAGGTATGCTCGTTGCTCGACTGCGGCTAAGATAGCGCTTAGTAAAGCATATTGACAGTCGTTTTATACGAGCAGCTTGTGGGTTAATTATACGCAGAAGACATACAGCGCTCTGCGGGTGCAATATAATAACGTCTTCAGGATGTTGTTGCGGTTGCCACGGTTCTGCAGTACGTCCGCGATGTTTGGCGAAACGCGGACGGATAATTTTTACGCAATAAGACCCAAGCGGGTCATCCCTGTTAGGCAGAGTACGGGGCAGCAGCAATGACATCCTAAGAACAATATCAACTAAATATCAGTGTCCAATACATTCGCTCTGGGTGCAAAATGTAGTTTGTAAAATTAAATAAGTAAAGATTTCACAATTTTTATATAGGTCCTAAAATAGACTATTAGTGTTTTTGTTACTAACCATTATGGATCCTTGATATCTGAATAATAAATAAATTTGAATTTAACTACAACCTCGTTTAATCATCAATAGCCTAATGGCTAAAGAATCGGACTTGTGATCGAGAGGTCACCAGATCAAACCCACTCCAGACACAAGCATATTTAGCTTAGTTGTAGGGGTTAACAATATTGCTAGTAATGTGAATGCTACCCACATTGACAGTTATATTTTTAAAAAGTGCATATACTCTTTTACGGTTACACAAGGGACTCAAAGCACAGATTACTAAATAGTTACTTCGTAACAGATACATCACTCTCATACAAAAGCGAAAATACCTACGCTATAATAGCCTACAAAATCTTAATAATAATACCAGCTGTTTGCAGGGAGAAGAAATGTACCATAAGTACGCACACAGAGAGTTGAGATTGTTTTGCCCGCCGCGATGTCCTAGGGTTGTATAGTATATGATGATATTGGTAATAAAACGAATATAGAAAAACAATTATTTTTTATTTGTTGATCAAATGTGTTTCAGTTTAATAAAATGATAGATGTATTTTTATTTTTATTAAATTTTAGTGTCAAAAATATCCGAAACCGCGTAAATAATTTTAATTTTAATAAAATTTCGCGCAAATAAATAATCAAAAAAGGAAACAGGAGCAAAGCGTAGGAAAATCAATTATTTTTAGGTTGATCCATTATGACATTGTCAAAATTATTTAAAAAGGCTCAGGCAGGCGCGCGGCAGCCCACTGTCGGATGTACCGACGGCGATACGCGAAGCGGTTGAGCTAGTGACGGACGCCTGCTCAAAGATTACTTCCCAATGACATAGAATCATGAAATTAAATATCTTACAATACACATAAAGGAAAAATGATTTGTTTTTTTGGGATGTTTTTCTTATGTATTGAACATAAATTATTTTTATCTGATTAGCCCTTTTCCCAACTTTGTTCGTTCGTCTTCAAGTGTAATCGAATGTAGAGTACTAGTGTTTTACATAAAGCAACTACCTACCTTGGGAATGAGCTGCTCCAGTGATATACGTGAACCATTTTTATTTTTTAAATTTGGATTGTTGATTTATTTTCAAGTATTATTGTTATGTATTATATTATATTATTTTTCAAGTATTGTATATACCTATTTATATATATATATATATATATATATATGTATATATATAATGAAATATATATATATTTATTTAATTTTTGTAAATGTGAGGATTATGTAGGTTATTCTTTCTTCGTTCGTTCGTTTCGTTACTTTCACTATAATTTATTTAATTATGTCAAGCAGTTTGAGTACTTGTGTGGCCTACCCAAATGTCCTTTTTTTGGTATTGTTCGTCAAATTGTTTGACTGGTCCGCTCAAATTTGCGTACCTTGTTATTTCCTCAAAAAAACACCACAGACATGAACCTACATGCTACTCATATACAAATACATATTGTTTGGACTTTAAAAGAGACTAGACCTCTGAGTTTCATTCGGTTTTTCTTCTCAGAGTAGTCAGTTAGGAAATACCGGCCTCATCTAGCTGAACTAAACACGCTAAAAATATGACGTGTAAAAGTGTTATGTATAACCAATTTACAAAATAAATATTTCAATTCATTTCATTTCATTTCATTCAATTCCATTTCATTTCATTCCAATTCATTTAATTCTATTCCATTTCATTTCATTACCTATCTGACCTCTAAAACCCAGTAGCTGGGTAACACGATACCCCTTGGTAAGACCAGAGACAGATTGTCTGGGGTCTGACTACCCGAAACGACTGTCAAAGATGTATAAATGACAGATGTATAAATGCTTTCCGAGGCGAGAAATAAGCTCGATCAGATGATCACCCATCCACTTGCTTAGGTCTTTGCTTGACCTGTGCGGTTGTCATTATTCAGCCACTAGCTCGTCGCCTGTATTGAACATAGTTGTCTATAAACTAGATATTACAGTCTCTTTTTCCAGGTGGGATAATCATTAACCTCTAGAGCCCCAGCGGCACAAAAACGTGCCAGTAAACAAGTATTAGTTGAGCCCCGCTGGCACGAATTTGTGCCATCAAACCCCAACCGATTTAAAACTGTATTTGTAGTAAAGATAAGTCTTAAAATCGTTTGTGACCGGGGTCAGATTACGCTTACGATAAGAGCCCGCCCGCGGTGCTTGACGGATGGTTGAGGTAAATAATGGCGGTCCTTGAGAGGTTAAATGACTTCTCCCGCTCTGGGTGGAGTGGAAGGGAGTGTCAGACTTCTACTGCCTTAAAACCCATCCTGTTCCTTCAGCTGCGCTTAAGAGCCGTTTCTCAAAATTTGAACGCTCGAGTTTAGGTAAAAATCGGTATGTGCGCGTGGCGATGCACACATACACAACACAAATAGTGTAGAGCGAGTGTCGAGTCGGACTAAACAATCTTGAGCTGTTATAATCGTCTTTATGAGAAAAAGTGATTTTAATGACTTAAGATAAAAAATGAAACACATGCATTTGTTGTATAAAGTATATATTTCAAAAATATAAGTTAAATGTGACAACCGACTTCAATAAAATTAAACTCAAAAGTGTAAAATTCGGTGTTACTTAACTTAGAAAGATTACACTTTCTATGTCGATGATATTAATTTCTACAAATCTATACTAATATTATAAAGAGGTAAAATTTGTAAGTTTATAAGTTTGTAAATTGTAAGTTTGTATGTAGGAGGTAATCTCTGAAACTACCGAACCGATTTTGAAAATTCTTTCACTTACATGTGGCTGCATTATCCCTGAGTGCTATAGGCTATAAATTATCTTTATATCATGCATATTAGCCGAACTATTATAATCTTTGTCAAGCAAGTCGGGGACGGGATCTCGTGGAATATTTTCGACTTCAACGAGGACGAAGTCGCGGGCAGACGCTAGTAGGTTATAAGTGTATAGATATATATTAAAAAATACAAAAAAAATTACGTAACTCTTTTACGCATATATTTCGTTTTTTAGTTCCGAGGCTGCGGTGTCTCGTTAGTACATTCCCGCAAGTTATCTTACCCTATATGGGTTCACGGCAATAGTGTAAAGGGTGGGCATCGAATCCGCAACCTCTCAGTCACAAGTCACACACCTTAACGATAAGGCTATTGATGTTTGTAATTTATTTCGATGAAAATTTTTCTTTGCTCGCTCCTAAAATCTGCCGCTTACAACTTGTACCATACAACATAGAGATCTGCATTTGACGGTAGACCTGTATTTAGCATATTAGGCACGGATTTACACTTCCGAATTAACACGAGTAAATCCGTTGGCTTTCTGAAATGATAATTCTCCATTTTCAGATTTCGACCTGAAATGAGTTTGCTACGATCTATGTAGTGTTTCAAAGGAAGATTACCTGTTGTGTAAACCAAGTAAAATAAATTAAAAATACAGTCTGTGTTTCCCGATAGCTATAAATTGGGGGTTTTTAATAAATAAAATAAAATAAATTATAAAATACATTTATTGCAAGTCCATGACCCATATAAAATTAAATTAAAATAATCATGTTACCTACCAGTGGCGAAGGCTCCATACAATTCGATTCCTACCGGCTTCCCTTTTGAAATATGGCAAATATTAGTCTATTATTTTTTACAGTATTTTACACTTAGACTACATACATATTTAAGTAAGTACTACAATAACTAAAATGGTGGTGAGGTGCTACACTCCCAGCTAGGTTATAGAATAACCTGTATAAGGAAGTGCAGTGCCGGGCCCCATTGGGTATTTTAATTATATTGTTAATATTATTGAGTGTAATGAATACTATATATATATTTATGTTAAAAAAAAAGTTATAATAATAAGGTTAGGTTGGCGTGTGTACCTATGTATGTGTTTGTGTGTGCGTGCGTGTGTGGCTGTGTGTGTTTCGTGTTAGTGTTTGTGTACATGCATGTGTATGTGGGTTTGCTTGTGTTGTGATGGCGATGTATAGTTTTATTTATGCTGTTAGAAACCTTTCTGTCTCATCGTAAGTTTTATTTTGTAGATAGGAGTAGACTGCTTTTTTGCACCTATGGCACGTCATACCATAGATTGGACAGTATTTATTAATTTTATTGTATAAATTCGGGCTTTGATAATAGCAGAATCTTTTAGTGAAGGGTAATCGGGTTTGCGGTACTGTACAAATTAGATCTTTTCGTCTTTTAGATATTTTTTCGAATGGAGTTTTACGATGTTGTAGTAGGATGGCTTGTAAGATGTAATGTTGTCGTATGTTAAGAACTTTCCAATCTTTGTATAACTCACTGGTAGAATATAAAATAGGGCGAAAGGATGCAACTTTTAAGACAGCTCTGTGGGCTATTTCCAAAGGCTTCAGAGTCGTTTTTGTCACACCACCCCAGCAGGATATACAATATGTAACAATAGAAGAACATAAGGCAAAATAGACGGTTCTTATTGTTTTTAAATTTGCTACATATCGGAGGTTTTTAAATATATATATTAGTTTACGGACTCTTGATGTAACAACATTTATATGCATCTTGAAATTTAGGTGTTTATCCAGCACAACTTACAGATATTTTGTATGATCAACAGATGCTATAGATGAACATTGACAAGAGGTTTTAGATTGACAAAGATGTGCTTTTATTATGATGGGAGTGTGTGGTTGTGTGACTGCGCTGATTGAGTAAGTAAGAAAGTTTGTTTTGTTGGTATTTAGTGTAAGGGTATGTGAGATGAGCCATTCCAGAGCTGTGTTAAAGCCAAATTGAGCTGCATGTTCAAGCTCTAACCAACTATCCGCTGTAAATGTGATGGCAGTGTCGTCTGCAAATGTAATAACTTTACCATTAGGGATATTAAGATTGCACAGATCATTAATAAATATTAAGAAGAGGGTGGGACCTAATATACTACCTTGGGGGACTCCGTAGCAGATGGGGAGCTCGTTACTGTTATGGTTATCAATCCTAACAATTTGTGTGCGGTCGGTTAGGTAGCTCCGGAAAAGCTCTAGTTGAGTTCCTCTAACACCCATAGTTTCAAGCTTGAGTAAAAGGGTGGAGATGGGAATGGTGTCAAAGGCCTTTGTGAGGTCCAAAAACAGAGTTAGAACTTTTTTGTTTTTGTTTAACTGCTGTATAACATGACACGTTAGATCTTGAACGGCGTCACAAGTGGATTTATTTTTACGAAAGCCAAACTGTTGTGGGGATAGTAGGTTGTTACGTTCAAGATAGTGGACAAGCCTTTTATTAATCAGACGTTCTAGTAGTTTCGACAAAGTACTTAGAACCGCAATTGGACGGTAGTTACTTGGTACAATCCCATCTCCCCCCTTGAAGATTGGATGTATTATTGCCTTTTTCATTGAAGTGGGAAAAACACCAGTTTCAAAACAGAGGTTAAATATATGGCATATTATGGGTGCCAGAGAACTCGCGTGTTTCTTTAACAAAAATGGTGAAATGGTATCCCAACCAGTGGCTGCGTTTGATCGCAGCGTTCTTATGGCTGAAATAATCTCATCAGTATCCGTTTCTTCTAGGACAAAGGATGTTACTGGAATGTTCGGTTGTGTTTTTGAATGTGTTGTTGGCTGTGACAGTGTTTGGTTGGTAAGATTGATTGCTAGTGTTTTGCCAATACTGGCAAAAAAGGAATTTACTTCGTTGCACGATTGTACGGGCGTTGATGAGCATTTGAGAAGTTGTGTGGATAATGTTTTGTTTTTATTTGTATTTGTAACTCGCTTTATAGTATCCCAGAGTGTTTTAGGATTGTGACTAGCATTATTAAGTTGCTCTGCATCATATTGTCTCTTTACTTTTTTTAACAATTTAGTGCAATAGTTTCTGTATCGTTTATAAGTTAATTTAAACACTTCATTGTTTGGAGATAATTTGAGTTTTCTATGCAGAGCGTCCCTATTTCTTATGCACCTTAATAATCCAGGAGTAATCCACGGTTTGAGGATTCTCTTTTGTGAGGGCACTTTTTTCAGAGTGGTGTTTATTGCAATAGCTGTTGACAACAAATTTATGAGACAATCAGTTGCTGTGTTAGCGTCAGTTATACATAGAATATGACTAAAGTCTATATCAGATATAGATTTGTCAAGGGCCTCATGATCAATTCTAGTTATGGTGGAGCTAGGTACGGTTCGTTTGCGTTGCTTGTCGAGACAGAACAGGGATGAGTAGTGATCGGTGATTGTGGTGTCGTACACAAACGTGAATGAGCGACAACTTGATTTTAAGATCAAGTGATCCAGGCAATTGCTTTTTCTGGTAGGTAGGGTGTGTGCAGGGAGTAAACCATGGAAGGCTAAGCAATTCAAATAATCATGAGCACGTGCATCAACTGTGGTAGGTTTTATGTCTAGATTAAGATCACCGGTTATAATTACCGTTTTGAAGTTATGAAGTGTTAGAAGTATATCATTTAAACTTAAGAGAAAATTATCGATATTATCATTGGATGGAGAGCGATAAATGCAGACTATGGCCTCATCAGAATTTATTTTAATTATTAGACCAGAAGCAGATCTTCCAAAGTCTGGCTCTTCACATGTGACTATTAGGTCCGATTTCACATAGGCTACCACGCCATCACTTTGGTTAAGGTGTTTGGTGGTCATATAGGAATTATAGTTTTGCAGCGTGGGAATGTTAGAGTTACTAGAACAAGGTAGCCAACATTCGGTCAAAACTACCAAATCACAGTCAATTGAAATGCGGTGCATCAGAGCTTGAAGGTTTAGAAAATTACAATTTATTGATCGAATGTTCTGTGAGAATATTTTTAGATATAAATTTGGATGTTTTAATATCGATTTTGTCTGTTCTGGAGCACATGTGTGGGATACAGACACAGAATGCTGGTCTATCTGGTCCAATAAGTGGTTTACGTTGTTAAGCATTTTTGCGGGAGGATAAGAACTTAATAAATAGGTGTAATCGGTTGACTGGAAGTATTGTTCGCATTAAAATACACTCTGGTAATACAGAAAGGTAAACAAGTAGTATACATTTATTATACTCATCAAGAGGTAGTATTAGTAAAAGGTATGTGTTCAGGACTGCAATAGGCCCAGTGCAACGGTAACTGGGGTGTCCTAAACTTATCCACGATACGCGGAGTCTAAACGTTGCTTTTCAAACAAGAAGGTTACACTATAGCCCTTTGGGCTTCCCCTTGGTGGTTAATAATTGATACCACTAACCTGAGCTGTAGACGGCAATCAGGATCCGCTTGATCACGTCTAAATGTGGTATGTATGTAATATGAGATGAGTAATTGGAAAGTGTGATGTAAGTCAAGTGTTGTAGAACGTTCGCAAGGCGCCAGTCTCCAGATGGCGCGGTCACAACGGCAATCACAGCACCACTCGCACAGGATTGAAGCTATTTTATCACTACTTTTTTCAACAAACGCGCGTGCCTTGGTATGGCGTCAATATGGCGATATGTTCCAAAAATATCCCGGGGTTTTCACTCAAATGGGAATTACAATTCAATTAATCCTTAATCGCGACCCAATTATCGGTTACACAGGGCGATTTCACAAGATATCTAATTTCAATTATAATTATCTCAAAGGTCCCAAAGGCGGACATCTTTTCCAAGAGCAAAGTCTATCTGTCAAGTCAAAGTAATGTCAAGATCAAATTCTTTATGTCAAAAGGGTGCGTTCTGTTTCACGTCGGACCGAACAGTATGAATTAATAAATTCTATAAGTAGCGTGGTACGTTCGTGCGAGGAAACAGCAAAGATCTGTATGCAGGTGTGTGAATATTGTATTAATTGTGGGTAGTGCATTTTTAATGTATAGTGTATATTATGTGTGTCAGACCTTAGCGATCGGTAATGATAGGAGCAACAGTAACGCGTTTTACATTTATATGCATGCGGTTTGGTAATAGTTAATTTTAGGTAATTGAAACAGTTTTCAGTAGCCTTATCTGAATGAAGTAATAAATAGTAACGAAAATATATAGGAAACTTAAACATAGGTAGTCATTGTTGGACAGTAGTGGCCAGACGTTTCAGGTGATCTTCATTTTTGACCAAGATGGCTTGACTGTCGGGATCCTTTTTTATCATTACTCGTCCATTAGATGTCCAACAGAAACTATATTTGTTTGATTTAGCATATGTCCTAGTCAGATAAAATAGTCTTTTTGTGAGAGCGGTCAGCTGTTCGGCTATATATATAGGAGTTTGTGGGGTCTTTAAGCCCAGGTGAGTCGAGCAGATCTTATCGTTCGGGTGTTTTTTATTGTAGTCTTTAGCCACTGTCAAGAACTTAGATTTTGTGACAGTATTTGAAAACTCAATTATAATGTTTGATGTTGTGTTTTCTTTTTTAGATGGCTGTCTCCATACGTCACGAATACTAGTGAGCTCTGCCTGCACCTGTAATTGGTTCGATAAGTGCTGTATCATGTCGAACAAAACCGTTTTACTCTCATTTGCCGTTTTAGGTACATTTCTGATTTCCACGGATGCTTTGGAGAGGTTTCTCTCATACATTTCCACCTTATCTTCCAGGGCTGATATCTTCAATGTCATATCATTGCGCCCTTTTTCCAGACCAGTCATTGTGTTCTCAAGAGCAGATATTTGATCAGAGACAAAAGTTACAGATTTTTCCAATTCATTAGTAATGTATTTAATCTCTGTGTAGTGGGTTTTTATTTCAATCAAATGATTTTCTAATTTATCCAGGCGTCCATTTTGAGTACACATCATCTCTTTAATCATCTCTATAATTTCCGATTTGAAGTTCCCGAATTCGTCTCCACTTACATCACTCGATAAACATTTACGTTTTGCTCGCTGGGTAATGTTTAGTTGAGATGAGTCCTCTACACAGAGTTGCCGGATATCGGATTCGGAGCGTGATGGCAAACTTCCTACTGTGGTTTTAGGGGGTGTTTTATACATTTTATCTTTTGACTTGGTACTTAGACAATACACAAGAGAGATTATCTTTTTATACTTAATTATCTATTACAAGTTGTTGTACGAACCAAAAAAGTCAAAAGCTGGTCCGGGTGGCGCCACTAGTTGCGCATACTCGTAATGCAACGCAGAATTGCGCTAGTTCGTCGTTGGAACGCACAAAGGCAGTTGCGCACTCGCAGGATTTTCGCCGTTATACAGTTCGCACAACCGTGAGGATTCCGTGCACTCGCGGGTTATACACTGTGATTCGACACTTTTTCATTGATTGCTGATTTTTTATTATTATCCGTTTTACCTCTTCCTACAGGTCCGAAAACAATTGTTAGGTAATTGCACTACACCGGGTTCATGTTTTGCAGAATTTTAACTTATTTACACTCAATAATTATTTTAACGAATGGGAGTTATAAAGACACGACTTAGCAGGGTCGGGGCGCGTTTCGTTTTTTTTTTGACTTTTTGATTTTATATATGAATAAATAAATAGTAATCTATTATTTTCAATTAAACAAATAATTATTTACGAAGTTACAAGATTTTTAAGTCAGCCACAGGGCCACAGTTACTGGAATTCACGCATCACACTTGAGCAAGGTAAGCATTTTTGGTCCGGCTTCCCTTTTATGAAAATTCACCCTTCGCCACTGTTACCTACTATTGCTTACAATCATAAATTCCAAATGTCAAAATAAAATAACTATACGGGTAAACAGAGTTAAAAGAAAAATACAAAGGTGATTGAGTGAGAACAACTTATCTATACTTATAATATTATAAAGCGGAAAAGTTTGTTTGTTTGTTTGTTTGCTTGAACGGCGTAATCTTCGAAAGTACTGGGTGGATTTGGATGAAATTTGATATGGAAGTAGCTTGAAGCTTGAGGAAGGTTATAGGCTACTTTTTACCCGACTGCAAAAAAAGAGAGTTATGTTTTTACCGTGATAGAATCCACGGGAGCGAAGCCCCGCGTGAGTACTAGTCCTGTAATAAAATGTCAAACTATCAAATTAAATGTTAATATAAGAAAAAAAAATTTAAAAAGAGAAAAAAAAAAAAAGATAATCAAGAATGAATAGGTTACTTCTAAGTAATCGTGCTCAGTCTTTGACCACATTGTCACTTACCATCAGGTGAGATGGTGATCAAACGCGAGCTTAAAAAATATCAATTAAAAAATACAGTGAAAAGACCATAAAAGTACCTATTGCTTATTCCAAAAACGTTTCGTCGAGCATACCTACTTGAGGTAGAAGAGTAAGGAACCTAACTTAATGTATGGTTCCTGAATAAACTATTTACTATAACTATAGTTTCTATATTTTTCGAAAATCCTCATAGATATTCTGTTCCTTGGGGCGGTTCTGTCAGACTCATACTGATTAAAACAAATGCACCAGGGGCTGCGGGAACACATAAGTATTCTAACTTAACATCATATGATTATTATTGTACAAACTCAAACAACGTATAAAGAGATACATACATAATTTATTTGTGCAGTTATTCATTATCAATTTTAAATGAAACAATCTTAATTCAGTTATATACATTGCTAAACCTAACTATGTACATAAAGAAGCAAAAATAGACTTAGGCGTCAAAGTACTCCTCCACATCGCTGTCGTCCAGAAACGTGCCCAGAAGACTGCCAGCATTGCCACGTTGTATAGCAATGCTTATTCTTTGGGCAAAGAACGAGCTAGCCCTCATAGATGATTATATTAAAACTAGCTGTTAACCGCGACTTTGTAACTCCACAAATCCCGTGGGAACTTCGAGATAAAAATTATTTATTAATAGCCTATGTGTAACCATGCCTGTACGCCCCGGGACCAACCTTTCAATACGGCCGAGTCCAAGTGCGTACAGTGATGGCTATGTTCCAGACAGTTGAGCCTGGTAACTAGTAATTACCTAAGCCCTACTGACTATCAACCTAGCCCTACAATACTGGGCACGCCGCAATTGCGGCGGTAAGACCCCTCTTTGAGGAGTGGCTAGATCGGCGTCACGGCGTCCTGTCCTACCGCATGACGCAGGTCCTCACCGGACACGGAAGTTTCGGAAGGTACCTGTGTCTGATGGGAAAGGAAGAGACGCCTGGGTGTCACCACTGCGAGGGTCGCCCTGAGGACACAGTCGAGCACACGGTGCAGGACTGCCCAGCTTGGGCAGAGCACCGACGTGTCCTCACGGCGGCGATAGGCGGAGACCTCTCGCGCCCGGCATTGGTCGAGGCCATGCTGAGGGGCGAGAGGGAGTGGGAAGCGGTCGCCTCCTTCTGCGAAGCAGTCATGCTTCCGAAGGAGGAGGCGGGCCGCGTGAGGGAGACGATGGCGTCCTCCCTCCAGCCCAGCCGCAGTGGTAGACGCCCACGGCGTCGGACGTCGGCCGACGATCTCCGGCCACTGTAGGCGCGGGCATGCGGACAGCGAGTAAAGGGCAACTCGCTGTCCGACCATGGACCATGCCCGGGTCGACGGCGCGTTGTGTTCCACACGCGCCTCAAAGAGCGTCAGCAACATGACGAGGCCCCCCTGCAGAGGGCTGAAGCCTGCCGGGGTCGTGGGACTTATCCCATTACCGTGGCCCCGGTACGTAAAGGGTTATTGAAGGAACACCGTGGATTTTAGTCAGTAAAAGTCTGACAGTCCCTCCCACCCTGCCCGGGGTGGGAGAACTTATTTGATAATTTTACCACGCTATAAAAAAAAGCCCTACAATACTACCTATCACCTTAGTTACCCTAAAGCCCTATCAGACCAAGCGCATGCTGCGTTGGTTTTATAAACGGGAAGTCTGTTACAGGGAGACCTACGGTAACAGACGGAGTTTGGGTAGAAATAAGGGTTGTGTACGTCGTGCAATGTACACAGGGAATGGTTTTCTTACTGCCGAACCCACAGACTCATAGGACCGATGATGGCTAAAGTGTCTTGGCCACAATAAGAGGAAGTATAGGGTATGAATCACACGCAACTCCAGCTTGATGACTGATTTATTACAATAATTAATCATATTATATACAAATATTATGGTCAATACACATTGATGGCTATTTACATGTGTGCTGTATGTGTATCGAGCCATGAAGCGAAGATCTCATTAGGTCACTTCTTAGTGCTGACGGTGTGCCGGTGACTCCGGCGCGTGTGTCGAATATGTGTTGCTGACGTTGTGATGCTGAGGCTCGTGTACTCAATTATGTTCTAGTTTGAACAATGCCCTTCAGTAGTTTTTGCGTGAAAGAGCAAGAAACATCCATCCACTCACCCTCACAAACTTTCACAATTATAATATCAGTAAGATAAGAAGTTATGTTTAGATAATAATACCTATACCTTTTGCCAACCAAACTGTGCTTCCTAGAACTGAGCAGTATTTTTCAAACAATGTTGGGATACGAGTGTGTAGTTAACATCGAGCGATTACTTATGCAAAGTTTCCTTGGGTCGTCCTAACAGAATTGAAGATATCCGCAGACGAACCAAGGTTACTGAAATAGCCCAAAGAATCGTCAAACATGCACATAGCTTACAGAATAGATGCTCAATCTGAGAGTAAGGTTCTGGAGTGTCGATTGCGTAGTGGGAAACGCATGTTGGAAGGCCTCTGATGTGGTGGATTGACCTCCAGGGGAGACAAGGAACATTCTAGCAGCAGTGGCATGGCAAAGACGGTAGTCAGGATGTCAAAATATGTACTGAATTAATGTTAAGAATGACCTAAAAATCTTGTTCAATTATAATTAAATTATGCCTCTAAGTAACTTGTTCACTCTTGACTTGGAGGCCCCTAGGTTATATCTATCACGAAATGCAGAAGATTTCGACATAGAATTCCACTCCTTAGCTGTACGCAAAATGAAAGGTGAGATGGTTGTCAATCGCGAAACTATCATTAAAAAAAAAAACATACCCAGTATTTGTATGCCACATATGGCAGAATGTGAAAAATTACAATAAATAGAAATACTTATTTTTATAACAGACTCGTATTTGACCATTATCTCACCTGATGGTAAGTGATGATGTGGTCGAAGATGGAGCACGCTTACCTAAAAGTAATCTATTCACTCTGGACTTAAAGACTCCTAGGTTATAGCTATCGAGAAGCACAGACTCCGGCAGGGAATTCCACTCCTTAGCCGTACGCACAATGAAAGCATTCCCAAAACGTTTTGTGCGTATGGGTAGGATGTAACTTAATATAATTATGATTTTTTTAAAATTAATTATGAAGAAATACTCAAATGTAGAAAGCGTCGAAGGAAAATTAATTATGAAGAAATACTCAAATGTAGAAAGCGTCGAAGGAATCCTAATCCTCTACTTGGCACCTTCATTCCGCTCTTTGTGGAAGCATTCCCAGAAAACTGGCTGCATTACACAGTCAACCGAACCTTGGTCAATGCTCACATTGTAGACTCTCTCCCAACTGTTTAGTTCGGCTTTCAATCTCACAGTATGGAGCTGAGTACCAATACTTTACATGCAGCGAGCCTACGAGTATCTGACCTCCACAAGAGTTACAACAATAAGTGTTACATTATACCTACCATTTGGCAAGACAGGTATCAGCTATTTTTCCATTTGAATATACGTGAAGCCTGTCAAAGATACTGCCAGGCCAACGGTTTAAACCTAGTGTAGTATATTAAATTTATGAAAATCACGTACGCTCATAATAACACGTATGCTCAAAATATAAATCTCTTTGATATACAGTGATACCCATATTTAGCGGAAATACTAGAATTAAACACAGCTTTGTCGTCCAAAATCCAAGCTTAAGATAATGGGTGATTCTTTTAAATGCCATCTTTTTATAATAAACTTCCTTGACATTTACAAGAACTAAGCATCGATAAATTCGTATCAGTCATAAAACGCAACCTATGCCAGAAAGCTTTCTACACAATTAATGACTATAAGTAGTGAGGCCAAAAACGCTTGCAATTGACTTGCACCGTTGATATAGGAACAATGTCAATTTGTTTAAAAATAGAATAAATATTAAAATAAATTATTAAATAAAACTAATGCAGTTGTTTACATTGGTGTTGTTTACAGTTATAATTAATTCAGTTAATTCTTAAACTACCTTGATTAATTTTGACATGATTTTAGATAGATAAATAGATAGAATCTCTTTATTGTCCACCAATAATTTAAACAAACACTTGATTTACAATACTGCAAAATAGGGTTATTTTTAGTGATTACGTAGGTACTTAAATCCTCCCATTTATGTACGTGGGTATTTGTACGATGTCTGTCAGTTTGAATACTTTTGCGACCTACTCAAAAGTCCCTTATTTGGCATTGTTCAAGTTGTTAAACTCTTTAGTGGTCCAAAGTTGAGCTTCCAGACAAGAGACTGCAAAATACTTGCACTGACGGTACAAGTCCACTCAAATCTGTGTGGTTCTTCTTATCTGCATAATCTTCACAACCTTTTATGAATATGTTAACTATGTAGGTTTTTATATTCGAAATAAATATTATTGTCCAGCAGTGTGAGCACTTTGAAGCCTACGCAAAAGTTCTTACCTTTGTACCTACTGTTCGTCAAATCGTTGAGCTCCTTAAAGTTTTAAGTTGAGTTATACGTTATCTCAACAATGCTTGCACTGTCTGGATAGGTCCACTCAAATCTGTGTGCATCTTTCCTCAAAAGATCGTCTCAGACTGAAAGTAGGTTTATACCTACTCTGGGTTCTCTTATATTTTGACCAGTATAGATAGTATAGACTTCAAAAGAGACTTTTACCTATGAGTTTTGTTTCAGTGGTTCTTCTCAGGGTAAGTTTAGGAAACACCGGCCTCATCTTGTTTAAATTGAAGGAAAAAATTACTTGTACAAGTTTTATTTAATACCCAATTAGCAAAACAAAGATCATTTATCAAATGAGTTAACCCACCGGGACCACGGGTAACGCCTCTACTTGAGCTACGTAGCGTTACGTATTATAATTATAATCCTGTATATTTTTATTTAAAGGAAGGGTGAGTAATTAAAAAATCAGTTTAACATATACGCTTTAATTCAATTTTATGCTGATTACACAAATGAGCTTTATGTAAGTACGTAATATCAAAGTCACATTTTTTGAATTACAGAACAATTTACAACCTTATTTATTTATCGATTGGGCTTATTTTACAATGATTGCTGAAGATGAAGTTAACGTTATTCTGAAATATTACGGTTTCACCAACTTGTTTTCTTTAATCGTAAAATAGAGATTAAACTAAACCATAAAAATACTGTTTCTGTAAATTATAATACTTTTTCTTATAAACAAGTTGGCGAAACCCTCAAGATTAATAATAAATTTATTTAACAATATTAAATTATTAGAAAATATTTTTTTTCAAAGATGTGGATCGGTTCGAACTAGACAAAACATATTAAATTATTGTTAAAATGAAAATATAACTAGGTAAATATTTTTTTATGAATAACCACATCTTTATAATTTAATGTATATAATAATTATTAAACTGGCGATTATTACCGAAGTTTTAACATTGACTTGTTTAATTAATTAATTATTTTAATTACCTTATTCATATTGACAATATGTTTTGAACATTCGATTAGCACTTACCACTAAATGACAAGCTCATATTTTTTTAAATAAAATTAGTAAAAAACAGCAACAATTATTCGCAACAAAATAATGATGAAAATATTTTTTACAAGAGGCCGTTGATATTAAAAAAAAAAAAATTTGAGCTACATGTCAGGGTAAATTATAAAAAAGAATGTAAAAAATTAAAATTGCATTTTATTTTTTATTAAAATTTATTAAAAACTCAAGCCTCGATGTTTGAATGATCAATATTCAAGAATGTTGTAATGAAAAGAATGCACTTATTACTAAAGAGTTTGTTTTTATATTCTTTATACTAAATTGGCAATATTTAAAGTGATATTTTATTCTCAAAATGGCGTAAAAGTATAAGGCACGGTTTTAATATTTTACTAAATTTACTTAAATGTAGAAGGACGTCAACCCAGCTAATATTTATTATCTAAATGGTTTGATACTCGCGAAAAAAACATCTGCTTTGGCACTTTTTCAGTTCATCATACATTTTATAAATAAACAGACGAAATTAAAGGTTTCTTTTCCTCGATTGATATGTTTTAATAATTGGAATTTTCATGAAATATAAAAATAAGGAAATAAAAGGAACAAAAATAAAACAAAAAAGAAATATGATTAGATTTTTATTTTTATCCGAAATGTAACAATAGACTGTGTAAATATAAAATCGTATTTCGTCGTTGGATGGACTCTCTTTGGAGAACTAATGAAAAGAAATTGACAGTTTGTCGTAATATTAGAGAAGTCATTATAATTGTTACAACTTCGATGAAAAGAAAATATAATAGAAAATAATTAAGTATCTTAATAACTTAAAGATTAAAATTAATAAAACTTTGGCATGTGTATTATGACCGATTAAATTTTGGGGCTGAAATGCTATTAATGCAAAAAATACAATTAGGTACATTTATTATTTACATAGAATCAAGATGGAAATAAATTATAATTAATTGAACTTATTTTTATTGTCAGTTCGCGCTTGAGTATTATTATTTTTCTTATTTACATCGTAAAAATGCAGAGAAAAGTAACTTACGAGTAAACATTTACAAAATAATAATAAAAACTGTAAATATGTAAACAGTTAATTTTGTAAATAATTACAATTTACAGTTTAAAAATGACAGTCGTTCATTATTTGACACAATACGTAATGGGGTCTTTCGTAAAAGCTAAGTATTTAATTGAAAAGTTTTAAAACGTAATTTAAAAAAAAAAACGTACAAAAAGAAAGTGTAAGTACAAAATGTAATTTACAAATGAAATGAAATAAATCGTCAGGAACCACTTTTTAAGTTTCGAAAACCATTTTTAACAATAAAAATGTATTGTACATTTCCTAGAGAACAATTTTAAGTAAAAAACGATGACGGGATAAAATTCAAAATTTTTCCCGATTTAATAATTTCTTGTTTTTTCAAAAACGTATTTTTATAACAATCATAATTATCTTAAAAACTTAATTACGAGAGATCCTAGTATGGAATCAATAAAAATTTGATTTCACATTTAAGTAATTTGTTCGACAATTTGTAGAGGATTTAACAATCAAACTGCAAAATCCCTTTATGATATTTTGTCAGTTTTATTTGAACTGTTAAAAATGAAAATCATCGAATGTGACTTTATTCCTAAAGTAACACATTTATAATAATCCTACATTAGTTTCTTTACAATCTAGCGAAGTTTACAAATCAATTAATCATCAAATTGTCGAACAACACAAGATCCAGCCTTTAAACAAAAATTAAAAAGAATAAAATCGTACATTTACCATCTAAATGTATTACCTAAAATGATTTCACAATTGGACATTGATAAAATCATAGTTTTTGTTCGCCTATGTCATTTGGACGTATTACCTATTACAATATGATAAGTCAGTCGAACATTTTAATACAACCCGACTAGCCCAAATACTAATTTAGGCAACATTGTCATATCTATCTACGCAATGGACACTAATCGTTTGAGAGTTCGTTCTTGTATCACATTCAATTATTTTAAGTCTATCTACAATTTAATCTAGTCCATTTATTTACACTCAGTTTACACTCATAGCCGTCTTTACACTTTTAGTTTTTTTACTCCACATTTTTAGTTTTTCACTTTACATTTTTAGTTGTCTTTTTAGACGACGTGTGTTTCACTTCTTTTGTTGAAGGATTCGTCGATAGTGACGTTTTGTTTTTTGTTTTCTTTTTTGATGGTCCCGTATTGGGGGACGTCAGACGTGAGATTTTGCACTGTAAGTATTTGATTGGAGTTTTGCGGCGTGCTCGATGATATAGGGCTACCATATTGGTTGCCATATTTGTGACGTGATGGGTCCTTTAGGATCGACTGGGGCTGCTTCGGCGCCGGAGTTTGGACTAAGTGCTGTAACAAGAGAGATCTATTAGTTTGCGAACACAATGAAAACATATATTCGACAGGATCAAATTTGATTAATTTAATGGACTTTCTTAACGATGTTAGCCATGCCATAGATTTATTTTTTATTTATTTAACTAGTTACCCGGCTAGGCTTCGTATTGTCTCATTCTACTAAGTCACACAAAACCTTAAGAAATTATACCCCAAAACCTTTCTCATGAATCAGTCTATTGGTGAAACCCGCATGAAAATCTGTTTGGTAGTTTTTGACTTAATCGCGAATATACAGACAGACAGACGCAACGGGAGAATTTATTTTGTAACATGTAATTATGGACCTTTTAATCAATTCACTTTCATCGTGTAGTGTTGTGTGTGTGTTAATGTATTGTTAGTAACATTATTTTTAAGTGATGGATAATTTTGTCTCATACTTAAGTAAATAATTTTATGGTATTTGTTTCTATAAATTACAGTTCAAATGAATAATGTATAAGATTATTATTATTAGATATTAAAAGCATTTTCGGCAACACTTCTGTTTTACCCCAAAGCTCAAATCAGTTTCAATTCAAAATCGAAAATAAGAAAATTTACAACTAAACAGTCCATTTCAATTAAGCCCAATAGAAATTGAATCACGTATTTTCTTACGGCATTTACACAATTACGTCTTGGGCGTAAAATGACAAAGTTTCAACAAAAAGTTGAGGATTTTCGAATCTATTGAAAACTTTTTGGAGATTGGAATTTCAAAGCTTTGGCAATGGAGAGAGAATTTGTTGTTAATTAATCTTAAATTATGAGATCGTTCATGCCTAACTGGTCGCGTAAAAGTAAGCGAGACGAAATACTCCCGATTGGATCAAAGGATCTTATTGACGTAATTCTTGGTGTAATCTTCCTTTAATACCTACTTTTATGTTTATTATTTCGTAGGAAATACTCAGTGTTTATTTATATTACTTATATACAATCTAGCACACGTTTTGGCTACCATGAGAAATAAATAATTAATAAGTTATTTTTATAGGGAACCTAAAAACATTTTTTTATTGTTAATAGGCTCGCATTTGACCACCATCTCACCTGATGGTAAGCAATGATGTGGCCAAAGATGAAACACGCTTGCCTAGAAGTAACTGAATAGGTTACTTCTAGGCAAGCGTGTTGAAAGCTTTCGACTTAAATACCCCCAGGTTATAGCTATTAGGGAACATAGACTCCGGCAGGGAATTCCACTCCTTAGCCGTACGCACAATAAGGATTTTTACTCAAAAACGCAAACAAAATCACAGTCAACAGTTAGTGTATGATACAAGAACAAAAGTCATGACATTTTAGCACAGGAGTTTTCGTCGAATTTGACTTTAATTAAGCGCTTAATTCAGTTCGGTCTCTGAACCGAAAGGCTTTTTCAAAACAAAGATAAAAGAAAGACGTTCACTAGATATCCAGTACTAGTATCGTCTTTAGAAACATCACAATAGGTCTTGTATCGTGCAAGCAAAAGCTATCCAGTGCCTATGTGTTCCAATTTCTCTAGAGTTTAGGGTTTCTATGAAGAAAATAAACGTATTTGTAACAATTTTTATGGTAGATATGTATGTGTGGTGAGGTCTAGTGATCATCTTATCATAATTATCCAGATTTTAACGTGCTGTTCAAGTTTCCATGCAAAACAACGTTTTCCGGATCAACTAGTAATAAATATTGTTCTCTTCAGAAATTTATTAAGCTCTGCATTAACAATGCTTCAGGAGTTTTCAGGAGACTGGTGCTTGTGATAGGTATTGCAATACCTGTAGTACAAATCCTTTAAACAAGACAAAAGAAAAGACAACAAAACAAAATGTTTAAAGGAAATTATAAATAAAACCGGCATGCTAACTTGTCTATGTGAATTTATGTGTGTTTCTGAGTCTGTGTGGGTCTGTGTGTGGATGGGTGTATATGTGTGTGTGTGTCTGTGTGTGTATAGCTGTGTTTGACTATGTATGTATGACTGTGTCTGGCTGTGTGTGTATAGCTGCGACTGACTATGTGTGTATGACTGTTGTGTGTGTATAGGTGTGTATGACTATATGTGTATGACTGTGTCTGGCTGTATGTGTATAGATGTGTCTGGAATGTGAGTGTGTATGATATCTCACCTGTCCACAGTTTCCCTGGTGCAGTACGGTGACGTCGGGCGGCGGTACGGGCGCCATCTTGTCGAGCCGCTGTCGTCTCAGAGTACCCCCCGCCGACATTCTGTCTATAGGTAGAATTCTTTATTGTTTAATGTATCTGAGCTCTTTTACAACTAATTGGTTTGAAGTTACTACTGTGATGTGTCAACAGTGTTTAGGAGAAATTGTGTGTACAGAGACTTCCAAAAGTTTCGTCTAAAGATGAAACAACAATACACATCTTTTTTTTTTCTTACTGATAATAGGTTCGCGTTTGACCACCATTTCAACTAATAGTAAGCGATGTCAACTAATACTAAGAGCACGCTTACCTAAAAGTTACCTATTCACTATTGACTTAAAGACGGTATTGGTGAAATCAGATTGTATAATATGACAGTTTACTAAAATATTTTATTTAGTCCGTCAATTAGGTTAACAAAAATATTGGAAGAGTATTTATAATTTTTTCACATAATTGAAAACTTAAGACGGTACTGTGAGTTGAAATTTCGCGTGATGTCACGCTGTAGTATAATTTTTAGTACTCCGTGACGTCAGCAGCTTCCATTCCTGAACTTTAAACCATTTGAACTTTATACATTTTTATTGATTTGAAAAGGAAAAAAATAGGTAAACATAATTTTTTGATTAACTAACGGACCCAATAAAATAATCATTTTGTAACTCAGGAAACCACCCTTTTCAATTTTATAAATAAATAAAAATAAAATTCATTTATTTCAGCTCCAAGACCGATATAAAATAAAATAAAAATACACAAATTGAAACAATTGCTCGGCTTCCTAATTTAAAATACAAATGGAGAAATTTACATACAAAGAGATTCAAAGATATATTAAAAGTCAATTAAAATTGAAAAAAATAAAATAAAATCATGTCAAATTAAATACAAATTAAAAGTCAAATTAAAAGTCACATTAAATCACCAAACTACAGCTATTACATAGAAAATGTCTGGTTATTTTTCTTTTATTTACCTTCACAATATGCCGGTCACAACAGTGCCTCACAGATGGACAATCAAGCCTCCCCGCAATCATTGCCAGGACAGCGTTGGAGCTAATATGTAAAGGGGAGGTAATTAAGAGTCTTAGATGACTTACCATCAAGTGCGTAATTGTGTGGCGGGCTGGCCATGTGAGACGGGGAGCCTGCTGGGAGACCGCCGTTCATCAGATGTGGTTTGGGCAGAGGTTGGCCGCCGTACTGCTGAGGAGGTGTCGGGGTACGGCCTTGTTGCTGAACGAGAAAGTTATCGTTAGATAGATAGATATATTCTTTGCTGCACACCATTACGGAATAATAAGTTTTTTAGCTAACTTTGTCACTGTCATAAGAAATTAAAACAGGATATACACGCGTACGCATTCATAAATAAATTGTGACGTTGCCGTCTTTCAAGTACGCGTGTACAATGTTTCTTTTACGTATCAATTTTACATTTTTAGTGAATATTTTAATATTAAAAAAAAATTTTTTTCGAATGGTAATTTTTTTTTAGCATGTATGGATGCTATACTATTGCGGGTTAACGGGAACGCCCTCTGTTAGTTAACATTCTGTATAAGGAGAAGTCAACCTCATTATTATTAAGACAAATTTTGTTATCGAATAAAACATTTTCATTCATATCATTGAACTTACCCAATAATTTCGATACAGAATTAAATAAGGACTTAACAACTACAAAGGGTGTTACAATATTTCATATATTTTGTACTGGTGAAATCACATGAGAACGGTGAAAGAAAATAAAACTGATGCCCCAAGGGGTTAGATCATGGGATCCGTCCGGAATAACTTGTTTTTCTACTATATTCATGCAAACGGATTACTGCCTCATTGGTCTAGTAGTCCCAAGCGCGACTTTGAAATTAGTTTGAAAAAAAAATGTTATTTACATTTAATTTTCGAGTGTTATTTTATAAGTCAGCACATTTTACTTTGATTGTTATTTATAAGTTTACACTAGTATTATATAACCTTACTGTGTAGTACTGTAGCTGTTTAGCTCTGTATATAAATATTTGCACGCCAATTCTAAATGGCAGAATGTGTCTTGCACTGAATTTCTTGTAACATCTCTACCTACCACATTTTATGCAAATAAATGATTTATGATTATGATTATGATTATGATTATGACTACTTAGCATTCGATTCGATTCCCGGGACGGGCAAAAAGTTGGGTTTTCTCTAAGAATTCTATAAGTTTGGATGGTTCCAGCATGATATCCTCGTGCCTCGGAAAATAGGTTAAGCCATTAATCCCGGCTGTGGCATTTAAATATCTCTGACGGTCGTTACGGCTAAACAGAAGCCATAAAATCTGACTCTTGTCTGACGAAGGGGTAAAGTGTTACCCAGCTACTGGGTTGTAGACGTCAGATAGGCAGTCGATCCATAAATAAAAACGTTTTTACAAAAAAAATTAAGTTTTATTTCTTTTCTGGACATAATATGCATACAAATTTTTACTATTAAATTTTTTCTCGTACTATACAAGTTCTGAGAAACAGTGTACACCTATAAGGTAGATTTTTGAGGAACCAATTAATGTATTGATAAGATCCCGTGTAAATATGTAGCCAAAAATCACACAATGACAAAGAGAGAAATAACCTTAAATATTGTTTTATTGGATGTCTAACTCCGTTAAAAATAAGGACCAATGAATGGTTTTGATAGGCACAGAACGCCACATTCTCGGGCACACCCGAGGTGATGAAACCTAAATGAATAATTTATCTTGGCACCGACTTCAGCCATGTGATTAGATACCTAGCCCTTATTTTTAACGGAATTAGACATCTAATAAAACAATATTTAAGGTTATTTCTCTCTTTGTAGTGCATATGTTTTTACTGAGTTTTTTTTTTAAGTTTTTATTTTATGCTTTTTTGTATCACTGTTTGTGTTATTTAAGATACCTACATACCGTTCGCACTTACTTTTTAAAAAGAGAATTTGCTGTACACGTCTTTTTTACCCACTTAAACCATATTTCAGACGTGATTCAGAAGGTGTGCCTCAGCTGTGGTGATATTAACAGTCTAATTATGCTAAACAGTACATAGATGTACGAGGGCGGCAATCGTGGGAGATTTGCTGTTTTAAATTGAACAGTTTTCATCATTTATCTCCGAAGTATTCATCAGAACCTGATGTGTTATATATTAAAACTTTTCTTGTAAAATATGCTTTGAAACAACGAAAACGCGATCGAAATCGGAACAGTAGTTTTTGAGAAAATCGCGGATATACAAACATACATACATACATACTGATCGAATACAGAACCTCCTTTTTTGAAGTCGGTTAGAAACATTAATACTCAGCTGCGTCCGGTTAGACTGGAAACATTCCCATCTATGGGAAAAAGACTAAGCAGAAATTTCGTTTGTTTTTAAAATGTGTTTAGATTAAAGAAGTAATTCTTACCTGCTGCAAATATTCTCCGATGAGCGGCGGGTATGAAAGGTACCGGTCGGACGCCATATTGTAGTAGGAGCCGTCTAGTGGCGGCATGGGACTCGGAGCGGGGACGTAGTTGTTCTTGCCTGAGAACAAACATAACACAATTATAATTATTGTTTTAATAATTGAAATGGTAGCCCTTAACTATAATAATTATAGTTAAGGGCTACCATTTAAATTGACCTATAATTATTATAGGTATGGATGGTGGCTGGGTTTGGGTGTTTGGGGAAATATTCGATCAAGTATACAGCTTGTAAATAAACAAAATACTATCAACTTTAATCTTTTAAAAAATTACAACACAATATGATTAGAGTTTAAATAAATGATCTTTATTTTGAAAGATGGTTATTAAATAACATTTATACACGACATTTCTTTATTTTTAGTAATTGTAAACTAGACGAAACCGGTGTTTCTTTACTGACTGCCCTGAGTAGAAACACCGAAACAAACTCAGAGGTCAACGTCTCTTTTGAAGTCCATAGAATCGGTACTGATCAAATCATATAAGAACTATGTAGAATTGTAGGTTCTTATATGATTGAGTCATGTCTGTGGTGCTCTTTAGAGTACAGAATCACACCGACTTGAGCAAACTCGTCCAAACAGTGCATGCATTTGTCAGTTATCGTGTAGCTCAACTTAGAACTTAAGGAGCTCAACGATTTGACGAACAATACCAAATTAAGAAAATTTAGGTAGGCCACACAAGTACTCAAACTGCCAGACATCATTAAATAAATCATAATGATAATAACACAAAGAAGAAATAAATAACCTACATAGTCCTCACATTCACAAAAGTAACAATATCTATTTACTTTATAAAAAAGTATATACTAAACACCCAACTTCCATATCAAAACACTACAAAGCCAAAAATAACTTAAATTTCGGTAGTCGGTGTTATTGGTTTTGTAGTTTCTTCTTTTTTTTTGACACCGCCTTCCGAAAAAAAAGTAATTTTTGGCACTTTGTTTTTTGCTAAAAAGTTTTTTTCACGCTTTTTAGTGGGTCCGTTTGTAATTATCTAGTTACAAAAACCAAAATGTCAACTATTTATCAACTTTTACAAAATATTGCACCTGCAAAACCGATTCAGAGCCGTTAACTTTTAAGGAGTTCTCCTGTTACTTCACCTCAGCTCTACTTCACCATAAATGCATTGTGACGAGCATAAAGTCCTTAACATCCATATTCAAGTAATCGAATCGCAATCCACGAAATACTTATTATTGAGTAGTTTCCGTGGCCATCTGTGGTCTTCATCATCAGTTCCACTTCCCTAAATGGTGCTTTTGGAGAGCAACTGCATAAGCTACTATAAGAAATTCCCAAAACGCTATAGGTGTGCCTATAATATTCCCTATAAAGTTCCCTCGATTTCTCCATGATTCCATCATCAGATCCTAACGTGATGACAATGGGACCAATTAAAAAATATACCCTTTCAAACTAAAAAATAATTTTTGAAATCGGTCCAGCCGTCTCCGAGTTATGAGGTAACATACATAAAAAAAAAGTTCAGGACAAACTGAGAACCTCCACCTTTTTTGAAGTCGGTTAAAAAGTATATACTATACTCTATAAAAAAAAAGTATACACAATATTTCATAAAAAAGTATGTACCTATAATATTTTCAATTGGGACAATGAAGTAGTAAGTATTATAAGCTAGGAGGTACATAGATATTCTTACCAGCAGTTCTTCCCAGGGTACTGTGGCCACTGATGTCCTTATGTCTGTGCGGATGCGGCAAAGTCCGGGCGTGGTCCCCGTCGTACACCGCGTAGTTAGGAGGGGGGTAGTCCAGTGGTGGGGGGATCACCAGGCCCTGATCATCCATTAGGAACGCGTCTGTTGTCTGTAGAGGAGAATTAGCTGGTTATTTTCGTGATAGAAGTTTAAAAGTTTATTCTGATTGGTGCCTAGCGTGAATTTAGCTGGATTTTACCTTATCTAATTTGAATAATCAGTGTCGAAGAGATTTTTTGCGTATTTATTTTAACAATTAATCTTAGCGAATACCTACTGATTCCCGACAATTAATTGTTAGTTTAGAACTCGGAGAATACTTAAAGTTAAATTTCTATGAAATTTCAACTTTCCTCCACTATTTCAGCCACTTAGGGTTGACAAGGCACAAAAAATATCTTTATGTTTGTCCTTCATCTATCTCCATTGTTCATATTATGAAAATCGGTGCAACAGTTTAGTCGTAAAAATTACACATGGACAACAACAGACGGACAGATTTCTAAACATAAATAATACTATAGTATGGATAGCAGGGGAGTGATATGAAGATTCGAATGACGTTATTGCGACGCACGCTATTTCGAATAAATCAAGAGTACCTCTCTTGATTTTTTCCAAATAGCGTGTATTTCGTACTAGTGTACCATTCAAACAGTTTTTCGAATCAGCGTGTTCGCGACAACGTAATTCGATATAGCGGTTTTCTACTTAATGTGTTTTCGAACTGGTGTACCACTCTTAATTTTTTTCGAAATAACGTGCGTCGCAATAACCTCATTCGAATCTTCATATCACTCCCGGATAGCAGTGCATGCATTACAACTCTAAACATGAATATAATAATTTTGTATAAAAATCTAGGAGCGCGTATCTATTTGTAAAAATTCGAACGATATTTAAATTATTTTGAAAACCGTAATAAATAAAAATATTAGCTTTCTGCACTACGAATCCATACAAAAATTGTGCCTTTCATACTCCTCTGCCAGCATAATTCTCGTAAAAAGGAGTACAAAGTTTTTGCTTCACGTAATATTTCGCTTCTTAGCTTCAATAACAACAACAGCACAATTTTACAGTAGGCAAGTTTTCACTTTCTAAAAGTGTTTTCTTTTTCCATCCTTTATGATCAAGTACATAGTCTAATAACTAAGCTTTAAAGCCTACTGATAAACAAAGCCTAATTAAACAAAAAGCAGTAACAATAATGAAATAATGATAATTATTTTGCAAATAAGTTATAAATAACCCTTTTACTTGTACTTCATACACATAAAATACAAAAAATACACACAATCATTTTGTATGCAAAACATAAGAAACTCACTTAGGTAATCATAGTTTATAACGTCTCGAAACCCTTACCTGACTCAACATATGTCTCGTCGGCATGGACGGCACTTCAGGTATCGGTGGAGGCTGTCTGTCATCTTGTCCTTCATCTTGCGAATAAGTCTCCGATTTCTCGGAAACAGAGCTGAGAGTTTCTCCAGTCATAGTGTCGTTGTATGACGATGGCGCATACATCTCTATTGTAGCAGACTTTGAAGCCTGCCCTGCTTGTTCTGTGGAATATATTAAGAGATTAAAGTTCGGTAGTTTACAAATGAAAAAAAAATTGACCCAGATACCATACCATAGCCATACAATAAATCCAAAAAACTAAAACAAACGAATTAAACACCATTGCGTGTGCTTCACGGCTGTGCCAAAAAGGAAGAAAAATAATAATTGAAACTGTAGAAGTTACGAAGATTGCTAAATGATACGGCGGATGAATATATTTTCAGACCAAAGTTTTATATAAAGGAGCGAGGGAGCACATACGATGACCGCCAATCGCGTACTGAATAGTCGATTGTACAGAAACGTCAACAGCCTATTGGCTAATGTGTCGGCCTTGTGATCAAGAGGTTTTGGGCTCCATTACAGTATTGCCGTGAACCCACTCCAGACAAAAGCATATTTAGCTTAGAGTTAAGGGCCTATACTACCTTAGCGCTTCTCACTCTTTATCTCGCTCGCACACTACTGGCCGCGGTCACGCGACCAAGTGAGACAGGGTGGCAGGGAAAAGAATCCAAGACGCCGATAATTTAGTTTATTTCTTTTTACGGTGAAAATAATGGTAATTTAAAAAAAGTAAATAACATAAGAGGTGCTTTATAGTTAGTTCAATTAATATGCAAAGTTTCATTATCTAATTTGAAGTTATTTTTGAATACCAGCGGTTTATTGTTCGGTTTGGAGGTAACTTTGGATTTTTTTTCTATCAAGAAAATTTTATGGAATCGTGTTTTCGTCAAACATAGTATCTAAAATTAATACTCAAGTTTACCATATATTTATTTCAAAATTATTGCTGCAGTATTTTCGACATAACGGAGGATCATGCTAAGCCATTTGAGATAGTATAGAGACCCTTCAAGTTTCTTAAAATCTCCAAGATCTTTCAACGTGTGGCTAAAACGGCAACACTGCAGAGTTGGCAAGCTGACAAGGTCACGCATACGCATGCAACTTCATACCAAAAGCCCTGCTTAAATCTGCCATAGTGATCGATTTGTTCTATGCACAAGGCCTAACTCGTTATACGGCACATCGCTATAAGTGCGAAAGTGACAGATATAGTATTTGAAAGCCCGTTAAAAGCCGGTGCGTGTAAGCGAGATAGCAATATGTAGATCATTAGATGCTACAAATGCGAAACTCTGCGCGCGAACAATCGCGATGTGTAGTAGTGTAGCAGTAGATACATTGTGTTATTTTGATAAGAATTAAGCGCGCGAACTTTTAAATAGTTCGGGTTTGACATTGATTCTCTATCGAGCATTTTTTAGTAAGGCATGCCGGGGCTTTTGGGCTTATATGAAGGTACCGCCACTGGTATAGACCCTTAACAAGATTGCTAGTGATGTGAATTCCGCCAACATTGCTAGTCATCCTTTTTGTTTAAATCCAGTCTATTACGTTCTTACTGCTGGAACCATAAGCTCTTCTTATGAGAGGGAATGGGCCATAACTCCAATAAGGCTCAGTGCAGTTAGGTGACACGTTTCCGAACTTTTTGGTCCGAAGATATGCAGTTTCTTCACAATTTTTTCCTTCACTGAGACATTTGAGAGCAGTATGATGAGATAAATTACACAAAGCAATGTGCCTGCTAAGTTAACCTGGGCCTGGGTTTTTTTTTCTGGGTGGGAAAATCATGCTGTGGATGGAGCGGAAGGGAGTGTCAGACTTCTACTGACCAAAAACCCACCCTGCTCGTTCTGTTGACCTTGTATTCTAGGGTCGCGGTGTCTCGTTAGAACAATTCCCGCAACCCCGTAAGGCAATAGCCCTATCGGGCCCCGTCAATGTTGCTGACTGCTCTTTGGGGCTCGCGTGGAACACGACGCGCCGTTAACTCGTGTCTGGTCCTTACCGGACGGTGACCTACCCCTGTTCGGGGACGGCAGGCCCGCGTCTATGGTGTCCGGAGATCAGCTCGTGATCCCCGACGCCAAGTGGGCCTGGATAGGCCAATGAGTTTTGGACCATAATCATCACTTTCAGGGGCCCTGATACAGCCAAAAGGCATTCAAATCCACGACCTGCAAGTCGCAAATCGGGCCTGAAATCACTGGGCTAACAATACTCATTGCCTTAAGAAAGAAACAAAATTGCTACTCGTGTTGTTGTTATTAATAGGACAGGTGTGTTATGACCATGGCTATCCTTTACATAATGGTTTATAATGAGAATATTTTCTTGTTTCATACTTTAGGTAATCGGGTTTTAGTTTTTATAGGTAAAAACCATTTATGTATCTTTTCCCCGTGTTTGCAAAATATATACTTAATTTGAATTATATTTCTTTTCCAATAATCAGTCATTTTGATTTCGCGGTATTCTCAATTAAAGAGAAGAATTGAAGTCAGGATATTGAAAGATACCTACATCATTACGTTGTATATACATCATATGTTTACTCGATTTAACGATATACAATAATGATTACAAAGAAATTGCCCCTCATTAAGGTATCGAACCGAACGATACTGAATTTACCAAATCGTTAATATAAATTGATGTAATTGATGGAAACTTCGTGATTATAGTACCTATGATTTTATTTAAACTTTATGTATAATAGTTGTACATGGCCGGACTTAATGCATCACGGCATTCTCTACCAGTCAACCTTTGGGTTAAACAGACCACAATGTGGTTCGTGTACAAATAATCTTTCTGATATTAGTACAATAATCTTTCTGATTAAGAGAACTCACAATAGTTATAATTTGGCTTTTGCTTGTAACACAGACATCAAAGTATTAAAATAGCATTAACCTCTCAAGGACCGCCATTATTTACGTCAACTATTAGTTGAGCCCCGCTGGCACACAAATTTTGTGCCAGCGAGGCTCAACTAATACTTGTTTACTGGCACGTTTTTGTGCCGCTAGGGCTCTAAAGGTTAATTGTTGTTTGTGTTTATAAGAACAGATATTATTTGCTTCATTTTATGCAGGACTAGCAGTCACGCGGGACTTCGCTTACGTGGACTTTTATCACGATAAAAAAATAACCAGGTAATTTTTTGCAGTCGTGTAGAAAGCCTATAAACATTCCCCAAGCTTCAACCTACTTCCATACAAAATTGAATCTAAACCTACCCAGTAATTTCGAGGATAAGCGCGTTTAAACAAACGTACAGACGCCAGCCCATGAAGCTACCCCAAACTGTCAAATTTTCCCAATCAACCTTGAACCTAATTTCCTTAACGATAAAGTTGAAAATCTATCAAAGAAATTTGACAGATTGTTCAATTGCTCAATAATATTAACTTATTTAGATTTTTTTTTATTCGTAATGAGCCCTATCTCGGCCTCAATCTCGCCTGGTGGTAAGCGATAGAATGCCTGATGGTAAATCTATTTTGTATTATTGGTTACAACAGCAGTGGAAACCTAGATATAGCGGGCACGATTTACGAGTTTTAAGTCTTGGATTAGAACTCAGGCAGAGACATTACTTTTTGTAATTTTCATCATCGTCACTGTTTTCAAATCGGTCAAGAAAAATATCGTGAGGAAATCGGCATGTCCTTTTTTTTCTGGGTGGGACGAGCCCGCTGTGGGTGGAGCGGAAGTGCGTGTCAGACTTCTACTGACTAAAAACCCACCCTACTCTTTCAGTTGCCTTTGAGTTCCAGGACCGCGGTATCTCGTTAGAACAATCCCGCAACCCCGTAAGGCAATAACCTTATCGGGCGCCGTCAATGCTGCTGACAGCTCTTTGAAATGCGCGCGGAACATGACGCGCCGCCGACCCGGGCCTGGTCCTTACCGGACAGTGAGCTACCCCTGCTCACCGTCCGCAGGCCTGCGCCTACGGTGGCCGGAGATCGGAAAGAGGAAAGGAAAGTTGTCTCTTCCTCACGCGTTCAGCCTCCTCCTTCGCTAGCATGACTGCTTCGCAGAAGGAGGCGACTGCATCCCATTCCCCCTCGCCCCGCACCATGACCTGAACCAAGGTCGGACGCGAGAGGTCGCCGCCGCAAATCGGTATGGCCTGGACCAAAAATCCAAAGACATGGGACATCCACCGATCCACACTGACACCCGCATGGTGAAATACGGCCCATTCCCTCTCATAGAGAAACCTCTTGTGTCCCACCGGCAGTGGAAACTTTATATGGTAATTATGTGACAAATAACTTCCAATGAATGGATAGTTTAGTAGTAACCTTTTATGTTTACATATAACCAGAGGTCGGAATTAGTTAGTTATTTATGTACTTAAACTGATTTCTTACAACGAAAGAATATAGTAGATATGCCCCAAATCCCAGGATTAATTTTTAAAAACAGAAAAATCCAATGATTTATTAAAAAAAAGTTATTTACTTTTACACAATTTAAACCACTGCACGCGCGACGTTGCCAAATTTACATAATATTGTTGGTTACACGGGATTGTCTATTAGAAATCCCGGGAATATTAATATTAACATTTCGATGCAAGTACATAAATAACTCTACCTAATGCCGACGTCTGCTTGTAACTTTCTCGTATATCAAAACATAATTTATTTGCCGTTCCCATCAGAAACATAATGTCTCAACAAAATGTAAATGTCGTTTGAAATAACCTCAAACTTAACAAGTAAAATATTCGTCAAGAAATTCAAGTCTCTTATGTGAAGTTATAAATTTACAAGATGGGTCATAATATTCTAACAAGGACAAATTAATTACTTAAAATAAGCAGAATTCTGGTGAAAATATTCTGTTATTTTGTATGAATTTATAGACATTACGTCCTTTAGGGACCCGACTTTGCCGGGGGCTACATACCTACATGTATTTTTGTTACCAACTTCATAAGGTCACGTAACCATCTCTTTATTTGATCACGTTGCTAAATTAATATGTTATTTTAGATATGAAAACGAGAAGAGAATTTTTCAAATTATATTTACCATTGTATTGTAGTAAAAACTACAAGTTTTTATAAAGGGCTAGCAAAAACAAATACATTGCTACACACTAGGAATTTGTCTAGTATGATGAGAGCACCTAAACCGGAACAACTCTAATAGAACAAGCCAAATTGTTTGTATGGCCTATAAATATGTAGGCCATACAAACATTTATTACGGTACGGGAATTGAACTCGCGATTCATAAGGCAAGAGCCAATCACTCAACCACTACGCTAACCGTGTCGTCATTACTATAAAATTTAACAAATGAAGATAATAAACTCAAAATAGTATATCTACATACATTCAAAATAGAAAATAAACTACATAATATTATAGTAAAAAGCAAAAATAAAACAGAAAACTCACCTTTCAGTCGTCTAGAACGCCTTTTCAATACAAAACAAGCAACTAAGCCGGCGTTTATCAACACTAAAACGACGCCAGTGATTGACACGTAAATAATTACAGATTTAGAAACATCAGCTGTTTCTACAAACTCGGTTGACACAACGTTCAGCTCGCCTACTTCTGAAGAAGCTTTAAAAGAAAGGAAAATAAACATAATTAGCAAAGAAAAATGTAAAAAGCAACATAAAAATTGTAATGAAATTTTTTCTGTGTCTGTATGAAGTGCTTTTATACAAAACGTTAATTTCATAATGTCTATTTGCGATACACAACATGTAAACGACGACTTTCACTAGCTTGGCTTTTTAAATATTTGTCCAATTACTTTTTTTGTTAGAATCGAATTTGAAATATTAATTGGTGCAAACAATGAGATGTAAAGGTCACCTGTCCAATTTTATATCAGAAAATAAAATATGCTATATTTTATTTGGTTAACGTTCAACGTTTCAACATGATTTTTCGTCAAATTGATAAAATAAAATTATCTATATTAGCCATGACAATAAACCCTTTTTAGTTTTTCGTTTCTGTTAGGTCTAGGTATCTAGGTATCTATCAAGCTCTCATCTTAGACAAAACCGACCAAAAACCAAATAATAAAAAGAGCTGTTTTATTTAACAGTACTCGAAAATACAATTCATCTTATGCGACAATACCGCCGTCACTTAGGACTGGAAAATATAGTACTCTCTAGCAAGTATTTAAGTGAACTCTTCATTCCCGTCCTTGACTAATATAATTTTCACGGTCGCTCTTTGTCACTGAAAGGCCCCGAGCCTTCGTTTCAGTAGATATGCTTTTAATGTCCCATTGAAGTATCTACTGCCTCCCTTCACCATTTTTTGTTTCATTTTTTAAATATATTAGCGGGAAATGGGAATTGCTTTTAGTGAATAACTAGAATATCGCTCGTACATTTATTTTTTGAGTGGAAAATAGTAAAATATGGATTCAAAATGGTTTTTATGTTTGATTTGTTTTATAAAAATTAAATAAACGCAAGCTATTGAAACTTTATAAAAAGGAAAAGGCTGAATGTATAACTTATTAGACACAAAACAAAAATCATCACAACATTAAGACAAAAACTTTAAAAACTAACACAAAAAAACGCAGATTCAAAAGCGAACCAAACCTCGAATCCTCTTATTGGTCCGTTTGTGTAGACAGAATCCAATCAGCAATACATTCAGAAGTATCAAAGCTGTTCCAACTATTGTACCAGTAATTATGAAAACACCTGGTACATTATAGTTGTATTCTTCTGATGAGGATTGTATTGACGAAGGGATCATGTCTGGGCAGCGTGAAAAGATTTGATTTGGATTAGGCTGAGTATAGCACCTTGTGGAACCCCCTTCTAAGGTTATTTGACTTGATCAATACTGGGGATTCGAACCCATCATAATACATTCAAGTTTACCTATTTTAGCTATGTACAAAAATATATGCCTTCATTTAGTTTAACACGAGAGTCATGTTTAGTAATTTCAAAATAATTGAATTCATAACGCGTTGCTTGGTGTCAAAGACTTTTCTGAAATCCTCATGCAAGTTTAATAATTTCTTCTCATGTAAAGGCAAGTTTTATTTTGTGTTCTCATTTGGCTACAAATAATTAAAATCTAAATATTAAGATATACTTACTCAGTGTTGTGACTTTGGTGTCATCAGGTCTGTATTTACTTTGGCCTATTTTGTTGATAGCCATTACAGAGAATACATAGTCAGTGTTACGATCTAGTCCACCGATGGTGAATGTAGTAGCGTTTCTGGGAACCACATCTTCGTATTTGTATGACTCTTCGAAGACTCTCCTGAAAATAAGAGATAAGTTAAGAGTTCTGGACTTTACTAATCATTTCGTTGTTAATAATTGGGTTCGTATGAACAAATTTCCACACTTTGTTAAGGTTAATTAAATAGTCTGTTGAAATCGTAAGCTTTCTGAAACGTTTCTGACAAATAGTACTCATAACCATACCTGTATCTTATCCTAAACCAGGAGTGTAGACCACCATCAAACCCGGGCACCCATTGTAACGTTACGGTGTTATGGGTCACATTCGTCACCATCAGTGATATTACTTGATCTGAAATAAAAAGGATTAACTTTAGAATCGAACAAGCGTGACTTTGAGGATCTCGTGGCAATAGACGCTTTTCATTTTTGAAAATCAAATAGTGAATGTTCGATATAAAAAAATCGGTTGTCTGTAAAGTCGGTTTACTGACGATAGTTGAACGTGACAACGTCATAAGAAAATACTGATGGAATGGTTGCATTTTTCAAAAGAAAATTTTAATTTTACATCACTATTACTGCACTTCTCATGACAATGGAAGAATCCCTACACAGTGACGTCATCTCTTAGCGTTTTATGATAGCCTAGTACTTGTTGAGTCATACATAAATGTCAAAGAATCCCTACACAGTGACGTCATCTCTTACCGTTTTATAATAGCCTAGTACTTGACTCGTTGAGTCATACATAAATGTCAACTTGTAGATCCAATTTGATTTGCTTTGGAACGCCTCAGAGCGAGGTAACGCCGCATGAGTCATGTATTTTCGTGCGTGCAGCCAGCTTCATCGCATTATAAGACGTTGTCACGTCAAAAAAAACGAATAACCAACAAATGATTTCGAATTTGTGTATTAAATTGAAATTCTAAGTGAACTTTAGAGAATAACGCAATAGGGAATATGCAATACGGTCATAAGTTACGAGTCTACACACAATAGGGGGTAGATTTCAAAAACAAACAAAGGTTTCCGAGATCAGTGAACATCACAACATATCGAGATTCGTGCCTTGAGAAGCACGTTAAATCGTTGGTCCCGGCTTTCATTCGTACATCTGTGACAGTCGTTACGGGTAATTAAAAGCCAGAAAATGTGACACCAGTCTTACTAAAGGGTATCGTGTTATCCAGCTAGCAGGCAATGGAAGTTAGATAGGCAGTAGTTCCCTGTAAAACACTAGTACTCCGCTGAATCCTGTTAGACTGGAATCCGAACCCAATATACCTAGTTGAAAAAATTGGCCAAGTGCCATGAAGGGTTCCGTAGTAACTATAATAATATAATATAATATGTATATTTATTTAACGAATAAAAAAAAAACCTTAAAAATTTCTTAAAGCTAGCTTATTTACATTTTTACAGATACGCTAAATAACTTTGTTTTTCATAGTGTTTGTATGAATTACAAAGTTATATTTGCGGTTTTAGAAAATATGCTGTATCTCAAAAACTGCTAACCCGATTTCGTTTAAACCAATTTTGGTTGAAAGTTTATATTAAGATCTACAGACATATATTTTTTTTAGATTTTTCACTTCATTATTATAGAAGTTAGAGGGGGAACACATTTTACCACTTTGGAAGCTTATACCTTTTAAACGATTGACTTTATGAAAAAGTGGTTTTAGAAACCCTTATATCATTTTTAAAGACCTGTCTATAAATACCACACACGCATAGGTTTCATGAAAAAAAATATTTTCTGTTCTAGTTCCATGTATGGGGGGTCCCCTTTATTTTAAATATTTTTTTAATTTTTTTTTCTTAAAATCGGAAAGCGGTTCACATAATACATCTACCAACTAAGTTTCACATGTATAGTCTTAATAGTTTCGGAATAAAATGGCTCTGACATACGGACGGACGGACAGACAGACAGACGGACAGACATATCGAAACTATAAGGGTTCCGTTTTTTGCCATTCGGCTACGGAACCCTAAAAAAGCTATTGAGATGAGGATGTTCGTTGGTCATAATCTTGGTTAAGAAACATACCTGGGGAACTAGTAATATTCAACGTAACAGGTGTGATAGAGAATTTATAATGGAAACCAACCCTGATATAATAATAAATTATAATAATAATAAATTGTTTATTGTTCCAAAATCTTTACATGATTGTTTTATGAGGCTGCCCCATTAAGTAATTAACAATACTTGTGTTGGGGCCGACTCGCTAATTCACATTCACATAATGGAGACTAATAAACAAAAATAGAAGTTAAAAATAAATGAAAACAGTTGCAAATAAGAAACAATTAAAAATGATATTTACATATAACTTAAATGATACTATTAGGATAGCGACTCAGATGTGTGCGTGTGTCTGTTTGAGTGTGTGTGTTTGTGTGTGTGTGTGTGTGTGTTGGTCGTGAGTTTCTATGTGTGTTTGAGTGCGATTGTATATTTGTGTATCCATACTTATTTAGGTGCGGGGTCTGTTTTTATGTATATGTTTATGTGTATATGTTTATGTATGTTTAGTCTGATCAGTATTTGTTCAATTTCCTCGAGTTGATGTCAATGTTTTTAGCCAATCACTTATTATCATTTTGCATTTATGTTGAGCCTATGATATAATTGACAAAAACCCCAATAAGATGATAATGTTCATTGGTAATCATAATCTTTGCTTAGAAACATACCTGGGGCACTAGTAATATCCAGCTTAACAGACGTCGTAGAGAATCCCAAGTCGTTTCGCGCGCCACATTCATAGGAGCCGTAGTCTGAGGAGCTGACGTCACTGATGAGGAGTACGGAGGTGTAAGTGACAGCATCCAGTTTGTGGTATTCGGCGAAGTACTTGGTAGATGTGTTCACGGGAAGCTTAGCTCCGTTCTTCGACCAAGTGAAATTTGGTGCGGGGGCTGATTTGCATCTGGAAGAAGGTGGGTATTTAGTATTTTGTAAAAAATGACGACGCAATGCCACCAGTATCTTGGGTACGTTGCCAGCCGACAGCGTTGAGGATGACTTTTTTATGCTTTATTCTAGTTTATATTTTAATTTTGCATAATGTATTTCTGTACATATTGAATTGTTAGTCTGATATAATAAAGAATGACTAGCAAAATTAAGTAATCTATTCATACGAGACTGAAAAATATAATTTTATGAAAGTCAAAAATTTATATAAAGACAGGCCTCTAAAATGATCGCCTGTCACAGAGGCATTAGTAGATAGTGGTGGCAGAGTTCATTGGAATCTATGAAAGCAGAAAACGTAAAAGATTTAACAAAAAAGAGTAAGTATCTCTAATACTTCATTCCTATTAAGCTTTCAAATTGTCAGTTTATAAACAAATATCAATTAGGTAAAAGTTTACGATAAAAGGTCTTATGTAACATAATTATTTCCTATGGAAATATCAATTACTTGTTAATTATTAAGGATTAAAGTGCTCATTAGTAATGTGTCTATGTTAAAATGATTCGCAAGTTACAGCCTTCGCTCAAACCTCAGTGGCAATACACTTACACCCAAAGTTTCAAAAATGTTCTTACGATATTTCGCGACCCCAGAATAAAAGAGCAACTGAAGGGACAAGGTTGATTTCTAGTCACTAGAACTCTGACACTCCCTTTCACCACACCAGAGAGAGAGAGGAGTCATTTGATGATTTTGCTATTTCTATTAGCTATTTTTATTAGCTTTTTTATTTTAAAATTCAATGAATTTTTCAAAAATTATTAATTTCTGTAGTTACTGCTATGTATATCTGCTATCTATTTATTCATTTTGAATATTGTACGATATGGTTATTTTTTTTTTTTTTTTTTTTTTTTATCGTGCTAAAATTATCAAATAAGTCCTCCCACCCCGGGCAGGGTGGGAGGGACTGTCAGACTTTTACTGACTAAAATCCACGGTGTTCCTTCAATAACCCTTTACGTACCGGGGTCGCGGTAACGGGATGAGTCCCACGACCCCGGCAGGCTTCGGCCCTCTACGGGGGGGCCTCGTCATATTGCTGACGCTCTTTGAGGCGCGCGTGGAACACGACGCGCCGTCGACCCAGGCATGGTCCATGGTCGGTAGAGGTGTGTCGATCATTCGTTCTTCGTGACCCGGGTCGATCGCGACCCATACGGTAGGTGATCGAGTCAAAATGATTCAATCATATCGATCGTTTGGGTCGCAGCCCGAATCTCGGTCATGCAATCATATTTGATCGAATGATCGAGCTTCAAACTTCGACTCGTGACCCATCTTACAGGCTCACGATCAGTGGGAATTTGAAGAATTGAAACCGCGAGCCGCGCATTATCACGCCCGCCCTTTTTATAAGAAAAAGTTTTTAGTTGTTTACTTATAATAGCTACCGTAAGATTAAAAATAGGTACTCAAAAATAATAGATAAGGTTTATTAAAGTTCATTTATAAAATATATAGAGAGTCGATCGTGTTTAACTGGGAACACTGAAAAAAATCCACATAAATTTCATTACCTTTTTTAAGTATCCAGATTACTATCATGACATATCTTATATCTTTCCAATATATATATATAAAACTAAGTACCTAATAAATTGCACAAAAAACAAGAAGTATTTAAAGTTTAAATGACGTAGGTACCTACCTGTGATAGTTTTTGGATGAAGTATTTCATTCAATTGTGAGTATGTCTTGCCTTGTCAAGTATAAGTTGGCAGAAGAAAGAACTAAATGCCGCCAAAAATGTACAATATAGGTACGCTTTATGTCTTAAAACAAAGATTGAGTGTTTTGTGAAATGTGTAGGTTACATTAAGCAGGTAACCAAACCAAACTCAAATACGTACATAAACCAAAACAAAACAGAGCGGTTCAAAAGTACGCTAAGTATTGATCGAATCATTTCGATCGCGATCCGCGCCCGACGGCGGCGCGGATGTGGGTCACGACCCATAGTAGAGTGAGAAAGTAATACATTTATAGCGCGCCATCTCGTTTTTGGGTCTCCGTTAGAAATTGACAAACACATGCGCGGTAGTATTTGATAGAAAGTGATAAACATATATGTTGTTTGGGTCATTTTGTAAGCAGACAAAAGTGTGTTCTAAATCTTACTGCGTATAGTTCAATTTTCTTTTTGATTTCGAGTACCCAAATGATCGAATCTTTTGATGCTTAAAGACTCGATCACTCACGTTCGGGTAGTGATCGAGTCAAAGTGATTCTATCAATCGTGATCGACTCACTTCTAATGGTCGGACAGCGAGTTGCCCTTTACTCGCTGTCCGCATGCCCGCGCCTACGGTGGCCGGAGATCGTCGGCCGACGTCCGACGCCGTGGGCGTCTACCACTGCGGCTGGGCTGGAGGGAGGACACCATCCTCTCCCTCTCGCGGCCCGCCTCCTCCTTCGGAAGCATGACTGCTTCGCAGAAGGAGGCGACCGCTTCCCACTCCCTCTCGCCCCGCAGCATGGCCTCGACCAATGCCGGGCGCGAGAGGTCTCCGCCTATTGCCGCCGTGAGGACACGTCGGTGCTCTGCCCAAGCGGGGCAGTCCTGCACCGTGTGCTCGACTGTGTCCTCAGGGCGACCCTCGCAGTGGTGACACCCAGGCGTTTCCTCCTTTCCCATCAGACACAGGTACCTCCCGAAACTTCCGTGTCCGGTGAGGATCTGCGTCATACGGTAGGTCAGGACGCCGTGACGCCGATCTAGCCACTCCTCAAAGAGGGGTCTTACCACCGCAATTGCGGCGTGCCCGGTATGGTTATATTTAGATTATATATTAAGAGGAGGCTGCCTAAATTGTATGTAACTTTGCATTAATATTCTGAAAAAATCACGCATACAATCAAAATGGAACTTTAGTATATGATTCATTGGATCTTTTTCTTTACATGTCTAAGACCAGTTACGTAATTGGAACATTTTCGCTCGATTCATTTTTTAATCGAAAATCATGTCTTTTTTAAAGGTTATTCAAAATTTAATCAAGATTACTCGGCTTTTATGTCTAAAATTAGTATTGACAGTAAGAAAATATAGTTTATTATCCAAATTTAAGATATTTTTTCCCTGGATCAATTATTACTTTAGTTATAAAAGAAATAAGAATTGAGACTTACGACATTTAGTTTCGAAACCGAACATGTTGAAAGAGCGCACGCGATATTCAACTTTATTACTGCTACGATAGCGTTTAGTACACAACGGCCTAAACGAGGGTGCATGGGGGCGAAACTTGCGTGAAAATTATTTTAGAGTGCCTGGTCTTAAGTGTTCATTGTAAGATTTTCCTTCCTTTAAACGTGAGCACTTTTAATTGGCTCACTGTCTACTATACTATACATATATTTCCTGTATTTAAAGTCTGTAAGTCCTCCACACTTCTTAAATAAATTATATAGGTATTCAGAATCCATAAGCTTTAATTGAAACTCGTACATAATACAAATTCAAAGTACGTTCATCATCATTACACATAATATCAATAAAGCTCAAAATGGCTACTGTAACAATTAAATTTTAAGTAGTTTTGATCCTTTATCACCGTATTTGGCACAGGTGTAGGTACTAGATGTTGCTACCGAACTAATCCTTAGTTAATTAAATTGTAATGCTAACGAGCGATTCATGATTGATTAACACTGATAGGCTTTAAGACTATAATCTAGTTTGGATTTTGTATACTAGTTCAACTGAGTCTATCTTGTGCTCAGGGCCGCGCTAACCTAAGACAGCGCCTGTGTGCAAAATCTATGAAGCGCCTATGATTTTTTCCACAGGCGTGAGTATTGTCTAAGGGTCTCCCAAGACAATACTCACGTCTGTGTTTAACTTTACACTGTTTGTACCTACTCAATTATAAAGAATAATATGTTGTAGTTTTACAAAAATAATTTCAATAATTAATGCTGGCATTACAAATTGTGGAAATAAAAAAAAAAACAAAAAAAATTCAAGTCCTGACCGATTTTGTTAACGGCGGCAAATCTCAGATTAGTCATCTGCGCAGGAGATATTATAGCGCACAAGTATGTGAAGGTACAGGACGTGCACTCTCTGTTCCTTAACTCTCATAACCCGATGGGATGGCCATCTGATACGAACGGAGAGAGATCAGGCGCAGGACCAACGGATTAATGTGCTTTTCGCAGCCAGGGGGTATCACAACACCAACTTCCAAGCCCCGGGCTACTATGGAGAAACTATATATACCCAGACTTTTAATTCGATGCAGTAAGCTGACATAAGATAACATAATGTGTATATTTTTAGATTTTATATTTGTACAAGTTATAAAAATATATACGTATAAATATCTATGAATCTCTTTATACAACGTGTAATTTAAAAGGTATATACATACCAAGTGCACGGCTTCTTTGGATGATAATAAACGATATGGCAAGGGTTTTCTAATCCTATGTGTACATGTGTGGAGCATATTAGAAATTTCAATACATTGATACCAGAGACCGAATTTTTCAAATTAAGAAGAACGAAGAGAATTATCAATTTATTGGCAAGTGACGTGGAAAGTGATGACCTTCATAGTGCTGTGACACGTTTGTAATTACTGGTATTCAAGAAACATAATTATGAAAACAATAATTAGGGGTCAATTCTGTGAGTCACTTATTTTGAGCTGAAACTTTGCATAGAGACTCCATACCAGATGTTGTCTTCAGTTCTTTTGGATAGATATGGGGTTTCCGTTACACGTTGTATATTCTCACAAACTCATACACAGACATATGCACAAACAAACACACACATACACACACAGACACACAAACTCACATACACGCATTGACACAAACTTAAAAATCGTGTAAAGAATTCATGCAAATACATTTGTTATTCTAATTTAATATATTCTAGTTAAGGGAGTGCGGCTTCTCCTGGCACAGGAGTTTTCACACTTAAAAGGAGAAGTCAACCTCATTATTGTTAAGACACATTCTGTTATTAAATAAAACATTTTTTTTTTTCATTAGCTAATGTCACTTACTAAAATAATGATACCCTATGTAACCTAATAGTCATGGATTCAATCAATCGAATAATAAATGAGCGATTATTAATCGTTTGAAATATCAATAAATTATAAAATTTATATGATTATTATTTATTTTTAAGTAGTAACTAGAATAAATATAAATGAATCTATTTTTATTTAATATATTCATATCTAACCAGACATGATAAAAGTCACTCTTTTGCAAATTGTTTCATATTATGAATATTTTAATAAATAGCGCAGGATTACTATTATAAAGACTGCCCCCGCACTACTGCGACTTAAACCCAGTTGGAATGGACACGGGTACAGGGCCCATTGCAAAAAAATAAAAAATATTATCATGATCTATCTCTTCGTTTTATTTTTCACGCACCTTTATAATCGCCTTTTACTTTTCGTTATTTTCACACAATATTATTAAAAAATTGTTTACATAGTTATTCGATTATATTCCTGAATCCATTAATTTAGTTACTACTATTTTACCGACTATTTTTGTAGTCGTCATTATCTGACAACTCAGAAACTGTCAGTATACTGCATCCAGAGACTGCATCGAATTAAAAGTCCGGGTATAGAATCGAACCTGAGACTTATTGCTGTGAATCGCACTTGCGAACACGAGATCAACGACACTAAGGCGAGGGTTGTCATCATTTAAAATTAATTGAACCTACATGTTCACACTGCTGATTATAGTTTTTTTAATTGCGGTTTGTATCAAAATATTTATCAAGTGGCGCAGGGCCTCGCTCCCGCGGACTACATGACGAAAAAAATTCGTGGTGGACTTCATTTGCTTTTTCACTCAATGTTTTCGAAGATTAGCGCGCTTAAACAAACAAACAAACTTCTCTGATTTGTAATATTAATACAAATATAATAATTCAACTTATAAGTTGCCTTTTTTTCTTTGGTTTATATATATATATATATATATATATATATATATATATATATATATATAGTTTAGTTTACTTATATTTTTGATTTTATTTTTCCCTTGCGGTTCTGTTTACTGTTTACTTATTTTTCGAATCAAAATTGTCAACGATAACTGGAAGAGCAGAACTACCTATCACAAGCCAATTATGGCTTAAAAGAATTTTTCCTAACATGGGCATTGTATAATTCATAGTTTGATAAAATAAATTTTACTTTATAACGTTCCTACTGCTAGGGTTTATGTAGTTCTTTATTTAATGCATTTCATATTAAAACATATATCAATGAGTTGATTATTACGTAGGTAGTGAAATAAGTCATAAATGAAAGAAAATAAACACGCTTAGAAAAGATTTTAAAGCTAGACTTCAAGCTAAAAACCTTTCCATTAATATATCTTCCTTTCTGACAGCCATGTCTTACTTGATCGTAATAATTCAGTCTTATCCCCCACTACCCTTCTTGCTGTCTTATATTCTCAATCTTTTTCCTTTTAAGATAAGCAGATTTTTATTATAGACATGACAAAAGAAATGTGCATATTTTTTATTTGAAGTGCAATGTAAAGTCAAAAGTATTAAAGAATAGCCCTTTGTAAAATTATTTTGTCATCCATTTTATTTTATATAAGCTTGAAATTTTTAATAGTAGGTATACTGAAAAGTAACAGTGGATAAAACCATGGAAATAAAGTGAAAAAAAAAACACTACCTATATTTATTTTGTTCTAATATAACTTTTAGTATTGTTATGTCCACACTCAGTGTCCACGCTTGCTTTACTATTAAAATAGTTTATATTTATTTTTTCGGGGGCAAAATCGCCATAGGACCCACTGAGTTTTTATTTTGATAGAAAAGTTAAAAAAAAAATGGAACTAGATTTTTTTTGTTATATTTTTGCCCCACACTTGGGATTTCTCCTGTATCGTGCATTTCAAAGTCAAAAATATTTTATTTCACATAGGCCTACATGGGCACTTATAAAACGTCACAAGCTAGTGCACGTTTCGGAATTGGTCATTTCCTAAGAAGTACCGGCAAGTAACTCCACCTAATACAACTTTTAGATATAAGAGTATAATAGACAATATAAACTTGACACACGGCAACATTATATTTCAATATTTGAAAATGAATAAATAAAATTAAACAAAAGAAAACTGTCATATTGGATGGAAGCAAAACAAATAACATAAGACACTCAGCTGGTTAGCGCATAGCTCAACCACTGCACCACTAATACATCAGCGTATTACGTAGTAATAATGTGTCTCAATACAAAAATTTAAACAGCTATTAAGACCAGGCACTCTAAAATAATTTTCACGCAAGCTCCGCCCCATGCACCCCGTTGTATACTAAACGCTAATGCAGCAGTAATAAAGTTGAATATCGCCTGCGGTATTCACCATGTTCGGGTTCGAAACTAAATGTCATAAGTCTCAATTCTTATTTCGTTTATAACTAAAGTAATAATTGATCTAGAAAAAGAAATATCTTATATTTGGATAATAAACTATATTTTCTTATCGTCAATTCTAATTTTAGACATAAGAGCTGAGTAATCTTGATTAAATTTTGAATAATCTATAAAAAAGACATGATTTTCTATTAAAAAATGAATCGAGCAAAAATGTTCTCATTACGTAACTGGTCTTAGACATGTAAAGAAAAAGACCCAATAAATCATATACTAAAGTTCCATTTTGATTCAGAATATTAATGCAAAGTTACATACAATTTAGGGAGCCTCCTCTTAAGTACGTGTCTATCATAGGTGCTAAAAACAATACTTACTTGCAAGTCAACCTTCCAATCTGTCCCACATTAGAAGCTGACTTCATCAAACTAGGAGAGCTGTCCAACTCCGGCTTGAATTTCACTACAAGCATCACATTTTCTCTCGCTTCACTTCCAATACCATTGTTAACTACACACTGGAAGTTCCCCACGTCTTCTCTGGTAGCTTGCTTTATCACTAGCGTACTGGTTTGGTTTCGTGGTTCAAAGGTTACTTGGCTAGGATTAATTTTGTAACCCTTTCGCTCCCAGCGTATGTTGTCGGCTGTGAGGGGGTTACCTGAAATGAATATTTTAATTAATCGTCTTGTATGAAGTGGTTTTCTTACTGTCTGTACAGCCTAGAATATGAAAAATATGTGTCATAATTAGAGTAAGTAATGGATGTTCTGTATTTTACATGTATGTATGTATATTTGTATGTCTGTTTTATATATATATTTTTTTTTATTGTTGATAGGCGTGTATTTGACCACAATTTCACCTGATGTTAAGCGATGAGGTGGTCGAAGATGAAGCACGCTTACCTAGAAGTAACCTATTCACTCTTGACTTAAAGATTCCCAGGTTATAGATATAAGGAAACACAGATTCCGGCAGAGAATTCCACTCCTTAGCGCTGTACGCACAATGAAACTATTCCCAAAACGTGCTGTACGCACAATGAAACTATTCCCAAAACGTTTTATGTTTTGTTGTTTTATATTAAGCAAGTGTTCTTTGCAAGAAAATAGTGTATATAAAATAAATAAATAATGGGTCTCAATCCCTAGTTCCGAAGCAGAGGTTCCCAAAAATCATAAAGTACCATTAGGCACTGAATCTGTATAATGCTACTGTTAAATACTTTGTGATTTTATGATTTTTTTTCGTGAAATAAATGTTATTTATTTATTTATTCCGACACTAAAAAAACTATATTACGTCTATCATAATAATGTAGCCAATTATGTTTTCACAGCTGGGACATGGTTTCTTGAGACGGAATAGGACGCAATGCACCAAGCGCGCCCAGTGCGGGTTTATAGATGCCGCAAGTCTTCGGAATGTTTGGTCCTAAGTAGGCATGCGTCATTGACGGATTTTTTGTTAATGTAATTTAACTGTTAATCTTCCATGGTCAACAGGTTGAAAAAACTTAGTTTATTAACAGTTTTCGGAAATGTGCAAAGACGTTGAGCGCGTTGACGAAAATTAACAGTTAACATTTTCAACCTGTTTTCAGAAATGAATAATGTGTAAAGACGTTGAGCACGTTGACGAAAATTAATAGCTAATATTTAAAACTTGTTTCAGAAATGAATAATGTGCAAAGACGTTGAGCGCGTTGACGAAAATTAACAGTTAACATTTTCAACGTATTTCGGAAACGAATAATGTGTAAAGACGTTGAGCGCGTTGACGAAAATTAACAGCTAATACTTTCAACCTGTTTTGGACATGCTTAATGTGCAAAGACGTTGAATGCGTTGACGAAAATTAACAGCTAATATTTTCAATCTATTTTTTCATTGATGAATAACAGTTAACTCGTTGACGAATGAAAAGTCGTTAAAAAAACAGTTTATTGATGCAACGCCCATCTCTAGTCCAAAGACATGCCTGTTTCCACAACACGTTTTCCTTCACCGCCCTAAAGTAATATGATTGCCGGAGTTCAAACCCCCGACCTACTAATTCGTGAGTCGTGCCTATAACCACAGTGCTTACACGGCTCTTATCAAAATAAGTTTATCAATATTTATTATTGGTTTCGAAATAAATCATGTAATTGCAATCAGCAATACAATAAACTTACCGGTAGCTGTGCAAGTTAGTGAAGCGTCTTGATTAGGACTCGATACTTCTAGCTGGGACACTGATTTTATACTCGCCGGATCTGTAACAAATTTACCATTTAGTTTCACATCTAAACTAATATTATAAAACGGAAGTTTATTTGTTTGTTTGCACGCGCTAATCTTTAAAATTACTGGGTGGATTTGCATGAAACTTGGTATGGAAGAACCTTGAAGCTTGAGGAAAGTTATATGCAACCTATTTGTTAAGCGACTGCAAAAGAAGGAGATAGATAGATAGATATACTCTTTATTGTACACCATAAAAGAATTAAATGAGGACTTAAAAACTACAAAGGGTGTTACAATGGGCGGCCTTATCGCTAAAAGCGATCTTTTACAGACAACCTTTGGATGGATTTGACACAGCAGGAGAAAATAAATACGCGGGTAGTCCATGGTGTACTATTCACTTATATACAATACATAAGTAATAACCTACATACACAATACACACATAAAAAAAGCTGGGATATATAAAAAATAGTAACAAATTAAAGAGAGAGATAGAGATCTTTTACCATGTTTTTTAAAGAAGGAAAGGTTTGTGCTTGTCTTACTGACACGGGAAGAGTATTCCACAGTCGTACTGCTTGAGCTGCGAACGTCTTACCAAAGAAATTGTTGGAGTGACTCGGTACCTTTAGCCTCAAGTTTTCCGATGACCTCATAAATTTGGCATGTGTGTCATGGAGGAACTTAAAACGTTCTTTAAGATAAGAGGGGGTCTTAGGATTGAACAGAATACTGTAAAGCAGAGACAAGATGTGTAAGTTCCGGCGAAGACGTATAGGACGCCACTTGAGTTTCGTACGAAATTCGGATACGTGATCATATTTGCGCAAACCAAATATGAATCTTATGCAAAAATTTTGAAGTTTATCAAGTTTTGAAGTTGTTCAAGTTTATCAAGTTGTGCCTCTGTGAGATCAAGATAACTGACATCAGCGTAGTCTAGGATGGGTTATGTTTTTAACGTGAACGGAAAAGTCCACGGCAGCAGAGCCCCGCACAAATGCTATCCGTACTAATATTATAAATGCGAAAGTAAGTCTGTATGTCTGTCTGTCTGTCTGTTACGCTTAAACTGCAGAACCGATTTAGATGAAATTTGGCATGGGAATAGTTTAGGACCCTGGGAAGGATAGTATTTATACCGAAATTCCCACAGGATCGGGATTTACGCGGAAAAACCCTCCCACGGGAACGAAATCGCGGGCAAAAGTTAGTAATATTATAAGAGGCAAAACTTTGTTTGTAAATTTGTATGTTAATATTTTATCAAAGATGACATAAAAGCCTCTCTCATCTATACTAATATTATAAAGAGGAAACCTTTGTATTTTTGTATTTTTGTATGTTTGTATTGAATAGGCTCAAAAACTACTGGACCGATTTCAAAATTTCTTTTACCATTACTCAGAGGAATTCTTCCGAATCCGTATAGGCTATATTTTATCCCGGAAAATAGATAGGATTTTTCGTGGTAGTGAAAATTGTGGAGTAAGGCGTCGAAAAAACTGCCGTACGTTAACGATTCTCGCGAACGCTGCCTACATTTAATATAAAAATTGCACCCGTGCGAAGCCGGGGCGGGTCGCTAGTATTAAATAATGTGAAGAAATATTTGGTACTCATTTATTTATTCTTATGAGTAGGTATCAAATATCTCAATAAAATCTCCAATATGTATTATCTGTCCCAGTTACGAATCAATTCAATCCACAACAAAGATATGAACAAAATAATATCCAACCATTACGCCTTTAACAATATCAAAGAAAACGACGTTCATATAAACTGCTACAATAAAATCGACACAAAGAACTTAGTCCACAAGGTATATTAAATCAAGACAAACCCAGTTCTGCGCTCACAATTTAATAAACTACTTATATAAAACGTTCTACTTCTGCAAAGTATTCAATTTCTTGCAGAGGAAGACCGCTTAAATGAATTAACTATAGAAGAAAGATCCAATTAACCTGTGAAACCTTTCACGAAGAGATGAGAGTTCCAAAAATACCTACAATTTGTAACCCTTTTCAAGTCTCATCGGTAGGTACCTACATTACCGACAATAGTTAATCAACAATTCTGTTTGGAAGGCTATGATGTTTAATGCAGAGGGTATTATAAGGCTATCATTATGTTTTCGGGGAAGCAGAGGGCTTAGTTACGTCAAAGTTGTATTAAATGATCGATATAACGTTATTTTCTGTGTCGCAGCATATTTCGTACGAGGTTTTGGGTGCCTGTGTTATAATATTTTGGATATTTGATATAAGTCGGAGAGCATTAATTATTCTCTTTAGTGAAGTTCCCTGAAGTTTATTCTTACGGTTCCGTACCCAAAGCGTAAAAACGGGACCCTATTACTAAGGCTCCGCTGTCTGTCTGTCATCAGGCTGTATCTCATGAACCGTGATAGCTACATACTTGAAATTTTCACAGATGATGAATTTCTGTTGCCGCTGTAACAACAAATACTCAAAAAAGAATAAAAAAAATATTTTAGGGGTTCTTATACAACAAACGTGATATTTTTCCGTTTTTTTTAGATTATGGTATGGAACCCATTGTACGCAAGTCCGATTCGCACTTGGCCGGTTTTTGCATGTATTTATTTCTCCGCCTCTGTCATGCATTCTTGAAAGAATAGTCGTGGTTGGCGACAGTGCCTTTTGTCTGTAAAAAGCAGCGGTCTTCAGCGTCTCGGGAGCTTTCGGTTTTGAGGCCTAATGTTTTGCCGCTTTAATATATTAGACACTATTATTGACAGTTTACGAGCAGAAGTAAGTACCATTTTCCCAAGATATTAGACAGATAGATATACTCTTTTTTGTACAGCATAACAAAATTAAATGAGGACTTAAAAACCAAAGGGTGTTACAATGGGCGGTCTTATCGCTATAAGCGATCTTTTACAGACAACCTTTGAATGGATTAACACAGGAGAAAATAAATCGCGGGTAGTCCATGGTGTATTATTTTTATAAATAAAATACAACATTAGTAAACTACATATGTTGCACATATTATTTATTTAAAAGTGCTTACATATGTAGTTATATATTTACGGAGGAGGTTCTCAAGTCAACGCGTATTTTTTTTAATGTATGATCACCGATTACTCAAAGACCGATTTGGAAAATTCTTGTTTTGTTTGAAAGGGCACAGAGGTGGTCCTATTGTCAGCAAATCAGGATCTTATGATGGGATTCTGGAGAAATCGAGGAAACTCTTCAAATATTATAGGCACATCTATAGTCATTTGAGTGTTTTTTATAAAAACTTGTGATACAGTTACAAACTAATTAAAAATATCACTGAAAGGATTACTTACAATGAACAGACACGCTGATATTGGCCACTGCAGCTCCTTGAGAGTTCACAGCTTCGCAAGTATAGATGCCTGCATCGTGTCGAGTCAGCTTGGTCATGTTCAGCATACTGCCTTCTGATATTATTCTGTCATCTAAAGAGGAAAACAAAGAAGAAAATTATAAAAAGGATAAAGCATTATCTTAGTAGACAACTGCGATACGCCATCGTTACATGGTGGACATCCCACCCATACGCACAAAACGTTTTGGGAATACTTTCATTATGCGTACGGCTAAGGAGTGGAATTCCCTGCCGGAGTCTGTGTTTCCTGATCGCTATAACCTGAGGATCTTTAAGTCAAGAGTGAATAGGTAAGTCTAGGTAAGTGTGCTTCATCTTCGACCGCATCATCACTTACCATCAGGTGAGATCGTGGTCAAACGCGCGCCTATTATCAATAAAACTCCAGCCAAATATTATAAATGCGAAAGTGTGTTTATTAGTTGTTCTTTCAATTCAAAACGGAGCAATATATCGATGTGTTTTAGTTGAATGGCTGGGGAGTGACTTAGGTTATGAATTTCGTTGAAAAAATTCCTATGTCGGGAGCGGTTCCCACACTAACCAGCCGCTGCTGAGTATAGTCCTCGTCACGTAAGTTGGCAAGGTTTTGGCGTAGTGGGGGGTATCGTGCACTTAGTGGAAGAAAAAAGTGGTCACTTTACTGCTTGCCATTATTCTATGGTTATTGTCATCATTTATTTTTAATCATATCTGTTCAGAAGAATGTTATATACCGCGGCCTCGGAACGTAAGGGCAACTGAAGGATTAGGGTGGGTTTTTAGTCAGTAAAAGTCTGACACTCCCTTCCGCTCCATCCACGGCGCGGGAGTCATTTGGTGATTTTCCCACCCAGCAAAACAAGATACGAAATGTGTTAGAGAATTAACTATGAATTTATTTCACTTTACAGGAACTGTTTAATTACTTATTTCCCTCATTTTCACGCCCTTTATGCTCATTGTTAGGTAACCCAATAGCCCGCATGCATGTGTTAGACAAATAACCGTGTTTGTTCATTTCCTTCACGGTTTCAACATTTTATGTTCATTTAAATTGAGTTTTGTTTGCCACATTTCTCTTTCAGAGAAGTTCGTGGTTAGAAAATAACAGCAGCACGGGTGGATATAAAAGGTAAAGCAAAGCTTACATAGATAGATAGATAAAACGTTTATTGGTCAACAGAAGATACAACACACAAAATCACATTACCATATAAGAAAAATAAATTATTTAAAAAAACTAAAAAATCTGACTGCTCAACTGAAACGTAAGAAACATTTCATTTAAAAAAGTGACAAGCAGGCGGCACCCATCCCATTTTTTATTTAAATTATTTTATGTTTAATAGGGTCTATATCTATTTAATGATACCCCACTTGACATAGGTTGTCGATTTTATTTGTTTATTTATTAAAACTTTATGCAACACAAAATGTACAAAGGCGGACTTAATGCCATAGGTATTCTCTACCAGTCAACCATGGGTGGTGAAGAGATAACATGGCAGGTGCATAAAAAAAAACTAAGTAGATAATATTTTGCAAAGTAAAAGTTTTATTACAAGTGTATATATACATATACTTCTAACATATATTTTTTATTTTTGACAGTATGGCGTCTGGTTGTCGTTCTGTTGATTATTTTAATGTATCCAGTAACACTCACGTCATCAAGACAAATCCAACGACGAATCCTTCATCAAAATCCGTTCAGTGGTTTAATAGTTACGAGGGAACAAAGGAATGGGCATACATACATACGCGGTAAAAACATAACCCTCCACCTGGTTTCTCCGCAGTCGGGTAAAAACAGAACCAGCCTATTAAACCAAAACTATTATAAATGAAAAAAAGAAAACAAACTAAAAAATCTAATACGGAAAAATGTCGCGGGAAAAGATCGTTAAGCCGTTGGTCCAAGCTATCATTAAAACATTTTTGACAGGCGTTACGGGTAGTCAGAAGCCAGAAAATCTGACTCCAGTATTGCCATAGAATATCATGTCACGCAGCTACTGAGTTGTGGAGGTCAGAAAGGCAGTCACTAGAAACCCTGACACCAATCTTGCCATAGAGTAACATGTCACCCAGATCCTGAGTTGTGGAGGTCAGAGAGGCAGTCACTAGAAACTCTGACACCAATCTTGCCATAGAATATCATGTCACGCAGCTACTGAGTTGTGGATGTCAGAAAGGCAGTCACTAGAAACTCTGACACCAATCTTGCCATAGAGTATCATGTCACCCAGCTACTGAGTTGTGGAGGTCAGAGAGGCAGTCACTAGAAACTCTGACACCGATCTTGCCATAGAATATCATGTCACGCAGCTACTGAGTTGTGGAGGTCAGAAAGGCAGTCACTAGAAACTCTGGACACCAATCTTGCCATAGAGTATCATGTCACCCAGCTACTGAGTTGTGGAGGTCAGAGAGGCAGTCACTAGAAACTCTGACACCAATCTTGCCATAGAATATCATGTCACGCAGCTACTGAGTTGTGGAGGTCAGAAAGGCAGTCACTAGAAACGGTGACACCAATCTTGCCATAGAGTATCATGTCACCCAGCTACTGAGTTGTGGAGGTCAGAGAGGCAGTCACTAGAAACTCTGACACCAATCTTGCCATGGAGTATCATGTCACCCAGCTACTGAGTTGTGGAGGTCAGAAAGGCAGTCACTAGAATCTCTGACACCAATCTTGCCATGGAGTATCATGTCACCCAGCTACTGAGTTGTGGAGGTCAGAAAGGCAGTCACTAGAAACTCTGACACCAATCTTGCCATGGAGTATTGTGTTACTCAGCTAACTGGGTTGTGGTCAGAAAGGCAGTCACCAGAAACTGACACCAATCTTGCCATGGAGTATCGAGTTACTCAGCTAACTGGGTTGTGGAGGTCAAAAAGGCAGTCACCAGAAACTCTGACACCAATCTTGCCATGGAGTATCGAGTTACTTAGCTAACTGGGTTGTGGTCAGAAAGGCAGCCACCAGAAACTCTGACACCAATTTTGCCATGGAGTATCGAGTTACTCAGCTAACTGGGTTGTGGCCAGAAAGGCAGTCACCAGAAACTCTGACAACAATCTTGGCATGGAGTATTATGTCACTCAGCGACTGGGTTGTGGAGGTCAAATAGTCAGTTGTTGTAAAACACTTCTAGCTGCATTCCAGTCTAACCGACTGGAAACCGACCCAGATCATCCTATTCCATATTTGGAAATAAGTTAAACAGATAATGCCATAGGAATTGATGATGCCATGATAAAATTTATTTACATATACATTATATGAGAATTTTAGTTTTGTGTTTAAATTGCTTTTAGTTAGTTCTAACTAAAGGATGTATTTAAAACTATTGATACTAAAAAGTTAAATTAAACTACCACATTTAAATGGAAATATCGATAATTATTGAAAACAACTATTTATTTCATCGAAATACTTGTATGTAATAGTTATTTTAGAGGATTAATAACGTTAATCACAAAACAAACTTTCCTAGGCTATAAATGGGTTAATGATGTTTGACTAAAAGCTAAATACACAAAATGTTTAATTAAAAGCTAAATACACACGATTATTTGCTAACAGTAATTATGTTTATAGAAAACGGCTTTTAAAACAATCTATTTGCGTATTGGTACTTGATTTGTTATAGAATTATTTTAGTATAATGTTTTATTCATTATATGTATGTATAAGACAAATATACAAGTTGGTGGCTAAATAATAACAGCCGCAAGGATGAATCTTCAAGGTTAAGCAACTTTCCCGAGGTAGATATTTGGATGGGTGATCATCTTAACATATGAAATAAATAAAATAAAATTCATTAATTGCAGGTCCATGACACATATAAAATTATGAAATGAAACGAAATATTTATTTTGAAAATTGGTTGTAAAAAAACACTTTTACACGTCATTTTTTTGTGTTTTAAGTTAAGCTAGAGGAGGCCGGTGTTTCCTAACTGACTACTCTGAGAAGAAACACAGAAACAAACTCAGAGGTCAACGTCTCTTTTAAGGTCCATACAATTCGTATTTATCAATCCATATGAGAAGCATGAAGGTTCATGTCTGTGTTGTGTCTTTTGAGGAAAGGAGCACGCAGATTTGAGCGGAACTGTCCAGACAGTGCAAGCATTTGTCAGTTATCGTGTAGCTCAACTTAGAACTTAAAGAACTCAACGATCTGGCGATTTAATTAAAATAATAATGTTACTAAAGCTTACAACCATAAATTCCAAATGTCAAAATAACATAACTATACGAGTAAACAGAGTTAAAAGAAAAATACATAGGTGATTGAGTGAGAACAACTTATCCTGTTATAAAATGTCAAACTATCAAATTAAATGTCAATATAAAATAAAAAATTCAGAATGTCAAATTAATTGTAATTAACATTCCTCCGTGCCTTGGGGAGCACGATATTAATCCAGAAGCCAGAAATTCTGATCCCAGCTACTGGCTTGTGGAGGTCAGATGTTCAGTCACACGTCTACGTATACAGACTGAAAGAGACGAGTAGTTGGGAGAAGGCAAATATGCCTACATCCATTGACATATATATTACTTCGTAAGGACTGGGCGGATCGCATGTTATAATGACGCCTCGAACATGGTCCCAAAGTGGTCTAACCTTTATCGAAGTGAACTAGAACGCGATCGGCTATCTTCGGGAGGGGTCGTCAGTTTTACAAGCAAAAATGCCAAATTGTGTCGTGAAGGGTTGCGTGAACTACGACGTAAAGCACAATAAAAAAAGAATAACATTTCATATCACCGGTAAGTTAAAAATATGTCATTAAATCAACTTCTAACATTATTTAAAACAATTTTCTTTCTTGTTTGTCTCCACCTTTAGCATAGACAACGCGAAGCCGCGTAAAAGTGCGACATAACTTTGCAGCGGCGCGCGTTGCAGCCAATGAAATAAAAAGATTTAATAATATTACTATAAGATTAAATTATGTACAAAATTAATTTTTATTGTTTATTAAAAGCAAATTAAAATGTATTTTTATGTATAACAAATATAAAATTCAGAAACTAAAAGGTTTTGTTTTATTTCTTTGTACCTTGAAAAATACCACACCCCGCTCTTACAAGGCTACGTCTAGGAGCAGACCACGCCGATTGACATCTTAGTTATCATAGATGGCGCTAGTGTGTTTTGTAGGGCGACCGCGTCCGTCAAATGTACTGATGACCGTATCTTTACTATTTAAATCAATGCCTACACCTATATTTTTTATTGATTTCAAGTTCGCGTTTGACCACCATCTCACCTGATGATAAGTGATGATGTGATCAAAGATGGAGCACCCTTACCTTACTTAGAAGTAACCTATTCACTCTTGACTTAAAGACCCCTAGGTTATAGCTATCAAGACACAGACTCCGGCAGGGAATTTCACTCCTTAGCTGTTCGCACAATGAAAGTACCAGTTCCCAAATGTTATGCCTTCCTAATATTTATATATGTAGACATAATTATGAGAAATAATAGTCGTTTTAGAAACAAGTAGTTGTAAAACTTTAATATTAAGTTTTAATTAGACTTGTTATTTTAATATTTTTCTAAAAAACATAAGTTATTTTAATTAGGTACGTCCCCAAATTACATTTCTGTTTCAGAAGTTCGAATCTTTTTTTTAGAACAGAATTCTAATTAGTACTAAAATGTTTTAATGTTTTTAGTTTTAAGAATGATATCTAGTTTTTTTTTTTTTGACAAAAATGGCTGTGATTTCGCTTTGAAGTAAAAATTTTTTGCCTCTAAAAGAAACATCATATTCAAATAAACTTAGTAACTAACTAAAATTCGTATTTTCTTCAGCATAATATTTCAATTTGGTGTCAATTAGAAATGATAATTCCAAGCCCATTCCATAATCGGACTACAAGACGAACGGCGATGAGTCATCGTTACATGGTCGACATCCCACCCATATGGACAAAACGTTTTGGGAATACCTTCATTGTGCGTACGGCTAAGGAGTGGAATTCCCTGCAGGAGTCTGTGTTTCCTGATAGCTTTAATCTGGAGATCTTTAACTCAAGAGTGAATAATAAGTTACTTCTAGACAAGCATGATTCATATTCGACGACAACGTAAGCTTACCATAAAAACAAAAAATATACTAAAATTATAAATGCGTAAGTTTGTGAGGATGGATATAAAAGATGTTTGGATGTTTGTAACCCTTTCACGTAAAATCTACAGAACGGATCTGAATAAAATTAGAAGTAAACTGATAGTTGACATCCTGAAATAACACATGGGGGCATCGGGATTTACGCGGGTCAACGAAGTCACTCATAAATGTCGCTTAGCAAAACTTCTCAGTTAAACTTATACTTACTTCCAGTACTGTATGAAGACTGCGTGATAGGCAGCCCATCCTTGGTCCAGGTGTACGTGATGCTGCCAGGGTTCCCATCAGCTCGAAGTACAATGATGAGGGGCTCGTTCTCCACTCCGACAGTCGTGTAGGGAGTTGCCTCATCGAAAATTGGCGCATCTAAAAAATAATATAGGTTAGTCACTTGTAGATCTAAACTAATATCATAAAGAGGAAAGTTTAGATTTTCAGATTTTCAAAAACTTCTGGGCTGATTTCCAAATATCTTTTGCCAATATAATGCAACATTACATAGCATTTACTTAATTATACTACACTAAACAGATTTTTTAAAACTGCTAAACCCGGGTCTCTCTAACTAGGAGCCAAAAAAGGTCGCGCGTCTTCCGGGGAATCCTCGCGCATTCTCGAGAATTCCTCTAGCTACTGTCGTTTGTATATTATACAATTGACATAAAGTTCATTATGCTATGTACAATTTCGTTGCAAAAAGTCGCTTCCATTCCATTCCGCGGCGGTGTAAATTGAGCCTAAAGATCTCTCTGTATAGGTTGGTGAGCATCACGTCTTCAGAAATTTCAATCCTAAGACATCCTGGCTTGCAAGAATCTTCTTACGAGATAACGCAGCCCCGGACCACAATGCCAACTAAAGGATCAGGGTGGTTTTTTAGTCAGTAGAAGTCTGACACTCCCTTCCGGAGCGGAAGGAGAGCGAGAGGAGTCATTTGATGATTTTCCCACCGGAAAAAAGGAACATCCCGGTTTCTTCACGATGTTTTCCCTCACCATTATAAAAACCACCACCATTATACATATTATATTAGAATAATGTTTTTTTTATTTTTTTTTATTGTAATTTTTATTTCAATTAGTTATTTTTTGTAATTGTCATTTTCATTTATTCTTGCAATATTTGGTGTGTGTGTGTGTGCTTCTAATTATGTTAATGAACTCTCTGCCGGCTTCTGTGTTCCCTGCAACCTATGACCTTTCAACCTTTAAAGCAAGAGTGAATAGACATCTTCTGGGCTCACTCGTTCCATCATAGACCTCATCTATCGCTTACCATCAGGCGAGATTGAGATCAAGAGTGGGCTCATCCCGAATAAAAAATAAAAGTCTAAGTTACTGTGTGAAAAGTCTAAGTTACTCGAATTAAATGCATTTTATTTTTTATTTTATTATACTCACATAAAACTTTAAGCGGCAGTGCATCATGGACACTCCTCTGCAACGCCTCGTTCATAGCCTGGCAGGTATACACGGCACCGTTCAAATCCTTTGTGATGGAGAGTTTCAGTTCTATGGTGGACACCGTACCGCCGTGGAGGCCTTTCGTCTTCTTTTGTGGTAGACCTGGAAAGAACATGAGGTTTAATAAAATAAAAAATGAATTCCCTGCCGTGGTCTGTGTTTCCTCATCGCTATAACCTGGAAGTCTTTAAATCAAGAGTGAATAGGTTACTTCTAGGCAAGCGTGCTCCATCTTCGACCATATCATCGCTTACCATCAGGTGAGATGGTGGTCAAAAGTGAGCCTATTCTGAATAAAAAAAATACTCTGCTATTTATTTTGGATGGTAGATACTACCATGTAGTAACAAAATACATACATATATCGAACCCGTAGTGTGGTAAGCACACTGCGGGTTAGATATATGTATTTTTTTAAATTTTTATAAATAAATAAATATTGTAATGGGTGGGGTTCGAACTCGTGATCTCTCGATCACAAAGTTTACACGTTAGCCTTTAGTCTATTGACGCTTAATTTCATTACTGTCATAATAAGTCTCAGTGTTTAATTAGTGGTAAGTATTATGTATAACTAATCATGGTTTACTTGTAATAAATATTCTTTACAAAAGAAAGAAAAACCTATTTTTGAAGCATCTGGTGATTTATTTACTCTTTGTACCTACTGCATGTACAGACGCCAGCACATCAAGCTACAACAATCTGTCAAATTTCTTTAATGGATTTTCAACTTTATTTTAAAAGAAATTAAGTTCAAGGTTGACTGGGAAAATTTTACAGTTTCGGGTAGCTTCATGTGCTGGCGTCTGTACAAAGGATAAATTACTCGCTTAGCGTTTCATGTAAATGGTGTGGCAGAAATACAAACAAAATATTTTTTGCAATGACAAACGTATCCTGACAATGACTAGTCTTTGGTCAAAGGCATTGCCATACAACGGGGCAATGCCGCCAGTCTCTTGGGTTCATAACCAGCCGATAGATATTTTACTTTGTATAAAAAATACATGATATAAAATAATGCTACTTTTATGAATTTGTTTTAAACATTGCCCTCTCTTGCAGGAAGGGTTTAAAAGGTTACAAAAATCTGTCAGATCAGGCAGTGTAACTATATATGAAGTGAAATGAAATATTTATTTTGTAAAGTGGTTATAAATAACACTTTTATACGTCATGTTTTTTGCGTGTTTAGTTTAGCTAGATGAGGCCGGTATTTCCTAACTGACTACTCTGAGAAGAAACACAGAAACAAACTCAGAGGTCAGTCTCTTTTAAAGTCCAGGCAATTTGTATTTATATATAAGAAGCATATATGTAACTAAAGTTATTACCACTAGAAAGTGTCAAACCATTCCAGTAACTTTTCTAGTTACACATTGAGGACTTTGCAGCCTGAACTAGCCATGTAGCACAATCGATTTGCCTCGCACGGCTAAATCACGAATGTGTATAGACAAGGGATTTACATGCAAAACAGTGCCCACATAGCTCTCTATAGCTTTGTTAAATTGTCAATGAAGTGAGCTCAAGTTAGCAAAGGGGACTATTGTCAAAGATATGTCCACTTTATTCGGGTGTGATTTAAGAATCACACCCGAATAAAGTGCACTAAACAAATAATAACGTGCTAAGGCACGTTATTATTTGTTTAAGCGAAAGTGAACAGGCATCGTCTAGGGTCAATCGTTTTGTGGAGTGTTTTAAGAATAAGAATATATAATAAACTAGCAGATGCTCGCGACTTCGTTCGGGAGCGAAGTTTTTCCCGCGTAAATCCCGATCCCGTGGGAATTTCGCAAAATCCCGTCTTAGCGAGCGTCTACGTATTAAAAGGAACCCCCATGCAAAATTTGAGAGCCCTACTACTTGTAGTTTCTGAGATTTCGTAATTAATCAGTGAGTGGTATTTTGCTTTTATACAACGTGTAACGGAAACCCCATATCTATCCAAAAGGGCTGAAGACAACATCCGGTATGGAGTCTCTATGCACAGTTTCAGCTTAAAATAAGTGACTCAAAGAATTGATACCAAATTATCGGTTTCATATGTTTCTTGAATACCAATCATAACAAACGTGTCACAGCACTACGAGAGTCAATAACTTTCCACGTCACTTGCCATATCGTTTGTTATCATCCAAAGAAGCCATGCACTTGGTATGTATATACCCCTTAAATTACACGTTGTATATATAGGCCCAGAGTTACAGTAATTTTCTTAACATAAACAATTAACATTACGAGTACCTATTGTATTGTCTCAAACAAAACTATGTCAACGGCCTCCAAAGTAGTCGGCACCTGTATTTTGAAGACCAGATTGTTACATTGACCGTCAGTCTATCTGACCTCTAAAATCCAGTAACTAGTTATTGGGTAGTATACAGTCTTGTCATTCAATACTGGTGCCAGATTTTCTGACAGCTCGTAACAAATGTTAAGGTTGTACAAATGGCAGCCGAAAGCAAAGGCTTGGCAAGCTTTCCAAGTCACGGAAGAATCTCGGCATGTTATGACGGTTAGCCTTCCACAGACTGACCAATTCAACCATTACTTAATCTTAAAGAGCTCCTCTTAATGTTACAGATTTTTATACAGGGTGGCAGCGACATTGACGTGCAACCGCTTACCATGGATTCAGTACATGATTCTGAAACCCCCTGCGTTGAAATTCTCGTCGGCTTTTTATTAATTTAATAAAATTAAGAAAAATCCTACGCAAAAAAAAACCCAGTAAATTCACTTGTTTCACTTAAAACAGTAATGTAAATAAAACTTGGAAGGGCTACCTGATCAGCTGTGTTGACTCTCTAGCAAAACAGCTGAACAGGTAGCGCTTTCGAGTTTTATTTACATTGCTGTTTTAAGTGAAACAAGTGAATTTTATTTTTCAATTAAATTCTCATTGGGTTAGATAGCAACAATGATTTTATACAGTTTTCAGTAAAAAAATGCTGAAAAAACCTGGGTCCAGAATCCCTGGTAAGCGTTTGTGCGTCGATATCCCTGCCACCCTGTATACTACTCACCATACTTTAATACTTCAGGAAAATATCTAGTGTAAAAACGCCAAAGTAACGCCTGATTTCATTCTGTATACTACTCACCTTGTACAGGAATTCCATCTCTCCACCAGGATAATGTAGCAGGAGGGTTACTGCTGGCAGCGTCGCAGAATAGCGTGGCTTCGATTCCTACTTTGAGTTCCTCTGGTTCCACTCGGACTTTCACCGCTTCAGGTGCGACTGGTGAACAAAAATGATTTTAAATACTTCGATCCTGTCCTTCGAAATTGGTTGTTTCTAATGGAGAAAAACCAGTAAAACAATCCACGGTCACTCTTTAAAAATAAATATTTTCACCAATTTTTGCATAATGCATCAATGATTAACAATTATAGGTACTAAATAAATAACACTAATACAAATATAGTAAATGCGAATGTTTGTGAGGATGTTTATAACTCGTTCACGCAAAAACTACTGAATGGATTTTAATGAAACATTACAATCAACTCGTACATCATAAAAAGCATTTGTATTTAGTAATCATAAGCAAAGCAATCCAACCAACCTATCCTAGGTTGCAAATTTTTTAAGTATCTCTATCACTTTCTTGCAAAAAGAAAAGGATTTTTTCATTTTATTTACATCAGAATATAACATTCTTATTATTCGGCTACTTTTTATTCTGGAAAAATGTTAAAAAATGTACTAGCGAACAAACTCGCGGAACAAAATAGCTTGTTTTACATAATAATTAAAGGTTAGGCTCTAACTTACATTTGATTTTCAAGAACCTAAGCACAAAATAAACTTAGTTTTGCTCCGACATATATATATGAAAATTCATCATATGTATTACAAAGTTTACGTACTACTAAAGTAGTCGAAAACTTCCAACAACTAGGTAGGTACGTAGTTTGCAAAATTTCCTCTACTTATAATAATATTTTAGTCAAAGTCAGCTTTTCCCCAATTTGTAGGAGCACAAAATCAGCTGTAATCTTAAGTCAGTCCTAAGTAAACAAGTTACGAATATTCTGGAATAGTAAAGAGCTAAGACAATATGTTTTGTGATATCCCTTACTGTGGGCTCTTGTTATTTCATCTTCTATACGATTTCGAATAGATAATTAATTAACCTGTACGTTGTGTTTGCCAGTCTCATGTCAAGTAATCAGATTGGATTTAGTTTTTTGTTCAATGGTTTAAAACTGGGACTATTGGATGGGACATCAGATTTAAACGCTTACTACTGATTTGATTTATGAACGCAATAGAGATAACGATTTGGTTGGTCTCCTTATTCTTTTTTTTACCCAACAGCGCAACTCAAAGAATGGTAATGTGTTTACCAGTCTATGTATATACATAAACTAGTATTTGCGTGTTGCGCGAGGTGCAAGCACCTCGCGTGCTTGTGGTGGTGGATTGTTCACTTTTAAAACCCCTAAATGTAGTAAAATGGGGGTGTGATGGAAGGGGGGGGGGGGGTTTGCACAATTATTTTGACTAAAGCATTGCCCCTCTAAATGAATCTAAAAAAAAATGTTCCAAGTCTCTTAATTTCCGAGGTCCGCCTAAAGGGGGTGAGAAGGGGGGCATGGGGAGCGACTTTGAAAAATGGTTTTTACTTTACCGAGCCTCCTCTATACGAAACCGTAAAAAAAAATACGGGTCTCGTAGTTTCCGAGATACGATAGGGAGGGGGGAGAAGGGGGGTGAAAAGGGGAGGTTTGGCACTTTTCCCGTAGGTTTGAGAGTTACTTGTTTACGAATCTGTCAAAATATACCCACCTCCCCATGCACCATCTGGGAGAACAATTATGTCAATGAGTGAGTGAGTGAGTGAGTGAGTCAGTGAGTCAGTCAGTGGTAATTTAGCTTTATATAATAGAATGCATGTATTTATGTATCTTTGTGGCGTTGTCGAGGCCATACACGTGGGCCATTACGTCAATCGATCCGTCTTAACATTGCGAGTCTCACTGAAGACATAGCGTTTATCAAAATTCACTACAATGACTTCTGGGTGTTAGTCAACGCATAAGTAGACTGCAAGAATTTTGCGCAAGTCAAGATAAAGTTCGTAAGAGAAGTAAGAGGTTAAATAAGATTTTACCTTTTAGTGTAGTTAGTGTTTTAGCCCTTTCGGTATAGACATGCTCAGCGAATTTTTATGTGTTATTTTTTATGTTTGTAGTTTTCTATTGTATGTTCTCCGAATACATGTCTTTTTTTATATTTCAATTTAACTTCAGTGGAAGAAAACAAATTAATACACCACCCATACGCGATAAACGTTTTGGGAATACTTTAATTGTGCGTACCGCTAAGGAGTGGAATTCGCTGCCGGAGTCTGTATTTCCTGATCGCTATAACCTAGGTATCTTTAAGTTGAGAGTGAATAGGTTACTTCTAGATAAGCGTGCTTCATCTTCGACCACATCGTCGCGCGTCGGTTACCATCAGGTGAGATGGTGGTCAAACGCGAATCTATTTGAAGTAAAAAAAATATAAGCAATACTTACAATAAACATTAAGTGTGACGGTTTCAAACAGCGGAATTTCAGTAGCACTGTTAGTAGCCTCACATCGGTACTGAGCTTGATTGTCAGTGACATTCGTAAGGATCGAGATCTCTGCTGAAACTGAACGCTCTGTCGTCTTCGTCACTGAATGAATCTGAAACAGAAAGAAAAACATCAGTATTTTATGATACCGGGTATACGTACATTTCGGGGAGTGTGCGATGGAATTACACAATCTAATTCCGTCAAGCCCGTTCCATCATCGGACTACAAGACGAACGGCGATGCACCATCGTTACATAGTGGACATCCCACCCATACGCACAAAACGTTGTGGGAATACCTTCTTTGAGCGTACGGCTAAGGAGTGGAATTCCCTGCCGGAGTCTGTGTTTCCCGATAGCTATAACCTAGGGGTTTTTAAGTCAAGAGTGAATAGGTTACTTTTAAGTAAGCGTGCTCCATCTTCGACCACATCATCACTTACCATCAGGTGAGATGGTGGTCAAACGCAAAAATACACTTCTGGACACATCTATTGGCCCACCTTGTATTTTCAGTTTCGTTTGGTCCTAGCTAAAATTTTATATTAGGTTGAGCAAAAAGTTTTTATGCAGTTTTGAACCTGGCACATTCACAATTTCATTCAATAGTCTTTTTTTGAATTTCGAACACAGAATTTAAAGAAACAAAAGACAATTTGGAGCCTGTTTGTTGATATCAAACAATCGAATACTAAGAAAACTTGGTTTTATTGGTTTACTTGGATTTAATTCTTGAAAAAGTGATTGATATCTTTGCTTTTGCAACAAACATTACTTATTCTTAACATTAAGGTGAGGTTCTATCAATAATCTATGGATACTTCACCTGAAGTCGCCGCCCAAGCTGTGGCACTTATTCAGGCCGGACACAGCCAAAGAAACGTGAGTGCTCAACTTAATTTAAGTCGATCTGCGGTCCGAAATGTTTATCGGAGGTACCTAGAGACTGGCGGCTTTGTTCGTCGCCAAGGAAGGCCACGATCTCGGGTCACAACTGAAAGGCAGGATCGATTCATCGTGACGACCAGCTTGAGAAATCGTCACCTTACCTCCATTGAGATACAAAACCAACTTCGCGACTTCCACGGAGTATCTGTGAGCGCTCGAACTGTTCGGAGAAGGTTAAAAGAACGCGATATGGTACCACACAAGCCAGCTAATGGGCCCAAACTAAAGCGAGCCCACCGAACAGCGCGCCTTCATTTCGCACGCAGTCATTTAAATTGGACACAGCAAGATTGGAGCCGTGTACTCTTTTCTGATGAGTCTAAAATTGTGTTACATGGCAATGATGGAAGGAAGAAGGTCTACCGGCGTAAGGGAGAGCGTTTCGCACAATGCTGCTTTGAAGAGAGGGTTGCTTATGGCGGTGGCTCATGGACTGTCTGGGGCGGTATATCCGCGAGCGGCAAAACTCAACTTGAGGTTGTTACAGGACCACGGCTGCCAACATTAAATGCTGAAAGATACATTCGTGAGTGCTTAGAACCTCACGTGATACCATACGCGGACTATGTGGGCCCAAATTTCCTTTTTATGCATGATAATGCAAGAGCCCATGCGGCCGGCATCGTCAGGGAATATCTTCGGGATGTGAACATCACAGTTATGGACTGGCCAGCCAGAAGCCCAGACATGAACCCCATTGAGCACATGTGGGACGAGCTAAAAAGGCGTGTTAGGGCTCGTCAGCCAGTTGCCCAGACGATGCAGGAGTTGAAAACTGCCATAGAAGAGGAATGGGAGATGATCCCTCAAAATTTCATAGAGCGGTTGATAAACTCTATGCCTAATCGTATGAGAGCTGTGGTAGATGCCCATGGAGGCAACACGCGTTATTAAATTAAACCTTTATTTGATAAAACATGTTTTTTATTCAAAAATTAATTGCCTTTAACAAGGCGCATATCCGACTTGTTAGGCGTAGGTCCATGTCGTATGGTATTCTGAATTCAAATTTAAAACTATACGATCGAAAAAGATGGTAAAATGTATCAGGTTTAAAACTGCATCAACAGTTTTTGTTCAATCTAGCAATCATATTTCGGTAGGGGCCATCGAAACCTAAACTCTAAGGTGGGCCAATAGATGTGTCCAGAAGTGTATTATCAATAAAAAAAAAAAAAGTTTCGGGGCCGCGGTATCTTGTAAGAACATTCCAGGAAATATGCTAATGTCTGGAGTGGGTTCACGGTAATAGTCTAATGGGTGAGTTCAAACTCGCGATCTGTCAATGAAAATTCCGAAACCTCAGCCATTAGACCATTGACGCCTTGTTGTACATCCTTGTGAGTCGTTACGCTTAGTCAGAAGCCAGAAAATTTGATGCTAGTCTTGCCAAGGGGTAGGTATCGTGTTACCCAATTACTGAGTTTTGGGGCTCAAAAAGGCAATCACTACATGTAAAACACCAGACCATGACCTGATTCCTCCATCTCCCTTTCACTACCGCTCTACCAGACGCACGGCTGGGTACCACCCACACTTGGTTGATATACCGTCTTGTCGTACCAAGCGCTTCTCCTCCACATCGTACAGCCAAGCTGTGGAATTCTCTGCCGGCTTCTGTGTTCCCTGCCACTTATGACCTTTCAGCCTTTAACGCACGAGTAAATAGGCATCTTCTGGGTTCGCTCGTCTCATCGTAGACCTCATCTATCGCTTAGCATCAGGCGAGATTGAGGTCAAGAGTTGGCCCGTCAGTAATAAAAAAAAACCAGTCCTCAGATGCATACGGTAAGACTGATAGCCAAAGCTTCAAACTACTTCAAAAACAAATTTCATCCCAATCCACCCAGTGCTTTCGAAGATTAGCTCAAACAAACAAACAAACTTTTACAGTTCATAATATTAGTAGATTCGCAAAATAAACATCATTATACTGTTGAATAGAACTTGTCTTCAATATAACATTAAAGGGATACGAAGAAAGTTGCTCGGTTTTCTTTAAAGCTTTGGCGACAGAGGTCGACAGCGGCACCACGTGTTGTTGATAGATTTTCCGGGTCCAACTGTCTGTATATAAGAGTTTATTTATATGTTTGTAAAAACACCCAGGTTCTGTATAAGTAAAGAAAACATTAATCTTTACATCTTACTTTGTGATAAGTTTACATTTCGGGGAGTGTGTGATGGAATTGCACAGTCTAATTACACCAAGACCGTTCCATCATCGGACTACAAGACAAACGGCGATACGCCATCGGTACATGGTGGACATCCCACCCATACGCACGAAACGTTTCGGGAATACCTTCATTGTGCGTACAGCTAAGGAGTGGAATTCCCTGCCGGAGTCTGTGTTTCCTGATAACTATGACCTGGGGATCTTTAATTCGAGAGTGAAAAGGTGAAAAGCGTACTTTATTTTCGACCAAATCATTGGTTATCGTCATGTGAGATGGTGGTCTAACTCGAGCCTATTATCAGTTAAAAAGTAAGTAAGCAATTTGGTTTTTGGTAAGTGGTCACCGTTGCCTGTAATCATAATGCATTGCATACATATTGTAGAAATACAAAGTTATATTTGCGGTTTTAGAACATGTGCTATATCCCAAAAACGGTTGAGATGATCTCGTTCAAACTAATATTTTCGTTGAAAGTTTTCTTTAAGATCTATTGCGTAGATTTTTTATTCCAATTTTTCTCTCTATTGTTATAGAAGTCAGAGGGGGAGGGCACATTTTACTACTTTGGAAGTGTATATCTTTTAAACCTCAATTTTTAAAATGAGGTTTTAGAAACCTCAATGTTATTTTTGAAGACCTTTCTAATATACACCACACGCGTATAGGTTTGATGAAAAAAAATATTTTTAGTTTGCGTTTCACGTATGGGGGGAAGGGGCTCCCATTAATTTTAGTTTGTATAAAAATCGGAAAGCTGTTAACAGAATACATCTACCTACCAAGTTTGACATGTGTAGTCCAAACACTTTCGGAATAAAATGGCTGTGATACAAGGCCAGACAGATAGATATGACGAATCTATAAGGGTTCCGTTTATTGCCATTCGGCTACGGAACCTTAAAAATGAACCATAATGCATATCTTATATAGGACTTAAATAGGGCTATTCACAATTTAGATGAATCGATGTTCTAGATATTCCAACAAAAGAGATAGTTACAATTGATACAATTCATTTGAATATTGATATCGAAACGTTCCGCTCCGTTAAACTATTCTTAATAGTGAAACAATGAGAACTTCCGAAACGGCCTGATATGAAAACGAAATTGTATTTAGGTCCAAAAATTTTTATATTACGAATGGTAATGGCACGATAGAAATATTGAGTAGTATTTTATGTTATTTCCAAAACAATAAAATACTAGGAGTGGAATTTTGAAGCGTTAATAGCCTGATGGCTATGAAGTCGGCCTTGTGATCGAGAGATCACAAGTTCGAATCCCACCCATTACAATATTGCCGTAAAACCCAAGCATATTTAACTTAAGAGGGGTTAAAAAAGATTGCTAGTAATGCGAATTCAACCCACATTACAAGTTCTCTTTAAAAAAAAAACCATACCAGAGCCTATGTTACCTGATAGCTAAAACCTAGTAGTATATAAGTCAAGAGTGAATACGTTACTTCTAGGTAAGAGTGCTTCATCTTCAATCTCATCATCGCTTACCATCAGGTGAGGCGGTGGTCAAACGCTAGCGTATTATTAGTAAAAAAAAAACAGTACCATCTTTAAGGGTACTAATATTGGATTGTTGAGGACTCTACCGACACTGTAACCAGTAGCCAGTTAGATGATTCAGACCCTCACCTTTAGAAGAAACTCAGAAGCCATCGAGAATGTCAGCACATGAAGCTACCCGAAACAGTAAAATTTTCCCAATCAACCTTGAACCTAATATATTTAACAATAAAGTTGAAATTGTATTAAAAAAAAATTGACAGATTGTTGTAGCTTGATGTGCCAGCACCAGCACATCAAGCTACAACAATCTGTCAATTTGAAAAAAATTTCAAAAATGAATTGCTGTTCGTTAGTCTCGCTAAAACTCGAGAACGGCTGAACGGATTTATCTTATCTTGGTTTTGAAATGTTCGTGGAGGTCTTTTTTTTTTTAACGTGGTAAAATTATCAGATGAGTCCTCCCACCCCGGGCAGGGCCGGAGGGACTGTCAGACTTGTACTGACTAAAATCCACGGTATTCCTTCAATAGCCCTTTACGTACTGGGGTCACGGTAATGGGATAAGTCCCACGACCCCGGCAGGCTTCGGCCCTCTACAGGGGGGGCCTCGTCATGTTGCTGACGCTCTTTGAGGCGCGCGTGGAACACAACGCGCCGTCGACCCGGGCATAGTCCATGGTAGGGGTAGGGTAGGGTAGGGGTAGGGGTAGGGTAAGGGTAGGGTAGGGGTAGGGTAGGGGTAGGATAGGGGTAGGGTAGGGGTAGTAGTATCGATTGGGTAGGGGTAGGATACCACGCGAACGAAGTCGTGGCGGGTCAGCTAGTAATAACATAAAATCATCGTCTGTTTAGACTTTCCCCAACTATGTTGGAGACAGCTTCCAGTCTAACCAGATGCAGAGTACTAGTGTTTTACATGGAGCGACTGCCTATCTGACCTCCACAACCCAGTAACTGGGTAAGACTGGGCAGACTCTTGTCAGATTTTCTACTTTTTCTACCAGTAACGACTGTCAAAGATGTACAAATGCCCACCAGGAATAACAGCTCACCGTACTTTCCGAGGCACGGATGAATCTTGATATTAAAATGGTTACACATCCACGGTTTGACCTAGACACGTGTTGCTAAACCTAGAAGATCGACCCGTGCTGTTATTATTTAGCCATGAGTCATGTGAGAAGAAAATAGTACACTGTTCATCGAGGGGAGAAAGTGACCGATTACCAACGAGGGTGTAGTTTGAGTTTTAATACACACTAGTTGGGTATCGCACTCTCTCCCTCTTTTTTTTTATGTATGTTGCCTCATAACTCGGAGATGGCTGGACCGAAATGAAAATTTCTTTTTTTGTTTGAAAGGGTATACTTTCTAGTTGGCCCCATTGTCGTCACGTTTGGATCTGATGATGGAATTATGGAGAAATCGAGGGAACTCTTCAAATATTATAGGCACACCTATAGCGTTTTGGGTATTTCTTATAGTAACTTTTGCAGTTGCTCTCGATAAGCATCATTTGAGGAAGTAGAACTGATGATGAAGACCCCAGGTGGCCACCGAAACTACTCAATAATAAGTATTTCGTGGATTGCGATTAGATTACTTGAATATGGATGTTAAGCACTTTATTCTCGTCATGGTGATGTACCAGGAGAACTCCTCAAAAATTAACGGCTCTGCACCGGGAAAAGCAATATTTTGTAAAAGGTGATAAGTAGTTGACATTTTGGCTTTGGTAACTAGAGAAATAACAAACCGACCGACTAAAAAGCGTGAAAAAATAAACTTTTTACCAAAAAATAGAACCGACTTCCATATCAAAACACTACAAAGCCAAAAATAACTTTAATTTTGGAAGGCGGTGTCAAAAAAAAGAAAATACAAAACAAATGACACCGACTACCGAAATTAAAGTTATTTTTGGCTTTGTAGTGTCTTGATATGGAAGTCGGTTCTATTTTTTGATAAAAAGTTTTTTAAAGCATTAAATACAATAAGCAGTGTTTTTGTTAATGATTTATACTTTTCTAATGTAATTTTAATAGCTTTTTGTACATTAATATATTATATTTATTGAAACCGAGTTAAAAATAGGACCTATGCCCATAGACAGTAAGTACCTCATTTAATTTTCTCGGCAAATTGTTATTCTTATTATGTTCGAATGCTGAAAGTTGATGTGAAATCCTGAATTTGTTCAGCAGCGTGTTGGAGTAATTTTAAATTAATGTTGAGCAATACTATGTGGCCAGTATCATTTTTTCTTGGTGATAAAAACTTTTTGTCTTTTGGCATTATAAGTTCTTTTAAGTTAGCTACTGAATTGGTCTAAATTAAAAAAAAAAAAACAGGAAAAAAATAGGAACAATGGATTTTCAGACACTTTTCCCTCCCTCTCCAGTATCTCTAGCACGTTAGTAATGAATTCTCATACACTTCTGCGACCCGCACATTTGTACTACAGTAATGACGTCCTTTCTGTCAAACATTTTAAAAAGTAATAAGGCACTTTCCGAGCAGGTATAGTATAAAAGAAATTACCTTTTTATCATTCTTGAACCACGTTAGTGTAGCCAAAGGGTTGCCTCCTGAAGAGATACACGAAAGTCTCTGCACGGTTCCAGCTGAGAGGGTGGTCCCGGGTACATAGCCAGTGATCATGGGGGCTGTTGGGGGATCTGAAACAAGAAATACAGAATGTAAGTCACTGAGGTCACCCATCATTTTCTAAGCTGCAGTGATCTGTTTGAACATCATTATCTTCTCGCTTCGTTAAACAACATATTATCTACGTTTTGTTTTCTGTATCTTGAATCGAAATTACAGTAAAAGATTTAATAAAACATCTAGCAAAACATTTTAATAAACTTTTGTGAAGACGCTATCCACGGAGTCCAACTTAATTATTAAATAGGTGTGTTTAAATATTGCTGTACAATAAAGTATATTTTATCTACCTACCCAAACTTCGGCTACATATTATATTTTTTATTTATGTACAAATAAGTTTTAAGCTTCATCTTCATCGCATCTTCGCTTCAGCATACACCTCTTCAGTTGCTCTCTAAAGGACGAGCCTGTTATAGGTCCCAAAAAGCACTCTGACCGCCACGATCTTTTTAGACCAGCGTGCCTAGTTTTCAACCGACGACCAAAAGAGGAGGTTATCAATTCGACGCGTATATTTTTTTTTTCTCTTTTTTTTTTTTTTTTATGAACCGATTTGGAAAATTCTTTTTTTGTTTGAAAGGGTATACTTCGAAATTGGTACCATTTATCACCAAGTCAGGATCTGATGATGGGATCCTGGAGAAATCGAGGGAACTCTTCAAATATTATAGGCACACCTATGGCGTTTTGGGTATTTCTTATAGTAACTTGTGCAGTTGCTCTCAAAAAATACCATTTGGAGAAGTGGAACTGATGATGAAGACCACAGATGGCCGCCGAACCTAGTCAATAATAAGTATTTCGTGGATTGCGATTCAAATACTTGAATATGGATGTTAAGCACTTTATGTTCGTCACAATGCATATGGTGATGTAGAGCTGATGGTAAAGTACCAGGAGAACTCCTCAACAATTAATGGCCCAGCATTGGGAAAAGCAATATTTTGTAAAAGGTTATAAGTAGTTGACATTTAGGCTCTTTTAACTAGGTAAATTAAAAATCGACCAACAAAAAAGAGTGAAATAAAAACTTTTTACCAAAAAATTAAACCGACTCCCAAAAACACTGCAAAGTGAAAAATAACTTTAATTTCGGAAGTCGGTGCCAAAAACGAAAATACAAAACTAAAGACACCGACTACCGAAATTAAAGTTATTTTTCACTTTGCAGTGTTTTTGGGAGTCGGTTTAATTTTTTGGTAAAAAGTTTTTAGAATAAATAATACTGATTTTCCTCAGAAAAATTACTTATACAATGTGTAACGGAAACCCCATATCTATCCAAAAGGGCTGAAGCCAACATCTGGTATGGAGTCTCTATGCACAGTTTCAGCACAAAATAACTGACTCAAAGAATTGATTCCAAATTATTGGTTTCATATATTTCTTGAATACCAATCATAACAAATGTGTCACAGCAATACGAGGGTCAATAACTTTCCACGTCACTTGCCATTAACACGATAATTATTTTCGTTCTTCTTAATTTGAAAAATTCGGTCTCTGGTATCAGTGTATTGGAATTTGTAATAAGTTCTATACATGTAGACTTAGGATTACAAAACCCTTGCCATATCGTTTGTTATCATCCAAAGTAGCCATGCACTTGGTATGTATATACCCTTTAAATTACACGTTGTATATAAAAATAGGCTAAATCAAAAATAACATATTTATTTTAAGTGTAAGCCTCACCCCACAAAAACAGGCCAATTATGTTAATTAGCAGGATTAGCTTAAAATAATTATAACAACGTATTTATACGGAGTTATTACAAAGCTTATAAGAATTTATCTGAAAACCAAATACCTAAATATTTTCCACATGTCGCCGAAATATAAAACGAGTCATAATTAAATCCCTATTTTACCCTACTAAACCACAAATTACCCTCTGTATCAAATTACGAAAATTAAAGACCCCAAACTTACCGCTTGAGTAGTCACCCATCAAAACACAGACCTCATTCGTTTAACTTAACCCTTAGATCGAAAACACAATTAAAGGAGGATCTCTTTTATTACACTGTCACGCCTTCGCCTTAATTATGTAGTTAATAATCATTAATTATCAGTACGTAATGACAGACTAGGAGAAAAGACCGCGACGGAGGTGTGTACTGGCGATTTTGCGATTGAGTCGTACGACCTTTTTACTTTAATTAGCTGTTTATTTAAATGGTTATTTTTTATAAAAAGACAGTGTTTTATACAAAAGATTTTTTAATTGATGAGAGGCTTACGTTTGACCACCATCTCACCTGATGGTAAGCGATGATGTGGTCGAAGATGGAGCACGCTTGCCTAGAAGTAACCTATCAGGAAATACAGACTCCAGCAGAGAATTCCAATCGCTCGCTACGTACAATTAAAGTATTCCCAAAACGTTTTGTAGCGTACTTTAAAGCGATGACAGTACTTTTTCTTTGCAAAAAGCTAAAGTACAGACGGCAGCAAAAAATAAGTTCCAAGCTTCTGGCTTTAAAAATGACGTAATTTCCATAGAAACTTTCATCCCCTATTTCAACCCCTTACAGCCCTTTTTCGCATGAAAAAGCAGCCTATGTCCTTTCTCAGGCTCTAGACTATGTCCGTACCAATTTTAATTCAAATCGGTTCAGTAGTTTAGGCGTCATTGGGTAACACACAGACAGACAGAGTTACTTTCGCATTTATAATATTAGTATAGTAGGGATAAGACAAATGACTTTTAAGTACCATTCAATGGAGTCACACAAATTACATAAAAAACCGGCCAAGTGCGAGTCGGACTCGCGCACGAAGGGTTCCGTACCAATTACCTATAAATAACGAAAAATAAATCTCGTTTACTGTATAAGAGCCCAGCAATATATTTTTTATTCTGTTTTTTGTTCTAGCGGCAACAGAAACACATCATCTGTGAAAATTTCAACTGTCTGGCTATCACAGTTCATGAGATACCTGGTGACAGAAAGACAGACAGCGGAGCCTTAGTAATAGGGTCCCGTATTTACCCTTTGGGTACGGAACCCTAAAAAGAATGTAAATTTTAGATTTTTTATTCGTTTTTTTTAAGACTGTCAAAATTGCTTATGTGCAAACGTAATCGCGAGTTTGGCAACTACCCTTACAATTATAAATTATAAGGAAGGGTCTAGTCACGGAGTGGTGATTAAAATAATGGGTACAGCCCTAGTTTAGGGTTGTCACTAATTGGATACCAGGACGTGTTTGTACACCATCATAATTATACTGTCAGCCTCATCAAGTTTATTAGTCGGGAGAAAATGGCGACATTTGCTAAAGGTGTGTAGGTAATATCAACATTTGTTGAAGATACTTGCGGTTTGTCATTCAGTCACAATAGTCAGTCATTGGCTAAGGGTTGGAACCCACACAGACGCTTTACGTTGTATAGTTTACCATCACTTTTCTTTGAAAAATATAATTTATTTATTTATTTAAGGACAACCACCAAAGCATACACCAATAAACATAAGTTACAATATTATTACAAACAATAGTGTAGCCTTAATTAAAGGGTGCCACGGCATGCATTAAACAAGAAACGTGAAAGTAGAGATAAAACAAAACAAAAATAAACTTTATTATTATAGGATAAATGAACAGCTATATAATTAAAAAATATAACTTGATATAAGTGCAAAGACAGAATAAAATATGAAACAAAATACTTTTTTTTTGTAAAAATCTTATGTAAGACAGACTTGAATTTGTGCAACGAATAAGATAGGGGATATATTTTATAACCAGTTGGTAACTAAAAAAGACTTGTGACATCACACTCTGGAGGACAAGTGGAACATTGTATTCTGATTATGTCATAACGCAAAATAATTTAGTCGGTGTCAGTGAATATTTTTTTTTATTTCAACTTTTGTTTTTGTATGCTGTAATTAATTTTTATTGTATTTCATTTATTTATTATATACTTTCTTTTACTATTTTTTGGCGTATTCTTTCAAAATCTTGTTTAGTTAGTCTTTTATCTACGCCATGTAAGTACTCATATCTATATAGTATATATATATAGTATTCAGATCTGGACACATGCCGCTCAATAAGTTTGGATTTTTAATGAAAAAAACGAATTCACCAAATTGTGAGGAATGTGGCATAATAGAAGATATAATACATCTATTCACGGAATGTGTCAGATTTGAGTCTGCAAGAAAAGAATTGTTAAAAGAGCTCGAGACAAATAGGTACGATGTTGGGATGTTCCATCATATTTTATCAACACCTAACTCCAGAGGTGCTCATAGTTTAATTAAATTTGTTTTGTTGCGATTTACTGTATAAGGTCCGATGGGACTGATATGTACAATTGTATAAAAGTCCCCAAATTAAAATAAAGAGAGAAAAAAAAAAGTATTCTTAGAAGTCTGGCTCCTTTTGATACGGTTAAGTAGGTAACACTGATATTTGTAGCGTAGTGTGTGAAATAAATATTTTTATTTGCTTTTATAACCATAAATTAGCTAAAACATTTTACTAGTAATCAAAATGCTTCCTAGCAACCAACTAAGAACACGTTACCTCTTGGTAAAATGTTTCCCGTCTCATCTTTCTGACGGTCAAACATTATAAATACAGCTGGTATATAAATTAAATAGTAGAACAACAAAAACAAAACACCTAATCTCTATTCTAAATTCAAAAACCTCCCGAACTTTGTCGAAACCCTTCGAACCTCAAACATAACCAGCCGAAATAACTAGAGATTTATCCAATAAATAACCGTTCGCCGTATCAGATAACGGTTACAGGAGTATTCTCGTCACGTGCCCAGTGCAATCAGGATTCATGCGACAGCCTTGGTGGAATACGGGGGAGGAGAATTGGAAAAGGCCGGCAGGACGATTGACTAAGTGACCTTGAATTCGAAGTTAGGAAAACAGTTGACAATAGATTTGATAACTTATTAGTGGCTAATGAGTTGTCAAATCTAATGTCCAATACAGTACTTAGTGAAGGAGTTAACTTCTTTGTACTGCGGTTCTCATGGGTTACGATGTTTCTTGTCAGGGACTAAAAATATTAAATTGTAGAAGTGTTTTTCAACTTGCCTACAAAATAAATATTATTTAATTAGATATCCAAGTATTATTTTTGTATCCTGAAGTGGAGTTGTCAAATCTAATGTCCAATACAGTACTTAGTGAAGGAGTTAACTTCTTTGTACTGCGGTTCTCATGGGTTACGATGTTTCTTGTCAGGGACTAAAAATATTAAATTGTAGAAGTGTTTTTCAACTTGCCTACAAAATAAATATTATTTAATTAGATATCCAAGTATTATTTTTGTATCCTGAAGTGTATTGTAAGGTGTACAATAAAGTATATAATAAATAAACAATAAAGAGTAACAAAAAAAAAAAAACATTTATAGGTACACATTATTTCGACGGTCTCTACGTGCTATCGACCAATCTTCCGCATGCTAAACCTTTAAGGTTATAATCGCATAGCACGGCTCACAACTCAATCGCCTAATGCATCGCATTTTGACCAATAGGATGCACGAAGCATATTTTAGTAGTGTTCGTAATAGTAAGTATTAATATAATACGGACATGTCGTAAATCTCGGTTTCTGACATATTCGTATGCACCTACGTAGGGACCCTCGATTTAATCAAAAGTTTGCTTTGCATTATAAAATATTGCCTGCTGATATATTCAGCTGATTTTAATTCGTCTTAAAACCATCAAAAAAAAAATATTTAGGCTGACCCCAAAACAGCACAAATAAAACAAAAATACTTCATTTAGACTGAACTAATTTAAATCGATAATGTTAGGTAGAAGATCCTTGGTATTATTTAAATAATTTGATTCTTATTTTAGTTGACAACAATTGTCAACTAATCATATTCCAATACATCTTCTTAATTACTTTTCTTGCATATTTGTATGCCAAGAAGGCCAAACATGACGGATTTTATTTTCTTATTGTGAACATCCTACATGCCTTGTGTGTATACTCATCTTTCGACAAATAAATGAATCTCGAATCTTCCAACCCTCATCTTGCCCGCACAAAATTCACCTCCGTATATTTACACACCCACTCAAAAAAACTCCGCTATCCTAATTTACTTTCGCTCGTAAGCTGTTTCTCGATACTCCGAATTAACAAGAAAACTGTCAGAACAACACAGGTGACATTGAGAAGTTTCGGAGTTCGGAGCTAAATAATAACAGGTACACGTACACGTAACACGTACACGGGTCGATTTTATGGTTAAGCAATGGTGGCCGCGGTCGCTGTGTGGATTAGCGACACTCTTAACGCATACAGATTGCTCTGTGGCTCGAAAAGCACTTGAAGTCGTTGAACCCAACTGCCATTTGTAGATAGATAGATATACTCCTTATTGTACACCATAACAGAATTAAATGAAGACTTAAAAACTAAAGGGTGTTACAATGGGCGGTCTTATCGCTAAAGGCGATCTTTTACAGACAACCTTCGGATGGATTTGACACAGCAGAAGGAAATAAATACGCGGGTAGTCCATGGTGTAGTATTCACTTATACAATGTGGATTATGGAGTCTCTATGCACAGTTTCAGCTCAAAATAACTGACTCAAAGAATTGATACCAAATTATCGGTTTCATATATTTCTTGAATACCAATCATAACAAACGTGTCACAACACTACGAGGAGAACGATAACTTTCCACGTCACTTGCCAATAACACGATAATTCTCTTCGTTCTTCTTAATTTGAAAAATTCGGTCTCTGGTATCAATGTATTGAAATTTCTAATAAGCTCCAAACATGTAGACATAGGATTAGAAAACCCTTGCTATATCGTTTGTTATCATCCAAAGAAGCCGTGCACTCGGTATGTATATATACCCTTTAAATTACACGTTGTATAACGTTTTCGGAATACTTTCATTGTGCGTACGGCTAAGGAGTGGAATTCCCTGCCGGAGTCTGTGTTTCCCGATAGCTATAACCTGGGAGCCTTTAAGTCAAGAGTGAATAGGTTACTTCTAGGTAAGCGTGCTCCATCTTCGACCACATCATCACTTACCAACAGATGAAATGGTGGGTAGAACGGCCCTTCCGTTCTACCCACCATTATCAGATTTCTACTGACTAAAAACCCACCCCACTTCTTCTGTTGACCTTGCATTCCGAGGCTTCGGTGTCTCGTTAGAACAATTTCCGCAACGCCGTAAGGCAATGGCCCTGCTGCTGACTGCTCTGCTGAAGGCCAAGTAACATGACAGCCCTTAGCAAGATCAGTGTTGGATTTTCTGGCTTCTGCACAGCGGCTTACAGTGCTTTCCGAGTATAATTTAAAGGGTATATACATACCAAGTATATGGCTTCTTTGAATGATAACAAACGATATGGCAAGGGTTTTGTAATCCTAAGTCTACGTGTGTAAAACTTATTACGAATTCCAATACACAATACCAGAGACCGAATTTTTCAAATTAAGAAGAACGAAAAGAATTATCGTGTTATTGGCAAGTGACGCGGAAAGCTATTGACCCTCGTAGTGCTGTGACACGTTTGTTATGATTGGTATTCAAGAAATATATGAAACCGATAATTTGGTATCAATTCTTTGAGTCGGTTATTTTGTGCTGACACTGTGCATAGAGACTCCATACCGGGTGTTGTCTTCAGCCCTTTATATATGGGGAGATAGATATGGGGTTTCCGTTACACGTTGTATATGTTAACATGGTCAGCCATCCACGGACTAAACTCGGCGAGCGTTGCTTTACATTGAAAATCGATTCGTTCGGCTGTCATTATCTAACTTCTAAATTTTCAGTAGCAGGCGAGATATCTACATTTAAATTTGCTTAAAACCAAAGATATATAATAAACTATAGATACGTTGTCCGCGCTCTAAAATGGCAAGTTGAAATCAAGGTAAGTGCCTCGTGTCTGTTTAGTTACGCACGAACCTGTGTCGCGATCGCTACACTACACATCTTAAGAAAAAATGTGTTTTAAAAGAAAATTAGTAAAAAAGCATGCCTTTGTGTGTTTTCAGACGTTGCACTAATTTATTATACTGCTTCCGTGAGAGGTCAAAATGTGTAATTTCATAGGTAAATATCAACAGAAATACATTTTTTATTTTTATTTTTCTACACGGCTAATGGCGGCTAGCGTATGAATGAAGTCAGTCATGTGACGTTAGGGGAGGTTGTTAACTAAAGATGTATATTCATCTCTCTCTAACATCAGGTGTAGGTAAAGATGGCATTTATTTTTCGTGCCGTTTTTGAGAGGTGTTTTGTGGGAATATGACGCGTCTATTATAATACGTCATTGCTCAAAACTATTTTTTCAAAGATTTTTTTTGCTCTACCCCGAAAATATCAATGTTTGCGTAAGGTCACTTTTATTTTTAGAATGAGCTTTGTTTGTAATCGCCACACGTACTTACGTGTCTATGTGTGCGTGCACTAGTTTCTGCACGTATGTATTAAGTCTTTAGTGGGCTTAGTATAAGTTGGAAATACTTTTTCGTTTTCTAAAACTATCGCTTTGTTTCTTTCACACGCACCAAACTTATAGATGTGTGAAAGAGACAAAGCGGTAGTTTTTGTATTAGTAATAGTATTGCACACTCATACTAAGCCCCCAGAGTTCTTTGACTTTGATGCTGAAAGATTAATTTGAAACTTCTTTTTTTGTGTCTTGAAGTTTGAAAGTGCCAATGCAGTGGCATTTTCTAAAGATATTGTTTAATATGATCACGTTTCTGAAGGAGTAAGGCGTAGGTAGAAATGTAATTCGTATTCAGAAATTGTTTACGTTACTAAGTTATAATGAAAACAAAATAAAAACGCAGTGGCATTTTTTGAAGTTTTGATCTTGTTCAAACTGATGACGTTTTAATAAAATAATCTGAATCAGCTCTAATCTTACTTCTTCTTACTAATATTATAAATGCAAAAGTTAGTGAGAATGAATGTATGTTTGTTACTCTTTCACGCAAAAACTACTGAACGGATCTGAATGAAATTTGGTAAGGAGATAGTTGACATCCTGGAATAACATATAGGCCACTTTTTCGGATTGGGGTTCACGCGAAGGAAATCGCGGGCAGAAGCTACTAATTTATATTATTTTCTTAAATAAGTGTTTTTTGTTGTTCTAAAAAAGGTTTTTTTTTGATCCATCTAATCTAGATGAAGTAACATTTAGAACTAAATTATCCTGATAGCTATAAACTGGGAGTCTTTAACTCAAGAGTGAATAGGTTACTTCTAGATAAGCGTGCCTCATTTTCGACCACATCATCAATAAAAACAAATGACGAACTAGAGGATTTGATACCTTTTGCTACTTACTATAAATATTCTCGCATTTAATCCACAATCCTATTACTGTTCAGCACATAACTCAAACCAATACTTAAACCATCATAAACACGACATAACTGTTTAGAAATGAGCAAGAAATCTTACAAAACGTAAGTAACTGCATTCCTGGGTGATTATTGTTTTTACATACATGTAGACGACTCACGTATAGATACCTGTGCCATTAGATAGGATTGAGGAAGTGAGTTCATGACAGTTTCGTTTGAACGTACGTTTATTTTGAGATTTTAAATAAATCGAGTGTATTTCGTATTAGTTAGATTGAAACATAAAAACTTTTTACCAAAAAATTAAACCGACTCCCAAAAACACTGCAAAGTGAAAAATAACTTTAATTTCGGCAGTCGGTGTCTTTAGTTTTGTATTTTCGTTTTTGGCACCGACTTCCGAAATTAAAGTTATTTTTCACTTTGCAGTGTTTTTGGGAGTCGGTTTAATTTTTTGGTAAAAAGTTTTTATTTCACTCTTTTTAGTTGGTTGATTTTTAATTTACCTAGTTAAAAGGGCCTAAATGTCAACTACTTATAACCTTTTACAAAATATTGCTTTTCCCAATGCTGGGCCGTTAATTGTTGAGGAGTTCTTCTGGTACTTCACCATCAGCTCTACGTCACCATATTCATTGTGACGAACATAAAGTGCTTAACACCCATATTTAAGTAATCGAATCGCAATCCACGAAATAGGTACTTATTATTGAGTAGGTTCGGTGGCCATCTGTGGTCTTCATCATCAGTTCCACTTCCCCAAATGGTATTTTTTGAGAGCAACTGCACAAGTTACTATAAGAAATACCCAAAACGCCATAAGTGTGCCTATAATATTTGAAGAGTTCCCTCGATTTCTCCAGGATCCCATCATCAGATCCTGACTTGGTGACAATGGGACCAATTTCGAAGTATACCCTTTCAAACAAAAAAAGAATTTTCCAAATCGGTTCAGCCGTCTTCGAGTAATCGATGATCATACATTAAAAAAAAAAAAAAAAAACAAATATACGCGTCGAATTGATAACCTCCTCTTTTGGTCGTCGGTTGAAAAATGACATTTATTGAAACTTGACTGTAAATTATCATTTTATCATTCATTTTGAACTTAAAGACAGTCCTCCAAATACCACTTCCACAAACTTTCTAGCAACAAATTGGTTTATTGTGTTTGAAGAATTTGATTTTATACTGCAGTTCAATAATAAATAATAGATGAAAAAAAAAACAATAACGCACACACACACAGTGGGCGATTAATCTAAAAGCAATATCTCAAAGACAACCATTAAACAAATACAATAATTCATCATTATTATTATTTCCCCAAATATGTTGAGGTTGCCTTTCAGTCTCCCGGTAGCTGGGCATCCCGACTAGTGTTGTGAGAAATGAGCTCCGAGGCGGAAACTCGAGCTCCGAGTCGAAGCTACTGAGTCTTCAAAGCTCGAGCTCTGAGGGCTTGTAAGTCTAAAAGGTTCGAGCCCTAAAAACTCGAACCTTGAAGGCTCAAGAGCCTTAAATGAAAGACTCGAGTCAAAGCTCGAGTATTATTTATATGCCTGGTAATATTAAAATGAAATATTTTGGTTTTAATGTGGTAAGTATGTATAAAAAAACTTTTTAACAAAAAATTAAACCGACTCCCAAAAAACACTGCAAAGTGAAAAATAACTTTAATTTCGGTAGTCGGTGTCTTTAGTTTTGTTTTTTCGTTTTTGGCACCGACTTCCGAAATTAAAGTTATTTTTCACTTTGCAGTGTTTTTTGGGAGTCGGTTTAATTTTTTGTTAAAAAGTTTTTTTTTCACTCTTTTTAGTTGGATGATTTTTAATTTACCTAGTTACAAGAGCCTAAATGTCAACTACTTATAACCTTTTACAAAATATTGCTTTTCCCAATGCTGGGCCGTTAATTGTTGAGGAGTTCTCCTGGTACTTCACCATCAGCTCTACATCACCATATGCATTGTGACGAGCATAAAGTGCTTAACATCCATATTCAAGTAATCGAATCGCAATCCACTTAATACTTATTATTGAGTAGTTTCGGCGGCCATCTGTGGTCTTCATCATCAGTTCCACTTCCCCAAATGGTACTTTTTGAGAGCAACTGCACAAGTTACTATAAGAAATACCCAAAACGCCATAGGTGTGCCTATAATATTTGAAGAGTTCCCTCGATTTCTCCAGGATCCCATCATCAGATCCTGACTTTGGTGATAATGGTACCAATTTCGAAGTATACCCATTCGAACAAAAAAAGAATTTTCCAAATCGGCTCAGTCGTCTTCGAGTACTCGATGATCATACATAAAAAAAAAAAAAAAAAAAATATACGCGTCGAATTGATAACCTCCTCTTTTGGTCGTCGGTTGAAAATTGAGATAGTGGTCAAACGCGAACCTATTTGCAATAAAAAAAAAATGAAATAAAAACTTAGATAGAAAAAAATTAAATTTTACATTTTGACACAAATGGTGTATACAAGTAATTATTACAATAATATTAATAGTAATGTAGGTAGTTCTAATAACTAGCGATAACACTGGATCGGCGCGTTTAGTTTTCTCTATAGGAGGACGTACAAAATTATAATAAAAATATGTTATTATGTAGTGAAGTTAGTTTGTAAATAAAAACACATTATTTTAATAACATATTTATTAGATTTATTTTGGAGCATAATGTTGTGTAGTGAGCCTTTAAAACAGAGCTCGAGTTGCGACTCGAGCCTCGGAACTAGGATCTGAGACTGGGCTCAAGCCTTCGAAATAAGGCTCGAGGCTGTAGCTCGAGGCTTCATAGGAGACTCGAGCCTTGAATGAGTCGAAGACTCGGGAGACTCGAGCCTTTTAACAACACTAATCCCGACACTGCTTGGCAAGACTGGTGCTAGATTTTTGGCTTACGACTATCCGTAACAACTGTCAAATATATACAAATGACAGCTAGATATAACGGATTAACACGAGGCACGGATAAATCTCTAAATGTTAAGGGCCTATACTACCTCAGCGCTTCTCACTCTTTATCTCGCTCGCACACTACTGGCCGCGGTCACGCGAGCAAGCGAGACAGGGTGGCAGTGAAGACTACAAGACACCGATAATTTAGTTTATTTCTTTTTACGGTGAAAACAATGGTAATTTAAAAAAGTAAATAACACAAGACCCGCTTTATAGTTATTTCAATTAATATGCAAAGTTTCATTATCTAATTTGAAGTTATTTTTGAATACCAGCGGTTTATTGTTCGGTTTGGACGTCACTTTGGATTTTTTTTTTCTATCAAGAAAATTTTATGGAATCGTGTTTTCGTCAAAAATAGTACCTAACATTAATCCTCAACTTTACCATGTATTTATTTCAAAATTATTGCTGTAGTATTTTAGACATAACGGAGGATCATGCTAAGCCATTTGAAGTAGTATATTCACAGACCGACTTTATCAAGCTCTATCATTAGAACTAAAAACGGGATATTTAACAAGTGTATTTTTTGTTTTGAGTTTCAATCAGCAGCAGCAGAATCTCGGAACACATTAGGGCGGTGAAAAATAATGATGTCCAAAAATCGGCAATAGCACAACATCTTTTAAACGCAGGATCGAACCATTGGATTGAGTTACATAACCCTCAAGTCATCTCGACAGAACGCCACTATATACCAAGACTGGTAAGGGAAGCGATTGAGATTACCAAATACGACAATTTCAACCGGGATGATGGGTTTCAACTGTAGAGGGTCTGGAACCAAGTGGTTCAAATGTGTAAAAACCGAAAATGTTCCGTAGAAAGTTCGCGAGTCGACACGGTGAGTTTTGTGTCTCGGGAACAGAATCGAGTGTTTAGTGATACATATGACAGTGGTAGCGGTGTCGCTAACAGAAAACGAACGAGTAAAAGGGGGAAGACCGATTTGTCTGCTCATAAACTTCCATCCACAATTACTTCAGTTCATCCATGATCATGGCGCTTGCAACTGCCGAAATATCGGAAACACAAAACAAAAAATACACATGGTAAGTTTTAAGTTCTAATGATACTGTACTAACAGTATCATTAGAGCTTAAAAATCTTGTCAAGCTCCTTGAAGATAACCCGTGTGGCTGTTTACTTAGCCATGAGCTTTTCATTGAAACGTTTAGTGCGTATGTGAGTGGTTAATTCCCACTCCAACCTCACGAGAACCCACGTCTCGACACTACCTACATAGCTACTCGCATACAATGTATACTCGCTCCAATACCAACTAATGCGTTCGCTATTGTGACTTGAATATCTAACTCGGAACATGATTTTACTAAGTAATTCCGCCATTTTTATTCAACCTAGGTTCTCGGTCTATTTTATGCGAGTTGATTTTTGTGGAGGTAAGGGTTTTTCACGACAAGACATCTCGCTTATATAATTTGCCGATAAGGTGTAGTGTCGGGGTTGCGGGAATGTGCTAACGAGATACCACGGCCCCGGAATGCAAGGGCAGCTGAAGGAACGGTGGGTTTTAAGTAAGTAGAAGTCTGACAGGGAGTGTCAGACTTCTACTGACTTTCGCTCCACCCAGAGCGAAATAATTTCGGCATCCAAAAAAAAAAAAACAGAATGGCAGATGTGCCTCGTCAAATCAAATCAAAAATATTTTTATTTCACATAGGCCCCTACATGGGCACGTATAAAACGTCAAAAGAAAGTGCGCGGTTCGAAATTGGTACCTATTTCGAATAATATGCCTGGTATAATTAAATGTATGCCATAAAACAGGATGTTTTATGATTTATTTAATTGAAACACAATTACAATAGAAACCAATGTAAAATCTACTAATAACATCCAAAAGAAATACTTAAAAAATACGTTTTTATATCTAGCTACAATAAAATAAGAAGCATTACACGAACATTTTGGCTATTTAAATAATGATATCTAAACTAAACAGCATACTTCAATTAAAAAATTTGAATAATTTGTCCTCCATGCTATCAGTTAAATGGCGACATTGCCACATTTTATGGCAATTCCAATAGCTTTGGTCAAAGTAAATCCCAGCCTTTGGGTCACGAGAAGTGTCAACCAGTATTTTTGAAAAACATTTATAATAATATATTATGTAGCTAAGCGTGTACTTAATGACAAAAAATTATTAATGACATCTAAAACGAAAATGAACTATGAACTCAAACTATAACGATTTAATAAAACCATGACTTTAGTTTAATAAGACAATTTTTAGCATAATTTTATGTAATGTAACATTTTAATTATGCATGCCATATTCAATAGCCCAATGGCTAAGGTGCCACGTGATCGAAAGGTCGCAGGTTCAAATCCCACCCACCACTATTGCCGTGAACCCACTCCAGACACAAGCATATTTAGCTTAGTTGGAGGGGGTAAGAAGATTGCTAGTGATGTGAATTCTACCCACATTGTTAGAAATCTTTAAAAAAATGAAACTAAACACACTAACGGATAAATACTTGCACGACTTATAAGTCGAATATAGTGAGACCTGAATTCATCCTTACAATATTTTTATACCCATATTCCGTAAATAAATCTTTCACTCATCCAAAAATTCGTATCATTCAAAGATCAGTCTCGCAAAATTCTCTAATCTCAGCTTTTCCCATAAAATACTCCGCATTATGTTGCTATAATCAGCGCCCCCATGAACCGTCCTCACTACACCGATTGGGGATCAAACCTGGTACCCTGTCATGTTATCTGAGCCATTAATCATTGAGATAACAGGGTTATCCTCAAGAGAACCACAATATGACGGATAGGTTGTACATTTATATTGATAAATATTTCATTACCTGCTCAATGTTATTGGCGTACATCAAATCGATAGCGTCAGTAGTCTAATGGCTATAGTGTCGCCCTCGTGATTGTCAGGACGCGGGTTCAATCCCCAGCCATTACAGTATTGCCGTGAGCCCGCCCCAGACACAAGCATATTATTTAGCTTAGTTGGAGGGGTTAGCTAGTAATATGAATTCAACCCAGATTGCTAATTCTCTTAGAAAAAATAAAACTGACTTTCATATCAAAACACTACAAAGCCAAAAATAATTTTAATTTCGGTAGTCGGTGTTATTGGTTTTGTATTTTCTTTTTCTCACACCGCCTTCCGAAAATAAAATAATTTTTGGCTTTGTAGTGTTTTGATATGGAAGGCGGTTTTATTTTTTGCAAAATAGTTTTTATTTTCGCGCTTTTTAGTGGGTCAGTGAATTTTCCAAATCGGTTCCTAAATGACGGAGTTATTCGCGAAGAAAAAACGCAATGCAGAGTAAACGAAAAGATCATCAACGTAAATATTTTTTTTAGACTTTTGTTGATTTTTCAGAAACGGCTTGTCCGATTTAGGTAAAATTTTCATGGGACCATTTGGGAAGTATACCCTTTTCAACAAAAAAAGAATTATTCAATTCGGTAGGCAAGCGACGGAGCTATGCCCGAACAAACATAAAAAAAAACAAACAAACATCCGAATTGAGAACTTCCTCCTTTTTTAGAAGTCGGTTAAAAAAGAAAAATAATTTCCTGCCGGAGTCTGTTTCCTGATAGCTATAACCTGGGAGTCTCTAAGTCAAGAGTGAACAGGTTACTTTTAGGTAAGCGTGCTCAATCTTCAACCACATCATCACTTACCTTCATGGTGGTCAAACGCGAACCTATTTTCAATATAAAAAAGATAACCTATATCTATCAGTGAAAATAAGTTTGACCACCATCTCACTTGATGGTAAGCGGCGATAAGAGACACGCTTACCTAGAAGTAACCTATGCACTCTTGACTTAAAGACCCCCAGGAAACAAAGCCTACGGCAGGGAATTCCACTCCTTAGCTGTACGCAAAGTATTCCCAAAATGTTCCAGACATGAGCTTGGACATACAGAATGACAAACCGACAATTTTCTTGACAACGTGCTATAGTATTCTAACTATAAGTACTTGAGAATATCACAGACAGCCACATCGATTTTATTGATAATGTACCTATAGATATAGTAACTCTGACCGTCTGTTACCTCTCCACATCTTAACAGCTTTGGATGAAACGTGGCGCGGGTGACCATGTACTACATTAGGACATTTAGCGATTTTTTTTATTTAGGAAGTATGTTGTGTAAGTATCATTTTCGCGTTTAACGTGGGCGATCTTTCTTTTTAAGGATAGGAATTCATCCAATGACTGAATATGAATATGAAATATGCCTCACGAAGCGGGGGACTAAAACCCATCCGTGTTCCGGGGCTACGGTAACTCTTTCGAACAATCCCGCAAACGTGGGCGATCTTGCCAATCTTATAAGAGCGAAGTATAAATTCTAGATAAAAAGGAATCTATGCCACTTAGTGATACGGTAACTGTCCATTATCATTCAGCTGCCTAGCGTTTTCTAAATCTATTCGTTATCATACTGTTTTTAATGAGATCAGTGGTGTCCAAGTGGTAACGGTGGCCCGATTTACAAACTGTAGGTCATGGGTTCGAACACAGTCACTTATCTGTGTAATTTATATCACAACTGCTCTTAAATCGGTTATGAACAGGTGAATATATAAGATTTTTTTCTATATTATAAGATTTCTATAATATAAGAAGGTGGAGTCGGCTACCTCGTTAACCGGTGCTTATTACTAGGTGTACATCAAAGTATTTAATAAATAAAATAAATCATCTTGTAATAAATTCATCGCTACATCATGAAAAGATACACCAAAATCGAGTAAAATTTAACACAATACGGGAATAAAAACAACCACAGCAATATTACTTATTTAAATACAGCTTACGCCACACTTTATCCTGCAACTTTACAGCTCAAACCATCGTAAAAAATCTATAAAAAACAGCATTTAAAAAGTCATACGAAGCTTTTTTATCTACAAAATATTAACACGGAGGCAACACAACAAAGTACATTAAAACGGCAAAATTTTAGGGCTGTCCTGCAGCGATTATTGCCACAGTTGTGCACACCTAGGGTTGCCACGTTCTAAATATGAAAAGTCTGACTTTGAGGTTTAATTAGTTTAAATCGTCAAACGTTTTAAGCCGGGCCTGACAGACTTAGTCTTCAGTTTACAGTAAAATCAGACGCATATACCTAATGCATTTTCTTTTACATTCGGACTAAAAATAAACTTTTTAGCTCGAATATTAGTACTAAACAAACAGATTTTTTTTTAAATATTTTTGTACAGATTATTATGTACGTAAAGAAAAGCAGTGCTGGCTCTGTAGTTAGGGGCCCGACTTGCGAGCTGCAAGTCATGAGGTCAAACTCAGTTATGTTCTAGGACCAAAAAGTCTTCAAATTTTTGCTTCACTCTGCCCACTTCCGCGTGTGTCGTGGAACGAAATAGGCTAAATTTTACTTGTAGTTTTACCCACGTTAATCAACATCCAAACAATACAAACATTCATCACCTATTTCAACTTTACGTGATGAATTTGAAAAAAAGTTTGCGTATTTTGACCTTCAACTATTTGCAAATTTCATCGAAATCGCTCAAGTGGTTTAGCCGAGAAAGCATAATGATCAGACAGAAAAACATAGAGACAGGCCAACTTTTGCATTTATAATAAGTACATAGTAAGGATTGTATTATAAATGCGAAAAAAACATACTGCTTAATCCACAAGTTAAGCAATATTGTAAATCAGGTGTGTTTAAATTGATGTACAGTAAAGAATAATCTATCTATCTATATTATGAATTGCACACTCAACCAAAAAACTAACTGCCTGACTACCTAGTCATCTGCCAGCCCTAGCTAGGGTTGTCACCACAAGGAGCTAACAGTTGAGCAATTAATTCAAGCGATGTCCACAGACTCATTACTTTAATGAGGGGAACGTGCTGGGCGGTACAGCCCTACATATAAGGCTGTGCACACAACAATTTAATTTAAGTAATGGAGTCTTTTAGTGTTGAGATTAGATGATGTATTTTTGTTTTTATGTGTGTGTCTGTTTACTATTCATGTAGATTTTTGTTTGTTTTGCAACTTTGTTTGGTGATAAGGAAACTAGCTAGCAAATGTATATTTTATTTTGATTTTTTCATTGGTAGATTGATCGGAGCTGCCTTCTCTTTTTTTAGAAAAGGACCAATTTCGAACCGTTCACTAACTTGTGACGTTTTATTAAATATATTGAGTTTTTGAGTTTTTCGGGTGGGAAACCAAAGATGCTCTATGGGATTTAAAGCTGGACTGTTTGGTGGCCATTGTAAGACAGAAACTGATTAAGATGTCAGGAATTCTTTAACAGTGCGTGCAGTGTGCTTGGCATCATTGTCGTCTTGAAATGTCCAAATAATCGGAAGCACGTCTTCAGCATATGGTAACATTGTTTCTTCTAGTATATTTTTGTATTGGAATTGATCCATGTTTCCTTCTATCATTCTAACAGGTCCAACACTATGACCAGAGAAGCACCCCCAAATTTACACATTTCCACCACCATGCTTTAATGCCACTTTTGTATACTTGGGGTCGAATGCTGTATTGGGAGGGCGTCGAACTTATCGTTTCCGATTAGAACATACTCTGTTAATTTTTGTAGCACGATATTTCTATCGTCTCGCCGAGATGATTTTTTCTGTTTATGTACACGTGAAATATTTAAAGTTGTTTGATATGTGTTAGAATGCTTCACAGCGTGGAATATCATCGTATTTGAGCACTGCAGGCGATCGGATATCTTTTATATGACCAATTCTTATCGCGAAGTTTTATTATACCTTCCCTTGTAGATTCATCGCAAATTTTATTTTTCCCCATTGTTTTTTTTTGTTATTATTTTTTTATTGATAATAGGCTCGCGTTTGACCACCATCTCACCTGATGGTAAGTGACGATGTGGTCGAAGATGGAGCACGCTTGCCTAGAAGTAACCTATTCACTCTTGACTTAAAGACTCCCAGGTTATAGCGATCAGGAAACACAGACTCCGGCAGAGAATTCCACTCCTTAGCCGTACGCTAATTGAAAGTATTCCCAAAACGTTTTGTGCGTATGGGTGGGATGTCCACCATGTAACGATGGCGCATCGCCATTTTTCTTGTAGTCCGATGATGGAACGGGCTTGGCGGAATTAGAATGTGTAATTCCAATTTTTTTTATGTGAAATAATCAACTTCTTGACTTTTACAGCACTAAAAGGCGCCAAAATTACGCGAATTACAGAGTTAATTACAGACTTAGTTACAGAGTGCTCTTGATTTAAATTTGAATAAAAAATAATAAACTATCTAGCGTTCTTAATTATGTGGCTAGCCAGTACATTTGCAATAATATGTTAAGGTTTAATGTAAAACGTTTATCTATATATTATTGGATTTATCATGTTATAACTGTGTGCTACGACAATGTGGAATAATTTTGCGATACCGAGAGAGACACAAAAAGACATGCAAAAAGTGTAATTCTCGTAAGTTTGAAAAATAGTTTGTTTTTAAATAGTCGTTCTTAATTCTATGACCACCACTGACATATACTTATTTAATTTTTATTTATACAACATGTATCATAATTCATTTCCCATAAGTAGTTAATTCAGAATCGTTTACCGAATAGATTTTTATACTAAAGTAATTAAAATCTATGTAAATTACAATAACACTATTGCTGTACCAAAATGGGCCGTAAATCAAAGTAATAACTTTTATAAATGCAGTTTTATACAAGTTCTGTCAATCAATACAAATTTAAGAAAAAATAAACATATCAGTGCAAAAGGGCGTTTGAGAGTGTGCGTTAATTACGACACATGTTGTAGCTATTATGTAATATAATAAGACATAAGATATATTAAAAAGAGATATAAAAACATAAAACTCACATACTCCCCCTCCACCTAACTAACAACACTATAATGAAATAAGATAGCTACAAAAACTGCTATCTATTCAAACTGGCATGAAAACGCAAATGTACACAAAAAGCGTTGTAAGTACACAACGCGGGTAAAAAGGGGGTATTATCGTAGTCCCCCAAGAAAAGGGGGTCAGTAAACATCATGTGAATGGGTTTTTCGCATCGTCACCTTGGCAGTGGCCTAAAAATGTAAGGCTTAAGTTTAGGTCTGAAGCGAGCAACTGAAAAGACTATTTTTAGGTTTTTGTATTGACGGAGGCATGCGAATGATGAAAGGCTTTGAAAAAGGCATTGAAGGTCATCGTCATCTTCTTTTATGGAGGTTAATATGGAGAAATACATTTGCTTTAACTAGCTTGTTACGAGACAGATTTGACAACCAACGAATACCTATAAAGTCACTGATTTTTCAAAATGCATGATGCCGTAATTTGCAATGTTTACAAGGTCCCTCACTAATAGATCGCGTTACCAAGAATTTTTTTACACCGTTCGATTTTCAAAATTAAACTTCGCTTGCCGAGGTTTCTGTGGATGGGTGACGATCTTAACGTATCAAGAACTCCGTGCCTCGGAAAGCACGTTAAGCCATTGGTCCCGGCTAAAGCTTCCAATCCCGCAGCCTGAATCCAATCTCGGTATTAGCAGGACTACGAATTTTCAATCCCGCGGATCTCGGTATTTGCCGGATCCCGCATATTGAAAATATTCACATTTTTATCAGGCAAATAAAAAAATGAATTAATCAAGTAACTCCACATTTATTTACGTATTAATATTAGTATGAGATCAATCAAACTACACCGATATTTTCTTCACAAAAAACTGAATAAAAAACTACTGATATTTAGGATACTACTGACTGGAATTCGGCTATATTAGGCTACTTAAGCTGTAAACAACGGGCGACATCGGCCCCCGCGTTGTTTGCAACACTGCCGGCCGCCAGTCACCGAGCGATCGCGCTCGCGAGGTCGCATGCATGCTTTATCAGTCCCGCAAATCCCGCGGACCCCGCGCCTGTAATCCCGCATCACGCGGGATCCCGCAATACCGAGATCTCGGTATTCTGGGATTGGAAGCCCTAGTCCCGGCTGTCATTTGTACATATGTGACAGTTGCTACGCGCAGTCAGAAGTAAGACCATCTGTCACTGGTCTGGGCATGGTGTATAATTGTGTTCATGAAATACTGGGTTGAGAAGTCAGATAGGCAGATGCTCCATATAAAACACTAGTACTCAGCTGCATCCGGTTAGACTAGAAGCTGACCCCAACATAGTTGGAAAAAAGGCTAAACTAAGCTAAGCTAAGATATTGATATACCTACAGCGAATTTGGTCTCTATTTACCTACCGACCAACCGACTTCTAAAAAAGGAGGAGGTTCTCAATTCGGATGTTTGTTTGTTTTTTTTTATGTTTTTTCGGGCATAGCCCCGTCGCTTGCCAACCGAATTGAAAAATTCTTTTTTTGTTGAAAAGGGTATACTTTCCAAATGGTCCCATGAAAATTTTATCGAAATCGGACAAGCCGTTTCTGAAAAATCAACAAAAGTCTAAAAAAATATTTACGTTGATGATCTTTTCGTTTACTCTGCATTGCGTTTTTTTTTTATTTGGAAAATTCACTGACCCACTAAAAAGCGCGAAAATAAAAACTTTTTTGCAAAAAATAAAACCGACTTCCATATCAAAACACTACAAAGCCAAAAATAATTTTAATTTCGGAAGGCGGTGTGAAAAAACAAAACCAATAACACCGACTACCGAAATTAAAATTATTTTTGGCTTTGTAGTGTTTTGATATGGAAGTCGGTTTTTGCTTGCACTGTTGGGACGGGCCTGCTCAAATCTGTTTGATTCTGTCCTCTAAAGGGCGCCACAGACATTAACCTATATGGCTCTTATATGATTTGGTTACTACAAATTGTCTGGACTTTAAAAGAGACGTTGACCTCTGAGTTTGTTTCAGTGTTTCTTCTCAGAGTAGTCAGTTAGGAAACAATGGCCTTATCTAGATTACATTTACGGGAAAAAAATGATTTGTGAAAGTGTTATTCATAACCTATTTGCAAAATAAACATCATTATTTCATTTCATTATTTGAATGTCCATTCTGCTAAAATCATTAACACGTCAGTGCAAAGTGCCAAGTTCCCAGTTTTACTCCTATATTAAGATAAATGTTATCAGCATGCGTAAATCTGTTTCCTGGCCCTATCTCCAGTTTGTGCTGGCCAGTACATTCTAACATATTCCGCTAATCTGTTGGATAGTGGGTCAAAGAGTTAGATGAAGCGGGCCAAACCTTTCGGATAGTGGGAGAGAATTGTGTACACTTCTGCTCAACGTGATATAAATAGGTTTAATCAGGTGTTTATTATAAAATGTTATAGAATACATTTAGAAAATTCTCACGAATTAAAAATATGTAGGTTACTTTATGTTGGGTGTACTTAAAACACTTATAATATGTTAGAACAACATAACAATACTCTTGACAGTATTTTTTATTACTGTATCTATTTTTAATAGTAGTCGAAGTAAATACAAATAATATCCAACTTCTTAGTTTTTTATACGAATAAAATAACCACCAAAATCACAATCCCCAATTAATTAAAATAGAAAACCGCTGTCCCCCAACTCTTTACACCACCGCCTTAAGAAATGATTAATGTAGCGTAGATAACAAGTTGGCTAGTACGCCGGCATATGTTTGAATGAGAGACGAGATTTGTATAGGAATGTTTGTTTAACGGGCGAACCTTGAAAGACCTGGCTTTTGAGCTAATTTCGGAAGGCGAATTATATTTGCTTAGTCAAAGGGTATGATGGAGACTGTTTAGATTTAATTTTCTCTTTCACGTATACACCTGACACGGCAGAATACTTACAGCATAACAAAAGAAAAGGGTATGTCGCTTTCGGCGTCGCTTGCATGAACTTACTACGTCCTACGTAGCCTGAATATTATTCTGAAATCTTAATTAGAAAACAAAAAATAACCCTGTGGTTATAGGCACGACAAATACCGGCATTACTTTGTGTAATTTTTGTCTTCACTAAGGCTTTCAAAACGGTAAAGTGAAAGTTGTAAGCTACGCGATAACTGACAAATGCTTGCAATGACTGGACGGGCCTGCTCAAATCTGTTTCTATCCTCAAAAGAGCACCACAGATGTACAACTACGTGGTTTTCATATTCGCTCAGTACGGATTGGGTGGACTTCAAAAGAAACGTAAAGTAAATTTATTAGCATAGATTATAGGTACATCAAAAATAGATGTTAGAATTAAATGGGTGATCCTTATATATCTACCTTATCTTAGGCATGCAAACATTATTATATAGGAAATATTATTAAAATAAAGTTAGTCAATACATTAGGTATGTCAAGAAAAAAATATTTCACATACTTAATTGCATAATTTATGGTTATGCATAAATTATGGTGGTATATTGACCTCTGAGTTTGTTTCTGTCTTCTCAGGGTAGTCAATTAGGAAACACCGGCCTCATACTGAATCTAATGGGCCTTTCACTGAGAGATAGAGGAGTTTTATCTTGGTATCGGGATTGACGCGGAAAAACGATTAGGTAGCCTAATGCGAAGACGTGAACCAAATCGAAAAAAGAAGAGAAAAAGAATCATGGGCATAACAAGTTCACAATAAAACTGTTAATTACTTATGTATTATGTCTTTTCATTAAATTCTGACGTTTCATTTTCTATTTCTAACACGTTGTAGACTGGTATAAATAACTAAGGTATATTAAGTCCGCCTTTGTAATATTCGGTTTAGGTACTTAATAAATAAAAATAGAGCGAAAGAAAAGCTGTCTGTCTAATATAACAGAGTAATAATCGCAATTAGTCAGCTTTGTTTTCAGTCTACTTGACATAATACAAATTAATTATAAATGTTGTATAGAATGGAACTCAGTATTCCTTTTGATCTCTTTTCCTTTACACAATTAGTGGGGACTCATTTAAATTACAATTATTCGGTCTAAATACTGGCCGTCATTTAATGTAGGCTCAGAGTAATAATAAAATGAGGTCTTTTTGTCTCACAAATACAATCAGCTAATAAGATTGTACTTAACGCAAAGGCAAGTAACTTCACTTTATAATGTTGTCTTTTTCAAAAGTGAGATCATTTTTTAAATGAAGAAATAAGCTGTCAAACGTCAATAATTTGACAGCTATCAAACCATTGCTGCCAAACAGCAACCATTTGACAGCTGTCAAACCGACATATTTTTCTATAAATGGCTATAGTTAGTTTAATTCTTTGAATAAAATTATTTGTTGTTTTTCGATGATTTTATTGCACTGCTCATGACACTTATTTGTGAATTTCAAATCGAGTTTCTCAGAAAGTACGTAACAAATCCTTTGATCCAGTTTCGTAGACTGAAAATGACATACTTCTTAATATTTGCTTTGTAAATTACCAATTCTAGTGAATTGCTACGTAAATATTAAACAGAGCAAGATATTTAAATGTATTTCGGAATTTTTGACTATCATTATTGCTCGCAAAATACCATCTGCCACACGTTTCACCCATCGTCTCTTCGGACACTACAGAAGAATAACGGCCTAATAACCCGAATATCACACAAAATAAACCATTCAAGCACAAAACTCAAGGCCAGAAACTGCTTGTCAAACATACAAAAACCCCTAGGCAAACCTATTCATTCGCATTTAAACGCAGGCATTTCATCTGGCGCCGCGACCTGACCTCAAATCCAACATGGCTGCCGAATTAAACATTCAGAAGTTACACTAGCGTTATGTTAATGACGTACGTAAAATAACAGCTTTTTGAAATGTGACAGAAAGGTATTTTATGTTGTTGGGAGTCAGCCTATGTCAATTTGAACTAGGTGAATAGGTTAGGCATATATGTATGTATTATGCTACTTAAGGAAGATCACCGTCCAGTAAGGACCAGGCTCGGGTCGGTGGCGCGTTGTGTTCCACGAGTGCGGGCCTCAAAGAGTCATCAGAAGTAGGTTGCGGTAATATTCTAACGAGATACCACAGCCCCGGAAACAGGGAATATTGCAAGAACAGGGTGGGTTTTTAGTCAGTAGAAGTCTGACACTCCCTTCCGCTCCACTCAGAACGGGAGAAGTCATTCGATGACTAAAAAAAGGTAACTGTAGTATATGTAAAATAGTGACATACAACGCACGGAGTATAAACAAGTTACAGCTAATGACCTCACGTGCACGGACTAATTACGGAAAAAGTACTATATTGTTTGAGGGAGTACGGCTGTACAATGGTCTGCCGGAGGATTTGAAACGAATTAATAGTGTCAATATCTTCAAAAATAAACTTAAGAAACATGTCCGAACAATGTAACATAATGCCTCCAACATTCTAAGTGTGAGCAACTACTTAATAATTAATATTCAAATATATCAATACTTTGTAACTCATTTTAAATGAACCATAATGTTCTTATGAGAAACTAGCTTGTGCCAGCGGCTTCGCCCGCGTGGGAAGTTTTTCCCGTGTAAATCCCGATCCCATGGGAATTTCGCAAAATCCTTGCTTAGCGGATGCCTACGTCATAACATCTAACTGCATGCCAAATTTCAGCCCGATCCGTCCAGTGGTTTGGGCTGTGCGTTGATAGATCACTATGTCAGTCAGTCACCTTTGAGTTATATATATATATAGATAAATGTCTTTAAACAATGCTTTAAACCTATGTATAATAGTGGAAAAATAACGCAACCTTTATTCATTTAAGTTAGATTTTCATCAAGTCAAATATATTCAGATCAAAAAGGATAACTAGATAAAAAGAAAGCCCGTATTATCTTTCATCTATAGAAGCACTTTTAGTCTTAAAAATAATCAAAATTCTCGTGGTATTTCAATTGGAATAAATAAATTATAGTCGAGGGAATAATTCCTAGCATATTTTATATTGCACGCTGAACCGTTTGGTATAATTCAAAACATACTTAGCTGATCCTCCACAACTTTTTCCTTAATTTTAAACCAAATACACACAGAGGGACTCCCCTCCCCCGCTCTCCCACCAAACCTGGTACGCAAACTTTAAACCACTAAAAAAACGACCGCATAAATCCGTTGTTAGAAAGAGATGGCAATGACATTCTGTAAGAGAGAAAGGGACAGAACCAGCAGTTTAAAAAGCTGTTTAATCCGACCTAGGGTTTATCGCGTTAGGCCGACGGAAAAAATACTGGGTGTAATGAATTTATAGTCGTTGGTTCCGTAGCAGTAAGAGGCTTTTGGATCGATTCGTTTTGAACACGAAACTTTTATTTTATGGACGGAAAGGACAAAACTATAGGTCTATATGTAGGTAAGCCCTAAATCTGTCTCCTTTAAGTACAGGCCATCCAAAGGTTATCCATTGTACACTAGTTTTATTTTTTGTAACCATAGAAATATTGTAAGGTGTACAATAAATAAATAAGTAGGTAACTCACATAGTTGTAAACGAGATTTCGTTTCTTTTGTTGTATGATTAATTATAATTTATCAAAGTTTTAAAGGAATACAGTTACACTTGTCAGTTAGTCCTTGAAATAGTCTTTCTATTTTATTTATATTTGCTACCAGTTTAAGAATATTATCCGCCCAGGTGTTAGAAAAAAAGAAAGTTGTGTATATACCTTAAAACTAAACAAATAAACAAAATAAAACAAACAATAAAAGCTATTAATACCAAAAGGGCCTCAGCTCCGCATGTGTTAGGTGACAACACAAGATATGCCTTATGACGCTGATTTTAGACATACGTAAATTAAAATATCTATTATTTAGCAGAAATTCAAAATTAATTGTAGAAACATGCAGACAATTATTTGTACACTAGCTTCTGCCCGCGACTTCGTTCGCGTGGGAAGTTTTTCTCGCGTAAATCCCGACCCCGTGGGAATTCTGTGATAAAAATCTCTTTTTTTTATTTGTTATTCCAGGATGTCAACTATCTACTTAGGTACCTAATTTACTTTAGATCCAATTAGTAGTTTTTGCGTGAGAGAGTAACAAACATCCATCCATCCATTCTCACAAACTTTCAAATTTCTAATATTAGTAAGAGTAATAATGTATCAAAGCTTGCAAAGTTATGCCAGCTAAACTTTAACTAAACAAAAGTAATTCATCATATTCAAGTATCACATACCAAGAGCCCAATATATTATGTATGTATCCAACAACACCACAACGGATTACACAATTTCCCCAACGAACCCCAAAACGGCGGCAGGGGCCGTGACGTCAGCTGCGTTTCCGGTTCCGCAAATATTATGATAATTTGCACAACCGGACGTTCCGTCCGTTGTTTATATAGTAATAGTTTTATCATTTTATGTTTAATATGTTGTATATAGTTGGATGTGTTCCATGGTTTTATAGTTCAGTGGGTTTGTTCTGACAATGGGCTAAAGGAATCGTTAGTTATTTTTAGTATATTATCCTGTACATAAAATCCACGAACTGATTCCTCCATCTCACTTTCACTACCGATCTACCAGACGTACTGCAGGATACCATCCTCAGTTGGTCAATATACCGTCTTGTCGTACTAAGCAATTCTCCTCTACATTTATTGTGCGCACGGCCAAGGTTTGGAACTCTCTGCCGGCTTCTGTGTTCCCTTCCACATATGAGTCTGTCTTCAAAGCAAGAATGATGAGGCATATTCTGGGCTCGCTCGTCCCATCATCGTAGACCTCATCTTTTGCTTACTATCAGGCGTAATTGAGGTCAGAAGTGGGCTCGCCTGTCATAAAAAAGATCACGCCAGTATTGTATAAATATAGCAAGCAGAGGTGTATAATGTAGCACGCTGTTTTCATTGTTTTATAAACAAAACGTACGAGTATATTCTTTATTTTTTGGTTGGGAATTTATGGCTAACATTCATTACTATGCCGGCCAAGTATGAGCTTTAATCGCTCACAAGGGGCTCAATTTTTTTTTCTGTAACGTATATCTTTGTTTCTGATTTTATCTCCCGAAGTAACTCCGAGCCCAGCTCTTGTCATATTTGTCTGTAAAATCAAGAAATGACTCTTCCCATTCTGTATGGAGCGAAAACACATTCGACTTCTACGGGCGAAAAACCCACCCTTTTACTTACTGTTCCTACGTTCCAAGGCTACGGTATCTTGTAAGAACATTTCCGTAATCTTGATGTAATGATGTAGAATGTAAGTAAGTAGAGATGTAAGACCTTAATACCTTATGTAAATACTTAAGTTTCACAAATAAACATACTGATTAGAAATGCATCAAGAATGAGTTACTTGTGCTTAATAGTAATACTAGAATTAATCTATTGATACCAAAAATAGTACATCGAAACATTACTATCCCCATTTCAAATACAAAGTCTATACCAAAGATCACGTACGACCACATACGATTTACAAAGCACCCTTACTTGACCGCAAGGGGTACTAAGGGGCCTAACCCCCAACTAGAAATGATTTAAAGGGTAATCTTAGTCACCACGAGTGCGTAAGGGTTAAGACCACAAGTGATGGAGGGTCAGCTCGGTGTGGTCATAGTATTACCCCTGGTTGAGCTTTGATTTGAGTTTTTATGAGGAGAAGATTGAGTGGTGGGGATGTGGGGTTTTAATGAGAATGAGCTACTATGCTCTTAAGAGGTTGTAAGATATAAGATTTTCCTGTGGCGTCTACTGAAGGGAACCTAAAATGTCACATACCAAAAACCGAAGTAAAGCAAAGCAGTATACGCAGAAGTAACCATACTTACATGTTATACTAATAAAAGTACAGTGATTGTTTAAGTAAAAATTAAGGATTTGAATTTATAGATAAATAGGGTCTCCGTCTGCGTGGATTTCGAAATTGTATATATAGCGTATAGCACTCACAAATTAAGTTCCGGGGCCACGGTATCTCGTTAGAACATTCCCGTAACCCCGGTAAAAAACCTTATGATCTTAAAACCACAAAGGTACATAAGAGACCCTTTCCCTCAAAACCCAAGTCTTAAAATACCTCCACTAAAAAGAACAGCCCTTCGATAAAATAATTGGAAATATACCGCTCTACTTACTCGAGGAAACTGAAATATTTTGTAAAAATGCAACGCCCAACATTTCAGTACATTTCTTTTTCAGCGAATTTCTCCATTTCCTTTCGGCTAACACATGTACTAGTTTGAGGTTTGGAAATTCTTTCAATATTTTGTAGCGTTAGTTCGGCCATGTTTTTTCTGAATGGTGGAATGTTTGAATTATTGCTGTTTAAGTTAGTAGTACTATGCGCTTCGAAAAGGTTTTTCGGATTGTGAAATGCGAAATTTATTTTGCCTGTGATTTTTGTATTGAGACTTACTATTGGAACTGAAACAGGAGCCAGTTTTTACAACGTTATTCTCGATAGTGATGTAGGCATTGAAATGCACAGCTGGCTTCGTATTTTTGACTTACAATAAGGGCTAATTCTTTGTACATTTTACTAATATTATGTAGCGAAAGTTTGTGAGAATAGATGGATATTTGTTACTCTTTCACACAAAAACTACTGAACGGATCTGAATAAAATTTGGTAAGTAGATAGCTGATGATGAGTAGGTACATTCATGAGCTACTTTTTATCCCGGAATTCTTTTATAAAGTTTTTCCCACACAGAAGAAAAAAAGGTCACAAGGTTTTACTCTGTAGTCGTTAAGATGAATAACTATTTTTGATTGTAAGTAAAGTTTTATCATTTGAACGTACTGTTTAATCTTGACACGTTGATTTAGCATAAGTAACTGACTAATAAAAAAAAAGATTTGCAATATCTCACCCCGCCAAACCACGCCAATTGAAAAGCCGTTTACATTTAATTAATATGTCATTCAACGTTTTCTTTTGTTTCTTCCATTCTATTATGAGAGGGAATGAACTGCATACCTTTATTAGAGGGAATGAACCATATTTCCTTACGCAGGCCCAGTGCGGGCGGACGGCTGGACCGATTTGAAAAATTCTTTTTGCGTTTGAATGGGTATACTTTCTAGTTGGTCCCATTGTTACGAAATCAAGATCTAATGATGGGATCCTGGAGAAATCGAGGGAACTCTTCAAATATTATAGGCACACCTATAGCGTTTTGGGTATTTCTTATAGTACCTTGAGCAGTTGCTTCCGTAAAGTACCATTTGGGGAAGTTGAACTGATGATGAAGACCACAGATGGCCACTGAAACTCCTCAATAATAAATATTTCGTGGATTGCGTTTCGATTACTTGAGTACGGATGTTAAACACTTTATGCTCGTCACAATACATATGGTGATGTAGAGCTGATGGTCAAGTACCAGGAGAACTCCTCAAAAATTAACGGCTATGCATCGGGAAAAGCAATATTCTGTAAAAGGTGATAAGTTGTTGACATTATGGCTTTTGTAACTAGATAAATTACAAACCGACCCACTAAAAAGCGTGAAAAAAAATTTTTGCAAAAAAATTGAATTGGTTATAAATAACACTTTTATACGTCATGTTTTTTTGCGTGTTATGTTTAGTTTAGCTAGATGAGGCCGGTATTTCCTAACTGACTACTTTGAGAAGAAAAACCGAAACAAACTCAGAGGTCATAAGGTCTCTTTTAAAGTCAAATTCTTAGATATTTGATGCATTGATGTGTGATTTTGCCTAATGAAGGGGACCTTTCATAGTTTTGTTCAAAATCAACCGTATATGTTAAGTGCATTATTTTCTTGTCCATTTTAGAATTATTAACTCAGTACATAGCGCTTGGTTTTTGTAGAAAGAAAACATTAGGTACTTTATGAATTTAATCATCGTGACCGCGCAATTCTTTTTAAGCACACTATAACAAGAGTCAGTACAGAAACCTCTCAAAAACTTAATATTTAAAAGTCACCGCACTTCTTCTAAATTTGTCCTCCGTTCAACCTGTATATAATATACAGGATGGTTCGAGATAACGCCACAACACGTTGAGAGTAGCACTATGTTTTCGAGTCACGTCTCCTAAGGGTTTCGAGTGGAGGGAGTTATTATAAAGTCAAATAGACTCCTGATTAAGTTACCATGTGAGGAAAAATGGTGGAAAATATGTGGGAGGAGGCTTGTAATTATTGCGGTATAAAGGGGGTGATGGAAAGGTTAAATGGGGGGGTGAAAGTTTACGTATTTTACGACTGTCGTCTACATCTTTTTAAGAGAAATATATACAGACTTTTATCTATTTCTTACTATTAGGGAAGATCAAGGTTATCATCGGATTCGTAGGAAGTAAAAAAATCCGACATTATTTTTTTTAATACTTAATATATTTAAGTCTTTTTATGGATTGAGGTGTGTAAGTTTTATTTAAAAAACTTGTCTCATACTTGCCAAGGTCTTAAACAGACTCTTCGCATCATAACTATTTGACTGAGACAGAAATTTGTGGAACAAAACTAGATCGACTCTGTTAAAGTTCAAGGCTCCAAAGAGATCATTTCTGTATGTCTCAAATCAAACACATTCCATTTTCTATCTTAAATTAATAATTAATTTCAGTGAAAAATTACTTACCCTCTGTCACTCTTCCATAACATAAACATAGCTGTAAAAAAACTGAAATTGATTGGCTTCTAAAACTTACCATGTGATGAAACAGAGAATCTCCTTCATCCACTTAAATAATATAGTACCACTAATTCACAACTCATAGGCAATCATTACAATTTACACAGGCACACACATACTTATACACACAAACATATAATACTCTCACGTAAATAACCACATCCTTACTTAAACAATTTTAGTTTACTAGTTCAAGTTATGATTCTTAAGAAAAAAAAAATTGTTTCTTGCGTATCATTAATTAAATGTATTTTTGTTATCTCTGTAACTTCATGTATAGCTATTTAATGTCATGAACTGCTTTCACTGTGTCACTTGAAAGTTGCTAAAAAAAGCTGGTACTTATAGCTCAGGGTTACCTAATTTAAGTACCTACCAGCAGTACAACATCTGTTAATTCTTGCACATAAAGTACTAAGCATGTATGTACCCTATTTATTTTGTGAAACAATAAATAAAATAAATAAATAAACTCTTTCGCCTAATCTTTATACAACAAATTACACAAACAAGAGGACTGTGTCCTTGTAGTGGAAACATTAGCCGGATTAAGTAATACAAATTTATGTATAATTAAAATCATCACAAACAGTTCAACTGAAACTAATATTCTGTAGACCTAATAAAATTTTCATATCACAATTTCCATGAACATTATTGGTGGCACCACAGCATGATGAGTAGTAAGCCCCAAGCTTACCTCCACTTTCCACCAGCACTGTTCATAATAGTCCAGGAGCTTCTGATAGCTCATTGAGTGACAGTTAATCCTTACTCCAAGAGCTAGGTTATTAATTATTCCCTTTACTCAGCTCTTCAAATTTAGTTCGTGCTGTGAGTAATTTCTCGAAACTCTCAATATTTAATAAATATAAAATTGAAGTTTGTGAACTAGCAGGTAATAAGTTTAGATACTGGGATAAATAAAAAGTGGTTTTCAAATTCAAAAAGGAAATTGACGTGATAGGTTGGCGGAAGGAGTAATATTGCAGTAGGCTGTGTTTACTTCATAATTAGACAGTAGGATATACTTAGGTATTATTTTTTATAGGCATGCGTTTGACCACCATCTCACCTGATGTAAAGCGATGATGTGGTCGAAGATGAAGCACGCTTGCCTAGAAGTAACCTATTCACTCTTAGACTTAAAGACTCCCAGGTTATAGCTATCAGGAAACACAGATTCCGGCAGGGAATTCCTCTCCTTAGCTGTGCGCACAATGAAACTATTCCCAACTTCTTTTTCGCTACTAGAAAACTAATAGGTTTATACAAATAGGTTCGTCTCGGACGTTGGTATTAAATCTGTATAAAATTATAAGCCCCATAGTCTTCTTTTTTCTGAAAATAACACATTGCTTCAGTCATTTAAAAACAAATACGAATCAAATTAAGAATTCTCAAAAGAACACCACAGAAATAAACTTAAATGCTTCTCATAAGATTTGACCAGTACGGATTGTATGGACTTCAAAAGAAACGAATTCTAATAAATTCTAATTCCTCCAAGTCCGTTCCATCATCGGACTACAAGACAGGGAATTTGGGAATACCTTCATTGTGCGTACGGCTAAGGAGTGGAATTCCCTGCCGGAGTCTGTGTTTCCCGATAGCTATAACCTAGGGGTCTGTAATTCAAGAGTGAATAAGTTACTTTTATCTTCGACCACATCATCACTTAACATCAGGTGAGATGACAGTCAAACGAGAGCCTATTATCAATTAAAAAAAACCTTTTTTGTTTCGTTTTTTTTTATATAAAAAAAAATCATTTGGTAATGCTATTTATAACTAACTAGCACTTCGTTTGCGTGGATTTAGAAATAACGTGCAACTTTACTACCAAAGAAAGAATTTTTAGAATTGTGTAATTAGTTCCGAAGATTACCCCATACATACCAACTTACTAATAAATTTTATCTATTTATAATATTAGTATAGATTTGCAAAATCATTAGTGAGTTCTAGCGTTCTATTCCAATTTTTCAAGATACGAACTAAATCCAACATGGCGGCCAACTTAGTTCACATAAATAAGGCGCTGACACATTTCATATTACAAGAACTTCTGAAAATATTATTAACCTCACGGTATATGCCGATATATTTTTCTTGCATATCAATATGCTTCGGGCCCGATTCTGTTCCTGACAGATCTCTAATCAAATAGCTTTTTGATGGAAATTCCTTCGTGCTTATTTAAGCTATGGATTATCATATTTTGTATGGTAATGGAATCCACGATTTTTGTTGATAGGTTTCTAGAAAAGTATTACTGAGTTAGATGAAGATATTCAGTCAGTTTTTTAAGACATAATATGTATTTGTCATCGACTAATACCTGAAAGTAAACCAACATAAGATAGATAGAATATAATATTATATTATATATAATATTGTATACTAAAATACGCTAAAACCAGAAGAGAAAAAGAAATAAAAAGAAAGAAGTATTTTTCTGCCCCAACCCCGGCAAGAAGAGGCCAGGTTCTAATTCTGAACGCTCGCTGGGATCTTAGTGATTTGATCAGTATGAATTGTATGTACTTTAAAAGAGACGTTGACCTCTGTGTTTGTTTCGTCGTTTCCTCTCAGAGTACTGAGTTAAGAAAAACCAGTCTCATCTAGTTTAAAGTAATCAAAAATATTAACGTGTAAAAGAGTTCATTTATTTCACCTACTACTTATTTGACTCATTATGCTGATTGAATTATTAAATACGAAATTCGTTTTCAAACGTAGTCGCTTATAATAAATTAGTATTTTACTTACTCAAATAAAATTTAATTCCAAATTCAATGCTTCAAACGAATTTCTTTTAAATTCTATGACCTCTTGTATTGAACTTTTCAATACAATCTTAAAATCTTTATGTTCTAGAAAAGAGTGGACATTTTTTTTATGTTAAAAGCAATCTGTCATTTGATATCTTATTATTTTGCGACGTAACCCTTTTTGTAAAAAAAAATGACAAATTATGTTTTCGCAGAAAAATGTACTGAAAATCTATGAATATGCACGAAAAATAAAAACAGGTATTGATGGGAATAACTAAAAATTGGAATATGAATTGAGTGTCATGACGGCTTTCAATTCTAAAAGAGATTTTATTTTATTTATGCTCAGATTAGCAATAGTCTTTCACGAACAATTTTTAATTTATCTGTACACGTTTTATCTTGGCACATCGAATTTGCAAGAATCTGGTTTCTAGAATATACTTTATTGTGAACCAAAGTTTAAACACACCTATTTAACAATAAGCGATGATGTGGTCGAAAATGAAGCACGCTTATCTAGAAACAATTCTATTAATATTAAAACTGATTATCTACTTAAATTACTAACCACGAACCAGGGCACACGAAAAAGCTGACATTGTTTTGTACCATATCCCTATTTGTAATGATCGTTTATTAAAATATGCAGTAACGATAAAACTGTCGGGACACTATATTTTTGTATGCGTATGAAATAACATTGTCGGCAAATGTAGTTGGTATGTAGTTGTGCGGCCTGCGGGGTAGGCGAGCAGTTTGTTTACAAATATAACGATTGAGAAGTGAAGAATATACGACCATTAATTAGACCGTACGCCATCTTTCATTCATAAAGAAACCTCTAGAAAACAAATTTAAAATACTTACATAAAACGTTGATAGTGTGTGTCGCCACTACGTTCTCAGTGAGTTGGCCGTTGATCCCGTGGCAGACGACAACAATTGACCTCTTGTTAGGCTCCACAACCACTGTGATGTTTGAGGTCGTGATCCAGCCTCCTAGGAGAAGAGAGAGAAAGCGTTACATACGTAAAATCCTTACTAATATTATAAATGCGAAAGTAACTCTGTCTGTCTGTGTGTTACGCAATCACGCCTAAACTACTGAACTGATTTAAATGAAATTTGGTACGGACATAGTCTAGAGCCTGAGAAAGGACATAGGCTGTTTATTAATGCGAAAAAAGGGCTGTAAGGGGTTGAAATATGGGATGGAATTTTGTATAGAAATTACGTCATTTTGAAAGCTAGAAGCTTGAAACTGATTTTCTAGACTTTTGATTAGAAAAATGTACTTAAATAAGCTATTAGCAGTAAAATATTGTAAATAGCTAATTTATGTATGAGTTTTATTTTTACTTATTTATTTTTTTATTACTGATGGGCCCACTCTTCAAAATAATTATACACTATTTTCAAAATAATTAGTATAAAAATTAAAAATGCTGCCGAAAGTCATAATTCCGCGCGGATAAAGTCGCGGGTACAGCTAGTTTTCTATAAAACTATGGCTTTTTAATCAGGTAGTACTTACTGTGTGTAAGAAATAAATATTGAAGGGAATAGCACAAGATGCTGAGACTGAAAAATATTTGTTTACATATATTGGTAATACCGATGAACTGTCTCGTTGGCCTAGAAGTCATAAGCGAGACAACTGAGCAAGATGGCTCGGATTTCCCGGATTGAGCATAAGGTGCCATTAGGTTTTTCTATAAGGAATTTCTCAGTAGTAGCCTGGAGTTTGGAAGTTGGAGGCGTGATACCTCGGGAAGCACTTTAACCTCTCAAGGACCGCCATTATACGTCAACCATCCGTCAAGCACCGCGGGCGGGCTCTTATCGTAAGCGTAATCTGACCCCGGTCACAAACGATTTTAAGACTTATCTTTACTACAAATACAGTTTTAAATCGGTCGGGGTTTGGTGGCACAAATTTGTGCCAGCTGGGCTCAACTAATACTTGTTTACTGGCACGTTTTGTGCCGCTGGGGCTCTAGAGGTTATGTCGTTGGTCGCTTGGAGCCGGCTGTCCTTTGGACATCTTTGACAGTCGTTACGGGTAGTCAGCAGCCAGTAAATCTGACACTAGTCTAGCCAAGGGGTATAGTTACCCAGTTACTGGGTTGTGGAGGTCAGATAGGAAGTCGCTCCATGTAAAACACTAGTACTCAACTACATCTAGTTAGACTGGAAGCCGATCATGCCGGCCGTGCAGCTGTTATAAATAATAACACGAGCCACGAGCTCCTCTGGTATCTAAATGTAAGTAAAATTCATATAATATTAAAAGACACTGCTAAAACTATGTACAGACGCCAGCACATCAAGCTACAACAATCTGTCAAATTTCTTTAAAAGATTTTCAACTTTATTGTTAAGGAAATTAGGTTCAAGGTTGATTGGGAAAACTTGACAGTTTCGGGTAGCTTCATGTGCTGTCGTCTGTACATAAAAGAAACCAAAAATAGATTTAGGCGTCGAAGTACTCCTCCACGTCGGTGTCGTCCGGAAACGTGCCCAGAAGACTGGCAGCATTGCCACGTTGTATGGCAGTCCTCTGGTCACGCAAGGAATCAATCAGCCGGCGAGACAATGTTATATATAAAAATCAATTGCTGTTCGTTAGTCTCGCTAAAACTCGGAAACGATTGCACCGATTTTATTAATTATTTTTGTGTTATGTTATCTCTCATACAGGGAAAGTTTAAAAGGTGAGAAAAAATAGAAAATAAAAAAAACTGCGGTACGAAGTTCGCCGGGTCTGTTAGTTCCTTATAAAGAAGACGCGCCATTCGGGCTTTCGACTCCAAACGGCTCAAAACTATTGAAAGTTAATAAATTCTAAATCAAATTAAAAGTAAACATGTAATAATATCGTGTTTAGATTCGTTTACTTATTCATGTATTTGAGATAAAAGAAAATATTTTGCATTTACATGTGATAAAATTCTTTTAACTTTTTTTGAAAATATAACGAATTTGCCTAGTGCAGCTTCATATTTTAAATCATCAATATCTATATCGGCTTTTCTATTGACCTTCGTCGATTCAATCAGTTCGTCTTTGTCTTGTCGAGGTCTTATTCCAGTATCTAGGTCAGGGTTTCCAACTAACTACAGTCCTTGAACATAGCGTTCAATTTTCACAAACTACACTGTACATGTAGCTTCTTTGTATCTTGAGTTAGTCAATTTTGCATCTGGCATTAGTTTTTGTTAGACAATTCGGTTATCGAGTACCTAATGGTATCTATCCAAGATCTCTTGAAATGTGACTGTGAGTGAATAGTCAATTAAAATTCCTTGGTAGCTAATTAAACTCGTGTAACATTTGACAATTACCAGACATTGGCCATTAATACTTTATTTTAAATGGCTAAATCTATATGGGTACATATATTTTCTGTCTGTAAGTGTCTGCCCGTATGTTTTCAAGTGCTTATAGTTATTTTACACAATACTAAAACAAAAAAAAAACTTCATAAATTTTTTGTGCGTCTGTCCTGGCTAAACCAAATTTCATGGGAGTTTCACTGAAAGATAGAGGAGAAAAAGGCAACATAATTATAGGCGTTCTCGGAATCCACACATAACAGGGATTTACGCAGGAAATCAGTGTCTTAACTATTAAGTACAACCCAGATAAATATAAGATAACAAAATAATCATATTAAAAATTGGCTTGAATTTGTTCAAAAGGTAATACCGACCCCACCCGAACAAAGTCGCGAACATACCTAGTTAATATTAAAATTACTAAAACACAAGTTATTTCTCTTACTGATTATTTCCTAAAAATAGGTACAAAAATAACAAAATATATTACCTTCAGGAGATATGACAGTTCTATTACTGGCTTCCTTATGATGCTTCCCTAGTACCAGCCACTTGATATCAGCTGCAGGGTTGGAAGGTGCTGTGCTGCAGGTCAGAGGAACGGGATCCCCAACCCTGGCTTCTGAAGGTCCGGAAATGGTGACATGTGATGGCGCAACTGGAAAATTAAATATGTGATTAGTATAAGATGAGTATATGTACCATGAAAACATATTTTTTTTTCCCCAACTAAGCAGAGCTTGTGCTATGAGTACTAGACAACTGATAAACATACATATATATTCCTAAATACATACATATTATAGATAAATTGATTAAATAAAAGATGAACCAATATTGTGTTGTTTTTTATGAGCCTGCTCTCGACCTCTATCAAACCTGATGGTAAGCGATAGATGAGGTCTATGATAGAATAAGTGAGCCCAGAAGATGCCTGTTCACTCTTGATTTAAAGACAGATGGGTCATACGTGGTAGGAGGGAATTCAGAAGGCGGCAGAGGTTTCAACACCTTGGCTGTGTTAAAATTGGTGGTTTAAAAATTGTATCTTTAACAAAGTTTTAAATAAACCTAAACATAATCAGGAGAATATCTTAGTATTTAATTTAATATATTAGCATAAAGATTCGGCCCGACTACCACTTATTAACTTCCAAACGTGTCTTCCGCATACCGTTACAACGAACCTCTTCTCTTCTAGCCAGACGATGTCCCGCTTACCTACACACTCTCGTATACAATAAAGTTTCCAGAAGCTTGCCCTGTGACATAAAAGATCTTTCCCTCACAGCGTGCAAAAAAGTTGACATACAATGGCTTTTAGGACTTTCATATGATGAATCTGAAAACATCCTAACATCGCTATAACTCACTCACTCTAACTCGAAATCTCATCAGACCACACACACACACACATAAACACACACATTTTGTATTAGTTACTATAAAAATTGTTTTGTTCTTGTCATAATTGAAGAAGTTTATTTTATACTTAATTTTATTTTTTTTTTGTCTTATTTTAAGTTATTATAAGTAGTTTTAAGTCGACCTCATTCCATCTAAAGTTTTTGATGTTCTCACATACTTATGTTTTTTTTTTGTTCAGATCATCTTTTTTATTGCACCCACAACATTCTCTACCACAACTTAGGTCCCCAAGATACAGGCATAGCCTAGTTTGGGGATCATCGGAAATTTGTAAAGAATCTAATAATGGTCTCAATAAATTCTATTCTATTCTATTCTATTCTATTTAATCGGAAAGCTGATATATGTATATCCAACAGTAGGACAGGCGTTTCATAGTGAACTCTGGTGCGGTATTAGGGCTTCTGGGGCTCCCCTCCATGTATTCATCTTCAGCTGGTAATGGTTTTTGTGGGGAAATAAGTCTCATACTCCTTGGTCTTATCCCCAAAACCCGAGCTATTTTTAAAGTTTCCTCCCCGATAACAAAACACAAGGACTATAATTACAAAAACTGTAAGTAAAATACTAATTATGACAATATATTTCAAGATTTCAGTGACTTAAAGATTGAAGAAAGAAACGTTGACAGACTAAAACCATTACCCTAAATGAGAGAGTAAACTCGAGAAAAGAACAGAAAATTACAAAGATTTAGTTTAATTTGTTTACAAAAGATAGTCTCATTTTGCATTGAATTTTAACAGCAGCGCCTGACACTGAATAAATTAGATAGCAAATTCTAAAGCGTAGTAATTTAATGCATCACTAATATCGCATAAGCCACGTAACCGCGATATCATGTGAAATTTATTATATTTTGAAAGCCTGCACTTTGGCGTATCCAGTAGAAAGCCTGTGTAAAATCAATCGCTGGAGAAAACTGATTCATTTAGGAGATTGATTTGATGTTTATGAGCAGATGGTGTATTTTATTGGGTGAGGCAAAAATTATTACTTCATATTTGTTTTTAGAAGTTATGCCGATGTTTTACATTTTATTAATTTCGTATAAGATAAAGGTAGTTTAGGTAAAGATAATTTATTCTGTCATCATCATTAGAATTTCTAATGAAATTTAATGTAAATACATATTCCATTCTGTTTAGTTAATTAAGTATACTATGGAAAACATTATTACGGAAAATAAACCAATTAGAATTTATCCAAATATCATTAGAGTCAACTGCAGTGTTATTTGTCAAATTTAACCTAGATTAGTGAAATAGATCCTTATTTCAACCATTTCAACCTTCATCACCTTTCAGTCAACGAACTTTAAATTACCCAGTCCAAAAAACGAGCATTTAATTATGATTCTTTTTTCATTCTCTGCTGCATAATTTTTAAATTAATCTGATAACTAAGCGAGAACAAAGTATCTATGCAATTTAATCGACATTAGTTAAAGTCAGGTTCTAATATATGGGCTGAACATTTAAGAATGTATATATTACTTAGTTATAATATACCTTTATGTAAGGTTGTCTCAAGGGTGTCGGGACACTTACGGTATCAAACTCGAATTAAACCAAGAAAGTGGCTGCATTCTTTATTTTAAAAGCAATTTTGCGGTGGTTGAAAATGGATGTAATTCTAATAGACGGTTTAAGTGCAAAATGAGAGATATATTTTTAAATGTATTAGATGTATTTGGTAGTAAATTACAAGAATATTTATTTGGGTGAAAATCATCCGACCGCTCTGGGTAGAGTGGTAAGGAGTGACTTGTACTGATAGAAATGCCCCCTGTTTCTTAGGTGCCTTTGCGTTCCAAGGCCGCGGTATCTCGCTAGAAATTTCTGGCAACTCGTTACTAGATATTTACAGGAGATAAGTTAATGTTTGGTTTATGCTCGTGAACGGGTTTTCATGTAAATTTTATAGTACTTGAAAAAGTGCTTATTTTGACTAGTTTCAATTAATGGTATTTCATTTGTTTGAATGGGGATTGAAGTTTTATCTAAATATATTATAACTCAAAGGTGACTGACTGACATAGTGATCTATCAACGCACAGCCCAAACCACTGAACGGATCGGGCTGAAATTTGGCATACAGGTAGATGTTATCACCTAGGTATTCGCTAAGTAAGGATTTTGCGAAATTCCCACGGGATCGGGATTTACACGGGAAAAACTTCCCATGCGAACTAAGTCGCGAGCAACTGCTATTAGTACATATACTATCACGTATGTATTAAATAAGGTTAAACACATAGTAATATCTGCATACAGTAAGTAGTAAGTTGCACAAATTAAGAATAAACATGACCGCATAGAATCTTTTATGCGGACAATGTCACGTGCAAAATTTACTCATAGTTACTAGAAATTATAATAGAGTAGACAAAAATACTAATAATTTATTGAAGCAGTCATATTTACTTTCGTATACAACTTTAAGCCAATAACGAAACTCTTTCCATTGACAATTCAAATACAATGAATTAATAATTCTCATTTCAAATTATAAGAAAGCCTTAAAGTTAATCCAAATATTACTACCAACCTTTTTGGAGCAAACCACTTTAATATATAGCATTTCAAAAAAGAAATTTCCAATTTTAGTGTACATTTCGAAATGGGAACGATAGACGTAAGAGTTTAACGTAAAAATACGTTCAGAAAAGTTCTGGGGCGTCAATGGAGTCAGAACAAATTAAAACTTTGCCCTCTTCGAATAAATGTCAAATAAATTTGAATGTCGCTATAGGAGTGGGTGATTTATGTTTGTATCATTGAGCTGTTTTGTTTAGGGAGTTGGGTAAACGTGAGGCGATTACCATTGTTTGATGTGACGGTTAAATTTTATGTGTGAATACTTTTGAACCAGATTGTCGATTCAAAAATGTTTGATTTAAATTCTAAGACTTATGTAACTTTGCCTCACAGTGTTGCGGGCATGTTTTTAGAAATCACGGCACCGTAACGTAAAAGAAGAATCAGGGTGGGTTTTAATCACTTGGTGTCTGATATACCTTTTCAATCCACCCAAAGCGGAAGGTGTCATTTGATGATTTTCTCCCCGAAAAAGAACAACCGTGAAACTTTAATACATGAGATTTTTTAATACCTACCTTGCATAATAAAGCATTACAAAAATAAATTTTCATTTCTTTAAGCTCTTAAGCCCAGCTTAAACTTTAAAACTCCATTTGTTTCTAGTAATTGCTTTTGCTTATCCCTTTGATAATAATCTTTATGAAACAGACGGTAAAATTATGCATTCCTAAAACTTTATCTTTTAAATTATATTTACAGTTAAACATGTTTCATACAAAATGCACGCCGCACGGTGGGCTGAAAATCGGCTTTCATAGACTTAGGCATTTTATTTTGCAAGTGCGAGTTTTTTTGCCGGATATCACTTCTATTAGTTATAACAATATACAAAAATGACACCAGAATTGATTCTGCACAGAAACGAAGGAATTATAATTTTTTTACGAAAATTTTGTATGGAGCTAGTATGAAAAATCGAAATATCTCTAAAACGGCAGCGATAACCGTAATATCCTTATAGGGGGTTATAGTACTAATTATTTATGATTTTTTGACATACGTTACATAATGGTTGTAGATGCCTTTTTTTTTTAAAAATCGTCAAAATATTTTTATTTATTTTTACATATTCAAACGTTCCTTTTAGTGTTTAAGTTGAAGAATTCAGAGCTTTAACAACTCTTATCATAAAATAGCATCACCCCTATAGACCTGAAGGACTAGACAGAGGTGTGTAGTGTCTTGTTGATCTTGTAAGATTTCCAACAATACCAAATAGTTGAATATCAGTGTCAAAGTGCCCATGCTGTCGCTTCTTTTTGAAAGATAGGGGAATGAAATTGTTAATTGATCATACCCTAAAAGTATGATTACAACATAACCGGACACATAATAATAATAATATCCTTATAGGGGATTATAGTACTAACATTATTTATTTTAACATATGAAACTGTTCAAAACGATCCATGAACTGTGTCAAAGTTAAGAACATCGTTAGGAAGCATGCTTTTTCCCCAAATATTAAGAATATGTGAAAAAAAAAAGACTGTATATAAACTTTTTATTCATAGGTAATTTAAATAAAACAGAAGTATCAAAAATAATATCTAATAAATTCAATTATACAAAATACATATTTGAAACTATAATTTATGAAATTATTAACTAAACATATTGGTACAATAAACTAACATAAATAACAAAAGAACATAAAGAAAAATAATTAAATTTTACAAATTTTCTTTACAACTTTCGTTGTCGGACTCCAATTCCGAGTCAGAATCCAGATCGGATATACCTACAAACTCGAACTCAGTTTCCGGAAACTGTATTAGGTCGAGAGTTTCAGCAAAAAAGGTTGTCTTCCTTTTGGCATCTAACTTCGGCCTTTGTGCACTTAGAAAAGGATCCGAAGAAACAACAAGCATATTTAGGATATCTTGATTAGAATCTTGCCTGCTTCTTTTCCGCGAATGATGTTCCCGGAACCTCCTAAAATCTTTGTTTCGAGACTCTGAGGCTTCTTCCGAGAGAGTCCCAATCGGGACAATATCATTTTTTTCGATTATGTCAGCTCCGTGTATTAATAGTTTATGTACGGTTGATGACATGTAGTACCAGTCGTATAATTCCACGTACTTTTCTGCTGTTTTGCGAGCAAAATCTTTAAATTTGATGACATCGATCTTCTCACCAGATGTTATTGCTTGCAAAATAACAGCAAATCTTTTTATCAGGTTTTGATCCAACCCAGTAATAGCTGCAGTTTTATTGGGAAACTCGAAAAACTTCCTTGCGGTATTCCCGTCATTGGTAGTTCCCGAGCCTTGTTTTACTATATCAATTAACAGATTGAGCTCCTCTTTAAATTTATTTTGAATGTTTTTTTTTCTGTTTTGTAACATATCTTTATGCTCATTACTTCTTGCTGCCCACTGTTTGAAGTCAAGTCTGTACGCAATGTGTAACAGACATTCCATGCAATTTATACGGGCATGTAGGGATGATAGGCCAAATTCATATATGTCAGAACACACAGTTTTTGATGTTACAGCATCTAAGTGGTTCATTTCTGTTGGTTTTGCTAAGCACAGGTAGCATGATGCATTTGATCTAGCTTCAGAAAGGTACGTGCAGACTTTTGCGTCGATCATTGTCATCATTAGTTTATGAGTCACCCTGTTACTATTAATGCACTCTGTGGGGTTAAGGGCCTCAATTTCCTCATCCATTTTTCTTTTGTTATCAATGACAACTGCATGGCTTTCTTTTACAAAAGTGAACTGAACCGGACGACAATAAAAAGTTGAGCATGGTTTCGGGTTTGTCCATATAGTATTATCTCCATCTGTCAGTTTCAGTGGCACCAAGGAGGTCATGAAAATGGTTGAATCATCATGCTCGCCGTCCATTTTCTGCTTGTATCGGCTTTGATTGGAAGCACCATCAAATCCCCACTTCGATATCAGCTTTAACTGCTTATTTTCCACATTATCGGAAAGACTTTGAAGAATCCGCTTCACCGTGATGTCAAGTAAAGCTTGAAGTGTAATTCTAGCTGATGAATCCGTAACTGATACTGATTGATTAGGAGGGTAGCATGCAAGCTTAGTTTGTTGCAGTTTATAGTAGGATGGGTAAATATCCTTAGCACCTTCCCAAATGGCAGTCTCTCGCAACGTAATATATTGCCACTTTGAAAGCTTAAGTGAAAGAAGCAATCCAAGTGCTTTCTCTGGTGTAAATATTACTGTTTTCTTAATGCTTTCCTTGATTTTAACGGCAGCTTCTGGATTTTTGATCATATAATTGATTACAGATGCGATATCTTCATAACCTTCTTCTTTTAAACGTGCTGCAGCTGCATATGCCAATTCACAGGAATCCTCGCCTATGTGCTCACTAGATCTTCTCTTTTTCTGTTTGCTTCCCAGATCTTTGAATGGTTTTCGGGACCTTTTTGTCATTGTTCCAACAGTCGATGATGTCGAAGGTTCTGGAGAGACTGAGCGTGCTCTTGGTATCTCATCAACAGTTGGTTCTTGATTTATTAAAGTTTGCACGCAACTCGGCCAATCAATATTTGCTTGCAACCACTCTCCGTACGTATTTCTAAACTTATCAAAGAATCGTTTAGATTTCTGCCACCTGTTTAAAGCAGCTCGCGTGAATCTCCGGCAAAATTCTTTGAGAGTTACTTGATCTTCGGCAGAAAGGCAATCGCCTATGCGGGACACAATTGCACTAAACAATACTTCATGATTAAATGAAGGACACTCACTTTTTAGAAGAACAAACAAATCTAAGTTGGTGATTAAACTTTCCATTCTAAGATTTTGTAGTCGCAAAGCAAATAGTTTTAGTGTTAGCAGTTACACGGTTGTGAACAATCTAAATTATGGAACAAAATTATAGCCCTTTTATTGTATAAAGTCAATAATTAGTTAACTACCCTCATTAAAGTTATAAAAGATATGATAATAAAAATTTATAATCGTCAAAAACATTTCGTAGAACTCATAGTAGAACTAATCAACATTAGCAAATCACATTAGCTCACTAATTATAAAAAGGTGAATGCAGTTCTTAGTTGGTATTGTTGCGAGATATTTCAAATCATTTAATCACTTAATAGGCTCATTAGAATCAGAAGACTACAACCATCATTCTAATTACTTAATTACTTGTCATCAGACTCATTAGATGACTACACAATATGTTATTTTGTATTTTGAACGTATGCAAGGTTTTAAAATTCCTTTTGTGTCGATATTATTATGTGTCCGGTTATGTTGTAATCATACTTTTAGGGTATGATCAATTAACAATTTCATTCCCCTATCTTTCTAAAAGAAGCGACAGCATGGGCACTTTGACACTGATATTCAACTATTTGGTATTGTTGGAAATCTTACAAGATCAACAAGATACTACACACCTCTGTCTAGTCCTTCAGGTCTATAGGGGTGATGCTATTTTATGTTAAGAGTTGTTAAAGCTCTGAATTCTTCAACTTAAACACTAAAAGGAACGTTTAATATGTAAAAATAAATAAAAATATTTTGACGATTTTAAAAAAAAAAGGCATCTACAACCATTATGTAACGTATGTCAAAAAATCATAAATAATTAGTACTAAAACCTCCTATAAGGATATTACGGTTATCGCTGCCGTTTCAGAGATATTTCGATTTTTCATACTAGCTCCATACAAAATTTTCGTAAAAAAATTATAATTTCTTCGTTTTTGTGCAGAATCAATTCTGGTGTCATTTTTGTATATTGTTATAACAAATAGAAGTGATATCCGGCACAAAAACTGGCACTTGCAAAATAAAATGCCTAAGTCTATGAAAGCCGTTTTTCAGCCCACCGTGCGCCGGGTAAGTCGGCCCAGTTTTTATATAGTTAGCAACGCCAAAATGGCTGCCAACCCCTGGAAGCTTAAATAATATACGAGTAACTTCCAGTTAACTACGGCAAAAGGAAAACAAACGTAACTGTAAGTTTGGCTTTAGAAGCAGGTTTTAAAATAAATAAAATATGTAGTTTTTTTTTATGGGGCGAAGGACTTTATTTAATCAATAATTGAATATACACTTAAATAAAAAACCCTAAACTACATATATACATCTGAAAATAAACTAAAATATGGCGTCCAGAAATTCGTGCGCATCGCTGTTTACTGGTAATGTGCCCAAAAGACTGGCGGCATTGCCACGCAATTCTCACAAAAATGTATGGCAATTCTTAACCGCTGTCGAAGGTAAAAGCCAGCCTTTGAGTCACGCGAAGTGTCAACTAGGCGCCTGGATAGTTCTTTAAATAATTTGTGAACACTCGGACCCCACGATCCCAAGATCTCCACCCCAAACGGCTCGAAAATATAACCTCCAACAAGGTTATTATATTTCCGCCGCTTGAGGTTCTCAGCAGCCGCAGCGGCAGCGCCAGCACAACAAGACGAGCTAGAAACATGGGATGGTGCAAGAGTATCGATACAAGTTGCGTCCCACACTAAAGCCCTACCCATCTTCCAAGGAAATAAAGACATGCCGTCCGGTCTTTTGCCATCGTCGCGTGCCAGGCCATTGGGTTCTAATACAGCGGGAACGCAGACGGTGACAAGGGCTCGTCGGATAATGTCGCGTGCCGTGCTATGCGACCCGCGCTACGGCCGCATGAAAGGCCGTGGTGACCGAGGCTGTTGACAACTTCGCAATATGTAGTTATATTTTTAACTTTACATATTGAATTGTTTATTTGCATATTAAAAATCATAGTAAGAGTTCTTGGCTATAAAATAACAGCTGCACGGATCAATCTTCAAAGGTTAAGCAATGCCGAGGTGAGTTCTTGGATGATTGACCATCTTAACATACATACTGACAAAGATGTACAAATGACAGCCGAGAAATTTAACGTGATTTCCGAGGCAGAAAAGCGATACGTTGAGACCCATCTACGGAACGACCTCAGCAAGTGTAGCTTTACCATAAAGATCAACCCGTGCGACGGTCATTATTAAGCTACAACCCCTTCTGAAGATTACTTAGTAGACAATATATACAAGGTGTAACAGATTAAGCGCAATACCTCAGACACCCCAATTAGAATATTAAATTAGAAGTCTAAAACAACATCCGTAACTAAATAAATTGAAACCAAACCTAGGCATTTTTTATAAAGTAGTTATCCTTACTAAACGCAAAACGTATGTGCGTCATACAATATCCTTACGCAGACGCATACACTCATGCAATGTTAGCGGCCGACGACGCCACACGCACACAATTTCCTTAAATTAAGGATTAAATTAATTTGTCATGATGTGTTTCCATTTTAAGTTAAATTAAAGATTTTTCCATCAAAATTTAACACCCATTTTTATAACGGAAATCGATTCAGAAGCCGATTCCAGAACCAACTACTTTCAGAAATTGCGTTTATTCTGTTACATGGTGTACATGTACATAAGCCATCAATGGTATATAGGCCAATTAAGATACAAACAGGCTTTTAACAAGACCACCAAAAGTCAATTAAGTATCACTCTCACTTTATCTGTTAAGGGGTAAGCAAAAGCCAATTAACACTAATTAGTTTGGGTATAAGCAGATAGTAATCCCCAAATCTGCGTGGATTTAGCCGAAGGGTTTCATCATGTTGCGGTCGGGCATCAAAACTTTGGTCATTTCCGAGAGGAAAGAGTAGTAAAAATGTTTCTGAATATAAAACTGAGTATGACAGTAAAATAAGATGTAAATCAAGTAGTTTTAATGATAACATGCGACTTAGTAAGAAATAATATGTGTACTAAGAAGAACTAATTCTACCAAGCCCGTTTCAACATCGGACTACAAGACGAACGGTGATGCGGGATCGTTACATGATGGACATCCCAGCCATACGTACAAAATGTTCTGCGAATACTTTTGTGTGTACTGCTAAGGAGTGAAATTGTCTGCCGGAGTCTGTGTTTCTTGATAGCTGGGGTATTTTACTCAAAAATAATTGTTACTTCTCGGTAAGTGCGTGTCATATAGGAGCACATCATCGCTTGCCATCAGGTGGTCAAACGTGAACCTAATTTTTGTGTTTTAATTAACGACCCTTGTTTTTATTAAATCCTAATAAAACCCAAATTAAAAAAAAATACATGACAGTTGATACCTACTGCAATGCTACAAGACAAATCGAAAACATTAATCGATGTATGAAATTTAATGATCAAAGTGGTCTTAATTTTCTGCACTACAATTTATTGACTGAATGCTCCAATCAATTATAGTGATAGAAGGCTACAAGCATTACCTTCACTTAACATAGGTACTATGTTAAGTGATAACACGTTCCGGATCGCTACATGTATACGTCTGGGTGCTCCCAGCGGTGCTCCACATCGCTGTCAATGCGGTGCGGCAGTCGACCGCCTCGGACATCATGGCCTTTCCTGCAGCAGAAGCTCTGGTCGGATAGCACGGCATGCCAGCATAAATTACATCATTCGTCGGGCTCTTGTCACCGCTGGAGTACCATCTGTTTTAGAACCCAACGGCTTGGCACGGGACGATGGGAAGAGACCAGACGGGATGACTATAATGCCTTGGAAGTTGGGTAGGCCTTTGGTGTGGGATGCTACTTGTGTTGACACCCTTGCGCCATCTCATCTTCTCAGTACGGCGGGCTGTGCTGGGGCGGCAGCTGCAGGTGCAGAAAATCTCAAACGGCGCAAATACAACAACCTAATTGGGTGCTATATGTTTGAGCCGTTTGGGGTTGAAACGTTAGGACCATGGGGTCCGAGTGCGCATCGACTATTTCGTGACATCGGCAAACGATTAGTCGACTCCACAGGTGACCAGAGGGCTGGCCTTTTCTTTAGACAGAGAATCAGCATTTCCATTCAACGTGGCAATGCGGCCAGTGTTCTGGGCACTTTTCCAATTGATAGCGATGTTGACGAATTTTTCGATGCCCTATAATTTATCTTTATTTTCGTCTGTATATATTTTTATTATGTATAGAAATACTTACGTTAAATTGTTCCAAAATTAAATAAAAATCTTACTATTATAGTAAACGAGTATAATATTCTATTACAAGTCTTGACAGATTGTCAATGTCAAGTATAATATATCATTTTGAGTTTGAAAACGTAAGTATTGCTATCTCTATCATTCTTTTGCAAATCTTTGCTATTGTATTTTGTTTTCTTTTTAGCCCGTAATCTAACATACATTATTCTATTCATTCAAAAATGTCTTTTGAAAAATGTGAAACACTGTCTTTTTTTAGCATTCTTTATTACCAAACCAACCACATCTTATTCCAAGATCTTCAAATCGATCTTTGACATCAAAAGTCTTTGACAAGTCAAGCAAATGTGTTTTATACAGAAAAATTGGGCCTTCCACGGTTGGGCGATTACATCTGACTACCTGACTGTTCTTTGTAAATAAACAATAAGGACGGATTTAAGGGATAGCTGTTTGGGGTGTGGGGCAAGTGAAAAGAGTTTCTGATAGGATAGAAATCAAATAAAAAATCACAACGATTTTTGTCTTGACCCATAAAACAAAAGCTAAATTATTTAAATGTAAAAAAAGAAAACCTAGTTTAAAAAAAGTGAAAAATAACATTACACATTTCATTCCACGAACAAAAATTTGATTGGATGTCTATATACTCATCTGGTTGAAGTCGATTCTGCAATTCACAGTAAAAGCGGGGTGATGTGATTTAATCTGGCAAATAAATTTACCTTGAAACCGACATCTAGATATTTTAAGATTTTTAATTTACGTTAATCGATTAAGCATCCATTGAATTGAATGAAATGATTTGAATTGCATTGAATTTTCGAATTAAATTATGTGGAATTAAAAGTGCAATTCTATGTAAAATCATGAATATGCACATGCAGGCGAATTAAAGTCCTCCCAAGTCTTTCCCCAAGGTCAAGACGTAAAAGTGTAACAGGCAGACATAGTTAACTTTGTATTAATAATATATATTTTTTTTAATTAGGTAAAATTATCTTATCAAATTCATACAGTAATTTAATTTTACCAAAATAAGGAAAATTCAAAGCAGCAATTAATTTATCACTTGCGCCACACACGATCGAAATGACTGCGCTTTTTGGCCACCCTGTACTGTTAGAGTTATATTATCAAAGGATTCGCAGCTCTAAGGGCGGACTCGAGTTACTTAGAACAGAATAATATTTGTTTTGATATTTGGTTCATTCGATAGCAATAAGAATATTGAGGAGTTATGCAACCAGATGTGGCTAAAAGTGGGGCCAAGATTGTTGAACAAGTATACAACATCGTGAGGAAATTGGGCTGTCCAAGGACCCATGCAAGATCCACAAACCCGCACTGGGTCCATGTATTAGATTACAGCCCATTCCCTCTCTTAGAGAGGAGGCCCATAGCCTAGCAGTGAAAACTTAATAGAACTGATTATGTTACAGTGAAGAATAAGTATCGGGTTTGAAACCTTTCCGGATTACGGGAAAGTTCCAACGAGATACCGCGGCCTCGGACGCAAAAGCAACTGAAGTGAAAGATTGTGTCATTAGCCAGAAAATTACTGAAATTCCCTTCTGCTCCACCAAGGGTAATAGAAATCAATTGATAATTTTCCCTCTTAACAACAACAAGCGTTAAAAGAAAAGTCAATATTAGTTTCTTTACTGTGTAACTGAAAAAGACACCGTACGTTTAAAAAAACGATTCATCATTTGAAAATGAATAATGTTTAGTTATATTTCAATCAATCCATCCGCCAATCAAATAACTTTATTAGCAATCAAAACTTTACACATATAAAGGACTGCTTTCTGAATTACTTTAATAAATAAATGTACGCGAAGAGTCCCTAACAAACTTGATAAGAAAAAGGGCCTAAAATTTCTAAAATCGTGGAAGTAAATACCTGCCAATTCCACAGTTCCATTCTCAATTTATAATTACTTTCAAAATTCGTCACCACAAGTGAAGCTTACGAAACAAAAGTCCAAATAATCCTTGTAGGTACTACAATAAATGTACAAAATAAAATCAAGTCACCACAATGTCAGAAAATTTCAGAGCAAAGTCTTATTACAGGCCCGTTGGTATAGTGGTCAGTGGTCCTGACTGCTATGCGTAAGGTCGTGGGTTCGATTCCCACCTAGGACAAATGTTTGTGTGATGAGCACGGTCATTTGTTCTTTGTCTGGGTGTAATTTATCTATAATATGTATGTATTTAGAAATATATATGTATGTTTATCAGTTGTCTAGTATCCATATCACAAGCTCTGCTTAGTTTGGGACTAGATGGCGTTGTGTGAAAAAAAAGTTGTGGAATATTGTCCTTAGGTACATTTTCTGTATTTATTACATCGTGATACAATCTAATTACTTTGAGGTTGTTCCTATTTATTTCCCAAAGGGATTTCGGTCTTTGGTGCTTTCCCATTCAAAATGCGATCGGTGTCTGAACCTTATTAGATTTTGACAAATCTATATATGTATATAAAAGCGAAATACCACTCACTGATTAATCACGAAATTTCAGAAACTACAAGTAGTAGGGCTCTCAAATTTTGCATGGGGGTTCCTATCGTTTTCAATTTGTTATTTTACTATATTTGAATTGATTTTTTTTTGGTCTCTCTTCGTTTGATATATTTTATTTAATGGTACTATTTTGTTTTACACAATTTCTACACAATGTATATTGTTCTGAAATAAATGACTTATGACTTATGACTTTTAGTACTTAGATGCTCGCTAAGACGGGATTTTGTAAAATTCCCACGGGATCGGGATTTACACGGGAAAAACTTCCCACGCGAACGAAGTGGCGAGCAACTGCCAGTATTTGTATGAGCTCACTGACTTCGAATATTCGAATCTAAATACTGAGAAAGGAACTGTACAAAATTGGTTACTGTGGCTTATTCTTAGAAAACTGATTCCATCCCGAACTTTTTGTAGACCTTTATAATATATATATACTATTCCGTAGTACATTATTTTGATATATCTCGTACGGTATAGCCAGGGTTTAAAATGAAGGCGCACAATTTTTTTTACATCACATTATAAATCTTTTAAATTATCGGTATTTAAAGCCACGCCTCACAAGCCAACCTATTAAAATAAATAAAAACAAGCTATTTTATATGTTCCTATTCTTCGTTGTCAACCCTTTCAGTTAATACCTATAGTAGGTATTAATTGAAAGGGTCGTCGCAGTGTACAAAAACAAATAGTCCGCCATCTTGAGCCGTCAGCCATATTGGATTTGAATGATTTGAATATTGATTGTCCAAAGATTTGCCATATTGGAAATGACGTAACTTAGCTAACCATACATTGTCATGCAAACCAAACGTGTATACAAAATTTGAACTAAATCGCTTGAGGCTGTTTAAAAAATCAGTTGCAAGATTTGACCCCTGGCATAAAAGCTTGTAAATTAATATACTCACATAAAACGGTCAGGTCTATCTCAGCTTTCAAAGTATTGCTAATCATCACATTTTTGGCTTCACACGAGTACCGAGCTTTATTGTCTGATGCGTCTGCCTTGAAAGACAGCACGTTTTCTGACATTCTTCCACTGGTTCTGAAACAAGAGAAAACAGACTTGTTATAATAACATTACTTAACATCGTTGAGTTCTTTAAGTTCAAAGTTGAGCTTCACGATAAACGCTTACACTGTCTGGGCAGGTCCACTCAAATCTGTGTGCTTCTTTCCTCAAAAGAGCACCACAGATATGAACCTACATACTTCTCATGTTTTGAGCAATATGAATTGTATGGACTTTAAGAGACGTTGACCTCTGAGTTCTGTTTCGGTGTTTCTTCTCAGAGTAGTCAGTTAGAAAACACCGGCCTCACCTAGTTTAACTTAAAATGCGTAATATGACGTGTAAAACGGGTATTTCATTTATTTATTTTAATAAAAAATACATTCGAACTAGTGTTGCGGGAATGTTCTAAATGTGTGTCCAAACATTGAGCAGCAAGAGCGCGGCAGCAACACACGACATTTCTAAGACACATTTCTGCCGCGCTCTAGTTAGGACAAAGCCGACTAATGTTCGCGCGGCAGCCGCGCTAGATTGCCGCTCGATGTTTGGACACACCTTAACGAGATAGCGTGGCCTCGTACCGTAAAAGCGATTGAAGGAATTATATTAATCAGTAGAAGTCCAACACTTCCATTCACTCCACCCAGAGCAGGAGAAGTCATTTGAGACTAAACCACACAGAGTGAGTACCCTTGCTTATTATAAATTATATATTATTACATAAATTATCTACCTAAGCGTAATTTAGTTTATCTCATAAAACAAAAGATTATGTAAAAATAGAAGCTGTATAAAAACAGAAATATAATATTTTAACAATAAGCTACACATCTTATTAATTAGCAATGAATAGTAGTTGTATTACTCCCGTCTTTTACTTAAAAGATATACCTATTATCACTTAATTACCTTAATAAAGATCATATTTTTCTTTTATAATAATTTCATGGACTAATAAAATATGCAGAAATTGTATAGAACAATTTCTTCTTCATCAAAGTTAATTAGCAGTTAAATTAAAGCCTTCAGTATCATTATCCGTCCTTTGTTTATCTAAACAACCATTTTAAGATCAATATTCTCGTTGAAATAGTAACCTTAGCTCTTCAGATTAAATTCCTTGTCTGTCTCGATAAGTTATATTTATAGTTTCATCTAAATTGTTTTCTAATATAAATTTATTGACAGTCGCGTAGGGGCTTTGCTCCTGTGGATTTTATGATGATAAAAACAAAACCCTCCTTCCTTTCATCAAAATCCTCTCGGTGCCTTTGAAGATTAGTGATACGGTACTAGACACAGAGTTTGGTCCTACTAAACTAAGTGATTGCCCGTAGTTGGCGCTCAGTCGCGCACGGAACGTTGTTGATCACACAGCTCAAGAACTTCTCGTCTCTTCGTGTTTTTAAGGTTTTTTTTTTTTAAATGAATATGCACCCAAATGACTTCTTGTGTGGCTAAACAGTGTTTTAACCAGGAACCGGACCAGGTTTTTACACCAGGAATAAAAATAAGAGACATGGGTCATGAGATCACTTACTACTTACTTACCTAATACATGCAATCTCATTTCATTTATATTCGTAAACATTCGGCAGCTGAGGCGATTTCGCTGGCACTACAGCGCCGTTTCCTATCTCTGTCCTTGTCTATCGGTAACTATAGGTTTGGGACTGATGATGACACTGAACACAGATGTGTGAGTTTCCGTGCATGTCGCACACCTAGATCTAAAGAGAGCTAACTCAAAAAATCTCAATTTTTGAGTTACACATACCATCGAATTCCTTATTACGTAAGGAATTCGATGGTATGTATATCAAAAATTGAGATTTTTTTGAGTTAGCTCTCTTTAGATCTAGGTGTGCGATGTATTCGTGCGCCGAGCTCAGGTTTACTCATTGCAATGTAAAGCCTGCAATACATGTTGGCCGAACATTGTCGAGTGAAGGCCAATACCAACTTGTAGACAGTATATTTGCCTTGTCTTGCTATCGCTCGGTGTCACTTTCCTAGTTGGCCAAGTGAAGGCCAGCGCCAACGTGTATAGAGCTCATTTGGTGCAACTTGACTTCGCTCGCCGTTGCTCGTGATCACTTGCCTCACTTCGGATCGGTGTCGGTTTTTGGTCACAAATCAAAGGCGCTCGCCTGCACTCGGCCAACGTGTGGGCAGCTCTGCAGACCCTCTTATAAGCCTGCAATACATGCTGGCCGAGCGTAGGCCAACACGAGCGTTGGCAAATAGGTACAAGGCAAGAAAAAACGTCCACACGTTCGACAAGTTCGTCGAACGCCAATGCAGACGACCAATGTAGAAGAGGGTCTGTAGAGCTGCCCACACGTTGGCAGAGCGCAGGCGAGCGCCTTTGATTTGTGACCAAAAACCGACACCGATCCGAAGTGAGGCAAGTGATCACGAGCAACGGCGAGCGAAGAAAAGTTTCACCAAATGAGCTCTATACACGTTGGCGCTGGCCTCCACTCGGCCAACTAGGCAAGTGACACCCAGCGATAGCAAGACAAGGCAAATATACCGTCTACAATATGTTGGTATTGGCCTTCACTCGACAACGCTCGGCCAACATGTATTGCAGGGTCTACATTGGTCGTTTGCATTGGCGTTCGACGAACGTGTGGACATTATTTCTTGCCTTGTACCTATTTGCCAACGCTCGCGTTGGCCTACTCTCGGCCAACATGTATTGCAGGCTTTAGAGAGTAACATATCTTCCTCCTTTTAATACATCAATGGTTTAAACAAACAAACGTTTCTGCTTTATTTTTAAAAGACACGGAAAACTAGCAATGTGGTTAGAAATTACATTACCAGCAATCTTGTTAACCCCTCCAACTAAGCTAAATATGCCTGTGTCTGGAGTGGGTTCACGGCAATAGTGTAATGGGTTGGGTTCGAACCCACAACCTCTCGATTACACAAGTCCGACACCTTAACCATTATGCTATTGACACTTTATAATATTAGATTAGATTATAATTATCTTCGAGAAGTAATAGAGCAAAACTTTTGGCTTTGACGATTGTAAATATATTGAGTGAAATCAAATTCATGCTTCTCCTAAATATTTCAGTATTTAGATTTGATTATATGGTAGTGTTTAGCGTATACAATTTCATTTTACCTACTAGGAATACAGTTTCCTGACCTCATCCCCTAAACAATATAAATAATATAAAAATAATTCAGACGATTACGTTCCCAATATTGCAACATAGGTTTTCTCTCGATGACAGAAAACGGTAGATACACAACGTGTAATTTAAAGGGTATATACATACCAAGTGCACGGCTTCTTTAGATGATAACAAACGATATGGCAAGGGTTTTGTAATCCTAAGTCTACGTGTGTAGAACTTATTACAAATTCCAATACACTGATACCAGAGACCGAATTTTTCAAATTAAGAACGAAAAGAATTATCGTGTTATTGGCAAGTAACGTGGAAAGTTATTGACCCTCGTAGTGACACGTTTGTTATGATTGGTATTCAAGAAATATATGAAACCAATAATTTGGTATCAATTCTGTGAGTCACTTATTTTGAGCTGAGAACTTTGCATTTGCAACTCCATACCAGATGTTGTCTTCAGTCCTTTTGGATAAATATCGGGGTTTCCGTAACATGTTGGTTCCGGTTGTCGGTCATTCAAAAGGTTGAGTAACAACAATACGAACAAACGCATTCGTAAAATCTACCGTTAAAATGGTCAAATATAACAAACCCTCAACTATGAACCCGTTATCTAATAACATACAATATTTAACAGCAAATCGACTACTTCTAAAATCCCAACCGAAAAATTTCCCTACAAACAAATTCTAAAATATTGATATATAATTTTTAAGGATAGCTCAAACAGACTTCAGAATATGCCAAGACCAAGGAATCCTTAATAGATTTTTTATGAAATAAACCATTATTCGGTAGAGAGAATCTTGTACTAATATTGAAATTCATGGTCCGTCAAGTTTCTCACGGTTATGGAGTAGAGTAAGGAAAGGATTAGGTAAAGTATGCTTGTCTCTTTCTATTCTATATGCTTTTGAAAGTAGTGATAGAGATGATATGTATTTTGTTTCGATTAAACTGGAAAGTATAGCAGCAAGCTTTGCTAACCTAGTACTGCTTCACAAAAATATCGCAACACAGCACATTAATGTCAAAGTTTTGAAATTCCTCGAGTTAAGTTTTTGAATGACCCTACTGTTACTAACTACTACTACTAACAGCAGCACTAGAACTTGAAACAAAATATTTACCATATACAAAGTTCTCTTGTTTAAAGTTCTAATGATATTCTCTGAGTTCTTAATATTTGTATGTTATATTTAATTAATGTTTTCCTTTAAATCTGTTCAATCACTATTGTTTTACAAATTTCTAATCTTAAATGTGGACTAGTAATACATAATTTTACAAATCTGTGGGTGTGGTACTGCTCTTCTAGGAAAGCTGCGATACAACCTGTGTTAAGGAGAAGCAGTCGGCGCCCCATCATTGAATATAATTGAGTTTCTAGCAAATATATTTCTAAAAATAAAATCTTAATATGCCTGTATATATGTGTCTTAAATGTGTAATATATATGTTGCGTATACGTGTGTCTTGTTTATGTGTGTAAATGATCACAGCAAGTCCAAAAGACATTGCTTTTTGCAAGCATTGCTTCTACACATTGAGATCACATAAACCTCAAGAGATATGAAAAATGACACACAAATATTAAGTACCTTTTTATAATATTGCTATGAAATAGTATACTTATAAATCAAACAGTGAGGCGTTGTCGCGGCAGACCACGATGGAGATGGCGATGGCGGGACGAACTGGATAGTTTCCATCTACTAGCGGGAGAACTAGCGGGAGGACACGCGGTCTCGCGAGCAATGGAAGGGGTGAAGGAGTGATGGAGATGGCGATGGCGGGACAAACTGGATAGTTTCCATCAGAACTAGCGGGAGGATGCGCAGTCTCGCGAGCAATGGAAGGAGTGGAGAGAGGCCTTTGCCAAGGAGTGATGGAGATGGCGATGGCGGGACGATCTGGATAGTTTCCATCAGAACTAGCGGGAGGACGCGCGGTCTTGCGAGCAATGGAAGGAGTGGAGAGAGGCCTTAGCCAAGGAGTGAGACAGAGAAGGCTAATAAAAAAAAATATACAAAAATATCCACGCACTGGAAGTCTGAGAATGGATGACGCCGCTGAGGCCTGCCCAGGAAAAGATGGCGAGATGACCTAGACCCACACTGCGTTGGTTGGTCCGAAGTGGCCCTCGAAAAGAGAACCTGGAGGGATTTGGGGGAGGCCCAGCAGTGGGACATCAACGATTAAATAAATACAATATACATAAATCAAATCAATGATTTTCTTGGTAGTGTAGTGAAAACGCGCTTCAAAGAAATACGATATTAACTGAAACCATTTCATCAACGAAAACTTTCGACTTACAACGTAAAAAAATTACGCAATACAAGTGAATGCCGTAAAATCTTTGCATCGAAAAACGTTCAAAGGCGTAGGAGGTATCAACCTCACAAACAACTCGAAAACAATATCACAGGCCGGAAGTTTGGCTTATCTCCGCTTTCCACTTTCAAGTTTGCGCTCTTGAATTTTTAATTACATATTTAGTTGTACAAGGGGTTTTATTAAGCTTTTTATAGCATTATTTTGGCAATAGAAGCAGAAATATAGATATAAATAGTTTATAGCTGAGTTGTAGGACTTGTGATTGAGAAGTCACGTGTTTGAACCTCACCCATTTCACTATTGCTGTGAACCCACTCCAGACACAATCATATTTAGCTTAGTTGGAGGGGTTAACATGATTGCTAGTCATGTGAATTGTACCCACATAGGAAACCCAAAATATAAACAAAAAGGCGCATTAGGATAAGGCTTAATTTACACCGCCGCGGAATGGAATGGAAGATTGTACAGACGCCAGCACATCAAGCTACATCTGTCAAATTTCTTTAATAGATTTTAAACTTTATTGTTAAAGAAATTAGGTTCAAGGTTGACTGGGAAAATTTGACAGTTTCGGGTAGCTTCATGTGCTGGCGTCTGTACATAGCATAATGAACTTTATGTCAATTATATAACATACAAACTAAATAGGAGCCAAAAAAAAGGACGCGCGTCTTCCGCGGAATCCTCACGCGTTTTCGAGAATTCCCCTAGCTACTGTCGCATGTCGTTTGTATGTTATACAATTGACATAAAGTTCATTATGCTATGTACAATTTCGTTGCAAAAAGTCGCTTCCATTCCATTCCGCGGCGGTGAAAATTGAGTCTAAGCAGATCAGATGGATAGACAGTCTGACGGACATACAAAGTAACGCTATTAGGGTTTCTGTTCAGTTAGGTTCGCGTTTGACCACTATCTCACCTGATGGTAAGCGACGATGTGGTCGAAGATGAAGCACGTTTGCCTAGAAGTAACCTATTCGCTCTTGACTTAAAGACCCCCAGGTTACAGCTATCAGGAAACACAGACTCCAATAGAGAATTGCACTTGCTGTACGCGTACGCACTGTATACGATACAATATAAAAGTTTCTTTTATATAACTACAAGCACTTAAGAAAACACAGCTATTCCTCTTTTCAACCGACGACAAAAAGAGGAGGTTATCAATTCGACGCGTATATATATATTTTTTTTTTTTAATGTATGATCATCGATTACTCGAAGACGGCTGAACCGATTTGGAAAATTCTTTTTTTGATTAAAAGGGTATACTTCGATACTGGTCCCATTTTCATAAACGTCAGGATCTGATGATGGGATCCTGGAGAAATTGAGGGAAATCTTCAAATATTATAGGCACACCTATGTCGTTTTGGGTATTTTTTATAGTAACTTGTGCAGTTGCTCTCAAAAAGTACCATTTGAGGAAGTGGAACTGATGATGAAGACCACAGATGGCCGCCGAAACTACTCAATAATAAGTATTGAGTGGATTGCGATTCGATTACTTGAATATGGATGTTACGCACTTTATGCTCGTCACAATGCATATGGTGATGTAGAGCTGATGGTGAAGTACCAGGAGAACTCCTCAACAATTAACGGCCCAGCATTGGGAAAAGCAATATTTTGTAAAAGTTTATAAGTAGTTGATAATTAGGCTCTTGTAACTAGGTAAATTAAAAATAGACCAACTAAAAAGAGTGAAATAAAAACTTTTTACCAAAAAATTAAACCGACTCCCAAAAAACACTGCAAAGTGAAAAATAACTTTAATTTCGGAAGTCGGTGTCTAAAACGAAAATACAAAACTAAAGACACCGACTACCGATATTAAAGTTATTTTTCACTTTGCAGTGTTTTTTGGGAGTCGGTTTAATTTTTTGGTAAAAAGTTTTTGTTTATTTTTATTTACTATATACTTTATTGTACACCTTATAATATAATTATGGGTAAAAATAATAAAACTAGTGTATAATGGGCGGTCTTATCGTACAGGGCAACCTCTTACAGACAATCTTTGGATGGACAGAAATATACTACCTATAACAGATAACTCATACTATCTCTCGCTCTCAATTTACTATAATATAAATTAAAATAAATCGTCAAAATTTATATACGCACATTACTTCGGAATGGCTGCACTAAATTGTATAATTATTTTTTTACGTGTTCGGTATCGTCAGTATAAAGTTTGTATAAAATGTAGTCGAACGTTGTCTATGGTAAATCTAAATATGTGCTATTTAAATTTGTCATAGACAACGCTCTTACAACCAAGCCATACAAACTAACGAGCTAATTTTTAAAAATTTGACAGGCCCGTTGGTATAGTGGTCAGTGGCCCTGACTGCTATGCGCTAGGTCGTGGGTTCGATTCCCACCTAGGACAAATGTTTGTGTGATGAGCACGGTCATTTGTTCTTTGTCTGGGTGTAATTTATCTATAATACGTATGTATTTAGAAATATATATGTATGTTTATCAGTTGTCTAGTACCCATACCACAAGCTCTGCTTAGTTTGGGACTAGATGGCGTTGTGTGAAAAAGTTGTGGAATATTATATTTATATTATTAATTAAAACTGAAAATTTCAAACGTTCCAATAGAATATTGATTAGTGTAATATTCGTTCGGATTACCAACAGTTCGTACGGATTTATATAACAACTGTATTCCCAAATAACTATACTTATATATTCACTCATCATTCACACAACCCGATTGATATTAAATTCAAATAATACAATTTCGAAATAATTTTGGCGAACGGTGGAGTTGCAATTATCGGCTAATTTCTATTTACTAATTACTAACTCTGAGTATGATTGCGGATTATTAAAATAGAACGATGTTTCATGAATTTAATGAATTATTGCGGCTTTTGATTTTGTGTCTAGCAGTCGCTTAATCAATAGCTGCAATGCATTATAATTTTATCCAAAAAATCTGACAGAGAAAGAATTATACAGGGTTAATTGTAAATCACATAAAACCTCTCAGGACTATGTTACTATCATCATGATCAACAACTTTTGTTCTATGACTTTAAAAAAATTTTTGGTTCACCAGATTTTCATACAAAAATAAAAATATTTAAATTGAACGCCTAAATGTTACGAAGTCTATGCGAAGCAAAAGAAAGCGAATCTAATCGCTTTCTTCTTAATCTGGTGAACTGAAATATGAAGAATTTTTTAAAGTCATAGAACAAAAGTTGTTGATGTTAGTAACATAGTCCTGAGAGGTTTTCAGTGTTGTACAATTAACCCTGTATATGAATGTGAATTCTAAAACTTAGGTTACTTTTTAGTCGTTACAGAGTCAGAGACTACAAAATCGGACACCGATCTTATCGAGGCACATCATGGTACTGGGTTATGGAGGTCAAACTGACAGTCTCTCCATGTACAACACTGGTACTCAACTGTTTCTGGTTATACTGGAAGCTGAACCTAACATAGTTGAAAAAAGGCTAAGCAAAAGATGACACTACCGATAAAAATATAAGTAAGTAGGCCGCAAAAACTAAGGACAATATAGACCTAAACTTTTTTATTTTCTGGGCGAGAAAATCATCTAATGACTTCTCCCGCTGTGGGTGGAGCGGAAGGTCATTAAACTTAGCGTCAGTAGCCTAATGGCTAAGTTGTCAGTCTAAGCTTAGTTGGAGGGGTTAAAAAGATTGCTAGTGACGTGAATTCTTTCCACATTGCTACCCTTTATAATCCTTACTAATATTATAAATGCCAAAGTAACTCTGTCTGTCTGTGTGTTACGCAATCACGCCTTAACTACTGAACCGATTTTAATGAAATTTGGTACGGACATAGTCTAGAACCTGAGAAAGGACATAAGCTACTTCTTAATGTGAAAAAAAGGGCTGTAAGAGGTTCAAATAGGAGATGAAAGTTTGTATGGAAATTGCGTCATTTTTAAAGCTAGAAGATTGAAACTTATTTTTTAGACTTTTGTTTAGATATTAATAAATACGACATTCAAATTATGTATGAATTTTGTTTTCAAAATCGTTAGCCTAAAAAATTAAAAATGCTGCCGCAAGTCACTATTCTGCGTGGACGAAGTCGCGGACACAACTAGTAAAAATATAAAAAATATTTTTTTATAGAGTGGTGCTCTAACTGAACTGAGTTCTTCTTTCCTAAAATGTTGTTAGTGAATTTAATTCTATACTATCCCCGTTCCTCACATATTTGAGTATTTCGGGTATGAAAGTGATTGAGAAATGTTCGCTTCAAAATATCTAAAAGCTAAATAGTATTATTTTACTGTATGTCAAACATGTGTTAAGTCACCTACACACGGAAATTTCCAAAATGATTGGATTTAAAATTCGTCACTCTTACACTTTCCCAGTACTCCAAACGCTTTAAAATTTAAACATCCCAAGAATTTCAAAGAGGGAGTTATTCATCTCTGCAGCGGGGAAAGTTTGAAACTGGGGTCTGCAGACTTCGAGGTGCTTAAACAATATTTATAGAAAATAAAATATAGACTACGGAAGGGTGTGGTTAAGCGGTTTTTTGCAACTTTCGCTGTGTTTTTAGTTTTGAATACCTGAGCGGAAAACTTTGAGCTTTTTAAGATTTTTTTTTTACGTAAATATTTGAAAGAGAGTCGTGGTAAGTTTATGCCCGATTGGGCCATTGCCTGTCGGGGTTGCGGAAATATTGTAACGAGATACCGCGGCCGCGGAACTTAAGGGCAGCTGAAGGCACAGGGTGGGTTTTTAATCAGTAAAAGTCTGAACTATCAGACTTTTACTCACTAAAAACACAATCCGCTCCGTTCGCTCGAGCTTAAAGAAATAGGTAAAATCTATAAAAATAGGTTAGGATTGTATTTGGCCAACTCGCTGTCCGACCATGGACCATGCCCGGGTCGACGGCGCGTCGTGTTCCACGCGCGCCTCAAAGGGCGTCAGCAATATGACGAGGCCCCCCCTGTAGAGGGCCGAAGCCTGCCGGGGTCGTGGGACTTATCCCATTACCATGACCCCGGTACGTAAAGGACTATTGAAGGAACACCGTGGATTTTAGTCAAGTACAAGTCTGACAGTCCCTCCGGCCCTGCCCGGGGTGGGAGGACTTATTTGATGATTTTACCACGTAAAAAAAAAGCATTGTATTTGGCGAACCAACAATAATAAACCACCGAAAAACCCAAACAAAATTACGGTCTATCTGACCTTTACAACCCAGTAACTGGGAAACATAATACCTATCCAGGAATCGGCGTCGAAAAGCACTGCTTAACTAAAAAGATCAACTCGTGCAGCTATTATCATTTAACCACGGATTCTTTAAAAGAAACACACATTCACATCAAATAGTGCACCCGGAACCGACTGCCTAAAAAAAGTTTATATAAACAGGGCATCTATCGTCAGTCCTTCAATAATTCATCAATCCCATTGAATAATTCAATAAGAAAATTGAACAAAACACCATCGGACGACCAATAGACCGCATCATTCTTATTATGGTACGTAACACCATGGACCCATTTTCCCATGGAGCCTATAACCCGAGCCCGTGGGATTCGAGTGACCACAGATCGTTTTTATTACAAACAACAGTAGTTTAGGGTTACATTTTGGTAGGTATTAGGGTATGTGGGTTGAAAGGGCCAGAGTCCTTTTCTATTTTATTATGTAAATGGAGATAATTGCCGAAGTTGAATTTGGTGTCTCATAATTTGTTTAGTTATTGCATACTAGCCCCTGCTTGTGGCTTCGCTCGCGTTTAAAGTTCCGAAATCAATTATAGCGTATTGTTGCCCAGACTTAATAGCTATTTAACAAAAAAGTTTCATTATAAGCCGTCTAGTAGCTCCGGAGATAAGCGTATACAAACAATCTTTTTTTTAAATTCTTTAGTTGTTCTTCTCGTTTTATAGTAACACCGAATCTAAAATATCTCTGGCGAAATAAATCACTTATGTTTCACTAATTTGAGAGCAGTGGGGGTTTTACAAATTAGACAAAGTAATGTGCCTGACTTGATTTGAATCTACGACCTGCAAACTCACAAGCTTGGCGCGTAACTACTGGGCGACCACTGCCTTTTGATTCATAAAAAACAATTTCGCACATAACACGAAATATATGAGTGTGTTAACGATGAAACTCCCCACGCTTTGTGGTGTATGTGCACAAAAAATATCGAAATATAATTTAAATTTTTTTAGAAGCTTATTTTTTTATTAATTTATTTCGAGTCACGTGCAAAATTCATTTTAAAGCCGATGTTTGTCGAAAAATTGAGATGGTCATAGATAAATCATGCTGGACTGAAAATATTCTGTAGATTCTTAGATTCGTTTTTCAATTTTTAGTTATTTGTAATTACATTGTACTATTTTAATTGCTCTACACTGTCCTTCCATACCTATAAAACCTGTATTGTGAAAATTATGATGTTTTGAAAAGAGTAACTGTGGAGTTTCTTGCCGGTTCTTCCCCATAGGAAACGACCAATTTCGAACCGTGCCCTAACTGCTGACATTTTGTAAGTGCCTATGTGAAATATAAAAACTTTTTACCAAAAAATTAAACCGACTCCCAAAAAACACTGCCAAGTGTCGGTTTAATTTTTTGGTAAAAAGTTTTTATTTCACTCTTTTTAGTTGGTCTATTTTTAATTTACCTAGTTACAAGAGCCTAAATGTCAACTACTTATAACAGTTTACAAAATATTGCTTTTCCCAATGCTGGGCACTTAATTGTTGAGGAGTTCTCCTGGTACTTCACCATCAGCTCTACATCACCATATGCATTGTGACGAGCATAAAGTGCTTAACATCCATATTCAAGTAATCGAATCGCAATCCACTCAATACTTATTATTGAGTAGTTTCGGCAGCCATCTGTGGTCTTCATCATCAGTTCCACTTCCTCAAATGATACTTTTTGAGAGCAACTGCACAAGTTACTATAATAAATACCCAAAACGTCATAGGTGTGCCTATAATATTTGAAGAGTTCCCTCGATTTCTCCAGGATCCCATCATCAGATCCTGACTTTTATGAAAATGGGACCAATTTCGAAGTATACCCTTTCAATCAAAAAAATAATTTTCCAAATCGGTTCAGCCGTCTTCGAGTAATCGGTGATCATACATAAAAAAAAAAAGAAAAAAAAATATACGCGTCGAATTGATAACCTCCTCTTTTTGTCGTCGGTTGAAAATCATTTTGATTGATTTGGTTTGATATGACTGTATTACCTTATTGTCCATATTTAGTTGACGTAATATTTTTTTTGAAATGTTTAATGGTTGATCTGAATACACTTTTGTGTTTGTTTTACAACATCTAGTTGACATACATCGTACTGTTACTGGACTTGCAATAATTTAATTAATATTATTATTTATATTTTGTTTGTTTTTGTTTTTACTTTTGCTTTTAATTTATGATTTTAAATTGTATATTGTAACCTATAAATTATTTTAGTTTTTGTGTGTAGTTTTAGTGAACATTTTCGAAACAATGCTAAAATTGTTTGTGAAATAAATAAATGAAATGAAATTCTACCTTTATGTCAAAATTGACATACCAAAACCTTTGCTCCCTCAACACCTACTCTCAATTAAGTCTCGAATAGGGGAACTACACCAATTCTCTTCTACCCGTTCAACAATCAAAGGGTCGCGTCACAACAGTTGTCAGCAACCGGTTGCTCTGCTAATTGTGACGACGATTGCTACCAATCACCCGTGCGTTCACATGGGCTAATTATTTGGTGTGTGGTCTGAGCTGAGAGTGGTAGCGTTTTTGTTAAGATATATATTTATTTATTAGCGTATCTACAATAGTTTAAGTATTTATCTAAAAAATACATGCAACATGTTAAAAAGATATACAATAAGATGCGATAGACATGCTATAATAAAATTATAACATCAATAGACTACAATAATAGTGCAGAAAAAAAACTTTTTTGCAAAAAAATAAAACCGACTTCCATATCAAAACACTACAAAGCCAAAAATAATTTTAATTTCGGTAGTCGGTGTTATTGGTTTTGTATTTTCTTTTTTTTCACACCGCCTTCCGAAATTAAAATTATTTTTGGCTTTGTAGTGTTTTGATATGGAAGTCGGTTTTATTTTTTTGCAAAAAAGTTTTTATTTTCGCGCTTTTTAGTGGGTCAATTTGTAATTAATCTAGTTATAAAAGCCAAAATGTCAACTACAAAAAACTAAAAACGCGCGAACAAAAAACACAATATAGAGTAACCGAAAAGGTCATCAATGTAAATATTTTTTTTAGACTTTTGTTGATTTTTCAGAAACGGCTTGTTCGATGTCGATAAAATTTTCATGGGACCATTTGGGAAGTATACCCTTTCCAACAAAAAAAGAATTTTTCAAATCGGTTGGCGAGCGACGGAGCTATGCCCGAACAAACATAAAAAAAAAAAAAAAAAAAAAAAAAAAAAAACAAACAAACATCCGAATTGAGAACCTCCTTCTTTTTCAGAAGTCGGTTAAAAACGCTTGCAACCACTAGAGGGTAGTTTTAAAAATACAGTAGACACAGAAAAAATCAGTATGGTAGATTACTTTTGATAGCCTTTCGACTTTTTAGATTTTCGAAGATTAGCGCGTTTACACAACATAACAAACTTTTCCGTTTTAAAATACATACATTACAATACATGTATTAGTATAGATAAACTGATACTATAAGCTCAGACACTTATCAATTATCATGTAGAAACCACAACCCCAAGTCTCAAACCACAAAAGAAAGCCCCCTCCAGACTACGTATAACACTTGAAACAAAATCAAGGAGTCCACACACAAGATACCATCAATTCCCACGCTACACAGGTGCCTTGAACCATGAACGTGCATTCTAATAGATTTATTGGTGCAAGACTTCTTACATACAAGTGCATGGGATTCTAATTACTTTTTGTTCTTTAATAATCTTAATTATTGTTTAATTAAGAGATAATCATTTGGGAAGGTATGTTTTTTGGGGGAAGGATGGGAAGTTTTGGAATTATTGTTATTTTCAACCGACGACAAAAAAAGGAGGAGGTTATCAATTCGACGCGTATATTTTTTTTAATGTATGATCACCGATTACTCGAAAACGGCTGAACCGATTTGGTAAATTCTTTTTTGTTTAAAAGGGTATACTTCGAAATTGGTCCCATTGTCACCAAGTCAGGATCTGATGATGGGATCCTGGAGAAATCGAGGGAACTCTTCAAATATTATAGGCACACTTATAGTGATTTGAGTATTTTTTATAGTAACTTGTGTAGTTGCATTCGAAAAGCACCATTTGTGAAGTGGACCTGATGATGAAGACCACAGATGGCCACTGGAACTACTCAATATATAAGTAGGAATAATAAGTATTTCACCTGTTCCGCTTCGATTACTTGAATGTGGTGATTAAGCACAATATGCTCGTCACAATGCATATGGTGAAGAGAAGCTGATGGTGAAGTACCAGGAGAACTCCTCAACAATTAAGGGCCCAAGATTAGGAAAAGCAATATTTAGTAAATGATTATAAGTAGTTAACACTTAGGCTCTTGTAACTAGGTAAATTAAAAATCGACAAACTTTTTAGTTTGTGAAATAAAAACTTTTTTTTTTTTAATGTCTTTAATTTCGGTAGTCGGTGTCTTTAGTTTTGTATTTTTGTTTTTGGCACCGACTTCGAAATTAAAGTTATTTTTCACTTTGCAGTGTTTTTTTGGGAGTCTGTTTAATTTTTTGGTAAAAAGTTTTTTTTACTCAACTATTGGGTTGTGGAGGACAGATAGTCGCTCTATGTAAAATATTTGTAGTTAGCTGTTTAGGGTTAGACTTTTCTTTCTCTGGGTGGTAAAATCATCAAATGACTTTCCCAGTCTGAGTAGAGCGGAAGGAAGTCTGATTTCTACTGACTAAAACCTTGACTCCTTCAGTTACCCTCGGGTTTTAGGGCTGCGGTTAAAATATTGCCGCTACCCTGGCAGGATACCCATAACCCTGACAGAATATGCCAGAGACTGTGTTTCCTGATCGCTATAACCTGGAGTCTTTAAGTCAAGAGTGAATAGGTTACTTCTAGGCAAGCGTGCTCGATCTTCGACCACATCATCACTTACCATAAGGTGAGAAGGTGGTCAAACGCGAGCCTATTCTCAATAAAAAAAAATATGGTTAGACTGGAACCCAACTAAGGCTAAGCAAACGATGAACCTACTTTTATCTAAAAAGACATGCGACGTCAAATTCAATGATGATTCTTTTTCCAATCAAAGGTTTGCTGATTCAACCGATCAGCTGAACGTTCGTGAAGTTCACTAGTGGCGCCAGCTGTATCATTTAGACTTGAATCTGACCAATATGGAGTAGGGAAAACCTACCAGCAAGCGAAGAATTACGAGTCATCATGTCCTTAGCCTTTTCTCAGCTATACCGGAGTTAGTCCCAGTCTCACGCGTTGCAGTTGAGTAGCTCTAGTGTATTACTTAGCTCAATAATGCCTATTTGACTTTCACAATTCTGCATTCATTTTATATCATATGTAATGACTGTAACACTGTCTCCCAATTTATCCCAAAATACAACGTACTCTCAGAATTAAAGGGACTTAACTCAAAAAATTGTATTTTTTTGGATTTGAGCAGTAACAAAGCAGCATTGAATAAATTATATTCATATATGTCAAGTGGCAAATGTATAAGCTGTCTCTTTATTACTCGTAATTCAGATTGCTGTTACCACGGCAATTCAGAGTAATGTTTCAGGCCAGTTTACATCAAAATCTGAAATTACACGAATTTAGAGTTAGGTCATTTTTATTCTAAGACAGCGACAAGCTCTAGCTTAGTTTAGAAATCAGCATCAGTAGTTTGGAATTAATACATGTGCCAATAAGCAATTTTTATTTTATTATTTACAATTCAGTAGTTTGATAACACGATACCCGTAACTACTAACAAAGATAAACAAATTAATGACGACCGAGACCAACAGCTTTTTCCGAGGCACGAAACAATTTTGATATATTTTTTAACTATACAGGGTGGCAGGGACATCTACACACAAACGCTTACCATGGATTCAGTACATGCTTTTGGATCGAGAAAAAGCCGATGCAAAAAAAAAAAAAACAGTAAATTCACTTGTTTTACTCAAAACAGCAATACTCGAAATGGCTACCTGATCAGCTGTGTCGACCTCGCAAATAAACTCTAACAAAACAGCTGATCAGGTAGCCCTTTCGAGTTTTATTTACATTGCTGTTTTAAGTGAAACAAATTAATTTTATTTTTTAATTAAAATCTCATTGGACTAGTTAGAAACAATGATTTTATACAGGTTTCAGTAAAAAAATTGCAGAAAAAACCTGAACATTTTAGAAAAGGCCGACGAAAAATTTCAACGTATGTCTAGAATCATGTACTGAATGCATGGTAAGCGTTTGTGCGTCGAAGTCCCTACCACCCTGTATGTATTGTTGCTATATATAGCTTTTAGAGATAGGACCACCCATTATATCACCCTTTGTAGTCGTTAAATCTTTATTTATTTCTGTTATGCTATACGCTAAAAACGAAGATAGATCTCTGTCTATATAAAGATAGTCACACATCCATATAACGACCTTTGCAATCGTTGCTTAACCTTGAGATCGACTCATTCAACTGTAATTACTTACACGAGCTCCCAGACAAGTATCTGGTAACTACATATTAAGTGATCTCAATAACTCATCTAGTGAATTTAGCACCCAAATTAATAAGCAAGTCTCAACAGCAAATAACACGCCTCTGAGTTTTAAACAATAGCTAGAACCGTAATTGATCGATTAAATTCAATCTATCATAATCATATCAAAGGTCAGACTAATCTGACCTTTGGTAATGCCGACCTATAACTGACCTATGATAAGTCAGACGCCTCGAAGGAGCGAACACTGTTCATTACATTCGCACTATTCATATACGGTACAATTGATCTTTACGATCCATCGTTTCAAACTGATCGAAAAGACGAATTGATTGTGTTCAATATCGTTTACGATTTGCTTAATCGAAAACAATATCGAAAATCGCTACAAAAATCCATGCAATCATGAATATAAAGCGTCAAAAGTCTAATGACAAAAGTGTCGGATTTGCGATCGATAGGTCCCCACTTCAGGTAGATAGGGAACCCACTTCAGCTCAACCAAGTATAGGCAAAATTAATTTATTGTGCGTGCAAGCAGAAGCTTTAATAACCGGTGTAAGCAGCACGATTTTGACCCGTTTATAACAAGTGTGATTGCAGCCAGAAGACGCCTAAGCCTTGATTTTATCAAAAATAATTAATATCTGTAGTTACTGTGTTGTACGTGTTATTTATATCTGCTATCTATTTAGTCATTTTGAATATTGTGTTTATGATGTGGTTATATTAAGATTATACACCATTTAAGTGTTCAATTTAAGATTTTCCTGCCTCTAAACGTGAGGACTTTTAATTGGCTCACTGTCTACTATACGAGTACTATACAGGGTTAATTGTGATGCGTTGGTGATTGTGCGATTTATACTATCGCTTTCTTTTGCACCGCATAGACTTCGTAACATTTAGGGCGTTCAATTTAAATATTTTTATTTTTGTATAAAAATCTGGTGAACTAAAATATGACGAATTTAAGTTAAGTCATAGAATAAAAGTTGTTGATTATGATGTTAGTAACATAGTCCTGAGAGGTTTCGGTGTTTTACAATTAACCCTGTATATTTTCTGTATTTAATAACTGTTAGTCCTCCATGCTTCTTAAATAAATAAATATGTAGCTTGATTGGAGGGATTAACAAGATTGCTAGTAATGTGAATTCAACCCACATTGCTATATTTTTTAAACAGAGAAAGAGAAGATAAGATAAGATCATTTTATTTGTCCAAACATGAGTATACATACAAAAGAAAAGCATGCAAGTTGTTAATTAATAGTTTACACGGGTCGTCATGTTTGCCATATTTATACAATGGCATACAAATATTTAAGGTGAATATATGTAAATTATAATTATTCATAATTTCGTATAAAATTACACGGCTAATAAAGTTAGTTAAATAATTCATAAAAACAATTCAATTTTTTATAATTCTATAATTAAAATGTCACAGTTTACTTGTATAACATAGTCAAAACAAGTAATTAAAGTTATTACAGTCATTTAAAGTAGACAATGAAAAGGTAAAAGTAATTATAGTCATTTAAAGTAGTCAATTAATCGGTAAAAGTTATAATAGTCATAAATTAAAATTCTTTTCACATAAAAAATCATTAGTCGTGTAGTAAGCTCTCTCAGCTAAGAATTTTTTAACATTCAATTTAAACTGTAGTAGTAGAAGGTAATAGAATCGTTCTTCGTTTATTCATATTTGTGTTGTTCATTTATTTACCGCAACGTTGTAATCCTACCATTAATATATCCTAATTATCTTACTACTATGATAAATGTGAAATATTGTGAGGATGGATGGATGTATGTTTGTTATTCTTTTTTTTTAGTTCGGGATGAGCCCGCTCTTGACCTCAATCTCGCCTGATGGTAAACGATAGATGAGGTCTACGATGGAACGAGCGAGCCCAGAAGATGCCTGTTCCCTCTTGCTTTAAAGTCTGAAATTTTATAAGAGGCAGGGAACACAGAAGCCAGCAGAGAGTTCTACAGCTTGGCTGTACGTAGGTACAATAAATGTGGAAGAAAAGCGCTTGGTGCGACAAGACGGTGTATCAACCAAGTGTGGATGGTACCCAGCAGTGCATCTGGTAGTCCGGTAGTGAAAGGGAGATATAATTTGGCAAGTACATAGATTACATCCTGGAGTAACACATAGGCTACTTTTTATCCCGGAATTCCCACGGGATCGGGGTTTAAGTGGAATCTTCCCACGCGAACGAAATCGCGGGCAAATCGGTATGAAATATTTTCCTTAAAAATAAAAACCTTTCCGGTTCAAGATATGCATGAACGTCCCAGCCTTGAGAGCATAAAGAAGCAAGATCAATTGTCAAACCCAACATCTATGAAAGAAAAATAAAAGTCACTTTGGCGCGAATCCAAGTTTCTTTCAACAACTGCATTTTATTCGCTTTCTTTTTATAATAAAACAAACAAAAAACGTTCTTTTATTTAGCTGGTCATCTAGAAAGAATGGTATGACAGGCTTGGACATTTTTATCATTAATACATAAAAAATTGAAAGCGCGTCTCTCTGTTTCGCAGCATCTGTCCTTTTAACTTTAGTTGTCTTAATAAATACGAAAGGTCGTCTGTGAAATATGCTGTAATTCTTTTAGGTATATTTTTCTTACAGGTACAGACTACAGAGACTTTCTTCTAGGTAAACGTGTTCCATCTTCGACCACATCATCACTTACCATCAGGTGAGATGGTGCTCAAACGCGAGCCTATTCGGAAGTAAAAAATAAGATTTATTACGATAGTTCAGTTACAAATAATAAAATATTATTAATAATAATAATATAATATTATTGTAAATATTAAAATTTTAAGACTTTTTAAGGGTTCTGTAGCCGAATGTCAAAATACGGAACCCTTATAGTTTCGTCATGTCCGTCTGTCTGTTTGTCTGTCTGTCCGTCCGTCCGTCCGTATGTCACAGCTATTTTATTCCGAAACTATTAGGACTATACAAAAATATTTCAAATATAGGGGGCCTCCCCATACTAAAACTAAAACCGAAAATGTTTTTTTTTATCATGAAACCTATGCGTATTTGGTATCTATAGACAGGTCTTTAAAAATAACATTGAGGTTTCTAAAGCCACTTTTTCATAAAGTTAATCGTTTAAAAGATATACGCTTCCAAAGTGGTAAACTGTGTATCCCTTCCCTTTAACTTCTATAATAATTAAGTGAAAAATCTAAAAAAAATATGTCTGTAGATCTTAATGTAAACTTTCAACCAAAATTGGTTTGAACGAGATCAGGTCAGCAGTTTTTGAGATACAGCATATTTTCTAAAACCGCAAATATAACTTTGTAATTCATCGAACACTATGAAAAACAAAGTTATTTGTGTAGTTTTTTTTTTTATATTTGACGTAGTTGTAAAAAATGTAAATGCTTGTTCTAAGAAAATTGCAAAGATTTTTTTTGTCAAATAAATATACATATTATATTATATTTACTACGGAACCCTTCATGGGCGAGTCTGACTCGCACTTGGCCAATGTTTTAATGATTGTGGTGGATTGTACTACCTACTCAGGGCGTCCACATGTCCAACATTTTAGCCATTACGCTGTTCACGCTTGTGTTGCTAATTGTTTTCTTTGGGCAAAGACCGAACCACCTATTTGAATACGCAAGGTATCTACATATATTAAAATTTAAATACTGAAACTATTAAGGTTTAAGTGTTATTTAAAAATTAACAAAACAATAAATGTGTTAGACAATAAAACCATTTGTTCAATGTTACCTTAGAACATTTACTATTTTATTACTTTTTATGTAGCTTTTATTCTTAATTGTGCTGGGCGTTCTAACTAATGTGGCTATTATAGAAACCAATTATTTTGTAATGTGTGTTTTTATTCTTATAAATAAATAAAATAAATTGAATCAGCACTCGGCCCGACTCACACGCGGCCCAGTATTAATAATGATCGTAATTGATTTTTAATGATAATTGTAATTAATCATTTGTTTGCATCTTACACGCATAGTACACAAAAATATAAGTATTGCGATCTTACGTGACGTTTATTGAGGGTTGTACACCATTAGCAAAATCTGCAAACGCGGCACAACAGCATAAAATAAAAATCATGAAAAACATCCATCGAACCCAGTATTTATTTACCAATCCGTCCATTCAACCCTATATAATGGGCACGTCTTCGAACACCCCTAGTTAAACACCCGTCTCCTTGCATTCGAAACAGTTTGGTGTCGTGAGGTAATTTAGGCCTTTTCTATGAAACTACGGACTCCGAAAAAAGGTTCGATTTGACCTATATTTCTTTTGAATAGTGTTGAATGTAGTGTGTTTACTTTGTCTCCCTTTCTGGTAGTGTCATTTTGGTTTGCAGTCAACACCAATTATAAGAGCTTAAGCTTTTTACCCGACTGCGGCGAAGCAAGGAGGAGGGTTATGTTTTTATCGCGTATGTATGTATGTAAGTATGTATGTATGTCCGTTCCTTTGTTCCCTCATAACTATTAAACCCGTGAACGGATTTTGATAAATGACACGTCGTTGGATTTGTCTTGATGGCGCGAGTGTTATAGGATAAATTACAATAAAAACAAGTCACCACAACGACAACCAGACGCCAAATTGACAAAAATAAAAACAAAACATTGACAAAATATGACAAGTGGAATATCATTCATTATTTGTTCTTTGTCTGGGTGTAATTTATCTATGATATGTATGTATTTAGAAATATATATATATGTATGTTTGTCAGTTGTCTAGTACTCATAGCACAAGCTCTGCTTAGTTTGGGACTAGATGGCGTTTTGTGAAAGTTGTGGAATATTATTATTATATTAAATAGACATTTAAAAATAAATTAATAGTTTAAAAATCACTAGAAAACACGCAATGATATTTTATAGTACAGATATGTTATAGGCGCGCGCGTCGTGAAGACTCGAACACGAGCTAATTGGAACGTCTTGCAACTAGTCTGCGTCGAACGCAACCACAAGCGTGCCGCACCGCAATACCCGTGTGCTTAGATTTTATTTATCAAAAATGCCATCGTGTGAGTTTCGGAAGTGTACGAAATATACTTCCAAAGTAAACAAAATACAAAGGATCTCATACCACATGTGAGAATGCAAATATATTAAGATTACTTTTATATTTCATTTATTTTCCAAACTTGCCAATAAATTATGCTTAGGAGCCATATGTAGGTGAAGACAGAGAGAGCAAACTTGTTTTGTCGCGAGAGCGATAAGGATGCGTGCGTGCGGACATAGATTAGTTAAAAGTTTACAAGTGTAGAAGCGATATTGATTGACTTGTTTTAATTTGTTTTGTGTTCCAATTTTTTTGACTAAAGTTGATTTGACTGATTATTGAGAATTATAACTGTTTTTTTTATTGAATTAGGTTTCCGAGGGATCAGGTTCGACTTCAAGATTGGATCGCAATTGTTCGTGAACAAAAAAGCGAATCAGATTGGATAACATCAAAAAACAGCAGGATATGTAGTCTTCCACGGTACTAACAAATATTTTCCGAAATGTGGTCGGACAATGCTTAAAAAAATCCAGTTCCAATTATAGAGGTAGGTAACTAAAACATTTTATAAAACATAATGCTGCCTGCATAATGTTTTATAAAATGTCAGCTACCTGTTGCTTGCATTTTCGCTAACGTTGAATTTGTTTGGTCAGTATAGGTACCTACAAAGAAACCGCTACATGACATTTCATTATGAAACCTATAGTTGTGTCATGAAATTGATTATTTATTAATTACTAGCTTTCCACCTGCTTCATCCAAGATGAAGTTCCGATTTGACGAAGTTTTCGAATCATACAATTATTGTTATGACTGATCATAAATTATTTCATTAACATAATGACTATTAAATTCTATTTTACTTTTGAATATAATGGGCTTAGCTGAATACAAACATTAGTGATAATCAGTGATCGGAGTAGGTAGATTGATTTTTGGTACTTGTATCATAAATGCACACAGAAAGAATAACATGGATAATCCATTTTCCCGGAAAGTAATTCCGGTATTTCCGGATTCAATTAAACATTGTTAATGTTGGTAGTGATATTATTCCTACTCAATTCAAAATTTAAAGGAAGGTATAAAAACTAAATTAATTCATTATTTATCTGTTGAATAATAAAAACAATCTAATTCCGATCGAAGCTTTAATTTTTATTTTTTTTTATTTTTAGCCTTTTATGACTAGAACTTTTATAGATAGACATAAATTGTTGCACTTAAATTTAAATATTTTCATAGTGGTCATGGTAATTTGCATTAAGGGTAGAATAAATGACGTCAAATCGTGACTGTGTGCCGTTAAAAAAAATATGATGAATAATAAAGAATAATATTGCTCATTTTATTACAATTCCTACCTTTTTTTTGAGGATGGCAAATCATCAAATGACTCCTTCCACTCTGGCAGAATAAAATTCCTACATAAGTTCCGGTATTTTTTAATAATCCACCAATTCTGGAGGAATGTCCATATTAATATATACGTTTCGGATCAATGACCCCATTTCAATCTACCTACTCCGATCACTGGTGATAATACTTGATCCGTGATTAACCATTATGATGTTTAATTTGTTACCTACGTACTTACTCTTCAATCGAGTGTCCACTCTACGGCTATAAATGTTATCCTATGGCACAAGGACTCATTTGAAGCACAATTGTTAGAATTATAGCTATCTCTTTCACTTGCGTGTTGTTTCGTATCTTTTGTTCTACTTATCAGTAAAACTTGTCAATGTGTGCCATAGATATTCGTGATGTGTGCAGTTTTTACTACGCGGAACAAATTTCAACGCAAATTACTATGAACGTAACATATCTGTACTTTATAATATCATTGAAAACACGCTTTTATAAAACAAAAAATTTGTTCGCGCTTTTCCTTTTTTTTTTGTGGTCTCCGTTTTCTTTGTGTTGCTGTTTCTTTTTTTTGTAATTTTTGCCATATTATTCCCACGAGTAGTGAACAATTAAGCGGTCGATCACCCCAGAGGATTTGAAAGTGACATCTATAAAAAATAAATCTATGGATTACGCGGTAATTCAAAAAGGTTAAGAAAACCGATTACGGATTTTCTTTAGGTTTGTTATAACCTTGAAACCTGATCGTGTCCAAAGTCCATTACGTAGCTTTTCTCACAAGTGCAAACACGACTATCAATTCAATTCAATTCAATATATTTATTTCAGATGATGATATGATACGATATTCCATCATGTAATGCCAGTGCCTATCTTCCGGCTTCATCATCAGACCTTGAAACCTAATCGTGGTCAAAGTTCATTACAAGACTTTTCTAAGAAATCAAAAACAGCTATGATACGATTTTCCATCATGAAGTTCCAGTTCATATATTCCGGCTCCATCATCAGATCAGTTCGACAGTATATTGTCATCAGAACTACATACAGCTGCCAATTTTCATTGCGATACGACCTTAGGAAGATGGTTAAATTAGTTACCTTAGATTTCATAACATAGTTAGTTACATACAGGTCGACCTAATAAAAGCGTGTTAATGATTTGAGGTTTCTTTAACCATTTTTATTTTTAGCAACCGTTAGGAAATATAACGTTTTAAAACGGAATTAAAAACTAAAAAACTGAAAATAAAAAAAAACTTCTTTAAAATATCTAAAAAAACCCGACTGCTCAACTGAAATGGAAGAAAAAAGCACATTTTTATTTTAAAAAGTGACCCCTTTTTTTTTCTTTTATTGATAATAGGCTCGCGTTTGACCACCATCTCACCTGATGGTAAGTGATGATGTGGTCGAAGATGGAGCACGCTCGCCTAGAAGTAACCTATTCATAGACCCCTAGGTTATAGCTGCTCTATCGGGAAATTAACCTAATATAATTTTAATTTAAAAAAATGGGATGGGTCCCGCCTGCTTGTCACTTTTTAAAATAAAAATGTGCTTGTTTCTTCCATTTCAGTTGAGCAGTCGGGTTTTTTAGATATTTTAAAGAAGGTTTTTTTTTAACTATGCTGCGGTTGACTTCCAGTCTTACCGGACGACTGTATCTGACCTCCACAACCCAGTAACTGGGTAACACGAAACCACTTGACAAGGCTGGTGCCAGATTTTCTGGCTTCTAACTATGAGTAACGACTGTCAATGATGAACAAATGCCAGCCGAAACCAACGGGTTAACGTGCTTTCCGAAACAGGGAGGTCTTGTATATCGATACATAAAGATCATCCATCCAAGGGCTGACCCAGGAAATCTTTGCTTTACCTTGCAGATCAAAGCAAAGTTTAATAGATATAGCAAAGCAAATAAATATACAACGTGTAATTTAAAGGGTCTAATACCAAGTGCACGGCTTCTTTGGATGATAACAAACGATATGGCAAGGGTTTTGTAATCCTAAGTCTACGTGTGTAGAACTTATTACAAATTCCAATACACTGATACCAGAGACCGAAGTTTTCAAATTAAGAAGAACGAAAAGAATTATCGTGTTATTGGCAAGTGACGTGGAAAGTTATTGACCCTTGTAGTGCTGTGACACGTTTGTTATGATTGCTATTAGAGAAACATATGAAACCGATAATGTGGTATCAATTCTTTGAGTCACTTATATTTAGCTGAAACTGTGCATAGAGACTCCATACCAGATGTTATTTTCAACCCTTTTGGATAGATATGGGGTTTGCGTTACACGTTGTACAACGTGTGACAGAATAAACGCAATTCCTGAAAGAAGTTGGTCCAAAATTAGCTTTTGAAACGATTTCCGTCATAAAAAATAGGCGTTACATTTTGAAGGAAAAATCTTTCATTTAACTTAAAATGGAAACACAGTATCATGACAAATTAATACAATCCTTAATTCAAGGAAATGCGCTCGGTTGCGTGTTGGCCATTAACATTGCATGAGCATTGTACGCGTCTGCGTAACGATATATGACGCACATACGTTTTGCGTTTTGTAAGAATAATTATTTTATAAAAAAATGTCTAGGTTTGGTTTTAATTTATTTAGTTACGAATGTTGTTTTAGACTCCTAATTTAATATTCTAATTTGGGTGTCTGAGGTATTGCGTTTAATCTGTTACACCTTGTATTTAGCCACTCTGACTAACCCTAATGACTGACAAAGATATACAAATTGCAGTCGGGACCAGCGGCTTAACTTCCTCTGTACCTCGGAAAGCTCGAAACATGGAAAGTTCTCGATATGCTAAGACGGTCACCCCTCCAAGAAACGATCTCTGCAACCGTTGCTTAACCTTATTTTTTTATTATTGAAAATAGGCTCGCGTTTGACCACCATCTCACCTAATGATGTGGTCGAAGATGGAGCACGCTTACCTAAAACTAACCTATTCACTCTTGACTCAAAGACACCTAGGTTATAGCTATCGGGAAACACAGACTCCGGCAGGGAATTCCACTCCTTAGCCGTACGCACAATGAAAGTATTCCCTAAACGTTTTGTGTGTGTGGGTGGGAGGTCTACCATGTAACGATGGCGCATCGCCGTTTGTCGATCAACCAGCTAATATTAATTAGCCACGCGCTCTTGCTACTAACTATAAATAATAAACCTTAAAATAAAGTATCCTATTGCCAGACTGAAACACAATAGCCGATGTAAATCCCATTTGAGCCCACATCTGTGGTCCCAGCCAAGGTCGTACAAAATATAATTGGGTTTACCTGTTACAAAGTTTTCAGTTGCAGGCGTGTCCTTTATCACTTTGAAACCAAATATGTGGATAGTGTCACTTAGACGAGGGTATGCGATAAGATACCTTAATGTTTGGGGAATAGGAGCGATAATCTTGTCGACTTAAATGATGAACTGTTGGATTTGGGTCTTCCTATAAACTGAATTGATTGTGCTTATATACTTAGTCAAGTTATGGAGATGGCTTAGTGACTGTCGATTAGACACGAATGTAGTTTCGCATGCTTTTGACAAATCTTTTTTTTTATTGATAATAATAGGCTTGCTTTTTTCCACCATCTCACCTGATGGTAAGTGATGATGCAGTCGAAGATGAAACACGACTTAACTAGAAGTAACCTAAACCTTGACATAAAGACCCCAGGTTGTAGCTATCACGAAACACAGAATCCGGCAGAGAATTCCACTCCTTAGCTGTACGCACAATGAAAGTACTCCCAAAACATTTTCTATATAGTTTTTTGTTTGTTCTAGATTTACCTTCGTCTGCTATAATGAAACTACTACGAACATAATAATTCTCTTATGTTCTTCGTAAGTCGTTGACTTCCGTATTAGTTCTAAGTTGAGTTAGCAAACTATTCGACAAAGGCTTGCACTGACTGGACAGGTCCACTCAAATTGAGTGGTTCTTTCCTCAAAAGAGCATCTCAGACAATAACCTACGTACGAACTGTGTATACTTCAAAATAGACTTCGACCTCTGAGTTTGTTTCAGTGTTTCATCCCAGGGTAGTCAATCGGACAATATCAGTTTGTAAAAGTGTTAATTAATAACCAATTTGCAAATTAATATTATTGATAGATTTTTTGCTTTGTTTAAAATTAGTTTCCTTCATTAGTGAAGTCTAATGTGGTTGCTTGTCAAGTATATTTCCATATTTAAAAAATATAGAAATAATTTTAAAGCTTTTTTTTGTGAATGGAAAAACACTGTAGATTCGTTTTTAAGATTTTTATTTGCAATTACATTATGCTGTGTTAATTGGTTTATAAGTATTGTCCTCTCATACTTTTTAAACCTATATTGTGGATATATTGTAAAAATTAATATTTTGAAAAGAGTAACTGTGGAGTTTCTTGCCAGTTCTTCGAATCAATTTCGAACCGTGCACTGACGTCTGAAGTTTTATAAGGGTAGGTACTTATAAAACGTCTCTGTGAAAAAAAAAATTGCGTTTGATATCTTAAATACTTACCACGAAGAAATTCAAATCGAAAAAAGGATGCAATATATAAAATTTTCGACATATCTTAAGGAGCAGAAAAAAATATTCGCCTGAAGTTTATTGTGTGCAAAAAAAAAGAATTATTTAAAAAAGAATATGTAAAAGCAATGGCACGTACAGCCAAAGAAAGGCGTTATTGTTAATCTCTACATAAAGCAGAGATATCTTTTAGTTATTATGACTGAAATAAATCAAACTGAACGTGTGGAAGACGTCGCAAGTACTGAAGTTAGTGGAGTGATACATAGGCGGAAGCGATTATAAATATAATCTTTTAAATTTGCTTTCACTAGAAAATGAATAATAATACTTATGCCCAATGTCGTTCGTTCTACCACCTGGATGAGGACCATAGTTAATGACCTTAAAACCTTAGAGATAACAGAGAGAAACAAAATTGCCAGAAATGGCGTGAAAGTATCAACAGAGCCGGCAACGAATAGGGGATGAGCCAGGAGACTGATTTTCAGTCTATCAGTGTGAAATATTTGTATTCAACTTTATCTGAAGACAATAGAAACCAACACACAACCAGGTCACATGGTATTCATACTACGTGCCTTTTTACGAAATAAATGAAACATAAATCCCGAGATTCCAAAACACGAACCACGGCCAATATGGCTTTTTATTCCATTGTGAAATATATAACAGTCAAAGCAAAAAGACGCCATAATCACCATGCATGGTGATTATGGCGTTTTGGTGATTACTGTTCGGTACACAGGAAAATGCTGTGGGTGGAGCGGAAGGAAGTGTCAGACTTCTACTGACAATAAATTCACCTTGTCCTTTAATTAATTTTCCATTCTAGCGCCGCAGAATCCCATTAGAACGTTCCCACAACTCCGGTAACACCTGACAAAATTCTTTATTCTATAACAACAATTTCTATCTTACCTAGAAATACAATTCTTGATCACAGCCTCAACTATGTTTAAAAACTCTAGCTTAACCCAAATAACTCAAAATCCTTACAGCCCATAATCGGTGAACACAAAACGAACCTAGCGAAAAAGTGTGCAAAAAGTAAAAAAAGCGCTGCCGCTTCTACATTCCGCTGCATTTTATAAATTTCTCTAAATTTTTCGAGGCGTTATTTATAACTTAATCTCGAAGCTCGGTAAATGTTTTAAGCGCTAACTGCTAAAGATATATCTTTTTAAGATCCAGTGAAATGTCCTTTTATTCGTTGAAATCTAGGCTTTATGGGAACTTTCTGCAGAGAGCTTGTAGTAGTGTATGACTATCACTACTTGCACTATGAGACTTGTAACCATGGAGTTTTCAATACACTGTCGTTTGCCATAGAAATCTATATTTCAACTTATGATATAAGAAAAAAGAATGGACTTATTTGTTTTTTTTTTCTTGCTCCCGAATTCTGAATACGAATCTCAAAAACTTTTTCAGAATAAAATTAGAATTTTGCGTTCTTGATAAAACCAGCTCTTCATTTTTTTGCAAAATCAAACGGCAATATTTGAACATATTTTTATAGGAAGGCTGGATTGCGCGTACATCATCACTCACTGTTGTAGGTTACACGTTGCACGCAGGGAGTGAAGTAATACCACCAATTTTAATTATAGATCGTTTTGACTATATTTTAATGTGTTTAATTATGACTAATGTGTATTTTATAATTGTTATGGGTCTATGATACTTAAACATGAATTAATTGATTGTAATAATTACGGTGGGGATATTTTAGGTTCTCAGATCTAAACCTTCCTTCCAAATCTTTGAAGAAACCCAACTTAACAATGATACAATAAAAATATTTTAGTCTTTATACTTAGCAACAAACATTTTTTTTCCGAAAACTACTTACGTACGTACTTTTCTCAGCATTTTCCACTAAGTTAAATCTCAGTGTTTGAAGTCAGTAGCTACTCTTTGAAGAAATCTTTGAAATATTTCTTGTTGGAACTACAAGGTTCCTGAATGCACACTTGTGTAAGGAGCTATGATGCTGGATGGAACTTGAGATGTGTAAGGCTTGAGCATTTGAAGTTAATTTTTCAGAAAAACTTGAAGAGATTTTGTGAAAGGAAAATTGTTTTTAAGAATGAACGTGCAAGCTAGTATAACGTACACTGTAGAGGTTTCAAAGGAGCGTAATCATAGTTAAACGTCCACTTTTTTCCTCCTAGGATTGCGGGAGTGTTCTAACGATTTACCGCAGCCCCAGAAGGCAGGGCAACTGAAGGAACAGAGTGGGTCTTTAGTCAGTAAGAGTCATTTCTTAATTTTCTTTTTTTTATTGATAATAGGCTCGCGTTTGACCACCATCTCACCTGATGGTAAGTGATGATGTGATCGAAGATTGAGCACGCTTACCTAAAAGTAACCTATTCACTCTTGACTTAAGACTCCTAGGTTATAGCTATCGGGAAACACAGACTCCGGCAGGGAATTCCACTCCTTAGCCGTACGCACAATGAAAGTATTCCCTAAACGTTTAGTGCGTATGCGTGGGATGTCCACCGTGTAACGATGGCGCATCGCCGTTTGTCTTGTAGTCCGATGATGGAACGGGCTTGGCGGAATTATATTGTGTAATTCCATCGCAAACTCCCCGAAATGTAACCGATAGAAAACCGATAGACTAGCAACTCATCGTCGATGTTCAAGGCTCTGGAGCTTTGATTCGACCAGTGCATCGTTGGCAATGAGTCTTTTGGCCCGTTTCTCAAAAGACTCAAGCGCGTCCAGCTGGTACCCGGAAAAAATGGGTATCTAATGATATGTATTTGATATTCTCCTCCACATTTATTGTGCGCACAGCCAAGGTGTAGAACTCTCGGCCGACTTCTGTTTCCTGCCACTTAAACGTTTCAGCCTTTCAAGCAAGAGTGAACAGGCATCTTCTAGGCTGGCGTGACCGATGACATACGTAATAAATAAAAAAGTGCCATTTTAAATGTAAAGAGAAACTGTTATATTGGAAAGATAACCTTTCCTTGCCAGAAACCTCTCAGGAGCCAATATTTAAACAACACTCAACACAACTATCCCACTTTCTATAAACTAAGACCCAAAAGCTGTCCCGAATAACGACGCTTGATAAAACTTTTGGACAACTCAAGACCCGCACGACGTAACCTTGTCATGAAGTAAAAACGTGGAGCGTCTTAACGATAGATTGATTAATGGATGCCCGCATCTCGAGTGGAACGTGTGACTTTGGCGCTAGGTATCTTTTTGTATTTTTTGGTTGAGTTTTTGAGTGTTATGAGGAAATAATACTGGTTTAAGGAGTTTTGGATGAGTTGGATTTTTGTGTTTAGTTTATGGGGCTTTATTTATGTCTAACAAGGTCTTAGAAATGTGAAGTTACGAGTTTACTTCGTACCAACTAGTTCTACTAATATAATATAGGCCATAAATCACACAGACCTCTGGGTCGGTAGATCTCTTAATTTTTTTTCATCCCAGGAAATGCCAGTTTCTTCCCAATGTTTTACTTCAATGTTTTAAGAGCTGTGATGATGAAAAGTACACAAAATAATGCGCACAACTGGGTTCGAATCCGCAACCTCCAATTCGGCAGGTCTAGTCACTTGGCCAGCACTATATTTTTTTTTATTGATAATGGGATTGCGTTTGACCACCATCTCACCTGATGGTAAGTGATGATGTGGTCGAAGATGGAGCACGCTTACCTAAAAGTAACCTATTCACTCTTGACATAAAGACCCGTAGGTTATAGCTATCGGGAAACAGACTCCGGCAGGGAATTCCACTCCTTAGCCGTACGCACAATGAAGGTATTCCCAAAACGTTTAGTGCGTATGGGTGGGATGTCCACCATCTAACGATGGCGCATTGCCGTTTGTCTTGTTGTCCAATGATGAAACGGGCTTGACGGAATTAGTTTGTGTAATTCCATCGCACACTCCCCGAAATGTAACCGATAGAAAACCGATAGACTAGCAACTCGTCGTCGAGTTCAAGGCTGTGCAGCTTTGATTCGACCAGTGTATCGTTGCCAATGAGTCTTTTGGCCCGTTTCTCAAGTGCGTCCGGTTGGTACTTCGCAGATCCGTCCCAAAGATGAGAGCAGTACTCCATACACGACCGAACCTGGGCTTGATAGAGATTGAGCAGCTTCTGGATTCCCAACTTTTGTGATGCTAGTTGAGTCTTAGCCTCGATAAACGGGCCAAAATTAAGGGTAGAAGTTAGTGTTACCCCCAGAAGCTCGATACGATCGATTATCGGCACGGTTACACCTCGGAAAGTAGGAGCCGGTTCGAATTGACTCCTTTTTGCGGAGAAGAGACACGCCTGGGTCTTAGCTGCATTAAACTTGACCAAGTTGGCATCGCCCCATTCGGAGATATGTCTCTTAAAATGTTTATTCATTTATTTAAACTTTATGTGACACAAAAGTACAAAGGCGGACTTAATGCCATAGGTATTCTCTATCACTCAAGCAAGGATGATGAAAAATAACAAAATTAATAATATTCAAATATGGAAAGCAGATCGAGTCCGTATTTGAAAAAAGTAAACCTTTTGCGTAACAGATTTTCGATAAGGTAAGTTATTATCGAAACCTAGACTGCTCAATTATCAACAGCATTGTTTAATTCACTGTCCATTGCTTCATTATCAAACCAGAGGACTGTTTAAGTAGCAACTAAAGCAGCAAAGCAATGGACAATAGACAGCTGTTAACAACGACCATTACATGCACGCTACATAAGGGTCCGTGAATGTTCGTTTGAGTGGTTAGCAATGAACTGGAAATAGCCCAATCGTATTTGATTACGCTTTAATACTAAATTAACTTGTGTGAATGAGTTTAATTGTTATATATTATTATTTATGTTTTCTTTATTTCTAATGATTACTACATAAATTACATTTTCAATTATGAGGCGGTACGAAGTATCAGGTCAGATACTTTTTAAATATAACTATTTAAAAAAATAGGAGTCCATTGGTATCGGGAACACGGTCAAAGCTATCGGTGGTTAGGGCTCCAGAGAGACCAACCTCCGGATACGAACGATACGCGCCGTGTCCAGGAGTAGCGCTTTTTGAAGCAAGATTGATCTAGCGGCCTAACGAGAGTCTCCTAAGGTGTTGGTCGAGGCTCTTGGCTACTAAGCCATTGGCTGAGACGACTAACCGTATAAGTAAGTCAGGTATTATTTTATTTTTTAACTGACTTCAAAAAAAGGAGGATGTTCTCAATGCACACGTTCTGGAGTCTCTATGCAGTTTCAGCTCAAAATAAGTGACTCAAAGAATTGATACCAAATTATCGGTTTCATATGTTTCTTGAATTGCAATCATAACAAACGTGTCACAGCACTACGAGGGTCAATAATTTTCCACGTCACTTGCCAATAACACGATAATTCTTTTCGTTCTTCTTAATTTGAAAAATTCGGCCTCTGGTATCAGTGTATTGGAATTTGTAATAAGTTCTACACACGTAGACTTAGGATTACAAAATCCTTGCCATATCGTTTGTTATCATCTAAAGAAGCCATGCACTTAGTATGTATATACCCTTTAAATTACACGTTATATATTTGACAGTGGGTGGTAGAAATGAGAAACTTTGGTACTAGACTTTCCAAGGGGTATCTTATTACCCATTGACTGGGACATGGAGTCGCTAAGTGAAAAACTAAAATACTCAGCTGCATAATCACTTATGCGTAAGAAGGTCCCATACAACATTGATGCATAAAAGTGTATTTTGTATGGCTCCAATCATATACAACCATGTACCTACCCAATTCGATTAAAGAATTAAATATAATCTTATTTAAAACGAGACTGAAATCGATACTTTTGAAAAAAGCATATTACAGCATTTCAGAATTTCTGACAGATAAAAATGTTATGACAGAATGTTGACATTTTGTAATTAATTATTGATTATTAATTTTTTTGGACTAATTATTATGAAGTATTCTTTTTTTTTGTTATATTTCTTTGACATTATTTTTTAAATTATTTTTATTGACATTATTCTTATATTCTTTTCTTTTGACATGTTTTTTTTTTTAATTTTGGTCTGCAATGTTTATTTTTTTTGCTTTAATGTATGTAATGGAATCTATGGACATTTGTACACCTTTTTGGTATAACATAGAGCGCTTGTATTTTTTTTTCATAACATCTATAAATTGTACCTACCTATGTTAACAAATGAATGACTTATGACTTACGGTCAGACGGGTAGCCGACCTCAACGTATTGGAAAAAGGCTAACTAGATGATAATGACATTATGTTTTGCGCTATTTGTGTGCTCAAACGGGTGGACTCTCTTCCTTTTAAGATTCAAAACAAAAGAGAGATCAGCAAAGAACTAACGGCTTCATTCGCTTTCAGATGCTCGGGAGTTGTTTTATAATCTTACAAGCGGAAGGGAGTGTCAAACTTCTACGGACTAAAAACCCACCGTTATTTCAGGTGACCTTGCATTCCGTGGCTGCGGTATCTCATTAGAACATTCCCGCAACCCCGTCACTACACCTTAGCGGCAAATTATATAAGCGAGATGTCTTGTCGTGAAAAACACTTACCTCCACAAAAATCAACTCGCATAAAATAGACAGAGAAACTAGGTTGAATAAAAATGGCGGAATTACTTAGTAAAATCATGTTCCGAGTTAGATATTCTAGTCACAATAGCGAAAGGGCAAAATGCAAGGGGCATTTTGGGACTGCGATATCTAGTTAGAACATTCCCGCAAAGAATGCCCTATGGGGTCTCATCACTATTGCTGACAACTCTTTGAGACGCGCGTGGAACACGACGCTCCGCCGACCCGGGCCTGGTCTTTACCGGACATTAAGCTACCCCTGAACCTTTCAAGCCCCGGAATTCCAATAAAATATTCCCGAAGAAAATATAGTTTTTCTTTTCATCTAGATGCTAAAATGTTATGAATAGACCTCGTAACATTTCAGTACCACACGTCAAAGTCACTTTATCTCCGGTCTATGTAGGAAATTAGATTTTAGTAGGTTGAAATAATTTCTGGTTTGATTTGGCACTATGAGGCCGCTTGGTTTTCCGGATAAGGTCTTGGCGCGGATAAAATTTTCAACGCAATGCAGATATTCTGTGTTAGAATCAAATAGAAATGGAGACCTATATGGGAAATAATTCTTAGTTAGTCTGGTAAACGTGTTGTATAATTTTAAGCTTTGTTTGAACATAGCGGAGGGCCGACTTTAGGAATAAAATTATGCCTTTATCATAATATATTATCTCTCTCTGGTTGGTCCCTCGTATTTGACGATCGTAGTCAGCATCAGAATTGCATCTGGGTCGGATGACGTGCCTCCACTGGATTCTATCCAGCGCGTCTCTTACGATGTTGTACAATTTGGAAGAGACGCGCTTCACTTGATCCGTCCCCACCTTATTGGTGAACGACACGCGATCGGTGTTCCCAACCAAAATTAACATTGCCAAACTCTGGTCAAATATATAGGTACAAATATAATCATCGTAAAGTTCCCACTAATAGAACACAGGCCTCGTCTCTATACGAGGAAATTAGCCTAATTCACCACGCGGACGATGTGCGGGTTTTATAATATTAAATTATAATTCGGCCTATTACGTTTCCATTGCTGAGACACCGGCCTGAACCTGGCCTCCCTGTGAGAGGAAATGGGCCGTAGCCTACAACGCGGGCCGAGTACGGGTTGGAAGACGTGGCATATCTTTGAATTTTTGATCCTTGGCGTGCCAGATTCCTCACGATGATTGACTTCACCGATTTGAGAACAGTGGTGATGATATTTTATTTTTATTTTATTAAATAGGAACAACAAACAGCTACAAAATGCAAAATTACAAATAGAAAAACATAAACAACTTAAGTAATAATGTAGCCCACAACGCTGTTCACAGATTACCAGTAATAAATAAGACCTTAAAGTCACTAAGAGATGAGCTGTTTATGCATGACTGTTACATTAATATTATAAAAACAACAATACAAAAATAAAATTATGTAAATAAAAACAAAAAAAAAAACAACAATAAACAACTAGGTAGTCTTATGTTTAAGTACCTCATACAAAAGGCTACGAAACCTTTTCAAAGAACATGTAAAAATATCTATATGTGCGAATGTTTGGTTGCTGCCATTCGCCGAACTGGTGAACGTAAACCAGTGATGGATCGGCAGGTACCTACTGCAGAGCTTTCCCGCACGCACTCGCCGTCTATGGACAGTTCTAGGGACTGCATAGCACAATACATTATTTAAGTCTATGCAGTCAAAATTGCCATTAACTATGTTAAACAATGTCATTGCCTCTAATTGTTTGCGTCTAGAGCTGAGCGTCAAAAGCCTGTATTTACTGAGTATACACAAAGTAATGTGCCTGACTGGGTTCGAATCCACGTCCACGTCACGTCACGTGTATGTGTATGTGACGTCCACATCCTAAATATTATTAGATCATAATTCAGCTCCCTTTCTTAGTATACCTGAACTTTGAAAGACTAAACTTAGCAATCTCACGGAACTGTAAAAATCTTTAAAATCAAAACAACACGAGCTCACAATTTTCTCATAAACACCTGACAGGCTTACAAAGAAAATCACAACTATGAGAAGCGATTACGTCTGAGACGGTTTCCCGGACTTTCCCGGGTATGCCGACATCGACTCTGGTGTAGGGTTACAAAGGAAAATGGCTGACGTGCGTAAGTTATAAGAGTTGAGCGTTTTTTGTTTCACAAGTTTTAGGGTCGATTTCTCGTCTTGGGTATGTTCGATTTTAAGTGTTGGTGTATTTAAGTTGGTAGGTGGACTGTCGTGTATACTTGAGCTGAAATGAAAAAGAATATATTTTGTTTCTCTGAGCTTTTTTTGGGGTTTATCAATGATTTTGTTACATTATTTACTAAGACAAAAAAAAACTAAAAACAATTTACGAAACTAACCTATATTTTAAATGTCATCGTGTTGATAAATATGGCAGAGCAGCGGCTAAGCAACTTTCTTAATACAAAGATTTTAGAAATTAAAAAAGAAGAGATTTCTCCTCTATCCGTACGTTAAATATTTGACATTAATGGTAAGGGCAAATACAATAATAATGACAAACCATTTAAACAAACCATTTTGAAATTACAAAGACCCACAGAGAAATACCCTGCCCCTTACATTTATAATAACATTGTCTTAATAAATAAAACTTTATTAAAACGATTTCACACGAAGTTACGGCGTCGTGGTTTCTAATACCATCAGAATTTCCTTGCAAAAGAGAATATAGCACCGTCTCTCTCGCACATTCGTTAGGCAACGTCGTCACTCATAGCAACTTTTCACCTCGCATTCCTCCTACAACTTGCACCACACACGCACGTCATCTCAAAGTCTATTACTTTACTACTTTCGGTGTAATACCGCCGCGATACTCCGCCTCAAAGGATGCCTACTGCCTGTACATAGTACATAGGCGCATAGTTGTTTTATATAAGTGACATTTCAGCTTAGAGCAGGGTAAATAAAGTGATATGTGGTCATGGCCTTGTTTCGGTGTTGGCTGTAGCTATTATTACAGGACTTCTGTGGAAGTAACTGGTTTTGGATTGGAATAGGTTAGCGTTTGTGCTTCTCGAACTGTTGGAAAACGGATGATGATGTAATCTTTGTAATAGACTGAAAAGTATGTGTTTTTTTTTAACCCAAAGGTTAACTGGAAGAGAATGCCTTGCTGCATTAAGTCCGCCCATGTAACACTATTGTACATAAAGTTTAAATAAATAAATAAAAGTAGTGACAAAATCGATTGAAGTATGTTTTCAAGATTTTATATTTCGTACAACTTTATTATATAATTTAAGTTTGAAAAGAGATTTCTTTTATTATAGGGACACGTTTGACCAGTATCTCAGCTAATGGTAATTGATGATGCGGTCGAAGATGAAGCACGCTTACCTAGAAGTAACCTATGTACTCTTGACTTAAAGACCCTCAGGTTACAGCTATTAGGAAAAAATAATTCCACTCCTTAGCTGTACGCATAATGGATGTACAAATTTTCAAAACATTTTATGCGTAAGGATGGGATATCTACCATGTATCGATCGTGCATTGCCATTCATCTCATAGTTCGATGATGGAATTAGATTGTGCCATTCATTCGTTCGTTCATTCCTTTAACCACCAGCTCACCTGATGGTTAGTGATGATGTGGTCGAAGATAGAGCACACTTACCTAAAAGTAACCTATTCACTCTTGACTTAAAGAGCCCTAGGTTATAGCTATCGGAAAACACAGACTCCGGCAGGGAATTACACTCCTTAGCCGTACGCGCAATAAAAGTATTCCCAAAACGTCTAGTGCGTATGGGTGGGATGTCTACCATGTAACGATGGCGCATCGCCGTTTGTCTTGTAGTCCGATGATGGAACGGGCTTGGCGGAATTAGATTGTGTAATTCCATCGCACACAACCCGAAATGTAACCGATAGAAAACCAATAGACTTGCAACTCGTCATCGATGTTCAAGGCTCTGGAGCTTTGACTCGACCAGTGCATCATTGCCAATGAGTCTCTTGTCCCGTTTCTCAACAGATTCAAGCGCGTCCAGTTGGTATTTGGCAGACACATCTCAAAGATGAGAGCAGTACTCCATATACGACCGAACCTGAGCTTGACACAAATTGAGCAGCTGTTCCGGTGTGAAATACCGTCTCACCTTTTCTAAGATTCCCAACTTTTTGATGCTAGTAGAGCCTTAGCCGCGATAAACGGACCAAAATTTAGGGTGGAAGTTAGTGTTACCCCAAGAACCCTACATATATATTTTTTACTTAATATAGATTTCCTTCCTGACCTTCAGCTTGGAAAGATTCCATCAAGGTGAGAGTTCAACAAAGAAGCTATAGTACATAGACCATTAACAAGCCAAACGATAGAGATTACGTACGAAGACAGAAGTGATTGACGGATTTTTTTTACATTAAGCTTATCGTGTTTCAATACTGTCAATGCGTTCAATGTCAGGTAAAAATAACAAACATTGTAACAATGTTATGTGGTATTACATCATACACAACAAGCAAATCATAACACAAAGCCCTAATTTGAAGGTGAGGCAGAGGTGACCTTCAAAATATTTAAGACATGGAAAGGGGACTGGTTGGTAGGAAATAATTAATGATTTTTCCCCCGAAAAGGAGGCTAATTGGTACTTACAAATTATATATGAAAAAACAAACTATGAAACTTTTACTTTAACCCAGGAAGACACATTACTTATTGTTTAATTCACTTCATCAACACACACACCGCTGTCAAAACTGTGAATGGATGACTGTGTGTGGAAATTGGCATGACAAGACCGAACTAAGTATGCATCAAAAGTAAGTAAACTTAATGATATCAAACAACACGTGCTGGGCACACGTGGTTGGGCACGCCGCAATCGCGGCGATAAGTCCCCTCTTTGAGGAGTGGCTAGAGAGACGCCACGGCGTCCTCACCTTCGCCCGGCGCGTCGTGTTCCACGCGCGTCTCAAAGAGCTGTCAGCACCAGTGACGGGGCCTCATAAGGCTATTGCCCGCGGGGGTTGCGGAAATGTTCTAACAAGATACCGAGGCCCCGGAACTTAAGGGCAGTTGAAGGAACTGGGTGGGTTTTTAGTCAGTAGAAATCTGACACTCCCTTCCGCTCCGCTCAGAGCGGGAGAAGTCACTCGATGATTTTGCCACCCCGAAAAAAAAAACTTGGTGGATTACCTAAAGCCCTCAGCACTCTCATGGAAAGAGGCCTGTTTCCCATTAAAGGGATCGTGACAGCCTGGATTTGTTACCTTACATTGAATTAAAAAAAAAACACAATTAAGAAATCAAATAAATATCTATTCTAAATTTAAATCGCACAAAACTAAAAAGTATCACTGTTTATTATAACTAGCATTTTTCCGCTAATTCGTCTAAGTGGATTCCTAAATAATTTATAGCTTACACGACTCACCAATAATGCACCTTTCTACCAAAGAAATCATTTTTAGAATTGGATCCGAGAACCAATGTTCTAAAGATATAGGGTTAAAAGACATACAAACTTACACACAAACAAATTTTACCTTCTTGTAATAGAAGTATAGATGACTCAAACAGTTAAAAAACAAATACTATAAGATAAGATATAAGCTGATAATCTAGTTATCACAAGATTCAGACGGGACAGACAGAGTGATGAATAGCCAGAGATTACGAAGGGCGTAAGGTCGGCTTTTGGCCAAGTCAGTGAGGTATTTCCAAATTTCATTACTGAGCGAAGATTTTTTTTTGAAATATCGTCCCTATTTTTTGGATAAAATATATTTTTGATGAGGAAATGATATTGAGTCAGTTTTAAAACACTTCTAAGGCTAAGTAAGTATTTAGAGTTCTGAAATAAAAACAGCTGCCCAGTTAAGGATTGGTTTAGGTTTGAAGGCTAAGAAACGGATGGGTGAGCGTCTGACCAAATGAAAATTACTACTTATATTAAATTTAAAACCACCTTGTCTGTACGGTTAAAAGAAATAATAAATTCATCTTTGGCAGGAGATTAAAACTACAATACTAAAACTGTCATGATTTTTTTAACGTTTTTACGTCTTAAAAACAAAAATTATAACTGAACAGATCTTGATAGTTAGATAAGAACCATGTCAATCACATCAGCATTCTAACAAAAAACCCGCATCATAGTCGGTCCATTCGTTTAGGAGCTACGATGCCACAGACAGACACAGACACATGAAACTGATAACACTCCTCTTTTAGCTTCGGGGGTTAAAAAAATTAACAAATTGGCCACGTTTCAAAAAACCATGACAAAACAAAAACACAATAAAATTGAAGTACCCCCGACAACCTGAAAAAAAAAAACTGAACAGATCTTGATAATTAGCTAAGAACCATCTCGATCAGGTCAGCTTTCTAACAAAAATTCCGCATCATAATCGGTTCACTCTTTTAGGAGCTACGATGCCACAGACCAACACATAGACACATCAAACTTATAACACTGGTCTTTTTGCGACCGGGGTTCAAAAAAAATCGCCAATTTTCAACAGAACCATGTCAAAACAAAAAAATATGCGCAACATCTAATAAAATACCAAAAACAAATATTCAATATAACTAACATAGTGACGCGCAACACGTAATATTTATCGACAGTCGATACTATTGTACCGACTAACAATAGAGCTTTGACATTTTTACGATGTGGAGGAACGTACAAAGTATATTTTGGCTTAAGAAACTTTTCGACTTTAATAAATATTCCTTTATGGCCCGTAAGACATTGTTGTTTTTAGATTAAAAAGTATTTTTCAATTGTGTAACCTTTAGTGTGTTACTTTTGTAAATAATGGTAATATTTTTATTAGTTCTTGGCGCATTAGATTCCTTTCTTTAAATTGAAGCGGCAATAGCGTAATGGCTAAGGTGTCGGCCTTGTGAGCAAGAGGTCATGGGTTCGAAACCCCACACGTTACTACATTGCCGTGAACCCATTCCAGACACAAGCATAGTTGGAAGGATTAACAATATTGCTATTAATGTGAATACTACCCACATTGCTAGTTACTTTAAAAAAACGAACAAATGATTTCTAATAAAATTTCAAAGAATTTAGTTGATGCTTAAAACTAACCAATTTTAGTACCAATTATTGAATAACATAATAACCCTCAGAATATTTGTAATGTTAACATTACCTATAAATGTATTTGTATTTTATATTAGCTCCTGCCTGCGGTTTCGCTATAATTAAAAGGCTTTTATTTGTAAAAAAAAAAAGTACCTATGCCTTTTTCCAAGGCCTAATATATCTCTGTACCAAACTTCATCAAAGTCGGTTAAGTGATTTAGACGTGAAAGTGTTACAGCAGACAGATTTTGTAATATTAAGTAGAGATTGTGCCCCCAAAATAAGTATAGAAGATGTTTTTATTATACATATTTTCATTTGGTTATTTTCCGAGAGCGTGTAACAGCATAAAGCATAAATATAACAGCCATTTGTTTAAATTCAAATCCAATTCTGTATAACCTAGAATCAACGTCAAATAGATTTAACGAACAGTACTAACCAAATACCTATACAAATATTCCAGTATTCTGCCAACATGGAATGTTTTTGTCATCGCATTCGCAACCTAATTAATTGACAAAAATATGTAACGGTATATGAAAAGCGTTACCTATAGATATTTTATGGTTGAAAATACTAGAAATCACATCCAATAAACGTATTCCTACAACAACTTTAATTACTTTTAGTCTTTATTAATTTCACTTTTCACGTATGTATTGCACCTCCCACACTATCTCTTTACCACTCATGGTTGACTGGTAGAGAATGCCTACGTCATTACGTACACCGTTGTACCTACATATGTGCATGAAGTGTAAATAAATATAGAAATGTTTTTTTTATGTATTTTTATTATGAATGAGACCGCTCTTGACCTCGATCAGACCTGATGGTAAGTGTAAGATGAGGTCTACGATCGAACGGGCGAGCACAGAAAATGCCTATTCACTCTTGCTTTAAAGGCTGACGGGTCATATGTGGCAGGGAACACAGAAGCCGGCAGAGAGTTCCACACCTTGGCTGTGCGCACAATGAATGTAGATGAGGAGCGCTTCGTACGACAAGATGGAATATCGACCAAGTGTGGATGGTATCCTGCGGTACGTCTGGCAAACCGGTAGTAAAAGGAGGATGAAGGGATTAGGTCGTGGAGCTAACGCACACTCTCCGAAGTACAATCTGTAGAAGATAGACAGGCAAGCAACGTTTCGCCGGTGACATCATAAACGCTGATAGAACAGTTGTTACGTTTAGTCAGAAGCCAGAAAATCAAATACATAGCTGCATACTGTTAGACTGGACGCCGTACCTCAACATAGTTGAAAAAAGGCTAAACAGAAGACTATGATTTTGGGAACTACATATACGTCAGAATAGCACAATTTACTTTTGCGTACTACTTATAAAATGTAATAATACCACCTCACATTACTACCAAATCAAAATTGTTTTCGCAGTAGATTGTTCCCTGAATAATAAATACGACTAATGTCATTGAACGAATACAAACATTGAATCCATCACGCATTTACAAAACATTATTTGCGTCACATATCGAAACATCCCTAACCAACGTATCTTCATATGTATATAAAAAAGAATGTACACACACTTTCCCTTTCAACCAATCTATTCGCTCTGTTTGCCCAATAAATTCAAATAACAATAGTCGATACATTCACATCACTACAAACAAACATTATTATTCGTTAGTACCTTGTTTATATATGGATAATATTATTTGTTTTATATTCACGAATTTTGTTTTTTATTACAAAGTCTCAGAGGATTTTGCAAACTACGCAATAATATATTGAGTTACACAAATTGTTTGTTGGTGGTATTGTCGAGTTGTTTAAGTGGATTGAGCTACTCGATTCTTGCGTGGTTAAAACAAAACGTCTTTATAATGATGTTGAGCTGCCAAATGTTTCAATTTAAGTGAAAACCTGAGGACCTGGACAACGTGACATAATATGTCACGTTGTTGGCTATATAAAAAAAAATATCGGCCATATATTATATGACATCTATAGTTTTTTTTTTTGGGGTTCCGTACCCAAATACCCAAAGGGTAAAAACGGGACCCTATTACTAAGACTTCGCTGTCATTCCATCCGTCTGTCTGTCTGTCACCAGACTGTACCTCAAGAACTGCGATAGCTAAATAGTTGAAATATTCACAAATGATGTATTTCTGTTGCCGCTATAACAACAAATACTAAAAACAATATAAAATAAAAATTTAAGGGGGGCTCCCATACAACAGGCATGATTTTTTGCCGTTTTTATAGAAAATGGTACAGAAACCCTTCGTGCACGAGTCCGACTCGCACTTTTTAATATACCCTACATTGTCTCGCTCCTGGGATCCCCAAAAGTATCCCGCAAATGTTTCGATAGAGACTGTCGTAAATTGATATTGAAGTGATTCATCGAAACAATAAATTGAATCCTGATTGTTTATATTTATGGGTTAATCTTGGTTGTTCAAATAGGTGAAGACAAAGTCTATCTTTCTAGAATTCAAATTACTTGCAATATTGTTAACCCCTCGAACTAAGCTAAATATGCATGTCTGGACTGGGTTCATTGCGATAGTGTAGTAGGTGGGGTTCGAACCCGTTACCTCTCAATCGCAAGTCCATCACCTTTTGACGCTATTGACGCTTGAAATTTTGTTCTAATTTTTTTTTTCTAAATTCTAATCGATATTTCATTTCAGTGACGGTCAATGTCAAAATGTTGAGAAAAACGATTTGTTTAAGACAGTGTGCGACTACAATACGAATATCGTTAACGATCACAAAAAACGAACGAGAAAGAGGGTAGACCGATTCGTGTGCTCATAAACGTCCAGCCGCAATTACTTCAGTTCATCCGTGATCATGGCGCTTGCAACAGTGTCAAAATATCGAAAACACATGGTAAATATCCCTTTTTATGTTCAAATGATACAGTTAGTGACCATGTTAGAAAGAATGATAAAAATATGAGAGTTGATCATGTGTATACTAAGGTTTCTGACGCAAGAAAATGTGACAAGAATGAACTGGATAATGAAGGGTGATCATCAAAAGGTTTAGTCGACCATGCAACGTATCAGAATGCTTAGTAGGGAGGCGACTGAATTATTCCTAATCGATACTAATATTATGGAGCGAAATAGTTTGTTCGTTCATTTAAACAGACTCATCTTTGAAAGTACTGGGTGGATTTGGATAAAATTTAGTATAGTAAGTAGCTTGAAGCTTTATGAAGGGAGTACTTGGTCCACGGGAGCGAGCCCCGCGCGAATGATAATCTTCACATATAAATACAGTTGAGGTATCAGTCTGTGATTGCATTCATTTACACAATAATAAAACAATATATTTTTCCAGTCGGTCGTTCTATTACTCCCGGTTTATCTCCAGAACAACTGAAACGATTTCGATGGGATTTTCCCTTGAAACTTCCCGGAATTCTCACGTGTAGGTAAATTTAATTCCCAGGCTCCGCTAGTTCTAAAAAGAATAATATAATTTATAACAAAACAATCAGATTTGAAGATGTCACCACGTATTGCTCTACCTAATAAAAAAATTGGGCAAGTGCGAGCCAGACTCACCCATGAAGGGTTCCATAGTAACTACGCAATTCAACTTTGATTTTCATAGTGTTTGTATGAAATACAAAATTACATTTGCGGTTTCAGAAAATGTGCTTTATCTCAAAAACCGCTGATCGATGATGAAAGTTTTATTAAGACCTACATCATATTTTCTTAGATTATTAACTCTATTATTATAAAAGTTAGAGGGGGACACACATTTTACCACTTGGGAAGCATATATCTTTTAAACGACTGACTTTAGAAAAAGTGGCTTTAGAAACCTCAATTTCATTTTCAAAGACCTGTTTATAAATACCACACACGTTTAGGTTTGATGAAAAAAATATCATTTTTAGTTTCAGTTCCACGTATGAGCCCCTCTTCATTTTAAATATTTTTGTCTAAAAATCGGAAAGCGGTTCACGGAATACATCTACATACCAAGTTTCACATGTGTAGTCTTAATAGTGTCGGAATAAAATGGCTGTGACATACGGATGGACAGACAGACATACAAAACGAAACTATAAGGATTCCGTTTGTTGCCATTCGGCTACGGAACCCTAAAAAACGTCCGTTTTACATCCTTTTAGCAAAACATGTGCCATAATATTTCCTGTACACATTGTATATTCAACACACGTCTCTTTGTGCGAAGCTTCTATATTAACGCCAATAATATGCATACAATTTTCAGAGTTTTCTTTGCAAGGAAATATGGCGTCGTATTTTGTGCTGCTCTTAGCCTTGTGGTTAGAATAGGCTATAAGACTATAAGTTATGTGGGGGTTGGGAGAAAGGTTGTTATAGGGGGCAAATAGTTTAGTTATATTGAGTTTCTAATACTATCGAAAAGTGCTTGCGAAAAAGTGTCTTTGTCTACTCGTAGTAGGAAGTTATAATAGCCGCACGGGTCGATGGTCTTCTAACCTAGAAGCAACGTTTGCCGATCGAGATCTCTCCGTGCCTCGGAAAGCTCGTTGAGTCGTTTGTACATGAATCAGAAGCCAGAAAATACACTGTTCTTGTCAAGGAATATCGTGCTACGATTTTGTGATCAGTACTAGGATTTGGAAGTCAGTTATGCAGTCGCTCATATACAACATGTATCGTAATTAACGCACACCCTCAAACACCTCAATTAGAAAATTATTATATTAACATAATACATACTCTAAATTTTTAAGTCTTTAACTTCCTTTAAATGAGTTTCATTTTTCTGTAATGTTTACTGAATTTATATTAATCTGCATTTAAAAGTTACTACTTTAATTTACGGTCCATAGTTAGTTTGTTTTTACTATACAGCGAAAGTGTAATCTGTAATTTACGTAGATTTAATTGCTTGGGGATAAAAATTATCATTATGCATGTTAAGCACTTTATACTCGTCACAGTGCATATCGCTGGTTTGCGAGAATATCGACATAACTAGAAATGCTGTCCAATTTAACTACATACTTGTGTGAAATAATCATAAATTTAAGTATAACATCGTGAACTGAGACACAATGCCAATTTTGCACCGACGTTCATCAGAGACTGGGCCTGGCTTTGAGTCAAACCCAGGCCTAGTCTCTCTCACAGAGGAGCTTTGCATGCTTAAGTTTTAAGCAAATCATGTTGGATTCCATATTTATAATAACATCGTATATTCTGTTTTATGCAAATAAAATATAGTGTTTTGTCGCAAATTAATAATAACACTGTTTCTTTCTGATAAACGTCGACGTAAAATTGACATTGTGTCTCAGTATAGGTAGGCGTGATCGAGGTTAAGTAATGCCATGCTGTTCCTTGCCTAGCCTCCCAGTGATAACTCTGTCTACACAGAAAGGTATGAAGTTTTAAGGTAGAGCACGAAGCTAATTCACATGATTGAACTTGTCCCGACTTGTTTTTCATGAGCTCAGCAAATTCTGTTTATAATAAAATCCTGTCACTTTTTTGCTAACAATGTTTGCTGAGAAATATGAGACATGATTTGTAGGTACCTATCTTACCTTTAGAACGGGAGTGGAATTCTAATTCTAGAAATGAATAAAATCTTTTCAAGTCTGGCTGCCTTCTTTGGAAACATAGCGAAAGTACCTACGTCTTCCAATAATCTTGCAAATACATGAAATTGAAATGCTTTGTGAAATAACAGTTGCGACTTTCAAAAATGCGTGTAATAAAAGATATAGTTATTGAAAATGATACTTGAAAGAAGAGAAAAATGTTCGGGAAAAGGGGAGGGCGTTCTCAGCTGGTACGATGACGCGATGATTTGCCGAACAAAAGAAAGGGACAATCGCATATTCAATGATTAGTTTGTATTAGGAAGACGCCTATGGGCGAAGCATTTTGCTTCCCATAGACTAACAAGATAAAGAATGAGTCCATAACGAATTAAACATTGTTTTTTTTTTTTTACTGAAAGTGGGTTTTAACTTTGATAGTTGGAAAAATACAGGAAGGCCAAAGAAAAGATTGATGGTTGTGTACTAAAAAAAGGAGAAAATGATGCTGTTACGTCTGACAGGAGTGGTCGGAAGAAGAATACGTGTATGACCCTAAGTAAATGGGATAAGGGCAAGAAGATCACATGTTATTTTTAATGTTTTGCACATTTGCGCACCTACCATCTCACCTGATGGTAAATGATGTTGCGACTGAAAATGAAGCACGCTCACCTAGAAGTAACTTGTCCACTCTTGACTTAAAAACCCCCAGGTTATACAGTATGTTAACTAACAGAGGGCGTTCCCTTTAACCTGCAATAGTATAGCATCCATACATGCAAAAAAATATTACCATTCGAAAACAAAATGTTATTCTTTTTTTATATTAAAATATATCAATCTGTGTAAATATGTATATGAAACTTATTTTATTACGCAACTAAGTTATCAGTTCGCACGAGTAATTTACAGAACTCAAATTGATAAAATTTGGTTGACAAGTAGTTTCATACATGGGTTATTTTCATGCTAGAAAACTTGGAAATTTGCACGTGTATAGCACAGAGACGCGTTACTACGCGTACTAGTAGATTGTTAGGTGAGAAAAAAATATATCTTAAGGGTCAAGTCTCTTCATCCTCCTCCGTTTGACTCCTTAAAGGTCTAAGTTGAGCTACGCGATAACTGACAAATGCTTACACAGTTTGGACGAGCCTGCTCAAATCTGTGAGATTCTATCATCAAAAGATCACCACATACATAATACATGGCTCTCATATGATTTGATCACTACGGATCGTATGGATTTAAAAGAGACGTTGACCTCTCAGTTCGACAGGCCTGTTGGTCTAGTGGTCAGTGGCCCTGACTGCTATGCGCAAGGTCGTGGGTTCGATTCCTACCCAGGACAAATGTTTGTGTGATGAGCACGATCATTTGTTCTTTGTCTGGGTGTAATTTATCCATAATATGTATGCATTTAGAAATATACATGTATGCTTATCAGTTGTCTAGTACTCATAGACAAGCTCTGCTTAGTTTGGGACTAGATGGCGTTGTGTGAAAGTTGTGGAATATTACTAGAAAGAAAAAAAAAAGTACTTTGTTTCGGTGTTTCTTCGAGGGTAGTCAGTTAGGAACATCATCGGACTACAAGACAAACGGCGATGCGCCATCGGTACATGGTGGACATTCCACCCATACGCACGAAACGTTTTGGGAATACTTTCATTTTGCGTACTGCTAAGGAGTAGAATTCCCTGCCGGAGTCTGTCTGATCGCTATAACCTGGGAGTCTTTAAGTCAAGAGTGAATAGGTTACTTCTAGGCAAGCGTGCTCCATCTTCGACCACATCATCACTTACCATCAGGTGAGATGGTGGTCAAACGCAAGCCTATTATCAATAAAATACAATACGCGTTGGCAAGACCGGAGACGGATTTTCTGGTTTCTGACTCCTCGTAACGACTGTCGAAGATGCAAAAATGACAGCCGGGACCAACCAGTTAACGTACTTTCCAAGTCTCGGAGGCATTTCGACATGTTAAGATGAGGTGATGGATGGACGGATCAAACTCAGAAAACGTTGCTTTGCCTAGAAGGTCAACTCTAGAGTGGCTGTTATATCAACGCACACGCCCTTCAGAGTGATAAAGATACGTTTTTACATATACCTACAACGTGTAACAGAAACCCCATATCCATCCAAAAGGGCTGAAGACAACATCTGGTATGGAGTCTCTATGCGAAGTTTCAGCTCAAAATAAGTGACTCACAGAATTGACCCCAAATTATTGGTTTCATATGTTTCTTGAATACCAGTAATAAAAACGTGTCACAGCACTATGAGGGTCATCACTTTCCACGTCACTTGCCAATAAAACGATAATTCTCTTCGTTCTTCTTAATTTGAAAAATTCGGTCTCTGGAATCAATGTATTGAAATTTCTAATATGCTCCACACATATACACATAGGATTAGAAAACCCTTGCCATATCGTTTATTATCATCCAAAGAAGCCGTGCACTTGGTATGTATATACCCTTTAAATTACACGTTGTTGTAGATTGATCAGGCCCATTCCACCCTGGACGTTCAACTACACGTCGCTCTACACGATGGCAAGATCAGGCATAGATTGCAGAACACCATCAGGGGAAAGCTATTTCCACGGGGGCTTCACGACCCTCAGCATTGAGGAACTCGTCGCGAGGAGGAGAGTCTGTGTTTCCCGATAGCTATATCCTAGGGGTCTTTAAGTCAAGAGTGAATAGGTTATTTTTAGGTAAGCGTGCTCCATCTTCGACCACATCATCACTTACCATCAGGTGAGATGGTGGTCAAACGCGAACCTATTATCAATAAAAAAAAAAACACAGTTATATAAAAAACCGGCCAAGTGCGAGTCAGACTCGCGCACGATGTTTCCCGTACCATTATTTAAAAAAACGGCTAAAAAATCAGATTTGTTGATGGGAGCCCCCTTAAATATTTACTTTATTCTGTTTTTTAGTATTTGTTGTTTTAGCAGCAATAAAAATACATCATCTGTGAAAATTTCAACTGTCTAACTATCACGGTTCATGAGATACAGCCTGGTGACAGATAGACAGACGGACGGACAGCGGAGCCTTAGTAATAGGGTCCAGTTTTACCCATTGGGTATGGAACCCTTAAAAGCATGGTATGTATTCTTTGACAAATATCAACACAAACAACCCGCCCATAATTCGCCATGTGTGATAAAAGTTGTCTCAGCCCATCATCGTCGATAAACTAGAACAAACTTTTTCCAGAAAATTGTATACTTCCCTAAGTCCTGACTTGACTAGGAAACTAATATGTAAACAGCATTTCTTTTAAAAGGTAAATGAATAAAGAAAATTTTCATAAATTCTTCGGACAAAATAAATCGACAGACTACACTCTAGTCAGGTAAAAAGTGAAGGGAAAAGTAAAATATTATCAAGATAGGACATCTTTTTAGCGCTAGTGTTGGGAATCGATTATCGATAAAACGGATCAGACTATTTTCCGCTAGGTTTGCGAAATACGTACGGTATTCAATTGTTATTAAGGAATTGATTTGTTCCGTTTGAAAGCTTTAAATGTATTAGACGAGTTTGCGTTTCCTTTTTGGCGGCGGCGGTAGAAAATATTAGAGTTTAATTTAAAACGTATTTTCTGCTGTGGAAATTTATAGGAATTTCAATATTACTGTTGCTCGTGATATATTGAAAATAAGAAATGGGAATTTGTATAGCTGAATAGTTCAATGCTTTTAGGTCGATAAAATCAGCGTCCTTCATCTTTTGGGCGCAACAGAAAAAATAATGTACTCATCACCTCATCATCCGTATTTTTCTCATCTATCATATCTCATTATGTTGGGGTCAGTTTTCAGTCTAACCGACCGACGACTGACTTTCGAAACACAGTAGCTGGGCAACACAATACCCTTTGGCAAGACAGGAGTCCAATAACGACTGCCCGATATGTAAATAAAAATTGGCCAAGTGCGAGTCAGACTCGCCCATGAAGGGTTCCGTAGTAACTATAATAATATAATATAATATGTTTAATTTTTTGACGACTAAAAAAAACCTTTAAAATTTCTTAAAACTAGCTTATTTACAATTTTTACAACTACGCCAAATAACTTTGTTTTTCATAGTATTTGTATGAATTACAAAGTTATATTTGCGGTTTTAGAAAATATACTGTATCTCAAAAACTGCTGACTCGATCTGGTTCAAACCAATTTTGGTTGAAAGTTTACATTAAGATCTACAACATATGGCTTTTTTTAGATTTTTTACTTCATTATTATAGAAGTTAGAGGGGGCGGGACACACATTTTACCACTTTGGAAGCATATATCTTTTAAACGATTAACTTTATGAAAAAGTAATTTTAGAAACCATAATGACATTTTTAAAGACCTGTATATAGATACCACACACGTATAGGTTTCATGAAAAAAAATAGTTTCAGTTCCATGCATGGGGAGCCTCCTTTATTTTAAATATTTTTAAATTTTCTCTTAAAATCGGAAAGCGGTTCACAGAATACATCTATCTACCAAGTTTTACATGTATAGTCCTAATAGTTTCGGAATAAAATGGCTGTGACATACGGACGGACGGACGGACAGACAGACAGACGGACAGACATGTCGAAACTATAAAGGTTCCGTTTTTTGCCATTCGGCTACGGAACCCTAAAAAAGAAAACTAGTAACAGCTGGTTAACTAACGTGCTTTCTAAGGCATGGCAGAATCTAATGATTGAAATTAATCAAATTTATGATCTAAAGACCGACCTCGGTAAACGTTGATTAATCAAGATCGACACGTGCTGTACCACGAGCTCCTCAATATGATGAGACAGAGATGCAAATCTACTAATATTATTTGAGAATCTGTAAAGGGACCATTAACCTTGGCTCCGTCTATATTTGAATAAATATCCAAAAATAAACCCTAACATCTTTGGGATAACGAAAGTATTTGATCAAGAGCTTGCAAATTGAATCAAAATGAGATTTAAAAACAACGTTACAGTATTTTAGGTATACTCCGGGTAATGAAAAATGGTAAAGAGAAATAAGCGAAAATAATTGGTGTTTCTTAGTGCGTCAAGTAATTTAATTTTATACATGAGATATCACGAAGTGTTCAATTAATCAAAATCTGCTTAGCCCATTCCTATTCGGCTTCAAGTCTAACCAGTTGCAGCTAAGTACCTACTAGTGTTTTAAGCCCGATTTACACTTCAATAAGTACAGTAGCCAGTTAAGAACTCAGACAGTTAAGTAATAAGTTGTAAATAGCGTCCAAACGTAGGCGAGTGAATAGTCATAAGTTGCCTGAGAAGAAGAAAAGAAAATAACACGTGTTCGCGGCCGCAACCTACAAATTTATGGACTGTACTAAACTCGCCCGTCTACATGCCAGCCAGTTAAGTTGGAGGGGTGCGGGAGACGCGAGAGAGACTCGCTGAAAAATAGGATCGCGATCTATTTAACTCAACTTAATCAACAACTTACTATTTAACTCGCTTTTGCCGTTCAAACTACAATAACAACTTAACTCGTCGATGACGCAAGTTAACTCGCTACTGTACTTATTGAAGTGTAAATCGGGTTTTACACGAAGCAACTGCTTATTTGACCTCCACAGCCCAGTAGCTGACCACTTAGAAAGTCTGACGTCAGATTTTATGGCTTCTGACTACCTGTAACGACTGTCAAAGATGTAGAAATGACACTTAGAAGAATAATTTCTAAATGTTAAGCCACCCATCTGCGGACCAACCTCGACCGGCGTGACTTAACCTTCTAGATTCCACCCTGTGGCTGTTATTATTTAGCCACAGAGTCTTTTGTCACTCGTACATTTTCACTTAATAGTAGTTGAATTTCGCAGCACGAAACAATAAAGGAATCTTAGATGTTACGAAATTTTCTAAAAGATAACCCATAGTTTACGAACTTTCAGCCTAGGTCTGAATAAAATTATAAAGATCTTTGAATTCCACGAGGACTGGTGTTATTTTCTTTGACCTACTTTCTGTTTGATGTACAATGCTATTGTTATAATTACGAATTTAGTTTATTGTTGAAGACCGACGATTTTAAGTTATGTAAAAGTTAACGAAGTCGAGATTTTTTTAGAATTTTGCCGTCTGGCTTCTTTGAGTATAAGCTTTTTTGGTTTAGTAGGTTGTCTCGCGTGAAAAGCTTTTTTACATGGAAGAAAAAAGTATCTTATTCCACTTTCCATGTTTCTATCCCCACACACAAAAAATATATACTAAAATAGCTCCATATTGCGACGTGGAAGGACAAACGAACAAACACATTTTCGCATTTATAATATTAAGAATCGACTTTTACTTCACAGAATATTGAATGTCACACTTACAAACCGGATAAGGGACACCAAAACATAAATGGCAGATATAGCTCCAAAAAGTAATAAGACTAGAACTAGGCAGTCAGTTTGTCGAAATTGTTGTGACAAATCTAAACCACTTGACCGATTTTAATGAATTTTGAATTTTGTCTGAAATAAACGCGGGTGAAACCGCGGGACACAGCTAGTAGGTCAATAATAAATGCTTTGGTTTAGTATTCTATGGGTGTTGTTTATATCTCCCGTGGCTTATAATTCTTATAACCCATAGTGAGATGGTGGTGTTGACAGTATTGATACTTTTCTTGGTAGTCTACAAAACTTGTCTTAGGGCTCCATAGTCTGGCACTAAATATTAGACCACGGGTAGCTAGCAGTAGTTTATTCAGATAAAACATAAGTAACCCTATTAAAATGTTGTATATCAACCAACTCTTTCAATGACTAAACAATACGAACGCACGTTTACTGCACAAATACTATCCCGTTTCAAATATTCCATAGAATATTCAATTATTGTGTTGATAATGAATATTTACTCATGCGCTTACATAACTATCCCATTATGATGTTCTCAAATTCGATTCGAAATAAAAGATTGTCGATAGTTTAGTTGAATCTATTTGTATAAGTATCGATATGAAGGACGCTTGCGGCACAGCACTAATAATAAAAAAGGTTAACTGGGAATTATGCAATTAAGCGAGTAGGAATTTAAAGATGAGAAAAGAAAAACTAAATTTCAGCATTATGCTCTGCCAATGCTAAAGCTATAATGCACTCTTAAGCGAGTCATTCAATGCTAAACATGAAAATATACCTACTACAAAACTACTCAGTTACAGCCTTAACAATTTGACCTGTAAACCACGGCTTTCGCAGAAGTTGTGAAAACGAAAACCAATTCGAATTTCAAACACAGATTTTTATTTGCTTATCGAGATTTGGTTCACCACTAGCGAGTGCAGTTAGTGAGGCCCATAAATCAGTTTCCGTTGCCTTTAGGCACGTCTTAATACAATTTTATAAGTGACGGCTGCAAACAACGTGTACTTATCGATAAGATCTTGTCGATAGTTTTAATGGTGTAATTGGTTTTTGTTGATTCAGCTTTTAAGCAACATTTTCCTTGAGGAAAAACGTTTTTTTATTACTAATGTTTAGTGACTACGGAAATAGTGTTACGTGAGGAAAATGTGTTGCCATGCCAAATAATCATTTTATAGGCTATCTAATGAATAAAGTTTGTGTAAGAAATATTTTTTCGGTCAAAAACCTCAGAAATTTGGAACGATGATACACACCAGATAGCAAAACTAATCATGCATAAGATTTCGCAAGAAAGCACTAAATAAAATGAACGAAACGTGATCTGAATCCCAAAAGCCTCGCTTTACTGCCACCAATTTTATTTATCGATACAACTATGATGAATCCTCTTTTTCTCGGCAAAATATGAAGTAAATTCGTAACAAAAAACCGCCCATTTACAATTTTATCGATAAGCCTGTCCCATCACTATGGTTGAGCTTACATAAATCATGGGGACATACGCCCTATCTGTTGCCAGCTTAATACGATCCCCCAAATAGGGGTGAAGGGGGGTAGGGGGCTTTTTATAGGCAAAAAGCTGAGCTTGCCAGTTTCTCTTCGTATTGTATACTTTATATTGGAAATCTAAGCGGTATTATTCAGCAGATTTTAACTTGAGAATAGAATGTAATGACAACTTCTTTTTATCTCGTCGTTTTTTGTCCGAACAAGGAAGTTTAAGGGCGTGTAACAGCGATAGGGTAACGATGTTGGGTTGTCGCTGTTTGTCAATTCCGTTTTTTAATTACTCGAAACATCAAAAATCTCATGTAAATGTGCGTATTTTTTTTTTCTTCTGTATTAAATCCATCCAAAGGTTGTCTGTAAAAGATCGCTTTTATCGATAAGACCGCCCTTTTTTAGTTGTTAAATCCTCGTTTTGCATTTGTTTTCTGTTACGGTGTACAATTTGAGTATATCTATCCATCTAATGTACAGTAAATTAACTAACAGAGGGCGTTCCCGTTAACCCGAAATAGTACAGCATTCATTCATGCTAAAAAAAAAATTACCATTCGAAAACAAAATGTTTTTATTTTTTTTCAATATTAAAATATTCACTAAAAATTTTAAATGTTAAATTGATACGTAAAAGAAACACTCTGTACACGCGTACTTGAAGGATGGCAACGTCGCAATTTTTTTATGAATATAGCTGGTGAATTAATGAATTTCCATATATTACTATCGTAATTTTTAATAAATAACTAAAAAACTTTAAACCAGACCAGATGAAGTCTTCTCCCGCTCTATTTAGAGCGGAAGGGAGTGCCCTTCCGCTCTAAATAGAGCGGGAGAAGTCATTTGAAGATATTCCCACACAGAAAAAAAATACCCTAACGGCTAAGGTGTCGGACTTGCGATCGAGACGTCGTGGGTTCGAACCCCACCAATTAGGTACACTATTGCCATGAACCCACTCCATACACAATCATATTTAGCTTAGTTGGAGGGGTTAACAATAATTCTACCCACATTGTTAGGTCTCTTACCGTTTACGTACCTACAAAAGATTTTCCCTACAGATGAAAACTAATATAAGCGATACATTTTGCGCTCGAAGACATCCAAAAAGCTGTTCTCGCATTGATTTTCAGCAACGGAAGCAAGTACGATGTTCGCGCCGCTGAATTTTTCAGTATGTTCATATAAATATTTATGTGAGCCACACTTTCGCGCGGTTAGGTACTGAAAACGCCGTGCACAAAAAACTAAAGCAAATCCTGACTGTTTTTTCAAGTCTAGTTTTCTGTTTTTTTTTTTTTTATTAACTGTCATATCCTCTGTGACTTTTTTGTTTGATGATAGACTCGCAAATGACCACCATCTCACGTGATGGTAAGAGATTATGTGGTCGAATATGAACCACGCTTGCCTAGAAGTAACCTATTCACTCTTGACTTAAAGACCTCCAGGTTATTGAAGACAGACTATGATGTTTTCTACATTAATATTTATAAAGTGTGTTTTAAAAGTGAAGACGAGCTGGTGGCCGTTAATATTCAAGGTTAAGTTTGCCGCCATTTCTTCGTGTCTCGGAAAACTCACTAAGCCGTTGATCCCGACTTTCATTAGAAGCTAGAAAGTCTGTCACTAGACATGCCAAGGTTTATTGTGTTACGTGCATTGATTTAAATAGTAAAGATACGGTCGTCAGAACATTTGACGGACGCGGTCGCCCGACAAAACACACTAACGCCATCTATTATAACTAAGATGTCAATCAGCGTGGTCTGCTCCTAGACGTAACCTTGTAATAGCGGAGTGTGGTATTTTTCGAGATAAAAAGAAATAATAAAAAACCTTTTATTTTTGGAAATTTATATTTGATGTACATAAAAAAAAAAACATTTTAATTTGCTTTTAACAAACAATAAAAATTAATTTTGTACATAATTTAACCTTATAGTAATATAATTAAATCTTTTCATTTCATCGGCTACAACGCGCGCTGCTGCAAAGTTATGTCGCACTTTAAGCGGCTTCGCATCGTCTTGGTCAAAGGTTGAGACAAATAATAAAGAAAATTGGTTTAAATAATGTTAGAAGTGGATTTAATGACATATTTTTAACTTACCGGTGATATGAAATGTTATTAAATTTTTATTGTGCTTTTTGTCGTATTCACGCAACCCTTCACGACATAACTCGGCATTTTTGCTTGTACAACTTACGACCGCTCTCGAAGATAGCCGATCCCGTTCTAGTTCACTTCGATAAAGGGAAGACCACTTTGGGACCAAGTTCGAGGCGTCATTATAACATGCGGTCCGCCCAGTCCTTACGCAGTAATATATATGTCAATGGTTACGTGTGTTGATAGGCAATCATGGGAACCACTACTACTCAGATGGAATTGGTTAAATAAGGCTAAGCAGATAATATTCAAAAGTGCGTAGAGTGTAGGTAATGTACACAGACAAGAACTCGACAGAAAGCACGACTATATAAACTGAGTGGAATTTATTCTAGTTTTGATAACACGGTTGGTGCAGCGGTTGAACGATTGGCTGCTGTGCTGCGGGTCGCGGGTTCGATTCCTACACGAACAAATTTGCAACAAAAAGTGCGGTGCGAAGAATTTTGCATGTTTTCGGATTAATGATCCTTGGATACGCCGGTTTCCGCGCGATGGTTTTAGTGACGATGAAAATTACACAAAGCGTGTCTGCCTGGATTCGAATTCACGACTTATAGTCGTGCCTAGTAACCCCCGGGCCACTACTGGTCCTTTTCCAAATAAATTTTAATTTAGTTATATTTAAAGAAATATAAGTAATTTCACAGTATAATTTAATTTAATTTTGTATCAGAAAGACTCCAAAACTGTTTTTTGATTCGGTAATTTATTACAAGACCACACGACTAATTAAATAATATATAAATCTTTGCAGATAGAAATTACTTACTCCACTAAAAGTAGTCTATAAAGCAAAAATCCAGTTTCTAGAATAAAAATAAGCTACAAAAAAGCACTAATTAAACTTAGTTTTAATTAGAATGTTCGCTAATTACATCTCGTGTAATTAGATTCGTTTGAAAGGTTTTTATAGATTTCAATGTCTTTTGAGGTTTTTAATCCTTTTTTTTGGGTGAGAAAATCAACGAATGACTTCTCCCGCTCTGGGTGGAGTGGAAGGGAGTGTCAGACTTGTACTGACTAAAAACCCACCCTGCTCCTTCAACTGCCCTTAAGTTCCGGGGCCGCGGTATCTCGTTAGAATATTCCCTCAATCCCGTCAGAGGTTTTTTTTAATTGAAAATAGGTTCGCGTTTGACCACCATCTCACCTGATAGTAAGTGATGATGTGGTCGAAGATGGAGCACGCTTACCTAAAAGTAACCTATTCACTCTTGACTTAAAGACTCTTCGGTTATAGCTATCGGGAAACACAGACTTATGACACAGAGAGACACATGATAAGACTATACGTAAGACCAGATGGCCGCTACGCCTTTTAAAACTCTAATATATGCTGTAATGTAAGTAGTAACATTGATCTACATTAATTAAATGCACAACTTATCTTATGTATTTAATTGGAAAATAATGATACTGTATTGTTTCAAACAGCGCGGTAAATAACTCACTATTTTTTTTTTTAATATCTAATAGATAAATGTTTGTTGTGAGATATCTTTAGGAGATAGACATATACCATTGCAGACTTTTGGTTGACCTTTGTAGATGTACAATTCTGTAGTACAATATTTTGATACGAGTATGTTTCGTTCGGTTTAGCCAGCCGCGTTAAATTCCATTCTTCTTAAACGCCATATTTCAGCTTTATTTATTTAAGAGTGTGTATTTATCTGTATATAATTTTGTCCGTAGGTACAGATACTGACAATATTCAACGACAGAACTCAAGAGAAAACAAACTTATTTCCACTTACCTATAAGCCATACGAATCTGCTCCCCATTCTTGTACCAGATGAGCTGAGCTGGTGGGTTGCCACCTCGACTCCTGCAGACCAGCTCAAGGCTCTGGCCTCTCCGTACCGTCTCTCCTTCTGCGTAACCTTCGATGTAGGGCGCTCCTGGTGGATCTGAGGAAGAATGTCATAACATACATTATTATCATCATCCACGGTCTGACTTCACCCAGGGGTTGTGCAATTATTCGAAAGAGTTACCGCGGCCTCGGAACACGAAGGGAATATGACGGAACACGGTTGGGTTTTAATCAGTAAAAGTCTGACACATCCTCTCGTACAAATCGGGAGGCAGACATCGGATGATTTCCCATCCTTAACAAATTGGCGAAATGCGAGTCAGACTCGCCCATAAAGGGTTCCGTAGCAACTACGCCAAATAAATTTGTTTGTCATAGTGTTTGTATGAAATACAAAGTTATATTTGCGGTTTTAGAAAATGTACTATATCTCAGAAACTACTTACTGACTCTATATAGTTCAAACCAATTTTCGTTGGAAGTTTTCATTAAGATCTATCATATATTTTTGTAGACATATACCTCCCAAGTTTCAAATGTGTAGTCCTAATCGTTACAGAATAAAATGGCAGTGACATACGGACGGACAGACAGACATGACGAAACTATAAGGGTTCCGATTTTTGCCAGTCGGCTACGGAACCCTAAGAACCCACCGCTGGGTATAGGCCTTTCTTTGCTTGTACCAAGTGTTTATGTGCCAGTCTCATTTAGAATATCCCCTTTTTCTGTGAGAAAATCATCTAATGACTTCTCCCGCTCTTGGTTGAAGCGGAATGGAGCGTCAGACTTTTACTGACTAAAAACACACCCTATATTTCAGCTGCCCTTACGTTTCGAGGCCGCGGTATCGCGTTAGTACATTCGCGATGGCAGCAAAGCTTACATAAATGCAAGTAATAAATAAACCGTATTAGATGACACGCTTGACACAGTGATTAAGCAATTAGCTGCTGTACTGAGTGTCACTAGTTCGTTTCCTTTTATTTCCAGCCTATCCTCTGAAACACAGGTTTATTTAGTTCAAGCACATGTTTTCATCTTCAGCTAAGAAATCTAGTTGAAAGGAAATTTTAATAAATTATTTGATTTGATTGTCAACAATATTGGTGTCAGCTTCCGGTCTAATCTAATCCAGTTGAGTACTTGTGTTGTATGTATGTATGTCGGGAAGTTATCCGCAACTCCACGACCATGCGCGTATTTTGCGTAAAGCCCGATTTACACTTCAATAAGTACAGTAGCGAGTTAACTTGCGTCATCGGCGAGTTAAGTTGTTATTGTAGTTTGAACGGCAAAAGCGAGTTAAGTAGTAAGTTGTTGATTAAGTTGAGTTAAATAGATCGCGATCCTATTTTTCGGCAAGTCCAGTGCGAAGTAGCCCCCTGTCTCGCGTCTCCCGCACCCCTCCAACTTAACTGGCTGGCATGTAGACGGGCAAGTTTAGTACAGTCCATAAATTTATAGGTTGCGGCCGCGAACACGTGTTATTTTCTTTTCTTCTTCTCGGGCAACTTATGACTACTCACTCGCCTACGTTTGGACGCTACTTACAACTTACTACTTATTACTTAACTGTCTGATTTCTTAACTGGCTACTGTACTTACTGAAGTGTAAATCGGGCTTAAGAGTAGGATTTTTTTCACTCAATCCATGCCAGTTCCTCCAGGAAGGCGAGCAACGCTCTTGTTTTGCTTACCATTTCTCGGAGGGTACCTGGGAGTACTAGTGTTTAAGAATGACTGCCTCCACAAACCAGTACTTGGGAAACACGATACCCCCAGGAAAGACTGAAGTCAGAATTTCACTATCCGTAAAGACCGTTAAATATGTACAAAATTACCGTCTTTTCAAGGCACGGCGGAATTTCGATATATTAAGAAGCCAATCCATCCAAAACCCGACCTTGGCAAGTGTTGCTTAACCATGAATAGCGTCTCGTGCTACTGTTATTGTTAAGCCATGACCTCACTTTAGCTTCAGTATTCATGAAAATGATGAAGTGAAATTCGTATATTTTGCATACTGTTATTAAAGCCATCATAAAAACTTACGATTAAGTACTTGTTTTTTGTTGGAAGAGTGGCGAACAAAATAACTGATAATGATTTATATGGAAAACGAAATGACGTCATAAAGTACTGGTGAAGGCAAAAGTTTTAAAAAGGATTTTTTTAAAAAAACGGATGAACTCGCTCTTGACCTCAATCTCGCCTGTTGGTAAGCATTAGTTGCGAGCGAGCCCAAAGGATGCCTGTTCACTCTTGCTTTAAAGGCTGACTGGTCATACGTGGTAGGAAACACAGAAGCTGGCAGAAATTAATATACTATTTTATTTTTGACAAAGGTATTTTTTTATCGTGCCTTTCGGGCAATCTGTCTACTAGGTTGTGGAGATCAGATCACTTGCATCAAGTTAGATTTTCAGCCAACCCCAGCATAGAAAATGCTAGACAGATAAATAAATAGCTTACATCAAATTCCAGTAATTAATAAAACCTAATTTATTAGAAATGTTTCAAAGTACAATATGATAAATTTCACAGAAACAATTTCAATTCTAATAATTTGGACCTTTTTTTTTTTTTTTTTTTTTTTTATCGTGGTAAAATTATCAAATAAGTCCTCCCACTCCGGGCAGGGTGGGAGGGACTGTCAGACTTTTACTGACTAAAATCCACGGTGTTCCTTCAATAACCCTTTACGTACCGGGGTCACGGTAACGGGATGAGTCCCACGACCCCGGCAGGCTTCGGCCCTCTATGGGGGGGCCTCGTCATATTGCTGACGCTCTTTGAGGCGCGCGTGGAACACGACGCGCCGTCGACCCGGGCATGGTCCATGGTCGGACAGCGAGTTGCCCTTTACTCGCTGTCCGCATGCCCGCGCCTACGGTGGCCGGAGATCGTCGGCCGACGTCCGACACCGTGGGCGTCTACCACTGCGGCTGGGCTGGAGGGAGGACGCCATCCTCTCCCTCACGCGGCCCGCCTCCTCCTTCGGAAGCATGACTGCTTCGCAGGAGGCGACCGCTTCCCACTCCCTCTCGCCCCGCAGCATGGCCTCGACCAATGCCGGGCGCGAGAGGTCTCCGCCTATCGCCGCCGTGAGGACACGTCGGTGCTCTGCCCAGGCGGGGCAGTCTTGCACCGTGTGCTCTACGGTGTATTCAGGGCGACCCTCGCAGTGGTGACACCCAGGCGTTTCCTCCTTTCCCATCAGACACAGGTACCTCCCGAAACTTCCGTGTCCGGTGAGGACCTGCGTCATGCGGTAGGTCAGGACGCCGTGACGCCGATCTAGCCACTCCTCAAAGAGGGGTCTTACCGCCGCAATTGCGGCGTGCCCGGCCGTCGGTTGCGACAGTCGTTCCCTCCATACTGCCCTGAGATCGCGCCGGAGCTCTTCCCGCCGCGCCTCGACTGCTCGAGGCAGCGGGGATACGCCCCGGCGCTGCGCCTCCACGCGCCATTCATAGACGCGCTGGAGGGCAGTCGCCTCCAGATCCCAGGGCAGCAATCCGGCAAGGAGGTTGGCCGATTCGCCGGCGATCGTGCGGTATCCCCGGATCATTCGGATAGCCATGACCCTCTGGCATGCGACCAACTTTAGTGGTCGCGTCCGGATGCACAGGGCCCACACTGGGGACCCGTAGAGGGCCATGGACCGCACGACGCCGGCGTACAGCCTTCGGCAGGAGGCGTTTGGCCCGCTGAGATTAGGCAGGAGTCGCCTGAAGGCGGCTGCTGCCCGGTTCAGCTTTGGGGCCAAACTCAGGAAGTGCTCCCTGAAGTTCCACCGGCTGTCGAGGACGAGTCCCAGGTACTTCATCGTCCTCCCGACGCCGATGCGAACCCCCTCCACCGTTATGTGGGACTCGGACCGTGGCGCGTTCCGACCGCCATGGAAGCACATGGCCTCGGTCTTGTGCAGCGCCACGTCGAGTCCCAACTGCCGGATCCTACGAACGACTGTCGCAACCGCTTGCGTCGCCAGGTCGGCCGCCGCCTGGTGCGACTCTCCCTGCGCCAGGACGAGCGTGTCGTCAGCGTAACATACTACGCTGACGCCGTCAGGGAGGTCGCCGCGCAGCACCCAGTCGTATCCGATGTTCCACAGGCGCGGCCCCATGACCGAACCCTGTGGGACACCGCACGACATCTCTCGCCGGTTCCACTCTCCCCGGTGACCGGGGTAGATGACGGCTCTGTCCGTCAGGTAGTCCTTGACTATGCGACGGAGGTAGGTCGGCACCCGGTGATACCGGAGTGCCTCCCTGATGCAACTCCAGGGCAGGGTGTTGAAGGCATTGGTGATGTCCAAAGACACCGCCAAGACGACCCTGCCCCGGGATACCGCGTCCCCCGTCGTGAGGGCTCTCACGCGCATGACAGCATCCACCGTCGAGCGCCCCCTGCGGAAGCCAAACTGGCACTCCGCAAGATCCGGGCCCACCCGATTCAGGTGCCCGAAGAGGCGGTCTGCAATCACTCTTTCCAAGAGCTTGCCCACCTCGTCGAGCAGCACGATGGGCCGGAATGCGGACGGAGAGTCCGCAGGGCGCCCGGCTTTCTGGATCAGGACCAGCTTTCCCGTCTTCCAGCGAAGCGGAAACTGGCCCCTCTCCAGGCATGCGCTAAAGAGCCCCCCTAGTCGAGGCCCGAGAGTTTCCGAGGCCAGGACCCACGCTTTACCTGGCAAGCCGTCGGGTCCTGGGGCGGTATTTTTGGCCTTGAGCCGTTGTACCGCCACTCTCAAGTCTACCTCGGTCACCTCTGGAGCGTCGTAGACGTCGTCGTCGCTGTGGTCCGCGTTTGCGCCAGCTTCAGGTTCCATCGGAGACGGAGCCATGGGCGGGGGAGCGTGCTCCCCTCGCGATGGGAACAGGGCGCTCACCACGTCCTCCAAGAACTGAGGCTGGAGACTCTGCGTCAACGGGGGAGCCCAGGGGCGGAGCTTTTCTCGCACCCACTTGTAGGGGCGGCCCCATGGGTCCCCGTCCAGAGTCGCCAGCATCTCCTCCCGGGCCAGTTCCTTGGCCCACCAGATCTCGTCTCGGAGGACGGCCTTCGCTGCCCTGTAACCCTCGTACAGCTCCGCCTCTACAGTCGCCGCATCCGGAGGTCGGGTGCGGCGCCTGCGGAACCTGGTGTACCGGCGTCGCGCCGCAACGCACGCTTCGCGCAGCGCTGCTAGCTCGCTCGACCACCAGTACAGCTGACGCCGGGCGCGTCCTTGCCGGACCCGGGGCATGGCCACGTCGCAGATCTCCGACATGGCCTCCCGGAACCACTCCGCCTCGTCGTTTATGTCGACAGGCCTGTCCGGGGGTGACCCCCAGGCCTGCACGATCGAGGCTTCCAGGAATAGCTCCCGGTCCATCTGCTTCAGCGCCCATCGCGGACCACTCAGGTCCCGTCGGACCGGCGCGTCTGGGGTCTGGGCGGAGACGTCGAAACGGATATACCGACCTACTATTAAATATCTGAAGAATGTAAATAAATATTGACTTGACTTTTGTTTTTATTAAATTTTACATTCATTCATTGGCCAAAAACATTATACAGAATCGATAAGGCTTACGGTACGCCAGTTCAAAAACATTTAATAAAAAGTAATACACAAAATATCAAAAGAAAACATCGGAATCACCTTAATAAAAAATATTTGGCTCAACAAAGCATTAAAAAGGAACAGGTAAGAGAATAAAAAACTCAATGCTATCATTTTTCATCTTTCCTCACTGACATACTACGTATACAACTCTTTTGTTTTAAAAATCCCTTTTTTTGTAACAAAAGATGCTGGAAATGATCAAAAGAAAAAAAAAACTCAAAGATTTTTTACCACAAAGAAACACTTTTCCGAACGAGTGTACAGGAAAATTGCCTTCGACGAAAGTTCATTAACCCCAAAAACGGGGTTCCGTAACATTATTAATAAGGGTTCCTTAAGAAAAATATTAAAACGGTCCCTGTCTTGGGGGTCATATCATTTGTTTGTGCGATTACACTGTAAATCATTTTGTCTTAAAAATATAAATCGTTCGCTGACTGGGTTCGTACTTTGGGTTAAATTTTGATAAATGACTACGCAAGGTATGATTAATATTGTATTTTCGGAGAGCTCACTGGGACTGAATCATGCTGTTGTATTTGGTGAACAGACAAAATTAATTACATCTAACACTAAACGTTACGACCCTTTCCCTTTACGGACCATTTCTATCAATGCATATATGTAGCGTGGGTAAACAAAACTACCACACAATATGGTTTACACTGGCTGTATTATTGTAGTGTATCTAAGGTGTAGGACTTGTGAACGAGAGGTCACGTGTTCGAATCCCACGCATTACACTATTGCTACACTCCAAACACAAGCATATTTAGCTTAGTTGGAAGTGTTAACAAGATTGCTGATGTGAATTCTACGCACATTGTTATTTAGCTTTAACAAAAAAAAAAAAAATGTCTTCGAAATAACAAGCAAATGGGGCGTTTCAGACAAAACCTACGCTTGCGATAGACGATAAACGGAAGAAATAACACCTGGAAGTACTGCCTAATCTACTATTTTCTATGTTGGGGTTAACCAAACGCCAAATGATTTTCATTGCAAGAGTACCTCAGTGTAGTTTCAAGTTAGCGGTCTACCGTGGTTGCGGGATCGTTCTAACGAGAGTTTCCCTGGAACGCAATAAGGAACAGTGTAGAAAAGTTAGTAGAAAGCTGGCAATCCCTTCCACTCCATCCAGGGCGGTAGAAATCGAGTGATGATTAACCCTTGAAAAGACTGCTGTCAGTTATCCTGGCTTCTGATTTTACAAAGATTAAAAAATGACAGCCGGGACGAACACTTTGCTTTTCGAATCACGTAAGAATCCTAGCTATGCTAAGATCCTTGCCTTGCCTTGCCTGGCCTTGGTTCAGACCATGGTGCGGAGCGAGAGGGAATGGGATGCAGTCGCCTCCTGCGAAGCAGTCATGCTAGCGAAGGAGGAGGCTAAACGCGCGAGGGAGTGGCAACTCTCTTACTCACGCCCCAGCCGCCGTGGTAGGCGCGGGCTTACGGACGGTGAACAGGGGTAGCTCACCGTCCGGTAAGGAACAGGCCCGCGTCGTCGACGCGTCGTGTTACACGCGCGCTTTCAAGGAGCTGTCAGCGTTAGTGACGGGGCCTCATAAAGCCATTGCCCGCCGAGGTTGCGGAAAAGTACTAACAAGATACCGCGGCCCCGGAACTTAAGGGTAGCTGAAGGGACAGGGTGGGTTTTTAGTCAGTAGAAGTCTGACACTCCCTTCCACTTAACCCAGAGCGGGAGAAGTTATTCGATGATATTCCCACCCTACTAAGATGGTGAATCCAAGGATAGATCTTGGCAAACGCTGCTTTATCTACACGAACAACCGGTACGATATTAAGTGATAATGTAAGAAACTACACGCACGTTGTTTTTTCCGGTTGGAGCCTGACTTTAATCTTCGGTAAGCGTAGGTTGAAATCTACAATGACACGAACGAACTAGGAAGACATTTTCATATCTGAATGTGAAGATTAACTGTTTAATACCTTAGTTATATAGTGAACCTCTCACCCATACGCACAAAACGTTTACGGAATACTTTCATTGTGCGTACAGCTAAGAAATGGAATGCCCTGCCTGAGTCTGTGTTTCGTGGTAGTTATAACCTGGGCGTCTTTAAGTCAAGAGTGAATAGGTTATGTCTAGGAAAGCGTGCTTCATCTTCGACCACACCATTGCTTTTCGTCAGTTGCGATGATGGTCAAATGCGAACCTATTATCAATAAAAAGAAACTATTCCATATTTGAGTGAACTCCTTTGCCTTAAAAACCTGCTTCCTAATTTGAATAATCCCACACCAGAAAACTCTTAACCGTTGACATAAATAGCAGAACCCACTTTCAAGGCAAAATATCTTATTACAGCATAACTATTACCTACTCAAGTCACAATGAGGGTTAAGAGCGATTTATTTTTATCACGGAACCCTCGGATATTTAAGCTTGAATAGTTTTATACGCTTTTGCGATTGGAGGGGTCAATTCATACGTTATGAACCATTGAGTATATAATATTATGATGGGCACTGTAGAGTGGATGGACCCTGTTTAGTATATGGCCTATGAGTCTTTGTGTTGAGTATGTTTCTGGACGATTTGATTTAGATTGGATGGGATTTAGACAATGGTGGAAGATAATTGTTCTACATAAATGGAAAAACAGGGTTATGGGATATCGGAGAAGCCAATCACTCAATAGTGGGTTCCCAATTACTCACTTGACCGATGAGGTATAAATGTGGAGTTGTAGTTTCAATTCCAGGGTAAGGTACACATACCAAGCTTTATGTGTTTTTTACGTTGCAAACAGGAAAAATGTTAAACGCCACCTTCGTAATTACAATTTATTTTATTTAAAAACATAAGTTTTTAAATAAATATTGATCGAGTTTACATTTTCATCGCGTATATTTTCAACATTCTACCTCTCACTATTCGTCTCTGGGCAAAATTCCCTGAGGACTACAGTTCGCCTCGGCACATTTGTGTGCGTGAAATAATATAAAATGAATGAATAAAATATTACATTCTAATAATGTATAACTAGCTGTGGAGTTCGCGTAGGATTCTATATTACACCTACGCGGATTTTCCCGCAAATTGTAATCCCACGGGTATTACAGCATAACAAGACGCCTAGGTATATGTGCCCCATAATCTCCCCTATATTCCAGTCATAGTTTTGTTTTTATTGACAATAACATCGCGTTTGCAGTGCACCGTCTCTCTCGTAAGCGATGAGGTGGTCGAAGATGAAGCACGCTTGCCCAGAAGTAAACTATTCACTATTGACTTAATAACCCCCAGTAACTGTTTCAGTGTACGTATAATTAAGTATAATGAATAATTTACACTCGAAAAAAAAAGTATCTTGTACAAGTGTAAGTGTTGTAAATGGTATCAATAAAAAAGGGGCAATTTTTTATTTATTGATAATTATAGGTTCGCGTTTGACCACCATTTCACCTGATGGTAACCGATGATGTGGTCGAAAATGAAGCACGCTTGCATAGAAGTAAGGTATGCACTCTTGACTTAAAGACTCCCAGGTTATATCAGGAAATACAGACTCCGGCAGAGAATTCCACTCCTTAGCTGTACGCACAAAGAAAGTATTCGCAACACATTTTATGCGTATGGATGGGTTATCTACCATGTAACGATGGCGCATCGTCGTTCGTCTTCTAGTCCGATGATGGTACGATTTAAATTATATTAAAATCCGTTTGTTCACTTACAAGAATAATAACTAGCTGGATCTATGAAGTACAGAGTCTCATGAAAATCTACGAGTCAAGCCAAGTTTGAATGCAAAGTCACGGGCTGTGGCTAATGTTTTCACTGTACTGAAATGTAGCAAAATAACAATTAAGAGGATGGGGATAGATTCAAGCTCCCTTCTCTCCGTATCATTCCATTCCCGCTAGAATAATTAAGTTTTGATGTAGGGTTGGTTGTCGTGGGAAAATTCTCTGTATTTCGATCGTTTACTGTGGTATTTATCCCTGCTTTCTTAATAATATTATAAATGCGAAACTAGCTGTCTGTCCGTAGGTCTGAACAAGTAACTGGATGTGATAAAATTTGATATATAGACCTTGAAAAAGATCATCAAAGGTTACTTTTTTCGTAAAGAAAATTTTCTTCAGGTTCGTAGTTTTGGCCTGAAGCTATTTTTTTAATACGACGAAAAAAATACAAATGATAAAATTATATATAATACATACATACCTATATAAAATTACAGCCTTGTGATAACGAAGTGGGAACATAGAATTTCTTTTAAGCTATTGCATAGCTTTTATCGCGGGCTTTGAGCGTGGCGACCGAATCAAGGCATTCCGTAACGAAAATAAACCTAACATCCCCCACTCCGACCGGCACAGCGGTGCGACGTTCAAAAGCCGTGCATCGTCTAACGTTGTTTCAATTCGGCAGACTTCGGCACGGTGTTTGTGTGCGTGCGACTAGACGTATGCGTGTAGACTAGCTGTTCATAACTGAGTCCACGAGTGAAATTGCACAAGTTGATAAAAAATGCTATGCAATAGCTTTACCGCGGCAGTCCCCGAGTGCCACACTCATTTTTTTTTTATTATTGTTAGGCTTATAGTGGGGTTGCGTTCCGCCACCATCAATTCATTAAATTAATTTTTTTTTTTTCATTATTTCGAGAAATTTTAAGTTCTATATTCCAGTCTTCCCGGTACAACCTATGATCAATCATGAACGCGTTTGCTAGTCCTCTCCACAAAAAAAATAAAGCCAACATAAAGGAGAACTGTAAACCATCTCAAATTCGCTCACCCGCCAGACACCATAATCCTCCGCACTCCAGAACATTTCCATGTAAATCTCACAACATCGTATTAATTCGTTTAAAACTTACCCAATCCAATAGCTACGCTAACCCTATTCGTATGGCAAATCTGGCGGAGTACGCCGTACGCGGTACGCAAGTAATACGCATGTCAAGTCTAGCGTTTGTAATTAAGAGGGCATTGTACCGAGAAACGACGAATTTGTTACTTGTAGGGCGCCCGTGACACCGAAACGTAATTGTAATTCAGTTTCTGCGTGAATTTTGCTCGGAAAGCGAGCGTTGAGAGGTAAATTATAGGAAATGTGGGAGGCAAAATGTGTTCTTTTTGTTTTTGTTTTGTTTCCTGTGTTATGTGTTTTAAAATAAATGTTAACTAGAGTTTAGATTTTCGTCGGCTATGTCCCTAATTCCTTAGAGGTACCTACTTTTGCAGTACAAAACCGCTGAATTTTGATTACAAGTTTATTGTTTTATTCAAACACTGAGCTCTATTAGCATTTCGTAAAATAATTCAACTATTATCCGAGGGTATAATAACAAAGAATATTTGATTTCTCAAGTTATCATCTTTACATTCTGGAAAAATAGTAAGAGAATAAAATATTTTACATAACATTACTGGTAATAGAAAACATAATGCAAAGGCAGCTTATACGAACCACGATAAAGTCGAATCGCTTCAGTCAATGTTATTGTTTCATTCCAATGAAAAAACAGTTATTTGCATAGCCAATGTATTTCATACGAGTTGGTAGGTTTTAGGTAGAGGTTGAAGGTTCGAATACTGCAGAGGTCGTTGAAGTTTGCAATTTCATAATCGATTGATTTTTGCATTTGAAAATGGTAGTTTCGAGTTAGAATATCGATAAGTTCGCTCTTGGACCGAGGTTTTTTCTCGAGGTGGTTGTACTCGTACTACCATGTGTTCTATACCATGTGGAAAGGGTCTTTCGGAATATACCACCCCGAACTCTAACTGATTTAAACTACGCCGTGTTCCCTCGCACACTAGCAACTTCTTAGGTAGCTAGTGTGCGAGTTGGTTGTTCATTTAGTACCCCGGGCTTATACATATTCAACTTAAAAACAAGGTGACTTAATGCTAAGGGCACCCACTATGGAGTACAGACCTTGGCTTAGGGCGTCGTTGGGGTAGGGCCGCTAGAGACAGGCTGGATCAGACAACAATTGTGCCGTGGGCTGCGGAACACCAATCGCTCGCTTCTGGGGAACGTCGCGAGCGCGAGGGCTGGAGTGAATGAGCGTTGTTATTTAACTCTCCGTACTATGTCTAAGGAGGCGCGCTTAGAACAATACACGCCGCTATCTCTGGTGACCCTGGGCAAGCGTAGCTTAACCTAGTGCGTCTGTTATTATTGAGATAGATAGATATATTCATTATTGTACCCCATAACAGTAAAACAAATATGGACTTAACAACTAAAAAGGATGATACAATAGGCGGTCTTATCGCTGAAAGCTATCTTTTACAGACAACCTTTGGACGGATTTGACACAGAAGGAGAAAATAAATACGCGGGTAGTCCACGGTGCACTATTTATTTATATAAAATACTAAAAACAACAAAGAACGTTCTCAAAACATATATATCGACAGTTAAAAGGAAATAGGGTATAAGCGACATTTCGGACTGGTATTGTTTTAAAAGCCGACTGTTTCTTGTGTTATATTATCTTTTATTTTGTCATATTTCCCGATTGGAAAATTAAAAACTGTCTTAGTTTTCACGATGTTTTAATAAAAGAATACATCAGTTTTTCTAAAATTCTAAACTGAACGGCTCTCTTGAACATTATTTTTTTTGTCGCTTATACCCTATTTCCTTTTAACCGTCGATATACATATAAATATAAAAAAAGAAACAAAGATATACATAATAACAACAATAAATCTCTTTATAAAGGGATGAGTCCACTCTTGCCCTTAATCATGCCTCATGGTAAGCAATACATGAGGTCTGTTATAGAACGAGCGAGCCAAGAAGATGCCTGTTCACTCTTGCTTTAAAGGCTGACGGATCATACGTGGTGGGGAACACAAAAGCCGGCAGAGTTCACTTTAGCTGTGCGTACAATAAATGTAGATGAAGCGCTTAGTAAGACAAGACGGTAAATCGGCTATAAGGATGAAAAGGATGAAGAAATTAATCCCTGATATTATATTATAAGGCTCGCAATGGGTTGATGGTGTGACATCCATCCATCCAAACACAATGTTACGCTGTAAAACTTGAGTCGTGTTCGGTGTGTTTAACTTTTATTATTATTTGGATAAAATTGTTCATACGAGTCCTAAATTGTAAAGAGCGTGGGTGTGTAGATGTAGAGACTTTGTCACAATTCGAAAGATATAAAGAAAGAGGTAAAGAAACATTGAAAAATACTAGGTAGGAAGGTTTTGGAAGAGGTGGTTCAATGTCAGTCAAGGAATCCTTAAGATTCTTGGATAAAAAAAATTAGTAATAATTTTGCCTTATTTTTCATTTAATGTCTTGATTTTAATTACATAATTGAATTCTTTGATTTTGAAATATTAATATTTTGATTTAGGTCTCTATTTCAAATTTCGACTTTAATTATAATCGTGGTTAAAAACTTAATTATGCTCGGGGTAATTAAGTACCTACCGACTCATCTAATTTTAAGTAAGCAATCATAAAACTAACTCATATGTAATGCATGATGTGCTAACAGAAATTGATACACTTGTTGGTAAGCCAAATAAAAAAAATACAGAGAGAAAAGCTTCTTAAAAATACGAGAATTGACCAGAGGGCTAATTACATCCAGTTCCTTCGTTTGCGTTTGTGTTCGGGACCACGGTATCTCGTTAGAACATTACCATAACCCCGGCAAGCGCGGGTAGCGGAACCCTACATTTATATATTTTTTTCTTTTAGGCGTATTTACACCTGACAAACATTTTTATAACTGATGGTTACATCGTATTTGGGGCTAAAAGGGCACCGTAAGGTTAATAGTCAGATTATTTCTTTTGAATTAAAAATATCGACTTTCGTATCCTGTCTTTTCAACTCATCTTTCTTTTTGTTTCTGTCTGTGATAAAAAAGATACCATTCTTAAGAAAGAAAAAAAAATAACCTTTCCTTAATCTTCGTCAAAAATTACGCCTCTGATCCTTTATAATTAGGAGAACATCAAGAAATGTAAGAAAAATATTATCAAAATTCACAAAATTATTATAATACGCCTGCTTTTTCCTTCCCGTGATTGGCTCTGGGCTATTTTACTTCACTGTATATTCTCTTTGTGCGGTACTCCTTTGTTTTTGTGGGCTGCTGCTATTTTTTATTATTTTACTTTTATTTTTTGTATTTTTTAGAATACTTCACCTCCTATAGCGTTTGTGTAGAGATGAGGTTGTGTCGATGTTTTTTTTTTTTTTGATGTCGATGTTTAGGAAAACAAGGAAACACAAACAAAATACCTCGTGAAAAAAACTTGTACTTTCTAAATAACTAGATGTGCCCCGCGGTTTTACCCGCGTTAATCAACAATACAAACTTTTATCCCCCCTATTTCAACCCTTTCGGGGTTGATTTTTTAATTAAAAAAAAGTATCCTATGTTTGACCCTGGGTCTTCAACTATTCTAAATTTTATCAGAATTGGTGCTGTGGTTTATCCGTGAAAGCGTAACAGCCAGACAGACAGACTTTCGCATTTATAATATTAAGTATGGATACTGTAGAACATTTTTTCAACAGAAATGAGGGTAGTCCAAAGCAACCAAGCCGCTGAAGACCATAAGAAATGGAGGAGCATCGCGAGTTTTATTTTATCAAGAGAAAAAACCATAATTGAAAACCACGACCATTCTTTCAAGAATGCATGAATGAGAAGTAGCATTATTCGAAAATGTGAGAGCATAAAACAAAGTACAGTATAGACCACAAGAAGAAAAATATTACATGATCTTTACAATGTATAAGATAAATCCCTATTGACATTAAGTCCTTGAAAATGATATCGAAACCTCAAATACATCATCTTTGATTTATTGGCCTTTCGACTCAGTCATCGCTTCCTACGAGTAAGTCTGGTATCAAAACTTTTTACATCCATCAGCCTTTGAAATAAGATTTGAAAAAGCCGAAATCCTTAACCCTAAGATTAGATCCAACCTTTATCTAACCTAACTTATTTGATTTATTAATCCTGTCTTGTCCACCCTAAAAAAAAAGTATTTCCGTCAGCCATTATTTTAGAAGGGATTCTGGCAAAGTAACGCCTTATTCAATCAATTATAGTACCTTGCTACAAGAAAATAAAATACTCAGCAACAAAATTTAATTCGAAGTTTCAGTGAATCTCGTTACTTGTGGTAAGAAAAAAGATTTTATTTCGTTTAAGGCTTTTAGGGTATTTTTAAATATCACCATGGAAACTGGTTTGTGTAAAATATTGATGATCTTAAGTAGAAAGGGATCAAAGGCAAAAACTAGATCTAGGTTAAAGAGATTGGTAGAAAAACAACAAGAAAATCTCAGCTGTTTTTGCGTTTTTGAGTGAGTATCTTTGACAAGATGCTAAGCTAATGATTTAGTTAAGATTGTAACTACGGTTCGCTAAGGAGAAAATAAAATAGTTTATTTTTATTTTTATAAAACTACATACATTGATGTTAATTAATAGGATTCGATTTTAAAATAAAAAGAAGGTATTTATATTCGCCGGAGGCTGAATTTAATATTTCGCTAAACAGTAACCAAATATCACTTAAAAATATCGACATAAACACAGCCCCATCTCTACGCTATGTAAGCTGAGCATAGGGGAAAGAAAACAAAGTGCTCGATGTAATTTTACGATGGAATTAAGCAAGCTCATAATGAAACACCATGTACATATTATATTAATAACATAATAATACGTGAACTTTGAATAATTTTGAGTAAAAACTGTTAGTTTTAAGACAAACGGCGATGCGCCATCGTTACATGGTGGACAAATCGTTTTGGGAACACTTTCAGTTTGCGTACGGCTAAGGAGTGGGATTCCCTATCGGAGTCCGTGTTTCCCGATAGCTATAACCTGTGGGTCTTTAAGTCAAGAGTGAATAGGTTACTTCTAGGTAAGCGTGCTCCATCTTCGATCATATCCTCACTTACCATCAGGTGTGATGGTGGTCATCAAGCACGAGTCTATCCATACTAATATTATAAATGCGAAAGTAACTCTGTCTGTTACCACTTTACGCCCTTGAAATTTAGCATGGGAATAGTTTAGGACCCTAGGGAAGGACAGGATAGTTTTTATCACGAAATTCCCACGGGATCGGGACTTACGCAGGAAAACCTCCCACGCGAACGAAATCGTGGGTAAAAGCTAGTTCTCAATAATAATAAATTAATAGTTTAAGAAACCACAAACACGCTTTTAAGACTAATGTAATGAGCAGAAATTAGAAATGTTTACTAGTAGGCAGTCCAAGGTTCCATCAGCCACCTTCCAATTCCATCGTCAGACCAGCTCGATGGTACCATTATATTGTATTGTCGTCTAATCTACATATAATTGCCAAGTTTCATGATGATACAACAATCAGAAGTACGTTTAATTAAGATTCTTAGATTTTATTGCATATTTAGTTCGTTACAGATCGACCTAATAATAAATTTATGGATTACGCACTAATTCAAAAAGGTTACGAAAACCGGTAATGGATTTTCTGTAGGTTTGCTAAACTTTGAAACCTGATCGTATTCAAAGTCCATTACGTGGCCTTTCTCACAAGTGCAAAAACGACTATGATACGATATTCCATCATGAAGTTCAGTTCACATCTTCCGGCTCCATCATCAGATCAGTTCGACAGTACCATATTATTGTATTGTCATCAGAACTACATACAGCTGCCAATTTTCGTTACGCTACGACCCTTGGAAGATGGTTAAAAGCTTCGTATGCCAGATTTATAACACATTATCGTATCGGCCGCCCAATACGAACCCTCGCGTATCTCTAAGATTCGCCGACCAAGGCATACCCTAGTCACTCCCGATGACGCAATCACCCTGCTCCAAGAGAGCCGTAGGGAAACAAGTACAGTGGCACACAAACACAAAAACCGACCGTCCTTCCGTCCTCGCCGCCGAGGCCCGCCGCGACGTCCCCGTAATAGTCCACCCCGACCCTTGCCAGAGCCAGCCCGCGACGCTGAGCCAGTAGCTTTAAATTCCCTTATAATATATAAGGACAGGCTGGATAATAATGATATGATCCAGCCTGTCCCTAGCTGCCCTCCCCTGTGACGCCCTAAGCCGAGGTCCGTACCCCACAGGGGGTGCCCTTAGCGTGTAGTCGCCTAGTTTTTGTAAGTTTTTAATAAGCCCTGGCTGGAGGCTTTAATTAATTTATTAATTAAGGCAACCACAGGCAAGCCCGGTTAAGCAGCCGACAACCTCAGAGGCTGACCTGCGAGATGCCACACAAAAAAAAAGCATTCCTGTGTAGAACAGTTTTTAAGTAAAAATTGAAGTCTGAATACTGGAAAAACTCATGGCTAAATAACAGCCACACGCAAATCTTCAAGGTTAAGCAACACATATCAAGGTTGGTTCCTGGATGGGTGAACATTTTAACATATCGATAATCCTCTGCCCCTTGGAAAGTATGTTAAGTTTGTCCCGGCTGTCATTTGTACATCTTTGACAGTCGTTACCGGTAGTCAAGAGCCGGAAAGTCTTGCCAAAGCGGTATTGAGTTACCCGTCCACTGGAATGTGGAGGTCAGAGAGTCAGATGGATCTGGTTAGACTTTAAGCCGATCCCAACATAGTTAAAAAGCAGCTAAGCCGATAATGAATCTTTAGACGTGAGGATGACAGTCAAATTTTAATGATAACATGAGTTATACAATTTTTATATGCGTTGTCAGGCTTGAAGTCTACAGTTTCGCCAAGACATCAGAACGCATCTTGTTTCTATAATGTTCACCCTTTAAAGCAAGAGTAAACAGGCATCTTCTGGGCTAGCTCGTTCCATCGTAGACCTCATCTATCGCTTACCATCAGGCGAGATGGAGGTCAAGAGTGAGCTCTTTCTGAATAATAAAAAAAATAACAGGTGTTTTTGTTTTTGTATTTATATTTAAATCGACTATCTGTCACCTTCACTTGCCTCAGAACCTCTTACATGTAACAACATTTAAATATATTGTAACTCGCTTTTTATTGGGACTTTGATTCGGCACCAGTATATACCTAAAGATACCTAACACCTTGTCGAAAATGCTTTCCACCTATAAAAACTAATAATTCATTTTGAACCCAAAAAATCAACGTCGATATAAAAAAATATAATATTTGTAACAAACAGAATCCAATCATAATTTTCCGACAAATTACATTTTTGTAGGGGAGGTTGGGGAAAAGCAAACAGCCCACTCGAACGCAGCGACACGCTAGCGAAGCGGACATGGACTTAGAGCCATGAATTATTAATTTCCCATTTAAACCGGCACTGGCAATGTTTGCTTTTCCCCAATGTCCCCCTATTGACTTTATCGCTACTCAATGGTGGGGGAATTAATTGCGTTCGAAGTCGAAAATTTCGAGACTGATCAATTTCGATTGTAGCTTTTAGGCCTTTGAGGAATGGAATTTCTTTTAAAAGAAAAATAACTTCTAAAGAACGAATTTAAAGATCGAGATATGGGGGTATTCCATTTACGTTTTAAACTTGTTACGGAATTTATTCTGCGTAAGTGCGAACGTACGCGAAATTTCGTCTTCTTTTGAATTGATTAGTTGTATCGTGAGAATTAAATTTCAAATGAGTGTAAAATTAACAACCAATTCCAAAGTGCCACTTGAAATATATGCAGTAAGAATGAAATGGTACAACCAACTTAATACAAAAATTCACAATGAAGTAAAGCAAAAGAAGACACAAAATAGTTCTTTAAATAGTAAATCAGACGGTCTGTTTTCCTTAGCGCTGCACAATGAAGAAATAAGAATTTCCCAACGCAATTTCCAGTTCTAAAATTCAAAATTAAAGCTGGGGGAATAACAGAAGAAAACTTACATTCTCTATTCCGTTTTAGCCCAGTTTCCTCTATTTAAATTCTGAGTAAATTTGGGTCGAAACTATTAAGAAAACATGTGCCGACTTGAGTTACATGAAGATGTTAAGATTTCAACTTAATTTTGTTTTTTAAAGCTTAAAAGTAAATAGAAAACAGAAACTCTAAATTGGACATTCATTAAAGTGCCTTAGATATGTGTTATACAAATATTTGGCTGAGATTCTAATATTTTCCGGCGAGCGATTTATTTTACAGCAGAATATAACGTACTCATGCTTAATCTTTTGAAAATACACCCATAGATGCAAATTAACAGTATACAAAATACCTGCATTCGTATTCATATGAAACTAAAAATCACAAGATTTTGACGTGATAAAATATGTTATCAGATAGTGAGACTGAAACTAGAATTTTATCCAAACTCAACTCAAAATATTTCACATTGTTTATAAGTGCCCTTGAAGGCGCACTTATAAAACGTCAGAATTTAGTGCACGGTTCGAAATTCGTCGTTTTCTATGGAGAAGAACCGGCTAGAAACTTCACAGTTACTCTATCAATTCTACTGTCGAGCCCCAAGGATCGCTCCCAAAATGCCGTCGACAAAACAATATACAAACAACACTTGAAAAGCTCGCCACTAGATGGCGTTGTACGCCAGTTACTACTAGAATGTAAACGTTGAACCAACGGTCTCAATCGAACGTCCTGTTAATAATTCATGTCTGTCGTAGCCGTGTCGTGGGGAGAAAACAAACCTACGCGACTTACGAATTGTGAAACGATGTGGGAGCACTTTTAGATTCGATTAGCTGACTGACGTAGAAAAATAACCTGGTTGAGTTCATAGAAAGACTTGGGGGAGACCATTGCCCAAAGTGGGACAGAAGAGAACAGAGAAAACAAATTGAGTATACACGAAGTAGATATAAAGACCAGACTATCAACCATCTGTCTGTGCAGAATACTGGAGTTTTTCAGTCACCTAGCCAGGGAATAAGGACACAACCTTGAACAACTCATAATTGCTGGCAAGAGACCATAGTCCAAAAAGATGGGTAGATCAGGTCCGTACCACCCTGGACGACGCTCTAGATGGTGGAAAACCATCACAGAGAAGTTATTTCTATGGGGGCTTCGCGAACTTCAGCATTGTAGAAGACGACGCGAGGAGGAGGTGGAATTTGAAATATAAACTACACAGGAAACCCTGAATAGTAAAATCAGACATTTTATGGCGCGTACGGGTGTGCATGAGAGGAATTCATTTTAACTTTCGTTTTTAAGGTACTGAACACGTTAAAGTTGAGTTTAATTTATGAGCACTAATTTGCCGAGTGTGTTTCATTAAATATTTACTATCAAGACGAAATGAAAACTACTCGATTTTAATTAACATTTGTTTTATTTTACTATAACAATGCACAATTACTTTAATACATATTTTATGCTGTGGAGCAAAAATCCTAAAATAATGAGTTGCTAAGTCTGTCACCTAAGTCTACATTTACAACGCTAGATGGCACACCATTGAGTTGAAGTGCCATAATTATAGTATTGGAAAATCGAAGCTTCGGTAATGTATGCGAAGTCGTGTCGGAGTCGTGTCGTGTTGTCGCAACAAACCTTTCGCTTACAATTTGTTTATAGAAGTCGTGTGTGGGGGGTTTAACGTTCGCGTTGTTTCCACTTACGGAGCGGGAGAGGGGATGAAAATATTGAGCATACTGTATGTAGCATACTTGAGGTAGGATTGGTTTGAATCCACAGAATCTGTTAAATTTGAAGTAGAAAAGTCTAGCTAGGATTGGAGTAATACTCGTCGAAAAAAAAAACGGCAATTAAAAACAGAGTGAGTTTTTAGTGTCAAACATCAACCGGGTTTGACACTCACGCAGACAGGGAGGAGTCATTCGATGTTTTTCTCCCCGAAAAAAGATCTTAGAAAAGTAAAAGGAACGATAATTAATGTTAGCTACCTATTCTTTTACAATATTATATTTTTGAATTAAATAACTACATTATTTTTCATTTCCACGTTGGGATTGGTGTATTATTCAAAATTAAAGCGTCAAGAGCCTAATAGCGAACTCCACCCATAACTATATTCTTGTGAACGCACTCCAGATACATTTTCAAGATTGAAAGGTGAATTCCACCCACATTTCTCCATTAAAAAAAATGTTTAAAATCACTAAACAAACACCAACTCGAAATTGAACCTAATACGTACAGGAGCTTCTTTTCGCCAACAAACTCAAGAGAGTTCTTCTATATTTTCTCTCTCAGCAGGAGGGCACGACCCAATTTGATGCGATTGAGTTAGAAATACCATCGACGCGGGTGATGTAAATTAAGTATTATTATAGTAGTCATTACTTGTTGGCTGTTCGTTATATAATAAAGACTAGCATTTGCTCGCGACTTCGTTCGCGTGGGAAGTTTTACCCGTGTAAATCCCGATCCCGTGGGAATTTCGCAAAATCCCGTCTTAGCGAGCATCTATGTACTAAAAGGAACCCCCATGCAAAATTTGAGAGCTTGTAGTTTCTAAAATTTCGTAATTAATCAGTGAGTGGTCTTTCGCTTTTATACAACGTGTAACGGAAACCCCATATCTATCCAAAAGGGCTGAAGACAATATCTGGTATGGAGTCTCTACAGTTTAAAAAAAATAACTGACTCAAAGAATTGATACCAAATTATTGGTTTCATATATTTCTTGAATACCGATCACAACAAACGCGTTACAGCACTACGAGGGTCAATAACTTTCCACGTCACTTGCTAATAACACGATAATTCTTTTCGTTCTTCTTAATTTGAAAAATTCGGTCTCTGGTATCAGTGTATTGCAATTTGTAATAAGTTCTACACACGTAGACTTAGGATTATAAAACCCTTGCCATATTCTTTGTTATCCAAAGAAACAATACACTTGTTATGTATATACCCTTTAAATTACACGTTGCATATATAGATTACATAAAAATTACCTATATTAACCTGCCATATTGATAAACCAATAATTCAAGGACAATGATTACTAAAACTGTGTGTGTTTCTGATGGTAGTTCACGTGATATCTGGGCTATATAAATATATATAACTCAAAAGTGACTGACTGACTGACATAGTGATCTATCAACGCACAGCCAAAACCACTGGACGGATCGGGCTGAAATTCGGCATGCAGGTAGATGTTATGACGTAGGCATCCGCTAAGAAAGGATTTTGCGAAATTCCCACGGGACCGGGATTTACACGGGAAAAACTTCCGGGCGAAGCCGCTGGCACAAGCTAGTTTTTTTATAAAGCTGCAAGGTTGGATCTTCAAGGTTTAACCTCTCAAGGACCGCCATATTTACGTCAACCATCCGTCAAGAACCGCGGGCGGGCTCTTATCGTATGCCAGCGGGGCTCAACTAATACTTGTTTACTGGCACGTTTTTGTGCCGCTGGGGCTCTAGAGGTTAAGCAACGCTTGCCGAGGTCAGTTCATGCATGAGTGACCATCTTAACATATGGAGATTCTTCATGCCTCAGAGAAGCCCGTCAAGCCGTTGGTCTCGACGGTAATTTGTACATATTTGACAGTCGTTATCAGTAGTCAGATGTCAGTAAATCTGAAATTGGTCTTGCGTAGGGGTATCGTGTTACCCAGCCATTGGGTTTTGGAGGTTAGATAGGCAGTCGTTCCAAGTAAAACCCTTTTTTTAAGAGCAATATTGCCAATTTCTATAGACTGTACTTCGGGGAGTGTGCGCAGGAGCTCCAAGACCTAATTCCACCATCTCCCTTTCACTACCGGTCTACCAGACGCACGGCTGGGTACCATCCACACTTGGTTGATATACCGTCTTGTTGCAAGTGCTTCTCCTCCACATTTATTGTGCGCACAGCCAAGTTGTGGAATTCTCTGCCGGCTTCCGTGTTCCCTGCCACTTATGACCTTTCAGCCTTTAAAGCACGAGTAAATAGGCATCTTCTGGGCTCGCTGGTCACATCGTAGACCTCATCTATCGCTTACCATCAGGCGAGATCGAGGTCAAGAGCGGGCAATCTTGTTAACCCCTCCAACTAAGCTAAATATGCCTGTGTCTGGAGTGGGTTTGCCGCAATAGTGTATTTGGTGGAGTTGGAACCTAAAATCTCTCGATCACAAGTCCAAACCTTAGCCATAGGCTATTAACGCTTCTAACTGTTACTCAATTGCATTTGATTGAACTGGAAGCCAGCCCCACTATAGTTGAGAACAGGTTAAGTAGACTATGTATTACTTACATAGAACGCTGAGCTGAACAGTGCTTCTCATAGGGCTGTCTCTTTGCAAAGCCTCGTGTCGCGCCTCACAAGTGAAGTCTGCGTAGTCATCGTCTGCTGTCGCTTTGAAGTGTACTCTGTGAACAAAAGCATAGGGTTCAAATTAATTTGGGTTTGAACAGGGAGATAAGTCATTTTAAGAAGAGAAACAAGAGTCGTTCCTTTCAAATGCTATTAGAAAAATTGAAGTGGTAGATATTTGTAGCCCAACGAACTATTTTTAATACCATTTTAAATAATGCAATCATATGAATATAATTTGTTCTTGACATACCAAATGTATTGACTAATTTTATATTACTATTTAATTTCCTAAATAATGTTTGCACGCCTAAGATAAGGTAGATTGCAAGTACAAAGATCACCCATTTTATTATAACATCTATTTTTCTTTTATCTATTTTTTTCTACCTACCATCTATGAAAATAATTTTACTTTACGAAAATACTTGCATTGTTTGGATAGGTCCACTCGGATCAGTTTGTCGCTTTCCTCAAAAGACTACCTCGGGCATTACCTACTACATCGCGTTTAGCAAAAAAGAACTAGTCCGCCATCTTTATTCGTCCGCCATATTGGATTTAAGGATGATGAATGATGGATGGATGGATTAAAATGATAAATAATGGATGCATTATAAATGATGGATTTAAAATCATCATTTTAAATCCAATATGGTGGACGGTCTTAATTTAGCTAACCATGCATAGCTGTCCAAATTCAGATTAATATTTATTAAGTCAAGTTTCACAAATAAATACATCTTATATCTTCTGCCAAACTGCAGAACAATACATCAGCGGTGTTCTTGTGGAATCCTTAACTTGTTTCATAATTACTTTACCTACATAAATTCCTATTAACTATTATAATTGACGCTAACAAAAAGATACATACATCCAGTCATACATACTATATTGCAAGTGAGATAAGAGCTTGTTATAGGATTATTATTATAGTTATATCATAATTATTATAATTGATCGAAACTAAAAAAAAATGCAAGACTTATATTCAAAACATCGAACACGCCACATTGACCACATATTAGTCCTAATCTCCCAATTAAGAGGACAGTCCCGTTGGGATTTCGCGTTGAATCAGAAATTAATTTAGTCCACGAAGTTTGGTCACTTCTCTATTAATTTAGAATTTTGTCCTGACTATAGCCACATAGTAGTTTGTAATGGACACCAAAACGATCAAACATTATATCTACTGATATTATAAATGCGAAAGTGTATTTGTTTGTTACGTCAAAACAGAGCAACGGGTCGAAGTGATTTTTAACCGACTTCTAAAAAAGGAGGAGGTTCACAATTCGGAAGTTTGTATTTTTTTTTTTTATGTTTGTCCGCGCAGAACTCCGTCGCTTGCCAACCGATTTGAAAAATTCTTATCTTGTTAGAAAGAGTATACTTCCCAAATGGTCCCATGAAAATTTTATCGAAATCGGACAAGCCGTTTCTGAAAAATCAACAAAAGTGTAAAAAAAATATTTACGTTGATGATGTTTTCGTTTACTCTGCACTGTGTTTTTTGTTCGCGCATAACTCCGTCATTTACGAACCGATTTGGAAAATTCACTGACCCACTAAAAAGCACGAAAATAAAAACTTTTTTGCAAAAAATAAAACCGACTTCCATATCAAAACACTACAAAGCCAAAAATAATTTTAATTTCGGAAGGCGGTGTGAAGAAAAAAAGAAAATACTAAACCAATAACACCGACTACCGAAATTAAAATTATTTTTGGCTTTGTAGTGTTTTGATACGGAAGTCGGTTTTATTTTTTGCAAAAAAGTTTTTTAGTGACATAAAGAGTGATAAAACTTTTTTTCCGTGGGATTCCTCCCACTCTAGCTGGAGCGGAAGGGAGTGTCAAACTTATACTGTCTAAAAATCCAACCCAGTTCCTTCACTTGTCAATCAAAAAATCCAACCCCGTTTCTTCATTTGTCAATCAATAAATCCAACCCAGTTCCTTGACCCGTACCATGTACTATCGACCAATCTTCCGCATGATCACCTTTAAGGCTATAATCGCATAGCACGGCTCACAACTCGATCGCCTAATGCATGTATTTTGACCAATAGGATGCACGAAGCGTATTTTAGTAGTATTCGTAATAGTAAGTATTAATATAATGTTACACGCCCTGTACTCACAAAATGTATATTGTCTTTAATTGGGCGAGACCAGGAAGGGACGTGGTTTGTCACTAGCTACGCTTCCACAGAAATATTTTCTTAAGTGAGCATGCTCTTTGGCCGATAGTACGGCAAGCCGATCCCTTGGAAAAAACAAGCCAAATCCTTAGTCATTGTCCTCGATACACACCTCTCCTATGCACCGGCAGCCAATGGACCCATTGGGCCCAGTCATTACTACTGACTGCTCTTTGAGGCGCGCGTGGGACATGACACCGTAGACCCGGGCCTGGTCCTTACCGGACGGTGAGCTACCCCTGTTCGTCGTCCATATACCTCCTACCCTTCTGATGGGTTTTGTAAACGTTTTTTTCCGTATGTAATTTATGTTTTAATTATTTTTACTGCATGCTGCGTCATTACGCGACCACTACCATTATTTATATGCATAATCTCATACATTTTCCAATAAAAAATAAAGATTCTTTGATGTTGACGTAATGACCTTACTGAGAATTCTTTAAAACATACCGAAAATCCTTCCATTTTCATTTTTGCTATGTATTCGTGAAACAAATGACCATACAACAGATGTGTGTAAGAGCCCCATGGCACACAGTGTTATAATAATATGCACCGGCTGGCGAGTTGAGAAAATAACGTGATCGTGTAAAATCTTCATCTTTAGCTTTGTACAGAAGAAAAGATCATAACAGGAAATGCTAGAAAAGTTTTGAAAATTACTTGGTCAGTGAATCATTAGTAACTACAGAAACGAGATATTTACTATGTTTAGACAGATATATAGATATACTATAAACGTAAGCGATGATGTGGTCTAAGATGAAGCACGCTTACCTAGAAGTAACCTATTCACTGTTGACTTGACTCCCAGGTCATTGCTGTCAGAAAACGCAGATTCTGTCAAGGAATTCCACTCCTTAGCCGTACGCACAATAAAAGTATTCCCAAAACGTTTTGTGCGTACGGGTGGGCCGAAATTTTTTAATAAATTTTACGCTCGTTCGTTCCCATTTCAGATATTGTGTGAAAGTATTTCTCAAGAATTTATAACATACAATCTTGACCCAAATAACTAGAAAACATGTAAGTAACATATTTTTATATTTATGAATAGGTAGTAATACGAGGGTGTGAAATATCTATGCGGAACCCGTTATTACAAGACGTGCCTCTAAGCTAGATCTAGAATCTAGCTTAGAGGCACGGATTCATGATACTGTATGTATGCTATGCATACTCTATGTTAAGGAAAACCAACTTCTAAGATGACGTTCAAAACTAGGGCTGGAGAAAACTATTTGGGTTTTAAGATACAAGTACAATTTGAAGCGTCAATTGACTGATGGCTAAGGCGTCGGACTTATGATCGTGAGGTCACGGGTTCGAACCCCACCCGTTACACTATTTCAATGAACCCACCCCAGACACAAGTATATTAAGTTCAGTTGGAGGAGTTAACCCTTTGACGACCACGGGGACACCCGTGTCCCAAACAAAAAAACTAAAATAAGTCAATAACTAGTTCCTGAAAGTACTTTTTTATTTTTTTATCTTTGCAAAACAGCATTCATACTGTCAGTCTTTGTTTATAATCATATTAGAAATTGACAGATTGTTTCGCGCGGATTTCATATACAACGTGTAATTTAAAGGGTATATACATACCAAGTGCTTTCTTTGGATGATAACAAACGATATGGCAAGGGTTTTGTAATCCTAAGTCTACGTGTGTAGAACTTATTACAAATTCCAATACACTGATACCAGAGACCGAATTTTTCAAATTAAGAAGAACGAAAAGAATTATCGTGTTATTGGCAAGTGACGTGGAAAGTTATTGACCCTCGTAGTGCTGTGACACGTTTGTTATGATTGGTATTCAAGAAATATATGAAACCAATAATTTGGTATCAATTCTTTGAGTCAGTTATTTGTGCTGAAACTGTGCATAGAGACTTCATACCAGATGTTGTCTTCAGCCCTTTTGGATAGATATGGGGTTTCCGTAACACGTTGTATTTTGAAAAATTATTTTGAGGTGCAAAAGTTGTTATCAATATATTAGATTGTGAAATATTTACTGCCTGGTAAGTATTTTAAACATATATTGTAAAAATCGTAAATTATCAAGAAATATAAAACACGTAAACATAGCAGAATAAGCAAAAAATCAGCCCTTGACGTCCATATGTCCCAAAAAAAATCAGCTAACACATTAATATTTTATAAAATTTTTAAGATATGTGATTTCTACCCACATTGCTCTTTCTATAAAAAATATATAATTATACATAATCAGGCCTTATTAAATAAAATACAAATACTTTATTTTCCGTAACCATTTAACTAACTATTTAAGGAAATCTGTTCAGGTGGAGATTTATTGAAGACTGTCTTGGAGTGTATATGTGGTGTTGCTCTACAAACCATGGCACACTTCTCTATGAGATAAGTTGTGGTCGTTTTGTGATGTAGACATGGAGAATGTACTTAGTAACAAAAGTACAAGGTTTGAAAGCTGTTACTTTTGCATTATAATAATAAATTAATAGTTTAAAAATCACTAGAAAAACACGCTTTTATAAATGCACATAAAAACAAAAAAACAATTGTTCGCGCTTTTCCTTTTTTTTTTAGTCTCCGTTTTCTTTGTGTTGCTGTTTCTTTTTTTGTAGTTTTTGCCATATTATTCCCACGAGTAGTGAACGGTAGATTTGAAGAGGAAGATTAAAAGTGACATTTAAAAAAAATCTATGCATTACGCGGTAATTCAAAAAGGTTAAGAAAACCGATAACGGATTTTCTTTAGATTTGTTATAACCTTGAAACGTGATCGTGTTCAAAGTCTATTACGTGGCCTTTCTCACAAGTGCAAACACGACTATAATACGATATTCCATCATGGAATGCCAGTGCCTATCTTCCGGCTTCACCATCAGACCTTGAAACCTAATCGTGGTCAAAGTTCATTACAAGATTTCTCTAAGAAATTCAAAACAGCTATGATACGATTTTCCATCATGAAGTTCCAGTTCATATCTTCATCATCAGATCAGTTCGACAGTACCATATTATTGTATTGTCATCAGAACTACATACAGCTGCTAATTTTCATTACGCTACGACCCTTGGAAGATGGTTAAATTAGTTACCTTAGATTCCATTACATAGTTAGTTACATACAGGTCGACCTAATAAAAGCGTGTTAATAATAATTGTTTTGCTGTAGTTCTTAAACATGTATGTAAAAGTTGACTACATTATCGCATTAGGTGATAAGCCTGTAATGATAATTGTACGATGATAAATAAATAAAAATTAATAAATTTTCTGTCCTGCGTGTCCTGTCAACTGCTCACTGCATGACTTGATGGAAGCTACCAACGGTGCCAAGCTTGTTCCCCAGTTGTGGGCAGACTCCGTTTAGCTATTTGCCATAGTCACACTAAGAAGAAGATCAAAACTAATATAATTATAATTCTACCTTGTTTACTTTCGTAGCCACGGGCTAAATTAAAAGCAAGATACAAATAATATAAATACTGTTCTGCGGAAATATACGCTCGGTAATTTAATCTCACAGATGTACCTACTTTGACCCAAATTAATTATTGCGTAACTTACTTACTTACGTTTATTATTGTTACTTAACTGATTAGCTCGCCAGTGTTTACTTACTGACTTATATAACCAAAATGATACTTCCTCATTAGTAATATTTAAAAGGTATATGAAAGATAAACACGTCTAATTACGTGTATTTGTAATTAATACGAACTAGGGTGGTTTGCCGGGGTTGTGGGAATGTTTTAACGAGATACCGCGGCCCCAGCTGAGGTAACAGGGTGAGTTTCTAGTCAGTAGAAGTCTGACACTCCTTTCCACTCCATCACAGCGGGAGGAGGCCCACCCAGAAATTAAAATAAAGTGATCGTAATTCGGCCATAATTAAAATAACTGAATGCATTAAAAATAGCTTCTTTCTTCTCTTCTCTATACAACGTGTAATTTAAAAGGTACATACATACCAAGTGCATGGCTTCTTTGGATGATAACAAACTATATGGCAAGGGTTTTGTAATCCTAAGTCTACGTGTGTAGAACTTATTACAAATTCCAATACACTGATACCAGAGACCGAAGTTTTCAAATTAAGAAGAACGAAAAGAATTATCGTGTTATTGGCAAGTGACGTGGAAAGTTATTGACCCTCGTAGTGCTGTGACACGTTCGTTATGATTGGTATTCAAGAAATATATGAAACCGATAATTTGGTATCAATTCTTTGAGTCAGTTATTTTGTGCTGAAACTGTGCATAGTGACTCCATACCAGATGTTGTCTTCAGCCCTTTTGGATAGATATGGGGTTTCCGTTACACGTTGTATAAACTTTAACTACCCATATAAAATTGAAGCGTAAATAACCTAATGGCTAAGGGGCTGGACTTGTAATCGACAGGTAGTGGGTTCGAACCCCACCCATTAAACTAATTTTGTGTCTATCTACTTTAGCCTTTTCCCAACAGTCTAACCTGATGCAGCTGAGTAGTGTTTTACATGGAGCGTCTGCCTATCTGACCTCCACAACCCAGTAACTGGGTAACCATACCCCTTGGCAAGACCAGTGTCAGACTTGCTGGTTTCTGACTACTCGTAATGACTGTCAAAGATGTAGAAATGAAAGCCGGGCCTGATAGATTAACGTTCTTTCCGAAGCACAGGGGTATCTCGATATATCAAGATCCCACCATCAAGAACCCATCCATAATCAACCTCAGCAAGCGTTGCTTAACCTTTAAAATCGACCCATACGGTTGTTATTATTAAGCTAAAAGTGATTTAGCGAGAAATAAAATTTCTAACTATGTGTTTTAAGCAGGGCTCTGAACCGGTTTAAGAAGAGCGGTTAATTTCGATTAAATACCGGTAAATATATCGTTCCTTCATTAACCGGTTAAACAAGTGAATTGTTCTTATGTAACCCAAATGATAAAGGTTACCGGTTACATAAGCACAAACGGTTTTGACACCAAATTAACCGGTTAATTGCGTAATTCGTAAATATTTTTCGTCTAATTTTTTAACACTTTCAACAAGTTATACATTGGTTAATTGAAACACCCCAGAAAACATTACGAAAAAATGTATGATCTGAGGACGTCAAATACAACCAGAGAAATGGTGCGGGTAGATTCATGTTCCGACTTGCTTAGTTCTTTGCGCGACCGCAAACAATGCGTCGAGCAAACCTACACCAGTCGCTACACACTTTTTTTTTTCAATTTGGTTTTAACCGGTTAATTTTCACATAAACCGGTTTCCTACATAAACCGGTTTTGCAACCTCAACCTAAATCGATTTCGGTTTGGGGTCAATGACCGTAACCGGTTAAGAATTTCAACCGGTTTCCGAGCCCTGGTTTTAAGTACTCATTTAATTCTGTTAAAGAGTATACTTATCTATCTATCTTATAAAACCAATCTATACTAATATTATAAAGCGGAAAAGTTTGTTAGTTTGTTTGTTTGTTTGTTTGCTTGAACGCGCTAATCTTCGAAAGTACTGGGTGGATTTGGATGAAATTTGGTATGGAAGTAGCTTGAAGCTTGAGGAAGGTTATAGGCTACTTTTTACCCGACTGCAAAAAAGGAGAGTTATGTTTTTACCGTGATAGAATCCACGGGAGCGAAGCCCCGCGAGAGTACTAGTGAATTAATAAAACATGTCTTGCACTTTCCGTACCTAAAGCATGTGCACCTAACACAGAAATTCCGTAAAACATCAAGCTATTGCGGCCACGCATTTAATTTCAGACAGGACGAGTCCCGTAATTCCCCCGCTGTCACTTGCGCGACGTCCCGGATCCAGTTTAATCCGGTTATATCGGGTTAAATCTGCAATAATGCGGAATTTATTTCATTGCAGACTTTGTGACTTCGTTCTAATGGTTATACACATGTTTAAGACAGTAGGATTAAATGCGACTGTCTTTCGCTTTTTGATTGGGGATTTAAGTGATAGTTTTGGACGTGTTTATTTTGTCCTGTGTTTTTGTGCGACAGTAGGGACGTACGAGCTATTTTCTGGCTTTTAATGATGTTCTATTTTATGGAGAAATAAATTTGCTTCTTTAGATAAAAAGGGTCATAAAATATTTAGCGTAATGGACGTTGCACAGATGCGGAGTGATCTTTTTATAGGTAATGGGTCTCTTCTATGTGCTGTGTATCCATAGGTTTGAGTGAGGTAAAAATCCCACACTCCATGCGTGTTTTGAAGTTTTCCCCAACAAAAAAGGGTAATACAGGTAATTTTTGTAGGGCGTGGTCTTTGAGTGTCTTATAACAGACCAAAGGTTATTAGAGAACTGCAAACCAGCTTATTTCAAAAGTATCTCTTAACGTTGCTTGTCAAAAAAAATATACTTTTAAATAATTTATGAAATCTAATTAAATTTTACATTTTAGTTTATGCTGTTGACATTTGTAATTTAATTTATGTCATTTAAATATTTGGCATTAAAAAATACGTTTATTAATTTTCTTTGGCATTTGTAATTTGACATTGGAATTTTATTATTTTGTTTGAATGCATTACAATGTTCATTGTTATAGGCACACAATTTGCATGTCGAATTCAGTAGACGGAATATGAAGAACTAATGCGAAAAATACCATTTCTGGACACAAAATATCTTTGTTTTTTGACTGATTAATACACAGTAATGGCATTTTTAGTGTTTATTGGCAGCATATATGCAACCACTGCTAATTAAATCTATACTCCGTGTTCAAGGTTCAATTTTCCAAATTGTAAAGGACGGTTTACAGGATACACATATTAACAGAACCAGTTATAGCTCAATTCTCCACATAATGTCAATTGGTACATTAACCTCTTCATAAATGGTAACTATGATCGGTCTTGGCAGACAGAGTCGTGATTAGCCAGGCTTGCCAAGTAGATTTGATGGCTTATTACATTACCCACTTTATAGTAGACTCAAACACACGTCTGTGCCACAAATCGAACTACAAAAATATTATTACCAATAATAAAACATCAAAAGAAATGGAATATAAGAAAAGGGCTGTAAGAAACCAATATAACACAAATAAACGATTTATAAGATACGATAATAATTTATTGTTCCAAAAAACATGATAAAAAAATCCACTAGTTTTGGACATGCAAACTAAAATGTAACATGGTATTAATTATAAATGGAAATGATCACTTGTGTTTTGTGCTAGTTAAAAAAAAAAGACAGTACTTACAGGCTTAGTATGCAGCCTTCCATTACGAGAGAAACACTTATACAACGTGTAACAGAATAAACGCAATTCCTGAAAGTAGTTGGTTCAGAATCGGCTTCTGAATTAGTTTGCGTCATAAATAAAAACTTTTTTGCAAAAAATAAAACCGACTTCCATATCAAAACACTACAAAGCCAAAAATAATTTTAATTTCGGTAGTCGGTGTTATTGGAGTAGTAGTGATTTGCCGGTTCTGGCGCACCAATCCCGTGGCTCACCGGTTCTGGCGCACCACCGCTTCTGGCGCAATCGCGGTCCAGGGCGTTTCAAACCTAAAAAAAAAAAAAAAAAAAAAAAAAAAAAAAAAAAAAAAAAAAAAGGTTTTGGGGTCCGCTGATCACGTTTCTGCAATCCGTTTTCGCGTAGGATGCATGGTTCCGGAGATACAGAAATCAATTAGCAACAATCTGTTTCATTTCCGGTGACACCGTACCCTCGTTATCGACTTTCATTGTTCGCCTTTTCTTATCTATTGTCCGTGCGCCCGGCCACGCACCCTCATTACGATTGCATTGACGTATGTATGTATGCATGTATTACTCATTGTTACTGCTACTGTATCATTTTATTGTTCATAAACCATTGCTTACTTTGCTATTCGGGATCAATAAAACACATGCGTCATTCACAAATTTTATTTTTATCTACAAAATATGAGTGGAACATCTCATCCACTAAAATATCGTTGTACAGTGTGTTCCCTGTAAATATGTTTGTAAAACTATGCATTGAACATCCCTGAAACTTATATAGCAAATACATTAAGCAATATTCACCACAAACTGAAGTCCAATCATTCTGAATCCTATCAATACTCCAGCCCCATCTTTTACAATTCCTTTTCAAAAACTCGAGATGATATCGCGCAGGTGTTCGCCCATACGAATCAAAATATTGACCGATGCCATTCGTATCGATATGTACAGCTACCCAGTGTGAACCTGGCTTATCATCCGCATCCAAATTGCATATTATATACGTTGGTGCATGGGTATACATAGGGAGTCTATTAGCAGCATAAACATTATTTTCTAGACTGGGATGAATGTTTTTCAGATGTTTTTGTACTTCTAGTGTATCCATGATATAGCATATTATTACACTACCAGTCTATTCAATGGTTGTCATAGGAATGTTCAATTATAGTGATTTGTAAATATTAAATCGCATTATTTTGTAGCACTCACAAAACAGGTTGATGCCAGCAATGTGAGATAAGTTTGTTGACTCATAGAGTTACTATCAGTTTCCGGAGGAACGTGAGATAATTTTGGTGATTCATAGAGTTACAATCAGTTTCGTTGTATTTAGGAATTTGTTTTAGATAAGAATGGTGCTATATAAGATCCTACCATTGCAGTCATGCAGTCAGTCTATGGTCGTTTGACCGCAGTGGATTGTATACGTCTACCAATACTACGTTTGTGTTACTTCAACGCATCAATGGCCATGGAGGTAAGTGTTTATTCTATTGACAAACTTACTTGTATTCTTGTTGTTGTTTCCTAACGTGTGTGATTAAGTGTAAACAAATTGATATTAACATGATAACTGTCTTGTTGCAGAAATCATTCAACTTCGATGAAAATACCTATAAACAGTATTACTACTCACCGCTCTCCCCTCAACATGAAGAAGAGAACGATGACATCGTTATTAATAACACATGCGATGGTGGAAAAAGGAAATCACAACCGATTGATCATTTTTTTGAAGTCGCACCAAAAATAAAAAAGAAGAAACTGTTATCGTCAACCGTGGCACGAGCCGCTAGAGATGGTGTATCATACATTTCCAGTAATTCTGACGACGGAGACCAAGCGACGCATCTCATAAAAATTGAAATGTACGATATGAAGAAGCTATGTAAGATTCCAACTACTGATCATTGGAAACACGCTACCACGAGGATTAAATATTATGTAAAGAATAATAAGGATAGCATCTACGACAGCACAAACGGGCTCGTATACAACATTACAAAGACAATAGCAGAAAGTGAAAAAGTTAAAAAATACTTTTTTAACAATGACACCCATTAGTTGATTAGTGAATGTGATTCTGTTTACTTAAATTACTTCTGTGTACTCATTAGATTCTACCTGACTTTTTAATCCTTTGCTAGACTCTATATAATGAACATTATTTGAAATCTTGAACATTATTTGAAATCGGGTATCAGTTGGTCTACTAACACTTAACTGTTACTTACTGTGCTACCTAATTTCTTCTTTGCTATAAAGATGGAAAACTTCAGTGAAGTGTGTACCAGTGCTTTCTTTTCCGCACCCATGGAAGAGAATATGGAACTATTCATCAACGAATTCGATCAGGAGCTGCCTAAAGTTTGTGATGAAATGGAGAAGTGTGAACTGTTTGATTCATCGTATGATGATGAGTTGTATAATCACTGTGAGATGGTTGAAACAGCGTTGATGTAAGTATTAGAAGTACAAACTCAATAAGAAAGATTATTGTTGTATTGCTTTATTTTAAGATTTGTCTTATAATTTTCTTGCTGTTTTGTTACAGTCAACCACAAGTTGGAAGAGGTATCAAACGAGGTATCACTACTGACGAAAATAAGGTTCCCAAGAAAGTAAAATTTGATGAAGGAGCTTCTACATCATCGACTGAAACAAATAACGTGGACAACAATAAGGTGGAATGTGACACATGTCATGTTTTTATTAATAAAAGGTATCTAAATAACCATTTAAAAAGCAATGTTCACAAAAATAATCTTTTAAAATCACATAATTCACTAGCAAATGTTACAGTTGTTGAAACCGCTTTTAACAACCGAATTTTAACATATAGAATTAATAGTAAAACAATTCAATCGGGGCAATATTTTGAAACACCGGAATCGTTTTTAAATTCATTAAAAATTGATATCTTATTTTTAATCAATGAATGTATTCAACAACATACAATTTTTAAAATAAACTTCATATTGCATGCTGATTTCATACAACAAACTAAAGATATTAAAAATACATTTGATTTTCAAACGTTTAATTATATAATTTGTCAGGGTGATGACTTAAATATTTTTTTTTCATCATTAATAGACACTGTTGTTGGTAAAATTTGTCAATTTGAAAAAAAAGATAGTGGTTGGAGTCTTAGTCAAATTAAATACATAGATATGAATGTTAACAAATTCAACCCCTTACGTGGTAGTTCATATATCGATCTTCCTCAGGATATTAAATTAAAAAAAGCTGTAATCAATGTTAAAAATAATGATAATATGTGTTTCAAATGGGCATTACTCTCCGGTTTATATCCTGTATGTAAAAGTGTAGATCGCGTAACATCATACGCAATTCATGAAAATAAACTAAAATTTACTGGTATTTCTTTTCCGGTTAAAATTGTAGATATATCAAAAGTAGAGAAATTAAACAATATTAGTATAAATGTTTTTGGTTTAGAGTATAATAAAGAAAAAAAGTGTAATTCAGTTGTAGGTCCTTTATATTTAACAAAATGTCGTACACCTAATCATATCAACCTACTATATTTATCGAATGGTACTAACAATCATTACTGTTATATTAAAAAGTTATCGCGGTTAGTTAGCTCACAAATCTCGAGTAATCATCACGCAGTTTATATATGCGATTCATGTTTACTTCATTTCCCATCAGAGGAAAGACTTAATAACCATCAACAATATGATTGCGCTCACATTTGTACGGAATTACCAAACGGTAAGGATTCCAAAAAGGATTGGTTCGGTAAAGCAACATCAAATAATAAAATAAAATTTGATAAATTCGTGAAAAAGTTGGAAATGCCCTTTGTGGTTTATGCAGACTTTGAAGCATTTTTGAACCCGATAGAATCATGTAGTAACGATCCATCCAAGCCTAGTACAATTAATATTCAAAAACATGAAGTGTATAGTTTCGGATATTACATTAAATGTTCATATGATGACAGATTATCAAAATATGAGACGTATAGTGGGCCAAACTGTGCACAAGTGTTTATGAATCGCCTTTGTGAAGATGTGAAAACAATAGTTAAAAAAAATTGTTTCCAAAAATGTCCCGTTCCATTATCAGATGAAGATAAAATTAAAATTTCAAATTCAAACATTTGTCATATTTGTGAAACTCAGTTAAATGAAGATCCTTTTTACGATTTTGATTGGTATACTGGCAGTTTTAGGGGTGTTGCACATCAAGTGTGTAGTTCTAAGTACAGAACCCCTCGTTATGTTCCAATATTTTTACATAACCTCGGGCACTACGATGCTCATTTTATTGTCCATGCATTAAACCTCGATGATGGCAAAGTTGAAGTTATTCCACAAAATAAAGAACGATACATATCATTTTCAAAACAGTTAACAATAAATAATCAACCTGTAAGTTTAAGATTCGTAGATTCATTGAAATTTTTATCATGTAGTTTAGATCAGCTAGCTAAAAATCTTAATGACGATCAGTTTAAAGAACTAAAAAGAAACTATCCTAATAATGAAGATTTTTTACGTTTAAGACGGAAAGGTATTTATCCTTATGAATTTATGCGTAATAGTGATTGCTTGAAACATCCGTCACTTCCTGATCAACACCAGTTTTATAGTTCACTCACAGATTCAAATATTTCAAATGATGATTATAATCATGCAAAAGATATTTGGCAACATTTTAAGTGTAGTAGTATGTCTGATTATTCCGATTTGTATTTAAAAACTGATGTTTTACTTTTGACCGATGTATTCGAAAACTTCAGAAAGCTATGTATTAAAACTTATGGATTAGATCCTGCCCATTACTATACTGCTCCAGGTTTAAGTTGGGATGCAATGTTAAAATTTACGAAAATAGAATTAGAATTGTTAACGGACTATGACAAAATTGCTTTTTTTAAAGCTGGTATTAGAGGGGGTGTATCTCAGTGTAGCAATCGTTTTGCTAGAGCAAATAATAAATTCATGGAGGATTATGATGGTGAAAAACCTAATTCATATCTAACATATTTTGATGCGAACAATTTATATGGTTGGGCAATGTCCCAATCCCTTCCTGTTGGTGGTTTCGAATGGATAAATTGTAATACAGATTATAATGTGTTGGATACGTCTGATTTTGGCTATGTTTTAGAAGTTGATTTGGAATATCCTGATGAACTTCATAATTTGCATTCTGACTTTCCATTATGTCCTGAAAACATATGTGTGGGTAATACTAAAGAAAGTAAATTAGTTCCTAATTTAAATAATAAAAATAAATACATCATTCACTACAGGAATTTAAAACAATGCATTGAAATGGGAATTAAATTAATGAAAGTACATAGAATTTTAAAATTTAAACAGAGTTCTTGGCTAAAGAAATACATAGACTTAAATACTAGTTTGAGAACGTTAGCTAAATCAAACTTTGAAAAAGACTTTTTTAAATTAATGAACAATTCTGTCTTCGGTAAGACAATGGAAAATATTGAAAAAAGAGTAAACGTTAAACTACTAACTCACTGGGATAATCGTGGTAAAGTTTTAGGTGCTCAGGAATTGATTGCAAAACCAGAATTCCATAGTTTATCAATATTTTCAGAACATTTAGTCGCAATAAAATTACGAAAAACAAAATTAATTTATGATAAGCCAATTTATTTAGGATTTTGTATTTTAGATATATCTAAGACCCTTATGTACGAATTTCATTATAACTACATGGTTAAAAAGTTTAATAACAAAATTAAGTTATTGTACACCGATACCGATAGTTTGATATATCAAATTTTTACAGATAATTTGTATGAGGATATAAAACCTGACCTACTTCACTATTTTGATACATCAGACTATCCAGAAAATAATATTTACGATTATCCAAAAATAAATAAAAAGAAGTTAGGTTTTTTTAAAGACGAGAATAATGGTAAAGTGTTGAAGGAATTTGTAGGGTTGCGATCAAAAATGTATGCACTGGAAGTAGAAGATAAATTTATAGCAAAGGCAAAAGGGGTTAACAAAAGTGTTACCAAAAAAATGAATATGGAAAATTACAAATCGTGTTTGTTTAATAAAAATGTACAATATTGTAGTATGCTTCGGTTTAAGTCAATTAAACACACTATTTTTACACAAAAAATAAATAAAGCATCTTTATCATATAATGATAGCAAACGATGTATTATGGACAACAACATTGATACATTGGCTTGGGGACATTATAAATTACGTTAAGTGTTGACACTTTTTACTTTTACTTCTGTACCTATACAAAATTTATATTGATTGTAAAATTATGATATTACTATAATGTTATACAATAGTTTATTACATATTTAAAATTTATTGTTTGATTGTAAATAATGTAAGATAATTGTGGTTTTTATTTGTAGGTTTAAATTTGAGATTGTAAAATTCTGATGTACTAATTGTGTTAGTTTTAATTATTCGATTGTAAATAATGATATCTAAGTAATAATAAAACGGTGAACATACATTAGAGAAGATTGTAAAGTTCTGATAAGTAATAATTGTGTTAGAAATAGTATACAGATCAGTCTGTTTTTCATCAGTTACATGTTTTTTGTAATTTTAGCAATATATATATTTAATTTTTACAACATAATTTTCATTTTTTATTTCATCCCTTTGAACTCTAGACGTGTGAGATGTTTCACTTTATCCATCCATTTACTGCTATTGTCGCAGGACCAAGTGGATGTGGGAAGTCAAATTTTGTAACAAATTTCATAAAATCAGTTAAAGAAATATGTAATTGTGATTTTAATCAGATCACATGGTGCTTTGATGAAATGCAACCTTTATATAATTTACCAAATGTTAACTATCATCAAGGAATTCCAAATCTTAATATGTTTGATGGTGAAAACCCACATCTTGTTATTATTGATGATCTAATGAGAGAGTCTGATGGAAGAATTGTGGATATATTTACAAAAGGTAGTCATCACAGGAATCTGAGTGTATTTTATTTAACACAAAATTTATTTCATCAGGGTAAAGGTCAAAGAGACATTTCTTTAAACTCAAGTTATATAATATATTTTAAAAACCCTCGAGATAAAACTCAAATAAGATATTTAGCACGACAAGTGTCACCAGACAACCCAAAATTCATTGAAGATGCCTATAGGGATGCAACTTTAGAAGCGCATGGATATTTAATGGTTGATTTAAAACAGAATACCAATGATTTTTGTCGTATCAAGACAAATGTCTTTCCATTTAATGGACACTGTACAGTCTACGTCCCCACAAAAGAGTTTAAATACACCAAGAATCAAACAATTCAAATCATTTCTAAATGATGCATCGTCGACTCACAACGCATAAACATTTGCTAAGCGCTTTGCATACGCTTAAACCAAAATATCAAAGAGCGTTACTTAAAACATGTGATGAAGAAGAAATAAACTGTATTTGTGAATGTATTCATAACGTTTTACAAGGAAAGGTACCTCTTAAAGATCAAGATAAACAAAAATTGAATAAACACAAAAATATACTCCGTAAACTGGTGCATAAGTGTAAACATAAACTAAGAAAAAATATAATCATACAAAAAGGAGGGGCTTTCTTACCAATAATATTAGGTGCAATATTGAGTGGATTAGTAAGTGGACTAGCCAGTTAACATGGAAAATGCAAAGAAAATGATACTTATTGAACCTGGATTGATTGAAAAATTAAAACAAGAAAATAAGGTTAATAGTAATTTGTCTCGATTAGATATTGAAATGCAAAATATTATGAATAGTAAGACGGAAGACCGCAAGAAGTGGATGTTATATTTACAAACACTACAAAGATACCTTCACTTTACCGAAGAGGATCGTCAACCACTCAGATTACCAATTTATTCTGATACATCTAATGAAGATTCAAATAAAAATAAAGATAGAGATCTAAAAAGTTCAGTTGATGCTGAATCTTTGTTGGATGAGACAGGATCCATTAAAAGTAAAGAAAATGACACAAATCCACTTTACACACCAACTCAAATACTCAGTTTAATACCAAAAACTTATAATAAAAAAGGTGAGTCATTATTAAACTTAATTGGAACAAGTAAAAGTAAAATACATTGGGATAATGAAGGCACAGTCATAATTGATAATGAAAAAATTCATGGAAGTAATATTGTTGATTTAATAAATGATTCACTAAGACCCTTAAAAAGAAGTGATCCGATAGGGTGGGATAGATTTGCTAAAGCATTAAAAGATATTAAAGTACCACTTACTTATATTGGAAATCCAAAGAGATGTGAGTTTATTAACCAACTTCAAGCAAAAGATCTGAACAAAACCTCTGAGATTGAAGTTCAAGAGTTTTCTACACCGAGCAGTGGAGATAAAAGATCTATAACTAAAATACGCAAAAAGCTCGATTGGGAAAAATGGACCCCGTACTAGAAGAAATTAACAGGATTTATTATGATCCATCTAACCCCGCTGGTTTTGGTAGTATTGATAAATTATCAAAAGCCATGAAGGGTAAAATGGATAAAAAGCAAGTAAAGGAATGGTTACAATCACAAGAAACATATACATTACATAAACCCAGTCGGAAAAAATTTCCACGTAATAGGTACATTCTATCAAATATTAATGAACTGTGGCAAGCTGATTTAAGTGATATGCGAACTTATTCTCAATATAATGATGGTTTCAACTATATACTTTGTGTTATTGATGTATTTAGTAAATATGCTTTTGCAAGACCAATGAAAAAGAAAAACTCAGAAACTACTAAAGAATGTTTTGAAAGTATATTTACTGAAAGTAATTCCACACCTACTCACATACAATCTGATAAAGGTACAGAATTTGTTTCAAAAGATGTACAAAAATACTTTAAATCCAAAAAGATAAATTACTATACCACTAACAATCCTGATATTAAGGCTAGTATTGTTGAACGATTTCAAAGAACTCTAAAAATGAAAATGTGGCGTTATTTCACTCATAACAATACTTATAGATACATAGATGTTTTACAGGATTTAATATACTCTTATAATCACAGCATTCACTCTAGTATTAAGATGTTCCCATGTGATGTAAGTTCCGCCAATATTATGACAGTTTGGACTAATCTTTATAATAGAGGATCAAACAAACTTTCTTTAGAAAATCCAAAACCAAATTTCAATGTGGGTGATTATGTTCGAATAATTAAATATAAACATGTTTTCCAAAAAGGCTATGAATCAAATTGGAGTGATGAAATATTTATTATATCTTCAATAATTGATAGATCTCCATGGGTTGTTTATACAATAACAGATTTACAAGATGAAGCAATAGTTGGTACTTTTTATGAAAGAGAATTACAGAAGGTCACTTACAACCCCACCTCACAATATAAAATAGATAAAATAATTGGTACTCGTTATTCGGGTAACAGAAAAGAAGTATTAGTGAAGTGGAAAGGTTATCCAGATAAATTTAACAGTTGGATTTTAGCTTCTAGTTTAAAAGAAATATGAATAAAGAAAGTTTTTATTTAACTTTGCTCAGCAATAGTTCAATGGAATATTTTCCTGATAACAAGACCACAAATTTTTCAACAAAATTACCAAAAGCTATGAAATTAGAAGGTGAATGGTCGGTTGGAGTTGTCGAGTTTCAATATCCATGCACCATGTTTACTGTTCAAGATCATGAAAATGTTGTGTACATTACAAAAACCATGTTAATGCCTAATGAAGATAAACCATCAACAGTGTACTACAAAAAACATATTCCGGCTACCAACTATGATAACGTTGAACATATTTTAAGAGCGTTAAATGGTATCAGAGAGAACTTGAAATTTCGTTATGATGAAATAACAAAATTTGTGTCTATTTCTGTTTTGGATAAAAATATAACATCCGTAACATTATCACCCAAATTAAGTTTACAACTAGGTTATGAACCAAATACAAATCTTCTAGACAGAAATTTTGGGAAGTGTCCTGCTAATTTACACTTAGGGTTACCATCTCAACTATTTCTATATTGTGACATTATCGATCCTCAGATTGTGGGTGATGTTATGACTCCGCTATTAAGAGTCATTTCATTAGATCCTTCAAAATACATTTATGGTGCGAATAAAATGCACGTTTTCTCTCCACCTCACTACTTACCTGTTATGCGAAGAGAGTTCGATACGCTGGAAATAGATATAAGATCGAGCACAGGACAAAAAATACCATTCCAGTTTGGAACCGTGTGTATTAAACTACATTTCCACAAATTATAATAATGTATTCTCCTCATGATCATCATAAATGTCCATATGAAAATTATTATTCACATCAAGCTGGATCAGGAGTTGGTGTAATTTATAAGGGTTCACCATACCAACGCGGTCATGGTATTGGGAGCTTCTTGGGAGGGTTATTTAGATCAGTTTTACCTTTACTTTCAAGTGGTGTTCGAGTGGTTGGTAAGGAGGCATTAAACGCTGGAGTAGGACTTTTATCGGATATGGTTCAAGCGCGTCCTATGGAAGCCTCAATAAAAGATCGTCTTAAACAAGTTAGTACGAACTTAAAACGAAAGGCTGATAACAAAATTGATCGATTTAACATGACAGGATCTGGATATATAACTAAAAGAAAACGATTGGCATCGTTCATTCCACCACTAACTGCTAAAGTGAAAGCTACGAAAAAACTTGGTCTAAAACCAAAAAACATCGAAGATATATTTTCAAATTAAATATGTCTTTCCTTCATAATCATTCTTGTGAGTGCGTTAAGTCAGAATTAGATTTATTTGCATTACCGTCTACACAAACAAGCATTGAAAATGGATTGTGGATTCACTATAAACCAATTTCATCTCTTGCTGATGATGGACCTATCGAGTTTCAAGTTCCTGGAACAGGCGATGACTACATAGATTTGTCTCATACATTACTCCAGATAAAGGCAAAAGTATTAAATCAAGATTCATCAAACTTGATATCAGCTACAGCAGTAGCACCTGTAAATAATTGGCTGCATTCACTTTTTAGTCAACTTGATGTTTATTTAAACCAAAAACTTGTATCACCACCTAATAATACCTATGCCTATCGAGCATACATGGAAACTCTTTTAAACTATGCTCCTGCTGCTAAACAATCTCATCTTACTTGTAGCCTTTGGTATGAGGATACAGCAGGAAAAATGGATTCCACAGATGGTAAAAACATAGGATTTGTTAAAAGACAGGAATTAGTTAATGAAAGTAGGGAAATAGAAATGATTGGTCATCTTCATGGTGACATTTTCAATCAAGATAAATTTTTAATGAATGGCGTTGAAATGAGTGTAAAATTAGTTCGATCAAGAGAGAGTTTTAATTTAATTGCTGGGTCAAATGATGTAAAGTTTAAAGTTTGCATTACAGACGCAACTCTTATTGTTCGAAGAGCACGAATTAATCCAAGTGTATTACTCGCACATCAGAAAGTTTTAGCTTCTACCACTGCTAAATATCCTATTACTCGTGCTGAAGTTAAAGTTTTAACAATTCCATCAGGTGTTCAAGGAAAAACTCTTGATAATATATTCTTAGGACAGGTACCCAAAAGATGTATTATTGGATTTGTAAACAATTCTGCATTTAATGGTTCGCTTACTAAAAATCCATTTAACTTTGAAAACTATGGTATTAACTCTTTCAGCTTATATATTGATGGTCAACAAATACCTTCAAAAGCTTTGCAACCATCTTTTAATAATAATATATTTACATCAGCATATCATACTCTATTCTCGGGGACTGGTATTCACTTTCTAAATGAAGGAAATGCAATCTCTCGTGAACAGTATGCTAAAGGTTACTGTCTTTTAGCATTTGATTTAACTCCTGATTTATCAGCTAACTCATCAGCTCATTGGAATCTCATAAAGCATGGTAGTGTAAGATTAGAAGTACGATTTGAATCCTCACTAATACAAACAATTAACTGTATTGTTTATGCTGAGTTTGATAATATTATTGAAATAGATAAAAATAGAAATGTTACTGTAGACTATAGTAGTTAAGGTTATGTGTATGTAACTAAAGGAAACATTATAAAATTAAATAAAACAAATTATATGCAATATACTATTTTTTTATTTCTTTATAAACACCCTATTCAATCTTATACAGAACACTGATTGAGTTTAAACTTTACATAAGCACACTGACTAAACCACTGAACATGCTGCTGCCAAGGATCATCATCATCTTCCCAATCTTTTAAACCGCCACCACAATGGAAACACTTGGTCCTGTCTTCATGACCAGTATAAAAGAAACCGGCTTCTGCAAGATCTTTAGGCTTCTGTTTCATAACGAGTGGCCAGTCTCCGAAACTGAACAACCGTCTAGATTTTGAACTGAAAAATGGATATTCAGCTCTTGGGTACTGCATATTCTTCACTTTTTCTTCTCCAATCAGTTTTGTAGTTTTGCTTTTCAATGAAGTGATCTGTTCACGTATGCCACACTCATCTCTTCCTTCTAATCTTGTTTTTCTCTCAGCACCACAAGACGACACCTCCTTGGATCTAATGAATACACAGAAGTAATTTAAGTAAACAGAATCACATTCACTAATCGACTAATGTCATTGTTGAAAAAGTATTTTTTAACTTTTTCACTTTCTGCTATTGTCTTTGTAATATTGTATACGAGGCCGTATGTGCTGTCATAGATGCTATCCTTATTATTCTTTACATAATATTTATTCCTCGTGGTAGTGTGTTTCCAATGATCAGTAGTTGGAATCTTACATAGCTTCTTCATATCGTACATTTCAATTTTTATGAGATGCATCGCTTGGTCTCCATAGTCAGAATTAGTAGAAATGTATGATACACCATCTCTAGCGGCTTGTGCCAAGGTTGACGATAACAGTTTCTTCTTTTTTATTTTTTGGTGCCACTTCAAAAAAAATGATCAATTGGTTGTGATTTCCTTTTTCCACCATCGCATGTGTTATTAATGACGAGTCAGGTAGAATCTAATGAGTACACAGAAGTAATTTAAGTAAACAGAATCACATTCACTAATCAACTAATGGGTGTCATTGTTAAAAAAGTATTTTTTAACTTTTTCACTTTCTGCTATTGTCTTTGTAATGTTGTATACGAGCCCGTTTGTGCTGTCGTAGATGCTATCCTTATTATTCTTTACATAATATTTAATCCTCGTGGTAGCGTGTTTCCAATGATCAGTAGTTGGAATCTTACATAGCTTCTTCATATCGTACATTTCAATTTTTATGAGATGCGTCGCTTGGTCTCCGTCGTCAGAATTACTGGAAATGTATGATACACCATCTCTAGCGGCTCGTGCCACGGTTGACGATAACAGTTTCTTCTTTTTTATTTTTGGTGCGACTTCAAAAAAATGATCAATCGGTTGTGATTTCCTTTTTCCACCATCGCATGTGTTATTAATAACGATGTCATCGTTCTCTTCTTCATGTTGAGGGGAGAGCGGTGAGTAGTAATACTGTTTATAGGTATTTTCATCGAAGTTGAATGATTTCTGCAACAAGACAGTTATCATGTTAATATCAATTTGTTTACACTTAATCACACACGTTAGGAAACAACAACAAGAATACAAGTAAGTTTGTCAATAGAATAAACACTTACCTCCATGGCCATTGATGCGTTGAAGTAACACAAACGTAGTATTGGTAGACGTATACAATCCACTGCGGTCAAACGACCATAGACTGACTGCATGACTGCAATGGTAGGATCTTATATAGCACCATTCTTATCTAAAACAAATTCCTAAATACAACGAAACTGATTGTAACTCTATGAATCACCAAAATTATCTCACGTTCCTCCGGAAACTGATAGTAACTCTATGAGTCAACAAACTTATCTCACATTGCTGGCATCAACCTGTTTTGTGAGTGCTACAAAATAATGCGATTTGTTCGAAATGAAATGCGTGTATTTTGAAGTTAATTAACTTTTATTATATTAAATAAAAGAGCACAACGTGCGCCATGACCCAGACAAATTTTCTCAGTCCAAAACAATGTTGCCAACTTAATAACTAGAGATTTACCAAAGATAATAAAAGGACGAATAATCAACTAAAATTACTAAATTAAACTATATAAACAAAAATGATTAGCTAAATAAGTATTCTATATGTTCATGTGGACTTGAACATAGTTGGGCCAGGCCAAGAATCATAACTGCAATGAACACAATAGTTAAGATTAATTTGAATTTAACAATGATAGAAAATAACATTGTTAATTAATAGGTAGCGGACATAACTTTGAGACACTCCTTCTATAAATCTTATCATTAAACTTTACATCAGCCACTCTAACACATTTATCATTTCCTGGATATACTTTTATTATCCTAGCAATAGGCCACACTAATGGTGACGTATTCAAATGCTTTACCAAAACAATATCACCTTCCTTCATATTTGGTGATTCATGTTTCCACTTGGGACGACTTTGCAGCTGAGTCAAGTAATCATTTGACCAGGTTTTCCAGAAGTCTTGCTTAAGCTTGGTTACCACCTTCCAAAATCGTAGACGATTTATAGGGACTTCTGTCAAATCAACCTCAGGATAGCTGCACAAAGCCGTGCCAATCACAAAATGACCAGGAGATAAATACTTGCCTTCATTTGGGTTTAGTGATAGCAGAGGTCGAGAATTCAAAACACCTTCTATTTGCACCACAACTGTGTTAAATTCCTCATAGGTCAAACTTAAGGTGCCTACTACTCTTTTAAGGTGGTGTTTTACACTCTTTACTCCCGCTTCCCACAATCCACCAAACTCCGGTGAGTAACTAGGAATAAATACAAAGGTAATATAACTATTTTTACAAAAATTATGCACTGAGTCTCTATGAGACTTTGAGTTTTGTAACTCATATAAATCTTTAAGTTGATTTTGTGCACCCTTAAATGTCTTTGCGTTATCGCAAAAAACTTTTGTAGGCATGCCTCTTCTGGAGATAAAACGGTTGAAACATGCCAAAAAATTCTCAGTAGTGAGATCTGATACCACTTCCACATGGATGGCCTTAGTAGCAAAGCAGACAAAGAGGGCAATATACCCCTTCGTTACGAGTGGTTTACGGATTCTACCAACCTTGATATTAAAAGGGCCACAAAAGTCAATACCCACATGCTGAAAGGGTCTAGTAGCAGTAATTCTTTCAGCTGGTAGTGAACCCATAAGCTGCCTTGCAGTCTCAGCCTTCAAACGCGCACATATTAAACATTTATGCAATACCTTTTTGACCTCTCTAATGCCACTAATGATCCAATACTTCTGCGAGAGGGAACTAAGGACAAGTCTGGGACCAGCATGCAATAATCTGAGATGTTCTCTCTTAATTAATAAAGAAGTTATATGGCAATTTTTTGGAAGAATTAAGGGGTGCATTTTATCATGTGGTATATCTGCATTAAGCAACCTGCCACCCACGCGAAGTAATCCATGTGCGTCTATGAAAGGGTGTAAACTTGCAAGAGTAGTTTTCTTTTCCAGTTTAAAATCTTCAGCAAAGTGCTGTTTCTGTACACAACGAATTATAATTAAAAGAGCATCTTGCAATTCTTTAGGTGACAGATTTGAGTCAATAGCCTCTTTTTTATTTTTTAAAGTATTATTATAAAATCTATATATGTATGACACAATATCTACAATTTTATTTAAATCAGAGAATTTTTCAAAAATCTCCAATATGTAGGACTGCTCTACTTTTTGCAAGAAGCAAGAAATTTCCTCTTCATCAATTTCTGTACTACTTATATTATTTAATATTTGTTCTTCGTGACAGAAATCGGCCTTAGACAAATATTGTGGACCATGCCACCATAGAGCGTGATTTTGCAATTTTTGCGGATCTATTCCCCTTGAGAGTATGTCAGCTGGATTATCAGAAGACCTAACATGGAACCAAGAAGATTTTTGTGTAAGTTCAGCAATTTGTCGTACTCTGTTTTGAACATAAACATTATATTTTAATTTTTCGGCCTGTATCCAAGCTAGTACAATTTGGGAATCACTATAGAGATAAACTGAGAGATTAAATCTAGATGCAAGTACTCTACCGACTCTACTTGCCAACTGTGCTAGCAATAATGCACTATTTAGTTCCAACTGAGGCATTGTTAATTTTTTAGCTACAGGAGCAACGCGCGATTTTGAGCACAGTAAATTAGTCTCTACTTTTCCATTTTCATATAAAACTCTTAAATAAATACAGCAGCCAAAGGCTTTCTGTGAAGCATCAGCATAACCAACTAACTGAACCAATACTAAATTATGACTTTTTATAGATCTGAGGACTGTAATTTTGCCCATAAGTTTTAAATTTGCAAGAAAATTTCTCCATGGTAATAATTGTTTAGTAGGTAAAGTAGAGTCCCACTCTATTTTTAAAAGCCATAACTCCTGCATTATTAACTTGGCCACTACTATAATAGGCCCAATAAGACCCAAAGGGTCAAAAATTTTACCAATATAACTAAGTACCTTTCTCTTAGTATTTAAAGTTTCTTCCTCACACTGTGGGGATTGAAAAGTAAAATTATCTAAAACGACATCATATTTTAGACCAAGTGTTTTAACAACCTTATCTGTATTAAGATTAACTTCATCAAAGTATTGACGTTGAACTGGAATGTCTTTGAGAACAGAAGAATGGTTTGAACACCATTTATGCAAATTGAAATTGCCTAATCTAAGCAACTCTATCAACTGAGTTTTTAGCAGGTGTAGCTCTTCTACATTATCACAACCAGAAATGACATCGTCCACATAAGTGCTAGAAATGATAACATTAGCCGCTAGAGGGTATTGCTCCTTATATCTATTGGCAAGCTCTAATAAGCACCGAGTGGCCAAAAAGGTAGACGACTTTAGCCCATATGTGATGGTCTGCAATTGCAAGCACCTGATTGGTTCGCTGGGGTGATCTCTCCAGAGAATGTTCTGCAGGGTGGTATAGTTTTTATTAATAAAAACACACCTGAACATCTTCTCTATGTCACAAATTAAGGTGAACAAATATGTTCGGAATAGAAGTAGTATATCGAAAAGCTCACCCTGTACCACAGGCCCATTCAGCATTACATCATTTAATGAAGTATTGTTCTTACTCTTCATACTTCCGTCAAAAACCACTCGCAACTTAGTGGTCTTGCTCTCCTCATTAAAGACAGCATGGTGAGCTAAAAAATAAACAGAGCCACAGTCAATATCATATAAACTTATATCAATTTCAATTGCATGTCCCATCGCAACATACTGATCTATAAATTCTTTGTATTTCTCCAATAGCATAGGATGTTGTTTAAATTTGCGTTCTAGATACCAAAATCTTTGAAGGGCAATAGAAAAAGAATTTCCAAGCTCTAATTGTTCCTTGGAACAGATAAGTGGCATATCAACATGAAATGTATTATTTTCAAGGCATACAGACTGTTGAAAGATAGTTTCTGATCTTTGACACTCATCTGCACACTTATCGACAGGTTCAGGTAACTTCTCAGTAAGCCAAAATTTTTCCATCACCTGTTCTAATTTTAAATTATCACTTATAACAAAATTTGATACCAGGTTATTACATACCATTTGTTTGTTGCATTCTCCTATTGTGCCAGCAATAACATATCCAAATACAGTGTTTTGGAGTACAGGACCATTTGGAATCTTCATACAACCATTTAACAAGGAGTTAAAGTATATTTCAGCACCCAATAAGATTGAGATTTCTGAAGGGATATTGAAGTCACTGTCTGATAATTGAATATTTTTAGGAATCTTTAATTTAGAAATATCAACAAATTGTTGAGGCAAAGGTGTAGTAATAGAATCAACAACATAACAAGTTACATTGAATTTAACATCGTCAAATTGACATGAATTTATGTTAAAATTAACAGTTTGATTAATTTTTGAAGAATTATTGCCGATCCCAATAATATTGGTAACCTGCTGAGTAGGAATCATATTTAACTTTTCAACAACTGATTTAGTTACAAAGGAACCTTGACTGCCACTGTCAAGCAATGCTCTAACTTTAAAATCATGACCATATTTGTCAATAATTTTTACCATTACAGTAGGCAGCATAACATTACAGGTTGTAACTTGAGAATTTGAACAAAGTGAGACTGGAGTCTCTGGCTGGTCATCACAATGTAAAAGTGTATTGTGTGATTTTTTACAAATTCTACATTTAAATTTATACTTACAAACATTGTCAGCATGACTTTTCAAACAGAGGGAACATAGTTTTTTATCTTTAACAAAAGTCAGTCGAGCATCTATAGGGATCATTTTAAATTGTGGGCAATTAAAAATTGCATGTTCTTTTTTACTGCAAAAGGAACACACTAAACCAGTGGGGACAGCTAAATTAGATACACGTGTCACAGACTTACCTTTATTTTCATTATTAACTTTATGAGGGTTACTTTCCTCCAATGCTGTTGCACGTTTTTCAAGAAAAGATAAAAAGTCTGTCATTGTTGGTAATGTTTCTGGATTGCGGTCAAGTTGAAAAGCGCGATATGTGTATGGATCAATCTTTCTACAAAGCACACAAATCAAAAGTCGATCCCACTCATTGACTGGTTCGTTTAAATTTTTCAATGCATGCAACTGTTGCTGAATATTGGAAACAAATGTCCTTATAGATGCAGCTGTGCCCTTAGGCATTGATGGGATATCCAGAAGTAGGTAGATATGATTACAAATTAATCTTGACTTATTGTCATATCGTTTATTTAATAATTCTAAAGCCTCTGTGTAGGACTTATTTGTGAGAGGCAGGTTCACAATTACAGATAAGGCCTCATCTAATAAATATTTTCTTAAATAAAATAACTTCTGAACATCCGACAATGTTGTGTTGTTATCAATGACAGCAATAAACAACTCATAGAATGGTTTAAATTTAGTGTAGTCTTTCCCATCAAAAGTAGGAATGTCAATGTTAGGTAATTTTGAAGAACTGACATATCCAGTCTGGGAGGGCTCTGAATCTGACTTGTTACGTGATTTTATATTTTCATTTAGAATGGCAATAGTTGCATAAAACTTTTCTTCAAATGCACCAACATCTTCAGAGTCCTCAGGATCTAAGCTCAAAATATCTAATTGTACACTTTCGTATTGATTAAAAACAGAATTTAATTTATCCTTGCGGGCTTCTAACATATCAATTGTTGCTGAACTTATAATAGTTGGATCACTGGCAAAGTTTTCCACTCGTGTTAATGTTCCTTTGTACTGCGAACGCGTAATTTTTAGTTTCTTTAGCTCGGCCATTGCAACGCAACACAAATTCACTGTATGCTTTAACACTAGGTCACTATCACCTTTAATTAATGCACTTTTGAAGTGCTTTATGCAACTTTTCGTTGTTGTTTGTGAACTTTGTTTACTTCGTAAACTTGAAAAATTGACAATGTCAATCTGACAGTTCGTTGGCGGGATGTCAAACTTTTTCTTTGAGTAGGTATTACTTATTCAATGGAAGTACCTACCTCCGAACGGTAAAAAATTTAGGTTTTCTTGAATTTTACCACCTTGATGATGAAAATCGCTCACAATTGGCGATTTTAGGTTGATGGAGGCTGGAATTGATGCAAAGTCGGGATTTTTACCCAAACTATGAGCAGGGTGAGGCTCCGCGGGGGCAACGCGGCCCGAACAAAACCACCACGCACACGGTGCAAGACGAAAAAACTTCACCAAAGGCACTGAAGTTACTTCACCACTAATTCGAAGGACCACTACGCATGTTCGAAATGAAATGCGTGTATTTTGAAGTTAATTAACTTTTATTATATTAAATAAAAGAGCACAACGTGCGCCATGACCCAGACAAATTTTCTCAGTCCAAAACAATGTTGCCAACTTAATAACTAGAGATTTACCAAAGATAATAAAAGGACGAATAATCAACTAAAATTACTAAATTAAACTATATAAACAAAAATGATTAGCTAAATAAGTATTCTATATGTTCATGTGGACTTGAACACGATTTAATATTTACAAATCACTATAATTGAACATTCCTATGACAACCATTGAATAGACTGGTAGTGTAATAATATGCTATATCATGGATACACTAGAAGTACAAAAACATCTGAAAAACATTCATCCCAGTCTAGAAAATAATGTTTATGCTGCTAATAGACTCCCTATGTATACCCATGCACCAACGTATATAATATGCAATTTGGATGCGGATGATAAGCCAGGTTCACACTGGGTAGCTGTACATATCGATACGAATGGCATCGGTCAATATTTTGATTCGTATGGGCGAACACCTGCGCGATATCATCTCGAGTTTTTGAAAAGGAATTGTAAAAGATGGGGCTGGAGTATTGATAGGATTCAGAATGATTGGACTTCAGTTTGTGGTGAATATTGCTTAATGTATTTGCTATATAAGTTTCAGGGATGTTCAATGCATAGTTTTACAAACATATTTACAGGGAACACACTGTACAACGATATTTTAGTGGATGAGATGTTCCACTCATATTTTGTAGATAAAAATAAAATTTGTGAATGACGCATGTGTTTTATTGATCCCGAATAGCAAAGTAAGCAATGGTTTATGAACAATAAAATGATACAGTAGCAGTAACAATGAGTAATACATGCATACATACATACGTCAATGCAATCGTAATGAGGGTGCGTGGCCGGGCGCACGGACAATAGATAAGAAAAGGCGAACAATGAAAGTCGATAACGAGGGTACGGTGTCACCGGAAATGAAACAGATCGTTGCTAATTGATTTCTGTATCTCCGGAACCATGCATCCTACGCGAAAACGGATTGCAGAAACGTGATCAGCGGACCCCAAAACCTTTTTTTTTTTTTTTTTTTTTTTTTTTTTTTTTTTTTTTTTTTTAGGTTTGAAACGCCCTGGACCGCGATTGCGCCAGAAGCGGTGGTGCGCCAGAACCGGTGAGCCACGGGATTGGTGCGCCAGAACCGGCAAATCACTACTACTTATTGGTTTTGAATTTTCTTTTTATTTCACACCGCCTTCCGAAATTAAAATTATTTTTGGCTTTGTAGTGTTTTGATATGGAAGTCGGTTTTATTTTTTGCAAAAAAGTTTTTATGTTCGCGCTTTTTGGTGGGTCAGTGAATTTTCCAAATCGATTCGTAAATGACGGAGTTATGCGCGAACAAAAAACGCAATGCAGAGTAAACGAAAAGATCATCAAGGTAAATTATTTTTTTCGACTTTTTTTGATTTTTCAGAAACGGCTCGTCCGATTTCGATAAAAATTTCATGGGACCATTTGGGAAGTATACCCTTTCCAACAAAAAAAGAATTTTTCAAATCGGTTGGCAAGCGACGGAGTTATGCGTGGAGAAACATAAAAAAAAAAAAAAAAAAAAATACAAACATCCGAATTGAGAACCTCCTCCTTTTTTAGAAGTCGGTTAAAAATAGATGTTAAACTTTGATGGAAAAATCTATCATTTAACTTAAAATGGAAACAGTATCATGACAAACTAATACAATCCTTAATTCAAGGAAATTGTGTGCGTGTCGCTTCAGCCGCTAACATTGCATGAGTGTATGCCTCTGCGTCTGCGTAAGGATATTGTATGACGCACATACGTTTTGCGTTTAGTAAGGATAACTATATCATAAAAAATGCCTAGGTTTGGTTTCAATTTATTTAGTTACGGATGTTGTTTTAGACTTATAATTTAACTAGCTTGTGCCAGCGGCTTCGCCCGCGTGGGAAGTTTTTCCCGTGTAAATCCCGATCCCGTGGGAATTTCGCAAAATCCTTTCTTAGCGGATGCCTATGTCATAACATCTACCTGCATGCCAAATTTCAGCCCAATCCGTCCAGTGGTTTGGGCTGTGCGTTGATAGATCACTATGTCAGTCAGTCAGTCAGTCAGTCACCTTTGAGTTATATATATTTAGATATTCTAATTGGGGTGTCTGAGGTATTGCGCTTAGTCTGTTACACGTTGTATATCCGTGCAAGCTGATGAAAGTTGGAAAACAAAAAGGTGATAGAATTATTTTCCGTCTATCAATTTGTTTTTAGCGCACATATGTATGTACATATACATGCAAATTATCACCTACTGAGGCTTTTACCAATTAAGTCGGGATTAGGTTCCAGCCTAATCGGATGAAACTGAACCCTTCCTTCTTTCAAAAACATGGTAAAAGATCTCTATCCCTCTCGTTAATTTATTAATATTTCTTATATATCCCATCTGAAACTTTGCATAGAGACCCCATACCAGATGTTGTCTTCAGTCCTTTTGGATAGATATGGCGTTTCCGTTACACGTTGTATATACAGGGTTAATTGTAGAACACCGTTAATCTCTCAGGACTATGTTAATGACATCATAATCAACAACTTTTGTTCTATGACTTTTAAAAATTCGTCATATTTTAGTTCACCAGATTTTCATACAAAAATAAAAATATTTAAATTGAACGCCCTAAATATTACGAAGTCTATGCGAAGCAAAAGAAAGCGATAGTAAAAAGTTGTTGGTTATGATGTCAGTCACATAGTTCTGAGAGGTTAACAGTGTTTTACAATTAACCCTGTATATGTGTGTATTGTGTATGTAGGTTATTACTTATGTATTGTATATAAGTGAATAGTACACCATGGACTACCCGCGTATTTATTTGCTCCTGCTGTGTCAAATCCATCCAAAGGTTGTCTGTAAAAGATCGCTTTTAGCGATAAGACCGCCCTTTAGTTTTTAAGTCCTCATTTAATTCTGTTATGGTGTACAATAAAGAGTATATCTATTTATTTATCTAAATACTAGTGTTTTAAATAGAGCGACTGCCTCTCTGACGTCCCAACAAGTACCTGGGTATTACGATACTGCTTGGTAAGACCAGTTTCAGATTTTCTGGCTTGTGACTACCCGGAACGACTGCCAAAGATGTACAAATGACAGCCGAGTCCAACGACTGTAATAAAGAGACTTCCGAAGTACGGAGGGATCTTGATATCGCTGGTTTGCGAGAATAACGACGTAACTCGAAATGCTGTCCAATTTAACTAGACACTTGTGTGAAATAATCATAAATTTAAGTATAACATCGTGAACTGAGACACAATGCCAATTTTGCACCGACCTCGTCAATTAATAGTTAAGTAAAAACAAGTTTTACACCGGAACAGATGCTCAATCTCTATCAAGCCCAGGTTCGGTCGTGTATGGAGTACTGCTCTCATCTTTTGGATGGATCTGCCAAATACCAACTGGACGCCCTTGAGTCTATCGAGAAAAGGGCCAAGAGACTCATTAGCAACCATGCACTGGTCGAATCAAAGCTCCAGAGCCTTGAACATCGACGACGAGTTGTAAGTCTATCGGTTTTCTATCGGTTACATTTCGGGGAGTGTGCGTTGGAATTACACAATCTAATACCGCCAAGCCCGTTCCATCATCGGACTACAAGACAAACGGCGATACGCCATCGTTACATGGTGGACATCCCACCCACACGCACAAAACGTTTTGGGAATACCTTCATTGTGCGTCCGGCTAAGGAGTGTAATTCCCTGCCGGAGTCTGTGTTTCCTGATCGCTATAACCTGGGAGTCTTTAAGTCAACAGCGAATAGGTTACTTCTAGGCAAGCGTGCTCCATCTTCGACCACATCGTCACTTACCATCAGGTGAGATGGTGGTTAAACGCGAGCTTATTATTAATTTTAAAAAAAAGTTTTATAAAAAAAATCAGCGATTTTTAGAACTACTTTCCGTCTATCTGTTTCTTTGTTAACACATCTCAAAAAATACTTAACAGACTTTCATCCTATTTCCACATGCTACCAATCTACGGACCTAACTCATTAATTTACCTTAAAGACCGACCCAGTACGGCTGTTACAATTTATACACGAGCTCAACATAAATGGAAACAAAACAGAACTTCGAAAAAGTCGCTTGCAATAATTACAATAAAATAAAACTGCATTTCCAATTTTATTTACAGCCGATACAAATACAACACGCTCGAAAATAAATAAAAAACAGTGGTGTATCTGCAATTTCACCGTTTGACAAGAATTAAACGAATGATACCAGTGTTAAATAAAATATAATATTTTATGACGGGATACGGTTGAGTCATGAATCACGAACGGTTTTTTGGATATTTTTCGTGTTTTTCATATTGGACAAGTAGGTATTAGGAGTGATATAAATTTGTGGACCAATATCAAGATGCCTAGTTGATCAAGAAGTAAAGCGCTACTGCGTATAATGTCATCTATTTTCTTTTCTAGTTGGGAAAATCATCATGATAAAATGTTCAATGGAATAAAAAAGCCAGAGACAGGGCTTTAAGAAAATTCGTTGGTGGTATACAAGAAGTAGAAGGTACCGGAAAGGAAAAAAGTAGGACTATCTACAAAACGAAATTAGATCCCATGAAAAACAATACTTGTCAAAAACACCAAGTCTCGCAACTCAGTTCTTCTACCGTAAAAAGTTGTGAGATCCATGATTTACCAAGTCGGTTATTCGATTATTCAGTCCCTACTTAAGGGACCTTCTGTCTTAAGTTGTTACGTAATTATCTAACCTAACAACATCTTACAGTGACCATATCAATATTAAAAATCTTTAACGTTTCAAATAAATAGATTGACTTTGCAATCGCAAAAACAATCTAATTTATATATGTATGTATTACTTGTGAGATATATTGTGTTTTCATGCGATGGCCGAGTCAATCTATTTATTTGAAACGTTAAAGATTTTTAATATTGATATGGTCACTGTAAGATGTTGTTAGGTTAGATAATTACGTAACAACTTAAGACAGAAGGTCCCTTAAGTAGGGACTGAATAATCGAATAACCGACTTGGTATTACATGTAGTGTTGCCCAAACGAGAGTCTCGCAAGAGTCTTGCAATTAGCGATTATCCTATTGCTATTTATTAAACGATAGTTGAGATCTCAGAACAATGTAACAGAGTCTGTCTCCTATATAGTAAAATGTGGGTGTAAAATTGGTTCCGTTGCTGCCCAATTTCTCAGAGAATACAATGTTGTTTTATTCTAAAAATGTGGTACTACTACAATGTTTTGTAAGGGAGAAAAGTAACGTTACTGTGAATAGAATCTCAAAAAAGCTGCAGCTTTGTTGCAGTTTAGGATCGTGGCAGAAACTTTATAGTTGTACTGAGAAAAACGTGACATAACTATTTTTTAAATAAAACAGACAATTAAATTATAGGAAAAATATTAAGTATTATTTTATTCCATTTTCTTGTACACCTACTACAATGTGTTTTTTTTTAAAACCCAAAGGTTGACTGGTAGGGAATGCCTTGCTGCCTTAAGTCCGGCTATGTAACACTATTGTACTTAAAGTTTAAGTAAATAAATAAAATCCCATGACAGAATTGTGATATCCACCAACCAATCCGCACTAGGCTCGCGTGCTGGATTGCGGTCCAATCTCACTTATAGAGAGCAAACTTCTGTTCCAAAAGTGGGAAGGTTACAGGCATACAAACATTTTCTGCTTACATTTGTCCCTTTCTTTAAAATTTTCCCGAATAACACGAAATAATAATTTCGTACCCCACTTTGTACATCTAAATCCGAGCTTAATAAATTTAGTGCATTTTAGTAATTTTCAGCTACGTGACATTTCTCCAAGCGCGACTCGTAGTTTGTTGATGTTAAATAAATCAAAATGTTGGACTCATTCTCGGTGAGCTGAATTTCAAGTGGTTTTAATTATTTTATGGTGAATCAACTTGTTGTACATGTATCGTTGTAAAGTGCTTGAAATATTAACAGTTTGGAAATGTTTACTCGCTTTTTGGCTTCGAAACGCAGGGTCAATTAAAGGAATAGGGTTGGTTTTTAATTCGTAGGAGTTTGATACTTCCTTTCCACGCAGAGCGGGAGTCGTTTCATGATTTTCCCGGACATATAATTAATAATAATAATATTCCACAATTTTCACACAACGCTATCTAGTCCCAAACTAAGCAGAGCTTGTGCTATGAGTACTAGACAACTAATAAACATACATATATATTTCAAAATACATACATATTATAGATAAATTACATCCAGACAAAGAACAAATGATCGTGCTCATCACACAAACATTTGTCCTGGGTGCGAATCGAACCCACGACCGTGAGCATAGCAGTCAGGGCCACTGACCACTAGACCAGCAATTAGTTTTTTTTTTCTTTCTTTTTTTTAAAGAGATAACTAGCCTTGTGGGTAGAATTCACATTACCTACTAGTAATCGTGTTAGCCCCTCTAAGCTAAATAAGCTTATGACTAGAGAGGGTTCACAGCAATAAAGTAATGGGTGCGGTAAAACCTACGACCTCTCGATCTCAAGCTATTGTCACTTCAAAATTATTTATGACATGTATTATATCAACAAAAACAATACATTTATCAAAATATAATTGGTATGTATGTCATGCTACAGCTGAGTACAGCCTACATCACTCTCTCGCTGAAAACTTTCAAAATTCTAACAATTTTCATGAAAAGTTGACGTCGTTACAAGTCGTGATGTTTGTTCAAACTGTTTTTGAGGTTGTTTTACCAAAATTAAGGGCGAAATGGAAAGTTGCTTTATTTTTAAATTGTTATTGGTACATTTGGGTAATGACTTTTGTTGTATAAATAAAGCTTCACGCGTGTATTATGAAAAGGTAGACAGATGCGAGACCATTTTTATTTGGGTGCTAATTAAACAGACTTGTTTTTAATATCATCATTCGCCTCTAAATTACTAAATGAGCCACAATTAACGAGCGTCTGAATCCCATTATCTCAGCCACTAGTTATCTTCTATGTAAGCTACTGTAAATACAACTCAGCATGGTGGTTATTTTTGAACCTCTAAATTTGTAACATGCATTCAAGCAGTAAACTTCTAAAATATTAATAAATGACATCAAAAAAAGAAACCTAACACAACCTAACGCTTAATTTATGCATAAAAGTGCAAAAGGAATAACTGCAAGAACTGTAATGCTTGGGATTTAGTTAGATAAGGTCTCCGTCGACGATGAAGGAGCCAGTGAATTAAAAAAAACCTAACCTATGAGCATCTTGTGTTGATGCTATAAGCCGTAAAATGTTGACGAGATGAGAGAAGAGAAAATCCGTGGCTGAGTTAGTAAACTAGGTGGCAATATTTAAATAAGAAAGACAAGATAATTGTTGATCTTTACTTGTCACTTTATGTAGAATATTTAGTTGGCGTTGTAACAAGACTAATTAGTTTATAAGGAGCTATCTCTAGCTTAGTAAAAATGAGAAGTTTGATCACGTGGCCAATAAAGAAATCTGTGGCTGGACATATAATTTATCTTTTTATTTTTGTCCGACTATGTACGTACGTCACATTATTTATTTGTTTGACTACATATAGTTTCATAAAAGAAATATCAGTACAGTCGTTTTAAACATAAATACAAAAATGTTTATTGATTTTCATTTTAAGTTTGTCCCTGTCAAAGGGGGGAGTTGCTAGAGTTGTTAACAGAATCTACAACAAAACAAAAAAATAAAATTGAATATTTGGAAAGAGTGAAGCGTCCTCATTAAGAATAAAACGGGCTTGTCGAATACCTAAACAGACCTTACCTTGCCCAGGCCATCCAGATAGACCCACTCAAATGTAGGTATGTAGTGCTATGCTTAAAAGTCCACTTTAGTCATTAACCCACATAGTTCTCATATGATTTGGCACAAATGTGCAAAGAGACTTTGACTTCTTAAGTTTGTTTCGGTGTTTCTTCTCAGTGCAGATAGGAAACAAAAGTTTGAAGAAACCAAAAATACTCACGTCCCAAGTAGACCCACTCAAATGTAGGTATGTAGTGCTATGCTTAAAAGTCCACTTTAGTCATTAACCCACATAGTTCTCATATGATTTGGCACAAATGTGCAAAGAGACTGACTTCTTAAGTTTGTTTCGGTGTTTCTTCTCAGTGCAGATAGGAAACAAAAGTTTGAAGAAACCAAAAATACTCACGTCCCAAGTAGCACACGAGGCTGCTTATCAGCCGAATAACGGATTCCCATCATGCTTAAAGCTGAATAAAAAAAGCTGAATAAGGGCTGTATAGGGCCTTACACAGCTCTTATAACTCTTAAATGGGCACAAATTATTCAGCCTTAAGTTCACGTAGCTGCTTAGGAGCTGTGTAGCAGCAATTTAACAGTGTTATAAAGGGTAACGACAGTACTATGCGCTGAATATCGACTGACTAAGAGATCACAAGTTACTCTTTGTTCAGTAAATATGTCACATCTACGCTCTTAATAGATGTTTTAAACCGGGAAAGGCTGCTTGCGGCCAGTGTAAAAGTGAACAAATTTGATGTAGCAAACATATAGAAGCAAATATAATAACCCGTAGCTGTCAATTGAACACTTGTTTCGTGGAGTGAATTATACGTGGATAATATTCATATTCCCTGGTATTAATAAAAGAAAAATGATTGGGAATGTAATTTCACTGACATTATACATTGTCTACGAAAATTTTAGTGCGCCTCGAAAATATTCTGTTTTTAATTAGTTTTGTGATATAAATAAGCTGTGATGAAAACTTGAATAATTATTTTTTTGTGCTTTGAAAAGGATTATAAGATAAAAAGTTATTATTATGTTATCAGGAAGTAAAAACGAATGCAATACATTCCTAATTCGTACACAAAACATCTTAAAAGTTGAAAAATGAATCAGTATATTTATAGTTTGTACGTCAGTATAATCGCCATCAACGTTACAAGTTACACTGACTGATTACAGTACCACATGTTACTTCTATTCAGATAAAGTCTAATTAAAGATACTTATATGAACCACTATAAAGTAAAAGCCGTTAATTCGATACACTAGTGAGTCTCTAAGCAGCTGCGAAGCATCTAGTGAATGTTTAAACAGCCGCTATGCAGGCACTATCAATGGCAGTATAAAGGCTGATTAGCGGTAGACATATTCAGCAATAAGCTGTAATGTGGGCCACAAATCATCCATTATACATCTATTAACGTTATAATAGTTCACACGTGCCCCTTTAATAATTCAGTGTAATAGGAGTTCACAAATACCTTCTTAAATAGCATTTGGCGTAATTTCATCCACTAAACAGCCCTTACTACGCTAAGGCATTAAAAAGGTTAAAGCTGAATAGCGTCGTTGAAAATATACCTTTATAGCACTCTAAGCGTATTAATAGTAGTTTAGTCAGTCTTAATCAGCCTTAATGCAGCTCTTAATCAGCCTAAGCTGTTTAAATATCACTGACAGCTATTATGCAGCTGTAGGATCACCAGTGTACTCTTAAAAGAGTCTTAATACGCATAGAGTTTCAAATAGGTCTAAAAGTGAGTATTTATACAGCTATCTGTGCTACTTGGGGTGTTATTTTTAACCTATTTACAATTTCAATCAAATTCGCCATGACTAAGCGCTTTCTTCGACATTCGTAGTGCGCAAAGCCAAGGTGTCGTACTCTCTGCCGGCTTCAGTGTTCACATATCGACGGTTAAAAGGAAATAGGGTATAAGCAACATTTTGGACAGGTATTGTTTTGAAAGCCGACTGTTTCTTGTGTTCTATTATCTTTTATTTTGTCATATTTCCCGATTGGAAAATTAAAAACTGTTTTAGTTTTCACGATATTTTAATAAAAAAATACATCAGTTTTTCTAAAATTCTAAACTTTGAACGGCTCTCCTGAACATTTCTTTTTTTGTCGCTTATACCCTATTTCCTTTTAACCGTCGATATGAACCGTCTACCTTTAAAGAAAGAGTAACCAGGCATTTTCTGTGCTCGTTTCATCGTAGACATCATGTAACGCTTACCAACAGGCGTGTTTTTTAATTGTTGATAGGCTTGCCTCCTTAATCCCTCCACCTCCTCAATTAAAGCTCGTAAAGTCAATCCAAAGGTTATCTGGAAGATATCGCTCTCAGCGATAAGTCCGCCATTGTAACCAATTTTTTTTACAAAATTGTTATTTAAGTGTGATTCAATTATCGGTGTACAATAAAGTATATTCTATCTATCTATCTATCTTGCGTTTGACCATCATCTCACCTGATGTTAAGCAATGATGTAGTCGAAGACAGGGCCGCGCTGACCTAAGACAGCGCCTGTGTGCAAAATCTATGAAGCGCCTATGAATTTTTCCACAGGCGTGTGAGTATTATCTTGGGGTCTTCTAAGACAATACTCACGCATGTGGTTTAACATTACACTATTTGTACCTACTCAATTATAAAGAATAATATGTTGTAGTTTTACTAAAATAATTTCAATAATTAATGCTGGCATTACATCGGGCGCCCCTTCTGCCTTGGCGCCTGTGTGCGCCGCACACTTCGCACATAGGGACGGCTCGGCCCTGGTCAAAGATGAAGCATGCTTGCCTAGAAGTAACCTATTCACTCTTAAAGACCTAAAAGATCGAGATCCAGAGCGGGTTCATCCGAAATACAAAAATAATGAAGAAATTACTCTAAGGAAACACTGTAAATTTAAACTACTTGTCTTTAAATTATGTGCAACTTAACCTCCGAGATTTATTGATCCGTATGTCTGTCTAACCCACAAACCCGCCTTCGACTATCCGAGGTATGTGACCCAATAATCTCCCCCAAGGACCAAAACGCTAACAAAATTACGGAACCCTAAACATCATGATATGATGTCAGTTAAACATTATATTAAAGGGAATGGTTCCGTTGCAGAAACTAATTTGTTCTTGACACAATCGCTGTCAAATTTTGACACAGGTTTAGTTTGGGTCTACGAGAATAATCTAATATTTCTTTATTAGAATTTTGAACTAAAATTAAACGGTGATGCTTTGTTTTTTACAGGATATATACCAAGCGTTTCTTACAATAATTTATTGACGCGGAAAAATTGGGAATAATTAAAATGTTTTTCTTAATCGTTGTAATTTGAATTAATTAAAAAGATGGCGGGTCGGAACGAGTATTAATTTTGTGCGTAAAAGCTTAAATATTGGTCAGGAAATCGTTGCAAAAATATTTTTAAAGCTACTTCGGAAATCGGAATAAAATTGATTATTTATTTAAACTCCGTGCAACACCAAAATACGTACTTGGGTGAATTAAATGCGAATGGATGGTGAAGAGATAACATGGCAGGTGCATAAAAATATAAATGCCGAAATATAATTATTAAAAATTATTTCTTATGTCTTTGTTACTAAATGACATCCATTCTTTCTTTTTTTCGCACCTGCATTGTATATTTTGAATGACTAGGTTTATTTTTTATTTTATTTTAATAATAGGCTCTCGTTTGACCATCTCACCTGATGGTAAGCGATGATGTGGTCGAAGATGAAGCACGCTTACCTAAAAGTAACCTATTCACTCTTGACATAAAGCCCCTCAGGTTATAGCTATCAGGAATTTATTTTATACTGTCTTATGAATTTTTGTGTTGTAATTAGTGTTGTGTTGACTTTTTCAAATGTACAACGTTATATGAACTAAAATATATTTAAATAAATGATATTTGAATTTGAATCATAATAAATGAACACTAGTTTCTATCACGAATTTCCCACTGAACCCTAAATTCCTCTACAAGCAATCCTACCATCGACAACCGGTCGCCGTCATAACTAGCAAGGAGTATCGTTGCGACTGCAACTACTTTTTCTACTCTATTGCAACCAGTTGTCAATTACTTGTGAGGACTTGATGTTTTCCTGTCGTGTTCACTTTTTTATTTGTAAACCTTATACAGGAGGAACGGTATGGGTGTTTTTAGTTTCAAAGTTATTACTCTGGATTACAGAAGTTTTATATACAGAGTTGATACGACAGAGGGTTATTAAATTACACTACGTATACTTACGTGTTTAGTGTTATTTTGATACAGTTAAAAAATAAACAGCCAAAAAAATTTTTTTTTTTCACACAAACTGAGTAGATTACAAATCAGAGTAAAACGCAACCCTTTGTAAATAAATGTGACTGACCTTAAATACCTAGGTAACAAAGTGGCAACGTAGGGCGGCGTGTGTTATCTCTTGTCATGGTCAGATTTATCGCTTTAAGGTGCATCTCATCAAAATCATTTGCGACTAAACTACGTCTCCTAATTAATTGATTTTTGGTACAAAGCTTGAAAATGGTACATGGTATATGCAGGTTAAAGGAAAGCCCTTCGGTCGTATCAACTCTGTATATCGAGTTTAAATACTGACAACAAAGTGATCCTATAAGGGTTCCATTTTTTCTTCTGAGGTGCGGAACCATGAAAATTTTATTTGTCATAAAGTACAACTTTGCCGAAAACATAAACGAATTCAGATCATAAGGCTTCTTATTACGCTTTAAGTACACACTTAACAAAAGATTCGCTTGAGTGTTTTAGCTCTCAAAACCTTACTAAAGTTTAGAACTTAAGATTTTCTAGAGTATTAGTTCAAGCAAGTCCTCAGCACATCAAAGAGATCTACAAAACATGAGACGCTTTTCAAGTTGTCTGCGGTTACATTAATGATATATTTGAGAAGTCAATCTTACATTAAAATTATGTTTATACTAATACTCTTATGGTACTCTTCAGTTAAGACGCGGTTTCGGATGCGTAAATTTTGATCCAGAGATAAAAGTATATATGTAAGTCTCATGTAAATCGGTTCAGCCATTCAAGAGTTAGGTCCAGACGGACAAATAAAATAAATAAAAAGGAAAAACCCGACTGCTCAACTAAAATGCAAGAGCACATTTTTTTTAAATGACATGCAAGCGGGACGAAATTGAACATGGATGTGTCCTGCCCGTTTGTTACTATTCTAGCATTCAGAATTTTTAGTTTTTTTAATTTATTTTCAGAATTGCAGATCTATTTGCAGAAAAATATTGAGTCAGTGTTATACTGCACTTACCTGGATATCGTAGTGTATCTCATAGCTTTGGGGTTTCCGTTAGGATTCTCCACTTCCTTGATTTCTTCCTTGGACACTGTAATAGATCAAACAACAAATATGAGTAACAGAAAAAAAGCATACATGTATATAGGTTACTAACATTTGAAAGAGTCTCAAGGCATAATAGAAATGACAAACGGCGATGCGGCATCGTTACATGGTGGGCATCCCACCCATACGCACAAAACGTTTCGGAAATACTTTCATTGTGCGTACGGCTAAGGAATCGAATTCCCTGCCGGAGTCTGTGTTTCGTGATAGCTAAAACCTGGGGGTCTTTAAGTGGAGAGTGAATAGGTTATTTCCAGGTAAGCGTGCTCCATCTTCGACCACATCATTCACTACCATCATCAGGCGAGATGGTGGTCTAACGCGAACTTATTATCAATATTTTTATTGATTAATAAAATAATGTTTCGATTACATTATTATCATATATATTGTCTTGTATTTTATAGTGTTACTACATACAAATTATAGCAAACAGATGTGGAGTCCAGCCGCTGAGATCCAATGTGTATCGGGAATTCCTACTTGTGTTGTGGAAGAAAAACACCGACGTGTGTGTTCACCAAGCAGCTTTATTTAACTGAATCTTATTGCTATAACTAGCTTGTGCCAGCGGCTTCGCCCGCGTGGGAAGTTTTTCCCGTGTAAATCCCGATCCCGTGGGAATTTCGCAAAATCCTTTCTTAGCGGATGCCTCCGTCATAACATCTACCTGCATGCCAAATTTCAGCCCGATCCGTCCAGTGGTTTGGGCTGTGCGTTGATAGATGCTGACAAATGCTTGCACTGTCTGGACAGGTCCGCTCAAATTTGCGTGGTTATTTCCTCAAAAGAATACCACAGACATGAACCTACATGCTTCTCATATAAAAATACAAATTGTCTGGACTTTAAAAGAGACTATGACCTCTGAGTTTGTTTCGGTGTTTTTTCTCAGAGTAGTCAGTTAGGAAATACCGGCCTCATCTAGCTAAACTTAACACGCAAAAAAACATGACGTGTAAAAGTGTTATTTATAACCAATTTACAAAAATAAATATTTCATTTCATTTCAGATCACTATGTCAGTCAGTCAGTCACCTTTGAGTTATATATATTTAGATTTGTGTGTAGTAATACTATAAAAACGTATCTAAGTGCTGATCGCAGGCGTCAGCATAAAATTGTCGAGCGTGCTCGAACATATTGTACACGTATTCATTCTTTTGTCAGAAGCCAGATAATCTGAGCTACTGGGTTGTGGAGGTCATATAGGAAGTCGTTCCATTTGAAACACTAGATAAATGTACTCTTTATTGTACACCATAACAGAAAATAAACATGGACTTAACAACCACAAAGGAGGAAACAATAGGCTCATCGCTAAAAGCACGGAATAGATGAATAAGGTTGGGATGGTAATGTGGGCGTGGCGAGCGCGCCACATTTATGATACGAAAATCATAGCTCGACCGATTAATTCATTCACCGCATTCAGTGCGCTTCGGACTACTTCGGAACACAGAACTCTGCTTTAAAATGCCGTGTTGTGCAATTATAACTTGAAAACAAAAAGTCAGACCGCAAGTATACAGCGAGGAGGTATATCTTTCCACGGGTAAGTCGAAAATAACATTTGATTACAATTTAATTTGTAAAAAACATAAAAATATTCTGTTCACTATGAAAATCCAAACATTAACGACATTATTGCAACAAGTTACAAAAAATATACATTGCCCGATGCGTACTCGCTTAATCAATGCAATGACCAAGTCCGCTTACAATGTACTGAATGCGTCGCGTCCTCAACACTTCAACGATTGACGGTTATCACGGACGACATGTTTATCGACAGTGAGTTAAAATCAGTAGCAAGCTCTCGATTTAAGTGTGTGTAATTTATTTGTTTGCGTAATTCGCATACGTAACGGGCCCCTTGCTTGTAGTGGAGCTAAAGAGTGGGAGACAAGCGGCGACACGCGTTCTCATACAAATCAGGAACTATTTCCTTTCTAACCTCTTTTATCTGTTCTGTGGCTAAAAGTATCCCATTTGCATTTGGAAGCCAACCCGAACCGAAATGGCAAAGGAGGTGATGGTATCAAAGATTGTCAGTTTCGTTACCAAACCTTTTATGCAATTTTTTTTCTCTGGGTGGGAAATTCATCAAATGAGTCCTCCCGCTGTCAGTGTTAGGGAAAGGAGTGTCAGACTTCTTTCTACTGACTAAAAACCCTAAGCCCTTGCGTTCCGGGCTGCGGTACTTATCTGGTTATAACCTAAAGCCCTACCGGGGTCCGTCAATGCTGCAGACTGCTATTTGAGGCAATTTTTTTTTACGCTGGTTTACCATCAGCTGCAAAAACAGCAGCAAAGACAAAACTCAAAGAAAGAAAAACTTAATAGACTTGTTAATTCATCAGTTACCCATTTAAACAAAGAGCCATTAACATTTTAAATAAACAAGATACAAACACGATGTTTAAAACAAACTACTAAACAGTAAAGGCCGTCCCAGACATTAACATAACTACATATTTTAAGCGAGCGCTTTATTCCAACGTAAAGGTGTGATCACACACTGGGGAACGCTTGTGCTTAATTTAAGCTATCTAGGTAGTGACAGTGGCCCGCAGAGAATGTAGGGGGCTTGTGTTTGGGAATTAATGGTTGGGATAAAATTTGGCTCACGTTTTTGGAGATGATTTTAAAGAGTTTAATGTGTGTTTAAAAAAATTGGACCTATACAACACGTAACGGAAACCATGCAGTTTCAGCTCAAAATATATGACTCAAAGAATTGATACCGAATTATCGGTTTTAAATGTTTCTTGAATACCAATCATAACAAACATGTCACCGCACTACGAGTGTCAATAACTTTCTACGTCACTTGCCAATAACACGATAATTCTCTTCGTTCTTAATTTGAAAAATCGGTCTCTGGTAGGTATCAATGTATTGAAATTTCTAATAAGTTAGCTAAGTATAGGATAACAAAACCCTTGCCATATCATTTGTTGTTTGTTATCATTCAAAGAAGCCGTGCATTTGATATGTATTTACTCTTTAACTTGCGCGATGTATAAATAGAGAACAGGTATATCCTGGATGAGACTGGCACAGGAACATGGAGCTTGTGTCAAAAGCGAAGAAAGACCAGCAGCCACCCAGCAGTGGGTGCAGCAACCAGGTCGTCTGACTATCTGTTACTGCTGCATTGCTCCTTACTTACAGGACCAATTCTCATGAAAGACATATATGTATACCTACTGTAACTACAATCCTGACACGGACACGTAACAAAACCCTTTTGAGTATAGATTCAGTATATTTCAATTAGTTTCTTGAGATGGTTCTTCTTAGGTGATGGCTGTTGATAAGAGATGTGTAGTCGAAGATAAAGCACGCTTATCTAGAAGTAATCTATTAATTCTTGACTTAAAGAACCCAGGGATCTAGCTCTCAGGAAAGACATACTCCATCATTTCACTCCATAGTATGCACAATTTCCTATTCTAATGGGTTTGTTTACACGTCTATATGCTCTACCTGTGGATAATTCAACAAAAAAACATAGCAGATGTGTTACCAGACTTCGAGCAAGTCTCAAGAGCGTTTCATTTCCTAGCAAAACCTTGCGACTCTACAAAATCCTTCCCAGACAAACTCTTTCGAAGGCAACTTAAAACGTCCTGTCAACCAACACAACTTCATGCGAGTGTTCCTTTCTCAAATAATAAAATGAAAAAGGAACACGCAGAAATATCCCGCAGCCCTCTCGCAGTGTGTCCACATCAGCAGTTGCGTCATAACGTAATGCTTCGCAATCTGAAGCGCGCGAATTTGTCGAAAGCGGCCATTTTGAAGAGAATAAAGTGTTCACGTTAAATGTTCTGTTTATATGTTCCTAGGGGTATTAGTCGCTCATTGGGTGTGATGGAAATTGAGGGAAATATAGTGGTTGAAGGGCCATGGTTCTTGAGTATTTTTTTTTTGATACGCTCGCAACGTTTTGGCAATACTTTCAGTGTGCGTACAGCTCAGGACTTGAATTCCCTTATGGACACTGTGCTTCCTGATAGCTATAACCTGGGGGTCTCACAGTCAAGAGTAAATAGGTTACTTCTAGGTAAGCGTGCTTCATATTCGACCACATCCTCCCTTACCATTCGGTGTGATGGTGGTCAAACGCGAGACTGTAAACAAAAAATAAACTAGCGAAACTCCATACCTCCGTGTGTCGCCCTCGTAAATTCTAAATTCCCGGATCAGGCAAAAATAATTAATTCCCAATAAATCCTATCACTACTGCTGCGGATCTCGAAAGCCAATAATTAAATCTCCCGTTTTAAAACCTGTCAACCCAGCGTCGGTGCGGTTGTAATGAAAATTTTCGGGCCAAGTTATCGAAGTCAACGACATGTATTGGACAGATTCCGACGGCGTTAATTAGGGAATCTTTGGAAATATTTCAGACGGTGTTATTGAAAATTTCTAAACTTCAAGCAATCTTTCTTGAGGTTTTCATTTTGCAATGGCTGGTGTAATTTTAATATTTATTTATTCGTTTATCCTCACATTGAAATGCCTTGCAGTAATTATAGGTACCTATGGACAACGTTAGAATTGACTGCTTTCCAACATCCTATGCGCGGTGGAGTGGTGGACATCGAATGGATTGACGATGGCTCACGTAAACTCATTTACGAAGCGGGGACCTGATGCCACTTCTTCTCCAGGGCTCCATATCTGAATCTATGTCGCGTACATTGCGAACACCATTTTTGAGACTTAAAGGTCTTTAACATGAAATTATTAAATATGAAAAAATACGGAATATTATGCAATTTGATTCTGACGATTGACCGTAGACAATAGGATAAGATTTTATTTCAGTCTTTCGAACGACCCGTGCGGCTATTGCAAGTGTCTTCAAAGTGAAACAATGTTGCAGAGTTCGGTCTGGATGACCATCTTCATATATCAAGATTACCCTGTTCTAGCGTCACGATACCTCGTTGGAACATCTACTGACCGGTCTTTGAATAATTTCTACCCTTAACCCATATCTCTCATTTAAAACCCAATATATCTACGAGTACATACCAAATTTTGAAGCCTCTAAAGCCTAGTGACTAAGGTATTAGAGTAGTGATCGAGAGGGCATGGGTTCGAACCCCACCCATTACACTTTTGCCGTGAACCCACTCCAGACACAAGCATATTTAGCTTAGAGACGGGTTAACAAGATTGCCAGTAATATGAATTTCTAACAAAATTAAAAGTAAACTTGATTCGCACATACTACAAAAAAATAATTCACTTTCACAGACATTTCAAATTGTGCCATCACAGTTTTTTCAGCAAAATAAATATTAATAAGTCTGAATGATTCTCCATTTGCCATAAGCTTCGCTATTGGGGCGACCACAAAAACTCCTTCTTCCAATAAATAGATGGTTTGAAAACCGCAAAACGCTTACAAATGTCTTAGTGATAGGTGTAAGTTACGAGTGACAGCGAGTAACTGACAATATTTGAACAACGCGTAAGATTATTAAAATAAAGATAATTATGATTGTAACTACCGAAAAGAACTACCTGCTTTACATGTACTAAGCCTAGCAATGCACATAAATACAAAAATAAAACTTAGGCGTCGAAGTACTCCTCCACATCGCTATCCTCTGGAAACGTGCCCAGATAACTGGCAACTGTGTTGCGAGTACTTGTGCAAACATTCAAATTCATACACACACACACCCAGCACAAGCTGAAAAGCTGGTTTTAGTGGGAAAGGTGGAAGGAAAAAGACCGCGTAGTCAATTCCTCGACCGATGGTGTCACCAAGTAACCACTCTCACCGAACTACCTTTTACAACAGTTCTGAAAAAGCTGAAATCCGGATGAAAAGGAGGCGCTATCCAATAGAGCTATGAAGGACTTTCTAAGATAAGACCTTCACTAATAGACAGATAGATAGACAGAATATACAATATGTATCGTAATTAATGCACACCCTCAAACACTCCAATTACAAAATTGTGTTATTATCATAATATATACTCTGAATTTTTAGTTTTACATATTTAAACAGTTTTTTTTTTAGACTTTAACTACCTTTAAATGAGTTACATTTTTCTGTAATGTGTACTGAATGACGGAATTTATATAAATCTGCATTTAAAAAGTTACTACTTTAACTAACGGTATATAGTTAGTTTGATTTTACTATACAGCGAAAGTGTAATTTGTAGGTACGTAGATTTAATTGCTTTGGGATAAAAATTATCGATATTAAAAACAATACAACTTGATTCAGTAAACGATTCTGAACAAACTAATTTCAGGATGTGCATTAATCATGATAGATACATTGTACACCAAAATTTACGCACATCTAATTAACAATATTGCGTAACTAATGAAGAATAGAAGCAAGAAGAGATAAGGCAAATTGAACAAGATGACTAGTAATGTGTATTCTATCTACAGTGCTAGTTCTCTTTCAAAAAATATTGGTAACGCCTCCTACTAAGCTAAATATACTGTGTCTGGAGTGTGTTCACTGCAATAGTGTGATAGGTGGGGTTCGAACCCGCGACCTGTCGATCACAAGGCCGACACCTTAACCACTAAGCTATTGCCGCTTAGTGCCCCCATTGCTGGCCGTACGCAATATTTATCTACGATTCTCTCCACTAAAATTTCTTTAACGCTATCGCCTATAACTTGCGCCGTGAGTTAAAGAAACGAGCCTTCAGCATCGACCCTTTGATGGTTTCAGTATCTGTGTTATTGCGGCTATTATCTACTATATATATATCTATATATCATCTTGATATTGAGATACATTATTCCAGTATGAATTGCTTTCAAGATAACATGCGAAGAAGGATATGTTTATACTTTGTGTGCCTTAAGCTTAAATATCTTGTTGTTATTTCTTTAAGATTGACTTGTGTCGATGGATGATTAAGATATGGATTCAAATATGGCTAGTATTATCTATTTATTATCATTAAGGCAAATATTTTGCGACTAATGAATTTGAAATAGGTCTCAGAATGGTGAAAATAGCCAAGCAGGGCTTTTTCTGTAGCTATGAAGAGTCAAAACTAACTTAATCGAAAATGCCGAGGGCTTAGTGAGCGAGCCATGCTAGCAAATATCTCTATTATGCGTCATCTCTTTCGAATCTAATATGTCTGAGTCGTGATGCCCCTACTGTTTTGGTATTTTATTTGTTTTAGTAAAATTGGTGAGCATTTAAATTTAAGACTAAATATCTTTTGCTCGATATCAAACTTTAAATTATCACCAGCTTCTGCACGAGGCTTCGCTGCGTGAAAACTTGTGTCAGCAAAAAATGTATCTAGCCTATGTCACTACAAAATGATGTAGGTTTCTATTGGTGGAAGAATTTTCGAAATCAATTTAGCAGATCCAGAGATAACTTCGTACAAACTCACAAACTTTACCTTTTTAGGGTTCCGTAGCCGAATGGCAAAAAACGGAACCCTTATAGTTTCGACATGTCTGTCCGTCTGTCTGTCTGTCCATCCGTCCGTATGTCACAGCCATTTTATTCCGAAACTATTAGGACTATACATGTAAAACTTGGTGGGTAGATGTATTCTGTGAACCGCTTTCCGATTTTAAGAGAAAAATTAAAAAATATTTAAAATAAAGGGAGCTCCCAATACATAGAACTGAAACTGAAAATATTTTTTTTTCATGAAACCTATACGTATGTGGTATCTATAGACAGGTCTTTAAAAATGACATTATGGTTTCTAAAATGACTTTTTCATAAAGTTAATCGCTTAAAAGATATATGCTTCCAAAGTAGTAAAATGTGTGTCCCCCCCCCACCCTCTAACTTCTATAATAATGAAGTGAAAAATCTAAAAAAACATATGTTGTGGATCTTAATGTAAACTTTCAACCAAAATTGGTTTGAACGAGATCGAGTCAGCAGTTTTTGAGATACAGTATTTTTTCTAAAACCGCAAATATAACGTTGTAATTCATACAAATACTATGAAAAACAAAGTTATTTGGCGTAGTTGTAAAAATTGTAAATAAGCTAGTTTTAAGAAATTTGTAATGTTTTTTGTTTTTTTTTTTTTTTCAAATAAATATATTAAGTACATTATATTTATTATAATTACTACGGAACCCTTCATGGGCGAGTCCGACTCGCACTTGGCCAATTTTTTATAATATTTGTTTATGGTATAGATTTGCTTGTTGTGGTATTAGCTTCAAATCTAACTCAATCTTACCTATCACCTTGAAAACTAAGTTTATTTGACACTAAACTATTTCTTGTTGTTTTGTTTTGATTTTCAAAGATTATAGTTATAAGTTTCCATCTACATCTACACACATCAAAAGTCTAGGGATCAAGCATTTTTATGCGGATTTCTTGAGATTGAGATGTGGCTTTGTAATAAATTTATGATTTTATAAATTTATATGGATCCTTTTTGGTGCATTTCATAATTTGAAACAGGAACTGTTAATCAAATTCGAGTAAAAGATGAAAATCAGCTGTCAATATTTTCCCTATAAAAACATACAACGCATTGAAGACATTATTAGTGCTACTGTTTCCCTACTACTGATTAAAACCAACGTTATTATGGAGCGGCGACGTCATTTAAGCAGGGAAGAAATGCTCAGAGCCGTGGGAATGATAGAAGCTGGTTCCCGGCAACGTACTGTGGCTTTAGCTCTGAATACAAGTCAGAGTGTTATCAGTCGACTTTGGACACGTTACCGAAGCATTGGTACCGTGGCTGAGCGCCATGGAGGACGGTATCGCTGCACCACACGGAGACAAGACCGATACATTCAAATCTTAACTCGAAGAGCTCCAACAATAACCGCCATGATGTTAGCCGTGAGGCTTCATCACTCTTCAGGGAACTTAATTAGCGACCAAACAGTCAGAAACCGCTTGCATGAAGTGAACCTTCATTCCCGAAGACCGCTACGGGTACCACCTATAGCAATGCACAATCGTAGGATTCGATATCAATGGGCTCTTGAACACAGAAATTGGGCAGAAGAACAATGGCGTTTCGTGTGCTTTTCTGATGAGTCTCGTTTTGGTATGAGACCGGATACAAGACGTATACGACACTGGAGAACCCCTGGACGCCAACAGCGATTAAAATCCTGCCAGGAAGTCCATCCTTATAGTGGTGGAACCATCATGGTATGGGCGGGTATTTGGATCGGCGGAAGAACTGAGTTGATTTGGATCAGAGGCAACCTCAACGCTCAAATTTATGCTGAGACGATTGTATCTGACGTCATCGTTCCTCTACAAGTGCAAATCGGTCCCTTATTTCAGTTAATGCATGATAATCAGTGATCGGAGTAGGTAGATTGATTTTACGTACTTGCATCATGAATAGTCATAGAAATCATAACATGGATAAGCTTTTCTGCGGGATTTAATTTTGGTACTTACGGGATTTAATCAAATATTGTGAATGTAAAGATTTTTAAACTACTACATTTGAAATTTAAAGAATGCGATAGAAAAACAATTTTAAAAGTTTAACTGTAAACGTTTAAAATTGTTTTTTTTTTTCTTATTTATAAAGTAATAAAGTGAATCTTACTTTTGTGCGTCCATTCGAAACTTAATACATATGACTAGTTTAGTAGTTATTTCTTACAAGTTTATTATCTGCTGCTTGTAATTATTATATTCTTGAATAAATAAATAAAAATAACTTTTTATACTCCTTAATTCAGCCATGCCATTTTATTATAGAAATCCGATCACATATTCTATTAAAAAGACAGCAAAAGGGTTAAACATTTCTTATTCATATTGATATATTCTTCATCCCGGAATCCCGGAGGCATATCCATATTAATATATACGTGCCAGTTCATTGACCTCAAATCAATCTACCTACTCCGATCACTGATGATAATGCACGACCGCACACCGCAAGAATTGTAAGACAGACTCTCGCCGCAGCTAACATCAATGTCCTGCTCTGGCCTGCTCAGTCGCCAGACTTGAACCCGATTGAGCATGCATGGGATATGCTACAGAGAAGAGCTCTGCCGAATATGGAGGGTATCCAGTCGCAAGAAGACCTTTTTTTGTTGTTGCAACGAACATGGGCGGCCATTCCACAGCGTGATTTGGATGAACTCATTTTGAGTATGCCAAAGCGATGTTCTTGTGTTGTTAGTGTTCGCGGTAGAAACACGGATTATTAATTGTTTAAGTTACCCAATAAAATTATAAAGAAAACTGTTATTTCAGTCTTTTTTTCGAACTTTAATGTTAGTGGTTCAAATGTCAAAAATCCCTTTATTAGGAAAATGGCAAATTTCTTTATTAATGCAAAGGTGACTTGGTTTATCGTTACTGTGACAAACGAAAACACTTTATTTGATGAATCCTTAAAGAAAATTTTAATTAATATCAATCAGGAGAAAAGTTATTGCAAAAATATATGTTGATCCCTAGACACTTTTGATGTGTGTATATGCAAAAATATTCAAAATCACGATCAATGTTTGCCATTTAAAATAATAATCCCATTTCTTATCCCTCTTCTTGTATTTCACAGAAATATTCCTCTATTATCTCTTCATATATCACGGTAATATTTGTTTTTATTTCCGCAACATATTAGCAGAGATTTCTCATACTCGACAGTCTGAGTACGGCCACGTCATCTGTATGAGACCTCGAAAATCTAATGTGGCTCTGCTTTCCTTAGAAATATAACAGTGTGATTTTTTATTGTTAATTGGCTCGCCTTTGATCACCATCTCACTTGATGGTAAGTGATGATATTGTGGTCGTAGATGGAGCACGTTTAACCTAGAAGTAACTTATTCACTCTTGACTTGAAGACTTGAAGGTTAAAGCTATTAGGAAACAGACTCCGGCAAGGAATTCCACTCCTTAGCGGTAAGCATAATGAAAGTATTCCCAAAACGTTTTGTGCGTATGGGTCGGATGACCACTATGTAACGATGGCACATCGTCGTTTGACTTGTGATCTGATGATGGAACGGACTTGATGAAATAAGATTGTGCACACTCGCATCGCACACTCTCCGAAATGTAACCGATAGACTAGCAACTCGTCGCTGATGTCCAGGGTTCTGGAGCTTTGACTCGAGTATTTTTATCCTCAATTTCAATTATCAAATGAAGATGTACTGACGGAAGCATCTGTGTCAAAACGAATGAGTCTCGAAGTTACCTATTCACACTTTCTTATAAGTCTCTGCTTTGAAATCAGGTACGTACTTCCAAGATTTTCCCTAAGAGTAGGTGTACTATTGAAGCTCCACTAACGCCTCCGCAGAATACACGTGTGACCATCTACAGAGTTAGATGAAGAAAAATAGGGCACTCAAAAACTCTACAAACAAATCCATAATATCGGCTTTCACCAACAAAAATTGTATGCCCAGATCGCACGAATATCCCAATCGTAACTTTATAAAGCGAATAAGAAATCAAATTAAAAACTTCAATGATTTCCCGATGTCAGATAAAAATGGCGGTGGGGGAGAACGCGGGGGAAATTTCAAATATTTTTTTTCCGTTCCCGAATTCTCTGGAATATGGACCGCTGTGGGGTCATGTCAATGTCACATGCGGTTATTACGGGCGGGGCCACAGACGAGAGATAAAGAGACTGGATGGGACTCGACTTTATTTATTATTGTAAACAGTAATTCTGTAATAATATGGGCGAAGCTCCTAGACAACTAAAGCGTCATTAGCCTAAAGGCTAGGTGTCGGACTTGTGATCGATAGGTCGTGGGTTCGTACTTCACCACCACCACACTAGTGCCGTGAACCCACTCCAGACACAAGCATATTTAGCTTAGTTGGAGGGGTTAACAAGATTGCTTGTAATGTGAATTGTACCCACATTGCTACTTCTTTTTAAAAACGGGTCAATCTTCGAAGCCGCCATCTGTCATTTGTTCATGTTTAAGATGGTCACGTTCAGGTGGCAGATGCTCCTCGGGCTGAACGAAGTCAGCCGGACCTGCATTGGCCAGTTTGGAAAGCAATCAATCGACTGCGAACCCAAGTAGGCCGCTGCAGGCACCATTTAGCGAAGGCATTACAGAACACAATGACACCCAGTGTGATTGCGGTGCTACTGCCCAAACCATGCCCTGCTGCTGCAGTGTCCAAAGTGCCTACACGCTCCTCCAAAGACCTTATAAACGCCATTGAAGCCGTGACTAAAGTGTACTGCCGTCGATTCGAAGATGAAAATGGACACATCATCCTTGGACCACTTAAAGATCGATTATTTAGACACGTAGCTTCACTACATAGTATAAAACAAAGTCGCTTCCCTGTCGCTCTGTCCCTATGTATGCTTAGATCTTAAAAACTCTGCAACGGATTTTGACGCGGGTTTTTTTAATAGATAGAGTGATTCCTGAGGAAGGTTTTAGTGTATAATAAGATAAGGTTTTGTGTAGATTTAATTAAATACGACGATATTACTTCGACATGTCGGATAGAATTAAGCCTATCGGGAGCTTTAATCGAAAACGCTGCCAAGACCTTTTGAGTTATAAAAATACAATATATGGCGAGTTTGTTTCTCTTTTATAGATCTACAAAAAAGTCCGCGATGGCATATGTCCCAAGAATAATCCACAATAACCATTTTTTTCTTTTACAAATTACATTAAAATGATGGGTTATTTACGAATCTTTTTTTAACAGTACAGTATTATTCCTTATCCAATTAAATATGTCCGGATAAAATTACCGCAAAATTACCGGACGAGAAATTGATTAAGCAAAATTATACATAAGCAAATGTAAACTTTATTACCCAAGCGAAGCCGGGCCGGGTCGCTAGCGAAGTATAAAATACAATGATTGAAGTATAAAACACTAAAAGGATGGTTTAACTATCGGTTTTGTTACTGCAACATGAGCTAATTGATACAAAAACCATCGCTTTCCTGCCAATTTAAATACGCAATGGGAACTGTCATATGAAATGACTAAACTACAATTAGTTAAATGAGACATAGTGAAAGTATGGTATGTCAAAGTCTGTGTATTGTTATGTAGCTTTTAGACCACGGCTTTACTGACATGAAAAGCGAAAAAAATTGCCTGTCCTTTTTCAAGGTAGGTACAATCTACTCTGTATTCAAAATTTCATCAAAATTGGTTATATGGTTTAGATAAATGTGAAAGTATAACAGACAGATAGACTTGCTGTCGCATTTATAATATTAGTGAATATAACTGATAATTACAGTTCGAAACATTTATTTCCTGTGTTATAATTTAGATTCGAGATACACTTATATTTTTGTTGATCCACAAAATTTAAAAATTTTATTTATTAATTTAATTTAAGTATGTTCGGAAAGCTAGACTAGGACAATATAATGTTAATAAATAAAATATGGCCACAATAAAATATGGCAACAAAGTTTCCACCACTCCCTAACTATACAATCACAGATAGGTGCAGATAATGGTAGCTGAAAAATAGAGAGAGAAAAAAAATATTCTGTCTCTGTCATGTTCAGTCTTATTTGAAGTTACAATAATATTAAGGCGGCAGTCAGTCAAATAGTCCCTTAACACATCCAGTAACGCTGGAAATATCGTAAGTCTAGTGATGCAACTAACGAATATCGACACCTAATATTTTATGCTACGAAACTCGCAGTTGCGTGTAGTGACGGGCGTCGATATCGAGTTTTTTTCATTAATATTTGTCAGTAAACTTAACATTCACGTCACTTCATTCTATTCCGTTTAATATGGGAAAAATTTGAGATAGATTATTTTATGGTTTATGGTTTCATTTTTTGAAGGCGTTCTGTAAGTAATGGAGGAAAGTAGGTGTCAATCTTCCATTCCCTTATTTTTTCGTTTCTCGGTAAGCTGCTGGATTATTCATTTTATGATAGAATTTGTTGGGCAGGAATTAAAGCACATTTTCCTGTTACGTAAGGAACATGAAATTTATCATAGCTTTTTCATTATTTTTTTTTACTGAGATATTGTGCACATAAAAGATAACATTTTAAGAAAGAATATTACTTAACAAGAAGCTTGCACAAAGAAAGCATCAAAGCTATTTAACCATAACTATCGAAAAAGGAACTAAATAATTCAACTCTAATCCATCGATATATCCATCGTAAAATGCACATAACTATCAATATCTCCCCATCACTACTCATCGAAACTCGTTAATAGCACAGTGCAATTGTTTGCTAATTGAAATCGAAAACTTGTTTAATTAATGACCGTACAGACGTAGCGATGAGCCAATTAGTGTTGGGCCACCCATTTATCGAGTGGTGTTTAATAAAATAAACTAATATTTAATTTAAGTTATGTGGGTAATTTTTTAATTGTGTGTTGGAAATGGAAGGTATGTGGTCAGAGATGTCAATATCGTGGGTTTTTTTTAATAATATTTAACTTTTACATTTATTATTTTATAGTAAATTAATAAAGAAGTTTAAATGGATGAGGTTTATTAGTTCGGTAGAACACAAATTTATGTATGCCTACAACATGTATACGCACACCCTCAAACTCCCCAATTAGAAAATTATGTTATTATCATAATACATACTCTGAATATTTAGTTTTACCTGTTTAAACAGTTTTTTTTAAGACTAACTTCCTTTAAATGGGTTTAATTTTTCTGTAATGTGTACTGAATGATGGAATTTATATAAATCTACATTTAAAAATTTACTACTTTAATTTACGGTCCATAGTTAGTTTGTTTTTAATTTACGTAGATTTAATTGCTTTGGGAAAAAATATCGATGTTAAAAACGATAAAAATCGATTCAGTAAACGATTTTGCACTTTTTTTTTAAATTCCGGAAGTGTATTAATTATATTACACGTTGTATATATTGATTTTGTGACTGATAAAACTAGTGATAGAGAAAAAAGATGTTGTTTTTTACGTTTCTAAAAACCGTTATCGTTTGCCGAGCCTATAACAGCATCTTGTTCAAAATTAGATGAGTTTTTGAGAGGAAACTCGGAAAACCACTCACTAAATCCCTCAATTCCAATCCAATCGTGCTGTTTTTCTTACAAATCTTTATTCTTGAACAAGTAACACAGATTGCAAATCTTTTTAAGCCATTATTCCTATCCGGACGAAAGAAAAAAAAACAATGACATGAAATCAAGAACCGTATCCGATTTTTCGGGTCAGTAAATTTTGCTATCGAAAATATTTCTTGGGGCAATCGGATAATTCGGATACATACCTGTATAGGGTACAACACTGATATTAATTGGAAACCTTTAGGACTGCTAAAGCGATATTGGTTTTTTTTAATCCTTGTTCTGATGAATGAGATTAAAAGTTCCTACCTATATTTATTTTGCTGTTCACGAGTTTGCATAATGGTTTTTGGATTGAAGATGACAGAAGTTCATGGCACTGAAGTATGAACGCAGACCATTGGTAGCACAAATTTCAAACTGATGGTCGTTGGTTCGAATTCAGACACTATGTTTTGCCGGGGTTCAAACGAGATACCGTGGCCCCGGAACGAAAGAGAAGTTGAAGGAACAGGGTGGGTTTTTAGTCAGTAAAAGTCTGACACACCCTTCCTTCCGAGACATTAGATGATTTTCCCACCAAACAAAAATTGCAGGCACTATGTACTTTAACACTTTCCCAGCGAAGCGATTACACACGCGGATCCCGCCGTACGCGGGCCAATTTTGGTATATTTAAAATGGTTATAGAATGTAAACTATAATAGATATCTGTTTGAGTTTTTTTATTATTATGTTACTGCCTTATTATATTTTGTATATAAAAAATTAAACAATGAAATATAATAATTTTACTTTTATTTATTCAACATTAAACTGTACGTGATTTATGAACAGTAAGTAAGAAAATGCATCAGATATCCTATTCGAGACGCGCGAGTAAAACTGCCCGCACGAATTTATTCGTGATCCGCTGGCAAAGTGTTAAATAATTATCAACATCACCATTGCTCTCAAAACAGTAAACGAAAACATAGTGAGAAAATCGGCACGTCCTAGGGGTAAACATCCGAAAACATGCAACATCCACCAACTCGCATTAGGCTCGTACAGCCAATTCCCTGTCATAGACAGGGAATCTGTTCCCAGTAGTGGGAAGGAGAAAGAAAGGCGAAAGAAAGAAAATTGCGTTTATCGGCACATAAAAATAAGAAACACACATTATACAGTATGTTAACTAACAGAGGGCGTTCCCGTTAACCCGCAATAGTAAAACATCCATACATACAAAAAAAAAACATTGCGATCCGAAAACAATTTTTTTTTTTTAATATTAATTAAATTACGTAAAAGAAACACTCTGTACACGAGTACTCGAAGGACGGCAACGTCGCAATTTATTTGTTTATTTTACGTATCAATTTAACATTTTTCGTGAATATTTTAATATTAAAAAAAAAAAAACATTTTATTTTCGAAAGGTAATATTTTTTTAGCATGTATGGATGCCATAATATTGCGGGTTAACGGGAACGCCCTCTTAGTTAACACACTGTATACAACATTAAAAATAAAAACAATATTAAGCCAAAAGGGCCTCAGCTCAGCGTAATGTCAGATGACATCCCTAAGTATTACCACCTAACGCTGATTTTCAGCTGCAGCCCATGGATGCCACACGTTCGAACGTGCATACGCAGTGGTATGTACGTCTTGTCGTACAAAGCCATTCTCCTTTACATTTATTGTGCGCACAGCCAAGTTGTGGAATTATCTGCCGGCTTCTGTATTCCCTGCCACTTATGACCTTTCAGCCTTTAAAGCAAGACTGAATAGGTACCTTCTGTGCTCGCTCGTCCCATCGTAGACTCGTTTGTCGCTTACCATCAGGCGTGATCGAGGTCAAGAACGGAATCATTCGTATAAAAACTGGGTAGAGTTCACATTACCAGAATCTTGTTAACCCCTCCAACTAAGCTAAATATACTTGTGTCTGGAGTGGGTTCACGGCAATATTGTAATGGGTGGGATTCACATTCCAACAACTTAGCCATTAGGCTTTTGACATTTATGGTCACGAATCTACGAAACGAACTTGAGAAGCGTTGCTTACCCTTGAAGTTGACGGTGCGTTTGTATATTATTTTAGTTAGGATTTATGACATGAATTCGATTAAAATCTCAAGTTAATAAAAATATCTCCCAGTTTTAAGCTAGCTCTTACCACAGCATGATAAAACTAGTTATCTAGAACACGAACGGCATATTGGATGGTCGATTCCCAGAGGATTTGGAAGAGGAATGCCGTCGACACTTCGACACCTTTACTTGGAGAGCGAGCGGTCAGTCCCAAGCGGGACCGTTGCGAGTCTGTGCAGGTTATCAATTCAGAGCAAATTTGTAATACTGAGAACTGAAGAATTTTTTAAATAGAAATAATCTAGAAACTTCTTGGTACCCGTTCTTATATTATAACCTAACTATATTTTATTTATTTATTGAAAATGTATGTACAATAGTCGTACATGGGCGGACTTAATGCAACAAGGCATTCTCTACCAGTCACTTTACAGTCGACTTCGTTCACCATCTCACCTAATGGTAAGTAATGATGTGGTCGAAGATAGAGCACGCTTACCTAAAAGTAACTTATTCACTCTTGACTTAAAGACCCCTAGGTTATAGCTATCGGGAAACACAGACTCCGGCAGGGAATTCCACTCCTTAGCCGTACGCACAATGAAGGTATTACCAAGACGTTTAGTGCGTATAGGTGGGATGTCCACCATGTAAGGATGATGGAACGGGCTCGACGGAATTAGATTGTGCAATTTCATCGCACACTCCCCGAAATGTAACCGAGCGAGTCTAACTAGCCCTTGGCCAATTTTTTTCTTCTTTCTAATAGATATCTATTTTTGCTTACCTTTATCTCCTTTCAGTTCCACATTGCCTCTGAACCAAACGATCCTGGCCGCTGGCTTTGCGTTCTTCACTAAACACTCCAGAGATACATCCTCTCCTTCTTTCACCTCTAACTTCGAGTTGGGAGGATGGTTTGCGATCTCCACTGCCGTTGGGGGTGCTGTGAACAAAGAAGGAATCGGTTAATGTTTATTTATTTATTTATTATCCACTTTACATCTATCATTACAGGGTAACCTAATGCGATAGTGTACCTATTCTAGTATTTCAACTATTTAATTTTTTTTATAACAAATTACAAATAAAGCACTCCTAGTGAATTCACCCAGTGAACAACAGAATAAGTCTAACTCGGTCGCAATGATGTTGAGAGTGCGGAATGCACGCGTCAGTGGCGCCTCCCCCAACAGATTGGTACGCCCGCGCGGCTCCACCAGAAGCCGTGGCTGCCGACGTCGCCACACGTACTTGTCCGGAACACACAAACTAATTTGCCCTAATACGTCCGCATTATGCACCTTCCCTCTAAATATTTTGAATATGTTATTATCAATTAGCTGTGCTCCAGCTGTGACTTGGTCTGCCGGCGTTGCGGAATTGTCCGAAAGAGTTACCGCAGCTTCGGAACACGAGGGTCAAATGACGGAACACGGATGGGTTTTAGTCAGTAAACACCCTCTGGTGTGTCAGACTTCTTCGCTCAGTTCGGGAGGCAGCAATCGGATAATTTCCCATCCTTAAAAAAAACTGTGTGTTGGTTCGCGTAAGAGTCGTTATTATTGATGCGGCTTTTCCCGTCACGATCTTATGGAGATTTCAGTATAAAAATTTAAGAAAATCCAGAGATTAGTCCGGACAACAAAAATATAAACAGATAGACGAAAATGTTGAAAACGTTTTTTGTAATTGATTGATGAAAACCATGATTTACAAACTAGAAAGTAAATAAAAACGTAAATTAAAATTGGTTCGAATATGACAAAAATGATCTTACTTAAAAGCCCTCTACACTAAAACACCAATAAATATTCCACGCTATCTGACTTTATCAGTCCTTAAATTATTTTATTAATTCAAACAGCATAAATTATAATTAATTATCAGCACCATTGTGGGTGGGAATTAAAAACCGAACATCGTAAATTAAAATATAATCCTTACGGTTGTCGAGAAAGTCATTTATTATTTTTATGAAAAACGCTCTGAATAAGGTGAAAAATCGAAAAGCGGAAATATCACCAAAGGTTTTATTTAATTACATTGATATTAATTTAGCCGGCCTGCAACTGAAAGCGAAACCCATAGAAAGCCAGAAAAGGGAATAATTATACAATTACAAAGCTACTTCCCTCAGCTTTGCTTAAAAGAAACTGTTTTATGAACTGCTTAACGTTTTTCCAATTATATCAGGGTTAGATTCTAATCTAACAATTAAGTGCCAGAAAGTTTTTTTTTTTAATTCAGAATAAGTAATAAGTAAGCGATGATGTGGTCGAAGATGGAGCACGCTTACCTATTAGCTCCTGACCTAAAGACCCCCAGGTTATAGCGATCAGGGAACAGACTCCGGCAGCAAAGCTCAACGAACACTATTAAGTCATGTAGTTATGTATGTATTGTTGTTCTTTCTATACGTAACAACAGTGTACATTAAAAAATAAACAATTCAAAATGGAAAGATTGAAATAAGTTAGTGACAGTCTCAAAAGACGAACATAACGCTAACGTAGAACAATACCATAGTTTCAATAACATTAGGTTATTTTCTATTAAATTCTGTGCTATCTCTGATAAGATATAACTTCCTATCTGGCATCCACAACCCAATAACACGATAAAACTACACCCCTTGGAAAATTCTTGGAAGTTTCTCCCTGACAACCCATCCGTAATTATACAGACAGACTTCAAAGTCAACACATTATGTTTTTGACTATCACAGACTATTTTCACGCTTCCCTTTATATGTGATGCTGAATATTATAATGTAATTGTAACCGAACTCGCAGAGAAACCTGCCACAAACATTTATAAACACAGGGAGATGATCTGTGGTGTAAGTCATCAGCTGAAGCCGTTATATTTATTTATTTTATTTGCTTCAAAATAACACGACCGTAGGCCAAATACATTATTTCAAGACATGTAAAATTATAAGAAACACCACATCTAACAGTCATTCACTCATCTCACAGTACTCCAGGCATACAGACCAGATCTTCTTCCATTCATCCGCAACATTCACACGTCACAATTAGGTTTGGCTACTGGGCACAGCGAACAATCTGTGTCTCCTATTCTGGTTAAAGTTGATTGGTGCAAACAGATGGATTAGTTTGTCATGGAGATCAGGAGCATCTGTTTTTCAGCGAAATATTTTAAAATTATTAATGATTTGATCATTTATATTTATGGTATGTTTGTGTTTTTATGCAGTTCTAGTAATAGTTCTAGAAGACCATATATGTAACACCACACTGTGCTCTAAGACGCAAATGTCTGAAGTTGCTCAAGGGGCCACTTAATTGAAGTGGGTCTGGGCTGGCCACGTCTTCCGTATGTCCAATGATGTGAGTCAAAATCGCACTTTTTGGAGCCTTTACAAAGCCAGAACGCGTCGCGACAGACCTCGTAGATGATGGCGGGACGAGCTGGACCTAACTCATGACCAGTTGTCCACTTTAGCCCTCAACAGAATCATTTGAAAATCATAGGCTTTTTTCCAGCTGTGAGATGATGCAGGCTCACATAAGGTAAATGGTATCTTTCGGCTTTAACTTAAGGGTAAAAAAACGGAAGGTACATTTGTAATTTGTAGGGATTAATGGTAAACCAGACAGAACTAGTTTTTAGAGCGTTGGCTTGACACCATAAGACAAGAAAAAAAACATTTTTAGCGATGATGTGGTCAAAGATGAAGCAAGCTTACCTAGAAGTAACCTATTCACTCTTGGCATAAAAACCCCAGATTATAGCTGTCAAGAAACACAGATTCTAGCAGGGCATTCCATTCCATAGCTGTACGCCCAAACCAAAGTAATCAAGAAACGTTTATGTATATGGGGTGTAAAGAATTTACTGAAATATCTCCTCTAATTTTAAGTAAATAGCGAAATATCTTCTCTAAATTTAAGTAGCCTGGCTGTAGCGTGCCGAAATACTCGAAACATAATGCCCGCTCTACACTTATCACTTGCGGCCAGTAACCGGATATTGCCGTCTGACAAGCGACGCTCAACACAAAGGTGGGAACCGGCCTTTGTTGCGGTTTGTGGTACTTTGTATTGGTTTTGTGTTGCCAGAAAAAAAAAACCTAAATAGGTTTTGATTTTAGAAACTTGAATTTGGGGCGGAAGAGTGTTAATAGGGGTCTTTGACATTATACGTTTTAATTTTCCAGCAAGCGCTTGTTGTAAATGAAATCTGAATTCGAGACTTTTCATCTTTTCGCAGCGGAGGTATCATAAAGATTTCTTGGGTTATATACATGATATTACATCTATTATCATCAAACATAGATGCGTATATTAAAAAGGCTAACTTTATTGATTAATTAGGAGAATGGACAATGATAGTTGAAATATAGGCACTACTATGAGTTTCAAAAGCTAATAGGAATTTCAATGACGTTTATCCGTCAAATGTCACTCAAATAGTACGGCGGTTTACGAAGAAAACTTTATGGCGAAAAATAATAACGGTTTATTTTTTTACTTTGTTTAACTGAGTTTCACACCAAATTTAAATACTTATAATATTTAATTGTTTAAAGTAATAATTCATTTTTTTTAAACCTTCTTTTCTCTCTTATTTTCATTGTTGGCACCAACACGGCCGAAAGTAAAGTGAACGCATGGCGCAAAAGCCCAAAAGCCAAGTTAGTTCGCGTTTGACCACCAAAATATTGAAAGGGGACTAGTTTTGTTTCGCTCAATAGGTATTTGTAAATAAATAATTTAATAAATCCTAGTTTTGTTCACTCTACCCATATGGTTCGATTTGACAGCTAAAACAACACAATATGGCGTTAAGTTATCCTTAACCCTCCGTGCACCACGTGGGGTTTAATAAACCCCAGTGAAACAAAAATCTTCGTATCTTTTTTAATGGTCCCGCGAACACCTCATCACATCGTCTAGCTGGAGTTGCGATATTGCCAATCCGTTTAGTAACAGTGATTTAGTTATAGCTTTGCAGGCGTCTCGGACTGACGCCATCAAAATAAGGTGGGGTGTCACAAACCCCACGTAGTTCGGGACGTCGTCTAAAAGGTAAGCGGTATGATATGAAAATATTAGTATTTATACATAAATCCTTGTTTATTTTGTTTTTTTTTTATTAGTTTATTTGTTTCCGGGACTCATAATGGCTCGTCGTATAAATAAAGATGCAATGTTATCGGCACTTATGGGAGATAGTGATGGCGACACGGACGTGGTGTTTTTACCCGAAAGTGAAGGCGACTCGGACTGTTGTTGGGCTTTTATTTTTAGCAGGATTTTACCGTGCTGGGAGACAAAACCTCAATGACTTCTGGGCTTAAAATTGTACTGGAATCTAAATATTTCAGTGCACGATGTCTAAAAATGAAGTATCTATATGCTTAGAACATGCTCATTTTTTTTGTAAAAATTGGGGTGATTTGAACCAACTAGTATCTCAAGAAGGCTAATTATGTTTTGTTTTTTTTTTTTTTTTTATTTTTTTTTTGTTTCCTACCTCATGAAGCCCTCAATAAAAGGCAATAAGAAGTTATTATTTAAGTTGCTTTTTTTTAAGGCTAAGCCAAAGAGGTTTGTCTCCTTGTATTTGGTAAAAATCTCTATTTTTGTTACAACGACTAAAGATATTAAAAATGTTTATTATCTTTGACAAATTTATTTTATTTTTATCCTCTTATAGTCCATAAACAATAATAATACAAAAAATATAAATATAAAAAAGATGCTACTTATAAAAAGATGGAATGATAATGGGGTTCAGGAAACCCCACGTAGTGCAGGACGTAACTTTTATCCACGTGGTTCACGGAAGGTTAATAGCAGTTGAAACGCACTGTACCTAGTTCGGATACGGAAGCTCCTTAAGGTTCTAAGTTGAGCTACGCGATATTTGACAAATGCTTGCACTGTTTAGACGGGCCTGCTTAAATCTGTGTGATTCATGTAGGTTTATGTCTGTGGCGCCCTTTAGAGGACTCTAAAGGGCGCCACAGACATAAACCTACATGGTTCTCATATAATTTGATCACTACAGATTGTATGGACTTTAAAAGAGACGTTGACCTCTGAGTTTGTTTCAGTGTTTCTTCTCAGAGTAGTCGGTTAGGAAACACTGGCCTCATCTAGTTTACATTTACTAAAAAAATGACATGTGGAAGTGTTATTTATAAACTAGGTATTTGCAAAAAAAAACTTTATTCATAATTATGCTTAGTAACACATTGCAGTACCTACTAGGTATTAGTACTAGCCATGTTGGTAGAATTCACATTAATAGCAAACTTGTTAACTCCTCCAACAGAGCTAGATATGCTTAAGTCTGGAGTGGGTTCACGGCAATAGTGTAATGGGTGAGGTTCGAACCCACAAGTCCGACACCTTAAGGTGGACCTTATTGAGAAGTCAATCATAAAACCGAACGAGAATGGGGTTTAAAAACGAACCGCTTGAAACAGTGTCGGAATATCGGAAACTCGAAAGAATAAACACATGGTAAATATCCCGTTGTAAATGTACGTTCTAAGGCTGCGTTTCCACCAGAGATGTGCGATGGAAATGTGTCGTGCGAGGATGTCTAGCTGAGCTGTAAAAATGTGTGGGCGTTTCCACCAAAGCTGTGCGATGAAAATGTGCCTACGAGGATGTGTAGCGGAGCTGTGAAAATGCGCATTCCTCGCACACATCCCTCGCTTGTTTTGTATGCGCAAAAATCTAGCTCCGCTGAGCCATTTCCACCAGAGCTGTGCTGACCGAGGCGAGGTAAATGAAGCGATTCTATTGGTTCTTTACAAACACATCCCTCGCTACGCATCCTCGCACATCTCTGGTGGAAACGCCGCCTAATGATACTGTTAGAGACCATATTAGCTTAAAAACTCATAATTATGGATTACTAGCCACGACTTCGTTCGCGTGGGAGGTTTTTCCGCGTAATTTTCGATCCCGTAGGAATTTCGGGATAAAAACCTATATCCTATGTCCTTCCTAGGGTCCTAAACTATTCCCATGCCAAATTTCAGCTCAATCGGTTCAGCGGTTTAGGCGTGAAAAGGTAACAGACATACAGAGTTACTTTCGCATTTATAATATTAGTATGGATTATTATCCTACTAATAATATTATTAATGCGAAAGTTTGTGAGGATGTATGTAAGTTTGTTGCTCTTTCACGCAAAAACTACTGAACTGATCTCAATGAAATTTGGTAAGTAGAGAGTTGACATCCTGGAATAACACATAAGCTACTTTTTATCCCAGAATTCCCAAGGGGTCGGGATTTACGCAGGAAAACCTCCCACTCGAATGACGTTGCAGGCAAAAGTTAGTTTAGATGATGATTTATTAAAAGTCCTTCAAAAATCCAGGGTTTGGGCAATCCAATTGAGACTGAAGACATAATTTAGAATTTTCTAAGTGGCAATACAGTTCTCGTCGGTGCTCCAAATACCTACAACCTCTACTTTCTCCCAAATGAATAAGTCGCCTAAATAATTAAAATAGTTTTTACAATTTTCGACGTCGAAATAGAACTGAGCAAAATGTCAAATATTTTTACTGAAATGATATTTTTAATGACATGTCAACTACAGTTTGATATTATCATTAAAACTGAAGACTGAAAAAATATAAGTTCAGACAAAAAACTCAAGTAAGTAGTAGGCATCTTGGTAAAGTCTTCGACAGACAGTATTCCAATTAATATTTTTCCATTAATTTTCTAGGTCTATATCTTTTTTACTGTTGACTAGTTGCTACCCGCAACTTCGTTCATGTGGGAGGATTTCCCGCGTAAAACCCGTTCCCGTGGGAACTCCGGGATAAAAAGTACTCACAACTATCTACTTACCACATTTCATTAAAATCCATCCAGTAGATCCAGGAGATTAGCGTGTGCAAACAGACAAACAGACAGACTTTTTTTTGCCGTTTTACCGTTTTTAATTTAATTATTATTTTTGAATAAAATTTAAATGTAAAGACACACTTTTTTTACTGTTTTATTATATGTATGTATAGATATGTTTACATTTGACTACCATCTCGCTTGATGGTAAGCGATGATGTGGTCGCAGATGAAGCACGCTTATCTAGAAGTAACCTATTCACTCTTGAATTTAAAACCTCAGGTTATAGTTGTCAGGTACAAACTTCGTCAAGTATTTATTTATAGGAAGGAAGGGTTATTGTTATTAGGTTATAAAACTAGAATAAACGGCGATTATCTACAATAGGCAATATTATCTATAGGTATGTGACCACCCACTATTGCTCTAAGTTTCTCCAGCTTTTAAGTAGCATAACAGAGTTATATTGAAATCTGAGAGAGACACTTCAGTTTTATTTACATGTGTATTATGTATAGAAAACAGTGACATACAAACGCTCTTAAATAAAGCCAAATCGCTCGATACGACGACGCAAGGTCCCTCTACTTAGCACAGGAAAGTAAGGAGACACAACTCCAAAGAATTAGAAGTTAATTGTCAACATTTTCACTGTATAAAATCAGGACAGGAAAAAGAACAAAAGTCTTATTCCATTTCCAACAAAAAATTCCATCAATACAATATGAATAGAGCTATATTCTCGTGGTACATAATATGGCTTCCGTAACCATGGTAACCGGGGAAGGGAAGATTCTAACAATAAAATATTGATAAGATTATAGTGGGGGATATTATTCATAATGTAGGCGTCCTTTTGGGGATATATGATTCGTGTTGTAAAAGCGTGAAAGGTCAATAATTTTTATGAATGTTTTTGTGCTAAATAGCTAAGAATCGACACATATTTTAGAATAAAAAAAACTTTTTACCAAAAAATTAAACCGACTCCCAAAAAACACTGCAAAGTGAAAAATAACTTTAATTTCTTTATTCTCATTTATTTTTCACTTTGCAGTGTTTTTTGGGAGTCGGTTTTATTTTTTGGTAAAAAGTTTTTATTTCACTCTTTTTAGTTGGTCTATTTTTAATTTACCTAGTTACAAGAGCCTAAAGGTCAACTACTTATAACCTTTTACAAAATATTGCTTTTCCCAATGCTGGGCCGTTAATTGTTGAGGAGTTCTCCTGGTACTTCACCATCAGCTCTACATCACCATATGCATTGTGACAAGCATAAAGTGCTTAACTTCCTATTCAAGTAATCGAATCGCAATCCACTCAATACTTATTATTAAGTAGTTTCGGCGGCCATCTGTGGTCTTCATCATCAGTTCCACTTCCTCAAATGGTACTTTTTGAGAGCAACTGCACAAGTCACTATAATAAATACCGAAAACGTCATAGGTGTGCCTATAATATTTGAAGAGTTCCCTCGATTTCTCCAGGATCCCATCATCAGATCCTGACGTTTATGAAAATGGGACCAATTTCAAAGTATACCCTTACAATAAAAAAAAGAATTTTCCAAATCGGTTCAGCCGTCTTCGAGTAATCGATTATCATACATTAAAAAAAATATATACGCGTCGAATTGATAACCTCCTCTTTTTGTCATCGGTTGAAAATACTAGCTCCTGCCCGAAGCCGCATGTGGCGTCGAGCGAACGCGCTGGCCGACCTCTTCTGAAGGCGTTGGCTGCGTGAATACCTGCCGACGCTTCAGCATCGCGATAAGTGGTCGAAAATTGTACCAAACGCCGACAAAAAATGTCAACACAGGGGGATCCAGAATCATGTACTGAATCCATGGTAAGCGGCTGTGCGTCGATTTCCCTGCCACCCTGTATATTCCAAGATGTCAACTATTTACTTACTAAATTTTCATACATCCTTACAAACTTTCGCATTTATAATATTAAGTAGGATAGGAAATACTACTTGTATTTACACGACCAAATCACGTATCTTTCGTCCATTTCTATTAAACCTAGCGTCAGATCAGTCTGTAATACGGCTAATTTGGACTTTATTGCAGTACCGTAAGGTACAAACTTTGTAATCTGTCATCTCCTGGCGTTTCCGCACACATCTGTCTCGTAAATATCTTTTGACAGCCGTCATTCGTTTGTTCATAGGCGTGGTTTTACTGCGGTAATTTCATCACAACTTAACGTCAACATCACGCTTGTATTTTACAAAGGGGTCAGCAGTACTGTAGGTAATTGTTTTGATATTTGTGTGTAGCAAACAACATTAGGTATTAACACCAGGAAGCAACCGACTCAACGCCGTACATGTTATAATGTCCGCCTGAGTATTTTAAATCAGGTGGGTCAAGGGCTGTCAAAGCGGGGACTCCGTCCGTCCATTCAGTGATCTCAGGGTGGCACAATGATCGCGTGCCACAACACAAAGTGAGGCACAGAGGAGATCCCTAAACAGTCTTCTTATCTTTCTGATGGTGACTACGAGAGTAGATTTAGTTTATAAGTAAAAGTCTGAAAAAGTCAGGCGCCTTTTGAAGGTTTCACCCTGATTGTTTTATTGATCGGCTCACGTCTTACCATCATCTCACCCGATGGTAAGTAATGATGTGGTCGAAGATCAAGCACAATTAACTAGAGGTAACCTAACCCCTAGGTTATAGATAGCTATCAGGAAACACAGACTCCGGCAGGGAATTGCACTCCTTAGCCGAATGCGCAATGAAAGTATTCCGATTTTTTTGTGCGTCTGGGATGTCCACCATGTAACGACAGATGGATAGACCCTGATAACAATAAAAGGTACTAAACACCAAAAAGTTATCTTTATTCCCCCAAAACCCAATAAAAATTCAATAAGAAAACCATCAGTTGATTTCTAATTAGGAATAAAATAAAGATGTTCTTACTGACAACTTTTCCCCTAATTCCAGTTTATCCCATCACTTATTCTAGACGTCCCGCGAAGTTTGTGGACGCAAGAAAGAAAAAGGGTCTAACGAATATACAGTTTGCGAGTTAGTTTAGTAAATGTTTAGACGGCAGACGAATGATAAACAGTTAAGTGAGTAAGTCATTAAGAATGGGTTTTTATTGAAGATGAAACCGAAATAGTCAATGTAGTTTTTGAGGTGTTATGCTAATGAAAACTAAGTTAATCGATAGTCCTGCTATCTAAATACTACTAATATTATAAATGCAAAAGTTTGTGAGGATGTATGTATGTTTGTTGCTGTTTTAAGCAAAAACTACTGATCAGATCTGAATGAAATTTAGTAAATAGATAGACATCTTGAAATATCATATGGGCTACTTTTTAGTCCGGGATTCCCACGCGAACGAAGTCACGGGCGGAAGCTAGTAATACTATAAATATGAAAACGAACTAAACAAAAACACTTTTTTTACAAAAAAATTAACCGACTTCAAAACAAAAAAATCACTTCCGCACTACAAAGCGAAAAATAACCTTGTATATTGTTTCATTGGATGTCTAATTCCGTTTAAAATAAGGGCTACGTATCTACTCACATGACTGAAGTCGGTGCCAAGCCAATTAATAGTTTCGATAGGCTAAGTACGCCGCATTTTGGAGGTAATCAAATCTATTCAATTATCTTGGCGCCGACTTCAGTTATGTGAGTAGATACGTAGCCCTTAGCACCATGTGTTATATATTAAAACCTTCCTTGTAAAATATGCTTTCAAACAATAAAAACGCGATCGAAATCGGATCAGTAGTTTTTGAGAAAATCGCGGATATACAAACATACATACATACTGGTCGAATACAGAATCTCCTTCTTTGAAGTCGGAATCACGTCAAGCCATTGATCCGAACTGTCATTAATTCATCTCTGTCAGTTGTTACAAGTAGTCAGAAGCCAGCAATGCCAAGCCGTATTGTGTTTCCCATTTACTGGGTAGTGGAGATTAAGTAGACAGAGGCGCGTAAAGTGTAGGCATAAATTCAGAGAAAAATATTTGGTACATCGTTATTTCTGGTTGTATATATGGATACCAACAGCCCATCGACATAATCAAAACAACAATAAAAACTGAAATAAACTCTAAAATAAATTAATAGTTTAAAAAACACTAGAATAATACGCTTTTATAAATGCACGTAAAAACTAAAAAGAAACCTGACCGTGTTCAAAGTCCATTACGTGGTCTTTCTCACAAGTGCAAACACGACTATGATACGATATTCCATCATGGAATGCCAGTGCCTATCTTCCGGCTTTATCATCACACTTTGAAACCTAATCGTTGCCAAAGTTCATTACAAGACTTTGCTAAGAAATCCAAAACAGCTATGATATGATTTTCCATCATGAAGTTACAGTTCATATCTTCCGGCAACATCATCAGATCAGTTCAGCAGTACCATATTATTGTATTGTCATCAGAACTACATACAGCTGCTAATTTTCATTACGCTACGACCCTTGGAAGATGGTTAAATTAGTTACCTTAGATTCCATTACATAGTTAGTTACATACAGGTCGACCTAATAAAAGCGTGTTAATAAACAAAAACAACATCTTAAGTTCCCAAGCGTAAACACAAATCAGTTTATTTATAAAACAAAACAGAAAAAAAAACACAATTACTCCTAAGAAGGCCTGTTTTGTTAAGAAATATATTTAAATAATTCTCTAACCCAATTCTGGTAGAAAAAGGTTCCGGGGACCCTGAAAAAAGGGAAAAACAAAAGGGTTCCGCCGATCGAAATGTGCCAGGTTAATAATGCAATTAGAAGTGCCGCTTGTAAGGTTAAGGTGGAGCTTAGTGATGAGCGGTAACGGGACGCGATAAGCGTAAGCGTTTTGGCGGATACATTTAAGCAGTTTTGAAAAGGATTGCACTATCAACGGACGTTATTAATTTGTTAGGCAATTATTAACATTTTATGTTAAAGTTATTTAATTTTAGAAAGTGATGAGAGTCATGACTACCGCAATGCGGATTGTAAATGTATATGCATAATGTGTGTAGAACTGGGAATAGATTACTTCTAGGTACGCGAGCTTCGTCTTCTACCACACAAGAGATGGAAATCATACGCGAGCTATCAACACCTAAAAAAATAATGTGACACCGACCCTAAATAAATATTCTTTTAGCCAAACAAAATACTACTTTTAATATCGTTTTCAGCAATAAGACCGCCATTTATCAATAGCTTTAGCAATATTGTTAATTAGATGCATTTCAATTTTAGTGTACAATAAAGTGTATTCTATTCATCTATCTATCACAAAGCCTATTCAAAAACTTTCTTTTATTCCAACCCGCTCTTACTAAGGACCCTACCCGCCTACTAAAAGCCACTTCTGACCGTGGGAAAAGGTAATTATTGACTTTTTCAACTTCCTTTCCTCCCTAGACGCCTGCCCCAAGTAGATAAGAACGGCCTAATTAAAACCCGGAGCTGTACTTCTTTTCAAGACTGACATGGCTAAGGATAAGAAAAGTATAGGCCGACAGTGTATATTGTTTGGCAGTACTTGATTGCATCTATAGGAATAAATAGAGGTGCAGTGTTAGCTGGATTATTACACTGGGATATTCTACACTAGCGTACCCACGTAAATCTCGATTCCTGGATGCATTATTCCAGGATGTCAGCTATGTACTTTCCAAATTTCATTAAGATCCGTTCAGTAGTTTTTGCGTGAAAGAGTAACACACATCCCTCATTACATATACAGCATTACAAATGCGAAACATTGTGAGGATAGAGAGATGTTGTTTTAATAATTCTACTGAACGGATCTGAATGAAATTTTGTATGTACATAGTTGAAATCCAGGAAAAAAATTGGCTAGTTTTTATCCAGGGAGTCGGAATTTGAGCGGCGAAATCCTCCCATTGAACGAAGTCGCGTGTAGAAGCTATTTTATATTCAGTTGTTGGTATAGTGTGCTAGCTAACATAGTTATAATTTAAGTTTAAAAATATGTCAATATAATATAATCTAAATCTATATATATAACTCAAAGGTGACTGACTAACTGACTGACTGACTGACATAGTGATCTATCAACGCACAGCCCAAACCACTGGAAGGATCGGGCTGAATTTGGCATGCAGGTAGATGTTATGACGTAGGCATTCGCTAAGAAAGGATTTTGCGAAATTCCCACGGGATCGGGATTTACACGGGAAAAACTTTCCACGCGGGCGAAGCCGCTGGCACAAGCTAGTATTGTATAAATTCAAGTTCTTCAAACATAACAGACAGATATGTTGGGGAGTTTGTAGCCCCAATTCTTTTCAGCAAAAAAAAGAGGTAGTAATGAAAGACACCCGTTTTTTCACGTAAATTGTTTACGCTGAAAAAGTGTTGATTTATAGCCTACTTTTAATACGACTTGTTTATTTTTTTGGATTTAAAACACTCTACTAAAACGAAGACAGAACCCACAAAAGAACAATAAATGATTTAAAAAGTATCCAATGAGTTTTCGTACCACATCTGGTACAGAAACTTTTTGGTCTTTACCAAAGGCCAAATAAGGACAAAGGTTTGACCCACACTTGGGTACCTCATTTGGGCCAGTATTTGCTCTCCGGGCACTATTTGAAGACCTATTGTGTCGCTTAATTGCGAGCCTGGCTTTGCTTTTAGTAGTTTATTAGACGTTTCGCGCTTTAAGAGAAACTGGTGGAAGCATATTTTTTTGAGGACGGTATGTTCTTGGTTTAATGAGATCTTTCTAAATTCACTTTTTTGCAGGCAATGTTGTTAGAATTCATATCACTAGTAATCTTGTTTACCCCTCCAACTAAGCTAAATTTTATGCTTGTCAGGAGTGAGTTCACGACAATAGTGTAAAGGGTAGGATTCGAAACTGCGACCTCTCGATTATACATCCGACAATTTAGCCAATAAATATAGGCTATTAACGAATTGGCTTTTGTTTTCTGAGCTCAGTTTTTATAACGAAACATCACGGGTTCTTCTTCCATCTTACAGGCAACGCATGTCCAGGTAAGAGGTCAGCCCGTGGATGGGTGAGCGGAGCGTCTTAACATGCTGAGTTTACTCCGTAACTCGGAAATAAAGAAAGAAAAAGTATTTATTGCCAGACAAACGACAAGCTTACAATATTAAAAACTTATTTAGTTCCTTAAGACTAGTGTTAGTAATTGGTACTTATAATTATGTTAGTAGGTAAGGACAAAGATATTGACAATTTACTAAGAAAAGGGAAACAACAAAAAACTAGGCAAATACACGTCGTGGTCGTGGCAACAAGGCTCTCACTCAGCATAATGCTATGCCATGGGCATGCCCACAGCACGGCGCTGGTTTTCAGTGGTTGCTTTAAAAATATTACGTACGAAAATCAAATCGGGCAAATAATATTACTAATAATAATATATAAATACCGATAGTCGTCTCAGCCAATGGCATAATACCCAAGAGCCTCGACGAACATCGTAGGAGGCTCTCGTTGGACAGCTGGATCAAGGGCTTGATCCAGAAAGCAGTACTTCTGGACACGGCGCGAATTGTTAGGTGGTTCCTCTCTATGGAGCCCTGACCACCGGTAGCTTGGACCCTCTTCCCGATACCGATGGGCTACAGTTTTTTTTTTATATTTTTAAATGTTTTTGTTTTTATTGGAATATTTGAAAATGTAAATAATATGTATATAAAATGTAATAAATGATCAGGTAAGTGGTCGCTCCCATACTACAGGCTACTCCGGATTAGGGTGACAATAGATACTAACATTGTTAGGGAAAGATTAAGTAGGCAGAGATTTAATTTAGTACCTAACTTCTTACTTATTGTTTGTTTTTTAATGTGCCAGCGACACTGGTTATTTTGAAATCTGAATTAGTTATTTCACTATAGGTATACAATCTACTGGCAAACAAATGCGATATATAAATAATTAAACAATAGTCTGATTAAGAAAATATGTGTGTCAAGGGTAAGGGTAAGTGTTCGACGAATCTATTTGTATACGAAAGAGTTTTTTTTTTTTCAGTTTTTTATTACTTGTTCGATGTTTACTATGAGGGCTCTTGCAAACAAGCGTGACGGGAAAACGCTTAGTAGAATGACAAGACAACATTTTATCATAGCGATTGATTCATGCTTAAATATGTTTGAAGTTATACTTAAATTCTGCGTACAGCTAAGCGCACATACGTTTTGCGTTAAGTAAGGATAACTATTTTATTAAAAATGTCTAGGTTTGGTTTCAATTTATTTAGATACGGATGTTGTTTTAGACTTATAATTTAATATTCTAATTGGGATGTCTGAGGTATTGCGCTTAATCTGTTACACCTTGTATAAAAGTATATAAGTTTTTACCCGACTGCAAAACAAGGTGCGTTACGTTTTTATCGTGATTTCCACGCAAGCGAAGCCCTGTGCAACTACTAGTCAATATATAAAGTTTTAATTACTATAGCTCAGTGACGGCACTGACCTCAAAAAAAAAACTGAGACCTCTTCATTATAAATAAATTAGTAGTTTAAAACACTAGAAAAACTCGCTTTTATAAATTCAGGTAAAAATAAAAAAGATCGGGTTCAAAGTCCATTCATTACGTGGCCTTTCTCACAAGTGCAAACACGACTACGATACGATATTCCGTTATGGAATACCGGTGTCTATCTTTCGGCTTCATCATCAGACCTGGAAACCTAATCGTGGTCAAAGTTCATTACAAGACTTTTCTAAGAAATCCAAAACAGCTATGATACGATTTTCCATCATGAAGTTCCAGTTCATATTTTCCGGCACCATCATCAGATCAGTTTGACAGTACCATATTACTGCATTGTCATCAGAACTACATACAGCTGCCAATTTTCAATACGCTACGACCCTTGAAAGATGATTAAATTAGTTACCTAAGATTCCATTACATAGTGAGTTACATACAGGTCAACCTAATAAAATCGTGTTAAAAATACCCTCAGACTAGGCAGTATTTTTCCACACACATCACAGAAAGAACTTTGACATCTACAAAATAAATATTAACTCTAAAAACCAATCCACATTCCCGGAAAAAATCGCCACTTGCGCGCCCTCTCTCGCTCCCTTTTCATAAAACACGAAAGTTCTGTCAAAATTTGTACCGAAAGCATAGTTGTATGCTTTTAATAAAAAAAAACAGGACAGATATTGACACGCCTCAAAGGCGTACGGCGGGACTGTGAGTTACTAACGCACGTCTGTTAAGCACAAAGGACCTGGAAAAACAAATTCGGCGTGTTTTTTGTGCACAAATATTTTTTTAAGTTACTATTTTTCAGTTCGTGTTTGGAACTGGTGAAATTTTAATTGAGTGGGTTTTGGCTGATTGCTGTTTTATGGGAATATGCAGCACTAATCTAATACTGTTGCGGAATTGTTCGAAAGAGTTACGGCGGCCTCGGAATACGAAGGGCAAATGAGCGGAACACGGATGAGTTTTAGTCAGTAAAAGTCTGACACACGCTACCACTTCGCTCTGATAGGGAGGCAGTCATTGGTAGATTTTCCATCTTTAAAAAAAAATCTAATCTAATACTAGTATTTTTCTATATGAATAGGTTTTATAAAGGAGTAATGTTTGATCGTGAGTTATTCGATTTTAGATTATTAACTACTTATTCGATTTTAGAAATTCTTTCACCAATAGATACCTACCGATATTAGTAACTTGTGCATTTTTTGCTGAATAATACTTCACGCGGTCGAACCTGGGGGTAGAAGTAATACTACAAAAAATCATAGTTACCAATGGAATGGATTAAGTATTGGCTTCTGCATGAGGTTAGGTAGCTCATCACTAAAACTGTATTAAAATCGCAGACTACTGGCAGATACTTCGATAATATGGCAGATAAAAAGTAGCTGCTGAATTTTAAAAATTGCCTTATAATATATGCTATCTGTAACAAGGTTTGCCGAGATCATTTTTATGTCTCTTTTAAAATGAATACTCACTTTTTCATTAAAGGAATGCTTTTGACGTAATTACTACGAAATAATTAAGGAAAACATATTGTCGTACATTAGAAGGATAGCGAGAAAATCTAATCATACATTTTTTTTGTAAAGTATGACGTGATATTCATATGTTTTATTCAAATGGGTTATATTTAACACTTAAACATGTAACTTTTTTTTGTAAAAGTGAAGGTGGTATTTCCTCGTTTTAGGTTACGGATTTTTTTGTGGACGTGTGCAAACATTTATTAGTTACCGCGAAGCTCAAGGTTGATCTTTTAAGAGTTTGAACGATGATAAATAAGCTGCCATCGAATAACTACGAGTATAACACAACGTCAGTAATTCGATATTTGCTGACCCATATGAACTGAACCAAAAATTGTTATCAGCAACTACAACAACAATAGACCCAAGAAAACCCTAGCTCTTGATCAAATAACTTAAACACAGCACCTTGGCTCCAAAAACCGGCTTAACCCCATCGAAAAATACGTACATAACTACAAAATACGACACCAAACGCAGGAAGTACAGAGATAAAAATCTATATTGATAGAACCCCTGCATTGGTATAAGTGCCAACATTTAAGATTGGTCCGACATTTCGCTCTTTGTAAAACCTGAATACGAGAAACTTAATAAAGTTGAAAAGGGTATTTTTAGAATTCAAACACGCAGTTCTTGGTCCATATTTGTGATATTTGTGATGTAATAAAAGCCAGTGGATTATAAAAATTCATCGCAGTTATGGACGTACTCATGAGCGTGTCATGAACTTGGCAGCTAGGAATATTTTACGAACATTTTTTATGTTTCATCTTTCATCAAATGAACCATCTCGCTATAGCTTGAGCGAAAGGGAATGTCAGACTTGTACTGACTAAAATCCCACCCTGTTTCTTCCTTGCGTTCCGGGGTCGCGGTATTCCGATGAACTTGGAACATTCCCGCAACCCGTTCAAACCTTTTTACTTTTTATCGTGAAAGTATGTTTGTAACTTATTTGGACTCACCAAAATAGCTAGCAGTACATAAAAAGAAGCATATTAAGAAAAAAAAAACAGTTTGACTTGTAGCTTCACAAAAACCATAAAAACAGTTACGGTTGAACAAACACCTAAATCTGTGAATGTCATTCATAAAATTATGGAGGTCGTTAAAAACCATACGACTATTCCAAAATTGTTCGAATATAAATCAGAAAATTCTAAGACAGGAATAATATTTTTGAATCAACTATATAGGACCAATCCTGATCTTTTCTTCAAACAAATACCGAAAAGTTTACTTCAGAAATCGCAAAGCCACCCAAACTAAACAAGACTGGAACATATTGTAATTTTTATCACAGAAAATCAACGCCGCTGCTAGTCAGGAAGACCATTCGCAGAAAACCCTGTGCCAAGTAACCCAAGATATGCATCAATGAAACAAAGATACTTGGCAGAAAACCAAGTGGGATTGTTTAATTTTTAGTTTTACTGTTCCCTGAGATTTGGCTCGGTTTAAAGGGATATCGATTTTTTTGAGTTATAAGTCCAGGATGGTCATGCTCGCTTAGTTTTGTGGAGCGAGTTTGTAATGGAGATGAATGGGAATGCTGACAATGCTGGAGCAATAGCTCTCTAGGCTATAAGAGCAGATAATGGTGCTCTTAGTCTGAAGCTCTAGGAAATGAGAATGTAGCTGCATTCGTGCTTTAAGATGAAGTTATTAATTCGATTTAAGTCTTGTTAGTTGTCACTTTGAAGTATATCATTATGACATTTAGTGTCAGTGGCAAATGCAATGACACTTCTGATTTATGAATACTGCTTAAATACGGATTTAAGTTCTGATTTTTATGCTTCCCGTTTTGGTGATTAAAGCTGTATATCAGTATCTAATATGTGTAACACTTTCAGCTTAAAATATTATTTCTTTTTCATACTTGGATGCTAATATTCATTATAGACATCACCTCAACTTCTTACATAAAATTTTTATCCAAGACAATACAGATTCGAGTGGAAATCTAATTAACTATTTCTATAGTGAACTATTCAATTCCATTTCTATTAAATCTTTTCTTAAACGATAAAACATTTTCAACTCTTGCACTTTATATATCACTAGTACTCACGCGGGGCTTCGCTCCCGTGGATTCTATCACGGTAAAAACATAACTCTCCTTTTTTGCAGTCGCATAAAAAGTAGCCTATAACCTTCCTCAAGCTTCAAGCTACTTCCTTACCAAATTGCATCCAAATCCACCCAGTACTTTCGAAGATTAGCGCGTTCAAGCAAACAAACAAACAAACAAACTTTTCCGCTTTATAATATTAGTATAGATTTACAAATTTGACAAAAACGTGAACAGCAAAGTGAAGCAAGTTTCGATCGATGACCCCGTCGGTTACTGTCCCGTCATTTTATCGTCAACCAAATTAATCGACATTAATGATTTAACTATCGTCATCGTCAATAAAAATGACAGTCGTTTCAAAATGACTTATGAGCAATGCATTTTAACATTTGGAAGCGCATAACGGTTGGTGACAATGCAGTAGTGATAAATTAAATTTATTTTCCATGGTTTATGGGCGTTCATTTTATGGGTGATTGGTATTTTATGGCTTCAGATTTTGACCTATGGTTCTGCAATAGAATTTTTGGAAATAGTCCGGAAGTTTTAAAAGAAAAACTCTTTTCGATGCTTATTTTAATTTTCCTTTTTGTTATCCTGTTGAGGGCTTGCTAATCTTTATCTGTGAAAGACGTTTTGGCTTTTACATTTTTAAAATAAACAGCTTGTTCTCGAGTGTTTATTTAACTTTATTTCCGTAACCTCGTATACAATTTATACATCATTATTTAATTACATCAGAGAACATTCTGTTGGTAAACGATAGTTGAGCCCAGAAGAAATTCGGCAGAGAGTTCCACACCTTGGCTGTGCATACAACAAATGTGGAGGAGAATCGCTTAGTACGACAAGACGGTATATATATATTTGTTTAAAGAAATCTAGTAATACGGATAGAATTCCCATTACTAGCAGTCTTGACTCTTGTTAACTCCTCCAACTAAGCTTAATATGCCTGTATCTGAAGTGGGTTCTCCGAAATAGTGAAATGGGTGGGGTTCGAACCCGTGACCTTTCTATCATAAGTCCGACACCTTCGCCATTAGGTATACATATGAACCAAGTAAGGGTTGTACCTAACAGTACGTCTGGTAGACCGATCGGTCATCACAGCTTTGAGCTTTTGATTGAAATAACAAGATTACTGACACAAAATCAATGTGGCGTCGTGATGTCAGGAAACACAATTTTTTTAAACGTAATAATAACATTTTTTCAGATTTCACAAATACCTTTGGGAACAAGAGGAGTCGTTAGCCCCGTCCACTCTCATTTCAAAATTACTTCAAATTATTTGCTCATTGATAGGATGTTTGTCTAAGAAACTTATTTTCTAATAAGTTTTAATTAACTTCAAAAGTTAACGAGATTTGACGAAGTTTTTGTGTTCATTTGTGTGCAATGCCGGTCTGTTGATGAGAATAGGAAATAAATGTTAATTCGAGTTAATGAATCGTCTCTTTGATGGTTCTCGTAAATATTGGGCGGTAGAAATGTAACATCGTTTCTGAGAAACGTAAATTATCAAAACAATTACTGGAAATATGGCGACAAATTAAACGTTATATTTATCTTTGGAGAATTTGTTGAAAGAGAAAATTGACTAGAAGAATATTTGCGCCAACCCTTGAACATAGAAGAGAGTTGTAGTAGAAAGACAATGACAAGATTTGTGTAGGTAGTGGGAGCATAATTGAATAAAGATATAAGCTAAGGGAGCGAACCTACTTTAATAAGTCCTCTTAAAACCGTGGGTTTCTGCCCTCAAAAGAGCGTCACAGACAGACAAACCTACAAGGTTCTCCTTTGATTTGATCACTATGGATTGTTACGGTGTTTCGTCTCAGGATAGTCACTTATAAAAAACATTAGCCTCATATTATTTAAATTTACGTAAGAAAAATCTAAATATTATTTGCCGATGCTCCATAACTTTATGAAATCCCAAATGCAGCTGAGTTACATTCTTTGACAGCGGGAACCAAAGCCTTAAAGTACTTTACAAGGCACGAAGTAGTAACCTAACCTAGACAGTCACTCATCTACGGATCGACCTCGACAAACGTATGGCTGTTATTATTTAACTACAAGCCTCCCAGATGCAGTATCCCTATTTTTGACTTAATGCTTGGCTACACATGTTTCTCCGTTTACAGACAAAAACTTATCTCTACGTTCTATTAATTCAACAGCTATACTAAAGCAGTCTTGACCAGCCGCAGTGCGCACTCGGGCTCCCCTTAGTCTCTCGACATGGTTCGAATTGAGAAAATTCTCAAGATTTCCAAGCGTTGGTAATTGCAAATAAATTGCCGGCAGTGCTGTAGTTCCTTGGAGAGGATGCTATGTTTTCTGTTGTATGATCGTCTTTAACGTTTATAAAATTGGTGTTTTTAAAAATTACTTAAAGTATAAAATCATTATTAATTCGACATCATTTTTCTATCCTTAAAAACAGTTCTATAAGGGTCAACGTTGCATGTCCTAGCTTTCATACGTAATTTAAAATACTTTTACAGTTTCAAGGCTGGTGAGACAAAAATATGAAGCGCATGTACCAAAGTGGAGATCTCTTTGGAGAACTATATTTTTTATTTATTGATAATAGGCTCGCGTTTAACCACCACCTCACCTAATGGTAAGTGATGATGTGGTCGAAGATGGAGCACGCTTGCCTAGAAATAACCTATTAACTCCTGACTTAAAGCCCCTAGGTTATGGCGATCAGGAAACGCAGACTCCGGCAGCAAAGCTCAACGAACACTATTAAGTCATGTAGCTATATATGTATTGTTGTTCTTTTTATACGTAACAACAGTGTACATTAAAAAATAAACAATTCAAAATGGAAAGATTAAAATAAGTTAGTGACAGTCTCAAAAGACGAACATAACGCTAACGTAGAACAATACCACAGTTTCAATAACATTGGGTTTTTCTCCTTATATACCATCTTTGATGAATTAGCTGAACAAGACAAGTGCAAGCATACATAAAAAAAGACCAAAACTTTGTTTCAACAGAGCTTAGACAGCACAATCCATTTTCATGTCTCCAACCCCTAAAATCCTTCAATATCACGAACTAAGCTCCAAAAATCCGGACCAAAGTTCACGACACAAGATTTTTCATTTCCTCCTCTAAGTTATGATATTAACAAATCATATATATTTCGTGCCTATCCGTTGGTCGTTCGTTGTCGCTGGCGTTCCTCCAAAACTAGCCATAACGAACGCATTCTGACTGCATTTGCTTGTGGCGTAATTTAAAAGCGGAAAGTTATATATCTGCATGTCATAAATATAAATCATTTTTGTGAATGTATAATTTTATAAGTTTTTGGACAAAAGGTTTGTTTGTATGGTTGTGTTGTTAGGTTATTAGGTCAGTGGTTGTGGCCTAATTTTTGCTCAGGATTATAGACCATTCTTTTGTTGAAAACCGTAATAAAAGTTAGCCACATAATATTACTACTGTTTGTTTTGGTTTTCTTTTGTTTTGCTTACGGTTCTTTTAGTTAATATTAGAATCAAAGGAACTGGATAAATTGAAGCCATTTGAAATTGAGCCTTGTTATTTAGAATACAAAGATTTTCATTCATTAGATGCTAGAATGTCCATATAATGATAGCATATGTACTGCCGAAGCAAGTACTTCACGCACAAAGGTCTCGTGCAGAGACGATGTGCGGAAACCTGACAAAGAAAAAGAAGAAGTCCATATAACGATTGTTTTTAACAAGTTTGTTGACAATATTCCTTGCGTCTTTCTTAATTTTGTACTTACTCTAAGTACTGTAGTTACATACGCGAACTTAGTTCAACAAGGTATTCTAAAGATAGGTGAAGAGTTTTACAGAACTAAATATTATCTGAAACAGAAATACCGTATCATAAAGATTTTAAAAACCAAATCACCAAGATGAAAAATATCTAAAAATTCTTTCATAGGATAATTCTCATTTTAACCACAAAATTGTTTTTCTTGGCTCCGATGTCCACTTTTTGCTTGTTTTTTCTCAATTATGTTGGATTCCATATGTTGACATTATTTGATTCCTTCATTTGACTTCATAGTTTTTGAGATAGTTAGGCCTTTGTAACAAGCACGAGTAAAAAAATACTCATTAGGTGGTAACCTGATGAAGTAATACGTCACGTTAGTTTGCTCTAATTAACAGTGTGCTATTTGTATTGTAATATGTGGATACCTTAGGGAGTATTGTATTCGTTTATTATAACAATTTATTACTGCAACTTTGTGTAAATATCTTCTTTCTTATATTTTATTTAACATTTAAAACATTAAATTTTAAAAACACTGCTAAACCTAATTATGTACATAAAAGAAAATCAAAACTTAGGCGTCAAAGTACTCCTCCACATCGCTGTCGTCCGGAAACGTGCTCAGAAGACTGGCAGCATTGCCACGTTATATGGCAATGCTTATTCTTTGGGCAAAGAACGAGCCAGCCCTCTGGTCACGCAAGGAATCGATCAAACGGCGACACAATTCCTTACAAAAGACACGCGCATTCGGGCCCCATGACCCAAGTGTTTCGACCCCAAACTGTACAAAACTGTAATTACTAGAAAGAGTTTGCGCTGTTTGAGGGCTTCTGCAGTCGCGGCTGCTGCACCAACATAGCTCGCCGTACTTGGAATATGAGATGGCGCAAGAGTGTCGACACAAGTTGCGTCCCACACTAGAGGCCTACCCATCTTCCAAGGCACCAACGTCATACCATCTGGTCTCTTATTATCGTCACGTACTAAGCCGCTTGGTTCTAATATTGCAAGTGTACTGGCAGTGCCAAGAGTTCGACGAATAATGTCATTGATGCTGGCGTGCCGAGCTATGCATCCTGCACTCTTGCAACAGGACAGACCATGGTGCCTGAGGCTGTCAACAGCTGCACCGCAGTGGCAGCGATGTGGAACAACACAAGGTACGCCTAAGCGTAAACAAGTACTCGTTATTAACCTTACTAATATTATAAATGCGAATGTTTGTGAGATGGAGGTATAGATGCATGCATGTATGGATGTTTGTTACTGTTTCACGCAAAAACTGCAGAACGGATCTGAATGAAATTTGGTAAATATATAGTTGATATCCTGGAATAACATAATACACTACTTTTTATCCTGGAATTCCCACAGGATCGATGTGGGAAACTCCTCCCACGCGAACGAAGTCGCAGGCAGAAGAGAGTCTTATTATTACTGTTGGTTGTCTTTAACAAAATAATTTTACATTCCGCATCATCTAACCAGCGCCAGCGGAAAACCAGTATTTTACAAGACGTAGCTACGTATCTGATAATAATATTATAAACAACAATGCAAATATCTCGAAAATCGCGTTCATCTCATCTCTTGGACCATCGTCAGTTGACCTACGCCAAGTAATTTATATACTGTGGCGTGCCCCGTCTGAGGCAGACATTATTCCTAAATAATTGGACGATCACATATAAGACACCAGCGGTTTATTATATTTGTTGAGCGAAATTGATTATTTAAGAAGACATGGAAAAGCTTGTATCAAAATTGACATACATAGCTACCTACTCATCATCTTCTTTTCTTATCTGGGTGGGAAATTCATGAAATGGTTCCTCCTGCTGTGGTGGAGTGGAAGGGAGTGTCAGACTTCTACTGACCAAAAACCCACCCTGTTCCTTCAGTTGCCCTTAAGTTCCGGGGCCGCGGTATTTCGTCATCATCTGCCTACGTCAGCTTCGAGTCTAAGTGAGTACTAGTGTTTTACATGGCGCGACTCCTATCTGACCTTCAAACCCCGAAAGTGCTGAGAAATAATGATTACTAATGATAAGATAACCGGTCAAAACAAAATACAAAAAATTGGCCAAGTGCGAGTCAGACTCGCCCATGAAGGGTTCCGTAATCCGTAGTAACTAAAATAAATATAATATACTTAATATATTTATAAGAAAAAAAAAATGAAAAACCTTACAAATTTCTTAAAACTAGATTATTAACAATTTCTATAACTACGCCAAATAACTTTGTTTTTAATAGTATTTGTATGAATTACAAAGTTATATTTGCGGTTTTAGAAAATATACTGTATCACAAAAACTTCTGACTCGATCTCGTTCAAACCAATTTTGGTTGAAAGTTTACATTAATATCATATGGTTTTTTTAGATTTTTCACTTCATTATTATAGAAGTTAGAGGGGGGACAAACATTTTACCACTTTGGAAGCGTATATCTTTTAAACGATTAACTTTATGAAAAAGTCATGTTAGAAACCTTAATGTCATTTTTAAAGACCTGTCTATAGATACCACACACGTATAGGTTTCATGAAAGAAAATATTTCAGTTCCATGTATGGAGAGCCCCCTTCATTTTAAATATTTTTTAAATTTTCTCTTAAAATCGGAAAGCGGTTCACAGAATACATCTACCTACCAAGTTTTACATGTATAGTCCTAATAGTTTCGGAATAAAATGGCTGTGACATACAGACGGACGGACAGACAGACGGACAGACATGTCGAAACAATAAGGGTTCCGTTTTTTGCCATTCGGCTACGGAACCCTAAAAAAGGACAATACTGAAAACCTAAAAGTACTTTTCTTTTCTATTTATTTAAGGAATCTTTGTACATCTACAACGTGTAACGGATATCCCATATCTATCCAAAAGGGCTGAAGACATCTGGTATGGAGTCTCTATGCACAGTTTCAGCTCAAAATAAGTGACTCAAAGAATTGATACCAAATTATTGGTTTAATATATTTCTTGAATACCGATCATAACAAACGTGTCACAGCACTATGAGGGTCATCACTTTCCACGTCACTTACCAATAAAACGAAAATTCTCTTCGTTCTTCTTAATTTGAAAAATTCGGCCTCTGGTATCAATGTATTGAAATTTCTAATAAGCTCCACACATGTAGACATAGGATTAGAAAACCCTTGCCATATCGTTTGTTATCATCCAAAGAAGCCGTGCACTCGGTATGTATATACCCTTTAAATTACACGTTGTAGATAGTTGACAGCCACATGACACACAGACTACTTTTATCCCAGAATTCCCCCGGGATCTGCATTTACGCAAGAAAAACTCTACCACGCGAACGAAATTGAGGACAGAAGCTACCGTAAGCTACCGTGATATCTCACACTCAAACCATTCATACATAAAACAATAAAAAGGTTGATAATTGAATGACAAAAATATTTTAAAAGTCTACCCAGTAATTAAAAATGCTGGTATTAAGCAATGAAGAACAAAAGAGGTATAAAGGGGTGGAATAAAGGCCCCCACACACGAGCAATTAGGGGAAAGCGTGCCAAATGTCACATTGAATGGTGAATAGCTTTATTTTATAGGAGACAGCGAGTCTGTATTACCCTTTAGGGTTGAATGATGCGTAATTTTTGAGGATGATTTTAATTTGTCGATTTCTTCATCGTGAAGAAATCGGGAAATCTTAGTACTAAAAAATCACAAGAAATGCGACATTCACCGACCCGCATTGAACCCGGGAGGCGGATTACGACTCATTCCCTTTCATACACAATACACAGTCAGGGTTAGAACTCACGACCCGGAACTTGCAAGTCGAGCCCGTTACAATTTGGCCATCACTTATCTAGTGGGAATGTTTTAGGGTAATTATAAGTATTTTTACACAAAGGTGCAATGTGATTGACTGAATAGAAAATTAATACGACTAAAAACTATACTCAGACCAAATTTAAGATTTCTCCAATCAAATAAAACAAACAGCTGAGATTTACCCAAAAGAACAGAACTCATATCATTAGCAAACACAAGCCCTCATTCAATCAATGTTCAGAAGAATTTCCATTAATTAATTGATTTAATTAACATTTAAATACCCCACACCACTTCAAACTTGGGCCATATGTGCCTTCACGTTTACCAACTTATCTATACACTTCTAATAACCTCTATTTTGCTGAAAACAAAGTTGATTTTCACTTGGCACAGGTTTTGTGTTTGTGTATCATTTGTTCTGGTAGGCGATAGGATTCAATATGGGAGCCATATGGTCTCTGATGACTATTTCATTGGTGCAATCAAAAACCAACACTTGCATCAATTAGGGTTAAAACATTAATGTTGAATTCAAGTGTATTTTAAGGGGTTAGATGGGGTTGGGGTTATTTTCGCACACGAAATATCCATTACAGATTTTTCCTTCGAAACGATTTAGCTTTTAATTGAGTCGGCCTTTTCACCGTGTGTATGAAAATATGTATATATATTAGACTCCCAGATAAAATTCGGTTACTATTCGGCATTCAGCCTATTATTATTCAATTTCTGGCTGAATACCGAATATTTACCTTAAAATTTAGCCGAATGCCGAATATTTAAGATATAATGTAGTAAAATAATTGGAAAAATAATTAAAGAAAATATAAATTTATTTCATAATAAACAATGCTCTTATAATCATTAAAATAGTCAAAGTACATTTCAATCTTTGGTGATACAAATTTAACTAAAAAAAACTATGACATTTTGAGGGTGCCGTTAGGTTATTCTTCACTTCTCTTTCATTGACAGCCAAAAACTGAAACGTCAAAAAACAAATGAAGGACACAAATATTTAATAACAGTTTCAGGCGATTTTGCGGCTTCCACGTTTCTGTAGCGCGTCGGATGTTTGCTGATGCGCAAAGAGATGGGTTTGCTGCTCTCTGGCGCAAAATGACCGCATGTCTTGTAAGTTGGTTGCGTGGGATTACGCACAGCGTACGCATAGCAGCCAAACTTGACTGTCCTATAATTTATATACTGATGCAAAGGACTAAGTTACTGCTAACTATTGCTTATTAATTACAAATCGTTTGTTTTAAGTTATTTTATTATAATGGATGATATTCAATTTAATTTTATTGTCATGTGTGGATCTTTGTTGTCTTATATAAATAAATAATGAATTGAATTGAAATAAACTAGAAATAATAAAATAGTAACACACAACGGTAGTACAAAACTCTTTGACATACACGACTTTGACAACAATACTCTTCCATTTGTCTACACTCACCGTCACGGAGCATAAAACTCCACAGTTTTTTATTCGGCGAATGTTGCCAGTGAAAAAAACTACTCCACGGCGATTTTTACTCCGAAAGTCATACTCATGTATAATATCCCTTTGTCTGTACAAGCCCCTCGGGGTTGCCAGTTCTTTTTCAATTTCTTCGGCAGACTGTTTCGATCACAATTTGTGTTGACGACTACCGAATTCCCTTTGGGTTGATAGGGGTGGGAAAGTATCGAAAATGTATCGAAAATCCCGGGGTCACGGGAGTTCTCGTCCCGGACTTTTGATTGATGCAACCGAATTTATCAGGGTTCTGAATTCTTGTTGGAAAGTTAAAAATTAATTTTACGTTTTAATTTGAGCTTGAAGCGATGCTGTATAAAACTGTTACATTGTGAAATTGGAAATCAAAAGCCAGTCAGCATGAAATTAAAAAGTTTAGGCATATACATTAACTTGATTTCAATTCGTGTGTATTCAATTTCTAGTTTGATTAAATTGGTTTTACAAGTAAACCATTATGTTCAGTTGATGAGATTAGCTATCAAGCGACAGTCATTCTTAGTAACATTTTATTTGGTTGACTGTTCATATTTTTTAAGAGTCAAACGTTTGTCAGTTTGCTAAAGCAAAGCATCCTAAAATCCCGCAAAAATCCCGGATTTATTCACAAAAAAAATAACATCACTAGTATTCCAGATTTCAGCTCTTTGCCGGTATCAACGACGCGCGACGTTTCAATAAATTGATATGTTTCGGATACATTTTTTTTTATATTTCCGACTGATATTCGAATAAAATTTCATGTATCCGAGTTTTGTAAACGACATTTCGACAAGATTTTATGATTGGTCGGCACTGCAACTGTTTCAGGTAATTGCCAATTAAATGCAGACTTTTTTTTTAGGAGAATGTGATCTAGGTTTGTTGTGAAAAAATCGAGGTATATCTTGAATTCATAATAGTGTTTTTGGTGACTGCGTTAAAAAGACCAGATATTCATCATCAGCATCATTACAACCGAAACACCCTGTCTCTGGTCGTCAGGGATCACGAGCCGATCTCCGGCCACTGTAGGCGTTCAGCAACGATTGGGCCTTAGCCTAATGGGGTTGCGTTTACTTTCTAACGAGATACCGCGGCCCCAGAACGCAGGCAACTGAAGGAACTGGTTGGATTTAATATTATAAAGAGGTATTTGTTTGTAATTTTGTATGTAGAGAGTAATCTTCAGGACCTACTAATGATCCGATTCTAAAATTTTTTTCTTTGGTGGAAAGCTGCATTATTGGTGAGAACTATAAATTATTTCGAAATCTTAGCATACAAAGTCGCGAGCAAAGTGCTAGTAATTAATAATAAATGTTTTATTGATATAAAAAGGTATTTACATTTCCAATTGTAGCCCTGACTCCTATGCTAGGTAGTATCTGTGTTACAGGAGCCAGTGAGCCGTTTGTGTTGCATTAACATTATTTATATGAATAAAACAGAAAAATAATAGAAATTATATAAAGACTGGTGTGTGTGTATGTGTGTGTTTTTTGAGAGTTGTGATGTGTATGTACGAGTAATTATTGTGCTTGGTGGTAGTCCTTCTGTCGCTTGCCTAAGTTATCTATAATTATGTTGTTAGCCTATTGTTCTTTCAATAAGTTTTCCGTCTGCGAATAGTTAAGTGTTTGAAACCATGTGTAAAGCTTTATTTTAAGCTTATTTTTTGTTAAAGGGTTTAGATTGAAAGCTGTATTTAATTTATTGTAGATGTAGCTAGCTAGGTAGGTATGGACGTTGTCTTCGAACAGCTGCGGTGTTACATTTTACTGCACGACAAACTTTAGTGATCGTCCTTTTATGTTTGCGTGATTTACCTATTAATAAACTAGATATATGTATAGAAAATATGGCAATCTAAGTATATAAATTTTAATTACTAAGTAATCTTATCATATTTTATACGAGTCTTTTTATTCTATGCTGATCGTATAAGATTCGTGTATATTTTCGGGATTAGAATACTAGTATGTTACAAACCGGAAAATATGCTTTAAGTATAAATTTTCGTAATCGTATGAGTACTTTCAGAGATTGATTTTTACAAACACTAACAAACAATATGACATCTTTAAATAATAAGAGCTCGGAAACATCCAATAAAAGGTAATTTTCTACCCTATCAGCACTAAAACTACCCTTAAAATTCCAATTGATATCGTAATCAAATTGCGACTGTGAGCCGAGAGTAAAATTTATTCGTTCAATAAATTATTAAGATAACAATTCTCTCTGTTTGTTTAATTTTATTCGTAATTATACCGAATAATTTTAGGCTCGGCCGGTTTGAAACATCATGTATGTAATAGGATTAATTGATTGACAAGTAAAGGACTGCTAATTAGTAATTTATAAAGTAAACTAAATATTAACAAAGTGGAATCAGGCGTTACTTCACACAAAAAACGTGTTGTGAAAAGGTTTGGGTTGCATACTGCATCACAACATTTGCTTATTTCATCACCATATTTTATGGAACTCCAAATAGTGAAGGGCAAAATTTTGAGTGTAATTATCTAATATATTATAATCCAACTCATTTGGACAAATTAAGCAAGCAAATTAAACACAATTAAAGAAGGGACAATATTTTGTTTTTATTTATGAACAAAATTGCAGTATACATATCGTATTTTATACTAAAAACCACAAAAGCCCTTACAGGCTTAAATATCGCTAGTGAGTTCGGATAAATTGAATTATAAATATTTTAAACAGTAAGTGAATTTGTAAGTTTTACATTTAAAGATGTTAGTAAATAAGCTTAACTAAACTAATTCATTCTGTTGCAAAAAATGCATTTTTAATTTACATTTTGATTTCTTAGGGTTGCAGAGGTATTTTTTGTATGTCCACAGGGAGTCCATTAATTATTTTTGGTAGTACTAATATTATAAAGAGGTAATATTTGTAAGTTTGTATGTAGGGGGTAATCTCTGAAACTACCGAACCGATTTTGAAAATTCTTTCGCTTACGTGTAGCTGCATTATCCATGAGTGCTATAGGCTATAAATTATCATTAATTATTTGATTTCGACTTCTACGCGGACGAAGTCGCGGGCAGAAGCTAGTACCATATATATTGATGAATCTAGGTAAGCTCTAGGTTAGGTGTTCATGTTCGCTAACGTTCTTAGTTTTAGATGACGTGTATTTTGAATTAAGTTATTAATGTTATTACATTCGTCTTTTTTGACATTAGATAGATAGATAGATAAAACTTTTATTGGTCAACAGAAGACACAACACACAAAAGTACATTAACATATAACACATAAATTACAGAAAAAAAGAACAGAACAAACTTATATACACCATCAAAATATAAAAAAAAGAAAATAAATTAAAAATGTAACACGATAAAAATCGGCGTGGTGTGTGTCTCCGAATTGCACCAAATGGGAGTCCAGCTCAGCATAAGCCAAGCAAATATGCCTGACGCTGGTATTCTGCTGGATCCCAGTAGCCGTACCATTGAAAGACTGGTTTTCAGATAGTCGACCAGCAAAATTTACGAAATTTACAATACCCGGGTAACACGATACCCCTTCAATCGATTATCCCTTACCCTTAGAATATAACAACACTCTTGTTTTTCACCTTACAAAATACACCTCAAAAATCCAACTTATCCTCCAAAAGAATAGCCCGATATTTATCTCGGGAAACAAGAAAATTTTCTTTGAAATTACACCAAGAAGTTACCTCGGAGAAATTTATTTGTACCGCAGTACCGTTTGATTATAATTACAACAAGGAAATGTTTCTCAAGCTACCATTGTTCTAAGTCATTAGGCAAAATAATTGTAGAAATCTCACGCGAAATTACTCGGGAAAATTGACACGGAGGAATTTGAGAATGAGTATTTCCTGACGAATATTTCAAGACTTACATTAGGTGGTATGCTTTTGTACGTCTGTTGATTTAGTAAGGAATGGAACTTCTTTCAAGTATCTTTTTTGTGGTCGAGGGTAAAAGATAAAAAATAATTACGTTTCACCATCGCTCGCCTTGACAAAAGCCTAATATTCTTTTATTAACTACGCTCGGTGAAAGAAGGATTTTTATGATTTTTTTTCTTTTTCCCAGACTCACTAATTGGGCTCTTTTTCTATAAATTAAATCAGATTCGTAGCAACGAGTTCTGGGCGGTTAACATTATTAGGTAGGATGGTTATAATGTTGTAGAAAGGGTTAATAAAGGTAAAGTTTGTACTTAATTTCTGTACTTTAGAAATTCTTTGTGCGAAAGAACAAACCTATTATTTTCTACAGACTAAAAATCTGTTGACTAATTAGAACTACAGTCTTTAAAGGTCAGAGAAAAATGGAAATATAAAATGTTTTCTAACTTAATAGCACAAAAACTACTTCTTAGCAGAGGATTATTTTGGGTATTTTTTATATTTTTGATAGTCTTGCGTTTTACCACCATTTCAACTGATGTTAAGCGATGATGTGGTCGAAGAAGAAGCACGCTTCTTTAGAAGAAACCTATTCACTCTTGACTTAAAGACTCCCAGGTTATAACTATCAGGAAACGCAGACTCAAGCAGGGAATTCCACTCCTTCGCCGTACGCACAATGAAACTATTCCCGAATCGTTTTGTGCGTATGGGTGGGATGTCCACCATGTAATGATGACGCATCGCCGTTTGTCTTGTAGACCGATGATGGCTTGGTAGACTTAGACTGTGCAGTTCCATCGCACACTTCCCGAAATGTAACCGATAGAAAACTGATAGACTTGCAACACGTCGCCGATGATCAAGGCTCTGGAGCTGTGTCGCGACCAGTTTCTCGACCATTTTTTAAGCTAGCCGTTGAGTTAAGCATAGATGTATGTATACGTCGCAACTGTCTGGTAAAATGAGACGACATCCAATAAAATGGCTGAAGGAAAAGTAGCCACTAGAAACAAACTTAACTTAATTTGAATCACTTGGCTAAATCTTGGTCAGCCATCTTCAGAATTGTTAAACCTTGAGTGATTTTAATTCAATTCACTATGGGCCATCCATTTTAGGCATAAATTTGTGTCTGAGTTTAATGAACGGTCCAGGCGTTTTCACAATTTTCCAATTTTCACTGGCTTGTTTTCGTGGTGGATTTCCCTCTGATTTCCTGTCAGCCTCTCAATTACTAAAAGCAACCAGAGTTCTCTCGTACATTTGTGCTGGGGACTACAGAAGCACTTACTCATCAAAGCGGCCCCTGACTGGACCTATACTAACCTACTACTCATTAAAGCTCACCAGTTGATTTCGGGGAGTGAGATATAGAATTACACAATGTAATTCCACCAAGCCCGCTCCATCATCAAACGAAAACACAAACGGCGATACGCCATCGGGTGGCCATCCCACCCATACGCACAAAACGTTTTGGGAATAGTTTCATTGTGCGTACGGCTAAGGAGTGGAATTCCCTGCCGGACTTTGTGTCTCCTGATACCCATAACATGGAACGATTTAAGTCTAGAGTGAATAGGTTACTTCGAGGTAAGCGTGTTCCATTTTCGACCACATCATCGCTTACCATCAGGTGAAATGGTAATCAAACGCGTACCTATAATCAATAAACAAACAACAACAAACCAGTCCTTTCCATTAAATCAAACAAATGTATTAATATCAGTTTCCTTTTCAAAATAAACACACATTTGTGGACACAAGTATAAGTAATCCGAATAATATACTAGACCAACTATTCAACATTATTTCCCAAAAGATAACGGGCATACAAATTTATGTAATTCCAAAGATAGGGTTGTCTCCAAGGGATGAGGAAAAAGAAAGAAAAAAGTAATAAATTGGTTTGAGTGGAAAAAGAGAATTATATAATTTATGTTATTATGTGAGCTCATGGCTAATAATATTTATTGGAATCAATAAAACTGGGTAGTTAGAGGGATAATGCTCAATTTGACTTAATTTTCAGCCGCAGTGGCGTCGTTTCATGTCTCGTGTAAGTTTAACTAGGAGTCGAGCTTGGTTTGGCTACCGTGATGTTTATCACGATAAATATATATAAGCCTCCTTCTATTACGGTAGAGTATATATAACCTTTATCAAGCTTCAATCTACTTAGATACCAAATATCGTCCGAATCCGTCCAGCACTTTCGAAGAGCGCGTTCAAAACAAACCAACTTTTCCGCTTTCTAATATTAGTACCTAAGGATATTCTATAGAAGAAATAATTATAACTTACCCGATAAACTATTGTTATAATAACAGCCACACAAATCGATCTACAACGTTAAATAACGATCGCCGAGATTGGTGCCTGTGTGGATGTCCATCTCAAAATACCAAGATCAGTCCGTGCTTCGAAAACAAGCGAAGCAAGGTGCCGGCTGTCATTTGTACAGCCTTGACAGGCTTTACGGGTAGTCAGAAGCCAGAAAATCTGACACTGGACTAAATAAAATAAATAAATTATCGGTTATTATTATTCTATTAACCTGCTATTGGGTTGTAGAGGTCAGAGAGGTAATCACCCCATGTAAAACACTAAGAGGGGTTTCGCACTACGTCCGATCCGAATCCGATACTATTTTTTATTTATTTCACTAGGCAAGTGTACCTTTATTTTTTTTTATCGTGGTAAAATTATCAAATAAGTCCGCGCCTACGGTGGCCGGAGATCGTCGGCCGACGTCCGACGCCGTGGGCGTCTACCACTGCGGCTGGGCTGGAGGGAGGCCCGCCTCCTCCTTCGGAAGCATGACTGCTTCGCAGAAGGAGGCGACCGCTTCCCACTCCCTCTCGCCCCGCAGCATGGCCTCAACCAATGCCGGCCGCGAGAGGTCTCCGCCTATTGCCGCCGTGAGGACACGTCGGTGCTCTGCCCAAGCGGGGCAGTTCTGCACCGTGTCCTCGACTGTGTCTTCAGGGCGACCCTCGCAGTGGTGACACCCAGGCGTTTCTTCCTTTCCCATCAGACAAAGGTACCTCCCGAAACTTCCGTGTCCGGTGAGGACCTGCGTCATGCGGTAGGTCAGGACGCCGTGACGCCGATCTAGCCACTCCTCAAAGAGGGGTCTTACCGCCGCAGGCAAGTGTACCTTAGAACGAGAAATGTAAAAAGGTAAATAAATATTTTATTTTTATTACGTGTGAGTCCGCTCTTGAACCCAATCACAAATGATGGTAAGAGTTAGATGAGGTCTACGATAGAACGATCGAGCCCAGAAGATACCTATCCACTATTGCTTTAAAGGCTGACGCTATATTGGCTAACGTTATATTCCAGATAATTTTAACAAAACCTTAATTAATTAAATGCTTAAACCTTCGTCATGAATCAGTCAGTCCATTGGGAAACCAATGACAATTCGTTTGGAAATTTTAGGGATTATCATACCAACGCGACGTGGGATATTATTGTATAATATCGTAGGAATGAAGTCCAAGTTTTCCTTTAATATTCAAATGTTATTTCTTACCCGAAGCCCTTCTTGTTTTCATTTCACTCTGTTCTATGCTATCGTCAAATTTTTATGCTATAATTAAATGGGTGCAAAAAAGCGGTGCTGAAAATGATGGCTCGATGTTCGTTAATCTGATGCTTTTCAAAAACCTTTTAATAATTATTAAAAATAATTAAACGTTGGTATATGGTTTCAAGTGCTTAAAGTTACTTACCTACACGGTACTAAAAATAAAACTTGTTTAAAATTTTGGCGGCTTTTCTTTTTGTCCGGGCTAATCTCTGGAACGGTAGAACTGATTGCAATGGGACATTCATTGGAAGATAAAGGACGTTATTGGGCTTTACTTTACTATCTCGGAAAATATATATTATATATCCTTTTTTTGCTGAAAAGAATTGGGGCTACAAACTCCCCAACATATCTGTCTGTTATGTTTGAAGAACTTGAATTTATACAATACTAGCTTGTGCCAGCCGCTTCGCCCGCGTGGGAAGTTTTTCCCGTGTAAATCCCGATCACGCGGGAATTTCGCAAAATCCTTTCTTAGCGGATGCCTACGTCATAACATCTACCTGCATGCCAAATTTAAGCCCGATCCGTCCAGTGGTTTGGGCTGTGCGTTGATAGATCACTATGTCAGTCAGTCAGTCAGTAACCTTTGAGTTATATATATTTAGATTTATCCCAGAAAAATTCTCACACGTGAACGAGTTCACAGGTACGACCTGTCTTCAATAAGAGAATCCATTTCTTCTTCTTTTGGACTTTTTTCTGGGTGGGAATATCATCAAATGTCTTCATCTGCTGTGGGTGGAGCGGAAGAGACTTCTACTGATTACAAAACTTCCCTGCAAAGACACCGCGGCCCTAGAATGCAAGGTCGACAGAAGGAGCAGGGTGGGTTTTGACGTGACAACTTCTTATAATTCGATGAAGCTGGCTGCACGCACGAAAATACATGACTCATGCGGCGTTACCTCGCTCTGAGGCGTTCCATTTAAGGCTTGAAGTGCAAGCGAGAGCGCGGAACGAGCGACAAAGAGGCACAATCGGTCTCCGCGTTCGGCAGCGTTCGACATCTGTCTCTCTCCTACTTGAGTGAGCGCTGCGTCCGCGTGGACAGCTGCTATACAATAATAATTTACATGTTTTCGTCAAGTATGAAGTGCAGTGAAAAGTGAATGTGGTGTCAATTGTTTGTAGCAACCAACCATTCCATCAGTGTTTTCTTATGACGTTGTCACGTTCAACTATCGTCAGTAAACCGACTTTACAGACAACCGATTTTTAGTCAGTAGAAGTCTGACACTCCCTTCCGCTCCACCCAGAGCGAGAGGAGTCATATGATGACTTTCCCACCCAAAAAAAAAAAAAAAAGAAAAAAAGAGTAGGTGTACTTACATAAGGTTACATAGGCAACAATGGTAAAGGAGCAGATATCTATTGACACTGGCCTCATCTAGTTTACATTTACGAAAAAATAACGTGTGAAAGTATTATTTTTAACCTACTAGCTGACCCGCCACGACTTCGTTCGCGTTATATCCTATCTCTACCCAACCGATACCACTACCCTATCCTACCGATACCCTACCCATACCTTACTCTACCCCTACCCTACCCAAACCCTACCCAAACACTCCCTACCCTACCATTTGCAAAATAAACATCATTATTTCATGATATTTCATCAACATCACCAAAATACTCGTACCTCTAAAACAAATTCGTCAATAGGCTAATGGCTAACGAGTCAGCCTTGTGATCAAGTCGTCGCTGGTTCGGATCCCAACCATTACGATAGGCATTGTCATGAATCCATCCCAAACACAAGCATAGCTTAGTTGAAGGGGTTAAAAAGATTGCTAGTAATGTGAATCCTACCCACATTGCTACTTCTCTTTAAAAAATCACCCGAAACACTATCTAGCATCTCTTTATCTTAATATCAACGAAAAAACCACACAGCTATCTACAGCATCCCTCCATCTCTGCCTACCCCAAACACACTAGCTACGTACCCCTTTGTCAGGCCCTAAGTGAATCAATTTATCACTAGTGATAAAACGGCCAGAGATATGATGCTAACATATATAAACAGACATGAAAAAGTGGATTTATAATACGTCCTTTGCAACTTCGCGGTGATGTAGAAATGTATAAGAAAAGCCGCGTTCCAAACTAATGTTTTGATTTTTAGTCGGAATATTTTCCGATTAAAGATCTAGGCTTCGCTCTTCTCGTGAACATTATCACGATAAATACATAACCCTACATTTTTTTAAGTCGGTTTTACCCCATAACCTTCCTCAAGTATCAAGCTATATCTGTACCAAATTTCATCCAAATCCACCCAGTATTTTCAAAGATTAAGGCGTTCAAACAAACAAACTTTTCCGCGTTATAATATTAGTATAGATAAATATATTTAATGATGATTAGGAATAGGAAAACATATTTAAATAATGATGATTAGGAATAATCTTACTCTCAAGCTATTTATTCAAATAAAGTACATACAGGTGAAAATAAAAAGAAATTACACGGCATCGAAAAATTCGTCAACATCGCTGTCAATGGGAAAAGTGCCCAGAACACTGGCCACATTGCCACATTGAATGGCAATGCTGATTCTCTGTCCAAAGAAAATGCCAGCCCTCTGGTCGATTGTGGAGTCGACTAATCGTTTGCCGATGTCACGAGTCGATGCGCACTCGGACCCCATGGTCCTAACGTTTCAACCCCAAACGGCTCAAACATATAGCACCCAATTAGGTTGTTGTATTTGCGCCGTTTGAGATTTTCTGCACCTGCAGCTGCCACCCCAGCACAGCCCGCCGAAGAGATTATATAGATTTTCTTCGAAATTACTAGGTGGGTTTGAATGAAATTTTGATATGGAAGTACGTTAATGCTTCTGACTGCGAAAGAAGTAGTGTCATGTTTTTATTGTGATAAAGTCTACAGGAGTGAAGCCGGCGGGTCTGTGTTTATGAAAAAAGGCATTTGGTATAAAACAATTCAACCATGTCTCCCTCGTTTGCTGAGGTTCGGAGTGAGCGGGATCTACAGACATGAACTGTGACCGCTTCGAGGCTTCGGTCTGGGTATATCCCACTTAGTGATTTTTAGGGTTCCGTAGTCAACAAGGAACCCTTATTGTTTCGCCATGTCCGTCTGTCTGTCCGTCTGTCCGCGGTTTAGCTCAAAAACTATTGGTACTAGAAAGTTGTACTTTGGCATGAGTATACACGTTAATGACGCCAAAAAAGTAGTAAAATAAAATTTTGAAAACAAAACAATTATTTAGGGTACCTCCCATACATGTAAAGTGGGATGATATTTTTTTTATTTCATTCTTCCCATAGTGTGGGATATCGTTGGATAGGTCTTTCAAAAATATTAGGGGTTTGGTAAGATCGTTTTTTGATTAAGTAAACCGTTCGTGACTTATCAAGCTTTAAAGTACCAATTTTCGTTAGAGTCAAGTGTCCGCCCCCTCTATCAACTAAACGGTTATAGTTAGAAATTTAAATGTCACGGCAGTAGTACCTATATATAACGAAATTTAAAGGAAAACTATCACACATAAGTGGGCTTCACAAGTTTACGAGTAATAGTCGACCAATTTTATTTGACTCGAAAATTTCGAACAACTCTATAGAAATGTCGATAGATGGCGCTAAGCGCCAGTTGTATCGTGCTAGCTTCTTGTGACGATTGAGTAGTGTAGCTCTGTGTCCGTATTTAAATTCAAAACACCGGCTATGACAAGTTTTATACAAATCTCTAAAAAAAAATTGAAACTTTCCGTGCGAAATTGTCGTATCAGGTGAGGATTTGTATAGGAAGTCAAATTGGTTAGGTAGTCATGTTTGGCTTTTAGTTAGAGCATGATACGAAACGATCAGTCAGCGAATACGACACGCACTTGGCTGTTATAAAAACTACGAAACCCTACACTGTGCGTGGCCCGACACGCACTTGACCGGTTTTTTTTGAAGTAGATGGATGGTACTGTTTAAGATGAAACACGCTTACCTAGAAGTGACCTATTCTTACTCTTGACTTAAAGACACACTCCAGCAGGGAATTCCACTCCTTAGATGTACGCATAATGAAAGTATTCCCAAAACATTGTGTGCGTATGGGTGCGATGTCCACTATATGACGATGGCGCATCACCGTTCGTCTTGTAGTCCGATGATGGAACGGGCTTGGTCGAACAAGATTGTGCAATTCTATCGCACACTCCCCGAAATGTGCCACGTTTGCTACAATGTGTCACATGCTACCGTGCACAGCGAGGCTTAGGGGAGACTCCTTTACAGTCTCCCCAGGGATGTGCCTTAATAGGCGTTGCACAGAGAGGCTTGCAAAATGGTCTTTTAAGCATTAACGAGACCCCTTCAATGTGCAGATGATCACTGGGGGGTTTTAGTGTTGTAGAAACCCATTGTGCCAATCCAGTCGTCGAAGTTGAGCGTTAGTGGCGTTTTCACGCTGTTTTTTTTTAATTTCAAGTCATTTCAGACAGTTCAATTGACACCTCATCACCAGTCAAATTGCTAGATAAAGCTTGTTATTTTTGTTTTTAAGTTAGGTGGGTTATCAACTAGAAATCCTTTATCTATAATAAAGGATTTCTAGTTGATAACCCACCTAACTTCATCCAGAATTTCCAAACAAGCAACCATTCGCTAAGGCGAAAACCAGTTCAATACAATGAGTACTTTCTGGACATAGACTAGAAGATTTCATTAAGCAGACTAATATTTTACTCTTCAGAGATAAAATATTGATTAATCACTCACAATTTATTAAGCTTTAACCTCTCAAATTAAACGAATCATATAATTTCAACAAAATTTTCAATTCTAAGAAGCAATAAACAAAATAGGAATAAAAATTATAGTACACAAAATGATTTAAACAAAGAAGACCTTGAAATTTTCAAGAATGAAATATAATTCTACGAAACGAAGGTCTATAAATCATATTCTTGTAGAAAGGTACGTCTTGTAGTATTTTTTCGATACATTTCTGAAAATATTGATAATGACGTGACTTTTGGCTTCAAAACACTTCGTCTTTGTCGCAACTGAGTTTTGGACTAAAAGATAAAATTATTTGGTTGCGTGAAAATTGAGATCCATTATTCAGCTAGTTTATATTATTTGATCACGCAGTTATTTATTCAAAGCTTGTTAAAGCGATATTACCAATTACATTAATTAACTGAAATAATTAAATAAAAATAATTTTAAAAGGATATGCTTTTGGAAAATTGTTTGCACTGTTGCTGAGAGATATTTATCCAGCGTGCGTGCTAGTGGGTCACAAATCCAGTCTCTCCGAGAGGATATGGTTGGGCACTTAAACTTGACATTGAAAGCCGTCTCTGAATAGGGCGACGCCAAATTGGTGAAGTTTAATGCTGCTAAGACCCAGGCGTGTCCTTTTTCCGCAAAAAGGAGCCAATTTCAACCGGTTCATTCTTTCCTTGGTGTAACCGTGCCGATAGCTGATCGCATCGAGGCTAAGGATCAATTGCCTGCCAAAAATCTGGGAATCCTAGCAAAGGTAGGACGGTACTTCACACCGGAACAGCTGCTCAACCTTTATCAAGTGCAAGTTCGGTCGTGTATGGAGAACTGCTCTCATCTCTGGGATGGATCTGCCAAATACCAGCTTGATGCAATTGAGTCTATCAAGAAACGGGCCAACAGGCTCATTGGCAACGAGAAACTGGTCGAGGCAAAGCTCCAGAGCCTTGAACATCGGCGGCGTGTTGCAAGCCTATCAGTTTTCTATCGGTTACATTTCCCCTAAGTGTGCGTAGGAATTGCACAATTTCATTAAAAAAAAACCATTTATTCGGAATTACTTACTAATCAATCCTATGATACCGATATACTGCTATCGGTCTGCATAAGTATCTATATGTCCTAATATTATAAAACGGAAAATTGTTGGTTTGTTTAAAAGCGCTAATCTTCGAAAGTAATAATAATAAAGTACAGGGTTGATTTAGATAAAATTTTAATGGAAGTAGCTAGAGAGGTTATCTACCTCTCCTTTTACCCGACTGTAGGAGAAGGAAGTTCATGTTTTTACTGTGGTAAAATCCACGGGAGCAAATCCCCACGCGACAAGTACCTAAAACAGTTAATTTTCTTTCCTGTTATCACTAACTGACTCGCGTTTGACCACCATCTTACTTGATGGTAAGCGATGATGTGGTCGAAGATGAACACGCTTACCTAGAAGTAACCTATTGACTGTTGACTTAAAAACTCCCATGTTATAGCTACCAGAAAACACAAGTTTCGGTAGAATCCCACTCCGTAGCTGATCCTATTCCAGATCTATTTTCAAAGCCAATATTTAAACTCGTCCCAAAAATACCTTCACGTGGCCCTTACAAACCTCAAAGTTAACTGCACAATTTAACCAGAAAACGCGCAGATAACTCGTCTCGCAGTTAAATTCTCTACTCTTGAGTTAATTCAAGTTTGCTAGATAAATTTCTGGAACTTTTGGAATATATCGCTGCCTTCAATCGGTTCGAAGTGAAGTTAATTTGGTCGGGGAAGAGTGGCTATGTGTGTTGATGTTCGTGAGACTGTCTTTGTACAATTAAATAGTCATTACTAAGGAGTAGTAAAGGTATAGTGGGTACTGACATGAACATCATATCATCACATGCCGGTTTCATCAATATTGTACCAAACTGGGATGTCCTTTTTTTCCGGGTGGGAAAATCATCGAATGATTTCTCCCGTCCGTTCCTACAGCTGCCCTTAAGTTCCGGGGCAGCGGTATCTCGTTAGAACATTCCCGCAATCCCGGCAGGCAATGGCCCTATGGGAACCCGTCACTGTTGCTAACAGCTCTTTGAGGCGCGCGTGAAACGTATGTCCTAGATTTAAAAAAAAATATATTCACCTACCCGTATTGGACCCGCGTGGCGAATTACGAGCTTTATCCATATCCATCATAATCAACCAATAACTATGACCAATAATGATGAGTCCTTACTTCGCTTTATTTCTTATAATGAGAACCGCTTGAAGATATTCAAAAAAGGAATTGAATATTTTATGTGTAAAACACTTTAAATACTGTTTGAATTACAAAGTGACTCATTTTCATGTGCTAAATACAACTACTTACCTACAAATTCTATTCAATTCCTACTTCATCAGTAATAAAAAAAAAAGTTTTTGAAAACCCAAACTACTTTAAATTCATTTTGGATTAAACAAAAGTGTCTTGTACTAAGAAAATATTAAGACAATTTGTTTACGTTTTTTAAATTGACGTTTAAATAAATCCTTCAACACAAATCGAACTCTTGTCAAACTACCATTAATATGTTAAGTAGTATTGAAACAGGTCAATCAAGATAGTCTTCGATAATATTCACAGGAATGTCCCGAAACCAATCAAAACTCTACCCACCGTACCGCCCAAACTTGATATCTGAAGGCGTGCAATTCAAACGTTTTGCAAAACCTTCCAATTTCAATAGCGAGCCTTCATTAATTAATTGGTCTAAGTTCTAAAGTAGGCTAGTTTTTGAAATGATGCTTATCAGAACTCAATTCGAGCGGTTTAACTTGATACTTTGGGAGAATCGCGCTGGTTAGGATTGCTATAGTTCAAATTGCGGTTAGGTTAGATGTGATGGTAGATTTTGATAAAAACTTGGATTGTAAGAGGGTAAGCTACATAGTTTGTTCTGGGGTAAAATATATGATACGTCCTGTACTTACTTGGTTGTGGAGAGGGTAAAAGAGATTAGTGGCCAAGCGAGTCGGACTCGGCCATTAAGGCGACATTATATGGCAGCGACCTTGAGCGACTGGGGAGAAGCTTGCGTCACTCCCCGCGACCGCGCAATGCACCCCCGCAACGCAAGCTCGAAATTTCGTAAGGTAACCATACGTTTCAAATAGTAAAGACTGTACTGCCTGATTTATTATCACCATCCAATTTTTTTCTGGACTTTAATTGTCTGGTCATTGAAAACTACTATGTGTATTTAGACAAGTAAATCTATCTATCTATATATATATAAATGACTATGTGGCTACGCTACTTAGACTCATTTGATACTCGTAAATAATTAAGTTTTAATAACATTGAAATCGGAATATTGAAATAAGTATGAATTTACTTGTCAGCAATCATGTCCTCATTTTCGACATGCTGAGTTGAGTTTTTCCCTTTTGTATACAGCCAGAGCTGAATTTTTTTTTTAATAGTTTATAGGCTTGCGTTTGACCATAATCTAACCTGATGTTAAGCGATGATGTGGTCGAAGATGAAGCACGCTTGCCTAGAAGTAATCTATTCACTCTTGACTTAAAGACTTCCAGGTTTCTATCAGGAAACAGACTCCAGCAGGGAATTCTACTCCTTAGCCGTACCCATAATTAAAGTAATCTCAAAACGTTTCATGCGTATGGGTGGGATATCCACCATGTAACGATGGCGCATCACCGTTTGTCTTGTAGTCCTATGATGGAACGGGCTTGGTGGAATAAGACTGCAATTCCATCGCACACTCCCCGAAATGTAACCGATAGAAAACTGATAGACTAGGCTCTGGACCTTTGTCTCGACCAGTTTCTCGTTGCCGATGAGCCTTTTGGCGCGTTTCTCTATAGACTCAAGTGCATTAAGCTGGTATTTGGCAGATCCGTCCCAGAGATGAGAGCAGCACTCCATACACGACCGAACTTGCGCTTGATAGAGGTTGAGCAGCTGTTCCGGTGTGAAGTACCGTCTCACTTTTGAAATGAAATGAAATTAAATATTTATTTTGTAAATTGGTTATAAATAACACTTTTACACGTCATGTTTTTTTGCGTGTTTAGTTTAGCTAGATGAGGCCGGTATTTCTTAACTGACTACTCTGAGAAGAAACACCGAAACAAAATCAGAGGTCAAAGTCTCTTTTAAAGTCCAGACAATTTGTATTTGTATATGAGAAGCATGTAAGTTCATGTCTGTGGATAGATAGATAGATAGAATATACTTTATTGTACACCAATAATTGAATCACACTTAAATAACAACATTGTAAAAAAAAAATTGGTTACAATGGCGGTCTTATCGCTGAGAGCGATATCTTCCAGACAACCTTTGGAAGGACTTTATGAGCTTTATTTAAAATGGGGAGGGCTATATTAGTGTACTACTGTACAAATACTCATTAATAACGGAAAAACTAATAAAAATACAACAAAAAAAAATATATATATACAAATACATAAGTACATAAAATAAATAAATATATAATGTGTTCTTTAACATCGTGTGGAGAAAGCAAAGGAATAATCATAAGTTTGAAATAAAATGATTGGCAACCGAGCTTTTAAAAACAGCAAGTGACTGAGCTTGTCTTACTGACACCGGCAATCCATTCCACAACCGAATGGCCTGCACCGTAAACGACTGGTCGTAAAATTTTGTGGAATGGGTAGGCATCAAAAGTCTCAAATTCTCTGATGATCTCAAATCTCTAACATGTGTGTCATGAAGGAACTTAAAACGTTCTTTGAGGTAAAAGGGAGTCGTTGGATTGAAAAGAATACTGTAGAGTAATGATAAAATATGTGCATTCCGGCGAAGGCGGATAGGCAGCCACTTGAGTTTAGTGCGAAACTCAGAAACATGATCATATTTGCGCAAACCAAATATGAATCTGAACAAAAATTTTGGAGTCGCTCAAGCTTATCTAGCTGCACTTCAGTTAGATCTGGATAACTTGCATCAGCATAGTCAAGGATAGGGGGATTTTTTTGAGGAAATAACCAAGCAAATTTGAGCGGACCTGTCCAGTCAGTGCAAGCATTTGTCAGTTATCGTGTAGCTCAACTTAGAATTTAAGGAGCTCAACAATTTGACGAACAATACGAAAGTAAGGCCATTTGGTATTTGGTTTTTGGTTTAAATATAGGTAAGTATAGGCACGGGCGCGAAAGTAGGATTGACCATATGGGCGAAAGTTGGAATATTGGAGAGTTGTGCGTAAACAAAACATTAGATCTCCGCATTCAAGGTAATGGTACTTTTGTACCATAGCTAGCTATAAGTACCTACAACTATGTCAAAAACCGCACTCTAGTATTTTTTAAACTAATCTGGACTGTCCTTACTACGCTGTAGTATGGTTACATTATAGTTAAATACTCACCTCGTACTCACCACAAAAAAACACTATTATTTCAATGAAATAAAAAATTACTAAATATTAGATCTCCGCATTCAAGGTCATGCTACATAAGTACCCACCCTAGACCTATACCTACAACTCGTGTCAATATCAGCTCTCAAGTATTTTTTTAATACTCTAATCCGGACTGTCCTTAGTACCTACGCTGTAGTATGGTGCTATTACATTGCAATATTTACCTCGTCTCTGCATTTTCGTGGCGAGAATCTAAGTTATTTGATATACTCCAAAAAAAAAACATAATTTGAATAAAATAAAAATAATTTTAAGTAAGTACCTACTAAATATTAGATCTCCGCATTCAAGGTCATGCTACTTACGTATCAAGAGCTATACCTACAACTATTCCAATATCAGCAACACTCAAGTATTTTTTGAAACTCTAATCGAACTGTCCTTACTACGCTCCAATATGGTTACCTACTCGTAAATTACATTTCAATACTCACCCTGTCTCTACATTTTTGACTCAAGAATCTTTACTATTTGGTGTTCTCCTAAAAGGAAATAACATAATTATTTCAATAAAATAAAAGTTTGTTTACTACATTTAAATCACATTTATTTTATTCCAATATGCTAATTTAAACTATTGATAGAGATTATATAAATAATCTTCTTCTTATCGTGTGGGTAGTAATGTCTAATGACCCCATACACCCTAGTGTCAGAGTTTCTAGACTGCCTCAAGAGCCTCTGACGTGGTCTATTCTGACGACCGCCATTTGGCGACCGGGACTACCGGCTTATATGTGTCTTCCGAAGCACGGAACCATCTTTTTATCAGACAATCAGGTGATTCAGGCCTGCAATGTCCTAGCCAAAGTGGAAACAAATTTACAAAGTATGCGACCCGCGGGAATCGAACCCACGACCACACACAAGTTAATCCCCTAAACCACTCGACCATGGCGGCAGTAAATTATATAAATAATTAAAATTCGTTACTTCATTAATCTATTTTTAACATTGTAAGGCGTTTCTTTTTTAGTGTTTTGGGTTTACCAACCATTTTGGCGAACTTCTATGCGAATAAAATCATTTTGTATTTTTTGCGCGGAGCGTTAGCGTCTACTCGTGACAGTGGTCAGCGATGCACTGCCGCCCGTCGCCCGCAAGAGCCCCCGATTCATTGCGCACCTAGATTATTCGAATAATAATACACCATGACTTTACCAAACACAATATGAAGAAAAGCCGTATACTAAAAGATTGGCAATTAAATTATCTTTTAGACTGTGAAAGTTTCATAAAAATACACCCAATGGTTGTTGCCTGATCTTCGCTTTTATGCTCGCGTTAGACGTACTTTTAAAAATAAATTACACAATGTTTTACAATAAAATATTTAAATATTCATATATCAAATTATTAAGGAAATAGTCTAGTTTATCATTATTTTTTTTCAAAGCATACCGACTAGCCGTTTAGACGTGATCTTGGATTAAAAATCATCGAAAATCGAATATCTGCCCCTTAAGCGTTCAGTTAGCATAGATTAGCGAAAAATAACTTTGTTTTTGTAAAAATGAGAAAGCTATAAAAGCTGCAATACCTCAGACACCCCAATTAGAATATTAAATCATAAGTTTAAAACAACATCTGTAATTAAATAAATTGAAACCAAACGTAGACAATTTTTTATAAAATAGTTATCCTTACTAAACGCAAAATGTATATGCGTCATACAATATCCTTACGCAGACGCATACACTCATGCAATGTTAGCGGCCGACACGCACACGAGTGCATTTCCTTGAATTAAGGATTGTATTAATCTGTCATGATACTGTGTTTCCATTTTAAGTTAAATGAAAGATTTTTCCGTCAAAATTTAACACCTTTTTTTTATGACGGAAATCGATTCAGAAGCCGATTCTGTAGCAACTACTTTCAGGAATTGCGTCTATTCTGTTACACGTTGTAGGTATTTGCGGTTTTAGAACTTAGATATATCTCAAAAATTGTTGACTGTATCTCCTTCAAAATAGTTTTCATTGAAAGTGTGCATTAAGATCTACAGCATATATGTATTATACATTTTTTTTAAGATTTTTTACTGACTGTTATTTTAAAAGGGTGGTAGAGGATACATTTTACAATCTTTGAAACAATTGACTTCGAGAAATAATGGACATAATGGTTTTAGAAACCTTAAAAAATTACATTTTAAAAGACGACCCCTAACAAATTTATTTTCAACACGACTTTTTATCAACCGCAATACTACATATAGACATGTAAAATCAGAAAACCACCCATTATTTGGTCGGTAACCGGGTGATTTATATGAACCGAACCGGTGAATATATTACGGTGGTTGCAAGACCCTGAAATGTATGCGAGGGTATCTGATGGGAATCTAAAATGTTTTGAAATACCCATTTATGTGGTGGCCATTTTGGGAGACTTTATTTACAGATAAATTCGGTTAAAATGTTCTAGGAAAAAAGTCTTTTTTAAGAAGTTTTTTTTTTGTCAGATACAATAGTTTCTATAAAATTAGAAAACACCATTGTTTGTGTTTGCGCCATCATGTTTGCGGATGAATAGAAGAAGATCTTGTATTTATGCCTGGAGTACTTGATCTTCAAATAATGTAATTGGCTATCGACCGTGTTCTTTTGGAATAAATAAATAAATCATGCGTATATCATAAAGACTTTGGAGAAATGGGAGGTTTCAGAAAATAAAGTAGGTAAGTAGTACGCCTCACTCACTCACATTACGTATGCATTTTAATTACTTTTATACAAAACTAGCTTTTGCCAGCGACTTCGTTCGCGTGGAGGTTTTCCCGCGTAAATCCCGATCCCATGGTAATTTCGGGATAAAAACTATCCATGTCCTTTCCATGGTCCTAAACTATTCCCATGCCAAATTTCATCTAAATCGGTTCAGCGGTTTAGACGTGAAAAGGTAACACACAGACAGACAGAGTTACTTTCGCATTTATAATATTAGTATGGATTAAGTCGCGCGGGTCTTTGCTCCTGTGAGATTTATCACGATGAAAACATAACCTCCGTCTTTAGCAGTCGGGTAAAACGTAGTCTATAACCTTCCTCAAGCTTCAAGCTACTTCCATACTAGATTTCATCCAAATCTACCCAGTACTTTCAGAGATTAGCGCGTTCAAACAAACAAACTTTTCCGCTTTATATTATTAGTAAGTATATACAACATGTATCGTAATTAACGCACACCCTCAAACACCCCAATTAGAAAATTATGTTATTATCATAATACATACTCTGAATTTTTAGTTTTATTGTTTAAACTGTTTTTTTTTTTTAAGACTTTAACTTCCTTTATATGAGTTTCATTTTTCTGTAATGTGTACTGAATAGCGGAATTTATACGTGTAATTTAAAGGGTATATACATACCAAGTGCACGGCTTCTTTGGATGATAACAAACGATATGACGAGGGTTTGGTAATCCTATGTCTTCATGTGTGGAACGAATTAGAAATTTCAATACATTGGTACCAGAGACTGAATTTTTCAAATTAAGAAATTGAAGAGAATTATCGTGTTATAGGCAAGTGATGTGGAAAGTTTTTGAACCTCGTAGTGCTGTGACACGTTTGTTATGATTGATATTCAAGAAACATATGAAACCGATAACTTCGTATCAATTCTTTGAGTCACTTATTTTGTGCTGAAACTTTGCATAGAGACTCCATACCAGATGTTGTCTTCAGACCTTTTGGATTGATATGGGGTTTCCGTTACACGTTGTATAAATCTGCATTTAAAAAGTTACTACTTTAATTTACGGTCCATAGTTACTTTGTGTTTACTATGCAGCGAAAGTGTATTTTGTTATTTACGTAGATTTAATTGCTTTGGGATAAAAATTTCGATATTTTTTAAAATTAAAAACGATAAAAATCGATTCAGTAAACGATTCTGAACAAACTAGTATCAGGATGTGCATTAAATATGTTACATGTTGTGTATTTTACCTATCTGAACTGAAGGCCTGGTCTAAGGTCAAAGTAGACCATGGACCGTTATTTAGTACAACTCGTCCAGCCACCTTCAACGAGGTCTACTGCAACGGCTCCTAGCTGTGTCAGGGCTCCAGAAAGTGGTGATTTCGGCCCACAACTCATTGGGTATGCGGCAGACGTGACCAGCCCAGGTCCACTTCCACTTAGCAGCCTCTGGAGCAACGTCAGCAATTTATGTCTTGGAGTGCAGTGTAGTGTTGCTAACATGGTATATTAGTTTGACGCCTAGGATATTCCTTATTAATAATAATAATGATATGATCCAGCCTGTCCCTAGCTGCACTCCTCCTGCGACCCCCTAAGCCGAGATCCGTACCTCACGGGGGTGCCCTTAGCGTGTAGTCGCCTAGTTTGTTAGTTTTATAATAAGCCCTGACTGGAGGCTTTAATTAATTTATTAATTAAGGCAACCACCACAGGCAAGCCCGGTTAAGCAGCCGACAACCACAGAGGTTGACCTGCGAGATGCCACACACAGCACTCTATTGCATGTTGGCATACCTTGAGTTTGGACCACAACCCAGTAACTGGATAAGACGATACTCTGTTTTTTTCTTTAAAAGAGAATTAGCTATGTGGGTAGAATTCACACTATTAACAATCTTGTTAACGCCTGCAACTAAGCTAAATATGCTTGTGTCTGGCATGGGTTCACGGCAATAGTGAAAATAAAAACTGTTGTCAGATTGGGGTGCGTTTCCACCAGAGATGTGCGAGGATGCGTAGCGAGGGATGTGTTTGTAAAGAACCAATAGAATCGCTTCATTTACCTCGCCTCGGTCAGCACAGCTCTGGTGGAAACGGCTCAGCGGAGCTAAATTTTTGCGCATACAAAACAAGCGAGGGATGTGTGCGAGGGATATGTGCGAGAGATGTGTTGCGATGGATGTGTTGCGAGGAATGTGTGTTGAGAAGGATATGTTGCGAGGTTTGCGCATCCTCGCACCACACATTAATGCGCATTTTCACAGCTCCGCTACACATCCTCGTAGGCACATTTTCATCGCACAGCTTTGGTGGAAACGCCCACACATTTTCACAGCACAGCTAGACATCCTCGCACGACACATTTCCATCGCACATCTCTGGTGGAAACGCAGCCTTATTGACTAATTGCATCGAGTGTACTAATGACAGCCAGAACTGAAATTAACCTCGATATGTTGGGAGATTCATCCATCTACGGACTGACCTCGGACAGATTTGCTTATCCTTAAACATCAACCCGTCCGGTTGCTATTAATTAGCGACGACCTCATCACTAAAATCTGACCCTCGAATCTACTTAAAATTATAAAATATGTTGATAGGCCAAGTTACTAACTTAGAGAACTTTAGACATGAAAGTTATAATTAAGGAAACATTCCAAGAGAGCCTACTTAGCTTTAGAAATTTACTAGATATAAAATAGTCAATAATTTCTGTAATAAGAATGTTCGAGGGAGAGACTGTTGCGCGGCGTGTACCGATTCTGGTTGTATGCGTTTTTAAATGTTTGAGAACGCAGCAACGTCACAAGATTTATTCCTAGGGCAGCTGGAGGAACGCGGTGGGTTTTTAGTCAGTAGTAGTCTGACACTCCCTTCCGCTCCAACCAGAGCGGGTGTGTCGTTCGTTGATTTTCCAATTGGAAAATCATCGAAACTAAAATATATTGGCAAGTTATTACATCAATACTAGCCCACAGAAGCAATCTACATATTTTTTTATTTTAAAAATAGCTAAAAATATACAGAATGGACGACGGGACAACATCTCATAAGGATGTTCCGTGGAGGGGCGAAACACGTGTCGAGTGTGGTTTGTTTGCATGTTGTATGTTTTTATTGCATCCCTTCTGCATGCGTATATATTTGCGGGCGGGAGGATGGTGCTGCATACTGCATGCAAGATTGGTCATCTGGTCTTTGGTGAAATTAATACTGGATATTTTTCTGAAAGCTAAAAAGCTTTGTTGCTATGTGTAAAAACCATAATACTCATACACGTGTAATTAAAGCAATTAAAATATATTAAGATACAGACTTATTTCAAATGGAAGTTCAAATATTTTTCTGAAACTAATAATTCTTCGAACGCGATTTAAAACGTTAAGGTCGTCACCCATCAGTGCAATACTGAGACGGATAAACGAATGACGGGATGGCCGTCACTCAATGCCAGATTTAAAATTACAATTCGGATCGTCAGTTACATCCCCTTAACATATTGGATGCTTTTTGTTTTTAAGGCAAATCAGTGCAATGAAATTTCACGAATTAAAACCTTGATTAATCTACGTAGATATGACGTCATAAGCAGGCTTTTTTTCAAGCAATTTCGATGCATTTGAACGCTGTAATGCATCCGGCTCATGTTGGCTTGGAAGACAATGAAATAGTGGATCGATTAGCTAAGGATGCATGTGATGATGGTTTGGTTTGTCAACACCTTCCCGTGCACAGTGATTTATTGTATGCAGTTAAAGAAGAATGCACTAAAATGTGGCATGAACACTTCGACCAGAGGTCGCTTAGCAAGGGGATCTGGTATCGAACAATCCAACCAACTCTTTCTCGTTGTCCATGGTTCGACCAGGCAAACATGAGTCGATCAGAAATTGTTATGGCTCTTCGGCTTCGATCAGGACACATACCAATGAATAGTTTTGCCTACCTTATGGGTAAAGTTGCATCACCAAATTGTCCGGAGTGTAGTATTGTGGAAGACACTTACCATACCTATACTGATGGAGTGCGTCCGGAACGAGGCCGAAAGAATTTTCATTCTACCCTTATCTATGGACGTTGGGAGATGTAACAGTATTCTTGCATCACCCTTGTCAAAGGATGCAAGAATACTGTATAAATTAGCAAAAATAGGATTTAGAACATAAGGAATTTGTTTGTACCGATGAGGGTGGCATAATCATTTTCTGATTAAACCCTCAATAAAATAAATAAAGAGAAAAAAAAAACAGCAAAATAATCGTACATAAAAACAAACGCACTATTTATGATTATATAATAATTATAATTATCTAGAAACGGCCTCATTAGAAATTATCCCACGAGAACATAACCTGTATTAGATGCATACTGCCTTAAATCTAACTACGAAATTATCTTGCTTTTATTTTTGTAGGCATAATTTCACAGACTGACACATTAATTTATAACTTAAATAGACTGTCAACGAACTATTCAGTCACGCAAGCAATAAATAAGTACACATATTTGCATGTGCGTAGTATTATTATACCTTTACATGCTATTTTCGTAGATAGATAAGTTTTTTACTACAGGTTTAAAAGCCATGTGCATAATTAATTATTTCGCCCACTGAGAGAAATATAACTTTTTTAAATTAATATGGATAGGTTCGCATTTGACAACTGTTTCGATAATGTAAGCGATGGTCTGTTTAGCTACACTATGCTTCGCATTTGGAGTTAAATATTTCCGTTTTACCCGCATCGGTGTGAGCTAACCTTAAGGTTGGGTAACTTTATAACTTAGGGTAAAAGAATGATTTATCAGTATACCCTTGGGGCAGAAGCATGAAATCTTTTTGATAAAGGTACAATAGGTGTCTTAGGAGCCGTGCAATCGAAACTTGACGCAGTATTTATTATTAGATAAGTATGATTTTTTTTTTTTGAGGCAAGCGTCTTGAAGGACTTTCCTCGCTGTTTTATTTCGATGTTTTAAGTGTGTGTTCATTTTACCTTTTACTGAATGTCGTCATATTTTCAAATTCTTCAACCGATTGTGTACTTACCTGAAATAAAGAAACATAATAATTAGTAAATTACCGTAACAATTCAATAAAAATAATTGAGTTTTTAAGTACATTTATGCCTAAACAAACGATGAAAAAAGACATCTTACTTATTAATACACCCTAATCTTTCCGTCTTTAAATAAAAAGTAAAAGTCACCCCAGGAAACGCAATAAAAAATTAAAAATTCACCAAAAAATTGAGAGAAAGTTAAATAAAGGTAACGCCACACTTGGGTTTAACTTAATAAAATTCGTGTAACATGTCTGCTTTTAAATGCTTTACAAAATTTAGTAAGTTGGCCTACAGTGTTTAAACTTTGGACATTAATCCACTTGGAACGGCTCAAGTTTCTTACAACTAAAATAATGTACAGACGCCTTCGGAATATTTTATTTAATTAGATAAAAATGCTGTTTAATCTTGAGATGAAAATGGGCTTATTTTTTAGAGTGACTCTTGGCTACGGAGTTTTGAGGACTTCAAAATATTTGATTGCTTAAATTATGAAATGAAATGTGTACATTTTAGCAACTCTTTTATAATTCTGTAAGTGAGTTATTTAAACAAAATGAAATTAAATATTTATATGTAAATTGGTTATTTATTAACACTTTAGCTACGGTTTAGCTAGAACAGAACCGTCTTTCCTATTTGACTACTCTGAGAAGAAACACCGAAACAAACTCAGAGGTCAATATCTCTTTTTTAAAGACCTTAAAAATCAAATTAAAAGCATGTAGGTTCATGTCTGTGGTGCGTTTTTGAAGAAAGGAGCGGGCCTGTCCAGACAGTGCACGCATTTGTCAGTTATCGTGAAGCTCGACTTAGAACTTAAGGAGCTTAACGATTTGACGAAAAATACCAAAGTAAGGACCTCACAAGTACTTAAACTGATAGACATACAAGTCCTCACATTCACAATAATGAAATATAAAAATAACAAACAATATAATACAAAAGTATATACAATACTTTAAATCACCCTAAATAGAATAACATAAGTCAAATCGATTTTGCTTTTATTTTTAAAAGAGAGTAACCGCTGACCCAACAAACTTCATAACCCCATATTTTCTCACTTTTTAAACCTTCCCTGAACTTCCACAAATATTCCAAGAGCAATTGATTGTCTGTAGCTACCGTCGGGGGAAATATCCGGTACGAATAATCGAATTAAAAAAATATTTCATTGTTAGTAGGTAAGGTGCTCTATTTGTTAATAGGCTATAAAATATTTCAAAATCCACGCAGACAAAGCAGCGAACAAATGTGCTAGTTATAAAAGAAAATAGATAGATAGTTAACAGCGTTAAGTAAACACACATAATTATTACTTAAAAATTAAAAATCCAAACAGGTAAAGAAAATTTATAAAAAGTACTTAGGTACATGAAGAAAAAGTAAACGATTTCTTTTTTTTATTATTAGAAGCGCAAAAGGGAAATGGAATAAGTTCAAGACTAGAGTATTCTAGAATATTCTCGGAACCCTTTACGATAGGTATTATCTTTGCAATAAAAAAGGAAATAAAAATGGAGCTGTAAATGTTTTATCGCTTTGAGCTCGCGATTCCAAAAATTTAATAATAAATTTATGTTTTGTGAAGAGGTTATATTATTTCAGATAAGAATTATAATGTTTTAATAAGAATATAAAACAAGAAAATGAAGTTACTAGACCGACTGGAAACTTTGCCATCCCTCTATTGGTAATAATTAATCCTGTAACTTTCGGCGAGTTTGGCCTAAGGCTAGTATGAAAGAAATACAGTCAGCCTTTTAAGCAAGACTGAACAGGCATCTTCTGTGCTCGCTCGTTCCATCGTAAATGAGGTTTACAATGGAACAAGCGAGCACAGTCAGAGCACTATCGCTTACCATCAGGCGTGATTGAAGTCAAGAGCAGACTTATAAAAAATAGTTTGGAAACGTAAAGTGAATAATTATTCATGCAGATTTTGAAACGGTAGACACAGGTAATAGGGACCTATTTACCGTCATCATCACACATATCTCAATAAATATAACTTTGTTTTATTGTTGATAGGCTCGCGTTTGACCACCATCTCACCTGATGTTAAGCGATGATGTGGTCGAAGACGAAGCACACTTACCTAGAAATAACTTATTCTTAAAGACTCCCAGATTATAACTATAAGGAAAACTACTTCTTCCTATACTAAACTACCAACAAAAATAATCAACATAACATAAAAAACACATTCAAAAATAATAATATCATAAAAGAAAATTGATATTCCTTATGGGAATGGAACACTTTTCTCTTCAACCGTACTCGTCCAACAAAACTTTCCGCACGGTAAAATTTATTGTTCCTATAATAAATCTTAAATATAAAATGCGAAGGTTCAGACGGTATGAGACAGCCGGGGTGGGTTTTATCACTTTTGTTACAGCCGAGTCAGGCACTTATTAAAACTATTTTCGACTATTAAATTTGAAGAAACGGTTATGGACGTAAGTGTATGCGATTTTGCGATTGCTATAGTTTAAGATCGAAATAAAAATCTAAGATTTAGCGACTGTTTTTGCGATTTCATTTTCAGAGAGTATAGAGTACAATTTGAACCATGTGTTTTATAAATGCACCTGCTTGCGATTTTTTATACTTGGATTTGATTTGGATCAAACATCTGAACGAGATTGTTAAATAAATCTATAAATTAATACCTGATGCAAAACTGATCCCCTTTGTAAGAAATTTACGTAGATGGAAGAGTATGAAATTTGGCACAAGAGTGTAGTAACATATATTTTTTAAAGAAATAAAAAATGTATACAATCGAATTTCGACAAATTAGCGACTGTATTTAGAAATCCGTAGTTCCATTGTACGTTTACTTCATGCGAATGATTAAAAATGTTATGCTATATGTGTAACCGAGATGTAAAATTGAAACATTACCTACAACAGGGCTTAAGAACTTTGTATGTTCGCTACTTTCTTGCAAATAAATATTTCATTATCTTTGTTTTCAGGGGGAAAATCTTCAAATGAAATCGTCATTTACTGATTTTCCCGCTGTGGGGGAGCACAAGAGCGTTAGACTCCTACTGACTAAAAATCCACCCTGTTTCATCAGCCATACTTGCGTTCCGAGTCTGCGGTATCTTGTTAAACAATCCCGACACCCCGGACAACTTTTATCTTGGTTAGAATAAATGCCTTTTGAAACATAAATAAAAAAAAAACTTTTTACCAAAAAATTAAACCGACTCCCAAAAACACTGCAAAGTGATAAATAACTTTAATTTCGGTAGTCGGTGTCTTTAGTTTTGTATTTTCGTTTTTGGCATCGACTTCCGAAATTAAAGTTATTTATCACTTTGCAGTGTTTTTGGGAGTCGGTTTAATTTTTTGGTAAAACGTTTTTATTCCACTCTTTTTAGTGGATCGATTTTTAATTTACCTAGTTAAAAGAGCCTAAATGTCAACTACTCATAACCTTTTACAAAATATTGCTTTTCCCAATGCTGGGCCGTTAATTGTTGAGGAGTTCTCCTGGTACTTCACCATCAGCTCTACATCACCATATGCATTGTGACGAACATAAAGTGCTTAACATCCATATTCGAGTAATCGAATCGCAATCCACGAAATACTTATAATTGAGTAGGTTCGGCGGCCATCTGTGGTCTTCATCATCAGTTCCACTTCCTCAAATGGTACTTTTTGAGAGCAACTGCACAAGTTACTATAAAAACTACCCAAAACGCCATAGGTGCGCCTATAATATTTGAAGAGTTCCCTCGATTTCTCCAGGATCCCATCATCAGATCCTGACCTGGTGACAATGGGACCAATTTCGAAGTATACCCTTTCAAACCAAAAATAATTTTCCAAATCGGTTCAGCCGTCTTCGAGTAATCGGTGATCATACATAAAAAAAAATATACGCGCCGAATTGATAACCTCCTCTTTTGGTCGTCGGTTGATAAATAAACAACTAACTATACACCTTTCACTAAAACTCAATCCGACATTTTCAAACTTAAGGCCTTATTAAAACTACGCAGCCATTAAAGTTTAGGGAATCAAGCTAGCTGTTTGCCCAAATTCCCGTTTGTTGCTTCAAATTCTAGTTCGGAGTTTGTTTGTCTTCCTGCTAGCTCCTTTGTGACAAGGATTAATGATTCACACATTGTATTGCATTTTCGGGTGGCAGATAGTCAAATAATTGTACTGAAAATCGATCGGCCGTGCTGTTTTTAGGTTTAGTTAAAAGTGCTTTTATTGTGACGGAAAAATAGTTTCATTTTGAATAACTGATGTTTAACTGAATTATTCCACAAGTGTGTATAGATGTGCTTTGTAGTTTAAACCTTAATTACAAGGGCTTAATAAAGTTGGGGTGTACAAGTACATATATATTACAATCTTTTTTTACATTTTTGTCGCTAAAAGCAGAGCAAGATCTATAAGTTCATCTACTTTCGGATTAATAATAAGATGGTAGAATTCTGATGTAGCTATATTGACATATTGATGGTCTACAAAAAAACCATTGCACACACACAGTCCTCTCTTTGAGAAGGATTGGGCCGTAATCCACCACCAGGTCCAGTGTGGGTTACTGGATGTCACAAGTATTTGGATTTTTCAGTCCTAGGACACGCCGGAGTCCTTAAGCGTTGTGTCTGCCTGAGTTGAAACCCACGAACCGCAACTAAAAAGTCGAAACAGTAACCACTGAGCCACCACTGCAAATGTAATCATAATTTATAAATAAACATATCTCTAACTCCCAATAAATATTATTTTGAATCCAAAAGTGATGAAGAAAGAAAATCTCATAAAAATCTCAAAGCTAAACCATAAGCCAATAACAATCGTTATTCCATTCTCGTACGATATCTTTGGAGAGAAGTATTGAAAGTTGGTAAAGTAAAAAAAGGAAAGTTTTCTAAACAAACAGCTAAGTTGAAGATTGATGACTTCACCTCCGAGGGTACATGCAGAAAAGTTTGGCCAACACAGACGGTTGGGCGAGCGGACCAACATGTTGGGGCAAACATTTGGGCCAGTAGGTATATGTATTTGTAGTATGTGTATTTGTATAGTGACTTGGGGAAAAAACACGCTGATATTAAAAATTCAAAAGTTAATCTGTTTGCCGAGCACATCTAAGCCACATTTTAATTGTTAATAGACTCGAGTTTGATCACCATCAAACCTGAATGGTAGCCGATGATATGGCAGAAAAAAAAAACATGTTAACTAGAAGTAACTTATTAACTCTTTACTTCATGACCCTGAGGTTATAACTATCAGGAAACAGACTCCGGCAGGGAATTACACTTCTTAACTGTACGCACAATGATAGTATTCCCAAAACGATTTATTTGAGCGTATGGGGTATGAAAGTTTGTATGGGAAATCCTCATATTAACTCGAGTTGAAATGTAGTTTTAAAAATTAAATAAAAAAGGGTCATTACCATGGGCATGCTGACACTAAAAATAAAACTCATCATCTATACTAATAGTATAAAGCGGAAAAGTTTGTTTGTTTGCTTGCTTGAACGCGCTAATATTCGAAAGTACTGGGTGGATTTGGATGCAATTTGGTATGGAAGTAGCTTGAAGCTTGAGGAAGGTTATATGCTACTTTTTACGCGACTGCAAAAAAGGAGAGTTATGTTTTTACCGTGATAGAATCCACGGGAGTGAAGCCCCGCGTCAGTACTAGTCTATAATAATATAATGTACTCTGTGGTAACAAACAAAAAGGTTTTTACTTTTTTATTCTTATACAAATATGTAAATCTAATTGGCACTTAGTTCTAAGAATTTTGGAATTTGTCAGCTTTTTAAAACAAATAATGACAACACAGTGACTAAGGCATTTACTGACGTTAATAATGAAAAAACTACATGACACAGTTTAATTAAAAGTAAACAAATTTGCATTTTTGACTATCCGTAAAAATGCCAGATTTAATCTAGGAAAACTTCGATTTTTTTATATTGAAAAGCGGTGCCGCGTCTTTGTTGTAAGTACATCAAAATAAATACTTACAACTAAGTAACAATAAAAATACATTAATAATTGTATATTCTTAGTATCTTCATGACTTAAGCCGCATGAATAAAACTGTATGAATAAAAATTAATATAGTTTGTAGATGTTAATTAACATCAGCTTTTAATCACAGTGTTCCATAAAAATGAGCGAAAGTTCAGTCCAATGTCAGTAAATTTGGATCATAATTGCATCAGTCATCATCATAATTTCCGCAGAAAAATGTATTTTGAATTTAGGATAAACTTAATTTTTAAAATATCAGAAAATAAAGATACAACGAAATAATATTTTTTGTTAAAAAACTATTCCATTAACGTCGAAGTGATTGATTTGTTCAAACCTGGCTTACTCATAACTATTAATTAATCTCAATTTAACACAGCATTTTTCTTTCAAATATATATCCACAATTCCTTTAGACATCCTCAACCCTTTTATTAATATCTTAGGGTTTAGTTTCTGCACTTAGTCCTAGAGTTGTATCCATTGTGTGAAGGCCACGTTATCCGTAATACCACGACCCTAATTTATCAGCATTCATATAAAACAATCCTCCAGAGAATCCTGATTAATCCGCTGAAATAATCCCCCGTATGTAACGAAAAAATTTAAGACGAAAATCTACGACGAGATTTGTTTGAAACTTGGGCTCACAAATACTTTGTATCAACGAGGAATACCGATCAATCAATCGGTTCGGCTTTTGTTGGTCTTCTAAAATAATACGTCACAAGTTTTTAACTTGGGGTTCCACTGACGATGGAGGAATCCCACCGAGGAGTTTTTGTCACTTATGTTAAGATTCTATACGAAAAATAAATCTTTTACTAATCCACATATGACACATTTTACGGAAGCTACAATATTTTAATGTTTCAAATCAAGCGTGAATAGGTTATTTCTAGGCAAGCGTGCTTCATCTTCGACCACATCGTCGTTTCCCATCATGTAGTCAAACGTGAGACTGTCATGAATAAAAAAAAAACAGAATTATAGTTGTTTAAATAAATGAAAAAAAAAAAAATTGAAAACCTTAATAAATGTTAAACAAAAGAGAAAGACAACCATTAAACTAACTCACCTATCGCTCATCCGTAATAATAATAAAAAAACTAAATTTTAACAAAAAATCTTTAAAAATCACCAACACATCTGCCTACCCTTATTCTATTTATATCTGAATCACCTTCCAGTCTAACCGGATTCAACTAAGTACCAGCGTTTTATATGAATTGTCTGCCTATCTGACCTCCACACCCCAGTAGTTGGGTTACACGATACCCCTTTGCAAGTCTGTTACCAGATTTTCTGACTTCTGACTACCCGTAAAGACTGTTAAAGATGTAAAATTCCCACCGGGACCAACGCCTTAACGCATTGTTACGCCAGTCGCTTAGCTAAGTACGTCGAGAAACTTCAACCGACATCTAGAATGTTCGAGACACTACCGCCATCTGTCGGTGTAGCAGTACTGAGTATCTCAAGTAGCTTCTGGAACATTCCTGGCAGTATAGGCAGTTAGTCGATTTTACGAGAATGTTCTAGAACTCATAGACCGGGGTATAAATAGATCGCAGAGGAACGCAGACGGCAGTCTTATTTCAAGATACGAGGCGATATAATCGAAGCTTTACAAGTGAATTTCGGTGCGATTTAAATGTTAAGTGGCACGTATTGTACTGTGAATAACTGTGTTAATTTTTGTTCTGTGTTTATTTAATTAAAGTGTTAATTTTGGTCTAATTGGCGTTAATTATTTCTATCCCGAACCCCAGCTCGTAACAGTATTTCCCAAGGCATAGAAGATCCGCGTTATTATTATAATCACTAATCGATGGGCAAACGTTGCTTATCCTAGAAGATACACTCGTTCAGCTGTTATTATTAAGCCACGACCTCCTAAAGATCTCCAGATAAGCTTTAGCAGAAAAAAAAGCGCTATGAAATAAATTATAAAGGTCAGACTCTAACTAAGACCTTATAAATCACATTCTTGATTTATTAATTGAAGCCGATTTATTTGAAATTTCATTTTTGCGGAATGGCTGAAATCTATGATAGATTGTAATACTCCGAAACTGCTTGAGTCTGAATCCTATAATAAATTTTATCCCTAGGATAACTAAAGTGCTTACCTTGAATGTTTTATTTGTTATTATGAGTCCGTTCCATCATCGGACTACGAAAAAAACGGCGATGCGCCATTGCTACATGTTGTCGGACATTTCACACATACGCACAAAACGTTTTCGGATTGTTTCATTCTGCGCACAGCTAAGGAGTGGAATTCGCTGCCGGAGTCTGTGTTTCCCGATAGCTAAAACCTAGGGTTTTTAAGTCAAGAGTGAATAGGTTACTTCTAGGTAAGCGTGCTCCATCTTCGACCACATCATCACTTATCATCAGGTGAGATGGTGGTCAAACACGAACATATAAACAAAAAAAAATGAGCCCATAATATCACAGTAGCCAAGCAATCACTATAGTTCATAGTTTATTTATTTCTCTCTCAAATTTTAACAATTTTCTCTTAATCTATGTGTAATTATAACAATGGGAACACAGAACAGCATAAAGAGATAACGTTGCTGACTGTACTAGTATGAACTGTATCACAGTCGAATCTTCAAGGATAAGCAACGCCTACAAAGGTCGATCCGAGGATGGGTTTCCATCTTAACATATAAAGATTCCTGCGAGATTGCTTCGGAAAGCACGTCAAGTCTTTAGTCATGGCCGTCATAGCCAGAAAATCGGACACAGTCTTGCTAAGGGCCTGTGCACACCACGTTTATTTAACGCGCTTTTATCCTGCAGAGCAGTTTGTTGTCGTTTGTGTCGATTCAAACGCGCGGGACCAGCGCTTCTGTATCGATACACACGCGCGTTCTGTAATGCCCACACAATCTTCTTTCGCTTGTGAAACGGGTGTACCTAAAAACGTCGGTAATTTTTCTTCCTCCATTTTCTAAAAATTAATAACAAAGCGCATGCAATCAATGCTGCCTCGACCGACGCCATCTTGCTACTGTTGACAAGGTTCTGCTTAAAAACGCAAAATGCCAGCGCGTTTGTATCGATACATACGGGCGTTTGCATCGCATCTGTTTCGCTACACACGCGCGTTTGCATCGCGTCTGTATCGCTACACACGCGCGTCTGTATCGATTCAAACGCGTATTTGAATTTATACAGGTATGTAAAGGTCTACAGGCTGCGTCTGACTTGCGTGCGTATCGCGTCTGTATCGCTACAAACGCGCGTCAACAGCGCGTTTAAAAAACGTGGTGTGCATAGGCCCTAAAGGAAATCGTTTGACTCAGCAACTGGCTTCTGGAGGTCAGATAAATTGAAATTGAAAAAAATTTATTCACAAAGACACACAAACAACATACAATACTAAATTACAAATATTATAAAAAAAAGGATAATAACAATCGTTGAACATGTCCACACCGAAAGGGACACCAACTCAGCATTTGCTGGGCGGAAGACGCTCAGCGCTGGTTTTCAGTTGGCACCCAGTAGTGACACACGGACTAGGGCAAGTAAATGAAATAAATGTTAAATAGTGTGTAGTTTTTTAAATACATAAATAAAATAATAAAACAAAACATGTTTGTACAAACGTGTTTTGTTTTTGCAGTAAAAGGCGCGTAATTGCCTTGTCGTTATTATGAAATGAATTATTAAGTGATCTACATGCAACCTTAAAATTAAACATTAATACTGATTTGCAACTGGTTACACTGAAAACTGATCGACGACGTCACGATATCAAAGACTTTTTACGGATGGATTTTGCCTTCAAGGTTACATCGAAGTTAACTGCACGCTACCTCGTATCTATACTTCTATACTAATAATTATAAAACGGAAAAATTTCTGTATTGGTTTTTTCGAACGCGTTAATATCCGAAAGCACTGGATGGATTGGGACGAAAGGTGAATGCCAAGTTTCGGCTCGAATCATGTAGCGTCCGACAAACTTTCCAAATTAATGATAATTCATGATATAAAACTGTAAGAATTACACAGTATAAATAAAATCTGTAGAAGCACACCGTTTAAAAGTCATTTTAAATAGTTATTCAATTTATCAACACGTTTTCTATCTAAAATTTCAATTAGAAATGTTGCCAATACCAAAATAAAATAATATTGATACGAAATTGCACTTGCAAATCGATTACATTAATATTATTATGAACCTACGTAAGTGAATTTATTAGTTACTAAAATCATAACTCGTAATTCTTATATTAATTAATAATGTTTAGCTATATTTTTGAATATCTTATAATCCCCAACCGAGTTTTTGCCGCGAGTAGACGTGTTACCGTAACGCTCCTCATTTTTAAACCACTAAAAATGTTTAAACCATACAAAAAGACCTAATAAGTAAAGTGTACGAGTAAGAAACAAGTGACAAATTAAACTGTGCTTTAAGAAAAACATTCGAGAAGCGTAATAATCATCAGTGAGACAAATACAATACGAAAAAGTGGATATTAATAACGTGTTTACTGTGTTCCGTGACCCGACTCGCGTAGTGTGGACCTTCAAAAATAGAAAGGTAATCGACAATTCGACTGCACGAACCAGTCATTAACTAATTTAAATTTGGCTCGCCAAGACCGTCTACTCGAAAACTTGTGACGCTGGTTCAAATCCTAGTTCCTTAAAACTCTTTGTTTTTGGAATATTTTTTTTTTTGTTTCTCATTGTACATTTTCTCGCTATCATGCTAATAAACCTCAATATAACTCACCTCCCGCCGCAAATACTTCATCTATGCCATCCGGTGTTCCCGAAAACCACAGCAGCTCTACAACTATCTCCGCGGATGCTAAGGAGGAATTGGCAACAAAATGTGGACCTATCCGTATAAATCTCTGCGATACCGAGCATGACTTGCAGTCGCTCGCGTCAAGGATCACTGACCGAAACAATAAGTCAGTTAAAAAAAGAAAATTAAACGAGCTTGGTGAAAATTCTGATATAGCTGAACTAATTAAGAATATGTTCACATTATTCTCAAAAGAGCAAGAAATACATTTTCAAGATTTAAAATCGAGTATGGAAGTTATGTCGAAAAAATATGATGAATTTTTAGTTAAAATTACTTCGCTTGAAAAAGAAAGAAAAGCTGATAGGGTTTTGATCAAACGGTTAGAGGAGAAGCTGGAAACTTTGGAAAGAAAATCCCGTGGTACTGGTATCGAAATACGGAATATACCTAAACAAAATGCCGAATCCAAAGAAACATTATGCAATGAAATTATGCAGCTCGGAAAGACCTTAAATGTCAATATTGATTCTTCGACTATAAAGGACATTTATCGGCTGAAGTCAAAAGACTCCTCAAACCCCGTTATTGTGGACCTAACGACGGTACTGCTGAAGGATAAGGTGATGAAGGCAGTTAAGAGTTTCAATAAATCTAAACCAAAGGGAGAAAAACTTAATGCAACTCATCTGAACTCTAAATACAAGCCAAAACCATTATACATAGCGGAATCTCTCACTCAGAAAGCTCAAAGGCTTTATTTTCTGGCGAGACAGTTTCAAAAGAATCATGGGTATAATTTCTGCTGGACGGTGAACGGGATTATTTATCTCAAACACACAGAAGGATCGCCATTTGTTCGAATAAATACGGACTCAGACCTAGAAAAATACTTCATTTGGCACAAGTTTATCACTCATGGCAACAAAGTTACGAGCGTCGGCTTGCGCCGGGCTGTACAATAATAATTATAATACTACGAACTTTGTAGCAACGTCTGCCTCTAAACGCGATTATCATTAGTATCATCAGCAAATGAGATAATTTCACCTTGTGACAGCTTTAGATTAGTGAGTTGGTTGATATACACAAGAAATAAGGTAGGCCCCAAGATGCTGCCCTGCGGTACTCCGTGTGTAATTTGGAGGTCATGACTCCTATATGCATCAACGCGAACACGTTGGGATCGCCCAGTTAGATAGCTTTTGAAAAGCTTGTGCTGCATGCCTCTGATTCCCAACTTTTCGAGTTTGTCCAGGAGGATGGGGACAGAGATCGTATCGAAAGCCTTTGCCAGATCTAGGAAGATAAAAAGACATTTTTTCTTTTGTCTAGGTTTGAGCTAATGTAAGTTGTCAATTTATTGAAAGCTTGTTCAGTTGACTTCTCTGCCGAAAACCATATTGATTATCAGATACGACATTGCTGCTGTTCAGGTCGCTCGATAAAATCGACCAGATGGTGTCACGTTGGCGTGACGGGACGAAAAGTGTGCAAGATATCATCACGCTTCTGAAGGCTACCGACCCTGAAGACGTGCCGACGTTTGTGGCAAGGGATCTGTACAAGTTACCGCCAGTCACTTTTGACCATGTCGATGTTACAAGCCTATTGAAGGACATTGTGATAGCCGAAATACAGGCTTTGGCAGACAATTGGCAGGAAATCTATACTAATATTATAAAGCTGAAGAGTTTGTTTGTTTGTTTGTTTGTTTGCTTGAACGCGCTAATCTCAGGAACTACGGTTCTGATCTGAAAAAATCTTTCAGTGTTAGATAGCCCATTTATCGAGGAAGGCTCAATTTTGAAAGAAATTTCAGGCTATATATCATCACGCTAAGACCAATAGGAGCGGAGCACTAATGAACAATGTTTCAAAATCGGGGGATTTTTTTTCCACGCGGACGAAGTCGCGGGCGGAAGCTAGTTGAAAATAAATTGAAATTGAAATTTATTGATTATTATTTTATTTTTGTTATAAAAAAATCTTGAAATATATATACTATTAAAAAAAGTAATAATAATAATTTAAAGTAATTCAATTAAATTATCGATACAGTTTAGAATAGTTATTTAGTGCTGGTAACACTTAATCTTGTAGTTGTCACTGAAAATTGTAAAAGTTTTACTTTTCCCGCGTTTTATGATGAGCGACGAAGTGTCTTATGTGTTTTTTGAGTTTTGTGTTGTTCATTGCTTTGTTACCGGAGTCCGATTTCTGTATTACTAACGACTATCTTGGCTGTTGAAAACGAATTCAATAGTCATAATTCATAATTTTATAGTTTATTTCATGTTATGTCAACTTCAAGGAACTATAACTTTTTTTGGTGTACTTCTTATAGATAAGTAACTATACAGTCTAATTATATAATTGTTTTCCTTTTTTATGATATATAGTTCATCTTTGTCGGTTCGGGCCGAGTCTTGAAGGAAGCCTTGGCATTCTCCTTTGGTATGGAAGTAGCTTGCAGCTTGAGGAAGCTTATAAGTTTATACCCGACTGCAAAAAAAGTTGATGTTTTTATCACGGGAGCGAAGCTACGCGCAACTACTAGTATAAAGTATATTGTGTCTATCTATCTAAAGGTCAGAAGATTTTTTTCCAGTATTAAAATGACTGTTGAATAACGGCATTTCTAAGTAGCACAAGTCGCCGTTTAAATTAACATAATTTTACTGAAATATGCGAATAATTTATTTTTCATATTATATTGGTGGTTACTACAATTGATGTGGTTGAGTATATGGCGCATTTGCCTAGAAGTAACCTATTCGCTCTTGACTTGTAGCGGTGGTAGCTATCAGGAAACAACACATGGACAGGCAGACATATTAAAAATGTAGAATTAAAACTTTAGGTATTCTGTCAATCTGTGTACCACGTGCGCTTAAACAGCAGTTAGCACCGTTGGTGATGCCCGAAAAGTGCAATGTCTGCCGGGGTTGCGGAAATGGTACAATGATATATCGTGGCCCCGAAACGCACGAGTAACTGAAGGCATAGGGTGGGTTTTTAGTCAGTAGAAGTCTGACACTCCCTTCCCTTCCACCCAAAACGGTAGAATTTGCCGAAAAAAGTATTAATAATTAAAACAAACTTAGATACATAGTTATCATTATAAGTTCCAATATAGATAAATACATATGTTTATAAAAAGTTCGAAGTTTATGAGCCAACTATGTTGCAATCGTATGTCCAGAAAATACAAACGTACAATATATTACAATTTAAAGCGCTTTTAACGCTGATTTTAGAATATTTAAGTTACTTTAAACTGATTTTCTAGTTTCTAAATATCCCGACAAAACTAAAATGTTATTAATCAAAAAGCAATAGATACTTACATTGCCTTCTTTCTACCAATTAATAATATTACCCAAGATATGTTCACCCATCCAATATTGCAGAATCAAAGAAACAAATATTATGTCTTCTCATTAATTTAATATAGAGTTTGTGTGATCTGATTAAAAATAAATACGCAAGTTAAACATTATTAGTCAAATAGTTACTATTAATATAAATTTGATTAGAATAATAACCTTTATATACATTAGTATACGTAGCCAAATTTCTTAAAAGACGACGGTAATGTAAATATATTGAGTAAACAAGATCAGTTTTAGTTAACTATAAACTATTTCATAGGTCAATTATGTATTGTTACGCCAGTCGCTTAGCGAAGTACGTCGAGAAACTTCGACAGAAATCTAGAATGTTCGAGACACTAACGTCACCGGGCGGCGAGTAGCAGTACTGAGTATATAGAGAAAGTTTGAGTGACTTTTAATACGTTCGAGACACTAACGCCATCTAGAGGCGAGTAGCAGTACTGAGTATCTCGAGTAGCTTCTGGAATATTCTTGACAGTGAGATGATTGTACAAGAATATTCTAGATCTCGTAGACCGGGGTATAAACAGATCACAGAGGAACGCAGACGGCAGTCTTATTACAAGATACGAGGCGATATAATCGAAACTCTACAAGTGAATTTCAGTACGATTTAAGTTACAAGTATTGTAGTGAGAATAACTGTGTTAATTTTTATTTCGTGTTTATTTAATTTAAGTGTTAATTTTGGTTTAATTGGCATTAATTATTTCCATCCCGAACTCCAGCTCGTAACAGTATTTATTAATTTTGACTTCCGGGATGCGGAAACGTTTTAACGAGATACCGAAGAACGAAAACGCAAGGGTAACTGAAGGCACAGAGTGGGTTTTTAGGCAGTAGAAGTGAGAATGCCTTCCGCTTTGCCCAAAGCGGGAGAAGCCTTTTGATCTTTTTCTCCACAAAGGGAGAAGTAATTAGGCTTTATTAATAGGCTTTAAAAGAATACGTTGCATATATGGGGAAAAGAAATGTATAGTGTTAGACTTTTTGTTTTATTTATTAAGGGTTATTAACACACTTTACTTACACTATTCAATAATTTTTCTTATTTTTTTTTTGTATATGTTAGAATAAAATTTATTTTGCTCAAACTATATTCGTGAAAATTATATCTAAAAGGTACTTAATTCTGTTACGTAAATAACTTAGATCATATTTGGTTTTCAAATCTTTTCATTTTTGTTCTCTAATGCTACCTTTATTATAGAGCTCTCATTCACTCATTCTCTAATATTACATGGTTACACAAAAACTGAAATTTTACATTGTGAAGTCTATTAATCCTATCCACTAATAAGTCATCCCTAGAACCATGTGCAAACATGGTTCTAGGGCTGGAAAAGCTTCTTCTGAAGAAGCTTCTTCTGGAGAAGAAAATGATAATACACCTAATCATGAATAATATATTATATTGTAGCGACATCTATCTCGCAACATACAAACTATCCTATATCGTGCAAGCAGAATGTACCGCACAACTAGCATACATACAAATCACCCGATCACAAACATCGGGCAGTTTCCCACCAGACAAAAACACCTGTCTGGTCGGAGGATCCTCCCTTTTCAATGGGAATGCGGGACTTTACACCCTGTTCCGCATATCCCCAAAATATCTTCTTCAGAATCAGGAACCATAAAATCTAATGCTAGGTTGTGTAAAATGCTACATGCCTTTATAATAGTTGCACACCTCTCAGGGGTGTAGTGGTAATGTGCGGTCCTTACAAAGGCATCTCCACCTACTTTAGAGACATTGAACACTTATTTTACTGTAGAAAGCATTTCTACTCAATGAATGTGCAAATGTTCTAAAATAAATCAGTCACCTAATTTCTTTTCGTACATTTCTACTTTCAACAATCAATCGCACCGCAAGATAATAGGTGCTTCTTGTTAATTGAAGCATTTTCTAACAAAATTTATTAACACAATCACTTAAATTATTATTATATGCTTCCAATAAACTCCGACGAAAGCTTTCTCACTGCCAAATTTATAGTGAATAAACTTTCGTGAAACTCGCAAACCAGCCTTCGACAATGACGATACTCTACGTCATTTTATTCTTTCTCTTTATACAAACGGCTCAAGGTTACGTTACGTATTCGAAACGAAAACTTAACTTTGTGCTCACAAAATTAAGTTCAAATTACACACACCAGAGGCGCTATTCATGTTTCCATAAATAATTTAAGAAAAAGTGTTGTTCGTGCTAGTGCGTCTTTTGTTTATTGCATTCTTGTTGAAAAACTGTATGTGAAAACATCTTCCATTTGGTGATATTTATTTGTTTATTCTTTTGGGAAAACAAACAGTTACACAAATGTGATTACAGTTATAAGTGATAACAAAAATATTGGTATATAGCTCACGACATTTTCGATATAGGCTCGTTAGGAAACGATACGTTTAAAATATGAATATATTGTTAGTTTTACTATTTAATGTGTTATGTGAGTGTTATTTTTTCGTTTGTATATTAATTGATAAAATCGTGATAGTAAGGCAGTGGTGGTAGGTGGTGGGTTTGAACTCAAGACACATTACTCAGTGTAATTTTCATCCACACTACCTCTTGTGAAACCGTAATGAACCTAGGAAACTCGCGCTACAAATTTATTTACTTATTTACATGGGACACCAACACCTACTTAAATCAATAAAGAAACAGTGTAAAAATTTGACAGCTAATTACAGGTCTCCACGTATAGTTACATGTGAAATTAAGGAACACTGTGAACGACATAGTACTCTCGGCAGGAAAAAAAATATATATATAATTAGCTTTAAATATATATATATATATAAAATTATATGATTACTTAAAACTAATTATTCCTTAAAAAATTATAAGTGATAACAAAAGTATTGGTATATAGCTCACGGCATTTTCGATATATTATGCTCGTTAGGAAACGATACGTCTAAACATATTTATTAATTTATTTATTATATACTTTATTGTACACCTTACAATATTTCTATGTATACAAAAAAAATAAACTAGTGTACAATGGGCGGTCTTATCGCACAGGGCGATCTCTTACAGACAACCTTTGGATGGACAAACTTAAAGGAGACAGATTAAGGGCAGTCAGTATACAAACATCATAATATTAATTGAACATAATAATATAAAATACATACAATACCAAAATCATATACTAATAAATATTACATGTATAATTGCTGATTAATTACATGTATATTATTATGTTTTACTATTTAATGTGTAATGTGAGTGTGATTTTTTCGTTGTAAATTAATCGAACTACGAGACAAATGGCGAAGCGCCATCGTTACATAGTAGACATCCCACCCATACGCACAAAACGCTTTGGGAATACCTTCATTGTGCGGACGGCTAAGCAGTGGAATTCCCTGCCGGAGTCTGTGTTTCCCGATAGCTATAACCTAGGAGTCTTTAAGTCAAGAGTGAATAGGTTACTTTTAGGTAAGCGTGCTCCATCTTCGACCACATCATCACTTACCATCAGGTCAGATAGTGGTCAAACGCGAACCTATTTTTCAAAAAGGCAGTGGTGGTAGGTGGCAGGCGCGTGCATAGGATTATGACAGGGCATGCGGCGGAGTAAAAACACACAAAAACTTCTTCTTTTATAGATTTTTAGCATAGCCACAGCCACGCATCGCCACCATGCTACGATGCGTGGCTGTGGCTATGCTAAAAATCTATAAAAGAAGAAGTTTTTGTGTGTTTTTACTCCGCCGCATGCCCTGTCATAATCCTATGCACGCCCCTGGTAGGTGGTGGGTTTGAACACAGACAGACACATTACTTAGTATGAATTTCATCCACACTACCTCTTGTGAAACCGTAATGAACCTTGGAAACTCGTGCGTGGTGGAACGATCCTATTGCTGAGACTCAGGCCTCATCTCTATGAGAGTGAATGAACCATAATAATCCACCACGCAAGACATTCCGGTTCCTATTGAGAGCAGTAATGACGCTGATGATTACAAAAAATAAATATTTTTCAGATTCCAGCATTGCAGAAACTGTACTGCCCAAGGATGTTACTACGGTGGATATCGTGATAAGAGGCCTAAAGGAGCAGTCATGGAGTCAGGAAGAAAGACCATGTTTGGACCAAACATTAACAGTTTTGAAGAATGTGCGGAATCACACTGTTTGGGCAGTTTGGAGTAAGTATAGCATCGGATGCGGGTAGGCGATTGTTTTCACAAACATCTAAAAAGCGATAGTTACCGAATCTGGACTTAATATTGTGTTTCACATTCATTATCTATTATTAACGTCATAATTTGGTGATTTTTTTTTAAACAAGTTTTATTCCTTGTTGCAACGCAAATCTAGATGTACGAGTTACAAATAGGGCGTCCAAACCCGCAGCATAAATTCAATCTCGGTATTGGCGGGACTACGAATTTTCAATCCCGCGGGATCTCGGTATTTGCGGGGGATCCCGCATCCCGCATATTGAAAATATTCACATTTATATAAGGCAAATAAAACAATGAATTAATCAACTCAGTCCACGTTCATTTACGTATTACTATTAGTATGAGATCAATCAAATTACACCGTTTATTTATCACAAAAAAAAAAACAATGAATTAATCTACTAACTCCACATTTATTCCAGTATTACTACTAGTATGAGATCAATCAAATTACACCGTTTGTTAATCACAAAAAAACAATGAATTAATCAACTAACTCTACATTTATTTACGTATCACTATTAGTATGAGATCAATCAAATTACACCGTTTTTTCTTCACAAAAAACAGTAACAAATACTGAATAAAAAACTTTACTGATATTTTAGGCTACATACTTAGGCTACCACTGACTGAAAATCGGCTATATTAGGCTACATGAGCTGTGAAAAACGGGTGACATCGGCCCCCGCGTTGCTTGCAACACTGCCGGCCCCAAGTCACCGAGCGATCGCACTCGCGAGAGTTCGTATGCATGCTTTTTTCAGTCCCGCAAATCCCGCGCCCGTAATCCCGCAACATGCGGGATCGGAAAATCACGCGGGATCCCGCAATACCGAGATCTCGGTATTCCGGGATTGGACGCCCTAGTTACAAAGCAGCTAACCTTCATTTTGTGTTGTTTTTTTACTAAAACTTAGCGTTGTCTAATAACCACAAAGAGCACCACAGGCATATATAAATAGACATATATTAATTTATCTATAATATGTATGTATTTAGAAATATATATGTATGTTTATCAGTTGTCTAGTACTCATAGAACAAGCTCTGCTTAGTTTGGGACTAGATGGCGTTGTGTGAAAGTTGTGGAATATTATTATTATTTCCTTTATTTCTGATTATATACATATAAATCACATTTTTAAATATTTCTATAAAACATTTAAAAATATAAAAATAGTAGCCCACCGGTATCGGGAACAGGGTCCAAGCTACCGGTGGTCAGGGTCCAAGCTACCGGTGGTCAGGGCTCTAGAGAGAGGAACCTCGTAACGATACGCGCCGTGTCCAGGAGTACCGTTTTCTGAAACAAGCCCTTGATCCAGCCGCTTAACGAGAGCCTCCTAAGGTGTTGGTCGAGGCTCTTGGCTATTAAGCCATTGGCTGAGACGACTATGGGTACAACGACTACCGAGTTCAGTTATTATTATTATTAATATATTTACCTACATGGCTCTCATATGATTTGATTGCTACAGATTGTATAGACTTCAAAAGAGACGATGACCTCTGAGTTTGTTTCGGTGTTACTTCTCAGAGTAGTCAGTTAGGAAACACCGGCCTCATCTAGTTTACAATTACGAAAGAAAAAATGACGTGTAAAAGTGTTATTATTGTTATTTGCAAAATAAACATTATTATTTTATTAAACTTCAACTCAGTCTTTCTACAACATTTCAGTCTGGAATTCGATGCATCATCCAGTTGGTACATTTTTCGGATCTGAATACAGTTTGGGTAATTATGACCAGTGCTTGAATGCACCCTTAATGGCTACTGAGCCCAAGATAACAACACAATATTGTCTTGCTGATGTCACTTTGACTACAGAGAAGTATGAGGAAGACCACAAAAGTGTGTTAGGATCTACCGGTCCTTACGTAGCCGTAAGTACTACTAATTTATTATTATTTTCTTATTCGTGTTAGACTCAATCTATCGCTTACCATCAAGCGTGTTCGAGGTCAAGAGCGAGGTCATCCAAAATTTAAATAAATAAAATAGTTTAGAAAGGTAAAGTAAATAAATAAAAAAAAATATTTATGATGTTCTCGAAACGGCAGATTCAGGTTAAATGTGCCTATTCGCTCCCATCAAAATATCACACTTCTCTCAATAAATATAACTATTTTTTATTGATGATACTGATTTGACCACCATCTCACCTGCTGGTAATCGAAGATGTGGTCGAAGATGATGCACGCTTACCAAGAAATAATACAATACAGGCTCCGGCAGAGAACTTCACTCCTTACCTGTACGCAAAATGAAAGTATTCCCAAAACATTATGTGCGTATGGGTGGAATGTCCACCATGTAACGATGGCGCATCGCTGTTCGTCTTGTAGAAAAATAAAATAAATATTAAATCTAGCTTCTGCCCGCGGCTTTGCTTCCATGAAAAGCACACCTACCAAATATGACCCGCCTTTAAAGCATGACTGATAGACATCTTCTGGGCTCGCCTGTTTAATTGTAGACCTTGTCTATCGCTTGCCACCAGGCGAAATCGAGGTCAAGAGCTTACGTAAAATAAAATTTCAGCGTAATAGGCTTATGTATTCAGAAAAAAGTCTGTTCCTATCCTATACAACACTTAATATGGTAATCAATTTTGTCATATAAAATGAAAAATTTCCTTGATTCAATAGTTTTTTTTGTATAGGTGCAAGAAGAACCTAGCTGCAAGAATCTTAATTATACTATAAATGCTAAAGTTTGCGAGAATGGATGTATGTTTGTTACTTTTTCGTTTGGTTATGTTTGTTACAGATCTGAATGAAATTTGGTGAGTAGATAGTTGACATTCTGAAATAGCGCGTAGGCTTTTTATACCGGGATTTATTACACACATAGGTACAAAGGCGGACTTGATGCCGTAGGCATTCTCTACGATTCAACCATGAGTGGTGCAGAGATAGTGTGGCAGGTGCAATATGTACGTGAAAAGTGAAATTAGAAAAAATAATAGTGATAACACAAAAGACCTAATATCATAAAATCAGGATTTAATCGGAAAAATTCGCCCACGTGAACGAAGTCGCAGGCAGAAACTAGTGTTACATAGTTTATATTTCAACATTTGTATTTAACACCATTTCAGACTAAAACCCTCATAGGCCGAAATCTGAACAAAGTCATCTGGGGTACGTGCCTCCCATCTACTTGTACCCCAAGTTCCATCTCAAAGATCCTGAAGACCATATACATGGCTAATCCTTTGACTCCATCAGAACCTGAGATTACTGTTGGTTCCTGTGACTTTGCTGGAAAGAAGATGGAGTATAGCTTTGGCTTTTATGCTTTCATGTGAGTTCATTAATGATAATTTAACAACAGAAACAAATAAAGATACCTTCTCGATAGACCTATCGCTACCTCTATCCAGTGTTGCTGAATAGGGAAGTCAAATCTCGTCGCAATTATCTTGAGGAGGATGTCATTTTGTTATAAACAATAATTTAGTGTTTTAGTTTCCCACTGCAGAGCCATGCAGAGCATACAGGCCTCCGTTCTATGAAAGAAAATATTGAGGGATCTGATCATGTATCGGGGGTGCATTTTTGCCAGTAGCCAGACCCTGAACAACTATCTGTAGACCACAGAACAGAAAAAAGAGGTTAGAAAGGAAATAGTTCCTGATTTGTATGAGAACGCGTGTCGCCGCTTGTCTCTCACTCTTTAGCTCCACTACAAGCAAGAGGCCCGTTACGTATGCGAATTACGCATGTAAATAAATTACACACACTTAAATCGAGAGCTTGATACTGATTGTAACTCATTGTGATCAGGGTAAAGGACGAAACGTCAATGGTTGAAGTGTTGAGGGCGCAACGCATGCAGTACGTTGTAAACGGACTCAGTTATTGCGTTGATTAAGCGAGTACACATCGGGCAATGTATATTTTTTGTAACTTGTTGCAATAATGTTGTTAATGTTGGGAATTTCATAGTGATCAGAATATTTTTATGTTTTTTACAAATACAATTGTAATTAAATGTTATTTTCGATTTACCGATGGAAAGATATACCTCCTCACTCTATACTTTCGGTCTGACTTTTTGTTTTACACGTTATAATTGCACAACACGGCATTTTAAAGCAGAGCTCTGTGTTCCAAAGTAATCCGAAGCGCACTAGACGCGGTGAATGAATTAATCGGTCGAGCTATGATTTTCGTATCATAAATGTGGCGCGCGCGCCACGCCCACATTATCATTCAACCTTATTCATCTATTCCGAGCTGTAGACCATACAATCATTTGTTCCGATGGGGGAATCGAACTGGCGATACGCAGCGCAGCAGCCAATCGCTCAATCGACTCACTCGTATCGACGAATTAATTAATTAAAAGGATTCTCTTTTTTGCCTTGCTTTCAGATCTCTCATCCTTATTCTGATCAGTACATCAATTCTCTCCACCGTCTACCGTGAAAACTCTCAAACAAAATCTGGAGGTAAGTCTTACAAGATACAATTATTTACAAATTACAATTTTCCTATTTCATAAAGGTGTCTCCCTTATGTAATTTAAACCACTTACTGTTAGCAACACTCTTAAGGTTCTAACAACACTTGAAGTTACTACATAACTTAAAACCACTGTAAGTTAAGATCTTAATTCTTCCCAAGGGTAAGAAGTAGCTAAAATTTCAAAATGAAGTTGATCTTTGGAGGTCTGAATGGTAGAACAGAATCCTTGTAAAATAGTCATATTAAATTTACTCCGTATAACATAAAAACTTATTTAAAGAATCTAAAAAACCCGACCGCTCAACTGAAATGCAAGAAACAAGCACATTTTTTTCAAATAATAAGCAGGCGGGACCTAATTGAACATTTTAATTTAAAAAATGGGATAGATCCCGCCTGCTTATCACTTTAAAAAAATAAAAATGTGCTTGTTTCTTGCATTTCAGTTGAGCAGTCGGGTTTTTTTAGGTTTTGTAAATAAGTTTTTATTTGCAGCTTTTTAATATTTAATTCCGCTTTAAAACGCAATGTTTCCTAAACGGTTACATAAAAAACTTTTTAACAAAAAATTTAACCGACTCCCAAAAAACACTCCAAAGTGAAAAATAACTTTAGTTTCGGTAGTCGGTGTCTTTAGTTTTGTATTTTCGTTTTTGGCACCGACTTCCGAAACTAAAGTTATTTTTCACTTTGGAGTGTTTTTTGGGAGTCGGTTTAATTTTTTGTTAAAAAGTTTTTATTTCAATCTTTTTAGTTGGTTGATTTTGAATTTACCTAGTTACAAGAGCCTAAATGTCAACTACTTATAACATTTTACAAAATATTCCTTTTCCCAATGCTGGGCCGTTAATTTTTGAGGAGTTCTCCTGGTACTTCACCATCAGCTATACATCACCATATGCATTGTGACGAGCACCAAGTGCTTAATATCCATATTCAAGTAATCGAATCGCAATCTACGAAATACTTATTATTGAGTAGTTTCGGCGGCCATCTGTGGTCTTCATCATCAGTTCCACTTCCCCAAATGGTACTTTTTGAGAGCAACTGCACAAGTTACTATAAGAAATACCCAAAACGCCATAGGTGTGCTATAATATTTGAAGAGATCCCTCGATTTCTCCAGGATCCCATCATCAGATCCGGACTTGGTGACAAATGGTACCAATTTCAAGGTATACCCTATCAAACAAAAAAAGAATTTTCCAAATCGGTTCAGCCGTCTTCGAGTACTCGGTGATCATACATTAAAAAAAAAATATATATATATATACGCGTCGAATTGATAACCTCCTCTTTTGGTCGTCGGTTGAAAATGAAAAATTGTGAAAAATACCTCAACATCATTTTTAAATATCTATTTAATGATACTCCTCATGACATAGTCGATTTTAGATTTTCTATTTTTTACAAAATGGCGTCTAGTTTTCGTTGTCCTGATTTATTTTAATTTTAAAGTATCCAGTAATCCTCCCGCCATCAAGACAAATTCAACGACGTATCATTTATCAAAATCCGTTCACCTTGTTTAATAGTTACGAGGGAACAAAGGAACGGACAAACATACATACTCGTACAAGCATACATACATACATACGCGCAAAAAACATAACCCTCCTGCTTGCTTCATTGCAGTCGGGTAAAAAATACAGGAAGACTGAAACCATAAAAATTAATACCATGCTAACTGTTAACATGCTACCCAGTTACTGGGTTATGGAGGACAAATAAAATACCGTTACTCTGCATCCGGCTAGACAAAAAACCAACCCCGACATAATTGCAAGTAGGTTTGATGATTTACTTAGCTAAATAAACTTTGTGAAACGGGTCCTTTTCATCATACCACGGTTAAAGTAAAAAAAAACCTCAAATATTTATTTTTGTCTGTTTTTTAGGGTTCCGTAGCCGAATGGCAAAAAACAGAACCCTTATAGTTTCGACATGTCTGTCCGTCTGTCTGTCTGTCCGTCCGTCCGTATGTCACAGCCATTTTATTCCGAAACTATTAGGACTATACATGTAAAACTTGGTAGGTAGATGTATTCTGTGAACCGCTTTCCGATTTTAAGAGAAAATTTAAAAAATATTTAAAATGAAGGGGGCTCTCCATACATGGAACTGAAACTGAAAATATTTTCTTTCGTGAAACCTATCCGTTTGTGGTATCTATATACAGGTATTTAAAAATGACATTAAGGTTTCTAAAATGACTTTATCATAAACTTAATCGTTTAAAAGATATACGCTTCCAAAGTGGTAAAATGTGTGTCCCCCCCCTCCAACTTCTATAATAATGAAGTGAAAAATCTAAAAAAAACCATGTTGTAGATCTTAATGTAAACTTTCAACCAAAATTGGTTTGAACGAGATCGAGTCAGCACTTTTTGAGATACAGTATATTTTCTAAAACCGCAAATATAACTTTGTAATTCATACAAATACTATGAAAAACAAAGTTATTTGGCGTAGTTGTAAAAATTGTAAATAATCTAGTTTTAAGAAATTTGTAAGGATTTTTGTTTTTTTATTTTTTTTCAAATAAATATATTAAGTATATTATATTTATTATAGTTACTACGGATTACGGAACCCTTCATGGGCGAGTCCGACTCCCACATGGCCAATTTTTAGTATTTGTTTAGCTCTTACGGTGGTGATATGAGATACCGGCTGGTGACAGAGATACGGACAGCGAAGTCTTAGTAACAGGGTCTCGTTTTTACTCATTTAGTACGGAACCCTTAAACAGTAGTTTAAGATAATAAATTGTTATTTTTGTTTTCAGTCATACATGGAATAGCAGACTCGTTCTCGTTAAAGAGAAACTGGGCATCATTAATAAAGAAATCAAATGGTGAAATAGGAAGCCTGAATTTAATAAAAATGCTCCTAGTTAGTTGCGCAGTTAGCACACATACTACTTTCTTTGAAGTAATGGGGCCCACCAGTAATGGGTTGCAGTTCGATCAGGTAAGCAAACTTGACATTATATGTCTTGTTAATCACTTGCTCTTTCAGCGTTGCCCTTGTAAACACTATTGCGGTGGGAAAATTATCAAATGACTCCCTCCCGCTTTCGGTTGAGCCGAAGGGAGTGTCAAACTCCTTACGATGGTGATGATGATGGATATGGAGTCGAAATAATTTAGAAAAGAAAATGAATGTGGCACTCGGGGACTGCCGCGGTAAAGCTATTGCATAGCATTATTTATCAACTTATACAATTATAATTATATATTTATTCATTTATGCAGTATTTTTATATTAATTTAAGTTTTTTTCTTTGATATTAATTCAAGATACACTTTTTGAGCGTGGTGACCGATAAGAAAACAATTTTTTTTCTTTTATTGAATAAATATTGTTTAAAATATTTTTATTATCTTACAATACATGTAGGTTATTCAGGAATTTTTATCATTGAAACTATAGGTTTATTAGCAGCCAGTCTACACGCATACGTCTAGTCGCACGCACACAAACACCGTGCACGGCTGTCAACGCCGCACCGCTGTGCCGGTCGGAGTGGGGGTGTTAGGTTTATTTTCGTTACGGAATTTCTTGATTCGGTCGCCGCGCTCAAAGCCCGCGATAAGAGCTATGCAATAGCTTAAAAAACGAGACAAACCAATCCTGTAGGAGTGTTTCCTGAGAGCTATAACCTGGGGGTCTTTAAAAGAGTGTACAGGTTACTTGTTCGTAAGCTTGCTTCATCTTCGACCACATCATCGCTTACCATCAGATCAGATGCTGGTCAAACGCGAGCCTATTATCACAAAAAAAACCACATATTTTTGTTTCAGATAATGTTGGCAACAGAGAATCCTGCACTTAACATCGTGAAGCACATCGATTTAGCGGTCGATAACTTCCTTATAGTGTCAGGACTGTTACTTGTGAAGAGTTTGATGGAGAAGAAGAAGAAACCGATGGTCGCTTTGATAAACCGTTATTTCAGGTAGGACATTAAATTTCTGGTTTCTGTATCTCCGTAACAACTGTCAAATATATACAAATGACAGCTGAGAGCAACTTACGGGTCAACGTCAAAATAAGCAATATTGTTAAATTCAAATAGCCTTTATTTTAGATACTATATACAATTTTTATAATTATTATTACACCATAATAATTTTACAATATTATATTTTTTTATTTTTTTAGGAATATTTAAAAATGTAAATAATATGTATACAACGTGTAACAGAATAAACGCAATTCCTGAAAGTAGTTGGTTCAGAATCGGCTTCTGAATCGATTTCCGTCATAAAAAATAGGTGTTAAATTATGACGGAAAAATCTTTTATTTAACTTAAAATGCAAACACAGTACCATGACAAATTACTACAATCCTTAATTCACGGAAATGCGCTCGTGTGCGTGTCGGCCGCCAATAATGCATGAGTGTATGCGTCTGCGTAAGGATATTGTATGACGCACATACGTTTTGCGTTTAATAAGGATAACTATTTTATAAAATATGTCTAGGTTTGGTTTCAATTTATTTAGTTATGGATGCTGTTTTAGACTTATAATTTAATATTCTAATTGGGTTGTCTGAGGTATTGCGCTTAATCTGTTACACCTTGTATAAAATGGTATAATTAAATCTATAATCCTGTAAAATAAAATTCAATGAAATAAAACATAATCACATAAAATCAATTCTATCGAATATTATGTATAGTTTTTGCATGATAATATTGTAAGTAATATAAGCGCTTGTAATAGAACTAATTTATGATAGGTGTAATAATATTGTTAAATAGGTATGTTTAAATTATGGTATTCACTATAGTATATTTTATCTAACTTTTCTACCCTTTCAGGCTCACAACTTCATTCGCTGTAGTAATTTTCTACGTAGTATCCGCATCTATGTATACCGGCGATGGTCCTATTTGGCAGAGGTTTGCTGGAAGAGAGCAGAAGTTCTGCGCTAAAAACTGGTGGCTTAGTCTATCAATGCTCAATAATTATGTCGACAGTGAAAATATTGTAAGTATGTTCAATGTATGGCTAATATATCTAGTTGTATAAGCTTTAATTGCGTGAAGGGGATTTCCTTATATAAACTAAACTCCGAATAAGAAAGGAGAGAGACATTTGGAGAGTCTTTTGGACTCTCTTTATCAAAAATATTTGCATCCTCGTTTTTGAGCCCTGGTACTGATTAATGAAGGGACCTTTAATTTTCAAGTAAATCTATACCATACACAAGATATTTCCCATCATTTCTGCTCCACTTGCTGGGCACAAGCTTTCCTCCACTGCTACCAACTTGCCATGTTCACGATTTTGCGCAGGTCAACCTAAGAGATTGTCAGCTGCTTACCCGGACTTGCTTGTGGTGGCCTTAATTATAATGACAAATACCTCCGGCGCCCTTTACTTTAAAAAAAATCCTAAGCGACGATACCTGCGCTAAGGACCCGCCATGTAGGGTACGGACCTCGGATTAGGGTGTCGCTAGGGGAGATCAGCTAGGGACAGGCTGGATCGGACAATAAGCCCGTTCTGAAGAACGAAATGTTTTAAATTGTCTAATTGGCTATTTATTTTCAGTGCCTTATTGTAGGCTGGTACGTACCTTGTGACTATCAATTAGCAATCATGGGAACAATTCTGTACTTAATATGGCAAAAGAACAAGACAATAGGAAAAATTGTTACTACCATCACAGCGTTATTCGCCTTATTAATACCAGGAATTATAACATATTGGAAAAAATTGCCTGCATTGCTCTTGCATCATGATTTAGAGTAAGTAAAGAAAATTAAATGGATATACATATATCATCATATTTTCCTGCCCTTATCCCAGTTACTTGAGGTCGGCGCAACTCATTTTCTTCTTCTATTCTCCCCTGTCAGACGTCACAGCATAATTTACTCATAATTTTTTTTCATTTCATTCCTCACATAATTTCCATCCATCTTTCCTTAGGCCTTCTCCATCCATCAACATTCAAACCCATCTTTTTTTTTAAATCAAATCATGTCAAAGGAGATGTTTCATTTTTATATGGGGCTCCGAGCTCCGGCCATAACATGTACATTTCAGCAAAGCTGGGAAACTTACCCCTGAATAGAATAAAATAATTTTTTTTTTCGTAGTTTCAGATGGTTTTTATGTACAAAATTAAAATTAAAAATATTTGACGTTTGTCCTAAGAGTTATGACAGCCATGACAGGTTGTAGAAATGACGTTTACTTAACCTTATTTTGTTTTTGTTCATCAGAACTAACCCACAGAATACTATTACCCTAGCGGGGACCTGACTGGCTAGTGACCACTGATTTGAAAACCACTTGATCGCACATACATTGCCCCGACGCACGAAAACTATGCGAGTTTTTGCTCCTATATATTGGCTACGATACACGAACCATTTTAGGTGTGACCAAGTATTAGGCCTGTGTGCATGCTAAACAATTACAAATTTTAAATTTTTGTATCCAATTTATAACGCATAATAATGCTTTCATGCACGTTGAAGTGGTGTGGAAAACATTCCCAGACATCTAGATACCAAATGGATGACATAACTATTCATCAGTAATGAAATAATATGAAAATCATTTATCATTTAATCCGTTTATAAGCTACCGCAGAGGTCCATTTAAAATGGTGGTTTGGGTGGTCAGGGACAAAATTGTGTCGCGCGTTGATGTCTTTTGGAAATGTATCTTTCTTACATGAAGAAATTCTAATTCTTTTATCCCTGTCTTTTCATCTGTATTTTTATCGTAAAAATCTGTACCTATAACGGCTGGATACGATATCGATAATTATAAAATTAAACTTATTTTTTTGTAATTCAATTCAGATAGTTGTCATGAAATACCTATCTACATTAACCGACTTTAAAACAATTGGCCAAGTGCGAGTCAGACTCGCCCATGAAGGGTTCCGTAGTAACTATAATAATATAATATAATAATTATGTATATTTATTTGACGAATAAAAATAAACATAAAATTTCTTAAAACTAGCTTATTTATTTACATTTTTACAACTACGCTAAATAACTTTGTTTTTCATAGTGTTTGTATGAATTACAAAGTTATATTTGTGGTTTTAGAAAATATGCTGTATCTCAAAAACTGCTGAGCCGATTTCGTTCAAACCAATTTTGTTTGAAAGTTTACATTAAGATCCACAGACATATTTTTTTTTAGATTTTTCACTCCATTATTATAGAAGTTAGAGGGGGGGGACACATTTTACCACTTTGGAAGCTTATATCTTTTAAACGATTGACTTTATGAAAAGGTGGTTCTAGAAACCCTTATATCATTTTTAAAGACCTGTCTATAAATACCACACACGCATAGGTTTCATGTAAAAAAATATTTTCAGTTCTAGTTCCATGTATGGGGACCCCCTTTATTTTAAATATTTTTTATTTTTTTTTAAATAGAAAAGCGGTTTACAGAATACATCTATCTACCAAGTTTCACATGTATAGTTTTAATAGTTTCGGAATAAAATGGCTGACATACGTACGGACGGACGGACAGACAGACAGACAGACAGACAGACAGACAGACAGACAGTCAGACGGACAGACATATCGAAACTATAAGTGTTCCGTTTTTTGCCATTCGGCTACGGAACCCTAAAAAGGAGAAAGTTCTGATATTTTTTCTTCTGTGTGACATGCATGTTTTCATTTTAGATTTCCCAAGATTCCAGATTAAAAATAAAAGTGGATGGATAAGGTTACTAGGCAATATTGGTTTCTAGTTTGGTTTTTATTGATATAATGTTGAGAAAAGTCAAAATAATATATATCCAATATTTCTAGGCTTCAAATAGTATGACGGAGTCTTATATTAATTAACTTGGACCCTTGCATTACAATATCACCCTCGTTAGTTACTTTGGTTCCGGGGATGCGGTAATGTTCTCTATGAGATTCCGCGGCCCCGGAACTTAAGGGCACCTGAAGGAACAGGGTGAGTGTTTAGTCAGTAGAAGTCTAACACTCCCTTCCACTTTACCCCCAGAGCGGGAGAAGTCATTCGATGATTTTCCCACTCAGGAAAAAGAAACAGGTTCCTTTGTTTCGATGTCGAGTCCACGGGTTAAGTGTATGTAGGAGGGAGGAGTCATTAGATAAATCATCTAATGGTGGTGAGTACCACCAAAAAATAATTATTACCTAGTGCCTGCTGAAGCTACAGTTGTTGACACATCTGATTTTAATGAAAATATATTTATTATGGAATATAAAATAAATATAAAAAAATAAAATATAAAAATAAAATATGGCCGGCTACATTGTCCATGCTCTGATAAAGCAAATAAAATGCCTAACTTGTATTGGAGCGTTGATTGGTGTTACAAATCAAAACGCCTTACAATTTCAAAAAGACACTAAAACAAGTTATTGTACGGATCCATCACAGTAATAGAAATTTGTCGTCGTTGTGAAATTTATATTGTTGTATATGTATGTGTGAATGGCGCGTATGTAAGCGTGTGCTGGGTCCCTACCCAAACCTCTTATGCAGGATTAAACGAGTGTGCTATCAGCCGTCAGTAGTTTCACTTGTCTCCTTACGCACCTACATAACAGTGGCGACGAGTTACCCACAGTAGAGAAAAATAATTTAAAAAGTCTGTTCAAAAATGGCACAGTCATTTTGTGGAATATTGACAATATTCGACCATAATGTTAATGATTGGAAGACTTACAAAGGTCGCGTAACACAATGGTTCATCGCAAATAACATCGATGTGAAAAACGATGCGGCGGGAACCAGGAGGCGGGCCATACTACTCAGCGCACTCAACGATGGTACATACAAGTTGGCAGCAGATTTAGCCCTGCCCAAAGACGTACAAGAGGTACCATACGAGGATCTAGTGACGTTGTTGGATAACCACTTCACACCGAAACGTTGCGGGTTCAGCGAACGGCACAACTTTTACGCAGCTTCGCAGCAGCCTGGCGAGATACATACGCAGTGGGCAGCGAGGTTACGTGGACTAACGGCGCATTGCGGGTTCAGCAATGTTGAGGAGGCGTTGCGTGATCGCTTTGTGATGGGGATGCTAGCGGGTCCTGAACGGGAAAAACTGTTTGCGCTGGACTTGGAGACCTTAACCTTGGCGAAGGCAGTGGAGTTAGCAGAGAGCATAAGATGCGCGCGCGCAGGCGCAGCTGCAATTGCTTCTGCATCTACAGATCAAGCACAGGTGTTCAAGATCGCGAAAGGACAAAATAGTATCAACACGAACAACAGTGCCGAGAAAAAAAAGTGCTCAGTGTGCGGTCGCGTTAATCACGAATCGTCTCAGTGTCGGTTTGCAAAGTACAAGTGCAAAAAGTGCAACAAAGTAGGGCATTTGCGAAAAATGTGCAATAAACTTAACTACGTGTTAACGGGGGATGTGAGCGAGGACGATGACGGTAAGTCACTGTATAACATTTGTTCGGCTCGGGGAGAACCTATGGCAGAAACGGTGTCGATAAATGGGCAGAATTTAAAATTCCAAATAGATAGCGGATAGGCGGTGACGGTCATATCTGAGGGTACATATAAAAAAGTGTTTGCGGGGATACCATTGCGTATTTCTGACAAAAAAAATTATGGTTACACGGGAACCAATATGCAGTGTGTAGGTTATGTGCGTGTACCAATTACATATATGAAGCGCACACACACACTCGATATGTTCGTCATACGTCACGGCGGCCCACCGTTGCTAGGTCGTGACTTCATATCAATATTTAAATTAAAGTTAACTCCAGTTAATTTTCTTAATCGTACTCAAAGCGCAATTGACCGATTGCAAATACAGTTCCCGGAAGTATTTTCAGACAAGCTGGGCGCTTTCAAAAACTATAAAGTTAAGTTGCAACTAAAAAATGATGCAAAACCAATATTTTTTAAAGCGCGTCCCATTGCGTTTGCGTTGCGTGACAAAGTCGATAAAGAGTTAGAACGATTGTTAAACCTCGGAGTATTAAAACCGGTTAAACATGCGGACTATGCATCGCCTATTGTGCCCGTACTCAAACGAGATGGTTCCGTCAGATTATGTGCGGATTATTCTGTGACCATTAACAAACAATTAGTAATAGAACAATATCCTTTGCCGACGGTTCACGAATTATTTTCAAAATTACACGGTGGCCAGCAGTTTTCGAAAATTGATTTATCCATGGCCTACAATCAATTTCTACTTGATGATGAGTCACAAAACATAACCACTATTAACACTCACCGAGGCTTGTTTAAATATACGCGTCTTGTATTCGGCTTGTCGAGCGCACCGTCTATTTTTCAGCGCGCGATGGAAACCTTGTTGTCCGGGTTAGACGGAGTGTTATGCCTATTAGATGATGTGTTGGTAACAGCAGACACGGAAGATTTGCATGTAGAAAAGCTACACATAGTTCTCAAGAGACTTCAGGACGCGGGACTAACTTTACGAAAGGACAAATGCGAATTTCTTAAAGACGAAATAAAGTATTTAGGATATATTATTAATAAGAACGGCCTAAAGAAAGATTCGCTTAAAGTAAAGGCAATTGTAGATGCTCCTGTTCCAAGTAATGTAAACAATTTGCAATCATTTCTAGGGCTTGTTAACTACTATCGAAATTTCGTTCCTCGAGCATCAAGTATTCTTAGTCCCTTGTACGAATTGTTAAAGAAAGGTGTTAAGTGGCATTGGACAGCAATTCATCAGAAGGCATTCAATGAAATAAAAAAATGCTTAACGTCGGAACAAGTGTTAACACATTTTGACCCAAATTCAAAAATAATATTGACGGTAGACGCGTCTCCATTTGGTTTAGGCGCTGTTTTATCACAAGTAGGTAGTGATATGTCGGAACGTCCCATATCATTCGCTTCCCGCACGCTCACGTCAGCCGAAAAACGATACTCGCAAATACAGAAAGAAGCCACAGCGATAATATTTGGTATTAAACGTTATCAATATTTATTTATATGGCAGATCGGTACCGTTTGTATTACGTACCGACCACAAACCATTGATCACTATTTTTGGGCCCTATAAGGGCATACCTGAAGTATCGGCTAATAGGCTACAAAGATACGCAATGTTCTTAAGCGCGTATAATTATACAATTGAATACGTAAGAAGTGCCGATAACAACGCAGACTATTTGTCACGAGCGAGCTTACGTCACGATCAAAAACAGATAGAGGAGCGGGGGGACAGCGGCGCTCACGCAGCTGCAGCCGCGGCACTTATCGACCGGGCGACTTATGTTAGTTTTGTAGTTGAAGGCAGCATGCCAGTAACATTGTACGAATTACGCAAAGAAACTGCCAAAGATATTATTTTAACGAAGGTAATTAATTACATTCATCAGGGGTGGCCTAGACAATTGTTGTCCGATTTAAATATTAAGCCTTATTATTTGTGTAGGACACAATTGTCACACGAAAATGGTTGTGTTATGAGAGGACATAAAGTGGTTATTCCGGAAACGTTGCGCTCAAAAATTGTACACGAGTTACATAATTCGCATATGGGCATTGTGAAAACGAAAGCTGAGGCTAGATCACGATTTTGGTTCCCAGGGGTGGATGCGGCGTTGGAGGCAATGATAAAGGCGTGTGATATCTGTCAACAGCTACGGCCTTCCCCGCCGCGAACGCCGATAGTTCCATGGCGGTACCCACCAATGCCATTCTATAGAATACATATTGATTTTCTAGGCCCGTTAAACAATCAAATGTTCTTCGTGGTTGTAGACGCCCACACCAAATGGGTGGAGTTGTACGATGTGACTATGTCTACAACTTCCACAAACGTCATAGCGAAGCTATACGATTTTATGTCCAAGTACGGACTACCACATACAATAGTAAGTGATAATGGGACCGCGTTTACGTCATTTGAGTTTAGAAAATTTTGTTTAAGAAACGGCATCGATCATTTGACGTCACCGGCCTACAATCCAGAAAGTAATGGGCAAGCGGAAAGTTTTGTTAAAATCGTAAAAAAAGGCATTAAATCATGTGTTATTCTTTCGCGCAATAAAAGTGATTGCAAGTTAAAAATATTAAAATATCTTTTTGACTATCGAAATTCGGTCCATTCTGTCACAGGGTTCTCACCAGCAGAGCTAGTATTTGGCCGCAAGTTGAGGTCACGCTTAGATTTGATCAATCCGAAAACGCCTTCGGCCTCTCTCACATCCCTCACTAATAATGTTTACCGTCAACAGTGTTCGCAAGTTAAATCACATGGAGGATGTAATAAACAAGTGTTTAAGCCAGGGGATCATATTATGTACAAACATTTTTTAAATAATGTTAAATTCCGTTGGTGCAAAGGTATCATCAAAAAGAGACTGGGTAAAGTACTTTACCTTATTCAAGACTTGAGTTCGTCGTGTGATGTCAAAAAACATAAAAACCAAATAATATTATTTAAAGGTAGCAACGGTAATGTTTCACAACAGCCAGAGGCGCAACGTCATTATGACTTTGATGATTTAAACAACAGTAATAGCGACCCATTGCCCGGCAACCCTCGGGTACAGAGTTCTGTGGGGGAGGGAACTAACGAGGCAGATCTGCTATCACCACCGTCTGCAGACACAAATACAGTCCCGGATCCGATTTCAAGGAATCCAGAAAGACTGTTGAGAAACATTCCCAGGGTAGATTACAAACCTTTTCTATAACTCTGTATGTACCTATTGTTAATTAATATTGTATAATATAGTGTAACTTAAGTCATTTTGTTCAAATAAGGGGAGGGGTGTTGTATATGTATGTGTGAATGGCGCGTATGTAAGCGTGCGCTGGGTCCCTACCCAAACCTCTTATGCAGGATTAAACGAGTGTGCTATCAGCCGTCAGTAGTTTCACTTGTCTCCTTACGCACCTACATAACATATATTAAAAGGGCGATCAACGAGAGTGGTTCGAAAGTGCTGTCTCAGAAATATAATTCCAATTATTTTATGAGATCCGGTTTAAAATCACTGATTGGGTATAATTTATTCCCGGATATTAATATTCATCAATATGAAATAGAAACTACCAATCATTTCATTGAATTAGCAAGATGCATAATTCAGAAATATGTAGACGCTCGGTTATCATTTTTTAGAAAAAACAATCAGGACCCTAAAACTTTATTTCGAAAAACATTTACCAAATTAATTCATTTTAAAAATCAATAATAACAGCATACTTGTTTTTCTTTTTGTAATTGAGACTGATAATGATTAAATATTATTATGTGATTTTATTGAGTAATTTTATAATGTTAAAGTTCATTTTATCGATATCGATAACTTTCCCTCAATCAAGTAGAGCAATCCCTAACTCGGCATATCTATGAAGCTTGACTTTGAACTGACCAATTGCAGTAGCGCGTTTTTTCCTCGCCTCCCAACCCGTATTGGTGAGTTGTGTTCTTCAAAGAAATCGGCCTATAAGCTCTCTAGGTTAAATACTCTCTGCTAGTGACTGATAGGGTTTCAAGACAACAATAGTGGTTATTTTGAATTCGTTCACAAACACATTTCAAAAATGGACACTAAAGATTTTTGTAACGATGAAATCTTTACACTTAATTATGTTTACTCAAAAATATGTACAAGGGAATAATAGTAATTTATTTTTAACACCACAAGAATACATTATTTTTTTAATTATCTTCTACGTAACATTGGTTTGATGAGACATGATTTCAGAACGAATGAAGTATGCAAGCAAACGAGACAACAATTTGTAGTATTTTTTCCTCTTTTTCGATAAATGTACATCTGATGGCCGAAAATGAAAGATCTTCTTTATTTATTTGTTAACATAGGTAAAGTATAATTATATAAAGGTGTTATATTGATAAAAACACCACTATCTTATGTCAGGAGGCGTACAAATATGATGTGCAAATCTATATATTATACAATATATAAATACATTATACAAATAAAATTTACGAACATTTTTGCATAAAAATGCATAATTTTGGTATTAAATTAGAAAATAAACTAAACTGAATAACAACAGGATGTCATACTTAAATGAGGCATTATTAAAAATTTCAAATTTTAGCATGTCAAATGAATCCCATAAAAAACAATACTGGTCAAAAAACCAAGTCTCGCAACTCAGTTCTTCTACCGTAAAAAGTTGTGAGATTCATGTAATACCAAGTCGATTATTCGATTATTCAGTCCCTACTTAAGGGACCTTCTGTCTTAAGTTGTTACGTAATTATCTAACCTAACAACATCTTATAGTGACCATACCAACATCAAAAATCTTTAACGTTTTAAATAAATAGATTGACTCGGCCATCGCATGAAAACACAATATATCTCAATACATACATATATAAATTACATTGATTTTGCGATTGCCAAGCCAATCTATTTATTTAAACCTGCCTGCATTTATTTGCCCCGGCACTACCGTGCCCCCAGATAAAAATGTAAAATAATTAAATTTGTCAAAATACTTAAATTTGTCAAAATAATTTCAATGTCAAAATATTTATAATGCCAATATTAATAAATATCAATATAAAACCCTTATCCCATTTGTTTGTGGTCGGTGCAACAAGTTTACTTCTTCCATTCTCCCCTGTCACACGCCACAGCATAATTTACTCCTTTTTTTCATGTCATTCTTCACATAATTTCTATCCATCTTTTCTTAGGCCTTCTCCATCCTCCAACATTGAAACCCATTCCTCTTTTAGTTACATAAATTTTCTCCCTCATCACATATCTATGAAATAGGCGCTATTTTTAAACTTCTTATTTACTCATCTATTCATGTTACTCTTCACATCCATCTCATCCTGTAGATAAATTAATCGTTGTTAAGGAACAGTAATTGATTTTAAACGTGACTAAGGAGTTACGCTAAAACTCAAGAACGGCTGGACCGATTTGGCTATTATTTTTTGTTTTAAAATATTTGTAGAAGTCCAGGAAAAGTTTAAAAGGTGAGAAAATATGAAAGACCCAAAAGCACGAATATCCCTTAAAATCCCAAGAAAATGGTGCCAGACTTAATAGCCTCTGACTTCCTATAACAACTATTACAAACTTCTAATGTTTGCTTATAATATAAAATCATCGTAATTTTTCAGGAAAATTTTGGACTTGAGAAAAAATGACGTATTTTTGAACACTTATATACGGAGTCATAATCGTGCGGGACCTTATCTTATAGGAATGGCAATGGGATATGCTTTAACCATTTATAAGCCTGAAAACAATAGAAATGTTATTTCCAAGGTATGTATTACAATGACGGGGCCCGATAGGATTGTTGCCAGTCGGGGTTGCGCGAATCTACTTACGAGATACCAGAACTCCGAAATGCAAGGGCACCTGAAACAACAGATTTGGCTAGTCCATAGATGTCTGATACTCGCTTCAGCTCCACTCCACACAAACTATTTTTATCTGTTAGAATTGATTGTTTTTCTTTAATTAATTAATTAATTTAATTTTATGTTCGCAATTTCAATTTTGACATAGCTGATATTTGCTGTATTGTAATTGAATAATTTTAATTATATTGATGAAAAGTAATCTAACCTAATTAACATTTTATACAGCATACATGCTTAACGGCGGAACATAGGTGTCGTACCAAACGCTTCATCTCAAGGTTTATTGCAGTGCACAGCGAAGTTGTGGAACTCTCTGCCGGCTTCTGTGTTTCCTAACACTAATGAGCCGTCAGCCTTTAACCTTTTAACCGCCTACGTCGGATTTTTACGACAAATATTTTCGGGCCCATTTCGCCAGAGTCGTATATATACGACAAAAATATCACAGCTCGTTTAATGTACTTTTTTGTTTAATTACGCTGTATTTTATCAAAACGATGTTTATATTGGGTAAATAGTTAATTAAGTAATCATTTAACAGTTTAATAAACTTTAGTCTCTTAATCAGAAGTCCTAATTATATTGCACTGGTGTTTTTGTTGTAGGTATTTATTTTTCGATTCACTGTGCCGGGCGCTGGGGGCCCGACAAACGATATGAAGTCGGGCGGTTAAAAGGTTAACGCGAGTGAACGGGCATCGTCTGGGCTCGCTCGTACCATTGTAGAGTGGGAACATACATTTTTTTTATTTCGTATGCGCTTTTGACCTCGATACCGCCTACGCCTACGATATGGTAAGCGATAGATGAGGTCTACGATGAAACGAGCGAGTCCAGAAGATGACGTCACTCTTGTTTTAAAGGCTAACGGATCACATATGGATGGGAGCACAGAAGCCGTGTAATATTTTTTACTAATCTTCACAGAAATATCTAATTGATTGATTTACGTGTGGGATTATTCTTTCAGAAAATATGTCTTCTTCTATTCTCGTTATCCAGTTTAGTTTCGTATAAAATATTAATAGCACCGCTGTCCTGGGTTACCTTGGAGTATGACCACTTGAGTTCAGCCTTGTATACAATTTACAGCAGAAATATCTGGGCATTGTGCTCCTGTATCACTATTGCCATTGTGGAATATGGAGATGTTGGTAAGATTTATTTTATTGTTTTTATTTCTAAGTGCACTGTTTTATTGCCAAACTCTATGTTTTTATAAATGCTGGACAAAAGTGGTCTCTTTCATTATTATACTACCACACACCTACTCGTGTTTATAATACCATACACACTAGCTTTTTATAATACCATAGGATCCATGGCCTCGTCTCTATCTCTATCAAGGACAGGTTCGGTCGTGTATGGAGTACTGCTCTCATCTTTGGAATGGATCTGCCAAATACCAACTGGACGCGCTTGAGTCTATCGAGAAAAGGGCCAAGAGACTCATTGGCAACGATTCACTAATCGAATCAAAGCTCAAGAGCCTGGAACATCGACGACAAGTTGCGAGTCTATCGGTTTTCTATCGATTACATTTCGGGGAGTGTGCGATGGAATTACACAATCTAATTCCGCCAAGTCCATCGTTCCATCATCGGACTACAAGACAAACGGTTACATAGTGGACATCCCACCCAAACGCACAAAACATTTTGGGAATACTTTCCTTGTGCGAACGGCTAAGGAGTGGAATTCCCTGCCGGAGTCTGTGTTTCCTGATCGCTATAACCTGGGAGTCTTTAAGTCAGTGACTAGGTTACTTCTAGGCAAGCGTGCTCCATCTTCGACAACATCGTCACTTACCATCAGGTGAGATGAAGGTCAAACGCGAGCCAAGATATCAATAATAAAAAAGATCTAATAAAAGAGATAATAAAAGAGATCAATAATAAAAAAAAAACGACGGGTTGCACTCCGGGAGTGCCGGCAGAAGTGAAAACTTGAATATTAACGTTGTGCATTTTTGATATTTTGGAATTGTTAGGGAATAATTTTGCACGAAGTGCTTTAATTATCAGTATAAAAGTACAATACAAGTACAAGTAGAATACAATATTTATTTATTGCGTTATCGTACACAAACATGACAATTTATATTACATTAAAAAGTTTGCGCAGGCATACATTTTCGCCGCGCCGTAGAGAGGGGAATACTTCCTCTCCTACACCGCGCCGGCTGTCTATTCTCCGTCCGTCTTACGAATTTTCGATCAGGTCACGTGTCCTGACGTGAGTTTAACATTTTTTACCCATTACAAAAAGTGCACAACGCCGCTAAAGAATTTTTCACTTCAAAAAAATATAAGAAAACAAATGACGTGAAATTAATATATGAGTATACACGATTCCCTTTAGAAATACTTTTGTCGGAATGTCTGACTTCTGACTACCCGTATCGACCGTCAAAGATTCCCAAATGACAGCCGAGACCAACAAGTTAACGTGTTTTCCAAGGCATGAAGTAATCTCGATATTATTGTTCAAACTATAGTCGACCATCCACGGATCGACCTAGGAAAACGTTGCTTAACCTAGAAGATTGAGATGTGTAACTGTTGCCACGAAACCCTCCTTTTTAGGGTTCCGTTTTCAACAAGGAACGCTTATAGTTTCGCCATGTCCGTCTGTCCGCGGTTTAGCTCAAAAACTATTGGTACTAGAAAGTTGTACTTTGGCATGAGTATAAACGTTAATGACGCCGAAGAAGTGGTAAAATAAAATTTTGAAAAAAACAATTATTTAGGGTACCTCCCATACATGTAAAGTGGGATGATAATTTTTTTTTTCATTCTTCCCATAGTGTGGGATATTGTTGGATAGGTCTTTCAAAAATATTAGGTGTTTGGTTAGATCGTTTTTTGATTAAGTAAACCGTTCGTGACTTATCAAGCTTTAAATTACCAATTTTCGTTTGAGTCAAGTGTCCCACCCCCTTTATCAACAAAACGGTTGTAGTTAGAAATTCAAATGTCACGGCAGTAGTACTTATATATAACGAAATTTAAAGGAAAACTATCACCCATAAGTGGGCTTTACAAGTTTACGAGTAATAGTCGACCAATTGTATTTGACACGAAAATTTCGAACAACTCTATAGAAATGTCGATAGATGGCGCTAAGCGCCAGTTGTATCGTGCTAGTTTCTTGTGACGATTGAGTAGTGTAGCTGTGTGTCCGTATTTAAATTCAAAACACCGGCTATGACAAGTTTTATACAAATCTCCTAAAAAAAATTAAAACTTTCCGTGCAAAATTGTCGGATCAGGTGAGGATTTGTATAGGAAGTCAAATTAGTTAGGTAGTCATGTTTGGCTTTTAGTTAGAGCATGGTACAAAACGATCTGTCAGCGAATACGACACGCACTTGACCGGTTTTATTTCCTTATAAACATAACCATGTTTCTTTCTGTTTCAGCCCCAATACGTAAATTTACAAGCTGGCATGGTTTTACGATAATAAGCCGTCTTGCTTATGGTATTTATTTGACGCACTCAGTCATTTTACAACAAAACATGTATTCAAGAAGGAACTTACAACAATTCGATTTAATTTATGCTGAGGTTTGTATCTGAAATTATTTGGTATCTTTTGTTTTTTTATATAAGCCCGTTCGATCATCGGACTATAAAGCAATCGGTGATGCGCTACCGTTACATGGTGGACATCTCACCCATATGCACCCGCATTTTGGGAATACTTTCATTGTGCGAAGGAATCATGGGTGGAGTTTTGCAGCCACTTGTGAGATGGCTCTGCAAAATACCAACTTGCTACATTGGACTCGATCGAGCGCTGAACTAAAAGGCTTATAGGTGACGAGGCGCTAGTGGACAAAAGCTTCATAGCCTGGCTCATCGGCGAACCGTTGCTTGCCTGTCGGTTTTCTATAGATTGTACTGCGGGGAGTGTGCGCAGGAGCTCGATGACCTGATTCCTCCATCTCCCTTTCACTACCGGTCTACCAGACGCACGGCTGGGTACCATCCACACTTGGTTGATATACCGTCTTGTCGTACCAAGCGCTTCTCCTCCACATTTATTGTGCGCACAGCCAAGTTGTGGAATTCTCTGCCGGCTTCTGTGTTTCCTGCCACTTATGACCTTTCAGCATTAAAAGCAAGAGTAAATGGGCATCTGGGTTCGCTCGTCACATCGTAGACTTCATTTATCGCTTACCATCAGGCGAGATCGAGGTCAATAACGGGCTCATCAATCAATCAAAAAAAAGGTTTTACCTGCCGGAGCCTGTGTTTTCTGATAGCTATAACCTAGGAGTCTTTAAGCAGGTATGCGTGCTTCATTTTGGACATCATCGCTTAACATCAAGTGAGATGGAGGTCAAACCGCGAGCCTGTTAAGAAAAAAATGTACCAACAGGCCACCCCTTGGTAAAACCAGTGTAAGTTTTTCTGGCATCTGATAACGACTGCCAATGATGTACAATCAACAACCGAGACAAACGGCTTAACTTGCCAGCCTATCATCAACGCGTTTGACCACCATCTCACCTGATGGTAAGTGATGATGTGGTCGAAGATGGAGCACGCTTGCCTAGAAGTAACCTATTCACTCTTGACTTAAAGACTCCCAGGTTATAGCGATCAGGAAACACAGACTCCGGCAGGGAATTCCACTCCTTAGCCGGACGCACAATGAAAGTATTCCCTGCATCTTTAAACGAAGTAATGAGTCAACTCTGGAAAGAAATTGCTGCTGCCTCGACTTTTCGCGTGTGAGGGTTGTCCCGGGTAAATCCCAAATCCGTGTGAATACCGGGATAAAAATTAGCATTATTAGTAGTAGACGTATTATTCCAGGAAATCAACTATCAACTTACCAAATTTTATTCAGATTCGTTCATTAGTTTTTGCGTGAAAGAGTAACAATCAGCCATAGACCTATACATCCATTCTAACTTTCGCATTTATAACATTAATAAGAAGTACGATCGTATATAAATAAAGCCTTTAAAAAATAACGTTTACCATACTTTGTCTTTGTTTTAGTCATTACACAGCTGCGGCGTAATGGTGGTGTCAATAATCTTTGCTTTTTTGCTTTGGATGTTTGTCGAGGCGCCATTGAATAACATTGTGAATCTAGTCATAAACTCTGGGTAAGTGTTAAAATAAAATACTACTTTTCTCGGTGGGAAAATCATTAAATGACTCCTCCCACTCTGAGTGAAGCGGGGGGGGGTGTCAGACTTCTACTGACCAAAAACTCACCCTGTTCTCCAGTTTTCCTTGTGGTCCGGGGCCACTCGTTAGAACAGGAATGTTCTACCGCAACCACAGCAGGCAATCGCTAACATACTACCTTTCTCCTAAGATTTATTTAAGGGACAATATACAGGCACAATACACCGTGAAATTTTAATGGTAGTTTTCCCAAAGCAAAATGGCTTTGTCTTGGTAATACAATCGTTTTATAAACAAATAAAATATTAGAAACAAAAAATGGCGCAGTGTAGTTAATGCATTATCACCATGCGTGAGAGCTTATTTTGCTCTAAACATTTATTAATCACTTTTTCCTTTGTTGGCAGCGCGCGGCGGTGCGTGTTTCGAGTTTTTTTTTTTCAAATTATTAAAAAAATAATGAATATTTTTTAAATAATTTGAAAAAAATATTAGTTTTTTTTTAAGTTTACCTGTATGTTTCGATACTACTACTGATGGGTAACCGTCCTGCCGCGAGAAAACAACCATTTAAATTTCACGCTGTATATATGTGCACGAGAATAAATCTTCTAATAAGCTTACATATTACACAGAATGATCCAGATCTTATGCATTGAATATTACAACCAAATTAATACTTGTCTTAATGAAGGATTTGTCGATACTTAAGCTATACGTAATGAAACTGCTAAGATTAAAACTTAAAAGCTTTGCACGATTAAGGTCTTGTATGAAGCTATTGCAGAATAAAAAATAAGCAATTCATTTAAAGTTGATTTTATTTTTACTCGGTACATGTTATAATACAATTATTACTGTAAACCCTTAATAGGGCAAGATAAACATTATTCCCAAATCAATTTTTTGTTGTAAACGCTCAAATGTGTAACTGTTCACACAAAATGTCACTGTCATTTTTTTCTTCATATGTATGAAATATATTTTCTGGATATGTATAAAATATATTTCTCATATGTAGGGAAATAATTTCCTACATATCACTTAAATGTGATGATCTAAATAGGCTAGAGGAATTATTTTCCCACAAGTTTTCCTGAAAAACTGAAAACACTTGGGGATGAAATGGTTTACAATCCTACAACACTATACACCCATAATGCCAAATTGACTCCGTTTTTGTTTCATACGTCCACACTTTGCCGAAGCTCTATTAAGGGCCTATACTACCTCAGCGCTTCTCACTGTTTATCTCGCTCGCACACTAATGGCCGCGGTCACGCGAGCAAGCGAGACAGGGTGGCAGGGAAAAGACTCCAAGACACCGATAATTTAGTTTATTTCTTTTTACGGTGAAAATAATAGTAATTTAAAATAAGTAAATAGACCTGCTTTATAGTTAGTTCAATTTATATGCAAAGTTTCATTATCTAAATTGAAGGTATTTTTGAATACCAGCGGTTTATTGTTCGGTTTGGAGGTAACTTTGGAATTTTTTTCTATCGAGAAAATTTTATGGAATCGTGTTTTCGTCAAACATAGTACCTAACATTAATCCTCAACTTTACCATATATTTATTTCAAAATGATTGCTGCAGTATTTTCGACATAATGGAGGATCATGCTAATCCATTTGAGGTAGTATAGGCCCTTAAGGGTTAAGCAACGCTTTCCGAGGTCGGTGCGTGGATGGGTGAAATGAAATGAAATGAAATTAAATGAAATATTTATTTTGTAAATTGCTTATAAATAACACTTTTACACGTCATGACCATCATACATGGGGGTATCTAGACCATGACATAGATGGGGGTATCTCGAGATACCCCATGCCTCGGAAAGCACGTTAAGCCACTGGTCGACTGTCATTTGTACTCCTGTGACAGTCAGACAGTTTATTTTGTCATCGTATGTATGTAAAACATTTTAAAATAATTAATTATTTATTTACAGACCAAAAGATCAACTGAAAAATGAAACAACAAAAGAAAGAAAACCTACCGATTTTGAAGATTCTACTGTAAAACTGAAAAGGTCTTAATTAATAAAAACATTGTGCAATTACTACCCTTTAATCATCATTTAAATAAAAACACGGGTCTTGGATTTTCGGGGGAAATGTCATCTAATGACTTCTCTCGCTCTGTGTGGAGCGGAAAGGAGAATCATACTTCTATCGACTGAAAACTCACCCTGTTCCGTCAGATGGATAGATAGATATATTTTATAATACAGTGTTATATACAGTTTATAACTTGTATAATAAAGTGAATAAACAGCTGCCCGTTTACAATCTGCCTAGTAGTGCTTATAAAAAATAAGTCAATAAGTGGCTACTAAGCCTGACTTACCAGGAAACAGAAATTCTCCTTAGTAAAATGGTGTAATTTGATCACACACTCACAACACACCATCCAACACACCCATCTACACACACACATTCGACACATCCATTTCACACACCCACTCACATAGGTACACGCCCATTCACATACACACCCATTAACCAAACGCAGGTTAACACTTAAGAGTAAACTTTCGTTTTTAGTCACTTTGTCACTATTTTTATTATTTTAATAATGTAATCTTTGTTAATACAAACACGGTGTTAGGTACTTAGTAACACTTCGGGGAAAGGGACTCGTATCTTTAACACAGGTTACTTGGTAGTCTAGCTAAGATGCCAGTTGTGATCTGTACTGTCACTGTAAAACCATTTGCACTGTTTTTGTATATAATTGTATTTGTAACTTATCCTAAGGTTTTATACTGTGTGTTAATAAAGTTATTGATTGATTGATTGACTTTATTGTACACCAAAATTTAAACACACCTATTTAACATAATTTCTAACTTCTATGGTTACAATGGCGGTCTTATCGCTAAAAGCGATATCTTCCAGACAACCTTTGGAAGGACTTTCACTACTTTAATTAAAGCGGAGAGGGCTAAATTAGTACACCTACTACAAAAATATACTCATAAAACAGAAAATAATATATATACAAATATATAAATACAATACGTAGGTAATCCTTACTAATATTATAAATGCGAAAGTAACTCTGTCTGTCTGTGTGTTACGCAATCACACCTAAACTACGGAACCGATTTTAATGAAATTCGGTACGGACATAGTCTAGAGCCTGAGAAAGGACATAGGCTGATTTTTAATGTGAAAAAGGGCTGTAAGGGGTTGAAATAGGGGATGACAGTTTGTATGGAAATTACGTCATTTTTAAAGCTAGAAGCTTGAATCTTATTTTTTAGACTTTTGATTAGATATTAATAAATACGAAATTCAAATTATGTATGAGTTTTATTTTCAAAATAATTAGCCTAAAAAATTAAAAATGCTGCTGAAAGTCACTATTCCGCGCGGACGAAGTCGCGGGCACAGCTAGTTATATTTAAATATAATGTGTTCATTAACAACATGTTGAGAGGAATCAAAGGAATAATCATAAATTTTAAAGAAAATTATTAGCAACCGAGCTTTCGTTGTGAATCCGCGATATATCGTCAGGACATTCCCACGCCCCAGTACGCAATAGCTCTATAGGGCGCCATCAATGTTGCTGACAGCTCTTTGTGGCGCGCGTGACACACGGAATGCCGTGCCGTCTCGACTCGGGCCTGGCCTATTCTCTATTGACAGCTTTGACACTTTTTTACACTTCTCGAATAGTAACATATTTAAGTTTTTAAGCTAACATGTTCACTAACAGTATCATTAAAACATAAAACGGGATATTTACCATGTTAATTTTTTGTTTTGAGTTTCCGATATTTCGGCACTGTTGCTAGCGCCATGATCACGGATGAACTGAAGTAATTGCGGGTGGAAGTTTTTGAGCAGACAAATCGGTCTACCCTCTTTCTCGTTCGTTTTCTGTTAGCGACACCGCTACCACTGCCACATGTATCACTAAACACTTGATTCTGTTCCCGACACACAAAACTCAACGTGTCGACTCGCGAAAAAAAAAAGAGGGTAGACCGATTTGTCTGCTCATAAACTTCTACCCGCAATTAGTTCATCCGTGGTGCCGAAATATCGGAAACTCAAAACAAAAATACACATGGGAAATATCCCGTTTTGAGTTATAGTAACATATTTGTCACTTATTTCCAAAAAAAATATCAATAGAAAGTATTTAATGTTTATAACGGAACTTGGGTAACAAATTTACAAAGCACTAAAAATAAAACAAGTATATGCAGGCAAAAATAAAAAGAAATTATAGGGCATCGAAAAATTAGCCAACATCGCTATCAATGGGAAAAGTGCCCAGGGCACTGGCTGCATTGCCACGTGGACTGGCAATGCTGATTCTCTGTCCGAAGAAACAGCCAGCCTTCTGGTCACTTGACAAGTCGACTCGGACGAAAGTAATAGAAAGTTAACATTAAAATCGTCACAATTTCATCTATTTGTCAAAACAATCAATTTTTAAGGTTGTCTGCACACACTAAATACAATAAAGTTCTCCAATCTGACGCCATTTCAATTTTCTGTTCAACTAAGTCTCACAATATTAATGCGAACCTTGAATTTAAGTTGATTATCTATTCTAATTTAATCAGGCTAAAAAGTCTAGATTTTTCTGTAATCTATACATAAATATATATATACTATCTATATCTAAATGTTGTCGTATTAAGTGCTTTTTCGCGCTTCACTGTGTGGAACTCTCTGCCGGCTTCTTTTCAGTACAAATTATTCAGTACAAATCGGCATTTCATACTTTAACCCCTAATATAATACACCCACATTTACTAAAGAACGATTTACTCGGACGAAAGTAATAGAAAGTTAACATTAAAATCGTCACAATTTCATCTATTTGTCAAAACAATCAATTTTTAAGGTTGTCTGCACACACTAAATACAATAAAGTTCTCCAATCTGACGCCATTTCAATTTTCTGTTCAACTAAGTCTCACAATATTAATGCGAACCTTGAATTTAAGTTGATTATCTATTCTAATTTAATCAGGCTAAAAAGTCTAGATTTTTCTGTAATCTATACATAAATATATAGATATACTATCTATATCTAAATGTTGTCGTATTAAGTGCTTTTTCGCGCTTCACTGTGTGGAACTCTCTGCCGGCTTCTTTTCAGTACAAATTATTCAGTACAAATCGGCATTTCATACTTTAACCCCTAATATAAACACACATTTACTAAATCTGAATATGACAGATAGACAGAGTGATTCTATAAGGGCTTGTCTTTTATATGACTTTTTGACCAAAAGTAGTACCATAAACAAAAAATCAAGCTTAATTAATCTGTTAAATGTACCGCGGGAAAGTTAGCTAATCTCACTAATTAGGTATAATAAGTTTAAGAAAGTTTAAATCTAATTAACAACTTCGAACTTTATGTTGCGGTTACGAGGAATCTTTGCTTAGAAATTGTTATCTTAAAATCGCATATTAATTAAAATTGTTATTTAAAAATGTCATAATTCTTCTGTCTTCTGGGGGTAACACTAAATTTCACCCTCAATTTTGGTCCGTTTATCGAGGCTAAGGCTCAGCTAGCAGCAAAAAAGTTGGGAATCCTAGCCAAGGTGGGACGGTACTTCACACCGGAACATATGCTCAATCTCTATCAAGCCCAGGTGCGGTCGTGTATGGAATACTGCTCTCATCTTTGGGATGGATCTGCGAAATACCAACTGGACGCGCTTGAGTCTATCGAGAAACAGGCCAAGAGACTCATTGGCAACGATTCACTGGTCGAATCAAAGCTCCAGAGCCTTGAACACCGACGACGAGTTGCAAGTTTATCGGTTTTCTATCGGTTACATTTCGGGGAGTGTGCGATGGAATTACACAATCTAATTCTGTCAAGCCCGTTCCATCATCGGACTACAAGACAAATGGCGAAGCGCCATCGGTACATGGTGGACATTCCACCTATACGCACGAAACGTTTTGGGAATAGTGCGTACTGCTAAGGAGTGGAATTCCCTGCCGGAGTGTGTTTCCCGATCGCTATAACCTCTGAGTCTTTAAGTCAAAACTAATAATCCAGATGTCATTCGTAACTGACAATGGTTTAACACTGTTTTTTAATATAACTAGCAATGTGGTTAGAATTCACATAACTAGCTATCTTGTTAACCCCTCCAACTAAGCTAGATATGCTTGTCTCCGAAGTGGGTTCACGACGATAGTTTAATGGGTGGGGTTCGAACCCGCGACCTGTCGATCAGAAGTCTAATACCTTAGCCATTAAGCTATTGAATCAAAGACTACGTAGTGCGTTATTGGGGACTGTCTTTATGTTTTACCGCTCAAAAAGTTCTGATTATCATCTTAGACTAAATTACTTTCGATTTTGTGTTGTTTTGGGTAACTTTTTTTTTCGGGTGGGAAAATCATCAAATGAGGAAAATGTTGGATCGGGAGTGTCAGACTTCTATTGACTAAATACCCACCCTGCTCCTTCAGCTTCCTTTGCGTTCCGGGTCCGGGGTATTTCGATAAAACATTCCCGCAAACCCAGATTATTTTTACAACGTCCTCCTTAATTTTAATGAAAGCACTAAGACTCTCTTAATACCGTCTCTTTACTTTTAGATTTCGATGCCAACAGCATCGTTCTTTGCATAGCAAGCATGTCCCAATCTCCCTCATTTAATAATACAGTTACTTACCGTGTAGAGAACTCAAACAGGAAACTATGTTAGACCAGTTTAATATTAGCTAAGTTAAGAATGGGTTGCTATTCGCTTGAATAATTATAATCTAGCTAAGTCAGCTACTAAGGGGATTTATTTATTTAGAACGTAGGTACAAAGGCGGACTTAATGCCGTAGGCATTCTCTACCAGTCAACAAAAATTGGTGAAAAGATCGCATGATAGGTGCAATAATTAAATATTAGTTAGATTATGAACACGAAAGTTTGCGAGTATCCAAGCAAAACTACGGAACGGATCTAAATGAAATTAGGTAATGATAAATGATCTTCATGTTGAAAATTGGTTATTAAATAACACTTTTACACGTCATTTATTTTTCCGTAAATTTAAACTATTTGTGGCCGGTGTTTCCTAACTGACTACCATGGGAAGAAACACCGAAACAAATTCAGGTGTTCTTAATTAGTAGATAGTTGACATCTTGAAATAGCATATACGGGTACTTTTGATACCGGAATTCCCATGGGATCGGGATTAATGCCAGTAAAGTAAAACATACAAACAGAAAATAAGGTATTAAAAGTTAAATAAATAATTGCTTTTCAGAGCAAAAGCGAATAGTATTCATGTAGATGTCGGTTATTGATAGTACCTCACAGAAAGAACACTGTTGTATGAATGTTGCATTAAATACACTTGAATTTGAATGATGCACAAGTGTAGTTTGAGTTTATAAAGTTAATATTTCGTTTAATGGGAAATAGGTAGCTTTATGATACTGCTGTAAAAGTAAAACATACGTTGGAATATAAACAAGGTTAATTGAAATGAGTTTAATGTATGTACGAGTACATTTTCCGTGCTTTTCATTTTTTTATTACTGTTTTTGACATGTTTTGACATAGATTCATATAACGGTTTTTATTTTTCAAATAACGATCACTAATTTACCCGTGTACCGTTTGACAGATGTCAAACACTTGAGTTTTGACAGATGTCAAATTGACGTTAATGTATTGTTTACGTTTCCAAAAGAAGAAGCTCTCAGCTCAGTAAAACATTAAAAAGTTTGAGTTTTAGCATCGTGTAAAATAACTATAAGCACTGAAGAAAACACAATTATTTTAAAATCACAGACAGATACTTTATTATATAGAATAACGATAGAATTATAATCTAAATTAATATCAATATTTACAGTGTGACCAAATACAATTCTGTAATCCTGATTAAAACTCGAATACTACATGTTACACAAACAAACCAATACTACATGTTACTAACAGATGAAAAACATAAAACATTTTACGCAGTGAAAAATAGAAACGAAATACCGAGAAATAAGTTGCTAGTATTTCTATTAATCCCTTTAACTAAATATATCCCGTGCTTGGGGCATGTTGAACATAGCCTCTATTTTTTCTAATTTCCCGAGAGAACCCTTACTTTTCCTCCGTCAAAGTACTGCTATTATATTTTCATCTCAGTTCCAAGATATGACTGTAACTGTTTCATCAAAATCTACTTCTGTGTGATGAAATACTGGTATTCTTTGGAAAAAATACCTGTTACTTTTTTCTCTGTGATGAATTGTTTTCAAGACTTATCTTGCGTCTTAGTAGGGATAAGTATATACTTGTAGTATCATTGTCATATTTCCCAAATGTTTCGTCAAACACTGCTATTAAAAAAAACTTTTTAGCAAAAAATAGAACCGACTTTCATATAAAAACACTACAAAGGCAAAAATAACTTTAATTTCGGAAGGCGGTGTCAAAAACGAAAATATATACAAAACTAAAGACACCGCCTTCCGAAATTAAAGTTATTTTTGCCTTTGTAGTGTTTTTATATGAAAGTCGGTTCTATTTTTTGCTAAAGTTTTTTTTCACGCTTTTTAGTGGGTCGGTATGTAATTTATCTAGTTACAAAAACCAAAATGTCAACTACTTATCACCTTTTACAAAATATTGCTTTTACCGGTGCAGAGCCGTTAATTTTTGAGGAGTTCTCCTGGTACTTCACCATCAGCTATACTTCACCATATGCATTGTGACGAGCATAAAGTGTTTAACATCCATATTCAAGTAATCTAATCGCAATCAACAAAATGCTTATTATTGAGTAGTTTCGGTGGCCATCTGGGGTCTTCATCATCAGTTCCACTTCCTCAAATGGTGCTTTTCGAGAGCAACTGCACAAGGTACTGTAAGAAATACCCAAAACGCTATAGGTGTGCCTATAAAATTTGAAGAGTTCCCTCGATTTCTCCAGGATCCCATCATCAGATCCTGACCTGGTGACAATGGGACCAATTTCGAAGTATACCCTTTCAAACAAAAAAAGAATTTTCCAAATCGGTTCAGCCGTCTTCGAGTAATCGATGATCATACATAAAATATATATATATATATAAGCGTCGAATTGATAACCTCCTCTTTTTGTCGTCGGTTGAAAATAAAACAGGCATGTACGATTTGTACTTTACCACCGCCTCTTCTGTACAAACTGCAATAGTATCAAACTCACTACATATTTACAGTTGTCATGTGCTGTAAGTAAGACATTATTTCTGTTTTATACTTCCACGTGTTTTCGAGACGAAATACATTTTGTCAGACTGAGGGACGTTGAAATGATCCAACAAGGGTCTGTTTTTCCTATGGAGTTACGGCACTCTATGACAATGTTTTTTTTTCCAAAGTACTAATTATATTGCCTTCGTTATTAACGACAATAATACGAGTGCTTGTTTAATATCTGCAATAGCGTTTTTCCAACTATGTTGGAGTCCAGTCTAGCAGGACGAAGCTCAGTACTAGTGTTTTACACGGAGTGACTAGCTACGAGATCTCCACAACCGAACAGCCGGATAACACGATAACGCTTGGCAAGTTTCATGGTAGATTTTCTGGCTTTTGACTACCCGTTATGACTGTCAAAGATGTACAAATGACAGACTATTGTTATTTGTTAGTTCGCAGATAGACAATGTAGTGTTTTTATCTATAAAATAGATACAATACATTGTCTCACGTACCACTCTGGAGGGGGCTAGCTGTCAAACGTCAGTCTTGTGACGAACGCGGCACGAGTCGGACGGCGCCTGCGCTCCGTAGTGTGTAGTAGTGAGCCAGTGATAGTTAGTGTTCTTGCTTGAAGGACCCAAGGGTCCTACAGACAGTATAAAACATTGACGACTAAAACAGAGTGACCTAAATTCTTAAAAATGGTGTCAAGCGAAAACTACAAAAAAGAAAAATGTCCGGGTCGTTGACTATTTGGGTATTCCAGCTAAAATAAAGATCATTAATTGATGTCACGAAAAGATTTACGGCTTTAAATGTAAAAGAGTATTTGCATTGTATTCTTTTATAGTTAATGTAGATTTTAGGATTGTGATTTGGGCACAACATTGGGTCTCGGATTGTAGACTAAGGGTGATATAAAAATGTTTATTTTCTGCTTTAAATTCTCAAAAGTAAATTCAGCATTTCTGTTAGAACTTTTTATTCACCAAAACCGTTCCGTCATCGGACTATAAGGCCAATGGCGATATGCTATCGTTACACGTTGGACACCCCACCCATACGTACAAAACGTTTGTGAATACTTTCATTTTGCAAGGACAGGACTAGACTGAAACTGCTAAGGAGTGGAATTCCCATCCGGAGTCTGTGTTTCATGATAGCTATAGCCCCCAGGCACCTTTTAAATTTTGAAAAATCAAAATTGAAAAGGTTACTTCTAGGTGAGCGTGTTTCATCTTCGACCACATCATCACTTACGGTCAGGTGAGGTGGTGGTAAGACGCGAGTTTATCATCAATAAATAAAATATTATACTGACATTCGAAGCTGAATTTCTGTTTTATTTATTTTGTGCCATTTTATTTATATTATTGATATTTTTCCTGAATTGTTCATCGGCATAGATACTTCAGTTTGGATTTACATTGTTTAGTCAAAAAATTTTGAGTTTCATATTAGACATGTTACTTTTAAAGTGATTATCAAATGTACCATACATTGAACGACGCGGACCATTCTCGTCTTTCTTTATTGGGGACAAAATCATCAAATGACTCGCCCGCTCTGAGTAAAGAAAGGAGTGTCAGACTCCTACTGACTAAAAACCACCCATCCCATTTTCTTTCTAACTTAAGAAACAGAACAGAACATAAATTCAAGATTCAGTTCACTCCGTTAACAATCTGCTCAGCGTAGCAGCTATACTGCTTGAACACACAAACTTCTTAATTGAATTTCAGATACTAAACGATATAGGAATACTCATAACGTTGGCACTTCTAGCTGTACTGCTAAGGCTGTTCATGGAATCGCCACCGAGCAACTTAGCTAATCTGGTTCTAAGCCCTGTGTGAGTACGCCCGAGTTAAATACTAATACAAATAGATTGTGGCGGGAAGATGTAGTGTGTGTGTTGGTCCAAGATGGGGATTAGAACGGTCGAGGATTTCGTAAGGATTGGTTTTAAATGGTAAGGGTTTTGCGGAAGAAAACTGTTTATGGAGAATCTAATGTCTATTTAAAGATTTGAATGTATAGCTAATTAAATACAGTATATTAACTAACAGAGGGCGTTCTCGTTAACCCGCAATAGTATAGCATCCATACATGCTAAAAAAGATATTACCATTTTATTTTTTTAAATATTAAAATATTCACTAAATATATTAAATTGATACGTAAAAGAAACACTCTGTATACGCGTACTTGAAGGACGGCAACGTCGCAATTTATTCATGAATGACGGGCCGCGTGTGCGGCGATCTAATTGATGTGCTTATACTATTGCGGGTTAACGGGAACGCCCTCTGTTAGTTAACATACTGTATAATCTATACTAGTGTTATAAAGAGGAACAAGGGGATTTGTTTACTCGCGATAATATTTAAAGTAGGTACTGGGAGGATTTCGATGAAATTTGGTATGGAACTAATTTGAAGCTTGAGGAAGGTTAAAGGTTACCATTTATTTTATACCAGCTACTGCCTGCAACTTCGTTCGCGTGGGAGTATTTCCCGCGTAAATCCCGATCCCGTGGGAATTTCGGGATAAAAAGTAAAGTAAGTAAAGCCTGTGTTATTCCAGGATGTCAACTATCTACTTACCAAATTTATTTAAAATCCATCCAGTATGTCCGGAGATTGGCTTGTACAAACAGACAAACATTTTTTTTTATTTTTTTGCCGTATTAGGTATCCTACTCAATTATTATTTTTGTATAAAATTTTAATGTACCAACACACTTTTTTTACCGTTTTATTATATGTATAGATTATTGCCATACGTTTACCCCACTGCAAAAGAAGGAGAGTTATGTTTTTATCGTGATAAAGTTCATGGGTGCAAAGTCCTGCGCAACTGCTAGTTATAATGATTAAATTTCAATTAATTTACAAATTTTATTTATATTGTTTAATATGACTTAAATGTGAGTACATTACATCAAAACATTGTCACCAAGCAATGGAAGTTACCTAAAATAGGGCTTCACTGCTCAGTAGCTGAGTCGCCAAATGCACATGTTTGTAACGAGTTGAAAAAATGATTGGTTTCACTCATGTTTGAAAATGTCACAATACTCGTAGTAGCTCGGATTTTGGAAGTTGGCGGTGTAAAACCCCGTTAAGGGCCTATACTACCTCAAATGGCTTAGCATGATCCTCCGTCGAAAATACTGCAGCAATAATTTTGAAATAAATATATGGTAAAGTTGAGGATTAATGTTAGGTACTATGTTTGACGAAAACACGATTCCATAAAATTTTTTTGATAGAAAAATATTCCAAAGTTACCTCCAAACCGAACAATAAACGCTGGTATTCAATAATAACTTCAAATTAGATAATGAAACTTTGCATATTAATTGAACTAACTATAAAGCAGGTCTTATGTTATGTACTTTTTTAAATTGCCATTTTTACCGAAAAAAGAAATAAACTAAATTATCGGTATCGTGGAGTCTTTTACCTGCCTGTCTCGCTAATCGCGTGACCGCGGCCAGTAGTGTGCGAGCGAGATGAAGAGTGAGAAGCGCTGATGTAGTATAGGCCCTTAAGAAAGTGCGTTAAGCAATTGGTCGCGGCTGTTATTTGTGAAACTTTGATAGCCGTTGCGGATATTCAGAAGCCAGAAAATCAGATACTGGTCTAACCAAGGGTTAGACTAGTGTCTGATCTGTTACCCAGTTACTGGGTTGTAGAGGTCAGATAGGCAGTCGCTCCATATAAAACACTAATACTCAGTCTAACCGTATGGTTAGACTGGAAGTCGGTGCCGACATAATTGGAATAAGGCTAAGCAGATAATGATTTGATATTACAATTAAAACTACTACAAGTTAACACTACACTACTGTTAGATTACGATTCTTTGACGCGCTTAGATTCGAAAACAAACCCCAAACGTTCCGACTCTGCGTCATATTTATGACGCTTGACAGAACACGACTCGGTATCTCGACGTTTGTAATAATCTAATTCCACCAAGCTCGTTCCATTGTCGGGTTACAAGACGAACGGCGATGGTGGACATTCCACCCACACACACAAAACGTTTTGAAATTACTTTCTTTGTGCGTACAGCTAAGGAGTGGAATTCTCTGCTGGAGTCTGTTTCCTGTTAGCTATACCCTGCGGTTCTTTCAGTCAAGAGTGAATAGGTTACTTCTAGGTAAGTGTGCTTCATCATCAACCACATCATCGCTTACCATTAGGCAGGGGCGTGCACAGGATTATGACAGGGTATGCGGCGGAGTTATCCGTCACAAAAACTTTTTCTTTTATAGATTTTTAGCATAGCCACAGCCACGCATCGCCACCATGCTATGATGCGTGGCTGTGGCTATGCTAAAAATCTATAAAAGAAAAAGTTTTTGTGACCGATTACTCCGCCGCATACCCTGTCATAATCCTGTGCACGCGCATGCCATTAGGTGAGATGGCAGTTAAAAGCAAGACTATCAATAAAGAAAAAATCCAAGTCATAACTAGAGTATGAAGTCAAAAACGAAACCCCCATTATCCTCCCATTTCACTTCATTCAAACATATTGAAGAAATAAAAAAACAAGCAATGTACGAATAAGATCTGAACAAGATTTTATTTTAACTTTAAACAAACCGTTCCCCTTAGCTTTACCGTTTCAGAAAGTAACAGACATCGAACAGAATGGAAAACAAAAAGGAAATCAACGGGCAGGCTAAGATTACAGACTTGAAATACACAAAGGCACTGTGATACAATAAGAATTCTTTGATCTTATTAATGAAGTAGACTTTGTTTTTTATGTAAATTTTAGCGTCCTAGAATTTGCTTGCGCTCAAAAATTTACGAAGAGATTAAGGATAATGTATGTATTGTTTTTGCTGGAATATTATGATGAATTTCTAAGTATCGTTTTTGCTAGAATATGTGCATACGAGAATAGGCGACTAATATTCCGTTATTTTAAGTACCAATATTCAGGCATGTTTTTGTTTGTAAGAAAGAATAAATAGCTACTTTCTGTGTTTTTATTTACATTTTAATACAATAAGCAAATGTAATAAGCAAATCTAAAGCGTGTAGTCGCATAGTTTGTAAGTTTAATAAGCTTTAATTACTATAATTAAGGATGCAAGCAAGTCTAGTTGTTGGATCTATGTCTGTCTGTTAAGCAAGTCTAGTAAAACTGCCGACAACCTCACAGGTTGACAGGGCGAGAGGTATCTCACAGAAAAATAATTAACTAGTGACGAAGTGGAGAAACTTTAGCGCCTGGCGCTATTCTCTTAGCAATCAATATATTTCTTGCGATAAAATCGAACGTCTTTGCCATGTAAACTGGACGTATTACAAAAATAGATATGATAAAATTGTGGTTAATCAAAAACTTATTGAATATTGAAATTATAGTAAGATCCTTGATTTCAATATTTTGTAACGTCCGGTTAACGTGGTAAGAACTTTCGATTTTATCGCAAAATTCTAAATTTGCTAATATTCTTAAAATATCAAAGCCTCTTTCAGATTTGTAGTCAAAATCCAAGTATGTTTTTCTTTGTAATACGTCCGGTTAAGATGGTAAGAACTTTCGATTTTATCGCAAAATTTTAAATTCGCTAAAGCCTCTTTCAGATTTGTAGACAAAATCCAAGTATGATGCGCAAGTTTTATAATCTACTATCTCCGATAGGCTTCGATTCTGACGAAACCACACAACAAACAAAGCATCATCCAATTTGGTGCAGGCGTTTCGATATTCATTCCAATTATTCATTTTTATGTGATAAATAAAGGATACAGTTTATTTTAATAAAAGATACGAGCCACTTTCAATAAGTGTGGCAACTATTCCACTTTTACCCTTTCTATAAGTACTTTGGCAGCCATTATTAAAACAGCTTTAAAATCGACTGACCCTAATAAGGAAGTGAATCATAGTTGTAATCCTACAGCAAATTACGTTACACACAAGCGATTGAATAGCCAACTGTAACATAATTCAACCTCTACCGAAACTTTAAAGCCCACCACAATCCTAATTTATGTGGCTTCATCGAACAAAGCCAAACATACATAACAGAGGAAGTATTAATAAGTATTAGAGACTTACATTAATAGAGGGACTTAAGAGCAGTGTTTTTTTTTTCCGGGTGGGAAAATTATGGAATGACTTCTCTCGCTCTGGGTTAAGCGGAAGGGAGTGTCAGACTTCTACTGACTAAAAACCCACCCACCCTGTTCCCTCAGCTGACCTGAAGTTCCGGTGCCGCAGTATCTCATTAGAACATTCCCACAACTATCCCTATGGGGCCCCGTCACTGGTGCTGACAGCTCTTTGAGGCGCGCGTGGGACACGGACTCAGTATTTTACAGACACAACTTTGACGTCCGTGAGGTCTAACCCAGGCAGTCACATTACCGTGTAATTACACAGTCATCATCAGCACCACTAGTCTCAAAATGGTAAAGGAAAACCTAATAAGGTAATGGGTATGTCCTAGGACCTAAACTCCGTAGACGTGCGAAATCTACAAACTCGCACTAAGCCCTCAGGTCATCTCTAAAGAACGTCACCATATACGTAGATTGGTATGGGAAGCGATTGAGATTACCAAATACGACAATTTCAACCGGGAGGATGGGTTTCAACTGTGGAGTGCCTGGAATCCAGTGGTTCAAATGTATAAAAACCGAAAAAGTTCTTTAAAAAGTTCAAATTCAAATTCATTTATTCATTTTGTGAACATAGGTGATTACAGGTGTTTTTCAATATTTTAGACTTCAATTGTACAAACCATGTTCCGCCGATAGGCATACAAAATCAGTCTTACGATGTTAGTAAGTACATTTGATATACAAGAACGTCAAAGATACGGGTACATGCATGTCAAATTATAAAATTGTCTCAATAAAATAGGGAAAATGTCATGAAAATAGGAAAGAATAATAATGCACAATGTCAAATGATTGTAAAATAAAAAACACAATAATAAAAAAAACGTAAATTATAAAAATTGATCAAAATTTGTCTTACAAATACTCATTGACTGAATAATATACTTTGTCATTTAGTAGCTTAAAGATATTACTTTTAAATTCATTATTATTCTTACTGTTTCTAATATGACAAGGTAATTTATTATACAATTTAGGTGCCATTGCATAGATACTTTTATAAGCAAAAGCAGTTTTGGTGATTGTTGTTTTTAACTTATCTGAGCGACGTTGACTTTCTACATGACTAAACAAGTGTATATTGGTTTTTACAAACATCAGAACCTCATAGATATACAGCGACGGTACTGTCAGAATCCTTAAATCCCTAAAGTGTGGCTTACATGTATCTGTAGTTTTTAATTTGCAGATGGCTCGGATGCATCTTTTTTGTGCCAAAAGTACGGAGGATATATTTGCAGCATTACCCCAAAATATGAGTCCATACCTTAACGTGGAGGCTACATACCCATGGTATGCCGTTAGGAGGGCAGTTTTGTTTGCGATTTTACCTAACATATAAAGGGCATAAGAGAATCTGCAAAGTCTCAGACAAACACTATCAATTTGAGCTTTCCATGTCATATTATTGTCAATGTGTAATCCTAAAAACTTTGTAGTGTTCGATTCTAATACTGCGTCTCCTTTGTACCTGATTTGATATTGTGTCGGTTTTCTCTGTCTAAGTTTAAAGTCCATTATTTTAGTTTTAGTCAAATTAATTTTTAGATTGTTGGCATTCAATCATTCTATGATAGACACTAGGTTTGTGTTTATGTCTGATTCAATTTCTTTAAAATTTCCCTTGTTAAAAACTATAGTGCTATCATCTGCAAATAAGCACATCTGATGACTGGTTACATTGGGGAAGTCGTTTATATAGCAGATGAAAAGTAATGGACCTAACACAGACCCCTGTGGAACACCATACGAAATTGTTCGCGTACTTGAGGAGTATATGGTTTCAGTTTTTGTTTTAATGTTGACTTGGCTGATCTGAGTAACCTGTTTTCTACCTTCTAAATACGATTGCATGAGACCAAGTACTACCTCTTATACCGTAGCTATAGAGTTTTTTTAATAGTATTTTATGGTCAACGTAATCAAAAGCGCGCGTCATGTCCATATACATTGCTACAACTGGTTTCCTATTGTCCATGTTATGGTGTATCTTTTTAAGGAAATTGTTCGCGAGTCGACACGGTGAGTTTTGTGTGTCGGGAACAGAATCGAGTGTTTAGTGATACATGTGACAGTGGTAGCGGTGTCGATCGAAACGAACGAGAGAGAGGGTAGACCGATTCGTCTGCTCATAAACTTCCATCCGCAATTACTTCAGTTCATCCGTGATCATGGCGCTTGCAACAGTGCCGAAATATCGGAAACTCGAAACAAAATACACATGGTAAATATCCAGTTTTAAGTTTTAGAACTTAAAATTAATAATTCCATCGCACACTCACCGAAATGTAACCGATAGAAAACCGATAGACTTGCAATTCGTCATGGATGTTCAAGGCTCTGGAGCTTTGACTCGACCAGTGCATCGTTGCCAATGAGTCTCTTGGCCCGTTTCTCCATAGACTAAAATAAATACATTTTCATTCGATCGTTTTTCTTCCATCCACGGATTGACCTCGACAAACTCAGCATAAACTCAATAAGATCGATTCATGAGGCTGTTTTTATTTATCCAGGAGCTCCTTAGTTTTTAAGCGTGACGATCCAATATTAATGCTTCATCTGTTGTAAGATGATTCACGTTTCCTGCATCTTTTATGCTCAAGGAAAGATAAGCAACAACACTCTCAAAAGATTAAGATTCTATAAAATGCTCGACAACAGGCAACCCCTTTCACGACCGCACTGTAGCTGTTGTAAAACACGATTGGGGGATTATGGCAAAAAGATGAGGGGTCCGTAGCGACGGTGTATGCAAATAATAACAAACTGCTATCTGCTGGAACCTTTTGACTGGGTTTGGAATATTGCAGTTTCTCGTTGAACATTCGAAGCATGGATTGATGAATAGTTTTATATTTACAAACTAGAATTTCGCTCACGACTTTTTAGGCAAAACTAATGGACCCGTTATTGTCTGAAATAGGGGACGGAATTTTGTATGAAAAATCTAAATAAAACAAAAAAAACAAATATAATCGTAACAGCTTCCTGAGAACGGTGAGTGAGTGTTCCCTCTCAGATTATGAAGCAATTTCGGCGGAGATTGATGGGTACTAACACTAGATAATAAGGTATAAGTTACTAAAATTTTATGGGTTTCGTGGTCCGAAATATAAAGATTGATTGATAAACCGATTTCCATTAAATTTGGGAAGGATATAGATAAAAATCCGGGGTCAAACATGCGATAACTAAACCCTCCATGCTTTGTATAAAGACAACAAGATGTTAAAGAGAAGAAGACCAAGTCAGCATTGTATAACGTGGAAATGTTATTACACAGCATAGGGGGCGTCCATAAATTACGTGAGATATTTAAGGGGGAGAGGGTCGAGTCAAATCTCATCTAATCTTACGTTGGAGAGAGGGGCGGTCTCGGCAAATATCACGCAATTTTTATTTTCTGTTTGAAACAAAAAAAAAAATTAGTAGGTATACTATTTTGGTCCATTTAATCCAGATTATACATGCATACATGATTTAATCTTAAGCGTATATCGTAATACGATTAAGATCATTCAGCAATATTGATTACTAGTCTTAACTAGTCGCAAATAAAAGCACGAAGCAATTTTTTTTTCTTTTTAGAGTAACAATCCAACGCGTTTACGTAAGAAACCCACATTTTGAAAAATCTCACGTGAGATTGGGAGATGGGGGAGGGGGTTAAATAAAATCTCACGACATCTCACCAGGCGGGGGAGGGAGGGTCAGAAAATTAAAAAAAAAACCTCACGTAATTTATGGACGCCCCCAAAGTAGAAAAACTAGGGTTCTCATAACAAACATCACGTAAAACAGATAAGTAATACTCTAAGCGCAATAACTGGCTAACGTACTGGGAAACTTCGCATTTCATAAAATGTAAGGCAAAAGATATGAGCGCCTATTTATTTCGTTACCATAGCAACGCTCTTCTTTATATCCATGATCACCTATTTAGCCTTATCCCAACTGCTTGTCGGGGTCGGATTCCAGCCTGACTGGATGCTGTTATAGTGTTTATCTGACCACTATGACATGATCCCTCCATCACCCTTTCACTACCGGACTACCAGACTCACTGCTGGGTACCACCCACACTTGGTTGATATACCGTCTTATCGCACCAAGCGCTTTTCTCCCACATTTATTGTGCGCACAGCCAAGCTGTCGAACTCTCTGCCGGCTTCTGTGTTCCCTGCCACTTATGACCTTTCAGCCTTTAAAGCAAGAGTGAACAGGCATCTTCAGGGCTCGCTCGTTCCATCGTAGATCTCACGCTTACCATCAGGCGAGATTGAGGTCAGAGTGGGGTTCATCCCGAATAAAAAAAAAAACTTTCACAATCCTGCAGCTTCGGAATACCCGTAACGAATGAAAATGATGTACTTATGACAGTAGGGCCCAACTAAGGCTTCACGTCCTTTCATAGACATGGACGAATCTCAGTATGTTATGAGGTTGACCCATCGACGGAATGGCGTCGGCAAGAATTGCTTAACTTTGTAGATCGACTCAGACATTTGTTATTAGAGACACTGACTTCTCACTACACAAAGCAATAGTGGTTGTAATATTACTAATTACAAAACTAACAACACACACAGAGCCGGATTAACCCTGTCAGAGGCCCTAAGGCAATGGCATTCTCGGGGCCCCTTTTCTTACTTTGACTGACCAAATCGTGTGTGAACTGAGGAAACGCACATTAAGGGCTGTGGTTTTTAATATATTTGTTTACTTATTCCCAGATTTGTTCTAAAATTCCAAACCCACTGTCTGTGAGGTCGCGGCGCATATACATTTGAGATCTGAGCCATCTTTAAATCCCCATTTGTGGATATTATCTTTACTACGGCCGACTTGGGTTATAATTTTGGTTAAGACCAGTCACTCTAAAATAATTTTCACCAAGCTCCGCCCCCATGCAACCCCGGTTAGGCCGTTATGTGCTAAACGCTAATGCAGCAGTAATAAAGTTGGATATCACGTGCACTCTTTCACCATGTTGGGCTTCGAAACTAAATGTCGTAAGTCTCAATTCTTATTTCGTTCATAACTAAAGTAATAATTGATCTAGAAAAATAATATCTTATATTTGGATAATACACTATATTTTGTTACTGTCAATACTAATTTTAGACATAAAAGCCGAGTAGTCTTGATTAAATTTTGAATAATCTTTAAAAAAGACATGATTTTCGTTTAAACAATGAATCGAGCGAAAATGTTCCAATTACGAAACTGGTCTTAGACATGTAAAGAAAAAGATCCAATAAATCATATACCAAAGTTCCATTTTGATTATATGCGTGATTGTTTTAGAATATTAATGCAAAGTTACATACAATTTAGGGAGCCTCCTCTTAATATGCGACTTCATGATAACAATTTCTAAACACGACATCCTTTGGCAAAGCTGGTGTCAGACTTTCTGGCTTCTGACTACTCGTATTGACTGTCAAAGTTGTAAAAAATGACAGCCGGGTCACAGTGAAATCTCAACATGTTAAAATGGTTGTTTTGGCAAGCGTTGCTTTACCTTAAATGCTGTTAGTATTTGACTACAAGCCCCTCCTCTTCCTTGTATCCATGTAAAGCTAATTTCATCCACACACAAACGGTATCACAATGTTTATACAGACATGACCGCTGTTGAAGCCCGACAAATGTTTATATAGAATTCAATTCAGCCTGATTCAATTCCACGGATGTTATTGGATTTAAAGGTAGGTAGGTAGGGATATTAATCTTGTCACGAATGTTCAAATTACTTGAATCCAATACGAGGTTTATCCGTGTCATTGGTATCGAATGAGAGTCTTAAGTATTGTTTGTTTTGATCATAAAGTAAAGAAGAACGCGAGTTTCTGGTGAGAGGATAATTATTAGACTTGTTTTGATTGATAATGAAATGTGATTTATTTTGTCTGACGCGTAATTTTAAGTAGCTTTAGTTGTCCTCAATTTATCGCTGAAGGAAAAAAATTGTACTCCAGACCGATTTCAGCCACGGCGAACAATCTCACCGAAAATTAGCTATCTGTGCAGGAGATATTGTAGTGCACAAGTATGAGTGCAGGGACAAGTACACGCATAATGTTTCTTTGCTCTCATTTTTCAATGGGCCGGCAATCCAATTCGACACGACAATAGAGAGAACAGGCTCAAAATCAACGGCTAAACGTGCTTTCTCTGAGGCATGGGTGTTCTCACACCACCTAACTTCCAAACCCGAAAAAACTGAGAAATTTCTAACGGAATAATACCCAAAAGCACTCTTAGCCATACTCGGGAATCGAACCCGAGATCTGATATTCAGCAGTGGCACTTGCGACCACTAGACTAATGAGGTAGTTAACAATATACAACAAATTTAGTTATATATAGTGGAATAACGAAGGCCTACGGTGCTCAGATGCTTACCGAGTCCTAAAAGCCCCGTCTTGCAGTTTGCCAAAGGGCAAAGGCATGCAGCATTCAAAAGGAAGACGGAACAAAACACAAAGCTGCGTTCCCAACCGAGTATAGTACATGTTGGCAACAAGGCTGTTAGGCTGAAATGGGATTGGGTGGGTCACGCCAGCCGCATACACGAGGACCGCTGGAAGTGTCCACGCAATGGGTGCCGGATAGGGCTTGCAATCCCGGAATACCGAGATCTCGGTATTGCGGGATCCCGCGTCATTTTCCAATCCCGCGTGATGCGGGATTACGGGCGCGGGATCCGCGGGATTTACGGGACTGAAATAAAAGCATGCATGCGACCTCTCGCGAGCGCTATCGCTCGGTGACTGTCAGCCGGCAGTGTTGCAAATAACGCGGGGGCTGATGTCGCCCGTTTATCACAGCTTAAGTAGCCTAATATAGCCGAATTTCAGTCAGTGGTAGCCAAAGTATGTGGCCTAAAATTCAGTATTTGTTACTGTTTTTTGTGAAGAAAAGATGGTGTAATTTGATTGATCTCATACTAATAGTAATACGTAAATAAATGTGGAGTTATTTGATTAATTCATTGTTTTATTTGCCTTATATAAATAAGAATATTTTCAATATGCGGGATCCCGCAAATACCGAGATCCCGCGGGATTGAAAATTCGTAGTCCCGCAAATACCGAGATTGAATTCAGGCTGCGGGATTGGAAGCCCTAGTGCCAGATGATGGACGCCGCTAAGGCCCAGGAAGAGGTGGCGAGACGCCCTGGACGTGTACCACGAGGGCTGGCATGAAGTAGCGCGTGTGAAGAGTTAATGGAAGGAATTGGGGGTCTCTTTTAAACCCTTAAGGCTGTCTTTAAAAGATCAATTTTAGCAACAAGGTCACGTTTTGTGTCACCCAATATGTTTTTAATCAATTACTGTAACATGAAATAAAATGAGATTAATTCTTGCAAAATATTTTGAAGAATTTAAACTAAACGAGGGCGGAGTTTCCTAACTACCCTGAGAAGAAACACCGTAACAAACTCGAAGGTCATGTGTGATGTACGTATTATACTTCAAAACCTTTAGCGATACAAGCGTGTACCATTATCTGATTATTCCACATAATATAAACATAAGCACAAGAAAAGTTCACAATTACTTTCTAGAGCAATATCGCAGCGTTATCTTTTCAGCGAACAATTTAAGTTATATGTTCGATATTGTAGTTTAATGCTCATTCTAAAGAAGGGGCGCTCCAAGAGTATGTGATTGCTTTTCGAGATTAGTTTCCAGAATTAGATCGTTCAGAAATTATAGTATGCATTGAATTTCAAGGTGATATCGATAACGATTATGGTACTGGTGTATATAGGTTTATTGGTATTAGCAAACTGAACTGGATTTTAGGGTCTGCGATTTGATCTTAATGAGGCAGAGATTTAGGTATCTTGGTAGTGAAACATATTTATAGGTAGTATTTTTAACTGGCTGTGCCCTCGATCCCAAACGGCTCAAGATTTAAAAAAAAAAAAGAAAACTCGTATTGTAGGTAGAATTTACAAGTCAAGACAAACCTATTGACGCTTGAATTTCTAATTCGAGAAAATAGAAATCACTTATATGCCATAACGTAGGTATAATCACTTATAAGGCTTATAAGTAATTATAAAAAAGTGGGTTGGGAGGCCTAACCCACTTTGGGACCACAAAATCGTTGATATATCTTACGTAATCGTATATATATGAGCTGCTTATATATATACTTATATAAGCTGGTACGATTTTGTAGAGTCCCAATACATTTTGTGTTGGGAAAATCATCAACCTTACGTTGTGCAAAAATATTACGATTACAAAAGAGAAGAAATACCAAAATTAAATTTTAAAACTTTCAAATATAAGAGAAAAGTATACATCATCATTAATTATAATTATACGAATATTGGCACAACATAATGATAGCAGTAATAATAATGTCAATTAAGAATATAAAACAGGATATTGTTTTTGGGTAATTCCAAAAGAGTTTGTTCGTAAACTTTTTAAAATATTATGAATTGATTTCACCATTCGACTTACAAACAATCTTAATTCAGTGCTTTTAAAGAGTCTATAGATTCTACGATCCCATGTAGACTAACCCTAATGAGTTCTCCCGAGGCCATCATAATCAACGCGCTTGACTACCGGATTAAATCGAATTATGTTATTAGTTTATAAGTGGATGATGCGACATTTTAATATTCCCCCTGGTCAATTATTTTTCAGGCAGTGAGTACCAATTTCGTGATAAAATGACACTTATATTGCAAGTTAATCTTCTCTTTGTATTTATAAAATAAAATAGCTGTTCGTAACTCGGGAAAGGCTGAACCATTTTCATTAATTATTTTTGTATTGTGTTCGCTCTCATACAGAGAAGATTTAAAACGTCAGAAAATTGGATCTCTATTTCCCTTGGTCACGGCACCACGCGTGATCGCCTGTTCTAATACGATGGTAGTTGTCAGATGGTATTTATGAAAAAAAAAAAACAAAAGCATGAGAAAATTACGCAGAAAATCTAAGAAAAAATTACGACCTCATTGACGTTTCTAAGGCATCCTTAGCTCTTTGGATATTAAATCCCAAAAATAAAATAAAATCTAATGTAACCTTAAAAAAATATGGCGTTATAAGGTTCGGTTAGCTACTTACTTGGTTATAAATAATTCTTTTACATGAAATCTTTTTTGTTTTAAGTTTAAACTAGATGGGGCCAATGTTTTTTAACTGACAACCTGATGACTGAGAAGTAACACCTAAACATGTTGACCAGTTTCATCTTTTTTTTAAATCCACATTATAATTTATTCGTAGTAGTGGAATCATAATATGAGAACCAGGTAAGTTTATTTATTTTTTATAACAAAATCTACAGCTCTTAAAACAATGTTTTATAGTAACTTATATCTAATCTTACAGCCAATTACGTATTTATAATTTATTCAGTGATAAACTTGTAGAAAATATTTTTTTCTTAAATTAAATCCAGTATTAAGAAGTATGCATGGGGAATATTAAATGAATGTGTTTGTGATGCCTGGAGTGTACCATACTTAACCTCATACTATTTTATTTCTATTAGGATCTGATTAGCTAAATCGACATTATGACTCAAATCTATGAGTTTCTTTCTTCAAAATAGTACTATGCTATTTTTAAGAAAGAAAACTATTTTTAGGTGACTAATTTTTAATCAAAATGAGAACAATAATTACAAAACACTACGTTTTATGTTTTTTTATGTAAGTTCATTTATGGCAAAACCAGAAACCGAACTGTAAGCTCTAATTGTTTGTCTAGATTCCTAGAATTAATTATGACATCGAGGACTATTTTATCATCATCATTAATCTTCTTGTTAATTGCCATTTCAGTCGGTTGTAAATCACAATTCCCCAAATAACTAAACACAAAACTCCTTGTTAAGATCGGAGATATTTTATTCCTTTTATTTTGTTTCTAGTATTTGTATTTATTTAATTACTTCCAGTTTACTTTGAACCTCTTTTAGACAGTAAAGATATGACATATCTATACTCTTATTTAAAAAAAACGGGAAAGTTTGTTTTCTTGTTTAAACGCACTACTCTAAGTACTGGGAGCTTCACTCCTGTGTATTTAATCACGATAAAAACAACCCAGGTTTTTATCTTTTGTAGTCGAGCAAAAGTAGCATGTAACCTTTCTGAACCTTCAAGCTACTTCTATACCAAATTTTATACAAATCCACCCAGGACAAGTTATTTTACGTATAATTCCACTAGTAAAAAACAAGTCTTAAAATTTTAATAAGTACCCAAAAATTTCTGAAACAAATGAGTCTACAGAACAGCCCACGTTCATTTCACATTACGTCTCAAGATAAAGCTCCACGCACACTGCCTCTTTGTCACGCTGACGAGAGTTGTCACGCCACCGACGAGAATTGTCACGTCACGGTATTGGAATATTTAGACGCTACTAATTAAGGCTCATGAAGATACGGCCTAATTAACCGTTCTGAGGGTTGTGTGTGTTCGGGTATAAGGAAAATATAGATAGAGCGAACTGGGTTCTACTCCTTTGCCTTGAACTTAACAATTGTAGAAACTACACAAAACAAAGTAAGAATTCCTGCAGTTTTTTTTTTTAGAAAAAGAGAACTAGCAATTTAGGTAGAATTCACATTACTAGCAATCTTGTTAACCCCTCCAACTAAGCTAAATATGCTTGTGTCTGGAGTGGGTTCACGGCAATAGTGTGATGGGTGGGGTTCGAACCCGTGACCTCTCGATAACAAGTCCGACCTTACTCATTGACACTTAGTTTAGTATGACTAGTAATAATCAGCCGCGGTCCATCTTTAAGGTTAAACAACGCTAATAGAGGTCAATACACGGATTAGTGACCATCTTATCAAATTGGAGAAATCTTGCGTGCCACGGAAAGCACGTTAAGGCTTTTGGCAGTCATTTGTTCATCTTTGACAGTCGTTATGGGAAGTCAGAAGGTAGAAAAACTGACAATGACCAATCTTGGTAAGGAGTATCGTATTAGATAGATAGATAGATATACTCTTTATTGTACACCATAACAGAATTAAATAAGGACTTAAAAACTACAAAGGGTGTTACAATGGGTGGTCTTATCGCTAAAAGCTATCTTTTACAGACAACCTTTGGATGGATTTGACACAGCAGGAGAAAATAAATACGCGGGTAGTCCACGTACTATTCACTTATATACAATAAATTAGTAATAACCTACATACTCAATACACATACAATACATATATACACACATCAAAAGTGTCTAGGGATCAACATATATTTTTGCAATAACTTTTCTCCTGATTGATATTAATTAAAATTTTCTTTAAAGATTCATCAAATAAAGTGTTTTCGTTTGTCACAGTAACGATAAACCAAGTCACCTTTGCATTAATAAAGAAATTTGCCATTTTCCTAATAAAGGGATTTTTGACATTTGAACCACTAACATTAAAGTTCGAAAAAAAGACTGAACTAACAGTTTTCTTTAAAATTTTATTGGGTAACTTAAACAATTAATAATCCGTGTTTCTACCGCGAACACTAACAACACAAGAACATCGGTTTGGCATACTCAAAATGAGTTCATCCAAATCACGCTGTGGAATGGCCGCCCATGTTCGTTGCAACAACAAAAAAAGGTCTTCTTGCGACTGGATACCCTCCATATTCGGCAGAGCTCTTCTCTGTAGCATATCCCATGCATGCTCAATCGGGTTCAAGTCTGGCAACTGAGCAGGCCAGAGCAGGACATTGATGTTAGCTGCGGCGAGAGTCTGTCTTACAACTCTTGCGGTGTGCGGTCGTGCATTATCATGCATTAACTGAAATAAGGCACCGATTTGCACTTGTAGAGGAACGGTGACGTCAGATACCTACAATCGTCTCAGCATAAATTTGAGCGTTGAGGTTGCCTCTGATCCAAATCAACTCAGTTCTTCCGCCGATCCAAATACCCGCCCATACCATGATGGTTCCACCACTATAAGGGTGGACTTCCTGGCAGGATTTTAATCGCTGTTGGCGTCCAGGGGTTCTCCAGTGTCGTATACGTCTTGTATCCGGTCTCATACCAAAACGAGACTCATCAGAAAAGCACACGAAACGCCATTGTTCTTCTGCCCAATTTCTGTGTTCAAGAGCCCATTGATATCGAATCCTACGATTGTGCATTGCTATAGGTGGTACCCGTAGCGGTCTTCGGGAATGAAGGTTCACTTCATGCAAGCGGTTTCTGACTGTTTGGTCGCTAATTAAGTTCCCTGAAGTGTGATGAAGCCTCACGGCTAACATCATGGCGGTTATTGTTGGAGCTCTTCGAGTTAAGATTTGAATGTATCGGTCTTGTCTCCGTGTGGTGCAGCGATACCGTCCTCCATGGCGCTCAGCCACGGTACCAGTGCTTCGGTAACGTGTCCAAAGTCGACTGATAACACTCTGACTTGTATTCAGAGCTAAAGCCACAGTACGTTGCCGGGAACCAGCTTCTATCATTCCCACGGCTCTGAGCATTTCTTCCCTGCTTAAATGACGTCGCCGCTCCATAATAACGTTGGTTTTAATCAGTAGTAGGGAAACAGTAGCACTAATAATGTCTTCAATGCGTTGTATGTTTTTATAGGGAAAATATTGACAGCTGATTTTCATCTTTTACTCGAATTTGATTAACAGTTCCTGTTTCAAATTATGAAATGCACCAAAAAGGATCCATATAAATTTATAAAATCATAAATTAATTACAAAGCCACATCTCAATCTCAAGAAATCCGCATAAAAATGCTTGATCCCTAGACACTTTTGATGTGTGTATATACATAAAAAGAACAAAGCTGAGTTATATAAAAAATAGTAACAAATTAAAGAGAGAGATAGAGATTACCCAGTTACTGGGTTGTGGAGGTCAGATAGGCAGTCACTCCATGTAAAACTAGAAGCCTAAATGAATAAGCTAAGAAGATGATGATAATTGTGGCTAAGAGTGTAAATATTTAATTTCACACTGTTGGCCGTACAAAATTGCACCGGAAACTTAACCTTATAGGAAACAAACTACTACAAATACTTTCATTGTGCGTACGGCTAAGGAGTGGAATTCCCTGCCGGAGTCTGTGTTTCCTGATCGCTATAACCTGGGAGTCTTTAAGTCAAGAGCGAATAGATTACTTCTAGGCAACTGTGCTCCACCTTTGTCCACATAATCACTTACCATCAGGTGAGATGGTGGTCAAACGCGAGCCTATTATCAATAAAAGAAAACATTTTTTATTAAGATTGCCTACTTTGTATTATTTCTTCTGTTGTCACATTTCAATAATTAATTGCTTTATCATCGCAACTTTGTCACAATTGTGACAAATTATATCAAAGGTTGAAGATCATCTAAATTTGTGCGTAGCGACAATATCCTTAATTTGTTTCCCGACACATAATACAATTACGTATATCCGAAATAACAGATGCCATAGCAACAGCCCCAATTATTTTACCATATAACAAACAATTTATGGAATAAAAACTTATTCTTGATTGTTCCAAAACAGTCACACATTATGAGAAACTGGATCCCCTCATTTGTCCCATTTATCATTGTACTTTAAGCCGAATCATCAAATTAGAATCAGAAGGACAAGACCATTTTTTCTTTTTTTCCGACCCGGAAAATAAGATGGTCTTGTCCTTGTCCAAGGAAGGAAGAAGATGGAGGACAAGTCCTACAATGTCTATTTATAAAGTCTATATATACCTGTCTAACTGGATGTAGTTTAGTATAAGTATTTTACATGGAACCACTGTGTATCTGAACTTCACAACCCAGAAACTGAATAACATTTGCAAGACTGGAGTCAGATTTATAAGTAATGACTGACAATGGAGTAAAATGACATTTGGATTCAATTACTTACCGTGCTTTTTAAGGACTATCGAATCGATATGTTGAGATGGTTACCCATCTACGGACTAACCTTAAAAATCGACCCTAAACAGTAAGACATAAATCTCAAATTCGAACTTCAAATGAAAACGTTAACTAAGAACTTGTTTAGTGCCATTTCAATTTAAAATATTATTCGAAATTATATCACTAAAATATTCGTTGACTTCTAAATGATTAAACAAAGCCATGTCATCTCTTTACAACTATAGAAAGAAATAACACCAGAAAAGCCCGCTCTTGGCCTCCATCTTGCCTGATGGTAAGCGATAGATGAGGTCTACGAAGGAACGAGTGAGCCAAGAAGGTGCCTGTGCACTCTTGAGAAAGTTATAGTGCCGAGTACCCAAAACAAGAGTCACGAATATTTCGTTTGTCAATTGTTTCGAAGGCTTGACGAAGTAGTACTTCTGTGCACAATCGTCGTGTACTAAGACTTACTTTATTACATGCTGCGTATGTTTTCTGTTACGAGGATTATTAATCGGTCCACAGGGAGGGTTATATTACAGGGTAGGCAGAATTCCAGGGACCTGTTGATTGAAGATGGGATCTTTGGTGTAAAAATGGTGGTAATGAACGAAAAGATCATGGTTTGGTACAATAAAAGACATATTTGAAGTCACATTGGCCCCGTTGTTGAGTGATTCACTGCTGCACTGCAATCTTTAAATCAAGAGTGAATAGGTAACTTCTTGTAAACGTGCTTCAATTTCAACCACACCATTAAACAAATGTTCTGGGTCTTGCTGTTTTTAAAACTACGCCCACGTTGCAGAAGAAATTCCTAGTGTGATAAATGTTAACAAAAATAATGGGTCGTTAGAAAAATTTATTAATTTGAAATAGATAATTGATATGGATACGCTGTCTAGCAAATTAAAATCTTATTCTTGTATTATAACGGCATATTTTCGCATTGTTCGTTAAAAAAGTAATTAACTTAAAAGATTTTTTTTAGAAAACTAGTTAAAACAATCGGCTTTTGAAACAAAGCACAAAAAAGAAAAAACAAACTGAGTGACATTATGATGCCGGAAGCTTTAAATCGACAATGGACGGAAACTAAGAAAATTGACGAGACTAAGAGAATTGACGCGAAAAATAATTCACTTAAAAATATCTAAAACATCAGACAGGTTTTTATTTCAATATCACTCGCCACGAATCTTCTTGGAGTTCTCACAATTCAATCATCTTTTTTCTGAAACTACGGTAATACGAAAAATTTTCGAAATGTTGATTAAGAAATCAATTTCGCGGTTTTATTAATCTTTGGATTATTATAAAAGTAGATACCTCGTCGTGTCTGTTACACGGATCGTAAAAACGTCTCAAGGGATGCGAAACGTTTGGCACACGTTTTCAAATTCCGAGGACTATATCTAACTGGAAATTTATTACAAGGTAAGTTTGAGAACACCGTCATCTTATCAGCTTCTGCATTTTTCCCAGTATTAGTACATAGAGCGACTGCCTACCTGATCTCCACAACAACCCACCAACCCAGTACCTGCGTAAAACGATACCGCCCGGGGATAACACCGACCAATTCCAAATTCTGGGCTACTACTGAGAAATTATAGAAAAACTTTTTTCCCGATTCATGCACACATACACGCTTGCGACCACATGACTAACAACCTAACTGGAAATTTATTAAAATGGAAGTTTGAATGCATGCTAAATTTTTTTTGTCGATAATAAGCTCGCGTTTGACCACCATCTCACCTGATGGTAAGTGATGATGTGGTCGAAGCTGAAGCACGCTTACCTAGAAGTAACCTATTCACACTTGACTTAAAGACTCCCAGGTTATAGCGATCAGAAAACACAGACTCCGGCAAGGAATTCCACTCCTTAACCATACGTACAATGAAAGTATTCCCAAAACGTTTAGTGCGTATGGGTGGGATGTCCACCATGTAACGATGGCGCATCGCCGTTTGTCTTGTAGTCCGATGATGGAACGGGCTTGGCGGCTAAATGTTAATAAATGAAATTCTTTTCCTTTTTACCCGACTTCAAAAAAGGAGGTTCTCAGTTCGTCGGAATCTTTTTTTATTTTATTAGAATTGCATTTCATTTCCTGATGGGGGAACAACTTAACATGAGATTCTTGATTGCCTCAGAAATCACGTTAAGGTGTTGGTTCCGGCTGTCCTTTGTACAAACGCCAGCACATGAAGCTACCCGAAACTGTCAAATTTCCCAATCAACCTTGAACCTAATTTATTTGACAATAAAGTTGAAAATCTATTAAAGAAAGGAGATGTTTCATTTTCGGCCATCAGATGTACATTTATCGAAAAAGAGGAAAAAATACTACAAATTGGGGAAAAATAATTATTCTCTGGTGAAATTGAGCCTAATTTTTTGTGTACAAAAATAATAGTATTTCAATGATTGCCATGTTTTATTCAACATGGCGTCTCGTTTGCTTGCATACTTCATTCGTTCTGAAATCATGTATCATCAAATCAATGTTACGTAGAAGATAATTAAAAAATGTATGTATTCTTGTTGTGTTAAAAATAAATTACTATTATTCTCTTGTACATATTTTTGAGTAAACATAATTAAGTGTGATGATTTCATCGTTACAAAAATATTTAGTGTCCATTTTTGAAATGTGTTTCTCAACGAATTCAAAATAAGCACTATTGTTGTATTGAAACTCTATCAGTCACTAGTCAGTCAGGTCCCCGCTAGGGTAATAGTGTTATGTGGGTTACTTCTGATGAACAAAAACAAAACAAGGTTAAGTAAACGTCATTTCTACAACCTGTCATGGCTGTCACAACTCTTAGGACAAACGTCAAACATTTTTAATTTTTATTTTGTACATAAAAACCATTTGATATTATGAAAAAAATGTTACTTTATTCTATTCAAGGGTAAGTTTCCCAGCTTTGCTGAAATGTACATGTTATGGCCGGAGCCCCATATAAAAATGAAACATCTCCTTTGACAGATTGTTGTAGCTTGATGTGCTGGCGTCTGTACATCTTTGACAGTCGTTATGGGAAGTCAGAAGCCAGAAAGTTTGACACTAGTCTTACCAAATAAGTTAATCGTGTTACCCAGCTGCTGGATTTTGTAGGTCATAAAGGTAGACGCTGCATGTGAAATACTGTAACTCAGCCGGATCCAGTTAGACTTGAAGCCGATCGACATATGAAATGAAATTAAATGAAATGAAATATTTATTTTGTAAATTGGTTATAAATAACACTTTTACACGTCATGTTTTTTTTTTTTTTTTTCGTGTTAAGTTTAGTTTAGCTAGATGAAGCCGGTATTTCCTGACTACTCTGAGAAGAAAAACCGAAACAAACTCAGAGGTCATAGTCTCTTTTAAAGTCCATACAATTTATATTTGTATATGAGAAGCATGTGGCTTCATGTCTGCGGTGTTCTTTTCAGCAAATAACCACGCATATTTGAGCGGACCTGTCCACCAATTTGACGAACAATACCAAAGTAAGGACATTTGGGTAGGCCACACAAGTACTTCAACTGCTTGACATCATTAAATAAATTATAGTGAAAGTAAAAACAACGAAGAAAGAATAACCTACATATTTCTCAAATTTACAATAATGAAATAACTATATACAAAAAAAAAAAATAGGTATATACAATACTTAACAAAGCAAATATATCAGCATAGTTGGTAAAAGGCAAAGCAGATGTTGATGGCACCATTAAAATAATATTACTGAGCATGTGGAAACATGTGCATATTTGCCCTTTACGGTGGCATTCAAACATTGCTTAAATTGCCATCAACATCTGCCCATCACTTACTTTACACAAGCTATTGCCCCGTCTTCAATCACGTAAAATAACCTACCTATGTACTTACTATTCGAGAAAATAACCTATCCATAATCTATCCATCCATAACCAACGAGCCTGTCTAATTAACAGGCTCGTTGGTATAGTGGTCAGTGGCCCTGACTGCTATGCGTAAGGTCGTGGGTTCGATTCCCACCTAGGACAAATGTTTGTGTGATGAGCACGATCATTTGTTCTTTGTCTGAGTGTAATTTATCTATAATATGTATGTATTTAGAAATATATATGTATGTTTATCAGTTGTCTAGTACTCATAGCACAAGCTCTGCTTAGTTTGGGACTAGATGGCGTTGTGTGAAAGTTGTGGAATATTATATTATATTATTATTATATTATCTCTTTTCCCGGATAGTATTTGAATTATTTCAAAAGCCATACAATATAATTATGCTTAAACTACACTTAAGAGAATGGAAAGTTTTAGTTACTTTCTGTCACTATTTTTATTAATTTAATCTCTGTTAATACAAACACGGTATTACTTAATTACACTTCGGGGAAAGGGACCGTGATCTATAACACAGGTTACTTGGTAATCTAGCTACGATGCCAGTTGCGATCTGTACTGTGACTATAAAACCATTTCCCACTATTTTTTATAATTTTATTTGTCACTTACCTTTTGGTTTTATACTGTGAGTGTTAATAAAGTTATATTGATTGATGATAAAAATATTGCTTTCTTTACTCTTTCTCCATATAGACTGTAGCAGTGCCAAATTTCATACACCTTAGTCTGCGTAGTTATCGTAAAAAGGAGTACAAAGGTTTTGCGTTGATTGTTGATGTTTTTTAAGACATTATTGGTATTAATATACACGTACAGAGACTTCGATGAAAATTGATACATGAATACTATGGGTTCAGTATACCCTAAGCGAGAATATTTTCTCCGTTCAATATTATCAGTTTGATCCACATATTTTTACCACCCGTCCTATCCGGGTATCTGGCATCCAGTTTCTATTATAATTAAATAAGATTAACTTCGGTCCAAAGGAGAAGCGACAGCGATTCTGTGACGAAAATGAGGAAATACTAAGAATGGCAGAAATTAAATTAATATGGTGGTAACTTGATTACATAAATCTTTGCTTAAAATTATTTTAAATCTCGTATATGAAATAAATAATCCGTTAAATATTTTTGTAGGCCTTATTAGGTATTTTGCTAGTGCAAACTTGGCTTATTTAAAAACAGTTTGAAGGTATAACCATTAAAAAGTTCTTTTTTAATTTGTATTGTCCCGTGAAAACTAAACGCTTTTAATTTACTCGCGCTTTCCTAAACTTATTGTATAGTCAGTCACTACGACCGAATAAGGTTAAGGAAAAATTCAACCAGTCCAAAATTTATCTTGGTCGAGTTGATAGCGTACTCAAAAAGCTTAACAAATATTAGCAAACACGGGAATATCTCACGAAGAAAACCAGAGGTTATAACTTTTAGCGCACTGCCAAGAATTTCCTTCAAACTTTTTTCACTTTGAACTTATTAACCGCGTACATTTTTAAGCAGTTTTACCATCATTTAGAGCGTTCAAAGCAAAACTTTTTGCGTCTTTGCGAAAGATATTTTAAATTTGAGAACACTAATGCAGTTTTAGCAACAGCTTCTCAAGTTTTTTATACGAAAAATAAATAAGACCTACTTAACTTCTTTTATTGGCACGCTAAGACTCGCATTAATAAATCACTCATTTAGTTGAGAACTTATCTTAATTGGAAAGAACAATGGTCATATGCCTAACATGCTTGGACTAGTAAAATCTAATAAAACGTAACTTGATGAAATATATGTTATTTCTTTTTCCTATGTAAATAGAACAAAGCAAGGCATTCAATATATTTTTAAAAGCTGGGAGTATCAAGTAATTGTGTAATGTTGTTTTGATGTTATGTAGTACATTATTTAATCTGTAGCATTTTGAGGTAGAGGTATTACAGTTTAGAGTAAGTTTGTTTAAGTTTTTTTTTATTAGAGTCCGTAAGCAAAGCCAAATTATCAAGAAATCAGAAGATAACACAAAATCGAACAGAACACAGAATCGCCGCCAAAGCTACAAAACGGTCTGCGCAGAAACACGTCAATCTTTTGTTTACTTGTCAAGAAATAGGGAGGTACGCAATCAATCGATTACTGTAATATCGATTTTTATCAGAATAATTATTCGTTTTTAATTTCATTATATAAACTATTTACCTCTAAGTAACATCTTATTATATTAGTAGCCTATCTAAGTTTTGTAATTGTCATGAATTTATACGGTTAATTAAAATAAAAGATTTGTGTCATATTCAGTTTTAGTCAGAAATAAAATCGATTTAGTCCTTGGAAAAAAGATGGACTTCTCTAGGAATGACAATAATTACAGATGCGTTCAATAATAAGATACTTTATCCTGCGTTCTAAAAAGCAAAGTCATATTTTTAGAGACGATTATCTTTATTTTCCCAGCTTTTAAAAACAAACTGTGGGTACATAATAATTCCATTCAACTTATACTACATTGTGGTGATAGTTCCATCTTGGAAACAAGAACTTCTTTTTCGTAGTCCATTTTGACCATTCTTCTTTGGAACTTCTACATACTTTGATTTTAACAAGAACGTTGTTTTTTTTATAAGTCTGCTTTCGACCTCGACCTCGCCTGATGGTAAGAGATTGTTGAGCGACGATGTAACGAGCGAACCCAGAAGATGCCTGTTCACTTTTGTCTTAAAGACTGACAGGTCATGTGTGATAGGGAGCATTGTATACTGGTATATTAACAGTTGTTTTTTATAAAATAATAAAATTTGCGTAGTTAGAAACATGACACTTCCGTAAAAAAGACATAGCGCATGTGAAGTCCAAATTGTTATTTTTCGGTAAGTCGGAGTGACAAAGGTGACAAAATAAGTCTGTGGCATAACCCATGCGGGATTAACCAATATGACAACTACCAGCCATATGATCACTCAGTTCCGACGATTAAAATAAAGACAGTTATAGCTCAGCCTTTTCTTAATGAGTGCTAAAACAAAAAAAAAAAAAATAACGGATTCATAGTGAGAACTCTTTTTGAGATATGTAATGGTCCCGTTGGTTGTAACGTAGACATGGAGATCGTAGTAGCAATAAGTACTAGGATTTAATGCTGTTACTTTTTATTTGTTTGGTTGTAGTTTTTAACGACAATAGTTGACTACATTATCGCATTAGGTGATAAATCTGTAAAGAAGTTTTTACGGTGATAAATAAATAACGCTTCAATCTTAAGACTTGGACCTCACCCGAAGGGTAGCTAATTTATTACTGCCACGCCGGTTAAATAGTGACTTATTTATTTGAAATGGGCGTGTCTCTATATTGTGTACTGGTAACTAAATGTATATTGAGATGACTATGTATGGGAGATGGGTCTGAGATAGGTTCGCTTTGCATAGGAGCCATTTTCGCAAGACGGGTTTACGTAAAGAGGTCAGTATTTTATTGAGCTACTGGTGGTATTGATTATGGCAATTTGATCTTTATTAAATATTTTCCGTAAGTTAATTCGAAGGCATTAATGATTCCAGATGTTCATTCGTTTTTTTTTTTCATCTTATTTTTTTGCTAGATTAGTATCGCTAGCTAAATAATATGAAAAACTCACAATATTAAAATTATGATGAAGACCAAAATAATGAAGTATGGCCATAAGTAGTATTTCCACGCGGTAGGGATAAAAGCTATGTTTTGACCAAACAAGGTTTATCAGAATTTTAAGTGCAATTTAATTTTACTCATCCATTTCTTGGTTTTGGTCACTTGCGTCACATATCGGAGCCTAACACACTTATCACACGGTTTGTTTGTTAGGTATGAACTTTTTGAGTTAATCCCTACAAGGCCGATTTACATATTTTTTTACGAATATAAAGCTACTTTATCCGCTATCAGCAAAGCATAAGAAGCTAGTGACATTTTGACCTTCAATTTTATCAAACACTTAAGAATAAATAGACAAAAAAGCGTCCGAAAAACTCCCATCACTCCGTGAGCCAAAAATAATATTCACGAAAGTAAACAGTTTTCATTTTTTTAACGAAAAAACTGCTAGAGGGGGAACGTCACTCTTATCTCGAGAGATAAGCGTGACAGAGACCCGACGTGACAAAAAAGTGACAAAAAAATACAGTCACGTCACAAAAATGAATCCGACATAATGTTTTTGGAGCTGAGTGTACTTAAATATTAATGTTACACTGCTTTTAGTGGGACTGGGCCGTGCGAAAATATACTTTGTTATTTTTTTTTTCGAATTAATTAAGAAGGTACTTTTGTTCAATTCTGTTTTCGGGACGACTTAATTGATGACTATTAAATGATCTATTTTACGTCTTATCTAAGATTCTATCTGAAGAGCTCGAGGTAAAATAGTAACAGCAGCACGGGTCGATTTTTAAGGTTAAGCAACGCACCGAGGTCAGACCTTGGATGGGTGAATATCTTAGCATAACGAGATGTTTACGTGCGTCGGAGAGCACGCAAAGTCGTTGACCCCGGCTGTCACTTGTTCATCTTTGACAGTCATAAAGGGTAGTCAAAAGCCAGAATATCTGACAACAGACTTACCAAGGGATATCAATATCTTATTGTATTGGAAACGAGTTTTAACGTACGTAACGTGATACAATCACGTCAATTTGTATTGAACGAATACGCACCGTGTAGTGACGTCATTGCCGTTGTATTTACGCGACATTTATAGATAAAGGCACTGATTGAGCTTGAATTACCTGTGTGTAATCATACTTAGGTTCTTATTAGGTTGCTTATTTTTGTCCCGCTGCTAAGCAATGGCTTCCTTTTACCTTTTCCACACGACGCTCAATACCTTGCTAGTAAGGGGAATTTTGATGTTGACTAGTTCTTGTTAACTGACGTAGGATATTCTTTCGTTGTGATAATTCGATGATTTCGATGCGTAAGCGTACCTCGGAAACAACGTTGTGTAATTTAGAGAGCAAATCATAGATAGATGTGCGTTTTTGGTGCAGATTAAAGCTATAAGATTTTTACCCGACTACGCGACGCAAAGGGTAGTGTGTGTTTGTGTTTTTATTGTTGATAGGCTGGCGTTTAGCATCTATGTCACCAAAATTGAAGATTAAGGGCGCTTGTCTAATACTAACCTATTCAATTTTGACTTGAAGACCTAGGTTATAGCTATCGGGAAACCCAGACTCCGGCAGGGACTCTCCGCTCCTTAACTACATGCACAATGAAAGTATTGCCAAAACGTTTAGTGCGTATGGATGGGATGTCTACCATGTAACGATGGCACATCGCCGTTCGTCCTGTAGTCCGATGATGGAAGCTGTATTTTTCTTGCTCTTGCGATATATCGGCTTCGATGCGTGAGAGTGCGTCGGCAAAAACGTTTTATGGTGAAGCAAGCGGAGTAGAGATGAATGTGCATGTGCGTTGATGCTTATAGCTACAAGATCTCCCCTTTTATCTTTTATATTATTGACAGGCTCGCATTTGACATACATTTCACCTGATGGTAAGTCATGATGTGGCCGAAGATGAAGCACACTTACCTAGAATTAACCTATTCTCTCTGAAATCAAAGACCCCCAAGTTACAGCTATCAGAAAACATAGACTCCGGCTGAGAATTCCACTGCTTACATTTTGTGCATATCGACCTATACGCTAAAAATGATGATACGTTCAACACAACATTATCGCTCACAGAAACCAACACAGGCACAGATTCCTTCAACAAACACGCAGCTAACTTCAGACCCGTGTAGATGTCCAAACTTGGTCTGCCCTGAAGTTAGACAAACATGCATTAATTGCTAGCCTACATGGGTACTTTAATTAAATGTTCCGGAGATGTTAGGTACCCGATTGTCGTGGTCTGCAGCTAACTATTACAGAGTTTGGTTAGACTGAAACTTGCCTTAGAATATTAATATTGTAGTAGTGCTTCAGATATGCGTGTTTCATAATTAATTGTGATGCACCGCGTTTGCTAGAATCATTGTCATCACTTTCACGTTGACCTCTGAGTTTGTTTCTGTGTTTCTTCTCAGAGTAGTCAGAAAACACCGGCCTCAGATAGCTAAACTTAAAAAGCAAAAAAACATGGCGTGTAAAAGTGTTATTTTTTTATTATTTTAATTGACTTTTAATATAATTATTATTGAATCTCTTTGTATGTAACTTTCTACATTTGTATTTTAAATTAGGAAGCCGAGCAATTGTTTGAATTTTTGTATTTTTATTTTATTTTATATGGGTCTTGGACCTGAAATAAATGAATTTTATTTTTTTTATATTATTATTATTTAATTATTTTTATTATTTTTTTATTTCATTTCAGTTTGCCAGGGTTGCGAGAATATTTTAACAAGATATCGCGAACCCGGAACGCAAAGGCAATTTAAATAGCAGGGTGAGTTTTTAGTCAGTAGAAGTGTGATACTCCCTTCTGTTCTACCCACAGCGGGGGGAGTTATTTAACAATTTTCCCACCCAGAAAAAAAAAGCATTTTTTACATGATTTGCTATAATTGTGGTTGTTGTTGCATTTTCACGTGAATACGGAGCAGCGGCTTGATGTGTTTTCGTTTATGAAGATAGTTAAAGGCCTGGATAGTGATATACTCTACTTCAATTTCGCTGAAAAAAAATACATGCGAGCGAAGCCACGGGCAGAAGCCAGTACTGGATGTTTTCCTGTACCATCTAAGTTATAGGTACTGTTCTAATTTTTTTTTTAACAAAAACTATAAGTAATGACTCACTAAATCCAAACACGCACTTAATTGATTTATTAAATACAAAAATTGGTTGTCAGTCAATTCAGCGTTTTGAACAAAAGGGAATCTAAACACATAGGTTTACGTTACGTTTTTGTAACGTTTTTTGTGGTAGAGAAATTTCAATCTCGTCTAAGTTCAACCTGTTACTGTCAACTAGTTTAAAGCCGTATATAAACTAGGTGTTACAATTTTACACGCATTGCTACATTCCGAAACGTAGGCATAACCAAACTTACAAATCTAATTGGGTCAAAGTTTAGCTGAATTACTAAAATCTGAAATGTATGTATGTACAATTCTATTAGCCGTGCAAAGGTCATAGGATCCCTAAGTTTATATGTATAACACAGTTAATTAGTTATAGGTATAGTTAGTTTTAACTAGCGGTTCCGGCCCTAAGAGCAAAGGAAGGATATGGGGAATGTCTTTGCCTAGCAGTGGGTTAGAATAGGCTAACGGGGAAGGATAAGAATATCATCGAAACTAATCATATGATTTTAAAAATCTCTCACCAGTAGACTGCTGATATAGGCATACAAACGTTTTATCACTGAGTGATATACATTACAATAAAGGTATTACGTCAGGGGGAAAATCATCGAAAGACTCCTCCCACTCAGGTTGGAGCGGAATGTAGTGTCAGACTTCTTCTGACTAAAAACTCACCCTGTTCCTTCAGCTCGTTAAAGCATTCCCGCAACCCTGATATTACGCTGGCACTTATAATACGGTTAAGTATTGTGCTACTATAAGTTTTTTTAAACCAATCCACATCACTTGACTGACGTACGTACTTTCTATCCATTTTCAAACCTCAAATTATATTTGACGATTCGTATAAGCATGTTCATAGCAATTTAAAATATAAAGGACTAACAACATTTTATATTCTCTTTGTATTATTTGAAGGCTTTACCAGAAACCTGTTTAAATTCAAAATATTAAGAGGGAAATATCAACTGAAATGAGTAGTGACGGCTCTGAATCCTACGCGAACCCTTTTCATCTGATATAAACTGTGTTTGGCAGTGATGTACGGAGTATGCGGTTTCGGCCTTTCGGCATTCGGCTTTCGGTTCTCGTGAAATATGGCTTTGAGGTGTTGTATTGAGTGACGGATGTGAAAGTGTTGTGCAACTGTTTAATGGAAGTTTGTGTCGGAAATGGAATAATGGAACTTGAGTGGAGTTGGGCCTGACTCCTAGCAAGGCAAGATGATGGCAGGTCGAGTAAAGCTGTGACCGAGTGGCGTCCAAAGACTGGTAAGGAGAGTGTTGGTCGTACGCCAGCGAGGTGGGCAGACGTCACTGTTGCCATACCATACCGGCCTCATCTAGTTTAAAAATACGAAAAAATACGTGTGTTATTTAATAACCAATTCGCAAAATAAAGATCATTTATTATTTTATCATTTTCCCCTGGATGAGGCTGACACAGGAACGTGCAATTTGGTACTAGCAAACAACCTATACGCAGCAGTGGGTGAAGTCAAGCTTCGGATAATAATGATGAAGGTTATGCTTGAACATAACTTGTAAGGAATAACCCGTTGTTTTGAATTAAAAACCCCATTGTCCAAGAGTCTTTAAACAGTAATTCTAGGTTCGAATTCTGGTTTGGGCACAATGTTTCTGAATTCTTGTATCTTTTCTCTGTAGCAGCTTGTTTAATTTGGATGTATTTCGGTTGACGGCAATCTTTCCTAGGGATATATATAAATTGTAATGGTAAATCGAAGCTTAACCTTTTCTACAATTGCATGTATACAAAACATAGGAAAACCGGAATAGGTATCTGCCACCAATTTCCTCTTGGTATTAATTCGTCTTCCTAAAAAATCGGCTTTCGGCTTCAAAAGAATATAACACACTTTCGGTCTCACATCTTCCCATCACTATGTTCTAACGTTAATCCCTAGGGCATAACCCCGCACAATATTATATATAACAAAGAATATTGTAATCACAATAGAGCAAGGGTTTCTATTATTGGTCCTTAATTACTTACTTCAAATAAAAGGGTCAAATTTACACATCGTGGGCCTTATTCCTAAAGGCTTTCCACTTTTTTCTATATCTAGACTAGGCTTATCAAGTATGCCTCAGCAAGTGGAATAAATTCATCGGATTTGAAGTATATGTAAATATAATAATATAGAAGATCTATCGTCTCCCGCAGCTTACGCGCCCCGGGCTTAGAGAGTGGGGGGTAGTCGAGTGAAGCACACTGCCCCTCCCTTAGTCAGTTCACGGACAATTACGGAGTACTAGTACGGACGCGCGTGCGGTGTGAAGCAGGGAGCCGATAGATATCGCTATGAGGTGACACACGTAAACAGTACAGAATTAACTGTAAATACATAACTTTGTGATTTATTTTTGATGCATTAAACGTAATCTTAACACTTAAACTACGCTGTATACCTACGTATTATTTTCTTAACGAGCATTAGAGGAGCTTGTAGCTAAATAATAAGAGCCACGCGTGTCGATCTTCAAAATAAAGCAACACTCACCGGGGACGGTCCGTGGATGTATAACCGCTGTAACATACTAAGATTTATATAGATACGTGTCTTATGCCACGTTCAGCCGTTGGACTTAGCTTTCAATCATATGTAAATCTTGGACAGTCTTTACGGGTAGTCAGAAGCCAAAGAATCTGACACCAGTCTTGTCAAGCAGTGTGGGACAATAATTAATTGTGAAAACAATTAACAACTAACAATTAAATTGTCAGACTTAGTTGCAACTAACAACTAAAATAATTAATTGTAATTGCAAGATAACAGAATTTACAATTAATTAATTGTGCTTGTAAAACTTTGCAATTACAGTTAACAATTAATAAATGTCGGCAACTGAAAAACAAAATGCATACATGAGTAAACGTAGTTTTAAATACAAAGAATATAACTTTATAAATCAACCTTTATTTAAGTAAATTAGTATTTAGATTCATGTACACATAAAAAAGGTATGTTAAGGTGAGGGGTTGGATGGGGTACTGTGCTGCAAGTAGCGCACTTCAGAATCTACAAAAAGTTTGATGCGTCCTATAATATTGTATTTAGAATCATCAAACAAATTTATCAAAAATACAATTAAAATTTAAATTGCAATTGAATTAATTGTAAACCACAATTAATAGATTTAATTGCAATTAAATTAATTGTAAGCCACAATTAAAAAGTAATTGAATTATTTTAATTGCAATTAATTTAGAATAAAATTGTAATTGTTTGCATCTACAATAAAAAATATTAAATTATGCTCAACACTGTTGTTAGGGGTGTTGTTACCCAGTTAATAGCAGTTGCTCCATGTAAAACACTAGTACTCTTCTGCATCCTCTTAGATCGGAAGCTGACTCCAATATAGTTGGGAAAGGCTAAGCAGATGACGTCATGCATCTGTTTAGAACAAGAACCGTACAACTAAGGAGTGGAATTCGCTGCCTGAGTCTGTATTTCCTGATATAACCTGGAGCTCTTTAAGTCAAGAGTGAATAAATTACTTCCTTACAATATTATTTTATTTATGTATTTAATACACTACACATTCATTAACATTAGCTTATTTACCCTCGTCCGTGTGTCTGCTAGGTGCCAACTGGAAACCAGCGCTGGGTGTCTTTAGCCAAGCAAATGCTGAGTTGGTAACCCATTCGGTGTAGACATGCTCAGCGAAATTCTTAGTGTTATTTTTTTTTTATGTTTGTAATTTTCTGTTGTTGTGTGTGTTTATCAACGAATAAATGGTTTTCAATTTCATCTTCGACCACATCATCGCTTACCATCAGGTGAGATATTGGTCAAACGCGAGCTTATCGTGAAAAAAAAAATAAAGAACCCATTACCCAGACACCCATCTCTTTGGGGAACAGACACTGACTGACAGTACTAGAATAAACTGTTCATTCCATTGCCCATTCGCCCCTCCCCCTTGAACGCCCCGGGGAACAACAATCACTAAAATCAAAGCTTAAACAAACAGCCCTCGTGCCAAGTCAATCAGAAAGGGTACGGTTTTTGTCCTTCAATAAATATTTGATTCATAGTCTGCTAAGTTTGGGAGAGATAGCAGTTCGATTCTCGCGTGTAAATGTTTTTTTTTTTGGCAAATGATAAATATGACGGGATAAGATCGAAAATGCAGTAACAGGCAGCTTGTTAAGCTCAATGTTTACGCCGAATAACTTATTGAAGTGGCAGGCAATTTTAGAAGTAAAGAATAAAGTCACTAGAAACGTAGGTGAAATAAGCGTTCTAAAATGTACCCGAATCAATGGCGTGTCGTGTTCTACGCACGCCTCAAAGAGCTCTCAGCATTGATGGTGCGTTTGACCACCATCTCATCTGATGGTAAGTGATGATGTGGTCAAAGATGAAGCACGTTTACCTAGAAGTAATCTTTGACTTAAAGACCACTGGGTTATAGCTATCAGAAAACACGGACTGCAGCAGGGAATTTCATTCCTTATTTATGTATATTCTGGGATTTCAAAACCTATATGATAATGCCTGTTCACCAATAAGGATCACATTTTGGTAGAATCTAACAGCGTCTAAAAGTACGAAAACCGTAAATATGTAATTAGCTCGGTAACATTGAACACATACCTATACTTAGATAACTTTGTACGGTACCCTGTATCCGCGAATCATTGGACTACAAGACAAACGGTGATGCGCTATCGTTACATGGTGGACATCCCAATCATAAGCACAAAACGTTTTGGGAATACTTTCATTGTGCGTACGACTAAGGAGTGGATTTCCCTGCCAGAATACGTGTTTCCCGATAGCTATAAACAAGGGCTCTTTAAGTCAAGAGTGAATAGGTTACTTTTAGGTAAGCGTGCTCCATCTTCGACCACATCATCACTTACCATCAGGTGAGATGGTGGTCAAACGCGAGCCTATTATCAATAAAAGAAAAAATAATCTAAACGGCACGAGGCCGGCTTTTTTTTCTATAAAAATAACCGCTTTAAAACCATGGTGTTACTAAATAAGAAGACACGTGCTAACTGATACAGTTCAAACGATTAATAATCGGTCCATTCGGTACGGAATAGCGATCCGAAGCCAATCAATTAGATCCGCCATATCTAACTGCCATGGAAGCCGTTTGGCATGCAACCTTTTTTACTAAAGAGATATTCAATAAAATTTAAGAGGTAATTAACTTAATGTGATTTGGGTAATTATTTCGTAATCCTTGATTGAAAACTGATTGTTAATCAATCCAATTGATTTCAGCAATACTTAGAGATCGGCAGAATGTTCCGAAAGTTTAACATTAATTATATTCATACATACACATTTAAGTTTAGTAATTTGCACTAACATTTCGTCCGCGAGGATTTCAAAATAAACCACAGCCTATAAATAATGCATCTCATTACCAAAGAAATTAAAAATAGAATTGGATTATTAGTTCCGGAGATTACCCTTACATACAAACTTGCAAACATACAAACCTGTAAACAAATAACTCTTTATAATATTAAAATTATTGATAGATTAGTTTAAGTATAGTACAGTACAGCAAAAGCACTGTCTAATTCTAATAGATAATTATGATTCTATCTATTTTATATAGTAATAAGAAGGAAATGCTGTGTATTGTATATTCCCTTCGTTTATTAAGTGAAGACAGTTTTGTAGTTTTTAATCTGCTACTGTTTATTTTCTCTAAATAAATACGTAAATCGCTTTGATTAAAAACTAACTTTGCTAACGTTACTAGGGAGTTTGTTGCGCCACTTCTTGCCAACTAAAACATTAGAGACGTGGGCGGCCATTTTGTGGTACTGTCTTTTGTAAACTAAAAGTTTGAAGTTTAGCATTATTTATTCAGTTAATAAGGAAACAAAAACAATGTGTAGGCTGCTTAATTCAAGAGATTTTGTAAAAATTACGTTGTCAGCACTAGTGACGGGGCTCCATAAGGCCTGTAGTCAGTAAATGTCTGACACTCCCTCCTCCTCAAAATTATTCGATGATTTTCCCACCCGAAAAAAAGCATATCACGAATGCTTCGTGTCTTGAAAAGTAAGTAACAGCCCCTGGCCATCAATAGTAGGTAGATATATCATTGAGAAATTAAAGACGTTTTTATCGATTATGATTAATTGTTATTAAAACCTTTAACCTTAAAGAAAGTCCTCATAAGTCTACCCAGTCTTACGAAAAAAGTACCCAAGAACGTGTTCTTAACCGCAAAAACCGACTTGTAACAAGTTTGTTAATAGTAACCCCACAGTTTAAGGGTCAAATAGACCCGTGGGGCATTACGTTAGTATAACCGACAGGTTAAAAAGCGAGGTTTACAGAGTTACTACAGTTTTATGACAGTTCGCGGGTTATTCTGAAAATAATGGTCATTGAGATAAAATGGAGTCACTTTTTTTTCCACTTTTTTTAAATGGAAGTGTAGTTTAATAAAGTTTTTGTTTTATTTGATGGCCGTTTTGGTTATTGTGTGTGTAAAACAATTCAGAATAAATATATATTTGACCGCCTCGTTGGTATAGTGGACGCACACGCGACTGCTGGAGCATGAGCTTTGTCTCGGGTTCAATTTCTGGGTCGGGCAAAAAGTGCTATAGGGTATTTCTATACCAAAGATAAAGATATTTTATTTTGCAAAAATGGGTACAGTACACAATGTTATACATAGAAATAATAAGTTCAGTCATATTTTACCCGTAGGCATGCAAAATTTGCACACAAAAAATAGGAACTTATTATCCAAAAATTACAAATGTGCTTGAATAATTAAAATTTAAAAAAAAAACCAATTATAAACTAAAAATAAAGTAAAGCGTATCTACCAGTGGCGAAGGGTGAATTTTCATAAAAGGGAAGCCGGACCAAAAAATGCTTACCTTGATCAAGTGTGATGCGTGAATTCCAGTAACTGTGGCCCTGTGGCTGACTTCGAAATCTTGTAACTTCGTAAATAATTATTTGTTTCATTGAAAATAATAGACTAATATTTGCCATATTTCAAAAGGGAAGCCGGTAGGAATCGAGTTGCATGGAGCCTTCGCCACTGGTATCTACATAGTAAAATGAAATTATTGAGAAATAAAACATTCTCAGAAGTAGCTAGGGGTTTGAAGTTGGCGTTGTTACACCCCGTGTCTCGTAAACAAGTTAAGCCGTTGATCCCGGCTCGTATTTGTACATCTTAGATACTTATTACGGGTAGTCAGAAGCTAGACATTGTGACACTGATCTGACCATGGTGTATCATGTTACCCACTACCATTTTGGAGGTAAGACAGGTAGTCGCGCTATATACAGACACTGGCACATCAAGCTACAACAATCTGTCAATATTCTTAATTAGATTTTCAACTTTAATGTTAAAGAAATTAGGTTCAAGGTTGATTGGGAAAATTTGACAGTTTCGGGTAGCTTCATGTGCTGCCGTCTGTATACCCAGTTAAACTGATAGCCGACCCCAAGATCTAGGCTCTTTTAAAACCGCAACTAAAGAAATAGGTACAATCTACTGTAATTCGTCAAAATTATACTTAAATAAAATAGGCTAACAAAACAGTTGAAGTACAGTTGAACGAGCCGAGAGACTCATTGGCAACGATGCACTGGTCAAGCTCCCGAGCCTTGAACATCCAGGACGAATTGCAAGTCTATCGGTTTTCTATCGGTTACATTTCGGGGAGTGTCCGATTGGAATTACACAATCTAATTCCGCCAAGCCCGTTCCATCATCGGACTACAAACGGCGATGCGCCATCGTTACATGGTGGACATCCCACCCATACGCACAAAACGTTTTGGGAATACTTTCATTGTGCGTACGGCTAAGGAGTAGAATTCCCTGCCGGAGTCTGTTTTTCCTGATCGCTATAAACTGGGGCTCTTTAAGTCAAGAGTGAATTGGTTACTTCTACGCAAGCGTCCATCTTCGACCACATCATCACTTACCATCAGGTGAGATGGTGGTCAAACGCGAGATAAAAAAAAAGTAGAACGTTAAGATTAATCATTTAGATCATAAGACTCATAATAAGCAATGTTTAGATTAGTTTCGTGATGATACACTCGTCTATACATATATTTATTTATTTATTAAAACTTTATGCAACACAAATATTGTCACTGCGGCATAGTTCGGCCAAACCCGGCGTCATCTGGTTTATATGTGAATAAAAGATTTATTTATTATTATTATATTTACGAAAAATAACGTACGTGAAAAGTACTGAAAGAGATGTTTTGATAAACATAGCCTCACGTAATAATCGCTTACCCATCTCAAACTCGGTCAAAGGCGAAGAAAAGCAAGACCAAAATCCCATAATCTCCAGATAACCACTCAACATAGCACTACCTACGTACTTTAGCTTATACAACAGATTAAAAATTACCATCTCCAAAGCGAAATAAAAGGTGGCTACATACCGAAATGTGTTTAAAATTTCTACCCAAATTCCTCGAAATTCGGCACTGAAAGCAGTCACGAATTACGCAATAATTGGCCCTATATCTGGCAATAGGGAAAAATAAATTTACGCATTGTACAAAAAAGACAGCTATACACGAAACTGTTTAAAAGAGAAAGGGACGAAAATAGGGTAGGTTTCAAATTGTCGCCATTGCAATATTCGAGATTAAAAGTAACGCCTCGCTTGGCAACAGTATTCCGTCGGACAGTCGCGAACAGAAGTGCTCTTTTTCGCGACGGGTTTTTTCTTTTTTTTAACGTTTTTTATTATTTTTTCGCGTAGGTAATTGGATTTTTTTGGGATGTACCGTTTGTGACGGCTCGTTGGGCTATTTTATTGTCACCTGTTACCTGAATGACCATACCGCTGGCACACGGTGCCAAATTATAGGGTACACACACACATTTGACTCGTTACTGCCTACAATTGTTATTGCTTAGGCGTTTACGTTTTAAATAGACACTAACGAGTAAGTCGTAAAAGGAATGCGCCATTTAGGCTTTAATGTTTTGTTATTCGATGTTTTATAAAGTAAATACAAAAAAGATATCAACATTTCTAAAGGTAGTTGTTAAAAGATCTTTTTAGACGCCTAGTTGACACTTCGCGTGACCTAAGGGCCGGCTTTGAACTTGAACAGAGGTAAATTATTGCTATACCTATACAACATAGCAATTCTGCCAGTTTTTTTGGTATATTACCAGTGAGAATCGATGTTTTTGAATTATTTGACGCCACACTCTTTTTAGTTCGTTAAGACTTCGTTTATTTGAATACAAAATACATTTCAATTTGTATTCAAAAACCCGTGTTACATATTATTATCAGTATATTTAGTAACTTTTTGCTTGGACTGTAGCCATAATACAGAATCACTTACCAGCAAAATTAATTGGACCTTTTGTAAATTAATTAAAACTAGCCATTTCATCAAAAAAATAATACCTTTACCGCTTCACGTAAAAATCAGAACTGGGCAATATTTTTAATTGGACTGCGTCAGGAAAAAAATGCTTAAACTAAATAATTTTATGAAATGTCTAAACTTATTTCAACGATTTAGGGATCAGGGCTGAAGACACAGCAGGACACAGTTACTGGGTAACACGACAACCAAATTGTTACTTAGTAGAAATGATGAGCTTTTATTCTATACTAGCTATTGCTCGCGACTCCGTCTGCGTGGAGAATTTGAACATTAGGTAATGAAATTTTTGGTACAGAAACCCTCTCGTGTGTCCTCAGAGCACCCTTCCAAAGTTTAATCACAATCTAATTGATAGTTTCAGATTGCATCCTCATGGATGCAATCTGAAACTATCAATTAGATTAAATAAAAGTACTTTAATCTTTAATGTTAAAGTACTTAATGTATCTATGTGTGTCTTCACACATAGATTAAGTACTTTTATTTAAATATGGAGGTAGATGATATGTAAAGAGTGATCTACCAATCAACATAGCGGTACACCAGCGTATCAAATACGCTTTTACATAACTTTACTACTTTTGGAACTCTAGTTTCTATATAGTATGTATGTAGAATAATATGTATAGCATATCTGACCGATTTCAGCTTTTTGCGATTTTGGCAGCCAATCTCAGCGCGGATTAGGCCATCTGCGTTGAAAAATAATACTTTCAGTGCACGATTATATGCGCAAGTACACTCTATTCCTATACACTCATAGTCCGATGGGGCGGCAATCCGACACAACCGGATAGAGATTAGGCACAGGACCAACGACTTACCGTACTTTCCGAGGCACGGCGGTTATCACACTATCAACATCCAGACATCTGGCTACTACTGCGAAATTCCGTAGTGCTTTTTGCCCGACCTGGGAATTGACCCTGAGACCTTATGCTCTGCAGTCACTCTTGTAACCACTAGAACATGGCAGTTTCTATACATACAGGTTTGGAGTATTAACTTTATATTTTATTGATAATAGGCTCGCGTTTGACCACCATCTCACCTGATGGTAAGTGACGACGTGGTTGAAGATGGAGCCCAATCAAAAGTTCTAGAAGTAACCTATTCACTCTTGGCTTAAAGACCCCCACGCTTCAAACAAAGACTTCAACAAGAATTACGTTATTAATTGAAATGATTTCCCGTATAGTGCCAGAAATATCTAATTCATACGTTCCCTCTATCAATGTCTTTTGTTGTTAATATAGAGCATACATTTGCCAAATGATTGAGGTTAGAATTTGACGTGCACATATAATTGTGACGTTTACGATCTTTAGATGTTTAGTTTGACGCTTTATGGAAACAAGGGTTTATTGGAGATATGAAAGGCAGTTTCATGATAGTTTTGACGTGGTTGTCAAATAAATATTTCAGCGTTACCTTTTAACGTCGCGGAAAACTTGCAAAGATGAGATGAGTTAGTACTTACCTGAAACAAAAATTAACGTTATTAGATAAAGCACAATTTAGACAGTATAAATATAAACATAGGCATATTTGGGCACTTATAAAATGTCAGAAAATAGTGCACGGTTCGAATTGGTCGTTTCCTATGGATAAGAACTGGCAAGAAACTCTTAGGTTACTGTTTTCGAAACATAATTGATGTTCTCAATATCTCCAAAACACAGTCTTATATAGGGTGGTAATAGAATAATGTATAGACTATTTACAATAGTTAAATGGTATAACATAAAACCATCAGGACAGCTAGTAGTTATTTAAATCTAACACTCCAACGCTAAAAAAAAATATTTTACAATACTTTAACCATTTTCCCACATACTTACTAAAAAAATACAAAAGTAACATAAAATCAGTAACCACAATCCCAAACCAACCTAGCCAAGGTTCACTTCTAAAACAAAAAAAGAAATAGAAAAAAAAACCACTATTCACTTTACCGTCTATCTGTACTAACAAGCGGCCCAGATACATGGTCGACCATACCGTTGCTCTCAAACAGACTCCCTGCCATTTCGAGACCACCACCTGAATATCTGGCGTCTGTAGCAATTTTACTTTTGGTAGAATATTTTCGCGTGAGAAATTACCTTTTTGGGTACGACGGGTGTAAGTGTCTGTCGTGTCGCGGGTTTGTGGGTAGGCAGGGATGTAGGTGGGTTTATTTTTATAAAAGTATAACTTCTTTTTTTTGGAATAAAACCAACATTATAGGTAGGGAAAACTATTGTTCTTGAAAGCGTAATTGTGATTTGTGAAAATAAAAAGAAAAATGAAGCGTAAAAGATAACTCTGCGTAAAAGTAATAAAGATTGCATGCTATCGGGCTTTAATTTAAATTGTTGATACGCTATGTACATACTAAGGAAAAGCTCATGGCTAAATAAAAATATCTGCATCGATTGTCAGCCGTCAGAAGCCAGAAAATCTGACACTAGCACGTGGTATCGTGCTACCCAGTTACTGGGGGCACTAGTGCTGATCAGCATTTGGTTAGACTGGAAGCCGAACCAGACATAGTTGGGAAAAAGCTAAAGAGATGATGGTAATGTAATGATATTCTGTCCACTGTTGACATACGCCATCTTGTTAATTAAATATAATAGTTCCAAGCCATAATTTCTTGTATTTGATTAAAGTTAAGATTCCTAACTTCGTATACCTAAAAGTTTTTAAGTGATAAAAAAATCTTATTTGGAACGAAAAAAGTATTTCACGAAACTATCTTTTAGTTTTTAAGTGGATTGCGAGTTTTTCGGAAAGTTTCTGAAAACATCAAGTTTCGCAGTAATTTTTTGATTTATAAAATGTTTAAGAGTCGCCTTGGTAGAGTCGATGTAAAAGTTTTTAACTTTAAGTTTGTATTGTGTTAAAAGTTGTTTGGCATTACTGATTGATTTTAATTTTTAATATAAGTAGTTATTGCTTTTGTTTTGGTGCTTTTGTATTACATTTTGGTAAGCACTAGAAAACTTATTGAACGATCAACTCGTAAAAAAAATAGTAATCATTTCTGAATAATCTGCCTCTACGGTAAATAGCAGGACATTACCCACAAAGCCAAAAAATCTCAAAAAACCATCCACCATTTCGAACTCAATAAAAAATCGCACCGAAAACAGACGAAATTTTCTTTTTATTAGAAACAAACATTCCCGCGATTTATAAGCAGCTATTTTTTACAAGGAACGCTCGTATTTCGCCTTCCCAACCCAACTATTCAATGTCCAATGATTACAGCAACAAAAAGAAAAACTAACCGTAAAAGATAACTCTGTTTACGTAAAAGTAATAAAGATTACACACTCAGGCCATTTATAACGACAAAGTGGACAATATCGTTGCGTAAAAAAAAGAAAAAAAAAGGTATTTCTTCAGGCCTTTTCCGATGTTACGGACTGTATTGTGTCGACTTAACGAATGGTGAACGAAAATCGCCGAATCTACCCGATTGGTGACGAAGTTAGCGTGATGCGAGTTTATTTATTGTTATTGGTATAGTGTTTTGTTCGTGATTGTACTGTTTGTTTTGGAGATTGTTGATAGGAAAACAAAATACGTTCTGTAGATGCTTGTTCGTGTACACTTTTCTGATATTAAAAACATAACATATACACGAGAAATACTACCTACTACTGGTATTTCTTTGTATGATAGCGATTTGTGTAATGATATTCTTTTTGGGTTGTTAAGGTTTAAGGGTAAAGTCTAATAAAATAGTTATGCAATCATTACATGTGCTTGTTTGTAGAGGGGTTAGGTTAGGTTAGGTTAGCTTGCACATCCTCATTCTGATACTTCAAATTCAAATTCATTTTATTTGCATCAAACATGGTATTACAGTTGTTACATCAAAATAAGTGCGTACATGTTTTTGCTAAGGATACATAGCATGCAAACTTATAGGTATGCGTTACATCACATCATATGTATTATTACATTATTATTGGAGCACGTTTAGTCTCTAAAAAGTCTTTAATAGAATAAAAGTTTTGTGTCTTTAGCCATTTATACAATTTATACTTAAATGCTTTTAGAGGTCAATGTTTTAAAATTACTGGGTGGATGGGCGGTAATGCAACGTATGCGACTTAGAAGTTTTCGGTTACACAATTGACGGGAACCGGCGCTGGTTGGAACAAAAGATAAGAGTCCAGCGTCGTATAGGAAAGGCAGCACTAACCTTGATAATCCAGGATATTCAGGACTGCCAGCACTCTGATCACAGTTCACCACCACAGTATAACCGTTCTTCTGCTACGAATTGGTCGCACAAAACGACGCGACCGTTCGAATGCGATTCGATGCGTTTGTGCTCTAACGCGACTCGACAGCCATTGAAGGTCCGATCCTGTCCATCGGAAGATCCAGACGCGATCGATTTTTCTAGAGCGGTATAGTCTCTCTCCCTCACTCTCGAATAGACGAAGGTCTAGTGCAAGGGAGAAAGGATAATATGCGGAAGGGGAATGTCTAACCAATTAGCGATTATGCGTGTTGCCAATAATTAAAAATATAAACGAAAAGAATCGTATATCAGCGCAACCATTCCCCCGGGCTTGAAGGGATGCCTTCAAGAGTGAGGCAAACAACAAAAAAACGAATCTATTCGATAATTACTATCCTATAACTACGAAACTAAATACCTAATAACTAATATTAACCTAACCTTAAAGACGAATTAAATAAACTACTGGTTAGGCAATGGGCAAAGACGCACCACGGGACGCAAGTAGGATCCGGTGGTTGTCTTAACCCGAACGATACGAGTGACTCCGGTTGAGTCAGGGAAAATTTCCTCCACGACACCCAAAGGCCAGTGTAGTGGGGGCGAGTTGTCGGATATAAGAATCACGACCGTGCCGACAGAGACCGGATCGACCGGCGTGTTCCATTTGCGGCGAGATTGCAAAGTATGGAGATATCCAATTCTCCAGCGCTTCCAAAACGACTGTACTAACTTATCTAGTAGCTCGTGTCTAGCAGTAAGAGTTCTCTCGTCTATTTCCTCGGCAGGCAAGTATTTCAGAGGCGTGAGATTCAAAAAGTGCGCTGGAGTCAATGCGAGCGGCTCTGAAGGATCACTAGAGAGTGTCCTACAAAGAGGTCTAGTGTTCATTACCGATTCTATTTGAATAAGAACGGTACTTAATTCTTCAAACGACAGAATAGTATCGCCTATGACCCGATATAGGTGTGACTTTAAACTTTTAATATTAGCTTCCCAATTGCCGCCAAAGTGACTAGCCGTCGGGACATTGAGTGACCAATCTATTCGATTTATAGCTAATGTATGACCATATTCCGAATTATGGTACTTCGAACAAAGAAATGCGTGAAGTTCCGAGAGTTTCCGTTTAGCGCCTATGTAATTAGTCCCGTTATCGGAATAAATTCTACTAACCGGGCCACGCCTTGACAGGAACCGTTTAAAGGCGCCCATAAAACTAGCTGTGCTAAGATCCCCAGCGAGCTCTATGTGCACCGCGCGTGTAGTCATGCAGACGAACAGACACACGTAGGCCTTGGTGGAGCGAACACCTCGACCGCGAGACATCGTAACCTTAAACGGACCGGCGTAGTCCGTGCCCGTGTGGACGAATGGCTTAGCGGTTTGAACGATACGACAAGAGCGATGATCGGCCATCTCAGGAAAGCTCTGCTTAGGGCGCAGCCGAAAGCAGGGAAGGCACTTATGGATCCTATTCCTAATTAAATTGCGTGCAGAAAGGATCCAATACTTCTGACGCAAGAGCGACATTAGCAGGTCGGGACCTGCGTGACAGTTCAATTTATGATGATAATCGACTAACAAATTCAAAACGAGGTCCTTGCTTGGAAGCAGAATGGGATGTTTCCCATCATAACTTAAATCCGAGTTTCTTAAACGGCCTCCGACTCTAATGAGTCCGTCTTCGAGAAACGGTTTTAAGTGTCGAAAAGCAGGACTACAATGTTTGCCTTTCCTGAGTTTAACCAACTCAGTGGAGAAATAAAAGCGTTGAAGCTCGCGAAGTATGAGCAATTCAGCGAAGTTGTAATCCGCTGCCGCCATGCGGTAACCAATAGGCAACAGTTTAGCGAAACGACAAATGTAAATTACTACTCGAAGTAATTTACTCCAAGACGAGATACGATCGACCAAAGAAAGAATAGTAGATCTTTCGGTTGGTGTAGCGGAGAGCAACGAATGTTTCTTCTCTTCGGGCACTTCGCATACCGAAGAGGGATTGAAGGGGACGACAGGCCACTTCGAAACGTCTAAGCTGGCCCACGGAGGACCACTGAACCAAAGCGGATGATCAATGATTTGGGAAGGTGTGAGCCCACGTGACAGACAATCTGCGGGATTGTCCGTACCGGACACGTGATACAGGTTTTGTGGCGATAAGTCGTCCTGTATTTTCGAGACTCTGTTGGCCACGAAGGTGTTCCACCGATGGGGCGACGAATGTACCCAACAGAGAGCGACTGTTGAATCCGAAAATGCGAATATGTTGCGAAATATAATGCGGTTTTGACAAGCGACTACGACATTTTTTATGAGTTGAGCTAGCACAAGAATAGCGCACAGCTCCAGACGAGCAAGAGAAACGACCTTTTTAGGGGAGACCTTCGACTTAGCGGTCAACAACCTAACGATATTGCCATCACTATTTTGAACGTGGAAGTAAATAACCCCCCCGTATGCTTTCTCACTGGCGTCCGCGAAAGCCAATATAGTAACCACACTATCGCCGACGATACCAACGTGACGTGGGATCCTTATATTACAGAGCAAGGGAAGCTCTTCTTTGAAGCGAATCCACAGCCTGACTATATCTTCAGGTGGAGTATCATCCCAGTCACAATCAGACAGCCAAAGCTGCTTGATTAGAAGTTTAGCGTACAGGACAACAGGTGCGACAAATCCCATGACGTCCCATATTTTAGCGACACACGACAATATTGTACGCTTAGTACAAATCTGAGCGGGAGTATTAATTTTCATGCCGAAGTTGTCCGACGTAGGTGACCAACACAAGCCCAGTACTTTATGTTGGTCGGACTCATCGAATTCCTTGACAACTGGCAGGCGGTGCGAGGGTGGGATCGAATCTAATACGACTTGGGAATTACTGGTCCACTTAACTAGCTCAAATTGACCAGCCTTCATGAGACCTATCATTTCCGAAGCGGTGGAAATGCCCTCGTCTTCCGTGCGAACGGAATGGACGTAGTCGTCCATATACAACCCCGCAGCGACAATATCTTTGGCCTGAGGGTAGGAGTCACCCTCATCCTCAGCCAACTGCTTAATAGTTCGAAGTGCATGAAAGGGGCTAGACTTAAGCCCAAAAACGACACGATTAAATTCATAAACCTGTAAAGGTTCTTGCGGGGAAAAGCGATACAAAATGCGTTGGAAACGCCGATCAGATTCTCGGACTCCAATGCTGAGAAACATCTGACGAATGTCTGCGGAAAGCGCTATCGAAAACAAACGAAAACCAATAATAATATTGAACAAGTTCCCTTGTAGGTTCTGTCCACCATACAAGAGATCATTAAGCGAGATGCGGGTAGTAGTTTTACAACTACCATCGAGAACGACACGAAGTTTGGTTGTGACCTTATCATCTCGGATCACACCATGATGCGGAATAAAATACGAACTTCCCGCCGAATCAGGATTCGTAGATGAAATGTAGCCCTTTTCTAAATATTCCCGGATGACACTGTCATACGCGACCCTTAATTGTGGAGAAGCTTGCATCTTCCTTTCCAAGCAGTAAAACCGCCGTTCACTTGCTTGGCGCGAATTGCCAAGGGATTCGACATCAGCCTTGAAAGGCAAAGCTACTACGTAACGTCCCTCACTATCCCGAGTGGTAGTGCGGGTATAAAATTCCTCACACAATTGGTCGTCCGGGCTGAATACCGGGGGAACACTCACTTCCTCTAATTCCCAGAATTTCCGGACAGCAGAGTCTAATGTGTCCGCGATACAGCAATGCGATACGGTCGAATTACCGTCAGTACATGCTGGTGCGTCACCTACGATCACATAGCCAAGGACCGTTTCTAATGCGAGTGGCGATAAATTCGAAGTCGATCCTTGAACTCTGTTCGACAAAAGCAGGTGCGGAAAAATCGAAGCGCCGATCAATACGTGAATCGGGCCTGATGAATAATATGTATCGTCTGCCAACGGTAAGTCTTCGAAGTTAGACAGTCGCGAAGTGTCGACTGTCGCGGTTGGCAGACGTTCGGTAATCCTATCTATTACCAACGACTCAATATCATAAGTTATATTATGATCGAAACGAGAATGAATTTTAAATTGTACGGAACCTTGAATGGGTTTACTCGAACCTCCTATACCCCTAACAGTGGAACAAGTAGGTCTATTATTTATGTTTAATCCTAAACGTTGACAGCAATCGCGAGTAATAAAGCTACTCTGAGACGCGCTGTCCAACAATGCACGAACGCAATGTTCGTGACCACGAGAATCTAGAATAACGATACGTGCGGTACCCAACAACACAGTTCTAGAGCCTTTATAAGGGCCGACTGCACTTGAGCATAATGCTACATCCGAGTTCGCGGGAATCGAACCCGCGCTCGGCTCTTCGACTGAGCGTGACGGCGACATATTTGACGCAGGCCTATTTCCAAAACATAGCAATGTATGATGTTTGTACCTACATTTTTTACATGTAGACGTCGACTCACACGCAGACACGCGATGACCACTACTTAAGCAATTTATACACAAGTTGTTTGACTTAACGAATTTAAAACGTTGATCGGGGTTATAACTCTTAAAAACCGTACACTTATAAATGTAGTCATGGTTTTCCTTACACAAACTACAAGCGACTGGTTGAGAACTGGACACATATGCGTTAGTTGATTTACGATCTAAAGGCCTTTTATTAGTATTGACTCGAGCAACAGGTATCGAAGTTCGTTCTAAAACCTTTATATGATCACTAACGAAATTAACTAAATCGGAAAACAATGGGATTTCGGATCCATTCGACTTTAATTGATAATTGGATTCGAACGTACGAACGGTGTCTGGGTCCAGTTTTTTAAGCGCGACATGCAATAATATAAAATCAGCCAGGTCACTGACTTTTGTATGTTTTAAAGCAACTACCGACGAAGCGAACTTATCAATAAATAATTCTAAACTACTAGGGGTACCTGATGTAATAGATTTAAATTCAAATATTTGAGTTAAGTATGAAGTTGCCGATTGTCGACTATCTTCATATTTTTTACAAAGCAAATCGAAAATGAGTGGGTAATTATCCGCAGACGGGGTAATACCAGCGAAAATTGTACGAGCTTTATGTGTTAATTTACCTAATAAATAATATAATTTCTCACAGTCTGTTAGAGAAACATTATTATGCACGACATTACGATAACTAGCGACGAATAATGGCCAATTCTTAATATCTCCGTTGAATTCGGGTATTTCAATTGGCGGCAATCGAGGTGACCTTTGGACCTCACTATGAGAGTGAGCCGTCAGGTTCTTCTCAGCCCGTAAAATGCGCCCTAAAAGGTCTTCGAACGCAGAAAGCGATTGATAATCTACAACATATTCAGGGTTTAATTTTAGCTCATGAATAACAATTTCATCCAAAGCACTTTCAAAATCCACACGTAGTGATTGTACTAACGAGATGTCGCACAAAAATGATTCCTTAACGCTTTCATCCGAATGAATGTGTTTTATTTTATCTGCAATACTCTGCATGCGAGCAAAGATACGATCTCTCTTTGCTATCAATCTTTTAAGAGTAATATCGGTCGGTGCCATATTTATGAGCTATGAATATCAAACTAATTATTATAAGATATTTAGTAACTACCCACCGTTTTGCGAAATAACGGCCGGGTGCGCGACGCGGTCTCGAGTAACCTTGACTCGACCGATTGGTATTTACTTTACAAGTAACGATAATTAACTACTAAGCGGGGTTGCGAAATTCCTTACTAATCGATTATTAGCTAGGAAGACACGAAAACGACGTAATGAATTACGATGTACTTACTTGCCACGCGTTGGCAAATAAGTATCTATGCGGGGTTGACTACGAAATACGAATACGAAACTACGATATACCTAGCGAATTCTAGGGAATGGCTGTGCTGATTATTATCCGACTCGGGAAGGACCATTAATGGATGGGCGGTAATGCAACGTATGCGACTTAGAAGTTTTCGGTTACACAATTGACGGGAACCGGCGCTGGTTGGAACAAAAGATAAGAGTCCAGCGTCGTATAGGAAAGGCAGCACTAACCTTGATAATCCAGGATATTCAGGACTGCCAGCACTCTGATCACAGTTCACCACCACAGTATAACCGTTCTTCTGCTACGAATTGGTCGCACAAAACGACGCGACCGTTCGAATGCGATTCGATGCGTTTGTGCTCTAACGCGACTCGACAGCCATTGAAGGTCCGATCCTGTCCATCGGAAGATCCAGACGCGATCGATTTTTCTAGAGCGGTATAGTCTCTCTCCCTCACTCTCGAATAGACGAAGGTCTAGTGCAAGGGAGAAAGGATAATATGCGGAAGGGGAATGTCTAACCAATTAGCGATTATGCGTGTTGCCAATAATTAAAAATATAAACGAAAAGAATCGTATATCAGCGCAACCACTGGGTATATTATTATATATACGTACTATTATATTATATATTATTATATTATATTAGTATTATATATTCGTATTTTTAAGTATGGATAATGTTATGATAGAGAGAAATTCCTGGTTGAAAAACCCAGTAACACTGCCTGATTTTAGAATCGATCTCAGTACAATTACGACAAACTAAAAATTATGTCAATCGTGCATCAACGTTTTATTTATTTTTAAATATAAGCCAACACGAGCATAAAGCATGACAAACTAGTATACAGGATTAGTCATTTCCTATGAAAAATATCCAACACGAAATTCCACGATTACTCTATTTAAAACTTAATTGTTTATTAAAATGACAAACATCTGAGAAATAATACTTACCGATTCAAAATACGTTTTAATTACAATATATTAGTCGTGTGTTGTATTTGTTATATGCTTATAACCATTTGGAAAGCATAATAATCATAATTTATAAAAATTAAGTAAGCACAGGTTTGAAAATAAACTGAGATCTCGAGCTCACTTAAATATTATAAAAAAAAAATTAGTACATTATATTGAATTAGAACATATCAACGTATATCAAGTATACTATAAATGTGTATGTATGCCGTGACTTACAAGATAAATATCAGTTCTAGAAACCTAATTTAAACGGATAACGATTCGTTCAGGACCAAACAAGGCCGAAGTGTAACCAAAAGTTATGTTCCCACCTTCCTACGCATATATGTACCCGGACTATGTCTACCATTTACGTCCCAACCAGCTCGGATAGACCGCGTCCACGGTCCATTGGTGACGAATTATTATTGGTATGTGCTATTGTGTGGGAAAAATATAGGGGAGGTTAGTCTTATTTTTATGTTGATTATCTGGGCGGTATTTAAATTGATTTGTGTGTCATTATTCGGGACTTGGTAGTGAAAACAGAATAACTACGTTAGCAAATAGAAGTTATATAAAACTAGTCTCTTTTTTAAACTTTCGTGCCCTTTTTTATCGCACACATTGTCATCATAATTTTCTCTAGGTAAAAAAACGTAATTATTACATTTGAAAAAATACGTAGTTATATCATTTAAAAAATACGTAATAAAATTTTAAATGTAATTCTGTCAGTAGAACATAAACTCTTGCTCAGTAAAATCAAAAACTTGTGAAGCAAACTTGAACTATGGAATAGCATAGGCTTATACCGGGAAAGTGAGCATAACATCATCGCGCACAAAGTCACGAGCAACACCTAGTATACATATATATAAACGTTCTCTTAATAGACACACTACCGTAGCAGCTTCATTCTATAGGTAAACACATTACCCTCCTCTCCGCCGTAATCAAGTAAACTTGCTGATGCACTAAGTATATTTCCAATATCATTTTGTTGGTAACTTCTACAACCATACCTTCCGTCTCCGGTAGTTATTTTTTATACTTAGTTGTTCGTATGTTACACCGCGAAGTTGCTGCAACATGGCACGTTACCGGGTTAAAATATCATTTTATATTCTGTCAAGTCAGGTTTGTAACTGCACTTGGGAGGTATCTGGAGGGTGTCACCCGATTTGAAACGATACGATACTTGAGTTTGGGATATTCTGGAAAGTGTTCCTGCCGCTTGATAACTATATCTGGCCTTAACCCAGTAACTGGGTAGCACGATGTCTTTAAGAATGACTAGTGTCAGATTTCGTGGTGTCTAAATTACTGGCTCTAAAAAACAAACAACATAAACAGTTTATCGTGCACATTTAAAATTAATATTTTATAATTAAGTATTATTTTAATTTAAATCAGATCAAGATGCAGATTATAATTAAGAATATAATGGATTACAATAAATTTATTTAAATGAATATTAATTTGTAAGAATTAATTGAACGTGGATTTAAATGTAATTTTATTTATTTTAATAATTTGATTAAAAATTAAAATATGTACATATTGCCCGTCGCTTTCATATAATTATAAATTGAAATAAGTCGTAGCAAAGTAGAGGTTCTGGAAAGTGTTTCTAGAAAGAACAAATTAGAGCTTGAAATTTAAAGTATTTCATTTACATTGAAAGGATATTAAAATTTAATTTGCGATGCACGGAATAACCTCGATATGAGAAAACTTTCACCCATCTGTATGCAGGGTTCAGAATAGCGTACTCGCCGATGTCCACCACCCCATAAAATACGAGACTCGAGGGTGACCTAGAATCAATATAATTCACAATACAATAACAGTTCTCTTAACTGATTTCGGTCACAGTGGCCAATTTCATAATCTCTTTTTTGCCCAACCCGGGAACAGAACCATAGAACTCTTGCTCAATAGTCAAGCTTGCGACCACAAGATCACTAACGCAGTTACCACAAAGACAATGTAGTAAACACGCCACTGAATGAAGTGTATTCAGTGGCGTGCCTCCAATACACGACAACCCTACTCCCCCATTTCGCCAAATTCAACCCTATTACAGAAAGGTACAAAAACAATATGTAACTCATCCCTCCACAATACCACCTCCGACAAATGTAAGCCATTACAACCGCGAATCCTCTTAGCGAAAATAAACCAAAATAATTCGACATAGGCGAATATTCGCCACTGTTTATAATGCTATTCGAAATGTTCGAAATTCGTATGGGTTAATTAGCGAAGATTTGGGCCTGTTAATGGCTTATTTTGGAACGTAAATTTAAGCATTTGATGTTTATTTCATTTTATTCGTGTAGGTACGACCAGACACAATTATTGTTTACGAAATTAGCGTTGATTGTCTTTCGCGTGCCAAAACAAAAGTATATTATATATACATACTAACTTTTATCCGCGGCGTCTCTCATGAAAAGGTTTTTCAGCAAAAATAAGTAAGCCTATGTTACTAGCTGATAATGTAGCTTTGTATTGATGAAAGAATTATTGAAATCAGTCCAGTAGTTTTCGAGTTTATCCAATAAAAACAAACAAAAAACAATCTTTATTCTTTACAAGCTTCGCTCGCATGTAAAGTTCTACATCAGACGTTCCGTCAGTTTCCGAATCAATTATACCCTATATTTCTCCCAGGTAGCTAAATAACAAAAAAGTTTGATTCAAATCCGTCTAGCAGTTTCGGAGATAAGCGTGTACAAACAGACAGACATTTCATTTTAAATTCTTACTCTATTACTATTTCTTCAACCCCCTCAATTTTTAAAAAATATGTTCAATGTATAGGCACACTTTTTCACTGTTTTATTTTATGTATTGATAATATTATATAGTTTAGAGATAGATTGTTTTGTCAAAAGTCGTCATGGATAAATAATAACGAAAACACGGGTCAGGCTTTAATATTTAATAACGCTTTTTGAGAAGGCTCGCGTTTGACCAACATCTCACCTATTCACTCTTGACTTAAAGACCCCCAGTTTATAGCTATCAGGAACAAAGACTAGCAGAAAATTCAAGTATTTATTTGCAATCCATAATGTACACATACAGGTGGAATAAAATTATAACACACAATTATGGACCCTGTCGGGCACAGCAAAATTTAAAATAGTAGAGAGGAAGAGCGCTTTGTTTGTTTTTCCACAATTGAAAATTAGTTATTGCTGCGTATAATTGTATACATCGTGTAATTTAAAGGGTATATACATACCGAGTGCACGGCTTCTTTGGATGATAACAAACGATATGGCAAGGGTTTTCTAATCCCATGTCTACATGTGTGGAGCATATTAGAAATTTCAATACATTGATACCAGAGGCCGAATTTTTCAAATTAAGAAGAACGAAGAGAATTATCGTTTTATTGGCAAGTGACGTGGAAAGTGATAACCCTCATAGTGCTGTGACACGTTTGTTATTACTGTTATTCAAGAAACATATGAAACCAATAATTTGGGGACAATTCTGTGAGTCACTTATTTTGAGCTGAAACTTTGCATAGAGACTCCATACCAGATGTTGTCTTCAGTCCTTTTGGATAGATATGGGGTTTCCGTTACACGTTGTATATCCGTGTTTTATATTGTATTCATAAATTATTACGTATATGTAATTATTATTATCATTAATTTATTTCATTAAATTTTATTTATTCATTAAATTCCACTCCCTAGCTGCAGGTTTGCCCAATGAAAGTATTCCCAAAACCTTTTGTTCGTACGGGTGGGATGTCAACCAATTTTCAACAATAAGTCTGTTATATTTTCCTCTTTTTGTGTTTTATTAGTTGTAAGTCCTACATAAGTCAAATAAATAAGAACCTGTCAGATTGTGTAAAGCCCCGTGTGGTGTAAACGGTCTAAACCTTGAACTCAGCATACCCCAAAAGACCAATCCAATACGCGAAATTGAAAGAAATTATCCAATTCACTTTGGCCCATGTAATTTTCCTAATATATCCTTCGGGACAATAAAGTTATAAAATACGCATATCCACCATCTTCTTTTTATTCGTTGTAATAAAAATAACCCTATCTCACCGGATTTGTGTGACGCGTGAGGTTATTGTCGCGAAATTTTAGGGTTACATAGGTTTAAACAAGTTAATAAAACGCTTGGTTGGAAGCTAGGTGTTTAACATAGCTTAGACATATTACATTGTCTTTTCAGTTGTATGCTTTTGACAGTGACCGTGGCTGTATTCACGGTGGGTCTCTATCGCTGTTATTATAATAATATAATCATACCAATATCACGAAGGAGACTGGACGACCTGGATGTCTTCCTTAAGAATTGGAAGAATGAGGCACAGACCGTGACAGCTAGAAGAAATAGAGGGAGGCCTTTGTCCAGCAGTACAGCATAGCACAGCAACACTACAGACCACTGTCTCCATATACACGGTAATTACCGTAGATGCACCGTAATCAAGCCGTTATCTACCGTCAAGGTAATAAATAATGTATTACCGAGTCATAAATCACCGTATTACCATTATAAATTACTTTGTTGTTATTTCATCGTGTACTGCCTATAAAAGTCCTACAACAAATTTCACGTCAGTCAAATTAACAATTTTGTAAGGGCAACACTGCCGGGAGTTTGAGGGGAATCCTACAATATCTAAGTCTATCTCTTCAAACAAGCTTTGGCAATCTATTCTCAACCTTATTTAACACTTAATACGAACCAACTATAATAATAATAATTCGAACCAGAGAAACCATAAACTTATTATAAGAACCGGCATGTAAATACATGTGTTATCATTTATCTTTGCTTTTTTCCCAAATATTTTGGGGTCAGCTTCCAGTCTTACCTAGTGCAGCTGAATATTAGTGTTTTACATGGATCGACTGCCTATCTGACCTTCACAACCCAGTAACTGGGTAACACCAAACCTCTAGGCAAGACCAGGGTCAGATTTTCTGATTTCTCATAACCCGTAACAACTGAAATCTGGAAGTACATCCAACCCTTATTTAGAAACTATAAAACCAATATTTAAAAGGTTGGTATCTATTATTTTTTATTTGGAATATTCCCATTTTACCCCCTAAAAGTCTTCCTATGCCAATTTTCCCCCATTCGCCCCTACCCCCAACGAGCGTGATGAATGACATACGTTCATTGTGTAGACTACAAATTTGCATAGGGACGTTTGTTTTGCACGGAATATATTGCCATTTTACCTGTATAATGGGGAGTTTTACCCTCCACGGCAGTTTCAGGTTTATTTTTTTACGCAGAGTTTGCTGAAACTCGATTCGGGGTAAAAGTGTAATTAGATTTCAGTTTTTAGTGCTACTGAGTCGACGATTTAATTTGTTGGGTAATAAGATTAAATGTCAGGGTTTTCAATTAAAATATTTTTGGTTGAATCAAAATTAGGGTCTGAGCAACGATACGGCTATGTTACAATGAAAAGGCTATATGAGTCTGCGTCTGCGAATACAAGGCCATCTTTTCATTGGACATTTTTGGTCTAAATTGTTGCTGTTAATTTTATTCCCAAGCATTAACAACGATACACTATCTTTACATAATTCCTTTTTGCTACCATTGAAATATTGAAAAACTTTTTAACAAAAAATTTAACCGACTTCAAAATAAACAAAATCACTACAGCACTACAAAGCAAAAAAACCTTTAAGATTGGGTTATTGGATGCTCAATTCCGTTTAAAATATGGGCTAGGTACCTACTCACATGGCTGAAGTCGGTGCTAAGGCAATGATATAGTTTTGATAGGCTTAGTACGCCACATTCTGGGGCATGTCCGAGGTGATCAAACCTATTCATTAATCTTGTAATCGGATCGGTAGTTTTTGAGAAAAACGCGGACACACAACACGCATACATATTGGTCGAATACAGAACCTCTTATTTTGAAGTCGGTTAGAAACGAAAGATTAGTATGCATTACAAATCCTTCCATAAACGTGTTAGAAACCCATAGGCACCATAAAACCATTCCATAAATCTAGTCTCAATACGAGCCCTTTACAACCCCCAATTCGCGGAAAACACGAAAAAATATTCAATTTTCTATTAAAAATAAACGCTAGCAGAAATTTTACGACAAAAGGAAGCGACTAGCTACAATTTTAATTCGTAAAACGGCAAAAAATGGAATTCAGGAAATGATCGTGTCGAGTGAAAAACCGTAGAGTGAATTATTACCCAAATGCACGGGCACCATATTGTTGGAGAATTGAATTATTATATTTTTCAAATTACCTCAGAGGAAAAAAAATTTTGTAAATGGCTGATTGTGGTCTTAAAAGTTGATTTATTGATTCGCAGATTCCTTAAAGAATTATCAAATAAAGCAAAGATTTTTCCGTAAGTTTATTGCATCGTGCTCGTAGAAAATGAAGTGAAAATCCAGATTGGTATCATAAGAATTTAAAACAGGATATGTACAATGTGTATTTATTTATAGTTTCGACTTTCCGATATTTCGGCACTGTAGCTAGTGTTCCTGGGAACACGGATGAACTATAAATGACGAATGAAACTATAAATACACGTGATAAATATCCCGTTTAAAGTTGTAATTATACTGTTAGGGACCATCTCAGTTAAAAACTTAAATCCAGTTTGAGTTCAGACCTACAACACTACTATCTCGGTAATGCACAGCCGTTTTCAAGAGACCGACACTGTTGTATCAGATTAATTCCTAATTCAACATAACAAAAGATTTGTTTTATTACAAAATCATCCAGTCCCTCACTAGTAAAAGTAGAGCAGACTCAAAGCATTAAAATAACGCCAACCTTTTTGAAGAAAAAGTGGAGAAATCACAGGATAAACTTAATGTATTTGAGTGCTATCCAAGGAATCTCTAGGGATGCTGCGTGGAAATTGAACAGATATAACAGTTTGTACCAACCTAAATGTCGGTACAAAGTGTACCTAGCTGTACGTTACTTGTTGTGACGTTTTAACAGGTTGGTATTTGAAAGAGTTACCGCTGATACCTGAAAACATTACTCTAAAATCATCAATTCAGGGACAGTAAATGTAACGTGTTTTCACAGCGGAATTCCAAAAATATAGGGAGCAGCAGAGTATTAATTTAATTTTTTAGAACTAGCAATGTGGGGAGAATTCACATTACTAGCAATCTGGTTAACACCTCCAAATTATATTGTTACGCGTCAGTACTCGTTCAACATTCATACATAGTTGTACTCACTAGCAATCATTCACAGTTCATACATTTTAGTAACTAACGTAACTATACGTTTAGTTCAGTAATCAATAAATATTTCATATTAGTTGGCTATCAGTGACTTTCATTTCAAACATATATCAAAGATGTGTGCACCTCACTCAACAGCGCATACATCTTTTTGGTCCTTCGAGCCGCACATGTACGAGCCACGCATCGTACACATGCTGTAACGAGTTAAAACAATTGATTGATTTTTCTCGTGTATGAAAATTTCGCAGTCGTACCCTGGCTTTTGGAAATTGGCGATATGATACCCCGTGCCTCAAAAAGCACGTTAAGCTGTAAGACCCAGCTGTAATTTGGTAGTCAGAAGCTAGAAAATCTGACCCTGGTCTGGCCAAAGGGTATCGTGTTACCCAGTTACTGGGTTGTGGAGGTCAGATAGGCAGACACTCCATGTAAAACACTAGTACTCAGTTGCATCTGGTCAGACTGGAAGGCGAACCCAGTGTAGTTGGAAAAAAGGTAGGCAGATGATGATGTATGTAAGTTTATTTTAGTTATAAGCCATTTAACTAAAATATACATCAGTGACAGGTGTGACATATTGCATACTGTCTAGGAGGCAGTATGCAATATGTCAAACCTGTCACTCTAAAACAGGCTTTGCTACAAAATTCTATACATTTCGAGGACCTAGACTTTACAATACCGTAAACAAAAAATTAAGTATTTTCAATACCAATAAAACAAAATGTAAATTAAAAGCAACAAACTGGCTATTAATATTAGACTACAATCAAACTGAAGAGTTGCTCGTCATAAAAAAGTAATTAGACCATAATTAGATATAGTGCCCTATGCCCTAAACATACTACAACTTCTTCCCCCACACAGACACACACATACACACACACACACACAGTTTCTCACTTTTACCAACACACACACGCATACTCACGTATACACGAATGCAAATACCCAAGTCTCATTACACTTCTTTCTATTTTCTTCCGGATATTTTCATGAACATAAAAAATGCATGTATTATGTATTAAAGCTATTAAGTAAATAATTTATAAATGTAAAATTTTAAATATTAAGAATGTTGCCTCAGTTCCTATAGTGTGGAGCCCTGGTGTCCTAAAATACAGGTCTTGGCTTAGTTTAGGCACCAGTCTCCCACAAATAATAATATTATAATTTTAATAATGTCATTTTGTAAAATAGATCGTAAGTTTTTATTTGTGGAAGAAAATAAAAATTATTCTTATTTAGTTTTTTAATGCTCCTTGTTTTTTTCTCTGTCCACTCATGATTGACAGGTAGAGAATGCCTAAGGCGTTAAGTCCGCTTTTAAACTATTTTTATTTCAAAAAATTAAAACGGACTAAGTTTAGGAAAATACTGGAAAATTTTAAAAAAATATTTTATGTTTTGCGAGCTATGTAAATGATAAAAATATGAAAACCAACGAAGTAAAAACGTGTTAAATGCGATCTAGAAAATTGTATGGTGATGAAAACATTGTATCTTGGAAGACACATGAATTACAAAGAGAACCTCTTGCCGTATCATTCATTATTTAAACCTCTCAGAGTTCCCATTTTTTATTCAAAACCTTATCTTCAAGAAAATTGAGAATCTTAGACCTAAAATCAAGCCAATAAAACTAAAGATAGGTACAGAAATCTTGTACTTTCCATTACCAAATAAACTGTAATGCCCAAGACGAGATAGCAAACTTCAAATACAAATATACGTACGCATTTTCTTATCAAATGCCATTTAGTTCCAAGAAGCAGCTCCATATATCTATGAAATATGTTTAAATATTTCAAAAATGTTTAATATATTCTCACTACGATTGTAACAGTGAATTTATGTTACTCAAAATGAGGCGGTCGATAGTATATTATGTACATATGTGGTTATAATCGGTACATAGAGATGCGTTAGTGAATATAATTAATGATTAAACGAACTTACCTGTACGTGAAGTTCTATCATAATTATACAAAGTGCATCGTCCGAAGAGATTAGTAACCTGAAAACGTTGAAATATATGTAGTAACACGCTAGTGACACCACTCTTACACTGTATGTTTAGAGTCCTGTGCTCTTTTTTTTTTTTTTTTTTCTTTTTCTGGCAACCCCAGCGACTCGGTCTTTCATTAAGTTTAGAGTTTGAAGCCACCATGTTCAGCTTTGACATTTCTGCAGCAAACTGGGAGACACTTTGGGTTGGGTGGGTGTTACTAATCTCTTCGGACGATGCACTTTGTATAATTATGATAGAACTTCACGTACAGGTAAGTTCGTTTAATCATTAATTATACTCGTGCATCGTCCTCGAGATTAGTAACCTGAAAACGTTGAAATATATGTAGACCTTGAGAGATAGCTGAGGAAATGTCAACTACCAAAAAATACCTGTGTATTAATCAATTGGTTTATTTCTAGAACTACTTAATTAATATCACATTTTTTTTTTTTTTTGTTTGTTTTAGTTATAATTTAATTTTGTTCTCCTTAAAAATCTAGTTTTATATCTAAGGGTAATGAACTAATTATAAATCAATTAGCACCGTCGTGGCAGTTACGTTTCGTTAGAGTTAATCATTGCTTTGTTATAGAATTTTCCAAAAACGTTAGAGCTTCCGCTCTAGCTTGCCCTGTCGCGGATAAGATCGATGAGAAGTGGCATTGGTTAGGTTTAGACGTGGCAGCGTGCCTTGTGCCGTGTGCACTCAGAGGTGTCAATCCCGCTATCTTTAAGGACGGCTATAATCCACCGACTAACGTAAGGATTGTATTTTTACCGTTTATGCGGTTTCTTAAAACCGTTGAACGGCTTTATGTGTTTCCCACAAAAGGACCTGGCTTGGTTTTGTACTAAAGTAAGGTTTTGGGCACATTTCCATTTTCGTCTCAAAGAATGGTTGGCTCAAGGTTGGTTGTTTTGAGCCCACCCTGGAAGTTTTAAAATCGTCACTGGTCGGGTATGTTTATTATTTATTTATTTAATTACAATTTATTTATTTTATAATAATTTTTGTATACGTTATGCCGACGTTATCATCATTTTAAGTTAATTTTTAACGGCAAAATTTCCTTTGTTATTTCTAGTACAAGCGAAGTATACCACGTATTATATTTAGGCCGTGGTTGAGCCGATAAGCTCCCCTGAACAAAACCTTGTAATGAGAACCTACATGAATTCAAGGTGCCGTACTGGTTTCTCTGATTGAGTAAACCTGTGAGAAAATATAAAATGTTTGGGATTGACGCTTCATATAACTCAAAATTATATTGTTCTGAATACAAAATTTAATTTTTCAAGTGCTAGGTACGTCATATTGCTGGTAAGGATTTTCCGACAGCGAGCCTATCATGGTGTCCGCTGTGGATGATCGATACCCTGCGTCGCCGCAGCGCACAATGATCCGGCAACCAGTTTGAGGTTGTCTTGTAAAATAATAATGTTGTTAGGTTAAAGTTGGAATATGAGCAACCACGGTTGTATGGGCTATTTAGAAACCACCATGATTGGCTTGCCTTCTTACTAATAATTTTTCTCAAGGTTTTTAACATTATTATGAAAGGACCAAGGGGCCTAAAAAATTATTGTTGTCCATTTGATTATGAATGCATTAACTGCCAAAGTGTTTGGATTGTATTTACTCTACTTGTGAAGAGGTCCGCCGGCCGAATCCAATCCAGCCAGTATCCAATCTATATTTGGGTGTACTCGATGAGAGTCTGCATCCGCAATTTTATTATCTGTAATATATGAAATATATAAAAAATAGATGTAGGTATTGGATGCTCCCCTTGCGGTTTATGTAAGTAATGGCTATGGAATTATCTATGTGAAGAAGAATTCACAGTTTCTGAGGTTTTAGGCAAATACTTTAAGGCCAAAATAAGCTACCAGCAGATCGAGCTGATTTATATGGATTTTTCTCTCATCTCGCGACCATCTTCCGCTGGCTCGTTCACCCCCACATGTGGCTACTCCCCCCCCCATAGTTGAGGCGTCAGTCTATATTTCTTAGCAGTATGCGTCTCATCATTTAAAAGAATCTTGCATAGAGTTAGGTCTATTCATGTATTTACTCTTTCTTAAGTGTAAAGTATCTCATATTCATCCATGCAAGTAGTCCAAAGAATTGCGCAAATTTTACATCTTATGCAATATATCTTATTAGTTCAGACTTTATGTTTGACAGTTTTTCATTAGGTAATCTAATTAGGTTTCTTTTTTTTTTTTTTTTTTTTTTTTTCTTAATTGTAGTTTATATCCATTAAACCTATGACAATATGTATACTTTGATCTTCATTGATTAGAGATCGTGGAGCATAAAAAAGGAAATAATTGCCGGTTTATACACATTAACTTATGACAACATAGTTTGGTCTTCAATGATTACCGACCATTGTATTTTACCGTATTTATCGGCGATGGTTGCAGTTCGACGGACGTCACGATGCTTTCGCGGCGACTTGATGCGACTGTCTCACGCTGAGGGACCCGGCACCGGCGGGGGAAATGTTTCACAACCTCGTTGTACTCCTGCGCACTGGGACCCTTTTTCTCCACCTTAAATTGTTCTTAACTTGTTATTAAGTTGAGGAAAAAGTTTTGGGTTCTGTTTTTGCTAGGTTTTCACTATTTGTAAATGTTTGTGTCATTCAGATGTTTGTTTATGGAGAATATGGTGAAGTTTCGCTTAGTGACTGACTCTGCATGTTGTGTGTCACACAAGATCCAGTACACATCCATGAGTTGTTTGAGGCCCTCTTTATTTTTGTTTTTGTTCCCATGTTCTTGGGTGAGGACTCGCTAGCCCAGAAATTGCCATTGTGAGCTGGTTTTGGCGCTCTTTGATGCCCTTGTCTCGCTTTAATACGGTTTCTGTTACAGCTGCTTTTATTTCCACATTTAGTAGGGTGCTCCAATCAAGATACTGTTAGCTGGGATGAGGTACCATTCTGTAAGCTCTTCGAGGGTTTCCTTGCTATGTCCCAGAGTGTCTATGTGTTGCAGTCTTGTTGCTAAAACTTTGTGTATGTCAATCCCATAGTTAACAACCGCAGAGGGATCAGTTCCCCGAATATCCAGCACTTTTGGATTCCTGTGCTCAAGAGCGGGGTAATTCGGGTCAGCTAATTCTTCATTATGGTTTACTTCCAAGACTCTTTCCTTAACCAACGTCTGCTGCGGTAAGTTTTCTGAGGTGGATGGCTGTGTGACCTCTTCAATAGGTTTGACGCACTTATTTGACGGTAAAACCTCTATAAGTTGTATAGTCCGTGGGCTGTCCAATGACACCCCAACTGAAACCAGATTATCCTAGTAAGGAATTTTTATTACATCAGTTATGGTGTAGTTTCAGCAACTACCCATATGATATGCCAATGCAGTCCCAAGAAATAAACTGTAGTTATTGTCTGTGAATTAGTGTGGTATAGTAAGCAACCTGGCGATACATCCCCAGGAGCTGCTCTGATGGGTGTTTGTTACCATGATTGTATGTCAGTAGACAAATGAGGCAGGTGTTAGTAACACCATTCTAAGGTTTTACTGATGCACTATGAAAATTGAGCCAATGAAACCATTCCAAAAACTAATCTATATTGGTCTCACAACCGTCTTGAATAAGTTACCCTGAGGCAAACTGACAACCCAAAGTCGCTCTAATAGGTGTTGGGTACTTTAGTAAACTTATTTTGTGTAACCTTGCGATACGGCCCCATAAGCCGCTCTGATAGGTGTGGTTACTTCAGTATACTTATTTTGTGTAACCTGGCGATACAGCCCCATAAGCTGCTCTGATATGTGTGGTTACTTCAGTATACTTATTTTGTGTTACCTGGCGATACGGCCCCATAAGCCGCTCTGATAGGTGTTGGTTATTTTAGTATGTAACTTATTTTGTGTAACCTGGCGATACGGCCCCAAAAACCGCTCTGATAGGTGACAGGTGTTGGTTACTTCAGTATACTTATTTTGTGTTATCTGGCGATACAGTCCCATAAGCCGCTCTGATAAGTATTGGTTATTTCAGTATACTTATTTTGTGTAACCTGGCGATACGGCCCCCAAAAACCGCTTTGATAGGTGTTGGTTATTTCAGTATGTAACTTATTTTGTATAACCTGGCGATACGGCCCCAAAAACCGCTCTGATAGAGTACATATTACCTCAATGTCTGATAGGTGACAGATGTTGGTTACTTCAGTATACTTATTTTGTGTTACCTGGCGATACGGCCCCATAAGCCGCTCTGATAGGTGTTCGTTATTTTAGTATGTAACTTATTTTGTGTAACCTGGCGATACGGCCCCAAAAACCGCTCTGATAGAGTACATATTACCTCAATGTCTGATAGGTGACAGATGTTGGTTACTTCAGTATACTTATTTTGTGTTACCTGGCGATACGGCCCCATAAGCCGCTCTGATAGGTATTGGTTGTTTCCGTATACTTATTTTGTGAAACCTGGCGATACGGCCCCAAAAACCGCTCTGATAGGTGACAGGTGTTGGTTACTTCAATATACTTATGTTGTGTTAATTACCTGGCGATACAGCCCCATAAGCCACTCTGATAGGTGTTGGTTATTTCAGTATACTTATTTTGTGTAACCTGGCGATACGGCCCCAAAAGCCGCTCTGATAGGTATTAGGTGTTGGTTATTACAGTACACTTATTTTGTTTTACCTGGCGATACGGCCCCAGAAGCCGCACTGATCGGTAATAACTTTAGTTAGGGTAAATCTATCGGTATGTAGGCAGTTGCTTGTTTTTCATTTGTTTTCCAGAAATACTGATCATAATGCCATGTAAAATATATAATTATTAGCGTCTATCAACTTTACGTAAAAGTTCGTGTGTTTGCAGCAAGGATCTTGTATAAATATCTTTTGCAGCAATTCGTTTTGACAGATCAGATTGCACACAATTTCGTGGAATATGTTTTGTACACAATTTCGTGGAAAATGTTTCACACGAAGGCAAACATACGAGGTTATTTTGGTAAATTTACTAATAAGGGCTTGTTTTTGTTATAATAATAGCACTTGATCACTTTACTATTATATTATAATAAATATATTATATATGTACCTTGATCTTTATCATCCTTTTCCGAAATAGTCCCTGTAGAATTGGCGGTTGGTTGGCGCCGACGGCGTGCCGCTTTTTTGTTTGTTATTGTTTCTTTTTCAGTTTTTTGATCTTCCACATTATGTACTCTATTTCGAATTTCCTTTTTGGCACTTTTGCTTGCGTATTTTCACTATAAAACTAATCACTTTTATTTTTTCCTAAAATAAAACGTGCGAGTGGTGGCGCACTGTGACGTGAATGAAAGACCGAGTCGCTGGGGTTGCCAGAAAAAGAAAAAAAAAAAAAAAAAAGAGCACAGGACTCTAAACATACAGTGTAAGAGTGGTGTCACTAGCGTGTTACTACATATATTTCAACGTTTTCAGGTTACTAATCTCGAGGACGATGCACGAGTATAATATCCATACTATGCCTAATAGTTGCAAAATTGCTATGTATATATCAAATGCGAAATATCTCCCATTGATATGTGTATAGGGCATGAAAATAGGGTATAAAACCTAGCACTCATACAAAAGCCATTCTATATTGATATATAGCAACTGAGTATAGTCCACGTCACGTAAGTTGACAAGGTTTTGGCGTAGTGAGGGTAAGTTCGCGCATCGTGCACTTAGTGGAAGAAAAAAGTGGTCAATTTTACTGCTTGCCATTATTCTATAGTTACTGTCATTTTTTTTTTTATTAAGAATAAGTTCGCGTTTGACCAACATCTCACCTGATGGTAAGTGATAATCATGTCTGTTCAGAAGAATGTTAAAGAAAGAAGAGGAATTCATTCGTTAATTCGGTATTATAAATAAAATAGATATAATACATAAATACACTAAAAAGGGAAAAAAAAAAAAAAATTAGTTAATAAAAGAAAAATAAGTCGCAATTAGTTAATAAAACTGCTACCCCTTTTGTTCTTCTTTTTTCCCGGTATCCTAAAGACACTGACGAATTCGGAATTTCAACCTTCCTTAACTATAGTGTGTAACTATTGATTCTGACGTTTTAATAGTCTGCGTAAATCAACGTAACAAAAACTAAATTTAAAACAACAACTCGTAACAAAAACGAAGAGTACAACTTTCGTGTACGCAAGTGTATTCGGGAGCAAATTGAACGAGAACTACTGACGCACGACGAACGAACGACGAACCCCTGAGTTTGTTTCGGTGTTTCTTCTCAGGGTAGTAAGTTAGGAAACACTGGCCTCATCTAGTTTAAATTTACGAAAAAATTACGTGTAAAAGTGTTATTAATTAATAACCAATTTGCAAAATAAAGATCATTTATCACGTATAACTTCAATACCTTCTTTATCATGAATTTTGAATCAACGCTCTCTGCCGCCCACACATAAACTTTGAAGCTTATTCTATATCTTCCCCTAGTTAATATCTGATTTTTATATCTGATATATCAACTATATCATGTTCGAATATTTTAACAATATCTGATAAACACTCGAAATCCAATTATCTTCGTATTTGTGTTTATTCGAGTTGTTTTGATATTAAAAGGTTATATTATGTCAGTGTATAAGCAACATATTTCTAAGGCTATAATTGTATTTATTTGTAGTTTCTCGTGTTTAGATTATTACTTTTCATCAGCTGCTTAGATGGGTATTAGTTTATTATTATTTATTCGGAATTGTGCCAGCGGCTTCGCCCGCGTGGGAAGTTTTTTCCGTGTAAATCCCGATCCCATGGGAATTTCGCAAAATCCTTTCTTAGCGGATGCCTACGTCATAACATCTACCTGCATGCCAAATTTCAGCCCGATCCGTCCAGTGGTTTGGGCTGTGCGTTGATAGATCACTATGTCAGTCAGTCAGTCAGTCACCTTTGAGTTATATATATTTAGATAGGTTCGCGTTTGACCACCATCTCACCTTATGGTAAGTGATGATGTGGTCGAAGATGGAACACGCTTACCTAGAAGAAACCTATTCACTCTTGACTTAAAGACCCCCAGGTTATAGCTATCGGGAAACACAGACTCTGGCAGGGAATTCCACATAGCCGTACGCAAAATGAAGGTAATCCCAAAACGTTTTGTGCGTATGGAGCGACTGTCTCTCCGACCTCAACAATCATAGTAGCTGAGTGACACGATTCGTCAGACTAGTGTCACATTTTCTGGCTTATGACTACCCGTAACGACGGTTAAACATGCCCAAATGACAGCCGAGGCCATCGACTAAACTAGCTTTTCAAGGCACGGGGTATCTCACACCGTTAACTTCCAAACTATGGACGACTTTCAAATTCTTTATAAAATAAAATAAATAAAAAATAAAATCTTTTTATTTCAGACATTGGGTCCATACATTTTCAAAATCATCAATTTTAAGTCATCACACACATGTCACATTGAATAATAAATTATGACGTAATTTAATTTAATTTAATTTATTAATTTAATTTAATCTATTAATTTAATTTAATCTATTAATTTAATTTAACTTAATCTATATACACATTAGTTTAATTTAAGTATTTGCCTCCCTCTGGGGCACCGGGCACGCGCACTTGTGTTTGAACCCAGTGTCCCAGAAGGGCAAAGCAAAACTCAATAACACTTATTGCCACTCGACCAACGAGACAGAACGTATAGACATTATTGAAAAAAATACTTTGCCGCCCATTGTCTATACTAATATTATACGGTTTGTGTGTCTGTGATACTTTCATAGCTAAACCGCTAAACCCATTGTCAATAGTTGAAGACTAGAGATTCAAATATTGATAAACTTTTTTTCCAAAATTTCTATGCGTCCGAAATCCTTACTAATATTATAAATGCGAAAGTAACTCTGTCTGTCTGTGTGTTACGCAATCACGCCTAAACTACTGAACCGATTTAAATGAAATTCGGTACGGACATAGTCTAGAGCCTGAAAAGGACATTGGCTACTTTTTAATGCGAAAAAGGGCTGTAAGGGGTTGGAAATAGGGGATGAAAGTTTGTATGGAAATTACGTCATTTTTAAAGATAGAAGCTTGAAACCTATTTTTTAGACTTTTGATTAGATATTAATAAATACGACATTCTAATTACTTATGTATGAGTTTTATTTTCAAAATAATTAGCCTAAAAAATTTAAAACGCTGCCGAAAGTCACTATTCCGCGCGGACGAAGTCGCGGGCACAGCTAGTAAGATATAAAAATACTAATTTTTCACGGGTCACGGGCAATGCCTAAACTTATTCTAATGAATATCTAAATAAAGTTTACTTAAAACAAGAAAAAATGCCAAACTAATGCTTTTCAACTACAAAAAGCTACCACTGCAAATGCTGAAACCATCATTAGTGAACGAAAATATCCAAATTAAAAAGTGGAACGAGATTTCCCTGAGGAAACGGAACGGACGTCATCGCGAGTCGGCACGGGGTTTTTTCAAAACGGGGTTACCCCGAAGGTTTTTATACTGAATAGATTTTTTGGGCGAAAGTGAGATCTCTTGTGTTTTTGTGGGCCTGGTACGTTTCTGATCATTGTATCTGCTATTTACACTGCTATAGATACATAATTTATTTCGTTTTCAGACCCATAAAACAATAAATACAAACATTACAAAAATAACAATAAATAAGATTGTCTTGTTATTGTTCATAATTATAAATTACATGTCAATAATTTTCGGAGAAGCGAATGCATTGAAGGAGTAAACCTGAGTTTGTTACTTGGGATGACGAACTGACGATGAATGATTCTCAAGAAAGTGTCAAATTTTTACAGCTTCAAAAGACCGTAAGCCTGAAAAAACGATGTAGTCTTATAATAGTTTTTCTTTTTGTTTTGGAGAGGGTGGACCCATAATTATACGAAACAAAAACCCAATTACACTTTGCTAGCCTTGAATATCGAACTCCGATCTTAAGCTTTGCACAAAACATTCCAAATGTTGAAATAACCTTTCCAAATCTTTACTACCTACCAATTTTCCTGTGTACGTTATACAATAACCCGAAAAAGGACTCTTTTCTATTCAAGAACAGTTCGTCAAACAAAAGCTTTGAATCATCACCTTCGCACCACTACAAGATTGTAGTAAGATAGACCAACAATTTCTTCCAAGTACTATCTAAAAAATGAATTTAGTAACATGTCTTATCTGTAAGACATTGTACACTTATCTCTGGGGAAATCTCTCAGCTGACCGTTAATGTTTTGTACATTTCGCTATTCTTGCTGTTGTATTCGAAATAGTTGGAGATAATGTATTGTTGTGTAGTATTAATACTATGGCGAAGTATTCTTCAATGTATATGTAATGAGATCTGGATATGTTAAGATCTATCCAGAAGCCTAGTTGACACTTCGCGTGACCCAAGATCTGGCTTTTACCTTGGACAGATGTTAAGCATTGCCATACAACGTGGCAATGCCGCCAGTCTTTTGGGCACATTACCAGTGGACAGCAATGCGCATGTATTTCTGGACGCTTTATTTTGGTTATTTTTAGATGTATTTATATAGTTTAGGGTTTTTATTTAAGATAACTAAACAGGAAATCTGATCTAACCACGTTTTACGTGTCATCTTAATCACTACAATCTAGCTCTGAAAAATAAAGTAATTCCTGCATAAAACAGTAGATAGAAACAAACGTATTCGTAACATTAACGAGTAACGGGTCGTTCTCAGATTTCCCAGTTGGCTACAACGCGCCACCTCTTCGCTTTGAACTCCTTGCGATGCTGCGAGCCTGGTACTTCCACCTGCATTTTTAAGTAAAAAAAGTAGCTAGTTTTAAAAAGTAAGCACTTGGTTTCTCTGTGGCCGTTATAATGTTTTCGTTTTGAGTACTGTATTTATTTACTTTACGGTACTCTTAAAGATGACCCTAGTACTTCAGATCATCGTCATTTGCCTACCCATATCCGATCTTTGTTAGATCTGCTTTTTTATAATAATTTCGCGTTTGACCACCATCTCACGCTATAATCCAATACAGCTGATAAACAGTATTTTAATAAAATAAAATAAATTGGGCGACCGCCACATTGACTTTTACAGCTTATTTATTGAGTGCCTAGAAAATCTGACACCAGATATCCACTGAAAGACCACTGAACTCTTGCTAAGGGTAAGGGGAATTGAGTTACCCAGGTACTGGGTTATATTTAAAGTCAGGTAAGCAGTCGATTGAGATGACCATGAGTAGGTTTTTTGTAGTAATTAAAAGCACTGATTTACGTTTTTTATTTCGTATGAGCCCCCTCTTGACTTCGAACTCGCCTGATGGTAAGCGATAGATGAGATCTACAATGGGACGAGCGAGCCCAAAAGATGCCTATTTACTCTTGCTTTCAAGGCTGAAAAGTCATAAGTGGCAGGGAACACAGAAGAGAATTCCAGAGCTAACAGATAGTGTTTAAGACAATGTTTTTGTAGTTAAATGAACGGTTCGAAGTCATGACAGTTAGAAAAGGTCTTTTGAGAAAGATTGATTATCGGTAGTATGTCACAATGATCTTCAAAATTTTCTTGGTGCTTTGATTTCAGTCCCCCTAAGACTTTGATCATTATAAGCCCCCATTTATTCTCAAGAGCAACAGTTAACTTACGGCATAGAGAACGGGCTCGTGGGAGAAAACTGAGAACAATGCTACCATTCAGACTATCTTGAAGATGAGAACACCGTTCAATCTCAAGTGAATTAATTGATTTAGTCATTAATGTATAACAGTCGTTTGGTATGCATGGATCATCTTGACTCTTTGATGTTTCATATGGGTGTCATAAATTAATTGAATGGTTGGAACTGATTGGTATGTCTATAGGCTGTACGCATCTGAAGAGTAATAGACTCGCCATAGTGATGTGCTACTAGTGTTGTCCAAAATCTGAAGAATGTGTTCTGTCAGTACCTACCTTTCCCTTTTTTTCTAGGTGGAAAAAAATATCAAATTTATGACACTAGACCCGGAGCAACTATTTTAAGGCCATACAAACAATTTTTTTCCGATACGGAATCAAAGCCGTAACTGCGCTCAGCCATTGCTGAAACACTGCGCTAAAATCTGTTGAAAAAATTCCTAGTCTGGGCTAAAGTTTTGAATGCCATGTGACGTTTGAAATGACAGCCAATTCTCTTACTTTAAAAGTTTTCAAATGAAAGTCCACCACTGCCTCAGTGATATTCTTTTTTTTATTCTTATAGGGGCTTTGCCGCACATGCGATTACGCCGCCCTGGTTGGCTTAACAAATTTTAAATAACATATACATAATTATACACTTAACACAGTCTTAGCTCAGCTAGTTTGTAAAGTAGGTACTCTAACTGCGTCAGAAAGTGGCTCAGCTAGATTAGAATTACAGTAACCTACTTCTCTAATTTTACAGTCTAAGCTAATTCTAAATTCCTCGTTGCGGACACACTCCATTAATATGTGATAAACATCATCAACAGAATTTGTACAAAAATCACAATTAGGTGTTTTTGTATGTATAAGAATTTATTGCACGGAATGTGTCCGGAACGAAGTCTCAGAGCTATAACAGTATCACTTCTGTTCAACAGCTGATTATCTATCCATTATGCACATAGGTACAAAGCCGGACTTAATGCCATAGGCATTCTCTACCAGAGCCAAATACGAACTTTCTTTTAATGCGAGAATATTGTATTTTAATATGGCAACAACTCCAACGAATATGGACGTAATGTCTCAACAAATTATGAATAACCAGTGTCTTTTAAACTTCTCAATAAAAACCGCAATCGATTTAAAAGTCATTTTGTATCAGGTATCACTCGATACTAAGCCGATTGCCAACTAAAAGGTTAATACAATATCAAGTTGCAAGCTCTAACCTTTCCTTCTAACAGTTTGTACCATAGAGCACTAATATGCATGAATGGCCAGTGCTAGATACGGCATATACAAAACTTGTTAATTATTAATTAATGTTTGAAATAATCATTGTAATCATGTTTATGGGTCGCGGGAATGTTCTAACGAGATACCGCGTCCCCGGAACGCGAGGGAAACTGAAGGAGCAGGGTGAGTTTTTAGTCAGTAGAAGTCTGACACTCCCTTCCGCTCTTCACACAGCGGGAGGAGTCGTTAGACGATATTCCCACCCGGAGAACAAAAAGTATCATGTCTATATTTAGACAATTAGCAATTTTAACTTTGTTTATGCTTGATTCTTTCGCATACGCAATTTGTTATCTCTGGTCTAATAAGTTACGCGCAACAGCTAATCCTTACTAATATTATAAATGCGGAAGTAACTCTGTCTGTCTGTGTGTTACGCAATCACGCCTAAACTACTGAACCGATTGTAATGAAATTTGGTACGGACATAGTCTAGAGCCTGAGAAAGGACATAGGCTACTTTTTAATGCGAAAAAAGGGCTACAGCCCTTTTTAGGGGTTGAAATAGGGGATGAAAGTTTGTATGGAAATTGCGTCATTTTTAAAGTTATGAGCTTGAAACTTTTTGTTTTGACATTAGATTAGATATTAATAAATATGGCATTCAAATTATGTATGAGTTTTGTTTTAAAAATGATTAGCCTAAAAAATTAAATATGCTGCCGGAAGTCACTATTCCGCGCGGACAAAATCGCGGGCACAGCTAGTCCAAAAATAAATTAATAAGAACCGAATATTGTATCTATTATCTGATCCAGCATGTCCCTAACTGCCCGCCCCATGCGACGCCCTAAGCCGAGGTCCGTACCCCAGAGGGGTTACTCTTAGCGTGTACTCGCCTAGTTTGTAAGATAAATACAAGCCCCGATTGAAGGCTTTAACTTTTATAAACAGTGGAATTTCACCGGAGTCTGTTGCCTGATAGCTATAACCAGGGAGTCTAAGTCAAGAGTGAATAGGGTTCTTCTAGGCAAGCGTGCTTCATCTTCGACCACATCATTAATTAACATCACGCGAGCCTATCAACAAAAAAAAAGTGAGATGGAAGTCAAACACAAGCCTATTTAATACCTTTAAAAAATATTGAAAAGAAATCCTACCCGGAAAACGCGGCAAGTTGTAATATAATCATGGCGTTTCCATTTACCGCTATATTTGTATTTTCTCAGTATAGGCTGGGAAATTAAAAGGGTAAATGATGTTTATACCTTGTATACTGTTTTGATAGTGTAGTCCTAAGTGTTCAGTGTGATTATTATGTAGATTTGATTAGTACTGGTTTAAAAGTATTTTTATTTTTGCGCAGATTTCCACGGCAAGGTTTACTAATATAATTTTCTGGATTTAATAAGCGGACTGTTCGAGCACTCTCGACAATTTTATACTGACGCCCGCGATCAGCACTTACGTTTTCATATTACCTACAACATACAAATTATAAGAATAAGATTCAGTTCAATAAAGCTGCTTGGTGAACACACACATCGGTGTTTTTCTTCCACAACACAAGTAGGAATTCTCGATACATATTGCACCTCAGCGGCTGGACTCCACATCTTTTTGGTCCTTCGAGCCGTTCAGTGAAGTGTGAGAGAAGAGACCTCCATCAATAGCTAATCGGCTTCACTGGCCTCCCACAAGCGTGTCTCACCAGGCAAGTTGAGAAGGCGCATACATTGGTGACGGGCTTCTGCTCACATAGAACTAACTGGACCATTGGACGCACATTAAGTCAACTACATTCCCTTCTATAAGTGACAGTGATTACTACAGACTGCCAGCTTCTTCTGCACATCTACTACAATGGAAATGCTAATACTACGTCAACAAATTATCGCTGAAGCTATACAGAAGACTACGAAGGATAATGGTTTTACAGACTTTTTCCTAGTTAAGATAACTGAGCAAACGTGTACAAAAGCGACCCGTACGCTTTTGTAGCACGACTTGTGTAATAAAATATCATGAAATGTTGTTGTTAAATTTATAGTTTTTGGGTTCGAACCCCACCCATTACACTATTGCCGTGAACCCACTCCAGACACAAGCATATTTAGCTTAGTTGGAGGGGAGATTGCTAGTAATGTGAATTCGACCCAAATTGCTCGTACCCTTTAAAAAAAAATGTATGTTGTGTTCTTGATCTTTCATGTGTATCCCGGGGAAAAATGTTATTGATTACACATTCAACCATTTTCTATATCACTGCATATATTTTCTAAAAAAAAAAAGAAAACTTAAACATTTAAAATCCTATTTGAAAACACGTTACAGCCACATGTTACGGACTTTTCCCCTACACAAGGCTGTCACATATTCCCGCGCCTCAGATGTAAATAATGTATCTTCTATATCTTATAGACTATTAATCTTCAGGGTACGAGACGGTTATATTTACATGTGAAAGATGTTTTTTGGGGGTACGCAAAAGCATTTGTAAGTATGTAAAATTTGATAAGACTGAAATTATTTTTAGCTCGTCTCGTTAATGATCTGGAGACGAAATTATACAGACATGAGTATACCCAAACCTATTATAATATTATAAAGCGGAAATGTTTGTTTGTTTGAACGCGCTAATCTTCGAAACTACTGGGTGGATTTGGATGAAATTTGGCATGGAAGTAGTTTAAAGCTCGAGGAAGGTTACTTTGACCCGGCTTCAAAACAGGAGAGTTATGCTTTTATCGTGATAAAGTCTACTGGAGCAGAGGCCCACGCGATTCCTAATAAAATATAAAAATACTTATCCCATATTTTTACTGTCAGTTTATTCTATCTGAGACAATCACAACAAAATCCGATGGGCCGTTCATGCGTGACAGACATACAAACGCACTCCCACACTTATCTTCATAGGTGAGAAAAACAGTATTATAAAAGAAAACTTTCTTCTCAGTCTATATAAATTACTTACAGTATTAAAATCTGGTACCTAACACGAAGATTGAGTAAGTAAATATGTGGGTAGGTAGAACATTTTCACACTAGCCAACGACCCGACACATAACATATCTCCCGTGACACATTTACCACAATATACGGGCCCGTTACCATTATTAGTTGGTTTTCTTACAAAATAAGAAAGTATTTTTCTAGAAAAATCTGTGTACGGACTGAAAGGGAACGAGTTATGTTCGCTTCTGCGGGAGGGAGCGAGATAAAAGTAATAATTTTCGCCTATAACTTTATCGGGCATCTTCTCTTAAAGAAAATTATTTATTTATTTAAACTTTATGAACAATAGTGATATATGGGTGGAATGAATGCACAAGGGAATTTTAAAACAGTTGCAAATAATTTAACAGAAAACTATTACTAATGAAGAGTTTTATAAGCATACTAGCTTGTGCCAGCGGCTTCGCCCGCGTGGGAAGTTTTTCCCTTGTAAATCCCGATCCCGTGGGAATTTCGCAAAATCCTTTCTTAGCGGATGCCTACGTCATAACATCTACCTGCATGTCAAATTTCAGCCCGATCCGTTCAGTGGTTTGGGCTGTGCGTTGAGTTATCTAATATATAAAATTCTCGTGTCACAATGTTAGTTACCTTACTCCTCCGAAACGGCTTTGCTAATTTTTAGCAAATTTTATATGCATATTCAGTAGTTCTGAGAATCGGCTACTATCTACTTTTTATCCCGGAATTCCCACGGGATCGGGATTTACGCGGGAAATCCTCCCACGCGAACGAAGTTGCGGGCAGCAGCTAGTATATATACAGAGTTAAATGTAAAACACTGAAAACCTCTCAGGACTATGTTACTAACATCATAATCAACAACTTTTATTCTATGACTTTTAAGAATTCGTCATATTTTAGTTCACCAGATTTTCATACAAAAATAAAAATATTTAAATTGAAGGTTTTTGGTGTTTTACAATTAACCCTGTATATTTTTTTATTATTGAAAATATGTTCGCGTTTGACCACCATCTCACCTGACGGTAAGTGATGATGTGATCGAAGATGGAGCACGCTTACCTAAAAGTAACCTATTCACTCTGGACTTAAAGACTCCTAGGTTGTAGCTGTCGGGAAACACATATATATTTAGATTTATGATACTTTTTTATTGTATAAAGGCTCGCGTTTGACCACCATCTCACTTAACGGTAGTCGACGATAAAGCACGCTTACCTAGAAGTAACCCATTCACTTGTCTTAAAGACCCTTAGGATATAGCTATCACATAAGACAACACATACTCAAGCAGGGATTTCCACTCCTTAGCTATACGCACAATGAAAGTATTAGTATTTATTTATTCTATACTTTATTGTGCACCATCATACATTCACAGGATATAAAAAACTAATACACAATGGGCGGTCTTATCGCACGGGGCAATCTCTTACAGACAACCTTTAGGTGACCTAGTCATTGTAGATAGATTTAGGGCTGTCAGTGTACAAAAATAAATAATATTAGTTAAACTCTTCTTTCGTAGCCTATTACATCTTATCGCTGGGCAAAGGCATCCTCCATATTCTTTCAATACTCTCTTTATTCTTTTCTTTTAGGGACTTTTATTCTTAGAACATTTCAGCCTCGCTGAGTCAAGTAAACAATCTAGCTTCACAAAAAATATAAATCTAAACTAAACAAAATATTAGGAAGAAGATCTCACTGACGCGTGAACATCTTGAACAGTTTGATAACAGCAGACGAATTGGGATTTGCTAAAATTACTCTCTTAAACAGTCTGTCAGTTACACAGAAAAAAAAAACATATAAACTGGTCTTAATGCCTTGATCACACGTACCGAGCAAACGGGCGAAACAGTAAAATGTTTCTCGGCCGAGACAGTGATATAAGCGAGTAGCTGTTCACACATCATTTGAAATTAGTACAATCAGTTCAGTTCTAATGAGACTACAATTCGGACACGATGGATCGTAAAAAGATTTGAACGAAGCGAAGTGACAACAATCATGTCGGCCGAGTGGGGAGACACGGAGACAGTGCACATTCAGACCTGCCGAGTGAGCGAGAGAGACAGTGCGGGGAATCTGGAGGGTTAACACTCGGCCTAGTATGTAGAACGGGAGCCGAGCTACTGTCTCGCCGCTTCGTTCGGCCGAGCGCTCGGCCGAGCACTCGGCGCCATGTTATACCTACCGAGTACTCGGCCGAGAGCACTGTCTCGCCCGTTTGCTCGGTACGTGTGATCAAGGCATAAAACACTAGAACTTAGCCGCATTCAGTTAGACTGAAAGCCGACCCAAACATAGTTGGAAAAAGGCTAAGCTAATGATGCTGACAAAACTGGTATGTTAACGTAGATAGATAGATAGAAAATACTTTATTGAAATATTGTCAAAATATACGCATGCTCACTTAAGAGGAGGCTCCCTAAATTGTATGTAATTATGTATTAATATTCTGAAACAATCACGCATACAACTAAAATTGAACTTATATTTATTTATGATTTACTAGTACTCTCGCGGGGCTTCGCTCCCGTGGATTCTATCACGGTAAAAACATAACTCTCCTTTTTTGCAGTCGGGTAAAAAGTAGCCTATAACCTTCCTCAAGCTTCAAGCTACTTCCATACCAAATTTCATCCAAATCCACCCAGTACTTTCGAAGATTAGCGCGTTCAAGCAAACAAACAAACAAACAAATAAACTAACAAACTTTTCCGCTTTATAATATTAGTATAGATTGGATCTTTTTCTTTACATGTCTATCAACGTATATCATGTCTTCCAACAATTTCGTAATTGGAACATTTTCGCTCGATTCATTTTTTAATCGCCAATCATGTCTTTTTTAAAGATCTTTCAAAATTTAATCAATATTACTCAGCTTTTATGTCTAAAATTAGTATTGACAGTAAGAAAATATAGTTTATTATCCAAATATAGGACATTTTTTTTCTAGATCAATTATTACATTAGTTAAAAACGAAATAAGAATTGAGACTTACGACATTTAGTTTCGAACCCGAATATCGTAAAAGAGCGCACGCGATATTCAACTTTATTACTGCTGCATTAGCGCTTAGCACACAACGGCAGTTTCGAAACCAAACATGGTGAAAGAGCGCACGCGATATTCAACTTTATTACTGCTGCGTCAGCGTTTAGTATACAACTGCCTAACCGGGGTGATGGGAGCGAAGCTTGTTTGAAAATTATTTTGGACTGCCTGGTCTTAAGAAAATATTTCTGCGGAAGCGCAGCTAGTGACAAACCACATACCTTCCTGGTTTCGCTAAATTAGAGACAATATGCATTTGTGTGAGTACAGGGCATGTAAAAAAAAATGACAACAAACATAAGCCAGTGACAATTTGCATATTGTTGCCGCTTCCCATTCCTAGCATTGGGCGACAGAGTTGTGAGCCGTGCTATGCGATTATAGCCTTAAAGGTGAGCATTCGGAAGATTGGTCGATAGTACAATAGAATAGAAACACACCTAATTAACTACGCTTAAGTTATGGTTACACTGGCAGTTATTGAGGTTCCGTACCCAAAGAGTAAAAACGGGACCTTATTACTAAGGCTCCGCTGTCTGTCTGTCTATCACCAGGCTGTATCTCATGTACCGTGATAGCTAGACAGTTTGAATTTTCACAGATATTGTATTTCAGGTGCCGCTATGACTATAAATACGTGCTAAAAACAGAATTTAAAAACTATGTTGAGGGGCTTTTATACAACATATGTGATTTTTTGCCGTTTTTTATAGATAATGGTACGGGACCCTTCGTGCGCGAGTACAACTCGCACTTGGCCGGTTTTTTTTTTAAATATTGTTAGCATGTCATTTGTCTGTTGGCAATAAATACTTTTTCTTTTCTTTCTTTCTAGTTTCTAAATCAAAAATTACACCAACCATGGATAAAATGCTTAAAAATCTTACCTACCATCTTTAAAAGGATTTAAAAATGTTGTCACCCTCAAACAAAATCACCGAGATACTAAACAGCTTACCAACGAAACTTCATTAAACTTTACAAAGTATTTAAAGTTAAATTAATTATAACACGGTCTACTTTATGGGAAGAATAATTAATTTTAACATAAAAGGAGGGCGAAGGTACCTATTCATCATCTTAAGCGGCGTTGAAACGATTTTTTCGTGTTGCCTAAAGAAAAAGTGACAGATTTTTTTGGTAATGAACTAAGTACTAATGAGAGTGTTTTTCTGAGAACCGTTGATTTGACACCCTCGAAGTCTGACTTTGACACAATCAAATTTATTGTTGACTAGCTGTCGACCGAGGCTTCACTCACAGGAGTGAAGTCCACAGGGACTTTATCACGATAAAAACATAATCCTGAAACCCTTGGCTCAACCTTTAACCCTCAGCCTTTAGGCTACCCCACTGCAAATTACTGCAGTCGGGTTTATAACCCTCCTCGGTTCTATAATCCAAATCCACCCAGGACTTTCAAAGATACGCGCGTTCAAATAAATAAACAAGCAAACTATTCCGCTTTATAATATCAAGCGCAAGTTCGGTCGTGTATGGAGTACTGTTCTCATCTCTGGGACGAATCTGCCAAATACCAGCTTGATGCACTTGAGTCTATAGTGAAACGGGCCAAAAGGCTCATCGGCAACGAGAAACTAGTCGAGACAAAGCTCCAGAGCCTAAAACATCGGCGACGTGTTGCAAGCCTGTCAGTTTTCTATCGGTTACATTTCGGGGAGTGTGCGATGGAATTGCACAGTCTTATTCCACCAAGCCCGTTCCATCATCGGACTACAAGACAAACGGCGAAGCGCCATTGTTACATTGTGGACATCCCACCCATACGCACGAAACGTTTTGGGAATACTTTCATTGTGCGTACAGCTAAGGAGTGGAATTCCCTGCCGGAGTTTGTGTTCCCTGACAGCTATAACTGGGAGTCTTTAAGTCAAGAGTGAATAGGTTACTTCTAGGTAAGCGTGCAGCTTCATCTTCGACCACATCATCGCTTAACTGTAAAAAAATATATAGATAGATACGCTTGACCACCATCTCACCACATCTCATCATCATCAATAGCGTTAGCGTTTTCCCAAATATGTTGCGTTCGGTTTCTAGTCTCACCGGCTCAAGACAAGTGTTTTACATGAAGCGTCTGACTATCTGACCTCCACAACCCAGTAACTGGGTAACACGATAACCCTTGGCAACAAAGGTGTCTGTACTGGCTTCTGACTAACCTTAATGACTGTCAAAGGTGTATAAATGACAACGGAGACCAATACCTTAACGTGCTTTTCGAAAAGAAATCACGATGTTCTTTTTTTTTATTACGGATGAGCCCTGTCTTGACCCCGATATCGCCTGTTGGTAAGCGATAGATGAGGTTTACGATGGAACGAGCGAGCTCAGAAGATGCCTGTTTACTCTTGCTTTAAAGGCTGAAAGGTCATAAGTGGCAGGGAACACAGAAGCCGGCAGAGAATTCCACAGCTTGGCTGTGCGCACAATAAATGTGGAGGAGAAGCGCTTGGTACGACAAGACGGTATATCAACCAAGTGTGGGTGGTACCCAGCCGTGCGTCTGGTAGACCGGTAGTGAAATGGAGATGGAGGAATCAGGTCATGGAGCTCCTGCGCACACTCCCCGAAGTACAATCTATAGAAAACCGACAGGCAAGCAACGGTTCGCCGATGAGCCAGGCTATGATGCTTGCCCGATAGCACCTCGTCGCCTATAAGCCTTTTTGCCCTTCGTTAAGATAGTCATCCATTTACGGATAGGATTGCGGGAATGTTCAATCAAGATACCTGAACCCCAAAACGCAAGGGTAGCTGAAAGCACAAGGTGAGTTTTATCTCAGTAGAAGTCTGAACCTACCTTCCTCTCCGCTCAAAGCGGAGTAGGAGTATTAATTTGATGATACCCCGAAAAAAAGGTCTCCTTCCATTTTGGCCAGACATTTTCATTTAGTTCGCGTAACAGTAGGAAACCTGCGTCATAGTACAATAAAATATTCTTTCTTCACGACAAAAGCACCTATTTTAAAAAAAGTACGTTACCACTGTCTCATTATTATCCAAACAAAACAGCGTCGTCCCAACATTATCTACAAAGCCGTATCTCAAAAAATAACTTCTCTTTTAAACCATTTCTTTATCTCGCATTTATTTGCACGAGAACTTCTCTTACCTTCAGTACTTATTACTCTAAAACGGACAAAACCACAGAGCAGAGAACTTACAGCAAAAGGAGGCGCCACTATCAAAAGTACCGTTCCATCATCGGACTAAAAGACGAACCGCGATGCGCCATCGTTACATGGTCGACATCCTATCCATACGCACAAAACGTTTTGGGAATACTTTCATTGTGCGTACAGTTAAGGAGTGGAATTCCCTGCCGGAGTTTGTGTTCCCTGACAGCTATAACTGGGAGTATTTATGTCAGGAGTGAATAGGTCACTTCTAGGTAAGCGTGTTTATTTTTGACCACATCATCGCTTACCATCCCGTGAGATGATAAGCGATTTGGTGAAATTCAAGCCTATCATCGAGGAAAAAAATAGTAAGAACTGACACCCTGGCTCATAAAAAGCTACCATCTTACCCATTGATTCCGATTGTCAATTTGAATATCCTTATTTAATTACACTTCAGGCACATATCACTACATAGTATAAAACAAAGTCGCTTCCCTGTCTGTCTGTCCCTATGTATGCTTAGATTTTAAAAACTCCGCAACGGATTTTGATGCGGGTTTTTTAATAGATAGAGTGATTCCTGAGGAAGGTTTTAGTGTATAATAAGTTAAGGTTTTGTGTAAATTGAATGAAATACGACGATATTACTTCAACTTGTCGGAAAGAATTAAGCCTATCGGGAGCTTTAATCGAAAACGCTGCCAAAACCTTTTGAGTTATAAAAATGCAATGTATGGCGGGATTGTTTCTCTTTTATAGATCTACTAAAAAGTCCGCGATGGCATATGTCTATCTCCCAAGAATAACCCACAATAAACAGTTTTTTCTTTTACAAATTACATTAAAATGGTTACTTACGAATCTTTTTTTAACAGTACAGTATCTTTTCTTATCCAATTAAATACGTCAGATATGTTGAGGATTTAATGTGGATCAAAATTGCTTTTTACACTATATCAATAAAATGAATATCTTATGAGTTATCGCAAATTACCGGACGAGAAATTGATTAAGCAAAAGCATAAATAAGCGAATATAAACTTTATTACCGGGCCGGGTCGCTAGTGTCTTGTACAAAGGCGTACTAAATGCCGTAGGCATTCTCTACTACAGGCGGTGAACACATTACGTGGCAAGTGCAATACTACGTTTGAACGAAAACGGAACCCCCGGAACGCCAAGACTAATGAAGTAACACGGTGGGTTTTTAATCAGTAGAAGCCTTGCTTTCTACCGAGAGACGGAAGAGTTCATTGATGATTTCCTCCCGAAAAAAGGCTATGTCTGCTGAATGGGTTTCGTGCTCTGTTGGCACGTTCTAACAGGTTAATTCCGAACTTCGCTCTTGAATAAACTTTGCTAGAAGTTTTCATGTTAGACCATTCAGAGTGTAACGTAAAAAGTTTAAACCTACACTACACCTAGACTGTGAAGTTTGCTGAGGGACGATGTCGTGTTTTGTTTTTTATTGGAGTTCTTTTTTTTTTTCAGATGCAGTGGAAAGAATGCTGTAATCTAGCCTTTGAAATGAGCACATTTTTCTGGCGATGTTTCGCCATTCTAGACATCTTGAACAGCTTCGTAGACTATCCTTGTCCAAAGGTTAACGAATGGTCTGACTATCTAAGTGAATTTCGATGCTTCGAATGCTTGGCATACACCTTGCAAATTCAAGCAACTATGTTAAATACATCTTACTATTGTAGAAGAGAAAATATAGTTTGACAAAGAACTGTCCATGGGAAAACTGGCTATTCTGCTTAAGCGAAAATGATCGATGATTAATGGTTTAACGAGAATAATCAATACTAATATTATAATGCGAAAGTCTGTCTGTCTATCTATCTACTACGCTTTTACGGCTAAACCACAGCACCGATTTGGATGAAAATTGGAATGAAAATAGTTGAAGACCCAGGGTCAAATATAAGATACTTATTTTCACCTAAAGGATTAAAATAGGGGATTATTTAATAAGGTTAGTAGAATATACGTCATTAAAAATAATGTCGGGCTTAAAACAGAACTATAGTCTATTGACCTAAGTTTCATAGTAGAAAATCCTTCATAAATGTTTTCCTTAACTATGTATGTATATGATTATTTATTCATCCAAAGCTTCTTAACAAACTGACATTCTGTTAGCGATAACCATTCTGAAAATGACCATAATGTCTAGTATAGAGAAGCGCTGGAGATATACCACGTCGTTGCTTTAAACGCATCGCTATCGCTACAAACAAGGCACTCTGCCTCAAGCCTAAGAGCTCTTCACATCAAGACTTCTACTCTACGATTAATGTCGTCAAGATATCTTAAGTTACGCTAAGCGCGAATAAGTTTAGTGAATCTAAATTGTTTCTAACTTCAAATACGAGCAGAAACTAAGTTTAAATTAACAGAGAACACGAGTGTTTAAACTAGAAACTGTAATAGTTCAGAATAGAACCGTTTATTTTAAACTTGAGTAGGTATACTCTATGCTGCGCTGGATCATATTTTCGTTAGTTTATTTATTCGTTGGAATAGTGTGTTTTGAGGTTCATTATAAAGTTTTAAGTGAGTCTGTCTGTAAACGGTTGTATCTGTAAGCTACGGATTGAAAGACAAAGGTTGGCTTCTGCTTATTTGTCAACTTTAAAAGTTTTTTCAGGGGAAAAAAGTAGCGAATGTCTACATATATCCTTCTAGGTTGTCAATAGCAAATGGCTAAATGGAGTCTGCCAAATACCGGGCAACAAGCTTGGTAGGCTGCAGAACGTCTAACTTACTTCGCATTTCTGATTATCATGGACACTTCAAAAGCGCCTTTAAGTTTTCTTTACTATCATTTTAAGTGATACATTTGACAGTGGTAGCGGTGTCGATAAAAAAAATAAACTAGATAGAGGGCAGACCGATTCATCTGCTCATAAACGTCCACCCGCAATTACCTCAGTTTATCCGTGATCATGGCGCTTGCAACAGTGCCGAAATATCGGAAACTCAAAACAATAAATATACATAGTAAATATCCCGTTTTAAAGATCTAACGATGCTGCCTTTAAATTGTATCGTACCTTTTAAAATAAATTCACCGAGTAAAGTCATCGAGTTTGTATCACACTGTTTCAAGACGCTACACTGAATTACAAAGAACACTTCCAAAAACAAAATACCTACACGCATTAACATCTTAAAATACAGCTGCAAAACACTGCAAATATTCCCCCAAATATACCAAAACTCAAGCCAGAAGCTCACGAGGAAATATAAACAAAATTTCGTACAATAAAGAGTTTGAAACTACTTCTAAAGTCATACTCGGCAGAACATGTTCGGTGAGTCGTCACAAGATGGCCGCAATAAAAACTTCCGTGTGAAAGCTTGTATGGAATATTTTGATAGTTCCCCAGCTTTTGTTTCGTTGAATATTGAAATGAACGTGAATCAATTGTTTTTAACATCCACGATTCTTTGCACAATCAAATTTGTATCCTAAAATAATTCATCTAAAGAACATATCTGTCTGTCTATACGTTTCTTTTTCCACGGCAACATCGTCAAATGACTCCTCCCTTTCAGTGTGGAGCGTTAGGGAGTGTCAGACTTCTACTGACTACTTTATCAGTTGCGCTTGCGTGCCGGGGCAGCTGTATCTTATTAGAAAATTCCCGCAACCCCGGAAGCATTGTGGCATTGGATTATCATATGACTACTATGCTATGGACTATAAAAGAGACTGACTTCTGATTGAGGGCAGCACGCATGCACAGAAAAACCCTTAAGTTTTTAGCTATGGGGAACACTATCTCCTTGCAATTTTGCGTTGATGTTCAAGGCTTTGGTGCCGCTACCAAGGCAACATGGATGATGAGATGTGTGTCAAAATCATAAAACTTGAGCCTCAGAAGCCTAACTTACTGCTTATACCCAACGCGTAAGTCATCAACACACACAGACTGAATCCTACTAAGGCCAGCTTATCAATATTTTACACAAGCCCATACAAATACATCTCCATTTTGATTGCGAACTTTATGCCTCCACGAGATTGTACGAAAATATACATTTACTTGTTAGAACGAGACAGACGTATGTGGATAGAAAGAGATGGGGAGATTTCTGCGGTAAAATTGCTTCGTAGAAAACGAGTGTTAAGCTTGTTCCGATTTGAGAGGTTACCATAGCAACGGGCGTATACAGTAGAATATTTTCCAAACGAGATGTTCTTAGATAAATACTACAAGCGGGGTGTTTGTTTGTATGTGTTCTATTGTGGGTATCATAAAAGGGATTATTTTCAGGGCATAAGTAGTAACGTTTGTGTTCTTGGAGCAACATTCAATTTGAAGTCAGTGATGTTTTGATATCATAAATAGAATAAAAGCTAGCAAAGGCTATTGTTGCGGAGATTTGTGTGCTTCTAGTTATCGTGAACAAAGTTTGTTTTTTACTAACGTTTACTGATCCACTGCTGGGATGGCAAAGATCTCCCTCATCTCCCAGGTTTTGCCTTCTCCGACCTAATTTGTCATTACCTACCACTTCTAAAGCAACACGCCACAATTTCATATTGAAATAGAAAAACATTTATTCGGATAAAGACACACGCAACAAAATACAATACAAAATTTAAAACAGTATAAGAAAGAAAAAAAAATCGCTGAGTGTGTCTACACCGAAAGGGTTACCAACTCAGCATTTGCTGGGCGAAGACACCCAGCGCTGGTTTTCAGTTGGCACCTAGCAGTGACATACGTACGAGGGTAAGTAAAATAGAGTAAATGAAAAGAGTGTGTAGCAAGTATTTGGAGTCAATTCCCGGGTCTGACAAAAATTCTATTGGACTATTCTGTTAAAAATTTCTCAGTGGTAGCCTTAAGCCCTTTCAATCTTGTCTTAAGACCCACAAGTTATAGCCATCAGGAAACACAGACTCCGGCAGGAAATTCCACTCCTTAGCCGTACGCACAATGAAAGTATTCCTAAAACCTTTTGTGCGTATGTGTGGGATGTCCACATGTAGACCGATGATGAAACGGGCTTGGTATCAGCTTGTGATATAATTCCGTTTATACACGGCAATTATTGTTAGTATTGGTTTATAAATAAATAATAAAGATAAATAACCAGCATTCTTTCATTAAAAAGGTTACATACAGCAAAAAGTTTTTAATATATACGATTAAAAAAAACAACGTAGGACCGAATGCAATAAAAAATGAGAGGTGACGTGTTGACAGGGTTAAATGTCGGTTCAATATAACTCGGCCATGTTTATTGGTGTAACAGAACGAGGGTTAGACATTTAAGTTGTAATTTTAATTTTTTAATACGTAAAACTGATATTAATATTTCCTGTCAGGATTTTGTTGACGTTAAATATGCAGATTATTTACAGATTGGTATCATGAGTTACGTTGTAGAGATCCATAATATTAATATATATTTTATTGCCAATATTAAGTGTTAATTTCTCCTAAATTTCGATGTAAGAGATTGAATGCAGTATGCAAAACTTGCAAGGTTTGGGTTGCATATTGCATTACTGAATCTGATTCTCTGATCACTGATTCATTATATTTGAAGGTGTAATTTTAAATCGAAATGGATAACGAATATTGTCGATAAAATATTTGTAAACAGATCTTAAGCCATTTTTGAGTGATTGAATCACAAACAATCAAAATTTTCATACTTCTATTCTAATATAAGTATATAGGATATGTTATTTTTAATGGTATAGTCTATTTTGGACAAAACCATAAAACAAATATAGCCTTTACTAACAAAAATCCCCTATTACCTAATTCAAACAAAAATGGTTTTAGTTTTCCATCGTCCCGACCCATTTTCAAACCACTTTATTTTAACAGCATCTTACCACAATCTAGATGCTTGTACAACTATAATACGCAAAAACAATTTACAAGAGACATACAAAAAAACAAAACTGTGTCCCGTTGGCTACAATGGTTTTGCATGGCCATTCCATACGAGATTCTATGCCAAGAGCCACAATAAAAACTATCAAGCTTTATGGCATAAAACAAACATGCTTGTATTTTAAGTAAAAAAACACTAGGGAATGTCCGTATTAATCTTTTGGTGAATCTGTGTGAAATGTTTTTAAAATATTTTTAACTTTCGCAATTCGAATATGCGAGTTCTTTTTTTTTTACTTTTTACAATTCGAATATGCGAGTTTTTTTTTTTACTGAAAACCACTTTTATTTCGGCTTGTAGCAAAGCATGTGTAATTAAATATACATAGCTTATTACTTTGGTAATACTATAAAGCTCGCAGCTCAATAATAAAAACTGCATATATCGATCTTCAAGAATAAGCCGAGGTAGGTTAATGGATGGTGACCATCTAAGATACCCAGATTCCTCGAAAAGCACATAAAGCCGTTGGTTCCTCAATAGCCTAATGGATAATGTGTCGGACTTGTGATCGACCGGTCGCGGGTTCGAACCCCACCCACTATACTACTGCTGTGAACCCACTCGAGGCACAATCATCCTATTTAGCTTTGTTGGAGGAATTAACAAGACTGCTAGTTATGTGAATCTAATCTAATCTATCCACGTCGTTCACTCTTGTTAAAACAAAACTGGCCAAGTGCGAGTCGGACTCGCGAACGAAGGGTTCCGTACCATTTTCTATAAAAACGGAAAAAATAATGTCTTCTTTTTTTTTGTATTTTATTGTTATAGCGGCAACAGAAATACATAATTTGGGACAATTTCAACCGTCTAGCTATCGCGGTTCTTGAGATACAGCCTGGTGACAGACAGACGGACGGACAGACAGCGAAGTCTTAGTAATAGGGTCCCGTTTTTACCCTTCGGGTACGGAGCCTTAAAATGTAGTTACATATTTAACAGTCGTAACGGTTATTCAGAAGCCGGTAAATCTGTTACCAGTCTTGCTAAAGGGGTATCGTGTTATCAGGTTGTAAAGGTCAGATAGACAGACGCTCCATGTAAAACACAAGATCAGCAGACCCCAACATAGTTGGTAAAGTTTAAATGATGATAACGATGGTAGTTTCAAGCAAATTAGTTTTGGAAGTATAACTTTCAAAAGTTAAGAAGTCTGTCAAAGACGAGAGGCGTCCGAGTTAATTTTGGAGCAAATCTTCTGACAGACAAACACACAGATAAGATAATATAAGATATATTTATTTGTCAAAAACATGTGTCAGTTTTATAATCAGTTGGAAGGATTACAATAACAATAAGAGTATCAACATGTTTTGCCTAGAAAGGCGTACAAATATAATAGCGAAAAAAAAAATATTCAAATTATAAAGCAATGAAAGTTGAGTCAAAATAATAATATTTACTTAAGAAATAATAGTTAATAATTGAATAATGTCCATTCGAAACAATATGTAAAATAATAATAATGTCATTAACCTTAATTATTTCAATAATGTCAATAAGTTCAAAAATCCTAAAAAATTATATAAAAATAAATCGCATGTCAATTGGGTCCCTTTAAAGTTTGTCATTTAAGTTGTCGGCAACATTGTAATAGCACTTATTTATTAGAAGATTTCGCATGATTTTATTAAAACTATTTATATTTAAATCTTTATATGCCTTTGGTACCTTGTTGTATAATCTTGGCGCCATACAGAATTTACTCTTACTCATGAGTGCTGTTTTTGCTTTGTGTAAGCGAAGTGTCCGATGGTCACGTTGACTGCGTTCAGAACCATCTGAATATCTTGCAAACAGTTGGGGATTCTTTTTAACAAATAATACCGTTTCTAGTATATATAAGGAAGGAAGTGAGAGAATTTGATATTTTATAAAGTATGGTCTGCAACTGTCTATATTTTTAAGACCAAACATTGCTCTTATGCATCGTTTTTGCATTCTAAATATAACATCTTTATGTGTAGAGTTTCCCCAGAAAATAATGCCGTACCTAAGGATCGAGGCAACAAGTCCGTGATAGGCAGTAAGTAAAGAATCTATATTAACGATTGGGGCTAGTTTATATAATGCGTAGGAAGAACTGCTAACTTTTTTACTGACTTCTTCAATGTGGTCTTTCCAATTAAGTTTTATATCGATAGTTAGTCCAAGGAATTTGGACACATAAGACACATAAGTGATCTCATAATTATTTATACGGACTCAGGAATCGGAAAAAAAACCGACCAAGTGCGAGTTGGACTCGCGCACGAAAAGTTCCGTACCATTTTCTATAAAAACGGCAAAAAAATATTTCTGTTGTATGGGGGAGCCCCCTTAAGTTTTTAGTATTTGTTGTTATAGCGGCAACAGAAATACATAATTTGTGAAAATTTCAACTGTCTAGCTACCGTGGTTCTTGAGATACAGCCTGGTGACAGACAGACGGACGGACAGACAGCGAAGTCTTAGTAATAGGGTCCCCGTTTTACCCTTTGGGTACGGAACCCTAAAAAAGATGGCGTCCGTCATGTCATTATCTTTTTCAAGTAAATTACTTATTATAATAGAATAGTATGTACCTAGATACTGCCTAAAATCTATATGATAAAAAATAAAGTATGTATTTCGATACAAAGTTTATTTGGATTTTCTATCTTCAAGACGGCTTTCAGTTTATTTCAAGGTAATTTTTTCTAGTTATGAAAAAAGAAGCTTTCACGTAATGTCTAGTATGACTAGAAAATATGCCCAGAAACAGTTTATCTTGTTGTTGAAAAATTTCTCATGATAATTTCTTTATTGAGCAGTAGTACGCCAGTGGTTATAATATTGGCACGATTTTATTGATTTATTTCATAAACAATTTTTACATTGTGTGTAAATATAAGTATGATCTTGATATTCTCATAAATTAATAAAAATTAAACATTATTGTAAAAAATTAATATGTAAAAGTACAAAAAGTAAAGTCATGATTATTATTACTATTAAAATTGAATGTAATAAAATGAAATGCAGAAAAATCCCGTAATTTATTAAATAAAAAGTTATTTTCTTTTACACAATTTAAAGCACTGCACGCGCGACGCTGCCAAATTTACATAATATTGTTGGTCACACGGGATTGTATATTAGAAATTCCGGGAAGATCCATATTAATATCAACATTTCGATGCAAGTACATACATAACTCTACCTAATTCCGACCTCTGATCATCACCACTATTTTTAAAACGGTAAATGAAAACATCGTTAGAGAACCAACATGTCCTAAGACCGAAAAAGATTATTACCCATTCTCTTACATACAGAGGAAGCCTGTGACCCAACAGTCGGATTATAATGATATCTATACTAATATTTTGAAAAGTTCGTTTGTTTTAACGTACCAATACTCGAACGTACTGGAACGGATTTGGATGAAATTATGGAAGTGGCTTGAAGCTTGATGAATCTTCTGGGCTTACGCTTACCATCAAGCAAAATCGAGGTCAAGAGCGAGCTCATCCGTAATTTAAAAAAAAAAAAAAAAAAAACTGCTAGAAAAGAAGACTTTATAAGACAATTTTATCGTGGTATTATCCACGGAAGCGTAGCGGGCGCGATTACTAATGTCAAGATAATTTCTCAACTGAAAACTCACATTCCGTAAACCACAAACGAAAACCCCAGAACTCAATAAATTCCACCATTACAAGTAATTATACATTTTATTACAACATCCGAACCTTATCTACATCACGTTTCTTAACGTTATCTCCGAAGAGGACAAGCTATAATATAAAATTCTTATCTTCTCTCTTTAACGATCAATTAACGAGGTTATAACCTCCCGAATGACGCCGAAGGGGTCCGAAAGACCCGGAGTCCATAACATTACGCGTAATTTCGTACTTGTACGTGTTACGCACTTTTTCGGTGTACGTGCGAATTGAAAGTGTTAACTAGATACGAAGACGTGCATTGTTTGAATACGAGAGGTTTTGTTAAGGTGAAAGGATAGCCCAACGTCCTTGAGCATTGAACGTGAAACAAGCGGCCAGTGCTGACCACCCCGAGCGCCCGCGCGCTCCCCCGAACGTCATAGGTATCACCGGACGCAGATACGTTCAAAGGATTTTTGTCGCTACTAGCTTTTATCATCATAAATCGATTGAATATAGTCGGACTCAGAACATTTGCAATGCTTGTTTTGAGAACAAAATATTCTTTAGTGAGTAGTTATTGTAGTTAGAGTGAATCAAAATATAAAAAATAACAATTTGTTTTTGTGAAAATAAATAATAACGCTTTTATCAACCGACGACAAAAAAGGAGGAGGTTATCAATTTGACGCGTATATTTTTTTTTAATGTATGTTCACCGATTACTCAAAGACGGCTGAACCGATTTGAAAAATTATTTTTTGTTTGAAAGGGTATACTTCGAAATTGGTCCCATTGTCACTTAGTCAGGATCTGATGATGGGATCCTGGAGAAATCGAGTGAACTCTTCAAATATTATAGGCACACCTATAGTGATTTGAGTATTTTTTATAGTAACTTGTGCAGTTGCATTCGAAAAGCACAATTTGTGAAGTGGACCTGATGATGAATACAACAGATGGCCACTGGAACTACTCAATATATAAGTAGGAATAATAAGTATTTCATGTGTTCCGCTTCGATTACTTGAATGTGGTTAGTTATTTTTCACTTTGCAGTGTTTTTGGGAGTCGGTTTAATTTTTGGTAAAAAGTTTAATTAATGTACTAAAAAAAATGGCCAAGTGCGAGTCATATGCGCCCATGAAGGGTTCCGTAGTAACTATAATAGTATAATATATGTATATTTATTTGACGAATAAAAAAAACCTAAAAAATTTCTTAAAACTAGCTTTTTACATTTTTACAACTACGCTAAATAACTTTGTTTTTCATAGTGTTTATATGAATTACAAAGTTATATTTGCGGTTTTAGAAAATATGCTGTATCTCAAAAATTGCTGACCCGATTTCATTCAAACTAATTTTGGTTGAAAGTTTACATTAAAGTCTACAGACATATATTTTTTTTAGGTTTTTCACTCCATTATTATAGAAGTTAGAGGGTGGACACATTCTACCACTTTGGAAGCTTATATCTTTTAAACCATTGACTTTATGAAAAAGTGGTTTTAGAAACCCTTATATCATTTTTAAAGACCTGTCTATGGATACCACACACGCATAGATTTCATGAAAAAAAATATTTTCAGTTCTAGTTCCATGTATGGGGACCCCACTTGGCCAATTTTATTTCAACTCAGAGAGACTAAAAGCGACTACGAAAATACACTTATAACTGAGATTAGGTACACCGACGATTTATGTTAAAATAAGCAAGTAAATAAGCCCATAAGTAATATTGTTAAATAGGTATGTTTAAGTTTTGGTGTACAATAAAGTATATTCTATCTATCTATGTTTTGTCACAGACTCCGCAAGTGGCCTTCAAAATCTTATGACCAATTTAAATGAGGCATGCCGCATGCTCTAAGTTTGCGCTTAAAACTAATGTCAAAAAATTGGCCAAGTGCGAGTCAGACTCGCCCATGAAGGGTTCCGTAGTAACTATAATAATATAATATAATATGTATATTTATTTGACGAATAAAACAAACCTTAAAAATTTCTTAAAACTAGCTTATTTACATTTTTACAACTACGCTAAATAACTTTGTTTTTCACAGTGTTTGTATGAATTAGAAAGTTATATTTGCGGTTTTAGAAAATATACTGTATCTCAAAAACTGCTGACCCGATTTCGTTCAAACCAATTTCGGTTGAAAGTTTGCATAACGATCTATAGACGTATATTTTTTTTAGATTTTTCACTGCATTATTATAGAAGTTAGAGGGGGCGGGACACACATTTTACCACTTTGGAAGTTTATATCTTTTAAACGACCGACTTTATGAAAAAGTGGTTTTAGAAACCCTTATATAATTTTTAAAGACCTGTCTATAGATACCACACACGCATAGGTTTCATGAAAAAATATATTTTCAGTTCTAGTTCCATGTATGGGGACCCCCCTTTATTTTAAATATTATTTTATTTTTTTCTTAAAATCGGAAAGCAGTTTACAGAATACATCTACTTACTAAGTTTCATTTGTATATTCTTAACAGTTTCGGAATAAAATGGCTGTGACATACGGACGGACGGACGGACAGACAGACAGACGGACAGACATACCGAAACTATAAGGGTTCCGTTTTTTGCGATTCGGCTACGGAACCCTAATAAAAAACTTTCCGAGTGCGAGTCGGACTCGCCCATGAAGAGTTCCATAGTAGCAAGCAGTTTTTCTTTCAACTTTGTTTTTCATAGTGTTAATAAAATTTATTTCAAACGAACGATATGCATGCCGAACGAGCTGTGGGCCCGTAAACCTCAAGATTGGTGCCCTGAAACAGGGACACAAGGTCGCGGCAGACCACGAAGGAGATGGCGGGACGAACTTGATGTCTTCTTTGAGAATTGAAAAGAATTGCCGCAGAACCGGGACCGTTGGAAGGAATGAAGGGAGGCCTTTGCCCAGCAGTGAGACAGTGCAGGCTAAATAATAATAATATTTCAAACAATTGACTTGGAGAAAAAATGGTTTGTGTCATTTGGCTACGAAACAATAAAAACTAAAATATAAAAATAATATCTATATTTACTTAACATTTAGTTTAGTCCACTCGCAATCAACGCTAAAACTAAATATTCACATACGTCCAAGCGCAAACGAAATGTCCGATTTTTAAATAGCTCAACCGTACCACTGTACCAAACGTACTATCTACGCTGTTTACTCTTTGACGCAAAGTTTAAAGAGCGGGGCGCGCTAACATGCGACACAGCCTCCCCGTGCGAACGCTAGGGTGAGACTGGCCCTTGCATATGAGTGAGCGCGCGCGCCGGGCGCTAATGTAATAATATGGTATTATTGATTTAACGGCACTTAAGTAATAATTTTGTAAAATTTTGAATTTAAATTTAATAAAGCAATAAATTCTCTATAATAGTGTGAAAGAAATATTTAAATCGGTTCAGTTATTTCAAAGCAGTAAGCAAATTATTGCAAAAATAAAGAGGATATATTCGATTTTTTTCAAAGAAAAGTATGTACAATAATAAAAAAAATTAATTTAAAATTTAAAGTCAAATATGTTACGCGTATTAGGTATTTTTTTTAATCTATTTAGTCCATCCGTCTAGTAGTAGTAGTCCTTCAAAAAGAGGTCTATTTTGTAATTTAGCCAATCCTTTCGCCTTAAGCTAAGTTTTGCATTAGACAAATTCAAAATATTTGACATCTGCCTGCATGGAATCAGTAAGAAACACTACGTTTCTACTTAGCCTTTTCTCAACAGTGGTGAGAAATAAGCAATTTTTATTTTATTTTATTTATTACATATATATATAACTAGCTTTTGCCCGCGACTTCGTTTGCATGGGGGGTTTTCCTGCATAATTCCCGATCCCGTGGGAATTCCCGGATAAAAACTTCTAAACTATTCCCATGCCAAATTTCATCTAAATCGGTAAAGCAGTTTAGGCGTGATTGCGTAACACACAGACAGACAGAGTTACTTTCGCATTTATAATATTAGTAAGGATTTTAAAAAAGTATAGGTGTTTTATATGGAGCAACTGCTTATCTCACGTTCACAAAACAGTAGCAGCTGGGGTAACACTAGACCCCACCCAACACTACATTTGTAATACTACGTTTATTAATTTAAAATAATAAAAAGACTTTTATAATTCATATAGTACTAGTATTATGTAGAAACTAGCTTTTGCCCGCGACTTCGTCCGCGTGGAATAGTTACTTTGGGCTAACGTTAAATTTAACCCCGATTTTGAAGCATTCTTCATTGGCACTCCGCTCCTATTGGCCTTAGCGTGATATATAGCCTATAGTCTTTCTCTATAAATTGACTATTTAATTAAAAAATATTTTTTCTATTCGAACCGGTTCCGCTTCCGTTCCTGAGATTATCGCGTTCAAACAAACAAACAAACTCTTCAGCCTTATATTATTAGTATAGATAGCTGTCGACCGCGACTTCGTCCGCATTTCCGTCGTTTTTCGTAAAAAAAAAGTAGCCTATAATAGTAGTAGGCTCACGTTTCAGTGATTTTGATGTAACAGACAGATTAACTTTCGTAATTTAGTAGGGAAATATAATATGTCAATCTATAATACTGTTGAAAAATATCGCAATACGGAATCGCACAATATTATTGTTAATAGCTGTGCCCAGTACTCCGTCAGCGTGTAACTCCTTGTGTGTTATTAAGTTAATGTATTGGTAATATTGTTTAGATCACGTTTACATGATGCTTAAGTACATATAGAACAAAAATACTTCAGCGCAAAGCTTCCGGGTAAACTATGTTGAAATTTGACCCATCCGGCACGTGAACATAAAGATTTCTAGAACTGCTAACCAAGGAAAGAGCGACGTACAACTGCCCATGCGAGAAACAACTGACACCAAGATCTACTCCAGCTACACGAAAAGTCTGCCCTTGAGCCTTATTAATTGTCATTGTATAACACACTGATACTGGAAATTGCGTTCTTTTAAATCGGAATGGAAAATTATTTGGTATTATGGGAATTCTGGGAATAAAGACGGTTTCTCCTGCACCGCAACCTGTTAAAATTTGAGACTCGATTATATTTTGTTGCAACTGGGTTACTTTTAGCCGAGTTCCATTGCAAAGTTGTGGTGGTCTTAAATTTCGGAGTAGAATAATTGGAATGCCAATTTTTAAACAAATTTCATGACGGGACGTCCGGGAATATTTAAAGAATTTAAAAATTCCTTCGGGTAATTAGTGGCTTCTTGTTCATCGACCATTCTATTTATTGAACTATAAACTTTGCTTTCCCTCTGTATATTCGACAGTATTTTTTATTAATCTCAAATGCCTGGTCATTGCGAGGAGTTAAAATAGATCTTTCGCATAGCCAAGAATTATTGTCCCTATTTAATATATTTGTCACCGTAAACCGATGATATAAGATGTAGTTGGGATTGCACTATACAACGTAACTCAGGCGTCAGAATAAATTTTCCTTTGGGATATATTTTATATAATTTTAAGGTGAACATTTCCGTCATGAAATGATTTCTGTGTAGCTTTAACCATTAAGGTTGCACACGCGACGGAAGCTTAAAAAATGGAGTAACTTCTCCCGTTTTCCCAACATTTCCCTTCACTGCTCTGCTCCTATTGATTGTAGCGTGATGAAAAGTATACTATAACCAGCTCAGGAGTATGAAAAATAATTGTACCAAGTTTCGTTAAAATCCGTCGAGTAGTTTTTGTTTCTATAACGGTTATACAGACAGACAGACAGACAGACAGACAGACAAAATTTTTACTGATTGCGTTTTTGGCATTAGTATCGATCCTTAATCACCCCCTGATAGTTATCTAGGAAATATATTTCATGTACAGAATTGACCTCTCTACAGATTTATTATAAGTATAGATATAGATGAGACAGTATTTGTTTGTTAATTTTACTTTCATGTGAAAACAAGAGCAACGAATTGATATAATTTTTAGTACGGAGACAGTTGAGAGGTAAGGCACTTTTTATACGTTTTTCGAATACTTTCATTATGCGTACAGCTAAGGAGTGCAATTCCCTGCCGGAGTCTGTGTTTCCTGATAGCTATAATCTGGGGGTATTTAAGATTGAATAGGTTACTTCTAGGTAAGCGTGATTCGTCTTTGACCACATCATCACTTTTTTTTTTTTATTGAAAATAGGTTCGCGTTTGACCACCATCTCACCTGATGGTAAGTGATGATGTGGCCGAAGATAGAGCACGCTTACCTAAAAGTAACCTATTCACTCTTGACTTAAAGACTCCTAGGTTATAGCTATCGGGAAACACAGACTCCGGCAGGGAATTCCACTCCTTAGCCGTACGCACAATGAAGGTATTCCCAAAACGTTTTGTGCGTATGGGTGAGATGTCCACCATGTAACAATGGCGCTTCGCCGTTTGTCTCGTAGATCGATGATGGATGATGATGATGATCGTGATCAGGTGAGACGACCAGGACAAACGCGAGCCTATTACCAACAACAAAATAATATTGTATATACCCGGGAAAAGTGAGAAATTTCCACGAGAACAAAGTCATTGACAACAGCTAGTATGCTGAGAGTAACGATGTGTATTTAGGTACATTTAGAAAACTCTTTGCCCTTTACAAAGACTATCAACACTAAAGGTTATGCGAACCATTTCAATCCTAAAAATACCTAAATAATCCAATGGCATAAAAACCACAATCGCAAAAACCTACTAACACTTTTAAAACCTTACCCAATAAACGCTAAAATTACGTATAATTTTCACCTTTTTCACTAAAGGTTTAGTAATAAAATGTTACTTTACATAATTATATTTTTGGGTCCGGCCATGCATGTAGTGGGGCTCAAGAAATATCGCAGGTTCACGATTGGTTATTGAGCTTAGAAACGGTGAATTTGAATAAAAGGGCGCCGTAAAATACTAGGGGTATTATTGTGACTGGGGTATAGGGTGGTAGCTGTGTCGATGAAAATGATATTTTTGGCTAGTCAGCTTTTTACGGGTAAATTTGTGCGAAAGTTTTTATGGTATTGAAACAGTAGGGTTGTTTCAATACCATAAAATCTGTGTGTGCGAGTATCGTAGTGCGATTGCGAGGTAAAAAATATTATTTATCTATATATATTTATAATACTTTTAGTACAGCTTTGATAGTAGGCAGAAGCGCGAAAATCTGGCACCTATCTTACCATCTCTCATTATATCTTACTAGCTTCTGCCCGCGACTTCGTACGCGTGGGAAGGTTTTCCCGCGCAAATCCCGATTCCGTGGGAATTTCGGGATAAAAAGTAGCCTATGTGTTATTCCAGAATGACAACTATCTACTTACCAAATTTCATTCAGATCTGTTCAGTAGTTTTTGCGTGAAAGAGTAACAAACATCCATCCATCCTCACAAACTTTCGCATTTATAATATTAAGTAGGAAGGAGTAGTAGGAAGTAGGAAGTAGGATAAATATAAGTATATAAGTAAGATAGTAGGATTCATACAATCATCATACAGACTATACAGCTGAAAGAGGTCAAAGTAAAAAAGCAAAGAGAAATATGCTAAACAAAAAAGAATATTCCAGAATCAAACCATTATCATTTGCCTCTCACATAAAAAACAATACACAACAATCAACCCTAAAAATCATCGACATATAACCCTTCTCTAACCCGGGCCTATCATCTTAACCCTCCATAAACCGGGCGGGGTACATCTGACCCCGGTCGGGTTAAACCATTCTTACATGACATATCTTTAAGCGAAATTTTTGCGAACCTTACTTGTTACAAGAGATTGCGCTTACCGATGTTGGCTTTTTCAAAACAAGGCTTATCTTTTTTCGGTGGTGTAGGGTAGAAATGCTAATTAAAAATGTAAACAAAAAATTAAATAAAGTCTATTTAATTTGAAAATGAATACGATTTCTGAATTAAAAATTATTGTTTCCAAGTTTTAGTTTTTGATTGGCTCGCAATGGACCATTTCACCTGAAGGGTTATGTGGGCGACCACGATAACCCAGAAGTTATCTATTCAATTCTGACTTAAAAACCCTCAGGTTATAACAATCAGGAAACCAAGACTCTGGTATTCCACTCCTTAGCTGTACGCACAATGAAAGTATTCCCTAAACGTTTTATTCGTAAAGAAAAGAACCGGCAAGAAACTCCAAACATTGTGAAATCCAATAAACATATTGAAATGTTTCTTAGGCCAGGAAAAATGTTAAGTACATATCGATTGAACTCTGAACTAGAGCAAATAATTCCACCAACATGACAATCAGGCACCACTGGATCTTTTCCACGAAAACTTCCAAACCAATGCGTCCCTCAAATCATCTGTGTCGATTCAATCACGAAAGTGCCAGTCACGCTATTCACAAAACACATGATACAGCTTTCGACCCTCTGAATTTCCCAAAATCAGTCGCTCTGGCCGCTATAAACGGCCCAATTCACACATACACCTGAAAATATCTCACACATATTCCGAAGCTGCAACCCTTGGGGTTGAAACCAATAAACTAAGCGGGGTGAAAATAATAAAAAATTCACATCAAATTGAATGTCAACCCCTGAAGGGGATGTTATTAGGGAATTTACGAGCGCTAGCCGAGTACCATATTATGTTTTATAACCACCCTGTATCATTGTGGGTTGGTAATATGGTGGGTATAAAATATATTATGCAGGCAGTGTAGGGTCAAAAGATTGAAACGTCACTTTTTGCTGTAATTGTCCGTAATAAGGGTTGAAATGTAACATCCTGGAATTTTAGCGAAGAATGTAAGCGAGGGTAATAAAATGTTGGGCGGTGTCGGGACAAAACGCGAGCGGGCACCGAAGGTGCGACTGAGACAAAAAATACGCGCTCCGTTACAAATGTCCTTGCACATAGCTGCTTGTGACCGCTAGGTACGGAACGTTTTCATAATTATTATTCGTCTCTTTCTAATTAAAGTTTTATTTGCTACTACCCGCGGTTTCACTCGCATGAAGTTATTTTTTTAGCGAAACAAAGGATTTTGTCGGCAATGTTTTATTTAATATTTTACGCCTCATACAAACCTCATGAGTACAGAAATCGGTAATTTATTTTATAACATACTAGCTTCCGCCTGCGACTTCGTACGCGTGAGAGGGTTTTCCCGCGTAAAAACGGGTCACAAGTCCCGTGAATTCTAGGACAAAAAGTAGCATATATGTTATTCCAGGATGTCAACTATCTAATTATTAAATTTCTTTCAGATCCGTTACGTAGTTTTTGCTTGAAAGAGTAAGAAACTAACCTTACGTAAAATACGTGCATGGTCGTGTTGCGGATAACTGCCCGACATACATACATACAAAAGTAACAAACATCCACACAACTATACATCCATCCTCACAACTTTTTATTTTATTTATTTATTTTTGTACACACATGACACTTAGAAAAAAAATTAAATACAGACAAAAGAGCTCAAAGGTGCTGCTTATTTCCTAAGAAATTTCATCCAGCAGACCCAGCACAATATGACAAGATACTTTAGAAAAACTTAGTTGTAAGACATAAAATCTTTTGTTTTGATGACAATTTAATAATTATTTAGAATCTGAAAGTAATTAAGCTCCAAAAGAGGCTTATAATTCCTTTTAGATCCGTCTTGGATTTCAGCAGACAAACAAAACTAAATCTGTTGAACCATCAAAGTTCTTTAAAAAAATAATATTGCCAAGTTAGGGTATTCGCAGGATCAATAGATTTGAACTTTATACCTATGTAAAAATATTTCCGTAATGTGGGTACTGAAATTTAATATTTTTAAATGAAGACGAACGAGTAACTTTGAGCGATTTCGTTAGGTACACCATTGTATCTAACGCAATCACTCCAATTTTAATCAGTAGCTTAAACATCATTTTGGGGAGTGTGCGATAGAATTGAAGAGTCTGATTCCACCAAGCCCGTTCCATCATCGGACTACGAGACAAATGGCGATGCGCCATCGTTACATGGTGGACATCCCACCCACACGCACAAATCATTTAGGAAATACCTTCATTGTGCGTACGGCTAAGGAGTCGAATTCTCTGCCGGCGTCTGTTTCCTGATAGCTATAACCTGGGAGTCCGTAAGTCAAGAGTGAATAGGTTACTTCTAAGCAAGCGTGTTTCATTTTCGACCACATCATCACTTAACATCGGGTGAGATGGTGGTCAAACGCCAGCACGCGTGGCTTCGCTCCCGTGGATTCTATCACGGTAAAAACATAACTCTCCTTTTTTTCAGTCACGTAAAAAATAGTCTATAACCTTCCTCAAGCTTCAAGCTACTTCCATACCAAATTACATCCAAATCCAACCAGTACTTTCGAAGATTAGCGCGTTCAAGCAAACAAACAAACTTTTCTGCTTTATAATATTAAGTATAGATAAAGCTATCAACTGGATCTAGTTAGACTGAAAACTGACCCCAACTTAGTATAGAAAAGGATAAGAAATAGATGAAAGGTTAATTAATCTATCTAGTAAATTACATTTCTGCCAATCACTCGACACTATTCCCTACCTACTTAACTTTTGATAGAAGACAAATTTTAAGTACCTAGATTTGGACTATGGATCTTATGTCGTAGAGAATATAGCCTATGTCTCTATAAGCAAAGCACTCAACTCTTACTAGTCTATTTAATCGCTAGCATCAAAGCGAGACGTTTGACACAGAAAACTGAAAGACATAATTTTATCTGGTAATTAGTATTACAGTTTCGCTCTGAGTAATACTAAGAAAAAAACTTTTTACCAAAAAATTAAACCGACTCCCAAAAAACACTGCAAAGTGAAAAATAACTTTAATTTCGGTAGTCGGTGTCTTTAGTTTTGTATTTTCGTTTTGGGCACCGACTTCCGAAATTAAAGTTATTTTTCACTTTGCAGTGTTTTTTGGGAGTCGGTTTAATTTTTTGGTAAAAAGTTTTTATTTCACTCTTTTTAGTTGGTCTGTTTTTAATTTACCTAGTTACAAGAGCCTAATTATCAACTACTTATAACCTTTTACAAAATATTGCTTTTCCCAATGCTGGGCCGTTAATTGTTGAGGAGTTCTCCTGGTACTTCACCATCAGCTCTACATCACCATATGCATTGTGACGAGCATAAAGTGCGTAACATCCATATTCAAGTAATCGAATCGCAATCCACTCAATACTTATTATTGAGTAGTTTCGGCGGCCATCTGTGGTCTTCATCATCAGTTCCACTTCCTCAAATGGTACTTTTTGAGAGCAACTGCACAAGTTACTATAATAAATACCCAAAACGACAAAGATGTGCCTATAATATTTGAAGAGTTCCCTCGATTTCTTCAGGATCCCATCATCAGATCCTGACGTTTATGAAAATGGGACCAATATCGAAGTATACCCTTTCAATCAAAAAAATAATTTTCCAAATCGGTTCAGCCGTCTTCGAGTAATCGATGATCATACATTAAAAAAAAAAAAAAAATATATATACGCGTCGAATTGATAACCTCCTCATTTTGTCGTCGGTTGAAAAGCGTCCTTAGCGTCTTTGATATTAAAATACAGAATTGAATGAGGGGTGTTATTTTGCAGAAATCGATGATATACAAACTAATATTTTATAGACAGAGTAATATTTCATAATAAGCTCAATAAAACTAGTATATTGAAGGATTGATCGCGACAATCCTATAAGGGTACTAATAGAGGCCATAGTCTAATCTTATGTTAAGTCTTACTACTAATATTATAATTGCGAAAGTTTGTGAGGATGGGTGGATAGATGTATATTTGTTTGTTACTCTTTTACGCAAAAGCTCCTGGAATAATACACAGGCTACTGTTTATCCCGGAATTCCCACGGGATCGGGATTTACGCATGAAAAACCATCTCACGCTAATGAAATCGCGGGCAGAAACTAGTATCATCTATATCAATAAAGCCGTTGAACAATCACTCAGACAGTCATTTTCACCAATATTTACTTTATTATTTCTCAAATTCTTCGGAACTTTCCACTAAAGCTTATCTTTTCACAATAATTAAAAAAAGGTAGCTCAGTAAAATATTATTTGGTCGTTATGTTGAGAAAATTGTGAAGGTTTTATGAAGCTATAAAAAAATTACAAAAGGGGATGGGCAGTAAAGTTAATGAATCAAGAATCCGCTGATTAGCCTACCTTTGATGGTGAAAATGGTAATTAAAACGATATAGTAAATGTTTAGATAGCACTTCTTTAGTAAGTAATAACTGGACGCGCTTGAGTCTATTGAGAAACGGGCCAAAAGACTCATTGGCAAAGATACACTGGTCGAATCAAAGCTCCAGAGCCTTGAACATCGACGAAGAGTTGCTAGTCTATCGGTTTTCTATCGGTTACATTTCGGGGAGTGTGCGATGGAATCACACAATCTAATTCCGTCGAGCCCGTTCCATCATCAGACTATAAGACAAACGGCGATGCGCCATCGCGTCGTTACATGGTGGACATCCCACCCATACGCACTAAACGTTTTGGGAATACCTTCATTGTGCGTACGGCTAAGGAGTGGAATTCCCTGCCGGAGTCTGTGTTTCCCGATAGTTATAACCTAGGAGTCTTTAAGTCAAGAGTGAATAGGTTACTTTTAGGTAAGCGTGCTCCATCTTCGACCACATCATCACTTACCACCAGGTGAGATGGTGGTCAAGCGTGAGCCTATTATCAATAAATAAAAATTGCTCTTAGCACCAATTTTGGCAATAATCTACACATATAATAAATCTACACAAATAATAAAAGAGCATAGAGTGTGTTTGAACACTGAAAGAGAAGTAATAAAAAACATAGAAGGTGGCTCAATAACACAGTACTAGCAATCATTTTATATGTTTATGATTTTGACCTTTTACAACAAGTGTGATTACAGCCAGAAGACGTCGAAGCCTTGATTTTTTCAAAAAAAAATAATTTCTGTAGATACCGCTATCTACCTATTTATTTAGTTACTAGTACTCTCGCGGGGCTTCGCTACCGTGGATTCTATCACGGTAAAAACATAACTCTCCTTTTTTGCAGTCGGGTAAAAAGTAGCCTATAACCTTCCTCAAGCTTCAAGCTACTTCCATACCAAATTTCATCCAAATCCACCCAGTACTTTCGAAGATTAGCGCGTTCAAGCAAACAAACAAACAAACAAACAAACAAACTAACAAACTTTTCCGCTTTATAATATTATTAGTATAGATATTGAATATTGTACCATATGGTTTATATTAAGATTATACAGCGTGGCGATTAGGTAACACATTAATTGAAACCACGTAATCTATAATAGGTGTTTTATCATTTACAATAAAAATAATTTAATAATAAACAATATCATAGCCGTGGGACCTTTATTTCCATTTTAATATTTCACAACATCATGTAGTGCATAAACGTAATCAGCTGACCAATCACTCGGCGCGTGCTCCGCCAGCGCCGGCGCCGCGGCGTTGGGCTTTTACAGGTAAGAAAACTAATATTATACAGGATTATTTATTTTTTACCAACAAAATTTATTTTGTTTGAAAAAATGCATTTTCTTAATTTTAGTAAAATTATTGATTTTATTATTTTACGGACTGATAACAACTTGTAATACCTGCTTTACAATTTAATGTGATAACCTAATCGCCAGCCTGTATATCAAGTGTTAACTGTAAGATTTTCGTGCCTCTAAACGTGAGGACTATTAATTGGCTCACGGTCTACTATACTAAATATTTTCTGTATTTAATAGCTGTTAGTCCTCCATACTGCTTAAATAAATTTGTAAACTTCTCTGTTAATCTATTGGGCAGTGATCTGCATTCTGACAAACAAGCTGATACCTAATTCAGGAGATGGATGATTTAATAGAATACAACTGAAGGAACACAAATTAACAATTTTTAGAATGTCTTTTATTTTTATTGTTAGGCACAAACATTCGAAGCCACTGAATGTTGTCTTCATTTTAAAATATTTGCAAGAAACTATTAAATCGGAAAAAAATATTAAAGATCGGTGACATAATATCACTTTCTCAGGAGTTCATGTGGGCAAGGTATTAAGAAATATTACGTTAGATAGTATTTTGTTTCACAGACGATTTTCAATTCTATCACCTAACACACAAAGTTCAATTCGCCATAAATTACAAACAAAGTACTTACATATGACAATCAGGGAGGCGTTGGCTCTTATAACCTTGTGCATCTGCGCCGGTCCCACCTGACACTGATATTCAGCATCGTCTTCTAGCGAGGAGTTCACTATCCGAAGGTTGTAAACGCCATGACGACGGTCTCCGAACATGGTGTAGCGAGGGTAGCCTGGGATTACTGAGGAGAAACCTGGAAAAAGAAAGAAAATTTGTGTTAAATAAAGAAAATCGTTTTAAAGAAAGAAAATTGTGTTCAAGAAAGATTATTGGGTCAAAGAAAGATAATTGGGTTACAGAAAGATACCCGATTATCTTTCACTAACAGAAAGATAATTGGGTTAAAGACGGGAATTTTTCTCCCTCGCTCCATACAAGACAGGACTCATCTGGATAACTTCAAGAGAATATTGAATGAGTACTTCTTTTCACACTGATGTCATATTTTGGTATTTATACAGTATGTTAACTAACAGAGGGCGTTCCCGTAAACCCGCAATGGTATAGCATCCATGCTAAAAAAATATTACCATTCGAAAACAAAATATTTTTAGTTTTTTTTACTATTAAAATATTCACAAAAAATGTTAAATTGATACGTAAAAGAAACACTCTGCACACGCGTACTTGAAGGACGGCAACGTCGCAATTTATTTATGAATGACGGGCCGCGTGTGCGGCGATCTAATTGATGTGCTTATACTATTGCGGGTTACCGAGAACGCCCTCTGTTAGTTAACATACTGCATACTCTCTACCTACCTATATGTATGTTACAGTATAGAGTTACTTACTGTTTTTATTAAATTTAATTTAAAAAAAATTGTGTCGACCAACAATGGGGTAACGTTCCCTCAGCTGCGACATAGGCATACCTCCTCTTTAAGAGGTAAAGGATCGTAATTACGGGGTGGTGGATATCGCATGTCTCCAGATTTCTCAGTCCTTGGACAAGTCGGTTTTCAAGCCATATTTTCTTAAACCGTTGTCAGAGCTTTCAAAGTGCCTTAAACCAATGGGGTGGTCCTTCAGTCTTCCCTAACTCTTCCCTAACCACATAGGAAATAGGCCTTCAAAAGCCGCCAAAAATCCACATTCATCGTAACTTCTACACCTCCCAGATCTCAAAACGAAATAATCTGAACACAATACTACAAAAAAAGAAATGGATTTCGCAAGAATGGTAATTATGGACCAAATAATTATGAACACCGAAACAATCAGTTATCTACAGACGGTCGGGGAATCGTTACGAGACGCATTCGAATCTTTAATTGATGGAATGGTTACACCTATAGACACGCGATTCTGATTTTTAGTTGATTCTTAGGTCAGACATACGACACGGTTCTTAAAATAAAAGGTCAGTGGAAGATAGTTGTATTTTCTTAAAAACATATTTTATGTAGCAGTTCTTTTTATAGTTTTTATGCTTGCGTTTAACCACCACAGCACCTGAAAGTAAGTGAAGTTAAGACAAAAGATGAAGCACTCTTACCTCGTAGTAACCTATATTCAAAATGACGTCATGCTCCCAGACAACCCATCATTTATTTTACTGTTTATAAATTCATATATATACAACGTGTAATTTAAAGGGTATATACATACCAAGTGCGTGGCTTCTTTGGATGATAACAAATTATATGGCAAGGGTTTTGTAATCCTAAGTCTACGTGTGTATAACTTATTACAAATACCAATACACTGATACCAGAGACCGAATATTTCAACGAAGAGAATTATCGTGTTATTGGCAAGTGACGTGGAAAGCTATTGACCTTTCGTAGTGCTGTGACACGTTTGTTATGATTGGTATTGAAGAAATATATGAAACCGATAATTTGGTATCAATTCTTTGAGTCAGTTATTTTGAGCTGAAACTGTGCATAGAGACTCCATACCAGATGTTGTCTTCAGTCCTTTTGGAAAGATATGGGGTTTCCGTTACACGTTGTATAAGTACATACTTAAAAAAATAAGTACCTTCACAGATTAACAGGTAGAGTCAACTGAATTATGACTTGCTTTAGAGCATCTCCCCAGCAACCCCAAGTAAAATTTTAATAATTTTACATAGACACTTATTAGATAAACAATTGGTTGATAAAAATTGTACCCTTATTTTTACCAATGGATGTGCTGGCTATACGTTTATTTTAAATTTCGGTTTTAACCGTCTGATAAAAATAAAAGCAAAGTGTATAATTATAATTCAGTTGCCGGTACCTGTTAATCTGTGAAGCTACTTATTTTATGTAAACAGCAAAATAGATGATGGGGTGGCTGGGGAAACATACGACTACGGCAGGGAATTCCATTCCTTAGCCTGCATCTTTGTCTAACTAAACTTGACGTATTTAAGACTGTTAGTATGTAGGTATATAAATAACTAGCACTACGCACGCGACTTCGTCCGAATACATTTCGAAATAATTTGTAGCCTAGCCCTCACAAATGGTGCATCATTCTACCAATAAAAAAATGGAATTCGATCGTTAGTTTAGGAGATTACCCCTTACTAACTTCATAATTAAAATTATGTTTTGTTTTTTCTTAAAAAGGAAAACTAGCAACGTGGCTAGAATCCACACTACTATTTATAACCCAACCTAAAAATGCTTGTGTCTGGAGAGGGTTCACGGCAGGTTCAAACCCGCGAACTGTCCGGTCACTATTCCGACACCTAAGCTATATCTACTGACGCTAACACTTTGCAAAGTGCGCTATCCCATCATTTGCCTAATTTCGTTCTAGTTAAATTTTCGAGTCGTTACAGTGCTGTGCTCTCCCGCTAGTCAGCTGCGTCAAATGTAGACGTAAAGCTGATAAATCCTATTGAATCCGATGTCATGGTATACAGATGCTGTGATCCATGCGACTGACGCAGTGTGTGGCGCATTTTATAAGCGACAGCGATTTGGTTTGACTCTTCAAGTTTAAACACAAAGAAATAGAAAAAAAATAAACAAATCTATTAATCTTAATATTAATTATGTCGGACTTGTGATCGAGAGGTTCCGAGTTCGAGCCCCACCCATTACCCTATTGCCGTCAACCCACTCCAGACATAAGCGTCTTTAGCTTAGTTAGAAGGGTTATTAACAAGATTCCAAGTAATGTTAATTTTATTAAAAAAAATAATCTTTGAAAGTTCTGATTGTATTGTTTACATTATTTAACTCCTACTATAATTGCGCTTCACAAAATTGATTGACCTTCGTAGCCTCAACGAAAGATTCAGTTGAACGTCAGCGTCAGGCAACTACTTGTTTTGTGATATTTTGCTAAACTAGACCTGTCTGGCTAGGCACCTATGTTACTGGGAAAATAAATTAAGACTCCTTATTTTTGTTCGTACATTGTGTGTCAAATGTTTTTTTACTTCAATGTTTTTTTTTTAAGAGTACTAGCAATGTGGGTAGAATCCACGTTACTAGCAATCTTGTTAATCCCTCCAACTAAGCTAAATATACTTGTGTCTGGAGTGGGTTCACGACAATGTAATGGGTGGGGTTCGAACCCGTGACCCCTCGATCACAAGTCCGACACCTCATCCATTAAGCTATTGACACTTTTGTGTCATCATGAAAAGATTTCCCGACTATTTTTTATTTTCATCTCCATTTTTAAACTATTTTGTAGCAGTGAATTATTTTTTCAAATTGCAGACCTCTATCATTAACACATCATTATAACTAACTAATAAAAAGCAAACTTCTTCCCAATCAGTCCCAAACTGCTCATAATTAAGCTCCTATCCCCCCCCCCCCCCCCCCACCCCACTTCATCCCACTCAGCTTCTATCATCCCTGTTTAATCATGCCAGCATTGTTTCCTGATGACTCCACGATCCTCTAGCTTGCTATAAGGATGGAACACTGCCACGTCTACATAATGCTGATTTTCAATAGGATTTCCCGTTCAATCCAATACGATGGAACAACAGAACTTGTGACCCATGCGACTACCGCAATGGGTTATGGTGCAAGGCTTGAGCGCTATCGTTTTTCTATGCCTGTTAAATGACAAACAACAGCAACTCCACAATATGCCTCCACAGAATACTCTAGACGATGGCCTGATCAGGTGTCCGAAGTACTGCAGATGCCGATGGGCGATGACCCAGACTTTCAATTCTTTTTTAGATGTAGGAGCCTGTTGCAACGTTTCTATCGTAGCCACTGAGGGACTGACTTGAGGTGGGAGGAAGGGGTTAAATATTAAATAATATTTATTGTGTAAGTAGGCAGCAAATCACACACAAAGACTTTCCAAACCCAAGGTGAAATATAACACAGATTTGGTGATATACGAGTATAAAATAGCCTTATAGAAGATACACTTGAAGCACTTGCACTAACTAAGCTGATTCTTTAAGATAAGACCGCCTACACCGTTGTCTTTGAAAACATTGATTGAATGACGTTAAGTAATTAATTAAATTTTTAACTTTATTATTATTTTTCTGCACCCCTTCTCTATAAAAAAAAGTTATTCTCTTATTCTCCTTCGTTTGCGTAATTATCGTAAAAAGAGGTACATAGTTTTTGCTTCACGTAACTATCTATCTATTTATGACTACTGGTTAATCGCTACCACTTATATCTTGTTCCCCAGTAATTAGCATCGCTGTATAACGTCACATCTCCGAACTATAAAATGTGAATGCTGATATCATGATACAGCTCTGTATGCTTATTGAGATCACAGAGTATTGAAGTGAACGGTATAGCAATGAATGAATGATGAGTCGATAGAGACCACGCTGTTATCTATTTCCTTTTCGTTGAACTCGAATTTTGGGCGAAATAGCCAATTAAAGCTCCTTGGCGGTCTAGGCAGTTTATGTTTAAAGAAAATTATTAGGATCAGACCAGATTATGGAGTCTTGCTTATATTGTCAAGAATTAAAAACAAGTTCAATATTATAAATTGGATCGACAAGCCATTCCTCTTCATAAAAATATTTACCTGATTGCTTATGGACATTGATAAAATTATTATTTTATTCGTCAATTATTTTTAATTTTTCAATATCGTTATTTAAGTTTATTGTAAAATCACAAGAGCTTAAGACTCTAAACTCCCTAAATCCGCTGTCACTCACGCTTTAAACCACAGTAATTAGTCCATACTAGCACCAAATCCTGTCACCCAGCAGTTCACATTCATTTGACGATGAATGTACATTCAGTTCCGATACATTCACTCACTGCTTGTTGGGCGTAGGAGCGAATGATTTGGAGTCACGGATTAGGAGTGAACAAGACGGATGGGTGCAGATGTGCATTGAGACTGAATTGAGCTGACATGTCATTGGACGCCTGGATAACTGATAATAGTGATTGTTCTAATGTAGGGAGAGGCGCCCGAAATTAATATTCATATCTTTTAATATACAAAAACTTTAAACTTAAAATTGTCGTACCAAGCGCTTCTCTTCCACATTGCGCGTACGGCCAAGCTGTGGAATTCTCTGTCGGCTTCTGTGTTCCCTGCCACTAATGACTTTTCAGCCTTTAAAGCAAGAGTAAATAGGCATCTTCTGGGCTCACTCATTCCATGGTAGACCTCGTCTATCGCTTACCATCAGGCGAGATCGAGGTCTAGAGTACATTCTGAACATAAAAAAATATAGCTATCTGATATTTTGGCTATCTGAGGGTTATAGCTTAATACATCCATAGTCCGATTTAGAGGCAGTGTGTGTGTGTGTGTGTAATTTACGAACATATTATTTTTAAGTTTTTTCAGTGTACTACTAATACTTTATGGAAATGTCTGAAATAACTGTTTTGAATTTCAATTTGTATCGCCCAAACCAGTACAATTCAACCATTATTAAACGATTTTGTTCTGATGTTAAATCAACTGAATGTTGGTATATATACCACACATTAAAAAGCAAAGACGTAACACGAGCGAGTACCAACTTCTAACACAGTCCTTTAAGCCGGATAGATACTAAAATCTAAAATACGATACACGGTTCACGACATGACCACTTACTGGGTTTATTTTCTCGTAAAGAACAAGCAAATACCAGGAATATGAGTTGCAAGTCTATCAGTTTTTACCCGACTGCAAAGGAAGTGTTATTATCGGTTACATTTCGGGGAGTGTGCGATGGAACTGCTAAAACTAATTCGTCCAAGTCCGTTCCATCACCGGACTACACCACAAGACGACAGAAAACGTTTTGGCAATACATACTTTCATTTTACCTACATACAGCTAAGGAGTGGAATTCCCTGCTGTTTCCTGATAGCATACTTCATTTTGACCATATCTTCACTTATCTCCAGGAGAGATGGCAATCAGACGTGCGCCACTCAACAATAAAAATAATAACGAACTCAAATACTGATTCACCGATCTTGATCGTAGATTTAATTATTAATTTCTAGCATGAACTGGCTCACTGCTAGGCAAAAGCCGATATCCATTCCTTCTATGACTCGTCAGCGTTTAAAGCAAGAGTGAACAGGTATCTTGTGGGCTCATTTGTCCCATCGTATCACATCATACCTCACCTACCATCAGGCGAGATCGAGGTCAAGTATGTACTAGCTTCTGCTCGCGACTTCGTCCGCGTAGAAGTCGAAAATAATAATAATAATATATTGTTGGCAAAGATTCCCAAGAAGATAGGAGAGAATGCTGCTGCAATAGCAAGCAAGCCAGGAGTTCGAAATCATTAACAATGGTGTACACGTTAGTCCTCACATCATCTCGCTGTCAGTGTTCGTGTTTGTTGCGCCATTTTTCTCGGATTGGGTAGTGTACTCTTCTTCTACCCACATCATATTGTTGTGACCTTTGTATAAGTTTAACTTGGTTTTTGCTCTTTGAAGTTAAGGTAAAATTTTATTTTGTTTTCGTGTGCAACAATGTCACTGTCACTTCTCAGTCATTAAATTACATCAAATGTTTTTAATATTCAACTCTAGATAAGTGGCTTTTGAGCCACTTCAATATTTGCTAATATCACAACGTTGGATTATTTTAAAATATTTTAGTAATGAAATGTGTTATTTTATGTTATTCTGTTCCACGTTTTGTATTATCCCTATTTCTTAATTTCTTAGTTTGAGATTTCCGTTTTGTCACTTCAATATTTGCTAATATCATAACGTTGGATTATTTTAAAATATTTTAGTAATGAAATGTGTTATTTTATGTTATTCTGTTCCACGTTTTGTATTATCCCTATTTCTTAATTTCTTAGTTTGAGATTTCCGTTTTGTTTTTGTATAATGTGTAATTTAGTATGTAGTTTTGTTCCTCGCTTGCGTAAATCTATACTTTTTTTATTATGTTTTATAAAAAATTGTACACTAGTGTGGCTGGTGGGTGGTGCACAGATAGTAGTGTAGCACCGGACGGTAATTAGGTAGTTTAAGCATATATTTGTTTATATTTATATATTTTTTCTCTATGTCCTCTGATGACTCCTTTCATTCTGTTTTTGATTCCGCAAATTCTTCTGCTAATGCAAGTTTCTGTTCCTTGCCTGACACTCTCAGTGACTTTGTGCATCACAGCTTCAGCCAACCAACAAAAGCTTTCATTTTGAAAGCTTTTTCAATGTCTGCCATATAAATGCACAGAGTGTTCCTAGTCATTATAGCGATCTGTATGACACCTTTTCTAATGCTAATGTACATGCCGTTCTGGTTTCTGAGAGTTGGCTCAAACCCCATCTTCTTTCCACTGCCTACTCTCTTCCCGGTTTCATTCTCATCCGGAATGATAGAATTGGAAAGGGAGGAGGTGGTGTAGCTATCTATCTTCGCAGTGATTTTTCTTTCAAAATAGTAACCAGTTCTCCTTCACAATATTGCGCTTCTGCAGAGTACCTCTTCCTGGAAATTTGCGTTAAGGGTGTCAAGGCTCTACTAGGCGTTGTCTATTGCCCGCCTGCCGTTAATTATTTTTCCAACCTTGAACTGGCACTTGAATCTATAGGTTCTGAGTATGTATATATAGTATGTATCATGGGTGATTTCAACACAGACCTTTCTCGCTCAACCCCTCCTTCCCGAAAACTCCTTCACATCATTGAGTCCGTTAGTCTCCATGTTCTTCCACTGCAGCCCACTCATTTTAATGTGTCTGGTGATGATACGTGGCTAGACTTGATTCTAATATCCACTCCTTCCTTGGTTTCATCTCATGGCTAATGTCCTGCACCTGGTTTTTCCCATCATGATCTCATTTTCCTCTCCTATATCTTAAAGCCACCTAAACCTCTTCCTAAAGTTCTGCACATGCGTTGTTATGCGCGCATGGATGTTGAAAGGCTGCATCAAGATGCGTCAGAAATTGATTGGGACCAGCTTGCAGCGGCAACGACAATTGATGACAAACTGCATATCTTCAATCAGGCCGTCCTTGCTCTCTTCGATGATCATGCTCCTGTTCGTAGAGTTAAACTTAGGCGAGCACCAGCCCCTTGGATGTCACCAGGGGTTCGTTTAGCGAGGAGGTGCAGGGATCGGGCCTTTCGGAAGTTTAAAAAGGATCGCAGTGAACAGAATAAAAACTCCTACAAAATTGCAAGGAATCGGTGTAATCAGATGATACGCAACGCTAAACGCCGCCATATTCTTGAAAACATTTCATCTTCTTCGCCTGCTGATATCTGGAAATTCCTTGGAACTCTCGGTATTGGCAGGCCAAGTCATGTTGATTTTCCTAAAGCAATCATTTTGGATGATATCAACCGTCATTTTACTACCACTTGTAATTTGGACCCCCTTATTTTATCTCAGACGGTTGATTTCGTCACTAGTTTGCCTGTTCCAATCATTTGAACCATTTAAGTTTTCACCAGCCACCTTGTAAGAAATTAAAAAGATTATCCTGTCTATTAAATCCAAAGCTGTAGGCCATGATAACATCAGTCGTGGTATGGTTACCTTGATCCTTGACTGTCTTCTCCCGCCAATTACCCATATCATTAACTTCTCCTTAGATTCCGGGCAATTTCCGTCCTTATGGCGTATGGCCTATGTCCGTCCACTTCCTAAAATATCGAATCCTTCCCTGTCTAATAATTTTCGACCTATATCTATTCTCCCTTTCCTGTCAAAAGTGCTCGAGGCCTGTGTTCACAAACAGTTTTCTGCGTTTGTTTACCGCAATAATCTTGTAAGCCCATTCCAGTCTGGATTCAGACCCGGGCACAGTACATCCTCTGCTCTTCTTAAAGTGACTGGTGACATTAGAGAAGCTATGGAGGATACTAAAGTTACTGTATTAGTATTAATCGATTTCTCCAATGCCTTTAACGCGGTCAGTCACGATATACTCCTTGCTATCCTCTCCCATCTTATGATTTCTTCCGAGGCGCTGGAATGGTTCTCTTCTTATCTTCGGAGACGTCAGCAGTCGGTACGCGTTGATGAGAGATCTTCGAGTTGGCTTGGCCTGGATGCTAGTGTTCCATAAGGCGGTATTCTTTCTCCATTATTATTCTCTGTCTTCATTAACTTTATTACTCACTGTCTTCGGTGTTCGTATCATCTTTATGCCGATGACCTTCAATTATATACAGCTGTGCGGGTAGAAGGTTTGTCAGACGCTATAGGGGATGTAAACCGGGATTCGGAGGCTATCAATGACTGGTCTGATAGATTTGGAGTGTCAGTAAACCCCTCAAAATGTCAGGCCATCGTTATTGGTAGTTCACGTGTGATGGGTAGAGTGGCGGCTATCTCTCTACCTCCTATTATTTTTAATGGTGTCGTCATTCCCATTAGCCCCAGCGTAAAAGATCTCGGTTTGCATCTTGACTCGACACTTGGCTGGCAAAGTCAAGTATCTAGTGTCAGCCAAAGGGCCAATGGCACTTTGCGTTCTTTGTATCGTCTGAGGAACTTTTTGCCTGTTAAGATAAAGACTATGCTTGTGCAGACTTTAATTTTCCCTTTGATTGACTATGGTGACGTGTGCTACTATGACCTGAATGCGGTCTTGCTGGATAAGCTTGACCGTATTCTTAATAACTGCATTCGGTTCATATTTAATTTAAGGAAATATGACCATGTCTCAAGTTTCAGGTCTGAGCTTAAATGGATGACCATTCGTCAGAGAAGTTTGCGCGCTTTGACAACGCTTTTCTCACTACTCAACTCTCCCAGCCCACCTTCTTATCTAATATCTCACTTTCAATTTCTATGTTCTTCACACAATAAGAATCTACGTTCATCCAATAATCTTCTCTTACTCTGTCCTTCTCATACTTCTGACTTTGTTCATTCTTCTTTTCATATCCAGTCCATTCTCCTCTGGAATGCGCTTCCTCTCGAGATCAGGACGGCTGACAATCGCTACGCATTTAAAAAGAAATTGCGGATCCACTTTCTTCACCAATAAGCAGAATTTCCATATTTAATTTTCATTTGCTTCTTAAGTATATATGTATGTATATGTATTTATATAAGTATTTATTCATATATATTATTTATGTAGATTTCTATTTTATGATATTTCGATTTTATGATATTAGGTGTTTTTGTTTTATCACTATTATTATAATTATTTTTCCAATATAATTTTCACGTACATATTGCACCTTCCACTCTATCTCTTCACCACTCATGGTTGACTGGTAGAGAATGTCTACGGCATTAAGTCCGCCTTTGTACCTATGTGCATAAAGTGTAAATAAATAAATAAATATTCCACGGGATCCCGTCCCCGACTTGCTTGACAAAGATTATAATAGCTCGGCTAATATGCATGATATAAAGATAATTTATAGTCTATAGCACTCAGGGATAATGCAGCTACATGTAAGCGAAAGAATTTTCAAAATCGGTTCGGTAGTTTCAGAGATTACCCCCTACATACAAACTTACAAATTTTACCTCTTTATAATATTAGTATAGATAAGATCGACAGAACGTTCTTATTTATTTATTTATTATTAGGGATAACAAGAGCATACAATTCTTAAATGGGTACTTATCTATAATTACATGAGTAGCCAATAACAGTTATCCACAAAATATATCCTCTCGGAACGCGGTAGCGGAAAGACGTGTGCCACTACGTTATGCGCAGTTTTACCAAGCAAATATAAATTAAAGTTATAATTATCAATCACAGTAAAGTTCTAAGACCGCATATCGGTGTATATTTCGAACATAATTACGCCGCGCGTTGTGCCCTGTGCTGACAGAAAAAAGCCCAACTACCTACACTGCGGACCTAAGTGATAAGAAAATGTCTACACAAAGGACTCCACCTGGGAACAAAGTTCATCATGTATCATCTGAAAATGACTTAAGTACTCTTGACCCAGAAAATCTTCCCAATTTTTCTGGAAGGCCACAGAAACGATTCCGTAGTGATGGTCAAGAAAAATCGGATTATGAAATTCTAAAAGAAGAACTGTCAAGTATGCTCACCTGTATGCTCTCAAATTGGAAGAAGGATCAGGATATTATCCTAAATAAACTTGGAAGTGATTTAGCAGAAGTCAAGCAGCAAAATGCAAGTATTCAATCTACTAGTGACGCGATGGAAAAATCGTTAAAATTCATATCCTTGCAATATGAAGAAATGAAACAAAAGTTATGCGACATGGAACGAGAACGTAAGGACAATCTGAATTATATAAACACCTTGGAACACAAAATCGACGACTTACAAAAAAGATCAAAGTTCACAGTTATCGAGTTTAAAAACTTGCCCTCAACATCGGAACAGATTAAGCTGGAGACACAACAAGATCTTTGCGGGCTTGTTATAAAAACTTGTAACGCGATTGGCACTCAAATACAGTCATCTGATATTAGGGATATTTACAGGATAAAAACAAAGGATGGCGTATCGACCGTTATAACAGAGCTGACTACCGTTCTTACCAAAAACAAAATCCTGAACGGAGTGAAGGAGTTCAACAAACGAAATCCTGTAAATAGGCTTTCCTCTACTACTATCGGCCAACTGGGACCAAAAATTCCCATATATGTTGCTGAAAGCCTTACTAGTAAAGACAGAAAACTGTATGCAATGACCCGCGAAAAAACCAAAACTTTGCAATACAAATACTGCTGGACCAATAATGGACGTATTTTTGTAAGAGGATCCGATGGCGGAACAAGAGTTCAAATTAAAAATGAAGCGGACCTGGCAACCCTAAAGAAATTAATTTGACTAGGTACCTCACTAACGTATTACTCGTTTATGCACGTTAAAATTATTTGTAAAATCAAACTAACATATTTTTCTCTATGTATCACTTGCCTTACATTCCTTGCATTCTCTGTGATGAATTTTTTTTCAAGTCTACCCACATGCTATAATTATAAGTCAATTACTCATTCTAATATTATTTTGTACGAAATAAGCTCACCTTCCGCGCACACACAGTTTTACAACAATAACACACAGCTCTGCACAAAAACATCTGATTATTACTCACAAAAAAAACTTACTACACTTAACACATTAACTCAAACAAACATCTGGATTAGTCAACCAACAAATCTGTATTCATACTTGTTTTTAAATGCCAAGAATACATCGTTTAGTGTAAATATTGCTGCAATTATTACATTGGATTGTCAAATGGATCCGATATTACATAAAGGGCCCTGTATATTACATAAACACGGAAGAGATACTGTCTTTGTCAAAACCCTCCACGATTTGGTCTATTTATTTGTGAGATCTCAAGCCTGCCACCTTAGATTTTTTTCTATTACAATTCGCAGCCTTAAATGACGTATTATCTGACCTTGACGGTATTTCTTTTTGTGAATCAGTTATGTGTGACCCCCAAGATTGTTCCTCAATATTACCAGCCAATAATACTATTACAGTGTTGTGCCAAAATATCCGAAGCGTTAAAGCTAATTTCTCTGGGCTGTTAACATTGTTGGAACGTATTGACACGGATCCTGATATTATAGTTTTATCCGAGTGCTGGCTCTCTTGCAATCCTATCATACCGGTTCTTAATGGTTACAACTCTTTTTTTACCTTAAATAATCATAACCAAAATGATGGAGTAATTGTTTATATTAAATCAAACTTAACTAGTGTGAAAATTAAGGAACCGGTTACACATGACTCTAGTTGCTTAGTGATCACAATAGGTGTGGACTTAGTCATAATCGCTGTTTACAGACCATACGCTTTCAGAGACCCATCAAATTTTATTACATCTTTAGACGGTGTATTAAATGAACTTAAGTCTTATAAAAATATTTGCCTGCTTGGTGATATTAATATAGATATTGGTCAGGAAAATAAATTAACATATACTCTGGACTATCTAGATCTCTTAACTCATCATGGACTTTACCTAGGGCATACATTTCCAACACACGGAGCCACTTGTTTGGATCACGCTAATATAAAGGCCGTATTACCTATTAAGGTTCTTGTTCTGGAAACCACTGTTACAGACCACCATGCACTTGTAGTAGCTATCTCGATGAAGAAAACTGCCCCAAAACAACGTTCTTTTACAACTAAAGTCGATGAAGAGAGTCTAGCATATGATATGGATAAACTCAACTTTGACGCCGTCTTCACAGCACAGGACCCCAATCTTGCTGCTAAATTACTAATAGAGCCCATAATCTCTACTTTATCTGCAAACACCTCTGTTACTCCACTTTCAAGAAGACGTAGACCTATTAAAGCCTGGATCACCCCGGGAATACTAAAATGTATGCGCCATAGGGATAATCTTAAAAAACAGCATAAGAAAAATCCCAAGAACGAAGTTCTCGCTATCTCCTGCAGGAGATATCATAACTTCTGTGTATCTCTTTTAAGACGAGCGAGAATTAATTACGAAAAAAAGGAGTTGGAAACAGCTGGCCAAAATTCCAAACAATTATGGAAAGCAATTAAATCAATTACAAATACTAACAAGCCACGGGATTCTGCATCTGCTTTACTGGAAATTTGCGTGGATAAACAGGACTCAGTCAACGACATTAATTTGTACTTTGCGAACATAGGGAAACAACTTGCGGAAAATATAAAAAAAGTTCCATCGCCCTCTTTCCCAGTTATTTCCACCCTAGATTCTTTTGTACTGCTTGACACGGACGACGCTGAAGTAAATGCTTTGATAATGTCCCTGAAAAACGAATGTGCGGTTGGTTATGACGGCATCTCCTCGAGTTTCTTAAAGAAGTATAGGACTATTATTGTTCCTCCGCTCACCTATATTTGCAACTTGAGCATGAAGACAGGCATTTTTCCAGACCTGTTTAAAAGAGCCCTCCTTCATCCTATTTTCAAATCAGGGGATCGAAAGCGTGTTGAAAATTACAGACCTATTTCGGTGCTACCAGCGTTATCTAAAATCTTAGAGAAAATTATTAACATTCGATTGATCAATTATTTAGAATCACATAAATTACTTTCAAAAAATCAATTCGGTTTCCGGAAAAAGTTATCTACGTCTGATGCAGTACATAACCTGGTAGATCACATAGTAAGAAAGCTTGATAAAAAACAAAAATGTCTCGCTCTGTTCCTGGATCTTACTAAGGCATTCGACACGGTTTCAACTCCTATCCTCCTGAAAAAACTGGAAAATCTGGGAATAAGAGGCACTCAGCTATCTTTATTTCAGAGCTACCTTGAGAATAGATCTCAGTGTGTAAAGATAGGGTCTCAAATCAGTTCATCGTTGCAAATTGCTTACGGAGTGCCTCAGGGCAGCATCCTTGGATCGAGCCTGTTCTTGTGTTACATAAATGAGTTATGTAATCTCTTCATAGAAAACGGAGAAATTTTTTCCTATGCGGATGATACGGCAGTCGTTTTTTCGTCGGGATGTTGGGCTGAAACGTATCGACTAGCACAGAAAGGTTTTGATGCTGTTAATGACTGGCTTAATCTTAATCTACTTACCCTAAACGTCTCTAAAACCAAGTTACTTAGCTTCTCGATTCGCAAGTCCAAGACCCCATCTGATGAGCTCCTCCAAATTAGGTCTTCTGATAAAATAATAGAAAAAGTAACGCATATAAAGTATCTTGGCATAGTCATAGACGACAACTTAACATTCAAAAATTATATTGAATGCCTATCTAACCGTGTTCGAAAACTTATATATATATTTAAACAATTGCGTCAATCCGCTAATACAAACGTTATGAAGATGGTATATCAGGCGCTATGCCAATCAATTTTGTGTTACTGCAACTCCACCTGGGGAGGTGCTGCGAAATCTAATCTGATCAGGATTGAGCGCGCCCAAAGAGCGGTCCTCAAGGTCTGTTGTTTCAAGCCCCGCTTATTTCCCACAGACGAACTCTTTGAATACTGCCAAGTGTTGACTGTGCGACAGTTATTTATTTTGGCGATCGTGATGAAGCAACACGCTTTGACTCAGTATCTACCTGCGCTCACGCGTCGTAACCACCTTGTGGCCACATCCGCTACTACTAAGACAGCCTTCAGCCGTCGATTCTCTGTTTTCCTTGGCCCTTACCTCTATAACAGTATCCATAAGAAATTAGATGTAAACCAACTTAACCAACACAATCTCAAGATAGTTGTTCAGGATTGGCTTCTTAAGCAATCTTATAATGCAACAGAAGATCTGTTGCAAGTACTGAAATAGTTAACCTAATCCCGCAGACAAACATTTTATACACACGCACATACACCACATCACACCTCACACAACACACACCACACCATACCATTGTTTGTAACTGCACTAATCTCTTAAATTTCTTATTGTATCTTAATTTGCTTGCTTATCTTGTAATTTAGTATTGGTATCATAAAATTATTTTGTGTAAAACAGTTTCTGAGAGGTGAAATTCTGGTGACCTGTAATACAGGTTTTGATTACCTACCACAGGCACCAGTGTTTCTCGGCCAATGTACTTGTGTTCTTATGTATGCCAATAAATAAATAAATAAAATAAATAAAATATTTAAGGTGGATCAGTCTTAATATTAATATTAAGGATGATTGGACACTGAAGAGATTAGTATAAAATATTCATGAAGGATATAATAGATACAAATAATTACAAATAACATATGCAAATTGATATATATGAAGTAATATATATATATATATATATATATAGGCCCGTTGGTATAGTGGTCAGTGGCCCTGACTGCTGTGCGCAAGGTCGTGGGTTCGATTCCCACCTAGGACAAATGTTTGTGTGATGAGCACGGTCATTTGTTCTTTGTCTGGGTGTAATTTATCTATAATATGTATGTATTTAGAAATATATAATTATGTATGTTTATCAGTTGTCTAGTACCCATACCACAAGCTCTGCTTAGTTTGAGACTAGATGGCGTTGTGTGAAAAGTTGTGGAATATTATTATTATATTATTATATATATATATATATATAGAAATGAAAATATATACTAACTAGATACCCAGCCATTTAGTATAATGTTTGAGATTTTAGATAGCCTATTATGATAACAATTCAAACAAAACTTGTTTTTTGAAATCGTTCTTAGATCCTAAAGCATCCTAAGCGTCAATAGCCTAATGGATAAGGTGTTGGACTTGTGATCGAGAGGTCCCGAGTTCGAATCCCACCCATTACATTATTGCCGTGAACCCACTCCAGACACAAGCATATTTACTTAGTTGGAGGGGTTAACAAGATTGCTAGTACCTAATGTGAATTCTACCCACATTGCTAGTTAGCTTTAATAAAAAAAAAAATATAAGTCTATTTTTACCGTAGTTACTCGAGTGAAATGGAGTGCAAAATAATGTAGTGTGTCTAGTGCGTTTCCTTGGAATATTAAACTTAATCTTATTTAAAAGCATAGCGCAATCGGTCCGTCCCCGTAAAATATCAATTAGCAACCCCATATACATTAGGATACGCCTCTCCTGCAGAATTAAAAGATTGTATAACCGACAGTTAGAAATGTGAAATTAAGGTGATCTATAAACTTTTTCTAAATGCGTTCAATAGAAAAGTTTTTTGCGTTTTCGTATCGTGTACATAACTACGAGTATAAGCACTTGATAAAACAGTTCTTTTGTAATTACAGGCAGAAAACGTTATTTGACTTGTTTTCAGGACTCACTGCCAGGATTCACTCCCGTGAACTTTATCACGATAAACTCATAACCCTACTTCTTGTGCAGTCGGGTAAAAGTAGCCTATAACCTTCCTCAAGCTTTAAGCAACTTCCGAAGATTAGCGAGTTTAAACAAACGAACATTTCCTCTTTACAAGAATTGATACGACAGAGGGGCATTAACCTTCCTATACCCGCGCGTTGGTCTGTGAGACCGACGGAATGATTTTTCGAATTTATTTAATATTACAGAAACGCTAGCGAGTCGCATCTTTTGCTAGCTGCCGGATTTGTAGCGAGCTTCATGTAAGTGCTCGCCACGCGCTTGTGGGGAACGCACGTGTGTGCGTATTTGGCGCCAATCGGTCCGTGAGACCGACGCGGGTATAGGTGTAACTTTTTATGTAAGTATAAAATTATTGTTTATCAGGTTTTTTTACTGTGTATGTAATTGTTTATTATGTATGTAATTGTGTATGTATATTTTGACCAATCTTATTATTTTACAGATTATATTCTGCGCCAGAATGGATGAAGAGCGAATCCGGTCACTGTTGGAAGAAGAATGTTCTGACACTGATAATGACGGAAATGACAGCGAGGTGGAAGACGCAGTTGAGACACAAGAGGAAGCCTATCACACAGAGCAAGAAGATGATGAAGAAGACGAGATTGAAGTTTTGGCTGAGGAGGAAGACCGTCAAAGTTCCAGAGATTTTTACGTCGGAAAAAGATGGACGGACTAGATGGAACACAACTCCTGCCTCAAATCATGTAAGACGATGAGCTCGAAATATAGTTACACAACTGCCAGGACCTAGAAAAGAAGTTAAAAATTTAAAGGATTCAGGTGAGATTTGGAGGTCATTTTTTCCGGAGAATGTTATAAAACTTATAGTAAAATGCACTAATGAACAAATTAGTCGGATAAAACCTAATTTTACACGAGAAAGAGTTTTTGAGAGAGAAATTTGTCAGTTAGATGGTCCCGAGTCTTCAGCGACATCTAATAATAATAAAATTGGTCGTTGTGGATATTATTCATCCAAAAAAAACCGCAAAACACGATACAATTGTGCATTTTGCAAAAAATATTTTTGTTTGGAACATGCTGTTATGGTATGTCCTGATTGTTATGGTGAGACTGAAAACTAAGTCAACCTGTGATTTTTTATTAGTATATTAAGTGTTTTTTAAAATGTAAAAGTTTATTTTTGTTTTATTAGAAGAAAAAAAATGTTTTAGTTGTGTTTTTGTATTACCTAAGAAAAAACTCTGTACTTAGAAGGCTGTTTTTATAAGACTGATAGTCTGTTAAATAATTAATAATAAAGTGATTATATGATATATTTCTTTTCATTATATCCTTTACTTTTAAGGTTTAACTTTATTAATATAGGTCTTCTAAGGAAAATCATGTAAAACGGCGTTCCAAACTTTCGGTCTGTGAGACCGTACGCGGCACAGTGTTTGATCGGACCCAAAAAAATTCCCTATGCTGTTTATTATGTAAACTGATCAAGAAATGCATTTGAAATGCAAGACTAGAATACCCAAGTGTCTATTTCATATACTTTTTATTACATAAAATAATAAAACTTACGTGACCTTGACCTTAAAAAATGTTAAATAATTTCTGTAAATTTAATGAACCAAGATAATGTGTTCAAATAAATACAGTCTAATGAAGAATCTTTAGGCGCATGTCTGTCAGTTTTTATTTTTAGAAAATCACCTCTAAATACCAAGTAATTTAATTTTTTTCAAATTTTCTTTTTTATTTTTTTTTCTCCATAAAAACTCAAAAGTGCGACTTGTGACCAGCATTGAAATATTCCTCGTAATAAGGCCTATTACTGATAAAAAAACCACGTTTCACTATTGAGGCTCTTAGGAGGAATTAAGTTTCAAAACATAGTGATTAGGGTTATCACTCAACTTGACCTTTCATTTTATTTCAAAGTCAAAGTCCAAAAATGTATTGCATGCAATTTATTTGGATAAGGGCCGTAGGATAGGTTGACAAATAACTCAACCTCCGATAAAGGAACGCAGACACATTCGGCTCACGCACACAAAGAAAATAAAGTGGACACACGAAATCCCTCGTGTTTTGTTCTAGACCCCCTTTCTATGCGTTATTTTTCTAAGGTTACCAATGATACACAAGACGTAGGTGCATGTTTGTAAGTTTTTATTTTTAGAAAATCACCTCTAGGTACCAAGTACTTTAATTTTTTTTATATTTTATTTTTTATTTTATTTCTCCATAAAAACTCAAAAGTGCGACTTGTGACTAGCATAGTAATGTTCCTCGTAATAAGGCCTATCACTGATAAAAAAACCACGTTCTACTATTGAGGCTCGTAGGAGGAATTAAGTTTCAAAACATAGTGATTAGGGTTATCACTCAACTTGACCTTTCATTTTATTTCAAAGTCAAAGTCCAAAAATGTATTGCATGCAATTTATTTGGTTAAGGGCCGTAGGATAGGTTGACAAATAACTCAACCTCCGACAGATGCACAGTGTTTGATCGGACACAAAAAAATACCTATGCTGTTTATTATGTAAACTGATCAAGAAATGCATTTAAAATGCAAGACTAGAACACCCAAGTGTCTATTTCATATACTTTTTATAATATAAAATAATAAAACTTACGTGAACTTTAACCTAAAATAATGTTAAATATTTTCTGTAAATTTAATGAACCAAGTGTAATGTTTTCAAATAAATACAGTCTAATGGAGAATTTTTAGGCGCATGTTTGTTAGTTTTTACTTTTAGAAAATCATCTCTAGATACCAAGTAATTAAATTTTTTTCATATTTTCGTTTTTATTTTTTTTCTCCATAAAATCTCAAAAGTGCGACTTGTGACTAGCATAGAAATATTCCTCGTAATAAGGCGTATCACTGATAAAAAAAACACGTTGCACAATTGCGGCCTTTGGGAATGATGTGCCATTTAGTTCAAAGGTCAAATGGTACGAAATAGAGTTGTCGCTTAAAGGTCAAACAAATATAGGTATATAAGTTTTTAAGCTAACATGGTCACTAACAGTATCATTAGAACTTAAAACGGGATATTTACCATGTGTATTTATTGTTTTGAGTTTCCGATATTTCGGCACTGTTGCAAGCTCCATGATCACGGATGAACTGAAGTAATTGCGGGTGGAAGTATATGAGCAGACAAATCGGTCTACTCTCTTTCTCGTTCGTTTTCTGTTAGCGACACCGCTACCACTGTATCATGTATCACTAAACACTCGATTCTGTTCCCGACACACAAAACTCACCGTGTCGACTCGCGAACTTTTTAAGAAACTTTTTCGGTTTTTACACATTTCAGGCCCTCGACAGTTGAAACCCATCCTCCCGATTGAAATTGTCGTATTTGGTAATCTCAATCGCTTCCCTTAGCAGTCTTGGTATATAGTGGCGTTCTGTCGAGATGTCGAGAGAGAAACTCAAAACAATAAATACACATAGTAAATATCCCGTTTTAAGTTCTAATGATAAATATAGGTATATTTTTTGTAAATAATAAATAAATTTCAACATGGTACTGACACTAAACTACTTTAAAACATCATTGGTTAATACACTTTTTATTTTGGAACCACATCCAATAAATAGCCTACTCATACAAATCGCTTTCGTTGCTTAATATTAACGTGCAGCCATCATCATCTGCATTATCATCATCCAATGAAACAGATCCATCCAATGATGAGTCTTCATCTTCATCTTCGCCTCCTGCTAATTACAAAAGCCGCTTGTATGAACTTCGACGTAAAATGTGGTGTGACATAGAAATCAATGGGTCTGATGATTCTAATGCACGGTGAAAGAGGTCGACCATGGTTTGTATCCTGTTTACTTTGCGGCAGTGACGTTCCCTATCAGACCGCCAGAATTTGTTGCGTGATTCGGCCGCTTGCTCTGAGAGCATCCCGACAGGAAGTGAACTGGATTCAATAATCTCTTCTCCGAGCACTAGAATTTTGTGAATAGTGACAGTCATCGGGTGCCAATTATACAATTGGACGTACTTTTCTGCGAGCATGCGGCAAAAATTGCCAAACTTTTTTGCGTCTATAGGATAGTCACAAGATATTGTGACATGGATAATATGCAATCTGTCGACTAACCATGCATCCAGACCTAAAATCTCAGTAAATGTGCCACGGTATTTATCTGATACTGCTTTCCGGGCTGAATTGCCATCATTTGTCGTTCCGGCATTAGGTTTCATTTCAGTCTGAATGCGTTTCTTTCGTTACTCAACTATTTGGCTTTCAGGGCTACCCGTACTGATTCTCCATTTTTATACCACTGGATCATTTTTATAGCTAAGATGCAACAAAAACTCAAAAACACGTATCCACGCATGAAGTGGATTGATACCGTGTCGCATATTAACACGCTTTTATTAGGTCGACCTGTATGTAACTATGTAATGAAATCTAAGGTAACTAATTTAACTATCTTCCAAGGGTCGTAACGTAATGAAAATTGGCAGCTGTATGTAGTTCTGATGACAATACAATAATATGGTACTGTCAAACTGATCTGATGATGAAGCCGGAAGATATGAACTGGAACTTCATGATGGAAAATCGTATCATAGCTGTTTTGGAGTTCTTAGAAAAGTCTTGTAATGAACTTAGACCACGATTAGGTTAAGTTCTGATGATAAAGCCGGAAGATAGGCATGGGCATTCCATGACGGAATATAATATCATAGTCGTGTTTGCACTTGTGAGAAAGGCCACGTAATGGACTTTGAACACGACCAGGTTTCAAGGTTATAACAAACCTAAAGGAAATCCGTTATCGGTTTTCTTAATCTTTTTGAATTACCGCGTAATCCATAGATTTATTATTAGGTCGATCTGTAACGATTTAAATATGCAATAAAATCTAAGAATCTGAATTAAACGTACTTCTAATTGTTGTATCAACATGAAACTTGGCAGTTATGTATAGATTAGACGACAATACAATATTATGGTACCATCGAGCTGGTCTGACGATGGAATTGGAAGGTGGCTGATGGAACCTTGGACTGCCTGCTAGTAAACATTTCTAATTTCTGCTCATTACATTAGTCTTAAAAGCGTGTTTTTGGTTTTTTAAACTATTAATTTTGTTCTTTTATGGTTGGTTTTTGATAAGTCATTAATTCCAAATCATTGAAATTACTAGCCGTAAGCTTACAAAATGGGCATCTTAACTGTGAGGATATTTCAGTAATTATATTGAGGACCTTACCATCAATAACGCTTAATGTCAAGTCACAATCAAATTTTATGTTGTGACCTTCTGAAATTTGTGTAGTTATTGGTGTCAAACTTCTGATCTGTTTTGTTTTTTGTTGTGTTGAAATGTTTTTTCGGAAAGTATAAGATCACCTGATTCTTTTTTGTACTGTATGTGCAGCGGTCGACAAAATCGATACGATTGGGGTGTAGGATTGAGCCAGGCAATGAAATGTTTGTCGACTACGATTCGTAAAGGAATAAAAGTTGTGGCGAAAAGGCTACTTTCGTTGATAGAGACATCTTCTTCAGATTGTGGGAAGCATTGCTTATATAATGATTGGCCTGAGCTAACATCAAAACCCCAGGACCCTTCAAATACGGCTGAGATACTTTGCGTGCCTTTTCTATTACAATATTCGATGAAAGTAGCCTCACAACTCCGAACAATTCGTTGCAAAGTATGTGTCAGTAGTCCCTGCAACGAAACTGACGCTTCGACTTCAGAAACTTTTAAGTCTTCAGTTGGATAGCATGCTATCTTGCAATTAAAATTTCATGATAAGGTGGGTAAGCAGGGTATCCTCGACTATTCAAATCCCGCCGCAAGAGTTTATAAGTCTCCACACTCGGTTTTCTATCAATAATGACACCTAAAGCTTCCTCTGGTGTAAAAGGTTTGGTGACTGTCGAAACTTGTTTTAAAACCATTGACGCTCCCTTCGGTGACTCTAAACAAAGTTTTATTACTTTTTCTAAATCTTTTGAAGCTTTTGATGTTATCTTGCTTCCATCATCTGGGGAGACCGTAGAAGAAAAAGATTTTATCACTTTACTCTGAAGTTCGCCTTCTAATGACTTCATGATTCGTTTTCTGATTTTAAGGTCTTGTTTGTAGCTTATACTAGGATCTCTGGTTACTTGCGGAAGTTGTGAAGTATTACACTCTAAACTGGATCACAGATATCTCCATCAACGAAAGTAGCCTTTTCGCCACAACTTTTATTCCTTTACGAATCGTAGTCGACATACATTTCATTGCCTGGCTCAATCCTACACCCCAATCGTATCGATTTTGTCGACTGCTGCACATCCAGTACAAAAAAGAATCAGGTGATCTTATACCTTTCGAAAAACACATTTGTAGAAGAACAGATCAGAAGTTTGACACCAATAACTACACAAACTTCAGAAGGTCACAACATAACATTTGATTGTGACTTGACATTAAGCGTTACTGATGGTAAGGTCCTCAATATAATTACTGGAACATCTTCACAGTTAAGATGCCCATTTTGTAAGCTTACGGCTAGTAATTTCAATGATTTGGAATTAATGTAGTATCAAAAACCAACCATAAAAGAAAATATGCGACACGGTATCAATCCACTTCATGCGTGGATACGTGTTTTTGAGTTTCTGTTGCATCTTAGCTATAAAAATGATCCGGTGGTACAAAAATGGAGAATCAGTATGGGTAGCCCTGAAAGCCAAATAGTTGAGTAACGAAAGAAACGCATTCAGACTGAAATGAAACCTAATGCCGGAACGACAAATGATGGCAATTCAGCCTGGAAAACAGTATCAGATAAATACCGTGGCACATTTACTGAGATTTTAGGTTTGGATGCATGGTTAGTCGACAGATTGCATATTATCCTTGTCACAATATCTTGTGACAAGGATACTTGTCACAATATCTTGTGACTATCCTATAGACGCAAAAACGTTTAGCAATTTTTGCCGCACGCTCGCAGAAAAGTACGTCCAATTGTATAATTGGCACCCGATGACTGTCACTATTCACAAAATCCTAGTGCATGGAGAAGAGATTATTGAATCCAGTTCACTTCCTGTCGGGATGCTCTCAGAGCAACCGGCCGAATCACGCAACAAATTCTGGCGGTCTGATAGGGAACGTCACTGCCACAAAGTAAGCAAGATACAAACCATGGTCGACCTTTTTCACCGTGCATTAGAATCATCAAACCCATTGATTTCTATGTCACACCACATTTTACGTCGAAGTTCATACAAGCAGCTTTTGCAATTAGCAGGAGGCGAAGATGAAGATGAAGACTCATCATTGGATGGATCTGTTTCATTGGATGATGATAATGCAGATGATGATGGCTGCACGTTAATATTAAGCAACGAAAGCGATTTGTATGAGTAGGCTATTCATTGGATGTGGTTCCAAAATAAAAAGTGTATTAACCAATGATGTTTTAAAGTAGTTTAGTGTCAGTAACATAAAGAAATTTATTTATTATTTACAAAAAATATACCTATATTTGTTTGACCTTTAAGCGACAACCCTATTTCTTACCATTTGACCTTTGAACTAAATGGCACATAATTCCCAAAGGCCGCAATTGTGCAACGTGGTTTTATTATCAGTGATAGGCCTTATTACGAGGAATATTTCTATGCTAGTCACAAGTCGCACTTTTGAGGTTTTATGGAGAAAAAAATTAAAAACGAAAATATGAAAAAAATTAAATTACTTGGTATCTATAGGTGATTTTATAAATTTAAAAACTAACAAACATGCGCCTAAAGTTTTTCCATTAGACTGTATTTATTTGAAAACATTATCTTGGTTCATTAAATTTACAGAAAATATTTAACATTTTTTTAGGTTAAAGTTCACGTAAGTTTTATTATTTTATATTAAAAAAAGTATATGAAGTAGACACTTGGGTGTTCTAGTCTTGCATTTTAAATGCATTTCTTAATCAGTTTACATAATAAACAGCATACGGAATTTTTTTGGGTCCGATCAAACACTGTGCGCGGGTATAGGTGTCACAGAAATTGGCGCGGGTATAGGAAGGTTAAATTACACTACGTATACCTACTATACGTGTTTAGTGTTAATTTGATAGGTACCTACAATTAAAAAATAAAAAGAGCCAAAATAATATTTTTTTTCAAACAAGCTAAATAGCTTACAAATCAGAGTAAAACGCAACCAGCCTTTGTGAATAAATGTGACTGACCTTAAATACCTAGGTAACAAAATGGCAACGTAGCGCGGCGTGTGTTATCTCTTGTCTTGGTCAGATTTATCGCTTTAAGGTGCATCTCATCAAAATCATTTGCGACTAAACTACTTCTCCTATTTAATTGATTTTTGGTGCAAAGCTTGAAAATGGTACCTAGTATACGCAGTTTAAAGGCAAGCCCTCGGTGGTATCAACACTGTATTAGTTTAGATAAGGAAAGCTTGCAATTTCATCCAAAATCGCCTACGACTTTTGAAGATTAGTGCGTATGAACAACAACAAATAAACAAACCTTTCCGCTTTATAATATTAATATAGATACCTATGTATAGGTAAGACGGAATAAGCAAGCTTGGTGATCTAAGTATGTGAATTCTGCGGACGGCGAGCAGGGGTAACTCACCGTCCGGTAAGGGCCAGGCCCGCGTCGGCGGCGCGTCTTGTCCACGCGCGCCATGTTCAAAGAGTCGTCAGCACTAACAACGGGGACCCATAGGGCCGTTGCCTGCCGGGTCCCGGGAATGTTCTAACGAGATACCGCGGCCCCGGAACTTAAGGGCAGCTGAAGGAACAGGGTGGGTTTTAGTCAGTAGAAGTCTGACACTCCCTTCCGCTCCACCCAGAGCGGTAGAAGACATTCGACAATTTTCCCACCCCAAAAAAATATATGAATTCTATCTCTCTACCAAACGGGACCTTCTCCCGTAGGAGACAGAGTTACTCAGTGATATATTCTCCATTTGATATCAGCATAAAATAGAAAAAGCCTTTCTAATTAAGGCCCGTACCTAAATTCTATGTAATCTGGGATTATTCTCGAACCAAAACATAATGAAGCCAATAAACTTTTGCTAGAACAATTAAGCCAACACAATGGGCGAAGTTAGGTTTATAACGAATATAATTAACTTGACTTAATGTTGATTATAATATGGAGTTTATAACTTGAAGGATTTGTGGATATGATTTTGCGAATGGACATAATTTTATACGAGTGCGTTAACTATTTCATGGTTGGTCCAGAGAATTAGAATCTGTATTTTAATCCGTAAAACAAAAGCTTTGTAGTTATTTTCACAAACATAACGCAGATGACGTTCTATGAAACTTGGCCCGGTTAAAGTTAATATGGTTCTCCATATTAACTTTAACCGTGCATAAAACTAATATTTTGATAAAATAATTTAAAATCTATATGATCATTTAAAATCGATTTAATTTAATTTTGTAATGTGTTATATTAATGTTATTAACTATGTTGAATGCTAGTTTTCCTATAATTGGCGACTGCATTAGACTAAGGCTGTTTGTAACTTATACCCACGAAATGCTGTATACAGAAGCAATAAGATGACCTTAATAAATAAATAAAAATTAAAAAAAAATACATTATGGTCACTTTAGGAATTTGACGACCGGTTAAAATTTTTGATGTTTAGGCAGTCAATCGTCTTAGCTACGCTAACGTTTACCGAACATGAAGCAAGTACATACCTAGAGCCTATAAAAGCTCAGTGTGGCTGATTTTATGTGGCCATGAAACTGAGGAAAAAAAACCCAGTCTTTATTTACTAAGCTTATTTTTACAAAGTTTTTGTTTTTACTTACCAAGTGCAAATCCATCCTTCGCCCACTGCACCTGGCCTGCTAGATTGGCAACTGCACATTCCAAGACAGCCTCAGCACCTTCTTGGACCCTCAAACTTCGAGGGACGACCCTGAAGTATTGTTGTTGGAAAGCTGTTGCGACCACCAACACTGTAACAAAGAAACATACAATAAAGAATATTGTATCCATCTATCTTACAATAAAGAATATTGTATCCATCTATCTTAATGTGTAAAAGTGGTATATAGGCGGACTTAACGCAGCAAGGGATTCTCTACCAGTCAATCCTTGGTTTGCCTTAGTACAACTGTCATTAAATATATTAAATCTATTCTTACGCAGTTTTTTATTCGTAAAAGGCCGTATGTTTTTGAATTTAGAATTCGAGATAATTATCAGGGTTTGGGAAAAACAATCCAACAGCCTAGAAGATAAAGTTTAAGTTCCTATGCTGCTCAATTTTGTATAGATGGTCATTTGAAACACTTATTTGATACTTGACTCGGTGGCGATTAATCAATATCTAGAATTATAAATATGAGTGTGATATACGAAGTTTTTTTTACAATCACAGCTCAATGTCTCATCTTAACGAATTAAATAAGGAACAGGGCATATTGCGCTTAAATTAAATGTAATATTCAATATTGATAAGCAGATTCTTTACTCAATTTAATATCAAGAATCATTTGAATTTAGAATCTTCAAAGCAGCTAAAAACGAAGCATAAGTTAAAAAGTTTTTATGAAATCTGGATGATATTTTGGTTATATGTACTCAGTGCAGTGTATGGCAATATGAAGTCCTACAAAACTATGTTTTTTTTTAAATGAATGAAATTTCTCTACGTTTAATGATTAGTAGCTAGATAAATTAGTATATTACATATTTCGTGTGATACTCTGTGAGATAAGGTAAGTGTAAGGCAAGTACACGGGTTCGTAACACCGAGTCCCTCAACAATCACGTATCTACCTTACGTATGTAGATATGTATAAAAAACATTTGCAGAAAAAGGTCGCTGAAGACTATTTCTAGTTCTACTGGCACCTGACATAGCTTTCAGACCTTTTAGGGTTTAACATAATAAAACGTGACGACCTACTTCAAAAATCCTTATCTCCTACAGAATGTGTACCTAAGTCACATTTTCTTAGAATATTTTTTTTGTCTATACTAATATTACAATGAGGGAAAAATTGTTTGTAAGTTTGTATGTAAGGGGGCTAATCTTCGAAACTAATAATCCAATTATAAAAACTCCTACTTTTGTAGTAAGTTGCACTATTGGTGACTTCTATAGGTTATAACTTAAGGACTTCTATCGGTTTTCTATCGGTTACATTTCGGGGAGTGTGCGATGCAATTACACAATCTAATTCCGCCAAGCCCGTTCCATCATCGGACTACGAGACAAACGCCGAAGCGCCATCGTTACATGGTGGACATCCCACCCAAACGCACAAAACGTTTTGGAAATACCTTCATTGTGCGTACGGCTAAGGAGTGGAATTCCCTGCCGGAGTCTGTGTTTCTCGACAGCTACAACCTAGGAGTCTTTAAGTCCAGAGTGAATAGGTTACTTTTAGGTAAGCGTGCTCCATCTTCGATCACATCATCACTTACCATCAGGTGAGATAGTGGTGGTCAAACGCGAACCTATTTTCAATAAAAATTAAAAAATAATATTTCGTAATCCACGCAGACAAAAACGCGGGAGAAGAGCTAATAAGTATATATTCTTGGTTCGAACCCCGTCTGTTACTTTATGTGTAATTTATACCATGAGCACTACTCTCTAATCCGTGAAGTCATTGCTTGCCGTGATTACAGGAATGTTCTAACAAGATACCACAGCTTTGGAACGCAAGGGCCACTGAAGGACAAGGGTGGGTTTTTAGTCAGTAAAAGTCTGACACATTACTTTGTGTCATTTATATCATCACCATTGCTCTCGAATCGCAGAAGGAAGACATCGTGAAAAAAACCAGCATGGCTTAGGACCAAATATTCAGACATGTATTATTGTCTGAATATTTGGTCCGGGTTATGCCCGTGTGGGGATCACGGTCCATTCCCTTTCAAAGAGAGAAGTGTCCAAGCAGTGGGAAAGTTATATGACGATTATGTTAAATCTTACTTAAATTTTATTATTTTAATTTTAATTTATTTACATTAAATATATTTTATTTTTTATTCATTTACATTAAATATATTTTATTTATTTACATTAAATATTATTTATTATATTTAAATATTACAAATGCAAAAGATACTGAGAATGGATGGATGTTGGCTACTTTTTATCCCGGAATTTACGCGGGAAAACCCTCAACGTAAACGAAGTCGCGGGCAGAAGATAGTGTTCCATTTATATTTTAAAGTTCCGTGGTCACATCATATGGCAGATTACGTAGGCTCCGCATCTATTTGGCGCCATTTCTGTTCATGGCCATAGATTCGAACTCACGCATAGATACTAACGTTGGAATAGCTAACAGATGTTCATTAGTAATCTCTTGACATTATAAATACATGTTTTTTAAAGCCATGTGCGGCTATGAACGATTAAATGGCGCTTTTCAGAACTGTCAACGTTGACACATGTCATGTTTGGTTATAAATTACTTGTACTAAAACATGGTTAGCATTGAAAACCTTGGATAATCTGTAATAATAATGATATTATTATTACAGGTTATCCAAGAAACAGGTTATTAAGAAACACGTAAGTATAAGTAATTGAGGAATAGTACATTTTAGACAGGAAAACAGAAATGATAAAAGAAGCCCAGTTCAAAATCTGTACAAAATGTATAAAACCCGGCCTCCTAAACTAGGGTAACCTGTGTCGTAGGAAACAGTGTTCAGCCGTGTAATTCTTGAGCTTGATTACATATACATACAAGTAGACGTTGGCTATCTACTTAACTATTTATAAATTGATGTGTAGTGTTGCAAATTGGTTATAAAAAACACTTATACAAGTCATTTTTTTTTCGTAGGTCATATGTAGGTAAACAAGATGAGGCGAGTGTTTCCCAGCTGACTCTTCTAAGAAGAAACACTGAAACAAACTCAGAGGTCAACGTCTCTTGAAGTCCTAACAATATGTAGTCATCAAATCATATGAGAGAGATGTAGATTTGTCTGTGGTGCCCTTTAGTGAACAGAACTACACGGATTTGAGCAGGCCCGTCGAAACAGTACAAGCATTTGTCAGTTATCGCGTAGCTCAACTTAGAACTTTAAACAGCTCGAACCGTTTGACCAACACCACTAAAGTAAGGACATTTGGAAAGGCTGTATAAAGTAATCAAACTGCCAGACAGTGCGGTATTCATAATTATGGAAAGTGGCAGATTTATATTATAATAAAAAATAACTATTACGATGTTGACAGCATTCGTTACCATACTTTTGTTATTATTAATAAACCACAAACAACCCCAAAACCCCGTTACTTAACAATCCACAAAATAAATACCATTAACCTGTTAATGTCCTCTGGGCCCATAAACTCTTACCAAACAAAAAGGAACATCGACAAAGTAATTATTAATAATAATCATTATTTGACATAAACAAAAGAAACAATAGAAGTATATTGGTTGCTAATACGACACTGTCTGAAGTGGGTGGCGAGTTAGCGACGAGACTAACTAAGGTTACTGAACTTTGTAGGTTACATTGCTAGCGGGTAGCGATAAGTGGAAAGGTTGCGATTTGGAGCGTGGATTTTTTTTTAATATACTTTTATTTCGGAATCAGTTCGGTAAGCTGTTACTGACCATTCTTGTATGCTAGTATTAACAGAGTAAATAAAAAAAGATAATGTTAGATATACCAATTAGATATAGACATGTAGCCGCTGTGTATTAGGAACTGTGACGGCATAATTAAATACAAAATTACTATTGTTTTTACAGTATAAGCAAGCCCTTTGATGCGTAGTAGAATTTTAAATAAAATTAGTTCCTTTTATTTAAAATTCTTTACTTTAGGAGACAGTACGCTAGGGCTGTTGCCCTAACTTACTGTGTCTCCTAAAGTTCCATACCCCAGCCCGATATCCTCGCAATCCAATCACACCGTTATGCCCACCCTTACGTAGAACTGTCCTAGGTGCAAACTCTCCAATACGCGACTCTGTAAAGTTCTAAACAGCTGCAGTGACTTAATTTATGTTCACGATAATAGTATCGGGAAATTTTGTAGAATGGTTGACGAGCACTTTCCACTTAACCAATAAACGTTGTGTTGAATAAATGTAAATATGAATGAACTGTAAAAATGTATGAGTTGTAATGTAATTAAATTTAAATGTACCGTACTGTATTGTATAAATGAATTGAATATGCGATATTGAATTTTAATCCGATTAGTTTATATTGATTAATGTTATGTTTCAAATAATTATGTTATGTTTTTAATTTACCTTTAAATAAATACATTTGTATAGTGTAAACAATTGTTGGTTAACCAAAATAAATAAACAAATAGTATGTATCGTTTGCTAAGATTTTTTAAACACATAAATTCACCCTTGATTAAAATTGGAAATCAATCAATTTATGCAGATGCCCTGAATTGAAAATGAAACCTTGAATTCAGCAACAGTCTTCAATAACAGAGAAGATGTAAATCAGTTGATAATTCCACACTAGTTGTCTCAAGTGGGTATTGAGTTTGTCGCGAGACAAGTGAGGTTAATGTATCTTTTTAGTAACAGTGCAAGCGGATAGCGGAAGCAGAGGCGACTTTGTGAAGTTAATGGTTCGTTCGGAGAGTTCGGAGTCGGAGTAGTAGCTTTAATCATTCTTGCTCCTGTGCTAAGCATAATGCTATATTAGTATTCAAGTATTTACAATCCATAATGTACAAATACAGGTGGTAGTACAGGAAAAGTATGTAGTGTGCATTATGTATCTATACTCCCTAACATTTTTTATCGTGTTTGAAGGAATGGTTACTGTTGGTATTTACCAAGTGTACCATTGTAATGATTTTAGTTCTTGCAATTTCAGTATCAAATAAAACAACATTTTTGTATCTGTATCTGATCTATTTGTGATGTATTCTTGCGATATAATCTTAGTGACGATCATACATACCTAACTGTTTAATTTTATATGTCTGTGAAATGTAAACAACATTAAACATTATTACACACTCATGTATTATTAACAAGACAAAAAACAAAGGAAATCAAGCAAATACTATTAAAATGTTTACTGAAAACAGTCTTTATAATTATTGTTTACATAAAACACTGTATGTACTTGCAAATTAAATGATTAAAACAAACATTTTCGCAGCTTCGCAAATAATTAATATTAAATTTGCATACGTTATTTCATTTGTATTGATACAAGTTGGTATTAACTATTAATTCAATTCAGTAAATTGTGAACCTAAGTATCAACGAATATTAATATCTTGTAAATAAAAATGTGTAATCCATATTTAAGTAAGTGGTCTCATCCATTTTTTTTTCGGGGGAAAATCATTCAATTAACTTCTCCAGCTCTGATTGGAGTAGAAGGGAGTGTCAAACTTTTACTGGCTACTAACTGACCCTATTTCTTCAGTTGCCCTTTAATTATGGGGTGTGGAATCTCGTTAGAATAATCCCGCAAGTGATGTCGTTCTTCGTGCGATAATTTTTGCTTTTAATTCTGTTATCGTGTAATTTTTTATAAACATAGTTTTGTCAGTAAACTGTTACCTAAACAATACGTTACAAAGTAACGAAAAGAAATGACCCAACTTAGAACTTAGTTGCCAGTAAAATTATACACGCTACTTTTCAAAATCGCTCCCGCTCATAACTTACACCACCAAGTGGCCCTACGTCACTGGCTAAGAGCCTCTCCACACTTGCAACTCCGTCAAGTGCGTGAATTAACACGACAGGTCTGACATCTGTGACTACCATGTTTGGCGAGCGTTAATTCTAAAAAACAATCGTCTCAAGCATATATCGCCTTAGAGATTTTCGATCTTCAAGATATTTAAGTAAGTTTCGGTATAGGACTTGTGAAACGTAGACAGTTTGACAACTGCCTTAAATGGTAATGCGATTGAAACGTTTCGAATGTGTTAAAACAATTGGAAAGTAGAGGACATGTGGAAATGCTTTTTTGGTGTGCGAAGTAGACAATCTACGTAGTACTTAGATGTGTTAAGTTTATTACACATCATAACAAATTGGTGATTGAAAGTGCCGTGTTTATTAAAAGAGTATTTATTTAGTTCAATTTTGGTTGTCCGGAAGCTGACAAGTTTAAGTAAAACATTTATTCTTCCTGCCCAACTTGTTTCAAGTATTTCGGACTTGGCTGCCGTGAAACCCTATGCAGCTTAGAATTTATTACGCAATATTTTGGGTATCTATCGACCGGCAATATTTATAAAGAAATAAGAAAGAAACAAATGAATAAATGTTTTTCTAAGAAGCGTTAATTATGTAAATGTTATAGTTTCTTTGCTAAATGTAGCCTTTAACGGTCTGTAGGTACAGTTCTTCTGTCTTTAAATCAAAACGAATAAAAATAAGATCTGTGATTTAGGCGTTAAACTGTAACGAACCAACCCACTATCGTATCTATTTTATATTTTAGCGATAAGACCGCCCATTGTATCACCCTTTTTAGTTGTAAAGTCCTTATTGATTTACTGTTTTGGTGTACAATAAAGAATATATCTATCTATCTATTTTTCTCCCCAGCTGAACTCTTAGGCTGAGAAAAAAAAGACTTATTTCACCATCCGCAGGATTCGAACTAGGTCCTTCTAGGTAATATGCCTGTTGTGAGCGGTGTTACAGCCACTCAGCCAGACGTACCACGAGAAAAAAGAAAAAAAAAAAAAAGACTTAGTCTTAGAGTCTTATTGTTCTTTTATTACGGATGACCTGCTCTTAACCCTGATCAAGCCTGATGGCAAGCGTTAGACTAGCGAGCCCAGAAGATGTCTGTTCATTCTTGCTTTAAGATCAGGCAGTGCAAAATAATTTTCACGCAAGTTCCGCCCCCATCCACCCCGGTTAGACCGTTGTATACTAAACGCTAACACAGCAGAAATTAAGTTGACTATCGCGTGCGCTCTTTTACTATATTCGGGTTCGAAACTAAATGTCGTTAGTCTCAATTCTATATTTTCTTACTGTCAATACTAATTTAAGACATAAAAGCCGAGTAATCTTGATTAAATTTTGAATAATCTTTAAAAAAGACATGATTTTCGATTAAAAAATGAATCTAGCGGAAATGTTCCAATTACGAAACTGGTCTAGACATGGAAAGCAAAAGATCCAATAAATCATATACTAAAGTTACATTTTGATTGTATGCGTGATTGTTTCAGAATATTAATACAAAATTACATACAATTTAGGGAGCCTCCTCTTAAAGAAGGTCGCGTTATATGTCCCACTGTCCTGCAGCTGGGCAAATGCCACCTCCAAATCTTCCCCCTCCCCCCATGAACTCTCTTCAAGTAATATAGTTTAGAACTTCAAATCGAACTGAAGGTTTCCAAGTGCTGTCACCCGTTCAATAAAACTGCAATTTATTGCTTTATTACGTTGTTTTTGTGAAACTTGCAAGGAGATTATTATTAGCCAACTGAAATTATGATCATATTTTTAAGATTCGTTAGTATGATAGACGACAATTCACTGGCCAAAACAATTTTGGATTCAGCTTAAATAATGCTAGTTTAAATTTAAAAAAAACTACACATGGCGTGTATAATCTTCTAAAATTAAAAAAGAACTATATGTCTATCGGCAGTATATTTCGAGTAATCTTTTGACAAATTCTAACTTTTGAAAAATAAACACCAAATGAAAATTAACACAGTTATTCACAGTATAATACTTGTCACTCAACACTTAAATCGCACCGAAATGCACTTGTAAAGCTTCGATTGTATCGCCTCGTATCTTGAAATAAGACTGACGTCTATGTTCCTCTGCGATCTCTTTATACCCCGGTCTATGAGTTCTAGAACATTCTTGTAAAATCGACTCACTACATATACTGCCATGAATATTCCAGAAGCTACTTGAGATACACAGTACTGCTACTGGCCGCTAAATGGCGTTAGTGTCTCTAACGTATTTGAAGTCAGTCGAACTTTCTCGATATACTCAGTACTGCTACTCACCGCTAGATGGCGTTAGTGTCTCGAACATTCTTGATTTCTGTCGAAGTTTCTCGACGTACTTCGCTAAGCGACTGGCGTAACAATATGTAATGGTTGACGACAAAAGATTACACAAAATCTAGTGGTCATAAATATAGTTTGCAAGGAGATTATACACGCTATGCAATATTTATAAAAATATGAAAGAAATGAGTGTTTTAGGAATGAATTCTAAAACACTAACTTCTTTTATGTCTACTCAAAATAGTCACGTCTTCATTTCATATGTCATTTAAACGTCATTGTCTCTCCTCGAAACGACTTACGTACTTGTAATATACACAATCTAGACATTTTTTAATACTAAATGTTCACATTCATACAAATTAATGAGCTAACGAAACAGTTGCTTTGTCTCAAGATCGTGCCTGATTACACCCACCCCTTATGGATACAACCTAATCGTTTGTCACGGAATCGTGACGATTAATGATTGATCTGATATGTCGCTAATAGCTTTATGGTGGGCGTTTGTACTTTTATCAAATAATACATCGATGATCGGTATATATGTTGAGAAATCTGTGTTTCTTTCCTAAAAAGAGATAAGATATACTTAATTCGAACATAATCTGTACATGTATTAAACGAAGTCACTCCCGCTTAGATCCCGCGTTTAAACTACGCAAAGGATTTTAATGCAGTTTTCAGCAATAGATAGTGATTCAAGGAAGGTTTACATGTATGCAAATTATTATTAGTACCTACAATGCACCCGTGAGAAGCTGGGGCGGGTCTCTAGTTACTGTTTAGTTTTAATAAAATCCGTTGAGCCGTTTTCGAGTAAAAGAGTTACAAACGTCACTACATCTTTAGAAATTTAAACATTTTCATTATATTAAAGTTATAGGTTCGCACAGGATTCTTCACCGGAAAACAAGTACCTATTACCACAGCTTTTTATGGAATTCTCAACCACAAGAAATAAATTACTAATCCTTCTGTATGGACTAACCGACAATCACTATCATTAAATAACGGGAACCGATATAATTATAGCAAGAACTTCTACATAAAACCCGTGGACAGACGATCTTAGACTTTATTACGTCTATGCTAAAGTGTAGTATCGTAAGAAATATTATGATTGGTAATCTAAAGGAGAGTTATTATTAAAGTATTTTAAACCTTAATGTGAGGCATTAAAGTGTTATATTGGCAGTCTTATTTTATGTACAACTACAATAAAGGCAAACTAATTTGAACTTTTAAAGTTAGTCATAAAGTAAATTTTTAAAACAACAGCAAATCGGTAATGTTGAATGTGATGTAGCAGAAAAATCCATTTTATAGGGTTGTCGCGCTATCCCACCGAAATAAACCTGGTATTTTATACTTGCCAATTTTTAAAGATCACAGCACTAAAATCAATAAATAAAAAGCGCATTAATAAAGCGTGAATAGCCCAATGGCTAAGGAGTCGGACTTGTGATCGAGACGTCGCGGGTTTGAACCCCACCCATTACTATTGCCGAGCGCGTGAACCCACACCAGATACAACCATATTTAGCTTAGTTGGAAGGGTTAACAAGATTGCTAGTTATGTGAATTCTACACACATTGCTAGTTCTTTTTTAAAACAAAGAAATCATTTTTCTCACTAATATTATAAACGCGAAAGTTTGTGAGGATGTTTGTTACTCTTTCAGGGAAAAATAACTGAACAGATCTGAATGAAATTTTAGACTACATATTTGGCATCCTGGAAGTTATTCCAGGGTGCCAAATATGCAAAACTCTCCCACGCGAACGAAGTCACGGACAGAAGCGAGTGAACAAATCTATATTTTGCGACAAAACAAAGAAAAACAAAAAATTAAACCGAATTCCAAGAAAAATACCGCAAAATGAAGAATTCCCTGCCGGAGTCTGTGTTTCTCGATAGCTATAAACTAGGGCTCTGTAAGTCAAGAGTGAATAGGTTACTTTTAGGTAAGCGTGCTCCATCTTCGACCACATCATCACTTACCATCAGATAAGATGGTGGTCAAACGCGGACCTATTATCAATAAAAATAAAATAAAAAAAATAACTTTAATTTCGGTAGTCGTTGTTTTGGTTTTGAATTTTCGTTATTCTTCACTTAAAAAAAAAATCCGACGAACTGAGAACCTCCTCATTCTAGTTATTGAATTCGGTGAAAAAGACAAAACTAATAACCATTCCTATGTTTCATTTTTATCAAGGTAATGACAGATGGCTTCACAAATATTTTTTGCGCATGTAACGTATTATCTTCTAAGATAAAATCATGATTTAGTGAGCAAACCCACATGCTCGTATTATACTGTCTAATTTCCATGTTACATTGGCTTGGAGGTTCGAGATTAGCATACAGCAATATTGTATTTAAATACAATATATTGGGTAAAGCCGATATTAAACTTTGGATATATCAATGGTGAAATTTAATGTTGCGTACGGTGTACCTGAATGTGACTGAAATGGTGGGTTCTGAATTAAATTCTTGGGTCGAGCAAAAGGGTTTGAAGGTATTTTTAATCCTACATACGTCTGTATATACGTGTGTATTATTTCTTATTCAAAATTAGTACTTCTTTGCTATCAATGTAGGTGCAACGGCGAAGCGCCATCGTCACATGGTGGACATCTCGCCCATGCGCATAAAACGTTTTGGGAATACTTTCATTGGGCTAAGGAGTGGAATTTCCTGCCGGAGTCTCGTTTCCTGATAGCTATAACCTGGGAATCTTTAAGTCGAGAGTGAATGGGTTACTTCTAGGTAAGCGTGCTTCGTCATAAATAATTAAAAGGTATAACATGTTATACATAAATTAATGATATTGGCCAGCGTGAAAATTATGACATAAATTAAAATGTTAATAACTATAAACAAAATAATGTCCACAAAACAATACAGAAAGTGAAGACAATTATTATACCAATAATAATTAATTGTCTTCAAATAATAATAGACTAGCTTACAATAAAGTCAATTCACCCATACGTACAAAACGTTTTGGGAATACCTTCATTGTGCGTACGGCTAAGGAGTGGAATTCCCTGCCGGAGTCTGCGTTTCCCGATAGCTACAACCTAGGAGTCTTTAACTCAAGAACGAACAGGTTACTTTAAGGTAAGCGCGCTCCATCTTCGACCACATCATCACTTACCATCAGGTGAGATATTGGTCAAACGCGAACCTATTTTCAATAAAAAAATATACGGAGTTTATCGAGATTATTCTAGATAATTTCATATCAGCCTATGCTAAACAATTTTAAGGTTACTAAGGCCCTATACATTAACCTTAATAATCATGTGATTGTCCATTGTTGGGTAAAAGCCGCTTTGAAAATGTGCGTTTCGACGCAAACAAAGACGCCGGCAAAACCTAGTGTTGCATAAAAAGTAAGATACCTACCTAATCCACCTACCTGTAGAAAACTTGCCTACCTACCTATTAGAAAATTACTAAACGTAACATACTCTAACAAATTACTTCCATGCATATTTTGCTCGCAACTTAGGTTAATAGCTCCAGACATTATTAAAATCAGTTCTGATACATCTACCTTTACTAATAAACTCCGTAATCCTAGGTCTTAGGCGTTTCCTGGAACCTAGATTAGCATAGACAATCTAATCCCTAGCACAAACGCATAAATTATACCGATACTCGGTTGATATTCCTCCGAATCGGATAGTATTCTTGGAAAAATACTCTGATCAAAGCTTATTTGTGCATACCTAGTTTGATTGAAGTAGTATTAAGATACTACGAAGATCGTTACCAGTATGCAAAATAAGAAATCTTGTGGGTACGATGAAATTCCGATTTCAGTTATTAAAGACAATTTGCAAATTTTATCAGGGCCACTTTCCACCTTTTATAATAAGTGCATAGTGGAAGGCATATTTCCGGAACAATTAAAAGTAGCTAAGATCATTCCTATTCATAAAAAGGGTCCAAAAACGGATGCAAAAAACTACAGGCCCATTTCCTTATTACCCACGCTATCAAAAATTTTTGAAAGTCTTAAAGGATCGTTTAAGTAAACATCTTAATTTAAACAAAGTGATAAGTGATAGACAATATGGATACCAGAAGAATGTTGGCACTGGAGATGCTATTTATACATTAATAAATGATGTAGTTGACCAAATTAATCGCAAAATGAAGGCAGCTGTTATTTTTCTAGATTTAAGCTCTGCTTTCGATACTATTGACTTTGAACTACTCATCGCAAAACTTGAGCACTATGGTGTTTCTCTTCATATTTGAAAAATAGGAAAATGTTTGTCGAAGTCGAAAACTCGCAATTTAATAGGTGTAAAAAAGTTATAAGTCATCCTTGCTCAATATTACAGCTGGTGTGCCTCAAGGATCAATCTTAGGACCTTTATTATTTATTATATTTACCAACGATCTCATAAATTATTTTAATAAAATATTACCTGACATAAAACTAATAGTTTTTGCGGATGACACAAATGCAGTAGTATCAGCAAATGACATTCAAACGCTTAGCGATGCAGTTAATGCAGCTCTAGCTGTTTTTCATTCTTGGTTTACTGCGAATAAACTTATAATTAACGTGAAAAAAACGAATATAATGTTATTTAAAACGACTGCACGTAATAAAGATAGTATGGATATTGAACTAAATAAGGTTAAAATTCAGCTTGTCAGGGAAGTAAAGTTTCTAGGAATATATATAAATGATTTATTAAATTGGAAAAAAGAATTAGTAGCACTTGATTCATCCATATCATCGGCGTGTTATGCTCTACAAATTCTTAGGGATGAAGTAAGTTTAGAAGCTCTAAAACTAGTTTACTACGCACTAATAGAGTCTAGATTACGGTACAGCATACAGTTTTGGGGTAACAGCTACAATTATAATTTTCAAAGGGCGTTCATTCTCCAGAAAAGAGCAATTAGAACCATTGTTCGTACTTCGCAACGGGAAAGCTGTCAACCCTATTTTAAAGAACTTGGCATCCTCACAGTACCTGCATTGTATATATTGGTACTTTTATCCACGTTAAAGAAATACATTTACTACTTTGAAACTCATGAAGACAGACTGGTAAGGGAAAAAACACGTAGAAAAGATTTAGATAGCAAACTCATTCCGACACTTAACATTGTTAAACACAGTCCACTGTACCAGGCAGTTAAAATATTTAATAGATTGCCGCTTGAATTAAAAAGCACATTATATACAAGCTCGTTCAAAGCAAGGCTCAAGGGATTCCTGTTGGAGAAAAGCCCCCACTCTGTAAAGGATTTGTAAAATACTAGATTAAAATTATTTATTATTTATTGACATTGTTATTACTTATTTATTAAAACTATTAATAATAATTTTAATTTTTTGAAATGTATCGACATTGTTTGTTTTCAAGATTTCAGTATTTTTATTTTTATTTCTTGTTGTATAATTCTATTTTTTTGACATTACTATTACCATTATTTTCTTATATTTTTTATTGTTATCAGTCCCATTATAAGCAATTCAATTATTAGTTTTTACTGCATGTGTACCTAGTTGTTAAGCTTTTATATTCGCACACAATGTAAATTGTTTTTGAATAAATGAAATGAAATGAAATGAAATACTAGAACTAGTAGATATAGTAACAGTTATAATATACAACGTGTAATTTAAAGGGTATATACATACCGAGTGCACGGCTTCTTTGGATGATAATAAACGATATGGCAAGTGTTTTCTAATCCTATGTCTACATGTGTGGAGCATATTAGAAATTTCAATACATTGATACCAGAGGCCAAATTTTCCAAATTAAGAAGATCGATGAGAATTATCGTTTTATTGGCAAGTGACGTGGAAAGTGATGACCCTCATAGTGGTGTGACACGTTTGTTATTACTGGTATTCAAGAAACATATGAAACCAATAATTTGGGGTCAATTCTGTGAGTCACTTATTTTGAGCTGAAACTTTGTATAGAGACTCCATACCAGATGTTGTCTTCAGTCCTTTTGGATAGATATGGGGTTTCCGTTACACGAAAACCCAATTTATCCAAAAGTGCTGAAGACATCTGATATGGAGTCTCTACGCACAGTTTCAGCTCAAAATAAGTGACTCAAAGAATTGATACCAAATTATCGGTTTCATATTTTTCTTGAATACCAATCATAACAAACGTGTCACAGCACTACGAGGGTCAATAACTTTCCATGTCACTTGCCAGTAATACGATAATACTCTTCGTTATTCTTAATTTGAAAAGTTCGGTCTCTGGTACCAATGTATTAAAATTTCTAGTTCCACACGTGTAGACATAGGATTACAAAATCCTTGCCATAAACGCGCAAAACCAAGAAATCAGTCCGAAATATAAAGGAATATCTTGATGCCCAGTTACTGGAATGTGGATAGACAGTCGCACGATGTTAACTACTGGTATTCAGATGCATCAAGTTAAGCGAGAAGCCATTGGAGAATGTCAATTTAAGAGCAAAATATATAATTATCTTTTATAAAATAAAAGTATGATGGTACAGCCCTAGCCTTGAAATGCCCACTTATCTTAGACCGTTTACGATGCAATTTAAATAAGGATGCCATGTAAACACAGTAGTGTTGTATATTTATATAGATTAAAGGAAATTATGGTTCAAATGAATTCTGGAAATATAAATTAATTGTGTTTTGAGTGCGTTAGTAAAACATTGGGTAAGTTGGAGTGGAGATTTGTGCCTATTTATTATTCTCTTTAGAATATGGAAATATTTGAGTCATTTAATAAATAATTAGATAAGGATTTTAAAATCATACGAAGTGATATATCAGCCCGGAATGTGCACGCCGTGTTTTCTTACTGCACAAATATAGATTATAAATGTCGAAGACACTAAGTATGACTTCATAAAATGTGTTTAATGTATAGTTTTAATATTTTTTTAATCCTTTACCTCTCTATCCCAAGTCCGATATCACATTTTTTTAAGTAGGTCCTTATAATTATTTATACGACACTAAAATAATCTATCTGTCGGCCACTCTGTCTGCTAGTCCGGTCTTATTTTTGAAAGGGGTGAACCGATTGTAATGTTCCTTTCACTATAACATAGAGAAGGTTATAGGGCAACATATTAATATAACGCTAGCAACATTTATCCCGGAATTCCCACATAATTGGAATTTACTATTTATAATTCTCTGTCGGAGTCTGTGTTTCCTGATAGCTATAACCTGGGAGTCTTAGCCAAGAGTGAATAGGTTACTTCTAGGTAAGCGTGCTTCATCTTCTACCACATCATCACTTACCATCAGGTGCGATGGTGGTCAAACGCAAGCCTATTAACAATAAAAAATAAATAAATAATTTAAAAAAAATACGGAGAAAAAACGTGAACGAAGTTGCGGGCACAGATATAAAATAACTATATCCCGAAATGAATATTAAATAGAATGTTATAATTAGCAAATAATTAGCCATACGCCATGCTGTCTTAAAAACCCGTTGTCCTAATTTCAGCTTCCAAATCTAGGCCTCCCGCAAAGACTGAATCGAATTTCGCTCCTGGGGGGATGTTATTGTGGAAATACCCACACTGGGACAGTCTTGGTACTGAAATAAACATTCCGTTAAACTCCTACTGTATCTTAGATTTGGAAAGACAGTGTGACCTAGTAAGACATATGGTCAAAGAAGTGTCAATATGAGTTTTTTTTATTGAAAATAGGCTCGCTCGATCACCATCTCACCTGATGGTAAGTAGATGATGGTAGTCGAAGATGGAGCACGCTTACCTAAAAGTAACCTATTCACTCTTGACTTAAAGACTCCTAGGTTATAGCTATCAGGACACACAGACTCCGGCAGGGAATTCCGCTCCTTAGCCTAAACAAACTCCTTAGTTATAAATAAATATCCTTTGCGTCGAAAATAAATAAAATAAGTTCTACTGGAAATAATGTATCATCAGGTACACGTCTATAAGCCTTTTTAGGGTTCCGTAGCCGAATGGCAAAAAACGGAACCCTTATAGTTTCAACATGTCTGTCCGTCTGTCTGTCTGTCCGTCCGTCCGTATGTCACAGCCATTTTATTCCAAAACTATTAGGCCTATACATGTAAAACTTGGTAGGTAGATGTATTCTGTAAACCGCTTTCCGATTTTAAGAGAAAATTAAAAAAAAATATTTTAAATAAAGGGGGCTCCCCATACATGGATCTGAAACTGAAAATATTTTTTTTTCATGAAACCTATACGTGTGCGGTATCTATAGACAGGTCTTTAAAAATGACATTATGGTTTCTAAAATGACTTTTTCATAAAGTTAATCGTTTAAAAGATATACCCTTCCAAAGTGGTAAAATGTGTGTCCCCCCTCTAACTTCTATAATAATGAAGTGAAAAATCTAAAAAAACCATATTATGTTGTAGATCTTAACGTAAACTTTCAATCAAAATTGGTTTGAACGAGACCGAGTCGGCAGTTTTTGAAATACAGTATATTTTCTAAAACCGCAAATATAACTTTGTAATTCATACAAATACTATGAAAAACAAAGTTATTTGGCGTAGTTGTAAAAATTGTAAATAAGCTAGTTTTAAGAAATTTGTAAGGTTATTTGTTTTTTTTTCTTATAAATATATTAAGTATATTATAGTTACTACGGATTACGGAACCCTTCATGGGCGAGTCCGACTCGCACTTGGCCAATTTTTCTAACTGTATTGGGTTTGAATTCCAGTCTAACCGGACACACATAGTGTACTAGTGGTTTACATTGAACGACTTCTTAACTGACTTCCAATACCCTGTAGCTGAGTAACGCTATAGGTACACCTGGGTCAGACCAGTTTCAGATTTTCTGACTTCTGACTACCTGGCTATGTCAAGTGAGATTAGAAGCCAACCCTGAATTGGTTTGAGTAAAGTCTGACAATTGGCTTTTTTTTTTTGTACGGATGACCCCGCTCTTGACCTTGACCTCGCCTGATGGTAAGCGATAGATGAGGTCTACGATGGAACGAGCGAGCCCAGAAGATGCCTATTTACTCTTGCTTTAAAGGCTGAAAGGTCATAAGTGGCAGAGAACACAGAAGCCGGCAGAGAATTCCACAGCTTGGAAGTGCGCACAATAAATGTGGAGGAGAAGCGCTTGGTACGACAAGACGGTATATCAACCAAGTGGAAGTGGAACCAAAAAAAATATTCTATAAATAAAAGGACAAAAGGAATGAATGCGTTTTCATTAGTACAGACGCCAGCACATCAAGCTACAACAATCTGTCAAATGTCTTTAATAGATTTTCAACTTTATTGTTAAAGAAATTAGGTTCAAGGTTGATTGAGAAAATTTGACAGTTTCGGGTAGCTTCATGTGCTGGCGTTTGTACAAATAAATTAATAGTTTAAAAAACTAAAAACACACTTTTAAGACGAATCTAATGAGCATAAACTCGATATGTTTACTAGTAGGCAGGCAATGTTCCATCAGCCACCTTCCAATTCCATCATCAGATCAGCTACCATAATATTGTATTGTCATCTAATCTACATAATACAATTTCCAGGTTTCATGATGATACAACAATTAGAAGTGCGTGTAATTCAGATTCTTAGATTTTATTACATAGTTACAGCTCGACCTACCAAAAGCGTGTTAGAAAGACAAACAAAAGCAGCGAAATATAACTTTAACCACAAAACGAGTCCAATCTATACTAATATTATAAAGCGGAAAAGTTTGTTTGTTTGATTGAACGCGCTAATCTTCGAATGTACTGGGTGGATTTGGATGCAATTTGGTAGACGTATTATAAGTTACAGGCTACTTTTTACGCGACTGCAAAAAAGGAGAGTTATGTTTTTACCGTGATAGAATCCACGGGAGCGAAGCCCCGCGTGAGTACTAGTTAGAAAATAAATAAGTACAACAAAATGTGTGAGGCCGAACATCAATTAATAGTTTTCCTTTAATTGGTTTTTCAATTGCTCATAACGTTCAATATGGGAGTGTTATTAACTACGTTTTGCGGGTCATTTTTCAAAGTAAAATTAGTTTGGAACTGTTATTAGGGATTAGCTTGTTATTTGTGTTTTAATCGTATAACAGGAATTCATAGAGGAGCTTATGGCTAAATAATAATAGCCACATGGGTCGATCTTCGAGGTTAAGCAACACTTGCCAAGGTCAGTTTTTGGATGGGTGAATATCTTATTATATCGAAATTGCGGAAAGCATACTTAAACCGTTGGACATCTTTGACAGTCGTTACGAGTGGTCAGAAGTCAGAAAATTTGACACCAATTGACACACACAATTTGTACTTGAAGGACGGCAACGTCGCAATTTATTTATGAATGCGTACGCGTGTACAGAATGTTTCTTTTACGTATCAATTTAACATTGTTAGTGAATATTTTAATAATAAGAAAATAAAAATATTTTGTTTTCGAATGGTAATATTTTTTTAGCATATGTATGGATGCTATACTATTGCGGGTTAACGGGAACGCCCTCTGTTAGTTAACATACTGTATTTTTGAGTCAAATACAAATATTTACCTAATTACCAACTAATTTAAAGTTCATTGACTCAAAACCAATCACCACTAAACAAACCAAAAATACGTACAACGAAGGTGTCAAATAAAAAACTTTCCGAATAGCATTCAGAAGAAAAACATGAAAAAAAATCCTCTGAAGAAAACTTTGTAATATCTGAGGAAACTCGAAGTATTTAGCTTCGAGCGAAGTTTGCAACTCAATTATGGCGACATTCTGGGTATATTGATTTTCTTAAATATGTGGTAAGCGTGAGCCGGGGCGTTGGTACGTAAAGTAGCATTATTTATCTTTTTATATTATTAGGAAGTATGGAGGACTAACAGAAATTACACACAGGATAATAATTTTATAGTATAGTAAACAGTGAGCCAACTAAAATTTACGATACGTTTTAATTAGTAAAGTACGAGGCATATAGGCAGAAAAATGTCTGTGTGTGACTTCGCAAGTGCTAAAGATACTGAAACCTGTTTATTTTTGTAGAGGCTGAAAAATGTCTGTGTGGGACTTCGCAATTGCTAAAGTCATTCTGTTTGTCCAGGCGTATCTCCAATAATCAGCTGAACTGATTATATGGGATTTCCACTGGGAGATAGAGGTGATTATACATAGTGGCAAGTTATCAAAAATATTAAGCTTTGTCTTTTTATTCTGGAATTCCAGCGAAATCAAAATTTACGCCAAACCACTTGCATAATATATTAGAAGTACAGACACAACAACTACAATAGAAACTTACAACATCAAGATAAAAATTGCGCTGAGCATATACCGTTATACCGTTTATACCGTTTATCAATGCAATGTGATTTTAGCTAAATATACTAAAATATTGGTTTTAGTCATTTGCATGCTTTGTACCGTGAAGCTTTTGGTTGAATCGAATCCGACCGAAAAGGTTACAACCTCTTCATTTTCTGGGCGAAACACACCAAGCGCTGGTTTTCAGTTTGCAACTGCAGTGATACACCGACGAGGGTAATGCTATTCGTCAGATTTCGATAGATCCCGTTAGTTATTTCAAGGTATATTTTGTATGAGTACAAATTCTAATTAAAATCGGTTCATTAATTTTCAAGAATAAAGGCTTTGAAAGTTTGTATAAAACTCGTAAGCTGTAAACGTTCTTAAAAATAGGTTAAAGTTGTATTTGGCCAACCAGCAGTTATAAACTACTTATAAAATGTACTCGATAGATCGAACGACAATGTTTATAAATGTACAGACGCCAGCACATGAAGCTACCCTCTCATCTCTATATTGTATCTTTTGACTTCTTTAACCTTCATCTATTCACTTTTGCCAAGTACGTCGGTATTATTTATTTTACAATCACTTCTGTCTGTCAATAATGTCACATTGACATGTCTTGTCATTTATGTACTCGTTCAGAAACTAGTGAACAGCGTTCCAGCACCTTGATGTTTTTTGTTATTTTCTTTTGTTTTCGGATTTAGTTTGCAGTTTACTTTTTAATTATTTATTTTGATATAACTTTTTCGGTTTGCTCGGACAGTGAATAAACATTTTGTTTTAGTTGTTTAAAGCCCGTTATGCATTGTAACACTCAACTGGCGGGTGGATTTGAATAATAGCTATTTTTATATATTTTATAGTAAACACATTTTAATTATTAATTAGTTATATACATATTCATATATATTTTGTTAATGTCATCACATGATGACAGCGATTCTGATAGTTTTATGTCAGCTCTCAGTAATGACAGCTTTGTTAGTTTTCCATCCCTTGCCGACACGCTTGAATCTCAGTTTTCTGATGTACCTAAAAATTTTAATGTAGTCCATATAAATGCTCAAAGTATCCCGGCCCATTACTCTGACATGTTAGCTAACCTTGACTGTAAGAACATCCATGCAATCCTTGTTTCAGAGTCTTGGCTCAAACCTTGTCTCCCTTCAACATCCTATTCCTTACCAGGTTTCCAGTTAATTAGAAATGATCGCGCGCGTGGTGGAGGAGGTGGTGTTGCCATATATCTTCGTCCGCAGATTCCTTTTTCAATTGTTGATATGTCATCACAACCTCCGCCACAGAATGCGGGTGAGCATCTCTTTTTAGAAATTAACCTAAATCATGTGAAAATTCTTCTTGGTGTTTATTACAGTCCTTCTTCACGTGTAAATTTCTTTTCCTCCTTTGAAAAGATCCTTGAAGATTTAACTCCTTCTTACAGTCATACAATAATTATGGGGGATTTCAATACTTGCTTATTGAAAAATGATTCACGATCTATAGCATTTCAGTCAATACTTCAGTCGTCAAACATGGCTGTCCTTCCTTCAAGTGCCACACACCACTTCCCAAACTGTAATCCCTCTCTTTTGGATCTTGTAATTGTCTCCTCTACACATCATGTCAGTAAGCATGGCCAATGCACGGCTGACATGTTTTCCTATCACGATTTAATATACCTTTCCTACAAGATTCGCCCTCCCAAGGCCAAGCCTAAAACTCTTCTGTTACGCAGTTTTAGTGGTATGAATGTTGATAATCTCCAGGCGGATGCAAACAACATTGATTGGACCTCTCTTGTCGCTGTTGAATCGGTCGATGACAAAGTTAACCTGCTTACGGATAATCTTGTAAAACTTTACGACACTCATGCTCCTATTCGTGCAGTCAAATTAAAGCATCTTCCAGCACCATGGTTGACAGATGAAGTGAGGGCTGTCATGCACAAGAAAGTAGTATGTAAGTTAAAATTCAGAAGCCGACCCTCACCATTAAACCGAGAGATGTTTGTGAATGCACGCAATCGCAGCAATAGGGTGTGTAGGGATGCAATGCGCCGACATATTCATGATTCTGTTGAAAACGGTGATCCAGCTAAAGTCTGGAAATTTCTTAAATCAATGGGAGTTGGAAAATCACGCCAAGAATCGATTCCTAAAGACCTAGACATTGATCTGTTGAATCAACACTTCTCATCCTCGTCCTACTGCAATGGGACATTGAAGGCAGCTACTATAAATTATCTTTCTAACCTTCCAACTCCGGATCACTCCGCATTTAATTTTAGTCAATTTTCTGATTGTGATGTTAAGAAGAGCTTACTTTCAATTACATCTAACGCGGTTGGCAGCGACTGTGTCAGTCGGAAGATGATACTTCCTGTCCTCAATGAAATCCTTCCTATCCTGACCTATATCCTTAACTATTCTATTTCCAATGGTGTCTTTCCATCGGTATGGAAAGAGGCCAAAATTACTCCTTTACCCAAAAAATCAAATCCTGCCTCTTTTTCAGAATATCGACCTATTTCCATCCTACCTTTTCTCTCTAAAGTCCTTGAACGCCTTGTCCACAATCAGCTAAGTGCTTTTCTTTGCAAGAATAGTCTGCTGAATCCTTTCCAATCCGGATTTCGTCCTGGACACAGTACTACTACCGCGTTAGTTAATGTAACTGATGACATATGGATGGGCATGGATAAAGGAAATATGACGGTTCTCTGCTTGCTTGATTTTAGTAACGCTTTTAATACCGTCGATTTCGATATTCTGCTCAGCATACTTCACTCTATTAACATATCTCCAACAGCGATTGACTGGTTTCGTAGTTACCTGTATGGCCGCCGGCAACGTATTTGCATAGATGAGTCCTGCTCTTCTTGGTGTAGTACTGTAGCCGGTGTTCCTCAGGGTGGCGTGTTATCTCCTTTACTTTTCGCAATTTTCATAAATTCTATTTCCAAAAAACTTCAATCCTCCTACCACCTTTATGCTGATGACTTGCAAATTTACAGACAAGCGCCTTATACTGATTTAGATGCTACAATAAATATGATAAACCAGGACTTGGCTTCAGTTTGCGAATGGAGTGAGGCACATGGTTTGCAGGTTAACCCGTTAAAGACTCAGGTCATTGTAGTCGGCAGCTCTAGGTTAGCATCTAAGGTAAACTGGTCTCAGCTTCCTCAGGTTATTTTCAACGGCACAGCTATTCCACTAAGCGAGAAAGTTAAGAACCTTGGGGTCTGGTTGGACAAATATCTTTCGTGGGGTCCCCAATTACAAGAGGTGAGTCGCAAATTATTTGCTTCTGCCAGTTCCCTAAGACGGTTGCGTAACTTTCTGCCAACTGCCACTAAAATTGCGCTAGCACAGTCTCTTTTACATCCCATCCTAGACTACGCTGATGTCAGTTATCTTAATCTCACAGAGGCACAACTTGATAAACTTGAGCGACTTCAAAATTTTTGCATAAGATTTATATTTGGTTTGCGCAAATATGATCACGTATCTGAATTTCGTACGAAACTCAAGTGGCTTCCTATACGTCTTCGCCGGAACTTACACATATTGTCTCTGCTTTACAGTATTCTGTTTAATCCTAAGACCCCCTTTTATCTTAAAGAACGTTTTAAGTTCCTCCATGACACACATGCCAAATTTCTGAGGTCATCGGAAAACTTGAGGCTAGAGGTACCGAGTCACTCCACCAATTTCTTTGGTAAGTCGTTCGCAGCTCAAGCAGTACGACTGTGGAATACTCTTCCCGTGTCAGTAAGACAAGCACAAACCCTTCCTTCTTTCAAAAACATGGTAAAAAATCTCTATCTCTCTCTTTAATATGTTACTATTTTTTTTTTTTCGTATATCTCAGCTTTGTTATTTTTATGTATATATATGTATATGTGTATTGAGTATGTAGGTTATTACTTATTTATTGTATATAAGTAAATAGTACACCATGGACTACCCGCGAATTTATTTTATCCTGCTGTGTCAAATCCATCTAAAGGTTGTCTGTAAAAGATCGCTTTTAGCGATAAGACCGCCCATTGTAACACCCTTTGTAGTTTTTAAGTCCTTATTTAATTCTGTTATGGTGTACAATAAAGAGTATATCTATCTATCTATCTATCTATCTATCTACCCGAAACTGTCAAATTTTCGCAATCAACCTTGAACCTAATTTCTTTAACAATAAAGTTGAAAATCTATTAAAAAAGACAGATTGTTGTAGCTTGATGTGCTGGCGTCTGTACCTATTTAAGATTTTTTTTAATGTTAAGTTTCTTATATCTAACTGAACTTTGTATGTTCTTTTTGAGAAAGGTTTAGATCAGCTAGCTAAAAATCTTAATGAAGATCAGTTGCCTTAACGATGTGTAATTAGCTTCTTTTTGATATATTTAAACAATTAATTACAACAAATATACAAAATTATGTACTAAAATACAAACTACAATAAAGCATCAAAAAATTCATCCTCAACGCTGTCGGCTAGCAACGTACCTAAGATACTGGCGGCATTGCCTCGTTGTATGGCAATGCTTAGCCGTTGACCAAAGAAATAGCCAGCCCTTGGGTCGCGGGAAGCGTCAACGAGCCTTTTCGATATTTCTTTAAAAAGGCTGTGAGCACACGGGCCCCATGGTCCGAGAGTTTCGACCCCAAACGGTTCGAAAATATAGTTATCACCGAGATGACTATATTTACGCCGCTTGAGGTTTTCCGCAGCCGCAGCGGGAGCGCCAGCACAACATGATGAACTGGGAAGATGGGATGGCGCGACAGTATCGACACAAGTTGCGTCCCACAATTAATTGTTCAAATATATCTTTGAGAAATAAATTTCTTTAAACAGAAAGTATATTTCTTTTATTGATGATATGCTCACGTTTGCCCACCATCTCACCTGATGGTAAGTGATGATGTGGTTGAAGATGAAGCACGCTTACCTAGAAGTAACCTATTCTCTCTGACTGTTTTAGCGTCAATAGTCTCACGGCTAAGGTGTCTAACTTGCGATCGAGACGTCGCGAGTTCGACCCCCATCCACTACACTATTGCCTTGAACCCACTCCAGACGCAAGCATATTTAGCTTAGTTGGAGGAGTTAACAAGATTGCTAGAAATGTGAATTGTTCCAACATTTAGTCGGTACTTTTATTAAAAAAAAAAAAAATTACAAAAAATAAAACCGACTTCCCAAAAAATACTGCAAAGTGAAAAATAACTTTAATTTCGGTAGTCGGTGTCTTTAGTTTTGTACAATTGAGGCTACCGGGCAATATTTGACACCGCCTTCCGAAATTAAAGTTTTTTTTCACTCTGCAGTATTTTTTTTGGGAAGTCGGTTTTATTTTTTGTTAAAAATTTATTTTTCTCGCTTTTAAGTGGGTCGATTTGTAATTTACCTAGTACCAAACCTCACCATATGCATTGTGACGAGCATAGTGTTTTACAACCATATCCAAGTAATCGAATCGCAACCAATGAAATACTCTTTATTGAGTAGTTTTAGTAGCCATCTGTGGTCTTCATCATCAGTTCCACTTCACCAAATGGTGCTTTTCGAGAGCAACTGTACAAGTTACTATGAAAAATACCCAAATCGCTATAGGTGTGCCTATAATATTTGAAGAGTTCCCACGATTTCTCAAGGTTTCCATTATCAGATCCTGATTTCATGACAATGGGACCAACTAGAAAGTATACCCTCTCAAACAAAAAAATAATTTTCTAAATCGGTCCAGCCGTCTTCGAGTTGTGAGATAACATACATAATAAAAATAAATAATAAAAAAAAGTTCAAGACGAACAGAGAACCTCCTCCTTTTTTGAAGTCGGTTAAAAAGTTTGTATAAGACTCCTTGAGGTGTACAGGCTCTTAAATTGTCCCAAAAATAGTAGTTACATTTAAAAGTATACTCTTACATAATGAGCATTTTTATCATAAAGTATTGAATCTGACAACGACCATATATTAGAAAAATACTGTAGGTAAGAAACTCACCATGACGGACTGGGTCACTTTCTAAAACGTACCGTTTGAAGATAAAACTAATGTACAAGGGTAGGAATGCTTTTTGGTCAAGAATTTTTAGTGATAAGTAAAGAATTTTTGAGGAATTAGGGTAAGCTAAAATAGCTAGGTAGGAAGTAAAATAGGTAGGTAGAATGAATATTCTTATGTCGTTGATGGGCTGTTATTACCATATAGTACCTACTATATCCATACCAATATTACAAAAATCTGTCTGTGTTACGCTTTCACAGCTAGACCAAAGTACGGATTTGGATGAGAATGAAAATACATAGTTGAAGAACCTGCGTCAAACTTTTTCTTTTTTCAAAAATAGATCATGTAAGTTTGTATGAGAAATTCAAACCTTGTAACCAATTTCAATAAATTAAACTTTGGAGAAAGTAGCTTTGTAAAAAACCTGGAACCCGATGAGTAATTTTTGAGTTAATCGCCAACAGACAGACAGACACAGCGGAGGACTATGATTGTTATATGCAGTGATTATTGCGCGATGTTGGTAACAGCTTTTTTTATTGATAATAGGTTCGCGTTTGACCTCCATCTCACCTGATGGTAAGTGATGATGTGGTCGAAGATGGAACACGCTTACCTAAAAGTAACCTATTTACTCTTGACTTAAAGACCCTAGGTTATAGCTATCGGGAAACAGACTCCGGCAGAGAATTCCACTCCTTAGCCGTACGTACAATGAAAGTATTCCAAAAACGTTTAGTGCGTATGGGTGGGATGTCCACCATGTAACGATGGCGCATCGCCGTTTGTCTTATAGTCCGATGATGGAACGGGCTTTGCGGAATTAGATTGTGTAATTCCATCGCACACTCCCCGAAATGTAACCGATAGAAAACCGATAGACTTCCAACTTGTCGTCGATGTTCAATGCTCTGGAGCTTCTAGAAACATCGAGAAATAAACTTGAAAAGGCAAAAGTGCAACTCAACACCGCACACTTCATAAGCGTCAACCTTGTACGTGACACACGCCTCAATAGAACTATCTTCCGCTATCGATCTAACTTGAAACTTAGCCTAACTTCAAGTTATCTACAACACACTTACTTGGCAGATTATTCACCCCATCTTCGTGTCTCAGTTACGCCAATATGTATTAATTAATTAAGTTTAGTATGTTCGTAAAGTTACCCGTTATTGATACAGTGTCTAAGAAATAATTAATTGTTTGGAAAATTTTAGTTTAGTGAAGTGATTTTGATAAAATCTATGGTGAGAGTAATCAATCAAGCAAGTAGGTAATTCTTTGTGTATTGGAGAAAAGGACCGCATACTGAAAAGGATAATTAATTTTGGGCACAACGCGTTTTGGTCTGAGTTGGTTCTTTCTTTTTTTTTTTAGTGTTGATCGGCTCGATCGTTCGACCACCATCTCACTTGATGGCAAGCGATGATGTGGTCGAAGATGTAGCACGCTTACTTAGAAGTAACCTACTCACTCTTGATTTCAAGACACTCAGGTTGTAGCTAAGATAAATTTATTTCCAAGATATACAATGTACCTACATACGTTTCTTAAAAAGAATACAGTGCTTAATGATAGTGCATAATTGTAAACAAAAGTAGTAGAATTTTAGGCCGAACTAGGCGAAACTTGTATTCCGGCTCTCGAGGCCAGTCCTCTTGAGTAACCGACTAATGGTAATTTAACATAAGTAGGTAAATTAAAAAATAACAAAGAAGAAAGTATATGTGTATTATATCCTCTCTTTGTGTGATATGTGGGTATGAGTGTAAGAGGATTCATCGGACTACGAGACAAACGGCGAAGCGCCATCGTTACGTCCCACCCATACGCACAAAACGTTTTGGGGAATACCTTAATTGTGCGTACGGCTAAGGAGTGGAATTCCCTGCCGGAGTCTGTGTTTCCCGATAGCTATAACCTGGGGGTCTTTAAGTCAAGAGTGAATAGGCTACTTTTAGGAAAGCGTGCTCCATTTTCGGCCACATCATCACTTACCATCAGGTGAGATGGTGGTCAAACGCAAAGCTATTTACAATAAAAAAGATGGAAGCGTGATTGTTGCACGTATAGCGTATTGATATTAGATGGAATTAAAAAGAATTAAAATAAACAAGCTTATAGTTTATCCGGTATTTCTAACAGTTCTATCATACGTAAGTTTCTGAAGATAAGTACTTACTATAGTTTTACAGAACTTACTGGTATCAATTAACACAGATTCTGGAATGGACCGGATTGTCCTAAGACCGTACAATCTGAAGACATGACAAGACCAAACTACATTAGGCCCGCATGGTGCCATTAAGGCCCATTGCCTTTCATTCATATTCTTAAGGCTCAATTTAAAACACCGCGGAATGGAATGGAAGCGACTTTTTGCAACGAAATTGTGCATAGCATAATGAACTTTGTCAATCGTATAACATAGGTACCAACTAAATAGGAGCTAAAAAAAGATCGCGCGTCTTCCGGGGAATCCTCGCGCATTCTCGAGTATTCCCCTAGCTACTGTCGGCGCCGTCTGTGGAATCCGCGGGAAGTGGCGCGAACAGGGAGTCGGTTGGGTCGGTCACAGCAGTGCGGTGCCAAACTAATCTAGACTGAACGTCCCTCCTGGCGTAGTTGCGCAAATTCCCTGGAATACGCCAGAATACTCGATTATTTCAGCGAATTTGCACGCCTCGCGTCATGAGGCGAAGTTGACGCTTCCATTCCATTCCGCGGCGGTGTAAATTGAGCCTAAGACTACAATCAAGCTACTTTGGTTACCGGCACGCTTAGGTACGCAGCTACCTCGTCATCATCCGCTTAACCTTTGCTTTCGTTTCGGCTTCCAGTCTAAAATAGGGCTTCCAATCCCGCAGCCTGAATTCAATCTCGGTATTTGCGGGACTACGAATTTTCAATCCCGCGGGATCTCGGTATTTGCGGGATCCCGCATATTGAAAATATTCGTATTTATACAAGGCAAATAAAACAATGAATTAATCAACTAATTACACAGCAAAACATTTATTTACACCGTTTTTTCTTCACAAAAAACAGTAACAAATACTGAATAAAAAACTTTGCTAATATTTTAGGCTACATACTTAGGCTACCACTGACTGAGATTCGTCTATGTTAGGCTACTTAAGCTGTGAAAAACGGGTGACATCGGCCCCCGCGTTGTTTGCAACACTGCCGGCCGCCAGTCACCGTGCGATCGCATGTATTCTTTTTTCAGTCCCGCAAATCCCGCGAATCCCGCGCCCGTATTCCCGCATCACGCGGGATTAGAAAATGACGGGATCCCGCAATACCGAGATCTCGGTATTCCGGGATTGGAAGCCCTAGTCTAAAAGGATGCAGCTGAGTACTGTGTTTGACATGAAATGACTGTGACCTCCACAAACCTGGCAGGGTAACGCGACATACCTTGACAAGACTAGTATCATAGAATCTGGCTTCTGACTGCCCGTAAAATATTTACAAATGACAGCCGGGATAGTTAAGCATGCCTTCTGAGGCATGAAGGAATTTCGATATGTAAAAATGGTCACTCATTCACGGGCCGACCTTGACAACCTTGCTTAACCTTTAAGATCGACCCACGCAGCTGTTTTTATTTAGCCACAAGCTCATCTGTGATACATGTGGAAGTCTGTAAGTCAAGAGTGAATAGGTTACTTCTAGGCAAGTGTGCTTCATCTTCAATCGCTTAACATCAGGTGAGATGGTGGTCAAATTCAAATGCAAGCCATAAAACACATACGATCCCACCTATTATAGTAACGTTATTTTTCTGTATATCTAGATAAGCTCTTTCGTAGCATTCTATGTCAACAAAGAACTACCCAAATTCATTTTCTCATTATCCTTATTCGGTGTGAATGTCCCTTTGTCGAAAACAAGATGGCGGTCATTCTATCACTGACGTCACTCGATGGCGATACAGAGTGTATTATTTATCATTCGTTCGCTCGCTCCTAATTCCTGTATTAATGTTACAGCCTGTAGCATGGGGGGAGTTTGTATCGGGTCGTACGGTTTGTTCTCGATTGTAAAAGAAATATAGTATAATCGATTCGACTGGCCGTTATGTTTATATTGGGAAGAAAGGTTTTTGTTACCTTTTACTGTAAATTAGAATAGGGTAGTTTCCTGTGTTACATAATAATTATATTATTAGGTCCATTAGGTAGATTTTCCAAAAAATATTTGTCACGTATTTTTTGCTTTTTCAAGTCACGAAAAATTCACAAAGATGGAAAGCTTCAAAGTACAGGAGTGGGGGCTGCTGACGTCACACATTGCTAAAAATTATACCGACGTGTGGCGTCACGTGAAATTTCAACTCATTGTATCGTCTTAATTTTTCAATTACTTCAAACGTTTTGGGAATACCTTCATTGTGCGTGTGCTAAGGAGTGGAATTCCCTGCCGGAGTCAGTTTCCCGATAGCTATAACCTAGGAGTCTTTAAGTCAAGAGTGAATAGGTTACTTTTAGGTAAGCGTGCTCCATCTTCGACCAAATCATCACTTACCATCAGGTGAGATGGTGGTCAAACGCGAACCTATTTTTAATAAAAAAAAATAAAAAAACCAATCAATGTTTTTTGTTAAACTACGTGACGGACTAAATAAAATATTTTAGGAAACTACCCTATTGTTCGTACCTTTTCTTAATGTTGAGTCAGACGAATTCTGTTAGATATATGCTTAGTTCTTTTAGATTTTTAACATGCTTTTATTAGGTCGACCTGTATGTAACTAATTATTTAATGGAATCTAAGATAACTAATTTAACCATCTTCCAAGGGTCGTAGCATAATGAAAATTGGCAGCTGTATGTAGTTCTGATGACAATACAATAATATGGTACTGTCGAACTGATCTCATGATGAAGCTGGAAGATATAAACTGGAACTTCATGATGGAAAATCGTATCATAGCTGTTTTGGATTTCTTAGAAAAGTATTGCAATGAACTTTGACCACGATTAGGTTTCAAGGTCTGATGATGAAGCCAGTAGATAGGCCCTGGCATTCCATGATGGAATATCGTATCATAGTCGTGTGTGCACTTGTGAGAAAGGCCACGTAATGGACTTGGAACATGATCAGGTTTCAAGGTTATAACAGACATAAAGAAAACCCGTTATCGGTTTTCTTAACATTTTCTTGTTTTTACGTGCATTTATAAAAGCGTGTTTTTCTGGTGTTTTTTAAAATTTTAATTTATTTATAACTAAACTGTATATTAACCATAATTTCGGGAATTTTACATCGTCTGCTTAGCCATTCACAACAATGTTGGGTATTGGCCTGCAGTCTGACCTGCTGCAGCTGAGTACTAGTGTTTTACATGGAGCGTCTGACTATCTGACATCCACAACCCAGTAACTGGGTAACACGATACCATTGGAAAGACCAGTGTCAGACCAGTAACGACTGTCAAAAATTTTTAAATGACAGCCGGTATCAAAGGCTTAACGTGCTTTTCGAAGCACGGGGTATCACACCACCAACTTCCAAACTCCGGGCTACTACTCAGAAATTCCTTACAGAAAAACGCAATAGTACTTTTTTTGCCCGACCCAGAAATCGAACCCAAGACCTCGTGTTCAACAGTCGCACTTGCAACTATTGGACCAACGAGGCGAAAAACCATAATTTCGGGAATTAAAGAAAGAATAACAATAAATTATTAGTTTAAAAAACACTAGAAAAACACGCTTTTATAAATGCACGTAAAAACAAAAAATGTTAATAAAACCTGATCGTGTTTAAAGTCCATTACGTGGGCTTTCTCACAAGTGCAAACACGACTATGATACGATATTCCATCATGGAATGCCGGTGCCTATCTTCCGGCTTCATCATCAGATCAGTTCTACAGTACCATATTATTGTATTGTCATCAAAACTACATACAGTTGACAATTTTCATTACACTACAGCCCTTGGAAGATGGTTAAATTAGTTACCTTAGATTCCATTACATAGTTAGTTACATACAGGTCGACCTAATAAAAGCGTGTTTAAAATTAAAAAAGTCATAAACAGCAAAACAAATATACATAGGTACAGAATGTAGTTATAATACTCATACCCAGACCACTTAAACCCCACAAAACGTCAAGAAACAGTTTGAATATGAGAATGGGAACAAACACACAATGGAACTAACTTCAGTATAATGGTTGACTCCAATGATAAAAACATTCTTATAATTTGTGCGAACGGTGATCTTTGAGAATAAAAGTATTGGTTCACTGATAATTGATAATAATAATGACGAAGATTAGATGGCAATCTTAATACATTAAGAAGATTGCCGACAGGAATAAAAGGTAAAAAAGAAAATTTATTCGTGAATTTCAGTCTTCAAATGATGATGCCCACTATCCGTGGCATATTTCGGGGCAATATTTAAAAAATATAACCTATTAACTTCTGGCAGCGGACGTGCTCGCTTTAAAAAAATTAAAAAAAAAAAGATAGTGTATGTCACCATAATAGTCTACATTTTTTATTCTAAAAAGATTTTACAAAGTGATTTTCAGCCCTTTAACAGCCCAACACACTTTCACATTAAATAATATACTTATTATTTATTAACAATTTCAGAAACTGTTCTTAAGAAAAAAGTATGAAGACTATCATAATATAGTTCTGTATATCTTAAACCGCGGCGGTTGATTTTATCGACAGCAAATAGCACAACACTATCAAAACAAAAGACCTCGAAAAGCAAAAAACATCGACATCCTTTCGAGAAATTCTCGCTTCAACATTCGCCTAACAGATGGTACAGGGCGTTCCCAATCCATCACTACCGTTTCACCAGCCACCATAATTGATCACATTATTTTTCCTGTTATTATTAATTGTTCCGACTCTGTATTCAATCAAACAGTCTGTATATAGATGGAATCTTTTAGGGCCGTTTGGGTGAAAGACTGATTGCCGGCTTTCAAGCGCTGTTTAGTGGAAAAAGTCGTATAGACTCTGATGATTGAGAGTACAGTAGAGACTCAATTATTCGGATCTTAGTGACACGGATTCGCGATTATCCGCAGTAATAGAGGTGATCGAATGATCTTATACAAGTCGAATCTACGTAAATGATGTCATAAACGTGTTAGTACTGGCAGTATATCCCACTTTTTCCGTGTGGAAAATAGCGAATGACTTCTCCCGCTCAGGGTGGAGCGGAAGGGAGTATCAGAATTCTACTGACTAAAAACCCACACTGTTCCCTCAGCTAACCTTAAGTTCCGGGGCCGCGGTATCTCGTTAGAACATTCCCACAACCCCGGCAGGCAATGGCCCTAAGGGACCCATCACTAGTGCTGACGACTCTTTGAGGCGCGCGTGAAACACGACGCGCCGCCGACCCGGGCTGCTGACACCATCTATGATTCGATAGGAGTAACGAACAAAGGCCTATTATGGCGCGTTTCGAAAATATCCTTAATTAACTGAGGAAGTTTGATACCAAAATTTACATTTTGATACGCAAACCAAAGCCAGTTTATTAAAATTAGTTTGTTTACTGACCTTTTTGACCGGTAAATATTCGTGTTACCCGAGCAGTGTATTTTGGTCTTGATAAGCTCCAGTTTAAAATGTATTAAATTAATTTCTGGGAGCTAATAGAATAATTTTAAGGATTGGAAAATGTCGATAGTTGATAATTGTGTGGTTAACTTTTTAAATAAAATTAAAAGAAACTCAATATTGCAAAAACACGCACAAAACGTGCTTTAGAGACAGCTATAAAGGACCACTAACGGTGTCGTATTGTGTACACATTTATTTTTATTCAACGTGGCTCGTATCACTCACCCACCGAAAAAATACTTTAATAAAACCACAACAAAATACTGTCAATCAAAAATATCGACATCGACATTACGCAAGTATCGATACATGTCCCATCCCTACCCAGGATTTGATTCGCTGTTCAGGGATCAAAGCGTTTGAGAATAAGGTCATGCCCTTCCCATATAGAGGTCCGGGACGATTTTATTACCCTTACTGATCCAGGACTATTGGTATTGCTTCGATTTCAACCTATTTTCATGCCGATAGGGTTTTGATACGAATTTTCGGATATTGACATCTAGACTTTTGTGACGGATCTCCAATATAGCTAGGTTATTTCTCTCTAGGATATTTTTGCTGAATATGATTCTATACGAGAATCCAGAATAATACGAGTGTCAGGTATTTTTGCGTGGAATATGCTGGATATTACTCTCAGTAGGTAGAATTTCCTTTATCTTCATCTATAACTTCTATACTAATATTAAAGTGGAAAAGTTTATCTGTTTGTTTGAAAGCGCTAATCTTTGAAAGTCCTGGGTGGATTTGGATGAAATGTGGACTAGGAGTAGTTTGAAGCGACTGGTAGAGATTTTAATAAAATAATACTTAGCTTAATAAAGTAAGCACTCTCAGACTGACTCGATAACGCATCTTTTTGGCTAGCATTTATATTGGACGGAGGTTAAACTTTGCTTTACCATGTGGCATGGCCTTGCTTCTGTCAGCCGATAATGTGGGATGCGGGGATATTCTAACGAGATACCAATGCCCCGAACATAAGGGTTGGTGAAGGAACAGAGAGGATTTTAGTCAATAGAAGTCAAACACTCTCAGATGATTTTCCCACCGAAAAAACAGATTGAATTTACTTTATCATCATGAAACTCCCGGCCGCATCTAAGCTCATATTTACGAAAAAATGACGTGTGGAAGTGTTATTGCCTGATTGCAAAATAAACATCACTATTTCATTAATGGTTCAGACGTGAAAGTGTAATAGATACCTACAGAGTTACTTTCGCATTGATAATTGTAGTAGGGCTTGATTGATCTAACTTACAATTTACCTCATACAAACATTCAACTATAGCAATATCAGAAGCCAATTTCTAACAAAGGTCAGTATTAGACTGAGCTAATTTAAATATTTTAATTAAAACGATCTCAATTATTCCACGAAGTTTCTAACCCCCCGTCAAATAGAGAGCCATGTTATACGTTCAATATATAATATTTATAAACAAACTGCTTAAGCCAATATATACTTTGTAATCCTGACTAAAATCTATTAAAATCCCTTGTTTAATGATTAGATTAGGTCTTGAATAATTTATGTTCAGGCTTAATTTTACACGTTACGGGCAGAATTAAGGCGGCCATTTTGAATAATTCATTGTCATATCCTGTCTTGGCTTTTCCCTTTGCAGTCGAGTACTAGTATTTTACATGGGGAGACTGTCTTTTTTTATTACGACTGCGGCCGATCTTAAACAATACAATAAATGTAGGGGAAAAGCGCTTAGTACGACAAGACGGTATCAAACCCTTTGAAAATATTAATGTCACTCTTTCTAAAGTCTTCGTAACGAATGTCAAAGATGTACAAATAGAAAGTGCTTTAACAGATTACCAGCAACTTAATATATACCTAGCAAAATGTTATCTGTGCAATAACAAAAACAATTATTTTTCTATACGAGTAAATGTTCAAATATCTTCGGAACAATATGCAGCTACCTGAACAGCTCTTTCATTGGCCTCGTTCAGATTCTGCAAGGTGCAGGTGACCGTCAATGATGGACATGACAAGAGGTTGAACAATTCGACATTGAGTCATTAGATCTCAAACAAAATCATTGTGAAACTTTGTATGACCGTAACTGAATCTGAATACACCCACTTTTAATCATTAAACTAGGTCATTATATTATGTACATAATTTTTTTTACGTGTTATGCTCATATATTATTAGATAGATAGATGAGATAATAAAATAAGGACGTAACAACTACAAAGGGTGTTCCAATGGACGGTCTTATCGCTCAGAGCGATCTTTTACTAACTACTTTTTAACCCACTTCTAAAACAGGAGGAGGTTCTCAATTCGGATGTTTATATATATATTTTCTTTATGTTTGTCCGGGCATAACTCCGTCGATTACCAACCGATTTGAAAAATTCCTTTTTAATTTGAAAGGGTATACTTTCTAGTTGGTCCCATTGTTAGGACAGATCCTAAAGTGATGACAATGATGATGGAATCATGGAGAAATCGAGGGAACTCTTTAAATATTATAGGCACACCAATAGCGTTTTGGGTATTTCTTATAGTAACTTGTGCATTTGCTCTCGAAAAGCACCATTTGGGGAAGTGGAACTGATGATGAAGACCACAGATAGCCACCGAAGTTACTTAATAATAAGTATTTTGTGGATTGTGATTCGATTACTTGAATATGGATGCTAAGCACTTTATTCTCGTCATAATGCATATGGTGAAGTAGAGCTGATGGTGAAATACCAGAACTCCTCAAAAATTAACGGCTCTGCATTGGGAAAAGCAATATTTTGTAAAAGGTGATAAGTAGTTGACATTTTATATTTTGTAACTAGATTAATTACAAAGTGATCCACTAAAAAGCGCGAAAATAAAAACTATTTTTGCAAAAAATATAACCGACTTCCATATTTTGCACTACAAAGCCAAAAATAATTTTAATTTCTGAAGGCGGTATGAAAAAAAAAAGAAGAAAACACAAAACCAATAACACCGACTACCGAAAATAAAATTATTTTTGGCTTTGTAGTGTTTTGATATGGAAGTCGGTTTTATTTTTTGCAAAAAAAGTTTCTGAATGGATTTGATACGGAAGGTGAAAATTAATATAGATACTGTATTGCCACGGTTACGGGTATGTTCTAACGAGGTACTATTGCCCCGGAACGTAAGGGCAATTGAAGGAACAGGGTGAGTTTTTAGTAAGTAGAAATCTGAAACTCCCTTCCACTCCACCCAGAGTGGGGGGAGTGGAATGGAGTTTTGGTTTGATTTGATATTATTATTATTACATTTGAGCGCTAGAAACGAACTTTCACAAACAAGCTTTTGGATGAATTTCACACAGCATGAGAAAATAAATACGCGGTTAGTCCATGACGTACTATTTACTTATAACAAATATATAAGTACCTAGTAGGCAAGACGAAGTAGTCTGCTAGACTAATACAGACCAAAGACTAGACAGTGTTTGCCTTCATCAATTTTAGTCTAGCTGGGGTCCGAGGATAAGTCACATTCTCCACAATTACCCCAACATTATGTACCCACATTACCACAAACAGCTGGGACATTTTAGCAAAGCTTATTGCCATAACAAAAAATGAACAAAAGCAATTTTTATATCGACATTTGACTTTCACAACAATAAAAATAAAGCCACTCACAACCCTAATCGCAAAACGAAACGCATATAAAATCACACAGCAAACAGTCAGGGGTACAGAAATACTAACTAACAATACAAATTACAAAGCAGAGGTAACAAACGTACCTAGTATTTTAATGAAAGTTTAATTGGTGGCCGGCCAGCCCTATAAATAACGGTGGCCTACCTCGTTACGTTAGAGATGGGCGTGTGTGTCGGATACTTTTTCGGATACTTTTGCTAAGTGACACAAAAAACGTCTTTTGAAAATGGCCTTGTTTTGAGATCTTTGCTTCAACCTGGGTTTTTTAAAGCTAAATAAAGAGAGGTAGAATTCAAGATATTCATTATTCAAAAACACAATAAGATAAGGCCGGTGATTCCTAGATAACTATCCTGAGAAGAAACACCAGAAAAAACTCAGAGGACAAAGTCTTTTAGTCCATATACCAAATGTAGGTTAATGTCTGAGATGCTCTTTTGAGGAAAAAAAACACACAGATTTAAACAGACTCGTCCAAACACCGCAAGTTTTTTTCAGTCATCACAAAACTCAACTTAGAACTTTAAGTAGGTGGAACGATTAGCGAAGAAACCTTTTACATCGCAAAAACGAAAACGTATATAAATAAAAAGTATAGCCATCGGTGCCAATGACACGTGAAAATAGGTACGAAGGAACGCTTGCACAGGTTGTAGTTGTCTGATTACCACCTTCGAAATAATTGCTAATTGCCCTTTAATAATAAATAGATGTTATAAATAGATTTAGGGTATGATGGGGCTGTCATACGCAGTGCGTAAAAGTCCCCAATTAAATAAAGAAACCAAAATATATATACACATGTATATATCACTGCCTGGTAGTTGTGTATCCAATATATTTAAGTGTAATCGAAAGTATATTCTATTCTATAGTCAATTATTTCGTAGAACAATTCAAACTCAAATATTTATATTTAATTTGATACTTTGTACATAAGCTAGAAATTACCTCACATATTACAAATACTCCTATTACAGAATCTAGTTTACATTAACCCGACACATTATCATTACCGTTAGGACAGGTTTGTTTATTTATAATTAAGTGTACTCGTGTTTGGGGAACTCATCTTGTAGGCATGGAGGCGGAATAAAGCCACAACTAACATAAATGTACGTAGAATATCGTATAATAACTATACTCGTAGTTAGAAGTTTTGGATTTAAAGTAAGCGCAAATAACCGAATGGCTAATGCCGGCTCTTCACGTTGGCCAACATAGTGGCGAATATAGTGGCCAATGCCTATTGGCCAACGTGTAGACGGGGTGCAATACAACCCAAGATGCACAAACAACAACAAACGGCATAAGGTGTCGGATTTGAGATCGGACGGATTATTTTAAACTTGCCAATTTTTAAAGATACACTAAAATTAATAAATAAAAAAGCGTCTTAATAAAGTGTAAATAGTCAATAGCCTAATGACTAAAGTGTCGGACTTGTGATCGAGAGCTCACGAGTTTGAACCCCACCCATAACACTATTACCAAGCATATTTAGCTTAGTTGGAGGGGTTAACAAGATTGCTAGTAACTAATGTGAATTCTACCCACATAGCTAGTTCTCTTTTAAAAAAACCTATTCATCATCCATAGCTATCAATTTAATTTGGAGACAAACAGGTGGGTCAATTTGATATTTGGAGCTTCATATCCTTTCATCTGTCTGTCTGTTCGCGATAAACTCAAACATTACCGAACTGATTTTAATGCGGTTTTCACCTATGGATATAGTGATTCATGGGGAGTGTTTAGTGCATAATTTATTAAAAATTTCTTGGTCACTAGTATTAAATAAATGGTTCATGGAATTACTTTTGAAGTTTATACCTTTTTTATTGAATGGCACATTATATAAATTCCGATGGAATCGTTTTTGACTTATATTTATAATAATTTCATGTTCGGGTATATTTTAAAATGTCCGTTAACGTGAATAGGTATTTTTATATGTATCGAGAATCAGACGTCCAGTGAGTGACGACCTTTGCCCCCCTCTCCAGGTGCATTCGTGCGACGTAACCTGCCCAAACCACTAACTACAGCTTGAAAATGATATCCGCAAATACTTGTCAGATAAAACCATTTTCGGATATTTATCCGCACCGTCCGTCGTACAACCCTATCAAAGCCCTACAGACGCGAACCCAATAAATACTAACTCCACAATAGAACTTTTATAAACGATGTATTTTTTTATTTTATTTGAAAAGTCCTGTTAACACGGACCCAATAGCCAGCCATATTGCCAAGTTTTATTTACAGAAAAAAATATAAAGCTTTGCAATTTTTTTATGCTTTATTTCAACACTTTACTGGATAGAAACAGTAGGATTTTTGTTTCGAGAACCTAAATATATTTTTTTGGTGGCAAGCATAAATAAATATAATTCTCTTTTCGGAACGACCGCGTTCGCGTAAAAAGCGTTCCGAGTGAATGTGTCCGTAGTAGGGATTGGTAGTCTCGACAATTTCAAAGTCCTGGGATACGAGACAGCCTATTACCAAAGTCCCAGGACCTACCGGGCCTTTAAGACTTCTCAGAATAAGATTAAAATCGAGTTAATTTCTGGCGAAATATACTACTTAATGAAAATGCAAGTTTTAGTAAAAATCAACATGCCTACCTCATTTTTACGTAAATTTAAGTCTAAATAATTGTAATGTTTATTTTTTACAAAGAAATTTGAACCCTTGTTTCTTGTATTGAGTCTGGACCAGAAAGTTCCGGGACCTGGGACTTAATTTACAAAAAATCCCGGGACACATTTCCGTAAACTTAGCTCTGCTCTTTTTTACAATAAATCTTAACGAATTGGTATGCAAAGCCACTTTCAATATAACATAGATATTTCAAAAATATTTTAATCCATTAACTATACCACTTAACACTTTACAGGAAGAACAAGCCAAGCGCCACTGAAAAGTTGCGAATAAAACCGTTGATAAGTACCTCAGCGAATCTCAATGAAAATAATTCCGTTTACATAAGTAAGTAGTTTTGCACAGATAGAATAATAAGCAGAGTGGATTAATCTCAATGGAACTCAGTATTACTTCATAAATTGCTTTTAAGCTTAGCAAAAGAATTTTATATTACTGAAATAAAAAATGGGCAAAATGTGGGCAAAAAATGGCGCTTGGTAGTCATAGTTTGAATTTTCGTAACATTTTTTCACTACGTATATGACAAGAATTTAATGGAATATTGCAAAATAGTTCTATAATAAAAAATGGGCAAAACGTGGGCAAAAATTTTACTGATTAGTGATATTTTACTCACTGATTTTTTACTACTTATATATAGCCAGAATTTACTGGAATATTTCAGGATAGAGAAACGTAGAAAACCGTAGCTAAATCTTTTTAATAACAGATTTTTCCGTTAAATTCCTTTACGCAGTCTTGCCAGTTAGCATCAGACTGCATGCGCCGTTATCGTTGGTAGGCCGCACATAAATAAATTGCTTTTGAAAAGTTGCACGATGTACAAATTAATCTTCCTATAACGGTCCCACGGCTGGGCTACAGGCCTGCTATCTATGAGAAGGAATGGACTATAATACATGATGCAGGCCCAGCCCAGGTTGGTGGATGTAGTATGTCTTCGAATTTATCGTCCTGACATACCGGTTACAATTACTGCCGGGGCAAAAAGCACAGGCTGTTTGCCGTGCCTCCATGTCGTACTGTTGCACGTGCAAGTCGCCAATTCCTAGCACTCTGGCCGCGCTTAATGATCTCTTGGATTCTAATCCAACAAGCGATCCGTTTGCGGATGGATGGACGAAGATTTTATTGATATGTCAGATGTACTGTGAGGAGAATTCATGAGTCTTGTTAAAATGTTAACCTTCTTTTATTTATGTTTTCACTTAAAATTTTACTATACCTACTTTGTTTATTTTGTATATTTTAGTATGTGTTATATTATAACTTTTATTATATATTTCGAGAGTAGTGGTGATGTTATAAATTAAACATTGTTGACGATAAAAAAAAACATTCGCAAGTCTAGCAGTTTCAGCGTTCATCAGCTCATCATCATCAGGCATTAGCGTGAGGTGGTAATACTTAGAGTTGCTACCTGACATTATGCTGAGCTGAGGCCCTTTTGGCACAATATTGTTTATTTTTTTATTTTTAATGTTGTATATAACGTGTGTTTCTTATTTTTATCTGACAACAAACGCAATTTTCTTTGTTTTTCTTTCTTTCAATGAGTAGTTCATAGTCTAATAATAATATTTAAAAATCAACTTACCGCAAAACGCGACGATTAGATTCCTAATTTTGGCACACATTTTGATTTTTTACTAACAACAACACAGCACATAATTTAAATAATCAGTCGTGAGAATCACCTCCACATGTTGTCACTAAATCCGTTCCTACACTAACACATCACTTTTGTTGCTAAATGTCACTTACACTGTCACTAAGGTACCACTAATGTTTTGTTTCACGTCACTTAGTCATTTTTGCCCGTTTTGCTCAGTCCACTGTGATTCTGAAAAAAAAGAAATTGTTAGTCGGATGTCTATCAACAAAACTATAACATTTCAGAAACTTATTTTGTATGAAAATATACGTATTATGTATTTAAAGTAATTTCTGGAGTTGATAAAATGTGGGAAATTAGAAACTATTTTTTTAAAGGTAGTTGAATTGCAAACAAAATATAAAAACGATTTTCAGAGTATTTTGAAACCAATTCACTAAACATAAAAAAAACGAAGTCACATAAATCCATAAATCAACAAAAATAAAACACTTTTTTGCTAACATAAAGGAAAAAATTACAGCCAAAATACGAAACCCGACACATTTTTTTCGCAAATATGACAAAAAATCCGTATTATGTATTTAAAGTAATTTCTGGAGTTGATAAAATGTGGGAAATTAGAAACTATTTTTTTAAAGGTAGTTGAATTGCAAACAAAATATAAAAACGATTTTCAGAGTATTTTGAAACCAATTCACTAAACATAAAAAAACGAAGTCACATAAATCCATAAATCAACAAAAATAAAACACTTTTTTGCTAACATAAAGGAAAAAATTACAGCCAAAATACGAAACCCGACACATTTTTTTCGCAAATATGACAAAAAATCCTAACCTTTTTCGGGTTAAATGACGAACACAAAAAGTTTTGACAATTTATTTGGACAATTTTAACGCCATTTTTATTTGAAAGAAGCGTTTTGTAAATCGCCTATAAAAGCTTAATGAAACATTAATATTGTAGATAAAAGGTTTAAACAGGTTCGAGGGCATAGTTGTAAAAATGACATATAATATGCTAGGGGTCTCCACCGGCTCGTAAAATATTATTGACTAAAAAACTTTGGATTTTTTTCAACCATTTTTTTTCACCGTTTCCGAATGGCAAAAAAACGGAATCATTAAAGATTTGTCATGTCTGTCTGTACGTCCATATGTCGCAGCCATGTACGCACAAAGAAAGTATTCCTAAAACGTTTTGTGTGTATGCGTGAGATGTCCACCATGTAACGATGGCGCATTGGCTTTTGTCTTGTAGTCTGATGATGGAAAGAAGTATAACTATAGATATTATATAGCTATAGCTTTAACTCTTTTTGCATGAAAAAAAGTAAAATAATAACTTAGAATTACATTTAGATATTTTCACGTTAACATAAAAACCGCTACCAATAAACGTGTTGATTACTTTATTATGTATTTCGCACAAAAAAGATCTATGCAAATTCGTAGACTAATAAACTATATATATGCCTGAATATGTTTATTTTTTGTCTGTCTGCTTACAATATACCGACTTATTGGCGGTGACATCATTTAATGAATATTTAAGTAATAGTTGTAAGATAATATTTATTTTATTTTAAACGAAAGCAAGTCATTAAATACGACACTTGCTAAAATATTTAAATAGGAGAATTAATCTGCTTTGAAACTTATTCATATTTTCTATTTCTCGTTTTGATTTTTAAAAAAACTTCGAAACTAAATGTGAATCTAATTGATAATGTTATGTGATATACTGAACCAAAAAAAGAACAATCAATATTTATTTATGTCAATCATTTTTGGATCATAAATTAAAATTTAAAAATCTAAAACACATTTAAAAACTGAAAAACTTACATAAACAACACACCAACATTTTAAATTATATTTTAACACTCAAAATTGATTTTAACATGCCTCCTATGATTTAAACTTTCTAAGCTGCATGAATGAAATCATCTTTCCAAAATCGTCTGGAGGGAGCAACTAGCCAGTGCCCACTCAAAAAAAAAATCATTAAGTTTAAAAAACTTGATTCTGCTTACGACACAACTTAACCCACGCTTAGCCCAGTTTAATTTTGGCGTGTGGGTTAAGTTTTGAGCTTTCAGCGTTTTTATTAACACATTGAACGCCAAAAAAATGCATCTAGACTTGCCGTTCGGGCCGCGTCGGTCAGTGCTGCCCGGCGTTTAATATCTCCATAATTAATTAATTAATGACTAAAGTTGACTTTTGTTAATGAAAACATACATTTGGACATTAGATATAAGTATCAATTTTTTTTTTGAGGTTGGCTTCCCGTCAAACCAACAATTTAAAAAACATTTTGTCTAAATTTGGATAGAACTGTGATTTTTGCCTAAAGGGAAAGCTCACTGTCGGTCAGCACTGACCGCGTTGGCGTTCAACGTGTTAAACTTTGACTTTATATTAAAAAATAAAATACATCAGAGTATTAGTTAACCTTTAATATGTCGCAAGTCATCATCCGGGTCGGCTTACAGTGTAACAAATGCAGTTAAAAGTACTAGTAAGTTACTAGTACTTTTAACTGCATTTGTAGTAGTAGTACTAGTGTTTTAGATGGAATGACTGAAGCATCTGACCTTCTGTAATGCTGAATAGGTAACCAGCAAGATCCTGAAAGTGACATAATTTGTCATGGCAATCATCATTCCACTGTGAGAGAGAGACGGTGCTATACAGGACCAATAGCGCTATCCCTTTTTTCTCAAAATGTCAATAACTAGTCAAAATTCTTTATTTATGGGAACAAACACATACGTTACAAATTAACAGATTTCGATAATAGCCGCATTTGTTAGGAGTAGGTCAGAGATGACATCAACGTCCCAGATTAATGTGATTAAAACTAAGCTTATAATCTTCTTTGTGTTGAAAGATGTATAGCGCCCTCCACACGTACAGTTCGGACCGCGCATCTTGGACTGCGTTCCAAACCGCAGTTAGATCTGTACAGTTTGGATCAAACTGTTGTGCTAATTACGGTTAAAAATGCATTCACGGTTTGGATTGCAGACGAAACTTACATAATCTAGACCAACGTTCCGAACTGTGCGTGTAAATTGATTTTCAAGAGTTTGGACTGCAGTTTGGACTGGCGCGTGGAACGTTATAACTTTTAAAAGTTTTTTACGCAGTAGTAAGAAAAATTGGCCAAGTGCGAGTCAGACTCGCCCATGAAGGGTTCCGTAGTAACTATAATAAATATAATTTAATATATTTATTTGAAAAAAAAAATGCTTAAAAATTTCTTAAAACTAGTTTATTTGCAATTTTTAAAACTACGCCAAATAACTTTGTTTTTCATAGTGTTTGTATGAATTACAAAGTTATATTTGCGGTTTTAGAAAATATGCTGTATCTCAAAAACTGCAGACCTGATCTCGTTGAAACCAATTTTGGTTGAAAGCTTACATTAAGAAACATAGCATATATTTTTTGTATAATTTTTCACTCCATTATTGTAGAAGTAAGAGGGGGACACATTTTTCCACTTTGGAAGTGTATATATATCTTTTACACGATTAACTTTATGAAAAAGTGGTTTTAGAAACCTCAATGTCATTTTTGAAGACCTGTCTATAGATACCACACACGCATAGGTTTCATGAAAAAATATATTTTCAGTTTCAGTTCCATGTATGGGGAGCCCCCCTTTCTTTTAATTTTTTTTTTCATAAACTCGGAAAGCTGTTCACAGAATACATCTACCTACCAAGTTTCACATGTACAGCTCTAATAGTTTCGGAATAAAATGGCTGTGACATACAGACGGACGGACAGACAGACAGACGGACAGACATGTCGAAACTATAAGGGTTCCGTTTTTTGCCATTTGGCTACGGAACCCTAAAAATAGGAACGATCGTTTGGTCGTCGCGTTAGCAGGATTTGTAGTTTAAACAGCCGAAAAAAACGACCAGTGTGGGTAAAGGAATACAGACAAAGATATGGACATTTATGATTTTTTTCATTCATTGCTGACGAAATCGCGATCAGCTGAAACAAAACCTACTGACTTGCAAAAATCAACGAGCTCGTCATATGCTTTGTTTCTCATATTTCTGTTACTATACTCCTTCCTTTTTATCTTCCAGAGACACGGATGTTCACGGAACAAACGAATAAACTCTGTGATAGCTTGGACGCTCCAATCCGCCATTTTTGTAATTTACGTTTATAGGTGATGCGCGCGTAAAACTGTGAGACATGCGCTCGCGTCGATATGCCAGATCGGACTGTTATTAGACCCGCACATCTACACGTACAGTTTGGAGCGAGGGATGGAACGGCGCGTGCTGTTTCCCGCGGTCCGAACTTTACGTGTGGAGGGCGCTAATGAGTGTGAGTGTGTGAAATAATTATTTTTTCGGTTAAATTCTTTCACCAACAGATTATTACGTTTTTCCTTGATAATAATGATTCTATACAGTGCACTTAAAATACAAAACTACTTAATTACTTGTGTATGATTGATGGCAACCAGTACCTCTCTTGAAAGGATTTCTTTAATTGTATAACTTAAGAGCAGCTGATGATCTTGATTTTTTGTCTCATTATATCGGAGCAGATCGATGAATCGAATATGATATTTTATTTATGAAATAAATTAATACTGGAGGATTAGTTTTGAAATTATGATGCTACTAAAATATCGTTTTAATGAAGTTATTTAAAAGAAAAAGTCACTCACTGGTGTGGATACGATGCGACGTCTTATTTTATACCTATTCATTATTTACAAAATAGATATTCATATGATTATTGAAAGGCTCTCGTTTGACCAGTATCTTATCCTTTGGATAGCGATGATGTGGTCGAAGATAGAGCACATTTGCCTAGAAGTAACCTTTTCATCCTTATCTTAAAAAGAATTATATATTCTGCTCTTAAACATTGATTTTCAGTCTGCAAATAATTAATGAGCATATAAGGTATGAAGTAAAGCATAATTCATAAACATACATAATATAACCAAACTTATCTATTTTTACTAGTTTAGATATGGGCAAGGCGGATCCTGTTCAGACAGACGAACACTACTCTGGGGAGCTCACTGTCACCAGCCCACTGGTGTGCTATATTTAAATGTTTTACTTTTTTTAAAAGCGGAAACGTTGGTCTCTAATATTCGAAAGTACTGGATGGATTTGGATGACATTTGGTATAGAAGTAGCTTGAAGCTTGAGGAAGATTACTTTTTACCCAACTGCAAAAGAAGGCGGGTTATGTTTAGACAGTGATAAAATGAACGGGAGCAAAACCTCACGCGACTTCTAGAGCCTAATATTTTAACAAATTCTATACATATATTACACATACTTCATTTACTAAGATAACATCGAATTTAAGTAGTCTCTTATAATATACCTACATTTTCATCCCGCTACCGCCTATAGCTTGCTCCACGAATCTCAAGTCAGGTGTAGGCGGCGGCATAATGTTTAGTGGAGACAATTATTTTGTCTGTCTGTCTGTTTGGACGGCTTTTGTTAGCTTTCCGCGTGGACATGACACAGCCTGCCATTTTGTTGTAAGAAAGTCTTTTAGGATGTGTCATTTACATTGTGCTTGTTTGATACTTTCGTCTTTATGGATCTGCGCTGCACTTTTTGATTTAGATGTTACTAAGCTAGAGATTATGATGATTTCACATTATGTAGGAACTCTTTCTCGAAGTCGTGTAAGGAATAGGGAAGGAGATGAGTTGGTAACTTTAAGGTCAATTAATGGATGGGAGGTCATCTCAAAATATAGAGATTCCTCGAAACTTGGAAAGCACATTCAAACATTTTCTCATCACTCATCTTTATGCCTATTAAAGGCAGAAGCCTGAAAATCTGGCATCATGCTTGCAAGGAGTATCGCGTTAGGTACACAGAAGTCACTCCATGAATTATACTGGGAATGAACTACATCCAGTTGGTTACCTACTTTTATATACATTATAACTTACATTAATTACACTAACACAGAGAGCCATGGAAAGGAGCATCCTAAAGATCCACAAAACACAGAAGATCAAGAATGTCAAAATACGACAAAAAACAAAAGTGACAGATGCACTTACACAAGCTCTAAGGTTGAAATGGAAATGGGCAGGACACGTGTCACGTTACACAGACAACAGATGGACTAAACGGAATACTCGCTGGCGAGGACCAATACTTGGACAAAGAAAAGTTGGAAGACCCAACAAACGGTGGGCTGATGATATAGTTGACAACGCAGGAAAAGACTGGATGAGCAAAAGCGAAGACAAATAATTTAAAAAAAAAAAAAAAAAGTTGTGGAAGTTGTGGAATTATGGAAGCAACTGGAGGAGGCCTTTACTCAAACGAGATTCATATCACAAAAAGAAAAAAAAAAATAGCTAACTGTACTAACAATAAATAATTTTAGTGAAATTACTAATAATACTAACAACATTTGGATTTGAATTGTAAAAATTAAGGAAGATACGAAACAAAGAAGGCTTATTAATTAATAATAACTTACATTATATCATGTCAATATCAATCATAAGAGTGTCAGCAAAATTGTCGGAGCCCACAAGGGGGCCGTTGCCTGCCGGGGTTGCGGAATTCTTCGAATAGTTTCATCGTACGTACATCTAAGGAGTGAAATTCCCTGCCGGAGTCTGTGTTTCCTGATAGCTATAGCCCGGGAGTCTTTTAGTCAAGAGTGAAAAGGTTACTTCTAGGTAAGCGCAGAGCCGGATTAACCCTGTCAGAGGCCCTAAGGCAAAGGCATTCTTAGGGCCCCTTTTCTTACTTTGACTGACCAAATCGTGTGTGAACTGAGGAAACGCACATTAAGTAAGGGCTGTGGTTTTTAATATATTTGTTTACTAATTCCCAGATTTGTTCTAAAATTGTTTTAATTCTACTACTAAATCTAACGATTTGTATTTTGTGAGATAACAGTGAGATCCCTAAGGTTCACACACACATCAAATTCTCGTTCGAAGAAACATGTTTTCTTGGTGCGTGCACTGGGCCTGGGCCCCTAGTTGATGCGGGGCCCCTAGGCAGTTGCCTACTCCGCCTAATGGATAATCCGGGCCTGGGTAAGCGTGCTTCATCTTCGACCACATCATCGCTTACCATCAGGTGAGATGGTGCTCTAACGGGAGCCTATCAGCAATTAAAAAAATATCGAACCCAGGTACATTACTTTGTTTAATATTCAACATCACCATTGCTTTTGAAGCGGTGAAGGGAAATATATTGAGGAAGTTGGCATATCTCACCTGATGTTAAGCGATGATGTGGTCGAAGTTGGAGCACGCTTACCTAGAAGTAACCTGTTCACTCTTGACTTTAAGACTCCCAGGTTGTAGCGATCAGGAAACACAGACTCCGGCAGGGAATTCCACTCCTTAGATATAAGTACATAATAATATGATGAAACTATTATTGTTGTTGATATGTAGGTATAGGTTAAATATGTAGATAAAAGCCGAACTAAATAAAGCCCTATTTACACTTCAATAAGTACAGTAGCCAGTTAAGAACTCAGACAGTTAAGTAATAAGTTGTAGCGTCTTAACGTAGGTGAGTGAGTAGTCATAAGTTGCCCGAGAAGAAGAAAAGAAAATAACACGTGTTCGCGGCCGCAACCTACAAATTTATGGACTGTACTAACCTCGCCCGTCTACATGCTGCATGCGCATGACGCGAGAGAGGGGGCTACTTCGCACTGGACTCGCCGAAAAATAGGATCGAGATCTATTTAACTCAACTTAATCAACAACTTACTACTTAACTTGCTTTTGCCGTTCAAACTACAATAACAACTTAACTCGCCGATAACGCAAGTTAGCTCGCTACTGTACTTATTGAAGTGTAAATCGGGCTTCAGTGTCAAGCGTAGTAATTATTGTAAGCCTTAATTGTAAAGCAAATCCTAAAGTATCGAAAAGCATTAAAATGTTTAAATACAAAATGCTCAATAAAAACGTTCCGGAATGACACTTTTAGTGCCACATATAATAATTTTATTAACAAATAAACTGTTTATATTACACTTTTTAGTGGCATATTATTGCTTTGTGTAATCTCCATAGTTTTATGCACAATATAATTTGATTTAAATGTTTTTGGTGATCTGTTAGCGTTTTATATTTCTGGTATAACGGTGTATTGGTAAAGTATAATATATGGGATGTTAGCTGCCAAAAGGAACAGTGAAGATGGCTTTTTTGTTTTGAAAAGATGCGTTTGAGAAACACCTCATAATTATTTACAAATATTTAGCATTGGAAGAAGCGTCTGTGCGCATGAAAGTAATAGCAAGAGAGCCAAGCAACATTTTGAATATTTTTAGACGTAAAACCCAAAGGTTGTCTGGAAGATATCGCTATCAGCGATAAGACCGCCGTTATTACTATAGTTTAAGCAATATTGTTATTTATGTGTGTTTAAATTTTTGGTGTACAATGAAATATATTCTATCCATCTACATATTTTCAAGGCACAACGAACCCTTGTTTTCGGATAATTATACCGAAACATTGCTGTGCATCAGGAAACCTAGTTGGACAGTGATAATACATAAAATAATCAGCCTTATATTAACGTTCCCACTTTATCATTTCAGCATTATCCACGATGCGAACTCAGTGGGAGTTTCGTGTACGCATGTGTTCAGTTCAGTTCTAGGACATTTCAGACTTCCCCACCAACTGTGTCCCCACGTTGTCGTCGTGGTGGGGCTTGCGTGTTTCGATGATCTCTGGGGCCATGCCGGTAGAGGCACTCATGCCGGACGGGCCCAGAGGGAGAAACCAGACCAAGAGGGACACACCGGGGGAAAGGCGCGCCGCCTGGAGGATCGAGCAGCTAGCTCGAGCTTCTAGACGGCGCGGGGCCCGGTCTCAGAGATCGGGTCAAGGGGGAGGAAAGGTTCACTTCCGGTATGCGTCTAATCTTTAGACGTAACCGTGAAGTGAACCAGGGGAGGGGAATGGGAGTAGGGACGGAGGAACTCACCTCGCTAAAAAAGTATAGAAATGGCAGACAAAGTTTTTGAGAAAGCTACCCAGGCGGGTCCCAGCTGCTCTTCAGCTGGGGAGTCCCGCAACGGACACGTCCGGTCAGTCCCGTCGTACTCTGGGGGGGACAACAAAGGCTTTTACCCCAATTTTGCCCCGGCAGTCGCCGCATTGAGCCAGGGAGGCTCACGTGCCCGTGAGGTGGAGTCGCTGGACTTGTCCAGCACGTCCACTTCACCGGCACCGAATTCTGAGCGAGCGCAGAGCGCCGCTCCGCGGAGGAAGGGGGCGCTGGTGCTCGGGTCGGAGACCGACTCGGCATCGGACGCCGAGAGCTTCCAGAGCATGGTCTCTGGGAGCGCAGTGAGGAGCGACGAGGGGGGCGCCGATAGGAGGAAGGAGTTCCTCAAGCGCCCCCGCGAGGACGTGACTTCGTCGGAGGAAGGGCTTGTCTCGGCCCGTAAGATCCCCACAAGCGTGCGGGGTAAAGGCCGAGGCAAGACTTCGGGGAGAGGGCCTTCCTCTGGAGAGCCCAACACTGGTCTGGCCTCGAGCGAGGCCAAACTAGAAGAGGCCGTGGCAGCTGCCATCCGCACCATCTCGCGGAAGCGCAACAGAAAGAGCAAGGAGGACGCGATCGGCGAAGCCACGGCCTCCATCTTAGCGGCCACGCGGACTTACGGCGGGGCTCCGGCTGCAAGGGACGATATGTCCGATCTGCGGCCGGAGGTCACCCGCCTGACTGCCGCCATTGAGGCTCTCCAGAGGGAGAACGCCGCCCTCAAGGCGGACCTGGCCGCAATCCGGGGAGGCGGCCAGCGGAATGCGCCGCCGCGGGGCCAAAAGGAGAAAGGCCAGCCCACACCAGCGGAGGACTCGGTTCTCGACCTGGTGCGACAGGAGCTGGCCGCCTTCCAGCAGCGGTTCTCCGTATTGGAGAGCCGCGTGCTGCGACCCCCGCTGGCGGCGACTTCGTACGCGGCTGCGGCCGCGTCCAAGCCTCCCCAGACGACGACGAGGCCGCCTCAGGCGAAGACGGCCACGGTGCGGACGGCACCAGTGACGGCGGCCCCTGCGAGGGCAAAGACGGCCCCGGCCAAGCCGAAATCGGGCCCATCAAAGCCGCCTCCGACCCCGACACCTGCGGGGCCGAAGCAGGCGGCCAAAAAGAAGAAGGCCCGGGAACCAGCCGTCCCAGCAGCCTCCTCCAAAGACTCCTCCGGCCGGCGCCGACTGGCAAGTGGCCGGGGAGAAGAGGAAGGCTGCTGGCGCAGCCAGGTCCTCGCGGCGTAGGGAGAGACGGCGGCGGCGAGACGCCGCGGCGCGATTGCGCGCCCCCAAGACCGCGGCTGTAGTGATCACACTGCAGCCGGACGCGGTGAAGAGGGGCGTGTCGTACCGCGACGTGCTGGCGAAGGCGCGGATGGCGATCGACATCACGGAGCTCGGCATCGTCGGCGGCCTCCGTCACCGGGTCACTGCAACGGGGGCTCGGATGCTGGAGATCCCCGGCGCAGCCAGTGGCCCTGCCGCTGACGCTCTCGCCGAACGGCTCAGAGCGTCCTTAAATGCGGAGGAGGCCCGAGTCTCCAGACCCACCAAGCGCGCAGACATGCGCATATTGGGTCTGGATGACTCCGTGACGGCCGAGGAAGTGGTGGCCGCCGTCGCCAGGACTGGGGGGTGCCCTCCCGATCAGGTGAGGGCGGGCGCCCTGCGTCCTGGCTTCACGGGGGGGCAAACCATTACGGTTAGTTGCCCCGTCCCGGCGGTCAAAAAACCGGCTCCTGGTTGGTTGGGTGTCTGCGCAGGTGAAAGTCCTGGATCCCAGACCCCTGAGGTGCTTCCGCTGCCAAGTGGGCAACCATGCGGCATGCGTGTGCACCTCGGAGGTAGACCGCAGCGATAGGTGCTTCCGCTGCGGTCAGCCCGGTCACAAGGCCGGCTCGTGCTCCGCCCCGCCTCACTGCTTCGCATGTGAGGCGGTTGGCAAGCCGGCCGATCACCGGGCGGGGGGCAAGTCCTGCGCCCCACCCACCAAAGCCAGGCGCAGAGGTAGGCCCTCTGCCGCCGTCGACACCGCCACCGCCGCCGCCGCCGCCGCCGTCGCTACTGCCGCCGCTGTCGCCGTCGTGGCTGAACCCCCGCGAGGGGCCCTGGAGGAGGCTGCAATGGATCCCGATTAATGGCCCCATTGCGCTTCCTCCAGGCGAACATCAACCACTGCGCCGCTGCTCAGGAACTTTTGCTCCAGAGCATGGCGCAGTGGTTGATCAACGTCGCCGTGGTCGCCGAGCCGTATTTTGTCCTGCCCAGGACGGCTCGGTGACCCTCGTTTCGTCGGCCGCCGCCGGTACCCCGCCCCTCGATCGCGTCAAGAGAGGGCGTGGGATCGTCGCAGCACGGTTCGGGGAGATCGCTGTGGTAGGCGTTTATTTCTCCCCGAACCGAACTCTCGCCGAGTTCCAGAACTCCCTAACGGAGCTGGGAGACGTCGTCGTCGCCCTCGGTTCCCTCCCCGCCCTCGTCCTCGGGGACTTCAACGCCAAAAATCCGGCTTGGGGTTCCCGGTCCATGGACCATGGGCGGGGCAGGATGCTCGAGCACTGGGCCCGTGCGCAGGGCCTGGTAATCGAGAACCGGGGTTCTGTCCCCACGTGCGTGCGGTTTACGGGTGAGTCGGTGGTGGACGTTACGTTCGCCACCCCCAGCCTGTCACCGCGCGTCACCGACTGGCGCGTTGTGGAGGAGGTGGAGACCTATTCCGACCACCGGTATATCCGGTTCGACGTCTCCGCCCAGACCCCAGACGCGCCGGTCCGACGGGACCTGAGTGGTCCGCGATGGGCGCTGAAGCAGATGGACCGGGAGCTATTCCTGGAAGCCTCGATCGTGCAGGCCTGGGGGTCACCCCCGGACAGGCCTGCCGACATAAACGACGAGGCGGAGTGGTTCCGGGAGGCCATGTCGGAGATCTGCGACGTGGCCATGCCCCGGGTCCGGCAAGGACGCGCCCGGCGTCAGCTGTACTGGTGGTCGAGCGAGCTAGTAGCGCTGCGCGAAGCGTGCGTTGCGGCGCGACGCCGGTACACCAGGTTCCGCAGGCGCCGCACCCGACCTTCGGATGCGGCGACTGTAGAGGCGGAGCTGTACGAGGGCTACAGGGCAGCGAAGGCCGTCCTCCGAGACGAGATCTGGCGGGCCAAGGAACTGGCCCGGGAGGAGATGCTGGCGACTCTGGACGGGGACCCATGGGGCCGCCCCTACAAGTGGGTGCGAGAGAAGCTCCGCCCCTGGGCTCCCCCGTTGACGCAGAGTCTCCAGCCTCAGTTCTTGGAGGACGTGGTGAGCGCCCTGTTCCCATCGCGAGGGGAGCACGCTCCCCCGCCCATGGCTCCGTCTCCGACGGAACCTGAAGCTGGCGCAAACGCGGACCACAGCGACGACGACGTCTACGACGCTCCAGAGGTGACCGAGGTAGACTTGAGAGTGGCGGTACAACGGCTCAAGACCAAAAATACCGCCCCAGGACCCGACGGCTTGCCAGGGAAAGCGTGGGTCCTGGCCTCGGAGACTCTCGGGCCTCGACTAGGGGGGCTCTTTAGCGCATGCCTGGAGAGGGGCCAGTTTCCGCTTCGCTGGAAGACGGGAAAGCTGGTCCTGATCCAGAAAGCCGGGCGCCCTGCGGACTCTCCGTCCGCATTCCGGCCCATCGTGCTGCTCGACGAGGCGGGCAAGCTCTTGGAAAGAGTAATTGCAGACCGCCTCTTCGGGCACCTGAATCAGGTGGGCCCGGATCTTGCGGAGTGCCAGTTTGGCTTCCGCAGGGGGCACTCGACGGTGGATGCCATCATGCGCGTGAGAGCCCTCACGACGGGGGACGCGGTATCCCGGGGCAGGGTCGTCTTGGCGGTGTCTTTGGACATCACCAACGCCTTTAACACGCTGCCCTGGAGTTGCATCAGGGAGGCACTACGGTATCACCGGGTGCCGACCTACCTCCGTCGCATGGTCGAGGACTACCTGACGGACAGAGCCGTCATCTACCCCGGTCACCGGGGAGAGTGGAACCGGCGAGAGATGTCGTGCGGTGTCCCACAGGGATCGGTCTTGGGGCCGCCCCTGTGGAACATCGGATACGACTGGGTGCTGCGCGGTGACCTCCCTGACGGCGTCAGCGTAGTATGTTACGCTGACGACACGCTCGTCCTGGCGCAGGGAGAGTCGCACCAGGCGGCGGCCGACCTGGCGACGCAAGCGGTTGCGACAGTCGTTCATAGGATCCGGCAGTTGGGACTCGACGTGGCGCTGCACAAGACCAAGGCCATGTGCTTTCATGGCGGTCGGAACGCGCCACGGTCCGAGTCCCACATAACGGTGGAGGGGGTTCGCATCGGCGTTGGGAGGACGATGAAGTACCTGGGACTCGTCCTCGACAGCCGGTGGAACTTCAGGGAGCACTTCCTGAGTTTGGCCCCAAAGCTGAACCGGGCAGCAGCCGCCTTCAGGCGACTCCTGCCTAATCTCAGCGGACCAAACGCCTCCTGCCGAAGGCTGTACGCAGGCGTCGTGCGGTCCATGGCCCTCTACGGGTCCCCAGTGTGGGCCCTGTGCATCCGGACGCGACCACTAAAGTTGGTCGCATGCCAGAGGGTCATGGCTATCCGAATGATCCGGGGATACCGCACGATCGCCGGCGAATCGGCCAACCTCCTTGCCGGATTGCTGCCCTGGGATCTGGAGGCGACTGCCCTCCAGCGCGTCTATGAATGGCGCGTGGAGGCGCAGCGCCGGGGCGTATCCCCGCTGCCTCGAGAAGTCGAGACGCGGCGGGAAGAGCTCCGGCGCGATCTCAGGGCAGTATGGAGGGAGCGACTGTCGCAACCGACGGCCGGGCACGCCGCAATTGCGGCGGTAAGACCCCTCTTTGAGGAGTGGCTAGATCGGCGTCACGGCGTCCTGACCTACCGCATGACGCAGGTCCTCACCGGACACGGAAGTTTCGGGAGGTACCTGTGTCTGATGGGTAAGGAAGAGACGCCTGGGTGTCACCACTGCGAGGGTCGCCCTGAGGACACAGTCGAGCACACGGTGCAGGACTGCCCAGCTTGGGCAGAGCACCGACGTGTCCTCACGGCGACAATAGGCGGAGACCTCTCGCGCCCGGCCTTGGTCGAGGCCATGCTGCGGGGCGAGAGGGAGTGGGAAGCGGTCGCCTCCTTCTGCGAAGCAGTCATGCTTTCGAAGGAGGAGGCGGGCCGCGTGAGGGAGAGGATGGCGTCCTCCCTCCAGCCCAGCCGCAGTGGTAGACGCCCACGGCGTCGGACGTCGGCCGACGATCTCCGGCCACCGTAGGCGCGGGCATGCGGACAGCGAGTAAAGGGCAACTCGCTGTCCGACCATGGACCATGCCCGGGTCGACGGCGCGTCGTGTTCCACGCGCGCCTCAAAGAGCGTCAGCAACATGACGAGGCCCCCTCTGCAGAGGGCCGAAGCCTGCCGGGGTCGTGGGACTCATCCCGTTACCGTGGCCCCGGTATGTAAAGGGTTATTGAAGGAACACCGTGGATTTTAGTCAGTAAAAGTCTGACAGTCCCTCCCACCCTGCCCGGGGTGGGAGGACTTATTTGATAATTTTACCAAGTTAAAAAAAAAAAAAAAAAAAAAAGAAAAAAAAAGGACATTTCAGACTTATTTCTTTATGATTTTCTTCACCATTTTGAAAGCAACGGTGATGATAAAATTAATACAAAGTAATGTGCCTGCCAAAGTTTAAACCCACGACCTATATTTTTTTTTAATGATGAATATTTTCGCGTTTTACCACCATCTCACCTGATGGTAAGTGATGATGTGGTCGAAGATGGAGTACGCTTACCTAGAAGTAACCTATTCACTCTTGACTTAAAGACTCCCAGGTTATAGCGATCAGGAAACACAGACTCCGTCAGTGAATTCTACTCCTTAGCCGTACGCACAATGACAGTATTCCCCAAAACGTTTTGTGTGTATGGATGGGATGTCCACCATGTAACTACCACTGATCTCCATGAAGGAGCCTATTTAAACCCTCAAATAAAACACCGCTATATAGATTTTTTTCTTTTACAAGATTACTAATAATACTTGTGTCTAGAGTGAGTTCACGATAGAACGAATAGTTCACAATAATGTAATGGGTGGGGTTCGAAGACGCGATCTCTCGATAACAAGTCCGACACAGCCATGGCTATTGTCGCTTGTGTTGATGTACAGCCGCCAGGACATGAAGCTATCCGAAACTGTCAAATTTTCCCAATCAACCTTGAACCTAATTACTTTAACAATAAAGTTGAAAATCTATTAAAGAAATTTGACAGATTGTTGTAGCTTGATGTGCTGGCGTCTGTACCTATTGAAAAGTCCTCTTGAAATTAGAAACAAGACATAATCACAAGAAAGGTCACTCTGCCCACCACAGAGTAGAACAGTTTTGGATGCCAATTCTCCTGTGGCGAGGTAATGTAGGGTTGTGAACTGTTGCGGTGACCAAATTGATCTGCAATTTGATTCCTTGATCAAACTAAACGCCAAAATTTATAAATGTATCGACATGAAGTAGTCATTATTATTGTTAATATCAGTGTTAAAGGATTGATTAGAATATTAAGCGAATATTAGATCTTGTTGTGTGTACTTAAATTATCGATAGATTAATGTTATTTATAATTATAATATAGATATAAATATAACTAATGCATGCAGAGTTTACCTTTAAGTGATTGTTATACTTTAGTCTGCTTTTAAACATGTTGTGTTAGCCATAAAACTAGTGTTAGCAATTGTTGGTGAACCTATTTAAATAAATAAAATAAATAAGTAAATAAAGGTCAATATCAAATCCATACACAACAATCACTCCAGCACTAAATTGGTCTATAAAAAAACAGGGTTCACGACTATTGTGTAACGGGTGGGTTTAGAACCCGTGATCTCTTGCTCACAAGTCTGGCAACTGAGCGATTAGGCTTATCATGCTGAGTAGGTACATATGTTTTCACACCTTGCCCACATTTATACAAAGTCAAAATGTCACACATCGAAATGTCACTGACATACATATTTACCTTCGCTACTCCAAACAACACTAGTATTCGCCCACGGCTCCGCCCGCGTGCAAACGACAACATTACCCAACTTCCGACGACCGTGTCAATAGCGTGTCTACTTTAAATGTTAATTTTGAGAGAATATTGTGATGTTAACAGTAATTTCATCGTTTTAATAAGAAAATATCGTTAGTTCAAATGAAGAGGTGTTAGAGTCTAGAGTTAATAAGTTACTTCTAGGTAAGCGTCTATACGCTTACCTAGAAGTAACTTAGTAGCACTATTGCTACAGTGGTAAAAAAAAATCACCAAGTTGCGAGCTGGACCCCCCCTCTAAGCAAACAGATTCAATAGTACAGACTAAACTAAATATTTACTGTTTTGGCGAGTTTGACTCATACTTGACAACTTTTTGTCGGGATCGTATTTAAGCTTCATTATACATCTTTGTATTTTATTCATTATACATATTATACATTTCGATACCCCCAAGCAAGAACTCGGTAATGTGCTATTATGGGCTTTATGCTGTTATGTAAAATTTGGCATCTATGGACTGAATTGAATACACCTTAACAATTATTTTCAGACTTTCCTAACGATATTTACAAAGATGTTATGACACACATGATATTTTATGTAGGTATTTTCTTTTTCTTAAATAACTAGGTTTTGAATAAAAGGAATTTCATATCGAAGACACAGTTACATTTTGCAAAAGAAATAGCTTTCATTTAATACACCAATGACTTCAATAGTCCCACTCGTTTAAAAGAGGTATTCCTCGAAGCGCTACCATTTAGAAGCGCACCAAATGAAGCGCTTCTTTTTTATTCCTCGGAGCGCTCCTTTTCCGATAACATGGTATCGGGAGCGCTACTGAAAGGAGCGCTCCGAAGAATAAAAAAGGAGCGCTTCATTAGGTGCGCTTCAAAATGGTAGCGCTTCGAGGAATACCTCGTTTAAAACATATCTGATAAAATCAGTAAATTTTTGCTCGTGTAAAATTTTTATTTTTCGGTTACCGAGTTATTGCTTGTGAGCGTCGATTTATCCATCTTTGACTGTCATAACGAGTGGTCAGAATCCATAAAATCTGACAGCAGTCGTTCTAAGAGGTATCGTGGTGATAGTGGCGGGGTAAGATGTTGTCAGGAGGGTAGCAGGTCCGATAGACAGACGCTCTGGTCCAAGTAAAGCACTTGTACTCAGCAGCATTCGATTCCACTCGAAGCCTACCCCGAAATAGTTAGAAAAAGTCTAAGCAGGTGATTAAGCATCTCATACATCATCATCATCATCATAAAATTTGTTGTGAACATGACGTTGATTTGTTTTGCACCAATGCAAACACACTAAGGAAGCACTTAGCAAAGCCATTTTTTCAACCTGAGGCACCTACTTGCACTTGAATTTAACTACACACCTGAACATAAATTAATTGTTTTAGTTAACTTGTGTAGTCGAATAGAACAAATCAGTCTATTTTATATTAGGCTAGTTTAGTTTAATCATAGTCTTTTTTTACATAACTTTGTATTTATCTGTGAGGGCTTGTAATTAGCAACTTAGTTTTTATATGTTACAATGTTATTAGTCTGTAAGCCTTCCGAAAATAAAATAAATATTCTAACATATTTGTACTCACAGCCATAAGATCTACAATTTCACACAAACTTTTACTAATTAAATATTGACTCCAAACGGAGATCAAACACGCGACCCATCTCAGTGACGGAAGCCAATCGAATCTACTCTTGCTGAGATTAATTAGTTACTATGTATTACGGCAATTAAGTTGTCGATATCGGTTGCGTTAGTTTTATATAGCAGCTATACTTAGCTATACTAGCCTTGCCAAGGGGTAACGTGTTATCCAGCAACTGGATTGTGAAAGTAGACGATAGATGAAAACAATTTAAGCAAATGTGTAGTTTTCTATTGACAAATAAAAGATAATATGAAGTCTCTCGTCCACATTCATTCTCAAAACATACTACACACGAGCGAGCAATCAGAAACACATGCGCGGAAAAATAATTTCCCCTATCAATAATAACAGGTTTGCACACAACTTCGCTCGCGTTGGTTTTTCCCGCGTGAATTCAAAACCCGCGATAAAAAGCCTAACAATACAAATGTTAGCCTATAACTACCTCGTCTATCTTCCAGTGAATGCCTCATCAAAATCAGTTTAACTTTTCCAGAGATTAGCGCGGTCAAACAGAAAGAAAGACAGACGAATATGAAAAAAAAACAGTTTCTCTTTGTTTTAATATCGTGTAAATAACCATAAGCACTTAGGAAACTTAGTTATTTTAATAACACAGACAGATACATTTTAATTAAATGGGTATACGTATGTATGGGCTGGGAAAATGTTCTAACGAGATACCGCGGCCCCGGAAAACCAGGGCAATTGAAGGAGCAGGGTGGGTTTTTAGTCAGTAGAAGTCTGACACTCCCTTCCGCTCCTCCCACAGCGGGAGAAGACATTCGATGATTTTCCCACCCGAAAAAGAATCAACTAGAGAGCATCCAAAATCAGTTCAACCGTTCTATAGATTAGCCCAGTCAAACAAAGAGACAGGCAGATGAAATATGAAAAAAAAAATTGTCTTTGCTTTAGTATCGTGTAAATAAATACTTAGTACTTAAAAACATCGTTTAGAACAGACATAAACTTCAATTTAATTTTTTCGCATGTAAGTAAAGATAAGCATTTTTTAAAAATTAAGCATTAAAAGATGGGTCAGTAAACGCCAAAAACTGTTTAAAAAAAAAACTTTTACAAACGCACATTCGTTTCGCAGATGTTTATCGTTCACACGCGGTTGGTTAGTTTGTTTTAATGTCCTATAGGGTTTATATGAGCGCTAAGTGTGTGAGTCGAACCGGGAGGCGAAGCAACATGGACGATGTTTGAACATGTTATTAACCCATTCCTCCCCACTCTCCTATTTTTATGACACTATATTCAACATTTTTTTTAAATGTTAAGTCTTTTATTTTAATGTTTTCTGATGAAATTCGTATTTTTACACTATTTTTCTAATTAAATGTTTTTTTTTTCGCTGTAAATAATATTTCTGTAGTTTTAATATAATTTTTCAAATTGATCATTTTTGATGCATCAAGAAGAGCATTATGTTCTGATTCTATGTACCGTAAAAGAAAAAAATAGCAACTTCAAAGTACATAAAACTGATTCTAAAACCTTTACCAGATATATACCTAACTAGTACTCACGCGGGGCTTCGCTCCCGTGGATTCTATCACGGTAAAAACATAACTCTCCTTTTTTGCAGTCGGGTAAAAAGTAGCCTATAACCTTCCTCAAGCTTCAAGCTACTTCCATACCAAATTTCATCCAAATCCACCCAGTACTTTCGAAGATTAGCGCGTTCAAGCAAACAAACAAACAAACAAACTTTTCCGCTTTATAATATTAGTATAGATAAATAAAAACAAAAACAAAATAGAATTTGGGAACTTATGAGATACTTACGTTCAAAATAAGCCGTACTATAAATATGACACCGGGAACATGTCTATACAAATTGCCACGAAATCGTGTTTGATCTTTTTGAAAAAAAGTCATTATTTTTTCTTAACGTATTAAGAGCTTAATTTAAAGATTTGACGAAAAATTTCAAATTTTTAGATGCTTGGAAAGTAATGGGTTAATAACGTTAGCAGTCTGTGTCTGGATCGAGTAAGACAAAAATATGGCAACTTCCTAAGGGCTTAAATCACAGTTAAAATAAGTTTGGGAAACCCTGGCACCCATTTTCATAAATAGTCTGCTTGAGTTCGATCCCATCACCACTTGCAAGCCGAACCTGTAAGTACCAGTATGTTGCCTTGTAACCCTCTATAACTTTCAGTGAAAGTCCCATTAACATCAGTTCAGCAGTTCCGGAGATTAGCCCGGACAGACAAAGACAAAAATAACTTAAAATAAGTTTATGTTTCAGTATTTTGTAAATAACTTAAAGCACTTGAGAAAACACAAGTATTTTGCAAGTACAGAAAGACAGATCATATGTACAACGAATTGTCCAAGGGCGACTCAGACTCGCACATGAAGGGTTCCGTAGTAACTACGCCAAATAACTTTGTTTTTCATATGTATGAATTACAAAGTTATATTTGCGGTTTTAGAAAATATGCCATATCTCAAAAACTGCTGATCCAATCTCATTCAAACCAATTTCCGTTGAAAGTTTACATTAAAGTCTACAGCATATTTTTTTTAGATTTTTTTATTATAGAAGTTAGAGGGGGCGATACGCATTTTACCACTTTGGAAGCGTATATCTTTTAAACGATTGACTATATGAAAAAGTGATTTTAGAAACCTTAATGTCATTTTTAAAGGCCTTTCTATAGATACCGCACACGCATAGGTTTCATGAAAAAGATATTTTCAGTTTCAGTTCCATGTATGAGGAAGAAGAAAAAAATATTTAAAATTAAGGAGGGCTCCCTTAATTTTAAATATTTTTTTCTTAAAATCGGCGCAGTTCACAGAATACATCTACCAATTTTCATGAGTATAGTCCTAATAGTTTCGGAATAAAATGGCTGTGACATACGGACAGATAGACAAGACGAAACTATAAGAGTTCCGTTTTTGCTATTCGGCTACGGAACTCTAAAAACGTATAAATTAAATACGTACTTGTAGTTACCCTCATTTATGTTCACGACATCCAAATGCAAGTTTATCTTTTACGAGTACAAAGCAAGTCACTCTCAGACCCGTAAAAAACTTGTTTGAATAACAATATCTGACTACCCTCCTACATCTTCTGTCAGTATTTCTATAACTATATTCCGAAAAATATATTTTTACGTCCTCAAAACTTCTCGGGGACATAATATCATGCCTAATTATTGTGAGAGGAACCAAAACTTTTTTTTTTATGATCGAACTTGTAAAAAAACTGTTCGGAATTTTATGTTTTTTACGTTAGAGAAGTTTTTGATTATGCTTCCGATCGATTTCTTGGGAGGATGTTTTTAAGTAATTTTATCGTTTTATTTAAGAGGCGGGTAGTTTTATTATGTTTGCGCTAGCGATACTTTGTAGTGGGGCTTTTAGTGATATTGGCTCGTTTGGGTAAAGCTGATATATAAGTAGGTATTCGGTTTTGAAAAACAAGCAGAGAAACACAACTCTGTCTTGTTTAGCCCAAAAACGCGTGTTTAGAGATAATAGATTTTCTTAATTTTATTTTTGAACTAATCTCTTTCTATGTAATATTAGGAAATTCTTAGCGATATTAAAAAACTACCAAGTACGGTCTTTTCAAGCAGTTAAATAGGAAAATATCCAGTGAATTTATACTTGTTACATAATTACTTTTAATTATTTTTACTGGACAATCACAAATTTTATTTCCAAACAAATTTACATAATTATATACTGAAATACAAACTATAATAGGGCATCAAAAAATTGATCCTCAACGCTGTCGGCTGGCAACGTACCCAAGATACTGGCGGCATTGCCTCGTTGTATGGCAATGCTTAGCCGTTGACCAAAGAAATAGCCAGCCCTTGGGTCGCGGGAAGCGTCAACGAGCCTTTTCGATATGTCTTTAAAAAGGCTGTGAGCACACGGGCCCCATGGTCCGAGAGTTTCGACCCCAAACGGCTCGAGAGACAGAGAGAGAGAGAGAGAGAGAGAGAGATATCTTTATTTGTTTAAACATGGTATACATACAAAAGCATGCAAGATATTATTATGTTTGAGACCATCATGTTTAGCCGTCAGTATCGGCGTACAAATATTTCATATCTATACTAATATTATAAAGCGGAAAAGTTTGTTAGTTTGTTTGTTTGTTTGTTTGCTTGAACGCGCTAATCTTCGAAAGTACTGGGTGGATTTGGATGAAATTTGGTATGGAAGTAGCTTGAAGCTTGAGGAAGGTTATAGGCTACTTTTTACCCGACTGCAAAAAAGGAGAGTTATGTTTTTACCGTGATAGAATCCACGGGAGCGAATAGGTGATAAAAATATAGTTATCACCGAAATGACTATATTTACGCCGCTTGAGGTTTTTTGCAGCCGCAGCGGGAGCGCCAGCACAACATGATGAACTGGGAAGATGGGATGGCGGGACAGTATCGACACAAGTTGCGTCCCACACTAAAGGCCTACCCATCTTCCAAGGAAATAATGACATGCCGTCCGGTCTCTTGCCATCGTCACGCGCCAGTCCATTGGGTTCCAAAACGGCTGGAACGCCGACGGTGACAAGGGCTCGTCGGATAATGTCGTTTTTTTTTTTTCGTAAGTTTGTGATTGTCCAGTAAAAATAATAAAAATAATTGACGAATGCTTGAACAATTTTTTAACGTGCTTTAATGTAAAGACAATAAATGGAAGGGTTATTCACCAACTCGACACAAGATACCGGACACACGTGTGTCCAGTTGGTGAAATTCAGAATTAGTACAATTATAATTTCGTCATCTGGACACGCCAAAATTTTTACGCGTGTCCACATAGTGAAACTTAAATTAAATTACTTTTATGTTTTCGCCAACTGGACACACCCAGTTTTTTTGCAAAAAAGGGTACAGTCTGGTTAATAATCGCCTCGATTTCAGGAAAAAGCTGCCTCACTTTTTACTTGAAAAACCTTATTAGCTTTTATTTAAGACAAATTTTGAAATGAAATAAATATATAATAATTAAATAATATCATGATGATTTATTAATGTGAAGAAAAGTATACTTAGCTAATGTTACTTTTTTTGATTACCTGTATGTACTTTTATTACAATAGCGTGACAATATTCAATATAATCTAAATATACCTAATAATTTAAAATCATCACTTCGAGTATCACAGAAAAATCAAAGAAGGTAACTCAGTAAATATATTTTTGTATTTTTCAAGGTTAAACGCAATGACGTTTTTAACCTTGAAAGATACACTCTACTCCTATACAAACTTGCAAAGCTTGCTTGCTTACTAAATTTAGTTGCAGTAAAGTTTGTACTAGAGCGGAGTCGAAACGGTCAACCTTGATTTATGGCATAAAATAATAAAATAAAATATCAAAATAATCATCAGTAGAGCATACTTGTGACATAACAATACTAAAATGGGTGGGTAATTTTACAAACAATAATCATTCTACATAACTCTGTAACAAAAATATTTGACCCTTTGGAAGTAGAGCATTTTAGTAATAATTAAGGTAATTGTGTCACAATCATTTTACTAAGACTAAGATATTAATTATAGAGATCAATAAAATCAACAGTAAAACACAGAATATTATTATAAGACAACATAAATATATTTTTATTTACTTAATTTTTTCGACCCAGTGACCAATGCTAATTTCTCCTGACTCAAACTCTCTAACAGTGGCTGCGATCATAGTATTCATTCTGGTAGTTTCATTTTTTTTTTACTTGATATACACACATCAAAAGTGTCTAGGGATCAAGCATTTTTATGCGGATTTCTTGAGATTGAGATGTGGCTTTGTAATAAATTTATGATTTTATAAATTTATATGGATCCTTTTTGGTGCATTTCATAATTTGAAACAGGAACTGTTAATCAAATTCGAGTAAAAGATGAAAATCAGCTGTCAATATTTTCCCAATAAAAACATACAACGCATTGAAGACATTATTAGTGCTACTGTTTCCCTACTACTGATTAAAACCAACGTTATTATGGAGCGGCGACGTCATTTAAGCAGGGAAGAAATGCTCAGAGCCGTGGGAATGATAGAAGCTGGTTCCCGGCAACGTACTGTGGCTTTAGCTCTGAATACAAGTCAGAGTGTTATCAGTCGACTTTGGACACGTTACCGAAGCACTGGTACCGTGGCTGAGCGCCATGGAGGACGGTATCGCTGCACCACACGGAGACAAGACCGATACATTCAAATCTTAACTAGAAGAGCTCCAACAATAACCGCCATGATGTTAGCCGTGAGGCTTCATCACTCTTCAGGGAACTTAATTAGCGACCAAACAGTCAGAAACCGCTTGCATGAAGTGAACCTTCATTCCCGAAGACCGCTACGGGTACCACCTATAGCAATGCACAATCGTAGGATTCGATATCAATGGGCTCTTGAACACAGAAATTGGGCAGAAGAACAATGGCGTTTCGTGTGCTTTTCTGATGAGTCTCGTTTTGGTATGAGACCAGATACAAGACGTATACGACACTGGAGAACCCCTGGACGCCAACAGCGATTAAAATCCTGCCAGGAAGTCCATCCTTATAGTGGTGGAACCATCATGGTATGGGCGGGTATTTGGATCGGCGGAAGAACTGAGTTGATTTGGATCAGAGGCAACCTCAACGCTCAAATTTATGCTGAGACGATTGTATCTGACGTCATCGTTCCTCTACAAGTGCAAATCGGTCCCTTATTTCAGTTAATGCATGATAATGCACGACCGCACACCGCAAGAGTTGTAAGACAGACTCTCGCCGCAGCTAACATCAATGTCCTGCTCTGGCCTGCTCAGTCGCCAGACTTGAACCCGATTGAGCATGCATGGGATATGCTACAGAGAAGAGCTCTGCCGAATATGGAGGGTATCCAGTCGCAAGAAGACCTTTTTTTGTTGTTGCAACGAACATGGGCGGTCATTCCACAGCGTGATTTGGATGAACTCATTTTGAGTATGCCAAACCGATGTTCTTGTGTTGTTAGTGTTCGCGGTAGAAACACGGATTATTAATTGTTTAAGTTACCCAATAAAATTTTAAAGAAAACTGTTATTTCAGTCTTTTTTTCGAACTTTAATGTTAGTGGTTTAAATGTCAAAAATCCCTTTATTAGGAAAATGGCAAATTTCTTTATTAATGCAAAGGTGACTTGGTTTATCGTTACTGTGACAAACGAAAACACTTTATTTGACGAATCCTTAAAGAAAATTTTAATTAATATCAATCAGGAGAAAAGTTATTGCAAAAATATATGTTGATCCCTAGACACTTTTGATGTGTGTAGTTCCATCCATCATTACCCGGTGCCAAAAACCATTCATGTCTGATTGTGACACAAAACACTAATGTGGTTGACTGTACTTTATCTTGAATTCGGGTAAAATGCGAACATGTGTCTAGTTGGTGAAAACATAAAATTAATTTAATTTAAGTTTCACTATGTGGACACGAATAAAAATCTTGGCGTGTCCAGATGACGAAATAATAAGTAATACTAATTTTGAGTTTCACCAACTGGACACACGTGTGTCCGGTCTCTTGTGTCCAGTTGGTGAATAACCCAAATGGAATATACCTTTTAATTAGGTACTTCTAAGTTTTTTTTTTTTCATCATTTGTTATATGCGAACCTATTTATGTCTATTAAACCGTATTTGCTTTGTTTTCTTTTATCTTATAATATAAAATTTGGTTTTTTTTTTCAACAATCTGAAACCAGAGTACCTGCTGACTTTAAGAGCCAGCTAGTCATAACAGATCATAGAGTAAAAATAAATCAACCTTTCTGAATACAATAATTAAATATATTAAAAAAATTATAAAAAAAAATTTAATTAATAAACGATTAATAACAAAAAAAATACGTGTTTTATTAATTGGCTTTGGCTTGCGTTAGACCACCATCTCACCTGATGGTAAGTGATGATGTGGTCGAAGATGAAGCACGCTTACCTAGAAGTTACCTATTCACTCTTGAATTAAAGGCTCTCAGGTTATGGCTATCAAGAAACACAGACTCTGGCAAGAAATTCCATTCCTTAGGTGTTACTAGCAGTTTCCCGACTTTCTTCACGTGGGAGGTTTTTACCCCGTAAATCCCGATACTGTGGGAATTATGAGATAAAACACGTGCCTCCTACCGTGTTTAAGTCAAGAGTGAATAGGTTACTTTTACGTAAGCGTGCTCCATCTTCGACCACATCAACACTTACCATTGAGATGGTGGTCAAACGTGAACCTAATACCAATAAAAAAAAGACTATCAACAATATTTTTTTCTCAAATCAAAATATTTACGCGTTAGTAGCAAAACATCTGACTGATTTTTTCAATAAGGTAGGTACCAGATTCCGACCGCACAGCATAAATCTATTATTCAGAAAAAAATTCTGTACAATTATGTTTTAAATGAGTAATAAGAAGAACATTTACTATATGTTATATTTAAAACCTGCAGTCAGATACCACATTGCATAAAGTTATCAAGCGATAATCGCTTAACAACATAAGATAGATTCTGCCCGCGACTTCGTTCGTGTGGGAGGATTTTAATAGCCTATGTGTAATTCCAAGATGTCATCTATCAACTTACTAAATTTTATTCAGATCTCTTCAGTAATTTTTGTTTAAAAGAGTAACAAACATACATCAATCCATCCTCACAAACTTTCGCATTTATAATATTAGTAAGAATTACTAATAGTCGAGCGGGGCTTCGCTCCCGTGTTGTCAAGATAAAACACAACCATCCTTTTTTGCAGTTGTGTAAAAAGCTTATAACCTTCCTCAAGCTTCAATCTACTTCCATACATATATTTTGACATGCCTGTTGGTCTAGTGGTCAGTAGCCTTGACTGCTATGCTCAAGGTCGTGGGTTCGATTCCCACCCAGGAAAAATGTTTGTGTGATGAGCACGATCATTTGTTCTTTGTCTGGGTGTAATTTATCTATAATATGTATGTATTTAGAAATATATATGTATGTTTATTAGTTCTCTGGTACTCATAGCACAAGCTCTGCTTAGTTTGAGACTAGATGGCGTTATGTGAAAGGTGTGGAATATTATTATACCAAATTTCATCTAAATCCACCGAATACTTTTGAAAATTAGCGTGTTTAAACAAAAACTTTTCTGCTTCATATTATTAGTATATATAGTAAGAACTACGATGTTCGATCATCTACCTCAAAAGTCCAAAAACCTTACCTACTTATAAAATAAACAAACACCTACCACTTCTGCCTACCCTCGAGCCCACAAACACTGTAGGTACATACCGTCACATCTGTGCGCTAAATATGGCCACCACATTGCGACGTGGGAGACGAGTTCTACCGACCGTCTTCGAGCGTTGCCGAGCGAATATACAGGATGGTTTTGTTACGACGATAATATATTTTACGGTTGGTAGGCCTTGGAAATGCAATTAAGGGTTCGTATGGTAATCTATGGTAAAATAAAAGGATTTCGTGTGAGGATTGCGAATAAGGCCGTAAAAGAGGGCAATGGATCAAAGATAAAAAAAAAACATTGATAGATGTTTACAATATTTGCAAGACTTTTTTGTGCTTTGAAAAAGAAAGAAAGAGAGTAGGACATCATTTTGTTATAAAAAATATCGAAGCTTTGAATTAAATCTTAGACAATTTTGAAACTCTCGTCATCTGCTGCGCCGCAAAATGACGAGTCACGCAGACGCAGTGCACGATTAAACATCTCCTGATGATGCTCTGTAGAGGGACGGACACGTGTCGAGTGTGGTTTGCTTGTATGTGGTATGTGTTTTATTGCATCCCTTCTGCATGCGCATATATTTTCGGGCGGGACTGCGGGAGGCGGTACTGCATACTGCATGCAAGATTGTTCTTTACGAAATCAACCTTAGATATTGTTCTGAAGTTCGGTATAGATTTCCGCAGAGTAACGCCCGATTTCATTCTGTATACAAATATAACGACTAAGTGTCTTTCGCTATAAAAACGCTGTAAACTTTCGCATTTATAATATTAGTAAGGTAAAAAGTAAGATATTCTACTCCTAATACAGAATTATGAGTTATTGGATTTCTTATCACCGATCACGATCAACATTGATACTAATTTGTCAAACTGAACTGGATTCCCATTGTGTACTCCGTAATTAGGCTGTAGGCGACATCTGAATATTACTACATTCACCAGTTAATTACAATTAGCTGCAATATATAACTATGCATTGTACCAAAGCCAATTAATGTTAGACTAATTAATATTTTACGATAAATCATCTGATTAGCCTTTTTCCAACTATTTATTTATTTATTTTTACGAACTACCAGTGAACCATGAGTGGTGAAGAGATAGTGATAAAAGTGCAATATTTATACGTACTTAATAAGAAATAATAAAAAACAATAAAAAAAGCAAAAAAAGACAGTGACATAAAATATAAAATTAAATATAAATAATATAAATAAAAACAAATACTATAATAAACAATAATAAATACATACACAATATTATGAACTGTGTTGGGTTCAGCTTCCAGTGTAAGCCTGATGCAGCTGAATACTAGTGTTTTACATGGAGCGTCTGCCTATCTGACCTACACAACCCAGTAACTGGGTAACACGATACCCCTTGGCAAGACCAGTGTCAGATTTGCTAGCTTCTGACTAACCGTGACGTCTGTCAAATATGTACAAATGACAGCCGGGACCGACGACTTCACGTGTTTTCTAAGGCACCTAGGAATCTCGATGTAATTATTATGATAGTCAACCATCGAAGGACATCTGACATTGGGGAAATCTAATCTAATATCCGTAACGACTGTCAAAGATGTAGAAATGACAATACAGAAACGGTTTTACATGCTTTCCGAGGCACGGAGGTATCTGGATATATTAACCTCTCAAGGACCGCCATTATTTAGTTGAGCCCCGCTGGCACACAAATTTTGTGCCAGCGGGGCTCAACTAATACTTGTTTACTGGCACGTTTTTGTGCCGCTGGGGCCCTAGAGGTTAAAAGAGTCATCCATTTACCGACCGACCTTGTCCAGTGTTGCTTAACTTTGAAGATCAATCGTAAGGCAGTTATTATTTAAGCAAACTAAAATTTCACTTAAATTAAGATTTAAGAAAAACAAAATAATACACTATAAGCAGAGGTCGGAATTAGGTAGAGTTATTACTAAATGTTGATATTAATATGGATCTTCCCGGGGTTTCTACTAGAATATCCCGTGTGACCAACAATATTATGTAAATTTGGCAACGTCGCGCGTGCAGTGGTTTAAATTGTGTAAAAATAAATAACTTTTGAAGTGAAAACTTCTTTAGCATCGTTGTGATTTGAAAATTTATGAAACGAAAAAGCGACAGTAAAAAGAGACACATCCTTCCTACTATAATATTATAAATGCGAAAGTTTGTGAGGATGGATGGATGTTTGTTACTCTTTCACGCAAAAACTACTGAACGGATCTGAATGAAATTTGGTAAGTAGATAGTTGACATCCTGGAATAACACATAAGCTATTTTTATCCCGGAATTCCCACGGGATCGGGATTTACGCGGCAAAAACCTCCCACGCGGAACGAAGTCGCGGGCAAAAGCTAGTAAATTCATAAGAAAAAAAACCAACATTTTTGAAAGTTTCACATCTACCACGTGTGAATTGCACACATGTTTTTTTTTTATTAATAAATCACTGGATTTTTCTGCTCTTCAAAGGGAATTGGGGCATATCCACTTTATTCTTTCGTTGTATGAAATCAGTGTAAGGACATAAATGACTCTTAATTCCGACCTCTGACTATAAGTTTTAAGTGTGTCTGAAAAATTGGTGTTGAAGGATCTCTTATACAGTTGGATTATCAAAAAAAAAATACTATTTTACGAACAGCTTCTTCTATTAGTATCGGGGTATAGTAACTTACTAATAACATTAATAATAATCTAGGCAATGCCTTATCAAAGTCAACCATAATTGGATTCTATTCGCTTTAGATTTATTTATTAGAAATTTTTAAATAAGTTAGTAATTATTTATTAACGAACAGCATTTGTTTAAAGTACAAAAGTTTTTTAATAGGTTCTTGTAACGTTGTTATTTAAATTTTTCACATTGCTTGAAATTTTAAATGATGTGCGCGACATATTTATTTTTTGAAAAATGAATTTGACTGTTCTAGATAAACAACAGAAGGTTTATTATACCGTACTTTTAATGAATATAATGTATACCTATTATTTAAACAAGTATATTTATGGATTGCAATAAAGATTATAAGCTACTGATTTATTTACATTTATTTAAATTACTTGAAATTTCAAATGATGTGCGCCATATTTATTTTTTTAGACAAATGAAATCGGATGTTTGTGTTAAAAAAGGGGTTAACCGTACTTCTAATAAATATCATGTATATACCTACCTATTATTATTTATACAGTACATTAATGGATTGCAATAAAAATTATAAGCTACTGATATTTTTGTGCAAAGCCAAAAATTAACGAGAGTGCACATAAACAAATTATTGGCCACTCAAACCACAATTCCGAGCTTAACGCAATATCAGTTTGAACACACAACTTTTATAGTAACGGGGCATACACGACTTTGTAGTAAATGTTTATTGCAAATACTTTGGTTTTTATTGGGCTTTTAATGGATGATCTTCATAAAGTTTTCTTTATTATAAATTTACAATATACTTAACGTAAGTCGTGCAAAGTATCTAAGAGTGTTTGTAAACAAAAAAAAAAACAAATCCGTAACTAACTACTTAGGTAAATCTGGTTTGTAAAAATTTACTCACGGTAAGTAAAGGAATTTTCACCTAGAATGGGTATCGAATGATATTTTTATACATGATAGACTTGAGTTAAACGACTCATATAACGATTTCACTTGATAGTAAGCGCTATGTTTATACCTACATATACGCGTCGAATTGATAACCTCCTCCTTTTTAAGAAGTCGGTTAAAAAATGCAAAACATACAAAATAAAAACGTTTTTACGCAATGAAGTCAAAAAACCACAGTTAAGTACCTAATTTTAATGTTTGAAAGTTGCATTAACCATAACTCACTAGGATTTAACATGTTTAACATGCAACAAATAACATCAACAAAAAATGTTAAAACACCCAAAAATAAAATTCAAATCGCGCTCATCCTGTATATCTTAACAATATAATATGACAAGCTTATGATAAAAATACAGCTACACCGACCAACGCGACACGACTCACAAATATTGTCGCACGTGGCACCTACTTCTAATTAGAAATTAATCAGTTTTTAGTTAAGAAAAAGTGATAATGCTCCAATAATAAAAAAAAAACAACGGATAATAAATTGTAAAAATCTGAGTAATGACAGGTCATAAAAAATACATGCTTAATAAGGACCCGTTCCATCATCGGAATACAAGACAAACGGCGATGCGCCATCGTTACATGGTGGACATCCCACCCATACGCACAAAACATTCTGGGAACAGTTTCATTGTGTACAGCTGAAGTGGAATTTCTTGCAGGAGTCTGTTTCCTGATAGCTATAACCTAAGGGTCTTTAAGTCAAGAGTGAATAGATTACGTCTAGGTAAGCATGCTTCATCTTCGACCACATCATCACTTACTATTAGGCAAAATGGCTGTCTCCCTGTCTGTCGCTTATTCCTGAATAAGCTTTTTTTAATATAAGTAATTTTAGTAAAATTATATTAAAAGTCTGCTTTCGTTTCTTTTTATTCAAAAATGGTTTTTATCCTACAGTAAATAAAATAAATCATACAAGCTGTTGCGCGCGACTTTGTCCGCGCGATTTTCGCACATTTCCTCCCTTAAAATCTAGCTTATGTGCTATTGTAAACTACTTTCTTTATGCCAAATTTCATTCAGATCACTGCGCCATGTTGGTGTTTTTGAGTAGCAAAAATCCATACATCCATTTAAATATACAACTAAACCTTCGCAATTATCATATTCATACAGAAATTGAGAGAAAAGATTGCTACTTCAAATCATGTTATTCCCGTCAATAGTCTTTTTTTTTGGCTACTGGCAACACTGGTGACAGGTCGTGAAAAAACGATCTCTTAGATAAATTTTTATTAAATATTCATTAATTGTGTATAAATTAGCTTTAAATGTGTTATTTACCTTAGAATCAATATATAAAGTGACCCAGTCAGTGTTTTTGTTGTAATAACGTCTAAATTCTATAAAACAATAAGTTTTGGACCGGCTGTCAGTTTGGACTGCGGATTTGAAATCACCAAACCCGGGGAGTATATTTTTTCATATTATTACCTATTACACACTTCACAACACCTATAAATACTGCTCAGTTTTCTGAGCCACGTCCAGCACACATTGGCACCGTTTATGTCTCCTTTTGCTTGACAAACTGTGGAAGCAAAATCGATGACGAAAACATTCGCCCCAGACAAAAGTTACACTGCATATTTACAATACACATACATTATTACTATTAAATTCTTCTTAATCATCTATTAACTTCATTTAAACTAGTAGTTAACTGTTTATTGTAAAAGCAAGAAACCCATAATTTAACATTAGGTACATACTATTTATCAACTAAGCTAGGCCAAAAACTTTGAGCAAATGAATTTCTGATAAGTATTAGAAAATCAATAAATAATGTGTTAGATACACGATACACTTAAATTAGAAGTTAATAGTAGAATCATTTTCTCTTTTTCTGCTACCTACTTTCTTATTAATTGTAATTTTAAAAATTTTGTCTGTTGTTCTTTACTTTTTTCATTTAATTCTAATATTTATATATTTTACTTCTATCTACTACTGTTCTAAACTTCCTTAGTATATCCCCAAATACTCAGTTGATTCTTGTCATATTCCAGGAGCGGTTTCATCAACTTTTTCAATATGATGACCCGCGGAGCAACTGTACGTGACATGAATATCAGACTGAATGCCGCACTGAAGGAGCTTGAGGTCTCAAAGAAGACCTGCAGTGACCTGCTGCATGAAAGAGAGGAAAGCGAGGTGGAAGTCAGGAAGTTAGTTGACAAAAACACGGAACTCAAGGGACAGCTTGTGGAACTGCACACCCAGCACATGGATATACTCGACCAGCATCACCATCTCCGTAATCTGGTATCTGGGTTTCAAGAATGCAGCGACACACATGACCAAGCACTCAAACGTATATCGGGACTGGAAGCGGAATTAAACAAGGCTCATAACACAATCTTTACTATAGAAACCTTGAGAGTCAGTGAACAAGTGGCCAATACAAACAGTCTTTTTGACGAGCTGGTGGGTAGTGGATCCGGACTAGTATGTAAGAAGCCCACCTATACCATAGACTTAACTGGGGACGATACATTAACAAACGGTCCAGTTTTAGGTAGTCACAACAAAATAAAGAAGTATATTAAAATTAATAAAAACATTAAAAAGTACAAGAAACTATTAAAATCAAGAAGTGTGTATAAATATAACATTGAACTTAGAAAGCAGCGTGTTATCCTAAACAACCAATTAAAGGAATGTAATTGCATGCTGGATAGTCAAAGAAAAATGTATGATCTTGACATAAATAACCTTCAGAAGGAATTATTGAGTAGGGAAAATACACTAAGGGATATTTTTTGTAAGTATGAGTCTAGCCAGAAAATGTTAAATGAGCGCATGCAGGAGGCCTGTGACCTGGTGGACTTGGTTAAGCACAATGCAGAGAGGTATGAGTCATTGACTAATGACCTCACCTGTAGTTGTGCTTCAAATCACCCGGCCATCATGTTACCACAGATTATTCCTGCATCCTCACCCATTTTGCCTCATACTTTGGAAACCACAAGCCCAGCTCAAAGTAACATTTTAGTGTATTCAGATAGATTAGGCACAGGTTTTGGCTCACTTTTAAATAATTATTGTGATCATACCATAGTAAGTCATTGTTACCATAACCTGCATTTCACTGAGCTTATTCATAAAATTAAACAATCAAAATTGAATGAGCAGACCACAGTCATTCTTTTATTTGGAAATAGCCTTAATGTGACAAAAAAGGACATTGTTAATGGTATTGGCACCCTCCTTAAATTAAAATTAGGCAAATTAATTTTATGTGCATTGCCTTATTCTAATAATTTGACATATATAGAAAATGAATATATTTTTAGCCTTAATAATTTGATGCATATGTTAGTATGCCGTCATAGTGACCATTTATTGTATTTTGATACTAACAATTTTGTTAGAGATTTTGTTTTGATTCGGGAATATATGTATCTTCCCAAAAAAAGTCGACATTTATTGGCTACTTTGTTAGCATACAATATACACTCATTTATTGATAATTTTACTGATCCTAGGTTAAGTGAATATTCAGTATTATCTAGGGTATCTAATAATACTGAAATTAATTATTGCAGTGACAGTTTACATAACTCAACCAATTGCTTGGTTGCAAACAATTTTACTACTGAGAATTTAAATTAGAAATTTTGACAACAGAGGGAATCTCTAGCAGTAATGAACTTTTAAACTGCAAAGAGGACACAAATATAGTTTTAAAATCAATAAATACTATTAACCTGGTACATCAAAATATTCAAGGATTTTTAAACAAAGAGTTAGAAGTTGAGTTTTTTCTTAATTTTAACCATATTGATATTCTTTGCCTAACTGAACATTGGCTTCAAAGCCATCAATTTATTTTCAATTATAATAATTACCAGGTTGGTAGTTCTTTCAGCAGAGTAAATGCTATACATGGTGGCTCTTTAATTTTAATAAGTAATAATCTTAAATTCAAGAACAGAATGGATATTGTGAGCCTCTCTGTTGAACGATCTATTGAAATAGCCTGTATTGAATTGGAGCAGTTTATTATATTAAGTGTGTACAGACCACCTTCAGGATTGTACGATTGCTTTGAAAAAGTAATGGATGAAGTTTTGCATAAAATCTGTAACTCAAGTAAATATGTCATTGTTTGTGGTGATTTTAATGTTAATTTATTAGAAAATTCTGGTTTGAGCTCTAACATTATTAGTTTATTCCAATCATACAATCTTGTAAACCTATTTATGGAGCCTACTAGAATAACTCCGACTAGTGCCACTTGCTTAGATAATATTTTTACGGATGTTGTACCGACTCACAAAAAAATAATTAATTTAATAGACTCTGATCATTGTGGGCAATTAATTACTTTACCAAAAAAGGTTAATAAAATGTTAAAAAAGAATATCACTGTAAATCCAAAAACTAAATATCGCCTGGAAGCATTCAAAACTAAACTCTTAAATAAAATGCCCTGTTTGTTAAATAATGAGGACCCTAATAAACATTATAATGATTTTTTCAAAATATATTGCCAACAATTTGATAACACATTTATTCCCAGAATTGCTTCAGTAAATAGTAACACTTCTTTCAGTGACTGGGCCACTGCTGGTATTTATAAAAGTAGAAATCGGCTTTATGAACTCTATGAGGAGCGGACTTACACTAACTCGGTAGAATTTAATTTATATGTCAAGAACTACTCTAAATTATTTAAAAAAGTCTGTTATATTGCCAAGTCTCGCTACTTGAGTTCTAAAATTAAAAATAGTAGTAATGTAATTAAAACGACTTGGGATATTATAAAAAGCGAAACGGGAAGGTCTTGCAACCGAAATAGTGATTACACCCTCACTATTGATGATAATATAATAACATTAGATTCGCAAGTCGCCACAGAATTTGAAAATTTTTTCACTGACATTCCCGTATCGACAACCAAGTCGCTAAAATCATGTCCCATTGCTGCAGAAACATTACTTAAAAAAAATGTTCCAGTTTGTAGTTCAGAGTTTAAATTCCAATATGTTACTTCTAATGACATCATTAAAACTTTTAATTCTTTGAATATGAAAAAGACTGCAGACCTGTGGGGTAATTCTGTTGAAGTTACTAAGTCAACTATACACATTATTGCTCCTACATTAGCTGTTATATTTAATAATTGTATTGATTGCGGTGAGTTTCCTGATCTAATGAAATATAGTAAAATAATCCCACTATTTAAATCGGGTAGTACATCTGACCCTACTAATTACAGACCTATTTCTGTACTGCCCACTTTCAGTAAAATTTTTGAGAAAATTATTCTAATGCAGATGCAAAGATATTTTAATAAACACAAATTGCTACATAATAAACAATTTGGTTTTACAAAGGGTCGTTCAACAACTGATGCCGGTGTTGAACTTTTAGGACACATTTATAATGCATGGGAAGATAAGTGCGATGTGTTGGGCATTTTTTGCGATTTGTCTAAGGCATTTGACTGTGTTCCCCATGAGACATTAATCAGGAAACTGCACCACTACGGATTCCGGGACTCCTCTCTGAATCTTTTAACCTCATATTTGAGTGAAAGGATTCAAAGAGTCGATGTGAACGGCAAAAGATCGCCGGGATCTGTGGTCAAGATGGGGGTCCCCCAAGGCTCAATTTTAGGTCCCTTTTTGTTTCTTATTTATATAAATGATTTGCCGTACCTGATCAAAAATCATGACATAGTGTTATTCGCTGACGATACTTCTCTTTTATTTAAAATTAAACGTCAACAGCAGGTTATTGAAGAAGTAAATAGAGCCCTTGCAACTGTAGTTAGCTGGTTTAATGTTAATAATCTTCTTCTTAATGAGAAAAAAACCAAATGCCTAAAATTTACATTACCTCATGTTAGACAAGTGAATACTAGTGTATCAATAAAGGGCGAAATATCGAAACCCGAAGATACCACAGTATTCTTGGGCATAACTTTGGATACGAAGCTTCAGTGGGGCCCCCATATAGATAAATTGTCAAAAAAGTTAAGTTCTGCAGCATATGCCGTTAGAAAAATACGTGGATTAACTGATATCGAAACAGCACGTTTAGTCTACTTTAGTTACTTTCACAGTGTGATGTCATACGGCATTTTACTTTGGGGAAATGCAGCCGACATTCACACAATATTTGTATTACAAAAAAGGGCCATTCGTGCAATTTATAAATTAAGTCCCAAGCACTCCTTAAGAGACAAATTTAAAGAGATTAATATTATGACTGTGCCATCTCAGTATATTTATGAGAATCTCTTGTATGCACACAAAAATATTAATCTGTTTAAAAAATACAGTGATATTCATAGTGTAAATACAAGGAACAAAGACACATATGTCATTCCTAAAACAAGGTTAAAAAAAATAGGTGGTTCGTTTAGATGCCAATGTATACGTTTTTATAATAAAATTCCTAGCCATATTCAAGAACTAAGTATTAATAAATTCAAATTATTTATAAAACGTAAGCTATGTCAGAAAGCGTTTTACACTGTTAAAGATTATATTGAGGACAAGAAGGCTTGGGAATGAGCTGCTCCAGTGATATATGTGAGCATTTTTTATTTTTAAAATTTTGATAGTTGATTTATTTTTTATTGATTAAAATATTTGTTTTGTTAAGTATTGTATATACCTATTTATTTTGTTTTTGTTTTTTTTTTTACATAATTATTTCAATAATGTTAATGTGAGGACAATGTAGGTTATTCTTTCTTCGTTGTTTTTACTTTGACTATAATTTATTTAATGATGTCAAGCAGTTTGAGTACTTGTGTGGCCTACCCAAATGTCCGTTGGTATTTTTTGTCAAATTGTTGAGCTCCTTAAGTTCTAAGTTGAGCTACACGATAACTGACAAATGCTTGCACTGTCTGGACAGGTCCGCTCAAATTTGCGTGGTTATTTCCTCAAAAGAATACCACAGACATGAACCTACATGCTTCTCATATAAAAATACAAATTGTCTGGACTTTAAAAGAGACTATGACCTCTGAGTTTGTTTCGGTGTTTCTTCTCAGAGTAGTCAGTTAGGAAATACCGGCCTCATCTAGCTAAACTTAACACGCAAAAAAACATGACGTGTAAAAGTGTTATTTATAACCAATTTACAAAATAAATATTTCATTTCATTTCATTTCATTTCATTTCAATACAAGAGGACACATTTTAGCATTTTTGACTTTGAGACTTGTCGGCTTTCGAAACTGGACTCTAAGCGCGACGAACTAAAAGCCTGACCACCAGCGCCAATCAATTGCAATTACGGTAATGGTCACGCCCACTCTGTGCAAGGATTTTAGTGGACAAATGTGATGTTTCTAGCCATATGAGAGACCATGAGAGACGCTAGTAGATATAATAGAATAGAAATTGATTTATTTAAGTGTAACGACATCTATCTCACAACATACAAACTAATTATAGAAATCCTGTATCGTGCAAGCAGAGTTCATAGTTATTTTACCGCACAACTAGCCTGCATACAAAAAAAAACCTTTAACAAATATCGGGTAGTTGCGCACCAGATGAAACACCTGTCTGGTCGGAGTTCTCTCTCTGTTTCGCATATCCCAAAACAAGTACGGACTCATAAGAACTACAATAGAAATTTAACAACATCAAGATATCAACAAAAATTGCGCTGAACATATCGACCGAAAGGGTTACGTGCTGGGCGAAAGACACCCAGCACTGGTTTTCAATTGGCACCCAGCAGTGATACCCGGACAAGGGTAAATAAAATGACATGCATGACAGACTGCGTAGTTTTTAGGGTTCCGTAGCCGAATGGCAAAAAACGGAACCCTTATAGTTTCGTCATATCTGTCTGTCCGTCCGTCGGTCCGTATGTCATAGCCATTTTATTCCGAAACTATTAGGACTATACATGTGAAACTTGGTAGGTAGATGTATTCTGTAAACCGCTTTCCGATTTTAAGAGAAAAAAAACATTAAAAAAAAATCAGTTTCAGTTCCATGTGGAGGTGTTTTTTTTTTTTCATGAAACCTATGCGTGTGTAGTATCTATAGACAGGTCTTTAAATATGACAATGAGGTTTCTAAAACCACTTTTTCATAAAATTAATCGTTTAAAAGATATACGCTTCCAAAGAGGTAAAATGTGTGTGTCCCTCTAACTTCTATAATAATGGAGTGAAAAATCTAAAAAATTATATGCTGTAGATCTTTAAACCAAAATTGGTTTGAACGAGATGGGGTCAGAAGTTTCTGAGATAACTACAGCATGTTTTCTAAAACCGCAAATATAACTTTGTAATTCATACAAACACTATGAAAAACAAAGTTAATTGGCGTAGTTGTAAAAAATGTAAATAAGCTAGTTTTAAGAAATTTGTTAGGTTTTTATTTTTGTCAATTAGATATATTATAGTTACTACGGAACCCTTCATGGGCGAGTCTGCTGTCTGACTCACATTTGGCCAATTTTTTTTTTAAATCTTGTCTTACTTATATTATAAGTGCGAAAGTTTGTGAGAATAGTTCTTTTTTTATGATGAATGATATTTGTTACTTTTTCACGCAAAAACTACAAAACGGATCTGAATGTAATTCGGTAAGTAGAAAGTTGACATCCTGGAATAACACATCGGTTACTTTTTATCTAGGAATACTCACGGAATCGGGATTAACGCGGGATCCTCCCACGCAAACGAAGTCGCGGGCTGAAGCTTAGTAAATTATATATATTAAATAGTGTAATTACTTTATTAAAAGTGTTAAAACGGTCACCGTAGCCGAAACCGGCATGGCAGAATTATTATTACAAGAAGACATTCAATTTCTAGACTACCACACATAAACTTCATCCAGTACTAACAATCTTATCTCAGAACCTAGAATCGTAGAAGCAAGGCGAAAGAAACAGGTTCTAATTATATTCATTAAAGACAGGCTCTTAGTGTTCATATGTGTACTAGTATGTAGGTATGTGTAAGGTTTGTGGGACAATAAAAAGTAAGTAGCTGGCTTTCTGGTTTTCTGGCGGCTTTTTTTAAATTGATCATAGGTTCGCGTTTGACCACCATCTCACCTGATGGTAAGTGATGATGTGGTCGAAGATAGAGAACGCTTATCTAAAAGTAACCTATTCACTCTTGACTTAAAGACCCCTAGGTTATAGCTATCGGGAAACACAGACCGGCAGGGAATTCCACTCCTTAGCTGTTACCAAGTTGCCCACGACTTTTTTAATGTAGGAGGTTTTTACCCCGTAAATCCCGATACTGTGGGAATTCTGAGATAAAACACGTGCCTCTCTACGTGTTATTCCAAGATTCTATCTACTTATACTTGTACACTAAGTTTCATGGAAATCCGTTCCGTAGTTTTTGCGTGAAAGAGTAACATCCTCACAAACTTTCGCATTTATAATATTTGAAGGAGAGAACATTCTTTAAACTGTCAGCAAAATCTACCTTTGAATAGACTAAAATAACTTAAAATAAGATATGGGGTAATCTGCAGTGTGCTGCTATTAAATCAATGTAACTGGATACTTACAAACGTCGTGAAAAGTGAGCTTTTACGAGTACACAACGGTAATGACCAAGTTATAACACTTATAACGCTGCAAATTTAAACCGTAAACGCTGGTAAAAATAATACCTGCATATATAAACTGTATTTAGAAGTACTGAGTTTAGAATTGAATTTAGTTCATCGGAGTACAAGACGAACGGCAATGCGCCATCGTTACATGGTGGACATCCCACCCATACACACAAATCGTTTTGGGAATAGTTTGATAGTGCGTACAGCTAAGGAGTGGAATTTCCTGCCAGTCTGTATTTTTTTATAGCTATAACCTGGGGATCTTTAAGTCAAGAGTGAACAGGTTACTTCTAGGCAAGCGTGCTTCATCTTCTACCACATCATCACTTACCATCTGATAAGTCTATCAACAATTAAAACGATGTAATATCTTAAAACGAGTGGATTTTGTGGGACTGTTTTCACATGATTAACGTAACGGTTCATCACAGAAACCTATGTGACACTAAACCAACCATAAGATCCCCGATTAAACAGGTAACTACTACAAGAATTAAGCACCATCTCACAAACAAACATAAAACCAACATTTAATAACAAACAAAACAACTCGCCATCCTGTTACAATAAAAAGCTCAACATGGGAACCGAACCTGCACTAATCTTTAAGTGGGAGGTACACCGGACGCGAAACTTGTATGACTTCGGAACTGGTTTGAAGCGGTTCGTATCAGCCGGTTTTATTTTTATAGAACGTAGGCACCCTTCTTTTACCATAGATGTTGATATTACTTTGTAAGGTACCTTGTGTTAGTAGCTGAATCCAAACTAATTATAACTTTCCTCTAAGAAAGTTGCTAAATAGTAAAGGAGAAATAGTGATGACTTTTCCGGGAGCTTGCGATAAAATACTTCCTCAATCCGACTAATATTATAAATGTAACATAATCTAGATAACTCCGTGCCTCGAAAAGCACGTGAAGCCGTTGGTCCGTTTACCCAGTTACTGGGTTGTGGTTGTGGCGGTCAGGTAGTCAGCCATGTAAAACATTAGTATTCAACTGCATTTCATTAAACTGAAAACTTAAGGCTAGTTGGGAAAAGCGTTAGCAGATGGTGATGAATGTAATGAACGAGAATGTGTCAGTGCGTAAGAATGAATGTAGAATGAAGAATGAATGAATTGGACGAATCTGTCGTAGACAATATTGTAATAGATTTATTTTGTTTCTGATAGTGTAGATATAAACAAAATAGATTGAAAATAGAATTAATTGAGATATGAGATATAGATAGAATCAATAGATTGATAAATATAATTATAATATACTCTTTATTGTAAAACATAACAGAAAACTAGTTAATAGTTACTTTCATTGTGCGTACGGCTAAGGAGTGGAATTCCCTGCCGGAGTCTGTGTTTCCTCATCGCTATAACCTGGGGGTCTTTAAGTCAAGAGTGAATAGGTTACTTCTCGGCAAGCGTTATCCATCTTCGACCACATCATCACTTACCATCAGGTGAGATGGTGGTCAAACGCGAACCTATTATCAATAAAAAAAAACAAATATGGACTTATAAAAATGGTGATACAATGAGCGGTCTTATCACTAAAAGCGATCTTTTACACATAATCTTTGGATGGATTTGTCACAGGACCTCAAACTTCCATACAATATCTTAGTCTAAAAGATATATAAAAATGTCTAATAGATATAATATCATAAGTAGCGAACATTTTTTTAATGTAATTCGTATCTAATTCGTTTCTATTCTTTATTTTTTATTTATTTGTTAGCTTAGTTGTTAATTTTATCATGCTGTGGTCTCTTACAAGTATAAGTGAAAAAGTACACCTATAAAGTACATAATTTTTATAACCTATATGTGTATAAACCGTGTATATCTTTTGTTAGAAATCCTAAATAAAGAAATACATAGTCGACCTTTTAGCTTGTAAACCATAAGCCTTCAAATTCAATTCCGTTCAAACGCACACATAGAATTTAATTACACATGTCATATTGACGATAATGTTCTAATCTGTGTGTTTTGACAAACAGCAGAGCATCAGATATCGGTGACGCCCCCTAAAATTAATTGTTCGATCGTATAGGATGACGGATTCAAATAGGTTAGTTTAGATTTTCGGTCCGATTTTATTCAGTTTAGTTATGAAGGGTACATGCACAATGTCGTTGAAAAAAATGGTTTGTTTAATATTTTAAAGAAACAACTAACAAACAATTAATTATCTATACTAATATTATAAAGCGGAAAAGTTTGTTAGTTTGTTTGTTTGTTTGTTTGTTTGCTTGAACGCGCTAATCTTCGAAAGTACTGGGTGGATTTTGATGAAATTTGGTATGGAAGTAGCTTGAAGCTTGAGGAAGGTTATAGGCTACTTTTTACCCGACTGCAAAAAAGGAGAGTTATGTTTTTACCGTGATAGAATCCACGGGAGCGAAGCCCCGCGAGAGTACTAGTTTGTGAAATATGGGTACACATATAGGTAGTTCACATGGGTTCACAGTTCACATAATTATGTACATAGTTCACAGTTATGGACACCCATGAAGTTTTAAAATCATGTGTCAATCATAGTGTGCAAAATATGACAATGCAATAAAAGTATTATAATATATTATTACTTTACATAATAAAATAGCAAATTGGTGTTTCAATAAATAGAAAACGTCGGAGTCCTTTTATAGTTACTCAGGTACTTTTATTTATCAAAATGTTTAAGGACCCATAGACATTATATCAAACATAGCAGTTCTATGGCTTGTTAAACACAAGGCTGATACTTTTTGAATTTCATATTTACTATCCAAGTTTTAAAATAGTCAAAAAACATTTAGTTAAGGTTCATGTCCCGTGCATACTAAGTATGTCTGTCTGTCTGTTACGCTTTCACGGCTTAACTGCAGCACCGATTTGGACGAAATTTTGAATGAAAATAGTTGAAGACCTAAGGTAGTACTAAAAGCTAATACGAAATAAAAATACAAATTCAAACACTTGCTCGATTTGCTAGATTCTCGATAGATACCTACATAGAATATACTTTATTGTACACCAATAATTGAAACACACTTAAATAACAATCGATAATATTATTATATTATTATTCAATAATATTCTCGATGTCAAAATTTACGTATGTATAAATGTTTTTATATGGGGTTTAATCTCTATCTCACGTGATGATTAGCATGAAGTATAGAACGCTCTTAACTAGAAGTAACATATTATTTACTCTTGACTTTAACACTCCCACGTCATAGCTCTCAGTAAATTATCACTCCCCGGTCGGTACGCACAGTGAAAGTATTCCCAAACGCAATAATGTGATCGACAATGAAGCACGCTTACCTAGAAGTAACCTATTCACTCTTGACTAAAATACCCCCAGGTTGTAGCTATCAGGAAACAACACTTCGGCTGCCATTTCCAATTCTTTGCTGTACGCACAATGAAAGTATTCCCAAAACGTTTTGTGCGTGTGGGATTCTATTTAAGGATTATTTTTGTACATAGTAAAACGTACACTTAAGAAAAACAACTTACATTATGTCACTGTTTTATTGCAAATACTGTATGTTTATAATATACCGCGAAAGATTGTGAATTCTTTCCTCTCGATGTGGCCATTTTAGACTATCTGTTTCATCGATTTACTGTTTTCGAAAAAATCAATTTTTTATTTTATTTTTATTTTTTATTAAAATTTTTGAGAACATGGTATCCATTTATCTATAAACTGGCAATTCGTCCGCGTGGATTTCTATGTAATTTATAACAGTCACAAATAGTGCACCTTACTACCAATGAAAATGTTAGAATGGGATTATTCTTTACAGAGATAACCCCTACAAACAAAATGTACCTCTTTTGTTTTTAAAACACAAGCGATGTTGCGTTATGTATTTGGCAGGATCAGTTAATCAGTAATATAAAATAAGTGGTAAAATATGATATAAAATTCAGTCTTAACAATCTGTTCACAACAGCAGTCTTTTTAACCCAAAGGTTGATTGGTAGAGAATGCATTGTTGCATTGAGTCCACCCATGTACCACTATTGTACATAAAGTTTAAATAAATAAATAATCAAGAATTATTGCATCTTACGTTGCTTACAATAATCCGGTGATCTATGTTAATAGTCCATTAATTTATTATTCATGCCAATTAAGTAATGCAAGCAACAATAGCCTAAAGGTTAAGGTGTCAGCCTAGTGATCGAGAGGTCGCAGGTTCGAACCCCACCCATTAATTACACTATTGCCGAACCCATTCCAGACACAAGCATATTTTTGTTTCGTTGGAGGGATTAACAAGATTGCTAGTAATGCAAATTCTAAAAAAAGTTTTCAAGAATAAAATAAAATATTTCAGGAAAAATAGTGCACAGTTCTTGTGATACTTTCAGCATTTTATGACTATAAACAGTTTCCGAATTACTGAAAAGCCATTTACGTAGTTTCGCCGATCCGTCATGACGGTGTTTAAAAATTTTATTTTTAATTTCATTCGTCACTCGCACGGTATCGGAAATCGCAGTTTTAAAAATGTCGGTTAAAATTTTTATTCTGTTAGTTTGTTCTTTATTTTTAAATAAAGAATGTTTCAGTTTTACCAGGAAACGTAATATTCATTATTCAAAAATGTCGTTATTGAGAGATGACATCATTTTTGTCGGCCATTTTGTAGGTTCGTATTTTGAAACTGACATTTCAATTGAATAAGAATATTAAAGACTACCACTTCACCCGCGAGTTTTTCCGCTTTGATTTGGAATTAATTTATAATATTTTTTTTGTACTCACATATACTTAATGCACTTTACCACCTCTGAAAGACTTAGAATTGGATCCTTATAATACCCCCTACTAGATACAAAATTACAAACAAATTTTCCTCTTTATCATATTAGCACTAGCGAAACATGTACATGTTCGCGAGGCGAACATGGTCCGAAAATGATTAAGACAGAGAGGTTTGGAATTGGAAGGAAAAAGAGGAGGCCTATGCTCAGAAGTGGGACAAAGGCACAAAATAAAAGTGAAAGATAGACTGTTAGGTACATAATTATATTAAGTATGTAGTTACAAAATTGACACCAAAATAAACTCTTACTAAGATATTATACATACATACATGGGGATCATCATCACAGATTGTCATCGCCCCATTGGGAAACGAGATTTAAGATCAGATTCGATCGCTCTACCATGGCTTTTCTAAAATTGGCTATTTCGTCTCTACCAGCTCTAGGACTGGTCATCCGCGTACCCAATAGCTCCCAGCTGAAGCAGGTCGTTGATATGAAGCAAAAATAGAGTCGCAGAGAGAACAGACCCCTGAGGAACATATTAATAGCCATAAGATCTGATGCGCAGACATCGATGACCACTCGGATCGACCGTTCCATCAAAAAGTTCCCAATGATTCAGGCCAACACGGTTCTCATGATTTGACCACTACGAATCGTTAATTAAAAGAGACTTTGACCTCTGTGTTTTTTCGTTGTTGTGTGCGTTTTTCTCAGGGTAGTCAGCTAAGAAACAGCAGCCTCAGCAAATTAACTAAGTTCCCAAAAATTGTTATTTTTAACTTACCTACTTACAAAATAAATAATAGCATTTATATGCTGGTAACTCACGATATCTTATTCCCGCGGTAGTAAGCGGAACTACTAAACTCCACCTACGGTGCTCACCAACATACATTTGCGAGCCCAGAAGATGCCTATTTACTCGTGCTTTAAGGCTGAAAGGTCATAAGTGGCAGGGAACACAGAAGCCGGCAGAGAATTCCACAGCTTGGCTGTGCGCACAATAAATGTGGAGGAGAAGCGCTTGGTACGACAAGACGGTATATCAACCAAGTGTGGATGGTACATACCTAAGTTTACTTCATTTATATAGCATACGATCGAATACATAGGTAGGTATTTGATATTGGTACCTACCATTGCAAGAGAAGCACATGTCATCCGAGTTCAAATATGGAGTTAACTTTACATGGTTTTCAGCAGGCAGTAATTAAAAACGACTGCACAACATTGAATGTTATGCATTACCGCGTCATGCACTTTATGAAACTTGGTAGGTACTACATTATACGCAATGGATTTTAAAACCAAATTATTACATGCGAAAAGTAAATAAACGTGCTTGGAAAGGTAACGTGACAACTGGAAATATCAGTATTCATTCAGCCTTATAGGCTTGCTCGGAATAGTTATGATTTGGTATAGAAAAGCTACTTAGTAAAAGCTCTGGTAGGTAGGGAATGTTCTAAGAAGTTACCGCGGCCCCGAAACTTAAGGGCAGTTGAAGGAACAAGGTGGGTTTTTAGTCAGTAGAAGTCTGACACTTGGGAATGTCAGACTTCTACTGACTCCGACTTCCTGTCCGCTCCGCTCACAGCGAGAGAAGTCATAATGATGATTTTCCCTCTCAGAAAAAAAAAAGGTAGGAACTTAATTAAAATTGAAGCGAACCCAGCTTAACATGGTCTCATTTGGCAAGTTCACACAAAACCTTAAAAAAACATACACTAAACCATCCTAAAGAATCTCTCTATCCATTAGTGCAAGCCGCATGAAAATCAGTTCAGTAGTTTTTGAGTTTTGCGAAGAGACAGACACCTAGACGCGTCGGGAGGCTTTGTTTTTAACCGACGAAAGAAAACGGACGAGTTTATCAAGTCGACTCATAACTATATTTTATTTTTTATGGAATATCTTTTTTTGGTTGAAAGGTCAGTCAAGTCAAGATCTGATGATGGGATTCTGGAGAAATCGAGGGAACTCTTCAAATATTATAGGCACACCTATAGTGATTTGATTATTTTTTATAGTAACTTGTGTGGTTGCATTCGAAAAGCACCATTTGTGAAGTGGACCTGATGATGAAGACCACAGATGGCCACTGGAACTACTATATGCTCGTCACAATGCATATGGTGAAGTGAAGCTGATGGTGAAGTACCAGGAGAACTCTTTAACAATTAACGGCCCAGCATTGGGAAAAGCAATATTTTGTAAAAGGTTATAAGTAGTTAGTTGACATTTAGGCTTTTGTAACTAGGTAAATTAAAAATCGACCAAATAAAAAGAGTGAAATAAAAACTTTTTACCAAGTAGTAAGTCTAGTAAGTAGTAAGTTTTTTACAATACGTAAGGAAGAAGAGTTTTCTTTACATTACTGAAACAAATAATTACTAGTGGCTTCACATAAGGCGATGCTTAGTTCTATGCAGGCAAAGACGCGGGAATAGTTAATTTGCTGTTTTTAAAATAAACAGTATATCTATTTATACTGTCTATATCTGACCCCTGAGAACTTTTAATAACTAATGTAGATAGTTACTTTCGTTTTACAAGAAACGACTGCTTTTCTGAACTCCACATATCAGTAGCTGAGTACCTAACACAACATCTCTTGGCAAGACCAGTGCCAGTTTTACTGACTTCTGACTACCCGTAAAAACTGTCAAAGATGACAGCTGGGTAAAACCACAGAACAGACCTCTTTTATCTGTTCTGTGGGTAAAACGGCTTTACGTGTTTTTCAAGGCACAGGGGCATCACACCGCAAATTATTAATGATCTTTATTTTGACAAGTTGGTTATTAAATAACACTTCTACGTTTTTTTTTTTTTCGTAAATTTAAATTAGATGAGGCCGTTCCTAACTGATTATCCTGAGAAGAAACACAGAAACAACCTCAGAGGTCAACGTTTCTTTTGAAGTCCATACAATCTATATTGGTCAAATCATTTGAGAACCTTTGAGGCGATCTTTTGAGGAAAGATGTAACTACCAAAGTATGTTAATTACAATTATTCACCTATCAAAAGTTCATTAAAATAAATTCGACTCTTTTACCTAAACCGTGTGACGAACTTAGAAAACACCCTATTATTTGAATAAGTATTCATTGGTAGGTAGGCAGTGAAAATGGCGAGCAATACTCGAATAAGATGAGAATTCCCAGAAAATGTAACATACACGGCTGTTATTTAAAAGCAATCTGGCAGTTTGAGTATTTGTGTGTCCTAACCCAAAGTCCTAACTTAAGCCGTTCGTCAGATCGTTGAGCTCCTTTAGTTCGAAGTTGAGCTACACGATAACTGACAAATGCTTGTACTGTCTGGACAGTTCCGCTCAAATTTGCGTGCTCCTTTCCTCAAAAGACTCAACATACATGACCCTTCATGCTACTCATATGATTTGACCAATACGAATTATATGGACTTTAAAAGAGACGTTCACCTCTGAGTTCGTTTCGGTGTTTCTTCTCAGAGTAGTCAGTTAGGAAACACCGGCCTCATCTAGCTTAATTGAAAACAAAAAATTACGTGTAAAAATGATATTAGTAACCGATTTACAAAATAAATATTTCATTTAATTTCAAAAGCAAATTCAGTCGAACACTAAAACAAGTGACTGCGCCTAACCAGCCGCACACGCTAACGTCAAGTCCTTAGCGTGAACGGAAAACGCTTGCACGGAAAACGCTTGGATTTTGTCTAGGCCCCCTGGTTATGAAGTAGGAAATTTACATGGAGACTGCCTCGTATCCGACCTCCGTGTGACACGATACGTTATTTTTATGATAGATTCGCGTTTCACCACTATCTCACCTGATAGTAAGTGATGATGTGGTCGAAGATGAAGCACGCTTGCCTAGAAGTAACCTATTCACTCTTGACTTAAAGACTACCAGGTTGCAGCCAGGGCCGGATTAACCATTAGGCGGAGTAGGCTACTGCCTAGGTGCCCCGCATCAACTAGGGGCCCAGGCCCAGTGCACGCACCAAGAAAACATGTTTCTTCGAACGAAAATTTGATGTGCGTGTGAACTTAGAGACCTCACTGTTATCTCACAAAATACAAATCGTTAGATTTAGTAGTTAGTTAGTAATTTTAGAACAAATCTGGGAATAAGTAAACAAATATATTAAAAACCACAGCCCTTAATGTGCGTTTCCTCAGTTCACACATGATTTGGTTAGTCAAAGTAAGAAAAGGGGCCATTGCCTTAGGGCCTCTGACAGGGTTAATCCGGCTCTGGTTACAGCTATCAAGAAACTGAATCTGGCAGGGAATTCCACTCCTTAGCTGTATGCGCAATGAAAGTATTCCCTAAACGTTTTGTGCGTATGGGTGGGATGTCCACCATGTAACGAGAGATTTGTAGTGAACCTTCTAAGTTCAACATTGAAAATCAAGCGTCGTGTTGTGGTTACGCCCATGGCATAGCATAATGATAAGTGGGAGCCTTGTTGACACGACCACGACGTGCATCTGCCATCTTTTGTTTTTTTCCTTCTTTCGTCAGGTTGGTCTTCAAATCTTTGTCCTTACTAACATAATTTAAGTAGGTATATGCTAACTAGGTACCTACTATCCCAAAGGCATTTTGATAAGATTTTAATTTTGTATGCATATCGTTTACTACCACAGAAATCTGACTTATTACTAACATTATAACTGCGAGTTTGTGAGGATGGATTCATAAATGTGTAGTATGGATTTTTGTTACTCTTTTACGCAGAAATTACTGAACGGATCTGAATGAAATTTTGTAAGTAGTTAGTCAACATCCTGGGATAATACAAAGGATATTTTTAACCCCGAAATTCCCAGGGGAAACCTTCCCACACGAACGAAGTCACGGGCAGAAGCAGGATTACTGGTATAATTATTATAGATGCGAAAATCTGTCTGTTTGTGCGCTTTCACGACTAAACCACAGCACTAATTTGGATGAAAATAGTTGAAAACAAGGTTAAATACATAACAAATTTTTTTTTTTCAAAAATCTACTCCTTATAGGCTGAAATAGGATTCTTTTTTCAAATGAAGGCAGATGAAACCCTGGGCACAACTAGTATGATACAAATACTTTTTCTTTCTCTATTTCGAAATCTAGTTCTAAAATGTCTTTCTCATAATCTTTTTTTCAAAAGACAGCTAAGATAGATAGTCTAGGGTCGAAAGGGAAACGTCTATTAAAGTTCAAGGGTTGTTAGATACCTAGTATAAACTTGACAAAAGCCTAGGTGATGGATTACTAGCCTAGCCTTTCTACGTAAAGTGAAAAATAAACTATTTTCCTTCTTATTTTTCCTACCCTACTTTGGCATTATTTTATTCAGCAATGTAGTTATATGAAAAAATATGTCAATGATGGCAAAAGGAATAACTAGAAATGATAGTTATCTAGATCTACGTTGAGGGTAAACGAACAAAAAAATAACGAAGGCTAGGGTTAATCATAATTTATAGTTTCATTTCGAGCTTCTCATTTCATTTGCAATACTGGCACACTCTAAACGATTGTCGTATTTTGTTTATTTTTGAAAATGGAACGCACCTATCAATTTTCAAATCAATCTTCGAAGGCGCCATTTTGATATAGGAAAAAAAAAAGACGAGACAAAACGAATTAGTTTCACACCACATCCTAGTCCATTTTTTTTTAAATAATTAAACACTATCAGAATCCAGTTCCAAGCTAAAGAAATATAAAACATAGGCTTACTCCCACGAAACTCGAATCGGCGGAAATCGTAACCGGTCCGCAGTCAAACCGTCCGCCAACCGGTTATGCACGATGATTTTCATTCATTCATTCATAAAAACACAGGGTAGCACACACTTCGGCACAATTTTTCACTGTAATCCGTAAACACTGGGTACGACGCCACAGGTGACCGCGACGCAGATTACACGTGAGCTCCTGATGGGCGCTCAGAGCCGTCTGATGTCGGGGCGTGCGCTGTTCGAGCGGGGGAAGGGAGGGGATGATCACTACAGCGTCCCGGGAGCTATCGCAAAGCGAGCCTGCGTGTTCAGGCCTGACGTTGCTACGCTAGGGCGGTTGTTGTTGCGTACTGATAATTTGGAGCTGAATTGCGTAGTGATTTCGTATTATCGTTGAAAATTGATCTTGTTATGCTATTATTTTTTATTGCAGACACCTAATGTTCGTATTTTGAATCGAAAAGAACTTCTAAGTTCGTATTTGGAACGTTTGACATTTTGAATGGCTCAAATTCGAATTATGTATTCATTTCTTTTAGTGATGTATGAAATGTTGTTTCTTTTAACGCAGACCCGTTTCAGATTCCTGTTTCTTGTTGCTCATGGCCCTACAAATTGTTCTGTTTGCACCTTTCATCGTATCATGATGGATTGCGAGCGACTTCGATATGTTTCTTGTTCGTTGTGAATGTCGTTATTTCACCTGTGTACCTAGTTATTTATAGTTTCGTTGTGTAGGACTTGAGGACTGGCGTTGATAATTATATTTTATTCTTTTCTTTTCTGAATTACACATGTAGATACTAAGCCCGAGTATTCCGTGCCTCTTGAATGTAGGGTTGCCATCCGTCCGGGTTTTCCCGGAATTGTCCTAGTTTGGAGAGCGTCCGGGGGCGTCCGGGGGGAATTTCCCAATAAGCGTCCAGGTAAAACCCGGACACACATTGGTCTTACGGGTACCAAAAGCACGATCTCTATTATTCTTTTCCTATGGTATTTCATCTCATTGTTTATGTTACGTTGATTAAATGAAAAGGAAGAGACTGTTATTAAAAAAGTTCTAAAGCTCTACAATGTTATCACTTTATCAGTAAATAAAAACCATGATTAAACATCGTTGTTTTTAGTTTCAAGTTCAAAAATGTATTTTTTACGGTGTCCGGGGAAAAACTGTGATGTTACCCAAATGTCCGGGCTTTATAAGTCTTTGTCTAGGGCTGGCAAATTTGGTGATGGCAACCCTACTTGAATGTCATAACATAATAAATCGTCTATAGTGATTATGGATAAACGGATACTGACAATTGGTCTTCTAAGGGTACTTTTTACCCAGTTATTAGGTTATGTTAAGGATATTTAGGTCAGTCAGTCGCTTCATGCTATTAACTTAATTATAGTATACTTATACGTATGTATCTTTCGACGTATCGTTCGACGAGAGGTGCGAGCGCGTCCAATTTTTGCTGTGACCTCCTGTCGCACTAACGCTGGGGTTCGGGCACCTGTTCGCCATATGGCAAACAATTTTAGTATCGTCTTTGGAGACAGACTTGTTTGCTGTGTCTGCAAATAAGTTTAAGATCTCCTTATTTAAATTCTTAGTTGATGCAATAAGATTACAATCCCACCAAAAACATCCTGTAAAAAACTAGCCAAATCTCGCCTAAGCTGCTTGTTTCTCTATAAAAACTAATGAAATCTCTAAGCAAAGCGAAGCCAAGTCTAAGGATCTTTACTGCGATTTATTTATTAATATAGTTAGATTTTATGTAACCGGCCGCTGAACATACTCTATGCACTTTTACTAGTTAATACATCGAAGTCAACGGCCAAGTCACATAAAATCTAACTATATTAATAAAGAAATCACAGTAAAGATCCTTAGACTTGGCTTCGCTATGCTTAGAGATTTCATTAGTTTTTATAGAGAAACAAGCAGCTTAGGCTAGATTTGGCTAGTTTTTTACAGGATGTTTTTGGTGGGATTTCACTTCTTTTTGCAGAAAGCTATTTTTTACTTGATTAGTTTCTTAATTATACCTTTCATTATTTTAGGTTTTCTTATTAGATTGGATTTTTTTTCTTTTTTGGTGTAGTTTTTTTTTATTAGTAATCTTTCTTTTCTTTTTATCCTCCATTCCGCCGCGGTGGATTTGGGCGGGTCACATCAGCCTAATGCATGAAAATCGCTGGGCGAAAGTCTCCACACAATGGGTGCCGGAGGATGAACGAGGCCCAGGAAGAGGTGACGAGACGACCTGGACGTGTACCACGAGGTCTGGTTTGAAGCGGTGTGAAAGAAGAGTACATAGCAGGAATTGGGGGACGCCTTTGCTCAGAATTGGGACAATAAAGGCTACTAAAAAATAACAATAGAATTTGATGCTATTTTATTACTTTCTAGCTTTAATTGACATTATTTTAACATCCATCACATCCCACCCATACGCACAAAACATTTTGGGAATACCTTCAATGAGCGTCCGGCTAAGGAGTGGAATTCCCTGCCGGAGTCTGTGTTTCCCGATAGCTACAACCTAGTGGTCTTTAAATCAAGAGTGAATAGGTTACTTCTAGGCAAGCGTGCTCCATCTTCGACCACATCATCGCTTACCATCAGGTGCACAGAAATAAAAGTTATTTATTTTATCTATGATCAGGTGAGATGTTGGTCAAACGCGAGCCTATTCTGAATAAATAAAATAATTAAGCCAGGATTCTAAGACACGGGGAAAGCTCACTGAAAGTAACAATCCCTACAATTTACATACTATCAATGTATATGTTACCTACTTTTTACCCGACTGCAGAGGGTAATGTGTTTTATCAGTCTATGTATGTATGTATATCTGTATCTACCTATTTACTGTATCGTTAGGCTTCTATTGGTGTAACTAGTGGAACCTTTCTGAATTATTTGACTGATCTACTGCCTCATAAGTTTCAGGTTCTCCTATTTTAAGAGGCGGGGTCATACATATGTAGGTATGTGTAGGTAACATAGATTGTTACTACATAAAGTTAGAACTATATTCGCAAATCATTTTATTGTTGAGTAAATTTTAATTCTAAAAATAAATAAATAAAATAATTTTATTTTACGATTAATTTGATCTCATCTTTATGATACTTCATACTTCAGTCAGATTTCTGTCAATATTTTTTTTAATCCTCTGAAAATACGGGGTCAACTCATGAAACCTCAGAAACTAGCACGTCTTAAATTATAGTGGCCTTTGCTTTAGCACCAGAAACCGGTCAAGTGCGAATTGAACTCGCACACCGAGGATTCCGTACAAACTTATCTGAGTATATAAGTTCAAAAGTACCGAACTAACTTTATATTTACGATTTTCAGATTATTTCCCTTACATGTGCTGTAAGAGATTGACTCCGGGCCACCGGGAGCCTATAGGTTTCGATATATCCTTGTCAAATCGCAAAATATGCGAAAATATGCCACATAAACGGTCATATCTTTTGTTTGCATTGACTGACTAGTTTCATTTTTTAACAGCTGAAAGAAAATTAAATCGAAGTGTAAATGCTTTTTTCCTCACGCTTCAGCCACCGCGAGAGTCACTCCGGGCGTTGGGGATCTCGAGCCGTTCTCCGCCCCCCGTGGGCGCGGGCCTGCGGACGGCGAGCAGTCGTAGATCAACGGCAAGAACCAGGCCAGAGTTAGCGGCGCACCTGTTCCGCGCGCGCCTCTAAGAGCAGTCGTATTGACGGGGCCAAACAGGGCCATTGCCTTACGGGATTGTACTAATGAAATACCGCAGCGCCGGAATGAAATGGCAACTAAAGGAGCGGGGAGGGTTTTTAGTCAGTAGAAGTCTGACACTCCCTTCCTCTCCACAGCGGGAGGTATCATTTGATGATATTTCCACTTAGAAAAAGAAGTATCTGATATACATTTCACATTGATTATCTTTACCCTTTCCTGAGTAAATGGCTCTTAATAGACAAAACGCCTTAATGCCTATAAGGTTTCCGTAATTTTTTTAAGGTTACGGAACCTTAAAAAGCGGTTGAATAGCCTTTTATACAAAACAGGGCTTCCAATAGTGCTAAATACCTTTCATTTCATTTAAACGTAGATACAAACGCGTTTTATGTTTTCCATTGCAAAGCCCATCACTATTAGACCGAACACAAATGACTCATAATAGTTGTCTCAATTGCTTTGACGGAATAAATTCAGTTTACTCACCCCGTCTATGGTTAAAATGAATACAAGTTCAGTTAACTTTTACAGTCAAAATAATTTAATGGATTACTGATGACTAAATACAGAAATATTTGTTAGTGTAATGGAGTTTAATGAAATTAAAATACCCGCGTATTTATTTCTTTATGTGTCAAATTTTTTTATTTATTTAACTCAAATTATCCGATTACACTACAATTTTTAATTCTGCCAAACTGTAAAATAGTTTTTCGGCAGCTCATCTTGTACCATCATATATATATAACCCATATTCACAAAACTTATTATATTTAACTAATAATACACTTATAGTCTATTAATTATATCTACTAAACAAAAACAAAAGCGAAGCTATTACATTTATACCTATATTATACCTACATTTCATCTCTAAACTGCTGTTTATCAATGTATCCATAGGAATACTATGGACACATTGATAAATAGTGCTTAGTTGATAGTGATTTAAAAATCCATACAAAGGTTGTCTGTAAAAGAACGCTTTTAGCGATAACACCGGCCATTGTAACACCCTTTTTAGTTGTTAAGTCCTTGTTTTACTGTTATGGTGTACAATAAAGAATATATCTATCTATCTATCTAAAATATCACTTTATTTGCGTTGATAATTGTTAACAAATATTAAAAAAAAATCTATAATAATCAAATTCAAGGTATATACATATAAGAAGACTGCCACTAGTTTAGCCTATCGGGTATCGTGTTACCCAGCTACTTTTTTTCTGGTGGGAAAATCATCGAATGACAGAAGAAGGAGAACCCGCTCTGGGTGGAGCGGAAGAGAGTGTCAGACTTCTACTGACTAAAAACTCACCCTGTTCCTTCCGCTGCCCTTAAGTTCCAGGGCTACTGTATCTCGTTAGAACATTCCCAAGTGTTACCCAGTTACTGGGTTGTGTTAGGTCAGATAGGCAGTCTGTCCATGTAAAACACTAGTTCTCAGCTGCATTCGGCTAGGTTGGAACACTTGGAACCCTATGATGATGATTACTGGAGACTGTAAGAAATAATTGTGACTATAATGACGTTGGCGATCTTTAAGGCGCGGTGAATAGACGACTTTTACCGGCCTCATCTAGCTAAACTAAATTTAACACGCAAAAAACATGACGTGTAAAAGTGTTTTTTATAACCAATTTACAAAATAAATATTTCATTTCATTTCATTTCATGTATGGCTGATGACTCAATGGAATTGCCATACAGGCAATTCATAACCTCTGTCCAAGGTGTCAGCTAGGCGTCTGGATATATCTTTAAATAATTTGTGAGCACTCGGACCCCACGACCCCAAGGTTTCAACCCCACACCGCTCGAAAATATAACTACCGAAAAGGTTATTATGTTTCCGCCGCTTGAAGCACAGATTACTAATAAGTTACTAACGTCTTGAAGTTCTCAGCAGTCACAGCGGCAGCGCCAGCACAGCAAGACGAGCTAGCAAGATGGGATGTTGCAAGAGTATCGACACAAGTTGCGTCCCACACTAAAGCCCTACCCATCTTCCAAGGAAATAAAGACATGCCGTCCGGTCTTTTGCCATCATCGCGTACCAGGCCATTGGATTCTAATACAGCCGGAACGCCGACGGAGACAAGAGCTCGTCGGATAGTGTCGTTAATTTCATCATTTTTGTTATTAGAACTTCCAAACAATTTGTACTACATTGTATTGTATTGTACACAAAATCATTGTCCTTGTATAATCAATGTCGCTAGAGATATAATATCTGAAAATAAATCCGAATATTAAATACTTCCTAAGCGCTTTACTCAAATATTGAAACAATCTTTTGTCAATAATAAGGCTAATGTTGATAACAACAGAGTTTCTCTTTTTCTCGAGAAAATAGAAAACAAAAACGCGGCAACGAGTGTTTATTAAAACCTGCTCACGGCCATGTTTAATTTTTATAATTTTTATGTTGCAAAGTTTTCAGCAAAACTGTTCTTATTTTAAAACTAGATAATGTAACTGATGAAATGCTGTAAAAAGTGGAGAGTGAAGCATGGAATAATGCATTATGCGCCATTTTTAGGGTTCCGTACCCAAAAGGTAAAGACGGGACTCTACTACTAAAGCGTTCCACAATGGGCGGAGGAATTGGTGAACATACATAACATCAGAATATCATTAACGTAAAATGGTCACACATCCACAATTCGACCTCGGCAAGAAATTTATTTTATTTTATTTTTTATTTTATTTATTTATCATACAGAATTACAATCATATTGCTTATATAACTAGTGACTTAAAAATATAAAGCAATACAACATAGGAGCATCTGCTGCCGAACTAGGAGAAAACCTGTATCTCGGCAGACAGCGCCAATCCTCTCAGTCTATCTATCTAGAAATAGATGAGAACTTTTCTGTTTTAAAATGTACCACCTAAGCTTTAATGTTCCTACTTCCTATTGTATTATATAAAGCTAAATTACCACTCACTGACTGACTGACTGACTCATTGACATAATTGTTCTCCCAGATGGTGGATGGGGAGGTGGGTATATTTTGACAGATTCGTAAACAAGTAACTCTCAAACCTACGGGAAAAGTGCCAAACCTCCCCTTTTCACCCCCCTTCTCCCCCCTCCCTATCGTATCTCGGAAACTACGAGACCCGTATTTTTTGTTTTTTACGGATTCGTATAGAGGAGGCTCGGTAAAGTAAAACCCATTTTTCAAAGTCGCCCCCCTTACCCCCCTTCTCACCCCCTTTAGGCGGATCTCGGAAATTAAGAGACTTGGAATTTTTTTTTTCAGATTCGTTTAGAGGGGCAATGTTTTAGTCGAAATAATTGTGAAACCTCCCCATCACCCCCCCCCCTTTTTTATTTTTTTTATTTTCACAGGCACGCAAGGAGCTTGCACCTCGCGCAACACGCAAATACTAGTTAACATATAAAGATGTTATAACATTAATGCATAACATATATACATGTCATTAGTTGATTCAATCATGAGTTATACTTTTGACAGCTATGGATTAACATCCAAAAGTAACTTGGATAAATTAGAAGCTCTTCAGTTTCGATTTTTAAAACTACTTGTTACTCAAAAAACTGAAAATAATTGTAAATGAGAATATAGAATTGTATTTAAAATATGTAAAATTCTACCTATTACTTTTAAACAAAAGTATATTTTAGCAGTGAACCACCATGGTACCCAAGAGCATAAACTAACTCATCTAATCAACAACCATTACATACGATCGATGGTTGCTGGCAAATTCATTGTACCCAGAGTAACTTATTACTATGGTGACAGAACCCTAAAAAACAAATACAATACTTTTAAATTGTCTGCCAGCAGACATAAGGAGTGAAAAGAACAAAAACAAATTTAAAAAAATATTATTTAGAAATATGCTACGAATAATAAAGTAATTACTAGTATTTTTTTTTTAAGTTTTCTAATGTGTAGTGTATGGAGACACAGTCAAACACAACCTTAGTTTATAAGTTATATGTAATTAATGTTTATAAATAAATTAATAATAAAGTGTTGATTAAACTTGAAGATCAATCAGTACAGCTATTATTGTATAACTACGAACTCCTGCCATCCAAATCCCACGTTCTTTAAAATAACCTTCTCCTATAAAATAAAATATATAATATATACCTAAAATACTAGTATTCCCAGACATCAATTTAGCATTCTGTCAATATTTATGAAATTTACAATCATTTTAAATATGGAAATAGGGATGGGCACACCGAATTTCGTGAAACCGGTGCACGTAACTTTCGATACCAATTCAATTTCATTTGTAACAATGGCTTAGTGTTTGACATTACTGGTAATGAGAATTTATCACGGTTTGTTTGATTGTGATGTATTCGTGTTGATGTAATTTTTTTAGTTTTAGAATTCTGGTAGTTTTAATGAAAAACTGGACCAATACGTAGTGAGGAGTTAAAAATAAGTTACATAATGATTTTTTTTTGGGGGGAGAAAGTCATTAAATGTCAATAGCTTGCTTGCGGTGTAGTGGAAAGGAGTCTCAAACTTTTTATTGAAAATAGACGTTTGACCACCATCACATCTGGTGGTAAGCGATGATGCGGCCGAAGATGAAACACGCTTATCTAGTTCCTAGCGTACCTACTACTGTCTAAAAACCTACGCTGTTCCTTCAGTGTCCCTTGCAGGGCCGTGGTATCTCGTTAAAACATGCCTAACACCCCGGCAAGTAACATCAATTTCGATAGTGACGGCCCGCTGCTAGGCAGATGGACAGATGAACGAATGATCAGTGGCGTAATAATGGACCTTTTTTGTTTCTGTCGGTTATTTTTTCCAGTTACCAAACCCCTAGTTAATATCTTATTTGGGATTTTATATAAATGTATGGATGTTTGTTACTCTTTCACGCAAAAGCTACTGAACGGATCTAAATTAAATTTGGTAAGTATTATATATTGGAATCTATTTTTATGTTGTTAAGCGATTTTTTTATCCCGGTATTCCGAAGAGATCGGGATTTACGCGGGAAAACACTTCCAAGCGAACGAAATTGCTGGCAAAAGCTAGTGAGATTATAATTCCTCTACCATACCTATAATAACCCTGATTTTAATAAGATATAAAAAAATCAGCGAATATTAGCGTGTTGTATAATCTTTTGCCATGTGCCATGTACAATATCATGTATCAAATTAGTATTAAACGAAAAAAGATAAAATCTACAATCGTAAAAGTAAACGATCAAACTGACATAAAAAATCGAAAACTAGTCGCCACTTTTTTATATTTTTCTCTAAAAATAAATATAAAAAATACTAATTACTAATCTGTACGAAAAAAGATTTATTTACTAAAAACAGGCCATAAACAATGTTTTGAACGTCAAGAAAAACGTGGTAGCATCTTACTCTGATTTTTTGTTCTCACACAACCCGTTTTAGTTTTTTCGATACGTTTTTTTTTTGGTATCCGATACCAAGTAACTTTGTACCTGTCTCATCACTAATGAAGGACTTATTTGGTTCGTGTGAGAGTTGAATTTTGAACGTGTTTTTGTTGTTTAGTGATGTGATTAACTTGGTTATGGTATCCGACTGATGTCAAGTGGTATTTTGGTTTGTTTTTTTTTATGTTTGATGAACAGGTGTTTTCTGTACGGGTAGTTGGTAATAATATCCTTACTGTATTTGTCTGTGTCTTTTGTATGGGTCAGAAGGAAATAATTACATAATTGCGTCTGTAAGTTATGAACTGTGAATGCCACGCACCTACCAATGTGATTATATTTCTTGGCACCGTTTTCCTCCGGGTAAAAATATAGAATAGCTACCAAAAACTACGTGTTTGGTTAATAAATAAATAGGATAATACAAAAGAAATCCAAAGGTTGTTTGTAAGATATTACTGTGTTCAATAAGATGAAACATTTTAGTTGCTTTTTATGTATAATATCTGTTCAGCGGTACTTTGTTTAATATCGTAACGTAGTGTCTTACTTGGTGAAAAATATAAAAACTGCCGAACGAATTTTCAAAACAGCTTTCATCTCTCGACGGGCCTATTTATGAGATCGTATAAATGTATATTCCAGTACCGTTTTTTTATAAATTGACTGATATAGAATTGAATGAAATCGTGGGGTTTTAATATGCTCTCTGCCAAGACGCGGCGGATAGCCCGCTCGATCATCGAACTACAAGACGAACGGCGATGCGCCATCGTTCCATACGCGCAAAACGTTTTGGGAACATATAGGTACTTTCATTGTGCTTACGGCTAAGGAGTGGAATTTCCTGCAGGAGTCTATGTTTTCTGATAGCTATTATCTGGAGAATGATTAAGAGCGAATAGGCTACATCTAGCGTGCTTCACCTTCGACCACGTCATCACTTACCATCAAGTGAGATGATTTATTATTTATTATATACTGTATTGTACATCTTACAATACACTTAAGGATGATGTTCAAACACAAGCAAATAAAAAAAAACAGTAATTAAATAATTCATTTCGTTACTGTAACGCGAATAATAAAAAATAAACGCGATAGGTTTTGTACTTTGTATATAATTATGTTCACATTTATGAAAGAAAATCCAAATATATTTTTAAAGTTAAAATGATGTCGAGTTTGCTATGCGGCGTCCCAAGCCGCTCTGTTCATTTCTTAAAACAATTCCTTCGCATGCCCAGCATTGCGGTCTAAATTCAAACTATACCAGCCAGTGCGATAGGTTGACCGTTCACATAGCAGACCTCCACATTACTATTAATACTGTATCTAAATACAGAGTGGTATTTGAAACTATATTAATTCAACTTTTTCATTTAATGTTTTCGGATGATCCCCCTCTTGACTTCGATAACGCTTGGTGGTAGGCAATAGTCATGGTCTACGATGGAACGAGCGATCCCAGAAAATGTATCTTCACTCTTGCCAGGTCATATGTGGTAAGGAATAAGGAATACAGATTTTTTCTCTGTTTTCATGAGTATTTATGTAGTAAGTACACTAATTTAGCCCACCCCATTTTAATTAAAGTTTTTAAAGTCCTTCCAAAGGTTGTCTGGAAGATATCGCTTTCAGCGAAAAGACCGCATTGTAACCATATAATAAGCAGTATTGTTGGTTAGGAGTGTTTAAATTTTGGTGTACAATAAAGTATATTCATCTATCTATCTATATAGCATAGTTCGACGCGCTTTTAATTGATTTCTGTACTTACTAGTATTCATTAAAAAATCGTGTTTGAACATCTCCTGACAAAATAATAACCAACCAGATCTATATTCAAGGTTAAAATTAACATATTGAGATTTCGCCGCCATGCCAAAGCCAAAGCCAAAGCATGTTAAACCGTTGCTCTCACGATCTCATCTATTATTTCTTCATCTTCTTTGAAAGTTGTTACTGGTAGTCAAAAGCGTATTATGTTACCAAGTTTCTAGGTGGTAGGGGGTTAGATAGGTAGTCCCCTCTTTTTTATATAAAATACTAGGACCAAGCTTTCTTGCGCTAGGCTTCCAGTCTAACTAGAAGAATCAAACTGGACTGGAAGCCTAGCGCAAGGTAAGTAGTTGGGAATGACTTAGTTGTGGGGTTACGAAAAATACTTTTTTTTAATCTTAAATTGGGGAATATCCAGCAAAATTAAGTTTAAAAGAACTGTAAATAATACAAAATACAATCATAAAAAAATTGTTTTGTTATCCATATTTAACACCAAGTTTTGTACTTTTTTTTTGTTTTCAAAGGCAAGTCGCGTTTGACCACCATCTTATCTGATGTTAAGTGATGATGTGGTTGAAAATGGAACTTATACCCTATGTACAGTACCTGTGTTTTAACTATAAAAAAAGTAAATTTTGGATAGAACTTAAAGCTATGCACAGTTTTATTTAAGAGGCTAGTAGAGAGCTCTTCGCCGACTCAAACCATGCAACCATTACCTAAATCATAAGTTTTCTGCGTTATGATTAAAATAGGAATCAAAATAACAGATCTTACTCATAGGTTATTGTACAAAGTATTCTTGTATTATTTATTATTATTTTTTTTAATTATTATTATAATATTATTATATTTATACTATTCATACAGATGTATAATTTGTCAAGATGTCTGAAGTATCCAAACGCAGAATACGTCGACTTAGTTTACTTGTAATAACCAAGGGCTTGCATGAATTATGACAAAAAGAACTTAACTTATGTAGCAGCACAATTATTTAATAATTTACCTTCTAATATAAAAACAATAAGCTCGTTCAACGGTTTAGATTGAGAGCTGGAAAAATATAGTATTGAAAACTATTCCTACCATAAATTCTTATAATATAGTTGCAGATGAAAGTGTTGAACGAGTGGCCCTACTTTATAATACACTATAACGTTATGATCTGGCCTATTATGATGACCTGTACCTTTTTAAAAAAAAATTAAATGTTTTTATCACTGAACGATAACGTCGCTCGGTAACATCACCAGTACCTACCTATGTTAGGTCTAACTTGAAACTGACGTGTACTTAGAGCGAATAATGTCAGTTTGTACAGTATTCCAGCCTAGTCCTATAAAGGTGTGACCTGTTTCTATATATCTCAGGGAGTAGTGAAGAAGAAAAACCAAAACAAAATTAGAGGTTAACATCTCTTCTGAAGTCCAGATAATTAACTCTGGTCAAAGATAAAGATTGGAAAGAATTTTGACCCCTCATAACTTGTTTTTTTTTTTCCAATTCCATCAATTACTTTCAAATTATCCTTACAGCGAACCATCAACCACCAACACCAACCACCAGCGAATATAAATAACTCCGAAATGTATGTGAAAATTTTAAAATATTAACGCATCAATCATAAACTGGGCTTCTACAAACACAATTTTATGATCGAAACGTATAACATTTAAAAAATTAATGAAAAACTCTCCGGCTTCACAAATTAGATTAAACATTAATATTAATTTTTAACTTTTTGCTGAAAACCCAATTTAAGTTCTGTAGCTGAAAAAGGTCTGAATTTCAGAGTTCTACGTTTCACTGTAAATTAAATTATTTATAAACTAGCTTTTGCCCGCGACTTCGTCCGCGTGGAATAGTTACTTTGGGCTAACGTTAAATTTAACCCCGATATTGAAGCATTCTTCATTGGCGCTCCGCTCCTATTGGCCTTAGCGTAATGATATATAATATTTTTTCAATTCGAACCAGTAGTTCCTGAGATTATCGCGTTCAACCAAACAAACAAACTGTTTAGCCTTATATTATTAGTATAGATAGCCGTTGCCCGCGACTTCGTCCGCGTTTCCGTCGTTTTTTCGTAAAAAAAGTAGCCTATGTCCTTCCTCACGGTTCAGTGATTTTGATGTAACAGACAGATTAACTTTCGTAATTTAGTAGGGAAATATAATATGTCAATCTATAATACTGTTGAAAAATATCACAATGCGGAACCGCACAATATTATTGTTAATAGCTGTGCCCGTGACTCCGTCAGCGTGTAACTCCTTGTGTGTTATTAAGTTAATGTATTGGTAATATTGTTTAGATCACGTTCACATGAGGCTTAAGTAACCTATAGCACGAAAATACTTCAGCGCAAAGCTTCCGGATAAACTATGTTGAAAGTTGAACCGTCCGGCACGTGAACATAAAGATTTCTAGAACTGCTAACCCGGGAAAAAGCGACGTACAACTGACCATGCGAGAAACAACTGACACCGAGATCTACTCCAGCAACACGAAAAGTCTGCCCTTGAACCTTATTAATTGTCATTGCATAACACACCGATACTGGGAATTGCGTTCTTTTAAATTCGAATGGAAAATTGTTTGGTATTATGGGAATTCTGGGAATAAAGACGGTTTCTCCTGCACGGCAACCTGTTAAAATTTGAGCCTCGATTATATTTTGTTGCAACTGGGTGAAAATAAAACTAATAAAAAAAGTGAACGTAAATTAGCCAAAACTTACCTATCGGTATACTAAAATAACTAATACCTATTTTATAAAATAACAACAAAAGGAATCTAAAAATAAATTATCAACGACTAAAAGTCACGCTGATAAGCACGGTTTGTTAATATCAATTAAGTATTGTCTGTCAATAAGGTCGAACGCTCTGAACTTCTATTCGGATCAACAGGCAATAATTGTATGAAGCTCGCACTTTTTTTTTAGGTAGGGCCTCTCGTAGTTCAGCACACTAAGGCTGGTCACTACTCAACCGCGAAGCTCGCGCTCGGACGCCCCGCCTTTTTAGGGTTCCGTAGCCGAATGGCAAAACACGGTTTCGATATGTCTGTCCGTCTGTCTGTCTGTCTGTCTGTCTGTCCGTCCGTCCGTATGTCACAGCCATTTTATTCCGAAACTACTACGACTATACATGTGAATCTTAGTAGGTAGATGTATTCTATGAACCGCTTTCCAATTTTAAGAAAAAATATAAAAAATATTTAAAATAAAGGGGGATCCCCATACATCGAACTAAAACTGAAAATATTTTTTTTTCATGAAACCTATGCGTGTGTGGTACTTATAGACAGGTCTATAAAGTCAATCGTTTAGAAAATATAAGCTTCCAAAGTGGTAAAATGTCCCCCCTCCCTCTAACTTCTATAATAATGGAGTGAAAAATAAAAAATAAAATATGTCTGTACATCTTAATGTAAACTTTCAACCAAAATTGGTTTGAACGAAATCGGGTAAGCAGTTTTGAGATATAGCATATTTTCTAAAACCGCAAATATAACTTTGTAATTCATACAAACACTATGAAAAACAAAGTTATCTAGCGTAATTGTAAAAATGTAAATAAGCTGGTTTCTAGAAAATTTTAAGGTTTTTAGGAACCCTTCATGGGCGAGTCTGGCTCGCACTTGGCCAATCGAGACGCGTCGAGCGCGGCAAACGATTCTCAAAAATAATCTTTATAGCATGATTCAGTATTCACGCGCGATGGCTTATTATTAGCGTATTTCATGTATAATTTTGGTGTTTCTATACCGATTTATATGATTCTTTTTTATGGAATAGTTAATAATGTTAACTTTTTCAATTAGGGGTGACTGAGAGTGTTATAAATGTAAGAGTAGACAAATATTATAATCAGAAAGCTTCGAACTGCTAAGCTATCGGGAGTTACACGTGTTATTGTGAGTCAACCATAAAAGATAGACATATGCTGTCGTGGGATATTTTTTATATAATTTTAAGGAGAACATTTCCGTCATAAATGATTTCTGTGTAGCTTTAACCACTAAGGTAGCACACGCGACGGAAGCTTAAAAAATGCGGTAACTTCTCCCGTTTTCCCAACATTTCCCTTCACTGCTCTGCTCCTATTGATTGTAGCGTGATGAAAAGTATACTATAACCAGCTCAGGAGTATGAAAAATAATTGTACCAAGTTTCGTTAAAATCCGTCGAGTAGTTTTTGTTTCTATAACGGTTATACAGACAGACAGACAGACAGACAGACAGACAGACAAAAATTTTACTGATTGCATTTTTGGCATCAGTATCGATCCCTAATCACCCCCTGATAGATATTTTGGAAATATATTTCATGTACAGAATTGACCTCTCTACAGATTTATTATAAGTATAGATAATAAACAGAATCCACTGCTTCAACATTCTTATTAGAATATTAGCTGACCTGGCTTCGTACGGCCATAATTTTTCGATTGTTTTAAAATTTTCTTTTATACAAAGTTTCCTGAAGACCCCACATTCTGGCGAGTAACCTAAGGAGTGCCTAAAGCTATGGTTCGTTCCACCAGCTGAGAACCTACCACCGGGACATGAACAGCCATGGCTGACCTGGAAGTCCTTAAATAGACTCCGGACCCAGGTTAGTTGTAGCAAAGAGAATCTGTTCAGGTGGAGATTTATTGATGACTCTGCCTTGGAGTATATATGTGGTGTTGCTACACAAACCATGATGCACTTAATTTCCTGTCCTACGTGTCCTGTCAACTGCTCACTGCAGGACTTGATGGAAGCTTCTGACGGTGCCAAACTTGTTGCCCAGTTCTGGGCTGACTCCATTTCGCCATTTGCCATCGACATGCTAAAAAGGTGAGATACAAACAATCTCGAATAACGATAATAACGAATAAACAAACAAGCTCTAACCAATGTATCTATATTGTATCAATTGGAATTAAGTGGGCTGAGTCCAAAGTAACATACTTGTAGGTCCAAAAACGTTTTTAGGTCAAAGATTCGATTACTCGAAACAATTAAGCTAAGTTCAAGATTAAAGTTCCAAAGCGTATGTTATGGAAAAGAACGTGCAAGGAAATCTACGGCCTCTTTCGAATTTAAAAAAAATTGTCCTAGTCAATCCTCCATCTCTTTCTATCTTTATCTACACGACAACGACAGCAATAGTATCGCGATTACATCAACATTTCAAGTTGAATAATCCGCAAAATATATCAGCTTCATTCACAAATATTATTGCCATTAATATACTATACATATTAACGAAGATTTTAAGATAGAAAACCAATAAAATTATCGTTAATAACCACTCCCAAAATTAAGATTAAATAGCTACTTACCAAAATTAAACGTATGTGTACTCCCACGCATTACATGAGAAAACCAGACTCAGATGACCTCTTCTATCTTCATTTTTGTTTACTATTTAGTCCTAGTTATATTAGACCATTTTTTATACGTCCAGATTACAAAGATCTCCGTTTTTAACTCTGGACTAAGCAGTGAAGGGGTCTTAATTAATTGGATTCTAGTTACGAGGTCAATGATCTCGGCAGTTTATGCAAATACTGTTTTAAACATGAATGGCTTAGGACATTCAATACTAATTTGAGATTAAAAATAAACATTACACAATAGTTTTTTACGTCGTGGGTGACTTTTGATTGCTCGTAGCCAAAAACTGGTTATCTACTCTCTGCTCGTAGCTATATAAAATAACCACAATATTTGACTTTCCAGGTTAAACAACACTTATATATAGCCTAATGGCTAAGGTGTTGTGATAGAGAGATCGCGGGTTCGAATCCCAACTATTACACTATTTTCGTGAACCCACTCCAGATACAAGCATATTTAGCTTAGTTGGAGGGGTTAACAAAATTGCTAGTAATGTGAATACTACCCACATTGCTAGTTCTCCTTTAAAAAAGAAAAGAAAAGAAAAAGAAAGATAGTACAGTCGCCAGCATATCAAGCTATCCGAATCTGTCAAATTTACCCATTTGAGTTTGAACCTAATCATGTTGTAATAAAGTTGTAAATCTATTAAATTATTTTGACAGATTGGAGTAGGTTGATGTGCCGGCCACCGTACGTAGATGCTTCGGAAATCACGTTGAATGATAGATTATTTTCTTTGGTTGATTATAACAATTTTAAATCAATATTTTTCGTGAATTGAAACTAGATAAGGCCGGTGCATTCAAGCAGACTTCCTTGAGCAGAATCACCGAACAAACTCAGAGGTCAACGTCTCTTTGAAGTCCATACAATCCGTACTGGTCAAGTTATTTAGTACCATGTAGATTTATGTCTGTGGTGCTCATGAGGAAAGAAACACAGAGTATTGAGTGGACCTGTCCAGACAGTGCAAGCTTTCGCCAGTTATCGCATAGCTCAACAAATCATTAAACGGCTTGAACGATTTCACAAACATTTGGGTAGGCCGCATAAAAATCTCGAAACCGCCAGTGTGGTGATCACACACCCATTCATAATATTCATTCAGCCCTACGTCTTCGAACCATCAATAACATCCTTCAAAGATCAATAAATAACAATCAAGACCAACTGTTTAACGTGCACCATGGACTACCCGCGTATTTATTTTCTCCTGCTGTGTCAAATCTATCCAAAGGTTGTCCGTAAAAGATCGCTTTTAGCGATAAGACCGCCCATTGTAACACCCTTTGTTTTTTTTTTTTATTGGTGTTAGGCTCGCGTTTGACCACCATCTCACCTGATGGTAAGTGATGATGTGGTCGAAGATGGAGCACGCTTACCTAAAAGTTCCCTAGGACCCCTAGGTTATAGCTATCGGGAAACACAGACTCCGGCAGTGAATTCCACTTCTTAGCCGTACGCACAATAAAGGTATTCCCAAAATGATTAGTGCGTATAGGTGGGATATCCACCATGTTACGATGGCACATTGCCGTTTGTCTTGTAGTCCGATGATGGAACGGGCTTGGCGGAATTAAATTGTGTAATTCCATCGCACACTTCCCGAAATGTAACCGATAGAAAACCGATAGAATAGCAACTCGTCGTCGATGTTCAAGGCTCTGGAGCTTATTCGACCAGTGTATAGTTGCCAATGAGCCTTTTGGTCTGATTCTCAATAGACTCAAGTAGTTTTAAGTCCTCATTTAATTCTGTTACGGTCTACAATAAAGAGTATATCTATCTATCTTACTGAAGCACAGAGTAGTCTCGATATGCTATGATGGTTACTCATCCACGGGGTGACCTTGGAAAATGTTTCTTTACTTTAGTGTTGCTTAACGTAAAAGATCTTTAAAGCCATCAGTTTTTTGAGGTTCTGAATTCGAATTGTCAATCGAAATTGGAACTAAGGATCTCATACTTTAATGGCGAAGATCGAACTTTTGATTGAAAGGTCTTGGGCTCGCTCGCTCCACACAAAAGCATATTTAGCTTAGTTGGAATACCAAGTTAATAAGATTGTTCGTAATGTGAATAGTCAACCCACATTGCTAGATATCCTTAAAAAATCATAAAGTTAGTTTTGAGCCGTTTGGGGTTGAAACGTTGGGACCATGGGGTCCGAGTGCGCGTCGACTTTTTCATGACATCAGCAAAAGTTTAGTCGACTCCACAAGTGACCAGAGGGCTGGCCTTTTCTTTGGACAGAGAATCAGCATTGCCATTCAACGTGGCAATGCGGCCAGTGTTCTGGGCACTTTTCCCATTGATAGCGATGTTGATGAATTTTTCGATGCCCTATAATTTCCCTTTTATTTTCGCATGTATTTGTTTTTATAATTATGTATATTAATGTAATAAAAGATAAAATACAACTTAGTTTTTGACATCAGTTCTGTGATTGATCTAAAGTAAACAAGTTAGTTTTGATTGGTTTACAAAACTCTTTTAAAATGAAAAATAGAAACCTACTTATTTTCTTCACTTGGCCATTGTTATTAAGGCTTCAAAGGATTCAAAGGGGTTAAAGAAAAATAGAAGGTTTTGTGTACATATCTGATTTGTCATTAGGCCCAAAATGGGGTTTTTCCTTTGTTTTAATTTATCTAAATGCCTGTCTACCTCAAAATCCTTTTCAACCAGTCCAGGTGCTCCAAGGCCGTGCAAATCTTGGTCACCCGGACACTGAGTCAGCTAATCGGTTCCCTCAAGTTCCGTTGCTCTCAATACTAAATGTATATTTAGTTGATAGTTGATATTGTTAATAAGAACTAATGGTATAATGGTCTATTTGTTGCAGCCTTGACAAAAGCAACACCTGTGTTGTACGAACGTGTTGGCAGAAGTGAGAGGGTTACTATGACAGGTAATGGGTAGAAGTATAAGTGTGTGCGAGGTAAATAATTTGGTATCTCAGTAGTAGGACAAGATGAAAAGCACGTCAAATATATTGTTTTTATTTGTTGAAAATAGGTTCGCGTTTGACCACTATCTCACCTGATGGTAAGTGATGATGTGATCGAAGATGGAGCACGCTTACCTAAAAGTAACCTATTTACTCTGGACTTAAAGACTCCTAGGTTGTAGCTGTCGGGAAACACAGACTCCGGCAGGGAATTCCACTCCTTAGCCGTACGCACAATGAAGGTATTCCCAAAACGTTTTGTGCGTATGGGTGGGGTTTCCAGCATGTAACGATGGCGCTTCGTCGTTTGTCTCGTAGTCCGATGATGGAACGGGCTTGGCTGGCGGAATTAGATTGTGTAATTCCATCGCACACTCCCCGAAATGTAACCGATAGAAAACCGATAGACTTGCAACTCAATTTCATCGATTAATTATACCAGAACAACATGGTTTCGTAAAACAGCGTTCAACTATTACTAATCTGATGACATTTACTAACTATTTGTTTGAAAACATGGACCGACGAGTTCAAGTAGACGCCGTGTACACTGATTTTCGGAAGGCTTTTGACAAGGTGGATCACGCGCTCCTTTTGGAGAAGCTTGCCTTTAACGGAATTCGCGGGAACTTGCTGCGTTGGTTTGTCTCATATATTTTTAACAGGACCCAAAGAGTCGTCATAAATGGTTATGAATCTGAACCCATTACTGTGAATTCTGGAGTCCCCCAAGGATCTATTTTAGGACCATTCCTATTTATCATATATATAAATGACATTAAATCTTGTTTCCTTAATGCTAATTTTTTATTGTATGCCGACGATATTAAAATATTTAAATCTTGCAAGAATATCCAGGATTGCCTACTCATCCAAGATGATCTCATTAGACTGAACGCGTATTGCAAAAAGAACAAACTCTTTCTTAGTCTCCCCAAATGTCATAGTATATCGTTTACTAAAAATAAGAATAAAATTAATTTTAATTACTGTTTCGATAACCACCATTTAAATGTAGTGAATTCTGTCCGGGACCTCGGTGTTATTATGGACTCATGTTTGCACTTCGACATGCACATTGATGCTATCGTGAATAAGGCCTTTCAAATGTATGGTTTCGTCATGAGATCTTCTAAAGACTTTGTGCGGCCCTCTACTTTTCTGATATTATACAAATGTTTAGTGCGATCACAACTGGAATATGGTATTTCAATCTGGAATCCTTATTATCTTAAATATAATAACAAATTGGAAATGGTGCAGAAAAAATTCTTACGTAGCATGAACTACAAATGTAATCATTCAAAGATTCCCTATTCCCTATTACTTAAAAAATACAATATTCAGAGCTTGGAAGCCCGACGGTTACTTTTGGATGTAATGATGCTGTATGGCTTGTGCCATAATAGGTTTGATTGTACTGACCTTACAAACAAACTATGTTACACGGTACCTAGAACGGTTATCAGACGGGGGGCTCGCGTGCCACGCTTGTTCCATGTGGACGCATGCAAAACTAACGCCGGGGCACGAGTGCCTCTACGTCGTCTTGTGGAAACCTATAACACACACTTCATAGACATCGATATTTTCTCTCTTTCTAATAAAAAATTTAAAACACTCGCTATTAGTGCATTAGCTTCTAAATTCTAATAAAAATGTTTAAAACTAACAGTAAAATTTTATTAATCCGTTATCGTTTGCCATTTAATATGTTATTGATTCATCCGTGGACAATAAATAGTGTGGGTTATGTGTTTACCTATATATCTTAAGAACATTAATGTAATATCATAACATGTAACTGTTTTTTGTCCCTAATAAATAAATAATAAAAAAAAAAAAAAAAAAAAATAACTCGCCGTCGGTGTTCAAGGCTCTGTAGCTTTAACTCGACCAGTGCATCGTTGCCAATGAGTCTCTTGGCCCGCTTCTCGATAGACTCAAGCGCGTCCAGTTGGTATTTCGCAGATCCATCCCAAAAATGAGAGCAGTATTCCATACACGACCGAACCTGGGCTATTATATTTTTTTTTTTCTGTTGAGCATGAGGTATCGTGTACGATTCCTGGGTCAGCAAAAAGTGCTCGTAAGTTTTTCTATAAGAAATTTCTCAGTAGTAACCCGGAGTTTGGAAGCTAGCGGTACCCTCCTGCTTCGGAAATTACGTTAAGCCATTGTTACCCAGCTGTGCAGTTGTGCTTATGGAGGTCAGATAGGCTGCTTCTGATTAGACTGAAAGCCAACTAACATAGCTGGTAAAAGTGTAGCAGATGATGACACAAGTTTATTTTAAATTTCGTATGAGCTCGCCTTTGAATCTCGCCTGATGGTAAACGATAGATGCGGTCTACGATGGAACGAGCGAGCCCAGATGTTCTCTCTTTCTTTAAAGGTTGACAGATCATTTCAGTTTCAAAATAGTTGCTAGTAGCTAGATTGCTAGTAGCATTTTTTTTTTTTTAACGTTGTAAAATTATCAAATAAGTCCTAGAGTTTCTTTTTCACATCACGAATCGTGAGAACTAAATAGGTCAATTTCAGCACGACGAAGGTGGACATTTTTTCCCAGGCTCTGCGTTCACTTTACTAATCCTTCTGTAAATCATCTACACAGTAACAGACAGACGACATTTCAATAGATTGGTGTTTAGTGAATGTTTGCTCGTCCTTCACAGCGCTCCTCTTACCGATTTTATTAGTCAATAGATGTTTATCCTGTGTCGCACGCAATACGCATAGTTTACTCTTTGCTAAGATGTCGTGGGGACGCAACCTATGGCCTTTGGGGTTAGCTGTGCTTGTGTGTCCGTGTTTGGGGAACCCTTCTTTAAACTTGTAGATAGTCTCCACCACAATTAAGTCACCAATATTAATTTAAGCATCAATCCAGTCGGAGTCGGCGGGCTCAGCGTGAGTGTGAATGTCTCATGTTGCCGGATTATTAATAATAATATAAGGATAACTTGCCTATACTAGAAAATATTTTACAAATAACAATTGTAATATCGACTCTAATACCTACATTGTAAATGATAAACATTAAACAATTATTTTAAAATAATTGGTGCATCTTACTGAAGGTTACATACACTGAACGTCGACTCACAACTAACAAAAATGTTCCAAATATACAAAACAAAAATCATTAAAAACCACCAAGCCACCATTTTAACGATACATTTTTTGTTAGAGCAGGTATCTCGGGCGCAGTAGCATTCCCGCCACCTGTCTCGACATCGGTGCCCAACAAAATGTGTTGAAGTGTTAATAATACGGTTCAGCTCCTAGATGTTCACAGACAGACAAATGCATTTCTGCAACAGTATCGATTATCAACGAACCGCGAGACGACATTATTGTTTTGTCTCGTTTTAAATTAGGAATGTGTTTTTAGGGTTCCGTGGCCAAATGGCAAAAAATGGAACCCTTATTGATTCGTCCTGTCTGTCTCTGTCTGCCATCTGCCTGTCTGTATGTCAAAACCAGTTTATTCCGAAACTATTAGGACTACAGTGTTGAAAATTGGTTGATAAAAAAATACAAAAATTAAGAGTGGACACCCCATACATGGAACAAAAACAAACAAAAATCATCAAACCTATACGTGTGAAGTGTCTATAGATAGACAGGTCTTTCAAAATGACATGGGGTTTCTGAAACAATTTGTTTTCAAAGTCAATTATTTGAAAGATAGACACTTCCAATGTGGTAAAATGTGTGTTACTCAGCTCTTACTTTTAAAATAATTAAGTATAAATTCTAAAGAAAATAATAAAAACTTTCAAAGAAAATTAATTTGAATGAGATAGAGTAAGTAGTTTTTGAGATACAGCACATTTTCTAAAATCGCAAATATAAATTTGTAAGTATCTCATACAAACACTTTGAAAAACAAGGTTATTTTGCGTAGTTACTACAGAACCCTTTATGGGCGAGTCTGACTCGCAGTTGGCCTATTTTTTTATATAGTTGGCTGATTGGTTCAGGTGTTCGAAAGTGAGCTATATTGGCACCTGCAGTACTTGTGAGATGGCAGATGCTTTGGCAATCGTTAAGATCAAGTTTAGAGAATTAAATGTCGCGTGCTTTTAATTAAATAGTCATACACACAACATACACCTGGACAGAAGAAGTCTGCGAATGTGGTAGTGCCCGGTCACTGCTCACTAAACAAATACTACCATGCAATAGGTATAACGGACAGTCCCCCGTACAGGGCATTCATGGGGATGGAGGAAACGGTGGGACACCTGCTCCTAGAGTGCACGGAAATCACCAACATACGGAAACAAACCTTCGGGTCGTTGAATTCCCTTACAGACATCCTGAATAGACCGAGAGACCTGATCTGCTTCTGGAGGGGGGTTGGCTGGATGGAGTGATGGCCGACATGGCCCTCGTACAATGGTCCAGTGGGACTAATGCCTTGATCATACGTACCGAGTAAACGGGTGAGTACTCGGTAGGTATAAACATAGCGCCGAGTGCTCGGCCGAACGAAGCGGCGATACAGTAGCTCGGCTCCCGTTCTACATACTAGGCCGAGTGCTAACCCTCCCGCTTCCCCACACTGCCTCTATCGCTCACTCGGCCGGTCTGAACGTACACTGTCTCCGTGTCTCCCCACTCGGCCGACATGATTGTTGTCACTTCGCTTCGTTCAAATCTACGATCCATCGTGTCCGAATTGTAGTCTCATTAGAACTGAACTGACTGTACTAATTTCAAATGATGTGTGAACAGCTACTCGCTTATATCACTGTCTCGGCCGAGAAACATTTTACTGTCTCGACCATTTGACGCGGTACTTACGTGTGATCAAGGCAGTGCGGAAACCAAACCCAAAAGAAGAAGAAGAAATAGTCATACATGTTTATTTAAACTGTTTTACTGAGACAGAAACGACTTCTGTATATTGTCGAGCTCGCGTGTTTAACTCCTTACAGCTGCATGGGCCTATCTTCCAGGTTAAGCAACGCTATCCGAGGTCAGTCGGTAGATGGGAGCCCATCGCAGTTCCTCTGTGCCTTAGAAAGGAAATAAAGTTGTCGGTCCCGACTGTCATTTGCACATCTTTTATTTAATCGGTAAGGATAATTAGATGCTAGAAAGTTAAAAATAATATGTTATTGTATTGTTGAGTTATTGGCCATGGTGGGGCACCTGAACTTGACTTTGAAGGCTGTCTCCGAGTGGGGCGACGCCAACTTCGTCAAGTTTAATGCTGCCAAGACCCAGGCGTGTCTTTTCTCCGCAAAAAGGAGTCAATTTCAGCCGGCTCCTTCTTTCCGTGGTGTAACCGTGCCGATAACTGATCGCATCGAACTTCTTGGGGTTACGTTGACATCCACCCTTAATATTAGTCCGTTTATCGAGGCTAAAGCTCAATTGGCTGCCAAAAAGTTGGGAATCCTAGCAAAGGTGAGACGGTACTTCATACCGGAACAGCTCAACCGCTATCAAGCGCAAGTTTGGTCATGTATAGAGTACTGCTCTCATCTCTGGGACGGATCTGCCAAATACCAGCTTGATGTACTTGAGGCTATAGAGAAAGGGGCCAAAAGGTTCATCGGCAACGAGAAACTGGTCGAGACAAAGCTCCAGAGCCTTGTACATCGGCGACGTGTTGCAAGCCTATCAGTTTTCTATCGGTTACATTTCGGGGAGTATGCGATGGAATTGCAGTCTAATTCCACCAAGCCCGTTCCATCATCAGACTACAAGACAAAAGTCGATGCGCCATCGTTACATGGTGGACATCCCACCCATACGCACAAAACGTTTTCGGAATACTTTCATTGTACGTACGGCTAAGGAGTGGAATTCCCTGCCGGAGTCTATGTTTCCTGATAGCTATAACCTGGGAGTCTTTAAGTCAAGAGTGAATAGGTTACTTCTAGGTAAGCGTGCTTCATCTTCGACCACATCATCGCTTAACATCAGGTGAGATGGTGGTCAAACGCAAGGCTATCAACTATTAAAAAAAAAAAAGTTGTGCCTACAGAATTCCAAATTTATACAACGTGTATTGAAAACTCCATATTATCAATTCAAAAGGGCTGAAGACAACATCTTGTATTTAGTCTCTATGCACAGTTTCAGCTCAAAGTACGTGAAAAAAAAAAAAAAACAATCATAACAAACGTGTCACAGCACTACGAGGGTCACTAACTTTCTACGTCGCTTGCCAAAAAAACGACAATTCTCTTCGTTCTTCTTAATTTGAAAAATTTGGTCTCTGGTAACTTGTATTGAAATTTCTAAAACGTTCCACACATGTAGACGTAGGATTACAAAACCCTTGCCATATCGTTTTTGAATATGATAGGTCTATGTTTGCATAGTCATTTAAAGACACGGTTGCATCAGTACTTAAGTGACTGGCGAACGCGCTGTGAGTCGGCCTGCATATAGTTGCTCCGCGTCAACGACCCAGGAGAAATTCTTTAGCTATGTAAAGCATAAGAAAGCATATCAATTATATGGATTTGTAATGCGATCAACAGTCGACTTTAAAAACCCTTTTCTTATATGTGCTTTGTACAAGTCTCTAGTATGCTCTCAACTGGAGTATGCCGTGTCCGTCTAGAGTCCATACTATAAAAAGTACGTTGAAATGATCGAGCGTGTTCAATATAAGTTCCTGCGTACTATGCATTATAGATGTTATCCATGGATATTATTTGTCATACCAAGATTTGCTTGCAAAGTATAAGCTCACAATACTTGAAAATAGACGTAAGTATTTAGAAGCTATGAATTTATATAGTATTGTTAGAAATAAATTCGACAGCATTGAACTTTCCAACATGTTATGCTTAACTTGTTGACTGTCCTAGGAACTCCTAGGACAGTCAACAAGCGAAAGGTGCTCGCTGGCACATTATTTTCAGTGGGTACTTGCAAGTCCAATTCTGGCTTGCTTTCGCCTATTCGCAGAATGGTCGATTCCTACAATAGGACTTTTGAACATATAGACATTTTTCATGTTCTCCCTATCGGTTTAAAAGTCTTATACTTAAGGAGCTTTCTTGAATGTTATTCTATATTATGTATTTTTTTTTTACTATTTACTTTATACCATACGGTATAAACTTTATACCATGCGTATACGCATTATATACCTACATATATATCACAGTAAGTGAATTTAAACAGTTAGTATTATCATATATATATAATGCATTTGTAACCCTAGCGATCATTGTTTTCACTGTATCGTATCCAATTATTAATCTGTGAACAGCTTGTGGGCTGCAATATTGTTTATTTGTTTTGTGTATTTATTGTCTCTATGTTTTATATTGTGGCTGTTTGTTGTTCCTTTTGAATAAAATAAAAAAAAAATATTTTTAAAGTGTGTAATTTACTATTATTGAAAGAGTTTTCTTAATCGGGTCAGTAATTCAAGAGATTATCTCCACTAAAGAAACAAACAGTCGACCCCTTATTTTATTAAGGTTTAGACGCGCTTCTAGCAGCATCAAGCGCTTGAAAGTAAAAACAGATCCTAAGTGCTAAGTTACATCAATATCCATTTAGCCATTAAAATTTGAAGTTATCAGGGTTGCGGGAATGTTCTAACCAGATACTGGTGCTCATAATCGAAAGTAGTTTAAGGATACATTAAAAAGTGAAAAATTACCTTTTGTGGCTTAACGGCCTTGTAGTTAGTGTTGGGCAGTATACGTACCTACAGGTAGAATGACAAAAAAAAATGTTTTGCAAAAAATAGAACCGACTTCCATATCAAAACACTACAAAGCCAAAAATAACTTTAATTTCGGAAGGCGGTGTCAAAAACGAAAATATATACAAAACTAAAGACACCGCCTTCCGAAATTAAAGTTATTTTTGGCTTTGTAGTGTTTTGATATGGAAGTCGGTTCTATTTTTTGCAAAAAAATTTTTTTCACGCTTTTTAGTGGGTTGGTTTGTAATTTATCTAGTTACAAAAGCCATAATCACCTTTTACAAAATATTGCTTTTCCCTGTGCATAGCCGTTAATTTTCGAGGAGTTCTCCTGATATTTGACCAGAAGCTCTACATCACCATATGTATTGTGACGAGCATAAAGTGTTTAACATCCGTACTCAAGTAATCGAATCGCAATCCACGAAATACTTATTATTGAGGAGTTTCAGTGACCATCTGTGGTCTTCATCATCAGTTCAACTTCCCCAAATGGTACTTTTCGGAAGCAATTGCTCAAGGTACTATAAGAAATACCCAAAACGCTATAGGTGTGCCTATAATATTTGAAGAGTTCCCTCAATTTCTCCAGGATCCCATCATCAGATCCTGATTTCGTAACAATGGGACCAACTAGAAAGTATACCCATTCAAACGCAAAAAGAATTTTTCAAATCGGTCCAGCCGTCGCCGAGATATGAGGTAACATACATAAAAAAAAAAAAAAAGTTCAAGACGAATTGTAAACCTCCTTTTTTTGAAGTCGGTTAAAAATAGTTAAATTACTATAGACAGAATATTCTTTATCGTACTGTACTAGGTTTCCGCGTGCGGTTTCGCCCGCATGGAATTCGGTCTATTTTATTTATAATATGCTCGCGTTTGACCACCATCTAATTTGATGGTAAGTGATGATGTGGTCGAAGATGGAGCACGCTTGGACCCTAACCTATTCACTCTTGACTTAAAGACTTTATCTCGCTTCTGTGAAAAGTCTTTAAAATTCCGGGATAAAAGCTATTCTATGTCATTCCCAGGGTCTTAAACTCCATGCCAAATTACTTTAATATCGGTCCAGTAGTTTCGGAGACTATTCCATGCAAACAAAGAAACAATCACGTCTTTCCTATTTATAATATTAGTACAGATCAATAATGTAACACTTATTTAATAATATTGTTTATAATGATACAAAGGTATAGATTTCGAGGGATCGACTTAAGCTTGACTAAACTTGAGTTCAAGCTACCATTTACCAAGAATCCATTTACAAAGATGAGTCGGATGATATCCTGCTATTACAAGTTATTAGATTTTCGTAGAATTTGAATGTGATCCTGGTCCCATCTCAGATCGTATTATAAGAAACAACGAGAGATTTTGCTCCAATTACTACAGAAATAACAAACCATCCACGTGCAAATCAGGAGCAATTGATACTGTTGTGAAAACGACCGCAAGTTGGGGGGACTCCGTTACCTGTTATAAAAGTCTTTATTTTATTCATCATCACCTTAGCCTCTTTCTAACTATATTAGGGTCGGCTTCCAGTCTAACTGGATGGGAGGGGGAAGCGGTCGCCTCCTTCTGCGAAGCAGTCATGCTACTGAAGGAGGAGGCGGGCCGTGTGAGGGAGAGGATGGCGTCCTCCCTCCAGCCCAGCCGCCGCCCACGGCGTCGGACGTCGGCCGACGATCTCCGGCCACCGTAGGCGCGGGCATGCGGACAGCGAGTAAAGGGCAACTCGCTGTCCGACCATGGACCATGCCCGGGTCGACGGCGCGTTGTGTTCCACGCGCGCCTCAAAGAGCGTCAGCAATATGACGAGGCCCCCCCTGTAGAGGGCCGAAGCCTGCCGGGGTCGTGGGACTTATCCCATTACCGTGACCACGGAACGTAAAGGGCTATTGAAGGAACACCGTGGATTTTAGCCAGTACAAGTCTGACAGTCCCTCCGGCCCTGCCCGGGGTGGGAGGACTTATTTGATGATTTTACCACGTTAAAAAAAAAAATCTAACTGGATGCAGCTAAGTATTAGTGTGTCAGGGAGCGACTGTCTATTTGACCTACACAACCCAGTATCTGGGTACCTGGTACCAGAGTTAGACTCTAGCTTCTGTAACGACTATCTAAATGTCGAAATGATAGCCGTGACCACGGAATAGATGAACAAGGTTGGAATGGTAATGTGGGCGTGGCGAGCGTGCCACATTTATGATACGAAAATCATAGCGCGACCGATTAATTCATTCACCACGTTTAGTGCGCTTCGGATTACTTCGGAATACAGAGGTCTGCTTTAAAACGCCGTGTTGAGCAATTATAACATGTAAAACAAAAAGTCAGACCGCAAGTATATCTTTCCATCGGTAAGTCGACAATAACATTTAATTACAATTTTATTTGTAAAAAACAAAAAAAAATCTGATCACTATGAAATTCTGAATATTAACAACATTATTGCAACAAGTTACAAAAAGTATACATTGCCCGTTGTGTACTCGCTTAATCAATGCAATGACCAAGTCCGCTTACAATGTACTGCATGCGACGCGTCCTCCACACTTCAACCATTGACGTTTTGTCCTTTGCCCTGATTGATATTTAGGAATCTGATTTTAACAGTACAGCATTATTCCATATCCAATTAAATACGTCATATATGTTGAGGATTTAATGTAGATCAAAATTGCTTTTCACACTATACCAATAAAATAAATATCTTATGAGTTATCGGCGATATATGAGTGTGGCAAATTACCGGACGAGAGATTGATTAAGCAAAATCATATATAAGCAAATATAAACCTTATTACCCGAGCGAAGCCGGGCCGGGTCGCTAGTCTAATATAAAAACCTAATAGCATTTTTGTTCGACCCTGGAATCGAACCTGATACCTCTTGCTCAGCAATTGCGCTTACGACCACTAGGCCACATATAGTTGTCTATATGATAACAATCATAAATTATTCACAGGCACTTGTAAAAAAGGCGGCAGGGAAAGAATTAATTGGGATCCGAAAAATACGTCAACAGCGCTGTCAAAGGGAAACGGAACCGTGCGCAGAGCTCTGAAAGCATTGTTACGTTGAATGGCAATGCTTTGACATGCATTCTACCCCCGATGTCATAATTACAGTAAGTCGTGTTACTTGTGTTATGACTTTTTTTACATTACTGTGATCCTTAAATCAAGCCCTATAAGGAAAATTTTTCTTTATTTTTATATCTAAATTATTAACAAAGTTACGATAAGCACAATCACAGTAAAAGTTGAGAAGACTCAATCGTTCATTATAATAATAACAGTAAGTAGACTTATTGTATTAAAATTATGTTTTATTTCGTATCTTCACTCTCATAGTTACAGTAACTAATGTTCCGGTTGATTGATATTATTTAAATATGGCGTTTTAGCTACTCATTTTCACAGTAAGTATAGTTACTCTATTTGTAACTTTTGTAATTCACAAAAAATAAAACTAATCCTTAAGCCACGTACTTGATGTATGTCAAGTAAGTGAGTGAGCAGATATACTTACTGTAACAATGTAATTACAGTATCTTACCGACTTACTGTAAATACGCTTAAGAAAGTGTTAGTCGGGCTGATAGATGTGGTAATTATAGATACAATTCATTAGATTAAAAAGAAACCATCAATATTTAACAAATAAATTATATTGAGGACTAAAATCAATCAATCAAAGGAATAAACATGTGTCTTTTGATATCCGTTTAAATATTTAAGAGCGCGTATAAAGCAAAATTACCAATTTTCTATTTGATTTTACATAAAAAATTCCAGACCAAATCTTAAAATAAAAATATATGAATAACTACATCATATTTTCAAGGGCTCTCTCTGATCAAAAACATAAAATAATAACATTTCCTTGGTAGAAAAAAATCACGAAATAACCTCTAATTCTCATGTTTTTCCGTTTTGTACTCGATATGGTAATGCCTATTGCGACAAAAATTTGATAAATAATTATATTTAAACAAGAGTAAAGGCTTTGCTTAGGCATTTTATGTAATTCCTTTTAGTTTTGGATTTATTACGATAAAACACTTTTGGCGCATACTACGTTTTTATTCCGCGCAAGAAGTCATCTTCCGTCGCTCGTTGCGGGAGCTTCAAGCATATTTCTATTTCACACATCAGTCGCTACCGCTCTGTTGAGACGAGAGGACTACGCTCAAGTGTTTTAGCTGCGCCGAGTTATAATCATTTCAATCGTAATTGTTGTTGTTGTTCAAACTAAATAGTGAAATGGGAAACAAAAAAAAACATTGAAAGAGAACTAAAAAAGTTACAAATTGACAGGATGGCTAATTGTCGAAGGTAAGTTTGTGAGTTACTTGTTTGTTATATACTGAAAAAATAAAAATACATTTTATACTTTCGAGAAAGTTTATGCAGGTGATTTTAGATTTTATTTTGAGAGACACAAGATCTAAAGTCGTTTACCTACGCACTTTCGTGGGCCGAGTAGGTAACTAGACATAATAATATGTGGGGACATTTCACACACGGCTGTCTGACCCCAAACTAGGAAGACCCTGTACTATGGGTGTCAGACAGCTGATATACATAGACAAATATATTTTTAAATACATACATATATAGATAAACAACACCCAGACACGACGATATCAAAAATTCGTGGTAGGTACTTTATTAGATTATTAGGATAATAGGTAATAAATTACATTCATAATAGGTAGCTATTTACTTTTGCTATTTTGTTATGTTATTCTTCACGATACAATTTTATGATCATTTTCCCATAATGTAGGTAGTTATGAGATCTTCTAAAAATCTAGATACACGGATGGACAACAATAATGATCTTGCGAGTATCCTATATAAAAAAAAATTATCTACCTATACCACTTCTTATTTAATATTTCTATGGTCACTCGTAGTCGTAGGTAACGCGGGCAGAATAGTATATGCAAAATAAACACAAGCTTTTAGTTGGTATCCGTGTTTGTTCGATGAAATATATTTATATCGATTACGAACCTATTTAAGTATGCCCATTAGGTATTTAAACCCTATTTTTGTAGATCAATTTATTGTGGACGTGATTGTATAACAAGGAATTTGTTTTGAAATAATATTTTATTTTCAGAATGTGGCCACCTCGCTCGCCAGATTTAAACCCATTGGACTTTTTTACTGGGGCTGTTTAAAGGAGGTAGTTTATAAAGAAGAAATCACTTCAGTTGAACAGCTGCGACAACGCATACGTTCGGCTGCTGACGAAATATCGTCGGCAGGATTTGCGCGCCGATTGAGACGGTCCTTCATAAGAAGGTGTAGAGCGTGTATAGCAGCTGAAGGAGCCCACTTCGAACATCTTGTATATTTTCTTTTTCAATAAATTTGTTTAATTACTAATGTCTTTTATGGTGTCAACAAACCCATAGTGATCAAATTTTAAGGAAATTCTCATTCTCTTTGAGTCTGAAATTAGTTACAGCAGTGTTAAAGTAATTTAATTTTGAAATCAAATTTGTATAAAAATTCTCCTTTAAGATTCGAACAGCAATAACTTTGTACTTTATCAAGATACTGGTTATTATTATACCATTTTAGAATTTGCATTAAATAGGCAATTATCTATACTTATAATAAATCTGTAGAGAGGTCAATTCTGTACATGAAATATATTTTTCAACAGTATTATAGATTGACATATTATATTTCCCTACTAAATTACGAAAGTTAATCTGTGTGTTACATCTAAATCACTGAACCGTGAGGAAGGACATAGGCTACTTTTTCTTACGAAAAACGACGGAAACGTGGACGAAGTCGCGGGCAACAGCTATCTATGCTAATATATAAGGCTGAAGAGTTTGTTTGTTTGTTTGAACGCGATAATCTCAGGAACTACTGGTTCGAATTGAAAAAAATATTTTTAATTAAATACTCAATTTATAGAGAAAGGCTATAGGCTATATATATCATTACGCTAAGGCCAATAGGAGCGGAGCACCAATGAAGAATGCTTCAAAATCGGGCTTAAATTTAACGTTAGCCCAAAGTAACTATTCCACGCGGACGAAGTCGCGGGCAAAAGCTAGTCTAAAATAATGAGCCACCGCAGTGTAGTACATTTTTTTCGATATAGTCTGGCGGGAATAATTCCGAATCATTCCCGTCGTATACTTCGGAAGTATTCCGAAATATTCCGAAACTTTGGGAATATTTCAACTGCCAAAAGAAACCAGGAAAATCGACCTTTGAAGTCGGTTAATATACCAAAACCTGCTCCTACCTAAGTATAACAAATACTTTTCTGAAAACCGCATCAAAACGTGTTTGCTTGCAAGGTTTGCCTTTAATTGTTTTTATTGGCTGGGCTGTTAAACGCGTTAAGTAGGTAGGTAATGATTAATACCTACCTATGCGACTCGCGAATACTCGCGATGCGTACAGAGCTACATACAAACTAACCAAAAACATAGGTAACCCTTTTTCAAAAAACAAATAAAATATGCTAGGCCTGGTTTTTTATTCAACTACTGACATTTATAAAAATAGCATTCAATTTCGAAATAAGTAGAGTACCTACCTAGAAACAAAAGAATAAAAATCCTGTTAATCGCAGGCTAACATATCTACCTATAAAAATATCAACATATACTTAATCAATCCCATTTATAATAAAACTAGTACTCACGCGGGGCTTCGCTCCCGTGGATTCTATCACGGTAAAAACATAACTCTCCTTTTTTGCAGTCTCGTAAAAAGTAGCCTATAACCTTCCTCAAGCTTCAAGCTATTTCCATACCAAATTTCATCCAAATCCACCCGGTACTTTCGAAGATTAGCGCGTTCAAGCAAACAAACAAACAAACTTTTCCGCTTTATAATATTAGTATAGATAAACATTTATATTTTACTCTTGTATCGTACGTAGTCTCGCACTGAACAATAATTAACCCACCCACCACACAACAAACAAACACGTTAATTTCGATTGAATTATTCGGGCGAAATATTCGGAAACATTCGATTGCGGGGTACGAATCTTTCTCGCGGGGGGAAAACTTCTCCGGGGAGCATCTCCCCTCTTACCGCACCCCGCACCGCCATCGCAGCGCGGCGGCAGCGGCCGGCGCACAGAGGGCTTTATTTAAATTCATTTTGAATAATTCTGATTTAAAGAAACTTTCCCAGAAGTATTCCGGAATTATTCCGAATTTTTCAGAAGTTTTGCAACTATAGATACAGGGGCCCAAAATTGCGTAATTCCGTAGAAAAAAATGTTAAAATTTAAGAATAACTATTTTTTGCAATATTGATTTAGAATGTAATAAAAAATCTTGATACTGATCTGATAATACAAATATTCAGGACTGATATAAAAAAAAAAAACAAAATGAAAAAAATATCACCAATTTTAGAAATGGTACCTAATTTTGTAAGAGTAAGTACGATTTTTATTTAAAATATTAAAAATATCAATAATTTGGTCATCCATGGGCATATGACGATATAAGTGGGGTAAATTATAGATATTATCTGGCCAATCGACAGTTTCAGAGTTATCCATTATTTACGCCACACCAAAATCACGCGGCAAAATAATATTATATTATACATAATATAATATTACCTTTTGGTATTGATTTTATATTGATTCGTGTTCAGTATCAGTGGTATTGTACTATTTACGTATTATTCGCGTACACATAATAACATTTCGTAATATTGTATAACGCAGTCATACTTTGAATACAGTTGTTTCATCTGAATATTATACGTATACTTACTACAGAAGATACGCGTCGAGCGAGCGCGTAGGTACACGCGCGATCGTATTCGATGTGAGGAGCGGGTAGGACAGTGCGGGTGAATTCTAAAATTTTGCTGGCTTTAGGCGCGCTCTTAAGCTATCTGCTATAATTATCAAGATACACCAATGAAAACATTTCAAAACAAAAGTGCGATTTCCCAACATTTCATTTTTTTGACTTACTGTAAATATGACAATGGGGACAGCATTGTCCATAATATGTCGAGCCAAGTTGTACAGTATATAGACTAACTGCTTTTGCCAATTAAATGTAAGTGATTTGTAATCCTGCCTAAAATCCATCAAAATCCCTCGTTTAATTATGGAATTAGGTCTGTAGATAATTCCATTTTGGGATAAATTTTAGATTCTACAGGCAAATTTAAGGCAGCTATTTTGAATATACTCATTACCATATGTAGCGTTTGTATCTATGAAGTAGATATTTACACTGTCTCACGAACCACTCTAGAGGGGGCTAGCTGTCAAACGTCAGTCGGGTGACGGACGCGATACGCATAGTAGTAGCGGTACGAATCAGACAGGCCTGTGAGCTAGGTGGTTGGAGTGAGCCAGTGACAGTTATTACCTGAAGGACTACCAATGGGTCCTACATATGGCGACGAGGAAAAAGGTCTGTAAAAAATAATTATTAAAAAAGGAAGGAAGGAAGTTACTAGGTTATGAAAATGATTCTAGTTTCATTATATGAAAAAATTAATGCATATTTTGTTGATATAAATTTATAACGATTAACGTAATCGCTAGATCATTTTCTCGAGTTTTTACGCATAAAATTGACTTGGGGATGCTAGGTAGTTTACCCTGTTTACCGCTATTGTACTTACTGTTCTAGTAATTGGTTGTCATATTTTAATTTTGCACACCTATTACTGCCAGATATGTATGTTTACTTATTGAAGATTCTAAATAATAACGTATCCAGAGGTAAAGACTGTAAAAGAATTGATATATATATCTACGTACCCACTAGTAGATACGTAATTTCTTTTGAAGATAGGTTATAACAATTCCATTTTTCCAATGAGTGAATATTTGGATGAATCAATAAATAAGTAGATAGGGTTACAGAAGAAATGTGACACAAGGGTGAATTAGGTAAAAAACCTCACAGAAAAAGTACCAATAGGTAGTTTAGTCTAGGCTATCTACATACTCATGTATGTAGGTACTTGCTACTTACATATTATATTAATCTAACTTAAGAGATTATATTTCATATTTATTAATGGCAAGGCCTGGGGTCCCAGTGATGAATGTCCTTTCTTTTGAAAGATATTTGTGTATATTATATAAATCGTTGTGTTTACATAAGTTTCATATAACTTTTTACACATGTGTTATTCTGTTCAACATGTGAGTCTCTATGATTGTTCCTTAGAAAGAATATAGAAAGAGATTGTTTATGATCAGCAGTTTGTCAAAAGCGGTATTCAGGATGGCTACAACATAAAATCATTATGATGTTTTGATATTGAAGAACGGAAAAAAAAAAAAAATGTAAGATAGTTTGATTGTTGTAAGCAGCACAAATGCAATGAGGAAATTGAAATTTAGTAACATTTGCTGTGTTTGACACCAGATGGGTGACCAAATAAATGTTATTTCGAGTAGCTGTAGGTAATTATTTGAAAGCTAGGGCCGAGTCACAATACTAAATATTTATACTGTGACTTTACAGAAAATAAGTAAGCAAATTTAAGTCAGAGTTCATTTTACATGATAGAACAGGATTAAACAACACTGGGTGTAAGTAACTTTCTTCTACCTTCTTTATGAAATTAATTGGTTGGTACCTAGGTATTTAAAGTTCTCTGTGAAGGAAAGTTTATACAAAATGTGAATTCATAATTATTGAATGTGGCAAAATTACAATATTTAACAATCAATCAATCAATTCATTCATTTAAGCAAACTTGGCCCATACAAATGAAACACTTACATACTGTAACAATAACTATAAAGAAACTAATACATTTTACTTAACTAAAACCTAAGTAAACAAGATGTATAAAATTGTCTAATACTATAATAAACTAATACATATGCTTTCTTGCTTTTATGCTTGTAGTATAAAAGTAATACAATAAAATTTGATTTTACATTATTCCATTATTCCGCAGTTCTATCTTTGGAGAGGGCTGATGAATTTTATTGTTTTGGAAAGTAAGGTAAAGACAATTATGGATCATGATAATGTGCATGCTGGTATTACCTATACATCTTAACTTTTTAAAATGAATTGATGTATTAGTACTCAGTGTGATCTATATGGAAAAATACAAACACATCATGTGCCATAGAAAATACAAACATTAATTCAAACTGCACTTAGCTGAACATAAATTATAAAGTTGGTTTTTCTTACAGTTGTCCCCACCAGTGATTTATAATATAATACATTTTGTAACTACAAATAAAAGATATTTTTTGGAATTCTATCCAATTGGAAATATACATACGAATTTAAAATTGGAGATTTGGCCAACTAGATATTCATATTTTGTTGGTGAGTTTTCATTGAATTGGAAGCTATAACCATGAATTTAGGTTATATTTAATTTAAATTATTCACATGATCTTTTATTAAATTAAAGGAATAACAATAATGATAATACCATATAAAAATACATTTCACTAAATTGAAATCGAGTTGTTGGACAAGTGAATGATTTGGTTGATTGAATGAGATGTTCTTTTAAATAAGAGGTATTTCACAATGGATATGACTTTCATTAAATTGAAGGTACATCGGATTTTCATTAAACTGAAAGGTACATCGGACGGTCATTAAATTGAATGTAAAATTGACTTCCATTAAATTGGAGGTACATCGGACTTTCATTAAATTGAAGGTATATCAGACGTTCATTAAATTGAATGTAAATTTGACTTCCATTAAATTGGAAGTACATCGGACTTTCATTAAATTGAAGGTACATCGGACGTTCATTAAATTGAATGTAAAGTAGACTTCCATTAAATTGGAGGTACATCGGACTTTCATTAAATTGAAGGTATATCGGACGTTCATTAAATTGAATGTAAATTTGACTTCCATTAAATTGGAGGTACATCGGACTTTCATTAAATTGAAGGTACATCGGACGTTCATTAAATTGAATGTAAATTTGACTTCCATTAAATTGGAGGTACATCGGACTTTCATTAAATTGAAGGTACATCGGACGTTCATTAAATTGAATGTAAAGTAGACTTCCATTAAATTGGAGGTACATCGGACTTTCATTAAATTGAAGGTATATCGGACGTTCATTAAATTGAATGTAAATTTGACTTCCATTAAATTGGAGGTACATCGGACTTTCATTAAATTGAAGGTACATCGGACGTTCATTAAATTGAATGTAAATTTGACTTCCATTAAATTGGAGGTACATCGGACTTTCATTAAATTGAAGGTATATTGACTTTCATTAAATTGAAGGTATATCGGACGTTCATTAAATTGAATGTATATCCATTTGATTGGATGCTGCCGAACTACCTCCGTGGTCGAGTGGTTTAGGCGTTTGCCTTGTGACCCGGAGGTCGTGGGTTCAATTCCCACGGGAAGCATACTTTTAAAGTTATTTCCAGTTTGGCTAGGATATTGCAGGCCTGAATCACCTGAATGTCTGAAAAAAAAAAATGGTTCCGTGCTTCGGAAGGCACGTATAAGCCGGTGGTCCCGGTCGCCAAAATAGATGGCGGTCGTCAAAATAGACACATCAGAGGCCCTTGAGGGGTCTAGAAACTCTGAAACTAGGGTGCATGGGGTCGTTAGACCTTACTACCCACACGAGGATATTTAAACTCCATAAAAGGAGCAACTTTATTTGTACTAGAGAAAACGCAACTTCAAGAAAAAGGAAAATAATTTGCCGGGAGCAAGCGATGAACCAACGGATGATGTAGATGTTTTCGAAGTTTGAATCAATAAATTGGACAAGTAATTCCTTCCGAAACAAAATAAGATATATAAAAGGACACTTTTCATCCTATCAAGCACATATAGAGATAGGTGAAAGTTTACTACATATTAAACTCGGAGACCAACAGGAAAATGAAATTTGATAGACCGGAAGAACATAACATTTTTGCTTGTTAGTGCACTTCTGTTACCTTTTATTTTTATCCGTGAGAATCTGTAATAAGCTTTAAGTTACGTATACTACTGCAATTAATGCATATTAGCCATTGGTTCTCCTTTGAATTAATAAATAAATAAAAATTTGGGAAGTATCTGTCATTGGAATTAAGGGAGAAGATGTTGACAATAGTAGCTTTAAAAATTGTCAATAATCAACTGAAAAGCAGTGCAAGAATAAAAAAGACAAGGACCAATGAATTTAATGCTATAGAGTAGAGACAAGGAAAATCAAGACGGAAATGACAAAGGAAATAAGATATAAAGCAAAAAAGAGCATCAAGTTGCACTAGAAGTAACACTAGCACATTTGACCAAGAATATTCGTGTTCGGTAAATGAGAATAATAGTTGTGCGTGTTGTGTTGTTGTTGTGTGAGTGTGTGTTGATAATAGTTGTGGAAAATTTGCTTATTTTGAAAAAAAAAAGTAACTAGAAAAATAACAAAAGAACTATAACAAAAGACAATGGAAGAAAAAAATAATTCCCTAGAAGATAAACAGGAGAAGAAAATACAAAATCAAAAGTATGAGGAGGACAGAGTAAGAGCATATTATTGGAAGAGCGCAGACTTTTAGCTTGTGAAGAACATACGGTTAGAATTAATTTGTTTCTAAAGATTACAAATCACTTACACAGAAATAAATACTTAATATTACTTAATTGGTAAAACATTTGCGTTATCCAGGAGTAATACGAGCTTATTGTGAATGATTTATACAGCATACGAAAAATGAAGATACTTTTAAAAGTTTCACAAATTAATTGTATTGCCTACCGACGTCGCGCGTCGCGTTGTCGCGGCCGCCGTGCGATGACACATTATGTTAGCGAAATAAGGACTGGTTTACACTGGGTGCAAAATTAATTTTGTTCATTAATTAATTATTTTTTGTTATTACCTTTTAAAATGTAGCATTTTAATAATTTTTAAATAGAAATAAGTTTGTATTTTTATATCTTTTGGTAGAGAGTTTTAAAATTTTGCTCCCTCATACATAGAAGTGGAAATGAGAAATTTGGGGTTGGAAATGAACCAAATCCAAACAAATAAAGAAACAAATAAACCATTTCCGAAATTCAAGGACACCTTTGCTGAGTAGAGGGCCGAGGTTTATTGCACATGGGAATCGATTGCAAGCATACCGCTATGCTGTTAAATACAAACGGGGAAGGACCAATCTTGCGGACCCATTATCGCGATTATATGTATAAGTGTTCAGATTACTCAAGTTTTCCGCCATCAGGAGACTATATTGACCAAATTGATGAACTCGCAAGACCACGTGCGATAAGAATGCAGCCAATGATAAAGGACCGAGAAACTGAGAGTTAAACCACCAACTTTTAAAGAGATCTACACAAAAAAATTATTCTGAGGTCACGTATTGAGACAAATCGCAAAGGAAAAAGGAAAGGGTATGGAGATAGGAAAAGAAAATTAGGATCCAGAATAGATAGCAGGTGACGAAGTCCAAACAAAGAATTAGTAAAAACAAATAAGCTGTTTAATCCACACATGTAGTTGGAAAAACTGCAGGTAGTGATGTTATAATACGGAATGAAGAAACGAGACAGAGGCTACGAAGGAATGTGATACACCAAAAGCGAGAATGGAAATATATACAAGACGGGAACACATCAAGAGATAACCCAATCAACAATGAGAAAAACAATATGATTTAACATAAAAGATTAACTTAAAAGTAACAGAAATAGTGTACAATTAAAAATAGAAAATCATTTGAGGTATAAACCTATGTAAACTAAATTATTCTGTAACAGTGATTATTGAATAGGGATTCAGAATGTCAATTAGTAAAAATTTGTTAAAAGGGAAGGGATGTAGCGTTTGTATCTATGAAGTAGATATTTACACTGTCTCACGAACCACTCTAGAGGGGGCTAGCTGTCAAACGTCAGTCGGGTGACGGACGCGATACGCATAGTAGTAGCGGTACGAATCAGACAGGCCTGTGAGCTAGGTGGTTGGAGTGAGCCAGTGACAGTTATTACCTGAAGGACTACCAATGGGTCCTACACCATACCTTTTATTACGGGTGGGAAAATCATCGAATGACTTCTCCCGTTCCGGGTAGAGTGGAAGAAAGTGTCAGACTTTTACTGACTAAAAACTCACGCTACTCTTTCAATTGCCCTTACGTGCGGGGCCGTGGTATCTCGTTAAAACATTTCCGCAACCTTGGCAACACAATATTCCTTGGTAAGTTTTCAGATTTATTTTCTCCTACTGTGTCAAATCCATCCAAAGTTTTTCTGTAAAAGATTGCTCTAAGACCGATCAGCGACCGAAGCGATAAGACCGCACATTGTATCACCATTTTTGGTTGTTAAGTCATTATTTGTTTTCTGTTATGGTGTACAACAAAGAGTATATCTATCTATCTATAAAAATATTATAAAGCGGAAAAGTTTGTTTGTTTGCACACGCTAATCTTCGAAAGTTCTGAATGGATTTGAATGAAATTTTGATATAGAAGTAGCCTGAAGCTTTAGGAACGTTATTGGCTTTTACTGCAGAAAATTTACTTTTACTGCTGGCCCCACTGCAAAAAAGGAGCGTTATGTTTTTCTCGTGTTAGAATCTACGGGAGCGAAGCCCTGCGCAATTGCTATAGTATCTCATATTTCTATTCATTATATTTTCATTATCCTTACTAATATTATATATGCGAAATAACTGTGTCTGTCTGTGTGTTACTCAATCACGCCTAAACAACTGAACCTATTTAAATGAAATTTGGTATGGACTTAGTCTAGAGCCTGAGAAGGCTGCTTATTAATGCGAAAAAAGAGCTGTAAGGGTTCACCCCTTACAGGGGATGAAAGTTTGTATAGAAATTACGTCATTTTTAAAGCTAGAAGCTCGAAACTTATTTTTTAGTCATTTGATTAGAAAAATGTACTTAAATAAGCTATCAGCAGTAAAATATTGTAAATAGCTTATTTATGTATGAGTTTTATTTTCAAAATAATTAGTCTACAAAATTAAAAATGCTGCCGAAAGTCACTATTCCGCGCGGACGAAGTCGCGGGCACAGCTAGTCAGAAATAAAACAAAATAAGTATATAGATATCATATGATTTAAATACTACAGTTAATCTATCCCAACAATCAAACACAGTGGTCTCGAAAGTCAACAAGATGTTCAAATCGGTAAAACAGGTTGCTCACGCGCATCTAGTTCCTAACCAACCGGAAAACGATTAGCTTATCGGCTATTATTACTCTAACCCAATTCCCATGAAAGACTTCCGACTTCCAACAAGCGATTTCGTTTTTCTCATGTTAGTAGGAATCGGTAGACATCGTAAATCTTCGTGTTTTGCTGACTAATTATTATTATTTGTTTCCTGTTGATCACGCTTCACACATCATCTGTCTAGCTAGTAGGTATTTTCTTGTTTATGTATATTTTTCAAAGAGGAATGTGTTTAGAATTCACATTACTAGCTAGAAATCTTGTTAACCCCTCCAAGTAAGTTAAATATGCTTGTGTCTGGATCAAATTTTTTTTATTATATGTCATACAATATTGAAATTGAAATTGAAATCGAAAAGCATTTATTCGGTTATAAACACACACAACAACAGAAAATTACAAACATAAAAATAAAAAAAAATAAAAAATTACATTAAGAATTTCGCTGAGCATGTCTACACCGAAAGGGTTACCAACTCAGCATTTGCTGGGCGAAAGACACCCAGCGCTGGTTTTCAGTTGGCACCCCGCAGTGACACACGGACGAGGGTAAATAAACTAATATTCATTAATGTGTAGTGTATTAAATACATAAATAAAACAAAAATTGTAACGTTTAATATCGTGCTACGTGCTAAAAATAAAAAATAAAAAAAAAACCTTTAAATTGTAATTTGAAACTCGCCACCAAAAAGCGCGTTAGTTGCCTAGTATCAAACTGCCCGCCAAAGGAAAAAAATAAATAATAACAAAAAAGTGACAAGAAAAGTTATTAATGAAATACGAATTTTTATTAAAACTAGATAAAATAAAATTGATCAAATAAATTTTACAACAGGTGTTGAGATTTCAAATAACTGCCCTAATACTAAGTTTTCAAATAAAATTGAGTAATTAATTATCTTATTAGAATAGAATTACCTATAGCATATTGTAACTAAATAAATGATTTGTCAATATTTATATTATTAAAATTAATTTGCGACTGAAGGACAAATTTCTTAAGACTTTTCTTAAAAGTATTTAAATTCTTTAAGTCCCTAATTGGTGGGGGAATATTATTCCAGCACTTGGAGGCTGCGTACCGAAAACTTCCACGAAAGGCAGCAGTACGGTGATGCGGGGTAGCTAGCTGTTGGGCGCAACTTCTAGCCTTGCGCTGCCGGTGATTATTAATCCACGCCAGTTTTGAGTACAAGTATGAAGGAGATTTATATTTGATGAAAAAGAAGACAAGCTAAATGCAATTTTCGGCGTGACTTCATCTTTAATAGTAGATTATTAACCAAGGGCTGTATGACATCAATTGCATACGAGGTTTTTGGCGCCTGAGCGAAGCGAAGGCGCTAATTAACCCGAGTATGCAATTGATGCTTACGCCCGAGATAAATACTCTGCTTTACATATCGATTGTGAGGTAAGTAAACAACAAGACAGCAGGTTTCAATGAACATTTATTAAGAAGAAAAAAATGTGTATATAATTAAAATTAATAGTAAAATTATTACAATTTGTAAGAGATATGGTCACGTTCTTTTTAGGTATATTTATAGTTTGAATATGAGTTTGTGATGATAAGACTTGAGTTTGAGTGACTTGAGGTTCTTGCATCGTAAATGGCGGCAGTTGACTGGTACTATTTTCTTCATTAAAAAATGGCTCAGATGATGTGCTTTGACGTGGTGATTTTAAGTTTATATTTTCTGTTATTTTAGAAGTAATTTTGCTTTTGTTTGCCATCGAATCTTCGATATAACCTTCGGCCACTTTGCTGGACTTCCAGCCGCCGTGCCTTTTTAACAGAGTGAGGTTGGCTCCCGAATCAGCCAATAGAGTCGCTGATGTTCTGCGAAAGCAATGCCCGGTGTATAACTCTACGTTACTCAGTTTTAAATATGTGGCTATTTGCTTTGGCATGCCTGTAAATTTGTTTTTTCCTATTACTTGTCTGTGGCATTTTCCTTTACTGTAATTAAGAAAAAAACGATTTGTATCCACGTTTTCAGGCCGAAGAGCTTGATATTTTTCAACATAATTTGCAAATTCTTCATGCACAACAAATGACCGGTCAATTTTAGTTTTCGTGTTAGGCAGTTTTATGAGTAGTAATTTGTTATGTTTTTCTACATTTTCTATTGTCAAGTTTGTCAATTCCACGGTTCTGCAGGCTCCCGATATCCCAAAAATTAGAACAACCTGTAAAAAAGACATAAGTTGTATTAAAGGCACCAAATTCGCATAGTATTTCTGTGAAATATTTTGGTAACTTATTAAAAAGGGCAAGTAAATACGTAGGTACCTTTATTGCTAAATAAATTTCATCCGGAGCTTCATTTAAGAATTTCTGTACTTCTTCTGCAGTAAATACCTTCGATTTCTTGCTTTTAAAGCCGTCAGACTGCCTTTTCAAGAAAGCAGTAAGTTTAGAAAAATCTTTCAAATTCACGTCATGTTTTGTCATCATTGTAGATTTTAGCATGGAATAAAAGCACCATAAACTGGAAGGTTGTAGCCTCTTAGATAATTCATCAAAATATGATATAAAAACACTTTCAGAAAGAGATTTCACTTTTTTTTCTGACCGCCATTTCATAAATTCGTCGTATGCCTTTACATATCTTTCTTTCGAGTTCGGCGGTAATATATTTTCGACAACTGTTTTTGCCCTTTCTTTAATAAAATCGGGCGTTAGATCTATGTCTTCGTCACTAGACATGTTTAAAACTTTTGAAAAAGAACTCAAACAAGAAAATTAATTATTTTCGCGATGCTTTCGCGCCTACTAATAGACTGCCTTTTTTTTTCACGCACGCAAGCGCGTCAAATCTTGCTGGCCAGTTTGATTTTTAAATCGATTCCATCTAACATACGATGTGGAAACAAATAGTTCCATATTTAAAATAAAATCTTTATAAAATAAATTGTCTAGATTCCGATTCGAGTAATTAATCGATACCGAGAAAAAAAAAATTAACTTTTTAAAAATATTCTTCGTGCAGTATGAGTATGACAGTTCTTTTTTCAAATTCCAAAACCTATGCTGTAATGATAGTCATACACCCCGGCATTCAGGGGTGTAAGGGTGTACTTACAGAGCAAGAGATATGTAAAATATTGTTGTGATTTAAAAATGGTGTAATATGGCTCCTGGGTGGTACATTAAAGCAAAACCGTGCGCAAGCGTTTTGTACCCTTTGGATTAATCGTACGGTACATGCAAGAAGTCGTGGTCCTACAACGGTGTCGGCATAATTCAGTTTCGATAAAATCAGACTTTCAGCTAGTTGTACACGCAGGTCCTCACTTAAGAATGGGCGCATTTTGTACAAGACCTTGAGACGATAGAAGCAATTTTGAACGCAATTTGCAATGTGAGCTTTAAAACGAAGGTCTTGGTCCATAATCAGACCCAGATTTCTCATTTACAGAATATTTTTAATTTTTATTGATAATAGGCTCGCGTTTGACCACCATCTCACCTAATGGTATAATGTGGTCGAAGATGAAGCACGCTTACCTAAAAGCAACCTATTCACTCTTAACTTAAAGAGCCCCAGGTTATAGCTGTCAAAAACACAGACTATGGCAGGGAATTCCACTCCTTAGCGGTACGCACAATGAAAGTATTCCCAAAACGTTTTGTGCGTGTAAGTTTTGTGAGATGTTAATTGCACAATGGAATTCCACCAAGCCCGTTCCATTATTAGACTACAAGACGAACGGCGATACGCCATCGTTACATGGTGGACGTCATACCAATACGCACAAAACGTTTTGGGAATACTTTCATTGTGCGTACAGCTAAGGATTGGAATTCTTTGCCGGAGTTTTTGAACCATACTAACCTTGAAGAAACCTATTTACTCTTGACTTAAAGATATAGCTATCAACACAGACTCCGGCAGGGAATTCCACTCCTTAGCGGTACGAATCATGAAAGTATTCCCAAAACGTTTAGTGCGTATGTGTGGGATAGGCCCCAGAAAGTTATAAATATACGAGTTCTTGTATTGGGGCTTCGTTATTATTTCCCTAAGGATTTTTTTTATACTGAAACTAGGGTCAAGTTTGACCACTATCTCACCTGATGGTAAGTGATGATGTGGTCGAAGATGGAGCATGCTTATCTAGTAGTAACGTTAAAATAACGTTAAAATTATAATTTTAGATCGTATACACTATTTTAAAAGTGAGAAACCTAATTAAAGGTAAGTAAATATTTTAAATTAATATACCTATCTACTTAATGGTCTACAATGTAAATAGACTCCCTTGGGTTGCTGGTAAGTTTGAGGTAAAAAAACCTATCTATTATTGCCATGTAGCCTCCTCTAACTTCTCTGAAAGTTCCAATCAAACTGATTCATCCGTTCCAAAGATTGGTCTGGACAAACAGGAAGACAGACAAATGTTTAAAAGGTATATTTGCGTTTTAGTAGTGTTAAATAACTATAGGTACGCACTTGAGAAAATGTAGTAATTGAGTACATACTTGAGTTTGTTATACTAAGGTCCGTATTACAGAACGTTCCTCAAGTCCAGTTTGAGCTTAATTCGCCCGGTCTCAGTTTAAATATAGAATCTGCACTTGAGCATTGGTCTTATTCCAGAACGGTAATAAAACTACACTCAGATTTAAATCGAGCCTTAAGCAGAGAATATCTAATTGTCTATGCATCAGTCTGTTTTCGTTTACGTTTTATTTTCTTCGTCTCCGCTGTTCCGATCTACGAAGAAGGGGAAATAATTCAATTCACTTCAATATTAAAATATTAAGAAAAAAATATAAATACTGAGCATTTTTTCTATAGAAATAACTTTAATTTATTATAGTAAATTCTTGAAGATGAATAGTGATAGGGCAACCTGTCGTAACATCTAAAATTACAGCAACTACAACTGTATAAAATCGTTCGTAGAACGGAGTGACAAGAGATTGACACTTGACATAGTGTTGTGCCAACACGGAATAAACACAACTTGATTTGAAATTCACGTAACTCGAGTTAACTGGGTGAAATGAAACTGAGTAAATGATTTGTTTTCGTAACAATATTTAAAAAAATTAAAAAGATTCAGCATAAATATGTATGGGGACCATTATAATTAAAGTAGGTAGAATTTAAATAAAAAAGAAATGTACTTATCATTTATTTATGTTTTATGTATTCAGGATTAAATTTTCGTAACATAAATAAAGTATTTCTATTAATTAACAACAAAGCTATATTTGTATGAATCTGAACACTATTTGCACTTAGCATGTCTATTCACTGGCGATTCAAATACATCCCAAACAACAATTTCCTTTTAGGTCCCGGCATTTTTTCTATACAGTACTTACCTAATAATTCGAAAAACTGACGTTATTTTGGAGTGCCGGTTGTTACAATAACAACCGGCACTCCAAAATAACCGCAAATCTGCAACAATGCAATGTTGTGTTGTTGTGACATTGACATAATTGACATTTGTAGCGAATTAAACGAATGAATATAGTCATAAATGATCGGCAAACATCGCGCCATCTCAGCGTCTGTCATTCGGCTGACGTGCTAGGGCGGAGAATTCAAATCGATTAAATCGAGTTAAAGAGAATTTAACTCGAGTTGACTCGAGTTAAGCCCAACTCGATTTAGTAACTCGAGTTGACACATCACTAACTTGACAGCTGTACGAAACAGTCTGAACTAGTCTTGTGCCTGCTCGGTCACTTTGGAGATCGCTCCGTACTAGTTCATTTCGGACAGTGAACTAGTTCACTCTATTCGTTCTAACAGCTCTATTCGTTCTTCACTCTCGGCGATCCGTAACTCAGACTCGGACCGCCGAGAGCGACGAACGAATAGAGCTGTTAGAACTAATAGAGTGGTCCGCGCTGTGCTCTGAGACTCAGAGCATAGCGCGGACCACATAGCAAATGTAGGTACTATCAAAGACACCGTATTTATTTATCTCTGTATTACCACAGCGTAAACAGCTGACATAATATTAGGATTATGTATAATTTAAACAGAGATATTTATTACCATTGAAATGTGAATCTGAAACGGTTCTCATATTTTTCTTATTATCTATGGTTCTCATTCATACAGACAGAATGAATTCGTATGACGTTTCTGTCAATCAATCAGTGACTGTATATTCATTTCTCGTTCGCACATTACGATCGCACGGTTTAGAATGTACGACAATGTACGAGTACGAAAAGAGCTGTTAGAGCTGTTAGAACGATTACAAGCCAGCGTTCGGAAACGGTTCTTTTAGTACAGTGCAAAGATTCGGCTCCTATTCGTTCATCGTTCACGTACTACACAAGACTAGTCTGAACCGTATTTGTTTCGAAAAATCTGTTTTATTTACTGTACAATTATTATTTTTCACCATCTAAATTACATTTCACTGAACAACCTCCTGCGTTTGATAGTTATTGGCAAAATTGTGGTGGCGCCTCCAAAAAAAAGAAATCGAGAATTGAAGTCTCTATATACTGATTAAATATTTTATTTATAATGTCTGGAAGAAAGAAAAATTTTAGTGAATTGGAAAAAAATCTTTTAATAGAAATTTTGAAAGAGCATAAAAACATTACTGAAAATAAAAAAACGGACAGCGTAAGCACACTGAAGAAAAAGGCTGCTTAGGCCCATATTGCAGAGAGGTTCAATGCTTCGGCTATGATAAGTGAATCAGTAAGTATTAATTTTTTTATCCTTTTTGGCCAGTCTCACCATTTACTGTTTATTAGCTGGATTTATAACATTATCCAATTAATTGATTCATAGTTAGTTATTTGCTGATGTCATTGTAAATACGGTTACTAAGCAGTGAGTTTAATTTTTAATACACAATGTATGCAGTCATTTACTTCCATCTAAACTCGCTGTTTTAAATTTATATTGAATGTTACAGGCATCAGGAGACCAATTAAGGCGCTTGTGGCAAAATTTAAAGACCCGCCAAAGAGACGCACTCACCAGAGAGCGTCAACATAGAATGTCCACTGGAGGTGGTGGTCCCTGCCCTGATGCTGATATCAACCCTAACATAGCCGAAATATCACCAGCTCTCTTGGTAGAAATACAGGACACTTTGGACTCGGACTGCATTGGTAGGCAATAAGTGATTTCTATTTAACTGGTTGTATCCATACTTCATGTGTCACTTACTATGATTTACTAGCTTTTTTAACGATGAAAAAATCAGCCTGTAATGTACAATGACTGCAAGACTAGGGACTCGCTCTGTGAGGATATTAAATATTTTGGTTTTAATTTCAGATTTCATACCAGAAACAATTCAGGCCATAGAACCTATAATTATAACCCAAAATTTGCCAGCACAGCCAGTTGAGGAAGAAGTGAACATTCAACCGAGTAGCTCTGAGAGCAGACCCGAAGGAAATAATATACCATCTTTACAATTATCATGTAATGAAAAAAAGCTTCGAGTTCAAATATTAAAAGAAGAATTTATTAATAGAGAGCAAAGGGCTGCTCAACTCCATCAACTTCAAGTAAAACACATAGAAGAGAAACATGTTATAGAAATGGAAATTTTAAAGGAAAAGTTAAAAGAAGCCAAAGCAAAAGCCGAGTCAGCACAACATTAGATATAATATTTTTAATTAAGAGAGCAACCTCTGCTATTTGTGATGTAAGCACCTTTTATTTTTGTGTTAATTTTTATTTAATTTGTTTAATTAGGTAGTTGATTATTTTTAGATATTGTATTAATGATAGAAAATCATTTATTTTTGTGTTTATTTGTTATCATTATTGACCAGTGATTGTGAATTTAAATTTTAATTAAAAAAACTTGTTTACTTGTAAATATTGTTTTATTAATAGAAAAATAACATAATAACTGTACCTATAAAAAAATTAAATATAATTACTTATAATAGTATTTCGTAAGGCAAATCCGTCAATAGTTCCTTGATTGTTAGGATCATTATCAATGTCATGTTCATTGCTGTTGTTCTCTTCATCATATGAAGGCATCATATCGTTTGTTGACAAGGAGATATTGAAAAGCACAGCACATGTAACGATAATGTTAGACACTGTGGCCAGTTTATTGCCTAACCCTTTACTTAGGCATGGAAACCTACGTTTCCATCTCCCGAAAGTTCTTTCCACCACATTTCGTGTTTTTATGTGTATTCTATTATAAATTTGCTCTGCATCTGTGGTTGGTGTACTTACTGGAGTTAAAAGAAACCTTAGACATGGATAGCCACTGTCACCAACAAGACAGCCACTATATTGTTGCTCAATATATTTGGTATGCAGCAAACTCATTTGGAAGATTCTGCTGTCATGTGTACTACCAGCCCAGCGTGCCACAATATCCATGAAATTACCGAATGAAACAACTGCCTGAAATTAATATATGAAAAAAAAATATATTTAATAATATTTCTTGTATATTATATTATGAAAAGAATAATGTCAATACTGCTATATGGCTAACCTGAACATTTATAGAAAAATAAGATTTTCGGTTCCGAAATGCCTCATGGTGTTCCACACCAGGAGTATTAACAATCCTTATATGCGTGCAGTCAATTGCACCATCCACATTTCTTAGGCCTGGGTGTTGATTGTACTGGCCCAGCTGTGCAAACTGCGCCCTGTGTGAGACCATGTCTTGTAGATATTTTATATATCGCCGCCGTTGCAGAGCCAGCAAGCGAGAAACAGTTGCAACTATATTTGAAGCAGCTGGTTGTGTGTGAAACATTTAATAGATCTCCACACACTATCTGCAAAAGACAATAATAATTACTTAGACAATGTTAGTTATCTTATATTATGCCTGATAGTATGTTGAACATTGCTGGTATAATATAATATATAAAATAATTATGATATTCATGTGAATAGAAAAAACTTACTTGAAATGAAGCTGTTGCATAAAAACGCAAACACACAAGGATTTGCAATTCCGGGGCTATGGGATTGCCGAGATTGCATAATTTTCTTAAATCTTGGTCAATTAATGGCAATATAACAGATTTTACCACATCTTGTGAAAATCTATACCTTTTCTTAAAATTGTCACAATTGTATGGGTCCTGCAAATCTCTTAGGTATCTTAGTGGAACTCTGAAGTTCAATCTTCTGTTTGAAACATCGTTAAATAAGTCATTGTAGTGATCTATTTCTTCAAAAACTTCCATTTATTCAAACTATACACTTGTCAAGCGAATATTAAGTAGTAGTGAACTCATTAACTGAGAAAACTGACAAGGAAATCTCTGCTCAAGCGCGGTGTCGACCACACTTGCGTGAGCATAGATTTGGTCTGAGGAGCATAGATAAAATCTCTATTTACAGTTCAATCTACAACTGAGTAACGATCTAGAATAAAGCCGTACCCGGCTGAACTATCATCAACGAATGGATACTTGAGGAACATTCTAAAATGAAATCTCGCCTTAAAACTAGTTTTAAACAGAGATCAGTGCTCGAGTTTCGTTCTGTAATACGGGCCTTAGATTTGATTTGCAGACTCATAATTAACCAAAAAACAGTTACCCATTTAGTGAGCGATCTCAGCTAGTGAAGCTTAACCTCGACTTTCTCAAACCAGAAGCTTCATTTAATCTATATTATGTAGCAATTCACTCGCTAAGATGGTATCAACACATCACGTCATTAAACAATCTTATACGAAACTAGTTTCATTCATAATTTCTTCTTTTTGAGATCCGGTGTGGGAGCTAAACGACCTACATCTGTCCCTGTCACACGTAAACAGAATCCATATATCTCTGTCTCTTTCACACTTTGCGCGGGAGTTTAAGTGAGCTCCTAGAATCCGCCATGTTTTTTATTTTGGCGTTTTTTTAGGGTTACGTGGGAACTTGAGGCTTTGTTTTCGAGTCAGTTTTTAATGGAAGATACCACGTTTTTGATTGATGTATTAAATGCTTTGTAGTGTTTTGTCGTTTTCATTAACACAGAGTCATGTAACGTGTACACATTCTACCTTTTGTACCTTGAGTCACTGGTAGTAATTTGTAATTCTAACGATAGACTAGGTCCTGTCCGCCAACTTTATGTTATCCATCCTTCGGACTGTTAGACTGATTATATCGACAGTTTGTAGATTATATAAGTGGACATATATGTGGGCTTTTAAGAGATAACCCTTCCATGGCTTGATGTTGATCACCGGGGTTGTTTTAGTGAGGTATGAGGCTGTTATTTTTCCCCAAACGTTCAGGCGCCTTTTGCAGGTTTCCCCCCGATAGCAAAAAAAGGTAAGGTGGATATGTAGGAAGATATAGATACACGCACGAAGATAATAAAATAATATTTCTTTCGTTGTTTTTACCGTCTCAGTCTCAGTATAATAGGTAAAATAAGCATTTATTCTGACTTACTAAAAATTAAAAATAGCCGTTTCCCGCAACTTTGTTCGCGTGAAAGTTTCGCTCATATTCCCGGAATAATTATGAAAGTTGTTTTTGTGATATTCAAGATGTAGGTATTCCTTATTGGGCACTACTTTAAATGGCACCTGAGTGAATGACTTCTAATGTGGAATATGTTAGGTGACATTTAAGCGCAATGTGAAATACGTCCTATTCAAGACTTTAATCTATTTTTTGCTAAATTTTAGGCATTTCTGTTCAGACATTTTTGCATCAATGAATAACAAACATAACTACATATACCAATCCACACCTCATCCTTTCGGGTTTTGAATATTTATATGTAATACTAGCAGTTGCTCGCGACTTCGTTCGCGTGGGAAGTTTTTCCCGTGTAAATCCCGATCCCGTGGGAATTTCGCAAAATCCCGTCTTAGCGAGCATGTACGTACTGAAAGGAACCACCATGCAAAATTTGAGCCCGATCCGCCCAGTGGTTTGGGCTGTGCGTTGATAGATCACTATGTCAGTCAGTCAGTCGGTCAGTCACTCACCTTTGAGTTATATATATTTAGAAGATTTATTCATTAAGTCGGTATTTATAATATTTATGTTTTTTTATTGAAACTGTTTTCTCTGTTTTTTTTTATTGTTTGATCACCCCGAATTGCCCCCGAATGCGGCGTGCGTAGCTTATCAAAACTATTAATTCATTTATCACAGACTTTATCCCTATGGGTAGTGATCTAGCCATGATTTTAAACGGAATTAGACATCCATTGAAACAGTCTATAAGGTTATTTTTTGCTTTTTAGTGCAGTAGTGTTTTTGTTTATCTAGAAGCTGGTTAATCGGCGACGAGTTGTCGGGTTTTTATCGGTTACATTTCAGGGAGTGTAGGTAAGCCTGCTTCATCTTCGACCACATCATCACTTACCATGAGGTGTGATGGTGGTCAAACGCGAGTCTATTATGAATTGAAAGAAAAATGTTAATGAGTTTTTTGATTACAAGTGTAAACTAGTAAGTGTACTCTGTTGGCTTGTCCCTATGTTTTGTCATCTCATAACTTTAGTTACCACACCTTGGAAACATACTATTTTATATACAACGTGTAACGGAAACCCCATATCTATCCAAAAGGACTGAAGACAATATCTGGTATGGAGTCTCTATGCAAAGTTTCAGCTCAAAGTAAGTGACTCACAGAATTGACCCCAAATTATTAGTTTCATATGTTTCTTGAATACCAGTAATAACAAACGTGTCACAGCACTATGAGCACATCACTTTCTACGTCACTTGCCAATAAAATGATAATTCTCTTCGTTCTTCTTAATTTGAAAAATTCGGCCTCTGGTATCAATGTATTGAAATTTGTAATATGCTCCACACCCTTGCCATATCGTTTGTTATCATCCAAAGAAGCCGTGCACTCGGTATGTATATACCCTTTAAATTACCTACACGTTGTATGTAACAGTATGGATACCAACCTGGAGTTTCTCGTCAGTTTATCGCAATAAAACCGCCACCAATTCGAGCCGTGCACTAGCTTCTGACATTTAACAAGAGCTCTTGTAAGTCTACGTGAAATAAAATACTTTTAATTCTGAATGAGTCAATGACTTTGAAAAGTTTTTTTAATTTGCCCTACTTTTAGAAACACCTCCTGTATTTTCTTTTCTTTCGTTCCGTTTAGCGTTGTCCTCGTTAATGGGTTTCCTGCCTTTCTTTCATACTAACATAGAAATATAACCTTCTTCTTTTACAGTCGGGTAAAAAATAGATTGTAAGCTGTAAAGAGACGTTGATCTCTGAGTTCGTTTCAGTGTTTCTTCTCAGAGTAGTCAGCTGGCCTCATCTAGTTTACATTTACGAAAAAAATTGAGTCGTGAAAGTTTTATTTAATTATAACCCATTTTCAAAATAAACATCATTACTAACTCAGAATAGCTTCCTAAAGTTTCAAGCTACTTTCATACCAGATGATTTCAAATCCAGCCTGTACCTCCAAAGATTAGTACATTTAAACAAACATACAAATTTTTCTGCATTTTAATATTAGTACCGTTTTCATTTCCCTAACAGAACCCACACTGCTTTAAATCTCAACTCCAATTTAATTTTCTTTTCAACGTGTAGCGTAAGAACAAAAAGTACATGTTTATGAGACATCCGGCAGATCGGTCTCTAGAGGAAATGACGATGTTATAGTAAGATGTACTTGCCACAATGTGGATAGATTTATAGAGAATCAGTTTCGTACAACGAGCGAATGTAGGGACAAAAACACATTCAGAATGATGCTGCAGAAGTGTGTGATATTTAAGGGCGCTATTTATACGTCAGATTTTTTCATTCATAACGTACTTGTTATGCTTATGCTTAAAATGGTTTAATTTAACTTGTTATCTAACAATGATCCTAAGGAAAAGCAGAACTGCCCAATACAAGCATTACTACGTGCTTCCTGGGTAGCTCTGGCAACTAATAAATATTGTAATAACATGTTAAAGGAAAAAACAATTTTGATTTATTTTTTGATTTTGATTTAAATAAAATAAAGCTATTTTGAAAAAAAAAATACAATTTTTTCATTAAACTGGACCGTAAAAACTATTAAAAGGGATAAAAACTGTCACTTTTCTTGCACCCAGATACAGTCGGTGGTTGAATTTAAATGAACAACAGCCATGATCAATAGTATAACGTGCTTTCTGGAGTATTGAACTCAAAAAACATTGAAAGAAAAGACATTGAAAGAAAAAAACTATTTAATGTCACAGAAAACAACAAGCATATAAATTAAAAACTTACCGCAATTCCTTAAGGATAGTAATTGGTACTTAAATTATGTTAGTAAGGACAAAGACAATTGCTTTTCGCGTTCATACTCTCATACGGCTATTATTACTTAGCCACAACTTCCATAAAGCGTGTGCGGCCATTTTAAGCAAAAGACTGCCTGTGCGCTTACACTCACTTCAAGTGAAGCATGTCCACGCGTGTATAGAGATGACCTTCTGTTAGTATCTATCATGTGTTTTTACTTAGTTACCATTACTGGTTTCTTGCTGTTTGAGGTCAGTAGAGGTTTAAGTATTAATGTTGTAGTAACTTTAATGGCGGGCTTGAATGAATTGATGATTTGAGTTGGATTTGAATGATTATTTCCGTTCGTTAGTTTGTCAATTCAGCAATTTTGATTGACTGTTCGAATTCCCAGGTGTTTAAGATTAGTACCTTCTTTTTTCCTGGGAAAATCATCAAATGACTCTTCCTGCTCTGGTTGGAGGAGAAGGGAGTGTCAGACTTCTACTGACTAAAAACCCACACTTTTCCTCCAGTTGCCTTTGTGGTCGAGGACTGCGGTATCTCGTTACTACTATTGCGATGGGATCATTACCTGCCGGGGAGCTAACAATGTGCTAACAAGATACTGCAGCTCCGGAACACCACGGGCAACTGAAAGATCAAGAGTGTGTTATTAGTCAATACGAGTCTCTTCCGCTCCAACTATAGCGAAAGGAGTTCAAGGAGTAATTTGATGATATTTCCTCGAAAAAAGTGTTTTCAGCTTTTGAACTTTTAACTATTTTTCCAAGATTAAATCTAAACTTCCAATCGAATTTAATCAAAAAGCCTTTAAAAACTGTCTTCAACTAATTTTCGAATTTTAAATTACCTTTCTTTTGTTTATATGTGCTTTAGTTACAAAACGTCTATCTCTAATTCATTTTCAATGTCGATATTTAGTTAGCGTCCAATTATTGTCGAACAAAAAGTCCACCCGCCATTATGCCCGTCTAACCTTCACCCTAGTTGTTTCTTAAGCGACCACCTGTCTTTGTAAGTAGGTACCGTGTCAGTTCACGCGTGGCTAGTATTCGTTTGTGACTCACTGTATTTTAGTTGAAGATGTGTCACTTAGGTACTGTTTCGAGTTAATTCTCAATTGAATTTATAAATACTTTTTTATTACTTTATTTTATTTTATTTATTTGGCTCACCAACAGTTAGATACACTGATACAAATAGAAAATACATTCAGTAGGTTTATGGATTAGTATATCAACTTCTTACAGGTAAGCACATCGTGCAATAGGTACATATTACATGCCTTACAATAAATTAGAAGAGTTATCAATTACAGAAAAATAAAATTAACAAGCATAGGATTAAAATCAAAACTAAAATTAAAACTAAAATACAAATCATAATTCAACTAAAAATCTAATAAAAATCCAATGAAAAATAATAGAAAAATCAAAGTAAGACAAAATTAATAAGATTTAAAAAGGAAAATTACAATGGAGATTAAAATAAAAACTAAGATTAAACACAGAAATAAAATGGATTGCATGCAATCCATATCAACTTAATAACACATTTACACTTACATTTACATTACATGGAACTACAAATAGTCACATTATAAGAACTTATCTAGACACGCGGGAGCGTGTCAAGCCAAGAACTGGCGCGCAGCTCACCGTGTGTAATATTACACGAACCATTTGGAGCCACTTTTGAGCCCCTCATAACTCAAAAACTATTTCACCTAAACTTGTCAAATTTGGCTCATACATTGAGACTGGTGAGATAGGTACATATGTGTTCCAAATTTTATAAACATTACTCAAACGGTTATTTAGATATTAACGTCCAAAAATCGTAATTTTTATGACTGACCTATAGATCAAAACTATAACCCAGTTCCAGATGACCTAGAAAGTTCAAATTTGGCATGAAGATAGGTAATTAGGTGAAAACAAAGGAAAAAATCAGAAACTGGTAATTTTTTATCATTTTATTATAATTTTCACTTAATTTATAATTAGTGCCTGTAATATATAACGAGTTAAATACCACCCTTAATTTTTTTGAATCCAAATATTTCCGTTTATGTACGTATAAATAAGAATATAGTAAATTTTCGTATTTATTACGCGTATTAACCGTATTCTACAACCACTAGCGCCACCTATTATCTTAGAGGGTCACTACACCATGGAGGCAAAACGCGTAAAAATAATTCCGGATACTGTATGGGCAATTCATTCGAACATTTCAAAGGTATAAGAAAATATAGAAAATAACACAAAAAGGACAATTATACCCCGTAAACGTAGGAAAATACAGTATTTTAACGAAAAACCATTTAGTATTAATTTTGTTATAAGTAAGTACCTACTACTAATTTATGTACAAAAAGTAATGATATCCCATGAAAAACATAAATGTGAAATGAGAGCCAAGTTCAATATTATCATAAATGCCTTGGTTGTTGACTTCAACGACAAAAGAAGTGAAATCTAAATGGGTGCCAAGTTCAATGGTCAGTCCTGAAATTTATTTATAACAACATAAAATATAATTTATTCTTATAACTTAGGAGAATATATTGTAGCCTAAGGTCTGACTTGGCTAGTTTTCATATACGAATTATATTATAGCCTTTGCAAGTTCTAAACCTGTTACTTGTCGGTTCTTATTTTATTATTCCGAAAATTTGGCTTGCTGGTAGAAACTAACCATCGAACATAATAATTCGTATATAAGAACTAGCCAGGTCAAACCTTAGGCTACGATATATTCTCCTAAGTTATAAGAATAAATGATATTTTATGTTGTTATAAATAAATTTCAGGACTGACCATTGAACTTGGCACCCATTAAGATTTCACTTCTTTTGTCGTTGAAGTCAACAACCAAGGCATTTATAATAATATTGAACTTGGCTCTCATTTCACATTTATGTTTTTCATGGGATTACTAGATTAACGAAAAAGTTTCGGCTATAACCACCTACGCTGTCCGTAGATAGACATAAGAGTTTATAAAAAAAGAGTATCTAATCGCTATGTGCAAAGTTATTAAAAAAAAGTAGTAAACTGATTTTTTTGTTCTCATATTACGTTTCCTCGCTAATTATCGTTTATATCTGCTTAGCTGTTCCAAACTATGTATGTTGGGACTGTTGGTCAGGTGGTTTTGACAGTTTATCCGGATGCAACTGAGTCCTAATGATTTAAATGGACGACTTCCCATCTGACCTGCACAGCCCAGTAACTGATTAACATGATGGGCACGTACAGCAAAAGCTGTTCCAACAACCAGGATATTGACATTTTTTCGGATTCCTTAGCTCAATTCCGCTCGAAAATTTTCGAGCGAAATAAATAAATAAAAATAATTATAAAACGCACAATTGATTCGTAGTCGCATTGACTCTTGTTGCAATATTATTATTATTGTCAAAGATTTTTATGGTCATAATTCATAACTTTTAGTATTTATTCTTGAATGACATCCTTAATTGAATTTTATTTGAATTTATATGATATTTTATTTAATGGATATTGTAATTTTTACCCTTAATTTTTTTTTCAAATTGGTTTTTGCAATAATTTTAAGTATTGTTAAACATTAAAACGATTATAAAAACAGTATATATCACATGTTTACAACCAACTAATCAGTCTTCTGTGAGTGTTGTGCATGCCTTTAAGTAACTTGTTTACACAGGTCCATTAATGTATGTTTATCTGCATATAAATTTGTAAATAAGTTGTTGGTGTGCCTTGGCAATAAATAAATATGACACTCCTTGGCCAGACCTGTGTCAGATTTACCGGCTTTTGACTACCCGTAATGAGTTTCAATGATATACAGACAGACAGCCAGGACCAATGACTTAAAGTCGTTTCCAAGGTATGTAGGAATCTTAATGTCTTAAGATGGTATCCCATCCATGTACTGACCTTGGTAAGCGTTGCTTAACTTTGAAGATCAACCTGTGCAGCTGTTCTTCTACTTATTTACGTACACACATGACACATTTTAAGAGAAAAGTTAAGAAATCCAATGTAATACAAGCCAGTTAATTCAGTATCTACCTATACAACGTGTAACAGAAACCCCATATCTATCCAAAGGGGCTGAAGACAACATCTGTTATGGAGTCTCTATGCACAGTTTCAGCTCAAAATAAGTGACTCAAAGAGTTGATACCAAATTATCGGTTTCATATGTTTCTTGAATACCAATCATAACAAACGTGTCACAGCACTACGAGGGTCGATAACTTTCCACGTCACTTGCCAATAACACGGTGATTCTCTTCGTTCTTCTTAATTTGAAAATTCTGCTTCTGGTATCAATGTATTGAAATTTCTATTATACTTCATACATGTAGACATAGGATTATAAGACCCTAGCAATATCGTTTATTATCATCCAAAGAAATCGTGCACTTGCTATGTATAAACCCTTTAAATTACGTTGTATAGTATATGGGAGCAGCTATCCCACCACTTTTTATAAATTGATACCTTATTAGTTAGCTAACAATGTTTTTAATCATATAAATGTTAATTTTTATACTTCTTTGATAGATCTCGTGCATTTGCCAAAACACTGTATTTACAGGGATTTGGCAAATACACGAGATCGCGTACCTAAACGCGAGCTTTAGATGGTAACGCGTTATAGATGGTAAATATTGCTTTCGGTTCTTTTCAGTGTGGTCAGTTAGGAATCACCGGCCTCGTCTATATACTATAATTATAAAAGCGAGATACCACTCACTGATTAATCACGAAATCTCAGAAACTACAAGTAGTAGGGCTCTCAAATTTAGCATGGGGGTCTTTCAGTACGTAGATGGTCGCTAAGACGGGATTTTACAAAATTCCTACGGGATCGGGATTTACACGGGAAAAACTTTCCACGCGAACGAAGTTAACTATAAACTTAAAATAGAAAAAATCACGAGTAAAAGTGTTGAATTTTAACCAATATAAATTGGCTCATATTAACACTATTCTCATACAGAGATAAATCTTACAGTTAAATAGATATTTCATTTCATATACCTAATCAATACAAAAATCATACATAGTATTAGTGAATTAATTAAATTAAGATTCATTGAAATTAAATCATGTTAAAGGATAACATTTTAATAACATGCTAGGCTTGAATTCACTTGCATTAATAAGCTGTGGAACTCAGAACACTTAACGAACCGTTTTGCCCCCGTATCCCTGTGTTTTAGAGGTTTAACCAAGCCACTGTGAATCTTTTACCGCTTACCAAGCTACCATCTGTCTCGTAAGCAGGTAGCGTGTCCTCTCAAGCGTAACCCGTATTCATGTGTGACTCACTGACTACAGGTCAAGATATGTCATACGCTTTTAGAGTTCATGACCAGTCGTTTCTTTAACAGCAAGTTGCTGTTAAAAAAACCTTTTTTTATGTCAGGACTTGGTACATATTTATACAGTGAAACTTGGTTAGGTAGGCCTTGAATGTGAAGGCCCCGATACTTTTGCATTGAAATACATCTGTTACTTGGAAATAGTAATACACGTACATAATCAAAAAACGAATACAAATATTTTATTGACACTAATACAAATATATTATACACAGTAGACCTGACGTCTGAGCTAGAAAAAATCTGTTTCAGGAGTCAGTATCATCGCCTTAATTAGTCACTAATGTACAATAAAAAATATAAAAGATAAAAAAAAATAAGAAGTGAAATAGACAAATTGGTTATAAATTTAACGATGACAGGGTTGGCGGAGTCGTTGAGGGCTTAGATGCTACACAGACAGACACTTTAATATTATTTAGGTATATAGATTAGCGATAAGACCGCCTCTGTAATTACGGTTAAGCAATATTGTAATAAAGGTAGTCTATTCAGACAGACTTTAGAGCTTCATTCGCTCCTGTAGACTTTATATCGATAATAACCAGGCGCGTGCATAGGATTATGACAGGGCATGCGGCGGAGTAAAAACACACAAAAACTTCTTCTTTTATAGATTTTTAGCATAGCCACAGCCACGCATTGCCACCATGCTACGATGCGTGGCTGTGGCTATGCTAAAAATCTATAAAAGAGAAGTGTGTTTTTACTCCGCCGCATGCCCTGTCATAATCCTATGCACGCCCCTGATAATAACATAACCCTCCGTCTTTTTCAGCCGAGTAAAAAGGAGCCGATAACCTTCCTTAAGCTTCAAGTTACTTTCTTGCCAAATTTCATCCAAATCCGCCCAGAATTTTCGAAGATTAGCGCATTTAAACAAACAAAACTTTCCGCTTTTTTTATTCCGTATGAGCCCACTCTTGACCTCGATCTCGCCTGATGGCTGAAGCCTGTTCACTCTTGCTTTAAAGGCTGAAAGGTCATAAATAGCAAGGCATACAGAAGCCGGCAGAGAGTTCCACAACTTGGATGTGCGCATAATAAATGTGGATTAATATAAGTACAGATAATACTAGCTGTGCCCGTGACTTCGTCCGCGCGGAATAGTAACTTTCGGAAGCATTTTTAATTTTTTAGGCATTTTATTTTAAAAATAAATCTCATACAATATTTGAATGTAGTATTTATTATCCAATATAATAATATTTTCAGGATGGTGTTGGGGCTGCCGCGTTTCTGTAGTGCATCAGGGATGTTCGCACTATTTCATACTGATGGTTTTCATGCCATTATTCGCAAGAAAACGGCATCCCTGATATGCAGATTGCGTGGCAGCCCCAACATGATCCTGAATACCGTAGCTGATAGGGTATCATCCCCATTATGGAAATCCCTTATTATGAGGGTTATATAATAAATTGTAATAATAAATAATTGTAATAATGTGTGTGTATCTGTAATTTGTGTTGTAATCTTTGTGTATGATGATAATTTAATTTAATTTTAATTTTTCTAATTTGTAATTTTAAACAATGTAATATGGATCTTTGGAATCTGAATTAAATGATTTTTATTTTTTATTTTTATTTTATTTTTTTATTAATATATAATTAAAAGTCTAAAAAATAAGTTTCAAGCTTCTAGCTTTAAAAATGACGTAATTTCCATACAAACTTTCAACCCCTTACAGCCCTTTTTCGCATTAAAAAGCAGCCTATGTCCTTTCTCAGGCTCTAGACTATGTCTGTACCAAATTTCATTAAATCCGGTTCAGTAGTTTAGGCGTGAATGCGTAACACACAGATAGATAGAGTTACTTTCGCATTTATATTATTAGTAAGGATTAGTATACATATGGGAAGCTCTAAAGTCATAGAACATATCATCATCATAATGGGGGATTGATGCGTCCCATTCATTGCTAGCTAACCTCTCCGTGCATTTGCTTTACAACACCCCCTACGCTCATCAACCCACCCCCGATTACGTTATATTAATTTCTATTCATCCATTTTACCGGCACCCTTCGCATATTACTATTAGGCGGCCGCTAGACGATCCATTATATGGCGCAATATAAAAATTGAGCATTATTATTGACCATTTAGGGTTAATGATAAATTATCTTTATTTTGCAAAATGGCTATTAAATAACACTTTTACACGTCATTTTTTTTCATAAATTTAAACTAGATGAGACCGGTGTTTTCTTACTGAATACCCTGAGAAGAAACACCGAAACAAACTCAGGGGTCCGGTCTCTTTAATATTGAAGTTTGTGCAATGATTGAACAAAAGTTTGAGCGAGTTTCATTTTTATTGGACAATATTTTCCATTGCATTATGTAGGGTCAATAATAGTAATGCGCAATATGTTTTAGTCTGTGTTTCGTCTTGACGAGGAGTACTCACGTGCGAAAACATTGCGCTATTCGTTTATTGCACAATATAATTGAAAAACTAATAAAATGCCAACTTATTGATCGTTTGGATTAGAAGCGCCTTCCAATCTTATTGCACAATAAAATGTATCGTACAATAATATTGTAGAGTGTAGGGGCCGCCTTACAAACGATTTTATTCGCATAGTACTTACGTTGCGCCCTGAACCGTGACGAAGTGACTCAGTACATGGGTCACTGGTTCTATGACTGCCGTGGGAGGCAAGTTTTTATGGGCTTTTGTTTTGTTAAAGAACCTCCGGGTTTGGGCTTGAATTTGATTGATTTTATTCTGAATTAATTTTATTGATGATAGCCTCACGTTTCATCTCTGTCTAACGTGATAGTAGGTAAGTGATGATAATTTGGTTAAAGATGAAATACTTATCTAGAAGTCATCTTTTCACTCTAGACTTAAAGAGCTCTAGGTTTTAGCTATCAGGAAACACAGACTCCAGCAGATAATTCCACTTCTAAGCTATACGCACAATGAAAGTATTATTGTGCGTATGGGTGAGATGTCCATCATGTAACGATGGTGCATAGCTGTTATTGTATGTATTTATTCAAATTGCTGTAAAACTTAACTCATACCTATAGTCTTGGTTAACATAAGGTACTTGAATAGAGTCACTGAACTTGGTAAACCTGTGCCCATTTCTCTCCTTAAATAAAATTGTCATTATTAGTATTTATGTCTCAGCTTATTATGTATTGAGCATAATCAATTCATATCTATCTATACTTATAATAAATCTGTAGAGAGGTCAATTCTGTACATGAAATATATTTACAAAATAACTATCAGGGGGTGATTAGGGATCGATACTGATACCAAAAATGCAATCAGTAAAATTTTTGTCTGTCTGTCTGTCTGTCTGTCTGTCTGTATAACCGTTATAGAAACAAAAACTACTCGACGGATTTTAACGAAACTTGGTACAATTAATATTCATACTCCTGAGCAGGTTATAGTATACTTTTCATCACGCTACAATCAATAGGAGCAGTGCTCCGTGAAGGGAAATGTTGGGAAAACGGGAGAAGTTACTCCATTTTTTAAGCTTCCTTCGCGTGTGCAACCTTAATGGTTAAAGCTATTCAGAAATCATTTATGACGGAAATGTTCTCCTTAAAATTATATAAAAAATATCCCACGACAGCATATATCTATCTTTTATGGTTGACTCACAATAACACGTGTAACTCCCGATAGCTTAGCAGTTCGAATCTTTGTGATTATTATTCTGCTCCGAAATTTAAAACCACCACAACTTTGCAATGGAACTCGGCTAAAAGTAACCCAGTTGCAACAAAATATAATCGAGGCTAATTTTAACAGGTTGCGGTGCAGGAGAAACCGTCTTTATTCCCAGAATTCCCATAATCTATACTTATAATAAATCTATAGACAGGTCAATTCTGTACATGAAATATATTTCCAAAAAACTATCAGTGGGTGATTAGGGATCGATACTGATGCCAAAAATGCAATCAGTAAAATTTTTGTCTGTCTGTCTGTATAACCGTTATAGAAACAAAAACTACTCGACGGATTTTAACGAAACTTGGTACAATTATTTCTCATACTCCTGAGCTGGTTATAGTATACTTTTCATCACGCTACAATCAATAGGAGCAGAGCAGTGAAGGGAAATGTTGGGAAAACGGGAGAAGTTAGGTACTCCATTTTGTAAGCTTCCGTCGCGTGTGCAACCTTTATGGTTAAAGCTACACAGAAATCATTGATGACGGAAATGTTCTCCTTAAAGCTATATAAAAAATATCCCACGACAGCATATGTCTATCTTTTATAGTTGACTCACAATAACACGTGTAACTCCCGATAGCTTAGCAGTTCGAAGCTTTCTGATTATAATATTTGTCTACTCTTACGTTTATAACACTGTCAGTCACCCCTAATTGAAAAAGTTAACATTATTAACTATTCCACAAAAAAGAATCATATAAATCGGTATAGAAACACCAAAGTTATATATGAAATACGCTAATAATAAGCCATCGCGCGTAAATACCTACTGAATCATGCTATAAGGATTATTTTTGAGAATCGGTCACCGCGCTCGACGCGTCTCGATTGGCCAAGTGCGAGCCAGACTCGCCCATGAAGGGTTCCTAAAAACCTTTAAAATTTTAGAAACCAGCTTATTTACATTTTTATAACTACGCTAGATGACTTTGTTTTTCATAGTGTTTGTATGAATTACAAAGTTATATTTGCGGTTTTAGAAAATATGCTGTATCCCAAAACTGCTTACCCGATTTCGTTCAAACTGTAGCGACATCTATCTCGCAACATACAAACTATCCTGTATAACGCAAGCAGAGTTTACCGCACAACTAGCATACATACAAATCACCCGATCACAAACATCGGGCAGTTGCCCACCAGACAAAACACCTGTCTGGTCGGAGGATCCTCCCTTTTCAACGGGAATGCGGGACTTTACACCCTGTTCCGCATATCCCCAAACTGGTGACCCCGGGCATGAACATCAGCGCAGCCGTCGTGCAGAGCTAGTTGAGCGTGACGTCATCATCACTTCCTTCAAGCTTTCGAGCAGCGAGTCATACAGCCAGCCAGCACCCTCGGCTTCTACGGGTATCCTGACCACCAGCATGCAGCGGACGCGCATACCTGGTCATCACCCCCAGCCTCTTCAGCAGCCTTGGCACAGCACCCTGCACTTCGGCCGGTCAGCAAGCAGAGACGCACCTCTCTCCTGGTCGACGCAGCAGCCAACCACTACGCAGCACTGCACCACTCCGACCCACTGGAGATCATGCAGCATCACTCCGACCCACTGGAGTATCACCCCGACTACTCCGACCCACTGGAGTATCATCCCGACTCACTGGGATATCACCCCGACTCAAAGGGGGCAGCACCACAGACAGTTCCGACTCACCGCGAACTATGCGACTTTCGGTTCCGACTCACTGGAACCTACCTTCCACTGGCCCGGCAAGCATCACAAGATGTAGGACGACTCATCCTGCTACGACCTCCGGTCTCGGAGGGGAGTGATGTAGCGACATCTATCTCGCAACATACAAACTATCCTGTATAACGCAAGCAGAGTTTACCGCACAACTAGCATACATACAAATCACCCGATCACAAACATCGGGCAGTTGCCCACCAGACAAAACACCTGTCTGGTCGGAGGATCCTCCCTTTTCAACGGGAATGCGGGACTTTACACCCTGTTCCGCATATCCCCAAAAAACCAATTTTGGTTGAAAGTTTACATTAAGATCTACTGACATATATTTTCTTAGATTTTTTACTCCATTATTATGGAAGTTAGAGGGGGGGGGGGGGGGACATTTTACCACTTTGGAAGCTTATATCTTTTAAACGATTGACTTTATGAAAAAGTGGTTTTAGAAACCCTTATATCATTTTTAAAGACCTGTCTATAAATACCAGTTCATAGAATACATCTACCTACTAAGTTTCACATGTATAGTCTTAGTAGTTTCGGAATAAAATGGCTGTGACATACGGACGGACGGACAGACATATCGAAACTATAAGGGTTCCGTGTTTTGCCATTCGGCTACGGAACCCTAAAAAGGCGGGGCGTCCGAGCGCGAACCCTACCTAAAAAAAAATGCCTGTGACATACGGACGGACGGACAGACAGACAGACGGACAGACATGTCGAAACTATAAGGGTTCCGTTTTTTGCCATTCGGCAACGGAACCCTAAAAAGTGCGAGCTTCATACAATTTTTGCCTGTTGATCCGAATAGACGTTCAGAGCCTTCGACCTTATTGACAGACAATACTTAATTGATATTAACAAACCGTGCTTATCAGCGCGACTTTTAGTCGTTGATAATTTATTTTTAGATTCCTTTTGTTGTTATTTTATAAAATAGGTATTAGTTATTTTGGTATACCGATAGGTAAGTTTTGGCTAATTTACGTTCACTTTTTATATTAGTTTTATTTTCACCCAGTTGCAACAAAATATAATCGAGGCTCAAATTTTAACAGGTTGCGGTGCAGGAGAAACCGTCTTTATTCCCAGAATTCCCATAATACCAAATAATTTTCCATTCCAATTTAAAAGAACGCAATTCCCAGTATCGGTGTGTTATGCAATGACAATTAATAAGGTTCAAGGGCAGACTTTTCGTGTTGCTGGAGTAGATCTCGGGGTCAGTTGTTTCTCGCATGGGCAGTTGTACGTCGCTCTTTCCCGGGTTAGCAGTTCTAGAAATCTTTATGTTCACGTGCCGGACGGGTCAACTTTCAACATAGTTTACCCGGAAGCTTTGCGCTGAAGTATTTTCGTTCTATAGGTACTTAAGCCTCATGTGAACGTGATCTAAACAATATTACCAATACATTAACTTAATAACACACAAGGAGTTACACGCTGACGGAGTCGCGGGCACAGCTATTAACAATAATATTGTGCGGTTCCGCATTGCGATCTTTTTCAACAGTATTATAGATTGACATATTATATTTCCCTACTAAATTACGAAAGTTAATCTGTCTATTACATCAAAATCACTGAACCGTGAGGAAAGACATAGGCTACTTTTTTTACGAAAAGCGATGGAAACGCGGACGAAGTCGCGGGCAACAGGTACTAATAATATAAGGCTGAACAGTTTGTTTGTTTGGTTGAACGCGATAATCTCAGGAACTACTGGTTCGAATAGAAAAAATATTTTCTAATTAAATAGTCAATATATAGAGAAAGGCTATAGGCTATATATCATTACGCTAATGCCAATAGGAGCGGAGTGCCAATGAAGAATGCTTCAAAATCGGGGTTAAATTTAACGTTAGCCCAAAGTAACTATTCCACGCGGACGAAGTCGCGGGCAAAAGCTAGTTTTTTTTAATATATTTACTACATTATGTATTGTATATAAGTAAATAATACACTGTCAAAGGTTGTATTTAAAAAAAAATTAGCAAAAAATAGAACCGACTTCTATATAAAAACACTACAAAGGCAAAAATAACTTTAATTTCGGTAGTCAGTGTCATTTGTTTTGTATTTTCTTTTTTCTTTGACACTGCCTTCCGAAATTAAAGTTATTTTTGCCTTTGTAGTGTTTTTATATAGAAGCCGGTTCTATTTTTTGTTAAAAAATTTTTTCACGCTTTTATTGGGTCGGTTTGTAATTTATCTAGTTATAAAAGCCAAAATGTCAACTACTTATCACCTTTTACAAAATATTGCATTTTCCGGTGCAGAGCCGTTAATTTTTGAGGAGTTCTCCTGGTACACCACTATCAGCTCTACTTCACCATATGCATTGTGACGAGCATAAAGTGCTTAACATCTATATTCAAGTAATCTAATCGCAATCCACGAAATACTTATTATTGAGTAGTTTCGGTGGCCATCTGGGGACTTCATCATCAGTTCCACTTCCTCAAATGGTGCTTTTCCAGAGCAACTGCACAAGGTACTATAAGAAATACCCAAAACGCTATAGGTGTGCCTATAATATTAATTGAAGAGTTCCCTCGATTTCTCCATGATCCCATCATCAGATCCAAACATGACGACAATGGGACTAACTAGAAAGTATTCCCCTTCGAACAAAAATGAATTTTCGAAATCGGTCCAGCCATCTGCGAGTAATTATTATTATTATTTCCTTTATTTCTAATTATACACATATAAATTACATTTTTAAATATTTCTATAAAACACAAAAAAACATTTAAAAATATAAAAAATAGTAGCCCACCGGTATCGGGAACAGGGTCCAAGCTACCGGTAGTCAGGGCTCTAGAGAGAGGAACCTCCTAACGATACGCGCCGTGTCCAGGAGTACCGCTTTCTGAAGCAAGCCCTTGATCCAGCCGCCTAACGAGAGCCTCCTAAGGTGTTGGTCGAGGCTCTTGGCTATTAAGCCATTGGCTGAGATGACTATCGGTACAATGACTGCCGAGTTCACATCCCACATGTCGACAATCTCATGCGCCAAGTCAAGATATTTTATTTGCTTATCTTTCTCGGCTTTCACGAGGTTCTCGTCATGCGGGATGGTTATGTCGACAATCATGGCACGCCTCTCGTTTCGGTCCACCACCACTATATCAGGCTTATTGGCTACAATAGTCCTGTCAGTGATGATGGACCGATCCCAGTATAATGTGATAAGGCCATTATCGAGAACTGGGTCGGGCACATACCTATAGTACGGCACTTCCGATTCCACAAGAGAATATTTCAGAGCAAGTTGCTGATGAATAATCTTGGCTGCAAGGTTGTGCCTATGCAAGTATTCTCCATTAGCAAGACGAGAACAACCAGAGATAATGTGACGGATTGATTCACCCGGACGGTGACATGCCCGACACATGTCAACCGTGCCATCCTTCACAATAAATTTCCGGTAGTTGTTCGTCATGATAACTTCGTCCATAATTGCACAGACAAAACCTTCGGTTTCCCCAAAGAGGTCACCGAAGCGCAACCAAGCTACGGACGCTAATTGGTCTACATCGGGCCCATGAAGGGCCCGGAAAAAACGTCCGTGTAGCTCCTTACTCTGCCATATCCCCCTTCGATCGTTAGTGTCCAGCACTGCAGGTTTGCGCCAGTTCTCATTAGCCAAGGAAAGCGGGGTGAGTCCCTTGTCCACTGCTACTACATCTCGATGCATACCCACTTCAGAAGCAAGGAAATGTTCCCTGAGACTGTATACCTCGCGGTTGTGGAGAGTTTTAGCATTCAAAAAGCCTCGACCTCCACATTTCCGCGGGATATACAGCCTCATCACTGACGAGCGTGGGTGATGCATTCGATATGCAGTCAGCAATGTACGAACTCGCCTATCCAGGGCGTCAAGTTCAGTTTGAGTCCATTTGAGTACGCCGAAAGAGTATATTAACACTGGCATGACCCAACCGTTGAAGGCACGCACCTTATTTCCGCCCGATAGAAGGCTTTTAAATACCTTCTTTAGACGTCCAAAGAAGCGCTCCTTCAGCGATTGCTTCATGTCAACTTCATTGATACCTAACGCTTCCGACATTCCCAAATACTTATAGGTTTCGGTTGGGGAGAGGCTTCTCAGGTTTATGGAATTCGAGGGTTGAGATCCCACGGATTCCACAATCTCCCCTCGCTTTACATGCATAATCGCACATTTGTCGACACCAAACTCCATCTTAATGGCACTACTGAAAGTTTCAGTTACCTTCAGTAGTTCCGTCAGTTGTAGACTAGTGGCGCCAAAAAGTTTTAAATCATCCATATAAAGGAGGTGAGAAATAACCTGACCACCTCTTTTCAACCTATAGCCTAGGCCTGAATTCTCCAGCAGTGTGCTTAGAGGATTCAAGGCTAAGCAAAACCAAAGCGGACTCAAACTATCGCCCTGGAATATACCTCGCTCGATCCTTACCGGTTCGCTGTACCTTGGGATAAATCGACATCCTGGATAGCGAAGAACTGTCCTCCATTGTCCCATACATGATGTCAGAAAGGTGCGTAAAGTTGCATTAATTTTATACAATTCCAGCACCCTCATGAGCCATGTATGGGGCACTGAGTCATAGGCCTTCTTGTAATCTATCCAACATGTCGACAGATCCTTTTTGGAACGTCGAACCTGTTGGCTAATGGCCATATCAATGAGGATTAGCTCCTTAGTAGCGCGGGATCCATTCTTACATCCATTTTGAGAGGTAGACATGATGTGATTGTCTTCAATGTGTTTGTTAATTTTAACCCTCAAAATGGATGTCAGAACCTTATAGACCGTTGGTAGACACGTGATTGGTCTATAATTTTTGGATTCCGCGGTGCTACCAGATTTATGGAGCAGTTGGGTAACTCCAGTGGTAAATAACTCAGGTAGCGAGCCAGATTCTAGGGCAGATTGGTGCTGAGACGCCAAGCGGGCGTGCGATCTTGTTAGCCACTTGATCCAAAAGTTATGCAGTCCATCCGGCCCTGGAGACTTCCAATTGCAGCGGACGGACTGCATGGGCTACATCTTGGGGGCTGATAGTGATTGCCCCCATTTCTGGTATTGGATCGCACACTCGCTCGACCTCCCGAGTCCAATCGCCTTCGGTGTGACTGACAGGTACCGACCAGATGTTGCGCCAGAATGTACATAAGGCGTCATCATCAGGTAGGCACATATCAGTCGCACCTTGCTCCGGTCGCTCCCAAGCCCTATATATCCACCTTTCGTTACTTCGGAATGTGCGATTCTGGACAAATCGCTCCACACGCCGTCCATACCTCCGAATACGGTTTGCCCATGCATACACCTTCTGCTTTAGGAAGTCGATGCGCTCTGTGACACAGGACATATAATTTTGTGGGTGAATATTGGTACCCAAAAACGCCCGTCTCACAAAGCGCATCACTCTCGGGCGAGTGTTGCCCCCCCTAAAGCAAAGAAGTTTTCCGATGAGTGCCCTGGCCTCACCAATACGGCGCTCGATCCTACACTGCCAAGCTGGCACAGCGGGTTTAGGTCGTGTAGCTATGTCATTAGGAATTTTAACATTAGCTACACGACATGCCGCGACAGCTGCGCAGTATAAGACAGAGTGGATATCGGCGAGGTCTTCGCAGTTATCAAAATAGTCTGACAACTGCGAATCCAGAGCAGCCACCAGTGCCCTATTCCTATTATGCATGGGCAAACGAGGTAAGCGTGGTCTTATTTCAGGCGGCATGTTGCGATATTCCCGAATAGCACACTCCAAAGCACTCCTCAATTGCTCATTATACTGGGTACTTACGTTTGTAACTCTGTCACTACTCTCCTCAACTTGGATGTTGGGCTGTGGTGGTACCACCACAGTCGGCGTCGGATGTGAAGTGACACAGCTACTCATTTCCGAACGGAGGCGATCAAGTACGGCTTCATCCAACATATGGTTACGTTGGATGACACGCACTTGATCCGATAGACGCTGGGCCGAAACGTTGACAGTTGGCTCAAGTACCTGAAACAGAGAGAGCATCCGACCACGGTACGCAGTCAGGTTAGTTCCCCCCTCTGTAGCCCCATAGTATGAGCGCATGACGTTCTCATTAATGGATTGAGTCCATCGCATGCGCTGCACACTTCCACCGACAGCGGGAACCCTATCAGAAGCCGGCGGGCCCAGAGATTCCAAGCTGGCCGGAGGTCGGCCTCTTCCCCGTCGACGCGCAGGTGGTGGTGTCGTCGGCGGCGAGAAGTATTCGTCGCTCGAGCTCGACGCAACTGCAGCGGCCGGAGTCTCTTCACTCACGGCTGGAGCTGGTCCTGGCGGCTGCGAGGCGGAGCTGAGCGACGAATCCGAAGATCTTGGGCGTGTAGTTCTGAGCAATCGTGCCCGGTTTCTGGTCAACATAGTTTTCAATGCACGATGTTTTCTTTCGCATTAGTCCATTTTTATAGATATAGTATATAGTAGATGTAGTGTGGGATTAATAGTAGTAGTAGTAGTAGTGGTTTTTTTTACTATTTTCGTTTTATCGAACATTTTAAATAACTGTTTTATATCAAAATTATTAATAAAATCGGGATGAAAAAATTTTTGACGTGCTTGTTGACAGCCGGGCCACAGATTATTATTTTATTATTTTTATTATTTATTATTTTTATTCCATTTATTTAATATATATACATATAGATTACATTTTTAAATATTAATATAAAAAATAAAAACATTTAAAAATATAAAAAATAGCAGCCCACCGGTATCGGGAACAGGGTCCAAGCTACCGGTGGTCAGGGCTCCATAGAGAGGAACCTCCTCACAATACGCGCCGTTTCCAGGAGCACTGCTTTCTGGATCAAGCCCTTGATCCAGCTGCCCAACGAGAGCCTCCTTAGATGTTGGTCGAGGCTCTTGGCTATTATACCATTGGCTGTGACGACTATCGGCACAATAATTGCTGTCTCCACATCCCACATGTCGACAACCTCGCGCGCCAGGTCAAGATACTTATTTTTTTTATCTATCTCAGCTTTCACGAGGTTCTCGTCATGGGGGACTGCTATATCAACAATCATTGTGCGACGCTCTAATCGGTCTATCACCACTATGTCAGGCTTATTGGCAACAATAGTCCTGTCAGTGATGATAGACCGATCCCAATACAGTGTAATATTGCCATTTTCGAGAACTGGGTCGGGCACATACCTGTAGTATGGTACTTCTGATTCCACAAGATTGTATTTCAAAGCAAGTTGCTGGTGAATAATCCTGGCTACGAGGTTATGTCTATGCAAATAGTCTCCGTTAGCCAGACGAGAACAGCCGGAGATAATGTGACGAATGGATTCTCCCGGTTTGTGACATGCCCGACATATGTCTACCGTACCATCCTTCACAATATACTTCCGATAGTTATTCGTCATCATAACTTCGTCCATAATCGCACAGACAAAACCTTCGGTTTCCCCGAAGAGGTCACCAAAACGTAACCAGGCTACGGACGCTAATGTGTCTACGTCAGACCCATGAAGGGCCCGGTAATAGCGCCCGTGAAGCTCCTTGCTCTGCCATACTTCTCTGCGGTCATTAGTATCTAATACTACAGGTTTGCGCCAATTCTCGCTACCTAAGGAGAGCGGAGTGAGGCCTTTGTCCACCGCTACCACATCTCGATGCATACCCACGTCGGCTTCTAGGAAATATTCCCTAAGGCTGCATACCTCGCGGTTGTGTAGGGTCTTTGCATTTAAAATGCCACGACCCCCGTACTTCCGCGGGATATACAGCCTCATCACCGATGAACGTGGGTGATGCATTCGATTTGCAGTTAGCGTAGTGCGGACCCGCCTGTCCAAGGCGTCAAGTTCAGTCTGAGTCCATTTGAGTATGCCAAAAGAGTACATCAATACTGGCATGACCCAACCATTGAAGGCACGCACCTTGTTTCCGCCTGATAGAAGACTATTCAGTACTTTATTCAGGCGGCCAAAGAAGCGTTCCTTCAATGACTGTTTAACATAAGCAACATTGATGCCTAGTGCCTCTGACATACCCAAATATTTGTAGGTTTCAGTTGAGCCGAGGGATCTTAGGTGTATGGAATCCGAGAGTTGAGTTCCCACGGATTCCATAATCTCCCCTCGCTTTACATGCATAACTGCACACTTGTCCACCCCAAATTCCATCCCGATGGCGCTACTGAAAGTTTCTGTTACCTGCAGTAGCTCCATCAGTTGCAGTTTGCTGGTGGCAAAGATTTTCAAATCATCCATGTAAAGCAAGTGTGATATGACCTGACCACCTCTTCTCAACTGGTAGCCTAGCCCCGAACCCTCCAGCAATGTACTGAGAGGGTTGAGAGCCAGACAAAACCACAGTGGGCTCAGACTGTCGCCTTGAAATATGCCACGCTCAATCCTAATCGGTTCGCTGTTTTCCTGGATCTGTCGACATCCTGGATAGCAAAGGACCGTCTTCCATTGCCCCATACATGACTCAAGAAAATTACGTAGTATTGGGTCTATTTTATACAACTCCAACACCTTCTTGAGCCATGTATGTGGAACAGAATCATAGGCCTTCTTATAATCTATCCAACATGTCGACAGATTCTTTCGGAAACGACGAACCTGTTGGTTAATGGCAATATCAATGAGGAGAAGCTCCTTAGTACCGCGGGACCCGTTCCCACATCCATTCTGAGAAGCAGACATGATTGAATTTGTATCAATATGATTATTAATTTTGGCTCTCAAAATGGAAGTAAGAACTTTATAGACCGTCGGTAAGCACGTGATCGGTCTATAATTTTTAGGTTCCGCTGTACTACCTGATTTATGGAGCAGGTGGGTTATTCCTGTAGTCAGGAATTGAGGTAGCGATCCTGACTCTAAGGCAGACTGGAACTGAGATGCCAAGCGGGCATGCGATCTTTGAAACCATTTTATCCAAAAATTGTGCAGTCCGTCTGGTCCTGGAGATTTCCAGTTGGATAACGGACGGACTGCACGGGTTACATCTTGGGGGCTGATCGTAATTGCCCCCATTTCTGGTATAAGATCGCACGTGCGCTTGATCTCACTCATCCAGTCACCCTCGGTGTGACTGACAGGAGCCGACCAGATTCTGCGCCAGAACGAACACATGGCGTTATCATCCGGTAAGCACGTATCAGTCACACCTTGGTCAGGTCGCTCCCAGGCCCTATAAACCCACCTTTCATTGCTTTGGAATGTGCGATTCTGAGTGTATCGGTCCACCCGCCGCTTATATCTACGAATTCTATTTGCCCACGCATAGACTTTCTGCTTCAGGAAGTCGATGCGCTCTGTGACGCAGGTCAGATAATCCCGAGGACTAATATCAGTCCCCGCGAACGCCCGCCTCACAAAGCGCATCACTCTAGGGCGAGTGTTGCCCTGTCTGAAGCAGATAAGTTTGCCAATGAGTGCTCTAGCCCCAGCGATACGACGTTCGATCCTGCACTGCCAAGCTGGTACAGCTGGCCGAATAGCTCTGTCAGTCTTTGGAAACTTGACATGAGCTACCCGACACGCTGCAACAGCGGCACAGTACAGGATCGAATGGGTATCGGTGAGGTCTTCGCTATTGTCAAAATAATTTGACAACAGTGAATCTAGAGCACACACTAGCGCCCTATTTTTCTTATGCATGGGCAAACGAGGCAAACGAGGTCTCAGCTCAGGTGGTGTGGAGCGATACTCCCGTAATGCACACTCCAAAGCACTCCTCAATCGTTCACTGCACTGGGTACTCACGGATGTAGCCCGGTCCTCATCATCTTCACCGACTTGGTCGGGTCGCGGTGAGATACTAGGTTGTAGTTGCACCGCAGCCTGTGGTGAAGCAGATGAGACACGACTGCACCGTGATTCGAGGCGTAGTCTATCAAGTACGGCGTCATCCAACATACGGTTACGCTGGATGACCCGCACCTGATCCGACAGTCGTTGGGCCGAAACGTTGACAGCTGGTTCAAGTACCTGAAACAGAGAGAGCATCCGACCACGGTACGCAGTCAGGTTAGTTCCCCCCTCTGTAGCCCCAAAGTATGAGCGCATGACATTTTCATTGATGGAATTTGTCCATCGCATGCGCTGCACACTTCCACCGGCAGCGGGGACCCTATCAGAGGCCGGCGGGCCTCGAAGTCCTAAGCTAGCCGGCGGGCGGCCTCTTCCTCGCCGACGCGCAGGTGGTGGTGTCGTCGGCGGCGAGAAGTATTCGTCGCTCGAGCTCGACGCAGCTGCAGCGGCCGGAGTCTCTTCACTCACTGCTAGAGCTGGTCCCGGCGGCTGCGAGGCGGAGCTGAGCGACGATTCCGCAGGTCTTGGTCGTGTGTTCTGAATCAGTCGTGCCCGGTTTCTTGTCAACATTTTGGTTTTTCCATTTATTGTTTGCTCTATTTATTCTTCTATTTATTCATGCATAGATTTTTTTTTTACTATTTTGGTTTTGTTGAACATGACTATGTTGTTTATATGGCTATTTAATTTGTAAATTATTCTGAAAAATTCGGAGGAAAAAATTTTCTGACATGTTCTTTGACAACCGGGCCACTTATTTTTATTATTATTATTATTATTATCTTTATTTCAGACCTAAGGGCCCATAGAAATCATTACAAAATAATGTAAGTAGGTTGTTAGTAGGTACAAAAAGCATTATATATAAGTTAGTATATGTTAGTAAGCATGACAAAACAAAAATTACTTTTTATTGGATTGCAGGTGTACACCTGCCCAATATACAATAAACGGACTATTTATTTTGTCCGCTAACGCCCTGACGATACTGCTGGAACTACCGCGGACCCTGCTCATCATAGATGCCGTTCTGTTGCGTATGACGGCGAAGAAATCGTCGATACGTGCTTCCGCAAACATAGCGGAAGCACTGCAATACCGAGGCTTTTTCAGCAGTATCCTCAGAGCGTCGTTATATTGCACCCGAAGGGCGTTGTAAGCCCGCCTCGTATAATTGATCCACAGACTGCAGGTATAGAAAGTCTGACAGAAGGCTCTGAAAAGCATCAGTTTCACATCTGTGCTACATCGCGCAAATCTGCGGGCCACCATATTACAGCGGACTGACAGCGCCCTCCGTTCCCTCTCCAAGTCTTCATCGTCTTGTAGCCTATCCGTCAGCACGTGCCCTAAATATTTGAATTTAAAAACCCTCGTGAGAGTAGCTCCACATGTCTTAATAGGGGGTATATTACTAGGTGCCTTGCTCCCCGCTCTACATACCATAAAAACACTCTTACTGGTATTATATTTGAGCCCGTGTGTCTGTGCGTACGTCTCACAAATCCCCAGTAGTCTCCTCATTGCCCCAATCGACGGGCTCAACAAATACTAATGAGGTAACATACATAAAAAAAAAGTTCAAGACGAATTGACAACCTCCTCCTTTTTTTAAGTCGGTTAAAAAGGTCTAGCTAGTAGCTTTTAAGGTTCAGACCACCCATTATAACATCCTTGTTAGTTATTAAATCCTTATTTAATTATGTTAAGGTTTCCAATAAAGAGTATAGGTACCTATCAATCTATATCTAACTTGATACCGTTACTGAATATTGATAATGTCGCCTTACGAGATTAAATTGTGAGGTCACGACCTAGTAATAACCGCGACACGTGTCAATTTTCAAGTCTAAGCTACGATTTAAGTTTTTAAGCTAGTAACATGGTCACTAACAGTATCATTAGAACTTATAACGGGATATTTACCAGGTGTATTTATTGTTTTGAGTTTCCGATATTTCGGCATTGTTGCAAGCGCCATGATCACGGATGAACTGAAGTAATTGCGGGTGGAAGTTTATGAGCAGACAAATCGGTCTACCCTCTTTCTCGTTCTTTTTCTGTTAGCGACACCGCTACCACTGTCACATGTATCACTAAACACTCGATTCTGTTCCCGACACACAAAACTCACCGTGTCAACTCGCGAACTTTCTACGGAACTTTTTCAGTTTTTACACTTTTGAACCACTTGCAATTACTTCAGTTCATCCGTGATCATGGCGCTTGTAACAGTGCCGAAATATCGGAAACTCAAAACAATAAATACACATGGTACCTAAATATCCCGTTTTAAGTTCTAAGCTTCATAATGACACACCTTCGTACCGTAAGTTGATTTTTGCAGATCCTTGAAAAACAAAAGTCACAATGGATCACCACTTAAATAATACTTTCTGAGGATAGGAGAAGTCTTGGTATATACATTACTAGCGGTTGCTCGCGACTTCGTTCGCGTGGGAAGTTTTTCCCGTGTAAATCCCGATCCCGTGGGAATTTCGCAAAATGAGGTGTAAAAGTGTTATTTCATAACCAGTTTTCAACATGAAGATCATTTATATCATTATCTAATTTCATTTAGATCCGTTCCGTAGTTTTTGCGTGGATACTCACAAACTTTCGTGTTTATAATCTAATCTTTAATTATTGCACCTATCATGCGATTATTTCACCAATTTTGGTTGACGGGTAGAGAATGCCTACGGCATTAAGTCCGCCTTTGTACCTAAGTGCTAAATAAATAAATCCCCTTAGTAGCTGACTTAGCTTTTTTTTTTTTTCTTTTTTTTTAACGTGGTAAAATTATCAAATAAGTCCTCCCACTCCGGGCAGGGTGGGAGGGACTGTCAGACTTTTACTGACTAAAATCCACGGTGTTCCTTCAATAACCCTTTACATACCGGGGCCACGGTAACGGGATGAGTCCCACGACCCCGGCGGGCTTCGGCCCTCTGCAGAGGGGGCCTCGTCATGTTGCTGACGCTCTTTGAGGCGCGCGTGGAACACGACGCGCCGTCGACCCGGGCATGGTCCATGGTCGGACAGCGAGTTGCCCTTTACTCGCTGTCCGCATGCCCGCGCCTACGGTGGCCGGAGATCGTCGGCCGACGTCCGACGCCGTGGGCGTCTACCACTGCGGCTGGGCTGGAGGGAGGACGCCATCCTCTCCCTCACGCGGCCCGCCTCCTCCTTCGGAAGCATGACTGCTTCGCAGAAGGAGGCGACCGCTTCCCACTCCCTCTCGCCCCGCAGCATGGCCTCGACCAAGGCCGGGCGCGAGAGGTCTCCGCCTATTGTCGCCGTGAGGACACGTCGGTGCTCTGCCCAAGCTGGGCAGTCCTGCACCGTGTGCTCGACTGTGTCCTCAGGGCGACCCTCGCAGTAGTGACACCCAGGCGTCTCTTCCTTACCCATCAGACACAGGTACCTCCCGAAACTTCCGTGTCCGGTGAGGACCTGCGTCATGCGGTAGGTCAGGACGCCGTGACGCCGATCTAGCCACTCCTCAAAGAGGGGTCTTACCGCCGCAATTGCGGCGTGCCCGGCCGTCGGTTGCGACAGTCGTTCCCTCCATACTGCCCTGAGATGGCGCCGGAGCTCTTTCCGCCGCGCCTCGACTTCTCGAGGCAGCGGGGATACGCCCCGGCGCTGCCCCTCCACGCGCCATTCATAGACGCGCTGGAGGGCAGTCGCCTCCAGATCCCAGGGCAGCAATCCGGCAAGGAGGTTGGCCGATTCGCCGGCGATCGTGCGGTATCCCCGGATCATTCGGATAGCCATGACCCTCTGGCATGCGACCAACTTTCGTGGTCGCGTCCGGATGCACAGGGCCCACACTGGGGACCCGTAGAGGGCCATGGACCGCACGACGCCGGCGTACAGCCTTCGGCAGGAGGCCTTTGGCCCGCTGAGATTAGGCAGGAGTCGCCTGAAGGCGGCTGCTGCCCGGTTCAGCTTTGGGGCCAAACTCAGGAAGTGCTCCCTGAAGTTCCAACGGCTGTCGAGGACGAGTCCCAGGTACTTCATCGTCCTCCCGACGCCGATGCGAACCCCCTCCACCGTTATGTGGGACTCGGACCGTGGTGCGTGCCGACCGCCATGAAAGCACATGGCCTCGGTCTTGTGCAGCGCCACGTCGAGTCCCAACTGCCGGATCCTATGAACGACTGTCGCAACCGCTTGCGTCGCCAGGTCGGCCGCCGCCTGGTGCGACTCTCCCTGCGCCAGGACGAGCGTGTCGTCAGCGTAACATACTACGCTGACGCCGTCAGGGAGGTCGCCGCGCAGCACCCAGTCGTATCCGATGTTCCACAGGGGCGGCCCCAAGACCGATCCCTGTGGGACACCGCACGACATCTCTCGCCGGTTCCGCTCTCCCCGGTGACCGGGGTAGATGACGGCTCTGTCCGTCAGGTAGTCCTTGACTATGCGACGGAGGTAGGTCGGCACCCGGTGATACCGGAGTGCCTCCCTGATGCAACTCCAGGGCAGGGTGTTAAAGGCGTTGGTGATGTCCAAAGACACCGCCAAGACGACCCTGCCCCGGGATACCGCGTCCCCCGTCGTGAGGGCTCTCACGCGCATGATGGCATCCACCGTCGAGCGCCCCCTGCGGAAGCCAAACTGGCACTCCGCAAGATCCGGGCCCACCCGATTCAGGTGCCCAAAGAGGCGGTCTGCAATTACTCTTTCCAAGAGCTTGCCCACCTCGTCGAGCAGCACGATGGGCCGGAATGCGGACGGAGAGTCCGCAGGGCGCCTGGCTTTCTGGATCAGGACCAGCTTTCCCGTCTTCCAGCGAAGCGGAAACTGGCCCCTCTCCAGGCATGCGCTAAAGAGCCCCCCTAGTCGAGGCCCGAGAGTCTCCGAGGCCAGGACCCAGGCTTTCCCTGGCAAGCCGTCGGGTCCTGGGGCGGTATTTTTGGCCTTGAGCCGTTGTACCGCCACTCTCAAGTATACTTCGGTCACCTCTGGAGCGTCGTAGACGTCGTCGTCGCTGTGGTCCGCGTTTGCGCCAGCTTCAGGTTCCGTCGGAGACGGAGCCATGGGCGGGGGAGCGTGCTCCCCTTGCGATGGGAACAGGGCGCTCACCACGTCCTCCAAGAACTGAGGCTGGAGACTCTGCGTCAACGGGGGAGCCCAGGGGCGGAGCTTCTCTCGCACCCACTTGTAGGGACGGCCCCATGGGTCCCCATCCAGAGTCGCCAGCATTTCCTTCCGGGCCAGTTCCTTGGCCCGCCAGATCTTGTCTCGGAGGACGGCCTTCGCTGCCCTGTAGCCCTCGTACAGCTCCGCCTCTACAGTCGCCGCATCCGAAGGTCGGGTGCGGCGCCTGCGGAACCTGGTGTACCGGCGTCGCGCCGCAACGCACGCTTCGCGCAGTGCTGCTAGCTCGCTCGACCACCAGTACAGCTGACGCCGGGCGCATCCTTGCCGGACCCGGGGCATGGCCACGTCGCAGATCTCCGACATGGCCTCCCGGAACCACTCCGCCTCGTCGTTTATGTCGGCAGGCCTGTCCGGGGGTGACCCCCAGGCCTGCACGATCGAGGCTTCCAGGAATAGCTCCCGGTCCATCTGCTTCAGCGCCCATCGCGGACCACTCAGGTCCCGTCGGACCGGCGCGTCTGGGGTCTGGGCGGAGATGTCGAACCGGATATACCGGTGGTCGGAATAGGTCTCCACCTCCTCCACAACGCGCTAGTCGGTGACGCGCGGTGACAGGCTGGGGGTGGCGAACGTAACGTCCACCACCGACTCGCCCGTAAACCGCACGCACGTGGGGACAGAACCCCGGTTCTCGATCACCAGGCCCTGCGCACGGGCCCAGTGCTCGAGCATCCTGACCCGCCCATGGTCCGTAGACCGGGAACCCCAAGCCGGACTTTTGGCGTTGAAGTCCCCGAGGACGAGGGCGGGGAGGGAACCGAGGGCGACGACGACGTCTCCCAGCTCCGTTAGGGAGTTCTGGAACTCGGCGAGAGTTCGGTTCGGGGAGATATAAACGCCTACCACAGCGATCTCCCCGAACCGTGCTGCGACGATCCCACGCCCTCTCTTGACGCGATCGAGGGGCGGGGTACCGGCGGCGGCCGACGAAACGAGGGTCACCGAGCCGTCCAAGTCCGCCACCCAGTCATTCCTGGGCAGGACAAAATACGGCTCGGCGACCACGGCGACGTTGATCAACCACTGCGCCATGCTCTGGAGCAAAAGTTCCTGAGCAGCGGCGCAGTGGTTGATGTTCGCCTGGAGGAAGCGCAACCATTAATCGGGATCCATTGCAGCCTCCTCCAGGGCCCCTCGCGGGGGTTCAGCCACGACGGCGACAGCGGCGGCAGTAGCGACGGCGGCGGCGGCGGCGGCGGTGGCGGTGACGACGGCGGCAGAGGGCCTACCTCTGCGCCCGGCTTTGGTGGGTGGGGCGCAGGACTTGCCCCCAGCCCGGTGATCGGCCGGCTTGCCAACCGCCTCACATGCGAAGCAGTGAGGCGGGGCGGAGCACGAGCCGGCCTTGTGACCGGGCTGACCGCAGCGGAAGCACCTATCGCTGCGGTCTACCTCCGAGGTGCACACGCATGCCGCATGGTTGCCCACTTGGCAGCGGAAGCACCTCAGGGGTCTGGGGTCCAGGACTTTCACCTGCGCAGACACCCAACCAACCAGGAGCCTTCGGCCCTCCTGGATCTTTTTGGCCGCCGGGACGGGGCAGCTAACCGTAATGGTTTGCCCCCCCCGTGAAGCCAGGACGCAGGGCGCCCGCCCTCACCTGATCGGGAGGGCACCCCCCAGTCCTGGCTACGGCGGCCACCACTTCCTCGGCCGTCACGGAGTCATCCAGACCCAATGTGCGCATGTCTGCGCGCTTGGCGGGTCTGGAGACTCGGGCCTCCTCCGCATTTAAGGACGCTCTGAGCCGTTCGGCCAGAGCGTCAGCGGCAGGGCCAATGGCCGCGCCGGGGATCTCCAGCATCCGAGCCCCCGTCGCAGTGACCCGGTGACGGAGGCCGCCGACGATGCCGAGCTCCGTGATGTCGATCGCCATCCGCGCCTTTGCCAGCACGTCGCGGTACGACACGCCCCTCTTCACCGCGTCCGGCTGCAGTGTGATCACTACAGCCGCGGTCTTGGGGGCGCGCAATCGCGCCGCGACGTCTCGCCGCCGCCGTCGCTCCCTTCTCCGCGAGGACCTGGCTGCGCCAGCAGCCTTCCTCTTCTCCCCGGCCACTTGCCAGTCGGCGCCGGCCGGAGGAGTCTTTGGAGGAGGCTGCTGGGACGGCTGGTTCCCGGCCTGGGTCTTCTTCCCTTTGGCCGCCTGTTTCGGCCCCGCAGGTGTCGGGGTCGGAGGCGGCTTTGGTGGGCCCTGTTTCGGCTTGGCCGGGGCCGTCTTCGCCCTCGCAGGAGTTAGCTAGATTATAATTATTCAAGCGAATAGCAATCCATTCTTAACTTAGCTAATATTAAACTGGTCTAACATAGTTTCCTGTTTGAGTTCTCTACCCGGTAAGTAACTATATTATTAAATGAGGGAGATTGGGACATGCTTGCTATGCAATGAACGATGCTGTTGGCATCGAAATCTAAAAGTAAAGAGACGGTATTAAGAGAACGTCTTAGTACTTTCTTTAAAATTAAGGAGGAGGAACTAAAAGTAATCTGGGGTTGCGGGAATGTTTTATCGAAATACCCCGGCCCCGGAACGCAAAGGAAGCTGAAGGAGCAGGGTAGGTATTTAGTCAGTAGAATTCTGACACTCCCTTCCACTCCACCAACAGCGGGAGAAGTCATTTGATGATTTTCCCACCCGAAAAAAAAAGGTACCCAAAACAACACACAATCGAAAGTAATTTAGTCTAAGATGATAATCAAAAATTTTTGAGCGGTAAATTTACATAAAGACAGTCCCCCATAACGCACTACGTCTCTTATTGAATAGCCCAGTGGCTAAGGTGTCGGACTTGTGATCGAGAGGTCACGGGTTCGAACCCCACCCATTACACTATAGCCGTGAACCCACTCCAGACACAAGCATATTTAGCTTAGTTGGAGGGGTTAACAGGAGTGCTAGTAATGTGAATTCTACCCACATTGCTAGTTCTATTAAAAACTGTGTTAAACCAATGTCAGTTACGAGTAACATCTGGTTTTATAGTTTTGACTTAAAGACTCCGAGGCTATAGCGATCAGGAAACACTCCGGCAGGGAATTCCACTCCTTAGCCGTACGCACAATGAAAGTATTCCCAAAAACGTTTCGTGCGTATGGGTGGGATGTCCACAATGTACCGATGGCGCATCGCCGTTTGTCTTGTAGTCCGATGATGGAACGGGCTTTGCGGAATTAGATTGTGTAATTCCATCGCACACTCCCCGAAATGTAACCAATAGAAAACCGATAAACTTGCAACTCGTCGTCGGTGTTCAAGGCTCTGGAGCTTTGATTCGACCAGTGAATCGTTGCCAATGACTCTCTTGGCCTGTTTCTCGATAGACTCAAGCGCGTCCAGTTGGTATTTCGCAGATCCATCCCAAAGATGAGAGCAGTACTCCATACACGACCGCACCTGGGCTTGATATAGATTGAGCATCTGTTCCGGTGTGAAGTACCGTCTCACCTTGGCTAGGATTCCCAACTTTTTTGCTGCTAGCTGAGCCTTAGCCTCGATAAACGGACCAAAATTGAGGGTGAATGTTAGTGTTACCCCCAGAAGACAGAAGAATTATGACATTTTTACCCGACTGCAAAGGAAGGGTTTTTCGCGCGTATATACGTATGTATGTTTGTAATATTCTTTATTACCTCATATCTCCAGAACCACTGAACGGATTCACATAATTGAGGTATTGTTAGATTTGTCTTAGCAGCCCAAGTGTTCTTAGTTTGGTGATATTTGAAAAAATCAAACATGTTGGCTGTGCGAAGTCATTATACATAGTGAAACAAAAATTTTTTCTTTTGATTACCACAACATGGATATCAAATTAAAGGGCTTATCACAAGAATTTCAAAAAGGTATATCATATTTATCATTAGTGTAATACTAGCAAAAATAATACAAAGAGAAATTTTAAAAATATGGACTTGAGCTATTTCACTTTCTGAATCCGATGGGGCGCCAATGTGACACGACCGGGAAAACTAAAAAAATGTTAATTATTATTTTAACTGAAAAGTTGAAAAAATAGTTATTTAAAAATCTAAAAAACTCGACTGCTCAACTGAAATGCAAGGAACAAGCACATTTTTATTTTAAAAAGTGACAAGCAGGCGGACCCGTCAAATTAAAAAAAAAATACGTTCAATTGGGTCCCGCCTGCTTGTCACTTTTTAAAATAAAAATGTGCTTGTTCCTTGCATTTCAGTTGAGCAGTCGGGTTTTTTAGATTTTTAAATAACTTTTTTTAAATAACAATTTTAATTAATATGCGATTTTAAGATAACAATTTCTAAGCAAAGATTCCTCGTACCCGCAACATAAAGTTCGAAGTTGTTAATTAGATGAAAACTTTCTTAAACTTATTATACCTAATTAGTGAGATTAGCTAACTTTCCCGCGGTACATTTAACAGATTAATTAGGCTTGATTTTTTATTTATGGCACTACTTTTGGTAAAAAAGTCATATGAAAAGACAAGCCCTTATAGAATCACTCTGAATATCTGTCATAGCAAATTTGCTTTGGATTTAGTAAATGTGTGTGTGCGACATGTCTAATGTAAGGCTTATTGTTAGGGATTAAAATATATTAGGGGTTTAAAGTATGAAATGCCGATTTGTACTGAAAAGAAGCCAGCAGAGAGTTCCACACAGTGAAGCGCGAAGAAGCGCTTAATACGACAACATTTACATATACATAGTATATGTATATACAGTATGTTAACTAACAGAGGGCGTTCCCGTTAACCCGCAATAGTATAGCATCAAGCATTTTAATATTAAAAAAATAAAAACATTTTGTTTTCGAATTGTAATATTTTTTTGCATGTATGGATCCTTATACTATTGCGGGTTAACAGGAACGCCCTCTGTTAGTCAACATATTGTATTTACTTATAGATTACAAAAAATCTAGACTTTTTAGCCTGATTAAATTGGAATAGATAATCAACTTAAATTCAAGGTCCGCATTAATATTGTGGGACTTAGGTAGTTGAACGGATAAATGAAACAGCCTCAGATTCGAGGACTTGTATTTAATGTGTGCAGACAACCTTGTTGTCAACTGTTGCCAACCAAAATAATAATTGTTCGTTTTGACAAATAGATTAAATTTTAGATGAAGTTGTGACGATTTTAATGTTAACTTTCTATTACTTTCGTCCGAGTGCGCATCGACTTTAAACGATTAGTCGACTCCTCAAGTGACCAGAGGGCTGGCTTTTTCTTCGGACAGAGAATCAGCATTGTCATTCCACGTGGCTATGCAGCCAGTGCTCTAGGCATTATTCCCATTGATAGCGATGTTGACTAATTTTTCGATGCCCTATAATTTCTTTTTATTTTTGCCTGTTATGTTACACTACTTGTTTTATTTTTAATCGGGTATTTGGATCGGCGGAAGAACTGAGTTGATTTGGATCAGAGGCAACCTCAACGCTCAAATTTATGCTGAGAAGATTGTATCTGACGTCATCGTTCCTCTACAAGTGCAAATCGGTCCCTTATTTCAGTTAATGCATGATAATGCACGACCGCACACCGCAAGAGTTGTAAGACAGACTCTCGCCGCAGCTAACATCAATGTCCTGCTCTGGCCTGCTCAGTCGCCAGACTTGAACCCGATTGAGCATGCATGGGATATGCTACAGAGAAGAGCTCTGCCGAATATGGAGGGTATCCAGTCGCAAGAAGCACTTTTTTTGTCGTTGCAACGAACATGGGCGGCCATTCCACAGCGTGATTTGGATGAACTCATTTTGAGTATGCCAAACCGATGTTCTTGTGTTGTTAGTGTTCGCGGTAGAAACACGGATTATTAATTGTTTAAGTTACCCAATAAAATTTTAAAGAAAACTGTTATTTCAGTCTTTTTTTCGAACTTTAATGTTAGTGGTTCAAATGTCAAAAATCCCTTTATTAGGAAAATGGCAAATTTCTTTATTAATGCAAAGGTGACTTGGTTTATCGTTACTGTGACAAACGAAAACACTTTATTTGATGAATCCTTAAAGAAAATTTTAATTAATATCAATCAGGAGAAAAGTTATTGCAAAAATATATGTTGATCCCTAGACACTTTTGATGTGTGTATTAATTAAAATTTTATAACATTAGACAGAATATGGAACAAAAAAGAATATTAAATTTAAAATAAAGAAATAATTACATTAAGTTGTTTTATTGGTCAAAAGACGGTTGCCACTATGGGACAGTACCAATAGTTTGCGAAATAGCGATAGCTTATTAGCAAAGATGTCAATGGTATTGGAACGTGTATGGAGCTCATTGTACGTCCTCATCAACCTGTTCATTGGTGCCGAATGTCCGAGGTTAGTTTTAGATGGGCGTGGAGTGAACACATCTAGGATGCGTTCCGATCTGGGTGTACTATGGCGAGGAACAGATATATTTATTTCGATGAGAAGCTTCGGGACTTGTACAGATCCATTAATTATTTTATGAAGCAAAATCAGGTCGTTAGTACGCCTTCGCTGTTCTAGAGTTAACATTTTGAAATGACTAAGCCTTTGCGAATAGTCAGCGTCCCGAGGGCAGTTATTAGATTTGTAACACAGATACCGTGTAAAGTTTTTTTGAACCCGTTCTATGCGATTAACATGTGTACCATAAATTGGATTCCAAACAGGTGACGCGTATTCCAAAATAGATCGTACAAGTGAGTTATAAAGTAATGTTAAGGTTCGGATAGATTTAAAGTCATAACAGGTTCTTTTTATGAATCCAAGCATTTTAGCAGCCCTAGAGACAATAGTGTCAATGTGAGGAATGAAGGTAAGCTTGCAGTCAAGGAGAACACCTAAGTCTCGGATTTTGTCAACCTTTTTAAGCACTTTTCCGTTGAGTGAATATGAAGAAGAAAGTTTGAGGTGTTTTTTTGTAAATGTTATATGGTAACACTTATCGCCATTAAGAAGCATGTGATTTTTAGTGCACCAGACGTGTAGAGAGTTGAGGTCTTCCTGGAGTAGAGCAATGTCTGTACTTGTGTCAATGGTCCGATATAATTTCAAGTCATCCGCGAAGATGGAACAGGTGCTGTGCTTGATACTGTTTGCTCTATCATTGACGAATATAATAAATAGTATAGGGCCCAAATGAGAACCTTGCGGGACTCCGGATGTTGAAGTGTAAGGTAGGGATTGATGACCCTTTACTACAACTCTCCGTTTCCTGTTAGTCAAGTAAGATTGAAACCACAGCAAAAGTTGACCAAATATGTTTGAAAGCTTTTGCAGCAATAGTTTGTGGTCTACTTTGTCGAATGCACTACTAAAATCGGTGTAAATAGAGTCAACCTGTTTGCGTGAATCTACTAATTTAGAAAGATCGTTAACGTAATGAACTAAGTTGGTTGTTGTAGATTTTTGAGCGCAGAAACCATGTTGTTGTGGGGTTATCTCTATTTTGGAATGAGCGGTTAAAATAGGACACATGAGAGACTCCAAAACTTTGGAGATAACAGACAAGATAGAGATAGGTCGGTAATTCTTTACGTCATCAGCCTCCCCTTTTTTAAAGACAGGCACTACATGCGCTAACTTCCACTTATCAGGAAATTGAGAAGTTTTGATAGAATGGTTGAATATTATTTTGAGTGGAAGGGATAGACTAACTGCACATTTTTTTACAAGCACAGGGGGTAGACCGTCAGGGCCTGCACCCTTGCATGCATTAAGCTTTCTTAGTGCTCTGATTACGTCTTTTTCAGAAAAAGTAACGCTGCCCAACGTGTTGCAAGAGTACGTCTGCGTATCATAAGATCGATGTTCGGATATTGAAGTGCCTGGTTGAGTAAATGTCGATGAAAAGTGACGCGCAAAAAGATCGCAGATGCCGTCACCAGAAGTGGCCATCTCAGTGCCTAACTTCAACTCTGACGGCATTTCAATTGCGCTAGACTTTTTTTGCCTTAACGAAAGACCAGAAAAGCTTGGGATTATGGGTAATGCCCTCCTCCATTATCTTAGAGAAGTTAACGTAGCTACTTGTGATAACCTGATTAGCTCTCTGACTTAATATTTTATATTCGTAGTCATCACGCGGACTTTTATAAATTTTGTAACGTCTTCTAAGTTTTTCTTTTTCGTTTAGAATGTTTATAAGACTTTTAGGGAACCATATGGGATATTTTTTGCATTTTATTTTGGATTTCGGCACAAGTGAATCTATAATGTTATCCAATATCTTATAGAGCTCATCTACCATAGCATTGACATCCTGACATTGGGCCAAATTTTCAATCCAATTAACCTGATTTATTCTCTCGTTAATCATTTGCTAATCAGATTCTTGATGTCAAAATATTATTATTTTTAGGACATTTCTATAGTAGATAAGTACCTAATTCCGTATTATATGTGTGGTAATATTTTATTTTTATTATCAATAATAGTGTAACTTTTTTATTGTTTATATTTTTGTAATACCATTATATGATGATTATTTTATGCTATAAGTAAGCGAAAAATGTTAGATGTAATTCTAAGTCATTATGTTGTCTCAATTGTATAGAAATGTTATTTAAATGTTAACGTAGAAATTAGCAATGATTAAATTAATTAATTATCGGGACTCTCCATAAATTAACACCATATTTGTTACCTACATTATTGGCAAATAATAGATTTCTATTCTATTCTATTCTATATTTATATATAACTAGCGACCCGGCCCGGCTTCGCTCGGGTAATAAAGTTTCGATTAAAGCTCCCGAATATATATATATATATATAGGCTTAACTAATTCTTTCCGACATGTTGAAGTAATATCGTCGTATTTCATTCAATCTACACAAAACCTTAACTTATTATACACTAAAACCTTCCTCAGGAATCAATCTATCTATTAAAAAAACAAGATCCGTTGCTGAGTTTTTAAGATCTAATCATACATAGGGACAGACAGACAGGGAAGCGACTTTGGTTTATACTATGTAGTGATTACCTACGTTTTGTATTGTATTGTATTTATATATATTTATATGTATACTAGCTGACCCGCCACGACTTCGTTCGCGTGGTATCCTACCCCTACCCAACCGATACCACTACCCATATCCTACCAATACCCTACCTATACCTTACTCTACCCCTACCCTACCGAAACCCTACCCATACCCTACCCCAACCCTACCCCTACTCTACCCCTACCCTATCCCTACCCTACCCCTATCCTACCCCTACCCTACCCCTACACTACTCCTACCCTACCCCTACCCTACACCAACCCTACCCCTACCCTACACCTAACCTACGCTACCCAACCCCTACCCTAAAAAAATAGATAGTAGCCGATTCTCAGACCTACTGAATATGCGTATAAAATTTGGTAAAAATCAGTAAAGCCGTTTCGGAGGAGTAAGGTAACTAACATTGTGACAAGAGAATTTTATATATTAGATTATTTTCTGTTTTATGAATATATTTATGTAATAGGTACACTAATTTAGCCCTCTCCACTTTAAATTTTTGAAAATCCTTCCAAAGGTTGTCTGGAAGATATCGCTTTTAGCGATAAGACTGCTATTGTAACCATAGAAGTTAGAAATTGTGTTAAATAGGTGTGTTTCAATTTTGGTGAATATTAAAGTATATTCTATCTATCTGACGGAACAGGGTGGGTTTTCAGACGATAGAAGAATGATTTTCCCTTTCGCTCCACACAGAGCGAGGTTTCTTTAGATACGATATTTCTCCCGAAAATCCAAGACCTGTGTTTTGATTTAAATTATGATTAAAGGGTGGTAATTGCACAAAGTTTTTATGAATCATGACCTTTTCATTTTTACAGTAGAATCTTCAAAATCGGTAGTTTTTCTTTCTTGTGTTGTTTCATTTTTCGGTTGTACTTTTGATCTGTAAATAAATAATTAATTATTTTAAAATGTTTTACATGCATATGATAACAAAATAAAATAGTACTTAATGACTGTCACAGGAGCACAAATTACAGTCGAGACCGTGCTTTTCGAGGCAAGGGGGTATCTCGAGATACCCCCATCTATGTCATGGTCTAGATACCCCCATGTATGATGGTCACCGATCAACGGAACGTCCTCGGTAAGCGGTACTTAACCCTTAATAGGGCCTGGGCAAAGTGTGGATGTTTCAAACAAAAACGCAGTTAATTTGGCATTATGGGTGTATACAACGTGTAATGGAAACCCCATATCTATCCAAAAGGGCTGAAGACAACATCTGGTATGGAGTCTCTATGCAAAGTTTCAGCTCAAAATAAGTGACTAAAAAAGAAGGTAAATTTACACAAATACAAAAAGAAATAATAGAAAAGCAAGCTTTATGTGTTCTGAAGAGTGTGTGTGTTTGTGAGTGTAATATAATTCCTCACGCATTGAGTGTGAGTACCTACAGATATCCGTGTGTGTGTGTCCGTGTGGTGTGTGTGTTTGCGTGTGTGATAAATAAGGTGAAATGACGAAGTTAGGTGTATTGAAATTCTGATCAAAAATCATTTCAAAATGTTATAAATGTGTAAGTCTGTCTGTCTGTTACGCATTAACGGCTAAACCACAGCACTGATTTTGATGAAATTCGGATCGAAAACAGTTGGAGACCCAAGGTCAAACAGGCTTCTTTTTTAAATCAGTCCCTAAAGTGTTGAAATAATTAAGGCATGTTTAAGAAATCGAAACCGCTTAACGGATTATAATGAACTAGCTGTTGCTCGCGACTTCGTTCGCGTGGGAGGTTTTTCCCGTGTTAATCCCGATCCCTTAGGAAATTTCAAAAATCCTTTCTTAGTGCTCCCCTACACACTTCAAGGAACTTACATGCCAAATTTCCACTTCTTGTGCCCAGTAGTTTCGGCTGTGCGTTGTCTGTTAGTTAGTCAGTAGTAGAAGCGTTTTATACAACGTGTAACGGAAACCCCATATCTATCCAAAAGGGCTGAAAAAAAATAACTGACTCAAAGAATTGATACCAAATTATCGGTTTCATATGTTTCTTGAATACCAATCATAACAAACGTGTCACAGCACTACGAGGGTCAATAACTTTCCACGTCACTTGCCAATAACACGATAATTCTTTTCGTTCGTCTTAATTTGAAAAATTCGGTCTCTGGTATCAGTGTATTGGAACTTGTAATAAGTTCTACACACGTAGACTTAGGATTACAAAACCCTTGCCATATCGTTTATTATCATCCAAAGAAACCGTGCACTTGGTATGTATATACCCTTTAAATTACACGTTGTATGAGCTTATTAGATGATTTATTCTCGTGCACATATGTGTATTGTGCCTGTATATTGTCCCTTAAATAAATCTTAGGAGAAAGTTAGTATGTTAGAGATTGCCTGCTGTGGTTGCCGTAGAACATTTCCGTTCTAACGAGATAACCGGCCCCGGACCCCAAGGAAAACTGGAGAACATGGTGAGTTTTTGGTCAGTAGACGTCTGACACTCCCTCCCGCTTCACTCAGAGTAGGAGGAGTCATTTCATGAATTTTCGCACCGAGAATAGTAGTATTTTATTTTAACACTTACCTAGAATTTATAACTAGATTCACAATGTTATTCAATGGCGCCTCGACAAACATCCAAAGCAAAAAAGCAAGGATTATTGACACCACCATTACGCCGCAGCTGTGTAATGACTGAAACAAAGACAAAGAATGTTAAACGTTATTTTTTAAACGCTTTATATACGATCTTACTTCTTATTAATATAATAAATGCGAAAGTTTGTTATAATGGATGTATAGGTCTATGGCTGATTGTAACTCTTTTACGCAAAAACTAATTGAATAAAATTGAACACCGACGACGAGTTGCAAGTCTATCGGTTTTCTATCGGTTCCATTTCGGGGAGTGTGCGATGGAATTCTGCTAAGCCCGTTCCATCATCGGACTACGAGACAAACGGCGAAGCGCCATCGTTACATGGTGGACATCCCACCCATACGCACTAAACGTTTTGGGAATACCTTCATTATGCGTACGGCTAAGGAGTGGAATTCCCTGCCGGAGTCAGTGTTTCCCGACAGCTACAACCTACCCAACGAGCACATTAGTGGAAATAGCAGCCTATTTTGTTACTTTGGGTTGTAAAATAGCGGTTTAAGGGTTCAAAAAGCAGTTCAGAGTTGCATATCTGCATCCGTAAACGTCTATAGTTATAAAAGTTACTTAAGGTGCTATAAGCTGAATCAAATACTACCCTAGCCTTTACAGTAGTCCACGGTGGAACTCATTTACCACTTACACCTTTATATGAGAGTTACGAAGGTCATTCTGCCACTCACAGCTGCACAGTAGTTTCCATTGTAACTTGTATAGGTTATAGTTATAGTAACCACTATTATACTACTATAAGTTTCATTATAGAAATAATAGAAACTCTTATGCATACTATAGTTACAAAAAAATCATCAGTGTAACTAAGGCCTTTAGTAGCAATAGTCATTCCTTGCAGGCTCAATCCATTCGCCATTTTACAGCCGCTTTTGTAACTATTATAAAACATTTAATAAAATGGATCTTAAACGAATAAGTACGTAACTAGATCTTATAACCTCAAAAACAGAAAAATAGGAGCTTTTTGTGGCTGTGAGTTGCACTAGGGGAACAAAAATCACTGGAAGCGTTAGAAGGGTGAAAATTAGCGCTATGATTCTCAAAAGGGAGTTATTAGAGCTCAAACTGCAGGTTATGACTACATTACAATGACGCCATGATTTTTTAAGAAAACTTATAATTCCCTTGCAAAATTGAGTTGATATACATTGGTTTTTCAGTTAAATGTGCATTAAATGTACCGGTTAACAATCGGCCACTTGCGAATAGTAAGTTATCAACACGTAAAAATACGGAAATAAAATTTATTCTGTACAAGGGTGAATTTCAACAAATGCCATATTTTTTATCATATCAGTGAACTTTTTCAATTAATTTTTTTTTGCATATTTTTCAGGTTTTATGTAATCTTTAGGATATCAAATATCCCCAAAATTTAATATCATCAACGTATCATTTAAGACTAAGGAGAAAATTCAGTTTGAATTCTGGTTTCCACCGATATGACAAACCGGCACCGATTAATTTTTCTGTACACCGATATGATAAGTTTATCTACTGAAATGATGTACATATCCAGCGATATGATAATCTATCCACCTTTGAACATCAAAAAGGAAATAGTTAGTAGGTACCTATATATTTTTATAAGGGCGACTTAGAACTGAAGACCTGAACTTAGGGTCTTATGTAAGTAGATCACATCCAAAGAGAACTGAGTTCTTAGAAATCCAATTAAAATATATTTTTTGAAATTATGTACCTATTTTATTATATTTACTATAGGTACTTAGAAATAAAAAAAATAATGTTTATTTTTATTATCATTGTCTTTATTAAAATGAAGTATAAAAAAAATCAAAAATCTTATATCTAAGGTTAAAATTGCACAATACACATTTATTACTGTGGACGCAGCAGTGCGAACGCACACAATAAACTAATAACAACCCTGTAACCACTGTCTCACAATAAACAACTTTTGACTTTTGACTTTTGACTTTTGACGATCCAGCTAATTACTATGTTTTCTTTTTTATTGTTTTCTTTTTATCTATTTATTATTTTGTTATTTATTATTATGTACCTACTTACTATTTTTTTTACTAGAAATTATTTTCTCGAGAAACCTTCAATGCGTTCAATTGCTCCACCTCACCATCATCATCTCAGCCTATACACGTACATTACCGAATACAGACCTCCCCTAATGATACATTTATACAGCTTCTACTACCCAGTGGTATCGTGGTAATGATTTTAGCAGTCTATGTAGGTAAGTATGTATGTGTCTGTATGCAGAGATGTACATGTTCCTGACTTCTGTGATAAACAGCTCCTTAACATGCTCCTTCTTATTTTTAGGCACCCACTTTGATTTGAAGAATGGATATGATAGTGCTGCCAGAATGCTGTCCTTGGATCTTGGGTCTTCTAAATCAAATTTTTCGAAACGCTTTTCAATACTTTCCTTTATTATTTCAATCAACGGTCCACAATATACTGGGTTGTCCATTTCTAATGAAGCTAATATTTTTTGCATTCTCTTCAGTTCAGGTTGTAGACATCCATAATATATCTCTTCGTCACCTTCCAAGCACCTGATGGCCTCAGCTATGGGTTTGGAAGTTCTAACATATTCAATCAAGAACTGTATTTCAATTTCTTTCAGGACTGATAATCCCAGTTTTCTTAGAGCTTCATTTATGGTTTCTTGGACTTCTAATATATCTGTTATACAATTGTAATATGAATTCCAACGATTTGGGCAGGGGCTAGTTGGAGACTTACCAGTAACTTCCAAGTAAATTTCAGATGCTTTCGGTAACCTAGAGCATATATTCCAAACAGCCTGACATTTAGGCATAGCTGCATCATGTAGTTTCCGGTATGAAATATTTTTATGTCTGACTTTATCAATGTCCCTTGCCGGAATCAGATGTAAGGTATGGGTTGCACATCTCTCATGGTTGGGTAGCTGGTATAAATAATTTTCTCGAGGTTCAGGAAACTCATGCAGGGCTAATAATATATCATCATTATCATCATCATTTTGCTGATTATCATTGTCAAGGTTTTCATTTATGTTCACTTCAAAATTTTCTAAATTCACATTCAACAAGGATCCACCACTTGTATCAGTTTCTAGATCAGGTTTCCCAAATATTTTAAAAGCTTTTACCATGTTGAAACCATTATCTGAGCGTGAGCACTCTGAGCGCGTGGAATAACGTTTGTTGATGACGCGAAGAGCCGAACGCACCCTCGGCGGCATTATAAGCGTCATTCGTTCATTTCATTTTGTTTGACTGGTAATATCGGCTAAACTTAGTCACAAAGTATTTTGTATTTTGAAATGAATATTAAAAATGCAAAATACATCTCGAAAGGTATTTCAAATAAAATACAAAATGTTTTTTCCTAAAAGGCATTTAAATGCAAAATAGGTATTTTGCATTTTGTATTTGCATTTTAAATGAAAGTATTTCAAATAAATCGCATCTCTGTCTGTACGTTTGTATGTTCCATTGTTTCTTTGTAAACTTAACGAAATGACATGGGATCTACCGATATGATAAAACGACTCACCGAGATGATAAAATGTTCTACCGATATGATAAAGCAATCCACCGATTTTATAAATCTGTGCGTTGATCATGAATCAAAACACCGATATTAGATATAAGACACCAATTGATTTTTTCTTATCATTTCGGTGTAAATTATCACATCGGTGGTAATAAAGACCACTGATTACAGCGATATGAGAACAGCGACGTGAGAAATAACACACTTTTTAGAAAATTAGAAAAAATGCATAATATCTACGATAAATTCAATAACAGACAATGAAGCTAATTCACTTACTACCTCTGTTAGAACCAAACAACAATAATAAAACTACTCATTACACTAGAAAAATGCAACCACCGATAATATAAAATAATTGTCCGGGAGCAACTTAAATGGCGTACTTATGTTATTGGCGGGAATATGCAGCGATTTCACACACTTCCATCCTGACTACGCACTAGCACACACCAACGAGGGAAATACAATTGGGGTGGAGACGCTGTCGGACTCGTCGACGTAAAGTTAGATTTAAATTACTTTTGGCCAGCGATATGAGAACATTTTGCAGGACCAATACGTTTGTGCCTCTCAGTAATAATAATCGTTAATTATGTATTAAAATATGCTATATATTAATAACAAAACTAATATTCTATGAAACAGAATAAGTTATATACTTGACTTACTTATTTTTATTATTAGTGTATAAGCTGTTTTGTTTGTAAAAAAAGTAGAGGGACAGCACCGATTTGAAAAAAAAATAGAGGTTTATGTATTTATTTCTACCTTTGTAATAGTCCCAGGCAAATTATATTTTTGCCACAACCCAATAACTACCTATTGATTACTAAAAAAAATAATTCAGAACAATATTCTTTTTTCAAATACTAATTTCACCGAAGACAAAAAAATAAGTCATTTGGGAAATTCACCCACAACAAATAAAAAATATCACATATCTTTTGTTAATTTTTTAAATATCTTAAAAGCGCGTTAAAATTACTCGAAAATGATCTTATATATCTACAGTAAACTGGACAGCGTTTTAAGTATCTTTATATATGTTGCTAATACAGAATACAAACATTTACTTCTTTTTGTTTTATTTTCATGATGGCAACGAAAACACTTTACCAAATTATTACAAATAATGTCAACTGAAGATATAGGTACAATAAAGAACTATAATCAATTCATTCGTTTAAAGTAGTTCAAAATCATTCAAAAGTAGCGCTATGAGAGCTTTAGTATAGCGTTAATAAATCGTTATAGCTATTAAGGAACCTTTATGCAACCGTTGTGCAGGTTAAATGGAACTTTAGGTTGCATAAAATGGCGCCCAAATAGCGCTAAAGCGGCTGCTTTAAGTCTGCAGTAGACGCTCTAGCGCTTACGTCTATTACCATAAGTAATAATCGGATACGCTCCAAAGCTCTAATGCAGCCCATTTGTGCTAGTTGGGTAGAAGTCGTTATGTCAATAGTGAATAGGTTACTTCTAGGTAAGCGTGCTCCATCTTCGACCACATCATCGCTTACCATCAGGTGAGATGGTGGTCAAACGCTATCAACAAAAAAAAAAACTGTAAGTCGGTTTTATTTTTTGCAAAAAAGTTTTTATTTTTGCGCCTTTTAGTGGGCCAGTTTGTAATTAGTCTAGTTACAAAAGCCAAAATGTCAACTACGTTTTACAAAATATTGCTTTACGAAATGCAGAGCCGTTAACTTTTGAGGAGTTCTGGTATTTCACCATCAGCTCTACTTAACCATATGCATTGTGACGAGCATAAAGTGCTTAACATCCATATTGAAGTAATCGAATCGCAATCCACAAAATACTTATTATTGAGTAGTTTCGGTGGCTATCTGTGGTCTTCATCATCAGCTCCACTTCCCCAAATGGTGCTTTTCAAGAGCAACTGCACAAGATACTATAAGAAATATCCAAAACGCTATAGGTGTGCCTATAATATTTAAAGAGTTCCTTCGATTTCTCCATGATTCCATCATCAGATCCTAACGTGATGACAATGGGACCAACTTTTTCAAACAAAAAAAGAATTTTCCAAATCGGTTCAGCCGTCTCCGAGTTATGAGGTAACATACACGAACTGAGAACCTTCTCCTTTTATTGAAGTCGGTTAGAAAGACCAAATAAGTCTAGATACAAACCTCAGCATAAATTAAATCGAATTGTTGTAAGTTCCTTCTTGAAAACATGTTTTGTTGTAAAATGACTGAATGCGTCAAATAAATACCATACGCAAGGCGGCTTAGTATTGTAAAACCATGCCAGCTTGCAAATTTGCGTACTGGGGCTGAAACAGAAAGAACACGGTGATGTTTATAAGGAACAAGGAGGGTTTCGTGGCAACAGTTAGGTACACAGTTCGATCTTCAAGGTTGACTAACGTTTTCCGGCGTCGGTCCGTGGATGATCGACTATAGTTTGAACAATAATATCGAGATTACTCCATGCCTTGGAAACACGTTGGTTATGGTCTCGGCTGTCATTTGGGAATCTTTGACGGTCGATACGGGTAGTCAGAAGTCAGACATTCTGACACAAGTATTTCTACGGGGAATCGTGTATACTTATTTATTAATTTCACGTCATTTGTTTTCTTATATTTGACCAGACGAGGCCATGGTGCGTATGGTATTATAAAAAAACTTTTTAACAAAAAATTAAACCGACTCCCAAAAACACTGCAAAGTGAAAAATAACTTTAATTTCGGTAGTCAGTGTCTTTAGTTTTGTTTTTTCGTTTTTGGCACCGACTTCCGAAATTAAAGTTATTTTTCACTGCAGTGTTTTTGGGAGTCGGTTTATTTTTTGTTAAAAAGTTTTTTTTCACTCATTTTAGTTGGAAGATTTTTAATTTACCTAGTTACAAGAGACTAAATGTCAACTAATTATAACCTTTTACAAAATATTGCTTTTCCCAATGCTGGGCCGTTAATTGTTGAGGAGTTCTCCTGGTAATTCACCATCAGCTCTACATCACCATATTCATTGTGACTAGCATAAAGTGCTTAACATCCATATACTACCATATCCACATACTTATTATTGAGTAGTTTCGGCGGCCATCTGTGGTCTTCATCATCAGTTCCACTTCCCCAAATGGTACTTTTTGAGAGCAACTGCACAAGTTACTATAAGAAATACCCAAAACGCCATAGGTGTGCCTATAATATTTGAAGAGTTCCCTGGATTTCTCCAGGATCCCATCATCAGATCCTGACTTTGGTAATAATGGGACCAATTTCGAAGTATACCCATTCGAACAAAAAAAGAATTTTCCAAATCGGTTCAGCCGTCTTCGAGTACTCGATGATCATACATTAAAAGAAAAAAAAAAAAAATATATATATATACGCGTCGAATTGATAACCTCCTCTTTTTGTCGTCGGTTGAAAAACTAGTGTGTATGGTATTATACACACGAGTAGCTGTGTGGTATTATTATAATGAAAGATACCACTTTTGTCCAGCATTTATAAAACCATAGAGTTTGGCAATAAAACAACTTAGAAATTAAAACAATAAAATAAAGTCTTACCAATGGCAATGGTGATACAGGAGCACAATGCCCAGAGATTTCTGCTATAAACTGTGTACAAGGCTGAACTAAAGTGGTCATACTCCAAGCTAACCCATGACAGCGGTGGAGTTAATATTTTATACAAAACCAAACTGGATAACGAGAGTAGAAGGATACATCTTTTCTGTAACAAGAATCCCACACCTTAAGCAAAAATATACAAGGTGTAACACATTAAGCGAAATACCTCAGACACACCAATTAGAATATTAAATTATAAGTCTAAAACATCATCCGTAACTAAATAAATTGAAACCAAACCTAGATATTTTTTATAGAATAGTTATCGCTACTAAACGCAAAACGTATGTGCGTCATACAATATCCTTACGCAGACGCATACACTAATGCAATGTTAGCGGCAGACACGCACACGAGCGCATGTCCTTGAATTAAGGATTGTATTAATTTGTCATGATACTGTGTTACCATTTTAAGTTAAATAAAAGATTTATCTGTCAAAATTTAACACCAACATTTTTTATGGCGGAAATCGATTCAGAAGCCGATTCTGAACCAATTACTTTCAAGATTTTTTTTCTGTTACAAGTTGTATTTCTGTGAAGATTAGTAAAAAATATAACACGGCTTCTGTGCTCTCATCCATATGCGACTCGTCAGCCTTTAAAACAAGAGTAACGTCATCTTCTGTGCTCGATCGTTTTATCGTAGACTTCATCTATCGCTTACCATAAGGCAAGATTGAGGTCAAGAGTGCATACGGAATAAAATAATATATGTGCCCGCTCTACAATAGTACGAGCGAGCCCAGAAGATGCCTGTTCACTCGCGTTAAAGGCTGACGGCTCATTAGTGGTAGGGAACACAGAAGCCGGCAGAGAGTTCCACAACTTGGCTGTGCACTGCAGTAAACCTTGAGATGAAGCGTTTGGTACGACACCTATCTATGTTCCGCCGTTAAGCATACAAAAATGTTAATTAGGTTAGATTACTTTTCATCAACATAATTAAAATTATTCAATTACAATACAGCAAATATCAGCTATGTCAAAATTGAAATTGCGAACATGAAATTAAATCTATACTAATATTATAAAGCGGAAAAGTTTGTTTGTTTGCTTGAACGCGCTAATCTTCGAAAGTTCAGGGTGGATTTGGATGCAATTTGGTATGGAAGTAGCTTGAAGCTTGAGGAAGGTTTAGGCTACTTTTTACGCGACTGCAAAAAAGGAGAGTTATGTTTTTACCATGATAGAATCCACGGGAGCGAAGCCCCACGTGAGTACTAGTAAATAAATAAATTAAAGAAAAACAATCAATTCCAACAGATAAAAATACTTTGCGTGGAGTGGAGCCGAAGCCAGTATCAGACATCTACTGACTGGCCAAACCTGTTCTTTCAGGTGCCCTTGCATTTCGGAGTTCTGGTATCTCGTTAGTAGATTCCGCAACCCCGACATGTAACGATCCTATCGGGCCCGATAGGATTATCGGGCCCCGTCCTTGTAATACATACCTTGGAAATAACATTTCTATTGTTTTCAGGCTTATAAATGGTTAAAGCATATCCCATTGCCATTCCTATAAGATAAGGTCCCGCACGATTATGACTCTGTATATAAGTGTTCAAATATACGTCATTTTTTCTGAAGTCCAATATTTTTCTGGAAAATTACGACGATTTTATATTATAAGCAAGCATTAGAAGTTTGTAATATTTGTAATATTTAGATATTTGTTGATGATTATGAGCAGTCAGAAGCTATAAGTCTGGCACCATTTTCTTGGGATTTTAAGGGATTTTCGTGTTTTTGGATTTTCATATTTCCTCAACTTTTAAACATTCTCTGGACTTCTACAAATATTTTCAAACAAAAAATAATAGCAAATCGGTCCAGCCGTTCTTGAGTTTTAGCGTAACTTCTTAGTCACAACAAGCTTAAGTTAACAACAAGCTGAGATGGATGTGAAGAGTAACAAGTATAGAAGAGTATATAAGAGGTTTAAAAATGGCGCCTATTTCATAGATATGTGATGAGGGAGTTAATAATGCCTCATTTAAGTCTGACATCAGTTATTATTCAGTTTAGTTTATTTCTAATTTAATACTAAAATTATGATTTTGAAAAAAATTCGTAAATTTCAATTGTATAATGTATTCTTCCAGTATATTTGCACACCATATTTGTACGCCTCCTGGCATTAAATAGAGTGCTCTTTTTAACACGCTTTTATTAGGTCGACCTGTATGTAACTATGTAATTAAATCTAAGGTAACTGATTTAACCATCTTCCAAGGGTCGTAGCGTAATGAAAATTGGCAGCTGTATGTAATTCTGATGACAATACAATAATATGGTACTGTGGAACTGATCTAATGATGGAGCCGGAAGATATGAACTGGAACTTCATGGTGGAAAATCGTATCATAACTGTTTTGGATTTCTTAGAAAAGTATTGTAATGAACTTTGACCACGATTAGGTTTCAAGGTCTGATGAAGCCGGAAGATAGGCACTGGCATTCCATGATATAATATTGTAATGAACTTTGAAGACGATCAGGTTTCAAGGTTATAACAAAAATAAAGAAAATCCGTTATCGGTTTTCTTAACCTTTTTGAATTACCGCGTAATCCATAGATTTATTATTAGGTCGATCTGTAACGAACTAAATATGCAATAAAATCTAAGAATCTGAACTAAACGTACTTCTAATTGTTGTATCATCATGAAACTTGGCAATTATATGTAGATTAGACGACAATACAATATTATGGTACCATCGAGCTGGTCTGACGATGGAATTGGAAGGTGGCTGATGGAATCTTGAACTGCCCACTAGTAAACATTTCTAATTTCTGCTCATTACATTAGTCTTAAAAGCGTGTTTTTGGTTTATTAAACTGTTAATTTTTTTATTAATATAACACCTGTACATAATTATACTTTATCTATGTTAACAAATAAATAAATTTGATTTGATTAAAAAAAGATGGGTTTGAATGTTGATGGATGGAGAAGGCCTAAGAAAAGATGGATAGAAATTATGTGAGGAATGACATAAAAGAAAAATGAGTAAATTATGCTGAGACGTCTGACAAGGGAGAATAGAAGAAGAAAACGTGTTGCGACGACCACAAGGCACAGGTAAATGGGACAAGGGACAATTTTCTTTACTTACTCTAAATCATGATGCAAGATCGATGCAGGCAATTTTTTCCAATATGTTATAAGTCCTGGTATCAATAAGGCGAATAACGCTGTGATGGTAGTAACAATTTTTCCTATTGTCTTGTTCTTTTGCCATATTAAGTACAGAATTGTTCCCATGATTGCTAATTGATAGTCACAAGGTACGTACCAGCCTACAATAAGGCACTGAAAATAAATAGCCAATTAGACAATTTAAAACATTTCGTTCTTCAGAACGGGCTTATTGTCCGATCCAACCTGTCCCTAGCTGATCTTCTCCAGCGACGCCCTAAGCCGAGGTCAGTACCCTACAGGGCGTGTCCTTAGCGTAGATATAGTCGCTTAGGATTTTTTTAAGTAAAGGGCGCTGGAGGTATTTGTTATTATAGTTAAGGCCACCACAAGCAAGTCTGGCTACGCAGCTGACGTTCTGTTAGGTTGACCTGCGCAAAATCGTGAACAGTGCAAGTTGATAGGAGTGGAGAAAAACTTTTGCCCAGCAGTTGCAGCAAATCATGCATTAGCAAGGTAACCTCCTCAGAAATGATGGGAAATATCCTGTGTATGGTATAGATTTACTTGAAAATTAAGGTCCCTTCATTAATCAGTGCCGGGGCTCAAAAACGAGGATGCAAATATTTTTTGATAAAAAGTGGGGTGGATAAACACACTCTCCAAATGTTTCCAATCTCCTCAAAAAAGTATTAGAATGGACACGTTGAACGCCAAGAAAAAAATGCATCTTCCCGTACAGGCCGCATCGGTCAGTGCTGGCCGACAACTAGTCTTGCCGTTTGGGCCACGTCGGTCAGTGCTGCCCGACGTTCAATATCTCCATAATTAAATAATTAATGACTAAAGTTGGCTTCTGTTAATGAAAACATACATAGATGTAAGTATCTAATTTGTTTTTTTTTTGTGGTTGACTTCCCGTCAAAAAAAAACAATTAAAAAAAACATTTGGTCTAAATTTGGATAGAACTGTGATTTTTGCCGCGTTGGCGTTCAGCGTGTTAAAGGGGAGTGGCAGAAGTCATTTTCTGATTTGTTGATTTTCCTCTAAAACAGAATAAGAAAGAAGGAAATCCCCTTCACAGCATTAATGTTTTTACAACTAGATATATTAGCCATACATTGAACAAACTTACAATATTTTCACTGTCAACATAATTACTCAGCATTGATAGACTAAGCCACCAGTTTTTAGCGCAGACTTTCTGCTCTCTTCCAGCAAACCTCTGCCAAATAGGACCATCGCCGGTGTACATAGATGCGGATACTACGTAGAAAATGACTACAGCGAATGAAGCAGTGAGCCTGCAAGAGTAGTACAGATAGATAGAATATACTATAGTGAATACCAACATTTAAACATACCTACCTATTTAACAATATTATTACACCTTTTATAAATTAGTTCTATTACATGCGCTTATATTACTTACAATATTATCATGCAAAAACTATACATAATATTCGATAGAATTTATTTAATGTGCTTGTATTTTATTACATTGAATTTAATTATACAGGATTATAGATTTGATTATACCATTCATTACATTTTATACGAGCTGTAACAGATTAAGTGCAATACCTCAGACACCGCAATTAGAATATTAAGTTATAAGTCTAAAACAACATCCGTAACTAAATAAATTGAAACCAAACCTAGACATTTTTTATAAAATAGTTATCCTTATCAAACGCAAAACGTATGTGCGTCATACAATATCCTCACGCAGACGCATACACTCATGCATTATTGGAGGCCGACACGCACATGAGCGCGTTTCCGTGAATTAAGGATTGTATTAATTTGTCATGATGCTGTGTTTGCATTTTAAGTTAAATAAAAGATTTTTTCGTCAAAATTTAACACCTATTTTTAATAACTGCCTCCGTGGTCGAGTGCTTTAGGCGTTTGCCTTGTGACCCGGTGGTCGTGGGTTCGATTCCCGCGGGAAGCATACTTTGTAAAGTTGTTTCCAGTTTGGCTAGGACATTGCAGGCCTGAATCACTTGATTGTCTGACAAAAAGATGATTCCGTGCTTCGGAAGGCACGTATAAGCCGTTGGTCCCGGTCGCCAAATGGCGGTCGTCAAAGACCATGTCAGAGGCCCTTGAGGCGGTCTAGAAACTCTGACACTAGGGTGTATGGGGTCGTTAGACCTTACTACCCACACGATAAGAAGAAGAATGACGGAAATCGATTCAGAAGCCGATTCTGAACCAACTAATTTCAGGAATTGCGTTTATTCTGGTACACGTTATATACATATTATTTACATTTTTAAATATTTGTATATGTATTTGTATATATTTGTAGTTGCATGGCACTAGTAGTTACTAAACATCAAGTCCGTACTTAAAATTATTTAAAAATAGTTTAAGTTATCGTTTAATGATAAAACTAAGTGTATTTGAGAAAGGACATATTGATAAAGCAAAGACACTGTTATCAAGTGAACTTATAAACAATCAGTTGTGATATCAAAGTTAATCAAATAGTGTGAATGAAGTGTTAAAACTTTTTCAAAACAATTAAATACGTATTATATAGTGCAAGTTTTGAATAAATAATACCTATATTAGTGATAGACTGTTTATTTTGTAAAAAAACATTAACAAAAAGTGAAAAATACTGTGATTGCAAACAAAGACAATTTAAATTTAAACCGCCTCGTACAGTCGGCCAAGAAAGTGGTGTACCACCCTAAGGTTGAATATCGCTTGCAGATTCATAGGTGATAAAGATTAGTTTCGCTTGCAGATCGATCTGACAACTTCTATTGCTGTCTTTATCTGATTATTGATAACGACTATTACTGTTTGTAACGTGACAGCTGTTCTTAGTTTGAACTTGATGGAACCAATGACGTCGTAAAATCAACGGCGGGGGGCTGTAGATTTTGATGACAAAATTGTATCTACAAATTCAGAATTGTAATCAACAAGTTACATAAAATTGTAAAGGCACAAGGCGAGTCCACAAACCTACAATTTCTGTAAACTTGTAATTACAATATCAATAAAAAAGAAGCTAAAAATAGAGTTATCCTTTTATTAAATTTCTACAATCAATTTTAAAATACTTATAACAAACAAAAACATAGCATATATAGTAATATTTAGAAGATATTGAAAATTTTTAAAAATTAGAAACGGGTGTAACCGCCGTTGGCCTCTATAACCTCTAAAAGACGAGACCTCATTGAACCAACAAGCCGTGAGCAAATATCGGTTCCCCGCATTTCCTCCCAGATATAATTACAGTGACTAATAAGAGCTTGTTTGGTTCTTTCATTTTGATGCGACCATCGTTGGACCATAAGGCCCCAAAGATTTTCTATCGGGTTGAGGTCCGGCGATCTTGAGGGCCACTGAATTACCCTTACGTCAGTGTGTGAACGAAACCAGGCTCTTACGATCCTCGCATTATGAATTGAACAATTATCTTGAACAAAATCAAATTGTGGCACTTCGTTCTCCGGGTAAACATTACGGACTGTCGGTAGCATTGCATTCTGAAGCACGTCGATATAATTTACAGCCGTCGCTCGAGGAGGTAGAGAACACAATTCTCCTACACCATCCGTACTCATCCAGCCCCAAATATTTACGGAAATTCGACCTGATTCTCTATTTGGGATTACATGATCATCTTTATACCGTGTTGAATTATATCGCCAAAGGTGAAGACGTCCATGCTGACTGGATTTAAACGTTTTTTCATCACAAAACACTGTATTAGACCAATCAAACTCTAAGTGCTCTCTGGCGAAGTTCAGACGAGCAAGTCTGTGAGCATCCGTCAAATATATTTTCTTGGCGTAATGCCTGTGGTGCAACCCCATGTAATGTAGATGATTCCTTATTGTTTGGGCACTCACATCGAACATCTCCGCAAAATGTTTTGTGGGCTTAAGACCATTGATTTCATATTCCCGTCTCATGAATTCTCTATCGTTATTGGAGAGTGCAGGCCGGCGACCACTTCTTCTGTGATCCAACAAACTTCCCTCCTCTCCTTCACGACGAATCCAAAAGCGGACAGAACGCCTCGATATATTCAAATTCCGGGATATCGCACTGATACTGCTTCCCTCATTAAATTGGGCAATTATTTGTGCTCTTTCGGCAATGGTCAAGTTGGCAGGCATTGAGATGATTTTATATGCAGTTGATTGAAAAATAACACGGAAAATATATCGATTTTTTGCATATATTTGACAAAATGTCAATTGTCAGTTTTCTTTTTCAAATGGAATTCGGTTGTCTAAATAGTTTTTATTACTTTTGTTTGGAAACATTTCAATTGCTTTGTAGAAACTAATGTCCTTTTCATTTATACTAAAGGTTAAAATGTCATGTACTTATATGTGACATATGACGTATGAATACTAAATACATAGGTTTACGTCATGATAATGTTGTCTCTTTCAGTAATATCTTTTTATAACGAACCTTGTTGTAATTTTCGATGACCGGGAAACTAAATCAAAACTGGTACACCACTTTCTTGGCCGACCGTACCTACATCACAAAAACAAAAGCACTGGACCTTGAACCCAGTTGTCACCCCACTATGTCTACGTTATTTGACGTAACAAGCATCTAGTGGCTAACGATTACTTATTTCGCCATAATTTCTAATGTTGGTTTGGTGGAGCGGCTGTGGCTTCCGCTATATGTACGTTTAGTGCGCCCAGAGGCACTGCGTTCGAACCTTACTTTTAACACTGCTTTTTTCTAAAGATTTGCTTTGTTAAATATTATAACAAAATGAATTTCTTCGAGAATATTACTCTGCGAAGAACTCGAACAAAATCACTGTCAGAGACGACAGATCACGATGTCAGTAGTTGTAATAATATGACACTCGATGGCACCACTAATAGCATGCCAAACATATCAGATGACGAGGAAAATGATAAAGTACTAGACTTACAGCGAGAAATCGGAGAACTTAAGTCACAACTTTTTGCAGCCCATGGCGAGGTAAACAATTTATCAATAGAAAATAGCGAATTAAAAAAGACTATTATCACTTTAAATAACAAATATCAACTAGTGAAAACAGAAACAAGGAAATTAACCAGCGAAATTGGAACTCCTAAAAATAATGTGAGATTGTCTACTCCCTGCAAGAAACTCAACAACTCACTTGGACCTAACACGAAATACCGTTCAAGGAGACTACAAACAAGGATCTACTTCAAATCGTGTGAAAACTGCATTGAAGTTTGATAAAGAATTTATTGGAAGCCCTCAGAAAAATGATAGCAACACGTCTCAACTGCAAAACAAATTGTGTATAATAAGTAGTAATAAGACTAACAAAGTACTATCCTTAGCTCAAAACGCCTTTCCAAACCATCATATATGCCACTATATTACAACTAACTGTGGAATAAGCACGCTTGTAAGTAATCTAGACTCAAAACTGACTAATTATACTATGCGAGACTATTGTGTAATTCTTATAGGTAGTGAAGATTTTAATAAAACTAAAAACTATTCTGACCTAATATCTAACATTAGGGAAAACCTCTTAAAGTTAGCTCATACAAACGTTATCCTTTGTCTGCCTATATATAAGTGTAATTTATACTCTAGTATGTTCAATAGGAGAATTGAAACGTTTAATAGTTTGTTATATCATGACGTACAAATTTATGACTACGCTGTAATATTCGACTCTAATTTAAACTTATTATATGATGGTACTATGTTTTCAAATAATAGTGGTAGTTTGAACAATTAGGGAATGAGAACTATTTTTGACAATTTACAATATAATATTATAGACTTTGACATTTCAAATAATATAATTCCTGATACTGAAATCAATCCTGAAATTCAAAATTCCTCAAGGAAATCAGATTTTTTTCGTATATAATAATATAAACATCCTTCATCAAAACATAAATGGACTTGCTAGGCAAATGGATTTATTATCTATATCTTTATCATCACTCCAAGATGCAAAAAATCCAGTAGATGTCATATGTCTCACAGAGCATAATATGCTGAATACTGATACAGATTTAATCAATATTCCTAATTATATTCAAGGGTCCTTTTTCTCAAGGAATAATCGTCGAGGGGATTCATGTATCTTAGTCCGTAATAATCATGCGTTTAAACCTATTACTACACTTAAACAATACTGTGTTGAATGCGTTATGGAGTGCTCGGGTATCGAACTTCTAAATCATAATATCTTGATATTTTCCATATACCGACCGCCTAGAGTAAATAAAAATGACTTAAACATATTTTTCGACACTTTAAACAGACTACTTGGAAATCACTCCTACAGTGAAAAGAAAATAATCATTTGTGGCGTTACTTTATCCAAACAGCTCAAAACAAGTGTTGGGCTACTTGGAATGTTATCAATAAAACAATGTGTAATGTACCAAAAAAAGAAATTGATCAAATTAATATAGACGGTACGCGGACGCAAGTGTCAATGACAAAACAGAGATCTTACCTAATCACTCGAAAACATTATTTATGTATCCAACTACGCCCCAAGAAATACATAAAATAATTTTTAACTTAAAAAAATACCAACAGTACTGGTTATGACAGTATATCGACTAAAATTTTAAAACAAGCTCCAATAAAAATATTCTATATATTAAGTCATGTTATTAACCTGTCTATCATTAATGGTTATTTTCCTGATAAACTTAAATTAACCATAATTAAACCCCTTTTTAAGAAAGATGATGCCAGGAATATGAATTGTTATAGGCCCATAGCACTTGTACCAGTGCTTTCTAAAGTCTATGAAAGAGTTATTTATGACAGGATAAATGACTACTTTGAAAAAATCAGTTTATTTGCTAAGGAGCAGATAGGTTTTAGGAAAAATAAAACCATTAATATGGCCGTCTACGATTTTCTGACCACAGTCATGACTAGCTTAGACAATAAAATTCCAGCATGCGCACTGTATATGGATCTAAGTAAAGCGTTTGATTACGTGGATCACCAAATTCTATTAAATAAATTATACATGTATTGAATTCGGGGTACTTCATTAGATCTTATAGCTTCTTATCCAACTAACAGAAAACAGTCCACATTAGTTACTCGAATATGCACCAAATCTAGAGAAGAAATTAATTACACTTCGGAATATAGAGAAGTCAAACAAGGTGTGCCACAAGGGAGTGTTTTGGGCCCTCTGCTCTTTATAATTTATATAAATGATGAATTCCAAGGGTAACTAATCATCCCACTATACTTTTTGCTGATGATAGTTCTGTCGTTTTCACAAACAAGAACAAGTTATCCTTACAACAAGATATAAACTGTTCGGTCCGACGTGAAACAGAACGCACCCTTTTGACATAAAGAATTTGATCTTGACATTACTTGACTTTGACAGATAGACTTGCTTGCTTGGAAAAAATGTCCGCACGTTTGGGACCTGTTGAGTTAATTATAATTGGTAAAATATCGTTTGGAATCGCGTGTTGAGACCGATAATTGGGTCGCGATTATCTATTGTTCGAAGTTGTAATCCCCATTTGATGAAAAACCCGGGATATTTTGGGATTCCTCGCCGGTTGATGGCCATCCGCGTGGCACGCGCTTTGTTGAAAAAAGGTAGTGAAAATTAACTTCAATCCAGTGTGAGTTGGGTGTGATGCTGATCTGGACCGCGCCATTTGGAGATTGACGCCTTGTGAACGTCCTAGAACACGTAACTTACATCACACGTTTCAATTACTCACCTCATATTACATACATACCACACTTTGGACGTGATCAAACAGATCCGGGTTGCCGTCTACAGCTCAGGTGAGTGTTATTTGTAACTATTTATATATATGGTTGTAGGCCGAAGCCTAGTAGAAGTAGGCTTTTGTAAGAACTTTGTTTGAAAAGCAACGTAGGGCTCCACGTATCGTGGACAGCTCCGGACACCCCAGTTATCGTTGCACTGGGCTTCTTGTAGTTCCTACCATTTTGGTAAGCAGAGCGTGGGTTCTAATAATAAATCCACATTTTGGTAGTAGGCGTGGCTCTTATAATATAAGATCCACTGGTTTAATTGGAAGTTTTGAATATTGTTGAAAACTTAAAACTTAAGTTTAATTACTTAACATAACTTAAACTTAATAAGTTTGAATATATTGCTTTGTCAGCTGGGCTCAAATAGTACCTGTAGTTTGTACTGTAATTTGTAGTGCTAGCCCCTTGGTAGTGAATTGACAAGTAGGATTTATTTGTGAAATTAGGAATTATTGGTATAATTTGGTACATAATTTGGTACATAATTTGGTATTTGTTGCAATTAATAATTGAATGTTACTGATCTGAATTTAAAAGGTTATCTAAATAATAATTACACATAGTCTAATATAACAAGACTTGAATTGTGTGTGTTGGTTGTTGTTTATAGTAGTTATTGGACTGTGTTGATAGAGATTCTCCGGCTCAATATTATACAGACAATTGTTGTGCTTATTGATGTTTATTGGTGTGATCCTGCACAATATATACATTGAATTGTTATTTATTTTGTAACTAGCCATCTGTACCAAGCTAGATTCATACTTGGAATAAGTACATGGTCGGATTTGGACTTGAAATAATTGAATTTGAATTTTTATTTGTTGAAATTATTTGGTCGGCTAACAAGTCATTGTTGTGTTTAATATTTGATTGTTGGTTGTTGATTGGTGTTTTGTATTAATATTTGATTGTTGCAATGGCCTCATTAAGGGCAGTCAGAGGCTGCTGCCGGATTGACCTCACAGTTGGGATGGTTCACATCGGCAGCTGCAACGGTTGAGCGTGTGGAATTGGAAGAGCTCACCCTTGCTCGGTATGGGCAAGTGATTGAGAGGATCAAGTCAGCTGATGCTGCGCTCACGCGCTTCAACGAGTACATCATGGACGTGGATTTGGGGGTGATGGATCAGACAGCCCGCGATAAGATTTTGGGTGACTATGACCAGATTGTCCACCTGGGGGATGTCATATGTCTACGAGCGCGGGAAATTTTGAAGAGTCGGGTGCCTGATGCGGCCAAGCTGCAGACCCCTGTTGTTGCAGGCCCTGGACTATTGAGTAGGCTGCCCACCCTGGAGCTGCCACATTTTGACGGTCGCTTGGACCACTGGCTGGGCTTCCTAAATCTTTTTAAAAGTCTTGTGGATGCACGCTCGGACCTCGGACCTGCCCAGAAGCTGGCCTATTTATTGTCTGTCCTGGAGGGCGAAGCCAGAGCCTTGGTGCAGCACTTGCCGGTGACGGATTCCTCTTACCCGACCGCTCTGGAGCTTCTCTCCCGACGGTATCAGAACAAGCGCTGCCTGGCTGATGTGCACATCGACCAGATTTTGGGGCTACCGGCCATTGTCAGCACGTCGACGTTGCGCACTGACTTGCTGAACCCGTTGGTCTCAGCGACCAACGCCTTGAGACGCTTGGAGTTACCGGTAGAACATTGGTCCTACTTGTTGGTGCACATAGTGCTGCAGTTGCTCCCCGCGGAGCTGAGGTAACGTTTTGAGCAGAAGTATGGTGGGGATAGTGCCACCCATCTTCCCCCCTTTGATGACCTCCTCAAATTTTTGGAAGACGAGTGTCGGTTTTCGGATAACACTCGTGGCACCACGGGGTCACCCCCACTACCTTCTCACCCTAGAGACCAGGGACGGACTAGGGCTCGGGGGCCTGTTGATGTTCGCCCCGCCCCCCGTTTTGCTGGCGCCCGGAGTCCTCGGGCTAGGGGGCCTGTTGATGATCGCCCCGCCCCCCGTTTGGCTGGCGCCCGGAGTCCTCGGGCTAGGGGGCCTGTTGATGTTCGCCCCGCCCCCCGTTTTGCTGGTGCCCGGAGTCCTCATCATTGTGACTTTTGTAAGGCAACGGGGCATGTCATGGCGCGTTGCCCGGACTTTTTGAATTTGCACGTAAGTGCCCGCCGCCGCATTGTCAACGCACGCCGTTTGTGCTTCTCGTGTTTGGGGGCCCACTTCCATCGGGACTGCCCCGACCCCCGCCCGTGTAGAATTTGTGAAGGGTCCCACTTGGAGATTTTGTGCGCCAACGCGAACCGCTCCAGCAGACCAGCTTCTGAGGGGGGTTCGCGCAAGGGGGGGTACCCCGGAGACGAGCACCGGGCTGAGACCCGCAATTCTGTACGCCACACTCCACCCCCCGCGCAAGTTGAACGGGAGCCCCGCGAGCGCCATTTGGTCTCCCCTCGTCAGGGAGAACGCGCATTGGCTGCTAGGCAGCAGTGGCCGGGTCGGCGCCGCTGCCTTTCCCCTCCGTTGGCGGAACGTCCCCGGCTGGAGTCGCGCCCTCCGCCATTCGGGCATCCGGTGGGATATGCCCCTCCAGTGATGGCGAGCGGCTCGGGACACCGCGCGGACGAATATTTTGATTGTTGGCCTCGTCGTGAAGGAAGGCAGCCTGGAAGCGGCGATCGGTCGCCGCCCAGGCATCACTAAGAGATTGACGCCTGCCCCGCTAAAGGACCCCCCCGATCAAGACGGTTGTGTTGCCAACGGCCTCGGTCAAGGTCTGGGGACCCTTGGGTGACTCAATTGCGGTCCGTGCCATTTTGGGCACGGGAGTCCGGGGTTGCCTTTTGTCGTCTTGGTTAGCGGGACAGGTTGGCCTGAAGGTGAACGACCTTTCAGGCAGGATTTGGGGAATTGGCGAACCGGCTGACACCACTGTTGAGGGAAGGACCTGGTTTGAAGTCACCCTTGTGAGTGGTCCTTACCCTAAAATTGGTGCTCCTGCCCTTGTTATAACTGAACTTGGTTGGGACGAGCCACTTCGGGAAACCCTGTTGGAGGACGGTTGAGGCACTCTAGCCTTCCTTATGGGGCCCGTCACCCCCTTTTGTTGCACAAGGAGGGCCACTTGGTTCAATTGTTGGTGACTGATCGTCACGTTAAGAACTCGCATGCCGGTTGCAATGCGCTGTTGGCCATTCTGCAACGAGAATTTTGGATTTTGTCGGCTGATCGCGTCAATGAGGCGAGGCCCTTGCTGGCGTCGTAACGGATTTTCTTGGTCCCCCTTTGTTGAAGACGTCCACCCTTCGTAATAGCAAGATTGTTAGGGCTTATTTGTGTGTTTGTCTGCCTGTCAACCAAGGCAGTACATTTGGAGCTGGTAACCTCCCTCTCGACAGAGGCCTTTGAGGCGACTTTGGAAAGATTTGTGTCTCGCCGTGGGTTACCTTCGTTGATTAGGTCTGATTGCGGTACGAATTACAAGGGTACAAGTAACTATTTGAAGGAGGTATACGCCTTCCTTAATGAGAGCCAGGTTGATATTGGTAATAGTTTGGCCCGCCGAGGGGTCACTTGGTTGTTTGACCCGCCAGCCTGCCCCCCATTGGGGGGGTATTTTTGGGGCCGCGGTGAAAGCGGCAAAGGGACGCTGACGGAGATTGTTGGGAGACACCGTTCTCACCTTTAATGAACTAGCTACGGTATTTGGCCGCATTGAAGCTGTGTTGAATTTGCAACCTTGTCAAGACTTCCAATTGATTAGCGGACGGGTAGGCTCGTCCGGGGGGGGTAGATGTTCGGTCCGACGTGAAACAGAACGCACCCTTTTGACATAAAGAATTTGATCTTGACATTACTTGACTTTGACAGATAGACTTGCTTGCTTGGAAAAAATGTCCGCACGTTTGGGACCTGTTGAGTTAATTATAATTGGTAAAATATCGTTTGGAATCGCGTGTTGAGACCGATAATTGGGTCGCGATTATCTATTGTTCGAAGTTGTAATCCCCATTTGATGAAAAACCCGGGATATTTTGGGATTCCTCGCCGGTTGATGGCCATCCGCGTGGCATGCGCTTTGTTGAAAAAAGGTAGTGAAAATTAACTTCAATCCAGTGTGAGTTGGGTGTGATGCTGATCTGGACCGCGCCATTTGGAGATTGACGCCTTGTGAACGTCCTAGAACACGTAACTTACATCACACGTTTCAATTACTCACCTCATATTACATACATACCACACTTTGGACGTGATCGAACAGATCCGGGTTGCCGTCTACAGCTCAGGTGAGTGTTATTTGTAACTATTTATATATATGGTTGTAGGCCGAAGCCTAGTAGAAGTAGGCCTTTGTAAGAACTTTGTTTGTAAGCAACGTTTAAGCTCCACGTACCGTGGACAGTTCCGGACACCCAGTTACCGTTGCACTGGCCAATTGTAGTCCTGACCATAAACAAAACTTTAAGTGATATTATAAAATGAACTTTGATAAAACTAAAATTATGATATTTCGCAATCGTAAAGCCCAATTTACTGACATTAATATAAATTATACAGGAAACAAAATAAAAGAAATAGAAACTACAAAATTCTTAGGCATGTCAATTGATTATAATTTAAATTGGAAGACACATATTGATACTCTAAACAAAAAATTAAATAAGCAATCATACCCCTTACATATGCTAGCAAAAACATTAAGCACCTCTGCTGTATTTGCAGCGTATCATGGCTACGTGGGATCCCTGATAAAATATGGTATTATATTCTGGGGTCATTCCACCAATAGGGATATGGCATTTAAGGCGCAAAAGCGGTGTATTAGGGGTATGTTTAACATCCACCAGACCGATAGCTGTAGACCATATTTTATCAAGCACAATATATTAACTCTGCCTTGTGTCTACATTTATGAGATTGCTGTCTTTGCAAGAAATAATAAACATCTATTTAATAAGTATAGAAATATAATATTATATATATAATATTGATAAAATTTGGGGCAAACCTAAAACGACGGCTTTGTATGCTAAAAGTATTTTCAGTATGGCACCGCGTATTTACAACCACTTACCGAAATCTATAGTAGAAACTCCATTCATCAATGTGTTCCAAAAGAAATTAAAAAGATTCTTGCTTTATAAATGTTATTATACTGTTCAGGACTACTTAAGAGAGGATGATGTAAGGACATATGTTAATCCCATAAATAATGCTGTTGGCGTGATATGATAATATTACATAAATTTTAAATATTGACATTGTTATATATTACTTTAATATTTATCAATAAATAATACATATATCTTGACATTCTCGTTTAATACTTTATGACATTTTAATTCTTTAAGTGACATTATAATTATTATTGTTTTTTTGTTACTTTCTAATGTTTTACACTTAATATTTTTTTATTAATGTAACTATGTTATAATTGCTTGAGATTTGCATGCCGCAAGGCGTAATATGGTTGAACTGTGCTCTATTTTTTTTAACAACTGTATACCCATATTAGCAAATGAAAGAAATTTGAGTTTGAATTTGAATATTCAGAAAAAAATATAAAATTATTAAGGTGTAATAATAATTATAAAAATTGTATGTAGTAACTAAAATAAAGGCTATTTTAATTTAACAATATTGCTTATTTTGACGTTGACATGTTGCTCTCAGCTGTCATTTTTACATATCGAGCCTTTACCGCCAAATTATCGTAAGCGACATTTTTGTCGAAAATACTTTTTGTATTTTAAACCGTAACGGACCTAACCCTATTGACGTTTCCCTCAAAAAAAAACTATTATAAAGTTATAGCAAGTGCTAAAATTATCGTGAATACATATATTTTAAAAGCCTTAACGTAAGCGACAACAAGCAATTTGCAAAGTAGCTAATTCTAACTCCTTATGCGTGAGCCTTGATTTAGAAAAAGTCCACAATACTCCACATGGTAAAAGTGTGACCTTATGTTACTCGAGAAAATATGCATACTATAATGAAAGTAAATGTTGGACCAAAAAAGTACCCATACTGTTGTTAATCTTTATTCTGACAGCTGTGCCGGGCAAAATAGAAACCGTGTCATGATTTCAATGTTAATTCATTTCTTGAAAACCGCAATAACAATTACATAAATAAAGGTAACTTACCCTTTACCTGGACACACTATGATGCCTGTTGACTACATTCATAGCACCATTGAAAGTTTTGTTCGTAATAAAACAGTATGGGCTCCTTTTGACTGGCCAACAATGATAACTAATGCTAGATATAATCCTAAAAGCCACATTGTAAATGTTTTAAAGTATGGAGACTTAATGGATTGGAAGTCCTTTTCACAAGCTTTATTGCCAGTTAAATTTAAAATTAATTTTAATTCATTAAGAGTGATGCAATTACATAAAAAAATCCAATTGTTCAATTTAAATACGGTTTTTTTGAAGATAGTGACAATTACGAAATTAATATGGATTTCATCATCAAACCCAGAGCAAATAGTGCTACTGTCCAAAAAGGACCCACACCTTTATACGACAAAGAGCTCAAAATTTCAGCATCTATATACAAAAATTTACAGGAGCCATGCAACAAAAATATAATACCAAAGAGATATCATCAAGAATATTTAAGTATGAGGCATGATGGAACCACATGTGATGCTTTAGCTGTAACGGACGAATACTTTACTTAATTTTATATAAGTACTTAGTAGCTATTTTTTCTCACTTATCCCAAATATGTAATGTAAATATTGTTTTGATTATGTATAATATTTTGTTTAAAAGCCATTATGTAACAATACGTGGTGATAAGTTAAAACGGACGAAGATGATTCGTACCAGAAGAAATAATTTATTTCATTACCTAGCCTAATTACTTATATCCTATCCTACTTCCTACTAATATTATAAATGCGAAAGTTTGTGAGGATGGATGGATGTTTGTTACTCTTTCACGCAAATACTACTGAACGGATCTGAATGAAATTTGGTGAGTAGATAGTTGTCATTCTGGAATAACACATATACTACTTCTTATCCCGAAATTCCCACGGGATCGGAATTTGCCCGGGAAAACCTTCCCACGCGTACGAAGTCGCGGGCAGAAGCTAGTCTAATATAAGTTAAACTAAGCTGATTGGTCTCATTATTTCAAATATTAAATATAAATAAACATATTTTTCATTTATAATATGACTATTTCATTTAAAAATTTTTGAAATACCTATTTATTTATCAAATATATAAATATAGTGTCTTGGATATAGTAATTTTATTAGATATTTTTATCGTAAACGTTAAAATAACCTTAGGTTATGACAGCAAAAATAATGTAAGCGCCATAAATACGGTAAATACTTATATTTTCGTGCTTTTTTTTTTATATATGTAAATGTCTAAACATCATTAATTTATGTAAAATTTTAATTGACTAGCACATTTCTGTTTAAAAATATTTAAAAAAACCTTCTCGTGTAAAATTTGGTTTTTGTCGGTTGCGCTAAAATGGCGGTAAAGGCAATATTTGACAGTTGTTTGACGGAGATACAGAAACCAGAAATTTTATGTCCTACCTGAAATAACGGTTTATCAAAGCGACTATCGGTTTCTTCTTCTTCTCCATCAAACTATTCACAAGTAACAGTCCTGACACTATAAAGAAGTTATCGACCGCTAAATCGACGTGCTTCACGACGTTTAGTGCAGGATTCTCTGTTGCTAACAATATCTGAAACAAAAATACGTCGTTTTTGTTATTGATAATAGGTTCGCGTTTGACCACCATCTGATATGATGGTAAGCGATAAAGCAAGCTTACAAAGAAGTAACCTGTACACTCTTGACTTAAAGACCCCCAGGTTTATAGCTCTCAGTACGTCGATTCTATAAAATTTGAACAACAACTCGCATCTCACATAGCTATTCACTGTCACTTCGCTTATGGTTCAAAGTGACCTTGATTTTGCATTCTGTAAACAGCGTCGAAGTGACGGAGGAATTACCTTACCGAATGCCACTTCTCACGTCATCTCATACCTTATCCGTCAAAATCTTTAGTTCAACTCGCTGACACACTCGCAAGGGTAGCGCTAGTGTAAATTCGAATTAACAACCGAGTTTTTAGAATGCCAATCAATAAACTCACAGCGGATTCAGATTTGAAGTTTAGAATGAGGTCTTGCGGAATAACACAGCAGGAAACACTTCGACTGGATTGGTTTGTTTCGTTTTTTGTTTCTAAATAATTTCAACTCCATATCCATCATCATCATAACTACTTTGACAGTCCCTTCGGCTGTACCAAAAGCGAGAGGAGTCATTCGAAAATTTTACCACCGTAATAGTGTTTACAAGGGCAACGCTGAAAGAACAAGTGATTAACAAGACATATAATGTCAAGTTTGCTTACCTGATCGAACTGCAACCCATTACTAATGGGCCCCATTACTTCAAAGAAAGCAGTATGTATGCTGACTGCGAAAATAACTAAGAGCATTTTTATTAAATTCAGGCTTCCTATTTCACCATTTGATTTCTTTATTAATGATGCCCAGTTTCTCTTTAACGAGAACGAGTCTGCTATTCCATGTATGACTGAAAACAAAAATAACATTTTATTAACTTAAACTACTGTTTAAGGGTTCCGTACTAAAAGAGTAAAAACGAGACCCTGTTACTAAGACTTTGATGTCCGTATCTCTTTCACCAGCCGGTATCTCATCGGGCACGCCGCAATCGCGGCGGTAAGACCCCTCTTTGAGGAGTGGCTAGATCGGCGTCACGGCGTCCTGACCTACCGCATGACGCAGGTCCTCACCGGACATGGAAGTTTCGGGAGGTACCTGTGTCTGATGGGAAAGGAAGAAACGCCTGGGTGTCACCACTGCGAGGGTCGCCCTGAGGACACAGTCGAGCACACGGTGCAGGACTGCCCAGCTTAGGCAGAGCACCGACGTGTCCTCACGGCGGCGATAGGCGGAGACCTCTCGCGCCCGACATTGGTCGAGGCCATGCTGCGGGGCGAGAGGGAGTGGGAAGCGGTCGCCTCCTTCTGCGAAGCAGTCATGCTTCCGAAGGAAGAGGCGGGCCGCGTGAGGGAGAGGATGGCGTCCTCCCTCCAGCCCAGCCGCAGTGGTAGACGCCCACGGCGTTGGACGTCGGCCGACGATCTCGGGCCACCGTAGGCGCGGGCATGCGGACAGCGAGTAAAGGGCAACTCGCTGTCCGACCATGGACCATGCCCGGGTCGACGGCACGTTGTGTTCCACGCGCGCCTCAAAGAGCGTCAGCAACATGACGAGGCCCCCCTGCAGAGGGCCGAAGCCTGCCGGGGTCGTGGGACTTATCCCATTACCGTGACACCGGTACGTAAAGGGTTATTGAAGGAACACCGTGGATTTTAGTCAGTAAAAGTCTGACAGTCCCTCCCACCCTGCCCTGGGTGAGAGGACACTTATTTGATAATATTACCACGCTAAAAAAAAGGTATCGACATACTACATACGCGCTAAAAACATAACCCTCCTCCTTGCTTCGCTGCAGTCGGTTAAAAAATTCGGGTAGACGGAAACCAGAAAAATTGATACCATACTGTAAATGAAAGTAATTGTATCTTGTAAGACTTACCTCCAGATTTTGTTTGAGAGTTTTCAAGGTAGACGGTGGAGAGAATTGATGTACTGATCAGAATAAGGATGAGACATCTGAAAGCAAGACAAAAAAGAGAATCCTTTCAATTAATTCGTCGATACGAGTGAGTCGATTGAGCGATTGGCTGCTGCGCTGCGTATCGCCAGTTCGATTCCTGCATCGGAACAAATGATTGTATGGTCTACAGCACGGAATAGATGAATAAGGTTGGAATGATAATGTGGGCGTGGCGCGCGCGCCACATTTATGATACGAAAATCATAGCTCGACCGATTAATTCATTCACCGTGTCTAGTGCGCTTCGGACTACTTTGGAACACAGAGCTCTGCTTTTAAATACCGTGTTGTGCAATTATAATCTGTAAAACAAAAAGTCAGACCGAAAGTATAGAGCGAGGAGGTATATCTTTCCATCGGTAAATCGAAAATAAAATTTAATTACAATTTTATTTGTAAAAAACATAAAAATATTCTGATCACTATGAAATTACCAACATTAACAACATTATTGCAACAAGTTACAAAAAATATACATTGCCCGATGTGTACTCGCTTAATCAACACAATGACCGAGTCCGTTTACAATGTACTGCATGCGTTGCGTCCTCAGCACTTCAACCATTGACGTGTCGTCCTTTGCCCTGATTGGCCGTGATGCACGGCGCATATTTATCGACAGTGAGTTACAATCAGTATCAAGCTCTCTATTTAAGTGTGTAATTTATTTACGTGCGTAATTCGCATATGTAACGGGCCTCTTGCTTGTAGTGGAGCTAAAGAGCGGGAGACAAGCGGCGACTTGCGTTCTCATACAAATCAGGAACTATTTCCTTTCTAACCTCATTTTTCTGTTCTGTGGTCTACAGATAGTTGTTCAGGGTCTGGCTACTGGCAAAAATACACCCACGATACATGATCAGATCCCTTAATATTTTCTTTCATAGAACGGAGACCTGTATGCTCTGCATGGCTCTGCAGTGGGAAACTAAAATACTAAATTATTATTTATAAAAAAATGACATCCTCCTCAAGATAATTGCGACGAGATTTGACTTCCCTATTCAGCGACACTGGATAGAGGTAGCGATAGGTCTATCGAGGAGGTATCTTTATTTGTTTCTGTTGTTAAATTATCATTAATGAACTCACATGAAAGCATAAAAGCCAAAGCTATACTCCATCTTCTTTCCAGCAAAGTCACAGGAACCAACAGTAATCTCAGGTTCTGATGGAGTCAAAGGATTAGCCATGTATATGGTCTTCAGGATCTTTGAGATGGAACTTGGGGTACAAGTAGATGGGAGGCACGTACCCCAGATGACTTTGTTCAGATTTCGGCCTATGGGGGTTTTAGTCTGAAATGGTGTTGAAATATAAATTATGTAACACTAGTTTCTGCCTGCGAATTCATTCACGTGGGCGAATTTTTCCGATTAAATCCTGATTTTATGATACTAGGTTTTTTGTGTTATCACTATTATTTTTTCTAATTTCACTTTTCACGTACATATTAATTACAAGTACAATTAACAGAATTTATAATTTCTAATCTGGATGATAGGAAAAGGGTAATGGCTATTTATCTTGAATTAGCCAAAGCATTTGACACAGTATATATCCCCATCCTAATTAACAAACTAGAACATCTGGAAATTAGAGGTCTACCTTTGGAATTGTTTGAAGATTATCTCAAGGGAAGAACACAGGTAGTAAAAGTGGATGGTTGGATAAGTGAAGAACTGCCTATTAAATATGGCGTCCCACAAGGAAGTATTCTTGGCCCGACATTATTTTTGGTGTACATTAATAACTTATGTAACACAAACCTGACCAATGGGATAATAATTACATTCACTGATGACACTGCCCTACTTTTCTATGGAGATACTTGGGAAGAGGTTTTTAATTACGCTCAAAAAGGGTTTAATCAAGTATCCAGTTGGCTGAATGGTAACATCCTCACACTAAATGTAGACAAAACCAAGTTCATGACCTATACACTTAGAAATCAGGACCAATCAAACCTTACAATAATTTCACACAATTGCAATTCACCATTTAATAATTCATGTAACTGTACGCGTTTATCAAAATCGAACACTGTCAAATATTTAGGCGTCATAATTGACAATAAACTAAATTTCCAACCACATATCGAGGCCCTAGTTCCTAGAATACGTAAACTTATTTACATATTTAAAACTCTTCGACATATTGCCGACTCTTCAATAATTAAAATGGTTTATCTGTAATGTAAATGCCAATCCGTACTGACTTATTGCATAACTTCTTGGGGTGGTGCTGCTAAACGTACGTTCTGAAGTTAGAGAGAGCCCAAAGAGCTATTCTAAAAGTAAGTTCTTCCCTCCCCATACGATACCCAACCTTTGATCTATATCAACGCTGTAAGGTACTGACAGTTCGGCAACTTTTCACTTTTCATCTTAGGAACAGTAACCAGGAAGCACTCGGAACTTTCCTATGACCACAAAAACCTTTCTAATAAAAGAAGATCCGATGCTGTTTGCACGACCACTAGATTTAAGAGCAGTCTAGCACATAAGTTCTACGGTTTTCTGGCCCCATACTTGTATAATAAGATTAATAAACAAGTGTTGATATATCCTCTTACTCGGGCAGAGTTCAAGAGGAAGTTTGTTCTTGGCTTCAAGGTACTGATTCCGATACAACAGAATCTTTATTGAAACCCTTACAATAACATAAATTCACTAAAAATACCATAAAAATCTATCACATGCACACCAAACACAAACACGCGCTCGCGCGCATGCACAAACACACACACACTCTCACACACACCTCTCCACACACATTCACATATTCTCTACTGAACGTTAACCTACCAACCGCTTAGCTTTAGTTATAATAATTGTTTTTCCTATGTATTTTTCTTATTGTTATTAGCAATCGTTTCATTAATGTTTTATTTCATATTGTATTAATATCATGTTCATTTAATACAGGTCATATGTAAAAATTGTCCGACGGAGGGTAAGCCTGGTGATCTGTAATACAGGTTTTACCTTCAACAGACACCAGTCTCTATGTAATGTGCCATGTGACATTGTAATGTGTTCGTTCTTGAGAAAATAAATAAATATTATTATTATATTGCACCTGCCACACTATCTCTGCACCACTCATGGTTGAATCGTAGAGAATGCCTACGGCATCAAGTACGCCTTTGTACCTATGTGTGTAATAAATCCCGGTATAAAAAGCCTACGCGCTATTTCAGAATGTCAACTATCTACTTACCAAATTTCATTCAGATCTGTAACAAACATAACCAAAGAACGAAAAAGTAACAAACATACATCCATTCTCGCAAACTTTAGCATTTATAGTATAACTAAGATTCTTGCAGCTAGGTTCTTCTTGCACCTATACAAAAAAAAAAAAACTTTTGAATCAAGGAAATATTTCATTTTATATGACAAAATTGATTACCGTATTAAGTGTTGTATAGGATAGGAACAGACTTTTTTCTGAATACATTAGCCTATTACGCTGAAATTTTATTTTACGTAAGCTCTTGACTTCGATCTCGCCTGGTGGCAAGCGATAGACAAGGTCTACGATTAAACGAGCGAGCCCAGAAGATGTCTATCAGTCATGCTTTAAGGCTAAATTACGGGTCATATTTGGTAGGTGTGCTTTTCTTGGAACCAAAGCCGCGGGCAGAAGCTAGATTTAATATTTATTTTATTTTTCTACAAGACAAACAGCGATGCGCCATCGTTACATGGTGGACATTCCACCCATACGCACAAATTGTTTTGGGAATACTTTCATTTTGCGTACAGGTAAGGAGTGAAGTTCTCTGCCGGAGCCTGTATTTCCTGATAGCTATAACCTGGAGGTTTTTAAGTCAAGAGTGAATAAGTTACTTCTTGGTAAGCGTGCATCATCTTCGACCACATCTTCGGTTACCAGCAGGTGAGATGGTGGTCAAATCAGTATCATTAATAAAAAAAAAGTTATATTTATTGAGCGAAGTGTGATATTTTGATGGGAGCGAATAGGCACATTTAACCTGAATCTGCCGTTTCGAGAACATCATAATTTTTTTTTTTATTTATTTACTTTACCTTTCTAAACTATTTTATTTATTTAAATTTTGGATGACCTCGCTCTTAACCTCGATCACGCTTGATGGTAAGCGATAGATTGAGTCTAACACGGATAAGAATAAACTTTTTTGCAAAAAATAAAACCGACTTCCATATCAAAACACTACAAAGCCAAAAATAATTTTAATTTCGGTAGTCGGTGTTATTGGTTTTGTATTTTCTTTTTTTTTTCACACCGCCTTCCGAAATTAAAATTATTTTTGGCTTTGTACTGGTTTGATATGGAAGTCGGTTTTATTTTTTGCAAAAAAGTTTTTATTTTCGTGCTTTTTAGTGGGTCAGTGAATTTTCCAAATCGGTTCGTAAATGACGGAGTTATGCGCGAACAAAAAAGCAATACAGAGTAAACGAAAAGATCATCAACGTAAATATTTTTTTAGACTTCTGTTGATTTTTCAGAAACGGCTTGTCCGATTTCGATAAAATTTTCATGGGACCATTTGGGAAGTATACCCTTTTTAACAAGATTTAAGAAGAATTTTTCAAATCGGTTGGCAAGCGACGGAGTTATGCGTGGACAAACTAAACAAAAAAGAAAATACAAACATCCGAATTGAGAACCTCCTCCTTTTTTAGAAGTCGGTTAAAAATAATAATAAATTAGTAGTACTTACGGCTACGTAAGGACCGGTAGATCCTAACACACTTTTGTGGTCTTCCTCATACTTCTCTGTAGTCAAAGTGACATCAGCAAGACAATATTGTGTTGTTATCTTGGGCTCAGTAGCCATTAAGGGTGCATTCAAGCACTGGTCATAATTACCAAAACTGTATTCAGATCCGAAAAATGTACCAACTGGATGATGCATCGAATTCCAGACTGAAATGTTGTAGAAAGACTGAGTGGAAGTTTAATAAAATAATGATGTTTATTTTGCAAATAGGTTATAAATAACACTTTTATCTTTTATTCTTTTGTGTTTCCTAACTGACTACTCTGAGAAGAAACACCGAAACAAACTCAGAGGTCAACGTCTCTTTTGAAGTCTATACAATCTGTAGCAATCAAATCATATGAGAGCCATGTAGGTAAATATAATAATAATAATAATAACTGAACTCGGCAGTCGTTGTACCGATAGTCGTCTCAGCCAATGGCTTAATAGCCAAGAGCCTCGACCAACACCTTAGGAGGCTCTCGTTAGGCGGTTGGATCAAGGGCTTGCTTCAGAAAGCGGTACTCCTGGACACGGCGCGTATCGTTACGAGGTTCCTCTCCTAGAGCCCTGACTACCGGTAGCTTGGACCCTGTTCCCGATACCGGTGGGCTACATTTTTTTATATTTTTAAATGTTTTATAGAAATATTTAAAAATGTAATTTATATGTATATAATTAGAAATAAAGGAAATAATAATAATATTCCACAACTTTCACACAACGTCATCTAGTGCCAAACTAAGCAGAGCTTGTGCTATGAGTACTAGACAACTGATAAACATACATATATATTTGTAAACATACATATTATAGATAAATTACACCCAGACAAAGAACAAATGATCGTGCTCATCACACAAACATTTGTCCTGGGTGGGAATCGAACCCATGACCTTGCGCATAGCAGTCAGGGCCACTGACTACTAGACCAACAGGCCTGTCAATATATGTATGTCTATTTATATATGCCCGTGGTGCTCTTTGTGGTTATTGGATAACGCTAAGTTTTAGTAAAAAAACAACACAAAATTAAGGTTAGCTGCTTTGTAACTCGTACATCTAGATTTGCGTTGCAACAAGGAAATAAAAACTTGTTTAAAAAAAAACCACCAAATTATGACGTAACGTATCAATATTAATAATAGATAATGAATATGAAACACAATATTAAGTAAATTTCTAAATATACCCATAGGCGTAGGAAGGGGGGGAGCCGGGTGGGCCGTGCCCACCCCAGAATGGTCTGGTGCCCACCCGAGAATTTTTACTAACAAACAATTATGGCTGAAAAATTTAAAAATCTGGCCTATCGCTTCTACTACTGGGGGCCAGGCCCCCCCTGGGAAATATCTCTAGATACGCCAATGAATAGACCACATTCGGTAACTATCGCTTTTTAGATGTTTGTGAAAACAATCGCCAACCCGCATCTGGTGCTATACTTACTCCAAACTGCCCAAACAGTGTAATTCCGCACATTCTTCAAAACTGTTAATGTTTGGTCCAAACATGGTCTTTGTTCCTGACTCCATGACTGCTCCTTTAGGCCTCTTATCACGATATCCACCGTAGTAACATCCTTGGGCAGTACACTTTCTGCAATACTGGAATCTGAAAATAATTTAATTTTTGTAAGCATCATCGTCATTACTGCTCCGCTTCCTTCTCTATGTTTTAGGAAAACATCGTGAAGGAACCGGAATGTCTTGCGTGGTGGATTATTGTGGTGGATTATGGCCCATTCACTCTCATAGAGAAGAGACCTGAGTCTTAACAGTAGTAACGTTACACCACGCGCGAGTTTCCAAGGTTCATTACGGTTTCACAAGAGGTAGTGTCGATGAAATTCATACTAAGTAATGTGTCTGCCTGAGTTCAAACCCACCACCTACTACTGCCTTTTTGAAAAATAGGTTCGCGTTTGACCACTATCTCACCTGATGGTAAGTGATGATGTGGTCGAAGATGGAGCACGCTTACCTAAAAGTAACCTATTCACTCTTGACTTAAAGACTCCAAGGTCTAAGCTATCGGGAAACACAGACTCCGGCAGGGAATTCCACTGCTTAGCCGTACGCACAATGAAGGTATTCCCAAAACGTTTTGTGCGTATGGGTGGGATGTCCACCATGTAACGATGGTGCTTCGCCATTTGTCTCGTAGTTCGATTAATTTACAACGAAAATATGACACTCACATAACACATTAAATAGTAAAACATAATAATATGTTTAGACGTATCGTTTCCTAACGAGCATAATATATCGAAAATGCCGTGAGCTATATACCAATACTTTTGTTAACACTTATATTTTTTTAAGGAATAATTAGTTTTAAGTAATCATGTAATTTTATTTAGTTGTTTAGGTTTTTACATAATTATTATGTTACTAAGTTTGCCGTTTTCCTGCCGAGAGTACTATGTCGTTCACAGTGTTCCTTAATTTCACATGTAACTATACGTGGAGACCTGTAATTGGCTGTCAAATTTTCACATTGTTTCTTTATTGATTTAAGTAACTGTTGGTTGGTCTCCCATGTAAATAAGTAAATAAAGTAGCGCGAGTTTCCAAGGTTCATTACGGTTTCACAAGAGGTAGTGTGGATGAAAATTACACTAAGTAATGTGTCTGAGTTCAAACCCACCACCTACAACCACTGCCTTACTATCACGATTTTATCAATTAATTTACAAACGAAAAAAATCACACTCACATAACACATTAAATAGTAAAACTAACAATATCTTCATATTTAGACGTATCGTTTCCCAACGAGCCTATATCGAAAATGTCGTAAGCTATATACCAATACTTTTGTTATCACTTATAATTGTAATCACATTTATGTAACTGTTTGTTTTCCCAAAAGAATAAACAAATAAATATCACCAAATGGAAGATGTTTTTGCATACAGTTTTACAACAAGAATACATTAAGCAAAAGACGCACTAGCACGAACAACACCTTTTTTTAAATTATTTATGGAAACATGAATAGCGCCTCTGGTGTGTGTAATTTGAACTAATTTTGTGAGCACAAACAAAGTCAAGTAAGTTTCGTTTCTAATTCGTAACGTAACCTTGAGCCGTTTGTATGAACATAGCTAGCACGAAAGCATAAAATGACGTAGAGTATCGTCATTGTCGAAGGCACGTTTGCGAGTTTCACGAAAGTTTATTCACTATTTTAGCAGTGAGAAAACTTTCATCGGAGTTTATTGGAAGCATAAAATAATAATTTAAGTGATTGTTTTGAAAAAAAATTAAAAGCACGGAAAATGTACTCGTACATACATTAAACTCATTTCAATTAACCTTGTTCAGTGCCGCGCGGAGAGCCGAAGCGAGCGCACGCATTGGTAAAAGCTAAATCTCCGTATTAAACTTTTTTTCTTCTACCTACATATTATCTTATAATCCAAATGTTCACTGATCATGGATAAAGTGACGGATTTTGGTTGTGAATCGAGTGCAAGTGACATTATACAACAGCAAATAGTAAATGAAAGTGAGCAACAAGTTAATTCAAGCATAATGGAGAGGAGCTGTAATACTTCAATGGAAACAATAAGGGTGCCAGAGAAAAGAGTTTGCGCGGATAGTGACGAAATTATAGAAGACGAAAATGGGTTTATAACCGTTAGAAAAGGGAACAAAAAACGAGCAAGAAGGTTATCGGGTAACTTAAATAGTAGCATGAGCGGTGAAAAAAGCGTGCAATCAAAGAGTAATACGGTGAGCATTACAGGAAAAGATATAGTGTTGCCAAAACAATTTGGTTTAGCCAAATTATTAAAGTCAGAAAACATCATTAACATAAACAAAATACAATACAAAAATGCGTACAAGGTGATTTTGGAATTTGAAGACAGAGAAAACGCTGAGAAACTGGTTAAGTGTCAAAAGTTTCTAGATTTGGGGTACAGGTGCCAATTAGTAGATGAAATCAGTTTATCCTATGGAGTTGTTAAACAGATAGACTTAAATATAGATGTAGAAGAAATTAAGCAAAGCTTAGAATGTGATTATGAAGTGGTGAGCGTGAGGAGATTGAAACGCCTTGGAGTGTCCAGAGAATGGGTGGACAGCGAGTCAGTTCGACTATGTTTTAAAAGTTCCACTTTACCCTCATATGTATCTATGTATGGGTGTCGGTTTAAAGTGGAACCATATATGTTTCCAGTGACGCAATGCTCCGGTTGCTGGCGTTTTGGGCATTTAGTAAAATCATGCCCAACGAAAATAGTACGGTGCCCAAAATGTGGGGAAAATCATAGTAACTGCGACACTACCAACTACAAATGTATAAACTGTAAGCTGTCACATATGGCATTGGAAAAGTCATGCCCCGTGTTTATAAAAGAAAAGGAAATACGGAAAATTATGTGTGTGAAGAATATTACATACCGAAAAGCCCTGTCTACATATTTAGAGTCGAGAAAAACACCAATAGATCCTCAAATTGAAAAAGAAATAATACATAATAATTCTCACTATTTTAATAAGGATAAGACGTCGTATCGAGATATATTACTTACAAAAGCTCGGCCGGAGAAACAGATTCAGGTAAGACATGAACAAAATACTAATAGTGAAGACAGTGAAGACCAAAGTATGGAAGGGTCGGTAAATTCACTAATCTTGGGTAATTCTGTAACGAAACGAACTAAACCGAGGAAGAAGACATGCAATAGCCGTAATCGTATATTTGATAATGAAGAGGAACCACATCCACAACGGGAAATTATAGAAAATAAAGAAGAGCCCACAAAGCGTATTATAGACTTTAAACGATTATTTGAAAAACTAAAAGAATTGTGTTTGTCGGAGTGTAGTTTTGATGTCAAAATTAAATCAGTAGGTAATCTTATATTTGAACAATGTTTCCAGTTAGTGTGGAGGTTACTTAAGGAAGGGGATGTTTATAATAAAATAATTTCTATGTTTAAAGATGGCTTGCTCACGTAAAACTATTAATTTAAATATAGCACAGTGGAATGCACAGAGCTTAAAACCCAAACTTGAGGAATTTAAATGTTTACTATTGCAGGAAAAAATACACATAGCATTAATTAGCGAAACTTGGCTAGGTGAAGACTTTTATGTTAATATCAATCAATATAATATATTCAGAAGAGATAGAGAGGACTCGTATGGGGGGATTGCCGTCGTAGTTCATAATTCATTAAGTGTGCAAGAAGTACCGGTAAATCAAATTAATCCAGGCATCGAACTATTGAGTATTAAACTAAATAATTGTAGCTATATTAAATATATAATTTTAATTTACTGCCCTAGTTCCGTTCATACGACACAAGCCGAGTGGGATAGGATTTTTTCTATGTTTCCAAATAATTGCTTAATAACAGGAGATTTTAAGGCTCACCACACAAACTGGTCGTATAAAAATGATAACAGGGGTTTACAAATTTTTGATTCAGCATTAGAGTTTAGTTTTACGTCTCTAAATACAGGCCAACCCACTAGGATTAAATTAGTTAACAACATTTTGCAATCTTCTTCTCCTGATATTACATTTGCGTCTGCGGATATTGCTATTAACTTTGACTGGAATGTTATGAACGAAAACTTGGGCAGTGATCATTTATTTATTAAAGTTAAAGTAAATTACTGCGAGGATGTTTACTACCATAAAAAACGTAACTACAAGTTAGCCAACTGGACTGGTTACAGAGCATGTCTTATTGATTGCTTTTCTCTGTCCAATACGAATGATGATGTTCAGGCTTTGTACGATTATTTCTCGTTTCAAATTAATAGATCAGCAGATGAAAATATTCCCTTAATTAAATATTGCAATAAACCGAATAATAAATTTAAACCAAAAGGATATTGGAGTCCAGATTTATCTAAACTGGTAGCAGAACGTAGACTAGCACTTAAAAAATTTAGACGGAATTCAACACCAATGAACCGAGCAGCACTTGAGGAAACAACTTTAAAGGCTAAACGAGCTATTCAAAAAGCTAGATCTAATGACTATAAAAAATTCTGCGAAAGCATTGATTACAAAGTTTCAGCTTCAGATATGTGGCAGCGATTGCGATGGGTCAAAGGTTACAAGAAATCGAATATCCACTGTCCTCAGGAGCTAAAAAGAGAAATGTTATATGATCTTACACCGGATTATGTCGCTTCACCTAAGCCTATATTTACTTCTACAAATGTGTTACTTGAGTCTGAGTTTACATTGCAAGAACTAAATAACTGTTTAAAGAAAAAAGATACTGCTCCCGGAGATGACAAAATTACGTACTCCATGATTTTACAGCTACCACCTATTGCCAAATTATACCTACTTAAAATTTATGACAGCATATTATGCTCGGGTAATTTGCCATCGCAGTGGCGTGAGATCAGAGTTATCCCCATACCTAAGCCGGGTGCTGGTTCAAATTCAAATGATAAACCAAGACCTATTTCGTTGATATCGTGTACATGCAAAATTTTTCATGCCATGATAACCAAAAGACTCGAATGGTATGTAGAGAAGAATTTAATTTTGTCGCCGAATACAGTCGGTTTCAGGAGAGGGCAATCCAGTCTTGACTGTCTTACGCGTTTAGTGACTCAAATACAGGTAGGCTTTTCAAAGAATTTCCCAACTATAGCTTGATTTCTTGATATCAAAAGTGCCTATAATAATATATTAATAGACAAGTTATTGCAAGTGCTTGATAGTTTAGGTATTGGTAATAATATTTGCCAATATTTGTGGAACTTTCTTAGCGAACGTCATCTTAAAGTTGCCGATGAGTCCGCAATTGATATGGTCAGATATGCACGAAAAGGATTAGCCCAAGGTGATCCTATGTCACCGTTACTCTTTAATTTAGCCACGTATAAAGTATGTCAGGATACTGTTGAAGTGTATTCATGCCAGTACGCAGATGATTTCGTATTTTATTTTACTTGTAAGGATATATTAGAGGGTCAATACAAAATTCAAAATGCTTTGAATATTTTTACAGTCTTGTTGAACGAATTAGGGTTAGAACTATCTATTAATAAATCCAAATATTGTGTTTTTAGTAGGGGGTTTAGACAACAACAAATACAACTTCTCGTAAATAATAGTGAACTGAACAACGTTTGTTACTATAAATATTTGGGTGTTTGGCTAGATAAAACGTTACGCTGGGGTAAACACATGAACGAAATAGCTGAAAAAATTCAGAGACTTCTTAATTTACTTAAAATTCTTACAAGTCCCTCTTGGGGCATCCATCAGATGCATCTTCGTAGACTCTACATAGCTCTGATAAGAAGTAGGTTAGACTACGGGTGTTTTCTATATGACAATAGTGCTAAGACAAATATTTACAAGTTGGAAAAAATCCAAAATCAGGCTTTAAGAGTGGTGGGGAGCTTTATCCGAAGTACACCGATACACGTCATGGAGTGCGAGCTCTGTGTACCTCCACTGCATATTAGGAGACGATGGTTAGCATACAAATATTGTTTAAAGTCATATTCCAGATCCGATAATGTAGTAATAAAACTGTTGTTAGAGCTTAGCGCTAATAGTCACATCAGATATTGGGCATCTAAAAAACTTCCATTACTTGTTAGTGTGTTAAAGGAGATTAGAGAGGAAAGTGTAAAGTCAAGTCTGATTCCTGAAATGTTTTCTTTAGATATTTGGGTAACTAGGATTAATGTCCAAGACAGTATAAAGGTTAATTTGGACTCAATTAAAAACCCTAAGAAAAAATATGATTTAAATTCATTGAAGGCAGAAACTCTGAGAGAAGTATCGGATAAATATCATGATTATTATAAAATCTATACTGATGGGTCTAAGAGCGCTAAAGGTAATGGAGCTGCTTACTACGATCCTTTGAACTCGGATATTACAAACACTTTCTATAAAATAAATAATTATGTGTCAGTTATGTCTTTAGAGCTATTTGCAATTTCAGAGGCGCTTACTTATATTTTAACTATTGATAACAATAAAAAAATATTGATTTGTGTAGATAGCAGAAGTGCACTACAACATATAGCTCGATGCGCCTCTGGACATGCGGGCGCATCGATAGCTTATGAAATAGTATCTAAAATATACAATTTATCTAAAAGAGGTATAGATCTGAAATTGCAATGGGTACCTTCACATATAGGTATTAGGGGTAATGAGGAGGCTGACCGTTTAGCAAAGTTAGGTATAGATGAGGGTAGAGAAACATATATTAAATCAGATTATATAGAATTATTGCCTAAATATAAAAATAAATGTCACGAAATTTGGAAAGAATATTTCAATGAAAGATCAAGAGAAAAGGGAATATGGTACAAGTCTATAGTTTCGGAGCCTCCTCATATACCGTGGTTTTGTCACACTAGGCTTAGCAGAAAGTTTATTGCAACAGCTCACAGACTCAGATCTGGACACATGCCGCTCAATAAGTTTGGATTTTTAATGAAAAAAACGAATTCACCAAATTGTGAGGAATGTGGCATAATAGAAGATATAATACATCTATTGACGGAATGTGTCAGATTTGAGTCTGCAAGAAAAGAATTGTTAAAAGAGCTCGAGACAAATAGGTACGATGTTGGGATGTTCCATCATATTTTATCAACACCTAACTCCAGAGGTGCTCATAGTTTAATTAAATTTGTTTTGTTGCGATTTACTGTATAAGGTCCGATGGGACTGATATGTACAATTGTATAAAAGTCCCCAAATTAAAATAAAGAGAAAAAAAAAAAAAAATTAGCCTTGTTTGTATTCCAACGTATGTTTTACTTTTACAGTAGTATCATAAAGCTACCTATTTCCCATTAACTTAATTACACTTGTGCATCATTCAACTTAAAGTGAATTTTATGCAACATTCGTACAACAGTGTTCTTTCTGTGAACGTCAATAACCGACATCTACATGAATATTATTCCCTTTTGCTTTGAAAAGCAATTATTTATTTAACTTTTAATACCTTATTTTCTGTTTTTATGTTTTACTTCTCGTATTTAATTTTTTATTTATTGATAATAGGCTTGCGTTTGACCACCATCTCACCTGATAATAAGTAATGATGTGGTCGAAGATGGAGCACGCTTGCCTAGAAGTAACCTATTCACTCGTGACTTAAAGACTCCCAGGTTATAGCGATCAGGAAACACATACTCTGGCAGGGAATTCTACTCCTTAGCAGTATGCACAATGAAAGTATTCCCAAAACGTTTCGTGCGTATTACTGGCATAAATCGCGATCCCATGAGAATTCTGCTATCAAAAGTACCCGTAGGTATATCTTATTTCAAGATGTCAACTATCTACAACGACCCCTGAGTTTGTTTCGGTGTTTCTTCTCAGTGTAGTCAGTTAGGAAACACCGGCCTCATCTAGTTTTCGTCATAGCAAGCATCTATCTATGTACTAAAAGGAACGCCCATGCAAAATTAGAGGGCCCTACTACTTGTAGTTTCTAAGATTCCGTGATTAATCAAAGAGTTGTATTTCGCTTTTATACAAGGTGTAAACAAATTAAGCGCAATAGCTCAGACACCCCAATTAGAATATTTAATTATAAGTCTAAATCAACATCCATAACTAAATAAATTGAAACCAAACCTAGATATTTTTTATAAAATAGTTATCCTTACTAAACGCAAAATGTATATGCGTCATACAATATCCTTATGCGGACGCATACACTCATGCAATGTTAGTGGCCGACACGCACACGAGTGCATTTACTGTGTTTCCAGTTTAAGTTAAATGAAAGATTTTTCCATCAAAGTTTAACACCTATTATTTATGATGGAAATCGATTCAGAAGCCGATTCTGAACCAACTACTATCAGGAATTACGTTTATTCTGTCACACATTTATATACAACGTGTAACGTAAACCCCATATCAATCCAAAAGGACTGAAGACAACATCTGGTATGGAGTCTGTATGCCCAGTTTCAGCACAAAATAAGTGACTCAAAGAATTGATACGAAATTATCGGCTTCATATTTTTCTTGAATATCAATCATAACAAACGTGTCACAGCACTACGCGGGTCAAAGCTTTCCACGTCACTTGTCTATAACACGATAATTCTCTTCAATCTTCTTAATTTGAAAAATTCAGTCTCTGGTATCAATGTATTGAAATTTCTAATTAGTTCCACACATGAAGATATAGGATTACCAAACTCTTGTGATATCGTTTGTTATCATCCAAAGAAGCCGTGCACTTGGTATGTATATACCCTTTAAATTACATGTTGTATAGATTGCAAAGGTTTCCTGAATCATTGTCATCTGCTTAGCCTTTTTGCCCAAGTATGTTGGGTCGGTTTCGTCTAAGCGTATGCAGCTGAGTACCAATAAGCGACATACCTCACAAATTTTGCATGGGGGTTCCTTTTAGTACGTAATACAGCGGTGAATGACGTCACTAGAACGTTGTCTATGTAAACAAAATGGCGCGGTTTCCTAGAGAGCGGTAACTGACACCGTAACATCAAAAAGCGGTGCCGCCATTTGCATGACGGCCGTCTTGTCGGTAACAGATGGTTTCCTGAACGTTTCATTGATAGGGAAGAAGCAGACTGTGTTAAAACGGCCGTGGAACTTTCCACATGTCGTCACCGTATAGACGGCCGCCTTTTTGCGTCCGTAATATTACGGCCGCTATATGACGGCACCGCTTTCCTAGGAAACCAAAGCTTAAGACGGGATTTTTCGAAATTCCCACGGGATCGGAATTTACACGGGAAACACTTCCCACGCGAACGAAGTCGCGAACAACTGCTGGTGTTTTATGGGTCTACTGTCTATCTGATTTTCACAACTCTGTAGCCAGGTAACTCAATATCCCTTGGCAAGATTGGTGTCAGATTTTCAACGGCGTAAAGTGTTTTCTAAGGCACGGAGAAATGTAAGAATGTTAAGAAGGACGTTAGGACGTTAGGACTTCAGTCCAGATAATATTATTAAGTTTAGAACCTGCCTTGATAAATTAACTTTCTCTGAAATCTATGAAAATGATGATCCAAATGATGCATTTAACTCATTTATTGAACAATTTAAATTATTTTATGACTTGTGTTTCCCACATAGACGTATAAAAATTCCAACTAACAGAAAACCCAAATGGATATCACGAGGCCTGAAACTATGTAGTTACAAAAAGAGGCAATTATTATGGGCATCTAGACTTCAACCTACTCAAATAAATAAAACAAAATGTTCAAAGTACTCAAACTTGCTTAAAAAAATAATTCAACTGACAAAAAATCTCAAAATAACTACAATATTAAGACTTCTGATAATAAAAGCAAAATGACATGGAAAATAATAAAGAACCCTAAATTACATTTACCCAATGACTCAATAAATACAATACTTATAGATAATAATAAAACAATAAAAAAAACCTCAATTAATTGTTGACAAATTTAATGACTACTTCATTGAAAAAATTGTGTCCATACCAGGAGCAGGTAAAAAACCGACCGTAAATATATTAAACAAACAAAAATCTATGTTCATGGCCCCTTGTCAACCAATAGATATATTCAACATTATAAAAGGTCTCAAAAACACCAATAGCGTAGGGCATGACGAGATTTCAACTAAGATCATAAAACAGGTCGCCGATTTAATATCTAAACATTTGAGTCATATTTTAAACCTGTGTATCAGTCAGGGTGTTTTTCCTGAACATCTGAAGATATCCATTATAAAACCTATATTTAAAAAAGGGAATAAACAACTTATGCAAAACTATAGGCCCATTGCTCTTTTGCCAATTTTTGCCAAAATATTTGAAAAATATATATATAACGAACTATACAACTACTTAAACAAACAAAATATTCTTTGTAATGAGCAAAAAGGCTTTCGAAGAAATATGACAATAAATATGGCCATCTATGACTTTTTAAACAATATCATGACTAATATTGATAGCAAAACACCAGTCTGTGCGGTGTATTGTGATATGACGCAAGCATTTGACTGTGTTGACCATAATATTTTAAGAAAAAAGCTCGACGCGTATGGTATACGAGGTAACATTCTGGACTTGCTAAGTAGCTACCTTTTTAACAGAAAACAATTTACTACACTAACAGACTTCAATTTTAAAACCAAAGAAGAAGTAATATACCTGTCCAACGGGCGCACAGTGTATTTTGGCGTCCCACAGGGCAGTGTATTGGGTCCTTTACTGTTCTTAATTTACATAAATGACTTGCCCAAGAGACTTCCCCATAACGCTATTTGCTGACGATAGCACAGTAACAATACCTTGTCATAAACAAGAATTATATGAAGCTGATGTGAATAACGCGTTAAATTAAATAATATCTTGGCTTAATAATAATAACTTAAAGATAAATTTCGGAAAAACTCAATTAATGCACTTTGGCAAAAAAAAAACTCACATTAAAATGCTTATTCAATACCAAAATAACAAAATTAATGCTGTCGATAGTGCAAAGTTTCTAGGTTTGTTAATTGACAGGCAACTTAACTGGAAGGAACACATTGAAGTGCTATGTAAGAAAATAAGTAGTTCGTCTTATGCTTTATATAAACTTGCACCAACAGTCAACACAGACGCACTACTCATGGCTTATCACGGTCTTGTTGCATCTGTACTAAGATACGGCATAATTTTTTGGGGAAACTCTACTAACAGAGAAACTGCATTCAAAGCGCAAAAGCGATGCATCAGGGCCATGTTCAGGCTTCAAATAACGGACAGTTGTAAACCTATTTTCAAAAAGCATAAAATTCTGACACTACCGGCCTTGTATATTTATGAAACTGCCTTATTTGTTAAGTCAAATTTACACTTGTTTCCTCAAATATCTGATGTTGTTAAACGTAACAGGCGTAATGAAATGTTACGGGGACGGAGAGCCAATACTGCTCTGATGAGGAAAAGCATATTCTGCATAGCTCCTCAAGTGTACAACAAGATTCCAAAATCAATTAAAGAATCAAATTTATTAAGTTTTAAAAACAAGCTTAAGGAATTCTTGTGCAATAAATGTTATTACAGTTTAAATGATTATCTGAATGATACCTTAACATCCTAATTAAATTGTATTTTTTTATATTTTTGGACATAATTTACTCTGACGTTGTACTTTGACATCCTAATTAAATTGTATTTTTTACATATTTTGACATAATTTACTCTGATATTGTATAAAATCTTGACATCTATTCAATTGTAATGTTATTATTATCCACTGAAATATATTTTAATGTTAATTTTTAGTTATTAATGCTAAGCATGAACTTATCCATTTCAATTATATAAATGAATTGTGTACCAATATTTGCACGCCACATATGGCAGAATGTGAAGTAGCTATTAAATAATAATTTTAAGACCTTACAATGTACCATGTTCAGACAAATAAATGATTATGATTATGATTATGAAGAAGGTCACCCATCCACATTCTGACCTCGCAAAGTGTTGCTTAACCTAAGGTAGATCTGTGGTGCTAGTATTTAGCCTCCTCTTCGTCACAAATGTTATTATTTATTTATTATAATATACATTATTGTACACCTCAATATTTCTATGGATACAAAAATTTTAACTAGAGTAAAATGGGCGGTCTTATCGCACAGGGCGATCTCTTACAGACAACCTTTGAATGGACAAAAATTAAAGGAGACAGATTAAGGGCTGTCAGTGTACAAACAACATAAATAATATTAATTGAACATAATAATATAAAATACATACATACAATACAAAAATCATAGACTAATAAATATTACAAATTGAGAAAGAAAGGGGGGGGAGTTAGATAGATAGATAGAATATACTTTATTGTACATCAATGATTGAACCACACTTAAATAACAATATTGTAAAAAAAAATGGCTACAGTGGCGGTCTTATCGCTGAGAGCGACGTTCCCAGAATCCTGGAACTAAATCTATTTCTCATGAAGATACTGGTCCTTCATTAACATCGTAATAGACATTTACATATAACATATTTGCATGCATGTATGTTTGTTGCTATTTTTTTTTTAATTCACACATGAGAAACCGGTCGTCCGTGTTATTTCTTTATAGATGATCGGTTTTATAGCAACTATATTTTTTGTTCATACATAAAAAGGTCTTTGATACTGATTTGGATGGAAGGTATGGTGCTCTCCCACGCTCTTTTATATGGAATCAATGGTGAATTGATTGTTTTAGTATTTAATTTTATTGGGATTTAAAACATAAATTTATTAAATACCGCTAAACCTAACTATGTATATTAAAAAAATCGCTGTCCTCTGGAAACGTGCCCAGAAGACTGGCAGTATTGCCACATTGTATGGCAATGCTTATTCTTTGCAAGCAAAATTCATGCAAGGAGTCGATCGATTATAAAGGAGACGCGCACTCGGGCCCCATGGCCCAAAAGTTTCGACATCGAACGGCACAAAATTATGTACCTATTAGTTAGTTTACATTTCGGTGGGTGTGCGATAGAACTGCACTACCTAATTCCACTAAGCCCGTTCCATTATTAGACTACAAGACGAATGGCGAAGAGCCATCGTTGCATGGTGGACATCCCACTCATACGCACAAAACGTTTTGGGAATACTTTCATTGTGCGTACAGCTAAGGATTGGAATTCTCTGCCGGAGTCTACGTTTGCTAATAGCTATAACCTGGGGTCTTAAATCAAGAGTGAATAGGTTACTTCTAGAAAAACGTGCTTCATCTTCGACCAAATCACCGCTTACCATCAAGCGAGATGATGGTTAAACGTGAACCTACCAACAACATAAATAAAAGTAAAACTAGTTTGGCACTTTTCTGTATAAAATATTTTGCTGTGTATTTCGAAAATCCAGAATATCGTTACTTTCCTCCCAAATCATGCTTGACTTTAATTATTTCTTTCCATTTAAATTCCATGGCTAAATTTGAGAGATATGAAATGGATCAAGACTTAGACTAATTAAATAAAAATATCCTGGTTGTCATTTGTATACAACGTGTAATTTAAAGGGTATATACATACCAAATGCACGGCTTCTTTGGATGATAACAAACAATATAGCAAGGGTTTTGTAATCCGATGTCTACATGTGTGGAGCTTATTAGAAATTTCAATATTTATTATTTATTTATTTATTTATTATTATATACTTTATTGTACACCTTACAATATTTCTATGGATACAAAAAAAATAAACTAGTGTACAATGGGCGGTCTTATCGCACAGGGCGATCTCTTACAGACAACCTTTGGATGGACAAACTTAAAAGAGACAGATTAAGGGCTGTCAGTGTACAAACATCATAATATTAATTGAACATAATAATATAAAATACATACAATACCAAAATTATATACTAATAAATATTACATGTATAATTGAGAAAGAAGGGGAAAAGTTATAGGGAGAGGTAATGCTCCTTCACCATTCTTTTGAACGCTGGTAGCGTTTGAGCACGCCTCACTTCTATGGGTAATGCATTCCACAAACGAGCTGCTTGTATGGTAAAAGATTTGTCAAAGAAAGAATACATTGATACCAGAGACCGAATTTTTCAAATTAAGAAGAACGAAGAGAATTATCGTTTTATTGGCAAGTGACGTGATAAGTGATGACCCTCATAGTGATGTGACACGTTTGTTATTATTGGTATTCAAGAAACATACGAAACCAATAATTTGGGGTCAATTCTGTGAGTCACTTATTTTGAGCTGAAACTTTGCATAGAGACTCCATACCAGATGTTGTCTTCAGTCCTTTTGGATAGATATGGGGTTTCCGTTACACGTTGTATATTTGACAGTGGTATTGTGTGGAATGTGTTGTGTTGGTGTATTGTGTGGAGTGTTCGATATAGGTAATTAGGTATTAGCTATGAAAAATTCAGTCATATTGCAAATCAGTAACCTTCAATATCTGAAATAAACTCCTGCATAGGTGCCGTTTGAACTAACGCTGGTTCCTTGCAATCACCATATAAAAACAAGTGCCAACCGGTTGCAAAGGTCACGCTACAACAGCTTGCTATTTGCATAATTGCTAATAGACTTTACCGCCATTTAACATATGAATATTGATAAAGATAATTTAATTTGACACTTACATGCAATGACGTATTATAATAGACGCGTCATATTCCCACAAAACACCTCTCAAAAACGGCACGAAACACACACATAGAGAATTACTATCTAATACGTGTAAAGAAAGGGACAGAAAATAAATGCCATCTTTAGGTACACCTGATGTTAGAGAGAGATGAATATACATCTTTAGGACTTTAGTTAACAACCTCCCCTAATGTCACGTGACTGACTTCATTCATACGCTAGCCGCCATTAGCCGTGTAGAAAAATAAAAAATGTATTTCTGTTGATATTTACCTATGAAATGACACATTTTGACCTCTCACGGAAGCAGTATAATTAGTGCAACGTCTGAAAACACACAAAGGCATGCTTTTTTCCTAATTTTCTTTTAAAACACATTTTTTCTTAAGATGTGTAGTGTAGCGATCGCGACACAGGTTCGTGCGTAACTAAACAGACACGAGGCACTTACCTTGATTTCAACTTGCCATTTTAGAGCGCGGACAACGTATCTATAGTTTATTATATATCTTTGCTTACATGGCTGCATTTTATAATTTTACCAACAGGTAATCGGTTTTACGGAATATATTTTTCGTACCACTTGCTCAAAAAAGTGACATTCTATGCCACAAAAAGCGAACATAACAATAGTCATTTTTAATCTCTTAAAAACAGAGAAAGAAAATTGTACTGAATTTCATTCATCCTCCAGGGGGAGAATGTGGTTTAAATTTGGAATACTTACCGAAAATACTGAACTACATCTGTGTATACACCATTGAGTTTGTATATAAAGCATTATACATATTTTTGAAAAAGGAATACCAGTTATGATTATTAACTAAAATTACGAAAACCGACGAGGCCGTATCAGCTTGATGCCTTTGCTTTTCCGACAAAAAATATTAGTCTAGAAATTTGCCGCGTTTTTGTTTTCTTCAAATACATAAACGTTAAGTTTATTTTAATACTCAAATCAACTCATCAACAATAAATGTACCAAACAAAAATGTAACTCTCTCTATCAATAATTGGACCAATGTTTCGAATGTTAACTTTTACTTTTAATTATCATTTATTTTTAATAAATGCTTATCTCATATTATGATTGTGTTAATTTTTTCGCAAATGGTACGAAAAGTAGAGTTTTTTCTCGGTAATAAAGCTGTCTTAGTCTTGGGTGAACTTAAATCCCTCGCTACACTCAGGACTCGTCTTAAATCCCGCGCTTCGCTCGTGATTTAAGTTTTTAACACCCTCGCTACGCTCGGGAGTAAAGCACGAGTCCTTCGTTACGCTCGCGATTTAAATCGTCACCCGCGACAGAAGACACTGCTTTATCCCCTTGATTAATAATCTACTATTTCGGGGTAATATTTAACAGGTGGTACGTATGTACTGTTTATTGGGCACCATAACAGAAAACAAAATAATGAGGACTTATCAATTAAAAAAGAGCGATAGAATGGGCTGTCTTATCGCTAAAACAGATTTTTTAAGGCTGCTCTCTCGAAAAAAGCTTGAAAAAAGCATTCAGATGAAGCAACTTTTCGTCGGCAATTACAGAGAAATTACATCTGAAAAAAATTGTTAGTAATCTACATGATATGAACCGTAATTTGGTTTAGCCACAATTTTTCTATCGGTATCACATAATAAGAAAAAAAATTGCCAAATCACCTCCAAATCATTGAGATGAAACCATTTTACTCCTTAATTTCTTATCAAAAGAGTATAAAAAAATATACTACTGCTTTGCAATACAAATGAAAATAATTTGGTTTTGTTACTTTTTACAAATATGTATTATTTTTATTACAATAAATTAAAAATGCGTCCAATTAAAGACTGCGTTTACATCACCCCCGCACTCGTCCACAAATTCAGTGCGGGGCGCATCGTGTTGCTAGGTGGACGTACGTCGCGTTGCGAGAGCTCAAGCACTACGAAATAATATCGTAAAATATTACTGCAAAAATTAATTTTGTAAATAGTGGAATAGCTTTTTAACCGACTTTAGAAAAAGGAGGAGGTTCTCAATTCGTCTTGAACTTTTTTTTATGATGTTACTTCATTACTCGCAGATGGCTGGACCGATTTGGAAAATTCTTTTTTAGTTTGAAAGAATATACATTCTAGTTAGTTTTATTGTCGTCACGTTTGGATCTGATGATGAAATCATGGAGAAATCGAGGGAACTCTTCAAATATTATAGGCATAATTATAGCGTTTTGGGTATTTCTTATAGTACCTTGTTTAGTTTCTCTCGAAAAGCACCATTTGAGGAAGTGGAACTGATGACGAAGACCCCAGATGGCCATCGAAACTACTCAATAATAAGTATTTCGTGGATTGCGATTAGATTACTTGAATATAGATGTTAAGCACTTTATGCTCGTCACAATGCATATGGTGAAGTAGAGCTGATAGTGATGTACCAGGAGAACTCCTCAAAAATTAACGGCTCTGCACCGTGAAAAGCAATATTTTGTAAAAGGTGATAAGTAGTTGACATTTTGGCTTTTGTAACTAGATAAATTACAAACCGACCCACTAAAAAGCGTGAAATAAAACTTATTATCAAAAAATAGAACCGACTTTCGATTTGTCAAAAAGTTTTATTTTTGATTCTTGTTTATAAGTTAAAGAGTATTCTATGTATCTATAAGTAGTGTTAGTGTTATAAACTCATAGTATTTTACAGTTTTAGTAGTGTTTAAATTTAGTTTGTAAAACATGGGAATAAGCAGAAACGAATGAAGAGAGGTCTAAAAAAATATTACAAACAAAAGGGTATATTATTTATTATCAAGGTAAGTTTAAAGTTTTATCTACATATTTCATTATAAACTATCGCTTTACTTGCCTCGCATAAAAGTAGATAGCACAGAGTAAACGGACAGAGGGTAAGCTTCATACAACTGCGCTATGATAGGTACACTACTACAAGCAAGGCGCGTGTGTGCGCTTCGTCTGAGCGAGGCCTGGCTTGAGCCGATATGCACCGGTTTCTCTTCGTACGGACGAAGCCGCCAGTTGAGATAGAGAGATAGAGTTAAGATAATGTACAAGAGAAAGAAGAAAACGACAAAGAGAAGGAAATAGAACTAAGGAAAGAAAAATAGATTGATGAGAAAAATGAAGAAAACGAGAACGAAGAAGGACGAAAAGAAAACATAGAACAAGATTTTATATGGCTATCAAAATTTCTAAAAATAAATATATGTGAACACGGAGAAATAAATGAGGATGAAGAAGTTCAACCAAACAAAAGAATAAAAATACTCGGTGAAAGAAAGTTAAATTTCAGTGAATTTTAGTTATAATCTATTTGTTTATAAAAAATGTAACAAATAATATGACATACACTAGTAATAATTATACTACCTATCTACCTTACTCTAAGTTCCTACCTACATACCTACCTTACCTACCTACCTACCATTTTTCTCTTAATAGAAACCTTCCTCAGACTATAACGAATATTTGAAAAAAAATCCGTATTGGTCCAGCCATTCCTGAGTTTTGCGCTTAGCAACACATTTAGCCATTAATTTTTATTTATATATAATTAAGTTAAAAAGATACATCAAGTTGTTTACCTCATGTTTCGAGCCAGGCTGATCTATAATAGAGGTATAGTTTCTACAGTACATACTCAAAGTGCATCTGAGCAATTTCAAAAAAAATTGTACCCCCTGATTTTGCCTTGTCCCTCGAGTTTAATAATTTATTTTGTTGAGATGAATGACTTCTAGGAGATTATATTGATATAAGTGAAATAAACATATGTTAAAATATACAAATAAACTGTAGTTTTATCGTTACTTTAATAAATATAAAACTTACGAAGATTTTAAAATACTGAAGAACATCGAAATTACCTGTCCCCTTCCCAACTAGCGTCAGACAACCTTTAATTTAAAAAAAAATCCGTGTATTGAGAGTGGTTTATAAATATATTTGAATTCTCAAAAGTTGAATTTATCAGTTAAAAGTATAAATAATATATTTTCTTACATATTTTCTATAAAAAATAAGTTTAAATTAAAATCGTAAATTTTGGCCAACCGGAACAATCAGTTTTGTGACCGCTCGTTTTCAAAAAAATTCTTCCTAATCGTGGAAAGTATTTGGCACAATAGCAGCACAACAAATTGTACTTCATCGAGAGACGCTATTTTGCTTTCATTGTAAAAAGAATTAGCTAGCAGTGCGGACTTATTGTTGAAGTGTTCCGTGTTTCAATTTCTTGACTCGGGTATGTGACCAAGTTTTACTATTATAAATCACTTTTCTATAAACATTGTTATTATTGACACATTGCAAAAGTTGTATAGTATTTGATCCCGAAAAGTTAATACTGCTAAATACGATGAGTAATTTTTAAACAATTTAAAACTACCAGAAGGTTGTATTATGTGACCTCCATTTTGTGACTTATTCTACGGTCACATTTAACGGAACGGCAAGTCACAACAGGGCGGAATGCATAAAACTTAGTTTACATTGCTATCCTTGCTGACCGAATTAATGTGATTTTAAAGTTTTAAATTAAATAAGTTCTTTTTTAAATTTATATTTCATAGATCATTGAAGTTTGCTGACGACATTTAAATGTTAGGTAAGCTTTTCTTAACTTTGGTGGATATTGCAATGCCGCTTACTGGCGCGGAGAAAACTAGAAGATACAGAGAGAGATTAAAAAATTAATACCCGGATGCTGCCGAATGCAAAAAGAAATTCAGATCGACTGAAATCAAAATGTTCAATTAGGAAAATTTGATAGTTTGAGATAGCTCGATCTGCTGGCGTCTATACAATTTATAACAAACCTAACCCAACCGTGTATAACCTCAAACACAATTATTTTATTGTATGTAAAGTACACCAGTACCTACATTATAATAATTTGGTTTGAGGTTTCTTTTGTGATTTCACTCATTATAGTAAGGTAAAAATATAAGAATACTTAAAATTATTGTTTTATTTCTTACCTACTCGATTCTTCAAAATTTTCAGTTATTATTGAATTTTTATTGTTTGTATTTATTATTGAAAAGTAGAGCTGATAATGTTTAAATCATCATTTGATATCAAACTTTGTTAATTTGTTTAATATTCTACTAACCATGTAGGTCCGTATTATTTTGGCAATTAATAAATCATGTGAGCACAGCCTTATGATTTTAAGACTTCCGTTTTGTCACTGTCCCTTAAAATTTTTGGAGTTAAATCTATGAAATTTGATGAATTTTCACCTTTTATTTCCATGCAATCACAAATATGTATAGCGTCATTATCTATTGCTTTTAGAAAATGTACGCATATTGAGTAAAATATTATGTATTTGGAGTAAAATTAAAAAAATGCCAAGTAAAAAGCGACATAGTCACAAAACAGAATAAAAAACAATATTTGTGTGTTAATCCTTAAAGCTGTGGCTATTTTCTTTGATTTACCAATTAAGTGCATGTATTAATTGTTTAAATAAATATGAAAATGGCTTATTTATTTCATACTTGCCGTAAAATTTGCTTTTAAATCTAGTCACACAATGGAACCAGTTCCGCCACCAAGTCAGTTTTGTTTCGATATTACAGGATAAATGCCTCGAATTCAGCGTTCCTTTTTGTTTTCCTGCATATTAAACTATATTACCTATTACATTTTGGTCAAATAAAAAAGAAAAAAAAATATTAAAAATATAATCGAATTTTAGAGCAGGGTACACTTTATTTTGAAATTGCTTATCTATATCAATAGATAATAAATAAAAACAAAATTTGACCACTTTTGATGCGGTACAAATAAAAATGAATTAAACTTTCACGATGACTTGACCTTCTGTGATTTTGATACTCTGTGCCGAGACTAGGCGAAGCGACGACGCATGCTGGCGGCGCAAGCGTGGGCCGAGCGCGCCTCTCTTTTCTGTTGCATGCGGGTAGCGGAGAGCTGCGCGGAGTGACGCGCGGAGAGGGGTCGTTAGCTCCGCCCAAATGGTCAAGGTTATTGGCATGAATACAAGCCTTAACACGCTTTATTAGGTCGAGCTGTAACAAATTATGTAATAAAAAGTAGGAATTTGAATTACACGCACTTGTAAGTGTTGTATCATCATGAAACTTGGCAATTATATTTAGATTAGATGACAATACAATACTACGGTATCATTGAGCTGGTTTGACAATGGAATTGGAAGGTGGCTGATGGAATCTTGGACTGCCTACTAGTAAACATATCGAGTTCGGGCTCATTAGATCATCTTAACATATTCTGTCCATTTCTCTTGATGGCAAGGACATAATATGATTATTATGGATTATTGAGCTGGTCTGATGATGAGACTACTTTTTGTACAGTAAATAAAAGCGTGTTTTTAGTTTTTTAAACTACACATTTATAATTATTACGTATTTATTTTCCATTTAACAAAGTTTTGTGCGAAATGGCGCAGCGTAAAAAGTCTTGGAGGAAGTCTTTGCCAACAGTGGGAAAGTCATTATTTCCTGCTAAGCCTTTTCCAACTGTGTTAGCATCGACTTACAGTTAGTTACATAGAGCAACTAGCTATCTGACATATTTTTTTTTAATTGATAATTGGCTCGCGTTTGACCACCATCTCACCTGATGGTAAGTGACGATGTGGTCGAAGATGGAGCACGCTTGCCTAGAAGTAACCTATTCACTCTTGACTTAAAGACTCTCAGGTTATAGCGATCAGGAAACAGACTCCGGCAGGGAATTCCACTCCTTAGCCGTACGCACAATGAAAGTATTCCCAAAACGTTTTGTGCGTATGGGTGGGATGTCCACCATGTAACGATGGCGCATCGCCGTTTGTCTTGTAGTCCGATGATCGAACGGGCTTGGCGGAATTAGATTGTGTAATTCCAACGCACACACCCCGAAATGTAATCGATAGAAAACCGATAGACTTGCAACTATTCGTCGATGTTCAAGACTCTGGAGCTTTGATTCGACCAGTGAGTCGTTGCCAATGAGTCTCTTGGCCCTTTTCTCGATAGAATCAAGCGCGTCCAGTTGGTATTTGGCAGATCCATCCCAAAGATGAGAGCAGTACTCCATACACGACCGAACCTGGGCTTGATATAGATTGAGCATCTGTTCCGGTGTGAAGTAACGTCTCACCTTTGCTAGGATTCCCAACTTTTTTGCTGCTAGCTGAGCCTTAGCCTCGATAAACGAACCAAAATTGAGGGTGGAAGTTAATGTTACCCCAAGAAGCTCAATACGATCGGTTATCGGTCGGAATTCAACATCTACCTAAATTGGACGATACCCCTTGTTAAGATCATTGTCAGACTTTCCGTCTACTCACTACCTGTAACGACTATCAAAGATGTAAATGACAGCAGGAACGATCGGATTTAACGTGCTTTTCAAAGTGCGGATGTATTCCGATATGTTAAAATGGTCACCATCCACTGACTGGCCTCGACAAGTGTTGCTTAACCTTGAAAATCAAACCGAGTGAATGTTATTATTTATCCACGAGCTCCTCAAGAAAAAGTGGAATAACAAAAAAAGTCTATAAATAAAAATAAACTCAACATTACAATATTTCAAAAATATTGAGCCACACAATATTTTAACGGCTCTTTAAACTAAAAGGGTAGGCAGTAATTGATCATACTGCAACTTTTATGAAAAAACTTTCGACATTATTAAGATTTATGAAGGTATTATGAAAAGAATATGGTACGTGAGCAGTTTAATGGTTGCTGACTAAAGAAAATTTGCGGCGCAGCAGTCGACGAGTCAACATCGCCTGATAATGTTCCGTGGAGCGAAACTCGTCCTTCACGCTCTAGACCTCGATCTCTCCTGATGGTAAGCGATAGATGAGGTCTACGATGGAACGAGCGAGCCCAGAAGATGCCTGTTTACTCTTGCTTTAAAGGCTGACGGGTCATATATAGAAGGGAACGCAGAAGCCGGCAGAGAGTTCCAAACCTTGGTCGTGCGCACAATACAACGTGTAATTTAAAGGTATACCCTTTAAATACATACCAAGTGCATGGTTTCTTTAGATGATAAAAAACGATATGGCAAGGGTTTTGTAATCCTACGTCTACATGTGTGGAACTTATTAGAAATTTCAATACATTGATACCAGAGACCGAAATATTCAAATTAAGAGGAACGAAGAAAATTATCGTGTTATTGGCAAGTGACGTGGAAAGTTATTGACCCTCGTATTGCTGTAACACGTTTGCTATGATTGATATTCAAGAAACATATGAAACCGATAATTTGGTACCAATTTTTTGAGTGACTTATTTTGAGCTGAAACTGTGCATAGAGACTCCATACCAGATGTTGTCTTCAGCCCTTTTGGATAGATATGGGGTTTCCGTTACACGTTGTATATACAACATGTAACATAATTAATGCACATCCTGAAATTAGTTTATTCAGAGTCGTTTACTGAATCGCTTTTTATCCTTTTTAATAAAAAAAAAAAAAATGAAACTTTTCGAGAGCAACTGCACAAGTTACTATAAGAAATACCCAAAAAGCTAAATATTTGAAGGGTTCCTTTGATATCTCCATGATTTCATCATCAGATCCTAACGTGATGACAATGGGAACAACTAGAAAGTATACCCTTTCAAACTAAAAAAATAATTTACCAAATCGTTCCAGCCGTCTTCGAGATATGAGGTAACATACATCTAAATATATATAACTCAAAAGTGACTGACTGACTGACATAGTGATCTATCAACGCACAGCCCAAACCACTGGACGGATCTGGCTAAAATTTGGCATGCAGGTAGATGTTATGACATAGGCATCCGCTAAGAAAGGATTTTGCGAAATTCCCACGGGATCGGGACTTACACGGGAAAAACTTCCCACGCGGGCGAAGCCGCTGGCACAAGCTAGTAAAAAAAAGTTCAAGATGAACTGAAAACCTCCTCCTTTTTTTTTAAATCGGTTAAAAACAGACTAACTATGGACCGTTAATTAAAGTAGTAACTTTTTAAATGCAGATTTATATAAATTCGGTCATTCAGTACACATTACAGAAAAAGTAAACTCAAAGAAGGAAGTTAGTCTTAAAAAAAACTGTTTGTAACAAGTAAAACTAAAAATTCAGAGTATGTGTTTTGATAATAACATTATTTTCTAATTAGGGTGTTTGAGGGTGTGCGTTAATTACGATACATGTTGTATAGAGGAGAAGGGCTTAGTATGACGAAACGGTAAATCAAAGTGAGAATGGTACCCAGCGGTGCGTCTGGTAGACCGGTCGTGAAAGGGCGTTGATGCATACTACATGCAAGATTGATCATCTAGTTCTTGGCAGAATTAACACTAGATATTTTTGTGTACTATTAGTTTGCTATGGATTCTCGATTCCATTCTGTATAAAGAAAATTATAGTGATCTAGAAAATAGGGTGGAATCGTTATATATATATTTTTTATAGTTGATAGGCTTGCGTTTTACCACAATCTCACCTGATGTTAAGCGATGATGTGGTCGAAGATGAAGCACGCTTGCCTAGAAGTGACCTATTCACTCTTGACTTAAAGACTCCCAGGTTATAACTATCAGGAAATACAGACTTCGGCAGGGAATTCCACTTCTTAGCCGTACGCACAATGAAAGTATTCCCAAAACGTTTCGTGCGTATGGGTGGGATGTCCACCATGTAACGATGGCGCATCGCCGTTTGTCTTGTAGTGTTTTTCAGAAATCCATCCATACTTATCTTATCTTAGGTCTTACTAATATTATAAATGCGATAGTTTGTGAGCATGGATGTATAGATTTTTGGATGTTTGTCACTCTTTCACGCAAAAACTACTTGACGAATCTGAATGGAATTTGTTAAGTAGATAGATGATATCCCATAAAACATAGGCTGCTTTTTATCCCAAAATTCCCACAGGATCGGGATTTATGCAGGAAAATCCTCCCACGCGAACGAAGTCGCGGATAGAAGCTAGTATTAAAAATGCGAAAGTCTGTCTGTCTGTTACGCTTAAACGGCTAAACCACAGCACTGATTTTGATGAAATTCGGATTGAAAACAGTTGGAGACCCAAGGTCAAACATAGGCTACTCTTTTAAATCAGTCCCTAAAGTGTTGAAATAATTAAGGTATGTTTGAGAAATCGAAACCGATTAACGGATTATAATGAACTAGCTGTGGCCCGCGACTTCGTTCGCGTCGGAGGTTTTAAATCCCGAACCCGTGGGAAATTTCAAAAATCCTTTCTTTGTGCTCCCCTACCCACCTCAAGGAACATACATGCCAAATTTCAGCTTCTTGTGCCCAGTAGTTTCGGCTGCGCGTTGTCTGTTAGTCAGTCAGTAACGGAAGCGTTTTATAAACAACGCGTAATTTAAAAGGTATATGCATACCAAGTGCATGGCTTCTTTGGATGATAACAAACGATATAGCAAGGGTTTTGAAATCCTAAGTCTACGTGTGTAGAACTTATTACAAATTCCAATACACTGATATATCAGAGACCGAATTTTTCAAATTAAGAAGAACGAAGAGAATTATTGTTTTATTGGCATGTGACGTGGAAAGTGATGAGTTGATGACCCTCATAGTGCTGTGACACGTTTGTTATTACTGGTATTCAAGAAACATATGAAACCAATAATTTGGGGTCAATTCTGTGAGTCACTTTTTTTGAGCTGAAACTTTGCATAGAGACTCCATACCAGATGTTGTTTTCAGTCCTTTTGGATAGATATAGGGTTTCCGTTACACGTTGTATAATTATATTGATTTTATTTTTTCTTCAAATTAACGCGGAGGTGCTGTACCGCAGAGCACAAATAGTGCCTAATATGTAGTTATAAGAAAATCTTGAGTATAAATCTCGCCTATCAATATCTAGCTGATTGTATTGTTACACAGACATCGGCTCGAAACCCTTTGATTGTGCAAAACGAACCAATTATTATGAATTTCCGCATTCTACAGCAGAGGAAGTGGTAATAGGCAGGAGTTTTAACGTTTCATTACTAGATCATTTCCCATGATTGTATATTAGGAACGCACCTCACCGGATAGATAAATAATTCTAGGGTTACGGTTAGCTACGGTGTATTTATACCCTAAGCTACAGACATTCCAATTGCGGTGAAAATATTCAAAATCGTCGAAATTTTGGGATATCTAGTCGTTTGTTTTTATTGTCAAGACAATAACTGAAATAAAAAAAAATATGAATAATATTTCATCAGTATCACGTCATCGAAACTCTAATCATATTAAATTACGTTCAGATGAAAATAAAATAATTTACTGGATATCAAAAATTCGTCAACATCTTTTAACTTCGTGTTTCTTCTCAGAGTAGTTAGGAAACACTAGCCTCATCTAGTAGTTCACATTTACGCATAAAATGACGTATAAAATTGTTATTTAATTTCAAAATAAATATCATTATTTCATTATCACTGTCGATGGGAAAAGTGCCCCGAACACTAGCTGCATTGCTACGTTGAATGGCAATGCTCATTCTTCAATTGAAACAAAAAGCCAGCCCCTTGTTCATATAAAGTCTCGACTAATCGTGTAGATACCTATTTATTCACGAGAAACTCGATGCGCACTCGGACCTAATGTATTAACCCCAAACTGCTAATACACATACGTAGCTCCCTATAAGTTCAACACGCAGCCCTTTTGGTGTAGACATGCTCAGCGAAATTCTTACTGTTATTTTTTAGGTTTGTAATTTTGTATTGTTTGTTGTTGTGTGTGTTTATCACTTTCATTTTCAATTTCAATTTCAAATTTCAATTTCATCGTGTTAAGAAGTTAGAAAAGCGTAAAGGTTTTTTTTAGGTAGGAAAGCGTAAACCTTTGCGCCTCACACACAACACAAGTTCTATCCCACATCCAGGGTAGGTCCAACCCAGGTTTCATCAAATTATTTACTTTTATTAACAAATTAGTATGGGTAAAAAACATTTATTTCAGCAAATATACATAACTAGTACTCTCGCGGGGCTTCGCTCCCGTGGATTCTATCACGGTAAAAACATAACTCTCCTTTTTTGCAGTCGGGTAAAAAGTAGCCTATAACCTTCCTCAAGCTTCAAGCTACTTCCATACCAAATTTCATCCAAATCCACCCAGTACTTTCGAAGATTAGCGCGTTCAAGCAAACAAACAAACAAACAAACAAACAAACAAACAAACTAACAAACTTTTCCGCTTTATAATATTAGTATAGATTATGTACTGAAATACTTTAAATACAAACTAGAATAAAGCATCAAAAAATTTATCCTCAACGCTGTCGGCTGGCAACGTACCTAAGATACTGGCGGCATTGCCTCGTTGTATGGCAATGCTTAGCCCTTGACCACAAATTAGTATTCATTTGTGTTTCAAATAATAAGTAATCAAAATCGCGTTAATTGAATAGTCTAGTGGGTATAGCGACCATAAAAAAATTGATTACAGTTCGACATTTCCGATAGTGTTACATTGATCATTAGATAGACGAATCACTAAGAATGTGTTGGCGAAATGTCACTATCTCTAGGTATTACCTGACTCTGTTACCTACCTTAATTTACATCTTCGGGAGTCATACGTCATGTTATGTTCGACATACAGACGATAATCATTCATTCAGCGATGCAAAGTTGTGATGAAAATTAGACGAAATATAATTCATGTTTTTTTTAAAGGCGAAGTTAAAAGCAATTAAAAATGCAAAAATCATTATCACTATCGCACTGGTAAAATGACATCATAATTGTCTAATTATGATGTCATTTTATACATGTCAATAACGACCTAAGTGAAAAAAACAGGAATAACAACTCGGCAGATTTCAAAGCAAAAGAACATGAAAAACACTTTCTTTCATATTATTTCACCCACACTTCCTCCTTACCAATATCGGTTACCCCTCTGTACGAATTTCAAAACCACATTCGAAACTTAAAAGAAAAAAAAAACATTGCTACCAACTGATCTTTTCTATATCCTTTTACTACAAACAAGCCTGAGCTTCTCACAACATTTCAACTCCAATGCCGGTTTTATTCAAGATATCGTTTAGTTTTATAGCAGTAAAGAGGTAATGTATTGCAAAATAATTTTAAACTCGATTGCTACAGACGTTACGTATCGAGACATACCCGAAGGGAACAGGTGGCGACGTACACTGTTGGCCAAAGGTATGTGAAAGTGTAAAAATGTTTTTCGAATTATAAATAAATTATGTATTTATTTTCTGTGTATTTAGATCACTTATGACCGGGATATTATTATATTCTTTGATTTAAAAAAAATAAGGTAAACGTTATGAATACTAGTGCGAAATAAAAAAAAAGTTTTTTATTGTTCCCAATTATGTACAACCTTTACGCTTTATTATTAGTAAAAAAAATTGTTTACCTATAATACAAAAACGTAAAGTAAAAAACCCTTTCTGCTCGAGATTTTTGTCACCAACAATTAAAAAGCCATTTGTTTGTCGTTGCGTGAATTTGATTAATTGGGAAAAAGGTTAGCCGGCGTACTCACCGAATTAATATGTTCATTAATATATAATATGGACTACAAACAGCTCCTGATTTACATTTAAATGGAATTCGATTAAATATGTGTTTAAAAAGGGTTTTTCTTTTGCTTTTTTTTATTTATAAGATCATTATTAAGTGGTTGTTTTTAAAAGCCAAACCCAATTTGAAAAAGTATTGCATAAAATATTTTTTAACTAAATAAAAATAAATAAGAGCAAGACTCTTAAATTGCATTTTAATTCACTTAGGGAGCAAAAAATGTAAATATTATTATCAAGCGGTGAAAGACAGAGATGTCAATGAGAGCGTCATGATCTAATTTATTCAATTGAATTGGATTGATATAAAAATATAGCTTTTAACGCTATGGTATATGGTATGGTATAGTAAGTGAACTTTATTTTACGACAAGCTGTCCCGCGACTTATTACTAGCTGTTCGCGTGGGAAGGTTTTTCTATGTCAATCCCAATCCCGTGTAAATTTTGCAAAATCCATCTTAGCAAAGACCGATGTCCTAAAAGGAACCCCTATGCAAAATTTGAGACCCCTAGCACTTATAGTTTCTGAGATTTCGTGAGGAGTGAGTGAATCAGTGACCTAGTTCGCTTTTATGTACTTACATAGATTTTTTGACATATTTTGAATATTCGTCAAATAAATAATTAAATGAATGCCTTTGTCATTTTCCAGGTAGAATCTATCTGTGTACCAAAGGTATATGAAAAAAAGTGTAACTGACAGACAGAGTTACTTTCGCATTAATAAGCAGGGATTATAATTTGAGCAATATGATTTCTCACTTTTCAAATCTCCCACGCAAAAGATTCTTCCATAAACTATCTTGTCAAATACAATTTTTTTTTTTTGTGTGAGTATAGGTTGTTTGCAGATATTATACAAAACAAGGGTTCCAACAATGTCCCGCCAAAAAGAAAATAATATTAAATACGATAAATTTAAAATAAAACATTGTAGGTAAAGCAAAATTTAAATAAATAATACTTAGTCATAATTTAATTTCAAAACTATTAGAAGGTCACAATTTATTTAATTATAATAATCAGTCAACAATAGTCAATAATGTTATAATACGAGTTAATGTCAATTAAAAAGATAAATATTATTAAAATTTGTCATTTAGAAATTCATTAACAGAATAATTCACCTTGTCATTCAATAAATTAAAAAGATTTCTTTTAAATTATTTAATGTTATTGCTAAGTATAACTTGGTCGGGTAATTCATACTGTCCGCCAGTGTACGTGAGTCACGTCTCCCTATTGTCGGCACCTGCGCTGCCGGCTGCGTCTTTAACTAAACCGTTGACTTGACGTTACGGCTTTGTTGTTTATAAACTGTTATTTATTATTTATTTACGGTTTTTTCTAGTCTGATCTTTTGCTGTTCCTTTTATGTTGGTGGGATGTGTACGGGAATAGTTTCTTGATGTTGAGGCTGATCAAACTTCAATGTTCTTTGGGCAATGGTTCAGGATTGAGTACTTGACAGTCGGGAGAGAGATCGTAGGTTCATTCTTCATCTGTTGCATTGTGTTATAAGAACCTCAGTTATTGTTCAGTTGGATGTTTGGATGTACAGGGATATCTACTTATTAAGCTATAGTTGTCTTTTTCGTTTTTTAAAATAAGTGCTCTATACTACGAACTTCTCTTATGTCATAGTTGGGTTTACAAACATTTTGAATTCACTTGAACAAACACTCAGATCCGAAACAAATAACTGTAGGCCATTCAGACATTTGCTCTGGTGCAGAGATCGAACCTGAAACATACAGCGCAACAGCCAATCGTTCAACCACAGCGCTAACGTACTTTTACATGATTTGATATTAGGTGGTATATTATAATAAGGCTTAGTTGTATTCTAACATATATTAGTGCGCCGGTTCTTCTCATAGGAAATGACCAATTCGAACCATGTTCTAGCTTGTGATACATAATGAATGCCTACGTAGACCAATGTGAAAATGCTCATAACATTTCCTGTAATCTATTAAAAACTGCATGTTTTTTTTTATTAAATATAGGTCGCGTTTGACCACCATCTCACCTGATGGTAAGTGATGATGTGGTCGAAGATGGAGCACGCTTACCTAAAACTAACCTATTCACTCTTGACTTAAAGACCCCTAGGTTATAGCTATCGGGAAACACAGACTCCGGCAGGGAATTCCACTCCTTAGCCGTACGCACAATGAAGGTATTCCCAAAACGTTTTGTGCGTATGGGTGGGATGTCCACCATGTAATGATGGCGCTTCGCCGTTTGTCTCGTAGTCCGATGATGGAACGGGCTTGGTGGAATTAGATTGTGTAATTCCATCGCACACTCCCCGAAATGTAACCGATAGAAAACCGATAGACTTGCAACTCGTCGTCGATGTTCAAGGCTCTGGAGCTTTGACTCGACCAGTGCATCGTTGCCAATGAGTATCTTTTAAATTGGGTCAGTAGTTTTTTAGATAACTGTAGAATACGTGGTTACATTATCATTTTCTTTAAATACTGTATTTTTTTTTTTATGATTGATAGATATACTCTTTATTGTACACCATAACAGAATTAAATGAGGACTTAAAAACTAAAGGGTGTTACAATGGGCGGTCTTATCGCTAAAAACGATCTTTTACAGACAACCTTTGGATGGATTTGACATAGCAGTAGAAAATAAATACGCGGGTAGTCCATGGTGTGCTATTCACTTATATACAATACATAAGTAATAACCTACATACACAATACACACATATACAACGTGTAACGGAAACCCCATATCTATCCAAAAGGGCTGAAGACAACATCTGGTATGGAGTCTCTATGCACAGTTTCAGCACAAAATAACTGACTCAAAGAATTGATACCAAATTATTGGTTTCATATATTTCTTGAATACCAATCATAACAAACGTGTCACAGCACTACGAGGGTCAATAACTTTCCACGTCACTTGCCAATAACACGATAATTCTTTTCGTTCTTAATTTGAAAAATTCGGTTTCTGGTATTGTGTATTGGAATTTGTAATAAGTTCTACACACGTAGACTTAGGATTACAAAACCCTTGCCATATCGTTTGTTATCATCCAAAGAAGCCATGCACTTGGTATGTATATACATACCCTTTAAATTACATGTTGTAGGTATATATATACACATTAAAAAAAAGCTGGGAGACGTATATAAAAATTAGTAACAAATTAAAGAGAGAGATAGAGATCTTTTACCATGTTTTTGAAAGAAGGAAGGATACACAGTAATTAGAGAATCTTTCTTTACAGGCAAGACTTACATGTTGTTGTGGGTTCAAACCCATGCAGGCACTGTTCGATGTATTATTTTGCAATTGACCACGTTTGCTGAGCAAGCGTCACACTAAGTGCGCCGCGAGCTTAGAGTATTTTGTACAGCAACCGTGTGCACTCATTTCCATCATTTATCGATAAATTTTAGCCCTTACGTTACTTTGTTAATTATACTTAGCAATAAATGCTTGAAGGTTATCAGTGTGTTTAACTTAGTAGCATAGCGAATCCCACAAGGTACCACTTACGTGGTAAGTGGTTAAGGTAGCGCCCATTTTTTTTTCTAGGTGGGAAAATCATCGAATGACTTCTCCCACTCTGCGTAAAGCAGAAGCAGAGCACAGTGCCAGACTTCTACTGACTAAAAACCCACCCTGTTCCTTTAGCTGCCCTTAAGTTCCGGGGCCGCGGTAACTCTTTAGAACATTTCCGCAACCCCGTCAGGCAATGGCCTTATGGGGCCCCGTCACTATTGCTGACAGCTCTTTGAGGCGCGCGTAACACGACGACGCGCCGCCGCGCGTCGACCTGAGTCTGGTCCTTACCGGACGGTGAGCTACCTAGGGCGTCCAATCCCGGAATACCGAGATCTCGGTATTGCGGGATCCCACGTCATTTTCCAATCCCGCGTGCAGCGGGATTACGGGCGCGGGATCCGCGGGATTTGCGGGACTGAAAAAAAGCATGCATACGACCTCTCGCGAGCGCGATCGCTCGGTGAGTTCGATGACTGGTGGCCGGCAGTGTTGCAAACAACGCGGGGGCCGATGTAGACCCGTTTTTCACAGCTTATGTAGCCTAATATAGCCGAATTTCAGTCAGTGGTAGCCTAAGTATGTAGCTTAAATATCAATAAAGTTTATTATTCAGTATTTGTTCATCTAGTAGTAAAACTGGAATAAATGTGGAGTTAGTAGATTAATTCATTGCTTTTTTTGTGATAAATAAACGGTGTAATTTGATTGCTCTCATAGTAATAGTAATACGTAAATAAACGTGGAGTTAGTTGATTAATTCATTGTTTTATTTGCCTTATATAAATGTGAATATTTTCAATATGCGGAATCCCGCAAATACCGAGATCCCGCGGGATTGAAAATTCGTAGTCCCGCAAATACCGAGATTGAATTCAGACTGCGGGATTGGACGCCCTAGAGCTACCCCTGCTCGCCGTCCGCAAGCCCGCGCCTACGGTGGCTAGGTCGCGCCCCTACAGGCACATTATTTGATGTAATCATCACCATTGCTCTAAAAACGGTTGAGGAACACATCGTAAGTAAACCTGTCCTATGATCGAAAAATTGGCCAAGGGTGAGTCAGACTCGCCCATGAAGGGTTCTGTAGAAACTATGTCAAATACGTTTGTTTTTCATACTATTGGCATTAATTACAATATTATATTTGCGGTTTTAGAAAATATGCTATATCTCAAAAACTGCTGACCCGATGTCGTTCAAACTAATTTTGATTGAAAGTTTACATTAAGATCTACAGCATATAGTTTTTTAGATTTTTCCTTCCATTATTATAGAAGTTACGGAATAACGTAATAAGCGTATATCTTTTAAACGATTGACTTTATGAAAAAGTGGTGTTACAAACTTTCATGTAATTTTTAAAGATCTTTCTATTAATATCACACACGCATAGGTTTCATGAAAAAAAATATTTTCAGTTTCAGTTCCATGCATGAGGAGCCCCCTTAATTTAAAATATGTTTTACTTTTTTCTTAAAATCGGAAAGCGGTTCACAGAATACATACATCTACCTACCAAGTTTCATTTGTAAAGTCTTAATAGTTTCGGAATAAAATGGCTCTGACATATGGGCGGACGGAACGGACAGACAGACATGACGAAACTATAAGGGTTTCGTTTTTTGGCCATTCGGCGACGGAACCCTAAAAATGTGAAGACATATCTGGACCTTAGATGCATAAGGTCGTATCTGAAGATCCACCCAAAATCACTTTTTACCAGCACAATGCTACGTTTTTTTTTCGCTTTCTGGTAAACTAATCCTTATATTTCTATCTTTATTTACTGTGGAGATAATTATATGCATAATGTCTGATCTACCAATTTTCCGAAATATTTGTGTGGCATAAAGCCATATTTTAATATGCACCTTTTTTCCATAAATAATTAATATCTTACAGGGTCGCAAATCAATATAATTCTTTATGCATTCAAAGCGTTTTTAACATTCATGCATTTTCTCATTGGATGTATGTACAGATACGTACTTATGCCTCTAAATTTTGCTACTGACTAAATGTACGGATCATAACATACACCGCATACGCTTTGAAAATTATGTTTTTAACTTATAATACATAAAGTCGAATACAATCGTAAAACATTCTAGCTGTAATATAATGCTCATAACGTTAATTTTTTTGACTGTATGTTAGTATAAACCATTATGTTACCAACTTTTACTTAATTATCAAGTCAAAGCTTGGTCGGTACTGAAAATAGGTCGGATTTTTCTGTGGTTCGTGCGGACTGTTTGGGAGCGGGCGGGAAGGCGAATTTGTTCATCTCAAAACAATGACTTAATGCTATAGGCATTCTCTATCAGTCAACCATGGGTAGTGAATACTACCGATTACTGTCATGACCTAGGAACTAGATTCACTGCCAAGGAGGTCAAATGTGTTATAAACGCCATGACGGGCGGTAAGTCTCCGGGTCATGATGGTCTGAGTGCTGAGCATCTAAGGTTTGCTGGTGCCCATTTACCAAGAGTGTTGGCAATGTTCCTAAATTTCTGTATTAGTCATGCATATTTACCTAGTCAGCTAACTAGAACTATTGTGGTTCCTATAGTTAAAAGTAAAACTATTGACCACGCTGACATTACAAACTATAGGCCAATTTCCCTAGCTACAGTAATAGTGAAAGTGCTTGACAGTCTGCTTAACAGACAACTAGCCAATCATATCCAGCTGCATGATAATCAGTTCGGTTTTCGTGCGGGCTTGTCTACGGAGAGTGCTATGTTGGGCCTGAAGTGGGCTGTCAAGTACTATACTGATAGGAAGACACCTACTTATGCGGCCTTCCTTGACCTATCCAAGGCGTTTGACCTGGTCTATTACAGTATTCTTTGGAATAAGCTTAGGAAAGCTCGAGTCCCTTCAGGGCTGATTAGCACTCTTAGGTACTGGTATGGAGACCAGGTCAATCAGATTCGATTGGCTGGAGAATTGTCGGAGCCGTAAAGGTTGGAGTGTGGGGTGAGGCAGGGTGGATTGGCCTCACCTTTACTCTTCAATCTATACGTCAATGAGCTAATCGAGGTGCTCAGCAGTGAGCGAGTGGGCTGCTATATTGACGGGATGTGTTTTAATAATATAAGTTACGCTGATGACATGGCGCTGCTGAGCACCTCGGTCTGCGGTCTCCGGAAGTTGGTTGCCATCTGTGAAGCTTATGCTAAGCGTCATGGATTGATATACAACATAGGAAAAAGTGAGGTCATGGTGTTTGAGGCCGGTGGTCGAAGCCCTGAAACTATACCACCAGTCAGGTTGTATGGAGTAGCTCTCAAGCGAGTGTTACAGTTTAAATACCTGGGACATCTCTTGACCGCTGACCTCAAAGACAATGACGACATTGAGAGGGAGCGACGGGCATTGTCGGTTAGAGCTAATATGATAGCTCGCAGGTTTGTACGTTGCTCACCGTATCGAGCTTCTGGGGGTAACACTAACTTTTACCCTCAATTTTGGCCCCTTTATCGAGGCTAAGGCCCAACTAGCATCAAAAATTTGGGAATCCTAGCAAAGGTGAGATGGTACTTCACATCCGAACAGTTGCTTAATCTCTATCAAGCCCAGGTTCGGTCGTGTATGGAGTACTGCTCTCATCTTTGGGATGGATCTGCTAAATACCAACTGGACGCGCTTGAGTCTATCGAGAAGCGGGCCAAGAGACTCATTGGCAACGATGCACTGGTCGAGTCAAAGCTCCAGAGCCTTGAACATCGACGAGGAGTTGCAAGTCTATCGGTTTTCTATCGGTTACATTTCGGGGAGTGTGCGATGGAATTACACAGTCTAATTCCACCAAGCCCGTTCCATCATCGGACTACGAAACAAACGGCGAAGCGCCATCGTTACATGGTGGACATCCCACCCATACGCGCAAAACGTTTTGGGAATACCTTCATTGTGCGTACGGCTAAGGAGTGGAATTCCCTGCCGGAGTCTGTGTTTCCCGATAGCTATAACCTAGGAGTCTTTAAGTCAAGAGTGAATAGGTTAGTTTTAGGTAAGCGTGCTCCATCTTCGACCATATCATCACTTACCATCAGGTGAGATGTTGGTCAAACGTGAAACTATTTTTAATTAAAAAAAAAATAACCATAGTCCGTGCATTCTGCTGTTCTTTTTACACCTGCAGCCTGTGGACTGCATATACTCGTAAATCGTACAGTGCCCTTCACGTTCAGTATAATAACGCGTTCCGGGTGTTGATGGGGCTGCCCCGCTTCTGCAGCGCTTCAGGGATGTTTGCTGAAGCTCGCGTTGACTGTTTCTATGCGACGATGCGAAAACGATGCGCTTCCCTGGTGCGCCGGGTGCGGGCCAGCCCCAACATAATCCTTCGTTGTGTGGCGAGCAGGCTCGACTGTGTGTTCATGAATCGCTGCTGTAAGCTCTCCACGTCGGTGTTGAGCTCGTAGCTTCGATTCGCAAACCAACCTTGTAATTTAAGTTAAGTACTAACATAGGATTAAGGATTTTTGTTACTAACCAATTGAGTTTTGTTACTTGAAAGTAAATGAAATGAAATGAAAATAACATGGCAGGTGCATAAAAAAAACTAAGTAGATAATAGGTATATTCAAAGTAAAAGTTTTATTACAAGTGTATGGGTATATACATTTCTGTAACTAGAATAAACTTACATACATATTTATCATAACACATACCAAAAAAATATTTTATAAATATTAATAAAAAGTCATAAAAAGGGGGTTATGAATACTCTGCTTCCACTATTAGTTAAGAAAATAATCCCGCAACTTTCTCTTACATGTCGTGAAATTATTTATTTGTAAGTGGCTAGGATTAAACGGACGTCAGACGCTGACAATTTTTTTAAAATTATTGATTCGCATTTGATCACCGTCTCCCCTGATGGTAAGTGATGATGTGGTCGAAGATGGAGCACGCTTACCTAAAAGTAACCTATTCACTATTGACTTAAAGATCCCTAGGTTATATATAGCTATCGGAAAACAGACTCCGGCAGGGAATTCCACTCCTTAGCCGTACGCACAATGAAGGTATTCCCAAAACGTTTAGTGCATATAGGTGGGACTTTTTCGAGGTTTAAGATGTATAATGTCGTGTTTCAATATAAAATTACAGTTCAATTATAAAAATTGCTAGCATACAGACGTATGATATTATAATTGCGAAAAGTATTATTAATGAACGATATATTTCAGGCATAAAATCGGATTAGAGCAAAAAATTAAAATAAATGCTATTTACCATAGTATTTCAACATTAAGATTTTTCGAATTGTTACAAAATAAAAGGTGCAATTGTTACCCATAAATATAATTCATAAAATTGTTCCATTTTGCTGGTAAATATTAAATATTGGCAAAAATGTTTTCGAATTTTGTTCTTGCTCTACTGAAAACCTCACTTTTTATAGATCCGACCATATGCATCTAAAGTCCAGATATGTGACTTCCACCAAGCAGCACTGGCCCCGCGGCCCATTTCCTCGCACAGAGAGTAAGCCTATGTTCCAGGTGTGGGGACATTATAGGCTGATTTTGTCAGAGTAGCAGTATTTTAGTGCAAGTTTTTAACATTAATTCTTTTTTATTTTCACTTCCGAATAAAGATTAACAATTTGGTAACTTTCATTGTGCGTACAGCTAAGGTGTCGAATGCCCTGCCGGAGTCTGTGTTGCCTCATAGTTATTTTTTTAAACCCACCCTGTTCCTTCGGCTGCTCTAAAGTCCCGGGGCCGCCGTATCTCGATAGAACTTTCCCGCAAACCCCGGTAGGCAATGGCTCTATGAGGCCCCGTCACTGGAATTGACAGCTCTTTGAGGCACGCGTGGAACACGACGCGCCGCCAACCCGGGCCTAGTCCTTACCGGACGGTGAGCGACCCCTGCTCGCCGACCGCAGGCCCGCGCGTTACTTCTAGGAAAGCGTGTTTCATCTTCGACCACATCATCACTTATCATCAGGCGAGATGGTGGTCAAACACGAACCGATATCATTAAAATACACTTTCAGATTTTATGATTTTCAGAAAATGCAATCTTTTGCCAAACAGCTCACATAAGCCCTACAGCTTACCTACATCTATAAAGATGTCACATCGCTCGCTTTGACCGACTTTTAGCCAATAATAAAACTACATTTTGCTGCATCGATAAATATTAATACCTATTGCGCTACATGAAAACGGAAAATAAGATTTACATGTTATGCAACTCAGGTACATTTTACTTGACATGGTATGCATTATTGCGTGGAACTTGGGACTAGATATTGATGCACTTTTAATATGAATATTTTGTTTTATTTTTTTGTTATTTTTAAGATGTATAGGTAAATATATAAATATATTGTCCACGGACTAATCAATATGATTATGTGAGTGGAAAACTTTACGTACTGACTCGTCGTGGCCGCTCTGCGCCCTCATATCAAATCTTTAATTTATGATTTTCTAATACAATCATTTTAAAATTATATGCACAATTTTGATGAGTACATGAGACGCAGAACGTATTTAATTGGATAAGGAATAATAGTTACTGTTTTGTTTAACATAACTTCCTTTCTTTTGTTAACAAGACAAAAATGGTTACAGTGGGTATTTGGTACAGAGATAGATTAGACCTAAAAAAAAGGCCATAGGTAGATAGGTAAAATAATATTTTGCTGAAAAAATAACCTTTTTTTTATTATTGATAATAGGTTCGCGTTTGACCACCATCTCACCTGATGGTAAGTGATGATGTGGTTGAATATGGAGCACGCTTACCTAGAAGTAACTAATTCACTCTTGACTTTGCACTTAAGTAAAGTAGCGAGAATAAGTCAATGTCTCACAAGCCAGCAGTAAATAACTCATCATTAATATACATCTATTACTAATCTATACTAATATTATAAAGAGGAAACCTTTGTATTTTTGTATGTTTGTATTGAATAGGCTCAAAAACTACTGGACCGATTTCAAAATTTCTTTTAACATTACTTAGAGGGATTCTTCCGAATCCGTATAGGCTATATTTTATCCCGGAAAATAGGTAGGATTTTTTGTGGTAGTGAAAATTGTGGAGTAAGGCGTCGAAAAAACTGCCGTACGTTAACGATTCTCGCGAACGCTGCCTATATTATTTAATATAAACATTGCACCCGTGCGAAGCCGGGGCGGGTCGCTAGTATTATTATAAAGCGGAAATGTTCGTTTGTTTGTTTGTCCGCGCTAATCTTTGATAGTACTAATTGGATTTGGGTGAAATTTGAAATGGAAGTATTTTGAAACTTGAGAAAGGTTATAGGATTTTGAGCCGACTGCAAAACAAGGAAGTTATGTTTTATCGTGATAAAGCCTGCGGTAGTGAAACGCGACTGCTAGTCCATATCCATACTTACTAATATTATAAATGCAAAAATAACTCTGTCTGTCTATTACCTTTCACGCCTAAACCGCTGAACCGATTTAGAAGTCACGGACAGAAGCTAGTATAACATAAAAAAATTTTTTGCAAATAATAGAACCGACTTCCATATCAAAACACTACAAAGCCAAAAATAACTTTAATTTCGGAAGTCGGTGTTATTGGTTTTGGATTTTCTTTTTTTCACACCGCCTTCCGAAATTAAAGTTATTTTTGGCTTTGTAGTGTTTTGATATGGAAGTCGGTTCTATTTTTTGCAAAAAAATTTTTTTCACGCTTTTTAGTGGGTCAGTTTGTAATTTATCTAGTTACAAAAGCCATAATGTCAACTACTTATCACCTTTTACAAAATATAGCTTTTCCCGATGCATAGCCGTTAATTTTTGAGGAGTTCTCCCGGTACTTGACCATCAGCTCTACATCACCACATGTATTGTGACGAGCATAAAGTGTTTAACATCCGTACTCAAGTAATTGAATCGCAATCCACGAAATACTTATTATTGAGGAGTTTCAGTGGCCATCTGGGGTCTTCATCATCAGTTCAACTTCCCCAAATGGTACTTTTCGGAAGCAACTGCTCAAGGTACTATAAGAAATACCCAAAACGCTGTAGGTGTGCCTATAATATTTGAGGAGTTCCCTCGATTTCTCCAGGATTCCATCATCAAATCCTGATTTCGTAACAATGGAACCAACTAGAAAGTATACCCATTCAAACGAAAAAAGAATTTTTCAAATCGGTCTAGCCGTCTCCGAGTTATGAGTTTTTTATGTTATACATAAAAAAAAAGTTCAAGACGAATTGAGAACCTCCTTTTTTAAATTGGTTAAAAATTTTAATAAATAAAGCAGCAACGACAAGTTTTTTACAAACATACATGACCAAATAAAATCATAATCAAAGCCTACCACTACAATGATGGTGATCATTGTAGTTTTTACTTTCGGCCAATATTTCCTTAAAACCCTCATCTTGGCATGGTCATTAATCTGTGCCCTGTAACTCCGGGTTATTAAAACACGGCGGCCCGGGCGTGGGATCGTCCCACACTGGGCCTTGGACTGTGACGGCGGGCGTAGGGTTACGGAGATAGCCCGCCGATTGTAAAGATACAGGTTGGGTCGAAAGTACCCCTTCTTTCAACATAGTTGAACCATTTCTGTTTTGTTATTAAATTATTTTTTGTAAAGAAAACCAATGTTTTTAAGTAATATGAATTTTAACCACAATGCTGTTGTGAAGAGAATTCACATTACTAACAATCTTGTTAACGCTACCAACTAAGCTAAATTGCTTATAGAGTGGGTTCACGACGGGTTATGTGTGGGGTTCGAACTATAAAGTGTTTATTTTTTGACAGATTTACACAACATAGGTAGTCGAAAGAATTTTAATTGTTTCCATTTACAAACTCAATTTATGACTAACATCAACTTTTAAGCTTAAACAATATAACATTAATCAAAAGAACACCTTCAAAATAATAAAAGTTAAGGTACAAAAAGAACACCAGCCTGTATAATAACCTCAAGACACTGTGGGCCAGTCATCTACACATCACATTCACACGGAATAATTGTCCGATTGTTAGGAACTAGACCGATATGATGTAATTATAAATATACTTAACTTTTGTATGTATGATTGTCGAAAGAAAACGAAATTAGCTAGAAGAAATACCATGGATTTAGGTACATTCCACACACATGTTTAAACAAATAAAGATATCTCTCTCTCTCACACACACACACTTATGTCTTAACAAAACAGTGATTAACGTATGAGACTTAATTATCATGTATTTAAATAGATTTAGGATATGATGGGTCTATCATAAACAGTCCGTAAAAGTCCCCAATAAAATAAAGACAAAAAAATACCATGGCGCATGTATGTACCGAATTTTGTTTTCCCTACCACATAAAGTCCCTTCAGCTTTTAAAGCACGAGTGAATGGGCATCTTCTGGACTCGCTCATTCCATCGTAGACCTCATCTATCATTGAGCATTAGGCGCGATCGAGGTCAAGGGCGAGCTAAACCGAAATGAAATAAATATATTACTTGGGATTAAAAGCGTTATTTATTTCCATTTCATTCTAAAAACTAGCTAGGCTGGGTAATTTTTTGGTGGGATAATCATCTAATGACTCCTCTCGTCCTGACTGGAGTGGAAAGGAGTGTCAGACTGCTACTGACCAAAAACCCTTGTTTCTTCTGTTCCGAAGCCGCGGTATCTCATTAAATCATTTCCGCAACCCCGACAGGACTTTCCGTTGAACAAGAATCATGAAATTTGGCAAAAAGCAATGAAAAAAAAAAAAACTAAAAGCGTAAATATGTTGTCAGTTTTGAATTTATATTGAATTTTTATACTTAGATACACAATTGAATTTATATACTTAGATATTTTTTACGGAACCCTCGAAGCACGAGCCAGTAGTAGTTTAAATGTATGTAATCCTTAAACCAACGCATACATTGCAGTACAAAATATGTTTCGTACTATGACACGAAAATAAGCATTAATTCAATTTTTGCAAACAAATGCTCAATCTAGGTCTTTTTAAACAAGTAAATGTAGTGTTTATATGTATATAATTACGATAGGTAAATAATGAACTCACCTTTGGGAAAAAAATGGACCAAATTATTCGTCAAACTCTGACACGAATTTTAAATGTGGCTATGGACGACCGAGCTTGGGCACAAGCTACTCTTCCCATTCGTATGGGTGGTTTCGGCGTCCGCAAAATTACTAGTATCAGTCTACCGGCTTTTGTATCCTCGGTACACGGCACTGAGAAATTAATCAGGAATATCTTAGCTCCATCACTGGTTGATTTCAATGTGCCGTACTTCACCGAGGCTATAGATACCTGGAGACTCGCTTGCTCGAACCTAAATCCACCCGACAATCCATCATCTCAGAGGCTGTGGGATGAGCCGCTCTGTAGAGCAGTTCAGAGTGACCTTATTGCCACATCTGCTTCGGCAGCAGAGCGTGCGCTCCTGCTGGCTGTGGGTGAATGGGAGTCGGGTCTCTGGCTCCATGCACTACCGTCATCGAACATAGGCACCTTGTTCGATGATACTACTTTCCGTCTCGCTGTTTCCCTTCGATTAGGTGCTCCCGCTGTTCTGCTCATCGCTGCCACTGTGGCGAAGTTGTCAACAGCCTCGGTCACCACGGCCTTTCATGCGGCCGCAGCGCGGGTCGCATAGCACGGCACGCGAATATTAACGACATTATCCAACGAGCTCTTGTCACTGTCGGCGTTCCAGCTGTTTTAGAACCCAATGGCCTGGCATGCGACGATGGCAAAAGACCGGACGGCATGTCATTGCTTCCTTGGAAGATGGGTAGGCCTTTAGTGTGGGACGCAACTTGTGTCGATACTCTTGCGCCATCCCATCTTCATCTCCATCATTCAAAAAATAAATAAAAAATAATAATGAACTTATTTAAAGTCATTGACATATTCCACTTTGAGCACCTGCTTAAATAGCATCTGAATTAACGACACACATGTTATTCCACATATATGTTGACATACACTAATACAGTCTTTATTTGTTTAACGGGAGACTCTAGTCATTACGTATTATATAAACATGGTGAACTAATTACTGCACTAGCTTCTGAACTTTTTTAAGTTCCCATGTGGGTCTATGTGAAATAAAATATTTTATTCTTTGACTTTTGAATAAAATATTTTAATATTTATTTTATTTGCTCAGGTGTGCCCAATGTGGAATACGTTTTAGTAACTAGGTATTTTAGTGTTCAAACGATTCACATGATATTTTAGCACAGTAGCTGAGCGATTGACTGTTGCGCTGTATGTCGCAGGTTCGATTCGTGCTCTGAACAAATGTTTGTACAGCCTATAGATAGTTTTTCTGGGTCTGGCTATTTATGTATGAAGGTTTACAGTATGCTCGTTAACACTCCCATAATACAGGAGAATTCTTAATGTGTGGTTAACGGTTATTTTACTACTTCAGCTAGGTATAGCTTTCTGCTTAAAAAGAAGCTCAATACAACTCACAATTATCTCAAATTCAGGCCACACGCAACAATTAAGCCCTACATAAGAACAGTACATTACCCACAAACTAATTCCCAAACAACTCACAGTGCTACCTGTCGAAAAAAACGCGAACACCACTTGCCTTAATTAATAAATTTATGTCGGGCAACACTGAGAAACTGCCATTACGGGCTCCATTAATTAATGGTTGCCATTTAGGGGATTTCCTTAGGGGTTGTAGAGGTAAATGGAGCATAAAAATTGGGTATTTTCTTGTTAATTTAAGTGTTGATTTTTCTTAGATGATGCTCTGCTAAATTATGTGGATGTGTGCCTCGTTTGGGCACGGAGATTGCTGAATTAATTTATTGCCCAAGTTTCTTCGTTTCCATGTTTATTTTCTTTTTCATTCACTATTTATTGGGCTATTTTCTTTTATAGGATTCCGTAGTAAGATCCCCATATGGTGTCTCCATTTACGTCCACCCGTTTTTAGGTGTGTTTTCAGTATTGAGCATCAGGGAAGCTTTGGGCTTTGGTCTCTGTTGCATTTTCGGAACTTACTGGACAATATCCAACGAAGTACTGCTAGGAAAATGCTTCGAGACCCCGATAGTGTGTGAAGTGGAAATGTATAGGCTCCAGAGCTAAACAGGCGTCGGATTGGAATCCTCCAGAAAAAGGAAGCGTGGCTTCCCCGACAAACCTGGCGTCGCACCATGGTGGCAGAATTGGCAGGTATCGGGATGACGTGGAGCGAAGTGAAGCGGGAATCTAAAGACCGATTGCGATGAAGGACTACTGTGGACGCCCTCTGCCCCATTTACGGGTTATTACGGCAAATAAGTCAAGAAGCTTCGGGCATGGTCTGCCCCACAATCAGAGGCCCCAAAATTTATTTCAGCAGCAGACGCTATTACTGAACACAATTCTGTTTCCTTTAAGAAGAGTTAGTTATAGATAAATTAAGAAAATAAACCTAAATTATGGTTATCATACTTAGTTTGTATGTTAGCGTAATCTCCGGAACTAATGACCCGATTTAAGCAGTATTTTTTTTTTAATTAAGGATGAGCCCACTCTTGTCCTCGATATCGCCTGATAATAAGCGATAGATGAGGTCTACGATGGGACGAGCGAGCCCAGAAGATGCATCTTCACTCATCATTCATTATTGGTGATTGTTATAGCCTAGACCTTATTTCGAAATCCACGCAGTCGTGAAGCCGAAATGCTAGTAGGTAAATAATAAAATTAGTAAAATTTAGCTAAGATTCGATTTTATTGAGACTCAAGAAATGAAAGGCCTTTTTTATTTTATTTTATTCCTTCTACCCATCTGTAAAGAAGAGAATAGAAGAATAAAAAGTGCATAACAACCACTCATTTTATTCTTCTTTAAAGGAGCCGCTACCAAAAGGACGTTGTAACACAATATTTCACGGCATATTGTAATAATGAATCATTCTTCCTTCATAAAGTTTAAACCCGAATTTATTGCTTACAAATGAGCAACATATTACGTGCTGGAATATTTATCGTAACTTCTTGTACTTATTTAAATATTGCACTGAAAAGTTTAACCTAGTTTCTAAGTGTTTTGGTGTATTCTTTTTTATGGGTTGGAAAATCATCAAACTGCTTCTCCCGCTGGGGATGAGGTGGAAGGGAGTGTCAGACTTCTACTGACTAAAAACTCACCCTGCTCCTTCAGTTGCCCTTTCTTTCCGGGGCTACGGTATCTCGTTAGAACATTCCCGCAACCCCGTAAGGCAATGTCCTATCGGGCCCCGTCAATGCTGCTGACTGCTCTATGAAGCGCGCGTGGAACACGACGCGCCGCCAACCCGTGTCTGATCCTTACCGGACGGTGAGCTACTCCTGCTCGCTGTCCGTAGGCCCGCGTCTACGGTGGCTGGAGTTCAGCTCGTGATCCCCGATGCCCAGGGATCACGAGCTGATCTCTGTTCAAAATGACAGGCCCGTTGGTATAGTGGTCAGTGGCCCTGACTGCTATGCTCAAGGTCGTGGGTTCGATTCCCACCTAGGACAAATGTTTGTGTGATGAGCACGATCATTTGTTCTTTGTCTGGGTGTAATTTATCTATAATATGTATGTATTTAGAAATATATATGTATGTTTATCAGTTGTCTAGTACTCATACCACAAGCTCTGCTTAGTTTGGGACTAGATGGCGTTGTGTGAAAGTTGTGGAATATTATTATTTATTATTTTTTATAATATTGTCTCTCCCTCACGCGTTCAGCCTTCTCCTTCGCTTTGGTGTAACTACACCAGTGTGTGTCAAAATTCATCAGTAAAACTTAACAACTGTTAAGTTTTACTGATGAATTTTGACACAGTGTTTTTAACCACCTTTTGTTAACTAGCCTTCTGTAACTATATATAATTTGGCTTAGGATTTTGGCTAGATATTATTTGGGATTGGGCAAGCTGAGGTCATGTCTCATTATATTGTCTTTTCAAAGGCCCGTGTTGGCCGGCCGGGGTTTAAAACTTTAGATTTCCTAGCTCGATCAGACGTTCGCCTAACTCCCTTCTTGAGGAAAGTACATTAGTTTAACATTGTATAATAGGGTCTCCGTATTGCCAATTCCAAAGATGAGGCGGCCCGAGAGATTCGTCTCGTCGCCAGGATCTAGAGGCCTCTCTGGAGCCTGGACACGAGACCCGTTCCTCGAGCCCTTCCAAAAGCCTCCTGCGTAGACGGCTGTGCGGTGACAGTGTCCGCTTAGCGATCAGAGCAGGCGGGACGGTCTTTCTTAAGTTTTCTAAATGTTCTTAATTTTTCTTACTTACTTATATTTTTTTATTATACCTTCTTATTAATTTTTAGGGTTCCGTAGCCGAATGGCAAAAAACGGAACCCTTATAGTTTCGACATGTCTGTCCGTCTGTCTGTCTGTCCGTCCGTCCGTATGTCACAGCCATTTTATTCCGAAACTATTAGGACTATACATGTAAAACTTGGTAGGTAGATGTATTCTGTGAACCGCTTTCCGATTTTAAGAGAAAATTAAAAAAATATTTAAAATAAAGGGGGCTCCCCATACATGGAACTGAAACTGAAAATATTTTCTTTCATGAAACCTATACGTGTGTAGTATCTATAGACAGGTCTTTAAAAATGACATTAAGGTTTCTAAAATGACTTTTTCATAAAGTTAATCGTTTAAAAGATATACGCTTCCAAAGTGGTAAAATGTGTGTGTGTCCCCCTCTAACTTCTATAATAATGAAGTGAAAAATCTAAAAAAACCATATGTTGTAGATCTTAATGTAAACTTTCAAACAAAATTGGTTTGAATGAGATCGAGTCAGCAGTTTTTGAGATACAGTATATTTTCTAAAACCGTAAATATAACTTTGTAATTCATACAAATACTATGAAAAACAAAGTTATTTGGCGTAGTTGTAAAAATTGAAAATAAGTTTTAAGAAAGGAGAATGCCGAGGCTTCCTTCAACACTCGGCCAGAACCGACAAAGGTGAACTATATATCATAAAAAAGGAAAATAATTATAGAATTTCACTATATAATTTATTTTATATAAGAAGTACACCAAAAAAAGTTATAGTTCTTTGAAATTGACCACCTAATACTTCTAATTTTAACGATAACATGAAATAAACTAATAAATGATTGAATAATGAATACTGAATTCAGTTTCAACAGCCACGGTAGTCGTTAGTAATATAGAAATCGGGGTCCGGTAACACAGCAATAAACAACACAAAACTTAAAAAAACACGCAAGACACTTCGTCGCTCGTCATAAAACGCGGGAGAAGTAAAACTTTTGACAATTGTCAGTGACAACTACAAAATTAAGTGTTACCAGCACTATATAACTATTCTAAACTGTATCAATAATTGAATTGAATTATTTAAAATTATTATAAAATAGTCAAAAATATAACTGAACATTATTTATTATTACAAGAATTAAGAGGACTTTTGTAAGTAATCAATTCACTTACGTAAGTTCATAATTATATTAATGTAATCGATTTGCAAGTGCAATTTCGTATCGATATTATTTTATTTTGGTATTGGCAACATTTCTAATTAAAATTGTAGATAGAAAACGTGTTGATAAATTGAATAACTATTTAAAATTACTTTTAAACGGTGTACTTCTATAGATTTTATTTATACTCTATAATTCTTACTATTTTATATAATGAATTATCATTAATTTAGAAAGTCTGTCGGACGCTACATGATTTGTGAGCCGAAACTTGGCATTCTCTTTTGTAAGGTTTTTTTGTTTTTTTTTTTTCAAATAAGTATATTATATTTATTATAGTTACCACGGAACCCTTCATGTGCGAGTCCGACTCGCACTTGGCCAATTTTTTATATGGATAGATTTACTATGCATATATATTCTACCGGTTCATGAAGTAACCTGCTTATCACCGGTCCGGTTTCAAATAAAGAAGCCGGTCTACAATAAATTTAATTAAAGGACCCCGGGTTCGACACCTACGTTTAACTGGAAGAATATTGAACATCTTCGTCGGCTCAGGGATCCGGGACTATTCTAATCCCTGGCGCCTAATATAATATAATATTCCACAACTTTTTCACACAACGCCATCTAGTCCCAAACTAAGCAGAGCTTGTGGTATGGGTACTAGACAACTGATAAACATACATATATATTTCTAAATACATACATATTATAGATAAATTACACCCAGACAAAGAACAAATGACCGTACTCATCACACAAACATTTGTCCTAGGTGGGAATCGAACCCACGACCTTGCGCACAGCAGTCAGGGCCACTGACCACTATACCAACGGGCCTGTCGTAAGGTTGTACCTAGAAATTTAATTCAATTAAGTTTTGGTAATTTATGACAAAATTTATCTTAAACTTTGAAAGAATAGAACAGTGCTGGTATTATCTCAACCTCCCACAACCCGTAGATCCACCGACTGAAGTTTAAGCTGGCTGGCAATAACCTTTGTATTGTATTAAACTTAAACTAGTTGGAATAAGGAAAGAACTCCTTTTTTATGTATTTAACTTTTCCTTGTTTTAATAAATTAATATTGTTGGAAACCGTTTCTTGTTTCAATACCAACCACCTTGCATCTGGGATTGAGTTCCATTGCATCTAGAGGGACAAAATCACAAATGTAACAGTGGCACAGGCATTGGCATTGGCAGTGGATACATTATAATCTGAAATAGTACACTGCTTTTGTTGCTAGAATGTTCTAACGAGATAACGCGGCCCCGGAACGTAAGGGCAGCTGAAGGAACAGGGTGAGTTTTTAGTCAGTAGAAGTCTGACACTCTCTTCCGCTCCAATCACAGCCGGAGGAATAATTAATTTGGTGATTTACCTATACAGAAAACAATACTTTGTTTTTCAATAACCAATAATAATGTTATTATCCTAAGCACTTTTTATCTTGTAACAAATTTAAAAATTTTGCTTGTTGTGTTTACCGCCTAATATTGTAGGTATGTACACTTGTTCTAAACTACCTACTGCTGCGTTTAGAGTTATAATAACTCTGTATAAGTGTAAAAATTGTTAGTAAGCCAAATAAATAAATAAAGAACCAATAAAAATACCTACTGAACACACGAAAAAGCAGGCCACAATCAACCCGAACAGATAACATAATTACTTACCTTGAAAATAAACCACTCAAGTGAAAATAAAGGCTTCTGTGCACATTGTAGCATATTGTCCATAAATCATTCGCTTTTAAAGCCTGAATACACTGCTGCAAATGAGACTCATTGTGAACGAAGGAAAATTTATAGATATATTTGAGCACCCATTTCTCTGTAGGGGGTGTACAGGGAACGCTTAGCAGCAGTCGCGGTTTACGCAGAAGATTATCGATTCATCTGAAACAAGGTTTTTTCTTCTAATTTATTATAGGCTCTTCTTTGACCACCATCTCACCTGATTTTAAGCGATAATGAGGTCGAAGATAAATCATGCTTATCTAGAAGTAACCTATGCACTCGTGGCTTAAAAAGCCCCAGGTTAAAGCTATCGGGAAACACAGACGCGCAGGGAATTCCACTCCCTAGCTATACGCGTATGGCTGGGATGTCCACCATGTCAGTATGGAGTATCGCCGTCTGTCTTGTAATCCGATGATGAGACGCACACTCCCCGAAATGTACCATAGTGTAAATGTAAACTAAAATTAAACTTAGATTTTTTAAATATGTTTGTTGTTAATACATATGTGTGTGTAGTTTAAACAATCATTAACTTAATATTATTTTTATAAGTCCTACTAAACTTTTCTACTCCCTCTTATTTATCCTCTGATAATTAGCCAGTTATAACCGGATTATGGGCGGTCGTAACTGGTTAGATCCGGTTACGTCCGCTCGAAACCGGTGAAGAAGGAAAGGTACGGAATTAAATGTTAATTACTTTGTACCTTTAAATTATATCATTTTAGATTATGGGAGAGATTATCACCGTCATTAGTGTATATTGCCTCTTATAATGGTGTATCGGCAAAGACGGATTTTGGTGTTAAAATTTTGGAAGGGAGTTGATTAGAAGTTTCTTAATTGATTGATTTATGAGGTATAACCGTTGTCAGTATTTGATTTAATTAGTTTGTTTGACTTCGGTATTTTGGTTGTGATGAACACGGAAATGTCCTTTGGATAAGTCTATGGTGTGATAATCAATTTTCGTTTGGAAGGCAGTTTACTAAGATCAATTTGCTGTAAGTAAACCAACTTTAATATTGTTAACAGACCAGAGGAACATTTTCCGAGTATTTTGATGAAGTGTCAATGTGGCAAAATCTTCTAATTAACCAATTTGCCGGCGAAATGCAATCGCCGATTCAACATAGTTTTTATTTGTTTAAATTGAAAATGTATAATTATTTTCTTTTTTAAACATTGGCTTAATAATTGATGTTTTTAACGCATCGGGGTATATTCCTGCACTATTACTAAGGATCAATATGTGGCTAAAGTTACCGCAGATTTTAGTTGCTACAGACTTCAATATTTTAGAACTTATGCCATCATATCCCACACTACTTGTATTATTTAAAGACATTATTATTTTGAGAATATCACATGGTGAACTAGGTGCCATTAACATTGTATTACTATTGATATTCATACTACAAGGTTTTCTGTTGTCTTCAAGTTTCGCCCCAATTTTATCAATAAATTAGTTGTTAAATGCTTCTGCAATTGTCTTAGGATTTACAGAAAGCGATTTTTTACTTTTATTTTGGTTATACTATGCTTAGGCAAGTTGTGTTTTGACCGATTAATAATTTTCCAAGATGCTTTAGATTTGGATTTGGATGTTTTTATTTTGTGGTTGTTCTGCGCCTTCTATGTTAAGTGAATATTTTTTTATGTAACTTGGATAAAAATCTTTTTTCATTTAAACGAAAATGGATTAAAGCATTTCCTGCAAATTACAAACTATAAAACTACTCTAGTTTGATAGACTTACTACCATCCTTAATTCTGCTATTATTATATTATATAATAAGTAACATTTAAATTATTATTCTAATGTAAAACTTACGAACTTACCGTCTAAATTTGTTTCTTAGCTGTACCTATCTATGTTAGAAATATATTTCCGAAGTCACTAGCCATGGTATACCGCCGTTTGCCCGAATTTTATTTGCCCTAATATCATTTGCCATAATAGTCAACAGCCATAATATTATATGACGTAATATTCATTTCTCTTATTTGCTATATTAGTCTCATGCTAGAAGCTTTGTTTCCCATGAAGTAACTTACTATAACATCATTTCTCATAATCATTGTAAGCCCTAATTATCACGTGCCCTAATTATCACATGCCCTAATTATCATATGCCATAACATCATTTGCCATCGGCATTGGGTGTGTAACGGTTGTTATATTAGGAGAAACTGGATGCAATCGGGACTTTAAGGCACCCCGACTCGGATAGTTTAGGTTAGAAGGGAGCGAATAGACCCCGCCATCCCCTTCGTCGTTATTTTTTTATAAACCACCCAGAAGTAGGAGCCCCGCGTGGCGGGGCTCCGTCGACCAATATTATGTCTAATAATCATTATGGCGTTTAAATATTATGTCTAATCATTATTATGGCAATTAAAAATATGAATAACATTACGTATGGCACTCGTATCTTATGGTATCTATGTTTCGGGCAATTAAAAGTATGTCATATGTCTTTTAGGGCAAACAAAACATTCGGGCAAATGAAATTCGGGTAAATGAAATTCGGGAATATGATGATTATGGTACATAATCTTCGGGTAAACCATAGAAAACCCACTAGCCATATACAACGTGTAATGGAAACCCCATATCTATCCAAAAGGGCTAAAGACAACATCTGGTATGGAGTGTCTATGCACAGTTTCAGCTCAAAATAAGTGACTAAAAGAATTGATACCAAATTATCGGATTTATATATTTCTTGAATACCAATCATAACAAACGTGTCGCAGTACTACGAGTGTCAATAATATTCCAAGTGACTTGCCAATAACAAAAATTCTCTTCGTTCTTCTTAATTTGAAAAATACGATCTCTGGTATCAATGTATTGAAATTCCTGATAAGTTCCACACATCTAGACATATGATTACAAAACCCTTACCGTATCGTTTGTTATCATCCAAAGGAGCCGTACACTTGGTATGTATATACCCTTTAAATTACACGTACTATAAGCCATCAAAGGCCCAATTAATGAAAGTGCCACACATTATATATAGCTAAAAATGAATGTACGTCATACTTGTAATGCGAGAGTACTTTCACGCTGAGTGGATCGTTCAGAGCACATCACTATCAAATCAATGAGATCAGTCTCTAGTTAGGACATCACTATAAGCCATTACAGTGCACCTACTCGGATACATGATACAGATTTTTGTAGCCCATTTTAGGGTTTCGTAGCCGTATGGCAAAAAGCGAAACCCTTATAGAGTCGTCATGACAGTCTGTCAGTTTGTATGTATGTCACAGTCATTTAATTCCGAAACTATTAAGACTGTGTAGTTGAAAATTTGTAGGATTTTGTAACTTAAAAAAATTAAGGGGTCTCTCCATACATAAAACTGAAACTTATATTTTTTTTATCAAACGTATCATATACATGACTATAGATAGGCGTTTAAAAATGACATTCAGTTTCCTGAAACCATTTTTTCTCAAACTCAATCTTTTGAAAGATCGACACATACAAATTCAAATATGTTTCACTCCCGTTCTAACTTTTAAAATAATAGAGTAAAAAAATGCTGTAGATTGTAAAGAACAAATTCAATGAAAATTGGTTCAAACGAGATATAGTTTTTACCAGTTTTTAACCGACTTCAAAAAAAGGAGGTTCTCAATTCGTCTTGAACTTTTTTTTTTTTATATATGTTACCTCATAACTCGGAGACGGCTGAACCGATTTGGAAAATTATTTTTGCGTTTGAAAGGGTATACTTTCTAATTGGTCCCATTGTTACGAAATCAGGATCTGATGATGGGATCTTGGAGAAATCGAGGGAACTCTTCAAATATTATAGGCACACATATAGCGTTTTGGGTATTTCTTATAGTACCTTGAGCAGATGCTTTTGAATAGTATCATTTGGGGAAGTTGAACTGATGATGAAGACCACAGATGGCCACTGAAACTACACAATAATAAGTATTTCGTGGATTGCGATTCGATTACTTGAGTACGGATGTTAAACACTTTATGCTCGTCACAATACATACGAGTATGGTGATGTAGAGCTGATGGTCAAGTACCAGGGAACTCCTCAAAAATTAACGGCTCTGCATCCGGAAAACCAATATTTTGTAAAAGGTGATAAGTTGTTGACATTATGGCTTTTGTAACTAGATAAATTACAAACCGACCCACTAAAAAGCGTTAAAAAAATTTTTTAACAAAAAATAGAACCGACTTCCATATCAAAATACTCCAAAGCCAAAAATAACTTTAATTTCGGAAGGCGCGGCGGTGTGAAAAAAAAAAGAAAATCCAAAACCAATAACACCGACTACCGAAATTAAAGTTATTTTTGGCTTTGTAGTGTTTTGATATGGAAGTCGGTTCTATTTTTGTTAATTTTTTTTAAGATATAGCCCACTTTCAAAACTAGAAAACATAACTTTTTAAATTATACAAACACAATGAAAAACAAAGTTATTTTGCGTAGCTACTACGGAACCGTTCATGGGCGAGTCCGACATACACTTGGCCGGTTTTTTAGGCTATAGTGGAGAACAAGAATAAAATATCTTTACTTCCCTACATGAAATAGTTTATGGTTTATTAAAGTTTTGGACGACATGCGAGTGGTCGACGGTCGTGGCTAGTGTTGCCCAAACGAGAGTCTCGCAAGAGTCTTGCAATTAGCGATTATCCTATTCATAACAGACTCTGTTACATTGTTCTGAGATCTCAACTACCGTTTAATAAATAGCAATAGGATAATCGCTAATTGCAAGACTCTTGCGAGACTCTCGTTTGGGCAACACTAGTCGTGGCTTCGAACCCAGACGAGCACGTTACTTAGTGTAATTTTCATTTTCAACACTGCTCCCAAAACGGTAACGGAAAACATCGTGAAGTGGATGGCATAGATAGATAAATATAATATAATTTATTGTACACCAAGGCGCGGGCCTGCGGGCTGCGAGCAATGGGTAGCTCGCCGCCCGACTGAAACCAGGCCCGTGTAGACGGCGCACGGTGGGCTGAAAATCGGCTTTCATAGACTTAGGCATTTTATTTTGCAAGTGCGAGTTTTTTTGCCGGATATCACTTCTATTAGTTATAACAATATACAAAAATGACACCAGAATTGATTCTGCACAGAAACGAAGGAATTATAATTTTTTTACGAAAATTTTGTATGGAGCTAGTATGAAAAATCGAAATATCTCTAAAACGGCAGCGATAACCGTAATATCCTTATAGGGGGTTATAGTACTAATTATTTATGATTTTTTGACATACGTTACATAATGGTTGTAGATGCCTTTTTTAAAAAAAAAATCGTCAAAATATTTTTATTTATTTTTACATATTTAAACGTTCCTTTTAGTGTTTAAGTTGAAGAATTCAGAGCTTTAACAACTCTTATCATAAAATAGCATCGCCCCTATAGACCTGAAGGACTAGACAGAGGTGTGTAGTGTCTTGTTGATCTTGTAAGATTTCCAACAATACCAAATAGTTGAATATCAGTGTCAAAGTGCCCATGCTGTCGCTTCTTTTTGAAAGATAGGGGAATGAAATTGTTAATTGATCATACCCTAAAAGTATGATTACAACATAACCGGACACATAATAATAATAATATCCTTATAGGGGATTATAGTACTAACATTATTTATTTTAACATATGAAACTGTTCAAAACGATCCATGAACTGTGTCAAAGTTAAGAACATCGTTAGGAAGCATGCTTTTTCCCCAAATATTAAGAATATGTGAAAAAAAAAGACTGTATATAAACTTTTTATTGATAGGTAATTTAAATAAAACAGAAGTAACAAAAATAATATCTAATAAATTCAATTATACAAAATACATATTTGAAACTATAATTTATGAAATTATTAACTAAACATATTGGTACAATAAACTAACATAAATAACAAAAGAACATAAAGAAAAATAATTAAATTTTACAAATTTTCTTTACAACTTTCGTTGTCGGACTCCAATTCCGAGTCAGAATCCAGATCGGATATACCTACAAACTCGAACTCAGTTTCCGGAAACTGTATTAGGTCGAGAGTTTCAGCAAAAAAGGTTGTCTTCCTTTTGGCATCTAACTTCGGCCTTTGTGCACTTAGAAAAGGATCCGAAGAAACAACAAGCATATTTAGGATATCTTGATTAGAATCTTGCCTGCTTCTTTTCCGCGAATGATGTTCCCGGAACCTCCTAAAATCTTTGTTTCGAGACTCTGAGGCTTCTTCCGAGAGAGTCCCAATCGGGACAATATCATTTTTTTCGATTATGTCAGCTCCGTGTATTAATAGTTTATGTACGGTTGATGACATGTAGTACCAGTCGTATAATTCCACGTACTTTTCTGCTGTTTTGCGAGCAAAATCTTTAAATTTGATGACATCGATCTTCTCACCAGATGTTATTGCTTGCAAAATAACAGCAAATCTTTTTATCAGGTTTTGATCCAACCCAGTAATAGCTGCAGTTTTATTGGGAAACTCGAAAAACTTCCTTACGGTATTCCCGTCATTGGTAGTTCCCGAGCCTTGTTTTACTATATCAATTAACAGATTGAGCTCCTCTTTAAATTTATTTTGAATGTTTTTTTTTCTGTTTTGTAACATATCTTTATGTTCATTACTTCTTGCTGCCCACTGTTTGAAGTCAAGTCTGTACGCAATGTGTAACAGACATTCCATGCAATTTATACGGGCATGTAGGGATGATAGGCCAAATTCATATATGTCAGAACACACAGTTTTTGATGTTACAGCATCTAAGTGGTTCATTTCTGTTGGTTTTGCTAAGCACAGGTAGCATGATGCATTTGATCTAGCTTCAGAAAGGTACGTGCAGACTTTTGCGTCGATCATTGTCATCATTAGTTTATGAGTCACCCTGTTACTATTAATGCACTCTGTGGGGTTAAGGGCCTCAATTTCCTCATCCATTTTTCTTTTGTTATCAATGACAACTGCATGGCTTTCTTTTACAAAAGTGAACTGAACCGGACGACAATAAAAAGTTGAGCATGGTTTCGGGTTTGTCCATATAGTATTATCTCCATCTGTCAGTTTCAGTGGCACCAAGGAGGTCATGAAAATGCTTGAATCATCATGCTCGCCGTCCATTTTCTGCTTGTATCGGCTTTGATTGGAAGCACCATCAAATCCCCACTTCGATATCAGCTTTAACTGCTTATTTTCCACATTATCAGAAAGACTTTGAAGAATCCGCTTCACCGTGATGTCAAGTAAAGCTTGAAGTGTAATTCTAGCTGATGAATCCGTAACTGATACTGATTGATTAGGAGGGTAGCATGCAAGCTTAGTTTGTTGCAGTTTATAGTAGGATGGGTAAATATCCTTAGCACCTTCCCGAATGGCAGTCTCTCGCAACGTAATATATTGCCACTTTGAAAGCTTAAGTGAAAGAAGCAATCCAAGTGCTTTCTCTGGTGTAAATATTACTGTTTTCTTAATGCTTTCCTTGATTTTAACGGCAGCTTCTGGATTTTTGATCATATAATTGATTACAGATGCGATATCTTCATAACCTTCTTCTTTTAAACGTGCTGCAGCTGCATATGCCAATTCACAGGAATCCTCGCCTATGTGCTCACTAGATCTTCTCTTTTTCTGTTTGCTTCCCAGATCTTTGAATGGTTTTCGGGACCTTTTTGTCATTGTTCCAACAGTCGATGATGTCGAAGGTTCTGGAGAGACTGAGCGTGCTCTTGGTATCTCATCAACAGTTGGTTCTTGATTTATTAAAGTTTGCACGCAACTCGGCCAATCAATATTTGCTTGCAACCACTCTCCGTACGTATTTCTAAACTTATCAAAGAATCGTTTAGATTTCTGCCACCTGTTTAAAGCAGCTCGCGTGAATCTCCGGCAAAATTCTTTGAGAGTTACTTGATCTTCGGCAGAAAGGCAATCGCCTATGCGGGACACAATTGCACTAAACAATACTTCATGATTAAATGAAGGACACTCACTTTTTAGAAGAACAAACAAATCTAAGTTGGTGATTAAACTTTCCATTCTAAGATTTTGTAGTCGCAAAGCAAATAGTTTTAGTGTTAGCAGTTACACGGTTGTGAACAATCTAAATTATGGAACAAAATTATAGCCCTTTTATTGTATAAAGTCAATAATTAGTTAACTACCCTCATTAAAGTTATAAAAGATATGATAATAAAAATTTATAATCGTCAAAAACATTTCGTAGAACTCATAGTAGAACTAATCAACATTAGCAAATCACATTAGCTCACTAATTATAAAAAGGTGAATGCAGTTCTTAGTTGGTATTGTTGCGAGATATTTCAAATAATTTAATCACTTAATAGGCTCATTAGAATCAGAAGACTACAACCATCATTCTAATTACTTAATTACTTGTCATCAGACTCATTAGATGACTACACAATATGTTATTTTGTATTTTGAACGTATGCAAGGTTTTAAAATTCCTTTTGTGTCGATATTATTATGTGTCCGGTTATGTTGTAATCATACTTTTAGGGTATGATCAATTAACAATTTCATTCCCCTATCTTTCTAAAAGAAGCGACAGCATGGGCACTTTGACACTGATATTCAACTATTTGGTATTGTTGGAAATCTTACAAGATCAACAAGATACTACACACCTCTGTCTAGTCCTTCAGGTCTATAGGGGTGATGCTATTTTATGTTAAGAGTTGTTAAAGCTCTGAATTCTTCAACTTAAACACTAAAAGGAACGTTTAATATGTAAAAATAAATAAAAATATTTTGACGATTTAAAAAAAAAAAGGCATCTACAACCATTATGTAACGTATGTCAAAAAATCATAAATAATTAGTACTAAAACCTCCTATAAGGATATTACGGTTATCGCTGCCGTTTCAGAGATATTTCGATTTTTCATACTAGCTCCATACAAAATTTTCGTAAAAAAATTATAATTCCTTCGTTTTTGTGCAGAATCAATTCTGGTGTCATTTTTGTATATTGTTATAACAAATAGAAGTGATATCCGGCACAAAAACTGGCACTTGCAAAATAAAATGCCTAAGTCTATGAAAGCCGTTTTTCAGCCCACCGTGCGGCGCGGCGTATTCCACGCGCGCCTCAAAGAGTGTCAGCAGAATTGTCGGGGCCCATAAGGGGGCCGTTGCCTGCCGAGGTTGCGGAATTGTTCGAAAGAGTTACCGCGCCCTCGGAACACGAAGGGCATACGATGGAACACGGATGGGTTTTAGTCAGTAGAAGTCTGACACACCCTACTGTTTCAACCAGATCGGGAGGCAGTCATTGGATGATTACCCAACCCAGAAAAAGAAATTGTCATCCATCCGTCCATTATCAGCGATACACATAAAAAGATGAGTACATTGCACTTTAAAATAACAAAACAAAGAATATGAAATGAAATGAAATATTTATTTTATAAATTGGTTTTAAATAACACTTTTATACGTCATTTTTTGTGTTTTAAGTTAAGCTAGATGAGGCCAGTGTTTCGTAACTGACTACTCTGAGAAGAAACACCGAAACAAACTCAGAGGTCAACGTCTCTTTTAAAGTCCATACAATTCGTATTTATCAAACCATATGTGAAGCATGAAGGTTCATGTCTGTTTTGTTTTTTGAGGAAAGGAGCACGCAGATTTGAGCGGACCTGTCCAGACAGTGCAAGCATTTGTCAGTTATTTATAACAAACTAGCTGACCCGCCACGACTTCGTTCGCGTGGTATGTTACCCCTGGCCAACCGATACCACTACCCCTATCCTACCGATACCCTACCCATACCTTACTCTACCCCTATCCTATCCAAACCCTACACTACCCTACCCTACCCTACCCAAACCCTACACTACCTTACCCTACCCTACCAATACCCTAACCCTACTCTACCCTACAGTACCGTACCCTAACCCTACCCGTACCCTACATCTACCCTACCCTACCCCTACCCCTACCCCTACCCTTGAGACCTTCCTATTTTTTTTTTTTCATAAGAACCTCCTGACAAAGCCAAACACAACAAAAAAGAATCAGCAAAATCGGTCCAGCCGTTTTCGTGTTTTGCGCTTAACAACACATTTAGCTATTCATTTTTATTATATAGATTAACTTAACTAAGAATGTTATAAAGCAATTCAATTATACATATAGAGAGCTGACTGGGAGAGAGTTATATTGCTTACACTATGGTTATAATGGCGGTCTTACGCTGAGAGTGGTATCTTCCAGATAATAATATAATAATATAATATAATATAATCTTTATTTGCACAAAAAAAAATTATTGCATAAAACCAGTTGAGTCTCTGACTCTCGTGCTAGGTGATAAACCTGTGTTACAGGAGCCAGTGCCCTCTCCCGGGAGGAAATGAAAGGGTTAAATTAAAATGAAAAACAAAAACTACTTAGTTAAACTTAAAGATAAAGACAAACATTATACCAAAGAGTTTATGTGATTGCGTGTGGCGTACTTGTGTGTGTGTGCGTGTTTGTGTGTGTGTGCGTGTTTGTGTGTGTGTGTGTGTTTGTGTGTGTGTGCGCGTGTTTGTGTGTGTGTGTGTTTATATGCGTGGGTGAGTGAGTGAGTATTCGGGAACGCGAGTGTGTGTGCCTGCGTGACTACAAATACTAAATCTCCTCTGTCAGATGAGACATATGAGGTGTGGTCATTTATGTAGTATAAAGAGGTGTAGTGTCAGGAGGAAGTAGTAAGAATATTTTCCGTATCCTCGTAACTCAAAGACAGCAACCACGGAATAAGTAGTTGCTTGACTTTATGCCTACAAAGAATATAAATAGCCTGTTTTTTATTAATTTTATTATAAACTATTGAACTAAGGGCACAATAATGGCGCCGTGCTAGTGCAGAACGACAAAGAACCGACGCACAGACAGGAAACCCAATTCGTCGACTAGTAAGGTTTGTGTCTAATGGCATCCTGGAATGGCGACGTATTAAAGTACGGAGAATATACATTTTCCTCACTGTAAGCACTTGTGCATCAGAGTACAACTGGGTTGTGGGGAAGTCCCTTTTACGAAAGTGTATAACTTTGAGAACTGCTCGCTGAGCTGACTGAGCTGAGATAACCTGAGCTGAGATAACCTTTGGATGGACTTTAGAAACATTAAAATGAAGAGTGAAAGGAAAATCCGGACACATACGATATTTACCAAACCGCACTTGTCCCACGTGGTAGAACATGGCCCATTCCCTCTCACAAAGAGTTGGCTTGTGCTATGTCACAGCTGTATTTTAGAGTATTTTTCGTTGTCATCAGGACTTTGGTGAAAAATAATACAGTTTTTGGGAGCCATATTGAAAATTTCGCTAACTACCCTCCAAACGGAATATTAATTCGCAATCAACTAAAAACTTTTCCCAACTAAAATAATTTATTAATCTCCCACAATCGGGGTCCTATTAACCAGAACGACCATTATAATAATCCGGACATTCAAATAAACAATTAATTTATTATCATTATAAACCTAAACCTTCCATTTAAACGCAATAATTCAACAAATAACCATTTTACGGGTAGTTCGCTTATCGAAAGCGCCCGTGGGGCCAACGGTTAACCGGTTTGAACTGCATTAAACTAGTTTAATGTGGATTACAACCGGATATTGGTGTTCGGACGAATAGTTAGCATAATTGGTACAGGTGTTAGGTGACAACCAAAGTTTTGACTGACAGCCCTGTTAATAGGGGTGCCATGATTTGTGATTGTAATGTTTAGTGGGATGTTTTATTAAACAGTTGATCACGTTGTTTGGGGTCTGCTGTTTATATTGGAGCGAATTCAGGGTGGATTTTAACTATGTTGCAATATTTCAAGAGAAAAACCACATTCACTGTGAAATCGCCATCGTTACATGGTGGACATCCCACCCATACGCACAAAACGTTTTGGGAATACCTTCATTATGCGTACGGCTAAGGAGTGGAATTCCCTGCCGGAGTCTGTGTTTCCCGATAGCTATAACCTAGGTGTCTTTAAGTCAAGAGTGAATAGGTTACTTTTAGGTAAGCGTGCTCCATCTTCGACCACATCATCACATAAGCGCGCTACACACGGCTAAGATAATATAATATTTTATCTTAATATACCATATCGCTCGCCATATAATTCAATGGACCATCACACACGACGAAGATAATATATATTTCATATTTTCGTATCGTAAGATAGAGAGCGATATGAGAATTTATTATCGTAACATAACATCTTAAGTTATTACATGTATCTTACCTTAATATGTCAAGATACAAAATGAAAATACAGGATGTCGAGATTTAAATTTCATTGGTACGAAATCGTGCGTCAAATTCTATCTCTTTCACACCCAGCGTAGGACCGGCTCACGCGCATCTGGAATCTTCTTTCTTACTCAGTTCAGTGGAACGAGCAAAGAGAAGAGGTGTTGCAAGTGTTTCTCGTACCTTCTTACTTTGGTTTTGAATCTATTTGTTGTTGTTGTTTTTATAATTTACCAATTTTCATATAGTTCGTATTATTTGTTCGTTCGTAGTATTTTCGTATAGTAGTAGTTTCTAATCGAAATGGAACGACTAATTGAAACCGTACGCGAATATCCTTGTCTATGGAAATTGGACTCGGAAGAATATAAACTGAATAGACTTTGACTTTGGAGTTGTTTTCTTTTTCGTTTTTGAGCAGTCGGTTTTTTTTACTTGTAAATTGTAACTTGCAAAGACAGGCAGACTGTATTCCCACGGCAAAGTTTGAGTTTTTAGACAGAAGTGCAATGTTCTTACCTTAAGCATACTGCAAGTCTTTCTTTGGAAGATATACATTGACGCATGTTTGTATTTTGTTTACTTAACTTACTTAACTAAACTGTGAAGTGCGTCGAACACTTCTCTTGAGATTTTAAAATACTCACGGAACTTCTTTTCTGAGAGATCTTCAAAAATATTAAATTCTCCACGGTCTTTCCTATTTTTAATATGTTTTTCTACCCAAATGGATCTTCTTCTAGAGCGTGCAAGAATCATATGCACATCAAATTCAAAATCGGAATCGTCATCAGATGAGCTATCGAATAAATCTAGCAGGCAAGCATGATCCATAATTAAATCACTCTGTACATTGGTTCAACACAGGACATCTGCGGTCGCGACGAAACCTTACATATTATCGTATCTTCTTCGTCTGTGATGGTCTAATATATATTAATTTAAAATCTTAAGATAAAATATTATAGTATCTTAGCCATGTGTAGCGCGCTTTACCATCAGGTGAGATGGTGGTCAAACGCAAATCTATTTTAAATAAATAAAAAAAAATCGACATTGTTTCTTTTGTGATTCAATTATATTTTGGAAAAAGTAACCATGGTGTTTCTTCCCGGGTTTTCCCAACAGGAATTGACCAGTGTGAATGATATTCGTGCATTCGCTTCTGACGTTTTGTAAGTGCCCACGTGTTATGGCTTTGTGGAATAAAATATAATTAAAAAGCTGTAACCGTTATAACTTCTTGTAAGATCTTTCTTTTCTCGCTTGTGTCTAGAGTGGGTTCACGAAAAAGGTGTAATTTCGATCACAAATTTGACACCTTAACTTAAATTTGACACTTAATTGTAAGTTCTTTCAAAAAACATTTGCTTGGAGCTAATATGTCACGAATATTTTCATTATTGGAATGGTATAATTTCTACAAGGAATCCCACACTACCGCTAGATCTGTCAGTAAAAATATACGGTATACCCAAGGTATACCATTATAACCTGTCCTTGATAACCTTACATTACCTCTGCGTATATATCCTTTATTAAATAGAATAGGCAATTACACGTGCACGCAGATTTCCTGACGGCAACCCATAGAGCTTAGAAATGTATCTCTGGGTTGCTACTGACAGCATGGTCAATGTCATATTCACTATTGTACATAATACCAATAACATTGTATAATGTCAGTTGGTCTATACTATCCTCTCATACCGAAAGAAAATTATGTATTATGCAAAGATTGTGAAAATAATATTATTTTTTTTAAGAAAGAAAAAACGTTTATTGACACATGCCACAAGAACACACAGTAAAAAAAAAAAAACTTACAAGAAACAAACAAAATCATATTATTATGAAAATAAAATATATTAAAAAAGTGAAATTGAATAGATCAAGGATGATTAATATTACTGTGTGACTCACGGATGCGCCAAATAGACCCAGTTCAGCAAAAGCCGGACAACTAGTGCCCAACGCTGGTTTTCAACTGGTCCTAATAGTGAGTGTACGGATGTCAATCAGTTTATCATATAATATAGTAAAAATATACATATAATATAATAATAATATACATAATGTAATAAAGGAAATATACATAAAATAGAAATATAAAGTACTTTACGAATCCAATAAATATTTATATACAAAACATAATAATTATATGTGTATTTCCAGTAGTTGCACGCGCATCGCCCGTAAACACAAACATTTAAGAGTAACCGCGGAGTTTTTTTGCCGGTTTTTCTCTATAGTAAACGGCCAATTTCGAACCGTACACTAACTTCTGACGTTATATGAGTGCCCATTTAGGCCTGTATGTAAATATTTTTGATTTAAAAATTTTTAGAAGCCTAGTTTTTTTCCAAACAAAAAAGCTAGGTCGCTCCATGTGATCTGCTTCTATGACCTTCTCATACCTGTAACAACGTTACTCTTTGGGAAGACATGTTTCACTTGTTGTGACGGGGTAAAAGGGCCATTGCCTGCAGGGGTTTGGGGTATGATCTAACGGGGTACCGTAGCCCAGGAATGCAAGATCAACTGGAGAAACAGGGTGGTTCTTCAGTCAGTAGAAGTCTGACATAGCCTTCCTCTGGAGTCAGAGTGGGAGAAGTCGTTTGATGATATTTCTACTGGAATAAAAATGGAAACAAAGCTTCTATCTGTAGATTAATACGTGAAGCAAAAACTTTGTACCCCATTTTACGAAAATTAAGCCGACGGTGGATTAAGAAATTTGACACAGTTAAAGTCTATATGGAGAAGAAGTGCAGAAAGATAATATTTAAATATATATATTTATATATTTTAGGCTAATTATTTTGAAGGTCTAAAAAATAAGTTCCAAGCTTCTAGCTTTAAAAATGACGACATTTCCATACAAACTTTCATCCCATATTTCAACCCCTTACAGCCCTTTTATCGCATTAAAAAGCAGCCTATGTCCTTTCTCAGGATCTAGACTATGTCCGCACTGAATTTCATTAAAATCGGTTCGGTAGTTTAGGCGTGATTGCGTAACACACAGACAGACAGAGTTACTTTCGCATTTATAATATTAGTAAGGATATATACAAGCTGTAACAGATTAAGCTCAATACCTCAGACACCCCAATTAGAATATTAAATTATAAGTCTAAAAAGCATCAGTAAGTAAATAAATTGAAACCAAACCTAGACATTTTTTATATAATAGTTATCCTTACTAAACACAAAACGTATGTGCGTCATACAATATCCTTACGCAGATGCATACACTCACGCAATGTTAGCGGCCGACACGCAGACGAGCGCATTTCCTTGAATTAAGGATTGTATTAATTTGTCATGACTCATGATACTGTGTTTCCATTTTAAGTTAAATGAAAGATTCTTCCGTCAAAATTTAACACCCATTTTTTTATGACGGAAATCGATTCAGAAGCCGATTCTGAACCGTAGTTGGTTCAGAATCGGCTTCTGAATCGATTTCAGGAATTGCGTTTATTCTGTTACACGTTGTATATAAATATATCATCATATGCATTTTCCCAACTATGTATTTTGGTGTCGGCTTCTTATACTACCCAATGCAGCTGAGTATTAAAGTTTTATATGGAGTGATTGCGTATGCCCAGACCTCTACAATCCAGTAGCAACACGGTAACACGATGGCCTTTTGGAAAGACCAGTATTACATTTTCTACCCGTAGTTAATGCCAAAGATGAACAAATCATAGTATACAACGTGTAATTTAAAGGGTATATACATACCAAGTGCATGGCTTCTTTGGATGATAACAAACGATATGGCAAGGGTTTTGTAATCCTAAGTCTACGTGTGTAGAACTTATTACAAATTCCAATACACTGATACCAGAGATCGAATTTTTCAAATTAAGAAGAACGAAAAGAATTATCGTGTTATTGGCAAGTGGCGTGGAAAGTTATTGACCCTCTTAGTGCTGTGACACCTTTGTTATGATTGGTATTCAAGAAATATATGAAACCAATAATTTGGTATCAATTCTTTGAGTCAGTTATTTTGTGCTGAAACTGTGCATAGAGACTCCATACCAAATGTTGTCTTCAGCCCTTTTGGATAGATATGGGGTTTCCGTTACACGTTGTATAATAATATTTGTATATAAGAAATAATTTAAATTATGGTCGAATTTCGACCACTGGCGACCTCTAATAATATTAGATGTTTTTTATAATGTAGTGTTACTCACTGTGCAAATGGGGAAAATAACGTATATTATGAGTAGATTACCACACTAGCTAGCAGTTTGAGTACTTTATATGGCCTTCCCAAATATCATCACTCTCATCATCACTGACAAATACTTGCACTGTTTGGACGGGTCTGCTCAAATCTGTGTGATTCTGTCCTCTGAAGGGCGCCACAGACATACACCTACATGAGTCTCATATGGTTTGATCACTACGGATTGTATGGACTTTAAAAGAGACATTGACCTCTGAGTTTGTTCGGTGTTTCTTCTCAAGGTAGGTTATTTTATTCGAGTTAAACATGATTGTCTGGCAGTTTGGGAATTTTTGCGGCCTACCCAAACGTCCTTACCTTGGTATTGTTCGTCAAATCGTTAAGCTCCTTGTTCTAAGTTGAGCTATACGTCATTCGACAAATGCTTGCAATGTATGGACGGCCCACTCAAATCTGTAAGCATCTTTCTTCAAAAGATCGCCTCAGGCTGAAACCTACAAGGTTCCCATATAATTAAACCAGTATAGATTTTATGGACTATAAAAAAGACGGACCCCTGAGATTGTTTCGGTGTTTCTTCTCAGAGTAGTCAGTTAGGAAACACCTGCCTCATCTAGTTTACATTTACGAAAAAAATGACGTGTGAAAGTGTTATTTATAATGTAATTGCAAAATAAACAGCATTATTTCTTTATCATTATTGCTGCTGTCTACTTCCGTGCTCTGTACAGTGAACGATACAAGTATATTTATCTACGAACGACTAACATTGCGTTGTCGGTTACTTGGGACGTGGAACGGAAACCTGTTGTGTGAGTGTGTGTAACTGGGATTGCCAATGGTCGGGTTTTGATGGCATAATGACAATAGGCAGCGTGGAGTTGTGAAGCGGCTATGTTCATTCAAGCCTAGACTTCTAGAGGCTCTAAACAAAGTAGCTTCGTATCAACAATCGTGATTATTGAATGCCTAAGGTTCCACCCATTTATTCCATAGACTCATGGATAGGGCAAATGGAGAAATTACTATGTCGGTTTTATTTAAAGTATAACTAGCAATGTGGGTAAAATTAACATTACTAGCAAACTTGTTAACCCCTCCAACTAAGCTAAATATGCTTGTGTCTGGAGTGGGTTCACGCCAATAGTGTAATGGGCGGGGTTCGAACTCGGGACCTCTCGATTACAAGTCCGACACCTTATCCAATTAGGCTTTTGGACAGTTTTTGGACGTCATTATGTTTTTTTTTTTATTTTAGTTCGTCTTGCGTTTGCCAACCATCCACCTGATGGTAAGTGATAATGTGGTCGAAGATGGAGCACGCTTACCTAAAAGTAACCTATTCACTCTTGGGGCATGGAGATATCTCAATATGTTAAGATGGTAACCCATCCACGTGCTGACCTTGGAAACGTTGCGTAACCTTGAAGATCAAACAGTACGGCTGTTATTATTTAGCCACGAGCTGTTTAAAATAAATATCATTTATCAGTCATTATTATTACAATAACTGTTTCTAAAGCGCTTCTCCACATTTATTGTGCGCACAGCCAAGTTGTGGAACTCTCTGCCGGCTTCTGTGTTCCCTGCCACATATGACCTTTCAAATTAAGGCAAGAGTGAACAGGTATTTTTGGGCTCGCTCGTTACATTGTAGACCTCATCTATCGCTTACCATCAGGCGAGATCAAGGGCAATAATGGGCTTAGCCGGAATAACAAAAACTACCCAGTAATACAGGAAAAACAAACCTAGTAATAAGTACTCACTTTCTATAATAAATCTTTCTATATATTCTCCTGCCTCCTCATTAAGGGCCAAATATATTTCCACATTATTATCGATCATTTCTTCCGGACACACTAAAGTATATCATACTTGAATTTTGTTGCGGTCAAACCAGAAATTCAGACGTTTTGGCTGTCGGCTAAAATAGCCTTAACTTACCCAGTGCTTATATATTCAACGAAGTGGACTTATATGTATACTATGTATAATATAATAAAAATAATACTGACTATAACACAGCCTACTTACTCTCTATGAGAGGGAATAGGCCGAGAATGTGCGAGTTGTAGGTATATAATTAATAAATCATTTATTCTCTTTCCACAAAGTTGCCTTATAACATAATTAATGTAGGTACAGATTCATTAGCTGTATTCTTAATTAATAGGTTGTTGTAATAGGTTTTTGGAAAAAAAAACTATGTTACAGATCACCAGGCCCCTTCACGGCTAAAATAAGCTTATAATTTGGTGCCGTGTAAGGATAAATGAGTAAACACAAAAGAACAAATTATTAAAAAAAACGAAAAAATTAAAACTACAACTAAACAGAAATTATTGACTCAGTTTGTGAGATCGGGTGTGTGAGTGAGAAGTGTGTAGTGTCAGTTGGTTGTGTGCGATATGTGTTGTTTAGGCGATATATTAATAAGGTAATGCGGAAAAAAAAAAATTTTCCCGCGGCTTTGCCTGCGTGAAAAGGTTTTTCTTTTTTTGTAACAGATAAACATTAGCAAGCTAAGGAGTTGAATTCTCTGCAGGAGTCTGTGTGTCCTGATAGCTATAACCTGGGGGTCTTTGCGTCAAGAGTGAATAGGTTACTTCTAGGTAAGCGTGCTTCATTTTCGACCACATCATCGCTTACCATCGATGAGATGAACAAACGCAAGGCGACCTAAAAAAACATATTGACGTCCAAAAACTATCCAAAATCCGACATAGTAATTTCTCCATTTGCCCTACCTACAAGTCTACCTACCCCGAGTCTCGCATCTGTCCGGTCGCGATGCACCTGCGGCTGTCGACCTGTTACTGACGCTTTTTATAGCGAAACCGGTTTACGAAGGCTTGAACTGGGTTATGTGAGATAGAGGCAGTAAGAAATACCTTTTAATTAATAAATATGGCAACGACTAGAAACCTGGAGGTCTCTAAGTCAAGAGTGAATAGGTTACTTTTAATCAGGTAATCGTGTTTCGTTTTCGACCACATCATCGCTTACCATGAGGTGAGGGAGAAAAAAGGAAAAATAATACTAGGTAATTTCCTTGATTCGTAAGTGCTTCTACAAAACCAAATTAATCTACCGCATAAAAAATTTTGTTGTCAGCTAAAATTGAGTCTATGATACGCGACGCAGCAGCCAATCTCTCAACCAACCGTGACAATTATTTAGAAAAAAATTGTCCGACTCTACAAATGTCTTCAGCATCGTGATACATTGTAACAAATACACAGACAATATTTTTAAGCCATGCAAACATTTTTATCGTACGAAACACGCAGCAAAGCAATCAATTCTCCAGCCACTTCACTAACCGTATCAATTTTGCATGTGATTATGTGTAATGAGGAATGTAGTGTAGTATGCAATTTGGTTCTTGTTCTAATTAGAAACAAGCCTATCTCAAAACGTTGTGACCTATTTTTCAGGGGTAAGTTCTTTAAATTACTCCTCTAGATCTTGGTGAAGCTCACTGAAAACCAATTCTATTCTTTCCTTTACTATTGATAAATGATAAATGATCGTGATGACGATGTTAGAGCATACTCGCAACCCCGGTAAAAATTTCAGCCTTCAAACCATTATTCACCATCCACTGACAAATTGTTCCTAACAAAATAATCTCTTACCTTTTCTGCCCCGAAATTGTTACCAAAAACCCATTCAATTTCATCAATGATTAGCAACTTTCAAAGCTAAAGTTTCCAAACGCTATCTACACTTTACTTTACCTTAGCTTTTAGAATGCTAAACTTAAATATTCCACGCCTCCTCAATTTTGGTCCTGCTGCTGATCATTACCGTTTTTGTTTAAAACGTACAATAAATATGCGCAGAAGGATGGCTTTACACGTTTAGTGAACTTAGACACACACAAACACATACATACATAATCACGTACATACGTACGGTGATCTTAAAAAAATTCGTTTCATTGTGCGCACAGCTAAGGAGAGGAAGCCCCTGCCGTAGTAGTATTTCCTGATAGTTATAACTTAAGGTAAGGGTATTTAAGTCAAGCGTGAATAGGTTATTTCTAGGTAAGCTTCATCATCAACCTCATCACCGCTTACCATCAAGTGAAATAATGGTCGCTCAAACCTATAATCAGATTGGAAAGAGCAGCAAATACAGAAAAAAAAATGTTGAACGATGACATCTGTAAATGTTGATAAAACTGTGGCTACAGCTAATAATGCCTGATTCGCGGTGAGAAGAAAATGTTTTTTTAAATAACAACAATAACTTGTATACAAAACAAAAAATAAGAAATATTTATAAAAAGAGATTGAAAACTCTCAAACAAATGAACAGTCACAAGTGCGCGAACATTCGGTTACTCTAAAAATTGTCTTTGACATTGAACATGACATTGATTGTTTTTGAATTGTCTCAGACGTTACATGAAGTTGAATTTCTGTATCTTTCTTTTAAATGGACATAGCTATCTTTGCAATGACTGGCAGTTTCGCTCGTCAAACATTTGAAAACCATGGAGCAAAAGGTTTTTCAATGTCAAGGGGTTTCTTCAGTTAGTTATACAAGCTGAACTAGTTTTTAAAGATGAGATATATATCTAAAATTATATGTTTATCATATTTTGATGTTTAAAGATGATGTAAAAGCCTATAGTACTGCAATGATTACTCGTCATTTGACGTTTATCTAGAATAAAATAAAGAAGTTAAATATTTTAAAACTTACATTCTCAAACTCAACTCAAAAATCTCAAAATGCTTTATTTTTACATTACAATAATGCTTCGACTAAAAAACATATTTAAATCGCTTTGGCTTAACAAGCAAACGAAAACAAGTCAGAAGTAGGTAATACTTGTTGCGATTCTATTACCATTTTTTCTTCTCTCATTTAATATGTTACTAACATTTAGAATTGTAAGTAATTATTATTGTAGATCTTGTTGTCTGAAAAAAAGAACGATTATTATTATCATTAATATATACATATAAATGAAAGCCTCATGTGATCAATTTCTTGCATAACGGCTTGACCGATTTGTATGATTTTTTTATGTATTAGTAGGCTACTTTTTCACTAGAAATAGTTTATAGTGTATGGTAAAACAACGTGTATCATAATGGTGACAAGTAACAATGGTCACTTGTCACAATATCTGTCACTATAATTAATTGAATTAGTTCCTTGCTTCCCTCTAACATAACCCAATCCTTAAGTGCATCGTAGGCCGGTCGCGACTCCGAACTATTTTTTTATTTCTCCACATCACATTATCTCTGTATCTACTTTATTAACATTTTAACTAATAGTGAAAAACACTATATTATTTTGATACTTGTGTTTTTGTCTTATCAGCATTGGTGACAGAAACTAAGAAGTATTTTCGTAATCAATTAAGTAACGCATTGTAACACCATTTCTAGTTTTTAAGTCCTTATTTAATTCTGTTATGGTGTACAATAAAGAGTATATCTATCTATCTACCTAACCCTGTTTTAGAATTAAGACAGTTGTAAGTTATTGACTATCTGAACTTCACAATCCAGGTTTTTTTTTTCTTATACTAACAACTAAAATGGATGATTGTTACTCTTTCACTCAAAAACTACTTGAATGGATTTGAATGAAATTTGTTAACTAGACAGTTGACGTCCTAGATTAACACATAGACTACTTTTTCGGATCGGGATTTACGCGGGAAAATCCTTAAACGCGAACGAAGTCGCGGGCGGAAGCTAGCATTCTTCCATCTATTGCGTTTCCACGGCTAAACCATTGGCCTGATTTAGATGAAAGTTGGCATGAAGATAATTGTAGCCCAGGGGACAAACAGGCTACTATTTCCATCAATAATCATGTCTGCGTTTCCTGATAGCTATTATCTAGGGGTCTTTAAAGTCAACAGTGAATAGGTTACTTCTAGGTAAGCGTGCTATACCGTCGAACACATCATGACTTACCACTGGGTGAAAAGGTGGTCAAACGCGGGCCTACCATCAATAAGAAAAAACCTTGAAGCTAAAGTTGAAGGTGAAAAGATTCCACCCAAAACAAAACCTTACGAATCAAATCATGGGCCACAAAAATATATAAAAAAACTTTGAAATTCCTCAGTAGTCCCTATCATTTTAATCTTCGTCAATTTAGAGCTTTACAACCTTTAAACACCAGTTCTCAAAGACTAAAGTACTGTTACGCCAGTCGTTTAGCGAAGTACGTCAAGAAACTTCGACAGAAATCTAGAATGTTCGAGACACTAACCCCATCTAGCGGCGAATAGCAGTACTAAGTATATCTAGTTGAGACACTAACACCATCTAGCGGCGAATAGCGGTACTGTGTATCTCAAGTAGCTCTGGAATATTCTGGGCAGTATAAACAGTGAGTCGATTTTATAAGAAAGTTCTAGAGCTCATAGACCGGGGTATAAATAGATCGCAAAGGGGCGCAGGGAGTCAGTCTTATTACGAGGCGAATACGCGATATAATCGAAGCTTTACTAGTGAATTTCAGTGCGATTTAAGTGTTAAGTGACAAGTACTGTGGTGGGAATAATTGTGTTAAATTTTTATTTTGTGTTTAATTAATTAAAGTGTTAATTTTGGTTTAATTGGCGTTAATTATTTCTATCCCGAACCCCAGCTCGTAACAGTACTTTCCGGTTTTACTAGAAGCAGACTGCAATATTCCTATCCGAACATTAGAATCTATTTTAACATACAGTCTCCTTATAAGGGACTCTTTTATGCTAGCACCGTGAGAAAAGCTTAACTTTACTGTGAGAAATTAAAATATGCATCTAATTGAATAAATTGTGAGGTTTGGACCGGACGTGAGTCATACATCTCAGACTTGAATGTGCATGAGCCGTATATATTTACTTAACTGCGGAGAAGCTAACAGGGTTATATTTTTGACCAATATTACGAGTATATCTATAAAAAATAAAAAAATCTATTTATTTCAGGTTGACGGAATCCATAGAATGTTACTACAGTAAGAACTTAAAAAAAACTTGAAAAAAATATATGCTAATATTATAAAGCGGAGAAGTTTGTTTGTTCCAACTCGCTAATCTTCAAAATTACTGGGAGGATTTGGATGAAATTTGGTATGAAAGTAGCTTGAAGCTTGAGAAAGGTTATGTGCTACTTTTTACTCGACTGAAAATAAAGGAGGTTATGTTTTTGTCGATGGGAACGAAGCCCCACGTGACTGCTAAGTGGCTGTATATGTCTGTAGACTCTGTATGGGCAGTGGTGGCACTGTGATTACTGACATGTCTTCGGAGATTGTAGGTCATGGATCCGAACCCAGATTTTCCGGCTTCTGACTACCCGTAACGACTGCCAAAGATTTAAAAATGACAGCCGCGCGTGTTTTAAAATTTGCATAATGTTTTAATCAATAAAAAGTTTACACAAATAGTATAATTTAATTTTACGAAACCATAATTATTTATAAATAAAATCCATTATAATAAACACCACAAAAGCTTACCTACATCAAAGGCATATCATGTTAAATTAATTTTAAAACAAATTGTTAATTTTAAAACATAATTAGCTTAAGTTAAAATTATGATTAAAAAGGTCGGCTTTTCAATTTTATTTAATTATAACGTTATTGTGGAAACCACTGAATGGCACTTGATATTTTATCGGTTCCTTCTATTTGGCAGAATCTTGATACTCCGAAATTTATTTCGTATATCACACTTGGCATAATGTTCTTTAATAGATTATTTTTAAAGCATAAAAATTATTTAGTGTAGCTATTGTTTGGCAGAATGTTTACGTGTCCGAATTTACAACGGCATACTTTTAACATGGCAGAATTTTATTTGTACCATTGCCATATTTAATATTACGCATAGTTTCATTCAGCATAATGTTTATTTAGAGAGATGATTATTTGGGGAACCGATCACTTTCTGATTTTTTTGTTAGAATTTTATTTTACCGAAACCTATTGACCGTCGTCCTTTCAAGCTTTCAACTTTTTTAGATATTACAGTTCTGCCTTTTAATGACTATAGGTATAAAACATATGCCAAAAGAAGATTCTGACAGCGAATTTTCTGCGATATTATGGTTCTGCTTTTCAATTATTATGGACATGAAATTGATAAAGATTTGACCGGCGTTACGGGGCGTAATGTAACGTGTTTCACAGTGAGCATTCGTGCAGTCAGTACGTCATGTTACGGGCAAACCAGCGAGCAACGAGCCGCTCGTTGCTCGCTTTGAGTGCTCCAACCGGCTGTCGGTTTTTTGGCGAATCCTTTGACTGTTACGCGGTTCAGTCAATACGCTGTTGCGAGTCGTCACGAGCGCTTGATATCTTGAAAATATATTGCATACTAGTAAAGGAATCTCCTGTAGCATAAAAACGAAGCGTTAGTGCTAATCGTGCCGTGACACTGATTACTTTTCTATAATTTGTATCTTTTTAGGGTTCCGTAGTCAACAAGGAACCCTTATAGTTTCGCCATGTCTATCTGTCTGTCCGCGGTTTAGCTCAAAAACTATTGGTACTAGAAAGTTGTAATTTGGCATGAGTATACACGTTAATGACGCCAAAAAATTGGTAAAATAAAATTTTGAAAAAAAAGCTATTATTTAGGGTACCTCCCCTACATGTAAAATAGGATGATAATATTTTTTTCTTTCTTCCCATAGTGTGTGATATCCTTAGATAGGTCTTTCAAAAATATTAGGGGTTTGGAAAGACCGTTTTTTGATTAAGTAATCCGTTCGTAACTTATCAAGCTTTAAAGTACAAATTTTCGTTAGAGTCAAGTGTCCCCCCTCTATCAACTAAACGGTTGTAGTTAGAAATTCAAATATCACGGCAGTAGTACCTATATATAACGAAGTTTAAAGAAAAACTATCATACATAAGTGGGCTTTAAAAGTTTACGAGTAATAGTCGACCAATTGTATTTGACTCGAAAATTTCGAACAACTCCATAGAAATGTCGATAGATGGATGGATAGTTTCTTGTGACGATTGAGTAGTGTAGCCCTGTGTCCTGTATTTAAATTCAAAACACCGGCTATAACAAGTTTTATACAAATTTCTAAAAAAAAATAAAACATTCCGTGCAAAATTGTCGTATCAGGTGAGGATTTGTATAGGAAGTCAAAGTCCATCCAAAGGTTGTCTGTAAAAGATCGCTTTTAGCGATAAGACCGCCCATTGTATCACCCTTTTAATTGTTAAGTCCATAATTTTGTTTTTATTGTTATGGTGTACAATAAAGAATATATCTATCTATATATCTATTAGTTAGGTAGTCATGTTTGGCTTTTAGTTAGAGCATGGTACGAAACGATCAGTCAGCGAATACGACACGCACTTGGCTGTTACAAAAACTACGAAACCCTACACTGCGCGTGGCCCGACACGCACTTGACCGGTTTTTTTATGTACTTTTGGTCAAATTAAATTCAACAGTTTTTCAAAATCGATCGGAGACATGCGTACAAAGTTTTTATACTGTCCAGTAATTATTTGGTTTTTTAATATTACTATCAACGACAAACCACCACATTCGCATCTGTTTTTAAATAAGTTTGATGTCCAGTAACGATTTTTCTTCTTCTTAATTTGGATGAAACAATAATTAAGTAGAATCAAAAATACAAACACGTCCTCGCTGTCGGACATCTTGAGTGAACTGGCGAGTGGCAGCGAAAGCGGAGCACAGAGTTTTGACGAGCATGTTACGCTGATTTTAGAACGCAGTGTAACATGCTCGATGCGTAACACGTTCGATACGAATGTTACATTACACCTCGTAACGTTGGTCAGTACCCACCTTTAGACTAACAAAATTATGAGTTTCGAATTTATGATAAATGAGTGTACCTATGCCAATCAATTTTCTGCGAAATGAATGTTATGCTATCCCTTGTTATGCAAAATAATATTACGACGTAAAACGTTTTGCTATAAAAGGTAGACTCATATTCTATACCTTTATAACAATAATATCGTTTTGTGCTGTCATTTATAATAAACACACATGATGAGGCTATGAAGTTCCCACTGCTTAGACAAAGGCCTCCTGTCTACGAAAGGGAATGGGCCTTAATTCACTAAACGGGCCAAGTGTGGGTTGGTAGATTAAATAAAGTATAGATTATGATTTAAAAATCAATTGAAAAAAAAAACAATCAAAACATATTAGATAGATAGATAGATATACTCTTTATTGTACACCATAACAGAATTAAACGAGGACTTAAAAACCAAAGGGTGTTACAATGGGCGGTCTTATCGCTTCTTCATGAAAAACATATTGTTAGTGTAGATGTTGATTATACAACATGTAACGGAAACCCCATATCTATCCAAAAGGGCTGAAGACAACATCTGGTATGGAGTCTCTATGCACAGTTTCAGTTAAAAATAAGTGACTCAAAGAATTGATACCAAATTATCGGTTTCATATGTTTCTTGAATACCAATCATAACAAACGTGTCACAGCACTACAAGGGTCAATAACTTTCACGTCACTTGCCAATAACATGATAATTCTGTTCGTTCTTCTTAATTTGAAAATTTTGGTCTCTGGTATCAATGTATTGAAATTTATAATAAGTTCCACACATGTAGACATAGGATTTACAAAACCCTTGCTATATGGTTTGTTATCATCCAAAGAAGCCGTGCAGTTGGTATGTATATATACCCTTTAAATTACACGTTGTATATAGGAATATTCCCTATATAAGTTTTTAAGCTAACATGGGGGATGTTTAACATGTATATTTATCGTTTCGAGTTTTGATTCATCTGCTCATAAATGTCCACCCGCAATGAATTCATTTCATCCGTGATCATGGCGCTTGCAACAGTGCCGAAATATCGGAAATGAAATAATTATTTTGTAAATTGGTTATAATTAATAACACCTTTACACTTAATTTTTTGTATTTTAAGTTAAGCTAGAGGGCTGGAAACTCGAAACAAATTAATACACATCGTAAATATCCTGTTTTCTTTATTCAAGTAGTGTCTCTATGGGAGAAAAGAAGAAGCAATTTAAATGCACTCTGAAACCAAAACAGAAGTTTCATTGTGAACCCGAATAAAAAGTACACAAAAACAAGAGACGAGCTAATTACTTGATTCATTAGGAACTCTGACCCTTATAGAGTCGCTTAATTTAAGGACTCTTTTGTGTTTTATTTCGGAAAATTACTTTTGTTGCTGTAAAGGCGTTTTCCATTAAAGTATACGGCCTATAAGTTGAAATTCTTGTTGGTTCTTTTGGAGAAAAGGTTAAATAATGGTATTGGTATTTATTATGTACACATATATGTGTTATTCTGATGTAAGCTCTTATTATACTGTGGCATCATCATAACGAGTCACTTCCATACCATCCACCTTGTCGTACCTCACTTCATGTCGTACCAAGCGCTTCTCTTCCACATTTATTGTGCGCACAGCCAAGCTGTGGAACTCTCTGCCGGCTTCTGTGTTCCCTGCCACTTATGACCTTTCAGCTTTGACAGCAAGAGTGAACAGGCATCTCCTGGGCTTGCTCGTTCCATTGTAGACTTCGTCTATCGCTTACCAACAAGCGAGATCGAGATCAAGAGTGGACTCTTCCGGAATAAAAATAAAAACAAAAGAAAATGCTTCACCTTTTCCCAATTATTTGGCGTTAGCTGCTAGTGTAACTGAGGCAGCTGAGTACTGGAGTTTTACATGAAGCAACTGTCCTTCTGACCTCCACAGCCCAGAAGCTGGGTAGCACGACACCTGAAGCAGTCATGCTAGCAAAGGAGGAGGCCGAATGCGCGAGGGAGAGGCATCTCTCTTCCTCACGCCCCAGCCGCCACGAGAGACCCCCCGAGCGTCGGGGATCGCGACCCGATATCCGGCCACCGTAAGCGCGGGCTTGCGGACGGCGAACAGGAGTAGCTCTCCGTCCGGCAAGGACCAGGCCCGGGTAAAATTATTTTTGGCTTTGTAGTGTTTTGATATGGATGTCGGTTTAATTTTTTGCTAAAAAGTTGCCTACGGCTTGACTCGCGGCGTCTGAAGTTCTGCATCAAGTCTTCCAGTTCTGAAAACAATTTAAAAAGCTCGACAAATGGGTGCCCCATGAATTCAATGATCGCTAGCGCGAAGTACACGTTTAGACGTGCCTTGCACTGCTCAACAGGCGCACAAACAAAAGAATTTTGAACCACAGTGCACCTGCGACAAAAATAGATTCTGTTCGACAATCGCAAGAGTTTATCAAGTTGGTTGGATCCTGGTTCAGCACCTAATTCCGTAAACGGAAACTGACCCATAGAAAAGCTTTGGTCACTGTTTGGTAGTCTAACGCAAGTGTAATTCATCACTGCTTCTTACCAAACGGAATGCGCATTACTGCACAATGAGGGAGAAGTCTCCAACCAGCTTTGTTCAATAGCTCGGCTGCTCTTGCACGACAACGTGCAACCTCATACTGCACAGCAGATGGTCTCCAAGTTCCAAGAGTTGCGGTTGGAAGTTCTTCCGCCATCTGCCGTACTCTCACCAGACCTTGCGCCTACAGACTTTTTCCAGAATTTGGATAATTTCTTGGCAGGTATAAATTCAATACCCGAGAGGCAGTACAAAATGCCTTTGAAGAATTTGTTGCCTCCCGTCTAGCTGATTTCTTCAAGAAGGGAATCAATAAGCTACCACTGTGTTGGCAAAAATGCATCGATTGCATGGGTGGTTATTTGATTAATGGGATAAAAAATACGTTAACTTATTTCATAAAAACGGCAATTTCTTAGGTAAAAACCTTTTTATAAATTTTTTCTGGGTGGGACAATCATCGAATGACTTCTCTCTGGATCTTCGCTCTGGGTGGAAAGGAAGCGAGTGTCAGACTTCTACTGACTAAAAACCCACCCTGTTACTTCAGTTGTCTTTAAGTTCCGGGGCTGCGGTATCTCGTTAGAACATTCCCGCAACCCCGGTAAATATGCTTGTGTCTGGAGTGTGTTAATGGCAATAGTCTAATAGGTGAGGTATATTAAGTAGGGATTAAAAAATTTAACCATTTTTATAGGTCTTTAAAAAAACTGTTGGTATTTCCCTTTTATTAATAAAAGAGACAACAAACAAATGTACGTTTGTTTACAAAAATAACGTAACATTGTCCTCACACAAAATGTAACTGTTATAAAGCTGCCAGGTCCGATTCGGAAACGGCGCAATAATACCAGACAGGCAGGATTCCAACTGGTTTATTGTGGCGTCATAAATAAGGCTAGGTCTTCTTTGTAAGGGTATCTACACTTGGGAGTAATTTTTTTTACTCATATTACATAGAGGGAAAATTAGTTTGTATATTTGTCAGTATATCGGTGGGGAGTGATCTCCGGAATTAATGATCCAATTCTAAAAATGTTTCTTTTTTCAAAAGAATTAGTCCGAAAGCAATTAGAATACAGTTGGTGGACTATTACTCGTAGATTTGTCAAGCCAGTTTAGGTTTGATCCCGGGGAACGGGATCCCGGTCGTGTTCCACGCGCACCTCAAAGAGTCGTCAGCAATCTGGGTGGCTCTGGGTATCTTTCGCCCAGCAAATGCTGAGTTGGTAACCCTTTCGGTGTAGACATGCTCAGCGAAATTCTTAGTTATTTTTTTATGTTTGTAATTTTCTGTTGTTGTGTGTGTTTATCACCGAATAAATGGTTTTCAATTTCAATTCAATTTCAACAGTGACGGGGCCCCATAGGGCTATTGTTTGCCGGGGTTGCGGAAATGTTCTAACGAAATACCGCGGCCCCGGAACTTAAGGGCAGCTGAAGGAACAGGCCGGGTTTTTAGTCAGCAGAAGTCTGACATTCCCTTCCGCTCCACCCAGAGTAGAAGTCATTCGATGATTTTCTAAACAGGAAAAAGAAACTTAGGTCTGATAGTTTTTCTTTTAACTTCATTAGATGTCTACTACTGCCGTGACATTTGAATTTATTTTATTTAGCATTTTAGGACGTTTGACTACTATCTCACCTCATGGTAAGCGATGATATGATCGAAGATGAAGCACGCTTGCCTATAAGTAACCTATTCACTCTTGACTTAAAGACCCTCAGGCTATAGCTAAATTATAAATAAATACAAACTCTAGCAGGGAATTCCACTCCTTAGTGTTTACTGGTAGTAAGGTGCATTATTGGTAAGTACTTTTTTTTTTTTTTTTTTTTAACGTGGCAAAATCATCAAATAAGTCTTCCCACCCCGGGCAGGGTGGGAGAGACTGTCAGACTTTTACTGACTAAAATCCACGGTGTTCCTTCAATAACCCTTTACGTACCGGGGTCACGGTAATGGGATAAGTCCCACGACCCCGGCAGGCTTCGGCCCTCTGCAGAGGGGGCCTCGTCATGTTGCTGACGCTCTTTGAGGCGCGCGTGGAACACAACGCGCCGTCGACCCGGGCATGGTCCATGGTCGGACAGCGAGTTGCCCTTTACTCGCTGTCCGCATGCCCGCGCCTACGGTGGCCGGAGATCGTCGGCCGACGTCCGACGCCGTGGGCGTCTACCACTGCGGCTGGGCTGGAGGGAGGACGCCATCCTCTCCCTCACGCGGCCCGCCTCCTCCTTCGATAGCATGATTGCTTCGCAGAAGGAGGCGACCGCTTCCCACTCCCTCTCGCCCCGCAGCATGGCCTCGACCAATGCCGGGCGCGAGAGGTCTCCGCCTATCGCCGCCGTGAAGACACGTCGGTGCTCTGCCCAGGCGGGGCAGTCTTGCACCGTGTGCTCTACGGTGTCCTCAGGGCGACCCTCGCAGTGGTGACACCCAGGCGTTTCCTCCTTTCCCATCTGACACAGGTACCTCCCGAAACTTCCGTGTCCGGTGAGGACCTGCGTCATGCGGTAATTGGTAAGTACTAGGCTATAATTTATTTCAAAATCTACCCGGACGAAGCCTAGGGTGCAGTGCTAGTCGTGTATACAACGTGTAATTTAAAGGGTATATACATACCAAGTGCATGGCTTCTTTGGATGATAACAAACGATATGGCAAGGGTTTTGTAATCCTAACGTGTGTAGAACTTATTACAAATTCCAATACACTGATACCGGTGACCGAATTTTTCAAATTAAGAAGAACGACAAAAATTATCGTGTTATTGGCAAGTGACGTGGAAAGTTATTGACCCTCGTAGTGCTGTGATACGTTTGTTATGATTGGTATTCAAGAAATATTTATGAAACCAATAATTTGGTATCAATTCTTTAAGTCTGAAATGAATGCTGAAACTGTGCATAGAGACTCCATACCAGATGTTGTCTTCAGCCCTTTTGGATAGATATGGGGTTTCCATTACACGTTGTATTTTGCTTTCTATTTTATGTTTTTATAAGCGCGATGGTTGAGCATGAGTGATGGTTGGGCATAAAGTGCTACTGGGTTTTGGGTTAAATTTCTCGCTTCAAGCCCAGAGTTTGGAAGTTGGCAGTGTGATACCACCGTGCATTGGAAATTGCACGTTAAGACTTGGTCCTGGCTTTCATTTGGACATATTTGACAGTCTTGGTCTCTAGACCAGCGAGGCAGAGGCAATGTGGTTAATTATTGTATCTTAACTGTTTATAATACCTATAATTACCCGTCTATAATATCATGTGAATTAATCTAAATATATATAACTCAAAGGTGACTGACTGACTGATTGACTGACTGACATAGTGATCTATCAACGCACAGCCCAAACCACTCGACGGATCGGGCTGAAATTTGGCATACAGGTAGATGTTATGACGTAGGCATCCGCTAAGAAAGGATTTTGCGAAATTCCCACGGGATCGGGATTTACACGGGAAAAACTTCCCACGCGGGCGAAGCCGCTGGCACAAGCTAGTGTATAATGTAATTGGAGCGTTTGGAAATAGTCTGTGATGGGGAACTATCCACTAATTACGCCACATTTTAAGAGGAGGATGTAACACTATGTGCCAAGGGATATGTGGGAGCTCCTTAATTTCGTGACGTCAGATTTTAATATCACGTAATTTGAAATACCTATTAACAAACAACATAACCAACTTATAACGTTCCTACTCAAGCCTTCTTTCTATGTAAGGGAATTTCGTAATTCATCACGCCGGCCGGCTCAGATTATACATGAACATAAGGTTAAGAAATATTGGAAATAATAAAAATTTCGGAACTGTAGTTTTAATGATCAATTTTTAGGTTTGAAATTTCAAACTGTTACAATAGGAAGGGGGGAGTCCCACTAATGAGAAATTCATGTGACGTAATTAATGTATGGCCCCTAGTGTGTGTGTGTATGTCTGAGTGTGTGTGTGTCTCAGTGTGTGTGTAAATATAATGTAAGCGTTTCGAAATGAAATTCCCTGAAGAAATGAAAAAGATAAACATCTTCGTAAGATCCAATTAATCACTCATCTCAGTACTAAAACACACTTAATTAACGCTAAGAAAATACGTGCTAGACCGGCAAACTAGTCGTTTAAATATGTAGCAGAAGCCGTGATTTACTAATTGATTAATACGAGTTAACTATCTAACTAAGTGAACGTGGAGATAATTTACGGTAATTAGAACTTGTTCGCTTTTCCCATGATATGTGGCGTTACGGTTGTGATTATTGTAGGGGTAAGCAGTAGTGTTGATTTGTTTTATGGTAATAGTTGTCTTGTAGCACGGAGGCATGGAATAAACTTGGTATGGTAAGATGGATCCACAGACCAACCTCAACCAAAATTTTAAATAAATAAATAACATTACCCATGTAGCTGATATTATTAAGCCACCAACTTAAATAATTTATGTAGAAAAGACAATCCATCCAAGGCTGCGAACCCATTATTGAAAACCGCATCGAAAACAAGTACGATGTCTAGTAGTTTTGGTATTGCATAAACAAATGTTTACTGCAGTGCCCCCTGGTGGTTAACATAACACCTATCTAAGAATATGCACCAGTCAAACCCAAACCCATCACTGAAAACGTATCAAAATCGGACTAGTGGTTTTTGTGATAAATGGCAACATTGGTTTGCAGAAACAAACATCTTCTCACCCCAAACCCGTAGATAGGTATACCATCTGATGAGTACTTGTGTGGCCTACCCAAAGGTCCTTACTTTGGTATTGTTCGTCAAATTGTTGAGCTCCTTAAGTTCTAAGTTTAGCTACACGATAACTGACTAATGCTTGCACTGTCTGGACAGGTCCGCTCAAATTTGCGTGGTTATTTCCTCAAAAGAATACCACAGACATGAACCTACATGCTTCTCATATACAAATACAAATTGTCTGGACTCTAAAAGAGACTTTGACCTCTGAGTTTGTTTCGGTGTTTCTTCTCAGAGTAGTCAGTTAGGAAATACCGGCCTCATCCAGCTAAACTAAACTTAACACGCAAAAAAACATGACGTGTAAAAGTGTTATTTATAACCAATTTACAGAATACATATTTCATTTCATTTCATCTCCGTACCGTCGTGTCGCGGATAACAAAAACGTCTAACTTCTCAAAATATTATAATTCATACTATTGTGTTTATTTTTCAAATATTTTGTGACTTCTTTAACATCAAATATTTTTATAGGAGTTAAATATCCGTATGCGTCAGCTTTGATTACTTCTTTTTAATAGTGTTAATTTAGTTTGTTGTCTTTATCTGCTTGTCATCGATCATTTTAATTGCAAAATCTGTTATTTCATATCCCCACAGTCTACATTTAAAATTTTCTGCCTTCAAACAATAATTCGTTCTCCATTATAAACAAACCCTTACAAAAATAGTCCGCGACCAACTCGTATATTTTATATCATTTCCTATACAAAATCGTTCCTAAGATTAATCTTTACTTACATCGATATTGTTATGAAAATATTAGATTCTTCTATTCTGTTAGAAAATAATAGATTTTGTTTTGCGACGGAATTTGAAGCGGGGTTTCGTAAGTCGTATAAGTTGACTTAACGAGGTAGCTGCGGTATTTGCGTGGATGGGTGGCAATGCAAATAATTTTGAGACTTTTAAGGGTCTTCGAAAGTCATCTGCCCAGATTTCCCCAACGTTTGGAGCGGCTTCCAGTTTAACTGGACGTAGCTATTAACCAATCTTTGACGTAGAGCAACTGTTTATCTGTCCTCCAAAACCCACTAACTGATTGGCAAGAATGGAATTAGATGTGAGATATCAATGATGGGAGGCGAGAAAGTTCTAACAAGATACCGCAGCCCAAGAACACAAAGAAAGGGAAAGGGTGGGTTTGTAATGAGCAGAAGTTTGACACTTCTGGAGGAAAATCTATTTAATTTTTTTTTTATTAATACTTTTTTAAATATATACAGGGTTAATTGTAAAACACCAAAAACCTCTCAGGACTATGTTACTAATATCATAATCAACAACTTTTGTTCTATGACTTTTAAAAATTCGTCATATTTTAGTTCACCAGATTTTCATACAGAAATAAAAATATTTAAATTGAACGTCCTAAACGCATGTAGCGTCTATGCAAAGCAAAAGAAAGCGACAGTATAAATTGCTTTCTTTTGCTTCGCATAGAGTTCGTAACATTTAGGGCGTTCAATTTAAATATTTTTATTTTTGTATGAAAATCTGGTGAACTAAAATATGACGAATTCTTAAAAGTCATAGAACAAAAGTTGTTGATTATGATGTTAGTAACATAGTCCTGAGATGTTTTCAGTGTTTTACATTTAACCCTGTATACAGGATTATTGGAAATATGTCCCGATCCTGTTAAGGGCGTTTAGATGAGATCATTAACTAACAAATCAACTCTAAGTTTCTAGGCCTAAAGTATACCATTATCGAGATTTGTTTTTTTAATATTCAAATAAAATAGGACTTTATCTCTTTTAAAAATTTATGAAAAAAAAAAAAAACGAAAACACGTTTTAGCATTCAGCGGTTCTCCGTATTGGAGAGCCGCGTGCTGCGACCCCCGCTGGCGGCGACTTCGTACGCGGCTGCGGCCGCGTCCAAGCCTCCCCAGACGACGACGAGGCCGCCTCAGGCGAAGACGGCCACGGTGCGGACGGCACCAGTGACGGCGCCCCCTGCGAGGGCAAAGACGGCCCCGGCCAAGCCGAAATCGGGCCCATCAAAGCCGCCTCCGACCCCGACACCTGCGGGGCCGAAGCAGGCGGCCAAAAAGAAGAAGGCCCAGGCCGGGAACCAGCCGTCCCAGCAGCCTCCTCCAAAGACTCCTCCGGCCGGCGCCGACTGGCAAGTGGCCGGGGAGAAGAGGAAGGCTGCTGGCGCAGCCAGGTCCTCGCGGCGTAGGGAGAGACGGCGGCGGCGAGACGCCGCGGCGCGATTGCGCGCCCCCAAGACCGCGGCTGTAGTGATCACACTGCAGCCGGACGCGGTGAAGAGGGGCGTGTCGTACCGCGACGTGCTGGCGAAGGCGCGGATGGCGATCGACATCACGGAGCTCGGCATCGTTGGCGGCCTCCGTCACCGGGTCACTGCAACGGGGGCTCGGATGCTGGAGATCCCCGGCGCGGCCAGTGGCCCTGCCGCTGACGCTCTGGCCGAACGGCTCAGAGCGTCCTTAAATGCGGAGGAGGCCCGAGTCTCCAGACCCACCAAGCGCGCAGACATGCGCATATCGGGTCTGGATGACTCCGTGACGGCCGAGGAAGTGGTGGCCGCCGTCGCCAGGACTGGGGGGTGCCCTCCCGATCAGGTGAGGGCGGGCGCCCTGCGTCCTGGCTTCACGGGGACGCAAACCATTACGGTTAGTTGCCCCGTCCCGGCGGTCAAAAAGATCCAGGAGGGCCGAAGGCTCCTGGTTGGTTGGGTGTCTGCGCAGGTGAAAGTCCTGGACCCCAGACCCCTGAGGTGCTTCCGCTGCCAAGTGGGCAACCATGCGGCATGCGTGTGCACCTCGGAGGTAGACCGCAGCGATAGGTGCTTCCGCTGCGGTCAGCCCGGTCACAAGGCCGGCTCGTGCTCCGCCCCGCCTCACTGCTTCGCATGTGAGGCGGTTGGCAAGCCGGCCGATCACCGGGCTGGGGGCAAGTCCTGCGCCCCACCCACCAAAGCCAGGCGCAGAGGTAGGCCCTCTGCCGCCGTCGTCACCGCCACCGCCGCCGCCGCCGCCGTCGCTACTGCCGCCGCCGTCGCCGTCGTGGCTGAACCCCCGCGAGGGGCCCTGGAGGAGGCTGCAATGGATCCCGATTAATGGCCCCATTGCGCTTCCTCCAGGCGAACATCAACCACTGCGCCGCTGCTCAGGAACTTTTGCTCCAGAGCATGGCGCAGTGGTTGATCAACGTCGCCGTGGTCGCCGAGCCGTATTTTGTCCTGCCCAGGAATGACTGGGTGGCGGACTTGGACGGCTCGGTGACCCTCGTTTCGTCGGCCGCCGCCGGTACCCCGCCCCTCGATCGCGTCAAGAGAGGGCGTGGGATCGTCGCAGCACGGTTCGGGGAGATCGCTGTGGTAGGCGTTTATTTCTCCCCGAACCGAACTCTCGCCGAGTTCCAGAACTCCCTAACGGAGCTGGGAGACGTCGTCGTCGCCTTCGGTTCCCTCCCCGCCCTCGTCCTCGGGGACTTCAACGCCAAAAATCCGGCTTGGGGTTCCCGGTCCATGGACCATGGGCGGGGCAGGATACTCGAGCACTGGGCCCGTGCGCAGGGCCTGGTAATCGAGAACCGGGGTTCTGTCCCCACGTGCGTGCGGTTTACGGGCGAGTCGGTGGTGGACGTTACGTTCGCCACCCCCAGCCTGTCACCGCGCGTCACCGACTGGCGCGTTGTGGAGGAGGTGGAGACCTATTCCGATCACCGGTATATCCAGTTCGACGTCTCCGCCCAGACCCCAGACGCGCCGGTCCGACGGGACCTGAGTGGTCCGCGATGGGCGCTGAAGCAGATGGACCGGGAGCTATTCCTGGAAGCCTCGATCGTGCAGGCCTGGGGGTCACCCCCGGACAGGCCTGCCGACATAAACGACGAGGCGGAGTGGTTCCGGGAGGCCATGTCGGAGATCTGCGACGTGGCCATGCCCCGGGTCCGGCAAGGACGCGCCCGGCGTCAGCTGTACTGGTGGTCGAGCGAGCTAGCAGCGCTGCGCGAAGCGTGCGTTGCGGCGCGACGCCGGTACACCAGGTTCCGCAGGCGCCGCACCCGACCTTCGGATGCGGCGACTGTAGAGGCGGAGCTGTACGAGGGCTACAGGGCAGCGAAGGCCGTCCTCCGAGACGAGATCTGGCGGGCCAAGGAACTGGCCCGGGAGGAAATGCTGGCGACTCTGGACGGGGACCCATGGGGCCGCCCCTACAAGTGGGTGCGAGAGAGGCTCCGCCCCTGGGCTCCCCCGTTGACGCAGAGTCTCCAGCCTCAGTTCTTGGAGGACGTGGTGAGCGCCCTGTTCCCATCGCGAGGGGAGCACGCTCCCCCGCCCATGGCTCCGTCTCCGACGGAACCTGAAGCTGGCGCAAACGCGGACCACAGCGACGACGACGTCTACGACGCTCCAGAGGTGACCGAGGTAGACTTGAGAGTGGCGGTACAACGGCTCAAGGCCAAAAATACCGCCCCAGGACCCGACGGCTTGCCAGGGAAAGCGTGGGTCCTGGCCTCGGAGACTCTCGGGCCTCGACTAGGGGGGCTCTTTAGCGCATGCCTGGAGAGGGGCCAGTTTCCGCTTCGCTGGAAGACGGGAAAGCTGGTCCTGATCCAGAAAGCCGGGCGCCCTGCGGACTCTCCGTCCGCATTCCGGCCCATCGTGCTGCTCGACGAGGTGGGCAAGCTCTTGGAAAGAGTGATTGCAGACCGCCTCTTCGGGCACCTGAATCGGGTGGGCCCGGATCTTGCGGAGTGCCAGTTTGGCTTCCGCAGGGGGCGCTCGACGGTGGATGCTGTCATGCGCGTGAGAGCCCTCACGACGGGGGACGCGGTATCCCGGGGCAGGGTCGTCTTGGCGGTGTCTTTGGACATCACCAATGCCTTCAACACCCTGCCCTGGAGTTGCATCAGGGAGGCACTCCGGTATCACCGGGTGCCGACCTACCTCCGTCGCATAGTCGAGGACTACCTGACGGACAGAGCCGTCATCTACCCCGGTCACCGGGGAGAGTGGAACCGGCGAGAGATGTCGTGCGGTGTCCCACAGGGTTCGGTCTTGGGGCCGCCCCTGTGGAACATCGGATACGACTGGGTGCTGCGCGGCGACCTCCCTGACGGCGTCAGCGTAGTATGTTACGCTGACGACACGCTCGTCCTGGCGCAGGGAGAGTCGCACCAGGCGGCGGCCGACCTGGCGACGCAAGCGGTTGCGACAGTCGTTCGTAGGATCCGGCAGTTGGGACTCGACGTGGCGCTGCACAAGACCGAGGCAATGTGCTTCCATGGCGGTCGGAACGCGCCACGGTCCGAGTCCCACATAACGGTGGAGGGGGTTCGCATCGGCGTCGGGAGGACGATGAAGTACCTGGGACTCGTCCTCGACAGCCGGTGGAACTTCAGGGAGCACTTCCTGAGTTTGGCCCCAAAGCTGAACCGGGCAGCAGCCGCCTTCAGGCGACTCCTGCCTAATCTCAGCGGGCCAAACGCCTCCTGCCGAAGGCTGTACGCCGGCGTCGTGCGGTCCATGGCCCTCTACGGGTCCCCAGTGTGGGCCCTGTGCATCCGGACGCGACCACTAAAGTTGGTCGCATGCCAGAGGGTCATGGCTATCCGAATGATCCGGGGATACCGCACGATCGCCGGCGAATCGGCCAACCTCCTTGCCGGATTGCTGCCCTGGGATCTGGAGGCGACTGCCCTCCAGCGCGTCTATGAATGGCGCGTGGAGGCGCGGCGCCGGGGCGTATCCCCGCTGCCTCGAGAAGTCGAGGCGCGGCGGGAAGAGCTCCGGCGCGATCTCAGGGCAGTATGGAGGGAGCGACTGTCGCAACCGACGGCCGGGCACGCCACAATTGCGGCGGTAAGACCCCTCTTTGAGGAGTGGCTAGATCGGCGTCACGGCGTCCTGACCTACCGCATGACGCAGGTCCTCACCGGACACGGAAGTTTCGGGAGGTACCTGTGTCTGATGGGTAAGGAAGAGACGCCTGGGTGTCACCACTGCGAGGGTCGCCCTGAGGACACAGTCGAGCACACAGTGCAGGACTGCCCAGCTTGGGCAGAGCACCGACGTGTCCTCACGGCGACAATAGGCGGAGACCTCTCGCGCCCGGCCTTGGTCGAGGCCATGCTGCGGGGCGAGAGGGAGTGGGAAGCGGTCGCCTCCTTCTGCGAAGCAGTCATGCTTTCGAAGGAGGAGGCGGGCCGCGTGAGGGAGAGGATGGCGTCCTCCCTGCAGCCCAGCCGCAGTGGTAGACGCCCACGGCGTCGGACGTCGGCCGACGATCTCCGGCCACCGTAGGCGCGGGCATGCGGACAGCGAGTAAAGGGCAACTCGCTGTCCGACCATGGACCATGCCCGGGTCGACGGCGCGTCGTGTTTCACGCGCGCCTCAAAGAGCGTCAGCAAACTGACGAGGCCCCCTCTGCAGAGGGCCGAATCCTGCCAGGGTCGTGGGACTCATCCCGTTACCGTGGCCCCGGTATGTAAAGGATTATTGAAGGAACACCGTGGATTTTAGTCAGTAAAAGTCTGACAGTCCCTCCCACCCTGCCCGGAGTGGGAGGACTTATTTGATAATTTTACCACGTTAAAAAAAAAAAAAAAAAAAGCATTCTTATTTATTAAATAGCTAAAGAATTAAGTTGCGCATAGTAAAAAAACATAAAACAATTAAAAACCTCCGTACTTTTGAAAAAATAGATCCAATTATCCACACACACGCACACTACCTTACAACGCACACGCATACACACTCACATACAGTCTCAGCCGTCCACTTCAAAATTTAAAATGATTAAGTAGATTATTTAAATATAATTTAGTAACTTAAACCAATATATTTAATGTCAAAAATGTTTGAATTTAATTAATTAGAGAATGCTGGTACCCATAACACAAGTTAAATCGTTTCTTGGGTACCAGAGTTCACTCAAACATTTCAATGAATGTCATTAATTAGTTTTATGTTAAGGTTTTTATTGTGTGTACACCTAATTGTAATTATGTGTAAATGTTTGTCCGTGTATGCTTTTTGAGTCCAAATAAACGTATATTATTATTTCATTTATTACACTTTACAAACATATTATTTACATTTTTAAATATTCCTATAAAAACACCAAAAAACATTTAAAAATATAAAAAACAGTAGCCCACCGGTATCGGGAACAGGGTCCAAGCTACCGGTGGTCAGGGCTCTTGAGAGAGGAACCTCCTAACAATTCGCGCCGTGTCCAGAAGTACTGCTTTCTGGATCAAGCCCTTGATCCAGCTGCCCAACGAGAGCCTCTTAAGATATTTGTCGAGGCTCTTGGCTATTATGCCATTGGCCGAGACGACTATCGGCACAATCATTGCTGTATCCACATCCCACATGTCGACAACCTCGCGAGCCAGATCAAGATACTTAAATTGCTTATCTTTCTCTGCTTTCACGAGGTTTTCGTCATGAGGGGCCGCTATATCAACAATCATTGTGCGACGCTCTAATCGGTCTATCACCACTATGTCAGGCTTATTGGCAACAATAGTCCTGTCAGTGATGATAGACCGATCCCAGTACAATGTAATATTGCCATTTTCGAGAACTGGGTCGGGCACATACCTATAGTACGGTACTTCTGATTCCACAAGATTGTATTTAAGAGCAAGTTGCTGGTGAACAATCCTGGCTACAAGGTTGTGTCTATGCAAATAGTCTCCGTTAGCCAGACGAGAACAACCGGAGATAATGTGACGAATGGATTCTCCCGGTTTGTGACATGCCCGACATGTGTCTACCGTACCATCTTTCACAATATATTTCCGATAGTTATTCGTCATCATAACTTCATCCATAATCGCACAAACAAAACCTTCGGTTTCCCCGAAGAGGTCACCAAAACGTAGCCAGGCTACGGACGCTAATGTATCTACGTCAGACCCATGAAGGGCCTGGTAATAGCGTCCGTGAAGCTCCTTGCTCTGCCATACTTCTCTGCGGTCATTAGTATCTAATACTACAGGTTTGCGCCAATTCTCGGTACCTAAGGAGAGCGGAGTGAGGCCTTTGTCCACCGCTACCACATCTCGATGCATACCCACGTCGGCTTCTAGGAAATATTCCCTAAGGCTGCATATCTCGCGGTTGTGCAGGGTCTTTGCATTTAAAAAGCCACGACCCCCGCACTTATTATTATTATTCTTTATTTCTAATTATATACATACAAATTACATTTTTAAATATTTCTATAAAACACAAAAAACATTTAAAAATATAAAAAATAGTAGCCCACCGGTATCGGGAACAGGGTCCAAGCTACCGGTGGTCAGGGCTCTAGAGAGAGGAACCTCCTAACGATACGCGCCGTGTCCAGGAGTACCGCTTTCTGAAGCAAGCCCTTGATCCAGCCGCCTAACGAGAGCCTCCTAAGGTGTTGGTCGAGGCTCTTGGCTATTAAGCCATTGGCTGAGACGACTATCGGTACAACGACTGCCGAGTTCACATCCCACATGTCGACAATCTCATGCGCCAAGTCAAGATATTTGATTTGCTTATCTTTCTCGGCTTTCACGAGGTTCTCGTCATGCGGGATGGTTATGTCGACAATCATGGCACGCCTCTCGTTTCGGTCCACCACCACTATATCAGGCTTATTGGCTACAATAGTCCTGTCAGTGATGATGGACCGATCCCAGTATAATGTGATATGGCCATTATCGAGAACTGGGTCGGGCACATACCTATAGTACGGCACTTCCGATTCCACAAGAGAATATTTCAGAGCAAGTTGCTGATGAATAATCTTGGCTGCAAGGTTGTGCCTATGCAAGTATTCTCCATTAGCAAGACGAGAACAACCAGAGACAATGTGACGAATTGATTCACCCGGACGGTGACATGCCCGACACATGTCAACCGTGCCATCCTTCACAATAAATTTCCGGTAGTTGTTCGTCATGATAACTTCGTCCATAATTGCACAGACAAAACCTTCGGTTTCCCCAAAGAGGTCACCGAAGCGCAACCAAGCTACGGATGCTAACTGGTCTACATCGGGTCCATGAAGGGCCCGGAAAAAACGTCCGTGTAGCTCCTTACTCTGCCATATCCTCCTTCGATCGTTAGTGTCTAGCACTGCAGGTTTGTGCCAGTTCTCATTAGCCAAGGAGAGCGGGGTGAGTCCCTTGTCCACCGCTACCACATCTCGATGCATACCCACTTCGGAAGCAAGGAAATGTTCCCTGAGACTGCATACCTCGCGGTTGTGGAGAGTTTTAGCATTCAAAAAGCCTCGACCTCCACATTTCCGCGGGATATACAGCCTCATCACCGACGAGCGTGGGTGATGCATTCGATATGCAGTCAGCAATGTACGAACTCTCCTATCCAGGGCGTCAAGTTCAGTTTGAGTCCATTTGAGTACGCCGAAAGAGTATATCAACACTGGCATGACCCAACCGTTGAAGGCACGCACCTTGTTCCCGCCCGATAGAAGGCTTTTAAATACCTTCTTTAGGCGGCCAAAGAAGCGCTCCCTCAGCGATTGCTTCATGTCAACTACATTGATACCTAACGCTTCCGACATACCCAAATACTTATAGGTTTCGGTTGGAGAGAGGGATCTCAGGTTTATGGAATTCGAGGGTTGAGATCCCACGGATTCCACAATCTCCCCTCGCTTTACATGCATAATCGCACATTTGTCGATACCAAACTCCATCCTGATGGCACTACTGAAAGTTTCAGTTACCTTCAGTAGTTCTGTCAGTTGTAGACTAGTGGCGCCAAAAAGTTTTAAATCATCCATGTAAAGGAGGTGAGAAATAACCTGACTACCTCTTTTCAACCTATAGCCTAGTCTTGAATTCTCCAGCAGTGTGCTTAGAGGATTCAAGGCTAAGCAAAACCAAAGCGGACTCAAACTATCGCCCTGAAATATACCTCGCTCGATCCTTACCGGTTCGCTGTACCTTGGGATATATCGACATCCTGGATAGCGAAGAACTGTCCTCCATTGTCCCATACATGATATCAGAAAGGTGCGTAAAGTTGCATTAATTTTATACAACTCCAGCACCCTCATGAGCCATGTATGAGGCACTGAGTCATAAGCCTTCTTGTAGTCTATCCAACATGTCGACAGATCTTTTTTGGAACGTCGAACCTGTTGGCTAATGGCCATATCAATGAGGAGTAGCTCCTTAGTACCGCGGGACCCATTCTTACATCCATTTTGAGAGGTAGACATGATGTGATTGTCGTCAATGTGTTTGTTAATTTTAACCCTCAAAATGGATGTCAGAACCTTATAGACCGTTGGCAGACACGTGATTGGTCTATAATTTTTGGGTTCCGCGGTGCTACCAGATTTGTGGAGCAGGTGGGTAACTCCAGTAGTAAAGAACTCGGGTAGTGAGCCAGATTCTAGGGCAGATTGGTACTGAGACGCCAAGCGAGCGTGCGATCTTGTTAGCCACTTGATCCAGAAGTTATGCAGTCCATCCGGCCCTGGAGACTTCCAATTAGGCAGCGGACGGACTGCATGGGCTATATCTTGGGGGCTGATGATGATTGCCCCCATTTCTTGTATTGGATCGCACGCTTGCTCGACCTCCCGGGTCCAATCACCTTCGGTGTGACTGACAGGTACCGACCAGATGTTGCGCCAGAACGTACAGAAGGCGTCATCATCGGGTAGGCACATATCAGTCGCACCTTGGTCCGGTCGCTCCCAAGCCCTATATACCCACCTTTCGTTACTTCGGAATGTGCGATTCTGGACGAATCGCTCCACTCGCCGTCTATACCTCCGGATACGGTTTGCCCATGCATATACCTTCTGCTTTAGGAAGTCGATGCGCTCTGTGACACAGGACATATAATTTTGTGGGTGAATATTGGTTCCCAAAAACGCCCGTCTCACAAAGCGCATCACTCTCGGGCGAGTGTTGCCCTCCCTAAAGCAAACAAGTTTTCCAATGAGTGCCCTGGCCTCACCAATACGGCGCTCGATCCTACACTGCCAAGCTGGCACAGCCGGTTTAGGTCGTGTAGCTATGTCATTAGAAATTTTAACATTAGCTACACGACATGCCGCGACAGCTGCACAGTATAAGATAGAGTGGGTATCGGCGAGGTCTTCGCAGTTATCAAAATAGTCTGACAACTGCGAATCCAGAGCAGCCACCAGTGCCCTATTCCTATTATGCATGGGCAAACGAGGTAAGCGTGGTCTTATTTCAGGCGGCATGTTGCGATATTCCCGAATAGCACACCCCAAAGCACTCCTCAATTGCTCATTATACTGGGTACTTACGTTTGTAACTCTGTCACTACTCTCCTCAACTTGAATGTTGGGTTGTGGTGGTGCCACCACAATCGGCGTCGGATGTGAAGTGACATAGCTACTCATGTCCGAACGGAGGCGATCAAGTACGGCTTCATCCAACATACGGTTACGTTGGATGACACGCACCTGATCCGACAGTCGCTGGGCCGAAACGTTGACAGCTGGCTCAAGTACCTGAAACAGAGAGAGCATCCGACCACGGTACGCAGTCAGGTTAGTTCCCCCCTCTGTAGCCCCATAGTATGAGCGCATGACGTTCTCATTAATGGATTGCGTCCATCGCATGCGCTGCACACTTCCACCGGCAGCGGGAACCCTATCAGAGGCCGGTGGGCCTCGAGGTTCCAAGCAGGCCGGGGGTCGTCCTCTTCCCCGTCGACGCGCAGGTGGTGGTGTCGTCGGCGGCGAGAAGTATTCGTCGCTCGAGCTCGACGCAACTGCAGCGGCCGGAGTCTCTTCACTCACGGCTGGAGCAGGTCCTGGCGGCTGCGAGGCGGAGCTGAGCGACGAATCCGAAGATCTTGGGCGTGTAGTTTGTAGTAATCGTGTCCGGCTTCTGGTCAACATAGTTTACAATCTAAGTTTCCAATGCACGAAGTTTTCATTGGTATCACTTGGTCTATTTTCAGTTTCAGTATGGTTAGTAGATGGAATTCATGTATTGTAGTTTTTTTTTTAACTGTTTTCGTTCTATCGAACATTTTTAATAACTATTTTATATTCTAAATTATTGATAAAAATCGGATGAAAAATTTTTGACGTGCTTGTTGACAACCGAGCCACAGATTATTATTATTATTATTATTATTATTATTAATAATTATTTTATTTTTATGATTTTTGCAAAGTCTTATGAAATAAATATTTTTTTCTCCTAAAAATCACTAATCTATTTTGACGGCTGAACATTTTATTATTCCTTAACAGGATCGGGACATATTTCCAATAACCCTGTATATGTATTTATTTTTTTATATATTTTTTTATTTTATTTTTTTTAATCTATTTTTGTATGGAGGGTGGCCCTAACGTCGGACGCCATTTTGTTTTTTTTTTCTAATAATTTTCCCCCGTAAATTAATACTGTTGTTCAATTCCGATTACCTATAACACCGTCCAGTTGGCAAATAACAGCCAGGAGCAAAACTTTAACATGCTCTTTGAGGCACAGAGGAATAACGATAAAATTATTAAGATATCGACATACTGATCTAGGCTAGCGTTGCCTAATCTTAAACCCGTAATCAGCTGGTAGTAATCAGTCACTTCTCCTAAGTGATGACACATGGGCAAAAGTGGGCAAACAGTGGATACCTAAACACTATGGTGTGACGATTTGAATGCGTTTGTGAAATCTTGATTGATTGACCGGAGACGGTAAGGCATATAGAGGTTTGGAAGGATATGGGGGAAACCTTTTCCCAGTAGGGAGACGGAATTGGCAATAAAAAGCTCTTCAAATCACAATAACATATACGGTGTATGTCCCAGTTAGCTAAAAGTTATGGCTCATTCACATTATGACATGGAATTACACAATCTAATTCCGCCAAGCCCGTTCCATCATCGGATTACAAGACAAACAGCGATGCGCCATCATTACATGGTGAACATCCCATCCATACGCATTAAACGTTTTGGGAATACTTTCATTGTGCGTACGGCTAAGAAGTGGAATTCCCTGCCGGAGTCTGTGTTTCCCGATAGCTATTACCTGGGAGTCTTTAAGTCAAGAGTGAATAGGTTACTTCTAGGTAAGCGTGCTCCATCTTCAACCGCATCATCACTTAACATCAGGTGAGATGGTGATCAAACGCGAACCTATTATCGATAAAATAAAAGGACAATCCTTTTGTGTCACCTGTATACAACGTGTAACAGAAACCCCATATCTATCAAAAAGGGCTGAAGACAATATCTGGTATAGAGTCTCTATGCACAGTTTCAGCACAAAATAACTGACTGGAAGAATTGATACCAAATTATTGGTTTCATATAATTCTTGAATACCAATCATAACAAACGTGTCACAGAACTACGAGGGTCAATAACTTTCCACGTCACTTGTCAATAACACGATAATTCCTTTCGTTCTTCTTAATTTGAAAAATTCGGTCTCTAGTATCAGTGTATTGGAATTTGTAATAAGTTCTACACATGTAGACTTAGGATTACAAAACCCTTGCCATATCGTTTGTTATCATCCAAAGAAGCCATGCACTTGGTATGTATATACCCTTTAAATTACACGTTGTATAGGTTCAAAATTATAAATTATTGGTTAAAAAGGAAATGGGACGACATAGTATAATAAAATAAGTACGCTTCTTTAACGTTTCATAATACTTATTGATTAAAGTTTAAAACACATCGGTCCAGAGGAAGTGGTTACATTTTTATGTTCATTACAGCTCGCAACTGGTTCACGGGCAAGAGGTTGTGGTACAATATATTGAGCTGAGAGGTTTTACTTTGGCACTTCAAAGGAATTGGATCTTTGTTATTTGAATTCAGATAAGTAAATAAAATAAACAAAAGAAAAACAAGAGGGAATGTACAGTGTGTATTACGCAGAGGTGGGTAAACATCGTCCGCCACTGGATACTTGAAGATCGCGGTCGACCGCGGCGCACGTCGGGTGACGATTTGATAATATTTGTGGGGCAAACATAATTGTACTGGACATAGAGGTGTTTTAGAATGAAGGGCAATCCTATGTTCAACAGTGGGACACAACATAGGCTATGAAAAACACACGCAAAATGGTAATCGCTCAGCATTATGCTGTGCCACCATGAAAAACAGTGATATAGCACTTGTTTTCAGCGACGGCCGGTACTAACATGATGACGTGAACTGGTGCTGCATAATATGTGATAATTAATAGCGTAATTTTTATGAGGGAGGTTCTATGATGTTTTGAGAAGCGTGTTTTGTTGGCAACGTCAAATGCGAGCTTTTCAATATCTGACTACTAATGATGTAGGCGACAATGGAGTACGCTTACCTAGACGTAACGTATTCACTCTTGACTTAAAGACATCCAGGTTATAGCTATCAGAAAACAGAATCCTTAACTGTGCCTACGCATAGTGAAAATATTACCTAAATATTAATTGGGATAAGGGCTATAACTTTGATGATGATAAATGACTTGTAATTGTTGTTTTTAACCGACTTCTAAAAAAGGAGGAGGTTCTCAATTCGGATGTTTGTATTTTTTTTTAATGTTTATCCGCGCATAACTCCGTCGCTTGCTAACTGATTTCAAAAAGTCTTATTTTGTTAGAAAGAGTATACTTTCCAAATGGTCCCATGAAAATTTTATTGAAATCGGACAAGCCGTTTCTGAAAAATCAACAAAAGTCTAAAAAAATATTTACGTTGATGATCTTTTCGTTTACTCTGCATTGCGTTTTTTGTTCGCGCATAACTCCGTCATTTACGAACCGATTTGGAAAATTCACTGACCCACTAAAAAGAACGAAAATAAAAACTTTTTTGAAAAAATAAAACCGACTTCCATATCAAAACACTACAAAGCCAAAAATAATTTTAATTACGGAAGGCGGTGTGAAAAAAAAAGAAAATACAAAACCAATAACACCGACTACCGAAATTAAAATTATTTTTGGCTTTGTAGTGTTTTGATATGAAAGTCGGTTTTATTTTTTGCAAAAAAGTTTTAATTGGACTGGTTGGAGGAATTACTGGCCTAACTTCTGGTGTAGTAAAAAATCAGACAAATTTAAACCAGTCTCGTCAAGAAGTATCGTGTTATTGGGCTGTGGAGTACATACAGTAAATACTAGTACCTAGGTAGGTCCGGTTAGACTAGATACCTACCATTTAGTCAGGCAGAGCTATAAAATGTAAAATTACTATCACATTTTCTTTTCATATCAACTTTTATACAAACTAAGTAGGTGTTTATTCTAACCTAAACTCCCAAACTTAACTTAATCACAAAAATTCGTCCTCAACGCTATCAACGCTTGTACACAAGAGACTGGCAGCATTGCCACGTTGTGTGGCAATGCCTTTCAGCAAAGTTATAGCAGACCTAGTCATGGGAAGAGGCAGCCAACCTTTTCGAAATTTATTTGGAAAACAACAACCTGTCCATCAGCCTTTAAAATAACAGTGAACTCTCACTCGTTCCATCGTAGACCTCATCTAACAGTTACCATCAGGCGTGACCGGGAAAAAGAGCGGGCTTATTCGTTTTAAAAAAGAAAACTAACACATTGATGTAGAAATAAAACCTTATCTTGCTAACCGAGCCAAGATTCCAGGTACAACAGCGCTTATAACTTGCAGCTACTGTTAGTGTTGAAACCGGTTCCGGTCGCCACGAGAGTGGAGTAATGAATGGAAGGGAAGTCAACGGTTTAGTAAAGCGAGGCGTTGTTACACCGAAGTTTTACATGTTACCTCAGGCGCATGGATTATCTATCGTGACTCTATCTCCGGCAACCGTAGGTACGGGCTTGCGGACGGCGAGCAGGGGTCGCTCACCGTTAGGTAAGGACTAAGCCCGGGTCATCGGCGCGTCGTGTTCGACGCGTGCCCCACAGAGAAGTCAGCACCAGTGTCGGGGCCCGATAACACGATTGCTTGCCGCAAATGTAAAGGGTACTGTAGGAACTTGGTGAGGTTTTAGTCAGTAGAATTCTGGCACTCCCTTCCGCTTCACCCACAGCGGGAGAAGTCATTTGATGAGTACCACAGAAAAAAGCCCATAGATGGTAAAGCTGTCTCGAGAGGTACCTATTTTGAATTCAGCGGGAGGATACGCCCGGTTGTCGTCATTATGAGGACTAACCAGAGGACACAGTGGAGCGTACAATGGAGATGTTCCCTGCTAGTGTGGAGCATTGCTGAGGCCTCGTTGAGATGATCAACGTGAGTGACCTCTCGCGCCCTGCCCCACAGTCATCTCCTTCTGTGAAGCAGTAATGCTAGAGAAGGAGTAGGCGGAACGTATGAGGGAGAGACAACTCTCTACCTGATATATTATCGAGTTTCTTGCCGGTTCTTCTCCATAGGAAACGACCAATTCGAACCGTGCATTAGCTTCTGATGTCTTATAAGTAACCATGTAAGCCTATGTGAAATCAAATATTTTAGATACTTTGATTTCCTGGAGGAGGCTAAATAATAACAGCATCTTCAAGGTTAAGCAAAACATGCCACGGTCGGTCCGTCGATGGGTGGCCAGCTTAACATATAGAGATTCCTTCGTGCCTTGATAAGCACGGTAAGCCATTGGTATCAGTTGTCATTTGTATGTTTTTGAGTGTCGTAATGTGTAGTCAGAAACCAGAAAAACTGACTCTGGTATATGCGGCTCGAAGGACCATAAAGATGTATTTGCTGTGGTGTGAGGCGCACACAGCTTGGATGTATGTTTGAAATGAAAGTCACTGATAGCTAACTAAAATGATATACTATATTGATAACTGAACTATCGCGTAACTATGCTAAAATGTATGAAAAGTGAATGATTGCTAGTGAGTACAACTGTGTATGAATCTTGAACGAGTACTGATGCGTAACAATATAATTTGTACGAATTTACGTAAAATTGCTGATCTTGCATTGCGCGCCTATCATATACGATGCGTGGATCGTACAGGTATCATGTTACCCAGTTACTGGGTTGTGGAGGTCAAATATGCGGTCGCTCCCGACCCCAACATAGTTGGTAGAAGACATGATATGATGATCATTTCCTGTATGAAGTTGTAAAGCTTATTAACTACGAGCTAGCGGCAAATTACTGTAAGTAAATGATAAATGATCTTTATTATGAAAATTGGTTATTAAATAGCACTTCAACACGTCATTTTTTTCGTAAATTTAAACTAGATGAGGGCGGTGTTTCCTAACTGATTACCCTGAGAAGAAACATGAAGAAACTGAGGTAAAATAGTTAGATAACTCATAACGAAGCCAGGAAGGTATAATAATTATATACCATGATAATGGCTATAAATAGCCAATTTTTCTTTTTTTTTTTCACTTGGCGCGTTTCGACAGACTGGCGGCCAGACATGCGAGGGACATACGATCATTACTGGTTAAAATATATGGGAACCTTGTAGGTTACCGTCTGAGGCGATCTTTTGAGGAAAGATGCTCACAGATTTGAGTGGGCCTGTCCATACAGTGCAAGCATTTGTCAGATGAAGTATAGCTCAACTTAGAACAAGGAGCTTGTTCAGTCCTACAATCAGCGCAACGATACTGGTATGCTGAACTGTCCACGGTTCGTGGAGCCCTAAACGTTGCTTACAAACTCAATATGGGCTCTTGGGCCCTACCAATACATAATACTAATAAATATGTACACTTATAGCCTAGACTTACCTGAGCTGTAGACGCCAAGCGAGGATTTGCTTTGATCACGTCCGTGCGGTATGTGTGTAAGTGTGTATGATTGTGTAATGATGTGAAAGTGGTGTCACGGCGGTCACAAAGGGCAAGCTTCAATGTGTGGTCCGGGCCGGGATGCAGTACAAACTTCGCACCAGATTGGAGCAGCTATTTATCACCAATTCACTATCACTTTCAACAATTCGCGTGCCATTCGGTCTAGGCGTCAATACGGCGGTATTTTTCCAAAATATCCCAGGTTTTTCGTCAATTCGGGATTACAATTTCAACTTATCGTTAGTCGCGACCAAATTATCTTTTAACCGCGTAGATTCCACAGGATTTTTAATTTCAATCAATGAATCAATCTCAACAAACAAGGCGGTTGCTTTTTAACAAGAACGGATATGTCAAAAAGAAAAAAAATCAAAGACAATAGAAAATAATGTTGCCAACCAAAACGGTGCGTTCAGAAATACACGTATAGGACGGAACAGAGCTGGTCTTTATAAGAGGAATAAACTCAATGCTTGTGCTATGGTGTGAATGCGTCCATCGTGAGATTCATTCACAAGCCGACGACTTATAAATTAAGGTGTAGTGTGTATTACAATGTTCTTTTATTTTCTGATTTCTTGGAACTATCGACAAACTGGTTGTACTCTACAACATGGCTGCTCATTCAAAACAGTTTATTTTATTTATATGTCTATCATGATATGGGCTTTATAAGTTAAACGGATCGAAATGAATGAAAATGGTGTACTCAATAAATAATATCTACTTTTTCGGTTTTATTTATTTATTTAAACAATACCAGGTTTAATAGGCCCTGTACCGCTACAATGATAGTTATGACCAGGTGTTAAACGCCTTGTGCCGTACGAATGGAAAGTATTTAAAAATCCGTGTCGCTTCGAAAGTGTTAATTAAGGTTTACTAACAATTATTCCAGATATAACACAGATAGGAAGGAACACACAAGTATTAGTGAATCTAACTGTACACACTACCAATTATAGATATAAACACCACATGCAATATGCTCTTTGTTAAGCTTAAAGAATTATTTTTAAGTACTTAAATTCTAGATAAATATCTTAATTACTAATTATTTATCACGTTATCCTACATTTTACGTGTCAGACGTTTTGTTTCCATTTTGATTCTCCAAATACTGTTAACACTTAATATACTTTAGAAAAGTTTAAGGTTTTATGTTAACATGGTCACTGACAGTATCATTAGAACTTAAAACGGGATATTTACCATGAAATGAAATATTTATTTTGTAAATTGGTTATAAATAACACTTTTACACGTCATGTTGTTTTGCGTGTTAAGTTTAGCTAGATGAGGCCGGTATTTCCTAACTACTCTGAGAAGAAACACCGAAACAAACTCAGAGGTCAAAGTCTCTTTTAAAGTCCATTTGTATTTGTATATGAGAAGCATGTAGGTTCATGTCTGTGGTATTCTTTTGAGGAAATAACCACGTAAATTTGAGCGGACCTGTCCAGACAGTGCAAGCATTTGTCAGTGTATTTTTAACTCGAAACAATAAATACGCATGGTAAATATCCCGTTTAAAATTTTAGAAAGGTTGTTCATAAACAGCCTATGACGTTGTCACTGCTGAGATGCAGGCAATCTCCCAATGAGAGATAATAGGCTTTAAGCCACCACACGAGCGCAGCACAGATTGATGGATGTCGCATGTCTTCAAATTTTTCGGTCCTAGAACATACCGGTTTCTGCAGCATTTTTCCTTTTTTAGGGTTCCGTAGCCGAATGGCAAAAAACTGAACCCTTATAGTTTCGTCATGTCTGTCCGTCTGTCTGTCTGTCTGTCTGTCTGTCTGTCCGTCCGTCCGTTTGTCACAGCCATTTTATTCCGAAACTATTAGGACTATACATGTGAAACTTGGTAGGTAGATGTATTCTGTAAACCGCTATACGGTTTTATAAAAAAAAAATAAAAAAGGCTCCTCATACATGGAATTGAAACAGAAAATATTTTTTTTCATGAAACTTATGCGTGTGTTGTATCTATAGACAGGTATTTAAAACTGATATTAAGGTTTCTAAAACCACTTTTTCATAAAGTTAATCGTTTAAAAGATATACGCATTCAAAGTGGTAAAATGCGTGTGTGTGTGTGTCCCTCTAACTTCTATAATAATGAAGTGAAAAAATTCAAAAAAATATATGCTGTAGATCTTAATGTAAACTTTCAACCAAAATTGGTTTGAAAGAGATCGGGTCAGCAATTTTTGAGATACAGCATATTTTCTAAAACCGCAAATATAACTTTGTAATTCATACAAACACTATGAAAAACCAAGTTATTGGGCATAGTTGTAAAAAATGTAAATAAGCTAGTTTTAAGAAATTTTTAAGGTTTTTTTAAAATAAATATACATATTATATTATTATAGTTACTTCGGAACCCATCATGGACGAGTCTGATTCGCACTTGGCCAATTTTTTATTCCTAATGAGCCCACTCTTGATCTCGCCTGATGGTAAGCGATAGATGAGGTCTGAGATGGGACGAGCGGGCCCAGAAGATGCCTATGTACTCGTGCTTTAAAGGCTGAAAGGTCATAAGTGGCAGGGAACACAGAAGCCGACGGAGAATTCCATACCTTGGCTGTGCGCACAATAAATGTGGAGGAGAAGCGCTTGGTACGACAAGACGGTATATCAACCAAGTGTGGGTGGTACCCAGCCGTGTGTCTGGTAGCCCGGTAGTGGAAGGGAGATGGAGGAATCAGGTCATTTTAGAGCAATGGTGATGATGAACTTAAGCCTTTTAAGTTGAGCTATACGTCATCTGACAAATGCTTGCACTATATGGACAGGCCCACTCAAATCTGTGAGCATCTTTTCTCAAAAGATCGTCTCAGACGGTAACCTACAAGGTTCCCATATATTTTTAACCGGTAAAGATTGTATGGACTTTAAAAGAGATGGACCCATGAGTTTGTATCTGTGTTTCTTCTCAGGGTAGTCATTTAAGAAACACCAGCCTCATCTAGTTTAAATTTACGTGTAAAAGTGTAAAATTTAATAACCAATTTGCAAAATAAAGATCATTTGTCATTTGAAAATTACAAAATATAATTTGCCGGCCTAAATCGTAAGTCATTATATAAAAATAATGTACCTATGTAAATAAAATTATTATAAATAAGCACGCAGGCACTGTGGTTGTATTTAACAATTAAGAATAATTTTGCAAGACAAACATTTAAAAAAAATATCGCGCTATGTCAAACCGTCATATTATTATTGCAAAATGAATGTATGTGCGGTACACAAAATGATTACTTTCTAAACCAGTACCTATACAACGTGTAATTTAAAGGGTATGTAAGTGCACGGCTTCTTTGGATGATAACAAACGATATAGCAAGGGTTTTGTAATCCTATGTCTACATGTGTGGATCTTTTAAGAAATTTCAATACATTGATACCAGAGACCAAATTTTTCAAATTAAGAAGAAGGAAGAGAATTATCTTGCATTCCACTTCTTTCTTCGAAAAATCTTTCACTATCTAAGCGGCCTATTTGTGTAATGCATTACCCATAAATGTGAGGCGTGCTCAAACATTAACTACGTTCAAAATAATGGTGACAGAGCTAATGCTCTGTCACCATTATTTAAATTTAAGGAGGGGAAAAAATATAGTGAGAGGTAGTCCTCTCACTATATTTTTTTCCCCTCCTTTTTCTAATATGCATTTGATATGTACCTATTAGTATATATTTATGACTAGTACTCACGCGGGGCTTCGCTCCCGTGGATTCTATCACGGTAAAAACATAACTCTCCTTTTTTGCAGTCGGGTAAAAAGTAGCCTATAACCTTCCTCAAGCTTCAAGCTACTTCCATACCAAATTTCATCCAAATCCACCCAGTACTTTCGAAGATTAGCGCGTTCAAGCAAACAAACAAACAAACTAACAAACTTTTCCGCTTTATAATATTAGTATAGATATATTATATTTTGTGTATTTTATATTATTATGTTTAATTAGTATGATTTTGTACACTGACAGCCCTAAATATATCTCCTTTAATTTCTGTCTATCCTTCTCCTGTGTGTCTATTCCTATCTAAAGGTTGTCTGTAAGAGATTGCCCTGTGCGATAAGACCGCCCATTGTACACTAGTTTTATTATTTGTATCCTTAAATGTATTGTAAGGTGTATAATAAAGTATATAATAATATTACAAACAATAGTGTAGCCTTAATTAAAGGCTGCCACGGCATGCATCTTCTTAACATAGTATAAAGCAAAGTCGCTTCCCTGTGTCTGTCCCTATGTATGCTTAAATCTTTAAAACTACGCAACGGATTTTGATGCAGTATCTTTCATTAGAAAGAATGATTCAATAGAAAGGTTTTTAAGTATATAACATGCATAATATAGTAGAGGAACACTGATAATTTTTGAGGTTTCTAATGTGATGTCGCAAATAAACACATTTTTTTGCGCTTGCTTTGCAAACGCTGGCTGAACCCTACGAGATAGCTCAAAATAATGTACTACAGTATTATACACCTTAAAAAGTGCAACAAAAATGTCCTCGATGGCATCTGTCTATCTCTTATAGATAACCCACAACAACCATTTTTTATCCTTTACTTTTTAAGAGAAATACGAGCATATTTTACGAAGCGATTTTAAGCAATACAGCATTAATCCTTATCCAATTAAGTAACATAAATATATTGTGCATTTAATATTAATCAATATTGCCCTTTACAAAATATAATTTAAATAAATAGTTTCGAAGATATTACAGATTTAAAATGCAAGGACATAGCGGTTGCGGCGCGGTGCCGGCGGAGGCACGGCGCACGTGCCTATGTTGCTTAGATTTGAGCGTTGAATGTTTTTCCCATGGTAAATTATGTGTCGCACTTTCAAGAGTAATTACTAAAGAGAACATGTATGTCGAATGACAAAAAGGCTGTCAACGATATGTATATAAAGACATTCTATAGTATATTTAATACATATAAACATTGCACCCGTGCGAAGCCGGGGCGGGTCGCTAGTGAAAAAAGCGTGAAAGTAGAGATAAAACAAAACAAAAAATATACAAGAAAGTGACAAAGAGGCAAACATGAGTTGATCAGAAATTGTTATGGCACTTCGGCTTCGATCAGGATATACATATACTAATGAACAGTTTTGCCTACCTTAAGGTTAAAGTTGCACCAAATTGTCCGGATTGTAGTATTGTAGGTATATTGTGACTTACCACAATGGAACCAGTGCGTCCGGAACGAGGCCGAAAGAATTTCCATTATAGCCGCACCGGCGTTGCGGGAATGTTTTAACGAGATACCGCGGCGCCGGAACAGAGTGGGTTCTCAGTCAGTAGAAGTCTGACACTCCCTTCCGCTCCACTCAGATCAGGAGAAGTCGTTCGATGATTTTCCAATCCAGAAATAAAACCGTATCAATGGATATTGGCAGATGTAACAGTATTCTTGCATCACCTGTGTCAAAGGATGCAATAATACTGTATAAGTTAGCAAAAATAGGATTTAGAACATAGGGAATTATTGTTTGTACTGATGAGATTGGTATAATCAGTTTCTGATTAAACACTCAATAAAATAATTAAGAAAAAAGTGGCAAAGACAGACGTACGTCATAGGACCACCCTAGCTAGGCGTCACTTTTGTGTTCTTGGTTTTCGTTTTTACAAAAAGGCGAACAAATGTCTTAAAATATACGAAGCTTCGTTATCTAAGTGGAAGTTATTGCTGCGTGATTGACTGCTAAAACTCAAATACTGAAAGTCTTTTAGAAAAAGTCATATAGTTCTGCATTGAAATTCTCTACATTCACACGCAAACACACACACTCCACACAATACACATACACAACAGTCCACACTCCACACAATACACCTCAATACACACTTCTAGTTATTTAATTTTAATTATTATATTTTATACCAACTATTTTTAACCTTATTTGTTTTAAACATTCTTCAGCTTGCATATGCAGACATAAAAATGTTTCTCTCGTAATGGAAGGCACGTCTCCTGTAATACAGTTTTCTTTTTTTTTTCAAATAGCATAGGACACAGGTAATCATATCCACTAATATCACTTATGTATGTATATTAGTACCATGTTGCATTATGGTTTGTGTTTCTCAAACTAGTAAAAAAAATGTATCATGTTTTTGGAATACAATGTATATGAAATGAAATGAAATATTTATTTTGTAAATTGGTTATAAATTACACTTTTACACGTCATGTTTTTTTGCGTGTTTAGTTTAGCTAGATGAGGCCGGTATTTCCTAACCGACTACTCTGAGAAGAAACACCGAAACAAACTCAGAGCTCAAAGTCTCTTTTAAAGTCCAGGCAATTTGTATTTGTATATGAGAAGCATGTAGATTCATGTCTGTGGTATTCTTTTGAGGAAATAACCACGCAAATTTGAGCGGACTTGTCCAGACAGTGCAAGCGTTTGTTAGTTATCGTGTAGCTCAATATAGAACTTAAGGAGCTCCACAATTTGACGAAACAATACCAAAGTAAGGACGTAATGTTTTAGTATCATGGGAGTTCTTGTCACTGCCTCGTTGTTCTAGTCGGCGCAAGTGCCGGGTCGGATATAAAGTGTTTGTTGTGATACCCTCGTAACTCGGAAAAAATGCTAAGTCGTTGGTTCTGCGCACAGAACAGATAAAAGAGGTTAGAAAGGAAATTGTTCCTGATTTGTATGAGAACGCGTGTCGGCGCTTGTCTCTCCACTCTTTAGCTCTACTACAAGCAAGAGTACGTACGCGAATTACGCACAGAAATAAATTACACACACTTAAATCGAGAGCTTGCTATGACGGTAACTCACTTTTGATATACATGCACCGTGCATCACGTCCAATCAGGGCAAAGGACAAAACGTCAATGGTTGAAGTGTGGCGCATGCAGTACATTGTAAGCGTACTTAGTTATTGCTTTGATTAAGCGAGTACACAACGGGCAATGTATACTTTTTGTAAATTGTTGCAATAATGTTGTTAATGTTCGGAATTTCATAGTGATCGGAATATTTTTATGTTTTTTACAAATAAAATTGTAATTAAATGTTATTTTCAACTTACCGATGGAAAGATATAACTCCTCGCTCTATACTTGCAGTTGATTTTTTGTTTTACAGGTTATAATTGCACAACACGGCATTTTAAAGCAGAGCTCTGTGTTCCGAAGTAATCCGAAGCGCACTAAACGCGGTGAATGAATCGGTCGCGCTATGATTGTCGTATCATAAATGTGGCGCGCTCGCCACGCCCACATTACCGTTCCAACCTTATTCATCTATTCCGTGGTTCTGCGCCTGATTTCTCACCGGTCGTGTTGGGTTGCCATCCCATGGGACCATGAGTTTAAAGGAACAGATAGTGCACCAATACCTGCGCCTATACGTATGCACAATAATCCACCAGCGCCGGAGGCTAATATCTCCACTAAGATTGACTACGTGGCCAAAATCGTTCAGGAGGACTATTATTAATCACAAAATAAACTTTTAACTTCCGCGATCAATAAACGAACTAAACACTGAATACACAAACTTTCCCCCAAAGATTAGTAACAAATATCTTAACTATGAAACCCAAAATAATTAGTGCAGGGTTTGACCGAGGTTGACCCTAAATCAATAAAGCTACATGTATGCTGGAACTACCCATGTGTGTTTACGTTAACGCTTACGTTTACGTTACGTTATGTGATTGGAATTCCTGAAGTGTAATCAAATATACAACGTGTAACGGAAACCCCATATCTATCCAAAAGGGCTGAAGACAACATCTGGTATGGAGTCTCTATGCAAAGTTTCAGCTCAAAATAAGTCACTCACAGAATTGACCCCAAATTATTGGTTTCATATGTTTCTCGAATACCAGTAATAACAAACGTGTCACAGTACTATGAGGGTCATCACTTTACATGTCACTTGCCAATAAAACGATAATTCTCTTCGTTCTTCTTAATTAGAAAAATTCGGCCTCTGGTATCAATGTATTGAAATTTCTAATATGCTCCACACATGTAGACATAGAATTAGAAAACCCTTGCCATATCGTTTGTTATCATCCAAAGAAGCCGTGCACTTGGTATGTATATACCCTTTAACTTACACGTTGTATACGAAGTTATCTGTTACACACATAAACGAATTAATTGTGTTATTATTGTTCTTCATAGACCTTTGTTTTGTGCTGAGTAAACAATTTATTATTTTTTTTACTGTAGACCCCACTACATTTCTCCAGCCTTTAATATAATATTGAGTATTATAATATAAAAGTATGGGTAATTTGGCCTTCTTTCAATATGTTTCAACTATCTGTATCCTAGCTGTAAGTTTTCCTAAGAGAATAAAGTAAAATGAATACAATTCATCAATATTTTTTGTAGCCTTCTTCAATCTCGATCCACCAACATTCAAACCCATCATTCTTTTAGTCACATGCGCATCACCTCTTTATTATAAGTAGTGGTGATGGTGAATATTACACAAAGTGATGAGCCAGCCTGGAATTAAACCCATGAATTAACAACGCGTAAGTCATGAATGTAATCGTAATGAATGGTACTGATAGCCGAATACAGGTTATGCCTAGTTCGGCTACAGACGCTAAATTCAACGCCTTAAAGTTATTTTTGCCACATGCGATTGGTAAGTAGTTTTAAGGTTTTGTAAATAAACATATTATATTAATAATTGGGCCACCACTATTCTTACTGCTGCACGTCTGTTACTATTCTATGTATACAACGTGTAACGGAAACCCCATATCCATCCAAAAGGGCTGAAGACAACATCTGGTATGGAGTCTCTATGCACAGTTTCAGCTCAAAATAACTGACTCAAAGTATTGATACCAAATTATCGGATTCATATATTTCTTGAATATCAATCATAACAAACGTGTCACAGCACTACGAGGGTCAATAACTTTCCCCGTCACTTGCCAATAACCCGTTAATTCTCTTCGTACTTCTTAATTTGAAAAATTCGGTCTCTGGTATCAGTGTATTGGTATTTGTAATAAGTTCTACACACGTAGACTTAGGATTACAAAACCCTTGTCATATCGTTTGTTATCATCCAAAGAAGCAATGCACTTGGTATGTATATACCCTTTAAATTACACGTTGTATACGAGTACTAATGAAATACCTAACTTAAACATAAGTTATCAGCCTATGTACTTGTAAAAACAATTTAACAGTCTACAAGTATGTGATAAGACAATGGCTGCGGGCTTCACTGTAGAAATAGGTTTCTTGTGCACTGTAGTGCAGAATTAATGGCACAGCAAGTTTCTGACATTTTCGATCGGCTTTGAAGACTTGCTAGCTACCAATGTGATGACAAAGGCAGTAAACTATGATTCCGATCCCAAAGTAACATATGTTGTTCCAAGATGTCAGTTCTATCTACTTACCCAATTTCATTCAGATCCGTTCAGTAGTTTTTGCGTAAAAGAGCAACAAACATAATAACATCCTCACAGACTTTCGCATTTATAATATGAATAGTAGGGTTTACAGAGGGTTGGTCGGCAATCACCGTTCAAGCAGTCTGATGCAATAAATCTTTAGTTGAACTAAATTAATGTACCAAATGCAATACCTTCCTAGAAGAAGAATACAGTATGTTAAGTAACAGAGGGCGTTCCCGTTAACCCGCAATAGTATAGCATCCGTACATGCTAAAAAATTGATACGTAAAAGAAACACTCTGTACACGCGTACGCATTCATAAATAAATTGCGACGTTGCCGTTCTTCAAGTACGCGTGTACAGAGTGTTTCTTTTACATATCAATTTAACATTTTTAGTGAATACTCGTATTTTAATATTAAAAAAAATAAAAACATTTTGTTTTCGAATGGTAATATTTTTTTAGCATGTATGGATGCTATACTATTGCGGGTTAACGGGAACGCCCTCTGTTAGTTAATATACTGTATACTCTGCTGATCTGCTCAGTATTCCATATTTTTTTTATGATTGTTGAAGGAAAACATGGTAAGGAAGCCTCGTAAAATATGAAAATATGCGACATGCACTGGAACCGAGTGGTGGATTACGGCCCATTTTCACTCATAGGCAGTTGTTCCACCGCCAGCGAGTAAGCGATTATCGGTTATTTTCTTACTCAAGAAACGTAGACTAGAAGATAAAGGAGATTATCAAGCAACGTATGAGCTATATGTTATACGCATAGTTTCATTGTGCATGCAGCTGAGAGAAATAGTATGAAAAAGAGAGAGTGTATGTTTCCTGATAGCTATAGCTTGAGAGTCTTTAAGTCAAGAGTGAATAGGTTACTTCTAGGCAAGCGTGCTTTATCCTCGAACACTTCATCGCTTACTATCAGGTGAGATGGTGGTCTGACGCGAACCTACCAATAATAAAAGAGCTACTTCCTTTTTTCTCTTTCTTTCTTTCTGGATTAATCTATATGCGACTTCCACGCGACAGAAGTCATCCGACTTCGTTCTCCATATCGTAACAACCAATAACATTCGAAAAACAACAAAATTACTAGCAATGTTGGTAGAATTCACATTACTAGCAATCCTGTTAACCCCACCAACTAAGCTTAGTTGGAGCTAAACATACTCGTATCTGGACTGGGTTCATGGCAATAGTGTAATGGGTGGGGTTAGAACCCGCGTCCTCTCGATCACAAGTCCGACACCTTAGCCATTGGGCTATTGACGCTTAATTAGGCTATTGACATTATAACATATTTTAACCTCTAGAGCCCCAGCGGCACAAAAACGTGCCAGTAAACCACTATTAGTTGAGCCCCGCTTTCTTACGATAAGAGCCCGCCCGCGGTGCTTGACGGATGGTTGACGTAATAATGGCGGTCCTTGAGAGGTTAAAGAATCAATTATTATAACGTAGTAATCTTTATTTATTTCTCTTAAAAAGGCACAATATTGTGTACGTAATTATTAAATAAATTCAATATTTAAACGAGAATGAAGGTAAAAACATGAATTTAAAGTTCGCTACTTGACTCTTATTATCCGAAATTTGGTACTATTAAATCTTGATAATTTGTTAAAATATGATTTCAAAATAATACTCTAACATTTATTTAAGATGTTAAAAAAATGTTTATGGATACATATTTGTGGTCACATTTTTATAATCTGTGAACGTCCATCAATAGACTTAAAAATTCGCGCGCTCGCCACTACTTTTTGGGTAACGCGGGACGGAGGTGGTCAAACAAATAAAGTAAGGTTAGGATAGTCAATCTATCTCTTCTGGCTGTGGAGTAGTATTAAGCTAAATAAATCTGTACAAATATGTCTAAGTGAAGCTAAAATATATTGTATCACAATCGTTATACTGTAGTTTTCTTTCAATTGGTTTACAGAACATAAGTCAGTCTTCAGCTAATAGTATAATTATATTTTTACCACTGCATCCCTAATTTTGGCCGGCAGTGTATGACTCTCGTAATTAATTAAACTTGTATAAGTCGTGTGTTTGTTTGAGAGGCTCCCCGGCGCTAAGTCAACCAGATCTGATGCAGCTCTAATTACACTGGTCTGCCAACTTCTGAGGACCAAGCTCTTTGTTGGAGCAGGGTTTCTTAGTAAAGATTTTGGTAGTATGGACAGCATTGTACTTGATGTCTTTATTTGAAAGGTTAGCTGATAATATAGATTATAAGATGTGAATATCAGGAAGGAAGCTAATAGCTAATAAGAAGAAAATAACCTATTCACTTCCAGGTAAGCGTGCTCTATCTTCAACCACATAATCACTTACCATTAGGTGTGATGGTGGTCAAACGCGAGCTTATTATAAATAAAAAATGCAACCGGGTCTCTTTTAAAAGGAAGGCATATAAAGATGCATGAGAAGAATAAATTAGATTATGAGATGGAATTAGTCCTGATTGGGTCCACAATTGTAACCTTTATAAAAACTTTTTACCAAAAAATTAAACCGACTCCCAAAAACACTGCAAAGTGAAAAATAACTTTAATTTCGGTAGTCGGTGTCTTTAGTTTTGTATTTTCGTTTTTGGCACCGACTTCCGAAATTAAAGTTATTTTTCACTTTGCAGTGTTTTTGGGAGTCGGTTTAATTTTTTGGCAAAAAGTTTTTATTTCACTCTTTTTAGTTGGTCTATTTTTAATTTACCTAGTTACAAGAGCCTAAATGTCAACTACTTATAACCTTTTACAAAATATTGCTTTTCCCAATGCTGGGCCGTTAATTGTTGAGGAGTTCTCCTGGTACTTCACCATCAGCTCTACATCACGACGATCGACGAGCATAAAGTGCTCAACATCCATATTCAAGTAATCGAATCGCAATCCACTCAATACTTATTATTGAGTAGTTTCGGCGACCATCTGTGGTCTTCATCACCAGTTCCACTTCCTCAAATAGTACTTTTTGAGAGCAACTGCACAAGTTACTATAATAAATACCCAAAACGTCATGGTGTGCCTATAATATTTGAAGAGTTCCCTCGATTTCTCCAAGATCCCATCATCAGATCCTGACTTTTATGAAAATGGGACCAATTTCGAAGTATACCCTTTCAATCAAAAAAGAATTTTCCAAATCGGTTTAGCCGTCTTCGAGTAATCGGTGATCATACATAAAAAAAAAGAAATATACGCGTCGAATTGATAACCTCCTCTTTTGGTCGTCGGTTGAAAATAGTTACCTTACCACCGAAGTAATTTTCAATACGCTTATCGCATTACCCATAACTTTTATGGAATGCAATAAGCGTATTGAGAATCAAGATATTTTCAAGAGGTTGGTAGGATCATCTTGATGCATTTTCATTGTCATTGTCTATGTTTTCATTAAGTTACATAGTAAGCCATTTACTGGTTAAATTTTTATTTGCATAGTTTTAATTAATTAAATAAAAAAAATGAAAAAGAGTTTAGAATAACAATTAAAAAATGGTCCCTCGTCCAAAGACTCACCTCATCATGTGTTGCTTAACCTCGTTGCTTTTACTAGATAGGCTAGGTTTTTTCTATTCCAATCTATCTTACCATTCACAACTCAGTAACTGGGTATCATAACACTCAGATCATCTTATCAATAAAAGGATCTTAATTAAATAAAGAGTACTTAATACCGTTAGGGATATTGCAATTCTCATTAATTATATTAATCCGCACTGATAGCAATCAGAGAATAATCATAATTATTATTTTTACTCATCAATACTAGGCCAATAACTGTCAGGGAACAGGGCAAAGAACTCTTGTTAATTCTATGTATTCGTTTATTTTAATTTTAATTGACCATATTCACCGGAACAGCTGCTCAATTTGTATCAAGCCCAGGTTCGGTCGTGTATGGAATACTGTTCTCATCTTTGGGATGGATCTGCAAAATACAAACTGGACGCGCTTGAGTCTATCGAGAAGCAAGCCAAGAGACTCATTGGCAACGATGCACTGGTCGAGTCAAAGCTCCAGAGCCTTGAACATCGACGACGAGTAGCAAGTCTCTCGGTTTTCTATCGGTTACATTTCGGGGAGTGTGCGATGGAATTACACAATCTAATTCCACCAAGCCCGTTCCATCATCGGACTACGAGACAAACGGCGAAGCGCCATCGTTACATGGTGGACATCCCACCCATACGCATGAAACATTTTTGGAATACCTTCATTGTGCGTACGGCTAAGGAGTGGAATTCCCTGCCGGAGTCTGTGTTTCCCGATAGCTATAACCTAGGAGTCTTTAAGTCAAGAGCGAATAGGTTACTTCTAGGTAAGCGTGTTCTTCGACCACATCATCACTTAGCATCAGGTGAGATGGTGGTCAAACGCAAAACTTTTACCAATAAAAAAAAATTATAATAACGGCCGCACGGGTCGATCAACAACGGGTTGAAAGGTTAAGCAACACTTGCCGAGGTCAGTCTATAGATGGGCGTAATAATATATCGAGATTTCCCGTGCCTCAGAAAGCATGTAAAGCCATTGGTCCCGTCTATCAATTGTACAACTTTGACAGTAGTTACGGGTAGACAGTAGCCAGAAAATCTGACACCAATCTTGGTTATGGGTATCGTGTTACCCAGATACTGGTTTGTGGAGGTCAGAGAGGCAGACGCTTCATACAAAATTATTAATAAATAATATATAATAATAATAAATAATAAATAAAGTAATTATTGACTGTGGAACTCACTTCCCGATAAAATCCGCGAAGCTAAATCCATTAGTATTTTCAAAAAGCTGATCAAAGATGAAACATCCCGTAATTTTATATATTTACTAGTACTCACGCGGGGCTTCGCTCCCGTGGATTCTATCACGGTAAAAACATAACTTTCCCTTAATGCGGTCGCGTGAAAAGTAGCGTATAACCTTCCTCAAGCTTCAAGCTACTTCCATACCAAATTGCATTCAAATCCACCCAGTACTTTCGAAGATTAGCGCGTTCAAGCAAACAAACAAACAAACTTTTCCGCTTTATAATATTAGTATAGAATATAGATTATATGTATATATTTTTATAGCATTAATATAAATATGTATTATAATTCTATGTATTTATATATTTGTTTATTATATAATTATAATTAAATTTATTAGCCAACTATATTTTATTTATCGTAATAGTATTTATACACACTGTGTCTATCATCTCTTCTTCAACTTTCTTGTCGCAGGTCTGCTGGAAGAAATTTCTTAGGAAATAAGCAGTACCTTTGTGCTATTTTGTCTGTATTTATATTTTTTATTTTATAAGAGTCATGTGTGTACATCAATAAATAAATACATTACTAAGCAAATGATCTTAATAAAAAATGTTTTATGATAGGCTAAAAAAAAGTAATGTATCTGCCTGGGTTGAAACAACGGTTGTGTGGTAGATACCGCTATCAGCGATAACCACACCTTAAGCAATATTGTTGAAAAACTGTTTTCAAATTTTGAAAATGAATTTGAATAACATTTATTCGGATTTAGACACACAACTATGTACAATACAACATTACAAACATTAAGTAAAATTAACAACAAACATTTCAATCTTAGCATTTGCTGGGCAAAAGACACCCAGCGCTGGTTTTCAGTTGAAACACACGGACGAGGGTAAATAAAATAAAATAAAATAAAGTTACGTTAAAGAATATTGTGTACTTTATTTTAATATTTTGTAAAGCTTTTTTAAAAGTGAATGAGAGAATATTGTAGACATTCGTTAGTATATTCGTTTTTCAATATTTTATTTTGTAATTACATTGTGCTGTGTTAATTGTTAAACCTGTATTAGGTATGGATACATTGTAAAAATGAATGAGGTTTCGAAAAGAAACCGTGGAGTTTCATGCTGGTTGTTCTCCATATGATAGAACCAATTTCGAACTGTGTGCTTTTGACATGTTATAAGTGCCCATCTTGGCCTATGTAAAATAAAATATTTTTGAGTTTGGTGTTTAAAATACATACATAAATAAAATAATATTGAAAAGTGGTGGGTTTTGTTTTATAATAAAGTGTATTCTATCTATCTAATTCGCTTCTGTAACATCTAGGCCACCATTGTTGGGTTGCGGGAATGTTCTATCAAGATACCGCGGCCCCGGAACGTAAGAGCAAATGAAGGAGTGGGGTTTTTAGTCAGTAGAAGTCTGACACTCCCTTCCGCTCCACCCACAGCGGGAGAAGTCATTTGATGACTTTCCTTCCTATACTAAAGAAAATCTAATCTACAACGTATAATTTAAAGGGTATATACATACCAAGTGCATGGCTTCTTTGGATGATAACAAACGATATGGCAAGGGTTTTGTAATCCTAAGTCTACGTGTGTAGAACTTATTACAAATTCCAATACACAATACCAGAGACCGAATTTTTCAAATTAAGAAGAACGAAAAGAATTATCGTGTAATTGGCAAGTGACGTGGAAAGTTATTGACCCTCGTAGTGCTGTGACACGTTTGTTGTGATTGGTATTCAAGAAATATATGAAACCAATAATTTGGTATCAATTCTTTGAGTCAGTTATTTTGTGCTGAAACTGTGCATAGAGACTCCATACCAGATGTTGTCTTCAGCCCTTTTGGATAGATATGGGGTTTCCGTTACACGTTGTATACGTATGTACTAAATCTATAAAGCGGAAGAGTTTGTTTAAACACGCTAATTAGGCTTGTTCATACTCGGTCACTGACAGGAGCGCTCCGAACTAGTACAATTGTTCAAATGTACTAGTTCGGTCTTCTAGTACTATTAGTTCATTTTAGTTCATCGATTATTAAGACGTCAGACGTGATGGAATACCTGCATATTTGATTTTCCTTCATACTTTGCAGGCTTAGGACTATCATTTTAATTATGATACATTTTAAATAATTTGAATATCATTTAAATAAGTAATATTGAATGAATTATTAAAATGGCGTATTTAAAAATCAAATATTTACAGTGATCTTCATTTTTATATACATATTTTCTTTTTTACAATCCACACGAAGCAAAACCAAGCATAACTTAAGCAACATGAACTTATATTGTTGAACCAATGACGTTGAGTAACTTCACTTAACAAAGTTAAAATAACAAATAAAAACATCGAAACTATCAAAGAGCCATAGAACGTCCGGGCCATAGATTATGCACATAAATGACCGGGCACAGTTTCTCGTTCTCCAGGTCATCGTAGTTCGTACATCACTTATTAGTTCAGCCGTTCTTGCTCGACTCTCGCGATTGGATGTCGCTAGGATTGGTGATTAGTTCACTGTACTAGATGTACTAGATGACCGATTTGAGCGACAGAAACAGAATAGTTCATTCTAGTTCACATGACGGAATTGCGTCCTAATAGTTCATAGTACATGTACTACACAAGCCTAACGCTAATCTTTGAAAGTACTGGGTGGATTTGGATAAAATTTAGTCTGGAACTAGCTTGAAGCTTGAGGCTACTTTTTACCTGACTGCAGAAGAAGGAGAGTTATGTTTTTTATCATGATAAAGTCCACGAGAGCGAAGCGTGACTGCTAGTATGTGAATATCTAGAATCCTAGAAAAATAAAACGATGTATCAATTTTATTACAAGCATGTACAGACGCCAGCACATGAAGCTACCCGAAACTGTTAAATTTTCCTAATCAACCTTGAACCTAATTTCTTTAAAAATAAAGTTGAAAATCTATTAAAGAAATTTGACAGATTGTTGTAGCTTGATGTGGTGGCGTCTGTACCTTTCATCCCCAGACCAATTAACATGGTTGCAATTAGAAAAGTGTTGCGTCGTTAATATCAAAAATATCTCAACCAGCATGCGAAATTATTTTATACTACGAACTTTGAATTCATTAGTTGATGTTAACGTGGATGTGCCGAAAGTTTTACTTCTGGGTTATGTGAGAATATTTTATCAGAGTAATATTTCATAGAAACACACATACACGTAATCGTACAGTTAAGTTTGATAAAAAGGCAGGAAAAAGTAATTGACTTGGACATCGACGACGATTTGCAAGTCTTTCGGTTTTCTACGGGTTACATTTCGGGGAGTGTGCGTTGGAATTACACAATTTAATTCCACCAAGCCCGTTCCATCATCGCACTACGAGAAAAACGGCGATGCACCATCGTTACATGGTGGACATCCATACATCGTACAAAACATTTTGGGAATACTTTCGTTTTACGTACGACTAAGGAGTGGAATTCTCTGCCGCAGTCTCTGTTTCCTGATAGCTATAACCTGGTTGTCTTTAAGTCAAGAGTGACTAGATTAATTTTAGGCAAACGTGCTTCATCTTCGACCACATCATCGCTTAACATCAGGTGAGATAGTGGTCAAACGCTAACTTTCAATAATTAAAAAACGAAAACTAAAAACCTGACTGCTCAACTGAAATGCAAGAAACAAGCACTTTTTAATTATAAAAAGTGACAAGCTGGCGGGACCCATCCCATTTTTGTAATTATATGTTCAATTGGGTCCTGCTTGCTTGTCACTTTTTTAAGTGAAAATGTGCTTGATTCTTGGTTTGATCACCTCGGGCGTGCCTCAGAATGCGGCGTACTTAGCCTATAAAAACTATTCATTGACTTGGAACCGACTTCAGACATGTGACTAACCTAGCCCTTATTTTAAACGGAAACAGACTTCCAATGAAACAATATTTAAAGTTATTTTTCTACTGATATTTGAGTTATCCCTGCTCGCCGTCCACAAGCCCATGTCTGGAAAATCCTGGATATATATTCGGCGCAGGAATTGAATTCGTGACACGCAGCATTGCAGCTAATCGCTCAACCCCTGCGCCAACTATCAAATGTCAAATATCAAACGTCCAAGGTCAATGCTCTGTTACCTGTGCAAAGTTAGGCGCTTTGCTAAGGAAAAATAAAAATACATTTCTGTAACATTTTTAGTGTTATAGGATCCATTTGAACACAACAAAGGGACAAATATAGAATTATCTTATATACGCTGAAGTACTAGTTGAGTGAATGAGGTTACGAAATGAAGTGAACGCTTTGTGAAGGAATGAAAATGTTTATGTACAGACACTAAAGAAACAGTTTTGGATGAAACTCCACGTGATTAAAGATTTTCTTTTGATTTCTGAGAGAAGCGGGTCAAGAGACTCATTGGCAACGATGCACTGCTCGACTCAAAGCTCCAGAGCCTTGAAAATTGACGACGGTCGACGAGTTGCAAGTCTATCGGTTACATTTCGGGGAGTATGCGATGGATTTACACAATCTAATTCCACCAAGCCCGTTCCATCATCTGACTACGAGACAAACTACGAGTTTTGGGAATAATTTCATTGTGCGTACGGCTAAGGAGTGGAATTCCCTGCCAGAGTCTGTGTTTCCTGTTAGCTATAACCCCCCCAGGTTATAGCTATCAGGAAATACAATCTCACACTCTTTAAAAGTCAAGAGTGAATCTTCGACCACATCATCGCTTACCATCAGGTGACATGTTGGTCAAATGCGAACCCATAAACGATAAAAAGACTTATAATTTTATTTTTTTTATTTTATCTGCTGGCCGATTACCCGCAATAGTGCGGGTTGATAGACGTCGCATGTTTTGGTATTTTATGGTCGTGGGGTAAGCTGGTTTTCACTCAATCTTCACCGTTTTGAGAGTATTGGTGGTGACGAAAATTTCATATACTAATCTGTCAGCCTGGGTTTAAACCTATGACCTATCAACTCGCGAGTCTTGCCTATAGCCACTACGCTATCACTGCTTTTTGAAAACAGTTCTCACAAAATCTATGAAATAAGCTGATATCGATTTTATCCTCTGTACATGTCGATTTACCTAATCAGATCCTAACAGAAGTAAAATAGTATGAGATTAGTATGGTACACTACAGGCATTCACCATACACCACATACCTACACACATACACAGACACATTCATTTAATACTCCCCATGCACACTTCTTAATACTGTATAATAATGTTACCTAAAAAAAAATTCCTACATGTTTGTCACTAGTGAATAAATTGTAAATCCGTAATTGGCTGTAAGATTAGATATAAGTTACTATAAAACATTGTTTTAAGAGCTGTGTATTTTGTTATAAATAAATAAATTTATTATTATTACTTTTATTACTAAATTAATTTGTATGACCTAAGATTATTGTCACTAGTTTAAATTAAGGGAAAGACATTAATACCTGCTACACAATCTATACTGGCGCCGGTGTTACAGATTCTTGTTTGTTATGTTAAATATTTATTTTTTATTTAAAATTATTTGTAATTTCTTTTGATAAAAACATTTTTATACAGATGAGTACTGATCTGACGTTGTTTAGCATTTTTTATTTGGTTTTATGACTACTATTTTTTATTTTATTTTTGGATAACCATTGATTTTCTAATGTAATATCTTGTAATTTTATTTGTTATTTGTATGCCTTTTGAGTAGAATGTAGTGGTACTTATTAAAATATATTAAGCTGTTAACACCTATATTGTAATAATTATAACTACAATGACATATAAATGGATTCATTGATTGAACTTAAGTAAATAAGTTATTTATTTAACAAACAACATAACCCCCCTATACCATTTTCATTTAAGTTATCCCGTCCCATCCTCTCGTTTCTATCGTTCACGTCTCATTACCGCCAGTGCACTGGATAAAGGCAAGCGTACTATTTTAATTGTTCCTTTATGCCCCATTAGGTCCCGGATCGGTTCGGAGCTTCAGAATGACCGTTCTACCCTAAATAGTGGGGAATAACGGTAATGTTACGTTTTATTATTAATTTTGGAGGGAGTTGAAATACTCCCGCTGTAAGGGTGGTTGTCAAAACTAGATTGCTGTTTTTGTTCAGTCGGAATGAAGTCATAATCCAAATATAGGTATGTGACTTTTCAATTACTATTTCTAAGAAAGAACAGTTGACGCGATATTTAGAAACCATTTCTTGAAATGTTGCCAGGGATTGCTCCTGTATCGTGGGTGCATTCACGATTATTTAAACGATTATTCATTTAAAATTGGTTACAGTTTTTTTAATTGATAATAGGCTCGCGTTTGACCACCATCTCACGTGATGGTAAGTGATGATGTGGTTGAAGATGGAGCACGCTTGCCTAGAAGTAACCTATTCACTCTTGACTTAAAGACCCCCAGGTTATAGCGATCAGGAAACACAGACTCCGGCAGGGAATTCCACTCCTTAGCCGTACGCACAATGAAAGTATTCCCAAAACGTTTTGTGCGTATGGTTGGGATGTCCACCATGAAAAGATAGTTAGTAGTAGATTAATTGTAGTAATGGTTAGAGTTACATTAAATTAACATTTCTATTCCTAAAATGCTGCAAATGTTATAATTAGCATAAGTACGATACGAAACGACGAAATATCTATTGTCTACACGATGTTACACTCTCTCGCTCCACATAATTAGACTTGTCATTACTCTGTCACTTATGTCGACACCCTGTCACAATTTATAGCAAACGTCATGTCCTAGCTGAGAATATTGGAATTGGTGGCATTAGCTAATGATCGCGGTGTTTCGCGGTGGAATGTGGTTGATATTCTGCAGAAGTAGAGTAAAAGCTATTGCTGGTTTAATTCGTCTATACTTGAATGATATACAACGTGTAATTTAAAGGGTATATACATACCAAGTGCATGGCTTCTTTGGATGATAACAAACGATATGGCAAGGGTTTTGTAATCCTAAATCTACGTGTGTAGAACTTATTACAAATACCAATACACTGATACCAGAGACCGAATTTTTCAAATTAAGAAGAACGAAGTCAATTATCGTGTTATTGGCAAGTGACGTGGAAAGTTATTGACCCTCGTAGTGCTGTGACACGTTTGTTATGATTGGTATTCAAGAAATATATGAAACCGATAATTTGGTATCAATTCTTTGAGTCAGTTATTTTGAGCTGAAACTGTGCATAGAGACTCCATGCCAGATGTTGTCTTCAGCCCTTTTGGATAGATATGGGGTTTCCGTTACACCTTGTATACTAGCATAGTTATATTGGTCTCACTATTGTTAACTGGGTGGGAAAATCATCAAATGATTCCTGCCGCTCTGAGTGGAGTAGAAAGGAGATCAGCCTTCTACTGACTAAAAACTCATCTTACTCCTTTAGTTGCCCTTGCGTTTCGGGGTTGCGGTATCTCGTTAGAACATTCCTATAACCCCGTAAGCCAATGGCCCCGTCAATGCTGATGACTGCTCTTTGATGCGGGCGCAGCGTCTCTCGCGGTAGCTGGGGCTTGAGGTAGAAAGTTGTGTCTCCTTGACGCGTTCAGCCTCCTTCGCTAGCGTGACTACAGACTCCCAGACTCGCAGAAGGAGGCGACTGCATTCAGCTCACTCCGCTCCGCTGCCACCTATTGCCTCCACGAGGACACGGTGGTGCTCCGCCCAAGACCATTGTTAACCTAGACATAATATCACGGGAAGAGACGCGAGACTATGCGAGACAGACCCAACACAAGTACATTCGTTACTTACTGGTACTGTCTCAATTATTGCATGAAAACAATGTATGAAATTTGAATAAAGATTTTATTTTATTTTTAATGATTCAATATTCTCTTAAAAATGATAGCAGGCAGGCTGGACTTTTTTTTATTTGATTTTGATTTGATTGTCAGATGAGATGGTTTGACGACCGTCTCACCTGATGGTAAGTGGTGATGTGGTCGAAGATGGAGCACGCTCACCTAAAAGTAACCTACTCACTCTTGACTTATAGATCCCTAGGGCTATCGGGAAACACAGACTCCAGACTCCGGCAGGGTATTCCACTCCTTAGCCGTACGCACAATGAAAGTATTCCCAAAACGTTTTATGCGTATGTGTGGACTGTGGGATATCCACCATATAACGATGGCGCCGTTTGTCTTGTAGTCCGATGATCAAATGGGCTTGGCGGAATTGGATTCTGTCATTTCATAGCACACTCTCCGATAGAAAACCGATAGACAAGCAACTCGTCGTCGATGTTCAAGGCTCTGGAGCTTTGACTCGACCAGTGCATCGTTGCCAATGTGTCTTTTGGCCCGTATCTCGATAGAATCAAGTTAACATTATGTACAGACGAATATAAAAACGGGCGGGGAAAAATATAATTCTGCATTGCCAATAACTGATTGTAATAATAAGATGAACTTACTGTTTTTGTGACCTGACCGTAAATGTACGTAATTATTACGCCTAAATCAATTGTTAATATACTACATATCATACGCATATATCTATCATCTTACATAAATAATGTACTTTCTGAAATCAGTCTACTTCCAGAATCATGTACTGAATTGATTTCTGTATTTTTAATACAGTTATAATATACACTGTACTAATAAACTCAAATATTATAAAGAGAAAAAGTGTTTTGTCTGTTTGTTTGAACTCGCTAATCTTTGAAAGTACTGGGTGGATTTGGATAAAATGTGGTATAGAAGTAGCTTGAACTTTGAGGAAGGTTTATTAAGTTTACAAAGAAGAAGATTATTATTTATTTATTATAATATGCTTTATTGTACACCTTACAATACACTTAAGGATAAAAATAATAAAACTAGTGTACAATGGGCGGTCTTATCGCACAGGGCAATCTCTTACAGACAACCTTTGGATGGACAGAAATTATAGGAGATAGATTTAGGGCTGTCAGTGTACAACATCATACATAATACTAACCAAACATCGTAATATAAAATACATAACCCAAAATATAATAGGGGCCGTTCAAGTATTATGTAAGCACATTTTTTGCAATTTTTAACCCACTCCTCCCCCTTGTCAGCAAAAGTAAGCAAAGCTCTTACCCCTCCCCCCATTCTTACGTAAACATTGGTACAATTGATTGATTCATGAGCAGCAGTTATAAATCTAGAAATAAGGAATAGGTTTGGAATAGAAGTCATAATATTCATTTAAATAAACTTTACTGACACGGAATTCAACAATTCATTATTTCTAGGAATCCCCGAAATTGCATTTCATTTTGAAGCATAGACAATGTGTGTTGCTACATGTGTAAAAAATTAAATAATTATTGCTGACGTAATCACCATCTAGATCCCCCCACCCCCCCCTGTCATCAAAAATAAGCAAAGTAAAGACCCCCACACCACCCTATAGTGCTTACGTAATACTTGAACGGTCCCATATATATTAATACGTATCAAATTCATAATAGAGAAAGAAGGGGAAAAAAATATAGTGAGAGGTAATGCTCCTTCACCATTCTTTTGAACGTAGATAATGTTTGAGCACGCCTCACATCTATGCGTAATGCATTCCATAAGCGGGCCACTTGTATAGTGAAAGATTTATCGAAGAAAGAAGTGGAATACATACGGATACTTAACTCGAAATTTTCCGATGATCTCAAGGATAAAGTCCACAGAAGTGATGTCCAGCGCGACTTGAACGAGTTCATAATTAGCCAACGGTGCAGGTTCATAATTAGCCAACGGTGCAGGTGACATTATAGTGAACAAGTATGAAGGTACAGGAGCACTCTCTGTTCCTCTAATTATTTTTTTTTTTTTTTCAACACGACCGGAGAGAGTTCATGCACAGAACAATGGCTGAACGTGGTTTCCAATGCACGGGGGTATAACACCGCCAAATTCCAAACTCCGGGCTACTACTGAAAAATCTCATAGAGAAAATTCAATAGCACTTCATGCCCGGCCCGGAAATCAAACCCAAGACCTCTTGCTCGCACTGACGACACTAGACCAATTTGCACTCATTGTTTCACGTGGGTCTGTATAATGTATCACAATTATATTAAAAAAAATTGGCCAGGTGCGAGTCAGACTCGCCCATGAAGGGTTCCGTAATAACTATAATAATATAATATATTATGTATATTTATTTGACGAAAAAAACAACCTTAAAATTTCTTAAAACTAGGATATTTACATTTTTTACAACTACGCCAAATAACTTTGTTTTTCATAGTGTTTGTATGAATTACTAAGTTATATTTGCGGTTTTAGCAAATATGCTGTATCTCAAAAACTGCTGAACTGATTTCGTTCAAACCAATTTTGCTTGAAAGTTTACATTAAGATCTACAGACATATATCTTTTTAGATTTTTCACTCCATTATTATAGAAGTTAGAGGGGGAGGGGAGAGACACATTTTACCACTTTGGAAGCGTATATCTTTTAAACGATTAACCTTATGAAAAAGTGGCTTTAGAAACCTCAATGTCATTTTTAAAGACCTGTATATAGATATCACACACGCATAGGTTTCATGAAAAAAAAAATATTTTCAGTTTCAGTTCCATGTAAGGGTTCCGTTTTTTGCCATTTGGCTACGGAAACCTAAAAAATGAGCTACCTGCCTATTTAACCCAACTTACAATACTACACACGTAACTTATCCCAATCTGACTTTACATAATTAAACACGTCGTTATGACGTCATACACGTCAGCGCCGTCTCGCTGATGTCACATTATCGCGTGTCCGGGTAATTAATAACTTAGTTAATAGGTGTTATGTGACGTTTCAGTGTGAAGACAAATGGATGGAATGTATCTGGTAAGTGAGGATACTCACCACCCCCTACCTACCCCATAACATATTGCACTGCTAGATAAACTTATAAACACATTTTAGATAAAATCTATAAACTACAACAACGAATTTTCAACAATATAGTACCAACTAAAATTAAAACAAAATATCAAAATGAGTACTCCGAACTATTTCATTATTGCAACATATTCCCAGTTCACACATGGCTACTAAACATTCTGTTTTAAAAGACGAATTTAATAACATAAATAACTTGATTAAAAATACACGTCATCCAAAACTAAGAACGTTAGCGAACATAAACACCTTTAGCTTGCCTAGATACAACAATATATATGGTATGAGAACATACACTTACATACTACCAAAAATAAGTTATGAACTTCTTGTGGACATACAAAATGAATACCTACCTCTGCAACCCTGAAAAATCAAAATTTAAATTAAAAAAGCATTTTTTGCAACAGAATGAATTAGTTTAGTTAAGCTTATTTACATGTAAAACTTATAAATTCACTTACTGTTTAAAATATTTATAATTCAATTTATCCGAACTCATAAATTCACTTACTGTTTAAAATATTTATAATTCAATTTATCCGAATTCACTAGCCATATACAGAGTTGATACGACCTTATTTAAACTGCGTATACTAGGTACCATTTTCAAGCTTTGTACCAAAAATCAATTAAACAGGAGAAGTAGTTTAGTCGCAAATGATTTTGATGAGATGCACCTTAAAGCGATAAATCTGACCAAGACAAGAAATAACACACGCCGCGCTACGTTGCCACTTTGTTACCTAGGTATTTAAGGTAAGTCACATTTATTTACAAAGGGTGGTTGCATTTTACTCTGATTTGTAAGCTATTTAGTTTGTTTGAAAAAAAATTTTTTTTGGCTCTTTTTATGTTTTAACTGTATCAAATTAACACTAAAAATGTATAGTATACGTAGTGTAATTTAATGCCCCTCTGTCGTATCAACTTTGTATAAGCCAGTAAGGGCTTTTGTGGTTTTTAGTATTTATAAGAATGATATGTATACTGCGATGTTGATAATAAATAAATAAAAAATATAAATTTGGAACAAACTCAAAATTTTTTGAAGTTTTTCAGTTAAACTTCCATTTGAGTTCATATCTAGTAACTGAAAAGTCTATCTGTTAAGTTGCTTAGATGTGAAAGGAAACTATTAGATTGATTCTCATATATTTTTATTTGGTACTAGTACTCACGCGGGGCTTCGCTCCCGTGGATTCTATCACGGTAAAAACATAACTCTCCTTTTTTGCACTCGCGTAAAAAGTAGCCTATAACCTTCCTCAAGCTTCGAGCTACTTCCATACCAAATTTCATCCAAATCCACCCAGTACTTTCGAAGATTAGCGCGTTCAAGCAAACAAACAAACAAACAAACAAACTTTTCCGCTTTATAATATTAGTATAGATGACATTAGCAGAAATGAAATAATTTACATTATCTGAATCTCGTGCCTTTTAAGAACAGATTTATTTATTGGTATCGTTACAGACACTACAATTTACAAACTTTAGAGTAATTATACATTTGTATATACTGTTTAGTACCGATCGTTTCCGAACGTACTCTTTTGACATAAAGAAATTTGATCTTGACATTACTCTGACTTGACAGATAGACTTTGCTTGGAAAAAATGCCGGTCGTCGGGACGCGCTTGTAATTGTAATTGTAATTGAAATATCGTTTGGAATCGCCTGTTGCAACCGATAATTGGGTCGTGATTATCAATTGTTTGAAATTGTAATCCCCATTTGACGAAAACCCCGGGATATTTTTGGATCTATCGCCGGTTGTGGCCATCCGCGTGGCACGCGCTCGAGTTGAAAAAAAGTAGTGATAAATAGCTACCACAGTGTTTAATTGAACTTTGTAATCCCTGATTGACGAGAATCCAGGGATATTTCTCGGAACACATCGCCTTATTGCCTCACCGCGGGGCACGCGCTTGCTGGAAACGAGTTAGGCTGTGACGCTGTTGGAACCGCGCCATCTGGAGACTGGCGCCTTGTGAACGTCCACAAACTTGACTTGCATCACACTTTCATTTACTCACCTCATATTTACATACATACCACACTTTGGACGTGATCAAACAGATCCTGGTTGCCGTCTACAGCTCAGGTGAGTGTTATTTGTAACTATTTATATATATGGATGTAGGCCGAAGAGCCTTTTGTAAGTACTTTGTTGTTGAAAGCAACGTTTATAGCTCCACGAACCGTAGACAAGTTCAGACCGTCCAGTTATCGTTGCACTGGCCAATTGTAGTTCTGAACCATATACCTTAGTTAAATAATAGGTTTAAAACAATACAGGTACAGGTACAATACTACTATCAGTACTGTAGTCTTATCCCTCTGACCGTTTACTTCGGCTCTCGTTGCAAGACTGTGCCTGCGCTGGTGCCGCGTCCTCCGTCTAACAAACGTATATCGCGGTGGGAGGAGTGTGGCACCAGCGCAACCAACATTATGCTACGGCCAGACTTGACGGCGAAGATTCGTGCTCGCGTTGTCACAATAAAAATTCGTGTTCGATTTATGACGAAGTGCTTGGCCACATCAAAAAAAAAAAAACTTTACCACGTCGCGATAATTAATTTCGCGGGAAACATGGACGAGGCGGTTGCGCTGTATCCTATGGCTGTATCATCACATAGTAGATAAAAATTATTTACTGCATCTTTATAATTAGAATAAATATGAAAAGGTCAAAAATAGGAATAAAACTAAAAAAGTCTACTAAAGCGGGCGAAGTATAGCCAACCGCACGAAGTTTGTCGCGACAAAACCCTTTGATGTGCGGCAATTTACCGACAGCGGCGCAAAGGGCATTCATATCCGCGAAGATGATTCGCAATAGGACGAATTCTTTGGCCAGGCGTGTCGCGACAACGCAAATCTTCGCGTTATCGCGATAGTGTAGCCCCAGCATTAGAATTATGAATGAAGGAAGTGACGTGTTGGCTTATTTCTTAATAAGTAAGATATTGTTACGCCAGTCGCTTAGAGAAGTACGTCGAGAATCTTCGACAGAAATCTAGAGTGTTCGAGACACTACCGCCATCTAACGGCGAGTAACAGTACTAAGTATATCTAGTCGAAACACTAACGTCATCTAGCGGCGAGTAGCAGTACTGTGTATCTCAAGTAGCTCTGGAATATTCTTAGCAGTATAAACAGTGAGTCGATTTTACAAGAATGTTCTAGAACTCATAGACCGGGGTATAAGCAGATTGCAAAGGGGCGCAGAGAGTCAGTCTTATTACGAGGCGAATACGCGATATAATCGAAGCTTTACAAGTGAATTTCAGTGCGATTTAAGTGTTAAGTGTTGTGGTGCGAATAATTGTGTTAAATTTTTATGTTGTGTTTAATTAATTAAAGTGTTAATTTTGGTTTAATTGGTGTTAATTATTTCTATCCCGAACCCCAGATCGTAACAATATGATATTAACATGATCTTTAACATGATAAAATAAGATAAATTATAAATAGGCATTTAACATATATTCGGATATTTATTACTTGAAATGAAATGAAATGAAATATTTATTTTGTAAATTGGTTATAAATAACACTTTTACACGTCATGTTTTTTTCGTGTTAAGTTTAGCTAGATGAGGCCGGTATTTCCTAATTGACTACTCTGAGAAGAAACACCGAAACAAACTCAGAGGTCATAGTCTCTTAAGTCCAGACAATTTGTATATTTATATGAGAAGCATGTAGGTTCATGTCTATGGTATTCTTTTGAGGAAATAACCACGCAAATTTGAGCGGACCTGTCCAGACAGTGCAAGCATTTGTCAGTTATCGTGTAGCTCAACTTAGAACTTAAGGAGCTGAACAATTTGACAAAAAATACCAACGGACATTTGGGTAGGCCACACAAGTACTCAAACTGCTTGACATCATTAAATAAATTATAGTGAAAGTAAAAACAACGAAGAAAGAATAACCTACATTGTCCTCACATTAACAATAATGAAATAATTATATATAAAAAAAAAAACAAAATATATAGGTATATATAATACTTAACAAAACAAATATTTTAATCAACGAAAAATTAAACAAATATCAACATTTAAAAAATAAAAAAGGCTCACGTATATCACTGGAGCAGCTCATTCCCAAGCCTTCTTGTCCTCAATATAATCTTTAACAGTGTAAAAAGCTTTCTGACATAGCTTACGTTTTATAAATAATTTGAATTTATTAATACCTAGTTCTTGAATATGGCTAGGAATTTTATTATAAACACGTATACATTGGCATCTTAACGAACCACCTATTTTTTTTAACCTTGTTTTAGGAATGACATATGTGTCTTTGTTCCTTAATGTATTTACACTATGAATATCACTGTATTTTTAAACAGATTAATATTTTTGTGTGCATACGAGAGATTCTCATAAATATACTGAGATGGCACAGTCATAATATTAATCTCTTTAAATTTGTCTCTTAAGGAGTGCTTGGGACTTAATTTATTTAGTAACTTAGTTTCTAACAGATTCTTGTAGTCAGTGGGCATTCGAATATAACTAACTAAAAAATATACACACCTCTGCGTCTCATTTCATCTACTTAGCCTTTTCCCAACAATGTCGGGTCAGCTTCCAGTCTAACCGGATGCAGCTGAGTACTAGTGTTGTACATGGATCGTCTGCCTATCTGACCTCTACAACCCAGTAACTGGGTAACACGGAACCACTAGGCTAGACCAGTGCTAGATTTTCTGGCTTATCACTACCCATAACGACTGTCGAAAATATACAAATACCAACCGGGACAGCAGGTTCAGGTTAGCGTACATCCCGAGCATGGAGGAATGTTGATGTGTTAGGATGGGCACCCACCTATAGACTGACATCAGCAAGCTTTGCTTAACCTAGAAGTCTAATCTATGCGACTGTTATTATTTAGCTTCGAGGTTAATATTTCCTTATTAGCAACTAACTGTTGCCCGGGTTTTGGTTTGCATGGAAATGTTCTATCTCTATACAGTAATACCCCGACTTACGCTACCCCGTTTTACGCGAATTCGGAGATACGCAGTTTTTCTTTTTGATCATCGCGCTCATCGGCGTGTGGTATTATTTTACGTATATACGCAGTGCACATTATTGATTTATCTTTAATTTAAGATTCATTTGAACCCAACAAGACATGAAAAACAATGTCCTTGGAGTGTAAACTACACATATGACTTCCGCAAATTCGACTTACACAGCTATCTCTTGATCCCAACTATCGCGTAAGTCCGAGGTATTACTGTATATCCTTATCAGCTACTCTGGCTGGCTCGGGTTTGACCACCATCTCACCTGATTGTAAGTGATGATGTGGTCGAAGATGGAGCACGTTTACCTAAAAGAAACCTATTCAATCTTTACTTAAAGACCCCCAGGATATAGCTATTGGGAAACACAGACTCTGTGCTGAATTTCATTCAGATCTGTTCATACATTTTGGCTTGATTTCATAACAACCGTCTAAAAATTTCATTAAATGTCGTTTAACCCTATTTTTAATAGCAGATACCTTATAATCATAATGAATTGGTGTCATAGGAAAAGCAATTTATTTCCGAATAAATCAACAAATAGATTTGATTTTTGTTTACCAGAGAATAAAAAAACGTTATATTTGAAGAAATAAAATTACAACTGTCCAAAATTAACTTAAAACTTACGGTTACCCCTCTCCAGGCCAGATGACTGCATCCATACGTTATCTCATGATTCACACATAATTAAGGAAACATACATTTTAAAACACTAATATCTATTGATAAATAAAAACTAGTAAAATATTCTATTGACGGTGGAACCTATGTATTTATTAATTCTATCAGTAATACTGTCAGTTTGCATACAGGTAAGGAGTGGAAATTCCTGCCGAAGTCTGTGTTACCTATAAACTCTTTAAGTCAAGAGTGAATAGGTTACTTCTAGGTAAGCTTCATCGTCGACCACATCATTGCTTTCTAACAAGTGACATTGTGAAACAACACAAGCCTAATCTATATTCTATACTTTCCTTAGATACTTTCTATACTAATTATATACTATATAACATTTCGAAGTGTCTGCCTATACTTTAATAATAACGATGTTTTCTCAACTGCTTATTTATACCTATAAGACATTAAACCCGGTCTAACGGGAAGACAGACAGATCGATAGACAAAATTAAAAAAAAAAACTTTTTTGCAAAAAATAAAACCGACTTCCATATCAAAACACTACAAAGCCAAAAATAATTTTAATTTCGGTAGTCGGTGTTATTGGTTTTGTATTTTCTTTTTTTTTTCACACCGCCTTCCGAAATTAAAATTATTTTTGGCTTTGTAGTGTTTTGATATGGAAGTTGGTTTTATTTTTTGCAAAAAAGTTTTTATTTTCGCGCTTTTTAGTGGGTCAGTGAATTTTCCAAATCGATTCCTAAATGACGGAGTTATGCGCGAACAAAAAACGCAATGCAGAGTAAACGAAAAGATCATCAAGGTAAATTATTTTGTTCGACTTTTTTTGATTTTTCAGAAACAGCTCGTCCGATTTCGATAAAATTTTTATGGGACCATTTGGGAAGTATACCCTTTCCAACAAAAAAAGAATTTTTCAGATCAGTTGGCAAGCGACGGAGTTATGCGTGGACAAACATAAAAAAAAAAAAAAAAAAAATACAAACATCCGAATTGAGAACCTCCTCCTTTTTTAGAAGTCGGTTAAAAAGTATGCAGGTTCATGTTTGTGGTGCTCGTTTGAGGAAACAAGACTCAAATTTGAGCAAACCCATCCAGACAGTGCAAGCATTTGTTAGTATTGAGTAATTCCAATCAGCTGTGTTATTCTGTAAGACCTCATTCTAAACTTCGAATCTGAATCCGTTGTGAGTTTATTGATTGGCATTCTAAAAACTCGGTTGTTAATTCGAATTTACACTAGCGCTACCCTTGCGAGCGTGTCAGCGAATTCAACTAAAGATTTTGACGGTAAAGTATGAGATGACGTGAGAAGTGGCATTCGGTAAGGTAATTCCTCGGTTACTTTGACGCTGTTTACAGAATGCAAAATCAAGGTCACTTTGAACCATAAGCAAAGTGACAGTGAATAGTTATGTGAGATGCGAGTTGTTGTTCGAATTTTACAGAATCGACGTACAGGAGTTTCACCATGATATTTGGAACAACATTCATAACCAAATTCAGTGAACCAATAATCTATACTTATAATAAATCTGTAGAGAGGTCAATTCTGTACATGAAATATATTTACAAAATCAGGGGGTGATTAAGGATCGATACTCATGCCAAAAATGCAATCAGTTAAATTTTTGTCTGTCTGTCTGTCTGTCTGTCTGTCTGTATAACCGTTATAGAAACAAAAACTACTCGACGGATTTTAACGAAACTTGGTACAATTATTTTTCATACTCCTGAGCGGGTTATAGTATACTTTTCATCACGCCACAATAAATAGGAGCAGAGCAGTGAAGGGAAATGTTGGGAAAACGGGAGAAGTTACTCCATTTTTTAAGCTTCCGTCGCGTGTGCAACCTTAATGGTTAAAGCTACACAAATCATTTCATGACGGAAATGTTCTCCTTAAAATTATATAAAAAATATCCCACGACAGCATATGTCTAACTTTTATGGTTGACTCACAATAACACGTGTAACTCCCGATAGCTTAGCAGTTCGAAGCTTTCTGATTATAATATTTGTCTACTCTTACGTTTATAACACTCTCAGTCACCCCTAATTGAAAAAGTTAACATTATTAACTATTCCATAAAAAAATTGGCCAAGTGCGAGTCAGACTCGCCCATGAAGGGTTCCGTAGTAACTATAATATAATATGCAAATTTATTTGACGAAAAAAAAACCTTACAAATTTCTTAAAACTAGCTTATTTACATTTTTTACAACTGCACCAAATAAATTTGTTTTGAAAAAAAAACCTTACAAATTTCTTAAAGCTGGCTTTTTTACATTTTTTACAACTGCGCCGAATAAATTTGTTTGTCATAGTGTTTGTATGAATTACAAAGTTATATTTGCGGTTTTAGAAAATATGCTGTATCTAAAAAACTGCTGAACTGATTTCGTTCAAACTAATTTTGGTTGAAAGTTTATATTAAGATCTACAGACATATATTTTTTTCAGATTTTTCACTCCATTATTATAGAAGTTAGAGGTTGTGTCCGCCACACACACATTTTACCACTTTGGAAGCTTATATCTTTTAAACGATTGACTTTATGGAAAAGTGGTTTTAGAAACCCCGATGTCGTTTTTAAAGAACTGTCTATAGATACCACACATGCATCGATTTCATGAAAAAAAAATATTTTCAGGTTAGTTCCATGTATGGGGAGCCCCCCTTTATTTTAAATGTTTTTTAATTATTTTCTCAAAATCGGAAAGCGGTTCACAGAATACATCTACCTATGAAGTTTCACATGTATAGTCCTAATAGTTTCGGAATAAAATTGCTGTGACAGACGGACGGACGGACAGACAGACAGACGGACAGACATGTCGAAACTATAAAGATTCCGTTTTTTGCCATTCGGCTACTAAACCGTAAAAAGAATCATATAAATCGGTATAGAAACACCAAAGTTATACATGAAATACGCTTATAATAATAAGCTATCGCGCGTGAATACTGAATCATGCTATAAGGATTATTTTTGAGAATCGGTCGCCGCGCTCGACGCGTCTCGCGGTCGAAGCGTTCTCTAGGTACTTAAGCCTCATGTGAACGTGATCTACACAATATTACCAATACATTAACTTACGCTGACGGAGTCGCGGGCACAGCTATATTGTATCATTACGCTAAGGCCAATAGGAGCGGAGCGCCAATGAAGAATGCTTCAAAATCGGGGTTAAATTTAACGTTAGCCCAAAGTAACTATTCCACGCGGACGAAGTCGCGGGCAAAAGCTAGTTATTACATAAAACAATACTTAATAGAATAGAAATCACAGCCGAGACACAAAACTAACATGGCGTCTCCGTCTATATTGTGACAGGCTGTTCGACTGTCGTGATGCCGTAATGACTTGCTAAATTATGTGCATTCCATATGACCTTACTTTTGGAATAATCTAGGTTATATGCAATGTTCGGGGTTGGGGTTAGATAGAGATAAGGGGTGAGACAAGAGATGAAAATCAGTTTAAGATTAATAAATTCACTGTATTATCTGTTTTCAAAAATATAAGATTAATAATTTATACTGGGATGAATGGTGAACGATATGGGATTATGAGTATTTATGAGTCACGCGCACGGTATGTCGCCGAATTACGTACTTACCTATTGCGGTGTAAGTGCAATAATATAAACGATGGTAACATACTGAGCGGGTGGCGCAATAACGATGACCCAGGTAAACGTACTGTACGGTGGTTGACCCGTACATGCAATTCATAATCAACCTATGCATATAAGTAAATAGCACACCATGGACTACCCGCGTATTTCTTTTCTGTTGTGTCAAATCCATCCAAAGGTTTTTTTTATTAATAATTGTCTTGCGTTTGACCACCATCTCACCTGATAGTAAGTGATGATGTGGTTGTAGATGAAGGATGCTTACCTAGAAGTAACCTTTTTTATTGTTTACTAGTACTCACGCGGGGCTTCGCTCCCGTGGATTATCTCGGTAAAAACTTAACTCTTCTTTTTTGCAGTCGCGTGAAAAGTAGCCTATAACCTTTCTCAAGCTTCAAGCTACTTTCATACCAAATTGCATCCAAATCAACCCAGTACTTTCGAAGATTAGCGCGTTCAAGCAAACAAACAAACTTTTCCGCTTTATAATATTAGTATAGATTCAGGATGGTAAGCGATAGATGAGGTCTGCGATAGAATGAACGAGTGAGCCCAGAAGATGTCTGTTCACCGATTAACCCATTCACTCTTGTCTTAAAGACCTCCAGGTTATAGATATCGGGAAACACAGATTCCGGCAGGGACTCCACCCCTTAGCCGTACGCACAATAAAAGTATTCACAAAACGTTTTGTGCGTATGGGTGGGATGTCCACCATGTAACGATGGCGAATTGCAGGTTGTCTGTAAAAGCTTTTAGCGATAAGACCACCCATTGTAACACCTTTTATAGTTTTTAAGGCATTAGTTAATTCTGTTATTGTCTACATTATACTTATCAGTCTACAACGTGTAACGGAAACCCCATATCTATCCAAAATAAAAGGACTGAAGACAACATCTGGTATGGTCTCTATGCAAAGTTTCAGCTCAAAATATGTTACAGAATTGACCCCAAATTATTGGTTTCATATGTTTCCTGAATACCAGTAATAACGAACGTGTCACATCACTATGAGGGTCATCACTTCCCACGTCACTAGCCAATAACACGATAATTCTCTTCGTTCTTCTTAATTTGAAAAATTCCGTCTCTGGTATTTCAATGTATTGAAATTTCTAATAAGCTCCACACATGTAGACATAGGATTACAAAACCCTTGCTATATCGTTTGTTATCATCCAAAGAAGCCGTGCACTTGGTATGTAATACCCTTTAAATTACACGATGCATATGTGTATAACGTTTCCACTGCACACAAAATCCTCCTTTCTATGAGAGGAAGGAAGCGTCAATAGCCTAATGGATAAGGAGTCGGACTTGTGATCGAGAGGTCGCAGGTTCGAACCCCACCCATTACACTATTCCCGTGAACCCACTCCAGACACAAGCATATTTAACTTAGTTGGAGGGGTTAACAATATTGCTAGTAATGAGAAGTTTACCCGCATTGCATTATTAAATAAAAACTTTTTACCAAAAAATTAAACCGACTCCCAAAAACACTGCAAAGTGAAAAATAACTTTAATTTCGGTAGTCGGTGTCTTTAGTTTTGTATTTTCGTTTTTGGCACCGACTTCCGAAATTAAAGTTATTTTTCACTTTGCAGTGTTTTTGGGAGTCGGTTTAATTTTTTGGTAAAAAGTTTTTATTTCACTCTTTTTAGTTGGTCGATTTTTAATTTACCTAGTTAAAAGAGCCTAAATGTCAACTACTTATAACCTTTTACAAAATATTGCTTTTCACAATGCTGGGCCGTTAATTTTTGAGGAGTTCTCCTGGTACTTCACCATCAGCTCTACATCACCATATGCATTGTGACGAGCATAAAGTGCGTAACATCCATATTCAAGTAATCGAATCGCAATCCACTCAATACTTATTATTGAGTAGTTTCGGCGGCCATCTGTGGTCTTCATCATCAGTTCCACTTCCTCAAATGGTACTTTTGCACTACTGCACAAGTTACTATAATAAATACCCAAAACGACATAGGTGTGCCTATAATATTTGAAGAGTTCCCTCAATTTCTCCAAGATCCCATCATCAGATCCTGACGTTTATGAAAATGGGACCAATATCGAAGTATACCCTTTCAATCAAAAAAAGAATTTTCCAAATCGGTTCAGCCGTCTTCGAGTAATCGATGATCATACATAAAAAAAAAAAAAAAAAATATACGCGTCGAATTGATAACCTCCTCTTTTGGTCGTCGGTTGAAAAACAAAACAAACCGACATACCTAGTCAGTAACAGTATTATTAGAACTCAAAATGGGATATTTGCCATGTCCATAATGAGTTCAGTTCATCCGTGATCATGGCATTTGCAACAGTGACTAAATATCGGAATTCGAAACGTTACATACTTACATATTATGGTAAATATCCCGTTTCAATTTCGAATGATATAGATAAGATCGCCCATTGTACACTAGTTTTATTATTTTTATACTTGTGTTGTATTTTTATCCTTTATCCTTGTTTTATATTTTTATCTTTTTAAGTGTATTGTAAGGTGTACAATAAAGTATATAATAAATAAATAAACATCTGTTGACTTACCTTGTTTTCCTTCACCGTTTTCAGAATAGTGGTCAATCAATCAATCAATCAATCAATATTATGTTGTAGATTATGACACAGTTCTTATGTTCTTTTTCTAAGGTTCTTACATAATATTAAATTCAGATCAGCTATGTCCCATCATTAGGGCACACAATTGTTATAAAGAAATTAAATTAACACTATTGTTTCAAATTATAATTTAATACGGTCTTTCGACTATAATCTCATGTATTTTCCATTTTCATGCAGGCTTGGATTATTGGGTAGAGAGACGGTATTTTAATAGAATAACCATTGTCAATTATAATCACTTCAATTATAATTCTTAATAATTCAGTTAATAGTTTTACAGAATAACTATAGTTTTACAGAATTACCTCCGTGATCGAGTGGTTTAGGCGTTTGTCTTGTGACCCGGTGGTCGTGGGTTCGATTCCCGCGGGAAGAATACTTGGTAAAGTTGTTTCCAGTTTGGCTAGGACTTTGCAGGCCTGAATCACCTGATTGTCTGATAAAAAGATGGTTCCATGTTTCGGAAGGCACGTATAAGCCGGTGGTCCCAGTCGCCAAATAGCGGTCGTCAAAATAGATCATGTCAGAGGCCCTTGAGGCGATCTAGAAACTCTGACACTAGGGTGTATGGGGTCGTTAGACCTTACTACCCACACGATAAGAAGAAGAATAATCATAGATCCCTTAGATTAAGTAAGATGAAAATATAACGTCCACCGAGTACCTAGCTGCGTGCGGCTTTCAGTGATCCAAAAGCGAACTCCCTCGATTTGCAATATGGCCGCCTCACAAGCGCTCGGTGTTCGTATTTCTACGTTGACATTGCCATTGACGTTTCTGTCAGTAGTCAATGCAGAAAGGAGGATGCACCGGCAAATATATAACATATAAAAAGATAAAAATAAAACGAAATAATTACGTAGGTACACTCATTGGACCACTGAAAGTATCAGGACCGAGTGGGTCTGTATTGAAGCAGTGATTTGTCTAAGAGGAAGTCTTTTACAGAGTACTAGCACTTGTTTACTAACAGATCATAGAGATTATTTTTTAATTTTCCCATTTCCGTAGATATTCTAATAGGCCTCGGAATATTATTAAAGACACGAGAAGCTGTACTTGAGTCTTGCCAGCTACTATTCGCAGTATGTCCTTGAATATTTAGGTGTGTAGTAATTATACATGCCAACATTATTTTTGACTAATAATGCGGCCTCGAAATATATCACCACGATGATATAAATTACTTTAAGTAATGTGCATGACTGGGTTCTAATTCACGATCTAACTACACCTCGCAATTCGAACCCGTAATCTCTAGGTCACCACTTATTCAATTAACTTATTCAATGCATCACATATTTAATTGCATTATGTAATTCTTGTTATGGCCCGCAACTTCGATCACATGGACATTTCGAACACATTCCTGGTGTAAGTAACAGTAACTTGCCAACCGCATAACTGTCTCTAAATAAATTATTATCTTGAGAAGCTTACCCCAGGGTAGCGAGAATGTTATAACGAGATATATCGAGGACCCGGAACTCAAGGGCACCTGAAGAAATAAAGACACTTTTCTTATTGATAATAGGCTCGCGTTAGACCACCATCTCACTAGATAGTAAGCGATTATGAAGAAAGAAGAAAAAACCAACTACTATCCACCTATAATATTCATCTTCTATCTAAATATATATAACTCAAAGGTGACTGACTGACTGACATAGTGATCTATCAACGCACAGCCCAAACCACTGGACGGATCGGGCTGAAATTTGGCATGCAGGTAGATGTTATGACGTAGGCATCCGCTAAGAAAGGATTTTGCGAAATTCCCACGGGATCGGGATTTACACGGGAAAAACTTCCCACGCGGGCGAAGCCTCTGGCACAAGCTAGTAATTTATATGAATAAAACGTTGGCCCACCCTCCGATTATCTCCTGTATTGTGTGTGTGTTTACCAATATTTAAATTCATTTAGGAAACACCCAGACCCTATACAAATATCCATATGCCATAGACACATTTGTTCTGGTGCGGAAATCGAACCCACGACACGCAACACAGCGGCCAATCATTCAACCACTGCGCCAGCCGAGTTGCCATTTAATTAGAAAGGCTAATTATCTTCTTTTTTGGTTTAAAATTATTACTAGTAATGTGGGTAGAATTCTCATTACTAGCCCTCCAACTAAGCTAAATATGCTTGTGTCTGGAGTGCGTTCACGTCAATAGTGTAATGGGTGGGGTTCAAACTCGTGACCTCTCGATCACAAGTCCGACACCTTATCGATTACGCTATTGACGCTTAAATTAATAATATAATAATATTTCACAACTTTCACACAACGCCATCTAGTCTCAAACTAAACAGAGCTTGTAATATGAGTACTAGACAACTGATAAACATACATATATATTTCTAAATACATACATATTATAGATAAATTACACCCAGACAAAGAACAAATGATCGTGCTCATCACACAAACATTTGTCCTGGGTGGGAATCGAACCCACGACCTTGGGCATAGCAGTCAGGGCCACTGACCAACAGGCCTGTCAATTAATTAATTAATCTTTCTTATTTCCTACATTTGTCAGTAACCAGTTTCTGCCCACGACTTCGTTGACGTTGGAGGATTTTCCCGCATAAATCCTGATCCCGTGGGAATTCCGGGATAAAAAAGTAGCCTACGTGTTATTCCAGGATGTCAACTAACTACTTGCCAAATTTTATTCAGATCTGTTCAGTAGTTTTTGCGTAAAACCGTAACAAACAAACATACATCCATCTTCACAAACTTTCGCATTTATAATATTTGTATGATGTACGAATATTTATACATTTTTAAGCATTTACGCTTTAGCACGTGGGCGCAATAAATTATATTATGTAAATTAATGGAGAATTAATACTGGTCGGTCTTGCTATTAATTTATAATGCTCATTCATAAATTAATTTAATAAAAAAAATATGTTTTTAAAGATTCTTTGTTTTATGTGTAAAATACAATGTACTTCATACTTTTCTATACTTGAAAGAAATTGTGGCTCAGTTATAACAGGCATGAGTAGTGAGTAGTGTGTCATTGGTTCGAATCCATTTTTTCGGTGGGAAATTCATTCAAATGAATGTTTTATTGATTTAAAAAGGTATTTAGATTTCCGATTGTAGTCCTGACTCCTGTGCTAGGTAGTAACTCTGTTACAGGAGCCAGTGTCTTCACCCGTTTGTGTTGCATTAACATTTTTTATATGAATAAAACAGAAAATAATAGAAATTATATAAAGACAAAAAGTAATGGCTGCATGCTCTTATATTATGGTGTGTGTATGTGTGTGTTTTTTGAGAGTTGTGTGTGTATGTACGAGTAATTAAATTGCCTATCTGACCTGGAGAACATAAAAAAATTGACCAAGTGCGAGTCAGACTCACCCATGAAGGGTTCCGTAGTAACTATAATAATATAATATAATATGTATATTTATTTGACGAAAAGTGTCTACTAAAATATTAATAATAGTAATATACAATATAATACAGGCAAAAATAAAAGGGAAATTATAGGGCATCGAAAAATTCATCAACATCGCTATCAATGGGAAAAAAGCCCAGAACACTGGCCGCATTGCCACGTTGAATGGCAATGCTGATTCTCTGTCCAAAGAAAAGGCCAGCTGGCAAAAAACGTTAAAAACGTTTTTTTTGACGAATAAAAAAAACCTTGAAAATTTCTTAAAACTAGCTTATTTACATTTTTACAACTACGCTAAATAACTTTGTTTTTCATAGTGTTTGTATGAATTACAAAGTTGTATTCGCGGTTTTAGAAAATATGCTGTATCTCAAAAACTGCTGAGCCGATTTCGTTCAAACTAATTTTGGTTGAAAGTTTACATTAAGATCTACAGACATATATATTTTTTAGATTTTTCACTCCATTATTATAGAAGTTAGAGGGGAGGGACACACATTTTACCACTTTGGAAGCTTATATCTTTTAAACGATTGACTTTATAAAAAAGTGGTTTTAGAAACCCTTATATCATTTTTAAAGACCTGTCTATAGATACCACACACGCATAGATTTCATGAAAACCTCGAAACTATAAGGGTTCCGTTTTTTGCCATTCGGCTACGGAACCCTAAAAAACTACGGAACTTAGCTGCATTCGGTTAGAAGCCACTCCCGATATAGTTGAGAAAAGGCACTATAATATACAATGACCAGTCCGCCTCTGCGGGTCAAAAGTCACCATAACTAAACCTACAATCTAACATCAAAAGCCATGCCCTTAACCCTAAGAAATCACGTAATTTTAACAAAAAACTAGTGCCGTATGCAAAACTTTAATATGTCATTGGAAAGTGCTACACAGTTTTTAATGACATGAGTTATTATACCCACTGCTTGCCGGATGGCGTGGGATGGAGGTCAGTGGTCAAACGTGGCCCAAGGTAAAGGAGATCTGATGAACTGAGATTAAAGCTTCATATATACAACGTGTAATTTAAAGGATATATATATACCAGGTGCACGGCTTTTTAAAATGATAACAACGATATGGCAAGGGTTTTGTAATCCTATGTCTACATGTGTGGAACTTATTAGAAATATCAAGACATTGATACCAGAGACAGAATTTTTCAAATTAAGAAGAACTAAGATAATTATCGTGTTATAGGCAAGTGACGTGGAAAGTTATTGACCCTCGTAGTGCTGTGACACGTTTGTTTTGGTTGATATTCAAGAAACATATGAATCCGATAATTTGGTATCAATTGTTTGAGTCACTTATTTTGAGCTGAAACTGTGCATAGAAATTTCGTACCAGTTGTCTTCGATACCAGACGTTGTCTTCAGCCCTTTTGGATAGATATGAGGTTTCCGTTACACGTTGTTCAAGGAAAACATTACAGCGACATGTTGAGGAAACTTTTCAGTTTCTTTTTTTAATTATAAGCTCGCGTTTGACCACCATCTCATCTGATGGTAAAAATAATGAAGTCGAAGATGAAGCACGCTTGCCGAGAATCAACCTATTCACTCTTGACTTAAAGACCCTAGGTTATAGCTATCGGGAAACACAGACTTCGGCAGGGAATTCCAGTCCTTAGCCGTACGCACAATGAAAGTATTCCCAAAACGTTTTGTGCGTATGGGTGGGATGTCCACCATGTAACGATGGCGCATCGCCGTTCCTCTTACGGTGCTATGATGTGACCTACTCAGAATGAGAGTAAGTCCGTGGATCAGTGACCATTCTACCCGTTCCGTTATCCTTTAGTCCGTTAGTTCCAGCTGTCATTTGCACATCTTTGACAGTTTTTTCGGGTAGTCTGAAGCCAGTAAACTTGACGCTAGTCTTGCCAAGGGGGTTACCCCTTGGCAAGACTAGCGTCAAGTTTACTGCCCGCGCGGCCCGCCTCCTCCTTCGATAGCATGAACACGTTAGTGTTCATGCTATCGAAGGAGGAGGCGGGCCGCGTGAGGGAGAGGATGGCGTCCTCCCTCCAGCCCAGCCGCAGTGGTAGACGCCCACGGCGTCGGACGTCGGCCGAAGATCTCCGGCCACCGTAGGCGCGGGCAAGCGGACAGCGAGTAAAGGGCAACTTGCTGTCCGACCATGGACCATGCCCGGGTCAACGGCGCGTCGTGTTCCACGCGCGCCTTAAAGAGCGTCAGCAAGATGACGAGGCTCCCCCTGTAGATGGCCGAAGCCTGCCGGGGTCGTGGGACTTATCTCATTACCGTGACCCCGGAACGTACAGGGCTATTGAAGGAATACCGTGGATTTTAGTCAGTACAAGTCTGACAGTCCCTCCGGCCCTGCCCGGGGTGGGAGGACTCATCTGATGATTTTACCACGAAAAAAAAGGTAATAACACGTTACCCGTGTTACCCAACTACTGGGTTGTGGCATTCAGATAGGCAGACGCTTCATGTAAAACATCATTACTTAGCCAAATTTGTCAATACAGGGTTAAATGTAAAACACCGGAAACCTCTCAGGACTATGTTACTAACATCATAATAAACAACTTTTTGACTTTTAAAAATTCGTCATATTTTAGTTCACCAGATTTTCATACAAAAATATTTTTTTTTTAATTTAGCGCCCTAAATGTTCGCATAGACATTTAGGGTGTTTAATTTAAATATTTTTATTTTTGTATGAAAATCTGGTGAAATAAAATATGACGAATTTTTTAGACCAAAAGTTGTTGATTATGATGTTAGTAACATAGCCCTGAGAGGTTTCCGGTGTTTTACAATTAACCCTATATATTATGTTTAGTGGGTTTTCTGGGGAAATCCCGATCCCGTGAAAATTCCAGCACAAAAATATTCTATGAATTGTTCCGGAATTTCAGCTATCTGTTCAGTAGTTTCTGCGTGAAAGAGTAACAAACATCCACTCATCCATCCATCCTATCAGAATTTATAATGTAGTTGTATACAGTAGTATGTAGTTGTATATATATTCTACTAACACCCACAGTGTTAGTAGAATATATATATATATACAACGTGTAACGGAAACCCAATTTCTATCCAAAAGGGCAGAAGACAACATCTGGTATGGAGTCTCTATGCACAATTTCAGCACAAAATAACTGACTCAAAGAATTGATACCAAATTATTGGTTTCATATATTTCTTGAATACCAATCATAACAAACGTGTCACAGCACTACGAGGGTCAATAACTTTCCACGTCACTTGCCAATAACACGATAATTCTTTTCGTTCTTCTTAATTTGAAAAATTCGGTCTCTGGTATTGTGTATTGGAATTTGTAATAAGTTCTACACACGTAGACTTACAATTACAAAACCCTTGCCATATCATTTGTTATCATCCAAAGAAGCCATGCACTTTGTATGTATATACCCTTTAAATTACACGTTGTATATATATATAATTTTAAAGAGAACTACCAATGTTAACCTACAAGTAAGTTAAATATGCTTGTGTCTGGAGTGGGTTCTCGGAAATAGAGTAATAGGAGGGGTTCAAACCCGTGACCTCGTGATCACATGTCCGACACTTTAGCCATTAGAATATATGTATGTAAGTCAATGAACCGCATCGTCACTTATAACTTGCAACACAAATAAATTTATTAACTTCGAACCATGTAGGTGTTACTCATTTACTAATACGTAAGCAATTGCTTATCTATACTTAATTATGTCTTAACGATGGACAGATACTTAAATAAGAAATTGAAGGCGTGACTAGACTCACTAGCTTTCTGCTTACTGTTTTTGGAGTGAAAGCTATTTTTTTTATTAAGTTGATTCATTAGTTAGTATTTAAATTTTGTAGACAGACAATTATTTGATGTTTTTTTTTAAACTTTATCTTTATGTCGCATTACAAACGAAAAAACGTTTATTAATTAAAGATATCTAGAACGGTGATGTCCCATCGTTACATAGTGGACATCCCAATCATACGCACGAAACATTTTGGGAATACTTTCATTGTGCGTACGGCTAAGGACTGGAATTCCGTGCCAGCGCCTGTATTTCCTGATAGCTGTAACCTAGGGTCTTTAAGCCAAGAGTGAATAGGTTACTTCTAGGCAAGCGTACTCCAACTGCAATCACATCATCGGTTACCATTAGGTGAGACAGTGGTCAAACAAGAACCTGACATGAAAAAAATAAAACAATTTCTTTAGTAAACGGAATCTTCCCGCATCAAACCTTTGAGCGATTAGGAGAAATTACATTACAGCTAATCCATCTTTGGGATGGATCTGCTAAATAACTGCCTACTAGACGCGCTTGAGTCTATCGAGAAGCGGGCCAAGAGACTCATTGGCAACGATGCACTGGTTGAGTCAAAGCTCCAGAGCCTTGAACATCGACGACGAGTTGCAAGTCTATCGGTTTTCTATCGGTTATATTTCGGGGAGTGTGCGATGGAATTACACAGTCTAATTCCGCCAAGCCCGTTCCATCTTCGGACTACGAGACAAACGGCGATGCACCATCGTTACATGGTGGACATCCCACCTGGTAATACCTTCATTGTGCGTACGGCTAAGGAGTGGAATTTTCTGCTGGAGTCTGCGTTTCCCGATAGCTATAACCTAGGGGTCTTTAAGTCAAGAGTGAATAGGTTACTTTTAGGTAAGCGTGCTCCATCTTCGACCACATCATTGCTTACCATCAGGTGAGATGGTGGTCAAACGCGAAGCTATTATTTAATAAAAAAAGTATATTTAATTTGCATAAATCGTTAGTCTCGCGTTTATCCACCACTTCGCTTGACGATGAAGCACGCTTACCAAGCAGTAACCTATTCACTCTTGATCTATAGTCCAACAGGTTACATCTATCAGGAAACACATACTCCGGCAGAGAATTCCACAACAGCTATTTCTTCTCTCAGCTGTTGATTATAGGCTAGCGTTTGACCACCATCTCATCTGATGTTAAAAATAATGAAGTCGAAGATGAAGCACACTTGCCTAGAAGCAACCTATTCACTCTTGACTTAAAGACCCTAGGTTATAGCTATATAAACACAGACTCCGGCAGGGAATTCCACTCCTTAGCCGTACGCACAATAAAAGTATTCCCAAAACGTTTTGTGCGTATGGGTAGGATGTCCACCATGTAACGATGGCGCATCGCATCGAACATGTAATATGGTTCATTATAGACCTCTTTATAAATGTATACAGAAAATCTTTGAACTACAATATATTACTCATCGTTTGTTGTTAACGAAAATGGGCCAAAAGTAGGAAGATTTTCCCGCGTAAATCCCGACCCCGTGGGAATTCCGGTATAAAAAGTAGCCTATATGCTATTCTAGTATGTCAACTATTTTTTTAACAAATTTCATTCAGATCCGTTCTGTAGTTTTTGTGTGAAAGAATATGAATAACAAACATCCATTCATCCATACATCCATCTAGACACAAGCATATTTAGCTTAGTTGGAGGGGTTAACAAGATTGCTAGTAATGTGAATTCTACCCACCCATTAGGAAAACAGATGATGATCTTTCTCGTCATTATTTAGTTCCCTTTAACAATGCTATTTATTAAATTTAATACTGAACTCTGCCACTACTTTTATGTGAACATAAATAACACAATCGAAATCTGAATTACATTTTAATTGTTTTCAAACTCATAGAAATTCAAGTTGCAGACTATAAAACCTTCTAAAACTAATAAAAATACAAAGGCATAATACATGAAGCTATTAAAATTGATTGATTGTCGTATTGTGTGGTTAATGATGTCACCATACAAACAAGTTTAAAAGTTCCACTGCGGCTACCTATAGTTATGAAATTTAATAACATTTGTTGAAATGTTCTGGTTTAGGTTTGAAGATGTTTATTCTCACAAAAGATTAAAAGTCACTTAAGTAAAAACATTATTATCCTTAGGTTACATTGAAGTTCGTCACTAAAGTAATTCTAACAATTTGATATATTTATTATTATATTCTTGTACACCTTACAATACACTTAAGGATACAAATAATAAAACTAGTGTACAATGGGCAGTCTTATCGCACAGGGCAATCTTTGGATGGACAGAAATTAAAAGAGATAGATTTAGGGCTGTCAATGTACAACATCATACATAATACTAATTAAACTTAATAATATAAAATATATTATTATTACATAGAATATAAATATTCATAAATATCCACGGTTATCCAATGCATTCAGTACAGAGGCGTTTTTTATTTATTTTTCTAGTAAATACTGAGCTAGTTTCGTCTTAAATGCATTGAATAAGCGTAGGCTCTTTATACATGAAGGTATTTTGTTGTGTAACTGTGCTTCTTCATATGTTAAATTTGTCTTGTCTAACTTACTTTTGGTTCTGGGCAAAATGTTTATTTATTTACCTACTTTATTGTACACCTCACAATATTTCTATGGATACAAACATTTAAACTAGTGTACAATGGGCGGTCTTATCGCACAGAGCGATCTCTTACAGACAGCCTTTGGATGGACAAAAATTAAAGGAGACAGATTAAGGGCGGTCAGTGTACAAACAACATAAATAATATTAATTGAACATAATAATATAAAATACATACATACAATACAAAAATCATACACTAATAAATATTCTCTGTTTTAAATACATAGTTCAAAGTGTACGTGTAGTCTACATTATCTTTTATCATCATCATTTGTTTAGCTTCCTTTCCTTTCCTGTAGGTACTCTGCAAGAGAGAGATGGATGAATAGTCGGCGTTTGTCTCTCTCTTCGCCTCTATCGTTCCCACTTATAGGCTAGTGTAGCTCTTCTGCACTCTAGTCTTATATCTCTATGCTTCTTACTACCTGTAACTTCTGTCAAAGATTTTTATGACAGCCAGAACTAACTGCTTAACGTACATACATTATTTTTTATACAATACATATACTCGTACTTAAATAAAAATGCAGTGCCTGCCTGTGATGACAAAATGACTCTGTATATTTGTCTGTCTGTCTTTCTATTTGTCTGTACTAATCTCTGAATCAGCCGCACCACTTATAATGCAACATTTACTGGAAGTTAGGAGGTAAAAAGTTAATTGACAGGCTATGTACTTTTTATTTTATTTTACCCGGAATTCCCACGGAATCGGGATTTACAAGGGAAAATCCCAGTAGCTATAAGAAAGGCTAAGTATCACGAACTATTTTAGTAATTTTATCTATGAATACGGCTAAAATTCATATTACTAGCAATCTTGGTAACCCCTCCAACTAAGCTAAATATGCTTGTGTCTGGATTAGGTTCATGGCAATAGTGTAATGGGTGGGGTTCGAACCTGCGACCTCTCGATCACAAGTCCGAAATCTTAACCTTAGCCTATTGACAGAGTGAGACTTCTTTACTTTTTTTTTATGCGGTAGCCATTCTTTTTATGGTATTTTTAAGCGAATTTTAATATTCATACTATTTTTTTAAATACAATGATAGGAATTCGGAAAAGGTATTAAGTTTAATGTATTGTTATAATACTATTTTTATTAAAATATTTAACATATTTGTGAATGAAGTTGGTTTTATTAGACTGAGGTATTTTATAAGCTGGCCAAACCAGTTAGTATAAATAAGTATCAAATAAAATTTATGTTATTTTAAATGCTAATTTCTGCGATTTAATCATGTTATAATGTATTTTGTGAAGATTAAAAATGGAGGAATTTGATAGCTCGATCCACTGAAGAGAAACAGGGCCCAAAAAATTGGGCTTGTTTTTAATTACTCTTTTTCTATGAATTTGATGTTATCTTTTTCCTAGATATTAAGTTTTATTAGTAGCCAAATCTTATTTGATGGATGCTTTTGTTTATTTTTTCGTTCCTAAAATTATCTAATGACTCATCCCGCTCTGAGAAGAGTGAAAGGGAGTGTTAGACTTTTACTGACTAAAAACTCACCCTTTTTCTTCAACTGCCCTTACAATCCGGGACAGTGGTATTTATTTATTTATTTAAACTTTATGTTCAATACTGCCATGGTACATAGGCGGACTTAATGTAAACCAACCAATGCATTCTCGCAGCCCCGAAATTGATAGCTGTTGCAACTTAAAATCTGTGGCAAGACTAGTGCCAGCTTTCTAGTTTCTGAGTACCCGTAATGACAATTTATTTATTAAGTATAGTTCATCGCTATAGCTACTGTATACAGAATATTAGAGATGCGCCGAATGTGGGAATCGAATATTCGGCCGAATTATTCGGTTCAATTCTGATATAGACATTTTTTTTAAAACTTAATTTGATTACATACATATTTTAATACTTATGTTGGTTCTTAAAGATAGTAGTTACCGTTATTAGGTACCTAACTACTCAAGCAGTGTTCTTAAAATTGTTAATATCATAGAAATTTAATTTAGTTTATCATTTGTAAAAAAAGCAAAAGTTTATTTGATTAATATTTTATTTAAATTGATTGTTAAAGTTAATCTTTTTTTATTTTGTCAATTTATAATCGGTACAAAAAAGTAGTGCTTCTTTCAAAAGAAAAACTATGTGCAACTTTCGGAATAAACCACACTTATTTAGTAATTAGTTAACTTTACTTTTTAATAAAATGTTATTTTGTTCAAACACTAACAATAATTTAAATATTCGGTAATTATTCGACAAATAAACCGAATATTCGGCCGAATACGAACATGAAAAAATATGCCGAATGTACCGAATACGAATATTCGGCTGAACATTCGGCGCACCTCTACAAAATATTTTAAAATAAGTAAAAATTAGCTTTGGACTTACACAATTGCCAATCACAGGTTCATCAATATTCTCGATAGAAGTGATAAACTAAACAAAAAAAAATCGATATGACCTTAAAAGATAATAACGAATATCAAAGAATACAAAATCACAGCCGAAAACAACTGTTTACATCAAGTTACATACCATCGTTACATGGTGGACATCCCACCCACACAAACAAAAAGTTTTGCGAATACTTTCATTGTGCGTACGGCTAAGGAGTGGAATTCCCTGTCGAATTCTGTTCCCGATAGCTATAACCTGGGGGTCTTTAAGTCAAGAGTGAATAGGTTACATCTAGGTAAGCGTGCTCCATCTTCAACCACATCATCACTTATCATCAGGTGAGATGGTGGGAAAATGCCTTGCGTCATGGCTTGGCTATCGGGGAACTTACTGACCTTGAACATTGAAAAGACCAAAATTGTCTGATTCTGTCTTCCCTACTGCTGCTCTCCCCCAGTAGAATGTAGTATACTGAAAGCTATAAGGAAAGTAGATGCTGTAGAATTTCTATTACATTAAGCCTTAATAGCCCAATGGCTAAGATGTCGGCATAGTGATTGAGAGGTCGCAGGTTCGAACCCTACCCATTAAACTATTGCAGAGAACCCACTCCAGACATAAGTATATTTAGGTTAGTTGGAGGGGTTCACAAGATTGCTAGTAATGTGAAAACAAAAAAAACAAAACACCTCCAATAGTTTACTATCAGCATGAGCAAAGGGTGAACTTCTAAAGGACATTCGTGGAACAGTCTTTGTATAACATTCCTAAGAACACACCTCTAGGGATAAGTGGTTATTAGAAATAATATTTATTTCGTAAATAAGTACACTTCCAGTGGCGAAGGGTGAATTTTCATAAAAGGGAAGCCAGACCAAAAAATGCTTACCTTGCTCAAGTGTGATGCGTGAATTCCAGTAACTGTGGCCCTGTGGCTGATTTCGAAATCTTGTAACTTCGTAAATAATTATTTGTTTAATTGAAAATAATAGAATACTATTTATTTCTTTTCTTTTTCGTTTTTTCAACTTTCACACAACGCCATCTAGTCCCAAACTAAGCAGAGCTTGTGGTATGAGTACTAGACAACTGATAAACATACATATATATTTTTAAATACATACATATTATAGATAAATTACACGCAGACAAGGAACAAGTGATCGTGCTCATCACACAAACATTTATCCTGGGTGGGAATCGAACCCACGACCTTGCGCATAGCATATAAAATAATAGACTAATATTTGCCATAAATTTCAAAAGGAAAGCCGGTAGGAATCGAGTTGTATGGAGCCTTCGCCACTGTACACTTCACTCTTTTTCGGTATTTATAACTGGATGACACTTTTGTTTCCATAGCTATCCTGAGAAGAAAAACCGAAACTGCTCATCTGACCTTCAAAACCCAGAAGCTGGGTAACAAGATTGGACCCTTGGAAAGACTGATGTCACATATTTTGGTTTCTAAGAACCCGTAACTACTGAGAAAAGATGTAGAAGCGACAGCTGGAACCTACATCTTAACGTGTTTTCCGAATGAAGTATCTCAATATGTAAAGATCCCATCCATGAACAGGCCTCGGTAAATGTTGTTAACCTTAAAGATCAACCAGTGTGGCTGTTATTATTTAGCCACGGGCTCCTTGCGAAGTTTTAATCTTGTCAATGCTGAATCCTTATTGGATAGAGTTTTCTTAACACAACTGTACATTATACAACGTGTAACGGAAAGGGTATATACATACCAAGGGCACGGCTTCTTTGGATAATATCAAACGATATTGAAAGGGTTTCAACTCAAAATAAAAATTTATACCAAATTTTCGGTTTCGTAAGTTTCTTAAACTGAAATCATAACAATCGTGTCACCGCACTACGTAGGTCAATAACTTTCCACGTTACTAGCAAATATCACGATAAATCTCTTCTTCCGTAATTCTGTGCGCCTAGTACTGTAGTAGCCTAGCGTAAAGGCGGTGTTCTTTTGTCGGCGCGAGAAAGGAGATATGACTAAAAAACCCTTCTTATATCGTTTGATATCACCCAAAGAAGCCGTGCCCCTGGTATGTATATACCCTTTCCGTTACACGTTGTATACACAATTCATACACAATACACACTCACACACACAACACACACACTCGTACAAGCAAGCATATTATATACTTATACTCTTATTCTCAAATACTTAATTTTATATTACTCAATAGTTTATATTATTATGTATTAAAATTTAGTCTAGCCACTGCTGTACCGAGGAATATTACTCCCATAACACAGATAACTCTGGCTTGTGAGTGAGCACTCACTTTTTGTATAATTTCGGCTCTAAAAAAATGTATGTAGTACTGATTGAGTATTTTAATGTTTTTTGACTTTTAATAAAGTTATTTATTATAAAAAAAAAAACATTGCAGACTCCATTTTATCAAACGCTATGCAAATGTGACATAAAAACAAAATGTCCAGACGCATATACATATATATCACCTGTCTTCGCCCACGGTTGCGCCTACGCCTAATTTTATTACCCTTTAACCGCTGACCCTAGCTAACGAATGTGTCAAAAGATATATTTATGTTTCTGTGACCAAATAATACTCGGCTTTGATGTCAAGTTGGAGGCACACCTTTTTCATAAAGAAGTAGATGTTTCCCGCCGTTTCTCTCGAATGTTCCAAAGAAACCTCATCATCAATGTTCAAAATATAGGCACGCTGTTTATGAAACATGAACGATTGAATATATAATTATTAAATTGCCGTCCCTTTTTCAACCGACGATAAAAAAAGGAGGAGGTTATCAATTCGACGCGTATATTTTTTTTTAATGTATGATCACCGATTACTCGAAGACGGCTGAACCGATTTGGAAAGTTCTTTTTTGTTTGAATGTAGTATATATACCCTATACTTCGAAATTGGTCCCATTGTCACCAAGTCAGGAGCTGATGAGCTGATGATGAATTCGAAGGAACTCTTCAAATATTATAGGCACACCTATGGCGTTTTGGGTATTTCTTATAGTAACTTGTGCAGTTGCTCTCAAAAAGTACCATTTGGGGAAGTGGAACTGATGATGAAGACCACAGATGGCCGCCGAACCTACTCAATAATAAGTATTTGTTGGATTGCGATTCGATTACTGGAATATGGATGTTAAGCACTTTATGTTCGTCACAATGCATAGGGTAAAGTGAAGGTGATGGTAAAGTACCAGGAGAACTCCTCAATAATTAACTGCCCAGCATCGGGAAAAGCAATATTTTGTAAAATGTTATAAGGCATTGACATTTATACTTTTGAAACTAGGTAAATTACAAAACGACCAACTAAAAAGGGAGAAATAAAAACTTTTTATCAAAGAATTAAATCACCAAAAACGAAAATACAACTCAAAGACACCGACTAAAAACCGAAATTAAAGTAATTTTTCACTTGGCAGTGTTTTTTGGAAGTCGGTTTAATTTTTTGTTAAAAAGTTATTATTTGCCGACGTACTGTGTCCGTGGGGACGTTTTAGATAGGGTAATCATTATGTTATGTGGGTTCGAAGCTTTTATTTAACGAATCCAGCAATCCCAGTTTATATTTGACAAGTAAATTATTTTACAATGTTCCAAGAAAATATATTAAAAGCAACTTATAAATACGGCCACCCACAATGTTTACATTATATTTATAACTTTTATTACACACGTTTTGTCCGTGCGTATGTCCCGTACAAGCTATAAAACATGAAAATATAAACGTGTTGGACATGTGTCTGTTTGTGTGTTCTATTATATGAAACATAACTTTATTTCGTTTTATTTGGTTTTTATTTCCTGTGATATTTTGGGCGGGATTTCTTGTAGAAATTAATTTTTGGAGGTTTTCCGGGAAACTTAAAAGGATGTTTGGTCATAATTAAAAAAAAAATACTGTTGCATCATCCCACTGTTGGGCAAAGGCATCTCTCCATGATTTCCAGGTGGTTCTGTCGAGGTCGAAAGTAATTCACTAGTCGTTAGTTTGATCGAGCTCGTCTCGCCATTCTACGAGGTCTACCGCGACGTCTTCTAGAAGTGTCAGCTTCAGTAAGTGGTGATTTTATCCCACAACTCATTGGGCATGCGGCCGACGTGGCGAGCCCTGGCCCACTTCAACTTAGAGGCCTCTTTAGTAACGTTAGCCATTTGCGTCTTGGAGAGCAGTGTGGTATTGCGTATGTGATCAGTTAGCTTGAGGCCTAGGATGCTGCGCTCTATTGGATTGTATAAAATATTGACCGTAGGAAAAAGCTGGATAGGTGATCTTGACATATTGAGATCCCTCCGAGCCTCAGAACTGTCATTTGCACATCTTTGAAAACTAGGTAGTCAGAAACCAGAAAACCTGCCACTGTTCTTTCTTTAACCTCTCAAGGACCGCCATTATTTACGTTAACTATTAGTTGAGCCCCGCTGGCACACAAATTTTTTGCCAGCGGGGCTCAACTAATACTGGTTTACTGGCACGTTTTTGTGCCGCTGGGGCTGTAGAGGTTAATAATAATAAAGCGGTACTCCTGGACACGGCGCATATCGTCAGGAGGTTCCTCTCTATGGAGCCCTGACCACCGGTAGCTTGGACCCTGTTCCTGATACCAGTGGGTTACTATTTTTTTATATTTTTAAATGTTTTTTTTTAGAATATTTAATAATGTAATTTATATGTATATATTGGAAATAAAGAACATAATAATAATATTCCACAACTTTCACACAACGCCATCTAGTTCCAAACTAAGCAGAGCTTGTGCTATGAGTACTAGACAACTGATAAACATACATATATATTTCTAAATACATACATATTATAGATAAATTACACCCAGACAAAGAACAAATGATCGTGCTCATCACACAAACATTTGTCCTGCGTTGGAATCGAACCCGACCTTGAGCATAGCAGTCAGGGCCACTGACCACTAGACCAACAATTTGTTGAACAGAATTTGAGAATTTGCACAGTTTGATGTTTTATTGTAGGTGCTTTCCGACGTACGGAAGAATATCGAAATGTCACGATGGTCACCGTTCCATGGATTGACCGCGGCAAGCTTTGCTTAACCGTAAAGATCGACCCTTGCGGCTGCTAATTATTTATCCATATAAAATTTATTCTAACTAACCTTTCTTATCTACAACGTGTAATTTAAAGGGTATATACATACCAAGTGCACGGCTTCTTTGGATGATAACATACGATATGGCAAGGGTTTTGTAATCCTAAGTCTACGTGTGTAGAACTTATTACAAATTCCAATACACTGATACCAGAGACCGAATTTTTCAAATTAAGAAGAACGAAAAGAATTATCGTGTTATTGGCAAGTGACGTGGAAAGTTATTGACCCTCGTAGTGCTGTGACACGTTTGTTGTGATTGGTATTCAAGAAATAATATATGAAACCAATAATTTGGTATCAATTCTTTGAGTCAGTTATTTTGTGCTGAAACTGTGCATAGACACTCCATACCAGATGTTGTCTTCAGCCCTTTTGGATAGATAAGGGGTTTCCATTACACGTTGTATATGAATAAAACAGTGAAAAATTGGCCAAGTGCGAGTCAGACTCGCCCATGAAGGGTTCCGTAGTAACTACGCCAAATAACTTTGTTTTTCGTTTTTCATAGTGTTTGTTTGAATTACAAAGTAATATTTGCGGTTTTAGAAAATATGCTGTATCTCAAAAACTGCTGACTCGATCTAATTCAAATCACTTTTGGTTGAAAGTTTACATTAAGATCTACATCGTAAATATTTTTTTTAATTTTTCACTCCATTATTATAGAAGTTAGAGGGGGAGGGGACACATTTTGCTACTTTGGAAGCGTATATGTTTTAAACGATTAACTTTATGAAAAAGTGGTTTTAGAAACCTCAATGTCATTTTTAAAGACCTGTCTATAAATACCACATACGCATAGGTTTCATGAAGAAAAATATTTTCTGTTTCAGTTCCATGTATGGGGCCCCCCTTTATTTTAATATTTTTTTCTTAAAATGGAAAAGCGTTTCACAGAATACATTTACCTACTAAGTTTCACATGTATAGTCCTAATAGTTTCGAAATAAAATGGCTGTGACATACGGACGGATGGACATACAGACAGACAGACATGACGAAACTACAAGGATTCGGTTTTTTGCCATTCGGCTACGGAACCCAACAAAATGTAAATATGTGTACATTAAAATTTTGTACAAAAATAATAATTGACGTGTGTTTAGAAATGGTAACACGGCAAAAAAATAAAAAAGTCTGTTTGTCTGTTTGTACACGCTGATCTCCAGACCTACTGGATGAATTTTAATGAAATTTCGTAAGTAGATAGACATAGACATCTTGGCTACTTTTTATCCCGGAATTCCCACGGGATCAAAACCTCACCTTACAACAAGATCGGGAACATTCGTAACAAAAAAAAATTAAAAAAGGCCTCCCACGCGAACGAAGTTGCGGACAGCAGCTAGTTTATAATAAATGAGAAAGATTAGATGTTTGGATGTTTCGATTGAACTTAAAATGGGTTATTTACCATGAGTATTTATTGTTTCGAGTTTCCAATATTTTGTCATTGTTGTAAGCGCCATTCTCTTTATCCTGTTTTAAGTCCTAATGATACTTTTAGTGACACTGTTTGCTTAAATCCTTATATTGTTTGGATGTTTGTTACCCAATTAAGACAAAATGTTTGAATGGATCTGAATGAAACTTGGCAGAGGGATAGATTATGGTCTGGAATAGCACATAGATACTTTTTATGAAGTGCAATGTAATCTTGTCATTTTATAAGAACGCGAGAAGACTGTAAACTCTTAGCTTCGTTTTTGATTAATCTTTAAATACTACGTCTTCTCATACCAATAAATACCGGTCAAGTGCGTGTCGGGCCACGCGCAGTGTAGGGTTCTGTAGTTTTTATAACAGCCAAGTGCGTGTCGTATTCGCTGACTGATCGTTTCGTACCATGCTCTAACTAAAAGCCAAACATGACTACCTAACTAATTTGACTTCCTATACAAATCCTCACCTGATCCGACAATTTTGCACGGAATGTTTTAATTTTTTTAGAGATTTGTATAAAACTTGAATTTAAATTTAAATACAGGACAAGCTACACTACTCAATCTTCACAAGAAACTAGCGCGATACAACTGACGCTTAGCGCCATCTATCGACATTTCTATGGAGTTGTTCGAAATTTTCGAGTCAAATATAATTGGTCGACTATTACTCGTAAACTTGTAAAGCCCACTTATGTGTGATAGTTTTCCTTTAAACTTCGTTATATATAGGTACTACTGCCGTGACATTTGAATTTCTAACTACAACCGTTTAGTTGATAGAGGGGGTGGACACTTGACTCTAACGAAAATTGGTACTTTAAAGCTTGATAAGTCACGAACGGTTTACTTAATCAAAAAACTGTCTTCCCAAACCCCTAATATTTTTGAAAAATCTATCCAACGATATCCCACACTATGGGAAGAACGAAAATAAAAATTTATCATTTCACTTTACATGTATGGGAGGTACCCTAAATAATTGTTTTTTTCAAAATTTTAATTTACCACTTTTTTGGCGTCATTAACGTGTATACTCATGCCGAATTACAATTTTCTAGTACCAATAGTTTTTGAGCTAAACCGCGGAAAGACGGACAGACAGACGGACATGGTGAAACTATAAGGGTTCCTAGTTAAGAGCCATTTTTCAAAATTTGAACGCTCGAGTTTAGGTAAAAATCGGCATATATGCGTGGCGATGCACACATAAACAACACTAATAGAGTAGAGAGAGTGTCGAGTCGGACTAAACAATTTTGAGCTGTTATAATCGTCTTTATAAGAAAGAGATTTGATTACTTAAATGACTTAAGATTTAAAAAATGAAAGACATGTATAAAGTATATATTTAAATGAAAAATGGAAGTTATGTTACAACCGACTTCAACAAAATTGAACTCAAAAGTGTAAAATTGGTGTTAATTAACTAAGAAAAATCACACTTTTTGTGTACGTACGTACGTACGCACGTACGTTATGAGTTGTAGTTTCCGATATTTATTTTTTAATAAACTGTTACAGAAGGAAGGTTATTTTTTACGTTAAATTATAAATGATATTTATTTCTACAAATAGGTTACATGTAAGAAAAAGTGTTGGTGTGTCTATACAAAAATATATATATTCCTGTCATAATTGAACCATATACCGCGCCTTGATTGAGTTTAGATTTTTCAGTTGTGTTGGGGTCTGAAGTTTTCAGAATAAAGCTAGATACACACATCTTACATTTCAAGTAAAATTTGGATATGAGACCAATCCGTTTCTCTTTTTCTATTTTTAGATAGCTCATATTGTAGCCGACCTTTTCACTGTGTTTGCTTATATTGATTAATTGACTCCAAAAGTACTGACAATCTATTATTCGCATTCCATGGACTTTATAATTATTTAAAAAAATAAAAATTAGTTTTCAGAAATGTTAACTTTGTAATGAAATATACATAGGGGAGAGTGGGGTAGATTCATACAAGGGGCACCGTCATACACCAAACATATCTGATGTTAGGCGCACATCAACAGAATTACTTATGCGTGTATGCGTAGGTTACTTTTGTGTATGGTTGCTCACGGAGTTTGAAAGCAGTCGGTGTGAAACGCGCGTCGGTGTGACACAGAACGTGATTCGGCGAGGCATAAGTATTTTTATAAGCTCACTTTAACGTCTTTTTTTTTAATAAAAGCTGCCCTCTAGATTATTCAGTTCTATTTTATTTAAAAGATAATAGGGTCAAGTTTGTGAATTAATCTGTGAATAATTTTATATACGCTTGCTTTTTTTCTAGAAATATTTTGATTTCATTTTCTTGTGATGGGGTAGATTCATACAGGAGTGTACGGGGCACATTCATACTGTATGAATGTGCCCCATTTTTTGTTTGTTTATAAAATTATACCATTATTTTGTTTTGCAGAACGATTATGTTCAGAAATTACAAGAAAAAGGGAACTAGGAGTGGAGTGGTGGACGAAGAGGCAATTTTTAAAGCTATCGATAAAGTTTTGGAAAACAAACTCTCATTTCGGAAATCAGCAGCCAAATATGGAGTATTAATAAATAAGAATTAAGCAATAGGATGTAGATATTTAAAAAGTGATGTGACTGATCAGAAAGACTTTTTTTTTATAACTGGTGGGCCCACTTCTTGATCTCGATCTCGCCTGATGGTAAGCGATAGATGAGGTCTAAGATGGGACGAGCGAGCCCAGACGATGCCTATTTACTCGTGTTTTAAAGGCTGAAAGGTCATAAGTGGCAGGGAACACATAAGCCGGCAGAGAATTCCACAGCTTGGCTGTGCGCACAATAAATGTGGAGGAAAAGCGCTTTGTACGACAAGACGGTATATCAACCAAGTGTGGGTAGTACCCAGCCATGCGTCTGGTAGTCCGGTAGTGAAAGGGATATGGAGGAATCAGGTCATGGAGCTCCTGCGCACACTCCCCGAAGTACAATCTGTAGAAAACCGACAGGCAAGCAACGGTTCGCCGATGAGCCAGGCTATGAAGCTTGTCCACCAGCACCTCGTCACCTATAAGCCTTTTAGCTCTGCGCTCGATCGAGTCCAATGTAGCAAGTTGGTACTTTGCAGAGCCATCCCACGAGTGGCTGCAATACTCCACGCAGGAACGGACCTGTGCTTTATACAGAATTAGAAGCTGTCCAGGCGTGAAGTACTGCCTCACCTTGTGTAGGATTCCCAGTTTTTTTGTTGCAGTCTGAGCTCTGGACTCGATGGTTGAGCCGAAGTTGAGGTCTGACGTCAAGTCCATGCCCAAAAGCTCCAGGCTATTGGTAACTGGCACAGATATACTTCGAAAAGTAGGGTTCAATTCAAAAGGGCTCCTTTTAGCGCTGAAAAGACAAGCCTGTGTTTTGACCAGATTGTCGTCACCCCATTGGGAAACGAAATTTAAGGTTAAATTCATGCGCTCTACCATGGCCTTTCTGAGTGGCAATTTCGTCGCTGTCAGCGCTAGAACTGGATAAGTATCTCTCTGTGTGCTGTGTGTGTTAGGTTAAGTTAGTTGCCTCGGTGCCATAAAAATAAAAACTAACTATATTTGTCTTTTTTATAATGTGATTATGTAAGTATTATTTGATAATAGAGACTAATATTGCTTTTGTTTTCATGAACGTTGTGTTTTGATACTTTGATATTGATAAATAAATAAACATTTCACGCAAAACTTGTGTATTTTGTCACATGTATGAATCTGCCCCATAGGCTGTATGTAAGTGCCCCGCATGTGGGGTACATTCATACATTTTTAATTTTTTCTTTCAAGTGTTACAAAAAGTCGTACAAATGTATTTACACAAATTTCATGTTTTTTATATAAAGTCAGATAGTAAGACTATTGATTTGTGATGAATCAATAAAGATATCGATACCCGAGAGCATTCTATAAGATGAAATATAAAAACTGTATGAAGCTGCCCCACCTTCCCCTACGTAAAACTGGAAAAGAGGTAATTGTAATCATCATTATGAATATCTTTTAGTATGGGATCAACCTTAAAATTACGAAAAAGAATAGACGACCTCGTTCATTTATAAGTGTGCATAACTGGAAAAAATTTACTAAACAGCTGATGATGATTTTCACGTTCATAATAATGAGTACAATTACCCCATTTAAGGGTTTATGTATATTCCGTTATACCCTGTATAACATGTTTAAAATATATTACCCTAAAGTTAGTTAGTTTATCTTCAGACAACTACATATCTGAAGATTTTTGTACGTTCAAAATTTTCTACCTATGCAATCATATACAACGTGTAACGGAAACCCCATATCTATCCAAAAGGACTGAAGACAACATCTGGTATGGAGTCTCTATGCAAAGTTTCAGCTCAAAATAAGTGACTCACAGAATTGACCCCAAATTATCGGTTTCATATGTTTCTTGAGTACCAATAATAACAAACGTGTCACATCACTATGAGGGTCATCACTTTCCACGTCACTAGCCAATAACACGATAATTCTCTTCGTTCTTCTTAATTTGAAAAATTCGGTCTCTGGTATCAATGTATTGAAATTTCTAATAAGCTCCACACATGTAGACATAAGATTAGAAAACCCTTGCTATATCGTTTGTTATCATCCAAAGAAGCCGTGCACTTGGTATGTATATATCCTTTAAATTACACGTTGTATATATGATTATACACTGGTGTTGTTTCATATATATATACTGGACAGCAAATAAACCGAGCCACCCGCTACCTAGGCACTGTAATTCGATTTTCTCAAAAACTAAAAAACCTACAATTATCAAAGTTGTACCTACAGAAAGTGCGCTTTATGGTGATTAAAATGAATGGAAACTCATTGAGTTTAATCAATATTTCAGTGGTTATTAAGGATTTTACAAAGAAGAGTCGTTTTCCAGTCGTGACAATCGTTAGTAAAGATAAAGTGAAAAAAAAATTTAAAGCCAAAAACAAAGATAAAATCAAAAAAACGTTTTTGATCAATATTCCGTATTCCCTCCCCTTGCTCGGATAACTGCCAGCATCCTTGTATTCATCGACCTTACGAGCCTGACGATAAAATCTTGAGGAATTGTATTCCACTCCTCTTCAATTGCGATTCGCAGCTCTGGAAGCCTTGTTGGAGCAGGTACCCGGGCTCGAACACGACGTTTCAGCTCATTCCATAAGTGTTCTATCGGATTCAAGTCCGGGCTTCGAGCTGGCCAGTCCATCGTACGAATGCTGACGTCGCGTAGATACTGGGTCACCACATGAGCAACATGAGGCCGTGCATTATCATGCATCAATTTCATATCCTGTCCGATATATCCTGCGTAAGGTACCAGATGGTCTGCGAGGATTTCAGTAATGTAGCGATGAGAAGTCAGTCCACGTGTACGGCCCGTCGGTTCGATGAAAACTAACGCTGTATGTGCTGTTAACGAGATGCCGCCCCAGACCATTACAGATCCTCCTCCATAAGCAACAGTTTCCTCGATGCAACACTGAGAATAACGTTCTCCAGGGCGACGATATACTCTCTGACGTCGATCACTTCCATGTAGACTCACCCTGGTCTCATCAGTGAAGAGTACATTACTCCACTGCTCTAATGTCCAATCCCTATGCTCTCGAGCAAATTCAAGTCGTGCTCGACGGTGTGCTACCATTAATGCTGGGCCTGTTGCAGCTCTTTTTGGGGTTAGGTTCCGTCAAGTCTCCTTCTGACGGTATCTGAACTTATGACCACTTGGCGTTCGTCACGCAGACTTTGTTGGACTTGAACTGCGTTGAGGTAGCGATTTCGCAGAACAGTAAGGTGGATATAACGATCATCTGCTGCTGATGTAGCCCTAGGTCTGCCCGTACCTGGACGGCGATCGAATTCTCCAGTCTCTAGGTATCGTCTGTAAACTCGTTGCACCGAAGATCTGCTGATTCGAAGCCTTCGAGCGACTTCACGTTGCGCAATACCTGCTTGAAGTAATGCTACAGCTTGAGCTGCTTCCTGAGGTGTTGTATCCATTATTAATCGAAAAAATTAGCAAAAACACACGCGTCTGAGCAAACGATGGACAAAAACTAAAGAAATGATAAGAAATATCCGACTACCCCCATTGTAGAGAAAAAGAACGCTAATTTCAAACTCTGGTGAAAACAGAGCAAATCGTTAGCATTGTGTTTGTTGCTTGATTACAATGTGAGTTGACGGTACTTTTGAATTAATTTGTAGTCATTTTAATCACCATAAAACGCACTTTTTGTAGGTATAACTTTGATAGTTGTAAGTTTTATACTTTTTGAGAAAATCGAATCAGAGTTCCTAGGTAGCGGGTGGCTCGGTTTATTTGCTGACCAGTGTAGTTTAGACTATCGCCGTTATTTACATATATTATCTTAAATTTTTCGGCTTTTTTACCAGGAACCTTTTATTTGAGCTCTGATAACTTCCTAACTACTTTATCTTTCTGTGATTATGGCGTTTTCAATATTACCAAAATACCGGGTCCCAAACAAAAGGCACGCTGTAGAAGACCTTATTTATATAAGTAATGCTGTTTCGTATTAACTAAATTCAGAACTAAAGAAATATAGAAAGTCCAAAAAGTATTTACTATTGAGTTCTAAACTTCCGCTAAATCGTCAAGTCTGATGTCTAATGCAACGGGTGGTTATTCCTATAAAATTTAAGATAAGATATGATAATTTACCACTGAATAGACTAGAAACTACACAGTCACTCTGAAGGGTAAATGAAAAGACAATGCTTGATGACGACCTTTCGGTTCAACACCTAAATTGAAGTAACTACATAAATAAATAGTCCAAATAATATTTACGTTTGCGTTCGAAAGTTCCATTGCATCATCAAGCCTAAGGTCTAAAGCTACAGGATTAATACGATTGCAATAAAATTAATTTTATCTTTTATTTTGAGGTGTAAAATGCAATAAATGAGTTTTCCCGCTCTAGGTGGAGGATGGGAGTGCTAGACTTCTACTGACTAAAAATCCACCCTATTCCATCAGCAGCCCTTAAGTTCCGTGGCCGCGGTATCTTGTTATTTATTTATTTTATCTCAAATAAAATAAACTTTGTATTAAAAAATAAACCTGACTTACAAAAAAACACTGCAAAGAGAAAAATAACTTTAATTTCGGAATTCATTATCAAAAACTATACTACAAAACCAAAGACACCGACTCACGAAATTAAAGTAATTTTTCACTTTGCAGTGTTTCCTTTTTAAAGTTTGATTATATGTCGCTTTTTAGTGGGTTGGTTTGTAATTTACCCAGTTTAAAAGCCTAAACGTCAACTTTGTATCACCTTTTGAAAAATATTTTTTTTTTCTAATTCAGGGACGATAGCGTTTAGTTCTCTTGGTACTTCACAATCAGCTCTACTTCACGATATGCAGTGTGACGGGCATAAATTGTTTAGAAATTTTATTCAAGTAATCGAATCGCAACCCACGAAATACTTATTATAGGTGTGCCTATAATATTTGAAGAGTTCCCTCGATTTGTCCATGATTCCATCATCAGATCCTAACTTGATGATAATGGAACTCACCTTGAAGTAAATCCTTTCAAATAAAAAAAGAATTTTCTAAATCGGTCTAGCCATCTACTAAAACTACTACAAAAATACAGTTGAATTGAGAACCTCCTCCTTTTTTTAAGTAGGTTTAAAAATAAATCAATAAAGAAAATATGACATTCGTTAAATTGTATTTATAGTTCTACAGTACTGAACAACAGTTAGGGTTTAATTTCTTAAGTGCTTCCATCTTTTGTGATTATTTGTGATTTTTTTTTCTTAAAACTTTGGTAGCCCTAAATTTAGGCTACATCAAATTATTACTTTATATTATAAAAGCAAAAAACTTTTAAACTAAAAATAAAATCGACTTTGCTTTCCTTCGTCGGTGTTTTTTTTTTTTCGTATTTTCGTGTTTGGACACCGACTTCCAAATAGTTAGTTAAAAAGGGTTTTTAACGCTTTTTAATTTGTAATTTATCAAGTTACAAAAGCCAAAATGTCAACTACTTATCACCTTATAAAAAATATAGCTTCTCCGGATGCAGAGCCGATAATTTTTGAGGAGTTCTCCTGGTACTTCAGCATCAGCTTTACTTCACCATAATTATGCATTGTAACGAGCATAAAGTGCTTAGCCATATTCAAGTAATCGAATCGCAACCCACGAAATACTTATTATTGAGTAGTTCTGGTGGCCATCTGTGGTCTTCATCATCAGTTCCACTTTACTAAATGGTGTTTTTCAAGAGCAACTGCACAAGTTACTACAAAAAATAACCAAATCGCTATAGGTGTGCCTATAATATTTGAAGAGTTCCCTCGATTTCTCCATGATTCCATCATCAAATCCTGACGTGATGACAATGGAAACAATAAAAAAGTATACACTATCAAACAATAAAATAAATTTTTAAAATCGGTCTAGCCGTCTTCAAGTAATCAGGGAGCATACATAAAAAAATCCGACGACCTGAGAACCTCCTCCTTTTTTTGAAGTCGGTTAAAAAAGATGTACCTTGCTTCATGTGCATTCTTTAATTCTGACTTTCAGGTTTTGGAAAAAACTTAGTTTAGGCACCAGTCTCCCACAAATTATGTTTAAATTGTCTGTACCTTATGTCAATTATCTAATGTATTATTTTGTGGTGAGAAAATAAATAAATTCTATTCTAAATAAATAAATTCTATTCTAATTCTATTCTTAATGATGCAAAATTATTGCGATGATATTTCTGTAAACTACTTTTGGGAGATTACTCACCACAAAGCGATGCAGATGTTTTAAGTAAATGTTAAACGATAAAACACTTCATTAATAGTTGATCTATTTTAGACATGTATTTTAAAAATTCAAAATATGACGTAAGATGGTAAAGCAGGCGATTGAAATCTTAGAAATTTACGAAAAAACGTCTAATGGCTCTTAACTACGGAACCCTAAAAACTGTGTTTTGAAAAGAGTAACCATGGAGTTTCTATTCTCCATACGAAACGACCAATTCGAATCAAGCACTAGCTTTTGACGTTTTATAAGTGCCCATGTGCACTTATAAATGAAATAAAATATTTTATAAGTGCCCATGTGCACTTATAAGTGAAACTAGTATTTGCGTGTTGCGCGAGGTGCAAGCACCTCGCGTGCTTATGAAAAAAAAAATGGGGGGGGGGGGTTTGCACAATTATTTCGACTAAAGCATTGCCCCTCTAAATGAATCTGAAAACAAAAATGTTCCAAGTCTCTTAATTTCCGAGATGAGATGAGAGGGACTTTGAAAAATGGTTTTTACTTTACCGAGCCTCCTCTATAGGAATCCATAAAAAAAAGAAAATACGGGTCTCGTAGTTTCCGAGATACGATAGGGAGGGGGGAGAAGAGGGGTGAAAAGGGGAGGTTTGGCACTTTTTCCGTAGGTTTGAGAGTTACTTGTTTACGAATCTGTCAAAATATACCCACCTCCCCATCCACCATCTGGGAGAACAATTATGTCAGTGAGTCAGTGGTAATCTAGCTTTATATAGTATAACTAGTATTTGCGTGTTGCGCGAGGTGCAAGCACCTCGCGTGCTTGTGAAAAAAAAAAATGGGGGGGGTGATGGGGGGAGATGGGGGGGGCTTAGTATTTGCGTGTTGCGCGAGGTGCAAGCACCTCGCGTGCTTGTGAAAAAAGAAAAAAAGGGGGGGGGGGGAGATGGGGGAGATGGGGGGGTTTAGTATTTGCGTGTTGCGCGAGGTGCAAGCACCTCGCGTGCTTGTGAAAAAAAAGAAAATTGGGGCGGGGTGATGGGGGGGTTTAGTATTTGCGTGTTGCGCGAGGTGCAAGCACCTCGCGTGCTTGTGAAAAAAAAAATGGGGGGGAGGGGTTATGGGGGAGGGGTTATGGGGGGGGGGTTGTAGAAGTATTTCGATAAAAGAATTGCCCCTCTAGATGAATCTGAAAAAAAAATGTTCCAAGTCTCTTAATTTCCGAGATCCGCCTAAAGGGGGTGAAAAGGGGGGCAGGGGGGGGACTTTGAATAATGTTTTTTACTTTACCGAGCCTCCTCTACACGATTTCGTAAAAAAAAAATACGGGTCTCGTAGTTTCCGAGATACGATAGGGAGGGGGGATAAGGGGTGGGAAAAGGGGAGGTTTGGCACTTTTCCCGTAGGTTTCAGAGTTACTTGTTTACGAATCTGTCAAAATATACTCACCTCCCCATCCACCATCTGGGAGAACAATTATGTCAGTGAGTCAGTCAGTGGTAATTTAGCTTTATATAGTATAATAAAATATTTTATTTGGTTTTGATTTGGTTTCATCATCTGCTTAGCCGTTTTTCCAACTATGTATTTCTTTTTTTATTACCGATGATCCCGCTCTTGACCTCGATCTCACCTGATGGTAAGCGATAGATGAGGTCTACGATGTGACGAGCGAGCCCAGAAGATGCCTATTTACTCGTGCTTTAAAGGCTGAAAGGTCATAAGTGGCAGGGAACACAGAAGCCGGCAGAGAATTCCACAACTTGTTAGTAAGTTAAAATTTGTTAGTAAGTTTGTATTTAGGGGTAATCTTCGGAACCAATGTTCCAATTCAAAAAAATCTTTCTTTAGAAGTAAGCTGCGTAAAATATGTCGAGTAAATGAGTTTTCTTTATTGCACAATACAAATTTTATTGCACACATTATAAAACAAATGGAAGTCTTCTATTTTTATTGGCAAATCGGATGATAGTGTTTGGAACGTCTTATTTTGCAAAATTTTAGAAGATTGTCTGTTTCGGGTGTACGATTTTGGGGTGGGAGTTATGTCCCATGTGACCCCCCCCCCTTCGGACCGCGCCTGAACCCACCCTAGACACGAACATATTTAGCTTAGTTGGAGGGGTTAACAAGATTGCTAGTAATGGGAATTCTACATTGCCAGTTCTCTAGAAAACTGAATTCATTTTTAGGGTTCCGTAGCCGAATGGCAAAAAACGGAACCCTTATAGTTTCGACATGTCTGTCCGTCTGTCCGTCCGTCCGTATGTCACAGCCATTTTATTCCGAAACTATTAAGACTATACATGTAAAACTTGGTAGGTAGATGTATTCTGTAAACCGCTTTCCGATTTTAAGAGAAAATTTAAAAAATATTTAAAATAAAGGGGGCTCCCCATACATGGAACTGAAACTGAAAATATTTTTTTTCATAAAACCTATACGTGTGTGGTATCTATAGACAGGTCTTTAAAACTGACATTATGGTTTCTAAAATGACTTTTTCATAAAGTTAATCGTTTAAAAGATATACGCTTCCAAAGTGGTAAAATGTGTGTGTCCCCCCTCTAACTTCTATAATAATGAAGTGAAAAATCTAGAAAAACCATATGTTGTAGATCTTTATGCAAACTTTCGACCAAAATTAGTTTGAACGAGATCGAGTCAGCAGTTTTTGAGATACAGTATATTTTCGAAAACCGCAAGTATAAGTTTGTAATTAATACAAATACTATGAAAAACAAAGTTATTTGGCGTAGTTGTAAAAATTGTAAATAAGCTAGTTTTAAGAAATTTGTAAGGTTCTTTTTTTTTCAAATAAATATATTAAGTATGTTATATTTATTATAGTTACTACGGAACCCTTCATGGGCGAGTCCGACTCGCACTTGGCCAATTTTTTTTATTAATTTTAGCGTATTACTTTGAAAAGTTGTAAGATCCAAGCTGGTACTTAGATGTCTAATTAAAACTACTGTCTAACTTGATAGTAGTAATAGATTCAAGCCTAGGGAACATAACCTATCACGATTGAGCAGGTTGTCTCATAAATATAAAAGTTGGGTAACTCCTTGCAAAGGTTGTTTGTGATGGCTGATTTACTTACCTCGTTAGAGTGATAGCGTGTTATATTCTCACCGATAGGTGTCGTAAAAGTTGACATAATATCTTTACTTCAAAAAAAAAAGTCATGTGTAAGTCGTGCTGGCGGGCAAATGGTGTCGTACCAATTTTTTTTTTATAAAATTTTCTATCTCTTCTTAGTGTGCGTTACGCCAGCGGGATGTTGTCGCTTTTTAGGATTTCGGCTTGAAAGATAATTATTAGTACCCCATCTCGTGTAAATGTGCCCGCAATTTAGAATTTGTGCATCCAGCCGATCCGAAGATATTCACGAAAAGCAGATTCCGTTGGAGTAACGTTACCCCAGCGGCATGTTTTTTAACTGGTTGTCGCAGCTGAGTACAAACTAACCACTTAGATTGATCACATTTGTGCCTAAATGTGCCCAAAAAATTAAATTTGTGCGTCTTGAGGTTTCAAAGTTATTCAAGATGTCGCTGGGGTAACGTTTAACAAATTGCTGTACCTCTCAAACGGCATGACATACAACTACAATTTTTTTACTACGGTGGGTCCTAATTTATGCTTATGCTGTGCAATTTTATATTTTCTATAATCGACACTGTTGGAAAATAAGAAATTGATTTTCAAAAACCCTAAAATCGATCTTTGCGCTTTAATGAGAAATCCTAAAAACTTACCTATTATGGTGATCTGTACCTTTTATAAACACAAAGCATCATGCGAAATTAGATGTTTCTATTCCAACTCCTCAGAGAGCTATTCCATTTTAATTAAAATCTGGCTATGCTTAAATATAACACTCCAATACATGAGTTATTATTAAGTGACGGTAATTATGATTCGACAAATAATAAGTACCTTTATTCAATTGCTTATCCTTAAAGTTTCAACTGAAAAATCTTTGTAACTACACAGATATAAACCATAGGAAAAGAAACTTCACGATTAATCGAACAAATTCGAATGACTGTATAAAAGCAGCCGCGTAGTACATTGTGCCAACCTTCTTAAATTTGTAGTATTATAATTAAATTTTGATGGGTGTAGGTGCGTACAAAAGGTTTAAATAACTATTTACTTTTTTATATAAATATGTAACGTAGAGAGCTATCCGAGAGTAGTGACTTTATTGATGAGTTTATTATAAACATTATGTTAATAAAGTTTGATTGTATATTTTGAACATAACTCCATACTTACATACCGATATGTTCTCATGGCCTTATAAGGTCACATAATATATTATTATGTATGGTGAGTATGACTGCACTTTTACTACTTAACGTTGTTTTTAATTACAAGGTAGGCGTAATTTCATAGGTCTAAGTTATTAGGAACTATTGGGTGATTTGGAAGTAATATTATTATTTGGAACGGTGATATGACATCGCTGCGGTGCCGGCACGCGGCGGTGGCACCTTTCTCTAGCTTATCAAATTATGCAAACCATTTAAGAGGTATGTATACTTACCGTAAGCAGCTTTATTTATTGGAAATTAAAAACAAGAAAGTGTGAAGTATAAAGTTGGGGAAAAAGTCTTTTCGCATTATAGTATGAACTTGTAATAAAATCTCTTTGGCTATACTATTTGTATCTGGCTGGTTCTGGTATCATTGAAAGTATAAATTTTAAAGAACATAATTCCAAATTCAAATTAGGAAAATGTGTGATTTTAATTTGTTTTTCGTACTGTCAAGATGAGTGAATCTAATGAAGAAATTCGATACATTTTAAAATTTTACTACAAAAAAGGTAAAAATGCAAAACAAGCCGCGAAAAACATTTGCGATGTTTATGGACCTAGCGCAGTGTCTGTGAGAGTAGCACAAATTTGGTTTAAGCGTTTTCAATCCGGAAATTTTGATGTCAAAGATGCACGTCGCTCTATTACGGATAAAATGGATGCCATTTTTGAAAAAGTGGAGCAAGATCGGCATATCAGTAGTTACGACGTAGCTGAAGAACTGGGAATTGACCACAAAATAGTTTCGGCGCATTTGAAAAAAACTGGGTACACAAAAAGCTCGATATTTGGGTACCTCACGAGCTCACTGAAAGAAACCTAATGAACCGTGTACTCATTTGTGATTATTTATTACGACGTAATGAAACCGAACCATTTTTGAAGAAGCTGATAACTGGTGATGAAAAGTGGATCATGTACGACAAGAACGTGTGAAAAAGGTCGTGGTCAAAGGCCGGTCAGGCTTCACAGACTGTGGCGAAACCCGGGTTAACTCGCAACAAGGTGATGCTGTGTGTGAGGTGGGATTGGAAGGGCATTATTCATTATGAGCTGTTACCACCAGGCAGGACCATCGATTCTGAACTCTACTACGAACATGATAACTGACAAATGCTTGCACTATCTGGACAGGTCCGCTCAAATTTGCGTGGTTATTTCCTCAAAAAATACCACAGACATGAACCTACATGCTTCTCATATACAAATACAAATTGTCTGGACTTTAAAAGAGACTATGACCTCTGAGTTTGTTTCGGAGTTTCTTCTCAGAGTAGTCAGTTAGGAAATACCGGCCTCATCTAGCTAAACTTAACACGCAAAAAAACATGACGTGTAAAAGTGTTATTTATAACCAATTTACAAAATAAATATTTCATTTCATTTCAACAACTGATGAGATTAAAGCAAGAAGTAGAGAAAGCGGCCGGAATTAATCAACAGAAGGGGTGTGGTTTTTCATCATGATAACGCTACACCTCACACATCTTTAGCCACTCAGCAAAAATTAAGAGAGTTTGGCTGGGAGGTGCTAATGCATCCGCCGTATAGTCCTGACCTTGCACCTTCAGATTTCCACCTGTTTCGGTCTCTTCAGAATTCGTTAGGCAGTGTCAGGTTAACATCACGAGAGGACTGCCAAAACCACTTGTCGCGGTATTTTGATCAGAAGTCCCAAAATTTCTATAGCAATGGGATCATGTCCCTACCTACAAGATGGCAAAAAGTTATCGAACAAAATGGTACCTACATACTTTATTTAAATGTAAACAAACTATATTAAAACAAATTTTGAATTTTCTTAAAAAACGCGAGGAAACTTTTTCCTCAACCTATTATTTATCTTTAACGATTTTAATTGAAATAGTATTTTCGTATGTTTAAGTGTTATTTAACTTATTATTGACAAAAGTGGGTATCAAAATAACAGATCTTTTACTTAAAGCTATGCACAGTTTTATTTAAGAGGCTGGTAGAGAGCTCTTCGCCGACTCAAACCATTCAACCATTACCTAAATCATTAGTTTTCTGTGTTATGGTTAAAATAGGAATTAAAATAACAGATCTTACTCAAACGTTATTGTACAAAGTATTTTTGTATGTTTTTAGTGTTGTTATGATTAAAGTGGGCGTCAAAATAACAGATTTACAGATCGTTTACTTAAGTCTTTGTATAAAGACAAGTATATAATTTTTCATGTTTAGACAACTAGTTACTAAAATACTTGATATTTATAACAAGCATCAAAATCACAGATGTTTCACTTAAGTCAATGTCAGCACATCCAGCTTCTACAATCTGTCAAATGTCTTTAATAGATTTTCGACTTTATCGCTAAATGGTTAGAATAGAATAGAATAGAATAGAAATTTATTTGCTTAGATTGTAGGTACAGTACATGATTGGTCTTAATTACATAAAAACGAGATCCTTGTACAATCTACCTTATACTAGGCATGCAAACATTTGGAGCAGTAACAAAAATAAACGCAATCATAATTATCAAAATTCAATGTTCCAATTCCAAATTAAATATAGTTAAAAATAAATGTTTCATATCAAATTGGATTTTCCTTGTGTATAATGTTAATTAGGCATGTAAACCATTGAAAAATCCTAATAATAATAATAAAAAAGTATAATACAAATAACTATGTCAAAAAAAGTTCAAAGTTGATTGGGAAAATTTGACAGTTTCGGGTAGCTCGATGTGCTGGCATCTGTATCGACGTTCCGCCGAAGAAAAGATGATGCCATAGTATGTAGTTCCGACTGTCAAGCATGGTGGCGGATCTGTTATGGTCTGGGGTTTTTTCTCAGGCTATGGAACTGGTAATCTGGTCCAAATTAAAGGAATTATGAAAAAGGAGTAGCATAAAGAAATTTTGGAGAAAAATGCTATTCCCTCCGGGCTGAAGTTAATCGACAAAGGATTTATATTCCAACAAGATAATGATACAAAGCATAGTTCAAAATTATGTAGGGACTATTTAGACAAGAAACAGTCAGAAAAAGTGTTGAAAAACATGACATGGCCACCCCAAAGGCCGGATCTTAAACTTAAAGAGCTTTTGTGGGAAAAGCTTGACCGAAACGTTCAGGAACAATGGCCTTCTTCACAGCAGGCCATGTGGAATGCATCAGAAGAAAGCTGGAGGAATATCTCGCAAGAGACCATAAATAAATTAATTGCTCGCATGCCAAGGTTGGTTAAACAGGTCATACAATGTAAAGGAGGCTATTTTTATGAAAAATGTGTAAGTGTATTTTTTTAAACATTGTATTCTTCCAGACTTCCTGTAATTTTTATTTTTAAATCTTGTGTGCAACATGAAAATAAAAACCGTTTTTCAAAACGTTTTAAAAATATTTAGGATTATTTTTTTCTCAATTTATTTATAGTGGTCTCAAACTTTTAACCGGCAGTGTATACAAGTCCGGATTTACGACGTGTATTATTGCGCAATGATAAACGGATAGCCGCGAGCTAATTGTGTTATGCGTTACGCTATTAAAGTGCAGGAGCTGTGGGCATAACTTTAATTAAGTCGAAAAACAAACAGATAAATAATTATAAATTTACCTTAAAATCAGAAAGTACACGCGTCATGATTATACACACAATGGAAAAAAACAATGTGCACACACCCTTCACACACGAGTAATTAGCGACAACTGAAGGCAGTCACATAAACACAACACATAAGTCAAGACAATATACATAGTGTAGTCTTTGTTCTAACATTTTACTGAAAGTTAAAGATTTACAAATCCTCAATATAGTATGGCTTACATACTTTTACAAACTAATAAATAATTTTATGTAACAATTTTGTGTTAGACTGTTTCAAAAAACGTAATCATATACTACAAATTTAAGAAGGTTGGCACAATGTACTGCGCGGCCGCTTTTATACAGTCATTTGAATTTGTTCGGTTAATCGTGAAATTTCTTTTCCTATGGTTTTCTTCTTATATCTGTGTAATTACAAGGATTTTTCAATTGAAATTTTAAGGATAAGCAATTGAATAAAGGTACTTATTATTTGTCGAATCATAATTACTGTCACTTAATAATAACTCTTGTATTGGAGTGTTACATTTAAGCGTAGCCAGATTTTAATTAAAATGGAATAGCTCTCTGAGGAGTTAGAATAGAAACATCTAATTTCGCATGATGCTTTGTGTTTATAAAAGGTATAAACCATTGTAGTTGTTAAGTTTCTAGGGTTTCTCATTGAAGCGCAAAGATCCATTTTAGGTTTTTTGAAAATCAATTTCTTATTTTCCAACGGTGTCGATTACAGAAAATATAAAATTGCACAGCATAAGCACAACTTAGGACCCACCGTAGTAAAAAAAATCGTAGTTGTATGTCATGCCGTTTGAGAGGTACAGCAATTTGCTAAACGTTAACCCAGCGGCATCTTGAATAACTCTGAAACCTCAAGACGCACAAATTTAATTTCTTGGGCACATTTAGGCATAAATGTGATCTATCTAAGTAGCTAGTTATTACTCAGCTACGACCATCCAGTTAAAAAACATGCCGCTGGGGTAACGTTAGTCCAGCGGAATCTGTTTTTTGTGAATATCTTTGGATCGGCTGGACGCACAAATTTTAAATTTCGGGCACATTTACACGAGATGGGGTACTAATTATCTTTCAAACCGAAATCCTGAAAAGCGACAACATTCCGCTGGCGTAACGCACACCTTATCTTAATGAATTTTTGTTCGACATAAGGATGTTTGTTTAGATATACCTAAGGGGGAGGAAGCCGTTTATTTTCATCATTTCTTTTTAACAAACATTAAGAATTATGAGGCCCTCGCAATAAGTCCCCTTATTTGATGTCATATGGCACAATTTAAAATCTTTTTATTTTCATTGCTAACTTCATGCACAGAAGGAACAAAATTATTAATTAATATAAACTACGTATCTGTGTTGTAGCCTCATAACTAATTAAAGACTTATCCACATAGTTGTAATTTTACCTAATCCTAATGCTATACAAAACTCATGTGGGAACAGATGATATAGTCTTAAACCAAAAATACTTGATAGGTTTAGGTTCTTAACAGTTCTTAACTGATACCTATTTGTAGATATTTATAGATTAGCTCCTCAAAGTTCTAAGTTGAGCTATACCTACGTTATCTGAAAAATGCTTGTACTGTCTACCCACTAAAATCTGTGAGCATCTCTCCTCAAAAGATCGCCAAAGACCTAGACCTACAAGGTTCCCATATAATTTAACCAGTATTGATTATATGGATTTTAAAAGAGACTGACCACTGAGTTTGTTTGAAAATTACGTGTGAAAGTGTTATTTAATAACCAATTTGCAAAATAAAGATCATTTATTACCTTTACTCTCAAAAAGACTAACATCCAAAAGAAAACGACCGTAAATTAATAAATTCTTAAAAAGTAACCCCGGATTCCAAAACCAAAAACCTACAAAGCAATAAACAAAAAAGTTACATTTAACGCTTCGGCAACTACAATTTAAAAAAAGAACTGGGTAGGTCAAGGACCAAAGGACCGGTAGCCGGGAACAGGTTGCGAGCCGAAGTTGCCCGATGACACCCGAGACGAGCCCGAATAGTTTAAGGCGCGTGCCTCGATCGTGGGACGAAGAAAGCCGAGTAATGACGTAAAAAACCGAATGATGGGAGCGTGGGATTCTTATACCTTTGTCTATGGGTAGGTACTTATGTATTTTATGGGGCGCCATAAAGTTGAGAAAGGGGAGCAAATTACTGATAAGAAGACATGTTGTGCTGTGTTTTATTTGAGTTTGAATGGGTATATTGTCTCTGGGTTACCTTCTTGTTATTTTTATTTTAGTAGGTAATTAGGTCTCTCACGCTTAATATAGCAGAAATGATAGGTACTTAATTATTGATAGACATCCCACCCATACACACAAAACGTTTTGGGAATAGTCTCATTGTGCGTAGGTACAACGGAGTGGAATTCTCTACCGGAGTCTGTGTTTCCTGATAGCTATAACCTGGGAGTCTTTAAGTCAAGAGTGAATAGGTTACTTCTAGGCAAGTGTGCTGCATCTTCGACCACATAATTGCTTACCATCAGATGAGATGGTGGTCAAACGCAAGCGTATCAGTATTATTGGATCATTTGATACGGTAATTACATCATAATATTCATGTCCTATTAATAACTATATACGTCTAAAATCTAACAATCTATAGGTACCTGCTAATATTATAAATCGGAAAAGTTTGTTTATACGCGCTAATCTTCGAAAGTGCTGGGTGGATTTGGATGAAACTCGATAAGGAAATAGCTTGAAGCTTGAGGAAGGTTATATACTATTTTTTACCCGACTGAAAAAGAAAGAGGTTATGTTTTTATCGTGTTAAAGACCACGGGAGCGAAGCCCCGCGTGACGTCTAATGATATTATAAATACCGGTCAAGTATGTGTGAGTATTACATAACTAATTAAATTTTTTAATTAACTCAGAACTTAATTACGCAGATGGAGGACTATAATATTATTCACAGTTAAAGTTGATATAGAGAAGGAGATATATAATACATTAGAAATAATTTTAACATTGGCTGAAGTTCGACTACTAGCGACCTTTAGTTATTAAAGATATAGATAGATATATTAATTACTTATTGTACCTACACTATAACAGGGCGCTACAATGGGCGGTCTAATCGCTAAAAGTGATCTTTTATATTTTTTTAGAACAACTTTTGGATGGATTTGATACAGAAGGAGAAAATAAATACGCGGGTAATCGATGGTGTACTATCTATCTATATATAATACAAAAACTATAATCGACATTCTCAAAATATATTTACATATACATAAATATAAAAAAGAAACTAAGACATAGAGGCAGAGAAAGAAAGATCTTTAACCATGTTTTTGAAATACGAAAGGATTTGTACCTACTTGTCTCATTGACGCCGGTAGAGCATTCCACAGCCGTAATGCCGTGCCAATCCAAAATACTGTAAGTCGACTTACAGTGTTTTTGCTTAACAGCTTTATACAACGTGTAACGGAAGCCCCATATCTATCCAAAGGGACTGAAGACAACATCTGGTATGGAGTCTCTATGCAAAGTTTCAGTTCAAAATAAGTGACTCACAGAATTGACCCCAAATTGTTGATTTCGTATGTTTCTTGAATACCAATAATATCAAACGTGTCACATCACTATGAGGGTCATCACTTTTCACGTCACTTGCCAATAAAACGATAATTCTCTTCATTCTTCTTAATTTGAAAAATTCGGTCTCTGGTATCAATGTATTGAAATTTCTAATAAGTTCCACACATGTAGACATAGGATTAGAAAACCCTGGCCATATCGTTTGTTATGATCCAAAGAAGCCGTGCACTTGGTATGTATATACCCTTTAAATTACACGTTGTATTAGTTCCTTGAAGTCTGTTTAACACCCCTGATTTACATTTTTTTTCATTAAAATATACATTCTGCAAGATAAGGCAAGCTAAAAACACGTATCACTTTCAAATTAAATAAATTAAAAAGCCATATCGTTAAATATCTCAAATGTGGTTTTCGAAAGTTAGTGTTTTGGATTGGCAAGGCAGCGTACTGCTTGAGCTTCGAACGACTTACCATAGAAATATAATAAATATGTATATCGTATAATAATAGTTATTTTTTGGATGAAGAGACGTTCTATGGAGTCGTTGTTACGCCTTGAGATGTGTTCGAATAGTTTACTACATGTGATAGACGCTGTTTGAGTCCGAGTTCTTGTAGTATGGAGACATTAGTTCTAAATTCCGTCCATGAAACTCTAAGCATTCGTCTCCAGCAACACATCTCCTAAGCATCTATTTTCTTCTTCACACTGTCTCGCAACGTGGACGTCTCTGCAGAGTATAAAAAAAGTAAAACCCAACTACGACAAAAAAATCGACGCTGAAAAAGTATGAAACAAGATTTTTAGGATACTGAAGTAAACAAGGTTACTGGAAAAACAAGAACAGAACAAAAATAAAAGCCGCAGTCACACCTTATTAACTGTTTAGTTACGGTTGATACCTCTTTTATCTGTTCTGTGGTTGATATCCTATATAACGTGTGACTACGGCTTTTATTTTTGTTCTGTTCTTGTTTTTCCAGTAACCTTGTTTACTTCAGTATCCTAAAAATCTTGTTTCATACTTTTTCAGCGTCGATTTTTTTGTCGTAGTCGGGTTTTAGTTTTTTTACTTTTTATTATTTAAGGGTGAAATGCAGAAAATATGTCACTAATTCTCAAAAAGTAACGTATCTGAGAAATAACGAAACTGATAAAATTAATAACGAAACTGATACTATAAAGGTGAGATCACACAATGGCTTGCCTTGACCATGTCAAAGCAAACAAAAAAACAAAACTGAAAAAATTCAATAAGTCAGGTTTGAGGGCTTCACGTATCACTTTGGTATGTTTTATATCAAATGTGGCGAAAGCACATTGTTTTTAATCTTGACGTACGAGAAGTTGTTAATATTTAATTTCCAAGATATTCACTAGAATCAAAATAAAACAAAAAATGGAAAATTTAAAATCATTTATTAGTATCTACTTCACTAAGTAGTAGTGATTGTACTAAACTTTTATTTAGCCTCTAATCAAATAAAAATAATTCGTTTATCAATATTACTTTTAAAGGAACTTTCTCAACTAAATTTTTGATACTTGGCAGTATAAAATTACACATATGTCAGTCTAATTTAGTCTAATCATATGGTTTTTATTTTAATCACAAGAAATAATAATCTCAACAGTAAACGTCTAGTTATATAACAAACAAATGAAAATAATCGATATAAAGCTCTTATTATCAAAAAGATAAAACTTGGAAAAATAAACAAGGCGGTATTTAGTTGGCAAGATAAACAGCTTCTTAAAGTCATTTTGTACCTTTATTCATCGTCTAATGATTAGACGATGAACGAATTATTTTTATTTGATTAGACTTTAATCAAATAAAAATAAATCGTTTATCCATATTACTTTTAAAGGAACTTTCTTAACTTAATTTGACCATATAAAATTACACTTGTATTAAATATCAGTCTTATTCAATCTAATCAAATTGTTTTTATTTTAATCTCAACAAGAAACGTCTTATATAAAACAAACACATGAAAATAATCGAAACAAACTTCTTATTAACAAAAAAATAAATCTTATAAAAAATAACAAGGTGGCATTTAAAGACATGAACAAAATAATTATTTAAAATATTGAAATGGAAATCCCTCTCTCAAATCATATTTTAAAAAATATTCTCATCGTCACAACTGAGATCATCTCTTTGGTTGATATTTAAATCATAATTCAAATTAATTTTGGTCAATTTTAAGGGACCTTCCCTGGTTACATCTAAGTAAGCGCAATTTTCAGCAGAAAATTTTACGTCGTTCAATACTATTACCTTATTTTTGTTCTGTGGAGCTAACTCCCTATTATAAAACAGTGAAGAATTTTTGTCACATTCACTTTCATACCATGGACTATCATCACTCTCTGCATATAAGTTGCAATCCATTTCCGAATCTGAGGTAGAATACTCTATTACTCGCTTTTTCTTCCTACGACCTTTAGATTGCTTAATCTTATTTTCTTTTCCCCTCGAAGGTCCTGCTTGGGGACTTACTTCATTTTCTTTCTTTTCCATCACACTTTTAATTTTATTGTCATTTGTTTCACTTTTGGTATGTTTCTTTACACAATTCCTTATTTCTCTCCTTGCGTTTACGATACTATTATCTAATTTAGTTGTATTTTTAATTTCTATGTCAGGAAGGTAATCTTGAAGATTAATTGTACTATTACGCTTAGTAATCTGTTTTTTTTATAAGATTGTGTTCTTTAGTATCAAAACAAAACAGTCCCCTCTATTTTCTCCACAAAAACAACTAACGTTTCTATATTTTATTATATCGATATTTTCGGTAGTCACAATTTGATGTACCATCATAGTTCCATATAACGGGGATAAATCATATTTTATGCGATTTAATTCTTTTACTGCAGCAATGTCATGGTCAGTAACATAATAAAGAGTTATTGATGTCTTGTTTTGAAGTATTTTAAACGCTGTGAAAGCGTCTGGAATATCTGATCCATAAGCCACATTCATATCCAAAAGTCTTTTTAAAACTCCCCCGACCCCATCTGCAGCATTCTTACCATGAGAGGTTTCAAAAAATGACCAAGTTGCGTGATTAAATCCATAATATTTTGTATATCTAGCAAATAAAGCAAAATTAATTTTTTGGCGATACTGAGTTGCGGGACCGTCAGAAAACATATGTATGGTGTTTATTTCTGGGTACTCATATTTAAAATGATTAATTATAGGTTGAAGATGGGCCCAAATACTAAATGGGTTATGTTCGTTATTAGGAGATATGGTGCAAAAAGGTTCTGGGTTCCGACCTATATCGCTAGCGACAGTGTTATCAAAAATATTTGAAAGGTTAGTAGAACCACAAATTCAATAATATTTAAATTTACAGAAAACGTAGTTTTAAAGCATAAAACATATTGATTTATCACCGTTAATCACCCTGATAAAATATACAAGCAAATTGAATACTCACCGAAACGCACACTTTCTCCGCCGTAACAAAATGGCTGCAGTTTGACATGTGTCAAAGAACATTCGAAGGTTATGTGGCCAACTTTATAAAAATACGGATTCGTTCTAAAACTTAACGTACGTCTTTAAATTTCCCATAACGAATCCTGAGTTACGAAACATTTATTTTTAGAGACAATACATTTGGAGTAAATAAATATAATAAAAAAAGGTGTATTATGAGAACCACATAAATAATATAATATTTATTGATATGAAGGAACTGTTAAAATAAAAATTAAACAGATAAGTTCATCAGAAAAAAAAATAATAAATAATGTAATGTGTAACGAAACGAAAAGGACGCTAATAAAATGTATGGAAATAATTTTAACCCATTTTTCAAAACCTATTAAAGATGTTTTTTTGCTATTACGAAGTTATAAATAAATGTTTACGATGTTGGTTATAAGGTATAATATTCAAAATAAATATTTATTGCGCATTATTTAATCATGCTATTAACTCAATGCATTTTAAAACCATAGGACACAAACAAATTCAAAAGTTACAAGTTTTCTGCATTTCACCCTTAAACTATTTTGGTGTTAAATCACTGTGCTTCTATACTATTTACTTGCATAAGCTAAATTATCAAATACGATCTAGGTATGTTTTTTTTTTGGACTAAGTTAGCGTTTGACCACAATCTCACCAGATGGAAAGCGATGATGTAGTCGAAGGTGGAGCACGCTTACTCAGTAAATACCTATTCACTCTTGACTTGAACACGCACAGATCGTATGTAATTAACATAAAACTTCTGTTCATTAGTGTGCAGTGAAACAGCTACGGAGACTCTCAAATGAAAAACACCATGAAAATTTGTATCTATCTTATTTTTATTTTTTAACACATGATATTTTGTCCGCTAGAGGGCGCCACGTTAAATTTAAGCAATATTTTTGATAAGTACAAGTGAAGCCCTTTCAAATGATACCAAACACGGTGTATCTATATTATTTTAATTTTGTTACACATGACTTTTTGTCCGCTAAAGGGCGCCACATTGGGTTTTGTGACACGCCACGTAGCCTATGTTCAGCGGACGGTCAAGACGGTTCTAACGATACCTCATTTGTCGAGTTCCTATAAGTAGCTTTGGAGCTATGAGGGAACAGATGAACATACACACATACATACATACATAGCCTTCTATCCTTTGGCTTTGCCGTATTCGGGTAAAAAGTAATCTAAAAAACCCGACTGCTCAACTGGAATGCAAGAAATAAACAAGGCGGGACCCAGTTGAATATAATTATAATTAAATAAATTAATAGTTTAAAAATCACTAGAAAAACACGCTTTTATAAATGCACGTAAAAACAAAAAAATGTTCGCGCTTTTCCTTTTTTTTTAGTCTCCGTTTTCTTTGTGTTGCTGTTTCTTTTTGTAGTTTTTGCCGTATTATTCCCAAGAGTAGTTAGCAATTAAACGGTCGAGCACCCCAGAGGATTTGAAAGTGACATCTATAAAAAAATAAATTCTATGGATTTCTCGGTAATTCAAAAAGGTTAAGAAAACTGATAACGGATTTTCTTTAGGTTTGTTATAACCTTGAAACATGATCGTGTTCAAAGTCCATTACGTGACTTTTCTTACAAGTGCAAACACGACTATGATACGATATTCCATCATGGAATGCCAGTGCCTATCTTCCGGCTTCATCATCAGACCTTAAAACCTAATCGTGGTCAAAGTTCATTACAAGACTTTTCTAAGAAATCCAAAACAGTTATGATACGATTTTCCATTATGAAGTTCCAGGTCATATCTTTCGGCTCCATCATCAGATCAGTTCGACAGTACCATATTATTGTATTGTCATCAGAACTACATACAGCTACCAATTTTCATTACGCTACGACCCTTGGAAGATGGTTAAATTAGTTACCTTAGATTCCATTACATAGTTAGTTACATACAGGTCGACCTAATAAAAGCGTGTTAATTAAAAACATAACCCTTCCTTTGCAGTCGGGTAAAAAATGGGATGGGTCATCAGAGCCGGATTAACCTTGCTAGAGGCCCTAAGGCAATGGCATTGTCGGGGCCCCTTTTCTTACTTTAACTGACCAAATCGTGTGTGAACTGAGGAAAAGCACTTAAGGGCTGTGGTTTTTAATATATTTGTTTACTTATTCCAGATTTGTTCTAAAATGGTTTTAATTCTACTACTAAATCTAACGATTTGTATTTTGTGGGATAACAGTAAGGTCCTTAAGTTCACACGCACACCAAATTCTCGTTCGAAGAAACATGTTTTCTTGGTGCGTGCACTGGGCCTAGGCCCCTAATTAACGCGGGGCCCCTAGGCAGTTGCCTAATCCGCCTAATGGTTAATCCGGCCCTGTGGGTCATGCTTGCTCGATGAAAATCAAGCACATTTTCTTGCATTTCAGTTGAGCAGTCCGGTCTTTGATTGCTTTTTTTGTTATCAGCTTTTTAGTTTAAATACTAACTAGTGATTTGCAGTCATTTTATACGTTTTTATATTTCTATATCATTTGAAACATAATATGTCATATATGTATTGTGGGTCTCCAATCAATGGGTTTCAAAGAGAGAGAAAAACGCACTTCTGAATATGGTACTCAAAATCCGTTTTAAAACGTTATATATCCTATGGGGCTGCTTGAAGTGAATGAAACCTAAATATCATTTTAGCATAGTTTGTAAATTTTTTATTTTGACAATAATTATGGCATCTGGTTGTCGTTGTGGTAAATTTTGATAACCGTCATGTCTCTAACGACATTCCCAAGGTAAATACGAATCGAACGACACGCGATGTAAGAATGATTAAAATAAGCCCACGCGTTTAGCCTCTACAACGCCACATAGGTAGTACAAACATATATACACAGAATGACTGATAAACACTTCACCCTCTTTTGCGTCGCGAAGTCGGTTAAAAATGGGGAATATGAGTGTTCGTACTAGCTAGTTGTAGTTCTTCAAATTTTCCTCATCTAAGGAAGGTAAGGAGATTATCTGGACAAGATCTGGCCTAACTCTTATCGTGTCCATCGTGAGAGGCCACCTGCACTTTGCAGGATATCAACGAGGCCAATACAAGAGCTGTGCAGGTAACTGCATACTGGTCTATGAAATCAGGAAGAATTGCCATAAACATTATGAAATCAGAGTTGCCTGTCCAGACAGTGCAAGCAATTGTCAATGAATACTAATAAATTTAACGTCGATGATAAATACGTTAATGGATTAAAAATCCTGCAGCTCTCATTAGTCACGAGTCATAATTACTTACGTTTTAAACCGTACATGTGTGTCTTATTTTTTATTCTGCTTGCAACGCTGCATATAAATCGTACTCTTAAAACTGCCCTTTCAAACTTTACCAATTTATTTATACTCAAAAACAAATGAAAAGCGTCCTTATCTTTATGAGGTTAACGTTTAATACAAGTATTTGTGTTAAATTTGTAAAAGTTAGTGCAAATTCTTCTCACGATACGGTACTGGTGCAAAAAACAATTATTAACTCAGATGTTTGAGAGATTATTAAAATAAACTTTGTTATTTATTGATTGTGGTGACAATCTTGAGACAGTTTCCAGGTCTTGATAGGAAGATAATGATAAATCCGTTGTTAACATTTTAAAATATTATGTTCCTTAATTGTGGCCATAGAGGTTCGTGGCTAAGGCAGTAGTCCCACCGTCGACGATGAACGAGTAGCGAGTAGAACTAGCATCTGAAAACGAGTTGGCGAGCAGCGAGCGTGTAGTTACGATAGTTTTGTCGCTGGGCTATAAGTGAGTGTGACGGGCGATTACTCGCGTCACTCGCTAGTTGGTCCGCTGAACTGCTAGTTGGTCTCTGGGCGTGAGTTCTGACCGCCAAGCAAGCATCGCTGAGCGAGTATAATCTCTAAAGCCTGCAATACATGTTGGCCGAGCGTAGGCCAACGCGAGCGTTGGCAAATAGGTACAAGGCAAGAAATAATGTCCACACGTTCGACAAGTTCGTCGAACGCCAATGCAGACGACCAATGTAGAAGAGGGTCTGTAGAGCTGCCCACACGTTGGCCGAGCGCAGGCCTTTGATTTGTGACCAAGAACCGACCAAATCCACCAAATGTGCTCTATACACGTTGGCGCTGGCCTATACTCGGCCAACTAGGCAAGTGACACCGAGCGATAGCAAGACAAGACAAATATACCGTCTACATGTTGGTATTGGCCTTCACTCGACAACGCTCGGCCAACATGTATTGCAGGCTTAAGCGAGTAGTCGCCGGCAGTGTGAACAGTCAGAGAGCAACTATTAATATATGCATATATCTCGTTTACACGGAATATATATATCATTGTGCGTTTCTTGAGCGAGTAAATCGCCGATAGTTAGTCGTTTAATCGCCGGCAGTCGGACCACTGCCTAAATAATAACAGCCGAACAGTGGGTAGTTAGTAGACAGTTAGTACAGGTTCGAAAAATTTTTGTCCTTTTAGAATATTATCGCTCTGTTTTTTGACATGCACCAAACTTGTAGATGAGTATGAAAGAAACAAAGAGATATATTTCGAAAACGATAATAGTATTGCAAACTCATACTAAGCCCGTCGATCTTCCAGGTAAAGGAGTCTTTAAGTCAAGAGTGAATAGGTTACTTTTAGGTAAGCGTGCTCCATCTTCGACCACATCATCACTTACCATCAGGTGAGATGGTGGTCAAACGCGAACCTATTCTAAATAAAAAAAAAAAAAAAAAAAAAAATAGTACTTGCCAAGATAGGTTCACGGATCGGTGACCATTTAAACATATCGATATTTTTCCGTGCTTCAGAAAGCACTTTTACCTCTCAAGGACCGCCATTATTTACGTCAACCATCCGTCAAGCACCGCGGGCGGGCTCTTATCGTATGCGTAATCTGACCCCGGTCACAAACAATTTTAAGACTTATCTTTACTACAAATACAGTTTTAAATCGGTCGGGGTTTGGTGACACAAATTTGTGCCAGCGGGGCTCAACTAATACTTGTTTACTGGCACGTTTCTGTGCCGCTGGGGCTCTAGAGGTTGCGTTGTCAAGTGGTTCCGTTGGTCTCGGATGTTATTTGTACATGTTTGACAGTCTTTACTACCAGTAAGAATCCAGAAAATGTCACAGTGGTCTTGCTAAGGCGTATCGTGTTACCCAACTACAGGGTTTTAGAGGTCAGATAGAATCCATACAAATATTGGTACTCAACTGTATCCAGTTAGACTGTAAGCAAGCTCTAACATATGTTAGTTAGAAGGCTTATAGGCGACTAGGTGCTGGCTTGCCTGTCGGTTTTCTACAGATTGTACTTCGGGGAGTGTGCGCAGGAGCTCCATGACCTGATTCCTCCATCTCCCTTTCACTACCGGTCTACCAGACGCACGGCTGGGTACCACCCACACTTGGTTGATATACCGTCTTGTCGTACCAAGCGCTTCTCCTCCACATTTATTGTGCGCACAGCCAAGTTGTGAAGTTTTCTGTCGGCTTATGTGTTCCCTGCGACTTATGACCTTTCAGCCTTTAAAGCACGAGTGAATAGGCATCTTCTGGGCTCGCTCATTCCATCGTAGACCTTATCTATCACTTACCATCAGGCGAAATTGAGGTCAAAAGTAGGCTCATCAGTAATAAAGAAAAAGGCAGATGATGGTGAGTAGTAATTATAAGTATACCGCATATCCTTCAAGCGGCAGGCTCGTAAACACTTTCCTGATCGGAACTTGGGAGTCTTTAAGTCAAGAGTGAATAGGTTACTTCTAGGCAAGCGTGCTCCATCTTAGACCACATCATCGCTTACCATCCGGTGAGACAGTGGTCAAACGCGAGCCTATTTTGAATTAAAAAAAATGAGTGTGGCACACGGGGACTGCCGCGGTAAAGCTATTGCATAGCATTTTTTTATCAACTTATGCAATTATAATTAATTATTTATTTATTTTATTTCTGCATTTTTTTTTTTCTTTGATATTAATTCAAGTTACGCTATTTGAGCGTGGTGACCGATAAGAAAACATTTTTTTTTCTTTTATTGAATAAATGAGAAGTTAATATTGTTTAAAATATTTTTAATATCTTACAATACAAATATAGGTTATTGAGGATTTTTTTTTCATTGAAACTATAGGTTTATTAGCAGCTAGTCTACACAACGCATACGTCTAGTCGCACGCACACAAACACCGTGCCGAAGTCTGCCGAACTGAAACGACGTTAGACGATGCACGGCTTTCAACGCCGCACCGCTGTGCCGGTCGGAGTGGGGGGTGTTAGGTTTATTTTCGTTACGGAATTTTTTGATTCGGTCGCCGCGCTCAAAGCCCGCGATAAAAGCTATGCAATAGCTTAAAAATCCCTTGGCAAGAAAAGTGTCAGATTTTTTTGGATTTTGTGTACCGGTAATGACTGTCGAAGATGTACAGATGATAGCCGGGACTCATGGCCTAACGTGCTTTTCGAGGCATGCAGGAATCCCGATAATATGTGAAGATTGTCACCCATCCAAAGACAGACCTCGATAAACGTTGCTTAACCTTGAACATCGATCCGTGTGTCTGTTATTATCTAGACACGATCTCCTCAAGCCTTAGTACTGATGCTATACAACGTGTAACGGAAACCCCATATCTATCCAAAAGGACTGAAGACAACATCTGGTATGGAGTCTCTATGCAAAGTTTCAGCTCAAAATAAGTGACTCACAGAATTGACCCCAAATTGTTGGTTGCAATTATGTTTCTTAAATACCAGTAATAACAAACGTGTCACAGCACTATGAGGGTCATCGCTTTCCACGTCACTTGCCATTAAAACGATAATTCTCTTCGTTCTTCTTAATTTGAAAAATTCTGCCACTGGTATCAATGTATTGAAATTTCTATCCACACATGTAAACATAGGATTAGAAAACCCTTGCCATATCGTTTGTTATTATCCAAAGAAGCCGTGCACTTGATATGTACATATTTACCCTTTAAATTACACGTTGTATAAAGACTTATTTGCAATGCCTCTTTTATTTCCAGGTGGAGAAATCATAGAGTGACTTCTCCCGCCCCGGGTGGAGCGAAAGGGAGTGTCAGACTTCTACTGACTAAAACCCCACCCTGTTCCTTTGTCCGAGTACTCACAAATGATTAAAAGTCCTTTCCAGATGCTTAGTCGACACAGTGTGACCCAAAGGCTGGCTTTTACCATGGACAGAGGTCAGCATTGGCATACAACGTGGCAATGCCGCCAGTCTTTTGGGCACATTATCAGTGGACAGCGATGCGCACGAATTTCTGGACGCCATATTTCAGATTATTTTAAGATATATGTATACAGTTTAGAGTTTTTATTTTAAGTGTATATTTTCAGATTTAAAATAAAATTTCTTATTGCCTTTTTTTTTTCTTGTTCCTTTAGCTGCTCTTGCGTTCCAGGCCGCGGTGTCACGTTAGAGCGTTCCCGTAACCCGGTATTCGCAGTGCCTTTACTAACAAAATAAATGTCTAATCGAAGGTAGTCTTAACATTTTATAAATTACACTATAATATTATAATTAAAACTCGTAAAAGACACGATATTAATTCTCAAAGGCGCTAATGTACTGGCTACATGTTTTCCTTTAAGGAAACTTGGGGTTGGACCGGTTTCATAAGAAAAATATAATTATCAAGGTGCTCATGCGTTGGCTGCGTCGTTTTTTATTCCTAAGAAAAAAGGAGATAGTTACTGTAATTACTATCCATATTTTTCTTGGTAATACTCTATTTAATATAATTAAATTATCATCTTCATTACTACCGAAAACTGTATATTGTATAAAGTCCTTTATTACTAGAAGTGAAAATTGTTATGAATATACCCCGCTTTGGGCGAGTGAAGGGCTCCTTTGTCAGCATTTACTTATCCTTTTTGAGTCTAACAGAACGCAACTGAGTACTGACTAACAGTAAAGATGCGCTTACACGGGCAACTAAAATTGCTCAATCCCGGTCAGCATTCGTCAACTGTGACGTCACGACTACATCAAGCAATTTAGGGCAATGGCAACAAGCATCAACTTGGCAAAATGTTTTGCAACAACATTATTGAGCCATAAGGAGCAACTTCAAGAAACTAGGCATCATTTCCTACACGAGCAATTCAGTAATTCAGCAATTCAGTGAGTGATCTTTAAAATCGGGACTTTTGTTATCCCACAAACAGGGATGCAAGTGAACAACATCGATAAAGTTAACAATCTTTTCTTTATTCCACGAAGAAGACGACGCCTTATTAAATCGACGAAATGCAGTCACATTTCACAACAGACAGAGGCCGAGCAGTGCACAGACGACGCTGTACTTCCATCCGTCCGCGCCGTATCGCACTCCTCGCGGAAGCGAGACGGTAGAAGCCGCTAAACAAACAAGTACAAACGAGATAGATATAAAAATCAGCGACATGGAGCGATATAGAATATATGGAACAATTAGAAGTAATAACGATGAAACAATTGCCGCATTTTATTGAAATTGCTCCAAATTGCTCCAGATTGCTCCATTGGTGTTGCTAAGCAGTTGTTGCTCAAAATTTTGCCCGTGTAAGCGCATGCCAACGGTGTACAATTGTCAGCCAGGACCAACTACTCAACGTCCTTACTGATGTACAAAATATATAGGAAAGTACATGAATATTATATTAAAGTATACATGTGTTTTATATAGAAACAAGATCAGTAGGCACTCACATTTTTTTAAAGAGCAATGTGATAATAATTCACATTACTAGCAATCTTGTTAACCCCTCCGACTAAGCTAAATATTGTTACGCCAATCGCTTACAGAAATACGTCGAGAAACTTCGACAGAAATCTAGAATGTTCGAGATACTAACGCCATCTAGCGGCGAGTAGAAGTACTGAGTATATCGAGAAAGTTCGACTGACTTCAATTACTTTCGAGACAGTAACGCTATCTAGCGGCGAGTAGCAGTACTGTGTTTCTCAAGTAGCTTCTGGTATATTGTTGGCAGTGTAGGCGGTAAGTCGATTTTACAAGAATGTTCTAGAACACAGATCGGGGTATAAACAGATCGCAAATGAACGCGGACAGGCATGGGCAGTCTTATTTCAAGATACGAGGCGATATAATCGAAGCTTTACAAGTAAATTTCGGTGCGATTTAAGTGTTGAGTGACAAGTATTGTACTGTGAATAACTGTGTTAATTTTTATTTAGTGTTATTTAAGTAAAGTATTAATTTTGGTTTAATTGGTGTAAATTATTTCTATCCCGAACCCCAGCTCGTAACAATATGTTTGTATCTGGAGTGGGTTCACGGCAATAGTGTAATAGGTGGGGTTCGAACCCGCGATCTCTCGATCATGAGTCTGACATCCATCCATGACCATGGATGGATGTCAGACTTATGATCGAGCTGTTTATGATTGAACTCTTTGAGCCACACTTCTATATTTCGAATAATATGAACAAAAAATATATATGGCTGTATTAGTTAGGACTACTACATGTATAAAAAAAAAAAATATTGCTTCAGCCTTAAGGCTTTTGAGGAATGAGGTGGTTACCAGTACTAACCACCTTGGCTATAGAATAAAACATGTATGATGAATAAAGAACTTTATTTTATGGAATTATTTCCTTACTACAACTACTTCTTGTGAAAATCAGCAAACCAAGTTTTTCCTTTACGTAGGCAATGAGGAACTTCACACATGCTGCACTCCCAAACTGTGCGTACTGGATGAGACTTTGTACTGCACAACCAACAGTGCCTAGAAATGGTTGTGATGTGGTTGGTGCCGACTACTTTCTAAAAGTATTTCTTGGAGAACTGTTGGTTTGTGACGTTTTATCAGCACAGGAAGCGTAGAATGCGCTGTAGAAGTGTTATTGGAACCATAAGATCGCTTATTCACAAAAGCAGGGGCAAGAATGCCCTGTTAGACAGAACGGCGGAATTCCTTCATTGTCAGTCTTAACAGTCCCATATCATCAAGTTTTTGAAGATCTTTGTAAATAACACTAGTTTACAAATTAAAATAAATTTCATGTCCTTCCAGTGAATTTCACATCGTTTTATTTAGTGACAGAAACTAAATGCAAACATATATTTGTTTTATTTTTATTACGTCAAAGAATGAAGTTATCAACACATTTTATTTTAAGACTACCCACAAGTTGGTTCTGAAATCATTCTAAAGTTTTGCTGCATTGTAGTGTTCAGTTAAATAAATATTTGTATTTAAAATGTCAAAAAGGTCGTGTAAAGCACATCCTGACCGTTTTTGTTACGTTTGTGGTGAACTTATTATATCTAACGAAGGATATCCTATAACGGAATCTAATAAAGAAGCGTATTTTTGTTATTTCAAAATTTCGGTCTCTCACCAGGACAAAAAATGGGTTCCTCACGTTTTTTGTGAAAGATGTAGGAAAACACTAAGCTCCTGGGCTGCAGGTGCAAAAAGATTTTTGAATTTTAATATGCCAATGATATGGAGGGAACCATCCAACCACGAAAATGACTGTTACTTCTGTCTCACTAAGACATTTGGTTTTAATCGGAAGAACAAAGATAAAATTATATATGCAGATGTTCCTTCGGTTACTAATGGGTGTCAGCATGTCTCTGAAAATTCATTTCCTTTATTCGCACCTCGATTTTTTCCCTGAAAATCTCGGAGAAGTCAGCGACGAACACGGAGAGCGTTTTCATCAGGATTAGAAATTTTTCGAACAAAATTATCAAGGATACTGGGACCAAGCCATGTTAGGTGATTATTGCTGGTCTGTTATAAGAGAAACAGACACAAATAAATACAAGAGAAAAGCTAAGGCAATTCATTTTTATTTTTTTTTTATATTTTTGTAGGCCTTTTTTTGTAAGTCAAAAATAATAAATATTTAGGAAATGTGACGTGTTGGATTTTTTTCATATTTTTTTTAAAACTCAGTATATCTCAAGTGATAAAAAAAACACTTTTAATTTCAAGGACAAAACCCGTGTAAACTAGTGTAATAAAAGAATTTACCAACGCGCAGTCTAAGAAATGAAAGAATATTCTATGCCACCACTTACAAGACTTACAATGGCATAACAGCTTTTGAGTTAGTCAAACTTGTCTACAAAGTTCATATTTGCGTTGTAATCCTTTACAAGTTCAGGGCAAGCTATCTGATTTGAGTCACCATTACGCTCTTTGCGAATAACAGTACTGACATTTCGAGGGTCGTGGTAGTTTGATAGAAGGTGGACTACCCTCTTATCTTTCCACTTCATCATAGTCATATTTGTGTCACTGACTCGATAGTCATGTTCACCCCTTTCTAACTTCTTATCTTCTTTGAGTGTAGGTAAATAATTTATAGTATCATTTACAGTACCTCAAGCCAGAATTTTGTCGTTTAGTAAATCAAGCTGCAACTTGTAACTATTAAAATAATTATCAAAGTAGACTCTGTGATATTTGCCTTTGAGATCTGTATATAATCGCTTTATCTACTATTGTCGCACCCAAATATTTTTCAAAATTGTGTTCTTGTTTGCCAGTAAGTATATAATTGAAAATCGAGACAGTAACCAGACTCAGCACACTTAATCCAAACTTTATAGCCCCGTTTGATCGGTTTTTTCGGCATGTACTGTTTTAGAGAAGACCGTCCTTTAAATTTTATCATACTTTCATCTACTGCAACTTTTTCTGAAGCAAATCTTCTGTCCAAAACAAGCGAAAAAGTTGTAGAGGCGTTATATGTTCCATGCTTTGAATATGTTCAGGAATACCCGAAATCCCACAAAAAGTGCAAGGCAGTTCCATAGTATAGCTTCTTTTCCATTTCGGTAGCCGAAATGTCGAAGACAAATCATCAGCTGGTTGAGAAGTAGAAGCAGAGGTATTATTGGTACTTACAAAATTAGCCATAGGTATAAAAAAAATATCAAAAACCAAATTGTAAATAGCAAGCGAATTATAAGTAAATTATTGGCCTATTGTCACGGTGGTTACCTACACTAACCACCACATTCAAGTACTATTTTAGTAATGTTTTTTTTTTTTTTTTTTATTATTTAGAATTGGTTCGCGTTTGACCACCATCTCACATGTTACGTATAAAACTATAATCAAATCTACTGACAAACGTAAACAGCAACACTTTAGACATGTTTTAAAATAAAAATAACGTTATATTAACGAAAACATATCTTTTTAATCCAATAGTGCAATCTCCGTGAATTAAAACACCCGCGACCCATCGAAACTCAAGTTCGTAAGTCTAACTGACAATCGATTCAACCGACACCTACCGGTCATTCATAGAGGTCAGGGATATATCTGTCATATTCATTCATAAAATTACTAATAAATGGCACTATTTTTAGAATATCACAGGTAAAACGCGTTACTAATAACCACCTACGCTGAAAGAGTTAACGTTTTGAGGCAAGCGAAGGGTTCTTATGTCATCATTTGGTTAGCCTTTTCGCAACTATTTTGGGGTCGTCTTCCAGTCTAACCGGATGCTACTAGTACTAGTGTTTTACATGGAGCGTCTGCCTATCTGACCTCCACAACTTAGTAGTAACACACCACCCCTTTGATAAAACTGGTTCCAGATTTTCTAGCTTCTCCTTCGCTAGCATGACTGCTTCGCAAAAGGAGGTGACTGCATCTCATTCCCTCTCGCTCCTTAAGGCCCGGCGCGAGAGATCATCGCCGCTAATCGCCTCCACGAGGACAATTGGAGAACCCTGCATCTTAAACTTGGTTTACCTGTAACTTAAGAGACAGACAATACTAGTGTTTTAAATGGATAGGACTGCTGCAAATGACAGCCGGGACCTACGGCTTTACGTGCTTTCCAAGGCCATCCATGAACCAATTTAGCCAAGCGTTGCTTAACTTGGAAGATCGAGGTATTCCTCGAAGCGCTACCATTTTGAAGCGCACCTAATGAAGCGCTCCTTTTTAGGGTTCCGTAGCCGAATGGCAAAAAACGGAACCCTTATAGTTTCGATATGTCTGTCCGTCTGTCTGTCTGTCTGTCCGTCCGTCCGTATGTCACAGCCATTTTATTCCGAAACTATTAAGACTATACATGTGAAACTTAGTAGGTAGATGTGTTCTGTGAACCGCTTTCCGATTTTAAGAAAAAAAATTAGTAGTAGGCAAAAGAACAAACGATTTAGGGTTCGATTTTAATTTGATTTGACCAGCATTAGGACTTTTTGTTGAAATTATCGTGTCAGCCAACATTTGCCCCACATTAGCGAAATAATTGTTGACGTTATTGATGGCTTGCTGCGGATTGTCAGTGGTAATCAATTCTGTTGCACTCTCTTTTAATTTGACGGTATGCGTTATTTCTTTTATTGTTTTCCATAACTTCTTACTGTCTTTACCTGCTCTCTGAAGCTGTTTTTTTTCATAATTTTGTTTAAGTTTTTTCAGTAGAGAGCAGCAAAAATTCCTATACCTTTTATATGTTAAATGGACTACATCATTTTTAGGATCTTTTTTAAATTTTTTGTATAAGTTGTCCCGATTTCTTATACATTTCAAAATGCCTGGTGTTATCCAGGGTTTTAACATTGTCTTTCGTCTGGTCATTTTTGTTTCTTTAGAATTGGATGAAATTAATGTGCGTATTGACTTTATTAAGTATTCAGTGGCATCGTTTACATCTGTGATTGAGTACAGAGGACTGAAATCTGTGTCCTTTATATCCCTAGATAGATTATCATAATTAATGCGAGTCGTGGTTACAGCAGGTTTTGATTTTTGTTTGGCCATGATATAAAGAACCACGCTATTATGATCTGTAAGGGTAGTTTGGAGGATAAGGCAATGAGCAGTAAGAGCTGTCTTCAATAAAACGTGATCAAGGCATGTTTTATTGTGTGTTGGGAGTGTATGTCCTGGAGAAATGCCGTGAAATGCCAACATGTCAAGGTAGACGTTCGACGAAGGGTCTGTAGTGTTTTCACCAATATCAATATTGATATCGCCTACTACAATTATATTTTGAGAGGATGAATATTTCAGTAGTATGTTATTAAGTGATTCTATAAAGTTTCCAACCTTTTTATTACCAGGGCGGCGATAGATTGCTATTACGACAGTATTATTGTTTGGTTTAAATACTATGCAATTTGCATCTGTTATTTGTGCGTCTTCCACTTTCACTATTAAATCCTGCCTGTGATAGACTACCACTCCTTCATTTTGGGTTATATTGTTAGTAGAAACCAAGTGAGTGTAACCGTCAAGTATGGGTATATTAGGGTTAGATAATAACCAACATTCCGTCAACACAATGTAATCCCAATTAACGTTACTACTGGTAATTATTGGTAGTAGTCCATCAATATTTCGCTTGAGACTTCTTATATTCTGTTGGAATATTTTCATACAATCTTTAGAAACCGGGAGGAAAGAACTGCATTGATCAGTATTACAGATGGTCGACTTGGCACTCTTATAAGAGTCAATTTCTTCTTGAATATTAATTAATTCATTGAATGTTGTGTGTATTATATATAGAAGGATTAAGACTTTTTGGTGATATTTGTGAAAGTATCTGCGAGGCAAATAATTTAGTAGGAGTGCTTAAAAGCTTAGTTTTAGATTTTATGAAATTTATAGTGATTAATGGGAACTTGAGATAATAGAAACTATACATGTTGAGTTTACGAAGTCTATAAACATTTTGTAGGTTTAATTGATTATGAATGGGTGCTTTAGGATTTGTGTGGTGTTTTGAAAGTATTATGATAGGTCTGCTCGTGATTTGAAATGAATGGTATTTATTAAGTTTGAATAATTGTGTGTTTATTACGGAGAATATGATAAATTGCGAATGTGTGTTTATATTAGTGTGGCACAAGGTCTTACATGCAATTTGATTAAACAGACAATTTAATAAGTTAAAAAGTGGAAAATAAAGAAATAATATACAATTTGAATCTAGTCACGTGTTTTTTTTCAGTTCGTCTAAGGCCTTTTCATCATCTATCCGTATACGTGGTTCATTCGGCTTGCGTCTTAGGAATACCTTACCATAGGATGTCCAGCAACTATCATAGCTGTAGTCCTTTTTCTGAAGTCTTGCCAAATAATACAGGTGTTTTGCCTTTTTGGTCAAAGTTTCCGCTATGTATATTGGTTTTGATTGCCCTCTCATATTCAAATTACCCGTATTTAATCGCTGATCGAAGCTTTTACCTTTATTGAAAGTCTTTGTAGCTTTCAAGAAGCTTTCTTTCTTTAAAACTGAATTTAGTTCCAGTATGATCGGGCTTTCGGGTTTGTCCTTCAGTTTCATGCGAAAAACGTCACGGATATCCGCTTCCTGAATAGGTTCACTAATGACAGAACCTAATTGTTGTATTAAGACTATGAGGTTCTGCTTATTCTCCGTTTCCGTTTTAGGTACATTTCTTATCTCAATCGAGGTAGACAGTGATGCTTTTTCCAAGTATTCTAACCTTGTTTCTAATGTGAATATGTATTTTTTCTGCTGGTGATTTTCTTGTTGAAGGTTTTTTATTTTGTTTACAATATCATCATAGCTATCGGATAGGTGCTGCATTGAAGCTTTTATCTCTTTGTTTTGGTCTAGAACGGTATCCAAGGCTATTTTCAAATTATCAAATCTTTCAATTTGCTGATTTCTAATTTCCTCAATCATATTCAGTAAATCAGACATTGTTGAGTTGCCGTCCGTAAAATCATTTAATCTTCGCTTGGTTCTCCTAGTGATGTTTGACTCGATAATGTGTTCGTTATCCTTATGAACATGGAGCGCCGAGTCCGAACTGTGATGTATAGGGGTCTCAGTTTTTGGTGGAGTGCGTTGTGTCGACATATTGTTATTTTATTTGAGTTTTCAATATGTATTTCAATATCAAATTCTATGTATTCTTTACTATATTAAAATTAAAATAAAGTCCAAAAAGTGTCGCGCACGCTCAGATTCGAACTTGCATATCGCGGTTGCGCAGGAAGAGGTAGCGCCATACACAGCGAGGCCAAATTCGACCGTACGATAAGTTACTAAATTAGCTTTCTAGTAGTACAGACTGAGTGCTCCGGTGCGTAACCTGTTTTTGTAACTTGAAGGTCAAAATCACGGCACACGACACTGTTTGAGTAGATCTTGTTCTACCCTCTGACACAAGAAATGACACTTCGTAATGTTGATTTTAGAATGTTTTTGGTTAATATAATGTAAGTTCACTGATTTGCGGGATTGCTTATTTACACTTTTGTTTATCACTCAGTTTTATACACTTTAATGTTTTGAACTTTTGATGAGACTCAGTAAAACCAACTTTAGGAAATTTTAAAAGCGGAGCGCTACAAGAACACGTCTACGTTTCCGCTTTATATAATACTAGCTTCCGCCCGCGACTTCGTCCCCGTGGAAAAAAAAATCCCCCGATTTTGAAACATTCTTCATTACTGCTCCGCTCCTATTGGAGTTAGCGTGATGATATATAGCCTATAGCCTTCCTCGATAAATGGGCTATCTAACACTGAAAGAATTTTTCAAATCAGAACGGTAGTTCCTGAGATTAGCGCGTTCAAGCAAACAAACAAACAAACAAAGAAACAAACAAACTCTTCAGCTTTATAATATTAGTATAGCCTATAGCCTTCCTCGATAAATGGGCTATCTAACACTGAAAGAATTTTTCAAATCAGAACGGTAGTTCCTGAGATTAGCGCGTTCAAGCAAACAAACAAACAAACAAACAAACTCTTCAGCTTTATAATATTAGTATAGATTTGTAAAGCTTAAACGTTTGTTTGTTTGTTTCAATGCGCTAATCTTCGAAAGTACTGGGTGGATTTGTATGAAACTTAGTATGGAATTAGTTTGAAGCTTGACGAAGATTATATGCTACCTTTTGTTAAATTCCACAGGAGCGAAGCGCAGCACGACTGTTTGTTACTATAGAAAATTAAAATATATAATGCGCACTGAATATTTAATTTTATGGTGCAATTGTGTGGCGGAAATAGCTATTAAAGTTTTCAAAATGATTTAGTTTCAATAATTAATTTTGCGCGTTTTAGTACCTATGTAGATAACATTAAAATGTTAACCTAAATTATATGCCTATCTATTTACAGCGGGAGTTCATTAATCTAGCCAGCGCGGCAGCGGTCATAGACTAGGTAGGTATTTGCAATGAAATGTGCAGGGGTTTGCAAAATTCACCATAGCGATTTTTATTTATTTATTCACATCCTAAACTGATATCACGGCTCCGAAACGCAAGGGCAAGTAGTAGATCAGTAAATGGCTGAGACTCCCTTGAGATTATTTTCCCACTGAAACACTGTCCTAAACGACAACGAATAATTTTTAACACCATACTGATCTCAGCTTACTGATTCACTGCGTGAAAATGTGCTTATACTATTTATATAAACAATCAGCCAATAACATTTCAACTGCTTGGCGACAGGTGTCCTCTTTATCAGGTATGTTTTTTTTTTGGACTAAGTTAGCGTTTGACCACAATCTCACCAGATGGAAAGCGATGATGTAGTCGAAGGTGGAGCACGCTTACTCAGTAAATACCTATTCACTCTTGACTTGAACACGCACAGATCGTATGTAATTAACATAAAACTTCTGTTCATTAGTGTGCAGTGAAACAGGTACGGAGACTCTCAAATGAAAAACACCATGAAAATTTGTATCTATCTTATTTTTATTTTTTAACACATGATATTTTGTCCGCTAGAGGGCGCCACGTTAAATTTAAGCAATATTTTTGATAAGTACAAGTGAAGCCCTTTCAAATGATACCAAACACGGTGTACCTATATTATTTTTATTTTTTTACACATGACTTTTTGTCCGCTTAAGGGCGCCACATTGGGTTTTGTGACACGCCACGTAGCCTATGTTCAGCGGACGGTCAAGACGGTTCTAACGATACCTCATTTGTCGAGTTCCGATAAGTAGCTTTGGAGCTATGAGGGAACAGATGAACATACACACATACATACATACATAGCCTTCTATCCTTTGGCTTTGCCGTAGTCGGGTAAAAAGTAATCTAAAAAACCCGACTGCTCAACTGAAATGCAAGAAAGAAACAAGGCGGGACCCAGTTGAACATAATTATAATTAAATAAATTAATAGTTTAAAAATCACTAGAAAAACACGCTTTTATAAATGCACGTAAAAACAAAAAAATGTTCGCGCTTTTCCTTTTTTTTTAGTCTCCGTTTTCTTTGTGTTGCTGTTTCTTTTTTGTAGTTTTTGCCGTATTATTCCCACGAGTAGTTAACAATTAAACGGTCGAGCACCCCAGAGGATTTGAAAGTGACATCTATAAAAAAATAAATTTTTTACATTTCTCGGTAATTCAAAAGGGTTAAGAAAACCGATAACGGATTTTCTTTAGGTTTGTTATAACCTTGAAACATGATCGTGTTCAAAGTCCATTACGTGACTTTTCTTACAAGTGCAAACACGACTATGATACGATATTCCATCATGGAATGCCAGTGCCTTTCTTCCGGCTTCATCATCAGACCTTAAAACCTAATCGTGGTCAAAGTTCATTACAAGACATTTCTAAGAAATCCAAAACAGTTATGATACAATTTTCCATTATGAAGTTCCAGGTCATATCTTTCGGCTCCATCATCAGATCAGTTCGACAGTACCATATTATTGTATTGTCATCAGAACTACATACAGCTACCAATTTTCATTACGCTACGACCCTTGGAAGATGGTTAAATTAGTTACCTTAGATTCCATTACATAGTTAGTTACATACAGGTCGACCTAATAAAAGCGTTTTAATTAAAAACATAACCCTTCCTTTGCAGTCGGGTAAAAAATGGGATGGGTCATGCTTGCTCGATGAAAATCAAGCACATTTTCTTGCATTTCAGTTGAGCAGTCCGGTCTTTGTTTCCTTTTTTTGTTATCAGCTTTTTAGTTTAAATACTAACTAGTGATTTGCAGTCATTTTATACGTTTTTATATTTCTATATCATTTGAAACATATGTCATATATGTATTGTGGGTCTCCAATCAATGGGTTTCAAAGAGAGAAAAAACGCACTTCTGAATATGGTACTCAAAATCCGTTTTAAAACGTTATATATCCTATGGGGCTGCTTGAAGTGAATGAAACCTAAATATCATTTTAGCATAGTTTGTAAATTTTTTATTTTGACAATAATTATGGCATCTGGTTGTCGTTGTGGTAAATTTTGATAACCGTCATGTCTCTAACGACATTCCCAAGGTAAATACGTATCGAACGACACGCGATGTAAGAATGATTAAAATAAGCCCACGCGTTTAGCCTCTACAACGCCACATAGGTAGTACAAACATATATACATAGAAAGACTGATAAACACTTCACCCTCTTTTGCGTCGCGAAGTCGGTTAAAAATGGGGAATATGTGTGTTCGTACTAGCCGGATCTTAGTGGCTTTTGCAATGTTGTAGTTCTTCCATATTTTCCTCATCTAAGGAAGGTAAGGAGATTATCTGGACAAGATCTGGCCTAACTCTTGTCGTGTCCATCGTGCGAGGCCACCTGCACTTTGCAGGATATCAACGAGGCTAATACAAGAGCTGTGCAGGTAGCTGCATACTGGTCTATGAAATCAGGAAGAATTGCCATAAAAATTATGAAATCAGAGTTGCCTGTCCAGACAGTGCAAGCAATTGTCAATGAATACTAATAAATTTAACGTCGATGATAAATACGTTAATCGATTAAAAATCCTGCAGCTCTCATTAGTCACGAGTCATAATTACTTGTTGTTTGATGTTTGAGAGATTATTAAAATAAACTTTGTTATTTATTGATTGTGGTGACAATCTTGGGACAGTTTCCCTTGATAGGGAGATAATGATAAATCCGTTGTTATCTTTTTAAAATATTATGTTCCTTAATTGTGGCCATAGGGGTTCGTGGCTAAGGCAGTAGTCCCACCGTCGACGATGAACGAGTAGCGAGTAGAGCTAGCATCTGAAAACGAGTTGGCGAGCAGCGAGCGTGTAGTTACGATAGTTTTGTCGCTGGGCTATAAGTGAGTGTGACGGGCGATTACTCGCGTCACTCGCTAGTTGGTCCGCTGGACCGCTAGTTGGTCTCTGGGCGTGAGTTCTGACAGCCAAGCGAGCATCGCTGAGCGAGTATAATCTCTAATACTCGCTCAGCGATCAGGCTTTAAGCCTGCAATACATGTTGGCCGAGCGTAGGCCAACGCGAGCGTTGGCAAATAGGTACAAGGCAAGAAATAATGTCCACACGTTCGACAAGTTCGTCGAACGCCAATGCAGACGACCAATGTAGAAGAGGGTCTGTAGAGCTGCCCACACGTTCGCCGAGTGCAGGTGAGCGCCTTTGATTTGTTACCAAGAACCGACCAAATCCACCAAATGTGCTCTATACACGTTGGCGCTGGCCTATACTCGGCCAACTAGGCAAGTGACACCGAGCGATAGCAAGACAAGACAAATATACCGTCTACATGTTGGTATTGGCCTTCACTCGACAACGCTCGGCCAACATGTATTGCAGGCTTAAGCGAGTAGTCGCCGTCAGTGTGAACAGTCAGAGAGCAACTATTAATATATGCATATATCTCGTTTACACGGAATATATATTTCATTGTGCGTTTATTGACCGAGTAAATGGCCGATAGTTAGTCGTTTACTCGCCGGCAGTCGGACCACTGCCTAAATAATAACAGCCAAACAGTGGACGTAGTACAAGTTTGAAACAATTTTGTCCTTTTAGAAAATTAACGCTCTGTTTTTTTGACATGCACCAAACTTGTAGATGAGTATGAAAGAAACAAAGAGATAGATTTCGAAAACGATAATAGTATTGCAAACTCATACTAAGCCCGTCGATCTTCCAGGTAAAGTAGTACTTGCCAAGGTAGGTTCACGGATCGGTGACCATTTAAACATATCGATATTTTTCCGTGCTTCAGAAAGCACTTTAACCTCTCAAGGACCGCCATTATTTACGTCAACCATCCGTCAAGCACCGCGGGCGGGCTCTTATCGTAAGCGTAATCTGATCCCGGTCACAAACGATTTTAAGACTTATCTTTACTACAAATACAGTTTTAAATCGGTCGGGGTTTGGAGGCACAAATTTGTGCCAGCGGGGCTCAACTAATACTTGTTTACTGGCACGTTTTTGTGCCGCTGGGGCTCTAGAGGTTAAGCCGTTGGTTTCGGATGTTATTTGTACATGTTTGACAGTCTTTACTACCAGTAAGAATCCAGAAAATGTCACAGTGGTCTTGCTAAGGCGTATCGTGTTACCCAACTACAGGGTTTTAGAGGTCAGATAGAATCCATACAAATATTGGTACTCAACTGTATCCAGTTAGACTGTAAGCAAGCTCTAACATATGTTAGTTAGAAGGCTTATAGGCGACGAGGTGCTGGCTTGCCTGTCGGTTTTCTACTGATTGTACTTCGGGGAGTGTGCGCAGGAGCTCCATGACCTGATTCCTCCATCTCCCTTTCACTACGCTCGGACCAGACGCACGGCTGGGTACCACCCACACTTGGTCGATATACCGTCTTGTCGTACCAAGCGCTTCTCCTCCACATTTATTGTGCGCACAGCCAAGCTGTGAAATTCTCTGCCGGCTTGTGTTTCAGCCTTTAAAGCACGAGTAAATAGGCATCTTCTGGGCTCGCTCATTCCATCGTAGACCTTATCTATCGCTTACCATCAGGCGAAATCAAGGTCAAAAGTGGGCTCATCAGTAATAAAGAAAAAGGCAGATGATGGTGAGTAGTAATTATAAGTATACCGCATATCCTTCAAGCGGCAGGCTCGTAAACACTTTCCTGATCGGAACTTGGGAGTCTTTAAGTCAAGAGTGAATAGGTTACTTCTAGGCAAGCGTGCTCCATCTTAGACCACATCATCGCTTACCATCAGGTGAGACGGTGGTCAAACGCGAGCCTATTCTGAATTTAAAAAAAAATGAGTGTGGCACTCGGTGACTGCCGCGGTAAAGCTATTGCATAGCATTTTTATCAACTTATGCAATTATAATTATTCATTTATTTTATTTATGCAGTATTTTTTTTTCTTTGATATTAATTCCAGTTTTTTCTTTGATATAATTCAAGTTTGTCTTTGATATTAGTTTGACACTTTTTGAGCGTGGTGACCGATAAGAAAACATTTTTTTTCTTGTATTGAATAAATGAGAAGTTAATTTTTAAAATATTTTGTTTATCTTTTATACACTAATTTTACACGTACAGCTATTCACTGTTGTAGATACATAGATGATAGATACCAATACACCTATATACTTTCTCACAAACAGCTGCTTACGTATTCATCCGATTTCGGAGCAGCTCGTCTCGATCCGTGCGAGCTTCGTACAGTCGTACCAAATACATACACGTTAAGGTTCAACTAGTCGCAGGCTCGAACTCACTCGTGGATTCAGTTATGAGCAGTTAGCAGTTTCAATTTCAATTTATTTCAGTTTCAAAATAGCAGTACACGCATACGTCTAGTCGCACGCACACAAACACCGTGCCGAAGTCTGCCGAACTGAAACGACGTTAGACGATGCACGGCTTTCAACGCCGCACCGCTGTACCGATCGGAGTGGGAGGTGTTAGGTTTATTTTAGTTACGGAATTTCTTGATTCAGTCGCCGCGCTCCAAGCTCGCGATCAAAGCTATACAATAGCTCAAAAAAATCCCTTGGCAAGAAAAGTGTCAGTTTTTTTTGGATTTTGTATACCGGTAATGACTGTCGAAGATGTACAGATGATAGCCGGGACTCATGGCCTAACGTGCTTTTCGAGGCATGCAGGAATCCCGATAATATGTGAAGATTGTCACCCATCCAAAGACAGACCTCGATAAACGTTGCTTAACCTTGAACATCGATCCGTGTGTCTGTTATTATCTAGACACGATCTCCTCAAGCCTTAGTACTGATGCTATACAACGTGTAACGGAAACCCCATATCTATCCAAAAGGACTGAAGACAACATCTGGTATGGAGTCTCTATGCAAAGTTTCAGCTCAAAATAAGTGACTCACAGAATTGACCCCAAATTGTTGGTTGCATTTATGTTTCTTGAATACCAGTAATAACAAACGTGTCACAGCACTACGAGGGTCAATAACTTTCCACGTCACTTGCCAATAACACGATAATTCTTATCGTTCTTCTTAATTTGAAATTTCGGTCTCTGGTATCAGCGTAATGGAATTTGTAATAAGTCCTATACGCGTAGACTTATGGTGAACGCAGACCTAGCCGCACTGCACGCGCCGCAGTCTTTGCATTCGAATTCTTTATATGAAGTTCTATGCAACCTCGCACACCTACCCGCGCCGCAGTCGCCGCAGTCCCTGAAACGACCGAACTCCCCTAGCCGCAGCTGATGACGTCATCCGGACGCAGCGCGGATGACGTCATTCGCATCCACGGCGCGCAGTGTTGCCAGAGTTATAAAGTAGACAGAGAATCTCTGTCAACGGTTTATAATAAAATTACTTATTCTCGTATAAATAATTACTTGCTTATTCCCTATTATAGCACCTACAGATATAATTACACAAAAGAGCAAAATACCAATACCAAATACAGATTTTATACAGATTTTTTAAATCTTCGGATAGACAATGCTTTCAAAAATCTGGCAACACTGACGGGAACGACTGCAGCGACTGCGGCGCGGATAGGTGTGCGAGGCCATTAACAAAAGGCGATGACTGCGGGGACTGTAGAGACTGCGGTGCGGCTAGGTCTGCGTTCACCTTTAGGATTACAAAACCCTTGCCATATCGTTTGTTATCCAAAGAAGCCGTGCACTTGATATGTATTTACCCTTTAAATTACACGCTGTATAAAGACTTATTTGCAATGCCTCTTTTTTTCCAGGTGGAAAAATCATAGAGTGACTTCTCCCGCCCCGGGTGGAGCGAAAGGGAGTGTCAGACTTCTACTGACTAAAACCCCACCCTGTTCCTTTGTCCGAGTACTCACAAATGATTAAAAGTCCTTTCCAGATGCTTAGTCGACACAGCGTGACCCAAAGGCTGGCTTTTACCATGGACAGAGGTCAACATTGGCATACAACGTGGCAATGCAGCCAGTCTTTTGGGCACATTATCAGTGGACAGCGATGCGCACGAATTTCTGGACGCCATATTTCAGATTATTTTAAGATATATGTATATAAAATTTATTATTGCCCTGTTCCTTTAGCTGCTCTTGCGTTCCGGGCCGCGGTATCACGTTAGAGCGTTCCCGCAACCCGGTATTCGCAGTGCCTTTACTAACAAAATAAATGTCTAATCGAAGGTAGTCTTAACATTTTATAAATTACACTATAATATTATAATTAAAACTCGTATAGGACATGATATTAATTCTCAAAGGCGCTAATGTACTGGGTACATGTTTTTCCTTTAAGGAAACTTGGGGCTGGACCGGTTTCATAAGAAAAATATAATTATCTAGGTGCTCATGTGTTGACTGCGTCATTTTTTTATTCCTAAGAAAAAAGGAGATAGTTACTGTAATTACTATCCATATTTTTCTTGGTATTACTCTATTTTTCTAATATAATTAAATGATCATCATTCTTCATTACTACCGAAAGGTGTATATTGGATAAAATCATTTATTACTAGAAGTGGAAATTGTTATGAATATAGGTACCCTGCTTTGGGGCGAGTAAAGGGCTTCTTTGTCAGCATTTGCTTATTCTTTTTAGGGTTCCGTAGCCGATTTGCAAAAACGCTTATAGTTTCGTCATGTCTGTCTGTCCGTCCGTCTGTATGTCACAGCCATTTTATTCCAAAACTATTAGGACTATACACATGAAACTTAGTAGGTAGATGTATTCTGTAAACCGCTTTCCGATTTTAAGAAAAAAATAAAAATATATTTAAAATTAAGGGGGGGTCCTCATATACGGAAATGAAACTAAAAATATTTTTTTTCATGAAACCTATGCGTGTGTGGTATTTATAGAAAGGTCTTTAAAAATGACATAAAATGTGTTCCCCCCTCTAACTTCGATAATAATGGAGGGAAAAATCTAAAAAAAATATATGCTGTAGATCTTAATGTATACTTTCAAAGAAAATTGCAGCAGTTTTTGAGATATAGGTAGCATATTTTCAAAAACCGAAAATATAACTTTATAATTCATACAAGTACTATGAAAAACAAAGTTATTTGGCGTAGTTACTACGAAACCCTTCATGGGCGAGTCTGACTCGCACTTGGCCAATGTTTTTGAGTCTAACAGAACGCAACTGAGTATTACTGTTTTACGTAGAGCATCTACCTACCTATGAGATCCCCACAACCAATTATTACCTCAGTAACATAACACCCCTTGACAAGACAGTTTCAAAATTTTTAGCTTCTGACTAACAATAAGGGTGCGCTTACACGGGCAACTAAAATTGCTCAATCCCGGTCAACATTCGACAACTGCGATGTCACGACTACATCAAGTAATTTAGGGCAATGGCAACAAGCATCAACTTGGCAAAATGTTTTGCAACAACAATATTGAGCCATAAGGAGCAACTTCAAGAAACTAGGCATCATTTCCTTCACGAGCAATTCAGCGAGCGTTCTTTAAAATGGAGACTTTCGTTATCCCAGAAACAAGGATGCAAGTGATCTGCATCGACAAAGTTAACAATCTTTTCATTATTCCACGAAGAAGACGACGCCATATTAAACCAACGAAATGCAGTCACATTTCACAAAAGACAGAGGCCAAGCAGTGCACAGACGCCGCTGTAATTCCGCCCGTCTCCGCCGCCTCGCACTCCTCGCGGAAGCGAGACAGTAGAAGCCGCAAAAAAAAAACAATTACAAACGAGATAGATATAAAAATTGACTGGAATTTCCATGCCCAATGGATATTCGGCAATTTGTATCAGCGACATCGAGCGATATGGAACAATTAGAAGCAATAATACCGAAACAATTGCCACATTTTATTGAAATTGCTCCAGATTGCTCCATCTAAAAACACACCTGCTTTGATAAAACTGGTTCCAGATTTTCTAGCATCTCCTTCGCTTGCATGACTGCTTCGCAAAAGGCGGCGACTGCATCCCATTCCCTCTCGCTCCTTAATTTTTTTGATTGTAAATCAACTTCTGAATAAAGAAAAAAACTTTTTACCAAAAAATTAAACCGACTCCCAAAAAACACTGCATAGTGAAAAATAACTTTAATTTCGGTAGTCGGTGTCTTTAGTTTTGTATTTTCGTTTTTGGCACCGACTTCCGAAATTAAAGTTATTTTTCACTTTGCAGTGTTTTTTGGGAGTCGGTTTAATTTTTTGGTAAAAAGTTTTTATTTCACTCTTCTTAGTTGGTCTATTTTTGATTTACCTAGTTACAAGAGGCTAAATGTCAACTACTTATAACCTTTTACAAAATATTGCTTTTCCCAATGTTGGGCCGTTAATTGTTGAGGAGTTCTCCTGGTACTTCACCATCAGCTCTACATCACCATATGCATTGTGACGAGTATAAAGTGCTTAACATCCATATTCAAGTAATCGAATCGCAATCCACTCAATACTTATTATTGAGTAGTTTCGGCGGCCATCTGTGGTCTTCATCATCAGTTCCACTTCCTCAAATGGTACTTTTTGAAAGCAACTGCACAAGTTACTATAATAAATACACAAAACGTCATAGATGTGCCTATAATATTTGAAGAGTTCCCTCGATTTCTCCAGGATCCCATCATCAGATCCTGACGTTTATGAAAATGGGACCAATTTCGAAGTATACCCTTTCAATCAAAAAAAGAATTTTCCAAATCGGTCCAGCCGTCTTCGAGTAATCGATTATCACCCATTAAAAAAAATATATATATATATGTATACGCGTCGAATTGATAACCTGCTCTTTTTGTCGTCGGTTGAAAATGAAACGCCTCTTCTTAAGATGGGTTGACGAGTGTACAATTGTATGTACATTAAATAATACCAGTCTAAGTTTCCTCACAATGTTTTTCGTCACCACTGTCAGTGATGTGTAAGATAAACTTAGAAAGTACATCCTAATAATATTATAAATGCGAAAGTTTGTGAGGATGTATATATATTTGTTAATTGCTCTTTATCTATACTAAACGTTTCCGCTTTGTATAATACTAGCTTTTGCCCGCGACTTCGTCCGCGTGGAATAGTTACTTTGGGCTAACGTTAAATTTAACCCCGATTTTGAAGCATTCTTCATTGGTGCTCCGCTCCTATTGGCCTTAGCGTAATGATATATAGCCTATAGCCTTTCTCTATAAATTTACTATTTAATTAAAAATATTTTTTCAATTCGAACCAGTAGTTCCTGAGATTATCGCGTTCAAACAAACAAACAAACTCTTCAGCCTTATATTATTAGCATAGATAGCTGTTGCCCGCGACTTCGTCCACGTTTCCGTCGTTTTTCGTAAAAAAAAGTAGCCTATGTCCTTCCTCACGGTTCAGTGATTTTGATGTAACACACAGATTAACTTTCGTAATTTAGTAGGGAAATATAATATGTCAATCTATAATACTGTTTAAAAATATCGCAATACCGAACCGCACAATATTATTGTTAATAGCTATGCCCGTGACTCCGTCAGCGTGTAACTCCTTGTGTGTTATTAAGTTAATGTATTGGTAATATTGTTTAGATCACGTTCACATGAGGCTTAAATACCTATAGAACGACAATACTTCAGCGCAAAGCTTCCAGGTAAACTATGTTGAAAGTTGACTCGTCCGGCACGTGAACATAAAGATTTCTAGAACTGCTAACCCGGGAAAGAGCGACGTACAACTGACCATGCGAGAAACAACTAACACCGAGATCTACTCCAGCAACAGGAAAAGTCTGCCCTTGAGCCTTATTAATTGTCATTGCATAACACACCGATACTGGGAATCGCGTTCTTTTAAATTGGAATGGAAAATTATTTGGTATTATGGGAATTCTGGGAATAAAGACGGTTTCTCCTGCACCGCAACCTGTTAAAATTTGAGCCTCGATTATATTTTGTTATTACTTTTAGCCGAGTTCCATTGCAAAGTTGTGGTGGTTTTAAATTTCGGAGTAGAATAATAATCAGAAAGCTTCGAACTGCTAAGCTATCGGGAGTTACACGTGTTATAAAGTCAACCATAAAAGATAGATATATGCTGTCGTGGGATATTTTTTATATAATTTTAAGGAGAACATTTCCGTCATAAATGATTTCTGTGTAGCTTTAACCATTAAGGTTGCACACGCGACGGAAGCTTAAAAAATGGAGTAACTTCTCCCGTTTTCCCAACATTTCCCTTCACTGCTCTGCTCCTATTGATTGTAGCGTGATGAAAAGTATACTATAACCTGCTCAGGAGTATGAATATTAATTGTACCAAGTTTCGTTAAAATCCGTCGAGTAGTTTTTGTTTCTATAACGGTTATACAGACAGACAGACATACAGACAGACAGACAAAAATTTTACTGATTGCATTTTTGGTATCAGTATCGATCCCTAATAGTTCCCCTGATAGTTATTTTGTAAATATATTTCATGTACAGAATTGACCTCTCTACAGATTTATTATAAGTATAGATAGATTTGTAAAGCTTAAACGTTTGTTTGTTTGTTTCAATGCGCTAATCTTCGAAAGTACTGGGTGGATTTGTATGAAACTTAGTATGGAATTAGTTTGAAGCTTGACGAAGATTATATGCTACCTTTTGTTAAATTCCACAGGAGCGAAGCGCAGCACGACTGTTTGTTACTATAGAAAATTAAAATATATAATGCATACTGAATATTTAATTTTATTGTGCAATTGTGTGGCGGAAATAGCTATTAAAGTTTTCAAAATGATTTAGTTTCAATAATTAATTTTGCGCGTTTTAGTACCTATGTAGATAACATTAAAATGTTAACCTAAATTATATGCCTATCTATTTACAGCGGGAGTTCATTAATCTAGCCAGCGCGGCAGCGGTCATAGACTAGGTAGGTATTTGCAATGAAATGTGCAGGGGTTTGCAAAATTCACCATAGCGATATTTATTTATTTATTCACAGCCTAAACTGATATCACGGCTCCGAAACGCAAGGGCATGTAGTAGATCAGTAAATGGCTGAGACTCCCTTGAGATTATTTTCCCACTGAAACACTGTCCTAAACGACAACGAATAATTTTTAACACCATACTGATCTCAGCTTACTGATTCACTGCGTGAAAATGTGCTTATACTATTTATATAAACAATCAGCCAATAACATTTCAACTGCTTGGCGACAGGTGTCCTCTTTAGCAGAGTGAACGGGGCCGTAATCTTTCACGTGGGCCTAGGGGTACGTATTAAAATCTCGAAATTTCATAATAACTAGAAATACCGACGTCCAAAACAACGAAATTCAAAATACCGAAAGTTTTAAATACCGATAGCCGTTATATCGAAACATAAAGTACCGATGTCCAAATGCCCGAAAGGATGAAACCCCGAATGGACGAAATCCTGAATGGACGAAATACCTAAAAAGTGGTATCGAAAGACCATTGATTTAAATAGTAAAGATACGGTCATCAGAACATTTGACGGACGCGGTCGCCCTACAAAACACACTAGCGCCATCTATGATAACTAAGATGTCAATCGGCGTGGTCTGCTCCTAGACGTAGCCTTGTAAGAGCGGGGTGTGGTATTTTTCGAGGTACAAAGAAATAAAACAAAACCTTTTAGTTTCTGAATTTTATATTTGTTATACATAAAAATACATTTTAATTTGCTTTTAATAAACAATAAAAATTAATTTTGTACATAATTTAATCTTATAGTAATACTAGTATTTGCGTGTTGCGCGAGGTGCAAGCACCTCGCGTGCTTGTGAAGAAAACTAAAGCATTGCCCCTCTAAATCAAGTATTTGCGTGTTGCGCGAGGTGCAAGCACCTCGCGTGCTTGTGAAAAAAAAAAAAAAAAGAGGGGGGGGGTGATGTAGGGGGGGGGTTGCACAAGTATTTCGACTAAAGCATTGCCCCTCTAAATGAATCTGAAAAAAAAAATGTTCCAAGTCTCTTAGATTCCGAGATCCGCCTAAAGGGAGGGGAGAAGGGGGGCGGGGGGGGGACTTTGAAAAATGGTTTTTACTTTACCGAGCCTCCTCTATACGAATCCGTAAAAAAAAAAAATACGGGTCTCGTAGTTTCCAAGATACGATAGGGAGGGGGGAGAAGGGGGGGGGAAAAGGGGAGGTTTGGCACTTTTCCCGTAGGTTTCAGAGTTACTTGTTTACGAATCTGTCAAAATATACCCACCTCCCCATCCACCATCTGGGAGAACAATTATGTCAGTGAGTCAGTGAGTGGTAATTTAGCTTTATATAGTATAATAACTAGTATTTGCGTGTTGCGCGAGGTGCAAGCACCTCGCGTGCTTGTGAAACAAAAAAAAAGGGGGGGTGATGGGGGAGATGGGGGGGGTTTAGTATTTGCGTGTTGCGCGAGGTGCAAGCACCTCGCGTGCTTGAGAAAAAAAAAAAAAAGGGGGGGGGGGGTGATGGGGGGGGGGTTGCAGAAGCATTTCGACTAAAGCATTGCCCCTCTAAACGAATTTGAAAAAAAAAAATTTCCAAGTCTCTTAATTTCCGAGATCCGCCTAAAGGGGGGGAGAAGGGGGGCGGGGGGGGGGGGGGCTTTGAAAAATGGTTTTTACTTTACCGAGCCTCCTCTATACGAATCCGTAAAAAGAAAAAAATACGGGTCTCGTAGTTTCCGAGATACGATAGGGGGGGGGGGGAGAAGGGGAGGGAAAAGGGGAGGTTTGGCACTTTTCCCGTAGGTTTCAGAGTTACTTGTTTACGAATCTGTCAAAATATACCCACCTCCCCATCTACCATCTGGGAGAACAATTATGTCAATGAGTGAGTCAGTCAGTCAGTCAGTCAGTGAGTGGTAATTTAGCTTTATATAATATAACTAGCGTGTTGCGCGAGGTGCAAGCACCTCGCGTGCTTGTGAAGAAAACTAAAGCATTGCCCCTCTAAATCAAGTATTTGCGTGTTGCGCGAGGTGCAAGCACCTCGCGTGCTTGTGAAAAAAAAAAAAAAAAAAAAAAAGGGAGGGGGTGATGGGGGGGTTTAGTATTTGCGTGTTGCGCGAGGTGCAAGCACCTCGCGAGCTTGTGAAAAAAAAAAAAAAAAAGAGGGGGGGGGTGATGGGGGGGGGAGGGTTGCACAAGTATTTCGACTAAAGCATTGCCCCTCTAAATGAATCTGAAAAAAAAAATGTTCCAAGTCTCTTAGATTCCGAGATCCGCCTAAAGGGGGGGAGAAGGGGGGCGGGGGGAACACTTTGAAAAATGGTTTTTACTTTACCGAGCCTCCTCTATACGAATCCGTAAAAAACAAAAAATACGGTTCTTGTAGTTTCCGAGATACGATAGAGGGGGGGGAGAAGGGGGGGGAAAGGGGGAGGTTTGGCACTTTTCCCGTAGGTTTGAGAGTTACTTGTTTACGAATCTGTCAAAATATACCCACCTCCCCATCCACCATCTGGGAGAACAATTATGTCAATGAGTGAGTGAGTCAGTCAGTGGTAATTTAGCTTTATATAGTATAACTAGTATTTGCGTGTTGCGCGAGGTGCAAGCACCTCGCGTGCTTGTGAAAAAAAAAAAAAGGGGGGGTGATGGGGGAGATGGGGGGGGTTTAGTATTTGCGTGTTGCGCGAGGTGCAAGCACCTCGCGTGCATGAGAAAAAAAAAAAAAAAAGGGGGGGGGTGATGGGGGGGGGGTTGCAGAAGCATTTCGACTAAAGCATTGCCCCTCTAAACGATTAGCTTCCTCTCCCCCTTGGACCGCGAAAGCGTTTAGACGTCTCAGTTTAATGTTATTTTTTTAATAAATAGTTAAATTAAAGCTATTTTCGCGAATAAATAAACGTTTAAAATCTGGCCGAGTACTAGGCGTGCAGAACATAGTGAGAGATCGCAGCGAAACACTCAGTGAGAGGATATGAAAAGGACAACAACACTTGAGACGCAGATAGCACCGTGAGCTCCACGCGCATACGTCAACGGCACATACCACGGTTCGTTTTTGCCGTAGTTTACAAGCGCCAGCGATTAGCGGGTGAATATTAGTGTATAGTCCAAGGTGAAATAATATTTATTATCATTTAAAAAATATACGTATAGATTAAAATATACGTACAGACTGAATTTTAAATTCAAATTGCGATATCCAATTGAAGTAATACAGAAAAAATGTCCGTATCACGTACTCCACCAAAAACCGGTTCAAAACTCACCTCGCCTTCTCATTACAAATCTGACCCTGCACTTTATTCCTCGGAAAGCCAAGATCAGGTAGAACATAGTGTCACAAAACGAACTAAGCGGCGTTTGAATGACCCGTCTAGCAACGCTGATATTACGCTGTCGGATCTTATGTCAAGGATGGATGAAATAAAAAAACAACAAGACGCCAAGTTTGCTTCGCTGGAATCATCCATAATAACGCTATCAAACCAAAACGACGAAATAAAGGCGTCGGTCATTCATATGTCTGCAAAATATGATGAAGTACTTAGCAACCTGAAATCATTACAACAAGAAAATAATTTCTTCAAAAAACAAATTACAACACTTGCAGAAAAACTAGAGAAGTCTGAGAGAAATGCAAAATTTACATCGGTTGAGGTTAGAAATATCCCCAAAAGTAATGGATCTGAAAGTAAGGACAATCTGGTGGAGATAGTAAGAACCATTGGTACCAGCATCAATGCTCCAATAGTGGAGTCGGATATACGAGATATATTTAGGTTGAAACTGAAAGGGAAGCCGGCTGGTCCCATTATCATTGATTTTTCATCTACTATTAAACGAGAAAAGTTTTTACGAGCTAGCAGAACCTTTAACAAAGTTAATAAGGAGCAACGTTTGAGTACTGCTACAATCAAGATGGCTGGACCCACTCAGCCTATATATGTGACGGAATCCCTGACTGCATCAGCTAGGCGTCTTCACTTTTTAGCGAGGGTGTTTGCTAAAAGTCATAACTTCGAATACTGTTGGACATCGTTTGGAAAGGTATATTTGAAGCGAAATGAGAACGAATCTCGTGTCTTAATAAACAGTGAAGATGATATTGAAAACCTTAAAAAAAGTATCTGACTAGTTATGCTTGTTAGCTATGTTTATCCCTTCACGCTGTTTACAGGTATTTTTAATGCATGCATATTGTTATACATATATCCGCTAAAAATCTCTTATCTTGTTATTGTGATTGTTAGTACGCCATCAAAATACATTTATGCACACACACACATAGTATTCACAATTTTAGTTTGTAAATCTATATCTTACATTACTAAAAAACTTTCTACATTACACAATAAACAAATTATCACACTTACAACATATACCATATCCTGTTCAGAATGTTTTCGCTATAATAAGATTACAATCCCGTATAGATTAGGACTCGATGATTTTAGCATACACACTGTCGTATTAGTAACCCTTGTAATAATGCAAATAATGACTAGCAATACTGTTAAAAACCTTTTGACAATAAATTCAATGAACTAATTGATATACAAAACGACATTGACACTTACTCTGTAGCCGAGTCCACTGTCTGTGATGCAGAAGATTGTTTGTCTTTGTTACCACGGGACAACAGTAATAAATGTCTAAAAATTTTTCAACAAAACATTCGGAGTGTAAATTGTAATTTGCCAGGTTTATTACCTATTCTCGTAAGAACTGGGGTAGATTGGGATTGTATTATTTTAACTGAGTGTTGGTTGCCTTCTACGCGTTTTATACCTTCGATAGATGGTTATGATAGCTTTGCTTCCACTAATCATAATACACAAAATGAAGGCGTAATCGTATATTACAAAAAAGACTTATTTATTTCAGTTAGCGAACCGGTTATCCTCGACTCTAATTGTCTTGTGATAAATTTTAATGAAGAAACGGTAGCTGTTGCTATTTATAGACCACCTAGCAATAGAAACATTAGCAATTTCCTACAATCACTCAATAATCTATTATTGAAATATTCAAATAAGAAAAATGTTATATTGCTGGGTGATATAAATATCGATATAACTGACCAAAGTAAGGACACCAATCTTTGTGCATACTTAGAAATGCTGGCATTCCACGGAATGATACCTGCGCATGTGCTTCCGACGCATAATAAGACGTGTCTTGACCACGTATTACTGAAGACAAAATTGACTGCTCGTTGTCTTGTTTTGCAAACGACACTCACTGATCATAACAGTGTTGCTTTGTATATTTCTACCACGTCTAGTCATAAGCCAGCAAAAGTAATTAAATATATTAACTACGAAAGTTTGGATACCGAAATAAAAAACATTGACTTTAGCACATTATATACATTCGCAGATGTAAACGATGCCGCGGCTTATTTTCACAATCTACTTCACTCGGCTATAATGAAAAACTCCAAAGTAGTAAAAATATCCAAACGTAAGAATATCATAAAACCGTGGATAACTCCTGGTATGCTCAAATGTTTAAAAAATCGCGACAATTTATATAAGAAATGTAAAAAGGAACCTGATAATGAAACGTTAAGGACTACTTACAAACGCTACAGGAATTTTTGCACTTGTCTTCTAAAAAAGCTTAAACGGGAATACGAGAAACATCAATTTCAAAATGCAGGCACTGATAGCAAAAAGCTCTGGAAACTTGTTAAAGAGATTACGTATACTAATAAACTAAAAGAAATACCACTAGAACTCATTAGCTCAAATGATCCACAGAAGTCGGTAAATATTATAAATCACAATTTCGCAAATGTTGGAAAAAGATTAGCTGAAAATATAAGCAAAACTGCTCTCCCTAGTGAACCAATCACCTTAAATTCGTGTTGTCATTCCTTCGTTCTTTTACCAACAGACGAAGATGAGGTTGGTTCACTTATAGCTGGTTTAAAAAGCAATTGCTCGGTTGGCTTAGATCTAATATCTGCAGAAATTTTAAAGAGAAATAAGGATGTCTTACGTTTGCCGATATCGCATATATGTAACCTATCGCTTTCAACTGGAGAATTCCCTAAGATCTACAAGAAGTCTAGAATTCATCCAATCTACAAAAACGGGGACAGAGACTGTGTCAATAATTATAGGCCGATTTCCATTCTACCTACACTCTCAAAAATTTTAGAACGTATAATTAATAAAAGACTTGTAAAATATCTGGAAAATAAACATCTTTTATCACCAGCACAATTTGGATTTAGGGCAAATAGGTCTACAGCAGATGCAGTATCCGAGCTTACAAATCATATAGTTAATAAGCTAGACAGTAAAAAGAAAACAATAGCCATATTTCTGGATCTAGCAAAGGCATTTGACACAGTCTCTGTTCCAATTCTATTGAGGAAGTTAGAATGTCTTGGGATCCGGGGTCTCCAGTTGAAACTTTTACAAGACTACCTAACTGATAGGACGCAATGTGTGCAAATAGGTAATGTTATAAGTGAGGAGATCCCTGTGACTTTTGGAGTCCCCCAAGGTAGTATCCTGGGCCCTACCCTCTTTATAGTATACATAAACGATCTGTGTCAGATGGATATCCCAAATGCTAAAATCGTAACCTACGCAGATGACACAGCCTTGCTCTTTTCTGGTAGTTCGTGGGATGAGACTTTTTCAAAGGCACAGACGGGGATGAATATTGTCACAAATTGGCTACGCAAAAACGTTTTAACGCTGAATGTTGCAAAAACCCATTATATTAGTTTCTCTATTTTAACGAACGACAAACCGGACTCTTCTCACCATATTGTCTCGCACTCATGTACTAACTCTGACAGTGTGAACTGTTTATGCCCTAATATTAATAACGTGGCTGTAACAAAGTACTTAGGAGTAATGATTGACAAAAATTTGAATTTTCATCAGCACATTGATCTACTCGCAGCAAGAATTCGCAAATTAATAGTCATATTTAAGGCTTTACGACATGTAGCTCAAAAAAATATTATTAAATCAGTTTATTTTGCTTTATGCCAATCACAACTCAGTTACTGCATAACCTCTTGGGGAGGCACTTCAAAAACTCACTTTTTGAAACTGGAGAGATCTCAAAGAGCAGTTTTAAAAGTTACTTTGTTCCTACCATTTGATCATTCAACCATAGACCTGTATCGGAGATGGGAGGTTCTAACAGTCCGACAACTGTTTATTCTGCACACAGTTATAAAACAACACTCTCTTTTAAAATATGAACCACATAAATTCAGAGGCAAACGCCGAAAGTATGCAGTTTGTAAAACTAACCCCTTTAATACAAAGTTTGCTCAACATTTTTTTTGTTACCAAAGTTTTAATTTGTACAATAAATTAAATCGGTATTTGTCTATTTATGCAGTAACTAAAGCTAAATGCAAATCATTGGTCATTAAGTGGTTGCGTGGCTTAGATTATAATCTTACAGAAGACCTTATAAAAAATACATATAAATAATTATAATATGCATACCCTCATAAACATTCACTCGCGCACACAGACGCAAACACAACTCACACACACGCACACATACACACACACACACACACAAACACACACACATACATACATACACACACACATACATACATACATACACACACATACATACACACACACTTTACATAAATGCACAAAGTTATGGCGTAATTTTTACCCGACTGCAAAGGAAGTTATGTTTTTATAAATCATGTTTAATTAGGATTATTTTTACTTTTTATTTTACAATCTCAAGTGTTGTGTTACATTTCTAATATAATTTATATTTAATAAGTATTCTATAAGAAAAAGCTGCTGATTTCTTTCCTTGGGTGGAGACCTGGTGATTTGTGTTACAGGCATTTTTTGCCTAATTCAAACACCAGCTCCTCACAAATTAAAGGATGTATAGCTTTTAATTATAATTGTAATTAGTTTTATGTTTTATTTTTGTTATTTTGTGAGGAGAAATAAAGAGATTAATAATAATAAATAATAATTTGAAAAAAAAAAATTTCCAAGTCTCTTAATTTCCGAGATCCGCCTAAAGGGGGGGAGAAGGGGGGGGAAAAGGGGAGGTTTGGCACTTTTCCCGTAGGTTTGAGAGTTACTTGTTTACGAATCTGTCAAAATATACCCACCTCCCCATCCACCATCTGGGAGAACAATTATGTCAATGAGTCAGTCAGTCAGTCAGTGAGTGAGTGAGTGAGTGGTAATTTAGCTTTATATAATACAATTATTAAATCTTTTTATTTCATCGGCTGCAACGCGCGCCGCTGCAAAGTTATGCCGCACTTTTACGCGGCTTCGCGTTGTCTATGCTAAAGGTTGAGACAAACAAGAAAGAAAATTGTTTTAAATAATGTTAGAAGTTGATTTAATGACATATTTTTAACTTACCGGTGATATGAAATGTTATATTTTTTTATTGTGCTTTACGTCGAAGTTCACGCAACCCTTCACGACACAATTTGGCATTTTTGCTTGTAAAACTGACGACCCCTCCCGAAGATAGCCGATCGCGTTCTAGTTCACTTCAATAAAGGTTAGACCACTTTGGGACCAAGTTCGAGGCGTCATTATAATTTAACATTTAACATGCGATCCGCCCAGTCCTTACGAAGTCATATATATGTCAATACGAAAGACCTAATATTTCGAAGTACAGAGTATCGAATGTCCTAGGTTAGGTTAGGTTAGAACAGTGTGTCTTGGTGGCGGAATGGCGGCAGAGGCTTCTGCGCCCTACCGCCGGCCTCGCTACCGTCGAGGCGATCCGGCCAGTACTCGACGACTGGCTCGGGAGAAGGCACGGCTCCCTGTCGTTTAGAGTGACACAGGTGCTGTCGGGGCACGGCTGCTTCGGCAAGTACCTGTGCCGCATAGACAGAGAGCCGGACGCTCGGTGCCACCACTGCGTCCATTGCGGGGAGGACACGGCGCAACACACGCTTGCCAAGTGTGTAGCTTGGGAGGAGCAGCGCCGTGTCCTCACAAATGAAGTAGGAGGCGATCTGTCGCTGCCGGCCGTAGTGCAGAGTATGGTCGGCAGGGCAGAGTCGTGGGACGCGGTGGTTTCCTTCTGCGAGGACGTGATGTCGCGGAAGGAAACTGCGGAAAGGGAGAGGGAGATCTCCACTCCCTTCCCTGGCCGCAGAAGGCGCACCGGGCGCAGGGGAAGGGCGGATAACGCCCTTTTCCAGCCCCCATGAATGGGTCCAGGGGCGAGGGACTTGGGGAAGTCCCCCGCCCCCTATTCGATGGACCCGAGTCGCAGGCGCGCGCGGGTGTCGGCGCGCGCCTCTGAGGCGATGCACGGGGTAGTTCAACACCTCACTACCCCGTGCAGGAGGCGAGGCCGGGACAGACCTGGCCAGCACTAGTGCGGGGCTGCGGAAGAATTAGGTTTCCCGCGGCCCCCCGCGCACGTGTGAGGAGACACCGGGGTGGTTTTAGCCGGTAAGAATCCGGCACGCCCCTCCGCCATTCCCCAGGCGGAGGTAGTCCATGAGGATTTCCCCCCGTAAAAAAAAAAAAAAAAAAAAAAGGTTAGAACAGTGTAAATTAACGCCACATCCCCTCTATTGTTAGTGAATCATTTGGTTTAGATGATGAAATTGTCGGCGGAGCCCCGCTGAGTGGGGCGTTTATGAATATGAATTTCGGGATTTCGAACTTCGGGATATGGATCTTCGGGATTTTAAACATCGGGTTATGGACCTTTCGGGCAAATGAACTTTCGAGATTTAAAACTCGGCCAAACAATCATTCGGCGTTAAATTTTTCGGGATTTCGTCCATAGGTATTTTAAAATACGGTCTCTTAAATTTCGGTATTGTAATATGTACCCGGGCTCAGAGTGGGTTGGCATAATTATGTCTTCGGTTTTAAGGCCGTACGACATGCTGGTTACTTAACAATGTTTACCTTTACCGTTTCGAAAGCAGTGGTGATGATGAAAATTACTTATAATAAATAATGTGCCTTGCTGGGTTTAAACCACTGGGCTACCACGACTCTTATGGCAGCAAAATAAATTGGTAGTATTATTGAAAACTGATCTTTTGTCACGGGTTGAACCTTTGCCATTCATGATAATAAACCTTCCAATCAATTGTTCAGTACTTTAGTAATTATTTTTTTATAGTTAAATGCTGTGAACGCCAATAGTAGATTCCTGGGTTTCTCTGGATTACTGTTTGATTCTTCGATCAATAATAACAACGTTGATTTTTAAAAGATATGTACTTACACGTATTTTTTGCCTTTTTAAATCAATAACAATTGACAAAGATTAAGAGTAAAGATTAGGAGTGGGGGCTGCTGACGTCAAATAATGATTAAAAGAATAACACGGAGTGACGTGACGTGAGACTTCAAAAAATCGTCTTCAGTTTAAAGTCATGTAAAAAAAACTTTTTAGCAAAATATAAAACTGACTTCCATATCAAAACACTACAAAGCCAAGAATAAATTTAATTTCGGTAGTCGGTGTTATTGATTTTGTATTTACTTTTTTTGACACTGCCTTCCGAAATTAAAGTTAGTTTTGGCTTTGTAATGTTTTGATATGGAAACCGGTTTTATTTTTTGCTAAAAAGTTCTTTTGCACGCTTTTTAATGGGTTGGTTTGTAATTTATCTAGTTACAAAAGCCAAAATATCAAATACTCATCACGTTTTACAAAATATTGCTTTCCGATGCAGAGCCGTTAATGTTTTGAGGGGTTCTCTTGGTACTTCACCATCAGTTCTACTTCATCATATGCATTGTGATGAGCATACAGTGCTTAACATCCATATTCAAGTAATCGAATCGCAATTCACGAAATAACTATTAATGAGTAGTTTCGGTGGCCATCTGTGGTCTTCATCATTAGTTCCACTTCCCCAAAGGGTGCTTTTCAAGAGCTCAAGGTACTATAAGAAATACCCAAAACATTATAGGTGTGCCTATAATATTTGAAGAGTTCCCTCGATTTCTCCATGATTTCATCATCAGATCCTAACATTATGACAATGGAACAAATTGGAAAGTGTATTCGTTCAAACAAAAAAAGAATTTTCTACATCGGTCCAGCCGTCTTTGAGTTTTGAGGTAACATACATAAAAAAGGGACGTTCAAGACACGAACTCAGAACCTCCTCTTTTTTGAAGTCGGTTAAAAAGTAAAAATAAGTTTCTGATAGTTTTTGGTAATTTAAGTAACGGAGTTAATAAATTTTATTAAGGAAACTACCCTATTCTGCCGTTGAATGATATTTGCTCGCGAACTTTCAAAGGCGTGAATTTTAAATAGCCATTAAGTTTTCGGATATTCAAATAAACCTGTACAATTTTCTTTATCGTAAGAACCTTCTCCTGACAATAACAAACACACTAAGAAAATCATTTGCGAAATCTGTCCGTGTTATTCTTTATAGCAGTATAATTATACAGTATATTAACTAACTGAGGGCGTTCCCGTTAACCCGCAATAGTATAGCATACATACATGCTAAAAAATTATTACAATTCGAAAACAAAATGTTTTAATTTTTTTTATATTAAAATATTCACTAAAAATGTTAAATTGATACGTAAAAGAAACATTCTGTTCACGCGTACGCATTCATAAATAAATTGCGACGTTGCCGTCCTTCAAGTACGCGTGTACAGCGTGTTTCTTTTACGTATCAATTTAAGATTTTTAGTGAATATTTTAATATAAAAAAAATATAAACATTTTGTTTTCAAATGGTAATATTTTTTTAGCAGGTATGGATGCTATACTATTGCGGGTTAACGGGAACGCCCTCTGTTAGTTAACATACTGTATACTATTTTTTCGCTCCCATGGACTTTATCACTATAAAACATAACTTCTCTTTTTTGCAGTCGGTTAAAAAGCCTATAGTAGCCTTCCTCAAGCTTCAAACTACTTCAAAACCGAATATCATCCAAATACACCCAGTGCTTTCGAAGATTAGCGCGAAAAAACAAACAAACAAATGAACTTTTCTGCTTTATAATGTTAGTATGGATATACACAAATACAACAATATACACAAAAGAAACATAAAAATCGATCAAGTCATATTTAGGATTTGGATAACAACCACTGTGACCCGAAATTTTTATAATTATGTAACATATTTAGAGATAAATATATAAACTTAGGTATAGATGAGATATTTAACTTAAAATATACAATACTGGTTAGAAGGATCTCAATGTCTATGTCCAGTCTCTTTTCTCTTATTCTTTGTCCCCAGTGTGCAGTATTATGTAATCATCGGTGCGTTAGTAATTATCTAGTGGAAGGACGGACTCATTTAAACGCATCTAATAGCACGATCATTTTGAGCAAACAATTAAGAGATGTACTCACCGTATTAAATGGTAGAATTGGAATCAGTTCTTATTTAAATATTTCTATTGGTTCATTTTATTTAGTACTAGAACTTCGCTCGTGTGGATTTTGAAATAATTTTTAGAGATGATTTTTTTTAATCCTGTCATTATGGACTTCCGGAGATTACACACTACATACAAACTTAAAAACAAATGTAACCTCTTTATCAGCGGCGTAGCTACCTATGGGCTAGCCGGGGCAGTGCCCCGGGGCCCTCAAGCTCAAGGGGCCCTTGAATCCTTACGAGAAAATCTCGGTCGAATTGAACTTCTAAAATTTCCCCCATTTTCAAAATAAATATGACAGGTTGCAACCCGACTTTAATCATGTTGATGAAGCAAATTTATAACAAAAGTGTGACGAATTTCAAAGAAATTATTCCGATATAATAGGTCCTAACTTTTCACTTCAATTTATTAATTTTTACCACCTAGTTTTACCTCAATTAACGTTAAGTTAAAAGTTAGTTAGTTAAAAGTTCACCAATTATGTAAGGAAATAATGAGAGAGGAAATATATGGAGTGCTAGAATGCAACCTAACGGAAACATTTAGAATTTACAGCAATGTTATAATTCTTTACAATTCCTGTCACTTCTGCAGCAGCTGAAAGGTTATTTAGCAAATTAAAAATAATAAAAAAATATTTAAGAAATAGTTATGGGCCAAACTCGACTCAGACATTTATCGCTAATAGCAATTGAAAAGAAAACCGCATCAAACCTGGATGTAACCGAAATCATTGATATTTTTGCGAAAACTAAAGCTAGGAAAAAATTGTAAATATAATTGTTATTTAGTTAGTTGGCCCGACCTTACATTATAAACTCTTGAATCTTTTCTATTTAGTTTTATTGCCCAATACCTACACCAAGTTTTAATTGTAATTTATGTTGTTACTGTTTAATATTTTTATTACCCGTCCTGCAGTGCACGAAAAAGAGCTGATGATAAAGTAGTTTAGCATTTTTAAAGTATTTGTATATTTAATATTTTTACTTGATAAAACGTAACCAGTTTAGATAGCAATGGGGCCCCATTTTTTGATTTGCCGCATGGCCCTTGGTTACCTATACCTAGCTACGCCACTGCTCTTTATAATATTAGTATAGATTTATTTCCGTCCCTAATACCATAGTGTTAGTAAATGAAAATTTAAGAACTATGTTAGTACCTATACTCTCAAACTGTCCAATTAGACCGTTATATTATAATCATAAAAACAAAACTTGTATTAAGGTTTAAATTATATAGAGAGAGATATTTCTTATACTACAACGTTAAAAAAGTCGTATCCTTTTCGGTTCTGTGTTATTAAATGAGAATCGAAATTAAAAAAGTGGCCAAGTGTGAGTCGGACTCTTCTGTAAAGGGTTTCGCAGTAGCAAGCATAGATTCACGAAAAATAACTTTGTTTTTCATAGTGTTTGTATTTTATACAATTTTACACACACACTATGATAATGACTAAAAAGGATGTTATTGCATATAGGGGTTGTTGGTATATGAAAAATATTGAAAAAATTGATTCCTTATTTATTTTTTTTACATTTGTATTTTAATTTTGACATGATATTAATATTTATTGTATTTAGACTGATATATTTTATGATTATTATAGAGTTAATTTCTCCTGTGTTGAAATATTTGCATGCCTTTTGAGGTAGATTGTACAAGGGTCTAAACAATTTTTGTAAACATCTTTTTATTTATGTACCTACTTTTGGAGCAAATAAATAATTATTCTATTCTATTCTATGGAATCTAGCTATGTGGGTAGAATTCACATCACTTGCAATATTGTTAACCCTTCCAACTAAGCTTAATATATCTGTATCTGGATTGGGTCCACGGCAATAATGTAATGGGTGACATCTTAGCCATTAGGCTGTGAACACTTTTATTATTAAAATTGGAATCTTTTTACTGTTTTAAATTTTACCTAGATGAGGCCGTTTCCAAACTACTCTGAGAAGAAACACCGAAACAAACTCAAAGGTCAACGTCTCTTTTAAAGTCCATACAATTCGTATTGGTCAAATAATCCTAAAACTAATAAATAATCCTCAGACTAAAGTTGGTTACAGCTGTTACTCGCACATGGAGCATTATTCATCGTAGTTTTCATAAATAGATGAGACCTGGCGTCGGTAACACAGGCAGGTTGTCAATATACTGAGTGCTTCTAGTGTTATTATGTACTGACTTTGAATGAACTTGAGTGTCCTCTACTAATGAACAAAATATGAGTAGACAGGCTAGATGAAAAATAGTATACAGACTGGTAATGTTGTAAGTAATTACAAAATGATAACATAAACTAAAATGTACCTTAATACTTTATTAATAATAATGAAACAATAATGTTTATTTTGCAAATAGGTTATAAATAACACTTCCCCACGTCTTTTTTTTCGTAAATGTAAACTAGATGAGGCCAGTGTTTCCTAACTAACTACTCTGAGAAGAAACATTGAAACAAACTCAGAGGTCAACGTCTCTTTTAAAGTCCAGACAATCTGTAGTGATCAAATCATATGAGAGCCATGTAGGTTAATGTCTTTGGCGCCCTTTAGAGGACAGAATCAAACAGATTTGAGCAGGCCCGTCCAAGCAGTGCAAGCATTTGTCAAATATAGCGTAGCTCTACTTAGAACCTTAAGGAGCTGGAACGATTTGACGAACAATACCAAAGTAAGGACATTTGGGTGGGCCGTATAAAGCACTCAAACTGCCAGACAGTGTGGTAATCTATTCATAATATTCGTTGTTTTCCCACTTTGCTCTCATATTAAAATAAATTTATATTAAAATATTACTTGAAAAGAAAATAATATTGTCATCTTGTACAAACAAAATTAAAAATGTTAAAGTATAAAAATAAGAAAAGTATATTCTATTACTTGAAAAAGTAAATAATATTGTCATGTCAAAATGTATACGAAATAATCATTATAATAAAAAAAAGAAATGAGTAATAAGAAAAATCCAACAAAACAGAATTTCAACAGATGTAATTATTATATATTCAAAATCAAAATTGTTTTATTTTACATAGGCCTAAATGGGCACTCATAAAACGTCAGAAGTTAGTGCATGGTTCGAAATTGGTCGTTTCCTATGGAGAAGAACCGGCAAGAAACTCCACGGTTACTCTTTTAAAAAAATTCTTGATTTTCACAATCTTTGCATAATAGATACAATTTTTTATTTATTTTTTGGTATGAGAGAACAGTATAGACTAATTGACATAATAAAATGTAATATAACTAATCAGAAATGAATCTCAGAGTCTATAGTGTTCACACATTTACATTAAAAATTAGCTTTACAAAACTGCAAATAAACTAAAGCAAATGACATAAAAATAAAAATTATATATAAGTAAAATAAAATAAAAATAACAACAAAAAAAACAAAATAAAAACAAATAATAACAACAACACAAAAAGTGGGGTTGTTAATAGACCTTTATACAATAACGCAGTCACAATAAGCCAGGGAAGCCACATGTGCAGAAGGAATCATTGCCAAGCAGTCTTATCTTCAACGTAGTCCTTAATCTTATAATATGCTTTTTTCAAAAGGACACGTTTAATATGGGTTTTAAATTTTCCCTCGCTAAGATCTGTCACATACTTTGGCAACTTGTTATAAAAGCGTATGCTGTTTATAAGGAATGACTTGTTTTTCTTGGCTAATCTCCATTTGGGTATAACAATTTCATGTTTATTGCGCGTGTTTATTGTATGGAAATCGCTTCTAATCTTAAAAAGTCCTATATTTTTGCGTACATACAATATGCTTTCTAATATATAAAGAGAAGGCAGAGTCAGTATATTTATTGTATCTGACAAATGATTGCACTGTCTGGACAGACCCACTCAAATCTGTATGTATCTTTCATCAAAGGATCGACTCAGACAGCAGTAACCTACAAGGTTCCCATGTACCTGTTTTTTAATAAAGACTACTTTACGAAGTAAGACACTGGGGTTGGACTATCGAAGAAGTAACGATGAAGACATAGTGTGGCGAAGATCCCAAATAAATGGTGATAAAGTAAATAATAAACCAAGACAAGATTCAAAGAACACATGACCAGACAAGTCCTGAAAAAAGAGATAGTTTTCTGTAACCATTAGTTTTCTCAAAATTGAAATTTTCATGGAGGACTTCCGCCCTGGGACTGGCGAAGGGGTCTGTTAGACTTGTATCCACACCGCGTTCCTTCGCACACTTGCAGCGGGGGCTGCTTGAGCATTTAGATACTCCTCAACACGGTCCCCGACTGAAGTCCTCTTTAACCTGATGCTCAATGGTAAACAATAAAATAACAACGTTTATTTCAGATAAAATCTATAGTGAAGAAAGAAGTGATAAAACATTCAGCATATAAATCATCAAAATAATACTATAGAATGCTAAAAATAACAGCAAGAAATAGATAGAAATCAAAAGTCGAAATAAAACAATACATTTATATATCTGTAGGTGAAAGCTAAATGACCTTAAGTCCATTTTTTGACTTTTTTATATTTTAAATGATACTTATTCAGAATACCCCAATTGATCAAATGGTAAAAGTCATAAAGTCCTACAGCCGCTAATTTCGCAGATGTAAAATTATAAACAACATTAAGTCCCTAGACGTGAAAAGGTAAATGATCGTATGGTTACTTAATATTGTTCACTATTTAAACAATAAATATAGATAAATGTTAAATGATTGTATGTGGGACTTACTGTTCTTTACCATTACGCTCGCGGGTTAGATTTGCACGGGTGCATCGTACTTACGATTCCCGCGCGCCCCCGCGCATGCTCTCCCTCCGTTTAGTTTGATTTGTGTTTCGTGCAATACTAGACGTACTCGAAGACGTACTCGCGGCTGCAATCCCTCTCTCTCAAAGTGCACTTCAGCAATATCCGGGGTCTGCAAATCTCGTTGCAGTCCACCACCATCTCGAGACTGAAAAATCTGCTCTTTTGTTTCTTTCGGAGACGCAGATCAGAAGTCCGTCAGACGTCCGTCTTCTCCCCGCCCGATCCCAGCCTTAATGGCACACGACAGGTGTGGCGATACAAGTCAGTGGATTGGGATGGCATGCGATATTTCTTTGCATGTTATCCTTGGCAGCATACTTGCTTCTCTTCAAATGATTCATCGTCGTGCGCAGACGCCGTGGCGGATGTTTTGCGACAGAGGATGGAGTACCACATTCCGTTCTCTGACCTAACAATGTCCGGCAACGCTCGATCGAAAGCTTGGTTTGGCGCCGAATGTGATCGCGCTGAAGCGCTTAAACACGCGGCGTACCCAGCATGGGTCGATGCTCGAAACTGCAAAGCAAATGACATGATTCAGAAGAAGAGAGCTTTCAACAGGGCTGCCAAGTCCTGTAAAAAGGTTTTGCGGAGGGCTCGGTTTGACAACGTTAGCTGAATCGGGAACAAACTTACTTCATACCCTGCTGGCAGTAAAGCTTTTTGGTCCCTGGCAAAGTCGGTCGAATCGAACTTCCACCACTACCACCACTCCTTAAACCTGACGAGTCTCTGGCCCACTCCGCTGAGGAATAAGCAAACTTGTTTGCCGCTCTTTTTGCGGAGTCTTCACGTCTGGATAGTAGTGGCGCTCACCCTCCTGATGCTCCTATTGGATGCGGGTCGTGTATGTCGGACATTCGCATCCATCAGAAGGACGTCCGTAGAGTGCTGCGTAATCTTGGCGTGAACAAAGCTAGTGGCCCCAACGGGATACCAGCAATTGTTCTTAGAACTTGTGCGCCTGAACTGTCTCTAATTTTGACGCGCTTGTTTCGCCTTTCGCTTGAGACTGGAAAGGTGCCGAAAGCATGGAAGCTGGCTAACGTGCAGCCTTTGCCCAAAAAGGGCAGTCGTGCTGACCCAGCCAACTACAGACCTATTTCAGTCACGTCCGTACTCTGTAAGAGTATGGAGCGTGTACTCAATAGTAAGCTCCTGGCATACCTAGAAGCCAACGACATCCTCAGTGACCGACAATACGGCTTCCGAAAAAACCGGTCTACAGGGGAACATCATATACATAACACACATAACAGCATACGCTATATGCTATTCATATCTGAAGTGAGGCCATCGAGAAGCACGGGGAAGCACTTGCTGTCTCCCTTGACATCTCTAAGGCCTTTAACAGGGTTAACCTTCTTTCGGTTTACCCACCCAACTTTGCGTTTGGATTGAAGACTTCCTGAGAGATCGGTCCATTCGAGTGGTCATTGATGACTGCTCATCTGGCCAATTGGCAATTAATGCCGGGGTCGCTCAGGGGTCGGTTCTCTCAGCAACTTTATTCTTGCTGCACATTAATGATCTGCTTATGCCCGGTCAAAGGTACCGGTATGCAGACGACAGCACAGTTGCTGAGAGATATGTGTCCAACGCGCATGCTGGTGGGTCACAGATCCAGTCTCTCCGTGAGGACATGGTTCAGCGCTTGAACTTGTCCTTGAAGGCTGTCTCCGAATGGGGCGATGCTAACTTGGTCAAGTTTAATGCAGCTAAGACCCAGGCGTGTCTCTTCTCCGCAAAAAGGAGTCAATTCAAACCGCCTCCTACTTTCCGAGGTGTAACCGTGCCGATAACCGATCGTATCGAGCTTCTGGGGGTAACACTAACTTCTACCCTCAATCTTGGCCCGTTTATCGAGGCTACGGCTCAACTAGCATCAAAAAAGTTGGGAATCCTAGCAAAGGTGAGACGGCACTTCACACCCGAACAGCTGCTAAATCTCTATCAAGCCCAGGTTCGGTCGTGTATGGAGTACTGCTCTCATCTTTGGGATGGATCTGCCAAGTACCAACTAGATGGGCTTGAGTCTATTGAGAAACGGGCCAAAAGACTAATTGGCAACGATACACTGGTCGAATCAAAGCTCCAGAGCCTTGAACATCGGCGATGAGTTGCAAGTCTATCGGTTTTCTATCGGTTACATTTCGAGGAGTGTGCGATGGAATTACACAATTTAATTCCGTCAAGCCCGTTCCATCATCGGACTACAAGACAAGCGGCGATGCGCCATCGTTACATGGTGGACATGGACACTAAACGTTTTGGGAATACCTTCATTGTGCGTACGGCTAAGGAGTGGAATTCCCTGCCGGAGTCTGTGTTTCTCGATAGCTATAACCTAGGGGTCTTTAAGTCAAGAGTGAATAGGTTACTTTTAGGTAAGGGTGCTCCATCTTCGACCACATCATCACTTACCATCAGGTGGGATGGTGGTCAAACGCGAGCTTATTATAAATAAAAAATAAAAACAATAAATGAAATTTGAAAAAGAAAAGTATGGCACAATGAGTTACAAAACATCTTTTAATCAACAAGAATTCGAAAAGGTATCCTTAATAAGAAATAGAAGGAGATCCCTAAAAGACTTTGCCATGCCTATATTGCAGCCTATTCGATTAGGCCACAAACCTATAAGCACTAAAAAATTTCAGGATTCACAAAAAGCTCTGCAATGGATTCCACCCATTTTTCATAATTTTTATAATACATTAGCCCATGAGGGTACACTTAATGTTCTTCTGGTAAGTCATATCTTACCAGAATAACATTAAGTTGTTTTAATTTTATTAAAGATTTTAATATACAAAGGTTTTAATTTTTATTAAATATAACATATTATGTATAATGTTATTTAATTTTTAATGTCATTAAAACTATTTAATATATTTTTCTATGATGTTGTATCGTACCTAACTAATAAAATAATAAAATTTACTATACATTATTGATACAGGAGAGACGTAAGTACCGTCATACTATAAGATATCTAGTAAAGCTTCAAAGTTAAAGAACCTTAAGTCCGATAATACAGCCTTAAGGAACTATATTTGTTAAAAAAATATCTCAATATAATAGCTTAAGTACCCATCATAATTATACTTTTTATTCGACAATGATACGATAATTACTTTTTATACTCTGTCGATTTTAATGTCAAATTTCGGGTATGGACATCTTTAATGAGCTCTACTGAATACTTTATAAAATGTGACTTAAGGCCCTTCACCTTTCACCTACAGATATGTAAGCACGCTCATCCTGATCGCTATGATCGCTGTCTTTAAGTCAAGAGTGAATAGGTTACTTCTAGGTAAGCGTGCTCCATCTTCGACCACATCATCACTTACGCAAACGCGAGCCTATTATCAATAAAAAAATGACACAAGAGAAAAATAAAAATACAGACAAAAGAGCACAAAGGTGCTGCTTATTGCAGTGGCTTAGGTCCCCAGTGGTCGAGGCACCTGTGGCCGACGCCCAGCAGACCTGCGACAGGAGAGTTGAAGAAAATATAAATTATCAATTTGTGTTTAAATATTAAAATAATGCCATAAATGAATAAAAAAATTAATAATACGTCAGCAAAGATATGTCTGACGAAAAATAGTCAATACACTCGACGCCAAATAATAGGTTAACGGCATCGGCATAAGGAAAGACAAAAGCAAGCCAATGTAAACTCAACTTTACGCTCAAAGCAATACTGTAAACAACTGTCAAACTGTAAAACTTTAAAACACATAGTTTTAAAGTTTAACTCAAAGTATTTTTTGGTTGTAGGTACAGTTTCTCTAAAGATGTTTCGTGTTACGTTTGAGTTCAACATTTGTTAGACGAACTGTGCTTCTTGTTTTGTAAAGTAACTGGGTATGAGGTTAGCCTCGTGACTAAGTTTAAAGTAATTTGTCTTTTTGTTGCTACGTTCTAGAACTTAAGGTTAAAGAAATTTAGTTCTCAATAAGAGATTACAAGGGTTTCTATTACTTGAGAACATTTTTAACTACATATAATTATCTGCGTAATTTGTTTTATTGATGATATGGTCGAAGATGAAGCACGCTTACCTAGAAGTAGCATTCCCTCTTGACTTAAAGACGGAGGTTATAGTTTTCAGGAAACACAGACTCCGAAAGGGAACTCCACCCCTTAGCCGTACGCATAATGAAAGTATTCCCAAAACGTTTTGGGGGTATAGGTCCACCATGTAACAATGGCTACCCCATCGTTTTCCCAACTTTGTTTTGGGTAACAGGTTAAGACCAGGCAGTCCAAAATAATTTTCACGCCAGCTCCTCCCCCATCAACCCCGGTTAGGCCGTTGTATACTGAACGCTAACACAGCAGTAATAAAGTTGAATATCGCGTGCGCTATTTTACCATATTCGGGTTCGAAACTAAATGTCATAAGTCTCAATTCTCATTTTGTTTATAACTAAAGTAATAATTGATCTAGAGAAAAAAAAATTCTATATTTGGATAATAAACTATATTTTCTTACTGTCAATACTAATTTTAGACATAAAAGCCAAGTAATCTTGATTAAATTTTGAATAATCTTTAAAAAAGACATTCATTTTCGTTTAAAAAGTGAATCAAGCGAAAATATTGCAATTACGAAACTGGTCTACTAAAGTTCCATATTGATTGTATGCATGATTGTTTCAGAATATTAATAAAAAATTACATACAATTTAGGGAGCCTCCTCTTAACTGAATGCAGCTAATTACTAATGTTTTACCTGGAGCAACTATCTGACCTCTGCAACCACTGGGTTGTAGAGGTAACCTGGGGGTCTTTTGCAACAGCTGGGTAAACAATACCCCTTAGCAAGACTAGCTCTAGTTTTTCTGGTTTCTACCTGAAATGTAAGCCAAAGATGTACACAGCCGTGAACAACGGCTTGAAGTGTTTTCTGAGGTTTTTCCATATAATGTTAAGATAGTCACCCATTTTTTTTGTTCCGAGCTGGAAATCCTCATGGATGTTCTCCGCCCAGGGGCGGGCGAAGGGATCTGTCAGACTCATACTGACTAAAACCACCCCGTGTTCCCTCGTACACATGTGCCGGGGGCTGCACACACATAAGTATTCTTCAACGCGGCCCCCGACTAGTGTTGTGCTCCCCTTGTGACTACTAAGAAGGGCGGGCGTGGAACAAAACGCGCCGCCATCTCAGGTCTCGTGTTATAGGGGACGGCGGGCATCCCTACCATCCCTGGAACCATTTAGGGGGCCGAAAGAGGGCATCGCTTACCATCAGGGGAGATCCAGGGTAGAGAAGGAAAGAGAGAGAGAAGAGAGGGAAGAGTGGGCTGTAAAAAAATTGTCTGCCCTCTGTCGACGCCTCGTGCGCCTTCTGCGGGCCGGGAGTAGATGTTCACCCATCCCCCAACTGACCTTAGCAAGCGTTGCTTTACCTTGAACACATCGACCCGTGGTGCTGTTAGTACTTACCCACAAGGTTTTCCCGTCTAGTCGAATGGTAACTTTTTATTTACTTACGGGTAAAAATAGGCCGTAAAACAAAAGAATAATGTAGATAAGGAACGGAGCAACTGGGTGGTTGTTATTACTTACTCATAAGGTTTTCCGGTCCAGTGAAATGGTTACTTTTATATTACGGATAAAAATCGGCCCTTAAACAAAAGACCAATAAATTAATAGTTTAAAAAGCATTAGAAAAACACGCTTTTATAAATGCACGTAAAAACAAATGTTGCTGTTTCTTTTTTTGTAGGTTTCGCCATATTATTCCCACGAGTAGTGAACAATTAAACGGTCGATCCCCCCAGAGGATTTGAAAGTGACATCTATAAAAAAAATTATAAAAGATTTACGCGGTAATTCAAAAATGTTAAGAAAACTAATAACGGATTTTCTTTAGGTTTGGTATAACCTTGAAACCTGCTCGTGTTCAAAGTCCATTACATGGCCTTTCTCACAAGTGCAAACACGACTATGATACGATATTCCATCATGGAATGCCAGTGCCTATCTTCCGGCTTCATTACCAGACCTTGAAACCTAATCGTGGTCAAAGTTCATTACAAGACTTTTCTAAGAAATCCAAAACAGTTATGATACGATTTTCCATCATGAAGTTCCAGTTCATATCTTCCGGCTCCATCATCAGATCAGTTCGACAGTACCATATTATTGTATTGTCATCATAACTACATACAGCTGCCAATTTTCATTACGCTACGACCCTTGAAAGATGGTTAAATTAGTTACCTTAGATTCCATTACATAGTTACATAGAGGTCGACCTAATAAAAGCGTGTTAAAAATAGTAGGTATTTCTATTTCTATTGGTATTTTTCCCAGCCGACGCTAAAGTATCAACAATAAGCTTATCGTAGCTCGCTTTATAGCCTATTTATGCCTTATAAATCAATCAAGGCTTGTAACCGTTTATTGATTTACTAACGACTTAGCGATAAGATTAGAGTCTAGGCCTAACTTATACACAGCATGTATAAGGCTGAATTTACACCGCCGCGGAATGGAATGGAAACGACTTTTTGCAACAAAATTGTACATAGCATAATGAATTTTATGTCAATTATATAACATACAAACTAAATAGGAGCCAAAAAAAGTTCGCGCGTCTTCCGCGGAATCCTCGCGCATTCTCGAGAATTCCCCTAGCTACTGTCGTTTGTATGTTATACAATTGACATAAAGTACATTATGCTATGTACAATTTCGTCGCTTCCATTCCATTCCGCGGCGGTGTAAATTGAGCGTAAGGCTAGAGTCTAATCTGTTATGTCGGGGTAGACGATCTTGGGGCTAAATAATAAACGTCTATTTTCGAGGTTGAGCAACGCATCCCGATTTCAGTCGATAGATGGGTGACTTAACTTATAGAGATTCCTTCGTTCCTCGGAAAGCATGTTGGTCCCGGTTATCATTACGACATCTTTAACAGTCACACAGTATATTTTTTGACCTCATTTTGGCACAGCTTATTTTTATTAGCTCATTGTGTGAAGAAACATTTTACAAATGCTACACAAAAACTCCTACCAGCCTAGCTATTATAGTTTTTGCAAAAATTCAATTTTATTCCGGAATCCCGGAATGTCAAGCATAGCAAATTTTTGTTTTCCTATAAACTACGTATATAATGCTTTACGTTCCTTTGCAGCCTGAAAGCTTCACCCTAAGACTAGATTAAGAACCAATCAGGAGTAGGCTAGGATTTTTAAATTTTAAGATAATAGCGAATATTAAATTTCAAAATCATTTTTTTTTTTGACTTATGTATTCAATGTTTGCAATTTTTTTTTGGTCTCAAACTGTAGCCACACATATGGACTACAAACACAAAAAAAAAACAACTGAAAATCTGGCGGACTTTCGGAGAAATAGAATCCCGGTAATTCCGGGATTCGATTAAATTAGAATTAAATAACAATTGATTTAATTTTAATCTTCTGCTAAAAATACGTCATCGTCATATTCATTTGTCACAATAGATGTGAACTCATTTTCATTGGTTTCATTGCATTCCACGCTATCTTCACTGTCATTTTGAAGATACGTAGTTTATAAGAAAAAAAACTATTATATGTATGTATTATGGTATGTCCCAGCTATTTTATTCCGAAACTATTAGGACTATACACATGAAACTTGGTAGGTAGATCATATTTAAAATTAAGGGGCTCCTCATACATGGAACTCAAACTTAAAATATTTTTCTTCATGAAATCAACGCGTGTGTGGTATCTATAGAAAGGTTTTTAAAAATAACATTGAGATTTCTAAAACCGCTTTTTCATAAAGTCAATCGTTTAAAAGATATACGCTTCCAAAGATGTAAAATGTGTGTGTGTGTGTGTGTGTGTCCTCTCTAACTTCTATAATAATGGAGGAAAAAAATAAAAAAAAATATATATGCTGTAGATCTTAATGTAAACTTTCAACAAAAATTGGAAATCGGGTCAGCAGTTTTTGAGATATAGCATATTTTCTAAAACCGCAAATATAACTTTGTAATTCATACAAACACTATGAAAAACAAAGTTATTTGGCATAGTTACTACGGGACCTTTCACAGGCGAGTCTGACTCGCCCTTGGCCAATTTTTTTAAGAGTATTAGCTATGTCGATAGAATTCACATTACTAGCCTCCTCTAACTAAGCTAAATATGCTTGTGTCTGGAGTGGGTTCACAGCAATAGTGTAATGGGTGGGGTTCGAACCCGCGACTTCTCCATCACAAGTCCGACACCTTAGCCATTGGGTTATTGAGTCTTTTTTATTGAGAAACTAACATCAATACATTTTTCACATAATATTAGTCAGTATAGATGAATCTGTCGTCAGATTAACCCTCATAAAGTTTCCCCCTTTTCACCAAGAACGCGAAACTTCTCACATAAATATACCACGGAAAATACATATTCCATAAAAAGTTAATAATAGTCGTAAATATGATATAAATCAATCAATGCCTATGATTGTTTTAATGTTTCCTTAATACTGTGTTTTTATTACCGAGAGCGGTGGGTGCCCGATAACACCGTAGACCGGGAGTTGGGTACCGACTTTGTAATTCTTCAAATCAAATAAAACGTAATTATTTTATTACATATTTTTTTTAAACGGAACGATGAATCTGACAGTATAGCTAAGTTGGCGGTAGTAAAGGGTAGGATAATTGACTACTTACTGGATCTTTGGGAATTAGTACCTAAATTAAAATCACTATGTTTTGATGAATGGAAAAAACTGTTTGAAAGTAAATTGATAGACAAAGGCATATGGTACAAGACCATACAGGGTGAGCTTCCTCGTGTCCTTTGGTTTGATGGCATTAATTTGAGTAGAAATTATGTTAAATTAGCACTTAGATCCGGATACTATCCATCAGCAAAGTTTGCTTTCTTAATGAAAAAATGCGATTCTCCTAATTGCATAATATGCAATAAAATTGAAGTTGTTGTAATGTTTCCTTTTTTTATAGGGCTTTGATACTTACGTAATAACATCATTACTAGTTTAGAATTTCCTAATATACTGATATTAAGCTATTTTTTCTGCAATATTTTGTTTGTTTACGTTTCTGTAAAGTCAGTTAGTGACAAGACTACGTTTTCTTTTTAATTCATCGCTGGAGGTTAGCTTGCATAACTAACTGATATTGTACCTCGTGATAAATTACTTAACCCGCAATAGTACAAGCACATTAATTAGACCGCCGCACTCGCAGCCCGTCATTCATAAATAAATTGCGACGTTGCCGTCCTTCAAGTACGCGTGTACAGAGTGTTTCTTTTACGTATTAATTTAACATTTTTAGTGAATATTTTATTATAAAAAAATATAAAAACATTTTGTTTTCGAATGGTAATATATTTTTAGCATTTATGGATGCTATACTATTACCGGTTAACGGAAACGCCCTCTGTTAGTTAACATACTGTACTGTAAGCTGAAGCTGAAGCTGAAACTGAAGCTGAAACTAAAGCTGAAGCTGAAACTGTAGCTAAAACGAAAGCTGAAACTGAAATTGGAGCTGAGACTGAAACTGAAGCTTAAACTGAAGCTGAAGCTGAAACTAAAGCTGAAACCAAAACTGAAGCTGAAACTGAAGCTGAAACTGAAGCTGAAACTGAAGCTGAAACTGAAGCTGAAACCAAAACCGAAGCTGAAACTGAAGCTGAAGCTGAAGCTGACGCAGAAACTCATACTAAAATTCAGTTTCAGTTTCAAGCTGAAACTGAAACAGAAACTGTAACTGAATCTGAAACAAAAACTGAATCTGAAACAAAAACTGAATCTGAAACAAAAACTGAAGCTGAAACTGAAAATGAAGCTGAAACTGAAGCTGAAGCTGAAACCAAAGTGAAGCTGAAACTGAAGCAAGGTTAAGCAGCTGACAACCTCATCGCCTACTAAATCATATGCTTAGACTTTTCTCAACTATGTCGGAATCGGCTTCTAGTCTAACAGAATGCAGCTGAGTACAAGTGTTTTACATGGAACGACTGACTATCTGACCTCCACAACCCAGTAACTGGGTAACACGATACCGCTTGGCAAGATCAGTATCAGATTTACTGGCTTCTGAATACCCGTGTGAAGTGACAGTCGTGACCAACGACTTGACTTGCTTTCTTCAAGCTGTGGAATTCTCCGCTGGTTTCTGTGTTCCCTGCCACTTATGACCTTTTAGCCTGTAAAGCACGAGTGAATAGGGATCTTCTAGGCTCGCTCGTCCCATCTTAGGCCTCACCTATCGCATACCATCAGGCGAGATCGAGGTCAAAAATGGCCCTCCAATAATTAATGAAAAAAAAAAAACATACCCCCAACTTCCAAACTCCCAAACTCAGGTCTAGTACTGAGAAATTCCTTACAGAAAAACCAATAGTACTTTTTGCCCGACGTGGGAATCAACTCCGAGACCTCATGCACCACAGTCACGCTTGCGAACACTTAAATAAACAATTAATCTATAATTATAAAGCGGAAAAGTTTGTTTGTTTGCTTGCTTGAACGCGCTAATCTTCGAAAGTACTGGGTGGATTTGGATGTAATTTGGTATGGAAGTAGCTTGAAGCTTGAGAAAGGTTATAGGCTACTTTTTACGCGGCTACGAAAAAGGAGAGTTATGTTTTTACCGTAACAGAATCCACGGGAGCGACGCCCCGCGTGAGTACTAGTCTATACTAATATTATAAAGCGGAAAAGTTTGTTTGTTTGTTTGCTTGAACGCGCTAATCTTCGAAAGTACTGGATGGATTTGGATGCAATTTGGTATGGAAGTAGCTTGAAGCTTGAGAAAGGTTATAGGCTACTTTTTACGCGACTGCAAAAAAGGAGAGTTATGTTTTTACCGTGATAGAATCCACGGGAGCGAAGCCCCGCGTGAGTACTAGTTAATAATAAAATGATAATAATGAAAATGATTCTATTCTTGAAAACATGGTTAATATTATGTATATAATCCTAGCTCCCATCTCATTATTGACTTATACGCATTAGCCGGTATGTACCGTCAATACCATTGTTCTATTTCTATTGCTAATCGCTTCTTGTAACTCCTGAACTCTATTTGCTTTATTTTCTTATTACTCGCTGCTTCACTTGCATAGAATTGCTTTGTACCTTTATTTACACTTTATTAATATTATTTATTTATTTATTCTCATTACCAGATTACATAAGATCCATAATATGTAGTTAGTAACAAAGATACTTAAAGACTATAGATACATAGAATATACTTTATTGTACACCAATAATTGAATTACACTTAAATAAAATATTGTAAAAAAAAGGTTACAATGACGGTCTTATCGCTGAGAGCGATAAGACCCATGTTTGTAGTACAGAAACCGATTCATTAAAACTACATAAAATACGCAAGTCACCGCTGAACCATACCGTGAGAGATCGACAACAGTCAAAATCTCTCCGCTATAATTGTCAGTATGCTGTTGGAGCTAAGCTAGCCCTCGCCCTGCGTATCAGGGAAGCAAATTTTTTTGAGGATAATAGTGTAAAAAATCTGATCTCAAAAACCTGTGCTCTTTTGTATTTATCTTGTTGATTCATTAAGATTGCGGTAATTATAACAATGTCTATTTTTGCTGATTTTTTTTATTGATAGTAGGTTTTCGTTTGCCCACCATCTCACCTGATGGTAAGTTATGATGTGGTCGAAGATGGAGCACGCTTTCCTAAAAGTAACCTATTCACTCTTGACTTAAAGACCCCTAGGTTATAGCTATCGGGAAACACAGACTCCGGCAGGGAATTCCACTCCTTAGCCGTACGCACAATGAAAGTATTCCCAAAACGTTTTGTGCGTACCTATGTGTGGTTATAGCTATCGGGAAACACAGACTCCGGCAGGGAATTCCACTCCTTAGCCGTATGCACAATGAAAGCATTCCCAAAAGTGGGATGTCCACCATGTAACGATGGCGCATCACCGTTTGTCTTGTAGTCCGATGATGGAACGGGCTCGGCGGAATTAGATTGGGTAATTCCATCGCACACTCTCCAAAATGTAACCGATAGAAAACCGATAGACTAGCAACTCTTCGTCGATGATCAAGGCTCTGGAGCTTTGACTCGACCAGTGCATCGAACAGAAACTTTCCGTATGGAAAAAGCGGTCAACGTTTTGAGCCTTTATATTTCAGGAACAGGAGCTTGTGGCTACATATTAACAGCCACATTGCTAATTGGACCTGACTGTCGTTTTGTTTTTTTTTTTTTTTTTTTTTTTTACCGATTGGCCCACTCTTGACCTCGTTTAATTTTGTACAAATCTCAAAGTCAGGTCGTAGTAGGTAGTCAGTAGCTTACAAATTTGACACTGGTCTTCCAAATGGTATCGTGTTATCCAGCTTCTGGGTTCTGGACACCAGGTAGACAGCCACTCCATGTTAAAGTTATTATTTTTTTCATGCATAAGTAAGTCTAGTAATTATTAAATAAAAAAAAAAAAATTTGGCAAAAAATTGAACCGACTTTTTATTTTTGGCTTTGTTGTGTTTTGATATGGAAGTCGGTTAAATATTTTGGCAATTTTTTTTTTACGCTTTTTAGTTGATCGGTTTGTAATTTATCTAGTTACAAAAGCCATAATGTCAACAACTTATCACCTTTTACAAAATATTGCTTTTCCCGATGCATAGCCGTTAATTTTTGAGGAGTTCTCCTGGTACTTGACCATCAGTTCTACGTCACCATATGTATTGTGACGAGCATAAAGTGTTTAACATCCGTACTCAAGTAACCGAATCGCAATCCACGAAATATTATTGAGGAGTTTCAGTGGCCATCTGTGGTCTTCATCATCAGTTCAACTTACCCAAATGGTACTTTTCGGAAGCAACTGCTCAAGGTACTATAAGAAATACCCAAAACGCTATAGGTGTACCTATAATATTTGAAGAGTTCCCAGAGTTCGATATCTCCAGGATTCCATCATCAGATCCTGATTTCGTAACAATGGAACCAACTAGAAAGTATACCCATTCGAACGCAAAAAGAATTTTTCAAATCGGTCCAGCCGTCTCCGAGTTATGAGGTAACATACATAAAAAAAAAAGTTCAAGACAAATTGAAGTCGGTTAATAAACAAACTCTTAAAAATTATCATGAAATCCATCCATATCCATATACTAATATTATAAATGCGAAAGTAACTCTGTCTGTCTGCCTGTCTGCCTGTCTGTCTGTCTGTCTGTTACCTTTTCACGCCTTAACGGCTGAACCGATTTACATAAAATTTGGCATGGGAATAGTTTAGGACCCTGGAAAGGATATAGGATATTTTTAACCCGATATAAGGTTCCCGTGGGATAGTTTTCGAATTGAATCTTTGTTGCCCATTTACGCAAAAACCACTGAACGGATCTGAATGAAATTTGGCAAGTAGATAGTTTACGTCCTGGAATAACACATATGCTACTTTATATCCCGAAATTCCCACGGGATTGGAATTTTACGCGGGAAAATCCTCCCACGTGAACGAAGTCGCGGGCAAAAACTAGTTCAAAATAAAATAGAAAATATATGTAGCAATTAGGTCCAAAAATGACAATATAATTTTTAAAAGTCATCCTTCTCAGTCGTGCATTCTTGACTGAATGGTCGTAGTTGATGATGATGCCTTTTCTCTAGATAGAGCAGCTCTTGCGATGCGCCTCCACTTCCTAAACTAAACCTAAACGAACGAAACATTTTGGGAATACTTTCATTGTGCGTACGGCTAAGGAGTGGAATTCCCTGCCGGAGTCTGTTTCTCGATAGCTACAACCTAGGGGTCTTTAAGTCAAGAGTGAGTAGGTTACTTTTAGGTAAGCGTGCTCCATCTTCGACCACATCGTCACTTACCATAAGGTAGGATGGTGGCCAAACGCGAAAAAAAAATGTATTTCAAAAAAGTACCTTTAAACTAATTTTTAAAAGTCATAACAAGGTCTTAATCAAAAATTGCAAATTAGATATTTACATAAAAGACAGCATACACGTGCCTTACTATTCTGCGTGTTTTACTGACTTACCTAAGCAAGTTCGCATAACCGTAGTCAGTCCATTGTTTTAATTATAACATAGGTAAGTAAATTATGAAGTTCTCTGCCTTCATTGTTGTTGGGACAAAGCGAACAATAATACCAGTCTTGCGTCCAGTTTAATATTTCTGGCTTCAAAAGACCATGCACCTTGTTTTTAGGGTTACATTTGGGTCATGATTTTGATGCTCAATTTAGCTAGAGCTCATATTTAAGACATCTAATCTTATTCTTAGTAATACTAATAACGCAAAACCTTGTGAGGATGAATTTATGGATAAATGGATATTTGTTACTCTTTCACGCAAAAACTACTGAACGGAACTGAATAAAATTTGATAAGTAGATAGTTTACATCCTGGCATAAGGTACTTTTTATCCCATTTCCACGGGATTGGGATTTACGCGGGAAAAACCACCTACGCAAACGATTTCGCCGAAAATCTAGGGATCTAGGTGTAATTCAGCTGCAGTTTCAGCTTCACTTACAGTTTCAGTTTCAGCTTCAGTTTCAGTTTCAGTTTCAGCTTCAGTTTCAGCTTCAGTTTCAGTTTCGGATTAAGTTTCAGCTTCAGTTTCAGCTTGAAACTGAATCTGAATTCAGCATCAGTTTCAGCTTCAGTTTCAGCATCAGCTTCCGTTTCAGCTTCAGCTTCGGTTTCAGCTTCAGCTTCGGTTTCAGCTTCAGCTTCTGTCAGTTTCAGCTTAATTTCAGTTTCAGCTTCAGTTTCAGTTTCAGCTTCAGTTTTGGTTTCAGCTTCAGTTTAGCTTAGTTTCAGTTTCAGCTTCAGCTTTAGTTTCAGCTTCAGTTTTGATTTCAGTTTCAGCTTCAGTTTCAGTTTCAGCTTCAGCAACAGTTTCAGTTTCAGCTTCAGTTTCAGCTTCAGTTTTGGTTTCAGCTTCAGTTTTGGTTTCAGCTTCTGTTTCAGCTTCAGTTTAGCTTAGTTTCAGTTTCAGCTTCAGCTTCAGTTTCAGTTTGAGCTTTAGTTTCAGCTTCAGCTTGAAACTGAAACTGAATTTCAGCATCAGCTTCAGCTTCAGTTTCAACTTCAGTTTTAGTTTCAGCTTCAGCTTCAGTTTCAGTTTCAGCTTCATATTCTTCAGCTTCAGCTGGACACTGAAACTGAATTTTTAAAAACAAAAAAAACCAAAGCTAAAATTGGAACTGAAACCGAAACTGAAGCTGAAACTGAAACTGAAGTTGAAGCTGTACTGAAACTGAAGCTGAAACTGAAGCTGAAACTGAAGCTGAAACTGAAGCTGAAACTGAAGCTGAAACTGAAGCTGAAACTGAAGCTGAAACTGAAGCTGAAACTGAAGCTGAAACTGAAGCTGAAACTGAAGCTTAAGCTGATGCTAAAATTCAGTTTCAGTGTCCAGCTGAAACTGAAGCTGAAGCTGAAGCTGTACTGAAGCTGAAACTGAAGCTGAAACTGAAGCTGAAACTGAAACTGAAACTGAAACTGAAACCAAAACTGAAGCTAAAACTGAAACTGAAGCTAAATCTGAAGCTGAAACTAAGCTGAACTGAAGCTGAAACTGAAGCTGAAACCAAAACTGAAGCTGAAACTGAAACTAAAGCTGAAACTGAAGCTGAAGTTAAGCTGAAACTGAAGCTGAAGCTGAAACTGAAGCTGAACTTAAGCTGAAAATGAAACTGAAGCTGAAACTGAAGTTGAAACTGAAGCCGAAACTGATGCTGGAATTCAGTTTCAGTTTCAAGCTGAAACTGAAGCTGAAGCTTAAACTGTAGCTAAAACTGAAGCTGAAACTGAAGCTGAAACTGAAGCTGAAACTGAAACTGAAGCTGAAACTGAAGCTGAAGCTGAAACCAAAATAGAAGCTGAAACTGAAACTAAAGCTGAAACTGAAGCTGAAATTGAAGCTGAAACTGAAGCTGAAACTGAAGCTGAAACTGAAGCTGAAACTGAAGCAAGTAATTGAAATCTGACATACCCTTCCGCTTAACCCAGACTAATTTTTCAGCGTCGAATTTTGTAACTTAAAATCATATTCTCATTATATAATAATTGTCCCTTTTCGACATTTTATTTAATTTAATTTTATATTGTTTTTTTTTTAAATATTTATTATTGTTTCGGACATGATTACTTTTGACATTATTATGTAGTTTTGCTTAGATTGATTAATTCATTTTACTTTCCACAAGAATGTTGTGCATACCTGTAAGTGATATATTTGCATTGTATCTCAAATCTTTATATATCTTTATCCATTTGATATCGTAAATAAATCGTATCGAAGCTGAAAACAAAACTGAAGCTGAAACGGAAACTGACGCTGACGCTGAAACTGAATCTGAAGCTGAAACTGAAGCTGAAACTGAAACTGAAACAAAAACTGAAGCTGAAACTGAAACTGAAGCTGAAGCTGAAACTGAAACTGAAACTAAAGCTGAAGCTGAAGCTGAAGCTGAAGCTGAAGCTGAAGCTGAAACTGAAGCTGAAGCTGAAACTGAAGCTGAAACTGATGCTGAAATTCAGTTTCAGTTTCAAGCTGAAACTGATGCCGAAATTCAGTTTCAGTTTCAAGCTGAAACTGAAGCTGAAGCTGAAACTGAAGCTGAAAACAAAACTGAAGCTGAAACTGAAACTGATGCTGAAATTGAAGCTGAAACTGAAACTGAAGTTGAGACTGAAGTTGAAACTGAAGCTGAAACTGAAGCTGAAACTGAAACTGAAACTGAAGCTGAAGCTGAAACTGTAACTGAAGCTGAAACTGAAGCTGAAGCTGAAACCAAAATTGAAGCTGAAACTGAAACTAAAGCTGAAACTGAAGCTGAAATTGAAGCTGAAACTGAAGCTGAAACTGAAGCAAGTATTTGAAATCTGACATACCCTTCCGCTTAACCCAGACTAATTTTTCAGCGTCGAATTTTGTAACTTAAAATCATATTCTCATTATATAATAATTGTCCCTTTTCGACATTTTATTTAATTTAATTTTATATTGTTTTTTTTTTTTTTAAATATTTATTATTGTTTCGGACATGATTACTTTTGAAATTATTATGTAGTTTTGCTTAGATTGATTAATTCATTTTACTTTCCACAAGAATGTTGTGCATACCTGTAAGTGATATATTTGCATTGTATCTCAAATCTTTGTATATCTTTATCCATTTGATATCGTAAATAAATCGTATCGTAATCGTATAATCGTAAGTAAATATATCGTCGGTGTGCCTTGCATATATATAAAATAATGTAGTTTAATGAAATAATTATGTTTATTTTGCAAATACGTTGTAATTTTTTTTGTAAATGTAAGCTAGGTGAGGCCGGTGTTTCCTAACTGACTACCTTGAGAAAAAACACCGAAACAAACTCAGAGGTCAACGTCTCATTTGAAGTCCATGCAATCCGTACCGATCAAGATCATATGAGTACTATTTCTCTTGGAAGATCTCTATTGTACCTTCTTCTAATGTTTATAATCTTCATTACAAGTAATGGTTTTTCATTAAGGGATCCAAGTCTGTTGAATCGTTTCACTGAAACTGTTCAATACATTTAAATAATGTTCATCATTCTTTATTTTAACCACATTCAAAATTATTTTACCACAGACATTATTGTAGTAAAAACGTCATTGAATTTGTGGTTAAAATTAAACACGTAATGGATACCGTCAAACAATGTGGTTCCAACCATAGTCAATAAAAATCAAATAATATAAACAAAAACCATTTATTACATTATATAACACAATCATAGTACATTACAGAAACACTGACTTTTTTATTGAGAATAGGCTCTGTTTTGACCACCATCTCACCTGATGGTAAGCGATGATGTAGTCGAAGATAAACACCTAGAAGTAACCTATTCACTCTTGACCTAAGGACCCCTAGGTTGTAGCTATCGGGAAAAAGACTCCGGCAGGGTATTCCACTCCTTAGGCGTACGCACAATGAAAGTATTCCCAAAACGTTTCATGCGTTTGGGTTTAGCTTAGAAAGTGGAGGCGCATCGCAAGAGCTGCTCTATCTAGAGAAAAGGCATTATCATCAACCACGACCATTCCTTCAAGAATGCACGACTGAGGAGGATGACTTTTAGAAATTATATTGTAATTTTTGGACTTATCTGCTATATTTTCTACTTAATTTTTTATGTTCATGTTTTCTTAATACGAGGTTACGAGGTAACAGAATAAACGCATTTCCTGAAAATAGTTAGTTCAGAATCGGCTTCTAAATCCATTTCCGTCATTAAAAATAAGTGTTAAATTTTGACGGAAAAATCTTTCATTTGAATTAAAATGGAAACACAGAATCATGACAAATTAATACAATCCTTAATTCAAGGAAATGCGCTCGTGTGCGTGTCGGCCGCTATCATTGCATGAGTGTATACGTCTGCGTGAGGATATTGTATGACGCACTGTATACGTTTTGCGTTTAGTAATGATAAGTATTAAAAAAAATGTCTAGGTTTGTTTAAATTTATTTAGTTACGGATGTTGTTTTAAACTCATAATTTAATATTCTAATTGGGGTGTCTAAGGTATTGCGCTTAATCTGTTACACCTTGTATACTTAAAAACGTATATGTTGTAAATTTGAATATGTTATATACGATAATTAAGTAGTATCCAGGCATAATCTAAAAATTTCAGAAGAAATGACGTAATAATGAGTGGGATTCTGTGCCGGAGTCTGTTTTTCCTGATAGCTATAACCTAGGAGTCTTTTAATCAAGAGTGAATAGGTTACTCCTTGGCAAGCGTGCTTCATCTCCGACCACATCCTCGCTTAACATAAGGAGAGATGGTGGTCAAACGCAAGCTTTATCAACAATTAAAACAAACTGCCCGACAAGAGAATCAAACTAAGACCCTTATGGCTCAGCAGTGACACCAATAGCCTGTGGCTCAATCGGGAAAACGTAATAGCAAAACATCAACAAAAAATTGCTAACATTTTTTATTTATTAATGGAGAGCTGATTTCGTCAGAATCCAGTATTCTGCGCGCAGTGGTCTTGCTCAAATCCAATAGAAGATGAATGGATTGTAGGTCACACGCACTCACTTGCACAGCATCAAGCCACCATTTCTTCATTTTTTCAAATGAAAATCCATGTCACACATTTTCTAGTAGTAAAATAATATTGGGAAATAATTTTATGTTTATTTCTACTATTGGTTCACTTCTAAACCACCTGTATAACAGCCATAAACCCTACAAAGCAAGAGTTCCCTTTGTACAGACAAGAATACACAAAATAGAATAACATCCAACTGAGGCATTGCCTTGAAATGTATCCTTTTATGTAGCTCCGTGTATATTATATAATACATGTCGTTCTTTACCTGGTTTGTCCGCTCCTATCCTCCTTACGCTCTGAGGGATAAATGCACCTTCACCTTTAGGGTTGTCGCGGTAAAAACTCATCGGTTGCGGATATAATAGAATAGAAATACATTTATTCAAATACAAACACACAACAACTACACTAGAAACTTGCAACAATGACCCGAGAATCAAACCATGCCAAACATCAAACCAAACCACTCATGCTTATAATTTATATCTATCCGCTTAGCTACATTTCAAATATCAGTAACATATATGTTTTCTCAGTAAGTGAATTATTGTTTCTTTTTTTATTCTGGAATCCGGATGAACCCACTCTTATCCTCGATGTCCCCTGATGATAAACTGATAAACGATAGATGAGGTCTACGATAGAACAAGTAAGCCCAGAAGATACCCATTCACTGTTGCTTTAAAGGCTGAAAGTGGCTGGGACCGCAGAAGCCGGCAGAGAGTTCCACAGCTTGGCTGTACGTACAATAAATGTAGAAGAGAAGCGTTTAGTATGAGAAGACGGAATACTGACCAAGTGTGGATGGTAGACCGGTAGTGGAAGGAAGATGGAGGGATCAGGTCAATCAATATTTTATGCGGGAAAATGAAGTTATTATAAAAAAAAAATATAAACTACATTCTCAATAGGCACATGATGGATCTTTACATGTTTATATGGTTCCGTAGCAATAAAAAATCCATTTTCGTGCAAGCGGCACCCCTCACAAGTGCAGTTAGTTAAGTTCCGGTTCACTCTACCTCCCAGACTCCGTGCACGCTATAAATACTGAGTACCTACTAGTTACTACCTACAAACCTTATAATATTCACCTTTTGACTTTAACACTGAACACTGCTTCATGGGTCGAGTGATCGCAAGTGCGACTGCTGAGCAGGAGGACTCCGGTTTTATTCCCGGGTCGGGCAAAAGTGCTATTGAGTTTTTCTGTAAAGAGTTTCTCAGTAGTAGCCTGGAGTTTGGAAGTTAGCGGTGTGATACCCTTGGAAAGCACGTCCAGCCGTTGGTTCCGGGTTATTTGGACATGTTTCTCGCTACGGGTAGTCAGAAGCCAGTTAGGGTGAAGCCAGATGTGCGTAATTTTTAGGGTTCCGTAGCCGAATGGCAAAAAATGGAACCCTTATAGTTTCGACATGTCTGTCTGTCTGTCCGTCCGTCCGTATGTCACAGCCATTTTATTCCGAAACTATTAGGACTATACATGTAAAACTTGGTAGATAGATGTATTCTGTGAACCGCTTTCCGATTTTAAGAGAAAATTTAAACAAACATTTAAAATAAAGGGGACTCCCCATACATGGAACTGAAACTGAAAATATATTTCTTCATGAAACCTATACGTGGGTGGTATCTATAAACAGGTCTTTAAAAATGACATTAAGGTTTCTAGAATGACTTTTCATAAAGTTAATCGTTTAAAAGATATACGCTTCCAAAGTGGTAAAATGTGTGTTCCTCCCCCTCTAACTTCTATAATAATGAAGTGAAAAATCTAAAAAAACCATATGTTGTAGATCTTAATGTAAACTTTCAACCAAAATTGATTTGAACGAGATCGAGTTGGCAGTTTTTGAGATACAGTATATTTTCTAAAACCGCAAATATAACTTTGTAATTAATACAAATACTATGAAAAACAAAGTTATTTGGCGTAGTTGTAAAAATTGTAAATAAGCTAGTTTTAAGAAATTTTAAGGTTGTTTGTTTTTTTTCTCAATTAAATATATTAAGTATATTATATTTATTGTAGTTACCACGGAAACCTTCATGGGCGAGTCCGACTCGCACTTGGCCAATTTTTTTCTTTTTGAGTTGTGACGCGCGTAGTTTTACTGTACAGTGGTGAAACTTAGTTTATTGTGAAGTGGTGCTAAAAGAAGAGCGCAGATATTTGAAATACAAATATTCCTTATCTAGTTCAGACACAGATGTTCCTCATTCTGATCCTAGTGTAAGCTTTAATTATAGTGTGTTATATTTTTAGCTGTATGTACCAAATTTGAAGGAATCAATTATTGTATTGTAATTTCAGTCGCGTAATTTCTGCTACATTTGGTTTCATACAAAAATTCATGTTTCATTCACACGTCGACGCAAAATGAGTTGTCTGCCGACTTAAGCGCACAATCCCGGCTGAATTAAGTTTGCGGTGAGAGGGGGACGAGGGAGACCGCATCAGTCTTTCACTGTTGAGTGGATTCACCCAGTGGTTCTTTTATCACGATCTTCTGTGTCTTCGCTATATGCTTTGTAAATCCACAACGTTTTATTATATCCATTGCACTACACAAACACTCAGTACAAGCGTTAAAAAGAAACTGAATAAATTACGCTCGTCTGGCGGCCCAACAGAATTTCTGCCGAGCAGAAATTACACGATCGAAATTACGCGACTCACAACTCAAAAATTTACGCTCGTCTGGCTTCACCCTTACTGGAGGTCATATTTGACCTATTGGTAGTCGCTCCATTTAGAATGGAAGCCGACCCCAACACATTAACGGATCATGATGACTTTAACACTCAACAAGCAATGGCTTTTACCTTGGACAGATGTTTTGCCATACAACGGTGCAATGCAGCCAGTCTTTTGGGCACATTACCAGTGGACAGCGATGCGCACGAATTTCTGGATGCCATATTTTAGGTTATTTTTAGATGTAAACCCCTGTTTTCGGTGTCCCGAAACTCAACGTCAAGCGGGTTAAAGTGTTAATAATGAAGATTAAATACAAGTGATGTTACAGTTACTGCTAACATATGTAATTTTTAAGCACGTTTTAAACCAGGGATTCCTTTAAAAACAATTGTCAACACGAAGTGATAGGTAGGCAGGTATTTATTGTGCAAACGTGACCAAGAGGCACGGTGAAACTCGATATTTATTTATTTACATACACACATACAACTATCCTTACAGGTATTGACCTAATGCGATAGCGTAGCAAAAAGAAAATAGCCTTCCCTTGCAGTCGGCTAAAAAATATAAAACATACACAAACAAACATTGAAATGAATTGAAATGAAATAAAATATTTATTTTGTAAATTGGTTATAAATAACACTTTTACTCGTCATGTTTTTTTGAGTGTTTAGTTTAGCTAGATGAGGCTGGTGTTTCCTAGCTGACTATTTTGAGAAGAAACACCGAAACAAACTCCGAGGTCAACGTCTCTTTTAAAGTCCATATAATTTGTGTTGGTTCAATCATATGAAAACCATGTAAGTTCATGTATGTGGTGTTCATTGAGGAAATAACCACACAGATTTGAGCGGACCTGTCCAGACAGTGCAATCATTAATTATAATAACATAAATAATAAATAAATTATAAAGTTAGTCACCCATCCATGGCAAGCGTGACTAAATCTTAAAGATCGATCCATTTGGCTGTTTCTATTCAGCCACGAGCACCAATAATAAAATATTCATATTCGTTTTGGCTATTTCTCACAGCCTTGGGGTCTTTCAGTCAAGAGTGAATAGGTTACTTCTAGGTAAGCGTGTTTCATCTTCGACCAGATCATCACATCATCTGGTGAGACAGTGGTCATAGCCTTATCATCAATAAAAAAGAACCATTTTTAAATAAAAAAAAAACTTAACAGGTGTCAAGGGACACCCGGATGGAACGAAGTTCCTTTCGATTAATTAGTGAAGGAGTTGTAAAAAAAAACATGTGTGCAATTCACACCTGGTAGAAGTGAAACCTTCAAAAATTTACGAAATTTCAAAGGTAAAATATAAGATTTCCTCGACATAAGAAACACTCTCTCTCTATCTCAACCCTCCTCAACTCCCAACGAGACCCCTCTCAACTCCGCATAACTCCCCACGAGACCCCCTCAACTCCCCACAACTCCCCACGAGACCCCTCTCAACTCCCCACGAGACCCCCTCAACTCCCCACGAGAACCACCTCAACTCCCCACGTGTACCCCCTCAACGCCCAACGAGACACCCCTCAACTCCTCCCTCAACTCCCCCCTTAAGCTCCCCCCTCAAGTGCCCCCGCAACTCCTCGCTCAACTCCCCGTTCGTCCCCCAACTCGTCCCCCGACTCGTCCCCCAACTCGTCCCCCAACTCGTCTCCCAACTCGTCTCCCAACTCGTCCCGCAACTCGTCCCGCAACTCGTTCCGCAACTCGTCCCGCAACTCGTCCCGCAACTAGTTCCGCAACTCGTCCCGCAACTCGTCCCGCAACTCGTCCCGCAACTCGACCCGCAACTCGACCCGCAACACGACCCGCAACTCGACCCGCAACTCGACCCACAACTCGACCCGCAACACGACCCGCAACTTGACCCGCAACTCACCCCGCAACACGACCCACAACTCGACCCGCAACTCGACCCGCAACTCACCCCGCAACTCGACCCGCAACTCACCCCGCAACTCGACCCGCAACTCACCCCGCAACTCACCCCACAACTCCCCCCTCAACTCCCCCTTCCACTCCCCGCTCAACTCCCCCCTCAACTCCCTCCTCAATTCCCCCCTCAACTCCCCCCTCAACTCCCACCTCAACTCCCCTAAAGAAGTTTTCACTTCAAAAGTTCAAGACGAATTGAGAACCTCCTTTTTTTTGAAGTCGGTAAAAAGTGTCGTTACAACTTTTCGTATGAATTTTTTCCGCCTAGCCCCCTTTCGTAAAGCGCGATAAGGAACTTCGTTCCAAAATTATTGTTTATAATTTTAGCTTAGCTTGATGATGTAATGAATTATTTCGCTTGAGCGTTTATTTTTTTTTATTCAGAATAGGCTCGCGTTTGACCACCATCTCACCTGATGGTAAGCGACGACGTGGTCGAAGATGGAGCACGCTTGCCTAGAAGTAACCTATTCACTCTTGACTTAAAGACTCCCAGGTTATCGCTATCAGGAAACACAGACTCCGGCAGGGAATTCCACTCCTTAGCTGTACGCACAATGAAAGTATTCCAAAACGTTTTGTGCATATGGGTGGGTCTATCCTATCTTCATAAAATATTTTATACAAATCTGACCCAATATCCCTTACACGCGTATCCCTTAAGTCTTCATAACATGACCTAAAGATATAATAATAGTTTTATACGTTGTACCCCATTAATGGGGTCATTTGTGCCCCGTCTCCGTATAATCACGGTCAATTTGGTCCCAATAATGTTGTGTGTTCGAACCTGGGTGACGGAGATACCCCACGGTGTTTTGTTAAATGGTTTGCTGGTATAGGTGCTAATTTGTTTAATAGCGTATTTATGGTGGGTTAGATCTTAAGGACTTTGTGTTATGATTAGAATAAGTAAGAATGATAATCATTTAAATTCGAAAGACATTACAATACAAAATTATTTATCAATACATATTATAGTATTGAAGTGTCTGTACTTTGGTACTTACGATAATGAAACGCAAAAAAAAATAATGAACATTTTTTCTGTCAGTCATTCTGTTTATCCGAACAAATTTTTGTAATGCCTGAACCGATTTAACTGGGGCTTTCACTGGATGATATAAATCGGAATTTACGCAGGAAAAATCTCCGTTTTGAATACTAATAAAGTATACTAATAGATATACCGATCAAAATTTACAAATTGATAAAAAGCTATGTGACATACAGAATATAATTCATATATTTGCTGCAGTCCAAACTCTGGACTCGATGGTTGAACCGAAGTTGAGGTCTAACGTCAACTCCATGCCCAAAAGCTCCAGGCGGTCGATCACTGGCACAGATGCACTTCGGAAAGTAGGGGATAATTCACAGAGGTTCCTTTTAGCACTTAAAAGCAAGCCTGTGTTTTCGGAGCATAGAATTTAACCAGATTATCGTTACCCCATTGGGAAAGATTTTTAACAACTTTTTTTAAACCCTTCATTAAAAAAAGTTTTTAAAAATCGAAAAAAGTAAGAGAAAGACGGTAAAAAAAAAATGAACAATATACTATATAACCTTTTTCCAACTATGTTTGTGTCGGTTACCAGTCTAAGCGGATGTATCTATCTAAGTCATAGACTACTTAAATAAAATACTAAAGGAAAATACCCTATTCCCTATGAATATTTCCTATTCATTCTTTAGAACATTGGTCAGCATTGGTCATGTCCAAGTAAGCGTCGGACGAGGTGGACAGTAGAGCAGTAAATTTCTGAGCGACTAACATGGGATAGCTCTCTCCTTTAGAGTTAGGGGTGGGTTGATACGGGGGTACGTTGTGACGAGCTTGTTCGGCATAGATTTTTAGTCAGCGAGATCCAAACTGAGTCAATTCAAACTTTGGGACACGTCGATGGGATTACATGAACAATTTCGGGTGATTTTTGACCGCTGCACGACTCGTAAACTATTTAAGCTACATTCATGTTTGACACTTTGAAAACCCCAAGGCTTATAAAAAAACATAAATTTGATTGAAACGGTTATGGATATATTGGCGTTTAAAAACTGGCATTTTCATGACTGACTCATTTATAAAAAGTAAACATCTTAATATACAACGTGTAACGGAAACCCCATATCTATCCAAAAGGGCTGAAGACAACATCTGGTATGGAGTCTCTATGCGCAGTTTCATGTCAAAATAAGTGACTCAAAGAATTGATACCAAATTATTGGTTTCATATATTTCTTGAATACCAATCATAACAAACGTGTCACAGCACTACGAGGGTCAATAACTTTCCACGTCACTTGCCAATAACACGATAATTCTTTTCGTTCTTAATTTGAAAACTTCGGTCTCTGGTATCAGTGTATTGGAATTTGTAATAAGTTCTACACACGTAGACTTAGGATTACAAAACCCTTGCCATATCGTTTGTTATCATCCAAAGAAGCCATGCACTTGGTATGTATATACCCTTTAAATTACACGTTGTATAGAGATTCCTCTGTGCCTGGGAAAACACGTTAAGCTGTTGGTTTTGACTGTTAGTTGCTCATATTTTATTGTCTGGCCAAAGTGTATTGCGTTACCCAGCTACTGGGTTATGGAGGTCAGATAGTCAGTCGCTCTATGTAAAATATTGTTATTCAACTGAATCCAGTAAGAATGGAAATCGACTCCAATATATCGCACTCTCAGAATGAAATAGTATTTTTTTTATTCGAGCCGTAATAAAACAGCATTGAATAAATTATATTCATACATTGATATACTAAAAACCCAAGATGCACAGTCTCGAAGAAAAGTGACGCTCGAAACTGTCGCCAAACACTCACCACTTACGTAGTAATAGATATGCTATAAGTACAAAATATGTTTTTGGAAATTCTATCTTATGACAATTGTTTAAGGTTGGAAATGAGCGCATAATTTAGAATTAAGCACTCATTTTATGCGGACGGTTTTGAGACGTTGAGTGTGCATCTTGGGTTTTTAGTATATAAATGTATTCATATATCTCAAGTGGCAAATGTACAACGTGTAATTTAAAGGGTATATACATACCAAGTGCATGGCTTCTTTGGATGATAACAAACGATATGGCAAGGGTTTTGTAATCCTAAGTCTACGTGTGTAGAACTTATTACAAATTCGAAAACACAATACCAGAGACCGAATTTTTCAAATTAAGAAGAATGAAAAGAATTATCGTGTTATTGGCAAGTGACGTGCAAAATTATTTACCCTCGTTGTGCTGTGACACGTTTGTTATGGTTGGTATTCAAGAAATATATGAAACCAATAATTTGGTATCAATTCTTTGTGTCAGTTATTTTGTGCTGAAACTGTGCATAGAGACTCCATACCCGATGTTGTCTTCAGCCCTTTTGGATAGATATGGGGTTTCCGTTACACGTTGTATAAGCTGTCTCATTATAACTCGTAATTCAGTTTCCTGTTTCCACGGCGTATCAGAGTAATGTTTCAGGCCAGTTTACATCAAAAACTGAAATCACACGAATTTAGAGTTAGGTCACTTTCATTCTAAGAGTGCCGCAGTGCCGTAAAACGCTGAGCAGATGGATGAAGTGGTACAAGGCGAGCCTTTTGATTTTAAATAAAAATCCAGATACCAAGCTCACAATTCGGAATTCCGGGGACGGGTGAGCAAGTGTTTTGTAAAGCATACTATGCCGATGCATATATGTCATCTGAACAACTTTAATTTTAAGAAGTCAAAAGCCACAAAATATGACACCATCTTGCCAAGGAGTAACCAAGCTTCTGAGATATTTATTTATTGATTTTAGGCTCGCCTTTGACCACCGCCTGAAGGTAAGCGATGATGTGGTCGAAGATAAAGCGTGCTTGCATAGAAGTGACCTATTCGCTCTTGACTTAAAGACCCCCAAGTTATAGGGATCACGAAACAGACTCCAATAGGGAATTTCACTCCTTAGCTGTACACACATTGAAAGTATTCCCACAACGTTTTGTGCGTACATGTACATGTTATAATGGCGCATTGCCATTCGTCTAGTAGTCAGATAATGGAACTGATTTGCGGAGGTTATATAGACAGGTCGCTACATGTCAAATACTACTTATCAGCATCATATTTATTTATTATTATTATTTTCAATAGAACTTGCTCGACTAAACTTCCTCCCGTATCCCTCACAAATATACCACTATTTGGATTAAATAATAGTAAAATGCTTGCCAACTGGTAATCCCGTGCTTTGCCAAGAGCCTGCGTTGCTCCGGAACATAATTAATTTGCGAATTGTGAGCTCACTGCGCAGAACTTATCGTTTGTTAATTAAAAATGTGTCTAGATTGTTTATGGTGACGGGTGACAGGAGGGGATATACAGTATGTTAACTAACAGAGGGTGTACCCGCAATAGTATAAGCATATCAATTAGATCGCCGCACACGTGGCCCGTCATTCATAAATAAATTGCGACGTTGCCGTCCTTCAAGTACGCGTGTACAGAGTGTTTCTTTTACGTATTAATTTAACATTTTTAGTGAATATTTTAATATATAAAAAAAAAAAACATTTTGTTTTCAAATGGTAAAATTTTTTTTAAGCATGTATGTATGTTATACTTTTGCGGGTTAACGGGAACGCCCTCTGTAAGTTAACATATTGTATAACCAACGTAATGCCCCAGAATAAATGTTTGTATAGCCTACAAATAGTTGTACCGGGTCTTTTTTTTTTTTTTAACGTGGTAAAATTATCAAATATGTCCTCCCACTCCGGGCATGGTGGGAGGGACTGTCAGACTTTTACTGACTAAAATCCACGGTGTTCCTGCAATAACCCTTTACATACCGGGGCCACGGAAACGGGATGAGTCCCACGACTCCGGCGGGCTTCGGCCCTCTGCAGAGGGGGCCTCGTCATGTTGCTGACGCTCTTTGAGGCGCGCGTGGAACACGACGCGCCGTCGACCCGGGCATGGTCCATGGTCAGACAGCAAGTTGCCCTTTACTCGCTGTCCGCATGCCCGCGCCTACGGTGGCCGGAGATCGTCGGCCGACGTCCGACGCCGTGGGCGTCTACCACTGCGTCTGGGCTGGAGGGAGGACGCCATCCTCTCCCTCGCGCGGCCCGCCTCCTCCTTCGGAAGCATGACTGCTTCGCAGAAGGAGGCGACCGCTTCCCACTCCCTCTCGCCCCGTAGCATGGCCTCGACCAATGCCGGGCGCGAGAGGTCTCCGCCTATCGCCGCCGTGAGGACACGTCGGTGCTCTGCCCAGGCGGGGCAGTCTTGCACCGTGTGCTCTACGGTGTCCTCAGGGTGACCCTCGCAGTGGTGACACCCAGGCATCTCTTCCTTCCCCATCAGACACAGGTACCTCCCGAAACTTCCGTGTCCGGTGAGGACCTGCGTCATGCGGTAGGTCAGGACGCCGTGACGCCGATCTAGCCACTCCTCAAAGAGGGGTCTTAGGTCTAGGTGTTTGTATAACTAGTGACGGGGCCCCAGAGCCATTGTCTACCGGGGTTGCTGGAATATTCTAAAGACATATTTGTATTTTTTTTTATTCAGGATGAGCCTACTGTTGACCTCGATCTCGCCTTATGTGAAGCGATAGAAGAGGTCTAAGATGGAACGAGCGAGCCCAGAAGATGTCTGTTCACTCTTGCTATAATGTCAGTGGCAGTGGCAGGGAACACAGAAGCCGGTAGATAGTTCCACACCTTGGCTGTGAGCACATTAAATGTGGAGCAGAAGCGCTTGGTACGACATGACGGTGTATCAACCAAGTGTGGGTGGTACCCAGCCGTGCGTCTGGTAGACCGGTAGTGAAAGGGAGATGGAGGAATCAGGTCACGGAGCTCCTGCGCACAGTCCCCGAAGGACAATCTGTAGTAAACCGACAGCCGATACCTATACCGCGGCCCCGGAATCCAAGAGCAACTGAAGGAGCAGGGTGGGGTTTTTAGTCAGTAGAAGTCTGACACTCTCTTCCACTCCACCCACAGCAGGAGGAGTAATTTAAAGATTTTCCCACCCAGGAAAAAAGCTATTTGTACGAGTGAATTAAAATGTTTGTAATCACACTCACAATACAGGAGTATATTCTAGTTTGGTTCATTGTTTAAAAAAAAAACAATTGAACTAAGTAAGCGTCAATAGCCTAATGGATAAGGTGTCGGACTTGTGATCGAGAGGTCGCAAGTTCGAACCCCACCCATTACACTATTGGCGTGAACCCACTCCAGACACAAGCATATTTAGCTTAGTTGGAGGGGTTAACAAGATTGCTAGTAATGTGAATTCTACCCACATTGCTAGTAATCTTTTTAAATAAAAAAAAAAAAAAAAAAAATAAGTTGTCAATCTAGACACGTGGCAGCGTGTTCAGTCAAGTTTAAAACTGACAACGCGTCGTGTGTGTTACACAAACCATTCCGAGCCACTTTTAATCCCTTCACAACTCGTAAACTATGTAATCTAAATATATAACGTACATATACAAAAGGTTTTGGGAATACATTTGCTGTGCTCGCTAAAGAGTGGAATTCCCTGCCGAAGTCTGCATTTCCTGACAGCTGTAACCTAGGGGTCTTTAAGGTGGAAAGGTTATTTCTAGGTAAGCGTGTTTAAGTTCTACCGAGTTACCGCGGCCCCGGAAATTTAGGGCAGCTGAAGGAACAGGGTGGGTTTTTAGTCAGTAAAAATCTGACACACCCTTCCGCTTGACCCAGAGCGGAAGAAGTAATTTGATGATTTTCTCACCCAAAAAAAAAAAAAAAGGTAAGCGTGTTTCATCTTCAACCACATCATCGCTTACCATTAGGTGAGGTATTGTAGGTGTAAAGGACAACATCATGTGGGATGCATTCGAGTTAGTGTTGCCCAAAATCAGTCTTGGTCTTGTTCATGCATTTTTGCAAGACCAAGACCAATACCAAGATCGCATAATTTTAGCAAGACCAAGACCAAGAATTACCCTGCAAGATTTAAGCAAGAATAAGACTAAGCCTGCGAGACTCTTGTGTCTTGCAGTTAGTTCAGACCGTCGTTTTCTTTGTGTTATTATTATTAAAATGAGAAAACTTACATTGCAAAAACACAGGGGAAGGGCGGGCAATGCGGGGGAAACAATGAAACTTAGGCAGGTCTTAAAAGAACTATTTATGTGTTCTCCGAGTTTGGATCGTTGTCCAGAGCCGGATTATTCAATAAAAATGTTAATGCGCTGGCTCTGACGAACAGTGATACAGGTCCGGCAACATCGCACAAGGTTTTTTAAAATAAGAAATCAGCGGAAAATATTAAGTTGTTGTAGTTAATATTTTTCAACTTAATTTAAAGTGATTTCTAGTACCTTATATTCAATGAAGGTCTAGTCTAGGCCTAGGCCTAGGGACAGGATTTTTGTATCGATTTATTTATGCAGTTTTAAAGCGAAGGTATCAGTGCATCAAAATGTTAAAATGTAATCATACATATTAAACTATCTCGTATTTTCAGTTTTCATTGGATTTTATTACAAAATGTTACAATAACGATAATAATCATGATAAATGAATACTTGTGAATATTATTTATACGATATCGACTTACATTGTACAAAAATTGTATCGATTAAAAAAATTCAGTGTCAAAAAAAAAGAAAATACAAAACGAATTACACCGACTACCGAAATTAAAGTTATTTTTGCCTTTGTAGTGTTTTTATATAGAAGTCGGTTCTATTTTCTGCAAAAAAATTTTTTTTCACGCTTTTTTGTGGTTCGGTATGTAATTTATCTAGTTACAAAAGCCAAAATGTCAACTACTACTCACCTTTTACAAAATAAATGTGCGTCACCATAGCGAGATTCTAGCACCTCTAGCTGCCCTAGGTGACCTCCTTCCCGAGGGCCTCTAGAATGGTTAGGGCCTGGTCACGAAGGCCCAGTGTAAGCGCCGTCATAGCTTGCGCTTTGCTCTATCCGTTGGCCATGACAACAGCCTCAAACTGGATCTTGTAGGCCGACCATGAAGAGCTTCCATCAAACGGAGGTACCTTGAAGCCTCGCACCGAAGGAACAGCGGCCACAGGAACTGTAGTCAAATCTCCAGACTTCAGTACACCCAGAGCTTTTTTCATGTCTACGATCTCGATTTCAACTCCGGAGATATGAATCTCAGCTTCTGTAATCCCTTCCTCTTGCTGGTGCACTCTTTCTTTTACTGCAGTAAAGTCCTTGCAAAGATTTGCATTAATTTCCTTCGTGAGTAGCATCAGCTCTTCCTGGTGGCGGGCTTGTTCTTCCTGGCGGCGGGCTAGCTCTTCCTGGAGGCGGGCTTATTCTTCATGACGGCGGGCTAGCTCTTCCTGAAGGCGTGCAGCCTACTCTTCCTGGCAGTGGGCCTGTTCTTCCTGGCGGCGGGCTTGTTCCTGCAGCATAGCCATCAATGCAGCCATATCAAATGCAACCAGGGCTACAGTCACTGGAGCAACTCCGGATGTACTCGCAGACGCCTCCATCGTCGGCTGATTTCCACCCTGTGCTGGCTATGGTGAGCCTTCAAACCATCTCTGGTCGATCTCCTGCTGGCATTGATTTCTTGTCCTTACACCTTCCATATCGTCTTTCGGTAAAACCATTTTTCTATCCTACTTCTGACACCAAATTGTTACGAGCCGGGGTTAGGGATAGAAATAATTAACGCCAATTAAACCAAAATTAACACTTTAATTAATAAAACACAAAATTAAATCTCTCACTTAAATCGCACTGAAATTCACTAGTAAAGCTTCGATAGTATCGTGTATTCGCCTCGTGATAAGACTGACTGTCCGTGTTCCTTTGTGATCTATTTATACCCCGGTCTATGAATTCTAGAACATTCTTATAAAATTGACTCACTGTTTATACTGCCCAGAATATTCCAGGAAGCTAATCGAGATACACAGTACCGCTTTTCGCCACTAGATGGCGTTAGTATCTCGACTAGATATACACAGTACCACTATTCGCCGCTAGATGGCGTTAGTGTCTTGAACATTCTAGATTTATGTCTAAGTTTCTCGACGTACTTCACTAAGCGACTGGCGTAACAATATGATATGTGGTACTCTAGTAGTTAGTAAGTACCCACAATAAATACAGTAGGTACCTAGGCTAGTACCTAGGCAAATTTTATTAAATTAATGTAGATTAATTCCATGAAAAGAAGAACATAATACACAGAATATTATTTACATAAAATCTACATTTTATTGCTACGTAGGCACACTATACCTATCTAGTAACGCATCAACGCAGTTCACATTTAGATCATATAGACTCGCAAAAAAACTTAGTAATAGCCGGGGACATAAATATTAATATCAGACCCAAAGAGACACAGGCGCCTAATGAGCAAAATAACCGTCTTAATTACCTTAACACACTGTCAACGTATGGCATATTGCCAGGACATACACTGCCTACCAGAGAACAAAACTGCTTAGACCACTTCATGCTACGAATCAACGGGAGAAAAATATGCGCATCAATTGCTATCTTACAGACTTCGATCACAGATCATTTTACTACATTTCTGTTACTATCAAAAACAAAAAATAATGAATTAATACACAAAAGTGTTACCACCTTGAACTTTGAAGGTGCATTAAATTATTTAAAAGAAAATATATATACATGAATTGATGTTCTGCAGTGATCCTGAGTCACTAACCGATATACTTATTGAAAAACTTACTGAAACTATCAAGAATAATACTACAATAAAAATATTTCCAATAATAAACGTATCATTAAACCGTGGATAACCACGGGAATACTCCGCTGTATAAAGAATCGTAATAAACTACAAAAAACCTCACGTGCCGACCCATATAATGAAATTCTAAAAATCACATGTAGCCGATATAGAAACTACTGTAATAACCTTATTAAAAAAATTAAAAGGAAATATGAAAAAGAATTACTAGCTAACTCAGTCACCAACACAAAACTATTATGGAAAAATATAAAATCAATTACTTATACCAATAAAACAAAAAATCAAAGCACAGAATTACTAAAGATTAAGCCTACTCCGTCTGAATCAGTAACCTACGTTAATATAATCATTTATTTCAGGATTTTCTTCCCATAACCAATACAATTAATACCTAATTATCATTAGTAGCACTACTTAAAACTATGTTAGTAACTTTAAAAACTAAATTAAAATTAAAATTTTGAGTCAATTACATGTACGTACATGTAGTTGACTCAAAAAGTGAATAATAGGACAGTCTAATTTACTGGCAATGACACTCAGGAGACTGTTAGAGCTAGCACGCACTCTGCTGAGCAAGGACGCTGCTCGCTTGCGTCTGATCGCAGCGAAACAGTCAGTGTGCGCGTCCGCGAACATGCCCGACGCGCTACAGAAGCGTGGCAGCCCTAACAGCATCCTGAATGCATTGTTATACTGTACACGAAGTGCATTGACAGATTTTAGGGTACAACTAGTCCAAAGGCTACACGTGTAAAAAGTTTGACAGTAAGCTTTGAAAAGTGTAACTTTAACGGCACCTGTACAACGCGAGAACCTTCGGACCAGCATATTACACCTCACTGCCAATGCTCTCCGCTCCCTTTCAATATCCAGACTGTCCCTTAAATCATCAGTTATAATGTGGCCTAAATATTTAAACTGATAAACACGGTTCAAGATACCACCATTTAAAGTGACAGCTGGGTAGACTTCTGCACTCTTATTAGCCACCCGAAAAATTAGTATTTCACTTTTTTTGGTGTTATATCTTAAACCGTGTCCATCAGCATATCTCTCACAAACCTTTATTAATTTCAAAAGACCTGCCATTGACGGACTGAGCAGCGCCATGTCATCAGCATAGCTTATGTTATTAAATGCCACCCCGTCAATGTAACAGCCAGCATGCACGCTGCTAAGCTCGACAACCAGGTCATTTATATAAATATTAAACAAGGTAGGGGAGGTTATCCCACCTTGCCTAACTCCACATTGCATCACATAATCATCAGACACTACGTTTGCCCATCTTACACAATTAACTTGGTGCGTGTACCAAAATTTAAATACGCCTATTAATTCAGATGGAATATTTGCCTCAGACAGCTTAGACCACAACTTGTCATAACAAACCATGTCAAAAGCCTTTGACATGTCTAAAAAACAAGCAAAAACAGGTGTTTGGTTGTCATTATAATACCTAACAGCCTTCTTAAGACAAAAAATTGCTGTTTCAGTTGAAAGGCCTTCCCTGAAACCATGCTGAGCATCATGTAGCTTGACCTTAATTTTTAAAAGGTTATTGAGCAAGCAATCAAAGACCTTAGCCACAATGGTGGCTAAGGAGATAGGTCTATAGTTTGCCTTGTCAGAAATATCCTTACTTTTATTTTTAACAATAGGAACAACAACTGTTTTCATTACATCCTTCGGCAAATAAGCATGTGATACACAAAAGTTAAAAAACAAAGCTAAAACCATAGGCAGGTGCACTCCAGCATATTTTAAATGCTCCACACTGAGTCCGTCGTGTCCTGGAGACTTCCCACGCTTCATCTGTGTAATAACATTCTTAACCTCTTTTGCTGAATACCTGATACTTAATTGTACGGAGGTAGGAGTCGCACTATTAAGTGACGACGACAGACCCAGGGGTGAATCAACAGTAAAATATTCTTTAAACATATTTGAAATTTCAGCCTTATCAGTAAGGCCTTCAATGCTAACCGGAAAGCCAGACCCAGGGTTCAAGTTGTTAGTACTTTTCCAAAAGTCCTTAAAATTATGAGCACTATGAAGACTTGCTAACTTATCCATAACAATTTGTTCCTGGCTGTCCTGACACCATTTTAACTTCGACTTAAATTGCTTTCTACTTTGCAACATGTTACCATGAATCGGTCCACCCTGTGGTTTACCTGCCTCCAACCACATTTGAAAACTAACATGCCTGTTCCACCCTCTGATATAACCCCCTTTTCGTCTACAGCGAGGTTTATTATAACTATCGCAGGCGGCCTCACTCAATATTGTTATTATATACTTGTACATGTTATCAATGACAGATCGGTGTTCTAAATTACGACAATTTTTATCAGCACAATTACGAAATTGATCAGGAAAATCTATGTTTTTTAACCTTTCATCACACATTTTAGTATATTTCACTAATTGTTCAGCATTTCTATTACCCCAAATAACTTTATTACGCACCATATTATTTAAAAACACTTTGGGTTTAACAATATCAAAATCACAGTTTACACACAGTGGAAAATGGTCAGACCACAAAACATCATACCTAACATTTATACTCACAATTGACCTCTCCGCCGACTCAGTAACCACACAGTGGTCAAGCCATCTTTTGCAATTATGTGCTTCACTAATAAATGTAAAGGTATCCGAATTTAAACGTAACATATCAATGTCGGCACATTTCCAATGTTGATCTAAACAGAACTGTTGCAACTCATTACCAAACAACTCATTAGGATGAGAATTAAAGTCACCAAGAACAAAACATGTTTCTACCTGTTGCTCCTCAATGACAGCATTAATTCGGCTCAAACACTCCGTAAACTCACTGAGGTTCTCAGAACAGTTAGTAGGCATATACACGCTAAACACCAGAATCGATTTTTGAGACATCACTATTTTAATAGCAGATAACCGCGCACAGTTGCATTCAATTACTGACACTGTTTGAAAAACACTTTTCCTCCATAGTATGGCGACCCCACCATAGGGCCTGCCGTGAAGAAGACCAGACGAGATGTCCACCGCCGATGTCCCAGTATGACTAAAGTTAGGATCAATTATACCTAACAGAGGAATGTCATACGGCAATAGCCAGGTCTCCTGCAGGGCTACAATGTCTGCTGATTCACATAACGCACGAACCCCGTCAATACTTCTCTTGAGTGATTTACAGTTAAACGTTACTAACTTCACAGTACTCATTTACGATCTTTAATGTCATTCACATTTCGCTTCGAGAAATAAACAAAGCGTCTAAATGAAATTCCATCAGGCCATAGTTTAGCATCCATAAATATATTTAATTTACTCTTCGGTACAATTATCTTATAAGCATCATAACTTTTCTCCGTTTTCATTGCTAATTTTTCCACCGACACTTGTATTTGAGTCTTATTAAAAATATAACTCGAAATGTCGTCGGCAGAGGTGTTTTTTCATACGTGATTTATAAACAGAGAGATATTCATATCCGCCGCTTTGAAGTTACCAGCCAATTCAACATTTGCCTCGCCCTTTTCACTAAAAAATCTATTTCTCAACCTCCTCCTTTGAACCAAATGCCAATTGTCATCATTGTTTACATTTTTCCAAACTCCACCATGACGAAGCATTTCAGCAAAGGATTTCCTCCCCGGATGGGTGCCTATGTCATGTACTTGCTTATCAGTCGTCGAGTGAGACCCGCATTCCTGAGCTGTTTTTTCTGTACGCGTCATAATATTTACATGACCTGGCAGTTCATGCATTAAACTATTGTTTACAGACACAGATGAGTTCGAGGAAGTCTGGAGTATGACGGACTGCTCATCTTGGTACCTCAGATCTTCCGACAAACTACCCTCGGTTGTTTTTTTGGTCTCCTGCGGCTTAATTATTTCAGAATTCATACTCAGGGCAAACTCATTTTTCACTACAGATAAATCATCCAACTTCGCATATGTTTGTTTTATTGTAGCAACTTCTTGTTGTAAGAGCACAATGTCTTTTAAAAGCCGCGTAACGTCAACATGGTCGAACGTTACCGGGGGTAGCTTGGCCAAATTACGTGCGACAAAAATTGGTATCTCATCCTGGTTAATCTGGTTCATTAAACCTATTATGTCTTCAACATCCCGTTGAGCTTTACCACCTTTCTTCCTCTGTATTTTTCGCTGGTTTGTTTTCACCGAATCGAACAATAGATCCTTGGCAGTCACTATATCTTCCTCAGAAAAGGCACTAGTACAAATGCGAATTAAGCTCAAGTTATCCATCACATCCATTTTATTTTGTATGAATGCAAGCACTTCGTTTATAACAATATTGCACGTATTACATTTAACGACGTCAGACGCCATTATTACACTATTTACACACCCTGACTTGAAAGCGCGTGCGCACTGTACACGATTTCGCGCCGGACTGACTAACTATATCGCAAATATCGGAAAGGAATTAGCACAACAAATACATCCTAGAAATAATAACAGTCCTGATCACCAACACAACTATGTACATACACAAATAAATTCATTCGTGCTCTTAGATACTGACACAGAGGAAGTAGAAGGAATCATAAGGAACTTGAAGTCGGATAGTGCCCCTGGATGGGATGGCATTTCAACTAAATTCCTTAAACACTGTAATAAAGAACTCGCCCCGGTCATTGCCCACCTGGCTAATCTCTGCTTCAGAAACGGAGTATTCCCAGGCCCACTAAAAAAATCTATTATCACTCCAGTTCATAAGGGAGGGAACGGAAGCGATGTCAATAATTATAGACCCATCTCGGTGTTGCCAGCCCTGTCTAAGGTAATTGAAAAAATAATCAACGCTAGATTAGTAAATTATTTAAATAAGTTTAAAATTATATCTTCAACACAATTTGGCTTTAGGCAGGGAGTATCCACCGAGGACGCAGTTGGTGGCCTCACCTCGCTGGTAACTGAACATTTAGATAGAGGGAAGAAATGCCTGACTGTATTTCTTGACCTAAAAAAAGCTTTTGACACCGTTTCCGTTCCCACCCTGGTGAACAAATTGGAAAAACTTGGAATACGGGGAACTCCTCTTAATTTTCTCATTGACTATTTGACGAACAGGAAACAAAGGGTAAAGATTGGAGAGTATATTAGTGATGAGGCAGATGTGACGTTCGGCGTACCGCAAGGTAGTGTTCTGGGTCCCACACTATTTCTAGCCTACATTAACGACCTTTGTAATCTAAAAGTTGAAAATGGAAATATATTCTCTTACGCCGACGATACTGCTGTTGTCTTTCATGGGCACACTTGGTCCGATGTTAAAATGAAAGCAGAGACAGGTATGTTCCAAATTGCTACGTGGCTCGATAACAACCTCCTCACGTTAAATACTGCGAAAACCAATTACATATGCTTCTCCATCTATAAAAGTACACAACCAGATGAAGTATTCAACATTAAAGTACACACATGTGATAGAGCTGGAGTTGATGATTGCACTTGCCCCTTAATTAACAAAGTCTTGGAAACAAAATATTTAGGTATAATTATTGATCACAGGTTGTCATGGTACTCTCATGTTGAACATGTTACTGGAAGGATTAGGAAATTAGGATGGATTTTTAAAACACTAAGATATATTGCTCCTATAAATATAAAAAAGAAATCAGGTTCTCAGAGAAATTTATTAAATGAAATATATATCTCTCTAGCACAATCTGTTATAGCCTACTGTATCACAATATGGGGTGGCGCAGCAAGATCGAAGTTCATACACGTTGAACGAGGGCAACGTGCCGTAATAAAAATTGTGTATTTTAAAAGGTCTACTTACTCTACTGAAAATCTCTATCAGGATAGTGGACTGCTTTCTGTTAGAAAGTTATACATCATACATACCATTCTAAAAAAACACAAGAATTTACCGTATGATCCAAATATACTAACAAAAAGACGGAAAGATATCATAGCACAGGTTCCACATACTAAAACAAAATTTGCTGCCATTCAGTACAATAAACTATCATGTCAACTTTATAATAGGATAAATAAAAAGATATACATATATACAATAAACAATTACATGAGTGTAAAAAAATAGTAACAAATTGGATAAGGACACTGAATTACGCAGAAACTGAGGCACTATTACAACACACAAAATGATACACAAATACACACACACACGCACACACACACACACACACAAACACACACATACAACAAACAAACACGCACACCATCTCGCACACACCATACACACACAATTAAGAATACTGTTTATATCTAAGTTATTCAGTAAATTTATATTGCTGTAGAAGAGCGGAGTCTCCTAACACAGGCATTACTTGCTTAAAAGGAGGCTCCAATCACTAACTAATTCAAAAATTCTTGGTTATAAAAATAAATATTTTGTATTTGTATTTTGTATTTTTGTAACTGTTTTATTAATCTTAAGAATGCCGTCCTTTATCGGTATTTCGGTGTGTGCTTGTAAATAGGAGTATTTATTTCAGTTTTAGTAATTCCAAATGAGCTTAGCTTCAAGTTTAATGTAATAAATGTTTTTTACTCTAATCCCTGTATTTTTCGGACTGATAAGTTTACAATTTGACATGAGTGACGAATATTCAAATGACTGTATTTGAATATTCGTCACTAATTTAATGTCATTAATTTGTTTTCATATGTTTTAACCATGTTTTAGCATATGTAAACTTATTATATGTAAACTGCCTATGTCAATTCAAGCTCAAAATGTACCTACTCTGTTACATTATTCTAAGATCTAAACTACCGTTTAATAAACAGCAATAGGATAATCGTTGATTCCAAGACACTTGCGAGACTCTTGCGCAAGTCAAAGACCAAGACCAAGACTAGGAGCGCAATACCAAGACCAAGACCAAGACCAGGTGTATTGACAAGACCAAGACTGGCTAAGTCTCGTCTTGGTCTTGCATTTGGGCAACACTAATTCGAGTGCAGAGCTAAAAGGCTTATAGGTGAAGAAGCGCTAGTGGACAAGCTTCATAGCATGGCTCATCGGTGAACCGTTGCTTGCCTGTCGGTTTTTTATAGATTGTATTTCGAGGAGTGTGCGCAGGCGCTCCGTGACCTGATTCCTCTATCTCCCTTCACTACCGGTCTACCAGACGCACGGCTGGGCACCATCCAGATTTGGTTGATATACCGTCTTGTCGTACCAAGCGCTTCTCCTCCACATTTATTGTGCGCACAGCCAAGTTGTGGAATTCTCTGCCGGCTTCTGTGGTCTCTGCCACTTATGACCTTTCAGCCTTTAAAGCAAGAGTAAATAGGCATCTTCTGGGCTCGCTCGTTCCATCATAGACCTCATCTATCGCTTACCATCAGGCGAGATCGAGGTCTAGAGCGGGATCATCCATAATAATAAGAGAACCGAAATGGCTGAATGGGAAAATGAAAAAACGGCATGTCGACAACCGTAAAATCCAAAGACATACGATATACACCAACCCAAACTGAGCTAGCGTGGAGGATTACGAACCATTATGCCTCTCATAGAAAAGAGGGCTTTGTCGAAGCAGTGGGAACATTATTAAACTTTTTGTATATTAAAAAGAAAGTTGCCCTACACTTGAAATGTCTCATATAGTGGGTTACATTTAACAAACATTTTTACTCGCTTGTACAATTACCCAATTACTTAGGCCAGAATTGATTCCAATGTGGCAACCAAACCTTAGACACGCAGTGCAGAAGCCAATTTCTTAACCAATGCGCCAACCATGTAGTCAAAAACAATCTATGCACAAACAATCACAAATACTCATAAACCCAAATCAATAACAGGCCTTATGGAAACTAAACACAGCGAACTGAGAAACTCATTTTCATGAAAATTAAAACGTTCATCTTCACCTAACCTCAAAGGCGGTGGGAGATGAGAAAGGGACCTAATATACAACCTGTATGCAGTTGTTCATTTGAAAGCCCTTGGCTAAAGCTTTGTCGTAAGACTTCGAGAGAGAGCGAGACTCGCGCTTTAAGTGTTCCGTATTTCCGTATTTATTTGTATAGTTTTTCGTGAAGTACTGCAAGACTTACCATATACTGATACTATAAAGCGAAAAGGTTTGTTTGTTTATTTAAATGCGCTAATCTTCAAAGTACTGGGTGGATTTGGAAGAAATTTGGTATGGAAGTAGTTTAAAGCTTGAGAAAGTTTATATTTAGGCTATCCAAAGCCATCCAAAGGTTGTCTATAAAAGATCGCTTTTAGCGATAAGACCGCCCATTGTAACACTCTTTAGTTTTTAAGTCCAGTAGTAGTGGTGTACAATAGTAGTAATGGTGTAGATATATCTGTCTATCTATCTACTTTTTACCCGATTTCAAAAGAAGGATATTTATCGTGATAAAGTTCACGGAATCGAACCCCCTGGCGACTGCTAGTTATAAGATATAAGTGCTCAAAAATCTCTTATACACCTGGTAAATACCCCGTTTTAAGTTCTAATGATACTGTTAGTGAACATGTTAGTTTAAAATCTTTAATCCCGTACATAATTATGGTAAATTACTTATTTCAAATTGTGACCCGTTGAGCCGTTGATCACCATCTCACCCGATGTCAAGCGATGATGTGGTTGAAGATGAAGCACGCTTACCTAGAAGCAACTTATTCACTCTTGACCTTAAAGACTCCCAGGTTATAGCTATCAGGAAACACAGACTCCCGCAGAGAATTCCACTCCTTAGCTGTACGCACAAGGAAACTATTCCCAAAACGTTTTGTGCGTATGGGTGGGGTGTCCACCATGTAACAATGGCGCGACGCCGTTTGTCTAGTAGTCTGATGATGGAACGGGCTTGGTGGAATTAGACTGTGCAGTGTGCAATTCCATCGCACACTCCCCGAAATGTAACCGATAGAAAACTGATTGGCTTGCAACACGTCACCGATGTTCAAGGCTCTGAAGCTTTGTCTCGACCAGTTTTTCGTTACACTTATTTTGCAAGAGATTGGTGAATGATAAATAATATGAGAGGAGCTCGTAGTTAGATAATAAAAGTAGGACGGATCGATCTTAATGGTTCAGCAACTTAAGCTGAGGTCGATGTCATTTGTACAATTTGACAGTCGTTACAGATAGCCAGAAGCCAGAAAATCTGACGCTGTTCTGGCTATGGATTTCATGTCGCCCAATTATTGGGTTTTGTCAGTCAAAAAATTCGAACTCTATCAGTGAAAATTACGCCAAGGTCCCTATTGCAGTTCTAATACTAAATGATAAATGATCTTCATTTTGGAAACTGGTTATTAATAACATTTTTACACGTCATTAAACTAGATGAGGCCGGTATTTCATAACTGACTGCCCTGAGAAGAAATACCGATAAACTCAGGGGTCCGTCTCTTTTAAAGTCCACTACATTCGAATAACAGACATGCAGAGTTTTGAAGCGGTCCGGTTTCAGTCGTTTCCATACGGAACCATAAAAAGTCTTCTGCGTAGAGTCTACATTTTAAACTAGGTTATTTTTCCATCTCTTCTTTCTAGTTTGCCTAGGATGAGGGTAACTGCGTGTTCATGTTTTGAAGGATATTTTTGGAATAGAGGATTTTCTTCACAAGTATTTTCACTCTGTACACGCGTACGCATTCATAAATAAATTGCGACATTGCCGTCCTTCAAGTACGCGTGTACAGAGTATTTCTTTTTTTACGTATCAGTTTAACATCTTTAGTGAATATTTTTAATATTAAAAAAAAAAAAACATTTTGTTTTCGAATGGTAATATTTTTTTTGGCATGTATGGATGCTAAACTATTGTGGGTTAACGGGAACACCCTCTGTTAGTTAACATACTGTATACAGGGTTAATTGTAAAACACCAAAAACCTCTCAGGACTATGTTACTAACATCATAATCAACAACTTTTGTTCTATGACTTTTAAAAATTCGTCATATTTTAGTTCACCAGATTTTCATACAAAAATAAAAATATTTAAATTGAACGCCCTAAATGTTATGAACTCTATGCGAAACAAAAGAAAGCCATTTATACTATCGCTTTCTTTTGCTTTGCATAGACGCTAAATGTGTTTAGGGCGTTCAATTTAAATATTTTTATTTTTGTATGAAAATCTGGTGAACTAAAATATGACGAATTTTTAAAAGTCATAGAACAAAAGTTGTTGATTATGATGTTAGTAACATAGTCCTGAGAGGTTTTCAGTGTTTTACATTTAACCCTGTATATAGATTAAAATAATGTACAGCTCCGTCTGAGTCCACTTAAGTATGCCTATTATTATTAGTGGTATCATTTAATTTAAAGAGACGCCCGTACCACCAGGGGTAGGCCAGGGGTACGGTGAGTCTGAAATGGACTGAGGATAGTCTACCTAACTCAAGCAGCATGCCCACCCTATTTCAACCCGAGGCGAACAAAGTCCGCGCGGTCCGTGCCTGGCCGTTTGTTATGTACTAACCGATTTTAGTTTTTCATACACGGCTTGTGTGATAGACGACAATTTGTTGCTTTACCCCACGGGGAAATTCATTAGCGGGGTTTTGTAGTGTTTACTGAATGGGAGTGAATATTTTTTGGGGTTTTATTACCAGAGTAGTGAGGGTTATGATTTTGGCAGGCTATGTCTAACTACTCTCGATGTCATACTCTAGATGTAAAACCAAAAACTGATCTCTCTCTAGATGGGATTCTCTGCCGGTCTTTCCTGATAGCTATATAACCTAGGCGTTTTTAATTCAAGAGTATTCGGTTACTCTAGGTAAGCGTGCTTTATCTGCGTCGACATCCTTACCACCAGGTTTGAAAGTGATCAAATGCGAGCCTATTATCAATAAAAAAATGTCTGTAAATGGTAAACGACGAATGGACGTAGTCCTAGATGATGGGCTGACCAGGTGTCCGAAGTACTGCAGATGCCGATGTCCCAGGCTTTCCATCAAGCTGAAGACCATAGCTGATGGAGAAGCCTGTTGTAACGTTTCCGTCGTATCCACGAGCCTCAGCACTGTGGGACCCACTTGAGGAGGAGGAGAATGTCTCTCTATAATGAAATAATGATGCCATACTATACCACTTAGGCGTTCCGAATTGAAATTCCGGTCAAACGTCTGCTATCAAAAAGTGGGCCTCTGTTGCGCCCTTCTTGTTCTTCTTCTTCTTTGGTCAGGTTTCCGCACTTAGTCTCTGCACGAGACCATTGCGCGTGAGCCGTGTCGGCCGTCACTCCATCCAGTCAACTTCCCTCCAGAAGCAGACCATGTCTCTCGGTCTATTCAGGATGTCTGTAAGGGAATTCAACGACCCGAGGGTTTGTTTCCGTATGTCGGTGATTTCCGTGCACTCTAGGAGTTTTTAAGTCAAAAGTGAATAGGTTACTTTTAGGTAAGCGTGCTCCATCTTCGACCACATCATCACTTACCATCAGGTGAGTTGGTGGTCAAACGCGAAACTATTTTTAATAAAAAAGAAAATGTGTCCCACCGTTTCCTCTGACCCCATGCATGCCCTGCACAGGGGACTGTCCGCTATACCTATTGTGTGGTTTGTTCATTGACCACGGTGATGGTCCTCGCCACCATTCGCAGGCTTCTTCTTCTTTTCTTTCTGCCGCGCCCTTTTCAGTGCGTACGACAATGGCAACAAACGGTTATCGTTGGCAAACCATAATAGCTACATCAAAACAAAAACTACGTAAGAACAGTTGAAAGTATATGGAATTGAATTGTATAGATGATATAAGTCAAAAGGTAGATTTTTCAGTTACTAGTTAATAAGATCTCACGTAAAGTATACCCATAATCACACTCAAACAGAATGCATAGAGCCTTTTAAAATCCGGAAAACATACGAAAGCTACTGAAAACATTGATCCTTGCTGCTGTTTCAACTTTTAACTTCCCAACTCATCAATTTTGAACACGAAATATTACTCTGTCCACCCTTAAAACTATAAATAAAGGTTGAAGCTACTAGAACGACTGAGCTATTAGTCTTTCTAACTTACAAGGTTACGGCACTAAAAATATACGACTCTTGTTAATTACCGAGGGCTAGAAACATAGTTATGCAAATTCAGAGGGGCATAATCTTGCGGAATTTTAATAATATACAGTATGTTAAATAACAGAGGGCGTTCCCGTTAACCCGCAATAGTATAGCATCCGTACATGTTAAAAAAATATTACGATTCGAAAACAAAAAAATAATCACTAAAAATGTTAAATTGATACGTAAAAGAAACACTCTGTACACGCGTACTTGAGGGACGGCAACGTCGCAATATAAATTGCGACGTTGCCGTCCCTCCTTATGAATGACGGGCCGCGTGTGCGGCGATCTAATTGATGTGCTTATACAGCGGGTTAACGGGAAGGCCCTCTGTTAGTTAACATACTGTATATCCTTAATGCTTTATGAAGAGCTCGTGGCTAAATAATAACACAAGGACAATTTTCAAGGCTAAGCAACTCTTTCCAAGGTCGGTTCGTATATGGGTGACTATTTTAACATATCGAGAAAGGAAGTAAAGAAAAGCACGTTAAGCGGTTAGTCAGAAGCCAGAAACTCGGATACTGAGTCTTGCTAAATGGTATTGCGTTACCCAGTTACTGGGTTGTGCAGACGCTCCGATTAGACTGGAAGCCGACCCAACATAGTAGTATTTTTTTAATATTATTTGTTATGTTGTATAAAGTTTTAATAAATAAATACAGACATTGCCGTTAACTCTCGCTACATATTTTTGAACACCTCTATAGACCAGTTGGGTGCTGTTTCAGAGTGGAAGCACGTGACGTAACGCTAAAAAATTTTTGTTTGGATTCTTTGTACCATAGAGAATATAGATCCGTAGGTCGCGCCCCCTCGAAGGTATTAATAACTTTTAAAAAATTCGAGAATGTTCTTGCATTTCTTCGATTTTTTTATAAACAATAGCCATTATAACATGGTTCATTGAAAAAAACGGGGTATTAAAACCCGCATATCTTGTGTATTTTTTTATTGTGAACTACTTTTGTCTAATGAGATTTTGGCCTAAAACCCTCAGATTCCAAGTTATTCGTGCAAACGTAAAAAAGATACGCATTTTTCATATAAAAATCATATTTTATTGAATTGAACAATGAAGCAGGTACCTTCGAGTGGGCGCGACCCACGGATTTATATTCTCTATCGTAAAAAGAATCCAAAAAAAAAAAAATATTGTTACGTCTCGTGCATCCAGTTTACACTGAGCTTTTACAGCATCCAACTGGTCTACTAGTGGTTGCAAGGGCGACTACCGAGCAATGTCTCGGGTCTAAGTCTCGAGTCCAGCAAAAGGGTTATTGAGTTTTTCTATTAGCCATTCCTTAATTAGTAGTAGACTGGAGTTTGGAAGTTAGCGGTGTGATACCCGGCACGCTACGCCATCGGTCGTGCACTTGATCTCTCTTCGGTCATGTCGGATTGCCGTCCCATCGGACAATGAGATTAAAAGAACAGAATGTACCTACACCTGTACCTACACAAAAACTTGTACACTATAGTATTTTCTGCACCTATTCTACTTTTCTAACTTCAAAAGAAAATAAACAACAACCGAAGACAAATAATCATTGAATCAGTACACAAACCCATTTGTAACAAAACATCAAAACATAAACTCAAGTAATTTGTATAGTTATAATTTTCGCAATGAACTCCCAAATTCTGATGAAGCTAAATTGCTTTGTCAAATCAGAATTTCGGGATGGGTCCTTGAGTATCCTTCGAGTTTTGAGGTCGATTTGAAACTAAGATTTGATTGGAATTCAGGTATGTATACATATTTATTTATTTTATGTAAATATTACATGATAATGTTTATAAATAACTCAAAACATTATAAATACGAATGTTTAGATGTATAGAGGGTATGATGTATGCATGTTTGTAACTCAATCACGCCAAAATGAATGAATGGTTGTGGATGAAATTTGGCACAAGGATCAGTTTTAGTCTAGAAATATCACTTTGATTAATATATAAAACAGTAAGTAATTTTTAGACATCATCATGCCATTACAGAAATAAGAACATAGTATAAAATTGGGCTATAATCAAACAGTTCCAATAATAATTTTGTGTTAATTAATTGATTCTTACATTATTTTTAAGTGAAACTACCTACTAACAAACTGATGGATATTTTTTTCTGAAATAGAAATAAATTAATATCAATATTTTTTTATTGATAATAGGTTCGCGTTTGACCACCATCTCACCTGAAGGTAAGTGATGATGTGGTCGAAGATGGAGCACGCTTACCTAGAAGTAACCTATTCACTCTTGACTTAAAGACCCCTAGGTTATAGCTATCGGGAAACACAGACCCCGGCAGGGAATGCCACTCCTTAGCCGTACGCAAAATGAAAGTATTCCAAAAACGTTTTGTGCGTATGTGTGGGATGTCCACCATGTAACGATGGCGCAGCGCCATTTTTCTATATATTAATAAAGAGAAACAATTAATTCACACGACTTTTATTTTTTTATTACATTATAATCATCATGACATGAAGTTTGAATTATTTTTCATTACAATCGCAAAAGATCTGGCACAACTTCAGGCAGATTGGGGACCGGTAATGGATACCTTTTCAAGCCATGCACCATTGAGATAGAGACTTGGTCAACCAAATTGTCTCCTACCGGTAAGTCTCTCAATACTTCTATGTTGAAACTTTCCAAATGTTCTTTAGGCCCAATGCCTGAAAGCATGAGCCGCTGCGGGGTATTGAATACTGCAGCACTTGGTATGATCTCTTTTCTTGCTTAGTTTTGCCATTGTTCACCGCTATCGCAGCTACAGCAACGTTACCCTCAAAAATTATTCTAATAACCCTTGTGTGTTTAGAAACATGGAAATTGGGGTTATCTTTGACAGTTTTCAAGTATACGTAAGCCGGTGTCTGCCTTTTGTTATCAGTGAACAAATACTGTGGTTGTGTATATCCTACGTATTAATCGGCGTTAAGGTCTAAGAGAGTAGGGTTACCGACTTCAGCAAAAGCTTTCAAAAGATCATTAACATTTTCTTCAGGTTGCCTTGTGATTCCCATAGGCACATTAGTGCCATGAAATTTAGCGTATTGCCTGAGAATGTCGTCATCATCAACTCTTTCGCTCTTCTTGAAATAAGAAAGTACATTGTCGTATTTCCAGCAGTCGTCTTTTGATAGTTTGGCCCAGCGGTCATAATCTGATGGAATTCCTCTTAAGTGTATGAAGTGGTGGCAGCGGAACTCATCAATGGGTGGCAGGTACCTGACGAGGCTTCTTGCTCTGACCATAGGTGGATCCGTTTCGACATCCAGGTCTGTGTTACTCCTAAACTTCCACGACGTAACCCGCGAAATACGGATAAAGTGGCATACACACGCAGCCTTGATACAAGGCTTGTACACACAAGCGACCTGGTGACACTGGTTGACGCGAATCAAATAGACGCGTATGTAGGCCAGCTCACCGAATCACTGATCAGCAGCTACCACTCTGCATGCCCAGAAACCATACCGCGCGACACACCGGGTAAACAGCCCTGGTGGGGCGCGGATCTGGAGCGCAAACGCAAGAAGGTAAGAAAGGCATTTAATAGAGCCATGAATACCTGTAGGTTACCTTCGAAAAAACAAACTTCTCCAGCATAAGCGCCGCACTCTCCAGACATGGGGTACAGCAGGTACTTATTGATTGGATTACAAATATGCTAAGCAAACATGTGGTTCGCCTTGAGGAAGACCAGCAGGTAATAGCCAGAGGCTGTCCACAGGGTGGGGTGCTATCACCTCTCCCCTGGAATTTAGTTTCCATAGACCATGGTGAGTGCAGGCAGGCCAAAGAGGCTCTCCCGACCCTTGATGGCCGCTTGTCGAAACAGGTCCTTAGACTATCGAAACCGCAAATGCGGCTGGTGACAGCTGCCCCTACCGGTCATGGATCATTTACTAAACACCTCTATCTAATAGGAGTCACAGACAGCCCACTCTGCAGAGCCTGCATGGAGGAGGACGAAACAGCAGCACACCTGCTACTAAGCTGCCCTGTAGTCGCGGATTACAGGACTAAATACTTCGGCAACCCGGGTACCCTCCGAGAAATGGTAAGCAAAACAAGGGCGTTGCTCGCCTTCCTGGAGGAACTGGCATGGATTGAGTGAAGAGAAATCTTACCCCTTACGCAAAATACGCGCATGGTCGTGGAGTTGCGGACACCTGCCCGACATACATACATACATACATACATGAAGTGGTTGAGAGAATCGCTGCCTCTTAACATTTTTCCTGCTGTGAGCATAGTGTAGATGTTTTGACCTCTCGCGGCGTATTCGTCTCGAGTTGATGTGTAGTTGTAATCCACATAAGAATGTGGAAGTACGCTGAAGAGAGATGCTATCTGAAATGTAAAAAAAAATGCTATTGATTGATGCTTTTTCAATCTATCAATAACAATAAATTAAACAACTTTATTCATATCGTGGAAATTCACGACCAATGAATATTTTAATGATAACTCCACCAAAAACTAGTTATTTTCTCTTGGTTGCAGTATGCAGTACCGCCCTCCTGCAAAAATGTAATACGTGTACATACTATCACCTGCTTCGGTGGCTTAGTGGCTGCAAGCGTGACTACTGAGCCAGAGGTCTCGGATTCGGTTCCCGGGTCGGGCAAAAGTGCTATTGGGTTTTTCTGTTAAAATTTCTCAGTAGTAACCCTGGTGCGGATGCGGGGAAATAATAGAAGCTTCTCGAAGGACCAATGGCGGGGATATAATTTGGCGGTGAAATATTGACCACACAGTAATGAGCTGACCAGGATGGGAAGTAGGACTTACTTGTATTCTCTGGATGTAGCACGTGGATGTATGGACAGCTTGAGAAGATGTTGCACACGTGCTGAATCTCTTCCTTCTTAGTTGCTGAGCACTTTCACTTTGGTCTTTATTTTGTCACACGTGTGTGGCCAACACGGATAGTTGATAGTTTTTAGATTTATAGATATATTAGCGGTTTAATTATCTCGGCGCGGCGCGGGGAGTCACTTCTTCGGTGGTTTCTTGACGAAGACTCAGAGCCACAATAAGTAATTATACTTTCTCGAACCACAGCATCTGCGCGGTGATTGGTTAGCGATGAATGCGCCACTCTGATTGGCGCGGGCGGTGAACATCTCTTCTCTGATTTGTGGGAATTGGATACGAGGGAAGGAGTTATTGGTTAGCTCAAAAACTGCGGTCAAGAAAAATCTGTATTCTAATATGTAAGATGCGTTCGGAAACATGATGATACATACCATTAGAGGTGCGTTCCGAAATGTGATAGTAGAAAATTATAAATTAAATAAAACTTGCGCAAGGAAGCCCGGAGTTCGGAAGTTGGTGGTGTGATAACCGCCGTGCCTCGGAAAGCACGCTAAGCCGTTGGTCGTGCGCCTGATCTATCTCTGGTCGTGTCGGGTTGCCGGCCCATCGGACAATGAGAGTAAAGGAACAGGGAGCTGTGCCTGTGCCTGCGCACATACCTGTGCACTATAATATCTCCTGCACAGATAGCTAACCAATTATGAAATTGGCCGCCGTGACCGAAATAGGTTAGGAGGACTATTATTGACATCTGCTTAGCCAACTTCCAAACGGGTGGCCACTGCGAGGATCGCCCTGAGGACACGGTAGAACACACAGTGCAGATATTTCCCGCTTGGGCAGAGCTCCGCCGTGTCCTCGTATGGGCGATAGGCGGCGACCTCTCGCTCTCGGCTTTGGTTCAATCCATGGTCCGGAGCGACGAGGCATGGGAAGCAGTCTCCTCTTTATGCGAAACAGTTATGCAAGCGAAGGAGGTGGCGAGACGCGCGTGGGAGAGGCGAATCTCAAGGCAGTCACAGCCCTCGCGCCCCAACTGCCGTAGGAGACGCTCCGGGCGTCGGAAGTCACAGGGTGACTCCCAGCCACCGTAGGCACGGGTCTGCGGGCTGCGAGCAATGGGTAGCTCGCCGCCCGACTGAAACCAGGCCCGTGTAGACGGCGCGTCCTGTTCCACGCGCGCCTCAAAGAATGTCAGCAAATTGTTGGGGCTCACAAGGGGGCCGTTGCCTGCCGGGGTTGCAGAATTGTTCGAAATAGTTACCGCGGCCTCGGAACAGGAATGGCACATGATGGAATACGGATGGGTTTTAGTCAGTAGAAGTCTGACACACCCTCGCTCTTCGCCCAGATCGGGAGGCAGTCATAAGATGATTTCCCAACCTTAAAAAAAGCCTTTTCTAAACTATGTTTGGGTTGACTCCCTATTTAATCAAAATATTTTACCTTACTTATAATATACGTATACAGAAGGTCAGACACGATATCCAGCTCAAATCTACATATACACGACAGGTGTTTCGCCTCTTAACAAAAAACAAAGTGGCAAAAAAAGTATTTTCTATTTTATACGACTGCCCAAAAAAGGTGTGTTATGTTTTCAGGATTCATGTATGTATGTGAGTTTCTTTATTTGCACCATAACTTCTCAATGGCTTAACCGATTTTATAGTATACTGTATCGTTAGAAGTGTTGTTATTCAGGGTAACATTGGCTAGTAATTTTTTTTTGTGCTTGATTCTGAGCAAACTATTTTATTTATTTATTTAAACTTTATGTACAATAGTGGTACATGGGCGGACTTAATGCAGCAAGGCATTCTCTACCAGTCAACCTTTGGGTTAAAAAATAACTTTAATTTCGGTAGTCGGTGTTATTGGTTTTGTATTTCCAATTTTTTTGACACCGCCTTCCGAAATTAAAGTTATTTTTGGCTTTGTAGTGTTTTGATATGGAAGTCGGTTTTATTTTTAGCTAAAAAGTTTTTTCACGCTTTTTAGTGGGTCGGTTTGTAATTTATCTAGTTACAAAAGCAAAAATGTGAACTACGTAGTTCACATTTTTGCTTGAAGGTGATCCTTTTACAAAATATTGCTTTTCCCGATGTAGAGCCGTTCATTTTTGAGGAGTTCTCCTAGTACTTCACCATCAGCTCTACATCACCATATATTGTGACGAGTATAAAGTGCTTAAGTGGTATAACATGCATATTCAAGTAATCAAATCACAATCCATGAAATACTTATTATTGAGTAGTTTCGGTGGCCATCTGTGGTCTTCATCATCAGTTCCACTTCCTCAAATAGTGCTTTTCGAGAGCAACTGCACAAGGTACTATTAGAAATACCCAAAACGCTATAGGCTCGATTACTCCAAGATCCCATCATCAGATCCTGATTTCATAACAATGGGACCAACTAAAAAATATACCCTTTCAAACCAAAAATGATTTCCAAATCGGTCCGGCTGTCGTCGAGTAATGAGGTAACATAAATAAAAAAAGTTCAAGACGAACTGAGCACCTTCTCCTTTTTCTGAAGTCGGTTAAAAATATCATGTGTGTCATGATATCTTTCTAAAAATCATTAGAAAAAATCTGAAAAAGATTGCTAAGGTGTAGTTTTTAATGTATGTAACTTTAGGTATTTTCTTTTTCTTAAATTATTAGGTTTTGAATAAAAGGAATTTCATATCAATGACACAGTTACATTTTGCAAAAAAAAATAGCTTTCATTTAATACATCAATGACTTCAATAGTCCCACTCGTTGAAAACATATTTTTCCGCCGACCACCTCTACGAGGACACGACGGTGCCCCGCCCAAGCAAGGCACACCTCAACCGTATGCTCCACCATGTCCTCCAAGTGGTCCTCACAATGACGACAGCCGGGCGTGTCCTCCCGCTGTATCCGAAACAAGTACCTCCCGAAACAGTCATGTCTGGTCAGCAACTGCGTCAGGCGGAAGGTGAGGACGCCGTGGCGTCTCTCCAGTCACTCCTCAAAGAGGGGACTTTTCACCGTGATTGCGGCGTGCCCAGCTTTCGGTTGCAACAGCCGCTCTTTCCATGCTGCCGTGAGATCGCGCCGGAGTTCTACCCGCTGAGCCGCGACTTGCCGCGGTAGGGTATTTTCACCCCGGCTTAGCACTTCCACGCGCCAATTATGCACGCGTGTGTGGGCTACCGCCTCCAGATCCCACGGCAGCAATCCGGCAAGAAGGTTCACCGCCTCCCCAGAGATCATGCGGTATCCCCGGGTCATCCGGATAGCCATGACCCTCTGAGACGCGATCAGCTGGCGAGCTGGTCGCCACTGCAGATTCAGTGCCCAGACAGGGGCCCCATAGAGGGCCATGGACCGCACAATCCCCGCATATAGCCTCCGGCAGGAGGCGTTTGGCCCCCCTAGATTGGGTAGGAGCCGCTTGAGTGCAGCCCCCGCCCGGTCCAGTCTTGGAGCCAAACATCGGAAATGTTCGAAACATCATCTCCCTGGGGTATCTCCTAATTACACACATCAAAAGTGTCTAGAGATCAAGCATTTTTATGCGGATTTCTTGAGATTGAGATGTGGCTTTGTAATAAATTTATGATTTTATAAATTTATATGGATCCTTTTTGGTGCATTTCATAATTTGAAACAGGAAAAGTTAATCAAATTCGAGTAAAAGATGAAAATCAGCTGTCAATATTTTCCCTATAAAAACATACAACGCATTGAAGACATTATTAGTGCTACTGTTTCCCTACTACTGATTAAAACCAACGTTATTATGGAGCGGCGACGTCATTTAAGCAGGGAAGAAATGCTCAGAGCCGTGGGAATGATAGAAGCTGGTTCCCGGCAACGTACTGTGGCTTTAGCTCTGAATACAAGTCAGAGTGTTATCAGTCGACTTTGGACACGTTACCGAAGCACTGGTACCGTGGCTGAGCGCCATGGAGGACGGTATCGCTGCACCACACGGAGACAAGACCGATACATTCAAATCTTAACTCGAAGAGCTCCAACAATAACCGCCATGATGTTAGCCGTGAGGCTTCATCACTCTTCAGGGAACTTAATTAGCGACCAAACAGTCAGAAACCGCTTGCATGAAGTGAACCTTCATTCCCGAAGACCGCTACGGGTACCACCTATAGCAATGCACAATCGTAGGATTCGATATCAATGGGCTCTTGAACACAGAAATTGGGCAGAAGAACAATGGCGTTTCGTGTGCTTTTCTGATGAGTCTCGTTTTGGTATGAGACCGGATACAAGACGTATACGACACTGGAGAACCCCTGGACGCCAACAGCGATTAAAATCCTGCCAGGAAGTCCATCCTTATAGTGGTGGAACCATCATGGTATGGGCGAGTATTTGGATCGGCGGAAGAACTGAGTTGATTTGGATCAGAGGCAACCTCAACGCTCAAATTTATGCTGAGACGATTGTATCTGACGTCATCGTTCCTCTACAAGTGCAAATCGGTCCCTTATTTCAGTTAATGCATGATAATGCACGACCGCACACCGCAAGAGTTGTAAGACAGACTCTCGCCGCAGCTAACATCAATGTCCTGCTCTGGCCTGCTCAGTCGCCAGACTTGAACCCGATTGAGCATGCATGGGATATGCTACAGAGAAGAGCTCTGCCGAATATGGAGGGTATCCAGTCGCAAGAAGACCTTTTTTTGTTGTTGCAACGTACATGGGCGGCCATTCCACAGCGTGATTTGGATGAACTCATTTTGAGTATGCCAAACCGATGTTCTTGTGTTGTTAGTGTTCGCGGTAGAAACACGGATTATTAATTGTTTAAGTTACCCAATAAAATTTTAAAGAAAACTGTTATTTCAGTTTTTTTTTTCGAACTTTAATGTTAGTGGTTCAAATGTCAAAAATCCCTTTATTAGGAAAATGGCCAATTTCTTTATTAATGCAAAGGTGACTTGGTTTATCGTTACTGTGACAAATGAAAACACTTTATATGATGAATCCTTAAAGAAAATTTTAATTAATATCAATCAGGAGAAAAGTTATTGCAAAAATATATGTTGATCCCTAGACACTTTTGATGTGTGTATTTAGACATTAGAAAACTCATTCTAATGTCCTCCCACTCAATACAATACAATTAATATAGTAAACGACTGTCTATTTTGACAAAATAGCAATCATATTTAAAAAATCAGCTGTGTAGAATAGGTTGTTGCCAATTCATTGCATAACCTCACACTTACAAAACCTCCTATAACTCTGCTCCCAGATTGGCAAAATTTGCCGAATTTTAAGTGATGCTTTGTTAATATATAAGCTGTTAATCGACACTAATTTCATCTTTTTACATCTTTTTACACCTTGGCCCAAGAATGTATGAAAGCGTTTCCGTCTCCTTTCGATCGAAAACTTGTTGAATATGACGAAAAGCATCAAGGTAAGTTTGTTTTGTTTTTTCGTAATTATTCTTTGTTCTCTGTGAATTGTGTAATAAGTTCATTACTAAGGGCATAATATTAATACGATTTATATTTTATCTTTTCAGGATCTCATAGAAAAGCTTGGACATCGGAAAGAATTTTGGAGGTTATAAACGACATAAAAAAAGCTCAGGTGGCCATGAGTTCTGGACAGAGAACGACGGCCATGGATTATTATTGGATGAGCAAATATGATATTATGACAACTGCAAATGAAGATTGTTTATTTTTTAAAAGACTTACAGCCACTGCTCCCATAGTACGCATTTTACCTAGAGAACAATATTTTGATATCTTGTTAGATGCCCATAAATCCTGCGGTCATGGTGGGCGAGATAAAATACTGTATGTCTTAAAAACAGATATTATATTCCCAAGAAAGCAGTAGAATTTTTTGTGTCTTTGTGTCCTATATGTGAAACTAAAAGAAACACATCAAGAAAAGATATTGTGACAAAGCTTATCGTCTAACGTGATTTTAATTTAAGAGGACAAGTTGACCTTATGGATTTTCAGTATTTTCTAAAACCGCAAAATTAACTTTGTAATTCATACAAAAACAAAGTTATTGGGCGTAGTTACTACGGAACCCTTCATGGGTGAGTCTGAATCGCACTTGGCCTATTTTCTTAGACATCTGGTTGACAAAAAACTTGACATTAGAAACGTAGCCCACACTAGAAATTTCTCCTATATCGTGTATCCACTCCGGTACACCAACCGCGTTGTGGTATTCTAATAATAACAATTCAGAATAGTCATTAACATTGTCAGTCTACCCGCACCCTAAGTTGAAACTATGTGAAATTCCTTAAGAAACTAAGTTAAGGCAGCCCTTTGATCCATGTTTCATAGAAAGGCCCCTATTGTAGCCGCAAAGTCATTGGTATAGTTTGAGGTTAAGCAACTTTGATTGAGGTCGAGGAAGTGATGGATCAAGAACACGTGTAACTGCTGGACATTTGACAATGAATTAATTTACAACTAATTAATTTTTTAAATAATATTGGGCCCAGATGATAACCTTGAGGTACACCTGATACAATTGAATACCTGCCTAACCGAAACCCATTGACAGGCAAGTTAAACCTCTAACCAGCTAGACATGTGGTGTTTTGGTTTCCTTCAACGGCTCTGGATTGTTTTGGATGGATTTGATAAGGTAAGTTTGCAGTAGCAGAAACAATAAACATTTTTTTTTTTAAGATTTCTAGCAATATGGGTAGAATTCACATTACTAGCAATCCTGTTAACCTCTCCAACTAAGCTAAATATGTTTATGTCTGGAGTGATGTCTGCAATGGGTGAGATTAGAACTCGTGACCTCTCGTTTACAAGCTCGATACTTAGGTTATTGCCGCCAAGTCGAGCCATTAGGTTATTGATACTTTAAAAAAAAAACGTTTGTTTTTAAACTTTAAAAAAATATATTAAAAAGTCAAGGTAAAAATATTTTATTTCATATAGGCTTATATGGGTACTCATATATCGCCAATAGCTGACGTTTTGCACGGTTCGAAATTGTCGTTTCCTATGGAGAAGAACCGGCAAGAAACTCTAGTATAATAAATCAAACTCTATTTAAAAATTAATTGATTTTCACAATATTTCCCTAATACAGTTTTTTAAGTATGAGAGGACAGTATAGACAAATTAACTTAGTACAAAGTAATTACAAATCAATAACAAATCTAAAAGTCTACAATATTCTCGCATTTACAAAAACGAGCTTCATAAAATATAAAAATAAACTCGAACAAACGACAACATTGGATTTCACTAATGAAGAAAAAAACTTCAAAAATATTAATATTTTTAAACGTCATTGGCGTTAAAGCAATCAGCCCTAAATAGACATCAATCTCGCTTTGTTAATCCCAAATCATTCAATGTACATTTAGGGATAACTGAAAGTCAAGCCAGTGGTTCCGCAGAGTCAGATAAATAGCTACCATCGAGCCCCAAAGATTAGAGGATGTTAAAACACGCTTAGGGAGAGCTCTGGTCGCCATTTGCATAATTACGGAAAATTTGGGATGCATTCGTACGAAAAATGAGATCGGGACCTTAATTTAGGGTAGTTCTGGCTTCGTAGCTGGGGTAAGTAGGTTCGAGTTAATTGCGATACAAACGTATTTAGAAAATAAGGGTTTGTTTTTTGGTTCAAGGGGGCATTGTTGCGTGATGCTCGATTGTGGAGAATTGAAAGAATACAACACATTGTTTGAATAAGCATATGGTAAGAACTAGGCTTAAGGGATATCTTGTTAAAAGATACTTTATTAAGTATCGCGTCTAAGCTACTCGACATCCGTAAGTCACTGCAGGGACCCAGCAGAATATCAGCGCCAGGTATTTACAGCCTTGTGAGAACTACCCGGAGGACACGGTCGAGGTGTGCCCTGCTTGGGCAGAGCACCGCCGTGTCCTCGTGGAGGCGATCGGTGGCGGTGACCTCTAGCGCCCGGACCTGGTTCAGACCATGGTGCGGAGCGAGGAGGAATGGAATGCAGTCGCCTCCTTCTGCGAAGCAGTCATGCTAGCAAAGGAGGAGGCCGAACGCGCGAGGGAGAGGCATTTCTCTTCCTTACGCCCCAGCCACCGTGGGAGACCCCCAAGGCGTATGGGATCGCGTGCTGATCTCCGGCCACCGTAGGCGCGGGCTTGCGGACGGCGAGCAGGGGTCCCTCACCGTCCGGTAAGGACCAGGCCTGGGTCGGCGGCGCGTTGTATTCCACGCGCGCCTCAAAGAGCTGTCAGCAATAGTGACGGGGTCCTAAAGTGCCATTGCCTGCCGGGGTTGCGAGAAAGTTCTAACAAGATACCGCGGCCCCGGAACTTAAAGGCAGCTGAATGAACAGGGTGGGTTTTTAGTCAGTACAAGTCTGACACTCCCTTCCGCTCCACCCAGAGCGGGAGAAGTCATTCGATGATATTCCCACCCGGAGAAAAAAAAGAAAAAAAAAAAAAGTATAATTTACAGCCTGGCACATGCTGAGCTGGGGACCAATTTGGTGCAATCGCAAGACACAAACCGCACTCTGTATACGTCTTTTTTAAATCTCTTTTTTATGTAAGTGTGAAGCTGCATGGTATATATATTTTTTTGTTGGGAGTCATTATTGTCTTTTTTTTTACGTGAATTGTATTTTGTGTCTTGTGTTGTACCAAAAAAAAACGTTTTTTATTTATCTATCTATTACAACGTGTAATTTAAAAGGTATATACATACCAAGTGCATGGCTTCTTTGGATGATAACAAACGATATGACAAGGTTTTTGTTATCCTAAGTCTACGTGTGTAGAACTTATTACAAATTCCAATACACAATACCAGAGACCGAATTTTTCAAATTAAGAAGAACGAAAAGAATTATCGTGTTATTGGCAAGTGATGTGGAAAGTTATTGTCCCTCGTAGTGCTGTGACACGTTTGTTATGATTGGTATTCAAGAAATATATGAAACCCAATAATTTGGTATCAATTCTTTGAGTCAGTTATTTTGTGCTGAAACTGTGCATAGACACTCCATACCAGATATTGTCTTCAGCCCTTTTGGATAGATATGGGGTTTCCATTACACGTTGTATATGCTTTCTATCTTTATTTAGGAGTTACTCATGGCTAAATACACATCTAATAGCTGCACGCCTTAATCTTCAAGGTTAAGCGACCCTTGTCCAGGTCAGTCTAATGATTGGTGATGATTCGTCTTTGCCTTAAAACGCACGTTTAGCTGTTGGTACCGACTGACATTTGAACATCTTTGACAGACGTTACGGGTAGTCAATAGCCAGAAAATCTGACAATGGTCTGGCTACACAGTATTGTGTTACCCATTGATTTAAATAGTAAAGATACGGTCGCCAGAACATTTGACGGACGCGGTCGCCCTACAAAACACACTAACGCCATCTATTATAACTAAGGTGTCAAACGGCGTAGTCTACTCCTAGATGTCACCTTGGAAGAGTGGGGTGTGGTATTTTTCGTGGTATAAAAAAATAAAAAAACCTTCGAAATTTATATTTGTTGTACATAAAAATACATTTTAATTTGCTTTTAACAAACAATAAAAATTAATTTTATACATAATTTAATATTATTAAATCTTTTCATTTCATCGGCTATAACGCGCACCGCTGCAAAGTTATGTCGCACTTTTATGCGGCTTCGCGTCGTATTGGTCATAGGTTGAGACAAATAAGAAAGAAAATTGTTTTAAATAATGTTAAAAGTTGATTTAATGACATATTTTTAACTTACCGGTGATATGAAATGTTATCATTTATTTATTTGTGCTTTTTGTCGTATTTCACGCAACCCTTCACGACATAACTCAGCATTTTTGCTTGTAAAACTTACGAGCGCTCCCGAAGATAGTGTAACAGGACCTAGTAGTGTAGACAGGTGTAGTTACAGAATTTATAAAAGAAATTATAAACATTTGCTGGAACCATAAAGCACAAGAGATGACGGGAGAGTCGATGATGGAGCGGATGTTAAAGCGGAACACGAAGAGGTGGCTGCAGGACGAGTTGTCTTCAAACGTATGGCTTCAGTAGCAGAACGAAGAGGGCAGCACGAAGAGGTGGCTTGCAGGACGGCTGGCCTTCAGTTGGTAGGCCTCAGCAGCAGAACGAAGAGGTGGCTGCGGGCGGCTGTCCTTCAATCGGAGGACCTCAGTAGCAGAACGAAGAGGATGTCTGGAGGTCCGGGCCACGGCTCGTGTATTAGGAGGGGACCAATCCGTTTTACTTGCAGACTTCTTCACTATTTCTGTTCCAGGCGTAGACTGATATGTATCATCTATGGTAGACTGACTGCTCTCCGTCAATCTCTCTCATTACATCGACTTTCCAGCATTTAAATTGAGGTTCTAGAATGAAAAGAGAAATAAAGGGTAATTTATCACGAGGTACAATATCAGTTACATATGCGACCTAACCTAACTCCAGCAATGAATTAAGAAGAAAAACTAATCCTGTCACTAATGACTACAGAAACGTAAACAAACAAAGTATTGTATAAAAATAGCTTAATATCAGATTATTATGAAATTCTAAACAAATAATGATTTTATAACGTAAGTATCAAAGCCCTATAAAAAGGAAACATTACAATAGCTGATCGCGTTCTAGTTCCGATCCGATTCTAATCTTCGATAAAGGGAAGACCACTTTAGGACCAAGTTCGAGGCGTCATTATAACATGCGGTCCGCCCAGTCCTTATGCAGTAATATATAATGTCAATGGTGTTATCCAGTTACTGGGTTGTGGAGGTAAGATAGGCAGCTGCCTTCGGTTAGACTGGAAACCAATCTCAGCATATTTAGGAATAGGCTAAGCTCCTCATTGAACTAAACTCAACTTTATTCTATCACAAGCAGCCGCGCGGAGCTTCACCTCCGTGGACTTTATTACGATAAAAACATAACACTCCTTCTTTTTCAGTCGAATAATGAATAAGGTTGGAATGGTAATGAGGGCGTGGCGCGCGCGCCACATTTATGATACGAAAATCATAGCGTGACCGATTAATTCATTCACCGCGTTTAGTGCGCTTCGGATTACTTTAGAACACAGAGCTCTGCTTTAAAATGCCGTGTTGTGCAATTATAACCTGTAAAACAAAAAGTCAGACCGCAAGTATAGAGCGAGGAGGTATATCTTTCCATCGGTAAGTCGAAAATAACATTTAATTACAATTTTATTTGTAAAAAACATAAAAATATTCTGATCACTATGAAATTCCGAACATTAACAACATTATTGCAACAAATTACAAAAAGTATACATTGCCCGTTGTGTACTCGCTTAATCAACGCAATGACCAAGTGCGCTTACAATGTACTGCATGCGCCATATTTCAACCATTGACGTTTTGTCCTTTGCCCTGATTGGCCGTGAGCCACGGCGCATGTTTATCAACAGTGAGTTACAATTAGTAGCAAGCTCTCGATTTAAGTGTGTGTAATTTATTTGTGAGCGTAATTCGCATAGGTAACGGGCCTTTTGCTTGTAGTAGAGCTAAAGAGTGGGAGACAAGCGGCGACACGCGTTCTTATACAAATCAGGAACTATTTCCTTTCTAACCTCTTTTATCTGTTCTGTGATAAAAAGTAACCTATATCTTTTCTCCAGCTTCAAGCTACTTCCATGCCAGATTTCATCGAACTCCGTCCAGTGCTTTCGAAGTGCTTTCGCGTTTAAACAAACTAACTTTTCTGCTTCATAATATTAGTATAGATGTTTAAATATATTCTCTCTCTTGGTTGGCTACTACGCTGAGAAACTTCAGTTAGATTCCCGTACATGACAGTTACTTGTAGGGCCTACAGATTGTTGTTACAGATCTTTGGCTTTTTAATAATAAATCCTGTTGGTCTAGTAGTCAGACGCCCTGACTGCTATGCACAAGGTCGTGGGTTCAATTTGGGAATTGAACCCACGACCTAGAGGTGGGCCTAGGACAAATGTTTGTGTGATGAGCACGATCATTTGTTCTTTGTCTGGGTGTAATTTATCTGTAGTATGTATGTATGTATTTAGAAATATACCTATATGTATGTTTATCAGTTGTCTAGTACTCATAGTACAAGCTCTGCTTAGTTTGGGACTAGATGGCGTTGTGTGAAAGTTGTGGAATTATTATTATTATTTCAGGTAAATTACACCCATTGCTATTAATTTACATAACAATTACTTAATGTAAGAGTCAAAAACAAAATAATATAAAATCAATTCAAAACAGTGATCGGGGAAAGGTTGAACTGCCCTCACCTCCAACCTTTACCGGATCATCGCTAGAACGGTGTTGGAGTTTTTATCTATCTGTGCTTCTCTTATTATTATATTAAGCCATAAGTTTCTCCAATCTTAAAAGCCTGATTACATTTTCTACAAACAGAAACTTTTCGGCCTAAAAGTAGGGTAGGTATAACTTTGCAGCCTTCCCTGCCTACCCCCGATAGTTAAAAGTTGATCTGTTTAATAATGCAGTGAAACAATTTTTGAACACGGATGCGAAATTTAAGAGTTTATTTTCTTAGATTAGTGTTACGGATGCGTAATGGCTCGGGTTACTGGATGAGCTAAGAATATTTCAGTCAAGAAAACCCCATCTGGCTTGTCAAATCCATCCAAAGGTTGTCTGTAAAAGATCGCTTTTAGTGATAAGATCGCCCATTGAATCACCCTTTTTAGTTGTTGTTAAGTCCTTATTTTTTCTGTTATGGTGTACAATAAAAAGTAAGTATAACATATATCTACAACACGGCAATGCCACCTGTCTCTTGAATACGTTACCAGCCAACAGCGTTAAGGACGATTTTAAGCTATATTTTAGTTTTATTTATTTAGTTAATTTTATTAATATACAGGTGTCACTTAAATCTAAACTCGCCACACTTTTACGTTTGATGGTGAGAGGCGCTCTTTATTTCACAATGAACCACTCTATATTATTGCTAAATAATATTATACAACATTGGAATATCAAACTAATCTATATAACTCACAACAATAATGTATTAATTATTATCTGACCAGCAATCCTGTATTTTTCTTAAGTGATTCTTTACTCATTTTTGTTTTTCTTAATAATTCTAATTTATTAAAAACTTGAGGTACCAAAAACTTAGATGTTCTCTTACCATAATAATTATTCTTCTTGGGTTGAACCCAGTAATAAAAAATAAAAAAACCAGTTTGGTCTCTCTAACCCTACGTGTATTGTACTTGTTTTTAACATTACTTTATATTTCAGGCCCGGTAAAGCTAGCAGTGTCCGAAGGTTCCATATTGATCTAAATTGCCTGTAATACATATGGAATGCAAATGATTGAGTATTGAGTACAGTTTGGTTAGGCTACGGGCAATAACTCCGTACACTGAGATATTGTAGTATATTTGTGGGTAAATCACACGGGATGTGACAGACAATAAAATCACTGTTTTCGTGTCCATTCATGATTGAAAGTTTATTAGTAAAAACATTAAATTATATAATAAAGAAAGTTAGCTACTTGTGGTCGGCGCGATAGCCTAGTCAAGTAATTTCTCCATAACGCTTCTTCATGTTGCGTAGGAGCAGATTATTCAAATTCAAATTCAAATTTTATTTATCCAGATATCAAGGATCCATAATGGTTAGTAACAAAAATACTTATAATCTATGTTAGTAACCATATACAAAGTTGTGAAATCTTTCCTTATTTAATTTTAGCAACTACAATTTGCACCCAGAGCGAGTCTATTGGACACTGATATTTAGTTGATATTGTTTTCAGGATGTCATTGCTGCTGCCCCGTACTCTGCCTAACAGGGATGACACCCGCTTGCGTCTTATTGCGTAAAAATCATCCGTACGTGCTTCGGCAAACATCGCGGACGCACTGCAGAACCGTGGCAACCGCAACAACATCCTGAAGACGTTATTGTATTGTACCCGCAGAGCGCTATATGTCTTCTGCGTATAATTAACCCACAGGCTGCTCGTGTAAAATGACTGGCAATATGCTTTAAAAAGCGCTATCTTTGCCTCAGCCGAACAACGAGCAAACCTGCGAGCCAACATATTACCACGAACAGCCAGCGCTCGGCGTTCATGTTCAATATCCTCATTATCCTTCAATCCTCAGTGATAATATGCTCCAAATATTTAAATTTCTTCACTCTTTTTAGAGGAGAGCCATTAAGAAAGACAGGTGGAAGTTCATATTGTGTTTTATCACCCAGGCTGAAAAACATACACTCGCTCTTGGCGACATTATATTTCAGACCATGACAGTCAGCATATCGCTCGCATACTTTTAATAGCTTGCGAAGGGCCCCTATTGACGGGCTCAGCAGCACCATGTCATCTGCATAACTTAAATTATTGACCGCAACCCCGTCAATGTGGCAGCCCACATGCATACTGCTGAGCTCGGCAATAAGGTTGTCCATATATACATTGTATAGTGTAGGTGAGTAATTATAATCTGCCTAGTTTTCATTTCTTCATGCCTCTCTTAATTGTGTGTAGACTTTACTTATCTTTAATTCACTTTAATTCGTGTATATATTAATTATGTGCAAAGCACATGCGTTTTATTTAAGTGAATATACATACACACATATTTAACAAACAGACAAGAATTATACAGGTGTTACATCTTTATTCAAACGACATTTAAATAGCAAATTTTAAATATTATTACAGAATCATCCATATATTTTAACTTTCGCATTTATAGGTGACTAGTGTCACCCACGTTAATTTCAAGAAAAAAAAGAACAAAATTCATTATGAAATGAAATGTTTATTTTGTAAATTGGTTATAAATAACACTTTTCCACGTCATGTTTTTTTTTTGCCTGTTAAGTTTAGTTTAGCTAGATGAGGCCGGTGTTTCCTAACTGACTACTCTGAGAAGAAACACCGAAACAAACTCAGAGGTCAACGTCTTTTTATAAAGTCCATACAATTTGTTTTGGTTCAATCATATGAAAAACATGAAGCTTCATGTCTGTGGTACTCTTTGAGAAAATAATCACACAGATTTGAGCGGACCTGTCCAGACAGTGCAAGCATTTGTCAATTATCGTGTAGCTCAACTTAGAACTTAAGTAGCTCAACGATCTGACGAACAATACCAAAGTAATGACATTTGGCTAGGTCACACAAGTACTCAAACTGCTTGACATCTTTAAATAAATTATAGTGAAAGTAACACAAAGATTAAACAATAACCTACATAGTCCTCATATTTACAATAATGAAATATAAAAATTAAAACAAAATAAATAGGTATATACAATACTTGAGAAAGCAAATACTTAAATGAGTAAAAAAAATCAGCATTAAAAATTTAAAAAAGGCCCCACGTATGTTATATCACTGGAGCAGCACATTTCCAAGCCTTTTTGTCCTCAATATAATCTTTGACTGTAAATCATTTCTGACATAGCTTACGTTTTATAAATAATTTAAATTTATTAATGCTTAGTTCTTGAATATGGCTAGGAATTTTATTATAAAGACGTATACATTGGCATCTAAACGAACCACCTATATTTGTAATCTTGTTTTAGGAATGACATATTATGTGTCTTTGTTCCTTGTACTTATTTTGTTCTGTTGACCAATAAAAGTTTTATCTATCTATCTTGTATTTACATTATGAATATCACTGTATTTTTTAAACAGATTAATATTTTTGTGTGCATACAAGAGATTCTCATAAATATACTGAGATGGCACAGTCATAATATTAATTTCTTTAAATTTAGGACATAATTTGTAAATTGCACGAATAGTCTTTTTTGTAATACAAATATTGTGTGAATGTCGGCGGCATTTCCCCAAAGTAAAATGCCGTATGACATCACACTGTGAGAATAACTAAAGAAAACTAGACGTGCCGTTTCGATTGCAGTTAATCCACGAATTTTTCTGACGGCATAATTATGCTGCCGAACTTAGCTTTTTGAGAATTTATTTATTTAAACTTTATGTACAATTAGTGGTATATTAAGTAAATTTATCTATATGGGGGCCCCACTGAAGCTTCGCATCCAAAGTTATGCCCAAGAATACTATGGTATCTTCGGGTTTCAACTTTTCGCCCTTTATTGATGCACTAGTACTCACTTATCTAACATGAGGTAACGTAAATTTTGGCATTTGGTTTTTTTCTCATTAAGAAGAAGATTATTAACATTAAACCAGCTAACTACAGTTACAAGGGCGCTGTTTATAACTTCTTCAGTAACCTGCTGTTGACGTTTGATTTTAAGTAAAAGAGAAGTATCGTCATGTCATGATTTTTGATCAGGTACGGCAAATCATCTATACTTAATATTATAAAGCTGAAGAGTTTGTTTGTTTGTTTGTTTGTTTGCTTGAACGCGCTAATCTCAGGAACTACGGTTCTGATCTGAAAAATTCTTTCAGTGTTAGATAGCCCATTTATCGAGGAAGGCTATAGGCTATATATATCATCACCCTAAGACCAATAGGAGCGGAGCACTAATGAAGAATCTTTCAAAATCGGGGGGTTTTTTTTTCACGTGAACGCTTGTCTAACATGAGGTAACGTAAATTTTGGCATTTGGTTTTTTTCTCATTAAGAAGAAGATTATTAACATTAAACCAGCTAACTACAGTTGCAAGGGCGCTGTTTATAACTTCTTCAGTAACCTGCTGTTAACGTTTGATTTTAAATAAAAGAGAAGTATCGTCATGTCATGATTTTTGATCAGGTACGGCAAATCATTTATTTATATAAGAAACAAAAAGGGACCTAAAATTGAGCCTTGGGGGACCTCCATCTTGAACACAGATCTCGGCGATCTTTTGACATATTGGAATTTAAATTCAGAATTACAAACCGGAACATTTTTTTAAAGTAATGTTTCTGCAGCAATGGATGATTCTCGACTTGGTTGTCGATACGGGAATGTCAGTAAAAAAAATAAAATTCTGTAGCGACTTGCGAATCTAATGTTATTATATTATCATCAACAGTGAGACTGTAATCACTGTGTCGGTTGCAAGACCTACCCGTTTCGCTTTTTACAATATCCTAAGTCGTTTTAACTACATTACAACTATTTTTAATTTTAGAACTCAAGTAACGAGACTTGGCAATATAACTAACTTTTTAACACGTTCGCTGACAGTGAGCACTTACCCTGACACCACGTTACGATAGTAGAATTTTCCATACTAAATGACAAATCAATGTAGTACTCGTGCAGAAGCAAGTAATATGGAACTACCCACAAAATACTCGTGTTACGGCAGTAAGAAATATGAAATTGCTCATAATATGACAATGGATAACTGCTCTTCATAATACTTATATGAAAAATTATCGTGAGACAACGTACTCTTAACAATAAGTGGCCCGTCCTTCAACGTATCATAAAGCACTATTTTAATTTCCCGCCTAACGACGTACTGTCAGCGAACGTGTTAAATAATTTAGAATAGTTCTTAACATATAAATAATTAAATTCTACTGAGTTAGTGTAAGTCCGCTCCTCATAGAGTTCATAAGCCGGTTTCTACTTTTATAAATACCACTGGTGGACCAGTCACTGAAAGAAGTGTTACTATTTACTGAAGCAATTTTGGGAATAAACGTATTATTATCAAATTGTTGGCAATATATTTTGAAAAAATTCATTATAATGTTTATTAGGGTCCTCAACCTCATTAGTTAACAAACATAAATCTTTTAGGTGGTTTAAATTTCCCATTTCCCAAAAAAAGAAGCATGTTTGACCCAGGGTCCTCATCTAACAAACATACAAACGGAGAGATAGATATTAGGTAGAATGGATAATTATAGAGTTTATTCCACGTTTCACGACGTAAGTTAAAATCAAACTAAAAACACGTATAAAGTCTCATCCAGCATCACTAAATCCCAAGCCAAGCAAGTTTATACTCCTCAAAGTTATACCTACAGGTGTAAAGTTTTACTGACTCTGACTTCCACTTTAGAGTCGGTTTCATTGGAAGCCGTTCATGCTTCACTTCACCTTAAGTTAGGGACTCGAATCCAACTTGTATATTCTTTTTTTCCATTTTGTAAATACTTATTTTACGTTTAGCTCGTTAGTGGAATACTGCTGTGAATGCATTTAAAAGTATTGCAATACTTGCTGTTACCTGTGACTTTTGTTGTTGAATTTGCTCTCAATATTTTTCATGTTAACTTTCTTCCCATCATTTTAATTTCTATATTTTTTTATGTACAAAATTTCCTGTCCCAATTCTTTTATTGTTGTCGTTTACCCAAGTAAAATAATTTATAAAATAGTTTTATATAATGACATATGTAAAGACGCTGAGTCTGTGTTTTCCTGACAGCTATAACCTGGGGATCATTAAATCAAGAGTGAATAGGTTACTTCTAGGTAGGCGTGCTTCATCTTCGACCACATCATCACTTACCATCAGGTGAGATGGTGGTCAAACGCGAGACAATAATAATTTAAAAAAATAATTGGTAAAGGTTTGCCACGACATAAAATCTCTGGAAATGGACAACGTTGAGTCTTACATTTCTTCGAACAAAATATAAACAAATAATTTTTATTATTAGTCGAAACGACGTTATTAATATAGAGTATACATCTTTGCTACCTGTTACGTACAAAAGCCACTAGGAGTCAAACTTCATAGTCGCCCATCGCTTATATAAAATAAGGAAGGTCTGGAACCCACGAGCATTTAGAATAAGTGAGTTGTGAAGATTAGATCGTCGTTCCATGTAAAAAACTAGTACAGGGGCTATGTTATGACGTGTTAAATCTTGAGTCGTTCCAGCGAGAAAGAGGGATGGAGCTGTATAGCGTGCATAGCTAAATATCTATGAATCTCTTTATATATTCCCACAAAAAAATACACACACACGCACAACCACACAAACGCATTCACACACACTTAAAAATCGTGTGAAGAATTCATGCAAATACATTTGTTATTCTAATTTATTATATTCTAGTTAAGGGAGTGCGGCTTCTCCTGGCACAGGTGTTTTCACACTTAAAAGGAGAAGTCAACCTCATTATTGTTAAGACAAATTTTGTTATCGAATAAAACATTTTTCTTTTTTTTCATTTTCATAGCTTCATCCCTCTTTTGAGCTGCATCTGGTAAGACTGGAAGCTGAGCTCAACATAATGCGAAAAAGCCTATTCAAAATTCAAAAGCCTTTATCACTACATAGTATAAAACAAAGTCGCTTCCCGCTGTCTGTCCCTATGTATGCTTAGATCTTTTAAACTACGCAACGGATTTTGATGCGGGTTTTAATAGATAGAGTGATTCCTGAGGAAGGTTTTAGTGTATAATAAGTTAAGGTTTTGTGTAAATTGGATGAAATACGACGATATTAGTTCAACAAGTCGCAAAAATTGGGCCGATCGCGAGCTTTAATCGAAAACGCTGCCAAAACCTTTTTACTTGTATCACAATCGTCAATGTATGACGGTATTGTTCCTCTTTTATAGATCTACAAAAAGTTCGCGATGGCATAAGTCTATCTCCGAAGGATAACCCATAATAACCATTTTTTATTTTAAAAATTACAATTAAATGATGGGTTATTTACGAAGCTATTTTTAACCGTAGGTACAGTATTATTTCTTATCCGTTAGATACGTTGAGCATTTAATGTAGTAAAATTGCTTTTAACACTATATCAATAAAATTAATATCTAATGAATTATCGCAAAATAAAAATTACCGGACGAGAAATTAAATAGTTAAAATATCGATGAAGCGAAGCGAAAACGTCGCTCACAATCTAAGCAAATATAAACTCTATTACCCGAGCGAAGCCGGGCCGGGTCGCTAGTTTACTGATAAAACTACAAACTCTAAAAAAAATATGTTATTGCACTTCGGCATCTCCTATCAGCGCGTCCAATGATGCAAAGACCTCCCCCAGGCTTCTCCAGTGGCCACGGTCCTGTACAACTCTGGTCCACAAGGTGCCAGCTGTCTTCACAATGTTTTCATCCCAGCGTTACAGCTGCCTTCTCCTACTTCTCTTCGACCCATCTCTAATTTGCCATTCTGTTACTGCTCTTGACCACTTATTTTTCAACCGACGACCAAAAGAGGAGATTATCAATTCGACGCGTATATATATATATATATATGTATATATATTTTTTTTTTATGTATGATCATCGATTACTCGAAGACGGCTGAACCGATTTGGAAAATTATTTTTTTGTTTGAAAGGGTATACTTCGAAATTGGTCCCATTGTCACCAGGTTAGGATCTGATGATGGGATCCTGGAGAAATCGAGGGAACTCTTCAAATATTATAGGCACACCTATGGCGTTTTGGGTATTTCTTATAGTAACTTGTGCAGTTGCTCTCAAAAAATACCATTTGGGGAAGTGGAACTGATGACGAAGACCACAGATGGCCGCCGAACCTACTCAATAATAAGTATTTCGTGGATTGCGATTCGAATACTTGAATATGGATGTTAAGCACTGTATGTTCGTCACAATGCATATGGTGATGTAGAGCTGATGGTGAAGTACCAGGAGAACTCCTCAAACATTAACGGCCCAGCATTGGGAAAAGCAATATTTTGTAAGAGGTTATAAGTAGTTGACATTTAGGCTCTTGTAACTAGGTAAATTAAAAATAGACCAACTAAAAAGATTAAAATAAAAACTTTTTACCAACAAAATTAAACCGACTCCCAAAAACACTGCAAAGTAAAAAATATCTTTAATTTCGGAAGTCGGTGCCAAAAACGAAAATACAAAACCAAAGACACCGACTACCGAAATTAAAGTTATTTTTCACTTTGCAGTGTTTTTGGGAGTCGGTTTAATTTTTTGGTAAGAAGTTTTTTCATGTCTCGGATCATGTGTCCTGTCTATCTCCATTTTTTTCTTGTATGCAACGTAGTATCTTTCAGTTTGGTTATCTTCCTCAGATCTTTTACTCTCTTTTCGGTTCTATGTATCGATGTCCACGTTTGACAGCCCTAAGTAAGAATGAATGTATTGAAGAGCATTCTTTTTGAGGGTGTTTATGCATTTTTCATTATATCTTCCATGAGTTAGTGATGCGTCCTGTAAAATTACCATTAACAGTCCACAAACTGCATATACACATATGCTATTTACGTAGTAAATACGGTCAGCATATTCATCATAAAGTAGCACTACATAATTTGTAGTACACTGCGGCTGCTGACCGTACCTCGACGTGGATTGATGGCTCTCTGAAATGTAATATTAAATAATTAAAACTAGAACCTAGCTTAGTGTAGCTTATAGATTTATAAACTACCTAGGTACTGTGTATCAATGTTTGGTTATCATCATATTCATTATCATATCTTTTGTTTTAATGTCCTAACTGAGTACTTATTAATATTTTGCTATTATATTTTTCTAGGAATCACTGACTACTAAGTCACAGGAACTTACACCAAATTTAGAAGTCAGGGTATTTACATTTTCTGGACTTCATAGAATAAGCCTAAAATTCTAAGATTTTATTGTTATTTTTATTAAAATGGCTTTGGTGAAATATGTTAAGGATATATTTATTAATTAAACTGAGAGCTTTGAACACTTAGGGCCAATTTCACCGATCAAATAAATCGCGATCAACTGAACATAAACGGCGTTTTAGTATTAATCTAAGTTTAAAGTTTGGTTTGGCATTTTACCACCAATATTTAAACTAGTTTAGTGCTAAACGCAGTTATTGTACTAAACGCCCAATTTTGACTGTTTGACGATCTAAACGCGATTATGTGCGCCACCATCTGGTATTTTATAACGTAGCGCGCCCTTTTTTTTATTGAAGATAGGTTCGCGTTCGCTTCGGCTATATTGTGTTGAAGAAGTGATACTGTTGTGATATTACCTGTTTTGAATCACATAATTACGAATATTTTGAGATATATAATGAGAAGAGTTTACTCATTGGCCTTTGAAGAAGATGAGGATGAATTTGTACTTCGACGACCAAGGTGGATTCGCGAAAGAGAGGAACACCATATTCAATATACTCTGTGATCCACGCTAAACGAACACTGTTTTTATAACCTCACTCACTGTAGCAATTTGTCAATTGACTTGACAACCGAAGGAATACGTTTTGTTTCATGTATTTTAACACAACTATTGCAATAGTTTTGACAAGTTTCAGAGCAAGGACCAAACGCAACGTGAGGTTGCCATTCTAACATGCCGTAAACTCTGTTTTAGTAAACGCGATCAACGATCTTGGCGTTTTGCTCTGTGAAATGCAATCGATGTTAAACGAGATAAAATCTTGATAGTAAACGCAATTAGTGTAAACGCAGTTTTACTGATCGCCGTTTTTGAGACGTTCGGAGAAATTGGCCCTTAGTATTTCACAAAACGGCCTCGTTGATCGTAAGCGTGACTGCTGAGAAGCGGAGCCGGATTAACCCTGTCAGAGGCCCTAAGGCAATGGCATTCTCGGGGCCCGTTTTCTTACTGACCAAATCGTGTGTGAACTGAGGAAACGCACATTAAGGGCTGTGGTTTTTAATATATTTGTTTACTTATTCCCAGATTTGTTCTAAAATTGTTTTAATTCTACTACTATATCTAACGATTTGTATTTTCTGAGATAACAGTGAGGAAATTCACACGCACATCACATTCTCGTTCGAAGAAACATGTGGCAGTTAGCAGCCTACTCCGCCAAATGGTTAATCCGGCCCTGCCCCTAGGCCAGACCAGTGTTAGGTTTTCCGGCTTTTAACTACCTGTAACTACTGTCAAATATGTCCAAATGATATGGTTTGACCAGACTTTCTCAAAACTATAGAATCCCAATATTTGTAATACACATTATGTACATATTGCTATTTAGTTTGTATGTTATGCAATTGACATAAAGTTCATTATGCTATGACAATTTCGGTGTAAATTGAGCCTTAGTCGTGCCTTTGACACGTAACACGTATCTGACATGATAAAATTTTTCTATCTGTACTGAGCTGTTTTGTTTTCTGTTCCGCAGTACTAATATTATAAAACTGAAAAGTATGCTTGTTTGTTTACACCCGCAAATTTTTGAAAGTACTGGGTGAATTTGGATGAAAGGAGATGTTTCATTTTCGGCTATCAGATGTCCATTTATCGAAAAAAAGGAAAAATACTACAAATTGGGGAAAAATATTCTCTGGTGAATTTGAGCCTAATTTGTTGTGTACAAAAAATAATAGCTTTTCAATTATTGCCATGTCTTATTCAACATGGCGTCTATTTTGGGGTACGTTTCCCAGCTTTGCTGAAATGTACATGTTATGGCCGGAGCTCCATATAAAAATGAAACATTTCCTTTGGTATTGAAGTAGATTTAAGCTTTTGATGCTTAATTATTATAGGCTTTTAATTTATTTGCACGAATGTAGGTACAGTAAAAATACAGGTGGTAAATACAGTCAGAAATGAGCCATGTACATTCTGCCTTGAGACAGGCACGTAACATTTTATACAATTAGTTATAAACCAGATATAATACAAAAATGTCAACTTAGTGATAATAATGAATACAATTATAATCTACAAAAATATTGCTGCATGTCAAATTATAATGTCACAGTTAATTAAGATTATTAAAATTTAAATTAAATAATGATTTACATCTATTTAAAATGTCAGACAAAAAGCTTTTGAGGAGAGCACCACACATATTTGAGTGTTACGGTTGATCACCTCCCAATCTCCTATCCGTGATTGTGTCGAACAAAAATCTATTATTTTCCACTAAAATGGGCTTCGGGAAACTCAGTGCTATTTCACTTCGATAAAATTGTTTTACCAACCAATTTAACAAGCAAATAACAGGAAAGTAGTTGAAACTTCAAATATAGACTTACCGTCGATTTTGTATACGCGAACACTTTGGAGACAATAGCCGAACTTGGAGCGAAAAAAAAACAACATAAGCATAAAACATGCAATTATAAACTCTGAAGCAAGTATTATAAGATCGAGTTTTCAGTGGAGATGCACTTAAAATTTAGTGACGCTTATCTCAATACAACAAAGTCTAATTTCGCGTAACACAATCGCTTTTCAACCAGACGCAAGGATGTACGTAAAAAATGAGCAAACACAAACTTACGACTGCGTTCACGAAAACAGTTTAAAGTTGAGCTTTGTTTGGGAAAATGTTTTCGAAGCCGCAAAATTAGGTTAGTTTTTTTAACCCTTTCGCCGGGAAAGTTTCGTGAATGTAGGTTTTTGAGTATAAAAGACTGGAAGGGTTATCGCTAAGAAGATGCTATAAAATCTTTGTCAATCTATAATCGTGTAACGCTGAATTTGTTAGTGAATCGTGTTACTTTGGATAACAATAGGTGTTCTGATAAAAATCTTGCTAATTACCATCATTTATTTAGCCTGTTCCCAATTATGTTTGGGTAAAATTCCAATTTAAGTGAATGCAGCAAAGTACTACTGATTTACTTGGAGCGACTGGCTATTGACCCTTCTCAACCCAGTAACTGGGTGCCACAATACTGATTGACAAGACTGGTGTCAGATTTTTTTGGCTACTGTAATGACTTTCAAAAATGTACAAATGATAGCCGAAACCAAAGGTTACGGGGAAGTGGAACGACGCATGCTATCTCCCATACTGAATTGGGCAGTTACTGTTCATAAATTGCAAAGCAAGACATTAGGCACCGTAGAAGTAAATAGATATTTGCAAAGGGTGCACTGGTCGAGTTAAAGCTCCAGAGCCTTGAACATCGACGACGAGTTGCAAGTCTCTCGGTTTTCTATCGATTACATTTCGGGGAGTGTGCGATCGAATTACACAATCTAATTCCGACAAGCCCGTTCCATCATCGGACTACAAGACAAACGGCGATGCGCCATCGTAACATAGTGTACATCCCACACAAACGCACAAAACGTTTTGGGAATACTTTCATTGTGCGTATGGCTAAGGAGTGGAATTCCCAGTTGGAGTCTGTTTCCCGATAGCTATAACCTAGGAGTCTTTAAGTCAAGAGTGAATAGGTTACTTTTAGGTAAGCGTGCTCCATCTTCGATCACATCATCACTTACCATCAGGTGAGATGGTGGTCAAACGCGAACCTATTATCAATAAAAAAAAAACCTTACAATTTCATTGCATACGGCTTGCAGTCTAACTAGATGCAGCTGAGTACTAGTGTCTTACCTGGAGCGTCTGCCTATCTGACCTCTACAACCCAGTAACTGGGTAACACGATACCGCTTGGCCAGACCAGTAAAGCTTTGGTTTCCTAGGAAAGCGGTGCCGTCATATAGCGGCCGTAATATTACGGACGCAAAAAGGCGGTCGTCTTTACGGTGACGACATGTGGAAAGTTCCACGGCCGTTTTAACACATTCTGCTTCAACGCTATCAATGAAACGTTCACGAAACCACCTGTCACCGACAAGACGGCCGTCATGCAAATGGCGGCACCGCTTTTTGACGTTACGGTGTCAATTACCGCCCTCTAGGAAACCGCGTCATTTTGTTTAGATAGACAACGTTCTAGTGACGTCATTCACGGCTGTATTACGGCCGCTATATGACGGCACCGCTATCCTAGGAAAACAAAGCTTAACAGATTTTCTGGCTTCTGACTACTGACAAAGATGTACACGTGACAGCCGGAACCAACGGCTTAACGTGCTTTAAGCACAGAGGAATCTCTATATGTTTAGACGGTTACCCATCCAAGATTTGACCTTGGCAAGAGTTGCTTAACCATGAAGATCTACCCGTACGGTAATTATTATTTAACCACGAGCTCCTCTCGCTGATATTTCTCATTTTATAAATCCTTTTGAATGAAATATTCTCCACTCCTATTTATTTAGCCACCACAGACAACAAAAGTAATAATTAGAAGATTAGTAACAATACACAAAGAGGAAGGAAGTGTTTAATTAAATGAAACAAACTTAATACAGTTATATCAATCTGCCTCCGTGGTCGAGTGGTTTAGGCGTTTGCCTTGTAAAGTTGTTTCCAGTTTGGCTAGGACATTGCAGGCCTGAATCAACTGATTGTCTGATAAAAAGATGGTTCCGTGATTCGGAAGGCACGTATAAGCCGGTGGTCCCGGTCGCCAAATGGCGGTCGTCAAAAAAGACCACGTCAGAGGCCCTTGCGGCGGTCTAGAAACTCTGACACTGTTGTGGTGTGGTGGGTTTTTAGTCAGTAGAAGTCTGACACTCCCTTCCACTCCACCCACAGCGGGAGAAGTCATTCGATGATTTTCCCACCCAGAAAGAAAAGGGTGCGTGGGGTCGTTAGACCTTACTACCTACTCGATAAGAAGAAGAATACAGTTATATACACCGCTAAACCTAACTATGTACATAACAAAAAAAGATCTAATCGTCAAAGTACTCCCCGCATTGCCATGTTGCATGGCAATGCTTATTCTTTGGGCAAAGTACGAGCCAGTTACGCAAGGAATCAATCAGCCGGCGAGACAATTCCTTAATAAGAAGACGCACATTCGGGCCCCATGCGTTTCGAAGAAAGAGGAAATATGCTTAATTTTGGTTGTTATTATTTAGTTTGTCAAGATTTACGATTTGTAGGTCATGGGCTCGAATCCAGGCACATTACTTGGTGTTATAAAAACACAAAAACTCTACACAATACTCACACATTATACAACGTCTAAAAGAATTATAAACGCATTTCCTGAAAGCAGTTGGTTCAGAATCGGCTTCTGAATCGATTTCCGTCATAAAAATAGGTGTTAAATTTTGTCGGAAAAATCTTTCATTTATCTTAAAATGAAAACACAGTATCATGACAAATTAATACAATCCTTAATTCAAGGAAATTGTGTGCGTGTCGCGTCGGACGCTAACTTTGCATGAGTGTATGCGTCTGTGACGCACATTACGTTTTGCGTTTAGTAAGGATAACTATTTTATAAAAAATGCCTAGGTTTCAATTTATTTAGTTACGGATGTTGTTTTAGACTTATAATTTAATATTCTAATTGGGGTGTCTGAGGTATTGCGCTTAATCTGTTGCACCTTTTATATAAATGCAAGTAAACAATTTGATCTTTTTTTTATTTTTACTTTTTTCTCTTTATTAATTTTATATATGTAATTTCGCGTCTAAGCTACTCGACATCCACTGCAGGGACCCAGCAGAATATCAGCGCCAGGTATTTAGAGCCTGGCACACGCTGAGCTGGAGACCCATTTGGTGCAATCACAAGACACAAACCGCACTCTTTTTACGTCTTTTTTAAATCTCTTGTTTTATGTAAGTGTTACTTCCTGTATGTTACTCAAGCTGCATGGTATATTTTTTGTTGTGAATCATTATTGTTTTTTAGAGTTCCGTACCTCAAAAGAAGAAAGACGGAACCCTTATAAGATCACTTTGTTGTCCGTCTGTATGTCAGTCAAGACAACTTTTCTCTGGAACGCGTGGAGGTATCAAGCTGAAATTCATATCAAATACTAACGGTCTATTGTCCCTAGGAGCTGTGAAAAAATCAAACTTCTAAGCCACCGCAATCAAAAGATACAGCCGTTTATGCCGCATTTCTGACACACATAAACACTACACACACATTCACTCACCACACCCTTTTTTGCTAATCTCTGCACGTTATTTTTAAGTATTTTTTTTTAATGCTCTATCTACTAATTAACACTGATTGTACACATAACGGACGGATGGATGACCCCTATAACACAGGTACCACCTAGCATAGGGGTCATTGATGAAATATACCATGCACCTGTCTACAGGTGCATGGTATATTTGATATTTTTTACCATTGCCACTCGAAAAAGGGCACTTTATTCATCGATAACAGTGAATAAAACGCTCTTTTACTCACTGAGTGAATAAAGACTTTTTGATTTTGGAACAAGCACGAATTATGTAAAAAAAAATTTGAAACGTGCTGAAAGTACCTACTGGCTGGCTAAATGGATCTATTCCATAGAGCTATACGATTATATTAAAAAAAAAACCGCCAATTTTAAGTTCTTTTCTCTCTGTTATCGTGGTTGTTTTGTGTCATTGGAAAATTTATTAACATAATAACTGAAACAAAATGAGTTCTTCCGATGACGAAAATGAGACACTGACTCCGGAATCATTTCGTACTAACGCAGCAGTTATAGTAGATGATTTGTTGCCGCCAAAATCTCGGGATTTGTATCTGAAAACATACAATTTGTTCTGCGACTGGAAAACCACGAATGGCACCAATTCCTTCTCAGAATGCGTATTTCTTAACTATTTCAACGAATTAACCAAGACGAAGAAGGCGTCGACACTTTGGAGCATATATTCTATGCTAAAATCAACAGTGAGAATAAAACACAACATTGATATTTCAAACTATTCAAAGTTAGTGACATACTTAAAACGGCTGTCTGAGGGTGATAAGCCAAAGAAATCTAGAGTGCTAACCTCCCAAAACATTGAACGTTTTCTAAATTATGCACCTGACCACAGTTTTCTGGCCGTAAAAGTAAGTACCTACTTAAAACATATTTATTTACAAACCTACTGAACTTTTAAAGTTTTCCTGTAAATACATATTTTTTTAATTATTGTTCACAGGTTGTGCTAATTTTTGGCGTGAATGGGGCCTGTCGCAGTAACGAATTATTAAAAATAACTATGAACGACATCCAAAAACACTCGGAAAATTTATTACTGGTTGTTTTAACTGATACAAAAACTAAAATTGATAGAACGTTCGTAATACGGCAGGAATACGTTAAAATCGTCGAAAAATATCAAGCTATAAGGCCCACTAATACAAAAACCGATAGGTTTTTCTTACAATACCATGGCGGAAAATGTACTCGGCAACCTATTGGAATTAACAAAATAGGTGCGATGCCAAAAGAGATTGCCACATTCTTAAATCTACCAAATCCCGAAAAGTACACAGGACATTGTTTCCGTAGAAGCTCTGCCACCCTTTTAGCAAATTCAGGTGCTGATCTTACAGAACTGAAACGCCACGGAGGGTGGAGGTCCAGCACAGTAGCAGAAAGCTATATCGAGGATTCGATCGAAAACAAATCCAAAAGATGCAGCCGAATAATTGACAGTATAAATCTAAAACCGTCTGCTGTTGACCCTTCTGCGCCACTATCTCCGGCGCGCCCTTCAACATCGAAAGGAAAACCTTGTGAAACAACTACATTACAGCTTTCTCAGCAACAGCAACCACAAAATACGGCGACTTTGCCAAATACCCAAGTCTTATCTAATACGACAGTTTCAAAACCAAACAAGAATATAACACTGAATTTTGAAAACTGTTCTAATTTCACTATACATTTTTAATGTTTATATTTAATCCTTTGTTCTTTTATTACTGATTATATAATAAAATTCTATGAATATAAATATTAGACTCCTATTTATTTTCTCACAGTCAATGGTAAAAAGTAGAGTACACAACTCGTGAAAAAAAAATTTATCTCGGTCCTTGTATCCCTCGCTCCGCTCAGGATTCTAATCTAGAATCCCTCGCTACGCTCGGGATTCTACTCTAGAATCCTTCGCTGCTCTCGGGATCCAACTTCGTACCTCGAATTAAATTCCCTTTTTTTTCACTTGTTGTATAATCTACTATTTTTTTATATTTGAAGGATTTATCCTTCACTGTAAACAGATGTGCATAATCTGTACTTTGGATAAAAAATAAATTATTGTATTGTATTGTATTTTCGACGCATTTTCGACACTCGCAAGGGAATCAAAACCTACAGGGTAGTTCCAGTGAACTCAGAATCTTGAAATTTGGTACAAAGCAAAGTCTTATAGTACAGATAAAGGAAAAATTACGGAAAGCATAAATTTTTGGTTACATCATATAATAAAATATTAAAAAAAAATTACCCACAAGTTTGTACGGAACCCTCGGTGCGCCTGAACGACTCGCACTTGGCCGGATTTTTTTTCTATGTCCCAGCTGTGGAACGTGAAAGGCTGACTATGTTTATATTATGGAATGGATAACATTGAAAACTACTGATCCTGACAGACTTTCCGTTTTGTTTCATTTTTCCTTCATTAGTGAAGTCTAATGTCGTTGCTTGTCAAGTTTATTTTGATATAATATAACTTTTATACTGTACAGTATGTTAACTAACAGAGGGCGTTCCCGTTAACTCGCAATAGTATAGCATACATGCTAAAAAAATATTACCATTCGAGACAAAATGATTTTATTTTTTTAATATTCAAATATTCACTAAAAATGTTAAATTGATACGTAAAAGAAACACTCTGTACACGCGTACTTGAAGGACGGCAACGTTGCAACTTATTTATGAATGCGTACGCCTGTACAGAGTGTTTCTTTTACGTATCAATTTAACATTTTTAGTGAATATTTTAATATTAAAAAAAATAAAAACATTTTGTTTTCGAATGGTAATTTTTTTTAACATGTGTGGATGCTATACTATTGCGGATTAACGGGAACGCCCTCTGTTAGTTAACATACTGTATAACTTTTTTAGCGAATGTGAGAACACTGTAGACTCTTAGATCTCTTTTTTTATTTATTTTTTAGTTGGTTATTACATTGTGCTGTATTAATTAGTCTATACTGTCCTTTCATACCCATTTAACCTGTATTATGGATACATTGTTAAAATGAATGCTATTTTGAAAAGAGAACCCGTGGAGTTTCTCGCTGGTTCTTCTCCATATAAGACTACCAATTTCGAACCGTGCATTAACGTCTGATGTGTCCATGTAGGCCTATGTATAATACAATATTTTGGGATTGAGACTGACCTATTTTAAAAACCTTGACCTTAATTAATTTAATAGGCACTTTAATTTGATATAAATATTCATGGCTCATAAAAATGCCGATAATTGTACATTAAGTTATAATTAAGTTAAAAATTGCGTACAGAGGTCGCCCAGATTTCAGAATTAGATGTTTTTTATTGGTATGTTATTACTAAAATATTATTTTTCTGCACTTTTCTCCATATAAACTTTAACAGTGCCTGATTTCGTATTCCTACGATTGCGTAATTTTTGTAAAAAGGGGAACGAAGTTTTTGTTCACGGATTACAAAATAATTAGAAAGAAAGAAAATAAAATGTATTTGGCACAGATGTAAAGGCACACAATAACTACAAAAAAAAACCAAAACTAAAAATAATAATAATTGAATAAAACTAAAACAAAAACTTAATAAAATATAACAACGTTGCGTGTGCCTCAGGGCTGTGCCAAATATAGGCCCAGTTCAGCAAAATGCCAGACAACTGTAAATTGCCTGACGCTGGTTTTCAACTGAACTTTATGTAGTGGGGACGTGCTACAAATTTTAATGTAAATCAGCTTTAAAGTGACTTAAGTGTGTGTGTGTGTAGGCATGGGTGTAAGCGTGTGTGTATGCGAGTGAAATATGAAGGATACAATTAAACAAATACGGGTAGCAAATAAAAATATAGTAGAAATAATAATACTTATTAGTTAGTAGATAAACGGTGGAAAGTAACGTCTGTTAGTATAGAAAGATGGAACCGAGATATTACGAATTACGATAAATATTGATCGATCTGAGTCATATGAACAACAATACCGCATAATATGTAATTGTTTGTAAACACGAATACCAAGCGCTTCTCCTCCACATTTATTCTGCGCACAGCCAAGTTGTGGAACTCTCTGCCGGCTTCTGTGCTCCCTTCCACTTATGACCTTTCAGCCTTTAAAGCAAGAGTGATCAGGCATCTTTTGACCTCATCTATCACTTATCATCAGGCGAGATCGAGGTCATGACTAGCCTCATACGGTATAAAAAAAATGCAAACAAAAAATTACTATATATTTCCATATCATGATGATGAATTATAGAAATTTACAAAAAGAACACATGTAAAAGTGTTATTTATAACCAATTTACATAATAAATATTATTTTATAATTGTAAATCAGTAAATGAAAAGAAAACTAAAAATAAAATGTGTTAAATCGTTGGTTATTTGTTCATAATTATAAATCATTTAATTACTGCACCAACTGTGTCATCATAATTATTATAACTTCAACACTTCTTAAAGCTTCAATGTATTTTAGCTTCTACTTCCGCGTTTCTATAGTGCATCGGGCATGCTGAAGGGAGAGTAGATGTTTTTCTAGCAATTAATCGAATAAAGCGTCAATAGCCTAATCAGGCTAAGGCTAAGGTGTCGGCCTTTTGATTGAGAGGTCGCCGGTTTGAACCCCACACATTACACTATTATACACACTGACTGCAAAAGAGGAGGGTTATGCTTTTATGGTAAAGAAAACAGAATTGTGATAATGTCCACAGGAGCGACGCCCCACTGATTGTTAGTTATTGATAAAATGTTACTAGCATAGTCTAAAAGTTACTTTACTAACGCAATATACAGAGTTGATACGACCGAGGGCTTTCCTTTAAACTGCGTATACTAGGTACCATTTTCAAGTTTTGTACCAAAAATCAATTAAACAGAAGAAGTAAGTCGCAAATGATTTTGATGAGATGCACCTTAAAGCGATAAATCTGACCAAGACAAGAGATAACACACGCTGCGCTACGTTGCCACTTTGTTACCTAGGTATTTAAGGTCAGTCACATTTATTTACAAAGGCTGGTTGCGTTTTACTTTGATTTGTAAGCTATTTAGATTGTTTGAAAAAAAATTTTTTTGGCTCTATTTATTTTTTAACTGTATCAATTAACACTAAACACGTATAGTATACGTAGTGTAATTTAATGCCCCTCTGTCGTATCAACTCTGTATTTGATTTAAATAAATAATAAAACTATATCAACGAGCTTACGTACAGTTAAATACCCTCAGAGGCCTAAGTAATAAATAATTCTAAATGTTTCTCAGGTTTGCTGCCTATAACAGAGCCCGAATTATTAGAAAACACTATATAACATATGTTAACAATTCAGTCTACTATAATAATAATATTCCACAACTTTCACACAACGCCATCTAGTCTCAAACTAAGCAGAGCTTGTGGTATGAGTACTAGACAACTGATAAACATACATATATATTTCTAAATACATACATATTATAGATAAATTACACCCAGACAAAGAACAAATGATCGTGCTCATCACACAAACATTTGTCCTAGGTGGGAATCGAACCCACGACCTTGCGCATAGCAGTCAGGGCCACTGACCAGTATACCAACGGGCCTGTCAAATGTACTACGTATGGGAGGCGAATTTTCATTGTTTCCCATATCATGGAAGAAAGGTGAGCTGTAATTAAAAATGGACATTTAGCTAATAACACATATTTTGTACTTTCCCAGTAGTTACAATGGGAATTTTCGCCGATGCCGGACGTATTGTATTCTTTATTAATTTCGCAGATATTAAAGTCATATGCACACTGTAAGACAAGATATTGTATGCTATAATTTTTCTTAGTATTTAATACACAATTCGAGATATTTGCACAAAATCAATCTCTATGTGAGTAACATAAGGTTTAAATTTCATTCAAACCCTTCTATTTTAAGGACTCTTTCTTTCATGATAATCCCAGAAGCTTTTGCATGTTTAGTTGTTTCCTTAGTATTTGATAATGTTACGTCTTAGCGAAGCTCTGGCTTATACTGCTCTTTAAAAACGAAAGAAAGTGTCATTCTATTCGTCGTATAAGTCAAAGTGAAATACTATAATAATCTCCGAGATTGTAATGTATAATTTATTGACAATGCCGAAATATCTCGAATTTCGAACTCCTTAGATACAAGTTTGCATACCTAGTTTAGGTGCTGGAAATCTGGCACCAATTTGTTGTATAACCTTTTGTTTTTCTTATGACTGTACTATAAATATGTGTCTTTTATTATGTACAAAAATAAAGTTTTTTTTTATCTTTATTTATTACAAATAGTACAGTTCTGATAGAAAGTACCATTAAACCTGGATTGGTTTGTCTTGGCACTCATTCGCATTAAGTTTATCTTATGTCGTCTTTTATCTATACTACAGATTTAAAAATTAAAAAAATGGTACCGTAGTGAATTAACAGTTTCTTGTGGGTAGCTTCTTAAAATAAAACTGTTGGGCCGTATGTCTATCCCGTGCAACAGCGGACTGCTCAGACTCGGTTGAACACAGAGTTAAAAAAGGCATAGGCGACGAAGTGTTGGCAGACAAGCTTCACGGCCAGGTTCATCGGCAAAACGTTGCTTGCCTCTCGGCCTTCTACAGATTGTACTTCCGCGAGTGTGCACGAAAGCTCCACAACCTTATTCCTCTATCTCCCTTTCACTACCAGTCTACCAGACGCACTGCAGAGTATGCTGCCCATGCTCGCTTTGTCAACACGAGTATACCGTCTTGTCGTACTAAGCGCTTCTCCTCTACATTTATTATGGGCACGGCCAAGGTGTGGAACCCTGCCAGCTTCTGAGTTCCCTTCCACATGTGACCCGTTTGCCTTTAAAGCAAGAGTGAACAGACATATTCTGGGCTCGCTCGTTCCATCGTAGACCTCATCCAACACTTACCATCAGGCGTGATCGAAGTAAAGAGTGGACTCATCAATAAAAATGCGGCCGGCGAATAACATCTTTTTAGTCATTTTATTTATTCCTTAATAACTTTTATATCAACCAGTATGCAATATCCTGTTTTCCACGAGCATAGCACTCGCTTCGCTTAGCTTCACATACAGCACAACCCCAAATACCCTCTTTTGTGCCTCATACTTTTGTTTTGCCATGGGAACCATCCTAATGGGCGCGTCGTAACATTTCCTATCACGGACACACAATAACACAGACAGATTTATTCTATATATATGTTGCTGAAACTGGTCAACCGATATGATAGTCTATGTTTAAGGGATAATGTATTGTTCGTTTGTGGATGAACGATTCGTTCCAGAATGTGTTTCTTTGATATTTCAACATCAACACGTTTGAGGTCTATTGAAAGAGATTTCTGTTTGTATAAATAAACATGAGGTACTTTTGTACTGTGGGGCAATTCTCGTATCGTTTAGTAGCGCTAAGGGAGCTCGTGACTCCGGGGATGCGGCAATGTTCTAAGGATATACCGCGGCTTCCAAACCTAGGGGCAACTGAAGGAATAGGGTGGGTCAGCAGAAGTCTGACACTCCCTTCCTCTCCACCCAGAGTGAGAGGAGTCATTTGATGATTTTCTCACCGAAAAAAAGGGGGGACCTCGTGGCTATATAATAACAGCTGCACCGTCAATATTCAAGGTTAAGCAACGCTTGCTGAGATCTGTCTGTGGAAGGGTGTTCATCTAAACATATCCAGATACCTCGCGTCCCTCACAAAGCATGTTAAGCCGTTAGTCCCAGCTATCATTTGTACAGCTTTGACAGTCTTTACGGGTAATCAGAAGCTAGAAAAACTGGTACCAGTTAGGGCTTGCAATCCCGGAATACCGAGATTTCGGTATTGCGGGATCCCGCGTGATGCGGGATTACGGGCGCGGAATCCGCGGGATTTGCGGGACTGCAAAAAGCATGCATGCGACCTCTCGCGAGCGCGTTACTCGGTGACTGGCGGCCGGCAGTGTTGCAAACGACGCGGGAGCCGATGTCGCCCGTTTATCACAGCTTAAGTAGCCTAATTTAGCCAAATTTCAGTCAGTGGTAGCCAAAGTATGTAGCCTAAAATATCAGTAAAGTTTTTTATTTAGTATTTATTTCTATTTTTTGTGAAGACAAAACGGTGTAATTTGATTGATCTCATACTATATAATACGTAAATAAATGTGGAGTTAGTTGATTAATTCATTGTTTTATTTACCTTATATACTTAAATGTGAATATTTTCAATATGCGGGATCCCGCAAATACCGAGATCCCGCGGGATTGCAAATTCGTAGTCCCGCAAATACCGAGATTGATTTCAGGCTGCGGGATTGGAAGCCCTAGTACCAGTATTTGCTAAGGGGTGTCATCTTACCCAGCTACTGGGTTGTGTAGGTCAGATAGCCAGTTCCTACTTATAATCCAGTAGGTACTCAGCTGCATCCAGCTAGGAAGCCGACCCCAACATATTTGAGAAAACTCGGTTGTTAATTCGAATTTACACTAGTGCTACCCTTGCGAGCGTGTCAGCGAGTTGAACTAAAGATTTTGACAGATAAAGTATGAGATGACGTAAGAAGTGGCATTTGGTTAGGTAATTCCTCCGTCACTTCGACGCTATTTACAGAATGCAAAATCAAGGTCACTTTGAACCATAAGCTAAGGAACAGTGAATAGCTATGTGAGATGCGAGTTGTTGTTCGAATTTTACAGAATCGACGTACAGAGTGGCCTAACTGTAATTTTTTTCATACTGATTTTAATTGATAAAACTGCTCTAAACGGTAAAAGTCATAGCACCACAGTGGCCTAAAATTTAGTGCAATATTTTGACCTTATTCAGACAGTTGAAATTTTTGAGGCCATGAGAGCCAGAGTGGCCTAACCGTAAAATCGACTTATTGAAAAAATTACAGCTAGGCCACTCTGCGCTCTCATGGCCTCAAAAATTTCAACTGTCTGAATAAGGTCAAAATATTGCACTAAATTTTAGGCCACTGTGGTGCTATGACTTTTACCGTTTAGAGCAGTTTTATCAATTAAAATCAGTATGAAAAAAATTACAGTTAGGCCACTCTGTACGTCGATTCTGTAAAATTCGAACAACAACTCGCATCTCACATAGCTATTCACTGTTCCTTAGCTTATGGTTCAAAGTGACCTTGATTTTGCATTCTGTAAATAGCGTCGAAGTGACGGAGGAATTACCTAACCAAATGCCACTTCTTACGTCATCTCATATTTTATCTGTCAAAATCTTTAGTTCAACTCGCTGACACGCTCGCAAGGGTAGCACTAGTGTAAATTCGAATTAACAACCGAGTTTTTAGAATGCCAATCAATAAACTCACAGCGGATTCAGATTCGAAGTTTAGAATGTCTTACAGAATAACACAGCTGGCTCTCATGGCCTCATTTGGGAAAGGGCTAAGAAAATGTTAATGGGACGTTCAAACATTTGCTACGTTAAAACTTTACTATTTATTTCTATGTAAATACCTCTCATTCCCCCAAAAGTTTTTATCATTGATTGATACAGATCCACCAATTCGCACTTGCCCGCGTGGTGGATTACGGCCCATTCTCTCTCATAGACATGGATGCCTATGTCCTAGCAGCGAGCAGCTTACGTTGGTGACATTATATTGCGATTTCAATTTGAATACGGAATAGCCAGATTTTTAGGGTTCCGTAGCCGAATCGCAAAAAACGGAACCCTTATAGTTTCGTCATGTCTGTCTGTCCGTCTGTCTGTCTGTCTGTCTGTCTGTCCGTCCGTCCGTCCGTATGTCACAGCCATTTTATTCCGAAACTATTAAGACTATACATGTGAAACTAGGTAGGTAGATGTATTTTGTAAACCGCTTTCCGATTTTAAGAAAAATATAAATAATAATAATTTAAAATAAAGGGGCTCCCCATACATAGAACTAAAACTGAAAATATTTTTTTTTCATGAAATCTATAGACAGGTCTTTAAAAATGACATGGGAGCTTCTAAAACCACTTTTTCATAAAGTCAATTGTTTAAAAGATATAAGCTTCCACAGTTGTAAAATATGTGTCCTCCTCCCTCTAACTTCTATAATAATAGAGTGAAAAATCTAAAAAAATATATATGTCTGTAGATCTTAATGTGAACTTTCAACAAAAAATTGGTTTGGACTAGATCGGATCAGCAATTTTTGAGATACAGTATATTTTCTAAAACCGCAAATAGGTATAACTTTTTAATACATACACACACTATGAAAAACAAAGTTATCTGGCGTAGTTGTAAAAGAATGTAAATAAGCTAGTTTTAAGAAATATGTAAGGTTTTTTTTTCGTCAAATAAATATACATATTATATTATATTATTATAGTTACTAAACTTTCATGGACGAGTCTGACTCGCACTTGGCCAATTTTTTAAAATTGATAGTGCCAGCCCGTTTGACCACCATCTCACCTGGTGGTAAGCGATGTATGTCGAAGATGAAGCACGTTTATCTAGACGTAACCTATTCACTCTTGTCTAAAAGACCCCAGGTTCATCAGGAAACACAGACTCCAGCAGGAAATTCCACTCCTTAGCCATACGCACAATGAAAGTATTCCCAAAATGTTTTGTACGTATGGGTGGGATGTCTACGTGTAACGATGGCGCATCACCGTAAATCTTGTAGTGTGATGCGAGTCACACTCCCCGATATGTAACTGATAGAAAACCGACAGACTTGCAAGTCTATTTGCTCTGTTAGTTAGATTAAAAAAAAATGTAATCGTATTTTTAGGCCTTTCAAATCAATTAAAAATAACAACAATCAAAAACTTCAAAGTTCAGTGAGATAATTTTAGTGACGAACTAAATAATATATTTTAGGAAAATACTTTGTTAGTATCCTGCGAGCGCTGGTGGACCGGTGGGACTCTCCGATGCTGGCTCACTGGATACGGTTGCACGCAGTCGTATAATCATTTGTCTCTATCATCGGGGATTCCACCCGGACATGTCTGCTGTTTAATTAGCTGATTAATTAGTTAGTAAAATTTGATTATTTTGATCTTTTTATTGTGATTATTTTTTTATTTGTCGATAATGTATTTTATTTAATTAATGATGTTTTTAACTTTTTTATGCTGTTTAACTTGTTTATCAATTATAAAGTAGATTAAATGATTAATTAATAGATATTATTGAAAAGTATTGAATCAAATTATTAATATTATTTTTTAACTTTTATATGGGTCTGCGTGCCTGCAATAAATGATTTTTATTTATTATTATTTATTAAGATAGGTCTACAGCACTCCTTTGTATTGTAAACTAAAAATGTGGGTTAAATTCACATTACTGGCAATCTTGTTAACCCCTCCAACTAAGCTAAATATGCTAGTGTCTATCGCCGTGAACCCATCACGACAATAGTGTAATGGGAGGGGTTCGAACCCATGATCTCTCGATCACAAGGCCGACACCTTATTTATTTTTACCTCATTTTTTCACTACTTTACACAGAGATTATTCTCCGTGCAGGATCAGTAATCTTCCGAACATGAACTCAGCAGCTTCCTTCTGGACCACCTATTTCATGTTACCTAGACTAAAAAATATCCCTTTATTCCTATAAAAATGCATTGTACAAGGTTCCTATTTCTCTTTGAGATATGTTAATAAACTCAGCGTCTTTGTTCTAAAGCTAGAAAAGCTGTAACAATGATTAAGCAAGAGACAACCTCAAAGAAAACCCATTACCTCTGGCTATCCCCTTTGTGTTATAGCGTTAGTGGCATGGGTTAAAGAAATGTGGATAAGAAAGATAGGACGCATTGACATTCGATTTAAAATTGACAGTTTATTTGTGGGTAATGGTGCTGTAATCTAAAGCTTTATTACGAAATTGTTTATTATTCTGAAGAAATAAAAATTAAATATTTGAGATAACATTTATGTGAAAATGTTCAAAATGTGGTTTGTATGAGTTAATGGAATGTTTTTCATTTGATTTATTATTTACAGGCTTCTGACCGCGGCTTCGTTCGCGTGAAAAGATTTTATTTTGCGAAAAGTAAGTAGGTATGTTACTTTCCAATCGTTCATTCTATCTAGTTACTCCGTTCTGACATGAAGGAAGAACAAACAATCTTCTATTCAATCATCGTCACACCTTCTATAAAAACATAAATAAAATTGAAATATCTGTCTGTGTAAATTATGTGTTGTTTTTGGCAATGTTCGCTCGTAGTAGCGACCAAAGAGGCTCTTTGCGATTCAAATGCAGTCTAAGTCATATCCACAGTCTATTTAATCCATGTACAAGCTAAACCGGGGTGCACACATTTAATTATTCCCTGGGTGAAATTATTTGACGCTTAGCCTGGGAACAAATGGCTCCAGAATTTAGTTTCAGCCTTAAATTTAAATAATTTAAAGTTGTAAAAAATCTGTTGTTCATTATGTGATGGGTGGATGGGCCGTTAATTTTAGAAACTGTGTAAGTTTGTTTTGAACTTTTTCTAGGGAATTCAGACAAAACAGGGTTGGTGATGTCTTTTGTGGTAGTTAGATTCTGTGAGTTTGATATTTTGTTTATTTAAGGTTATTTATTTATTATTTATCTATTATATACATAATTTTATTTTTCACCTTATAGTATACTTAAAGATGCACATAATATAACTAGTGTACAATGGGCGGTCTTATCGGACAAGGCAATCTCTTACTGACAACCTTTGGATGGACAGAAATTAAAGGAGATAAATTTAGGGCTTTTCCTGTGGGAAAATGACTCTTCGCGCTCAGAGCTGAGCAGAAGAGAGTGTCAGACTTCTACTGCTAAAAAACCCACCCTGTGTCTTCACTGCCCTTACTTTTCAGGGTCGCGATATTTTGTTAGAACATTCCCGCAAGTTAATGTCCTGCTAGACGGTGGAACTGATTGCTTTAGAGCTATAACGAAGAACAGTATTCATACAAATGCTGACAAATGACAAATGCTTGCACTGTTTGGACGGGCCTGCTCAAATCTGTTTGATTCTGTCCTCTAAAGGGCGCCACAGACATTAACTTACATGGTAACTAACAGTATTATTAGAACTTAAAACGGGTATTTGCCATGTCGCACCTTTAGAATTGAAGCGGCTTAATTCAAAATTTTAAGAAAATGGTTTTTATACACAGAACGACTTAAATACTTACATGTTTATAAGTCGTTCTGTGTATAAAAGTCATTTTCTTAAAATTTTGAATTAAGCCACTTCAATTCTAAAGGTGCGATGTGTATTTATAGTCTTTAGAGTAGTGATGGAACGAATACGAATACGAATATTCGTATTCACCGAATAGTAGACATTTACCGAATATTCGTATTCGGCGAATACTAATACGAATATTTAAAAACTAATATTTTTGTATGCAACTCTATTTACTGCAGATTTGAAAAATTTCCAAGTCTGAAAAAACTCGCCCAAAATATTTTTCACTGAAGCCATGTACAGTCGCCTCGGAAAGACTTTTTTCAAAGGCTGGGCATACCCAGACTGAAAAAAGAAATCGCCTAAAACCAGAAAATCTACAAGAGTTATGTTTTTTAAATAAAAAATTGCCTGTTGTAAATTTTAATTATTAGAAGAGTAAACATTCATCAAATAAATAAGTCTTTTATTACCATGGCGAGATATTCGTATTCGTATTCGTAAAAGTAGTATTCGTTGCATCACTACTTTAGAGTCATCAACATCTTCATCAAACTGCCTCGTTAGCCTAGTGGTTGCAAACGCGACTGCTGTGCGTTAGATCTCGGGTTCGAGTCCCGTTTCGGGCAAAAAGTGCTAGTAGCTGTATGGATGTTTGTTACACTTTCACGTAAAAACTACTGAATGGATCCGAATTAAATTTGGTAATTAAGTAGATAGCTGACAACTTGAAATAAGGCATAGGCTACTTTTTATCCTGGAATTCCCAAGGGATCGGGATTTACGCTGGAAAATCCTCCCACGCGAACGAAACCACGGGCAGAAGTTAGTTCGAAATATTAACGTTTCTTAGTATTTACATTTTAGAAATAACATTATTTTGTTTTTTTTTACGCGTGATAAGCTCGCGTTTGGCTACCATCCCACCTGAAGGTAAGCGGCCAAAAATAAAGCACGCTTGCCTAGAAGTAACCTATTCACTCTTGACTTAAAGACTCCCAGGTTATAACTATCAGGAATTCAGGAAACACAGACTCCAGCAGGGAATTCCACTCCTTAGGTGTACGCACACTGAAAGAATTCCCAAAATGGTTAGTGCATATGGGTGGGATGTCCACCATGTAACGATGGCACATAGCCGTTCGTCGTGTAGTCCGTAATGGAACGGGCTTGGTCAAATTAGACTATGCGTGTGCAATTCCATCGCACACACTCCGAAATGTAACCGACAGAAAACCGATAGATTCGCAACACTTCACTGATGTTCAAGGCTCTGGAGCTTTGATTCGACCAGTCTCTCGTTGCCAATAAGCCTTTTGGCCCGTTTCTCGGTAGACTCTAGTGCATAAAGCTGGTATTTGACAGATCTGACCCAGATATGGACGCAATACTCCATACACGACTGAACTTACGCACACTGTAATTACTTTACTACGCGCCAAAACGTCGCATTTCTACGAAATAGACGCGACAATGATTGTCTGTTGTATGGCATCGGAAATAAATTGCCTAAAGACTGGGAGTTTAGGTTAGGAAATAAGATTACACAAGTTTTTAACGGACGAAATATATTAAAAATACAAAATAAAATATAAGTTTATAAGCTAACATGGTCAATAACAATATCATTAGAACTTAAAAGCATGTAGCATGTTGCACTGATCACGGATGGCGCTTGCAACAGTGTCGAAATATCGAAAACTCGAAACAATAAACACACATTGTAAATATTCCGTTTTAAGTTGTAATGATACGAAATAAATAATAAAAAATATGTTTATACATTAAGTAAGGTTAATAGTTTAAAAAGGTAATCCTGCTTTTCAGCGTATCGTATGTAAATGTACGACGTATTTAGGTACTTTTATTTGCATGCCTGATGGTAAAATATGGTTGAGGTTTATTAACCGACTTCTAAAAAAGGAGGAGGTTCTCAATTCGGATGTTTATATTTTTTTTATGTTTGTCCGGGCATAACTCCGTCGTTTACCAACCGATTTGAAAAATTATTTTTTTGTTGGAAAGAGTATACTCTTCAAATAGTCCTATGAAAATTTTATCGACATCGAACAAGCCGTTTCTGAAAAATCAACAAAAGTCTAAAAAAAAATATTTACATTGACGATCTTTTCGTTTACTCTGCATTGCGTTTTTTGTTCGCGCATAACTCCATCATTTACGAACCGATTTAGAAAATTCTTTTTTAATTTGAAATTGTATACTTTCTAGTTGGTCTCATTGTTAGGACAGATCCTAAGGTGATGACAATGATGATGGAATCATGGAGAAATCGACAGAACTCTTAAAATATTATAGGCACACCTATAGCGTTTTGGGTATTTCTTATAGTAACTTATGCAGTTGCTCTCGAAAAGCACCATCACAGATGGACACCGAAACTACTCAATAATAAGTATTTTGTGGATTGCGATTCGATTACTTGAATATGGATGCTAAGCACTTTATGCTCGTCACAATGTATATGGTGAAGTAGAGCTGACGGTGAAATACCAGAACTCCTCAAAAATTAACAGCTCTACATTGGGAAAAGCAATATTTTGTAAAAGGTGATAAGTAGTTGACATTTTGTATTTTGTGACTAGATTAATTACAAACTGACCCACTAAAAAACGCAAAAATAAGTTTATTTTTGCATAAAATAAAACCGACTTCCATATCAAAACACCAAAGCCTAAAATAATTTTAATTTCGGAAAGCAGTGTGAAAAAAGAGAAAATACAAAACCAATAACACCGACTACCGAAATTAAAATTATTTTTGGCTTTGTAGTGTTTTGATATGGAAGTCGGTTTTATTTTTTGCAAAAAAGGTTTTTTTTAAGTTTATATTTTTTTGTTTATTTCACCACAAAATTATGTTGTTTAACCCATATTTGCAAAAAAATGTCTTTATCTTTATTATTATTAACCTAAAGTGACCTCATTGGAAATATTTTTTCGACAGCATTTGCCTTGAAACGCCTTGACAGAGACCTCACTGTGCTATGAGTAAGAGAGTGTCAAACATTTACTGACTAAAAACTCACCCTGTTCCTGATGCATTTAGTCCGGGGCCAAGGTATCTCGTAAGAGCATAGCATTACAATACATACACAACAGTGCTTATCGTGTTTTCCATAAATAAATTCCTTCATTATTTTGATTGCAGTTGTTTTCTTTTCAACGTAGCTCCAGATCTCAACACAGCATTTTGTTACGCTCTTCATATTCCGAATTCTGCCGAAGTTTACCGACCAATGCCGAAGATTGCAAACGTAATGCGCGCCAAATTGTTGCAGCAATTTGGCGTGCACTAGGAGTACATAAGCGGCTGTCCTAGTCTTTACTTTCTATCTCTATGGAGACAGGATATTTTTGATAGGATTCCGAACACCCATAGGAAAATACAGGAAAGCTTATGAGATCATTCGTGTGTCCATCTGTCATAGACAAATTACTCTTAACCTAATGGACTGATTGATTTCTAATGGTCCACGTAATGCACTTATGCTAATAAAACATAAAGGGTTTTTATGAAAGTGCGTACAGCTAAGGAGTGAAATTCCCTGCCAAAGTCTATGTTTCCTGATAACTATAACCTGGTGGACTTAAAGTCAAGAGTGAGTAAATTACATCTAGGTAAGTGTGCTTCATCTACGACCACATCATCATCCCTTACCGACAGGTGAGATGTACACATGTTTAAGTTTCCCTTACCTAACATCGGAGTTCCGACCTCATCTGTTACTTACCATCAGGAGTGATCAAAGTCAGGAGCGATCTCATCCAAAAAATACAAAAAATAAATAAAAAAAGAGTTAATTTTCACTTACTATAGGAACAAATTTAAAAAAAATTGGTCAGACTCGCCCATGAAGGGTTCCGTAGTAACTACACCAAATAACTATGTTTTTCATAGTATTATTATGAATTACAAAGTTATATTTTCGGTTTTAGAAAATGTGCTATATTTCAAAAACTTCTGACCCGATCTCGTTCAAACCAATTTTCTTTGAAAGTTTACATAAAGATCTACAGCACATATTTTTATTTTTTATTTTACCTCCATTATTATAGAACTTAGAGGAGGGAGGGGAGTAAAACACATTTTACCACTCTGGAAGCGTATATCTTTTAAATGATTGACTGTATGAAAAAGTGGTTGTAGAAACCTTAATTTAATTTATGACCTTTTTAGGGTTCCGTAGCCAAATGGCAAAAAACGGAACCCTTATAGTTTCGACATGTCTGTCCATCTGTCTGTCTGTCCGTTCGTCCGTATGTCACATTTTATTCCGAAAATATTAGGACTATACATGTAAAACTTGGTAGGTAGATGTATTCTGTGAACCGCTTTCCGATTTTAAGAGAAAATTTAAAAAATATTTAAAATAAAGGGGGCTCCCCATACATGGAACTGAAACTGAAAATATTTTCTTTCATGAAACCTATACGTGTGTGGTATCCATAGACAGGTCTTTAAAAATGACATTAAGATTTCTAAAATGACTTTTTCATAAAGTTAATCGTTTAAAAGATATACGCTTCCAAAGTGGTAAAATGTGTGTCCCACCCCCTCTAACTTCTATAATAATGAAGTGAAAAATAAAAAAAAACCATATGTTGTAGATCTTAATGTAAACTTTCAACCAAAATTGGCTTGAACGAGATCGAGTCATCAGTTTTTGAGATACAGTATATTTTCTAAAACCGCAAATATAACTTTGTAATTCACACAAATACTATGAAAAACAAAGTTACTTGGCATAGTTGTAAAAATTGTAAATAAGCTAGTTTGAAGAAATTTGTAACGTATTATGTTTGTTTTTTTTTTTTTCAAATAAATATATTAAGTATATTATATTTATCATAGTTACTACGGAACCCTTCATGGGCGAGTCCGACTCGCACTTGGCCAATTTTTATAAATACCACACATGCATAGCTTGCATGAATAAAAAAAAAATTACAGTTCCAGTTCTATGTATGGGCAGCCACCCTTCATTTTATATATTTTTAATTTTTGTATAAGAATCGGTAAGCGGTTCATAGAATATATCTACCTACCATATTTCATATGTGTAGTCTTCATAATTTCGGAATAAAATGGACGGACGGACAGACAGACAGACATGACGAAACTATAAGGGTTCCGTTTTTGCCATTCTGCTACGGAACCCTAAGAACGTAATACACATGTTTAAGTTTCCCTTACCTAAAATCGGAGTTCCGACCTTATCTGTTGCTTACCATCAGGAGTGATCAGTCACGAGCGGGTTCATCCGATAAATACAAAAAAACTTTTTACCAAAAAATTAAACCGACTCCCAAAAAACACTGCAAAGTGAAAAATAACTTTAATTTCGGTAGTCGGTGTCTTTAGTTTTGTATTTTCGTTTTTGGCACCGACTTCCGAAATTAAAGTTATTTTTCACTTTGCAGTGTTTTTTGGGAGTCGGTTTAATTTTTTGGTAAAAAGTTTTTATTTCACTCTTTTTAGTTGGTCTATATTTAATTTACCTAGTTACAAGAGCCTAATTATCAACTACTTATAACCTTTTACAAAATATTGCTTTTCCCAATGCTGGGCCGTTAATTGTTGAGGAGTTCTCCTGGTACTTCACCATCAGCTCTACATCACCATATGCATTGTGACGAGCATAAAGTGCGTAACATCCATATTCAAGTAATCGAAACGCAATCCACTCAATACTTATTATTGAGTAGTTTCGGCGGCCATCTGTGGTCTTCATCATCAGTTCCACTTCCTCAAATGGTACTTTTTGAGAGCAACTGCACAAGTTACTATAATAAATACCCAAAACGACATAGGTGTGCCTATAATATTTGAAGAGTTCCCTCGATTTCTCCAGGATTCCATCATCAGATCCTGACGTTTATGAAAATGGGACCAATATCGAAGTATACCCTTTCAATCAAAAAAAGAATTTTACAAATCGGTTCAGCCGTCTTCGAGTAATCGATGATCATACATTAAAAAAAAAAAAAAAAAAAAAAAAAAAATATACGCGTCGAATTGATAACCTCCTCTTTTTGTCGTCGGTTGAAAAAGAGTTAATTTTCACTTTCTATAGGCACAATTAAAAAAAAAAAACTAACAATGTTGTGTTCACGGCAATAGTGTAACCTGTGACCTCTTGATCTGAAGTCCGATCATCTTAGTCAATAGGCTATTGACTCTTATCTTTTATTTTAATCTATATTTTACTTTTTTTATTATTGATGCTTCAAAATCTTGATCTCTCTCTCTCTTTAAAGCCGTTTCCAAAAAAGAATATGGAATTGCAAGTTTGTATGAAATACACATGAAGAGATATTGGTGTTAAAAATAAATAAAAGAGCTATGCAGTAGCAACTCCGACCAACAACTTAATTTACTTTGCGAACAAAAGTGCAAATATATCAGGAATGCGCCAGAAAATTGTCCAAAGGTATGAACGCAAGAGCAAAAAGAAATAAAATAACTCCACGCGTACCTGCAATATAATAATTGTAAATTCTTTGAAGTACCGTTAGCGAGTTAAATTACTTTTTTACTTAATGAATACAATTTTTAAAACACTACTAAACCTAAGTATGTACATAAATAAAAAACAAAAATAGACTTAGGCATCGAAATACTCCTCCAAATCACTGTTGTCCGAAAACGTGCCCAGAAGACTGTCAGACTTTTTTTCAAATGATATTGTTTCTAAGTATTTTTATTTTATTTAAAAATGGAGATTCTTTTTTTGAAACATTGTTGTGTCACAAAGTCTATTGGTTGGCAGGTTGGCAGTTTATTTTGAAGTAATGTCCAGTGATACATTAGCGGAACTGTCATGAAGTAAATGATAATGAGAAATGATCTTTAATTTGGAAATAGGTCATTTATTAACACTTTTACACGTCATTTTTTTCGTAAATTTAAGCTAGATGATTTTTATTTAAATAGTTAGGTTATCAGTGTTTTTAAAATTTCATGTTTTAAACCCCAATAAATAATTAAATCTTGGTTAAAAAAAAACTTGAGGTGTTAATTTCTAGTTCTTGGAACATGGTTTCAAAATACCTATAATTGCATTTCATTTGACAAATAATCTACTAAAATCCAAAAAATATAATAAATTGTTTTAGCTTGTTTTGCTTTAGCTCCATCTCATCATCACTTACCATCAGGTGAGATGGCGGTCGAACGCGAGCCTATTACCAGTAAAAAAAAAATATTGCGTAATTGTTTGAAAGAATCACCGTGGCCTCGGAACACGAAAGGCAAATAACGGAACACGGATGGGTTTGACTAAAGTCTGACACACTCTCTCGCTTCACTCAGATTCAGAGGGACGCAGTCATTGGATGATGTCACATCCTTTAAAAAAACCGGTTTTGATACTTGACACACTCTCTCGCTTCACTCAGATTCAGAGGGACGCATTCATTGGATGATTTCACATCCTTTAAAAAAACCGGTTTTGATACTGACCAAGTACTTTTTTTACCACGCTCTGAAAACATCGAGAACTAAAATCAAAGAAAACTTTGATTTTAACTTGAATATGAAAAAAATGTTTCTAAAACATTTTAAGAGATACAGAAATGAAGAATTGTCGCACAGAAATAAAAGAAATGGTTGTTCCGCGTTATATTTGTTCAAAAACTTTATATTAAGCATTGCGCTTGTTTATTCTGCTGTCTGTACTCGCAAACACTGAGATGTAAAGCTGACTTCACAAGTTGATGTCGTGATTTTATGATATTATATTATACTTTTCGCAAAGTTTTATTTAAAGTTCTATTAAGTAAATACAAGAAATTTAAACTTTTTGAGAATACTTTCACTATTAAGGAGTGTTTTCTGATAGCTATAACCTCTTCCCTTTACTTCTGGCAAACGTGCTTCATCTTCGACCACATCATCGCTTACCATTAGATGAGACTGCAATATGTAATCACTCACTCAATGTGTACCAGTGATTAAACTTTGAAAATCTATTTAATAAATGAATAAGCATTTATTTGTAAGATCTCACTATTACAGTATTAATAGTAACCGTAGAATTTCTAGGAAAAGACTAATTCGAACTGCTTTCGTCAAAAAGTCACTTAGATTTCATCATGTTTTTTTTTTGAGCATGTGTGGTGTCTGATGTATCATTGATTTCGGAGCTTTTTAGCATAATTTTAGCAAATCAAATAATCGTTTTAACGTGGTTTGGGTCAGACTACTTGCATTTTAATTTAGACTCACTCATGGATTAACTTACATGCATCTATAAACCTTAAAAGCTTTTTTATTTGTAATAGGTTCGCGTTTGACCACCATCTCACCTGATGGTAAGTGATGATGTAGTCGAAGATGAAGCACGCTTACCTAGAAGTAAACTATTCTCTCTTGACTTTAAGTCTCAATTTTAGAAAATTGAGACTTAAAGTCAAGAGAGAATGGAAACTATTTAATAAATAAATAAATAGTTTCTCATGTTATGCACGTACCCTAAGACGGTGTAACGGATCGCTCCTTCAAAGGATAAGATAATCATGTCAAAGTGGAGAAATTCCTCTCATGCTTGCTAGTATTTAGCTCGGAGGTAGCTAGACGTTGTTTATCGTCCTATTTATGTAAGTAGAGCGTTAAATATCTATTGATTTCTTGTATTTTTATTTCGTCTACGTGTACATAAAGATGAACTGTTGCCCGCGACTTTGTTGTTTGGCAAATTCTGATCCCGTGGGAATTCTGGCATAAAAAGTAGTAGTATTTCAGCTATGTATCTAGATATAATATATTTATTTGACAAAAACCTTACAAATTTCTTAAAACTAGCTTATTTACAATTTGTGGAAGGCATACATAAATATTTCAACCCTGCCTACTAAACTAGGATATCTAAATTTCATTCAAATCCGTTCAATAGTTTTTGAGTGAATGGACTTTATCCTTATTTAATTCTGTTATGGTTATGGTATAAAAAGTATAGCTATTAATCATTCTTATATAATTATCTACATTTACAACTGGGATAATCCTCATAATAGGTGATGAGATGAAGATAAGATAATGTGTTTGGTGGATGCGCAGTTTACTGCATACTTCCAATCTGGCCGTGCAAAATTATGAAATATCACAAATTAAAAAGAAGTGAAGATATTTTATTCTTTATTACGCATGAGCATGGGCTCGTGCGTAATAAAGAATAAAATGGTCTTGACCTTGATCTCACCTGATGGTAAGCGATAGATGAGATCTATGATGGCTCGAGGGAGCCCAGAAGATGCCAATTTACTCTTGCTTTAAAGGCTGAAAGGTCATAAGTGGCAGGGAAGACTGAAGCCGGCAGAGAATTCCAAAACTTGGCTGTGCGCACAATAAATCTGGAGGAGAAGCGCTTGGTACGACAGGACGGTATATCAACCAAGTGTGGGTGGTACCCAGCCGTGCGTCTGGTAGACCGGTAGTGAAAGGGAGATGGAGGAATTAGGTCATGGAGCTCCTGCGCTCCTGCTCCTGCTTCACACTCCCCGAAGTACAATCTATAGAAAACCGACAGGCAAGCAACGGTTCGCCGATAAGGCAGGCTATGAAGCTTGTCCACTAGTGCCTACCGGAGTCCAATGCAGCAAGTTGGTATTTTGCGGAGCCATCCCACAAGTGGCTGCAATAATCCACGCTGGAACGGACCTGTGCTTTATGCACATTCAGAAGCTGTCCAGGCGTGAAGTACGGCCTCACCTTGTGTAGGATTCCCAGCTTTTTTGCTGCAGCCTGAGCTCTGGACTCGATGGTTTGGCAAGCGTTGCTCACCATCAGCTCCTCACTCCTACGACATCTAAGTAAGTTTTTTATTCATATTTATAGAAATGTTACTCCTAACCTGTCATAATTCCACGCACAGGTATAACCAACCTTTTTGACGCAGTTTTCAAGCCGCAAACTACCCGAGACCGCTAATATCCCCATTGTGGGCTGAAGTTGACATTTTACGATCCACAAACCAACCTCGTCAAGTGTTGCTTTACCTTAGAGATCGATCCTAACTGGCTGAACTACGACTAGACTATTAACAACTCCACTTTCGTGAGTATGTCTTTTTATTTTTCCCTTCGATAATCCATCCGATTTGACAGACTTTCTTTTTGTTTCATTTATATTATTAATTTATCATTCATTATTGAAGTCTAATTATGTCGCTTGTCAAGTATATTTTAATATAATATAAAGTTTTTTTTGTGAATGGGACCACACTGTAGACTCTTAGATTCGTTTTACAATGTTTTATTTGTAATTCCATTGTGCTGTAATAATTGGTCTACTAACCTGTATTATGAATACATTTTAAAAATGATATTTTGTTTTAAAAAGAGTAACTGTGGAGTTTCTTGCAGGTTCTGTTGCATAGAAAACGACAAATTTCGAACCGTGCACTAACTTCTGACGTTTTATAAGTGCCTACGTAGGCCTATGTGAAATAACATAGTTTGAGTTTGAGAATATCTTAGTAAATTTTTCATACATATAGAAATACTCGTAACCTCTCATAATTCCACGCACAGGTATAACCAACCTCTCTGACGCAGTTTTTAAGCCGCAAACTACCCGAGACGGCTAATATCCCCATTGTGGGCTGAAGTCCCTATGTGTGGCTAAGTACGTGAAGTTTCGCGCATCTGCTTGCAGTATCAAAGCTGGTAGTGCGTTGTATCATAGTTATAGGTAAGTAGAGGTGATGCAGTCGGCAAAGATTAAGTTGAGGCAAATAGGAAGGCAATTTAAGTGTCAGTTTTGTTTTTGTTTACGTTTTGAGTAGCTCTTGGCTAAATAATAACAGCCGCACGAGACGATCTTCAAGGTTAACTAACTCTTGCCGAGGTCAGTGCACGGATGGGTGAATATCTTAATACAGGGTGGCCCGTTTACAGTGGTCCAAAGATTTTTTTCAGCTTGAGAGCATCATAAGTGATCATTTAAAACATACTTTAGTTAAGCGAAAACTTATGGTTTCGAAATTATGTTTTTTTTTTTTTTAATAATCTAGTCTAGTTATTTACACTAGGTGAGTCTATAGCGCGATAGGTAGATTATTGCACTATGCTTATACCAAATTTAATTCGATTCGGTCCAGTACTTTTCGTAACAGTGGTTTTCTGTCAAAACTATTGAAATTTCGGGTTATTAAAAAAAAAAAACATAATTCTAAACCATAAGTTTTTGATTGACTAAAGTATGTTTTAAATGATCCCTTATGATGCTTTCAAGCTGAAAAAAATCTTTGGACCACTGTAAACGGGCCACTCTGTATATCAGGATTTTTCCATGCCTCGAAAAGCACGTTAAATCTTTAGTCCCGACTGTTGTTTTTCTGTGACAAGAATCTAAGAGGAATCGGTAACTCGGAAGATACCTATAGGTTTTGCCTAGTTTAAACCAGGCAAAGCCTACAAACTACAAAAACTTACCTACTCACTTAAAGACTACATAAATCTTATTTTTCACATTAAATATAAGCCCCTAAAATAACAAAGATTTTTTTTTGACAGCCGTTACGCTTAGTCAGTAGCCAGAAAATTTGATGTTACTTTTACCATTGGGCATCGTGTTACCCAGATTCTGGGTTGTGGAACTCAAATAGGCAGTCGCTCCTTATAAAATATTAGTATCCAGTGAAAAGAAAAAAAAATGCAACCATTACATTAACTCCATATCAATCAAAACTTCATCCACCTCCTCAAACTAATAAGCCTCACAGATGCTTTATCCAAAAACCCATTTCGTCACTCAATCATAATCTTTGACACTACCCTCCCTCCAACAAAACGGAATTCCGTTGCAGACGGACGGTAGTTTAAGGAAGGAGCATACTACTACAAAGGGGTGAGAATTAACCCCCACTGTTTGCCAAGTACCAACATAACCTGTGCGTATACACTCTGTATATACAGGGCACAGTGAACACCATGTATAGTGGCTGTAGGTAGAACATCCTGTGTAGTCTCGAGTGAAAATGTTTGGGTGGAGAAAGTCTTTTCGAATTTTAGTCCGAAATGGAGCTCTGTTTAATGAAACAATACGCTCGAGCTCTTCAATACAGTAAGCGGATGGGTGTGCAACATTTCGTTCGTATGTTTTAAGTCCTTGGTTGCTAAAATGTTGCTATAATTTGGTTAACATTTTTTAAGGCTTGTGTTTTTAAAACGCCTATCATAAAAGCACCTATTTTACTTCAACTAAATTCGAAATATCTGTCAGAATTGATGATGGATGATGACTAAATTGTTTCAGTAAAATTGTTGAGCATTTATTCATTTTGATAAACATTAAATTGCAGCCTTTTTTAACAAGCCTTTGTTTTTCTGCGTGGGAATATCATCGAATGACTTCTCCCACTTTGGGTAGAGTGGAAGGTAGTGTCAGACTTCTACTGACTAAAAACCCACCTTGTTTCTTCAGCATGCAGCAGCCGCGGTATCTTCTTCTTTCTTTCTTGACTCTTTATTGACAACATTAGCGTCTAACAGAAAAGCGCTGAGCCAATGAACATACAACAGGCCTGAGACGCAATTGGAGCATCATTGAAAGAACCTCTAATGTCCTCGTTCCGTACTTTAATATCCCGCTGCCCATTGCAATATCTTCAATTCGATACGCTCCTTATATCTGCACCTAACCAACTTTCGGTGTGGACTGAAAGATAGGTAACTTTGTATAATTGGGGTTTAAACCTTATTGGACACTTTTTTCGACTCAGTTTAAATAAATGAATTATGATATTGCACTGGACTCGATCAAGCGCAGAGCTAAAAGGCTTAAAGGTGACGAGGCGCTAGTGGACAAGCTTCATAGCCTGGCTCATCAGCGAACCGTTGCTTGCCTGTCGGTTTTCTACAGATTGTACTTCGGGCAGTGTACGTAGGAGCTCCATGACCTGATCCCTTCATCTCCCTTTCACTACCGGTCTACTAGATACACTGTTGGGTACCACCCACACTTGGTTGATATGCCATCTTGCCGTACCAAGAGCTTCACCTCCACATTCATTGTGCGCACAGCCACTTGTGACCTTTCAGCCTTTAAAGAAAGAGTGAACAGGCATATTCTGGGCTCGCTCATTCCATCGTAGACCTCATCTATCGCTTACCATCCTAAATAAAAAAAAAGAATGAAAAACCCCTTGAAAAGAATATAAAAAATTATTTACCTCCGCGTTAATTTGAAAATTATCCCAAAAGTACGTACTACCAGGGTGTATCCATTAAGCCATTGAAGCGTGAGTGATTAATGAACATATAACCACTAGCGCGACTTCGTTCGCCGAGGAAGGTTTTCCACGTAAATCCCGACTCCGTGGGAATTCCGGATTAAAAAGTAACCTAATTTCAACAATCTACATATCAAGTTTTATTCAGATCCGTTGAGTAGTTTTTGCGTGAAAGAGTAATAAACATCCATCCATCCACACAAACTTTTGCATTTATAATCTTAGCGTCATACGGGCTCCCAAATTTTGAATACTCGCTGCTGTCCGCGGCTCTGCTCGCGAATTAATACTTCTACGCGCTGCTGTCCGCGGCTCTGCTCGCAAATTAATACTTCTACTCGCTGCTGTCCGCGGCTCTGCTCGCAAATTAATACTTCTACTCGCTGCTGTCCGCGGCTCTGCTCGCAAATTAATACTTCTACTCACTGCTGTCCGCGGCTCTGCTCGCAAATTAATACTTCTACTCGCTGCTGTCCGCGGCTCTGCTCGCGAATTAATACTTCTACTCGCTGCTGTCCACGGCTCTGCTTGCGAATTAATTCTTCTACTCGCTGCTGTCCGCGGCTCTGCTCGCGAATTAATACTTCTACTCGCTGCTGTCCGCGGCTCTGCTCGCGAATTAATACTTCTACTCGCTGCTGTCCGCGGCTCTGCTCGCAAATTAATACTTCTACTCGCTGCTGTCCGCGGCTCTGCTCGCGAATTAATACTTCTACTCGCTGCTGTCCGCGGCTCTGCTCGCGAATTAATACTTCTACTCGCTGCTGTCCGCGGCTCTGCTCGCGAATTAATACTTCTACTCGCTGCTGTCCGCGGCTCTGCTCGCGAATTAATACTTCTACTCGCTGCTGTCCGCGGCTCTGCTCGCGAATTAATACTTCTACTCGCTGCTGTCCGCGGCTCTGCTCGCGAATTAATACTTCTACTCGGTGCTGTCCGCGGCTCTGCTCGCGAATTAATACTTCTACTCGCTGCTGTCCGCGGCTCTGCTCGCGAATTAATACTTCTACTCGCTGCTGTCCGCGGCTCTGCTCGCGAATTAATACTTCTACTCGCTGCTGTCCGCGGCTCTGCTTGCGAATTAATACTTCTCTTTTAGCTTTCAGTATCGGCTCCTTCCGCGCTTAACCCAAGCGATCAGACGCCTAGGAATAGAAAAAAAGTCCTTCCAAAGGTTGTCTGGAAGATATCGCTTTTAGTGATAAGACCGCCATGGTATCCATAGAATTAAGAAATAATGTTAAATAGGTGTGTTTAAATTTTGGTGTACAATAAAATATATTCTATCCATCTATGTCCTACTCTGGCACGTCAACAATTATTTACACATCTGATCTACCAACTTCAGAGTGTATCACCACTGGTACTTTTGCTGACGACACCGCAATCTTGGCAACCCACCCAGACCCAGTTGAGGCGGCGAAACTCTTACAGCGTGGGCTTAATGATATATCCACCTGGTTAAAAAAATGGAGAATCAAGGCTAATGAGACAAAATCTGTAAATGTTACCTTTACTCTAAGAAGAGGCACTTGTCCACCCGTCAAACTAAATAACTTACAGGTCCCAGAATCAGACCATGTCAAGTATTTAGGACTACACCTTGATAAGCGACTCACCTGGCAAAAACGTATTTTCACAAAAAGGAAACAATTAGGAATACAACTACGTAACCTGTATTGGCTAATAGGTCGCCGCTCACAACTGTCGCTAAGCAACAAGCTACTACTCTACAAAACGATCCTTAAACCGATTTGGACTTACGGTATACAACTCTGGGGAACAGCCTCCCATTCCAACATTGAAATCATACAAAGATTCCAAAATAAAATGTTGAGGACGATAACCGGTGCCCCCTGGTTCGTCACAAATGATCAACTTCATCACGGCTTGCACATGACCACAGTCAAACAGGAAATACTCCTTCATACAAGTACCTACAAGGAAAGAATTAAAATCCATCCGAACAGCTTGGCCAATGTATTGATGGAAGAGACCACTACAATTCGCAGATTGAAACGGAGAATGCCCCAAGACACACTTAAATTACATTAGTGAAGTAAAGTAGGATGCGATACGAGTCGCATACCGAGCATGCCAATACTAAAATTAACAAACCCACTGATAAATGTCCCTGTGGCGACAGATTGCAGTGTGATGGGAGACCAAAAAAAAAAAAAACGTCAACAATTCGTGTAGAAAGTTTTAACCAAGTCAGTTTAGCTGTTAAGTTCTAAAGAATGACAAACGGAGAGACGGAAACCAATTACCTATATTATTGTAAAGTTTTTTTTGTGAGGTGTTCGTGGCTGAATAATACCTGCTGCATGGGTCGATCATTTCATTTCATTTCAAGATCCTTTGCACCACAAATTTCAAAACTTTCTGATCTATAAAACTTTTTAATCTCCAAAGTTAAGCAACGTTTGCCTTGACCCTTGAATGACTGACCATCTGAACACTTTTAAAGTCAAAATTATTAGTTTCTTCTATAATGTTTTCTGTTTATAAAATATTTTTTTTGTTTATAAGTATATCAGTTGTAGTGCGTTAGCAGAAGTGTCAGATAAAGACTAAATGAGTTGTATGGATCACCAAAATACAGGCTGTGCCTAGTTTGGGACCCGCTGTGTAAACCTCTGGCATGTAAATTATATACTGTCAACAAAATAAATCAAAAAATTAAAAATACCTCTGTCTCGAAAGGCATGTTAAACCGTTGGACCCGGCTATAATTTGTACCTACATCTTTGACAGACATTACGGGTAGTCAGTAGCTAAAAAATCTGATACTCGTCTTCCCAACGGGAATTATGTTTTATCAAGGATAAGTGGATTGGCCGCGCCATTTTTGTTGGTGCGAACCACTTCCGATTGAACCGCTCCGCGTGTGCACAGCCTGCGCTTATCAAGAACAATTGACAATTTTGGATTCATCGTATTTCACAGACTAAGTAACAACAATTTATGTTTATGTTTATTGTGTGATTTTTGTGAGAACAGCAAAAAGAAGAATGAAGAAATGAACACCGGTGTCGACTAGACACGTGGCTTCAGAGAAAAGGTTTGTGTTTCCTTCCTTAAATATCGGGTTGCATTCTACTCTCCAACACCTTAGCAACTCGTGTACCTCTCCAAGTGGTTGTCAATCGTTTGATCCGCACTGCAAATACAGTCGACTAAAATAAACTAAATTAGCCCGCCCACACCACCAAATAATGTAAAAAAGATAGCCGGGACCAGCGGCTAAGTAGTAATATGCTAAGATGGACACCCATTCACGAAAAGACTGCGGCAAGCGTTGCTTAACCTTTAAAATCAACTCATGTGGTGGTTATTATTTATCCTTGAGCTTCTGCAAGGTAAGCGCTGGGTCTTGTCATACCAAGTGCTTCTCCTCCACATTTATTGTACGCACAGCCAAGTTGTGGAACTCTCTGCCGGCTTCTGTGTTCCCTGCCAGCTATGACCTTTCAGCCTTTAAAGCAAGAGTGGGTAGACATCTTGTGGGCTAGCTCCTTCGACACTACTATTTATTTTTTGCCGTCTGTCTTACTATTATAGTCCAAACCTCTTAACTTTTTTTTATTTCGGTTTATTTCCGTTATTAATTAAATTTTAAAAACACTGCTAAATGGAATAACACAATCTAATTCCACCAAGCCCGTTCCATCATCGGACTTCAATACAAACGGCGATGCGCCATCGTTATATGGTGGACATCCCACCCATACGCACTAAACGTTTTGGGAATACCTTCATTATGCGTACGGCTAAGGAGTGGAATTCCCTGCCGGAGTCTGTGTTTCCCGATAGCTATAATCTAGGGGTCTTTAAGCCAAGAGTAAATAGGTTACTTTTAGGTAAGCGTGCTCCATCTTCGACCACATCATCACTTACCATCAGGTGAGATGGTGGTCCAACGCGAGCCTATTATCACCGCTTCAATTTTAATTGGCTTCATGGCAATTCGAAGTTCATTAGACATACTTGCTCATTAGCAGGTATGATGTGTTATATAAATTATATAATACTAATGTATGATATTCAAATCTTTAGATTCATTAAGGCGTTATATAGGAGGCTGGGTAAGAGAGAAGATTATAGCGATTTTCGGGACCAACAAAATATTTGTATTAAGAGTAGGTCAGACTTGAGAAAAAGCAGTGAAATAACTCAGAGGTGTCTTTAAATATCCATATTATTCTAAACTCTAAAATAACTCAAACAGAACTGAAAAAATTATTTTTGTTATAGAGAATATAATCACGCGTTACTTTGCAGAAAACCATACCAAACTAATATCTCAGAAATATATATCCAGTGTTAATGACGCCAAAAACTAGAGCTATCAATAATGCATGCAGTATGCAGGACCACCCTCCCGCACTCAAATATATGCGCATGCAGAAGGGATGCAATAAAATACATACCACATGCAAACAAACCACACTCAACACGTGTTACGCCTCTCCGGGGACTTTTTTTGTTATGTAGCTATTAAATCTGTGCAAAACAAGGCTATAATTCATTTTGAAAACTGGAACACCCGATGCAGAACTTAAAAATCGAGCAAAGCCGCAGGCAGGAGCTAGGTATAAAAAAAAATTGGCCAAGTGCGAGTCGGACTCGCCCATGAAGGGTTCCGTGGTAACTATAGTAAATATAATATATAATATATACTTAATATATTTAACTGAAAAAAAAACAAAAATCCTTAAAAAATTCTTAAAACTAGCTTATTTACAATTTTTACAACTACGCCAAATAACTTTGTTTTTCATAGTATTTGTATGAATTACAAAGTTATATTTGCGGTTTTAGAAAATATACTGTATCTCAAAAACTGCCGACTCGATCTCGTTCAAACCAATTTTGCTTGAAAGTTTACATTAAGATCTACAACATATAGTTTTTTTAGATTGTTCACTTCATTCTTATAGAAGTTAGAGGGGGGGACACACATTTTACCACTTTGGAAGCGTATATCTTTTAAATGATTAACTTTATGAAAAAGTGGTTCTAGAAACCTTAATGTCATTTTTAAAGACCTGTCTATAGATACCACACACGTATAGGTTTAATGAATAAATAAAAATTCAGTTTCAGTTTCATGTATGGGGAGCCCCTTTATTTTAGATGTTTTTTAAATTTTCTCTTAAAATCGGAAAGCGGTTAACAGAACACATCTATCTACTAAGTTTTACATGTATAGTCTTAATAGTTTCGGAATAAAATGGCTGTGACATACGGACGGACGGACAGACAGACAGACGGACAGACATGTCGAAACTATAAGAGTTCCGTTTTTTGCCATTCGGCTACGGAACCCTAATAAGCATAAATATATTTAAGTAGAGCGAGTAGATACGTAAAACCAACTCGCGGTATTTTATAAATCTTGCGCCAAATTACAAATGCGTCGCTCGAGTAGTCAGCAAGTTACGGTTTAATTGATATCCATTTCATCTTGTATGAATAAATAATTTTGTCTTATATGTTGTCTTATATGTTTCTCTAACAAGTGCCATAATGCCTGTTTACTCTTACCTACGTCATAGGAAACATAATATCTAGAAGCTCTTTATTTATTTATGCAAGGCACACCAACGATATATTTACAATCAAATGGATAACGATATACAAAGATTTGAAATACAGTGCAAATATATCACTTACAGGTATGCACAACATTCTTGTTGTAAGTAAAATGAATTAATCAATCTAAGCAAAACTAAATATTATTTATTTATTCTTCTCAACAAATTTACATTTGTGTCGAACAGTGGTTATAAATGTTACAATATAAAAAATTAAATAGTCGTCATAAAGCAATCACAATACATTGGTCCCAACATTATTAGTCTTAATATCAATAATTATAATAATCTAACATAACAAAATTCAAAACAATTATACAATATAAATTCAATTAATAAATTTAAAAAAAAATAATGTCAAAGTAATCATGTCAAAAACAACAAAAAAAAAAAAAAATACAAAAAATAACAATATAAAATTAAATTGAATAAAATATCGAAGAAGCTCTTAAACATAACACATCTTGAATGTTCTAACGAGATACCGCAGCCGGCAGTGGGACGCAAGGGTAACGGAAAGAGCAGGGTGAGTTTTTAGTCAGTAGAAGTCTGACACTCCCTTCCGCTCTACCCACAGCGGGGGCAGTCATTTGATGATTTTCCCACCCAGAGACAAAATCATCATTATCTGCTTAGCCATTTCCCCACTCTGTTGAGGTCAGCTTCCAGTCTTACCGAATGCAGCTGAGTACTAGTGTCTTACCTGGAGTGACTGCCTATCTGACCTCCACAACCCAGTAGCAGGTAAGGTACCCCTTAGCAATACCTGTGTCCACGGAATAGATGAATAAGGTTGGAATGGTAATGTGGGCGTGGCGAGCGCGCCACATGTATGATACGAAAATCATAGCTCGACCGATCAATTCATTCACCGCGTTTAGTGCGCTTCGGAATACTTCGGAACACAGAGCTCTACTTTAAAATGCCGCGTTGTGCAATTATAACCTGTAAAACAAAAAATCAGACCGCAAGTATAGAGCGAGGAGGTATATCTTTCCATCGGTAAGTCGAAAATAGCATTTAATTACAATTTTATTTGTAAAAAACATAAAAATATTCTGATCACTATGAAATTCCGAACATTAACAACATTATTGCAACAAGTTACAAAAAATATACATTGCTCGATGTGTACTCGCTTAATCAACGCAATGACCAAATCCGCTTACAATGTACTGCATGCGTTGCGTCCTCCACACTTCAACCACTGACGTTTCGTCCTTTGCCCTGATTGGCCGTGATGCACGGCGCATGTTTATCGACAGTGAGTTACAATCAGTAGCAAGCTCTCGATTTAAGTGTGTGTAATTTATTTGTGTGCGTAATTCGCATACGTAACGGGCCTCTTACTTGTAGTGGAGCTAAAAAGTGGGAGACAAGCTGCAACACGCGTTCTCATACAAATCAGTAACCTTTCTAACCTCTTTTATCTGTTCTGTGCCTGTGTCAGACTTTCAGGCTTCTGATTACCCGTAATGACTGTTAAAGATGTTCAAATAAAAGCCGGGTCCAACGGCTCATAGTGCTTTCCAAGGCACGGGGAATCTTGATATGTGAAGATTGTCACCTATTACGGGCCTACCTCAAACCGTGAGAATCTTAAAACTATATTTTCTCAAAGTCAATCGTTTAAAAGATAGATACTTCCAAAGTGGTATAAATAACCCTTAATAAGGCCAGGGGATATAATTTCCCACCAAGACTACTTTCAGAAATATGTTTTGTATACATGACATAGAATGAACGCAACCGTAATATACTATTTTTTAGAAGATTTTAAATTTCTTAACTGGCAATACTTTTAGAAATATGGCTACCTTTAGCTGATATGTCAGTGTCAAAGTTCAGTGACGTGAAAAACTGCAAAAGAACGGCCGATTTTAGGTTGCTTATTAGAAAACAAATTGTTCAACAAAAAATCTCTTAAGTAGATTATGTTTCCATCTTATATGAAATAATTATGTTAGCGATGTTTTTTGTTGCTTTTGTGCGTACAATATTGATCCAAAATGTCAAAATCTTCGAACTACTAAGTGGGAAAATTATTCCCTTTGCCCGATTATTTTTTATAATTTTTTTCTTATCCTTACTGATATTATAAATGCGAAAGTAATTCTGTCTGTCTGTGTGTTACGCAATCACGCCTAAACTACTAAACCGATTTTAATGAAATTTGGTGCGGACATAGTCTAGAACCTGAGAAAGGACATAGGCTGCTTTTTAATGCGAAAAAGGGCTGTAAGGGGTTGAAATAGGGGATGAAACTTTGTATGGACATTACGTCATTTTTAAAACTAGAAACTTATTTTTTTACTTTTGATTAAATATTAATAAATACGACATTCAAATTATGTATGAGTTTATTTTCAAAATAATTAGTTTAAAAAATTAAAAATCCTGCTGATAATAACTATTTCGCGCGGACGAAGTCGCGGGCACAGCTAGTTATATATATATATAGAAGTTTCAACTGACATATAAGTAATAGACAAAATACAAATAGAGATAGAATGCTGAAATTTGAACATAAGCTTCTCAGGGAATGTAGATGTAATAATTACATGTAATAATTTATTTGTAGGATTCAAACGCCATGAATAAAAAAACGAAGTTAGGGAAATGGGAGTTACAAGATATCATAAACAACCTGTCCGATCATCCATCTTCCAGAGGAAGGAAATACTTACAAAAGATTCAGATTTTGCAGCTCAAAGAAAGAAGAGAAAAGGACAAAGATGTTCTTCATGCCAAGTTGCACTATGTGCAAAGAAATATTTAAAATTATATCATGAGGCTTCTCCTCAAGAATAGTTGTATTCTTGTAATAAAAATGTGATTGCAATACCGCTTTTTATAAAAGTTAATAACCGACTTCACTGAATTTTTTTTTAAATAAAAGTAACAATTGAAACCAGGGGAAATACTAGTATCTGAATAACAACAAAACTAGGGCAAAAGTTCAAATCCTAAACAGGCAAAGGGAATTATTTTCCCACTTCGAGACATAGTGCCATACATAATCGGGCAAGGGGACATTATTTCCCACTCAAAAAAGGGGGGGAACAACACTCCCCCCGTTTTTTAATTACACACATCAAAAGTGTCTAGGGATCAAGCATTTTTATGCGGATTTCTTGAGATTGAGATGTGGCTTTGTAATAAATTTATGATTTTATAAATTTATATGGATCCTTTTTGGTGCATTTCATAATTTGAAACAGGAACTGTTAGTCAAATTCGAGTAAAAGGTGAAAATCTGCTGTCAATATTTTCCCTATAAAAACATACAACGCATTGAAGACATTATTAGTGCTACTGTTTCCCTACTACTGATTAAACCCAACGTTATTATGGAGCGGCGACGTCATTTAAGCAGGGAAGAAATGCTCAGAGCCGTGGGAATGATAGAAGCTGGTTCCCGGCAACGTACTGTGGCTTTAGCTCTGAATACAAGTCAGAGTGTTATCAGTCGACTTTGGACACGTTACCGAAGCACTGGTACCGTGGCTGAGCGCCATGGAGGACGGTATCGCTGCACCACACGGAGACAAGACCGATACATTCAAATCTTAACTCGAAGAGCTCCAACAATAACCGCCATGATGTTAGCCGTGAGGCTTCATCACTCTTCAGGGAACTTAATTAGCGACCAAACAGTCAGAAACCGCTTGCATGAAGTGAACCTTCATTCCCGAAGACCGCTACGGGTACCACCTATAGCAATGCACAATCGTAGGATTCGATATCAATGGGCTCTTAAACACAGAAATTGGGCAGAAGAACAATGGCGTTTCGTGTGCTTTTCTGATGAGTCTCATTTTGGTATGAGACCGGATACAAGACGTATACGACACTGGAGAACCCCTGGACGCCAACAGCGATTAAAATCCTGCCAGGAAGTCCATCCTTATAGTAGTGAAACGATCATGGTATGGGCGGGTATTTGGATCGGCGGAAGAACTGAGTTGATTTGGATCAGAGGCAACCTCAATGCTCAAATTTATGCTGAGACGATTGTATCTGACGTCATAGTTCCTCTACAAGTGCAAATCGGTCCCTTATTTCAGTTAATGCATGATAATGCACGACCGCACACCGCAAGAGTTGTAAGACAGACTCTCGCCGCAGCTAACATCAACGTCCTGCTCTGGCCTGCTCAGTCGCCAGACTTGAACCCGATTGAGCATGCATGGGATATGCTACAGAGAAGAGCTCTGCCGAATATGGAGGGTATCCAGTCGCAAGAAGACCTTTTTTTGTTGTTGCAACGAACATGGGCGGCCATTCCACAGCGTGATTTGGATGAACTCATTTTGAGTATGCCAAACCGATGTTCTTGTGTTGTTAGTGTTCGCGGTAGAAACACGGATTATTAATTGTTTAAGTTACCCAATAAAATTTTAAAGAAAACTGTTATTTCAGTCTTTTTTTCGAACTTTAATGTTAGTGGTTCAAATGTCAAAAATCCCTTTATTAGGAAAATGGCAAATTTCTTTATTAATGCAAAGGTGACTTGGTTTATCGTTACTGTGACAAACGAAAACACTTTATTTGATGAATCCTTAAAGAAAATTTTAATTAATATCAATCAGGAGAAAAGTTATTGCAAAAATATATGTTGATCCCTAGACACTTTTGATGTGTGTATTTTCTTAAATTCTACAGAATCAATTTACCCTATTTCCACTCTATTTTACTTTCTAGCTTTAACACAGGCTCGCGCCTTATTAAGAGATAATGTCCCCCACCCGCCTCTTTTAAAATAAATGAGGGAGAGAGAGAAGTCTAAAAAAATATATGCTGTAGATCAACTTCCAAAGAAAGCTTGAACGAGATACATTCAGTTAAAATAACTGCAAACATAAATTAGTCATTTATAGAAACACTATAAAAACAAAGTTATTTTTCGCGATTCTATGCTTGCAACTACGGAGTCCTTCATGGTCGAGTCACACTAGCACCTGGCTAAATTTTTTTGCTTCTTTGCGATTCCAAAAAAATTAATCGATATTAATTTCGACTTGAAACCTCCAAGCATTCCTGTGCCTTATTTTTAACCGACTTCAAAAAAAGGAGGTTTACAATTCGTCTTGGAACTTTTTTTTTATTTTTTTTTTAATTATGTTACCTCATAACTCGGAGATGGACACCGAAACTACTCAATAATAAGTATTTCGTTGATTGCGATTAGATTACTTGAATATGGATGTTAAACACTTTATGCTCGTCACAATGCATATGGTGAAGTAGAGCTGATGGTGATGTACCAGGAGAACTCCTCAAAAATTAACGGCTCTGCACTGGGAAAAGCAATATTTTGTAAAAAGTGATAAGTAGTTGACATTTTGGCTTTTGTAACTAGATAAATTACAAACCGACCCATTTAAAAGCGTGAAAAAAAACTTTTTAGCAAAAAATAGAACCGACTTCCATATAAAAACACTACAAAGGCAAAAATAACTTTAATTTCGGAAAGCGGTGTCTTTAGTTTTGTATAATATTTTCGTTTTTGACACCGCCTTCCCAAATTAAAGTTATTTTTGCCTTTGTAGTGTTTTTATATGGAAGTCGGTTCTATTTTTTGCTAAAAAGTTTTTTTAGCATCTTAATTTAATTACCCATTTAAGCAAATATAGGAATTTGAATTTAGTAAGTCTTGATACATTGACTATACAGATTCTCGGGTTTTCCCTTTTGCAACTCTAAATAATTTTTAAAAGCGCCTGTTGAAAATTAACCACTTCGTTTAAACATCGCTATTTAGCGACGAGCCTCATTTCTAGCTAAGTATTCAACCTATATGGGCATAAATTAGTTCTAACAGCGTACATAGAATTAATATTACACGGCACCACATAATTTTTCCTGTTTTCCCGATCAGGAAGAAATTCCTTAGCGAGGGCGTGCCGACATGTAATCATAAAATTCTTTATTAACGAAGCAAGTTCTTTTACTTTGCAGAGCTTGTAACATCAGTTGGATTTTTCTAATGCAAAAAGAATATAGTGAGTAATAAAAGAAAATAAAGCGATAGGCATTAAATTAAACCACATATAATAACAAAACGTTTTGGGACAACTTTCATTGTGCGTACGGCTAAGGAGTGAAATTCCCTGCCGGAGTCTGTGTTTCCCGATAGCTATAACCTCTTTAAGTCAAGAGTGAATAGGTTACTTCCATAGATTAAATAAATAACTAGATATGGTCAACAGACGAAATTATATCGGAACCGTGTGTCTCCAGTTAGGCGCTGGGCGGGGCAACAACTACACATGCAGTTTAATAAAATCAATAGATACGCATTCGCGCACACACCCGCATTTCTTGAATCAGAACGTACTATACAATCAATAATAAACCTTATTCCGTCAAACACAGCGTGTATTTACCATGCACCGTAGAACTTACCCACACAAAAACATCGGTCGCTATCGTTGTGCTGTGCAAAAGCAATTTATTTTACATATACGCTAGTGATTGACTAAATCGGAAAGTTATCGATTCTTCCATTTATTATTGTACAATTTTTTTTGGCCACCTGAAAATGAACCAAATAAAAAATGGCATGTCCAGAAAATATTACAATAACAATAAACATATTATTAAGAACATAACATTACATAATTATTATTAAGTACTACCTACTAAGTATTAAGGGCTACCCTGGCGCTTTCGACTTAAATCTTAATATTTAATTATCATAGTGATAGGTCAAATAGAAGTTGATGTTAACTTACATTATGCTCTTGATCGGAACATACCAGCCGTATAGGTTGTATAGAATCCTGAAAAGTTGAATGACTGATTTTATGAATACCCTAAATCATGAGAATAGCTTTCAGTAATAAAATCAAATTCAACCCACTTCTGCAAAAATCAGTTGTACTCTTAATTTTGGAATTTTCCATTCAAAAATCCTGCGACTTTTCTTTAGAGACTAGAACATTTCTGCGTTGAAGTGAACCGAGCATATGGTGCTATTTTTTGTAGGGTACCAGTTAGGTGGCATGCCTGTGGCATCAATCCATTCCTTTTTTATGTTACCATCTTTTGGGAAACTGAAAAGTACGAAAAGCACTTATTTATCATTTACATACATCCTAAGCTACTTCTAAACGTCACCATATAATATCACAATAATTACGTAACACACTATAAATCAAGATCTGAATGATTTTGACGTATATTGCTAATGCATTGCTACATATGTTCGAAATATTGGTCTGCTCAACAACGTAAATACCGCAGTGAGTGTTGTTGATTTAGCATAATGAAACCGATTCCTACTGTAAGTGTGTTACACAATTACCCCGCAGGTAATAGTTTAGTAGGTTATAATAGGTTTTTGTTATAAGAAAAATCCTAGTTAGTAGAGAAATTGTTAAATATATGAAAACAAACACACATCCATGCATAACAAATAAATAGCATGAATATATTGACCTATTTTAAGCTCGATTCACAAATACATTATCTGAACCATGCCGATTATTATAACGCATTCGAAGCTTCAACGGAAGCAAAATACAAAAACCATAAAAAATAAAGAAACAGCATGAGGATAAGGCATAACATACTATAATTCTAAACCGAAAAACACCACCGATTATTAACCTAAAATTAAAGTAACTTACTTTACGAATATTGGTTACGCATTTCTCTACTACTCTGTAAAAAAATCAAAATAAGTAAAAAAACATTATTTACATCGGTCTTCCAACCAGGCTAAAACGGTTGACAGATTGAAAAATAAACTATTGTAGCGACGGCGACGTCGGAACTCCTTACGCATGCTGCGGGCGTAAAATAAATTGTTTATTTTTTTTTACTTTTTTGTATACACTTGACTTTTCAACGTATTTTTATTTCTGTCACCTCATGTAAAATAAAAGTTAAACATATTTTCTTAGAGGTTTCCATATGTTATAAAAAACTTTTTACCAAAAAATTAAACAGACTCCCAAATAACACTGCAAAGTGAAAAATAACTTTAATTTCGGTACTCGGTGTCTTTAGTTTTGTATTTTCGTTTTTGGCACCGACTTCCGAAATTAAAGTTATTTTTCACTTTGCAGTGTTTTTTGGGAGTCGGTTTAATTTTTTGGTAAAAAGTTTTTATTTCACTCTTTTTAGTTGGTCGATTTTTAATTTACCTAGTTACAAGAGCCTAAATGTCAACTACTTATATTCATTTACAAAATATTGCTTTTCCCAATGTTGGGCTGTTATTTGTTGAGGAGTTCTTCTGGTAGTTCACCATCAGCTTCACTTTACCATATGCATTGTGACGAGCATATTGTGCTTAATAACCACATTCAAGTAATCGAAGCGGAACACATGAAATACTTATATATTCAGTAGTTCCAGTGGCCATCTGTGGTCTTCATCATCAGGTCCACTTCACAAATGGTGCTTTTCGAATGCAACTACACAAGTTACTTTAAAAATACTCAAATCACTATAGGTGTGGCTATAATATTTGAAGAGTTCCCTCGATTTCTCCAGGATCCCATCATCAGATCCTGACTTGGTGACAATGGGACCAATTTCAAAGTATACCCTTTCAAAAAAAAAAAAGAATTTTCCAAATCGGTTCAGCCGTCTCCGAGTAATCGGTGATCATACATAAAAAAAAAAAATAATATACGCGTCGAATTAATAACCTCCTCTTGTTTTTGTCGTCGGTTGAAAAACCCCTAAACTATAATAGCAATATTTCATTCGTCAATCGACATTGCTGTCGATAGCCTACGTTAGTGGATCTGCACAAGCACATCACTAATTCGTCGCAAGAAGTGGCGGCCTCACTACGCGATGGATCCGCGTAATACAGTTTCGTATGTTATGTTTACATTGCTTGTCCAGTTACTTAGTAACGAACTCAGGTAGTGGTTAAGGAGCAATGTATTTATAGCAAAAGGAGTACAGTCGCTCTGATATTTGAAAACAAAAATAACATAGTAAAACCAAGAAATATTTTATGATTTATTGTTTTTCATGATTTTAAAGACAAATATTGTAAAATACTTGTACTTACATATGGTAAGTGATTCCATGATTCACATAGATTTGATTTTGGCTTCGGTTTTTACAAGATACCACAGAACAACTCGGCATTCATATATGTTATCACGATCGCCGTCGAAAGCGCACTAGTTTGCGGAGACGGCCACTTGCCTGTGACATGAGCCCTGTGGCCATGTCGCGCGGACACCGATACGCCCCCTTACCACTTCTCCTGTATTTTTTGATTTCTGTGGTTACTTCTATCAATAAAAAGACGAAAAACTATTGGTCTACATCAGGGTTGCATCTTTTTTTTTAAATTAAGAATGAGACCGTTCTTGATCTCATTCGCACCTGATGGTAAGTGTAAGATGAGGTCTACGATCGAACGAGCGAGCCCAGAAGATACCTGTTCACTCTTGCTTTAAAGGCTGACGGGTTATATGGACAGGCCTGTTGGACTAGTGGTCAGTGGCCCTGTCTGCTATGCACAAGGTCATGGGTTCGATTCCCACCCAGGACAAATGTTTGTGTGATGAGCACGATCATTTGTTCTTTGTCTGGGTGTAATTTATCTATAATATGTATGTATTTAGTAATATATATGTATGTTTATCAGTTGTGTAGTACTCATAGCACAAGCTCTGCTTAGTTTGGGATTAGATGGCGTTGTGTGAAAGTTGTGGAATGTTATATTATTATTATATTATATGTCATAGAAGCATATCACTTGCTTCCATCTGTTCCTGTGTCCACCGGGTCGGGGTGTCGATCGTATAGACGTTGGAGGGCGACGATACTTTTGCTTGATCAGTAGTATATCACCAACATAGTTGGAGATCGGTCGCTCAATCCTTTTATCTTAGATGTTTTTCTGTATATTTTTTAAGAGAACTAGCCATGTGTGTAGTATTTGCATTACTAACTCCCTCTAACTAAGCTTATGTCTGGAATGGTTACACGGTAATAATGTAATAGGTGCGGTTTGAACTCGGTCACAGGTCTAACATCTTAATCAATTCTTTTTCAATTTCATTTCAATATCAAATCATCTTTAACTTTTAAAAATGGCGCTTTTTATTTTTTATGACCTACTAGAATACGTTTAAGTTCTGTCTTCCTAAGTAGTGTTGTTTTTGTAAGCTAAATTATCTGCCTTTTCTTTTAAAAATTTACTCTCGTTCTTCATAAATAACATATGACTGCAAATATCTTAAAACAAAACATAATAACTTATCTTCATATTTATTCGACACCTTGTCTTAACTGTAGATACCTGAGCATTGTATTTCCAAACTTATGCTTCACAATATAAAGTTCAAATTCGCGTGCCTCAGCTCACAGGGTTATTTTAAGTAGTACTTTGGCATTAAGGGCAGATGTCAAGTTAATTATTATGGGTGTCTTTAAAAACAGGGTACATGGTTATATCCATACCTTGAGAAACAAGCTAAGATGGTATGCATCTGTATAATTTTATTAATTTAGTTAAAACGTCTAAGAGAAGCTTCTCGCTGAATAATAACGACCGCACGGATCCACCTTAAAGGTGAACTTGCCGGGTTTTATTTTTCGGGTAGGAAAATCATCGAATGACTTTTCCCGCTCTGGGTCCAGAAGTCTGACACTCCCGTCCACTCCAGTGGACGGGAGTGTCAGACTTCTACTGACTAAAAACCCACCCTGTTTTATCAGCTGCCTTTAATTTCTGGGGCTGCGGTATCTCGTTAGAACATTCCCGCAACCCCGGCAGACTTGCTGGGGTTTGTCCGTGAATCTAAACACATTGAGATTTCTCCGATCCTCTGAAAAAAAAATAATAATTAAGCCTTTGATCGCGGGTGTCATTTGTATATCTTTGACAGACGTTACAGGTAGTCAGAAGCTAGAAAACTGACACCAGTCTACGTACAATGTTATTCAGCTACTGGTTTGTGGAGGTAGGTAGTCACTCCATACGGCTCTCAAGATACAGCCTGTGCTGAGGCTTTAAGCAGCGGGGCGTTTGAGCGCCCGCCAACTCCAATTGCTGAAGACGTAGCAAGTGACACTGGTGAGTCCTCTTGCTTGCAAGTGTCCTATGCTTCTGAAACATCAACGAGATCGTCCCAGGCTCGGGAGCGTCTCATATCATATAAAGTTATTTGGTATATTTTCATTTCAATAACGTGCACAAGATGTAATAAACGTGAGTGTTGATATAATTTCTTTAGATACAACATTTAATTACTCTAAAACTTATTTCGTATAACGTTATTGGATATATCGTTTAGTTAATCGAAAGTCATTAGGCCTATTGTTTAAAATATGTAATATTGCGATTAATTTGATTGAGCGTGCTGCGGGAACGGCGTGACAGAAACGAATTGCTGCGAAACCGACTCCACGTAGTCCAGTTTGCCCTACCCCTAGAGTGTTATTTAAAATCGAGTAGGCGCGGAGGGGCGAGGCGGCCCGCGAGCTGAGGATCAGGTGGTTTTGACACTCACCGCCGCGGCTGAGGCTGGCCGACGAAACCGGCCAGCAAGCCAAAGCTGCGGTGGTGAGCGTGAAACACATCTGCGACGACAAGCTCGCATGGGACCGCCGGAGCCCTGCAGTACCGGAGCCGTGACAGAAACCATGCCTGCTGCATTTTGCATGCTTGCTGCATTTTGCATTCTTGCTGCATGCTTGCTTGCATGCTACATGTATGGTGTATGCTCATTTGCATGCCTGCTGCGTGCATGGTGTATTGTGTTTGCAAGATTTTTACAGGGAAATAAAAACTAGGCATTTTATCATATTATACTAAATAGGTTTTATGTCTTTTGAGTGGTATTTCAAACGATTTTATATTCAATGTATGTTACGCTTATAAGTCAAAGTCAAAGTCAAAGATTTATTTGCAAATAAATATGGTTACAAAGTTCTTTCAATGGTATAATAGTAGCTTAACATATTTAATCATAATATTATGACATGCAAATTTTTGTTGATATTATTTTAATTAATTAAAGGTAAAATAAATTAGATATAAGATTAATTAAATTTGAACTGGAGGAATTCTTGTATAGTATAAAAGGGATTCTCAATCAACCATCTGCGTAAAGCCCTTTTGAAGCGGACCATAGGAAGTTCCTTAATTTGGTCTGGAACCTTATTATAAATTTTTATGCACATAGGGTAACAACTTCGCCTATATAGTTCCGTTTTAATTTTAGGATTAATCAACCTATTAGGAAATCTAGTTTTGAATTTACATTTATCTCCCTGTTTTTCAAACATCTCAGGATGATATTTGGTAAATTTACATAATTCCTCAATATAAATACCAGTTAATGTAAGTATTCTAAGTTTCTTAAACAGTGGTTTACAGGATGTGAGTGGGTCTACATTACAAATCGCACGTATACACCTCTTTTATGCGATGAAGGCTCTTCCGAGATGCACCGGGTTTCCCTCTTACTAGTATACCATAACGCAGTATTGAACCAACATATGCATGATAAGCCTGTAATGTGGCTTGTCTACTTGATAGGTTAGATAAACGCCATAGCACATAAGCAAACTTACTGAGTTTTCCACATATCATATCAATATGACCAATCCAGGAACACTTCCCATCTAGAACTATCCCAAGAAAAGTCATACTATCTCATTGTTGTATTTGTTTATCTTTATAAGTAATGTTTAGATTAATTTTATTCCAGTTTTTGTTAAGAAATTGTACATATTTGGTTTTATCTATGTTAGGTTTAAGATTATTCTTTTCCATCCAAGATATGATTTTGCTTACGGTACTATTTATTTCTTCATTATAGTTTTCTTTAGTTTTAGGGATAATTACGGACACATCATCTGCAAAGAGTATGCAAGGATAGTCAGTTACTTCTGTCAGGTCATTGATATATAACAGGAAAAGATTTATAAAAATTTGTTGCTTTAAAATTATATCAATCGTTTATTATATTAACTGATCATTATATCAAATAAAATTATAGACTCAGTTGTTATATCTTGTAAATATCAGAGATTTTGTAATTATATCATATTTTACTTACCCCCCAGGCTCGCATGCTCAAACGTCCACGAGCACAAAAGAGTTACACCATAACCAGGAAAAGACTGCGAAGCCGCCTGTCCTTGGAAAACCTGTTTCTAACAGTGGAGAGTAAGACGGAGACTCCGAGCCTGTGAGTCCACCGGCTAAGCAGACAAAGACTCAAGAAGCGATGATGCAAAGTCTTCCCACTTCTGAGATGTTGACTAAGACAATGCAAATGCAGCCAAAGGCGGAACTTAGCGCCTACATTGATAACAGTCTGAGAAACATTGAAGAAGTGGTAAACGAATCCCGCAACCTCAAAAAAAGCTTTTTCCACAGTCTTAGGCTGCGTTTCCACCAGAGATGTGCGAAAGAAATTTGTCGTGCGAGGATGTCTAGCTGTGCTGTGAAAATGTGTGGGAGTTTCCACCAAAGCTGTGCGATGAAAATGTACCTACGAGGATGTGTAGCGGAGCTGTGAAAATGCGCATTAATGTGTGGTGCGAGTATGTGCAAACCTCGCAACACATCCTTCTCAACACATATTCCTCGCAACACATCCCTCGCAACTCATCTCTCGTACACATCCTTCGCACACATCCCTCGCTTGTTTTGTATGCGCAAAAATCTAGCTCCGCTGAGCCGTTTCCACCAGAGCTGTGTTGACCGAGGCGAGGTAAATGAAGCGATTCTATTGGTTCTTTACAAACACATCCCTCACTACGCATCCTCGCACATCTCTGGTGGATACGCAGCCTTAAGCTGGCGGCGGTAACAGTTCAAGCTGCAGCAGCTGAGTTGGTCACGTGATCAGGAGTTGAATTAAATGTAGAGCGGCTAGAAACAGAAGATGCCGACTTGAAGGCTCGACTTACTAGTCTGTCAGTGCAGGTCGAGAAGTTGACAGCATAAGTCAGTCTCCTTACACGTCAGAGTGAGCAAAGAGCCAGCCCCGTAGGGGCAACTTTATCGGGGAGAACTAGTGAGGGTGTTAGAGTAGCCGAACCTACTCCATCAAATGAGTTGGAGGCACAGTTTCGGCGTTCTATAGCTTTAGAAATCGGGGGTATGGTGGACGCCAAATTGGCTGCTTTGGAGAGAAGGTTGCCACCAGAAAAGCCCTTGCGTCCGGCACTTGCTGCAGACAAGACCAAGGTTTTAGCACAAGAGACGAAAGGGCAGTCGAATGCCGGCTTCAGTTTAGTACCTCATAGCACACAAAAAAGAAGGGGAAAGGCGTGGGAAAAGGAAATCGGTGGCTACAGTAGTGGATGTGGAATTATCTATAGAATTTGCGGCGTCTGCGCAAGCCTCACAGTCTTTGCAGGAAGCAGCAAGGAACAGGATTGAGGCGTGGTCGACTGTGGTAGGGAGAAAAGCAAAAGGAGGCAAGAATCACCAGTCTAGTGAAAAGCCTGATGGCCAATCTGCCAGATTGGTATTGTCCTCTTCGGCGAAGGAGAAAAGCCATAAAGTAAAACTACCTCGGGTTCCTTCCACAGCAGCGATTACGGTCTCAATGAGAGAGGGAACAGGTGGCAAATTCGCTTACGTCATGTCTGTAGTAAGGCAGCGAATTTGGCATTGACACCGTTGGTCAGAGGAGGGTTGCGGATGGCGGAATGATTATTACTATCGCTGGTGCCGACTCCTCCACGAAGGCGGACAGTCTGGCAAGCCATATGCGGGGAGCAATGGTAATGAATCTAGGCAGGCACATTGCTTTGTGCCTGCCTAAATTCATTACCATTACTCTTAAAACTGTGAAGGATAACATCGCGGGTGTTATAGAAACAAAAATCCGCACTGGGCCTGCTTGGTGAACTACAGCCCTTTCCTTCTCATAGAGAGGACGCCTGTGTCTTAGCAACGGGAACATTAGAAGTAGGTTATGTTGTGGAATTATTTAACGATGTGCCTTCGCACCCAATCCACTGGACCACTAATCTAATAGTACTATCTAAATATATATAACTCAAAGGTGACTGACTGACTGATTGACTGACTGACATAGTGATCTATCAACGCACAGCCTAAACCACTGGACGGATCGGGCTGAAAATTGGCATGCAGGTAGATGTTATGACGTAGGCATCCGCTTAGAAAGGATTTTGCGAAATTTCCACGGGATCGGGATTTACACGGGAAAAACTTCCCACGCGGGCGAAGCCGCTGGCACAAGCTAGTTTAGAATAAATTAAAACATGTTCGTCTAGTATACGCTCTTAAACTATCAGTTCGATTGTGATGAAACGTTGGTAGAGTCTACTAAGGAGGCACAAGAGGATTTCTGGACCAAAAAACCATTACCGCATTAGCGAAATTAATACGTGTATAAACAAAGTCGCGGTTTACAGGTCGTGTTATATGTAATTTAAAGATAAATACTTATTTTATTGATGATAGACTCACGTTTGACCACTATCTCACCTGATGGTAAGCGATGATGTGGTCGAAGATGAAGCACGCTTACCTAGAAGTAACTCATTAATTCTTTTATTCATAAACAATTCACTTTGTGTTGAATACAACGTGTAACGGAAACCCTCTATCCAAAGGGGCTGAAGACAACATCTGGTATGGAGTCTCTATGCATAGTTTCAGCTCAAAATAAGTGACTCAAAGAATTGATACCAAATTATCGGTATCATTATGTTTCTTGCATACCAATCATAACAAACGTGTCACAGCACTACGTGGGTCGATAACTTTCCACGTCACTTGCCAATAACACAGTGATTCTCTTCGTTCTTCTTAATCTGTAAATACTGCCTCTGGTATCAATGTATTGAAATTTCTATTATCCTTCACACATGTAGACATAGGATTATAAAACCCTTGCCATATCGTTTATTACCATCCAAAGAAACCGTGCACTTGGTATGTATATACCTTTTAAATTACACGTATACAATTTAAAAAAAATATATCTATGAAGGTAACTTATTCACTCTCGACTTAAAGACCCCCAAGGCATAGCCGGCAGGGAATTCCACTCCTTAGCCGTACGCACAATGAAAGTATTCCCAAAAGGTTTTGTGCGTATGGGTGGGATATCCACCATGTAACGATGGTGCATCGCCGTTTGTCTTGTAGTCCGATGATGGAATGGTGTACTTATACAACGTGTAATGGAAAGGGTATATACACACCAAGGGCACGGCTTGTTTGGATGATATCAAACGATATTGGAAGGGTTTCAACTCAAAATAAAATACTCTTAAAAATTGATACTAAATTATCGGTTTCGTAAGTTTCTTAAATTGAAATCATAACAATCGTGTCACCGCACTACGTAGGTCAATAACTTTCCACGTTACTTGTAAATATCACGATAAATCTCTTCTGTGATGTGTTTATTTCAATTTGAAAAGTTCGGTTTCTGGTATCAATGTATTAAAAATTCTCATTACTTCCGAACATGTAGAGATAGGATTAAAAAACCCTTCCAATATCGTTTGATATCACCCAAAGAAGCCGTGACCTTGTTATGTATATACCCTTTCCGTTACACGTTGTATAATGTAAAGGTAATTGCTTGCACTAAACCAGTGGAACATTGGACATTTATTTTTCATCTCAGCTCCGCTCCACTCATCTCCGCATAGATCCGCTCTACAACTATCCTCAACACAGAGAATTCCAGAGCATTTACTTGAAAATTAATTGGATTTTTACCATCCTTTGTTTTTGTCAAGAGTCCATTTTTTCAGTTTAATTAAGTTCTTTAAGACGAGGGTATGATGTAAAGAGAGTATTTATTCAGCTTTTTCTTTATTTCTGATTCGAGACAGATTCTACGAGGAAACTGAGGAATTGTCAGTCTTGAATCCTCGTTCCGTATTTTTGTTTCGTTTCGCTTTTTTTTTTTAAGTTGATAACATTTTTTAAAGAAGTCGTGTTGTGTCATGATTGCATTATTTTGTAACTAGCTTTTGCCCGCAACTTCGTTCGCGTGGGAGGTTTTCCCGCGTAATTCCCGATCCCGTGGGAATTCTGGGATAAAAACTATCTATGTCCTTTCCAGGGTCCTAAACTATTCCCATGCCAAATTTAATCTAAATCGGTTTATCGGTTTAGACATGAAAAGCTAACATACAGACAGACAGAGTTACTTTCGCATTTATAGAAAGATAGATAGATATACTCATTATTCTACACCATAACAGAATTAAATAAGGACTTAAAAACTACAAAGGGTGTTACAATGGGTGCTAAAAGTGATCTTTTACAGACAACCTTTGGGTGGATTTGACACAGCAGAAGAAAATAAATACGCGGGTAGTCCATGGTGTACTATTCACTTATATACAATATATAAGTAATAACCTACATAATCAATACACATATACATATATATACATAAAATTAACAAAGCTGACTTATATAAAAAATAGTAACAAATTAAAGAGAGAGATAGAGCTCTTTTACCATGTTTTTGAAAGATGGAAGTGTTTGTGCCTGTCATACTGACACGGGAAGAGTATTCCACAGTCGTACTGCTTGAACTGCGGACGACTTACCAAAGAAATTGATGGAGTGACTTGCTACCTTTAGCCTCAAATTTCCGATGACCTCAGAAATTTATAATATTAAGTATGGGTCTGTATTTGATATACTAATGATAGCTGCATAGATCGTACGTGTAATTTAAAGGGTATATACATACCGAGTGCACGGCTTCTTTGGATAATAACAAACGATATAACAAGGGCTTTGTAATCCTACGTGGATCACGTGGTGTATCATGTGTGGTGTATTAGAAATTTCAATACATTGATACCAGAGACCGAATTTTTCAAATTAAGAAGAACGAAGAAAATTATCGTTTTATTGGCAAGTGACGTAGAAAGTGATGACCCTCATAGTGATGTGACACGTTTCTTATTATTGGTATTCAAGAAACATACGAAATCAACATTTTGGGGTCAATTCTGTGAGTCACTTATTTTGAGCTGAAACCCTTCAGGTGCATGACGTCACCGGCGGCCAGCTTAAGTTGACCTCTAAAATTATTTGTGGATCACGTGGTGTATCATGTGTGGTGTATTAGAAATTTCAATACATTGATACCAGAGACCGAATTTTTCAAATTAAGAAGAACGAAGAAAATTATCGTTTTATTGGCAAGTGACGTAGAAAGTGATGACCCTCATAGTGATGTGACACGTTTCTTATTATTGGTATTCAAGAAACATACGAAATCAACATTTTGGGGTCAATTCTGTGAGTCACTTATTTTGAGCTGAAACCCTTCAGGTGCATGACGTCACCGGCGGCCAGCTTAAGTTGACCTCTAAAATTATTTTTCTCCCCTATCGATTTTAGAGGTCAACTTAAGCTGGTTTTTGTGGCCGCCGGCGGCCTTCCGTGACCTTAGGAGTTAAGCATAGAGACTCCATACCAGATGTTGTCTTCAGTCCTTTTGGATAGATACGGAGTTTCCGTTACACGTTGTATAATAATATGCTAAAATAATAAACTAATAATTACGGTGCTTTATAATAATCTTTCTGAATAAGAAAGCTCATAATAATTATGACGAAGACCAAACTAAGAGAATAACAGCCCCTTAAGTAGTGATTTTTAAATTTACGCTAGAAGAAAATTTTCACTCAGCCTTTTTGATGTCAAGAGGTAGCAAATTCCAGAGTTTAAGGGGCAGATATTCGATTTTCGATGATTTTTAATCCAAGATCACGTCTAAATGGCTAGTCGGTATGCTTTGAAAAAAAATAATGATAAACTAGACTATTTCCTTAATAATTTGATATATGAATATTTAAATATTTTTTTGTATAACATTGTGTAATTTATTTTTAAAAGTACGTCTAACGCGGGCATAAAAGCGAAGATCAGGCAACAACCATTGGGTGTATTTTTATGAAACTTTCACAGTCTAAAAGATAATTTAATTGCCAATCTTTTAGTATACGGCTTTTCTTCATATTGTGTTTGGTAAAGCCATGGTGTATTATTATTCGAATAATCTAGGTGCGCAATGAATCGGGGGCTCTTTCGGGCGACGGGCGGCAGTGCATCGCTGACCACTGTCACGAGTAGACGCTAACGCTCCGCGCAAAAAATACAAAATGATTTTATTCGCATAGAAGTTTAACGCCAAAATGGTTGGTAAACCCAAAACACTAAAAAAGAAACGCCTTACAATGTTAAAAATTGATTAATGAAGTAACGAATTTTAATTATTTATATAATTTACTGCCGCCATGGTCGAGTGGTTTAGGGGTTTAACTTGTGTGTGGTCGTGGGTTCGATTCCCGCGGGACGCATACTTTGTAAATTTGTTTCCACTTTGGCTAGGACATTGCAGGCCTGAATCACCTGATTGTCTGATAAAAAGATGGTTTCGTGCTTCGGAAGACACATATAAGCCGGTAGTCCCGGTCGCCAAATGGCGGTCGTCAGAATAGACCACGTCAGAGGCTCTTGAGGCAGTCTAGAAACTCTGACACTAGGGTGTATGGGGTCATTAGACATTACTAACCACACGATAAGAAGAAGATTATTTATATAATCTCTATCAATAGTTTAAATTAGCATATTGGAATAAAATAAATATGATTTAAATGTAGTAAACAAACTTTTATTTTATTGAAATAATTATGTTATTTCCTTTTAGGAGAACACCAAATAGTAAAGATTCTTGAGTCAAAAATGTAGAGACAGGGTGAGTATTGAAATGTAATTTACGAGTAGGTAACCATATTGGAGCGTAGTAAGGACAGTTCGATTAGAGTTTCAAAAAATACTTGAGTGTTGCTGATATTGGAATAGTTGTAGGTATAGCTCTTGATACGTAAGTAGCATGACCTTGAATGCGGAGATCTAATATTTAGTAGGTACTTACTTAAAATTATTTTTATTTTATTCAAATTATGTTTTTTTTTTTTTTGGAGTATATCAAATAACTTAGATTCTCGCCGCGAAAATGCAGAGACGAGGTAAATATTGCAATGTGATAGCACCATACTACAGCGTAGGTACTAAGGACAGTCCGGATTAGAGTATCAAAAAATACTTGAGAGCTGATATTGACACGAGTTGTAGGTATAGGTCTAGGGTAGGTACTTATGTAGCATGACCTTGAATGCGGAGATCTAATGTTTAGTAATTTTTTATTTCATTGAAATAATAGTGTTTTTTTGTGGTGAGTACGAGGTGAGTATTTAACTATAATGTAACCATACTACAGCGTAGTAAGGACAGTCCAGATTAGTTTAAAAAATACTTGAGTGCGGTTTTTGACATAGTTGTAGGTACTTATAGCTAGCTATGGTACGAAAGTACCATGAACTTGAATGCGGAGATCTAATGTTTTGTTTACGCACAACTCTCCAATATTCCAACTTTCGCCCATATGGTCAATCCTACTTTCGCGCCCGTGCCTATACTTACCTAAATTTAATTTATATTATATAACTCGCTTTATATTATATAGATCGCATCGAACTTCTTGAGGTTACGTTGACATCCACCCTTAATTTTGGTCCGTTTATCGAGGCTAAGGCTCAATTGGCTGCCAAAAAGTTGGGAATCCTAGTAATTACACCCTAACTATTGATGATAATATAATAACATTAGATTCACAAGTCGCCACAGAATTTGAAAATTTTTTCACTGACATACCTGTATCGACAATCAAGTCGCTAAAATCATCTGCCATTGCTGCAGACACATTACTTAAAAAAAGTGTTCCAGTTTGTAGTTCAGAGTTTAAATTCCAATATGTTACTTCTAATGACATCATCAAAACTTTTAACTCTTTGAATGTTAAAAAGGCTGCAGATCTGTGGGGTAATTCTGTTCATGTTACTAAGTCCATTATACACATTATAGCTCCTACATTAGCTGTTATATTTAATAATTGTATTGATTGCGGTGAGATTCCTGATTTAATGAAATATAGTAAAATAATCCCACTATTTAAATCAGTTAGTATATCTGACCCTACTAATTATAGACCTATTTCTGTATTGCCCACTTTCAGTAAAATTTTTGAGAAAATTATTTTAATGCAGATGCAAAGATATTTTAATAAACACAAATTGCTACATAATAAACAATTTGGTTTTACAAAAAGACGTTCAACAACTGATGGCCGGTGTTGAACTTTTAGGACACATTTATAATGCATGGGAAGATAAGTGTTGGTAAGTGTTGGGCATTTTTTGCGATTTTTCAAAGGTATTTGACTGTATTCCCCATGAGACATTTATCAGGAAACTGCACCACTACGGATTCCGGGGCACCTCTCTGAATCTTCAGACCTCATACTTGAGTGAAAGGATTCAGAGAGTCGACTTGAACGGCAAAAGATCGCCGGGATCTGTGACGTCAAGATGGGGGTCCCCAAGGCTCAATTTTAGGTCCCTTTTTGTTTCTTATTTATATAAATGATTTACCGTACCTGATCAAAAATTATGACATAGTGTTATTCGCTGACGATACTTATCTTTTATTTAAAATCAAAATTAACAGCAGGTTACTGAAGAAGTAAACAGTGCCCTTGCAACTGTAGTTAGCTGGTTTAATGTTAATAATCTTCTTGTTAATGATAAAAATACCAAATGCCTAAAATTTACGTTACTTCATGTTAGACAAGTGAATACAAGTGTATCAATAATCTTTTATTTAAAATCAAAGTTAACAGCAGGTTACTGAAGAAGTAAACAGTGCCCTTGCAACTGTAGTTAGCTGGTTTAATGTTAATAATCTTCTTGTTAATGAGAAAAAAACCAAATGCCTAAAATTTACGTTACCTCATGTTAGACAAGTGAATACAAGTGTATCAATAAAGGGCGAAATATTGAAACCCGAAGATACCACAGTTTTCTTGGGCATAAATTTGGGTGCGAAGCTTCAGTGGGGCCCCCATATAAATTGTCAAAATAGCCAAGTTCTGCAGCATATGCCGTTAGAAAAATACGTGGATTAACTGATATCGAAACAGCACGTTTAGTCTACTTTAGTTACTTTCACAGAGTGATCTCAAACGGCATTATACTTTGGGGAAACGCCGCCGACATTCATACAATATTTGTATTACAAAAATGGGCCATTCGTGCAATTTATAAATTAAGTCCTAAGCACTCCTTAAGAGACAAATTTAAAGAGATTAATATTATGACTCTGAATGACTCTGACTATGAATATTAATCTCAGTATATTTATGAGAATCTCTTGTATGCACACAAAAATATAAATCTTTTTAAAAATACAGTGATATTCATAGTGTAAATACAAGGAACAAAGACACATATGTCATTCCTAAAACAAGGAAAAAAGATTGGTGGATCGTTTAGATGCCAATGTATACGTTTTTATAATAAAATTCCTAGCCATATTCAAGAACTAAGTATTAATAAATTCAAATTATTTATAAAACGTAAGCTATGTCAGAAAACTTTTTACACAGTTACAGATTATATTGAGGACAAGAAGGCCTGGGAATGAGATGCTCCAGTGATATACGTGTGCCTTTTCTATTTAGTTTTAAAATTTTGATTGATGATTTATTTTAGATTGATTAGAATATTTGCGTTCTCAAGTATTGTATATCCTTATAATCAATAAAGAGAAAAAAAAAGTATTGTATATACCTATTAATTTTGTTTTTGTTTTTGTTTATTGTTTTTTTTTATGTACAACGTGTAACGGAAACCCCATATCTATCCAAAAGGGCTGAAGAAAACATCTGGTATGGAGTCTCTATGCACAGTTTCAGCACAAAATAACTGACTCATAACTGACTGAATTGATACCAAATTATTGGTTTCATATATTTCTTGAATACCAATCATAAAAAAAACGTGTCACAGCACTACGAGGGTCAATAACTTTCCACGTCACTTGCCAATAACACGATAATTCTTTTCATTCTTCTTAATTTGAAAAATTCGGTCTCTGGTATCAGTGTATTGTAATTTATAATAAGTTCTACACACGTAGACTTAGGATTACTAAACCCTTGCCATATCGTTTGTTATCATCCAAAGAAGCCATTCACTTGGTATGTATATACCCTTTAAATTACACGTTGTATATAAATATAATTATTTCATTATTGTACTTGTGAGGAAAATGTAGGTTATTCTATCTTCGTAGTTTTTACTTTCACTATAATTTCTTTAATGATGTCAAGCAGTTTGAGTACTTGTGTGGCCTACCCAAATGGCCTTACTTTGGTATTGTTCGTCAAATTGTTGAGCTCCTTAAATTCTAAGTTGAGCTACACGATAACTGACAAATGCTTGCACTGACTGGACAGGTCCGCTCAAATTTGCTTGGTTATTTCCTCAAAAAAATACCACAGACATGAACTTACATGCTTCTCATATACAAATACAAATTGTCTGGACTTTAAAAGAGACTTTGACCTCTGATTTTGTTTCGGTGTTTCTTCTCAGAGTAGTCAGTTAAGAAATACCGGCCTCATCTAGCTAAACTAAACACGCAAAAAACATGACGTGTAAAAGTGTTATTTATAACCAATTTACAAAATAAATATTTCATTTCATTTCATTTCAAAAGTGAGACGGTACTTCACACCGGAACAGCTGCTCAACCTCTATCAAGCGCAAGTTCGGTCGTGTATGGAGTGCTGCTCTCATCTCTGGGACGGATCTGCCAAATACCAGCTTAATGCACTTGAGTCTATAGAGAAACGGGCCAAAAGGCTCATCGGCAACGAGAAACTGGTCGAGACAAAGGTCCAGAGCCTAGAGCATCGGCGACGTGTTGCAAGCCTATCAGTTTTCTATCGGTTACATTTCGGGGAGTGTGCGATGGAATTGCAGTCTTATTCCACCAAGCCCGTTCCATCATAGGACTACAAGACAAACGGTGATGCGCCATCGTTACATGGTGGACATCCCACCCATACGCATGAAACGTTTTGAGATTACTTTAATTATGGGTACGGCTAAGGAGTAGAATTCCCTGCTGGAGTCTGTTTCCTGATAGTTATAACCTGGAAGTCTTTAAGTCAAGAGTGAATAGATTACTTCTAGGCAAGCGTGCTTCATCTTCGACCACATCATCGCTTAACATCAGGTTAGATTATGGTCAAACGCAAGCCTATAAACTATAAAAAAAAATTCAGCTCTGGCTGTATACAAAAGGGAAAAACTCAACTCAGCATGTCGAAAATGAGGACATGATTGCTGACAAGTAAATTCATACTTATTTCAATATTCCGATTTCAATGTTATTAAAACTTAATTATTTACGAGTATCAAATGAGTCTAAGTAGCGTAGCCACATAGTCATTTTTATATATATAGATAGATAGATTTACTTGTCTAAATACACATAGTACTTTTCAATGACCAGACAAAGTCCAGAAAAAAATTTGGATGGTGATAATAAATCAGGCAGTACAGTCTTTACTATTTGAAAAGTATGGTTACCTTACGAAATTTCGAGCTTGCGTTGCGGGGGTGCATTGCGCGGTCGCGGGGAGTGACGCAAGCTTCTCCCCAGTCGCTCAAGGTCGCTGCCATATAATGTCGCCTTAATAGTAGAAATAGCGTAAGAATTAGATAGAAACCCGGTGCGGTGAGAAGGAATGTGAAGAAGTAAGTGTTTGGATGCGCGAAGGTTAAGACTATGAGAACTGCCCAATAATTTAAAATGTTATTTTAAGTAATTATAAGCTTTAGTCAGGTTTTTCTAAGATTATATCATTAAATAACTCCCCATAGTGACATTCTAAGCGTTACAAAATAAATATACTTCTGCCAAATTTTAAAACAGTTTGTTTAAGAGATGGTCAGACTTGTACTAATTATAAACCCACCTGTTTTTTTCCGGGTGGGAAAATCATCGAATGACTTCTCCCACTCTGGGTGGAGTGGAAGGGAGTGTCAGACTTCTACTGACTAAAAACTCACACCGTTCCTTCACCTGCCTTTAAGTTCCACGGTATAAGAACCCAACCTGTTCCTTTCCGTCCGTTCCGCGTTCCGGGTCCATAGTATCTCGCTAGGAAATTCCCGCAATCCTCAATCAGCCAGAAATTTCCGCAACACTCAGTTTGTTAGATTAGTACTTCTTCTTCTTAGCGTGTCGTTGGCAAATAGCTAGTTGGAGTCAGCCCAGAACTGGGCAACAATTTTGGCATCTTCGGTAGCTTCCATCAAGTCCTGCAGTGAGCAGTTGACAGGGCACGCAGGACAGAAAATTAAGTGTGCCATGGTTTGTGGAACAGAACCACATTTACACCCCAAGGCAGAGGCATCGATAAATCTCCACCTGAACAGATTTTTTTTGCTGCGACCAACCTGGGTACGGAGTCTGTTTAAAGACTTCCAGAGTAGTGATTAGTACTGTATTCACTACAACATTGTTCCACATATTAATTAAACTAACGCGGCCTTCGAAACATATGCCGGGATATAAAATACGTATAAGTTTAGCAAACAAGTCCTTCAAACAATATTATGTACACAGTTACCACAAAAAGCAAATAAGAATTATTTTTCTTTAATGACAAGGAAAATTCCGAAATTACAACAGCACGAATGTACTCATGTAGGTACTGATTGAGAAACAGCAAGTCATTCGCGGTTCAAGCAGTACAGCTGTGGAATATTCTACCCGCGTCAGTAAGATAAGCACGACCCTTCCTTCTTTCAAAAACAAGACAAAATATCGCAATGTTTCTCCATAACTATTGATTACTACATAGTAATTATCGTCCGCTTAGCCGCAATGACTGTCACTTTCCTGCGGAGGTCGGTATGTGGATGAATAATTAATAATAGTTATTTGTTATACAAGATTGCAAAGTTGCTTTTTAACCGCGTGCTCAATTTTGATGACCGAGCAAGCGAAGGATTCTAAAATTGAATCACGAGTGCAGCGAGTGATTCAAACATTAGAGTCCTGAGCGTTAGCGAGGGAATCAAAAGAGCACGAGGTGAAAAATTTTTGCACTCGAGTGCAACACGTAACTTTTCATCCCACCTCAGCGAGGCTGACGTGATGACTAAATGCAAAAAAAATGGCGCGCAAAGCAAATTAAAAAAAAGTAAGTACACCAAGAAGGTTCCAGAGTCTGAGTTTTTAACAAATTAAAAAAGTTGTATGATAAATTCGGCCCCATGGAGGTAGAAGTAAATAGGTTTAATGATGTTTTGAATTCACAAACTTTTATCCTCTAGCGGATAAAAACGGCTTTTGCACTCAGATGTCGAAGAGCAAAAATACTCTTTCCGAGATGGGGGGATGAAAAACAAATTTCCCCTTCTTTCTCAATTGTATATGTATTATTTATTAGGATATGGTTTTTATATTGTATGTATGTATTTTATATTATTATAAACACTTTTAACACTGACTGCCCTAAATCTATCTCCTTTAAGTTCTGTCCATCCAAAGGTTGTCTGTAAGAGATCGCCCTGTGCGATAAGATGTTACACTTATCTATGCATAGAAAGTATATCATAAATAAATAAATACTCGTGCACTATAATATCTGCTGCAGCACTGGTTTATCTCCGATTAACCGCTGTGGCCGAAATCGATCAGAACGTCGATTATTTACCTATTATTAATTAAACAAAGGCTATATTCTGCTTCCAAGAATGCTCTCCGTCTGTGAAAATCTAAGAAGATGGATAAAAGAAAGGAAAAAGAGAACTAGAAGTAAGGGTAGAATTCACATAACTAGCAATCTTGTTAACCCCTCCAACTAAGCTAAATATGCTTGTGTATGGAGTAGATTCATGGCAAAAGGGTGATGGGTGGATTTCGAACCCGCAACATGGTAGACATCCCACCCATACGCACGAAACGTTTTGGGAATACTTTCATAGTGCGTACGGCTAAGGAGTGGAATTCCCTGCCGGAGTCTGTATTTCCTGGTAGTTATAACCTGGGAGTCTTTAAGTCAAGAGTGAATAGGTTACTTCTAGGCAAGCGTGCTTCATCTTCGACCACATCATCGCTTGACATCAGGTGAGATTGTGGTCAAACGCAAGCCTATCAACTATAAAAAAAAACCCCTCGTCCACACGTCCGACAACTTAGCCATTAAGCTATTGACGTTTGCTTGTTGCTAAAAAGCGTGTGAGATATTCACTATATCAAAACTATCGGATCTCGTGCCGAAATAACCTTGAAAACAGAACGAAAGTAAGTAAAAAACCTGTGAGGTCAGCAAAAGAATTTTAACAAAATTACAAACAATTACCTGACAGAGAAAAACACAGTTTATTATCATATTCTCAGCACCAGCTGTAAGATCCTTATTAAAAAGCCTAGGTTACGACCTAGGTATACCTAGGATATGTCCTAGAATACCTATCTCTTGGTACCAGGTGATGTTGTAAGAACTAATTAGGTTTTTGTAGCGGTTAACGGTACTTTAGATGGTAGTTTTAGCGTGGTGCAAGGCATAAGCGTAGGCGATTTTTGTTGTTAGTTTGTCAGTCGACGTTTTACGATTGGTAAACTACTAACATTAATTTAACGCGAATTTATTTAGTCAATATGGATGGTAAATAATGGTATTGTTCGTCAAACCGATCGAACACCTTAAAATTAGAAGTTGACCTAAACGATAACCGAAAAATACATGTCCTTGAGTAAACCCGTCTAAACGTTCACTTAAATTTGAATGTTTTTTCCTCAACGAACTGCAGAGAAATAAACCTACATGGTTCAGTATAGATTGTACTGTTACGCCAGTCGCTTAGCTAAGTACGAAACTTCGACAGACTTCTAGAACGTTCGAGACACTAACGCCACCTGGCAGTGAGTAGCAGTACTGAGTATGTCTAGTAGCTTCTGGAACATTCTTGGCAGTATTGGCAGTGAGTCGATTGTAAATGAACGTTCTAGAACACATACAACGCTGTATACATAGTTGACAAAGGAACGCAGACAGTCAGTAAAATACAACGCGATATAATCGGAGCTTGACAAGTGAATTTCAGTTTGATTTAGGTGTTAAGTGAGAATTATTGTAGTGTGAATAACTGTGTTAATTTTTATTTTGTGCGTATTTAATTATAGTGTGGATCTTGGCCTCCTAGTTTTTTTTCTAATTGGCGCAAATTATTTCTATTCTGAATCCCAGCTTATAACAGTATGTACTAATGTATAAAGCCAGCAACTATTTTTAATGACATTTGCTTATATTGATGTATCGTTTTAACATCAAGTTTCCCTATTTTTTGTTCCTACGTTGTGTGTCAGTGTGCCCAGTAAACATATCTTCTTGAATTCTTGAATATGAATCATATGTTATCATAAATTGATATGAAAGCTGCAATAGCCATTTATTTGTATTAGGTATACAACGTGTAATTTAAAGGGTATGTACATACCGAGTGCACAGCTTCTTTGTATGATAATAAACGATATGGCAAGGGTTTTCGAACCCTATGTCTACATGTGTGGAGCATATTAGAAATTTCAATACATTGATACCAGTGGCCGATTTTTTCAAATTAAGAAGAACGAAGAGAATTATCGTTTTATTGGCAAGTGACATGGAAAGTGATGACCCTCATAGTGCTGTGACACGTTTGTTATTACTGGCATTCAAGAAACATATGAAACCAATAATTTGGGGTCAATTCTGTGAGTCACTTATTTTGAGCTGAAACTTTGCATAGAGACTCCATACCAGATGTTGTCTTCAGTCATTTTGGATAGATATGAGGTTTCCGTTACACGTTGTATAGACGCGTGATTAAATGATAACAGACACTCGTGTCAGTTGTCTTCGAGGTTAATCAACGCTTGCCAAGGTCAATCTGTGGATCGCACCCTGCTTCTTCAGTTGCCCTTGCGTGGCGGGGCAACAGTATCTCGTTAGTACATTCCCGCAACCCCAGTAGCAGTAAGCTCTGGGGTATTAGTATGAATTTGCAATACTATTGTCATTTTCGAAAACTATCGCATTGTATCTTTCATACTCATATACAAGTTAGGTGCATGTGAAAGAAACAAAGCATTAGTTTTCGACAAAAGTATTCCAAACTTATACTTAGTCGACTAACCTGTTTGTTTTATTCTTGATAGGCTTGCGGTTAACCAACATCTCACCTGATGTGGTTGAAAATGAAGCACGCTTGCCTAGAAGTAGCCTGTTCACTCTTGACTTAAAGACTCCTAGGTTATAGCTATCAGGAAATAATAATAATAATAAATAATAATAATATTCCACAACTTTCACACAACGCCATCTAGTCCCAAACTAAGCAGAGCTTGTGGTATGAGTACTAGACAACTGATAAACATACATATCGACACGCCCTATCAACAACGCAGGATCTGAAAATATGCAACTTTCCAGCAGAGCAGTTTAAAGTTTAAAAGCATGATATAAATGTTATTTTATGGATTACGATTTTGAATTTTGGAATGAGTGTCATATATCCGATTGTCTGTTAAGCTAATGTAATGTTTTCATGAAATTGATTGATAAAGTGGTAAAATTTGCACATGAAGCCATTTTACACGGACTAATTTTATTAGCTTACGTCGGATGTGGTACTTCCTACAATTTTGATCGGAACAACATCTATCATAAAGGTCGGAAGTGGCACTTACGCCCTTTTTGAAGGGATTTTTTTTAAATATTATTTGTTACGTGTGCTATCTACTTAGTTTTAGATACAAAAATATTAAAAAAACTACTAGTATTACATTAATACATGTCATTATACATTATCAAATTATAATAATATTAAAATAACGAGGACGATAATAAATTAAAGTTTAATTAATTATCGCCAGTATAATATTTATTAATTAGGAACAGTGGAACTTATTTATAAGAAGACGACTATATTATTAATTTATACAAGACAACAAAAACAATGAAATAAAAATATTCATAAACTGAATTAAAATAAGCTAATTAAATAACAAAATTAATCATAAATTCATAATAAAAGTCATAAGCCAGTAAATCTGACACTGGCTTGGCTAGACCAGTGTGGGTATCGTGTTACCCAGCTACTGGGTTGTAGAGGTCAGATAGGCAGTCGTTCCACTAATTCTCAGCTGCATCCAATTAGACTGTGAAGCGGACCCCATCATAGTTGGGAAAAGGCTAAGCAGATGATGACAATGCTTGTATTTCTCTCGTCTATCAATAGAAGTAGACCCATCGTATTTCTCCCATGCTGTTTTAAAAATGTTCTCCTACAATTAAAGTATTTAAGAACATGGTTTGACATACTTTTAAAATTAAATAACTGCCAAGCCATAAAAATGAAAGTCCATGCTCGAAATAACTTACTGCGCCGCCTTACATCCATCAAATGGGGAGCGTCTCCTCAAGTCCTGCGAACAACTGGTATGGCACTCTGTCTCTCTGCTGGTGAATATACCTGTCCAGTATGGGACCGTTCCGCTCACGTCTACCTTGTCGATATAGCTTTGAATGAGACGTGCCAGATCATTAGTGATTGCCTTATACCGACCCCGGTACGAAAGCTATATCCATTAACTAGGATTGCGCTTCCAAGTCCACAGGATTATAGCAAGTCGCATCAGAGGACCAAGCTACAAGCTGACTCGCGCCACCCAATGCACGGACACAACCCAGTGCCCCAGAGGCTGAAAAGCTACAAAAACTTTCTCGAGTGCGTTAACCCAGCTTGTTCAGCGAATAGCAACGCCTGCACAGCAAGGTGCGACGTTTGATGGGAAGTCTTCAATCCACCTTATGGCTTCATCGAACCGTCTGAGCGCGTGTTACCGTGGCCAACTTGGAAATACCTTAATAGACTACGAACCCAAGTCAGCCGAAGCAAAAATAACCTGTATAGATATAGGCTCAGATTTCAAATGTATATGCGGCATGACTCCTCAGACAATGGGCCACCTTCTATCTTGATTCGCCTGCCCTGTTATCTACACTCTTGATGATCTTATCCATGATATTCTGCATCAGCTAGCGGTGTTTGCGAAGCTAAAACTACAAGGTCCTTTAATGACCTGCAGGCTTTTCCCTGATTCTTGAACAATTTGCTTTTAACCACTATCCAGTTTTCTTTATGTGCAAATATTTTTTTCCCTTTATCAGTTTTATATGTTGTCTTTTTACCTTACGTGGATGTTGGTGTAGCACTATTTGCAATAGATGTTACAGAGAGTGTCGGTAGATTCTCGTAATGATCATCAGGTGCTATTAAAACGATATCTTCAGTACAATGAACACAAAAGTTACTATTACAAGGTTCGTGAATCTGAGCTGGTGATGAGGCAGGACGTGCTGCTTCACGAACTTGTACAGGTGATAGAGTAGGAGTAACAGGTTTAAGATTTAAGTCAAATTAATTATATTTGGGTCTAAATTTTCATCAATTCTGTTATCACTCATCTTATCCATTTCCTAACATTCAAGCTTTTCATCAAAACCAAAAACGTCCTTTAATAGTATCGATAAATTCTCTAAATCATGTTTCCCGTCATCGAGTACAGACGACTCTCGAAACAATCCTATGAAAAACAAACGTAATTACTTTTAATAATACAAACATAGAATTAGTTTTTAATTTTTTTGTTAGTTATACTTTTGTAAATATTTTTAAGATCTATGTAAAATGAAAAACAATGAACGTGTTAAAATTTAGATTGTAGTCAGTATAAAGAAAATAAAATAAATTAGCGATTATAGTCTGTTATTGTAGATCCAACAAAATTTACTTTATCGTTTACAATAAATAACGTCAGAAAGGGAAGATCCATCATCAGCGATTTAATTGCTTTCGACCATTAACACCGAATGTGCCAGATCCTACATAATACATTTTTAAATTTTCGATCAAAAACGGCGGATAAGGCAGATCCAACAAAATACTCCAAAAAGGGTACAGTCAAAAACGTTGGATGTGGTAGATCCCACAATATTGAATCCATAATTTACGTCCATTAATGTCGGATGTGACCGATACGTACTTTATAAATGGACCAATAAGTATTTGCTATCAATCAAGAATATAAATTGTCTTATTAAAATACTGACTAAAACTAAAACTAGATAGTAAATACTTTTTACAACTACAAGTCACTTGCTAAAAAGAATGTTTAATAATATTAGATTTTTACCCGTTCAGTGTTTGAGGCACTTACAATAATATCATTATTTTCAATTATAATACTAGATTGTCGTTTTAATCCTGTTATTTTAGAAGATTTGCTCTGTTTGTTCCTTCAAGACATCGCAGTTATAAAAAAGATTAACTGCCACAGTGAAAATAAACTTGTATGCAATTTTCCGCTCATGAACTCAGGAACTGGCAGTTCGCTGCTCTGGCTCACTCGATCCGTCCGATCAACAACGACGCTTAGTAAGTATCTACGTTTTTAAACGGACACAAACGTTACTACCGACGATGTTCACGTAATTAACTTCTTAAATTCGTGTAAAATATTTTTATTTTTAATATGAAATATATTATCATACTTTTTCAAGTACTTTTATGTAATAAAAATAAAATCGGCAAAATGCAGATCCTGCGTTGTTGATAGGGCGTGGCGATATATATTTCTAAATACATACATATTGTAGATAAATTACACCCAGACAAATAAAAAATGATCGTGCTCATCACACAAACATTTGTCCTAGGTGGGAATTGAACCCACGACCTTGCGCATAGCAGTCAGGGCCACTGACCACTATACCAACGGGCCTGTTATTATTAGGAAATTATTATTATTGTTGTTATTGTTAGGAATTATTATTTATTACTTTGTCTTACAAATCGCTACCCGCTTGCATATTGTGTCGCTCATAATATGAGCTCGTTGAGATGCAGCCTCCTGGCACGCGACGCAGACAGGTGCACGGCGCGTGCGCCGTTAAGGGGAGGCTCGGCCATCCTTAGCATCTCTATTTTAGAAAAAAAATAACAAAAAAATTAACCTACTTCAAAACAAACAAAAACACTAAATAAAATTGACCAAAAGCGAGTCAGACTCACCCACGAAGGGTTCCGTAGTAACTACACAAAATAGTTTTGTTTTCCATAGTGATTATATGATATACAAAATTATATTTGTGGTTTTAGAAAATGTACCATATCTCAATAACTGCTGATCTTATCTCACTCAAACTAATTTTTAATGAAAGTTTTCACTAAGATCATAGCATATATTTTTTTTAGATTTTTCACTCCATTGTTATAAAAAGGGGGACATTTTATCACTTTGGAAGTGTCTATCTTTTACACGATTGAATTTAAGAAAAAGTGGTTTTAGAAACTCACAATAAACAGCACAGCACCTAATCCCTCAACCACTGCGCCAACAGCGTTTGTCTTCCAAATTAGAAGATTATTTACTCAATGACATTAATGTTAGTTTTTTAATTCCGCATCTCATAAATATGATACAACCCTTATAGGATAACTTCTTTGTCCGTCAGTCTGTCTGCCAATCCATCAGGACCTTTTTTCTCAAGATCGCCGATTACAGTCGTTTTTTTTTTAATATTTTCTTTATAATCCTTTGCGAAGCATTTGGCGAGATTTTGTATGAATAAGCCTGTAAGTTTTACCATTCTTTGCTTCACCATTAAACATAAAGATTACCCATCACCTGCTTACCTTTTTCCAGCATTGGCTGGCTTGGCTTCCAATCTAAATGAGTACTAGTGTTTTACAGGGAGCCACTGATCTCTGCAACCCAGTAACTGGGTAACACGACACACCTTGGCCAGACCAGTGTCTGATTTCAGACTTCTGATAACCCTACATGACTGAAACTAACAGCATAGCATGCTTTCCGACACACGGAGTTTTCTATAATAAATAATAATAAAATATAATAAATAATACAATAAATAATAATAATATTTTTTATTCAGAAAACATGTTTACAGAAAAGTACATATAGTCCAGAACATAAATATATATAATAGTTCTTAAAAGGTAAATTTAAGTGCTTGAAAAACATTGGTAAAATGGTGATGTATCTTATTTTCAATAGAGGTCAAATATACTGCTTACTATAATGTAGCGACCTGCCTGATGTAGGTTTATAAAAAATCTGTGTTTCAGGCCATCACTTTACATTAATAATATATAAAAACATTATATTAATTAATCGTTAATTTAAAAAAAAATTTTAGCAAAAAATAGAACCGACTTCCATATCAAAACACTACAAAGGCAAAAATAACTTTAATTTCGGAAGGCGGTGTAAAAACGAAAATATATACAAAACTAAAGACACCGCCTTCCGAAATTAAAGTTATTTTTGCCTTTGTAGTGTTTTGATATGGAAGTCGGTTCTATTTTTTGCTAAAAATTTTTTTTTCACGCTTTTTAGTGGGTCGGTTTGTAATTTATCTAATTACAAATGCCATAATGTCAACAACTTATCACCTTTTACAAAATATTGCTTTTCCCGATGCATAGCCGTTAATTTTTGAGGAGTTCTCCTGGTACTAGACCATCAACTCTACATCACCATATGTATTGTGATGAGCATAAAGTGTTTAACATCCGTACTCAAGTAATCGAATCGCAATCCACGAAATACTTATTATTGAGGAGTTTCAGTGGCCATCTGTGGTATTCATCATCAGTTCCACTTCCCCAAATGGTACTTTTCGGAAGCAACTGCTCAAGGTACTATAAGAAATACCCAAAACGCTATAGGTGTGCCTATAATATTTGAAGAGTTCCCTCGATTTCTCCAGGATCCCATCATCAGATCCTGATTTCGTAACAATGGGACCAACTAGAAACTATACCCATTCAAACGCAAAAAGAATTTTTCAAATCGGTTCAGCCGTCTCCGAGATATGAGGTAACATACATAAAAAAAAAAAAAAAAAAAAAAAAAAAAGTTCAAGACGAATTGTAAACCTCCTTTTTTTGAAGTCGGTTAAAAAGAAGATACAATAATTACAGTGACTAATGGATTAGGAACTAATACTGAATTATTTCAGGATTTCTAGAAGTTTCTGGATATGTTATGATAGTTACCCATCCAAGAACAGACCTTGGCAAGCATCGCTTAACCTTGAATATCGATCAAACCACAAAGACACCACCCCTTAAAACACCAGTAACTAATAGTAGTAATTATTATCTCAACAGGTGTAGAAAGAATTAATTCGTTTTTATACCACTCTGCTTATACACCTGGTGCAAGGTGGGATTGGCAGCTGCGCGTGTATTTGTGTCATTTAGAAGAATAAGACTCGGCCAAATAATAAAGTTGGTTAATATCACGCTTTTATACACAAAGAGGTAGCCAGACAAAGAAATCAAGTTTGCACGGCTTAAGTAATTTTGGAAGCAATCGATGTATTTAATAATAAAGAAAGGTAGAAGGAAAAGAAAGGTGTCGGACTTGTGATCGAGAAAAGGGTTCGAACGGTTGGGGTTCGAACCCTATCACACTATTGCCGTGAACCCACTCCAGAGATAAGCATATTTTGCTTAGTTGGAGGGGTTAACAAAATTGCTAGTCAATTCTATTACACTGTTAGTAACCTATAAAAATAATAACCAAGATACAAAGAAAAAAAGAAACATGGGTTATCTTTATTTTATCTAGACACGCGGGAGCGTGTCAAGCCAAGTACTGGCGCGCAGCTCACCGTGTGTAATATTACACGAACCATTTGGTGCCACTTTTGAGCCCCTCATAACTCAAAAACTATTTCACCTAAACTTGTCAAATTTGGCTCATATATTGAGACTGGCGAGATACATATGTGTTCCAAATTTTATAAACATATCTCAATCAGTTATTTAGATATTAACGTCCAAAAATCGTCATTTTTATGACTGACCTATAGATCAAAACTATAACCCAGTTCCAGATGACCTAGAAAGTTCAAATTTTGCATGCAGATAGGTAATTAGGTGAATACAAAGGAAAAAATAAGAAACTGGTATTTTTTTATCATTTTATTATAATTTTCACTTAACTTATAATTAGTGCCTGTAAATCTCTATATGTGGATTTTAAGATTATTACGTGAATATATAACGAGTTGAATACCACCCTTAATTTTTCTTAATCCAAATTTATCCGTTTTTGTACTTATAAATCAGAATATAGTAAATTTTCGTATTTATTACGCGTAACTAACCGTATTCTACAACCACTAGCGCCACCTATTATCTTAGAGGGTCACTACACCATGGAGGCAAAACGCGTAAAATGATTTCCGGATACTGAATGGGAAATTCACTCGAACATTTCAAAGGTACAAGATAATATAGAAAATAACATAAAAATTACAATTATACCCCGTAAACGTAGGAAAATACAGTAGTTTAACAAAAAACCATTTAGTATTAATTTTGTTATAAATAAGTACCTACTACTAATTTATCTACAAAAAGTAATGATATCCCATCAAAAACATAAATGTGAAATGAGAGCCAAGTTCAATATTATTATATATGCCTTGGTTGTTGACTTCAACGACAAAAGAAGTGAAATCTAAATGGGTGCCAAGTTCAATGGTCAGTCCTGAAATTTATTTATAACAATATAAAATATCATTTATTCTTATAACTTAGGAGAATATATTGTAGCCTAAGGTCTGACTTGGCTAGTTTTCATATTCGAATTATATTATAGCCTTCGCAAGTTCTAAACCTGTTACTTGTCGGTTCTTATTTTATTATTCCGAAAATTTGGCTTGCTGGTAGAAACTAACCATCGAACATAATAATTCGTATATGAGAACTAACCAGGTCAAACCTTACGCTACAATATATTCTCCTAAGTTATAAGAATAAATGATATTTTATATTGTTATAAATAAATTTCAGGACTGACCATTGAACTTGGCACCCATTTAGATTTCACTTCTTTTGTCGTTGAAGTCAACAACCAAGGCATATATAATAATATTGAACTTGGCTCTCATTTCACATTTATGTTTTTGATGGGATTTCTTATTCTTGTCTCAAGGAGTTTTTCGTTGTTTTAGTTTCCATCCATTGTTAGTGAAATCGCATTTTCTTAGTTGTCAAGACTATTCTTGTATTTAATACTTACAGTCGGGCGGGGCTTGGATCTCGTGGACTTTATCATGATAAAAACATAACCCTCCTTTTTTGCAGTCGGGTAAAAAGTAGCCAAAATACTTCCATACCAAATTTCATCCAAATCCACCTAGTACTTTCCAAAATTAGCGCGTTCAAAGAAACATAAATAATTCCACTTTATAAAAAGTAAAAAAATATATATATACGTGCGTAGCGATTAGGTTATCACATTAATTGAAACCACATACTCTATATTAGGTATTTTATCGTATACAATTAAAATAATTTAATAATAAACAATATTATAGCCGTGGGACCATTTTTCCATTTTAATATTTCACAACATCATTATTGCATAACGTAATCAGCTGACCAATCACTCGCCGCGTAATCCGCCGGCACCGGCACCGCTGTTACAGGTCAGTAAACTAATATTGTAAAGGGTTATTTATTTTTTACCAATAAAGCCATTTATTTTGTTTGAAAAATGCATTTTCTTAATTTTAGTAAAATTATTTATTTTATTATTTTAACGGACTTACAACAACTGGTAATACCTTTTTTTTTCTTTTTGGGGTGGGAAAATCATCGAATGACTTCTTCCGCTCTGAGTCAAGCGGAAGGGTGTGTCAGATTTCTACTGACTAAAAACCCACCCTGTTCTTTCGGCTGCCCTAAATTTCCGGGGCCGCGGTAACTCGGCAGAACTTTCCCGCAAACCCCGGCAGGCAATGGCCCTATGAGGCCCCGTCACTGGTGTTGACAGCTCTAAGTTGCTGCTGTACAATTTAATCTGATAACCTAATCGCCACCCTGTATACGTACATATAGATAAAAAATATGATCAACATATGCTTAGTACTTTTGCAACTATGTCGGGTTTGGCTTTCAGTGTAACCGTATAATGCTATATACATTAAGCTGAATAATGGTATATACATGAAGTGACTGCCTATCAATCCTCTATAACCCAGTAGCTGGCTAACACAATACCCCTTGGCAAGACTGGACATATTTTCTGGCTTCTAAACTAAACTTCTAACCACTTGTAACGACTGTCAAAGATGTGCAAATGGCAGCCGGGACTATTATTATTATTTCCTTTATTTCATATACCTCTCAAAAATTACATTTTTAAATATTTTTCTATAAAAAAGTGACAATAAAAAAACATTTAAAAATATAAAAAATGGCAGTCCACTGGTATCGGGAGCGGGTTCCAAGCTACCGGTGGATAGGTCTCCAGAGAAAGGAACCTCCTCACAATACGAGCTGTATCGAGGAGAACTGCCTTCTGTATCAGGCCCTTTATCCAGCTGTGCAAAGCCAGCTTCGACAGATGCTCGTCGAAGCTTTTAGCTATCAGCCCAATGACTGATATGACAATCGGCACAATGACAGCCGAGTCCACATCCCACATGTCAACAACCTCATGAGCTAAGTCGAGATACTTAATGTGTTTCTCTTTCTCAGCTTTCACGAGATTCTCGTCATGTGGGATGGTAACATCGATTATCATTGCGCGGCGCACTAATCGGTCTATCACCACTATATCAGGCTTATTGGCAACAATAGTCCTATCAGTGATGATAGACCGATCCCAGTACAACGTGACATGGTCATTTTCAAGAACTGGGTCGGGCACATACTTGTAATACGGTACCTCAGAATCGACAAGTTTGTATTTCAAAGCAAGTTGCTGGTGGATAATTCTGGCTACTTGATTGTGTCTATGCAAGTACTCGCCGTTAGCTAGACGTGAACAACCGGAGACAATATGTCTGATGGACTCACCAGGACGATAGCATGCCCGACACACGTCAATCGTCCCGTCCTTCATAATATGTCTCCGGTAATTATTCGTCAAGATAACTTCGTCCATAATTGCACAGACAAAACCTTCAGTTTCTCCGAAGAGATCCCCGAAGCGTAGCCAGGCAACGGAAGCTGTCAAATCGTCCGTATCGGTCGTAGCGACCATGAAGTTCCTTGCTTTTCCATACCTCCTTGCGGTCATCTGGGGTAAGTATAACAGGTTTGTGCCAGTTCTCTTTAGCCATGGTCAGCGGGGTGAGTCCCTTGTCCACTGCAATCACATCTCGGTGCATACCCACATCGGCTTTAAGTAAATATTCCCTGAGACTGCAAATCTCGCGGTTGTGGAGAGTTTTGGCATTTAAAAAGCCTCGACCTCCACATTTCCGCGGGATGTACAGTCTCATCACCGATGATCGTGGGTGATGCATCCGATTTGCGGTTAGCAGTGTACGGACCCTCCTATCCAGGGCGTCCAGTTCGGTTTGAGTCCATTTGAGTATGCCGAAAGAATACATCAACACCGGCATGACCCAACCGTTGAAAGCGCGCACCTTATTTCCTCCCGACAAAAGGCTATTTAATACCTTTGTCAGGCGGCCAAAGAAGCGCTCTCTCAGCGATTGCTTCATGTCAGCAACATTAATGCCCAAAGCTTCCGACATACCCAAATACTTATAAGTTTCGGTTAAGCAGAGAGATCTAAGGTGTATGGAATCTGAAAGTTCAATTCCCTCAGATTCCATAATCTCTCCTCGTTTTACATGCATGATTGCATGAGTCTCTAAGGATGCCTGGAATTGAGAAGCCAAAAGCGCGTGCGAGCTGCTATACCATTTGAGCCAGAAGTTGTGCAGTCCATCCGGTCCTGGAGACTTCCAGTTTGGTAACGGATGAACTGCTTTGGCTATATCAGAAGTGTTAATTATTATTTTATCCATTTGTGGTATAGCTTCACACACGCGTTCAACTTCACGCATCCAGTCACCCTCAACATGACAGACGGGTACCGACCAGATGTTGCGCCAGAATAAATTCGTGGCGGTATCATCCGGGCGGCACACGTCAGTCACATTTTGATTGGGTCGCTCCCAAGCTCTGTATACCCACCTCTCATCGCTCTGGAACATGCGATTCTGTGAGTACCGTTCAACCCGCCGCTTAAACCGTCGGATACGGCTTGCCCATGCATAAATTTTCTGCTTAAGGAAGTCAATGCGCTCCGTAATGTGGGGTGCGTATTCTCGAGGGCTGATTCCAGTCCCCGAGAAAGCCCGCCGTACAAAACGCATTACACGTGGGCGTGCATTGCCTTCCTTGAAGCAGTATAGTTTGCCGATGAGTGCTCTGGCCTCATCGATAAGCCTCTCGATCCTATACTGCCAGACTGGTACAGCAGGTTTTGGTCGAATAGCTTCGTCGTTATTAGGAAATTTGACGTTAGCTAAGCGACACGCCGCAACAGCCCCGCAATATAGGATTGAATGCGTATCAACAAGGTTTTCGCTGCTCTCAAAAATGTTCTCAAGCAGCGAATCCAAAGCACACACCAACGCCCTATTTTTTTTATGCATAGGTAACCGTGGTAACCGGGGTCTAAGTTCAGGCGGAACTGATCTATACTTGCGAAGCGCATCCTCCAGTGCGCTCCTCAGTCGATCGTTGCATTGGCTACTTACCGTGACAACCCTATCATCTAGCTCATTATTATGACTATTGAGCCGCGGTATCATTGCGCCACTAGCGGGCGCCTGTACCACGGCATGTGTCGAGGTCGAGATGATATGGTTGCTCCGTACCTCTGAGCGCAGCCTATCAAGTGTTGCATCATCCAGCCTGTGGCTATGCTGGATGACCCGCACCTGATCCGACAATCGTTGGGCCGAGACGTTGACAGCTGGTTCTAGGTCCTGAAACAGAGACAGCATCCTGACACGATACGCAGTGAGGTTAGTTCCCCCCTCTGTAGATCCATAATATGCGCGCATGACGTTTTCGTTTATGGACTGAGTCCATCTCATGCGCTGCACACCACCGGCAGCGGGGACCCGACTCGGAGCCAGTTGGCTCCTAAGCCCCAAGCTGTTCGGTGGCCGGCCTCTCCCCTGCCGACGCACAGGTGTTGGCGACGTCGGCGGAGAGAAATACTCGTCGCTCGAGCTCGACGCGGATGCAGCCGCCGGTGACGTTGATAATCCTAAATCCAGTGGCGAGGCGGAGCTGAGCGACGGGTCCGGGGGTGGTGGGCGTGCACGTCGCGAAGCTGCTCTAGTAAGCATTATCAAGTTTTGTTTATTAACATCGTTATTTCTTGCATTTTTTAGTGATTGGTGTCATTGACAGACCACTTGACAGTTGTCGATGGATTATATATTATCTTCATTTTCGTTATATTATCGGTTGCTTTTTAGATTTATGTTATTTATCTTGGTTCAATCTGTCCTCTTTTCGTAAATATTGAGAAATTTGGATGGGAAAACTTATCACTATATTTTGCGAATTTATTTGTAAGAGCAGAAAACAAAACTTGATTTGACGGCTAGTGTTGCCAGCTTATTATTATTATTATTTATTTATCTCAGATAAGAAATCCATACAAAGTTTGTTAGTAAAACACCTTACATTCTATGTTAGTAATAAAATAAATTAAAATAATAAACACTAAAAACTAATTCATATATTTTCCCGCAGCCTCAGCTTCACCGCAATGCATGAGAGTCCAATGCTGCAGGAAAACACAATCCTGTTTGTTCGCAATGACTTTCAGAATGCTGTTGGTACTCCCACGAATACTACGCAGCAGTGACGCAGATCGCCGTCTCATAATAGCGCCAAAGCTATCTACCGCCGCTTCAGCAAGCATATTGGACGCGCTGCAGAATCGTGGGAGGCCCAACAACATCCTGAAAGCATTGTTGTACTGGATTCGAAGGGCGCTGTTGGCCCTCTGCGTATGCCTAATCCACAGGCTGCACGTGTAAAAGCACTGACAGTACGCCCTAAAAAGGGTGATCTTGACAGCACTTGTACAGCGTGCGAACCTCCGGGCCAGCATATTGCAGCGGACCGACAACGCCCTTCTCTCCTGTTCAATGTCCTGGTCATCACAAAGATCATCGCACACTATATGACACAGGTACTTAAAACTCTTGGTGTAACTCAAAAACTTAACAAAAACTAAAACCGACTTCCATATCAAAACACTATAAAGCCAAAAATAACTTTAATTTCGCTAGTCGGTGTTATTGGTTTTGTACAAAATATTACTTTTTCCGATGCAGAGCCTTTAATTTTTGAGGAGTACTCCGGGTAGTTCACCATCAGTTCTACTTCACCAAATGCATTGTGACGAGCATAAATTGCTTAACATTTGTATTCAAGTAATCGAATCGCAATCCACGAAATACATATTATTGAGTAGATTCGGTGGCCATCTGTGGTCTTCATCATCAGTTCCACTTCCCCAAATTGTGCTTTTCAAGAGCAACTGCATAAAGTACTATAAGAAATACCGAAAACGCTATAGGCGTGACTATAACATTTTGAGAGATCTCTCTATTTCTCCATGATTCCATCATCAGATCCTAACGTGATGACATTGGGACCAACTAGAAATTATACCCTTTCAAACAAAAAATAATTTTCCAAATCGGTCCAGCAGTCTTTGAGTTATGAGCAAACATACATTAAAAAAATGTTCAAGTGAACTGAGAACCTCCTTTTTGTTTTGAAGTCGGTTAAAAGTAGTTGCAGTATTTTCCGAGTTTTCTCCGTTGTTCCGACGATGTTAGGATGGTCATACATCTGCGAACCGATGTCGGCAATTGTTGAGATAAGAATATGTAAACCTATAAGATAACGATAACTGCCTTGATGGCCTAGTGATCGCAAGCGCAACTCCTGAGCAAGAGGTCTCAGGGTCGGGCAAAGTGCTATTGGGTTTTTCAACCGACGACAAAAAAGGAGGAGGTTATCAATTCGACGCGTTTTTTTTTTTTTTTTTAATCTATGGTCATCGAGTACTCGAAGACGGCTGGACGGATTTGGAATTATTTTTTTTCGTTTGAAAGTTTCTAGTTGGTCCCATTGTTATGAAATCAGAATCTGATGATGGGATCCTGGAGTAATCGAGGGAACTCTTCAAATATTACAGGCATACCTATAGCGTTTTGGGTATTTCTAATAGTACCTGGTGTAGTTTCTTTTGAAACGCACCATTTGGGGAAGTGGAACTGATGAGGAAGACTACAGATGACCACGGAAACTACTCAATAATAAGTATTTCGTGGATTGCGATTCGATTACTTCAATATGGATGTTAAGCACTTAATGTTCGTTACAATGCATATTATGATGTAGAGCTGATGGTGAAGTACCAGGAGAACTCCTCAAAAATTAACGGCCCAGCATTGGGAAAAGCAATATTTTGTAAAAGTACCAGGAGAACTCCTCAAAAATTAACGGCCCAGCATTGGGAAAAGCAATATTTTGTAAAATGTTATAAGTAGTTGATGTAACTAGGTAAAATCAACCAACTAAAAAGAGTGAAATAAAAACTTTTTACCAAAAAATTAAACCGACTCCCAAAAAACACTGCAAAGTGAAAAACAACGTTAATTTCGGAAGTCGGTGCCAAAAACGAAAATACAAAACTAAAGACACCGACTACCGAAATTAAAGTTATTTTTCACTTTGCAGTGTTTTTTGGGAGTCGGTTTAATTTTTTGGTAAAAAGTTTTTATCTGATAGAAATTTCTCAATAATAGCCCGGTGTTTGGAAGTTGGTTGGAGGAAGGTGGTGGTCAAGCGCCTCATCTCTTTCCGGTCGTGTCGGATTGCCGTCCCATCGGGCAATAAGAGTTAAAGGAACAGAGAGTGCATCTGTTCCTGCACATACTTCTGCACTATAATATCTCCTGCGCATCTGGCAAAATCGATTATGAGATTCGGCTATGAAGACTACTAAGATAACGAATTCTATAAATAATAATAATATGAGACGTTTATTTACACAGATCATAATACAACAAAACATTTTAATTCTACCTCTTAAACTAGGAGTTATCTTGTATCTTAAGGCTGCGTTTCCACCAGAGATGTGCGAGGATGCGTGGCAAGGAATGTGTTTGTAAAGAACCAATAGAATCGCTTCATTTACCTCGCCTCGGTCAGCACAGCTCTGGTGGAAACGGCTCAGCGGAGCTAGATTTTTGCGCATACAAAACAAGCGAGGGATGTGTGCGAGGGATGTGTGCGAGAGATGTGTTGCGAGGGATGTGTTGCGAGGAATGTGTGTTGAGAAGGATGTGTTGCGAGGTTTGCGCATCCTCGCACCACACATTAATGCGCATTTTCACAGCTCCGCTACACATCCTCGTAGGCACATTTTCATCGCACAGCTTTGGTGGAAACCCCCACACATTTTCACAGCACAGCTAGACATCCTCGCACGACACATTTCCATCGCACATCTCTGGTGGAAACCACCACCCGGCACCCGGTGCGTTTCCACCAGAGATGTGCGATCGCTCGCTTGTTTTGTATGTGCAAAAATCTAGCTCCGCTGAGCCGTTTCCACCAGAGCTGTGCTGACCGAGGCGAGGTAAATGAAGCGATTCTATTGGTTCTTTACAAACACATCCCTCGCTACGCATCCTCGCACATCTCTGGTGGAAACGCAGCCTTATCCTGTATCTTAAGAGGTAGTTGCGAATTATATAATACAAATTATATACAGCAATGACCTGGCTCAAGTGGACTGTGTCAGTCAGCCAATTACATAATTATGTTACCGGATATAAATAATATAATTCTATTAACAGAAACCAATTAAAAATAATAGAAATATAAATCTAAATTAAATATTAAAGAGAGAATAGTTTTTAAGAACGAATTATTGACAATGAGTATAAGTATGACAGTGTGTATGTGTGTGTGAATGTGTGCGTGCGTGTAATCGTGTGCGTGTTTGCTTGAGCATTAGGTTTGATAAGTAAAGACTCCGTGTTAGTGTAGTCCTTCTGTGGAAGCCACTCAGTTAACTTTGTTTTAAGAGCATGTGTATTTAGGGTATTTAAGACTATATTATTTTTTTAAACATGAGTACTGAGAATATAAAACTGGTGTTTCGCGAAGGTGTTCTATTGCAAGAACCTATCGATTTCTTCCTATTTCATTCTCAGTAAACTTTCGGTCTGTCCAAACAATGGGGGTCTACGAACTCGACACCCAATAGACCAAATATAAGTATAGTGTGTCCAATTAACAATAGGTTCACAGTTCGATGCCTGGCTAGTGACTTATTATTGTTAATGGGGAAAGTGACAAAGCATGTCGTTTTTTTGACTTATCACGGTTTCGTGGACTTGAATTAAAGGTTACATAATTAAAAAGTTTTAATGTCTAGTGTTTTCCGGAGTAGTGACCATTGTGATGGCCTGACTATCCATTTCTAGGGTTTTAATACTATATTTATTTATTACGATTACGCGATTGTATTTTCGAAAATAACATTACTGTATTTAATTTTTTATTTTTATTTTTATAATTACTTAGGTTAAAAAAACACTTGACATCAACTTGAACCATTCACATTGTAATTAAAATTATTTATTTTTAATTAATTCAATCTGATTATTATTCTGATTAATTCGTGTAAAATAATTTTGTGTTGCGTTGTGTGTGAATTAAATTTAAGGTGATGCTATGACATCTGACAGGGGAGAGTGGTAGAAAAAAACTTGTTGCACTGACTGCAAGTAACTGGGATAAGATCAGGAAGATCATGATAATATATATTTGATAATCGTATTCTTTAATAATCTTTTTAGGGTTCCGTAGCCGCATGCCAAAAATGGAACCCTTATAGTTTCGTCATGTCTGTCTGTCTGTCTGTCCGTCCGTATGTCACAGCCATTTTATTCCGAAACTATTAGGACTGTACATGTGAAACTTGGTAGGTAGATTCTGTGAACCGCTTTCCAATTTTAAGATAAAATATTTAAAATAAAGGGTGGCTCCCCTTATACATGGAATTGAAAATGAAAATATTTTTTTCTCATGAAACCTATGCGTGTGTGGTATTTGTAGACAGGTCTTTAAAAATGACATTGAGGTCTCTAAAACTACTTTTTCATAAAGATAATCGTTTAAAAGATATACGCTTCCAAATTGGTAAAATGTGTGCCCTCCCCCCCTCTAACTATCTATTATAATGGAGTGAAAAATCTATAAAAATATATCCACCAAAATTGGTTTGAACGAGATCGGGTCAGCAGTTTTTGAGATGCAGCATATTTTCTAAAACTGCAAATATAACTTTGTAATTCATGCAAACACTATGAAAAACAAAGTTATTTGGCGTAGTTACTACGGAACCCTTCATGGGCGAGTCAGATTTGCACTTGGCCAATTTTTTTTATTCATTTAATAGGCTCGCATTTGACCACGATTTCACCTGATGGTAAGTGATGATGTGGTCGAAGATGAAGCACGCTTACCTAGATGTACCAACGAAAAATTCGCCAAGTGCCAGCCACAGCCACCTATGAAGGCTTTCGTAGGAACTACGCAATTTAACTTTGTTTTACCTCCCCTTAATTTTATAAATTTTGTATAAAAATCGGAAAGTGGTTTACAGAATACATCTACCTAGTAGTTAGATGTAGCTAGTTTCACATGTGTAATATTAACAGATCCGGAATAAAATGGCTGTGACATACGGAGGATATAAGGGTTCCGTTATTTTCGCCATTCGACTACGGAACCCTAAAAAAAGTGTGTACGTGTTAAAAAAATGTTTTAAAATAAAAACTTAATACTAACTACAACAACTAATAATACAGTGAGACGCACGCCAGCGACATTTATATTAAAAAGTGTCACTTATTTTTTCCAATAACATTCATATTCGAGAACCGGACAATACCAGTCTGTCTGGACTAAATCCGGCTTCAGGTAATAACGACGCTCCTACATGGTATGGTATGAGGTCGAATTCCGGTTGTCCAGTCCCGTCCGGCATTTGGTAGATTTTTAAAACTATTTCGAATTGAATCGTTGTTCAGAGTTACGAATTTTAGAGTGAGTAAAAATACTTTCATATAATAAATATTAGGCCTCGAAGGAACCCGGGGCGGCAGCGCGTCGTGTTTCACGCGCGCCTCAAGGAGTTGTCAGTACCAGTGACGGGGCCCCATTGGGCCCTTGCCTACTGGGGTTGTGGGAGTGTTCTAACGAGATACCGCGGCCCCGGAACTTAAGGGTAGCTGAAGGAACAGGGTGGGCTTTTAGTTAGTAGAAGTCTGATACTACTTTCCGCTTAACCCAGAGCAGGAGAAGTCATTCGATGATTTCCGGAAAAGAAAGGTCTCGAAGGAAGCTGAGAAACTGAAGGCGCCCGAGTTCGAGACTAAATAATCATCATCACCTGCTTAGCCGTTTACCATATGTTGGAACAAACCGGGTACAGCTGAGTACTATGTGTTTTTTTTTTAATATTCCACGACTTTCACACAACGCCATCTAGTCCCAAACTAAGCAGAGCTTGTGCTATGAGTACTAGACAACTGATAAACATACATATATATTTCTAAATACATACACATTATAGATAAATTACACCCAGACAAAGAACAAATGATCGTGCTCATCACACAAAGATTTGTCCTGGGTGGGAATCGAACCCACGACCTTGCGCATAGCAGTCAGGGCCACTGACCACTAGACCAACAGGCCTGTCACAAAAAATGGTTGTCTGTAAAAGATCGCTTTCAGTGACAAGACTGCCCATTGTATCACCCTTTTTAGTTGTTAAGTCCATATTTGTTTTACTGTTATGGTGTACAAGAAAGAATATATCTATCTATAGAAAACATAACACACCGCACATCACACCGCACACACAATCACCACTGCACACATAACTGATATTGAGTGAATTATTATCCCTATTTTTTAACTAATATAATTTTGATAATTTTACTATATATAAACATCTGCTCTACGTGCAATTATTGAATAATTATATTTTTATTTATGGGCTTGTACCACTGCCCTTCATACAAGTTATTTTATAACTTAGTAAGGGCGCTGGTTGCAACTCCTACTTGCTTGCTTTGTAAACTTTAATAGGCTATAAAATTGTTTCTTTTTTAATTTATTGTTAACATTGTATTTATATTGGTTGAATAAATTTAATTTAATTAATTTAATCTATCTATTTATCTATCTAGATAGATGTTTTTTTTTATATCTTTATTTTTTTTAGGATAAATTAGGGTTTATGTCCAATAAGGATAATGTCAACCCCATCGTACCTTATAACAAAATTAATCCGCTAAGTAATATAATAAGTATTGTAATACTAAAATACTAGGCTCCTCACTGTTGAACGATTAATACTAAACTATATATATAAAATAATAAATAATAATAATAATAACGACGGACGCTATTACCGGGCCCTTCATGGGTCTGACGTAGATACATTAGCGTCCGTAGCCTGGCTACGTTTTGGTGACCTCTTCGGGGAAACCGAAGGTTTTGTTTGTGCGATTATGGATGAAGTTATGATGACGAATAACTATCGGAAATATATTGTGAAGGATGGTACGGTAGACACATGTCGGGCATGTCACAAACCGGGAGAATCCATTCGTCACATTATCTCCGGTTGTTCTCGTCTGGCTAACGGAGACTATTTGCATAGACACAACCTTGTAGCCAGGATTGTTCACCAGCAACTTGCTCTTAAATACAATCTTGTGGAATCAGAAGTACCGTACTATAGGTATGTGCCCGACCCAGTTCTCGAAAATGGCAATATTACATTGTACTGGGATCGGTCTATCATCACTGACAGGACTATTGTTGCCAATAAGCCTGACATAGTGGTGATAGACCGATTAGAGCGTCGCTCAATGATTGTTGATATAGCGGTCCCTCATGACGAAAACCTCGTGAAAGCCGAGAAAGATAAGCAATTTAAGTATCTTGATCTGGCTCGCGAGGTTGTCGACATGTGGGATGTGGATACAGCAATCATTGTGCCGATAGTCGTCTCGGCCAATGGCATAATAGCCAAGAGCCTCGACAAACATCTTAGGAGGCTCTCGTTGGGCAGCTGGATCAAGGGCTTGATCCAGAAAGCAGTACTTCTGGACACGGCGCGAATTGTTAGGAGGTTCCTCTCTCAAGAGCCCTGACCACCGGTAGCTTGGACCCTGTACCCGATACCGGTGGGCTACTGTTTTTTATATTTTTAAATGTTTTTTGTTTTTATAGGAATATTTAAAAATGTAAATAATATGTTTGTAAAATGTAATAAATGGAATAATAATAATAATAATACGTCGCTATCAGAAATCGCAGCAACTTGGTTTGTAGGGATGCCCAACGCCGCCACATTCATAAGTCCGTTGAAAACGGTGATCCAGCTAAAGTCTGGAAATTTCTTAGATCAATGGGAATTGGGAAGTCACGTCAAGAGTCTGTTCCTAAAGATTGAATTATATCTTGAATTACTCAATCAACATTTTTCCACCTCTTGTAGTTTCAATGGGCCTGTTAAAACCAAAACTTTAGATAATCTTTCGTCTCTTCCCACTCCCGATTATTCTCCTTTTGTTTTTAATCAATTTGCTTGTTGTGATGTTAAGAAGAGTATTTTATCAATCACGTCAAATGCTGTTGGTAGTGACTGTGTAAGTCGCAAGATGATACTCCCTATTTTGGACGAAATCCTTCCTGTCATCTGCTATATCCTTAATCATTCTGTATCCTCTGGTGTTTTTCCATCTGCATGGAAAGAAGCTCATGTAACCCCACTTCCAAAAAAATGTAATCCTGTTTCTTTCTCTGAATTCCGTCCCATTTCCATTTTACCGTTTCTGTCCAAAGTCCTTGAACGCCTTATTCATAGTCAGCTTAGTGCTTTCTTATGTAGAAACAGACTCCTTAATTCTTACCAATCCGGATTTCGTCCGGGGCATAGCACTACCACAGCTCTTGTTAACATTACGGATGATATAAGATTGGGTATGGACAATAGAAAATTGACGGTTCTTTCTTTACTTGATTTCAGTAATGCTTTTAACACTGTTGATTTTGATGTCTTGCTCGGGATACTATGCTCTCTTAACATATCTCCAACAGCTATTGATTGGTTTCGTAGTTACCTGTGTGGCCGCCGACAACGTATTTGCATTGAAGGTTCGTTGTCTTCCTGGTGCAATACTACTGCTGGCGTACCACAGGGGGGCGTTCTCTCTCCTCTTCTTTTCGCCATATTTATAAATTCTATTTCAAATGAACTTCTCTCATCCTACCACCTTTATGCTGACGATCTGCAAATTTATTCGCAAGCTCCCGTTGAAGATTTATCTGAGGCGGTGAAGGCGGTGAATAAAGATTTAGCGCGTATTTCCGATTGGAGTTTGTATCATGGTTTGAAGGTTAATCCTGCGAAGACTAAAGTCATTATTGTTGGCAGCCCTAGGCTACGTTCCAAAATTGACTGGACGACCCTTCCCCAAATAATTTTTGATGGAACTGTTATACCCTACTGTGACTCAGTAAAAGACCTTGGCATTTATATTGATAAGGATTTGTCTTGGGGTCCCCAGTTGCAGGAAGTGAGCCGCAAACTGTTTGCCTCTGCGGGGTCTTTACGCAGATTGCGCAATTTCCTACCGACTGCTACTAAAACTGCGCTTGCCCAATCTCTTCTACTCCCTATCCTTGACTATGCTGATGCAAGTTATCCAGATCTAACTGAAGTGCAGCTAGATAAGCTTGAGCGACTCCAAAATTTTTGTATCAGATTCATATTTGGTTTGCGCAAATATGATCATGTTTCTGAGTTTCGCACTAAACTCAAGTGGCTGCCTATCCGCCTTCGCCGGAATGCACATATTTTATCATTACTCTACAGTATTCTTTTCAATCCAACGACTCCCTTTTTCCTCAAAGAACGTTTTAAGTTCCTTCATGACACACATGTTGGAGATTTGAGATCATCAGAGAATTTGAGACTTTTGATGCCTACCCATTCCACAAAATTTTACGACCAGTCGTTTACGGTGCAGGCCATTCGGTTGTGGAATGGATTGCCGGTGTCAGTAAGACAAGCTCAGTCACTTGCTGTTTTTAAAAGCTCGGTTGCCAATCATTTTATTTCAAACTTATGATTATTCCTTTGCTTTCTCCACACGATGTTAAAGAACACATTATATATTTATTTATTTTATGTACTTATGTATTTGTATATATATTTTTTTTGTTGTATTTTTATTAGTTTTTCCGTTATTAATGAGTATTTGTACAGTAGTACACTAATATAGCCCTCCTCATTTTAAATAAAGCTCATAAAGTCCTTCCAAAGGTTGTCTGGAAGATATCGCTCTCAGCGATAAGACCGCCATTGTAACCAATTTTTTTTTTTTTACAATATTGTTATTTAAGTGTGATTCAATTATTGGTGTACAATAAAGTATATTCTATCTATCTATCTATCTATCTATCTATATAGTCCTTTTACTTCCTTCGATTTAGGGTTTGCTAAAATGCTTTGAACTAGTCCTACATCCAGTATGTTTAACATGAACTCGTTCAGAAGCGAGTCGCGTTCATCTTTATTCCGGACAGATTCTATCAGCAAATGCTGAACATCTTCAATTTTATTGCAAACTATGCAATTATAAGAGAATTGGATTTTTTCATTAAGAAAGCAAACTTTGCTGACTGATAGTGTCCGGATCTAAGGCCGTGCGCGCACTGCCTTGCGATGGCCGCAATTCCGGCAGTTCTACCGCACCGCAAAATTTGTGAAGTATGGAGTGTCATAGAAGTGCGCGCACTGCGGTCAGTCTACCGGTGCGGTAGAACTACCGGAATGGCGGCCACCGCAAAGCAGTGCGCGCACGGCCTAAGTATAAGGGCTAATTTAACATAATTTTTTCTCAAATTAATGCCATCAAACCAGATAGATAGAATATACTTTATTGTACACTAAAATTTAAACACACCTGTCTAACAATATTACTTAATGCTGTGGTTACAATGGCGGTCTTATTGCGGAAAGCGATATCTTCCAGACAACCTTTGGAAGGACTTACAAATCTTTAGTTATCAGTGTACTACATAATTATCAGAATTCGGAATTAGGTAGAGTTATTTATGTACTTGCATCGAAATGTTGATATGAATATGGATCTTCCCAAGATGTCTAATAGACAATCCCGTGTGACCCAAAATATTACAAATAAATAATAATAAAAACCTCAGAGATAGATAAGAGAAATAAAACGAAGATAATTAACATACAATTTTTATTAGTATAAATTCACAATACAAATTATTAATAGTCTTAAGCAAATTCTCATACTTATACTTCGCCTTTTTTATAAATTGTGTAAAAGTAAATAACTTTTTATTTAATAAAACACGGGATTTTTCTGCTCTTCAAAATAATGTATCGTGGGATTTGAGGCATATCCACTTTATTCTTTCGTTGTATGAAATCAATTCCGACCTCTGATAATTATACTCTAGTTATTACTATAGTTTTACATAGAGGGACAGCCTGTCTGACCTTCACAAGCCAGTAGTTGGATAATACGATACCTCTTGTCAAGATTGGCGTCAGATTTCCTGCCTTCTAACTACCGGTATAGACTGTCAAAGATGTAGAAATGACACTTGGAACCAACAGCGAAACGTGCTTTTCGAGGCACAGCGGAATCTCAATATGTTAACACATTCGCTGACAGTACGTCGTAAGGCGGTGTAGCGAGTAGGCAAGTTTACTCGCAAGACAACAACGCGCACCAAGATCATACGATTTTACGTCAGAGCGTGCCGTGTGCAAAACAAGTTGCAAAGCTACGCCTACTTCATGTCGTCAGTCAGGCTTAGCCCCGCCTTCCAAATCATGGCGCACGTGCATCCATTGTTCAAGCGTTAATGAGGCAAGATGTCGTCGGACTCGTCTATTGTCTGCGCTAACGTCCTCGTTATGGCGTCGACTCCTGCGTAGATCGGTCAAGCACGAACCGTTATTAGTATTATTTAGTTATAATCTGCTACTATAAATGTCCGTGTATTTTGTATTCAACATTGTAAGTATATTTTAGTTGTAAGTATATTTTAGTTTGTAAGCCCTGGCTGGGGGCCTTTAATTTATTAGAGGTCACCACAGGACAGACCGGTCAAGTAGACGCACAGCCTTACTGAGCTGATCTACGAGTGGCCCTACCTAAAAAAAAAGAAAAAAAAATATAAAAAAAAAGTATTCAACATTCAATTACTGCTTGATACTTGTGACTGCAATATAACTCTGTCGCTTCTCGCTCTGGATTTTTATTTCACCGCCTACTGCTTAGACAGTACGTCGAGGGACGGGCCACTTATTTTTAAGAGTACGTCGTCTCACGATAATTTTTCATATAAGTATTATGAAGAGCAGTATCTACTGTCATATTATGAGCAATTTCATATTTCTTACTGCCGTAATACGAGTATTTTGTGGGTAGTTTCATATTGCTTGCTTGTGCACGAGTACTACGTTGATTTGTCATTTAGTATGGAAAATTCTACTGTCGTAATGTGGTGTCAGGGTAAGTGCTCACTGTCAGCGAACGTGTAAAGATGGTCACCCATCTACAGGCTGACCTCGCCTAGCGTTGCTTAACCTCAATTATCTACTCAACTATTATTATTTAGCCACGAACTCCTCTAAAAATATACGTGATTTTGAATTTATATCCTCTATATTGCGTTCGTAGCTCAACACAAACCGGATGCAATCCACCAAAATCGTTGGAAATTGAAATTTTCAGAATTCCCTTTGACAACCAGCGGATGTGACGTAACGGAAATAAAATAGTGTTTCATATAACGTTATTTTTTATACTAGTCGTGCGATTCTATCTTCAAGGCTGCGTTAACCGAGGTTGCTAAATGGATCGGTTGCCAGCATGCATTATGGACTAGCAAACTAGCAAAGGTCTGAGAATCTTCAATGGATTACCAGATCCATTGAAGATTCTCAGACTTTTGCTAGTCGTTCCAGGTAGTCAGTAGCAAGAAAATTCGGCACCAGTCTGGCTAAGATGAACATTTACAAACAGACAATATTTTTATTTTAAGTCCTTGCTCTATTACTGTTTCTAAGTCCCCTTAATATTTTTTGGTAAATACATTCAACTAGCGTTCGCCCGCGGCTTTGCTCGCGTGTATTTCGAAAACTCCCACCGGAACCTTATATCGGGATAAAATATATCCTATGTCCTTCCCAGGGTCCTAAACTATTCTCCTGCCAAATTTCATGTAAATCGGTTCTGTGGTTTAGGCGAGAAAAGGTAACAGACAGACAGAGTTAGTATAGTGTAGTATATACAACGTGTAACAGATTCAGCACAATCACAGAACAGATAAAAGAGGTTATAGAAGAGCCTTGTGGGCGGGCAGGCACGCCGCTCATATTGTGAACGCTTACAGCGAACACTTCCGTAATTTAAAGTTGGTAGTAGGTACCTGTTGTAGGCAAAGACACACAATGATGATAACAGCTAATTTATTTATTTCTGTAGGTGAAAGGTGAAGGGCCTTAAGTCACATTTTATAAAGTATTCAGTAGAGCTCATTAAAGATGTCCATACCCGAAATTTGACATTAAAATCGACAGAGTATAAAAAGTAATTATCGTATCATTGTCGAATGAAAAGTATGATTATGATGGGTACTTAAGCTATTATATTGAGATATTTTTTTAACAAATATAGTTCCTTAAGGCTGTATTATTGGACTTAAGGTTCTTTAACTCTGAAGCTTTACTAGATATCTTATAGTATGACGGTACTTACGTCTCTCCTGTATCAATAACGTATAGTAAATTTTATTATTTTATAAGTTAGGTACGATACAACATCATAGAAATATATATTAAAAAGTTTTAATGACATTAAAAATTAAATAACATTATTCATAATATGTTTTATTTAATAAAAATAAAAAATCTTTGTATTTTAAAATCTTTAACAAAATAAATGAAATTAAACAAAACACTTAATGTTATTCTGGTAAGTCACATGCTGTACCCTCGTGGGCTAATGTATTATAAAAATTATGAAAAATGGGTGGAATCCATTGCAGAGCTTTCTATGAATCCTGAAATTTTTTAGTGCTTATAAGTTTGTGGCCTAATCGAATAGGCTGCAATATAGGCATGGCAAAGTCTTCTAGGGATCTCCTTCTATTTCTTATTAAGAATAAATTTGCTGAGAGAACCGACCCTTGAGGGACCCCGGCATTAATTGCCAATTGGCCAGATGAGCAGCCATCAATGACCACTCGAATGGACCGATCTCTCAGGAAATCTTCAATCCAAACGCAAAGTTGGGTGGGTAAACCGAAAGAAGGTAGCTTAGCAATAAGGCTATCGTGTCAGAGGCCTTAGAGATGTCAAGGGAGACAGCAAGTGCTTCCCCGTGCTTCTCGATGGCCTCACTCTAGATATGAATAGCATACGCTAGAAGATCCCCAGTAGACCGGTTTTTTCGAAAGCCGTATTGTCGGTCACTGAGGATGTCGTTGGCTTTTAGGTATGCCAGGAGCTTACTATTGAGTACACGCTCCATACTCTCACAGAGTATGGGACGTGACTGAAATAGGTCTATAGTTGGCCGGGTCAGCACGACTGCACTTTTTGGGCACAGGCTGCAAGTTAGCCAGCTTCCATGCTTTCGGCACCTTTCCAGTCTCAAGCGAAAGGCGAAACAAGCGCGTCAATATTAGAGACAGTTCAGGTGCACAAGTTCTAACAACAATTGCTGGTATCCCGTCGGGGCCACTAACTTTGTTCACGTCAAGATTACGCAGCACTCTACGGACGTCCTTCTGATGGATGCGAATGACATACACGTCCCGCATCCAATAGGAGCAACAGGAAGGTGAGCGCCACTACTATCTAGACGTGAAGACTCCGCAAAAAGAGCGGCAAACAAGTTTGCTTTTTCCTCAGCGGAGAGGGCCAGAGACCCGTCAGGTTTAAGCAGTGGTGGTAGTGAGGGGTGACAGAAGTTCTATTCGACCGACTTTGCCAGGGACCAAAAAGCTTTGCTGCCAGCAGGGTATGAAGCAAGTTTGTTCCCGATTCGGCTAACGTGGTCAAACCGAGCCCTCCGCAAAACCTTTTTACAGGACTTGGCAGCCCTGTTGAAAGCTCTCTTCTTCTTAATCACGTCATTTGCTTTGCAGTTTCGAGCATCGACCCATGCTAGTTACGCCGCGTGTTAAAGCGCTACAGCGCGATCACATTCGGCGCCAAACCAAGCTTTCGATCGAGCTTTGCCGGACATTGTTAGGTCATAGAACGGAATGTAGTACTTCATTCTCTGTCGCAAAACATCCGCCATGGCGGCTGCGCACGACGATGAATCATTTGAAGAGAAGCAAGTAGGCTGCAAAAGATAACATGAAAAGAAAGATCGCATGCCATCCCAACCCGCTGACTTGTATCGCCATATCCGCCGTTTGCCATTAAGGCTGGAATCGGGCGGGTAGTAGACGGATACAGACTTCACCAGACAGTGGTCGGAACTACCTAACGGTGAAGATGTCGTTACCGAATAGCGGTCTGAATCTGTAGTCAGCAGAAGGTCCAAGCGATTGGCTGTGTGCGACTCAACATCCAGCACTCTCGTTGCTCCCTGGACCAGCTGAGTGAGATTTAATGCAAGCGCAAGATTGTGCATCTCTCGCCCAGCATTACCCGTGCACTGGTACGGGAAGAGCCACTCCTGGTGATGGGCATTAAAGTCGCCCAGTAACACGAACTGAGCTGAAGGGTACCGCTGCTGGGCCGCATCTGCCGCCTCACTGATGTACTGTGTGAGCCTGGTTGTCTCCTGATCTCCACTGTGCGAGCGGTAGACACAGGCATAAATAATTTTGTCCATGCCCGTGTCCACCAGAGCCCAAAGCGTCGAGAACCTGGAGTCCTCAAGGTTACGGAGACGCCGATAGCAGATGTCGTCGCAGGCGTACATGCATACACCCGCACGTGGTTTGAAATTGTGCTCCAAGGTGAACCCTGGGTATGAAAGATACGACACGTCTGACGGACTTCTGATCTGCGTCTCCGAAAGAAACAAAAGTGCAGGTTTTTCAGTCTCGAGGAGGTGGTGGACTGCAACGAGATTTGCAGACCCTGGATATTGCTGAGGTGCACTTTGAGAGAGAGGGATTGCAGCCGCGAGTACGTCTTCGAGTACGTCTAGTATTGCACGAAACACAAATCAAACTAAACGGAGGGAAAGCATGGCCGGGGGCGCAGCGAGAATCGTAGGTACGATGCATCCGCGCAAATCTAACCCGCGAGCGTAATGGTAAAGAACAGTAAGTCCCACATACAATCATTTAACATTTATGTATATTTATTGTTTAAATAGTGAACAATATTAAGTAACCATACGATCATTTACTTTTTCACGTCTAGGGACTTAATGTTATTTATAATTTTACATCTCCGAAATTAGCGGCTCTAGGAATTTATGGCTTTTACCATTTGATCAATTGGGGTATTCTAAATAAGTATCATTTAAAATATAAAAATGTCAAAAAATGGACTTAAGGTCATTTAGCTTTCACCTACAGATTTATTTTCAGATATGTATATATATATATTTTTTTATAAAACAACTTGTATTTTATGTTAGTAAAAATTTAAAATCATGAATTAAAAATTTATTCTAATATATTTTCCCGCAACAGCAGTTTAATGCCAGTATCGGAAATGCCTCTGTATAAAAAAAATTGTTTATTAATATTATGCAAATAATTATAATAAGTATTAAATAAATATTACACAAACAATTCCAGAACACTAGCTTTACTCTAATGTTAATTTTATTTTTTTACTGTACGCCACCTGCTCGACGTCCGTAAGTACGGCTACTGGGATCCAGCAGAATACCAGCGTCAGGCATATTTGCCTGGCACATGCTGAGCTGAACTCCCATTTGGTACAATTTGGAGACACACACCACACCAATGTTTTGTGTTACATTTTTAAGTATGTTTTCTTTTCTTTCTCATTTATTATATTTTTGGTTGTATACGTTTGTTCTGTTCTTTTTTTCTGTTGTTTATGTGTTATAATTATGTTCATGTGCTTTTGTGTGTTGTGTCTTCTGTTGTCCAATAAAAGTTTTATCTATCTATCTATCTACAGTCTTACTACAAAAAATGATTTAAACAATGGTCTAACACATGTTTAGCTAAACACTGTTCAAAGCGCTAAACACGCGCTTAACAGCTGTTTAATTTTCATTACCACAAAACCAAGTTTAATGCGTGCCTTCTTAGACAACGTCGATCACATTCAATTTTTATAGTTTTTTATAGTATAGTATGTATATACACACATCAAAAGTGTCTAGGGATCAACATATATTTTTGCAATAACTTTTCTCCTGATTGATATTCATTAAAATTTTCTTTAAGGATTCATCAAATAAAGTGTTTTCGTTTGTCATAGTAACGATAAACCAAGTCACCTTTGCATTAATAAAGAAATTTGCCATTTTCCTAATAAAGGGATTTTTGACATTTGAACCACTAACATTAAAGTTCGAAAAAAAGACTGAAATAACAGTTTTCTTTAAAATTTTATTGGGTAACTTAAACAATTAATAATCCGTGTTTCTACCGCGAACACTAACAACACAAGAACATCGGTTTGGCATAATCAAAATGAGTTCATCCAAATCACGCTGTGGAATGGCCGCCCATGTTCGTTGCAACAACAAAAAAAGGTCTTCTTGCGACTGGATACCCTCCATATTCGGCAGAGCTCTTCTCTGTAGCATATCCTATGCATGCTCAGTCGGGTTCAAGTCTGGCGACTGAGCAGGCCAGAGCAGGACATTGATGTTAGCTGCGGCGAGAGTCTGTCTTACAACTCTTGCGGTGTGCGGTCATGCATTATCATGCATTAACTGAAATAAGGGACCGATTTGCACTTGTAGAGGAACGATGACGTCAGATACAATCGTCTCAGCATAAATTTGAGCGTTGAGGTTGCCTCTGATCCAAATCAACTCAGTTCTTCCGCCGATCCAAATACCCGCCCATACCATGATGGTTCCACCACTATAAGGATGGACTTCCTGGCAGAATTTTAATCGCTGTTGGCGTCCAGGGGTTCTCCAGTGTCGTATACGTCTTGTATCCGGTCTCATACCAAAACGAGACTCATCAGAAAAGCACACGAAACGCCATTGTTCTTCTGCCCAATTTATGTGTTCAAGAGCCCATTGATATCGAATCCTACGATTGTGCATTGCTATAGGTGGTACCCGTAGCGGTCTTCGGGAATGAAGGTTCACTTCATGCAAGCGGTTTCTGACTGTTTGGTCGCTAATTAAGTTCCCTGAAGAGTGATGAAGCCTCACGGCTAACATCATGGCGGTTATTGTTGGAGCTCTTCGAGTTAAGATTTGAATGTATCAGTCTTGTCTCCGTGTGGTGCAGCGATACCTTCCTCCATGGCGCTCAGCCACGGTACCAGTGCTTCGGTAACGTGTCCAAAGTCGACTGATAACACTCTGACTTGTATTCAGAGCTAAAGCCACAGTACGTTGCCGGGAACCAGCTTCTATCATTCCCACGGCTCTGAGCATTTCTTCCCTGCTTAAATGACGTCGCCGCTCCATAATAGCGTTGGTTTTAGTCAGTAGTAGGGAAACAGTAGCACTAATAATGTCTTCAATGCGTTGTATGTTTTTATAGGGAAAATATTGACAGCTGATTTTCATCTTTTACTCGAATTTGATTAACAGTTCCTGTTTCAAATTATGAAATGCACCAAAAAGGATCCATATAAATTTATAAAATCATAAATTTATTACAAAGCCACATGCCACATCTCAATCTCAAGAAATCCGCATAAAAATGCTTGATCCCTAGACACTTTTGATGTGTGTATATATAGTTTTTTTTTAATTTTTATAGTTCAACCGAAATTAGCTTCACCGGCCAACAGTCACGCTCTTATTGTGTCAACGAACGAAGCTCCCGAAAAAATAGAATTATGCCGTCTTTCGTTATCATATCATGAAGTGTAGACCGAGAAGTGATTTCTTTTCACCGCTAAGTCCTAAAACCTTAAAATACAAGTGATATTTGTAATTATTACAAAAGTATTATGTAGTTTGTAGACAATAACGACACAATCGCATTAAGAAGCAAAATTATACATTGTTTGCTATACATGGGTACCATCTTGTAGTACGCGAGCGATCCCGCAATGTATTGCGTTCATTGCAAGCGTCGCGTTTGTCAAGCCAATATACGAATGCTGCTGAAATTCCATGCGTATCGATAGTGTTGTGCCAAGTTGTAAACACTGTCGATATTACGAATGTATTCAAATGATTATTTACTAGTATTATTGTAATTAAAATACCTTTGTTTATTAATACCAATGATTGTTAATATTATGATTATCAATTTAGTTTTTGAGTGGGGTTTTCATAAGAAAAATTTTGGAGGGTAATAGTTTATAATGAACACATGTACATTTTATTACTAGGATTCCAATAGATCCAGATATAAGAAAATTATGGATTAAAGCAAATTAATGGATACCTACTAAATGTAGTGCAATTTGCTCTATACATTTTGCAGAAAATGATTACATAAAAAAAGTCAAAATATACTTAAAAACAGGAGCTTCACAACAAAAAATATCGCAGTAAGTAGTGTGTAATTTACATACTATAAAACTATCAGTGTTTCTGAATAGCGCATCTAATCATTAAATGACATCACCTAGATCATTTTCTGCGGATATTATTATATAAAGCTGTGATTAAAGGATAAAATTTTCAGTTTAAAAGCTGTATAGACCCAATAAGGGTCTATACAGCTTTTAAACTGAAAATTCATGGTTAAAATCGTTAAAATGATTTTTTCGTTACGGTTAGGTACTTTTATACTTTTCTGATTACTGGAAAATCTCATTTTCGTTATTTTAACAGTCATTCCTAAAATCTACCATCGCAATCGTAACACAAGTTAAAACAGGCTGTATTTCCCGTAGATGAAATAACCAGTCAAACAGAGTAATGCAATTTTGAATTTTTCTTTTTGATCTCATAGTTAGTGTAAAACAATCACATGACTTCTATTTAAGTATATCAAATGTTTGTCGTCTAAATAATAGCTGATTGTGAATGCCAACAAATCAGGATTAGTCACATGAAATTAATCAAATTATATTATGTTACAACATGATGATGTAAAACAGAACTGCAGTTACCAAAAAACGAAAGAAAATTTGAATATCGTGGCTGTAACGGATGTTCTCTCTTAATTTTACATTATTATTTATAAGTTTTTAGGAGGTCCACACTATTCGTACCTACTCTTCTGAAATTATAGTGAAAAATATCAAAACTTAAATAACAAACATTTTAAGAATTACAGTAATTTTATCGATATCGATTATCGACCTTTTGGACGCCGTAACATGTATGAGAAATAAATTACTTTTGCGCCTATGTGAGTGCACGTCACGCACAGTATTTGCGTTAGTGTGACAATCAGTAGCAAGCTGACGATCTAAGTGTGTGCAGTCTATTTGTGTACGTAATGCGTATACGTATGGGTCTCTTGCTTGTAGTGGAGCTAAAGAGTGGGAGACAAGCGGCGACACGCGTTCTTATACAAATCAGGAATTATTTCTTTTCTAACATCTTTTATCTGTTCTGCGAGCGCAATACCTCAGATACCCCAATTAGAACATCTAAATATATATAACTCAAAAGTGACTCACTGACTGACTGACATAGTGATCTATCTATCAACGCACAGCCTAAACCACTGGACGGATCGGGCTGAAATTTGGCATGCAGGTAGATGTTATGACGTAGGCATTCGCTAAGAAAGGATTTTGCGAAATTCCCACGGGATCGGGATTTACACGGGAAAAACTTCCTACGCGGGCGAAGCCGCTGGCACAAGCTAGTTAAATTATAAGTCTAAAACAAACTAAATAAATTGAAACCAAACCTAGGCACTTTTTATAAAATGGTTATCCTTACTAAACGCAAAACGTATGTGCGTCATACAATATCCTCACGCAGACGCATACACTCATGCAATGTTAGCGGCCGACGCGACACGCATACAATTTCCTTGAATTAAGGATTGTATTAATTTTTCATGATACTGTGTTTCCATTTTAAATTAAATGAAAGGTTTTTCCATCAAAATTTAACACCTATTTGTATGACGGAAATCGATTTAGAAGCCGATTCTGAACCAACTACTTTCAGGAATTGCGTTTATTCTGTTACACGTTGTATACAACGTGTAACGGAAACCCCATATCAATCCAAAAGGGCTGAAGACAACATCTGGTATGGAGTCTTTATGCCCAGTCTCAGCACAAAATAAGTGACTCAAGGAATTGATACGAAATTATCGGTTTCATAATTATGTTTCTTGAATATCAATCATAACAAACGTGTCCCAGCACTATGAGGGTCATCACTTTCTACGTCACTTGCCAATAAAAGGATAATTCTCTTCGTTCTTCTTAATTTGAAAAATTCGGTCTCTGGCATCAATGTATTGAAATTTCTAATTAGTTCCACACATAATCAAGCCCAATAATCAGTGGCCCTGACTGCTATGCGCAAGGTCGTGGGTTCGATTCCCACCTAGGACAAATGTTTGTGTGATGAGCACGGTCGTTTGTTCTTTGTCTGGGTGTAATTTATCTATAATATGTATGTATTTAGAAATATATATGTATGTTTATCAGTTGTCTAGTACCCATACCACAAGCTCTGCTTAGTTTGGGACTAGATGGCGTTGTGTGAAAAAGTTGTGGAATATTATTATTATTATTATTTATTAAAGACATAGGATTACCAAACCCTTGTCACATCGTTTATTATCATCCAAAGAAGCCGTGTACTTGGTATGTACATACCCTTTAAATTACACGTTGTAGTATATAGTATGGATGTACAGACACACTTTTTTATTGTTTTACTATATGTATTGATTAAGACGATGTAAGACGAGTACTCAGTTGAATCCGATTAAGTTAGGAAATGGGTAAGAGCTTCTATATATTCTGTTAATACGGCCTCATTGGTCTAGCGTACGCAAGTGCGACTGCTTAGCACGACGTCTTAGGCTGGAAACAGTGCTCGACCGACGGTCAGCGCTGACCGTCGGTTGTGAAAATCGTCAGCGTAGCTGAGTGCGCATTCATAGGCTTGCATAGATATAGCTACGCCGACTGACGGTCAGTGCCGACCGTCGATCAAGCACTGTTTCCAGCCTTAGGTTTGATTTCCGGGTTGGGTAAAAATTACTAATAAGAAATTTCTCAGTAGTGGCCCGGAGTTTGGAAGTTGTCGGTGTGCTTTGGAAAGCACAATAAGCTGTTCCGGCCCCGACTGTTATTTGGACATCTGTGACAGTCATTACGAGTAGTCAGAAGCCAGATAATATGCCGCTACTAGGGTAAAAGGTAAGTATGTTCTATCGAGATACCGCGGCCTCGGAACGCAAAGCAACTTAAGCGCGTTATACACGGTCCATCTTGCTGTACGTCCCGCCAACGCCATGCACGATGCCCGATGCAAAACTACCATGAATAGGTTTGACGTACGTCGATAATTATTATTAATTGTTTGCTGGACTTGTACGACCAATTTTTCATCCAGCGAGCACCCCCACCACAGCGAACGTCATGCATCTAGATAGTGAATAACGCGGACGTACGTCAGAGCAATCCTGCATCGTGCATGCTTGATCGTGTATAAACTTGCTGTACAGCAGATTAAACAGATATATCATAGAGCTTGTATGAGTCGCACGTCAAAATGGATCGTGAAACACTAGCAAGATTTATCGAACGATTTAAGTCCCACGAATGTCTGTGGAATGTCTCTAGTGCAGACTACAGGCACAAACAAAAAAGAATGAATGCATTATTAGATTTGGTGCCCATTTTAGGGGAAGCTGCAACTATTGACACCGTGCATAAAAAATAGACATTATTAGAAACGGTTATTTCAGAGAACTAAAGAAAGTTAATGCCAGCTCGTCCACAGGGACGTCCGCAAATTGGCCTTGAGCGGACGTACAGCGCGGATGGATCGTGTATAACGCGCTTTACTGGTCAATCAGACTGCACTAGCGGGCGCGGTGGCGGGCGCGGGCGCTCAGCTCTTAGCGTCTGCGTATTCACAGTGCCGAACGAGCTACGAGTGTCATTGCACATGCGTTTGGTCGTTTTCAAACTTTGCTACGTATTTAGAAGACATGGATAAAGATTCGCTTTTATTAATGGAAAATTCATACTTGAAATGGAAATTGCAATATATGAAGTTTTATTTCTTCCCATAATTTATTTGTGGCCGCCCTATTTAAATGTTGCAGATGTCTACTCTGCTAAATAGCAGTGCGATGTTGTTCTGCAGATATAAATTCTTCCGTATTGATATCCATGACGATTGACGACGCTTGGGCGGGTGAATCAAAATGGTTTAGAACCACAAGCGTAGTCACCTAACAGACGCTATATCACTGTGAACGATACGGGCGGACTGAGCCATTAGAAACAGCCGCGCCACCCGCGCCCGCGCCCGCCCAGGGTTGCCAGATGCCGAATGTTTTTTCTCGTACTAGGGCTGTCAAATATCTCGTACTTTCAATACAAAATCTCGTAAAAGTATACATTTTAAAAATCTCAGACCTTAATTTAGGTACACTATGTACTATAACTAGCTAGCCTGGTGTAGGAATATTCCTTAAGTTTGAAAATGCCGCCAAATGAAAAAAAAACTTTACTCTAGGTGATTTATTTTACCAAAAACTTCAAAAAATAAAACAAATTATTTACTTAAGTAATAAATTTTGTAGGTACTTGCTACTAGTACATATGTGTAGTGAAATACATCTACCGGGGTTTCCCCGGTCAACGACTAAAGATAAATTTAGTGACGAGGTAATGAATCTAGTGATGTGCTTAGTAGTATCATACTTAAGCTTATGTTATGATAGAGTAATTGTGTAGAATTCGTTATTAAGAATTAGTGTAAGTAGTGTTACTAATGCGAATGAGTGCCAAGACAAACCAATCCAGGTTTAATGGTACTTTCTATCAGAACTGTACTATTTGTAATAAATAAATATAAAAAAAAGAAAAATAGTTTGTGGCATGGACATACATTCTTTTCTTTAAATGTTTTAGGTTTATATTAACAACATTGTTAAAATCTCGTAAAAGAGTGTACGAGATTTTTATTTTCTCGTTTCTCGTACAGAGACTGCTAAATCTCGTAAAGTTACGAGATTTCTCGTACATCTGGCAACGCTGCGCCCGCCTCATGAAGACGCGCGGCTCGCGGGCGCACTGTGAACGCAACTGGCGTCTGCATACATTTTGAATTACACGCACCCGCGCTAGCAACCACGCCCGCCTCCACTCTGAAAGAGTACTGAAGGAGCAGGGTGGGTTTTTAGTCATAGAAGTCTGACACTCACTTCCGCTCTACCTACACCGGGACGTCATTTCATGATTGTCCCACCCAGAAAAAAAGTGTAAAAGCTAAGTAAATGATAATGTCTTCATAAGCTATAGTCAAATAAACATTTTTGTTCTTTTCCTTACTTTGAAGCGGGAATCCTATCTTACTTATGTGAAAGTTTGGATCTTTGTATGCTTGCGTATACGATGCGCTGGTCTGACTAGGTTTACAGTACTCCCGAATCCGGAAATCAAGCTCAAACTCAAAGTGTTTTATTTCACATAGGCCTACATGAACACTTACAAAACGTCAGCAGTTAGGGCACAGTTCGAAATTGGTCGTTTTCTATGGAGAAGAACCGGCAAGAAACTCCACAGTTACTTTTTTAAATCGAAAATTCATTTTTACTGTGTATCTATATTCAAAATGCTATGCAATTGTGCATAACAAGGTGTACGATAAAGGTGGTCACGACCCAGAGGGTCCAATGAGGAACACAACGCTGGGAGGATTATATTTTCTATTTTGTAATTAGGTAAAATTTGTTTGTATGTAGATAGTCTCCGGAACGAATGATCCAATTCCATTCAGATCATATTCTATTTATTTATAAAGAGAACTAGTGATGAGCGTAGTATTCACATTACTATCAAGCTAAATATGCCTGTATCTGGAGTGGGTTTTTAGGGCAATAGTGCAATGGATGTGGTCCGAATCTGCGACCTCTCGATCACAAGTCGAACACTTTTGACATTGGCTATTGACGCTTATTTCGAAAACCACAAGGACAAAGTCGCGGTCGAAGAGCTAGTACAAATAAAACAAACAAATTGTAGTAAATATTATTTTATTTTCTTTCAGCCGTTATTATTGAAACCCAGTCGACTTAATAAAGTAGCTACTTTTGTCAAATTAAAAAGGCTGTAATTTAAAAAAAACAGCAATCTGGACAAAAGTTTTAAGTTTATTGAAGGTCACATTTTAAGCAGTGTCTTTTCCCGAGCATCCGTATTTAGCTATGATTTGAGCAGCAATTTTCTCTGCTAAAGCTAAGACTGCAGCATTCATAGCACCGTGCATAGGACGAGGAAATACACTAGCGTCAACAACACGGAGTTTGTTTAACCCTTTGACAAACAAGTCACCGTCCACAACACTACCCATTGGACATGTACCACTGCACAGGAATGGAGATATGGTTCTGTGTAAAATGTAGCATTCCCAAAATTCCCTGCTGCCCTTTTCATGTCCAGAACATTCGGCAAAATCAAGGCCAACCAACTCAGCATCCATTTTAGCGAACGTGGGTGACTTAACAAAGGAAGTGAAATCTAATATACTTGTAACAAATTTATGCAAATCATCAGCATTATCGTAGAATCCGGTTGTAATGATAGGATGGTCAGATGCATTAGTTGAATTCAAACGAACAGTGCCAGTAGATTCAGCTTCTAAATTTACCAAAACACTGAATACGGCATCGTGGCGTTTTATCTCTTTCTCCCATTTGACGCAAATGTCGGTTTTATATCCGTAAATTGACGGACAAGCTAGTAATTCAAATGGTGTGCCATAGGGAATCATTAAATTATAGTTCTGATAATTGGGGACATTGCTAGACTTGTTCCAAGCTCCTGAACCCAGAATAACTGGGAACGGCAGTTTTGTAATATCGATTGCTGGCAAAATACCACCTAAATTAAAAAAACCACCTAAATCCAAAACACTGGAATGCTTTTGTGCCTTAGTAACCACGACGACCGCGGGTGGTATTCTCAAATTGTCTCCAACGGGAAGATCAACCTTAACATCAATTCCTAATGATTCTAAATGTTCTTTCGGACCAACACCAGACAGCTGCAGTATCTGAGGTGAATTGTACGTACCAGCACTCAGTATCACCTCTTTGTTTGCTTTAAATATGTAAGTTTTACCGTTGAATTCTGCCTCTACGCCAACAGCGGTTTTACCTTCAAAAATGATTCTCTTGACCAGAGTATTTCTAGAGACGTGTAAATACGGCGAGTCTTTTATATCGTAAAAGTAAGAATAAGAAGTCGTTTGCCGTATTCCTCCAGTTTTGTTCTGACGGTCTCCAGCAATGGTATATTGTGGTTGTGTGTAACCAGTATTGGTATTACTATTTATATCTTCCACTGTTGGGTTTCCAGCTTCGGCTTGAGCTTTCAAATAAGCAAGTGGGAACTCTTCATTACTAACTAGTCTCGACACACCGGTGGGACCGTCAGTGCCGTGATATTCACCATATGCTTCAAGTATTTCCTGATCTTTCATACTTTCACTTTTTTTAAAGAACGGAAGTAAATTTTCGTATTTCCATGAGTCATCTCCTGTTACAACTGCCCACGTATCGTAGTCTACCGGAGGCCCACGTACATATAGATGATGATTCAAAGCACTGCTCCCTCCAAGAACCTTACCAGCTGTAAGCCTTGTTCTATTGCCTTGGGCACTAGCTGCGTAAGGATTGTAAGTTGATTTGAAATCATAATCCAGCGATGTTTTTGGTTCGAGGAAGAACAATCCAGGTGCCTGAAAGAAATTTTAACTACTTATAATTGATAGACCAAACATTATTGATGGAGTTTATATATGACACTATTATTAAAAGATTTTTGTTTACACTGTTCTTCAAATTGATAAATAACTGAGAAAAAAAATCAATAAAGACAGGTTATCGAAATGTAAATTTTACATATGAAGTATTCGAACATATTTTCGTTGATAAAATTTTTAAAAACTCAACGAGCACTGTTTTGAGTGTTTTAAAATTGTTACAAATAGACTGTTTCTTGTCGTGTTTGCTATAACTCGCTATCAACGTAGATACAAGTCCGTGGATATGTGACCTTTTTAATATAATTATTGATATTCCTCCGTGTTTCTGAAATTACGCTAAGCCTTTGGTCCCAGCGTCATATGAACATTTTTGAATCAAAAAAACTCACACTAATCTTACCGATTGGTATCGTGTTATCCAGCTACTGGGTTGTGGAAGTCAGATAGGCAATAACTAAATACTAGTACTCAATTGCATTTGGATAGACTGGAAACCAATCCTAACATAGTTGAAAAAACCTAAGCATGTTATAATGATTGCATTCGTCTTTGATAGAATTTCACTACATCATGCTGTATGCGCTGTTGAGTGAGGCGCACGCACCTTTGGAAGTAAGATTAAAATGATAGCCAAATGAAATGAGATATGAAATTGATAACAGAACTGTCACGTAACTATGCTAAAATCAATGAAAATGTGAAAGATTGCTAATGAGTAAAACGGAGTACGAATATTGAACGAGTACTGAAGCGTAACAATATAATTTGTACGAATTGACGGAAAGACCTTGTGTTGAGCGCGTACCATGTACTTCTTGTGAACCTGCTAAAATACCACGACTAGTCGACTCTTCAAATGACTAGAGGGTTGGCCTTTTCTTCGGTCAGAGAATCAGCGTTGCCATTCAACGTGGCAATGCTCTGGGCGCTTGTCCTATTGAAAGAAATGTTGACGAATTCTTCGATGGCCCTTTAATTTTTATTATTTTCGCCTATGTTTTAGAGCTTTGTAAATTTCTTATCTAAGTTCCGTAATGTTCAGTTTATTACTACTTACCATTGATAAGGCATTCGGTAGATCACCTGCTTCAAGTACAAGAACGCTACAATTCTGTTCTACGAGTCTTGCAGCCACAACGCAACCTGCCGTGCCTCCTCCGATTATAACAAAGTCATAACTTGTATTATCTGGAATGAGATAAATTAGGTTGTTTAGCATGACCCATTTTAAATGCTCTTACTGAACAAACAATGCCCCATCTGCTGGAGTGCTAAGATATTCAAATACGAGCACCTTTGAATTATTAAATACAATGTCAAAAATAATTATTGTACAGATAAAATAATTATTTTTGATATTATTTAATAATTCTTTACATTATGATGGGTTCTATGACATTGTATTTGATAGTAGTTAACGTTTTCCTTGACCTTGTATTTATTGTTTTCCTTTTGACACTACGTTCTACCAATTTTACACCTTTTTATACCTATACACTACGTTTTAAATATTTGTACGCTGGAAAAAGCAGAATATTATGGACAAAATATCATGTATAACAACTATATAACAATATTCTAACAAATAAATAAATCTATCTATGTACTGGCCCCAACATATTTAAACGAACGATTTACCATCGCCTCGAAAAGATGAAGAAATAGATTTTAAATGAGAATATCTGTTGAGAAAATATGGCCTCTAATGTCTGAATTAATCGGAGCTTATTTTTAAATTTATATTGATTAATGTATCTATCTCCACATCACACTTAAACATCTTATCTCTGTTTTACAGTGTTCTATTCAATCCTAAAACTCCTACATATCTTAAAGAACATTCAAGTTCCTTCATGACACACGTGCAAAAATTCTGAGGTCATCGGTAAAAATAAGGCTGGAAGTACCAAGTCACTCCATTATTTTCTTTTGTAAGTCGTTCGCAACTCAAGCAGTATGGCTGTGGAATGCTCTTCCCGTGTCAGTAAGACAAGCACAAACTCTTTCTTCTTTCAAGAACTAGATAAAATATCTCTATCTCTCTGCTCAAATTGTTATTTATATTATATGACTCAGCTTTTTTATGTATATATTTATATGCATTGAAACGGTGTACCAGAATCTCATGGAAAATAAGGAAGTTAAAATTGTTAGTAGGCAATAATAGGAAAGTTGGACTAAACCATCTTGATATAAATAAAATACTTCAGACACCCCAATTAGAATATTAAATTATAAGTCTAAAACAATATCCTTCACTAAATAAATTGAAACCAAACCTAGACATTTTTTATAAAATAGTTATCCTTAGTAAACGCAAAACGTATGTGCGTCATACAATATCCTTACTCAGACGCATACACTCATGCAATGTTAGCGGCTGACACGCACACGAGCGCATTTCCTTGAATTAAAGATTGTATTAATTTGTCATTATTCTGTGTTTCCATTTTAATAATTTAAATGAAAGATATTTCCGTCAAAATTTAACACCTATTTTTTATTACGGAAATCGATTCAAAAGCCGATTCTGAACCAACTGCTTTCAGGAATTGCGTTTATTCTGTTACACGTTTTATAATAAAACTGGACCACATCACACATAAGCAAAGCGATGTATCAGCTAGTTGATCATCTATGGTATAATAATAAGTGAAACTTGTTCCCCTTTTTATGAAAATTATGCACACGCATGAAATTTGGCATAATTTTGAAATTCGAATAATTATTTTAATAATGGCCGCATTTTGACCATTTGGCAACCTTTTTAAAAAACCCCCGTAAAATTCAAATCTGAAAATGGTAACACATATGAATTCATGAATTCATGAATTGAATATATTGAAGTATTTACAATGAATCGCTCCTCCAGCATTTCAATCGAATGATCACGCTTAATAAATTCTTTTTGCGTTACATAAAAATAATATTAAGTACGATCATATTCACGAAAAAAAAGTATCAAAATTAGTCACTTCTACTAACCGGTCAATGTTTGAGCGCACTTTAAAACCGCAGATTGTCGTTTATTGCACCTTCATCTTCACTAATTGTATTGTAAGCAATGAAACCAATATTTCTCGGTTAGGATCGCAGTGATTTTTTCATCATTATATCCAAAATTATAAGTTTTTTCGAGTAAATAAACAAACACTCAAGTATAGTTGACACAACATGTACTCTGACTTGACAGTAGATCATAGACAATTACCATATGAAAATCGTTTATAATAATTATTTATTTGTGCCATGAGATTCTGGTAGACCTATACATACGTATTTATTACTTATGTATTGTATATAGGTAGGTACCGTATTAATTTTTTCCTACTGTGTCAAATCCAAGTATAGCTTTGTCATTTATACAAACACTATGAAAAACATAGTATTTTTTTTTTTTTGCTGGTAAAAAATTATACCGGCCTAATTGCTACTATGGAACTTTTCATGAGTGTACTCGACTTGCACTTGCCCAGTTTTCTTATTAACTTTAGCAAGCTAATTAGAAATATTTAAAAAATATGGCCCCCGTAAACTTCATACTCATTTTTTTCTTTCGTAACAATAATAAACACCACAAAAAGTATTATCCAATTTGGTGAAGTCAATCCGAAGTTACGCGCGTACATACAATATAATATAATCTTTATTGTGCTAAAAATAGTACATTTTATATATTAGTATATTTAAATATTTATTATATATTAGGTACAGTTTATAAAGAGGACTGTAGAAAGCATTTTTTTATATAAATATATTTGACTTAATTTAAATTGTGGGCGAATTTCGACTACTGGGCGACCTCAAATTCATATAGATTTTAAAATATAAATCCAAAACTATGAAATCATACTTACTTGTTACTTGTGCCTGAGGTGGAAATAAAGTCCCTATTTTAAATAGAGACATCGCTAGCGTGATTAGCTTTTGAAAGTTGAACATTGTAACTAAAACAAAAAAACACCAATTAAATGTCAATTACACAAGTAATATATTTAAAAAAAAAGTACGACAAACACAAACCCTTTCGGGTTCCGTAGCCGAATGGCAAAAAACGGAACCCTTATAGTTCCGTCATGTCCGTCCGTCTGTCTGTCTGTCTGTCTGTCCGTCCATCCGTATGTCACAGCCATTTTATTCCGAAACTATTAGAACTATACATCTGAAACTTGGTAGGTAGATGTATTCTGTGAACTGCTTATTGATTTTAAGAAAAAAATATTTAAAATAAAGGGGGGCTCCCCATAGGCACATGGAACTAAAACTGAATTTTTTTTTCATGAAATCTATGCATGTGTGGTATCTATAGACAGGTCTTTAAAAACGACATCAGGGTTTCTAGAACCACTTTTTCATAAAGTCAATCGCTTAAAAGATATAAGCTTCCAAAGTGGTAAAATGTGTCCCGCCCCCTCTAACTTCTATACTAATGGAGTGAAAAATCTAAAAAATATATCCGTATATACATTTCTTAATGTAAACTTTCAACCAAAATTCGTTTGAAATCAGTTTAGCAGTTTTTGAGATACAGCATATTTTCTAAAACCGCAAATATGACTTTGTAATTCATACAAACACTATGAAACAAAAAGTTATTTGGCGTAGTTGTTAAAATGTAAATACGCTAGTTTTAAGAAATTTGTAAGGTTTTTTTTTGTCAAATATATATACATATTGTATTATATTATTATAGTTACTACGGAACCCTTCATGTGCGAGTCTGACTCGCACTTGGCCAATTTTTATTTAAAAAACTTTGAAAAGGATCTCTATCTCTGTTCTTAAATTGTTATTATTAGATTCCTTTATGTATTGAGTATAAAGTATATAACTTATTTATTGTATATGAAATAGTACACTATGGACTATCCGCGTCTATAATATTTTCGTGGTATGTCAAATCCATCCAAAGGTTGTTTGTGTGTCTGTGTTGGTTGTCGCTTTTAGCGATAGAACCGCCCATTGTAACACCCGCTGTATTCGTTAAGTCCTTTTTTAACCCCGACGGAAAGAGTGTTATAAACTTAACGTGGTTATCTGTGTGTCTGTGTATCTGTCTGTGGCACCGTAGCTTCTGAGCGGGTGAACCGATTTCGATGCGGTTTTGTTTTTGTTAGAAAACAGGTTTTCCGGCAGTGGCTTTTCGATATTTGTTGTCAAAATCGGTTAAGCCATTAATTAGATATGGGGGTGAAAGTGGGGATGAATAATCGAAAAAAAAAATATACCCAAATGGGGTATGAAATGAAAGAATACGATGGTTATATTACAATCAGACATGTTTTATTAAAATTGGTTCAGCCATTTACTAGATATGGCGAGTGAAAGGTTTAGAATCGATATTTAAAGTTTGTTACATAGCGATACCCCGCCGCGACTATTATTTATTTACTTTTTAAGGGATGTTTCTTAAACTACTTCAGAGTATTTTTTGCGTGGAGGGCTTTTTTAAATTTAAAAAAAAAGAGAAATTATTTTACCACTTGTAGTTTCTGAGATTTTGTGATTAATCAGTGAGTGGTGGAATGTATGTGTATCTTCCTCACAAAATAAATAATATTTTTATATGATAAAAAACTGAAATACCAATAGATCTTAAAAATAAAAAAAAACAAAGAAAATAATTTAAAAAAATCTTACCAGAGCTCCAAGCGCTACGATACAAAAAAATAAGATATTAAACTACCTTTTGAGTTAACCAAAAGGTATATACACCACCCCACACCGCATTGAAACGCTGAAACGTCTCATATATATACCTGCCTGTATGTCCAGCTAAATACACAAGAAATAAGTTATTCTACACAGACAAAAAATTAAAATTGAACCGGAAAGTAAATACAAAACATCTTTTTACCAACTTCCAATATAGAGCAAAGTTGTAACAATTTTTTTAAAGAGATCTTTGCAGTGTGGATGTTACTCACATTACTAGCAATCATGAAGGGTTCAGTAGTAGCTACGCAAAATTACTTAGTTTTTTATAGTGTTTATATAAATGACATAGTTATATTTGCAGTTTTTGAAATTGTATCTCGTTAAACCGATTTTCTTTGAAAGTCTTACTTATGATCTATAGCATTTTTTTTATTTTTCACTCTCTTATTTTAAAAGTTTTATCATTTGGAAATGGCTATTATTCAAACGATTGATTTCGAGAAAAAATGGTTTTAGGAACTTCAATGTAATTTTTAAGACCTATCTATAGACACCACACGTATTGGTCTGATAAAAAAAGAAAAAAATTGTTTCAGTTCCATATTTGGGGAGAGCCATCCCCACATACATGGAACTGAAATATTTTTTCAGTTTATGGATGGAAAATCGTAAAGCGGTTCACAGAATACATTGCCGACTCTGTAGTTCTAATAGTTTCGAAAACAGATGGCTATGACATACGGATGGACAGTCAGACAGACATGACGGATCTATGAGAGTTTTTTTGCTATTTGGCTACTGAACCCTAAAAAGAAAAAATATTTATTTATTTATTAAGGAAAAAAACAGTTACATGTTAAGATGATACATTAATATTCGAAAGATGTATACTTAAACACATAACCCACACTATTGTCTACGACTTAGCATGCTGAAAACGGTGGCGGAAAGCATTCTTCGTAATTTTCAAGGCAATTCTTAGTCATTTAATTAATAGATGCAAAGTCTGAAATAAACGTCTCAAATATATATATATACAACATGTACATCCCAATTGCACGGCTTCTTTAGATGATAATAAACGATATGGCAAGGGTTTTGTAATCCTATGTCTACATGTGTGGAACTTATTACAAATTTTAATACCTACATTGATACCAGAGACCAAAATTTTCAAATAAAGAAGAACGAACAGAATTATCATGTTATTGACAAGTGACGTGAAAGTTATTGACCCTTGTAGTGCTGTGACACATTTGTTATGATTGGTATTCAAGAAACATATGAAACCGATCATTTGGTATCAATTCTTTGAGTCACTTATTTTTAACTGAAACTGTGCATAGAGACTCCATACCAGATGTTGTCTTCAGCCCTTTTGGATAGATATGGGGTTACCGTTACACGTTGTATATACTGAGTGGAAAACGAAAACGGATTTATACAATTTGACTGTTAGTTTGATACATTTTTATAAGAATTTAGATGCACAGATCTCACTGTCTGTGCACTAAATCTGTTTGATTTTTTTTATTAGATAGAGAGAAAATATCGATGTCTATGAAGTGTTATATTTCTGTTGTCAAGTGTAATGTTTCCACAAGACGACGTAGAGGCACTCGTGCTCCAGCGTTAGTTTTGCATGCGTCCACATGGAACAAGCGTGGCACACGAACCCCCCATCTGATAACAGTTCTAGATACCGTGTAACATTTTTTTATTAGACTGTTAAGCAAAAATGTACGTACTTTCTTTTCACCGATTATAATCAGGGTCCAACCATTTATCCTGTTGCGTTGCTACATTGTTTAAAACTGATTTAAAATAATCTCAGGAGTACATTATATAACAGGGAAGACTTTCAGCATTGGCAGTTTTTCTATCACATCAGATATAACATTTAAACCGAATTTCGAGGCTGTAATTAAACTATTCAGCAGTGTAAAAAACAGAAAAATGTTTGGTGTTGGTATTTTTTTTTTTAATTTATACTATCCGTCTTTTTAACCTGTTATAAGTTTAACGTGTGTGTCTGTGTATCTGTCTGTGGCACCGTAACTTCTAAGCGGGTGAACCGATTTTGATACGGTTTTTTTGTTAGAAAGCAGGTTTTCTGGTAGTAGTTTTTAGACATATTTTGTCAAAATCGGTTCAGCCGTTTACTAGATATGGACGGTGAAAGTGGGGATGAATAATTAAATAATGTCAAATATACCCAAGTGGTGTATCAATTCAAACCCATACTATATTACAAATCCTGTCCCTTCCACGAAATTGGTCAAATTGACAAAAGCTAAAAAATACTTAATAAAATAATAGTTGCGGCGGGGTATCGCCAATTCAGAATCGATATTTAAATTTTTTACATAGTGATATTCCGCCGCGACTATATTCATCCCCGACCTAGAAAGATATAATTATTTTAAAACTGACATTAATATGACTCAAAATGAAGGTTTAGTTATCTATGTGAACCAGCACATGAAGGTATCTGTGGAGGAACCCGCTATCCTAGAAGAAAACGCACTGCTCGTGAAAATTGACAGTAACACCATATTATTAGCAATATATCGCCCACCCGGTTATCGAGATGTTACTAATTTCCTTAACTCACTTGATACAATTCTGTCGAACATCGTGAGGTATCAGAACATCATTATAACCGGTAAACATTGTCTTGACTCGAGCAAATATAGGTACCTTAATCTATTGGCTTCACATGGTCTACTGTCTGCACATACACTACCTACGCGCCTTCAAGCTTGCCTTGATCATCTCATTTTAAGAACTAGATTGCCGGCCTCGACTTTGATTGCTCATTCTGCCTTAACTGACCATGAAACTGTTCTCTTCTTCTTAGTGAAGAACATACCTAAAGCACGTACATTTATTTATTTATTAAAACTTTATGCAACACAAAAATGTACAAAGGCGGACTTAATGCCATAGGTATTCTCTACCAGTCAACCATGGGTGGCGAAGAGATAACATGGCAGGTGCATAAAAAAAACCCAAGTACATATGGTACACATATAGTACGGTTACTCGCATGAATTATGAACGCTTGGATATTGAAATAAATAAAGTTGACTTTGAACAGGTGTATCAAACTAAGAATCCTCATGTAGCAGCTGAGCTAATGATCGGTCTTATTAATCAGGTGATTGAGTCTTGCTCCAAAACTATTAAGATACCAAATAGGAAATTAGTCTTAAAGCCTTGGGTTACCCCAGGCCTTCTTAGGTGTATCCACCATAGGGACAATTGAAATGGCTGACAGTCGCTATGCAATTAAAAAGAAATTGCGGATCTATTTTCTACACCAATAAGCAAAATTTCCACATTTTGTTTTCATTTGCTTCTTCATTATATGCATATTTGTATGTTTTTATATAAGTATTTATTCATATATATTATTTATGTAGATTTCTATTTTTTTTTATAATACCGTTTTTGTGTTATTACTATTATTATACAACGTGTAACGGAAACCCCATATCTATCCAAAAGGGCTGAAGGCAACATCTGGTATGGAGTCTCTATGCACAGTTTCAGCACAAAATAACTGACTCAAAGAATTGATACCAAATTATTGGTTTCATATATTTCTTGAATACCAATTATAACAAACGTGTCACAGCACTATGAGGGTCAATAACTTTCCACGTCACTTGCCAATAACACGATAATTCTTTTCGTTCTTCTTAATTTGTAAAATTCGGTCTCTGATATCAGTGTATTGGAATTTGTAATAAGTTCTACACACGTAGACTTAGGATTACAAAAGCCTTGCCATATCATTTGTTATCGTCCAAAGAAGCCATGCACTTGGTATGTATATACCCTTTAAATTACACGTTGTATATATACTTTCTAATTTTACTTTTCACGTTCATATTGCACCTCCCACTCTATCTCTTCACCTCTCATGGTTGACTGGTAGAGAATGCCTACGGCATTAAGTCCGTCTTTGTACCTATGTGCATAAAGTGTAAATAAATAAATTTACATTAATAAGTTAAAATGTCACCAAACGAATGAAATTTTAAAAATCTTCTTTACCAGATATAGAAATTATTGCAATAAGCTACTTAAAAACTTAAAAAAAAGACTTAGAAAAAACAAATAAATGATGCTGGTTGTAATAATGCTAAACAGCTTTGGTCAGCTATAAACACAATAACTAGTAGAACTAAAAAGAAAGACACCCCATTGGAACTTTTGAATATCGCAGATACACCCTTACAGTCAGTTAATCTAACCAATAAATTTGTCGCCGAAATTGGTAAAATACTTGCAGAAAACTTTATAAATAGTCCCACCTCCAATTCATCTACCTGTACTAGTGATATTAATACCCAATCTTTGGTTCTCTTACCTACCGATGACTACGAAGTTACTAGACTCATTATGTCTCTACGAAATAGTTGCACCGCAGGATGGGACCGAATAACAGGTGATTTTCTAAAAAGAATATATCTCCATAGTTGTTCCACCCTTAACATATATATGCAATCTTGCTCTTTCAACTGGTCAATTCCCTATCGCTTTTAAACAGCCATAATTCATCCTATCTTTAAGGCTCGAGACAGAAATCGTGTCACCAACTACAGACCTATAGCTGTGCTCCCTGCCCTATCCAAAGTATTAGAATGGATCATGAACAGCAGGCTCGTGGATTACTTAGAAAAAAATAATATTTTATCTTCTACAGAATATGGATTTCGAGTAGATAAATCCACATCTGATGCAGTTCATGATCTGACTAATTACGTTGTAACAAGCTTGGATGATGGGCAAAAGGTACTGGGGATTTTTATAGATCTTACCAAAGCATTTGATACAGTTTCTGTTCCCATCCTGATAGCAAAGATGGAAAAATGTTAAAAAAAAATGAAAATTATGCGAACATCAATGTATTATGGAACAGCCGATACTTTTCGCGATTTCAGGTTTGGTCTTATAGGTGATTCAGAATGATGAGTTCAGTGTCCTATTTTCAAGTTATGAGTTATTTCCACTATACTTTGAATTAAATTCCAGGATAAATAGGTAAATATCACAATTTAAAATAAAATAATAACATTTACTGCATCAATAAAACTAACAGTTGGAATTAAACCCCTCAGACCTAAAACAATAAAAAGAAATTTAGAAAAAACATAATTAAATTCTTAAACAATAAAATCTGCGCGAAATCATTTGCGAGCGAACTTTTGATGTCGGCCGATAGTTTTCACGTAGGTACCTATTTTGAATGTTCGTAACTTTTATACAAATATTTTTTGGTTTATATTTTGTTGAAAATTGCTAATGGTAGGTACTAAAAGATAGTAGTATTTTTATTGAAAATAGGTTCGCGTTTGACCAACATCTCACCTGATGGTAAGCGATGATGTGGTCGAAGATGGAGCACGCTTACCTAGAACTAACCTATTCACTCTTGATTTAAAGACCCCCAGGTTATAGCTATCGGCAAACTCAGACTCCCGCAGGGAATTCCACTCCTTAGCTGTACGCACCAATGAACAATTATTTTATTATATTCCCAAAACGTTTTGTGCGTATGGGTGGGATGTCCACCATGTAACGATGGCGCATTGCTGTTTGTCTTGTAGTTCGATTGTGTAATTCCATCGCACACTCCCCGAAATGTAACTGATAGACGAGCAACTCGTCATCGATGTTCAAGGCTCTGGAGCTTTGACTGGGAATAAAAAAAAACATGAACATCTTTCAGTCAATCAATATCTTTGTTGTGGATTTATAAGTACGTACATAATACAGGTCTTCAATAATTAAATTTTAATCACTTATGTACCGAACTTAAGGCATACAATAGTCCGGACTCCGGCAACAAAAGGCGCGGGTGGCGAGCAGGGGTAGCTCCCCTTCCGGTAAGGACACGGCCCGGGTCGGCGGCGCCGAGTCGTCAGCACTAGTGTGCTGTCGACTCTTTGAGGCGCGCGTGGCTCGTGGGGCCCCGTCTAGTTGGCCCGGGGCCATTGTTGGGGTTGCAGTAATGTTCTGTTACGAGCTAGGGTTCGGGATAGAAATAATTTACATCAATCAAACCAAAATTAACACTTTAATAAATACACACAAAAATAAAAATTAACACATTTATTCACACTACGATACTTGCCACTAAACACGTAAATCGCACTGAAATTCACTTGTAGATCTCAGATTATATCGCCTCGTATCTTGTAAGACTGCCGTCTGTGTTTCTCTGCGATCTATTTATACCCTGGTCTATGAGTTCTAGAACATTCTTGTAAAATCGACTCACTGCCTATATTGCCAAGAATATTCCAGAAGCTACTCGAGATACTCGCCGTCAGGTGGCGTTAGTGTCTCGAACATTCTAGATTTCTATCGAAGTTTCTCGACGTACTTCGCTAAGCGAATGGCGTAACGGTTCTAACGAGATACTGCGGCCCCGAAACGTAGGGGCAACTAAAGGAAATGGGTGGGTTTTTAGTCAGTCGAAGTCATTTGATGATTTTCCCATAGGAAAAAAATATAGTATACCTATACAATAGTAATATAGAAGCTCAGACAATAGCATAATGGCTAAGATTTCGGCCTTATACGAGTAATCGAGAGGTCGCGGATGTGAACCCCACCCATTACACCATTGCCGTGAACCCACTCCAGATACAAGCATATTTAGCTTAGTTGGAGGGGTTAACAAGATTGCTAGTAATGTGAATCCTACCCATATGCTAGTTCTCTTTTAAAAGGAATATTATTTTTACAAATGATTACTAAGATTTCACATAACAACGTGAGGAACATTGCCACCTTGAATGCAATGTTGATTCTTTGTACATACGTACTTATTTTACAATTAACATTTGGATAAACTGCTTTGAATCGATTAGCAAATCATTTTTGAAAAAAAAACATATTTGGCCCCAGTAAGTACGGTGGAAAAATGTTGAAGGCTAAACGGTGACTAATTTTGTGGTGAAATAAAGACTATAAAGTGTTAATTCATTCGAGCTTTTGCCCGTCACTTCGCTCGCCTGAGCAGGTTTTCCCGTATACATTCCGATCCCGTGGGAATTCCAGAATAAAAAGTGTCCTGTGTTATTCCAGGATGTAAACTAGCTACTTACCAAATTTCATTCAAGATCCGTGCAGTACATTTACGTGAAAGAGTAATAAACATACATCTATCCATCCATTCATGCTCACAAACTTTCACATTTATTCAACGTGTAAAAGAATAAACGCAATTCCTGAAAGTAATTGGTTCAGAATCGGCTTCTGAGTCGATTTCCGTCATAAAAAATAGGTGTTAAATTTTGATGGAAGAATATTTCGTTTAACTTAAAATGGAAACACAGTATCATGATAAATTAATACAATCCTTAATTCAAGGAAATGCGCTAATTTGCGTGTAGGCCACTAACATTGCATGAGTGTATACGTCTGCGAAAGTGTATGACGCACATACGTTTTGCGTTTAGTAAGGATAACAGACTATTTCATAAAAAATGTCTAGGTTTGGTTCGATTTATTTAGTTACGGTGTTGTTTTAGATTTATCATTTAATATTCTAATTGGGGTGTCTGAGGTATTGTGCTTAATCTGTTACACCTTGTATATTTTTTCTTATTATATTATTAGGATGGATAAGTTAAGATAAGTAAAAGAATCTTAATAATATTATTAGTAAGACTATCTTGCGTAATTTAGAAGCCAAGTACCTACCTATTACAGGCCTTGAATTTATTTCTGTTTCTTCTCAGTATAAGACTTTTTGTTTTCTTCTCAGTAAAAAAAAAAATAGTCCTGACGCTGATTTTCAACTAAATCTAAGAGTGTAAATTATAACGGTTGCCAATAAGTTTTATCATCAACTAATAATCATATATGTATTTAACATTGAATACCAAATTTCATTAATGTAGTGCGCGGGCGGCCGTATGGTGGCGTGGCGTTGATCTGGAGAAGAAGTTTGTTTACATCGGTCTCTGTCATTGAGTGTAACAGTGTGCGGCTAGTGGCGGCTAAAGTTATAGTCGCGGGCCGTGCGTTTTTAATTTTCTCGGTGTATATGCCTACGGACTCGGTTGATAATCTTAATGAGTTTACGGAATGTTTAAGCGAAATTAGCGCAATTATTGAGAACGAAAACGTAGAAAGTGTTTATGTGTTGGGAGATTTTAATGCACACCCAGGCGAGCGCTTTGGTGTTGAGTTACTTGATTTTTGTAGTGAGCAAAAATGGTTATGTGCGGATATACTGAAACTCGGTCAGAACTCTGATACAAACACTTTCGTTAGTGATGCTCATGATAACTGTCGTAGATGGCTTAACCACTGTGTGGTCACTGAGGCGGCCCTACGTACTATTATTGATGTAAAAGTTAATTGTGATGTTTTCTGGTCGGACCACTTACCTTTGGAGATTACATGTAACTTAAAAATATTGCAGACAAAAATGGTTAGCAGTAAAATTGTAAATAATAGGGTGAAGTGGGGTATAAGAGATGCTAGTCAGATAAAAAAGTTTCATGAATTGTGTCATAATGAGATGAGAGAGGTTGGTTTTCCTAGTATTTTCCACGAATGCTGTGATAATGTATGCCATAATATAGATCATAGAGTACATATAGATAGTTTATACAGTACCCTTGTGAGCATATTGAGTGAGTCAGCAGCCGTGACTTGTAGTCGGCCGGCTGACTGGAAGCGGAGGTATGTCACGGGTTGGAATAGACATGTTAAGGAGGCTCATGCGCAGGCTCGGCTTTGTTTTCAGCTTTGGGTCCAGTATGGAAAACCCGGTGCGGGTCCCATTTATACAAAAATGTATGAAACTCGAAAAGCTTTCAAGGCTAAGTTGAAGTGGTGTCAGAACAATGAGCAAAAAATTAAAATGGAAATTATTGCTACCCACCACTCAGCGAGAAATTTTGGAAGCTTCTGGAGAGAAGCAAAGAAGTTGAATCCCAAGTCGAGTCTTCCCTTGAGTGTAGCGGGAAGAACAGAGCCAGTTGTTATTGCTAACTTATTTCAGCAACAATTTAAAGTTGAATCACCCCTAGGTCGAGTAAATCAAACGGCTCATATGAGCTGTAAAAACTTGAGTGTACGTTTCTCGGCCCGTGATGTGTCTTCTGTTATTAAAAATATGTCTAGGGGTAAGTCACCCGGTCATGATAGCCTAAGTATAGAGCATTTGCAAAACGCAGGAGTCCATCTCCCAAGGATTCTTTCTTTACTGTTTAACTTGTGTATCAGTCACTCTTATTTACCGGTGGATCTAGTAAGGACTGTTGTGGTGCCCGTTCCTAAAAATAAGACCGGTGACATGTCGGATACCACCAATTACCGACCTATATCCTTAGCAACAATTACTGCCAAAGTGTTAGATAGTTTGCTGGACAAAGATCTGGCTAAGCATTTAAATATTGATGACAGGCAGTTTGGTTTTAGGAATGGGTTATCAACTGAGACTGCGATTATGACACTAAAGAGCAGAGTACAATACTATACTGGGAGAAGGACGCCTGTCTATGCATGCTTTCTGGACTTATCCAGGGCATTCGACCTTGTTTCCTACGACATCCTGTGGAACAAATTGTCGAGTGAAACTAGCCTGCCACCAGAAATAATTAATGTATTTAAGTTCTGGTATAGTAACCAACATAACACTGTGCGGTGGGCAGATTCCTACTCTGATGTATACAGGCTAGAATGTGGAGTAAGGCAAGGAGGTTTAACCTCAATACTCAATACTTTATTGCATTCCATATTATGTTGTATAGGTGGTATAAAATAATGTCATGATCAATATGGACCCTGTCGGGCACAGCAAAGTTAGAAGAGAGGATGAAGGCTAAGTAACAATTCATGGAATTAATTATTATTATAGGTAGATCTAATAGATGTATATGTATATTATTGTGTGGTAAATTATGTTAGATATTTTAATTTATTTTGTATCATTGTTATTATTAAATTATGTACCCATATATTTAAGTTAAATTGTGTATGCATGTTATTTATTATGGATATGTACAAGTCTTAAAATTTTGTCAGATATTTTATTTATTTTCATCATCATCATTATTATAAATTATGTTAATATTTAAATTAATTTATGTATGTATATAACTAGAATGTCTTCATGTAAGTAAATCATGTCAGGTATTTTTATTGTCATCATTATTAAATTGTGTATTTATTTAAATTAATTATGTTTATATATTTTTATTATGTTTGTGTATTGGTAAATTATGTCAGGTATTTTAATTTATATTCATCGTCATTATTATTAAATTATGTCAGATATTTTATTTATTTTTGTTGTCATTATTATTAAATTATGTCAGATATTTTATTTATTTTTGTCGTCATTTTTATTAAATTTATGTTATTATTGTAATTGATTTATTTATGTAATGTCTTTGTATAAGTAAATTAAATGTCAGGTATTTTTATTTATTTTTACCGTCATCAGCATTAAATCATGTATTTATTTTAATTTAATTATGTATAAATTTAATTTATATTTTATTCACCTTAGTACTCTCATTATTTTGCACTTTTTTTAAACACATTTATTACAACGATACAGTATAAATAATTAATAGTTTTATTGTAGTTGATATTTATCGTTATAGTATTCCTCTATAGTATAGTAGCATTTGTCTATTAGAAATTGTTTTAATTTATTAATGAACATATTATTACTGTCTGCATTTTTGATGAATTCTGGTAACGTATTATATATTTTAATAGACATAACAAATGCACTAGAAGAGTGCATTTTCAATCATGAAGCGGGTATGTTAAGTCTATTTTTATGTCTAAGTGTAATTTTAGTTTGGATGTCCTCTCTTTTGGTATAGAATTGTGGATATTTTCGAACAAATTTGCCAGTACATAAAGACAAGGTACGGTTAATATTTTTAGCTCTTTGAAGTAAGGTTTACAGGAGTCGGTATCTTTGATATTCATTAATATTCTTATCATTTTTTTCTGTAAAGTGAATAGTGTAGGCGCATCTGTGCTATTTCCCCATAGCATAATTCCATACTTGAGCCATGCAAATGCGTATGAACAATAAGTAACTAGTGCTGTTTTAAGGTCAGTTGTTTTTTTTATTTCTTTGAGAGCGTATGTAAACTTAGATAATTTAGCTCTTATTTTTTGGATGTGGGATTTCCAATCTATGTGTGAATCTATGTCTAGGCTTAAAAGGGTGAATTTATTTACAACTTCTAAGTTGTGTCCGTTGTAATTAAAGTTGATATTTATGGGTATTTTTTGTCGCGGGTAGAAAGTTATTATTTTAGTCTTAGTAAAGTTAATTTCGAGGTTGTGTTCGTTCATCCAGTGTGTTGTGGTGTCAAGTGTGGAAGTCAATTTTTGATTCAAATCTATATTATTGTCACATGGTGTTAAAATAGAAATATCGTCGGCGAACAACACGCATGGCTCATTGATGTGATTAGGGAGATCGTTGATGTAAATAAGGAACAGCAGACATCCTATTACAGTTCCTTGTGGTATTGACGTGTTTACGGGTATGTTTTGAGATCGAATTAATTTAATTTCTCTTGTTTTGCTATTGTAATATTTAATTTCTACGACTTGTTCTCTGTTCTTTAGGTACGAGGTGAACAAATCATGACTTTTTCCGCGGATGCCGATGTTATACAGCTTATTTAATAATATATCATATTTAACTTTATCATACGCTTTCGTCATATCTAATAACAATCCTATAGCATATTTTTTATTATTAATTATATTGAGGGCTTCTTGGATATATTTGTAAACGGCCAAAGTGGTTGATCTATTTTTACGAAACCCATTTTGACTGTCGTTGAGTATATTAAATTTTTCACAAAATGCGTAGACGCGGTCGCACATAGCTTTTTCAAATATTTTCGAGGCAGTTGGTAACAGGGCAATTGGACGATAGTTGTTCGGGTCGGTTTTTGAATTTTTCTTATGGATCGGTTTTATAAGAGCTTTTTTTAACAAATCGGGAAAAACGCCTTCTTCGAAAGATTGGTTGATGAGTATATAAAATAGTAAAGTTAATTCGTCAGCGCATTGTCTTAACAGAGTAGGTGGGAGTTCATCAATTCCGTGGCTTCTTTTATTTTTAAGGTTTTTTATTATTCTATTTACCTCATAGGGATCCACTTGACTAAGATACAATGTATTTTGTGTAGCTGAACCTACTGGTAGTCCTTTTGGTTTATTGCCGATAGGGTTTGTGCTATCCCCGCCTATAGAAACAAAGAAGCGATTGAATGTGTTGGCTACATCCTCGGGTTTTGAAGTTAAACTATTATTTATTTGTAGTGCTATATTACGTTTTTCACTTTTCGTTAGCTTGTTTGTGCGTTCATTAATAATTCTCCACATTGTTTTAACTTTGTTGTTAGATTGCATCATTTTATTTTTATAGTAAAGTTTTTTTGCAGTCGTGACAGTATTCTTTAATATTTTTTCGTATTTTTTGTAATATTTTGTTAATGTTGGATTTTTTGCTTTTAATGTTAATGTTTTTAATAATCTTTTATTTGTGCAAGATTTTTTTATTCCAGCGGTGAGCCAATATTTTTTATGTTTAGTTTTTAATTTAATTTTACGTAGTGGTATACATTTATTTAGAATATAAATAAGTATGTCATTGATTTTTTTTATAATTAACGTTAATGTCATTGTCAGTGGTAAGAATATTGTTCCAATCAAGTTTTTGTATTTCTTCTTTGAATTTTAGTTTGTTTAAATTATTATATAGCCTTTTCATAGAGTACCAGTGATTTTTTTCCGATTTTTCGGGTATTTTTAAATGTAAAATTGTGCAATGGTGGTCTGAAAAGCCCAATTCTTCTGTACTTGCGTACATATCTTTGTAGTAAAAGTTAGTAAATATTAGATCTAGACACGTCGCAGTGTTTGATGTAATACGTGTAGGGCTTTTTACATGTTGAGTGAAATTATATTCCTGCATTATGTTTAAAAATTGAGTTGTTTTTAAATTGTCTGATAAAATATTAACATTAAAATCTCCTCCTATAATTATATTTAATTTGTAGTATTTATTGCTTATATATTTTAGAATTTGCTTTAATTGTTGATAAAATACTTCCTCCTCTCTTCTATTCCAGTACATAGTTACAATTAATAAATTTTCTTTTGGTAATTCCGTAGCGCATAGTTCTATCACATACTCTATAGACATGTTTGTAATATCATTTCTATGAATGCTTTCAATATGTTCTTGTAAAAGTATACATACACCGCCACCTGTTCTGGTGCTGCGGCAGTAAGAAGATGCACATTTATATCCACTGAATTGAATGAGTTCTAGTTTATCCCGAGTGAGCCAAGTTTCTGAAATACATATTGCCTTATATAGTGAATTTTCGTCGATAAATGCTTCAAGTATATCTTGTTTATTATTAAGGCTTTGGAAATTTTGGAACATTAATTTAAATGGTAGGTCGTTGTTTACGAAATGTCTGGTTCTCAGCGTCGTCGGTTACATTTGACGGGCAGGCTTGAGTTGTGTTATTCAATATTATGTAGTTTTCTTGAGTGTCGTATACGCTTTGATAATCGTAATTTTTTAATTGAATTAATTTTCCATCAATGTATAGCTGGTTATTTTTTATTATTGCATGAAATCCGTTTTTTCTAGCCTTAAATAGTTCATCTCGCATTTGTTTTCTATATTTTCGTGTGTTTGCGTCTAAAAATTCAGATATGAATAGTCCGGTTCCTTGAAAATATTTACTATTGTTAGTTATATATCTAGACATTCTCTTGCTAATAAATTCAATGACAATTGGTCGGTTTTTTGAGGCTCCAGGTCTTCCAATTCTGTATATATCTTCTATGTACCCTGATACATCTATGTTGATTATATCGCGGAATAATTCTATTAATCTGTTATAAAGTGAACTTTCAGGCTCTTTGTAGTAGTCGTTCAGGCCGTAGAGTACAATTTTCCTTTTTTTTTCTGTAAATTTGGTATTTTGGACGCAGCTGTGGCTAGTTTTCTTATTTCTTCCTTAAAATTCTCATTCTCTCTTTAAAGTTTTTCTAATCTCATATTAATGTTTTCTATTTCTTGTTTTCTTTCATCGATTTGTAAAGTTAAGATATTTGCTTTATAATCTAAATCTGTCTTTAATTCTGAAATAGCTCTATAAATTTCTCTGTGTATTGTGTTTTGTAATTCCTGTATTATAGATTTATTATTTTCCCTAAGGTGTGTGATTATTAGTTCGCTCATACTCTGTATTGTTAATTGAGTATGCGTATCATTCGCGGTTTTTAAATCTTTAATTTTCATAGGTATAGTATCGCCCAAGAAGCTCAAGTCATCGGAACAAGTTGTGTCGTTATTGGGATTTGTTGCTTTTTTCCTCAAAGTGATATTAGCTTCCTCAGGTGGTGTGGTTAATCGGTGACTGGATTCGGTGCCTCTAGGTGTGCGTATAGGGGTGTCTGTGTTTCCGGTCTTGGGTATTTTACAGATACATGTCTGGCACTTCCACGTATTTTTATTTTCTAGGGTCATCTTTTTGGTGTAGTAGTCTTTAGAAACACCGGCACATTCTAGGTCGTATCTGCATTTGCAAAGCACACAGATAAGATTTTCTCTTATAGGTAGCTTATATTTACAACCGGCGCATACAGGTGTGGATGACATTTTGGTAAAGTAGCTGTATAGATAGGTAAGCCAATAAATAAGTCTGTTTATTTACCTTACGAGCTTAAAACAGTGACCTCTAGTGGCAGTGTTAGTGTGCAGTGTTCAAGCCTCTTGAACGATTATGAGATACTAGTTTCAGCCTGTTGCGATAGATGGCGTTGTTTTATAGTATTGAAGAAGATGACTATTATTTTTTGAGGATTTTTTTTTCGTTGGTGTTATGTATGCAAAATTATGTACCTTTTCGTAGGTTTTCCTTTCTTCTTTAATTGTGTCTTTGTTTTTATCTTCTTGTCAGGTCAGTTCTCGCACTGCTGTTTGTAAGTTTTTAAATTGAGGATCCGTTACAGTCACTTATTATTATTGTTCATTTATAGATCATTGAGTAGGTTTTTCTCACAAACTCTAATATCAAACACTACATATAGCTTAAGCATTTGAATTAACACTTTTTCTTTGGTATTTAATTACTTAAACTAATATTTTGTGAATTAAAATACAGAGCAACTTGTTTGTTTGCACACGGTGGCGCCCTCTTTTTCCTCGCCTAAGCTATTCAATTTGTATGTGAATAAGCTGATTGAGGAACTCAGCAGCTCTGGAGTTGGATGCATGATGGACGGAGTTTCCTTTAATAACATTAGCTACACTGATGACATGGTGTTGCTGAGTCCATCAATCAGTGGGCTTAGGAAACTGCTGAACATTTGTGAGTGAGTCTTACGCTGGTGCTCATGGACTGAGGTATAATGCTAAGAAAAGTGAGCTGCTCGTTTTCAAAGCACATAATAAGACCTATGAAATAGTACCACAAGTCTCGTTGTGTGGTACGGTGCTTAATAGAGTTAAGCAGTTTAAATACCTCGGTCACTGGGTTACAGAAGATGGCTCGGATACCTGTGACATGGAGAGAGAGCGCAGGGCATTGGCCGTAAGATGCAACATGCTGGCCCGTAGGTTTGCGAGATGCGACAGTAATGTCAAGATTACTCTGTTTAGGGCATATTGCCAATCTTTTTACACCTGCAGCCTATGGACCAGATACACGCTAAAAACGTACAATGCCTTGCGCGTGCAATATAACAATGCATTTAGGATACTGTTGTCACTACCACGTTTTTGTAGCGCGTCAGGGATGTTCGCAGAAGCACGCACTGACGACTTTTTTGCAATAATGCGTAAAAGGTCTGCATCATTGCTTCGTCGTTTGCGTGACAGTGCCAACAGTCTCCTGAATGTGATTGTTAGTAAGACCAAGGGCAACTTGATGGGACACCTGTGCGCAATGCATGTGCTGCTACCGGGTGTTCCCAAAGGATGGTAGATCCTGGTCTTGTTTGTTTAATAGTTTTAATTTTGTCGAGATTTATTATAAGTATATACTAACATAGTTTAAGTCAATACTAACACATTTATGGGTAATACCGAAATAAAGAATAAATAAATAATAATAATAATTAAGACTCCTCTCATCATCTGCCGAGAGTTTGTGTGTGATTGCGTTATGGTCTAGTCTACTAACAACGCCACTTTCGTGTGTGTGTCTTCTTATTTTTTCCTACGATAATCCATCCTATTTGACAGATTTTCTTTTTATTTTCATTTTTAGGGTTCCGTAGTCAACAAGGAACCCTTATATTTTCTACCTTATAGTTTCGCCATGTCCATCTGTCTGTCCGTCTGTCCGCGGTTTAGCTCAAAAACTATTGGTACTAGAAAGTTGTACTTTGGCATGAGTATACACGTTAATGACGCCGAAAAAGTGGTAAAATAAAATTTTGAAAAAAAAACAATTATTTAGGGTACCTCCCATACATGTAAAGTGGGATGATAATTTTTTTTTCGTTCTTCCCATAGTGTGGGATATCGTTGGATAGGTCTTTCAAAAATATTAGGGGTTTGGAAAGACCGTTTTTTAAAGTACGACGTTTTAAAGTAAGACGAAAGTAAACCGTTCGTGACTTATCAAGCTTTAAAGTACCAATTTTCGTTAGAGTCAAGTGTCCCCCCCCCTCTATCAACTAAACGGTTATAGTTAGAAATTCAAATGTCACGGCAGTAGTACTTATATATAACGAAATTTAAAGGAAAACTATCACACATAAGTGGGCTTTACAAGTTTACGAGTAATAGTCGACCAATTGTATGTGACTCGAAAATTTCGAACAACTCTATAGAAATGTCGATAGATGGCGCTAAGCGCCAGTTGTATCGTGCTAGCTTCTTGTGACGATTGAGTAATGTAGCTCTGTGTCCGTATTTAAATTCAAAACACCGGCTATGACAAGTTTTATACAAATCTCTAAAAAAAAATTGAAACTTTCCGTACAAAATTGTCGGATCAGGTGAGGATTTGTATAGGAAGTCAAATTAGTTAGGTAGTCATGTTTGGCTTTTAGTTAGAGCATGGTACGAAACGATCAGTCAGCGAATACGACACGCACTTGGCTGTTATAAAAACTACGGAACCCTACACTGCGCGTGGCCCGATACGCACTTGACCGGTTTTTTATTATCAATTTTTCCTTCATTATTGAACTCTAATGTTGTCGTTTGTCAAGTTTATTTTTATATAATATAAAGACTTTTTGTGAATGGGAGAACACTGTAGACTCTTAGATTTGTTTTACAATTTTTTATTTGTGTTTCCATTGTGCTGTATTACTTGGTCTATACTGTCCTCTCACACCTAATTAACTTTTATTACGGGTACATTGTAAAAATGATATTTAGAAAAGAGTAACTGTTGAGTTTCTTTCCGGTTCTCCTCCCTACGACCAATTTCGAACCGTTTTGAGTTTTTTTTTAACTATGTAGGGTCGGCTTTTAGTGTTACTAAATTGTGCTGAGTACTAGTTTTTACATAGTGCAACACCCTGTCTTCTGACTACCCGTAACGACAATCACAGATGTAAAGGTGAACAACAAGTTTCGGCTCGAATCATGTAGCGTCCGACAGACTTTCTAAATTAATGATAATTCATTATATAAGACTGTAAGAATTATACAGTATAAATAAAATCTGTAAAAGTACACCGTTTAAAAGTCATTTTAAATAGTTATTCAATTTATCAACACGTTTTCTATCTACAATTTAATTAGAAATGTTGCCAATACTAAAATAAAATAATATCGATACGAAATTGCACTTGCAAATCGATTACACTTATATCATTATGAACCTACGTAAGTGAATTTATTAGTTACTAAAGTCATAAATCGTAATTCTTATAATAATTAATAATGTTTAGTTATATTTTTTATTATCTTATAATAATTTAAAGTAATTCAATTAAATTATCGATACAGTTTAGAATAGTTATTTAGTGCTGGTAACACTTAATCTTGTAGTTGTCACTGATAATTGTCAAAAGTTTTACTTTTTCCGCGTTTTATGACGAGCGACGAAGTGTCTTATGTGTTTTTTGAGTTTTGTGTTGTTTATTGATTTGTTACTGGACTTTTATTTCTGTATTACTAACGACTACCTTGGCTGTTGAAAACGAATTCAATAGTCATTATTCAATAATTTTATAGTTTATTTCATGTTATCGTTAAAATTTTCAAAGAACTATAACTTTTTTTGGTGCACTTCTTATAGAAAACTAAGTATACAGTCAAATTATATAATTGTTTCCTTTTTTATGATATACAGTTTATCTTTGTCGGTTCTGGCCGAGTCTTGAAGGAAGCCTTGGCATTCTCCTTTTAAACGTAGGGTTATTAAGCCACAAATCCTCAAACTTTTTTTATTGTTGATTGGCTCCCCTTTTACCAGCATCTCATCTGATGGTAAGCGATCATATCATGTGGTCGAAGACGGAGCACACTTGCTGTCTAGCCTAGAAGTAAACTATTCACTCTTAATAGGTAGCTCGCGCTTGACAATATAATTCCACCAAGCCCGTTCCTCCTTCCCTCATCGTACTACAAGACAAACGGCGATGCGCCATCGTTATAAAGTGGACATCCCACACACATAAAAAACATTTTGGGAATACTTTAATTGTGCGTACAGCTTAAGGCTTGTATTCATGCCAATAACCTTGACCATTTGGGCGGAGCTAACGACCCCTCTCCGCGCGTCACTCCGCGCAGCTCTCCGCTACCCGCATGCAACAGAAAAGAGAGGCGCGCTCGGCCCACGCTTGCGCCGCCAGCATGCGTCGTCGCTTCGCCTAGTCTCGGCACAGAGTATCAAAATCACAGAAGGTCAAGTCATCGTGAAAGTTTAATTCATTTTTATTTGTACCGCATCAAAAGTGGTCAAATTTTGTTTTTATTTATTATCTATTGATATAGATAAGCAATTTCAAAATAAAGTGTACCCTGCTCTAAAATTCGATTATATTTTTAATATTTTTTTTTCTTTTTTATTTGACCAAAATGTAATAGGTAATATAGTTTAATATGCAGGAAAACAAAAAGGAACGCTGAATTCGAGGCATTTATCCTGTAATATCGAAACAAAACTGACTTGGTGGCGGAACTGGTTCCATTGTGTGACTAGATTTAAAAGCAAATTTTACGGCAAGTATGAAATAAATAAGCCATTTTCATATTTATTTAAACAATTAATACATGCACTTAATTGGTAAATCAAAGAAAATAGCCACAGCTTTAAGGATTAACACACAAATATTGTTTTTTATTCTGTTTTGTGACTATGTCGCTTTTTACTTGGCATTTTTTTAATTTTACTCCAAATACATAATATTTTACTCAATATGCGTACATTTTCTAAAAGCAATAGATAATGACGCTATACATATTTGTGATTGCATGGAAATAAAAGGTGAAAATTCATCAAATTTCATAGATTTAACTCCAAAAATTTTAAGGGACAGTGACAAAACGGAAGTCTTAAAATCATAAGGCTGTGCTCACATGATTTATTAATTGCCAAAATAATACGGACCTACATGGTTAGTAGAATATTAAACAAATTAACAAAGTTTGATATCAAATGATGATTTAAACATTATCAGCTCTACTTTTCAATAATAAATACAAACAATAAAAATTCAATAATAACTGAAAATTTTGAAGAATCGAGTAGGTAAGAAATAAAACAATAATTTTAAGTATTCTTATATTTTTACCTTACTATAATGAGTGAAATCACAAAAGAAACCTCAAACCAAATTATTATAATGTAGGTACTGGTGTACTTTACATACAATAAAATAATTGTGTTTGAGGTTATACACGGTTGGGTTAGGTTTGTTATAAATTGTATAGACGCCAGCAGATCGAGCTATCTCAAACTATCAAATTTTCCTAATTGAACATTTTGATTTCAGTCGATCTGAATTTCTTTTTGCATTCGGCAGCATCCGGGTATTAATTTTTTAATCTCTCTCTGTATCTTCTAGTTTTCTCCGCGCCAGTAAGCGGCATTGCAATATCCACCAAAGTTAAGAAAAGCTTACCTAACATTTAAATGTCGTCAGCAAACTTCAATGATCTATGAAATATAAATTTAAAAAAGAACTTATTTAATTTAAAACTTTAAAATCACATTAATTCGGTCAGCAAGGATAGCAATGTAAACTAAGTTTTATGCATTCCGCCCTGTTGTGACTTGCCGTTCCGTTAAATGTGACCGTAGAATAAGTCACAAAATGGAGGTCACATAATACAACCTTCTGGTAGTTTTAAATTGTTTAAAAATTACTCATCGTATTTAGCAGTATTAACTTTTCGGGATCAAATACTATACAACTTTTGCAATGTGTCAATAATAACAATGTTTATAGAAAAGTGATTTATAATAGTAAAACTTGGTCACATACCCGAGTCAAGAAATTGAAACACGGAACACTTCAACAATAAGTCCGCACTGCTAGCTAATTCTTTTTACAATGAAAGCAAAATAGCGTCTCTCGATGAAGTACAATTTGTTGTGCTGCTATTGTGCCAAATACTTTCCACGATTAGGAAGAATTTTTTTGAAAACGAGCGGTCACAAAACTGATTGTTCCGGTTGGCCAAAATTTACGATTTTAATTTAAACTTATTTTTTATAGAAAATATGTAAGAAAATATATTATTTATACTTTTAACTGATAAATTCAACTTTTGAGAATTCAAATATATTTATAAACCACTCTCAATACACGGATTTTTTTTTAAATTAAAGGTTGTCTGACGCTAGTTGGGAAGGGGACAGGTAATTTCGATGTTCTTCAGTATTTTAAAATCTTCGTAAGTTTTATATTTATTAAAGTAACGATAAAACTACAGTTTATTTGTATATTTTAACATATGTTTATTTCACTTATATCAATATAATCTCCTAGAAGTCATTCATCTCAACAAAATAAATTATTAAACTCGAGGGACAAGGCAAAATCAGGGGGTACAATTTTTTTTGAAATTGCTCAGATGCACTTTGAGTATGTACTGTAGAAACTATACCTCTATTATAGATCAGCCTGGCTCGAAACATGAGGTAAACAACTTGATGTATCTTTTTAACTTAATTATATATAAATAAAAATTAATGGCTAAATGTGTTGCTAAGCGCAAAACTCAGGAATGGCTGGACCAATACGGATTTTTTTTCAAATATTCGTTATAGTCTGAGGAAGGTTTCTATTAAGAGAAAAATGGTAGGTAGGTAGGTAAGGTAGGTATGTAGGTAGGAACTTAGAGTAAGGTAGATAGGTAGTATAATTATTACTTCAACTGGCGGCTTCGTCCGTACGAAGAGAAACCGGTGCATATCGGCTCAAGCCAGGCCTCGCTCAGACGAAGCGCACACACGCGCCTTGCTTGTAGTAGTGTACCTATCATAGCGCAGTTGTATGAAGCTTACCCTCTGTCCGTTTACTCTGTGCTATCTACTTTTATGCGAGGTAAGTAAAGCGATAGTTTATAATGAAATATGTAGATAAAACTTTAAACTTACCTTGATAATAAATGTATACCCTTTTGTTTGTAATATTTTTTTAGACCTCTCTTCATTCGTTTCTGCTTATTCCCATGTTTTACAAACTAAATTTAAACACTACTAAAACTGTAAAATACTATGAGTTTATAACACTAACACTACTTATAGATACATAGAATACTCTTTAACTTATAAACAAGAATCAAAAATAAAACTTTTTGACAAATCGAAAGTCGGTTCTATTTTTTGATAATAAGTTTTATTTCACGCTTTTTAGTGGGTCGGTTTGTAATTTATCTAGTTACAAAAGCCAAAATGTCAACTACTTATCACCTTTTACAAAATATTGCTTTTCACGGTGCAGAGCCGTTAATTTTTGAGGAGTTCTCCTGGTACATCACTATCAGCTCTACTTCACCATATGCATTGTGACGAGCATAAAGTGCTTAACATCTATATTCAAGTAATCTAATCGCAATCCACGAAATACTTATTATTGAGTAGTTTCGATGGCCATCTGGGGTCTTCGTCATCAGTTCCACTTCCTCAAATGGTGCTTTTCGAGAGAAACTAAACAAGGTACTATAAGAAATACCCAAAACGCTATAATTATGCCTATAATATTTGAAGAGTTCCCTCGATTTCTCCATGATTTCATCATCAGATCCAAACGTGACGACAATAAAACTAACTAGAATGTATATTCTTTCAAACTAAAAAAGAATTTTCCAAATCGGTCCAGCCATCTGCGAGTAATGAAGTAACATCATAAAAAAAAGTTCAAGACGAATTGAGAACCTCCTCCTTTTTCTAAAGTCGGTTAAAAAGCTATTCCACTATTTACAAAATTAATTTTTGCAGTAATATTTTACGATATTATTTCGTAGAGCTTGAGCTCTCGCAACGCGACGTACGTCCACCTAGCAACACGATGCGCCCCGCACTGAATTTGTGGACGAGTGCGGGGGTGATGTAAACGCAGTCTTTAATTGGACGCATTTTTAATTTATTGTAATAAAAATAATACATATTTGTAAAAAGTAACAAAACCAAATTATTTTCATTTGTATTGCAAAGCAGTAGTATATTTTTTTATACTCTTTTGATAAGAAATTAAGGAGTAAAATGGTTTCATCTCAATGATTTGGAGGTGATTTGGCAATTTTTTTTCTTATTATGTGATACCGATAGAAAAATTGTGGCTAAACCAAATTACGGTTCATATCATGTAGATTACTAACAATTTTTTTCAGATGTAATTTCTCTGTAATTGCCGACGAAAAGTTGCTTCATCTGAATGCTTTTTTCAAGCTTTTTTCGAGAGAGCAGCCTTAAGAGTGGAATACCTTACAGGAGTCTGTGTTTCCTGATAGCTAAAACCTTTAAGTCAAGTGAGCGTAGGTTACTTCTTCTCTAGCGTACTTCATCTTCGCCTACAATATCGCTTACCATCAGGTGAGATGGTGGCTAAACGCGAGCCTATTATCAATGAAAAAGATAGATAGATATACTTTTTATTGTACACTATAAAAAAAAAAAACAAACAGTTAAGAACTAAAAAGAGTGGTGTTATCGCTAAAAGCGATCTTTTACAGACAATCTTTGGATGGATTTGACACAGAAGAGGAAAATAAATATGCGGGTTGTCCACGATGTACTATTTACCTATATACTTATAATGCATAATTAATAAACTACATACTCAAAACATATGTACATATAGAAAAGGCTAAGAAATATACAATAATAACAATTTAAGAAGAGAGAGATATTACCATATTTTTAACAGACCTCCTATAGCCCTTTCTGGGTTATGAGGTCATTGCTTAACATCAGGTGTGATGGTGGACAAACGTAAGCATATCTAAAATAAAAAAGCGATGATATAACCTTCAGCAATCTCAACTGTATTGGACCTTTTTAAATTCGCCACCCTGTATAAGTCTAGTCGTAGATGGTAGGTACCTATATCGTTCGGGATGCCTCGAAGTTATTCGGTCTTAGCTCAAAGATATTGCATTCCTCAGCGAATCGACTGTTACTGTGCTACTTCACGCTTCCCTTTCACAGGATAGGTAGGAGCTTTGTAGATTCGTAGTTATTAATTTTCATTCTTTGAGGAACTCGAACTAGCTCTTTTCTTAGCTTTGCCTCTGTTAAATACCTATCCATTGAAAATAAAGACAGAAAGAAAGAATCTCATTTATTTGACATCAGTTCATCAGATATACACACATATAAAAACAGAAATAAATAAAAATTTAAGGACCTTTTTATCCAACCTTCACAACCCAGAAGCCACAGCCGGGACCAAGGCGTGAGACCGTCTTTTCTGTAATAGAATATAAGTACTAACATAGTATGTAAGTTAAATATGTTACTAACATTTAGAATAGTAAGTATTTATTTTTGTGAATCTTTATATATACTAATACTAATAATATTATAAAGAGGAAACCTTTGTATTTTTGTATGTTTGTATTGAATAGGCTCAAAAACTACTGGACCGATTTCAAAATTTCTTTTACCATTACTTAGAGGGATTCTTCCGAATCCGTATAGGTATCCGTATATATATTTTATCCCGGAAAATAGATAGGATTTTTCGTGATAGTGAAAATTGTGGAGTAAGGCGTCGAAAAAACTGCCGTACGTTAACGATTCTCGCGAACGCTGCCTATATTTTTGCACCCGTGCGAAGCCGGGGCGGGTCGCTAGTATATATATATATTTGTCTGAACTAAAGAACGATTATATATAATATATGTATTAGTATAGATGATATTTTAAATTTTAATTATTGTCCTCCTCACGAAAGTATCATCCCACCAAAAACATCCTGTAAAAAACTAGTCAAGTCTCGATGGAGCTGCTTTCTCTATAAAAAGTAATGAAATCTCTTAGCAAAGCCAAGCCAAGTCTAGGATTCTTTATTGCGATTTATTTATTAGTTGAGTTATATTTTATGTGACCGGCCGTAAAACATTCTTTATGCACATTTACTTGTTGACACATCCAAGTTAACGGCCAAGTCATATAAAATCTAACTATATTAAAAAAGAAATCGCAGTTAAGAACCTTAGACTTGGCTTGGCTTTGCTTAGAGATAGATGATAGAGAAACAAGCAGCTCCATCGAGACTTAGCTAGTTTTTTACAGGATGTTTTTAGTGGGATTTCACTTCTTTTTGCAAAAACTATTTTCTATTTTGTGAACATAGCATGTCAATAACTTTAATAGTTTGGCTGGTTTGTTACGGTTTCTCCTCAGGATCATCAAGTACTCCAGATCTCCCATGATCTTAGTTTTAACAGTTTTCCCTTCATATGGGTACTGAATCCTACCTTTGTGCTAAATTTCAGCTCTCTAGGTTTATGGGAAGTACTAGTTCTATTTTGATGATCAGTGAGTCAGTGAGTATCAAATTAGCACAACGTCTTTGCTTTTGCATAACTTGGGAAATAAATAAGCTACAAACATGAAATTTTGTTGTTCAAGTGTGTGATTATAGCTTACTAGATGATGATAATTTAGGTATTCTAAACCTATCCAGAGATCCTCAAATAAGGGCATAAAAATACGCCGAAATGGTTCCAAAAGAGGATGGTATGGCAGTGTTTGCTTCGCGCTCGACCTGGCGGAGGCACTACCGTGCCTCCAGATAATAATATCAAGATTTTGTTGAGACTAAAGTATACAGTCAGCTTAAGGTTCAAAGTCGAGGATCAAAGGCCTAACAACACCAACAATAGCGTTATAGACACTTTCAAAGTCAAACAGAACGCTGTCTGACCCGCAAAAGCGAGAATGTCACCGAAAATATGTCTAGGTACGCCTAAATTCAACAAACTATCTTGGTTGTTTGACATTTCATAAATGCATAGTTTTGAGCCCGATCAAAGTTTCACTAGTAAGTTGCGGTTTACAGTTTTGGAGACATTTTTTTTAAATGACGATAAATAAGGGAGTTGTTTCTATAGTGGGCGCTTATCTTACTTCTTTCATACTAATATTATAAATGCGAAAGTTTGTGAGAATGGATGTAAAGATGTATGGATGTGTTTGTTACTTCTTCACACAGAAACGGATCTAAATGAAATTTGGTAAATAAATAGCTATAACCTGGGGGTCTTTAAGTCAAGAGTGAATACGGTACTTCTATACAACGTGTAATTTAAAGGGTATATACATACCAAGTGCACGGCTTCTTTGGATGATAATGAATAATATGGCAAGGGTTTTCAAATCCTATGTGTATATATGTGGAACTTAATAGAAATGTCAATACATTGATACCAGAGACCGAATTTTTCAAATTAAGAAGAACGAACAGAATTATCGTTTTATTGGCAAGTGACGTGGTGTGGCGTAGTGGTTTAGGTGGTAGAATAAAACAGAAAGACCACAGGTTTACAGCATTTATTTCGAAGGGGGGTGGGTTCAGTTCACAGAGGGTTCCCTCACTGGTCGAAGGTATTGGATGGTACTGCCCTAAACTCAGGCCGCGACGCACGCGGACCGGCGAGCGGATCCGAAGCCGGCAGCGACCACGTGTCCGAAGCAGAGGTTGTGCAGGGCAGGCCACGGGGGAGGATGTCTCTCCTCCTCACCCAACTCGCACGTGGCAGGCGCAGAGGTGGCCAGGTAGACCACGCGACCGCGCGTCTCTCCACCAGTAGTACGCGGAGGCAGCGGTGACACCCGTCGCGTGGCAGACGCTGATCTAGTTGATATTCGAGACCGAAGGCAGTAAAGAGAAACGAAAAACGAAAAACCCTGGAATCACGCGAAGGGTGCTTCCGTAAGCGTGGTGCCAGGAATCGTGAGCGCCAGCGATGCGTGCGTCTCCCAGCCGCAAGCCCAAGGAACAGTACCCGGGAAACGAATGGGAAACTCACCATCGCGGCGGTTCACAAAGATTATAGGTAAGCGTGCGCATGCCGCATGCAACGATATAGAAGGTAACCGCGTGACAAAGCCTTTAAGCCCGTAGCTGCTATGACACAGCAGGAAAGTAATGCTGCGGCCTGCGTACGATTCACAAATTTAGAAACACTAGTGGAAAACAGATGACAATGAAATAACACAGTTATGTTCCAGACGGAAGCCATCTTGACAAGCGGGCAATTATATAAATTTACAAACGCTGCAGATTATGGTGAAATAAGAGGATTACGATTTGGCAAGATGGAGAGAAAATGGCAGATACGACGAGCACTTACCCTTGGGTACAAAGAGGTTTCAATATTAGTTAATTGTAACAGTAGGCGGTGAGAAAGAAGCTCCGTGGACCGGGGATTAGAATTTATAGCCGGAACCGCCTAAGTGTTGTCACTCCGTGAAACCATAGACATTAGGGATGAGCGTGGTAATTCGATTTTAGTTTAATCGACTATCACGCTACAGTACCCCGCCTGTTAGCGAAGGATTTTCCCTAGGATAAATCCGCTAGAAGGCCTAAACCACTATTACTGACTACCTATACGTTCATACATCCCATTCATGTGCTTCCATACTATTAATCATTCATCCATCCATTCTATGTCCATCCCTGACTTGGAAGTAGTCCTAAGTCAGTGACTTACTATCACATACGAAAGGTAAACTAATTATAGAGTAGTTTAACTCGAGACAGTCAGTAGGAAAAACAGCAAGATAAAGCAAGTGTATCTCCATAGGGTTAGGTAACCTTGGTGGACTGTTGCAGGCTATAGCTAATGTTAGGTTTCATAGCAAGAAGTAAGTTCATCGTTGAATATTAATTTATCAAAGTTCTAACAACAATATAATAATAAGTTAAGGTTCTATTTTATGTTTAGGTTTAAAATTAAATTATGTTAAAGTTCAAAGCTAAGAGTATTTAAAAAAATAAAAAAAAATTTTGTTAAAGTTAAAAAGAATTTTTTTTTTGGTGATGGTCCATGTATATGTTCAAATTGGTTTAAGTTTCATTACTGGAATACGCATCTTATGTCAAAGTTTCCGAACGTGAGTGAAATTTAAAAAAAATAAATCAAGTCCATATCCATACTGTTGCGAGAATATCCGAACGTTATAGACGTAATTCTAAAAGACAAGTATCCAAGGTTGGTAACTACGTCGAGATGTCAAAGTCAGTACGTAAACGTCAAAATAATAATATTTCAATGATCTTGAATTAATTTAGGTTATGTTATGAAACACGCGGAAATATTTTCTAAGAGAATTTATTAATTTAATTAGGGCAGGTTGAATCTAAGTGATATTCAGGATACGTTTGTTCAATATTTTAAGGTGATTTAAAGTTTAAGTTAGGTTTCCGGTTTAGTGCTTAGGTAAAAGAAATTAGATAAGTTTGTAGACTAAATGTTGTTGGAATATTTCATGTAGATGCTATTATTAAACGATGAGATGTAGTGCCAGTTAGGTTCGGGTTTAGTGCTTAGATTAAGGTTAGATTTGTTACCAGGGTAGACTGGAATATAGTTTAACTGTGGTGGCAGATCACCAACAGTTTAGTTGAAAACAATACAATGGACTATGCTATATATTGTTTTATGAATAGTTTTAAGGTTAGTAGTGAGAAAGTTTTTTTTTTAAGTAGTTAATAAGTAGGTACGGTATTTTGTATAGACATTTACCGGCTTGAAGCTGAAATAAGAGGATTACGATTTGGCAAGATGGAGAGAAAATGGCAGATACGACGAGCACTTACCCTTGGGCACAAAGGGGTTTCAATATTAGTTACTTGTAACAGTAGGCGGTGAGAAAGAAGCTCCGCGGACCGGGGATTAGAATTTATAGCCGGGACCGCCTAAGTCATAGATGATACATATAAATACTGAGATAGATGCGCCACTCTATGATTCGAAAATTGAGTTTTTGACCCTGATCGCCAGGTAGCGTAACGATAGTTTAATACCGAAAAAATCCGATAGGTGGCGTCTACCTGACATGTTAATAATATTTTCTTATTTTAAAGATTTTAGAAGTACTAGATTGATTGAAATAAATATTCTAATCGACAAAAGATTAAATCTTTGATTTTAGAATATTTATTTCAATCAATCTAGTACTTCCAAAATCTAAAGATTAGATTTTAGAGGCTGGCAAAAATTAAAACACGGTGAAGATGGTTTTAATTATTTTTTATATTTGTGATTTTTTGGATTCATTATAAATCAACGAAACATAACGAACGAACTACTGATTCAAATTTAATTGAGTCTAAAATAGGCAACAAATCATACCACAATTGGAAATGGAGCGAGTTATTTTTTAAGCACTGCTTATATATTTTTGATGACGCCTTGTAAGAATGACCATTTAAATGATTCGAAGAGCTTATCAAATAATAAACCTCTGCACTCTTCGGGCAGAATGTTGTATTCTGAAACAAAATATTAATGTTGGTTAATAACATTTTGCAAAATTTGCTAGGTAACAATAATGATGCAAATATGTGAAATTATAAACATACTAACTCGATAAAAAACGTAAAGCGCTAGACACCCTCTGTCTGAACACTTGTGCTACATATTTTACCTACATTTTAGATATTTTATTACTCATCACATGTTTTTCTGTTAATTTATTAATTAATCGAAATTTGTCAAACTGTTTTTGACAGTTTTATATTTTTCTTTGTTTTTCATAAACAAGCGAGGTGCATAGAGTCTATGATGCAGTAAAATTATAATGCCATTGAATTTAGTGATTTAGTGAATTAGGTGCCGAAATACATTAAATAATGCTTTACGAATTTTTCGATACAAATAATATTTTTTTATTAATTTTGATTATCATATACACGGTTAATTCTAGGTCGTTCTGGAACCGAAAGTTCTGAACTCGATCATCGAACTCGAATCGATTGAGTCTATTATTTTCAATAAATAACAATAAAAAAATTTACGAAATATTAAATTAATTGTTATTTTTGTGAAATAATGAGAACCCGAAGTAACGCTTCCTTGCGATCAATGTTTATGTGCGTGTAAAACTTCTAAAAATATTTTTACCTATTTTTATTTCAAAGAACACCGCCCTACAGGACCGAGTTGTAGGCACTCTTTTAACTAGTCGCCGACTCTTTGATGTCGCCGACTAGCTACCTACCGGTACCCGTGCCGGTACGCTCTCTAGAGTCTAGTAGCTCTACTTGTTGCTTCGCCAGTCTTTCGTGGGGGTTGCTTTTGATCGGACGTCTGTGCGTATCACGTGCCGCTATCATTTCGCGAACAATGTCGTATTCCAATCAGGAAAATTTTGTTGATATGCTTAGGCAAGACCGACTGTAATTATGCAGCTGCGCGTAGAACGTATGAGGTGCGTTTTGCAAATAAGCCAGGTGTGACAGTACCTCGGAGCGTGCATTCCAACGCCTGCATAACCGTGTGTAATGTGTGTACACCACAGACAGTGTTCATGGGCACGAGTGCAGACCACTGATGCTGGAATTCCTTGTGGTCTACCCGTCCTCGTGGACCTGGTAGCGCAATGTGGCAATCAAGGAACAAGTGCTGGATATGTTTGCCGCGGACCCCACGTGTGTGAAAAGGTGTCGAATGTGATGTGGACATGTGAAGCACGAACGCCGAAGTATGCAACAACCTCCTAAGACTACCCACTGACCAACAAGTCAATGTTTTAATGAACTTGATACCTACAGTAGGTAAGTACATTGCTAAAAGCACATCACGTAAAAAAACCCTTATCAGGGTTACGTTTAATTTAATAACTTAATTGTTTCTTGATAAACACACAGGTCTGAAATCCGGATCACTATGCCTACAAGCAATGTCAGCTGATACCTACGCGTCCTCTAAGGTATGACGTAGCGTAGGTATCTTTCGTTATAGGTAGGTACGTTTGTTTGGCGGCGCGCGAAAAAGAATCGTAAAAACCTTCTCGTTCAAGCGGCTTCTTTGACTCAAAACTTTAGGTAAGTACTAAACACGTGAACTTTGTCGTTTTTACTGGGGAAAAATTATTATCTCAAATCCATTAAATGGTTACGTAATGCCGAATAATACCCTTACGGATCGGACAAGGTTTTTGTTACATGCTGTAGATAAATAGGTACATAAATAAAAATACGAAAAGCGAATTCAGACTTTATTTCTTTACCGTAAACTAAAAAATAGACATTTCTCCTAAACTAGTTAGGTAGGTAGGTATGCAGTTAACTAAAATTATTCTGAGAAACCTATCGTCTCTTGTACGACCGGACTTTACAAGGATGCACAACCGAATTACACGGTTAACTTTATAAAAATAGTCTTAATTCGGTCCAATATGTTCATAGAAAAGGGCACCTCCAACTAATAATGAACTCTATGCGATAGACACAACGATTCATTTTTTCTGTTTGAAATGTTGAATTGCCTGCCTTTGTAGAAGCCGCCCCAAGAATCGTCGCAAAAAAATTGTTTTGGCAGTATTTCGTATTTATCATAAATGGTAGGTAGGTACTTATGCTTATTTAGTACCTACCTATTAGCTCGATTGGTCAACACTCGATTCAAGGCCTTAAATACAACTCCCAAGCACAAAATAAAGAGTACAGAAGGCAATCACATGTATGTACTTCGATTTTCATACCTACGCTCGGCGGTCGCGCTAGGGTTGTTAACTTTGGCTTATGCACAAAAAACTATCGTGGTAGTGGCACTCGTATTTAGGTCTTTGCCATGATCACAATTAATCTCAACTCTAATAGTAATCGATCGATCGTAGGCGGGCGGCTGGGGACGGCTAGGAGGTGGCCCGGTTGGCGCGCCGAGCAGTTCTATCTTAACTATTTATAATGAGGAAGATGAGAGTATTTTTTAGCTTATCAGTACTACAATAAATAGGTAAAAATTAAAAAAAAAAAAATTGTAAAAGGCCACAGAGTAATTTTGGCTTACCCAAAACTAACTAGGCATTCTGTGTTACGTTAAAATGAACCATCGAAACACGAGCAAATACCTAGGTACTCACTTCTCCGGTCAACTCAACAAATGGTAGCTTAAAAAAAAACAATTCACTGTTTAATGTTGAATTTAAACAACCGTCCACTGAAAAGTTATAAGTAGTAACTTTTTTTATTGCTCCATTTTTGCATTTCACAGACGCGTTTCTCAGGGCAAGGCACTCGCACTGGCACTGGTCCCAACCGGTCCGAGAAATCGTGTCCGTGAGCGGTGTCTATGTGTGCGTTGCTCGAGCGCACTTTGTATGTAGATTGCCTTCTGTACTCTCTCTGTATTTTGTGTCCCAAGCGTGATCGTCGTGTCTAGTTGAATAGTACGATTAGTAGGTGATTTCGTGATGCGAGAGTGGTGAATTAAATGTCAATTAATTTCTCTCGTTTATGGGGAGATGTGCTAGTGGTAAACATCGTGCCGTGCTTACGATACAACGAGAAATAATGAAGATAAATTGACTTACACCAACCTAAATCATACCTGAAATGAAATACCTACTTGTAGGTACTTACTTGCAGCCGGTTATTCGTCCGACGTCTGTTGACCCACCGCGAGTGCGCTATCAACTGATTTGCACACGAACAGCTGTGCCGCGCTACGTCATCAACGAGCGGATCGCGTACGATCTTGCGTTTATGAATGAAATAGTGGCAGTGCTACTAAAATTTAACTCGAATGACAGAATAAAAGTGATAAATTTCTAACTTCTTTATGAGATGTCCTAAAAAAACAATAACAATGCCAATAGTACCTATTACTCATTTGGAGTTACTGTGTTTCGGTTCCAGAACGATGTAAAATTAATCGTGTATGTATAAATATATCGTAGCTGCTGCCATCTATTAGCAAAACAAACGCATTACGTACAAAACTAAGTTGACCCCAGACATAAGATGTCACTAGTTTTTTTGGCAAATTTTGTGTCTGAAGTTTCTTCGGGAGTTTCACCCCCCTGGCCTAAGTGTTGTCACTCCGTGAAACCATAGACATTAGGGATGAGCGTGGTAATTCGATTTTAGTTTAATCGACTATCACGCTACAGTGGAAAGTGATGACCCTCATAGTGCTGTGACACGTTTGTTATTACTGGTATTCAAGAAACATATGAAGCCAATAATTTGGGGTCAATTTTGTGAGTCACTTATTTTAAGCTGAAACTGTGCATAGAGACTCCATACCAGATGTTGTCTTCAGTCCTTTTGGATAGATATGAGGTTTCCGTTACACGTTGTATAGTGAGCGCTTATCTTACTTCTTTCTTACTGATATTATACATGCGAAAGTTTGTGAGAATGGATGTAAAGATGTATGAATGTGTTTATTTTATTATTCGCAATGAGCTCACTCTTGACCTCAATCTCGCCTGATGGTAAGCGATATATGAGGTGTACGATGGAACGAACGAGCCCAGAAGATGCCTGTTCACTCTTGCTTTAAAGGTTGAAAGGTCACAAGTGGCAGGGAACACAGAAGCTGGCAGAGAATTCCACAGCTTGGAAGTGCGCACAATAAATGTGGAGGAGAAGCGCTTGGTACGACAAGACGGTATATCAACCAAGTGTGGATGGTAGCCAGCCGTGCGTCGGGTAGACCGGTAGTGAAAGGGAGATGGAGGGATCAGGTCATGGAGCTCCTACGCACACTCCCCAAAGTACAATCTGTAGAAAATCGACAGGCAAGCAACGGTTCGCCGATGAGCCAGGCTATGAAGTTACTCTTTCACACAAAAACGGATCTAAATGAAATTTGGTAAATAGATAGCTATAACCTGAGGGTCTTTAAGTCAAGAGTGAATAGGTTACTTCTAGATAAGCGTGCTCCATCATCACTTACAAACAGGTGAGATGGTGGTCAAACGCGAGCCTGTTATCAATAAAAAAAGAAATAAAAATGATAGTTGAAATCCTGGAATAACACACAGGCTACTTTTTATCCCGGAATTCCCACGGGACCGATATTTACGCGGGAAAACTCTCCCGCTCAAAAGAAGTCGCGGGCTGAAGCTTGTGGGTATATATTTTTTTATGTTTAATCACGCATTACTTATTACTGAGTAGTTCGACGTTTTTTTCTTTTTAGCCTTTATAATAATAAAGGCTACAACGAAAAAAAGTAGAACGTACTATTATACGAGAGTTCGGAACTTGCTTTTTAAAAAAAAACTATTTTATAACTGGAAACAGAGTTTTATTATATTATTAATTAATATAGAATTAGCACAGAAATAGGAATTGGATATAGTAGAGTTTTAACAGACTTCCGACCCGTACCGAGATTCAGACCGAACTGAGGCTGCAAGGCAGTGAATGAAACGTCTTAGTTGCTTAAATGCTGATCATCCATATTGAAGGGATGGTCAGCCATTCTGCTAGCATGGGTAAGGTATAACAGCCCCCCCGAGAAGACTGAAATTCGGGGATGAAAGGGCGAAATTTCAGTAAGTTATACAATTTCTCGTAATCTAGGTAGTGGGATTGAAATGTTTTCAGGTTCGACGTTATTGACGTCATCAATCGCGTCATCGGTATGGGTCGTCGTTTTACAAAATTTAGATTTATATTTAAGAATTACTTTACATAACTTAAATAGTATAAAAGAACTTACAACTATTAAAATACACAAAGTTAATACAGAGTAATGTGTCCCATATTTTACTAGGAACGGTTTTTCATCAATAATTTGATTTAAGTCCGAAAGCATCTTATCATTACATTTACTTAAAGTTAAATCATCTAGATCGATGTTTTGAAATAGAACAGAGGGTATATTATTATCTGAAATAGTTTTAGTAGCTATTTTACAACATGAATCATTAATGATGCTAAAATCTAAATTAGGGCTAGGAATATCTATATTTATTTCATCCTTAGATGATATAAGTCTCGCACTTTTAGTATAAACAGGACAGCAGAAACACCGTTTCGGAATCCGTAAGATACCAGTTCTGGATACTATTATTTCGCGTAATTCAGTTTTCACAATCAATTGACACTTTGTTTGAATGGGATTGCACGAAAATCCATTGGTTATTCACAAGTGGTTTCCAAATGTCTAATTCGCCACCAAAAGTTTTAGTCTCACATTGCGCGGGGATAGCACTGATTGTTTTGGTTAATAATTCACTTTCACACGTAGGGTTTTCGTTTGTCAGCAATACCATAGGTATCTCACACAGAAAGAACTCAGAGCTTATCGTTTTACACTTATCTAAATTATCTAGGTTACAGAAACTTAACTTATCCTTAGAGATAGCAATATAAGAATTAGAGGGTAAGATCAAACTAAACATATTCGGATTACTTGATCCGTGAGGAATAGGTAATGCTAGATTATGATATAAATTGAATTCTTCATTAGTAACTAAAGGAATTTGTAAAACAAATACAAGTTTATTCTTATAATAATAACATGCGACTTTGGAAATACTTAAAATTAAATGTATATTATCAAGACTTAGTGTTATAGGAATTTCAGTGTTTCCGGGTAAGAAACGGTCATTGTCAACAAGCTCTTTATATAACTGACCCGGGCTCAGGATGTTTGGGTGTAGAATGTTTTGACTACTTATTATAATAGCATTAGTTAAGTCTTCGAGCTGGAACGACAATGTTAGTAAAGAGCTTTCAAGGCTGGCTAAAAGTGAATGAATTTGTGTTTCAGATATTAAAATTGTGGAAGTTTGCGTGATATTATTTATTTGTAATACAAGTTGACTTAATGCACTTTTAAGTGAGTCTTCATAAGTTTTTAGTTTATTAATTGTTTGTTTGTATGATTCTAGAGTAGAAGTCGTGATTAAAATATTTTCTTTCACTAATTCCGCGAGCTTTTTCTCGTGATTTTGAATGGCTTCTATTGCGGAATCGTATTTTGATGCATCGTCTTCATCTAAGGTACCAAAGACATGTCTGAAAACAGTGCCAATTCCACCGAACCATGCTGAACGTTTACTACGTTTTAATAATAAGTGTGAGATTGAATCATACTCGCGTTTGATATCGTTGTAACGGACCGTAAGGGGAGATAGTATGTTTTCGCATTGAAGGTTGCTTGCCTTTTGGCATGTTATCTTAGTAATATTTAATATTTCATCGATATTAACAAGATGAGGCTTTACAAAGGAAATATCTACGTGACTAACAATATTTAATTGTCCTTTGATTATTTTAAGTTTTCCTAGGCTATCGAAGTATATGCCGGAGCTAGAAGGAAGTGGCTTGATAAAGTCTTGATGCGCATTGATTGAAGCGCTGAAATAAAATGAATAAAATTAATTAGACTATGCTACTTATTAGTAAGTATTTAACCTAAAATGATTTTACTCTTAACCCGGAGCTATATGGATTTTTATAATATAGGATGACTGACTTCAGCGGGTTTCATTTGGTCAAAATGATGAGCCACGTGACGTCTATTAATAAGGAGCGTAGCAGTATGGTTATCATGGACCTTAATTATTTTATAGGGCCCCTTCCAGATGGGCGATAGTGCCTTTTTAAGCCTATGGTGTGCTTTTAGATAGACGTAATCACCTACTTTGTATTGAGGTGGTGATTTTGTATGTGAGTCGTAGTAAGATTTGGAAGATTCCTTAGACTTTAGTATATTTTCTAGGGCTTTTTCTCTGGTATATTTGAATTTGTGTTGTAGCATTTTAATATAATCGGAATATGTAGTACTAGATTCTCTTTCATATATAGAGTTAGGAATGAAGGGTTTGTGTCCGAATATTAATTCGTAAGGAGTGAATTTTGTAGTGGAGTGCGTGGTCGTATTACATGTAAGCATAGCTGTGTATACATAAGTAGGCCAATTATCTTGATTTTCATTAACGAATGATTTAAGGTATTCCTTAAGGGTTGAATGGCTACGTTCTAAAGCGCCTTGTGTCTGTGGATGGTAAGGTGACGACCATAATTGTTTGATTTTAAGGAACTGGCAAGTAGTTTTGAAGAGATCGGAAGTGAAGTTAGTTCCTTGATCAGTAAGGATAGATTTTGGAATTCCAAAAAGAGATATAAAATGGATTAGACAATCGCTAGTTTCTTCAGCGGTTGTACTACGTATAGGGTATGCAATGGAGTATTTTGTTAAATCATCTTGTAGGGTAAGAATATACTTTAGTTTGCCAGAGCCGGATTCAGGTAAGGGTCCTACTATATCTAATGCCACTCTTTGAAATGGTGCCGTAGACGTAGTGGTGATCTCCATAGGAGCTTTATTTAATTTTCTTAGAGCTTTATTTTCCTGGCATAGTTTACATTTCTTGACGTATTCTTCTATATCACTTCTCATGCCTTTCCAGTAAAACTGCTCTCGGATTCTAGTGTACATTCGTGTCGAACCTAAATGTCCAGCTGTAGGGATGTCGTGGTTTTCACGCATAATCTTAGGTCTTTCACTCAGGGTAGGGTAGATTGTTTTATTTAAATACACGTGAATTTCAATTTTTGTATTATTAAAAATGTAGGCTAAGATATTATAGATTTTCGTATAGGAGTGTTGGTCAAAAGGATTTTTGAAGTCGGAAATAGCGATGTCTGTTACTTGTTCGGATGCTAGAATTTCGTTTCTTATTTGTTTCAGAGTATCATAGATAGCGGGGTAGGATAATTCGTCAAAGTGGTGAACTTTAGTGAAGATGAAGTAAACAGTTTTATCTTCGTATTTAATTTTCAGGAAACGGTGAAGTTCTTTTTCAGAATTTAAGATTTCGTCTTGATTTTCAGCGTTTGATAGTATTTCAGACACGTAGGGATTTGACTCGTCTAGGTCTATGGATGTGGGAATTAATATTGTTTTACAGGTCGTTTTTAGGAGGTTTTCGTTATGTTCTCTGATTATAGTATTGCTAACGATTTCCTTTTTAGGAATTGATTTTAGAAATTGAGGATAAGTGTCGTTATTTGGATTTGTTTGTGTGTTAGGCGAAGGAATTTGTAACGAATCGAAGTCAAGGTTAAGGTTTGCGCTATCAGGGCTAATATCGAGATAAGGTGTGTCTACCTGTAGATCTAGAAGATCTGGGGGCGATGTTGGTTCGGCTTGTGGTATAGGATTAGACATTGCATTAGAGTCGGTGTTAATATCCGGGTTTAGTAAGTCATCGTTATCGAATGAGAATGGAATATGTGGCGGTAGGTTTAATAGAGGGTCTTCTAAGGGGTCATTAAATTCGTTGTCGAGATTTGGTAGGAAAGAGTCAGATGTGGTTGGAAGTTCGTCTTCAATAGGGTTGACTGGAAATCGGGATAGTGCATCGGCGTTAGTGTTTGTTTTGCCCTTTTTGTGTGTGATTTTGTAATCAAATTCTTCTAATTTGAGTCGCCATCGAACTAGCCTAGATCCGGGATCTTTACAGTTAAATAGCCACTGTAAAGGTTTATGGTCTGTGACTATGGTAAATTGATTTCCGTAGAGATAGGGAAGAAACGCTTTGGTTCCAAAAACGATGGCTAAGCATTCCTTTTCGGTAACGCTATAATTGCATTCAGCTTTATTAAGCGTGCGAGGTGCATATGCGATTGGACGGTCCTTTCCTATCGGGCCTTGAGAGAGAATAGCAGAGATGGCAAAGTTAGAAGCGTCACAGGTAAGGATGAAGGGTTGTGTGAAATCAGGATATGCTAGGACTGGTGAAGTTATTAATTTTCCTTTTAGGTTTTCAAAGGCAAGTTGTTGTTCGTTTTTCCAGTTGAATGGGGTGTCCTTTTTAAGGAGGGAAGTTAATGGTTTTGCTAATTTTGAAAAATCGGGAATAAAACGTCTGTAATAAGACACGAGTCCAAGGAAAGATTTTACATCTTTTGGGCATTTGGGTATTGGAAAGTCAACTACGCATTTCACTTTATTAGGATTTGGTTGCACACCGTCTTTACTGATAAGGTGACCAAGATAAGCGACTTCTTTGCATAGAAACTCGCATTTATCAGGTTGGAGTTTTAGATTGTATTTTCTGAGTCTGTCAAATACAGCAGATAGGTTTTGCATATGGCTAGATAGGTCTGGAGAGTAAACTACTATGTCATCTAAATAAACGAAACAGCGCGATCCTTGTAGTCCACACAGGCATGTGTTCATTAGTTTTTGAAAGGTAGAAGGGGCGTTTTTCAGCCCAAATGGCATTCTTGTGAATTGGAAGTGACCTTGGGGTACAGAAAACGCGGTTTTAGCGGCGTCTTCTTTGGATACTCGAATTTGATGGAAACCTGAGGCTAAGTCTAACGTTGTGAAGTACTGGCTTTTCCCAAGTTGGTCTAGAATTTCTGTTATTTGAGGAATAGGGTAGGTTTCTCCAATAGTGATATCATTGAGTTTTCTGTAGTCGATGACAATTCTCCATTTTCGTTGTCCCGAGGCGTCTTGTTTTTTAGGGACAACCCAAATGGGTGAGGACCAGGGTGAATTTGAAGGAACTACTATCTTTTGTTCTAACATTTTGTTAACTTGATCCTCGACTTCCTTTTTGTGGCATTCCGGAAATCTATAAGACTTAGTTTGAATAGGGATATCTGAATTTGTTCTAATATTATGTTCGGCGGCTGTAGTATAAGAAAGTTGGTCATCCGGGAGATAGAAGATATCGGAAAAGTCTGTACAGACTTGCAATAGGGCATTGGATTCCTCTTCGTTAAGGTGAGAGATTCTAAGTTGCTTAAGAACTTTATTAGTTCTTATAGAGGCATTAGAAGGAGACAGTGATTCATGAGGGTTTAGATAAGCTTCAGTGTCTAGAGGTTCTATAGTAAGATTAAGGTTGGATTGAAGTATGACGGGCTCTTCAGAGATATTGACAACTGTAATATTGATACGATTATTTTGTTTCACAGTAACAATGCAATTTGCGACTAATAATGCAGGAGAGATGCGTTGATCTAGTATTATTCCTTCTTTGAGGTTAGGGTTATTAACAGTGCATTCAATAACGGTTGCGAGGTGGAATATTATATAATGGTTCAGCGAATTCTAAGTTGATGCGATCTTTACCCATTAGCAACACTTCCTGCTCATAGTCAATTTGACAGTTAAATTTTTTGAGGAAGTCATTACCTAATATACCGTCGAAACTAAGACTGATATTGTTTTTGACAACATGGAATTCGTGTTTATAGGGTTCATTTGGTTTGGATTTTTGGAATACTTCCATGTCGAAACTGCCTAGGGTTGGTGTTGTTTCGTTTCCAGGGTCAATTCCCTTGATGATTATTATGTTATCGCTTAACTCTGGGATTCTGGACATGAACTCTAGTTTCAGCAGGCTTATACTGGAGCCGGTGTCGACTAAGAGTGACAATGGTTTATCTGCGAGGGTGGTTTGTATTGTTACATGAGGTAAGTATCTTTTTCTGTATTTTTGTTTATTGTATGTATCTTAATATTTTCTTTATGTTGCAGGTTTTGCAGGTTATCTCGAGCTAGGATACGTGAGTTTGCAGCTGAATTAGAATCAATGGATTTTGTACTGAATTTTAGAAATTCACAGGGTTTAGTATGTAGTTTTGTAGAATCAGTATTTGATTTAGTGGATATAGTATTTGATTTCGTTGATGTAGTAGATTTAGTAGAAATAGGAGATTTTGTAGATGTAGTAGATTTAGTAGATATAGGAGATTTAGTAGATAAAGTATTTGATTTTGTCGATATAGTAGGTTTAGGAGATTTTATTGATATAGGAGATTTAGTAGGTATGGTATTTGATTTCGTAGATATAGTAGATTTAGTAGACATAGTATTTGATTTTGTAGATATAGTAGATTTAGTAGACATAGTATTTGATTCTGTCGATATAGTAGATTTAGTAGGTATAGTATTTGATTTTGGAGATATAGTAGATTTAGTAGATATAGGAGATTTAGTAGATATGGTATTTGATTTTGTAGATATAGTAGATTTAGTAGATATAGGAGATTTATTAGATATAGTATTTGTTTTTGTAGATTTAGTAGATATAGGAGATTTATAGTATAGTATTGGTATATTATTTGATTTTGTCGATATAGTAGATTTAGTAGATTTATTACGTGATTCAGGGGAAACAGTGAGGACAGGGGCATCGGCTTTGATATAGTAGGGATAATTTCCCGGGCGACGCCGATCGGGAAATTTTACTCGTTTAAATCGTTATGGTCGACTTCATCGACTCCTTCGTCATCCTGGTTTACGGTAAAAACCTTCCGGGCTGGATTAGTAGTAGGTGTTTGTGTAGGATATGGTTGACGTCCATATGAATTAGAAGCGTTATGTTGATTTCTGCTGTTGTTGTATTGCCTTTTGCGGCAATTTTCGATAGTGTGACCGATGTTTTTGCAATATCGACATATCATATTGTTGGTATTTACTGTGTTAGGACGATCAAGGCGATAGTTTCGTGGACTTGTGTGGAATTCGCGACGATAGTTCAAATTTTTGGATCTATCATAAGTATTAGGTGTTGATTTTCTATTGATGCTGGAAATTATTTTTTGTTCTTCGACTGCAAAGCTTATAGCGGAATTGAGCGAATCTGGATTGCGACATCGAACGACTTGCGATATTCGCGGCTGCAGCCCTATAATAAAAGTGTGAAGGGCAAGGTCTTGCATTGCAGCAACACGTCCTGCAAGTTCCATCTTCTTTCTTGTCGGGATCGAAATATTTATTTCCGTAAGTAGTTTCGCTAAGCATGTTTCGATTCTTAATGAAAATTGGTCAACTGTTTCAGAGAAGCCCTGCTTACAGTCTTGGAGTTCAGTGAGCAGGTGAGCGTAATGTTTCCTTTCACCAAACTGTTGTTTAAGGAAATCGATAAATTGTTCAAAGGATTCTAACTCTTTGAGGCTACATGTAGTTTCAGCTCTATCAGTTAATTGGCTTTGGATATAATGAAAAAGAATAGGTTTTTGATTTTTGGAAGCTAAATTGTAAGCATTCTGACAATGTGTGATAAAGGGATTTAATTTATCCCTGGAGCCGTCGAATGGTTTGATGAATTTAAATAGAACACCGAGTTCTATTTTTTCTTCGATTTTGAGCTTGGTATCTGCCTTGGAAGTCATGATGAACTTTTACAATAATAATAAATATTCAATTTAAATACAATTTACAGTTCAAATAAAGCTATACCGAAATTAAACTATGATTACAACACAGGCTTAAGTGTATGAAACGGCGACAATCACTTATTGTTATCGCGTCCGGGACGCGTAGTCTAAACAATATTACAATGTATGTACATATACAGAGACGACGATAAGTAGGAATGGAATGCGGCTCTGAGTTAATTCTGGTATTCGTTTATAGTAGTTTTTACTCACAGGAACGCCGTGATTATCAGGATGCTCAGCGTCATAGTCATAGTATCAGCGATGGATGTGGATGTAGTGGAACAGCAGGTCCACTGGAGTAGCTGGTCTCGCTTTGCAATATACGAGACAGGAACAGAGACAGGAACAGGCACTTGTATTCACAATTTAATACACTTTTGGCACTTTTATAGCTTTAGATTTATGATTTTAGCACTTCTGAAGACGTATTACAGAAACAGGAACAGGCACTTGTATTCACAATTTAATATACTTTTGGCACTTTTATAGTTTTTAGTTTTATTTAGTTTTAGCACTTCTGAAGACGTATTCGGGTAGGGGATTTTCGTATCCCACCGCTGCCACCAAATATTATACGAGAGTTTGGAACTTGCTTTTTAAAAAAAAACTATTTTATAACTGGAAACAGAGTTTTATTATATTATTAATTAATATAGAATTAGCACAGAAATAGGAATTGGATATAGTAGAGTTTTAACAGACTTCCGACCCGTACCGAGATTCAGACCGAACTGAGGCTGCAAGGCAGTGAATGAAACGTCTTAGTTGCTTAAATGCTGATCATCCATATTGAAGGGATGGTCAGCCATTCTGCTAGCATGGGTAAGGTATAACAGTACGTCATAATTATTTCGTTTAATAAAACGAAATATGACCCACGGTCACACAAAACTTTAATAAATTATGTACTGAAACCTACCTCATAAACACTCTATGCTTAGTGATAATCATAGTCATAAAAATCTGTTCAGTAGTTTTTTAGTGTATCGCAACCATATTGACAGACAGACGCGGCTGGCGACTTTGATAATAGAACTAACTTTTCCCGCTTAAATCCCGATCCCGAGGGAATTCTATAATGAACAGTAGCCTGTGTTATTCGAGAATGTCAACTATCTTATACTTACCAAAAGAGAATGCCAAGTTTCGGCTCACAAATCATGTAGCGTCCGACAGACTTTCTAAATTAATGATAATTCATTATATAAAATAGTAAGAATTATAGAGTATAAATAAAATCTGTAGAAGTACACCGTTTAAAAGTAATTTTAAATAGTTATTCAATTTATCAACACGTTTTCCATCTACAATTTGAATTAGAAATGTTGCCAATACCAAAATAAAATAATATCGATACGAAATTGCACTTGCGAATCGATTACATTAATATAATTATGAACCTACGTAAGTGAATTGATTACTTACAAAAGTCCTCTTAATTCTTATAATAATAAATAATGTTTAGTTATATTTTTGACTATTTTATAATAATTTAAAATAATTCAATTCAATTATTGATACAGTTTAGAATAGTTATATAGTGCTGGTAACACTTAATCTTGTAGTTGTCACTGACAATTATCAAAAGTTTTATTTCTCACGCGTTTTATGATGAGCGACGAAGTGTCTTGCGTGTTTTTTAAGTTTTGTGTTGTTTATTGCTGTGTTACCGGACCCCGATTTCTGCATTACTAACGACTACCGTGGCTGTTGAAACTGAATTCAGTATTAATTATTCAATCATTTAATAGTTTATTTCATGTTATCGTTAAAATTAGAAGTATTAGGTGGTCAATTTCAAAGAACTATAACTTTTTTTGGTGTACTTCTTATAGAAAACAAATTATATAGTGAAATTCTATAATTATTTTCCTTTTTTATGATATATAGTTCATCTTTGTCGGTTCTGGCCGAGTGTTGAAGGAAGCCTCGGCATTCTCCTTTCATTCGGATCCGTTCAGTAGTATTTGCATGAAAGAGTGACAAACATCCATCTTCACAGACTTTCACGTTTTTAAGGACGCATTTACGTTTTCTCGCAAATATAAATGTTTTTCTAGTACCATTTTGATACATAAGGAGTAAAAATTTTGACAATGTTATGGTATTCATTTTAAGATAATTTATTCATCTCCACATTGAATGCATTATAATTGCACAGTCCTATACATCTTTTTCACACAAATACGTTTTTATCGCCGCAATAATCGTAGAAAATTACAAAAAATGGGGTCTGAATAAGTACCTGTAAGTCAAATCTGGAGCATATTCTTAACTTCAAAATAACAGCCTATGTATTTATCTATACGTTATTTTGAACATACATCAAAAACTTTATGATTTATGAGAAAAATAAAATCGGTCTCAAATTTCTTCATACATTTTTCTACCGAACGCACGGCTCCGACCGTCATTCCGCGCTCAGACGCGCTCGTGAGCGCAGGGGTGTATCGCTTTCCTCGAAAAAATAAATACGTCGAAACCTACAATAAAGAGAGTGGCGTTTTGTATACTGTGACTAGAATACGTTGATACTATTTCGTACCGAAACAAAAGTAAGAACGAGAACCATACTAATTTTTAAAAATTGGATGGATATTGGTTACTGAACCTAGCATGAAACAACAATTTTTTTTTAACCGTCTTCAAATAAGGAGGTTTCGCAATTCGACCGTATAAATGTTTTTTTTTTTCATTAAGTATCTTAAAGTACTACAAATTAAGGAAGGTCTAGAGTTGATCTGATGATGGAGCCTTTCATCAGATTGACTCCTGACAGTCGAGGGAACTCCTCAACGATTTACAGCAGTAACCTTTTGTTTAAGCTTGATTAATTTGAATTGACCAGAACTTTATACCTAGATAGTTTGTGACTGTCATTAGAGGTCTGATGATGAAGACAAAGGACAGTTAAGGGAACTCCTCAACGGTTTACAGTAGCTACGTTGTGATTGGACTTAATTCATTTATATTGATGAGAACTTTGCACCCATATGGGTTATAAGTGCCATTACAGGTCTGATGATGAAGACCATAGATAGTCGAGGGAATTTTTCAACGATATACAACAGTTACCTTTTGTTGGGCTTACTTCATACGGTTCAATATGCCAAAATGTTCAGTTCGTATAAAAACTAAAGAATTGGCCAAGTGCGAGTCAGACTCGCCCATGAAGCGTTCCGTAGTAACTACGCCAAATAACTTTGTTTTTCATAGTGTTTGCATGAATTACAAAGTTTTATTTGCGGTTTTAGAAAATATGCTGTATCTCAAAAACTGCCAACCCGATCTCGTTCAAACTAATTTTGGTTGAAAGTTTACATTAAGGACCATAGCATATATTTTTTTTATAATTTTCACTCCATTATTATAGAAGTAAGAGGGGGGGGGGGACTCATTTTACCACTTTGGATGTGTATAGCTTTTAAACGATTAACTTTATGAAAAAGTGGTTTTAGAAACCCGTATATCATTTTTAAAGACCTGTCTATTAATACCAGACACGCATAAGATTCATAAAAAATATATTTTCAGTTTCAGTTCCATGTACCCCATGGAACTGAACCTGAAAATATTTTTTTTTAAATATTTTTTTAATAATTTTTAATTTTTTTCTTATAATAGGAAAGCGGTTCACAGAATACATCTACCTACCAAGTTTCACATGTATAGTCCTAATAGTTTCGGAATATAAAAACTTTTTTCCAAAAAAATTAAACCGACTTCCAAAAAACACTGCAAAGTGAAAAATAACTTTAATTTCGGTAGGTAGGCGGTGTTCGACTTCCGAAATTAGTTAGAAAGTAGGCAAAATATTGCTTTTCCCAATGCTGGACCGTTAATTGTTGAGGAGTTCTTCTGGTACTTCACCATCAGCTTCACTTCATCATATGCATTGTGACAAGCAAATTGTGCTTAATAATCATATTCAAGTAATCGAAGCGGAACCCATGAAATACTTCTTATTCCTACTTATATATTGAGTAGTTCCAGTGGCCACCTGTGGTCTTCATCATCAGATCCACTTCACAAATGGTGCTTTTCGAATGCAACTACACAAGTTACTATAAAAAATACTCAAATCACTGTAGGTGTGCCTATAATATTTGAAGAGTTCCCTCGATTACTCCAAGATCCCATTATCAACTCCTGATTTGGTGACAATGGGACCAACTTCGAAGTATACCCTTTCAAATAAAGAAAGAATTTTCCAAATTGGTTCAGCCGTCTTTGAGTAATCGGTAATCAAACATTTAAAAAAAATATACGCGTCGAATTGATAACCTCCTCCGTTTTTTTCGTCGGTTGAAAATGGCTGTGACATACAGACGGATGGACAAACAGACAGACAGACAGGCATGACGAAACTTTTCTTTATTTCTTATTAATTTTTTTATCACATTTGAGTATTTTATTTCCAAAGTCCCCTAGTACCCCTGTCGGGCGTCAAACACATTAATACAAAATTGAAACTAACATCTAATCAATAAGCATGTAAACCCTTTGTAAACAATAAGTTACAACTTATTATGATCAAACAATATTAAAGAAAATATAATATTACCTTCAAGTATCAAGATTAGTTAAGTTATGTATAAAATCGGGCGGACAATGGTTTGTAAGTGTGTGTGCGCGCAATGTTGTTGTGTTGCTACTAGGATACCTAAAATTGAGCGAGTGATAAACGTAAATGCGTCCTTAACATTTAAGATAAGATAAGATAAGAACTAAGACAAGAAATAAGATAAGGATATTGTTCCGTCCGATATGTGTAACCGAACGTATATTTTTGGTATGGCAATTAATTATCTATGGTTTGACTTCACTTGACATATCTTTTTCCTTGCAAAAGTTAACCGCCTCGTTTGTTGAGATTGATTTATCTTTTGTAATTGAAAATCGAGTTGAATCTAAGCGGTTAAAGACAAATTGATTGTGATTAGTGATTAATTGAAATCTAGAATCCCGAATTGACTAAAAACCTGGGATATTTGGAACAATAACGCCGAATCAAGTCAGATTGTATGACACGCGAACTTTGTTGAAAGTAATTGTGAATTGGTGCTGAAATACGGCCTGTGGCGCGCTGTGAATGCTGCCGGGACCACATTGTGAAGACCTGCGTCTTTGGGAACTGCCGTGCACATCACTTGACAACATTACACATTCAAATATACTTACACACATACCACACGGACGTGACCAGAGGAAGGTCGAAGCTTGTCGTCTCCAGCTCAGAGGGTAAGTCTAGGCTATAAGTTTAACTATTGATGTTCAAGACTGCAATATGCCCAGTGCAACGGTAACTGGGTGTCCTAAACTTGTCCACGATACGCGGAGACTAACGTTGCTCTTGAAACAAGGCTGCACTATAGCCCGTTGGGCTTTTCCCCCTTTATGGTTAATAATTATTGTCACTTACCCAAGAAGCTGATGACGACAAGCTACGACCGTTCTTGAGGCCGCGTCCGTGTGTGTGTGTGTGTACATGTAATGAGTAATTGACGTATAGTGAAAGACAAGTGTGGATGGACACAGGTTCTCCAAGATGCAGTCCTCCCAATACGGTCCGTCTTCAATCAGCACACTTAATTCCAACAACGCGCGTGCCTTAGTATGGCGTCAATATGGCGTAATTGTTCGAAGAAATATCACTGGATTCTTGTTAATCCGAGATTACAAAGTTCAATCAATCACTGAACACAATTAATCTTTTAATCTCACGTGAGATCCAAGTTGATTTCCAATTATACTCAATAGAACTCAATCTTCCAACCGGAGGTTAGTTTTATGCAAGAACGGAAAACGTCAAGTGAAAAAAAGTCAAAGACTATAGAATAATGTTGCCAAACCAAAGGTGCGTTCAATTTCACGTTGGACTAAACATCTACCCCCCCCGGACGGGCCTACCCGTCCGCTAATCAATTGGAAGTCTTGACAAAGTTGCGACCGCTCTCTTTATGATGGATCCGTCCACCAAAACTTCAGCAAAACGAGGGACCCCGTCGGTGCCAGCCACCAAATTGAGAATGCGCCCCATGCGCCAATACAAAGGCTTCAGGTTGGCATCCTTAATCAGGACGAGGTCTCCGATCTTGGGCGGATGAGTTTTATCCGTCCACTTGACGCGTTGCTGGAGGATGTGCAGATACTCTAAGCTCCAACGCTTCCAAAAGTTCTGAGCGAGCTGTTGCACCAACTGAAACCGCGAGAGCCGATTTTGGCTCACATCAACAAAAGGGTACTCCGGCAAGGCGACAAGTGGCTGTCCAATCAAGAAGTGGCCCGGTGTTAGAGCCTCCAAGTCATTCGGGTCCGAAGAGAGCGGGCACAATGGGCGCGAATTCAACACAGCTTCAATGCGGCAAAATACCGTAGCTAGTTCCTCAAAGGTGAGAACGGTGTCTCCCAACAATCTCCGCCAGTGTCCCTTTGCCGCTTTCACCGCGGCCTCAAAAATACCCCCCCAATGGGGGCAGGCTGGCGGGTCAAACAACCAAGTGACCCCTTGGCGGGCCAAACTGTTACCAATGTCAACCTGGCTCTCATTAAGGAAGGCGTATACCTCCTTCAAATAGTTACTTGTACCCTTGTAATTCGTACCGCAATCAGACCTAATCAAAGAAGGTAATCCACGGCGAGACACAAATCTGTCCAAAGTCGCCACAAAGGCCTCTGTCGAGAGGGAGGTTACCAGCTCCAAATGTACTGCCTTGGTTGACAGGCAGACAAAAACACACAAATAAGCCTTGACAATTTTACTATTTCGAAGTGTGGACGTCTTCACCGAAAAGGGACCAGCAAAGTCCGTTCCGACGCCAGCAAAGGGCCTCGCCTCATTGACACGATCAGCCGGCAAATCTCCCATTAGGGGCTGCATAGTGGAGGCCTTAGTCCGATAACACGGCATACAACGGAAGACAATGCTACGAATAGTACGACGAGCCGACAAAATCCAAAATTCTCGCTGCAGAATAGCCAACAGCGCATTGCAACCGGCATGCGAGTTTTTAACGTGACGATCAGTCACCAGCAATTGTACCAAGTGGCCCTCCTTGGGCAACAAAAGGGGGTGACGGGCCCCATAAGGAAGGCTAGAGTGCCTCAACCGTCCTCCAACACGTAAAAGACCCGTCTTATCCAAGAAGGGATTCAGCTTACTAACAGCTCCCGACAACTTAACCCTACCAGACTTCAGGACCTCGATCTCCTTCTCAAAGTGTGCAGCCTGCACAGAGCGGACCCAAAGGAGGAGTGACTCCTGTCGCTCTTGAGGAGAGAGAACTGGTGACAGGTGCTTGTCCCCTGGATTCCTAGAATTATGGCCAAAACGCCGGATCCACGAGGTGACGTTCAACAATTTGTCGAGGGAGCTGTATCGATTCAACAAAAGGTCAGGATCAAACGGAGGATCCTTCGTTCCAACAGCGAACACCTTAAGTCCGGGCAAAGGATCCGACATCAAGACTGGCGTTCGAGGCCAATCGACCTCGAGGCGAGTCAGCCAGTCCGGCCCCCACCAGAGGGGGTGAGCAATCAAGTGGGGGGCCATGCACCCGCGTGAGGCCACGTCGCCCGGGTTCAGGTCACCAGGCACGTGTCTCCAAATCAAAGGCGTTTCAGAGCCCTGAATCTGCGACACTCGGTTCGCAACAAAGACCTCCAAAGAGTGGACGGACGTCTTCAACCAACACAAAACAATTTGACTGTCCGTCCAGGCGTAAGAAGCCCGAATGTCAACGGTTCCACCCAAGGTGTGCGCAACGTGATTTAGGAGACGCACAAGAAGCACCGCCCCTGACAACTCCAACTTAGGGATGGTCAATGCCGTCCGGAGGGGGGCCACTTTGCTCTTGGCCATGACCAGTGACAACTTCACCTGGCCCGTAGCACTGACGGTGCGCAGATAAACAACGGCGGCATAACCGTGAGAGGACGCGTCACAAAACCCATGAAGGGTGGCAGCATAGGCCCCAGGGGGGAGGATGGCGCGTGGCAGTGCGACCTTATTGACCACAGGGAGCACGGATACAAATTGGAGCCAGTCTTCCAACAGGGTTTCCCGAAGTGGCTCGTCCCAACCAAGTTCAGCGGTCCAAAGGCGCTGAAGGAAGCATTTCGCCCAGAACAATACCGGGCAGATCCAACCATTAGGGTCAAAGGTCCTTGCTACAGTAGACAACACCAATCGTTTAGTCCAAGTATGAGGAGACTCCAAGTCGACATCATACGTAAAGGTGTCTTGAACTGGTCGGTACTGAACGCCGAGGACGGCCATCATGGCGGGGTTGTCAACGTTTTCAAACAAATGAGGATCCTGCTTATGATCCTCCAACACACCTTCCAATAGCGCTGGCGAGTTGGACACCCATTTACGCAACTCATAGTCAGCGGAAGCCAGAATCTGGACCAACTCGTCACGCAACAGGATAGCTTCCTCAACCGTAGGAGCTCCAGTACAGACATCGTCGACGTACAGGTCCGTTTTCAAGATGGCGGATGCACGAGGGAACCTCAAACGCTCCCGGTCCGCAAGCTCCCAAAGCGAACGAATAGCAACAAAGGGGCTTGACCGAAGGCCGTAAGTATTCGTGTTGAGCTCATACACAATCATGGGATCCTGGGGATGTTCCCGCCACAGGATCAACTGATAACGTCTGTCATCCCGGTGAATGACCGTTTGCCGGAACATCATTTTGATGTCGGCCACAAAGACTACTTGATGACGACGAAAAGACGTGATGACGTCACAAAGATCCCTCAACAATTTGGGGCCGGAATGCAGGCAATCATTCAAGGAGACGCCGGAAGAAGTCCGCGCAGACCCATCAAACACTGTGCGCAGTTTACCAGTGGATGGCTTGAGGACCGCGTGATGTGGCAAGAAGAAATGCTCTACTGAGCGCCAATCCAAATCTGACACCGACATGTGTCCCAAGTCTGCATACTCACGCATAAACTCTGCATATTTTTGCCGCAGCACCGGGTCCCTGGCCATGCGGCGCTCCATTGCCAACAATCTTTTCTCAGCCGTAGGTCTGGATTGGCCAAGAGGTGGTCGCACCGCAACAAAAGGCAGCCGGGTCTCAAGCCGACCGGAGCGGAGTCGACCGGTGTTGTTCTGATAGAACAACTCGCACTCTTCGTGTTCCGGATTCAAGCGGGCCACCTGAGGGGGCTCCTCAACCTCCCAAAACCTCTGAACGGCGTCAGAGAGGGCTGAGCCGGACACCAACGCAAAGACAGGTTCAGGTGGAGGGGGCACGTTCAACACTGGGCCCATAATCGCAAAGCCGAAGATGGTTGAGACCGCCACCAGGCCCCTCGGGTGGCACCCTGGGGTCTCCGGCTGCAAGACCGTCATATTTCCCAACAATATTTTCCCTAAAACATCGGAACCCAACAACAAATGCACCGTACAAGGGGAATCAAACCGGGTGTCAGCCAAATTCAGACCTGACGTCAACCGTAGAACATCCAAAGACAACTGACAATCGGGAAGGTTACCCATTATAGTCGGTAGAACAAGGGCAGGAGCACCAATTTTAGGGTAAGGACAACTCACAGGGGTGATTTCAAACCAGGTCTCTCCCTCAACAGTGGTGACAGCCGCTTCGCCAACTCCATGAATCTTGCCTGAAAAGTCTTTCACCTCCAGGCCAACCTGTCCCGCACTATGTGCACCAACAGGTAGGACCAATGGTCCACCGGTAACTGCAAGCGTCGCAAGGCGTGGGTCGCTGAGACCAACGGGTTCAGCAGGTCAGTGCGCAACGCCGACATGCTGGCAATGGCCGGTAGCCCCAAAATCTGGTCGATGTGCACATCAGCCAGGCAGCGCTTATTCTGATACCGTCTGGAGAGAAGCTCCAGAGCGGTAGGGTAAGAAGAGTCCGTCACCGGCAAGTGCTGCACCAAGGCTCTGGCTTCGCCCTCCAAAACGGACAACAAGTAGGCCAACTTCTGAGCAGGTCCGAGGTCCGAGCGTGCATCCACAAGACTCTCAAAGAGATTAATGAAGCCCAGCCAGTGGTCCAAACGACCGTCAAAATGTGGCAGCTCCAGGGTGGGCAGCCTACCCAACAGTCCAGGGCCCTTGACAACGGAGGTCTGAGGCTTGGCCTCCTCAGGCATCCGGCTCCTCAAAATTTCCCGGGCTCGTTGACCTATGACATCCCCCAGGTTAACAATCTGGTCATAGTCACCCAAAACCTTATCGCGGGCTGCCTGGTCCATCACCGCCAAATCCACGTCCATGATGTACTCATTGAAGCGTGTGAGCGCAGCATCAGCTGACTTGATCCTCTCATCCACTTGCTTGTTCCGAGCAAGGGTGAGCTCCTCCAAGTCCGGACGCTCAACCGTTGCTACCGCCGATGCGAACCATCTCAACTGTGAGACCAATACGGCAGCAGACTCCCTGACTGCCTTTAATGAGGCCATTGCAACAATCAAATATCAATACAACAGGCTAAAATAACAAACAAACAAACAACAATAACTTGTTAGCTGACCAAATAATTTCAACAAAATACAAATTCAAATTCAATTATTTAAAGTCCAAATCCGACCCTGTACTTATTCCAAGTATGAATCTAGCCTGCTAAGGATGGCTAGTTACAAAGAAATAACAATTGAATGTATAATACAATGCTGGATCAACCTCAAATAAATACAACAATAGGGTGTGTAATATTGCTCCGGACAACCTCCAATAACACAATCCAATAATCACACTATAAACAATAACCAATACACAATTCAAGTCTTATTATGTTAGACTATGTGATTATTATTTAGATAAACTTTTAACTTCAGACTAGTGACATTCAATTATTAATCAAATGAATATACCAAACAGCTTTTACAACAATATACCAAATTAACCTGATAATTCCTAATTTCACAAACAATCCCACCTGTCGGTGCAATAAGCTAGCCAAGCACTACAAATTACAGTACAAACCACAAGTACTATTTGAGCCCGGCTGACAAGCAATATATTCAGAACTTATCAAGTTACAAGTTATGTTAAATAATTGAACCAAAGCTACTTTCAACAATAGTCAAAACTTCCAATGTACTATGTGGATCTTATAAAACCACGCTCTGCTACCAGTTTGTTCAAGACTGCAATATGCCCAGTGCAACGGTAACTGGGTGTCCTAAACTTGTCCACGATACGCGGAGACTAACGTTGCTCTTGAAACAAGGCTGCACTATAGCCCGTTGGGCTTTTCCCCCTTTATGGTTAATAATTATTGTCACTTACCCAAGAAGCTGATGACGACAAGCTACGACCGTTCTTGAGGCCGCGTCCGTGTGTGTGTGTGTACATGTAATGAGTAATTGACGTATAGTGAAAGACAAGTGTGGATGGACACAGGTTCTCCAAGATGCAGTCCTCCCAATACGGTCCGTCTTCAATCAGCACACTTAATTCCAACAACGCGCGTGCCTTAGTATGGCGTCAATATGGCGTAATTGTTCGAAGAAATATCACTGGATTCTTGTTAATCCGAGATTACAAAGTTCAATCAATCACTGAACACAATTAATCTTTTAATCTCACGTGAGATCCAAGTTGATTTCCAATTATACTCAATAGAACTCAATCTTCCAACCGGAGGTTAGTTTTATGCAAGAACGGAAAACGTCAAGTGAAAAAAAGTCAAAGACTATAGAATAATGTTGCCAAACCAAAGGTGCGTTCAATTTCACGTTGGACTAAACAATTGAAGTAAGGCCTAAGAGCCTATTGTTTGTAAAGCTACGTAGTTAGGGCTCCACGTACCGTGGACAAGTTCGGACATACCAGTTACCGTTGGCTGGGCTTGGTGTTGAACAGATATGCTAAAGTCTGTCTGTCAGTCGGTTACGCATTCACGGCTAAACCACTGAACATATTTGATGATATTCGACCTGAAGATAGTTTAAAACCCGGGCCTGAACAAAGGCTTTTTATTCAGATATAAACCCGTAACGGAATGCAAAATGTTGTAAGTCACAAACGGCATCTATTATATAACAAACCAACCTTCATTTTTATTGAAGCGGTAAGAACAAAACATTTTAATTAATAATAATAATATATTTCAGAACTTTCACATAACGCCATCTAGTCCCAAACTAAGCAGAGCTTGTGGTATGAGTACTAGACAACTGATAAACATAGATATATATTTCTAAATACATACATATTATAGATAAATTACACCCAGACAAAGAACAAATGATCGTACTCATCACACAAACATTTAACTTTTAATTATTATTATTATTTTTTAATTATTGTATTTATGTTTACTTTTATGTTAGTGGCATAATAATGCAAATATTGTTCAACAAGCGGGTGAAGACGCTGACTCCTGTAACAGCTTATTACCTAGCTCAGGAGTCAGGGCTTCAAATAAAAATGTAACATCTTTATTTTTATGTCAATAAAACATTATTAAAACATTATTATTTGTCCTGGGTGAGAATCGAACCCACGACCTTGCGCATAGCAGTCAGGGCCACCGACCACTAGACCAAGAGGCCTTAAAATTTTTCTTATAATTATTTCAAATGTCCTTCTACTACGATTTAAGAAGGTTGTGAGCTAAATAATGATAGCCGCACGGGTCGTTATTCAAGGTAAAGCTACGGTTGCCGAGGTCGATATGTAGATGGGTGACCGTCATAATATGCCGAGATTCCTCTGTGTCTTGAAAACCACGCTAAGCCGTTGTCTCAGCTGCCATTTGAACATCTTTGACAGTCGTTACGAGTAGACAGAAGTCAGAAAATCTGGCTCTGGTCTGGCCACAGGGTTTCGTGTTACCCAGCTACACACACACATACACACACACCATTGTTAATCATATTATGTATAATTCTGAATTGCTTTGTTAAATTCATAATGTTTTTTTTTTATTGCTTGCGTTTGACCACCATCTCACCTGATGGTAAGTGATGATGTGGTCTAAGATGAACCACGCTTGCCTAGAAGTAACCTATTCACTCTTGACTTAAAGACTCCCAGGTTGTAGTGTACAAGAAACACAGACTCCGGCAGGGAATTGCACTCCTTAGCAGTACGCACAATGAAAGTATTCCCTAAACGTTTCGTGCGTATGGGTGGGATGTCCACCATGTAACGATGGCGCATTGCCGTTTGTCTTGTAGTCCGATGATGGAACGGGCTTGGCGGAATTAGATTGTGTAATTCCATCGCACACTCCCTGATAGAAAACCGATAGACTTGCAACTCGTCGTCGATATTCAAGGTTATGTTCCTGTTATTGTTTAAGCTCTTCCAGCATCATTTAATTTAATTCATTTTGTATTTTTCTATTCATCTCGTGTTATTGGCTTAAAAATGTAACCTATTGTCATGGAGAACAACCTGGCTCCTGCAATACAGTAAATACTAGCGCAGGAGCTAGGGACTTCTTGAATGTACTGCATAAAACTGTCAATAAAATGATTATGATTATTATGATTACTTTACCCAATTATCTTAGGGCCTATGCACACCAAGTTTTTTAAACGCGTCGTTGACACGCGTTTGTAGCGATACAGACGCGATACGCACGCAAGTCAGACGCAGCCTGTAGACCTTTGCACACCTGTATAAATTCTAATACGCGTTTGAATCGATACAGACGCGCGTGTGTAGCTATACAGACGCAATGCAAACGCGCCTGTGTGTCGATACAAACGCGCTGGCATTTTGCGTTTTTAAGCAGAATCTCGTCAACAGTGTGTATCATCACACTGACATCTTCCTTCTTTCTGGTGCTCAATTCAAAGATAGAGTGCTTAAGACACTGAGTCAATAATCAATGGTTGATAAATAAGTAACATAATTAATTAAATATCGATCTCTTATTATTTAAATTCAAACAATCTCCATTGTTTTATCTCAATTATTTTTTATTTTTAATTCAATCTACATTTTTTTTATTTCCATTAAATTTAATTAATGTTTTATTATTAATATTTTCATATTTAGTTGCTTTTTAGTATTAATATAAGCATTATAGTTGTAAGGTTTTAAATTATATCGCACTCATTGCAGAAACCTTTTATGTATTTCGTGGAAAATGTTGTTGGTGGCACATTTGCCCATTTAATATTGTATTATTTCTTCAACTTGATGTAATGTGTTACTGTTTGTTTTCCCTAAATAAATAAAATAAAAACAGTAGCAAGATGGCGTATACTAACGCGCGTGTGTACCGATACAGACGCGTTGGTGCCAAGCGTTTCTAAAACGCGCGTCGACGGAGCGTTTATAAAACGTGGTGTGCACAGGCCCTTACTGGGTTGTGGAGGTCAGGTAGGCACTCGCTCCATGTAAAACACTAGATCTCAGTTGCATCCACTTAGGCTGGAAGCCGACCGCACCATAGTTGAGAATAGGCTAAGTAGATAGATAATAATTGTAGAGCATCACTACACTTGGTTACTTTTACCCTACGATTACGCAACCCTACAAAACCCATACATAAACGCATACACTTAACAAAAACCAGCTTTTTCAATTAATTTAAAAGCCCAATAATAATAAAACCGCATCGTAAATTCATAACACAGTCCCACGGGATGTGCGTCACCCGACACGTGACGTCACGGGAAATCCAGGCGGAAGTCACGTCATAAAGGCTTAAGCGTCGGTGGAAAAAATTATGCGCGTTTTTCGACGGGAAACGGGTGTCTTCCGGATCCGGGGCGCCTTTGGAAAGAAAAGGTGTTCAACTGTTTGAGATATGTGTTTCCGTATTACGTTGGGACATACGGACAAACTTATTATGCATAGACATATGTATATACAACGTGTAACGGAAACCCCATATCTATCCAAAAGGGCTGAAGACAGCATCTGGTATGGAGTCTCTATGCCTGTGCATAGAGACTCCATACCAGATGTTGTCTTCTGAAACTGTTTTCAGCACAAAATAACTGACTCAAAGAATTGATACCAAATTATTGGTTTCATATATTTCTTGAATACCAATCATAACAAACGTATCACAGCACTACGAGGGTCAATAACTTTCCTCGTCACTTGCCAATAACACAATAATTCTATTCGTTCTTGATTTTAAAAATTCGGTCTCTGGTATCAGTGTATTGAAATTTGTAATAAATTTTACACACGTAGACTTGGGATTACAAAACCCTTGCCATATCGTTTGTTATCATCCAAAGAAGACATGCACTTGATATGTATATACCCTTTAAATTACACGTTGTATAGGTAGCATCAAAGAACCGTCAATAACCTAAAAAAAATTAATAAAAATCAAACAACTTATAAAACGAATCTTAGTTCTTAAGACTACCAGAAAGACAAAAACAACGAATTATTATACGCCACAGTGGCATGTAGGCGTTATCCAATGTCCCAATGTCTAATGGTATCGGACTTGTGATCTAGAAGTCGCGGGATGGAACTCTACCCATAACACTATTGTCGTGAATGTGAATTATACCCTGTAATAAGTAGGTACTATACTAAAATTACGTAAACTTTGAAATAACACTTCATATTAATTATGTCTTTTCAGTAATTAGTAATGTGAATTCTACATACATTGAAAGTCCTCTTTAAAAAACAAGTTCGAGTCGAACTCGTGCACGAAGGGTTCCGTACCATTATCTATAAAAACAGCAAAAACAAAATCATGTCTGTTGTATGGATGCCCCCTTAAATATTTGTTTTATTTTAATTTGATTATTTATTTTTAAATTGAATATATAACTAAATATTCTGTGAATATTTCAAGCGTCTACCTGTTGCCGTTATTAATATCGAGCACGAGCAAAATAATCACGATTGAGCCCTCTTAAAAATTAATTTTATTCTGTTTTTAGTATTTGTTGTTATAGCGGCAACAGAAATACATCATCGGTGAATATTTCAACTGTCTTACTATCACGGTTCATTAGATACAGCCTGGTGACAGACTGACAGACGGACAGACAGACAGACGGATGGACAGCGGAGTCTTAGTAATAGGGTCCCGTTTTACCCTTTGGGTACGGAACCCTGAAAGAGTAGTCTGAAGTAAAAATCATGTTGTTTATTTATTTAAGGACAACCAAAAAGCATACACCAATAAACATGTAAAATTTAAAATATTGTTACAAACAATAGTGTAGCCTTAATTAAAGGCTGCCACGGCATGCATTAAACAATAAGCGTGAAAGTAGAGATTAAACAAAACAAAAAAAACTTACTAACATTGCAATGGCTAGCTAGGTATTACTAATTGCTAAAGCTATTGCTTTAGTACCAGCATAGCATTTCACATATTATAAGACTAATGAACAGTTAAATAATAATTAAAAAATATAACTTGATACAAGTGGAAAGCTAGAAGCAAAATAAAATTATTTGTCATTTTTGTATAATATAAGACATGTTATATTATTTGCTGTAATTTTTCTGGGATTTGATTTGGAGAAGAGTTCGTGGCTAATAATAACAGCAGCTCAGGTCGATCTTGAAGGTCAACCTCTCAAGGACCGCCATTATTTACTAAGTTTACGTCAACTATTAGTTGAGCCCCGCTGGCACACAAATTTGTTGCCAGCGGGGCTCAACTAAGACTGGTTTACTGGCACATTTTTGTGCCGCTGGGGCTCTAGAGGCTAAGCAACGCTTGGTGAGGCTGGTCCGCGGATGAATGACCATCTTAACCTCTATGAACCTCAATATAACAACGCATTTAGATGCATACTCAGGTTAGCGTGGCGGTGTAGTGCGTCTGGCATGTTCGCGGAGAACAGGGTTGACGGTTTCCATGCTGTATTACGCAAAGCTAGGGCCTCCTTTATGAGCCGTGTTCATGATTCTGACAATGGAATATTGAGAGCCATATATGAAGCTAATTACTTCTTTGTATACGGCTGTCAATATTCCTGCTAATTAGTTATTTTAATAGATTTGACATTTTTTGTTTTATTTGTTTATAATGTTTTAATATGATTTTAACGACTGAACTGACTGTACCTATAGTTGAATTGATTTGTAATATGGTAATATTTGTAATATTTGTTATATGGGCCTGCGTGCCTGCAATAAAGGAATTTTATTTTATTTATTTTATTTTATTAGTTGAGCCCCGCTGGCAATGGCGGTCCTTGAGAGGTTAATATATCAACATAGATATACAAATGATAGCCAGGACTAACGGTATAACAATTTTTCGAAGGCACGGAGAATCTCGATTATTAAGTTCACCGATCCACAGACAGACCTTGGCTTGCGTTGCTTAACTTTGAAGAACGACCGGCGATGGTGTTATTATTCACCCACGAGTTTCTTGATCTTTTAATGAAATAATTATGTTTATTAACCGACTTCAAAAAAAGGAGGTTTACAATTCGTCTTGAACTTTTTTTTTTTTTATGTATGTTACCTCATAACTCGGAGACGGCTGGACCGATTTGAAAAATTCTTTTTGCGTTTGAATGAGTATACTTTCTAGTTGGTCCCATTGTTACGAAATCAGGATCTGACGATGGGATCCTGGAGAAATCGAGGGAACTCTTCAAATATTATAGCGACCACACTAAAAGACCCACTAAAAAGACCCACTAAAAAGCGTGAAAAAAACTTTTTTAACAAAAAATAGAACCGACTTCCATATAAAAACACTACAAAGGCAAAAATAACTTTAATTTCGGAAGGCGGTGTCAAAAACAAAAATATATACAAAACTAAAGACACCGCCTTCCGAAATTAAAGTTATTTTTGACTTTGTAGTGTTTTTGTTAAAAAGTTTTTTTTTTGCTATATATGAAAGCAAGTGGTGTTAGTTACACTATTTATAACTCAAGAACTGTAGAACCGATTTGGCTGAAAATTGGTAGGGAGGTAGCTTAGAACCAGGAAAAGGACATAAGATAGTTAAGATTTTATCCCGAAATTCTAACGGGATCGGGATTTACGCGGGAAGAACCTCCCGCGCGAACGAAGTTGCGGGCAAAAGCTAGTAGGTTATAAATAACACTTTTACACGTAATTTTTTTTCGTAAATTTATATTAGATGAGGCCGGTGTTCTACTAAATACTAAAATTCATTTACGGTAGAGTATATTCGTTTGTGGAATACATTGCCAATGTCAGTAAGACAAGCTCAGTCAGTCACTGCTTTTAAAAGCTCGATTGCCAAATGATTGCCAATCATTTTCTTTCAAACTTATGATTAATCCTTTTTCTCTCTGCGTGATATTAAAGAACACATTATAGATAGATAGATAGAATGTACTTTATTGTACACCAAAATTTAAACACTCCTATTCAACAATACTGCTTATTCTATGGTCACAATGGCTGTCTTTTTGCTGAAAGCGATATCTTCCAGACAACATTTGGAAGGACTTTAAAAACTTTAATTGAAGTGGGGAGGGCTAAATTAGTGTACTTACTACATTACTCATAAAAACAGAGAAAAATATTATTAAAATGAATATAAATATATATGCAGATATCTATACAACGTGTAATTTAAAGGGTATATACATACCGAGTGCACGGCTTCTTTAGATGATAACAAACGATATGGCAAGGGTTTTGTAATCCTATGTCTACATGTGTGGAACTTATTACAAATTTCAATACCAGAGACCAAAATTTTCAAATAAAGAAGAACGAACAGAATTATCATGTTATTGGCAAGTGCCGTGAAAGTTATTGACCCTTACGAGGGTCAATAACTTTCACGGTGCGGTACGGTGCTGTGACACGTTTGTTATGATTGGTATTCAAGAAACATATCGTGGGTTAAGAACTAGAGTAGCGTAAGGGCAAAATGACAACTTCACTGGAGAGCCGAAAAACAACTCAAATTTACCTACCGTTATCTTATAGCTCTTTTATGGCAAAATCTATAGTAGTTAGATAACAGATTTTTACTAATAATAAAGCTTTATTTATCGGCTACAGAACAGTGTAACTTTTTGGTCAATTAAAAACGTTTTCATTTTAATAAAGTATATTTTTCAAAAAATAGTTGACGTACGTCATTTTGGCTGTTACATAAATTTAATAATGTATGGAATGCAACGGAACTTCCGTTAAAATGGCTTTAAAAATAATAACAAATATCTTCTAAAATTAATAATCCCTCGTGGCTTCTTTAAAAATGTAATTGATAAATGATCTTTATTTTGCAAATTGGTTATTAAATAACACTTTTACACGTCATTTTTTTATAAATTTAAACTAGATGAGGCCGGTGTTTATGAACTGACTACCCTGACTACTTTCCTAATTAAAAATAATTATTCGTGGTCGACCTGCAAATGGCTGTAAAAATCATGATATGTTGAAGGAATAACTCCAGATCGACACAGCTCTTGCAAATCGTTGTACTTATCTGCTGATATAGCTATTAGACCACTGTAAGCTCTTTGCAAAATTACTCTCGACGAGGTTGCTCTTTTGCCCCTTCTGAATACCTTAATTTTTTTTAAGATTTCGCTGTCCAAGTCATTAAAACAGATATGTTCTGGGTCGTCTTTGCGATATTGAAGCCATTTGTTGTTTAATAATTTGACAGTCTCCTTATTAGTATCTGTTTTACTGTTCTTAATCATAACAGTTTTCAGTTTCTTCTAATCAAAAAAATCTTCCTGTCACATTTCATGTACTTTGTAAGGATTTCTTCTTAACGTAGTTCTAATAATAGTGTAGTAACATGACGGATCAAAAATTGGTACACTTTTCTTGGCCAGTTCTATAGTAGCGTGAATGTTGTCAACTTCCATCTGACTGTGACCAGGTTCAAAATATTTTTGATTTATTTCCGGTATATCCAAAAAAGCCACATAATGCAAGGCAAGGCAAGAAATATACATATTTCGGCATTGACTCGCACAAGTGTCGGACATGAAAGTGATCGGTTTGCCATCTGATTTTTCTGTCATGTATTTGAACAAAGATGATCCAACCTCGTTATTTTTTTTTTTTTTATTACCTATGGGCCCACTCTTGACCTCGATCTCGCCTGATGGTAAGCGATAGATGAGGTCTAAGATGGGACGAGCGAGCCCAGAAGATGCCTATTTACTCGTGCTTTAAAGGCTGAAAGGTCATAAGTGGCAGGGAACATAGAAGCTGGCAGAGAATTCCACAGCTTGGCTGTGCGCACAATAAATGTGGAAGAGAAGCGCTTGGTACGACAAGACGGTATATTAACCAAGTGTGGGTGGTACCCAGCCGTGCGTCTGGTAGACCGGTAGTGAAAGGGAGATGGAGGAATCAGGTCATGGAGCTCCTTCTTGGAGCGACTTCGGGGAGTGTGCGCACTCCCCGAAGTACAATCTGTAGAAAACCGACAGGCAAGCAACAGTTCGCCGATGAGCCAGGCTATGAAGCTTGTCCACCAGCACCTCGTCGCCTATAAGCCTTTTAGCTCTGCGCTCGATCGAGTCCAATGCAGCAAGCTGGTACTTTGCAGAGCCATCCCACAAGTGGCTGCAATACTCCACACAAGAACGGACCTGTGCTTTATACAGATTTAGAAGCTGTCCAGGCGTGAAGTACCGCCTCACCTTGTGTAGGATTCTCAGCTTTTTTGCTGCAGTCTGAGCTCTGGACTCGATGGCGTTAGCACCTTTATTACTACTAACACCTTCATTACTATTAACTTCCTTCATACTAATAACATATTACTTCCCTCTTTTCTTTCCCAAAATCCAGTAAAGTACAGTTATACACAGGCAGCCTTCGTTTATAAAAGATTTTTTTAGAAGATGAGGTACTAATATGACAAATAGCTACCATGTCATATTCGGCGAAATAAATTTCATCATCCAGAGCAAGTTTCTTAGCTTCATCTCTATGTCTTCTCGCTTGAACTTTTCTCTGTAAATCAGCTTCCTGTTCACTTTTTTGGCTTCTTTCTCTTCATCATTCATATTATCATATGCAAAACATTCATCGCACATATCTTTCCATGGCTTATGGAAGCCAATATTAAAATCTTTCTTTAAAATATCACGGTACATGTTTATATTGACAGGTTCCACCTCATCTTCCTTGCACTTATCAACATAATTATAATTCATACATCTTCGCGACATTAAGGTCTTGGTCAAGGTACTCTTTTTTGGTATCTTTTCTAACATATTGAGCTGGCATGCGCGGAAAAGAGTTAATGTGGTCTTTAATGTACTAGACAGTACATTAAAGACCACATTAACTCTTTTCCAGCACTTTCAGGAGTTTTATTGTGTGGACCAAGCACTCCCCTGGCATCAGATTCGACCACATTTGTCTCCGATAGTTTTTTGAAGCAGCCTCTTATAAATATTTCAGAAATATTTAAAGTCGATAGGAGAAACTTTTGACACACTTTAATTAGGTCAGATTCACTTGGCTTTTTGAAAAAAATACTTATTGGTAAGCTTCCTATGGCTTTCTGAATTTGGATCTAGCTGACCTAAACTTTTTGGTGTCAAATTAACGTACAGTAGTATTAGACGCGAAACTGAATTAAACCAATAGAGATTTATTACGTACTAAAAGAACGTACACAGCTTTTACACTATTATTGACATAAAAACTGATTGCATTACTTTAATTATTTAGTGTCATAGTAGCGCATCGCACCCTTACGTTTTTTTGGCAGGGAGAAAAATGAGGGAAGCGCATGAAACAAGGTCCCATAAGCAGTAACGGTACTTTACGTTTATTTGGCACGAAACAAACTAAGGCTACATAATCAAAGTTTCTGCGTTAAAAACGTATGACAAGATACGTTATTTGAGCGATTACATTCAAGGCATATTCGGTGTCCTATTCGCTCTGTAAATCGAGTTGCGATCGTTGTGCTCGTAACTTTTTTGACAATATAATGTCAAGATTATTGTAAGTAGAAACACTTCATTTTGGCAGTAAACGAATATCATTTTATTGTATACGTTATTGTTGTACTAAGCAATCTACACACTACATCGCTCTAGTTTTTTGGCACATAAAAATATGGGGATTAAAAAATCGAATGGTGAAAAAAAAAATTTTTTTGTATTTTTGCCCTTACGCTACTCTAGTTCTTAACCCACGATATGAAACCGATAATTTGGTATCAATTCTTTGAGTCACTTATTTTTAACTGAAACTGTGCTTAGAGACTCTATACTAGATGTTATCTTCAGCCCTTTTGGATAGATATGGGGTTTCCGTTACACGTTGTATACATAGGTACCTATATATCACTGCCCGGCAAAAAAAGTGTCATAACGTAAATTTACTAATTTGAGATAACGAGACTTTTAAGAAAGTATGTTTATACACAAACATACTATTATTTGTAAATAAATTTTCAGTTATTTAACTCCTATAATTTTTAAATTACCAATCAAATCTTTATCATTAACAATCTTAAAAGTCTCGTTATCTCGAATTAGTCATTTTCATGTTATGACACTTTTTTGCCGGGCAGCGATATATATAAATTTATGTATTGTATGTATGTATGTATTGTATTGTTATTTACATGTTTTAATTAGTTTTTCCGTTATGATGAGTAATTGTAGTTTACTAATTTAGCCCTCCCCACTTTAATTAAAGTTTGTAAAGTCCTTCCAAAGGTTGTCTGGAAGATATCACTCTTAGCTATAAGACCCGCCATTGTAACCCTAAATAGGTGTGTTTAAATTTTGGTGTACCCTTTTGGTCACTTGTTATGTACCCTTATTTTAATCATGAGAAATCATCCAATGACTGCCTCACGATCTGGTTGTGTTGTGCCCTTCGTGTTCCGAGGCCGCGGTAACTCTGTCGAACAATTCCACAACCCTGGCAGGCAACAGCTCACTAGTGGGCCTCAACAATTTTGCTAATACTCTTTGAGGCGCGCGTGAAACACGACGCGCCGTCTACACTGGCCCGGCTTCAGTCGGGCGGCGAGCTACCCATTGCTCGCAGCCTGCAAGCCCACGCCTACGGTGGCTGGGAGTCACCCTGCGACTCCTGACGCCCAGAGCGTCTCCTGCGGCGGCTGGGGCATAAAGGCTGTGAGGGTCTAGAGTCTAGACTAGAAGTCCGCCTCTCCCACGCGCGTCCCGCACCTCCTTCGCTTGCATGACTGAGAAGAAAAACCGAAACAAACTCAGAGGTCTCTTACTTTATAATAATACAACTAAATAACACGGTGTTGTCTGTTCGCAACAATTCTAATCACAAATGTGTTATTAGTATTCAACAAAATTATTATAAAGTTTGTTGAAGTTAAGATAGTGGAGTTGTATTCATAGTCTTGATATGAATTGCTCTGGTTTTTGAAGTTTTGTATTTAAATTGGACTGTCTGAAAGATGACGTGGCTTTAACGGAGTAATTACTGAGATTATGACTTACATATATAATTACAGCGTGTCACAGGGGTAGTTCACTGTCCAGTAAGCACCAGGCCCGGGTCGACTACGCGTCGTGTTCCACTCACGCGTCAACGAGCAGTCAACAGCATATTTTATAGATGTATGAAGTATTGAACTGAATTTGTAATCCAAATTCAGTTCAGGCACATTTTTAACTATTACAGCATTATTATTGTCTATCAGAGCCCACTTCCTCTAAATCTACTGGACCAATTCAATTTATTTTATTATTATGATATTTAGTCCTAAAAACGAACTCGCAACGTAAATACACACATTAAAAGTGTCTAGGGATCAAGCATTTTTATGCGGATTTCTTGAGATTGAGATGTAGCTTTGTAATAAATTTATGATTTTATAAATTTATATGGATCCTTTTTGGTGCATTTCATAATTTGAAACAGGAACTGTTAATCAAATTCGAGTAAAAGATGAAAATCAGCTGTCAATATTTTCCCTATAAAAACATACAACGCATTGAAGACATTATTAGTGCTACTGTTTCCCTACTACTGATTAAAACCAACGTTATTATGGAGCGGCGACGTCATTTAAGCAGAGAAGAAATGCTCAGAGCCGTGGGAATGATAGAAGCTGGTTCCCGGCAACGTACTGTGGCTTTAGCTCTGAATACAAGTCAGAGTGTTATCAGTCGACTTTGGACACGTTACCGAAGCACTGGTACCGTGGCTGAGCGCCATGGAGGACGGTATCGCTGCACCACACGGAGACAAGACCGATACATTCAAATCTTAACTCGAAGAGCTCCAACAATAACCGCCATGATGTTAGCCGTGAGGCTTCATCACTCTTCAGGGAACTTAATTAGCGACCAAACAGTCAGAAACCACTTGCATGAAGTGAACCTTCATTCCCGAAGACCGCTACGGGTACCATCTATAGCAATGCACAATCGTAGGATTCGATATCAATGGGCTCTTGAACACAGAAATTGGGCAGAAGAACAATGGCGTTTCGTGTGCTTTTCTGATGAGTCTCGTTTTGGTATGAGACCGGATACAAGACGTATACGACACTGGAGAACCCCTGGACGCTAACAGCGATTAAAATCCTGCCAGGAAGTCCATCCTTATAGTGGTGGAACCATCATGGTATGGGCGGGTATTTGGATCGGCGGAAGAACTGAGTTGATTTAGATCAGAGGCAACCTCAACGCTCAAATTTATGCTGAGACGATTGTATCTGACGTCATCGTTCCTCTACAAGTGCAAATCGGTCCCTTATTTCAGTTAATGCATGATAATGCACGACCGCACACCGCAAGAGTTGTAAGACAGACTCTCGCCGCAGCTAACATCAATGTCCTGCTCTGGCCTGCTCAGTCGTCAGACTTGAACCCGATTGAGCATGCATGGAATATGCTACAGAGAAGAGCTCTGCCGAATATGGAGGGTATCCAGTCGCAAGAAGACCTTTTTTTGTTGTTGCAACGAACATGGGCGGCCATTCCACAGCGTGATTTGGATGAACTCATTTTGAGTATGCCAAACCGATGTTCTTGTGTTGTTAGTGTTCGCGGTAGAAACACGGATTATTAATTGTTTAAGTTACCCAATAAAATTTTAAAGAAAACTGTTATTTCAGTCTTTTTTTCGAACTTTAATGTTAGTGGTACAAATGTCAAAAATCCCTTTATTAGGAAAATGGCAAATTTCTTTATAAATGCAAAGGTGACTTGGTTTATCGTTACTGTGACAAACGAAAACACTTTATTTGATGAATCCTTAAAGAAAATTTTAATTAATATCAATCAGGAGAAAAGTTATTGCAAAAATATATGTTGATCCCTAGACACTTTTGATGTGTGTATATAAACAACGAATATTAATTGATTTTTGTGTTTATTTAGAAGTGTATAATCTTATAGGTATTTAAGCACCACACAGTATAGCAATTTAACGTGAAGTAACAGAAAGAGTCTATAATAAATTATAAACCATTACTGTGTCAAGACTATAGAGCGCGTTAGAGCCAGTTTATTCAACAACAGAGTCTCATTAAATTTTGTTACACGCTTTGTTGTACATGATGATACCTTAATTAGCTGTAAGATGATTTGAAGTGTAATTTAAGAGCCTTCACTCTTCATGCTGCTTCATATCATATAGCATATTCCAAGTCTTAAGCGCCAAAAATGCTCATGCGTTTGATCACCACCTCACATGATGTTTTATTTTATTTTATTTTATTCAAGAGGAACAACAAACAGCCACAATATAAAACATAGAAACAATAAATACACAAAACACTATAAACAATATTGCAGCCCACAACGCTGTTCACAGATTAATAATTGGATACTATACATGAAAACAATAATCGCTAGGGTTACAAATGCATTATATATATAGGATAATACTAGCTTATTAAATCAACTTACTGTGATATATATGTATATAATATGTATGGTATAATGTATATAATTTTATATAATACTCAAAAAAAAAATACAAAATATAGAATAACATTCAAGAAAGCTCCTTAAGTATAAGACTTTTGAACCGATAGGGAGAACATGCAAAAATGTCTATATGTTCAAAAGTCCTATTGTAGGACTCGACCATTCTGCGAACAGGCGAACGCAAGCCAGAATTGGACTTGCAAGTACCCACTGAAAATAATGTGCCAGCGCGTACCTTTCGCTTGTTGACTGTCCTAGGAACTGCATAGCACAACATGTTGGAAAGTTCTTTTAGAATAGAATAGAAATAGAATAGAATATAAATTTATTTGCTTAGATTGTAGGTACAGTACATGATTGATCTTAATTACATAAAAACGAGATCCTTGTACAATCTACCTTATACTAGGCATGCAAACATTTGGAGCAGTAACAAAAATAAACACAATCATAATTATCAAAATTCAATGTTCCAATTTCAAATTAAATATAGTTAAAAATAAATGTTTCATATCAAATTGGATTTTCCTTGTGTATAATGTTAATTAGGCATGTAAACCATTGAAGAATCCTAATAATAATAATAAAAAAGTATAATACAAATAACTATGTCAAAAAACGATAATTCCAGAAATTCAGTTGTCTCAAAAAAATTCAATTTGCTATGTCATAAATTAATAATGTCAACAGAAAAAGTCAAATAAATTACAATTACAATAATTAGTCAAATTTACAATAGGGCAATAGGTAGGTACAACAAGAAATATGGCTACATTATATTAGGAATTTAAGTCACTGTCATTCAGAAAATCGCTTATGGAGTAATAACATTTTTCAATTAATAGTGCTGTTAATTTCTTTTTAAATTTATGTATTGTGTCATTCTTTATTATTTCAGGTATTTTATTAAATATTGTAGGACCAGGACTTATGACATTTTTTTTATGTAATGCAGTGTTACATCTTTCCAGATTCAAAATATTCTTGTACTGGTTTCTGACTGGTCTCTTACTAGTTTGGGACATAGTAGTAAAGAGGTACAAGTTAGATTTAACAAAAATTGATATTTCTAGAATATACATTGCCGGAAATGTTAATAGCTTTAGGGATTTAAATACAGGAACACAACTATCAGTCGACTTCATGTTCAACATCGACCTTAAACAACGCTTTTGGGCTTTGAAGACTTGTTCTCGTAAGCAAGAATTTCCCCAGAAGATGATGCCATATCTCAAAATTGATGCTACGAGTCCGTGGTAAGCAAGCAATGCTGTGGTGGTGTTAACTTTTTTGGCCAAATTAAATAGTACATAGGCTGATACACTTAATTTTTTACAAACCTCTTCTGCTTGTGGTTTCCAAGTCATTTTACTATCTATTTATATTTATGTATTTTTCAATGCTGTCAAATTTATTTCTAACAATATTATATAAATTCATAACTTCTAAATACTTACGTCTATTTTCAAGTGTTGTGAGCTTATACTTTGCAAGCAAATCATGGTATGACAAATAATATCCATAACATCTATAATGCATAGCACGCAGGAATTTATATTGAACACGCTCGATCATTTCAACGTACTTTTTATAGTATGGACTCCAGACGGACACGGCATACTCCAGTTGAGAGCGTACTAGTGACTTGTACAAGCACATATAGGAAGAGGGCTTTTTAAAGTCGACTGTTGATCGCATTACAAATCCATATAATTGATATGCTTTATTAACAATCCTTCCTATGTGTAGGTTTAAGCAAAGTTTAGAATCAAGGATAACACCGAGATCACGAATGAAGTCCACTTTAAGTAGGGGGTCATTGCACAAAGTGTATGTATAGTTAATTTTTGTTTTATTTTTGGTAAAGCTTAAAAAGTTACATTTAGGTAAACTTAGTTGCAACTTATTTATTTGGTAGTAATAGGATAGTCGGTCCAAATCTTGTTGCAGCAGAAGGCAGTCATTTGTTTGTCGTATGGCTCTATAAATCTTGAGGTCATCAGCATATAATAAAAACTTGGTATTGCGAAAGCATTGGCTGATGTCATTGATGTATAAAATAAACAAAAGAGGACCAGGATGATGTTAAGCGATGACGGGTTCGAAGATGAAGCACGCCTGCCTAGAAGCAAAAAAAAAGTATTGGATTGAACTTGTTGCTAATGAGTTTTAATGAGTTACCGCGGCCCCGGAGAGTAAGGGCAGGTGAAGGATCAGAGTGGGTTTTTAATCAATAGACTCTTCTCCGCCGGAACAGTCATCAGATGATTTTTCACAACAGTGCTAGTTCTTACAAATGAATAATCAAGCTTTCAAGTGTGGAAACGATTTCCAGGCGCGCCTCAATAGGCAATCAGCAGAAATACGGGGTCCCGTATCTGCTGGGATTGTCTATAGTAACTGAAGGAACAGGCTGTAGACGTCTGACACTCCTTGCGGTCCAACCAGAGAAGAAGAATTCATCTGTAGATTTTTTCCCCCTAAAAAAGAGACGCTTGCGAAATTGCGTTACAAATGTATTAGATAAATCCCTACTTGAAAAAACGCATGTTGAAAACTGTATCCTCAAAATTATCATACTTAAGGACAGTAGGCCCAAATTGTTGTTGTATAAATATTCATTAGGTATTCAAATTGTTATGTTAATGTCTTTCGATGCGGTTTTTAAACGAAAATTGAGACAATGAATGATACAAAGTTTACGAACAAATACCTGCCAGAACAGCTGTTCTAGAATGTATTTGTAATAAATTTACAAATTATTTGCATTGTTATTTTACAATTAAAATAAGGAACTAAAAGCTAAAAGCTCCAGAGCCTTGAACATCGACGACGAGTTGCTAGTCTATCGGTTTTCTATCGGTTACATTTCGGGGAGTGTGCGATGGAATTACACAATCTAATTACCTTTAGGTAAGCGTGCTCCATCTTCGACCACATCATCACTTACCATCAGATGAGATGGTGGTCAAACGCGAACTTATTTTCAAAAAATAAATTTACTGTAAAACTGAAACTTTAAAAAAATTATTTTACTGTAAATACAGTAAATATATTTTTTTAACTTAAAAAATAAATTTACTGTTAACTGATAAGTTTACTGTTTACAGTAAATTTATTTTTTTAACTTAGCTAAAATTAAGAACTAATGAAGTCGTAGCGCTGGTGGCACGAATATCCAGAACTTCTATACAAGTCCGTGGCGGTGAAAAGGTTAAAACGCACTACCAAATGACTTATGATATGGTTAAAATTAAAAATATCCGAAGAAAAGATAGGGTCTGTAAAAGAGAACGCTCACACACGAGTTTTTCGCATCACTTCTTTTGCTATAAAAGTAATCTATATAACAAACTTAACAAGGTATTATAAGTTTACTTGGTCTCAAAAAAATAGGTGTATATCTCTAGTTAAAGAATGGTTGCAAATGCTTAACTACACGGAAAAATTACTTAAATACCAATAAAATTACACAATCTACGCACCCAGAATTACACACATACACACACCCCCACACACACACATACGCACAAACACACACACACACACACATAAAGGCAATTAAACACACAAGGTTATAGCCAAAATTATTAATATTTTATTAGTTATGTTCAAGAGTTGCAAATGTTTTTGTTCTTTTTTTTTAGTTTTTTGCCATTTCTATCTCTTCTTTTTATTGTAAATGCGTGGTCTCTTTTTTATGGTAAACTTAGCTAAACCAAATTGTAAATTCTCAGGGTGGGGACCTGGTAATCTGTAATACAAGGCCAAATCTAACTCAGACACCAGCTCCTTATTTTTATTATGTACATGTAATACCTGTATTGTGAGGAGAAATAAACGCATAAATAAAAATTACTCCGGGATAATACCTTAAAGAAAAACCTACTAGCACTTTTGCCGGACTCGAAAATCGAACCGTGAACAGTCGCGCTTGCGACCACTCGCAGACAGTCAGTATGAGGAGCTGAATTGTAAGAAAGAAAATAAACCATTTGCGCTGTCACATGAAACATAAGAAACTGATAAAAGACGAAACACAAAAATAACTTAAAGAGAATTAGAATTCTCATTATTAACAATCTTTTTAACCCCTGCAACCGAGATAAATATATTTGTGTCCGGATTGGATTCACGGCAAAAGTGTAATGGATGGGGATCGACCCTGCGACTTCTCGAGCACATGTCCGACATCTTAACCATTAGGCCATTAACGCTTATGAAGATATGCGTCACATAAACACAAAACATTATTCGGGACATTGACACAGCGCTGGTTTTCAGCGATGGCCGGTAAATGAAAACTGATGGTAACGAACAGTCGCTACCGATCGCGATTCATTCCATGGTCAGCAGTTCAGTGTCGGGGACGTGGTGATATTCTTCTGCGAAACTATCATGTTGCAGACAAAACCCTACAGAAAAATCTTATTAGGATATTAGTCAACATCGAAGAGACTGATAGTTGTAAAGCACACTTCAAAGAACCAAAAATCGTCACACTACCCTGCCTATATACTTTTGAAATGTGTAAATTTGTACCCACCCGGAATTATATACTAAACGAGAAGAAATACAAACAAAAATTACACTAAGATATAAAAATAGATTAAATATACCTACATCACGACTGAAAATGCATTCCTCTAGTTGTTATTTTATGTCAATCAAACTATATAATAAGCTACCCGAAGAAATTAAGAACATAAATAACTATAACACTTTTACAAATAAACTAAAACTATTTCTACTGAACAAAGTATACTATAACATAAACGAATATTTAACCGATAAACTATAAATAAATAAAATACAGCAAATAACCACTATCTACATAATCTACACATGTAATAATACTTAAGTAAAATTTTAATTATTATAATTTTCTGCATACCTTATAATATAATTGTAACTACTTGTTTGTCATTGATCTCAATAATTATAAGGATACCTATATTGTTTTTCTTTTTAAGTATTTTTTTTTCTAAATCTTTTATTCAAGCAATAAATTTGAAATAATGTTATGTTTTAGTTTTAAGTTCTAGTTTTCTATTTTATATTATTGCTGTGCCCTAACAGGGTCCATAATTGTTCCTATTATCTTTAAGACTAAACATCTACTGTATATACATTGTGGAAAGCAAATAAATTAATATGAAATATGAATATGAGAAGGCGGCAGCGGAAATGAAGAGATTTGTAGTGTTCACTTGGTCCAGATACCTAATGCCCTTTGTCGAGCCCGCCAAATTTCTCCATGACGTGATCTCCATTTCACTACCAGTCTACCAGACGCACTGCAGGGTACCATCCACACTTGGTTGATATACCGTCTTTTCGTACCAAGCGCTTCTCCTTCACATTTATTGTGCGCACAGCCAAAGTGTGGAATTCACCACCTGCTCCTGTTTTCCCGGCCACTTCACCCTTCAGCCTCTAAAACAAGAGTAAATAGGTATCTTCTGGGCTCGCTTGTTCCATCGTACCTCATCTATCACTTACCATCAGGCGTGATCGAGGTCAAGAGCGAGCTGATCGGGAATAACAAAGACAATGTTATAACAGCCCAATGGCTAAGGTATCGAACATGAGATCGAGAGGTCATAGGTTCGAACTCCATCCATTACACAGTACACTATTGCCGTGAACCTACTCCAGACAAAAGCATATTAAGCTTAAATGGAGGGTTAACAAGATTGCTAGTAATGTCTACCCACATCCCTAGTTCTGCTTATTAAAATAAAAGCCATTGAAGTAATACATATTATTTAGTCTAAATAAAATATGAGAGCGAGCAAAATGATATTATTTATTCCGCAATTATGAAGCCTTCAAGGCTTCAACCCAAATCGAAAATATTTCACTGTTTCTACTAATGCCATCTAACGGATCCATTTAGAACGATTTCTTACTTGATGGCGAGCTCTCTATAGATCCATCTCATGGCACGTATCTAAACTAATATCGATTCTACTTTAATCTTTACTTTCGTTAATAGATGGCGAAACTATTCGTAGCATATATTTACGTAGTCGAAAACGATTTTTTTTAGAAATTGTAATATTGAAGCAATGCATAATTATTCAATCATAATAATAATATAGTGAAAATTTAAGTCACTACCATTTTGGTTCCCGCGTCCGAATGTTTGTATGGCCTGCAAATAGTTGTTCTGGATATAATATTTTTTTATTTATTTATTTATTTTATTATTTATGTACACACAGTAAAATACAATAGGACCACATAATTATAATATTTGAGTACAAAGGTACTGCTTATTTCTTAAGAAATTTCTTCCAGAAGACCTGCGAAAGGAGAAGTGAAAAAGAAAATTTCTTTTTCACTTCAGGCCCTACGTACCACCGGACAGGTTTCGACGCCTACTATAATATTTGTTCAAACACCTAATGGCTATCTCTAACCGTTATGAAGTTACAGCCTTTTCAATTTTAGGGGAGGTTGTGGAGGGGAGGGCATGGCATAAAAATTTTGAAGGCCCGTTTATAGTTAAAAGTAAGAATCAACAGTTTTTTCAGTAGTAAATATCAAAATGGGGGGGGTGATGGGGGGGGGAGATGGGGGGGGGGGTTGCACAATTATTTTGACTAAAACATTGCCCCTCTAAATGACTCTGAAAAAAATGTTCCAAGTCTCTTTTTAGTCAAGATTTTGAAAAATGGTTTTTACTTTCAGTGAGTCAGTCAGTCAGTCAGTCAGTCAGTCCGTGGTAATTAAGCTTTATATAATACAACTAGTATTTGCGTGTTGCGCGAGGTGCAAGCACCTCGCGTGCTTGTGGTGGTGGATTGTTCACTTTTAAAACACAAATAAAAAAAATAAAAAAAATGGTGGGGAGGGAGATGGGGGGGTGCACAATTATTTTGACTAAAGCATTGCCCCTCTAAATGAATCTGAAAAAAAAATGTTCCAAGTCTCTTAATTTCCGATATCTGCCTAAAGGGGGTGAGAAGGGGGGCAAGATGGGCGACTTTGAAAAATGGTTTTTACTTTACCGAGCCTTCTCTATACGAATCCGTAAAACAAAAAAATACGGCTCTCGTAGTTTCCGAGATACAATAGGGAGGGAGAAGAAGGGGGGTGAAAAGGGGAGGTTTGGTACTTTTCCCGTAGGTTTGAGAGTTACTTGTTTACGAATCTGTCAAAATATACCCACCTTCCCATCCACCATCTGGGAGAACAATTATGTTAATGAGTGAGTGAGTGAGTCAGTAAATCAGTGAGTGGTAATTTAGCTTTATATAATAAAAGTAGTATTTGCGTGCTGCGCGAGGTGCAAGCAACTCGCTTGCTTGTGAAAAAAAAAAATGGGGAGGGTGATGGGGGGAGATGGGGGGGGTTTAGTATTAGCGTATTGCGCGAGGTGCAAGCACCTCGCGTGCTTGTGAAAAAAGAAAAAAAAGGGGGGGGGGGGGGAAAGGGGGGGTTGCAGAAGTATTTTGACTAAAGCATTGCCCTTCTAAATGAATCTGAAAAAAAAAATGTTCCAAGTCTCTTAATTTCCGAGATCCGCCTAAAGGGGGTGAGAAGGGGGGTGGTGGGGGCGACTTTGATAAATGGTTTTTACTTTACCGAGCCTCCTCTATACGAATCCGTAAAAAAAAAATACGGGTCTCGTAGTTTCCGAGATACGATAGGGAGGGGGGAGAAGGGGGGGGGGGGGGGGAAGGGGAGGTTTGGCACTTTTCCCGTAGGTTTGAGAGTTACTTGTTTACGAATCTGTCAAAATATACCCACCTCCCCATCCACCATCTGGGAGAACAATTATGTCAATGAGTGAGTGAGTGAGTGAGTCAGTCAGTCAGTGGTAATCTAGCTTTATATAGTATAACTAGTATTTGCGTGTTGCGCGAGGTGCAAGGACCACGCGTGCTTGTGAAAAAAAAAAAAGGGGGGTGAAAAGGGGAGGTTTGGCACTTTTCCCGTAGGTTTGAGAGTTACTTGTTTACGAATCTGTCAAAATATACCCACCTCCCCATCCACCATCTGGGAGAACAATTATGTCAATGAGTGAGTCAGTCAGTCAGTCAGTGGTAATTTAGCTTTATATAGTATAATTAACACAGCTAAGAGGAACGGTCTTTTAATCGACATTTGAATAAAGATATAGTTTTTAAATCGCGAATGCTAGGCGGAAGTGAGTTCCACAATGTTACAGCATGGACAGAGAAGGAATAAGAGTAGTAGCTAGTTTTATGAGGATGAGATTTAAGGAGGGATCTAATCTACACGGTACGTCGCTAGAACGAGTGTAATAAAAACGCTCACGCAGGTAGGAAGGGTAAGACGGGTTGTGTAAGATGTTGAAGAGGAAACACAAAATCCTAGTGTTCCTGCGAAGACGGATTGAGAGCCACTTGAGTTCCTTGCAAAGGTGAGAAACATGGTCATACTTTCGAAGACCGAAAACAAAGCGAATGCACAGATTTTGCAAGCGCTCAAGCTTGTTTAATAGCTCCTGGGTAGCATCCAAATAGCAGGCATGGGCATAATCTATAATCGGCTGAATAAGTGTTTGTGCCAAAGAAACTTTAGTCTTCAGGGGCAGAAGACTTTGAAGGCATTTCAGCGAATGACAGGAGAAATTTACCTTTCGGCTAACCTCATTGACCTGAGCACGCCACGAGAGATTGGAGTCAATAACCACACCCAGATCTTTAGCGGTTTCGGTATAGTCAATGCGAACACCGTCGAAATATAAAGGCATCAGAGATGCAACAACAGCCGCACTGCGAACGAATCTGCTGCCAATGATCATGGCCTGGGATTTAGTTGGGTTAATTTGCAAATTATTAAAATGCAATATTATTAAAACTAATAATGATTCTACTTTAGTCTTCTGTATCATGCATAGATGGCGCTATTATTAATGGTGAATTTATTTTATGAAGTATTACAATTTTCGAATCTAATACTATTAAAAATGGACATTATAAATTGAAGTTATGCAATAAAATTTGCTTTCATTTTGTTATTTTTTCAGTAGAATTTTAGCAAAGCGTGGTTATATGGAGGTCCTCGTAGTCTCTTTCTCCAACTAGTCATAACTAGACAAAAGCATATACAAAAAAAAACTACTGATATTAAAATTATAAAAAAAGGCCTAAAACACCTCCAATTTGCTATCAAGCGCTATAAAATATTAAATATTTGATACAAAATTTTAGATATTATACAAGCTTTTTTAATTTCACAACGGATCCTAAAAACAAGATGGCGAATACAAACATCAATCTTTACCCCTCCATATTTGAATACCATTACAGCTTCATAAACAGTCGTAAAGAATAAGATCGCTCCAACTAAAAAATAAGGTAAGCAAAAAATGGCTGCCCTACGCGCCCTTATTACTCAATTTCGATATAAATTGTAGAATCAGAGTCAATAATCTGGAGTTATGAGATAACTTTATGATAGCATAGATCGTAAATAAAAAATTGAGCCAAAAGTGGGTAGATTCGAAAAAGTTTTCGTGGTTAGTCATTGCGCCTTAGAGGATAGTCGGCCGTCGACATGGAAAATTTTATAAGTTATATGCTTTTGAATGCTTTGTGAACTTTAGAATATCGGTCAGTTCATAGGTTTATTTGCGAGGGTAAGTTCTAAGGTTCCGTCTGTCTGAAGGAAAAGACAGAACCCTTATAGCGACAAACACAAGAAAATATCTTTTTACTCTTTTAAATTTATCATTTTGTTTGGTTTTTATAATTATTATTTGATTTTTATTTTATTAAGTATGTGTCACATAATTATTATTGTGTCATATATAACTAGTAGCCGTTGCCCGTTCCCGTGTGAAGATTTTCCCGTCTTAGCGAGCACATACGTCCCAAAATTGTTGCGGGTGTCTCCCTCCCCTCTACCTCACCCCTAGCACTTGCAGTTTCTCAGATTTCTTGATCAGCGTTATGAAATGTCACATAAACGGCAAAAATGCTCAGTCTTACAAGAAACCTAAACGATTCAGAAAATTATTGATTCTTGTGCTTTATACCTAATTATAGCTTATTTTTTACTAAATGGCGGTTCGGAAAGGGCCAGGATAACCCGGGATGGACCGGGAAATTCGGGGTGGACCGGCATGGACCGAGATTATCCAGGATTTATTTATTTATTTATCGAGAATAACCGGGATAATCCGGGTTTGACTGGTATAATCCGGGAAAAGCACATTAACATATAAGACATAAATTACAGAAAAAGAAGAACAGAACAAACGTATAATACATACAATCAAAAATATTATAAACGAAAAAAGAAACAAACAACCTTTAATAATGTAACATGGAAAGTCGGTGCGGTGTGTGTCTCCAAATTGCACCAAATCGGAGTCCAGCTCAGCATGTGCCAGGCAAATATGCCTGACGCTGGTATTCTGCTGGATCCCAGTAGCCGTACTTACGGACGTCGACCAAGATAATCCGGGATAAACCGAAAACGCACTGTTACAAAGAAAATAGTCTGCAATATACCATCTTGTCGTATGAAGCGCTTGTCCTCTCTTGGCTAAGGTTTGGAACTCTCTGCCGGCTTCTGTGTTCCCTTTCACATATGACCCTTCACCCGGCCTTCAAAGCAAGATTGAACAGACACCTTCTGGACTTGCTCGTTCCATCGTAGACCTCATCTGTCGCTTACCATCAGGCGTGATCGAGGCCAAGAGCGGGCTCATCAGTAATAAAAAGAATCTTACTTCTTACTATCTTACTTCTTACTTCTTACTAATCTTATCTTACTTCTTACTTCTTACTAATCTTACTTCTTACTAATATTATAAATGCGAAAGTTTGTGAGGATGGATGGATGTTTGTTACTCTTTCACGCAAAAACTACTGAACGGATCCGAATGAAATTTGGCAAGTAGATAGTTTACATCCTGGAATAACACATAGGCTACATTTTATCCCAGAATTCCCACGGGATCGGGATTTTACGCGGAAACCCTCCTACGCGAACGAATTCGCGGGCAAAAGCTAGTATCTTATCTTATCATACTAATCTTCTTTCTTACTAATACTTATACTAATATTATAAATGCGAAAGTTTGTGAGGATGGATGGATGTTTGTTACTCTTTCACGCAAAAACTACTGAACGGATCCGAATGAAATTTGGCAAGTAGATAGTTTACATCCTGGAATAACACATAGGCTACATTTTATCCCGGAATTCCCACGGGATCGGGATTTTACGCGGAAACCCTCCTACGCGAACGAATTCGCGGGCAAAAGCTAGTATCTTATCTTATCATACTAATCTTCTTTCTTACTAATACTAATACTAATATTATAAATGCGAAAGTTTGTGAGGATGGATGGATGTTTGTTACTCTTTCACGCAAAAACTACTGAACGGATCCGAATGAAATTTGGCAAGTAGATAGTTTACATCCTGGAATAACACATAGGCTACATTTTATCCCGGAATTCCCACGGGATCGGGATTTTACGCGGAAAAACCCTCCTACGCGAACGAAGTCGCGGGCAAAAGCTAGTATAATATATAAAGAACCCGTAACTAATGGGCTATCACTGCTGTAAACCTATTCATAACCATCAGAAAATAGTAATAAACAATTTTACGTTAAACAAATACACAAGTTATAATCTAACATCTTAACCCCATTAATTCCCCTATACCACAGATGACCCTCAAAGAGATGCGAACAATGTAAGCCTTCAACTGTTGGCTATTCGCCAGCTCACAAGAATCCAATCATTCGCTTCTAACGTCTAGTAATCAATCGCTAATACATTCTGTTTAAGATAGCTGACACACGGAACTGAAAGTTTGTAGAGCTTGGAATAATTTTTACCTGCCTAGCTCGTCTATGGTGGGACCAGCTTCCTGTCAAATCGGAGGAGTCGGCTACTGTGTAGGTATTTTTTTTCCGGGTGGGAAAATCATAGAATGACTTCTCCCACTCTGGGTTAAGTGGAAGGGAGTTTCAGACTTCTACTGACTAAAAACTCACCCTGTTCCTTCAGCTGCCCTTTAGTTCGGGGGCCACCGTATTTCGTAAGAACATTCTCGCAATCCCAGTGCTGATTAGGTTGTAGTGTTTTACAAGAAACAACTGACTATCTGAGCTCTACAAGTGACAATACGCCTTGGTGAGACTGGCGTCAGACTTTCTGGCTTTTGACTGCCTGTATCGACTTTCAAAGATGAGAGATACATGTTTACCGATATATCCTTCTCTCTATATCGAATCTTGATAGATCGACCTCAGCAAGTAACGATCAAAGAGTAAAGTAACTATAGAGGGAAAGAGTAATCCATACATGCAGATTTTACCACAGAGTTGTTCAACTCTGTGGTAAAATTTGCATGTATGGAAAGTGCTGCCATCTTGAGTTTGGTGAGTGAACTAAGGCTCTAATAAATATACACCCAAGGGCGGGTCCAGAGGGGGTCACGGGGTCATGACCCTCCCTCCCCTTGGCCTGAGTCCAGGACCTAGGTGGAGCACTAATTAAATTTTTTAAACATTGTTACTAGATGATACTCCAGTTTCTGTCGTTAAACGAATATCGGCAGTGGATGGCCAAGTGGCAGCGGAGTCAGGAAATACAAATTATAACTTCTTGTGATTTGACCACGATTACGTGACCAAAGCTCGATCCGCCCTTGTATCGACACTCACTTCACTCTGACTCTCAATCCCTTCCTCAGATTAATTGCATTAGCGAGGTTCGATACATTTACCCTCGTAACGTTTTATTACCAGACCAAGAGCTAAAGTTACAACGGGTCATTGAGGAATTCGATGTCATTTCATCCGATAAAGTTGGCCTTGGTAAGACTACTTGGCTATCACACAAAATAAACACTACTGGACCACCAATTAGACAACGTTTTTACCCTCTTTCACCTGTTAAGTTAAAGTTGCTCAATGAGGAAATCGATAAGATGCTGGAGATGGGTGTCATTCGTCCCTCACGTTCTCCATGGGCCAGTCCTGTTGTGATGGTTACCAAAAAGGACGGTTCTGTACGTTTTTGCGTTGATAGTAGGAAATTGAATAGCGTTACTACTAGAGATTCTTATCCGCTCCCCCGTATTCACGATATTCTTGACAACCTTCGAGGTGCAAGGTATATAAGTTCTCTTGATTTTAGGAGTGCATTTTGGCAGATTCCTCTCGCTGATGATGAGAGTTGTGAAAGAACCGCTTTCATAGTTCCACAACGAGGTTTATTTGAGTTCGTCAGAATGCCATTTGGTCTCACGAATGCAGCTTCCGAGATGCAGCGCCTTACTGATATGAACGTCAATTTTGAATTCACTTCGACCAGTGATAATTGCGTTTTCGGTTACGTCGATGATCTAATCATAATATCAAAAGACTTTGATAGTCACCTCTCGCTCCTTAGAAAAGTACTAGACCGTCTCAAGGAGGCCGGTTTAACTATTAACCTAAAAAAATGCGAGTTCTGTAAAAGCGAATTGAAATATTTGGGTTATATCATTAACGAAAAGGGTTTACAAACTGATCCCAGCAAGCTCGATGCTATTAGGGATTATCCCGCTCCTACTACAGCTAAGTCACTACGTGGTTTTATTGGGTTATGCTCATATTATAGGCGTTTTGTTGATGGTTTTTCTTCTATAATAGCTCCACTCACTGCCCTTATAGGAAAAAAGAAGGGTCGTGACCCTATAAGTTGGGATGATGCCGCCGATCAAGCATTCCTAAAATTAAAGGATGCGCTCATCAATACTCCCGTTATGGCATGTCCAGATTTCTCGAAGCCCTTCATTTTGCAATGTGATGCGTCAGCTGTTGGTCTTGGTTCAGTTCTTTCTCAAAAGTTCGATGGTGTTGAACATCCTATCGCTTATTATTCACGCTTATTCTCAAAAGCAGAACGCAATTATAGTACAACTGAACGTGAACTTTTATCCGTTCTTGATTCCATTAAGCATTTTCGCTGTTATTTAGATGGAATGAAGTTTTCTGTTATAACCGATCATATGGCCTTGAAATGGCTCCTCACACTATGTAATCCCTCAGGGCGTTTGGCGCGATGGGCTACTGTGATTTCCCAATACACGTTTGATATCATTCATCGCAAAGGGTCGCAACACGTCGTTCCAGACGCTTTATCTAGAATGTACGCGAGTCCGGTTACATTCGATCAAGGACCTGACCATACCAATGATAGATGGTATAAAAAGGTGTATTTAGGGGCTCGTGACTCCCCTCAAACGTTTCCAGCTTACGCCATTCGGAACGGTGTTCTGTTAAGACGCATGCCAATCACTAACCCATTGTGCTCTGATCCTTGGCGCGTAGTTTTACCCGTTGAAAAAGTTAAATCCGCTATATGGGAAGCTCATAATAATCCTCTCTCTATACATCCTGGAGTTTCAAAGACTTATTTTAAGCTCAAGGATAACTTTTACTGGCCAAATATGTTTCGAGATGTTTCTGAGACTTTAAGGCAATGTGAGGTTTGTGAAGCTTATAAGATCGCGAATTCCCAACCACGTGGTCATATGTGTTATCCAAAGGAAGTTTCTTTACCTTTACAAATGATTTCTATCGACGTTATTGGACCGCTTCCAATCGCTTATTATGGGTTCAAATACATTTTATCTATGGTCGATGTTTTTTCTAAATATGTTTGGTTAGTGCCCCTTAAAAGGATTGACGCCAATTCAGTTATAAAAGCTTTGGAATCTGAAATATTTTTTAACTTCGGAGTTCCACGGTCTATTCTCTGTGATAATGCTACCGTTTTTCGTAGTAATCAGTTTTTAAACTTTCTTAGATCGTTTCGCATTGAATCCCCTACATATACCCCTTATTACACTCCACAAGCAAACACGGTAGAACGTTATAACCAAAGTGTCGTTACTTGTTTGAGCATATTGGTTGGCGAGAACCAAAGGAATTGGGCTAAATTGTTACCCAAGGTCAAACTTTACCTCAATTCATGTATTAATTTAGCCACAGGGTTTACGCCAAACTTTCTCATATTCGGTAGAGAAGTCTGTATGGATTCATCGCGTGCGAATAACCAGACTCTAAGCACTAATTTAGCTGAAAGTCGGGAACAACACGCGAGTAATCTGACTTCGCTCGCCGAGATTTACGCAAAAGTAGCGGACAATCTTTCTTCTGCTTTTCTCCGTAATTCACGAAATTACAATACGAACCGGACGGCTATTACACTTAATGCCGGCGACATTGTATGGAGGCGTAATTTTTCAAAATCGTCAGCTGCTGAATACTTTACAGGAAAGCTTGCTCCTCGTTTCATTAAATGTCGTGTGATCAGAGTCATCTCCATGACTACATATGTCCTACAAGACTGTGATTCTCATCATATTGGACAATATCATATAAAAGACATACTTAAATGAATTAATTTGTTCCATATTCTTAACTTAATCAGCATTACTTATGTTAGGCCATTAGTTTTCAATTAACGACACCTCTTTTATTATTTCGACCCTCATTCCTCCCTGGAGTTAATATTTATTCATAACCATTTCCTCTCGTTAGGCGTCGTATTTTTGATTTTGATTTAAGGTCCACCCTCTTCAACTTAACCCTCTCTCTTTAACTTAACCTTCTAACTTATCCCTCTATAACTTAAGCTCTTAAATTCAGTCTTGAGTCGTGTTTGACTTTGAGTCGTGTTTGACTTTGAGTCGTGTTTGACTTTGAGTCGTGTTTGACTTTGAGTCGTGTTTGACTTTGAGTCGTGTTTGACTTTGAGTCGTGTTTGACTTTGAGTCGTGTTTGACTTTGAGTCGTGTTTGACTTTGAGTCGTGTTTGACTTTGAGTCGTGTTGGACTTTGAGTCGTGTCTCACTTCGAGTTTTTATCTGACTTCGAGCTTTTGTGTTCGACTTCGAGTTTTTGTTTGACTTCCTTTGAGTTTTCGTCGTATTTTTAAGTTATTTCTTAATCTCAACTCTTATTTGTTTCGTGTTGATTATTGTTTTTTGTTCCTATATATATTTAAGAATATTACTCTAGATCTATCGTTTGTTTTTCTATTCTAATGTAGGTTTAGGAGACGCATCTGAAGCTCGCACTGTTAACGTCTAAACTGGAGGCCGGCTTTCAATTTTATTCAGTATCAGCTGCACTTCGATGTTGTTGATTTGATGTATTTAGTTTAAAGTTAGTTAGGCTAGTTTATTTAATTTGTATATTATGGTTTTCACTCTTGGTTGATGCTATCCCTTTTGTGTTGTCAGTCTGTTATTGTGTTTTCAATCTGTTGTTGTGTTTTCAATCTGTTGTTGTGATGTCAATCTGTTATAGCATTGTCACCCTCTCACTGGGTTGATACATTCACTTGGGTTGATCTCTCACCTTTCTTTTAGGGTTGTCACTCACCTTTCCTTTAGGGTTGCCACTCACCTTTAGGGTTGCTACTCTCAATTTTTTTTACTGGGAATGGGGTACTGTAGCGTAAAACCGCTACGGTTAAAACCTCCTCCAATCCTAATCCAAACATTTCAATAAAAAATTTTTTCTTCATAGCTGTTATTCACATTTGAACCAGGAATCGTGAAAAAATCGTCGGTTGTTTGCCTTTTGACGGCGTCATTACATTTTTGGGACCCGATAAGTGATGGTCGACCTTAATTTTTGTGATTAATATCGAAATTATGAAGTGAAAGTTTTTTTTCTGTTGGTGTAAACCCAATAAAAAATATAAAGTGTCCTAGCAAAAGTATAGTCTGTGGGTGATTTTCTGGTTAATTTGGTATGTATTGTCGTTTTTTTTCTTTTCGATCCATTTCGCACTAGTTTCATAATTAATCAAAGATTCAGCTTGCATCGGTGGTCTGAAGTTTCTTTTTTGTTTAGATCCCGTTACAAGCCAATTTTTGGCTCCACCCTACGGGCAAGCGACGTCGGTTATCGACGACGGAGGTCGGGGCGCTCTCGCCCGATATCCGAGCACATCCTGTGCCTGAGACGTCCATCTCAAAGGCCTGAAGAGAGTACGAGGTAGATGCGGACCCCGCAGCGCAGTGGCTCCGTGATTTCTACGTTACTTCCCACAGTCGTGTTCAGCCGTCCAGGAATTACCGAGTTTTCGCAGCAGGAGTTCTATTTTAAATAGTGCACCTAATTTGTATATTTCTAATCTAAAAATTCTCACGTCAAAAACTCTTTCTAACCTAAGGCCTATCAAGACGCGTTGGATGCTCTTAGTGTTTTTGTAATTAAAATTACTAATAATGCGTATTCGCCTAGCTATAACCGATTGCAATCGATTTTTTTGTTAGGTAAGTTAAAAATATTTGCATAATACTTTCGATAACATTCTTTTTCTTTCCGCTAAGTTAACCCACGCCATCACTGAAAGGTTCCCAATAATAACTAATATTTAACTTTTTTATATTTTTAATTAAGTACTTGTTTTCTATCTTTTTCCTTTTAATCAAAATTAAACGTTTTAAGTAGCGGTTTGTGTTTTACTGTGCACTTAATTTTATTTACGCTACAGTATGCATACTTACTAAGAGTAGTGTCTTTCTTAAATTTTATTAGATCAACGAAAGACAAACGAAGTGATCACAATATTATTATGAAATAAAAAATAAAACTTAACAAAACTAATAACAGTAACATGTAACAATTTTAACAGAATTAGCTGAGATAAAATTGGAATTTCGGGAAGCGCATCAACATCGGGAAAGCCAGAGTTGACAATGGTTGAATGGCGACAATGACATTTGTTTGACAAGTTGACAAACAAGACAAGATGGCTGCCAAGTCTTTTAACCCACCAAACTCCAGATGTCGCTGTCGCCTATGGAAATTGATGACAATAACAATGTGCCCCTCCTGGTGACGATACATCTTTGCAAGACTGGGGTCAAGTCTGGGGTTTTCCGGGCACGGAGGAATCTCGATGTGTTATGAAATTATGATGTTTATTTTGCAAATCTGTATAAATAAAAATGAATCGCTAAATGTGTTAGGTACTAAGCGCAAAACTCGAGAACGGCTGAACCGATTTGGCTGATTTCTTTTTGTTGTCTTTGGTGAAGTCTGAGGAGGTTCTTACGGAGATAAAAAACGAAAAAAATACGAGGAAAATAGTAGAAACAACAATTTTCTTTTCCCATACAAACCACTCTCAAAGAGAATGTAATACACTATCTGTTAAACATTCGACGTCAATCAAAGCAAAACAAAGGCGTGTTAGAATTATCTTTGGTATGCCTTCAATTTTATTAGAGGTTGAAAGTCATCAATGAAAATAATATAACGAGTTCCCCCAAATTTGTTTTATAGTCATTTTTATTGTGTAAAAGTGTGTTATTTTACTTAATGATCAGTTCGGTCGAGTATGGAGTACTGCTCTCATCTTTGGGATGGATCTGCCAAGTACCAACCGCTTGAGTCTATTGAGAAACGGGCTAAAAGACTCATTCATCATCACTCAGTAAGCGTGCTCCATCTTCGACCACATCACTTACCATCAGGTGAGATGGTAGTCAAACGAGAACATATTATCAAAAAAAAAAATAGATATATAAAAGCAAAAAGCTCCAGAGCCATTGAGGACGAGTTGCTAGTCTATCGGTTTTCTATCGGTTACATTTCGGGGAGTATACGATGGAATTACACAATCTAATTCCGTCAAGCCCGTTCCATCATCGGACTACAAGACAAACGGCGATGCGCCATCGTTACATGGTGGACATCCCACCTATACCGCCTATACGCACTAAACGTTTTGGGAATACCTTCATTATGCGTACGGCTAAGGAGTGGAATTCCCTGCCGGAGTCTGTGTTTCCCGATAGCTATAACCTAGGTATTTAAGTCAAGAGTGAATAGGTTACTTTTAGGTAAGCGTGCTCCATCTTTGACCAATCTCACATTCACAATATAGCTTTTGCTTTTACAAAAATATATAACTTGAAAAAAGAAACTAATATTGTCATCTTGTACAAACAAAATTAAAAATGATAAAGATAAAAAAATTAAAAGTATATTCTATTACTTGAACTTGATTCATTGACGAGCTCGAAGGATTTGACGAACAATACCAAAGTTAGGAGATTTGGGTGGGCCGTATAAAGCACTCAAACTGCCAGACAGTGCGGTAATCTATTCATAATATTCATTGTTATCCCACATTGCTCTCACATTCAGAATATAGCTTTTGCTTTTAAAAAAAATATACAACTTGAAAAAAGAAAATATTATTGTCATCTTGTACAAACAAAATTAAAAATGATAAAGTAAAAAAATGAAAAGTATATTCTATTACTTGAACTTGATTGTTTGACGAGCTTGTTAACATGGTCACCCATTCTTGACTTATTTCAGCAAACATTGATTAACCTTGAACCCGTGCGGCAGTTATTCTTCAACCATGAGCGCCTCTTCATAATTTCATGATAGTCAATCATTTTTAATTGATCGTGCGACACTAAGATGGGTTGTGTTTTAACGCTTTTTAAGTGTCACATCTCCTAGGACCGAAACATCCGAAAACATGGTGGATTACAGCCTATTTCCCTCACATATAAGGGTATCCTGTGTCGGATGCTCTGGATCCGATCAATCTATCCAAAAGGACTGAAGACAACATCTGGTATGTATGGAGTCTCTATGCAAAGTTACAGCTCAAAATAAGTGCCTCACAAAATTGACCCCAAATTATCGGTTTCATATGTTTCTTGAATACCAATAATAACAAACGTGTCACAACTTTTTTTTATAGGGTCATAACTTTCCACGTCACTTGCCATTAAATGATAATTGTCTTCGTTCTTCTTAATTTGAAAAATTCGGTCCCTGGTAATGGTATCAATGTATTGAAATTTCTAATAAGCTCCATGTAGACATAGGATTACAAAACCTTTGCTATATCGTTTGTTATCATCCAAAGAAGCTGTGCACTTGGTATGTATATACCCTTTAAATTACACGTTGTAGAATATAGGCTGTATAAGTTATGCTATAAAACATAGATGCGTTAATGTTACATTAAAAATAGGGTGAAAATAATACATTACACACTAATAAATCAAGTTTATTCATTAGGAGAATAGACGCCTGGCATTGGGCACTGTTTTTATAAATGTACAAAAGTACCTTTGTATGTTCGAACAAAATAATATAGGTAAGTATAAGAATACCGCAGGGTTCCGGGGCTGCGGTATCCTTATACTTATTATCCTTCGCTAACATGACTGCTTTACTGAAAGAGACGTCTGCATCCATTCCCTCTCGCTCCGCACCATGGTCTGAACAAGAGCAGGGCGCGAGAGGTCGCCACCGCCCTTCTGATAAGACTTTCTCACCCAGCTTGTCAAACTAACAGCTAGTGTGTAGTCCAAAGGACATTGGAAAGTAGAAGACGAATGGAAAAAAATCGTTATACAATCCGGCAATTTAATTTCAATTAGCAAATGGCAGTTCCAACAGAAAGGTTTATGGATCGCTAATTCCTTTGCATCCAAGCAATGGAATTGAATTTTTATTTCATTGATACCACCATTTTTATGTCTGAAATCTTTATTTTTGATTGAATAGAGTGTCTGATATTTTAGCAAGTTCTGGTATATTAAATGTGGGTGTTTTTAACAAGTTTCATTAGGATAGGTTTTCTGTGTCGGGTTGTAGATTATGTAATGCTTTGATCCAACAAATCAAAGACAGATATTGCTAGTTATAAATATGACTAACAATACCTACCTATTTATTTTTTTCAAAGAGCACATAAAGCCGCTTTTGCTCTCGATAAGTTACACTTCATGCTGAATACACACAGCAAGCTCTTCCTAAAATGTAAACTACGCATTTTTACCACGTGCATACATATTCTGACATACGCCTGTCCGGTGTTTGCTCAATCCAGTCCGGCTCATAATCCATAGGATGCAAGTCATTCAGAACCGATTTCTCCGAAAGGCCACGGGCGCGCCCTGGTACTTGAGGAACGAGGATCTCCACGTAGACCCCAAAATCCCGACTAAAAAGTAAGTGTTGAAACGCCATTCAGTGCGTTACTTCACCTCTGCTGGAAAATACACAAACCCCCTGATTGTATCGGCCGCCCGATACACAGCCCCCAAAATTTCCCGGGGTCGTCGTCCGCGTCTCGTCCTAGACGAACCCAACGATCCCACCACAATCCGACAAGAGAGCAGTAGGGAAACTAGCACTCTTAAAAAACTCACAAACAAAACGCGTTCCGTATTCCGACCTCGTCGACGAAGCCCATCGCGACGTCCGCGTACTTGTAACGTCAACCCTACCCGACCTTTGCCAACCGAGCCAGCCCGCGATGCTGAGCCGGTAGCAATAAATATCCCCATTAATAATAATATGACCTAGCCTGCCCCTTTGTTTCCTCCACCAACGACCCCGGTATGCCGAAGCCCGTACTCCACAGGTCCTTAGCGTGCGGTTGTTTAAATGTATATAGTAGTATGTATGTCCTGGCTGGGGGCCTTTAAATTTAGAAGTCGCCACAGAATCGTCCGGTAAAATAGTAACCAGCCTTAGTGTGCTGAAACTACGAAAGGCCCTATACAACGTGTAATTTAAAGAGTATATACATACCGAGTGCACGGCTTCTTTGGATGATAACAAACGATATGGCAAGGGTTTTCTAATCCTATGTCTACATGTGTGGAGCATATTAGAAATTTCAATACATTGATACCAGAGGCCGAATTTTTTCAAATTAAGAAGAACGAAGAGAATTATCGTTTTATTGGCAAGTGACGTGGAAAGTGATGACCCTCATAGTGCTGTGACACATTTGTTATTACTGGTATTCAAGAAACATATGAAACCAATAATTTGACTCCATACCAGATGTTGTCTTCAGTCCTTTTGGATAGATATAGGGTTTCCGTTACACGTTGTATAAAAATAAACTAGCTATTTAAAAATAAGAGGAGCTCATGGCTATAATAACACCCGTACGAGTCAATTTTCAAGGTTAAGTAACACACACCGAGGTCAGAATGTGGATGGGTGACCATATATCGAGAGAGACGTCCCTCAAGCCGTTGGTCCCAACTATCCTTTGAACATCTTTGGCATTCGTTACGGGTAGTAAAAAACCACAAAATTTGACACTGGTTTTGCCATGGGGATTGTGATAACCAGCTACTGGGCTGGAGAGGTCAGATAGTACACTCGGGTGCATCCGGTTAAACATGGTGGACATCCCACCCATACGCACGAAACATTTTGGAAATACTTTCATTGGGCTAAGGAGTGGAATTCCCTGCCAGAGTCTGTGTTTCCTGATAGCTATAACCTGGGAGTCTTTAAGTCAAGAGTGAATAGGTTACTTCTAGGCAAGCGTGCTTCATCTTCGACCACATCATCGCTTAACATCAGGTGAGATTATGGTCAAACGCAAGCCTATCAACTATAAAAAAAAAACTGTAAGCCAACCCCAACAGAGAGCAATCAAGTTCAAATGATTAAAATAAAAAGTCATTAACCTTGAACACCGTCGACGTGTTGCAAGCATAACAGTTATCTATCGGTTACATTTCGAGGAGTGTGCGATGGAATTCCACCAAGCCTGTTCCATTATCGGACTATAAGACGAACGGCGGACATGGTAGAACCCACAGAACAGATAAAAGAGGTTAGAAAGGAAATAGGTTTTTTTTTTTTTTATTTAGAATAGGTTCGCGTTTAACCACCATCTCACCTGATGGTAAGTGATGATGTGGTCGAAGATGGAGCACGCTTACCTAAAAGTAACCTATTCACTCTTGACTTAAAGACTCCTAGGTTATAGCTATCGGGAAACACAGACTCCGGCAGGGAATTCCACTCCTTAGCCGTACGCACAATGAAGGTATTCTCAAAACGTTTGGTGCGTATGGGTGGGATGTCCACCATGTAACGATGGCGCTTCGCCGTTTGTCTCGTAGTCCGATGATGGAACGGGCTTGGTGGAATTAGATTGTGTAATTCCATCGCACACTCCCCGAAATGTAACCGATAGAAAACCGATAGACTTGCAACTCGTCGTCGATGTTCAAGGCTCTGGAGCTTTGATTCGACCAGTGCATCGTTGCCAATGAGTCTTTTGGCCCGCTTCTCGATAGACTCAAGCGCGTCCAGTTGGTATTTAGCAGATCCATCTCAAAGATGAGAGCAGTACTCCATACACAACCGAACCTGGGCTTGATAGAGATTGAGCAACTGTTCGGGTGTGAAGTACCGTCTCACCTTTGCTAGGATTCCCAACTTTTTTTATGCTAGTTGAGCCTTAGCCTCGATAAACGGGCCAAAATTGAGGGTAGAAGTTAATGTTATCCCCAGAAGCTCGATACGGTCGGTTATCGGCACAGTTACACCTCGGAAAGTAGGAGCCGGTTCAAATTGGCTCCTTTTTGCGGAGAAGAGACACGCCTGGGTCTTAGCTGCATTAAACTTGACCAGGTTGGCATCGCCCCATTCGGAGACAGCCTTCAAGGTCAAGTTCAAGCGCCCGACCATGTCCTCACGGAGAGTCCGGATCTGTGACCCACCAGCTCGCGCGCTGGACACATATCTCTCAGAAACTGTGCTGTCGTCTGCATACCCAAAGGTACCGGGCATTAGCAGATCGTTAATGTGCAGCAAGAATAAAGTTGCTGAGAGAACAGACCCCTGAGGGACCCCGGCATTAATTGCCAATTGGCCAGACGAGCAGCCATCAATGACCACTCGAATGGACCGATCCCTCAGGAAGTCTTCAATCCAAACGCAAAGTTGAGTGGGTAAACCGAAAGAAGGAAGCTTAGCAATAAGGCTATCGTGCCAGACCCTGTCAAAAGCCTTGGAGATGTCAAGGGAAACAGCAAGTGCTTCCCCTTGCCTCTCAATGGCCTCACTCCAGATATGAATGGCATACGCTAGAAGATCCCCAGTTGACCGGTTTTTGCGAAAGCCGTATTGCCGGTCACTGAGGATGTCGTTGGTTTCTAGGTATGCCAGGAGCTTACTATTAAGTACACGCTCCATACCCTTACAGAGTATGGACGTGACTGAAATAGGCCTGTAGTTGGCAGGGTCAGCACGACTGCCCTCTTTGGGTACAGGCTGTACGTTAGCCAGCTTCCATGCTTTCGGCACCTTTCCAGTCTCTAGCGAAAGGCGAAACAGGCGTGTCAAGATTGGAGACAATTCAGGCGCACAAGTTCTAAGAACAATTGCTGGTATCCCGTCGGGGCCACTAGCTTTGTTCACGTCAAGATTACGCAGCACTCTACGGACGTCCTTCTGATGGATGCGAATGTCCGACATACACGTCTCGCATCCAATAGGAGCATCAGGAGGGTGAGCGCCACTACTATCCAGACGTGAAGACTCCGCGAAGAGAGCGGCAAACAAGTTTGCTTTTTCCTCAGCGGAGTGAGCCAGAGACCCGTCAGGTTTGAGCAGTGGTGGTAGTGAGGGGCGACAGAAGTTCGATTCAACCGACTTTGCCAGGGACCAAAACGCTTTGCTTCCAGCAGGGTATGAAGCGAGTTTGTTCCCAATTCGGCTAACGTGGTCAAAACGAGACCTCCGCAAAACCTTCTTGCTGGACTTGGCAGCCCTGTTGAAGGCTCTCTTCTTCTGATCCACGTCATTTGCTTTGCAGTTTCGAGCATCGACCCATGCTAGGTACGCCGCGTGTTTAAGCGCTTCAGCGCGATCACATTCGGCGCCAAACCAAGGTCGAGCTTTGCCGGACATTGTTAGGTCAGAGAACGGAATGTAGTACTCCATCCCCTGTCGCAAAACATCTGTCACGGCGTCTGCGCACGACGATGGATCATTTGAAGAAAAGCAAGTAGGTTGCCAAGGATAACATGCAAAGAAAGATCGCATGCCATCCCAATCCGCTGACTTGTATCGTCAAACCCGCCGAGTGCCTTTAAGGCTGAGATCGGGCGGAGAGTAGACGGATACAGACTTCACCAGATAGTGGTCGGAACTACCTAACGGTGAGGATATCGTTACCGAATAGCGGTCTGGATCTGTAGTCAGCAGAAGGTCCAAGCAATTGGCTGTGTGCGACTCAACATCCGGCACCCTCGTTGCTCCCTGGACCAGCTGAGTGAGATTTAATGCAAGTGCAAGATTGTGCATTTCTCGCCCAGCATGGTCCGTGCACTGGTATGGGAAGAGCCACTCCTGGTGATGGGCATTAAAGTCCCCCAGCAACACGAGCTGAGCTGAAGGGTACCGCTGTTGGGCCGCATCTGCCGCCTCACTGATGTACTGTGTGAGCCTGGTTGTCTCCTGATCTCCGCTGTGCGAGCGGTAGACACAGGCATAAATAATTTTGTCTATGCCCGTGTCCACCAGAGCCCAAAGCGTAGAGAACCTGGAGTCCTCAAGATTCCGGAGACGCCGATAGCAGATGTCGTCGCGGGCGTACATACATACACCCGCACGTGGTTTAAAGTTGTGCTCCAAGGTAAACCCTGGGTATAAAAGATACGACACGTCTGACGGACATCTGATCTGCGTCTCCGAAAGAAACAACAGAGCAGGTTTATCAGTCTCGAGGTAGTTCATGATTCATATGAGAACGCGTGTCGCCGCTTGTCTCCCACTCCACTACAAGCAAGAGGACCGTTGCATATGCAAATTACGTACACAAATAAATAGACCTTGCTACTGATTGTAATTCACTGTCGATAAACATGCGCCGTGTATCACGGCTTATCAGGGCAAAGGACGAAACGTCAATGGTTGAAGTGTTGAGGACACTACGCATGCAGTACATTGTAAGCGGACTTGGTCAATGCGTTGATTAAGCGAGTACACATCGGGCAATGTATATTTTTTGTAACTTGTTGCAATAATGTTCTTAATGTTTGGAATTTCATAATGATCAGAATATTTTTATGGTTTTTACAAATTAAATCGTAATTAAATATTATTTTCGACTTACCGATGGAAATATATACCTCCTCGCTCTATACTTGCGGTCTGACTTTTTGTTTTACAGGTTACAATTGCACAACACGGCATTTTAAAGCAGAGCTCTGTGTTCCGAATTAGTCCGAAGCGCCACTAAACGCGGTGAATGAATTAATCGGTCGAGCTATGATTTTCGAATCATAGTGGTGGCCCACATTACCATTCCAACCTTATTCATCTATTCCGTGGTAGAACCCAACTCCATCCAACCCATACTCACAAAACGCTAAGGGCTACCGGAATTTCCTGCCGGAGTCTGTATTTCCTAATAGCTATAACCTGAAGATGAAGCACGCTTATCTAGAAGTAACCTTTTCACTCTTGACTTAAACCCCCAGGTTTCATCATCGCTTACCATCAGGTGAGATGGCGTTAAACGCCAGCCTATTATCAATAAAAAAATTCCTTATAATTCTGTTATGGTGCACGTGTACTACAGTAAAGAGTACATATATATTATCTGTCCGTATATCATTACACAAAGATACAATACAAGCTTCTCGTCACCCCTTACGAGTTTGAGAAGTAGCAAAATGGAAGATAATGGAATTGAAACAGGACATTTATTATGCGCATAATAGTGCTGTTCAAATCGAATACATTACTAGTTACCTACCGATGCATTGGCTAAACAATGATATTTTGTAGAACTGCTTCAGTATTAACATAGACAGGGCTATGAGGAGGAAAATAACACTGAGATTTAGGTTTTTTTAGAAACATTGCCTCACGAACGGGTACGTTACAATAACGAAATTTAACAGCCCGTATTTTAAAATACCTATGGAAGAAATCCCGAAAAATTAAACGCCGAATGATTGTTTGGCTGAAAGTTTTAAATCCCGAAGATCCATATCCCGAAATTTAAAATCCTGAAGATCCATATCCCGAAGTTCAAAATCCCGGAATTCATAATCATAATCAATGTTAATCAGATTTTTATTTTTTTAATTATGTTAACCACCTGAAATAGTAACATTAATACCCAAAAATGACAGTTCTAAATAGCTTTAGTACCCTAAATCCTAACCCTACACGGCCGTCGTCAAGGACACCCCGGGCTTCGGTTTGGTTAGGCTCTTGAAATAGGAGCCCCGCCCAGCAGAGCTCCACCGACAATTTTGGTAGAGTTTGACCTCATCTAAACCAAATGATCCACCACCAATAGAGGAGATGTATTTCGTCCATTCGGGGTTTCATCCTTTCGGGCATTTGGACATGGGTATTTTATATTTCTATATAACAGCTATCGGCATTTAAAACTTTCAGTATTTTGAATTTCTTTGTTTTGAAAGTCGGTATTTCGGTCATAGTTATTATGAAATTTCGGGATTTTAATACATACCCCTCACGAACGGGAGTCTCCTAGTTTGTAAGTTTTTATAAGCCCATCAACTAAGTATAGGCGTAAGGACTTCTCTCTATTAAAAGTTTTAACTTACCAACGCGCCTGGAGATTTTTTTAATGATAATAGGCTCGCGTTTGACCACCATCTCACCTGATGGTAAGTGATGATGAGGTCGAAGATGGAGCACGCTTACCTAAAAGTAACCTATTCAGTCTTGGAAACAGACTCAGGCAGGGAATTCCACTCCTTAGCCGTACGCACAATGAAGGGATTCCCAAAACGTTTTGTGCGTATGGGTGGGATGTCCACCATGTAACGATGGCGCATCGCCGTTTGGCTTGTACTCCGATGATGGAACGGGCTTGACGGAATTAGATTGTGTAATTCCATCGCACACTCCTCGAAATGTAACCGATAGGAAACCGATAGACTAGCATCTCGTCGCCAATGAGTCTTTTGGCCCGTTTCTCGATGGACTCGAGCGCGTCCAGTTGGTACATGGCAGATCCATTCCAAAGATGAGAGATGATGAGATGATACACGATCGAACCATCGAAAAAGCTTGATACAGGTTGAGCAGCTGTTCCGGAGTGAAGTATTCTCTCACCTTTGCTAGGATTCCCAACTTTTTTTATGCTAATGAGTCCTAAGCCTCGATAAACAGACCAAAATTGAGGGTTGAAGTTAGTAAGCCAATGAGTCTTTTGGCCCGTTTCACAATAGACTCAAGCGCGTCCAGTTGGTTGTCGGCAGATCCATCCCAAAGATGAGAGCATACTCGATACACGACCGAACCTGGGCTTGATAGAGATTGAGCAGCTGTTCGGGTGTGAGGTATCGTCTCGTCTCACCTTTGCTAGGATTCCCAACATTTTTGCTGCTAGTTGAGCCTTAGCCTCGATAAACCAGCGCACACAATAATACTTGTCTAATCAATAATAATTTATATACAACGTGTAATTTAAGGGGTATATACATACCAAGTGCACGGCTTCTTTGGATGATAACAAACGATATGGCAAGGGTTTTCTAATCCTATGTCCACATGTGTGGAGCATATTAGAAATTTCAATACATTGATACCAGAGGCCGAATTTTTCAAATTAAGAAGAACGAAGAGAATTATCGTTTTATTAGCTAGTGACGTGGAAAGTGATGACCCTCATAGTGCTGTGACACGTTTGTTATTACTGGTATTCAAGAAACATATGAAACCAATAATTTGGGGTCAATTCTATGAGTCACTTATTTTGAGCTGAAACTTTGCATAGAGACTCCATACCAGATGTTGTCTTCAGTCCTTTTGGATATATATGGGGTTTCCGTTACACGTTGTATACTTATATCATCTGCAGTTTAATCGGATGCAGATAAATATTTTACACGAAGCGATTGCATATCTGACCTCCAAAACCCAGTAACTGGGTAACACGATATCCCTTGGCCAGACTAGTGTGAGATTTCCTGGCTTCGGACGACCCGTAAAGACAAACAAAAATGTTCAACAGACATACTTTAACGTGCTTTCCTAGACACGACGAGGGTATGTCACCACCAACTTCAAAAATCCGGGCTATTACTGGGAAATGTCTTATAGAAAAATTCTTATTGGCCGACCCGGAATCGAACCCTAGACGCTTGCGATCACTAAGCTAAAGGCAGTCCATTTACATCTACTTTTAAATGATCACGATTGTCTACTTTTTTTTTTTACTCCACAAGTGACCAGAGGGCTGGCCTTTTCTTTGGACAGCGAATCAGCATTGCCATTCAACGTGGCAATGCGGCCAGTGTTCTGGGCACTTTTCCCATTGATAGCGATGTTGATGAATTTTTCGATGCCCTATAATTTCCCTTTTATTTTTGCCTGTATTATATTTGTTTTTAATGATGTATATTAATGTAATAAACCTTATCTACCTATTTTTTAAGAGTATTTAAATCCCAACTTAGCAAAGCAAACATGCCACAAAAGTAGAATAACCTCATTACAATTTTTTACCGGGATCAGCATATGGAATGACGTCACATGTCACACGAGCGAGAGGAAGATAACAGGCTTCCGGGACATCGATAGCGTCGATAAACGTACATTCGGATACGAACACCTAATCACAGCACGAAAACGGATTCATTTCTGATATTACATCGCGTTGGTTAGGGCTGGCACGGAATGGTTATTTATTTATATAGACAAGCAGTCCCGCGGGGCTTCGCTCCCGTTTTAATGGAGTCAATGATCCATGTAATAATTACGAACAGAACTCAATCGGTTAAGATTGGTGAACACATAAGTGAAGAAATGACAATTTGTTACGGCGTGCCGCAGGGCAGCATTCTTGGGCCAACGTTATTCTTGATCTTCATTAATGACCTCTGCAATCTAGATATCCCTAATTCTCTAATAACTTCATATGCAGATGACACTGCAATCACTTTTGTTGCAGATTCATGGTCGGAACTTCTTAATAATGCTCAATTGGGCTTTAATTCCGCCTTAAAATGGCTATTGTCACACACACTAACACTAAATACTTCAAAAACTAAATGTATCACGTTCTCTATAAGTTCCGTCAGAGCTCACTCATGCTCCGCCAGTCATGATTCTAACTGTCAATGTCCCCAGATAGAGACTGTAGATAATATTAAATACCTTGGCGTAGTGTTGGACAAAACACTAAGTTTCAAACCCCAAGTTGAAATGTTGACAGGAAGAGTCCGCAAACTTATTTATATTTTTAAATCACTCCGCAGTGTTGCCAACCCTACCATCATACGTTGTGTATTTCGCCCTCTGCCGGTCAATAATATCGTATTGTATCTGTTACTGGGGTGGTACTCACCAAACTACTCTAAGACCGCTCGAAATTGCTCATAGAGCTATACTTAAGGTAGCCACATCGCACCCTATATTATACCCAACTACTGAGTTGTATAAAAACTGTGGTGTTTTGAACGTGCGACAACTATTTATATTTAACACAATTCTGCTTCGACATCGTAAAACACCTTACCGCCAAATCACCAAACGGCGAAAAAATATAATCTGTAGTCTACCCTCAATGAAATTTAAATTTACTAAAAGATTTTGTGAATATTTAGGTCCCTTTCTTTATAATAAAATTAACAAAAATATCTACATCTATAAATTTCCATATTACAAATGCAAAAAATTTGTCCACGATTTCTTACTTAATAAAACTTATGAGAAAACCGAACAATACTTGTTAACAATATTTTAGAGTCATGACATCAATCACACTCACAGTGAACCACACACATTTACACACACACACACACCCACAATTACACAACACACACCATCAACAAAACAACTATACTACTACAATTTTGTTACTTTACTTCTTTTAAGTTGTAGTGCCTGCTTGTAAACTTTGTAACATTACACTTAGTACTTAAGTTACTTTACGAACCTAACCCAACTGGGGGGGTGGCAACTGCTTATCCTAATCACAGGCTTTTAACTAGCCTAGCTCGGAAAGCAGTATGACACTCTTGTATTACATGTAGTGCAAAAAGTGATATATAAATGTGGCTCTGTAATGTAAATTAGACATAAGTTAAGTATATTTCCACTTTGTACTACAACTCCTGCAAATGAATAAAGTTTTTTTATTATTAATTTTATTATTATTATAATGACAATTAAATAAGTGTGTATGTACAATATATAGGGTTAGGCGAGCTGCACACTACACCGTGGACTTTATCACGGTAAAAACATAATCCTCATTTTTTTTCAGTCGAGTAAAAAGCACATAACCTTCCTCAAGCTTCAAGCTACTTCGATACTAAATTTCATCCAAATCCACCCAGTACTTTCGAAGATTAGCGCGTTCAAACAAACAAACTTTTTCGCTAACACATTGCTGCTCCCGACTTGCTTCGCGTGGAATTTTCACACATTTCTTCTGGGTAAAAATTATTCTACATGCTAGACAAGACTATAACCTAACTTTGTGCCAAATCTCATCCAAATTCCTTGAGTAGTTTTTCCGTGAAAGAGTAACAAACATGCATCCGTCCTCACAAACTATCGCATATAAAATCATTATTTATTATTGGGAAGCCGTACCTAATATTAATCTTTTTTGTACTATGTGGAGCACTAGTGGTACAAAAGTTGCGGGCCTGACTTACAAGTTGTAAGTCATTACGATCTCACTTAAGTACAAAACGTTCACCACCCGCACAGCACCCATACGCACAAAACGTTTTAGGAATACCTTCATTGTGCGTACGGCTAAGGAGTGGAATTCCCTGCCCTCCGGCAGGGAATTTCAACCCTTAGCCTGTGTTTCCTGATCGCTAAATCCTGGGAGAAAAAAAAAGTATACTAGCTACTTTGTGAAATTCTTATCACCACTGCTGGAAAAGGATGAAAGAAACCATCATGAGGAAACCGGCATTTCTTAGGATCAAAAAACCCAAGACATGTGACATCCACTAGACCGGCGTGGTTCATTACGGCCCGTTCCCACTTATCAAGAGAGACCTGTGTCCTTTATTTATTTATAAAACTTTATGTACAATAGTGTTACGTGCATCACTATTAAGTAAAGCGCTGACACAGAACACGAGGCCCGAAGACACCGCTTACGTGACCGAGCCCGCGCACTTCGTATCCACCATCGATCTAGTCAATTTCATTTTTTAATAGTTGTAATTTTTATTGAAATAAATTAGTTTGTAGTAAATTCGTTTTTTTTTTTGAGTCCTCCGGCTTTAGCCTACGTATTTATACTTCTCTACCAGTCAACTTTTGGTATGTTTATGTTACAATGATGAAGCTGATTAATGTGAATGTTTTGCATTTGATACTTCCCATGTGTATAGTTTTTAGCTATTTGCGTGCAAACAGTACTCGAGTACTTCGTACACATCGCCAGAAAAGAAGGGCACAATCTGGAGCAACTGGTGGTTATGGGTAAGATTGACGGCAAGAGGCTAAGAGGACGAAGTCTTTGCAGATGGACAGACCAGATCCGCGTAACCCTGGACACCAGCCTGCATAACGTTCTCCATTCTGTCAAGAACAGGAACAAATGGCGAGATACCGTCCGGCAGAAAATGCTTCCGCAGATAGGAAATCATGACCCTCAGTATTGAGGAAAACGACGCGAGGAGGTGAATATAATAAGATACAAACCTATTTCTGAGATACTCTGTACAGAACACCATCATATTTTAGTTTTTCAAATCATTCGTCGTTCCGACAGCCCTAGGCAAGATTCGGCGGCCATATTGCAACAATCCACCATGGAGACGTTCACAAATATTATTATTACAATTTGCTGTATTTTTATGAATCTACCATCGCACGAGACGCGAGTATAACAACGAATAAAACTGCTTACAAATTATGACTAAAACCAGTATATGTTTTTCAGACTATGTGAGTGTAAGTGTAGTTGGGTTTTAAAAGTTGGTGTAAGTATTTAAAATGGATGGATTTTGTTTATAATAGGCTCGCATTCACCACCATCTCTCCTGATGGTAAGCGATGATGTAGTCGAAGATGAAGCACGCTTGCCTAGAAGTAACCTATTCACTCTTGACTTAAAGCCCACAGGTTATCTTGCTTTTCGAGCCACGGAGAAATAAAATTATGTTAAGATGGTCACTTCACAATTATGTTAAGATCCACGGAAATCTTAAACATGGACCAGTACGGCTGTTATCATTATTAGCTTATTTCTGGCAGATCTAGTTATTTAATCGACTAAAACCTATGTAACTCATTTGACACCTCGAATAGCTTGTCAATCGATCATGACGTTTGGTGTGATTTATTTATTTATTTATTCATAGGAAACTCAACAGCATTTTTTACAATTCTCATTATATACTTATATAGTACTGTTACTATACAACGTGTAACGGAAACCCCATATCTATCCAAAAGGACTGAAGACAACATCTGGTATGGAGTCTCTATGCAAAGTTTCAGCTCAAAATAAGTGACTCACAGAATTGACCCCAAATTATCGGTTTCATATGTTTCTCGAATACCAATAATAACAAACGTGTCACATCACTATGAGGGTCATCACTTGCAACGTCACTAGCCAATAACACGATAATTCTCTTCGTTCTTCTTAATTTGAAAAATTCGGTCTCTGGTATCAATGTATTGAAATTTCTAATAAGCTCCACACATGTAGACATAGGATTAGAAAACCCTTGCTATATCGTTTGTTATCATCCAAAGAAGCCGTGCACTCGGTATGTATATACCCTTTAAATTACACGTTGTATAATGAGAATTGTAATGTTACATGGGGTTCTGAAGCCTATTATACAACGTGTAACGGAAACCCCATATCTATCCAAAAGGACTGAAGACAACATCTGGTATGGAGTCTCTACGCAAAGTTTCAGCTCAAAATAAGTGACTCACAGAATTGACCCGAAATTATCGGTTTCATATGTTTCTTGAATACCAATAATAACAAACGTGTCACAGCACTATGAGGGTCATCACTTTCCACGTCACTTGCCAATAAAACGATAATAGGGTATTTGCCTGTAGTAGTAAAAACAACGATGTTTTGCATATAGTTAGTTTAGATGACAGGAAATTTAAATAACATTTTTATTTCTAAAAATAATTCCACATTTTTATATTTTCATAAAATAAAAATTAGATTTTTTAATCTGTGTGTCACGAGACCGCTAACGATAATCACGAAGTGAGAGAGTAGTGTGACGTCATTTTTCTCAAAGCTGTCAAACGTGTCGACTTGTCAAACAAGGTAAGACAACAGAAATCCTAACCTCAAAAACACTTTGTTGTTTGAGAAATATGACGTCATGCGACTTCGTGACAGCGATGGGTTTTTGGGCGGGAAAATATTTAATTTGAATTAATTTAAAATTCTTACCAATGTTACCCAGTTATTTTTCACGAAAAACATTTTTTTGTAGCTTAAAATTCATGAATAATTAAATCTAAACTATTTTTGAAAAATAGGCAAATACCCTTCGTTCTTCTTAATTTGAAAAATTCGGCCTCTGGTATCAATGTATTAAAATTTCTAATATGCTCCACACATGTAGACAACAACACAGCAGAAAACCCTTGCTATATCGTTTGTTATCATCCAAAGAAGCCGTGCACTCGGTATGTATACTCCTATGCCCTTTAAATTAAACGTTGTAGAGTTTCACAGCATGCATATTACCTAAACTAGAAAGTACAGTAGTTCTAAAATTTTAACTTTTCAACTAAAAGAAAAGAAAAGGAAATATAATAACAACTGGTAAATAATAATAATATAACAATATTTGCTATGATAGACGACTAACAGTTATAATATATTATACTAACGCGGGGCTTCGCTCCCGTGGATTCTATCATGGTAAAAACATAACTCTCCTTTTTTTGCAGTCGCGTAAAAAGTAGCCTATAACCTTCCTCAAGCTTCAAGCTACTTCCATACCAAATTGCATCCAAATCCACCCAGTTCTTTCGAAGATTAGCGCGTTCAAGCAAACTTTTCCGCTTTATAATATTAGTATAGATTATACTTTACTCTTTGGTCGGCATTCTTGCTCGAGACACCGCTTTGTGAACACGCTTGCAACGCCAGTGCTGTAGACTTATAATTTAAATTAGCAGTGTAAGTACAGGACTTATAAGTGATATATCTGGGTATCGTTTTGAAATATTATGGAAAAGGCATTAAATATATTTACGTTATAATGATGTGTTTGGTTTTCTATCACGAACTTTACTTCTGGACTGAGGCTAACATTATTTAGCCAAAAGCTTTCAATTAACAATCATTATTGTCAAAAGACAAACACGAACTACTTCCTCTAACTTCCTATTTGATACCATAACTCCCATTTCCCTTTCACAGCCATAACAAAACGGCTAGCCCTTTCAAGGGACCGCCAATCGACAAACTTAATATCGGGCGCTCCGAACACCGCCCTAACTGAAGGATGCTTTAACCAACCGGTAGTCTAGAGGTTGACTAGATAAACTTATAACAAAGGCATCGAGCCTGCACTGGGGGAAATTTGAAGTGATCTGAAGTTTAGGTTCCGGATTCAATGTCGCACATGGTCGAGAAAATAGTGTGCGTGTGGATTGAGTGCTCCTTTTTAAAAGTTAACTATATTTTTACGAAATCAAGAAAGAATTTTAAAAAAAATTGTGAAAACTTCATGGTGAAGATAAAAAAATGTGAAACCTATGATGAGAAAGTCATTGTCAATTATCTAGAACACTCAATCTGCTAGTCTGAGAAAATACTGTAACTCGTGTTTCAACATATATATACTAGATATATGTTTTACGTCAAGGTTTTTGTTGCACAAATTGAGTCTGAATTATACTCGTAAAATAGAGTAAGTATATTAATCATTTATTTAGCCAAAGTTGGAGAGTTTTGGAACATTCCGTCTGCACCATAGGAGGTTTGAGTATTCTAAATAAACCTATATAAAACTCAAGTAAGCAGCTGGAATCAATTGAATATTTATGAATAGTTTACAAAAATTCAATACAATTATTCCACATAAAAATGTTAAATATACAACGTGTAATTTAAAGGGTATATACATACCAAGTGCACGGCTTCTTTGGATGATAATAAACGATATGGCAAAGGTTTTCTAATCCTATGTGTACATGTATAAGTATCTAGTATATATGTTGAAACACGAGTTACAGTATTTTCTCAGACTAGCAGATTGAGTGTTCTAGATAATTGACCATGACTTTCGCATTTTTTTTTATCTTCACCATGAAGTTATCACAATTATTTCTTAATTTTTTTCTTGATTTCGTAAAAATATAGTTAACTTTTAAAAAGGAGCACTCAATCCACACGCACACGAGAAAATAGTGTACCATATTTATTTTTGTCTTTTGAGAAGTGCATGATTCTTTTCAAGAGAAAGGTACGTATCTTAATACTGAACGACAAACCATCTTTACATATCGAAGTTCCTTCGTGCCTCTGATAGCTTGTGAAGCCTTGGTCCCGGTTGTCACTTATTCATCGTGGTCAGAAAGCAGACATTATGACACCGATCTTACCAAATGGTATCGTGTTACCCAGCTGCTGGGCTGTGTAGGTCAGATAGTCAGTCGTTCCATGTAAAACACTAGTACTCAGCTGCATCCGGATAGATTTATAACTATAGAACAGATAAAAGAGGTTAGAAAGGAAATAGTTCCTGATTTGTATAAGAACGCGTGTCGCCGCTTGTCTCCCCACTCTTTAGCTCCACTACAAGCAAGAGGCCCGTTACCTATGCGAATTACGCACACAAATAAATTACACACACTTAAATCGAGAGCTTGCTACTGATTGTAACTGACTGTCGATAAACATGTGCCGTGCATCACGGCCAATCAGGGCAAAGGACGAAACGTCAATGGTTGAAGTGTTGAAGACGCGACGCATTGTAATATCAGACGTGGTCATTACGTTGTTTAAGCGAGTACACATCGGGCAATGTATATTTTTTGTAATTTATTGCAATAACGTTGTTATGTATTTGGAATTTCATAGTGAACAGAATATTATTATGTTTTTTTACAAATAAAATTTTAATTAAATGTTATTTCACCCTCACCCTCCTGATGCTCCTATTGGATGCGAGACGTGCATGTCGAACATTCGCATCCATCAGAAGGACGTCCGTAGAGTGCTGCGTAATCTTGACGTGAACAAGGCTAGTGGCCCCGACGGGATACCAGCAATTGTTCTTAGAACTTGTGCGCCTGAACTGTCTCCAATCTTGACACGCCTGTTTCGCCTTTCGCTAGAGACTGGAAAGGTGCTGAAAGCATAGAAGCTGACTAACGTACAGCTTGTACCCAAAAAGGGCAGTCGTGCTGACCCTGCCAACTACAGGCCTATTTCTGTCACGTCCGTACTCTGTAAGAGTATGGAGCGTGTACTTAATAGTAAGCTCCTGGCATACCTAGAAGCCAACGACATCCTCAGTGACCGACAATACGGCTTTCGCAAAAACCGGTCAACTGGGGACCTTCTAGCGTATGCCATTCATACCTGGAGTGAGGCCATTGAGAAGCACGGGGAAGCACTTGCTGTTTCCCTTAACATCTCCAAGGCCTTTGACAGGGTCTGGCACGATAGCCTTATTGCTAAGCTTCCTTCCTTCAGTTTACCCACTCAACTTTGCGTTTGGATTGAAGACTTCCTGAGAGATCGGTCCATTCGAGTGGTCATTGATGGCTGCTCGTCTGGCCAATTGGCAATTAATGCCGGGGTCCCTCAGGGGTCTGTTCTCTCAGCAACTTTGTTTTTGCTGCACATTAATGATCTGCTGATTCCCGGTAGGTACCTTTGGGTATGCAGACGACAACACAGTTTCTGAGAGATATGTGTCCAGCGCGTGAGCTGGTGGGTCACAGATCCAGCCTCTCCGTGAGGACTTGGTTGGGCGCTTGAACTTGTCCTTGAAGGCTGTCTCCGAATAGGGCGATGCCAACTTGGTCAAGCTTAATGCAGCTAAGACCCAGGCGTGTCTCTTCTCCGCAAAAAGGAGTCGATTCGAACCGGCTTCTACTTTCCGAGGTGTAACCGTGCCGATCGTATCGAGCTTCTGGGGTAACACTAACTTCTACCTTCAATTTTGGCCCGTTTATCGAGGCTAAGGCTCAACTAGCATCAAAAAAGTTGGGAATCCTAGCAAAGGTGAGACGGTTCTTCACACCCGAACAGTTGTTCAATTTCTATCAAGCCCAGGTTCGGTCGTGTATGGAGTACTGCTCTCATCTTTGGGATGGATCTGTTAAATACCAACTGGACGCGCTTGAGTCTATCGAGAAGCGGGCCAAGAGACTCATTGGCAACGATGCACTGGTCGGGTCAAAGCTCAAGAGCCTTGAACATCGACAACAAGTTGCAAGTCTATCGGTTTTCTATCGGTTACATTTCGGGGCATGTGCCATGGAATTACACAATTTAATTCCACCAAGCCCGTTCCATCATCGGACTACGAGACAAACGGCGAAGCGCCATCGTTACATGGTGGACATCCCACCCTTACGCACAAAATGTTTTGGGAATACCTTCATTGTGCGTACGGCTAAGGAGTGGAATTCCCTGCCGGACTCTGTGTTTCCCGATAGCTATAACCTAGGAGTCTTTAAGTCAAGAGTGAATAGGTAAGCGTGCTCCATCTTCGGCCACATCATCACTTACCATCAGGTGAGATGGTGGTCAAACGCGAACCTATTTTTAATAATAAAAATATATATCTATTTTTGACTTACCGATGGAAAGATATATACCTCCTCGCTCTATACTTGCAGTCTGACTTTTTGTTTTACACGTTATAATTGCACAACACGGCATTTTAAAGCAGAGCTCTGTGTTCCGAAGTAGTCCGAAGCGCACTAAATGCGGTGAATGAATTAATCGGTCGCGCTATGATTTTCGTATCATGATCGTGGCGCGCTCGCCACGCCCACATTACCATTCCAACTTTATTCATCTATTCCGTGCTTATAACTGATCCCAAAATAGATGGGGAAAGGCGCCGGTCGAGTTTTCAGAAATAGTGATATTGACCACGCACCTACTCTGTCAAATAGGTTAGTGATATTAATTTTGCAAATTGATTATTAAGTAACACTTTTACACGTCATTTTTTTTTCACCTATGTTTCCTAACTGACTACTATGAGAAGAAATACCGAAACAGATATAAACCCCAACCAAGTAGGTCCTACCTATTTTTGGTAGGGAAAGTGAAGCGGAAGCGAGTTTCACACTAATCTTATATAAGGTGTATCTAATTATCTATTCATACACGAAATTTTTTAAGAAACATATCTATAGCTGGTAAAGAAACTATAAAGACGAAAAAAATGAATCACAATGTTTTTTATTTTACGTAATCATTATAATTTTCACACGATAAAAGAGAAAAACTCTCTTTAATCATCGTAAAAGCCGCGCACCGTCTCAAATAGCGCCGCCGCCCACGTAATCTGGCGTACTGGATATCAATAAAAACTTTTTACCAAAAAATTAAACCGACTCCCAAAAAGCACTGCAAAGTGAAAAATAAATTTAATTTCGGTAGTCGGTGTCTTTAGTTTTTTATTTTCGTTTTTGGCACCGACTTCCGAAATTAAAGTTATTTTTCACTTTGCAGTGCTTTTTGGGAGTCGGTTTAATTTTTTGGTAAAAAGTTTTTATTTCACTCTTTTTAGTTGGTTGTTTTTTAATTTACCTAGTTACAAGAGCCTAAATGTCAACTACTTATAACATTTTATAAAATATTGCTTTTCCCAATGCTGGGCCGTTAATTTTTGAGGAGTTCTCCTGGTACTTCATCATCAGCTATACGTCACCATATGCATTGTGACGAGCATAAAATGCTTAATATCCATATTCAAGTATACGAATCGCAATCCACGAAATACTTATTATTGAGTAGTTTCGGCGGCCATCTGTGGTCTTCATCATCAGTTCCACTTCCCCAAATGGTACTTTTTGAGAGCAACTGTACAAGTTACTCTAAGAAATACCCAAAACGCCATAGGTGTGCCTATAATATTTGAAGAGTTCCCTCGATTTCTCCAGGATCCCATCATCAGATCCTGACTTGGTGACAAATGGTACCAATTTCGAAGTATACCCTATTAAACAAAAAAAGAATTTTCCAAATCGGTTCAGCCGTCTTCGAGTACTCGATGACCATACATTAAAAAAAAATATATATATACGCGTCGAATTGATAACCTCCTCTTTTGGTCGTCAGTTGAAAAATAAGAAGGAACCAGTATTTATTACGTGTGTCAAGAAATATTAAATTATTTAATTTTTTTAAATAATATTCCTAGGTAATTTTTTTTTGTTGCTGTGGTTTCTTTACCAGCTAAAGGTATATCCCTTAAAATATTTCGTATATGAATAGATACACCTTATATATAAAAATTGCTGTTCGTTAGTCTCGCTAAAATACGAGAACGGCTTCAACGATTTCGTTAATTCTTGTTGTATTATGTTCCCTTTAACACAGGGAAGGTTTAAAAGGTGAGAAAATATGGATACAAAAAATATGGCGGTACGAAATTCGGCGGATCAGCTAGTACAGTTTTATGGTGAACGCAGACCTAGCCGCACCGCACGCGCCGCAGTCTTTGCATTCGAATTCTTTATATGAAGTTCTATGCAACCTCGCACACCTACCCGCGCCCAGTCGCCGCAGTCCCTGAAACGGCCGAACTCCCCTAACCGCAGCTGATGACGTCACCCGCACGCAGCGCGGATGACGTCATTCGCATCCACGGCGCGCAGTGTTGCCAGAGTTATAAAGTAGACAGAGAATCTCTGTCAACGGTTTATAATAAAATTACTTATTCTCGTATAAATAATTACTTGCTTATTCCCTATTATAGCACCTACAGATAAAATTACACAAAAGAGCAAAATACCAATACCAAATACAGATTTTATACAGATTTTTTTAATCTTCGGATAGATAATGCTTTCAAAATCTGGCAACACTGACGGGAACGACTGCAGCGACTGCGGCGCGGATAGATGTGCGAGGCCATTAACAAAAAGCGATGACTGCGGGGACTGTAGAGACTGCGGTGCGGCTAGGTCTGCGTTCACCATAAATACCCTTTTCCTTCAGTTGCCCCAGCTTTCTGGGGCTGCGGTACCCATATCGTTAGAACATTCCTTTAACCCCGGCAGGTAATAGCCCCATCAAGCCCCTTCACTGTGTAGTTGTTTTATACTCAGCCGCAGAGCCACCATGAAAGAAACCTTAGATTAGGTATATCTCAGGATTACATTATATACGTATACTATTATTGTAGGTATGTGTATTGAAATAATATGAAATAATTATTTATTAATAATTATTATTATTAATCAAATAATTATGTTGTAAATTGCAAACTTTTACATGTCATGTTTTTAAACGTGTTTCCTACCACATATCGCACCCTTCCTGTAAGAAAGCGGTAAGTGAATTCGGACAACTTTTCAGGAGCTTAAAAATAGTGTCCAACTTTGTTAAAAAAAATCCCAGGTGTACGTTACAAAGAACAAAAGATGGCATTTAGCAGCGGCGAAATGATAGAGTTTCCGATTTTTCATTGTTTTATGTATACTGTGAGATAAGGTTGAATTATACGGTTACCTAAATAATCCCCGAAACTGTTACAAAAGACTAAAAATGGCCGGTGTAAAAATGAATATTGCTTTGTTATGATCTTTGGTGTACCGTATTAGCTGTGTTAAGTGTAGTTATTCCATTATTCATGTTACAATTTTAGGCTAGTCTGAAAGTGTAAGTATCAATTACGTAGTTTTTATACGAAAAATTCATTTATGTAAACAGAAATACATACTTTATGCATGCGAAAGTATCTACGTTTTGCTGGAGCTTCTGAATAAACTTGTTTTTTTATTGGAAAAAATATTCAAATAATGAAGTGTCTGTGTGAATGTGAATCGTAAACTTCTATTTTACTATTCACAGCTTGTCATGTATAAAAATTGTATGTCAATAATATAGAGATTTATAATAATTAAAGGAAAAGTTAAATTGCTGAAGTTAAATTGTAAAATAGCGCCTACGTGCTGTTTGGTTGAAACTACAAGTTTGATCTTCTAAAGTGTAACTTGTTGATCCTACAAGCTACGTATAATGTTATTTCTACGTTACGTCAGGTCGAATTTACGTTAACATTTTCCGATTGTTTTTACATGTTTAGCAAGTAGATTTAACATGCTCAGCACGTTGTTGTGACATGACTAGCTTGTTGCTAGCTTGTTGTGTTACTCCTACGTATTGGGCATATAGTTCCAACATGCTCGCCTTGTTGTTTCAACATGCTTGAAATGTTTTTGTGACATGACTATTTTGTTGAATCTACAAGCAGCTTGTTAGTTTATCTTGTTAATCATACGTGCTGGGCATATAGTTCCGACATGCTCGCCTTGTTGTTTCAACATGCTTGACATGTTGTGACAGGACTAGCTTCTTGAATCTACAAGCAGCTTGTTAATTTATCTTGTTACTCCTACGTGTTGGGCATATAGTTCCAACATGCTCGCCTCGTTGTTTTTTTTTATTATAAAATAGGTTCGCGTTTGACCACCATCTCACCTGATGGTAAGTGATGATGTGGTTGAAGATGGAGCACGCTTATCTAAAAGTAACCTATTCACTCTTGACTTAAAGACTCCTAGGTTATAGCTATCGGGAAACACAGAGTCCGGCAGGGAATTCCACTCCTTAGCCGTACGCACAATGAAGGTATTCCCAAAAAGTTTTGTGCGTATGGGTGATCCCACCCATACGCACAAAACTTTTTGGGAATACCTCCACCATATAACGATGGCGCTTCGTCGTTTGTCTCGTAGTCCGATGATGGAACGGGCTTGGCGGAATTAGTCTGCGTTTCCACCAGAGATGTGCGATGGAAATGTGTTGTACGAGGATGTCTAGCTATGTTGTGAAAATGTGTGGGGGTTTCCACCAAAGCTGTGCGATAAAAATGTGCCTACGAGGATGTGTAGCGGAGCTGTGAAATGCGCATTAGGCTGCGTTTCCACCAGAGATGTGCGAGGATATGTTGCGAGGTTTTTGCATCCTCGCACTACACATCCTTCTCAACACATCCCTTGCAACACATCTCTCGCACACATCCCTCGCGCACATCCCTCGCTTGTTTTGTATGCGCAAAAATCTAGCTCCGCTAAGCCGTTTCCACCAGAGTTGTGCTGACCGAGGCGAGGTAAATGAAGTGATTCTATTGGTTCTTTACAAACACATCCCTCGCTACGTATCCTCACACATCTCTGGTGGAAACGCAGCCTTAGACTGTGTAATTCCATCGCAAACTCCCCGAAATGTAACCGATAGAAAACCGATAGACTTGCAACTCGTCGTCGATGTTCAAGGCTCTGGAGCTTTGACTCGACCTGTGCATCGTTGCCAATGAGTCTCTTGGCCCGCTTCTCGATAGACTCAAGCGCGTCCAGTTGGTATTTAGCAGATCCATCCCAAAGGTGAGAGCAGTACTCCATACACGACCGAACCTAGGCTTGATACAGATTGAGCAACTGTTCGGGTGTGAAGTACCGTCTCATCTTTGCTAGGATTCCCAACTTTTTTGATGCTAGTTGAGCCTTAGCCTCGATAAACGGGCCAAAATTGAGGGTACAAGTTAGTGTTACCCCCAGAAGCTCGATACGGTCGGTTATCGGCACGGTTACACCCCGCAAAGTAGGAGCCGGTTTGAATTGACTCCTTTTTGCGAAGAAGAGACACGCCTGGGTCTTAGCTGCATTAAACTTGACCAAGTTGGCATCGCCCCATTCGGAGACAGCCTTCAAGGACAAGTTCAAGCGCCCAACCATGTCCTCACGGAGAGACTGGATCTGTGATCCACCAGATCGCGCACTAGACACATATCTCTCAGAAACTGTGCTGTCGTTTGCATACCCAAAGGTACCGGGAATCAGCAGATCGTTAATGTGCAGCAAAAATAAAGTTGCTGAGAGAACAGACCCCTGAGGGGCCGCGGCATTAATTGCCAATTGGCCAGACGAGCAGCCATCAATGACCACTCGACTGGACCGATCTCTCAGGAACTCTTCAATCCAAACGCAAAGTTGAGTGGGTAAACCGAAGGAAGGAAGCTTAGCAATAAGGTTATCGTTCCAGACCCTGTGAAAGGCCTTGGAAATGTCAAGGGAAACAGCAAGTGCTTCCCCGTGCTTCTCAATGGCCTCACTACAGGTATGAATGGCATACGATACTTATTATATATTAATGGTACACGCTCCATACTCTTACAAAGTATGGACGTGACTGAAATAGGCCTGTAGTTGGCCGGGTCAGCACGACTGCCCTTTTTGGGTACAGACTGTACGTTAGACAGCTTCCATGCTTTCGGCACCTTTCCAGTTTCTAGCGAAAGGCGAAACAGGCGTGTCAAGATTGGAGACAGTTCAGGCGCACAAGTCGCCTTGTTGTTCCAACATACATTTTATCATGTTGTAGTTACAGTACGTGCTTGTTCTATCAACTTGTAGCTTCTTATGTTACCTTGTTGAATCTGCATTATTGGCTTGTTCTATTTACAGTTATAGTCCGACCGCTTCACTCATGACGATAAAGAGCGCAGGTGAGGACTGAGTGAAGCGGTCGGACTATAACTGTAAATAGAACAAGTCAATAATGCAGATTCAACAAGGTGACATAACAAGCTACATAATTAGTTTTTTATGTAAACTTAAACACCAAACATAAATAACGCACAGATAATAACAAAAACACTATATGCAATTACATTTAAATAAATCACAAGCAAACAAAAAAAAATTTTTAGCTAAACGCATTACAGCCTTTAACCGCATCTTATTTTGAGTTACCTACGTCGCACATAGGGGTATTTTACTTAAAGAACCGGCCATAAGTCCAAATTACAAAATGTATGATAAGCGTTAGCTTTTTTATTATAAGACAATAGGACTCTCCCACCCAAACGATAACGGACTAACTACGCTTCTACCGCACGCCACGCGCTGTCCATCTCAGTCGGAACTTATCTGTTGTACCAGTTACTCGTTATTTTCTCGGCGCATACAATTTTATCATCGCTGTTCTGTGCACTGCCAAACTGTTGTACTTAGTGCAAAACAAAAAAACTACTATGGATTCTTCTGATGAAGGTATGTAATTTAGTTTAAATACATTACTGACTAAAATATCGTTTATTTTCACTAAAAAAAAATATTTCAAAGACGTGGTAATTTTTCTGACAATTTTGTATTTATTTTTTAGTTTACGATGTTAATTTAAGTATGAGTTAAACAGAGTTAAGCTTAAATTCTTATGTGGACATATTCTATGAACCTTCTACATGAATTATTTAAAAAAAAATGTTCCGCAAGTATCCGCCCGTTCTGTAAAAAGCCTTAAGACATGACGAGGTAGTAAAGAAAAAATATTATGTGTTTTTGAACGTTTTGATATTAACACTAGATTTTGTTTGTTCACAGGTTGTAATGTTTAATCGTCAATTAATATCTCAAGAGAAGATATGTTTAACATAATTAAGCAGTGTGACTTCGACTTTATTAAGGGGCTTAAAGTAATTCTGGAAGTGCTGGCAAGTGGGTTTGAAATTGACACAGAATAGAATAGAATTTTTATTTTGCAAATATGGGTAATACATAATAGTTCTTAAGATTACATTAAGCTCAGCCACACTTTACCAATCGGCATTCAAACATTTGAAATTATTTATATCATTATTATTTAAATCAATTTATAATTACTATTATAAAATTTTAAATCATCAACTTAATTAAAAATATATGTTTGTATTAAAAGGAAAATATAAATAGTGTCATTAGATTATAAATATCATGTCATGAAAGTCAGAAAAGTTGTCATCGTTTCTGCAGTCCACAGCAGAACTATACGTCAGTTTGTATAGCCGGTACCCAATGACGCCCACTCTTCATAAAAGTTTGACACATGGCGCTTTAGTTATGAAACATGCTCTACTCCCAATCGGACAGTTATCAGAGGAAGCAGCAGAGGCGCGCAACAAACATTTTCGCCTATACCGGCAAAATTTTGCGCGAAAATTTTCGAGAAGAAAGTGCAATGAAGACGTGATGAATCGATTGCTCTTGACATCTGATGTCTATTTAAGTTGTAGTCGAATGAAAATTGGCAAGAATCAAAAACGTTTTTCTACTGAAGCCTTGGAGTTTTTAAAACAGGACGAGGGAGTTTCCACGATTTCACGTGAATATGATGATGAAGTTGATGGAGATGACGACGAGGATAGCGAATAAGATTTTTAACTATATATTTTTTTATAAATTGACTATTTGTATTATTTTAACAATATATTAAATTAGTTAATTAAGAATGTTTGGCTGAAGTAATTTAAAAGTCCTAATATCTTCACCTAAAAAACTTCTAAGTAATTTGTAGTATGTTCTGAAGAGTTGAAATTACATTTAGACACTAGATAGTTATTAAAACACCAATAAATAATTTTGGCCGGCTTTTTAAGTGAAATACCCGTATGTGCGTCGTTGGTGTCGCAAAGGAATAATCGTTTAATAGATTTGTAAATAAATAACAAGTATTTTAAGGTCTTAATTATTTATTAATTTACAGTGTTACCACAATGGCGTTTAAAGGTTATAGAACAATGTTCCCTGTCCTAGAATTTAAAACTACATACAGTTATGCAAAGGTAAAGTTGACCAAGTGTTCCACTTCAAACCTTATAGACATATGTTTAGACTTGAAAGTGGTAAGGTAATATCTTGGTCAACTATGCCTTAATTTATGTATATACAAGTATTTTAAGGTCTTATTTATTACAATTTTTATTTTTTGACAATGTGCGTCAATGGTGTTTAAAAGGTTATAGAACAATGCTTCCCTGTCCTAAAAGTGAAAACTACATACAGTTTTGCAAATTTATGGTCGACTAACTGAAAGTAGATTCACTTTTGTGACATAAATTAATTTGCTTTGATAGTGATTTTACAGAATGAAAATGCCGAAAACATCCTTCTTCTCTGCAATGAAACACGGTTTTTTCTAAGGCAGCAAAACACAGAGAACGCAAATGGTGACAAAGAGATCTAGTATTAGAAAATTGAGCCTTACACGAAAAACAAGTTAATATTTTAATCCTTTAAATCACCCATTAAGGTATGAATAATGTAATGTTCGGGGGTTATTTAAATAAAAGTCAAGCGTCCGCAGCAGAGCTATAATTCGACTGATCATTGTACAACTTAAATCTAGCTACCTACTTACAAAGTAAACCAATATAAACTACCTACATTACACTCCTCACTACTAATTTAATACATACCTACTACTAATTACGAACTAAAACTTAATATCTAACTTACTACCTTAACTTAACATTTATTCTAAACCTTATAATTATGAACCTTAAACCTACACTGTCTAAGGACACGTTGTGGAGTCTGTGGCACTTGAGGCAAGGCAACCTGACTCTCCGCTGAAGCCTGGGCATCTACCGGTACATCATTAATCTGCTGAGCTGGTGACGACACTAAACGCGGCGACACCAACCGATCCGCCGACCCCTCCGACGACGCCCGCTTATCACTTCCACTGCATTCTTCCTGGTTATCAGCTGACTGAGAATCTGTGTCTGATCGCTCCGTAAAACTGGGACCACTAGAAACTAAGGATAACCTATTGCCTGTTCTCCTACGTAACTGATCAATATGTCTATGGACTATTTCCCCATTTTGACCCTGGACTCGGTAGTCGCTAGGACCCCGACTATCTACTACTCGACCGGGAATCCATCGCTCGCCTTTTAAGTACTGTCGGTACCATACCTCTTCTCCTTCACCCCCAATGCACCTGTTCGCCCCTTCCGCCAATTCAGCCTGTCGCTTTTGTGCTCGATGTACCTTGTTTTCCCTGTCCGGTTTTATGGTATCTAGTCGAGTACGTATACGCCTGCCTAATAAAATCATTGCCGGGCTTTCTCCGGTCGTCGAATGTTCGACATTCCTATAATGCAGTAAATATGTCCACAGTGCCCTATCTATATTGTGTTTCTCTGACATAGCCTTTTTAATAACACGTTTAAGTAATCTAACCGCATTTTCTGCTAATCCATTTGAAGCGGGGTGGTAAGGAGCCGTAAATACATGTTCTATACCGTTAGCCTTTGTGAATTCATGAAATTCTTTTGATGCGAACTGTGCCCCGTTATCACTCACTATTTGTTTAGGTAAACCCCATCTACTAAACAACTCAGTTAATCTATCTATGAGACTAAAAGCTGAAGTACTTGATACATTGAAAACCTCCAACCATTTAGATGTGGCATCCACTACCACGAGGTATGTTCTACCGCCTATAGGTCAATATGTATCCGGCTCCTCGGTCGGATTGGCCAGGGCCACATGCGTGGGGTCTGCCGAGGCGGCGCGTCCGCGTGGGCTGCGCACACCTCGCACGCTCGACACATGTGTTCCACTGCTTCATCCACCCCGGGCCACCATACATAACTACGTGCTAAAGCTTTTGATTTCGCTATACCCATGTGTGGTTCATGCAACATTAATAGCACTTTACTTCTACACGCTTCCGGTACCACTAACCTGTGCCCCCACATAGTACAGCCTAGTTCTTCATAAAGTTCATTTCTCCTATTGAAGTACGGTTTTAAGTTGCTCAAGTCACATTCATTAGGCCAACCATCTCTCAGATAACTCAATATTTTTGACAGTTCCGCATCGCGCATTGTTTGATGTTTAATTTCATTATAATCTAATAACAATGACTGTTGCACGAAATGCAGATGAGTTTGCTCCGGTTGCGGTTGTGCGACCCTACTTGTATGTTTAATGGGTGCTAGCGGTAACCTTGAAAACCCGTCCGCTCCGTTTTGATCGGTGCGTACGTACTCAATATTAAATGAGTAAGCTGACAAAATAATAGCCCACCTTTGCATTCTGCTAGCCACCATGGTCGGTATTCCGGTATTAGGACCGAATATTGACACTAACGGTTTATGATCCGTTCGTAAAGTGAAGTTACGCCCGTATAAATACTGGTGAAATTTATTAACACAAAATATAATCGCTAGCGCTTCCCGATGTATTTGCGAGTAATTTTTCTCCGCGTCGGTAAGTGTGCGCGACGCGTATGCTACCGGCCGCTCTGCGCGCTCGCCGGGCTGCGAGAGGACCCCCCCTACCCCGCGCGCGCTCGCGTCACAGGTCAACAGTAGTCGTTTCTTCGGATCGTAATGAGCCAATACATCTGCGCCCGCTAGAATCTTTTTAATTTCTGCGAATGATTTTTCGCAGTCAAACGACCAATGCCATTATTTACCTTTCTTTAATAATTCATAAAGGGGTACTAACATGCTACTCATAGGTATTCCTCACAAATTTCCCATAGAAGTTTATGATTCCTAAAAACGAACGTAACTCCGTAACGTTTATCGGGCGAGGAATATTAATTATGGCCTCGACCTTGGCCGGATCTGTTTTAATTCCCTCACTACTAATAACAAATCCTAAATATTGTACTTCTTTTACTATTATAAGAACACACATTTACTACTCTTTAATTTTAAACCGGAACGATGTAATCTAGTAAAAACCTGTTCTAGTGCTTCTAGATGTTCTTTCTTGTTTTTCCCGCCAATTATGACATCGTCAAGGAATATCTCAATGTTAGGTATCCCCTTCAACAGACTGCACATGATTCGCTGGAAAATTCCTGGACTTGAAGATAAACCGTATACTAACCGATTGTACCTAAAAAGACCCCTATGTGTATTTATCACTGTGAATTCCTTAGAATCATCGAGTTCTATTTGGTTATAGGCTTGGCTTAAATCGATTTTCGAAAAATAATTTGCCCCGCTAAGTTTAACCATTAAATCCTCGATTCTAGGCAATGAATAGCGATCAATAAGTAAGACTGGGTTTACGGTCGCTTTATAATTAGCACAGATCCTCAGCGAACCGTCAGGTTTGTTTACCGGTACGAGCGGCGAGGCCCAGTCGGAGCAGTCGACGGGCGTGATGATGCCGTCGCGCAGCATGGCGTCCAGCTCGGCGTCGAGCCGCCCGAGCAGCGCGTACGGCACGGGCCGCGCGCGGTGGAACACGGGCGTCGCCCCCTCGCGCACGCGCAGCGTTGCCTTGCCTCCGGTGTACAGCCCCAACCCGCCGCTGAATATTTCCTTATACCTGTTTAACAGTACATTGATCTCATTAGACATGTTCACCTCTTTCCAATTTACATGGTTACATTTACTAAACACGGGTATTTCTATCTCCAATTCTGTTAACCACTGTCGGCCCAGTAATGATGTGGTACCTCCTTCAATTACAAATAACTCTAGTTGTTTATTACACTCTCCGTAAACTACCATCGGTTTGAACATTCCTATAGGTTTAATTTTTGAGCCATCATAAAAATTCAATACTAGATTGCTAGGTTCTAATTTGTGAGCCCTGAAACACTTTTTAAATGTTGCTTCACTAATACACGATACCGCAGTACCAGTATCGACCTCCATAGAAATATTCACATTATCAATACCTATGGACAACTTTACCGCTCTGTAATCGTTTAAGCACAGATGATGAAATTCCTCTTCCGGCACCTGTTCCCGCGCATCCCCGTAGTACGCTGCCGAGCGCTTGGGAGTGGGACCCGTGCCTTTGCCCGCGTTCGCCGCCCTGTCCGGGCACACGCGTCGCAGGTGTCCCGGCTGCCTGCAGCTGTGAAATCGACACTCAGAATACGAGTGCTCCGTCGCCCCGCACCCCGTACAGCTCCCTGCCCGATCTGCACCGCTTGCCCGGCCGCGGCCGCCAGCTTGTCGCGGGGATGTGCCGCGCGGCCGTCGCATGCCCCGCGCCGCGCGCGCCCCGCGGCGCCCGCTGTCCCGAGCCGCCGCCACCTCTACTGCTGGCGAGCGCGTGCACCGCCTGCCCCGGCAGTGCCTCGCCTGACATGACGTCACCTCCGCTGTCCGGCGCCTTCGCCTCCACCGCGGCCGCGTCCCGCTCCGCCGCTTCTAACGAAGTCGCCAACCTCACTGCGTCCGTAAACGATATTGTCTCGGCTTCAGCAAAAAGCCGCTGTCGAAACATATCACTCCGTAAGCCGCAAACGAACTGATCCCGCAAATTCTCGTTCAACCCTTGTTTGAATTCGCAATGTCGTGACATTTTCTTAAGCTCGGTTATGTACGCGGCTACGTTTTCCTCGCTAGCCTGTCTCCGTTGCCTGAACCGATAACGTTCCGCGAGTACCGACGGTGTTGGTTCTAAATGATGACGCATCAAGTCGACCGCTTTGTCATATTTTAACTCTGCTGGCTTCTTGGGACTTGCAAGATTGCACAATAGTTCATATGCCTCGTCCCCCATGATGGCTATTAACGTGGGTAATTCGTGTCGTCGTCGATTTTATTAACTTTAAAGTACATGTTTAACCGGTCCACATACACTGACCACACCCCGGACTTCGTGTCAAATTCTTTTATTTTTCCGATTGACATTGTTTTTAACGTTCGTACACTCACGGTAGACGGAAATATGCACCAACACTATAATTCACACGCGAAATGGTTTAAATTAGTAATCCTCGTCGCCACTGTAATGTTCGGGGGTTATTTAAATAAAAGTCAAGCGTCCGCAGCAGAGCTATAATTCGACTGATCATTGTACAACTTAAATCTAGCTACCTACTTACAAAGTAAACCAATATAAACTACCTACATTACAAATAACACTAAGTGATTTATCAAATTTAGTGTTTATGTTCAATGCTCTTTGTATAAACAGCCAAATGAGATAAGATTCGTCAGAGTATTCTGCTCCTGTCGCATGTATAATCTTAAATGCTACATCCACTCCCTGGAGTAATGAATTTACTTTGTAAATAATCTGACCAACAACGCCGTAAATTTTTAAAATATCACAAATTGTACCCGTGTAGATTATCAAGGGCTAAAATGTTCATCCGATTTTCACCAATTTCGTTCTCCTACTTGATATTGCTGTTTGTAGATCATCAACGCCAGCTATTTGCAATATAAATCCATCCCGGATTTCACTACGCGATGGCTTCCATGAGAGTTTTCCTTTTTTCTTTGACACGGTTGAAGGCACCAAATATGGCAGCAACAACAACGCTGCATTGGTTTCCGACTCTGGTTTGGTATCTGTAACTATAATAAGTAATGTTCAAACTGCAATCTGCGTAAATTACGTACTCAATGAAAACAGTAGGAAAGAGCAAAAAAAGTCATGCAACGTCAATAATATCACAAATCACACAGTAGGAAACCACAACCAACTTACGTCCGGTCTGCTCGTGTGGAAACCTTACAAAATAAAACAAATTAATTATTGATGTTATCTCCAGTAAAGTTCTGGTATCTATTTTAGGAGGTACCTATATTGGCACTTAGTAAAAAGTATTCTAGTAGAAAATAGCAGGGGAAACAACTCACCGTAATTAATGCTGTCCATATTAAGCATACGCCTGACCCGTGGGTTTCTTACCACCACACTCAGCGGACGATGTTTTTTATTCTCGATTGCTTCCAAAATTTTAATTCGCCAAGTCAACATACACCTACAGCACAATAGCGCTGACGCACGAATGCATGCAATGCGTCGACGCGACACACCCGCGGCCCCGCAGCCGTACGACCGCGCGCTCGCAAGCGCAGTTCCACACTTTGGTATTAAAATCTAACGCGTGTATAAGTAAGTTTTGAGGGTTACCGATCTAAGATTGTCGTTCTAATATAACTTAAGTACAGGTACACCAAAAACTTTCACTTAATGTTTATGGAAAAACAAGTGTTCATTATTACGATTTGTATAAAACTATTTTCTTCGTAGAGTAAAGAAGTAAGTGCAGCTACGCGTCAGGTATTTATGACAACTGCTTGGAGAAACTACGTAACGATAGTAACGCAAAACAATCCCGCAACAAGTTTCGTGCAATAAGTAAGTAAGTGGACTTGCAAGACACGCCTTCGCAATAGTATCCAAGAACAAATGCTTATGTTTATTTACTTTTGTAAAGTTATGTTAATTCTTCGTGTTAGTTATGTGTATGTGTGTTTATGGCTTTATACCCAGGGAAATTTGTAAAATAAATAAATTTATGTATGTTTACATCTATATAAGAATGGAAAACGATTTTATTTTTTGTCGCAAAATAACACATTTTTTGTGACAGTACCCTTATTTTTGGCGCTAGCTTCATGAAAATTTGTGAGAAGGTGTATTAGAGTACGCTCGATTTTTTGCAATAATAAAAAAATATGACGCAAGTTGAGTTACGCGACTCTTCCTGGAAGGGTGCGATATGACCCGTCATCCTTTCAAGCAAGAGAGAACAGGCACCTTCTGAGCTCGCTCGTTTCATCGTAGTCTCTTCTATCACTTACCACCAGGCGTGATCGAGGTCTAATGCGGGCTCATCCGTAATAATAATAATGAATAGTGAGACTGTCGAGACAGCGAAGCAGCGAAGCAGTTGTCAAGTATCCTGAAGCTCAACTTCGAACTTTAAAGAGCTCATCAATCCGACGAACAATACCAAAGTAAGAACACTCCTACCTAACGACATCAAAATAAAACCTGCAAGTACCAAAACCCTAACCAGGTCTTCGTAACATGACGTCATGGTATAGCATTCGCTTTTTTTTTTCAATTTGCAGCCATCGCAAGCGTTTAATTGTCCCGGACGCATCAAGTTACCGCTCGCGTAGTGTGGACCTGACGAATTTATGGTCAACGCCCGGCCTTTTGAGAGAGGAATGTGTGAATTTGTGGTTGTTTATGGCTTGCGGAGTGCTAACTGTGTGATGACTGTGGAATTGTGAGTGATATGAGCGGCGGTTGGAATAAAATTGCCTGTTTTCCCTTTTTTTTTGAGTCATGCGCTGAAAATTAAATGTTATCTCAATAAGATTTTACTGTAAAATCTATATTGTCAGGTTACTTCAATATAGGTTTGTGATAAATAAAACAAAGATTTCTTGCTAAACAAATATGTTTTACAAGGGCCTTTACATAATTTTACAATAACTTTAAATGATTGTCAAGATGGATTTTGAACGAACGTAATGAACGAGAATGTGTCAGTGCGTAAAGAATGAATCTAGAATGATAATTGAGCGAATGTGTCGTAGACAGGACTCGTTCTCTGAAATATCGTCTCACGTCACAAGCTGGTTGGTGCACTCTTTACCAACAAGGGCACGCCACAATAGCGGCAGTAAGTCCCCTCTTTGAGGAGTGGCTAACGAGGCGTCATGGCGTCCTCACCTTCCGTCTGATGCAGGTACTCACCGGACATGGTTGTTTCGGGAGCTACTTGTGTCAGATTCGACGGGAGGAAACGCCTGGTAGTCACCACTGCAAGGATCGCCCTGAGGACACGGTGGAACATACAGTGGAGGTTTGCTCCACTTGGGCAGAGCTCCGCCGTGTCCTCGTAGGGGCGATAGGCGGTGACCTCTCGCTCCCGGCCCTGGTTTGGCGCCCCAGCCACCGCAGGAGACGCTCCGGGCATCGGGAGTTGCAGGGTGACTCCCAGCCACCGCAGGCGCGGGCCTGTGGGCTGCGAGCAAGGGTAGCTCGCCGCCTGACTGAAACCAGGCCCGTGTAGATGGCGCGTAGTGTTCCACGCGCGCCTCAAAGAGTGTCAGCAAAATTCTCGGGGCCCACAAGGGGGCCGTTACCTGTCGAGGTTGTGGAATTGTTCGAAAGAGTTACCGCGGCCTCGGAACACGAAGGGCATACGATGGAACACGGATGGGTTTTAGTCAGTAAAAGTCTGACACACCCTCCCGCTTCACCCAGATCGAGAGGCAGTCATTGGGTGACTTCCCCCTTAAAAAAAGGGACATAACCAGCCCTGACTTGTGAACTTAGATTTGAACTGTGTTAATTTTTTGTTGATTTGAAATAAAAACAGAATGACATAATTGGTTATAATAATATTGGATTGCAGTCAGAAGTATAGTCTACTGTGAGGTACATGTAGACAGTATGCTGTTTTTCTACCAACAGGGTCATTGCTTGCCGAGGTTGCACGAATGTTCTAACGAGATACCACGGCCCCGGAATACAAAGGCAACTGAAGGAGCAAGTCGGGTCATTAGTCAGTAAAAGTCTGAGTCGGGAGGCGTAATTTAATGATTTTCCCACTCAGAAAATAAAGAAAGGCTGTACTTTAGATCTTAGATAGATAGATAGGTATACTCTTTATTGTACACCATAACAGAATTAAATAAGGACTTAAAAACTACAAAAGGTGTTACAATGGGCTGTCTTATCGCTACAAGCGATCTTTTACAGACAACCTTTGGAAGGATTTGACACAGCAGGAGAAAATAAATACGCGGGTAGTCCATGGTGTACTATTCACTTATATACAATAAATAAATAATAACCTACATACTCAATACACATATACATATATATACATAAAAAGAACAAAGCTGAGATATATAAAAAATAATAATATATTAAAGAGAGAGATAGAGATATTTTACCATGTTTTTGAAAGAAGGAAGGTTTTGTGCTTGTCTTACTAACACGGGAAGAGTATTCCACAGTCGTGCTGCTTGAGCTGCGAACGACTTACCAAAGAAATTGGTGGAGTGACTCGGTACCTCTAGCCTCAAGTTTTCCGATGACCTCAGAAATTTGGCATGTGTGTCATGGAGGAACTTAAAACGTTCTTTAAGATAAAAGGGGGTCTTAGGATTGAACAGAATTCTGTAAAGCAGAGACAATATGTGTAAGTTCGGAAGACGTATAGGAAGCCACTTGAGTTGAGATCTTATTTATCACTTTTAACAGTAAATTAGTTATTGTGCTCATTTAGTGAACACATTTTTATTTTATTATAGTTACTATTTAAATCATTTAATATATATTATTCATTTTTAAAAACAGAACATATTTCATTCAATCTATTTTATTTACCCTTTCTCGTGAGTCACTGCTGAGTGCCAGTTGAAAACCAGCACTGGGTGCCTTTCTCCCAGCAAATGCTGAGTTGGTAACCCTTTCGGATTCGACAAGCTGAAATGTGGACACCAATTTTTTTTATGTTTTTAATTTTATTTATTTATTAAAACTTCAAAACTTGACTTGCAAAAACTTAATGCTTAATTTTGTGTGTATATCTCTGAATAAAATGTTTTTCAATTTCAAATCATTTTTGATTCACCCAGCTTATCCACGTTATTCCAGCACGTCCCCACCATTGGGAATTCAAATAATTTCGTGAAAACAATAGTCCCCGCTGCAAAGTAACAATGTTACTGTTTTTTGCAGTATCGATGAAAATGCAATCAAAATGTATGTTCGGCACCAATTATCTTGGTAACTCTAGTTTTTTTTTTCATTTTGTGATCCAAAAATACGGTTTTTGTTATGAAGAAGGTATACGTAAAGTCTATTTTTAGACTTTACTTGTTTGTGTTGTAAATGATTTGGATATATGAAGTTTATATTGTAGTAATTAGGAATGAGCTAATCTGTTTTCAATTATATGAATTACTAGCTTGTGCCAGCGGCTTCGCCCGCGTGGGAAGTTTTTCCCGTGTAAATCCCGATCCCGTGGGAATTTCGCAAAATCCTTTCTTAACGGATGCATACGTCATAACATCTACCTGCCAAATTTCAGACCGATCCGTCCAGTGGTTTGGGCTGTGCGTTGATAGATCACTATGTCAGTCAGTCAGTCAGTCAGTCACCTTTGAGTTATATATATTTAGATGTAAACACCAATATTTGCATGCCACATATGGCAGAATGTGAAGAAGCTATTGAATAATATTTTTAAGAACACATGGTCCTTATCACCCTATGTCTTCAAGAATTTTGTCAACCACTGTCTCCGTCTCATTCGCGGAATTTACTGGCCCGAGAACTCTGTAACTACTGGGAAATTGCCACCACCACGAGAGCCTGATCGATCACCAGATCAAGCGTCACAAGTAGAAATGGATCGGCCACACGCTTCGGAAGGATTCTGATCACATACCTAAACAGGCGATGCATTGGAATCCTCAAGAGAAAAGGAAGCGTTGCCGTCTCTGACAACCCTGGCGTCGCACTGTGGTGGCAGAAGCGGAGAGCATCGGGATGACGTGGAGCAAAGTGAAGCGGGAAGCTCAAGACCGATCGCGATGGAAGACTTCTGTGGACGCCCTCAGCTCCATCTAGGGGTCATAGGAATGGGCCTCCGGACGATGAGCTGAGGTAGCTCACCGTCCGGTAAGGACCAGGCTTGAGCCTGCCCCCGGACCGTAAGGGCAGTTGAAGGATGGGTGGGTTTTTAGTCAGTAGAAATCTGACACTCCCTTCCGCTCCACACATTGTGGCAGGAGTTATTTGACGATTTTGCCACCCAGAAAAAAAGGGATCATAGGAATAGCATATTTACAAGTTGATATTAAATAGAATTTGGCTGTAATCAACTTTGGTTTTCGCATAAAGCAAACAAAATCGTATACCAAACACTTTCACTTGCAAGGCAAGTTCAACTGTCGATGGCCTGGAATCCAGTGGTTCAAATGGGTAAGAACTGAAAAAGTTCCGTAGAAATTTCGCGAGTCGACACGTTGAGTTTTGTGTGTCGGGAACAGAATAGAGCATAGAAATATAAAATACTATATCTATGGAATCGAGTGTTTAGTGATATCATAGATATAATAAACAAGTATGTATTTTATATTTCTATGAGTGATACATGTGACAGTGGTAGCGGTGTCGCTAACAGAAAACGAACTAGAAAGAGGGTAGACCGATTTGTCTGTTCATAAATTTCCACCCGCAATCACAACTTCAGTTCATCCGTGATCATGACGCTTGCAACAGTGCCGAAATATCGGAAACTCAATACAAAAAATACACATTGTAAATATCCCGTTTTAAGTTCTAATGATACTGTTAGTGACTATGTTAGCTAAAAAACTTATATAGTATATTTACAAGTTGATATTAAATAGAATTTGGCTGTAATCAACTTCAGATTCTGCATAAAACAAACAAAGTCCTATACCAAACACTTTCACTTGCAAGGCAGTAAATTAAAATGTAAAAAATTCATATGAGATCTCTCACAAGGCAGAGGGCAATACCAATTATTTATTCAAGAGTACTGAACCCAGTGCTGGAACTGTTTCTTTTAACATACTATATTATTGTTATTTCGTGGCTGTAATAATAGCTGAACGTGTAGATCTTCAAGGTACGTCCACCATTTTGTCATAGCGAGATTCTATATGATATGTGTCCAGCGCCCGTGCTGGTGGGTCACAGATCCAGTCTCTCCGTGAGGACATGGTTGAGCGCTTGAACTTGTCCTTGAAGGCTGTCTCCGAATGGGGTGATGCCAACTTGGTCAAGTTTAATGCAGCTAAGACCCAGGCGTGTCTCTTCTCCGCAAAAAGGAGCCAATTCCAACCGGCTCCTACTTTCCGCGATGTAACCGTACCGATAACCGATCGTATTGAGCTTCTTTCTTCTTCTTTTCTTCGGTAAAACTAACTTACACCCTCAATTTTGGTCCATTTATCGAGGCTAAGGCTCAGGTAGCAGCAAAAAAGTTGGGAATCCTAGCAAAGGCGAGACGGTACTTCACACCGGAACAGATGCTCAATCTCTATCAAGCCCAGGTTCGGACGTGTATGGAATACTGCTCTCATCTTTGCGATAGATCTGCCAAATACCAACTGGACGCGCTTGAGTCACAGACGTGTGCCAATGCCAAAGACGTGTAAGTTTGTATGAAGAGTATCCAATTCATAAAATTATTTCTTTGGTAAAGGTGAATTATTCCATCCATGCAAACGAAGTTGCGGGCAAAGTGCTAGTACAAAATAAAATAAAGCTTTAAAAATGCATCCAATCGTCCTTAATGCTTCTAAAGTTACAATTTCCCTAGGTAGAGGGAAATGTAAGGTTGTAATAACTAATTAGGAGGAAGCACGTTTTAGTAGGGAATATGACAGGAAAAGAAATCAAAGTGAAGAAAAATGAACAAGATTTATAAAAGAAATAATTATAAAAAATTGCTGGAGACGCGGAACCCTAAGAGCACAGGAGATGACGGAGATTGCGAGTCGATAATAAACGGAGCGGATGATTATAGCAGTACGAAGAGGTGGCTGCAGGACGGCTGGGCTTCAGTCGGATGGCCTCAGTTTTCCTTCTTCCTTCCCTCCGGCCATGGTAGGGGGACGGGGGATAATCAGGCTCCGTCGATGCAGCAGTCGGATGGTGGTGGTGGAAGGTTCGGAGGATGTCAGGATGTCTGGAGGTCCGGGCCACGGCTCGTGTATTAATAGAGGACCATTTCACTCCGATGGCACTTATCCGTTTTCTTTCGAGACTTCTGGTCTGTTCTAGTTCTAGGCGTAGACCTCAGTATTTATATGTATCATCTATGGCGTCAAAGAGTATGTAAAACCTAACGTATGGCGTAGACTGCCTGCTCTCCGTCAATCTCTCTAGCTAAATCGACTTTTCAGCATTTGAATTAAGGTTCTAGAATGAAAAGAGAAATAAATGTAATTTATCACGAAGTACATTTAGTTATGCAACCTAACCTCCAGCAATGAATTAAAAAGAAAACCTAGTCTTGTCACTAATGACTTTACAGAAACGTAAACAAACAAAGTATTGCATAAAAAATAGCTTAATATCAGCATATTAGGAAATTCTAAACTAATAATGATGTTATAACGTAAGTACTAAAGCCCTATAAAAATGAAACATTACATGCTGTCGACTGGTAATGTGCCCAAGATGCTAGCGGCATTGCTACGTTGAATGGCAATCATTCAAAGTGGCAATGTGTCTAGATCTTCAGCATCTGCTTAGCATTCAATATCCAGTGACCGGGTAACACAATACCCCTTTGCCAGACTATTGTCAGATTGTTAGGGAGTACAGCAACCTACCGTTTTTTAAATTCAGAAACGGAAAGCTGTAGAGAATTGTTGGTCTAAATAATTTATGTATGTGTAAAATGCAGGCCGTATATTGGTGGATGCGGCATGAGCATATTGCGAGCACTCTCCACGAGCGCCACCTACGACCGCGTATATAAATATGGCCGCCCTCTGCGGATGGCGGCAGAGCCCTGACTGGAGGCTTTAATTAATTTATTATTAAGGCAACCACAGGCAAGCCCGGTTAAGCATCCGACACCTCAGAGGTTGACCTGCGAGATGCCACTCACAAAAAAAAAACGGTTGGCAGCAGTCTTGATACACACGCCTACGCACTCGCTTGTGATAAAGAAAGAAAAAGAAAGAAAGAAAGAAAAACGTTTATTGACACATGCCACAAGTACACACAGTAATAAAAAAAACTTACAAGAAACAAACAAAATCATATTATTATGAAAATAAAATATATTAAAAAAGTGAAATTGAATAGATCCAGGATGATTAATATTACTTTGTGACTCACGGATGCGCCAAATAGGCCCAGTTCAGCAAAAGCCGGACAACTAGTGCCCAACGCTGGTTTGGTTTGGGATAACTGTGATTCTCAATACTGTGAAGTGAATAAATGCTGTTTTCAATCATCATGATCCATTTTTTTTTCCTGTTCAACCCTGCTACCCTGAATATCTAAGATAGATTTTCTAGCTTCAGGGTTAAAGTCTTTTCGAGGCACAGGGGTATGACACCGCCAACTTCCAAACTCCGGGCTACTGTTGACAAATTCTTAAAGAAAAACCCAACAGCACTTTGTGGCCGACCAGGTAATCGAACCCAAGGCCAACGAGGCAGTCCAGAGCACAGTTTCCAGATGATATCATAAAATTTTCATTCATAAAAACTCTTTGAAAACCTTTAAACAAAACACGCATTGGTTAAAAATATAACAAAATCTAATTTAACTTAATAACCAATCTCCCAATGGGGGAGGGGGTGAAAGAGGAACCCTGCACGAATACCATAGGGGTTGGGTGGGGTAGACGTATTAGTGAAATTCCGCTGGAGGGCGGGGTTGTCGACTTTCCGAAGGTTTAATGGGCTAAATATCTTGAGCTCAGATAATTCGGAGATAGGACGGTTAGCAGAAAAGTCATAGGAAGTTTTTAGTAATAATAATATTGGTAATTTAATATTAAGTATAAGAAATTAAAAACTAGCTGATAGTAGAAATAACTGAACATCTACTATTTACCTACTGGTAAAGCAATTTTCACTCTCAGTTTCAAGTTATTTATTTATTTATTTAAACTTTATGTACAATAGTGTTACATGGGCGGACTTAAGGACGCATGTTCAAAATTGATAGGTATCAAATCGCATCACTACATAGACAAGGCTCAAACACACACAAACGTACGAATAGCTCCGCGAATTATGGGCACGTAAAGTCATTTTGATACTTTAGATTATAATTTTTTTTTTTAATGGCTTCATGGTTGCTTTTATTTTGTGTGCTGTTTGATGTCATGAAATTATTGAAGTGACTTGTAGGTACACTTCGATGACTGGTACTGGATCTCTTTGACAACAAGATGTAAATGTGCAGTTTTTTTTTTATTATGGTTTCGTAGCCGATTGGCAATAAACAGAACCCTTATAGTTTCGTCATGTCTGTCTATCTGCCCGTCCGTCCGTAAGTCACAGCCATTTTATTCCGAAACTGTTATGACTACCTACATGTGAAACTTGGTAGGTAGATGTATTCTGTTCCGCCGAGTTGAACCGCTTTCCGATTGATAGACAAAAATATGTAAATTTAAGGGGGGCTCCTCATACATGGAACTGAACCTAAAAATATTTTTAAGCTATTGCATAGCTTTTATCGCGGGCTTTGAGCGCGGCGACCGAATCAAGAAATTCCGTAACGAAAATAAAACCTAATACGGTCGAATATGGTCAGTTATTTCAAATCAGGTTACTAACGTTCTATTAGCGTGTTTAGTAAAGAATCGGATTGGTAACCGTCAGTATTTTGGATCAAACCCAGGGTCTCATCATATCTTTTTATGATTTCTTTTTTATTGAAAGTACTTTTATATTATACTTACTAGCTTCTGCCCGCGACTTCGTTCGCGTGGAAGGGGGTTCCCGCGTAAATCCCGAACCCGTAGGAATTTCGGGATAAAAACTATCCTACGTCCTTTCCAGAGTCCTAAACTATTCCCACGCCAAATTTCATCTAAATCGGTTCAGCGGTTTAGGCGTGAAAAGGTAACACACAGACAGACAGAATTACTTTCACATTTATAATATTAGTATGGATTTAGATACACACATCAAAAGTGTCTAGGGATCAACATATATTTTTGCAATAACTTTTCTCCTGATTGATATTAATTAAAATTTTCTTTAAGGATTCATCAAATAAAGTGTTTTCGTTTGTCACAGTAACGATAAACCAAGTCACCTTTGCATTAATAAAGAAATTTGCCATTTTCCTAATAAAGGGATTTTTGACATTTGAACCACTAACATTAAAGTTCGAAAAAAAGACTGAAATAACAGTTTTCTTTAAAATTTTATTGGGTAACTTAAACAATTAATAATCCGTGTTTCTACCGCGAACACTAACAACACAAGAACATCGGTTTGGCATACTCAAAATGAGTTCATCCAAATCACGCTGTGGAATGGCCGCCCATGTTCGTTGCAACAACAAAAAAAGGTCTTCTTGCGACTGGATACCCTCCATATTCGGCAGAGCTCTTCTCTGTAGCATATCCCATGTATGCTCAATCGGGTTCAAGTCTGGCGAATGAGCAGGCCAGAGCAGGACATTGATGTTAGCTGCGGCGAGAGTCTGTCTTACAACTCTTGCGGTGTGCGGTCGTGCATTATCATGCATTAACTGAAATAAGGGACCGATTTGCACTTGTAGAGGAACGATGACGTCAGATACAATCGTCTCAGCATAAATTTGAGCGTTGAGGTTGCCTCTGATCCAAATCAACTCAGTTCTTCCGCCGATCCAAATACCCGCCCATACCATGATGGTTCCACCACTATAAGGATGGACTTCCTGGCAGGATTTTAATCGCTGTTGGCGTCCAGGGGTTCTCCAGTGTCGTATACGTCTTGTATCCGGTCTCATACCAAAACGAGACTCATCAGAAAAGCACACGAAACGCCATTGTTCTTCTGCCCAATTTCTGTGTTCAAGAGCCCATTGATATCGAATCCTACGATTGTGCATTGCTATAGGTGGTACCCGTAGCGGTCTTCGGGAATGAAGGTTCACTTCATGCAAGCGGTTTCTGACTGTTTGGTCGCTAATTAAGTTCCCTGAAGAGTGATGAAGCCTCACGGCTAACATCATGGCGGTTATTGTTGGAGCTCTTCGAGTTAAGATTTGAATGTATCGGTCTTGTCTCCGTGTGGTGCAGCGATACCGTCCTCCATGGCGCTCAGCCACGGTACCAGTGACTGATAACACTCTGACTTGTATTCAGAGCTAAAGCCACAGTACATTGCCGGGAACCAGCTTCTAACATTCCCACGGCTCTGAGCATTTCTTCCCTGCTTAAATGACGTCGCCGCTCCATAATAACGTTGGTTTTAATCAGTAGTAGGGAAACAGTAGCACTAATAATGTCTTCAATGCGTTGTATGTTTTTATAGGGAAAATATTGACAGCTGATTTTCATCTTTTACTCGAATTTGATTAACAGTTCCTGTTTCAAATTATGAAATGCACCAAAAAGGATCCATATAAATTTATATAATCATAAATTTATTACAAAGCCACATCTCAATCTCAAGAAATCCGCATAAAAATGCTGGATCCCTAGACACTTTTGATGTGTGTATTTTGTAAATATTTTGTTGAATAAAATAAGAAACATTTACATTTTCTGTAGGAGAAAGAAAGTCTAAAATGTCAACGCCGCGAGAAATAGCTTCAAACTAAAAATGTGGTATAATTGACCCGGTAACTTGAATTAATATCAAAGAAAAAAAAATACTGCATAAATAAAAAAATATATAAATAATTATAATTGCATAAGTTGATAAAAAATGCTATGCAATAGCTTTACCGCGGCAGTCCCCGAGTGCCACACGGGTTTTTTTTTTTCATCAAACCTTTTCGTGTGCGGTATCTATAGACAGGTCTTTAAAAATTATATCGGTTCCTAAAACTACTTCTTCTTAAAGTCAATCGTTTAAAAGATATACGTTCCCAAAGTGGTAAAATGTCTCCCCCCTCTCTAACTTTTATAATAGAATAAAAAAAATATGCTGTAGGTTTTAATGAAAACTTTCATTAAAATGGTTTGAATGACATCGGGTCAGTAGTTTTTGAGATTTAGCACATTTTCTAAAACCGCAAATATAACTTTGTATTTCATACAAACACTATGAAAAACAAAGTTATTTGGCGTAGTTACTACGGAACCCTTCATGGACGAGTCTGACTCGCATTTGTCCAATTTTTACGAATGAGCCCACTCTTGACCTCGATCTCGCCTGATGGTAACCGATAGATGAGGTCTACAATGGAACGAGCGAGCTCAGAAGATACCTATTTACTTTTGCTTTAAAGACTCAAAGATGGCAGGGAAAACAGAAGCCGGCAGATAATTCCACAGCTTGGCTGTGCGCACAATAAATGTGGAGGAGAAGCGCTTGACAAGACGGTATATCAACCAAGTTCGAGCTTGTATTGTTAGATACGATGAGATATTATAATTATACGAACTCAGTGGAGTGGCCTGCAGGAATATAGCAACCGCTCTTGAAGATCCTACACGATAAGAATAGCTTATCAAGTTGGGTCCATTCTGTTTGGTAGGTGTGTAATTTCGTGGTTTTCGGGGTCGCTAATAACGTATGGGGTTCAAAATCAAAGATTTCGCCAATTAAACTGTTCACCATGTGTTTCATTTCCTTGGTATGATAGCATTAGCGATCTTGACAAAAGCTGGGTGGAACAATATTTTAATATTAAAAATAAATTTCTTATGTTTAATATATTCTTGGAATATATGAGGAATGAGCTCGTAACTCCATATTTCTTACCCGTCTTGGGATCAATCAATTCTGGAAGAAGACAATTTTTGTAAAATCGAATTAAGTGGGTTTCCATTTTTTCCTTTCAGAATTAAAAGTCCTTTTCAATGATTTCAAACTTTAATTTACCAGTCTTGCCTAGTAATACGCAACTGCCCTTGAATTTGATAATACCATTTATGTTTTTTTAATAAAAATACCCAAATTGCTACAGGTGTGCCTATAATATATTAACAGGCCCGTTGGTATAGTGGTCAGTGGTCCTGACTGCTATGCGCAAGGTCGTGGGTTCGATTCCCACCTAGGACAAATGCTTGTGTGATGAGCTCGGTCATTTGTTCTTTGTCTGGGTGTAATTTATCTATAATATGTATGTATTTAGAAATATATATGTATGTTTATCAGTTGTCTAGTATCCATATCACAAGGTCTGCTTAGTTTGGGACTAGATGGCGTTGTGTGAAAAAGTTGTGGAATATATTATTATTATTATATTTGAAGAGTTCCCGCGATTTCTCCAGGATTCCATCGTCAGATTCTGACTTCATGACAATGGAACGAACTAGAAAGTATACCTTTTCAAATAAAAAAAGAATTTTCCAAATAGGTCCAGTAGTCTTCGAGTAATCGGAGAACATACATAAAAAAAACAGATTCCGAATAGGTGAGGACCTGCTCCATTTTTTGAAGTTGATTAAAAAGTGTTTCTGTCACAAACCAAACAGTAATACAATAAAATATATTGAAACATTAGTGGTTTCCAAATTGCTGCCACAAAAAATACTACAAATCTGTTGGTCAGATCTTTCCGGACGCTCTTCGTGTGTACTGCGAGTATCGCGACTGCCTCCATTAATCCTGTGTAAAGAGGACCAGATCGTTTTGATGGTCACAATAAAATGACACATATTTACAACTAGCTTTTGCCCGCGACTTCGACCGCGTGTATCTCGGAAAATATCCCATCAGTATATTTATGTGGAGAACATAGCGCCGTCCGATGTAACTGTACAAACTCAAATGACTACTATATATCATTGCCGTGTATTTGGTGAAAACCGTATCAAAATCTTATGTGCTTCTTATCGCGTTCAAACAGACAGACAGACGCGAGGTGGCGGGAGGTCTCTGTTTAGATAAAATTTATAATGGTAGTTATGATCTAATAACAAATATTTTTTGAGCACATGTCCAAATACCGTCCCGTTATCCTACACCGGTTCCCGCTCGTGCACCTCCGCTGACCTTGATCACCGACTGAAGGAAAGTAAGTGAAAAACAGTAATGAGGTAAATGCAATTAAAGAAATTGATCAGTTGCATTTTTGCGACACTTGCACTAAATATCTCATGGTGGCAGTTCTAATTTTGTGAAAAGTTTTAGTGATGGATTTTACTTCCGAAGGTATGTACTATATTTTTATATTTTTTACTCATAAAATCGTTTCTTGACAAGTCAATAAACAAACATTGCCATTATACTAAACCTAACTATGTACATAAAAAAATAAAATAAAGAAATAAAATAAAAAAGAAACAAGCTTAGGCGTCAAAGTACTCCTCCTCATCGCTGTCGTCCGGAAACGTACCCAGAAGACTGGCAGCATTGCCACGTTGTATGGCAATGCTTATTCTTTGGGCAAAGAATGAGCCGGCCCTCCGGTCACGCAAGGAATCGATCAGCCGGTGAGATAATTCCTGTACTATATTAATTTCTTATTAGAATATTTTAATGTGTCATAAAATAGACTATCTGTGAATTCACAAAAAAGGCATGTTTTTCTTTGTTTTCGAACTTATCAGGCTTTTGGGGTATTAATGACAGCTGCAGAGGTTACTGCACGGTCAACAGGACATAAAAACGTTGCCAGAGTTATAAAGGACATTCGCGAGAATCCAGCTTCTGCTAGTACATGCATTAGCCTTCAACAACCAAGTGCTGTGCAAGTGATATACTGCTAAGTAATGACGAGGCATTAGCGTATTATATTGATTCAAAATCAACAACTCACTCATATAAACAGACTAGAAAGTGGATTATGAAAGTCAGGCATCACGTGTTTCCATCATATGATTGCATTGTTAAATAAAAAAAAGCATATTATCCTTCCGAGGAGCACATTGTTTTGACACAATCTCGAGCAGAAATTGAGCTATAAGCTATTTTGAATAAAACAGCAGAACGTTTAGTAGAAGCTCAGAGAGAAGTTGTAACAAATGTGCTCCCCAATCTAATACCCAATTCATCGTTTATCACACAACATCTCTTATAAGTAAATGGGGATGTGACGGAAGTTCCGGTCATAGTGCTTACAAACAAAGATTTGAAAACAGCGAAGGCACTGATGAGTTCCTTTTTGTTTATTCGTTGGTTCCTCTAAGGTTAATCGACGAGAGTAACAACATTATCTGGCAAAATCCTCGTCCATCATCGACGATGTTTTCTCGTCCAATTAAATTCATTTTTGCCAAAGAAACAACGGAATTGACAAAAATCGAAACAAATAAGGTTTTGGGATAAATAAACGACTACTTGGAGGCTACATCTTATGATCTTGGTGGTTCTGAAATTTCTGTTAAGCACAAGCTTCTGCTGACTATGACTGATGGAAAAGTGTGCAATGCTTTGACAGAGACACATTCATCGCAGAAATGCTATATTTGTGGGGCCACTCCCAGAATGATGAATCAAGATAATTTTGGCTTGGGTTTGTCAACATTACATGCTTGGATTCGTTCGTTTGAGTGCTTTTTACACATTAGTTATAAGTTAGATATTAAGAAATGGCAAGCTAGGTCTTCAGAGGAAAAAGCAAGTGTAAAACAACGATCAGACGAAATCAAACAACGATTCAAGCATGAAACGGGATTAATTGTGGACAAGCCAAAGCCAGGATTTAGTTCCACAAATGATAGAAACAAAGCTCGACGTTTTTTCGGGAACCCCGAACTGAGTGCTCAGATCACAGGATTGGATGTTATAATCATCAAACACTTTGATGTATTGTTGAGGACATTGTCTTCTGGCTTCGAGATAAATCTTGTTGAATTCAAAAAGCCGAAGAAGAAACAGCAAGTGCTTCCCCTTGCTTCTCAATGGCGTCGCTCCAGATATTAATGGCATACGCTAGAAGATCCCCAGTTGACCGGTTTTTTGCGAAAACCGTATTGTCGGTCACTGAGGATATCGTTGGCTTCTAGGTATGCCAGGAGCTTACTATTAAGTACACGCTCCATACTCTTACAGAGTATGGACGTGACTGAAATAGGCCTGTAGTTGGCCGGGTCAGCACGACTGCCCTTTTTGGGTACAGGCTGAACATTAGCCAGCTTCCATGCTTTCAGCACCTTTCCAGTCATCTAGCGAAAGGCGAAACAGGCGTGTCAAGATTGGAGACAATTCAGGCGCACAAGTTCTATGAACAATTGCTGGTATCCCGTCGGGGCCACTAGCTTTGTTCACGTCAAGATTACGCAGCACTCTACGGACGTCCTTCTGATGGATGCGAATGTCCAACATACACGTCTCACATCCAATAGGAGCATCAGGAGGGTGAGCGCCACTACTATCCAGACGTGAAAACTCCGCAAAGAGGGCGGCAAACAAGTTTGGTGGTTTGAGCAGTGGTTACCACCACTGCTCAAACCTGACGGGTCTACACTACCGTGAGGGACGACAGAAGTTGACTTCGACCGACTTTGCCAGGGACCAAAACGCTTTGCTGCCAGCAGGATATGAAGCGAGTTTGTTCCCGATTCGGCTAACGTGGTCAAACCGAACCCTCCGCAAAACCTTCTTGCTGGACTTGGCAGCCCTGTTGAAGGCTCTCTTCTTCTGATCCACGTCATTTGCTTTGCAGTTTCGAGCATCGACCCATGCTAAGTATGCCCCGTGTTTAAGCGCTTCAGCGCGATCACATTCGGCGCCAAATCAAGGTCGAGCTTTGCCGGACCAATGTGGAGTACTACATACCGTTCTCTGACCTAACAATTTAGGTCAGAGAACGGTATGTAGTACTCCATCCCCTGTCGCAAAACATCTACCACGGCGTTTGCGCACGACGATGAATCATTTGAAGAAACGCAAGTAGGCTGCCAAGGATAACATGCAAAGAAAGATCGCATGCCATCCCAATCCGCTGACTTATATCGCCAAACCCGCCGAATGACTTTAAGGCTAAGATCGGGCGGAGAGGAGACGGGTACAGACTTCACCAGACAGTGGTCGGAACTACCTAACGGTGAAGATATCGTTACCGAGTAGCGGTCTGGAAATATTTGTATTTTTTTGTATTTGTATGGGAAGAGCCACTCCTGGTGATGGGCATTAAAGTCCTCCAGTAACACGAACTGAGCTGCTGGGCCGCATCTACCGCCTCACTGATGTATTGTGTGAGCCTGGTTCTCTCATGATCTCCGCTGTGCGAGCGGTAGACACAAGCATAGATAATTTTGTCTATGTCCGTGTCCACCAGAGCCCAAAGTGTAGAAAACCTGGAGTCCTCAAGGTTCCGGAGACGCCAATAGCAGATGTCGTCGCGGGCGTACATACATACCGCCGCACGTGGTTTAAAGTTGTGCTCCAAGGTAAACCCTGGGTATGAAAGATACGACACGTCTGATGGACATCTGATCTGCGTCTCCGAAAGAAACAGCAGAGCAGGTTTCAGTCTCGAGGTGGTGGTAGAGTGCGACGAGATTTGAGTGCATACCTCGGATATTACTGAGGTGCACTTTGAGAGAGAGGGAGTGCAGCCGCTGTTTAACTTTGCTCTTTTTATTCCATTTCATGATTTAGAGAGTGAAGAGGAGAGAAGAAGGAAGTGAAGTGAGGCTTCACGCTGTTAACCTCCAGACCCACACTAGACGGATGGTATTGATTGGGGAACTAGTCTGGAGACTGCGGGGACGCCCAAGCCCCCCCGGGAATGACCATCGGGCCCTCTCATCTGGTCGCCAACCAGCACGATGGTGCATTCCGGGATGTTTCGACAGTTGGTGGGGCAGCCTGTCATGTGTGGCTGGCACACTACTTGGGCCCCCAACTACCTGCGGTCGGCCAGCGGCGCACCGTGCCTCGGATCCGCTCCTCTCCGCGACTAGTCTCCCGATACGTCCGCACTAGTGCGAGCCAGATTGGTCTTTCCTGCAACTACTTCGACCCAACTCCTTGATAGGCTACACAGGGCATCGTACCGGAACACAGCTAGGCCGTTTGGCGGTACGTCTTTGCCCTGTGGGTGGTCACAAGCCTGCAGTTTTAACCTGCCACCTGTTTGATGTCACCTGATTAGCACCACCCGAGGGCCACGTGTAGGGATTTGCAAACGGGTATCCTCTTACGGACACGGGTGACTTAGCCCCCAAAGCTGTCTGTCTGTCTGTCCGTCCGTATGTCACAGCTATTTTATTCCGAAACTGTTAGGACTATACATGTGAAACTTGATAGGTAGATGTATTCTGTGAACCGCTTTCCGATTTTAAGCAAAAACTTAAAAAATATTTAAAATAAAGGGGGGCTCCCCACACATAGAACTAAAACTGAAAATATTTTTTTTTTCATGAAACCTATGCGTGTGTGGTATCTATAGACAGGTATTTAAAAATGACATTAAAGTTTCTAAAAGGACATTTTCATAAAGTAAATTGTTTAAAAGATGAACGCTTCCAAAGTGGTAAAATGTGTGTGTGTGTCCCCTCTAACTTCTATAATAATGGAGTGAAAAATCTAAAAAATATATATATCTGTAGATCTTAGTATAAACTTTCAACCAAAATTAGTTTGAACGAGATCGGGTCAGCAATTTTTGATATACAGCATATTTTCTAAAACCGCAAATATAACTTTGTAATTCATACAACTACTATGAAAAACAAAGTTATTTGGCGTAGTTGTAAAAAATGTAAATAAGCTAGTTTTAAGAAATTTGCAAGTTATTTCTTTTGTCTATTAAATATACATATTATGTTATATTATTATAGTTACTTCGGAACCCTTCATGGGCGAGTCTGCCTTGCACTTGGCCAATTTTTTGGGGAGGAAAATCATCAAAATGACTCCTTTCGCTCTGGGTGTAGCGGAAAGTAGTGTCAGACGAATACTGAATAAAAACCCACTCTGTTCCTTCAGTTGCCCTTGTGATCCGGGGCTGCGGTGTCTATACATATATATGTCTGTAGATCTTATTATAACCTTTCAACCAAAATTAGTTTGAACGAGATCGGGTCAGCAATTTGTGAGATACAGCATATTTTCTAAAACCGCAAATATAACTTTGTAATTCATACAAACACTATGAAAAACAAAGTTATTTGGCGTAGTTGCAAAAAATGTAAATAAGCTAGTTTTAAGAAATTTGTAAGTATTTTTTTGTCAAATAAATATACATATTACTTATATTATATCATTATAGTTACTTACTACTATATATATATATATATATATTGTAGTTTATTATATAAATATATAGTAAAAAATATCATGAAAAAAATCATTTTAACTAAAAATAAGTCAGATTTCCAAAATAACAAGTTGGAAGTATTTTTTTTTGTTTTTAGTGTTTTGGTTTGTCGACTAGTGCTTTACCTAGTTACAAAAGCCTAAATGTAAACTACTTATCACCATTTACAAAATATTGCTTTTCCCGATGCAGAGCCGTTCATTTTTGAGGAGTTCTTCAGGTACTTCACCATCAGCTCAACTTCACCATATACATGTTAACAAGTATAAAGTGATTAACAACCATATTCTAGTAATCGAATCGCAACCCATGAAATACTTATAATTGAGTAGTTCCGGTAGCCGTCTGTGGTCTTCATCATCAGTTCCACTTCACCGAATGGTATTTTCCGAGAGCAACTACACAAGTTACTTTAAAAAATAATAATATTTGAAGAGTTCCCTCGATTTCGACAGGATTCCATCATCAGATCCTGACTTGATGACGATGGGACCACCTGGAAATATACCTACCAGGTGCCTTTCAAACAATAAAAATAATTTTTCAAATCGGTCTAGTTACGAGTAATCGGGGAACATACATTTAAAAAAACCGAGTCGTTTGCACCCATTAAAAAAATCGGTATCATCTTGGGTTTTGACATTTATTCAAAAAAGATAACAATTATTCCCAAACAATAGATAAAAAACTTACTTTCTCAAGTTTCTCATATAAAATGCGTAAAGTATCGAAATAAGTATTGTGTAGTATTATGAATTATTTTGTGTTCGTACAGCGATCTATTTTTAGACAAATTTCTGTTGACAAGCGACATAGCGTCCACTCACGAAGGCGGCTGACCGCGTATTAAAATTTCTTTACACTTTTCTGTCCAATAAATCTAAACAGTGACCAACGAAAATAACCCTTAATGCGACCAGTTAAGATTCATGCGCTTTAGCAAAATATGTGAAAAATTTAAAAGGGATTTTATTTTTTTGTGAAGCTATTTGTTACATTTTCGTTATTATTAAAAGGCTCATTTTGAGGTAATTATATCTGCTAGCCTGTGGTATTTTTTAAGAATCAAAATATGTAAATGTTTAGCAGAAAAAGAATCCTAAACTTAACCCTTTTTCCCCAACTTTGTATGCAGAGGTTTTGAAAAATCGTGTTTACAATACTAAAAACCATATTTTTTGTATTTTAAACACGGCTGCTTTGGAGATAAAGAAGTAATCTATCTATTGCAACTGTTAGTTTTGTTTGAATTTCTTTATATTAGTCGGAAAAGGCACCCAAAAACAGCTTATTTACGTCAGATTCGAACTTACGTCCTTAATGCAACAAGGCATTCTCTACCAGTCAACCTTTGGGTTAAAAGGACCACAATGTGGTAGGTGTACAAGTAAAATAAATGTCATTATCGAAAGGATATATATATGTCGAAGCGTCGACGCATATCATTCAATCTGGATATCAACGCCATCTATCTCTCACTGGAGGAACTATGTAGTTAGATTTGAAAGTTAACGTTTGGGAACGTCAAGTAATAACTTGGGGATGGTTAGCGCGGAGTAATGGCAACACCGAGCGAATAGTCGAGTCAAATATCGATTCAGAAGTATAATCAGCTATTTGACATTGACAGGTAGGTTGGCTAACCTGTAACTGGGGTAGGCGCCACGCGTGCGTTGACAATTGAGTGGACACTTTGAATCGGTCCGGCAGTCTGAGTGGACATTCGTTACTCCGCGCTAAACTTCCCGCGTTCCTAAGTTATTAATCGAGCCATATCTTAGGCATCCTTGATTATTTTGTATTCTGTGCGTATTAGCAAGTAATTAAAAGTGTTAACAAAGATTTTGTGAGTGTTATTTCCGATGTCACGACCCACTGACAACGACTCCCCGTTATCAGAAGTGGGATTGGACCACGACGACCCACGTGTTCAAAATGAAGACGCTAGCGACGAAAAATGGATGCGTTTGTTGGAACAACAGGACCGCAATTTTCTGACGCTGATTCAAGCTATGAAAACACCTACTACGTCGTCACATGGCTTTCGTATACCGGATTTTGATCCTGAGAAACAAGATGTGGATGCACGTGCTTGGGTGACGACTGCAGAGATGTGCTTGACGGACCAAGACCAACATGGCGCCCCGCTTATGGTCGCTCTAAGCCGCGCCTTGAAGGGAGGAGCTTCTACATGGCTATCTACCGTGTCGTTTCCTGGGATGACGTGGACCGATTTTAAGCGACTTTTGTTTTTTTTGAATTGATTCCACTACTATTGCTTCGTTTCTGATTGATTTGCAAAGTAGCAGGCCTAAAGAAAACGAGTGTCTTGCTTCCTACGCTGCTAGTTTAATGACGTCGATCATGGCGAGATGGAATGGCGTTAGTACCGAACGCTTGACTATTGCTACTATATTGGCTCACATTTCTCAATTCGATCGCATTCATCGTGTGCAACGCCTATCTTTCACGACCGATATTCAGATACGTGGCGAGCTACAACAAGAGCTGCAAGCGATTTCTTTTATGAAGAGAAAGCTACCTAGCGATGACCGCGATGCCCCTGAAAAGCGGTACAAAGCGAATAGTACTGTGAAGCCTCTGAAGTGTTTTATTGCGGCAAGCCGGGTCACAAATCCATGCACTGCTACCGTAAGGACGTGAGACAGGATACTCAAGCTACGCCGAAGCACCACAACCAAAGCAATGGCAACGGGAGCGGTTCATCGACAACTGCGAAGCCTCATGCATCCGGGATCACCTGCTTCCACTGCCACGCGCAAGGCCACTACGCGTCGAGCTGCCCACGGCGCAATGAGAGGAGCAGCGCCGGCTCCGGGTCATCCAAGCCTGTCAATGAAAAGAGGGTTGACCTGTGCCTCCTGAACGCGCCGACTGGGACTTTACGTCACTCCGGTGAGCAATTTTCATTTTATTACGACTCTGGTGCCGAGTGTTCTTTAATTAAAGAATCTGTAGCCTGTAAATTTAAAGGAAAGCGTATTGATGAGACTGTGACTATGACTGAGATAGGGCAGACTTCCTTTAACTCTACGATACTGATTTCGACTTTGGTAGAGATCGATGACATTAGTATTAAGATTTGTTTTCATGTATTGCCTGATCATTTTCTACGTTATGGTATTATGATTGGACGTGAAATTCTAGAACATGGTTTGACTGTTCAGATGACTACTGATCGAATTAAGATCTTTAGGTATCCTTTTATTGCTTCTTGTGAGGCAGAGCGAATTCCTGAATTTGACTGGAACTCTATTGATACTGCCGTACCGGCGGATCATAGAGCAGAGTTAGTGAGTATTTTGCAGTCCTTCGAGAAGTCTTTCACTAAAGGTACGGCAATTTATCGGTTTGGCATCTTACTTTCGCCAGTTCGTGGCACGGTTCTCACAGGTGATGGCGCCGTTATATGCTCTGACTTCTGGGAATGGTAAGTTGACCTGGAAGCTAGAACACGAGGAAGTTTTATTTTATTTTATTTTATTTTAGAAGATTGTAGCCGCTCTCACAAATGAGCCTGTGCTCATGATTCACGACCCCGATGCTGAAACTGAAGTCCACACGGATGCCAGTGCCATTGGCAATCGGTCTTACTGCAAAGAAAAGAAGGTAAGCTACATCCAGTCGCCTATTACATTAAGCGCACGTCTGACGCTGAATTGAGGTACCACTCATATGAACTTGAGACCCTCGCGGTGGTCAATGCCGTAAAACATTTCAGGTGTTATCTCCATGGTCGCAAGTTCAGAGTAGTCACCGATTGTAATTCTCTGCAGTCCACGCGCAAGAAGTTGGACCTGACGCCGCGTGTTCATAGATGGTGGGCCTTTCTGCAAGGGTTTGATTTTGACATCGTCCATCGTGAAGGTAAGCACATGGGCCACGCTGACTTCTCCAGGAACCCGTTACCGCAACCTGATACTAAAAATAAGGTTAGTGAGAAGGTAGTACAAAAGGAGGTAAACCTTGCAGAGCTTTCACAAAATTGGCTGATGATGGAACAGCAACGGGACCCCGAAATTTTAAAGCTCTTGACCGACATCGATAACAATGAGCTCCCTTCTGATGTTGTCAAAACTTACGAGCGTCGATCTGGTGTCCTGCACCGAAAAGTGCAACGAAATGGTAAGAATCGTTGGTTACCTATTGTTCCCCGTTCATTTCGCTGGTCCGTAGTTAATAACGTCCACGAGGGATTGCTGCATTTGGGATGGGAGAAAACGCTGGAAAAACTCTACGACCTCTACTGGTTCGAGAACATGTCGAAGTTTGTGAGGAAATTCGTAGAGAACTGCGTGACCTGTAAAATCTCAAAGTCACACACAGGTAAGATCCAGGCGGAGATGCACCCAATTCCAAAGGTAGCTATACCATGGCACACACTACACGTCGATGCTACCGGAAAGCTGAGTGGCAAAAACGACAAAAAGGAGCACGCTCAAAAACATGCTCACTGCTGTAGAGACAAGCAATCGTTCGTGGCAAGATGCGTTGCCCGACGTTCAGCTTGCTCTCAACTGCACTGTAAGTAGAGTCACGAAAGCTAGTCCTCTTGAGCTGCTGATTGGTAAGGCTGCTAGACCCATTGATATTATGACGGCAAATGATGAAGAGCCTCATGTTGACATCGTTGAGGTGAGGAAAATGGCTGTAGAGAACATGGAGAAAGCTTCTCCCTATGAAAAGAAACGTTTTGACTCTACAAAGGCTAAGGTACAATCATTCTCTGTAGGTGACTTTGTTTTACTGCAAAATGAGGAGCGAAACCAGACGAAACTTGACCCGAAATGGGGGACCGTTTAGGGTGATCGAGGTTCTTGATGGTGACCGTTATGTTTTGAAGTCCCTTTCTTCCGCCCGGACGTATAAGTACGCACATGATCGACTGCGAAAAATAACTGACGTTGACATACACGTAGGTGACGATGACGAGACTAGCCAAGACTAGTTGAATACTAAGTAGTCAACGTAATATTTAGTGTACCTAGCATAGTAGAGTTTTCTTATAATTTGTAACGTTATAGGAAAAATAAAGTAACATGTTGAACAAGCCTACTTTAAGAATTTTGATAAAGGCTCGAAATGATTATCTTGATGGTGTTGTGTTTGTAACCGGATGGAGGTTACATGTGGAGGTGACCGGATGGAGGTTGCCTGTTGTGTTTGTAACCGGATGGAGGTTACATGTGGAGGTGACCGGATAGAGGTTGCCTGTTGTGTTTGTAACCGGATGGAGGTTACATGTGGAGGTGACGGGATAGACGTTGCCTGATTGTGTTAGTAACCGGATAGAGGTTACGTGTTGAAGACCGGATGGAGGTCGATTGGTTTGATGCTTATGGCCGGATGGAGGTTATAAGTGTGATGATGAAGACCGGATGGAGGTCAGAGTATGAGCACTGCAATATTTTAATGAGTTTCCTATTATTTGAATGAGTATGGGTATTGTTCGACATGTCAGCTTTGAGAGAAAGAGTTTATTATGATTTTCATTAGAACCTGTAATGATTTTGATCAAAATGCCTTACAATCCCCACCCACTTGGGCCAGGAATGGCCGAACGACTGGTATGAGTACTGCCCGAGAATTTTCTTTCATTCCAGGTACTCCACACGAGGGCGTGTGATCATCAGGACGGCCGTGTCGAAGCGTCGACGCATATCATTCAATCTGGATATCAACGCCATCTATCTCTCACTGGAGGAACTATGTAGTTAGATTTGAAAGTTAACGTTTGGGAACGTCAAGTAATAACTTGGGGATGGTTAGCGCGGAGTAATGGCAACACCGAGCGAATAGTCGAGTCAAATATCGATTCAGAAGTATAATCAGCTATTTGACATTGACAGGTAGGTTGGCTAACCTGTAACTGGGGTAGGCGCCACGCGTGCGTTGACAATTGAGTGGACACTTTGAATCGGTCCGGCAGTCTGAGTGGACATTCGTTACTCCGCGCTAAACTTCCCGCGTTCCTAAGTTATTAATCGAGCCATATCTTAGGCATCCTTGATTATTTTGTATTCTGTGCGTATTAGCAAGTAATTAAAAGTGTTAACAAAGATTTTGTGAGTGTTATTTCCGATGTCACGACCCACTGACAACGACTCCCCGTTATATATAATAATAATAATAGAACATATAGATAATTATGCTAAAATAATAGACTAATAAATACGGTGCTTTGTAATAATCTTTCTGACTAAGAGAACTCACAATAATTACATTTATTGGGAAAACCAAACTAAGAATGACAGGCATTTAAGTATTGGTTTCTCATTTTACGCTTAAAAGAGAATTTAGACTCGGCCTTCTTGATGTCAAGGGGTAGCATGTTCCAGAGTTTAATGGTAGAAATAGCATAGGAATTAGCCATAAACCCGGTTCGGTGAGAAGGAATGTGAAGAAGTAAGTTTTTGGATGCGCGAAGGTTAAGGCTATGAGAACTGCCTCGCACTTTAAAATTTTGTTTTAAGTAATCAGAAGCACAAGGATCGTTCAAAATAGTGAAGAGCATGCAGAGAGATCTGAGGGATATCCTTTGACGGATAGGCAACCATTTAAGCTTTTTTAGTCCTGCTGTGTTATTCTGTAAGACCTCATTCTAAACTTCGAATCTGAATCCGCTGTGAGTTTATTGATTGGCATTCTAAAAACTCGGTTGTTAATTCGAATTTACACTAGCGCCACCCTTGCGAGCGTGTCAGCGAGTTGAACTAAAGATTTTGACAGATAAAGTATGAGATGACGTGAGAAGTGGCATTCGGTAAGGTAATTCCCCCGTCACTTCGACGCTGTTTACAGAATGCAAAATCAAGGTCACTTTGAACCATAAGCGAAGTGACAGTGAATAGCTATGTGAGATGCGAGTTGTTGTTCGAATTTTACAGAATCGTCGTACTGATTTACCACATAATTCACATAGGATTAGGTTTAAGTTGGCTGGTTTAGGTATATGCCAAGGTGCAAATGCACTCTCTGTTCCTTTACACTCATTGTCTGATGGAACGGCAATCCAACATGACTGGATAGAGATCCGGCGTAGGACCAACAGCTCAACTTACTTTCTGATACCCGGGGGTTACCACACACATCGAAATAATATAAGAACTGTAACTAAGGGTGAGGCCCCATTAGTGCGCTGCACTGCGTTGCGTCGTTGCAACGTCGTCGCTGCGTCGTATTTCATATATTTTTTATGACATGCCCCATTAAACCGTTGCGTCATCGCCCGCGACGTTTCAACGGATCGACGGACAAGAGACGAAGCGGGAGGGAGGGTGATGCGCTGCGTTGTCGGAGCTCCGCTGCGACGACGGACAGTGATCCACTGCTAGAGGAGGAAGCTAGGAAAAGACGCAGCTGCGACGGCGCGCAAATTTGGTACGGACATAGTCTAGAGCCTGAGAAAGGACATAGGCTGCTTTTTAATGCGAAAAAGGGGCTGTAAGGGGTTGAAATAGGAGATGAAGGTTTACATGGAAATAACGTCATTTTTAAAGCTAGAAGCTTGAAAGTCATTCAAATTATGTATGAGTTATATTTTCAAAATAATTAGCCTACAAAATTAAAAATGCTTCCGAAAGTCAAAAGAGTAGTGTACTAGCTGTGCGCGCAGATGAAGTCGCGGGCACAGCCAGTACAATATATAATAATATTTTTTAAACTTAATCAACTTTCTCTGCTAACCGTACATCGTTCGCTGAAGTATTAGTAAAGATTGCGCGTAAGTCGCGCCATTTGCCCAGCGTCGCGCAATCGTCGCTACAGATACAAGCCTCCTGATTGTTCACTATTGTGCGTGTAGATGGTTGCTATGCGACTACCAAGGTTGTCGTCAGGATAACATAGGTATATTTTATTCGCAAGATTTCATTCGCGTGGGTATCAATAATTAGACACCTTTTTAGGGTTCCGTAGCCGAATGGCAAAAAAACGGAACCCTTATAGTTTCGTCATGTCTGTCTGTCTGCCGTCCGTCCGTATGTCACAGCCATTTTATTCCGAAACTATCAAGATTATACATTTGAAACTTGGTAGGTACATGTATTCTGTGAACCGCTTTCCGATTTTAAGAAAAAACTTAAAAATTATTTAAAATAAAGTTATGAACTGGAACTGAAACTGAAAATATTTTATTTTTTCATGATACCTATGCGTGTATGGTATCCATAGATAGGTGTTTCAAAATGAAAATTAAAGTTATTTTGCGTAGTTACTATGGAACCCTCCATGGGCGAGTCTGACTCGCACTTGGCCAATTTTTTCCAGGGTAAATTCCGTGAAAATGTCGGGTTAAAAATTGCCCGCCTATATGTTACTCTATGACCTCCTATCCGTCAGTGAAAGTCCCATAAAACGGTTCAGCTGTTTCAGATATTAGCCCGGATAAATATAAAGACTATATGTGTGTTTTCTGATAGGTATAACAGGAATCTTTAAGTCAAGAGTAAATAGGTTACTTCTAGGTAACCGTGCTTCATCTTCGACTACATTATCACTTACCTACCATCAGGTGAGAAAGTGGTTAAACGCAAACCTAACATACATAATAAATTAATAGTTTAAAAATCACTAGAAAAACACGCTTAAACAAACGTAAAAACAAAAAATTTGTTCACGCTTTTCCTTTTTTTTGTAGTCTCCATTTTCTTTATGTTGCTGTTTCTTTTTTGTAGTTTTTGCCATATTATTCCCACTAGTAGTGAACAATTAAACGGTCGATCACCCCAGAGGATTTGAAAGTGACATCTATAAAAAATAAATCTATGGATTACGCGGTAATTCAAAAAAGTTAAGAAAACCGATAACGGATTTTCTTTAGGTTTGTTAAAATAACTTTGAAACCTGATTCTGTCCAAAGTCCATTACGTGGCCTTTCTCACAAGTGCAAACACGACTATGATACGATATTCCATCATGGAATGCTAGTGCCTATCTTCCGGCTTTATCATCAGACCTTGAAACCTAATCGTGGTCAAAGTTCATTACATCACTTTTCTAAGAAATCCAAAACAGCTATGATACGATTTTCCATAATGAAGTTCCAGTTCATATCTTCCGGCTCCATCATCAGATCAGTTCGACAGTACCATATTATTGTATTGTCATCAGAACTACATACAGCTGCCAATTTTTATTACGCTACGACCCTTGGAAGATGGTTAAATTAGTTACCTTAGATTTCATTACATAGTTAGTTACATACAGGTCGACCTAATAAAGGCGTGTTAAAAAATAAGATTTTTATATGTAACACACAGTAATTTTGAATTCTCTAGCAGACACTTCAATTGTATTTAAGATTTTATGTAATAGGTATGTATAGATTAAAGCCACTATACTAGGCTCGCGTGTTAGATTGCAGCCCGTTTCCTCTTGTAGCGAAATCTAGCTCGCAACATACAAAACTAAAACGATAGAAATCCTGTATCGCGCAAGCAATCACCCGATCACAAACATCGGGCAGTTGCCCACCATACAAAACACCTGTCTGGTCGGAGGACCCTCCCTTTTCAAACATCGCGATCGTAGAGAAGAAGCCTGTGTCCCTGCAGTATGAACATTAATAGGCTGCTTATATTAAGATTCTTACTAATAATAATAATTAATAATATATATAATATAATCTATATAAATAAAAATGAATCGCTAAATGTGTTGCATTGCTAAGCGCAAAACTCGAGAACGGCTGAACCGATTTCGCTGTTGTTTTTTTTTTGTTGATTTTGATGAAGTTTGAGGAAGGTTCTTATGGAAAGAAAAAAGTAAAATAAAAACGAGAAAAATAGTAAAAACAAATAAAAAACAACAATTTTCTTTTCCCATACAAACCACTTGACCACTCTGTCCTCAGCTGTCAAATATTTGACGTCAATCAAAACAAAACAAAGGCGCGTCAGGATTATCTATGGTAGGTATGAGATTATTAGAGGTTGCATGTCATAAAAAAATAACTGCGTAGGTACGTCATCATTGCTTTCCCGGTCCGTAGTATTTTTTTGGTTGTTATAAAATTTTCGCTTCTTTCGAAAACCAATTGTGTGTTTATTTGTTGAGTGCGTTTACATTTAGACCCATGCCGCCTATAAGACGCGGGCGCAGCAATTTAGGTCAAAATATCATCACATAAAATATTACTAAAGTCTTTCAATGTTATTTTATTTCTATTAGACTGCAACAAAAGTTATTGACCATAACTTCTGACAGAACCAAAACTGTCGCACACATATGTAGTTCTTAAAATTAATTTTGTGTTTTTTTAAGGTTATAGGATTATATTATTATTATATTATTACTAACATAGGAGAAGTGGTACTAACAAATGAGTCATAGAAACTTGAAGTAATTAATTGAATTGAAATCAGTGTTACTTTGGTTTAGAGAAATAGGGCAGAAAAAGGTCTTCCGGGACAGCTAGTCTTACTTCTTACTATCTTATCTTATCTTAATATCTTACTTCTTACTAATATTATAAATAAATACTAATACTAATATTATAAATGTGAAAGTTTGTTAGGATGGATGGATGTTTGTTACTCTTTCACGCAAAAACTACTGAACGGATCTCAATGAAATATGGTAAGTAGATAGTAGACATCCTGGAATAATACATGGGCTACTTTTTATCCCGGAATTCCCACGGGATCGGGATTTTACGCGGGAAATGAACGACGAAGTCGCGAGCAAAAGCTAGTACTTTATATAGTTTTATAATCAACCCGAAAGATAGAAAGTAGAAGTAGTTTAGAAAAGCTTATACACAAATTAATCGCGTGGAAAGTTAACCGGGTCACTCGTCAGGTCTTCAACTTGAAGCAGTTATGGAAGGAGGTGGCGGGACGCGCAAGGAGAGACGGGTCTCAAGGCCCTCACAGCCCTTGCGCCCCAGCCGTCGCAGGAGACGCTCCGGGCATCGGGAGTCGCAGGGTGACTCCCAACTACCGTAGGCGTGGGCCTGCGGGTTGCAAGCAATGGGTAGCTCGCCGTCCGACTGACACCAGCCCCGTGTAGACGGCGCCGAGTGTTCCACGCGCGCCTCAGAGTGTCAGCAAAATTGTCGGGGCTCACAAGAGGGCCGTTGCCTGGTGTTGCAGAATTGTTTGAAAGAGTTACCGCGGCCTCGGAACACGAAGGGCAAATGATGGAACACGGATGGGTTTTAGTCAGTAAAAGTCTGACACACCCTCCCGCTTCACCCAGGTTGGGAGGCAGTCATTGGTAGATTTCCCATCCTAAAAAAAAACAACAACAAACACTGTTTCATTTATAATATTAAATAATTGGCCAAGTGCGAGTCAGACTCGCCCATGAAGGGTTCCGTAGTAACTATAATAATATAATATAATATGTATATATATATTTGACAAAAAACCTTACAAATTTCTTAAAACTAGCTTGTTTACATTTTTTAGAACTACGCTAAATAACTTTGTTTTTCATAGTGTTTGTATGAATTACAAAGTTATATTTGCGGTTTTATAAAATATGCTGTATCTCAAAAACTGCTAACCCGATCTTGTTAAAACCAATTTTGGTTGAAAGTTTACATTAAGATCTATAGACATATATTTTTTTTTAGATTTTTCACTCCATTATTATAGAAGTTAGAGGGGGAGGACACATTTTACCACTTTGGAAGCTTATATCTTTTAAACGATTAACTTTATGAAAAAGTGGTTTTAGAAACCTCAGTGTCATTTTTAAAGACTTGTCTATAAATACCACACGCGCATAGGTTTCATGAAAAAATAAATTTTCAGTTTACGGAACCCTAAAAATTAGTAGCTTTTGCCCGCGACTTCGTTTGCGTGGGAGAGTTTTCTTACGTAAATCCAATCCCGTGGGAATTCCGGGTTAAAAATTAGCCGTTGTGTCATTTCAGGATGTCAACTATATACTTACCAAAGTTCATTCAGATCCCTTTAGTAGTTTTTGCGTGAAAGAGAAACAAACATCCATACATTCATCCTCATAAACTTTCACATTTATATAATAATACTAGCTTTTACCCGCAGCTTCGCCCGCATTAATTTACACTTTTTCAATAATTCTCCGTAAGTTTTTTTACCGGCGTCATCACTAAAAACTTTCATCGCCTGTTTTTAACCCCTTTAAAGTAAAATTTTTACAAACTTTGAATGTCGTATTTATTAATATCTAATCAAAATTCTAAAAAAACTTTTTACCAAAAAAATAAACCGACTCCCAAAAAACACTGCAAAGTGAAAAATAACTAATTTCGGAAGTCGGTGTCTTTAGTTTTGTATTTTCGTTTTTGGCACCGACTTCCGAAATTAAAGTTATTTTTCACTTTGCAGTGTTTTTTGGGAGTCGGTTTAATTTTTTGGTAAAAAGTTTTTATTTCACTCTTTTTAGTTGGTTGATTCTTAATTTACCTAGTTACAAGAGCCTAAATGACAACTACTTATAATATTTTACAAAATATTGCTTTTCCCAATGCTGGGCCGTTAATTTTTGAGGAGTTCTCCTGGTACTTCACCATCAGCTCTACATCACCATATGCATTGTGACGAGCATAAAGTGCTTAACATCCATATTCAAGTAATCGAATCGCAATCCACGAAATACTTATTATTGAGTAGTTTCGGCGGCCATCTGTGGTCTTCATCATCAGTTCCACTTCCCCAAATGGTACTTTTTGAGAGCAACTGCACAAGTTACTATACGAAATACCCAAAACGCCATAGGTGTGCCTATAATATTTGAAGAGTTCCCTCGATTTCTCCAGGATCCCATCATCAGATCCTGACTTGGTGACAAATGGTACCAATTTCGAAGTATACCCTATCAAACAAAAAAAGAATTTTCCAAATTGGTTCAGCCGTCTTCGAGTAATCGGTGATCATACATAAAAAAAAAAAAAAAAAAATGTACGCGTCGAATTGATAACCTCCTCCTTTTTTGTCGTCGGTTGAAAATAAGTTTAAGTTTCTAGCTTCAAAAATTACGTAATTTCTATACAAACTTTCATCCCCTATTTCAGCCTCTTACAGCCCTTTTTCGCATTAAAAAGTAGCCTATGTCCTTTCTCAGGCTCTAGACTATGTCCGTACCAAATTTCAATTAAATCGGTTCAGTAGTTTAGGCGTGATTGCGTAACACACTTTCGCATTTATAATATTAGTAAGGATTAGTAAGATGTTGATATAACAATAATCAAAACAACCAATCGTGCCGACGGATCGAATCACAGAAGACATAATGACGACAATTCTAATAAATAATTCATATACCGCCATCTTGGTCGTGCATTTGATGGCTGGGCAGTCTTACAGCTATTGTGGGACGCCATTGTCTTAAGACCTCTAACTTAAAGACGGTTAGGTACCTTTGTGAGAGAATTAGTTTGGGCTTATGACTTAAAACTATTGTATTCGTATGCCATTTGATTTTCCTTTGAGGAGCTACTGGCTAAGTAATAAAAGGCGCAAGGTTGAGCTACGCTGTGCGCATGTAATTCAATGCATCAATAATGCTTTTTTTTTTAGCATAACAGCATGAAATTCAAGATAAAGTCTTTAACTGAACAGTGGCAATGATTACCTACTTCCAAACTCCGGGTTACAACTGAAAAATACCTTGAAGAAAAAAAAATATTACTTTTTGCCCGAGAACCGAACCCTCGTGCTGTGTGTTGTGCTTGCGACCACTTGTACATTTAATTATAAGTAACAATGTATTTTCCCAAAAAACTTAAGTACTACAACAAGTATAATTTGGCAGTAGAATATATTCATATAAATTAATGATGAACGAGTCATTATCTTCACTATCATCCTTCAATAAATTAATAGTTTAAAAAACACTAGAAAAACACGCTTTTATATGTGCACGTAAAAGCAAAAAAATGTTTAGAAACCGATATCGGATTTTCTTTAGGTTTGTTATAACCTTGAAACCTGATCGTGTTCAAAGTCCATTACGTGGCCTTTCTCACAAGTGCAAACACGACTATGATACGATATTCCATCATGGAATGCCAGTCCCTATCTCCCGGCTTCATCATCAGACCTTGAAACCTAATCGTTGTCAAAGTTCATTACAAGACTTTTCTAAGAAATCCAAAACAGCTATGATACGATTTTCCATAATGAAATTCCAGTTCATATCTTTCGGCTCCATCATCAGATCAGTTCGACAGTACCATATTATTGTATTGTCATCAAAATTACATACAGCTGCCAATTTTCATTATGCTACGACCCTTGGAAGATGATTAAATTAGTTACCTTAGTATTATTATTATCTGATCTTGGCCTTCAGTCCGTCACCCTTAGGCAGGCTGCCACGGGTGCGCGGCTCTTCGAGGTGGCTGGTGCTGCGAGCGGCAGTGCCGAAAAGGCGGATGCTCTGGCCGCCAAGATGAGGGAGGTCCTCAACTCCGAGGACGTCCGGGTCTCCAGGCCAATGAAAACCGCAGAGGTGCGGATTTCTGGTCTGGATGACTCCGTGACCTCTGAGGAGGTGGTGGCGGCCATTGCCCAAAGTGGAGAGTGTCCGCCGGGCAATGTGCGGGCTGGCGATATACGCGCCGACGCCACCGGACTCGGCGTAGTCTGGGTTCGGTGCCCTGTGGCGTCGGCGAAGAAGATCGCCGAGAGCGGCAGATTGCTGGTAGGCTGGGTTGCAGCGAGGGCGAAACTCCTGCAGCCCCGGGCTTTGCGGTGCTTCCGGTGCTTGGAGAAGGGGCACGTCCGGGCAAAGTGCACCGCCGAAACTGACCGTAGTGATCTTTGTTATCGCTGCGGTCAGCCCGGCCACAAGGCGGCCCAGTGTTCCGCGGCACTCAACTGCATCTTGTGTTCGGATGCAGGGAAGCCAGCGGGACACAAAGTGGGCGGAGGGGCCTGTGGCGCGCCTGCCAGCAAGGCCAAAAAGAAGAAAAAGAAGAGGAGCACCAAACCTGCCGGGGAAACCTCGCCTCCCCCGCAGGCTAGTAGCTCCGCGGCCGACTCCCGGCCCAGGACCGTTGCCGAGGGAATGGAATGTTAATAATGCTCCAATTCCATTTTCTCCAGGGCAACATCAACCACTGTGCCAGAGCTCAGGATCTCCTACTCCAGAGCATGGCACAGTGGTCGATTCACGTGGCTGTGGTCGCCGAACCGTACTTCATCCCCGCCCGTCACAACTGGCTGGGATGCGCTAACGGTTCGGTGGCCATTATTGGCGAGACTCTGACCGATCCGTCTCGGGGCCGCGGCTGGGTTGCTGCGGTCTCGGGTGGCATCGTCATTGTGGGGGCGTATTTCTCTCCCAACAAGAGTCTCGCCGACTTTGAGGGTTTCCTTGTCGAGTTGGGCGCCGTCGTAGGCCGCCATCACCCTCGTCCCGTTCTGGTGCTCGGGGATCTCAACGCCAAGTCATCGGCGTGGGGATCTTCGGTCACTGACCCTCGGGGCGAGGTGCTAGAAGAGTGGGCGGTGACGACCGGTCTGGTCGTCCTGAATCGGGGTTCGGAATACACATGCGTGCGGCAGCGGGGCGGGTCGATAGTGGACGTCTCGTTCGCTAGCCCCTCTGTCGCCGGCCGAGTCCGCGACTGGCGTGTCGCCGTGGAGGTGGAGACGCTGTCGGACCATCGGTATATCCGGTTCGACGTCTCTGCCCAGACCGCGAGCGGCCGCCATCTAACAACCCCGATTAACGACGGCCCGCGTTGGGCGCTTAAGCGCATCGACAGGGAACTACTCGAGGAAGCTGCATTAGTCCAGTCCTGGACCTGGGAGTCGACGACGGACGGCCCCGTCGACGTTGAGGCGGTGGCGCTGTGGTTTCGGGGGGCGATGACGCAGATCTGCGACGCGTCCATGCCCCGTGTCCGCCAACAGTCCGCAAGGCGCCAGGTGTACTGGTGGACCGCCGAGATCGCGCAATTGCGCGTAGCGTGCGTTGCGGCTCGCCGCCGGTACACCCGATACCGGAGACGACGTCGACGGGATTCCGCCGAGGAGGACGCGCTGTATGAGGTGTACCGCGCGTCCAAGGAGACTCTGTGGCTGGCCATCGGCGACTCAAAGTCGCGCGCCAGGGAGGAGCTGCTGGGGTCTCTGGATCGGGATCCGTGGGGGCGCCCCTACCGTTGGGTACGGAGCAAGTTGCGTCCCTGGGCGCCTCCACTGACGCGAAGCATGGAACCCCAGTTGCTAGAGGCGGTGGTGTCGGCCCTCTTCCCAGGGCGACCGGAACACGTTCCCCCGGCGATGGCTTCGCCCTCAGCCACAGACTCTCCAGAAGAAGAGGAGAGCACCGATGTCCCCGAGGTGACGCAAGCAGAGATGGGAGCGGCCGTGTCGCGACTCCGGGCTAAGAACACAGCGCCCGGACCCGACGGAGTGCCTGGTCGAGCTCTCGTCCTGGCTCTGAAGGAGCTAGAGCCCCAGCTGAGGAGGCTTCTCACGGCATGCCTCGAGCAGGGTCAGTTTCCCAGTGTGTGGAAGGAGGGGAGGCTGGTCCTCCTCAGGAAGGAGGGGCGCCCCGCGGACTCGCCGTCCGCGTATCGGCCCATAGTGCTGCTTGACGAGGCGGGCAAACTTTTTGAGCGTATCATCGCAGATCGCCTCGTCAGCCACTTGTGCAGGGAGGGGCCGAACCTGGACGACAACCAATTCGGTTTTCGTCGGGGGCGCTCCACCATAGACGCCATCATGCGCGTGAGGGCCCTGGCGGAGGAGACGGTGTCCCGGGGTGGGGTGGTGGTGGCGGTGTCTTTAGACATCTCCAACGCATTCAACACCCTACCCTGGAGTTGTATTCGGGAGGCCCTGAAATACCATCGCGTGCCTCCCTACCTCCGCCGTACAGTAGGGGCTTACCTGGAGGGTAGATGCGTCACCTATCGGGGACGTGACGGTGCTGGTCGGCACCTCACGTCGTGCGGTGTTCCACAGGGATCGGTCCTGGGACCGCCCCTGTGGAACATCAGCTACGACTGGGTGCTGAGAGGCGAACTCCCGCCGGGCGCCGACGTGACGTGTTATGCGGATGACACGCTCGTAACTGCCCGGGGGAGCTCGCACAGGGAAGCGACGTTGTTAGCCACGGCTGCGGTGTCACAGGTAGTGAACCGCATCCGGCGCCTGGGCCTGGAGGTGGCCCTGAACAAGTCGGAGGCCATGGTGTTTCATGGCCCTCGACGGGCGCCGCCGCCGGGATCACACATCGTGGTTAGCGGGACCCGGATAGCTGTCGAGTCCACCATGAAGTATCTGGGATTGGTGCTCGACAGCCGATGGGAATTCGGGCCCCACTTCCGGCGGCTGGTGCCCAAGTTGATGGGCGCAGCGGGCGCGCTTTCAACGTTGCTTCCCAACTTGGGGGGCCCGAGCGCCGCCTGTAGGCGGTTGTACGTGGGAATCGTGCGGTCCATGGCCCTGTATGCGGCCCCTGTGTGGGCGCTGGACATGACGGCCGGCACTCTCGCCATTCTGCGCAAACCGCAGAGGGTGATGGCCGTCAGAGTCATCCGCGGGTACCGCACGATTTCCTACGAGGCGGCTTGCGTCCTGGCCGGATCCCCGCCCTGGGACCTAGAGGCGAAAGTACTCGCGTCGTTGTATCGATGGCGCGAGGAAGAGCGGGCACGGGGCTCGAGGCCGGTGCAGCGGCATATCGCGCTGCGCCGAGAGGAGCTCCGTCAGGTCTTGGTGGCGGAATGGCGGCAGAGGCTTCTGCGCCCTACCGCCGGCCTCGCTACCGTCGAGGCGATCCGGCCAGTACTCGACGACTGGCTTGGGAGAAGGCACGGCTCCCTGTCTTTTAGAGCGACACAGGTGCTGTCGGGGCACGGCTGCTTCGGCAAGTACCTGTGCCGCATAGACAGAGAGCCGGACGCTCGGTGCCACCACTGCGTCCATTGCGGGGAGGACACGGCGCAACACACGCTCGCCGAGTGTGTAGCTTGGGAGGAGCAGCGCCGTGTCCTCACAAATGAAGTAGGAGGCGATCTGTCGCTGCCGGCCGTAGTGCAGAGTATGGTCGGCAGCGCAGAGTCGTGGGACGCGGTGGTGTCCTTCTGCGAGGACGTGATGTCGCAGAAGGAAACTGCGGAAAGGGAGAGGGAGATCTCCACTCCCTTCCCTGGCCGCAGAAGGCGCACCGGGCGCAGGGGAAGGGCGGACAACGCCCTTTTCCAGCCCCCATGAATGGGTCCAGGGGCGAGGGACTTGGGGAAGTCCCTCGCCCCCTATTTGATGGACCCGAGTCGCAGGCGCGCGCGGGTGTCGGCGCGCGCCTCTGAGGCGATGCACGGGGTAGTTCAACACCTCACTACCCCGTGCAGGAGGCGAGGCCGGGACAGACCCGACCAGCACTAGTGCGGGGCTGCGGAAGAATTAGGTTTCCCGCGGCCCCCCACGCACGTGTGAGGAGACACCGGGGTGGTTTTAGCCGGTAAGAATCCGGCACACCCCTCCGCCATTCCCCAGGCGGAGGTAGTCCATGAGGATTTCCCCCCGTTAAAAAAAAAAAAAAAAAAAAAAAAAGATTCCATTACATAGTTAGTTACATACAGGTCAACCTAATAAAAGCGTGTTAAAAAGAACATCACTTTGAACCCCAAACGTATCCAAACCAAACATATCGAGTCTCCCTCATAAAGCTGAAGTTAAACCCACAGCATCCCGTATGCGAGCTCTCAGCACGTAATGGCAGAGTTTATAAAATTCCCTTTCAGAGGTCAAGTCAATTTGAACTGGTGCTGTTAAGCCAATAAACTGGTTACATCCGGTTTCACGGATACCGCAGGTGGGTGCAATTGAGGGAAGACGGCAGAATCGCGAAATGTAGTCCACTAAAGAAATTGGTTTAAAAATCGTATTATTATCATCAGGAAAACATTTTAAATTGAAATAGGTATGTTTATTTCAGGAAATTATACGAAAAACCGGCAAGAAGGTGGAGTCATTTAAAGATATTCCTCACGAAAACAAAAACATCCCACCCATACACACATACCTAACTTTTTGGAAATACTTTCATTGTGCGTACAGCTAAAAAGTGGAATGCCCTGCCAGAGTCTGTGTTTCCTGATAGCTATAACGTGGGGGTCTTTAAGTGAAGAGTGTATAGGTTACTTCGAGGCAAGCATGCTCCATCTTCGACCACATCATCGTTTACCATTAGGTGAGATGGTGGTCAAAGGCGAGTCTATAAACATTAAATAAAAATGTATCCCCATTTTTCCGGCTTGCTCGCTCTCATCACTTAGACTCCACTCAAACCGCACAGGGAGTGATTGCATATGAAAGTTTAATGCTTTTGTAGTGCAGCCGTCCAATCACTTACAGCGGATAACCAACTGATTAATATATCAATCGTTAACTAGCTGATCGCTATGAACACGATATGGAACGTATGTTTTTTGTGATTGGATTCGTAAACTGATTGTTTTTCAACGTAGGGGACAAAAATACACTATCAGCGGGCCTAGACAAAATCCATTTTCTGTAAGCGTTAACGCCAACGGAAAAATTAAATTGTATGGAGTTGACATTTACTAACACGTGACAATCACGTGACATGTGGTTAGCAAATGTCAACTCCATACAATTTAATTTTTCCGTTGGCGTTAACGCTTACAGAAAATGGATTTTGTCTAGGCCCGCTGATCAGTCTATCGCACAGGGATGCAAAAAGTGATTTTAATACGTTACCATAGAGATTTACAGGTTTTCATGAAATCCATAAGTAAATGTCAATTTTTACAGTAACAAAAGGGTTATATTTTTTTAAAGAAATTTCAGATAGGTTGGTTATCATTTTCCGTGACCTGGCTGGCTTTTACTTTGGCCAAAGGCATTGCAGTCTCTAGGGTATATAACCAACTGACAGCATTGAGGATGAAAAAAAAATAGTTTCGATCAAAATATATGTCCTATCAAAAGGTGTGTATCCAAATAGCTGGTATATATCATAACCTGGAGGATTTACAGTCAAGAGTGAATAGGTTACTTCATACCATGCCAGCTATAAATATGGTTAGGTAGGAAGTGATATTCATTTCAAAATCGTTTAGATTTCTTTTAAATATAGCTTTACCATAAATTTACCTCCTATTTATAGTAAATCTACATTCCAGTACTCATTGAGTAATCATCATTATCTTTCTCTTGACCTCGATCTCGCCTGATGGAAAGCGATAGATGAGGTCTACGATGAAACGAGCGAGCCCAGAAGATTCCTGTTTACTCTTGCTTTAAAGGCTGAAAGCATAAGTGGCAGGGAGCACAGAAGCCGGCAGAGAGTTCCACAACTTGGCTGTGCGCACAATAAATGTGGAGGAAAAGCGCTTGGCACAAGGCGAAATATCAACCAAACGTGGATGGTACCCAGCTGTGCGGAGATTAGGTCATGGAGCTCCTGGGCACACTCCCCGAAGTACAATCTGTGAAAACCGACAGGCAAGTAACGGTTCGCCGATGAGCCAGGCTATGAAGCTTGTCCACTGGCGCCTCGTCGCCTATGACTTATGAGCCTTTTAGCTCTATGATCTGTTTAGGAAAGGGATTCGGCTTCCAGTCTGACCAGACGCAGCTGAGTACTAGTGTTTTATATGGAGTGACTGCCTATCTGACCTACACAACCCAGTAACTGGGTAACACGATACACCTTTTTTTTTCCGTGGTAAAATCATCAGATGAGTCCACCCACCCCGGGCAGGGCCGGAGGGACTGTCAGACTTGTACTGACTAATCCACGGTGTTCCTTCAATAGCCCTGTACGTTCCGGGGTCACGGTAATGAGATAAGTCCCACAACCCCGGCAGGCTTCGGCCCTCTACAGGGGGGCCTCGTCATGTTGCTGACGCTCTTTGAGGCGCGCGTGGAACACGACGCGCCGTCGACCCGGGCATGGTCCATGGTCGGACAGCGAGTTGCCCTTTACTCGCTGTCCGCATGCCCGCGCCTACGGTGGCCGGAGATCGTCGGCCGACGTCCGACGCCGTGGGCGTCTACCACTGCAACACGATACACCTTAGCAAGACTGGTGGAAAATTTTCTGGCTTCTGACTACTCGTAACGCCTGTTAAAGATGTACAGAGGAAAAGCGTACGACTGGCTAGAATTATATCTATCTGATCGAGTACAAGCAGTGGACATTTCTAGTTATAAAGATCAATCCAAAACACGAGAAACTCACCAGTCTTCGCTTTTATTAAATGGATATGGTGTGCCATTTATTCATGTGTATTTTAGGTTCTCCATTATTCTTGCTCTACTTAAATGACTTTCCAAATGTTATAAATCACAAATGTGTATTATTATATTATTTGCGGATGATATTACTATTGTCATAAAGTGCAATGACAAAAATACATATGAGCAAGAAATCAACGCCGCGCTCCAAACATCTATATGTAGAGTGGCTAGAAGCGAATAACTTAAAGCTTAAATATTACTAAAACAAAATTTATACAATTTCATACCTACCTGTAGACTTAAAAGTAGTTTATAAAGGAGTAGCCCTGACGGGAACTGACTCAATTAAATTTCTTGGTATACCTTAGACAAATTCTGCTCGTGGAAGAACCACGTAAATGATGTTTGCGGAAGAGTGAATAGTTTTATTTATCCTCTGAGACGTATTAGCTGTGAAATATCCAGAGACGCTGCGGTTACTGCATATCACGGCTATATTGCGTCCATCCAACGGTATGGTATCATTCTTTGAGGTCGCTGCGTTGAAATTGATCAAGCATTTACCTATAATGCAAAAAAAGTCTTTAAGAGCCATATTTGGGATAAAACTAATAGAGCCTTGTCGTCCTTTCTTTAGAAAATACAGGATTCTTACTTTACCATCAATCTATATTTTGGAATCGTGTATATTTGTTTACAAGCATAGGGGACTATTTCAGGATGCGGCAAGTTATTATGCTCTTCGGTCACATAATATTAATAAGTTACATCGACCAAAAACAAAACTCACACTCACATCCAATAATAGCTACATTATGTGCATCAAATTATTTAATAAAGTTCCAAGTACCATAAAAGCACTACCATTTTTAAAATTTAAACGTAGTTTGACGGATTTATTAATTGACAAATGTTTTTATAGCGTACTTGAGTTCTTAGATTATAAGTTGTAAAGGTATTTAAGGTTTTAATTGGTACATGCATTTTCTTTTTCCTGTGATTTGTACCTATATTATTTTAGGACATTATTGTGACATATTGTATGACATTTTTGTGACATAGGTATTGCATGACATTTTTGGGACATATTGTATGACATTTTTGTGACATATTTTTATGACATTTGTAATTATTTCTAAACATTTTATTAATTAATATTTCATGACATTTTTGTAATATTTTCAATAATTTGTGAGCATGTTATTAATATAAATATATTATTAATTAATTAATTTGTATGAAAGCAAGCATGTTTAATCATTTGTACACCATTTTTGCACGCCGATATTACAGGCAAAATAAGAGATTCTCTGATAATTCTGTAAGACCTTTCTGCACCTTATTTGAGCAAATAAATAATTTTGAATTTGAATTTTGAATTTACAAATAACAAACCGGGAGCAACGGCCTAATGCACTTTCCGAAGAACGGAGAAATTTCGATAAGTTATGATGGTTACCCATATGGATGGGTGACGCTAGCTGAGTTCGGTTCCCATGAACCGAACTCAGCTAGCTATTTTACCTTGAAGAACGACCGATCCTCAGACGTACGTCCTAAGCCGAGGACAATACCCCACAGGGGGTGCCCTTAGCGTGTAGTCGCCTTTTTTGTAAGTTTCTAATAAGCCCTGGCTGGAGGCTTTATTTATTTATTTGGCACACACATGTTATTTATCGAAAGAGAGATACAAAAAGAAGAGAAAAGCAAACAGTATTCAAGAGAAGTACCCGTGGGCCCCAAACTAGGCACAGCCTGTATCTTGGTGGCCCAAGATGTAAACTTAGCTGATTTCAGTTTAGTGCGGACAGCGCAATTTGACTCTTGTCAAATTAATTTTAATGAAGCAGATATAAGTTCAAACAATAATAATGTTAAAGTGAAAATAATAAAATAGAATTAAAAACAAATTAAATTAAATTACAAATTAAAATAAATTACAAATTAAAATAAATTACAAATTAATTAATTTATTAATTTAGGTAACCACAGGCAAGCCCGGTTAAGCAGTCGACAACCTCAGAGCTTGACCTTTGAGATGCCACTCGCAAAAAAATCCTCAGACGTTTTGAGTAATATTGGCATTTTATGTGAGTTTTCCACCGCTCTGACAAATTATTAAGTATCCCCAGTACGTTCTTATCATCATTTTATCACCCCTTTTTTATAGCCTGCCATCATTTAGCATTTGTAAACCGTTTAAAAATCGTTGATCACACCATAAAACATTGCCATACCTTTTAAATATTCCAATAATTTCGTTACCGTGATCTTCATTCAATTGTTAAGCATATGGAATTCGGTCGGCACTTCTGAAATGAAAATCTTTTCCTGGCTCTAATTACGTGTTTGTAATTAGTTGATAGAAGTTGCTTACAGATTTTTTTTTTATTCGCGCCGGCTAATCGATTCCCTGCGTGACCAGAGTTCTGACTTGTTCTTTGCCCAAAGAATAAGCATTGCCATACAACGTGGCAATGCTGCCAGTCTTCTGGACACGTTTCCAAACGACAGCGATGTGCAGGGATCAAAGACCATAAAACCACTTGACCGCGTATACAGTGCCCCGACGCACGAAAACTACGAGTCTTTTTGCTTTGGCTACGGTACACGAACCATTTTAGTTTTTTTTTATTTTTTTTTATTCTTTATTTATTTATAGGGACTTTTACGCATACCGTATGTCAGTCCCATCGTATCCTAAACAATTGTACCTTCACAATATGTGGGCCATGAATTTGAACAAATCCTTTGCAGCGTCGCAACCATTTTCGTTGTGACCAAGTATTAGACCTGTGTGCATGCTAAAAAATTTCAGATTTAAAATTTTTGTATCCAATTTATAACGCATAATAATGCTTTCATGCGCGTTGAAGTGGTGTGAAAAACATTCCCAGACTTCTAGATTATAATAATAATACTACGAAAATTATTTTTTATTTAATCAATTTATTAGCCACCGCAGGGGTCTATTTAAAATAGTAGTTTCGGTGAGCAAGCCCACGGTTGAGTCGCGCGTTGATGTCTTTTGGAAAAGTCTCATTCTTTCATTAAGAAATTCTAATCCTTTTATCCCTTTCTTTCCCTTTGTATTTTTATCGTAAAAATGTGTGATGTTAAGCTTAACGTCTGAATACGATATCGATAATTACAAAATTAAAATTATTTTTTTTTACTTCAGTTCAGTTACTATCTACCTATCTGCTTTTAATCGACTTTAAAAAAGGAGGAAGTTCTGAAGGTTTTTATTCTGTGTGACATACATGTTTTCATTTAAGATTTCCGAAGATTCCAGAATTAAAATTACAGTGAATAGATCTTCGATCAACAATGGATAGATACGATTACTAGGGAATATTGGTTTCTAGTTTTATTTTTAATGATATAATGTTGAGAAGAGTCAAATATTCAATCTTTTTAGGCTTCAAATAGTATGGTGGACTCTAATACTAATTAACTTGGGTCTTAATTAAAATGTTTTACTATGGGATTTTTACTCGGTATTTTTTACAATGTTAACATCAATTTTATCGATATCAACTATATCTTACATTGCATCTTAGTTCCTAAAAAATAATATATAAAAAAAAAAATATTTTAAAATAAGTCAGGCTTAAAAAGGTCTTTGCTGGTAACGTGTGACGAATCATGACGATTAAAAATGTTATTTTTAACCGATCGACCGATCTAGGTAATGAACGAGGTCACGGATTCGTACCCAGACAGGCACCGATCTCCGGCCACTGTAGACGCGGTAGTTTATTAGGGTAGGTAGGGTAGCTTATCGTCCGGTAAGGACCAGGCCTAGGTGATGATGTGGTCGTAAATTACTTAAAGATCTCCAGGTTATAGCTAGCGGGAAACACGGAATCCAGCAGGGAATAATATACTTTCAGAAGCATTGGAAATAAGATCGTAGTCTAAAATCTCAGTACCTAAACACTAGTTACACAGTCTAAAATATTATTTAAAAAATATTCTGAAATAGGCCTGTAAGCCTATATGAAAAATTTCTAATACTACAAAAATATTTTACGATTCACATTTTCACAAGTCACATTTTCACAATCGGTATTTGACAAAGCGCACGTCAAGGGGTTTTCCGCACGTCAAAGGGTCAACCGCGCGAGTATTACGCAGCAATCCGGTTTAGATCCGGATGGTTTTTCATACATATGTATTTTGTTTATTTCTTACAGTTCTGGAACTGTGTCGAGTGGGCGCAAGCGCGACTGGTTAGCACGAGATCTCGATTCGTCATCGAGGGTTCGATTCCCAGGTGGGGCAAAAATTACTATTTATTTATTTTGTACTTGTAGTATGTGCCCACCAATAAATATATTAATCATGTTTATCCTCAAATGTAGTCAGTATAACCCAAACTCGTCTTTCATTCAACACGCCTCACAATACAATTTAAACTTTATGTAGGTACAGACGCCAGCACATCAAGCTACAACAATCTATCAAATTTCTTTAATAGATTTTCAACTTTATTGTTAAAGAAATTAGGTTCAAGGTTGATTGGGAACATTTGATAATTTCGGGTAGCTTCATGTGCTGGCGTCTGTATAATAGTGTTGCAGCAAGACTTTCTCTCTCAGTCAAGCTTTGCTATTGGATTTTTTTTGTAAGGAATTTCTCAGTAGTAGACCAGAATATGGAAGTTGGCGGTGAGATACCACCGTGTCTCGGAAAGCATCGGTGGCATTTGGACTTCTTTGACAGTCGTTACGGGCAGTCAGAAGCCAGTAAATGTGGCACTGGTCTAGAGGGGTATCGTGTTACCCAGTAACTGGGTTGTGGAGGTCAGATAGGCATCCGGTTAGACTGGAAGCTAACCCCGACAGAGTTGGGAGAAGTCTTTTTTTTTTAAGGATGGGAAAACATCCTATGACTGCCTCCCGATTTGGGCGAAGGGGGAGGGTGTGTCAGACTTCTACTGAAAACCAATCCGTGTTACATCATATGCCCTTCGTGTTCGGGTGCGCCAAAGTTCACCTAAATTTTCAACTCCGATAATTGGAAATCCGAAAATGTTCTTCCTAACATTTTTCATCCTAAAGCTTTGTTTTCCTCGACGGCCGATGAGGAGTGGCTAGATCGGCGTCACGGCGTCCTGACCTACCGCATGACGCAGGTCCTCACCGGACACGGATGTTTCGGGAGGTACCTGTGTCTGATGGGTAAGGAAGAGACGCCTGGGTGTCACCACTGCGAGGGTCGCCCTGAGGACACAGTCGAGCACACGGTGCAGGACTGCCCAGCTTGGGCAGAGCACCGACGTGTCCTCACGGCGACAATAGGCGGAGACCTCTCGCGCCCGGCTTTGGTCGAGGCCATGCTGCGGGGCGAGAGGGAGTGGGAAGCGGTCGCCTCCTTCTGCGAAGCAGTCATGCTTCCGAAGGAGGAGGCGGGCCGCGTGAGGGAGAGGATGGCGTCCTCCCTCCAGCCCAGCCGCAGTGGTAGACGCCCACGGCGTCGGACGTCGGCCGACGATCTCCGGCCACCGTAGGCGCGGGCATGCGGACAGCGAGTAAAGGGCAACTCGCTGTCCGACCATGGACCATACCCGGGTCGACGGTGCGTCGTGTTCCACGCGCGCCTCAAAGAGCGTCAGCAACATGACGAGGCCCCCTCTGCAGAGGGCCGAAGCCTGCCGGGGTCGTGGGACTCATCCCGTTACCGTGGCCCCGGTATGTCAAGGGTTATTGAAGGAACACCGTGGATTTTAGTCAGTAAAAGTCTGACAGTCCCTTCCACCCTGCCCGGAGTGGGAGGACTTATTTGATAATTTTACCACGTTAAAAAAAAAAAAGCTTTGTTTCCCTAGGAAAGCGGTGCCGTCATATAGCGGCGCAAAAAGGCAGCCGTCTTTACGGTGATGACATGTGGAAAGTTCCACGGCCGTTTTAACACACTGTCTGCTTCATCGCTATCTAGTATATTACATTCTCTTTGGAAACGTTCACGAAACCATCTGACACTGACAAGACGGCCGTTATGCAAATGGCGGCACCGCATTTTGATGTTACGGTGTCAGTTACCGCTCTCTAGGAAACCACGCCATTTTGTTTACATAAACAACGTTCTAGTGACATCATTCACAGCTGTATTACGGCCGCTATTTGACGGCACCGCTATCCTAGGAAACCAAAGCTTAACAATCACAATTCCTAACTACTCTGTCTGTAATGTTTATAATTCCGAAGCATTCAACTTCATAATTTCAGTAGCAATAAACATCTATTATACTTTTATTTGTTTTCCTATATTTTCTCAACATAACCATCTTTTACACTATTATTCAAAGTCATATCTTTTTTTGTTTAGATTTCTTTCGTCTTCTTTAATTTGATTTATAGCGGTGTACCTGCAAAGATAACCATAGGTTAGGTTAGGTTGACGAGGCGGGCAAACTTTTTGAGCGTATCATCGCAGATCGCCTCGTCAGCCACTTGTGCAGGGAGGGGCCGAACCTGGACGACAACCATTTCGGTTTTCGTCGGGGGCGCTCCACCATAGACGCCATCATGCGCGTGAGGGCCCTGGCGGAGGAGACGGTGTCCCGGGGTGGGGTGGTGGTGGCGGTGTCTTTAGACATCTCCAACGCATTCAACACCCTACCCTGGAGTTGTATTCGGGAGGCCCTGAAATACCATCGCGTGCCTCCCTACCTCCGCCGTACAGTAGGGGCTTACCTGGAGGGTAGATGTGTCACCTATCGGGGACGTGACGGTGCTGGTCGGCACCTCACGTCGTGCGGTGTTCCACAGGGATCGGTCTTGGGACCGCCCCTGTGGAACATCGGCTACGACTGGGTGCTGAGAGGCGAACTCCCGCCGGGCGCCGATGTGACGTGTTATGCGGATGACACGCTCGTAACTGCCCGGGGGAGCTCGTACAGGGAAGCGACGTTGTTAGCCACGGCTGCGGTGTCACAGGTGGTGAACCGCATCCGGCGCCTGGGCCTGGAGGTGGCCCTGAACAAGTCGGAGGCCATGGTGTTTCATGGCCCTCGACGGGCGCCGCCGCCGGGATCACACATCGTGGTCAGCGGGACCCGGATAGCTGTCGAGTCCACCATGAAGTATCTGGGATTGGTGCTCGACAGCCGATGGGAATTCGGGCCCCACTTCCGGCGGCTGGTGCCCAAGTTGATGGGCGCAGCGGGCACGCTTTCAACGTTGCTTCCCAACTTGGGGGGCCCGAGCGCCGCCTGTAGGCGGTTGTACGTGGGAATCGTGCGGTCCATGGCCCTGTATGCGGCCCCTGTGTGGTGGACATGACGGCCGGCACTCTCGCCATTCTGCGCAAACCGCAGAGGGTGATGGCCGTCAGAGTCGTCCGCGGGTACCGCACGATTTCCTACGAGGCGGCTTGCGTCCTGGCCGGATCCCCGCCCTGGGACCTAGAGGCGAAAGTACTCGCGTCGTTGTATCGATGGCGCGAGGAAGAGTGGGCACGGGGCTCGAGGCCGGTGCAGTGGCAGATGGCGCTGCGCCGAGAGGAGCTCCGTCAGGTCTTGGTGGCGGAATGGCGGCAGAGGCTTCTGCGCCCTACCGCCGGCCTCGCTACCGTCGAGGCGATCCGGCCAGTACTCGACGACTGGCTCGGGAGAAGGCACGGCTCCCTGTCTTTTAGAATGACACAGGTGCTGTCGGGGCACGGCAAGTACCTGTGCCGCATAGACAGAGAGCCGGACGCTCGGTGCCACCACTGCGTCCATTGCGGGGAGGACACGGCGCAACACACGCTCGCCGAGTGTGTAGCTTGGGAGGAGCAGCGCCGTGTCCTCACAAATGAAGTAGGAGGCGATCTGTCGCTGCCGGCCGTAGTGCAGAGTATGGTCAGCAGCGCAGAGTCGTGGGACGCGGTGGTGTCCTTCTGCGAGGACGTGATGTCGCAGAAGGAAACTGCGGAAAGGGAGAGGGAGATCTCCACTCCCTTCCCTGGCCGCAGAAGGCGCACCGGGCGCAGGGGAAGGGCGGACAACGCCCTTTTCCAGCCCCCATGAATGGGTCCAGGGGCGAGGGACTTGGGGAAGTCCCCCGCCCCCTATTTGATGGACCCGAGTCGCAGGCGCGCGCGTGTGTCGGCACGCGCCTCTGAGGCGATGCACGGGGTAGTTCAACACCTCACTACCCCGTGCAGGAGGCGAGGCCGGGACAGACCCGACCAGCACTAGTGCGGGGCTGCGGAAGAATTAGGTTTCCCGCGGCCCCCCACGCACGTGTGAGGAGACACCGGGGTGGTTTTAGCCGGTAAGAATCCGGCACACCCCTCCGCCATTCCCCAGGCGGAGGTAGTCCATGAGGATTTCCCCCCGTTAAAAAAAAAACAGGTTAGAACTGTGACCAACTACCTCGACATATATTTTCTATTACCATGGTAAATGTTTCTTTCTGAGCATGAGTGAAAATATTATGGTAATTATGTTTAGGGATAAAAGCGTTATGAAAAAAAAAACAGTAGGAGTTTAAATATATTTACATTTATGATATTATTAATTACAATTATCGGAAACATGAGTGTTATGAATATCGCCAGTAGCACTACAAATAGTATGAATGAAAACTTTAGGATGAAAAATTTTAGGAAGAGTGATCATTCGGATTGCAAATCATTACGAAGAACAATTTCGGGTAAAGAACTTTAGGTGAGCCAATATGGACCCCGTGTTCCGAGGCCGCGGTAACTCTTTCGAACAATTCCGCAACCCCGGCAGGAGTTAGGAGAAGTCTAAGCAGATAATGATTAGGATAGAGTTCTGGGGCTGTACAGGAAAGTCATGGACTACTCGCATATTGATTTTCTCCTGCTGTATCCAATCCATCCAAAGCTTGTCTGCAAAAGATCGCTTTTAGCGTTAAGATCGCCCGTTGTATCACACCTTTTTAGTTGTTAAGTCCTTATTTGCTTTCTGTTATGGTTTACATTAAAGAGTATATCTATTTATTTATTCAGTATAGGCTTCCGTTCGACCACCATCTCACCTGATGGTAAGTGACGATGTGGTCGAAGATGAAGCACGCCAACCTCCATGGTACACCTCGTAACAAATATGTAGGTATTAATAGCTAGGTAGGTCATTACACCACAAACGATTACTATCTTTCTAATATCCTACTTCCTTCCTACTATCCTACTATCATACTCATATACTATATTATACTATTATACTAATATTATAAATGCGAAAGTTTGTGAGGATGGATGGATGTTTGTTACTCTTTCACGCAAGAACTACTGAACGGATCTATATGAAATTTAGTGAGTAGATAGTTGACATTCTGGAATAACACATAGGCTACTTTTTATCCCGAAATTCCCACGGGATCGGGATTTACGCGGGTAAAATCTCCCACGTGGAACGAAGTCGCGGGCAGAAGCTAGTATTATTATAAATGCGAATGCGAGGATGGATGTATAGATTAATGGATGATTTTTACTCTTTCACACAAAAACAACTGAACAAATCTGAATGAAATTTGGCAAGTAGATACCTGACATCCTGGAATAACACATAGGCTATAGGGATACTTTTTATCCCGGAATTCCCACGGGATCGGGATCCCTCCTACGCGAATGAAGTCGCGTGCAGAAGCTATTAACAAATATGTGTGTTGCTCCAAAAATTATTACCTCTCATTTATCTCACCATACACCTTCATTGCGTCACAAATAATAGAGGAAAGGATGGTAATTTGGAATACCATTTTGTTTCAGACCTGCAACTTTTTTTCCGTTAGGTATATAGAAATAAAACCTTGATTAAATTGAAGCAATATTATCTTACTATCAATGTGCAAGCTATCAAAAACCATTAAATATCCCTACAGGTTAAAATTTTAGCTTGACTGCAAAATGACACAATTTAGATTTGGAGATGGGGTGCAGGTATTTTGGTATAGGAGTATTCCAAATTATATTCACCATGCTTAACTTAGTTATTTTCGCTATTATTAAGTCAATGTTTAAGAAGAAAGTGTATGATTTGTGATATCAAAATTGATCTCAGAGAGCAACTCTCTAAAATCGGTTCCTAAACTGACTGAAGGTAATTTGGCATACCATTTTGGTATTCTAAATTACCTTCAGTCAAAGTCAAAATTAGAGAGACTGTGATAGTAGGTAAGTGATTTAAAGGTGAAAGGATAATTATTCTATATATAAAAAAATATTATTTCTATAATAAACTTTAATCAGCCTTTAAGTACCTTTAATCAGACTTTTAGTTTTAGTAACTTTAATAAGTCTTTAACCAGTTAAATGAAATATATGGGTCATTTACAAAAATCACAAACATATGATCCAACTTCATAGCCGGCACATTCACCCTGCACCCAAAGCTCACACATAAAACACGCACCGATATTGATAATGGTCGACATTATCTGGCATAGAAATAAGTTTTCTAAATTACTAAAAATAAAATAATTTACTAAACATAAATTAAATTAAAAACATCTCAATCAGTTCAGTTACAAAAGAACAAAGCAAGATACCAACAAACTCCATTGCATAATAATATTATATTTGTAAGTAAGTTAATACAAAGCACTTAAAAAGTAGAACTGAATGTATTTTGGAATATTCCAAATTAACATCACATCGGGTATTCCAAATTAGCAACAAGACGTAGTTGGACATAACCTCAATTTATGATTTATAAATATACAAATTGTTGAAATCAATGCTAATATGCAAAATTAAATATCTATTTTACACTACACATAAAGCTAAACAGCACAATCATAAGGCAATTTAGCGATGGGAATGGGTTAAACACGTACCTCAAAAATTTTGTCACGCGCTGTTCCACGTTTTAATCTCTGGTCGCCTTCTTAGAAAAATATCAGACTATCCGTGTAAACATATCGATAGATGACGTTACTTGTGAACATTTTATGATCCGTAAGACGAGATGGCACTTTTCGTTTTTGTGAAATCCTGCTATCCCAAATTAACAACAGTATTCCAAAATACCCTCCTTTCCTCTATTATATAATTATCAAAAAGCGGTAAGTTTTTTAGTCATTGAATCTGCTTAGCTAACTGGATGCAACCCAGGATTAGTGTGTTACATGGAGCGACTGCCAATTTAATCTCCACAACCCAGTAACTGGGTAACACGATACACCTCAGCCATACCAGTGTTAAACATTCTGACTTCTAACTACCCGTAAAGACTGTCAAAGATATCCAAATGACAGACGGGACAAACAGAATCTTCAGAATATTCGGCCGAATTATTCGGTTCTAATTCAAACTTAATTTGATTACATACAATTTTTTTTTACACTTGTATAGGTTCGTAAAGATAGTATTTATTAGATTATATTCTAAAAAAATATTTTCTGAAAAAAGTTGTTCATAGAAATTTAATTTAAGTACCTATATCATTTGTAAAAAAAAAGACAGATGTTTATTTGATTAAATTTTTTTAAATTGCTTGTTAATGTTAATCTTTTTTTATGTTGTCAATAAATAATAGGTGTAAAAAAACTTGTTTTGGTTGGTTTCTTTCATATTTTTTTTTATTCGGGATAAATGATCTTTATTTTGCAAATTGGTTATTAAATAACACTTTTACACGTCATTTTTTTCGTAAATTTTAACTAGATGAGGACTAGATGACGGTGTTTCTTAACTGACTACCCTGAGAAGAAACACCGAAACAAACTCAGGGGTCTGTCTCTTTTAAAGTCCATACAATCTACACTGGTTTAATTATATGGGAACCTTGTAGGTTTCAGTCTGAGGCGGTCTTTTGAAGAAATATGTTCACAGATTTGTGTGGGTCTTTCCATACAGTGCAAGCATTTGTCAAATGACGTATAACTCAACTTAGAACAAGGAGATTAACGATTTGACGAACAATACCAAGGTAAGGACGTTTGGGTAGGCCGCAAAAAGCACTTAAACTGCCAGACAATCATGTTTATCTCGAACAAAATAACTTACATAGTTCACATATTCACAATCGTTTATGAGGATTATGTAGATTAGTCTAAAATGGCCTTTTAAGGAAAGAACCACACAGATTTGAGTAGACGTCCTGTCAGTGCAAGCCTTTGTCAGTTAGTCTGTAAGCTCAACTTTGGACTACTAAGGAGCTCAAAGACCTGACGAACAATGCCAAAGATGGGACATTTGACTAGGTTGCGAAAGTACTCAAACTGCTAGACATCGACGTAAAAAAGATAGAAAAAAAAACCACACTTATGAATATTTAGTTAACCTAACTGTTTAATAAAATGTTATTTGTTTTTGAATATTAACGATAATTTAAATATTCAGTAATTATTCGGCAAATCAACCGAATATTCAGCCGAATACGAACATGAAAAAATATGCCGAATGTACCGAATACGAATATTCGGCCGAACATTCGGCGCTACTCTACTAAATAATAACAGGCACACGACTCGATCTTCAAAGTTAAGCAACACTTACCGAGGTCACGGAACGGAAGAATCCCGGTATGTTAAGATGGTTACCCATCCATAGGCTGACCTCGCTAAGTGCTGCTTAACCTTACAAGTTTAAGTAATACTTACCGAGGTCAAATGGCTGTTATAACATAACCACGAGCTCCTCAAAAAAGCTTATCTGTAATGCAATCACAAACTATAACTTATAGCAAAGAGGTTAATTCCCATATCTCTTGCTATCACCTTGCTATCGCCATGATACGTAATAGGGACTGGCACCGCCACCCCAGGTGGGAACTAATATCGCGCCAATTTTAATTACGCACACTTCAAACAATGGAACTAGGGAAGGTATAGAGACTTCCAATTTTTGCATATTATATTTCATTCTTCATCATCAAATGCTTCGCCTTTTCTCAACTATGTAAGGTGTCAGATAGTTCTTTTATTGGATAGTTTAAAAAGTAGGCAAAGTAAAAAACATTAAAATAAAAGAAAATTGTGCAGTCTGTTATCATCTTCTAGGACATTCTTTAAACGTCTCACACAGGCGAAATATCGCTAAAAGTTGGCAATTAATCGAATTTACAAATTACACGTAGTCTGGTTTCTATTGTTAAGGCGACATCCTCAGAACAATGGCCTAGCTACCTGCGCAAGCGCCGCGCTCCCCCGGATTCCCACTTACGTAGTATCTCAGTCAAAAGTTTGACTTGTTAAGCAGTGGATGTGTTTTGTTTTATTAAATCTTTAAACTCAACTGATAATATTATTACGTTATTCGGTGGAATTAAGTTTTTTGGTGATGGATTCTACTCCTGGCGGTAAGGAACTATTATTATAAATATTAAAAAGTTACTTTTGAATTGTATATCTATTTTATTTCTTATTTATTCTAAAAGTAGTCGCTCAGTAAAGAGTAATCAAACTTCTCATAGTGTAAAAGTACGAGCTCCAGCAGAGTCCAGCCTTCAAATGTACCTTAAAATGAGCATTACACATTCTTCATCTAGAAATACCTAGAAAGAGCTGCTCGTTTTTGCGCATCTTGAACAAACTTCGTCAATTTTAGTCTTAAGGTAGAATTTCATTAATTCATAATTTATTTTCTTTTTTCCAGGATCAAACTTTGAAGAGATTTATATTAGTAGAATAACTCTTATTGAGTATTATAGAGAGTCTTCTTCTAGAAAAGACTGAGAAAAAATGCAATTACTTTACAAAAAAGTGGAAAATGCTCTAAAACAGACTAACATTTCAAGTGATACTAAAAGAGTTTTGCAAAAGCTAATAGGTCAGTATAAATCAAAACTTGAAAAATATCAAAGACATTTTGAAAGATGTGTCAATGCGAATAAAGAATGATTTGACTAATATGTTTGCTTTAACGTCTCGCAATCTCAGAAGACAAAAGTATCGGCTGGTCGACCTTCTAAGAATTTTGAAGAATTAAGTGAACGGGCTAAACGGAAAAGAACTGAAAATATGTGACGGCAAATATCATCCACAGAATTGGCTTACGCCACGCAAATAAAGTATAGAGAGTGTGGAGAGACAGAGAAATCCAACTTAGTAAAAGATGTTTATCAAGACGTTGTTCCAAGAATGGATGAAAACCATGCCACTCTCTGTTCTGATAACGCCTTATCTATTGTGATTGAAGGGCAGCTTACGAAGCACCAGTATAACATAATTAGAAAAAGTGCAATGGAAGTGGAAGTTTAATATGTCATATAATTTTAGTGCATGGGCCCCTCATTGTAGACAATATTGGCATTGCTATAGGTCTATTGAGTGAACTAGCTCAAGAAAGTAGAAATAAAGATATCAGAAAATACAGACAAAACTAGAAAATTCTCGAGAAAAGTCGCCATGGAAGATACTTTTCTGAGATTAATGGTGTCTTCAGACCCATACATTACTGGCTTAAGGAAATTACCACCAAAAAAAAGCTTGTAACTTTAAGTCCTACTGAAATATCTTTAATCCATGACGACAAATAAATTATGTGTTTTGATTTTACAATGATTTTCATTTTATTTCATTTTTTTACCCTAATAGTATTAGTTATAGTTTTTATATATAATTTAGTAATACGGTTTACGGTTTAAGAAATTTATTTCACTCAAAAAGAATACAATTATTCACTTCTATGAGGAAAGATAACAATAAACGGTTTCGCTTGGTAATAAACAGAAATAAAGTTATTGCTGCCAAAGTAAAAGAGACTAGTATCGTTGGCATACAGTGAAATAACTCCTTTAAGTCCGATTTCATTAATATTGTTGATGTAGAATAGGAATAATAGAGGCCCTAGTATAGACCCTTGTGGTACTCTACAGGTAATGGGTTTGGGTTCACTTCGATGCTCACCAATACCGACTACTTGGTACCTATTAGTGAGATAAGAATCTAATATTTTTAATGCAGAGCCAGTAATACCAATACTTTCCACCTTTTTAAGAAGAATTTTGTGACTTACAGTGTCAAATGCCCTTTTTCAATCAATGAAGTAATACAGTACTATAAACCCGTTCAAAAAACAACAAAATAGATTTTTGCCAACTTTTTGTGATATTTCGCCAGCGTGCGTCTCCACTTTTACAGATAGTTGGAAGTCGAAACATTTTCTGTTAGGAATTTGTGAGTTGCATGCCATGGTACATTGTTAACTGGTAAGTGCTTCATATATTTGTTGGTTGTTGAAACTATGCAATTATTGAATAGTTTACTTTGTAAAAATAAACTATTTTCTCAAAATGCTTTAAGAAAATATATAGTTTGTTCTGATAAATCAATATAATTTTAAAAAATACGGATCACAATTTGTCAATAGATTACAATTATAATATATCTCGCAAGATCGTCGGATTATTGAGAAAATACTAGCTGACCCAGCGAACGTCGAACCACCGCTTTTTCCACTTTTCTCACCTTTAAACTTTTTCTGGACTTCCACAAATATTGTAAAACCAAAATTAGCCAAATCGGTCCAGTCGTTCTCAAGTTTAGCGAGACTTACGAACAAAAAGATAATATACAAGGGGATAGAAAAAGAAACAGACTTACAGACGTATTTAATAGTTTTTTTATTAATTAACACTCATAAAACCCTAGGGGGAAATATGGAATTCATTTAGATCATCGGTTCCCAACCTCTGGTCCGCTATAGTACGCGTGAGATTTAAAATATCTAAACTTAACAACTGAATAGTAATATTGACACAAACTTAGAATACGCAAGCTATCATTTTTTATTTCTATCCATAGTAAAATTTTCTTAACGATTTCTGGTCCCTGCCATCATTATCGTCCCAGATTATATAAACGTAAGGAACCACTGTATCAGATCGTAAAAATGTGCTAAACAATGACAAAAAATACCAAAAATTTATGTCCTAAGGAGACTCCACCGCTCTACCCAACCACCGAATGTCTATCGAATCCCTGCTATAATTCGAGCTGAAAATTCACCGAAGCCAATAAAACTCAGAGCTGTTGGCCCTATGCCAACCTACTAATAGCCCAGGATCTCCGCTATTGTAGCCCATAATGAGATTTCCCACAATCTATAGCCCATTGATTGTGAACGGTGAAAACTTATATGAATTTAAAGTTGTGTGCAGTCTATTATTCTATTATCTTTGGTATGCTTTGTGGTTTGGGACTTGATTTGATTTGAATAGATTTACTCGAAACTAGAATCCTTATTTAGATTGACCAATCAATCTATATTAATAACTGTTAGTTATTGATATCAAGTTAATATGAAATGTTATTTACAAGGTGTCATAAATAATTTAAAATTATAATATGTAATAGTCTATGATGACACTTCTATGTTTTGTCTCTGGTGTACATGACGTGAAGAAATAAAGTTGGTTGAGCTGACTCTCGTTACAGAAACTGTTTGTTTTATTAGTTATTATAATAACCAGCTTCGTCCCATAGCTTTGCTCGCATGAATAGTTAAGTCTATGTCACTCAGTGACAACTTATCATTCTGGTGGTGAAATAATTATTTAAATCAGATGAAATATTTCGAACACTATTTCCTCATACAAACTCACAAAACATTACCCCTTTGTTATAAGTACTTATGGGTGTTATTTTATTTTACAAATATGGTATACATATAAAATATAAGTTTATATGTTCCTTAAACTGTGATTAAACATTGACAGGGTTTCAGGGCATTTGAGGACGTACGACAGGGTTTGTGGATCAAAAAATCGAGTAATAAATAGCAATTTATTACTTTACGTGGTATTGCAACGCATAGGGTTCAGCTAGCTAGCAATAAGTATCTTTATACTACACCTGCTTGGAAATTACCTTGATACTTTATCAAATTTACGGTAGAAAGTACGTCATTGCATATCGGACAAATATGCGGGGAGAAAACGCATCCGAGCGGGAGAGAAAAGTGTATGAAAATCCATTTCTTACGTGGTTTTTCTTTTTTAATTTTGGGTAAGACTATGCGCCGGTAACCTAAATATCAAAAGCCAAAAAGTTTTTACAGTGAGTTTTTATCTCCAAGTTCGCAAAATGACACTGGCCGCAGTGGCCACTAGCTGTGTGTTGGATGGTGTCGGGCTGGCAGTGCGACCCTGCGGCGGCAGGATAAACAATTTGAAAAAAGAACATGTGAAAATTGCAGACGCCATTGGCGCCATTTTCAATTTGTGTGTTGTTTGAGGATTCAGTTTTCGTAGAAAGTAAAATAAAACTATCAAAATGATAAGTAGTGATAGTGATGATGAAGATTTTTTAACTCCGCCGTAGTTGAAGGAAACAGCAAAAATACTGATTGATAACCTTTTACCACAGAAATTCCTACCTTAATTTACTCCATCCACTAGAATACACTGGCCACTGCTTTCGCAGAACTTCAGCGACTATTATTGCCGATACTGGTGCTGATTTAACCACAATAAAACGCCACGGTGGTTGTAAATCGTCCGCTGTTGCAGAAGGTTACATAGAGAATTCCGTAGAAAACAAAACACGAATAAATAACCAAATATCGGGATCAATTAATATGCATCAAGACTCATCTCCTCAACCATCAACGAGCGCGGCGATGCCAAATGCCCCTCAGCAGCCAGTTGCCCCTTTGGCACCACAGCCTTCTACGAGCGCAGTGCCAATAGCACAGCCAGTTATTCCTCCTACATTGTCGCAAACATCTCAAACAAACATTAATGGAAAAAGTGTTACATTAAGCTTCACTAACTGCAACAATTTCAATATAAATTTCAATTAGTAAAGATTTAGTTTTTTATTTTCCTCGTAGGTGTAGTAGGTATAAAGCACTATGTATCACTCGAGAGAAAGTGCGATTCCCTATCTCGGGTGTTTTAAAGCCCTCGCCTACGGCTCGGGCTTCAAACGACACCCTCGACGGTAATCGGTCACTTTCTCCTCTCGGTGAACAATTTACTATTGTTTTTTAATTTTTACAATAGGCTCTCGTTTGACCACCATCTCACCTGATGGTAAGCGATGATGCGGTTGAAGATGGAGCACACTTACCTAGAAGTAACCTATTCACTCTTGATTTAAAGACCCCCAGGATCCATTCCAAGGTCGGGTAAAAAGTGCTATTTAGTTTTTCTGACAAAAATTTCTCAGTAGTAGCCTCTGTGCGCACGTTAAACCGTTGGTCTTGCACTGGATCTCTCTCCAGTCGTGTTGGACTGCCGTCCTATTGGGCTATACGAGTAAAGGCACAGAGTACGCAATATGTACGTGCGCACATACTTCTGCATTATAATAATTATCTCCTTTGCCGCTGGCGTAAACTTGATGAGATTGGCCGCGCTGTAGCCGAGTTCAGTCAGGAAGACTATTATGAAAAGTACTTTTACACGTCAATTTTTTACCCATAAATATAAACTAGAGTTTTATACATATTATACTGCTAAATATGTAAAATGAAACCCCGAAACAAACTCATAGGTCAAAGACTGTTTTAAAGTCAATACAAATCCTAATGGTCAAATCAGTTTATTAAAATTAATTAGATTTTTTTTCAATACATTTACATTTAGCAAAGAAGTGTTATTGGCAAAGTTCTAATATTAATAAAGATATTAATTTATCAATACCCATGAGGGTAGGTACACAGAAATATAGAGCGCAACCAGCTGCGATTTTAACATACCTACTTATTTTACACTATCTGCGGCCTTAGTGCGTTTTCTGTAACGTAATCTATCGCGTTTACGTTTACGCCAATTTGTACTGAAACCTAAAAATCGCTGTCAACAGTACCTATGGTTGGTTATGAAAGACTAGGAGTTAGGAATCTACTTCATTGTAAATGTTTACTTTACACATTAATATCAAGCATTACTAGGGTTGCTATATTTGCCAAGACTCGTATCGGGAGGCAACGAGAAAAAAAAATGTACACAACAAAATAGGTCCAGGCATTTTCCATTTTTTTTCTTGTGAAGCCCCCCGCTCTGGAAGGAGCGAAGGGAGTGTCAGACTTCTACTGACTAAAAACCCACCCTGCTCCTTCAGTTCCCTTGGCGTTTCGGGGCCGTGGTATCTCGAAAGAACATTCCCGCAACCCCAAAATAAAACTAAAACGGTGGTCGGAGATCGGCTCGCGATCCTCGACTGTCTAGTACAGCTCTCATACAGTAGATTAAAATATACAGCATGTTAACTAACGGAGGGTGTTTCCGTTAACCCGCAATAGTATAGCACCCATACATGCTAAAAAAATATTACCATTCGAAAACAAAATGTTTTTTTTTTTTTTTTTTTATATTAAAATATTCACTAGAAATGTTAAATTGATACGTAAAAGAATCACTCTGTACACGCATACTTGAAGGACGGCAACGTCGCAATTTATTTATGAATGACGGGCCGCGTGTGCGGCGATCTAATTGATGTGCTTATACTATTGCGGGTTAACGGGAACGCCCTCTGTTAGTTAACATACTGTATATTTTCAACCGACGACCAAAAGAGGAGGTTATCAATTCGACGCGTATATTTTTTTTTTTTTTTGTATGTATGATCATCGAGTACTCGAAGACGGCTGAGCCGATTTGGAAAATTCTTTTTTTGTTCGAATGGGTATACTTCGAAATTGGTACCATTATCACCAAAGTCAGGATCTGATGATGGGATCCTGGAGAAATCGAGGGAACTCTTCAAATATTATAGGCCTACCTATGGCGTTTTGGGTATTTCTTATAGTAACTTGTGCAGTTGCTCTCAAAAAGTACCATTTGGGGAAGTGGAACTGATGATGAAGACCACAGATGGCCGCCGAAACTACTCAATAATAAGTATTAAGTGGATTGCGATTCGATTACTTGAATATGGATGTTAAGCACTTTATGCTCGTCACAATGCATATGGTGATGTAGAGCTGATGGTGAAGTACCAGGAGAACTCCTCAACAATTAACGGCCCAGCATTGGGAAAAGCAATATTTTGTAAAAGGTTATAAGTAGTTGACATTTAGGCTCTTGTAACTAGGTAAATTAAAAATCATCCAACTAAAAAGAGTGAAAAAAAAACTTTTTAACAAAAAATTAAACCGACTCCCAAAAAACACTGCAAAGTGAAAAATAACTTTAATTTCGGAAGTCGGTGCCAAAAACGAAAAAACAAAACTAAAGACACCGACTACCGAAATTAAAGTTATTTTTCACTTTGCAGTGTTTTTTGGGAGTCGGTTTAATTTTTTGTTAAAAAGTTTTTTTAATCTACTGTATGAGAGCTGTACTAGACAGTCGGGGATCGCGAGCCGATTTCCGACCACCGTTTTAGTTTTATTTTGGGGTTGCGGGAATGTTCTTTCGAGATACCACGGCCCCGAAACGCCAAGGCAACTGAAGGAGCAGGGTGGGTTTTTAGTCAGTAGAAGTCTGACACTCCCTTCGCTCCTTCCAGAGCGGGGGGCTTCACAAGAAAAAAAATGGAAAATGCCTGGACCTATTTTGTTGAAGACTTTACTTTTTTATGTAATTCTTTCTGTCCTTTTACAAATACATAAAGTCATATTGAAGTTAATCTCACTTTTCAGGACGATAATTTCTGCATCCACAAATAAGATTCCAGCTGCACTTTATACAGTATTATGCAGAATACCCAATTCGAGACGTAATAGTGCTTTGTCGGGACGTTTTTTTATTAATATTGATAATAGGCTCGCGTTTGACCACCGTCTCACCTGATGGTAAGTGATGATGTGGTCGAAGATGGAGCACGCTTACCTAGAAGTAACCTGTTCACTCTTGACTTAAAGACCCCTAGGTTATAGCTATCGGGAACCACAGACTCCGGCAGGGAATTCTACTCCTTAGCCGTACGCATAATGAAGGTATTCCCAAAACCTCGTCGGGACAGAAGACCTAATAACGGTGACAGTCCCGATATATCGGGATGAATGACAACCCTAAGCATTACAAACACCTTTAGTCTTTTTAGTCACTAAAAGTCTGATACTCCTTTCCGCTCGACATAGAGCACGAGGAGTCATTAGATAATTTCCCACGGGAAAAAGGACCCCATGCTGTAGCTACTCGTAACTTATCTTAATGCCCATATTTAACAGCCATTCATTCGTCCAATGTCCGTTCCACTTCCAAAAGTTTTGAACTGGTTTTGCCCACTCTAAGGAACTTAATTGTGTAATTTTCCTGCCAGATTATGTTGTCTGATAGCTGCATATAACCTGGAGGTCTTTATGTCAAGAGTGAATAGGTTACTTCTAGACAAATGAGCTTCAACTTCGACCGCATCATCGCTTACCATTGCGTGAGATAGTGGTAAAATGCAAGCCTGTCAAGAATTAAAAAAAAAAACTCTAGAACTAATAAACCTAGTCGAAGTTACTCATTTATGATGATCGCTCAAATATTCAATATTACGCTGGATTTTTAAATTAATCGTGATCATTAATGGTTTAAGCGCTATAATTATTCAACTATAGGCGTGTTTGAATAGCGAAAATACTAGCTAAACTATTAAGACGCATTATAATCCCGTTGACCTTGCTCAATCGGGCGCACTCACAGACACATCACAGAGAATGCCCCGCGCACCCCCTCATTTGAGGGGGTGAAGCAGATGAAGTGGGACACGAGTAGTCCCGCCTACTGCGGGGTGCACCGCGCGAATTTCGTCGATGCGTGTTTTTCATTACATTTAACATCGTAATTTCGCGACTGGTTTACAGAGCTCGAGCGGTCCAGTGTGTCACCGTTCGGGTTTCGCAGCGCGTTTCCGTGGCGATCACCAAGATCGAATCTCATTCGCGGCATAGCTTTTTGTTGTCTTATTTATTAAAATATTATGTATTTATAGATATTTACATATTTTCGTGTTGTTATTATTTTAAAATATGTGCATAGTTTTGTTCTCTTATTTTTTATTTAATTCATTAGGTTATCAAAAAAAATTTTAGCAAAAAAATAGAACCGACTTCCATATAAAACACTACAAAGGCAAAAATAACTTTAATTTCGGTAGTCGGTGTCATTTGTTTTGTAGTTTCTTTTATATTTATGACACCGCCTTCCGAAATTAAAGTTATTTTTGCCTTTGTAGTGTTTTTATATGGAAGTCGGTTCTATTTTTTTGCTAAAATTTTTTTTTCACGCTTTTTAGTGGGACTGTTTGTAATTTATGTAGTTACAAAAGCCAAAATGTCAACTACTTATCACCTTTTACAAAATATTGCTTTTCCTGGTGCAGAGCTGTTAATTTTTGAGGAGTTCACCTGGTACATCACCATCAGCTCTACATCACCATATTCATTGTGATGAGTATAAAGTGCTTAACATCCGTATTCAAGTAATCGAATCGCAATCCACCAAATACTTATTATTGAGTAGTTTCAGTGGCCATCTGTGGTCTTCATCATCAGTTCAACTTCCCCAAATGGTAATTTTCAAAAGCAACTGCTCAAGGTACTATAAGAAATACCCAAAACGCTATAGGTGAGCCTATAATATTTGAAGAGTTCCCTCGATTTCTCCAGGATCCCAACATCAGATCATGATTTCGTAACAATGGGACCAAGTAGAACGTATACCCTTTCAAACGCAAAAAGAATTTTTCAAACCGGTCCAGCCGTCTCCGAGTTATGAGGTAACATACATAAAATAAAAAGTTCAAGACGAATTGAGAACCTCCTCCTTTTTTTTTGAAGTCGGTTAAAATCAATAATTTTTATTCCTATAGATATTTTATTTCAGAATCAAGAATAATATAATGAAAAAAAAAACATCCAAAAAGTTTGATGGTGGATTCTGAAGAAAAATAATATACAGGGTGTTACAAAAGAGTTTAAGTAATACCAAAGGAGGTTATTGTACTCATAATTATGAACAAGTTTTACTATGGCACCAGCTCTGAAATCGCAATAAAAACAGCTGTTTCAATTATTTTTTTCCAAGTGAATAAACTTTTTGTATAAAATAGCAGTTTATTGTCGTCATTTTTATTTTCGCAATATACGGTTTATAAGAATACAGCGTGTGAAGTGAACATACCTACGGATGCGAGGAGAGACGAATAAAAGGGTGGGATACGGACTGGGTGGATGGATGGACAGGTGAACGAACAGGAAGGATACATAAAAATTAAACAAGCTAATTATTATAATTTTATTTTGTGATTTTTTGACGTATTTACGCAAACGGAGCGCAATGTTAATACACAAATTTTGGAAAAAAATTACTCAAGTCACAAATCTTCAAAATTTAGTTTTCTACTACAACAAGTTTTGTTTTTAGGCATCCAAAACAAATACTGCCTTGTATGTGCTCGTGCAGAGAAAAAACAAACTGCTGCACCGGAACAGTTTGCTTTCATTCCATTTCGCTTTTGTCTTTTTTGTCACTTTTATCTCTATCTGTATTTTCATCTCTATTTTTTACGTATGGTTCACGAATTTTCATATTTCTTGAAATTCGGGGATCAAGTACCTCAGGTAAAATACAGTCTAAATAGAACTTTTTCAATTTTTCTTTCATTTCTCTTTCCCAAAATGTATCATCTCTTTGAATGATTTCCGTCTTCAGCTTTTCTTTTTCATTCTCCCATACGGCAAACAAACATTTTTTTTTGGGTTACGTGTAGCTGTCCTTGAACTTGGTAATACCAAGCATGTTTTTTGTTGATGGCTAGTTCACTAGTTTTTGTTTTTTGCTAGAAGTTTACTTTTTTATTTTCAATTGCTGTTGCTAGGCCCATTTTGTGGGCTGTCAAAGGACACTTTACTTCAACAACAGTATTTTCTCCAATTAATCCATCAGGCGTTGCACCCAAGAAACATAGTTCTTGGTCTATAAATAAACCACAGGGTCTAATCGTTTTGCGCTCTTGTACAGCCAATTGTGCAAGTGCGATTTTTTCATTCAATTGGCCATGTCTAATAGATTCCACGTGGTCAATTTTGTTCCGATAAAGAATATCTTTGACTAAATTAGCACATGGTGTATTAATACGCCTTTTTATAACTCTGCCGAAATTGGATGCAGTCAATAACGATCTTCTCATCTCTAGCCATTCTCCACTATCACTTTGTAAAACAGTTTTTCTTTCAATTGTTGCTCGTTCCAAATCAGACTTTTTAATTTTTTTCATAAACTCGTTTTTCAGTTTATCCAGTATTTCTACCGGCATATCGGGCTTTTCACAGGACTGGCCATAATCCTTATCGTCTTGTTTTTTACTGAAAACAAGCCTTCTTTTTCTTTTTATATATCTTTTACTAAGGAGTTTTTGTTTCTTCTTTCTTTCTTCCCATAGTGTCAGTTTGCCTCTTGGGCTCTTATTGGTAATTTTTTTATAAAGCTTCGAAAGTGCATTTTCTTCATTGAACGACACTGCTGACGCAATGCATCGCGTCTGATATGAGTTTTTGAGGGAAAAATTAACTCTTTTTCCTCCTACATATTTTGCTATGATGCTATGATAGCGTTCTACAACGTTACTGTCCACGTCATGAAGTAAACTTCGAGCATGGCCAGCAATAATTTGTATCATTATACTAATTCTCTGCCACAGAGAACTTAGCTGAAAGTCACTTGGAACATCATTTTGCTCCAAATCTCCCGTTTTTTTGCAGAAATGTGTTTTGCATTCAAGGTGGTTTCCAAAAGCGTGATGATGTGCTTGTAAAATGTCCTCAAATAATTTTTGCTCTTCTGGGCAGGGATCATATTTATTTTTTTGTATTGCTTTGGTTATGCAGGATCTCATGCTCAAAACTCGCGATATGGTCAATAATTTTCTGTGACTTTTTAAATATTTGGTTTCAGTTTGCAATGTCATCATTTTGTTACAAAAATTTTGTTACGCTTCTCGATAGACTCAAGCGCGTCCAGTTGGTATTTAGCAGATCCATCCCAAAGATGAGAGCAGTACTCCATACACGACCGAACCTGGGCTTGATAGAGATTGAGCAACTGTTCGGGTGTGAAGTACCGTCTCACCTTTGCTAGGATTCCCAACTTTTTTGATGCTAGTTGAGCCTTAGCCTCGATAAACGGGCCAAAATTGAGGGTAGAAGTTAATGTTACCCCCAGAAGCTCGATATGGTCGGTTATCGGCACAGTTACACCTCGGAAAGTAGGAGCCGGTTCAAATTGGCTCCTTTTTGCGGAGAAGAGACACGCCTGGGTCTTAGCTGCATTAAACTTGACCAGGTTGGCATCGCCCCATTCGGAGACATCCTTCAAGGTCAAGTTCAAGCGCCCGACCATGTCCTCACGGAGAGACTGGATCTGCGACCCACCAGCTCGCGCGCTGGACACATATCTCTCAGAAACTGTGCTGTCGTCTGCATACCCAAAGGTACCGGGCATTAGCAGATCGTTAATGTGCAGCAAGAATAAAGTTGCTGAGAGAACAGACCCCTGAGGGACCCCGGCATTAATTGCCAATTGGCCAGACGAGCAGCCATCAATGACCACTCGAATGGACCGATCCCTCAGGAAGTCTTCAATCCAAACGCAAAGTTGGGTGGGTAACCCGAAAGAAGGAAGCTTAGCAATAAGGCTATCGTGCCAGACCCTGTCAAAAGCCTTGGAGATGTCAAGGGAAACAGCAAGTGCTTCCCCTTGCCTCTCAATGGCCTCACTCCAGATATGAATGGCATACGCTAGAAGATCCCCAGTTGACCGGTTTTTGCGAAAGCCGTATTGCTGGTCACTGAGGATGTCGTTGGCTTCTAGGTATGCCAGGAGCTTACTATTAAGTACACGCTCCATACTCTTACAGTGTACGTGACTGAAATAGGCCTGTAGTTGGCAGGGTCAGCACGACTGCCCTTTTTGGGTACAGGCTGTACGTTAGCCAGCTTCCATGCTTTCGGCACCTTTCCAGTCTCTAGCGAAAGGTGAAACAGGCGTGTCAAGATTGGAGACAATTCAGGCGCACAAGTTCTAAGAACAATTGCTGGTATCCCGTCGGGGCCACTAGCTTTGTTCACGTCAAGATTACGCAGCACTCTACGGACGTCCTTCTGATGGATTCGAATGTCCGACATACACGTCTCGCATCCAATAGGAGCATCAGGAGGGTGAGCGCCACTACTATCCAGACGTGAAGACTCCGCGAAGAGAGCGGCAAACAAGTTTGCTTTTTCCTCAGCCGAGTGAGCCAGAGACCCGTCAGGTTTGAGCAGTGGTGGTAGTGAGACTCATTGGCAACGATGCACTGGTCGAATCAAAGCTCCAGAGCCTTGAACATCGACGACGAGTTGCAAGTCTATCGGTTTTCTATCGGTTACATTTCGGGGAGTGTGCGATGGAATTACACAATCTAATTCCACCAAGCCCGTTCCATCATCGGACTACGAGACAAACGGCGAAGCGCCATCGTTACATGGTGGACATTCCACCCATACGCACCAAACGTTTTGGGAATACCTTCATTGTGCGTACGGCTAAGGAGTGGAATTCCCTGCCGGAGTCTGTGTTTCCCGATAGCTATAACCTGGGAGTCTTTAAGTCAAGAGTGAATAGGTTACTTTTAGGTAAGCGTGCTCCATCTTCGACCACATCATCACTTACCATCAGGTGAGATGGTGGTCAAACGCGAACCTATTCCAAATAAAAAAAATAAAAAAAAAATTCCTCAGTAAATGATTTCTGCATTCTACTTTTTCGACGGTAATATCAAGGTAAGGTCTTGCCTGCAAAATTTTGAAATAAGTACTTGAGTCACCATCAGATATTAGTCGTCCGTAAATCAAACCGTGGGTAGCTAATGACTGCTTAAAACCTTCCACTATAATTTCGCTCTCCATTCCTGTGGACGGACCGGAATAGTTTTTCAAACATAAATGTTCAGGCACTGTTGTTTTTTTCTTTTCGGCACGATCACAATGGTAGCAATATTTATTTCGGACTCCCAAATATAAGGTTATAAGTTTGCCTGTTTTTCTACCTATGATTGCAGCAGCGCCGGATAAAGCTGAATAATTTTTTTTGTACGACCTTTTACCGTACACACCATCTGCTATCACATCTAGGATAGGCTTACCATTCTTTGTGACCCTGCCTTCTGCTATAGCCATAATTTTCTCTTCCTCAGCTGCTTGATCCATGGACTGTTGTGCCAGTTGCTGCCAGTTTTCCGACAGTAATTTGTGGTTCTTTTGGTATGTTTTTGGGAAATCATTGGCAAATTCATGGCTGATGAAAATTCTTGTAGCTGAGAATGACCACAACCAATAGAAATTGCACCAGCTACAGCACATGTATTTATTGATAAACAATTATCATTGTCGTTAATGTCAAATTGTTGTTTACACATTTTACATAAAAAAGTAAATTTGGAAGATAAGCCGTGAAGCTTTTCACCAACTAACTCAAGAGAAGATAGCCCGCAGTCTAATGGTCCGTGATTTGAGATCTCACACAGCTTTAAAAAAAAATAGGAAACATTAATAATCCTGCGTCCAATTTGTATGTTCTTTTTAGGAGTATAGTTTTCCGTCTGTAAAAATAAATGAATAATTTTTTTTATACCATAAAACATTGTTTTAACTTAAAATAATTTTAAATAAGTATGTTTTCACGGAACAACTTACTTCTGCACTATAATTTAACCCATCAGTTTCTTGGTTTTCAGGTTGGACATCACAATGACTTTCTTCAGTAGCACTAGCCACCTAAAATTGAATTATACCATTTTTATTTATAAAACTAATTCTACACAACTCGCAAAATTATGTTACTGTAACGTGCGGTTGAAGTTTTGAATATTACCTGTGTATTAAAGGTTTCTTCTAATACTTGCTCAGATGAATATGTACTTTTATCAATAACTTCACGACCGTGATCATTCTGTGATGCCACAGTTTCCAATCTAAAAATACAAAAAGTTTGTGGTAATGAAATTCATTACAAATTAAAGCGGGACATTATTTACCATGTTTGTTATTTGTTTCGAGTTTCGATTGTGAAACAACTGAAAAAAATTGGCCAAGTGCAAGTCAGACTCACCCATGAAGGGTTCCGTAGTAACTATAATAATATAATATAACATGTATATTAATTTGACAAAAAAAGACCTTACAAATTTCTTAAAACTAGCTTATTTACACTTTTACAACTACGCCAAATAACTTTGTTTTTCATAGTGTTTGTATGAATCACAAAGTTATGTTTGCGGTTTTAGAAAATATGCTGTAATACAAAAACTGCTAACCCGATCTCGTTCAAACCAATTTTGGTTGAAAGTGTATATCTACAGACATATATTTTTTTAGATTTTTCACTCCATTATTATAGAAGTTAGAGGGGGGGAGGGAGAGACACATTTTACCACTTTGGAAACGATTTACTTTATGAAAAAGTGGTTTTAGAAACTTCAATCTCATTTTTTAAAGACCTGTCTATAGATATCACACACGCATAGGTTTCATGTAAAGAAATATTTTCAGTTTTTAGTTCCATATATGGGGAACCTTCCATGTATGGGGAGGTTCCATGTATTTTAATTATTTTTTTCTCAAAGTCGGAAAGCGGTTTATCGGAAGACGGACGGACGGACGGACGGACAGACAGAAACAGACAGACAGACAGACAGACATGACGAAACTATAAACAACAAATACAGGGTGGCAGGGACATCTACGCGCAACCGCTTACCATGGATTCAGTACATGATTCTGGACCCCCCTGCGTTGATAGTTTTCGTCGGCTTTTTCTTAATTTCATAAAATTACGAAAAATCCGACGCAATAACAAAACAGTAAATTCACTTATTTCAAACAGTAATGTAAACGAAACTCGAAAAGGCTACCTGATTAGTTAATAATATAATAATATTCCACAACTTTTTCACACAACGCCATCTAGTCCCAAACTAAGCAGAGCTTGTGGTATGGGTACTAAGACAACTGATAAACATACATATATATTTCTAAATACATACATATTATAGATAAATTACACCCAGACAAAGAACAAATGACCGTGCTCATCACACAAACATTTGTCCTAGGTGGGAATCGAACCCACGACCTTGCGCACAGCAGTCAGGGCCACTGACCACTATACCAACGGGCCTGTTTTTTCGTTATGTTGATCTCGCAAATTAACCCTAGCAAAACAGCTGATCAGGTAGCTTTTTCGAATTTTATTTACATTGCTGTTTCAAGTGAAACAAGTGAATTTTATATTTTAATTAACAATGATTTTATACAGTTTTCAGTAAAAAAATACTGAAAAATCTCGAAAAATTAAAAAAAAAAAACGACGAATTATTCCAACGCAGGGGGTCCAGAATCATGTACCGAATCCCTGGTAAGCGTTTGTGCGTCGATGTCCCTGCCACCCTGTATATTACTTGTGCCAAAATATAGTAGTAAATATCCCGTTTTAAGACAGATTTAGTGACCATGTCAATTTTAAAACTGCGTGAAAATGTCAATTCTAAATTTTCTAGTTCTGTGGTTCAGAAGTTGGTACATTTTAGATTTCATTTTTTAGGGTTCCGTAGCTGAATGGCAAAAAACGGAACCCTTATAGTTTCGATATGTCTGTCCGTCCGTCTGTCTGTCTGTCTGTCTGTCCGTCTGTCCGTCTGTCCGTCCGTCCGTATGTCACAGCCATTTTATTCCGAAACTATTAAGACTATACATGTGAAACTTAGTAGGTAGATGTATTCTGTAAACCGCTTTCCGATTTATACATGGAACTAGAAATGAAAATATTTTTTTTCATGAAACCTATGTGTGTGTGGTATCTATGGACAGGTCTTTAAAAATGATATGAGGGTTTCTAAGACCGCTTTTTCATAAAAACAATCGTTTAAAAGATATAAGCTTCCAAAGTGGTAAAATGTGTGTCCCCCCCTCTAACTTCTATAATAATGGAGGGAAAAATTAAAAAAAAAATATGTCTGTAGATCTTAATGTAAACTTTCAACCAAAATTGGTTTGAACGAAATCGATTCAGCAGTTTTTGAGATACAGCATATTTTCTAAAACCGCAAATATAACTTTGTAATTCATACAAACACTATGAAAAACAAAGTTATTTAGCGTAGTTGTAAAAATGTAAATAAGCTAGTTTTAAGAAATTTTTAAGTTTTTTTTATTCGTCAAATAAATATACATATTATATTATTATAGTTACTACGGAACCCTTCATGGGCGAGTCTGACTCGCACTTGGCCAATTTTTTGTATTCATTTCGTAAAATTGTTGAGCTACAAATAAAAGATTAGGCAACTAACATTCATAGTTAGGTACATACCTATTCTCTTACTTAGTTATGTATGACAATAAGCAACATCTGAATTTTCAGATCAATCAGATATTTTGTCATGCACATTACTGCCCATATCAATAAACTGCGGTCTTGAAACAAAATGTTTCTTACTTTGTTTTATTCTTTATTATAGCCTAGATAATGTGTCGATACTTACTCATTGAAAATAACTTCGGCGTTGACATTTTCGACTTTCTTTCTCCTATAAAAAAATGAAAACGTTTGTTTTTTTATTCAACAAAATATTTACAAAAATATCTAAATATAATATAAAAGTACTTTCAATAAAATAGAAGTGACAAAAAGACAAAATAAGACCCTAGGTTTGATCCAGGACACTGGCGGTTGCCAATCCGATTCACTACTATACACGCTAATAGAACTTAGGAATTCTAACTGAAATAACTGACCGTATTCGAGTAAAATAAAGTGCTCAATACTGAGACGGTTCCAATAAATAAATAAAATAAAATAATATTTTAGAAATAATTTAGTAATCTAAAATATTCTTACCTTTTAACATCGTTCATATGTACGGCGTTTGATTTATATGAACGTTTTTTAGTCCTTTTAACTGGCTTACTTTATTTCCCATATTTATAAAATAAAATTGAAATCAAGTTACGCTATTTTAACCTAAAGTATTTTATATTTACAAGAAAGAAGATTATTTATAGAAAATTGATATAAAAAATGAATTTATAAATATAATAATTAATTTACAGACGAAACTTTACAATAACTACAAACAATTCCGAGTCGAAATAAATCGGCGAGAAAAGCGACACGTCCATATAGCAACAGGCGTTGGCCGGCACTGTCGGTACACAGGCGTTTACGCACACATGCGTACGTATTATATTGCGAAATAATAATACGCGATTTACAGAAAATGTATTGATTGGATTAAAAAAATAAAACACTATTTCGTTAGTATGTTTCTTGTTGAATAATTTGTCAAAAAATCAGAATGATCGTATGTATTTTAATATGGTTTTTATTCGTTAAAAGATTTTTTTAGAGGTATCTTTGTGATTTTTTTCTATGAATTAAAATTTGTTGTATTATGTTTTCACCACACTACTTAACTAGATTATATCCTGAAGAATATCATATATTTTTCTGATTGTGTTAACTGCAGTGAATCATATACTTTAACGCATTATAAAACTCGCGTTTAGCTCTCGTAGTCCCCTTAAACGGCTTTTCAAACAGTTGGTAATGATTATATTATAGATAATTATGTATAGGTATATGTTACTGTAAAAGCCCGTTCGTTGGTTAGTCTTAGATTTTACTAGTAAATCTTAGTATTTACGGACATGAGTTGGTAAATGTAAGGATTTACAAAAAAGAGACAATTTTTTCGGGCTTTTACGATCGGAGTTTAGTACATGCTAGGTTTTACCATTGACGGCTGGAAAATATTGGATTTGGAAATAAATCAATGAATACTTATTAATTAACTATTTCAATTAACTACATATCAGTCTTAATTGTACATATTTTTATATGAGAGTAATCATTTATCATTTATATTACTAAACAGTCAAATTCTTTTCTTTTGTTTTTCCTGGGTGTGAAAATCATCGAATGACTTCTCCCGCTCTGGGTGGAACGGAAGGGAGTGTCAGACTTCTACTGACTAAAAATCCACCCTGTTCCTTCAGCTGCCCTAAAGTTCCGGGGCCGCGGTATCTTGTTAGAATATTCCCGCAACCCCGGCAGGCAATGGCCCAGTAGGCCCCATTACTAGTGCTGACAGATCTTTGAGGTGCGCGTGGAACACGACCAGGGGGGCACACTTAACACTGTCATCCATTTCAATAGACGACAGCGACATCTGAAGTTTGGTGGGTTAAACAGACTTGGCAGCCATCTTATCTTGATTTGTCAACTTGTCAAACAAATATCATTGTCGGCCATTTTCAACTCTGGCTTTCCTGACGTTGATGCGCTTCCTGAAATTCCGAGTTTATCTGAGCTAATTCTGTTAAAATTGTTACTCGTTACTGTTATTTGTTTTGTTAACATTATCTGAACTTCATACGTGTTCTTTTTTATTTAGGTCAAAACCCTGATTGTGATCCTAATATTTAAGAAAGACTCGTTACTCATAGTAAGTATGTATACTTACGTAGGTGTATATTTATTAAAGCCTTAGTTCACTCACCAGACTTAAGGAGGCAGCACTTTCCATACATGCATATTTTACCACAGAGTTGTTACTCTTTCCCTCCATAGTTACTTTACTCTTTGAACACGACGCGCCGCCGACCCGAGTCTGCTCCTTACCGGACGGTGAGCTATCCCTGCTCGCCGTCCGCAAGCCTGCACCTCTGGTGGCCGGAGATCAGCTCGCAATCCCCGACTCCCAGGGCGTCTCCCACGGCGGCTGGGGCGTGAGAAAGGGAGTTGGGGAGCTTCGCGCGTTCGGCCTCCTCCTTCGCCTCACAGAAAGAGGCGACTGCATCCCATTCCCCCTTGTCCCGCACCATGGAAATATTTAGGTATTTTTGTTTATTAATTTAAGTAACTCTAACAACATTTATAGATTATAAAATTTTTTTTTTCATAATAATAATGCTTAGATACATTGGTTACTAACTGAATCGATATGTTTATGTTATTTTTTGATATTTTACTAAGACATAGAAAAAAAAAGGAAAGTCAATTGTCATTAGATAAACAAAAAAATACTTGTTTCAACATGTAGTGCTGTTGTGACTTCAACATATACCATACCTAGAGGTAAATCCTAAGATTTAGCAAGTGAATGGTGGTAAAAGTTCGAAATGAACGATGTTGGTAAATCTTAGGTTGTACCGGAAAATCGTAGGATTTACCGTGGTTCGGGGTTTTACAGTAACATATACAACATGTATTGTAATTAACGCACACCCTCAAACAGCCCAAGCAGAAAATTATGTTAATATCATAATACATACTCTAAATTTTTAGTTTTACTTAATTACACAGTTTTTTTAAGACTTTAACTTCCTTTAAATGAGTTTCATTTTTCTGTAATGTGTACTGAATGACGGAATTTATATAAAACTGCATTTAAAAAGTTACTACTTTAATTTACGGTCCATAATTAGTTTGTTTTTAATATACACGAAAGTGTAATTTGTAATTTACGTAGATAATAATTGCTTTGGGATACAAATTTGGCAATTTTTTTTTATTAAAAACGATAAAAATCGATTCAGTAAACTATTCTGAACAAACTAAATTCAGGATGTGCTTTTGATATGGAAGTCGGTTTTATTTTTTGCATAAAAGTTTTTTATAACTAAGAACTCTCAAAGAGTGTTTTTTGAGGTCAGCGCCGTCACTAAGCTATAGTAATTAAAACTGTATATATTGACAAGCAGTTGCACAGGGCTTCGCTTACGTGGACATCACGACAAAAACTTAACGCTCCTTTTGCAGTAGGGTATTAAGCGCAATACCTCAGACGCCCAATTAGAATATTAAATTATAAGTCTAAAACAACATCCGTAACTAAATAAATTGAAGCCAAACCTAAACGCAAAACGTATGTGCGTCGTACAGTATCCATACGCAGACGCATACACTCATGCAATGTTAGCGGCCGACACGCACACGAGCGCATTTCCTTGAATTAAGGATTGTATTAATTTGTCCTGATACTGTGTTTCCATTTTAAGTTAAATGAGAAAAAAATCCGTCAAAATGTAACACCTATTTTTTATGGCGGAAATCGATTCAGAAGCCGATTCTGAACCAACTGCTTTCAGGAATTGCGTTTATTCTATTACACGTTGTATATAACCTTCCTCAAGCTTCAAGCTACTTCTATACCAAATTTCATCTCAATCCACTCAGTACTTTTGAAGATTGGATTAAACATCCAATAGATATTTCATAGGCTACGTGTCATTTGTAAAATAATATATACGGTTGCTCCGTTATCTAGTCAGTGAAATAAAAATGCGTAAGTAGTTGATTTTTCATACAAAATGGCAGAGGTATAAGTGGCTTACTTCTGGCATGTTGGGCCCAGGCATAGAATTAAAAATCATTTTTTAAAACCTCACCATAGCTATTTTGCGTACACCTAAAGAGTGAAATTCACTGCAGCAGTCTGTGATTCCTGATAGCTGTAACCTGGTATTATTTAAATCTAGAGTGAATAGGTTACTTTTAGGTAAGCGTGTTTCATCTTCGAATACACCATCGCTTACCATCCGGTGAGACGGCGGCGGTCAAACGCGAGCTTGTAATCAATCAAAATACACTTTTTGTTTTATTTTCCCTCTCACACAGATGTACAAAACATCAGAAAGACGTCCGTCAAGTCAGTTACTAAATTATAAAATGTTTACAAAAATGGTTGCCGTATTTTCTTTGCACTGAGCTTCAATATTTCATTGTGTTCTGTTACCAAGCCTGCCAGGACTCACTCAAAGGATTCCTGTTTTCATAAACAAATTAAAGTATCTAGATTTGAATTGCTAGTGTTGGCTTTCAGTAAGAATATACTTACATACGTAGGCACTATTTGTCTTATATATCACAAGCTATAAAGCTTTTTCATTGGCTCTCGTTTGACCACCATTTTACCTGATGAATATGAAGCACGTTAACCTAGAAGTAACCTATCCACTCTAGACTTAAAGACCTCCAGGCTATAGCTATCAGAAATCACAGACTCCGGCAGGGGATTCCACTCCTTAGCTGTACGCAGAATTTAAGTATAACTTCATACATATTTAAGAAAATCAATCGCTATGATAAAATGTTGTCTTGTCATTCTACTAAGCGTTTTCCCGTCACGCTTGTTTGCAAGAGCTCTTAAAGTAAACATCGAACAAATAATAAAAAACTGAATAAAAAAAATACCATTTCGATTACAAATGGATTCTTCAAACACTTACTTTTGACATACATATTTTCTTAATCAGACCAAAGCTAAGTTCTATATTATAAATTATGTACCGTACCTATTTGTTTCAAAGTGTATTTTAAATACTGATATGGTATCATAACTGAGAACCTTCCAATAATTGATATGGACTTTTAATTCAATGCAGTCGACTGACAGTTTCTGAGTTGTCAGATAATGACGACTACGAAATTGTGATGTAACTAAATTAATCGATTCTGGTATAAAAATTTTTAGCATTAAATAGAACCGACTTCCAAAATTCGACTCAATCGATCGACTTCGAAAATCCAAAACCAATAACACCGACATCCGAAATTAATGTTATTTTTGGCTTTGTAGTGTTTTGATATGGAAGTCGGTTCTATTTTTTGCAAATTTTTTTTTTTCACGTTTTTATTGGGTCGTTTTGTAATTTATCTAGTTACAAAAGCCATAATGTCAACAACTTATTACCTTTTACAAAATATTGCTTTTACCGATGCATAGCCGTTAATTTTTGAGGAGTTCTCCTGGTACTTGACCATCAGCTCTACATCTCCATATGTATTGTGACGAGCATAATGTTTAACATCCTTACTCAAGTAATCGAATCGCAATCTACGAAATACTTATTATTGAGTAGTTTCAGTGGCCATCTGTGGTCTTCATCATCAGTTCAACTTCCCCAAATGGTACTTTTCGGAAGCAACTGCTCAAGGTTTTTGGCAGATTGGCACTCTATTTTTGTTAATGAATACGGAATAGTTAGTTTTAAATTTCTTTTTGTCTTTAAAGTTAGGTCTTTTTAGGGTTCCGTAGTCAACAAGGAACCCTTATAGTTTCGCCATGTCCGTCTGTCTGTCCGTCTGTCCGCGGTTTAGCTCAAAAACTATTGGTACTAGAAAGTTGTACTTTGGCATGAGTATACACGTTAATGATGCCGAAAAAGTGGTAAAATAAAATTTTGAAAAAAACAATTATTTAGGGTACCTCCCATACATATAAAGTGGGATGATAATTATTTGTTTTTCATTCTTCCCATAGTGTGGGATATCGTTGGATAGGTCTTTCAAAAATATTAGGGGTTTGGTAAGACCGTTTTTTGATTAAGTAAACCGTTCGTGACTTCAAGCTTTAAATTACCAATTTTCGTTAGAGTCAAGTGTCCAACGGTTGTAGTTAGAAATTCAAATGTCACGGCAATAGTACCTATATATAACGAAATTTAAAGGAAAACTATCACACATAAGTGGGCTTTACAAGTTTACGAGTAATAGTCGACCAACTGTATTTGACTCGAAAATGAACTTTCCGTGCAAAATTGTCGGATCAGGTGAGGATTTGTATAGGAAGTCAAATTAGTTAGGTAGTCACTAAAAAGTTAGATTATGGTACGAAACGATCAGTCAGCGAATACGACACGCACTTGACTGTTATAAAAACTACGGAACCCTACACTGCGCGTGGCCCAACACGCACTTGACCGGTTTTTTTTTTAGGTTCTTTTATTGAACACAGTTTGAAAAGAATTATATTTTGATCATGCTTTGTCGAGTTCTTATAAAAATCCCGATGTATTTTTGATAAATTATTCATTGTCAATGTTGCACATTCCAATGCTTTCGTATTATGTTCGCATACTTGAGTTGGCATGCCTTTTGACGAATATCTAAAAAGAAAAACAAAGCGTGTTTATTTAAACTAAATTAAAAAACAGTGTATAAAATAAAGAAATCTAAAACTGATTTGAAATAATAATGCGTATTTAATTAAAATTTATTTAGATAATTTCATAATTGAACTCAACTTTCAATAAGTACAAACCAGTTTAATGTGTTGTGACAGCCCTACGTTAAAACAATGTTAGTACATACCTCAAACATTTTGCAATATTTGTTTTCCATTTTGTGGGGTCCTTTTTTCTTCTTTCGTGCAAACTTATTATTAACACGCGTGTGGTGTACCTTCATGTCCAATTTTTTTATGTTAAAACTAACTTTTCACCTTTATTTTTTATAATAAAACAAGAAAATACACGCACAAAACTCACAACATAAACAACGCGGACGCCATTTTGACGCACAACCGAAGTAACGCTATAACACATACCCAAAACTGAAAACCAAATGAATCTGCACGACCGACGACTGATACATGATTTAATGTTCTTCTTCAAACTGATTAATCGTAAATTAGATAGCACTAAATTAATAGAACAAATAGGACTAAAAGTTCCCTGCAAAATTCCCAGATATCCCATAACTCATCTATTTCATACAAAAAAATCTAACACAAATATAGGATTAAACTCACCTCTTAATAGGCTCAGTCAGCAGATGAATTCATTTATAAAATCCGTTCCAGATGTTGATATACATCATGATTCCATAACTATCTTTAAAACCCAACTGCTAGAATCCCGAGACCCAAAATCCCAAATTTATTAAGATATATAGTATATTTATATTGTTGAACTATAAGTGTTACTTTGTTAGCTGTTAGCGTATGCTTGATCTCATTCATCGAAATAACTTTTTTTTTTATTTTATATTTTTTTTTCTCTTGATTTATGTAATTTTATAATTTGTCTTTTGTTATTTTGTATTTGTAATTGTATAAGAATATTTGCTTAAGTTAGTTACCACTTCTACTAAGAATGCTGGTTAACCTGTAATTGGCAACTGTGTAAGCCTAAAACGATTTGTTACATATTGTTAAAATATTTTATACACAGAAGCTGTTGGTGAACCTTTTTGAATAAATAAATAAAACGCTATAGGTGTGCCTATAATATTTGAAGAGTTCCCTCGATTACTCCAGGATCCCATCATTAGATCCTGATTTCAGAACAATGGGACCAACTAGAATGTATACCCATTCAAACGCAAAAAGAATTTTTCAAATCGGTCCAGCCGTCTCCGAGTTATGAGGTAACATACATTAAAAAAAAAAGTTCAAGGCGAATTGAGAACCTCCTTTTTTTGAAGTCGGTTAAAAAGGTGGAAGATATGTAACTCTAACATCGCAATTAGTAAACCTGGGATCGGCGCACGAATACATACACGGTAACTCACACATCTGTGTTCAGTGTCGTCATCAGTCCCAAACCTACAGTTACCAATAGACAACCCAACTTGGTCAAGTTTAATGCTGCCAAGACCCAGGCGTGTCTTTTCTCCGCAAAAAGGAGCCAATTTCAACCGGATCCTTCTTTCCGTGGTGTAACCGTACCGATAACTGATCGCATCGAGCTTCTTGGGGTTACGTTGACATCCACCCTTAATTTTGTTCCGTTTATCGAGGCTAAGGCTCAATTGGCTGCAAAAAAGTTGGGAATCCTAGCAAAGGTGAGACGGCACTTCACACCGGAACAGCTGCTCAACCTCTATCAAGCGCAAGTTCGGTCGTGTATGGAGTACTGCTCTCATCTCTGGGACGGAGCTGCCAAATACCAGCTTGATGCACTTGAGTCTATAGAGAAACGGGCCAAAAGGCTCATCGCAACGAGAAACTGATCGAGACAAAGCTCCAGAGCCTAGAATATCGGAGACATGTTGCAAGCCTATCAGTTTTCTATCGGTTACATTTCGGGGAGTGTGCGATGGAATTGCACAGTCTTATTCCACCAAGCCCGTTCCATAATCGGACTACAAGACAAACGGCGATGCGCCATCGTTACATGATGGACATCCCACCCATACGCACGAAACGTTTTGGGAATACTTTCATTGTGCGTACGGCTAAGAAGTGGAATTCCCTGCCGGAGTCTGTGTTTCCTGATAGTTATAACCTGGGAGGGAGTCTATAAGTCAAGAGTGAATAGGTTACTTCTAGGTAAGCGTGCTTCATCTTCGACCACATCATCGCTTAACATCAGGTGAGATTATGGTCAAACGCAAGCCTATCAACTATATAAGAAAGACAAGGATAAAGATCTATAGGAGACGGCGCAGTAGTGCGAGCGAAATCGCCTCAGCTGCCGAATGTTTGCGCTTATAAATGAAATAAGATTGCATGTCTTAACTTATTAAGTAAGTACGTAATAAGTGATCCCATGACCCATGTCTCTTATTTTTCTTCCTAGTGTAATGAAAACACTGTCTAGCTACACAAGAAGTAACTTTGATGCCTATTTATTCCAAAAAATAATAATCCTTAAAAACACGAAGAGACGAGAATTTCTTGAGCTGTGTGATCAACAACGTTCCGTACGCGACTGAGCGCCAACTACGGGCAATCACTTAGTTTTGTAGGACCAAACGCTGTGTCTAGTACCGTATCTTCCTCGTTTTAATATATCAATGTGGGAAACGATAAATTTCGAACCGTGCGCTAGTTTCTACTGTTTTATAAGTCCTCATTTGTCTTACGATATGTAGATTGTGGGTTCGAACCAAGGCAAGGCACATTACGTTGTGTAATTTTCATCAACACCACAGCTCTCAAAACGGTGAAGGAAAACATTATAAAAAAAAAACTCTAAATAAAATAAAATACTCTAAAAATTGATACCAAATTTTCGGTTTCGTAAGTTTCTTAAATTGAAATCATAACAATTGTGTCTCTGCACTACGTAGGTCAATAACTTTCCACGTTACTTGCAAATATCACGATAAATCTCTTCCGTAATTCTGTGCGCCTAGTACTGTAGTAGCCTAGCGTAAAGGTGGTATTCTTTTATCGGCGCGAGAAAGGAGATAGGATTAAAAAACCCTTCCAATATCGTTTGATATCACCCAAAGTAGCCGTGCCCTTAGTATGTATATATATACCCTTTCCTTTACACGTTGTATACCTAACTCTGGCAGTCCATCATGGTCTCCACAGGACCTTGTTAGGTGTTCATTTGTACTGTGAAAAGAGGCTAAACAATATGCAATTTCACGGCAATGGCCAAGATTAATATTCCTTCAAGACAACTGATTCCATAATAGGCTGAGGTGGGAATATTTGGAGGTGGCAAAATTGTTTTAAATACTTTTAAGTAAGCTGAGTTACTGCGTCGTTGATCGAGTGTTCGCAAGCACGACTGCTGAGTAAGAGGACTCGGGTTCTATTCCCGGGTCGGCGAAAAAGTGCTATTGGATTTTTCAGTAAGGAATTTCTCAGTGGTAGAGTTTGAAAGTTGGCGGTGTGATACAAACGCCAGCACATCAAGCTACAACAATCTGTCAAATTTCTTTAATAGATTTTCAACTTTATTTTTAAAGAAATTAGGTTCAATGTTGATTGGGAAAATTTGACACTTTCGGGTACCTTCATGTGCTGGCCTAAGCTTAGTTCCTTCATTACAAACATGAAAAATCTGTGAGGTCATAGGAAAACTTAAGGCTTGAGGTACCGCGTCACTTCACCAATTTGTTTGGTAAGTCATTCGGTACTCTAGCAGTAGGGCTGTGGAATGCTCTACCCGTGTCAGTAAGACAAGCACAAACCTTTTATTTTATTTATTTTTTGTATTACTGATGGGCCCGCACTTGACCACGATCTCGCCTGATGGTAAGCGATAGATGAGGTCTACGATGGAACGAGCGAGCCCAGAAGATGCCTATTCACTCGTGCTTTAAAGGCTGAAAGGTCATATGTGGCAGGGAACACAGAAGCCGGCAGAGAATTCCACAGCTTGGCTGTGCGCACAATAAATGTGGAGGAGAAGCGTTTGGTACGACAAGACGGTATATCAACCAAGTTTGGGTGGTACCCAGACGTGCGTCTGGTAGAGCGGTAGTGAAAGGGAGATGGAGGAATCAGGTCATGGAGCTCCTGCGCACACTCCCCGAAGTACAATCTGTAGAAAACCGATAGGCAAGCAACGGTTTGCCGATGAGCCGGGCTATGAAGCTTGTTCACCAGCACCTCGCCGCCTATAAGGCTTTTAGCTCTGTACGTCGATTCTGTAAAATTCGAACAACAACTCGCATCTCACATAGCTATTCACTGTCACTTCGCTTATGGTTCAAAGTGACCTTGATTTTGCATTCTGTAAACAGCGTCGAAGTGACGGATGAATTACGAATGCCACTTCTCACGTCATCTCATACTTTATCTGTCAAAATCTTTAGTTCAACTCGCTGACACGCTCGCAAGAGTAGCGCTAGTGTCAATTCGAATTAACAACCGAGTTTTTAGAATGCCAATCAGTAAACTCACAGCGGATTCAGATTCGAAGTTTAGAATGAGGTCTTACAGAATAACGCAGCTGCGCTCGATCGAGTCCAATGCAGCAAGTTGGTACTTTGCAGAGCCATCCCACAAGTGGCTGCAATACTCCACGCAGGAATTCATTCTTTAAAAAACATGAAAAAGATCTCTATCGGTCTCCTCGAATTGTTATTATTATATATGTTTTGAGTATATAGTTTATTGATCAATCTAAGATTTGGTACTATCAACTGCATAACTTCTGTATTCCCTGCTACTTATGACCTTTCAGCCTTTAAGGCAAGAGTGAACAGGCATCTTCTGGGCTCGCTCGTTCCATCGTAGACCTCATCTATCGCTTATAAGCGAGAACGAGGTCAAGAGGGTCATTTTGAGTAATAAAATAAAGTAATAATAATAAGATTACTTGACAAGTGTTTTATTTGGCACATTATTAAAGGACATATGTATTGAAAAACAAAGGGGCTAACAGCATCTTTAAATTACTTAATTAATTACCACATCAACTCCTTACATCATCTTCGCCGAACTTCCCCAAAAGATCCGGCACAATTCCGGCCGTCATTTGCAGCCGTCCCTATGCTAACACAATAAGGTTCACAATCGCGTAATTTCTTCCTATTGTTGCGGGACTAAGTTATTTATGTTCTTAGTTAATAACCGCCTCTGTTCAGTTTCCTTTTGTCTTAAAACACTGCTTTTGGCTTGATGGATGCTGTTTCTTTAATCTTAGGATACATGTTTGTTATGGACTCGTTGCTTTTGTGTGCAATATCTTAGTGCATTGTTTTTCACATAACAGTTTATATTTCTCGTAGAATCTGCAGAAGTGTTTTGTGCAATGCAGTGTTTATTTTATTTAACAGAAAATATAGATTTAAATAAAAACACTCAACTACATACATATATCTAAAAATAATCTAAAATATGGTGTCCACTGGTAATGTGGGGTGGCGTAACTGTAACTGTATTGCCACGTTACGTGAAGTGTCAACTAGGCGCCTGGAAAGATCTTTAAATAATTTATATTCTTGTGGTTAAGTAATAACAGCTGAACGGGTTGATCTTCAGTTTATTTTCATGTTCATTCTTAACAGTTCATTCTTAGGTTGCTTCTAGGCAAGCGTGCTTCATCTTCGACCACATCATCGCTTAACATCAGGTGCGATGGTGTTCAAATGCAAGCTTATCAACAATTAAAAAATTGGCCAAGGGCAAGTCCATGAAGGGTTCCGTAGTGACTACACCAAATAACTTTGTTTTTCATAGTATTTGTATGAATTACAAATTTATATTTGCGGTTTTAGAAACTGCTATATCTCAAAAACTGCCCACCCGATCTCGTTCTTATTTTCGTTGAAAGTTTATATTAAGATCTACAGCACACATTTTTTTTAGATTGTTCCCTCCATTATTATAGAAGTTAGAGTGGGGACACATCGGAAAGCGGTTCACAGAATACATCTACCTACTAAGTTTCATGTGTATAGTCCTAATAGTTTCGGAATAAAATGTCTGTGACATATGTACGGACGGACAGACAGACAGACATGACGAAACTATAAGGGTTCCGTTTTTTGCCATTCGGCTACGGAACCCTAAAAACTAAGCAATTAATGATGATAAAAATACTAAGAATAGTGCATGTTGGTCAGCAATACTGAATAGTGGGTGGTTTTTATAATTCGTGTAAGGATATTTTTATTTATTAATTAATTTAATAACTTCAGTCAACGGCTTTGATATCTTTATTTACATATTCTGCACTCGAGAAACTCTCAGCTCCATCAATAATCAGTTCTGGTAAAAACCCAGTTACACTTTTTGTCCGACTTGGTCATTAAACCCAGGTCCCCACGCAAGACGGCCTCACTTTCAACCATTCATCATATCATTTTATACAACGTGTAACGGAAAGGGTATATACATACCAAGGGCACGGCTTCTTTGTGTGATATCAAACGATATTGGAAGGGCTTTTAAATCCTATCTTTACATGTTCGGAAGTAATGAGAATTTTTCATACATTGATACCAGATACAGTACTAGGCGCACAGAATTACGGAAGAGATTTATCGTGATATTTGCAAGTAACGTGGAAAGTTATTGACCTACGTAGTGCGGTGACAGGATTGTTATGATTTCAATTTAAGAAACTTACGAAACCGCAAATTTGGTTTCAATTTTTAGAGTATTTTATTTTGAGTTGAAACCCTTCCAGTATCGTTTGATATCATCCAAAGAAGCCGTGCTCTTGGTATGCATATACCATTTCCGTTACACGTTGTAGTGTGACGAGAATTTTTTTTTTACCACGACAAACATATGACCCGTCAGCCTTTAAAGCAAGAGTGAACAGGCATCTTCTGGGCTCGCTCGTTCCTTCGTTGATCTCATCTTACACTTACCATCAGGCGAGATCGAGGTCAACAGCGGGCTCATCAGTAATAATAAAAAACAATGATAATATTTAAAAACTTAAATATAAATTCCAACGAAAAAGGAGTGAATGATTCCGTGACGTCTGACAGAAGAGAATAGAAATAGGAAATTTGTTGCACCGACCTTAAATAAATGGGATAAGGGCAGGAAGACGATGATAATAAGATAATCTTAATTTTATGGTTCCGTACCTACAAAATAAAGTACAGAACTCTTATAGGATTATTTCGTTGTCCGTGACCCTTTTTCTCTGGAACATGAAGTGACATCAAACTTTATATCACACTTGCTTGTGCCCAGCGGCTTCGCCCGCGTGGGAAGTTTTTCCCGTGTAAATCCCGATCCCGTGGGAATTTCGCAAAATCCTTTCTTAGCGAATGCCTACGTCATAACATCTACCTGCATGCCAAATTTCAGCCCGATCCGTCCAGTGGTTTGGGCTGTGCGTTGATAGATCACTATGTCAGTCAGTCACCTTTGAGTTATATATATTTAGATACCTACTCAAACTTGTAATGCGAACAAAAGTTAGGGCCGATTTATACTTCGTATATTTTGACTTGAGATTTCACAAAAGAATCAAAACTATTATATAATTATAGAATTTGGCAAGGAGCAGTGCGTGCTGCAAGATTTGCCTTGCAGCACAAATGTAAAAGAAAAAATCAGGAAACCCAAAATTCTAAACAAAGATTGTTAGTTCGGTGCTTTTGAAATCCATACTAATATTATAAATGCGAAAGTAACTCTGTCTGTCTGTATGTTACCTTTTCACGCCTAAACCCCTTAACCGATTTCAATGAAACTTGGCATTGGAATAGTTTAGGACCCTCGGGAGGACATAGGGTAGTTTTTATCCCGGAATTCCCACGGGATTAGGATTTACGCGGGAAAAACCTCCCACGCGAACGAAAGCTAGTTACCTATATAGGTACTCAGATAAGTTAATAAGATAGAGTTACTCTTTATTGTACATCATAACAGAGAACAAATAAGGACTTAACAAGTAAAAAGGGTGATACAATGGGCAGTTTTATCGCTAAAAGCGATCTTTTACAGACAAACTTCAGCTGATTTACATTTTTTTTTTATGTAATTAATAGGCGTTTGACCACCATCTCACCTGATGTTAAGCGAGGATGTGGTCGAATATGAAGCACGCTTGCCTAGAAGTAACCTATTCACTCTTGATTGAACGGGCTTGGTGGATTTTAATTATGCAATTCCATCGCACACTCTCCGAAATGTAACCGATAGAAAACTGACAGGCTTGCAACACGCCACCAATGTTCAAGGCTCTGGAGCTTTGTCTCGACCAGTTTCTCGTCGCCAATGAGCCGCTTGGCCCGTTTCTTGATAGACTCAAGTGCATCTGACAAGACATGATGATTTACACATCCTATATATTAGCTCCGATAAATTATACCTGTATAAGGATGCACAGAGGTGGATTAGTCCAGAGTTGCGGGAATGTTCTAACAAGATACCGCAGCTCCGACATGCATAGGCAACTGAAGAAATATGGTGGGTTTCTAGTCAGTAGAAGTCTGACACTCCTTTCCGCTCCACCCAGAATGGGAGAAGTCATTAAAGATGATTTTCCCTCGAAAAAGAAGAACGTGGATGAAATGAAATGAAATGAAATGAAATGAAATGAAATGAAATGAAATGAAATGAAATGAAATATTTATTTTGTAAATTGGTTATAAATAACACTTTTACACGTCATGTTTTTTTGCGTGTTAAGTTTAGCTAGATGAGGCCGGTATTTCCTAACTGACTACTCTGAGAAGAAACACCGAAACACTCTTTTAAAGTCCAGACAATTTGTATTTTTATATGAGAAGCATGTAGGTTCATGTCTGTGGTATTCTTTTGAGGAAATAACCACGCAAATTTGAGCGGACCTGTCCAGACAGTGCAAGCATTTGTCAGTTATCGTGTAGCTCAACTTAGAACTTACGGAGCTCAACAATTTGACAAAAAATACCAACGGACATTTGGGTAGGCCACACAAGTACTCAAACTGCTTGACATCATTAAATAAATTATAGTCAAAGTAAAAACAACGAAGAAAGAATAACCTACATTGTCCTCACATTAACAATAATGAAATAATTATGTTAAAAAAAAACAAAAACAAAATAAATAGGTATATACAATACTTAACAAAACAAATATTTTAATCAATAAAAAATAAATCAACTATCAAAATTTTAAAAATAATAAATGCTCACGTATATCACTGGAGCAGCTCATTCCCAAGCCTTCTTGTCCTCAATATAATCTTTAACAGTGTAAAACGCTTTCTGACATAGCTTACGTTTTATAAATAATTTGAATTTATTAATACTTAGTTCTTGAATATGGCTAGGAATTTTATTATAAAAACGTATACATTGGCATCTAAACGAACCACCTATTTTTTTTAACCTTGTTTTAGGAATGACATATGTGTCTTTGTTCCTTGTATTTACACTATGAATATCACTGTATTTTTTAAACAGATTAATATTTTTGTGTGCATACAAGAGATTCTCATAAATATACTGAGATGGCACAGTCATAATATTAATCTCTTTAAATTTGTCTCTTAAGGAGTGCTTGGGACTTAATTTATAAATTGCACGAATGGCCCTTTTTTGTAATACAAATATTGTGTGAATGTCGGCTGCATTTCCCCAAAGTAAAATGCCGTATGACATCACACTGTGAAAGTAACTAAAGTAGACTAAACGTGCTGTTTCGATATCAGTTAATCCACGTATTTTTCTAACGGCATATGCTGCAGAACTTAACTTTTTTGACAATTTATCTATATGGGGGCCCCACTGAAGCTTCGTATCCAAAGTTATGCCCAAGAATACTGTGGTATCTTCGGGTTTCAATATTTCGCCCTTTATTGATACACTAGTATTCACTTGTCTAACATGAGATAATGTAAATTTTAGGCATTTGGTTTTTTTCTCATTAAGAAGAAGATTATTAACATTAAACCAGCTAACTACAGTTGCAAGGGCTCTATTTACTTCTTCAATAACCTGCTGTTGACGTTTAATTTTAAATAAAAGAGAAGTATCGTCAGCGAATAACACTATGTCATGATTTTTGATCAGGTATGGCAAATCATTTATATAAATAAGAAACAAAAAGGGACCTAAAATTGAGCCTTGGGGGACCCCCATCTTGACCACAGATCCCGGCGATCTTTTGCCGTTCACATCGACTCTTTGAATCCTTTCACTCAAGTATGAGGTTAAAAGATTCAGAGAGGAGTCCCGGAATCCGTAGTGGTGCAGTTTCCTGATTAATGTCTCATGGGGAACACAGTCAAATGCCTTAGACAAATCGCAAAAAATGCCCAACACATCGCACTTATCTTCCCATGCATTATAAATGTGTCCTAAAAGTTCAACACAGTTGTTGTTGATTGTTGTTGATCAGTTGTTGAACGACCCTTTGTAAAACCAAATTGTTTATTATGTAGCAATTTGTGTTTATTAAAATATCTTTGCATCTGCATTAGAATAATTTTCTCAAAAATTTTACTGAAAGTGGGCAGTACAGAAATAGGTCTGTAATTAGTAGGGTCAGATGTACTACCCGATTTAAATAGTGGGATTATTTTACTATATTTCATTAGATCAGGAAACTCACCGCAGTCAATACAATTATTAAATATAACAGCTAATGTAGGAGCAATAATGTGTATAGTTGACTTAGTAACTTCAACAGAATTACCCCACAGGTCTGCAGTCTTTTTCATATTCAAAGAATTAAAAGTTTTAATGATGTCATTAGAAGTAACATATTGGAATTTAAACTCTGAACTACAAACTGGAACATTTTTTTTAAGTAATGTTTCTGCAGCAATGGGACATGATTTTAGCGACTTGGTTGTCGATACGGGAATGTCAGTGAAAAAATTTTCAAATTCTGTGGCGACTTGCGAATCTAATGTTATTATATTATCATCAATAGTGAGGGTGTAATCACTATTTCGGTTGCAAGACCTTCCCGTTTCGCTTTTTATAATATCCCAAGTCGTTTTAATTACATTACTACTATTTTTAATTTTAGAACTCAAGTAGCGAGACTTGGCAATATAACAGACTTTTTTAAATAATTTAGAGTAGTTCTTGACATATAAATTAAATTCTACCGAGTTAGTGTAAGTCCGCTCCTCATAGAGTTCATAAAGCCGATTTCTACTTTTATAAATACCAGCAGTGGCCCAGTCACTGAAAGAAGTGTTACTATTTACTGAAGCAATTTTGGGAATAAATGTGTTATCAAATTGTTGGCAATATATTTTGAAAAAATCATTATAATGTTTATTAGGGTCCTCATTAGTTAACAAACAGGGCATTTTATTTAAGAGTTTAGTTTTGAATGCTTCCAGGCGATATTTAGTTTTTGGATTTACAGTGATATTCTTTTTTAACATTTTATTGACCTTTTTTGGTAAAGTAATTAATTGCCCACAATGATCAGAGTCTATTAAATTAATAATTTTATGTGAGTCGGTACAACATCCGTAAAAATATTATCTAAGCAAGTGGCACTAGTCGGAGTTATTCTAGTAGGCTCCATAAATAGGTTTACAAGATTGTATGATTGGAATAAACTAATAATGTTAGAGCTCAAACCAGAATTTTCTAATAAATTAACATTAAAATCACCACAAACAATGACATATTTACTTGAGTTACAGATTTTATGCAAAACTTCATCCATTACTTTTTCAAAGCAATCGTACAATCCTGAAGGTGGTCTGTACACACTTAATATAATAAACTGCTCCAATTCAATACAGGCTATTTCAATAGATCGTTCAACATTATGAGTAGTATTATGATGAGTATTAGTTTTTATTTTTTTTATTGATAATTGGCTCGCGTTTGACCACCATCTCACCTGATGGTAAGTGATGATGTGGTCGAAGATGGAGCACGCTTGCCTAGAAGTAACCTATTCAATCTTGCCTTAAAGACCTCTATAGCTATCAGGAAACACAGATTCTGGCAGGGAATTCCACTCCTTAGCCGTACGCACAATGAAGTTATTCCCAAAACGTTTAGTGCGTATAAGTGGGATGTCCACCATGTAACGATGGCGCATCGCCGTTTGTCTTGTAGTCCGATGATGGAACGGGCTTGGCGGAATTAGATTGTGTAATTCCATCGCACATTCCCCGAAATGTAACCAATAGAAAACCGATAGACTAGCAACTCGTCGTCGATGTTCAAGGCTCTGGAGCTTTGATTCGACCAGTGTATCGTTGCCAATGAGTCTTTTGGCCCGTTTCTCAATAGACTCAAGCGCATCCAGCTGGTATTTGGCAGATCCATCCCAAAGATGAGAGCAGTACTCCATACACGACCGAACCTGGGCTTAGTTACAATTAAATCAATTTTAATTTGTTCTAAATTCACGCGATCACAAAGATATGTCTAAATAATATTTGGTGAACATCACTTAAATTACAAAGCATATTTTTTATCTTTCAAGGTAAGCTGTTTTAATATACATTGTAGCTAATTAGCCCAATTAGGTAATTAACTATCGAGATGAGTTAAGCACATAAGTTATTAGTTCACTTAGATGATCATACTAGTTTTTGTCCGCGGTTTCTCCTGAGTTTTAAGAACTATAAAATTAATAAATAATAGTATAAGGTGGTCTATTTTATTTATTTATTTATCAGGAACCATTTACATTGTATTTGATACATTATTAATATTAATATAAATATAAAATTCTAAAAAATCGGTTGGTCTGTAAACAATCGCTTTCAACCATAACTCCGTTCTTTGTAGCACCCTTTTTAGTTATTAAGTCCTTATCTGATTCTGTTACGGTGTACAATATTACCTATTTATCTATATTTAACAGAAAAACAGAAAGTAGTGTCAAATTAACTGAAAACATGATTTTTCTGGTAAAAAAGTGGCTTGAAAAATATGAAGTAATAAAGAATATTACATGCATACATACGAGATACACAAGAAAAATACAACCCTTTCCTTGAAGTCAGCTGAAAAGTAGCCTAAATGTTGCCCTATAACCTTGGTTAAAAAGACTTAAAATTGGTTCAAAAGACAGGTAAACGTTACCTAAAATATTTTAAAGTTTTGTGGAAATAAATACAAGCACTTGAGAAAATCAGAAAACACAGTTTCTATAGAAAGACAAAGCATTTATACTATCCTGATACGCTAATAAGAATTAACTACACAGTTGAACTGCAACTACAAACAAACAAAAAGACAAACTGTACTAGTGTGATTTCAAACTCAAAGAGAGAAAAAAAGATACATCGACACGTTACAAAGGAAACTAACTCCATCTGACAAAGTAGGTTTGACCTGTACAAAGTAGGTTGGACTGATGACTGATAGACCAAGGAATAGACAAACGTGGTCCATTTTCAACCACATCGTCGCTTACCATCAGAAGAGATGGTGATCGAATGAGTCTGTTCCAAACAAATAATGTTTTAAAATGTTACTTAAGAACCCTGTGCGTTCATCCATCATCCATTGACCAGTTGATTTATTTAATGGTTATCCTTTGTAATAAAGTAACCCTTTTGCTTAACTTGATTGGAGAATTTCCATGCCCCGAGATAAATAGAATTCACTTCACGAGATGAATACCATGGTAAGCATACTTAGAAAATAAACAACTTTAAAATTTTGTAAGTAACAGAGGAACACGTAAGAAAATGTTTTTTATATAATTATGAATTAATGAATTCAAGGTTTCCCAACAATTTCGAGGCCAGTGTCAAATTTTCTGGCTTTTGACTTCTAGTAAAGAATGTCAAAGATGTATAAACCAAAATCGAAAGTAAAAGTTTCAATAATTGACCTTATAAACTCTGTACCTACACCCTTTTTTTTTCTCCTGGGTGGGAATATCATCGAATATCTTCTCCCGCTCTGGATTAACTGGAAGGGAGTGTCAGACTTCTACTGACTAAAAACCCACCCTGTCCCTGAAGCTGCCGTAAGTTCCGGGGCCGCGGTATCTTGTTACTACATTTCCGCAACCTATGCACCAGGCTATGGCTTTATGAGACCCCGTCACTAATGCTGACAGCTCCTTGAGGCGCGCGTGGAACACGACGCGCCGCTGACCCGGGCCTGGTCCTTGCCGGACGGTGAGCTACCCCTGCTCGCCGTCCGCAGGCCCGCGCCTACGGTGGCCGGAAATCGGCTCGCGATCCCCGACGCCCGGGGCGTCTACCACGACGGCTGGGGCGTAAGGAAGAGAGTTGCCTCTCCCTCGCGCGTTCGGCCTCCTCCTTCGCTATCATGACTGCTTCGCAGAAGGAGGCGACCCCATCCCATTCCCTCTCGCTCCGCACCATGGTCTGAACCAGAGCAGGGCACGAGAGGTCGCCGCCGCCGACCGCCTCTACGAGGACACGACGGTGCTCCGCCCAAGCATACCTCGACCGTATGCTCCACCGTGTCCTCCAGGTGGTCCTCACAATGAGGACACCCAGGCGTGTGCTCCCGTCGAATCCGAAACAGGTACCTCCCGAAACAGCCATGTCCGGTCAGCACCTGCGTCAGGCGGAAGGTGAGGACGCCATGGCCTCTCTCCAGCCACTCCTCAAAGAGGGGAAAACTCTGTACACCCTACACCTGCAGCTTTATAACATATTTTATTAATATCTCAATTGCAAATGAAAAATCAGAATTTTCAACACCTTTTAAAGACCAATACGTAGATATTAAAATAATGTATAACTAAAACCAGAAGCTTAAGAGGAGACTCCCTAAATTGTTGTAACTTTGCATTAATATTCTGAAACAATCACGCATACAATCAAAATTTAATTTTAGTATATGATTTATTGGATCTTTTTCTTTATATGTCTAGACCACTATTTGCCACTATTTGGAACATTTTCGCTCGATTCATTTTTTAATCTAAAATCATGTCTTTTTTAAAGATTATTCAAAATTTAATCATGATTACTCGGCTTTTATGCCTAAAATTACTATTGACAGTAAGAAAATATAGTTTATTATCCAAATGTAGGATATTTTTTCTCTAGATCAGTTATTACTTTAGTTATAAACGAAATAAGAATTGAGACTTACGACATTTAGTTTCGAACCAGAACATGGTAAAAGAGCGCACGCGATATTCAACTTTATTACTCCTGCGTTAGCGTTTAGTACACAACGGCAGTTTCGAATTCGGACATGGTGAAAGAGCGCACGCGATATTCAACTTTATTACTGCTGCGTTAGTGTTTAGCATACAACGGCCTAACCGGGGTGCATGGGGGCGGAGCTTGCGTGAAAATTATTTTAGACTGCCTGGTCTTAATATGATATCAACTTTGACCTCCGCATCCTTACAAGGTGTTGCGATGACACAGTATTTGTAAATTTAACACTCTCTTTTACCCTAAGTTTCCGTAGCCGAATAGCTAAAAACGGAACCCTTCTAGTTTCGTCATGTCTGTCTGTTTGTCTATCCGTCCGTCCGTATGTCACAGCCATTTTATTCCAAAACTATTAAGACTATACATATATGTGAAACTTGGTCAATACATCTACTTAGATGTATTCTGTAAACCGCTTTCCGATATTAAGAAAAAAAAATTAAAAAAAATAAAATAAAGGGGGCTCCCCATACATGGAACTGAAACTGAAAAAATATTTTTTAATGAAACCTATGCATGTGTGGTATTTACAGACAGTTCTTTAAAAATGACATTGACGTTTTTAAAACCACTTTTTCATAAAGTTAATCGTTTAAAAGATATATACCAAAGGTTGACTTGTAGAGAATGCCTTGCTGCTTGTTGTCCGCCCATGTAACACTATTGTACATAAAGTTTAAATAAATAAATAAAATATGTATCCCCCCTCTAACTTCTAAAATAATGGATTGAAAAATCTAAAAAATATACACTATAGATCTTAATGTAAACTTTCAATGAAAATTTGTTTGAACGAGATCAGGTTAGCAGTTTTTGAGATACAGCATATTTTCTAAAACCGCAAATATAACTTTGTAATTGATACAAACACTATGAAAAACAAAGTTATTTGCCGTATTTACTACGAAACCCTTCATGGGCGATTTATTATGGAATCCGTGGGGAATCAACTCTCGGATTCCATACACCTAAGATCCCTCGGCTCAACTGAAACCTACAAGTATTTGGGTATGTCAGAGGCACCAGGCATCAATGTTGCTTATGTTAAACAATCATTGAAGGAACGCTTCTTTGGCCGCCTGAATAAAGTACTGAATAGTCTTCTATCAGGCGGAAACAAGGTGCGTGCCTTCAATGGTTGGGTGATGCCAGTATTGATGTACTGTTTTGGCATACTCAAATGGACTCAGACTGAACTTGACGCCTTAGACAGGCGGGTCCGCACAACGCTGACTGCAAATCGGATGCATCACCCACGTTCATCGGTGATGAGGCTGTATATCCCGCGGAAGTGCGGGGATCGTGGCTTTTTAAATGCAAAGACCCTGCACAACCGCGAGGTATGCAGCCTTAGGGAACATTTCCTAGAAGCCGACGTGGGTATGTATCGAGATGTGGTAGCGGTGGACAAAGGCCTCACTCCGCTCTCCTTAGGTACCGAGAATTGGCGCAAACCTGTAGTATTAGATACTAATGACCGCAGAGAAGTATGGCAGAGCAAGGAGCTTCACGGACGCTATTACCGGGCCCTTCATGGGTCTGACCTAGATACATTAGCGTCCGTAGCCTGGCTAAGTTTATGTGACCTCTTAGGGGAAACCGAAGGTTTTGTCTGTGCAATTATGGATGAAGTTATGATGACGAGTAACTATCGGAAATATATTGTGAAGGATGGTACGGTAGACATATGTCGGGCATATCACAAACCGGGAGAATCCATTCGTCACATTATCTCCGGTTGTTCTCGTCTGGCTAACGGAGACTATTTGCATAGACACAACCTTAAAGCTAGGATTGTTCACCAGCAACTTGCTCTTAAATACAACCTCGTGGAATCAGAAGTACCGTACTATAGGTATGTGCCCGACCCAGTTCTCTAAAATGGCAATATTAGACTGTACTGGGATCGGTCTATCATCACTGACAGGACTATTATTGCCAATAAGCATGATATAGTGGTAATAGACCGATTAGAGCGTTGCACAATGATTGTTGATATAGCGGTCCCTCATGACGAGAACCTCATGAAAGCCGAGAAAGATAAGCAAATTAAGTATCTTGACTTCGCTCACGAGGTTGATGACATGTGGGATGTGGATACAGCAATCATTGTGCCGATAGTCGTCTCAGCCAATGGCATAATAGCCAAGAGCCTCGACAAACATCTTAGGAGGCTCTCGTTGGGCAGCTGAATCAAGGGCTTGATCCAGAAAGCAATACTTCTGGACTCGGTGCGAATTGTTAGGAGGTTCCTCTCTCAAGAGCCCTGACCACCGGTAGCTTGGACCCTGTTCACGATAGCGGTGGGCTACTGTTTTTTATATTTTTAAATGTTGTTTGTTTTTATAGGAATATTTAAAAATGTAAATAATAATTATGTATTTCAAATGTAATAAATGAAATATAATAATAATTACATTATATTAAATAAGTAAGGTTAGAATAATAATGAAACAAAATTAGGATTGAATAATAAAATTAAAATAAATAGCTTAGTTGATTCTACTCCATCAGTAGTTGGAGTAGATATTGACTCCAGATATCGTGCAGGCAAGGAATATCAGGTCAAATCGGTGGTACGTACTCACATCTAATGCCGCCGAAGCATCTCAGTACTCTATGGCAAAACTGCAGGACTCAATCAGAATAACACAGAACTCATTTCGACCAATGAGGACAAAGTTCTGATCCGAGTTTGAAATCGGACTATTAGTAAAATTACTGGCCCGAGGCTAAGAGATAGCGACTGGGTTTTTGTTGAAACTTTCTGATCTTAAGTTCGGTCATTGCATTTTGATTTCAAAGGCGTTTGAGATTGGCTGAATTATTTTTCTTCAAGATTTTTAGTGAAAGGGTAGATTGGAGGTTGGCGTATTAGATTTTTGTTTTAAAATTTGAGTTTAAATTTATATAATAAAAGTAGAGAAAACGCAACTGAAAGGTTTATCAAAAATATAAATTGTGTGCATTTTTTAACACGCTTTTATTAGGTCGACCTGTATGTAACTAACTATGTAATGAAATCTAAGGTAACTAATTTAACTATCTTCAAAGGGTCGTAGCGTAATGAAAATTGACAGCTGTATGTAGTTCTGATGACAATACAATAATATGGTACTGTCGAACTGATCTGATGATGGAGCCGGAAGATATGAAGTGGAACTTCACGATGGAAAATCGTATCATAGCTGTTTTGGATTTCTTAGAAAAGTCTTGTAATGAACTTTGACCACGATTAAGTTTCATGGTCTGATGATGAAGCTGGGAGATAGGCACTGGAATTCCATGATGGAATATCGTATCATAGTCGTGTTTGCACTTGTGAGAAAGTCCACGTAATGGACTATGAACACGATCAGGTTTCAAGGTTATAACAAACCTTTTTGAATTACCGCGTTATCCATAGATTTCTTTTTTATAGATGTCACTTTCAAATCCTCTGGAGGGATCGACAGTTTAATTGTTCACTACTCGTGGGATTAATATGGCAAAAACTACAAGAAAAGAAACAGCAACACAAAGAAAACGGACTTTTTTTGTTTTTACGTGCATTTATAAAAGCGTGTTTTTCTAGTGTTTTTTAAACTAATAATTTATTATTAAAGCAAAGAAGCCTAAATTGAATGATACATGAAGTGCCAGCCGCATATTGCCATGGTTACGGATCTAATAATATTTTTATTAATTTGATGTTTTCTGGAATAGCAAGACATGTTAGGTGTTCGAAAGAATAGCAATAATTTATTTTGAACTGTGCTTGCTAAATATGTCTTTATTCTGTTATTTTGAGAAAAGAATGCGTTTTTATTCTGTATGTGTACACATGTTTGAGCAAATAAATAAATCTTATCTTAGAAAATTAACTCCTGAATCCCGATTTGGAGAGTTTATTTTCTTAATTAGCATTCCCTATTTACTTAAAGAATGGTGAAACCACATTTCAAGAGCTTCCTTGCCGCACTTCTTGGAACTAACTCCTGATAAAAGCTTAAAGACAGTTGGGAACCACAAGCTTTTTTTTTCAGAAACAAACAGATATTCATGAGGCTCCCATTTCTACCTCGATTTATAAACTTCATCAAGTTAAGCGTAACAGACGGAGAGACTTTCCTATTTAAAATATTACTATGGATTGGTACTAAGTTGTATCTGGTTAGACCTTGAATGGGCTCCAGTATAGTTGGGTAAAGCTGGGTAGATGATATGTCAAGGTGCTAAGCGGTCAATCAGTTGACTATTAAAACCATGAAAGATATATTATGTATGTTTCATTCGTTAGCCCGAAAATCTTATAAATCCTTATAGGACTTATGGTTGTACAATAGAAAGTATATCTTGTTTTTTACTTAGCCTACACTGTGTCCCACAGCTGAGCAAATCCCTTTTTCCTTCCAAACCTCTCTATCTTGGGCAATTTTGGACCATGTTTGCCCCACGAAGATGCTCAGATCGTCACCTCACCGGCGCCGTGGTCGACCTCGACGGCGTTGTCCTCCTTCAGGCGTCCAATGGGTGACGATCTTTGCCCACCTCTCCGGTTGCATTCGTGAGACGTGTCCAGCCCGCTCCCACTTCAGCTTGGCTGTTTTTACTCCAACATCAGCTACTTGAGTAATGGAGCGCAAGTTGGTGTTGCTAACGCGATCTGTTCGCTTAACATCTATTAATCTATATTTCTTACCGAAATTTTGAACATACCAGTGACATCATAACTCAAATGTGAATAAGAGATAGCATTATACACCACATATAGCTCCATTTCCTTCCCACACAGAAATCCCCAGTTTAAAACAAAAACAGGAAAACATCTCTCATTCCTTTTAACTCTTCAACTAGCACAAAACGAATACAATTCCGACGAATTCCCTTCCGCAAAAACGCCTCTAACACCCGAAAAAAAGAAAAACAACGAAAGTGGATAAAATAAGCAGTTATTTGCCAAGTTCCCCGATTCGGAACATTGTCTGCAACAGAAGTTGACGACTCAGCGATGGGAAACAGGAAAGGGCTCCCTATGAAATATAATCAAACTTTTCGTTGAATTAGTTTTCTTATGATTCGATATTACCTTAGTATGGGTTTAGGGTGGAATATATTTCCTTTAGCGTAGCATTTTACGGTATAGGTAGGCATTTATATTTATTTATTAGCATTTCATAGCTATGCGCAGCATATTCGCCCGGGGCTTCACTCCCTTGGAATTTATCACGATAACAACATAACCCTCCTTTTTTGCAGTCGGGTAAAAAGTAGCCTATGGCCTTACTCAAGCTTCAAACTACTTTCATATCAAATTTCATCCAAATCCTTCCAGTACTTTCAAAAATTAGCGTGTTCAAACTTCAAACAAACTTTTTCGCTTTAGATTTATTCATTTATAGTAATTAATATTATAGTTAACTAGCTTCGTTCGCGTGGGAAGCTTTTCCCGTGTAAATACCCATCCCGTGGGAATTCCGAGATAAAAACTATCCTATGTCCTTCCTAGGGTCCTAAACTATTCCCATTCCAAATTTCATCTAAATCGGTTCAGCGGTTTAGGTGTTAAAAGGTAACAGACAGACAGACAAACAGAGTTAATTTCGCATTTATAATATTAAGTATGGATTAAAACGATAAAACACCAATTACAAATCATCATGCATCGCATATACAGACGCCAGCACATGAAGCTACCCGAAACTGTCAAATTTTCCCAATCAACCTTGAACCTAATTTCTTTAACAATTAAGTTGAAAATCTATTAAAGAAATTTGACAGATTGTTGTAGCTTGATGTGTTGGCGTCTGTACATCGCAGACTATTTTAAAGCCTGCAATACAAGTTGGCCAAGCGTAGGCCAACGCGAGCGTTGGCAAATAGGTACAAGGCAAGAAATAATGTCCACACGTTCGACAAGTTCGTCGAACGCCAATGCAGACGACCAATGTAGAAGAGGGTCTGTAGAGCTGCACACACGTTGGCCGAGCGCAGGCGAGCGCCTTTGATTTGTGACCAAAAACCGACACCGATCCGAAGTGAGGCAAGTGATCACGAGCAACGGCGAGCGAAGACAAGTAGCACCAAATGAGCTCTATACACGTTGGCGCTGGCCTCCACTCGGCCAACTAGGCAAGTGACACTGAGCGATAGCAAGACAAAGCAAATATGCCGTCTACATGTTGGTATTGGCCTTCACTCGACAACGCTCGGCCAACATGTATTGGAGGCTTAAGAGAGAGAGCTCGTGTCTCAATTATTAGTCACACGGTTCCAACTCCAAGGTTAAGCAACGTTGCCAAAATCGGCCCGTGGATGGGTGACATATCGAGGCACCTCGGTGCCTCGGAAAACACGTAACGCCGTTGGTCACGATAGTCAACCCGGTTGGTTGCAAGCAATTGTAACACTGGTCTTGCCAAAAGGTGTCGTGTAACCCAGTTGTGAAGGTAGGGACACGAAAAAAGTATCGATACTTTGTGGTATCGAGTATATTTCGTTTCGATACCGATACTTTTGTACTCGATACTTTGTATTTGATACATTTACACAATGAGTACTTCTTGACAGGTATCGTATCGAATAAATCTTGGACGGCAACGCCATATGTTTTAAATTCAAATTCAAATTCAAATTCTTTATTGCGAACTAAGTGTACAATATATATTTTTTTTTTTTTTGAAGATGTTAACAATAGGAAGGTTCTTAGAACTTAGTTGCCTGTTAAGGCGTTGCAATTTATGTTTATCTTATAGTCTATCTTACAGTTTTCTTACAGGTTACATTATATTAATTACAAATTATCATTATTTTTTTATTATATCACAGTATTTATGTCACTTAATATTTAATATCACATTTTAATATTTTTAAATTATTATTTTTCTTCAAGGAATTCTTTTATGGAATAATATGCTTTTATAATAAGGAAGTCTTTTAACTTCCTTTTAAAAGTACTAATTGAATTTGACTTAATTTCTATGGGTAACTTGTTATATATTTTTATGGCCATACAAAATATACTGTTGCTATACACTTTAGTGTGGGATGATTTATTGCGTAATATATTCTTAAGTCTACTGCTTGTTAATGTGTCATAGCTACTGATGTCCGATTTAATTAAAATTGAAGCCGCATAGATATAAAGACAAGGAAGGGTATAAGTCACACATTTAACTTTTATGTTAGTTATACGAATTGTGATAGTTTCACTGCCTCTATAATAAACTAGCTTGTGTGAAGAGTTTTGGTCGCGAAAAGAGTAGTCTACGTCATTCTTTAGCCCTTCCCACTTAATTATTTAAGTAATCTTGAGGGTTATAAAATGGGGTTTAATTAGGCTGAACCTTCTAAATCATTACATTGAGCTCGAAATCGTTCCTTCAGTCTTTCTGTTCACAGTTCAGATCCTTTCCTTCACTAATCAATCTCTCAATCGTTCGCTGTTAGAAAATTGTTTTGTTATTATTTATTTATTGTTTATAAGGTACAATGTGGTTCTTATAATGTTTACAATTATAAAAACTCGATATCGATATCCCACAAAACCATATTATTTGTATTATTCTTCGTGTTCGTCTCGTGATTTGTTTTTCTCCGGTTGATTGTTATTATGCTTGACTATTATTTGACTTATTAAATGTGAATGTGTGATTGTGTGCCATCTAAGAGTACCTATTATTCCGTGCTGTGTATCTATAAGCGGTTGTACGGAGGATGAATGGGTACTATAATATGTCTCTAAAGGAATAAATTATTGTTTAAATAATTTGTAAAATCACAGTTGTTTTTTTTTTTTTATAGTACTATTATTACACTAGTGTACCAATACCATTAGTGTTGACGTTCTGTTCTTCTGTCCTACTGTACTGAAGCTAAATTGACGTTACTGACTGATATTGACGGCCTGACGTATGCGCATTGGGCCCTAAGAAAAGTACTCGTTACTTTGAAGTATCGATACTATTGTTTCTAAATATTTATGAGTACGATATTTTTTTCGATTTTACTCATGAGTTCAATATCGATACTTTCTTATCGATACCGTGTCCCCATGTGAAGGTAAGTAAGGTTCGCTCCATGTAAAACACTAGTACTCAACTGCATCTAGTTATACTGGGAGTCGACTCTAACATAGTTGTGAAATGGCTAAGCAGATCACTTTTCCCTTTCACGCTCAAACACACATCAACACCTCACACTCAATCATAAAGCACAATAAAGACTATTTTTCCAATTCGTCTTGAACTTTTTTTTTTATGTATGTTACCTCATAACTCGGAGATGGCTGGACCGATTTGAAAAATTCTTTTTTTGTTTGAAAGGGTATACTTTCTAGTTGGTCCCATTGTCGTCACGTTTGGATCTGATGATGAGATCATGGAGAAATCGAGGGAACTCTTCAAATATTATAGGCACACCTATAGCGTTTTGGGTATTTCTTATAGTAACTTGTGCAGTTGCTCTCGAAAAGCACCATTTGAGGAAGTGGAACTGATGATGAAGACCCCAGATGGCCACCGAAACTACTCAGTAATAAGTATTTCGTTGATTGCGATTAGATTACTTCAATATGAATGTTAAGCACTTTATGCTCGTCACAATGCATATGGTGAAGTAGAGCTGATGGTGATGTACCAGGAAAACTCCTCAAAAATTAACGGCTCTGCACCGGGAAAAGCAATTTTTGACACCGCCTTCCGAAATTAAAGTTATTTTTGCCTTTGTAGTGTTTTTATATGGAAGTCGGCTCTATTTTTTGCTAAAAAGTTTTTTATATATTTATTTTACTTCTATTAAGTACTCGCCGTGAGATATCTGACTGCATTCTACTGTTAAAAATTTTAAGCAATATTATTGATAGCCCCGATTTCTTATCTAAAATTAATTTAAATATACCGACTAAAACCCGGTATAATCCACCTTTACGGGTACCTTTCAGCTCAACCAAGTATAGGCAAAATTCATTTATTGTGCGTGCAAGCAGAAGCTTTAATAACCGGTGTAAGCAGCACGATTTTGACCCGTTTATAACAAGTGTGATTGCAGCCAGAAGACGCCTAAGCCTTGATTTTTTCAAGAATAATTAATATCTGTAGTTACTGTGTTGTATGTGTTATTTATATCTGCTATCTATTTAGTCATTTTAAATATTGTTTTTATGATATGGTTATATTAAGGCTACCTTTTAAGTGTTCAATTTAAGATTTGCCTGCCTCTAAACGTGAGGACTTTTAATCGTCTCACTGTCTACTATACTATTTATATTCTGTATTTAATGGCTGTTAGTCCTCCATACTTCTTAAATAAATAAATAAATATAATCTGCGACAAAATAAATTTCTGTCCGTTGTTAGTTGTTTTATACAACGTGTAACGGAAACCCCATATCTATCCAAAAGGACTGAATACAACATCTGGTATGGAGTCTCTGTGCAAAGTTTCAGCACAAAATAAGTGACTCACAGAATTAACCCAAAATTATCGGTTTCATATGTTTCTTGAATACCAATAATAACTAACGTGTCACATCACTATGAGAGTCATCACTTTCCACGTCACTTGCCAATAAAACGACAATTCTCTTCGTTCTTCTTAATTTCAAAATTCGGTCTCTGGTATTAAAATTTCTAATTGTATGTAGGTGTATTGAAATTTCTAATAAGCTCCACACATGTAGACATAGGATTACAAAACCCTTGCCACATCGTTTGTTATCATCAAAAGAAGCCGTGCACTCGGTATGTATATACCCTTTAAATTACACGTTGTATAAGGTGCAAAAAATGCTTTTATTTTAATTTTAATTGTTTTGTTGTATAATAAGTAATTTTATTAACTACAAGTGATTTTTGTTTTTGTTTTATTTCGTTATGACATTGTCACGTCAGACACTTTGTTTGGAATAAGTATCTTTTTTATGTTAACGCAACTCCGGTCTCCAAGATACAGGCGCCGCCTAGTTTGGAGACCATTGACATCCCTGTTAACTATCCATTGTTTTGTTATGTTATTCAAAATGGGGTATGTAACGCCATCTAGTTAGAAGCATGCCAGCGTAAAAAAAAAAATATATACTTTCTGTTATTCATTGATGACTATAGCAGAATGACTCACATTTACTTCCTTAAGTACAAGAGTGATGTTTTAAAAAGCTTCAAAGAATATAAGGCAATGGTGGAGAATTTACAAAATAAAAAAATCAAAATACTAAGAACTGATAATGGTTGTGAATATTGTAACAATGAATTTGAAAATTATTTAAAACAAGAAGGTGTAATCCATCAAAAAACTAACCCGTACACACCAGAACAGAACGGACTCAGTGAAAGATCAAACCGTACTATCGTGGAGAAAGCAAGATGCTTGCTTTTCGAAGCTGGTCTAGATAAAAAGTTTTGGGCAGAGGCTGCCAATACTGCTGTCTATTTAAAAAACCGATCAGTAGCTTCGAGTATCGAAAAGACTCCATATGAAATTTGGACTGGTAAAAAACCAAATTTACAGCACATTCGTATATTTGAGAGTCCAGTGATGGTACATGTACCTAAAGAAAAAAGAAGAAAATGGGATAAAAAGTCAAAGGAACATATACTTGTTGGTTTCTCCGAGAACGTCAAGGGTTATAGGATTTATGATCCAGAGAAGAACACAGTTACAACAAGTAGAGATGTTGTGATTCAAGAAAAGGTTAAGCGTGAAGATACTGTACCTATCTACATAGAGAACACAGATTCAGTGGGGGAATCAGTATTGGAATCTGTAAAATCTGAAGAAATAGAAGATTTGAAGACTCAATATGTATCACATGATCCTGAGACTTCTGATACGAGTCAAAGTATAAATGAAATGCCTGATCAACAGACTAACACAAAAGAGAAAAGGCAAAGAAAGGCTCCTGAAAGATATGGCTATGCAAATGTTTGTACTACGTCCATAGGAGAAGATGAATTGACATATGCAGAGGCTGTCAGTGGTCCTGAAAAAGAACAGTGGTTGCAGGCGATAGCTGAGGAGCTGCAGTCATTCGAAGACAATCAAGTGTGGGAGATTGTCGATGCTCCAGATAACGGAAGTGTAGTGCAGTGCAAGTGGGTCTTAAAAAAGAAATTCGATTGTGATAATAAAGTGAGATTTCGTGCCAGACTTGTTGCTAAAGGCTTCACACAGAAGGCCGGTATAGATTATAAAGAGACTTTCTCGCCAGTAATTAGACATTCCACTTTGAGACTCTTATTAGCTTTAAGTGTACAGTTAGATATGGACATTACACATTTAGATGTAACCACAGCATTCCTTAATGGTTTTCTAAAAGAAAATATATTTATGCATTTACCTCAAGGGTTTCCAATTAAAAAGGGCTGTAATAAAGTACTTAAATTAAAAAGGGCTGTTTATGGATTGAAACAATCATCTTTGGCATGGTATCAGAGAGTAGAAGAAACTTTATGTAATTTTGGATATGTCAGAAGTAAGCATGAACCTTGTGTTTTCATAAAAGGTCATAGTAATAATAGCAAAACTATTTTTGGAGTTTATGTCGATGATTTTTTAATTTTTTCGAATAATAAGTCTGAAACTGATAATTTACTGAAAGCTTTAATCAAAAAAAATTAAAATTAAAAATCTAGGTCAAGTAAAGCAATACTTAGGGATGAGAATTAATATAGATACAAATGCAAATGTGATTACAGTAGATCAGGAGAATTATATTGAACAACTTCTTAAAAAGTTTAATATGTCTGATTGTAACACAGCTGATACTCCAATTGAATGTAAATTGAATGTTAATAAATCTAATATTTTAGAATCTCATTTGCCTTACCAAAAATTAATTGGCAGTTTGATGTATTTGGCTGTACTGACACGACCAGATATTTCATATTCTGTGAGTTACTTAAGCCAGTTTAATAATTCTTATTCTCATATTCATTGGAATTATGCTAAGAGAATATTAAAATATCTGTTAAAAACTAAAAAATATTGTTTAAGATACTCCAAAGAAAAGGCAGAACTACAAGGTTTTGTAGACGCTGATTGGGCCAGTGATATTATTGACAGACGGTCAAATACTGGATTTTGTTTTGTAAAATGTGGATCTGCTATTTCTTGGGAAAGTAAGAAGCAAAGAACAGTAGCACTAAGCAGTTGTGAAGCTGAGTATATGGCTTTATCAGAAGCTTGTAGAGAAGCCATCTACTTGCAGAACTTAGAGTTAGAAATAACAGGCAATTGTAGTAAGATAGTGCTGTACAATGATAATCAGAGTGCTTTAAAACTGGCAAACAACCAACAGTCTCACAAACGTTCAAAACACATTGATGTAAGATACAATTTTATTAGAGATGTAATTTGTAACAACCAAGTAGTGACAAAGCATTTGCCAACTACCAGTATGCCTGCTGATTTATTGACTAAGGGACTGCCAGAAATAAAACACTATAAATTTATGAAAATGCTTGGAATTGTTCATAAATAAGATTTTTTTTAGATAATAACTAATAAGTTTATTTTTAATTTTGATATAGTGGGGGTGTTATAAATTGATATCAAAATGGGGTATGTAAAGCCATCTAGTTAGAAGCATGTGAAGTACTCTGCTGTTGTAAGTTGTAACGCCTTTCTAGAACATTAAAAAGTCAGAAGTGTGTCAACCGTTCCTTGTGTTTTATTATATGTTACAGTGTACCCGTAAAGTTAATTATTTAGTTTAAGCAATTATGTAACTAAGGTTCAATAAATTGATTCTTATTCTTTAATTTTAACTGCTTTCAGTCCATCCAACGGTTTTCTAATGTCATATCACTAGCAGTCACGGAGGGCTTCGCTCTCTTCTTCTTTTTCGGTCGAGTAAAAACCTTGTAGTAGCCTATGTTCACGCATGATGTTGACGACGTGCTTATTGCCATCGCTAAACAGTAGGCGCCCGTCGTTTGGGACACCTACCCACACGTCATGACTCAAAAGTAGCACATCATCCTCGGACTGTCGGACAGCCAATGAGAGGACCCCAAGGGACGCCATCGAAGAAGCACCAATAGCAGCAGTCTACGAAGACTTCCGAACTCCTCTTCGTGAAACGTGAACCCCTCGGTTTTTCTTCAAGACTAACAACATTCGAATCTCAACCCTGCTCTGTATAACTTCATCTTCAAAACATTTAAATCAAGAACGGTTTTTTAACGCTTTAACGGTTCCTGTTGTAACATACTCACTCTCATTGTAATAAACCATTTTATATATTGGAGAAACCAAGAAGTATCATTTCTTCTGATCCCCAATCACAAATTGAAGAGGAAGGCGCCTAACGCAGAAATAGCTTCTTCAGGCTTCAAGCTACTCCCATACCAATCCACCGAGTACTTTAGAAGATTAGCGCGGTTAAACAAACAAACTTTTCCGCTTTATAATATTAGTATAGATAAGTTATAGTGACATAAGCAGCCTATAACGGTCCTATTGTAATTCATCAGGCAGGTATGTGGATTTTTAGTTCTAGAACATACTGGATGCATCATGATGTTCCACCACGTCATCACTTACCATCAGTTTGACCACCATCTCATGGTGGTCAAACGCGAGCCTATTAAAAAAAAATGTTGACCTTCACGGTTTATAAAATTACCCGAAATAATTTACCTGACTGGGTTTGAACCCACCACTCAACATGTTAGTCGGGCCCATTAACACTACATCACCATACTGCTCTTAGTTTTTAAATATTGTTCATATTTAAAAAAGAACTGTTAATTTCTTTATGAATAATAAATATCTTAAATTGGAATATAACATACTTTATTAAAAGCAAAAGCAAACTTCCAATTAAAAACACTACAAAGTAAAAAATATCCTCGTAAAGAAGTTTTTTACGTTTAGAAAACCGTCTCAAACTCTATCGAATGAAAGACTTAATTTACCATATTTAAATTCGGAATCAAAAATCATATTCCAGCACAAACTCAAACGCTCAAGTTCAATGCCGTTCAAAGTTCATTCAAATTCATTCGTTCTTTCATTCGCGACCGTTATAGAGCGTGCATGTTCTTGAATAGACGCCAACCAAATCACTTTTTGATAAAATCCTTTGGTTCGTGCTCCTACATCGGTGGAATGCGTTTCCATACCCTTTTCGTTTCGGTAAAACACGGGTTTTGTTCTCCGCTATTTGAGGTACAATAGGTGGGATTATTTTAAAAGGTGGATAGATAAAATTGCGAAGGAAAACACGGATTGTGAATGTACGTAGGTATGAGTTTTACAGGTATTTGGGTAGAAAAGGGTTGTGTTTTAGACATTGAATAATTGTTACTACCGGCGACTGAGCTTAGAATATAGGTCTTTGGTTTTACGAATGTACTATAAAGAAGTGAATATTATAGGTATTTAGTGTTGATTACACTGGAAACTCAATCGTCGCCGTCGGCGGGAAACGACATCTCCTGAGGATACTTCATATATGGGTGAAATACCTACGTCTGTTTTTGTTCTTTTTTGTGGAGCGTAAGCTTTTACTGACTGAAAGCCCGCCCTGTTCCTTGAGTTATCAGGCTCCAGTCAGTCTATCGGGCTCCTACGTAACTGTTAACTACTCTTAGAGGCGCGCGTGGGTACACTCTAGAATTTGGTTCTCAAAAGTAAACTTCAATAAGAAGGAGTTTTTTTTTTAAATAAATTAGTGCAGACATATAGCAGTTATGCAACAAAATCTTACAATTAGGGGACTTAGGACATTAAGTCAAGTAAGTCAGTGTAAGTATTTGAGCAGTTAAGGCCCATTCGTTATCGGGGTTGTGGGAGTATGAGAACCACAATGAAGACATTGATTTGTTCTATACATGTATGTCTATTTTAAATTGTAATTACGTAAATAATTTGTTAATCAATCATTGTAAATAATTAATTAAATAATTCTTTTTATAGCAGTTTATACGTGTAATATAGTGCTCTTCTCTAAGCGATGGGGCACTAAAGCTTAGATTGAGATGTAAAGTTGTGTATGCTTGGAAATTTTCGACATTTCTCTGGATAATCAAATTTCCTCTAAATTCGATCTGTAGTTTATACTTGTCAGAAGCTGAATGGATAAATGGATCTTTGTTAAATTCGTCCATCCTCACAAACTATCTCATTTATAATATTAGTAGTAAGTAGTAGTCAGTTAGGAAACTCCGGCCTCATTTAGTTCAAATTTAGGAAAAAATATTACGTTCGAAAGTGTAAATTAATAACCAATTTGCAAAATAAAGATCAGTTATCATTTAAATAGGATTATTACTTAAAATACCATATCACAACCATTAACAAGTTACCTACGACCATTTCCCCATACGAACATCGAAAAGGGGAGGGAACTCCCCTACAATAATTCAGACAACTGACGTCACACCCGGCCGGTTATCAACTTATCAGTGACCGGAAATGACCGGTCAAGCCATAGAGTATGTATAACATGATGTACATTGTTTATGGTGAAGGCAATTTATTTATAATCTATGGTGGGGTCGAGTGGGCTGACTTATGGGGTCGAGTTCAAGCGATTGGTGAAGTTTGGTTTAGTTTATGGTGTCAATGGGTGTGAAAGGATGCTGTTATGGTGTTTAAGGGTAATTAATGACGGATTATTGTAGCTTAGTAGTCGCCCAATGGTTGAAATTTGACCTTTACTTTTATTTAATTGTCTATTCATTAAGTTATAAACCAGCATCACAGAATAACAAGTAATACATGTATTAAATATAACATTACTAGCTGTGCCCCGTAGTTTCACCCGCGTTAATGTGAGGAAAAAACCAAAAAATCATTAAAATCGGTTATGCAGTACAGTTACGGATACTGTTAGATTTTTCATACAAACCTACATCCCCTATTTGAACCCTTTAGGGGTTGATGCTTGAAAAAAACAGAAGCCTATGTTTGACACAAAGTCTTCAACCATTTTCGTTCCAAATTTCATCCAAATCGATACTGTAGTTTAGCCGTGAAAGCGGAAAAGACAGAGAGACGGACAGACTTTCGCATTTATAATATTAGTATAAATTAGTCAAATGTTACACCAATTAAGAAGAACACAGATAAAATAACATGAAAACAGAGAGTGACACGTCAAACGTGTACATACATATATACAGTGTGTGTGCGTGTGTGTATTTGTATGGTGTGGATATCTATGAATTTGTGTTGATGTATATCTAATTGACACCAATGGTGTAACTGAACGTTCTGCATTTGGTACGGATACGGTTAACCCCCTTTTTAGATGGATCCGTGTAGTAAAAAAGGGTTTTTTTTTATTGATAATTAATAGGCTCGCGTTTGACCACCATCTCGCCTGATAGTAAGTGATGATGTGGTCGAAGATGGAGCACGCTTACCTAAAAGTAACCTATTCACTCTTGACCTTAAGACCTAGGGGACCTAGGTGTATGTTTCCTGATAGAGACTCTGGCAGGGAATTAGGTACACTCGCTAGCCGTACGCACAATGAAAATATTCCCAAAACGTTTTGTGCGCATGGGTGGGATGTCCACCATGTTACGATGGCACATCGCCGTTTGTCTTGTAGTCCGATGATGGAACGGGCTTGGCGGAATTAGATTTTGTTATTATAATTCCACCGCACACTCCCCGAAATGTGACTGATAGACTTGCAACTCGTCGTCGATGTTCAAGGCTCTGGAGCTTTGACGCGACTAATCAGTCAATCAGCCGGTCAAGTGATTTAAGCCTTTACTGTCCGACTGCTGGGCAAACGCGTCCCCCAATTGTTTCCATGAGCTCTTTGCTCATGTTGGCTGTTGCCAATTGAATCCCCGTCGTATACGTCTAGATCGTCTCGCCGCCTCTTCTGGATCGGCCTTGGCGGCACCCATCGAGTGGAGGCTTGACTTAATTTAACAATCATTTAAATTATTTCAAATATACATTATTATACAACGTGTACTTTAAAGGAATTTTACATCCCAAGTGCACAGCTGCTTTGGATGATAACAAACGATATGGCAAGGGTTTTGTAATCTTATGTCTACATGTGTGGAACTTATTAGAAATTTCAAGACATTGAGTTCAGACATCGTCTTAACAAACATTCATCGCAAGACTGGGTCTGCCATCTACAAGACTACAACACAGCGATTAGTCGTCAATCACCGCCGAGCTTCCGATCACTGCCATCATATCACACGCACCTTTGTTCTAAACCATACCATATTGTAAATTTCAGTGTATTACTGAAATTTCAAAGTAATTCCTGGTGTCGACTACATTATTTCAAGAACCTTCGGTCTCCACACACGCAGCAGAGCTGAAATCTCAACACATTAAATTATCTTTGTTTTGCGAATAGGTTATTGAATAACACTTATACACGTAATTTTTTTCGTAAATTTAAACTAGATGAAGCCGGTGTAAACTAACTGACTACCCTGAGAAGAAACACTGAAACAAACTCAGGGGCCCGTCTCTTTTAAAGTCCATACAATTTATACTGTTTAAAATATAACGTCACTTGCCAATAACACGATAATTCTCTTCGTTCTTCTTAATTCAAAAAATTCGGTCTTTGATATCAATACTCTGAACCTACTAGGTTCCCATAGGTCTCTGATATCAGAGACCGAATTTTTTGAATTAAGAAGAACGAAGAGAATTATCATGTTATTGGCAAGTGACGTTACTTTGGTATCAAGCACAGTATCAAGCCAAACAAGTCACATATTTTACTTATTATTTTACTATTATGGTGTACAATAATGATTATATCTATCTATCTATCTTATTTTGAACTGAAACTGTGCATAGAGACTCCATACCAAATGTTGTTTTCAGCCCTTTTGGATAGATATGGGGTTTCCGTTACACGTTGTATAAAAATATTTGTATTCAACGCTCCTTCTTCATATAAACTTCGCGCCGGGATTTCATACTCCTCCGTTTGTGTAATTTTCGTAAAACAGTATACAAAGTTTTAATTACAAACAAACTATGGCAATGTTGTATTCATGTGAATGTAGTCGCAAGCATGTCTAGTCACCGGGGTTGCGGGTTGTTCTAACGAGATACCGCAGCCCCAGAACTTAAGGGCAGCTGAAGGAACAGGGTGGGTTTTTAGGCAGTAGAAGTCTGACACTCCCTTCCACTTAACACAGAGCGGGAGAAGTCATTCAACGATTTTCCCATCCGGGAAATAAGCATGTCTAGTCTACACTATTGTTATAAAGACGAAAGTTTTTCATTTTTATGTGTTTGTCTATAGGTACTAATATTATAACAAAGAAGTATTTGTTTGTAAGTTTGTATGTAGGGAATCTCTGGAACTAATAATTCAATTCTAAAATTGTTTTCTTTGGTAGTAAGGAGCATTATTTGTGAGTGCTAAAGGCTATAAATTATTTGTTGTAGTAATGGATAGTAGTAATGGATAAACTCTAAAATATTGGACTGATTTCAAACATTCTTTCACCAATATAATTTTTGATGTTAAATTATCAGCAAGTGGTGTACCTATACCTATGCTACTTTCATTTCACTGAAATCAATAACATTTTCAAGCAAGCAAACACAACGGCATAAGAAATTCTACTAATATTATAAATGAGAAAGTTAGTGAGGATGTAGGTATGTATGTTTGTTGCTCTTTCACACAAAATCTACTGAATGGATCTCAATGAAATTTGGTATGTAGATAGTTGGCATCCTGGAATAACACATATAATTTTATCCCGGAATTCCCACTGGATCGGGATTCACGCGGGACCAACCTCCCACGCGAATGAAGACACGAAAGTGGCTACAATTAATAAACCGTGCGTGAGTATATTTGAACATTTAAACTTTATTTTAAATACACTAAACCAATGTATAAAGGATTATCAATCAAAAACATTCCCACTCAACAAGTTGAAACATAGCCCTCAATTCAAATACACGTTATTGCACTCTTCGTCGGTCGTTATCCGGGTTTCGCATGCAGAGTATTATTGAAGAGCTGGTGTACAACAATGTTACGGACTACTTGATATTTTGCTGGTATTTTTAATTGTGATGTCTATTATAGTACCAAATATTGCTGCTGCAGATTTTGTTGCTAAAATCCATTACTTTAATGATAACAGTCACATGGGCTGATTTTCAAATTTTAGCAACGCTGAAATTGGTTCCTATATGAGTAATGTGACCATTTTTTTTATTTCAAATTTGGGACGCCTATGGAATTTTGTACTTATATAAATAAAAATAAGTCGGTGTAAGAGAAAAATACAAATTATGGTTTAAAAAGTGACTTCAAATAATTGTGGTATCTTATCCTCACTGGCATTTTAATTCTTACAACAACTTACCCTATAAATAATCCCATGAAAAACATAAATGTGAAATGAGAGCCAAGTTCAATATTATCATAAATGCGTTGGTTGTTGACTTCAACGACAAAAGAAGTGAAATCTAAATGGGTGCCAAGTTCAATGGTCAGTCCTGAAATTTATTTATAACAACATAATATATCATTTATTCTTATAACTTAGGAGAATATATCGTAGCCTAATGTTTGACCTGGCTAGTTCTTATATACGAATTATTATGTTCGATGGTTAGTTTCTACCAGCAAGTCAGGGTTTCGGAATAATAAAATAAGAACCGACAAGTAACAGGTTTAGAACTTGCAAAGGCTATAATATAATTCGTATATGAAAACTAGCCAAGTCAGACCTTAGGCTACAATATATTCTCCTAAGTTATAAGAATAAATGATATTTTATGTTGTTATAAATAAATTTCAGGACTGACCATTGAACTTGGCACCCATTTAGATTTCACTTCTTTTGTCGTTGAAGTCAACAACCAACGCTTTTATGATAATATTGAACTTGGCTCTCATTTCACATTTATGTTTTTCATGGGATATCATTACTTTTTGTACATAAATTAGTAGTAGGTACTTACTTATAACAAAATTAATGTGAATGAATTGCCCATTCAGTATCCAGAATTCTTTTTACGCGTTTTGCCTCCATGGTGTAGTAACCCTCTAAGATAATAGGTGGCGCTAGTGGTTGTAGAATACGGTTAGTTACGCGTAATAAATACGAAAACGGAAATATAAGGATTAAAAAAAATTAAGGGTGGTATTTAACTCGTTATATATTCACGTAAAGATCTTAAAATCCACATATAGAGATTTACAGGCACTAATTATAAGTTAAGTGAAAATTATAATACAATGATAAAAAATTACCAGTTTCTGATTTTTTCCTTTATATTCACCTAATTACCTATCTTAATACCAAATTTGAACTTTCTAGGTCATCTGGAACTGGGTTATAGTTTTGATCTATAGGTCAGTCATAAAAATGACGATTTTTGGACGTTAATATCTAAATAACCGTTTGAGATATGTTTATAAAATTTGGAATACATATGTATCTCGCCAGTCTCAATATATGAGCCAAATTTGACAAGTTTAGGTGAAATAGTTTTTGAGTTATGAGGGGCTCAAACGTGGCTCCAAATGGTTCGTGTACACACGGTGAGCTGCGCGCCAGTTCTTGGCTTGACACGCTCCCGCGTGTCTAGATATTTATAAATAATTTCGCGACAAAAACTACCTTACTACAGCAAAATTTGTTAAACGGTTCAGGCGTGAAACATAATGATTTACTTTTGTATTTATAATAATTATATAAGTAAGGAGTTAGGATTAGTAAGTATTCGGTTTTCTTGCATTTTAGTCGCTCACTCTCGCTTGGTCCTGACTCCCAACCCCGCGTGTAAGCTGCTGTCTTTCGCGAGATTTTAGTGATATTTTAATGTAGACAAGTAAGTTTTTAATTATAGCTCGTAAACCAAAGGTTGTCTGGAAGATATCGCTATCAGCGATAAGACCACCATTGTAACCAAATTTTTTTTACAATTATTGTTATTTAAGTGTCATTCAATTATTCGTGTACTATCTTAATTAATTATTCTATCTATCTATCTAAGTAGGTATACATATAAAGGTTTGTTTGTAAAAGCGGGACATTTTTGTTCTCGTTGGGGACAGCGGGACAAACCGCCCAAAGCGGGACGTATGGTCGTGTTATACATATATGGGTGATGATCTTAACATTTATAGATTTCTCCGGACAAGCACGTTAAGCCGGTTGTAATTTGTGCATCTTTTACTGTTGTTATAGATTAGAAACCAGAAAGTCTTGCTAAGGAGTTACACATTACGGAACATTTTAAAGTTCGCTTCGCTGCTGCGTCGCTGTCGGGGCAGCTCGAACGGGATCCTGAGCGTGTTGTCCGAGCGGTGACATCGTTTATAATCAGAAATTGTTTTTTTTGTTTTTTTTTTTTTGACATTTCTCATTTTATTTTATTGACAAATAATAAATGATCTTTATTTTGCAAATTGGTTATTAAATAACACTTTTACACGCCTTTTTTTTTCGTAAATATTAACAAGATGAGGCCTGACTACCCTGAGAAGGAACACCAAAACAAACTCAGGGGTCCGTCTCTTTTAAAGTCCATACAATCTACATTGGTTTAATTATATGCTGGGAACCTTGTAGGTTTCAGTCTGAGGCGATCTTTTGAAGTAAGATGCTCATAGATTTGAGTGGGCCTGTCCATACAGTGCAAGCATTTGTAAAATGACGTGTAGCTCAACTTAGAACAAGGAGCTTAACAATTTGACGAACAATACCAAGGTAAGGACGTTTGGGTAGGCCGCAAAAGCACTCAAACTGCCAGACAATGTTGAACTCGAATAAAATAACCTATATAGTTCACAATCGTTTATGAGGATTATGTAGATTAGTCTGAAATGGCCTTTTGAGGAAAGACCACACAGATTTGAGTAGACCCGTCCCGTCAGTGCAAGCCTTTGTCAGTTAGTCTGTAAGCTCAACTTCAGACTACTAATTTAAAATATAAGACAAATGGCACATGTGTAACTTTCGTATTTTATATGGGTCACAGACCTGAATTTTTTATTTTTTTTATTTAAAGTGTGTTATCAGTTAGGTCGACTACCTATCTGTTGTGGAGGTCAGATAGGGCTTTCCATGTATAACATAGTAAGATCTGCATCCACTTAGACTAGAAGTCTTCCCTCACACATTTGAGAAAAGGCTAAGCTAATATTATTGTTGACTTCGAACACTCTCTTTAAGGTCATTGTCCTATCGCCGGCGAGGAACGAGTAGCAAGTAGAGCTAGTAGAACTAGTATGTAGTTCCGATAGTTTTGTCGTTAGGTAAATCTATCAGTTTGTACTACCTGGGTGTCAATTCTGACCGCCAAGCGAGCATCGCTGAGCAAGTAATATTTTTAATAGCTCTCTTGTTGCTCAGCGATAAACTAGTCGAGCGAGGTCTCCAGGTAGTGTAAACAGTCAGCTATCGACTATTATTAATGACTAGCTTTTGCCCGCGACTTAGTCCGCGTGGAATAGTTACTTTGGGCTAATGTTAAATTTAACCCCGATTTTGAAGCATTCTTCATTGGTGCTCCGCTCCTATTGGCCTCAGCGTAATGATATATAGCCTTTCTCTATAAATTGACTATTTAATTAAAAATATTTTTTCAATTCGAACCAGTAGTTCCCGAAATTATCGCGTTCAGACAAACAAACAAACTCTTCAGCCTTATATTATTAGCATAGATAGCTGTTGCCCGCGACTTCGTCCACGTTTCCGTCGTTTTTCGTAATAAAAAAGTAGCCTATGTCCTTCCTCACGGTTCAGTGATTTTGATGTAACAGACAGATTAACTTTCGTAATTTAGTAGGGAAATATGTGTATTAGTAGGCAAATGTCAATCTATAATACTGTTGAAAAATATCGCAATACCGAACCGCACAATATTATTGTTAATAGCTGTGCCCGCGACTCTGTCAGCGTGTAACTCCTTGTGTGTTATTAAGTTAATGTATTGGTAATATTGTTTAGATCACGTTCACATGAGGCTTAAGTACCTATAGAACGACAATACTTCAGCGCAAAGCTTCCGGGTAAACTATGTTGAAAGTTGACCCGTCCGGCACGTGAACATAAAGATTTCTAGAACTGCTAACCCGGGAAAGAGCGACGTACAACTGACCATGCGAGAAACAACTGACACCGAGATCTACTCCAGCAACACGAAAAGTCTGCCCTTGAGCCTTATTAATTGTCATTGCATAACACACCGATACTGGGAATCGCGTTCTTTTAAATTGGAATGGTAAATTATTTGGTATTATGGGAATTCTGGGAATAAAGACGGTTTCTCCTGCACCGCAACCTGTTAAAATTTGAGCCTCGATTATATTTTGTTGCAACTGGGTTACTTTTAGCCGAGTTCCATTGCAAAGTTGTGGTGGTTTTAAATTTCGGAGCAGAATAATAATCAGAAAGCTTCGAACTGCTAAGCTATCGGGAGTTACACGTGTTATTGTGAGTCAACCATAAAAGATATATATATATGATATATATATAGATATGCTGTCGTGGGATATTTTTTATATAATTTTAAGGAAAACATTTCCGTCATAAATGATTTCTGTGTAGCTTTAACCATTAAGGTTGCACACGCGACGGAAGCTTAAAAAATGGAGTAACTTCTCCCGTTTTCCCAACATTTCCCTTCACTGCTCTTCTCCTATTGATTGTAGCGTGATGAAAAGTATACTATAACTAGCTCAGGAGTATGAAAAATAATTGTACCAAGTTTCGTTAAAATCCGTCGAGTAGTTTTTGTTTCTTTAACGGTTATACAGACAGACAGACAGACAAAAATTTTACTGATTGCATTTTTGGCATCAGTATCGATCCCTAATCACCCCCTGATAGTTATTTTGTAAATATTTTTCATGTACAGAATTGACCTCTCTACAGATTTATTATAAGTATAGATAATAGGCTCACGGTTAACCATCATCTCACCTGATGGTAAGTGATCATAATCGATTATGATAGATGCATCTTTTTAGTTTACACTGAATGCTTATTGTAGAATATGCTGATTTGTTTATATCCATTGTCCATAGTTGACACATATCCGTAGTACATAGTTGACTCGCCAACGCACCACCGCACAGGACGACAGTCCGACAACGACTGACTCCCCCACCACGCGGACCGGTATTTATAACCTAGCGACGTATGCGCCCGAGGCAACGTTATAATACTGTTATCAATTTGTAGTGTGATATATTGATATCTACATACACTACATCCCTTCCTTGTTTTAATTTATTTTATTTTTAACCAGAAAGTTTAATGAGACATTTATTTCATTTATCATTAATTCATATCTTCAACTATTTACTTTTACCCTTCCTCTTCTTTTCTATTCCATTTTCTGATCTATTTGTATCTTCTCCTCTGTTAATTTATTTAGTTGGACCACTCACAACTTCCCATTGGCCTTCAATAGTTCCCAGTTATGTAGTTTCGAATACTTTTGTCTCCGTCTTTACTTTTTTCTGCAGGATGGCATGTTGAGTCCAAAACGCGTTGTTTAAACTTTGACTATATCCTTCTTAGTACCGTGTGTGCATAACTATATTCCTTTCAGTGCATATTATTAACTCCTCACTGCAGATTTATCTATCATTATCAAATGGCAGCTGATATGGTACTTCTCCAACTCTACTACAACCAAACTGCCAAGCTTACAGAACCCTTGAGTAAAAGCTCCAACGCTATGGTTCTCCAGCCGACCAATAATCGCATTGCTGTCACACATCCAGCGCACGGATCAAAAGTTCTGTACGCATTTTGATGATGTGAATCGTCCGTGTCGAACATCGCCCGCCGACTATACTCTACGGTCTCTCCAGACCCCAACCTTCGCCAGAGTTAAATGCGCATTGCGCACCCATGGACTACTTGAGTTGCCTCATGAGATCCCGAGTCTTACCGGACTACGGCTACGTAATAATTACTGGTACGGTCGAGCAAAATATGGCCAATGGTACCCCCTTACTCGAACTTCTACCACAACAGAAGGTTTCTCATGATCAACAAATTCATTAGTATCAACATCAACATTAATCAACTGGTACGTGCCTTGCTGGCATTCGCCTTAACCTGGCATGTACATATTTGTAGGTACGCTTAAAACTTGAAGACTTCAGTGTATAACGGTCACCGTCCAAAATGGTCCCATGATTTTGGGTTAAATTTCGTCCAATTTCTCTCACAAACTCTAATTTCATTACTTTATTATCTTCATACCATAATGAACTTTGATTAAACAGAATGCCCTGTCACTAGGGTTTTTCACAGTGCTTCCTGCACAGTATTCTTCCTTAAAAGAAAAGGTCCAATAAACACGTTCAACAAAACAAAGTTCCCGGTAAAACCGAATCGTAATCTGTGAACAGCTATAGGCTGTAATCGTACCAACGATTCTCAATAGATACAACATCAGATGTGTCCCTCATATAAAGCATCTACCCATCATCTTACTAGAATCATTTCATCGATTCCTTATAAACAGATTCATCGCTACATGTCACTCCTGAGCTGCGGTCAAGGGTTATGACTATGAGTGCACACGCCGTTACCACTCTCATCACCTATGACATCTAATTCTCGAGGAACTTCTGACATGCTCATGGAGAGTATTTGTTAATTCGCTTCGAGTCGAGCGCTTTTAGTGAATGTATCACTATCTATCATATTTGAAATTTTCCAGCGTGCAGCTTGGCTACTTTTCAAGTGATACAATTATCACTAACTTTCCTGATGTGTTCAGATATGCCCTCAAATATTCACGATAGCAGACATCATTTTGTCGTCTCTTTTCATTTTTAAAATTATTTAATTATTCCGATGCGTGTTGTTGTTTCTGTCATATTTCCTTTTATTCCCTCTGTCCCGTGTTATCATATCTCATTGTCTTTCAGTATTTTCTAAAATGTCAGTTTGGCCCACATTTGTACCAATCTTAGTTGGTAATTTGCTGTCTTGAGACGCGAGTCCTGAGCTCCCACAGGTTCCACATCCTGATTTTCTTTTCCACTTATTTTTTTTTTTTTTTTTTTTTATATCATGCTCCTTATTCTGTTCCCAGTTAATGTGCTGATCCTCCAAAAACTTCTATATGTCGACTTACGGCTTCAAGAGTAGTTATATTTTGCTTCAACAATTATAATTATCTGTTAGTGTTATTGCGTCTCCTGTTTGTAAAATTCTCTTCCTAAACCTTTTTTTTTGTAATTAGATCGTCTTACAACAGCACAGCAGTGCAGCACGTTTCTTCTCACAACTCTTTATGTTAGCAGCTTCCAGGTAGGTCGAAACTGCCCGCTTTCTTCTCACAACTTTATGTTAGCAGCTTCCAGGTAGGTCGAGACTGCCCGCTTCTAGCATTCTCATCTCATTCCTACTGAAGGTAGGGAACCTCCATTAGTCCTCATATCGTCCTCATAATCAAATATCACACATATTTCGTCCAATTTGTGAAGGCTCTTACTACCAATTTGTGAAGGCTCTTACTTCCAATTTGTGAAGGCTCTTACTTCCAATTTGTGAAGGCTCTTACTTTCAATTTGTGAAGGCTCTTACTTCCAATTTGTGAAGGCTCTTACTTCCAATTTGTGAAGGCTCTTACTTCCAATTTGTGAAGGCTCTTACTTCCAATTTGTGAAGGCTCTTACTTCCAATTTGTGAAGGCTCTTACTTCCAATCTGTGAAGGCTCTTACTTCCAGCCACATTTCCAAATTTAATGGAGGCTCATACTTTCATCCAAATTTCTCGATTTAATAGGCGCTCATACTTCCAGACAAGTTTCCCAATTTAATGAAGGCTCATACTTCTAGACAAGTTTCCCAATATAATGAAGGCTCATACTTCTAGACAAGTTTCCCAATTTAATGGAGGCTCATACTTTCAGCCCTGGTTCATACTATCAGTCAAGTTTCTTCGATAACTGTCAATTTAGAATCCTGTAGGAATTCTACTGCAAGTACCGTTATCCTTTGATAACTGTCAATTTAATGACCAGTAGATATTCTACTGCAATTACCGTTATCCTTTGATAACTGTCAATTTAATGACCAGTAGGTGTTCTACTGCAATTACCGTTATCCTTTGATAATTGTCAATTTAATGACCAGTAGTTGTTCTACTGCAATTACCGTTATCCTTTGATAATTGTCAATTTAATGACCAGTAGGTGTTCTACTGCAATTTACTGTTATCCTTTGATAACTGTCAATTTAATGACCAGTAAGTATTCTACTGCGATTACCGTTAACCTTTGATAACTGTCAATTTAATGACCAGTAGGTATATTCTCGGGCACGCCGCAATTGCGGCGGTAAGACCCCTCTTTGAGGAGTGGCTAGATCGGCGTCACGGCGTCCTGACCTACCGCATGACGCAGGTCCTCACCGGACACGGAAGTTTCGGGAGGTACCTGTGTCTGATGGGAAAGGAGGAAACGTCTGGGTGTCACCACTGCGAGGGTCGCCCTGAGGACACCGTAGAGCACACGGTGCAAGACTGCCCCGCCTGGGCAGAGCACCGACGTGTCCTCACGGCGGCGATAGGCGGAGACCACTCGCGCCCGGCATTGGTCGAGGCCATGCTGCGGGGCGAGAGGGAGTGGGAAGCGGTCGCCTCCTTCTGCGAAGCAGTCATGCTTCCGAAGGAGGAGGCGGGCCGCGAGAGGGAGAGGATGGCGTCCTCCCTCCAGCCCAGCCGCAGTGGTAGACGCCCACGGCGTCGGACGTCGGCAGACGATCTCCGGCCACCGTAGGCGCGGGCATGCGGACAGTGAGTAAAGGGCAACTCGCTGTCCGACCATGGACCATGCCCGGGTCGACGGCGTGTCGTGTTCCACGCGCGCCTCAAAGAGCGTCAGCAACATGACGAGGCCCCCTCTGCAGAGGGCCGAAGCCTGCCGGGGTCGTGGGACTCATCCCGTTACCGTGGCCCCGGTATGTAAAGGGTTATTGAAGGAACACCGTGGATTTTAGTCAGTAAAAGTCTGACAGTCCCTCCCACCCTGCCCGGAGTGGGAGGACTTATTTGATAATTTTAACACGTTAAAAAAAAAAAAAAAAAGTAGGTATATTCTATTGCACACTTCAAAATTTTATATATTTATTTGCTCTTTGATTTATTTTTAAACAAATCATATCTTTCTCTGCAGTTGATCCTTCATGGCTGAAGATCGCGATCTCAAATAATGGTTATTCAACCTCCAGTGGCTTGTTAGGCTTTTTCACTTGTTGCAATCAGTTGCTATACGGAGAACTTTTTTGAAACTGTGAGAGCTGTTTGTCTTCAGTTGCTTCGACCACCGTAACGGGGACCGCCCTGTTGATATTTTGCCCTCAAAGCAGCCTCTCCAGATCATCCTGGCGTCGAACAATGTGGCCGAAGTAGCTCAGGATGCTGTATATTGTGGACAGACGATCTTCGATACCGAGCTCTTTCAGAATAGACACATGTGCAGACACATATTTCGATTGCATCTATTTTCTTCCTGTCAGATTCTCGAATCATCCACGTTTCAGTATCATACAGAAAATCGGGAAAACAAGCGCACGGACTAGACGGGTCTTCATTTTCTAAGAAATTCTACTGTCCTTCCAGATTCTCTGCAATCGGGTCATAGCATCTTTTGCCATTCCAATCCTCCATCTTATATCGTCGTCACAACCACCATCATTCTTTATATAGGTTTCTAGGTACAAAACCCTTTTTACAGTGTCTATGCCAGGAGCAGGGTCAACATTACTAAGTAAGCCGGCACTATCAACAATCATAAGCTTGGTCTTGCTTCTGTTGACGGATTACCCCAACAATTCACTTTATGTCTCATGTCTCCACCATTTCTCTCATTGTTGACGTATGTTGTGCAAGCAATACTGCGTCATCAGCGTATCCGCGAGATTAGAAATCTTCTTCCCACCCATAGTAATACTGCTGTTCTATTTTTCTGAACACTGGTGTATAATAATTATGTTCTTCGTAGATGAACAAATCATATATCACAAATGAAATAACTAAGCATAAGATCTCAGGTTTGTTTCCCAGGTCGGGTGGCGTCACTCAGTTTTTCCATTAGAAACTTTCCAATAAAATAGAGAAGTCTGAACGGGCATCCGGTTAATGACACACGGCATGCTTAACGTGACTGCTAAAATGGGGTGGCATCACATATCTCTGCCTATCCCAATTAAATCAGTATGTTTTTGTTTACCACCAGGAAAGTATTTAATTAGTTACATAGCAATATTGTGACTGTGTGAATATAACGATTCATTACTTATATATTATAGTTCCAGAAAAGAAAATATAAATTGTCCTCTTGTTTTTCTCACGCTCACTCTCAACAATAAATCCATTCGCCCACCAGAGTGACAATTATGCCATTAAGTCCATACAATGAATGTCTGATTCCTATCCTTAGTAGGCAAATCCTCAGACAGACTGACCGATAATCAAAACAAGCGCCAGATAGGCTTTTTGTTTGTAAGATAAACAACTTTATTTCAATTTATTTTTAAAAATAAATGTTATTTTCTTTTGAACACAACACAATAATCTCCCTTTTAGGTTGATAAAATATGAAAACTCACGGTTTTATCCTCGTCGCCAATGTAGAATATGCTGATTTGTTTATATCCATTGTCCATAGTTGACACATATCCGTAGTACATAGTTGACTCGCCAACGCACCACCGCACAGGACGACAGTCCGACAACGACTGACTCCCCCATTTTTTTTTTTTTTTTTTTGTGTGTGGCATCTCGCAGGTCAACCTCTGAGGTTGTCGGCTGCTTAACCGGGCTTGCCTGTGGTTGCCTTAATTAATAAATTAATTAAAGCCTCCAGCCAGGGCTTATTAGAAAACTTACAAACTAGGCGACTACACGCTAAGGGCACCCCCTGTGGGGTACGGACCTCGGCTTAGGGCGTCGCAGTGGGAGGGCAGCTAGGGACAGGCTGGATCATATCATTTTTATTATTAATAAGGGAATTTAAAGCTACTGGCTCAGCGTCGCGGGCTGGCTCTGGCAAGGGTCGGGGCGGACTATTACGGGGACGTCGCGGCGGGCCTCGGCGGCGAGGACGGAAGGACGGTCGGTTTTTGTTTTTGTGTGCCACTGTACTTGTTTCCCTACGGCTCTCTTGGAGCAGGGTGATTGCGTCATCGGGAGTGACAAGGGTATGCCTTGGTCGGCGAATCTTAGAGATACGCGAGGGTTCGTATTGGGCGGCCGATACGATAAGGGGATTCCTATGTTGGATTGCAGTATCAAAGAAACGCTTGGAGACACGTTTCATGAACTGCTGGATGGTGGGCATCTTGAGGTCTACGTGAAGAAGCTCATTTCGAACATAAAAGGGGGCTCCCGTGACTCTACGGAGGAATCGGTTTTGAAGGGTCTGCATCTTGTGGAGGAGGTAGGGCTTTGCGTGTGCGAAAACAACGCAGGCGTAGGTCATGATGGGACGGATGACCGCGGTGAAAATACGCAGCTTGCACCTGAGTGATAACTTGCTGCGGGAGCTAAGAATGAAGTGGAGCCTACCTAGAGCGAAAGCGGCGCGCGAACGTGCCTGCTTTATGTGCTCAGCGAAGGAAAGGTGTTTATCGAGGACCACGCCTAAGTATTTGGCTTGCTTTTCCCAGGGGATCGGCTTGCCGTACATGGTAATCGGACGGGGGGAGGGTGGGTTTATCCGCGGCTTAGAAAAGAGGACTGCCTGGCTTTTGTCTGGATTGACTTCGATTCTCCATTTCCGGAACCACTTGGCCAGAGTGTTTGCGGAAGTTTGGAGAGTGCGAGCGATGGCATCGGGTTTAAGACCGGTATAATAGATAGCCGTATCGTCGGCAAATAGGGCTAGCTGAGTATTTTTATGCTTGGGGATATCGCTAGTGAATAGCGTGAAAACGAGGGGGGATAGTACGGAGCCTTGAGGAACTCCTGCGCGAATGGGATGGGGGGAGGAAAGCTCCCCCTCAATTCGGTAACGAAAGGTGCGATTCGATAAAAAGTCCCGTAGGATGAGCACGAGACGGTCAGGCACGCCGAGTTGGTATAGCTTATAGATTAAGCCATTGTGCCAGACTTTGTCGAACGCTTTCGCTATGTCGAAGAATAAGGCTCCCGTTATTGCGCCCCGTTGGAAGCCGGCGCTGACATGTTCTATGATGCGGTGGACTTGTTGGATACATGAGTGTTCGGTTCTAAATCCAAACTGCTCATTGGGTATAAGACTCTTTGCTTCGGCAAAATCTTTGAGCCGCTTATATATAAGCCTTTCATAGATTTTACCAAGGACGTTGAGTAAGCTAATGGGACGGTAGCTAGACGGGTCAGACTTGGGCTTGCCTGGTTTGGGAATACCTATGACGGTGGCCTGTTTCCAGGTTGCGGGGAACATATTATTGCTCAATGCACCATTGAAGATGGCAGTCATTAGCACTATAAGCTGGGCGGGGAAAAGTTTGAAAACCCTATTGGTGATGCCGTCGGAGCCAGGGGCTTTTCGCGGTTGGAGACTTTTAATGATATCCTGGACCTCATCAGGAGTGATGGGGGCCAGTGGATTATCGGGATCTTCGACGGGCGGAAGGGAAGTTCTACGTTCGACTTCGGCGTTCACCATATCGAGGTGGGCTTGGTCTACTGGTTGAGAGCTGGGAGAACACTGGGACTCTAGGCTGTCGGCTAGGCATTCTGCTTTTTCAGAGTTATCGAAGGCGACACTCTTATCGGGACGAATGAGAGGAGGCATTGTGGCCTCTTCAGTGGATCGTAACTTCCTCTGAAGCTGCCAGAAGGCAAGATGGGTGGGCTCAAGTTCGCTCAGCATCTTGTCCCAGCTCGCATTACGCTGCTCGGTAATGCGTTTCCTTACAGCACGCTGTAAGTTGCGCATGTGAGCTTTGTTTGCGGCGCAGGGAAAAGCGCTGTACGCACGGATGGCTGCGTTCTTCTCGGTTATCAGATTCCGTACATCGTCCGGGAGTTTCCAGCGGTGGTCTTCCACTACAGGAACTTCCCTTGAACAATCGTTCAGGACGGATTGTACGTGATTTGTAAGCGAGTCGATCGCCGCCGTCGTGTCAGCGACTGAGACTATGTGGTCAGGAATGGTGTCCAATTGAGGCGACGTGGTGGATTTCAGTTTTTCACTTACTTTCCTCCAGTCAGTGATCAATTGGGTCGGAGGAGGTTGGGTAGGATCATGGTTACCCGAGCGGGAACCTAGGTGTAGGATAACGGGACGGTGATCCGAGTTGAGCTCGTGAAGCGCTTTTATGGAGTGTAAACGGAGGTTTACATTCTTTAGGAGCGCCACATCGAGGACATCGGGGTTATGGTTGGGGTCGTGTGGGTAGTGGGTGGGAGTCATCGGAGCGATGACGTCGTAGTTTAGGGTCGCGCCTAGGTTATACACGATTCTGCCTCTGGCATTTGTCGTGTTGCTGTTCCAAGCGGGGTGTTTGGCGTTGAGATCGCCCGCTAGTAAGACGGAGTCACTCAGGCCGAAGAGAGTCGTGAGATCGCTGGTGAGCGCGATAGGATCGTCTGAAGCAAGAGACGCGACCGATGGTGGGGGATGGTAGGCAGAGATGATGGTTATCGGAGGATGACCAGTCATGCCTAGTCGACAAGCAGAGTACTCTAGGTGAGAGAGAGGCGCGGGTGGGGTCAGAGGGATGCAGTATAACTCCTTTCTATAATAAATAAGGGTACCGCCGCCGTGGCAACGTGTTCTGTCATTGCGAACTAGACGGTAATTCGCAATTTTGGGATCAGCGCGGTGGGGTTTCAAAAGGGTCTCCTGTATAAGGAGGACGTCTAATTGGTGGTCGCGGAGGAATTTAGTTATTTCGGCGCGTTGGTTGAAAATGCCATTGGCGTTGAAAAAACCTAATTTGAGGGATCGAGGCCTAGTGTGGTTTGTGCGTTGGGAATCCATTGGATCAGTCCATCGCATCCATCTGGTCGAGACCTAGCACCACATCACTGTGTGTGCTGAATATTTGGCTGTACATTGCCGTCGTAATTTTGCCGTTATTCTGCTGTTCGGCAGCCAGAAGGGCATCGCGGAGAGATCTGGCTTGGCGGGTCATAAATAACCTATAATGGCGCAGTATAGTCTGGGCGCAAGCCTCGCCGTGCACGACGGGTGAGGGATTGGGCGGTTGTTTGACTGCAGGAGCAGCAGTGGTTTGAGGCGCGGGTTTGTGACTGGCTGTGGGCTCTGTAGCCACGGCTATAGGCAGGATCTGCGCTGCGATGGGTATATCCATCAGTGCCTGCAAAGGTTTGGCAGGGGCCAAGGAGGGAAAGGCTTTTTCGTGGTTTAGCCTGTTCCACGGGGACGGTCTCTGAGGAGCGAGACGTTGGGGAATTTGAGAAGAAGGTGCCTCTCTCTGTTGGCGGGCGTTGGCGCGCTTCGCTAATTTAGGAGCGAGTTTGGGGGCTTTGGGACAGCCGCGGTAGTTTGCCGGGTGACCGGTCTGGCCGCAGAGAACGCAGCTGGGTGGTTCCGAACAGAGGGTTCGGTCTTTAGGCCGTGGGCAGTCCGCAGTGCTATGCTCGCCCAGACACTTGACACATCTGGGAGTCGCATAGCAGTTGCTCTGCGCATGGCCATACAGTTGGCAACGGTGGCATTGTCCCACTGTTGCGGTTTTGTAGGGCTTTTCTATTGAGATACCGGATAGGGAGCAAATAGACTTAATCTTAAATATTGGGTGATGACCTTCGGTTGGTTCACAAATGACAAGAACCATGTCGTACAACTCACCGCCTCTCGCTTTATGTAAGCGATGGACGGCGATCACTGGTATACCTTGATCGGCAAGGTCGTCTTTAATATCCTGTACTAGGATTTCTTTAGGGACACGTTTAATAACTACACGAGTGGGCGTGTCCTCGGGGAAGGAGAAAGTGTGAAAGGAAATATTCCTTTCACGGAGGGCGCGATATAGTTCCCTATAGTCGTTCGACGTAGGGACGGTGACTTTAATGCCATTTTGGCAGGCACGGGCGTTTGTGTAGTTGATCTTTCGATCAACACACATCTTAGACACATCAGTCCATTTCCCCTTGTCCTGGATGTAAAAGGGGGGCGGAGGGCGTTGCTTCCTTTGGGTTGAGGAAGTTTGGGCTATCGGGCTGGGGGGACGACTATCCTGCGCGCGAGTGGAGGTCGTTGGGACGGGGCTAGCGGGTCGTACGGGCGTTTGAGTTGGGGACGGGGGTGACGCGGTGGTCTTTTTGGCCTTGCTGGCCTGGGAGGTTTTCCCTTTCTTCCTCTTGCCGCCGGTGACGACTTGAAAGTCGTCTTCCGAGGATGAGGGGCATGATGACAAATCATTGTCGGAGTTGTTATTGGACATAGGTTCGGTGATGTCCATTTCACGGAATTCAGGTGCAGCGCACACCTGCGCGGCGTCCATTGTTTTATGAACAATGGGATTAGTAGGTGGGCCGGAAACAATGGGTGATTTCGGGAATCGGGCGATCGGCACGACTTTGTCGGCGGGCGGGGGCAATAGAGGGCTATCTACCTGGAAGTCGTTCGTTGTTTGATGAACAATGGGATCGGAGTTAATAAACACTTCCGTGAATTGACCAACTGGGATGCCTTGATCGGCAAGCGGGGGAGATAATGGGCTGTCAAGCGCGTCACTAAAATCAGCGACGTTGGCTTCGGTAGCCGGAGGACTATTAGCGATTTCACGCTGGATTTTTCCGCCATATTTGGCGGAAATAGCAGGGTTTTCCCTAAGGATCTCTAACAATATCTCCAAAATATTGGAGTTCGCCATGATTGGCGAATGGATCAAAAATTTAATGAGGAAATTTTGGAGATTTCTCTCCCGCGGGGGGCCTATTTAAAGCCTAACTGGCCTAACTCCCCGGATGGATGGGTCCGGGGATGTGTAACCCTCCCAGTCGGGTAGAGACTGGGAGGTGAGTACCTAATGGTGAGCCCTAAGCTTGTAACCGGTCGCCAGTCTTATTGTGCGAACCGGGCCCTATTGGGTCTAGTGCGAAGGGGTAGACACACCCAACCGACACTAGGTGAGTAGCTGAAAAGGAAACTCAGTAACTAGGTTTGACTAGGAGATCCCCCAAGGCCAAAACCTAGCACTCGACTCCAATTGACTGCTTCACCCTGAAGGGGATCAGCGGGTGCGTCGGGTCAGCACCCCCTTGGTTTTGTTGACACCGTGAGGTTTCCACCAAGGACCACGAAACTGTGGTTTTACCCTGAAGGGGCCAAACCAAATTGTTTTTGGCGATACTCTGTTAGAGAAACAGGAAATCCTTCACCACCTCGAAAAAGGCGGATCCGGACCAGGCGTCGTAGTCGGCGACTACGAATGACGTCACGGCGAGCGCGACGAAGCGATGACACAGACACAGAACGATCGAGAGCGCGGAGCGGTACGACCGTCGCGGGCGAGCGTCGGAAGCGGAATGGGTCGACTCACTGACTCCCCCACCACGCGGACCGGTATTTATAACCTAGCGACGTATGCGCCCGAGGCAACGTTATAATACTGTTATCAATTTGTAGTGTGATATATTGATATCTACATACACTACACTTATCTATTGTACAATATGCCTTATAGCATACTGCAGTACTTTTTTCATGAAGCCTGCCGAAGTTCAGACAATTTGGTAAATTCATAATATGGACAACGGATTGCAAACGACCAAATATTTTTATTTTTGTATGAAAATCTGGTGAACTAAAATATGACGAATTTTTAAAAGTCATAGAACAAATGTTGTTGATTATGATGTTAGTAACATAGTCTTGAGAGATTAACGGTGTTTTACAATTAACCCTGTATAGCTATAACCTGGGGTTCGTTAAGAGTGAACAGGTTACTTCTAGGTAAGCGTGCTCTTCGACCACATCATTACTTACCATCAAGTGAGGTGATGGTCACACGTGAGCCTATTTTCAATAAAAAAGTGTAGTAAAATATTTTTGATTTGTTTTGACAGAGCTAAAACCTCTGGAATATTACAAAACCTTCATCAAACATAAATTCTCGTATTTAATATGGCTACGTGAATATTCACAGTTATTTGCATGCATGTCAGAGCCGCGAGAACAAGCGAAACAATTATTTCTCACGCATCAGCCACTGTTGTATGACTGTTGTATGGACGAGTTGGGATTCATACACACTGCTGTTTTACCGACTTGTTGGTGATAAAAAGAGTTATGTATTTCACGGTTTTCTAATAAACAACCTGTGATGGGAGACCTTAATACCCACCAATTGAAATAGTTATATAATAATAATATTCCACAACTTTTTCACACAACGCCATCTAGTCCCAAACTAAGCAGAGCTTGTGGTATGGGTACTAGACAACTGATAAACATACATATATATTTCTAAATACATACATATTATAGATAAATTAGACCCAGACAAAAACAAATGACCGAGCTCATCACACAAACATTTGTCCTAGGTGGGAATCGAACCCACGACCTTGCGCATAGCAGTCAGGGCCACTGACCACTATACCAACGGGCCATGTCAAATACCATGTCTGCTCAGCAATGTTCAGCTAATATTGTCCTCGACAGGAAAGAAAAGAGTTGAAAAATTGCTTCTACCTCCCTCTAACTTCGTTCAGCCCGAGAAGCATCTACCATCAGGACGTGACTCTTGTCCTCGATCTCGCCTGATGGTAAGCGATAGATAAGGTCCACGATGGAACGAGCGAACCCAGAAGATGCTGTTCGAAGCCCGTTCATTGTTGCTTTAAAGGTCATAAGTGCCAGGAACACAGAAGCCGGCAGAGAGTTCCACAGCTTGGCTGTGCGCACAATGATAGATGAGGAGAATTGGGAAAGTAATCATCGTTTGCGATCCCAAGTAGGCCGCTGGAGACGCAGTAGAGAAAACATTCCAATAAAAGGTGTTACGTTGTATTATCACCCTTAAAAAAATCTTGGCATTAGACCCAAGTTATGGAATAACTTAGCGGACCATTCCCGCTCATAGAGAGGATAGGCTTATGACTCAGAAGCAGTCATGCTAGCAAAGGAGGAGGCTGAACGCGTGAGGGAGAGACAACTTTCTTCCTCACGCCCCAGCCGCCGCGGGAGACACCCTGGACGTCGGGGATCGCGTGCCGATCTCTGGCCACCGTAGACGTACCGCGGTCCTGTGGACGGAGAACAGGGGCAGCTCACCGTCCGGTAATGACCAGGCCTGAGTCGGCGGCGCGCCGTGTTCCGCGCGCGCCTCAAATACTAGATACCGCAACTGAAGGAGCAGGGAGGGTTTTTAGTCAGTAGAAGTCTGACACTCCCTTCCGCTACACATACAGCGGGAGGAGTAATTAGATGATGATGATGAAAAAAATAATAAATAAAAAGGCTCATGTCCTAGCAGTAGGAACATTCTAAAAAATAAGATAGCAACACCGTCTCTAAAAAACTGCTTGCGCCCTTTTTAAGTCTCCATTCATTGAAGACATGGTATACTTTCAGATATTTCTCGCAGACTTCTCAGGTAGGAAACTTAATTCTGCATTAATAACTTGTTGTTTTAACTCTTCCGGTGTTAAAATAACTCACTCATATTTTACGAGTATTTTAATATTTTTTAACTTATTCAATTCTTTACGCCAGCCACGAAATTTTATTCCCGCTCTTTTATTTAAGACGCAATATAATCCCGTTGGCCTTGCTCAAACGGGCGCTATCACAGAGATTGCCCCGCGCCCCCTCATTAAAATTACGCGTAGTGTCATATCGTGCGCGGCGCGACACACACATAAAAGTAAGACATCGAGCAGTGTTTCAGAATATTGTTACGTACCTACCAACCTACTAATACTGTTCTCGTCGCTAGTTTCACTCATATTTTACGGTTATTTTAATATTTTTTAACTTATTCAATTCTTTACGCCAGCCACGAAATTTTATTCCCGCTGTTTTATTTAAATTAAGGCGTGTTCGGAATTAGCACCCATGATATTTTATTCTTCAAAATATATTACGTAACATTATTGAAACTAGAAATAAATATAATATTTACAGGTTAAATATCAGTTTTATTTGCAGTAAATACTTATTTTCGTTTAAATACAACAATAAGTTAAAAATTCAATAAATTACATTAAAAGACATAATTATCTTTCTGCAAAATTTCTTTAGTTAGTACCAAATTCCGAAAGTGTTTGTCTTTGAGGTCGAATTCCGGAACTTCGAAACGGCTGGTCTTTGTCTCTCTCTCTTTCTAATGGCGGGAAAGAGATAGAGTGTTGATGTTTCGAATTGTATGATAAGGCATGAATAAGATATTCGTGACTTTCTGAAAACAAAAATTAAAAAGTTACTTTGTCTCACTCAGTGCGCAAAATCGCATTTTACTCACTGATTTAAGGCAGCAAAACCTACATGTTTGAGCTACTGAAGGGAAATATATATTTATTTTACATACACCAATAATCCAATTACAGTGGAATACCGATAATCTAAGGTAAGCCAAGGCACTCGGGAAACTGGCTTCCATTAACCATATGCGAGGTTTGATGTGCACTCCGAAACACGAAGACGTATGTAGGTACTCGTATGTGATAAGTTTCAGAGGGCTGTCGTTGTGGAATTGTATTACTAAAGCAATATGGTTGGAAAATATAAACAACTAGCTTCTGCCTGCGGCTTCGTTCGCGTGGTAGGATTTGCCCACGTAAATCCAGATTTCATGGGAATTCCGGGATAAAAAGTTGCCTATGTGTTATTCGAGGATGTCAATTATCTACTTACCAAGTTTTATTCAGATCCGTTTCGTAGAAAGAATTAATGACATCCATACATGTATATATGGATGTTTGTTACTCTTTCGCGTTCACATTTATAATAGTGAGTACAAACTAGAATCAGAATTATTTATTTGAAAAACATAGTTGAAAACAATTATAGGTATTACATGAGTCATAAGCTCGTAAGACTAACAAAAAAAACATTTTAGCAAAAAATAAAACCAACTTCCACTTTGCTAAAAAGTTTTTTTTACGCTTTTTAGTGGGTCGGTGTGTAATTTATCTAGTTACAATAGCCAAAATGTCAACTACTTACCATCGTTTACAAAATATTGCTATTCCCGATGCAGAGCCGTTAATTTTTGAGGAGTTCTTCTGGTACTTCACCATCAGCTCTACATCACCATATGCATTGTGACGAGCATAAAATGCTTAACATCCATATTCAAGTAATCGAATCGCAATCCACAAAATTATTGAGTAGTTTCAGTGGCCATCTGTGGTCTTCATCATCAGTTCCACTTCCCCAAATGGTGCTTTTCGAAAGCAACTGCACAAGGTACTATAAGAAATACCCAAAACGTTATAGGTGTGCCTATAATATTTGAAGAATTTCCTCGATTACTCCAGGATCCCCTCATCAGATCCAAACGTGACGTCATTTTTGACACCGCCTTCCGAAATTAAAGTTATTTTTGCCTTTGTAGTGTTTTTATATGGAAGTCGGTTCTATTTTTGCTAAAAACTTTTTTATTTGAATTCGGTTAATAATATTACACTTCAAAGTTTTGGCTAATAATTAGAAAACTTACAACTTCTTAAAATTAACACAACAAAGATATTTTTTACATTGTCGTAAGTTGACTACAAGGATTTTTTCAGGTTATAATTTAGATATTACTGGTGTCTCCTAACTGACCCAGAGGAGAAACACCGAAACAAACTCAGAGATCAAAGTCTAATGTCACCAAAGCTCTTAGATTTCCAACGCTTGGCACTGAGCTAAGTGGCGTATTTAAAGATTCGGCCGCGAGGGCAAGGTTTGATACCCCATATTTTCGCGTTACAGGGAATTTGAGATATTCCGAAAAAAGAAACAATTATTAACCGATAGCAAGCGAGGAGAACTCAAACAGAGTTCAAAAACAGATTGCAAATTATTGCCTTGTAATGTATTTTTCTATACTACCTCGTTGGTGCAGTGGGCACAAGCGCGACTACTGAGTCTGGGGTCTCTGGTTCGATTCCTGTGTCAGGCAAAAAGTGCTATTGGGTTTTTGAGTTTTTCAATCTCATCAGTAGCCCGGAGTTTGGAAGTTGGCGGTGTTATACCCCCATGCCTCGGAAAGCATGTTATTTTTTTTGGGTTGGGAAAATCATCGAATGACTTCTTCCGCTCTGGGTCAAGCGGAAGGGTGTGTCAGATTTCTACTGACTAAAGACCCAGCCTGTTCCTTCAGCTGCTCTAAATTTCCGGGGCCGCGGTAACTCGGCAGAACTTTCCCGCAAACCCCGGCAGGCAATGGCCCTATGAGGCCCCGTCGCTGGATGCTCCTTAGTCCTGGCTGTCATTTCGACATTATTGACAGTGGTTACGGGTAGTCAGAAGCCAGTAAATCTGACACTGATACAGCCAAGGGGTATGTATGAGGTTAGACTGTAAGTCGACCCTAACACAGTTAGGAATTGGCTAAGCTGATGATGACATATGTACACTTTATCCAAGTTATCACTATATTACACCCCATTAATATTGTTACGAGCTGGGGTTCGGGATAGAAATAATTTACACCACTTAAACTAAAATTAACACTTTACTTAAATAAACACTAAATAAAAATTAACACAGTTATTCACAGTACAATACTTGTCACTCAACACTTAAATCGCACCGAAATTCACTTGTAAAGCTTCGATTATATCGCCTCGTATCTTGAAATAAGACTGCCTCTGCGTTCCTCTGCGATGTTTTTATACCCCGGTCTGTGAGTTCTAGAACATTCTTGTAAAATCGACTCACTGCCTATATTGCCAAGAATATTCCAGAAGCTACTCGAGATACTCAGTACTGCTACTCGCCGCTAGATGGCGTTAGCGTCTCGAACGTATTAGAAGTCAGTCGAACTTTCTCGATATACTCAGTACTGCTACTAGCCGCTTGATGGCGTTAGTGTCTCAAACGTATTAGATTTCTGTCGAAGTTTCTTGACGTACTTCGCTAAGCGACTGGCGTAACAATATCATATGAGGAACGTTGAAACGTCTAAAGTTGAGTCATGTGGTCCCGCCCCAACAATTCGCAGTACCTGTGTACAACATTGTTTTCTGTGCAGCAGTGTGTCCTGGGTATAATTGTTTATTGCCTGTTTGCTGGTAATTGTCGCGTGTATGTAAATGTCGAGGGGTTTTGGAGCGTAGGGCGTGAATATCAAATCTATTTGTAGAGAATATACGGGGTCATCTGGTCGGTGACTTTTTCATAGTTTTGGTATCGCTGAAACAATAATTACTGTGCAAAGAATTATATTTAATTAAATGAAACATTCTTAATTACGTAAACTACACCTAACTATATACATAAGAAAAAGACTTAGACGTCAAAGTACTCCTCCACATCGCTGTCGTCCGGAAACGTGTCAAGCAGACTGTTCAGGCCATTCAAATACTCAAACTGTCAGACATCAACTATAAATTACAATGAAAATAGCATAAAAAGAAATAATAAGCTACATACTCCTCACATTCACAATAATAAAAACATAAAAGATAAAAATAGAAAAAAAGAAATAATTAAATAAAAAGTATATACAATACTTTAGAAAGTCAATCATTAACTTAGCAAAGTATATTAAAAAGCAGCAAAAATAACTCAGAAATAATTAGGTATATCATTGGAGCAGCTCATTCCCAAGCCTTTTTGTCCTCAATATAATCTTTGATTTTGTAAAAAGCTTTCTGACATAGCTTACGTTTTATAAATAATTTGAATTTATTAATGCTTAGTTCTTGAATGTGGCTAGGAATTTTATTATAAAAACGTATACATTGGCTGATAGTCATTAGTCAGTCAGAAGCCAAAAAATCTGTCACTGGTCTGGACAAGGGCTATCATATTGCCTATTGAGTTGTGGAGGTGAGATAGGAAATTTCTCCATGTAAACACCGGTAATTAGCCGTATCCGTTTAGACTAGATGTTGCCCTCAATATAGTAGGGACAAGGGCTGAGCAGATGTTGATGATATGCGAAGTTTCCATGCAAACGGAGTCACGTGCAAACTAAAACTGTTACGCCAGTCGTTTAGCTAAGTACGTCGAGAAACTTCAACCGACATCAAGAATGCTCGAGACACTAACGCCACCTGGCGGCGAGTAGCAGTACTGAGTATATCGAGAAACTTCGACCGACTTCTAATACGTTCGAGACACTAACGCCATCTGGCGGCGAGTAGCAGTACTGAGTATCTTAAGTAGCTTCTGGAACATTCTTGTCAGTATAGGCAGTGAGTCGATTTAACAAGAATGTTCTAGAACTCATAGACCGGGGTACAAATAGATTGCAGACAGCAGTCTTATTACAAGATACGAGGCGATATAATCGAAACTCTACGAGTAAATTTCAGTACGATTTAAGTGTTAAGTGATAAGTATTGTGGTGCGAATAATTGTGTTAATTTTTATTTTGTGTTTATTAAATTAAAGTGTTAATTTTAGTCTAATTGGCGTAATTATTTCTATCACGAAACCCAGCTCGTAACAAAACTAAAATCTAGCATAGTTAGCCCAAAAACGTCATAAATTCAAATTACATGCTGGCCAGGCCTACCTATAGGTACCTGTGTTCTCAACCAGAGGCGACGTGGTCAACGAGCCGATGACGTCATGCCACTAAATTATCGGTTACGATTCATTCGGGCGACGCTGAAATTTACGGGTTGCGAAGTAACCTGTTCGTCATTTTGTGTGGGAGGATACGGGATGGGATTGTGGGCAGGAATGCTTGAGAAGGTATATATTATTTTAGTTCACTATCATCATTGTCATCAAACGTTAGAACGACTTATAGGTATACTATACTACATACATAAAATTCTATACAAATCTACATAAATAATAAAATAAATACTTATATTTATATTTTTACATTCGAGATGTTCCTCTAAGGGTAATGGAACAAAGGGTAGAATATAAAAGCGTTGTAAATTTATCCATATAAAAAAGAATTAAAAGGAAAAGGAAAAAAAGAAAACCGTCCCGCCTGCGCTAGATCGCTAGACGGACACTGCCACCGCACAGTCGTCTCCGAAGGAGGCTTTGAGAGGACTCGAGGAACGGGTCTCGCGTCCAAGCTCCAGAGGCACCTCTAGATCCTGGCGGCGAGACGAATCTCTCGAGCTGCCTCACCTGGAATTGGCAATACGGAGACCTTATTATATAAGAGGAAATTAAGGTACTTTCCTCGAGAAAGAATCGAGGTGACCGTTGGATCGTGCTAGAAAATCTAAAGGTTTAAACCTTGGCCGGTTAACATGGCCCTTTGCAAAGACAATATAATGAGCCACGACTTCTGGTTGCCTAACCCTGCGCGGTGGGACACTAAGAAACAAGATTACCCATGGGGTGCGTAATACTCACGGCCGATCAATGTTGAAAACACATGACTGCTGTGTTCGACTGGCTGGAGGACGGGGGCGCTTATGCTATCGACGAATTCTTTCAAAACGTGGAGTCCTGTAATGAATATCCAGGGATCACAATAATATCCTTTTAACGACCCGGAGAAGGACTCATAGGTAGATATTAGTTCGATGGCTTCCAATAAATTTGCTAAAATTAATTAATATCGATTCAGAACTAAAACTGAGAATCTGCAACCGCCAGATGTCGCCACCAACTGTCAGAAACTGACGTACAACTGAATGACATTTAGAATGTAAACAAAACCACAACTTGATTACGATATAATGGCTCTAATTTATTTTGAAAGCTGGTTTATTAGGATTTTGAAAAGCGATTCAACGTCAGAAAGTGTTACCAAAGAGTTCAGTGACGAACAACGAATGACAAAATACAGATGAAGGGATGTTGCTTTTCTATAAATCACAAGCGAAAGTCCATTGTACAAACCACAGGGAACAGTTCACTTGGAAACCTTACAAATTACAACGCAGGTAAGCTAGAATTAAAAAAAAAAAACAACGTAACAGTATATATAATATACACGGTGTAACAGATTAAGCGTAATACCTTAGATACCCCCATTAGAATAATCAGTTATAAGTCTAAAACAACATCCGTAACTAAATAAATTGAGGGCGACACGCACACGAGCGCATTTCCTTAAATTAAGGATTGTATTAATTTGTCATGATAATGTGTTTCCTTTTAAAGTTAAATGAAAGATTTACCGTAAAAATTTTACACCTATTTTTTATGACGGAAATCGATTTAGAAGCCGATTGTGAACCAACTACTTTCAGGAATTGCGTTTATTCTGTTACACGTTGTATAGATATACTTAGGTGTCATATGAAAATTACATTTAAAATTCTGCCATTTATTATTCTGAAATTAGTCTAACTTGATACAGCTGAGAATGGAACGTCAAATATAATTTTCTGGGTATTTGTAAAAATGAGCCTACGACACAGAAAAAATCCTAGTGTAAGACAATGTATGTGAATCGTCAATATCCTAATTGCTAAGCTGTCGCAATTGTGATCGAGAGTTCGCGGGTTCAAACCCCACCCATTACACTATTGACGTTAACCCACTCCAGACAGGCATATTTAGCTTAGTTGGAGGGGTTAACAAGATTGCTAGTAATGTGAACACCCTTTATAGTTTTTAAGTCCCTACTTAATGTTGTTATAGTGTACAATAAAGAGTATATCTATCTATCTATCTATAGATTTTTAGTTTTTTACCTTCATTTAACTTTTTATTATATTGTTACCTCGCAGGTCCATTCAGAAAAATGTCGCAGTAACTAAAAGTTCCTGACGCGGGTTTTGAAGTAACTTGACGTGATGTATTAACGGTAACGCGCGCATTTCTCTCTCATATCCCCCGGTCATAGTTCCCGTACAACTTTGTGCGACATAAGCGGATTTGCCAATAGCTCATGACGCCGGCTCTAATATAAGTAATTGCTTTTCACTATCGATCCAACCGTAAAATGAGACTGTTATATATGTATTGCGTGCCTGTTGCTATGTACAAAAGTTATATTCTAAACTAGTTGTGCCCATGATTTCGTTGGCGAGGAGTCGATACCTTCGTGTTTTTTATTAAACAAAAAATAAAAATCGTTTATTTCTGACATAGATTAGTTCATATTTTGTTAGTAACAAATTAACTCATTACTATGTTAGTATTATGTTCAGTAATAATTACATTAAAACACATAATCAGAATTGGATAAATTAAAATAAATTTGGATTGCAGTTAAGTAAAATTTAAATAAATGGCAACAAATTAAAATAATTAATAAAAAGTATATTAAACTATGCTGTCTGCTATTAACTATGATGTCATGAGGACACATGAAGCTTGATTAGCCTCCCCACTACAGCCGATTTTCCTTTTTCCTCATCCCGTTATAATTCCCGGATTTAAAGTAGCCTTTATGTGCCCTATTACTTACTTTATCTTCCAGTGAAAATCTCATCAAAATCGTCCAATCGTTTGTTCTATCGTTCTCTAAATCTAATCGTCTAATCGTTCGTCGAGATTATTCCAAACAAACAGAAGGACAGGTAGACAAAAATTGCGTTAGTTTGTGTTTTGAATTATTTTTAACTGAATTAAATAATCATATTATAAATAATCATAGAATGTAATGTAATTCAATTCACCATCGTATAACTCAACCTATAGAGGAACTGCAGCATATTTGGAATACTGCAGGTAACTTGAAATACTTTGATATCTAAATCCATATAAACGTCACCTGTGTTTTTTTTTGCCATAAACATAACCTCATACGATACACGAAGCTATACAGTATGAAAAAAACTTATTAGCAAAAAATAAAGGGTTGGTTAGTGGGTCGGTTTGTAATTTATCTAGTTACAAAAGCCAAAATGTCAACTACTTATCACCGTTTACAAAATATTGCTTTTCCCGGTGCAGAGCCGTTAATTTTTGAGGAGTTCTCCTGGCACATCACCATCAGCTCTACTTCACCATATGCATTGTGACGAGCATAAAGTGCTTTACATCCATATTCAAGTAATCTAATCGCAATCCACGATATACTTATTATTGAGTAGTTTCGGTGGCCATCTGGGGTCTTCATCATCAGTTCCACTACCTCATAATTATTGTGCGTTTCGAGATCAACTGCACAAGGTACTATAAGAAATACCCAAAATGCTATAGGTGTGCCTATAATAGTCGAAGACTTCCCTCGATTTCTACATGATTCCATCATCAGATCCAAACGTGACGACAATGGGACCAACTAGAAAAACTAAACAAAAAAAGAATTTTCCAAATCAGTCCAGCCATCTGCGAGTTATGAGGTAATATACATAAAAAAAAAATTCAAGATGAATTGAGAACCTCCTCCTTTTTTTGAAGTCGGTTAAAAACAGGACGCCATCTTGACATTCCGGCTACCAGCCCCAAGGGAACGAGACGCCTGCTTTGAAAACTTTTCCGGTAAGAATGTGGTAAATCAGTGGTAACATTAAAGAGCTTGAACAGACTCTATCTGCTTAGACTTCCTATTCCTATTGGTGTTGACTTATGCAGCGAAGTAACACTATAATAGGTGACACGATACCCCCGGTATGCGGGAATGTTTTAACGAAATACCGCGGCCCCGGAACTTAAGGGCAGCTGAAGGAACAGGTCTCCTCCGCTCCATCCAGATTGGGAGAAGATATTCGATAAGTTTCAAACCCAGAAAAATAAAATTCGTATCTGGTTAGTACGATGCCCATTGGCGAGAGCGGTATCAAAGATGTTCAAGATGATAGCCGGAGCCAACGGCCTAACTTGCTTCCCAAGTTATAAAGATAAAAAAAATAAAATAAAAATGTGTTTATTATCTTAAATCTATACAATTAAGTTGCCGGGGCTTCCCAGAAAGTAATCCGAAGATACTTGTGATGGGATAAACCTCGCTCTTCCTCGATTATTTAACAATTGTTTTGTTGTGCTAATTACATATAAGTTACACATTTTTACAAGAAAAAATTAGAAAAATAATGAAAATCGTGTTTATGGCAGTGTTTGAAACCAGAGTGGTTTTTTTTTTTTTTATAAATGTGTGTTTATGTGTATGTGAATGTATATTTGGTGTGCATGTGTGTGTGTGTGTGTGAATGAGTATGGAGTTGTGCTAGAGTGTGTGTGTGTTAGTTTGTGTGTGTGTGTGTTAGTTTGTGTGTGTGTGTGTGTGTATGTGTGTGTGCGTGTGTGTGAGTGTATTTATGAGTATGTTTGCATGCATGACATTCAACCCAGGGTCGCCAAAATGTCCTCCACAGCATCATAATTAAGTGTGAAGAGCCAATCCGTCAATGTCTTCTTACACTCATACAGTTGCATAGGGTAGATGTTAAGTATGCGATTTACTTTATTATAAACGCGTGGGGCTTGGGTTACATTCTGGCGACTAGCAAAAATTGAATGTGCTGAGTATGTAGGGGCAACTAAATCACACCGTCTTTTTTTAAGTTTGGCATGGTTAAAGGGTAGTGTTTTGTGATATCTTAGTACCATGTGTAGTATGTAGAGTTTTCTAACAGAGAGCAGCTTAGAGCTTGCATATAGAGTTTCAGTAGGGAACCTGTAGGGCCTACCGTACATGACCTTAATCAGGGATCTCTGTGCTCTCTCTAGGTCTATAAAATACGACTTAGCTGCTCCGCCCCATACCGAGATACAATATATGATTACAGATTGAGCCAGTGCGATATAGATTTTATTCAGTAGTTCTGCATTCATAACATGTCTCAAAGATTTGAAAACCCATATGAGTTTTCTTACCCTACCCATAGTTAGTTCGAGGTGTGGGTACCAGCTCAACCTTTGATCCACTACAATACCAAGGTACTTGACAGAATTTACCTTTTGAATTACAGGGCAACTACAGGTAGATTGGGTTGGGGTACGACAAGAATGTATTCTAATGTTAAAGTCAGGCGCAGGCTGAGAGTTAGCGTATTTAGTGAAGCAGACGTAGTTGGTTTTTTGGGTATTTAGCGTAAGTAGATTCTCACATAGCCAATCACTAACTCTAGCCAATCCCCTCTCAGCCTCCAGCCTAACCTTGTCCCAGATCTTAGCAGAGAAGATAATAGCGGTATCATCCGCGTAGGACAGTATCCTCGCACCGTTGATATGAAGGTTACAGAGTTCGTTAATATATATCAAGAAGAACGTCGGGCCAAGGACACTGCCCTGCGGGACGCCGTACATCACGCTCTCTTCGTCACTAACATGGTTTTCAATTTTTACCCCCTGCTTTCTGTTTTGAAGGTAACTGCTGAGAAGAGAGAGAACAGAACCACGAAATCCTAAGTTCTCCAACCTGCGTATAAGTTTAGAGATAGAGACGGTATCAAAGGCCTTCTTGAGGTCAAGAAAGGCCACTAGGCATTTGTTACCCTTATCAACTTCCTTGGTAATCACAGCAGCAAGTTCCTCCGTAGCATCCTGGGTCGATATTCCCCTTCTAAAACCATATTGAGAGGAAGATAAGACGTTATACTTAGTCAGGTAATTAACTATTCTAGTGTTCAAGAGCTTCTCAATGATTTTAGAAATTGAGGTCAGAACAGAAATTGGCCGGTAGTTGTTAACGTCGTCTCTATCTCCACTCTTATACACAGGGGTAACGATGGAGCGCTTAAGAAGGAAGGGGAAGGTACCTGTATTAAAACATAGGTTGGCCAGGTCACAGATCAGCGGGACTAAGATCTCGAGGCCTCTAGAGGCCTGTTTTAGGAAAAGGGTAGGAATTCCGTCCCACCCTGGTGCACTCCCAGAGTCTAGGGACATGAGTATATTTTCAACTTCCTCCTGAGAGGTGTCTAGGAGAACAAAGGAGGACAGATTAGTGCGGTCTGTGTTACAAGATGTAGAGGGTACGCTACTATTTAAGATTTTCTGAGCTAGAGCTTGTCCAATGTTAATAAAATAATTATTAACATGGTTAACTGAGTCTTGGGGACATGATTTTATCTTAAGTAGGTCGCTATTAGAGCTCCTGGGTGGCTTATAATTTGTGATGTCATTAATGGTTGACCACAATGCCCGAGGGTTTTTAGCAGATGCTTTAATTTTGTCTTTATTAAATTTATTTTTTAGTTTTTTTATAAGATTCCCACAGAAAGTTCGATATCGTCTATATGTAATCGCTAGAATTTGATTATGTGGGTTTGATTTGAGTTTAAGGAAGATTGAATTTCTTAGTCTAATACACCGTAGGGCACCTGATGTTATCCAGGGTTTAATCATTCTTTTGCTATTCGTGATAATTACATTTTTAGAATTCGAAAGTAAAGTTGTCTTGATCAGTTCTATAAGCGCAAAGGCATAAGTACGGGTCTTTAAAGATGTTAAAAAAGGAGGTATCAATATTTACTAAACTATTATAAGCCTTTTCGTAGTTTACTATTGTTTTGTGCTTTTTCGGTGTATTATAACTATATTTATTCTCGAGAGATAACAAAATCAGGCAGTGGTCTGTTACGGTTGTATTTAAAACCGCTGTAAAAGCTATATTTCTTTGTTTATCAAGACTCAGGAAAACGTGATCTAGGCATCCATAACCCCTCGTGGGTAGGTTATGAGATGGTAAAAGTCCATGCGTAGATAGCATATTTAAGTAGGTTAGTCTATTGTTTCTTTCATAGTTTGTTTCAGTAGGGGAAATAATTAAGTCAATATTAATGTCCCCAAGGATTAGAACGTTTTTACTAGGAGTAATAATATCAAGGTGATTGTTAAGGGATGTAATGAAGTTACCTGCATGTAGAAATGATGGGGAGCGGTAGATACCTAGTATAGTGTAGTTTAATATATTTATCTCGAGACCGGTGGCATTTACAAGGTTCAGTTCTTTAAATTTTACTGACAATTTATTTGTGATGTATACAACTACCCCATCACTTTGGTTAATTTGGTGTTTTGTTTGGAAAGAAGTGAAATTCACTAATTGTGGTATGTTTTTTTTAGAGTTTAGCCAGCATTCTGTGAGAATCAAAATGTCTACTTCATATTTTAGTTGAGATAGGGTGAGTTGCAAATCGTCAAAATTTTTGTATATACTTCTAATGTTTTGTGTTAATATAATTAAATTGTGTGGAGAATTACCCGTGTTTAATTTTAGTTCCTGTATGTTACACTTTATTGAATCTGATGGTTTAATCTGATCAATTTCCTTCAGTGTATTAATGTTATCCATTTAAACATGACAAGTTAGCACTCTCGGGGTTGCAACCAGGGTAGTTAGATGGTAGGAATATTAGCGGATCATATTCTAGGATGTGTACTTTTACACGGATGAATTCAACATTTTGTATAGGGGAAAACGGGAGGTAACAATTTGCATATTTAGACTCTAAGTAGTAGAGGTTTTCTATTAATATAGGTTTAGAACTATTGAATCTGGGGTTGTATAAGGCATGTAAGTATGTTGATATGTTATTATTTTGAGTATGTTTTAGTTTTTTGCCAGAGATCAGGTGATGTATAAGTGAAATATATCGTTGGTAGTTGTAATTGTGGTATAAAGGTGTGTAGGTAGGTAAGGGTTTGTAAGTAGATTTTTGTGCGCACTCTAATGTATAGTAGACGTTTGATATTACTTTTATCAGGCTAGGCAATTCATACCCAACTTGATCCAGGCAACATTTTGTGAAGACGTGTATAAGTGTGCAGCCGTGTATATATGTGTATACATGTATAAGTCTGTGTGTTGGTTTCTGTGCGTGTATTGTTGTGTAGTAGCCAGTTAACATATTAATTAACAGATTAGCTTTTGGGCCTAGGTAAGCTGTTTTAAGTAGGAGAAACAGTTTTGAGATATATATACCCATAGTTAGTCATTGTTCTTGCATTAGTTGTTGCACTTGTGCTTCGTGTTGTATATAGATAATTTTAGACGTGTCATCCTTCCGAATGAGAACCTTTCCCAATGAAGTCCAGCAGTACTTATATTTTCCGGCCTTCTTCAGGTCTCGAGCCAAGAAAAACAGACGAGCGCCCTTAGGAGTAAGTTGTTCACTTATAAAAACAGGAGTGTCTTCGTTGCTTGTGTGGCCTAGATGTTTAGCCTGTAGTCGTGTCCTGTTTATACGGTTAAAGTCTTTCACTTTTTTTAGGAGGTCGGAAACAAAGGAATCTCGATACGTTGAAATGGTCAGCCATACAGAAATCGACCGTGGCAAGCGTTGCTTAACCTTCAAAACGTCCCGTGTGGATGTTATTATTAAACCACGCGCTCATCTTTATTTTCACTTAGATTTAACTCTTCAGCATTTTATAATAATGTCGAGCAACCCCCACTGGGCCCGCGTGATGAATTATGGCCTATTCTCTCTCATAGAGGGACGTTTGCGTCCCAACAGTGCAGCAGTGTACGTTGGCAGTTGCGAAAAGCCTAAATAGATAATGAAGGGTTTCTCCTAAATCTTTATATACACTGTAGTGCCTACCTATAGGCTTTTTTTATTCAGAATGAGCCTACTCTGGACCTCGAAGTCGCCTGATGGTAAGCGATAGATGAGGTCTACGATGGAAAGGGCGAGCCCAGAAGATGCCTGTTCACTCTTGCTTTAAAGGTTGAAAATGCATAAGTGACAGGGAACACTGAAGCCGGCAGAGAATTCCACAGCTTGGAAGTACGCACAATAAATGTGGAGGAGAAGCGCTTGATACGACAAGACGGTATATCAACCAAGTATGGATAGTACCCAGCTGTGCGTCTGGTAGACCGGTAGTGAAAGGGAGATGGAGGGATCAGGTCATGGAGCTCTTGCACACACTCCCCGAAGTACAATCTGTAGAACACCGACAGGCAAGCAACGGTTCGCCGATGAGCCAGGCTATGAAGCTTGCCCGATAGCGCTTCGTCACCTATAAGCCTTTTAGCTCTGTGCCTGATCGAGACCAGTGCAGCAAGTTGGTATTTTGCAGAGCCATCCCACAAGTAGCTGCAATACTCCACGCAGGAACGGACCTGTGCTTTATATAGATTCAGAAGCTGTCCAGGCGTGAAGTACCGCCTCACGCTGTGTAAGTCTAATTAGTCTGAAATGGAATTACTGAATTAATAATCACGTTTTGTTCTTAGTTCATTTATTTTGAAATTAGTTTCCCTATTCTACATGCACAAAACTTTTGATCGGTGGCTTACAGTAACTGGCCATCATCCCACACACTCACATGTCCATTACAATAGTGTATGATAGAAAGTATGTAACTTCGTTAACCCGTACTTTCTCATAAGCAAATAACCTTTCATCAAAATAAACCTTTAAATGAACATGAAAAAATTTGAACACTCGAATAACGGAAATCTACTTACTGGATGTTAGTAAGCATTATTTAACTGTTTACAACCGAAATACGATACCTATAATTTGTCATAAAAACTCAAAACTATAAATATTAAACCTCTTTAAACATAAACATGAATAAAAGAATATACCATCTGGCAACCCTGTGAAGGCGAGTAGTTTTAAATCGCAGAATACCATTTTTAAATTTCATTTTTATACGGCAACACTCGCTTTAGCCGTGTTCAAATTTGTAATTCGAATTTGCACCGAATCGCAAACAGTTTTTAACGGTTTTTCTTTTAATCCGTGTTCTTGTATTTAAAATTATGTTCTGTTTGCTTTAGAAATGAGTTGGCTGAATAAATCTTTGAGTTAGATTGTTTTTCTTAAAGTAATGAGGACTTGGGTTTATTGTTTCTTTTTATAGGGAACATTGGGATAATCGAAATCTTTTGGTCTTGTCAAAGGATGTTACCCAGTTACTGGGTTGTAGAGATCAGATAGGCCGTCGCTACAATAAAAACACTAGTACTGAGCTAGGAGCCGACCCCAAAATTGTTGAGAAAAGGCTAAACAGATAATGATAATGATTGGGATATAACACACCTCATTGACAGGCCTATTGGTCTAGTGGTCGTGGCCCTGACTGCTATGCGCAAGGTCGTGAGTTCGATTCCTACCCAGGACAAATGTTTGTGTGATGAGCACGATCATTTGTTCTTTGTCTGGGTGTAATTTATCTATAATATGTATGTATTTAGAAATATATACAGGGTGGCCCGTTTACAGTGGTCCAAAGATTTTTTTCAGCTTGAGATCATCATAAGTGATCATTTAAAACATACTTTAGTTAAGCGAGAACTTATGGTTAAGAAATTATGTTTTTTTTTTTAAATTACCCGATAGTTCAATATTTTTGACACAAAACCACTCTGTTATGAAAATTACTGGACCGAATCGAATGAAATTTGGTATAAGCATAGTGCAATAATCTACCTACCGCGCTATAGGCTCATCTAGTGTAAATAACTAGACTAGATTATTAAAAAAAAAAACATAATTTCGAAACCATAAGTTTTCGCTTAACTAAAGTATGTTTTGAATGATCACTATGATGCTCTCAAGCTAAAAATAAATTAATAGTTTAAAAAACCAAAAACATGCTTTTAAGACTAATGTAATGAGCAGAAGTTAGAAATGTTTACTAGTAGGCAGTCCAAGGTTCCATCAGCCACCTTCCTATTCCATCGTCAGACCAGCTCGATGGTACCATAATATTGTATTGTCGTCTAATCTACACATAATTGCCAAGTATCATGATGATACAACAATTAGAAGTACGTTTAATTCAGATTCTTAGATTTTATTGCATATTTAGTTCGTTACAGATCGACCTAATAATAAATCTATGGATTACGCGGTAATTCAAAAAGGTTAAGAAAACCGATAATGGATTTTCTTTAGGTTTATTATAACCTCAAAGTCCATTACGTGGCGTTTCTCACAAGTGCAAACACGACTATGATACGATATTCCATCATGGAATGCCAGTACCTATCATCCGGCTTCATCATCAGACCTTGAAACCTAATCGTGGTCAAAGTTCATTACAAGACTTTTCTAAGAAATCCAAAACAGCTATGATACGATTTTCCATCATGAAGTTCCAGTTCATATCTTCCGGCTTCATCATCAGATCAGTTTGACAGTAACATGTTATTGTATTGTCATCAGAACTACATACAGCTGCCAATTTTCATTACGCTACGACCCTTGGAAGATGGTTAATTAGTTACCTTAGATTTCATTACATAGTTACAGACAGGTCGACCTAATAAAAGCATGTTAAAAATCTTTGGACCACTGTAAACGGGCCACCCTGTATATATTTTTATCAGTTGTCTAGTACTCATAGCACAAGCTCTGCTTAGTTTGGGACTAAATGGCGTTGTGTGAAAGTTGTGGATTATTATTATTAAATCAATATCTACTTTGCGTTAAACTGTTAATTTCGATCAAACTAATAAACAAAGCTTCTATTTCGGACCAAATAATCACTATTAAAGTGTTAGTATAACTTATTCCGAATTGTTAGTAGGACATGGTTTCCCCATGATATTGTCCTTCACGTTTGAGAGCAGTGATGAATTAAATGGTGATATAAAAATATAAATTACACAGTTTTAATTTGTTTCGAATCCATAGACTGCAACTCGCAAATTCTTGGTCTTGCTCTAGTACTTACGTAGTATACAAAATTATTTCGTAAACTTTCGTTTGACCAAAACATTGTACCCAACTTGTAGTGGTTTTAGTATGAGGGGTGAAAGTTTGAGTATTTCATTCGACGGCGGGTCAGGGCCGTCAAATAGACACTCGTAAACGTACAAAATATCCTGCACATGTCAAACGCTGTTAGTTATAGTGCTGTGTCCATTGTTTTCCGGATTTAAACGCATTGTTGCATCTCCCCGTCTCCTGTGCCATCTTGGTTGTCTGTAAAAGATCGATTTTAGCGATGAGATCGCCCATTATATCACCCTTTTTAGGGTTCCGTAGCCGAATGGCAAATAACGGAACCCTTATAGTTTCGTCATGTCTGTCCGTCTGTCTGTCTGTCTGTCTGTCTGTCCGTCCGTCCATCCGCCCGTTTGTCACAGCCATTTTATTCCGAAACTATTAAGACTATACATGTGAAACTTGGTAGGTAGAAAAATTAAAAAATATTTAAAATAAAGGGGGCTCCCCATACATGGAACTAAAACTGATTTTTTTTTCTTGAAACCTATACGTGTGCGGTCTCTATAGACAGGTCTTTGAAAATGACATTGAGGTTTCTAAAATCACTTTTTTATAAAGTTAATCGATTAAAAGATATACGTTTCCAAAGTGGTAAAATGTTCTCCCCCTCTAACTTCTATAATAATGGAGTGAAAAATGTAAAAAAAATATATGTCTGTAGACCTTTATGTAAGCTTTCAATCAAAATTAGTTTGAACGAGATGAGGTCAGCAGTTTTTGTAATACAGCATATTTTCTAAAACCGCAAATATAACTTTGCAATTCATACAAACACTATGAAAAACAAAGTTATTTGGCGTAGATGTAAAAAATGTAAATAGGCTAGTTTTAAGAAAGTTGTAAGGTATTTTTGTCAAATAAATATAAGTACATATTATAATATAGTTACTACGGAACCCTTCATGGACGAGTCTGACTCGCACTTGGCCAATCTTTTTTTTATATTAGTATCTATACTTATATTCGAGGTACAATTTAATTGTAAATTTGTATGTAGGGAGTAATCTCCCGTAAGTAATCCCCAATAGGGTAGTTTCCTGTGTTACAAAATAATTATTTTATTTGGTACATTAGGGAGTTTTTCAAAAAATATTGGTCACGTATTTTTTGCTTTTTCAAACCAACAAAAATCCACAAAGATGGAAAGCTTCAAAGTACAGGAGTGGGGGCTGCTGACGTCACACCTTGCTAAGAATTATACCGAGGTGTGACGTCACGCGAAATTTCAACTCACTGTATCGTCTTAATTTTTCAATTAGGTGATAAAATAAAAAATACGTGTCCAATGTTTTTTGTTAAACTACGTGACGGACTAAATAAAATATTTTAGGAAACTAGCCTATTCTAAAAATTATTTATGGGTGGTAAGGTGCATTATTTGGGAGTGCTATCAATTATTTCGAAATCCACGCAAAGTCGCGGGCGAAGTGCTTATGTTATATCTGTACAAAAATTTGTAGAACAAAATATACAACGGAAACCAACAAAGCCAAAAGAAAGCCAAATGTCATGAAAATAAAAGCTCTCCGTGGCAGTTTTACGCCGCGCGCCGCCCCCATTACGCTAGCACAGTTCCGCCCCAGCCCTCGAGCGGCGTCAAGTGTGTTTGATTTTATTTTATTATTGACCCCATGATCTTTGGTTAGTTTTGATGGATTGCGCGGTCAAGAAGTTAGTAGAGCCATTTATCATGGTGGTTTAACCGATGGCTTATGATGACGTAACTGTTTTTGCGTGAAGGCGATTCGATATTATTTTATTTTACTTATAAGGCTAGGGCTGATTTGGAGTTGTAACGAACAAAAGTTAACTACTACAAAGTATAGACTATAAGAAGTATTTGACGACATGGTTGGCGCAATGATAGAGCGATTGGCAGCTGCGCTGCGTGCCGTGGGTTCGATTCCGGCGCCGGGAAATCGTTTATATGGTTTTGGGTCCAGACCAAAAACTATATACATAAACGTTTTACCGACGCGGCGGCGCGGCGCGTTTAACCACCAGGGGTTTGTAAATATACACTCACGATACGGATTGTTATTGTTAGAAAAATAGGTTCCCCGCTTAATTTAAACGTCAAGTAGTTCAGAGAAAAAATAATTGAGTACCTTTAGGAGACAAATTATATGAAAAATGGCTTTTTATATTTACCGTATGACATATTTATGAAACAATAGTCTCATAGCGAGAATCTTAATCTATACTAATATTATAAAGCGGAAAAGTTTGTTTGTTTGTTTGTTTGCTTGAACGCGCTAATCTTCGAAAGTATTGGGTGGATTTGGATGCAATTTGGTATGGAAGTAGCTTGAAGCTTGAGGAAGGTTATAGGCTACTTTTTACGCGACTGCAAAAAAGGAGAGTTATGTTTTTACCGTGATAGAATCCACGGGAGCGAAGCCCCGCGTGAGTACTAGTAATATTATAAATTCGCAAGTTTAGTTGGAAGTTTGTTACTCCATTACGCCTAATGGCTAAAGGTATCTGAACGAAACTTGGTACGTTCGTAGCCAAATCTTGGAATAGCGCACAGACTGTTTTTTTTATCCCGGAATTCTGGCGGGATCTGGATTAACACGGGAAAACCGCGTAGGTAATCTACACCCATGTCATGCACATGAAATCGTGTAGTGTATGTATGTTGTTAAAAAATTACCAGGAACCTTATCACCCAAACTACAAAGACTTTGGAAACCTATTGCACGCCAGCCCGACTCTTACTTGGTTGGGTTTTTAGGGTTCCGTAGTTGAATAGCAAAAAACGGAGCCCTTATAGTTTTGTCATGTCTGTCTGTCTGTCCCTCCGTCCGTATGTCACAGCCATTTGATTCCGAAACTATTAAGACTATACACATGAAACTTGGTAGATAGATGTATTATGTAAACCACTTTCCGATTTAAAAAAATAAAATAAAAAAAGGATTTAAAATTAAGGGGTCTGCTCATACATGGAACTGAAACTGAAAATAGTATTTTTCATGAAACCTATACGTGTGTGGTATCTATAGAAAGGTCTTTAAAAATTACATTGAGGTTTCTGAAACCACTTTTTCAAAAAGTCAATCTTTAAAAAGATATACGCTTCCAAATTGGTAAAATGTGTGTGTCCTAACTTCTATAATAATGGAGGGAAAAATCTAAAAATAAATATATGCTGTAGATCTTAATGTAATGGTTTGAACGAGATCGGGTCAGCAGTTTTTAAGATATAGCATATTTTCTAAAACCGCAAATATAACTTTGTAATTCATACAAATACTATGAAAAACAAAGATATTTGGCGTAGTTACTACTGAACCCTTCATTGGCGAGTCTGACTCGCCCTTGGCCAATTTTTATTTCTCTAAGACAAAAATGCATAGAAACAGGTTTAAAACGAGTGCTCTTAATACACACAAATATCTGAGAAGCAATAACGTGTGACAAGTCTGACAACAGACATCCTTTGGTAAAACTGAAATAAATTTTGACCCAGTAACTGTGCTGTAAAGGGCAGATATATAGTCGGCCCATGCAAAATCAATACTTATATTATAAAGCAAAACTTTGTTTGTGTGTTTAATCCCGCTAATCTTCAAAAATACTGAGTGGATTTGAATTGGAAGTAGCTTGAAGCTTGAAGAAGTTTATACTTTTATCCAACCATTTTTATTGTGATAATGTCCACGGGACTCCTATTGCTTTTTTTTTTCTCTGGATGGGAAAATCATCGAATGACTTCTCCCGCTCTGGGTGGAGCGGAGGGAGTGTCAGACTTCTACTGACTAAAAACCCACCCTGTTCCTTCAGCTGCCCTTAAGTTCCGGGGCCGCGGTATCTCGTTAGAACATTCCCGCAACCCCGGCAGGCAATGGCCCTATAGGACCCCGTCACTATTGCTGACAGCTCTTTGAGGCGCGCGTGGAACACGACGCGCCGCCGACCCGGGCCTGGTCCTTACCGGACGGTGAGCAACCCCTGCTCACTGTCCGCAAGCCCGCGCCTACGGTGGCCGGAGATCTGCACGCGATCCCCGACGCCCGGGGGATTTCCCGCGGCGGCTGGGGCGTGAAGGAGAGAGATGCCTCTCCCTCGCACGTTCGTCCTCCTCCTTTCTAGCATGACTCCGCACTACTGGTAATACTCAAATGACATTTACTTTTCTCCACCACAGAATGCAATATTGACAACACAAAATACATGCTTACATTGATGTTGTGGGCTTGCTATGTCAAATCGAATGCCAAATAATTGATCGACCACTGTAAATCGAATTTCTAAATACTCAAACGTTCTAAATATTGAATAGTTAATTAATTAAACATTCAATATATTGTATAATCAATTAATCATACATCGAGTGTTCAAAATATAGAATGTTTGTTTGAGTGTTTTCAACGTATCGCATATTCATTCTATCGCAATATCAACTTAAGGGCCTATACTACCTCAAATGGCTTAGCATGATCCTCCATTATGTCGAAAATACTGCAGCAATAATTTTGAAATAAAGATATGGTAAAGTTGAGGATTAATTTTAGGTACTACATATGTTTGACGAAAACATGATTCCATAAAATTTTCTTGATAGAAAAAAATTCCAAAGTTACCTCCAAACCGAACAATAAACCGCTCTTATTCAAAAATACCTTCAAATTAGATAATGAAACTTTGCATATTAATTGAACTAACTATAAAGCAGGTCTTATGTTATTTACTTTACGTTACGTTTTAGTTACATAAAATATCAAATCTAGAGCTAATTTGAAACATATTAGTAGTGGAGGGAACCATATAGACCGAATAGATATGAAGGTATTCAAATTTAATAAAATAGGGTCCACCGAAATCAATATTCTTATCACCGAAATCAAATATATTAAATAATTTCTATTTCAAAGACAAAATCAACTTTCAAACAACATCGACAAGTATAGAAGGCAATTACTGTCGAAGCACTATTTTCACAATGTGTTAACACAGGTGTCCAGAAGCACTTTCATGCATTCTGATGTCTGATGTTAAGGTATGGGACAGGCGCTGCTTGGTTTCGTAGAAGTCATCAGCAAGATCAGCAGGAGAGCTTCTACTAGGTTAAATTTCAATATTGGATAAAATTTGACGTTTGGCTGCACCGACTACACCCCTATTTTAGGCTTGAGTTAACTTATTGACCAGATCAATTTTCTCAGTCTTGTTCTCGTTGGTTCTATCAATCAGTAGTCTATGCTCGCTTATGACGTATAATCCTAGATGATAGCCATGTTCACACGACACTGAATTATTTTTACGCTTGCCTTCGAGGGACCTCATTTTTTCTCATCGATAGTTGGTTGAGCACTTTGACTTTCAATACTGTTTGATGAACTTTAATAGCCCCTGCAAATTGCTTAAGATCGGATGGAACGAAGAATTCTTTTTCATAAACACCGGAATCGTTAATAGTTTTCGTTATAATATCTTCAACAGTAAAGCCGCATTGAGTGCATATATGCCTTATGCTTTCTTCGTCAGTGAGATCGCTTTAAATTTTATTTGAACCTGGTTGACCTGATATCCTGATGGATATCAGGTCAAACAGATTCAAGAAAAATAGTACAGATCATAATTCCAGTAAGACATGTATGGATTCACAATTTTTTTCTGAAATGCTTCTCTAGGGAAAGCTTTTACTTTATCTCAATGGTGCTGCCAAGTCGCGGTAAGCTTCAATGACGAACGATGAATTCGATGTTAGCAAAACAAAATAGAAACATGCTTTAGATGAAGTGGTACTTATTGTTTTGGTTATCACAACCAGGTGGAGTCATAACAAAACCGACAGTTTCTTCATTTACTTTTGATACGATTATTAAATACCTACTCTTCAAGATACCTGCGCCATCTGCCTGCGTTTTTAATTGTGTTTGTTGGAAGAGCTTCGAGAAATTCGTTGTTTGCACTGCGTAAAGCTCTGGATCCCTGTAAATACGAGTTTCCGACGTCGTTTAGACAATCTTTTTATAGCCAACCGACCTTCTTTTGAATCTGCCATAATCACAATACTGAACAACATGAGAGGTGATCGGTAAGTTAAATAAACTATCTTAAAATGTAAATACATAATTGCACAGTGCACGTATTTTCCACCGAAATCAATACCACTGAAATCAAAATCATTACCACTTGTCCAAGGCATTTGACTGTGTTAATCATGAAACATTGGTCAGAAAACTACACCACTACGGAATTCGGAACTCCTCTTTGAATCTTCTTACTTCATATTTAAGTGACAGGATTCAGAGAGTCAATGTAAATGGAAAAATATCCCCAGGATCGGTGGTAACTATGTGTGTGCCACAGAGCTCAATTCTTGGACCATTTTTGTTTCTTATATATATAAATGACCTGCCTTACCTCATAAAGGATAACAATAAAATTGTGTTATTTGCAGATGACACTTCACTTTTGTTTAAAATTAAACGTCAGCAACCTGATTCTGACGACATAAATAACGCCCTTTCAGAAATAGTACATTGGTTTAATGTTAATAATCTTCTTTTGAATGAAAAAAAAAACGAAATGTATAAAGTTTACGATGCCTCACGTTAGGCAAGTGCCAACTACTGTTTTGATAAAGGGTAAAGAGTTGAGCCCTGAGAATGCAACAGTGTTCTTGGGCATTAATTACTCTGGATGCTAAGCTTCAGTGGGGTCCACATATAGATAAAATTTCCAAAAAACAGTTCTGCCGCATACTCAGGAAAATCTGAAATTTAACTGATCTAGAGACGGCTCGATTAGTTTACTTTAGCTATTTTCATAGTGTAATGTCGTACGGTATTCTTTTGTGGGGAAATGCCGCCGATATTCAGACAGTCTTTGTTTTACAAAAAAGGGCTATACGTTCAATTTATAAATTAAGTCCTAGATGCTCCCTCAGAGATAAGTTTAAAGATATTAATATAATGACTGTGCCCTGTCAATATATTTATGAAAATATTTTGTATGCTCATAAAAATAAAAATTTGTTTAAAAAGTACAGTGATATCCATAACATAAATACTAGAAATAAGCATACATTTATTGTTCCTTCAACTAGGCTCAAGAAAATTGGGGGCTCATTTAGGTGTCAATGTATACGCTTTTACAATAAACTTCCCATTCATGTGCAAGAACTAAGCCTCAATAAATTTAAATCATTTGTGAAGTTGAAACTTTGCCAGAAAGCTTTTTATTCTGTTAAAGACTATCTAGCGGACAAAAATGCTTGGGATTAAGCTGCTCCAATTACAGCTGTACAATTACATCTGAAATTCTATTTTGTTGGATTTATTTATTACTCATTTGTTTTTATTATAATGATTATTTCATATAAATTTTGACATGACAATATTATTTACTTTTTCAAGTTATAGAATATACTTTTCTTATTTTTATACTTTAACATTTTTAATTTTGTTTGTACAAGATGGCAATATTATTTTCTTTTCAAGTAATTTTTTTTTTTTATGTAAAAGCAAAAGCTATGTTGTGAATATGAGAGCAATGTGGGATAACAACGAATATTATGAATAGATTACCACATGGTCTGGCAGTTTGAGTGCTTTATACGGCCCACCCAAATGTCCTTACTTTATTTATTTATTTTATTATTTATGTACACACAGTAAGATACAATAGGACAACATAATTATAATATTTGAGTGCAAAGGTATTGCTTATTTCTTAAGAAATTTCTTCCAGCAGACCTGCGAAAGGAGAAGTGAAAAAGAAATGTAGACAATAGTGTGTGAGAACAAGAAGAGAAATAAAAATTAATATGTGAAGTCTAAAACTAAAATATTAAATAACACATACTTATAATGCAATAAAAATAAAATATACTTAAATAAATACATAATGTTAGTATATATAAACATATAAATATATACATAAATAATCAACACAGTTAAGAGGAAAGGTAATGCTCTTTTAATCGACATTTGAATAAAGATATAGTTTTTAAACTACGAATGCTAGGCGGAAGTGAGTTCCACAATCTTACAACATGGACAGAGAAGGAATAAGAGTAGTAGCTAGTTTTATGAGGATGAGATTTAAGGAGGGATCTAAGGTGTGATCTACACGGTACGTCGCTAGAACGAGCGTAAGAAAAACGCTCACGCAGGTAGGAAGGGTAAGACGGGTTGTGTAAGATGTTGAAGAGGAGACACAAAATCCTAGTGTTCTTGCGAAGACGGATTGGGAGCCACTTGAGTTCCTTGCGAAGGTGAGAAACATGGTCATACTTTCGAAGACCGAAAACAAAGTGAATGCACAGATTTTGCAAGCGCTCAAGCTTGTTTAATAGCTCTTCGGTAGCATCCAAGTAGCAGGCATCGGCATAATCTATAATCGGCTGAATAAGTGTTTGTGCCAAAGAAACTTTAGTCTTCAAGGGCAGAAGACTTTGAAGGCATTTCAGCGAATGAAAGGAGAAATTTACCTTTCGGCTGACCTCATTGACTCTGAGCACGCCACGAAAGATTGGAGTCAATAACCACACCCAGATCTTTAGCGGTTTCGGTATAGTCAATGCGAACACCGTCGAGATATAAAGGCATCAGAAATGCAACAACAGCCGCACTGCGAACGAATCTGCTGCCAATGATCATGGCCTGGGATTTAGTTGGGTTAATTTGCAAACCAAATGACTTAGCCCAAACGCTGATGCAAGCCAGGTCATGATTCATTGCAGCAATTGCAGAACCCACGTCAACTACAGTAAAATGACGGTAAAGCTGCAAGTCATCTGCGTAGAGATGAAAACTAGAGGAGATTACTCTGGTAACAAAGTTTATGAAAATTGAAAAAAGAAGAGGAGAGAGAACGCTACCCTGAGGAACACCCTCAGTGAGGCTACACCAATCAGAGAAGGACTCCTCCAGGCGAACACACTGAGAGCGTCCCCGAAGATAAGATCCGAACCAGGCTAAAGTGGAAGGAGAGAAATTGATAGATTTGAGGATACCTAGTAAAATGTCGAAATCCACTGAGTTGAATGCGCTACTGAAGTCCAGCAATACAAGAACAGTAAGGGACTTATTCTCCATTGCCCAGCGGATGTCATCAGTCACTTTTAAAAGCGCGGTTACAGTACTGTGACCCGAGCGAAAACCGGATTGAAAAGGGGATATTATCGAGTTTGACGCCAAGAAAAATAATAATTGTCTATGAACTATGTGCTCAAAAACTTTAGAGAGAAAAGGGAGGATAGAAATGGGTCTAAAGTGGGTTAATAAAGTAGGATTGTTAGTTTTAGGTAAAGGTATTATGTGAGCCTGTTTCCAAACATACGGAAAGGAGCAAGAGGAAAATGAGTGGTTGAAGATATGAGTGAGAACAGGAAGTAAAGAGGAAAGGATAAGAGTTATCATTCTTGAACACAACTTATCATTACCGACTGCTGAAGAAGTAATCGCAAGAATAGACTTCTTAACGTCATCCTCAGTAACATCGCTAAGTTTAAAGAGAGGACAAAGTGGTAACGGCAACCTAGAAAGACTCTCTAGTATCGCAGCTTTAACAGACGGATCAAGAGAAAAGGGAAGGAAAGAAAAATGCTTATTTAGATCATTGAGGTTGACATCCTTACACTGGTTGGTAGGTGACTTACCTATGCCTACAGATTTGAGAAATTTCCATACATCGGAAGAACTGCGATTATTGAGTTGGTCGTGAAAATAGCGTCTCTTAGCATCTTGACACAGATGACTGCAGCGATTACGTAACGATTTGTAATAAGAGAGATTCAGTTCTGAAGGTCTGCGCTTATATCTACTCTTAGCTTTATCCCTGCGAGCCATAATCTCTTTAATTTGTTGCGTTATCCATGGTGCAGGGTTATGTCTAACTTTGACACGTCTGATAGGGGCATGCTGATCATATAAGTCGAGAATGGTTGCGTTAAAACAATTCACCTTATCGTTGATGTCATCGTTCTCAACCAGAGGGGTCCAGTCAAGATCGCCGGCATCACGCCGCAAAGCCTCCAGATCTATGCCCTTGTAGTTGCGGAGATATAAAAGCTGGGGCTTACGCTTGGGAACACGAATACGATACGAAAGATAAATGAGATCGTGGTAAGCAAAAGTAGCCGTAAGTTGGCCATGGTAAGAAACATTACTAGGTGAGGAGACAATCATAAGATCTAGAAAAGAGGGTGAACAATTAGGAAAATAGTGAGTTGCAGAAAGAGGCAAAACTTGCAGATTGAAAGAAGACAACAGTGAAAGGAGTTTAAGGGAGCGAGAATCATTTTTAATTAAGCAAGTATTAAAATCACCCATTCAAATGACATGCTCATACATGGGGCAAAGATCACTGAGAGTGGAGTCGAGAGAATTGAAGTAGTCTATGTGAAGATTAGGACTGTAGAGCACTGCAAGTAAAACCTTTGTGTGATGAACAGTAATTTCAAGAAACAAGTATTCAGCCGACTCAGAATACCGTGATGGAGATGAACTGACCACCCTGTAGGGTAAATCAACACGCAGGTATATAGCAACACCTCCTCCACCTTTGTCAGTCCTATCATTGCGGATCAAGACGAAGCCGGGGAGTGAGTACGGAGTAGAGAGGAGAGATGGTTTCAAAAATGATTCCGATATCAAGAGTGCATCCAAGTGAGCACTGCTAAAGGATGCCAGAAGGTCAGAATAGTGACCAGGAACACTCTGAGCATTTATGTGAGCTATATGCAGATTCTTAGGGTCATTGGAGAAAAGAGAAGAGATTTTATTATGCAAAGTAAGTGGTAAGGAAGAGTCACTGTCCGCACCAACAAAACTAGTAGAAGAAGAGCACGAGAAGAAGCTGTCGTTAAGATCAGCTACATCATCCATGAATATAAATAATATATATGTATATAATAATATATATAAATAATAATATAAATATTTAAAATATAAGAATAAATACTAAAACACTATTAAATTAAAGATTTAAGATTTTCCTCTGAGAAAACCTCCCCCACTCGCTGATATACTGGCAGAAATTTTACAGTATTATCTAGCAAAGTTATACAAGTAAAACAACAATATTGGAGAAATGGAAAAAACAACAATAAAAACAAAACTAAAACATCGAACTGTACGTAGAATGGAACGCAACGCAATGACGGATGGATAGAGCAGTGACACTGTTATCTGTCTACAGCTGTCACGTTGTCAATAAATCTAACCTATAATTTGTAACATTTATCTATACCGGCTATTACAGAATAAAAAGTAAAATGAAATGCGGTGTTATAAATTAAAATTATTAACGAACTACCGGCCCAGAATGATTGTGATCATGCAAAGCGGCTAAGTTGAAAAGTAGTGAAGTAAATGGACTGGTAAAACAAAAACAACGAATGAGCTACTTGCGCACACGCGTCTTCCTTGTTCTCTTACTTTGGTATTGTTAGTCAAATCGTTCCAGCTCCTTAAGGTTCTAAGTTGAGCTACGCGATATTTGACAAATGCTTGCACTGTTTGAACGGGCCTGCTCAAATCTGTTTGATTCTGTCCTCTAAAGGGCGCCACAGACATTAACCTACATGGCTCTCATATAATTTGATCACTACAGATTGTCTGGACTTTAAAAGAGACGTTGACCTCTGAGTTTGTTTCAGTGTTTCTTCTCAGAGTAGTCAGTTAGGAAACACTGGCCTCATCTAGTTTACATTTACGAAAAAAAGACGTGTGAAAGGGTTATTTATAACCTATTTGCAAAATAAACATCATTATTTCATTATTAACAAAATGCTAAATATTTTCAAAAGTAACCTGAATTATTAATATTTATCTCTTTTATTGAAATCGAATACACATAAGACATACTTTTATTATAGTTTAAAAATATTAATTCCAACAGTACTATCCAGTACTGTTGGAATTAATATTTTTGATGAATGAAATATTTTATGAATTCACCGAAATCAATTTGAAGGGTATACCAAGCCACAGGAAACGAGTACTTACCTTAATAAAAGATTAGAATGGAGACGCATAGAGATGGTATCCTTACCACTGATGCAGCGCGACTGAAAGTTCATATCACTCTAACAACTATTCTAGAAGACACTAGAATATAGGATTTATAGACGGATCGGTGGACGCCACTGAGATCAACTCCAAACGTCGGACGCGGAGACAACTAGTTGTAACTTGTGTATTAATCCATATTATGGTGTATAAATATTATTGATTGAGGTAATAACTATCTAGTTCTTTGTAAACACATGCGAAATAGCGTCATGTATTGGAGAAAAAAAGACAAAAAATAATTTCCGCCGTAAACTGGGGCCGGACGCGGCACCGAAGTCAATATTTTCTAGGTTTTTATTTTTTTTAACTAACTTGTATTTAATTTATTAAAAAAATAACACCGGCCCCACCTAATATTTTGATCGAACCTATTACAGAAAAAATATCAAATTGTTAGGTACCCATTTAGTACTTGATTTCAACCCGGACGCGCTTTGTTGAAGCCAATGGGAATGACCCACCTACTGATATGAAGTCCCAAGCCAACAATTAAATTGAGAAAAAAGTAGGCAGAATGAGCAAAGAGACAAAAAGTTGCACCACTATCGGCCAACAGAAACACTTTATGATAAATTAGCTTCGTAATTAAGAAAAATTTTAAAAGTTTCCTCCCTCCTTCGTGTCATTAATCTTCAATAAGAAAAGAGGAGTGTTGTTGAGAAAATATGAATTCACTTGCTTTCCCGTGCGGTTTTTCCTGCCGTTGATAATACCAAGAAAACTTTTAACCGGGACAAAATATATAATCTAATATATACAAATATCGTGTCATAGTGTTTGTTATCGAAGTACTCCGAAACAGCTTGACTAATTTATATTAATGATTTAATGTATATTTAGGAAGTCTGAGAATAATCAATAATAAAAATAAATTAATCTTTATTCACTATAATCATAATGGGTAAATTACAATGGGTTTTAGGATTATTTATTTTCAAAAGACTTAATTTATTTAGGTCGTCAAACGCGAGCCTATTATCCATAAAAAAAAACTCATTTGCCATATAAATTAATATAGATTCTTAGGAAGAAATCATTTGAAAATAGTCGTGAGTAACTTTCGTGTGTATCATTATTTTACTCTCTCTTATAGGCCGACCACACGCAAAAAAACTTCACCACAATTTTCCGTTCCCCAGTTCCCAGTTCGTTTTCCAGTGAAGAACTAATTTTTCTGCTACTATTTTTCAAGTGTTTGTTAGTGAAAAAAAAAGACAATGCAAAAGTCAGTCAGAGGTTTATTACTTATAAATTCAGTCAAGAAGTCGCGATTGTACATTCGCAAATCTGCCATTTTTGAGTAACGGACGTCCACCTAGCTCACCGAACGACAACTAGCCTCGACTGTGGCTTGAACACCTATATACAAAAGTACTCTGTGCTTGAACACTGAACGCCCAACCACACACACTGGCAAGTACGCGCAGGCCGGGCTTGCGCAGGCAAAATTTCAAGCAAGTCGTGCAATGCGCAGGCCGCGCTGTGGGGTTCGCGCGTGATTCAGTTAGTTTGTAAATCGCAAAAAATACAAGTTTCTGTTTTAGTATCTTATAAATAACAATGAGCATCTGAGAAAACACCGTTATTTTAAAATCACAGACAGGCACTTAAATTATATTTATAACTAGCTGCTGCCTGCAACTTCGATTGCATGGGAGGACTTCCCGCGTAAATCCCGAACCCGTAGGAATTTCGGGATAAAAGTAGCCTATGTCTTATTCCAGGATATCAACTATCTACTTACCAAATTTCATCAAATTCCGTCCAGTAGGTCCGGAGATTAGCGTGTACAAACAGACAATTTTTTTTGGCCGTGATACCTTTTCTTAACGCACCTCAATTATTATTTTTGTATAAAATTTAAATGTACAGACACAATTTTTTTACTGTTTTGTTATATATATATATGTATCGACTAATATATGTTTTTAGAAATAGCTCATGAATAAATAAAAACTGCAACCCTGAGTCGATGCACCATCCTTTTTTAATCCTGGCTTTTGATTAATTGACTAATACAAAATGTCCGTTTAGTTTTGTGCTCAAGAAATACATTCCATTCACTCATCTTACGAACAGACAAACCTACATATTTAAAACATTACTAGAACAAACTTCTCCCATTTTACCCCTTAATGGGTTTAACATTTTTGGAAAGATTTTTAATCGCGAGTTTATTATTTTGATGGAGTTATAATTGTTTTAAATGGAACAACAGTGACAGTTTGACTGATGACCTCGCGTTGGAGGATATATTGCGATTTCTTTTGTTATTATTGTAATTAAGATATACCTACTCTTTATTGTACAAGACAGAATTCGACAGAATTTAACAACAAAAAAATTGGCCATGCGAGTCGGACTCGCCCATAAAGGGTTCGTAGTAGCTACGCAAAACAACGTTGTTCTTCGTAGTGTTTACAAAGTTATATTTGCAGTTTTAGAAAATTTGCTATATCTTAAAAACTGCAGACTCTATCTCGTTCAAACCAATTTTCGTTGAAAGTTTTCTTTGAGATTTAAAGCATATAATTATATTTTTTTGATTTTTCTCTCTATTATTATTAAAAGTTAGAGGGGGGACATATTTTACCACATTGGTAGAGCCTATCATTCAAACGACCGATTTTAAGAAAATCATTTGAAGAATTTTTTAACTTTAAGACTTATTAAGTATGTATTGACTTATTGAATTTGTGACCTTTTGTATTTTATTTTGACTGTAACCGCATAGTTAATAGTAAATTTTCGCATGCCTCTTATAGTTGAGATGTGTAAAGCACTACTTTATAATAACTCCGATTAGACCATGTCTCTGGCGAAATGAATGATTTTTGAACAAATATTTGAATAGCAAACATATAAATTGACATAGGATAATTATATTAATTAGTATGGACATTAATCTCAATATAAATCTTAGACATAATAATATTAACATTTAATACTTTGACTGGTTTATATTGTGATTTTTTTTCTGACACTATGATTATTATTATTTTTTTGATCTATCGAGTTTTTTAATAATCTATTGACATTTTTATTATTCTTTTGATAAGTTTTAGGAATACATATCATTAATTATTATTGTAAATTGAATTCATTTTATGATTTGCTGTGCCCTTCGGGGTCCATAATTGTATCCTAGCTTTAAGCAATTATTGTAATATCTAAAACAACATTGTGGAATGCAAATAAATATATATGAATGTATGAAGTTTTTTTTAAAAGAGAACTTGCATTGTGGTTAGAATTCACATTACTAGCAATCTTGTTAACCCCAACTAAGCTAAATAATTATGTTTGTGTCATGAGTACTCATGAGTGGGTTCACGGTAACAGTGTAATGGGTGGGGTTCAAACTGACGACCTCTCGATCACAAGTCCGACACGTTAGCCATTAAGCTATTGACGCTTCTTGCTTGAATATATGTGAGTTAAGGAGCTCGTGACTAAAAAAATTAGAACCACACGGATCTATAATTTATTTATTTTTTCAATAATTAAGACACTAACTGTTACATAACATACATACATACATACATAACTTTACATTTCAATCTAAATTAAGTTCCTCGTCACTTAGAGAAGAGCACTGTATTTTATACAACGTGTAACAGAATAAACGCAATTCCTGAAAGTAGTTTGTTCAGAATCGGCTTCTGAATCGATTTCCATCATAAAAAATAGGTGTTAAATTTTGACGGAAATATCTTTCATTTAACTTAAAATGGAAACACAATATCATGACAAATTAATACAATCCTTAAAATTAAAGGAAATGCGCTCGTATGCGTGTCGGCCGCTAACATTGTAGGTATGAGTGTATGCGCTTGCGTAAGGATATTGTATGACGCACATACGTTTTGCGTTTAGTAAGGAAAACAAGTTTATAAAAAATGTCTTCGTTTGGTTTCAATTTATTTAGTTACAGATGTTGTTTTAGACTTACAATTTAATATTCTAATTAGGGTGTCTGAGGTATTGCGCTTAATCTGTTACACCTAATAATAATAGTAAAAAAAATTTTTACTATGTATAATGGCTTCGCACAGCCGCCATGTTTGCTTTTTTTTCAAATGGCACCTATCTAAGAACACTTGGGCTACTAAGACGTTTCTAACGATATCTCAATTATATGAATCCGTTCAGCAGTTCTAGAGATATGCGGTAATAAATAATATTACATACATACAAGATACGCGCGAAAAATAACCCTTCCTTTGCAGTCGGGTAAAAAATAATTATTTAATTAATTACAAGTATTTGTTAACAAATCATTTTACTAATTACAATTTAAAATCTTCAAGGTATAAACTTTTAACTATTGTCGAGTTTGAGAGGCACCTAATATTACAAAACGGAAAACTTTGTTTGTTTAATTAAACGCGCTGATCTTCGAAACTATTGGATGAAATTTGGTATAGAAGTAGCTTGAGGAATGTTATAAGCTTTTTATCCGCAAAAGAAGGAAGGTTATGTGGTGGCGCGGCTGGCTAATTTAGTTTATTTTAGTGGACTGTATTTGCGGTGCGGAATGAAACGATTGACGAACGCTTGGATTGGTGCACGAGTTGCAAGGGGTGTTGGACAGTAGAATGCAACCCGATAATTTAAGGAAGGAGCACAAACCTTTTCTCTGAAGCCATGTGTCTAGTCGACACCGGTGTTCATTTCTTCCTTTCACTGTGTTCACAAAAATCACACACTAATAGTGTTACTTAGTCTGTGAAATGCGATGAATCCAAGATTGTCAATTTATTGTTCTTAATTAGCGCGGGCTTGGAGCCTTGGGCGCAATGCGGTTCGAGACGGAAGTGGGGTTTGCAGCCACAAAATGGCGTAGCCAATCTACGTCATCCTCGCGAGGTCTTGTTCGAGAAAAGAAGAGGGGTTTAGGATGTCGAATGTCAATCGAATTCTGCATGTTGGCGCAACCAGTTATGTTTTTATCGTGATAAACGGGACCGAAGCCCTGTGCGACTGTATTATCACAAAACCTATTCAAATATCGCACCAAAACAGATTGCAAAAGCTACCTTTAAACGCCTTCGAATATTGCTGACAGCTCTGCCGTCCCCTAAGGAAATAAGCGCGAAGGATCAAGATTACCAGTCCCTGATCACCAGAGTGTGAGGTACCCAATATTGGACTTATTGAACTACCTACCCCTTTGTTGTTTCATTTAAAATCGCTTGCTATCAAATATTTAAAGTGAGACTTTTGTAGAGCAAGGGTCGAGAATTCAGGTCAGAGATTTAGGTACTGATTTTTTTAAAGATTGATTGAGAGTCCTGTGTCAGACTTGAAGAGCTCATAGATAAATAATAAGGTAGACGGTTCAAAGTTAAGCAAAGTATTCTGAACTCGGTTCGTGAATGGTTACCATAATTATAGAGCTATCTAATGGTCTCGGGTTCGATTCCCATCGGACAGGTAAAAAGTTCTATTGGGTTTTTATATAAGGAATTTTTTTTTTTTTTATGTAGGGCCACTCGTAGTTTAGCTCTATACGGCTAATGTACTACTGTAGTAAGGAATTTCTCAGTAGTAGAGTTTATATACCCGTGCCTTGCAAAGCACGTAAAGCCGTTGTACCCGGCTATTATTTAGACCTCTTTGATAGTCATTACAGATAGTCAAACGCCATTTTTTTCTGGGTTGGTGGGTTGGGTTGGTTGGCCCTTAAGTTCCGGGGCCGCGGTATTTCGTTAGAACATTCCCGCATACCGGGGGTATCGTGTTACCTAGTGTTGTGGAGGTTAAATAGGCAAACGCTCCATGTAAAACACTAGTACTCAGTTGCGTCCGGTTATACCGGAAGCCGACTCCAACAAACGGTAAACAGAAGTTCGAAAAGTTCAGAAAAAAGAAAAACCGCCCCGTCTGCGCTAGAACGCTAGGCGGACACTCCCACCGCACAGTCATCTCCACAGGAGGCTTTGAGAGGACTCGAGGAACGGGTCTCGCGTCCAAGCTCCAGAGGCGCCTCTAGATCCGTGTGGCGAGACGAATCTCTCGAGCTGCCTCACGATTGATTAATGGTGAAAACACATGACTGCAGGATTCGACTGGCTGGAGAGCGTGTTCACCTATTTTATTGGCCAAAACATGGGATAAAGTTTGTAGCTTATTTTAAGTGTGACCAAGCGCAAATAATATATTCCACAACTTTTTCACACAACGCCATCTAGTCCCAAACTAAGCAGAGCTTGTGGTATGGGTACTAGACAACTGATAAACATACATATATATTTCTAAATACATACATGTTATAGATAAATTACACCCAGACAAAGAACAAATGACCGTGCTCATCACACAAAATCCACGCCTGTGACCCTCTATTGTCCTGTCATGTAGACTGGAAACTGTAAACAGATGAAAATGTTTTTTTGTTTCTCTTTCTTTCACGAAGTACCACCTACCGAATAGAAGAGAAACAAAGGTTTTTATTAAAATCTGGAAATTAATACCCCTTGACATCAAGAAGGCTGATTGACTCAGCCTTCTTGATGTCAAGGGGTAGTGTTCGAAATGAAATGCGTGTATTTTGAAGTTAATTAACTTTTATTATATTAAATAAAAGAGCACAACGTGCGCCATGACCCAGACAAATTTTCTCAGTCCAAAACAATGTTGCCAACTTAATAACTAGAGATTTACCAAAGATAATAAAAGGACGAATAATCAACTAAAATTACTAAATTAAACTATATAAACAAAAATGATTAGCTAAATAAGTATTCTATATGTTCATGTGGACTTGAACATAGTTGGGCCAGGCCAAGAATCATAACTGCAATGAACACAATAGTTAAGATTAATTTGAATTTAACAATGATAGAAAATAACATTGTTAATTAACAGGTAGCGGACATAACTTTGAGACACTCCTTCTATAAATCTTATCATTAAACTTTACATCAGCCACTCTAACACATTTATCATTTCCTGGATATACTTTTATTATCCTAGCAATAGGCCACACTAATGGTGACGTATTCAAATGCTTTACCAAAACAATATCACCTTCCTTCATATTTGGTGATTCATGTTTCCATTTGGGACGACTTTGCAGCTGAGTCAAGTAATCATTTGACCAGGTTTTCCAGAAGTCTTGCTTAAGCTTGGTTACCACCTTCCAAAATCGTAGACGATTTATAGGGACTTCTGTCAAATCAACCTCAGGATAGCTGCACAAAGCCGTGCCAATCACAAAATGACCAGGAGATAAATACTTGCCTTCATTTGGGTTTAGTGAGAGCAGAGGTCGAGAATTCAAAACACCTTCTATTTGCACCACAACTGTGTTAAATTCCTCATAGGTCAAACTTAAGGTGCCTACTACTCTTTTAAGGTGGTGTTTTACACTCTTTACTCCCGCTTCCCACAATCCACCAAACTCCGGTGAGTAACTAGGAATAAATACAAAGGTAATATAACTATTTTTACAAAAATTATGCACTGAGTCTCTATGAGACTTTGAGTTTTGTAACTCATATAAATCTTTAAGTTGATTTTGTGCACCCTTAAATGTCTTTGCGTTATCGCAAAAAACTTTTGTAGGCATGCCTCTTCTGGAGATAAAACGGTTGAAACATGCCAAAAAATTCTCAGTAGTGAGATCTGATACCACTTCCACATGGATGGCCTTAGTAGCAAAGCAGACAAAGAGGGCAATATACCCCTTCGTTACGAGTGGTTTACGGATTCTACCAACCTTGATATTAAAAGGGCCACAAAAGTCAATACCCACATGCTGAAAGGGTCTAGTAGCAGTAATTCTTTCAGCTGGTAGTGAACCCATAAGCTGCCTTGCAGTCTCAGCCTTCAAACGCGCACATATTAAACATTTATGCAATACCTTTTTGACCTCTCTAATGCCACTAATGATCCAATACTTCTGCGAGAGGGAACTAAGGACAAGTCTGGGACCAGCATGCAATAATCTGAGATGTTCTCTCTTAATTAATAAAGAAGTTATATGGCAATTTTTTGGAAGAATTAAGGGGTGCATTTTATCATGTGGTATATCTGCATTAAGCAACCTGCCACCCACGCGAAGTAATCCATGTGCGTCTATGAAAGGGTGTAAACTTGCAAGAGTAGTTTTCTTTTCCAGTTTAAAATCTTCAGCAAAGTGCTGTTTCTGTACACAACGAATTATAATTAAAAGAGCATCTTGCAATTCTTTAGGTGACAGATTTGAGTCAATAGCCTCTTTTTTATTTTTTAAAGTATTATTATAAAATCTATATATGTATGACACAATATCTACAATTTTATTTAAATCAGAGAATTTTTCAAAAATCTCCAATATGTAGGACTGCTCTACTTTTTGCAAGAAGCAAGAAATTTCCTCTTCATCAATTTCTGTACTACTTATATTATTTAATATTTGTTCTTCGTGACAGAAATCGGCCTTAGACAAATATTGTGGACCATGCCACCATAGAGCGTGATTTTGCAATTTTTGCGGATCTATTCCCCTTGAGAGTATGTCAGCTGGATTATCAGAAGACCTAACATGGAACCAAGAAGATTTTTGTGTAAGTTCAGCAATTTGTCGTACTCTGTTTTGAACATAAACATTATATTTTAATTTTTCGGCCTGTATCCAAGCTAGTACAATTTGGGAATCACTATAGAGATAAACTGAGAGATTAAATCTAGATGCAAGTACTCTACCGACTCTACTTGCCAACTGTGCTAGCAATAATGCACTATTTAGTTCCAACTGAGGTATTGTTAATTTTTTAGCTACAGGAGCAACGCGCGATTTTGAGCACAGTAAATTAGTCTCTACTTTTCCATTTTCATATAAAACTCTTAAATAAATACAGCAGCCAAAGGCTTTCTGTGAAGCATCAGCATAACCAACTAACTGAACCAATACTAAATTATGACTTTTTATAGATCTGAGGACTGTAATTTTGCCCATAAGTTTTAAATTTGCAAGAAAATTTCTCCATGGTAATAATTGTTTAGTAGGTAAAGTAGAGTCCCACTCTATTTTTAAAAGCCATAACTCCTGCATTATTAACTTGGCCACTACTATAATAGGCCCAATAAGACCCAAAGGGTCAAAAATTTTACCAATATAACTAAGTACCTTTCTCTTAGTATTTAAAGTTTCTTCCTCACACTGTGGGGATTGAAAAGTAAAATTATCTAAAACGACATCATATTTTAGACCAAGTGTTTTAACAACCTTATCTGTATTAAGATTAACTTCATCAAAGTATTGACTTTGAACTGGAATGTCTTTGAGAACAGAAGAATGGTTTGAACACCATTTATGCAAATTGAAATTGCCTAATCTAAGCAACTCTATCAACTGAGTTTTTAGCAGGTGTAGCTCTTCTACATTATCACAACCAGAAATGACATCGTCCACATAAGTGCTAGAAATGATAACATTAGCCGCTAGAGGGTATTGCTCCTTATATCTATTGGCAAGCTCTAATAAGCACCGAGTGGCCAAAAAGGTAGACGACTTTAGCCCATATGTGATGGTCTGCAATTGCAAGCACCTGATTGGTTTGCTGGGGTGATCTCTCCAGAGAATGTTCTGCAGGGTGGTATAGTTTTTATTAATAAAAACACACCTGAACATCTTCTCTATGTCACAAATTAAGGTGAACAAATATGTTCGGAATAGAAGTAGTATATCGAAAAGCTCACCCTGTACCACAGGCCCATTCAGCATTACATCATTTAATGAAGTATTGTTCTTACTCTTCATACTTCCGTCAAAAACCACTCGCAACTTAGTGGTCTTGCTCTCCTCATTAAAGACAGCATGGTGAGCTAAAAAATAAACAGAGCCACAGTCAATATCATATAAACTTATATCAATTTCAATTGCATGTCCCATCGCAACATACTGATCTATAAATTCTTTGTATTTCTCCAATAGCATAGGATGTTGTTTAAATTTGCGTTCTAGATACCAAAATCTTTGAAGGGCAATAGAAAAAGAATTTCCAAGCTCTAATTGTTCCTTGGAACAGATAAGTGGCATATCAACATGAAATGTATTATTTTCAAGGCATACAGACTGTTGAAAGATAGTTTCTGATCTTTGACACTCATCTGCACACTTATCGACAGGTTCAGGTAACTTCTCAGTAAGCCAAAATTTTTCCATCACCTGTTCTAATTTTAAATTATCACTTATAACAAAATTTGATACCAGGTTATTACATACCATTTGTTTGTTGCATTCTCCTATTGTGCCAGCAATAACATATCCAAATACAGTGTTTTGGAGTACAGGACCATTTGGAATCTTCATACAACCATTTAACAAGGAGTTAAAGTATATTTCAGCACCCAATAAGATTGAGATTTCTGAAGGGATATTGAAGTCACTGTCTGATAATTGAATATTTTTAGGAATCTTTAATTTAGAAATATCAACAAATTGTTGAGGCAAAGGTGTAGTAATAGAATCAACAACATAACAAGTTACATTGAATTTAACATCGTCAAATTGACATGAATTTATGTTAAAATTAACAGTTTGATTAATTTTTGAAGAATTATTGCCGATCCCAATAATATTGGTAACCTGCTGAGTAGGAATCATATTTAACTTTTCAACAACTGATTTAGTTACAAAGGAACCTTGACTGCCACTGTCAAGCAATGCTCTAACTTTAAAATCATGACCATATTTGTCAATAATTTTTACCATTACAGTAGGCAGCATAACATTACAGGTTGTAACTTGAGAATTTGAACAAAGTGAGACTGGAGTCTCTGGCTGGTCATCACAATGTAAAAGTGTATTGTGTGATTTTTTACAAATTCTACATTTAAATTTATACTTACAAACATTGTCAGCATGACTTTTCAAACAGAGGGAACATAGTTTTTTATCTTTAACAAAAGTCAGTCGAGCATCTATAGGGATCATTTTAAATTGTGGGCAATTAAAAATTGCATGTTCTTTTTTACTGCAAAAGGAACACACTAAACCAGTGGGGACAGCTAAATTAGATACACGTGTCACAGACTTACCTTTATTTTCATTATTAACTTTATGAGGGTTACTTTCCTCCAATGCTGTTGCACGTTTTTCAAGAAAAGATAAAAAGTCTGTCATTGTTGGTAATGTTTCTGGATTGCGGTCAAGTTGAAAAGCGCGATATGTGTATGGATCAATCTTTCTACAAAGCACACAAATCAAAAGTCGATCCCACTCATTGACTGGTTCGTTTAAATTTTTCAATGCATGCAACTGTTGCTGAATATTGGAAACAAATGTCCTTATAGATGCAGCTGTGCCCTTAGGCATTGATGGGATATCCAGAAGTAGGTAGATATGATTACAAATTAATCTTGACTTATTGTCATATCGTTTATTTAATAATTCTAAAGCCTCTGTGTAGGACTTATTTGTGAGAGGCAGGTTCACAATTACAGATAAGGCCTCATCTAATAAATATTTTCTTAAATAAAATAACTTCTGAACATCCGACAATGTTGTGTTGTTATCAATGACAGCAATAAACAACTCATAGAATGGTTTAAATTTAGTGTAGTCTTTCCCATCAAAAGTAGGAATGTCAATGTTAGGTAATTTTGAAGAACTGACATATCCAGTCTGGGAGGGCTCTGAATCTGACTTGTTACGTGATTTTATATTTTCATTTAGAATGGCAATAGTTGCATAAAACTTTTCTTCAAATGCACCAACATCTTCAGAGTCCTCAGGATCTAAGCTCAAAATATCTAATTGTACACTTTCGTATTGATTAAAAACAGAATTTAATTTATCCTTGCGGGCTTCTAACATATCAATTGTTGCTGAACTTATAATAGTTGGATCACTGGCAAAGTTTTCCACTCGTGTTAATGTTCCTTTGTACTGCGAACGCGTAATTTTTAGTTTCTTTAGCTCGGCCATTGCAACGCAACACAAATTCACTGTATGCTTTAACACTAGGTCACTATCACCTTTAATTAATGCACTTTTGAAGTGCTTTATGCAACTTTTCGTTGTTGTTTGTGAACTTTGTTTACTTCGTAAACTTGAAAAATTGACAATGTCAATCTGACAGTTCGTTGGCGGGATGTCAAACTTTTTCTTTGAGTAGGTATTACTTATTCAATGGAAGTACCTACCTCCGAACGGTAAAAAATTTAGGTTTTCTTGAATTTTACCACCTTGATGATGAAAATCGCTCACAATTGGCGATTTTAGGTTGATGGAGGCTGGAATTGATGCAAAGTCGGGATTTTTACCCAAACTATGAGCAGGGTGAGGCTCCGCGGGGGCAACGCGGCCCGAACAAAACCACCACGCACACGGTGCAAGACGAAAAAACTTCACCAAAGGCACTGAAGTTACTTCACCACTAATTCGAAGGACCACTTCGCATGTTCGAAATGAAATGCGTGTATTTTGAAGTTAATTAACTTTTATTATATTAAATAAAAGAGCACAACGTGCGCCATGACCCAGACAAATTTTCTCAGTCCAAAACAATGTTGCCAACTTAATAACTAGAGATTTACCAAAGATAATAAAAGGACGAATAATCAACTAAAATTACTAAATTAAACTATATAAACAAAAATGATTAGCTAAATAAGTATTCTATATGTTCATGTGGACTTGAACAGGTAGCAATTTTCTTTTATGCGTAAAATTAGAAACCACTATTTAAGGGAATTCTTAGTTTGGTCTTCGTCATAATTATTATGAGCTCTCTTAATCAAAAAGATTGTTATAAAGTACCGTATTTTTTAGTTTATTATTTTAGCATATATATGTATTTTATTAGTATTATACAACGTGTAACAGAATAAACGCAATTCCTGAAAGTAGTTGGTTCAGAATCGGCTTCTGAATCGATTTCCGTCATAAAAAGTAGGTGTTATATTTTGATGGAAAAATCTTTCATTTAACTTAAAATGGAAACACGACAAATTATTACAATCCTTAATTCATGGAAATTGTGTGCGTGTCGCGTCGGCCACTAATATTGCATGAGTGTATACGTCTGCGTATTGCGTAAGGATATTGTATGACACACATACGTTTTGCGTTTAGTAAGGATAACTATTTTGTAAAAAATGCCTAGGTTTGATTTCAATTTATTTACTTACGGATGTTGTTTTAGACTTTAATATTCTAATTGGGGTGTCTGAGGTATTGCTCTTAATCTGTTACACGTTGTATATATTATTTCATACCATTTTCTTGTACACCTACCACAATATTTTTTTTTTAACTCATAGGTTGACTGCTAGAGCATGCTTTGCTGCAATAAGTCCGGCCATAAAAGTACTTAAATGATTGCAATTAAGAACAATTTGCAATTTTCCATACGCACACAACGTTTTGGAAACACCTTCATTGTGCGTACGGCTATGGAGTGGAATTCCCTGCCGGAGTCTGTGTCTCCCGTTAGCTATAACCTAGGAGTCTTTAAGTAAAGAGTGAATAGGTTACTTTTAGGTAAGCGTGCTCCATCTTCGACCACATCATCACTTACCATCAGGTGAGATGGTGGTCAAACGCGAACCACTTTTTAATTAAAAAAAAATTGTCCGTTCAAAACTGCGGTGAAGGTGCTAAGCGATTAAGAATTCATGTATGTTAGTTAAATGGAAATAGAGGACGAAGTCTTAACAAAACCAAGACTAAAATAAAAGGAATAGTTTCCGTTGCCATAAGATCAGGTTCTGATGCGTCCACGTTTATACTGGTCATAATCGTAAAGACGCAACGACGTACGATCGCCTATAAAGTGCGCGGCGCACTGTGGATGGGTGTACAGTAATGCAAGTGGGATGTGCCTTTATTATGCGAGAGAAAAGTATGTTTAACCTAACCGGCCTTTCATCTCTACACACAATCCACATCTTCATTTACGTGAAAGAAGGAAAAACAAACTTACTTTCGCATTTATTAGCTGACCCGACAGACGTTATTTATTTATTTACACTTCATGCACATAAGTCCAAAGACGGATGTAATGTCCGGACTGTTTTTTTTGTATGTTGTCATGTCAAACGCCATAAGATTACGCTAAGGAAACATTAGAAACGTGAATAAGGTCGAAAAGTTTTCTTAAATTTTCTAAATTCCACGCAATTTTGTTTTTGCATATGAACCATCTCGTTTTTTTTGCATATGAACCATCTCGTTTTTTTTGCATATGAACCATCTCGTTTTTTTTGCATATGAACCATCTCGTTTTTACTTTAAGGTTGGGAAATCATCCAATGACTGCCTTCCGATCTGGGCGAAGCGTGAGGGTGTGTCAGACTTTTATTGGCTAAAATCCATCCGTGTTCCGTCATTTACCCTTCGTGTTCCGAGGCTGTGGTAACAACTCTTTCGAGCAATTCCGCAACCCTGGCAGGCAACTACCCCCTAGTGGGCCCCGACAATTTTGCTGACACTCTTTGAGGCGTGTATGGAACACTCGGCGCCGTCTACACGGGCCTGGATTCAGTCAGACGGCGAGCTTCCCATTGCTACGGTGGCCGGGAGGCACCCTGCGACATCCGACGCCCAGAGCGTCTCCAGTGATTGTTGGGGCGCAAGAACTGTGAGGGCCTTGAAGCCTGCCTTTCCCTCGTAAACCTCCCGACGACAACAATAACGACAACAAACATAACAAAACAAGAATGAACGAATCGGTCCACGTCATCACGCATGACGATGATGACCGTGGCCAGGGGAAATAGGGATTCATTTTTAATAAATATATATACACCCATGATACTCAAAAATCAAACATATCTATTTACAAAACACAATGTTGCTTTTTAAAAAATTTCTTCCAGCAGACCTGTCACAGGACTGTTGGATAACAGATATGATAAACACCACAGGCCCAGAGATTATCGTCTCTTATCCCGAAAGAGGGACCGATTTCTAGGCTTATTATTTACTAGCGACCCGGCCCGACTTCGCTCGGGTAATAAAGGTTATATTTGCTTATATATGATTTTGCTTAATCAATTTCTCGTCCGGTAATTTGCCACACATATATATCGGCGATAACTCATAAGATATTCATTTTATTTTACTGATATAGTGTAAAAAGCAATTTTGATCTACATTAAATCCTCAACATATCTGACGTATTTAATTGGATAAGGAGTAATACTGTACTGTTAAAAAAAGATTCGTATATCATTTTAATGTAATTTGTAAAAGAAAAGAATTGTTATTGTGGGTTATTCTTGTGAGATAGACATATGCCATCACGTATTTTGGAGATCTATAAAAGAGATACAATCCCGCCATATATTGTATTTTTATAATTCAAAAGGTTTTGGCATTTTTTTTTTCGATTAAAACTCCCTATAGGCTTAATTCTTTCCGACATGTTGAAGTATAATCATCGTATTTCATTCAATCTACACAAAACCTTAAATTATTATACACTAAAACCTTCCTCAAGAATCACTCTCTCTATTAAAAAAACCTGCATCAAAATCCGTTGCGGAGTTTTTAAGATCTAAGCATACATAGGGACAGACAGACAGGGAAGCGACATTGTTTTATACTATGTAGTGATGTACATATTTATAAATAAACTAGTTCCTATAACCTGCATTCATTATGCAATACCTTCATCCCTCCGCAAAAATATGCACACGCAAAAGATGCAAATGTGATGCTCCAAGCGTGATACGAGAATATTGTCCTAAAATATAATGTGTGATTGTTTGACAGCCTCTTTTAGTTGTATTCGTCAAAACTATATGTGTTCGTATCTATACTAATATCATAAAGCGGAAAAGTTTGTTGGTTTGTTTGAACGCGCTAATCTTTGAAAGTGCTGAGTGGATTTGGATGACATTTGGTATGGAAGTAGCTTTTTTTACCCGATTGCTAAAAGGAGAGTTATGGTTTTAACGTAATAAAATTCACGGAAGAGAGGCCCCGCGTGAGTGCTTGTTTAAAATACAGTTGAAGTGTTTGTCTGTGATTTCAAAATAACTATTTTCGCAAGTGCTTATAGTTATGTACTAAACACAAACAAACTGCATGTCAGTTTTGGCTTGACTATCTTTGCCTGTTTTTCTTATTATCTAGGATAATCTCTGGAACAGCTGAACAGGTTTCCATGGAACTTTTACTGGAAGAACCTCCTCTAGTTAAAGAACAACATGTTATAGGCTGTAAGCCGGAACTTCTATAATATCAGAATTCATGCCTTGTAAAACTTCCCACGCGTACGAAGTCGTGGGCAAAGCTAGTCAAGAATAATTTACAAGATTCAGTAATCTAAACTGAACACAGTATTTTAAAAGAATTTGCCAAGTGCGAGTCAGACTCGCCTATGAAGGATTCCGCAGTAACTACCCCAAATAACTTTGTTTTTCATAGTGTTTGTATGAATTACAAAGTTATATTTCCGGTTTTAGAAAATATGTTGTAACTCAAAAACTGCTGACCCGATTTCGTTCAAACTAATTTTGGTTGAAAGTTTACATTAAGATCTACAGCATATCTTTTTTAAATTTTTCTCTCCATTGTTATATAATTTTACCACTTTGAAAGCGAACATCTTTTAAACGATTAACTTTATGAAAAAGTGGTTTTAGAATCCTCAACGTTATTTTTAAAGACCTGTCTATAGATACCTACCACACACGCATAGGTTTCATGAATAAAAAATATTTTCAGTTTCTGTTCCATGTATGGGGATCTTCCGATCGATCCCTTTATTTCAAATATTTTTTTTTTTCTTGAAATCGGAAAGCGGTTCACAGAATACATCTACCTACCGAGTTTCACATGTAAAGTCCGAATAGTTTTGGAATAAAATGGCTGTGACATACGGACGGACGGACAGACAGACAGACATGACGAAACTATAAGGGTTCCGTTTTTTGCCATTCGGCTACGGAACCCTAAAAATTGACCCAACAAAGCATTTTCAAAAACTTACCAGCTAAAGATATAAATATTTAAGGTTAATATGATTGTCCTACTGTGTCCCGTGGGACTATGTCCTGAAAACCACGGAACATGAAAATTTGATGATCACCCGCAGCGGCTATAATACCTTTTGTAATAAACCCGGAGAAGTCAGCCCTTTTGTCTTTTACATTTTAACACGGTTGCAGTTTTGTTTAGCGATCTGGGACTCAGGAGTTTGGGGTTAAAAGGTGACGAGTCAATTTAGACAATAGAGTCCTCGACTGACTTTTAAACGATTTCAAAATCAGGTTTTCTATTCTACTTTATTTTTTTTAAAGAAAACTACATCAAGACTGTTTTATTTAATGTCTCATTTTGTTTTTCTTTATTCTGGATGAGCCTACTCTTGATGAGGTCTACCATGGAACGAGCGAGCCCAGAAGATGCCTGTTCACTCTTGCTTCAAAGGCTGAAAGGTGCGTTTGACCATCATCTCATCTAATAGTCAGCGATGAAGATGAAGCACGCATACTTAGAAGTAATCTATTCACTCTTGACTTAAAGACCCCCAGGTGATAGCCATCAGGAAACAGACTCCGGCAGGGAATTCCAATCTTTAGCTGTACGCACAATGAAAGAATTCCCAAAACGTTTCGTGCGTATGGGTGGGATGTCCACCATGTAACGATGACGCATCGCCGTTTGTCTTGTAGTCCGATGACGGAACGGGCTTGGTAAAATTAGATTGTGCAATACCATCGCACACTCCTCGAAGTGTAACCGATGGAAAACCGATAGACTTGCAACTCGTCGTCGATGTTTTTTATGGATAATAATTTCACGTTTCACCACTATCTCACCTGATGGTAAGTAATGATGTGGTCGAAGATGGAACATGTTTACCTAAAGGTAACCTATTCACTCTTGACTTAAAGACCTTTATATAAATTATAGGTTATAGCTATCGGGAAACACAGACTCCGGCAGGGAATTCCACTCCTTAACCGTACTCTCAATTAAAGTATTCCCAAAACGTTTCTAGGTAAGTATGTTCAAGCCTCCTGGAGCTTCGACTGGACTGTTTTTTTTGTTTGACTAAACCTACTCGTCAAAAAGACTAAGGGGATCAGACCGAAATGACAAAGTTTATAGTGGATCAAACAGGAATTAAAACATAAAAATAACCAACAGGGAGTCAGATCAGGGGATCCAGCGCGAATAACACAAAAAAGTCCTCCAAAACGCCTGCCCTGCCTACCATTTCCTAGAGTTTTAACTGGAAAAAGTGGCACAATAAAATCTACATCAGCACTGTCTGCTATGTTTCAAAAACTTTATGTAGGTAACCAGAATTTTTAAATCAAAATACAAATAATTTATTCGCACAATATAGTTTCAAAGCATGATACAGAAGCTTCGATATAGGTACTGTAAGAATTAAATGTTAAAACTTAAAAACTCAGTTAGCTCACTAAAATACAAAATCATTGAATGTAATCACATCATCATCATCATTCTACTTCTAGGTAAGCGTGCTTCATCTTCGACCACATCATCGCTTACTAACAGGTGAGATTTTTATTTTAGATAGTGGTCAAACGCAAGCCAATCAATAAATAAAAAAGAGTAGAAACGATGCAGTAGGATAGGCAGGTATTCAAACCACGGGTCATAAGTTCCAGCAAAGTTGCAAGAAGCAAGAAATCCCTACCCTAATTCATGTTCGTTCAAAGGCTGAAGTTTACATGTGAATTTCATGACTGTTATGAATGGGGATGTCGTAAATTAGAGCTGTAGACCTCTGCAGTAGTGGGCGGTAAAGTTTGGTAGCCTCCAGAAGCGATGCTATGGCGACGCCTCAATTATGATCAAAAGTGCAAGGGTTTTTTCTTCTTTTCGGTGGAAAAATCATCTAATGACTCCTGCCGCTTTTATGAAGAGCTGGAATAGAGATTTGAAGATTATCCTCCTGAAATTGGATTGAAAAATCTTGGATTGTATTTAGACTTGGACTTATGGAATCCAACTGTGGGGCACTGCAGCAAATTCCAATTTGGAAATATTGCAGAGATTACAGTCGAAACTCTTAAGAATTATAACTGATTCACTCTGGTACATAACAAATGATAGGTTACACCACGATTTCGGAATTACCACAATCAAGGAGGAAATAAGGAATGCAATGCCTAAATACAGAGACCGTATCCTAAACCACATGAACGAGATTGCTGTTGAGCTGATGAAGCCTAGAGTAATATTCTCAAGGCTCAAAAGACGTATGCCCTAGGACTTGTGTAAATGACACAGCTTAAAAAGGAAAGGTATATTCATATACACGTCCTCTTCATTGACGTGACCATATCACTGGATCTCAGGGGCGTGCATAGGATTATGACAGGGCATGCGGCGGAGTATAAACACACAAAAACTTCTTCTTTTATAGATTTTTAGCATAGCCACAGCCACGCATCGTAGCATGGTGGCGATGCGTGGCTGTGGCTATGCTAAAAATCTATAAAAGAAGAAGTTTTTGTGTGTTTTTACTCCGCCGCATGCCCTGTCATAATCCTATGCACGCGCCTGCTGGATCTGGATCACAAACGAACCATTTCTAATAAACGTATTGCTGAATGTCCGTTGGGAGACAGATTGCAGTAACAGACATAAAAAAAAAATCCCCCTGAAAAACAAGCAACCAAATTATTAAGTTGCTTGTTTCGGGTTTTTAGTCAGTGTTTTGTCGAACGCAAGGTTCTGGCCATTGCTTTTTGGGACGCGCGTAAAACACGACGCGCGTAAAACACGACGCGCGTAAAATACGACGCGCTATTAAGTCGGGAATTTGGTTGCTTAATAGTTTTTTTTTAATTACGAATGAGCCCGCTCTTGACCCAGAACACACCTGATGGTAAGTGCAAGATGAGGTCTACGATCAAACGAGCGAGCCCAGAAGCTGCCTGTTCACTCTTCAACTAAAGCTAACTTCATTGTATAGCTCTGAGAACATTGGAAGACTTGCCCAAACCACACATCGATGATCGGATTCCGGGTATTAGAGGGTTTTAGTCAAATCTATAGAGAGCTTACTTGTGCACAGTTTTTGTGAACTAACGTGTGGTACACTGATCTCTAGGACATTTTTCAGGTGATGCTGGATACGGCATTATTAAGACTATTTATTTCAGCATCCTTTTTTTTTTAACCCTTTATTTATTTACACTTTATGCACATAGGTACAAAGGCGAATTTAATGCCGTAGGCATTCTCTACCAGTCAACCATGAGTGGTGAAGAGATAGAGTGGAAGGTGCAATATGTACGTGAAAATTATATTGCATAAAAATAATGATAATAATTTTGATAACACAAAAAAAACCTAATTTTATAAAATCGAAGTATCATAAAATTGAAATCTACATAAATAATATATATGAATAAATACTTATATAAATACATATACATACACATATACTTAAGAAGCAAATGAAAATTAAATATGGAAATTCTCCTTATTGGTGAAGAAAGTGGATCCGCAAGTTCTTTTTATATGCGTAGCGATTGTCAGCCGTCCTGATCTCGAGAGGAAGCGCATTCCAGAGGAGAATGGACTGGATATGAAAAGAAGAATGAACAAAGTCAGAAGTATGAGAAGGACAGAGTAAGAGAAAATTATTGGATGAACGTAGATTCTTATTGCGTGAAGAACATAGAAATTGAAAGTGAGACAATAAGAAGGTGGGCTGGGAGAGTTGAGTAGTGAGAAAAGCGTTGTTAAAGCGCGCAAACTTCTCCTCTGACGAATGGTCATCCATTTAAGCTCAGACCTGAAACTTGAGACATGGTCATATTTCCTTAAATTAAATATGAACCGCATGCAGTTATTAAGAATACCGTCAAGCTTATTCAGCAAGACCGCATTCAGGTCATAGTAGCACACGTCACCATAGTCAATCAAAGGGAAAATCCCTTTCTTTTCTATCTCAGGGTCAGCTCTCAGTTTAATCGGATGCAGATGAGTATAAGTGTTTCACATGGAGCGTCTGCCTATCTGACCTCCACAACCCAGTAACTGGGTAACACGATACCACTTGGCTAGACCAGTATCAGATTTACTGGGTTCTGACTAGCCGTAACCACTGTCAAGGGTGTCCAACACACAGCCAGTCCTGACGGCTTAACGTCCGAAGTACAGAGGAATATCCATATGTTAAGGTCACCCATCCGCAAATCGACTATGACAAGCGTTGCCTAACCTTGAAGATCGCCCCGTGCGGCTATTATATGGTCAAGTTTAATGCAGCTAAGACTCAGGCGACAGGCGTGTCTCTTCTCCGCAAAAAGGAGCCAATTCCGACCGGCTCCTAATTTCCGCGATTTAACCGTGCCGATAACCGATCGTATTGAGCTTCTTGGGGTAACACTAACGTCCACCCTCAATTTTGGTCCATTTATCGAGGCTAAGGATCAGCTAGCAGCAAAAAAGTTGGGAATCCTGGCAAAGGTGAGACGGTACTTCACACCGGAACAGATACTCAATCTTTATCAGGCCCAGGTTCGGTCGTGTGTGGAATACTGCTCTCATCTTTGGGATGGATCTGCCAAATACGAACTGGACGCGCTTGAGTCTATCGAGAAAAGGGCCAAGAAACTCAGTGGCAACGATTCACTGCTCGAATCAAAGCTGCTTGAACATCGACGACGAGTTGCTAGTCTATCGGTTTTCTATCGGTTACATTTCGGGGAGTATGCGATGGAATTACACAATCTAATTCCGCCCAGCCCGTTCCATCATCGGACTACGAGACAAACGGGGATGCGCCATCGTTACATGGTGGACATCCCACCCATTCGCACAAAACGGTTTGGGAATACTTTCATTGTGCGTACGGCTAAGGAGTGGAATTCCCTGCCGGAGTCTGTGTTTCCTGATCGCTATGACCTAGCAGTATTTAAGTCAAGAGTGAATAGGTTACTTCTAGGCAAGCGTGCTCCATCTTCGACCACATCATCACTTACCATCAGGTGAGATGGTGGTCAAACGCGAGCCTATTACCAATAAAAAAAATATTATTTAGCCACGAGCTCCCCGATTACTATTTTTTCATGGCATAATATTGTATAGTTTTAAACATAGTGAATACATAATTATATCACTTACAAAAGTGTACAGCAATGGTAGAAAAGAAGAAATCTACAAAAAAAAATACGAGACAGTATAAATTACATAAAACCAAAAGCATTACATAAATTTATTATATCATGAAATTAATTAATTAGAATTAGTGAATTGTTAATTAGTCAATAATTAAATTAATAAAAAATACAAATATTACAAGATAAAAAGGGATGTTCAGTCCCAAGCCAGCGCAACGATACTGGTATGCTGAACGGTCCACGGTACGTGGAGCTTAACGTTGCTCTTCAAACAAAGTTACACAATAGCCTCTTCGGCCTACAAACCATATATATAAATAACAGTTCTAACCACTTACCTTCTGCACTGGGTACACCAACTTCGACCTTCCTAGGTCACGCCCAAGTGTGGTATGTATGTAAATATGAGGTGAGTAATTGAAAGTGTGATGTAAGTCAAGTGTTCTGAACGGTCACAAGGCGTCAGTCTCCAGATGGCGCGGTTCAGATCAGCATCACAGCCCTAACTCGTTTCCAGCAAATGCGCGTGCCACGCGATGGCAACAAACCGGCGATATGTTCCGAGAAATATCCCTGGGTTTTCGTCAATCCGGGATTACAAAGTTCAATTAAACACTGTTCACAATCAATCTGCTAATATCACGTGAGATCCAATTCGATTTTCAACTATAATCAATAAAAACTCAATCTCCCCAGCGGTGGTTAGTTTTAGCAAGAACGGAAACGTCAAAGTGAAAAAAAGTCAAAGACAATAGAATAATGTTGCCAACCAAAGGTGCGTTCGGTTTCACGTTGGACTTAACATCTACCCCCCCCCCGGGCGGGCCTACCCGTCCGCTAATCAATTGGAAGTCTTGACAAAGTTGCGACCGCTCTCTTTATGATGGATCCGTCCACCAAAACTTCTGCAAAACGAGGGACCCCGTCGGTGCCAGCCACCAAATTGAGAATGCGCCCCATGCGCCAATACAAAGGCTTCAGGTTGGCATCCTTAATCAGGACGAGGTCTCCGATCTTGGGCGGATGAGTTTTATCCGTCCACTTGACGCGTTGCTGGAGGATGTGCAGATACTCTAAGCTCCAACGCTTCCAAAAGTTCTGAGTGAGCTGTTGCACCAACTGAAACCGCGAGAGCCGATTTTGGCTCACATCAACAAAAGGGTACTCCGGCAAGGCGACAAGTGGCTGTCCAATCAAGAAATGGCCCGGGGTTAGAGCCTCCAAGTCATTCGGGTCCGAAGAGAGCGGGCACAATGGGCGCGAATTCAACACAGCTTCAATACGGCAAAATACCGTAGCTAGTTCCTCAAAGGTGAGAACGGTGTCTCCCAATAGTCTCCGCCAGTGTCCCTTTGCCGCTTTCACCGCGGCCTCAAAAATACCCCCCCAATGGGGGCAGGCTGGCGGGTCAAACAACCAAGTGACCCCTCGGCGGGCCAAACTATTACCAATGTCAACCTGACTCTCATTAAGGAAGGCGTATACCTCCTTCAAATAGTTACTTGTACCCTTGTAATTCGTACCGCAATCAGACCTAATCAAAGAAAGTAACCCACGGCGAGACACAAATCTTTCCAAAGTCGCCACAAAGGCCTCTGTCGAGAGGGAGGTTACCAGCTCCAAATGTACTGCCTTGGTTGACAGGCAGACAAAAACACACAAATAAGCCTTGACAATTTTACTATTTCGAAGTGTGGACGTCTTCACCGAAAAGGGACCAGCAAAGTCCGTTCCGACGCCAGCAAAGGGCCTCGCCTCATTGACACGATCAGCCGGCAAATCTCCCATTAGGGGCTGCATAGTGGAGGCCTTAGTCCGATAACACGGCATACAACGGAAGACAATGCTACGAATAGTACGACGAGCCGACAAAATCCAAAATTCTCGCTGCAGAATGGCCAACAGCGCATTGCAACCGGCATGCGAGTTTTTAATGTGACGATCAGTCACCAACAATTGTACCAAGTGGCCTTCCTTGGGCAACAAAAGGGGGTGACGGGCCCCATAAGGAAGGCTAGAGTGCCTCAATCGTCCTCCAACACGCAAAAGACCCGTCTTATCCAAGAAGGGATTCAGCTTGCTAACAGCTCCCGACAACTTAACCCTACCAGACTTCAAGACCTCGATCTCCTTCTCAAAGTGTGCAGCCTGCACAGAGCGGACCCAAAGGAGGAGTGACTCCTGTCGCTCTTGAGGAGAGAGAACTGGTGAAAGGCGCTTGTCCCCTGGATTCCTAGAATTATGGCCAAAACGCCTGATCCACGAGGTGACGTTCAACAATTTGTCGAGGGAGCTGTATCGATTCAACAAAAAATCAGGATCATGCATCCGCGTGAGGCTACGTCGCCCGGGTTCAAGTCACCAGGCACGTGCCTCCAAATCAAAGGCGTTTCAGAACCTTGAATCTGAGACACTCGGTTCGCAACAAAGACCTCCAAAGAGTGGACGGACGTCTTCAACCAACACAAAACAATTTGACTGTCCGTCCAGACGTAAGAAGCCCGAATGTCAACAGTTCCACCCAAAGTATGCACAACGTGATTTAGGAGACGCACAAGAAGCACCGCCCCTGACAACTCCAACTTAGGGATGGTCAATGCCGTCCGGAGGGGGGCCACCTTGCTCTTGGCCATGACCAGTGACAACTCCACCTGGCCCGTGGCGCTGACGGTGCGCAAATAAACAGCGGCGGCATAACCGTGAGAGGACGCGTCACAAAACCCATGAAGGGTGGCAGTATAAACCCCAGGGGGGAGGATGGCGCGTGGCAGCGCGACCTCATTGACCGCAGGGAGCGCGGATACAAATTGGAGCCAGTCTTCCAACAGGGTTTCCCGAAGTGGCTCGTCCCAACCAAGTTCAGCGGTCCAAAGGCGCTGAAGGAAGCATTTCGCCCAAAACAATACCGGGCAGATCCAACCATTAGGGTCAAAGGTCCTCGCTACAGTAGACAACACCAGTCGTTTAGTCCAAGTATGAGGAGACTCCAAGTCGACATCGTACGTAAAGGTGTCTTGAACTGGTCGGTACTGCACGCCGAGGACGGCCATCATGGCGGGGTTGTCAACGTTCTCAAACAAGTGAGGATCCTGCTTATGATCCTCCAACACACCTTCCAATAGCGCTGGCGAGTTGGACACCCATTTACGCAACTCATAGCCAGCGGAAGCCAGAATCTGGACCAACTCGTCACGCAACAAGATAGCTTCCTCAACTGTAGGAGCTCCAGTACAGACATCATCGACGTACAGGTCCGTTTTCAAGATGGCGGACGCACGAGGGAACCTCAAACGCTCCCGGTCCGCAAGCTCCCAAAGCGAACGAATAGCAACAAAGGGGCTTGATCGAAGGCCGTACGTATTCGTGTTGAGCTCGTACACAATCATGGGATCCTGGGGATGCTCCCGCCACAGGATCAACTGATAACGTCTGTCATCCCGGTGAATAACCGTTTGCTGGAACATCATTTTGATGTCGGCCACAAAGACTACTTGATGACGACGAAAAGACGTGATGACGTCACAAAGATCCCTCAACAATTTGGGGCCGGAATGCAGGCAATCATTCAAGGAGACGCCGGAAGAAGTCCGCGCAGACCCATCAAACACTGTGCGCAGTTTACCAGTGGATGGCTTGAGGACCGCGTGATGCGGCAAGAAGAAATGCTCTACTGAGCGCCAATCCAAATCTGACACCGACATGTGTCCCAAGTCTGCATACTCACGCATAAAATCTACATATTTTTGCCGCAGCACCGGGTCCCTGGCCATGCGGCGCTCCATTGCCAATAATCTTTTCTCAGCCGTAGGTCTGGATTGGCCGAGAGGTGGTCGCACCGCAACAAAAGGCAGCCGGGTCTCAAGCCGACCGGAGCGGAGTCGACCAGTGTTGTTCTGATAGAACAACTCGCACTCTTCGTGTTCCGGATTCAAGCGGGCCACCTGAGGGGGCTCCTCAACCTCCCAAAACCTCTGAACGGCGTCAGAGAGGGCTGAGCCGGACACCAACGCAAAGACAGGTTCAGGTGGAGGGGGCACGTTCAACACTGGGCCCATAATCGCAAAGCCGAAGATGGTTGAGACCGCCACCAGACCCCTCGGGTGGCACCATGGGGTCTCCGGCTGCAAGACCGTCATATTTCCCAACAATATTTTCCCCAAAACATCGGAACCCAACAACAAATGCACCGTACAAGGGGAATCAAACCGGGTGTCAGCCAAATCCAGACCTGACGTCAACCGTAGAACATCCAAAGGCAACTGACAATCGGGATGGCTACCCAATATAGTCGGCATAACAAGGGCAGGAGCACCAATTTAAGGGTACGGACAACTCACAGGGGTGATTTCAAACCAGGTCTCTCCCTCAACAGTGGTGACAGCCGCTTCGCCAATTCCCTGAATTTTGCCTGAAAAGTCGTTCACCTTCAGACCAACCTGTCCCGCTAACCAAGACGACAAAAGGGAACCCTGGGCTCCCGTGTCCAAAAGGGCACGGACCACAATCGAGTCACCAAAGGGTCCCCAGACCCTGACCGAGGCCGTTGGCAACAAAATCGACTCGATCCGGGGGGGTTCTTTAGCGGGGCAGGCGCCAATTTCCTAGCGGTGCCTGGGCGGCGACCGATCGCCGCATCCAGGCTGTCCTCTTCCACGACGAGGGTAAGATTGGAATGGTACGTCCGCGCGGTGTCCCAAGCCGCTCGCCATCGCTGGAAGGGCATATCCTACCGGATGCCTGAATGGCGGAGGGCGTGACTCCAACCGGGGACGTTCCGCCAACGGAGGGGAGAGGTAGCGGTGCTGGTCCGGCCACTGCTGCCTAGCAGCCAACGCGCGTTCTCCCTGACAAGGGGAGGCCAAATCTCGATCGCGGGGCTCCCGTACAACTTGCGCGGGGGGTGGGGAGCGGCGTGCAGAATTGCGGTCCTCAGCCCGGTGCTCATCTCCGGAATACCCCCCCTGCGCGAACCCTCCTCAGAAGATGGTCTGCTGGAGCGGTTCGCGTTGGCGCACAAAATCTCCAGGTGGGACCCCGTGCAAATTCTACACGGACGGGGGTCGGGGCAGTCCCGATGGAAATGGGCCCCCAAACACGAGAAGCACAAACGGCGTGCGTTGGCAATACGGCGGCGGGCACTTACGTGCAAGTTCAAAAAAGCCGAGCAACGTGCCATGACATGTCCCGTGGACTTGCAAAAGTGGCAATCGTGAGAACTCCGGGCGCCAGCAAAACGGGGGGCGGGGCGATCATCAACAGGCCCCCTAGCCCGAGGACTCCGGGCACCAGCCAAACGGGGGGCGGGGCGAACCTCAACAGGCCCCCAAGCCCTAGTCCGTCCCTGGTCTCTAGGCCGAGAAGGTGGTGGGCGTGACCCCGTGGCGCCACGAGTGTTGTCCAAAAACCGACACTCGTCTTCCAAGAATTTGAGGAGGTCGTCAAAGGGGGGAAGATGGGTGGCACTGTCCCCACCATACTTCTGCTCAAAGCGGGACCTCAACTCTGCAGGGAGCAACCGCAGCACTATGTGCACCAACAGGTAGGACCAATGTTCCACCGGTAACTGCAAGCGTCGCAAGGCGTGGGTCGCTGAGACCAACGGGTTCAGCAGGTCAGTGCGCAACGCCGACATGCTGGCAATGGCCGGTAGCCCCAAAATCTGGTCGATGTGCACATCAGCCAGGCAGCGCTTATTCTGATACCGTCTGGAGAGAAGCTCCAGAGCGGTAGGGTAAGAAGAGTCCGTCACCGGCAAGTGCTGCACCAAGGTTCTGGCTTCGCCCTCCAAAACGGACAACAAGTAGGCCAACTTCTGGGCAGGTCCGAGGTCCGAGCGTGCATCCACAAGACTCTCAAAAAGATTAATGAAGCCCAGCCAGTGGTCCAAACGACCGTCAAAATGTGGCAGCTCCAGGGTGGGCAGCCTACCCAACAGTCCAGGGCCCTTGACAACGGAGGTCTGAGGTTGGCCTCCTCAGGCATCCGGCTCCTCAAAATTTCCCGGGCTCGTTGAAGCGTGTGAGCGCAGCATCAGCTGACTTGATCCTCTCATTCACTTGCCCGTTCCGAGCAAGGGTAAGCTCTTCCAAGTCCGGACGCTCAACCGTTGCTACCGCCGATGCGAACCATCTCAACTGTGAGACCAATACGGCAGCAGACTCCCTGACTGCCTTTAATGAGGCCATTGCAACAATCAAATATTAATACAACAGGCTAAAACTAACTAAACAAACAACAATGACTTGTTAGCCGACCAAATAATTTCACCAAAATAACAACTTAAATTCAATTATTTCAAGTCCAAATCCGACCCTGTACTTATTCCAAGTATGAGTCTAGCTTGGTACAGATGGCTAGTTACAAAATAAATAGCAATTCAATGTATATACTATGCTGGATCAACCCTAATTAAATACAATAATTGACTGTATAATATTGAGCCGGAGAATCTCTATCAACACAGTCCAATAAGTACCACAAATGCAATAACCAATACACACAATTCAAGTCCTATTATGTTAGACTATGTGTAATTATTATTTAGATAACCTTTAAATTCAGATCAGTGACATTCAATTATTAATTGCAACAAATACCAAACAACTTTTACAACAATATACCAAATTATGTACCAAATACAACCTAATTCCTAATTTCACAAACAATCTTACTTGTCTGTACAATACCAAGGGGCTAGCACTACGAATTACAGTACAAACTACAAGTACTATTTGAGCCCGGCTGACAAAGCAATATATTCAAAACTTATTAAGTCGTAAGTTATATTAAGTAATTAAACTAAAGTTATTTTCAAAACTTCCAATTTACTATGTGGATTTATTATTAAATTGTTTTTGTTTGTCAATTGTTCAGTCCCAAGCCAGCGCAACGATACTGGTATGCTGAACGGTCCACGGTACGTGGAGCTTAACGTTGCTCTTCAAACAAAGTTACACAATAGCCTCTTCGGCCTACAAACCATATATATAAATAACAGTTCTAACCACTTACCTTCTGCACTGGGTACACCAACTTCGACCTTCCTAGGTCACGCCCAAGTGTGGTATGTATGTAAATATGAGGTGAGTAATTGAAAGTGTGATGTAAGTCAAGTGTTCTGAACGGTCACAAGGCGTCAGTCTCCAGATGGCGCGGTTCAGATCAGCATCACAGCCCTAACTCGTTTCCAGCAAATGCGCGTGCCACGCGATGGCAACAAACCGGCGATATGTTCCGAGAAATATCCCTGGGTTTTCGTCAATCCGGGATTACAAAGTTCAATTAAACACTGTTCACAATCAATCTGCTAATATCACGTGAGATCCAATTCGATTTCCAACTATAATCAATAAAAACTCAATCTCCCCAGCGGTGGTTAGTTTTAGCAAGAACGGAAACGTCAAAGTGAAAAAAAGTCAAAGACAATAGAATGATGTTGCCAACCAAAGGTGCGTTCGGTTTCACGTTGGACTTAACAAGGGAGAATCAGCATTTCCATTCAACGTGGCTATGCAGCATTTATAAATTATCGCGTAGCTCATTTTCTTTATTCAGAATAAGCTTGCGTTTGACCACCACCTCACTTGATGGTAAGTGATGATGTGGTCGAAGATGAAGAACGCTTACCTAGAAGTAACCTATTCGCTCTTGACTTAAAGACTCCCAGGTTATAGCTATCAGGAAACACAGACTCCGGCAGGGAATTCCACTCACAATGAAAGTATTCCCAAAACGTTTTTTCTGTGTGGCTGGGATGTCCACCATGTAACGATGGCGTATCGCGGTTTGTATAAACATAATATTATTTAAAAATATTGTCAATACACTCTATAACTGTCAGACAGTTTATTGACCCCGTACTTGACAGACTTCTGGGTCATTCATTCCCTTCCTACCTTCACCCAGCAACGTATTGAACTATGCGCCAGTAATTTAGTGACAGCTATATTGCTCGTCTTGAAGTTAAATCGATGTACGGAGGCAGTTAGTTAGGCGGGGCCTAATGTCCGTTTTATTGGTGTCCACTACGTGCCAGGTTGTGGCTTACAGAGAGGCCTGGAGTAGCTTGTAGATATATTTTTTGTGGTATTTATGCTTTCTGACAGTGTTGATTCTAGTACGACAGTCTTCTTAGAGTAAAAACAGAAGTTATAACAACAACACAATATGAAAAATAAAGCACTTCCGTGGGTACCTCTTAAAATAATGATAACTGAACAACGTTTACGTTTTGGCAATACTTTCATTGTGCGTTTGAGGAGGAATGGAATTCCCTGCCGGAGTCTGTGTTTCGCGATAGCTCTGACATGGGAGTCGAGAATAAATAGGTTACTTCTAGGTAAGCGTGCTCCATCTTCGATCACATCATCACTTACGATCAAGTGAGATCGTGGTCAAACGCGAGCCTATTTACCAATAAAAAATAAAATAAAAAAATCACATGAAACATTGGGTTGCATTTGATAGCGGTGCTGCATACTGCACTCAAACTCAAACAAGTTTAATCTAGTTTTTGACGGAATTATTGCTTAATATTAGCCGAGAAATATATAATTATTTTATTAAATTACTCCAGCTCATAAATAAAATAAATATATTTCGGATTAGCCCACCCTTGACTTCAATCACGCCTAAACGATTGATGAGTTCTACGATGAATCGAGTAACCCAGAAGATGCCTGTTCACTTTTGCTTTAAATCATCTTACAAAACTTACTAACAGCGACTCCACTGACTTCTCTAGTCCTATAGGCGTCGGAGCTTCGTACGACGCTCACCGTGAGATATTGAGTCTAACACATCACCTACGATACTTTATATTGTAACAACTATTATGTGCCTTTATTTACTCTCCCTTTCTCGTTTCAGCACGAGTTGTACGAGATAGATGACATGAGTGTGGGTTTATTAAAACTTATTTAAATATACAAAATAGTAAGCCACGTCGCAGACATTGCCATTAATTGTCTGCAATAGAGTAGTCACTATAAGTTATACTTTTTGTATCCATTAAAATATTTTTATTATTTATCCATTAACGTCATATTTCTGGGCAAAGGCCTGCCCTAGCCTTCCAGGTACTCTCTTTGAGCGACACTTCATCTCGCCATCTGTTCTTGGGCCGGCCTTGGCGGCGTCGTCCATCCATAGGCAACCATTGCGTCGATATCTTTGCCGAACGAACTTTAACTTCCTCACACAAAGTTTCATCCCCTATTTCGACACTTGGGCTAAGGGGCTAATTTTTATCGTGCCTCGTTAGTCGACTGGCCGTAAGCGCGACTGCTATCATCTAAGTAGTTTAAATTTACCGAAAATAATGCCGTGTAAAAGTATTATTGCAAAATTAAGATCATTTATCATTAGACTGAAAACCAACGCCGCCACAGTTTGGAAAAGCCAAGCAAATAGTGCAATATCGAATTCAAACTTAACAATTCACATTTGTAATCCCCTTAATATATCTGCAATCATCCGTTTTTTACGGAACCTATTCTTGTTTTCTCAATAACACTAAGATTTCTCGAGAACACAATATAGACAGTCGCTTTGTATTGGTTATAATAACTAGGGATGCGCCACGCGCTTTGTTATCGATGAAAATTATTAATGAAAGAAACTAAATTAAAAATTGCTTCCGTAACACAATTATTTGTATACTTGTAAAATAATATAGAAACTAGGGACGCGACACGCGCTTTGGTAGATATCGATGAAAATTATTAATGAAGGTATCTAACTGAAAAATTACATCCGTAACACATATATTTGTATACTTGTAAAATAATATAGAAACTTCTAATCTCACCAATATAAAAATATATGAAACATATTTATTAAATTAATATTGACAATTTAATTTATTTTATATTTCGTAAAATAATTGTTTGTTCATTTGTTTTGTTTTATTTATTTATTTATTAAAACTTTATGCAACACAAAATATACAAAGGTGGACTTAATGCCATAGGCATTCTCTACCAGTCAACCATTTTACTACATTGCTGTTCCTGACTGTTCCATGATGATCATATTTGTAAAACTTGAATTCACATTGTGGAATGCAATAAATGTTTGAGAATTGTAGGTATACAATAAAGTAAATATCTTATAAAGTTACTACTGCTAGGATTCGAACCTCCTATCTAAGGAATGGGCCTCAATCCTTTAGGCGGGCCAAGTACTGGTTTATAGATATCTCATGTGTTTGGACTTTTGTCCCAGTGCTGATGATGGACATTACATGAAATAATGTTACTACCTAGGATTGAACCCACGACCTTAACTCGTGAGTAAACCACTAGTTAATGAGTTCTACTCTTAATTTAATTATATTACAAAGTGATAAATAACGTTTATGTACAAAGGCCAGAAATTTAACTCCTAAGTTATAAAACTAAGAAAAGTATTCTCAAAAGATTTTCTATCGGTTACATTTCGGGGAGTTTACAATGGAATTTCATAACCTAATTCCATCATCGAACTACAAGACAAACAGCAATGCAGTATCATTCCTTCGTGGACATCCCACTCGTACGCATGAAACGTTTTGAGCACACTTTCATTGTGCGTACAGCTAAGTAGTACCTGAAGGAGTCTGTGTTTCCTGATAGCAATAACCTCAATCAATCAATCAGCCTTTTCTTAGCAATAACCTAGGGGTCTTTAAATCAGTTGCGGAAATTTTCTAACGAGATACCACGGCCCAAGAACTTAGAGCAGCTGAAGGAACAGGGTGAGTTTTTAGTCAGTAGAAGTCTGACACCCTTTCCGCTTAACATAGAGCGGGAGAAATCATTTGATGATTTTGCCACCCAGAAAAAAAAGAAAAAAGGGGTCTTTAAATCAAAAGTGAATATGTAACATCGAGATAAGCGTGCTTTATCTCCAAACAAATCATCGCTAACCTGATGGTTAGCCTTCATCAAGGCTAAACGTGAGCCCATCAAAAACAAATTAAAAGAAACTTTCAAATGAAAATAAATTTATCGACACGACCCCATCACTAGCTTAGCTAAAGGCAAAGGATACAGGATTAAAAAGAAAAACCTTGCTACAATAAAGAATGGTGGTTGACTGCTAAAGATAGTGATACAGTGGGGGAAATGTTTTTGTTATTAGCCGACTGGGAAGAGAGGGTGTTATGGTTTTGTGTCTGCATATATGTTCCTGTTTTGACAAAGTGGGGAGGGGAGTTTGACAAAGGAGTGTCTGGCATACGTCTGATTGTTTTCGGTTTTACGAAAGCGGGTTTAGAAATTCGTGACTAGTTTTGGTATTCGTACTGAGTGCATGAGTTGCCTCGTCTAAACTCATTGAAAGCTTTAAGTGCAGTAGTTTCGCAAATAAAGCAGGACCAAATTACCAAATTATTTATTTGTTAGTATAGGTAAGGAAATAAAGGTTTTATGAAAACGGTTATATTGTTATTACGTAAAAATAGTTACATCATAAAATAGACGTTTCTAAATACATGCCCTGCGCAATTTTTGTTGTTATTTTTATAATGTTTGTAACATTATATTACAGTTGTTATACATACAGTATGTTAACTAACAGAGGGCGTTCCCGTTCACCCGCAATAGTATAGAAAAAAATATTATTATTCGAAAACAAAATGGTTTTTTTTTAATATTAAAATATTCACAATTTTTTTTTAATTTATACGTAAATGAAACACTCTGTACAAGCGTACTTGAAGGACGGCAACGTTGCAATTTATTTATAAATGCGTACGCGTGTACAGAGTGTTCCTTTCACGTATCAATTCAACATTTTTAGTGAATGTTTTAATATTAAAATATTCACCTAAACTTCCTCTAAAGCTTTTCATATGATTAGACCAATAAGAATTGTGTGGACTTTAAAAGAGACATTGACCTATGAGTTTGTTTCGGTTTTCCTTCACAGAGTGGTCAGTTAGGAAATGCCGGCCTCATCTAGCTTAACATAAAATGCAAAAGATACGACGTGTAAAAGTGTTATTTATAACCAACTAGCTTGTGCCAGCGGCTTCGCCCGCGTTGGAAGTTTTTCCCGTGTAAATCCCGATTCCGTGAGAATTCCGGGATAAAAAAATTCTATGTCCGTCTCCTGGTTCTAAGCTACCTCCCTACCAATTTTCAGCCAAATTGGTTCAGCTGTTCTTGAGTTATAAATAGTGTAACTAACACGATTTTCTTTTATATATAGATTTACAAAATAAATATTTCATTTTATTTAATCATTCTGTTCTATTCTAAATGACTCATCCCACTTTGTGTGGATGGAACTGTCAAACTTCTACATTCTAAATACTCACCCTATTCCTTCAGATTCCCTGGCGTTCCGGGGCTGTGGTATCTCGTTACAACATTCTGGCAACCCCGGCAGACATTGACCCCTATTATTGATTGATCTTTGAGGGGCACATGGAACACGATGCACCGTCAACTTGGGACACTAAATATTTCCCTTAGATATTAATTTATTACGGATTCCCGCTTAATTCTATTTTGTAAACCCATTGTACACCAACCCGAATTAAGTTCCACATGTGAAGTACCAAGTTGATTGTAACAACTCTCAACCAGTTCTGTAATACAATAGTATCTGATTATTGAGTGCATAGGGCATTGTGTTAAGATTTAAAAAAAAAACGTATTTTTGCTTAATCTTGAATGTGATTGTGGGAATGACGAAATTTTAAGGGTACAGGTATTTACCAAAAGTCAACACGAATAAATGATTTATGATTTATTTATTAATCCATGTCATTTACTCGTAATAACAATTATTCCAGATAACAATAATAATAACTAAGTTCATTAATTCCAACAATATTAATAACGTCATAACTATTCATACCATAGCTAAGCAATATCCTGTAGTGATGTGACTAACGGGCGGTAATTTGTAAGTATCGACATATCGTAGTGCGGTGCTCATATCGATTTATGAGCTGTCATTAATCGATACTCTGATACTGATTTGTCGATGTTTGAGATTGCAGTATTAATATCGGTGGCGGGAATATGTTAGATGCCATAGTGTAGGTGTCTATGGTACCTTGTCTCCGCAGGTGTGGGATTGATTCATTAAATTAATCTATTATAATGATGACAAAGGAACAGGAATTGGTTTATATAATCTTACTAATCCTCATACTAATATCAATCACTGATCTGATTTTGGAGAATATTGGTTTAGTACCTATAGAGACATATGGCTACCTCAAACATGGGTATATATGCTCGGCAAGGATCACTTATAGTTTCGCCATGTCCGTCTGTCCGCGGCTTAGCTCAGAAACTATTGGTACTAGAACGCTGAACTTTTACATGCTGACAATCGCTACGCAATTAAAAAGAAATTGCGGATCTACTTTCTTCACCAATAAGCAGAATTTCCATATTTAATTTTCATTTGCTTCTTATATGTATTTATATAAGTATTTATTAATATATATTATTTATGTAGATTTCTATTTTATGATACTTCGATTTTATATTAGGTTTTTTGTGTTATCACTATTATTATCATTATTTTTTTCCAATATCATTTTCATATACATATTGCACCTCCCACACTATCTCTTCACCACTCATGGTTGACTGGTAGAGAATACCTACGGCATTAAGTCCGCCTTTGTACTTATGTGCATAAAGTGTAAATTAATAAATATACATATTAAAACGCCAACAAAGTGGTAAAATAATATCATGAAAAAAAATGTTTGGTAATGTACATACCCTCCCTTACACATAAAGAGGGGACTTTTTTTGAGTGTGTGAAAAGACCAATTTTAGAATCAGTGATCCGTTTGCGCATAATTTTCGTTACAGTCAAGTGTGTCCTCCTATGAACGACGTAGTTGTAGGTAGGAATTCAAACATACGTTTCCACCAAAGATGTACTAGTCCACTGAGCGGTGCAAGGCTGTGTAACGGGCTCGTTTCAGGTGTGAGCGGGGTGTGTTCATTGCTTGCGTCATAGTTTAGTTGTCATCTGTACAACGCAATTTAACTAAGAATAGGATCGACTTAGCGCCATACTGTGACGTCGTAGCTGTCAATTCAAACTAGTTAGATAGGGTGAGCAAAACAAGATTTTTTATTGATAATAGGCTCGCGTTTGACCACCATCTCACCTGATGGTAAGTCATGATGATGTGGTCGAAAAGGATGCACGCTTATCCAGAAGTTACCATTTCTCTTCACTCTTGATTTAAAGACCCCCGGGTTGTAGCTAAGTATTTATTATTGACTAAAAATTAATTTACTTAGGTACTCTTACTTCTTAGTTTACTTTCAGGTAAATTGGTGCCAACAATGAAAATAGGAGAAAGAAAAGTATAATTTAAAAAACTAATTATGAATTTAACTAATTCAATACTGTATTTAAATTTGATGTAAAACTTGGGTAAACAAAGAAAAATAAAACCGTTATTAATATGCAAATTAGTTTTCCTTGCAAACCGTAATTTTCAAGTCAACTACTTGCAACGTACTTGTCAAATATCATGACAGATAGAGGTCATTGACGTTCCTATTCTTATTATACCAGCGGTAGCTAAGCACCGTCTGCTTGTTTAAAGTAATCAAATACAAAAATCACTTGGCTGAACACTGTCTCAAAATCTCGCTCAGCTGAGCCGTTCCACAAGAGCTACACTGAGCGAAGCTAGGTAAATGAAGTGATTCTATGGTTCTTAACAAACACATCCCTCGCTAGACACATCTCTGGTGGCAGCCTTAGACTCCAACAGATGTAAATAACACCATAATACTCGTACAAACACCATAAAGCAAATAACACCAGAACGGTTTTCTAACCAAATATACTACCGCGTTGCTTTTCACAACCAAACAATCACTCCTACCCTTGTCTAGTTAGGTGTCCCAAACATACCCGGAACACGACAGTGAATGCGTCAATTTATCAAAACAAAATTGTGAAAAACTTGTCGTGAAACTCGTCCTTATACAGGGATTAACTTGTTGTGTAGACAGACAGCTAGCGATTTGTGAAAACCATATTGGGGGCTCATAACACCCGCGGTTGGGGTTTAATGTGGGGGACCCTACTTCTGGTTGTTGGAACGAGTTGTGATCGAGAATCTGAGTTCTGTTTTTTGACCATACGACCATGCGGCTTTGTGCCCTAGAGAGACGTACAGGTTACCTAGTTCGAATGCAGATGTTCCCGTTCGTTGAGCTCCTTAAGTTCGAAGTTGAGCTACACGATAGCCAACAAATGCTTGCACTGTCTGGATAGTTCCGCTCAAATCTGCGTGCTCCTTTCCTCAAAAGACACAACAGACATGAAACTTCATGCTTTTCATAAGATTTGACCAATACGAATTGTATGGACTTTAAAAGAGACGTTGACCTTTGAGTTTTCTTCGGTGTTTATTCTCAGAGTAGTTAGTTAGGAAACTCCGGCCTCATCTAGCTTAATTTAAAACACAAAAAAATACGTGTAAAAGTGTTATTTATAACCAATTTACAAAATAAATATTTCATTTCATTTCCCAAATCTAGTCATGAAGTATCGTTTAGCTTCTGTACTTACGTATACCCACAGAAATCTTAATAATAAGGCAATAAAAATGCTATCTACTGTCATTTAATACTGGGACGTGTGTCGCCGGTTCGCAGCTACCACCACATAAACAAACAATAGATACACACTTTCGCCTACACATGCATTTTGCATTATTACAACAAAATTAAACTTTAAGCGATGACATTACGCAATATTTTCTAAAAACGCATAATCACAGGTGGCGTAACGTGTGCGAAAAGCAGAGAAAGATAACGCGCGCTCACTCTCACTTAGGAATAGTGCAGTGCAAAGCTCGTAATGCTCATATTGTTATCGATAATTTTCTGTTGAGCGTTAATAGCCAAGATGTCTCGTAACAATAGATAACTAATTTATTGAAAGTTTTTCATTCCTCGACGCGCTTTGAGACGATTTATTTAGAAGAAAAGGGAATACAATAAAACGTTAAGTGTAAGTATATTTTTTTATTATTTAGTTATACAAATCTTAAAGGCTCTCCAATACTTCACCTTATGGAAAAAAAACAATGACCGAATCAAATAGAGCAATAATGGCACAACTTAATACCGAACAATGAAGAATATACTTTATTTTTCATCAAAATAATTTGTTACGATGGCGGTCTTATCGCTTATAGCGATATATTCTAGACAATCTTAGGATGGATTGATGATATCCGGATCTTTCGGAAACGTGTAATAATAGCATTGGATAAAGTAAAACAGATGCATAAATAATATGAAAACGTATCGATCCGATCCAACTTAATCCATTATACTTACAATATACATAATAATATGTATCCTTAATTATTTTGTCATAAAAAAAGATAAATATTGAACACTTCAATGATACAAGGATACCCAACGTAGACTGTTATTTAACTTACCATCGTACATAACAATAATAAGCCTACCTCCTATTAATTTTCTGAATGAAAAAATAGTTAAAAAGTACGAATTAACAGATATATAATCGTTCAAAAACGACTTATTATAAACTATTTAAACAGGAAAAAAAACATGCTTAATGAAATATTGAAATATTTAACGAAATATTATATTTCATTCGAATTTCGGTAAAACTACGTATTAACTATTAAGCTAAAGGTAATAAATTACCGATACAAAATAGTAGCGGCACGTCACTAATTCGCGGCCAACTCGTGCGGCGTGTTCCTGGAATGTACGTAAACGACGATATTGTTTATTGCGCATGACTATAATATTTCATTGCTGCTTTTAGTAGTTGTAATAGTAGGCATGAACAAGCTTAAGTATTAATGGTAATTGAATTTAGAAAAAAAAAACGTTTTCTGTGATAATCGTAGTAATGGTGGCGAAAATATTTGATTTGATTATATTTTTAAAAAACGACATTATTACAAAAATTAAGTACTTACATATGAAATGTTATCCCTTTATTTGTAAAGTTATAAATTTTGGCAGAGTTTCTGCAGTTGGATATGCTGCAAAACACCATGTTTACCTCTCCGCGTCCCATACAACACAAGTAACCGCAGCAAACGCTCCACGCGCACTTGTGGCTTACGTGTCACATGCGCGGTGACAAGGTCACGCGTCTTTGCGACTTCTATTGCTTTATTATTAAGATTTCTGTGCGTATACCATACACGCATACTTTTTTTCCAGCGCGATATCATCAAATAACACATGCTCTGAGTGGGTGTCAGACTTCTACTGACTAAAACCCAACCTGTTTCTTAAGTTGTCTTTCAGCTACCGCGGTATCTCATTAAAACGTTCGCCGTCCACAAGACCATGCGGCCAGAGATCAGCTTGCGATCCCCGACGCCCAGAACATCTCACGCTGTGGCTTGGGAGTGAAGAAGAGAGTTGTACTTCTGTCCCGCGTTCAGCATCTTCTTTCGCTACCATGAGTGCTTCGCAGAAGGAGGCAACCGCATTCCATTGCCCCTCGCCCCTCACCATGGTCTGAACCAGGGCCGGGCGTGAGAGGTCACCGCCGCCTATTGCCTCTACGAGGACACGGCGGTGCTCTGCCCAAGCGGGGCACACCTTCACCGTATGCTCCAAAGTCTCCTCTGGGTAGTCCTCACAATGACGACACGCGGGCGTGTCCGCCGGCTATACCCAGGCTATTGAAGGCTCGGACATGGTGTCAGATAGATAGATATACTCTTTATTGTACACCGTAACAGAATTAAATAAGGACAAAAAACTACAAAGGGTGTTATAATGGGTGGTATTATCGCTAAAAGCGATCTTTTTACAGACAAGTTTTGGATGGATTTGACACAGCAGGAGAAAATAAATATGCGGGTAGTCCATCCATTCAATATATCGGATTCCCTTTCTTAATTTGACTTGCTTACTCCATGGGTCAGAGAAAACGAACATAATCTTAAAAGCTGATTACGAAATAGAATTCACAATTATGAGATACAAGTATCAAAAAAAAAAATCCACTGGTAGGGGCTCCCTAAAACGAAAACTTTTTAATGCCCCCAAAGTTTGCGCGCAATATTTCAGCGCACCATAAACTCCACGTTTAATTGTTCCAGATATGTTTATTATGTTTTTTTTTATATTTTAGAGGAAATAATAACAGCCGAAGGGTCGGTTTTTGAGGTTAAGCATCGCATGCCGAGGTCGATTGGTGGATGGTGACCATTTTTTTTTTTTTTTATTTGGATAAGGCTAAGCTATCATGACTATATATTTTATAGGAAAATCATGATTTTATTCGTAGGAAATGGTTTACGTTGAAATTGAAATTAAAAACATTTATTCGGATGAAGACATACACAATAACATACAATAAAAATTGCTGCTAGTCTTCTAGGCACGTTTCTGGACGACAGCGATGTGGAGGAGTACTTTGACGCCTAAGTTTTTTTTTTATGTACATAATTATGTTTAGCAGTGTTTTTTTTTATAAATGTTTTAAATCCTAATTAACAAAAAAATTCAGAATATATACAAAATTACTAACATTAAAAAAAAGAAAAAAAAATCGATGAGCATGTCCACACCGCTTTCGGTTCTCCATTGGTTACTAACTGGGTTGGTGAAATAGATTCCTAAGGTATTTCATCAAACAAGCCAATTAGTGTTTCCTATAAATTGTACTTGCTTACGGGTTTATTTTTCTTTTTAGCTTGATGAGCAGAAAATTTACCAAGAGCATGAAATTATCTATTGAACGGCGTAACAATGTGTGTGAGTGATCTCGCCTAGATTTGAGACACTAAGATTGTTAACTATCGATTGCTGAGCAAGAGATCTTGGGTTTTATATCCGGGTTGGGCAATAATTGCTATTGGGTTTTTCTGACAGAAATTTTTGAGTAGTAGCTCGGAGTTAGAAAGTTGGCGGTGTACACCCCGTGCTTTGGAAAACACGTTAAAGGATGATTCACGCTACACCGTGTCGCGACCGGTCCGGGCCTCGGCCGGGACACGTCCACCGTGCGTCGGCCGGGCCAGTCATTCATGCTACACCGGGCTGTTTGGGTGTATCATTTGCACGACTATATCTGTGTTATGTAGTTTTTATCAGCTAGTGATTTCATCTATCGATAGACTTGACGCTTAAGTAAAAATGCAATTTTCACAATTTGAATTGGCAGCTATTGCAATTGCCATCGATGACGAAGTATTGGAAAAACAAAGCAAAACTACTAAAGGAAGATGGGGTGTACATCCAACCTGGAGAAAGCGAGAAGCAGAAGGAGAATTTGCTATACTTTACAAAGAATTAATAGATGACGAGAGCAAGTTGGTATGGTTATTTTAGAATGTCTAAAGATAGTTTCACTTTTTTACTTGAAAAATTAAAACCAGACCTAACCAAAAAAATTACAAGGTAGGGGGGGCCGGATTGTGCCGGAGCTGGGAAACGATACCCACTGACATTTCAACGCCGTGCCCGGCCGAGTCCCGGCGGCGCACGGCCGGGGCACGGCCGAGCCACGGTCAGGCATGAATCACTTCATACAAAAAGTATATCATAATGTTTAGCGTACGTGTAAGAGTAAGGGTAAGAGCGGTAGGAGATTTTAGCAAAGAGAAAAGCGTAGTCAAGGCGCGCAAATTTCTTCTCTGGCGAATGGGCGAATAACAAACAGTCACATAATAAAAGATATACAAAATATTACAAAAAAACTACAATTATGTAACCAACAGCGTTATCCACAACATACACATGAGAAACATAGCACGCGCTGCAAAAAATAATAATGAAATGAAACGAAAAACAAGATTAACAAAAATAGTGCACTAACAAACAATGAATATAATAATATGTTTTCTTTAAATACAACAATGATAAAAATTATATTGTACAAGTGGTTAAACGAACGTAAATTTGTAATTTAATTGATTATTGAAACATAATATATTCAGTCCTCACTGCTGGGACGCAAGCTTGTCTCTTTGTCGAGAAATGGGCCAAAAACCCAACACGCGGACCCTATACAACGTGTACCTAACGGAAACCCCATATCTATCCAAAAGGGCTGAAGACAACATCTGGTATGGAGTCTCTATGCACAGTTTCAGCACAAAATAAATGACTCAAAGAATTTATACCAAATTATTGGTTTCATATAGGTATTTCTTGAATACCAATCATAACAAACGTGTCACAGCACTACGAGGGTCAATAACTTTCCACGTCACTTGCCAATAATATGATAATTCTTTGCGTTCTTCTTAATTTGATAAATTCGGTCTCTGGTATCAGTGTATTGGAATTTGTAATAAGTTGTACACACGTAGACTTAGGATTACAAAACCCTTGCCATATCGTTTGTTATAATCCAAAGAAGCCATGCACTTGGTATGTTTATACCCTTTAAATTACACGTTGTATAACCGATGTGAATATAAATTACATGATAATTTTCATTTCTTTTTATACTGCTTGAAACATATTTTAGTATTCCACGGACACTTCAAATAAATAAATTCAAAATAGAAAGTTGGGTCACGATTGACGAATGCGTGGTGCTGTAAAAAATTTATATTTGCCATCTAGTGTTGCCGATTTACGGGATTTTACCCCGATTTCGGGAAATACGGAAGGTTGTCGGGATTAAATCAGACATTGATAAAATTCTGAATATTTCGGGTATTTTGAAACCCCTACACAGTTCTTAGATGATATATTAGTGAGAAATATTGATGATTAAAAAACTGTTATTTAATATACATTATTGTTTTTATTGCCCATGCTAGAAAACCTTTTTTATTCTTATTGATATGTCTTACTATAACTTTTAGGCTTATGATTCTTATGTAATAATGGTAGTTTTAGTATGGTTTTTATTCTCGCAATTATTTTTGTATTTTCAAGTGTCCGTTAGTAAAAATTGATTGCATAAAATATTTAGAGTCTATCTAAGTCATTTTCGATTCAAACGATTCTTTGGCGTGACATGTATGGAGCCGGAACAGTGTCCTTTGTATTATTAACCGACTTCAAAAAAGGAGGAGGTTCTCAGTTCGTCTTGAACTTTTTTTAAGGGGGAAGTCATCCAATGACTGCCTCCCGACCTGGGCGAAGCGGGAGGGTGAGTCAGACTTTTACTGACTAAAACCCATCCGTGTTCCGAGGCCGCGGTAACTCTTTCAAACAATTCTGCAACAAGAATATAACCCAAGAATTATGCGACTGAAAAAGAAACTCATCGTATAAAAAAAAATTAACAAAAAATAGAACCGACTTCTACCCATATAAAAACACTACAAAGGCAAAAATAACTTTAATTTCGGTAGTCGGTGTCATTTGTTTTGTATTTTCTTTTTTTTTTTTTGACACCGTCTTCCGAAATTAAAGTTATTTTTGCCTTTGTAGTGTTTTATATAGAAGTCGGTTCTATTTTTTGTTAATTTTTTTTTTCGCCCTTTTTAGTGGGTCGGTTTGGAATTTATCTAGTTACAAAAGCCAAATTGTCAACTACTTATCACCTTTTACAAAATATTGCTTTTCCCGGTGCATAGCCGTTAATTTTTGAGGAGTTCTCCTGGTACATCACCATCAGCTCTACTTCACCATATGCATTGTGATGAGCATAAAGTGCTTAATAACCATATTCAAGTAATCTAATCGCAATTCACGAAATACTTATTATTGAGTAGTTTCGGTGGCCATCTGGGGTCTTCATCATCAGTTCCACTTCCTCAAATAGTGCTTTTCAAGAGCAACTGCACAAGGTACTATAAGAAGTACACAAAACGCTATAGGTGTGCATATAATATTTGAAGAGTTCCCTCGATTTCTCCATGATGCCATCATCAGATCCAAACATGACGACAATGGGACCAATTAGAAAGTATACCCTTTCAAACAAAAAAAAGAATTTTCGAAATCGGTCCAGCCATCTGCGAGTAATGAGGTAACATACATAAAAAAAAAAGGTCAAGACGAATTGAGAACCTTCTCCTTTTTTTGAAGTCGGTTAAAAAGTGGTAATGTGGTAAATATCTTTTAATATTCTTTCTTTTTTTTTCCTTAAACATAAAAAGTAATGTGCTTGCCTGGTTTCAAACCCAGGATTCAATTCAATTTTCAAACCAAGTCGGCGCTGTAATTGGATATAATTAATTAATTACACAGAATTATTATCTCACCATATATTACTAAGAGCTTCTGTCCGCGACTTCGTACGCGTGAGAGGGTTTTCCCGCATAAATCCCGATCCCGTGAGTATTCCGGGATAAAAAGTAGCCGATGTGTTATTCCAGGATATCAACTATCTACTTATCAAATTTCATTCAAATCCGTTCAGTAGTTTTTGCGTAAAACATTAACAAACATCTATAGATCCATGCTCACAAACATTCGCATTTAAAATATTTGTAAGGTACATCATCTTTGGCCACAGCATCTGTATAGATTACCAGCTGTGCCCGCGACTTCGTCCGCGCGGAATAGTGACTTTCGGCAGCATTTTTAATTTTTCTTTTTAATTTTTAACTAATTATTTTAAAAATAAAACTCATACATAAATAAGCTATTTACAATATTTTACTACTAATAGCTTATTTAAGTACATTTTTCTAACCAAGACTAAAAAATAAGTTTCAAGCTTCTAGCTTTAAAAATGACGTAATTTCCATACTAACTTTCATCCCCTATTTCAACCCCTTACAGCCCTTTTTTCGCATTAAAATGTAGCCTATGTCCTTTCTCAGGCTCTATACTATGTCCGTGCCAAATTTCATTCAAATCGGTTTAGTAGTTTAGGCGTGATTGCGTAACACACAGACAGACAGAGTTACTTTCGCATTTATAATATTAGTAAGGATTGCTGCAGCACAAATAGGTCTGTGTATTTCCGCAGCATCTTCAGTGGCTATATAGCCCGATAGCGGCGCGATATTTCTTGCCACAACGGTAACGTGACCATAGGTCCCGCTTTGGGTGGGATTGTCCCGCTTTCGGGCTGTCTGACTCGCTGTCCCCAACAAAACCAAAAGTCAGGAACAAGCGAGAGCGAGCGACTGACATACGAGGAATTTACCGAATACTTAGGCTCTGTGTACACGATGCGGTGCGGCGCCGGAGCGGTGTCGCTGCTTCGTCTTACATAGTAATATCAGTGGCATGTCACACGATGCGCTCCGGCGCCGCACCGGACTTGCAACCACCGAGACGAGGCGGGGAGGGGTGAATGAGTTGCGACGCCGGAGTGGCACCGCTTAGTTGTATATGCGTCATAAGGAAGGGCACATGCTCGCTCTTTTTGTTTCTTTTTTAGTTTTTTGTATATTGTGTTTGAGGGTTTAAAAAATTAGTAACAACATAGAAGATATTGATATGGACTACTTCATAACAGATTATTAGATAGATTTCTATAGATAGATTTCATAGTTCTATTTTCAGAGGTTTCATAGTTTCAGATTTCTCATTCGAAAGAAATTGTAAAACTCTATCTGTTAGTTATGTTTCACACCTAAACCTTTGAACAGATTTTGCTGTAGTAAAGTAGTTTATTGTCGCGAAATTATTTATAAATTTTATTTTTAGAGTGAGTTTGTGTAAGAGTTAAGATGTCAGTAAGGGTAAGATACCACAATTATTAAAATTCTCATAATAAACCATAATTTATATGTTGCTCGTAAATATCGCATCTTACACCAACTTATTTTTATTTATATACAATATCCCACATGCTAGGCGTCCCGCTTTGACACGAAAAAATAATGGTCACTTTAGCAACGGTCACAATTGAAAGGCGTGTCCGCAGGTGGTGGAAGTACTCAGCGAAGACTTTTCCGCTTAAGTTTCTCGAGCCAGTCTTTATCATGCTTAGACGCTCCAGTTTTGATGTCTTGGCGCCATTCAGGTCCCATATTGGCGCTTTTCTGCCAACGGTTGGTCTGAATTTCAAAACTGATCATATCCCGCGTGAGGAGTCTTTGAATCTCACTATACAACCCTTTATTTATATATATATATATATATACAGGGTTATTGGAAATACGTCCCGATCCCGTTAAGGGCGTGTAGATGAGGTCATTAACTAACAAATCAACCCTAAGTTTCTAGGCCTAAAGTATACCATTATCGAGATATTTTTTATAATATTAAAATAAAATAGGACTTTATCTCTTTTAAAAATTTATAAAAAAAAACGAAAACACGTTTTAGCATTCTTATTTATTAATTAGCTAAAGAATTAGTAGTAAATAAAAAAAAAAACATAAAACAATTAAAAACCTCCGTACTTTTGAAAAAAGAGATCTAATACTTATTTTATTTTTATGATTTTTGCAACGTCTTATGAAATAAATATTTTTTTTTTCTCCTAAAAATCACTAATCTATTTTGACGGCAGAACATTTTATTTGTTAGTTAATGACCTCATCTACACACCCTTAACCCACTTGTTACTAGCGTCCTTTTAAAAGGTCCGGTCATAAACAAAAATCGTGTGAATTATGTGGTTAGTATAAACAATTTTTGTTGAAGACATTTCAAAGCTAAGATGTGTGGCAGTATAATACAACTATTATTATAAAAAAGTTTTTTAGCATTTATTTTACGTAAAATTACCATGAGTAACATGAATTGAATTACTTTATTATTATTAAATTTTCAAACTATTTGACAGTGAATAATCAAAGTTCAAACCATCTTTTAAGTGATAACAAAAACAAAATTAACTATTTTATAATCTTTCTTACTGTATTTTGCGATTTGATTTGGTGTCCTTTATAAAGCCCAGTAGTAATATCGACTGCTACTTCTTATAAATTTAATAAAAAATATTGATTAGTAAAATATTTGGTAAATGATGGGTATCTCAACTCCATGAAATCATCGAAGAGTTGGAACTTGATGATGAAGCTTTCATCCCTTACAGTATCACATTTTTACCACTCGAAAACGGTAATGCTGATGTCATTGACGAAGATTCCGGGGACGAAAATCAAGTACAAATTCAAATTTTACCTGGCAGGCAACTAAAGACATTAGCACACGTTAGCTATGACATTTTGTCATTAGGTGATTACGCCAGTGATGATGAAATGTTGCTAGCTGAAGTTGCCAAATGAAAACTTATTAGTAATAACTCGTCTTTACCTTCAACTTCAAAAATTCTGGTCAAACCAAAAACCATAACTATTGTTTGACGACAGCATAATAGATTTGCTTACAGAATATACAAACAAGTATATAAACCTAAGAAATAAAATAGGAACATAACATCTGATGAAATAAAGTATTTTATAATTTCATAGGAATTCTGCTATTCAGTGGTTATGTTGTACCCAGAAGATGCAGCAGATTGTGGAATGCCCTTATTAGATTACAGATGTCCACTACCAACAAACAAAGAATTCAAGAAAATGGGTCGTGGTTCCCTGAAGTACAAATCCACAAAAGCTGAAGAAATTATTTTGTAAATGAAACGATAACAGTGTACTCGTTATGTAAAATAAGACGCTTTTCGCAGCAACAAAAAAAGTAAGTACAAACTTTTAAGGCGAACAACTAGCCATCATAAAAAGTTGTAGTGAAAATATGGGAGGTGTAGACATGTCAGATCGAAATATTGGTCTCTATCGCACATCGATAAGGGTGAAAAATTGTATTTCCCATTGATTTTTCACTGTTTGGATATGTCAGTCCAAAATGCTTGGCTACTAATTCAAAGCGATGAAGGAGAACTTGATCATATAAAATTATTGAAAGAATCCGAAAGATTACTGCAACTCCACTTCTTGAAACGTATCGGAATAAAAGAAAACTGGAAACCAGGTCGCACTTCATAAAGTTTTCGCGTTATGATGATAACAAACATTTAATAAAATACCAAAATAAACAGCTGAGGTGTGTTATTTTCCATAAAAAAGAAACAAATTTGTCCCTTGCATCCAAAGAATTGTTTTGAATTATACTACACTAAATAACCTTTTTAGTATGGATTTATTTTTTACTTTATTTTATGCAAAAATAAACGCCAATAGAGGTACTTCGTTATTTTTTATGTACAGACGCCAGCATGTGAAGCTACCCGAAACTGTCAAATTTTCTCAATCAATCTTGAACCTAATTTTTTTAACAATAAAGTTGAAAATCTATTAAAGAAATTTGACAGATTGTTGTAGCTTGATGTGCTGGCGTCTGTACATTACATTAGTAGCATATATTACTAGCGTCATTTTAAAAGAACACCATTTTCCTGATTTTCCAATAGCCGAATATTTATTTTGTATTTTTCTTTAATATCTTATCATGTAATTATAAACATATCTGAATTTCATTACAATCTGACACAAAAAGTATATTCAGTAACAAGTGGGTTAACAGGATCGGGACATATTTCCAATAACCCTGTATATATATAAAAGAAACAATGGTCTTAAAGAAACTAGTTTTCAAATTAAAACGCTAACCTTAATCAAAGCTTTTACTCCAAATCAATCATACGAACTAAATCAATTTGAAATTCGGCCATTTTTCTTTGAAATCTAAAACAGAATGATCAAAAGATGTTCATTAATAACTCCAGTTCGCTTCAACAAACAAATATCCAAGCTGTCAGAGGATATTAATAAATGATGGATACGATTAATTTTGTAGAATTGTTTCGTATATATTTTAATTTAATTCATTCTATCTTTTTTCTTCGGGGGAAAATCATCAAATGACTGCTTCCGCTCTGGTTTATTTTTATTAGTTATAGGCTAGCGTTTGACCACCATCTCACCTGATGGCAAACGATGATGTGGTCGAAGATGAAGCACACTTACATAGAAGTAATATTTTCACTCTTGACATAAAGACCCCCAGGTTATAGCTATCAGAAAACACCGACTCCAGCGGGGAATCCTACTCTTTAGCTGTACGCACAATGAAAGTAGCCAAGGTGCCAGATAAACGGGAAATAAAGTATATTGACCTTTTTCTAATATCTCTGCGTAGATACCCGAAAAACAAGCAATTAATTGTTTTTCATTAGTATAAAATGTAAAGGGTCGCGATAGATGTCGATTCAAGACAGATTTGTCTTTATTTCCGTTTTTGAAATTAAGAACACTGACCGTTATTCCAAGTTTATGTGGCGTGCCGCGTAACGATGGCGCATCGCCGGACACAAGTCCGAGTGGGTGGAGCGGAACCCATCCTGTTCCTTCAATTGTGATGGCGTTCCGAAGCCGCAGTATCTCCTCAGAACAGTCCTGCAACCTTGGCAGACTAGTCCTGCCGGGGCAGGTTATTTTAATGTTGACTGCGTGGAACATAACGCGCCGTCGTCGTTGCCTTAGGAATTCATTACATTATCTTGGCATTATTTTTTTTATCAATCTAAGTGGCCTTTGGGCAGAAGTAAGCCAGTCTTAGTTGACCAATCTTCCCGGTGTGTTGCTTTTTCTGAGCGTCTATGACAGATGTCATGGACGCTGCTAAGTCTCAGGTCAGCGTGAAAAGGCTAGTAAAACAATCAATACTCAGCATTATCAATTTGTATTTATTCAAATAAAGTATATACAAGCGAAAATAAAAAGGAATTATAGGGCATCGAAAAATTCGTCAACATCGCTATCAATGGGAAAAATGTCCAGAACACTGGCCACATTGCCACGTTGAATGGCAATGCAGATTCTCTGTCCAAAGAAAAGGCCAGCCCTCTGGTCACTTGTGGAGTCGACTAATCAATACTTAATTTAAAAGCACATTCCTTCCATTTTCTCAACGTTAAAAACAGAAAACCATTTTTAACGGATAAAATAAAAGTACCATTTGAAACCGTCCAGATATTTTCGATGTGACGACACACATACACACAAACAAACTAGATACAATTATTCGTGTACCCGTAACTACGTATTACAAAAGAGTGAGAGAGATGGGTAGATAGAAAATGTAGCAAGATAGAAAGAGATAGATGTCGTAGTCTCTCTCATATTGTCCTCATCTCAATATTGAGATTAAAAGTGACGCTTCGCTTGGCGCAAATTATTAGACGTAGGGTCAGCAAAAACGGGCGATGTAAATATTATCATGTTATTATTATGTGGGTAGTTTTGTTTTCTAGGGAACAAAAAGAGGGTAGTTCATGTGTAGGGACTAATTACAGCTAATTTGTCCGTGTTAGAATAGCCTGTACTTACTGTGTAGTTTTAATTATAACATTTATAACTTCGTTTTTAGTACTCTTTTCTTGTGTTTGGATTATTATTATTTTTTTAAGAAAGAACCCACTCTTAACCTCGGTCTCGCCTGATGGTAAGCGATAGATGAGTTCTACGATGGGACGAGCGAGCCCAGAACATGCCTTTTTACTCTTGCTTTAAAGGTTGAAAGGATTAACAAACCCAATCATTCATATTATACCTACTAGCTTCCTGCGGCTTTGTTCGCGCGTAAAGTTGTCTGACTTCCACAACCCAGTAGCTGGGAAACACGAAACCCCTTGGCCAGACTTATGTCATATCTTCAGGCTTCTGAGTCTGACTGGGTAGAAATCTGTAACGACTGTCACAGATGTTTAAATGACAGCCAGGACCCAAGGATTAACGTGTTATCCGAGCCACGGAGAAAACTCGATATCACTATGTATAGAAAGATATACCCATCCATGAACAGGACTCGGTAAGCGTTGCCGAGATATCGGCTACCTAGACACATCGGTCACAAGTTTCGCGTCAGCAGTTTTGTCGCCGGCGCCGATTGCTGAAGCCGGGTCCGCTGCGATGTGTTTTCGTGTTTGCATACAGTATAACATTGTTTGCTAACAGAATATAGGCGTGGCCTAACAGTTTTGTTAGCAAAAACACAATAACATGTTTGCCGAGACGAATGGATAACATCCCCCGCGTTAGCCTGCGGGGAGGGGGAAAGTGACGCATTTTGTGTTCGCGCTCACTATCCCTATTTTTTAATCTCAGAGACAGAATTGCCACACCTAATCTTATGTCAGGAGGAATCACATCGTTCCTCCAAGTTGTTTTCTTCTCAACATCTGGTAAAATTAATGATAACAGCTCTTGATAATCACTTTCTGAACATCTAAAACTAAACAAAAACATTACAACAATAGGCGCAGCGGACGGGCGGTTTTACTAACATGTTTTGCTAACATGTTTTGATAACATGTTTTGTTAGAGAATTGGCGCAGCGGACCCGGCTTGAGACTGCGGTGCGCGCCGCAAGCGTGCCTCGTAGCCCCGTGCCTGTCCCCGCAGCTCCTCCCCGCAGCGCTGCCCGATCGACTACAACTTCTGACCCATTGGTCACTGTGAGCAACCCATCTGCTCCCCCCGCAAAGCCCGAGCCTATAAAGGAAGTGGATCGGGCTGATGACGGCTCCGTGATGGTGCAGAGGAGGAAGCGCCGTCAGATTAGCTGTAAAAACCGCTGCGGCACGGAGCCCAACGAGAAACTGCGTGCCGCGAAGCCGAATACTTCGATGTACATTTCCCGTCTTCACTACAACACTGACACGGAAGACATCGTTACACACGTGCGCCAAAGGCTGAAATACGCACCGAGAGTGCAGCTGCTGGAGTCGCATCGCAATGTCAACTTCAAGGCATTTGTGGTGCGCATACCAACATGTTTCCTGCCTCTGGTGATGGAAGAAAGCTTTTGGCCGCAGGATGTGGTATTCCGCCGGTTTCGCGGACAAGTGCCACCGGAACGCACAAAGACCTAGTGCAATTTAGTGATACTAACATAGTATTAAGTTTTATTTACTAACACTATTGTTATTATATTATGTATACTTTAGGTTAAGGTATATATCTATAGGTCTTTGTAACCTGAAAATAAATAATTAAATTAAATTAAATCAACCTTGAAGACCAACCCGTGTGGCTGGTATTATTTAGCCACGAGCCTACTTTGCGGAAATCAATAAACTACAGAAAAATATATTTTTTTTTATTGACAACAGGCTCGCGTTTAACCACCATCTCACCTGGTGGTAAACGATGATATGGTCGAAGATGAAGCACACTTTAGAAGTAGATTAGTTTTGTAGTAAGAAAACCTGCCTCTTTCAGCACATCTGCAAAAGGAAAACGAAGATTATATTAGATAAGAAGCTCTCTTAATCAGAAAGATTATTGTAAAGCACTGTATTTATTAGTTTATTATTTTAGCATATTATATGTATTTTATTATTATGATTATACAGTATGTTTACTAACAGAGGGGCGTTAACCCGCAGTAGTATAAATAAGCACATCAATTAGATCGTTGCACACACGGCCCATCATTCATAAATAAATTGCGACGTTGTCGTCCTTCAAGTACGCGTGTACAGAGTGTTTCTTTTAAATATCAATTTAACATTTTTAGTGATTATTTAATATTAAAAAAAAAAAAACATTTTGTTTTCGAATGGTAATATTTTTTTTAGTATGTATGGATGCTATACTATTTCGGGTTAACGGGAACGCCCTATGTTAGTTGACATACTGCATATATTATTCCATTCCATTTTCTCGTACACCTATCACAATGTATTTTTTTAACCCAACGGTTGACTGATAGAGAATGCCTTGCTGCATTAAGTCCGCCCATGTAATACCATTGTACGTAAAGTTTAAATAAATAAATAATGTAAACTAGAACCAAGTCTACGTTGCACAAAAAGAGATAGTATGAAAAATAAAACTTTAAACCACCACACTTGAAAAAGGTAACAAGAGCACACAACCACTCAATAATATTTAAAAATTAATTCACCCCTTCTCTGCCGACGCTACCGAGTCAGAGCTCACTTCACTGAAACGTGGCACTGCAGGCGACGTTTTTGCACACCCTACCTCTGACACAGACACCTTTTTATGTAAAGTCGGGACCAGATACAAGATTACTAGATAAGATCGTGTTTTACACAAATTAAGGTTTAGATTCTGTAATTGGAATTTTAAATTCCTTTGAAGGTAAATTGCATAGGGTAATTTTGTGTATATACTATTATTTAGATTGCTTTTTAGGGTTCCGTAACGGGTTTTTCTTAAAATCAATCGTTTAAAAGATATACGTTTCCAAAGTGGTAAAATGTGTACCCCCTCTAACTTTTATAATAATGGAGTGAAAAATCTAGAAAAATATTAATGAAAACTTTCAACGGAAATTGGTTTGAACGGGTAAGGATCAGCAGTTATTCAGATATAGCACATTTCCTAAAACCGCAAATATAACGTTTTTGTATTTCATACAAACACTATGAAAAACAAAGTTATTTTGCATAGTTACTACGGAACCCTTCATGATCAAGCACCGCAATTGGCCAATTCTTTTAGAGAGCAGGGTTCAGTGGTTACGGGCCCGACTTGCGAGTTTTAACTACTAAGCTAAGGTTTTACTAACACTTTATGGATCTGATAAATAAATTATTACATTTTATTTCAGTGTGATCTTTGGAAGTGATCGTGGCTTAAAATGCTGTGTCGGTGTGGTCTGGAACATACATCACACTGAAATTTCAATTCACCAGCAAGTCAAAAATATGCGAAGAATACAACATCGTTGTTCTACATCTGATCCCTTTTAACACGTTCGCTGACAGTACGTCGTTAGGCGGGAAATTAAAATAGTGCGTTATGACAGTACGCCGAGGGACGGGCCACTTATTATTAAGAGTACGTCGAAAATTCTACTGTCGTAATGTGGTGTCAGGGTAAGTGCTCACTGTCAGCGAACGTGCTAACATACTGTTACGAGCTGGGGTTCGGGATAGAATAATTAACGCCAATTAAACCAAAATTAACACTTTAATTAATTAAACACAAATAAAAATACAACACAATTATTCGCATACAACACTTGTCACTTAATCACTTAGATCGCACTGAAATTCACTCGTGTAGCTTCGAATGTATCGCCTCGGATCTTCTAATAAGACTGACTCTCTACGCCCCTTTGCGCTCTATTTATACCCCAGTCTATAAGTTCGAGAACATTCTTATAAAATCGACTCACTGTTTATACTGCCTAGAAAATACTCGAAATACATAGTACCGCTATTCGACGCTAAATGGCGTTAGTGTCTCGACTAGATATGCTCATTCCTGCTACTCGCCGCTAGATGGCGTTAGTGTCTCGAACATTCTAGATTTATGTCGAAGTTTCTCGACGTACTTCACTAAGCGACTGGCGTAACAATACCGAGATTCCTCCGTACGCTAATCCGTTGGTCTCGGCAGCCATAGGACCATATTTGGCAGTCGTTACGGGTAGTCAGAAGTCAGAAAACGTGACACCCGTCTTACCAAGGGCTATTGTGTTACCCGGCTACTGGGTTGTGGAGGTCAGACAGACAGTCATTCCCTCACTTAGCTGTATTCAGTTGGACTGGAAGCTGACCCTTTTTTCTGGGTGGGAATATCATCGAATGACTTCTCCTTCTCTGGGTGGAGCGGAAGAGTGTCAGACGTCTACTGACTAAAAACTCACCCTGTTCCTTCAGCTGCCCTTAAGTTCCAGAGCTGCGGTATCTCATTAGAACATTCCAAACAGGACCTGTTGAAAATCACCATCAGGCACCAATTGTCTGGCATTTTGCTGAACAGGGCCTGTTTGGCAATGCCGTGAGTCACACATAGAAATATGACTGTTATGTTATCCTAATTATTACGTTTTATTTTTAGTTTTATTTTTTAAGTTTTATTTTTAAGTTTATTTCTAAGTGTTTGTTTTTTTTTTATTAGTGTTCGTGTGAACTTGTGGCAGCCAATGCGTAGCCAATAAACGTTTTTTCTTTCTTTCTTTCATTCTATTCCCGCAACTACGGCTGGAAGCTAACCCTAAGTTGCAGAAAGGCTAAGCACAGTAATTGCACAGTCATATTACATCAAGCCTGTTTCATCATCGGACTAAACGCCGATGCGTGGTAGACATCCCACCTATACACACAAAACGTTTTGCAAACAGTTTCATTGTTCGTACAGCTACAGAGCTACATGTGCAGCAAGGAGTGGAATTCCCTGCCAGAGTCTGTATTTCCTGACCTGGAAGTCTTTAAGTCAAGAGTGAATAGGTTACTTCTAGGCTTCATCTTCGACCACATCGCTTACGGTGGTCAAATGCGAACTTATTAACGGTAAAAAAATCTTTATTGCACAACCAAAATAATACACGCACTAAGTCCTGCCTAAAAGACTCATCCAGTAACATCGATATCTATCTACCATCGAAACACGGAGAATACGTCTTTCTTTGGCTCTGTTTGACTATTTGCTAGCTTTGAATAAGACTGTTGTTAATATCATTCGGAATACACTGTTTACTGGCAAAATATAACGTTCCATCGACTGATATTGTACTGAAAGTTTCACTTGGACGTGACAAGATGTCGTCACACAGTATTGTCGTCATCCCGGACGTTCCAGAAAAATTGTGTGTGCATGTAGGTGCATTTTAAAGCGTAAAAATAATGAATGAAATCGAATATCCTTTTAAACATAATCATCAATTAATATATAAAACGCTTCCGTTACTGACTGACAGATAACACACAGCCGAAACTACTGGGCACAAGAAGCTGAATTTTGGCATGTTTGTTCCTTGTGGTATATAGGGGAACACTAAGAATGGTTTTTTGGAATTTCCTACAGGATCACAATTTACACGGGAAAAACTTCCCAGGCGAACGAAGTCTCAGGCAACAGCTAGTATTGTATAAGAAGTCTTATTCTCATATAATAAACGGAAATAGCTGTTCTTTAACAACATTAAATAGAAACTTGAAGTTTGGAAAGTACCTTAGTTGCAATTTATAGGAAAAGGGTACACTAAGAAGGTATTGTGTACTATTGCTATTGTTACGCCAGTCGCTTAGCGAAGTACGTCGAGAAACTTCGACCGAAATCTAGAATGTTCGAGACACTGACGTCACCTGGCAGCGAGTAGCAGTACTAAGTATCTCGAGTAGCTTCTGGAACATTCTTGGCAGTATAGGCAGTGAATCGATTGTACAAGAATGTTCTAGAAGGCAGATTGGGGTATAAATAGATCGCAAAAGAACGCAGACGGCAGTCTTATTACAAGATACGAGGCGATATTATCGAAGCTATACAAGTGAATTTCAGTGCGATTTACGTGTTAAGTGACAAGTATTGTATTGCGAATAACTGTGTTAATTTTTATTTTGTGTTTATTTAATTAAAGTGTTAATTTTTGTTTAATTGACGTTAATTATTTCTATCCTGAACCCCAACACGTAACATTATTATATACTTAAATATGTTTGTACAGAATCATTTCCGCGCCTCGGAAAATACGTTTAGGCTGCGTTTCCACCAGAGATGTGCGAGGATGCGTAGCGAGGGATGTGTTTGTAAAGAACCAATAGAATCGCTTCATTTACCTCGCCTCGGTCAGCACAGCTTTGGTGGAAACGGCTCAGCGGAGCTAGATTTTTGCGCATACAAAACAAGCGAGGGATGTGTGCGAGAGATGTGTTGCGAGGAATGTGTGATGAGAAGGATGTGTTGTGAGGTTTGCGCATCCTCGCACCACACATTAATGCGCATTTTCACAGCTCCGCTACACATCCTCGTAGGCACATTTTCATCGCACAGCTTTGGTGGAAACGCCCACACATTTTCACAGCACAGCTAGACATCCTCGCACGACACATATCCATCGCACATCTCTGGTGGAAACGCACCCTAAACCGTCTGTCATTTGTTCATCTTTGACAATCGTTACGGATAGTCAGGTGCCACAATATGTGTCACTGGTCTTGCCAAGGGGTGTCGTGTTACCCAGTTACTGGGTTGTGGAGGTCAGCAGGCTTAAAAAGGCCACATAGAGCAATTCCGCTAAAAGTGAATCACTTTATGAATTCCCGGCAGATCCTAAGCAATTCCTCTATTATTCGTAAAATGGTTACCAAAATTAGCAGAATCGTACGCAAAGCAGAATCATATTTGGTGTTAATGTTGTCGCAGGAAAAAAGTAAAGATCGTATTTTTACCGGTTATTTTTCCTTTCAGTTTTTATTAGCCGAGTAAGTTATTTGTGCAGAATTTCTGTAATTAGTACATAATTAAGGTATTGCATGCAAATAATCAACGAAATATGGCAAATAAGCTCTTAGATCTGAGAAATTAGCTTAGTAGACTGGCAACATTCTTAATATCGGATTATCGGCAGCTTGTCAATGTCATGCCGTAACGTAAATAAATAAATAATAATTAGGTTCCCTTGTCCCTTATTCGTCAACATCAACTTAAATTTAAAGAGTTGTGCAATGTTAATTCAAATTTCAAAATATTTGGCTGAGTCGGAAACTATAAATCATGGTTTCAAGTGGTTTTCTACATATTCAACAACTCAAGAGTTCGTGCTGTTTAAAAAAACTGATTGTGCCTGCACCTCTTGTAAATTTCGTGAATGCATTTCTACAAAGCATTCGATTATTTTCCTAGCGGATTTCGTTAGAGTCGGACTGTTTATAAGAAAGTAAGTGTTAACTAAGTTTACTTTTGATGAATGTTTAATCATCGTTATGCAAATCAATTAATTTGTATTTTCCCCTTTTGTAGAAATGGCAAGACGTGTAGCAAGAGTTTCCGAGGCTCAATTTAATATCTTGTTCGATTTTATGGAGCATAACCCTAACCTGGCTAGGGCTCAGGGTTATAACAACAGCGGCCCAAGGAAGAGCAGAATCTTTGCGCTTGTGGATGGAGGTGGCTGAAGTGCTCAATGCTGAGGGGAGTGGAACAACTAGGACTTCAAAAGAATGGTCCATTTTATGTATTTATATAATTATTTACATTGTTCTTTTAATGTCATTCCAATATCACATTTTTATGTTTTAAAATTTGTTTACAGTATGTTAGTAACATATTGGATATAATTAGGTTTGTGGGTTATGTTATTTTGCACTATATTAATGCAGAAAATAAATTATATTCTTAACATTTACCTAGCCAAATAAAACATAAAAATTGATAATAAAGTGAAATAAATGTAATCTAAACCATCATGATGGTGACCAAAGTCGCTGTACAAGATCATCTCTCATTGCTTCACCAACAGCTAGGTGGTGGTTTCTTCGTGATGCAGTTCCAATCTGTGTATTAGTTATCTGAAACATAAATTTCAATGTTAAATTTTCATAGGCTTATTAGTGTTATTATTATCAGAATCTGTCAATAGTTTTGTATGTTCACAATGGTTGAATTTGATTTCTTTGTAAATTACTGACCTGCATATTTGCCTCATGTTGTTCATCTTGAGGTGATAATGTTGTTACCGGAAGCCTAGCAATGTTGGCAATGTTGTGTAATAATACACAAGCATTAGTTATAAAACCAGCCATAGTGGGATGGTAATGTTAAATAATACTGACCTAAAAACCACACTGTTTCATTTTCAGCCTGGTGAAGATCCTCTAAGTGGGACTTGAGTATATGGTGGTTCCATATAAAGGAGCCATGGTCTGCCCCTCCATGGCTAGCATCCACACTTAATAATTATATTCAAATCAGAGTCACAAGCCTAGAAGTAAATATGTTAGTTTTAAATTATAGTTATATTAAAATGATTGTTAGATTTATGTTATTAAAAATTTATTAATTAATAAATAGTTTTGCCTAAAAATGCCTATTGTTTAATTGAAGTACTTAGCATTCCCTGGTTATATGGTAAGTATAAGATTTTAAAGGGACCTAGTAACAGCAAAGTGAACATAACTATGTTTATGAGAGCAAACACAGTTGTGTTGGGGCAAGTGCCTATGTATATATACTTACTATTTGAGCATTTAAAGAGTGATATCGTTTTCGGTTAAAAAACATCTCTTCATATTCTGAAAATTGTAAACTATTAATGGTCAGGAACAGCATGGTTATATCCATCCATACTAATATTATAAATGCGAAAGTAACTCTGTCTGTATGTTACCTTTTCACGCCTAAACCGCTAAATCGATTTAGATGAAATTAGGCATGGGAATAGTTTAGGACCCTGGGAAGGATATAGGATAGTTTTTATCCCGGAATTCCCACGGGATCGGGAATTACGCGGGAAAAACCTCCATGGCGAACGAAGTCGCGGGCAAAAGCTAGTTTGTAATAAATATGTGATGTATGTATGTAACCATTTGCCTCGATGTCCACAGAGAGTGCGATCTTTATTCACTGGGCTGTCCCGCGTATTTTAAATGTAATAATGGATTTATTTAACTTACCCATTTTTAATGACGTTCCGTTCTTCCCGAATTTGTGGAAAGTGGATATTTTTTTTTATGAGACAGCTCTCACACAATTAGATACACTCACTTGATGCATCTTATGGTGTGCACTAGCCCCTATGAACCAGAAGCTTAGTGCGCACAACACCTAAAATACAAATAATGGGGGTAAATAAATGGCTATATTATGTTGTTCACCTCTATATTATGTAATGGTACTTAGTACATAATAACTACCTTCTTAATGATTCCCCTACCTTAGCGACAGCACTTATTCCACCTCCTCGGCTAAGGTACGGTTCCAACTCATTATGAGGTCACGACACATACTGTTATTTAGCCGATATAGTCCTATAAATTCTGAGACTGGCATTTCAAAAGCCAGTTCCAGTTTCCGAAGAGCTACGTTTCGGCGGCGATATAAAATTATTTCCGTAACGCGCGTGCTCAAGGGTCCTAAATCTGCCATTATATTATTTTTCTTAAAAATATCTGCGAAATGAATCGAAAGATGTTGGTCTTGCGTAACTCCGTATGATTCTGCTAACTGACACTAAATCAATTCATCATTAGTGGACCATTTTACGAATCTCCATACAAAACTGTCAAACAGATGATTTGCGGGATATGAATTGAACGCAGATCATATTATGAATTGCCAATTTGTGACCATTTTACGATCTGCAATATGATTCATATTGTTATCCTAATACGATTCATACAAAGTGGCTATTTTAGGCCCGCAGATAGTCAGACGCTCCATGTAAAATAATAGACCTCAGCTGCATCCGGTTAGACTATAGGCCGACCCGACATAGTTGGAAAAAGAACTTTTATTTTTCTAATATTCTTAAAAATTCTATACCTACATAATATGTATTTAATCCGCGTATTTTTTCCTGAGATCCTACTTCTGACACCTAATTTGTTAGGATGGCGCTCCGTGGGTCCTTTTTTTTTTTGTTTTTTATTTAGAATAGGTTCGCATTTGACCACCATCTCACCTGATGGTAAGTGATGATGTGGTCGAAGATGGAGCACTCTTACCAAAAAGTAACCTATTCACTCTTGACTTAAAGACTCCTAGGTTATAGCTATCGGGAAACACAGACTCCGGCAGGGAATTTCCACTCCTTAGCCGTACGCACAATGAAGGTATTCCCAAAACGTTTGGTGCGTATGGGTGGGATGTCCACCATGTAACGATGGCGCTTCGCCGTTTGTCTCGTAGTCCGATGATGGAACGGGCTTGGTGGAATTAGATAGTTTAATTCCATCGCACACTCCCCGAAATGTAACCGATAGAAAACCGATAGACTTGCAACTCGTCGTCGATGTTCTAGGCTCTGGAGCTTTGATTCGACCAGTGCATCGTTGCCAATGAGTCTTTTGGCCCGCTTCTCGATAGACTCAAGCGCGTCCAGTTGGTATTTAGCAGATCCATCCCAAAGATGAGAGCAGTACTCCATACACGACTGAACCTGGGCTTGATAGAGATTGAGCAACTGTTCGGGTGTGAAGTACCGTCTCACCTTTGCTAGGATTCCCAACTTTTTTGATGCTAGTTGAGCCTTAGCCTCGATAAACGGGCCAAAATTGAGGGTAGAAGTTAATGTTACCACCAGAAGCTCGATATGGTCGGTTATCGGCACAGTTACACCTCGGAAAGTAGGAGCCGGTTCAAATTGGCTCCTTTTTGCGGAGAAGAGACACGCCTGGGTCTTAGCTGCATTAAACTTGACCAGGTTGGCATCGCCCCATTCGGAGACAGCCTTCAAGGTCAAGTTCAAGCGCCCGACCATGTCCTCACGGAGAGACCGGATCTGTGACCCACCAGCTCGCGCGCTGGACACATATCTCTCAGAAACTGTCCTTTTATGAAAACACTTCACTGCTGCGATCATTACTTTTATTAATTAAAAAAATTGGCCAAGTGCGAGTCAGACTCGCTCATGAAGTGTTCCGTAGTAACTATAATAATATAATATAATATGTATATTTATTTAACGAATAAAAAAAACCTTAAAAATTTCTTAAAACTAGCTTATTTACATTTTGACAACTGCGCTAAATAACTTTGTTTTTCATAGTGTTTGTATGAATTACAAATTTATATTTGCAGTTTTAGAAAATATGCTGTATCTCAAAAACTGCTGACTCTATTTCATTCAATTTAATTTTCATTGAAAGTTTACATTAAGATCTACAGCATATTTTCTTTTTAATTTTTCACTCCATTATTATAGAAGTTAGGGGGGGCACATTTTACCACTTTGGAAGTGGTTTTAGAAACCTCGATGTCATTTTTAAAGACCTGTCTATAAATACCACAAACGAATTTTCAAAAAACAAAGGTTTCATGAGAAAAAAAACATTTACAGTTTAAGTTCCATGTATGAGGAACCCCCCTTTATTTTAAATATTATGTTTTTTTTTTTTAATCGGAATGCTGTTCACATAATACCGACGATATCTACCTACCAAATTTCACATGTATAGTCTTAATAGTTTCGGCATAAATGGCTGTGACGTACGGACGGATGGACAGACAGGTAGAGACATGACGAAACTATAAGCGTTCCGTTTTTTGCCATTTGGCTACGGAATCCTAAAAAGCAAAGCACTTTTATTGTTCCAATATTTTTATTTAAATTAATATTCTTGAAAATTCTATACATTTGTATTTAATCTGCGTACCTACCCAGGTATACATACGTCCTGTATACCGGTAACCGGCACTCAATGACGCGTAACATGCGAGATAACTAATACATAGTTAATACACCAAAGCCTAGTTAGTCTAATTGGCTTCCAATTGGACCTCATCGTCCAATAATCTAGATTCTGAGCTTGTCCTAATTACTTAAGTACTCTGGCAGGAGGGAGATGTTCGCAGAAGGTTCAATTAAGACTTTAGGGATACTTACTAGTCGACCCAAGGGCTGGCTTTTACCTTGGACAGAGGATAAGCATTGCATTGCGTTGTCTTTTGGGCACATTACCAGTGGATAGCGATGCTCACGAATTTCTGGATTTTAGATTATTTTTAAATATACAACGTCTAATATAAAGAGTATATACATAACAAGTGCATGGCTTCTTTGGATGATAACAAACGATATGGCAAGGGTTTTGTAATCCTATGTCTACATGTGTGGAGCTTATTAGAAATTTCAATACCTTGATACCAGAGACCAAATTTTTCAAATTAAGAAATACGAAGAGAATTATCATTTTGTTGGCAAGTGAAGTAGAAAGTGATGACCCTCATAGTGCTGTGACACGTTTGTTATGATTGGTATTCAAGAAACATATGAAACCATATCAATTCTTTGAGTCAGTCATTTTGTACTGAAACTGTGCATAGAGACTCCATACCAGATGTTGTCTTCAGCCCTTTTGGATAGATATGGGGTTTCCATTACACGTTGTATATAGTTCAGAGTTTTTATTTAAGAGTATATTTTCTTTCTTAAATAAAATAAATTATGCTATAAAGACTTATTAAGACAATAATCATCTGCAAAGCTATTTTACTTTTTTTTTTATTCAGAAACAGCTCACTCTTGACCTCGATCTCGCCTGATGGTAAGCGATAGATGAGGTCTGAGATGGAACGAGCGAGCCCAAAAGATGCCTGTTTACTCTTGCTTTAAAGGTTGAAAGGTCATAAGTGGCAGGGAACACAGAAGCCGGCAGAGAATTCCACGGCTTGGAAGTACGCACAATAAATGTGGAGGAGAAGCGTTTGGTACGACAAGACGGTATATCAACCAAGTGTGGATGGTATCCAGCCGTGCGTCTGGTAGACCGGTAGTGAAAGGGAGATGGAGGGATCAGGTCATGGAGCTCCTGCGCCTAGTCTAATTCTATAAAGCTGAGTAACAGTATACAACCCAGAACCTGGCTATCGCGATACCACTTGTAAAGGATAGTGCCAAGTTTTCTGGCTTCTAAATAACCGTACCGACTGTTTAAGATGTAGAAAAGACTCGTGAGTCGTGGCCCGTGAGCGTGATGTGCTTGCCGGGGCGCCCATCCACGAACTAACCTCGAGAATAAGCGAGACTTCTCGACTTCTCGACCTTGACGATCAACCGTTCGTGGCTGTTATTATTAAGCGACGAGTACATTATGATTATCCACAGAAATCTTAATAATAATTATTAAGATTTCTGTGTGATTATCCATTTAAGAACACTGAGTCGCAAGACCTTTTTTTCGTCAAATCGTTAAGCTCCTTATTCTAAGTTGAGCTACACGTCATCTGAAAAATGCTTGCACTGTGTAGACAGGCCCACTCAAATCTGTGAGCGTATTTCCTCAAAAGATCGCCTCAGACTGAAACTAACAAGGTTGCCATATAATTTAACCAGTATAGATAGTATGGACTTCAAAAGAGACGGACCCCTGAGTTTATTTTGGCGTTTCTTCGCAGGGTAGTCAGGAAACACCGGCCTCATCTAGTTAACATTTACGAAAAAAATTACGTGCAAAAGTGTTATTTAATTACCAATTTGCAAAATAAAGATCATTTATCATTTACCGTAAATGTAACTTATTTCCTTTTTTTTGTAAATATAATGGCTTTAAAACCTATTAATTACGGTAGTTACCAAAAATACACGGACAACAGACGCGTGTTTTTTTCTTTTTTGACCCTAACTAAACTTAATGAAGACAAAACAATGCGTTTCAAATTTTTTGTGACGTAACGCTTTGTGCAAATTTTACATAGGTAGTTGTAATTCTAAAACCAACCAAGCAACCACAAACTCATGCTTTGTCATCGTAGCATGGAGGCAAGCATGCTTTACATTAAATTACGTGACAGGTGAACGACTGCCAAAATAAGGAAACGGACAAGAGTGAGCGATGTTATTCGGAAAATTAAAAAAAAAAACAACTAAAAAACGAACTGGACTGATCATATAATGAGAGCGAAAAGGGAGAAGTGGACAAAAGACGTGATGGAGTGGTATCCTAGGAATGGAAAAAGACAAAAGTGACGCCAAGTTAAAGATGGGAAGATGACCAGCCAAGAGAATGGAGAACATTAGCACAGGATAGAGATAAGTGGAAGAGCGTGGGGGAGGCCATGTCGGAGGACAACTTGATCTAAAAAGAACATCAAACAGAATTAATTATTTTTAGATCAAGATGAAGTTGTTATGTTTTGGTCAGTGAGTAAAGGCTATATATGATATATGAAACTAGCTGTGCCCGCGACTTCGTCCGCGAGGAATAGTGACTCTCGGTAGCATTTTTATTTTTTTGGATATACATTTTGAAAATAAAACTCATACATCATCATAAATAAGCTATTTACAATATTTTACTGCTAATAGCTAATTTCAGTACATTTTTCTAATCAAAAGTAAAAAGACATAAGTTTCATGCTTCTAGCTTTAAAAATTACGTAATTTCTATACAAACTTTCATCCCCTATTTCAACCCCTTACAGCCCTTTTTTCGCATTAAAAAGTAGCCTATGTCCAGACTATGTCCGTACCGAATTTCATTTAAATCGGTTCAGTAGTTTAGGCGTGATTGAGTAACACACAGACAGACAGAGTTACTTTCGCATTTATAATATTAGTAAGGATTATAATGCTAGGACTGATAAATCTTAAAACATGTGTAGGTAATCCACACTGAACACCAAACCACACTGGACCCGCGTGGCCAATTCCCTCCCATAGACAGCAGGGCTGTGTCTCAGCAATGAGAACATTATAGGCTGATTATCTTATATTATAAAACAGAGTTGGACTTCTAATCGAACCTGTATGTTCCTGATCCTCGAATCCCGAATCCCGATAGGCTGGAATTTAATTTCTTATCGAAGCCTACAAGTGGTAATTACTTTATCATGAAATCTATCCGTGATCATAAAGATACGACCTTTCTTTTGAGGACAAAGGTTGTCTGTTTCCGTAATACCTTATCCCCGTGGGTGAGGTAGGGGGGTGGGCAGGAAAGGTTCTAACCACCGCGTCTGTTTGTTTGTTGGCGCTAAACTCAAAAACGACTGGACAGATTTTCTTGCGGTTTTCACGAATAAATTGAGTGATTTATGAAGGAGATATATAATTTATTCAGTTTTTTTTGCGTGAATTAGCTGAATGAATGTCAATAGCCATTATGGCTGAGGTGTCAGACTTGCGATTGAGAGGTCGCAGTTTCTAACCCACTACAAAAAACTTACCACTCAAGTAAACCACAGATATTATACACAATCAATCTGACAGATATTTTTCTTATATTCACCAAGCGAATTATCAAGAGTACCGTTAGATACGTAATTTATAAGCTAATATGTTTTAGTATTGTTTATTTATTTATTTTAGAAATTTCTTCCAGCAGACCTGCGAAAGGAGAAGTGAAAAAGAAATGTAGACAATAGTGTGTGAGAACAAGAAGAGAAATAAAAATTAATATGTGAAGTCTAAAACTAAAATATTAAATATACCTACAAATACTTATAATGCAATAAAAATAACATATACTTAAATAAATACATAATGTTAGAATATATAAACATATAATATAAATATATACATAAATAATTAACACAGTTAAGAGGAAAGGTAATGCTCTTTTAATCGACATTTGAATAGAGATATAGTTTTTAAATCACGAATGCTAGGCGGAAGTGAGTTCCACAATCTTACAGCATGGACAGAGAAGGAATGTTATTTTTTTTTTGTTAGATGCTTGCGTTTGGCCACCATCTCACCTGATAGTAAGCGATGATGATTGAAGATAAAGCACGCTTACCTAGAAGTAACCTATTCACTCTTGACTTAAAGACTCTCAGGTTATAGTTATCAGTACGTCGATTCTGTAAATTTCGAACAACAACTCGCATCTCACATAGCTATTCACTGTCACTTCGCTTATGGTTCAAAGTGACCTTGATTTTGCATTCTGTAAACAGCATCGAAGTGACGGAGGAATTACCTTACCGAATGCCACTTCTCACGTCATCTCATACTTTATCTGTCAAAATCTTTAGTTCAACTCGCTGACACGTTCGCAAGGGTAGCGCTAGTGTAAATTCGAATTAACAACCGAGTTTTTAGAATGCCAATCAATAAACTCACAGCGGATTCAGATTCGAAGTTTAGAATGAGGTCTTACAGAATAACACAGCAGGCAACAAAGACTCCGACAATTGTTAAATTAATTGTCATCTTCCTGCTCTCATCCAATTTACTTGTGGTCGGCGCAACACGTTTTGTTTTTCCATTCTCCCCTGTTAGACGTCACAGCATCATTAACTCCTTTGTAGGGTTCCGTAGCCGAATGGCAAAAAACGGAGCCCTTATAGTTTCGTCATGTCTGTCCGTCTGTCTGTCTGTCTGTCTGTCTGTCTGTCCGTCCGTCCGTATGTCACAGCCATTTTATTCCGAAACTATTAAGACTATACATGTGAAACTTGGTAGGTAGATGTATTCTGTGAACCGCCGATTTTTTTTTCATGACACCTATCCGTGAGTAGTATCTATAGACAGGTCTTTAAAAATGACATAGGGGTTTCTAAAACCACTTTTTCATAAAGTCGATCGTTTAAAAGATATAAGCTTCCAAAGTGGTAAAATGTGTGTCCCCTCCCTCTAACTTATATAATAATGGAGTGAAAAATCTAAAAAAAATATATATCTGTAGATCTTAATGTAAACTTTCAACTAAAATTGGTTTGAACGAAATCGGGTCAGCAGTTTTTGAGATACAGCATATTTTCTAAAACTGCAAATATAACTTTGTAATTCATACAAACACTATGAAAAACAAAGTTATTTAGCGTAGTTGTAAAAATGTAAATAAGCTAGTTTTAAGAAATTTTAGGGTTTTTTTTATTCCTCAAATAAATATACATATTATATTATTATAGTTACTACGGAACCCTTCATGGGCGAGTCTGACTCGTACTTGACCAATTTTTCTTTCATATAATTCCTCACACTATCCATCTTTCCTTTGGCCTTACTCTACCTCTCCATTCATCAGCATTTATATTCATCACTGTTTTAGTTACACGCATATCATTCCTCCTCATCACATACCCATACCACGATAGGCGACTATTTTTAATTTTCGGTATGCGTAAATTAATAAATAAAATAAATGGTCATGGAAATACTTGAGAAACGGTGGGACCCGCGGGCAAAAGCTAGTAAAACCATAAATTCTCTTCCCCTAAACTTCGGCCGTAAATTCTTTTAAACCTCTTTTAATTCTGCGGCAGAAAGTTTACTGATGTTGCCCATCTTAATATATCTGGCCTTACATTAAAAATATTGCCTCAGTAAATAATGTTTGAGGTTCGTAGCGGCCTGGTCACGTCTACCATTACTGGTAAAAGTTCTAGGGACATGCGTGAGTAGTTTACAGGTAGCCTATAACATAAAAGGATAGGATATATTTTTCTTATAACTACGACTTTATTTATTTATTATGTACTTTATTGTTCACCTCATAATATTTCTATGGATACAAAAAGTAAAACACACACAGCCAAGATATGGAACTCTGCCGGCTTCTGTGTTCCCTGCCACTCATGACTTTTCAACCTTTAAAGCAAGAGTGAACAGGCATCTTCTGGACTCGCTCGTTCCATCGTAGACCTCATCTATCACTTAACATCAGACGAGATCAAGGTCAAGCGTGGCTTACCCGTAAAGCCTGCAATACATGTTGGCCGAGCGTAGGCCAACGCGAGCGTTGGCAAATAGGTACAAGGCAAGAAATAATGTCCACATGTTCGACAAGTTCGTCGAACGCTAATGCAGACAACCAATGTAGAAGAGGGTCTGTAGAGCTGCCCCCACGTTGGCCGAGCGCAAGCGAGCGCCATTGATTTGTGAACAAAAACTGACACCAATCCGAAGTGAGGCAAGTGATCACGAGCAACGGCGAGCGAAGACAAGTTGCACCAAATGAGCTCTATACACGTTGGCGCTGGCCTCCATTCGGCCAACTAGGCAAGTGACACCGAGCGATAGCAAGACAAGGCAAATATGCCGTCTACATGTTGGTACTGGCCTTCACTGGACAACGCTCGGCCAACATGTATTGTAAGCTTAATAAAAAACTTCCACCTACAACTTTCAACTCGAGCCCGGGCCACCACAACTCTCATCTCACTGCTGAAATGCTAATCAATAATGAATCTCTACCAAAAAAGGTTGATGAGAATAATTTAAACACCAACATAACTAAATGCTAAATAGGTATGTAAAACAGCTCCATAGGGCCATTGCCTACCGAGATTGCGATAAAATTCTAACGAGATACAACGGCCCCGGATATTAAGGGCGGCTGAAGGAACAGAGTGGGTTTTTAGTCAGTAGAAGTCTGACACTCCCTTCCGCTTAACCCAGAGCGAGAGAAGTCATTCGACGATTTATGATGATGATGAAATTGTACACCAAAATTTAAACACACTCGGTTTAAATTTTGGTGTACAAGAAAGTATATTCTATCTATCTATGACTATAAGCTCATTCGCCGCCGATCGTCAATTACTTACTGTAGAACTAGACAATGGCTGCGCAGCTAATGAGTCGAAACTGCGGACTGCACAATGAGCGAGTGATTTATAGCGCTGCGGTGCAAGTTGGAATATACGAATTTTTGGAAAATGTCGAGTAATTTACTTTTTTAATCTTTTTATTCATATTGAATATAAGAGGACTAACAATGTGGGTAGAAGTCACATTCCTAGCAATCCTTTACCCCTCCAACTAAGCTAAATATGCTTGTGCTTGGAGTGGATTCATGGCAATAGTGTAATGGGTGGGGTTCAAACACGTGACCTCTCGATCACAAGTCCGACACCTTAGTCATTAGGCGGTTGACGCTTCAAAATGTCCATATTGTTATATAACCTACTCTATCTTTTAGTCCTAGTTCCATTAAAATCGGTTCAGCTGTTTCAGAGATTAGTCCGGAAAAAACAGACATAGATACTGTTGATTAGTGTACATTTATGGCAACACTGAATTACTATTTAGTTAGTTAACACAGTAGTGTTGCTCTACCTTGTCTCTGGAAATATGTGCACAAGTAAGTATGGTAATGGTGGGTCGCTAGATAGAGTATTAAAATATAAGTTGAATTAAAGTGTATTAGTGTAATGTTCAAGAAGTAATAAAGACAAAGTTATAATAAAGGAGTATTTTATTCAATTCAATTAACAGATACACAAGTTTATTTGTGTTTTAATATTATATACAACGTGTAACGGAAACCCCATATCTATCCAAAAGGGCTGAAGACAACATCTGGTATGGAGTCTCTATGCACAGTTTCAGCACAAAATAACTGACTCAAAGAATTGATACCAATTATTGGTTTCATATATTTCTTGAATACCGATCATAACAAACGAGTCACAGCACTACGAGGGTCAATAACTTTCCACGTCACTTGCCAATAACACGATAATTCTTTTCGCTCTTCTTAATTTGAAAAATTCGTTCTCTGGTATCAGTTTATTGGAATTTGTAATAAGTTCTACACACGTAGACTTAGGATTACAAAACCCTTGCCATAACGTTTGTTATCATCCAAAGAAGCCATGCACTTGGTATGTATATACCCTTTAAATTACACGTTGTATATGTCGTGGATTGCAAGGGAAACGCAAGCGGAGCCCTTCCGCTTGGACACGATCGTCGGTAGAGGGGATGTAGTGAGGACTGGCGGGAAGACGGAGTGACACGGTCTACCTCGGACTCTCAGTTTATATATATTAGTCTATGCCTCGGACAGTCTTGGCACACGCTCAGTACCAACGCTCGTGTTTGTTTCAATATTGTGAAAAGCCGTTAGTAAAATAATAATAATATATTTTGATTTAAATTATCTTTCGTTCGAGTACCCAAGTCAGTGCCCACATTTACGAACTTTGATTTATTAGAACTATGTCGGATCATGATGAAGACCCGATGTTTCGCATCTCGGCCACCCCTGATGTGACATATATACATGTATATAACTAGAAGCACTCGGAAACACGGTTACTTACAAATCACAAACAGACACTACAATTATTATTCACACACAGATTTTCATTGTATGTCGTAGTTATAATCTTGGTTTGGAGACATGTTTTATTTCTTTAGGAGAGTTTCGTCTGTAACACTCTGGAAATTGAATAAATAATACAGATAAACATCACCAAATTGATAACGGAATTTATAAGACGGTAAAGAGAAATAAAAAAGAGGGAAACAAAATAGCAAATACTTTCAAGTAAAACGTGTTAAGCCCCCACGTAAATGGGACTTAAAATGAGGCACATGAACATGAAATGGATTATTTCTATTTAATTGTACATGACGTTATAAATGTGTAAATTTCATGGAAATACGTTTCAGTAAAACATAACGGAATACATTTGGGTCATATTATAAGGAGACATATTGTTTCATTTCATACAAATTTAATATTAGATTGAATAAAATTTCGGTCTTATTTCTGTGGTTGTCTGGTCTTGTCATGCATGACTGCTTTCATATGAGTTGGTATTCAAAGTAAGTACGATAAATACTCGTGAGAATAAAATATGTATTCATAAAAAGACAACATAGATCCATATCCAACACAAAAATAACAATAAAAACACATAATATACTAAAGTTAACAGTGACCTAGTCCGCTGTGTCATATTAACTACTAGCCGACCCGTGCCCACTTCGTTGGGCGTTAATTATATTTTTGTGATGCAATTATGTTGTGTAGTTCTTAGTAGGTTTATCAGGTTCATTGTTTAGAATTAGCTAGTATTGGATGTGGTACTTATATTAATTGTTGAAGACTTTTAAACTACCTATCTCCTAAATTACACAACCAAATAACATACTTTATTATGACTAATTTTATCTTCATAAAATTGTCTTGATGACAAAATCATTTATTTTGACATAGATTCATGTTTTCTTCATGAAAACGACATCTCAACTTCACATAAAATTTGTTTCTTTCATTTAATAAAAAAGCCTTTGTAGTTATTCAAATATAAAAGCTTACCGCGGTCTTTTTTGTAGAACTAATAGAGATCAACATTTTTGATCAACATTATGTTCGTCCATACTGAACCGTTTAGTCAGCGGTAAAGCCGGTAAAGGTATCTTGCCCAATTTCCGCTAACTTGATATACATATGCCATTATTTTTCGCTGAACTTTTTGTTCAATCGTAATAAAAATTTAGCCTATAGCACTCCTGAATAGTGTAGCTTTCTGATTGTGAAAGAATTTTCATGATCGGTTCAAAATTACAAACTTTACCTCTTTATACAGTGCAAGACGCTGTGCGTACTCCCACGCCACCGACTGAGCAGTGATGCGGTCTATTTTCGCCAAATAGCTGCAAAGCCATCTGTTTGCGCATCAGCAAACAACCCAGACACGCTAAAGTAGAATGGAAGCCGCAAAAGCGCCCTGAAGCTGTTATTGAATTGAATCCGCAGAGCATTGTAAGCCCTCTCCGTATAATTGACCCACAAACTTCCCGAGTACAGAAGAGATCTGATCTGAGAGATATGACAAAAGATCGAGTTAAAGTGTTCTTCTTAGGGTATTGATGACGATTGAAATTACTCGGCCCAGAACTGGGCAATAAGACTGGCAACATTGGAAGCGAAGCATGGGTTTTTAGTCATTGGAAGTCTGTTACCCCCTCCTGCTCCAAGCAGAGCGAGAGATGTCATGAGATGATTTTTACCATGAAAAATAAATAAGTAATAAAAAGAGGTTACGAAAAATAGGTATTCAACACTTGCCTAATAACATTTATGCTAGGATCGGCTTCCATTGTAATCGGAAACAACTGAGTATTAGTGTTTTACATGGAACGATTACCTGTCTGACCTCCACAACTAAGTAGCTAGATAATGCAATAGCTCTTGGCTAGACCAGAGTCAGATTTAAAGTTACCTGACCACCCGTAACGACTTTCAAAGATGAACAGACGCCAGCACGTCAATCTACCCCAATCTGTCAAATTTTACCAACCGAACATTAATCTTCCACTATTGTGATAAGTTAGTTGGGAATCCTAGCAAAGGTGAGACGGTACTTCACACCCGAACAGTTGCTCAATCTCCACCAAGCCCAGGTTCGGTCGTGTATGGAGTACTGCTCTCATCTTTGGGACGGATCTGCTAAATACCAACTGGACGCGCTTGAGTCTATCGAGAAGCGGGCCAAGAGACTCATTGGCAACGATGCACTGGTCGAGTCAAAGCTCCAGAGCCTTGAACATCAAGGACGAGTTGCAAGTCTATCGGTTTTCTATCGGTTACATTTCGGGGAGTGTGCGATGGAATTACACAGTCTAATTCCGCCAAGCCCATTCCATCATCGGACTACGAGACAAACGGCGAAGCGCCATCGTTACATGGTGCACATCCCACCCATACGCACAAAACGTTTTGGGAATACCTTCATTGTGCCTACGGCTAAGGAGTTTAATTCCCTGTCGGAGTCTGTGTTTCCCGATAGCTATAACCTAGGAGTCTTTAAGTCAAGAGTGAATAGGTTACTTTTAGGTAAGCGTGCTCCATCTTCGACCACATCATCACTTACCATCAGGTGAGATGGTGGTCAAACGCGAACCTACTTTTAATAAAAAAAATTAAAAAAAAAAAGTTTGAAAATCTATTAAAGAAATTGACAGATTGAGGTAGGTTGATGTGCTGGCGTCTGTAAAAATGACAACCAGGACCAACGATTTGACGTGTTTTCTGAAGCACGTGATAATCTCAATATTTTAAGATAGTGACCCATCCACTGACGGACCTCAACAAGCGTTGCTTAACCTAAAAGATCGACCCATATGGCTATTGTCATTTAGCTACGAGCTCATCGAAATAAAACCCAGGTATTGAATAGAAAGGCCAATGAAAAGTTGGATAGATTGTGTGGGGAGCGATATGAAAGACGTGACAACAATTGATAGCGCAGCATGGTAGTTAAACTTGAGTTAACCATAATCTTAACATAGTATAAAGCAAAGTCGCTTCCCTGTGTCTGTCCCTATGTATGATTAAATCTTTAAAACTACGCATTGGATTTTGATGCAGTTTCTTTCCATAGAAAGAGTGATTCAATAGAAAGGTTTTTAAGTATATAACATGCATAATATAGTAGAGGAACACTGATAATTTTTGAGGTTTCTAATGTGATGTCGCAAATAAACACATTTTTTTGCGCTTGCTTTGCAAACGCTGGCTGAACCCTACGAGATAGATCAAAATAATGTACTACAGTATTGTACACCTTAAAAAGGTCAACAAAAAAGTCCTCAATGGCATCTGTCTATCTCTTATAGATAACCCACAACAACCATTTTTTATCCTTTACTTTTTACGAGAAATACGAGCATATTTTACGAAGCGATTTTAAGCAATACAGCATTAATCCTTATCCAATTAAGTACCATAAATACATTGTGCATTTAATATAAATCAATATTGACCTTTACAGAATATAATTTAATTAAATAGTTTCGAAGATATTACAGATTTAAAATGCAAGGACATAGCGGTTGCGGCGCGGTGCCGGCGGAGGCACGGCGCGCGTGCCTATGTTGCTTAGATTTGAGCGTTGAATGTTTTTCCCATGGTAAATTATGTGTCGCACTTTCAAGAGTAATTACTAAAGAGAACATGGATGTCGAATGACAACAAGGATGTCAACGATGTATATAAAGACATTCTATAGTATATCTATACTAATATTATAAAGCGGAAAAGATTGTTTGTTTGTTTGTTTGCTTGAACGCGCTAATATTCGAAAGTACTGGGTGGATTTGGATGCAATTTGGTATGGAAGTAGCTTGAAGCTTGAGGAAGGTTATAGGCTACTTTTTACCCGACTGCAAAAAAGGAGAGTTATGTTTTTACCGTGATAAAATCAACGGAAGCGAAGCCCCGCGTGAGTACTAGTTTAATATAAACATTGCTCCCGTGCGAAGCCGGGGCGGGTTGCTAGTAAATAATATGTAAATGTATGTGATGCTAAAATAGAGCATGATTTCAAAGCTGGTCAAAGAACATTACCTCTCTACCATCCCGTAAGTTTATATATATATTTTATATATTATATTTTTGTATATAATTTTATAGTATTTATATAATTATGTATTGTACTTCTATGTATGTATATATTTGTTGATTGTATCTTTTAATTTTATTTATTTGTAATTTATGTTATTAGGTAAGTATGTTTTAATTTATGTAATTAGTATGAATTATAGTGTATAAGTGTAATGTTCAAGAAATAATAAATACAAAGTTATAATAAGGAAGTATTTTATGCCAATTTAAAAATGGATAAATTGTATGGGGAGCGATATAAAAGACGTGACAATAGTTGATAGCGCTGCGTGACAGTTACACTTAAGAATATGTAAATGTATGTAATTAGTATGTATACATACTGTGTCTATCAACTCTCCTGTCGCAGGTCTGCTGGAAGAAATTTGTTTCGAAATAAGCAGCACCTTTGTGCTCTTTTATCTGTATAGGCCTTTTTTTCTCTTTTAAGCATTTTCCGAGGTATGAAGGAATATCGATATTTAAGATGGTTACTCATTCACAGACGGAATACGGCAAGCATTGGTTAAGCCTTGAAGATCGCCGTACGGCTATTATTTTAGCCACGTAATTAAAAATATAGTGATCAAAAAACTTTCCATCAAAACTAGACATTCAGAAAAAAGTCTCGATTCAAACTAGCACAGTAACATAGAGCTTAATAGGTGGAAGTGCTATATGCGCACATTTGCGATCTGTTTGACTGCAACTCAGTTTATTCGCGCTTTGTCCGAATTTGCATCTTACAGACACTTTAATTAGTTTTTGAATAACGGAAAATATTGTTTCTGTAGTCAGTCGGTGAGATTTTCAATGTTTTTTTTAGCTTTATTACAGAACTGTGTTTTCGTTGCGGGTGAAAAAATAAGAAATGGATGTAATGAAAAATGTAGTACATATTTACTATATTGTAGACAAAAGAAAGGTTTACTTTTCGTTGACTGGGCATAGTGGTCAAATAAGGTGAGAGGCCTGTTTCACAATCCTTCGTCATTCCGCCGATCCTTCCACACTGTAACTGTGCTTGTATATGGAGTAGACCATTAGGTACAGTTTTGGCTCTCTGCCAAAGACACATCAACACGTTTGATACACCTTTTTTCCGGATGGGAACTTCATTCAATGACTTCTCCAGCTGTGGGTAGAGCGGAAGGGATTGTTAGACTTCTACTGACTAAAAACCCACCCTGTTCCTAGTTCCGGTGCAGCGGTATATCGTTAGAACACGGTCCCGCAACCCCGGACGCGGTTGATATACCTACCGTCTTGTCGAACTACGCGCTTCTCCACCACATTTATTGTGCGTAGAACCAAGGTGTTGAACTCTCTACTAGCTTCTTTGTTTCCTACCACATACGACCCGTTAGCCTTTAAAGCAACAGTGAACATGCATCTTCTGGGCTAACTCGTTTTGTCATAGATTTCATCTATTGCTTTTCATCAGGCGCGACTGAGGTCAAGAGCGAACTCATCAGAAAGAACAAAAAGGTTCTCTGACCTCCATAATGTTGATGGAGCAGGAATGAAGAAAACGAAGTTATAGGGAGTCGAATATGGCCTGAATTGCTTCGAGAAAAGAATGGTACGGCCGTGCCGCTTTTTTGCTCGACTTGGCGGGGACACTGCCGTGCCCCCATATATCTTGGATACATACATTCTATTACATTATTTATGTAATGCATAGTCAACTCGATTCGGTGACTGAAAGTTATAAATATTGTGAAAAGAATGGCAATTTAATTTCAGCATCGACAGTGTACACGTAATGATATAATTCATTAATTTAAGGTAATTAGAAATGTCTGTCATATTTTGATATCGCAACGAAATGGTTGTATAGTAACCATTTCAATATTAGTTTTTTTAACGTTTTAAATGAATAGATTGACTCGGCCATCGCATGAAAACACAATATATCTCACAAGTAATAAATATATAAATTAGATTGTTTAATGCGATTGCCGAGTCAATCTATTTATTTAAACGTTAAAAAATATATAATTGATATGGTCACTATAACATGTTGTTAGGTTAGATAATTACGTAACAACTTAAGACAGAAGGTCCCTTAAGTAGGGACTGAATAAATTAATAACAGACTTGGCAGGATTACATGGATCTCACAACTTTTTACGGTAGAAGAATTGAGTTGCGAGACTTGGTTTTTTTGACAGCCGTGCCCCCAGATATTAAAAAATGTTTTGAATTTCCTTCAAAAATGCGAAGAAACTTTTTCCCCAACCTTATATATTTGCACTGAATCTCAATTTTTTGTATATCTTTATCTATTTGCTTGTAAATACATATATCGTTGATGTGCCTTGCATAAAAAAATTAATAAATTGCTGACCATCAGATGAGACGGTGGTCAAACGCGAGCCTATAAGTAAAAAAAAAGAATAAGTCAATTTTGACATTTTAAATTTATTTTATTTTATTATTTTTGGAAAACTTACAGCTAGAAAAATACAATAGTAATGATAATAAACATAATGTAGTCAATTAAAAGTTTTCACCAATAACTACATAGGTATACAATAGAATACACACAGACTACACAACAGAATAGATACAGACTAGTGAAATATAGAGCGAGAGTAAAAAACATACAAAATAAATAAATACAAATTGATGACATTCAATAACTATTTTAAATATTGTCAAAGAAGTGGCTACACCAGTTTTCTTCAACTTAGACACGCTTGTATTAAAGATGTCGATATACATTGGATGATAAACGAAGGACATTGTTCCGGCTCCATACATGTCACGCCTAAGAATCGTTTGAATCGAAAATTACTTAGATAGACTCTAAATATTTTTGACATTGTTCCGGCTCCATACATGTCATGCCTAAGAACCGTTTGAATCGAAAATTTCTTATCTCTAAATATTTTATGGAATCATAGTAAATCAATTTTTACTAACGGACACTTGAAGGTACAAAAATAATCAATTCATCGAAATCAAGTCCGAAAATAGCCAGGTAGTAAGATTCACAGAGTCTTTTATATAGGGTAGGGCGGGGCTAGTTGAGCAATTTTTCACTTGATCGGTCATAGCTTCTTAACGATAAGTCCAAATTACTGGTAATTCGTACTAATGGGTAAGTAATTTATTCCTTCTAAAAGTCTACATAGTAATTTATTATTAGGATATAGCATTTAAAAGTTATTGCAGTTTAAGTGCAAAAAGTCAGAAAACGTGCCCCATTGGCGGGGTAAGTAGAGCAAGGGTATGGGGTACATTGAGTAGTTAGTAATTCTAGTCTAACCAAGGTTTCTAGACATGAAATAAAAAATGTATTTTATAATCAACTGTTCATTTATTAATCTCTTAGTGAAAAAAAGTGAAACAAAACAGAAGTTCTTCTAGATAATAAATATAAAAATAGAATCAACAAAAACGCAACATATTTTAAGATTAATTTTTGAAATAGATTCAGTCTTTCCACTTAAAATCAGACTTCAACAAATACTAAATATCAATAAAGGTTAAATTAAGAAAACATCAACAATTACTAAAACTAATCATCATCGTCATCGGAATTGCAATTGATGCAAATGAAATGAAGGCTTTACAATCTTCGCATTGGATCCACTTCTCTCCTGGTATGCTGTCAGACCAGACTTCGCTACAAACCAGGCAGATACATTCATCTTTGTCACTTTCATCACTTGACTGAAGTATTTTTTTGCTAACACTCTTCTTTCTTTATTCAGTCATTCGCTTGATATCGAATTCCTTGGTGGCGCATTTGCAGCATCATTTAACCGTTGAGTAGAGTAGGAATCTCGAAGCTTTCTTTTATAAGTCCGCATTCCAAAACGAAAGAAAAACATATGTCACTATCTTTTTAAATCGCAGGGTAAGTTAAGTAACAGTTGCTCAACATACCCCAACCCGAATATTTGAATTAAAAGTGAGATTATGAAAAAACTGTATTAGTTCAAACAAGATCCTTATTAGATATCAAAAATACATCAAATTTATAAACCTTTAACACTTACTTGATATAAAATGGATAATATTTGACTCGTACAGAAGAAATATACACAGACACGATTTTTTTACTTTTTGGTCGCAAAATAAACACAGCGCGCGCGTGTCTTACTCGATCGACAAATCGTCACTAGCGGTCGCGTGATCAGTTCCCCTCCCGCGCCCCCTCGTTTCCCTCATTTGACGTGCTAGCGTCCGGTGTATAGTTTTGGAGATATTTTGATAGCCCAACTTACCCCTATGCTCAACTAGCCCCGCCCTACCCTACAGCTGAGTCTACCAAGTATGCAATCTGATCAGAGTCCGTTATCAAGCCAAAGTTGTTAGAATAAAACCATAAAACGCACATAAAATCGCGAAGCAAAGAACGTTGCAATAAAAATTTAAACGAAGTGAAGTATAAGCACACCAGTGTTGCCAATTACGAAAAGCTATCATACCCGAATGCCATGCCAGAAATTCCCGATTTCGGTTTTTGTTTTAAAAAAATAATTTTTTTCGATATTCATTTATTTATTGTCAATAATAGGATACATCGCCTATTTGATTTATTGAATTCATATTATTATGTACCTATATGAGATCAACTCAAATTCATAAATAATCAGTCAATTGAACAAACGAATGTGACCTTCACTAAGACCAAGCGTCAGACTGAAGAAGCGTGGGGGATTTTCCATCCTCAATTAGTTGACGATTATATGTATATTATTTACTAGGGTTAAATTGATAACGTAACCCATTCAATATTATTTCTATCTATACGTTCAAAATACCCGAAATATTCCGAATTTTATCAATTTCCGGTTTAATCCCGACAACCGTCCGTATTTCCTGAAATCGGGGAAAAATCCCATAAATCGGCAACACTAGCTGGTCAACAGACATTTTTGACAGCACCACGCATTCGTTAATCGTGACCCAACTTTTTATTTTGAATTTATTTATTTCAAGTGTCCGTGGAATACTAAAATATGTTTCAAGCAGTATAAAAAGAATAGAAAATTATCATATAATTTATATTCATACCGGTAACATAGGCTAAAATCGAACAATGTCTTTTACGACCTTATCGAAACACGGATTTTCGTGACCTTTGAACTTTTAGTGTCGATATTTCACATCGTGGTTAAAGTTAACATATATTTAATTTTTCCATAGGTTTACATAGCGATCAGTCCCAGACTAGGTACAGCCTGTATTTTGGTGACCGATACAACTCATTACGTTTTAGTCTAACACTGTTCTGCTAGCACATTAAAACTTATACAAAGAAAGACAATATGTAAATGATAATGCATATACTAACGCATTTTTCCGTAGCTGAAACCCACAAAAAAAAAATCCAATTATTACTGGACAATTTTTGGAACGTTTATCTTCGTTTAGGCTGATGCCTATAACGTTACCAGGGTTAAAACACAGGCCTCCATTCTATGAAAGCGATAGGGCCGTAAGAAGATATTGCATGTCTTCCGATTTTTTCATTCATCTTTTCGAGCAGGGTTGGTGATGTAAATTAGCCGGGAGATATTTCCAAAAAATTAAATATATCGCGATCACCTTTGACCATTCAGTATCGCTTTTTGTTAAGGGCCTATACTGCCTCAGCGCTTCTCACTCTTTATCTCGCTCGCACACTACTGGCCGCGGTCACGCGAGCAAACGAGACAGGGTGGCAGGTAAAAGACTATAAGACACCGATAATTTAGTTAATTTCTTTTTACGGTGAAAATAATTGTAATTTAAAAAAGTAAATAACATAAGACCTGCTTTATAGTTAGTTCAATTAATATGCAAAGTTTCATTATCTAATTTGAAGTTACTTTTGAATACCAGCGGTTTATTGTTCAGTTTGGAGGTAGCTTTGGATTTTTTTTCTATCAAGAAAATTTTATGGATTCGTGTTTTCGTCAAACATAGTACCTAACATTAATCCTCAACTTTACAATATATTTTTTTCAAAATTATTGCTGCAGTATTTTCGACATAACGGAGGATCATACTAAGCCATTTGAGGTAGTATAGGCCCTTAAACATTATACCAAAATGGCAACTATTTTTCATCAAACCATAAAATAATCAGGTTATCGTCAATAGCTTAATGGCTAAGGTGTCGGACTTGTGATCGAGAGGTCGTGGGTTTGAACCAAACCCATTGCACTATTGCCGTGAAGCCACTCCAGATTCAAACATATCAAGCTTAGTTGGAGGGGTTAACCAGGTTGCTAGTAATGTGAATTCTACCCACATTGCTAGACCTCTTTTTAATAAAAAATAATAATTATAATTTATAAATAATTATAATCGATGTTCATAAGAACGTTTTGACTGTCAGTACGTGAACCATTGGCACTGCATGGTTCACGGGCTGAGTAATGTTAAAATATTATTTTAAATTGTATATGTAAGCTTTTTTTTCAACCGACGACAAAAAAAGGAGGAGGTTATCAATTCGATGCGTATATTTTTTTTTAATGTATGATCACCGGTTGCTCGAGGACGAAAGGATATACTTCGAAATTGGTCCCATTGTCACCAAGTCAGGATCTGATGATGGGATCTTGGAGAAATCGAGGAAACTCTTCAAATATTATAGGCACACCTATAGTAATTTGAGTATTTTTTATAGTAACATGTATAGTTGCATTCGAAAAGCACCATTTGTGAAGTGAACCTGATGATGAAGACCAGAGATGGCCACTGGAACTACTCAACATACATATAAGTAGGAATAATAAGTATTTCATGTGTTCAGCTTCGATTACTTGAATGGCACAATATGCTCGTCACAATGCATATGGTGAAGTGAAGCTGATGGTTAAGTACCAGGAGAACTCCTCAACAATTAACGGCCCAACATTGGGAAAAGCAATATTTTGTAAATGAATATAAGTAGTTGACATTTAGGCTCTTGTTTCTAGGTAAATTAAAAACCGATCAACTAAAAAGAGTGAAATAAAAACTTTTTACTAAAAAATTAAACCGACTCCCAAAAAACACAGCAAAGTGAAAAATAACTTTAATTTCTGAAGTCGGTGCCAAAAACGAAAATACAAAACTAAAGACACTACCGAAATTAAATTTATTTTTCACTTTGCTGTGTTTTTTGGGAGTCGGTTTAATTTTTTGGTAAAAAGTATTTATTAAATATAAGAGTTACTTTTTTTTTTTCATTTAGATTTAATTTGTATGATCCAAAGATGATTGAAATAAATAAATGAATGAATAAGTACATAAAAAATACTAACTGAATTGAGAATCTCCTCCTTATTGACATCGGTTCAAAATATAGCTTACTAGAAATTTTTGCGCAGAGGAAACCTAATGAACATAAATAAAAAAAAATGGCTAAGTACGAGTCAGACTCGCTCATGAAGGGTTCCGTAGTAACTAACCAATATAATTTTCTTTTTCGTAGTGCATAAAGTTATATTTATGGTTTTAGAAAATGTGTTATATCTCAAAGACGACTGACCCGATCTCGTTCAAACCAATTTTCGTTGAAAGTGTTTATTAAGATCTACAGCATACATTTTTTCTAGATTTTTCACTGCATTATTGTAAAAGTTAGAGGGACACACACATTTTACCGCTTTGGAAACGATTGACTTTAAGAAACAGTGGTTTTAGGAACCTCAGTGTCTTTTTTAAAGACCTGTCTATATGGGTTTTATGATTATTTTGTTGCCCTTGATTATATTTTCCTTTGTATAAAATCGTATACAGCTTACAGAATACATCTACCTACCAAATTGACATCCGAACGGACAGACACACGAGAAAAATCTACAAGGGTTCAGTTTTTTGCCATTTGGCTACGGAACCCAAAAAAAATAACACAAAGCTAGCTACGAAAAACTTATGGATTTAAAAGCAGAAGCTCTAGTGCTTAGCAGACGTTGCAACCTCTATTAATCAAAAATTGAAAACAATAGCGTGCGATCCCTATAACAAACGATGTGATCGTAGGCGAGCGCGCGGGCGAGCTACTGGCGCGAGTGGTGCCGCCGCGCTAGTGCCGCCGCCGGTGAGTTATAGTCGCTGGCGGGAACTCGCATCGCGCCATTTATATTGTGATGGGACACTACTATTGGTTTTCAGGTGTTTTCCTCGAAACATTATTTAATAATAAGTTTATTTCATTGTCACATTTGTGTAAACAGACCATCTTACGCAGGACCCCTCATATGAAACACCTGTGTTAGGAGGCCCCGCTCTTCATAACTGACATAGTGTGAGTGACAAGGTTTGAAACACAGAAAAAAAAAATTTTCTATTCCGTGGTTTGAAACTATAAAGAATATTACAAAATGAGTTAAAAAATACTTTGACAATATATTTTGTTTGTGTGTGTGTATATGAATGTAAGTGTGAGTGGTAGTGTGCATGTGTGTATGTGTGGATATGTTTTTGCATGTAATATGGGAGTATGTTGTCTACATTATTTAAGTGTCTGCAAGAGAATTTCAATTTATTTATTACAAAAGGTACAGAGGCGGACTTAATGCCTTAGGCATTCTCTACCAATCAACTTTAACTAAATTAAACTAAAAGTACCTTTATTCATCATTTAGTTTTTTTCCACGGCTTTGTTGGTGTAGAATTTTATAGGTTTTATGTTGAGGTATTGGGCCTCCTTTGCATAGCTGGCAGTTTAAAAAATGATAGTTGAGTAAGTTGGATGTCAAAGTCAATTAAATACAAAAATGTGTGTGATCGAGTAAGTTTGGAATTGTATTGTTAATATAACAAAATGTCGTTGTAATTTTTGGATTTATTAAATAAATTAATTAATGTAAGTATATACATGTAAAAGAAAACCTTGATTTACAAGGGATCCTGGATCATGAAAAAAAAATACCCAATTAACAGGCTTCATCCTATTCGAAGAGAAATTGTGTATTTTTCATGTCCGTAAGGATTGAGGAGCCACATCAGATTTTTTAAACATGATCTCACCATTATTTAGCAGCAATGTAGCTTATTTTGCAGGCCGAATTCTAGATTTAGCAGCAAAATATAACACTAGTTATTTTAATGCAAAAGTGGCTCCTCAATCTAAACGTCTGAATTGAGGAGCCACCTGGAACTCGTTAAGTAATAGATGAATATTTATGAAAATGTTGTATCATTTAGCAGTAATTTTGCATATTACCGTCTAAAAATTTAGCTCCTGTAGCGCTAAAATGAAAGAAATTACAATACTTTTAATATGGCTCCTCAATCTAAACTCAAGAGGTGAATTTCTATTGGATGTGAGCGATCAATTAATATATTCGACATAATGATCATTTAGCAGGTGCTGTGTTTGTTTTTGCAGTATAGGAATAAAATAGTAAAACAGAGTAAATTTTGTATATTAACGCATTTTCTTTGGCTCCTCAATCCTGACGTTCTAATTATATATGTTTGACTGTAGCCACCTGAGATCTCAACGGAATATAAAGCCAGAGATACTAACATTTAGCAGAAATGTCTGCTAAATATATCTGCACAGTTCAGCAATGTATATATTTTGGATTCTGAAAAAACAATACTTAACTATTTTCTTGTAAATTCAGCGTGTAGGGTGACCATATTATACTCGTATTTATGAAACCAGGATAAGTAATTTATTAAAATTATATTTTTCATAACAGATTATGTGTGCGTGTGGATTGAGTGCTCCTTTTTAAAAGTTAAATATATTTTTACGAAATCAAGAAAGAATTTAAGAAATAATTGTGAAAACTTCATGGTGAAGATAAAAAAAATTGTGAAATCTATGGTGAGAAAGTCATGGTCAGTTATCTAGAACACTCAATCTGCTAGTTTCAGAAAATACTGTAACTCATGTTTCAACATATATACTGGATATATGGTTAACATTTTTATGTGGAATAATTGTATTGAATTTTTGAAAACTATTCACAAATATTCAATTTATTTTAGCTATTTATTTAGGTTTATTTAGAACACTCAATCCCCTTATGGTGCAGACGGAGTGTTCCAAAATTCTCCAACATTGGCTTAATAAATGATTAATATTCTTACTCTACTTAACGATTATAATTAAGACTCAATTTGTGCAACAAAAACCTTGATGTAAAACATAATAGTTCGCCTATGCGAACTATTATGTTTTACATCAAGGTTGAACTGAATGGTTGTGCTATCACAACCATTCAGTTCATATGAAACTATGTTTGATAGACTATATTAACACACAGTTTGGTTGTTTTGTTGTTGTCAATTTTATTTTTCAGTTAATTATTTATTTCGTACATGAACATTATTCATGTACAAACGAGAATACTTCACCGCTGATGAATGTTTTGTTACTAAATAAATATTATTGTGGGTACGTAAGTGAAATATTAATTTGTTGGTACCCCCAAAATGTGGTCACCCTACACACTAAATTTACAAGAAAATAGTTAAGTATTGTTTTTTGAGAATCCAAAATATATACATTGTTGAACTGTGCAGATATATTTAGTAGACATTTCTGCTAAATGTTAGTATCTCTGGCTTTAGATTCCGTTGAGATCTCAGGTGGCTACAGTCAAACATATATAATTAGAACATCAGGATTGAGGAGCCAAAGAAAATGCGTTCATATACAAAATTTACTCTGTTTTACTATTTTATTCCTATACTGCAAAAATAAACACAACACCTGCTAAATGATCATTATGTCGAATATATTAATTGATCGCTCACATCCAATAGAAATTCACCTCTTGAGTTTAGATTGAGGAGCCATATTAAAAGTATTGTAATTTCTAACATTTTATATTAGCGCTACAGAAGCTAAATTTTTAGACGGTAATAAGCAAAATGACTACTAAATGATACAAAATTTTCATAAATATTCATCTATTACTTAACGAGTTCCAGGTGGCTCCTCAATTCAGACGTTTAGATTGAGGAGCCACTTTTGCATTAAAATAACTAGTGATATATTTTGCTGCTAAATCTAGAATTCGGCCTGCAAAATAAGCTACATTGCTGCTAAATATTGGTGAAATCAGATTTAAAAAATCTGATGTGGCTCCTCAATCCTTACGGACATTATTTTTCAGCTTAACTAAGCCTTTTCTTATTTCTGGAGATTTCCTAAATCATTATCTGCTTAATCTTTTTTTCCTTTTTCCAACTATGTTGGGACTGGCTTCCAGTCTAATGTGATTAGGGTTGTCATCACCAAACTTGCTCCAGACAAAGACTTATAAACCCCGTACATTTGGGTAAAATCACAGTTTTTCCCCGGACACCGTAGAAAAATACATTTTTTAACTTGAAACTAAAAACAACGATGTTTAATTATGGTTTTTATTTACAGATAAAGTGATAAAATTGTACTGTAGAACTTTTTTAATAACAGTATCTTCCTTTTCATTTAATCAACGTAACATAAACAATGACATGAAATACCATAGGAAAATAATAATAGAGATCGTGCTTTTTGGTACCCGTAAGACCAATGTGTGTCCGGGTTTTACCTGGACGCTTATTGGGAAAATCCCCCCGGACGCTCTCCAAACTAGGACAAATCGGGGAAAACCCGGACGGATGGCAAACCTAAACGTGATGCATCTGAGTAACTGTAATTTACATGAAGCGACTCTGACCACCACAACTTAGTAGCTGACTGAAATAAGGATGTTTATTTTGCAAATAGGTTATAAATAACACTTTCACACGTCTTTCTTTTTTCGTTAATGTAAACTAGATGAGGCCAGTGTTTCCTAACTGACTACTCTGAGAAGAAACACTGAAACAAACTCAGAGGTCAACGTCTCTTTTAAAGTCCAGACAATCAGTAGTGATCCAAATCGTATGGGTATGAGTGAACAAACCAACCTCATCAAGCCTTGCTTAACACTAACGATTGACCAGGTGTTATTATTTAGCCACGATCTTCTCTTAGAGATTTCCTACTTAAAATTTTATATTGTAGCTATGATTTTGATGTTCATTACTAAAATTTTAATACTAATAATATTTTAATTTTGTAATGATTGATTTTTATATAATTTATTGATTTTTATATGGGATCTTTTCCTGAATTAAATCATTCTATTCTATTATTTTTCATTTTAAATAACCGTTTATTTATTTATTTACTTTATGGAGGACTTACAGCTAATAAAAACATAAAAAAGGAATACATAGTCGCTAGAGAGCCAATAACAAGTCCTCACGTTTAGACTTATACTAAAACTAGTATTTGCGTGTTGCGCGAGGTGCAAGCACCTCGCGTGCTTGTGAAAAAAACTAAAGCATTGCCCCTCTAAATCAAGTATTTGCGTGTTGCGCGAGGTGCAAGCACCTCGCGTGCTGGTGAAAAAAAAAAAAAAAAAAGAGGGGGGGGGTGATGGGGGGGGGGGGTTGCACAAGTATTTCGACTAAAGCATTGCCCCTCTAAATGAATCTGAAAAAAAAAATGTTCCAAGTCTCTTAGATTCCGAGATCCGCCTAAAGGGAGGGGAGAAGGGGGGCGGGGGGGGGACTTTGAAAAATGGTTTTTACTTTACCGAGCCTCCTCTATACGAATCCGTAAAAAAAAAAAATACGGGTCTCGTAGTTTCCGAGATACGATAGGGAGGGGGGAGAAGGGGGGGGAAAAGGGGAGGTTTGGCACTTTTCCCGTAGGTTTCAGAGTTACTTGTTTACGAATCTGTCAAAATATACCCACCTCCCCATCCACCATCTGGGAGAACAATTATGTCAGTGAGTCAGTGAGTGGTAATTTAGCTTTATATAGTATAATAAAGTTATAAGCAATAAACAAGCAATAATAAAGCTAATTATAAATTAAAGATACAATTTACACAGTAAGAATACATAATATATAAAGATTTGCTTGCAATGAGTCAACAGCGTAACATAACCACTAACGCTTGAAAAAGTTTAAGCTTAAGCACCTTCTGGCTGAGTTCACACTAGTTGTGAAAGGATCCAAATCATACTGCTTGCATATCTCATTAAAAGTTCTGCTTGCGCGCACAATATAGCTATTTTGCCTATAATTAGATGATGAATGAGGTATACGTATAAGGAGGATTAAAGCGCAATGTTTTGTTGGGTACGTTAAAATAAAATTTAGAAAGTAGTTAGGATATATTACAACGTTTTAAAAAGGGTTTAAAGGTCCATATTGAGGAGTCAGATTCATACATTAAGCCTACTGCTAACTAGCTATTCAGTATCGCTGGATAGACAAACCAAACCCTTGGTGATTATCTTGAGAAGCCTGCTCGGTCATTTTTGAGATTGCTCCGTACTAGTTCATTTCGGACAGTGAACTAGTTCATTCTATTAGTTCTAATAGCTCCATTCGGTCTTCGCTCTCGGCAGTCAGCGGTCACTAGACATGTCTCGCGTGTTCGGGTGATAAGCTAAATTAGACATTATGCCATTGAAATAACACGCATCTTACCTCATTCTTGCGAATTCAGTCGGTCGGGTTCGGGTAGCGTCGTCATTCGTCGGCTATTCTCTCCCGTTCTCGTTCTCGAATTAGTATAACGTTTCCGTCAAACAATCAGTGACTGTCACAGAAATCAAAAATACAGGAGAAGTGGTAAGGGGGCGTATCGGTGTCCGCGCGACATGGCCACAGGGCTCATGTCACAGGCAAATGGCCGTCTCCGCGAACTAGTGCGCTTTCGACGGCGATCGTGATAACATATATGAATGCCGAGTTGTTCTGTGGTATCTTGTAAAAAACCGAAGCCAAAATCAAATCTATGTGAATCATGGAATCACTTACCATATGTAAGTACAAGTATTTTACAATATTTGTCTTTAAAATCATGAAAAACAATAAATCGTAAAATATTTCTTGGTTTTACTATGTTATTTTTGTTTTCAAATATCAGAGCGATTGTACTCCTTTTGCTATAAATACATTGCTCCTTAACCACTACCTGAGTTCGTCACTAAGTAACTGGACAAGCAATGTAAACATAACATACGAAACTGTATTACGCGGATTCATCGCGTAGTGAGGCCGCCACTTCTTGCGACGAATTAGTGATGTGCTTGTGCAGATCCACTAACGTAGGCTATCGACAGCAATGTCGATTGATGAATGAAATATTGCTATTATAGTTTAGGGGTTTTTCAACCGACGACAAAAAAAAGAGGAGGTTATCAATTCGACGCGTATATTATTATTTTTTTTATGTATGATCACCGATTACTCGGAGACGGCTGAACCGATTTGGAAAATTCTTTTTTTGTTTGAAAGGGTATACTTTGAAATTGGTCCCATTGTCACCAAGCCAGGATCTGATGATGGGATCCTGGAGAAATCGAGGGAACTCTTCAAATATTATAGGCACACCTATAGTGATTTGAGTATTTTTAAAGTAACTTGTGTAGTTGCATTCGAAAAGCACCATTTGTGAAGTGGACCTGATGATGAAGACCACAGATGGCCACTGGAACTACTCAATATATAAGTATTTCATGTGTTCCGCTTCGATTACTTGAATGTGGTTATTAAGCACAATATGCTCATCACAATGCATATGGTGAAGTGAAGCTGATGGTGAACTACCAGGAGAACTCCTCAACAAATAACAGCCCAACATTGGGAAAAGCAATATTTTGTAAATGAATATAAGTAGTTGACATTTAGGCTCTTGTAACTAGGTAAATTAAAAATCGACCAACTAAAAAGAGTGAAATAAAAACTTTTTACCAAAAAATTAAACCGACTCCCAAAAAACACTGCAAAGTGAAAAATAACTTTAATTTCGGAAGTCGGTGCCAAAAACGAAAATACAAAACTAAAGACACCGACTACCGAAATTAAAGTTATTTTTCACTTTGCAGTGTTATTTGGGAGTCTGTTTAATTTTTTGGTAAAAAGTTTTTTATAACATACGGAAACCTCTAAGAAAATATGTTTTACTTTTATTTTACATGAGGTGACAGAAATAAAAATACGTTGAAAAGTCAAGTGTACAAAAAAGTAAAAAAAAATAAACAATTTATTTTACGCCCGCAGCATGCGTGGAGTTCCGACGTCGCCGTCGCTACAATAGTTTATTTTTCAATCTGTCAACCGTTTTAGCCAGCGTACCCAATATTCGTAAAGTAAGTTACTTTAATTTTAGGTTAATAATCGGTGGTGTTTTTCGGTTTAGAATTATCGTATGTTATGCCTTATCCTCATGCTGTTTCTTTATTTTTTATGGTTTTTGTATTTTGCTTCCGTTGAAGCTTCGAATGCGTTATAATAATCGGCGTGGTTCAGATAATGTATTTGTGAATTGAGCTTAAAATAAGTCAATATATTCATGCTATTTATTTGTTATGCATGGATGTGTGTTTGTTTTCATATATTTAACAATTTCTCTACTAACTAGGATTTTTCTTATAACAAAAACCTATTATAACCTACTAAACTATTACCTGCGGGGTAATTGCGTAACACACTTACAGTAGGAATCGGTTTCATTATGCTAAATCAACAACACTCACTGCGGTATTTACGTTGTTGAGCAGACCAATATTTCGAACATATGAAGCAATGCATTAGCAATATACGTCAAAATCATTCAGATCTTGATTTATAGTGTGTTACGTAATTATTGCGATATTATATGGTGACGTTTAGAAGTAGCTTAGGATGTATGTAAATGATAAATAAGTGCTTTTCGTACTTTTCAGTTTCCCAAAAGATGTTAACATAAAAAAGGAATAGATTGATGCCACAGGCATGCCACCTAACTGGTGCCCTACAAAAAATAGCACCATATGCTCGGTTCACTTCAACGCAGAAATGTTCTAGTCTCTAAAGAAATGTCGCAGGATTTTTGAATGGAAAATTCCAAAATTAAGAGTACAACTGATTTTTGCAGAAGTGGGTTGAATTTTATTTTATTACTGAAAGCTATTCTCATGATTTAGGGTATTCATAAAATCAGTCATTCAACTTTTCAGGATTCTATACAACCTATACGGCTGGTATGTTCCGATCAAGAGCGTAATGTAAGTTAACATCAACTTCTATTTGACCTATCACTATGATAATTAAATATTAAGATTTAAGTCGAAAGCGCCAGGGTAGCCCTTAATACTTAGTAGGTAGTACTTAATAATAATTATGTGATGTTATGTTCTTAATAATATGTTTATTGTTATTGTAATATTTTCTGGACATGCCATTTTTTATTTGGTTCATTTTCAGGTGCCCAAAAAAAATTGTACAATAATAAATGGAAGAATCGATAACTTTCCGATTTAGTCAATCACTAGCGTATATGTAAAATAAATTGCTTTTGCACAGCACAACGATAGCGACCGATGTTTTTGTGTGGGTAAGTTCTACGGTGCATGGTAAATACACGCTGTGTTTGACGGAATAAGGTTTATTATTGATTGTATAGTACGTTCTGATTCAAGAAATGCGGGTGTGTGTGCGAGTGCGTATCTATTGATTTTATTAAACTGCATGTGTAGTTGTTGCCCCGCCCAGCGCCTAACTGGAGACACACGGTTCCGATATAATTTCGTCTGTTGACCATATCTAGTTATTTATTTTATCTATGGTGACTGTATTTCATTTCTCGTTCGCACATTACGATCGCGCGGTTTAGAATGTACGATTTCGAAAAGAGCTATTTGACCTATTAGACCGATTACAAGTTCGGAAACGTTTCTTCTAGTGCGTTCCTCTTTCCTTCTTCAAAGATACGGTTCCTATTCGTTCATCGTTCACGAACTACCCAAGACTAATATATAGACATAAAGTAGAGCAATGGGAACAAAAAAAAAATTGAAAAATCTCTAGTGATATTTTAAAGCCGAAAAGTCAGTTTGATTGTTTAATGCTAATCTTCAAAAATACTGGAACGATTTAGATGAATTTGGCATGGAAGTAACTTGAGGAAGATTATAGGGTAGTTTTTACCTGACTGGAAAAGAAGGAGGATTATGTTTTATCGTGATAAAATCCACCGGGATGAAGCCCCGCGCGAGTTCTAGTATATTATAGGTATAAATATTTTTTTTATTATTTTTTTGATTTCTACTTAAAGATACTGATTTTTTCATGTTTTTATTTACTCTTTTTTTTTTAATAATCGCTTCTCGCGTACTTATTGCACTCTCACGCTATCACTTCACCACTCATGATTGACCCTGTTCTACAATGTGCATGAAGTGTAAATAAAAAATAAAATAATAAAGCCAGTATATGCCTCGCAAACACGCTCGAACGAGTTGAAAGCCATTCTTGAGAATAAATAGTAAGAGCAAAATCTGATTGTGAAATTTCACCCACTTTTAACTCTGGATGTCCAATCGATTTTGTTTTGACGTAATCGCACGATATCTCCATTGATATTATACTTTTCGATCAGAGCGAAGTTTTGCATACAAAAAGCGTGTTCCTGGATTTTAAGGCCTTGTGATAATTTTTTCGTGTATTTAGGGTAAATTAATTCAAGCGATTGCCTCATTGGTGTAGTGGTCGCAAGTATGACTGCCAAGAACAAGGTTTCAGATTCGATTTCGGGGTCGGAAAAACTGAGGCACTATTACAACACACAAAATGAAAAATGATACACACATACACACACACACACACACACACACACACACACACACACACACACACACACACACACACACAAAGACATACATACAACATACACACACAAATAAGAATACTGTTTATATCTAAGTTAGTCAGTAAATTTATTAGAGAGAGAGATTAATCTCCTAACACAGGCATTACTTGCTTAAAAGCTCTCCAATGGCTCATGGCAAAGGCTCCAATCACCAACTAATTCAAAACTTCTTGTTTATAAAATAAATATTATGTATTTGTATTTTTCTATTAAAATTTCCTCAGTTGTAGCTCGGACTGTGGAAGTTAATAATAATAATATTCCACAACTTTCACACAACGCCATCTAGTCCCAAACTAAGCAGAGCTTGTGCTATGAGTACTAGACAACTGATAAACACACATATAATATTTCTAAATACATACATATTATAGATAAATTACACCCAGACAAAGAACAAATGATCGTGCTCATCACACAAACATTTGTCCTGGGTGGGAATCGAATCCACGACCTTGCGCATAGCAGTCACTAACCACTAGACCAACAGGCCTGTCAGTTGGCTGTGTGATACCCCCGTGCCTCAGAAAACGGGTTAAGCTGTTAGAGGTATTCCTCGAAGCGCTACCATTTTGAAGCGCACCTAATGAAGCGCTCCTTTTTTATTCCTCGGAGCGCTCCTTCGGGCCTAGACAAAATCCATTTTCTGTAAGCGTTAACGCCAACGGAAAAATTAAATTGTATGGAGTTGACATTTGCTAACCACATGTCACGTGATTGTCACGTGTTAGTAAATGTCAACTCCATACAATTTAATTTTTCCGTTGGCGTTAACGCTTACAGAAAATGGATTTTGTCTAGGCCCGCTTTTCCGATAACATGGTATCGGGAGCGCTACTAAAAGGAGCGCTCCCGAAACCATCCTTACGATTTTAGGATACATTGGTTAGATTAGCTGTTGATATTATTAATCATTTCCGATTGCATTGATTTTAGGCAAATATATCAAAATTTATCATATTGAAATTAGTTGTATAATTAATTTGTAATTAGGACTAATGTTAGCTGTTTAGATAGGGACATATCAATTGAAACTAGTGTTGTGCCCCCGACTTGGCTTCGTGCACGTGGAAAGTTGCACTACATAAAAATAGAAATATTGTTTACTAACAGCAGATAGATTGATGTAGGTACTCTACATCGTATTGTACACCATTGTACACCATTACATAATTAAATAATTTAAAGACTTAACAACTACAAAGGGTACTACAATGGGCGGTCTTCTCGATAAGTCCGTCAAGAAAGAAAAAGAAAGGTCGATAAAGCGATCTTTTACTTTGCGGTTAAGTAATTGGTTACAAACTCTAGACTGAAATGCTACTTGCTATAAAAAAGTAAAATGTAACATTCTATGCGATTGAAGTAGGGTTGTCATCACCAAATTTGCCGGCCCCAGACAAAGACTTATAAAACCCCGGACTTTTGGGTAAAATCTCAGTTTTTCCCCGGACACCGTAGAAAAATACATTTTTGAACTTGAAACTAAAAACAACGATGTTTAATTATGGTTTTTAGGGTTCCGTAGCCGAATGGCAAAAAACGGAACCCTTATAGTTTCGACATGTCTGTCCGTCTGTCTGTCTGTCCGTCCGTCCGTATGTCACAGCCATTTTATTCCGAAACTGTTAGGACTATACATGTAAAACTTGGTAGGTAGATGTATTCTGTGAAACGCTTTCCGATTTTAAGAGAAAATTTAAAAAATATTTAAAATGAAGGGGGCTCTCCATACATGGAACTGAAACAGAAAATATTTTCTTTCATGAAACATACACGTGTGTGGTATCTATAGACAGGTCTTTAAAAATGACATTAAGGTTTCTAAAATGACTTTTTCATAAAGTTAATCTTTTAAAAGATATACGCTTCCAAAGTGGTAAAAAGTGTGTGTCCCCCCTCTAACTTCTATAATAATGAAGTGAAAAATCGAAAAAACCATATGTTGTAGATCTTAATGTAAACTTTCAATCAAAATTGGTTTGAACGAGATCGAGTCAGCAGTTTTTGTGATACAGTATATTTTCTAAAACCGCAAGTATAACTTTGTAATTCATACAAATACTATGAAAAACAAAGTTATTTGGCGTAGTTGTAAAAATTGTAAATAATCTAGTTTTAAGAAATTTGTAAGGAAAGAAAGGAAAGAAACAAAGAAAAAATAATTTTAATTTCGGTAGTCGGTGTTATTGGTTTTGTATTTTCTTTTTTTTCACACCGCCTTCCGAAATTAAAATTATTTTTGGCTTTGTAGTGTTTTGATATGGAAGTCGGTTTTATTTTTTGCAAAAAAGTTTTTATTTTCACGCTTTTTAGTGGGTCAGTTAGTAATTAATCTTGTTACAAAAGCCAAAATGTCAACTACTTATCATCTTCACCAGCAGAGTAAACGAAAAGATCATCAATGTAAATATTTTTTTCAGACTTTTGTCTATTTTTAACCGACGACAAAAAGAGGAGGTTATCAATTCGACGCGTATATTTTTTTCAGAAACGGCTTGTCTGATTTCGATAAAATTTTCATGGGACCATTTGGAAAGTATACCCTTTCCAATAATTTTTCAAATCGGTTGGCAAGCGACGGAGCTATGCCCGACCAAACATAAAAAAAAAACAAACAAACATCCGAATTGAGAACCTCCTCCTTTTTTGAGAAGTCGGTTAAAAAGGACAGATATAATAATGTAGACATAATAATAATATCTCCCTCCTCGTGTCATGTTCCTGCTCACTGTCCTGTTCACTGCTGGTAAACAGGCCACCTCTCCGTGAGAGGGAATGGGCCATGATTCAGAAATGGTGCAATCTTTATTTTGCAAATTGGTTGTTAAATAACGTTTTTACATGTCATCTTTTCGTGAATTTAAACTATGTAGATGAGACCGGTGTTTCCTAACTGACTACCCTTTTTTTTAAGGATGGGAAGTCAGCCAATGACTGCCTCCAGAACTGGGCGAAGCGGGAGGGTGTGTCAGACTTTTACTAACTAAAACCCATCCGTGTTCCATCATATGCCCTTCGTGTTCCGAGGCTGCGGTAACTCTTTCGAACATATTCCGCAACCCCGGCAGCCAACAGCCCCCTTGTGGGCCCCGACAATTTTGCTGACACTCTTTGAGGCGCGCGTGGAATATGACGCACCGTCTCCACGGGCCTAGTTTCAGTCGGGCGCTGAGAGGACACACTGAAACAAACTCCGAGGTCCGTCTCTTTAAAAGTCCCATGGATGCCAGACTTCTTCTAATTTTTAGTCTTAGAACAAGCCGGTTTTTTCACGATGTATCCCATCAACGCTTTGTGAGTAGTGGTGATGGTGAAAATTACCCAAAGTAATGTGACTAAAATTAAGAATATTCAAGGCAAAATATTTTGAAGGTTGATTTTGATTTATATAAGACTAGCTACTGCCCACGACTTCATTCGCGTGGGAGGATTTTTCCCAGTAAATTGCGATTTAGGCTGTTCTTTATCCCGCGGGAATTGAGAGATAAAAAGTCTATGTCCTCTTCCAGGAAGTCAAATATCTACGTACCTAGAAAATTTAATTTAGAACCGTTCAGTAGTTTTTGCGTAAAACAATAACAAACATCCACACATCCATCACAGACTTTCGCATTTATAGTATTAGTAAGATAGGTACAATATTATACCTTTTTAAAATATTTACGCCTTATCTAAGAATCTTGAAATAGTGAAGACTTGTACCACAGTGAAAGCCCCGTATACCAACCCCAAAATTATTCAATTATGCGATTGAAGAAGATTACAAAAACCTGAGAGCTATATTTCTCCATAAGGGACCACTATATATCTCGGGAAGACAAAAACTCTCGGCGGAAACTGTCACACCGTACTGTAACAAATTATTTCCGTTTATTCACTTTCTTACTTATCTAATGAAAAGTTATTAAAAGTCTGTGGAGATGGCAATGTTAGTATTACTTGCATACTTATAATTTTATATTATTATTTTATTTTATTTTTGTATTGACATTTAATTTGATAGTTTGACATTTTATAACAGGATGAGTTGTCCTCACTCAATCACCTGTGTATTTTTCTTTTGACTCTGTTTAATCGTATAGTTATATAATTTTGAAATCTGGAATTTATGAGTGTATGTAATAGTAACGAAAAAAAATACTAATGTGATTATTTTTATTTCATTTTATATGGGTCATGGACCTGCAATAAATTATTTTTTTATTTATTTTGTTTGTTTGTAATAGATACTCAAAAATACTAGAGCGATTTAAAAACTAATAGACTTTATTCGTTGCAGAATAAAAACTTTACACGTGACTGAAGCCGCGGGCAGATGATAGTTTTATGTTAAATAGCAGGGATTTTTTCTTGTTTATTTATAATGGCAAAACTCAAAAACTACTGGACCAATTTTAAAAACTCTTTCACCAAATTTACATTATCAACGAGTATCATTAACTACCCAACGAGCACATTAGTGGAACATGCAGCCTATTTTGTTACTTTCGGCTGTAAAATAGCGGTTTAAGGGTTCAAAAAGCAGTTCAAAGTTGCATATCTGCATCCGTAAACGTCTATAGCTATACAAGTTACTTAAGGTGCTATAAGATGAATCAAATACTACCCTAGCCTTCACAGTAGTCCACGGTAGAACTCATTTACCACTTACACCTTTATATGAGAGTTACGAAGGTCATTCTGCCACTCGCAGCTGCACAGTGGTTTCCATTGTAAATTTTATAGGTTATAGTTATAGTAACCACTATTATACTACTATAAGTTTCATTATGGAAATAATAGAAACTCTTATGCATACTATAGTTACAAAAAAATCATCAGTGTAACTAAGGCCTTTAGTAGCAATAGTCATTCCTTGCAGGCTCAATCCATTCGCCATTTTACAGCCGCTTTTGTAACTATTATAAAACATTTAATAAAAATAAATGCTAAACGAATAAGTACGTAACTACATCTTATAACCTCAAAAACAAGAAAATAGGAGCTTTTTGTGGCTGTGAGTTTCACTAGGGGAACAAAAATCACTGGAAGCGTTAGAAAGGTGAAAATTAGCGCTATGATTCTCTAAAGGGAGTTATTAGAGCTAAAACTGCAGGTTATGACTACATTACAATGACGCCATTTTTTAAGAAAACTTATAATTCACTTGCAAAATAGAGTTGATATACATTGGTTTTTCAGTTAAATGTGCATTAAATGTACCGGTAAACAATCGGCCACTTATAAATAGTAAGTTATCGACACGTAAAAATACGGAAATGAAATTTATTCTGTATCTATACTAATATTATAAAGCGGAAAAGTTTGTTTGTTTGTTTGTTTGCTTGAACGCGCTAATCTTCGAAAGTACAGGGTGGATTTGGATGAAATTTGGTATGGAAATAGCTTGAAGCTTGAGGAAGGTTATAGGCTACTTTTTATCCGACTGCAAAAAAGGAGAGTTATGTTTTTACCGTAATAGAATCCACGGGAGCGAAGCCCCGCGTGAGTACTAGTAACCAATAAAAAATATCACATATCTTTTGTTAATTTTTTAAATATTATAAAAGCGCGTTAAAATTACTCGATAATTATCTTATATATCTACAGTAAACTGGACAGCGTTTTAAGTATCTTTATATATCTTGCTAATACAGAATACAAACTTTTACTTCTTTTTGTTTTATTTTCATGATGGCGACGAAAACACTTTACCAAAATATTACAAATAATGTCAACTGAAGATATACAATAAAGAACTATAATCAATTCATTCGTTCAAAGTAGTTCAAAATCATTCAAAAGTAGCGCTATGAGAGCTTTAGTATAGCGTTAATAAATCGTTATAGCTATTACGGAACCTTCATGCAACCGTTGTGCAGGTTAAATGGAACTTTAGGCTACATAAAATAGCGCCCAAATAGCGCTAAAGCAGCTGCTTTAAGTCTGTAGTAGACGTTCTAGCGCTTACGTCTATGACCATAAGTAATAATCGGATACGCTCCAAAGCCCTAATGCAGCCCATTTGTGCTAGTTGGGTATCTATCTTTATGGGACTGAATCGGACAGACATTCTAGAAAGGGTAGGCGAACCTTTATGTATCAATGTGTCATTCTTTGTAAAGAAATTTTTAATGAGATCATAAACGTATCGTCAAATAACTTTAACTTTGTTATTGGAAAATAATAATAGTATCAACTCAAAACCCTTTATTTACTACAAAAAGATAAATTTTACAATGTTTCTCATCGAAAACTCTGTAGTGTAGGGTCACTCGCGGTCGATCGTCATAAAATACCTACTTCAGACTCTTTTTCTTAGTGCATAATGAATTTCGGTGACGTGCCCAAAATATTATTGCACGTGCTATCAGTGGCACGCATGCCATTGGTTGGCCATCCCGGTTCTAGAGGATTGAGCACCATATACAAATAAAATAGAAGTGTGAGATATAATTACTCTGTATAATTTCATCACCACTGCTCCCGAAAGAGTGAAAGAATACTTCGTAAGAACTTCGTCCTGGGACCCAAAATTCGAAGACATATTATTTGTGAAAAAGTTAGTATGTAAGTTATACAAAACAAAATTAATGTAATAACAACAACATTTTCAACATGACATTCACCGACCCGCACAAAGCCCACGCGGTGAATTACGGGCAATTCTCTCTCATGGAGAGCAGGCCTGTGTCTCAGCAGTGAGAACGTAATAGGCTGAATTATTACACAAAAAGTCACTATCCTATTACACTACGTCCTAAAAACCAGCCGAGAAACGCCAAAAAACCCAATACATCATCACTTGTGACGAGCATGCAAATGTGACGTCTATCATACGTCACACGCCGCACCACGCGCCCAATATGTACCCTAACAAAAAACATTGCGTTGTATATTAAATCAAGTAAATTGCGTTACAGGTAGGGATTTATATCGCACGAACATCGCTTGCTAAATTGCCGTTATACGCCTAGGTGGGCTGTGGTTCGCGTCGGTGTGAATGAGGACAAATGATGAGTAATTTTTGGAAAGTTTTTAATCTATACTAATATTATAAAGAGGAAAAGTTTGTTTGTTGTGGAGCTTGAAGAAGGTTATAACTACTTTTTACCCGATTGCAAAATAGGATAGTTATGTTTTTATCTTATAAAGTCCAAGAGAGCCAAGCCCCGCGCGCCTAGTGGGTATAACATAATAATCATAGATTTACAATGCAAAGGTTGGCGCGAAAATTTGCGGTTGCGGGTATTTCCGGGGATGCAGGAATGTTCTAATGAGATACCGCGGCCCGGAACGTAGGAGCAACTGACGAAACAGGGTGGGTTTTTAGTCAGTAGAAGTCTGAAACTATTGACCGCTCCACCCAGACACAGAAGAGTCATCTGATGATTAAAAAAGGCCCAAAAATAGTCTGGAACTCCAACAGATAATTTCAAAAACAATAAACACCAACTACATTTGATAATTTAAAATATAGCGTTTTAATGAGAAATAAGAGCTTCTGATTTTGCGAGTTATATTATAAACTCACAAACTTGCTGACTGTTATAAGCTATACTATATTTATTAACTTTAAAAAATATTTATAATTTAAAATATCTACTATTATATATTAGGTATACACGCATACACACGTAAACACCCCACACGCACAAAATATCTCACACACATAGAACTCGTACCACACAGTTGCATTTATAAATGTTAATTACTTATGTATTTTGTTTTATATTCTTTTCTCATCTGTAACTTTTTTTTTTTTAATTAGTCATAATTTTGTCTACGTTAGAACGCTGACGCGTAAATCTTTTGCTTTGCTAATGCAGTTATTTTCTTACTCAAATTTATTGTTATTTGTGTTTTTAATTACAATAAAAAAAAATATGGTTATTACTATTTCTTCCACATCCCCGCTCTTACGAGCCCACAGTGCACCCGTAATACTACACATTTGTCAGAGCGCGAAATTCCCTGAAAAAATGGCGACCCGCCGAATGAAAGCGATGAGAAAAGTGCGCCTATTACGCGGAAAAAAAATAAACAGCCCATAGAGTTATGAGATTATTTTTAATAAAGTATTAATACCGTGCTCCCTGGATTTTTGTCGAGGGTAAAAATGTGAATGCTGTGCTCGAAATGAGAGCTAATTATGGCAATATACTTGAATAATACTTAACCTATTTTTCGCCACCAAAAGGCAGGGGTAACATGAGGAAGCGAGGTACTTGACCTCGGATGAAATGCGGTGCTCTTTTCTGGTAAAAACAAAAGACTATTCTCTATGGCACGTAACTTCAGACTTTCTGAATGACTGGTTGGAAAGAAAAATGTGACAGATGATTTTGACAGTTGCAGAAATGGTTGCAGATTTTCAATTAAATGTAGGTTTTTAGAAGAAAAGTATGGAACGTACGTACTCGTTTTGAAACTGAGAAATGATTTATACGAATATGATTTTGATATAAGTAGGTACTCAAATGAATTACTTTGATAGCTATAGGTATATAATTATATACTCATATAATTATATACTCACTATCTACATATAATAGTTTCCAATATTTTTAAATTATTATAGTTTTTTTGGACATATTATAATTATATGTATATTTTTAGGTTTAAGGTTTACAAAGAGCGTTGAATTAAAAATCCCACGTGACAAACTTTCTAAAACCATCTAAATCTAAAACCATAAGATTTTTAGTTTTTGTTTGTCTGAAAAGAGCCAAATATTTTCTTTTATATTTATTAGAGAGAGAGTGCAAAACTATGCAATAATTGTTTTTTACGAGTTTAAGGTTTAAGTATCTATAATTTAAAATTTAGAATTTCATTTCTTTTTCTAACGTAAATAAATTTTTCTATTATATTTTTTATAGTATTGTGAACAAATATTGTGAGATTTTATAGAGTCGAAGAGAGATATTGAGAGTGGTTTTTTCATAAAAACCATCAAATTACTCATGTAAGGAAAGTGCTTTATGATGCCGTGGCTAAAATTTACGAATTTTTTTAAGTTATTGAATAACAGAAACTCAAACTCGCCAATATGCGATTTTACACGTTAGCATACTGATAAAAAATTGATATTATACTGAACATGCTTTTAGACATGAATATTTATGAATGGACTTCATCTATTTAGCTTTATTTTTTTTTATAAAAAAAAGGGAACTAGCAATGTAGACAGAATCCACATTACTAGCAATCCTGTTAACCCCTCCAACTAAGCTAAATATGCTTGTGTCTGGAGTGGGTTCACGGGAATAGTGTAATGGGTGGGGTTCGAACCTGCGACCTCTCAATCACAAGACCCCTAGCCACTAGGCTATTAAATTTTCCTAATTATGTTGGGATCAGCTACCAGTCTAACTGGATGCAGCTGAGTATTAGGCTAAGGCTACATTAGGCCGCGACGCGACCTGCGATATATGAGCGATTAAAACAAATAAATGAATGCTCACGTATATGGCAGCTCAAGCAGTACGGCTGTGGAATGATCTACCAGTGTCAGTAAGATAAGCACCCTATCGTCTTTAAAAAACCTGGTAAAAGATCTTTATCTCTTTTCTTAAATTGTTGTTATTGTGTATGTCTTTGTTTCTTTTTAGGGTTCCGTAGTCAACAAGGAACCCTTATAGTTTCGCCATGTCCGTCTGTCTGTCCGTCTGTCCGCGGTTTAGCTCAAAAACTATTCATACTAGAAAGTTGTACTTTGGCATGAGTATACACGTTAATGACGCCGAAAAAGTGGTAAAATAAAATTTTGAAAAAAACAATTATATAGGGAACCTCCCATACATATAAACTGGGATGATAATTTTTTTTTTTCGTTCTTCCCATAGTGTGGGATATCGTTGGATAGGTCTTTCAAAAATATTAGGTGTTTGGTAAGACCATTTTTTTGATTAAGTAAACCGTTCGTGATTTATCAAGCTTTAAAGTACCAATTTTCGTTAGAGTCAAGTGTCCGCCCCCTCTATCAACTAAACGGTTATAGTTAGAAATTCAAATGTCACGGCAGTAGTACCTATATATAACGAAATTTAAAGGAAAACTATCACACATAAGTGGGCTTTACAAATTTACGAGTAATAGTCGACCAATTGTATTTGACTCGAAAATTTTGAACAACTCTATAGAAATGTCGATAGATGGCGCTAAGCGCCAGTTGTATCGTGCTAGCTTCTTGTGACGATTGAGTAGTGTAGCTCTGTGTCCGTATTTAAATTCAAAATACCGGCTATGACAAGTTTTATACAAATCTCTAAAAAAAATTTTAACTTTCCGTGCAAAATTGTCGGATCAGGTGAGGATTTTTTTATTTTTTTTTATTTATTCTTTATTTCAATTTTTACAATTTTTACCTATGACAATAACTTGATTTTAGGACAAAATTCTTTAAAATTGCATAAATAAATCAATGATTACTCCACTGGCACCCAAGCTAAGATTAAACTTGTGTTATGGGTGCCAGGGTTCTCTCTGTCAATACATTCCTCAATTTATACAAAACTAGTACGGAGTTACATTGGGTAAGTAGCTAACGATTGAGTACAAAAAGAAAACTAAGTTATAAAACAAAGAAACAAACAATAGAAAAAAAAATATATATATAAGAAACATAATAATCTATAGCCTCTCTCTAGTGTGAATTTGGTGAGGTTTGTGGTGTAAAGTATGACTGCATGTGTCATGTGTATGTGTCGTGTGTGTGTGTGCGTGTGATGTATGCGCTTGTAGTATGTTAGTGTTGTTCGAAAAAGCAGAAAAATTTTAGAAAAACTTTCCAAGTAACTTTTCAGTCTCCTCGTAGGTAAAAGTTGTGAGCCACTGACTCACTTTCTTTTTACATTCGAATTTATTTAAGCCATAAATATTGCATCGCTTGTTAACTGCATTATAAATTCGACTACCTAATACTCGAAAGTGTCTTTCAGCCAAATTAGTTTTGTATCGTTCTATAGGACAGACATACTTTGATCTCATATTTGCCAGACGACCAGCACAGTATATCAGAGAGCCGTGCCTGCGCAAGATGGTATTGAGCACAAAGAGCTGTCTAACAGTCATAACTTTACAGTCTTTATACAATTGTATTGTTCTATACCGGAAATGTTTAGAAGTCATGACCTTAAGAACAGCTCGTTGCGCTCTTTCCAGTTTAATGAAACAAGTTTTTGAAGCACCTCCCCAAGTCGTTATCCCGAATGAGAGTACTGACTGACAGAGTGAGAAGTAGACCATCCGAAGTGTACCTAAGTCTGCACTATGGCGCAGACATTTAAAAATCGCTATGAGTTTCCTCACTCTGCCAGACGTTCTATCAATTTGCACTTTCCAGGACATCAGGTTATCTATCATGATACCGAGGTACCTGACTTGTGTTGTTCTGACTAGGGGAGGACAGACACATTGATCTAACTGTTCATTACAAGTGTGGGCTCTGACAACAAACGAGTCTTCCGGCTACGTACAAGATCTAATTGAAAACGGGATATATTTGGTTTTATCGATGTTTAATGTAAGAATGTTAGCTCCCAACCACGACATCACGATCCCCAGCGCAAACTCCGCTCGCTTCCGAACTTCTCCCCAGTCCTGACCCTGCACGAGCAAAGCCGTGTCGTCCGCGTAAGTATATATGCTACAGTGTGGGATAGATAAGTTACAGAGGCTCTTAACATATATCAAGAAGAGGGTAGGTCCCAAAATTGAGCCTTGGGGAACTCCAAATGCCAATAAGTGATCGTCACTGACGTATGAGCCAATTTTGACACATTGTGTCCTTTCAGAGAGGTAGCTCTTAAAGATCGCCAGCGCTGGTCCCCTCACTCCCATTCTCTCTAATTTTGACAACAGGATAGGGACAGAGACAGTGTCAAATGCCTTAGATAAATCTATGAAAACACCCAAACATTTAGACATTACATCAAGCACCTTTACAGCACTATCAACAAAGGCAGCAACAGCGTCCTCACAAGATTTATTCCTACGAAAACCGTACTCATTAGCCGATAAAATGCCATGTGCTTCCATAAAGTTGACGAGGCGACTGTTTAGGACCTTTTCTAAAATCTTTGACAGCACCGGAAGGACAGATATAGGTCTGTAGTTATTGATACTGCCTCTGTCTCCACCCTTGTGAATGGGATGCACAATCGCTTTCTTTAAGGACCTCGGAAATAATCCCTTGGAGATACATAGATCACATATGTGCGTTATAGGGGGTACGAGGAAGTCAAATTAGTTAGGTAGTCATGTTTGGTTTTTAGTTAGAGCATGGTACGAAACGATCAGTCAGCGAATACGACACGCACTTGGCTGTTATAAAAACTAAGGAACCCTACACTGCGCGTGGCCCAACACGCACTTGACCGGTTTTTTTTATATTTATATGTTGTATATATTTTTTGAGAATGTTATATATTGTTTTTACATTTTATATAGATAAATAGTACACCTTGGACTACCTGCGTATTTATTTTCTCCTATGTGTCAAATCCATTCAAAGGTTGTCTGTAAAAGATCATTTTTGCGATGTCCTTATTATTTTTATTTTTAATAAAGAATATGTTTATCTATCTATCTACACCGTACATCAAATATTACTAACGATCGTTGATTTCTTTACGCGATAGAAACATACTGTAATCACGGCATCGGCTACATCAACACTTCAACGAAATTGAAGCGAATTTATTAGAAATTTCTCACTTGCACGACTAGTTCAATAATACTGCTAGATATGCGTTTGGCTACATTACGCGTATAGCAAACAGCATGTATAATAAGTAGCATGTGTATTGTTGCCACGTCATCGCCGAATATTTGCCGGATTTTCGCTTATAATGTAACCATTTTTTTTTATTGTTAATAGGCTCGCGTTTGACTACCATCTCACCTGATAGTAAGTGACGATGTGGTCGAAGATGGAGCAAGCTTGCCTAGAAGTAACCTATTCACTCTTGACTTAAAGACTCCCAGGTTATAGCGATCAGGAAACACAGACTCCAGCAGGGAATTCCACTCCTTAGCCGTACGCACAATGAAAGGATTCCCAAAACGTTTTATGAACGATGAACGGCAATGAACGATGGTGCATTGCCGTTTGTCTTGTAGTCCGATGATGGAACGGGCTTGGCAGAATTTATTACCGTGTTTATATCGTTTCGCTCTTCCAGTCGCGTCGCAAATCGCTGCCTACTGTAGCCTCAGCCTTAGTGCTTTACCTACATGCAGCGTCTGCCTATCTGACCTCCAAAACCCAGTAACTGGGTAACACGATACCCGTTGGTCAGACCAGTGTCATATTTACTGGCTTCTGACTACCCGTAATGACTGTCAAAGATGTCCAACTGACAGCCGGGACCAAAGACTTACCGTGCTTTCCGAGGCACAGATATTTATGAATGGTACTGTAACGGGGACGTGTTTGTACTCGGGATTTTCAATATAATAAACGCGGTAGGTTTTATACTTTGTATAATATTATGTTTACATTCTTATGGAAGATTATTCTAATTACATGTTCACGTTATTTTAATATTGACTCTGTTTCTGTTATCCCTCTTGTTAAAAAACAATTTCTTCGCATGTCCAGCATTGCGTTCTAAATTCAAACATTTCAAACTATGCCAGCCAGTGCGGTAGGCTGACCGCTCACATAGCAGACCTTCACAGTACCTATAGACTTTAAAAGAGACTTTGGCCCCTACGTATGTTTCGGTGTTTTTTCACAGGGTAAGAAGTTAGGAAACACTGGCTTTATCATCAGGTGTTTTTTTTTATCTATATACAAAATAAACATCATTTAAGATTTAATATTGATAAAAGTCCAAAAAAATAACCATCGAAAGGCAGTGGCGGTACCTTCATATAAGCCCAAAAGCCCGGCATGCCTTACTAAAAAATGCTCGATAGAGAATCAATGTCAAACCCGAACTATTTAAAAGTTCGCGCGCTTAATTCTTATCAAAATAACACAATGTATCTACTGAGTACACTACTACGCATCGCGATTGTTCGCGCGCAGAGTTTCGCATTTGTAGCATCTAATGATCTACATATTGCTATCTCGCTTACACGCACCGGCTTTTACCGGGCTTTCAAATACTATATCTGTCACTTTCGCACTTATAGCGATGTGCCGTATAACGAGTTAGGCCTTGTGCTTAAAAAATATCGATCACTATGGCAGATTTAAGCAGGGCATTCGTATGAAGTTGCATGCGTATGCGTGACCTTGTCAGCTTGCCAACTCTGCAGTGTTGCCGTTTTAGCCACACGTTGAAAGATCTTGGAGATTTTTAACGTGTTTGGAAACTTTTTTAACATTTATCAACAATAAAAACTAGCGACTTTTAAAATAACGAAATTAAATACAGTCAAAACCGTTTACAACAACATCATTTAGAACAACATACTGGTTATATAGACCAAAATCATAGGTACAAAATACTTTGTACCTTGAAAACATCACCAGTTATTACGACTATCGGTTTTTACAACCAAATATGAGTGGTCCCTTGGATGTTGTTATAACAGATTTTGACTGTATTCAAGCAATATCTTAAAAATAAAAAAAAATTTAGCTAGATTTTTCATATACCTGGCGACTTTTTTTGTCTAAATGACAACACTTGAGTAGTTCCCGACATTTATAGAGTGCAACTAACTTCAGTTTCATTTGCTTGAGTGAGTGAGAAAAGGTTTTATTTATTTATTTATTTATTAAAACTTTATGCAACACAAAATGTACAAAGGCGGACTTAATGCCATAGGCATTCTCTACCAGTCAACCATGGGTGGTGAAGAGATAACATGGCAGGCGCATAAAAAGAAATAAACTAAGTAGATAATATTTTCAACGTAAAAGTTTTATTACAAGTGTATATATACATATACTTCTAACTAAAATAAACTTACATACATATTTATCATAATACATACCAAAAATATATTATATATATATAATAATAAAACGTTATAGAAAGTGGGTTCTGCAAACTCTGCTTCCACTATTTGTTAAGAAAATAATCCCGCAACTTTCTCTTAAATGCATATTGATTGGTGGCCGTCCTGATATCGAGAGGTAGTGCATTCCACAGAAGAATAGCCTGTATATAGAAGGAAGAATGAATAAAATCAGAAGTATGCGAAGGACAGAGTAAGAGAAGATTATTGGAAGAGCGCAGACTTTTAGCGTGTGAGGAACATAGAAATTGAAAATGAGAAATAAGGTAAGAGGGAGGGGTAGGAGAGTTCAGCAAAGAGAAAAGCGTAGTCAAAGCGCGCAAACTTCTTCTCTGGCGAATGGGCATCCATTTGAGCTCGGTCCTGTACCTCGATACGTGGTCATATTTTTTTAAATTAAATATGAACCGGATACAGTTGTTAAGGAGCCTATCGAGCTTATACAACAAGACTGCATTCAAGTCAAAGTAGCACACGTCACCATAGTCGATAATAGGGAAAATTAAAGTTTGCACCAGCATTGTCTTGGTTTTTGCAGGTAAAAAGTTCCTCAGACGATACAGACATCGCAAAGTCCCGTTGACTCTTTGACTGACACCGCAGACCTGACTTTGCCAGCTAAGCATAGAGTCAAGACGCAAACCGAGATCTTTAACGCTAGAACTAATAGGGATGACGGCACCATTAAAAATGATTGGAGGGAGCGAACTTACTGTCAATCTACCGATCATACGCGAGCTTCCAATCACAATGGCCTGACACTTTGAGGGGTTTACAGACACCCCAAATCTATCAGACCAGCTTTTGATAGCATCTAAATCTCGGTTTACATCTCCTATAGCGTCTGATAAACTTTCCACCCGCGCAGATGCATACAACTGCAGATCATCAGCATAAAGATGATACGAACACCGAAGATAGAGAGTTATAAAGTTTATGAAGATTGAAAATAATAACGGAGAAAGAATACCGCCTTGTGGGACACCAGCATCCAAGTCACGCCAACTCGAAGAATTCTCATCGACACGAACCGACTGCTGACGTCCCCGAAGATAAGAAGAGAACCATTCCAGAGACTCAGAAGATACCATGAGATGTGACAGGATAGATAGGAGAATATCATGACTGACGGCATTAAAAGCATTGGAGAAATCAATAAGCACCAAAACAGTAACCTTTGTGTTCTCCATAGCCTCTCTAATGTCCCCAGTCACTTTAAGGAGAGCGGAAGCCGTACTGTGGCCTGGTCTAAATCCAGACTGGAATGGACTAACAAGATTGTTCCGGTGAACAAATCCAGAAAACTGTCTATGGACGCAGGCCTCTAGTACTTTGGACAGGAAAGGAAGAATGGAAATTGGTCGAAAATGGATAGGCAAGGAGGGATTGGATATTTTAGGGAGTGGACGTGTTTTCTAAGATTTTCTCAGTGATACAATTGTTTTGGTGATTTACCTACAACAATGGAGGTAATTGTACCTTGTGAGGATTTAAAATGCGTTCAAGTTTTGATTGGCGAAGATAAGGTAAAATCTTTAAACTTTGCTCAGAAAAAACAGTTAATTTCTTCATTAAAACCGACGCCTAATCTGTGTATTTCTCAGACTAGTAAATCGCATAAACGAAAATTTAATAGATCAGTCAATCATTTCATTCATGAGAATAACCTCGAAGATGCCTTTCCCGAGCTGTTAAAGTTAGCGTATCTTGTTGTAACTATTCCGGCTACAAGTTCTTCCGCGGAACGTGCTTTTTCGTCTCTTAAACGTATCCATACCTATCTGAGAAATACACAAGGTCAAGAGCGTCTTTCCGAATTATCAATCAAAGAATTAAAACGATCACCAACATTTTACTCTGATGTAATTAAATCATTTCTTAAGAAAGATAGACGATTCCAATTAGAATATAAATAATTTATTTAAATTCCTTATTACATTCTATCTAGCTATTTTTTAACTTTCGTTTTGTAACTTTTTGTTTTGTTTTTTTTTTTGTCTGTAACCTGGGTTCTGTTACGAAGGAAGCAACTACTTACCATAACTTTGTTCCCTCAAGCAATGAAGCAAACCAAACGGCTTTTTTCAAAGCCACCGGAGGTATGCAATTGCTGATATGTTTATTATATTCAATCTAGCACTAGCATGCCTTCAGTGTGCTTTGGTTACCTCATTCACCGCACGACAAGCAAGAGTGAAATTGAAGAAAGAAGAGGAAAGAAGAAGATGGATGAATTCACTTTTAATTTATTGTACCTAACCAGTAGTTTATGAGAAAATTGCGATGATACATACGTAGGTACATACATACTCAGTCGAAAACTGAACTTTCTTTTTTTGAAATCGGTTAAAATTTTATTGGGCTTGCGTTATTTTGAAACCCTAGGCACGCCACTGTCGAAAGGTTGTCTGTAAAAGATCGCTTTTAGCGATAAGACCGCCCATTGTAACACGCTTTATAGGTTTTTAAGTCCTTATTTAATTCTGTTATGGTGTACAATAAAGAGTATATCTATTTATCTGTACGATAATTTGATTTTAAAAGCATAAAAGCAGCATAACGACAATATCCTCTCCGTTTTATCACTGAGAAAACAAAAATTAAACTTCATTTTCCACTCACTTACTAATTAAAACGAACTTCTAACTCAAAGAACACTAGCGCCACAGTCACTAAGCAAAGGAAGTAACAAAAAGCACTAATTACAATCCTTAGTCGCACTAAACAGAATACACCAGAGACAACCAGGTAATACTTTACCTTTTGATAAAAGTCCGCAAACAATAAAAAAAAACAACTTTGAAAGACTTAACAATCAACGGACGAGGCTGCCTAGTTGATTGCCTGTGCCTTCACTTTAACGAACTTAAAAAAAAAGGAAAAAACAAAACAGTGAGGCAAAGGCATCGCAACTTCTGCCTCTTGATTGTTGGACAACAAGTCAGGCAAAATGGCGGCAAGTCCGAAATGAGTCTCGAATTATACATGCGTAACGTCTGTTGAATTGAAACTGTGTACAAAGTTGAAAAAAAGCGGGGAAAAAACCCGCGAAAAAACGTCCTTTGCTTTGTTTAAGCGGCGATCATATTTAAGTATGATAAACAGTTTTTTTTACAAAAGGGATTCTCGATTCGGAATAAAAGAAAAATGTAGTGTATTAGCGCTTGTTACCAAACACAAGATGGAGATTCTCGTTTTATTTTTGCATGTTTGTTAGCTTCGTTATTTCTGGACGGTATTGTAATTTGTATAGCTACCGACATTAAATATCTATACATACATATAATAAAATTGAAGTGTCCATCTTTGATTTAAAAATACTGTGTTTTCAAGGGTAATGGCTAAGATGTCGGATTTGTTATCGAGAGGTCGCCGGTTCGAACCCCACCAATTACATTCCGTGAACCCACTCCAGATACAAGCATATTTAGCATAGTTGGAGGGGTTAACAAGATTGCTAGTAATGTGAGTTCTACCCAAGTAGCTAGAAACTTTTAGAATAAAGTCCGTTCCATATACTTAATAAAAAAAATTAATAAATGTTCACAAAAGTTCTTAAAAATTATCTAAATTTAAATAAAATAAAAGTAGGTAAAATTATGCGCGATGAGCGCGAGAGACCTGTTCCCACCGATGTTAGGTTGGAAAAAGCCCAGGGACTCGTCGTTACCGTGGGAAGCGCTACTCATGGAATTTGATGCTTCGCGCTTGTTTGCAAGTGTGCTGAGCCAGCATCTTGGCATCGTAACAAGCTAGTAATCTTTAAAAAAAAAAAAAAATGAAAATAAATAATAATAATAAAACACAAGCAATATTAAAATTGTCTGTGCATCTGTCTGTCGCTTTTTCACATCACACATCCTCAATAGCCATCAGGCTATTGATGATGTTGGTCGCTCTTAGGTATGTCATTTCTTGCGTTCGGGAATATTTTATCGAGTTACCGCAGCCCCTGGAAGCAAGGAAAACTGAAGGAACTGGTTGAATTTTTTAGTCAGTAGAAGTCTGACACTCCTCTCCGCTCCACCCAAAGTGAAAAGAGTCTTTAGATTATTTTCTCCCGGAAATAAAAAACAAAAGTTATGAATTCATAAAAAGTAGGTATTATTGTAAAATTCTTCTTCTACTGCTAAGTATTGTGTTGTGACCTTACTCTACATATAAGCGTCAATAGCCTAATCAATAAGGTTTCGGACTTGTGATCGAGAGGTCCCGAGTTCGAATCCCACCCATTATACTATTGCCGTGAACCCACTCCAGACACAAGCATATTTAGCTTAGTTGGATGGGTTAACAAGATTGCTAGTAATGTGAATTCTATCCACATTGCAAGTTATCTTTAAAAAAAAATCTTTTCTGTCCAATTAAAATAGTGCGCTCTTTCGCTATTACATAATGAAATGAAATATTTATTTTGTAAATTGGTTATAAATAACACTTTTACACGTCATGTTTTTTTTGCGTGTTAAGTTTAGCTAGATGAGGCCGGTATTTCCTAACTGACTACTCTGAGAAGAAACACCGAAACAAACTCAGAGGTCAAAGTCTCTTTTAAGGTCCAGACAATTTGTATTTTTATATTAGAAGCATGTAGGTTCATGTCTGTGGTATTATTTTGAGGAAATAACCACGCAAATTTCAGCGGACCAGCGGGCCTAGACAAAATCCATTTTCTGTAAGCGTTAACGCCAACGGAAAAATTAAATTGTATGGAGTTGACATTTACTAACACGTGACAATCACGTAACATGTGGTTAGCAAATGTCAACTCCATACAATTTAATTTTTCCGTTGGCGTTAACGCTTACAGAAAATGGATTTTGTCTAGGCCCGCAGTCCAGACAGTGCAAGCGCAAGTGCATTTGTCAGTTATCGTGTAGCTCAACTTAGAACGTCAGGAGCTCAACAATTTGCCAAAGAATACCAAAGGACATTTGGGTAGGCCACACAAATACTCAAACTGCTTGACATCATTAAATAAATATAATTCATCTATTTATCCTTTTCCCAACAATGTGGGGTCGTCTAACCACAGCAGCAACAGTCTAACCTCATGCAGCTGAATATTAGTGTTTTACATGGAGCGACTGGCTACCTAATCTCCTTCGGGGTAACAAGATACCCCTTGACCAAACCAGTGTCACATTTTGTGGCTTCTGGCTATCCGTAACGATCGTCAAAGATGTATAAATGACAGCCGGGACCAACTGCTTAACTTGCTTTCCGAGGCACAGGGGTATCACGCCACCAACTTCCAAACTCCGGGCTACTACTGAGAAATGTCTTACAAAAAAACCCAATAGTACAGTACTATTGGGTTTTTTTGTAAGACAAAAGTACTATTAGTACTTTTTGCCCGACCCGGGCATCAACCCGAGATCTCATAATCAGCGCTTCTAAGTTACATAATTACCAATGCTCTCAAAACCGTAAATGATTACTGTTACGAGCAGGGGTAAATAATTACGCCAATTAAACCAAAATTGACACTTTAATTAAATAAATATAAAATAAAAATTAACACGATTATTCGCACTACAATACTTGTCACTTAACACTTAAATCGCACTGAAATTGGCTTGTAGAGTTTTGATGATATCGCCTCGTATCTAAATATATATATGTAACTCAAAGGTGATATAGTGACATAGTGATCTATCCAACGCACAGCCTAAACCACTGGACGGATCGGGCTGAAATTTGGCATGCAGGTAGATGTTATGACGTAGGCATCCGCTAAGAAAGGATTTTGCGAAATTCCCACGAGATCGTGATTTACACGGGAAAACTTCCCACGCGGGCGAAGCCGCTGGCACAAGCTAGTCTTCTAATAAGACTGCCGTTTCGTTCCTTTGCGAGCTATTTATACTGCGATATATGTATTCTAGAAAGTTCATGTACAATCGACTCATAGCCAATACTGCCAAGAATGTTCCAGAGGCTACTCAACATACTCAGTACTGCTACTCGCCGCCAGGTGGCGTTAGTATCTCGAACGTACTAGAAGTCGTCGAAGTTTCTCGATATACTCAGTACTGCTACTCGCCGCCAGGTGGCGTTAGTGTCCCGAACGTTCTATAAGTCTGTCGAAGTTTCTCGACGTACTTATCTAAGCGACTGGCGTAACAATACCTATGTACATTGTAAAGTAGCCGGCATGTTCTAGGACTGAAAATACTGAAGAAATGCTACGTTCACAAACCCCGGGTGGGTTTGGAACAAACACTGGGTTAGAATCATGAACTATGCCCCATTCATTCCTTCTAATGGAAAGGCGGTCTGTTCCTCAAGAGTGAAAACGTTATAGGCTGGTTTGTTTTTATATAGCACTTTTTTGACGTGACAACGTCTTATAATTCGATGAAGCTGGCTGCACGCACGAAAATACATGACTCATGCGGCGTTACCTCGCTCTGAGGCGTTCCATTTAAGGCAAATTAAAATTTTCTTTTGAAAAATGCAACCATTCCATCAGTATTTTCTTATGACGTTGTCACGTTCAACTATCGTCAGTAAACCGACTTTACAGACAACCGATTTTTTTGGAACGAAGTTCCTTATCGCGCGTTACGAAAGGGGGCTAGCCGGAAAAAATTCATACGAAAAGTTGTAACGACACTTTTTAAGGGGACTACAAGAGCTAAACGCGAGTTTTATAATGCTTTAAAGTATATGATTCACTACAGTTAACACAATCAGAAAAATAAATGATATTTTTCAGGATATAATCTAGTTAAGTAGTGTGTTGAAAACATAATACAACAAATTTTAATTGATAGAAAAAAATCACAAAGTAACCTCTAAAAAAATCTTTTAACGAATAAAAACCATATTAAAATACATACGATCTTTCTGATTTTTTGACAAATTATTCAACAAGAAATATACTAACGTAATACTGTTTTATTTTTTTAATCCAATCAATATATTTTCAGTAAATCGCGTATACTTATTTCGCAATATAATACGTACACAAGTGTGCGTAAACGCCTGTGTACCGACAGTGCCGGCCAACGCCTGTTGCCATATGGACGTGTCGCTCTTCTCGCCGATTTATTTCGTCTCAGAATTGTTTGTAGTTATTATAAAGTTTCGTTTGTAAATTCATTATTTTATTTATATATTCATTGTTGGAACCGACTTCAAAAGAAAGGAGGTTCTCAATTCGTCTTGAACTTTTGAAGTGCAAACTTCTTTAGGGGAGTTGAGGTGGGAGTTGAGGGGGGAGTTGCGGGTCGAGTTGCGGGTCGAGTTGCGGGTCGAGTTGCGGGTTGAGTTGCGAGTCGAGTTGTGGGTCGAGTTGTGGGTCGAGTTGCGGGTCGAGTTGCGGGTCGAGTTGCGGGTCGAGTTGCGGGTCGAGTTGCGGGTCGAGTTGCGGGTCGAGTTGCGGGTCGAGTTGCGGGTCGAGTTGCGGGATGAGTTGAGGGGCGTCTCGTGGGGAGTTGAGGTAAAGAGAGAGAGAGGGAGGGCAACGGTATACCTTTGAAATTTCGTAAATTTTTGAAGGTTTCACTTCTACCAAGTGTGAATTGCACACATGTTTGTTTTTACAATTCCTTCACTAATTAATCGAAAGGAACTTCGTTCCATCCGGGTGTCCCTGTTTTTTACTGTTAAGTAATAAGTTCGATTTTGACCACCATCTTACCTAATGGTAAGATATGATGTGGAAGAAGATGAAACGCGGTTATCTAGAAGTAACCTATTCACTCTTGACTTAAAGATCCCGAGGTTATAGCTATCAGGAAACACAGACTTCGGCAGGGAATTCCACTCCTTAGCCGTACGCACAATGAAGGAATTCTCAAAACGCTTTGTGCGTATGGGTGGGATGTTCACGTATGTAACTATGGCGCATCGCCGTTTGCCTTCCAGACTTGGTGGAATTAGATTGTAACCGATATATAACTGATAGGCTAGCAACATGTCTCTCTGGAGCTCTGTCTCGACCAGTCTCTCGTTGCCAAAACCAAAAAAATAAGAACGTAATATGCTCGCCATTTTATTCAAAATAGAATGGCGCATTCCCCACGTTTTCATTTTTGGAATACAGGTGTACCAACTTTCAAACTCCCGACATTCTTATAACTCGCATAACTTTCTTTTAATATTTTCCGCATTTCTTTTTCTTCGATGTTAAAAGTTATAAATATTTCGACATTTATCTTAATCTTGAAGACCGTCTGCGGCTGTAATTATTAAGCCGAGTTGTGTCTTGTAATAGGGCTCGTGTGGAAGAAATCAGATATACCGGCGTTCAAGTTATTTAGTGGCATAGTCATGCTGGCGAAAGAAAAGTCCGAACGCGTGAGAGAGAGACAAGTTTCAACCTCGCGCCCCATCCGCCGCGAGAGACGCCCCGGGCGTCAGGGATCGCGAGCCAATCTCCCGCCATGCACCGTAGACGCGTGCTTGCTAGTTTTGTATAGTACGTGAACGATGAACGAATAGGAGCCGAATCTTTGCACTGTATTAAAAGAACCGTTTCCGAACGCTGGCTTGTAACCGGTCTAATAGGTCTAATAGCTCTTTTCGTACTCGTACATTCTAAACCGTGCGACCGTAATGTGCGAACGAGAAATGAAATACAGTCACTGATTGGTTGACAGAAACGTCAAACGAATTCATTCTGTGTCTGAATGAATGAGAACCGTTTCAGAGTCACATTTGAATGGAAAAAATATCCCTGTTTAAATTATACATAATACTAATATTATGTCAGCTGTTTACGCTTTGGTAATACAGAGATAAATAAATACGATGTCTTTGATAGTACCTACTTAAAGAGCGTATTTGCTCTGTGGTCCGCGCTGTGCTCTAAGGAGTTAAGGACCGCCGAGAGCGAACGAAGACCGAATAGAGCTATTAGAACTAATAGAATGAACTAGTTCACTGTCCGAAATGAACTAGTATGGAGCGATCTCTAAAATGACCGAGCAGGCACAAGACTAGTGCTTGCGGACGGCGAACAGAGGTAACTTACCGTCCAGTAAGGACCATGCCCGGTTCGACGGCGCGTCATATTCCACGCGCACCTCCATAACCAGTCAGCAGCATTAACGGGTCTCGATAGTGCCATTGCCTGCTGGGATTGCAACAATGTCCACGTGACCACAAGGGCACCTGAAGGAACAATGTGGGTTTTAATTAAGTAGAAGTCTGACATTCTCTTCCGCTATTCGATGATTTTCCCACCAAAAAAAGGTATTCAGTGGAAACCAACTCCCAAATAGTTTGGAAACGGCTGACGAAGATGAAATCTCGAACAACGCGTTAATCATCATTCGTGGTCATCTGCTTAGGCTTTTCCAAAATGTGTTTGGGCCTGTCAGGATAACCAGATCGCACCCTTATGTAAGGGCACAACTCAAAAAAGTAGATTTTTGAGAAATCGCGTTTCAAAATTCTGGATTCCTACATTACAGATATTTTTTCATATAACATGCTTATTATTTAAATTAGCCAACCGGTATAGTTAGTTAACCGGTTAGTTAACCGGTAGCGAATTTCATTTTTACCCTTAGTATTTAAAACCTCAGTTTGCAAAAATTTTGACTTGATTCCTTATATTACTGAGGGTGCGAGATGCAGCTGAGTACTAGCCTTTTACGTGAAGCGACTGACTATCTGGGCCCTTTTAAACTCATTTAACTTTACCGTACCTGCATGTTGTTCCAAATGTGGAACGTCTTTCAAAATAACCATGAATGCATGTTGTTCCAATTATGGAACAGGGGGCTTTTCTCGATTTTTATACGATTTTCTATGCATATATTTTTTTCATTATTTTTCTAGGGGGTTTTCTGGGGTAAGAAATATCATAAATTAATTTGAGCGAATTTTAAAAATCCATGCGGTAAAGCTGACAATCCGACAAGTCCGACATATGTCAAAAAGTGACAATTCGACAATTTTTTACAGGCGACAAACAACGATTTTGCCTGTCAATATTTGACATATTTGTCAGTGTTATTAGACAGCCTAAGCGCGACAATTCTACAATTTTGTCACTTTTTGACATATATGTCGTATTGTTAACTTTATTAAATAGGGCCTTGACCTTAATAAACACGATACCCCGTGGTTATACTCGTGTCAGATTTTCTGGCTTCTGACTACCCTTAACGACTGTCAAAGATGTACAAATAGCAGCGTACTTTAACGTACTTTCTGAGGTATGGAGGAATCTAAACATGTTAGGATGGACCGACATAAACCGACCTCGGTAAGCATTGCTTAACTTTGGAAATCGACCCGTGCGGCTGTTATTATTTAGCCAAAAGCTCCTTAATCTCCATCAACGCGTTAATCTTTAACAAAAAATAAATAAAATAACTAACCTTGACGAGTATTTCGGCATTCAGCGAAGTGGATTCGGAAATAGGGGAGGACAGTTATAAACAAAAAAATAATGAAAGCCAGTGGAAGCTCGACAAATAAATCGGTGGGGGAATAAAGTAATTTGTCTTTGCCGGCCCCACTTGCGCGCCTTAGGTGACTGTGGACTTAGGGACAATTTCTTAATTGTCTATTGTTTATTTAGTTGCTTCACGTAAGCTTGCGCGAAAAATATCCGACCTCAACATTGCTTGAGTAGATTTAATTTATTGAAAATCTATACTTATAATAAATCTGTAGAGAGGTCAATTCTGTACATGAAATATATTTACAAAATAACTATCAGGGGGTGATTAGGGATCGATACTGATGCCAAAAATGCAATCAGTAAAATTTTTGTCTGTCTGTCTGTCTGTATAACCGTTATAGAAACAAAAACTACTCGACGGATTTTAACGAAACTTGGTACAATTATTTTTCATACTCCTGAGCTGGTTATAGTATACTTTCATCACGCTACAATCAATAGGAGCAGAGCAGTGAAGGGAAATGTTGGGAAAACGGGAGAAGTTACTCCATTTTTTAAGCTTCCGTCGCGTGTGCAACCTTAATGGTTAAAGCTACACAGAAATCATTTATGACGGAAATGTTCTCCTTAAAATTATATAAAAAATATCCAACGACAGCATATATCTATCTTTTATGGTTGACTCACAATAACACGTGTAACTCACTTAGCAGTTCGAAGCTTTCTGATTATTATTCTGCTCCGAAATTTAAAACCACCACAACTTTGCAATGGAACTCGGCTAAAAGTAACCCAGTTGCAACAAAATATAATCGAGGCTCAAATTTTAACAGGTTGCAGTGCAGAAGAAACCGTCTTTATTCCCAGAATTCCCATAATACCAAATAATTTTCCATTCCAATTTAAAAGAACGCGATTCCCAGTATCGGTGTGTTATGCAATGACAATTAATAAGGCTCAAGGGCAGACTTTTCGTGTTGCTGGAGTAGATCTCGGTGTCAGTTGTTTCTCACATGGTCAGTTGTACGTCACTCTTTCCCGGGTTAGCAGTTCTAGAAATCTTTATGTTCACGTGCCGGACGGGTCAACTTTCAACATAGTTTACCCGGAAGCTTTGCGCTGAAGTATTGTCGTTCTATAGGTACTTAAGCCTCATGTGAACGTGATCTAAACAATATTACCAATACATTAACTTAATAACACACAAGGAGTTACAGTCGCGGGCACAGCTATTAACAATAATATTTTGCGGTTCGGTATTGCGATATTTTTCAACAGTATTATAGATTGACATATTATATTTCCCTACTAAATTACGAAAGTTAATCTGTGTGTTACATCAAAATCACTGAACCGTGAGGAAGGATATAGGCTACTTTTTTTTACGAAAAACGACGGAAACGTGGACGAAGTCGCGGGCAACAGCTATCTATGCTAATATATAAGGCTGAAGAGTTTGTTTGTTTGTTTGAACGCGATAATCTCAGGAACTGCTGGTTCGAATTGAAAAAATATTTTTAATTAAATAGTCAATTTATAGAGAAAGGCTATAGGCTATATATCATTACGCTAAGGCCAATAGGAGCGGAGCACCAATGAAGAATGCTTCAAAATCGGGGTTTTTAACGTTAGCCCAAAGTAACTATTCCACGCGGACGAAGTCGCGGGCAAAAGCTAGTTATATAATAACATAGTACCCACCTCAGATTATAAAACCTTTTTGTTTTATAATCTGAGGTGGGTACTATTTTGTTATAAATAATCTGAGGTACCCACATCGTAAATTAATATTATTTTTATCTCATCAGAGATTTATATCACTGGCACAATATTAATTGAAGTGGCAATAGCCTAATGGCTAAGATGTCGGCCTTGTAACTGAGAGGTCGCAGGTTCGAACCCTATTCGCTATTGCCGTGAACCCACTCCAGACACAAGCTTGGAGGAGTAGTTAGAGGGGTTAACAAGATTGCTAATTATGTGAATCCTACCCACATTGCTTGTTTTCTTTATTAAAAAAACCAATGTTACTATCATTAACAAATAAATTGACATAGGATAATTACATTAATTAGTATGGACATTGATCTCAATATAAATCTTAGACATATTAATATTAACATTTAATACTTTGACTGGTTTATATTGTGATTTTTTTTCTGACACTATGATTATTATTATTTTTTTTTGTTCTATCGAGTTTTTTTAATAATCTATTGACATTTTTATTATTCTTTTGATAAGTTTTAGGAATATTTATCATTAATTATTATTGTAAATTGAATTAATTTTATGATTTGCTGTGCCCTTCGGGGTAATTGTATCCTAGCTTTAAGCAATTATTATAATATCTAAAACAACATTGTGGAATGCAAATAAATATATATATATATATATATATATATATATAAGATTTAAGCACAAAGTGTATGTATTATAAACTGTCTCGACAGAAAGAAAGACGTAGAACGTTGTGGTTCCGTTTTTCCTTTTGAGGCACGGAACCCTAAAAGTATTGATGTTCAGTCCGAGTTTTAGCTAAAACCATACTAATATAATAAATGCGTAAGAGTGTTTGTTTGTTCTTCTTTCACGTGGCTTCGGAGCAATTTTATGGTATAATTTTTCATCTTATTTCGATGGGAATCACAATACTAAAAGTAACAATGTGTTACTGCTTGTGCTGTCTATGGACTAATATAAATTATCGAATATGTGTGGTGGTTTAATAATAAATACCGCACGGGTTGATATTCAAGGTAAAGAAAGCTTACCGAAGTCGGTACCATCCGACAAGAGAGCAGTAGGGAAACCAGCACTCTTAGAAAAGACACACACAAAACGCGTTCCGTATTCCGGCCTCGCCGACGAGGCCCATCGCGACGTCCGCGTACTTGTAACGGAAATCCTCCCCGACCTTTGCCAAACGAGCCAGCCCGCGATGCTGAGCCAGTAGCAATAAATACTCCCTTAAATACGACCCAGCCTGTCCCTTTGCTGCCCTCCCAAAATGACCCCGCTAAGCTGCGGCCCGTACTCCACAGGGAGTGCCCTTAGCGTGCGGTCATTAGCTGTAAGTGTATTTTAGTTTGTAAGCCCTGGCTGGGGGCCTTTAATTTAATTATTAGAGGTCACCATAGGAAAGACCGGTTAAGTAGTACATTAGCCTTAGCGAACTAAACTACGAGTGGCCCTACATAAAAAAAACCGAAGTCGGTTTCCAAATGGGTGCCCGTCATAACATATCCGGATTCCTCCGTGCCTGACACTGGTTTTACTAAGGGTAACACTATAGTTTTACCCAGCTGGGTGTTAATGGGTTGTGGAGGTCAGAGAGGTAGCAAAACACTACTACTAAAATAGTCACTTATTAAATCTATACCGGGTGAAATTTAATAGACGCGACAAATTTAAATATACAATAATACGCGTTGTCACGAAAATTTAGAACATATCAAATGTAAAATTAAAAAAGAATTTATCAGTGTTACGAAAAACGTTAAATTAATTAAAGTATCAAAGAATTTCGCGTACTACCGTTTTCGTGTAGTGGGCACGATTTAGGTACATTCTCGCTATGAATGAATCGAGCCGCGCGCCCCCGCCGCGCGGGGCCGGTCGCCGGGAAGGGGTGTGGTGCGCTGGCGATCATGCGAGGTTTGGCAACGTCGCGCGATACTTACACTAGAAAATAGGCAAAATTAGGTGAATGACCGCTATGAACGGCAACGTTTAATAACATGAGTACTCCACGACGGTTATTGACACTGCGATGAGTCGGACGAGATTTTATGATACTTTAATTTTTCTTATTTATTTTATCTATTAATTATTTTGCTCGAATACCGATAATTCGTAGTTTAATAAAGATAATAACACCAATGGACCATTTTAAAACAATAATCACGTAATGTTTTTTAACGATTTAGATTGTAGAAAAAACAGTTTATAATTACTATGTTACTGTAACTGAAGCTCCCATTTCTTTTTGTCGCATGTGTTCAAAGTCAGGCTGTATATACAACGTGTAATTTAAAGGGTATATACATACCGAGTGCACGGCTTCTTTGGATGATAACAAACGATATGGCAAGGGTTTTGTAATCCTATGTCTACATACAAATTTCTAATATGCTCCACAAGCATATTAGAAATTTCAATACATTGATACCAGAGGCAGAATTTTTCAAATTAAGAAGAACGAAGGGAATTATCGTTTTTAACCGACTTGAAAAAAAGTAGGTTTACAATTCGTCTTGAACTTATTTTTTTTTTTTTTTTTTTATGTATGTTACCTCATAACTCGGAGATGGCTGGACCGATTTGGAAATTTTTTTTTGTTCGAAAGGTTTACTTTCTAGTTGGTCCCATTGTTACGAAATCAGGATCTGATGATGGGATCCTGGAGAAATCGAGGGAACTCTTCAAATATTATAGGCACACTTATAGCGTTTTGGATATTTCTTATAGTACCTTGAGCAGTTGCTTTCGAAAAGTACCATTTGGGGAAGTTGAACTGATGATGAAGACCAAAGATGGCCACTGAAACTACTCAATAATAAGTATTTCGTGGATTGCGATTCGATTACTTGAGTACGGATGTTAAACACTTTATGCTCGTCGGAATACATACGAGTATGGTGATGTAGAGCTGATGGTCAAGTACCAGGAGAACTCCTCAAAAATTAACAACTATGCATCGGGAAAAGAAACATTTTGTAAAAGGTGATAAGTTGTTGACATTATGGCTTTTGTAACTAGATAAATTACAAACCGACCCACTAAAAAGGGTGAAAAAAACATTTTTAACAAAAAATAGAACCGACTTCCATATCAAAACACTACAAAGCTAAAAAATCTTTTTAGCAAAAAATAACTTTAATTTCGGAAGGCGGTGTCAAAAACTAAAATATATACAAAACTAAAGACACCGCCTTCCGAAATTAAAGTTATTTTTGCCTTTGTAGTGTTTTTATATGGAAATCGGTGTTTCGATATGGAAGTCGGTTCTATTTTTTGTTAAAATTTTTTATTGGCAAGTGACGTGGAAAATGATGACCCTCATAGTGATGTGACACGTTTGTTATGATTGGTATTCAAGAAACAATACGAAATCAACAATTTGGGGTCAATTCTGTGAGTCACTTATTTTGAGCTGAAACTGTGCATAGAGACTGTTCGGTCCGACGTGAAACAGAACGCACCTTTTGGCTGCCAACATTAATTATCTGTGGGCTTGACATAACTTCTCTGACTTGACAGATAGACTTTGCGTCCTTGTTGAAAAATGTCCGCGTCGGACCTGTTGAGTTAATCATAATTGGTAAAATATCGTTTTGGAATCGCGTGTTGAGACCGATAATTGGGTCGCGATTATCTATTGTTGAAGTGTAATCCCCATTTTGATGAAAAACCCGGGATATTTTGGGATTGTCGCCGGTTGGGTGCCACGGAATGGCACACGCTTTTGTTGAAAATAAATAGTTGGAAATCGAATTGGATCTCACGTAATATTAGCAGATTGAGTGTGAACAGTGTTTAATTGGACTTTGTAATCCCGGATTGACGAGAATCCAGGGATATTTCTCGGAATATATCGCCTTATTGCGTCCATCGCGTGGCACGCGCTTTGCTGGAAACGAGTTGGGTGTGATGCTGAGTTGGAACCGCGCCATCTGGAGACTGGCGCCTTGTGAACGTCCACACACTTGACTTACATCACACTTTCAATTACTCATCTCATATTACATACAAACCACATTTAGACGTGATCAAGCTGATCCTGATTGCCGTCTACAGCTCAGGTTAGTGGTACCAATATTGTGTAACCTTGTTCATTGAAAGCAACGTTTATAGCTCCACGTACCGTGGACAGTTTTGGACACCCAGTTACCGTTGCACTGGCCAATTGTAGTCCTGAACAAAGTGGTAGCAGAGCGTGGTTCTTATAAGATCCACTGATTCATTCTGGTAGTAGGCGTGGCTCTTATAATGTAAGATCCACTGGTTTAATTGGAAGTTTTGAAAATAACTTTGGTTTGATTACTTAACACAACTTATAACTTAATAAGTTTTGAATATATTACCATGTCATCCGGGCTATCTAATTGAAGTTGAATCAATTGATGTTGTATTTGTAATTTGTACTGTAGCCCTTTGTTGAATTGACAAGTAAGATTTATTTGTGAAATTAGGAATTATTGGTATAATTTGGTACATAATTTGGTATTTGTTGCAATTAATAATTGAATGTTACTGATCTGAATTTGAAAGGTTATCTAAATAATAATTACACATAGTCTAACATAATAGGACTTGAATTGTGTGTATTGGTTGTTGTTTATAGTAGTTATTGGACTGTGTTGATAGAGATTCTCCGGCTCAATATTATACAGACAATTGTTGTGCTTATTGATGTTTATTGGTGTGATCCTGCACAATATATACATTGAATTGTTATTTATTTTGTAACTAGCCATCTGTACCAAGCTAGATGCATACTTGGAATAAGTACAGGGTCGGATTTGGACTTGAAATAATTGAATTTGAATTTTTATTTTGTTGAGATTATTTGGTCGGCTAACAAGTCATTGCTGTTTGTTTAATATTTGATTGTTGGTTGTTGATTGGTGTTTTGTATTAATATTTGATTGTTGCAATGGCCTCATTAAGGGCAGTCAGGGAGGCTGCTGCCGGATTGACCTCACAGTTGAGATGGTTCACATCGGCAGCTGCAACGGTTGAGCGTGTGGAATTGGAAGAGCTCACCCTTGCTCGGTATGGGCAAGTGATTGAGAGGATCAAGTCAGCTGATGCTGCGCTCATACGCTTCAACGAGTACATCATGGACATGGATTTGGGGGTGATGGATCAGACAGCCTGCGATAAGATTTTGGGTGATGACTATGACCAGATTGTCCACCTGGGGGATGTCATATGTCTACGAGCGCGGGAAATTTTGAAGAGTCGGGTGCCTGATGCGGCCAATCCGCAGACCCCCGTTGTTGCAGGCCCTGGACTATTGAGTAGGCTGCCCACCCTGGAGCTGCCACATTTTGACGGTCGCTTGGACCACTGGCTGGGCTTCCTAAATCTCTTTGAGAGTCTTGTCGATGCACGCTCGGACCTCGGACCTGCCCAGAAGCTGGCCTATTTGTTGTCTGTCCTGGAGGGCGAAGCCAGAGCCTTGGTGCAGCACTTGCCGGTGACGGATTCCTCTTACCCGACCGCTCTGGAGCTTCTCTCCCGACGGTATCAGAACAAGCGCTGCCTGGCTGATGTGCACATCGACCAGATTTTGGAGCTACCGGCCATTGTCAGCACGTCGACGTTGCGCACTGACTTGCTGAACCCGTTGGTCTCAGCGACCAACGCCTTGAGACGCTTGGAGTTACCGGTAGAACATTGGTCCTACTTGTTGGTGCACATAGTGCTGCAGTTGCTCCCCGCGGAGCTGAGGTCACGTTTTGAGCAGAAGTATGGTGGGGATAGTGCCACCCATCTTCCCCCCTTTGATGACCTCCTCAAATTTTTGGAAGACGAGTGTCGGTTTTCGGATAACACTCGTGGCGCCACGGGGTCACCCCCACTACCTTCTCAGCCCAGAGACCAGGGACGGACTAGGGCTCGGGGGCCTGTTGATGATCGCCCCGCCCCCCGTTTTGCTGGCGCCCGGAGTCCTCGGGCTAGGGGGCCTGTTAATGATCGCCCCGCCCCCCGTTTTGCTGGCGCCCGGAGTCCTCGGGCTAGGGGGCCTGTTGATGTTCGCCCCGCCCCCCGTTTTGCTGGCGCCCGGAGTCCGCATCATTGTGACTTTTGTAAGGCAACAGGGCATGCCATGGTGCGTTGCCCGGCCTTTTTGAATTTGCACGTAAGTGCCCGCCGCCGCCGCATTGTCAACGCACGCCGTTTGTGCTTCTCGTGCTTGGGGGCCCACTTTCATCGGGACTGCCCCGACCCCCGCCCGTGTAGAATTTGTAAGGGGTCCCACTTGGAGATTTTGTGCGCCAACGCGAACCGCTCCAGCAGACCATCTTCTGAGGAGGGTTCGCGCAGGGGGGGGTACCCCGGAGACGAGCACCGGGCTGAGACCCGCGATTTTGTACGCCGCACTCCACCCCCCGCGCAAGTTGAACGGGAGCCCCACGAGCGCCATTTGGTCTTTCCTCGTCAGGGAGAACGCGCATTGGCTGCTAGGCAGCAGTGGCCGGGTCGGCGCCGCTGCCTTTCCCCTCCGTTGGCGGAACGTCCCCGGCTGGAGTCGCGCCCTCCGCCATTCGGGCATCCGGTGGGATATGCCCCTCCAGTGATGGCGAGCGGCTCGGGACACCGCGCAGACGAATATTTGGATTGTTGGCCTCGTCGTGAACGAAGGCAGCCTGGAAGCGGCGATCGGACGCCGCCCAGGCATCACTAAGAGATTGACGCCTGCCCCGCTAAAGGACCCCCCGATCAAGACGGTTTTGTTGCCAACGGCCTCGGTCAAGGTCTGGGGACCCTTGGGTGACTCGATTGTGGTCTGTGCCATTTTGGACACGGGAGTCCAGGGTTGCCTTTGTCGTCTTGGTTAGCGGGACAGGTTGGCCTGAAGGTATATGACCTTTCAGGCAAGATTTGGGGAATTGGCGAACCGGCTGACACCACTGTTGAGGGAAGGACCTGGTTTGAAATCACCCTTGTGAGTTGTCCGTACCCTAAAAATTGGTGCTCCTGCCCTTGTTATAACTGAACTTGGTTGGGACGAGCCACTTCGGGAAACCCTGTTGGAGGACGGTTGAGGCACTCAAGCCTTCCTTATGGGGCTCGTCACCCCCTTTGTTGCCCAAGGAGGGCCACTTGGTTCAATTGTTGGTGACTGATCGTCACACTAAGAACTCGCATGCCGGTTGCAATGCGCTGTTGGCCATTCTGCAGCGAGAATTTTGGATTTGTCGGCTGATCGCGTCAATGAGACGAGGCCCTTTGCTGGCGTCGTAACGGATTTTGTTGGTCCCCCTTTGTTGAAGACGTCCACCCTTCGTAATAGTAAGATTGTTAAGGCTTATTTGTGTGTTTGTCTGCCTGTCAACCAAGGCAGTACATTTGGAGCTGGTAACCTCCCTCTCGACAGAGGCCTTTGAGGCGACTTTGGAAAGATTTGTGTCTCGCCGTGGGTTACATTCTTTGATTAGGTCTGATTGCGGTACGAATTACAAGGGTACAAGTAACTATTTGAAGGAGGTACACGCCTTCCTAATGAGAGCCAGGTTGATATTGGTAATAGTTTGGCCCGCCGAGGGGTCACTTGGTTGTTTGACCCGCCAGCCTGCCCCCATTGGGGGGGTATTTTTGGGGCCGCGGTGAAAGCGGCAAAGGGACGCTGGCGGAGATTGTTGGGAGACACCGTTCTCACCTTTGAGGAACTAGCTACGGTATTTGGCCGCATTGAAGCTGTGTTAAATCTGCAACCTTGTCAAGACTTCCAATTGATTAGCGGACGGGTAGGCCCGTCCGGGGGGGGTAGATGTTCGGTCCGACGTGAAACAGAACGCACCTTTTGGCTGCCAACATTAATTATCTGTGGGCTTGACATAACTTCTCTGACTTGACAGATAGACTTTGCTTCCTTGTTGAAAAATGTCCGCGTCGGACCTGTTGAGTTAATCATAATTGGTAAAATATCGTTTTGGAATCGCGTGTTGAGACCGATAATTGGGTCGCGATTATCTATTGTTGAAGTGTAATCCCCATTTTGATGAAAAACCCGGGATATTTTGGGATTGTCGCCGGTTGGGTGCCACGGAATGGCACGCGCTTTGGTTGAAAATAAATAGTTGGAAATCGAATTGGATCTCACGTAATATTAGCAGATTGAGTGTGAACAGTGTTTAATTGGACTTTGTAATCCCGGATTGACGAGAATCCAGGGATATTTCTCGGAATATATCGCCTTATTGCGTCCATCGCGTGGCACGCGCTTTGCTGGAAACGAGTTGGGTGTGATGCTGAGTTGGAACCGCGCCATCTGGAGACTGGCGCCTTGTGAACGTCCACACACTTGACTTACATCACACTTTCAATTACTCATCTCATATTACATACAAACCACATTTAGATGTGATCAAGCTGATCCTGATTGCCGTCTACAGCTCAGGTTAGTGGTACCAATATTGTGTAACCTTGTTCATTGAAAGCAACGTTTATAGCTCCACGTACCGTGGACAGTTTTGGACACCCAGTTACCGTTGCACTGGCCAATTGTAGTCCTGAACAGAGACTCCATAACAGATGTTGTCTTCAGTCCTTTTGGATAGATATGGGGTTTCCGTTACACGTTGTATACAACGTGTAATTTAAAGGGTATATACATACCGAGTGCACGGCTTCTTTGGATGATAACAAGCGATATGGCAAAGGTTTTCTCATCCTATGTCTACATGTGTGGAGCATATTAGCAATACATTGATACCAGAGGCCGAATTTTTCAAATTAAGAAGAACGGAGAGAATTATCGTTTTATTGGCAAGTGACGTGAAAAGTGATGACCCTCATAGTGCTGTGACATGTTTGTTATTACTGGTATTCAAAAAACATATGAAACCAATAATTTGGGGTCAATTCTGTCAGTCACTTATTTTGAGCTGAAACTTTGCATAGAGACTCCATACCAGATGTTGTCTTCATTCCTTTTGGATAGATATGGGGTTTCCGTTACACGTTGTATAAAAGCGAAATACCACTCACTGATTAATCACGAAATCTCAAAAACTACAAGTAGTCTGGCTCTCAAATTTAGCATGGGGGTTTCTTTTAGTACGTAGATGCTCGCTAAGGCGGCAATTTGCGAAATTCCCATGGGATCGGGATTTACACGAGGAAAACTTCCCACGCGAACGAAATCGCGAGCAACTGCTAGTACAATATAAATATTACCCAATCCCATAAATAACCAAAAAACATGTGCCAACTCCATAGTTTTCATTCCCGCCGACGACACCGGTAACAAATGATTCCATCCATTGTGAAATTATTAATTAATTCCTTGAGACAAAAATACAAAACTGTCGCAGAAGGAAAGCCAACCAAACGATCATATCCCGTCATCTTTCGAGAATTAACTCAATTATAATGCGCAACTGATTAATGTAGGTTTATTCTGCTATTTGTAAGCAATTTTCAGCTGAGAAGTTATGATGAATAGTGTTTTCGAAGCTATCTTAGTTTTAGTTCATTTGCCTAGCGAAGACAATGAGTAATTATGAGTCTACATGCCAGTAAGTAAGTAGAAAACTGAATATATTGTTTAACTTGAGCCTGTGACCTAATCTTTTGTTTTTATGGTTCCGTAGCCGAATGGCAAATAACGGAACCCTTATAGATTTGTAATGTCTGACTGTCTATATGTATGTATTGAAAGGAAACTACAAGATTGATTCTCAGATATTTTTATTTGGTATCACACTAGCAGAAATAAAATAAATTACATTATCTGAAACTCGTGCATTTTAAGAACATATTTATTTATTAGTATCGTTACAGACGCTACATTTTACAAACTTTAGAATAATTACACATTTGTACGTAGCTTAGTTAAATAATAGATTTAAAACACGCTCACGCACAGTACAGGTACCTCACGCAGGTACAATTATTAGGTACTCCTCTGACCCTTAAAGGCCTATACTACCTCAAATGGCTTAGCATGATCCTCCGTTATGTCGAAAATACTGCAGCAATAATTTTGAATTAAATATATGGTAAAGTTGAGGATTAATGTTAGGTACTATGTTTGACGAAAATACGATTGGATAAAATTTTCTGGATAGAAAAACATTCCAAAGTTACCTCCAAACCGAACAATAAACCACTGGTATATATAAAAATAACTTCAAATTACATAATTGAACTTTGCATATTAATTGAACTAACTATAAAGCAGGTCTTATGTTATTTACTTATTTTAAATTACCATTATTTCCACCGTAAAAAGAAATAAACTAAATTATCGGTGTCTTGGAGTCTTTTCCTTGACTCCCTGTCTCGCTTGCTCGCGTGACCGCGGCCAGTAGTGTGCGAGCGAGATAAAGAGTGAGAAGAGCTGAGGTAGTATAGGCCCTTAACTTCGCCTCTCGTAGCAAGATGAGTCTGCGCTAGTGCCGCGTCCTTCGTCTAAAGCCGGCTCTACACGTTGGCCAACACAGTGGCGAATGTAGTGGCCAGTGCCTATTCGCCAACGTGTAGAGGGGGTGTTTGTGCAACTTGGGTTGTATTGGAATGATGGCCGACGAGTTGGCGCGAGATCCGTGTGGTGTCGGTTTTTTGCAAAAGATCAAAGGGTTGTTGGCCAACGTGTAGAGCCTATTGGCCAAGAGTTCGTGATAGCGTCCACACGTTGGAAGGTCGTTCAGTTTGCTGCGGTTCAGGCCAATGTGCGGACGTATTTATTAAAATGGATATTGAGGCGCTAACTGCTGCTTCTTGGGTTCCACAAACAATTTACGGCTTGGTAGAGCTATAAACCGAAAAGTTTCTTCGTTATTAGTCATTACTGACATCTTTTTTACATTAGTTATTACCGACGTGTGACTATAAAAACTTTTTAACAAAAAATAAAACCAACTTCCATATCAAAACACTACAACGGCAAAAATAACTTTAATTTCGGAAGGCGGTGTCAAAAAAAGAAAATACAAAACCAATAACAACATTAAAAAGTTTTTATCACGCTTTTTAGTGGGTCGGTTTGTAATTTATCTACACACATGAAAAGTGTCTAGGGATCAACATATATTTTTGCAATAACTTTTCTCCTGATTGATATTAATTAAAATTTTCTTTAAGGATTCATCAAATAAAGTGTTTTCGTTTGTCACAGTAACGATAAACCAAGTCACCTTTGCATTAATAAAGAAATTTGCCATTTTCCTAATAAAGGGATTTTTGACATTTGAACCACTAACATTAAAGTTCGAAAAAAAGACTGAAATAACAGTTTTCTTTAAAATTTTATTGGGTAACTTAAACAATTAATAATCCGTGTTTCTACCGCGAACACTAACAACACAAGAACATCGGTTTGGCATACTCAAAATAAGTTCATCCAAATCACGCTGTGGAATGGCCGCCCATGTTCGTTGCAACAACAAAAAAAGGTCTTCTTGCGACTGGATACCCTCCATATTCGGCAGAGCTCTTCTCTGTAGCATATCCCATGCATGCTCAATCGGGTTCAAGTCTGGCGACTGAGCAGGCCAGAGCAGGACATTGATGTTAGCTGCGGCGAGAGTCTGTCTTACAACTCTTGCGGTGTGCGGGTCGTGCATTATCATGCATTAACTGAAATAAGGGACCGATTTGCACTTGTAGAGGAACGATGACGTCAGATACAATCGTCTCAGCATAAATTTGAGCGTTGAGGTTGCCTCTGATCCAAATCAACTCAGTTCTTCCGCCGATCCAAATACCCACCCATACCATGATGGTTCCACCACTATAAGCATGGACTTCCTGGCAGGATTTTAATCGCTGTTGGCGTCCAGGGGTTCTCCAGTGTCGTATACGTCTTGTATCCGGTCTCATACCAAAACGAGACTCATCAGAAAAGCACACGAAACGCCATTGTTCTTCTGCCCAGTTTCTGTGTTCAAGAGCCCATTGATATCGAATCCTACGATTGTGCATTGCTATAGGTGGTACCCGTAGCGGTCTTCGGGAATGAAGGTTCACTTCATGCAAGCGGTTTCTGACTGTTTGGTCGCTAATTAAGTTCCCTGAAGAGTGATGAAGCCTCACGGCTAACATCATGGCGGTTATTGTTGGAGCTCTTCGAGTTAAGATTTGAATGTATCGGTCTTGTCTCCGTGTGGTGCAGCGATACCGTCCTCCATGGCGCTCAGCCACGGTACCAGTGCTTCGGTAACGTGTCCAAAGTCGACTGATAACATTCTGACTTGTATTCAGAGCTAAAGCCACAGTACGTTGCCGGGAACCAGCTTCTATCATTCCCACGGCTCTGAGCATTTCTTCCCTGCTTAAATGACGTCGCCGCTCCATAATAACGTTGGTTTTAATCAGTAGTAGGGAAACAGTAGCACTAATAATGTCTTCAATGCGTTGTATGTTTTTATAGGGAAAATATTGACAGCTGATTTTCATCTTTTACTCGAATTTGATTAACAGTTCCTATTTCAAATTATGAAATGCACCAAAAAGGATCCATATAAATTTATAAAATCATAAATTTATTACAAAGCCACATCTCAATCTCAAGAAATCCGCATAAAAATGCTTGATCCCTAGACACTTTTGAGTTACAAAAGCCAAAATGTCAACTACTTATCACCTTTTACAAAATATTGCTTTTCCCGATGCAGAGCCGTTAATTTTTGAGGAGTTCTCCTGGTACTTCACCATCAGCTCTACATCACCATATGCATTATGGCGAACATAAAGTGCTTAACATCCATATTAAGGACTTGGGAGTGACCTTTGACCGATACCTGACTTTTAGAGATCACGTCTCTGCCCTTGCGAAAGAATCTTTTAGGCGCCTAGGTTTTGTACTAAGAAATGCTCGGGATTTCCGTAATCCCGATGTTATTAGGCTATTATACACCACTTTGGTAAGGAGTAAACTTGAAAGCAGTGCCTGTGTCTGGCATCCTTACACTGCAATTCAAACATTCATGATAGAAAAGGTTCAGAAAACCTTCCTGAGGTTCCTATTCAAAAGGTTATACCACTTCTTCCCTTACATGTACCCTACCTACTACCTTTTAGGAATGCTAGGCTTTAATTCTTTGGAGGTGAGGAGAGGCTTTGATCAGCTCACAGTAGCCTGCAAGACCCTGAGCGGACGTATCAATTGTCCCGAGCTCCATGGCCTTTTCTGCCGACTATTCGTGCCTGACAAGTACATCGGACACCGTCAGAACCGCTTGCACAATTTGTTTGCTCCACCGACTTCCAAAACTGTCGCCAGAGCTGAATCCCCAGTATGTCGCACTCTAAGGATGCTTAATGCCCTCCTGACTACCAACCCTGAATGTGATGTGTTTGCTGACGAATGGAGTAAAATTATGCGTGCATGTCTGGTCTTCTGTGAGAGGAAGTATGCAAGAGTGTCTACTGTTCCATATTAATTTTAATTTTATTTTATCTTATATAATTTCAATTTTCAATCACAATTATTACTATTCTTATATTAAATGTATTTCTATTTCTATGTTAATTAATGTAATTGGTGTTGTACCGTTTTAATTAACTATAAATAAATAAATAATATTCAAGTAATCGAATCGCAATATACGAAATACTTATTATTGAGTAGTTTCGGTGGTCATCTGTGGTCTTCATCATCAGTTCCACTTCCCCGAATGGTGCTTTTCGAGAGCAACTGCACAAGATACTATAATAAGTGTTGGCCAACGTGTAGAGCACAGTGGCGAATGTAGTGGCCAGTGCCTATTGGCCAACTACTACAAACTACTCAATAATAAGTATTTCGTGGATTGTGATTCGATTACTTGAATATGGATGTTAAGCACTTTATGTTCGTCACAATGCATATGGTGATGTTGAGCTGATGGTGAAATACCAGGAGAACTCCTCAAAAATTAACGGCTCTGCATCGGGAAAAGTAATATTTTGTAGAAGGTAATAAGTAGTTGACATTTTGGCTTTTGTAACTAAATAGGTAAATTACAAACCGACCCACTAAAAAGCGTGAAAAATAAAACTTTTTTGCAAAAAATAAAACCGACTTCCATATCAAAACACTACAAAGCCAAAAATAACTTTAATTTCGGAAGGCGGTGTCGTCGGTAACAACTAGTGTAAACAAAATGTCAGTAATGCTAATGACTAATAACGAAAAAACTTTTCGGTATATAGAGCTCTACCAAGCCGTAAATTGTTTGTGGAACCCAAGAAGCAGCAGTTAGCGCCTCAATATCCATTTTAATAAATACGTCCACACATTGGCCTGAACCGTAGCAAACTGAATGACCTTCCAACGTGTGGACGCTATCACGAACTCTTGGCCAATATGCTGGCCACTACATTTGCCACTGTGTTGGCCAACGTGTAGAGCCGGCTTAAAGCCTGCAATACATATTGGCCGAGCGTTGTCGAGTAAAGGCCAATACCAACATGTAGACAGTATATTTGCCTTGTCTTGCTATCGCTCGGTGTCACTTGCCTAGTTGGCCAAGTGAAGGCCAGCGCCAACGTGTATAGAGCTCATTTGGTGCAACTTGTCTTCGCTCGCCGTTGCTCGTGCTCACATGCCTCACTTCGGATCGGTGTCGGTTTTTGGTCACAAATCAAAGGCGCTCGCCTGCGCTCGGCCAGCGTGACACACTACAGACCCTCTTCTACATTGGTCGTCTGCATTGGCGTTCGAAGAACTTGTCAAACGTGTGTACATTATTTCTTGCCTTGTACCTATTTGCCAACGCTCGTGTTGGCCTAAGCTCAGCCAACATGTATTGCAGGCTTTACAATGGTATGCCGTGGTGGGAGGAGTGTACCAGCGCAGCCAACGTTAGAATTATTTAATAAAGGAAGTGACGTGTTGGCTTATTTCTTAATAAGTATTAAAATTATCTTTGACATTATAAAAGATAAATTATAAATAGTTATTTTACATGTAGTTGGATATTTATTACTTAGTTTCTAACAGTATGTAATAGCCATTTTATTCCGAAACTATTAAGACTACGCAGTTGAAACTTTGTTAAATCGCTTAACAACTTTTGTACCAAAAGGGCGGGTCTTTAATGGATTTTAATGACATTGAGATTCTTAAAACGATTTTTTTCGATTGTTTGAAAGATACACACTTTCAAACTAGTAAAATTTTAGAATTAAAATAATAAAGTGAAGATTTTTATTTTTGTTACTGTGAAGTTTTTGCGATTTTAGTAAATGAATTTTGTAAAACCACAAATATAACTTTGTATTTCATACAAACACTATGAAAATCAAAGTTATTTTGCGTAGCTATTACGGATTACGACTCGCAATCGCCATTTTTTTCATAATGATTCTTCATATAACTTAATTATTAAACTCCATACAATCAACAGTCCTAATTGACCGACTCTACCTACCAATACAAGTATGCCGACATATATTGATCCAATGCTATATAAGCCCTAAACTCGTAATGAACCCTCGGCTACTGCGGTGGGATTCGTTAGCACAATCAAGTGCCCTAAACTTTGCAGTTTGCCAGTGGCGGAGAGTTGACGGATACTAACACGGCAATTAGACGGATGATAGATTGGGTACGAAGGTATATGTCACTTGGCACTTTTTGCTGAATTTAATTCCTGAACGTAGTCGGCTTCTGAATCGATTTCTGTTATAAAAAATAGGTGTTAAATTTTGACGGAAAAATCTTTCATTTAACTTAGGAAAATAGAAACACAGTATCATGACAAATTAACCCCTCCTATTGGGTGACAATGCGCACCGAAAGCGCTGGGTGCCGCGGAAAATGGTACGCGCGTGGCCGTCCTTGATAATATTTAAAAAATATATTTTAAAGTAACAACGTAACTCATGTAGTTTTATGTTAATTTCACGTATAAATAGATACTTAAACTTTATTTAATTACCTTTTACAATAAAAAATAATGAGGTATTTATTATTTTAGAAGGGTTTCTGGTATAACGACATCCAATACATGGAGATGGTGAGAACCCTGGCTCGCTGTCTTGATAATGTCGCGTTAGCTTGCCGGGAGACCAATGACCGTTTTGGCTGCAGTGAGAGTGCTATTAGATGACATCCCTGTCGGTCTTTTACGTGACTTGTTTTACCAGCAAGACGGTGCTCCCGCGCATTACACGTGGACCATTCGACGGCATCTGGATGCTGAGTATGGCATTCGCTGGATAGCCCAGATTGTCTGACGTAACACCATTAGACTTTTATTTGTGGAGTCGCATAAAATCGCTACGTACGTCAGTCAATCAACAAGTGTTGAGGAACTCAAAACTAAAATTAAACAAGCATTTGTGACTGAAAAGTCACACTGAAGTGCTTACAAAATTGAAATACAATTTAAGAAAGCGTGCAAATAAGTGCATAGACCAAGGCGGTGGTCATTTTGAAGCTTTGTTGCTGTGCACTATAATATCTCTGATACCTAATCTCAACTGAGTTTGGCCACCATAGCCGAAACCGGTCAGAAGGACTATTATTAGATATATATATGTCACTTAATCCCGATTCGAGTCCACAACACTATTAACACTAAGGTTCTCTTACATAACAACCTACCAACCTAGGGGTCTTTAAGTCTAGAGTCAATAGGTTACTTATAGGTAAGCGTGCTCCATCTTCGATCACATCATCACTTACCATCAGGTGAGACGGTGGATATAAAAATATACTTACATTAGGTACACTATAGGTAACTATTGCTAAGAGGTGGAGTTCCCTGCCGGATTCTGTTTCCCGTTAGCTATAAACTGGAATTATTTATATAAGTTTTTAAGCTAACATGGTCACTAACAGTATCATTAGAACTTAAAACAGGATTTGTCTGCTCATAAACTTCCACCTGCAATTAATTCAGTTCATCCGTGATCATCGCGCTTGCAAGTGCCGAAATATCGGAAACTCAAAACAATAAATACACATTGTAAATATCCCGTTATAAGTTCTAATTATACTGGAATTGTTGAAGTCAAGAGTGAATACGTTGAAGGAGAATATAGTTACTGCACCTTGTGAAGAAATAGAAAAACTATCTCCGGGAGTAAACATATACCCGGACAACATTCACACATCCATCCTTTAACACTACCATCATAGTCTGCTTAGCCTTTTACCAACTGTATCAGGGTCAGCTTCTCATCTAACTGGATGCAACTGAGTACTTTCTAGTGTTTTACATGGAGTTACTACCTTTCTAACCTCCACAACACAATAGCTAGGTTACATGGTAGGTACCCATTGTTCGACAAGTTATGACACACCCTGGACGCACTTGAGTCAATCGAGAAACGGGCCAAAAGACTCATTGGCAACGATGCACTGGTCGAGTCAAAGCCCCAGAGCCTTGATCATCGACACAGAACAGATAAAAGAGGTTAGAAAGGAAATAGTTCCTGATTAGTATGAGAACGCGTGTCACCGCTTGTCTCCCCACTCCTTAGCTCCACTACAATTGCCTCGTTACGTATGCGAATTACGCACACAAATAAATTACACACACTTAAATCGAGAGCTTGCTACTGATTGTAACTCACTTTGCGCCGTGCATCACGGCCAATCAGGGCAAAGGATAAAACGTCAATGGTTGAAGTGTGGCGCATGTAGTTCATTGTAAGCGGACTTGGCCATTGCGTTGATTAAGCGAGTACACAACGGGCAATGTATACTTTTTGTAACTTGTTGCAATAATGTAACGAACATTATTGCAACAAGTTACAAAAAGTATGTTGTAATGTTCGGAATTTCATAGTGATCAGAATATTTTTATGTTTTTTACATATAAAATTGTAATTAAATGTTATTTTCGACTTACCGATGGAAAGATATACCTCCTCGCTCTATACTTGCGGTCTGACGTTTTTTTACAGGTTATAATTGCACAACACGGCATTTTAAAGCAGAGCTCTGTGTTCCGAAGTAATCCGAAGCGCACTACACATTACCATTCCAACCTTATTCATCTATTCCGTGATCATCGACGAAGAGATGCTAGTCTATCGGTTACATTTCGGAGAGTGTGCGATGGAATTACACAATCTAATTCCGCCGAGCCCGTTCCATCATTGGACTACAAGACAAACTGTGATGCGCCATCGTTACATGGTGGACATCCCACACATACGCACACAACGTTTTGGGAATACTTTCATTGTGCGTACGGCTAAGGAGTGGAATTCCCTGCCGGAGTCTGTTTCCCGATAGGCACCTAGGGGTCTTCAAGTTAAGAGTGAATAGGTTACTTCTAGGCAAGCGTGTTCCATCTTCAACCACATCATCATTTACCATCTGGTGAGATGGTGGTCAAACGCAAACCTATTGTCAATAAAAAAAAAGTTATAAGTACAGCTATACGATAACTGACAAACGCTTGCACTGTTTGGATGGGCTTGCTCAAATCTGTTTGTGTTATCAAAAAGCACCACAGACATAAATCTACATAGTTATCATATGATTTGATCATAACGGATTGTATGGACTTCAAAAGAGACGTTAATCTCTGAGTTTGTTTCGGAGTTGCTTATCAGGGTAGTCAGAGAAACACCGGCCTCATCTACATAGTTTACATTTACAAAAATTTTCAAAAATCAGCTATCAGGTCTTTAAGTCAAGAGTTAATAGGTTACTTTTAGGTAAGCGTGCTCCATCTTCGACTACATCATCACTTACCATCAGGTAGGATGGTGGTCAAACGTGAACCTAACTATATACTTAATAAATATGAATCGCTAAATGTGTTGCTAAGCGCAAAACACGAAAACGGCTGGACCGATTTGGCTGATTCTTTTTTTGTTGTATTTGGTTTTGTCAGGAGAAGGTTCTTATGAAAAAATAAAAAAGTAGGAAAGGTCTCAAGGGTAGGGGTAGGGTAGGGTAGAGGTAGGGTAGGGGTAGGGGTAGAGTATGGTACGATAGGGTAGGGTAGGGGTAAAGTAAGGTATGGGTAGGGTAACGATAGGATAGGGGTAGTGGTATCGGTTGGGTAGGGGTAGGATACCACGCGAACGAAGTCGTGGCGGGTCAGCTAGTTATCTATACTTATAATAAATCTGTAGAGAGGTCAATTCTGTACATGAATTATATTTCCAAAATAACTATCAGGGGGTGATTAAGGATCGATACTCATGCCAAAAATGCAATCAGTTAAATTTTTGTCTGTCTGTCTGTCTGTCTGTCTGTATAACCGTTATAGAAACAAAAACTACTCGACGGATTTTAACGAAACTTGGTACAATTATTTTTCATACTCCTGAGCGGGTTATAGTATACTTTTCATCACGCTACAATCAATAGGAGCAGAGCAGTGAAGGGAAATGTTGGGAAAACGGGAGAAGTTACTCCATTATTTAAGCTTCCGTCGCGTGTGCAACCTTAATGATTAAAGCTACACAAATCATTTCATGACGGAAATGTTCTCCTTAAAATTATATAAAAAATATCCCACGACAGCATATGTCTAACTTTTATGGTTGACTCACAATAACACGTGTAACTCCCGATAGCTTAGCAGTTCGAAGCTTTCTGATTATAATATTTGTCTACTCTTACGTTTATAACACTCTCAGTCACCCCTAATTGAAAAAGTTAACATTATTAACTATTCCATAAAAAAATTGGCCAAGTGCGAGTCAGACTCGCCCATGAACGGTTCCGTAGTAACTATAATATAATATGCAAATTTATTGGACGAAAAAAAAAACCTTACAAATTTCTTAAAACTAGCTTATACATTTTTTACAACTGCGCCAAATAAATTTGTTTTGAAAAAAAAAAAACCTTACAAATTTCTTAAAACTGGCTTTTTTTACATTTTTTACAACTGCGCCGAATAAATTTGTTTTTCATAGTGTTTGTATGAATTACAAAATAATATTTGCGTTTTTAGAAAATATGCTGTATCTCAAAAACTGCTGAACTGATTTCGTTAAAACTAATTTTGGTTGAAAGTTTATATTAAGATCTACAGACATATATTTTTTTTAGATTTTTCACTCCATTATTATAGAAGTTAGAGGTTGTGTCCGCCACACACACATTTTACCACTTTGGAAGCTTATATCTTTTAAACGATTGACTTTATGGAAAAGTGGTTTTAGAAACCCCGATGTCGTTTTTAAAGAACTGTCTATAGATACCACACATGCATCGATTTCATGAAAAAAAATATTTTCAGGTTTAGTTCCATGTATGGGGAGCCCCCCTTTATTTTAAATATTTTTATTTTTTTTCTCAAAATCGGAAAGCGGTTCACAGAATACATCTACCTATCAAGTTTCACATGTATAGTCCTAATAGTTTCGGAATAAAATTGCTGTGACAGACGGACGGACGGACAGACAGACAGACAGACAGACGTACAGACATGTCGAAACTATAAAGATTCCGTTTTTTGCCATTCGGCTACGAAACCGTAAAAAGAATCATATAAATCGGTATAGAAACACCAAAGTTATACAAGAAATACGCTTATAATAATAAGCCATCGCGCGTGAATACTGAATCATGCTATAAGGATTATTTTTGAGAATCGGTCGCCGCGCTCGACGCGTCTCGCGGTCGAAGCGTTCTCTAGGTACTTAAGCCTCATGTGAACGTGATCTAAACAATATTACCAATACATTAACTTACGCTGACGGAGTCGCGGGCACAGCTATATTGTATCATTACGCTAAGGCCAAATAGGAGCGGAGCGCCAATGAAGAATGCTTCAAAATCGGGGTTAAATTTAACGTTAGCCCAAAGTAACTATTCTACGCGGACGAAGTCGCGGGCAAAAGCTAGTCAATAAATAAAATAATAAATATTTGCAATATAAACAGCATTATTTCACTATTCCTTGGCAAGACTAGCGTCAGATGTTCTGGATTCTAACTACACGTAAGATGTACAAATAACAACCGAGCCTAACGCTTTAACGTGCTTTCCGGCACGGAGGAATCACTATATGCTAAAGCCGGGTACTCATTAGCGATCCGTAACCGTAACCGTTGCATGAACTGTTACCAAAAAAAAACATAGTGTGTACCTACGTGGTTCGCAAACCTGCTGGGAGCGGTACGCGTACGGCTAGCAGCGAGCCGACGATTACAAGGTACTCATATCTGTAACCGTAACGTTGCACGTAACTGTAACCGTTACATTTACTCGTGTACGTGGTTCACGAGCCTGCAGCGAGCGCTACATGAGCGACTCGCAGCGAGCCGACGATTGTCGGTTTTTGCCCCGAATCGAAGGGTGCTCGCAGACCAGGGCTGCCAGATTGTATATTTGGATACAAAACGTGTATAATCGGGCTGTTCATTGTGTCCATTGCGTATAGGAAGTCATTCAGTATAATTGGATACAAAAAAAAACACGGCAATTGGCATATTTATTTCTAAAAGAGACGTCCTCTTGGAAGAGGCGAACAAGTACATAACGTTCCTTGTTATGTACTTATTCGCCTTTTCCTGTCACGACGAATGATGAACAGAGATGGAGATATATACAGTATCTGTATGCTTACTAACTTGACAATATGATTTATAGTGGTGTGGTGGATTTTTTTAGTCTGTGAACGTTTGGTTGGTTTGGTGTGGTGTTTGTAAATCTGTGGGACGTGTTTTCCTTTTCCTATTTTAAATTTTCCATGTAGAATTGTTGACTTTCGTGTGTTGTGTGTTTTGGCGCCTCTTTTGGTTACTTTGGTCGGATAATTCAAGTTTTGCGTTCTGCGTCAAGGACACTTTAGTACCACTAATGTCAAATATTTTTCCGGATTCTAATATTGCAAGAGATTTGGCAATGTGTAGAACAAAAGGCTACTGCAGTTGTTACACAGATATTAGGGCCTAAATTTTCTACAGAATTAATTGATTCCATAAAAGTCCCAGGAAGTCACTTTTCATTAATTATGGATGAAACCACTGACAACACTGCAAAAAAAAACAGTGTGCCATTACTGTTATTTATTGTAACACAGACTTCGATATAAAAACAGAATTTCTGTATATCATAGAAACAGAGTCCAGTACCTACTGCAGAAAGCTTGTTTGAATGTTAAAGGAATGTGTAGAAAGTAAAAATATTCCTTTTCTAATTTAGTGGGATTTTCGTCCGTCACCACTAATTCAATGGTTGGCATACATGATTCCATATTCTCACGTATAAGGAATGAATTACCTAGCATTGCATGCATAAAATGCTCATGCCACAGCATTCACTTAGTGGCATGAAAAGCTTGCCTACACCTACCGAGATCCCTCGAAGATGCCTTGCGAAATATAGGGTCTCATTTTTCGCGCAGTAATAAAAGGCAAAAATTTAAATGCAGCAGTTTTTTGGAGTTGACATCTATAAAATCCTTATTCCTACAAATATACGGTGGTTGCCACTTAAACAATGTGTAGACAGAGTTCTATAACAACTACCTGCACTGATCCCTTACTTTACTAAAGAGGAAATTGATGATCCATCTAAAACTACATATGAAATTCTTTCTGTATTAAAAAATGACCTAATGATCATTTCTCTTGAATTTTTATCATATTCACTGGAGTTGCTTACCGATTTTAATAAATTATTTCAATTCGAAACTCCTTTGCTTCATCGCCTAAAGCCAGAAGTTCAGTCCTTAATAAAAACCATTTATGCCAACTACATGAAGTTTTCCATTGCTAAATCAGACCCTTATACTGTTAATCACAAACACCCAGATCATTTTCTGCCACTTGAAAAAAATTATGTTGGAGTCCAAGCAACTGCATCAATTACATAATTTTTAGAAAAACACCCAGAAGATCCAGCAGCAAAATCAGAAATATACAAAGTCAGAAAAGGGTGTTTACAGTTTTATATTGAAGTAGTTATTCAGCATTTGAATTCACTGACCCAATCTATCAATATATGTCATGCTCAAGCTTTTATATGCAAGGAACTAAGTGCCGTAATAAAACGCTTTCCTTGTTTAACATTAATTATTGACCAACAAAAATTAGACACTTAATGGAAGGAGCTAGACCTCCTAGACCATGAAAGTTTAGGTCTGGATAATAAACTTTCAGCAGCATAATGTTGGAAAAAGGTGTTTTCACTTAGTCATCGACATGGTAACAAAAGCTTTCCATATTTAAAAGCAGTCATAGCACTTTTGCTTATGCATTTATGCATTTATGTATTTTCGTATACATCTGTTGACGGCACTTTTAGTCATTTAAAAAAAAAACGCAAAATAGAAACTGAAACAATAGCTGCTCTTATAAGTACAAAAAATTGCATAGCAAAACACGGAAGGTGCATTGCTTTTGAGCCTTCTAGAGCTATGCTAATAAAAAAAATAATCTGCAAGAAGAATTAATATTAGAAATCTGCATGATAGTTGGTTTCTTGTGGTTGCATGAATGGAAATTGCTAAGACCCCAACTAACTATATTAAAAAACTATCCTACTACCCTAACCTGTGCTTCTCATTTACCATCTTCTTTTTGTGTTGCTTTTGTTTTTTTGCTTTCGCAAGGCACTTCGCCAATGTCAAGTGTAGGTACATACGTAGTCATTGTTGAAAATTAATAGGGGAGTAAAACGATTGATGGCAGTCTAAATCGACGCAATCTTCGTATGTATTCATGTGAATGTGATTCATATTATTTAATTTAATTCACCAATGTGAATGATAAATATGATTAAGTGGAACCAGTACTAAAAAGGATAGACAGGTACCGATTGATGGATTTGATTGATTTGAAGAATGAACAAAATCATAAAAATTTAATATAACGGAACGGTGGCGACTAAATTTATACAGGTCAGTATTTTTTTTATTATCTAGTAATAAAAAATCGGGTATAAAATAATTATGTATAATGCAGTCGAATTTCGTATAATTGCAGACACTCAACTGTATAAACGAGATTAATGTGCTGGCAGCCCTGTCGCAGACGACGTTCGTGGACGTCATGAGGAGGTTGTTGCAAGCCGCTGCGAATCTTCAAATATTTACGAGTGTTTATTCTAGAAATTCAGTGTTTCGTCTTTCTATCTTGGGCACGTTTGAATTCATTAGATAATCAAAATCAACTGCAGTGATTCTCGTGAAATTTGTGTAATGACCACTAATTTCTATTTTTTTTTTATTAAAAAGTAGATGACTGCTTTCCCGATACATTCTATGAATCCAACAAATTCATGACCGCTTAAATGATCATCGAGTAAAGCATCTAAATGTATCTAAGCTACACAATCGAGAGACACTATCTACACTAGGTGTTACAAACCTAAAACTGCGGATAGCACCGGCTTATCGTTACGGTCACAATGATGTGGACTTCTCGTACACTAGAACGTCGCTACTGTATCTATTTGGTTACAGGTACAGGTAAAAGCGTTTGGGCGATGTCATGAACCAAAACTGTAACATGCGTACACACTAGAACCTCGTTACTGTATCACGTAAGTAACGGTTACGGCTCGCTAGTGAGTACCCGGCTGTAACTCATCCCCAGGCCGACTTCAGCTAGCGTTACGTTCGAGCCATAAAGAACATCAGACACTACACTACATTCAAAGCCTTTACTCCAGATTGGAAATTGACCTTGACGTAATTGAGCAAAAGCTAAACAGATCGTGATCTACGCATAACAATTATTTAAAAAAAATAAAAAAAAATATTCAATACGGACAACATAAATCCATGATGTTAGTAGGTATACACGCTTTTAAAACTAATGTTAGGGTATGAAAAACAAATACAAGTTAAAAATAATAATAAAATAACGAATAATTAAGTAGTTGAGTTAACTATTTTTACTGGTACTGCTGATTAGGGATTTATAAACAAGACAAAAGTAAGGAATAACTTTTATAATGACAAATATAGACAATACAGACAATCTCAACTTTAATAACGCAAAACTAAGCACAACACAACCGTACATTTCGAGAGCTCAACCCAAAGAGAGACGGTGAAGGTGATCGCGCCATGTCGACCGGTGTTAGGTGTAACCACTTTGTTTCCCGCCACAGCACCACTCGCGCTAGCTTTACTTGGTGTTGCCAACAAGTACATCTTGTATGAGGGATGAACAGGTAAGTATTTAACTGTTCATCACATACACAAAATGTTTCTAAAAAGGGGAGTAAAAATTTTCCGTAACAGTTTTCAGAATGCTTATTCCTTACCCGCAACCTATAACATAATATATTTATTTATTTATCAATAAATACCTTTACTTTCTTTCTTTTTTCCTTCTAAATAACTCAAGTAAGCAAACACACGTTTCGATAAACGTACGGAACCAAAATAAACATGAAAAGCTTGCAAAGAATATAAACTCCCAATCCAAGCCCAATCTTTTAAAGATGAAACCTTTCTATCAAAAGTAAACAACCCAACACTACAAATCATTAGCTCAGGTAGAATTTCCTTTTAATAACTTACCTGAACAAATACGAGGTAGGTATGTAAGTATGTATACCTATCTTTCAAACGTTTTTTCCTCCAAATCTCTATCTTAAATGTAATTATTGACTCTGAGTGGCTGGGGTTTATCACTATAGAAATACGGGTAAGAAAGCCCACTCCACATGACTCGTCGGATTGCTGATATTATTTAGAGAATTCATAATTAAAGCAACAGTTTTCTTTATAGGCCACGTGATCAAACTTCCCATTTTATAACTAAGCAACGGGAAAATGAGATAGCCCCTAATAAACTAACTCGTCTTTTTTACAACGCTTAACTTGTCCTTCTATTTTATAATATATTGCCACCTAATTTAGGTACTAATTCAGGCACTGATTTTACATCTCATCACCATTTTACGTTTTACAGCTTCAACACATGGGTCGGTTTCTTTTAATTCACTTGTTCCTCTATCAGTCGACGGAGACCTGATATATCTCAATCTAATGCATTTCAGTTCTCACAGTGTCGCACTTAGGTTACGTTAGGTTAGGTTACTTGAATGCATGTTACAAATTTAGATGCTAAAACATAACCTCCATGCTGAGTTGTATTTGCAGTGGCTTACAAAGAAGATAACTAGTAACTAAGATGGAATCATTCAGACGCTCGTTAATTCTGGCTGACTTGGTAATTCAGAAGGCAATGTAGATTTTTAGAGGCGAATGATGCATTAAAAATAAGTCTGTTTAATTAACAACCTATTATTTACATTTAGAATTCATGGGGAAGGCTAGCAATGAGAGTTTTCTGAAATAACGTTCACCAGATGCAGCACTGAGAGTAGCGTGAGTATTTTGACATCTGTCAAAATGACAATCTCGTGTTTTCGTTTTAAAAAACGAAGACCTCACGCCTAAGTGGTGCTAACTTCTCTTCTCTTCAAATTGCATGACATGGTGTGATGCAATTTGAAGAGAAGATAGTCTGAATATTGTTATTTTTATTTTTACTTAATGTGACTGGACTATTTTCCGTTCAAACTTCATGATATATGTATTTGGATATACCTATACCGTGATAAAAATAAATTTAGCTAAGTTTCTATGACATGATATGGCAAAACATTAATGTGTTATATTTATGTGCAAGATGTTGTTGAGTGTGCATCATTTACTAAAAAATTTTGTGTATTACAGGCGTTTCAAAAGTGCGTGCTCATATTAATGTCGATGTTATGTACCTACCTACATACGTGATGCCAAAGTTTTGAATAAATAAAATCAAAACACTTATATAAAACCAAACATCAATAAATTACTAAAAAGTTCCAATGACATAAATTTTCAAGCACTAAAACAAATCCACAACGCTTTCCAGAGTGAAAACTGTATGAAATATTAGTACTACTGTTTTATTTTTTATGTGGTTATCAACCAGAGTTCCCTCTTAACAGTAGATAGGGTACCTAAGTGCCTCAATAAAATATTTATTGGAATTAAATATGGCGTCCTCGGGCGAATTAGAGGTCCCTTATTATGTAAGGAGTCTTTTATTACAGATTTACTTCGAAAGAGGTCACTCTGTGATTGATTTTTGAGGATGTTTGAATCGAAATACCTTTTGGAATATCTAGTGCTAGCTTCCGAGGCTTTCTCCGCGCTAGTCCTGATCCCGTGGGAATTATGTGTTATTCCAGGATGACAACTATCTACTTATCAAATTTCATTCAGATCCGTTCAGTAGTTTTTGCATGAAAGAGTAACAAACATCCATACATGTATACATCCACCCTCACAAACTTTCGCATTTATATTATTAGTAGGAAGTAAGACTAAGCTACATTACTGCCTTCAAAATCTGCTCGGTGTTTGGCAATAAGACCGGAAGAAATGGATTCCACACTTAGTCGATATACCGTCTCGTCGTACCAAACGCTTGTCCTTTACATTTATTGTGCACACAGCCAAGGCGTAGAACTCTCTGACGGCTTCTGTGATCGCTACCACATACGACCCGTCAGCCTTTAAAGCAAGGGTGAATAGGCATTTTCTGGGCTCGCTCGTTCCATCGTAGACCTCACGTATGGCTTACCATCGTCATTACATTTTTCTTTTAAATTTTAATCTAGATGAGGCCGGTGCTTTCTAACTCACTACCCTGAGAAGAAACCTTCTAACCGCGACTTCGTCTACGTTCGTACAAAATGATCCCCCTAAGGGAAAAATCTTTAAAACGAGTGTATGCAACTTACTATGGGAGCATGAAATTCTCTTTAAATATACTAGATGGCGCTATAAAGTCGTACAACAGCCGAACATCATTTTACCTCGAGGGATCATTATATACCACCTTCCCCTACTTCGTTTCCATCTATTTTTTCAAACATTCTCCTGATACCTAATGATCCAGTTCGGTGCAGTCGTTCGGAAGTTTTGAAACCCACCCTTTCCGCAGCTATGCTCTATGTCATATGTCATGTCTATGTCACGGGGTCATGACCCCCCCCCCCCCTGGGCTCGGTCCAGGACCTAGGTGGACCACTAATTCAATTTTTAAACATTGTTACCAGATAATACTCCAGTTTCTGTCGTTGTAAACGAATATCGGCAATGGATGGCCAAGTGGCAGCGAGTCAGGAAATACAAATTATAACGTCTTGTGAGTTGACCACGATTATGTGACCCCCCTCCTGGCACCAAAGCTGGATCCGCCCTTGTGCAGCTGACTATTATTGTTTTACATGGAACGACTACTTATCTGGTCAGACCAGTGTCAAATTTTCTGGCTTCGGACTACCCGTAACGACTGTTAGGAATGTCCTAATGACAGCCGGGAACAACGGCTTATGTGCTTTCCGAAGCACAGGGATGGGAGTCACACCGCCAAACTACGGGCTACTACCAAAGAGTATGTAATACACTATGTTTTACTGTGAAATTTCTTATTTAAAATTAAATTAAATTAAAATTCATTTATTTCAGGTCTGTGCCCCATATAAATAAAATAGGAAACTAACACATAACTATACACATAATACATAATCCATGCAAAAAAAAAAACAACTGAAATTGAAATTAAATTAAATTGAATTACAGAAAATAAATATACAAAAACATCAATAAAATAAAATGAGAAATGTCAAAAAATAAATAAAAACAATGTCAGATTAAAAATGTCACAAAAAATGTCAATGTCAGATTAATAAATATACGTATGTCACATACGTATATTTATTAATATACGTATGTGAATAAGTGCAGGCACTGGCATGCAGCTGCAGCCATCTCCGCAAGAAAGGAGAATAACACCGCTCGGACAACACCAAAGAGTAAAGTAATATACATACAGGGAAAAGAGAGCCCTCTTACGTGATAAAAATGCAAACCTATTTCAATACGCCATCTGTAAATTGGCCCCAAACTAATCACACACACACATAGCTATTTATATGCATGTTAACATGTACAATATTATTAATATAACGTTTCGTCTTATCTCTGTAACATGTTCTAGTAGAACATGCTACAGAAATAGGACGAAACAAAATAGTCCCAAGGGAATGTAGATAGTAAATGGTAGAAAGAAACAAAACAAAGAAAGCTGCTTAGTTTGGAACTAGATGGCGTTGTGTGAAAAGTTGTGGAATATTATTATTATTATTATTTATGACTGTTTATTTTCAACAATTTTCAAATTTCATTATTTTGTCAGTTCAAAAACTGTCACTTTATAAATCCTAAGTAGAATCTGGCACCAGGTCTTTTTAAATAAGGTTGATTTTTGTATTTTATCAAATTGTATTTCATTTATGGCTATTTGAATTCGTAAGAAGATTCTAATATTTTTGTCAAACTTATCTCCAATTAATATTACATCAATAATTTTATTTCAAATAAATATTTTTGATCATGATATATCGCCATCTATTGACAATTTAACGTACCCGGTAGACAGTAAATAGTACTGGGGCCAATTTATAGATGGCAACTCTTTCTTTACTTTGCTGTCAAAATGTACGAGTGTCCTCCCCCTGGCCAACACGCTCAAAATCCCGTTCGAGCTGCCCCGACAATATAAAAGCCCAATAGCACTTTTTGCCCGACCTAATCGTATCGAAACCGAGACATGCTCAGCGGCAAGCTCAAAAATAATAGTACTCTTCTGATAATTCTTTTTATCTTAGAGATTGGTAAAGGCATTTTCTATATTAGAAGGAGTACACATCGATCCTCCCAAGCAAGAACTCGGTAATCGAAAGATCAAAATTTTACACGAGAAAAGATTTAGTGATTTTATCAAATATGTTTTAACTAGTGGGATTATTTAAGTCATTGATGTATTAAAAATGGAAGCAATTTTTTTGCGAAATGTTCATTGTGTCATTGATATGAAATTCCTTTTATTCAAAACGTAGTTATTTAAGAAAAAATACCTAAAATTGTATACCTACATAAAATATTATGATTTAACTTTTTAATTTTTTTAAATTTTGAAATTGCTAAGATGTATTCCGGTCTATAGATGCCAAATTTGACATAACAGTATAAAGCCCATAATAGCACATTGCCGAGTTCTTGGTTGGGGGCATCGACATGTATTAAGACAAATAAAAACACAATAATCCTTAAATTGATTTTATTAATGTATAAATAAATGTTTTTCTTGTATAGTAATATCGCTTACATACACTTAAAATTAAAATAACTAGTAAGTCTGCCTATGTTATCATAATCGATTTACATTTTCAGGTAACTTATGTAAAAGGCTGGATATGACCTTAGAACATAAAAGATTAAAATAGAATCAGCCATATTCTTTTTCTTGATTTGCTCGCATTTGACACTATATCACCTGATGATAAGTGATGATGTGGTCGAAGATGAAGCACGCTTATCTAGAAGTAACCTATTCACTCTTGACTTAAAGACTCCCAGGTTATAGCGAACAGGAAACACAGACCCCGGCAGGGGATCCCACTCCTTAGACGTACGCACAATGAAAGTATTCCCAAAACGTTTTGAGTGTTTGGGTGGGATGTCTACCATACTCACAAACATTTGACGATATCCTTGGTTTAAAGTTAGCAGATTTTAAATCCAAATTTTCTACGGAGAATTAGAATTTCGAATATGCTAACCAGGTTTAAAACTAAGCAAATTGTCTTTTTTTCATAACTCCGAAGTGCTGACCCGAATACTGTAGTAACTTGTTTCCTGTTTTTTATAAAATTAATAATATGATTCAATTCGGTCCGCCAGTCACATTATGTATATGTCACCGTTAAATTGCAAAAACCGTTAGATCCTAATGTACCTATCTCACGATATTGTAATCTATCGATAAGTAAAGTATTTCTTAACATAGGTTCCGAATATCCAATATTATTATTCTACCAATCTAGAATATTCTAGACCTTATTACTATAACACTAAGGCTGTATTTCCAATTCAGGCGGTAGTGGAATGTTCTTCATAATGGCGAATCGTTTCAAAGCATCGTATTTTCCTCTTAAAGCTTCTACTTCATCCCGGATTCGGTTGTTTTCATCTTGCATAAGTTCCATGTCGTGCCATTCCTGAAAGAATAAGATTTGATAAGAGATGGCGCTAGTAGTTGTAGGGTTACAGTCATAGATGGCGCTAGTTAGTTTAGATCTAGGAAACGATAATAGATGGCGTTGAATGACTAAAGGAGGTGCATCATCAGCTAGTAGCTAGCTACAGTAATACAGTATTACCCAACTGATAAGGCGCGTCGTGAATCGTCGTTCGCACAAAAAAGAAAGTATGGCCCCGAAGATTAACGAAAGAACGCTTAAAACTTACAATCAACCTTAGGTCACTACTATAAGGTTCATAATCAATTCGGTATTCACTCACTTTGTATCGCTCGTAATGACTGTAACACTGTCTCCCAAAACACAAGCTCTAGCTTAGTTTGGGAATCAGCATCAGTAGTTTTGTATTAATACATTTAAATAAGTCAATTCACTATACGAAGACTGAATGTATTTGTGCCAATAAGCAGCTGTTCCGTGTAAGTTCCGTCTCACTCACGCGTCACGCGTCGCGCGCTAACATGGCGGCAGCTGGCGACCAATAGCGGTGAAGGAAACGAAGCGCGGTGCGAACATTCATGTTCTGCGCAGCTACATCGGTAACCCATATCAGTTGGGTACTACTGTAGCACGGTACCACTTACAAAATACAAAAAAATACAAAAAAAAAATACAAAATAGTTTTATTGTGACAAATAAAAATTACATCACATTTGAACGTGTTCGGAGCCTTCAGTTAAGCAAACAATGCCTGTATTAGAAGGCTCCGCTCTTACATATCACTTTAGTACACTTATACTAACTAGCGTTGCTATAGTGCACTGTGACCTTAAGGGTAATTATGCAATGTAACAAACAAAACAATTATTAAAAAAGAAATGAAATATTTAAAAAATTAATTATTTAAAAAATTAAAAATTATCTAATATTGCTCTTTAATTTATGTACAGTAGTTATAAATCTTATTCCCAGTATGTGTATTTGATGTGTACCTATAGTGTGGTGTGGTAATGTGTACTGGGAGTTGCACGCGATGTGGTGTGATGTGTGGCGTGTGGTGTGATGTGGTGTAGTGTGACTTAGAAAGATTAGTGTCAGATTTTCTGGATTCTGACTACCCGTAATGACTGCCAAAGATGTACTAATGACCAACAGCTTAAGAGCGCGTATAAAGCAAAATTACCAAGTTTCTATTTGATTTTACATGAAAAATTCCAGAACAAATCTTAAAATAAAAATATATGAATAACTACATCATATTTTCAAGGGCTCTCTCTGATCAAAAACATAAAATAATAACATTTCCTTGGTAGAAAAAAATCACGAAATAACCTCTAATTCTCATGTTTTTCCGTTTTGTACTCGATATGGTAATGCCTATTGCGACAAAAATTTGATAAATAATTATATTTAAACAAGAGTAAAGGCTTTGCTTAGGCATTTTATGTAATTCCTTTTAGTTTTGGATTTATTACGATAAAACACTTTTGGCGCATACTACGTTTTTATTCCGCGCAAGAAGTCATCTTCCGTCGCTCGTTGCGGGAGCTTCAAGCATATTTCTATTTCACACATCAGTCGCTACCGCTCTGTTGAGACGAGAGGACTACGCTCAAGTGTTTTAGCTGCGCCGAGTTATAATCATTTCAATCGTAATTGTTGTTGTTGTTCGAACTAAATAGTGAAATGGGAAACAAAAAAAAACATTGAAAGAGAACTAAAAAAGTTACAAATTGACAGGATGGCTAATTGTCGAAGGTAAGTTTGTGAGTTACTTGTTTGTTATATACTGAAAAAATAAAAATACATTTTATACTTTCGAGAAAGTTTATGCAGGTAATTTTAGATTTTATTTTGAGAGACACAAGATCTAAATTCGTTTACCTACGCACTTTCGTGGGCCGAGTAGGTAACTAGACATAATAATATGTGGGGACATTTCACACACGGCTGTCTGACCCCAAACTAGGAAGACCCTGTACTATGGGTGTCAGACAGCTGATATACATAGACAAATATATTTTTAAATACATACATATATAGATAAACAACACCCAGACACGACGATATCAAAAATTCGTGGTAGGTACTTTATTAGATTATTAGGATAATAGGTAATAAATTACATTCATAATAGGTAGCTATTTACTTTTGCTATTTTGTTATGTTATTCTTCACGATACAATTTTATGATCATTTTCCCATAATGTAGGTAGTTATGAGATCTTCTAAAAATCTAGATACACGGATGGACAACAATAATGATCTTGCGAGTATCCTATATAAAAAAAAAATTATCTACCTATACCACTTCTTATTTAATATTTCTATGGTCACTCGTAGTCGTAGGTAACGCGGGCAGAATAGTATATGCAAAATAAACACAAGCTTTTAGTTGGTATCCGTGTTTGTTCGATGAAATATATTTATATCGATTACGAACCTATTTAAGTATGCCCATTAGGTATTTAAACCCTATTTTTGTAGATCAATTTATTGTGGACGTGATTGTATAACAAGGAATTTGTTTTGAAATAATATTTTATTTTCAGAATGTGGCCACCTCGCTCGCCAGATTTAAACCCATTGGACTTTTTTACTGGGGCTGTTTAAAGGAGGTAGTTTATAAAGAAGAAATCACTTCAGTTGAACAGCTGCGACAACGCATACGTTCGGCTGCTGACGAAATATCGTCGGCAGGATTTGCGCGCCGATTGAGACGGTCCTTCATAAGAAGGTGTAGAGCGTGTATAGCAGCTGAAGGAGCCCACTTCGAACATCTTGTATATTTTCTTTTTCAATAAATTTGTTTAATTACTAATGTCTTTTATGGTGTCAACAAACCCATAGTGATCAAATTTTAAGGAAATTGTCATTCTCTTTGAGTCTAAAATTAGTAACAGCAGTGTTAAAGTAATTTAATTTTGAAATCAAATTTGTATAAAAATTCTCCTTTAAGATTCGAACAGCAATAACTTTGTACTTTATCAAGATACTGGTTATTATTATACCATTTTAGAATTTGCATTAAATAGGCAATTATCTATACTTATAATAAATCTGTAGAGAGGTCAATTCTGTACATGAAATATATTTTTCAACAGTATTATAGATTGACATATTATATTTCCCTACTAAATTACGAAAGTTAATCTGTGTGTTACATCTAAATCACTGAACCGTGAGGAAGGATATAGGCTACTTTTTTTTACGAAAAACGACGGAAACGTGGACGAAGTCGCGGGCAACAGCTATCTATGCTAATATATAAGGCTGAAGAGTTTGTTTGTTTGTTTGAACGCGATAATCTCAGGAACTACTGGTTCGAATTGAAAAAAATATTTTTAATTAAATACTCAATTTATAGAGAAAGGCTATAGGCTATATATATCATTACGCTAAGGCCAATAGGAGCGGAGCACCAATGAAGAATACTTCAAAATCGGGCTTAAATTTAACGTTAGCCCAAAGTAACTATTCCACGCGGACGAAGTCGCGGGCAAAAGCTAGTCTAAAATAATGAGCCACCGCAGTGTAGTACATTTTTTTTCGATATAGTCTGGCGGGAATAATTCCGAATCATTCCCGTCGTATACTTCGGAAGTATTCCGAAATATTCCGAAACTTTGGGAATATTTCAACTGCCAAAAGAAACCAGGAAAATCGACCTTTGAAGTCGGTTAATATACCAAAACCTGCTCCTACCTAAGTATAACAAATACTTTTCTGAAAACCGCATCAAAACGTGTTTGCTTGCAAGGTTTGCCTTTAATTGTTTTTATTGGCTGGGCTATTAAACGCGTTAAGTAGGTAGGTAATGATTAATACCTACCTATGCGACTCGCGAATACTCGCGATGCGTACAGAGCTACATACAAACTAACCAAAAACATAGGTAACCCTTTTTCAAAAAACAAATAAAATATGCTAGGCCTGGTTTTTTATTCAACTACTGACATTTATAAAAATAGCATTCAATTTCGAAATAAGTAGAGTACCTACCTAGAAACAAAAGAATAAAAATCCTGTTAATCGCAGGCTAACCATATCTACCTATAAAAATATCAACATATACTTAATCAATCCCATTTATAATAAAACTAGTACTCACGCGGGGCTTCGCTCCCGTGGATTCTATCACGGTAAAAACATAACTCTCCTTTTTTGCAGTCGCGTAAAAAGTAACCTTCCTCAAGCTTCAAGCTATTTCCATACCAAATTTCATCCAAATCCACCCAGTACTTTCGAAGATTAGCGCGTTCAAGCAAACAAACAAACAAACTTTTCCGCTTTATAATATTAGTATAGATAAACATTTATATTTTACTCTTGTATCGTACGTAGTCTCGCACTGAACAATAATTAACCCACCCACCACACAACAAACAAACACGTTAATTTCGATTGAATTATTCGGGCGAAATATTCGGAAACATTCGATTGCGGGGTACGAATCTTTCTCGCGGGGGGAAAACTTCTCCGGGGAGCATCTCCCCTCTTACCGCACCCCGCACCGCCATCGCAGCGCGGCGGCAGCGGCCGGCGCACAGAGGGCTTTATTTAAATTCATTTTGAATAATTCTGATTTAAAGAAACTTTCCCAGAAGTATTCCGGAATTATTCCGAATTTTTCAGAAGTTTTGCAACTATAGATACAGGGGCCCAAAATTGCGTAATTCCGTAGAAAAAAATGTTAAAATTTAAGAATAACTATTTTTTGCAATATTGATTTAGAATGTAATAAAAAATCTTGATACTGATCTGATAATACAAATATTCAGGACTGATATAAAAAAAAAAACAAAATGAAAAAAATATCACCAATTTTAGAAATGGTACCTAATTTTGTAAGGGTAAGTACGATTTTTATTTAAAATATTAAAAATATCAATAATTTGGTCATCCATGGGCATATGACGATATAAGTGGGGTAAATGATAGATATTATCTGGCCAACCGACAGTTTCAGAGTTATCCATTATTTACGCCACACCAAAATCACGCGCCAAAATAATATTATATTATACATAATATAATATTACCTTTTGGTATTGATTTTATATTGATTCGTGTTCAGTATCAGTGGTATAGTCACCTCCTACTAACTTACTATTTACGTATTATTCGCGTACACATAATAACATTTCGTAATATTGTATAACGCAGTCATACTTTGAATACAGTTGTTTCATCTGAATATTATACGTATACTTACTACAGAAGATACGCGTCGAGCGAGCGCGTAGGTACACGCGCGATCGTATTCGATGTGAGGAGCGGGTAGGACAGTGCGGGTGAATTCTAAAATTTTGCTGGCTTTAGGCGCGCTCTTAACGTGGTTTCCGAGGCATTGAGAAATCTCGATAATTATGATAAGCGAGCTCCTCTAGATCAAAACCGGCCAAGTGCGAGTCGGACTCGCGCACGAAGGGTTCCGTACCATTATGTATAAAAACGGCAAAAAAAATCCTGTCTGATGTCATGTGTTGTTTGGCGATCCCCTTTAAATATTTATTTTACTGTTTTTAGTGTTTGTTGTTATAGCGGCAACAGAAATACATCATCTGTGATAATTTCAACTTTCTAACTATCACGGTTCATGAGATGCAGCCTTGTGACAGACGGACAGACAGGCGGACGGACAGCTGTCTTAGTAATGGAGTCCCGTTTTACCCTTTGCGTACAGAACTAAAAATTACTAAAGGTGATTCTTAATAGGAAATGTTTATTTATTTTTCGATCAAATTTGTCCGATTCTGAAGTGTTTAATCATTCAGTGTTCCTCAATGTGCACTAATGACTTGGTTAAGGTTGCAGGAGTCGTAGTCGTTAGGGTCGCTAAATACGAGACACTTAAAGCTACGAGATGTGTTGCCAATTCGGGGAGACCTATCCTTAATTCCTTACTAATATTATAAATGCGAAAGTAACTCTGTCTGTCTGTGTGTTACGCAATCACGCCTAAACTACTGAACCAATTTTAATGAAATTCGGTACGAACATAGTCTAGAGCCTGAGAAAGGACATAGGCTGCTTTTTAATGCGAAAAAAGGTCTGTAAGGGTTTGAAATAGGGGACGAAAGATTGTATGGAAATTACGTCATTTTTAAAGCTAGAAGCTTGAAACTTATTTTTTAGACTTTTGATTAGATATTAATAAATACGACATTCAAATTATGTATAAGTTTTATTTTCAAAATAATTAGCCTAAAAATTAAATATGCTGCCGAAAGTCACTATTCCGCGCGGACGTCTTCGCGGGCACAGCTAGTAGGCAATATATAATCCAGTAATTTATGTATGCCTCCTTATATAGCAACTAAGTAAAAATCGGAATGCACAGTGAATGTATCATGCAAGTTGATTACGTTTTTAGATATACGCTGTTTATTTGTTTTATAACCATAACGACAATATCTGAAGCAGTGTTGGCACAATGGTAACAGGCACGACTTACGACTTAGGTTTTAGATTCAAACCCAAGTAGGCACATTACATTGTGTAATTTTCACTATCACCACTGTTCTCAAAAAGAAAAGCAGAAAAGCATCGTTAGAAATAATAAATTAATAGTTTAAAAAACACTAGAAAAACACGCTTTTATAAAAAAAAAAGATCGTGTTCAAAGTCCATTACGTGGCCTTTCTCACAAGTGCAAACACGACTATGATACGATACTCCATCATGGAATGCCGGTGCCTATCTTCCGGCTTCATCATCAGACCTTGAAACCTAATCGTGGTCAAAGTTCATTACAAGAATTTTCTAATAAATCCAAAACAGCTATGATACGATTTTCCATCATGAAGTTCCAGTTCATATCTACCGGCTCCATCATCGGATCAGTTTGACAGTACCATATTATTGTATTGTCATCAGAACTACATTAAGCTGCCAATTTTCATTACGCTACGACCCTTGAAAGATGGTTAAATTAGTTACCTTAGATTCCATTACATAGTTAGTTACATACAGGTCGACCTAATAAAAGCGTGTTAAAAAGGCATCTGTGAACCGAAAACTAACACAATCACTGGGCCCGCCTGGTGGATTACGGCCAATTTCCTCTTCTAAAGAGGTCTGTGTCTCAGCAGGAGGAACGTTTTGGACTGATTATACAGGGTTACAGATTTAGTCGACCTAGATCCGTTAAGGGCGTGTGGTTTTCATTGTTCCGACTGATTCAAAGTCAAAGATTATTATTTTAAAAGAAGTTAGTTAAAGATTAAAAAAAAAAAAGAAGAAGAAAAAAGAGAAGTTAAAGATTATTAGATTATTTGCAAATAAATATGGTTACAAAGTTCTTACAATAGTTATTATAATAGTAGCTTAACATATTTAATCATTATATTATGACATGCAAATGTTTGTTGAAATACATTTAATTAATTAAAGGTAAAATTAATCAGATATTAGATTAATTAAATTTTACTATAAACCTACCTACCTATACTATTTGATTGTTAAACCACAATATTTTTCGCTTGCACGCACCGCCTTAACTTAAATGACAATAAGTGACGGACCGTTAGAACTGCTTCCTGGGTTTTGTGGAGCTTGTTTATAAGTTATATGTCATTAATGTTTATAAATAAAAAATAAAATAACAACAAAGCTTTTTCTACGATTTTTAATAAAACCCTAGATTGTTATACTTCGTTGGATTCAAAAACGATTGAAACGACACGCCCTTGACGGATCTAGGTCGACTTAAACTATAACCCTGTATATATTATAACGACAATATTTTTTGACAAATAATGAAAAGTGTATGCATACCTGACTCTTTTCAGTCTCCAGTTCATCTTTCTGTTCTATTCGCTTTATACGGCAAGAGGCAGCATAGCCACGGTTCTTCAGAGTTCTACGACGCTGTTTCATTCTGTAAAAAATAAGATAGACATTTTTTAACCACTAATTTTTTAATTATTACTAGCTGACCCGTCACGACTTCGTTCGCGTGGTATCAACCGATACCACTACCCCTATCCTACCGATATCCTACCCATACCTTACTCTACCCCTACCCTAGCCAAACCCTACACTACCCTACCACTACCCTACCCCTACCCTACACCAACCCTATCCCTACCCCTACCCTAAAAAATAGATAGTAGCCGATTCTCAGACCTACTGAATATGCATATAAAATTTGGTAAAAACCAGTAAAGCCGTTTCGGAGGAGTAAGGTAACTAACACTGTGACACGAGAATTTTATATATTAGATTATTTAACCTCATTTATATCTGCTTCGTTGGTCAAGTGGTCGCAAGCGCGACTGCTGAGCGCGAAGTCTTGGGTTGGGTTCCCGGTTCGGGCAAAAAAATATTGGGTTTTTCTGTAAGGAATTTCTCAGTAGTAGACCGGAGTTTTGGAAGTTGGCGGTGTGATACCCCCGTGCTTCGGAAAGCACGTAGGGTGCGTTTCCACCAGAAATGTGCGATGGAAATGTGTCGTGCGAGGATGTCTAGCTGTGCTGTGAAAACGTGTGGGCGTTTCCACCAAAGATGTGCGATGAAAATGTGCCTACGAGGATGTGTAGCGGAGCTGCGCATTAATTTGTGGTGCGAGGATGCACAAACCTCGCAACACATCCTTCTCAACATACATTCCTCGCAACACATCTCTCGCACACATCCCTCGCTTGTTTTGTATGCGCAAAAATCTAGCTCCGCTGAGCCGTTTCCACCAGAGCTGTGCTGACCGAGGCGAGGTAAATGAAGCGATTCTATTGGTTCTTTACAAACACATCCCTCGCTACGCAACCTCGCACATCTCTGGTGGAAACGCAGCCTAAGCCTTTGCTCCCGGCTGTCATATGAAAATCTTTGACTATTGTTACGGGTAGTCAGATGCCAGATACCAGGGTATCGTGTTACCCAGCTACTGGGTTGTGGAAGTCAGATAGGCAGTCGCTACATGTAAAACACATAGTTGAGAATAGCCTAAGTAGATTATGATTCAACTTTCTTTATGTGCTTAAAAGGACATTGTTCCGGCTCCATACATGTCACGCCTAAGAATCGTTTGAATCGAAAATGACTTAGATAGACTCTAAATATTTTATGGAATTATAGTAAATCAATTTTTACTAACGGACACTTGAAGATACAAAAATAATTGCGAGAATAAAAACCATACTAAAACTACCATTACTACATAAGAATCATAAGCCTAAAAGTTATAGTAAGATATATCAATAAGAATAAAGGTGGTTTTCTAGCGTGGGCAGTAAAAACAATATGTATATTCAATAACAGTTTTTTAATCATCAATATTTCTCACTACTCACTCAATACTACTGTGCAGGGGGTTCAAAATACCCGAAATATTCCGAATTTTATCAATTTCTGATTTAATCCCGACAACCTTCCGTATTTCCCGAAATCGGGGAAAAATCCCGTAAATCGGCAACACTAGATGGCAAATAGACATTTTTTACGGCACCACGCATTCGTCAATCGTGACTCAACTTTTTATATTGAATTTATTTATTTGAAGTGTCCTTGGAATACTAAAATATGTTTCAAGCAGTATAAAAAGAAATGAAAATTATCATGTAATTTATATTTACATCGGTTGTATAGGCCAAAATCGAACAATATCTTTTAAGCTACCCACCCCTTGCTGTACTGAGGAACACTGACTCCCATAACACAAATCACTCTAGCTTCGGAGTCAGCAGATTCACAGTTTGTATATTTAAAAATTGTATGTACTTATTGGATTGTGTGTGTGAATGGAGCGTTTATCAGAAGCGCATCTCGTGCAGTGCATACGTGAATATTACAAAAATTGTAATTCTGCGACAATATCCGAGGCTCTTGTCACTTCAATGATGCGCCAAGCATTCCTCTCATTTGGAAATGGGTACAAACGTTTGTGGAGACCGGTTTAACATCAGTTAAACCAAAGCGCAGCACCCAAGGTTATTAAGAACGGAAAAGAACGTGAAACAGGATAACCGGTCTGTTCCTGGTGATCCCGACCTCTCCAATCAAAAGCGTGCAAGTGCTTTGAATTTGCATAGATCATCGCTACACCTTTTTTGCACATATATCCAAAGCTGCAGCACTTTTAAATTCAATTGGGTCAATCGGAAAAATTTCTTTGCATCATAGTCGCAGAATTACCGTGTTTGTAAAATTTGCGTCCACATGACGGGCGATTCGCTCTCGAAAAACCCTCCATAACAACTAAATTCCCAAGAGCTAGGTTACCGAGTGACATATCTCCGCCGTTGCTCCTAATAATTGCCTTCACACAGTAAGCTAAATAAACATAAACTTTCTTTTGAGACACCAAGTACTTCTGGTTAATAACTGCTCCGAAGCGGAATTTACGTTTATGAGACTACAAAGTACACTCACCTAACAATCTGATCCCTGGTCAAGCCCCTCATCTTCAGCTGCCGATTGAGATCCCGGACTGATATGGAGACCAGCTCATCATCACTGATCTCGGCGCAAGGTGTCGGCGATAAGGGAGCCTGGAACAAACATGACGTATGCAATGTGGGTAGAGTTCACATTACTAGCCATCCTGTTAACCCCTCCAACTAAGCTAAATATCGTCGTTTAAGTTCTATCACCACGTAAGTAATTTTTAGCAACTTTTCAGGAGAGACAAAAAACTGATTAATTTTGTATAGACACATCATCAAATCTGGTGTGATTTTTTCGGAATTTTAAAGGTTATTATTGGTCGTACGTTGATTCTGATTAGACGAAACGACGCGTCTTTCGATTCTATAGCGAATGGCATCAAAACGTCAAAACCGCCAAAAATGACTTACGTGGTGATTGAACTTAAACGACGATATGCTTGGGTTCACGGCAGTAGTATAATGGGTGAGGTTCGAAAAAGACCTCTCGATTAAAAGTCCACCTTAACCATAGCTATAGACGCTTTAATTGAAATACATATAGATGAACGCAGTAGTGTTTAACATGAAGCGACTGATATCGGACCTCTACAGCCCAGTATCTGGGTAACACCCCCTGGGCAAGACCAATTTCAGATTTTCTGCTATTGCGCTATATAAAAATATTAGCTTTTGCACTCCTTCTCCATGTAAACTTTAACTGGATCAAATTAGATACTTCTCTGCGTCTGCGCAATTTTCGTAAAAAAGGGGTACAAAGTTTTAGCTTCTCGTATTCACATATAGATTGTTGATGGATAGAGACACAGAGGAAGGCCAACGAAAAGATGGATGGATTGTGTCAGGATTGCTATGAAAGAAAAAGGAGTAAATGATGCTGTGACGTCTGACAGAGGAGAATGGAAGAAGAAAACGTGTTGCGACGACCACAAGTAAATGAGATAAGGGCAGGAAGATGATGAAGAAACACGGAAACAAACTCAGGGGTCCGTCTCTTAAGTCCTTATAATCGATACTGATTAAAATATATGGAAACCTTGAAGGTTACCGTCTGAGGCGATCTTTTGAGGAAAGATGCTCACAGATTTGAGAGGGCCTGTCCATACAGTGCAAGCATTTGTCAGATGAAGTATAGCTCAACTTGAACAAGGAGCAACGATTTGACGAACAATGCCAAGGTAAGGACGTTTGTATAGGCCGCAAATAGCACTCAAACTGTTAAAAAGTGGATGGATTGTGTGAGGATTGCTATGAAAGAAAAAGGAGTAAATGATGTTGTGACATCTGACAGAAGAGAATGGAAGAAGTGCAACGACCACAAGTAAATTATATGAGGGCAGGAAAATGATGATGATGTATTAACATATTAGATTGTGTTACTGAGAAATTGATAAAGATCAAAATTTTGCGGAAACATACATAGGTACTATTATAAATGCAAAAGTATCTCTTGTCTGTAACGCATTCACTGCTAAAACGCTAAACAGATGTAAGGGGCTGAAATAGGCGCAAAACGGAGGAATCAAAATTTTGAGAACTCGGGAGTTTACGTCGAGAGATGTAAATTCAACTTTAGGGTGGATTTTTACCGATTTGATGATTTTCAGAGAAAAAGTTCAGTTCGAACTGCATCATTAGGGCAGCGAAAATGTAAATAACGCTAATTCATCAAATTGCTACCGCGAAGCGATATGCGGAACGCTCAGAGCCGCCAGTATATTTAATTGTACCTGTAAGATATACCCTAGCTAAAGAGACATCCTGACCTACCGCATGACGCAGGTCCTCACCGGACACGGAAGTTTCGGGAGGTACCTGTGTCTGATGGGAAAGGAGGAAACGCCTGGGTGTCACCACTGCGAGGGTCGCCCTGAGGACACAGTCGAGCATACGGTGCAGGACTGCCCCGCTTGGGCAGAGCACCGACGTGTCCTCACGGCGGCAATAGGCGGAGACCTCTCGCGCCCGGCATTGGTCGAGGCCATGCTGCGGGGCGAGAGGGAGTGGGAAGCGGTCGCCTCCTTCTGCGAAGCAGTCATGCTTCCGAAGGAGGAGGCGGGCCGCGTGAGGGAGAGGATGGCGTCCTCCCTCCAGCCCAGCCGCAGTGGTAGACGCCCACGGCGTCGGACGTCGGCCGACGATCTCCGGCCACCGTAGGCGCGGGCATGCGGACAGCGAGTAAAGGGCAACTCGCTGTCCGACCATGGACCATGCCCGGGTCGACGGCGCGTCGTGTTCCACGCGCGCTTCAAAGAGCGTCAGCAATATGACGAGGCCCCCCCGTAGAGGGCCGAAGCCTGCCGGGGTCGTGGGACTCATCCCGTTACAGTGACCCCGGTACGTAAAGGGTTATTGAAGGAACACCGTGGATTTTAGTCAGTAAAAGTCTGACAGTCCCTCCCACGCTGCCCGGGGTGGGAGGACTTATTTGATAATTTTACGACGCTAAAAAAAAAAGCTAAAGAGACATCGAAGCATTATCCCCGAAGTAACCAATAGGAGAACACCTCGTTTCTTGAAAACAGTAATGAAAACGAGGACACCTGACAAATTATCAACCACTAGAAGTAGCGCGGGGCTTCACTCCCGTGGATTTTATCACGATAAAAACATAACCGTCCTTCTTTTGTAGTCGGGTAAAAAGTAGCCTTTAATCTTCCTCAAGCTTCAAGCTAAATCCATACCATATTTCATCAAAATCCACCCAGTACTTTCTAAGATTACCGTGTTTAAACAAACAAACTTTTCCACTTAATAATATAAAAGTATTAGTATAGATAACAATCAAAAACGATTAAAAAATAATGCTCACCTCGTCATCCCAATTAATATCCATGGCTCTTCCCTGATAAGTATCAAAAAAATCAATATTACAATTCATTTGAGTGAAAAATTCTATTAAAACACACTGTCTTCATCAGACAACAACTGTGCTATGAGCCAAAATATCATTTGCGAAGCATCGCGAATATTGCAAGTCACCATGATATATGGAAAAAATGTAGTACGTTACAATATTGTCTTATTTGCGTATTCTAGAATACTAGGGAAAATTACTATCCGTGGGACTGTTCTTATTAGATGCGAGAGAGCGACTCGGGAACGTAAGGGCATCTGAAGCTGTATATTACTTTACTCTTTGATCTGAAGGAACGGGGTGAGATTTTAGCCAGGTCTGTCACTCGCTTACTCAATCCAAATCATCATTGATCTATTAACTGAAATTAAAAAGGGAAACGGCCTCCTTCGTGCTTTCTTGTCGGCGACAACTAGTTTTCATACGTTTTTAATTAAACACGCCAGTCTATAGGACCCATACGATCGTTCAGTCTAAGAACTAACTCTTCAACCGTATTTCAGACACGTTGAATTCAATCGCGAAAGCAAGATACATTTATCACAGCGCCAATTATATTGTCCACTAGCTGCTGCGACTTCGCTCGCGTGAAAATGTTTCTTTTTTTCATCGAAATTTAAATACCCATGTCAGCCCTTCAACAATTTTCATACGAGAAAACCATTTCGTTGAGTAATGACTTATTCACGAAATGACTACAGAGTCCATTTACCAAATTAATATTATTTTAAATTAAAAATAATATCCAATTATCAGTTCTTGACATGTACAATTCTATAAATGACCGATTCTACAAATGACTGATATTTACATTTACTCCAATTATGAACAGTAGTATTTTTATTAGGCACGGCGATTCTTTTACCGTATCATAGTTGTCTCGACTGTGTGCTAGTTTATGCTTTAGCTGACACGAATAGAGCTAACCCGCAATACACAGACATCGTCTCGTAGGGAAGGAGGTGCTTATTTCCCCGTTTCGTCGAAAAGAGAGTGTGGAACACTATCAGCAGCCATGTCCGGTCGACTAAATGCTTGCGAAGCCTAGACTGAGGACAGCACTGGGTATTCCTATCGAATAAGGTCATCTATAACCATTTGAAGCTACTTAGCAGACAACTAAGCACCTATATTTTAAGTTTCGTTTAATCATTGTAAGCACAGACACCAATGTCTGACTTTGCTGAAGCCAACGCGCAACGGCGACTTTATTTATTCCTGTTTTAACCCATTAGAGACTAGCGTTGCCATAATGGCAACGTGAGCGGTTGTTTTAATTTACGAATCATATATCCAAAACTAACAACCTCAGCTAATCTTTTGTTATGACAATATAAAGTTAGATATCCAAGTCACAGATAAGAAATGATTTGTGCTCATTCCGTTTTCAAGTTTGTGGGTAGTGGTTGATTCATTTATTGGTTGTCAAAAAGTTCGCAGAAATGGAGCACAAAAAAATATTCTAAAAACTATTTCTATTTCGCGTAGATTTTTATTTTTTCTTTGACGAATAAATGTTCAGACACATCTCAAGTTTACAATAATACTATAAGGTATATAATTTTTTATGTAGATTTGACGTCATGGAAGTTATTTTGTATGTTGCCATATGGCAACGCTAGGTCATTATGAGTACATTTTTCTGAAAAGTGTTTTTTTTTTTAGATTGAAGTTACATGAAATTGCAGATTTATTGGAACAAGAACTTGATGATGATTTGCAAAATATATATATTGAGGCTCCTGAAGTGGCTGAAAATACTGATGAGGATTCTGCTGATGAAGATTCAGGAGGCATGATAGAAAATTTGACAGGCAGACAACTTTTGGCTGGTGCAGAAGTTATGTCGCAGAACAGGAATGAAGACGACGACGATGAATCTGATGAACATTTGACAGATCCAGGTCCGTCTTCAAGTAACAGACGTAAGGTAATTTACAAGTGGAAGAAATCAGATCTTCCTGACTTTCCTCCAATTACATTTTCTGCACCTTTGACGTATGATTATGATTATACAGGCAAGACATGCACTGATATGTTTGAAATATTTTTTGATGCAAACGTATGGGAGTTTCTTTAGGAGCAAAGTACAAGATATGCGCTTTTTTTGAATTGTCCAAACCCTCACATATCAACTGGAGTGCTAAAATGTTTTATTGGCATTTTGTTTTATCTGGGTATAACAAATTACCTAGTAAAAAGTCATACTGGGACAGTGGTGAAGATATGCGAAATGCATTGGTTTATAATGCCATGAGAAGAGACAGATTTATTCAAATTATTAAAATTATGCGTTTGGCGGATCGGTATTCCAAAGCCAGCCAACAAAAAATAAAAGTACCGAAACCCAATCTTATAGCGGTATATAATCAGTACATGGGAGGGACATACCTCATGGACGCTCATGTGAATAATTATAGGATTGGAATTCGTGGCAAAAAATGGTGGTGGCCTATTTTTACGTGGCTTGTGGATGTTACAATAAACAACGCCTGGATCCTTATGCGCAAATCGGGAAAGGATATTTCGCAGCTGAATTTTCGCCGTGAGATAGTACAAACATACTTGAAAAAGTATGGAATCCCTACTAAATCTGGTGGTCGACCATCTACTTTGAGATGTGGGTCTAGGGTTTTGGAAGGGATAAGATATGACGGAGAAAATCACATTCCAAAATCAGTAGAAAAGAAACGCAGATGTGTTGGAGCTGACTGTAAAACTATTGGAAGAGTTATATGTTCAAAATGTGACGTTGGTTTATGTATTAAATGTTTCGAAAATTATCATTCTAAGTAATTACCTATGTATTTTTATGAATATATACTAAATAAATAAAATAAATATTCAACAGCTTATTTATTTGAAACTGCAAAATATTGTACCTCGTTTGACCTAGCGTTGCCATATGGCAACAGTCTAAAACTCAAAATTGGGAGATTATGATTATTTTTTTTAGTCATAATAGTATTATCTGGTCATCATTTAACTCAAATACAAACATAAAACAACAAAATTTGAATTTCAAAAACTCGGTCCCTAATGGGTTAAGGAGGTTTTTAGGTGGAAGCCCGCTGCATCTAAATGACTCAATCAAATGACCGGGTTTTCAGGCTTCTCTCTTCATTGATCGCATTTGTTCGAGGTGGAGATGATCATTAGATGGACTCACGATTCACGACATCATCCAAAAAATCCTTTAGAGTTCATGGTTCTAAGATAAGATATTGGGAGGCATAGTTAGGTAGACCCAACAAAAACTATGGAAGCTCGCCCACAACGACTTTTTTCATCGATTCAGTACCGCGTTTCGTTAACGCCTCGCTGCATCGCTACGTTTGTCTGTTAGACGCATTAGCAACGCATGTTAGAAGCAATACAATTGTGTACATTAATATTCACTATCTATAGCCTATCGGTTTTCAATCGGACACATATCGAGGAGTGTACGATGGAATTGCACAATCTAAATCCGCCAAGGGCATTCCATCATCGGACTACAAGACGAACGGCGAAACGCCATCTTTACATTGTGGACATCCCAGCCATACGCACAAAACGTTTTGGGAATACTTTCCTTGTGCGTACGGCTAAGGAGTGGAATCGCCTGCCGGAGTCTGTTTTCTGATAGCTATACCTTAGCGGTATTTCAGTCAAGACTGAATCATTTCATTTCAGTTACTTTGAGGAAGCGTGCTTCATCTTCAACCACATCATCGTTTATCATCTGGAAAAATGGTGGTCATATCAATAAAAAAAACGTCGGCCAATTTCGGGGCATTTTCGAAGCTAGGCCACTGAGAATGTAGAATATTGCATCACGATTGTATAGCAAAAGAAACAATGAAGAATGCTTTGTCTCCCTTAGATATTATTACGTTTTTGGTCAGTCTTCAAACCTAACTAAAAAAAAATAAACAGAAAAAGAAGAAAAACATTGAACTGGCATCAAACAAAAACTTCTTAACAAACTGGCCATTATAGACAAATAAAAACTAATTTAATTCTTCTATTGTCAATGTCAAATTTGTAAATAACTTATTCTGTGACATTTACAAAAATAGAATAGAATAGACAAAACTTAGGCTCTAAAGTAGATACAAGAAGATTACAACATGAACGGACCAATCAGGAACCAGGTTTTGAAGACGACAACACATTTTTTACTGAGACTTTTCTTAGTACCTTTGTGGACAGCAAAGGTTTTAGAAGGTACTAAAAATCCTTGTAAAGCATCTTCTCCATGGGTGAGTTTATAAACAAATTGCTTCATTTAAAATTCTTGATCAGCTACATCACACTAATCACGAAGCAGACCCCAAGAAAAATACTACGCAGTTTGAATGACTGATAGAAATAAAATATTAAGACTAGACTATTCTGCCAGTCATACTGTGAAATAAAACTTAGGTGATGCGAACTTGATCTAAGAAAGAAAAATAAAAAATAAAAAAAAACATGTGTGCTATTCACACATGGTAGAAGTGAAACCTTCAAAAATTTACGAAATTTCAAAGGTATATGTTTGCCCATATAAAATTTCCACAACATAAGAAACACTGTATAATGCTTGCACAACGACGCTAAAGAAGTTTTCACTTCAAAAAGTATTGTCCTGTATGACATGAACAACATGCACACAAAAGAAAAACTTATCAAAAATTTCTTAGAGATAGAAAAAACTAAAATCTATCTAATGTTCTACCCATATGATGGTTTAACGGTTCTTGAAATGTGCTGTTAAATGTAAGGGAGCAAAATCCCAAGACCACTAGTCATAACTTATTTTCTTAGTAACATAATGTCTATACAATCAATCTGAATGCATTTATTTGTATAGTTAAAAAAATGACTTCATTACCACATTTTACTATGTAGAATCATTTTTCATGGAAACATATAGGTACTAGTTGTTATTTCATATTGCTTGTTTTGATATAATTGTGTGAGGCATTACAATATGTTAATATTCTGCAGATCAAAATTTGCATTTTATTTGTAATCACAGATGTGATAAGAAGCTTTATTTGAATACATATTACAGTTTTACACAATATATAATGGCTTTGTAAAGATAAGTAGTTATTTTTTTCAAAGTTAGTCGTCTAGGGTTTTATGGTGTAATTGCAGCTTGGGTTTGACATACATATACTTTCTATTACTAATACTTTGAAGCTTTTACAGGCTTTGTAGTAATTGGAGTGAAATACTCAGCCCAATCTAGGGCATGTAGTTGATCTTGCGACCATTTCCAATAATTGTTGGTTTGGTAAATGTCATAAAATTTCCATATCAACATAAAACGGTGAGTATTACTGAAGTAGTCTAGCTGGGGTCATATCATATCATATAACTTGTCCTGTCGAGCTTGCCCCTAGCTTTCCCTTCCCCAGCAATGCCTTATGCTGAGGTCCATACCCCATAGTGGTCCTTAGCATGTAGTTGCTAAGTTTGTAAGTTTAAATTATTATAATTACGGCTGCCACAGGCAAGTACGGTTAAACAGCGGAAAACCTCATTGGTCGCCCTAAAAGAGCCTACTCAGAAACTAAAAGATTGGTAACAATTTCAGTGATATTCAGAGATATTCTAGTGACAGACTGCATTGATAGATTTTACAATCAAATGTCCTTGAAAACCCCACATCCTCCTAGAAATTGTATTGTTATTGTAGACATAATTAAGCAGCAAACTCATTCTATGACTAGGAAAACACGAAGGCCAAGGACAAATCTAACTCGGCTTATGATAACGACGATATTATCAATTATGACAAATCACAGGTTATTTACATAGATAACTAAAATCTTAATTATTTAAATAATAAATGGATTTCAACTCACCATTACTACTGGTTTCCTTCCACCCAACTCCTTAAGATCATGAGGCATAGTAAGTTTTTGATGAAATTGTTATAATAACGGGAGACCCCGTTACAGCCTAGTTTCTACAATGATTTGCACTTTCTCCCTGAATGAATGGATGAAAATTCAGATGCAATATTTATATAATACATATGTGTATCCACTGGTTCAAGTATTTTGTGAAATATTTACGATAGAAAATAAACAATATCACACCATTGTCACTATTCCTGTTTCGCAGAAAAATATTATAATAGTGATGTACAGATGTACATAGAAAATAGTGACAAAAAACTAAGGCCTTAGTTTGTTTTCACTATTTTCTACTGTTTTAACAACACTATTATAGTATTCTTGCTTATCGAATACGTATTACCTTTCACTGAGAAATTGTAAAATCTATAAGCTGATATTTATAATGAATACAGTTTTGTGATTTTTAAGATAAAATAATTCATATTCTAGAACATTCATCCTTTGGCTTTTAATTTTTTTGTTACGTGCATTGTTGGATTTTGTACTATAATTATAGTAATTATACTATAATTTCGCCCTTTGTACTATATACTATCCACATCTAAGGATAATACGCTAGATAACATACTATAATTTAAAGTTTGCTCTCGAATGCTTAGTTTTACGTCATAATCTCATAATTATGAATATTCCGAGTTCCGACCGAATTCCAATCTTTCAATGTTTTCTGTGTTGATGGCCGGGGATTCCCCGATTATCTTCCGGAGTACACTTCTCTCTTTCCCAGGGTTGGATTTTGTACTGTAATAATTTGTATTTAAAATGCCATTTTATTGTCTTGGTGTGACGCTACCATAAGCGGTAGCAAAAGTGGGAATTTTACTGACTTTACTCCTGCTGAGGATATGTTGATGAGATTAAATGCCAAGGATGAAGATTAAACTAATAGTAATATTCAAGAACTGATAAACTTAGACGAGGAGTGAATTTTGCCTTAACAGGTGTTGATTTTAATTACTATTATATGTTAAATAAATAAAAAACATGTATGTAATTCACACGTGGTAGAAGTGAAACCTTCAAAACTTTTGGCTTTTTTTCTTATGAATTTATGTGTGTCTCTTTTTACGGTCGGTTTTTCGTTTCATAAATTTTCAAATCACATCGATGCTAAAGAAGTTTTCAATAATGAAAGTGTACTATATTTTTTTTATAAATACTATCCTTTTCATTTGTTTGTACTATCTTTTTCAACATACATAAATCCCACGGAAGTATATTTTCTGTTCCGTGATAAATCCAACCCTGGTTACGTGTATCCCAGCGTTGCCAGATACACTGTAATTACAGCAGATTTACTGTATTTTCACACGATCTACTGTCTACTGTAATACTAAAATTACAGTGTATGGAGAGCACTGTAATTTTTCTACAGGCAAAATTCACAATAGTTTAATGTAAACCGAACGCAGCCTTTGTGAAAAGAAAAAATAACATGAACATAACAAAACGCCACTGGCTAGTAGAGCTCGCGCCACCTCTCTGCATATGTCACAACCCTTGTTTCTATTGAAATAAGTACGAATATGTCTTACTCTAAATGGGCATGATTAGCGGCGGCGGTGGATACTACGCGGGAATTTCCCGTCATAGACAAGAACCACTTCTTAGTATTAACCACCCAAATTGTGTCAACCGTGTTTTAATTTAGTTTTCAAACCTATTGGGACCATGAAGGTATAGTTCATGATTGGGACTAACTTAAATTAGTATGATTGTAAATTAGTTTCGTATGCAATGCATTACATTTTTATTTGGCTCTTTCAAGCATTTCTGTGATACTGGTGCAAGTGGTTATTTTGCTTGAGGACTTGAGAATTAAAAATGCCTAATTCATCTGATGGTAGTGATCAAAGCGGACCATCAAATTGCCAACGTTAAAAGGAAATTTCGATGCTGCAATACGGCCTGATGAATTCTGGCACAAGGTTAGTAATTAAGACTATATTTTTTTTTAGAAATATATTTCTTTCGTTTGCAAAATACAATATTTTTAATACTAATGTTGCTTTTCAGGTGAAACAGTTGGACGAGTTCCGCTTGATTGGAAAATACATGCTCAACATCTTAGCTCTTCCTAACTCCAATGCGGAATGCGAGAGATGTTTCAGTCAAATTAACGACACCAAAACTAAGAAACGAAATAGATTAGTAACCAGGACAATAAGAGACAACATGTTAGCGCAACAAACTATTCGGCGTCAGCACCAGTTGCCTTAACTTTAAACCAACTGAGAAAATGATAAAATCATTTAATTCTTGGATCTACAAAAAAGAAGCCGTAATCGGGCTACATGATAGTGACAGTGATTGATTACTGTATCATTATAATAGGTATTATGCTTATTCTAAATGACGAAAGGTGAAATTAAAACAGTATTTTAGTTTATAAAAGTTAATAAAAGTTTCTTGAAATCTACTGTAAAACCCACTGTATTTTTTTTTTACTTTATCTGTAATTTTGTCGTAAACACTGTAAATTTGAGCACGAAACACTGTAATATCATTTTTCTCATCTGGTAACACTGGTGTATCCTGTCCTCAAACGTTACAAGAAAAAAAACGTTTTATTTTTTTAGTCTGTGGTTGATTGACGACTCCGTGAAGAAGGAAAAAGCGAGCAGACGCATTTAATTATCGTTTTCCAGTTTTATAATAGTGCAAAATGGCTAAAAGGAAGAATAAGCCGTTAATAGACTCAGACTCCAGCAGCGAGTGCTCAGATTTGGACTCGGTGAGTAAAATTTTCTTTAAAAAACCTTAGGTTAGAAGTTCACGTCCGTACGTAACGATTTTGACGGCATTCTTCATTAATTTGACTGCGTAAATAGGCCAAGATCAATGTTCCTTCGTTCTAAATTGATCTTTTGCGCATTATATGAAAAGGCAGTGTATGTAGCATGTTTTAGCATCCAAAGTATTGCTTCAAAATTACACCTTATCTTTTTCTAAGAAAACGTCGTTGTTTACGTTAGCAGCTTTATTAAATGGCTTCTGTTGCGTGAGTCATGTAAAAATGAATGAAAGTCTACATTCCCGCCTTTATTATTGCGATTATTCGCAACAAATTTTTAATTTAATTTGAAATTGTTGAAAACAGATGTTTTAGAACATAATTCAAAGTTATGGCAGATAAAAAAAAGTTTTGATCTCGTCATGGCATTGTTGCTAAGTTATTCAGCCAAGAAATGTTCAATGGTTATATAATTTTGAATCTAGACTTTCTCTTTTGATAACACAACTAAGGTGTTATTAAATCTTATTGCTTATTCTTCAATTACACTGTTTAACATTCAGTAAATTTTTAATTTTTCACAGATTAGTAATGGCAACTTGTTTATTTGAGTATTATTATTATTCAAAATATTTGTCATAAAAGAATCAAACTTTTTAAAGTCTATGGCATAGACTGACCCCTGTATCTAGATTTTTGTTATCAAATAAACTTATAAAAATCTGAAAGAATAAATAAACTTTAGTGTGCATGTTCATGAAAATATAAGGGGTTAATTTTTTTAAACAAGGATGTTACCTAGTCTAATAAATAGATTTAGTGGTAACCTGTAAAAGAGTTATGGAATCCAGAGAGGCAGTTGCCCAACAAAATGGTATATGGGTGCATCCTCTTTGACTGTAAGCTAACCCCTATACAGTAAGTATAAAGATAGGCAGCATTTGGGGTCAGCCACTTTCATGCCAATCTTTGTGACCCAATAATTTGTAACAAAGCCCTCTGCAATGCAGTCCTTGTTCTAGTAGTTGGTAGGCATCCTCCATCATTTTTGCCTTCCATAATGGTTGATACATAAATAGTCATAATATCCTTTTCACTATGTGTATTATGAGACCAAACCTGTATGTCAAAAACAGGTTATTATTTGTCCCTAAATGTTCATTAGAAGACCTATATCAATAAGTATTATCTGCCTGGCAGTAATGCTAAAATGAACCTTTTTGGTCTATTCTGAAAAGAATTCTTCTAAATGAAAGAAAGGCTGAATATTCATTTTTAGGAGTATAATAGTAGGTACTAAAAGAAAAGAAAGACTTATGTTCATGAGGCATACAAAAATACAAATAAAAAAACTGAAAACTAAAAAGACAGTACATGCCTCAGGTGCTATATGCAGGTATGTACTGTCTTTTTGTTTTATAGAAGGGTTAACCTTAAATTCACCTATTCAAGTATGAGCAGGTGGATCTTTCATGTGATAACCTCTGTGCTTTTGATTGATGCTGGTTTCCTAACAGTGTTTCTTTTATAATTATGTAGATGAAATAAATCACAAATTAACCTAATGATAAGGCCTAATAATGTAATGCTAGACCATTGTAAAGATTGCTGTGTAATTAATTATCTTTTGCTTAATGTGTCAATGGCTAATACAGTTTTTTTTTATATATTCAAAATGTGAGATGCACTATGTAAGCTGTTCCAGATATCGACACGCCCTATCAACAATGTCGGATTTGAAAATATGCAATTTTCCAGCAGAGCAGTTTAAAGTTTAATAGCATGATAAAAATGTTATTTTATGGATTACGATTTTGAATTTTGGAATAAGTGTCATATATCTAATATCCACATATATAATCGTAATCCATAAAATAACATTTTTATCATGTTTTTAAACTTTAAACTGCTCTGCTGGAAAGTTGCATATTTTCAGATCCGACATTGTTGATAGGGCGTGTCGATATATTTCAATTGTATCCTGGGCAATCTATCCCACTTTTGCCATCATGTCTAGAGTGCTACGACTCTGGGTGGAGCAGATGAGAGTTTTTTTATTTTTACTGGTTATAAACACACCCTGTCCCTTCAGTTGCCTTTATATTACAGGGCTGCGTTATCTTGTTAGAACATTCTCGAAATCCCAGCAGGCAATGACCCAATCCGGCCCCATTCTCAATGCGCCGTCTGCCGTCAACTCGGGATCCAATTAAGACTTTCACATCAAAAATAAGTTCTAATTTAATTGTTAAACCTTTTCACAGCAATTCCTGAACTTGGCAAAGAAAAAGAAGAAGACAGGAGAGTCACCTCCTCCATCAAAGTCTAAAAGATCTGGATCAGGATCTGACAGTGAATCAGATTGGGATGATGATGACAATAAGAAGAGTAACTGTAAGTTTCATATATATTTCTTATTTACTAATCATATGTCGTGTGTACTTTGCCCTCTGCCAGTTAATAATATCGTATTGTATCTGCTGCTGGGGAGGAACTCACCAAACTAACCCTAAGACCACTCGAAATCGCTCATGGTTGCTATGTGTCGTTCCATATTATCCAACTACTGAGCTCTATAAAAACTGTGGTGTTTTGAATGTGCGGCAGTCATTTATATTAAATTCAATCCTGCTACAACACTGTAAAACTCCTTACTGCCAAATAGTTTTAAGTTGATCTACGAAACTTGCTGGGGGATGGCAACTGCTAATTCTTACCACAGGCTTTTAAGAAGCCTAGCTAGGAAAGCATTATGACACCTGTATAAATGTAGTGAAAATCTAAAATGATAATTAGGACATAAGTTAATTTTATTTTCCCGTTTGTACTACAACACCTGTTTAGTGAATAAAGTTTTGACTTATTTTATTTATTTGATACACCAAGTTTCGCAATGGCTAAATAAAATCAGCCGCGCGGGCTTCTAGATGGGTGGGTGATCATCTAAGCGTATCTTATACCCGCTTTTCCGCTGGCTGGGACACAGGCCCTTATCAGAGGCATTCCCTTATCGTCCACCGCAAATTGTTCAATGCTCAATTTTGCTTCGCATTGTCGAATTTCATGTAATATCATTCAATCCTCGCATTGTCGAATATCATTATAGAGCTCGATCGTATTTGAGTTTCAACGTCAACAGATCAGATTTTTTGTGATCATTGGACAAAACGCATCCTTTAGATCATCGGCTGCCAAACTTACATGAATATAGGCACGTCTTACCTCAACCCAGGATCCATTAAGTAGCAGCAATGTAGCACACCGAGCAATCGTAAAATAAAATAAGCGTACGAAATAATTTTTCAGATGGTTTATTATAAAAATATTGCTTTCTCTGGAAGAGTCAATGTGATGGATGAGCTTACATGCTATTGACAAGACTTCCAACTCTAGGTTCAATGGAAGAAAGTGCACATTGTAGATTACTAGCAATATCTAGTTTGTTTGCACCCCTTCTCCGAGCTCCTTGCCTCATGCCATCATTCGATTCATAAAAACGTTATTGCTTAACCTTCTGCGCGTACTTTTCGGCCGCCAAGTTATCACGGCCTAGCTGTAGATTTTCGCAGGCGACCAGAGTCAAAGCGTCTGTGCCCCCCTTTTACTTACATGTCTTGGCGCCTCCCAGTTTGCAAATCAATGCTTTAAACGACATTCTCTAAGTAATTGTCTTTGACAGTTATCTTAAAATATATTTAAAAAAAAGAAAGATAACTAGTAATGTGAGTAGAATTCACATTACTAACAATTTTGTTAACCCCTCCAACTAAGCTAAATATGCTTGTCTGGGTGGGTTCACGGCAAAAGTGTAATGGATAGGGTTCGAACTCGGCCTTCACAAGTCCCACACCTTGTCCATTAGGCTATTAACGCTTTTTTTTTTCACATAAAATTCCTCTTCCAGCAAAATCCTCGTCATCATCAGGTTCAGACTCTGAAAGCGATGCTAGAAGTGATACCTCAAAAAAGAAAGAACCAGCTCGGACAAGCAGAAAGACTTCTTCAGACCATTCAGATGATAACCGCAAGAGACCGGAGCCCAAAAAGACAGAAACCAGAAGGAGTACAGACAGTGCGGGTTCTGGAAAGAAAAAGGAGACTTATAGTGAACCTGAAGAAGGTATGTTGTAGCTATTTTGGTAGAATAGGACAGCATGGCCGCGCAGCTTATGTTTTCAATTTCCTTTCCTTAACTCTGTTACAAAACATTTAACTTAAAACACTGCAGTTCACCATTGATTTTAATGACCCAAAAAATTAAAAAAAATTAGTGTGTCACTCGGGGACTGCCGCGGTAAAGCTATTGCATAGCATTTTTTATCAATTTATGCAATTATAGTCTACACGCATACGTCCAGTCGCACGCACACAAACACCGTCCCGAAGTCTGCCGAACTGAAACGACGTTAGACGATGCACGGCTGTCAACGCCGCACCGCTGTGCCGGTCGGAGTGGGGGTGTTAGGTTATTTTCGTTACGGAATTTCTTGATTCGGTCGCCGCGCTCAAAGCCCGCGATAAAAGCTATGCAATAGCTTAAAAATTAAAAACATCCTATGCAAAAAATATTTATGAGCTGTTTAAGAAACATTCCTTAAAAATTAAAATAATAAATATCCTTTCGTTAGAAAACAAAGAAACAAATGTTTATCGAAATGTGAATTGAAAAATATTTAAAGCCATCTCTAATCTAATCTGATGAAACATAACAATAAACTATAGACTCAATTTAACGATATTTGTCTTTCGTCATTCCGAAATATAGATTTTTTTATAGTGATCTAAATTCGCCACGAGGTATCGCTATGTAACAAAATTTAAATATCGATTCTAAACTAGTGATACTCCGCCGTGACATTTCTTTTTTCAATTCAAAACGTTTACTATACCTACTTTCAAAACGTAAAAAATAAAGATCATTTTTTTTTCTTCTAAATCGCTGTGTTATGTTAATGTCTCTATCCTAATTCTTAAACGCTGAAAAAGACAAAAAAATATGTTTCTATCTCATTCACTCCTACTATTATTCTCTCGCTTTTTCTTTCTTTACGAATGACCCCGTTCACACCTAACGTTAAGTGTAAGATGAGGTCTACGATCGAACGAGCAAGTCCAGAAGATCGCTCTTTTGCGGGGTACGTCATCCTACGCTAAGTGTCCAGTCTATAGTATATTTATTTATTTATTATATACTTTATTGTACACCTTACAATGTTCCTATGGATACAAAAAGCAAAACTAGTGTACAATGGGCGGTCTTATCGCATAGGGCGATCTCTTACAGACAACCTTTGGATGAACAAACCTGAAGGAGACAGATTTAAGAGTCCCTAACAATTTTACTGCCAAAAAAGAGAAATTACCTACTTTTGCAGAACAAATATCTCAATAACGGCATAAAATATCATTTTTCTTTTAAAACAGCGTTAAACATTGTATATTTGGACGTAGTTACGCAAAAAGGATCCAATCCCCACTTTTTCCGAAATTGAGTTATATTGATATCTTTAATATATCACCCTCAAGATGCGTTTGGTATATATAACTCAATTTCGGAAAAAGTGTGGATTTGATCCTTTTTGCGTAACTACGTCCATTTATCTAATATGTGGTCAAATTAGACGCCAACTTAGTCAAGTTTAATGCTGCCAAGACCCAGGCGTGTCTTTTCTCCGCAAAAAGGAGCCAATTTCAACGGGCTCCTTCTTTCCGTGGTGTAACCGTTCCGATAACTGATCGCATCGAGCTTCTTGGGGTTACGTTGACATCCACCCTTAATTTTGGTCCGTTTATCGAGGCTAAGGCTCAATTGGCTGCCAAAAAGTTGGGAATCCTAGCAAAGGTGAGACGGTACTTCACACTGGAACAGCTGCTCAACCTCTATCAAGCGCAAGTTCGGTCGTGTATGGAGTACTGCTCTCATCTCTGGGACAGATCTGCCAAATACCAGCTTGATGCACTTGAGTCTATAGAGAAACGGGCCAAAAGGCTCATCGGCAACGAGAAACTGGTCGAGACAAGGCTCCAGAGCCTAGAACATCGGCGACGTGTTGCAAGCCTGTCAGTTTTCTATCGGTTACATTTCGGGGAGTGTGCGATGGAATTGCACAGTCTTATTCCGCCAAGCCCGTTCCATCATCGGACTACAAGACAAACGGCGGTGCGCCATCGTTACATGGTGGACATCCCACCCATACGCACGAAACGTTTTGGGAATACTTTCATTGTGCGTACGGCTAAGGAGTGGAATTCCCTGCCGGAGTCTGTATTTCCTGATAGTTATAACCTGGGAGTCTTTAAGTCAAGAGTGAATAGGTTACTTCTAGGCAAGCGTGCTTCATCTTCGACCACATCATCGCTTAAGATCAGGTGAGATTGTGGTCAAACGCAAGCCTATCAACTAAAAAAAAAATATTAGAACTTAAATATCTACTCAAAAAAAAAAAAAAAAAAATACAAACACGTGTTTTTACGAAATCACGTAATACCAGGTTTTACAACTGCTTTTTTTTTAGCTTAATGGGGGTGAATAACAATCTAAAAAAAATCCCCTGACCATTATGGCATATAGTGCACTAGTAAGTTAACAAATTATTTTTTGAAAAAAAAAAGTGGGGAGATGTACTTAAAAAAAATAGTAAACTCAGAGAAAACTCAATAAAAACCTTTGCAAAACCGTCGCTTTTGAGTAAGAATTCGTTATTGAAAAGAAAATTAAAAACAAATTCTGAATAATACAGGTGTTTATCTACCAAATTATTATTTTTATTTTTATTCGGAACTCATATTTTATTGTAATAACATTTTCAAAGTATGCCTTATAAATCGATGCGCTTGGTCGATTTATTTTGAGTAGATATTTAAATTCTAATTTGACCACATATTAGATAAATATACAACGTTTAACGTTGTTTTAAAAGAAAAATGATATTTTATGCCGTTATTGAGATATTTGTTCTGCAAAAGTAGGTAATTTCTCTTTTTTGGCAGTAAAATTGTTAGGGACTCTTAAGGCTGTCAGTCTATTATATAACGGGTCTTCCAATAGGCACGTCCGAACTTTGACAGTTAGTAGCGGCCATCTTGTTGAAGCTACATCTGTCAAATTGGTTGTCATTTATTCATTCTGTTTTGCCAAATCATCATGGATAGCTATAGCATTCAACAACACGTGCAAATGATAAAATTGTTTTATCAATCAAAATGAGTGTTCTGTTCGGGCAACGCACCGCGCGCTTCGCCCATTTTACGGTCGCCATAATCGTCCTACCGAGAGGACTATTCGTCGTGTGGTGGATAAATTTGAGTCCACTGGTTCGGTAAATGATCGACCAACACCCGTACGTCAACGAAACGCAAGGTCTGCCGAAAACATCGCCGCTGTCCGTGAGAGTGTGCAGGAGAATCCGAGGCAGGCATTTCGCGTCGCTCACAAGAACTCGGCCTTTCATAGACCACAACTTGGCGACTTTTGCGTCGTGACTTGGGCCTGCACCCGTATAAAATTCAACTCACCCAGGAATTGAAGGTAAACGACCATAGACAACGACGTGTGTTCGCTGAATGGGCACTGGAGCAGTTAGCAACTGACCGTAATTTTCACAGAAAAATTATCTTCAGTGATGAGGCCCATTTCTGGATGAATGGGTACGTAAACAAACAAAATTGTCGAATTTGGGACGATACCAATCCACATGAGATCCAAGAGCGTCCAATGCATCCCGAAAAAGTTACAGTTTGGTGTGGGTTTTGGGCTGGCGGCGTCATCGGGCCATATTTCTTTGAGAACAACGTTGGCCAGGCCATCACTGTCAACGGCGAGCGCTATAGGTCGATGATTACCAACTTTTTTGGCATGAACTGGATCATCTGAACACCAACGACATGTGGTTTCAACAAGACGGCGCTACGTGCCACACAGCTCATGCCACATTGAATATTCTGCATGACAGATTTGAGGGCATGGTCATCTCACGTGGAGCTGATGTGAACTGGCCACCGAAATCTTGTGACTTAACCCCGCTAGACTTTTTCTTGTGGCGTTTTCTCAAGTCGCAGGTCTATGCGAATAAACCACAAACCACAGCGGCCCTCAAAGCCAACATAACCTATGCCATAGGTCGGATTCAGCCTGATTTATGCGCAAAAGTCATGGAAAATTGGATATCTCGCAAGCGCTCCACCCAGAGAAGCCGTGGCGGACACTTGAATGATGTCATATTCCACACATAATGGTATCACTACATCTTTCAAATAAATAAATAATTTCGATAATATCTCACACACACTTTGTTTTATTTAAATTTAAAGATAGGACACGCTTAATGAAAGACCCTGTACTTTGTTTATGTCGATATTCGTATTCGCTGATAGAATTGCAAGGTGCCTCAAACCTGTTGCCTATATTTATTTTTATTTTATAATTTTCAGGAGAAGTATCGTCACATTCATCAGACAATGATTCCATAGACTCTGAAGAAGAATTTAATGATGGGTGAGTACGTTATCTCCAGTTACTCTGACTTTTCAACCAGTCTTTGGTTTGTCAAACTACAGTGGTACCCAACTGACAAGGCACGTCTTCAATCTTGGTTCGCACAGAAAAGAAAGTATGGCCCTGAAGATTAGCTAAAAATGCTTAAAAACCTTAGATCACTACTATAAGGTTCATAATACACTGCAGCTAGTTCCGTTTCACTCACGCGTCACACGTCGCGCTAACATACAATAGCGCTAAAGGAAACGAAGCGCGGTGCGAACATTCATGTTCTGCGCAGCTACATCGGTAAGCCATGTCAGTTGGGTACTACTGTACCACACTAACTATTTACTATAAACGTTTATTTATTTATTTTAACTTAATGTAGAATAATGTTATATGGGCGGACTTAATGCAAACAACAAAACTAATGTACAATGAGTGGTCTTATCGCACAGGGCAATCTCTTGCAGACAACCTTTGCGTAGACAATCATAAATGACATGTAAAAGTGTTACTTAAAACTGCTCAAAATAAAATGTCATTTCATATCATTACGTATTCTGCCTTAAATCAATAAAAATGACAAAGTTGAGTTTAAGAGTGGATTTGGTATTGTCAGTTCTTGATTAAAAAAATTGGCTTAGTGTGAGTCAAACTGGCCCAAGAAGGTTTTGTAGTAACTATGCAAAATAACTTTGAAAGCGGTTCACAGAATACATCTACCTACTAAGTTTCAAATAATATGCAGTCCTAATAGTTTCGTAATAAAATGGCTGTGACATATACGGATGGGCAGACAGACAGACATGACTAATCTATACGGGTTCCGTTTCCATAAAACAGTAACTTCGTGCGAAATTTCTATGCAATTTAATGTTTTGTTAACATGAAAAAATAATGTCCATTATATTTAAGTAAGCTAACTGACAGACGAAATCATATTTACCAGGCAAAACTCATACTAATTGCTATAAAATTCTGCTGTTTTGCTATTTAGATACGACGAGAACCTTATGGGAGATGAAGAAGACAGGGCTCGCCTGGCCGCCATGTCGGAGAAAGAAAGGGAACAAGAGATCTTCAAACGTATCGAGAGGAGAGACCTTATGAAGACCAGGTTAGTAGCAACAGTGCCCGGCACGTAACTTGGCAAGAGTCGTTAGTTGAGCAGAAGTAGATTTTTAGGTGTCGGCGGGTGTCAGCGGGACGCGGGGTGTCATGTCGTCTCAACCCAAGCGCGCGATTGGTGCGTTAGTAGACTCAAAGCCTCTCGCTCTGTGTCTATGCCTCGTTCGCTCCCGAATACACTGCGTGTGCGAAATTTGTACCCTTTGTTTTTGTTACGAAATATTTTTATTGTGTTAAATTTAGTTTTTGTTACGAGTTGTTACTGTTTTAAATTTAGATTTTGTTTCGAGTGATTTTTATTGTGTTAAATTTAGTTTTTGTTACGAGTTATTGTTTTAAATTTGTAGTTTATATTACGTTGATTACAATGCCAGGACCAAATACCGTTTTACGCAGGCATGCCAGAAAAATGGTATACGATGTGTAATGTTTCATGGAAAAAGAAGCTCAAAGTTAAAAACGACCGTAAAACGGACTTCAGAAGCTACTAAAACGTCAGAAAGGACAGTTAGACGTATAGTTTAGGAAGGCAGAAATGCCGAATTCCTCACTGTCTTTAGGACACCAGGAAAAAAGAGGAATAAAACAAAGTCGATCACAGAGATCGACACACTTTTGACCAGTCGGTGGTAAGAACATGTGTCCACAATTACCTTACATATAAGTCTATTTACTGTTTCTCCATAACCACGGAGTTCCGCAGGGTGGGAATGATACAAAGAGTGTGGACTACCCCCCCCCCCCCCAACACAAATTTCTACGGCCCATAAAATAAACTTTCTTTTAATTTAGGAACAGCTTTTAAATGTATATATTTTAGTTATAACACCTAATAAAGTCACGAATTTTTCTCTTTTCTTTTTTTCTTCAAAACAAACATGATTAAAAATAATTGATAGCAATAACCATAAAAATAATAATAAGCAATAAAAGTGACCAATTTTTTCTTCCACTAAGTGCACCATGCGCGAACTTACCCTCACTACGCCAAATCCTTGCCAACTTGCTTGCCGGGGGCTATACAAAATCATGTACCCTGACCAAATAATAAAATCTTAATCAACATCAGATGGGAGATAGAACGCAAACTCCGCTTGGCGCGACGCTCGGCCGCGGAACGATCAGCGTCCCCGGGAGAGATACAGAGGAGAAGAGAAGCCAGGCGGAGACGACGGGCGCTGAGGGAGCAGAGGCAGAAAGAGAGGGAGAGAGAGCGCCAGGAGAAGAGAGGTTAGTGGCACACGTCTGCTTAGAGTTTTCCCAAAATATGTTGGAGTCAGCTTCACTTTTTTTGATTATGTATATGTTAAGCGCGTTCCACATTCACGCGTGATCCTCGCCGAGAATCTCGGCAAGAATCTCAGAGACAATCTCGGCGAGAGCTTCTTTGGGTACACACTCGCAAGGTTCTCAATACAGTTCTCATGCTCGTCTCCCGTTCTTAGCTCTTTTGTCTCGCGCCAAAAAACCGACAAAAATCAGAGAACAAGGCGAGAACCTGCGAAAATTATGTAAATCGGTTCCACATTCACGTTTCTCGTATGTTTCTCGCTTTCTCGCGAGATTCTCGCGTGAATGTGGAGCGCGCTTAACAACACTCACGCGAGAAGTCTCGCCGAGAAATTGCGCGAGAACCGAGAAGGCATCTACACTCATGCGACCTTCTCATTCGCATTCTCGATCGTTATCCGGAATGGACGACAGTGCAGCGGCTTTGGTTTTGTGTGCATTAGCATATTATATTCTTGTGAATACTACAATTAGACAAATAAAAAAAGCTACCCAATTTGTAATAGCTTGGCGACCACAGACAGTAGATACATACAGCACAACAACAGTCAACACATAATCAATGCCACGGTCTCACTGAGACCGAACAAGAATGTAATACCGTTCTCTTTTCTCGCCCGAGAAACCCTTTGAAGCGGGCAAAAATACCGACACCGGTCGGAGAACAGGCGAGCGCGAGAACGAGACGGCAAGAAAGCGATCACATTCACGCTTCTCGGGTGTTCTCGGGTGTTCTCGGCGTGAGTCTGTTGGCGGCTTTATAGGTCATAATTATGCTGATTTTTTTTATAAAGCAAAATTTATTTTTTCCTGATCACCAAGTAATTTTAAAAGTCTCTTCTTACAGAAGCAGAGGTGGAACGACCAGAGCCAAAGGAACCAGAAAAGGAAAAGGAACAGCCTCCACCGAGTCCGGGGGAGATCCTCGAAGATCCTAAGGAGGCAGGTGAGGAAGAAGGAGGTATCCCGCGTTCCTTTTTATTTTGTTTTATTTTTTGTATAAGTTTTTTTTTAAATTTTAATATTATTTTTTGTTCCCGAACTAAATAATCGAATCACTTATGTATCAGTCTGTCACAGCTATAATGGTGCGAATTTATGCACTTTTGTGATTCAGACGCAAACACAGGGTTACATAGGCACTTAAAAAACGTCACAATCTAGTGCACAGTTCGAAATTGATCGTTTTCTATGAAGAAAAACTAGCAATAAACTCCATAATTACTGTTTTCAAAACATCATTCATTTTCGCAATGTATCCGAATAGGTTAAATTGGTACGAGGAAACCATATAGACCAATTTTAACATCTTTTTTTTTCTGATGGGAAAATTATCTAATGAGTTCTCCCGTTCTGAGTGGAGCGTAAGGCAGTGTCAGACTTCTACTGACTAAAAACCCACCCAATTTCTTCAATTGCCCTTAAGTTCTGGGGCCGCGGGGTCTCGTTAAAGCAGTCCCACAACCCCGTAAGGCAATGGCCCTCTCGGGCCCAGTCAATGCTGCTGACTGCTATTTGAGGCGCACGTGGAACACTCGGCGACCCGGGCCTGCTCCTTACCGGACGGTGAGCTACCCCTGATCGCCGTCCGCAAGCCAAGATTACATACCCAATAGCATCTTTTAAAAATATGCCTGTCGGCTACGGCCTATCTAAGAATCCTGAAATAGTGAAGACACCTATATTTTCTTCTTCTATTCTCACTTGTCGGACGTCATAGTATCATTTACTCCTATTTCTTTCATCATAAGAATAGTTATAAAAATATTGTAAATGTGATTCGTTCGGAAACCTTTGAACCAAAAACACATTTAGTTTTTGGTATTTTTTTCTGTTTTATTTTTATTTTTTTTTATGTCCCGTGCTTGAGTTTTTTTTTTTCGTTTTTACTGATTTTCGTCGTTATTGCTTTTTAAACCCCTAACGCAAAAAGAGGGGTATTATAAGTTTGACGTGTTTGTGTCCTAAACTAATGGGCCGATTCTGCTGACGTGATCGAGATGGTTCTTAGCTACAATTTATCAAGATCTGTTCAGGTGTTTCAAGGTTGTTAGGAATTCCTTAATTTTATTTTTATACATCCCTATAAAACGTTAAACACCTCATGTTTTCAAATGATCGTAAAGAACTTTGTTTCTTGGGCTAACATACGGGTCTCTATCATATATGATTCGACCATAATTTATTTAGAATTTAAGTTAGAACGACTCGTTAAAACTTGTTGGTCTAGTGGTCGCAAGCGCGACTGCTGAGTATGAAGTCTCGGGTTCGATTCCCCGGTCGTGCAAAAACTGCTATTGGGTTTTTCTATAAGAAACTAGCAGTTGCTCGCGACTTCGTTCACGTGTAAATCCCGATCCCGTGGGAATTTCGCAAAATCCCGTCTTAGCGAGCATCTACGTACTAAAAGGAACCCCCATGCAAAATTTGAGAGCCTTACTACTTGTAGTTTCTGAGATTTCGTGATTAATCAGTGAGTGGTATTTCGCTTTTATATATATATACAGAGTTGATACGACAGAGGGGCATTAAATTACACTACGTATACATACTATACGTGTTTACTGTGTTTAGTGTTAATTCGATACAGTAAAAAAATAACAAGCGACAATTTTTTTTTTCAATCATACTAAATAGCTTACAAATCACAGTAAAACGCAACCACCCTTTGTAAATAAATGTGACGGACCTTAAATACCTAGGTAACAAAGTGGCAACGTAGCGCGGCGTGTGTTATCTCTTGTCTTGGTCAGATTTATCGGTTTAAAGTGCATCTCATCAAAATCATTTGCGACTAAACTACTCCTATTTAATTGATTTTTGGTATAGAGCTTGAAAATGGTACCTAGTATACGCAGTTTAAAGGAAAGCCCCTCGGTCGTATTAACTCTGTATAGATTTCTTAGTAGCAGCCCGTAGTTTGGAAGTTGGCAGTCTGATACCTCTGTGCGACGAACGGCGATGCGCCATCGTTATACAGCCTCAATCTCAGTTTTTTTTTTATTGATAACTAGTACTCACGCGGGGCTTCGCTCCCGTGGATTCTATCACGGTAAAAACATAACTCTCCTTTTTTGCAGTCGCGTAAAAAGTAGCCTATAACCTTCCTCAAGCTTCAAGCTACTTCCATACCAAATTGCATCCAAATCCACCCAGTACTTTCGAAGATTAGCGCGTTCAAGCAAACAAACAAACAAACAAACTTTTCCGCTTTATTAACCGACTTCTAAAAAAGGAGGAGGTTCCCAATTCGGATGTTTGTATTTTTTTTTTTGTTTTTCCGCGCATAACTCCGTCGCTTGATTTGAAAAATTCTTATCTTGTTCGAAAGGGTATAGTTCCCAAATGGTCCCATGAAAATTTTATCGAAATCGGACAAGCCGTTTCTGAAAAATCAACAAAAGTCTAAAAAACATTTACGTTGATGATCTTTTCGTTTACTCTGCATTGCGTTTTTTGTTCGCGCATAACTCCGTCATTTACGAACCGATTTGGAAAATTCGCTGACCCACTAAAAAGCACGAAAATAAAAACTTTTTTGCAAAAAATAAAACCGACTTCCATATCAAAACACTACAAAGCCAAAAATAATTTTAATTTCGGAAGGCGGTGTGAAAAAAAAAAGAAAATACAAAACCAATAACACCGACTACCGAAATTAAAATTATTTTTGGCTTTGTAGTGTTTTAATATTATTATACACTTCTGGACACATCTATTGGCCCACCTTGTATTTTCAGTTTCGTTTGGTCCTAGCTAAAATTTTATATTAGGTCGAGCAAAAAGTTTTTATGCAGTTTTGAACCTGGCACATTCACAATTTCATTCAATAGTCTTTTTTTGAATTTCGAACACAGAATTTAAAGAAACAAAAGACAATTTGGAGCCTGTTTGTTGATATCAAACAATCGAATACTAAGAAAACTTGGTTTTATTGGTTTACTTGGATTTAATTCTTGAAAAAGTGATTGATATCTTTGCTTTTGCAACAAACATTACTTATTCTTAACATTAAGGTGAGGTTCTATCAATAATCTATGGATACTTCACCTGAAGTCGCCGCCCAAGCTGTGGCACTTATTCAGGCCGAACACAACCAAAGAAACGTGAGTGCTCAACTTAATTTAAGTCGATCTGCGGTCCGAAATGTTTATCGGAGGTACCTAGAGACTGGCGGCTTTGTTCGTCGCCAAGGAAGGCCACGATCTCGGGTCACAACTGAAAGGCAGGATCGATTCATCGTGACGACCAGCTTGAGAAATCGTCACCTTACCTCCATTGAGATACAAAACCAACTTCGCGACTTCCACGGAGTATCTGTGAGCGCTCGAACTGTTCGGAGAAGGTTAAAAGAACGCGATATGGTACCACACAAGCCAGCTAATGGGCCCAAACTAAAGCGAGCCCACCGAACAGTGCGCCTTCATTTCGCACGCAGTCATTTAAATTGGACACAGCAAGATTGGAGCCGTGTACTCTTTTCTGATGAGTCTAAAATTGTGTTACATGGCAATGATGGAAGGAAGAAGGTCTACCGGCGTAAGGGAGAGCGTTTCGCACAATGCTGCTTTGAAGAGAGGGTTGCTTATGGCGGTGGCTCATGGACTGTCTGGGGCGGTATATCCGCGAGCGGCAAAACTCAACTTGAGGTTGTTACAGGACCACGGCTGCCAACATTAAATGCTGAAAGATACATTCGTGAGTGCTTAGAACCTCACGTGATACCATACGCGGACTATGTGGGCCCAAATTTCCTTTTTATGCATGATAATGCAAGAGCCCATGCGGCCGGCATCGTCAGGGAATATCTTCGGGATGTGAACATCACAGTTATGGACTGGCCAGCCAGAAGCCCAGACATGAACCCCATTGAGCACATGTGGGACGAGCTAAAAAGGCGTGTTAGGGCTCGTCAGCCAGTTGCCCAGACGATGCAGGAGTTGAAAACTGCCATAGAAGAGGAATGGGAGATGATCCCTCAAAATTTCATAGAGCGGTTGATAAACTCTATGCCTAATCGTATGAGAGCTGTGGTAGATGCCCATGGAGGCAACACGCGTTATTAAATTAAACCTTTATTTGATAAAACATGTTTTTTATTCAAAAATTAATTGCCTTTAACAAGGCGCATATCCGACTTGTTAGGCGTAGGTCCATGTCGTATGGTATTCTGAATTCAAATTTAAAACTATACGATCGAAAAAGATGGTAAAATGTATCAGGTTTAAAACTGCATCAACAGTTTTTGTTCAATCTAGCAATCATATTTCGGTAGGGGCCATCGAAACCTAAACTCTAAGGTGGGCCAATAGATGTGTCCAGAAGTGTAGTATAGATAAGTTCGCGTTTGACCACCATCTCACCTGATGGTAAGTGTTGATGTGGTCGAAGATGGAGCACGCTTACCTAGAAGCTTAGAATAACAACGCATAGAAGAGGCGTCTAGAACAAAACACGAGCGATTTCGTGTGTCCACTTTATTTTCTTTGTGTGCGTGAGCCGAATGTGTCTACGTGCTTCAAACGCACACAAATATAGCTTTCAGTGATACCATTACCAGTACCATTACCACAAAAATGGGAAAACGCACTATTATGTTGCTGGTTCAAATCAAGTATTTTATGTTATGAAACTAAATAAGATGATGTTTTTTCATGTAATATGACTTATATGACATATATTTACGGAAGGTAAACGAAATGAGATATCCATTATTGCGTTTAGAATGTTTGATGTGTAATGTGTTATAATGATATTATAGAAATGTATTAATTGCTTGAAAAATCTCGTTTGATATCAATTAAAAGTATGTGTTGTATTTATGAAATAGAAAAATATTATTGAGAACATTACTTAAATGAAAAAAATCTTAATCAATAAAATTGTCATCTTTATGATGCCACTCTTCGAACTAACAGTAACTTTTAGTTATAAGACACTGTAGGTAGTAGCTGTAAATAAATATAGTTTAGTTTGACGCATACATAATTGCCGCCAAAACTATATTTGGCTAAACTTTCCTTTATGGCCCGTTGAGTTGGAAGTTCATAGTTTTACTGTAAATAGTACTCATAAATAGAAAGCTTTTTACGAATTGTTAAGTTGCGCAAATTCACTGTTTACGAGATATAAGTTTTTAAAGTTTCGTTTAATACTGAAAAATAGCACGCCATTTGCAAATTTTTAGGTTGTTTATTGTCATGGTAGACGTCAAAGTTGACATTTCACGTTCCATTGACAGAAGAAGTGTATTTTGTTCAATTTTATGCCATATTTTTACGTAAAAATAATTTTATTTTCACATATTCACGTATTAAATTTGGTGTGTTATTATGGTGAACGCAGACCTAGCCGCACCGCAGTCTCTACAGTCCCCGCAGTCATCGCTTTTTGTTAATGGCCTCGCACATCTAGCCGCGCCGCAGTCGCTGCAGTCGTTCCCGTCAGTGTTGCCAGATTTTTGAAAGCATTATCTATCCGAAGATTTAAAAAATCTGTATAAAATCTGTATTTGGTATTGGTATTTTGCTCTTTTGTGTAATTTTATCTGTAGGTGCTATAATAGGGAATAAGCAAGTAATTATTTATACGAGAATAAGTAATTTTATTATAAACCGTTGACAGAGATTCTCTGTCTACTTTATAACTCTGGCAACACTGCGCGCCGTGGATGCGAATGACGTCATCCGCGCTGCGTGCGGGTGACGTCATCAGCTGCGGCTAGGGGAGTTCGGTCGTTTCAGGGACTGCGGCGACTGCGGCGCGGGTAGGTGTGCGAGGTTGCATAGAACTTCATATAAAGAATTCGAATGCAAAGACTGCGGCGCGTGCGGCGCGGCTAGGTCTGCGTTCACCATTAGTGGGCATTATAGCTGTGCTGTATTATGTAATTGCGTTGACGTTTTTACACAAAAATATTACGAATTTTTGTTTACACTGTGGAACGGAAAGTGAAGTGTGATAATAATGTGAAAGTGAGATATAATATTTAAAGTTTCCATACAAATTGGGAAATAGTACGCAATATATGATAAATAATATTCATGGTAGTTCCAACCGTTACTAGGAGAAGTTAGGATGCAATAGCGAGCAAAGCGAGCTTTGGACTTGGGGCAACCCGACTCGGACAGATTAGGTTAGAAGGGGATGGCCGGGTCTAGTGAGCGTGCGCAGCGAGCGAACAGACCCGGCCATCACCTTCGTGGTTATTTTTTTTTAAACCATTGAGTCCCGCGAAGCGGGGCTCCGACTACACCTTTTAGCCAACTTTTGAGTTTTTTGAAAACCTTTTTGTTGGAGTAATGCCGGGGAGGAGAGGAGCACCCCCTGCCCCGTCACTCCACTCCCGCTGCCTTCCTCCTGCCAAACAATACTAAATTTTTCCGAAATTTTTATTCTAACCTAAAAACTTTAACCATGGATATCACTATAACCATGGGTTTGCGCGGGGGGGGATGGTACAGGGGAGTAGCACTACTCCCCCCCCACCCCTCCCCTCCCACCCCTCCCAAAAATCGACGGGCCATTAAGGAAAGTTTTACCCTATATCTTTTTAAACAAAAATAAGCACAAATTAAAGAAATCAATATGGGTATTTTTTTCCTCACGGATAGCAACATTGAATTGTGATAATTTAGGTTATTAGAATTTTTGTTTGATGGTCGATTTACTTAAATATAATGTATAAAATGTAAGTATTTACTTGTGAAATGTAATTTAATTACACGTTTTTTGTTTTCCTGAAGGACTATGACATCCCTTTACGCTACAAACGGTCGTTTTAAATTATTTACTCGCGAGCTCTGTTCGGCAGAATGTGACCTTGAATACTGACGGCTCGTCGAGCAAAGTTAGCCAAAAATGGCTAAGTTTTAGTTGCCTCACTTTTTGCACTCGTACTATCCTTCTATGCGTTGTTATTCTAAGCCTAGAAGTAACCTATTCACTCTTGACTTGAAGACCCCTAGGTTATAGCTGTCGGGAAACACAGACTCGGGCAGGGAATTCCACTCCTTAGCCGTATGCACAATGCAAGTAAAATATAGTAGTTTTTTTAGCGATTTCAGTGTTGGCCTCATAAAAAAAGTAGTTCATTATGATGAGTATTGCAAGTGTTTTCATTTATTACATATGTCGTATACATACTGCATGATGGACATCCCACCCATACGCACTAAGCGTTTTGGAAATAGTTTCACAGCTAAGGAGCGGAATTCTTTACCGGAGTATGTGTTTCCTGTTCGCTATAACCTGGGAGTCTTAAGTCAAGAGTGAATAGGTTACTTCTAGGCAAGCGTACTTCATCTTCGACCACATCATCGCTTACCATCAGGTGAGATGGTGGGCAAACGCGGGTCTATCAACAATAAAAAAAATCCCATACCTTTTGGAAACAGAAACACTTAGATAAGTTTGTATTCCAAAATTGAATTTAACAAACACGCGTACTTGAAGGACGGCAACGTCGCAATTTATTTATGAATGCGTACGCGTGTACAGACTGTTTTTTTTACGTATCAATTTAACATTTTTAGTGAATATTATAATATTAAAAAAAAAACATTTTGTATTCGAATGGTAATATTTTTTTATCATGTATGAATGCTGCACTATTGCGGGTTAACGGGAACGCCCTCTGTTAGTTAACATGCTGTCTACATACAGATTTATTTTAAAGTTTGGGATAATTTTTTAAGCATGTATGGATGCTATACTATTGCTGGTTAACGGGAACGCCCTCTGTTAGTTAACATACTGTATACTAATATTATAAAGCTGAAAAGTTTGTTTGTTTGAACGCGCTAATCTTCTAAAGTACTGGGTGGATTTGAATGTCATAGCACTTAGGTCTCGAAGCTTGAGGAACGGTATAGGCTACTTTTTAACCTACTGCAAAACGAGGGTTATGTTTTCATACAACTGCTAGTACTTGAATATTTTCACTCTTACAGATCCTTCGGAACGCTCAGCCTCACCGCTGTTCGGAGCTAAAACGGAACGCAAACGCAATGTGGACGACAAAAGACAGAATGCAATGGCCGCCCTAAGAGCTCAGCGCGACGCTAAGGCCAGCAGAGTGGAACAACACAAACAGAAGAGACGCCTGGAAGAGGACACTAAAGACAATGTCGATGATGTAAGTACTGCTTGTAGTATAAAAGAACGCTAAAGCTTTCATTTCATTTCCCGCAGCCCCGGCAACCATTGGCCCTTTCAGCTGCTCTGAGGTGCCCGTGAAACACGACGCGCCATGAGGCGTGTTGCTCTTGAGAAATAAAACTGTCTGTATAAAGCATTTTTTCCCTTGACGGGCAAACACTGACTGAAGTTTATCAAAAGCTATGTCCACACTGTGCATTTTCATCTTCAACTTTCGTCTTCATCTTTCTATTCGACTTTCGTTTGACGCTTTCAATAATTGAATGCGTTAATGAACGCAACACCATAGTTCAGTCGTAGTTTCTGACTTTGATGACTTGCTCTTTGGAGAAATATGAGCGAAGACTTTTTATCTTTTTTTAACTCCATCAATATCAATTTTATATTTATTTGCCAGAACTTGCAAACCATCGATCCTCTTTACTTTATTTGTGTAAAGTTTATTATTCGGATCCCAAAGTTGTGGAAAGCTTCTGTAATCTTCAATAAACTTTAATGTAAAATCTTTTTCTTCGTCCGTCATCTTGTTGTTGAACGCTTCGCTTTCAACTCTCATCGTGCATGCGTTAGGGCATGCATTACGTACGCTGTTGACTGCGCTATGACGTATGCCCTTAATGAACAAGAAAAGGCACAGTGTAGACATAGCTAATATGCTTCAAATAAATGCCCCCACACTATCTCTTCACCACTCATGGTTGACTGGTAGAGAATGACTACGGTATTAGGCTGGTTTCACTGGTGTACGGACGATCCTTACGGGCGCCCGGAGCGGGAGCACATGTTAGGCGCTAGAACATCGCTTCACAGCGACGCAGAACGCCCGTGCTCCGGGATTACACTCGATATGACTCGATTTATTGACACGGGATTTCTCATACACGCAGTACAATGTAAACCCTGTTTATGGGATTACTCAAATGTAAATTACAACCCAAATGCAACCCGGATAGCAATATACAGTGTACAAATGGGTACTTCTGGAGAGTCTTCAATCATCGTGCCCACAAATGATTCCCTGTCTTACCCTAATCTTAAAATGTTAACAATAAATATATTTACAACGTGTAACGGAAACCCCATATCAATCCAAAAGGGCTGAAGACAACATCTGGTATGGAGTCTCTATGCACAGTTTCAGCACAAAATAACTGACTCAAAGAATTGATACGAAATTATCGGTTTCATATGTTTTGTGAATATCCGGTATCAATGTATTGAAATTTCTAATTAGTTCCACACATGAAGACATAGGATTACCAAACCCTTGTCATATCGTTTGTTATCATCCAAAGAAGCCGTGCACTTGGTATGTACGGTCGGCCAAGAAAGTGGTGTACCAGTTTTGATTTAGTTTCCCGGTCATCGAAAATTACAACAAGGTTCGTTATAAAGAGATATTACTGAAAGAGACAACATTATCATGACGTAAACCTATGTATTTAGTATTCATACGTCATATGTCACATGACATTTTAACCTTTAGTATAAATGAAAAGGACATTAGGTTTCTACAAAGCAATTGAAATGTTTCCAAACAAAAGTAATAAAAACTATTTAGACAACCGAATTCCATTTGAAAAAGAAAACTGACAATTGACATTTTGTCAAATATATGCAAAAAATCGATATATTTTCCGTGTTATTTTTCAATCAACTGCATATAAAATCATCTCAATGCCTGCCAACTTGACCATTGCCGAAAGAGCACAAATAATTGCCCAATTTAATGAGGGAAGCAGTATCAGTGCGATATCCCGGAATTTGAATATATCGAGGCGTTCTGTCCGCTTTTGGATTCGTCGTGAAGGAGAGGAGGGAAGTTTGTTGGATCACAGAAGAAGTGGTCGCCGGCCTGCACTCTCCAATAACGATAGAGAATTCATGAGACGGGAATATGAAATCAATGGTTTTAAGCCCACAAAACATTTTGCGGAGATGTTCGATGTGAGTGCCCAAACAATAAGGAATCATCTACATTACATGGGGTTGCACCACAGGCATTACGCCAAGAAAATATATTTGACGGATGCTCACAGACTTGCTCGTCTGAACTTCGCCAGAGAGCACTTAGAGTTTGATTGGTCTAATACAGTGTTTTGTGATGAAAAAACGTTTAAATCCAGTCAGCATGGACGTCTTCACCTTTGGCGATATAATTCAACACGGTATAAAGATGATCATGTAATCCCAAATAGAGAATCAGGTCGAATTTCCGTAAATATTTGGGGCTGGATGAGTACGGATGGTGTAGGAGAATTGTGTTCTCTACCTCCTCGAGCGACGGCTGTAAATTATATCGACGTGCTTCAGAATGCAATGCTACCGACAGTCCGTAATGTTTACCCGGAGAACGAAGTGCCACAATTTGATTTTGTTCAAGATAATTGTTCAATTCATAATGCGAGGATCGTAAGAGCCTGGTTTCGTTCACACACTGACGTAAGGGTAATTCAGTGGCCCTCAAGATCGCCGGACCTCAACCCGATAGAAAATCTTTGGGGCCTTATGGTCCAACGATGGTCGCATCATAATGAAAGAACCAAACAAGCTCTTATTAGTCACTGTAATTATATCTGGGAGGAAATGCGGGGAACCGATATTTGCTCACGGCTTGTTGGTTCAATGAGGTCTCGTCTTTTAGAGGTTATAGAGGCCAACGGCGGTTACACCCGTTTCTAATTTTTAAAAATTTTCAATATCTTCTAAATATTACTATATATGCTATGTTTTTGTTTGTTATAAGTATTTTAAAATTGATTGTAGAAATTTAATAAAAGGATAAATCTATTTTTAGCTTGTTTTTTATTGATATTGTAATTACAAGTTTACAGAAATTGTAGGTTTGTGGACTCGCCTTGTGCCTTTACAATTTTATGTAACTTGTTGATTACAATTCTGAATTTGTAGATACAATTTTGTCATCAAAATCTACAGCCCCCCGCCGTTGATTTTACGACGTCATTGGTTCCATCAAGTTCAAACTAAGAACAGCTGTCACGTTACAAACAGTAATAGTCGTTATCAATAATCAGATAAAGACAGCAATAGAAGTTGTCAGATCGATCTGCAAGCGAAACTAATCTTTATCACCTATGAATCTGCAAGCGATATTCAACCTTAGGGTGGTACACCACTTTCTTGGCCGACTGTATGTATATACCCTTTAAATTACACGTTGTAGTAGTAATTATTTATATATGTGTTATTTTATTTACTGTATTGCTTGTTGCCCAAATAAATGTTTTTCTTTCTTTCTAGAATAAATACGTACAACAAATAATGTAAAAAAAAATTAATAATATATAATTACCTCAAAGTAAGCGACAGTCTTTTAATTGGAGGTATAGCAGCACGAAACATGTCTTGATGTTTTATTCAATTCTCCAACCTTGCTAGTAATTCATCAAAACTAGTAATCGACATACGAAAATAATTGAAAAAATTGCGCGGATCGTATGGTTTAAGTTGAAAAATATACTTTCGAAACTTCTCGCTTCGAGGATCGGATGTACCCATAGTTTTTTTATCTGCCGTCGTCGTCTCTTACAAATTAAATATACACCAATAATTTTTAAAACTTATGGATCCATTTATTATTCGACTGTCTCCCGCTAGCAACTGTATCGTCCTGACCCTCGTTTCAGAGCACTGCGGGCGGAACCCGTACGGCTCTTCCGCGCACGGACAGTCCGTACGGGTCTCCCGGATAACTGTGAAACCAGCCTTAAGTCCGCCTTTGTACCTATGTGCATGAAGTGTATATAAAAATGCAAAACCAGCCAGTCAGAGACCTATTACTTATATCAACTCCAAGTTATTAAGAGCAAAACTGGTACTCTATTAAAAATATCTAAGTCGCATGACTTTCACACAAATCCGTCACAAAAAACAAAAAAAAAAAAAGATTATTCATTTTAGTTTTATTCAGTCATATTTCAGACACAAACAGAGCTTCATTTCAACAAAAACAGCTCACTAAACGTACTTTCTCGGACTTCGATGTTCAAGTTCAAAACCACTTCCACTTTTCTCAAAATGTACTACTTTTTTTGACCAAAATAGTTGCGAAAAGTCTAAACAGATGACGACCAATTATCCGTTCACGACAAAACTATATAACCATCACCAAGAAAATTGGAGGCTCATTCAGATGTCAATGTATACGCTTTTACAATAAACTTCCCAGTCATATCCAAGAACTAAGCCTAAATAAATTTAAATCATTTTGTGAAGCCAAAACTTTGCCAGAAAGCTTTTTATTCTGTCAAAGACTATCTTGCAGACAAAAATGCTTGGAATTGAGCTCCAATTACATTAGTTGTAATTCTGTTTTGTTTGATTTTTCTTATTACTCATTTTTTTATTTTATTATAATGATTATTTCATATACATTTTAACATGACAATATTATTTACTTTTTCAAGTAATAGAATATACCTTTCATTTTTTTTTACTTTATCATTTTTAATTTTTTTTTGTACAAGATGACAATATTATTTTCTTTTTTCAAGTAATATATATTTTAAGCTATATTATGAATGTGAGAGCAATGTGGGATAACAACGAATATTATGAATAGATTACCGCACTGTCTGGCAGTTTGAGTGCTATAAACGGCCCACCCAAATGTCCTAACTTTGGTATTATTCATCAAATCGTTCGAGTTCCTTAAGGTTCCTTAAGCTACGCGATATTTGACAAATGCTTGCACTGTTTGGACGGGCCTGCTTAAATCTGTTTGATTCTGTCCTCTAAAGGGCGCCACAGACATTAACCTACATGGCTCTCATATGATTTGATCACTACAGATTATATGGACTTTAAAAGAGATGTTGACCTCTGAGTTAGTTTCAGTGTTTCTTCTCAGAGTAGTCAGTTAGGAAACACTGGCCTCATCTAGTTTATATTTACGAAAAAAATTACGTGTAAAAGTTGTATTTATAATTATTTTTATTTGCAAAATAAACATCATTATTTCATTATTAACATCACAGACAAAATCCATCACAACAAAACAACTTACAAATCAGCACTTATTATTTTTCTACTTTGTTGTAACCTCTAAGGTCACGGTCAAGGTCACCGCTTGTTCTCAGGACGCTGACGCGGAGATCATCGGCGGCACAAGTAAACAGAGTGTCAAGCTGAAAGCGTCAGATATCTACTCTGACGATTCGGGGTCAGATTCTGACGATAATAAGTCCCAAGGTGAGTTTTCAAAATACGTAATATACCTAGACAAATACTTATTTTATGCATTAGGCCCATAGAAAAACAATACACAAATTATAGGTTTGTTTCCTGTGTTATAAAATAATTATTTTATTTGGTCCATTAGGTAGATTTTCAAAAAATATTGGTCACATATTTTTTGCCCTTTCAAGTCAAGAAAAATTCACAAAGATGAAAAACTTCAAAGTACAGGAGTGGGGGCTGCTGACGTCACAAGCTAAGAATTATACCGGAGTGTGACGTCACGCGAAATTTCAAGACACTGTTTTTTTTTTTGTTTTTTTTTCTTTACTGTAGCGTCTTAATTTTTCAATTACGTGAAAAAATAAAAAATATGTGTTGAATGTTTTTTGTTCAACTGCGTGAAAGGCTAAATAAAATATTTTAGGAAACCACCCTATTGTAACAATATTTATTTAATAGGATATTTTCCTAATTTAAGCTAAAAATATTGCGCACATACTCTTTCTCATTTTTCTCGTAATTAAAAATAAAAACGATACATTGAGTTAACATTTCACGTCGCGTCAATTTATATTTATTGGCACTATGTGAAACATTTGATTTTTTATGTTTTTATTAACCGTTAATTATAATCTAGCTGGCGAGATTGTAAGCTTTTAAAATTTAATGATCCATACAATACGGTTCACAATTTTAAGCATTATTTTTTTCGTTAGATTATAATCTATCGAAATAAAACCGTTTTATTACAATCTATCACTTGTTTAATTGCCAACTGTCCAAGGGTGTCCCTGATTGGTCGGTGTTGCTGTAGGACGTTCTCTGACTATAGAGTTACGGACGGAGCATAATTATAGCGTTCAACCAATCAGCGCGCGAGTTATGTTCCGTTGTATGCTTTTCACGGTTTCACTTCGATAGATCTTTCGAAAACAATGCGTTAAATTGTAAGCAGTATGTACAATTTTTCGATTGATTACAATCTCGCGAGGCAGATTATAATCTAGCGGTATTTGCAATTTTCAGTGACATTTACTATACCTATAAACTATTGGGTAAAAAAAAATATTGGATATAGTTTGATTTTCTCGTTATACCTCTAAGAACCGATCTCCACACGAATCTTAACATTGAGTAATTGTACCCTTCTTACAAAACTTTACCAAACCCTTTTCAGGACGTCGCAGTTCATCAAGTTCTTCATCATCTGGTGGAGAAGAAGAAGAAAAGAAGCGAGAACGTGAGGAAGTAGAAATCAAGTATGCAGACACCAAGGATCAGATCAATAAACTTAGACTTAGCAGGTAAATATACACACAGTTCTGCCTTTAACCGTTAGTTTAGTTTAAATGGTGGGACTCTGGAGTCGCGGGCGTTCTTTGTGGTATGTTTGTATGTCGGGTAGGAATCCGCAACTCCGTATCCGTATTTTGCGTAAGGGTAGGATTTGATTTGGATTTTTTTCACTCAATCCATGCCAGTTCCTCCAGGAAGACGAGCAACACCCTTGTTTTGCTTACCATTTCTCAGAGGGTACCTGGTTTGCCGAAGTATTTAGTCCTGTAATCCACAACTACAGGGCAGCTCAGTAGCAGGTGCCGCTGTTTCGTCCTCCTCCATGCAGGCTCTCATAGTGGTCTGTCTGACATAGAGGTGCTTATTAAAGGATCCATGACCAGTATATACCTGAAAATCAATTGAGATCATAGACGTGATACAGCCGATTACTCATTTTCTTCAAATGAGTCTTATTTTTCTTAAAATTTTGTCTCACCATAAGTTGGCCAACTCACCGAACCCCTTAAACTACCAAACCGCATCTAACTACCCCCATCTATCCCCTGGCCACTAGACACGACCCCTACCAAACCACAAGCAGGTTAACTCACCTACCTTTAGGGAAAGCGAGTTAAGTTGCATATTTTTTATATGAAAGAATAAATAAAGAATAGAAAGAAAACAATTTTATTTGAACCAAATGCATTATTTCTAGATTGATTGTGTTTGTTAGTGCATCTAACGATCTCTAAACTTCTTTTGCTTTTCTAATTTTACCTGTGGAAACCTGTAATTGGCTTTGTATGGTTGGTTCTCCTTGACTTAATAAATAATGTTGTTGTTTTTAAAGAGATTGAATTTCTACATAAATTAGTTACAAAAATTAATATAAACAAGTTTTAAAACCACTAGCTCTGTACTCGCCTACTCTGTATCGTTCTATTAATTCATCCCGCTCGTGTGATAGGAGCTAGACGCATTACTTCCAAATAAATTAAAACGATTAATAAACGTTTAATGATTAAGTGAACATTCTAATTGTGGTGTTTTAATTACTCTCATAAAATAATAAATTAATAGGCTAGCATTATGAGTAGAATTCACATTACTAACAATTTTATTAAGCCCTTCAACTAAAGCCCGATTTACACTTCAATAAGTACAGTAGCGAGTTAACTTGCGTCATCGGCGAGTTAAGTTGTTATTGTAGTTTGAACGGCAAAAGCGAGTTAAGTAGTAAGTTGTTAAGTTGAGCTAAATAGATCGCGATCCTATTTTTCGGCGAGTCCAGTGCGAAGTAACCCCTTTCTCGCGTCTCCCGCACCCCTCCAACTTAACTGGCTGGCATGTAGACGGGCGAGTTTAGTACAGTCTAGGGATGTGACATTGTACATAAAAAATCGATTTTTAATTAATCGATTATATATTTCGCATGAAAAATCGATTAATAAATAATTGATTTTTCTTAAGAAAATAATCGATTTTGTTATATTCATAGATTTTTCTTTTGATAAAAATCGATTTTTAATTGATTATTTCCATAATCGATTATTATTTCACATCCCTACTAGGAATGTAACATTGTACATAAAAATCGATTTTTAATTAATCGATTATATTTTTAGCATGAAAAATCGATGAATAAATAATCGATTTTTCTTAAGAAAATAATCGATTTTGTTATATTAATCGATTTTTCTATTGATAAAAATCGATTTTAATCGATTATTTCCATAATCGATTATTATTTCACATCCCTGCTAGGGATGTAACATTGTACATAAAAAATCGATTTTTAATTAATCGATTATATATTTAGCATGAAAAATCGATTAATAAATAATCGATTTTTCTTAAGAAAATAATCGATTTTGTTATATTAATCGATTTTTCTTTTGATGAAAATTGATTTTTAATTGATTATTTCCATAATCGATTATTATTTTACATCCCTAGTCCGTAAATTTGTAGGTTTCGGCCGCGTACACGTGTTATTTTCTTTTCTTCTTCTCGGGCAACCTATGACTACTCACTCGCCTACGTTTGGACGCTACTTACAACTTACTACTTATTACTTAACTGTCTGAGTTCTTAACTCGCTACTGTACTTGTTGAAGTGTAAATCGGGCTTAAAGCCCGATTTACACTTCAACAAGTACAGTAGCGAGTTAACTTGCGTCATTGGCGGTTAAGTTGTTAATGTACTACTACTTAACTCGCTTTTGCCGTTCAAACTACAATAACAACTTAACTCGCCGATGACGCAAGTTAACTCGCTACTGTACTTGTTGAAGTGTAAATCGGGCTTAAGTTAAATATGAGAGTGTCTGGAGTCAGTTCACAGCAATAGAATAATGGGCTGCGTTCGAACCCGCGACCTCTTAACCACAAGGCTGACTGTTGGTTTTCGTTTTAACAAATAAATATTGTCTGTGTCAGGTTTAAACTGGAGCGTTTGGTGCACCTGCCTTTCTTCGCGCGAGTCGTCAATGGATGCTTCGTGCGGATCGGAATCGGGAACAATAACGGGAATCCAGTTTATAGGGTGAGTTTGTCATCGGGAATGTTCTAACGAGATACCGCGGCCCCGGAACTTAAGGGCAGCTGAAGGAACAGGGTAGGTTTTTAGTCAGTAGAAGTCTGACACTCCCTTCCGGTTAACCCAGAGCGGGGGAAGTCATTCGAGGATTTTCCCTACCGAAAAAAAATGGGTGAGTTTGTCAAGGCTTTGTAGTGTTTTGATACGGAAGTCGGTTCTATTTTTTGCAAAAAAAAATTTTTATTTCTTGAATAACTTCTAGGATATAAAATTTCAAAAAAATAATTATTACTCATGCAACAATAGATCTAATCCACCTACTTATAATAATGCATTGTTATGTTATTAACAGTGATCGGAGTAGGTAGATTGATTTTTGGTACTTGTATCATAAATGCACACAGAAAGAATAACATGGATAAGCCATTTTCCCGGAAAGTAATTCCGGTATTTCCGGATTCAATTAAACATTGTTAATGTTGGTAGTGATATTATTCCTACTCAATTCAAAATTTGAAGGAAGGTATAAAAACTAAATTAATTCATTATTTATCTGTTGAATAATAAAAACAATCTAATTCCGATCGAAGCTTTAATTTTTATTTTTTTATTTTTAGCCTTTTATGGCTAGAACTTTTATAGATAGACATAAATTGTTGCACTTAAATTTAAATATTTTCATAGTGGTCATGGTAATTTGCATTAAGGGTAGAATAAAGAATAATATTGCTCATTTTATTACAATTCCTACCTTTTTTTTGAGGATGGCAAATCATCAAATGACTCCTTCCACTCTGGCAGAATAAAATTCCTACATAAGTTCCGGTTTTTTTTTTAATAATCCACCAATTCCGGAGGAATGTCCATATTAATATATACGTTTCGGATCAATGACCCCATTTCAATCTACCTACTCCGATCACTGGTTATTAATCACCTCCATATATTGATATTAGTTTTTAGTCAGTGTGTAAATATTTTTTTGCAGACTAATCTGTTTCTGTTCGCCAGCTCATCATTTATGCAATCTGTCCTTAGTGACATGTTTGTGTCTTTTTTATACTTCAGGCATGCTTGGTATACGCCCATTGGCATATCCACATCAAAACTAGGCACCTTTTAGGCTAATTTTCCTAGCCTCGTAAAAGTTTTTGTTTTCATCAAGTTTGATGCCCGTATATTGGAATGTGATAGGATCCTTTTCTTGTACGCACTGAACCTCTGTGTGACTTCTTCCTTGATTTGTTTAACGTTTTAAGTCCCGATGTTGACGGTCATTTGTGACGTATCATGGCGAATTTTTTATAAATCTTTGCATTTTGGATTGGAACCTCTGGAGTATATCTATGTTAGAATTGGCTGCTGTGCCCCAAAGCTGTGTTCCGTATGTCCAGGTTGGCATTTATAAATTCTAAGTTTATTTTCAAGTGAGAGAGAGAGATTTATTGTTTCGAGTTTCTAGTGTTACGTTACTATTTACGTCCACCCGCAATTACTTCAGTTCATCCGTGATCATGGCGCTTGCAACAGTGTCGAAATATCAGAATCTCGGAACAATAAATACTCCTGGTAAATATCCCGTTATAAGTTCTAATGATACTGTTAGTGAACATGTTATGTTAGCTTTAAAATAAATTAATAGGTTAAAAAACCAAACGCTTTTAAGACTAATGTAATGAGCAGAAATTAGAAATGTTTACTAGTAGGCAGTCCAAGGTTCCATCAGCCACCTTCCTATTCCATCGTCAGACCAGCTCGATGGTACCATAATATTGTATTGTCGTCTAATCTACACATAATTGCCAAGATTCATGAAGATACAACAATTAGAAGTACGTTTAATTCAGATTCTTAGGTTTTATTGCATATTTAGTTCGTTACAGATCGACCTAATAATAAATCTATGGATTACGCGGTAATTCAAAAAGGTTAAGAAAACCGATAGTGGATTTTCTTTAGGTTTATTATAACCTTGAAACCTGATCGTGTTCAAAGTCCATTACGTGGCCTTTCTCACAAGTGCAAACACGACTATGATACGATATTCCATCATGGAATGCCAGTGCCTATCTTCCGGCTTCATCATCAGACTTTGAAACCTAATCGTGGTCAAAGTTCATTACAAGACTTTTCTAATAAATCCAAAACAGCTATGATACGATTTTCCATCATGAAGTTCCAGTTCATATCTTCCGGCTTCATCATCAGATCAGTTTGACAGTACCATATTATTGTATTGTCATCAGAACTACAAACAGCTGCCAATTTTCATTACGCTACGACCCTTGGAAGATGGTTAAATTAGTTACCTTAGATTTCATTACATAGTTAGTTACATACAGGTCGACCTAATAAAAGCGTGTTAATAAGATGATATTAACAACAATAACTTTATTAACAGCCAAAATTCTTACCACAGTCCAATAAGTACATACCAATTTTTAAATATTTGATGATGAACGTACTTATCATGTGTGCAGATTAGCATAATATGGCGATACGGTAGTATGTAAAAGTTTTTTGCAGTTTTGTCATTATAATATGTTGCTCAGAGCAAAAAAAAAATTGTTTAAAGGGAGAGTCCGCATGGATTTCGAAAAAAATTGTTACCTGTTAATAATATTAGTATACAGGGTGGCAGGGACATCGGCGCGCAACTGCTTACCATGTATTCAATACATGATTCTGGAACCACCTGCGTTGAAATTGTTCGTCGGCTTTTTCTTAATTTAATAAAATTAAGAAAAATCCGACGCAAAAGAAAACCAGTAAATTCACTTGTTTCACTTAATGTAAATGTAAATAAAACTCGAAAGGGCTACCTGATTAGCTGTGTTGATCTCGCAAATTAACTCTAGCAAAATAGCTGATCAGGTAGCCTTTTCGAGTTTTATTTACATTGCTGTTTTAAGTGAAACAAGTGAATTTTATTTTTTTATTAAAATCTTATTGGGATAGATAGAAACAATGATTTTATACAGTTTTCAGTAAACAAAAAATAGCTGAACCAACCTGAAAAATTAAGAAAAAGCTTCTTTTGGTTTATAAAAAAAAATTATAAAACAAAATAAATAATGCAGAATATTGAAAAAAGAAGAATAATAAAATCCGGTAAATTATTAAAAATAAATGGGCCCATGCAAATAACAGATTAGTGCCGTTTCATAGCCACCGACAGTTAATAGGTTTTTGTATTGACTGTTTAAAGCATAGCCTGTATAATGAATGAAACAGTAAAAACCCAGACAGTACACAAAGTAGGACGGTAAAAACATAACCCTCCTTTTTTGCAATCGGGTAAAAAGTAGCCTGTAACCTCCATATCAAAATTCATCGAAATCCACCCAGTAATTTGAAAATTAGCGGGTTCAAAGTAACTATTCCGCTTTATAATATTTTTAGTTTATAATATTAGCGCTAGATGGCGCTGTTAATTTACGTCACGTTTCTGAATCGCGGTGTTAAGATTCTCCGCCTTCGAACGACCCTCGCTCGGTACTGTAGTGAATTCATACTTACCTGGCATAGGGGACACCGTGATCAAGAAGGCGGTTCCCCCAGGGCGAGGCCTTTCCATTGCACTGCGGTTAGGTTGACCCTAGACATGGGCAAAATGTATCACTAAAAAGAAAAGATTGAAATGTATCTTTCGATCACTGGGATATGTATCACTCTTTCATATCTTTGTATCCATATGTATCAGTAGCTCACACTCGCGCACGCAACACGCTGCTCAGTGTAGCATCGAAAGATTCGATCAAAGGGATATGTATCACTCTTTCATATCTTTGTATCCATAATGTATCAGTAGCTCACACTCGCGCACGCAACACGCTGCTCAGCGTGGCTTGCTTCGCTCAACTCGATCCAATGAATCATTATGAGCGATCTTAGAATACAGTGAGCGATAGATAAGTATATCTGTTCGCACTTTTCTTGGTCGTTACATTATGTATCTTTCTAATTTATTGGGCTGATGTTTCTTTCTAGGTATCTGTTTTGATTGATAAGTATTAAATAGGTATTTGAAAAATTAACTATAATTTTTGTTTAAAATAGTAAATAATTAAGTTAATGATTACCGAATATTACATTGGTACTTAGGGTAGGTATTATTTTTACTTATTTGTAGAAAAAATATATTCTATAGTCTACCGATTGAACTGATATTTTGTTTAATTTTGTAAATCGCAACTTTCTTTTTATTTATTTTTTATCCTGATCCTTAAAGCGATGGTTTTATGACTGAAATTAGTTTGCATAGTTTACTAAAACTTTTTAAAGGCAAAGTAAAGAACACGTGTAGGTAAAACCAGTATAATACTTAAATGTTCACGTACCGTTTAACGACTTTGAGCCCTACGTACCAGTAATAGAGTTATCAATTTATCTTTTTGTGCCGACGTATGTCAGCTTACAATGGTCAAACGACTCTCTCTGTCTTGCGAAAGCGCGACAGAACATTCTAAATAGGGAGGTGCGAAAGAGACGTCTGAACTTTCCAAAATCTTCCTTAGTGGCCGCTGTGCTGTGAGTGAATGAGTTGAAAAGATACACTGATACAGTGATACATTCGGATGTGAACGGATAGAAAGAGTGATTGATGGAAACGGAGTGATTCATATCTTTTGTATCTATCTCTCCTGAGTTACCCATCTCTAGTTGACCCCTGCGATTATCCCTAATGTGGATAACTCGGATGCGTAATTTTTGGTAGTGGGGACTGCGTACGCGCCGTCCCCCTGGAATTACTGTAATGAATATTTCTACAAGAACCTAGAAACGTTTCGGATCTAGTATAGACATGTGTCGTTATGAGTTTTTCTAATAACGTAACGAAGCCGTTGTCCGTTGTCAAATAACGTTGTGATAACTATCTATTTTGACAACTATCTATTTCGACAACGTCTCGTATAGAAGGCGCCTTATAACGTGATATCTGTTGCAGTTACAATTGATACTAAACATACAGTCAACTTTCTTTCGTACTTATCCAGGCTTAGGCTTAGGTTTTTTGCAATAAGAAAGTAAGTACTTGATATTGTCAAAAAAGTTAGATTTATTTACAATTATTAACACTATAGATGAAAATTACTTATTGTTCAATTCAACACACATACAAAATTTAACGACTTTAGAAAAAAAAATTGGCAAAGTGTGAGTCAGACTCGCCCATGAAGGGTTCCGTAGTAACTATAATAATATAATACAATATGTCTATTTATTTGACGAATAAAAAAAAATCTTAGACTTCTTAAAACTAGCTTATTTACATTTTTACAACTACGCTAAATAACTTTGTTTTTCATAGTGTTTGTATGAATTACAAAGTTATATTTGCGATTTTAGAAAATATGTTGTATCTCAAAAACTAGTGACCCGATTTCGTTCAATCCAATTTTGGTTAAAAGTTTACATTAAGATCTACAGACGTATATTTTTTTTAGATTTTTCACTCCATTATTATAGAAGTTAGAGGGGGGACAAACACATTTTACTACTTTGGAAGCTTATAAATCTTTTAAACGATTGACTTTATGAAAAAGTGGTTTTAGAAACCCTTATATCATTTTTAAAGACCTGTCTATAGATACCACACACGCATAGGTTTCATGAAAAAAAATATTTTCAGTTCTAGTTCCATGTATGGGGACTCCCCTTTATTTTATTTATTTTTTATTTTTTTTCTTAAAATCGGGAAGCTTTTCACAGAACACATCTACCTACTAAGTTTCACATGTATAGTTTTAATAGTTTCGGAATATAATGGCTGTTACATACGGACGGACGGACAGACAGACAGACAGACGGACAGACATATCTAAACTATAAGGGTTCCTTTCTTTGCCATTCGGCTACGGAACCCTAAAAACAATCGTGGAGAAATGGGAAATGGAACACTTGCGGGTATCAAGGTCAACACCAAACTAAATTTTCAAATAATATTTTTCAGTGGCGAAAGTTAGTCATTCAATTATCGACGTTCGTGTTTATAAGATTCGTCACATTATGCAATAAATCATAACCATCCATCTTTGCTTTTGTGCGAACGAGACGCGCTACCTATCCTATATTTTTCTCGCTCTAACCGTTGCGATACCGCTACGTAGCCAACTTCAACTACGATATCTATTGCGTGATTTCTAGAGCGTTGTGAGATAGCTACGGTTATTATGCGCTACAAAACAACCGATGGTTGTTACAGCTGCAGTTATTGTCATAACGTACGTTGTGAAAATAGATAGTTATGCTTGGTTAGAAAACGAGTGATGGTTGTAAACTCAAATAGATAGTTGTACAACTATTGATGTTACAAAACGGCCATCGCTAATCTAGTAGCCATGGGCGTTTTTGGTTTTGAACGCAAACTGATATTTATCCGATTTCAGATTTCAAAATCCGATTTTAGAAATCCGATTTAGCCTATCGATCTAGCCTCACCAATTCGCTTGCGTACTTAGATTTCGTTGGAAATTTGGAATCAGATAGAGATTGCGCGATTTTCCTTCATGCTTTAATCTAGGCTTAGGACTAGCAGAAAAGTTTTATTTAAGACTACGCGTAAAACTTTTCCGGCGCATTTAAAAATCGGCATTTTTACAATAACTTCTGTTTTTTTTTAATTTTCTTTTTTAATTTTTTTTTAATTTTGTTTTTTTTTTAATTTTTTTATTATTTTTATTTTTCAAACCTTGTTGGATCCAAGTTTGCGTTTAAAAACGCAAGTTGTTCTACTTTAGTCGACTTTAACCGACATCTCTTTTCACTAACGATTAGTCCCGTCTTCGAAAAAAGGCGTTCGCACGGAACGGAAGTCGCCACAATATTGCACTTTGTGCGATAAATTTCGGATAAGTTCGGGTATATTATTCTATGATCTCGCCACCACTGCGAGGGGCTATTCCAACTACCGTCCGTTTGCTTTCGAGACAGCATTTCGTCGTCAATATACATTTGAAGTTCCCGGATAGCCCTTGCTTGAGCGCTTCCTTGGGGTTTATTTTTTTTCACCATTGCATCGAATTTGTCCCAAGCACTGAGGTTTGGGCAGGGCATTTCTTGTACTTCAGTGGTTGCTTCTAAACTTCTATTATTATTTATTAGGCCTATTATTAAGCCAATAACATATTTTTTCAGTTCTGCGACCGCATTATTATTTTTAAAACACACTAATTTGAACCGTGGGTCCAATAATGTGCACACTCCGAAGGTCTTACTATGCTCTATGCCCTGAAACCTATCTTTTATTCCGTATTTTAAACTCCGAAGTACGTCAATCACAGCTTGATTAAATGATGCGCAATATTCTTCTTTATTCAAAAAATCGTCACAAATGTCCTTTAAGCAGTTGGTCATGACTATGACCATACTTCCTGTGAGGTGCCATGCAGTGTTTTACCGCTTCCTTCAGTAAGATGAAACGGCGGAACATATAAAATGTAGAGTTCCATCTTGTAGGAACTTGTTGGATTAACCTCTTTGGTTCGCCACATTCAGTCATGTTTTTTAATTGATATCCAAGAAGCATATCCAAGGCATTTGTGCTACGTTTAAAATGGGCCACTATTTTTTTTACATTTTCTTTTAATTCTTCCAATGGTCTTAGAGCCCCTGACACGATCAGATTGAGGCTATGGGCGTAACAGCCATAATGCTTCCACCCCAGCTCTGTCTCTATTGCTGTGACAATATTTGGAGCATTGTCCGAAATAGCAAAATTCACTTTGTTTGTTAACTCCCATTCGTCCGTCACTCTCTTTAATTCCTTAGCTAAATTGACACTAGTGTGATTTTCATTAAGACCTTTACATTCTAAAAGGATTTGTTGCGGTTCAAAATTTTTATCGATATAATGCACAGTCACGCCAATATAACTTTCAGTCTGCGACGATGTCCAACAATCAGTAGTCAAACACACACTGCTAGCATCTAGAGAAGCTCTGGTCTTTACGTCGCTTAATGTCGTCTGGTACAATGCCGGAATCATAGCAGAAGATATATTTTTCCTAGTAGGCAGAGTGTATCCCGGAATGTTTTTCACGAATTTTTTAAAACCTTTGTCTTCGACTATGCGGAAAGGTTGATAATCCATAATAAACAATTCTAATAAATCACGATCTACTCGTTTACTTTCTTCTGGGGTCATTTTTTTAATAATATAATTTTGCATAGTTCTTTGCCGTTTTCGAGTTGGAATCTGCTCTGTTTTAGGATCTCCTGAACCCTGACAGGTCTTATTGGCAGCGCCCGCGGTAGCTACAATCGACCCCCCCGTATCTTTAGACGTACTCACCAAACACTCGTCAGTCCTAATTTGTTGGTTACATCCTAAATCGGCACTTGTCTTTTGCGCCAAATAAAGTGTTGCGTGAGATCTTTTTAAATGAGCTCCTAGGTTACCCGTTGTAGATTTATATGATATATTTTGACTGCAATATTTACACACTGCAACTCCAGGAGCATTTTCTTTTTTGTCAAAATGAGTCCATACTTCACTGGGTTTTCGCGACATTTTCAAAACCAAAACAGTTCTCTTCTAATCAATTAAAAACTAAACTTAAAAAAAACTAGGTAGGTAACTTTATATATACAATTCACTAAATTATTATTATTGTCTATTATCTTTAAAAACGATTCCACTCTAAATAAATACGTAGGTAATAAAAAATCGGCAGTTATGCAATTCACTTGTCTTAATTACGAATTACGATGCAAAGCGCGCACTTGTCACCAAGATCAAATATGTATTAGTATTTAGTTGAAATTACGTAAACAAACATTGCAAGAAACATTGAAGCATAAACCAAAATACATCAACGTATAATCTCGAAAATGTAGTCTTTAAATACTTGGCAGTAAAGGTGATATTGATCGCATTATAATGTCTGTTAGATTTCCGAAAACCGAAATCTAAATCACAAAATTCGCGCTATCCTTTTTACTCCGCTATGTTACGCTTAGTTAGAAAGAGAGAAAGCGAATTTCTAACAAAATCCAACCAAACGCAAACTGGCGAGTTTGCGTTTGGATTTCGTTTGGTCATTTGGTGATGTGATTGTCGATTCGTTTGGTGGTAGATATTTAGCGTTTGGTTCGGCTAGGTAGATTTTTAAAATCAGATTTCAGGTTTGAGAAATCGATACGAATCGATTTGTGTTTGAAATCTGATTTTGAAATCGTTTTGATATATCGGACGCATGCCTAGGATCTAGAATTCACAGTAGGCGTGGGTAAAGATGTGATAAACGACTTAAAACTTTTAACGAACTTATTCGTTTATTTTTTATCAAAAGTCACTTACGTAAACTGCTTAATACGCTTATTTACTTTCTTACCCCTCGTTTTCACCAAGGTATAATACATGTATTTTACAAATTTGATGCAATATTTTCGTTTATCATATACATGTATAAAACATGTTGTATACAAAATATGTATGAAACTATATACATGTATAAAACTTGTTGTAAGTATACAAAACTTATATGAAACTTGTTGGTTGAAAACTTCTAGTTGCCTACATGTTTACGATCTCAAGTTTTTGTTGTAGCTAAACTTGTAGAATTCGAGACAAAATAAGTCCGTACTTTTGTATTTTCTACTAATAAAAAAAACTGTCGTGACAATGGAAAGAGAAGATGCTGAAGAACTTTACTTCATGTGTACGGTATACTTCTACATGCAAACTGAAGCAAATTCAAGGAAGGTCGCGATCATTTTTGAGAAGAAGAGGCCTACCGTTCAATATTAAATGATTTAAGAATAGAAGACCGAAGTGGATTTAGAAATATTGTTAGGATGACTCCAGTTAATTTCGAGAATTTGCTTCAAAGAGTTGCACCATATAGACATTATACAGCCCTGTTGTGACTGCTATACGCAAAGTCGTGGGTTCGATTCCCACCCAGGACAAATGTTTGTGTGATGAGCACGATCATTTGTTCTTTGTCTGGGTGTAATTTATCTATAACATGTATGTATTTAGAAATATATATGTATGTTTAACAGTTGTCTAGTACTCATAGCACAAGCTCTGCTTAGTTTGGGACTAGATGGCGTTGTGTGAATTATTATATTTCTAAACAGAATACACATTTTCGAGATGCCATCACTCCAGCAGAGCAATCAGCTGTTTGTCTGAGATATCTAGCTACTGGTGATTCGTATTCTTCTTTAATGTACTTCCATCGGATATCGAATCAATATCAATAAAATATCAATAAGTTCTAAAGTTTGTTTCTTTGACCACTCCATTCTTCTTCTTTCGTTTTCGCTAAGGAAGAAAAATGCGATCCGTCCGATCTGTTGAAAACTTTATCCAACAAGCATGGATAAAGTTTAAAACTTGTTTCTAATTAGTATTATACAGAAATTGCAATAAAATAAACAATACTTGTCTAAACCACAACTGTATTTTGTAGGTGAGAACGCTATCAATGTATCAGACAAGATCTAACATGTCACAGACTTCAGTGTAAACGCAAATGTGTTTTATACTTGTGTAAATACTTGTAGGCTACAAAGTGTGAACGAAATAATGTTTGAGACAGTTTCAATACATGTATAAAACAAATAATTATGTTTTGACAAGTATTCTACAAGTTTTGTATCAAACTTGTATTTAACTTGTTTCTTGGTGAAAACGAGGGGTTACATTAAAAATAATGAAATTATGTTGTTTGCTTTTTTAGTTGTTTAAGTTTAAGTATTGGTTTTTAAACGAAATCAGTGAATTTTCTTTCGTACTGCTTAGGACTATCTGAATGAATAATATTATATAATTATGAAACTAAACTAAGTAGGTTAGTATTATTCTAAGATCTGTATTTAATAATAACTTGTCAAATAATAAACTACATTTTATTAAATTCAGGCGTACTTAAAAGTTCATTGATCTATTATCTAGTATATGAACATTTTAATTATTTACAAAATTTCCATTATTTCCTCAAACCATCAAGTCATTTATTCACATTCAGTAACATAATTTTTTCTACTTTGCTCGTCAGCAACCGGGTCCTCCGTTCCGATATTTTGTTAGAATCGGAATACGATACTCAGCTGTTTTAGTCGCATGATTTCTCAAAAAAAGTTCCAAATTATGTTATTCGAACTTCTACTCGTCATTTTGATACAGTAGTTATTCGAATTTACAGTTTAATTAGCTCACCAATTTGTTTTTGTAGAAAAAGTAGTCAAAATTAACACAATTATTTACACTATAAACTATTTACACTATTATTAACACAATTACCTATTAAACACAATTAACTACACCTAAAAACTATATTATATACAAGTCCAAAACTCACAGAATTATTTCTTTGGTAAGAAACAATTCACCACATGAAAAAATGTTTTACACTATTTATGTTTACGTAAACATGTCCGAGTCACAACTTCTAATCAAATTGTTTCGGAAATTCACAAAACATGACGCTTTTCACCGGGCGGAGGAAACGCTACTAAACGTAAAAAGCAAAAAAAGTGATAAGCAACCCGTTTAAATTAAATTGTCGCTTTTAAAAGTGAACAACGGAAAGCATATTTAATTTGCTAGGTTTACCAATTTTGAGTAAGTCAACGCGATTCAGCACATAAACAAAAGATGTAAATATTTTAAACCTTAAAGTTTCTAGATTAAGGTCGATTTTCGCATAATCATTGTTTACTATCGATTAAAATTGAATCAGGCGCCATCTATCAGTTGTTACATAATTCATTTGAGCACGTTCTTACTTACGTGGTTATGAAAAGAAATTATCAAAACGCGGTTGCGTTTTAATTTTAACAAAAAGCGGAATAAGCAGATGCTTTTATAAACTAGTCTGCTTATTCGCTTATTTTAAATAATATGTTATATTATATGCTTTTCGTTTAAACGCCCACCTCTGGGCGTGGGTAATCTTTATTCGGAAAGTGAATTGATTCACTTATTCCGACTCCGAGTCTGGTACCGGTTCACCTTAGTTATTCCTTTGGCACCGCGCTACTCACTCGATCATTTTGGTTTCCCGGTTCCCCCAGAGCATTTTTTCATTCGGTTCGTTGGATCATTTGGCACATTTTGAATTGAGTTTACAGACTATGCAGCACTTATCTCATGTTATTCATACGATTTAAATTTCAGGGAATAAATAATAAGGAAAGAAAGAAATTAAATAAAAATAATTTTATAATAAGTACTTTAACTAGCTATTATATGTAACAATTTTCGTTTTGATAACTTTACAATGTAAAGTTATCATAGTTTACATATTATGATTTAAAATTAATAGCTTCCTAATTCTTGAGGAGGTAATTCTGGATTAAACTCTAATTCTATAGGAATAAGAGCGCTCCGTACTGTTACTATGATCGGCAAATCTTCAACGCATCGCTCTATTGGAAGAACCAAAACAATTTTGAACTCTAATTTCATAGCTCTAAGACCTGTTGCTCCGCGTCCGTGTCGTGTCTGTCTACCAACCAAACCAATCGATAGGTACGTACTATAGCGACATGCATGAGCGACACGATGCACCGAGCCGAGTGAGCGAGTGCGAACTCGCGCTCCGCCGGAATCATTTGGTACCGCGGTGCCGGTGAGAATTGTGAGGAATAAATAAGGTTTACGTATCCGCGTTCGGAACCGGCACCTTTGTATCAGTACCTCCGGAGTTACCCACCGCTAATTCACAGTCACGATAAATTATAAGCGATAATGATCTGCTTATAGCCCGCTGCCCGATCAAAATAGACATTGACCCTTGTATTAATTTATTTCATAAGTTGAAAATTTACGGGCACGTAAGGAAGGAATACCACTGTAATGAAATCCTGAAGTAGTGATGGGTACTCATTATTTTTACATGAGGTTGAGGGAGTACCCCATTTTTTCTCGAGAGGTCCTCACGAGGTACCCGTATCGCACGTCGGCGTTTTCACCTCACGAGCCGAGCCCGAGCACTCATTCTCTAATTCTATACTAAGTCGGTACATTCGCTCAATCACTCGCGAGCTCGCGACGCGTCAATATTGTCAATGTAATGTTTTGAGGACGTGTGAACGAGTGAGGTGGTCCTATTTTGAAATTCGAGCAACTCTTTCAATTGGCGATCACGAGTACCTCAAACGAGGCACCTCATGAGTGAGGGACACATCTCTATCCTGAAGACTGAAGACTCCATTGATTGCGTGTGTGCAATAAAATGATGTTCAAGGTCAAAGGTCGTAAAAATGGTTTTGGCCAAACTTGTTTTACGATAAAAATAACTCGTGAGTTAAATTTATAATCAGGTTATTATCTACTAAAATTGTCCTTATATACTTTTTTCTCTATCATTTACCACTTCTGAGAATAAGCCATTCGAAAGTTAACTGGATCTGTATACCGTTGTTGGTCTTGCACCTAATCTTTTCGGGTGTGTCGGATTGCCATCCCATGGGAGAGTGAGAGAATGAGAGTTAAGGAACAGAGAGTGCATCTGTAGGTACCTGCTCACAAACTTATGCACTGTAATATCTCCTGCGCAGATATTTAAACAATTATGAGATTAGTCTAGTATGCTGCCCTACACTAACTAAAAAGCCACGAACCCCAAAAAGTATTTTTCAAGTAAACATAAAAATAAGTGGGAAATGATTTTTCTACAAAACTACGCTAGCTAGGACGATGGTAAATTATTTTTGTGGGCATAGCTTGCACAATATATGTGAGGTTTTTAAAGTAAATTAAAGTATCTTTTAGTATTGTATATACAAGTATTGTGGTTTAGTCACTTTTTAACAAAGGAAGTGAAAAATTATTTTGTTTAACTGGTCAGCAAAATTGCTATATCTCGAAAAGTATTAATCGTAGGAAAATGATCCTTATACCAAGTAGTTTAAGTATACATTAAAAAGTGAAAAATGACCTTTTGTGCCTTAACGGCCTTGTAGTTAGTGCAGGGCAGTATTTATTTTTTTAAACATAATGTAACAAAAAATGTAAAAGAATAGAATATTTCTTAACTCAAGTAACAATGAGTCAAAAGGTTTGGTAGGATTTGATGACTTATAAAAGCTAAATTAGCAATATTTGTCAGCATGTAGCACATGATGTAATTATTACAATGCATAGTATAATAAAGTGTTTTATTTCTTACAGGTAGCAGAAATCATAGACGTATATGAGACGGCGAAAGTATATAATTTAGGAAACACTAGAACAAATAAGGGACTTAAGTTAAGGCATGGGACACAAGACAGAGTGTTCCGATTGGAGTTTGTTAGTAATCAGGTGAGTTTATTATTTTTCATTAAAGACGCGTGAACTGAGCCGAATGTACTTTGTTTAAGGCGGGAACTGCATTTACGAGAACGACAATGGAGTGGTCGAATGAGAAAGCTTTTGATTTTTTAGAATTATTATAATCAGAACTTCATTACACATTAATACAATCCAATTTTTTCTGTTTTTAAATTGCATAAATGCGTAAAATAATTTATAGCGCTCATTGTTGCAACTAGTGTAGCTGTTTCAAGATCCATTGTGTGTACTTTAACCTCCATATTGTGGGTTGACGCGTGAGTTCGTGAGGAATTAACTCTTTAACGGCATTGTAACCTAAATGTAGCCGACGCGCATTTTAATGTCTTAAAATTAACGTGTAGTTTGCCATTAACGTTAACGCTAACGCAGATATGACAGTATGATATATTTAATTATTTATTTCCACAGGAATTCACAGAGAGCGAGTTCCAGAAATGGAATAAAGCAATCAAGGACGCGAACAAAAAACCACCGACTATGGAGTTTGTTAGAAATAAGATACAAGAAGTTAAGGAAGCGCTTATGTATGAGTTTAAGGTGAGCCAACTTTGCTTTTGTAAATATAATTTCTTTACCTAAATAATCTAGGCAATCCATTTGTGCGATTACCAAAAAATATTGTGATAAACTCAAACTCAAAATGTTTTATTTCACATAGGCCAACATGGGCACTTACAAAACGTTAGCAGTTAGGGCACGGTTCGAAATCGGTAGTTTTCTATGGAGAAGAACCGGCAAGAAACTCCACAGTTACTCTTTTCAAATCAAAATATCATTTCTACAATGTATCCATAATACAGGTAACTTAGGTACTGGAGGACAGTATAGACCAATTAATACAGCACAATGACAAACAAATAAAAAATTGTAAAACATATCTAAGAGTCTATCTACAGTGTTCTCCCATTCACAAAAAAGCTTTATACATATTATATTAAAATAAATTTGAGAAGCGACAACATTAGACTTCAATAATGAAGGATAAATTAATAATATAATAAAAATGAAACAAAAATAAAATTGTTAAATCAGATGGATTATCGTAGGGAAAAATAAAAAGACACACTCACGAAAGTGGAGTTGTTAATACACTAATCGATAACGCAATTACAATAAGCCGGGGAAGCCACATGTGCAGAAGGAAGGAATCATCGCCAAGCAGTCATGTCTTCAACGTAGTCCCAAATCTTATAGTACGATATTTTGATAAGCACACGTTTGACTTGGGTTTTAAATTTTCCCTCGCTAAGTTCTGTATGTTTTGTGTTTTCTTTTAATTGATTATAAGCTCACTTTTGACCACCATCTCACCTGGTGGTAAGTGATGATGAGGTCGAAGATGAAGCACGCTTACCTAGAAGTAACCTGTTCACTCTTGACTTAAAGACCCCCAGGTTATTGCTATTTAATGGATTCCTTTTTTATTATTGACAAAAAAAAAGAAACAGGGTACCTATATTGTGGTCAAACGCAACCCTATAATCAATTAAAAAATTACTGGTTATTATGAACAAAATTTAAGACACGAAGTGCTATCTATAAACAGAGATCTCTGCTTTCTATGGGCATCTACAATAATGTTTTTTATCAAAAAAGAAATTGGCAAAAGTGCTGTCTAAGAAGAGATTCCTATTATGTGACTTCGGCAGCCCCACCTCTAAACTTTGATCTTGGTTTGTTTTTTACAGTTTAGACTAGGACAATAAATAAAAACAACAAAAACAAATAATCAAAAAAGATAAAATTTGAAAAGTACATGACCAAGATTTTTTTAAATATTTTTCTAATAACTGTAACGACTTGGCCTATTGCCAGTTTTCGGCTTGACGTTGATTTCTGGGACACGTTGTATATACATATAAATATAAAAAAAGAAACAAAGAAATACATAATAACAACAATTTAAGGAGATAAAGATCTTTTGCCAAGTTTTTGAGAGAAGTTGCCTATAAAAAATTACAAGTATGTATAAATGTACATCTAACCTGTTGATATGTGATTATTGAACATTTGAAGGCAATTTTTTTCAGGAAGAAGATATAGCTGTGATAGTAGCCGAGAAGGATCGCTTCAGGTCCCACCCCACCAACTATGCCATGAAGAAAACGCAACTCATGAAGGAGAGAGATGTCGCGCAATTGAGGTACATATATTTATATTATTAAAAGCTTCTGTCCGTGACTTCGTTCACGTGGGAGGGGGTTTCCCGCGTAAATCCCGATTTCATGGGAATTTCGGGATAAATTATTATTTCAAAATAGCCTATGTTTCATTCCCATAACATAGCTTTCTATTGGTGAGAAATGGTTCAAATCGGTCCAACAATTTCGGAGTCTATTGAGTACAAACAAACAAAAAAATATTTCCTCTTTATAACATAAGTATAGACTAGCGACCCGCCCCAGCTTCGCACGGGTGCAATGTACCGCATATAAACATTCCTCTTGAATCAATCTACCTATTGCTGAAAATTGCATTAAAATCCGTTGCGTAGTTCTATAATCAACGCATACAGACAACAGGAGCGACTTTGTTTTTGATGAACGCGCTAATCTTCAAAAGTACTGGATGGATTTGGATGATATTTGGTATTGAAGTAGATAGATAGAATATACTTTATTGTACACCAAAATTTAAACACCTATTTAACAATATTACTTAATTCTATGGTTACAATGGCGGTCTTATCGCTGAAAGCAATATCTTCCGGACAATCTTTCGAAGGACTTTCAAAACTTTAAAAGTGGGGATAGGGGATAGGCTTGGGTTTGACCACCATCTCACCTGATGTTATAGGACTACATTTTACCTGATTGAAAAGGAGGAGGTTGTGATTTTATCGTGATAAATTCCACGGGGGCGAAGCTCCGCGTGATTGCAAGTTTCGAATATTATAGAAAAATGAATTGAAATTCTAGGACTTTGATAACGAATTACTTAAAATTTAGAGCTGATTGACATACAGTTTCATTTATTCATGCTAACTCCGCCAATCCGCTTTGAGCCCGCCACTTTCGCTTCGTGGATTACGGGGCATCAGGGATGTCAGACGGCCACCCTGAAATCCTTGTACTGAGCTGTCTGAAAGCTTGTATTGAAAGCGAAAAACTGGTACCCACAGGGGTACCGCTGCCGCACTGCCACCACTGATATATAAACTGTATCGGAAATCGCATCCTAGTAAATAAAAAAATCAATTTTTGTATATAGGGCAGTAATTATCGAACGTACCAAGGAAATATCACTTTTTTTGTCGGAAAGGAGGGTTCTTTCGCTTAATCAGACAATAGAAAAGTCCGAAGCTGGCGTAATTAATTTAGATGCCGAAAAAACATTTTCAGACTCGAAACTATTCATTTTGAGTTTGAGATTCAAGTTTTAATGACTTTTTTCACTATTAGGTATCATCAGTAAAATGATTGGGGGATGGGCGATAATATTTTTGATATTTGATGTGGTATTTATATTGTGAACTATGTGAACAATTTTAGCAATGTTATTTTTATTGTTTAGGGCTAGATAGCGAAGTGTTTAAAAAGGTAAACAAGAAATATTATGCGAAGATGGCGCAGTAGTCTACTAACCATAGCCAAGCAGTTTTACCAACCGTACAGTAGAAAAATATTAACAACTGACTGCAATTTTTTGTCTGTGTTATATTTAACAATTTGATTTCATGTTCAGAAAAACACAATAATAATTGATCATTTTTAGTTAGTAATACTCAATTCTTCCATCAAAATCTTGGTATTTTTGCATACAAGGACTGAGTAGTCTTGGTACATGGTACATGACACTGAAAACTAGTATGTGTACCAAAAAGTTAGTACGTCTGACATCCCTGCGGGGCATTCTCTCTATCATTCCTGTGTCCTAGTAGTGAGTGGGTACGTTATACGTTGAAACTTTATATTATTGATATAACACAGTTATTTTCCAGTAACCGGGTTATGGAGCTCAGATAAGTTGTCGATCCGCGTACTATACTGGTACTTTGTTGTAGCCGGTTGTACTGGAACTCACAACAACAAACAAAAATTTAGACGTTCTAATGAGTTACCGCGACCCCGGAACTCTTGAAGGAACAAGATGTTATTTTAGTCAGTAGAGGTCTGACACTCCCTTCCGCTCCACTCAGAGGGAGGAGTTATTTGATGATTTTCCCGAAAACATTTATATAGCTATGAATCTCCACATTCCACTCACGTACAGACGCCAGCACATGAAGCTACCCGAAACTGTCAAATTTTCCCAATCAACCTTGAACATAATTTCTTTAACAATAAAGTTGAAAACCTATAGTAATTTTACATATTGTTGTAGCTTGATGTGCTGGCGTCTGTACATCTTAAACATTTTACACATACGCTATGAATAAAAATATTAAAACGATAAAAATACAAAAAAATATATGTTATAAATAGTAATATTGCATTACATTAATATATACATATATAAATCGACCTATCAGGAGATCCGCACTGTCTAACCTTAACACAGGCCGACTTTTAGCCTAGCTAGGAGAACATTATCTCACCTGTTTTGTATTGCATTATATAATATTATAGAACTAAAAATTGCAGAATTCCAACAGTTGCGAACATTGCAAGCCCATTATGAAATAAATACTATTACTATTTTCAGAGGCGACGACGAAACGGTATTAGAACTAAACGCTAAAATCCAAGAATTGGAGGAACGAGCTAGCCAGTTGGATAAGACTCGGACATCATCGATACAAAGCATCTCGTATATCAACAATAGGAACAGAAAACTCAATGTGGAGACGGCAGAGAAAGCTATCATGGAAGAGGTAATTGTCTTACTTCTAATATTTCTTATAGAAAAACCGGCCAAGTGCTAGTCCGACTCGCGCACTAAGGATTTCGTATTATTATCTATAAAAAAACCGGTCAAGTGCGTGACGGGCCACGCGCAGTGTAGGGTTCCGTTGTTTTTATAACAGCCAAGTGCGTGTCGTATTCGCTGACTGATCGGTTTGTACCATGCTCTAACTAAAAGCCAAACATGACTACCTAACTAATTTGACTTCCTATACAAATCCTCACCTGATGCGAGAATTTTGCACGGAAAGCTTTAATTTTTTTTTAGAGATTTGTATAAAACTTGTGATAGCCGGTGTTTTGAATTTAAATACGGACACAGAGCTACACTACTCAATCGTCACAAGAAGCTAGCACGATACAACTGGCGCTTAGCGCATTCTATCGACATTTCTATGGAGTTATTCGAAATTTTCGAGTCAAATACAATTGGTCGACTATTACTCGTAAACTTGTAAAGCCCACTTATGTGTGATAGTTTTCCTTTAAATTTCGTTATATATAGGTACTACTGCCGTGACATTTAAATTTCTAACTACAACCGTTTAGTTGATAGAGGGGGCGGACACTTGACTCTAACGATAATTGGTACTTTAAAGCTCGATAAGCCACGAACGGTTTACTTAATCAAAAAACGTTCTTATTAAACCCCTAATATTTTTGAAAGACATATCCAACGATATCCCACAATATGGGAAGAACGGAAAAAAAAATATCATCCCACTTTACGTGTATTTACCCTAAATAATTGTTTTTTTTCAAAATTTTATTTTACCACTTTTTCGGCGTCATTAACGTGTATACTCATGCCAAAGTAAAACTTTCTAGTACCAATAGTTTTTGAGCTAAACCGCGGACAGACGGACAGACAGACGGACATGGCGAAACTATAAGGGTTCCTTGTTGACTACGGAACCCTAAAAACGGCAAAAAAATCATGTCTTTCGTATGGGAGCGCCCCCCTTAAACATTTGTTTTATTTTAATTTAATTATTTATTTTTAAAGTGAATAAATAAGTAGCTAAATATTCTATGAATATTTCTAGCGTCTACCTGTTGCCGTTATCAATATCGAGCAAAAAAATCACGTTGCTGTATGGGGCACCATACAGCAACGTGATTTTTTTGTAGGTAAAAGCGTGATTTATTTTCTAGGTAAAAGCGATGAAAGGCAAGAAAACGGATGATCCGTTTACGAGGCGGCACACCAAACCTGTGATGAACTTCAAGTCTGGCGGGAGTAAAGCTTCGGTAAGTTAATTCAGAGCCTTTAGTTGGTTCGTAATACGTAATCCTTACATATTTATTAATAGGCATCTGGTCTCGCTCGTCCCATCGTAGACCTCATCTATCGCTTGCCATCAGGCGAGATCGAGATCAAGAGGGCTCATCCATAATAAAAATAATAAAAACCCTTCCGCCTCTGTCTGTCGATACGTTCGCTATAAACTCAGAAAGTACTGATTAACCTTTGGTATGCTTTGGAGCGATTCTGCTCCAGGCTTCTCGGTGTTTTGGTGCAGATATGCTACAATGGGACTACCTTCACGTTTTGGTCAATTCTATGCCGTAAATAAATACTGTTAAGTTCTAAAATCGTTTTTACTTCAACCCAATGAATGAACGAACCATAAACGTTCGTCAGTTATAATGTTGAACTGATAATAATTTCGCTTGTCGCAAAGTCAAAATGACTACTTAATTTCTATTGAAAAATATCAATTTTCAAAAGGAAATATCTATATTTGTATGTGCTAGAAGTGTCTGTGTTTTTTTTTATAGGTTCGTAGTGTTATTAATCTATTCTGGGAAATGAATAAAACTAAATATAGTAGACAAAATTTACTAAAAAGTTCAATTATTTCACGGTACCCAATTTACGATAATTGTCAAGTTCAAGGCTCAGTAAAATATTAAAATCTACTTATTTTACGGTTGAAATATATTGTATCTTATTCAATAGACATCCAAGTATAAAAAATAATTACCAATTATATAATGATTCATTCAATTCATGCTAAATAAAGAGAAATTCAAAAATGCGGCGTGCGCGTTCTTTGCGGTTCAAATTTGCCGCACATGACGTACTCCACGCGGGCACGCTCCCGCATACCAAAGGTTAAATTTTATACAGATACAGACAGACCGACGCGACGGGAGACTTTGTTTTATAGTATGTGAGGATATTGACTTTATTAGACTTCCAAACCATGTATACAACATGTATCGTAATTAACGCACACCCTCAAACACCCCAATTAGAAAATTATGTTATTATCATAATACATACTCTGAATTTTTAGTTTTACTTGTTTAAACAGTTTTTTTTAAGACTTTAACTTCCTTTCTTTGAGTTTCATTTTTCTGTAATGTGTACTGAATGACGGAATTTATATAAATCTGCATTTAAAAAGATATTACTTTACTTTACGGTCCATAGTTAGTTTGTTTTTACTATACAGCGAAAGTGTAATTCGTAATTTACGTAGATTTAATTGCTTTGGGATATTTTTTTTTAAATTAAAAACGATAAAAATCGATTCAGTAAACGATTCTGAACAAACTCATTTCAGGATATGCATTAATTATGTTAGATGTTTATAGAGTTTAATAAAATAATTAATATTTTTCAGGACATTGTCAGAACTGAAGAAGAAATAGCGGAAATGATGAAACTAAGAGAAGAAGAGGAAAAGGCAGCTAAAGAGCAAAAAGAAAGAGAAAGACTTGTAAGTAAATCATAGAACATATACTGTAGCTTTTTAAGCCTCAAAAGCCTAATGTTTACATAATACTTGAACCAGTATCAGTTCACAGTTTTAGTCAATTTTCTTTGTTGCACTATAAGGGCGGATAAATTATTCTTATTCTCAATTTGTCATTTTGGATTTATGTTGGTGTGTTTAATATTTCTAGCAACAAATACAAGAAGCGGAAAAAGCGATGCGAGAGAAGCCAGCTGCGAACGATACGAGCATGTATTCCCTACACGATTTCGATATTAACATTGAGTTGGATCTGCCTATTGCTAGTAAGTACTGCTCCATTATTTTTCAACGACTACTATTTTTTTCTTTTGTTGGTGAGAAAATCACCTAATGACTCCTTCCGGAACGGATGGAAGTGTCAGACTTCTACTGACTAAACACTCACCCTGTTCAACTGCTCTTACGTTCTGTAGCCGCGGTATCTCGTTAAAACATTCCCGCAACCCCGGAAACCACTACTATCCTAAATTACTTTCATTGTGCGTACAGCCAACGAGTGAAATTCCCTGCCGGAGTTTGTGTTATCTGAGTATAGCGGGGGTCTTTAAATCAAAAGTGAATAGCTTACTTCTAAGCAAGCGTGCTTCATCTTTGACCATATCATCACTTACCTTTACTTGAGATGGTGGTCAAACCCAAGCCTTTAAACTACAAACAATAAAAAAATATTCTAACTGCCGGCTTCTTGTTTCCTCGCACACATCTTCCGGGCTCGCTCGTCCCATCGTAGACCTCATCTATCGCTTACCTTATCAGGCGAGATTAGGCGAGTCAAGAGCAGACTCGTACGAACAAAAAAGTTAACTAAGTAGATTGCTGTATAGAGGAGTTTCATTTCTGTATGACGCCATCCATTTATTATCTTGGACGTTTTCTGCCAAGTTTCCCCGTTTCAACCCTATGTAAAAAAAATAAGTCTCAGTCGATACCAATTCCCGTGTGTGTGTGTGTGTGTGTTTAAAGTTCAGTGTTTAATATTTATTAGAATTTAAAGGAAAAAATTAATACACGTTTTTTTTTTAATTGATAATAGGCTCGCGTTTGACCACCATCTCATCTGATGGTAAGTGATGATGTGGTCGAAGATGGAGCACGCTTACCTAAAAGTAACCTATTCACTCTTGACTTAAAGACTCCCAGGTTATAGCTATGAGGAAACACAGACTCCGGCAGGGAATTCCACTCCTTAGCAGTGCGCACAATGAAAGTATTCCCAAAACGTTTCGTGCGTTTGATTTTTTGTAATGTTTAGTCTGCCTCAGTTTCTTCATTTGGGTTTTTTTGTCCAATATTTGTTTTTTCTTTTTATTCATAACAGGCTCGCGTTTGATCACCATCTTACCTGATGTTAAGCGAGGATGTGGTCGAAGATGAAGCACGCTTGCCTAGAAGTTACCTTGAATAGGGTACTTCTAGGCAAGCGTCCTTCATTCTCTTGACATAAAGACTCCCAGGTTACAGATATGGTTTGGGAAACATCTCATATCTTTACCAAAGCAGCAAAGGCAAATGCTGCTTTCCAAAACTTATTACAATCTCTTTGGACATTTTGGATTTTTTTTTGTATGCGTCAAATAACCTTGTAACCTTAACTTGCATTTTTGTGATCTACACAACACATCTATGTTATAATATCCACTGCTTAGGTACTTAGTACACATTACCTATCCCTGCAAATAGGAGACAAAAATATAATCGTATTACTAATCCCTCAATGGATTGCCAGAATAATATGACCCAGCCGGACCCTTTGCTGTCCATCATCAACGACCCCGCTGAGCCGAGGCTCGTACTCCACAGGGAGTGCCCTTAGCGCGCGGTTGTTTAAATGTAAATACTAGTTTGTAAGCCCTGGCTGGGGGCCTTTAAATTTTAGAGGTCACCACAGGATCGCCCGGTTAAGTAGTATATTAGCCTTAGCGAGCTAAACTACGAGTGGCCCTATCGAAAAAAAAAAAAAAAAATGCATTGCCAGTGTCAGTAAGACAAGCTCAGTCACTTGCTGTTTTTAAAAGCTCGGTTGCCAATCATTTTATTTCAAACTTATGATTATTCCTTTGCTTTCTCCACACGATGTTAAAGAACACATTATATATTTATTTATTTTATGTACTTATGTATATATATATTTTTTGGTGTATTTTTATTAGTTTTTCCGTTATTAATGAATATTTGTACAGTAGTACACTAATATAGCCCTCCCCATTTTAATTAAAGCTCATAAAGTCCTTCCAAAGGTTGTCTGGAAGATATCGCTCTCAGCGATAAGACCGCCATTGTAACCAATTTTTTACAATATTGTTATTTAAGTGTGATTCAATTATTGGTGTACAATAAAGTATATTCTATCTCTATCTATCCTCATGTAATGTCCCCAATACTAGTAAATCTACATTTATTTCCAGAATCAGTCTCATCCCAGCCGAAGCAAGTGACAACAAAAGTCAAAGAGACGGGCCCCAAGCGTTCACTCAACTTAGAAGAGTACAAGAAACGCCACGGACTCATATGAGTGTTGTTTACGTACAGACAGACTGAGTGCTTGTGATCTAGTGTCCGGAGTATTGGTGTTATAGTGTTGGTAAATGAAAAATTGTGTTTAATTGTTGAACAGCATCTTAAGTAATTAGAACGGGATATTTACCGTGTATATTTATTGTTTCGAGTTCAATTATGGCGATCATAGCGCTTGCAACAATGCCGAAATATCGGAGAAACAATAAAATACTCATGGTAAATCCGTTTTAACTTGTAAGCTTAAAAATTTGATAAAACAGTGTTTGGTTTACTTACAATAATTAATATAACTGTGAAGTCAGATTTACAACAATGGTAGTTTTCGCAATAGTGAATTCCGCTTCCTAACCATTTTGGAGTCGGTTTCCAATATTTAAAATGAGATTGAGTGATTGCATTTTATGGAAAATACTAATAGACCACTTAATAATTACTGAGTCAGATTTTCTAGCATCTCACTACAGTAATGACTGACATTTCTACAATCGAAGGCTTCTTATTCAAAATAATAGTGAAAAAATCGTCATTTAAATGTAATTTCATAATAAGAGATTTCAACAAAGATTTGATAAAGGAATAATACTAAAAAGAACCAAAATAAATAACTTTTTAAGCTGCTTTAGTTGGTTGCAATGACTTTATTTTTTTGGTTTCATGGCTAATCTTTTACAAATTCCATCTCAAAAAATATGCAAAAGCAACCTTTAAACAAGTGTATTGAAGGCAGAGAGAATCGCACATTTTAATCAAAATGTGCTCAGTAGTTTGTTTAGTGTGAAACTGTTTAAACTGTACCAAAATTCGCTTTTTTAATTAGTTTACGATATAAATCGTTGCGTTTGGTCAAAATGTTTGTAAGTTAAGTAAATGAACCAAAATCATTATTTAAGCAATAATTAAGATGTTGAATGTCTACCATAATGATGATGGTTAAATCTATAATTTTAGTAATATGACAATGTAGCTAAATTATTAATATCAACACGAAAATCAAGTGATTGTTTGCATTTCTTATATTATTTTAGGATTGGACATTTAAATGCAGTGTCTGACCATTTGACGCATCGAGTTTCAGGCAAAGTGGGTTTTCTCAAATGACTTTCGCTAGGTACTAAGGCGTCAGGTCCTATCATCTGTCAAACGTCAATAGCCTGGTGACTCCTTGTGATCAAGAGGTCGCAGCTTCGAACCCCACCCACTACACACTATTGCCGTGAAACCATACCAGCCATATTTAGCTTAGTTGCTAGTACAATATTGCTAGTAATGTGAATTCTGCCCACATTGCAAGACGTTCCCTTTAAGAAAATCGCTAAAGATTTTTGACAGCTGTCAAATTGAAGTCAATGTCATGTTGACGTTTACAAATACATCTTGCCTCAGTTTCGACAACTGTGCTTGTGTATACTTTTTATACTCATTCTATTCCTGCTGCCACTAGCGGTGGTCGAAAGCGTTATTTTTTTTTTGGCACTGTCGTTCCCGTTCCAAAAAAGTCACTGTGACAAATCACCGTGACTTTGTCACTGCGATCACTCACGTTACGAAATACTTATGATTCCTTGGATATTTGATCCCAACAACGTTCACTGTGATTTTTGTAACAGGAAAGACAGACACAGTTTTACAGACTTAGGAATGTCGCAAATTGTTTTGAACAACTACATAACTATAATATGTATTTATTTAACATTTATATTTACATTGTTTTTTAGGAATACAGTCAGATATTTTTTTAAAAGCACGTTTTACACAAGCTTTTACTATTTGTTCAAATAACAAATATTTTAATTATCACAAGTTCACATTTAAGAATTACTTGAAAAGGGATATAATATTTTTTGCGTAGTGATATCCTCAAGTCTACAAAAATCTTATTTTTATAATATAAACATAAGAATTTAATTTTGTTATTTTGAGCAAATTAGTATGCAAGGCGCGAGGGAACGAGCCAGAAGTACGGAATCATTCGCTGTCTCACTCCTGGGTTAGCCGAAAATGCCCGATTGCGCGTACATCGTTCGGTTGATATCGTTCCATGTCGTGACTCACTGTAGTAATTATAGTATCTGTGTTATTTCACCACTGTTATTTTGGAACGTTTTTACTTCATGATCAGTCACAGTGATCATTTGGGGAGCAAAATAACAACGTTATTTTTGTCGTGACGTTATTTTTCGCCCATCTTTAGCTACAACTGGTAAACTGGTAACACATTACAAGGGCTGTCATATCATGTTTGCGTACAAAATAATTTTGGTTTTTTTACTTTAATGCTTTTCACCATCCAAAATACTTAACCAAACAACCTCCTGCGTTTGATGGTCTATTATTCTACACGTGATATTGGCAAAATTGTGGTGGCTCCTCCACAAACGCCACTTAACAAGAGTTGAAGTGTTTGTGTATATTTTTGTAATCTCTCATTTCCGAATAGGGCAATGTTACTGGGTTTTTCCATTAGGAATTTCTCAGTATTTACCTGGAGTTTAGAAGTTGATAGTGTGACTATTCCGATGATCGGTGCTCAGGCGTCTGTGCTAGACTTACGAAGTCGAATGGCTGTCCCTGAAAGCTTTAAATTGAGGAACAGAGTGAAATGTATGTGTACTATAGGTATACTTCTACTTAACTCATGCTATTGGAAGTTCATGCAGACTGGTGACATATTTTATTATTGATCTATTTATCACCATACAATTATCTTTACAGGTGTATCACCTAATGCCAAACAATTAAAAGTAACAACTTTCGATCATTGCTACTATAATATCCATTTCTATGTGACAACAGGACCATATAGAGAGAGAGATCATAGAGAGCTATCACTATGAACCCACCCAGGGTACAACAAAATAGGTCTGTCTTCTGCTATACTGTTGAGGATACGGAGTTTCCGTTGTGTGTAAAGGATAGTACTATGCGTTTCTATACCTGTCTTTTTCACGCCGATTACACTATGGTCCTCTGACGTCATAGTAAAGAGCCTTGTCTATTCCTAAACCTCGATGTGTCATTAAACGCCTTGGTACTGTAGGTAGTATTGTGTCCGAATAATAAGCAATTGGAAATATTGCCATAATTCAAATAATAACACATTTAAATAGTAAAACAACGTGATACCAATACTCCCGGACGAAAAATTAATTTATAATAATTATTATTATTAATGTGTAATTAATACTGTTTTTCTATATAGAAACATGTTATAAACCCAGAAAATACAATCAATATTATATGTATGTTTTTTTTGTACTTTAACCGTGACGTTGACACGCAGCGTTACCGTTGCGTATGTTTCAAATACATAAACACTACGCACATTGTGAAGACAATTCTAGTAATCATCAAATCAATCGTTTTAGAGTCCTAATTTTGACATTGCGTGAAAGAGAAAGCTATAAAAGATGCTATCTCTTTCACGTAGCAGAACATATAAGACAAACACACTGAGCGGCATAAAGATTCGCTAGTACGCCAATGTGTTTTCGGTCTTAATGCTTTCAAAATACGGTCGAATTTTATTTCAATTGTTGTTTTTGTGCAAAACATTGCCTTACAAGTTTATTCAATCGGTAGACAAACGCTAGGTATTTTTATCAAAACAGCTGAAATAATAATCTACTTTGACTCTATGACCGGGTCAAAAATATGTTTCGCGTTTAGAAAGTACCTAAATGGAATATAGAGTGTAAAATAAAACAGGCCAAGAATCCCGCAGCCTAATATTCCAAACCCAACTTCATATATTGTCATGTTATTTGCTCTCTGTCGGGGAAGTTTACTTTTATCGATTATTTAACTAATAAAACTGCAAATCGTGAAAAATACATGATTAATCGTTGCTTGCGAGTTCTGTCATTAATAACATTGACAGCTAAGTTAGACACAAAATTTCATGCGTATCGCTTCTGAGCCTTTGTGCCCTACAAATAAACAAATTAAATGTTGTGTTGCCAACACTCTTTCCATTGTAGACCCCATCAATAGCTTACCATAAAAAAACCTAAAACAAGCAATAGTTGCAATGTCTGACTTAAACCATTTTCAACCCAAAGATTCCATATTGAATTTTGCGCCGGGTCTAGATTTCTGCCCGCTAAATGACAGACAGAATATACTTTTGTACACTAATAAATTAAACACACTATTTTGACAAACTATGGTTACAATAGTAGTCTTATCGCTGACAGCGATATCTTCCAGACACCCTTTTATGTTAGGGACTTAAAAATAACAAGCGTAATGTGATTGTTACTAAAAGTACACTTCTGCCAAACCCAATGGGGATTACAATCATGTTTTTAATGTAAGTGTGTCTGAAATTATCAGATACTTGATAAAAAGTCCAACAAAATTTTACACTCTATATATTCTGAAGCACAGAGTAAGTAGCAAATGGAGTGCTAAGACGAATCAAACTCATTAGTACAACTTTTTTTTTTTAAGAGCAATGTGGGTAGATTTTATTCTTCGTCGTTGTAACATTTCAGGCATTCAAGCTTTACTTTTGAGGTCGCAATTGAAATCCGTTTTATTCAGAACTCCTATATGGAAAATATTTTTACTTACACTACAATCGTTAATTAGGTGAAATTACTACAAGTATTCGCATTCTATTTGCTACTTCTCTGTTACATGTACCCAGAAGTAAATACTTGTCGAGTTTTAAAAAGTCCGCCTTTATTATTATCTCTGTCACTCATATACGTGTGTCCCTTTCTAAAACTCGATCTGTCATATTCACTGGGTAAGTAGACTTAGGATATAAAATAATTAATTACCTCCAATATGGCGGATGCCTGTTAGCCTTAATTATTATAAGTAGTTGTTATTACTTATTTATTATCGTTCCTGTTTTCTGTTAGAACGCTGGGTGATGTACGATCCGCCATGATGGCATAATCGTTTCCTAGATGTGCCTACAGTTCACTTATGTCAATAGTTCGTATATGTATGAGGCCACAAACTATGAAATCATCCAGCTTTCTAATAAAAATACTGTGTTTAGTATTTCTTTTTACTGTATATCATTTAATTCAATTTGCAAAAGCAATAAAAATGTAAGAAATATGTATTTAAATAAATGATAAAAAAAGGTTAGGACTCTGTTGAAGAGCAGACTTATTATTATTACTCATACGCCATGCCGCAAATATACGGGAAAACGAACTAAATAGTAGTAGTTCTCGAATATATGATGTCGGTTTTATTCATAAGCGTGTATTGTGCTCCTAAATTAGACACCCAATAGGCAAAATAGTTTTCATACCGTTTTAAAAAGACTACGCCAATACGGAATACCGCAATTCCGCAATTTTAAACTTTGCACTAATTTTTTACTTGTTCACATCAATACTTTAAGCTTAAGGTATGGTTCATTTTCTTCCATACACTACGTATCGGAATGGCGTATTCCGAATTGGCGTAGTGGACAGTTCCTTGCAATGGAACAATTCGTAATCATAGTACTGTTAATTTATTTGACTACGAACAAATTGATAATGGTTAATACTTAATTCATTGTAAATGAGAAAGCTCAAAGGCTTGAATAAAATTTGATAAAGCGATTACTTGTTTTAATTACATCTTATACTTACCCCTGTTTTTTATTGAAGGTAGGTAATTCTTAAAACTCAAATATGTTCAAATAAAACTGTTTCATACATATATAAGTAATTTGTTGATATATACAAGATACAATTTACTTCAACTTTAAAGCTCAATTTACACCGCCGCGGAATGGAATGGAAGTGACTTTTTGCAACAAAATTACATAGCATAATGAACTTTATGTTTTGAGCCTATGTCATGTTAAGTTAGTTGCCTTTATAAGTGCAATTTCATGTTATGACATCCATACATCTTACATTTTTAAAACATTTTGACAATAAAAGAGGTGGGGTAGCTGCCCAGCCGGCCGGAGCCTCAGCCGAGATGGTATCTCATCCACCACCGCCGCATTCCCCGCCCTCAGGATCGCAGGTGGCCGGAGAAGCAAAGAAGGCTGCCAAAATAGCCCGAGCGGCCAAAAAAAGGCTAGGAGGCAGTGGCGCAAGGAGCGCAACGTCGCGGCGAGACTTCGTGCCCCAAAAAGCGCGACTGTAGTAATTACTCTACAGCCTGACGCCGTGAAGAAGGGCGTGACTTACCGCGACGTCCTCGCAAAGGCGAAGCAGGCGGTGGACCTCCAGGAGCTCGGCGCCACCGATGGACTACAACTTAGGGTCGACTGCTACATGGGCCCGAATGTTGGAAGTCCCTGGTGCGGCCAGTGACCCTACCGCTGACGCTCTGGCTGAAAAGCTCCGAGCGTCTATAAATGCGGAAGAGGCCCGAGTGTCCAGGCCCACCAAATGCGCGGAAATGCGCATTCTGGGCCTGGATGACTCCATTACGGAGGCAGAGGTAGTGGCCGCCGTTGTCAGGACTGGAGGATGTCCTGCTGTACAAGTCAAGGCAGGCACAATCCGTCTGGACTCTGCAGGGTTGAACCGTTACGGTGAGCTGCCGCATTGAGGCGGCAAAAAAGATCCAAGAGGGCTGAAGGCTCCTGGTAGGCTGGGTATCCGCGCAGGTAAAACTTCTGGAACCCAGACCTCTGAGGTGCTTCCGCTGCCACGTTGGTAACCACGTGGGAGTTCACTGCACCTCGGAGTTGGATCGCAGCATTCTGTGCTTCCGATGTGGTCAGCCCGGTCATAAGGCCGGCTCGTGTAGCGCCACACCGCACTGTCACATGGGCGGCAGCTAGCAAGCCGGCTGATCATCGGGCTGGGAGCAAGGCCTGCGTTACACCTGCCAAAGCCAGGGGAGAAGTAGGCCCTCTACCACCGTTGTCCCCGCCGTCGCCGACGCCTAGGGCCGCCACTGTGTGTAGTTGGTAAAACAACCAAGGTATAACTTAGTAGTTTTAAACTAGGATATCAACTTCTCAAATCTATAAGATTAGGAGTACACAAGTAAAACTTCAAGATTTTTATTGATATGGATTTTATTGACCAGTAAAATAAAAATATTTAAAACTTGCCGCTTTTACAGTTTGGGTGTTGCGTTCTTAGTTAAATAGTGTAATCTTACGTTTATATATTTTCCCATTACGGCTTTTATAAGTATTATTAAATGGTTATTCATTGGCTTTACAATTACACAACAGCCATAAAATTCCATGCAACAAAAAGTCAAATTTTATTCCCTTGTGTAATCATTCGTAATAAGTAGGAACGTATTAAATATCAACAACCACAAACGTGTAGAATTACATCCCTAACCAACAACAGCCGGCAGCAAAATTTGTACGCCATTATTGACAAAACATGGACGCTCACAACTAGTGTTGCCAGGTCTGATTTGTTTTAATTCGGGGCAGAAGGAAAAGAAAATCGGGATTTAGGGTTGTAGATCGGGACAAACAAAAAAAAATTTGCCAAGTGCGAGTCAGAATCGCCTATGAAGGTTTCCGTAGTTACTACGGAAAAAAACTTTGTTTTTCATAGTGTCTTTATGAAATACAAAGTTATATTCGCGGTTTTAGACACTGCTTTAAGTATCTAAAAAACTGATGATCCTATCTCGTTCAAACCAATTTTCGAAAGTTTTAATTAAGATCTATAGAATGTATTTTTTTAGACATTTCACTCTATTATTATAAAAGTTAGAGGGTGGGGGGTGGGGTTCATTTTTAAACGATTGACTATAAGAAAAAGTGGTTATAAAAACCGCAATGTAATTTTAAAGACCTGTCTAAAGACACCACACAAGTATGGGGGTTTGATGAAGAAAATATTTTAGTTTCAGTTGCATGTACCCTCCTTATTTTTTTTTGTCCAGCAATCGGAAAAGCAGTTCACAGAATACATCTACCCACCGAGTTTCAGATGACGTGTAGTCCTAATAGTTGCGTAATAAAATGGCTGTGACATACCTACGGACTGATGGACAGACATACATGACGAATCTATAAGGGTTCTTTTTTTACCATTCGGCTACGGAACCCTAAAAAACAAGTTTTTTTAAATTAAGGTTATATTATTATATTTTATCTGCTTTTAAAATCGCAAAACACGTACGATGAATTGCAGTAGATAATAATTATTATAATCTGATGGATAATAAATGAATGGACGAAAGAAGACCAATAGATTGAGAAAAGCCAAAGTGCATACGTACACGATCGTGTATCTGATGCCGTAGAATAGAAAATTTTGCCACTTGGCTTAGGCCTCTGGAGTGATTAAAGTAAAAAAAAAAAAACATAACGCTAGTGATGTGATGTTTGTTATTTTGAGCGCATTGTTACAATCAATATTATGATGTTATGCGTAATTTTATTTATTTTACTGACAATTATTGTTATACAATATTTGCTTATTGTTTTTATTTTATTTATCGGGACATTTCGTGTCCCGATCAGCGGCAAATCGGGACGCGTCCCCAAACCCCTAATAATCGTGACGTCCCGCGAAAATCGGGACACCTGGCAACACTACTCACAACATACTATTAATTTAATACCTTGCATGTCTGATTACTTGATTAGTCTGTTTATGTAAACGCATATTTGACAAATAAATTATCTTTTTGCGGCCGCTTCATAAAACTATCGTGTGAGTGAGGATATCAGTAAAACACTTAGGGTAAATACGGGCAAAGCGAATGTTAGGTAAAGCGGATAGCTGGTTTTTCTCGAAAAGTATAATAGATGGCGCTATTTGCACTAATGCAGTTGACACTTGACATGTGCGGCTACGCTTACATCAGGGCTGCCAGATGTACGATTTTAATCGTACTCCTACGATTTTTTGGCATTTTTGCTCATGTACGATCGCTAGACCAGGATCGTACGGAAAATGTACGAAGTAGGTATGTGTGCGAGTGAGAAAGAGGATAGACTGAGAGTTCACAACAGACGACACGTTACGGTGTAACGTTCATCTGTGAAACTAGCTATAAAATAAACAGTTGTACAAGTAAAATCCTCCGTTTATTTTGCTATACAATGTCACATGTCTGTAAAATGTAAAGAATAGATGTATAGAAGATACAGCAATTCATTTAATTCAAATTTTACCCTTACTTATTTTAGTGCCAAAACCCTTTCTCGTTCTGATTATCCCTGCTGACACCACCTTCAACGACTTCCCTCTCACATTGTTGCCCATTATCTTATCATTTACCTCTATAGTTGCACTACTATAGAAGCCAACAGAAATCTTCTCCGTATAATTACGATAATAGGGAATACCACCAGATGCCAAAACACTTTCCACTGGAAAACCCCAAAACAAATGTTCATTTAGTTTATTTGGGTAGAAAGCAAAGACCCTACCTGAGAGCTCAGCTTGGTAATCCACTTCTATCTCTAGGGTGCCGAATGTAGCTGAAAGTGTTGCTACTACTGCTTCGCCTGGAGAAAGTTCCACTTCAACGCTATTAAGAGTTCCTAGAGTGACTGCTTTGGCCTTCGTGGTGTCATTACCCCATCTTGCAGCATAAGATAAGCTGGTTGTTCCTCCAACGCTTCCAGCGGCATAGTTCACGTTGTACGTGATCTCCTGTCCCACTGTCAGCTCTCCGCCCTTAGACCATGTGTTACTAACCGTCTCTTCGATTTGATGAGCTATAGCAGCATTGTACTTCGCTTTTGCTTTACTTCTAAAATTATTATTCTTGAACGTCCTCATGGCCACGATTACAGGCTTTGTATGGATGCCTAAGACCCTTGCTCTGACTGGTTTAAGCGTTCTCTGGACTTGCTGCCAATTGAATCTGTAGTAAACATCTTTCCAGGGTGTTGGACTTTTGAGATAGACATGCCTTGGTCTGATTCCTGCATATTTTAGACAGGCGTCTTTGAGAGCTTTAGCTTCAATTCCGAATGTTTTTATTTCTTTGTCGCTGATAATTTCTACGTTCCGACCATTGAATGCAACTTTAGCGTCGTCTGCGGTTTCTCCTGTTGTTATCTTGATTCCTATGCGAGCGCAGACGACTGGTATGAACAGCAGGAGGACGTATTTGGAAACCATTATGACCTATGGAAATATTATGATGTAGAAATTTGTACCTAACAAATGATATGCATTTTGAAAATAATTTAAAAATGTAATAGATGTGGCTGATGTTGAAGAAACACAGACACAAACTCAGATATCATTCTGTTTAAAAGACCACACAATCTGTACGGATCAAATCATATGAAAATCATGTCTGAGGTGATCTTTTGAGGAAAGAAGCACACAGATTTAGGTGGATCTGTCCAGACAGTGCAAGAATTTGTCGGTATTTATATAATACTTGACTATTTCTCTGGAGTAATGTAGGATGTACTTAGGTTGTAAAATGAACTGAACAAAATATTAATACTTACCGAATCAGGTCTAGCTCTCCTAATATTTTATTTTTTTGATGAAAACGCTGTCTTATAAATCACTGAACACAAGTTTTATCAATAGAATAATCAACTTACTCATTAAAAGAGTATTTGGTGTGACCGCAAATGTTTTAAACTGTTAGATATATAGGTATTTGTTACATATTTATATTTTATCGATGAAAGTGTGTTTATCTGTTTGTATACGCTTATCTCTGAAACTACTAGACGGATTTGCTAGCTATTAAGTCTAAGCAACAAATAGGCTGATTAATTGATTTCGGACACTGGAACACCTGATGCAGAACTTTAAACGCGAGTGAAGCCGCGGGTAAAACCTAGTATACAAATATTTTGGTAACAATCAGGAACAGAATCGACGGCAATCTATTTTTTATGTATCTTTAAGGAGCTCGTGGATAACAGTGACGGGTTGATCTGCAACGGTTGCCAAGGTCGTCGGTCCGCTAATTTATGAAAACATTTTTGTGAAATATAAGTTTCAGTTTCATTTATGCGGAGCTCCCATTAATGGAACTGAACCAACACTTAATTTATTATTTTTGTATAAAAATCGTAAAGCGGTTCACAGAATACATCTACGTTTAAATTGTGTAGTTCTAATAATAGTTACTTTCGAAATAAATTTTTAACATTGCTTCTCGATAGGAATTTCTTTGAAACACTCAGGGCCGGAGAAACTATGTGTAGGCTGTAGGTAAAACATTTGTTCCAGCGTGGGAATCGAACCCGCGACACGCAGCGAAGCAACCAAGTGCTCAACAACTGTGCCGACCGTGATGTCATTTCGTCGCTTTACGGTGCACCCGAGACATGTTCAACCTAATACAAACTAACACCACGGCATGAAAACTAACTTGGCCACCCATACGCACAAAACGTTTTGGGTACTTTCATTATGCGTACAGCTAAGGAGCGGAACTCCCTGCCGGAGTCTATGTTTCCTGATAGCTATTAATCACGTGAGGCTCGATAGGGGGGGGGGGGGGGTCCATAAAAATCACGAAATATCACAAGGGGGAGGGGGGTAAAGTAATATATCACGTGTATTTATTTTTTCGGCAAGCGCACGATACTCAACCGAAAAGCGGCGTTACATGTATTTATTTTTTCATCAAACGCGTACAAAATCGAAAACGACTTGTAGTGTGACCTTGATTCGCCGTTGCTAGGCACCGAACGAAGTAAAGTTCCCGCGAGCCGCAACAACCGTCCGCCGGACTCACCTTGTCAGTGTCAGGTATTCTGTTGTTTTAACACTGATACACATGCGTAAATTGTTTAACCTCGTATGTTTTGAATTAAAACATGTCTAAACTAGGTGATCTGTATAAAGACCACGGAATAGATGAATAAAGTTAGAATGGTAATGTGGGCGTGGCGAGCGCGCCACATTTATGATACGAAAATCATAGCTCGACCGATTAATTCATTCACCGCGTTTAGTGCGCTTCGGAATACTTCGGAACACAGAGCTCTGCTTTAAAATGCCATGTTTTGCAATTATAACCTGTAAAACAAAAAGTTAGACCGCAAGTATAGAGCGAGGAGGTATATCTTTCCATCAGTAAGTCGAAAACAACATTTAATTACAATTTTATTTGTAAAAACATAACAATATTCTGATCACTATGAAATTCCGCACATTAACAACATTATTGCAACAAGTTGCAAAAAATATACATTACCCGATGTGTACTCGCTTAATCAACGCAATGACCAAGTCCGTTCTTCAACCATTGACGTTTCGTCCTTTGCCCTGATTGGCCGTGATGCACGGCGCATGTTTATCTACAGTGAGTTACAATCAGTAGCAAGCTTTCGATTTAAGTGTGTGTAATTTATTTGTGTGCGTAATTCGCATACGTAACGGGCCTCTTGCTTGTAGTTGATCTGTGGGAGTGGGAGATAAGCGGCAACACGTGTTCTCATACAAATCAGGAACGATTTCCTTTCTAACTTCTTTTATCTGTTCTGTGATAAAGACCTATTTGCAGAGTATAAGAAAGGTAAAAAACCTAGTGTGGCTCAAAAAGAATTCAATGAATTGTGGGTTAATGCGAAACAAAAATATACTACAAAAAATAAAACCGACTTCCATATCACAACACTACAAAGCCAAAAATAACTTTAATTTCGGTAGTCGGTGTTATTGGTTTTGTATTTTAATTTTTTTTTACACTAAAGAATTAAAAGTTATTTTTGGCTTTGTAGTGTTTTGATATGGAAGCCGGTTTTATTTTTTGCAAAAAAGTTTTATCACGCTTTTTAGTGGGTCGGTTTGTAATTTATCTAGTTACAAAAGCCAAAATGTGAATCTACTTATCACCCTTTACAAAATATTGCTTTTCCGATGCAGAGCCGTTAATTTTTGAGGAGTTCTTCTGGTACTTCACCATCATCTCTACATCACCATATGCATTGTGACGAGCATAAAGTGCTTAACATACAAATTCAAGTAATCGAATCACAATCCACGAAATACTTATGATTGAGTAGTTTCGGTGGCCATCTGTGGTCTTCATCATCAGTTCCACTGCCCCAAATGGTGCTTTTCAAGAGCAACTGCACAAGGTACTATTAGAAATACCCAAAACGCTATAGGTGTGCCTATAACATTTGAAGAGTTCCCTCGATTACTCCAGGATTCCATCATCATATCCTGATTTCATAACAATGGGACCAACTTAAAAGAATACCCCGTCAAACGAAAAAAAAAACCAGATCAGTCCAGCTGTCTTCGAGTTATGAGGTGACATAAATAATAAAAAAAATCAAGATGAACTGAGAACTTCCTCCTTTTGTTGAAGTCGGTTAAAAAGAAGAATTTATGAAGTGGGCGAAATGATGACGCCGAGTGGCTTGATGAAACCGATGTTGATCTCCAACAAAGCACTGTGCCAAGTCAGTTACTTGCAAGATGCTTATCCAGTTATTGGTGTTGAAAAAGTCTTGCTAATTCGTGGTCCGAAAATACTATACATTAAATAATGTTTATTTATTTATTTTATTTATTTATTCATGGTTCACCAACAAGTGTTACAGCTAAACATGATTGATATTTGTTAGATAACAATATTAATAATACTGCACACACATACCCCAAGTCTAGAACAAAGTCCCCAAGTCTAGTCGGGCACGCCACAATTGCGGCGGTAAGACCCCTCTTTGAGGAGTGGCTAGATCGGCGTCACGGCGTCCTGACCTACCGTATGACGCAGGTCCTCACCGGACACGGAAGTTTCGGGAGGTACCTGTGTCTGATGGGAAAGGAGGAAACGCCTGGGTGTCACCACTGCGAGGGTCGCCCTGAGGACACAGTCTAGCACACGGTGCAGGACTGCCCTGCTTGGGCAGAGCACCGACGTGTCCTCACGGCGGCAATAGGCGGAGACCTCTCGCGCGCGGCATTGGTCGAGGCCATGCTGCGGGGCGAGAGGGAGTGGGAAGCGGTAGCCTCCTTCTGCGAAGCAGTCATGCTTCCGAAGGAGGAGGCGGGCCGCGAGAGGGAGAGGATGGCGTCCTCCCTCCAGCCCAGCCGCAGTGGTAGACGCCCACGGCGTCGGACGTCGGCCGACGATCTCCGGCCACCGTAGGCGCGGGCATGCGGACAGCGAGTAAAGGGCAACTCGCTGTCCGACCATGGACCATGCCCGGGTCGACGGCGCGTCGTGTTCCACGCGCGCCTCAAAGAGCGTCAGCAATATGACGAGGCCCCCCCGTAGAGGGCCGAAGCCTGCTGGGGTCGTGGGACTCATCCCGTTACCGTGACCCCGGTACGTAAAGGGTTATTGAAGGAACACCGTGGATTTTAGTCAGTAAAAGTCTGCAGTCCCTCCCACCCTGCCCGGGGTGGGAGGACTTATTTGATAATATTACCAAGATTAAAAAAAAAAAAAAAGTCTAGAACAAAACACGAGCGATTTCGTGTGTCCACTTTATTTTCTTTGTGTGCGTGAGCCGAATGTTACGTTCTTCAAACGCACACAAATATAGCTTTCAGTGATACCATTACCAGACCATTACCCACAAAAATGGGAAAACGCACTATTATGTTGCTGGATCAAATCAAGTATTTTATGTTATGAAACTAGATAAGATGATAATTTTTCATGTAATATGACGTATATGACATATATTTACGGAAAGTAAACGAAATGAGATATCGTTCATTGCGTTTAGAATGTTTGATGTGTAATGTGTTATAATGATATTATAGAAATGTATTAATTGCTTGAAAAATCTCGTTTGATATCAATTAAAAGTATGTGTTGTATTTATGAAATAGAAAAATATCATTGAGAACATTACTTAAATGAAAAAATCTTAATCAATAAAATTGTCATCTTTATGATGCCAATCTTCGAACTAACAGTAACTTTTAGTTATAAATCACTGTAGGTAGTAGTTGTAAATAAATATAGTTTAGTTTGACGCATACATAATTTCCTCCAAAACTATATTTTTTTAAACAAAAATAAGCACAAAAGAAATCAATATGGGTATTTTTATCCTCACGGATAGCAACATTGAATTCTGATAAGTTAGGTTATTAGAATTTTTGTTTGATGGTCGATTTACGTAAAAATATAATGTATAAAATGTAAGTATTTACTTGTGAAATGTAATTTGATTACACGTTTTTTGTTTTCCTGAAGGACTATGACATCCCTTTACGCTACAAACGGTCGTTTTAAATTATTTACTCGCGAGCTCTGTTCGGCAGAATGTGACCTTGAGTACTGACTAGTGTTGCCAGGTCGGATTTGTTTTAAATCGGGACAGAAGGTAAAAAAAATCGGGATTTAGGGTTGTAGATCGGGACGAACAAAAAAAAAACAAGTTTTTTAAAAGTATCCAGAGCGCTTCTGATGTGCGCAATAGTCAATAACATCGTGAAACTAAAGGGTGTCTCAGCGCCAATTTTAAACTTTAAACTTGAATATCTTGGCAAGCAGCAGGGCTAGCGGGAGGGGAGTGGTAGCGTTTGGTAGAGGATTAGTGCGGATTTTTTAATCGCTATGTCGCAGTGGTCTGGCATGCACCGCGCTTACGCAGTGGAGGCGTATTTTTGCAACGAGTTTTCATTAAGTGAAACACAGCGCAAGTTTTGTAATCGTTTTCAAATCCGCCGTTTAAGTGATGCCCTGAGTATTCAGTTAATGTCACCCATGTCTTAGGGTAGCAAAGTTTAGAGCGACAGGATGTTTACTGAATCATTCAATTGGCCCTCGAAATAGACCTGGGCGATCGATTGAAAACATCAATCGCGTCGCCGCTGCGGTCGCGGAGCGTCCACGACGATCAGTTAGAAAACATGCTGCTTCTTTGAGCCTCCATCGATCAAGTATTCAACGAATTTAGGCCTTAGACTTAAATTTACATCCTTATAAAATTCAGATACTTTTTTTTTTTTTTATCGTGGTAAAATTATCAAATAAGTCCTCCAACTCCGGGCAGGGTGGGAGGGACTGTCAGACTTTTACTGACTAAAATCCACGGTGTTCCTTCAATAACCCTTTACATACCGGGGCCACGGTAACGGGATGAGTCCCACGACCCCGGCGGGCTTCGGCCCTCTGCAGAGGGGGCCTCGTCATGTTGCTGACGCTCTTTGAGGCGCGCGTGGAACACGACGCGCCGTCGACCCGGGCATGGTCCATGGTCGGGCAGCGAGTTGCCCTTTACTCGCTGTCCGCATGCCCGCGCCTACGGTGGCCGGAGATCGTCGGCCGACGTCCGACGCCGTGGGCGTCTACCACTGCGGCTGGGCTGGAGGGAGGACGCCATCCTCTCCCTCACGCGGCCCGCCTCCTCCTTCGGAAGCATGACTGCTTCGCAGAAGGAGGCGACCGCTTCCCACTCCCTCTCGCCCCGCAGCATGGCCTCGACCAAGGCCGGGCGCGAGAGGTCTCCGCCTATTGTCGCCGTGAGGACACGTCGGTGCTCTGCCCAGGCGGGGCAGTCTTGCACCGTGTGCTCTACGGTGTCCTCAGGGCGACCCTCGCAGTGGTGACACCCAGGCGTTTCCTCCTTTCCCATCAGACACAGGTACCTCCCGAAACTTCCGTGTCCGGTGAGGACCTGCGTCATGCGGTAGGTCAGGACGCCGTGACGCCGATCTAGCCACTCCTCAAAGAGGGGTCTTACCGCCGCAATTGCGGCGTGCCCGGCCATCGGTTGCGACAGTCGTTCCCTCCATACTGCCCTGAGATCGCGCCGGAGCTCTTCCCGCTGCGCCTCGACTTCTCGAGGCAGCGGGGATACGCCCCGGCGCTGCGCCTCCACGCGCCATTCATAGACGCGCTGGAGGGCAGTCGCCTCCAGATCCCAGGGCAGCAATCCGGCAAGGAGGTTGGCCGATTCACCGGCGATCGTGTGGTATCCCCGGATCATTCGGATAGCCATGACCCTCTGGCATGCGACCAACTTTAGTGGTCGCGTCCGGATGCACAGGGCCCACACTGGGGACCCGTAGAGGGCCATGGACCGCACGACGCCGGCGTACAGCCTTCGGCAAGAGGCGTTTGGCCCGCTGAGATTAGGCAGGAGTCGCCTGAAGGCGGCTGCTGCCCGGTTCAGCTTTGGGGCCAAACTCAGGAAATGCTCCCTGAAGTTCCACCGGCTGTCGAGGACGAGTCCCAGGTACTTCATCGTCCTCCCGACGCCGATGCGAACCCCTTCCACCGTTATGTGGGACTCAGACCGTGGCGCGTTCCGACCGCCATGAAAGCACATGGCCTCGGTCTTGTGCTGCGCCACGTCGAGTCCCAACTGCCGGATCCTATGAACGACTGTCGCAACCGCTTGCGTCGCCAGGTCGGCCGCCGCCTGGTGCGACTCTCCCTGCGCCAGGACGAGCGTGTCGTCAGCGTAACATACTACGCTGACGCCGTCAGGGAGGTCGCCGCGCAGCACCCAGTCGTATCCGATGTTCCACAGGGGCGGCCCCAAGACCGATCCCTGTGGGACACCGCACGACATCTCTCGCCGGTTCCACTCTCCCCGGTGACCGGGGTAGATGACGGCTCTGTCCGTCAGGTAGTCCTCGACTATGCGACGGAGGTAGGTCGGCACCCGGTGATACCGAAGTGCCTCCCTGATGCAACTCCAGGGCAGGGTGTTAAAGGCGTTGGTGATGTCCAAAGACACCGCCAAGACGACCCTGCCCCGGTATACCGCGTCCCCCGTCGTGAGGGCTCTCACGCGCATGATGGCATCCACCGTCGAGCGCCCCCTGCGGAAGCCAAACTGGCACTCCGCAAGATCCGGGCCCACCCGATTCAGGTGCCCGAAGAGACGGTCTGCAATTACTCTTTCCAAGAGCTTGCCCGCCTCGTCGAGCAGCACGATGGGCCGGAATGCGGACGGAGAGTCCGCAGGGCGCCCGGCTTTCTGGATCAGGACCAGCTTTCCCGTCTTCCAGCGAAGCGGAAACTGGCCCCTCTCCAGGCATGCGCTAAAGAGCCCCCCTAGTCGAGGCCCGAGAGTCTCCGAGGCCAGGACCCACGCTTTCCCTGGCAAGCCGTCGGGTCCTGGGGCGGTATTTTTGGCCTTGAGCCGTTGTACCGCCACTCTCAAGTCTACCTCGGTCACCTCTGGAGCGTCGTAGACGTCGTCGTCGCTGTGGTCCGCGTTTGCGCCAGCTTCAGGTTCCGTCGGAGACGGAGCCACGGGCGGGGGAGCGTGCTCCCCTCGCGATGGGAACAGGGCGCTCACCACGTCCTCCAAGAACTGAGGCTGGAGACTCTGCGTCAACGGGGGAGCCCAGGGGCGGAGCCTCTCTCGCACCCACTTGTAGGGGCGGCCCCATGGGTCCCCGTCCAGAGTCGCCAGCATCTCCTCCCGGGCCAGTTCCTTGGCCCGCCAGATCTCGTCTCGGAGGACGGCCTTCGCTGCCCTGTAGCCCTCGTACAGCTCCGCCTCTACAGTCGCCGCATCCGGAGGTCGGGTGCGGCGCCTGCGGAACCTGGTGTACCGGCGTCGCGCCGCAACGCACGCTTCGCGCAGCGCTGCTAGCTCGCTCGACCACCAGTACAGCTGACGCCGGGCGCGTCCTTGCCGGACCCGGGGCATGGCCACGTCGCAGATCTCCGACATGGCCTCCTGGAACCACTCCGCCTCGTCGTTTATGTCGGCAGGCCTGTCCGGGGGTGACCCCCAGGCCTGCACGATCGAGGCTTCCAGGAATAGCTCCCGGTCCATCTGCTTCAGCGCCCATCGCGGACCACTCAGGTCCCGTCGGACCGGCGCGTCTGGGGTCTGGGCGGAGACGTCGAACCGGATATACCGGTGGTCGGAATAGGTCTCCACCTCCTCCACAACGCGCCAGTCGGTGACGCGCGGTGACAGGTTGGGGGTGGCGAACGTAACGTCCACCACCGACTCGCCCGTAAACCGCACGCACGTGGGGACAGAACCCCGGTTCTCGATCACCAGGCCCTGCGCACGGGCCCAGTGCTCGAGCATCCTGCCCCGCCTATAGTCCGTGGACGGGGAACCCCAAGCCGGACTCTTGGCGTTGAAGTCCCCGAGGACGAGGGCGGGGAGGGAACCGAGGGCGACGACGACGTCTCCCAGCTCCGTTAGGGAGTTCTGGAACACGGCGAGAGTTCGGTTCGGGGAGAAATAAACGCCTACCACAGCGATCTCTCCGAACCGTGCTGCGACGATCCCAAGCCCTCTCTTGACGCGATCGAGGGGCGGGGTACCGGCGGCGGCCAGTGAAACGAGGGTCACCGAGCCGTCCAAGTTCGCCACCCAGTCGTTCCTGGGCAGGACAAAATACGGCTCGGCGACCACGGCGACGTTGATCAACCACTGCGCCATGCTCTGGAGCAAAAGTTCCTGAGCAGCGGCGCAGTGGTTGATGTTCGCCTGGAGGAAGCGCAATGGGGCCATTAATCGGGATCCATTGCAGCCTCCTCCAGGGCCCCTCGCGGGGGTTCAGCCACGACGGCGACGGCGGCGGCAGTAGCGACGGCGGCGGCGGCGGCGGCGGTGGCAGTGACGACGGCGGCAGAGGGCCTACCTCTGCGCCTGGCTTTGGTGGGTGGGGCGCAGGACTTGCCCCCAGCCCGGTGATCGGCCGGCTTGCCAACCGCCTCACATGCGAAGCAGTGAGGCGGGGCGGAGCACGAGCCGGCCTTGTGACCGGGCTGACCGCAGCGGAAGCACCTATCACTGCGGTCTACCTCCGAGGTGCACACGCATGCCGCATGGTTGCCCACTTGGCAGCGGAAGCACCTCAGGGGTCTGGGGTCCAGGACTTTCACCTGCGCAGACACCCAACCAACCAGGAGCCGATTTCAGATACTTAGTTCAAAAAATCAAACCAGAAGACTACAACAAGTGAAAAATTTAATGTCAGAAGATATTACAATTTTTTCGGAGGAAAATGGAATGGACGATGTTTATTTTAGCGATGAGTCACACTTTCACCTCGAAGGGTACGTAAATCGTCAAAATTGCCATTATTGGTCATCTAGCAATCCAAAACAAAAACATCAGAAAGCATTACACAGCTCCAATGTTACTGTATGGTGCGCAATATCGTCGAAGAAAATCATCGGGCCATTTTTCTTCGAGAATGACCGAGATGCAACGGTTGCAGTGACGAGCAAGCGGTATACGGACATGATTAATATCTTTTTTGTACCGCAGCTTCAAGAAGAGGATGTTGACGAGTCAGGTGTATGGTTTCAGCAAGATGGGGCCACAGCCCACACAGCTAGGATCTCCATGGACACACTAAGAGCGTTGTTTCCTGGAAAACTCATAAGCCGCTTTGGAGACATATTGTGGCCACCCAGATCTCCCGACTTAACCACAGCTGCCTTTTTATGAGGTTATCTCAAAGCAAGAGTTTTTGATACCCCTCTTATGAATTTGGAGCAAATGAAGACTAAAATAACGACAAAAGTAAGGGCCATATCAGTTGACGTTCTGCGGCGTGTCTCTGCAAATTCGCTAGTCCGTTTTGAAGAGGGCATTCGCCGTGATGGAAGACATCTTGACGATTTAATCGTCATTTTTATGACTGACCTATAGATCAAAACTATAACCCAGTTCCAGATGACCTAGAAAGTTCAAATTTGGCATGAAGATAGGTAATTAGGTGAATACAAAGGAAAAAATCAGAAACTGGTAATTTTTTATCATTTTATTATAATTTTCACTTAACTTATAATTAGTGCCTGTAAATCTCTATATGTGGATTTTAAGATCTTTACGTGAATATATAACGAGTTAAATACCACCCTTAATTTTTTTTAATCCAAATATTTCCGTTTTTGTACTTATAAATAAGAATATAGTAAATTTTCGTATTTATTACGCGTAACTAACCGTATTCTACAACCACTAGCGCCACCTATTATCTTAGAGGGTCACTACACCATGGAGGCAAAACGCGTAAAATATAATTCCGGATACTGAATGGGCAATTCATTCGAACATTTCAAAGGTACAAGAAAATATAGAAAATAACACAAAAAGGGCAATTATACCCCGTAAACGTAGGAAAATACAGTAGTTTAACAAAAAACCATTTAGTATTAATTTTGTTATAAGTAAGTACCTACTACTAATTTATGTACAAAAAGTAATGATATCCCATGAAAAACATAAATGTGAAATGAGAGCCAAGTTCAATATTATCATAAATGCCTTGGTTGTTGACTTCAACGACAAAAGAAGTGAAATCTAAATGGGTGCCAAGTTCAATGGTCAGTCCTGAAATTTATTTATAACTACATAAAATATCATTTATTCTTATAACTTAGGAGAATATATTGTAGCCTAAGGTCTGACTTGGCTAGTTTTCATATACGAATTATATTATAGCCTTTGCAAGTTCTAAACCTGTTACTTGTCGGTTCTTATTTTATTATTCCGAAAATTTGGCTTGCTGGTAGAAACTAACCATCGAACATAATAATTCGTATATAAGAACTAGCCAGGTCAAACCTTAGGCTACGATATATTCTCCTAAGTTATAAGAATAAATGATATTTTATGTAGTTAAAACGACGGAAACGTGGACGTAATATAAGGCTAAAGAGTTTGTTTGTTTGTTTGAACGCGATAATCTCAGGAACTACTGGTTCGAATTGAAAAATTATTTTTTAATTAAATAGTCAATTTATAGAGAAAGGCTATAGCCTATTATTACGCTAAGGCCAATAGGAGCGGAGCGCCAATGAAGAATGGTTCAAAATCGGGGTTAAATTTAACGTTAGCCCAAAGTAACTATTCCACGCGGACGAAGTCGCGGGCAAAAGCTAGTAATGAATAAATGTTCTTGTTCCTTTTTTACATTGCAATATAATATGAACGTATGTGCAACTGAGCAAACAAAGTGATAAATCTTTATTGTTTATTTATGTTTATAAATTTCAGGGCTGACCATTGAACTTGGCACCCATTTAGATTTCACTTCTTTTGTCGTTGAAGTCAACAACCAAGGCATTTATGATAATATTGAACTTGGCTCTCGTTTCACATTTATGTTTTTCATGGGATAGAAGATACAGCAATTCATTTAATTCAAATTTTACCGTTACTTTTTTAGATTATCCTTGCTGGTACAACCTTCAAAAGCTTACCTCTCATATTGTTGCCCATTATCTTATCATTTACCTCTATAGTTGCACTACTATAGAAGCCAACAGAAATCTTCTCCGTATAATTACGATAATAGGGAATACCACCAGATGCCAAAACACTCTCCACTGGAAAACCCCAAAACAAATGTTCATTTAGTTTATTTGGGTAGAAAGCAAAGACCCTACCTGAGAGCTCAGCTTGGTAATCCACTTCTATATCTAGGGTGCCGAATGTAGCTGAAAGTGTTGCTACTACTGCTTCGCCTGGAGAAAGTTCCACTTCAACGCTATTAAGAGTTCCTAGAGTGACTGCTTTGGCCTTCGTGGTGTCATTACCCCATCTTGCAGCATAAGATAGGCTGGTTTTTCCTCCAACGCTTCCAGCGGCATAGTTCACGTTGTACGTGATCTCCTGTCCCACAGTCAGCTCTCCGCCCTTAGACCAGGTGTTACTAACCGTCTCTTCGATGTGATGAGCTATAGCAGCGTTGTACTTCGCTTTTGCTCTACTTTTAAAGTTATTATTCTTGAACGTCCTCGTGGCCACGATTACAGGCTTTGTATGGATGCCTAAGACCCTTGCTCTGACTGGTTTAAGCGTTCTCTGGACTTGCTGCCAATTGAATCTGTAGTAAACATCTTTCCAGGGTGTTGGACTTTTGAGATAGACATGCCTTGGTCTGATTCCTGCATATTTTAGACAGGCGTCTTTGAGAGCTTTAGCTTCAATTCCGAAGGTTTTTATCTCTTTGTCGCTGATAATTTCTACGTTCTGACCATTGAATGCAACTTTAGCGTCGTCTGCGGTTTCTCCTGTTGTTATCTTGATTCCTATACGGGCGCAGACGACTGGTATGAACAGCAGGAGGACGTATTTGGAAACCATTATGACCTGTGGAAATATCATGATGTAGAAATTTGTACCTAACAAATGATATTAATTTTGAAAATAAGTTAAAAATTTAAGCTAGATGTGGATGATGTTGAAGAAACACCGACACAAACTCAGATATCATTCTGTTTAGAAGACCACACAATCTGTACGGGTCAAATCATATGAAAATCATGTCTGAGGTGATCTTTTAAGGAAAAAAGCACACAGATTTAGGTGGACCTGTCCAGACAGTGCAAGCATTTGTCTGTATTTGTATAATACTTGACTATTTCTCTTTAGGATGTAGGTTTTAAAATGAACTGAACAAAATACTGGTACTTACCGAATCAGGTCTAGCCCTCCTAATATTTTTTTTGCGGAAAACGCTGTCTTATAAATCACTGAACACAAGTTTTATCAATAGCATAACCAACTAAATCATTAAAAGAGTATTTGGTGTGACCGCAAATGTTTTAAACTATTAGATAAATAGGTATTTGTTACATATTTATATTTTATCGTGTGTAAGTGTGTTTATCTATTTGTATACGCTTATCTCTGAAACTACTAGACGGATTTGCTAGCTATTAAGTCTAGGCAACAAATAGGCTGATTAATTGATTTCGGACACTGGAACACCTGATGCAGAACTTTAAACGCGAGTTAGCCACCACTCTACCCATCATGCGTGAGCTACCAATAATGATAGCCTGATCTTAATGTAATCTTTCAACCAAAATTGGTTTGAACGAGATCGGGTCTGCAGTTTTTGAGATACAGCATATTTTCTAAAACCGCAAATATAACTTTGTAATTCATACAAACACTATGAAAAACAAAGTTATTTGGCGTAGTTGTAAAAATTGTAAATCCAAGATCCTAGACTGTCTTCTCCCACCAATTTCCCACATCATCAATTATTCCCTGGATTCCGGACAATTCCCATCCTTGTGGCGTATGGCCTATGTCCGTCCACTTCCTAAAATATCAAATCCTTCACTACCTAACCATTTTAGACCTATATCCATTCTCCCTTTCCTGTCAAAAGTGCTCGAAGCCCGTGTTCACAAACAGTTTTCTGGATTTGTTTACTGGAATAATCTTGTAAGCTCATTCCAGTCTGGATTCAGACCCGGGCACAGTACATCCTCTGCTCTTCTTAAAGTGACTGGCGACATTAGAGAAGCTATGGAGGATACTAAAGTTACTGTATTAGTATTAATTGATTTCTCCAATGCCTTTAACGCCATCAGTCACGATATACTCCTAGCTATCCTCTCCCATCTTATGGTTTCTCCCGAGGCGCTGGAATGGTTCACTTCTTATCTTCGGGGACGTCAGCAGTCGGTCCGCGTTGATGAGAGATCTTCAAATTGGCGTGGTCTGGATGCTGGTGTTCCACAAGGCGGTATTCTTTCTCCATTATTATTCTCTGTCTTCATTAACTTTATAACTCACTGTCTTCGGTGTTCGTATCATCTTTACGCCGATGATCTACAGTTATATACTGCTGTGCGGGTTGAAGGTTTGTCGGATGCTATAAGGGATGTAAACCGAGATTTGGATGCTATTAATAGCTGGTCTGACAAATTTGGGGTGTCAGTAAACCCCTCAAAATATCAGGCTATCATTATTGATAGCTCACGCATGATGGGTAGAGTGGTGGCTAACTCTCTTCCACCTATTATTTTTAATGGTGCCGTCATTCCCATCAGCCCTAGAGTAAAAGATCTCGGTTTGCATCTTGACGCGACACTTGGTTGGCAAAATCAAGTTTCTAGTGTCAGCCAAAGGGCCAATGGCACTTTGCGTTCCTTGTATCGTCTGAGAAACTTTTTGCCTTTTAAGACGAAGACTATGCTTGTGCAGACTTTAATTTTCCCTTTAATCGACTATGGCGACGTGTGCTACTTTGACCTGAATGCGGTCTTGCTCGATAAGCTTGATCGTCTCCTCAATAACTGCATTCGGTTCATATTTAATTTAAGGAAATATGACCATGTCTCAAGTTTCAGGTCTGAGCTTAAATGGATGACCATTCGCCAGAGGAGAAGTTTGCGCGCTTTGACAACTCTTTTCTGTTTACTCAACTCTCCCAGCCCTCCTTTTTGTCTAATGCCTCACTTTCAATTTCTATGTTCTTCACACAATAAGAATCTACGTTCATCCAATAATCTTCTCTTACTCTGCCCTTCTCATACATCTGACTTTGTTCATTCTTCTTTTCATATCCAGTCGATTCTCCTCTGGAATGCACTTCCTCTCGAGATCAGAACGGCTGACAGTCGCTATGCATTTAAAAAGAAATTGCGGATCTATTTTCTACACCAATAAGCAGAATTTCCACATTCAGTTTTCATTTGCTTCTTTATTATATATATATTTGTATATGTATATATATATATAAGTATTTATTTATATATATTATTTATGTAGATTTCTATTTTTTAATGATACTAGGGTTTTTGTGTTATTACTATTATTATATATATTTTTTTTTCTAATTGTACATCACACGTTCATATTGCACCTCCCACACTATCTCTTCACCACTCATGGTTGACTGGTAGAGAATGCCTACGGCATTAAGTCCGCCTTTGTACCTATGTGCATAAAGTGTAAATAAATAAATAAATATTACACTTTGTCAATAATTCTTTTTGCCAATCGGTACACCTTTTTGGGTGGGCAAAAAAAGCATATAAATTAAAAAAAAAACCATCACCAGTGTTCATCCATCCCCAAAAACAGACAGACAGTATTTAAAATTTACCTTTTTAAAACCAAAAACGTAGTTTACAATACATGTTTGTAAACTGCGTGTCTGGTTTTCCCTTCCTTGGCTAAAACGTGTAAATTTTGTGGGCTTGATACTCGTGAGCACGCCACATACAGTTGCCCATGGGAAAAGCAGTGTTTTTCTAAATGTACACCCGCGACTTTCAGTGTCTGTCCCTGAGCTTTGTTTTGGGGAAATTGGAGTCTTTTAAACTGGGATGGCAAATCGGTCGGGATTATGGGAATGTCATAATTATTGGTTGCATAACATTGCGTCCAAGGTATATATTTGTAGTCGCGTGCCATTACAGAGCCTGCATCAACAGGACTGGGACACCCTGTCAATTCCAGAGAGTTGAGAAACTCTACAGGGCGACATCACAAAAAAATATATACCTGTTATCAAAGCTAAAACAGCCTATAATATCTGTCTAGGTAAACTGTCGCAAAAAAAATAACAATTCCAACTTTACCAACCTCATCATATTATTTATTTATTTATTTAGGATCTCCGACAAAACATATACACAGATTATACATATCAAATACATATAGAGGTTATATAAATTAATTATTTTGTTCGTGTAATCTTTCACTTTTTTTTTTTTTTTTTTAATTGCACCCGTCATCACAGGGCATTGTGAGCTTACTACCTCCAACTTAATTGGAGACCTTGTCATTCTTTATTTTATTACCAAACTTATGCTTTAAAAACTACTTACACGGGGACAATGATGGGGAAAATAGAAATAGCTTTTTACTATGATACAAGTTTTCTCTTAATATCTAAACTAATTCTAATTTTTATTTCCTTAAATCTACTATTCGCAAGTGGCAGTACAATCTTAACTATGGGATACAGAACTGAATAATTGTGCTTCGTTACTATACAGTAAATTGTTTAATATAAATTCAAATTTATATGTTACAATTGGTATCTTATAACTAACTTACTTCTATGCTCCATATACTAATTACAGAGTAACATATGTTAGCCTAAATATAGAACTATAGTTACCTAACATACTTTTCTTATGCCTTATTCCTATTATTAACTAATTTACAAATTTTTACACAGTAGTCGAGGAACATATCTCTGTCCTTCCCAGCTATTATTTCCGAGAGGGAATTCCTGTCAATTTTAACGTCCAACATAAACTCCAACCTCTGCCTCTCGCGATCATGGGCCGGGCAGTCCAGAAGGACGTGAAGGACAGACTCCGAACACGCAGGATCGCAGATGCACGATGGACTCTCCTTGCACTTGAAACGATGCAAGTACTCGGAGAATCCACCGTGCCCCGTCAAAACCTGGGTGAGAAATCTGTCCACCTTTATTTTACCGATGATCCTGTATGCGGCTATCGCGTCAGGGAAAAACACCTTGGTGACACTAGCCGTTTCACCGGCACGATACCGCTGGTTCCATTCATCAAGCGATTGCATACGAATGCTCCGTTTGATGAATGAAACCGGGCAGCTGTCGTAGTCAAAAGCGCGTTTTGACTTCAGCGCAGCCTCCTTGGCCAGATGGTCGGCACGTTCATTCCCCTCTAGTCCTGCGTGAGCTTTGATCCAGAACAAACTAACACTTTTGTCCTGGAGCAGAGCCCTTCGCAGATGTCCCCGCGCCTCGACGGCCAGGGGATGGAGGGCTTTCGGATTTTTAAGTGTGAGCAATGCCGACGAGGAATCGGAATAAATCCCGACTGATCCGGCCAAGTGGTCCGCGGCCATCCGCGCCGCCCGGCATATCGCCAGGAGTTCCGCCTGGTATACCGTACAGTAGGACGGCAAAGCAAGCTTGAGGGTTTTGGTTTCGGCGGCGCCGGTCCATACGGATAACGCCGCTCCCACTTTGCCCTCAATCTTGCTGCCGTCCGTAAAGATGTTGAAGGTATTGGCGCAGTTTGCGTTATATTGGTCCTGGTCTACCAGGCACTTGAACTCCAGGTCGATATGACAGGCGGGGTGCGGAGACTGCAGAGCCGAGGTCATCCGCTCCACCTCCCGACCCTTTATCACCGGCTGGGGCACCCCTCTCCTCGCCTCGTATAGGGCCGCGGCTTCGCGAACACGGAGGTCGAGGGGAAGTATCCCAGCTAGCAACAGTGCCGAGTTCAGAGAGGTAGTTCGGTATGCTCTGCATAGTTTTTGCGCGAAGCCCCGCTGGACCACGTTCAGTTGCTTGCGGATACCGAGCTTGTCCACGACCGGTGCCCAGACGGCAGCCGCATACAAAATCACGGGCTCAACCACCGCTCTGTAAATAGTGCGGATTACTTCAGGATGGAGACCCCAGCTGACCTTAGCCGCACGGGCCAGCTGGTGGTAAAAGGCGACCGCGCGCTTGCAGACGTTTGCGACGTGGGTGTTAAAGGTGAGTTTCCGGTCTATGACGACCCCCAGCAGCTTGATCTTGTTTGCCAGGACAATGTCGACCCCGTCCATATGAAGACGCGGGGTGTCATACTTCAGTTTGCGCGTCACAACCATAGCATTTGTCTTGTGAGGCGCAAACCGAAGTTTATTAGATGCACCCCACGCCCTCACACGTTCGAGGGCGGCATTGGCCCGACGTTCGATCTCGAGGGCCGTCCCACCCTCGAACACCAACACCACATCATCGGCGAATGCCTGAGCGTAGTCGCCTTTGGCCTCCAATTCCTGAAGTAGTGGATCCAGGAGCAGGTTCCACAAAATCGGCCCGCCGATAGACCCCTGCACACAGCCCTTCCCTGTTTCTCTTACGTGCTCCTCCCCCAAGTACCTCACCCTAGCACGCCTGTCGCTCAGGTAACTGCCCAAGAGCCGCCGGATGTTATCGGGGCACTTTTCCTCAGCCAGCCTGACCCTAATCTTGGGCCACCAGGCGTTGTCGAAGGCGCCCTCTATATCTAGTGAAACCAGAACAACAATTCTCCTTCTCTCCAGATTGTGTCTGATGTGTTTGACCAGGGTATAGAGGGCGTCCTCGGTACTTCGCTGGGGCATAAAGCCAAACTGGCGAGTACTTAGCTTGGGCACTAGATCATGTTGTAGCCTGGCGACGAGCATTTTCTCCAAGATTTTCCCAAGCACCGGAAGGAGCCCGATCGGCCGATACGACTTGGGAGTCGTATAGGTGGCCTTCCCCGGCTTGCGGAGGAAGATCACCGTGGCCTCCTTCCAGGGCCTCGGAAAATAGTGGAGCTCGAGGCACTTGTTGAAGACGCCCAAGAAGAGCTCCGGGTCCAGTTCAATCGCGTGCAAACATATATCGGCGGTAAAACCGTCCGCACCTGGGGCCTTCTTCGGGTCAAAGGACCGACTAGCCAACTTCAACTCGAGATGAGTGAATGGTGGGTCATCTTGGCCCGAAGAATTCTCAATGTCGGCCCGCCCAGCCAGGACCCTCATCCGGCGGTGCTCCTCGGAGTCATTCTCTTCGGAGTCCTCCGGGTAGAAGGTCTCAGCCAGGAGTCGGGCCGAACCCCTGGCATCTAACTCCATGTCGTTTACCACAAGCGGTGGATCTACGTCTCTTCTGGAAGTTCTACCGAGCACCCTGTAGATTCCCCCCCACACAGATTCCCCGTTCTGGCGCTCGCAGAAGGAGACCCAGCTGCGTGTTTGCGCATGCCTTACCTCGGTCTCATACCTATCCTTCGCTTCCAGATACTCCCCAACAACCTTGTGACGCCTAATCGGCGCTGCACACCTAATCCTACTTTTCTTGGTGGCTACCTCGCGCTTAAGCGCTGCCAACTCCTCGTTCCACCACGGCATCGAAAGGACCTCCTTATGTTTGATGAGCGGTATACTTTTTATACAAGTTTGTTCTATGATATTTTCTAATTTTACTATTGTTTCGTCCAAATGTGTTGGTGTCTGTATATTTTTGATTGTGTCTATTGTAAAGTGTTCTTGTGTTTTAATTTGACCCAGTTTCTCACGAAACTGGGCCCAATTCGCCTTTTTTGTGTAAAATTTTCTGGTAGTATGCCTAATAGTGTTTGTGTTAATGTGTCTCGTGTTGATTAAGAAGGTGATGGCGTTGTGGTCCGAGTTGATCAGGCCTTCGCGCACGCACCAGCCGTTCACCAAGCCCAGTAGGTCAGACGATACAGCAGTTATATCAATATAACTACTGTACCTTTCGCCACCCCGGATAGTGTCAAAGGTGGGGGTTTCCCCTTGGTTCAGGAGGCAGAGACCGAGATCCTCCAGGAACCCGTTTAGTTCTTCGCCTCGGCGGTCTGTCACGGGGCTTCCCCACCAGACGCATTTGGCATTGGAGTCGCCCCCAATAACAATGCTCCGAGCTCCCGTCTCGCACTGCACTCGGCGCAGATGTGCCAGGTACGAGTCCATCGGCAGGTCAGGCTCAAAGTAGAATGAGACCAGGATGATCTCCCAGTTGCGAACACGGATCCCCACCACTGAGATGTTAGTCGTGGTGAGTTTTGGGTACTGTGTAATGTGGAGGTCTGCGTCAAATACTATGATCGCGGCCTTTACAGTCCCACTTCCCTGGTCTGCACACTGGAAGACTCTGATCCCATTTTGACTCTTCACACGCCCTATCCCACCGACGTATGGCTCCTGTACCAAAGCAATCCGCGTACGCAAGTTAGAGGCTTCGATCAGGAGCTCGGAGTATGCCAACTTTTTGCGCTGGAGGTTCGCCTGGAGGATGTTTAGAGCCACTGCGTCCGCCGGCTTGCCCTTAGCAATATGCTACGGATGAGCGGGCGAGGCCATCCCACCTCCTCTTGACGGGGCACTAAACTTAGTTATAAGAGACCATAGCATGCACGATAAAATTAACAACTATACTAACAAATTAATCAAAATTAAAAAGAAAAATATACGGACAAATTAGATATTAATAAAGGATTAGTAATTACATGAAAATACATGAGCAAAAACGATAATGACCTTATGAACATAAATATAAAAAATTGGCGAAGTGCGAACCAGACTCGCCCATGAAGGGTTCCGTAGTAACTACGCAAAATAACTTTTCAGCTCCAGTTTCGGTTTTAGCTTCAGCTTCAGTTTTAGTTTCAGCTTCAGTTTCAGCTTCAGTTTCAGCTTCAGTTTCAGCTTCAGTTTCAGCTTCAGTTTCAGCTCCAGTTTCAGTTTTAGCTTCAGTTTCAGCTTCAGCTTTAGCTTCAGCTTCAGCTTCAGCGTCAGCTTCAGTTTCAGCTTCAGTTTCAGTTTTAGCTTCAGTTTCAGCTTCAGCTTTAGCTTCAGCTTCAGTTTCAGCTTCAGCTCAGCTTCAGCTCAGCTTCAGCTCAGCTTCAGCTCAGCTTCAGCTCAGCTTCAGCTTCAGTTTCAGCTTCAGCTTCAGTTTCAGCTTCAGTTACAGCGTCAGCTTCAGCTTCAGTTTCAGCTTCAACTTCAACTTCAGTTTCAGCTACAGTTTCAGTTTTAGCTTCAGTTTCAGCTTCAGCTTCAGCTTCAGTTTTAGTTTCAGCTACAGTTTCAGCTTCAGTTTCAGTTTGAGGCTGGCGCTTTCTCTTCTCTTTTTCCAACACCCTTTTTACATCCTTTACGGATGATTTCCAGGATAAAAACTATCTTACGTTCTTCCCAGGGTCCTAAGCTATTCCTATGCCAAATTTCATGTAAATCGGTTCCGCTGAACCGATTCGAAAATTATCCTGCGGGAACCTTACATCAGGATAAAAACTATCTTATGTCCTTCCCAGGGTCCTCAACTATTTAGGCGGTCGGTTTAGGCGTGAAAAGGTAACAACAGACAGACAGACAGACAGAGTTACTTTCGCATTTATAATATTATTATAGTGTATGTATTAAAGTATGGATAGGTTTTGTCCACGACTTCGTTCGCGTTCCAGGTTTTACCCGCGTTAATCCTGATCCCATGGGAATTCCGGGATAAAAAGTAGCTTATGTGTTTTTCCAGGATGTCAACTGTCTTTTTACTAAATTTCATTGAGATCCGTTCAGTCGTTTTTGTGTGAAAGAGCAACAAAGATACAATTCGAAAACTATCCCACGGGAACATTATATCGGAATAAAAACCATCCTATGTCCTTTCCAGGGTCCTAAAATATTTCCATGCTGAATTTCATGTAAATCGGTTCAGCGGTTTTGGCGTGAAAAGGTAACAGACAGACAGACAGAGTTACTTTCGCATTTATAATATTAGTATGGAAGTATGGATAGTGTATGTATTAAAGTACTAGCTTTTACCCGCGGCTTCGCCCACGTTAATTTACACTTTGTCAATAATTCTTGTTGCCAAACAGGTGTACCGTATCTTTTTGGGTAGTTAATAACGTATATAATATATAAAAAACCATCACCGGGGTCCATCCATCCCCAAAAAGAGACAGACAGTATTTAAAATTTGTCTTTTAAAACCAAAAACGTAGTTTACAATATATTTTTGTAAACTACGTTTCTGGTTTTCCCGTCCTTGGCGTGTTGATTTTGTACGCTTGATACTCGTGAGCACGCCACATACAATTGCCCATAGGAAAAGCAGCCTTTTTCTAAATGTACACCTGCGACTTTCAGTGTCTGTCCTTGAGCTTTGTTTATGGTCATTGCGAACGCTGCTTTTAGGGGAAATTTGAGTTTTTCGAACTGAATGTGAGGAATAAATACGTTTTCACCGCTTGCTGTTCCCGTCATAATTATTGCTTGAAAACATTGCATCCAAGGTGTGTAATTTGTAGTCGCATGCCATTACAGAGCCTTGATGCGCTCTGATTACGCATCAACATTACTGGGACACCAAGTTTAAGCCTCAAATAATGTGATGGGGTACCCTGATAATTCCAGAAAGTTGATAAACTCTACAGAGTACGACGTCACTTGCGTTGTATCGATGACATTGTCGACGGACAGATACTCAACAACATCACAATCCACATGAGACATAATCTTTTCGTTGATCTGTCCTACAATTTCGTTGGTTGGTGCCAAAATTACTCTTTTACGCAGCCATTCTTTAACCCTCATATTTGTTTTCAAATCAGAATAAACGTGGTTTATTAAATTATCTGTATCTTGGACTACGTTCACTATGTATGTTACTTCAGTTTCAGCTTCAGTTTGGTTTCAGCGTCAGTTTCAGCTACGGTTCCAGCTTCAGTTTCAGCTGCAGTTTCAGATTCAGTTTCAGCTTCAGTTTGTTTTTAGCTTCAGTTTCAGCTTCAGTTTCAGTTTCAGATTCAGCTTCAGTTTCAGCTTCAGTTTCAGTTTCAGTTTCAGATTCAGTTTCAGTTTCAGATTCAGCTTCAGTTTCAGCTTCAGTTTCAGCTTCAGTTTCAGCTTCAGTTTCAGCTTCAGCTTCAGTTTTGGTTTCAGCTTCAGTTTCAGCTTCAGTTTGGTATCAGCTTCAGTTTCAGCTATAGTTTCAGCTTCAGTTTCAGTTTCAGCTTCAGCTTCAGTTTTGGTTTCAGCTTCAGTTTCAGCTTCAGTTTGATCAGCTTCAGTTTCAGCTATAGTTTCAGCTTCAGTTTCAGCTTCAGTTTCAGTTTCAGCTTCAATTTCAGATTCAGTTCAGCTCAAATAAATCATTCCGTTGATATCTGTTGCCACACGATCTTCTCCTATTTTCAAAAGGGCAAACGCATATTGCCCCGATTTTCAAATAGAAATGATTCGTATATTAACTTGATTGGTTAAAATTTAAGCGACACGGTTGGCGTAACTGTTAACTGGTGCATGACGTGGGTTCGACCCCAGCCCTAAACAAAGATTTGTATAGCCTACATGCAGTTGTGTAGTTTAAAAAAAATGTTATGAGTGGTTCTTGAATACGCGATTTGAATGAATTGAGAGGGAGGAATACAAAGTCCCAACACCCCTTGTTCAGGACTGCAATAGGCCAGCCAACGGTAACTGGACGTGTCCGGAACTTTTCCACGATACGTGGAGTCATAAACGTTGCTTTCAATTAACAAGGTTACTTAATAATGATACCACTAACCTGATGTGCTGGGTTCGCCAACTTCGACCTTCAAAGGTCACGCCCTAAGTGTGGTTTGTATGTACAATGGGGTGAGTAATTGAAAGGTATGATGTAAGTCAAGTGTTGTAGAACGTTCACAAGGCGCCGGTCTCCAGATGGCGCGGTCACAACAGCAATCACAGCACAACTCGTTCCCACCAAGCGCGTGCCACACGAGGTGACGCAATAAGGCGATATGTTCCAAGAAATATCACTGTATTCTAGTCAATTTGGAATTACAAAGTTCAACCAAACACTGTTCACAATTAATCTGTTCATATCTCGTGAGATCCAATCCGATTTCCAACAAATTCCGCGTGCCAGCCCGACCGACGACAAGGCGGCGTATGATTCAACAATATCCCGGGGTTTTCGGCAAATGGGGAATACACTTCAACAATTAGATAATTCGCGACCCAATTATCGGTCTCAACAGGCGAATCCAACAATATTTTACCAATTATATTTAGCTCAAGAGGGCCCGATGACCGGCATTTTTTCCAACAACCAAAATCTATCTGTCAAGTCAAGTAATGTCAAGTGTCAACACCCCTTTACATCCTTAAGGGATGATTTCCAGGATAAAAACTATCCTATGTCTTTTCCAGGGTCTAAAACAATCTCCATACCAAATTTCATCCAAATCGGTTTAGCGGTCAAGTGTATTATGTGGGTGGGGAGGGCGGGGACATCATTGATTCCCTATACAAAATTCTAACACCATTTTACATCCTTTAGGAATGATTTCCGGGAATAAAACTATACTATGTCCTTTCCAGGGTCTAAAACTATCTCCATACCAAATTTCATCCAAATCGGTTTAGCGGTCTAAGTGTATTATGTGTGTGGGTAGGGCGGGGACATTATTGATTCCCTATACGGCATTCCAACACCCCTTTTAGATCCTTTAGGAATGATTTCTGGGACGAAACCTATGCTATGTCTTTCCCAGGGTCCTAAACTATTCCCATGCCAAATTTCATCTAAATCGGTTCAGCGGTTTAGGCGTGAAAAGGTAACAGACAGACAGACAGACAGTTACTTTTGTATTATTATAATATTAGTAAGGAAGTATGGATAGTATGGATATATGGATATGGAAGTATGGAGTTATATTATTACTATTAACGTATGGATAGCTTTTGTCCGCGACTTCGTTCGAGTGGGAGGTTTTACCCGCGTGAATCCCGAATCCGTGGGAATTTCGGGATAAAAAGTAGCTTATGTGTTTTACAGGATGTCAACTGTCTCCTTACCAAATTTCATTGAGATCCGTTCAGTAGTTTTTGCGTGAAAGAGCAACAAAGATACGATTCGAAAATTATCCTGCGGGAACCTTAAATCAGGATAAAAACTATCCTATGTCCTTCCCAGGGTCCTCAACTATTCCCATGCTGAATTTCATGTAAATCGGTTCAGCGGTTTTGGCGTGAAAAGGTAACAGACAGACAGACAGACAGACTTAACGTAAACGCACCTATTACCGCCAGTTTAAGCCAAGTTCACATTTATGTGCAAAAAATAAGCACATGCTTAATAACTGGTGTCATTTTTTATTTTTATTCAAGTACTGAAACTAACGATCTTGTCAGTCAGATATAGAAACAATTCGAAAAAATGAAATAAATATTTAAAAAAAATATAAATTGATGAAAAGGGCTATGTTTCTATTACCGACTCAAACCATGGGTGTGTTCCTATTACCGTTTTTGTGGCTCCTATTACCGACCGCTAAATGAACAGAACAAATTCAGTCAAATAAAAATGCTCGTGTGGGTTTAATTCTTTAGAATACAGAATGTTATAATTATAAGCAGCTTTTAATCAGTCTTAAGAGATATGCTTCATAATATGAATTACATATTGAAATATAACAGTGAATCCAGTCTATTAAATGGCGTTCTTCGTGCTTGGTGAAGACAGGTTGAACCCCACAATTTTCATTAGAGTACTTGTGATTTCTCTTGTCACGAAGAGTTATTCTAGGAATCCCAAATCTCTTTGAGGTTTCATAGATACTTGCTCCATTATCGATAGCCACCAATGCACAGTCAAGTTGATTAGCTGTATATTACGTACGTTTTAATCGTTCCATGTTTCTGAATCAAAATTTACCTAGTCGAATATACTAAACCTTTGCTTAGCAGTGGGTTAAGAATTATAGTAAGTGGAAGTCAATAGGTGATTTTTAATAATAGTTTTTAATGAAAAATGAATTACAGTTTTATATTTTTTCTAAATATTTTAAATTGTTATTAATGTTAATTACATTATATTTACCTACTAGGCAAAAAAAAATAAAAATAATTACTAACACACTATCCATAAAAACTAAAAAAAACATACAGACGAATTGAGAACCTCATTCTTTTTGAAGTCGGTTAAAAAGTACAGGTACATCGGTAATAGGTTCTATTGAAGAAATTCTGTATAACCTATTACCGACCCAATGAAATGAATATGTATTGAGTAAATGTATTGTTTTTTAGAATATTTATATGATTATACAGGTGCCAGTAGCTATGCTAATTTTATTTTAATGGTATTTTAACTATAAAAATACAATATTAGAGAATTGTACATCCTACATTCATTAAAACATTTACATAAGAATAAAGTTGATTTTCACAGTATCGATATTCTTATTATGTATGGCGCTAATAGGTCAAATACAACTTGACACACTAACTAATCAAATTAGTATAGCCGACTACTTATTAATTGATTCATTATAACATAAAAAGTAGAAATTAAAATATTCGACAAAAACCTAACAACGACCTAGGTCGGTAATAGGAATAAAATTGAGATTATTGTTCCTATCACCGCCACATTTTAATATTGAATTTGAAGCAAAATAAAGCTATATCTCATTAAAATTAGTTATTATTTGTGTTTATGAAAGTATTAAGAAGGTATCAAAATAATTAAAAGGTTCATTAGATTGCTTTACAATTATATATTATGCTAAAAAAGAAATAGGTGTACTTACGTAATCGGGAGCGGGACACTACTAAATATGCGCTATATCCGGAGTCCGACGACAAATTGTGCAATTATTCTTTAAATCGTTGGTTTACGCGCACATGCAAGTGATGAATATTTGCATTACAAATATATCTATATTTTCTCTAAAGCAATGACTTGTCTAACTTTAATGCAACTCTTTAAAATGATAGTTTTATGAAACGGACGGTAATGGGAGCCGATTTTGAGGGGTCGTTATTAGGCGCCTTTACGTTACTTTCGCATTTATAATATTAGTATGGAAGTATGGATTACGAAAAACCAAGTAATTTATTGTTATTGCTGCTACGGAACCCTTCACGGACGAGTCCAACTCGCAGTTGGCAACTATTTAGGGTTCCGTAGCCGAATGGCAAAACAAAAAAACCCTTTTAGATTTGTCATGGCTCTCCGTCTGTCCGTCCGTTTGTCACAGCCAGTTTATTCCGAAACTACTAGGACTACAGAGTTGAAACTTATTGAGTAGACGTATTCTGTAAACTCGTACAGAAATGAAGGAATATTGGATCGAATTGTGACATGAAGAAAAGTGCAAATACAATGGCTGACTTCAGGTCAAACGCAGTAATAGTGTCCTAAGGCAAAGCTTACCAAAAAAAAGTAGTGGTAACTGTTTCGTTCTGCGATGCTAGAAAATATATTTCGAAATGGGTTAGGCATCATGTCATCCATGCCATCTGCGAACGATGGCATTGTTCTTCTTATGAAAATCCACATAATCTAGGAAAAATGATTGAATTAAACCATCAAAGCGAAGAAATTTATTTACTCACTAGCTTTTGCCCGCGACTTCGTCCGCGTGGAATAGTTACTTTGGGCTAACGTTAAATTTAACCCCGATTTTGAAGCATTCTTCATTGGCGCTCCGCTCCTATTGGCCTTAGCGTAATGATACAATATAGCTGTGCCCGCGACTCCGTCAGCGTAAGTTAATGTATTGGTAATATTGTTTAGATCACGTTCACATGAGGCTTAAGTACCTAGAGAACGCTTCGACCGCGAGACGCGTCGAGCGCGGCGACCGATTCTCAAAAATAATCCTTATAGCATGATTCAGTATTCACGCGCGATGGCTTATTATTATAAGCGTATTTCATGTATAACTTTGGTGTTTCTATACCGATTTATATGATTCTTTTTACGGTTTCGTAGCCGAATGGCATAAAACGGAATCTTTATAGTTTCGACATGTCTGTCCGTCTGTCTGTCTGTCTGTCTGTCCGTCCGTCCGTCTGTCACAGCAATTTTATTCCGAAACTATTAGGACTATACATGTGAAACTTGATAGGTAGATGTATTCTGTGAACCGCTTTCCGATTTTGAGAAAAAAATTTAAAAAAAATTAAAATAAAGGGGGGCTTTTTTTAATGAAATCGATGCATGTGTGGTATCTATAGACAGTTCTTTAAAAACGACATCGGGGTTTCTAAAACCACTTTTCCATAAAGTCAATCGTTTAAAAGATATAACCTTCCAAATTGGTAAAATGTGTGTGTGGCGGACACAACCTCTAACTTCTATAATAATGGAGTGAAAAATCTAAAAAAAATATATGTCTGTAGATCTTAATATAAACTTTCAACCAAAATTAGTTTGAACGAAATCAGTTCAGCAGTTTTTGAGATACAGCATATTTTCTAAAACCGCAAATATAACTTTGTAATTCATACAAACACTATGAAAAACAAATTTATTCGGCGCAGTTGTAAAAAATGTAAAAAAGCCAGTTTTAAGAAATTTGTAAGGTTTTTTTTTCGTCAAATAAATTTGCATATTATATTATAGTTACTACGGAACCCTTCATGGGCGAGTCTGACTCGCACTTGGCCAATTTTTTTATGGAATAGTTAATAATGTTAACTTTTTCAATTAGGGGTGACTGAGAGTGTTATAAACGTAAGAGTAGACAAATATTATAATCAGAAAGCTTCGAACTGCTAAGCTATCGGGAGTTACACGTGTTATTGTGAGTCAACCATAAAAGTTAGACATATGCTGTCGTGGGATATTTTTTATATAATTTTAAGGAGAACATTTCCGTCATGAAATGATTTGTGCAGCTTTAACCATTACGGTTGCACACTCGACGGAAGCTTAAAAAATGGAGTAACTTCTCCCGTTTTCCCAACATTTCCCTTCACTGCTCTGCTCCTATTGATTGTAGCGTGATGAAAAGTATACTATAACCCGCTCAGGAGTATGAAAAATAATTGTACCAAGTTTCGTTAAAATCCGTCGAGTAGTTTTTGTTTCTATAACGGTTATACAGACAGACAGACAGACAGACAGACAGACAGACAAAAATTTAACTGATTGCATTTTTGGCATGAGTATCGATCCTTAATCACCCCCTGATAGTTATTTTGTAAATATATTTCATGTACAGAATTGACCTCTCTACAGATTTATTATAAGTATAGATGAACATAAACAAACCAAACTATTATCCAATAGCGAAAACCTAGAGATCAAAATTAATAACCATTCTCTTGAGTATGTGGAAGAATATGTTCATCTAGGGTAGATCATTTTATAGAAAGACCAATCCACTAAAAAAATTAACAAAAGAATAACTACCCGCTGGAAAAAATATTGGACTCTAAAGGAGGTAATGAAATCCACTGAAATAAGCAGAGAACTGAAAAGGATAGTTTTTGATACATGTGTGTATCTCCCCTGCCTAACCTATGGCTGCATCATAGAGACAGTCTAGTGTACTGCCAGAGAGCAAAAGAAAGGAGCATAGTTGGCTTCAAGAGGCAAGACAGAGAAAAGAGAGTCGCAGATATGCTAAAAAGTGGAGAAATATCGTAACTAACTGGTATTCACGAGATGGTAAAAGAAACAGAGGAAGGCCAGGGAAGAGATGGGTGGATGAGTAAAGACAAACCACCGGGCCCAACTAGAGGAGAGTTGCCAAAGATAGACAGCAGTGGAAGATGTTAAAAGAGACCTATGCCAATAGGCGCACTGAACTTAGACATACTTAAAAGTTAGCGAAACAGGAAAGTTCAGGAAGAAAAGGCTGATTGATTGATTGAACTGATTAGTAGTCTACTCGTAGTGTTTTTTTACTATAGCGTTCTCAGGTCTGATTTGGCAATAACAGCAAATGTTTACTGAGCCGAATTTCGAACAATGATGGTGAAACTAGCATTGAAAAAGCCCTAACTCTTGCATTGATCTTCACCATTATTTCTCCATGATAACAAATGACATCTTTCGTACTCGCCAGACCTTGCTCCTACGGACGTCTTTTTTGTGATTTTCAAGTTCCCAAGAGAAGGTGCTAAATGCTTTCACACAATTTTTTAAATCTACATCCTGAGAGTTCTATCGCAAAGGCATAAAATAACACCTTCCATTTAGATGGCAACAATTTATAGATAATGAGTGTATACTTGAGATACTTTTATTCAATAAGTATGTCACATTTTAGAAAAAAGAAAACGTGTTTTAACGTTTTAGTACAAATCAGCAATTTCAAACATTAACCCCTAGCGTTTGCTTATATAACTTTGTCAATTATGACAAAGACTTATTTATCGCTAGATAAATAAGTTTTATAGCGTTTGCATCTATACTCGCCACTACAGAACCCTTTAATGACGAGTACGACTCGCAATTGGCCATTTTTTGCGAATATTATTCACTTTTCAGATTCTTCTCGCTTACACTACTGTTGCGCTACATGGTATATTAATTCATGTTGAATTTTTTTACTCATACAGTAAGCGTTAACGAAACCTGAATAGGCTTCTACCACTTTTTATTATTTTTATTTCGGATGATAAAAGAATCGAATGATATCTCCCGTTCTGCGTTGTTCGCCATCCGCAAGCCCGCGCCTATGGTGTCCGAAGATCGGCTCGTGATCCCCGATGCCCGGGTTGACTCCCGCTTCGGCTGGTGCGTGAAGAAGAGAGTTACCTCTCCCTCACGCGTTCTGCCTCCTCCTTCGCTAGCATGACTGCTTCGCAGAAGGAAGTGACTGCATCCCATTGCCCCTCGCCCCGCACAATGGTCTGAACCAGCGTCGGGCGTGAGAGGTCTCCGCCACCGACCACCTCCACGAGAACACGGCGGTGCTCCGCCCAAGCTGGGCACACCTCCTCAGTATGCTCCACCGTGAATCGCTTCTACCACCCCACCACCATTTTCCCACCATTTTCCAGGGGAAATTCCCCCCTGGAAAATATCTCTAGATACGCCAATGAGTACCAGGCGAGACTTAATTCGCTAATAGACTCACATTGGCGTTGTAGAAAACTACGGAACCTTACACTGCGCGTAAGCCGATACGCGCATAGCCGGTTTTTTTAAGGCTTGTCATCAGCCTATGAATCTCAATAGACCGTGAAAGTGTGACGTTACAAGTCTATTAGGGTTGTGGGCATGCCCATCATGCCCGCAACGGTGGATCCACCCTTGCGTTGGAGCGCCTTCGCAATTAGCGTTAGCAATAAGTGTTCAAACATAGTTTTTAATTTATTGCTAAGTACATTGTTCGTATCACATTTGCAAGTCATTCCTTTTTTCTTAATATTAAAATCATACATGTATGATGATGTAACATGTGTCTGCTGCCTTTTAATTATAAATTAGAAGCGTCCTTAGAACCCCACCCATTATACTATGGTCATGAACCCACTCCAGACACAAGCATATTTAGCTTAATTGAAGGGGTTAAGAGGAAGCTCCGTATACCTATTGTATGTAACTTTGCATTAATATTCTGAAACAATCACGCATACAATCATAATGGAACTTTAGTATATGATTTATTGGATCTTTTTCTTTACATGTCTAGACCAGTTACGTAATTGGATCATTTTCGCTAGATTCATTTTTTAATCGAAAAACATGTCTTTTTTAAAGATTATTCAAAATTTAATCAAGATTACTCGGCTTTTATGTCTAAAATTAGTATTGACAGTAAGAAAATATAGTTTATTATCCAAATATAGGATATTTTTTCTCTAGATCAATTATTACTTTAGTTATAAACAAAATAAGAATTGAGATTTACGACATTTCGTTTCGAAGCCGGACATGGTCAAAGAGCGCACGCGATATACAACTTTATTACTGCTGCGTTAGCGTTTAGAACACAACGGCAGTTTCGAACCCGAACGTGGTGAAAGAGCGCACGCGATATTCAACTTTATTACTGCCACGTTAGCGTTTAGCATACAACGGCCTAACCGGGGTGCATGGGGGCAGAGCTTGCGTGAAAAATATTTTAGAGTGTCTGGTCTTAACAAGATTGCTTATAATGTTAATTCTAATCACATTGCGGCAATCAAATCACGGCAATTGCCGTAAATAGCGTGCTTCGTCTTCGACCACATCATTGCTTAGTACTAGGTGAGATGGTGGTTAGACGTAAGCATATCATTGATAAAAAAAATCTCGGAGCGAACGTTCTATCCGATAGATATATCGATGAGATATTAAAAAAAAAAATTGGATGAGCTCACTCTTGACCTCGATCTCGCCTGATGGCAAGCGATAGATGAGATCTATGATGGAACGAGCGAGCCCAGAAGATCCCTATTTACTCTTACTTTAAAGGCTGAAAGGTCATAAGTGGCAGGGAACATAGAAGCCAGCAGAGAATTCCACAGCTTGGCTGTGCGCACAATAAATGTGGAGGAGAAGCGCTTGGTACGACATGACATTATATCAACAAAGTGTGGGTGGTACTCAGCTGTGCGTCTGGCAGACTGGTAGCGAGAGCAGAACTCCATACAAGACCTCATCTTTGTTTCCTCCACACAACACGTCGCTAAGCATGCTTAGCGACGTGTTGTGTGGAGGAACATGCCCATGGGTAATGTTCAGCTGACGCTTTCTCCTACCACGACTTGATTTTTCTTTTCTACAAAATTCGCCCTCCTAAAACTAAACCTAAAACTATTCTTCAGCGCAGTTTTGGTGGAATGGATTTGGAAGGTCTTCGGGAAGATGCTAGCAATATTGACTGGTCTGAGCTTGTTCATGCAGACTCGAGTGATGAAAATAGCTCATCCAGCTGTATGATGTGCATGCACCTGTTCGGTTGGTTAAGATCAAGCATCTGCCCGCTCCGTGGCTATCAGATGACGTGAAAGCAATTTTGCAAAAAAAGACAGCAGCAAAATCTAGGTACAAGTGCAGACCTAGCTCCTTAAATCGTGAAAAATACGTCGCTATCAGAAATCGCAGCAACTTGGTTTGTAGGGATGCCCAACGCCGCCACATTCATAAGTCCGTTGAAAACGGTGATCCAGCTAAAGTCTGGAAATTTCTTAGATCAATGGTAATTGCGAAGTCACGTCAAGAGTCTATTCCTAAAGATATAGATCTTGAATTACTCAATCAACATTTTTCCACCTCTTGTAGCTTCAATGGGGCTGTTAAAACCAAAACTTTACATAATCGTTCGTCTCTTCCCACTCCCGATTATTCTCCTTTTGTTTTTAATCAATTTGCTTGTTGTGTTGTTAAGAAGAGTATTTTATCAATTACGTCAAATGCTGTTGGTAGTGACTGTGTAAATCGCAAGATGATACTCCCTATTTTGGACGAAATCCTTCCTGTCATCTGCCATATCCTTAATCATACCGTATCCTCTGGTGTTTTTCCATCTGCATGGAAAGAAGCTCATGTAACTCCACTTCTAAAAAAATGTAAACCTGTTTCTTGCTCTGAAGTCCCATTTCCATTTTACCGTTTCTGTCCAAAGTCCTAGAACGTCTTATCCATAGTCAGCTTAGTGCTTTCCTCTGTAGAAACAGACTCCTTAATTTTTACCAATCCGGGATTCATCCGGGGCATAGCACTACCACAGCGCTTGTTAACATTACGGATGATATAAGATTGGGTATGGACGGTGGGAAATTGACAGTCCTTTCCTTACTTGATTTCATTAATGCTTTTAACACTGTTGATTTCGGTGTCTTGCTCGGGATACTATACTCTCTTAACATATCTCCAACAGCTATTGATTGGTATCGTAGTTACCTGTGTGGCCGCCAACAACGTATTTGCATTGAAGTTTCGTTGTCTTCATGGTGCAATACTACTGCTGGCGTACCACAGGGGGGCGTTCTCTCTCCTCTTCTTTTCGCCATATTTATAAATTCCATTTCAAATGAACTTCTCTCACCCTACCACCTTTATGCTGACGATCTGCAAATTTATTCGCAAGCTCCCGTTGAAGATTTGTCTGAGGCGGTGAGGATAGTGAATAGATATTTAGCGCGTATTTCTGATTGTAGTTAGTTTGGATCATGGTTTGAAGGTTAATCCTGCGAAGACTAAAGTCATTATTGTTGGCAGCCCTAGGCTACGTTCCAAAATTGACTGGACGACCCTTCCCCAAATCGTTTTTGATGGAGCTGTTATACCCTACTGTGGCTCAGTAAAAGACCTTGGTATTTATATTGATAAAGATTTGTCTTGGGGTCCCCAGTTGCAAGAAGTGAGCCGCAAACTGTTCGCCTCTGCGGGGTCTTTGCGCAGATTGCGCAATTTCCTGCCGACTGCTACTAAAACTGCGCTTGCCCAATCTCTTCTTCTCCCTATCCTTGTCTATGCTGATGTAAGTTATCCAGATCTAACTGAAGTGCAGCTAGATAATTGAGTGACTCCAAAATTATTGTATCAGGTTCATATGTGGTTTGCGCAAATACGATCACGTTACAGAGTTTCGCATTAAGCTCAAGTGGCTGCCTATCCGCCTTCGCCGGAATGCACATATTTTATCATTACTCTACAGTATTCTTTTCAATCCAACGACTCCCTTTTATCTCAAAGAACGTTTTAAGTTCCTACGTGTGACACACATGTTAGAGATTTGAGATCATCAGAAAATTTGAGACTTTTGATGCCTATACATTCCACAAAATTTTACGACCAGTCGTTTACGGTGCAGGCTATTCGGTTGTGGAATGGATTGTCGGTGTCAGTAAGACAAGCTCAGTCACTCGCTGTTTTTAAAAGCTCGGTTGCCAATCATTTTATTTCATATTTATGATTATTGCTTTGTTTTTCTCCACACGATATTAAAGAACACATTATATATTTATATTTGTATATTTTTATTCATTTTACCGTTATTGATGAATATTTGTACAGTAGTACACTAATATAGCCCTCCCCTTTTTAATTAAGCTCGTAAAGTCCTTCCAAAGGTTGTCCGGAAGATATTGTTGTCAGCGATAAGATCGCCATTGTAACCAATTTTATTTACAATATTGTTATTTAAGTGTGATTCAATTATTGGTGTACAATAAAGTATATTCTATCTATCTATCTACGTATGAAGATACTTGATTGAACCTTCGCACATCCAAAAACTTACTTCTTCACATTCCTTCTTACCGCACCGAGTTCCTGTCTAATTCATACGCCATTTCTACCATTAAACTCTGGAACATGGCACCCCTTGAGATCAAGAAGGCCGATTCAAAATATTCTTTTAAAAGTAAAACCACCACTTAACACGTTCGCTGACAGTGCGTCGTTAGGCGGGAAATTAAAATAGTGCGTTATGACAGTACGTCGAGGGACGGGCCATTTATTTTTAAGAGTACGTCGTGGAAAATTCTGCTGTCGTAATGTGGTGTCAGGGTAAGTGCTCACTGCGAACGTGTTAATTCTTAGTTTGATCTTCCAGGTTGTTTAAATTATTGGTGCACAATAAAGAATATTTTATCTATTTATTCTTTCCATAATTTATGTCATTTTATTTTCTTGTATACCTACCACATTGTGGTCTTTTTAACCCAAAGGTTGACTGGTAGAGAATGCCTAGTTGCATTAAGTCCGCCCGCTGTATCACTATTGTACATAAAGTTTAAATAAATATATAAAGGTGAGAATTCACCTTTACGAAGATTCTCAACTTTGTTGCAGCCAGTTGATTCGTAGCCTCTATACAGTGTGACCTCAATATCTAAATGAACCCCCATTTTATACCCCCACCCCTGCGACACCTTTGATCGACCCCCTGTTCAGCATCTGCTTAACCTTTTCACAACTACGTTGGGGTCTGGCCAGCTGAGTATTAGCGTAACATGGAGCAACTGTCTGTTTGATCTCCACACCCCGGTAGATAAGATAAGATGTATTTATTTGCGTAAAACATGGTATAAATAGGTCTTACAGTACAAAAATAGAAAAAATAGAAAAATATAAGAAAAATATATAAAAAATATATAAATAGAAGAAATACAAAAACACGAACCCCGTGGCTAGACCAATGTTGGATATTCTGGCTTCTGATCAAACGACAACGCTGTGGTAAAATTTGGCATGTATGGAAAATGCTGCCACCTTAAGTTTGGTGAGTGAACTAAGGCTCTAATAAGTATACACCTACATAGATATGCATACTGACTACGAGTATGTATGTAGTCTTTCTAAATTTTGTTAGGGTCACAATCAGGATTTCGACCTAAATAAAAAAGAACACGTATGAAGTTCAGAATAATGTTAACAATACAAATAACAGTGACAAGTAACAATACAAACAGAATTATCTGAGATAAACTCGTAATTTCGGGAAACGCATCAACGTCGGGAAAGCCAGAGTTGACAATGGCCGACCGACAATGATATTTGTTTGACATGTTTATAAACAAGACAAGATGTCTGCCAAGTCTTTTTAACTCACCAAACTTCAGATGTCGCTGTCGTCTATTGAAATTGATGACAGTCTTAAGTGTGCCCCCCATAGATAAAATAAATACTAACACTAACTAGTGTACTAACTAGATGTGGTCAACAGAAGAAATTATATCGGAACCGTGTGTCTCCAGTTAGGCGCTGGGCGGGGCAACAACTACACATGCAGTTTAATAAAATCAATAGATACGCACTCGCGCACACACCCGCATTTCCTAAATCAGAACGTACTATACAATCAATAATAAACCTTATTCCGTCAAACACAGCGTGTATTTACCATGCACCTTAGAATTTACCCACACAAAAACATCAGACGCTATCGTTGTGCTGTCAAAAGCAATTTATTTTACATATACGCTAGTGATTGACTAAATCGGAAAGTTATCGATTCTTCCATTTGTTATTGTACATTTTTTTTGGGCACCTGAAATTGTTTGTCCCAATGTTGGGCTGTTATTTGTTGAGGAGTTCTCCTGGTAGTTCACCATCCGCTTCACTTCACCATATACATTATGACGAGCATATTGTGCATATTCGAAGCGGAACACATGAACTACTTATTATTCCTACTTATATATTGAGTAGTTCCAGTGGCCATCGGTGGTCTTCATCGTCAGGTCTACTTCACAAATGGTGCTTTTAGAATGCAACTACACAAGTTACTATAAAAATACTCAAATCACTATAGGTGAGCCTATAATATTTGAAGAGTTCCCTCGATTTCTCCAGGATCCCATCATCAGATCCTGACTTGGTGACAATGGGACCAATTTCAAAGTATACCCTTTCAAACAAAAAAAGAATTTTCCAAATCGGTTCAGCCGCCTCCGAGTAATCGGTGATCATACATAAAAAAATAATAATAATATATGCGTCGAATTGATAACCTCCTCCTTTTTTTGTCGTCGGTTGAAAAACCCCTAAACTGTAATAGCAATATTTCATTCGTCAATCGACATTGCTGTCGATAGCCTACGTTAGTGGATCTGCACAAGCACATCACTAATTCGTCGCAAGAAGTGGCGGCCTCACTACGCGATGAATCCGCGTAATACAGTTTCGTATGTTATTTTTACATTGCTTGTCCAGTTACTTAGTGACGAACTCAGGTAGTGGTTAAGGAGCAATGTATTTATAGCAAAAGTAGTACAGTCGTTCTGATATTTGAAAACAAAAATAACATAGTAAAACCGAGAAATATTTTACGATTTATAGTTTTTCATGATTTTAAAGACAAATATTGTAAAATACTTGTACTTACATATGGTAAGTGATTCCATGATTCATATAGTTTTGATTTTGGCTTCGGTTTTTACAAGATACCACAGAACAACTCGCCATTCATATATGTTATCACGATCGCCGTCGAAAGCGCACTAGTTCGCAGAGACGGCCACTTGCCTGTGACATGAGCCCTGTGGCCATGTCGCGCGGACACCGATACGCCCCCTTACCACTTCTCCTATAGTTTTGATTTCTGTGGTGCCCCCCATGCTTCTGACTACCCGTAACGACTTTCAAAGATGTCCAAATTAAAGCCGGAACCAACCCTGCTTAAACGTGCTTTTCGAGGCACGGAGCTCCGTGCTACTACTGAGCACTTTCTTATAGAAAAACTCATTTGCACTTTTTGCTCGATCCAGGAATAGAACCCGAGACCTCATACCCAGCAGTAGCGTTTGCAACCACTCGACCAACGAGACAGGCAGTTAATCTACCCCCTATTACACCCTGTGAATGGACTGACATAGGGTAGTTGAATAAAATAAACAAAAAATATGCTCATCTTACTTTAATTAAAATAATATTGTACAGCACGACATATTGTGTGTTATTTACTAAATAAATTATTGTTTATGACTTAAATAATAAATAACTAAATGTTTTATAGTAACTAAATATTGTTCTTTTTTTGTAATCAAGCTTCAAATTGTTTTGTTAAACAATAATGGTATTATTTAGTGATCATTTATTTTATATATATTTAATGAATAAAAACGGTATTTAGTTCAAAATAATTCAATTCATTAGCAAAAGTAATTTCTTGTAATACCGGATGTTTTTTTACAATATTTATTTTCCAAGCATGAAGTATTTAACAAAGATCAACAATTAAAAATGTGTATCAAGTTTTTCTTTGATTGATTTTAATGGAAATATTTTGGATGCATATAAAATCATGTTGTTTACAAGCTATTTCAGAAATCTTTGATCATGCATTAAAAAGTGAAATATTCTGTACCTTTTTGCTTTATTCTATCAGTTCGTAATTACGGGTTTATTTATATATTTTAGGCTTTGTGTATTACCCTTAATTATGACCAAAGATGCACGACCAAAGGTGTATGATAATATTTTAAACGTACCTACTATATTTTGATCACTAGAAACTTCTGGTAATCGATGCTATTATTTTAAAATTCTGTGCAAACTTAAATTAATAAGTGATAATTATTATTGTATTTTTAATAATTATACAAAATAATTACATAAATTAATTATAAATATTTCTTAAAATGTAATCGCCACAGGAAGCCATGAGTTCAAATCACAAACATGTTTAAAAACTTATTTTAATATTTTTTTGGACATATAATTACTGACTTAGCATTATTTATACAAAACAAAATACAATTAAAATTATATTTTACTATAACATTTATTGAATTGTGATATGTTTTATAATTTTGTTGAAAAGTACTAGGGTGGAGCGCCCAATTGTTGTCTCATATTTTTAATTATGTATTTACAAAAGACAAATTTTGCTCCAATATACTTAAAATTAAATGCTTAACCGATAAATAAATAAGTTTATAATAATGGTAGAAATGCCAAAGTAGCTGCCATTTCTCGTTACTAAATAGTAATTCAATTGAATGCTCCATTTATTACTCAGAATTATTGTTACAAAGGGTATTTCAGATGCGTGTACATATTTAATTATTTCTAATCAAAATTAAATCAGCGTTTGAGATAAACGAATCGCATTTCGCGAATATTTCATTATCTTTATCAACACGCGTAACTTAAATACCTTATGTATTTAACTAGTAAGGATGTTTCTTAAACATTACATGAATAACTGGCAAAACTTTCGATAAATGCTATTACTTATTTATTTTATGAATTATTTAAAGTTTATTGATTGACGGCTTACATAGATGCATTTAATACATGTTTACCTCAAACAAATGTTTTTTTTTTCATGTTCTGACATAGTTATTTGTTTTGTCAAGCATTTTCTCGCATATTTAAGTTCCACAGACAAACTGATAAATATAATTATGTTTTTGTATAATTATAGAAAATTATTTAAAAATTGCACGTGCAGCTTTTAAAAATACATCAAAACTATTTTTATTGTTACAAAGTGTCAATAAATATGAACATGTATTATGATGTTTATCTAAAAAAAATCTATTAACCTTTATTAATTGCTAAAATAGTCCTTAAAATACGCCAGTAGCTCGCGATTAAATTGTCAAACGCGATACGATCGGAAGGTCAGAGCGATGATTTAGAATCATCAAAAATTCAACGATTTGTTGCGATAAAATCAATACATGTACTAAAGAAAGCGATAATATCGCTAGTGATCATAAATTTATGTAAAATAAAGTAGTTATGACGTCCGATCCTTATTTGGTTGAGAACGGTTGGTAGAACTATCTTATTAGCATAATTATGGATTTGATTAAATGTTTATTATAATTAACGATGTAGAATAATATGATAATTAGGATAGAACAAGCGATTATTTCGTGTGTGGTTATTTATGGTATAGATACCGGTTTTAATTAGTGTTGTATTGATTATGGGTTTGTTATCAGGTAGTATGATCTGTGATGATCACGGACAGTGAGGCAGTGTTTAATTTGAGGGTCAAAATCAGCAGTCGTTATTTAAAGAAACACGTGTTGGTTTGGGTTGCATGCTGCATTAGCTCACATTCAAGCATGTTTACGCTAGTTTTACGGCGGAATTAACTCTAAATATGGTCATGAAATAATATGATTGCTACAAAAATGATAATTATGGATTATTGGCGGTCATGTAGGTATGACATCTACTTAAATTATGTTTCTTTTTTTGTATTTCTGATGTTTGAATTTTAATCTAATTTAATAATTATTATTTTCGAAAAACTAACCAGACAGTGAAAATAAAACGTTCAAAGTTTTGGTTTCAGTTTTAGTTTTTAGTCTGGTTAGTTTATTGAATAAATTGAAAAAGCTACTGTTTTACATTTTTAGGAAAACTAATTACGTTTAATCATCTTGAAAGTATTTATTTTTATTTTCTAATAAAATATAATGACTGGATATGAAATTATAACAATTGCATGTTCCACCTTACTGTTATTCGAAAAGAAAATGATTAAAATACATATTTTTAAATAATAATTATAGTTAATTATTTGTTTAAAACTAAAATAATATACAAGTTATAAATACAAAATAATTATTGTGTGGTCCTATACAACTTATACAAAGGGGTTTATAAATATTGCAACAAACTGCATTCCATTGAAATTTTATAATTATGTTCCTAAGTTTTTAATGATAATGTATTTAAATTATTTAGTAATAAATTGTATGTGAGCCTAATAAAATCTATTTGATGTTTTCATGAAACATATATTCTTAGGGGCAAGTCTCGGCTTATAGTTTTAAGCGGTTCTATTCACAAATAGGAGACATAAAATTCACCATCATTGAAGAGCTTTCGTCATTATACAAATAAAAGAACGGATAGGTACTCTAAAAATATATCCCAGGAATTTTGTAATCTCCTTAAGATTATAAAATGACTCGAGAAATTATAAACTGTCGACAAATTGTTAACTGAACATTTCACATAATCTATGAGGGTGAAAATTCTTATGGTGTGTCAGTCCTGTACATTTTGGAAGTGTCTAATAGCCATTGTGTCAGCCTTGTAATCAAGAGGTCGCCAAATAGAGCTTCATCCATTACATTATTGCTGAGATTCCAGACAAACATGTTTAGCTTAGTTGGAGGGGTTAACAAGATTGTTGGGCATGTGAGTTCTACCCATCTCTTTGTAAAAAATATTATGCGGTATAAACAACAATAGAAGTCGTTGGAAAATTTCTAGGAAATAATCGCTTGAAATATATATATATATATCGCCTTTGATCAATGTATCGTCAAGAATGGTGGTAGTGTAGATACCAAATGGGTTGTGGCTGTATTCACTTATACTGGAATCTGTAAATGGTGATATTGGCTTATATAGTCCCTGCTCCCCCTGATAGTCAGTGAAGTGTCACAAGTGATGGAACTATAGATGCGAAATGGGTTGTAACTAAATCCACTTAGACTGGAAGTTAATGATGATATTGGCTTCTATTGTCCCTACTCTACTCTCCTTGATAGTCACTTAAGGGTCACAAATGATGGTACTATAGATGCCAAACTAGTTTGGGCTGAATCCACTTAGACTGGAAGCTGTAGATGCTGATGATATTGGCTTTTATTGTCACTACTCTCCCTGATAGTCACTGAGCGATATCTAAAGGTTGTAGTGTAGATGTGAAATGAGTTGTAACTGAATCCGCTAAGAAAAGATGCTTTAGATAGTGATGATGTTGACTTTTATTGTCACTACTCTTCTTGATGGCCACGAATGGTAGTATTGATGCGAAATGGGTAGTAACTGAATCCGCTTACACTGGAAGCTGTAGATGGTGATGATGTTGGCTTCTATTGTCCCTGCTCCCCCTGATAGTCAGTGAAGGGTCACGAATGATGGTACTGAAGATGCGCCAATGGATGCTCGTACAGCGGGTATAGAGGCTGTGGAGCATGTGTTGGAAGGGCGTGAGGAGTGGGCCCGTGTGCGGGAGCATCGCTGTCGTCGTCTGTTGAAGAGTCAAGCTGCTTGTCTCCGGTGCCGCCGCTGGAATAGAAGAAAAATTGTGATTAGAGAGGGTTCAATGACCATATTATGAGACGTTGAGGACTGTAGCTTTCTTTCTTAAGAAATGCCAACTGGACGCGCTTGAGTCTATCGAGAAACGTGACAAGAGACTCATTGGCAATAATTCACTGGTCGGATCAAAGCTCCAGAGTTTTGAATATCGACGACGAGTTTGCTAGTTTATCGGTTTTCTATCGGTTACATTTCGGGGAGTGTGCGCTGGAATTACACAATCTAATTCCGCCGAGCCCGTTCCATCAACGGACTTCAAAACAAACGGCGATGCGCCATCGGTACATTGTGGACATCCCACCCATACGCACAAAACGTTTTGCGAATACTTTCATTGTGCATACGGCTAAGGAGTGGAATTCCCTGCCAAAGTCCGTGTTTCCTGATCGCTCTAACCTGAGAGTCTTTAAATCAAATAGGTTACTTCTAGGCAAGCGTGCTCCATCTTAGACCACATCATCGCTTACTATCAGGTGAGATGGTGGTCAAACGCGAGCCTATTCTGAATAAAATAAATGGGTTGGAGTTTTTTCTGAGTGGTGGTAATTGTCTCATGAGGATATCCTCCGTCACCAGATAGGTAGATACGTCTCTTTCTGACTATGTCGCAATTGTAAAAAGATAGATTGGACCTTGGAGAAGGATATAGACTACTTTTTAGGGTTCCATAGCCGAATACCAAAAAACGAAACCCTTATAGACTCGCCATGTCTGTGTGTCCGTCCGTATGTTACAGCCATTTTATTTCAAAACTATGTATTAGTCGAAACTTAGTAGGAAGATGTATTCATTGAACCGTTTTATGTCTTTTGTGCAAAAATAAATAATAAAACATCAAGAGAGGAAGTTTTTTTTTAACTAGGAATGTGGGAAGATTGCACATTACTAACAATCTTGTTAACCCCTCCAACTAAGCTAAATATGCTTGTGTTTGGAGTGGGTTTACGTCAATAGTTTAATGGGTGGGATTCAAACCCGTGACCTCTCGATCATTTTTCAATTTCAATTTACAACAATTTTTTCTTTCTATTTGTCATTGGGTCTTCAACTATTTTGAAGGCACAGCAGGATCAAACATAGGTTACTTTAAAAAAAAAAAACAACCCCTGAAGGATTCAATTAGAGATGATTTACTATAGGTTTATACGAACGAAGTCGCGAGCTACCTACAGCTAGTGTACTATTTTTTTTAACTTTTCACACAATTTAAGGAGTCAAATGCTAAGTACAATAGCCTTAGAGTAAAAACCTCGGGAGTACATTATTGACCAAATTTTTTTTTCCTTTCCAGAATGCAATCCTAACAACGCACATCCTGATCTCACTAATATGTTCATTCGATACTCGAAACGCTATCTATGAAAGTAAGTGAGAACCTCGTAAACACTCGCATCGCGTCGTCAGTTTAGCGTAATCAGGCCATGGATTATGCATTTTTGAACTGTTCGATATTACGTATAATATTTTTCATATTATACATAATATCGAACATTTCTGGATATAAAAACGGGTTAAATTTACATATAAATTAATAAAAAAAAATCATAAAAGAAACCGTACAAAAATTTTATAGCACGCAGATTTTTCTTCATCCTGAAAAGTTACCCCTTTTTCACTTACGAGGTTTTCACTCTAAGGCGTCGATATATGTATATCAACGCCCACCCATCATCATTTCCCAAAACACAAAAATGACCTCGTTCTACGTTATTGAATAGGTGGGTAGTCGGTAACTCTCTCGGAGCCAACGAGGGGAATACACATCATGACATATCGCCGTTGACAGCCAGCCCTTCAGACTAACGTAACCTGATATACAGGGGCTCGTTTTTTTTGTGTTTCACTAGACAAACCGTGAACTGTTGTTGTTTTTGTGTGCTTTTGGTTGATTGTGTGTGTGTTGGAGTTGTTTAGGTGGCGTAAAAATCTTTAATATTTTTATTTTATTATTGACTTGTTCGCGTTTGAGCACCATCTCGCTTGGTAGTAAGCGATGATGTGGTCTAAGATGAAGCACGCTTGCCTAGAAGGAACCTATGCACTCTTGACTTGGCCCCCAGGTTAAATCTACAGTATGTTAACTAACAGAGGGCGTTCCCGTTAACCCGCAATAGTATAGCATCCATACATGCTAAAAAAATATTACCATTCGAAAACAATATGTTTTTTTTTTATATTAAAATATTCACTAAATATGTTAAATTGATATGTAAAAGAAACATCTGTACACGCATACGCATTCATAAATAAATTGCGACGTTGCCGTCCTTCAAGTACGCGTGTATAAAGATTTCTTTTACGTATAAATTAAAAAATTGTGAATACTTTAATATTAAAAAAAAAACATTTTGTTTTCGAATGGTAAAATCTTTTTAGCATGTATGGATGCTTTACTATTGCGGGTTAACGGGAACGCCCTCTGCTAGTTAACATATAGCGGAAAAGTTTGTTCGTTTAACCTCTAGGGCCCCAGCGGCACAAAATCGTGCCAGTAAACAAGTATTAGTTGAGCCCCGCTGGCACAAAATTTGTGTGCCAGCGGGGCTCAACTAATAGTTGACGTAAATAATGGCGGTCCTTGAGAGGTTAAACGTGCTAATCTTTGAAAGTAGGAAGGTTATATGCTACTTTTTACTCTACTACAAAAGAAGCGAAGCGGGGGCACGACTGCTAGTCTAGGTATATTATACTAACAGTGGGACGTAGACTTTATCACGATAAAAACATAACCCTCATTCTTTCGAGGTCGGGTAAGCCTACCTTTATCAAGCTTCAAGCTATATATACCAAATTTCATCTAAATATTCCCAGTAGGTACTTTTTTTTATTGAACATAGGTTCGTGTTTGAAGTAATGATGTGGTCAAAGATGGAGCACGCTTTCCTAAAAGTAATCTATTCACTCTTGACTTAAAGACACCTAGATTATAGCTCGGAAACACAGACTCCAGCAGGGAATTCCATTCCTTAGCCGTACGTACAATGAAGGTATTCCCAAACCGTTTCGTGCGTATGGGTGGGATGTCCACCATGTAACGATGGCGCATTGCTGTTTGTCTCGTAGTCCGATGATGGAACGGGCTTAAACAAACAAAAAACTTTTCCGCTTTGTAATATTGCGGTCACCCGTCTACAGACTGACCGCGGCAAGCATTGCTTAACATAGAAGCACCATGCGGCTGTTATTGTTTAGCTTAGAGTTCCTCAATACGAAACAGAAATATCTACGAACGGCCAAATGTAGCGTTTCACTGCCCGATACCTTGTCTTGAGACACATGAAATGACAAGTCTGACACGCTACAATCCATACTTCCATACTAATATTATAAATACGAGTCTGTCTGTGTGTTACGCTTTCACGGCTAAACTACAGCACCGAATTAAAATAGTTGAAGACCCAGGGTTTAACATAGCCTACATTTTTTTTTCAAAAATCAACCCCTCGAGGGTTCATATATTAACATTACGCAAATGAAGTCGCAGCTCAGGCACCAGCTAGTCTTATCTTCTTATCTTACTAATATTATAAATGCGAAAGTTTGTGAGGATGTATGTATATTTGTTACTCTTTTACGCAAAAACTACTGAACGGATCTGAATGTTTGGTAAGTAGAGAATTGACATCTAGGAATAACACTTAAGTTACTTTTTATCTTGGAATTCCCACGGATTCAGGATTTACGCGGGAAAATCCTGTAACGCGAACGAAGTCGCGGGCCGAAGCCAGTCTGTTTATAAATGAGAGTCTAGATGGACGGCACAAACGGGAATAGAACCCGGAACAGATCGCTTGGCAGCCGAACAGTATGTCGTTTGTCTCATAAAGGTCGTTTAAGCACTAATCGTGTTAATAAAAATAAATTGCGTTATCTTGTGTTGGATTGGATTTCTGTTGTGAAAATTTATAGAGCTTGTTGTATTGCCTCGGAGTATTAGTGTAAGCTATTTGAGTTTTCTTCTTGTTTTAGATTAGAAATGTGGTTCCGTGGCCAAGAATCATGCATTTTCTTGGATGAAAAGCAGCCTATTCTATACAACGTGTATTTTAAAGGGTAAATACATACCAAGTGGACGCCTTTTTCGAATTATAACAAAGGTTTAAGGGTTTTGTATTCCTATATCTGCATAATATGTGGAACTTATTAGAAATTTCAATACATTGTTACCAGAGACCGAATTTTTCAAATTAAGAAGAACGAAGAGAATTATCGTGTTATTGGCAAGTGACGTAGAAAGTTATTGACCCTCGTAGTACTGTAACACGTTTGTTATGATTGGTATTCAAGAATCATATGAAACCAATAATTTGGTGTCAATTTTTTCAGTAATTTATTTTGAACTGAAATTGTGCATAGAGATTCCTTACCAGATGTTTTCTTCAGCTCTTTTGGATAGTTATGGGGTTTCCGTTACACGTTTTATTGTAAAATAGCCAATAATATGGTATAGGACTCAGAAACAATGTATTTTCTCGGTAAAAATGGGGCTCATGGCTGTTTAATAATTGATTGTCAAGGTTATACAATGTGGCTCAAAAGTAAATTTATATTTTTATAGATTACTACTTATGTCAATCGGTAGTTTGGCCCTTGGATATTTAGTCACTATGGAGCGTTTTTCGGGAACGAATCGCCCGTTGTGCGTATGGGTATTTCACAAAAATTCAATACATACGTCATTTAAGTGACGAAAACCTCGAATATTATCGCAAGAAAATCTGGCACTACAGTTACTGATTTGTGAAGGTCAGATATGTAAACCCTCCATGCAAAAAACTGGTAATTATCCACACCTGGTTAGCCTGGTAACTGACCCTAACATGGTTGGAAAAAGGGTAAGCCAATGGTGATGATTGCTTCAACCAAACAATCAACTTTTAGATATCCCTTTCTATATCATTTGTTAAGATTGGTCATAATCATAACATAAAATATATTTGTCAGTTTTTATTACAACTATCAATAGGTATCTCCGCGCTCATTAGAGTTGTGAGGAGTAATAAAATGTTGCTAAGATGATTTTACAACTAATAAAAGCTATAGAATTATAATTATTTAACTAGTAGTAGCTCGAAGCTTCGCTCACGTGCACTTTATCACGATAAAAAACATAACCTTCTTCTTTTGCAGTTGGGTAAAAAGTAGCATGTAACCTTCCTCAACCTTCAAGCTACTTCCCTATAAATTCACGATGAATTAATTCAAAACACTGTCCTACCACACTGAATACCACAGACATGAACCTACATGCTTCTCATGTAAAGAGATTTTGACCTCTGAGTTTCAGTGTTTCTTCTCAGAATAGTCAATTAGGAAATACCGGCCTCATCTAGCTAAACTACACACGCAAAAAAACATGACGTGTAATAGTGTTATTTATAATCAATTTATTAATAAATATTTCATTTCATTTACCTAATTTTTTTTTTATATGAGTGATTAATTTTTAAAATAGTAATACATATTTCTGGTCCATAAATAACTCTATTAGTAGGTAAACAGAAATCTATGAAATCTTTTTTTTTATTGATAATAGGTTCGCGTTTGACCACCATCTCACCTGATGGTAAGTGATGATGTGGTCGAAGATAGAGCACGCTTACCTAAAAGTAACCTATTCACTCTTGACTTAAAGACTCCTAGGTTATAGCTATCGGGAAACAGACTCCGGCAGGGAATTCCACTCCTTAGCTGTACGCATAATGAAGGTATTCCCAAAACGTTTAGTGCGTATAGGTGGGATGTCCACCATGTAACGATGGCGCATCGTCGTTTGTCTTGTAGTCCGATGATGGAACGGGCTTGACGGAATTAGATTGTGTAATTCCATCGCACACTCCCCGAAATGTAACCGATAGAAAACCGATAGACTAGCAACTCGTCATCGTCGTCAAATCACTATTTTAAAACTTGCATCATATTATTATTGCAATTCTACAAAACCAGTTTAAAACAAATCAACCGGCTTAACGTAAAAAATTGCGCCAAGACAAAGCCTTTGTACTCCACAGATTATAAAGATTGTTTTTTTTTTCAAGTCGGCAAAGATCCAGGTCCCGTGTCCATTGAGCCGAAAGCCTTCCACTTGATCAAATACGAACAGGATTTAGGGTATTAGACCTTTTTGTTTGAAACTTGGAAAAATGCTCATTTTGTTTGTGGTAATATAATACTTTTGTTGTTTCTGCGTTAGTTTGCTTTTGGCGAAATGTGTGATTGATTTTTTTTTAATATATGTTGATGTTGTAGTACTAATGTGCTTATTTTTAAATTGTTTCCATTAAATAGCTGTTTTTTCCATGCCTTGTAAAGTTTGTAAGCACAATCTGATGGTCATGCCAGGTTCAGGTGGGAAAGTGTGTCAGACTACTGCTGATTAAAAACCCACCCTTCAGTTGCCCTCGTGATACGAGGCCACGTCATCTCCTTATAACATGCTCGCAACCTTGCAGACAATTGCTGCTGACAGAACTTTACACTCAGTTAGCGAGCTATGGCAATGAGATAAGAATCAGTGGCGGTACCTTCATATAAGCCCAAAAGCCCGGCATGCCTTACTAAAAAATGCTCGATAGAGAATCAATGTCAAACCCGAACTATTTAAAAGTTCGCGCGCTTAATTCTTATCAAAATAACACAATGTATCTACTGAAGAATTACTCCATTTAAAAGAATACCCTGGTGTCTCTGGTTAAACAAAGTGAATCCTCAGAAGAATTTGAGATAAAATTGATGTAAATCCAATCAAGATCCGAGATGACGGATACTGTTCCACACGCGCCTCGCTTAGTCATATAGGGAGCTGTAATGGGACGAAGCCTTTTTTTTGCTGGCAGGCCAACGAAATGATTGATGAAGATCACCGGAACGGTTGATTATTTCAGGGTTTCAGTCATTTTTTTATATATTTTCATCCACATTACACATAATACAATTGTAGGAACAATTTGAAGACGGGAGACAGGAGCCCGTACTAAATAAACCAGTGTTACGGCTAGCGGCTCTCCTGATTTCCGTATCTCGAAATATTACTGAGATCTCGTACAGGACAAGTATAACAGTATCAGGGAAATACTAAAAGCTAGTAATATTTCTGTATCTTTTGTTACGACAATATCAATGCCCGTTCCATCATCAGACTACAAGAACAACTGCAATTGCCATTACATGCTGGACCTCCCACCCATACGCACACAATGATTTGGGAATAAATAAAGTTTTCATTGTGCGTACGGCTAAGAAGTGGAATCCCTGTGAAAGTCTGTCTTTCCAATAGCTATCAAATCATAGCCTAGGGGTCTTTGAATGAAGAGTGAAAAGGTTACTTCTAGCCTAGAAGATTCGCCTAGATTCGCATTTGACTAAAAGTTAGTAAGCGTGCCATATCTTCAACCACATCATCGCTTACCATCAGGTGAGATGGTACCTCCAGATGTTCGTTTTCAGATTCATTTTCGATGCCAACGGGCTTGGCAGTACCTAACGGCTTTTGCCAAAGATTTTGAGTGACAATGTCGTACGTGCGAGATCATTTGACACCTTGTAATTGATTGACAGTCTGACACTGACTGTGTTGCGCTTGAGCATATGCTAGCGACGGATTCAAGGTGGTGTATTGAAGAGTTCGTGACTTAAATAAATAGACAGCGTGGGTTAATCTTCTATGTTAAGCAGTGCTTGCCGAGGCTTGATCATAGATGGGTCGGACGGCATAACGATGCCAGCTGTCATTTGTACTTCTTTGATAGTCTATACGGATATGAAGCCAGAGAATCTCAGTCAAGGGGTGTCTTTTTGCCCAGTTACTGAGTTGTAGGGTTAAGGGTCAGTCGCTCCAGGTAAATCACTGGTACTCAACTGCGTCTAGTTAGACTTTTAGCTAACTCCAACATAGGAGCCAAAAAGCTACGCAAATGATGCGAAATGAGAATCTGAGTAAGCATTTCGGGAGTGTGCGATGGAATTGCACAATCTGATTCCACTAAGCCCGTTCCGTCATCGGAATACAAAACTATCGGCGATGCGCCATCGTTACATAATGGACATCCCACCCATACGCACAAAACGTTTTGGGAATACTTTAATTGTGCGTACAGCTAAGGATTTAAATACCCTGCCGGAATCTGTATTTCCTAATAGCTGCTATAATCTGAGGGTATTTAAGTCAAGAGTGAAGACGTTACTTTTAGGTAAGAGTGCTTCATCTTTGACCACATCATTTGCTTACCATCAGGAGAGATGGTGGTCAAACTCCAACCAATAAAAAAAGCTCGTCTCATATCGAAATGAAGCAAGATTTGGTTCATTGATTTGGTTAAAGTCGAAGGTTTGGAAATTGTTAAATCAGTTACTTATTTTACACTACATGTAGGTAATAAAAACCCAGTTCATTATAACGTACACCCAAAGTGTTAAAAAGCAGCTGATCCAACATCCCAATTCAGGAAGTAAAACATTAAAAGCCAAAAAAAACAACCAATTATTACAACAATACAATTCCAAAGTACGTCCCTGTACGCTTTTAGACTGCAGATGTGAAGGTGTCGGGTTACATATCGCTGTCCCTTTCGCACTCATTGCGTTTTCTCGCTCTTACACGATACGTCATCGGGCGGTATCCAATATAGATATTGCAGCCCACAACTGGACAAAGTCTGATCGTTGTGAAGCTTTATTTTTTAGGAAGTAAGTAATTAAGCTTTTTCAGGTTTATTACAAAGTTGAAACACGACCTATATTTTTGTTTACATGTATGCCCGTTTTGTCAGAATGACTGCACAAAGCAATATATTTGGCTGGATGTCATAATTACTCTATAATTATGCTGTTTTGGAAGATTGTCACAGTCGGTGAATTAGCGTGCAATTGCAAAATTAAAATTAATACTTCTTTTTATGATTTCGACCGAAAAACAATTGATCTAATTTCTCAGTAAATGCATCGAAAACTGTTTTCGTTATTTTATTTTGCTATTGTTTACTTGCAATATAACTAGAGTCTAATAGAATCAGCGTAATATAAAACTACCTACTACTCACGTAAATTTTAAAAAAGCTATACGATTTTATTTATTTATTTAGTTAGAGTTACCATTATTTGATTACACGAATACAATTACAAAAAAAAAACAAACAAAAAGGAATGAACCCAAGTTTAACAAACAATTATCTATAGGATACCAAAAATATCGTCCCTACTAATTAACTAATAGCCTAATGGACAAGGTGTCGGACTTGTGATCGAGAGGTCGCAAGTTCGAATCCCACCCATCACACTATTGCCGTGAACCACGTGAGACACAAGCATATTTACCTTAGTTGGAGGGGTTAACAAGATTGCTAGTAATGTGAATTCTACACACATTGCTAGTAATTTAAAAAAAAAACCCTTACAAGACGCTGCAGTTTGCTTGGAAATGCTTAGACCCACTTCCCAGAAAGGCAAAATCAGTATTTTAAAATCAATCTAATACCAACTGCTTCTACTACGGCTTATTCAAAACAGATCCCCGTTGATTAAATTGACACTCGCATAAAATTATTATTTTAATAAACTATAAAACTAACATTTATTTTTGCCGCCAAAATGACAATTGCACCATTTCACGGCGGCCATTTTGATCGTAAACAGTCTCTTCAATTAATATTTCGAATGCAAAAATTCAAATATCCGAACCATAATATTCTAAATTGGAAATTATTATAAAGTAACCGTTGGCTGTACTATTTTTGCGTGTATTTTTAATTTCCAACCTTGTTTTTAACGCTAGAAGGTTGGTTTTTGCTTGTATTGGACGTTATATCCAGGGATGTACTGGCGTGGATATCGGGTTTCGTTTCAAAGCCAGCCAAATGGATAGGCAAACGTGTACTCCCCTCTTTGTGTGTTATTGTACCTATGTATGTGTATTTGTGTACTGTTAGCTTTGTCGAGGAGTAATTTGGTAGACTTTGGCGTAGTTTATGCGGGGTTTTAGAAATGATAATGCGTCATAATTATTACGACGCATTATTTGAATCGTTCCTGCAAGCTGTTAAGCGTTCGCTTCATACTAATTCGCATATATCCATGGTAAAGTAATAACTTAATATTCTTTATCTAATAAGATTAAGAATATTAAGTATAAGAAGATAGGATTAAGAAAAATGTTTATTAGCACCATGAGTCAGGTTACGTTACCCGAACAATAAAAATATAATTGTTATTATTTACTCGACGTCACCATCATATTATCATCTAGACACTATACAATATGTAACATATGAACAAAATTGATCTGTCTGTCTGTGATTTCAAAATAACTGTATTTTTCAAAGAGCAAGTAACAAAGTCAAAAATATTTTTTTCTAAATAGTTGTCTGTCTGACTGAAACTGAATAGATTTTAATAAGTCTTTTACTGAAAGACAAAAGACGCTGTAAGAAATATAATGGGCTATTTGTTATACGGAAAATACATCCTAATGCTCCTACAGCTAGTCTATACTAATATAATGAAGAGATATTTGTTTGTGAGTTAGTACGTAGTGGATAATCTACGCAACAAATGATCTAATTCCAAAAACTTTTTTCTTAGTAGTAAGTTACACTATTTGGGAGTGCTATAGGCGATAAATTATTTCGAAATCCACAAGAACAAAGTCGCGGGCGAAGTGCTAGTTTTCAATAAAAATGTAACGGATTAATCGGACCAAATAAAATTTAAAACGACAGGTCGTCACATCCATCAGTCGTGTATTTTCGTTACAAAAACCGATAAACCAAATTCAGTACAATTTTGCAAAGACGAAATTTAAAACCAAAGAGCGTTGACATACAGTATGTAATATGTATCCACAGTTGACACTGAAAAAACTTTACATTCAAAACAAGATGTAATTGATGCCTAACATGTTACATTAGGGTAGTATGAACACATTTTTGCAAAAGAGAATGTAGTCGAAAATGTTAATAGGCACTCGCCAAATGAATTTATAATAACTAGATGTACCAGGGCACAATATAGAGCAACTGGTGGTTACGGGCAAAGTTGATGGCAAGAGGCCAAGAGGACGAAGTCCTTGTAGATGGACAGACCAGATCCGTACAACCCTGGACACCAGCCCGCATAACGCTTTCCATTCTGTCAAGGACAGGAACAAATGGCGAGATACCGTCCGGCAGAAAAAAAAATCCGCAAATAAGGGAATCACGACCCTCAGTATTTAAGAGGAGGTTCACTCCAACACGCTCAAGTGGAGTCAATATCACCATAGTTTGTTCGAAAAATATACCTAATAAGTTTTTAAACAACTTATTTGCCAATAATAAAAAGATATTTTGTATCTCTGGTCGGTACTCATATTTAAGACGGACATAATATGCCAAACCTATTGCCTATATGTGGCCCTATAAGCTTTTTAATCTTACATTGAAAGTCCTATTAAATCGGTTGAGCCCTTCCAGAGATGAAGCATCAATAGCGTAAAGACATGACTTAGGTGTCGTACTTGGGATCGAGAGATCGAGTTGGAACGCCACACAATTGCTGTGAACCCACTCCAAACACTAGTATATTTATCTTAATTGGAGGGGTTAACGAGATAGCTAGTAATGTGAATTCTACACACATTGCCAGTTCTCTTCAAAAAAAAAAGGCTGAAATAGAATGAGAGACAGACACAAATATTTAAAAAAGTTTGTTTGTGTTTTAGTCATCATCATCCGCTATACGAGTATGTATGTAGACTATACAATATTCGCTAGACTATACAGCATCAATTCCGCCAAAAATAGTTATTCGAGCATATTGCATTATGCAGCAAATATAATGCACGTGCAGCAGGTATGGCGATGTGAACTTGTATGCCCAAACTTATACTAACTCTATGTACAGAGTATAATTTTATAGAGTTCTGGGAAAAAATGCTTGCGCCACCGCCTAACTTTGTTCAGCCCCAGGAGCATCTGCCACTCGGACGTGACCTGCAGTGGCCAGTTGGAAAGCAAACAATCGACTGCGAACCCAAGTGAGCCGTTACAGGCACAATTTAGCGGAATGGGGGATCTTAGACCACAGTAACATCCAGAGCGAATGCGTTGTTCCTGAGCAAAACATGTCCTATTTGCTGGAGTGTCCAAAATGCCCAAACACCTTTGTAGTCCTGATAAATGCCACTGAGGTCGCGTCTAACGTGGGTACTTACTAGGTCCAACATTTTAACACAATTTTAACCAAAGATCCATCTACTCGAAGAAGATTCTATACGTATAGAGATGAGTTGTGTTACATTTTGACGGAATCAACACAAAAAACTGTCCATACCTGTCCAAAATCTTTACAGTGATCTATTTCGTCACAGTGATGATTAAACAAACTACTTCGATCTTTTTTTTCTACGTCCTTAACTTAATTCACGCTTAACCGACAATATTTTGGGCGGCCGGGCGGTCAAACCACGGGACTTCTGCATCACTGATCCGCACCAGATGCGCTCAGATTTAGATAAGAGTAGATTTTACACGTCGATAACTTGACAATTTGAGATAGACACTGCCCTGTTTGGTGTGTAGTTTGGTGTGTGTGTCGGGTCGTTGTTCGGTGATATAATCATTAATCATATTGTGTTAACATCTGGTTTAGTTTTGGAACGTAAGTAAAAACTCACGTTATATATAAATAGAGAGAAAATTATCATTATTTTATGTCTCTCACTGGATGCAGCTGAGTATTAGTGTTTTACATGGATCGACTGCCTGTCTGACCTCCACAGCTAGGGTTGCCACCACGAAATTTGCCGGCCCCAGACAAAGACTTATAAACCCCGGACATTTGGGTAAAATCACAGTTTTTCCCCGGACACCGTAGAAAAATACATTTTTGAACTTGCAACTAAAAACAACTTTGTTTAATTATGGTTTTTATTTACTAATGAAATGATAACATTGTAGAGCTTTAGAACTTTTTTAATAACAGTCTCTTCCTTTTCATTTAATCAACGCATCATAAACAATGAGATGAAATACCATAGGAAAATAATAATAGAGATCGTGCTTTTTGGTACCCGTAAGACCAATGTGTGTCTGGGTTTTACCTGGACGCTTATTGGGAAAATCCCCCCGGACACCCCCGGACGCTCTCCAAACTAGGACAAATCCGGGAAAACCCGGACGAGTGGCAACCCTATCCACAGCCCATTAGCTGGGTAACAACACCTCTTAGCCAGTGTCAGATTTTCTGGCTTCTGACTACCCGTAACGACTGACAAAAGTGTCCAAATGAAAGCCAACCAATGGCTTAACGTGTTTTGCGAGGCACGGGGTATCACACCGCCAACTTCCAAACTCCGGGCTACTGCTGAGAAATTTCTAATAGCAAAACGCAATGGTGCTGGTGGTCACAACGCTTCGCGGTTTGCGACCACTTTGGCCGAAGGGCTGCCATCACCAAAATTGGTGGCCGCAGACAACGACTTCATAAACCCCGGACATTTTAGTAAAATCGCAATTTTTCTCCGGACACCGTAGAAAAATACATTTTTATCTGAATGTTTATTTATGGTTTTAGTCGTTCGCGTGGGAAGTTTTTCCGGTGTAAATTCCGATCCCGTGAGAATTTCGCAAAATCCTTTATTAGCGGATGCCTACGTCATAACATCTACCTGCATGCCAAATTTCAACCCGATCCGTCCAGTGGTTTGGGCTGTGCGTTGATAGATCACAATATGGGTCATTCTACATTTAGGGAAAAATAATTTAAAAAAAAATAAAACATCGATTTTCATATGCTTATTAAATTTACTGTGTTTAGTAACATAAATACTTTTTGTCTTTCAATACATTTTATATGCATTTTGTACTTTTTTACTCTTTTTTCTAATAGACGCAATTTTTCTTTTATTAGATTGTTCTCCAGCTTTAGATACGTTCTATTCTTTTTAGCTATATTCCTACCAGATTCGGCTCTTGATCTTGATGTGGACGTAACGGGACTGCCGGGTGGGGTATCATTCTCAATGAAATTTTCAGTCTGTTGATGAATGCGTTGCAGGGCTTTTTTATTGTCTCGATATATTTTAGACCTTTCTTTCCACTATTTTCTAATTATTTTCTGAGTACGTGGAGTAAATTGACTAATAGTTTTTACCTGCCCATCTTCCTTTTTCCGTTGGTACGTTTCTCTATCTTTCCTTCTTCTTTCTTCTAGCTGTTGTTCTGTTAAGTTCTGTCGATGTCGTCTCATTGCAATTTTCACTTGCTCCCTACGTTTTTGAAGTTTTATTACCTCTAACCTGTTGTCCTTTTTGGATGCTCAGCGTGTACACGGTGCCATGTTGTAGATATTCAGAGTGGCATATTATTTAATCTAAGTACAGACGCCAGCATAATTATGAAGCTACACGAAACTGTCAAATTTTTCCTAATCAACCTTGAACCTAATTTTATAACAATAAAGTTGAAAATCTATTAAAGAAATTTGACAGATTGTTGTAGCTTGATGTGCTGGCGTCTGTACATAGTATGACATTATTAAAGTATCCTGGTTAATTTTGTTTTTAATTTAGTTAATTAGTGAGCGTTATTGATATTTAAAGAAATTAAATTACAATATAACTAAAATTTCGTCACTTCGGTGATCTTACATCACATCTGTTATCACACTGATAACAGATGTGATGATCACAGAAATGACAAACTTTAATATTTGCGGCCTTATTTTTTTACTGTTCAAGTTCAGGCTTGGTTCTGCACTCATTCACAATACTGACATGATAATACATTCATGCTAAGCAGTTTTATGATTTCATTAATATGTCTTACCTTATTACAGCTAAAACAGATGTGATGTGCGAAGTTTTACACCACGAAAACACCAATCAAAACAATTTTTCACAAAAAACAAAGACGAACTTTTTCTAATTTGAAGCCGGCATGCGAATGGCAGCTATGTGGTTTTGCAATATTATAAAAATTAACCGAGCTAAATGAATATTGCTAGATACTTCTTTCTTATTTCTACTAGGTAACAGAAGTGGCGATGATTTTGTAACAAAAGTAGAATCAAGAGCGGTGACGAATATACTTTACTGAATTTAATTTGCTTTATGGAACAGAAATAGGACTATATTTGAAAGCTACTAAAGGATAGATGAGTAATTTTTGTCTACTAATTGTATTTTTTTAGTACGTCTTAAGTCAACGGTGTGTAAATTACACAGATAACAGAACATGACGGAAGCCGTTGAAAATAAGTTTTTTAATATTTATTTATTATTGTATTACATACATTATTATAGTCTATTATACTTGAGGTAGATTTCTATCAAAAGAGCTATGAATGAAACTCTGAATTCCATTCGATTAATTAATATACTCATTGCACACTTTTTTGGCTGTAGAATAGAATGACCCATATCAGTCAGTCAGTCACTTTTGAGTTTGAGTTATATATATATATTTAGACTAGTATTTGCGTGTTGCGCGAGGTGCAAGCACCTAGCGTGGTTGCTTTTAAAAAAAAATGGGGGTGGTGATGGGGGGGGGGGATGGGGAGTTGCACAATTATTTTGACTAAAGCATTGCCCCTCTAAATGAATCTGAAATAAAATGTTCCAAGTCTCTTAATTTCCGAGATCCGCCTTTACTTTAACGAGCCTCCTCTATACGAATCCGTAAAAAAAAATACGGGGTTCGTAGTTTCCGAGATACGATAGGGACGGGGGAGAAGGGGGGTGAAAAGGGGAGGTTTGGCACTTTTCCCGTAGGTTTGAGAGTTACTTGTATACGAATCTGTCAAAATATACCCACCTCCCCATCCACCATCTGGGAGAACAATTATGTCAATGAGTGAGTGAGTGAGTCAGTGAGTCAGTCAGTGAGTGGTAATCTAGCTTTATATAATAGAATAGCTTTATATAACAGAATAACATTATAAAGAGTTTTAAATTTTTTAATAAGTAATTAGTGTCTTCCTTTATATTTGGTACCTTACTTTTTGGTAACAGTAAGACCAATATTAGCATCCGGGTCAAACCCGGACATGTGTCCGGGAAAAATCCCTCCGGACGCCCCCGGACGCTCCAAACTAGTACAAATCCGGGGAAACCCAGACGAATGGCAGCCCTAGTCGAATGGTCAAGGAAGCATACATAATTACTAAAATTACATAAACAGTTTTAGATTATAATAAGAAGCTCAAAGATTAGACAAAATTCAGGGGTTTCGTGTTATCCAGCTACTGGGTTGTGGAGGTTAGACAGGCAGTCGCTTAGACTGGAAAGCTGGTCCGGTTAGACTGGATATCAACCCCAAAATTGTTGGGAAAGGCTTGAGTTTTGTTTAGATTAAATAAGAGTAGTTTATACAATGTATATTTAAACAAACAATAACAAAGTAACGACACTGCAAATGTTGCAGAACAAGCTAATGGGTCTTGCTCTCAATAGTATTCGGCAGTTTTTTATGGTTCCGTAGCTGAACGGGAAAAACGGAACCATTATAGTTTCGACATGTCTATCTGTCTGTCTGTCCGTCTGTATGGCACAGCACAGTTTTTTTTTTAAATTACAAATGAGCCCGCTCTTGACCTCGATCACACCTGATGGGGAGTGTGAGATGAGGTCTACGATTGAAGGATTAGGCCCAGAAGATGCCTGTTTACTCTAACTTTAAACTTGGAAGGTATTTTAGAAACCGCTTTACGATTTTTATTTTTTTATACAAAAATAAAACATCAAGGATGGGCTCTCGATACATGTAAATCAAGCAAAATAAATCAAACAAAATAATCATCAAACTTATACGTGGGGCGTGTCTATAGATTGGACTTCACGATAGGTAATTGAGGTTCCCAAAACCATTTTTTTAAGTCAATCGTTTGAAAGAGACACTCACAAACTGGTAAAATGTGTGATGGACATATTAGAGTGAAAAATCTAAAAAAAAATTCAACGAAAATTAGTTTGAACGAGTTTTTGAGATATACATTATCAAAAACAGCAAAAATAACTTGTCAGTTAAAACAAAAATTCAACGAAAATTAGTTTGAACGAGCTTTTGAGATATATATTATCAAAAACAGCAAAAATAACTTGTTAGTTAAAACAACAAACACTATAAAAAAAAATATTCAGCGTAGTTACTACGGAACCCTTCATGGGCGAGACCGACTCGCCCTTAGCCATTTTTATAAACCCTCAGTTCATACACATGTCTTTTATTACTAACCTACAAACACCCAAACCTCATTACGAATGTATGTTGTAACTTAACACTACATGATGACTGGACGGACAAACAGACATACGATCGTCAGCGGTTATTGCAATAACTAATTTATTGATGGTAGTACCTTTATCAGCTTTTTTGAAAGATGTAAACGCGATGAAGTTTCATACAGGCTAATCGGTTTTGGCTTTATTTAACTACAAAGCGTCAGAATAAACGCAATTCCTGAAAGTAGTTGGTTCGGAATCGGCTTCTGAATCGATTTCCGTCATAAAAATATATGTTAAATTTTGTTGGAAAAATCTTTCATTTAACTTAAAATCGGAACACAGTATCATGACAAATTAATACAACCCTTAATTCAAGGAAATTGTGTGCGTGTCGCATCCGCCGCTAAAATTGCATGAGTGTATGGGTATGCGCCTGCGTTGCAATTTCGTTAGTTACGGATGTTGTTTCAGACTTATAATTTAATATTCTAATTGGGGTGTCCGAGGTATTGCGCTCAATCTGTTACACGTTGTATATTGTTTTGTGTTTCATTTAAGACTTGCTTCAGCCCGCGGCTTCGTTTGCGTGGGAGGGATTTCGTGCATAATTCCTGATCCCGTGGGATAATTTCAAATTCCGGAATAAACAGTAGTCTATCCAGGACGTAAATATCTACTCACCAAATCTCATTCAGGTCCGTTATGTAGATTTTGGCCGAAAGAAGCAAAAACATACATTCTCACAAACTTTCGCATTTATTATAATATTTAAGACTTGTTCAGCTCGTGGCTCCGCTCGTCTGACAAATTATTTTGCATTAAAATTTAGCCTTTGTCCTTCCCCGAGATCTTATATATATAGCTGTACCATGTTTCATCAAATCAGTTTATTGATTTGGACCTAAGAATGTTACAGATAGACAGACGGAGTTACTTTCGCATTTATAATATTAGTAAAAGGATTACAAACATATTTTATGTTCATATTTGTATTGTGTTTAAATAATGCAAAAATGGATTAAGGGTGATTTTTATGGTTATAGGTTCGCGTTTTTATCACCATCTCACCAGATAGTAAACGATGATGTGGTCGAAGATGAAGCACGCTTACCTAGAAGTAACCTATTCACTCTTCACTCAGTGTTCCATCGGAGTTGGGCGAAACGTATAGTTTAAAACCTAAATTACACATCTTAGGCAACTTTTCCCTAGCAAGTGAAGTCACAGACAACAGTTAGTTAAATAATATACAATATACAAACATCAAATTAAATATATTGAACAACTCACCTATCTTTGTGTTCGGCTTGTCTGTCTCGCTGTCGCCTGTTTTTGAACCAATTTGAAACCTGCAAGTATTACAAACATATTAAGCATAAAAAAATCGGCCAAGTTTGAGTTGGACTGACAAACGAAGAGCTTTGTACTAAACAAGGTTAAAATATTAGATTCATGGGTTGTTTTTAGGGTCCCGTACCCAAAGGTTAAAAACGGGACCCAATTACTAAGACTTCGCTGTCTGTCCGTCCGTCCATCTGTCACCACTTACCAGGCTGTATCTCAAGAACCGCGATAGCTAGACTGTTGAAATTTTCACAAATTGTGTATTTCTGTTGCCGCTATAACAACAAATACTAAAAACAAAATAAAATTAATATTTAAGGGGGGCTCCCATACAACATACATCATTTGTCGTTTTTATAGAAAATGGTACGAAACCCTTCATGCGCGAGTCCGACTCGCACTTGGCCGGTTTTTCTTCTTGTTAAACCCTCCAACTTAGCTTAATATGTTTGTGTCTGGAGTGGGAAAAGTGTAATAGGTGGGGATTGAACCCGGGACCTCTCAATCACAAGACCTACACCTTGGCCATTAGGCTGTTGACGCTTAAACTTTATTATGTTTACCATAGAAGTTTTTGAAAACTATCGATCAAAAACATCACATAGGGTGAATTGTGAATCAGAATCAGAATTGTTTATTTGTGATACATAGGTACAGTGGTTGGTCAGGTTTTAATACACAGTACGCTATGATCAGCCTATTAAAGGAATACAAAAAATAAATTAAATTTTTACATGCAAATAAAGATAAGTACGATATAAGTCACATTGTGTTTGATCACGATTGTGTCACCCTATATGTATAATGTTTTTGACCGATATTCGGTTATGTCACTAATAGCAATCTATTAATTTTTATGTTCATATACATACAACGTGTAACGGAAACCCCATATCTATCCAAAAGGGCTGAAGACAACATTTTGTATGGAGTCTCTATGCACAGTTTCAGTACAAAATAACTGACTCAAAAAATTGATACCAAATTATAGGTTTCATATATTTCTTGAATACCAATCATAACAAACGTGTCACAGCACTACAAGGGTCAATAACTTTCCGCGTCACTTGCCAATAACACGATAATTCTTTTCGTTCTTCTAATTGAAATTTGAAAAATTCGGTCTCTGGTATCAGTGTATTGGTATTTGTAATAAGTTCTACACACGTAGACTTAGGATTACAAATCCCTTGCCATATCATTTGTTATCCTTATCATCCAAAGAAGACATGCACTTGGTATGTATATACCCTTTAAATTACACTTTGTATATCGGCTTACTGCTTAAGTGACGAAATGTTGAATGACATTGTAGTATGACTAATGTCTAGTGACTTATACAATGACAATGACTATCAATGACTTACACTAATGACTTATTATGACTTACAATGACATCTGGATGTATATCAAAATGAAAAGTTGTTTAAGTAGGTATTAAAAGCATCAGTATATAATTATATATATATGACAAGTATATCTTCAGTAACCCAACCCGTTCAGTTTGAGGAAGCGAGTATCGGGTTACAGCAACCACAATGTCCACAAGTGACTGTCTGCGAACGTCGCAGGCGCAGCCGTGACTAATATGCGCTTGCGACGGTTTTTTGTTAATTATTGTAATAGTATGGTTGTAATAATTTTAAGTTGAGACGATAAGATAGGTAGGTACATGTCTAGATATATTCTGGATTATAATATATATTTTTTTAATTATTATTGTTGATAGGCTTGCGTTTGACGAACCATCTCACCTAATGTTTTAACCCATTCTTGTGCGGAGTCTAGATGCTGTAGGCATTAGAGGAATCCCTTTGTCTATGCTTACAGATTATCTTAAAGATAGGAAACAACATGTTAGGATAGGAAAATATACGAGTGAAGAGGCATATATGTGTTTCGGTGTGCCCCAGGGCAGTGTGTTAGCCCCAACCCTATTTCTAATTTATATTAATAGCCTCTGTGACATGAGACTTGACAATGGCCGTGTATTCTCCTATGCCGATGACACAGCCGTAGTTTTTACTGGAGACACATGGGAAACTGTGTATAGGTCTGCTGAAAAGGGTCTCGTCAGGATTGCCGATTGGTTGAACTCCCATTTATTGTCATTAAACACATCCAAAACAAAATACATTGCTTTCACCAAATATAATAATACTCAACCGGGGGCTGATAATTCTCTTAGGATTCACAGTTGTCACACGCCTTTGAGCACAAATAACACTTGTTCTTGCAATGAAGTGGAAAAAGTCACTAACATTAACTATCTAGGTGTTATTGTCGACCAACGCCTATCTTGGCATACACACATAGAAACAGTCATGACCCGAATTAGAAAACTCATATGGATCTTCAAGACCTTACGGTACGTTACCTGTAAAACCCTTTTAAAACAGATTTACGTCTCACTAGCTCAGTCAGTCCTAGTTTACTGTATATCAGTATGGGGAGGGGCTACCAAAATTAAATTTCTCGAACTGGAGCGTACACAACGATCTCTCCTAAAAGTTATGTTTTTCAAACCATGGAGATTCCCCACTGAAAACCTATACACGATAAGTGGACTACTAACGGTTAGGAAGTTGTATACCCTAAGGGTTATTTTAAAACTTCACAAAATACTTCCATATGATTCTGACTCTACAAAAAAGAGAAGGAATTATTTAGTGGCAAACGTAGTATCAGCTAAATCAATTTACGCTAAAAGGCAGTATACTAGACTATCCGCAAATCTATACAATAAAATAAATAAGATATTAAACATTTATCCTATGACTAGTAAAGATTGCAAAAAAACTTTAGTACAGTGGCTACAAAGCAAGACCTACCACGACCTAGAAGTTCTCTTGCAAACACTTAAATAATGTAGACAACATACAACCACTTTACATGTAACAAACATAGCCACACATACACACTATCACTCACACTCTTACATTCATATACACCCACACACACACAAACAAACATATTATCATAGTATCTTTTATTCACTTTGTAATTAGTTTTATTTTTATTTTTATTCTTATTAATTATAGTTTCAAACCTTGTCATTCATACTATATCAGTTATGAAGAGCGGGGCCTCCTAGCACAGGTGTTTTAAATACTTAAAAAAATTTTTTGCAAAAAATAGAACCGACTTCCATATCAAAACACTACAAAGCTAAAAATAACTATAATTTCGGTAGTCCGTGTTATTGGTTTTGGATTTTCTTTTTGTTTTTCACACCGCCTTCCGAAATTAAAGTTATTTTTAGCTTTGTAGTGTTTTGATATGGAAGTCGGTTCTATTTTTTGCAAAAAAATTTTTTTTCACGCTTTTTAGTGAGTCTGTTTGTAATTTATCTAGTTACAAAAGCCATAATGTCAACAACTTATCACCTTTAACAAAATATTGCTTTTCCCGATGCATAGCCGTTAATTTTTGAGGAGTTCTCCTGGGACTTGACCATCAACTCTACATCACCATATGTATTGTGACGAGCATAAAGTGTTTAACATCCGTACTCAAGTAATGGAATCGCAATCCACGAAATACTTATTATTGAGGAGTTTCAGTGGCCATCTGTGGTCTTCATCATCAGTTCAACTTCCACAAATGGTACTTTTCGAAAGCAACTGCTCAAGGTACTATAAGAAATACCCAAAACGCTATAGGTGTGCCTATAATATTTGAAGAGTTCCCTCGACTTCTCCAGGATCCCATCATCAGATCCTGATTTCGTAACAATGGGACCAACTAAAAACTATACGTATTCAAACGCAAAAAGAATTTTTCAAATCGGTCCAGCCGTCTCCGAGTTATGAGGTAACATACATAAAAAAAAAAAAAAAAAAAGTTCAAGACGAATTGTAAACCTCCTTTTTTTGAAGTCGGTTAAAAAGGAGACCCCTGCGTAAGGTAGATTGTTTAAGACAAATGTGAAAATGAAATAAATGATTGATTGATTGATTGATAATGTTAAGCGATGATGTGGTCGAAGATGAAGCACGCTTTCCTAGAAGTAACCTATTCACTGTTGAGTTAAAGACCCCCAGGTTATAGTTGTGAGGAAACATAGACTCAGGCAGGGAGTTCCAGGGATAGATTTTATAAAGGACAGACTTATCTACGATGGCTTTTCTGTTACTTAATTGTAGCTTAAAGTGTATTTATTATTTATATATTTATTATATACTTTATTGTACACCTTACAATACACTTAAGGATACTATAGTAAAACTAGTGTACAATTGGCGGTCTTATCGCACAGGGCGATCTCTTACAGACAACCTTTGGATGGACAGAAATTAAAGGAGATAGATTTAGGGCTGTCAGTGTACAACATCATAAATAATAGTAATTAAACATAATAATATAAAATACATATCCACAATATATAATTATAAACTAATACATATCAAATTCATAATAGAGAAAGGAGGGGAAAAAATTATAGTGAGAGGTAATGCTCCTTCACCATTCTTTTGAACGTAGGTAATGTTTGAGCACGCCCCATATCTATGGAATCTATAACTTTATCTGCATAGGATTTTAAATGGTTACGTAGTCTCTGACGTACAAGAAAAGAAAAAAAACCAGAAAAAATAAAAAACCAGAACACTTACTTGTACTGTAGTGAGTCCCGTGGTCTCTGCTAATTCTCTCTTTTCTCGTGGTGATGGGTAAGGATTGTGTAAATACCAGTCGCGAAGTACCGACCGGGATTTTTCCTGAGAAAACAGAGTTTTCGTATAAATAGAATAGAATATAATAGAGTATTTCTTTATTGAAGTAACAATTACTCAAAAATAGTTAGTAGGATGTACTTAAACATTAGGAGCATTTGCTTAGACGTACCCCAGTATTGTTGAAGCCAGATGAGCGTAATTTTTTTGAGTTGTGAGTCGCGTAATTTCAGTCGCGTTATTTCTGATACACTCGGTTTCATACAAAAATCATGTTTCATTCACACGACGACGCAAAATAAGTTGTCTGCCGACTCAAGCGCACAATCCCGGCAGAATTGAGTTTGCGGCGAGAGGGGACGAGGGAGACCGTATCAGTCTTTCACTGTTGAGTGGATTTACCCAGTGGTTCTTTTATCATCATCTTCTGTGTCTTCGCTATATGCTTCGTAAATCCACTACGTTTTATTATATCCATTGCACTACACAAACACTCAGTACAAGCGTTGAACAGAAACTGAATAAATTACGCTCGTCTGGCGGCCCAACAGAATTTCTGCAGAGCAGAAATTACACGACCGAAATTACGCGACTCAGAACTCAAAAAATTACGCTCGTCTGGCTTCACCCTATATGTATATCTATTCACTAGAATAGGTCACCATACGAGATAGCACAACAACGACCCAACCATTGGTAACCCTTTCACTGTGGATATGCTCAGTGCAATTTTTGTTGTTAATTTTACAGCCAATCTGTGGAACTCTCTGCCGGCTTCTGTATTCCCTGCCATTTATGACCTTTTAGCCATTAAAGCAAGATAAATTAATAAATAAAGGTAAATAGGCATCTTCTGGGCTCGCTTGTTCCATCGTAGACCTCATCTATCGCTTACCATCAGGCGAGATCGAGTTGAAGTCTGGGCTCATCCGTAATAATAATGTTTGCGACTTTGTGATTGTAGTCGTTGTGAGTATTTGCATTCTAATTATTTTATATCTTTTATTAATGATAGGCTGGAGTTTGGCCACTATCTCACCGTAAGCGATGATGTGTTCGAAGATGAAGCACGCTTATCTAGAAGTTACTTATTCAATCTCGACCTAGGTTATAGCTATCAGGAAACACAGACTCCGGCAGGGCCACTTCTAAGCTGTACGCATAATGAAAGTATTCCCAAAACGTTTGGGTGGGATGTCCACCATGTAATGATGTGTACTTAATAGTAAGCTCCTGGCATACCTAGAAGCTAACGACATCCTCAGTGACCGACAATACGGCTTCCGCAAAAATCGGTCAACTGGGGATCTCCTAGCGTATGCCATCATTTTTGGAGTGAGGCCATTGAGAGACACGGTGAAGCACTTGCTGTTTCCCTTATCATCTCCAAGGCCTTTGACAGGGTCTGGCACGATAGCCTTGTTGCTAAGCTTCCTTCTTTTGGGTTACCCACTCAACTTTGCGTTTGGATTGAAGACTTCTTGAGGGATCGGTCCATTCGAGTGGTTATTGGCTGCTCGTCTGGCCAATTGGCAATTAATGCCGGGGTCCCTCAGGAGTCTGTTCTCTCAGCCACTTTATTCTTGCTGTACATTAACGATCTGCTTATGCCCGGTACCTTTGGGTATGCGGACAACAGCACAGTTGCTGAGAGATATGTATGCAGCGCGCGTGCTGGTGGGTCACAGATCCAGTCTTTTCGTGAGGACATGGTTGTGCACTTGAACTTGTCCTTGAAGGCTGAATGGCGCAATGCCAACTTGGTCAAGTTTAATGCAGCGAAGACACAGGCGTGTCTCTTCTCCGCAAAAAGGAGCCAATTTCAACCGCCTCGTACTTTCCGTGGTGTAACCGTGCCGATAACCAATCTAGTATTCTATTTCTATCATATTACCGTCCCATTCGACTATGAGACTAAAATAACAGAGAGAGTGCACCTGTGCACATACTTGAACACTACAATATCTCCTGCACAGATGGCCAAACTGATTATATTGACCGCCGTGGCTGAAATCTGGCAGGAGAACTATTATCATTATAATATTAAACTATTTTTTTAATAATAAATAAATAATAAATAAATACTTAATAAATAAATAATTAATAAATCACTTACTTTAAAACAATAAGAGGTCTCTTCACCGTCCCATATGGTCCTGGGCAGTGGGAACTTGCGCCGCACTCTATATTTGCCGACAGCGCCAAGCGGCCTGCCTCTTAGCCTCTCTGCTTCCATATAGTGTGCTGCACAATAGAAAACATTGACATTCATTCGTTTGGCATGATACCGATAGAACAGATTTGGTGTCCGTTTTGTTTAAATAAATAAATAATCTTTACTTTCACCACTTGCAAACTTACAGAATATAAGTTTACTTACATAAATACGTTCATAGTTTTGAAAACAGAAAATCATTCTCTATAAAATCTACAAAACGGCAAAAAAATCACGTATTTTGTATGGGAGCCCCCCTTAAATATTTATTTTATTTATTTCTTAGTATTTGTTGTTATATCGACAACAGAAATACATCATCTGTGAAATTTTCAACTGTCTAACTATCACGGTTCATGATGAGATACAGCCTGGTGACAGACAGACAGCGGAGCCTTAGTAATAGGGTCCTGTTTTTACCCTTTGGCAACGGAACCCCAAAAACCAACTAAAAAAAGGTTAATTTGCAAACAGCTAAGGAGTAGAATTCCCATTTCCCTGCCCGAGCCTATATTTCCTGATAGCAATAACCTAGGGTCAAGAGCGAATAGGTTACTTTTAGGTAAACGTGGTTCATCTTCGACCACATCATCGTTTACCATCAGGTGAGATAGTGGTGAAACGTGAAATAAAAAAAAATACATAGATTCTAGGCGACTAAAGGGTGGCTAACGATGTACTGTAAGGGATGCCTATGCGATGCCGCATGAGTAACCTGAGACGCGCCCTGTAAAGAAAGCACTTCCAGCGTTATTATAGGAAGTCTTCCTTTCTAGATTATACTATATAAAGCTAAATTACCACTCACTGACTCACTGACAGAATTGTTCTCCCAGATGGTGGATGGGGAGGTGGGTATATTTTGACAGATTCGTAAACAAGTAACTCTCACACCTACGGGAAAAGTGCCAAACCCCCCCTTTTCCCCCCCCTTCTCCCCCCCCCTATCGTATCTCGGAAACTACGAGACCCGTATTTTTTCTTTTTACGGATTCGTATAGAGGAGGCTCGGTAAAGTAAAAACCATTTTTCAAAGTCCCCCCTCCCCGCCCCCCTTCTCCCCCCCTTTAGGCGGATCTCGGAATCTAAGAGACTTGGAACATTTTTTTTTTTCAGATTCATTTAGAGGGGCAATGCTTAAGTCGAAATACTTGTGCAACCCCCCCCCCCATCACCCCCCCCCCCTCTTTTTTTTTTTATTTTTTTTTCACAAGCTCGCGAGGTGCTTGCACCTCGCGCAACACGCAAATACTAAACCCCCCCATCACCCCCCCCCTTTTTTTTTTTTTTTTTTTCACAAGCACGCGAGGTGCTTGCACCTCGCGCAACACGCAAATACTTGATTTAGAGGGGCAATGCTTTAGTTATTTTCACAAGCACGCGAGGTGCTTGCACCTCGCGCAACACGCAAATACTAGTTTATAGATAATCTTTGTCGTGGTTGCTAGGTGACACTTGTTACTTTTTGATAATCTACAACGCACTGAATATATTTTACTGAAACCAAAATTCCACTGCGTTTACTTTAATATGGTAGCAAAGCGTGCAAAAACGAGAGCTTACGATATTTTAATTTAGTTTCCTAAAGGATAAAAGTTCTAAAGAGTAAATCATGTTGTCTTCAAAAATGAAACTCGAAATAAGACTATTCGATGGAAGCAACTGGCCGACCTGAAAATATAAAGTGTTGTTGCTACTGCGGAGTAACACAGGCACCTTAGAAGCGGTGCAGGGTACACTAGTAAAGCCGGCACATCCGGGTGAAGGAGCCAAAGCGGAAGCTCTTACAAAGTACAAGGTAGATTGTGACAACTATAATAAAATAGAAAGCACTGCACTATTACTACTGACTACTAATATGACCGACGAAATGCTGAACAAAGTAATGCGTTTTACAACTGCGAGTGATATGTGGGACGAATTAAACCGTCTTTACGAACGAAGATCACAGGACCGAACCTACGATCTGTGTATGCAACTTTTCAACTATAAGAAAGACCCCACTCATGACATGGGTTCGCATATGTCTGCGATAAAGAATATTTGGCATGATCTGAATCAAGCTTTGTCAACAGTTTGCAATCAATTACCAGAAATTCTTTTGATATGCAAGATATTGGATTCCCTGGCAGAAGAGTATTTCAGTTTTAAGTCAAGTTGGTTACTGCTTACATTGAAAGATCGTACAATCGAGAACTTGACCACCCAGTTGTGTGCTCACGAGAGAGCTTTGAAAGATAAAAATAAATCTGAAGCTGCAGGTGAATCCAGCACGGAGGTACTGATAGTGCATAACAGAAAGCAAGATCCTAAGAAGAAGTTCAAGTGCAACTATTGCGGAGCAAGCGGACATCGAGTAAAGCAATGCAAGAAATGGATTACGGATGGTAGACCCCCAAAACCTCCAAAACTCCAAATCCACATCTAATGCTGCTACGTTGTCAAGTTTAGCTTTATCTCTTGGTGAGAGTCATGATAAAGACTCATGGTACGTAGATAATGGAGCAACAAGTCACGTAACCAATAAAGGGGATCAGTATGTATTTTTCGAGTACTTTAGCGAATCTTACAGAGTAATGACAGCAAATGGTGAAAATATTGAAGCTATTATTGTAATATTGGTTTTATGGAATTTTATGTCTATGGTTTACTGGCAGGTTTTTAAGTCTATGGCATTTAAAACCAAAATGTTGTTAGGAAGGTTTTTTGAATGTGACAAGATAGATGAAAAGAAAAGTCAAGTAGAAAATATTTCAGTTGGAGATATAGTCGTAGTCGAAGTCAGTTGTATATGGTCGATCATATGGTTTAGATTTTTAGAGCAGTTTACCAAGTTTTATCAAACATGTATTAGATCAATTTAGAATTTTGTAAAGGGTTTTGGAATGAAATAAAACGCAATGAAACTATAGAATGAAGTAACCTATTTGCATAAAGGACCCACCCTTACAACATCTTGGTAAGAGAACAATTAATATCCTCAACAGGTTATGGGCCCAGCACGCTTCCACTGCGGTATTTAACAGGTTATGGGCTGCCCCCGGGCAAATTTAACCAGATGTTGTAAGAAGATCGTGGAAAGATAAGTCTAAAAATTCTTTGGAGTACCTACAAGATGAACTTATAATTGAGAATAAATTTTGTTCAAAATGACTGAAGATTCAAAATTGTCAAGAAAGACAATATGTCGCTTGGAAACAAAAGAAAATAATATTTTCAGAGGGGAAGTCAGAGATGATATAGTGGTTGAAATTTGAAAGCGATGCAAAGGAGTTGTTGGTGATGATTTTCGCAGTGAAGAAAATGCTGAAGTTAGTGATGAAGATGCTGAGGTTTCTGAAGGCAGGATTGAAGAAGTTGAAGTTGAAGTTAGTGGTGAAGATGTGGAAGTTCGAGGAGTTGGCGTTGAAGATAGCGTTGAATAATTTTATATAGAGTCGAAGTAGATAAGTTAGGAGTTTTGTAATAATTTTATATAGAGTCGAAGTAGATAAGTTAGGAGTTTTATAAGTGAAGTGTGTTTAGTGATGGTTAGAGTATAAAATTCAGAGGGGATGTTGGTGTAGAATTTTATAGGTTTTGTGTTATTGGGGCTCCTTTGCATAGCTGGCAACGTGAAGTAGTGGTTTAATTGAGTTGGGTTTTTAAATTGAGTTGATAGGAGTTATATAGGAGATGTTATTCTAATTGCAATAAACATAAAATTCAGAGGGGATGTTGTAATATTGGTTTTATGGAATTTTATGTCTATGGTTTACTGGCAGGTTTTTAAGTCTATGGCATTTAAAACCAAAATGTTGTTAGGAAGGTTTTTTGAATGTGACAAGATAGATGAAAAGAAAAGTCAAGTAGAAAATATTTCAGTTGGAGATATAGTCGTAGTCGAAGTCAGTTGTATATGGTCGATCATATGGTTTAGATTTTTAGAGCAGTTTACCAAGTTTTATCAAACATGTATTAGATCAATTTAGAATGTTGTAAAGGGTTTTGGAATGAAATAAAACGCAGTGAAACTATAGAATGAAGTAATTTATTTGCATAAAGGATCCCACCCTTACAACATCTTGGTAAGAGAACAATTAATATCCTCAACAGCTATCGGAAAGGGCTCAATACAAGTAAAAGCTGACATTAATGGCCAAAACGAAACAATTACGCTCACAAATGTTTGGTATGTTCCCAGCATACAAAGAAAGTTGTTTTCTGTGCCAGCCGCACAAGATCTTTGTGAGAATAGCTCCTTCGAATCAAATACTCGATCATGTTTATTTAAGGTTGATGGTAAGACAAAGTTAGTCGGTACTCGAGACAAATATGGAGGGTTGTATAAACTTAAAATACAAGTAGTTACACCTAAAGTGGAGATTAACCAACTAACAGTTACTAACCAACTTCAGTTGTACCATGAACGTTTTGGACACCAAAACAAAAGACATGTCAAACAAGTTACGCAGAGAGAATTTGCTATGCAATTCAAAACTGAAAATAACAAAGAAGTTTGCGAAGGTTGCGTTTATGGAAAAGCCCACAGAAGGACGTTTGGGACCAGAGAAAGAACTACAAGAATTGGAGAGCTAATACACACTGATGTGTGTGGACCTTTTGTGTATTCGATCTCAAAGTATAGATACTTTGTTCTATTCAAGGATGATTTCACCCGTTTTCGTTATATATACTTCTTACGACGAAAGTCAGAAGTTCAAGCACGCTTGAAGGATTTTCTAGCAGAAGCTAAGACATCAGGACACGGCTAAGCGACAATGGAGGCGAGTTCGACAATGAACAAGTACGAAATACGCTAAAGCAACACGGGATTAAACAGAAGCTGACAATGCCCTACACTCCTGAACAAAACGGTTGCGCTGAAAGAGATAATCGCACAATTGTCGAGATGGCAAGAGCACTTATACACGCTCATGATAAGATACCTAAAGTTTTATGGGCTGAAGTAGTGCAAGCTTCAGTGTACATATTAAATTGTACGGGACCCACTCCAAATAATGAAAACTCACCGTATGAGTTATGGTACAATAAGAAACCCAAAATAAATCATCTCAGAATAATTGGTTGTGTATGCTACGTGCATGTCCCAAAACATAAGAGAAAGAAGCTAGATAAAAAAGCACAGAAAGGAATTCTTATAGGATATGACGGTGATGATGGGTATCGAGTTTATGATACAAGGAACTTTAAATTGTTGCGTTCCAGAGATGTAACTTTTGAAGAAGTACCTCTGTTAGATCGAGACATACCTGTTAGTGAGGAACCTGAAGTCAAAAAGAATACCTATGAGCTACCTACTTCTTCCATAGATGATCAACCAAACTTAAAAGTACTTCATCAAAGTGATGATCACCTGCATTCAGTGAATTTGGACAATGAAACAGATGATAGTAATGTAGAAGAACGACAAGAAGAAGATACTTGGTTTGAAACAGGTGATAGTAATGTAGAAGAACGACAAGAAGACACTCAAACTGTTGAAGGTAACAGTCGTGTACTTCGTGATCGGAGTCAAATTAGACCTCCAGAAAGATTTAATTTTGAACAGTTCGTCAATCAAGTCATTGCTGTTCCAGAACCATCTTCATATCGAGAAGCCATGCAAAGTACTGAAAAAGACAAGTGGGTTGAGGCTATGAACAATGAGATGACTTAGTGAATGAAACATGAAAACTGACACAATTACCACATAACAGAAAAGCGCTTAACTGCAAATGGATATTCAAGGTAAAGAAGAACCCTGATGGCTCGATTGAGAAGTTTAAAGCGAGACTAGTTGCAGTTAACTATTCACAGAAAAAAGGAATAGACTACCACAAGACATTTAGCCCTGTTGCGAAACTAAGCACTATCCGAGTATTATCGCAAACGAAGGTTTATCGCTGAAACAATTTGACGTCTCAACAGCTTTCCTATATGGCAAAGTAAAGGAAGAGATATACATGCGACAACCTGAGGGATACAATGACGGATCTGGCAAGGTATGCAAACTGATAAAAAGTCTGTATGGACTTAAACAAGCGCCTAAATGTTGGAAAGGGTGTATTTACGATTTTTATATTGAATCTGGATTTACACAGAGCGAAGCAGATCCATGTTTATACGTGAGGCAACGTGGAAAAACAAAGATTTTGCTAGCTTTGTACGTTGATGATGGATTATTGGCTTTGTCTGATGACGCAGAAGCTGATAATTTTATTGAAAACGAACTCAAAGCTCGTTACAAGATAACGACTAAGCCGCCATCGTACTTTCTTGGGCTAGAGTTGGAGCGACACAATGATGGGACTATAAGAGTTCATCAAGCCGCTTAAACTAAAAAGGTTTTGGAGAAGTATGGAATTAGTGATTGTAAGGCCGTTGGAACACCAATAGTTAAAGACATTCCTGTAAAAAAGTTGGCGGAAAGGATTCGTGACGCTAAATTTCCCTCTAGACAAGCTGTGGGAGCGTTGGCTTATCTCATGGTGGGTACAAGGCCTGATATTGCCTATCCAATCGGTGTCGTATCCAGAACCTTAGATAACCCTACTAATATGAATGTGTTACAAGTGAAGAGAATCTTTCGTTACCTCAAAGGAACAATCGAGACTGGTCTAGAATTTAAAAAGAATGAGTAACGACTCATGTGTTACAATGATGCGGATCATGGAGGTGACAACTTGAGTGGTTGTTCTACTAGCGGGTTGATATGCATGTTCGCTGGATCAGCAATCTCCTGGCGAAGTGTGAAGCAAACCTCAGTTGCGCTGTCGTCCACAGAAGCAGAAATAGTAGCTGCCAGTGAGGCGTGCCGTGAAATGATTTGGCTAAATAGATTGTTTAAAAATTTAAGTGATCAATTAGAAACACCAGTACTGCGCATTCATAATGAGTCTGCAATAAAACTAGCTTAAAATCCGCCATACGAATATCATCGGAAGACAAAGCACATCAAGCTAAGACATTTCTATGTGAGGCAATGTGTGTCTGAAGGAGATATCCAAATTGAGCAAGTGCCTACGCAAGAACAATTGGCTGAAATCTTTACAAAGCCATTATTCAAACCAAGACTGGAAAAACTTTGTGAAGACTTCGGTTTAAAAAAGAAGAGGGAATGTAAAGAAAGCACTTCCAGCGTTATTATAGGAAGTCTTCCCTTCTAGATTTATAGATAATCTTTGTCGTGGTTTCTAGGTGACATTTGTTACTTTATGATAATCTACAACGCACTGAATACCAAAGAAAACCGTAAAAATTAAAAAGAGCTCGTCTAAATCATGGCTAACGACTGGATTAAGAGTAGCGTGCAAGCATAAAAGACAACTAAAGGCATTAATGACTACAACTAACAACAATATATTAGTTAAGTACTATAAGCGTTATGAAAAAATACTCAAGAAAACAGTAGCCCAGTCTAAAAAACTAAACTACATAAAAATAATGAGTAAATCTGAAAATAAAACCAAAACAATGTGGCAAATAATAAAATAATAAATAAATAATAAATAAATGCTGCTTTATTTCAGGTAAAACACCCATATACAAAATAAAAACAGTGAGAACAAAATTTAAAAGAATAAAACTAGAATCTAAAACTTTGAGGTATGTATAGGTACCCATAGTCATAAAATACATCGTATTGCATAGAAATTGCATATTCATCCTAATTCCTGTTAAAAATATTGAATAGTTCTCTTACCAAGATGTTGTAAGTGTGGGATCCTTTATTCAAATAAATTACTTCATTCTGTAGTTTCACTGCGTTTTATTTCATTCCCAAAAACCCTTTACAAAATTCTAAATTACATTCTATACATGTTTGATAAAATTGGTAAACTGCTCTAAAAAACTAAATCATTTATGATCGACCATATACAACCACTCCGACTATGACTATATCTTCAACTCTCAATATTTTCTACTTGACTTTTCTTTTCATCTGTCTTGTCACATTTAAAAACATTCCTAACAACATTTTGGTTTTAAATGCCATAGACTTAAAAAACCTGCCAGTAAACCATAGACATAAAATTCCATAAAACCAATATTATAACAATTCCTAATTATTACTTCATTTTTTGTTCTCGTTCAGGTGAACAGAAATCCAATGCGTATATATGGGACATACTAAATTGCACGAGACAGCCCTCAGGATGCTGTTGCTGGAACGTCTCAAAGCTTCCCAAAAAGACGCAACACGCGACCTCATGATTGCATAGAAGTCAGGGACCCTCGCTTCCGCAAACATGCTCGAGGCACTGCAGTATCTCGGTAGTTTCATAAGAGTTCGGTAAGCATTATTGTACTGAACTCTTAATGAACTGTACATCTTTTTTGTGAAGTTGCACCAAAGTTGACAAGTGTACATTGACAGACAATAAGCTCTGAAAAGAGTGTTCTTGACATCATTGGTGCAACTCGCAAATCTTCGTGCGAGCATGTTACTCCTCACTGAGAGGGCCCTTCGCTCTCTTTCTATATCTGTATCGTCATGCAGTCTGTCTGTCAGTATGTGCCCCAGATATTTAAACTGTTTTACTACCTTAATGGTGGACCCGTTCAAATTAAGACTGGGTATGTTCTCCGGACCAGCTCCAGATCTGAAGACCATAGTTTCCGTCTTGAGAACATTATATTTCAATCCGTGAGCATTAGCATAATGCTCACAAACTGACAGCAGCCTTCTTAACCCTTTAATCGAAGGACTCAGAAGAACCATATCGTCAGCGTAGCTCAAGCTGTTCACACATACGTTACCCAGGTGACAGTCAACTCCGGTTCTTCTGAGTTCCTCGATCAGCCCGTTCACGTATAGGTTAAATAGGTCCGGAGAAGTCAGCCCCCCTTGGCGCACGCCACAATCTAGCCTGTAACTACTAGATAGGGTGTCACCCCACTTCACTTGATTTGTTTGGTTTTCGTACCAGTATCTCAACAGATCTACAACATGCTGAGACACTTGTGACCGTCTTAGTTTGTCCCAGAGAATTTTATAATTCACTAGGTCAAATGCTTTGCTAAGGTCTAGAAAGCAAGCGTAAACAGAAGTTTTTCTGCAGGTGTAGTATGCTATCGTGCTCTTAAGACTCATAACAGCAGAGTCTGTTGAGAGCCCGGGTCGGAAACCAAACTGAGCATCGTCAATTTTAATATTCCTCTGCAGTTCGGGCAGTACGAGACGTTCCAGGACTTTACCTATGACAGTACCAAGTGAGATAGGCCGGTAGTTGCTGGATGCACTCAAATCGCTTGTCTTGTTTTTGACGACAGGCACAATAACCGTTTTCATCAAGGATTCAGGTAAGTAGGCGTGCTGCACACACAAATTAAAAAATACATGCAGATGGTGGTATAAATAGCCACTATCCCAGATTAGGTGCTCAACGCTGAGACCGTCATGTCCTGGTGACTTACCACGCTTCATATTTCTCACCAATCAATTCAAGAATTTCGTATAAATACAAGGTGTCTCAAAAGAAAGTTCACATTTAAATCTTTTTTTAAAAGAAAAGTCTTAGCTTTATTGAAAAAATGTTTATTTTATATTAAAGTACACTGTTTGGGAATTTATTTTTTAAAAATAACATCGTCCAAATGTAAACCGTTGCGCTCTCGGCATTCATTTAGTCGGGCACTAAAATTGCCTATGACAGCTCGGCAGGTAGTCTCCGTGATGGCTGCCATTTCATGACGGATATTTTCTTTTAATTGTGCCAGGGAAGTCGGTTTATTAGCGTAAACTTTTGATTTGACATAACCCCACAGGAAAAAATCCATAGGCGTTAAATCGGGACTCCGTGGAGGCCAATTTATGTCACCTCGCCAGGAGATTAATTTGTTCGGAAAAATTTCTCGAACTCGAGGCAGAGATCTGTTGGACGTGTGTGAAGTTGCTCCATCCTGCTGGAACCATGTTCTTTGGTTGTAACCAGGAAAGTTTTGCAGTTGGGGTACGAAAAACTCGTCTAACATCTCCACATAACGCTCTGAATTCACTGTGAGTGTGCGTCCCCTTCCATCTTCAAAAAAGTAAGGGCCGATAATTCCTCGCGCCGACATCGCTGCCCATACGGTGACTTTGGGTGAATGTAGCGGTTTCTGATGTTTTGTTTTGGGTTGGTTGCACTCCAGTAACGACAATTTTGCTTGTTTACATGCCCATTCAGGTGAAAATGGGCTTCATCGGAAAACAAGATGTTGGTGAACGTTGGAAAGCGCTCAATCATCTGATTTACAAAGGCAAGCCTCTGACCAGCATCTTGAGGCTTCAGTTCTTGCACTAACTGAATTTTGTACGGGTGCAGCTTTAAATCTTTGTGTAAAATGCGGCATAATGAAGATCTGTGCACATTTAAAGCAACAGCACGCTTCCGAATCGAGAGGTTTGGATCATCTCGAATAGACTGAGTAACACTGTCCACGTTTTCGGCTGTTCTTGATGTTCTTGGTCGCCCAGATTTTGGTTTCTCCAGAGTTGACCCAGTCTCTTCAAACTTCTCAACCCATTTTGCAATGAGACGAGTGCTAGGCGCATCATTTAAGTGACGAATATGTCGAATACTGCAGAATTTTCTACGCGCTACAGTCGCCGAATTACCGTTTTTGTAAAACTCACGTACGCACAACGCACGGTCCGCACCAGAGAAACGCTCCATAGCGACTAAATTCCCAAGAGCCAGACTACCGACTGACATACCCCCTGCGCCCCTCAGAATAGTTGCTTTCGCGTAATAAGATAAGCAAATGTGAACTTACTTACTCAATAAAGGAGCGCACTAATAAGATCACCAAAAAGCCAATAAATAACATGAAATTGCGTGTACAAAATACTGTGACGGAAAACGCGACTGTCGTTGCTAACGCTTTCAATGATTATTTTGTATCAGTGGGAAAAACGGATACCGCAAACGGGAATGTTTATCCAAACGGCCGTCCTACCTCCTCCCAAAGCGAAAACTCCATTTTTCTAAGACCTGTTGACCCGAACGAAATTAAGTTTATTATAAAAAGTTTGAAAAACAAGAGAAGTTATGGGCATGATGAGCTACCGCCTATACTTATAAAAGCATGTGCTGAAGAACTCGCGTTACCCCTACGTTATTTGATAAATCAGTCTTTGGATGAAGGTTCAGTCCCCGACCTGCTGAAAATATCTATAGTGAAACCAATTTTCAAAAAGGGAGACCGGACTAATACTAGTAATTACAGGCCGATAGCATTGCTACCGACCTTCTCAAAAATATTGGAGACTGCGATGTCAAAAAGACTTTATTCCTATTGCGAAAAATTTAAAATATTCAACGACAGCCAGAATGGGTTCAGGAAAAATAGGTCCACGACATTAGCGATATTTAAGTACATCCAAGAAGCTTTAAATATAACAAATAACAAAAACTACGCTATAGGGATCTTACTGGACATGAGCAAAGCCTACGACCGAGTTTCATACGAAATTCTACTTAATAAATTATACGCAATAGGTGTTAGAGGTACAGCACACAAGTGGTTCTGCTCGTACCTAGAAAATAGGTCACAATGCGTAGAGATAGAACATAGTGACCCACACTGGCAAAATAACACGCGTAAGATCTAAAAAAGCAAAAATAATAATGTCAATACCACAAGGCAGCGTTTTGGGATGCTTATTATTTTTAGTTTATATTAATGACCTCCCCAAAGAGATTGACGCTCAAAGTATTTTATTTGCTGACGATATATCCATAATTTTTCCGTACACCGATAAGGAAAATCTAAACTTAAATCTCGACGATAAGCTCTCCAAAATAATAGCATGGTTAAAAGACCATAACTTAGAATTAAATTTTGACAAAACAAAAGTAATGCAATATAGACCATACCAAAAACGTAAATTGGATATAAATTACTCATATAACAACATAAAAATAGAATGCATAAACGAGTTTAAACTGTTAGGTTTGACTATAGATACTAATATAAACTGGAAAGCCCATATAGACACATTGGCAAACAAACTAGCCAGCTTTATATACGGGTTGCAGGAGCTTAAAAGAGCTACCGATTTTAAAACTGCTCTAACTGCATATTATGCTTACGCATACTCCTGGCTTAATTATGGTATCGTGGTGTGGGGAAATAGTGTAGACAAAGATAGAATATTTATTCTACAAAAGAAATGTATCCGAATTCTTTCCAATATAGATAATAGAGAAAGCTGCAGGCCATTTTTTGTAAAATATAAAGTTCTTACTCTAACTGGTATCTACATTTTAGAAGTAAGCAAGTTCGTAAGAAAACACCAGTCGCTATTCCCGCTCACTAAGGACCTTCGCCCACAACATCGCAGTGCTAGACGCCAAAACAAAAAGGAATTAGCCTTACCAAGCTCTAAATTAACTATGTTCCATTCAGGACCTTTAGCCATGTGCGTTAAAATATATAATAGGCTTCCAAACTCAATTAAGGACATAGAGTACGAAAATAAATTCAAAAACAGTCTCCAAAAATACCTTACATTAAAATCATATTACACTCTAAAGGAATTCTTTGACGATAAGTAAACTTTGACATTGAAATTCATACATGTACACAATGCATACACAGCACATACAATTTTGACATACTATTATTGACTATTTTTATCTAAGCTCTAATTTATTATATTTAAATTTATGAATGGAAATTTGACCAATTGTGACTGTGACATTTATTTCATTTATTTCATGTTAAATTTAGTATCCTTGTTTAAGTGTTTTTTTTTTTGTTATTATTATTAGTGACTCTGTAATATGTGACATTTATTTAATTTTAAATTTAGTATTTTATTTCAAGTGGTTTGTTTTAGTATTAACACTGTGATTGTGACATTTACTTCATGTTAAATTTAGTATAAATTTTTGAGTTGTTTGTTCATTATGGACACTAGTACTTTAAATTATTTATATTGTTGTGCCCTAGCAGGGTTCATGTATGAAACCTATATAACCTATTTGTAACAACTTGTAAACTACATGAATGCAATAAATGATGATTATGATTATTATGATTATGATTATGAATATATTTTACTGAAACGAAAATTCCACTGCGTTTACTTTAATACGCCCAGATGATAGTAACAGCTGAATTGCTTTCGGCGCCCAAATAATAATCCCTGATATAAATTAAACAAGCGAAAGGCTCTCAGTCTTCTAAATTACACAAAGGTCGTAAAAGAGATGCGGTGGATAGAAACTAAGGCACATCATACGTTCTAAATGCAACTCTGATGCTGACCACGATCCTCAGACATGAGGGACCGACCAGAGAGAGAGAGAGAGAGAATATAAAATGCGAAAGTAACTCTGCCTGTCTATTACGTACATTTATGATGTTTTTTACGGATATAGATTAGACCCTGGGGCTTTCTATGGTCTAATCTATATCCGAGCCAAAATTTACTAACAATGGATACTTTTTGACGCTGAGAAAGAAACTTTTCGGAAGATCGAAACCGCGGGCAGATGCTAGTAAACAAAAAGGCCTAAAAAATATAAAAAAAAAACTTTAAAAAAATGTAAAATGTTACAATCGATTCGTATGTTATAATATCAATAAAAAGACTGTACGATTTGATACTTAAACCCCACTTTATTCCTGTCGCTGAAACTAACCGAACCTACAAATCATTCTGCAATGGAAAAAGAAGTAAGTACGTACAAAATATAAAGCAAAGACGATGAAATTTGAGGCTAATCTGAAAACTTTCAAACTGATCTAAGACGTTTGCACTGAATAAAAACGTCGCTGCCACCACGTCCGTCGAGTCGGTGTCGGCCTCAACACAGTTCGCTCTATCTTTAAGCCACAATATTGAAACTAAACCTTCTTTTTCTTCCTAGCTAAAAAAGGCTAAATGAAGTCTACCCAGAACTGGGCAACAAGTTTGGCACCATCGGAAGCTACCATCAAGTCCTGTAGTGAACAATCGACAGGACACGCAGAACAGAAGAGCGCTATGGTTTGTGGAGCAGCACCACATTTACACTCCAAGACAGAGTGATCAATAAATCTCTACCTGAACATATTTTCTTTGCTACGACCAACATGGACTCGGAACCTATTTAAAGGCTTCCACATCATGTACAGGGGGCAGATTCTCAGCTGGTGGAACTAAAAAAAGCTACACCTAAAGAAAGAAAAAGGAAACTAAACTTTAACTAAGAAGACGCCGATAATAGGAAATAAGCATCAATGAGGGCATTATTCGGTGTTTTTTCTAACCTCAAAAAACATTTAAGACACTCAAGCTGTACTTATTTGTATAATGCTTACAAACTTAAATGTGAGAACAGTGAGAACTAAGTAGGTTATGTTCGGAATAGATTTCATGCTTGAGACTACCTTCCCAAATGCACTTTGATATTATTTGAATATATATATATAAAAAAAAAAAAATGTGATTTTTTTTTTTATTACTGATTGGCCCACTCTGGACCTCGACCTCGCCTGATGGTAAGCGATAGATGAGGTCTAAGGTGGGACGAGCGAGCCCAGAAGATGCCTATTTACTCGTGCTTTAAAATCGAAACTATTCCCAAAACTGTGTGAATACTTTCATTGTGCGTACAGCTAAGGAGTGGAATTCCCTGCTGGAGGCTGTTTCCCGATATCTATAACCTAGGAGTCTTTAAGTCAAGAGTGAATAGGGTACTTCTAGGTAAGCGTGCTCCATCTTTGACCACATCATCACTTACCTACCATCAGCTGTGATGGTGGTCAAACGCGAGCCTATTATCAATAAAAAAATAATAAAAAATTACCATGTAAATATAAAGATATTATTTCGAGTTTCCTATACGTTCGTTTTAAGTTCTAATGATACTGTTAGTGATCATGCCAGTTTAAGAGAATCTGAAAGTGTTATTTTTAACCTAATTATAAAATAAATATCGTAAATTTGTTAAGATGAATGGATCGATCTTTGTTACTACGCAAAAACTATTTAACGAATCTGAATGACATTTGATATGTTGATAGTGGATCCCGAAATTCCCACGGGAACGGAGTTAATGCGAGAAAACCCTCCAATGCGAACTAAATCGCGGGCAGAAACTAGTCATTTATAATTTACACCCGAACTATGAAGACAGAGACAGCATAAAAATGGTTTCAATGGCTACATTATTCAATGATTTTTATCGTGATATAATAGGACTACTGACAAAATTTTTAGCTGCAATAAGACTAACAATCCAAGAAATGGTAAAGGTAAATTATTAGTTCTAATTTGAGCCATTGACAGGCTTGTTTCTTCTCAATATAAATATAATCTATGCTATACAATAATTTGTTCAAACATGTATTTTTATTGTTAATAAGCTCGCGTTTGACCACCATCTAACTTCATGGCAAGGAATGATGTGGTTGAAGATGAACCACGCTTGCCTAGAAGAAACCTATTCACTCTTAAGTTAAAGATTATTAGTACTTAATTTCTTTTATAAAGGTTATTCTTTCTTTCTCACCTTTGAGCCATAAGTTCTGCAGCTTTGGATGGTTGTGTGGACTAAAGGTGTGTGACTCCAGCAGCCGGTAAAGCTCCTTGAAGTTGCCTCTGTGGAACGCCACCATCGCCTTAGCTTTAAGGACCGACTCGTGAGCGTGGAGCCTTTCGCACGCTGGCAGTGACCAGAGAAACCGACCCAGGCGTTCGATGTTCCCCGCTTGTTGGAGTACCTGGAAAGAAAAACGGTGGATAAGAACAATTTTTTAAGCGTCAATAGCCATAATGGCTAAAATGTCGGACTTGTGATCGAGAGGTCAAAGGTTCGAACCACATCACGCTATTGCCGTGAACCCACTTAAGACTCAAGCATATTTAGCTTAGTTGGAGGGGTTAACAAGATTGCTAGTAATGTTAATTCTATCCACATTGCTTGTTCTCTTTCAAATTTTCAAGAAAGCACAAAACGTTTTGGTAAATACTTTCATTGTGCGTTCAGCTAAAAGGTGGAATTCCCTGCTGGAATCTGTGTTTCCTGGTAGCTGTAACCTGGGAGTCTTTGAGTCAAGATTGAACGAGCCAATGACATCATCTTGACAAAAAAAACTTTTTACCAAAAAATTAAACCGACTCCCAAAAAACACTGCAAAGTGAAAAATAACTTTAATTTCGGTAGTCGGTGTCTTTAGTTTTGTATTTTCGTTTTTGGCACCGACTTCCGAAATTAAAGTTATTTTTCACTTTGCAGTGTTTTTTGGGAGTCGGTTTAATTTTTTGGTAATAAGTTTTTATTTCACTCTTTTTAGTTGGTCTATTTTTAATTTACCTAGTTACAAAAGCCTAATTATCAACTACTTATAACCTTTTACAAAATATTGCTTTTCCCAATGCTGGGCCGTCAATTGTTGAGGAGTTCTCCTGGTACTTCACCATCAGCTCTACATCACCATATGCATTGTGACGAGCATAAAGTGCGTAACATCCATATTCAAGTAATCGAATCGCAATCCACTCAATACTTATTATTGAGTAGTTTCGGCGGCCATCTGTGGTCTTCATCATCAGTTCCACTTCCTCAAATGGTACTTTTTGAGAGCAACTGCACAAGTTACTATAATAAATACCCAAAACGACATAGGTGTGCCTATAATATTTGAAGAGTTCCCTCGATTTCTCCAGGATCCCATCATCAGATCCTGACGTTTATGAAAATGGGACCAGTATCGAAGTATACCCTTTCAATCAAAAAAAGAATTTTCCAAATCGGTTCAGCCGTCTTCGAGTAATCGATGATCATACATTAAAAAAAAAAAAAAAAAAAAATATACGCGTCGAATTGATAACCTCCTCTTTTTGTCGTCGGTTGAAAAGAGATATTGATAGATATTGATTGCTGGCCGGAAAATATGAGGGAGGCCATTCATTGCCTAGCCGTGGGAAAATATTGGCTATATAAAATAAAAAACATAACCCTTCCTTTGCAGTCGGGTAAAAAGAAAGCCGGGCTTGTAGTTTATGAAACTTTGATTTCATTGTAAGCCAATTTTCTGGAAAACATTTGATTTTAGCTTATATTTTAAGCAATAATTATATTTTAAACCACGCATATAACCATCGCATAAAATTAGGATACAATTTTGAAAATAATAAAAAGGAGGCCTACGTCTCAGCAGTAAGAACGTCAGGGGCTGGCTATTTTGTTTGAAAACTTTGAATATTATAGTCGTAGCTAGGTAAAAACAGTAAGTAACACGGTCCGATTTTGGAGGTTCCCAATCCTATAACTGATGGATTATGGCGGTCAGAGAGGCAGACGTTTCATGTCAAATTCTGATACTCAATTGCGTCCGTTTATACTGAAATTCGACCAAAACACAAAACATACATATTCGGGAAAGGCTAGAAAGGTGTTACTTTTATTTCGAAAAAGGATTTCAAGAATAAATAATGAACTTTTTCGATAAACATACTTCAGAAATAAACGCAAATTATTCAAAAACATACATGCGCCAAAAAACAATTAATTCACAATACTCACAAAAAGAAACTCATTTTTTACAAAAACTCAATTTAACATTATTAGCAAAACTTTAAAAAAAAAAATATTGGCATAGATCCCATGAATTCCCGTGCAAAGCGCCATATTTATTTAGTGTACAAAGTATTGGTTTAGGCACCGGATGTCCTTACTCCCTACACATGTGCGCCTGCGCAAATAGCTTGACGCGACTGTTTGTGACCACCCCCGGGCTGTTGACGGGTTGAATTCGTAAATTTTTGAAGTGAGTAGCAAAGTACATTATCATCTGTTCTTTTGAAATTGGGAGAAAAAATGTAAAAATGATAGTTATACGAAAAGATAAATTAATAGGTTTGTGTCGATTTGAGTCAAACACACAGGAAGCCAATATTTATTATTGACGACAATCTATTCTAACGTTATAGAGAGGAGAATTTTGATATTTTGTTTCTATGTACTGGATAAACGCAAAAACGATTGAAGCGATTTCAAATTCTTGCACCGATAAAGAGCTACGTTATCAACAATTCACACATGCTACTTTAATTTCAGTGGAAAAATAACTTTTCTACGTGACTGAAGCCGCGCAGAAATTATATAGTGCGTTCTAAACGGCCTCATTTCAATGAGTCAAGAGTGTGTTTCAGGTGATTGTGATGGATAGGAAGATATTCTCTACTGATATTGTATAGCAAACAACTGTTGAAAAAACAAGTGGTTGCTCAGCGGAAGAATCACGACCTTGATTAAATTACAACTTTGAACGTTATTGTAAGTAAAATATTAGGTTTCTGCACTCCTTCTCCATAGAAACTTGTACCCTGTGAACCCTTCCGTCAGCATACCTCTAGTGTCAAAAAACTATCGAAGAAAACGATTAAGAAGTTCGATGCAGCTGGTAGCACTGACTTTAGTTGAAACACAGATTATTATACAATTTTCCTTGTTTATTTATTTAAAACCATTATGGTAAACTAAAATACTTAAAATACAAACTAGAATAAAGCATCAAAAAATTCACCCAAGAGACTGGCGGCATTGCTTCGTTGTATGGCCTTTGGCCAAAGAAATAGCCAACCCTTGGGTCACGGGAAGCGTCAAAGAGCCTTTTCGATATTTCTTTTAAAAGGCTATGAGCAAACGGGCCCACGGTCCGAGAGTTTCGACCCCTAACGGCTCGCTACATAGTTAACACCGAGATGTCGCGTCGCTTGAGGTTTTCCGCAGTTGCAGCCGGAGTGAGCGTCAGCACAAAAAGATGAACTGGGAAGATGGGATGGCGCGAGAGATTATTATGTTTGTTTGTATTTAAAACAATCTGTGTACCTACTACACAACCTTTGTACCCAAAGCTGATACAAGCGTTACCTTGAGTCCCTTTGTGTTGAAAACAATAGACTTGTAATTAACAGAATAGACAAAAGAAAAAAGATTTTATAAAAGTATGTACACCTACTACCTATACATATTGTTCAAGCTCCAAGTTCTAAGTTGAGCTACGCGATAAATGACAAATGCTTGCACTGTTTGAGCAGGTCCATTCATATCTCTGTGCTTCTTTCATCAAAAGAGCACCACATATATAATACTACATAGTTTTTATAAGGTTGGGGAAAAAGTTATTTCGCATTATAGTATGTATGAACTTGTAATAAAATCTCTTTGGCTATACTATTTGTATCTGGCTGGTTTTGGTATCATTGAAAGTTTAAATTTTAAAGAACATAATTCCAAATTCAAATTAGGAAAATGTGTGATTTTCACTTGTTTTTCGTACTGTCAAGATGAGTGAATCTAATGAAGAAAGTCGATACATTTTAAAATTTTACTACAAAAAAGGTAAAAATGCAACGCAGGCCGCGAAAATTTTTTCGATGTTTATGGACCTAATGCAGTGTCTGTGAGAGTAGCACAAATTTGGTTTAAGCGTTTTCAATCCGGAAATTTTGATGTCAAAGATGTACGTCGCTCTGGTCGCCCTATTACGGATAAAATGGATGCCATTTTTGAAAAAATGGAGCAAGATCGGCATATCAGTAGTTACGACGTAGCTGAAGAACTGGGAATTGACCACAAAACAGTTTTGGCGCATTTGAAAAAAACTGGGTACACAAAAAAGCTCGATATTTGGGTACCTCACGAGCTGAGGTATTCCTCGAAGCGCTACCATTTTGAAGCGCTCCTAATGAAGCGCTCCTTTTTTATTCCTTGGAGCGCTCCTTTTAGTAGCGTTAGTTATCGGGAGCGCTACTAAAAGGAGCGCTCCGAGGAATAAAAAAGGAGCGCTTTATTAGGAGCGCTTCAAAATGGTAGCGCTTCGAGGAATATCTCCATGAGCTCACTGAAAGAAACCTAATGAACCTTGTACTCATTTGTGATTCTTTATTACGACGTAATGAAACCGAACCATTTTTGAAGAAGCTGATAACTGGTGATGAAAAGTGGATCATGTACGATAAGAACGTGCGAAAAAGGTCGTGGTCAAAGGCCGGTCAGGCTTCACAGACTGTGGCGAAACCCGGGTTAACTCGCAACAAGGTGATGCTGTATGTGTGGTGGGATTGGAAGGGCATTATTCATTATGAGCTGTTACCACCAGGCAGGACCATCGATTCTGAACTCTACTGCGAACAACTGATGAGATTAAAGCAAGAAGTTGAGAGAAAGCGGCCGGAATTAATCAACAGAAGGGGTGTGGTTTTTCATCATGATAATGCTAGACCTCACACATCTTTAGCCACTCAGCAAAAATTAAGAGAGTTTGGCTGGGAGGTGTTAATGCATCCGCCGTATAGTCCTGACCATGCACCTTTAGATTTCCACCTGTTTCGGTCTCTTCAGAATTCTTTAGGCAGTATTAGGTTAACATCACGAGAGGACTGCCAAACCATTTGTCGCGGTATTTTGATCAGAAGTCCCAAAATTTCTATAGCAATGGTATCATGTCCCTATCTACAAGATGGCAAAAAGTTATCGAACAATATGGTACCTACATACTTTAGTTAAATGTAAATAAACTATATTAAAAAATGTTTTGAATTTTCTTAAAAAATGCGAAGAAACTTTTTCCCCAACCTATTATATGATATGACGAGTAGGTACGGATTGTCTGGACTTGAAAAAAAACGTTGACCTCTGAGTTTGGTTTCGGTGTTCCGTCTCAGCTATGTAGGTAACCGGCATCGTTTAGTTTCAATTTGAAACGAAAGAAAGTGTGTTATTTATAACCAATTTGTAAAATAAATATCAATTATAATTTAATGACTAGATTTGAAAGCCGGTTGGTCCCGGCTTAACATGCTTTGCACGAGGCACGAAGGAATCTCCATTCCATTCTCAGATCGACCTCGGTACCTATTGTTAAACCTATCGGATAGATATACAAATATATTCTTTAGTGTACACCACAACAGAATTGAATAAGGACTTAAAAACTGCAAAGGGTGTTTACAATGATATCGCTAAAACAACAACTATCTTCGACCGAATTAAAGATTCAAGTACACACAAAAATCTAATAAAAACAAAACACCAACAACAAACGAAACCCCTAAACACACCATAGTTATCGAAAATCAACCCCTCAATCTCATTACCCACACCGAGCGCATCGCGTATTACTTGTAACTGATACCCGGCCATTAGGGGTTGATCCCATTCAATTTGGGAAGCTCGTCATGACGACCAACTTATTGATGAAATGGAAAATGAAACGTGATGGTTGATAAAATGATGGTATTACGGTAGGAGAGGGGATCATAATCTTATAACTGTTGAATATTTCTGTTCACAATTCCCTGAAAGGATTAGGTGTGAAGCAGAAATTAAGTTAATAAAAAAAAAAAAAAAAAAAATAATCTTTAATTCGGATAAGCAACATCCATATGGGTTAGTAAAAAAAACAAAAGATAACTTATACCTATGTTAGTACCTAAACTTATGTATTTTCTATTTTACAACAAGGCTGTTGTTCAAAATGCATCTTTGAACAACATCACCTAACAAAGGAGAATCGTGCCTCTCCGCTATGGTCTTCAGGATGGAGTTGGAGCTGCCCCGCACTCTGCAGAGCAAAGAGGCAGATTTCTGTCTGACGATGGCGTGGAAGCCATCGACTTGTGCTTGTGCAAACATATCTGATGCACTGCAAAAACGGGACAGCCCCATCAACATCCTGAACCCGTTGTTATATTGGACCCGTAGGGCGCTAATAGCCCGCTGAGTATAGTTGGTCCACAGGCTGCACGTGTAAAACACTTGGCAATAAGCTTTAAAAAGCGTTATTTTGACTGCCCTGCTACAGCGTGCAAACCTGCGAACCAACATGTTACATCGGACGGCCAGCGCCCTACGTTCCCTCTCAATATCCACTCGATCATTAAGGTCGTCGGTTACATAATGCCCCAAGTACTTGAACTGGTACACTCGCAATATGTCATTCCCATTTAGTTTAATCGGGGGCACATACTCAGGACATTTAACCCCGTCAGCCTTAAAGACCAAGAATTCGCTTTTATTGACATTATACATTAGGCCATGCTTTCGAGCATAGCCCTCACAACAGTTAAGCAGCTCTCTAAGTGCCCTAACCGTAGGGCTCAGCAGCACCATATCGTCAGCGTAGCTGATGTTGTTGACACTGACGTCATCAATGCGACATCCGATTTTCTTGCTGCTGAGCTCAACGATTAGATCATTCATATATAGGTTAAATAATTTTGGTGACGTAATCCCTCCCTGTCTTACCCCACACTCTAGCCCATAAGATACAGACAGCCCGTCGGCCCATCTCACACTATTCGTTTGGTTATAGTACCAATACTGGAAGATACGCAACAGCTCCGCTGGGACTTGTCTCGCCCGCAGCTTTTCCCACAAGATCTCGTAAGATACAAGGTCAAAGGCACGGGAGAGATCTAGAAAGCAAGCATACACTGGTGTTCGGCGCTTTGTGTAGTATTGCACCGTATGCTTGAGGCTGAGAATCGCACTTTCAGTTCCGAGATCATTACGAAACCCAAACTGTGCGTCGTGCAATTTTAACAAGCTATCCAATCGCGCGTCCAGCTGACTGTCGAGCACCTTCGCGATAATAGTTGCCAGGGAGATGGGTCGATAGTTACACTTATCAGCAACGTCACCCGTTTTATTCTTAACAATAGGAACGACAATAGTTTGCAAAAGATCACAGGGAAGGTACGAGTGACACATACATAGCGAGTAAAACATAGCGAGCACTCTAGCTATATGTGGACCGGCATGCTGCAAGTGCTCAATGCTTAAACCATCGTGACCCGGAGACTTCCCTCTCGTCATTTTCTTAATGGTGCTTGACACCTGCTTGGCCGAGAAACGAACCAGATCAGAGTCACGACAGCATCCATCATCGAGCAGTCGCAATGAAGAGCCCAGCGGTGACTCCACTTTAAAGTGGTCCATAAACATGTTGGCGATGATATCCGGCTGATCAGCACCATTGACACTCACAGGAAGGCCAGGCTTAACATCAAACTTTTTGGTAGCCTTCCAGAACTTCTGAAAATTGTTGGCTTTACGGAGAGAAGCTACAATATCAAGCTTAATCTGTTCTTGATGCGTCTGACACCACACTAGTTTACTTTTAAACACCTTTCGAGTCAGGCACATGTCGTTATAGACATCGCCAGAAGTTGGTTTATTGTGCCATACCCATAACTGATACTTAAGCCTCGCCGTCGCGTGGGCGTCACGCACGTGCTTGTTCCACCCAACAACACGGCCAACATGTTTATGAGTCCGAGTTTCTACTTGGCTCTGCACCGCGGCCTCTGACAAAGTAGTAACAATACTTTCATACATCTTGTCAAGAATTACCCTATGCTCAGTATTATTACAGTGGCTATTACTGCACAAACCAAATTCCTGAGGGTAATCAATCAGCTTTAACTTACTATTACATAAGTTATAATAAGCGCTTATTTGATCGCTATCCCTCTCGCCCCAAATTACACTGCTACGTGATGTTTTATGGCATATTAACTTAGTTTTAATCTTATCTAGCCTACACTTAACAAATATGGGACAGTGGTCAGACCAGAACACATCATGCACAATACCTATCTCAGTAACTGTCAACCAAGCAGATTGTGTGACAACACAATGGTCAAGCCATCGCCTACAACCATGCGCGTCACTGACAAAGGTATAGCTATTTGCCCCTAAGCCTAATTTCTCAATGTCCGCACACCTCCACTTTTGTTCGTTACAGAATTCTAAGAGTTCACAACAGAATGACTCACCGGGGTGTGCGTTGAAATCGCCGAGTATGTAAACTGTTTCAACATTACTAGCTTCGACAATCGCACTCACTTCACTTAGACACTCTGTGAATTCTACCAGATTTTCACTCGAGTCTGTCGGCATGTAAACACTGAACACTATTATGCATCTGTCATCATCAGACATGTGCCATCGTTACATTATATACATCCAACTAGCTTGTGCCAGCGGCTTCGCCCACGTGGGCAGTTTTTCCCGTGTAAATCCGGATCCCGTGGGAATTTCGCAAAATCCTTTCTTAGCGGATGCCTACGTCATAACATCTACCTGCATGCCAAATTTCAGACCGATCCGTCCAGTGGTTTGGGCTGTGCGTTGATAGATCACTATGTCATGTCAGTCAGTCAGTCACCTTTTAGTTATATACAACGTGTAATTTAAAGGGTATATACATACCAAGTGCACGACTTCTTTGGATGATAACAAACGATATAGCAAGGGTTTTATAATCCTATGTCTACATGTGTGGAGCTTATTAGAAATTTCAATACATTGATACCAGAGCCCGAATTTTTAAATTTAAGAAGAACGAAGATAATTATCGTTTTATTGGCAAGTGACGTGGAAAGTGATGACTCTCATAGTGCTGTGACACGTTTGTTATTATTGGTATTCAAGAAACATATGAAACCGATAATTTGGGGTCAATTCTGTGAGTCACTTAATTTGAGCTGAAACTTTGCATAGAGACTCCATACCAGATGTTGTCTTCAGTCCCTTTGGATAGATATGGGGTTTCCGTTACACGTTGTATATATAGATACGGGCAATACCTTCATCGTGCGTACAGCTAAGGATGGAATTCCCTGTCGAAGTCTGTGTTTCCTAATAGCTATAACTTGGGGATCTTTAAGTCAAGAGTAAATAAGTTACTTCTAGGTATGCGTGCTTCATCACTTACCATCAGATGGTGGCCTAACGCGAGCGAATCAACAAATAAAAAAAACATTTCCTGCCGGAGTCGCGGGAACGTTTTAACGAGTAAAACGGCCCCGGAACGTAAGGGCAGCTGAAGTAACAGAGAACAGGTCAGTTCCACGTAGTGGGAGCAGAAGCACGGAGAACTCATTTGATGATTTTCCCTCCAAAAAGAGTATAAAAGAGACTGCTTATCTAAGTTTAAAATTACTTTATTACAAATAAGACCATAGTATGTTGTTTTCTAAAGAATAATAATTAAAATAATCTAACCTGTATTCGTCATCGCCAGTTACAAATTCAGTTATAAACTAATTACCTTGTGAAAACAATGAAACTGGAAATTCATCGTTTTAAGAGTAGTAGTGAAGTTGAAAATGACACAAGTAATGAGCCTGCTTCACAATGTTCGAATCATATACCTAGATATTTAAACTTCTTCTTCTCATCGTGTGGGTAGTAAGGTCTAACGACCCCATACACCTTTTTTTTTTTTTTAGCGTGGTCGACCCGGGCATGGTCCATGGTCGGACAGCGAGTTGCCCTTTACTCGCTGTCCGCATGCCCGCGCCTACGGTGGCCGGAGATCGTCGGCTGACGTCCGACGCCGTGGGCGTCTACCACTGCGGCTGGGCCGGAGGGAGGACGCCATCCTCTCCCTCACGCGGCCCGCCTCCTCCTTCGGAAGCATGACTGCTTCGCAGAAGGAGGCGACCGCTTCCCACTCCCTCTCGCCCCGCAGCATGGCCTCGACCAATGCCGGGCGCGAGAGGTCTCCGCCTATTGCCGCCGTGAGGACACGTCAGTGCTCTGCCCAAGCGGGACAGTCCTGCACCGTGTGCTCGACTCTGTCTTCAGGGCGACCCTCGCAGTGGTGACACCCAGGCGTTTCCTCCTTTCCCATCAGACACAGGTACCTCCCGAAACTTCCGTGTCCGGTGAGGACCTGCGTCATGCGGTAGGTCAGGACGCCGTGACGCCGATCTAGCCACTCCTCAAAGAGGGGTCTTACCGCCGCAATTGCGGCGTGCCCGACCCCATACACCCTAGTGTCAGAGTTTCTAGACCGCCTCAAGAGCCTCTGACGTGGTCTATTTTTACGACCGCCGTGCCTTCCGAAGCACGGAACCATCTTTTTATCAGACAATCAGGTGATTCAGGCCTGCATGGTCCTAGCCAAACTGGAAACAACTTTACAACGTTACTTTTTGGTAAGCATACTCCATCTTCAACCACATCATCACTTACCATAAGGTGAAATGGTGGTCAAAAAAAAAAATACAAAGTATGCTTCCCGCGGGAATCGAACCCACGACCACCGGGTCACAAGGCAAACGCCTAAATCACTCGACCACGGAGGCAGTTATAGTTAAACTGATTAGAACAAGCTTTATTCAGAAATTCATAGAATATGATGTTCAATAATTTGTATTTAAACAAAATATATCCTCAAAAAATATCACTGAGAATGCCGTTGTAAGTTTATACAAGTAACATTATACAAGCAGCCCACCATAAGGGTGCGTTTCCACCAGAGATGTGCGATGGAAATGTGTCGTGCGAGGATGTCTAGCTGTGCTGTGAAAATGTGTGGGTGTTTCCACCAAAGCTGTGCGATGAAAGTGTGCCTACGAGGATGTGTAGCAGAGCTGTGAAAATGCGCATTAATGTGTGATGCGAGGATGCGCAAACCTCGCAACACATCCTTCTCAACACACATTCCTCGCAACACATCCCTCGCAACACATCTCTCGCACACATCCCTCGCACACATCCCTCGCTTGTTTTGTATGCGCAAAAATCCAGCTCCGCTGAGCCGTTTCCACCAGAGCTGTGCTGACCGAGGCGAGGTAAATGAAGCGATTCTATTGGTTCTTTACAAACACATACCTCGCTACGCATCCTCGCACATCTCTGGTGGAAACGCAGCCTAACGTTCCCACCACTGGGCCTACTCTATGTGACAGGGAAGGGGACATGATTTCACAAGTTTTCGGAATTTTTGGTTTTAGGCCATGCCATGTTTCCTCCACAGTTTTGAGACCGGACTACATAATGATGAAAATTACACAAAGTTATGTGCTTTCCAGCAGGGTTCGAACACACATGCTACAGCTCACAAACACCGCAGTAAGTACCTACATAGTTTATTAGTTTGAGATAGAGATCTTTATTTATTTTATCACCTTAGACCATTTAAGTCCTCGTGCTACCAAAATTCTCCATAATGTGTACTCTTAGTACCTAATTCGATTTTGTGACAGTAACATGATTACATGACAAGCACTATGTAATCTTTACTCCATAATAAATTCCTTAACACAAGTCTTTCATGAACTAGCTAGGAGAGCAGTGCTCACCCACACGTTTGTAGATATAGTACTTATTATGTGAAACTGTATTGTACTCGTAACGTGTACTTCAATGCATTGTTTTGAGCAAATAAATAAATAATGGCCTAGAACCTCTTTAACCAAGCCGATTCTCAGCACAAACTATAAATACCTACTATAACCTTCTCCCCAAAATTAAATTACACCCGTGTTACTCTATTGGTTCTGCAACCCCGAGCTCCGGCCCTCCGCCACGCCCCCCGGTAACCGGATATCCGGGTGGAAGCCCCGTCGTCAAGGTTACCTACCCGGTTTATTTTATCTGACTTCCAAATTTCGGTTTCGAAGTTAAATTGGTGAAGTATTGCCACGAGTTATATTGTAGGGTAATGTATACTACTAATACCTACATATTATAATCAATAAGTCGAGTTCCAAAATAGTTGTGTTTTCGCATTTCGTAATAATTTAGTGTAAATAGGGTAATACATAGTAATAATTATTTATTTATTAATTCTTAATTAAGCCTATTAGAACATTATAGTCTTTGAAAACAAGAGATATAAAATATAACAAAACATTTACATCTTTTTTTTTTATCGTGGTAAAATTATCAAATAAGTCCTCCCAATCCGGGCAGGGCGGGAGGGACTGTCAGACTTGTACTGACTAAAATCCACGGTGTTCCTTCAATAACCCTTTACGTTCCGGGGTCACGGTAATGGGATAAGTCCCACGACCCCGGCAGGCTTCGGCCCTCTGCAGGGGGGGCCTCGTCATGTTGCTGACGCTCTTTGAGGCGCGCGTGGAACACAACGCGCCGTCGACCCGGGTATGGTCCATGGTCAGACAGCGAGTTGCCCTTTACTCGCTGTCCGCATGCCCGCGCCTACGGTGGCCGGAGATCGTCGGCCGACGTCCGACGCCGTGGGAAAACATTTACATATAGTAATAATAATTTATTTATTTCTTAATTAAGCATATTAGAACATTATAGTCTTTGACAACAAGAGAGATTAAATAACAAAACATTAGCATTTTAAAACTATAAGCACGTTAAGGTTGGTCCCGTTCATTTGTAGTACATCTTTGACAGTCGTAACAGCTAGTCAGTAAGTCTGACACTGTTCTTGCCATGCGAAGAAGTATCGTGTTACCCAGCAGCGTACCTATATTTTAGTATTTTAATCTACTTTTAAGACCTGATATGTCAAAACTAACTTCAATGCTCAATATACAATTTGCCTTTCGGTTTTTTATTCTTTTAACTCTTTATCCTTAAAATAACAAATTTTGGCCTTAAAACGACAAACGTGTCTTTCAGCATTCTCTATGCAGTTCCACTCCTCAAATCCGCCACATACTAGGTAAACAACTGACGACTGACGTGACCGCAAGCGATGTGGACGGATTTAGACTAGCGTAGTGAATACACACACAAGTACTCACTCCGTAGTTCGTAGTGAAGGAATCGTTAAACCAAATAATGTTTCGCAGCCGTGACTGATGAAATACTGGTCATATAAGTTTTTAAACTGACATTTTGATATTATTATAGACTTTATAGTTATACTATTATATTTACACTTTATTATTGACTTAATAGGTTGTAACGATCTCGGAGCAGCTCTCTTATCCGATGGACTATGGACTGACCAGATCACGACACTTTCGGGCCTTCCAGTCACGTCAGCGTTGAAGAAAGACAGGATGGAGAAGATTTACAACCAAGACTACTAAGAGTTTTCAAGACGGACACTACCTTCAGTAATGAAGAACACGACAGAAGAGAGATACCTAGACTTTATTGCACACCTTGCAATATTTCTATGGATACAAAAAGTAAAACTAGTGTTCAATGGGCGGTCTTATCGCACAGGTCGATCTCTTACAAACAACCTATGGATGGACAGAACTTAAAGGAGACAGTTTTAGGGCTCACATTACTAGCAAACTTGTTAACCCCTCCAACTAAGTTAAAGATACTTGTGTCAGGAATTATTTGTTTTTTTTATCAATAATAGGCTCGCGTTTGACCACCATCTCACCTGATGGTAAGTGATGATGTGGTCGAAGATGGAGCACGCTTGCCTTGAAGTAACCTATTCAGACCCCCAGGTTATAGCGATCAGGAAACACGGACTCCGGCAGGGAATTCCACTCCTTAGCCGAAAGTATTCCAGCCCAAAACGTTTTGTGCGTATGGGTAGGATGTCCACCATGTAACGATGGCGCATCGCCGTTTGTTTTGTAGTCCGATGATGGAACGGGCTTGGTGGAATTAGATTGTGTAATTCCATCGCACACTCCCCGAAATGTAACCGTACATTATTAGTGAAACGGGATATTTCGGCACTGTTGTAAAGGTCATGATCATATTTAAGGCTCTCCAAGTCAGGGAATGTTCTGACGAGATACCTTGGTCCCGGAACGCGGAAACACTTGAAGGAACAGGATGAGGTTTTAGTCAAAACTCAGAGCGGAAGAAATCATTTGATGATTTTCCCATGAAAAATAAAAAAAAACGGTTTGAGGGAATGTTCTAACAAGATACCGTTGGTTGGGTTTCTTAGTCATTAGGAGCCATTTGTGTATTTAGCTGCTCTTTTAAATGGAGAGCTCGCTACCCTATCGCCACTGCAACTCCTAAGAGCCAAAATCAACAGCGGCTTTCTAGGCCTTCCTCGGCGATGAATTCCGTCCTCTGGGTCCCACTGCTTAACGAGCCGACTTTAGCCCAGCTGTCCTGATGCATCCTCTGAACGTACGAAACCCTAATAGTAGTAATCTTTTGATTAATATTTGCAACGCAATAGCCTTACTTTTTAACAGCTGGAAGCAATACTCTACATAACTCTACGGTCTGCCAAAACTGCAGTATTTCACTCATTGTATTCGCTTACGTTCTATAACTGGACCTACTTAATTTAATATTCTCAGAATGCTTAGCCGGCTATTTAGTACGAAACCAAAACATTAGGCGCAGCTTATTGTTTTAAGTTATTTGTAAACTTCAGCGAGATTGATGATGCGTGATTATTGAGAGCAAGCAGTTTTGTTTAATTTGCAAGGTCCATTTGAAATGGTTCACTTGTAACGTTCGTTCTTAGCTATTGAATTAATGAATGATTTATTTGCCAGAATATAGGTACAATGTAGGTAAGGAAAGGATCAATGAGGGTTTTCTGGTAAATTTAAACCACCAGTTGGCGCTACTGAGGCGAGAGGTCTTCTTCGTTGGAAACGAACCTTTGATGTACACATAAGGTGACCATTAATTCTTTGACTCAAAACGGGACCGTTTGTTTTGGGCAATTAACAGGTAGATCGTGAAAAAAAAACACTATTTAACTGATTTAAAAAAAAAGAGTTAGTGCTCAGTTCGTCGGATTTTTTTATGTATCCTCATGTTACCTCATAACTCAAAGACGGCTGGACTGATAAGGAAAATTCTTCTTTTGTTTGAAAGAATATATTTTCTAGTTGGTCCCATTGTCATCACGTCAGGATCTGATGATCTAGGACACCGGGACTTGTAACTTTAAAAAGGGACAGTCCCGTTCAAAACGGGACGTCTGGTCACGTTATGTATACATGACATTGACGTCAATTTGACAGATGTCAAAAAACTTAAGGTGCCTGGACATGATGCATCAGTGCTGCCGCCTGGTGGACGTTATTACAGAAAACCCTCATTCAAGTCTCACTATATTATTATAGTCGTACAAATATTTATAATACTGACATGCATTATAAAATCACATAATCTACTCGACCTTTTTCTAACTATATTGAGGACGCCTTCCAATCTAACAGGATGCAATTGAGTAATGGCGTTCAAAATAGAGTGACTGCTTATATGAAATCCACAACCCACTGTCTGGGTAACAGGATGCTTCTTGGCTAGACAGCTGTCAGATAATCAGATCAAAAGCGCCAATAGCCTAATGGGTAAGGTGTCGGACTTGTGATCGAAAGGTCGCGGGTTCGAACCCCACTGACACTATTGTCGTGAACCCACTCCAGACACAAGCATATTTAGCTTAGTTGGAGGGGTTAACAGGATTGCTAGTAATGTGAATAAGGCAGTTTCCTGTATTACAAAATTATTATTTTATTTGGTCCATTAGGTAGATTTTCAAAAAATATTAGTCACGTATTTTTTGGTTTTTCGAATCAAGAAAAATTCACAAAGATGGAAAGTTTCAAAGTACAGGAGTGGGGGCTGCTGACGTCACACATTGCTAAGAATTATACCGAGGAGTGACGTCTCGCGAAATTTCAACTCACTGTAACGTCTTAATTTTTCAATTACGTGAAAAAATAAAAAATACGTGTCCAATGTTTTTTGATAAACTACGTGACGGACTAAATAATATTTTAGGAAACTAGCCTATTCTATCCCACATTGCTAGAAACCAAAAAAAAAACAGTTTCTGGCTACTAAACGCCCGTAATGACCGCCGGAGCCGACGGCTTAACGTGTTTTCCGAGGCATAGACGAACTGTTACGTTAAGACGGTCACCCATCCACGAATTGACCTTGGCAAGCGTTGCTTAACCTTGAAAATAAAACTTTTCGGTTGTTATTATTTAGCCACAATTATTAAAATAGAAAACCACATATACAACGTGTAACGGAAACCCCATATCTATCCAAAAGGACTGAAGACAACACCTGGTATGGAGTCTCTATGCACAGTTTCAGCTCAAAATAAGTGACTCACAGAATTGACCCCAAATTATTGGTTCCATATGTTTCTTGAATACCAGTAATAACAAACGTGTCACATCACTATGAGGGTCATCACTTTCCACGTCACTTGCAAATAAAACGATAATTCTCTTCGTTCTTCTTAATTTGAAAAAGGTATTGAAATTTCTAATATGCTCCACACATGTAGACATAGGATTAGAAAACCCTTGCCATATCATTTGTTATCACCCAAAGAAGCCGTGCACTCGGTATGTATATACCCTTTAAATTACACGTTGTATAATATTTGCGTTAAAATTAGTCACAACAGAGACTGTCACGACAAAACAGTCATGGGCTTATTAAATTATCACAGTCAAGACACAATAAATTATTGTATACTTAATGAAAATAAATGTCAATTATTAATGTCTTTTAATCGCCTTTTTGTCCTATACAACGTGTAATTTAAAGGGTATATACATACCAAGTGCACCATGATACCAGAGACCGAATTTTTCAAATTAAGAAGAACGAAGAGAATTGTCGTTTTATTGGCAAGTGACGTGGAAAGTGATGACCCTCATAGTGCTGTGACACGTTTGTTATTACTGGTATTCAAGAAACATATGGAACCAATAATTTGGGGTCAATTCTGTGAGTCACTTATTTTGAGCTGAAACTTTGCATAGAGACTCCATACCAGATGTTGTTTTCAGTCCTTTTGGATGGATATGGGATTTCCGTTACACGTAGTATCGTCTCTTTCTTAAACTTACAGATCGTGTAATAAACTCGATATTGCGATCCAAACCTCAAATTGCTGATGTAGGTCATACGACTGCCAAGCTTAAATGGAACAGGGCTGGCTACGTCTGTAGGAGCCAAGGGCAAAACTAACTACACAATGGGTCCCGACTAGGGTTGCCAGATCAAAAATCGAAAATCCGGAGTAAATTCCGGACATGTGATGAAAATTCCTGACTTTCTTTAATTTGAAATAAAAAGATTATATTTTTTTTATGTTACACTCTTTCATTCAATTGTAGAAATTCCGGATGGTTTAGGATTCCCTCCGCATTCCGAACAAAGACCTATATTACCGGATATGTCCGGAAAATTCCGGTCGTATGGCAACCCTAGTCCCGTCCCAAGCAGCAGTAATCGGAGTAAACACAGGAAGTTCTATAGTCGACGCTTATATCTTTTTACCCGACTGCGCGACGCAAAGGAGGGTAATGTGTTTATCAGTCTATGTATGTATGTTTGTACCTATGTGGCGCTATGAGGCCAAACGCATGGGCCGATTTTAATCATTCTTACGTTAATCGTGACTGTTATCAAAATTCACCACAATGACAACCACGAGGCACGCACGGTCTTTTTTTAACCGACTTCAAAAAAGAAGGTTCTATATTCGACCAGTATGTATGTTTGTATGTATGTTTGTATATCCGAGATTTTCTCAGAAACGATTGATTCGATTTCGATCGCGTTTTGGTTGTTTGAAAGCAGATTTTACAAGGAAGGTTTTAGTATTAACACATCAGGCTCTGATGAAGACTTTCGGAGATAATTGATGGACTCTTCAATTTAAAACAGCAAATCTCCCGCGATTGCTGCCCTCGTACATCTATGTAGTGTTTAGCATAATCAGCCTATTAATATCACGACTGCTGAGGCACAGACCTGCCCTACGGATAAACACCGTAGGTACGTAAAGAGAATGGACTAGACAGAACCCACTAAGTAAACCAAATGCGAATTAGTGGGTGCTAATGACTATGGATGCAGCCGGGACTAATAGTGTACCTTCTGGAGCAAAGATAAACTCGAGATAGTAATTTTTTAACACTTCTTCTAAGACCGGCCACTACGAACACTGCTTGCACTCATCAAATCATGGTCAAACGCACTGAGCCGTATATGACATCAAGCTCCTCGAGTATTGTTTACACTTTTGAATAACATAAAATCATGTCTGAAATATGATTTTAGTGGGTAAAAAGACGTTTACAGCAGACTTAATAAAAGTAAGTGTGAACGGTATGTGGGTATCTCAAGTACCTAGCACAAACAATGATACAATAAAAAGCATAAAATAAAAACTTTTTTTACAAAAACTTAAACCGACTTTAAAACTTACAAAAAAGACTTGCCCTACAAAGAGAGAAATAACCTCAAAGATTGTTTTATTGGATGTCTAATTCCGTTTGAAATAAGGGCTAGGTATCTACTCACATGGCTGAAGTCGGTGCCAAGTATAGATATAATAAACAAGGTGACAAGCCAATGAATAGCTTTTTATAGTTTATGGCGTCTGAAAAAAAAAAGAGTGAAAAACATTCATTTGGCATCAGTTCGATGCCGAATAAATGTTTTTATGCAACCGTTAAGGATATATATAGTACCTACATCGTTCAAAATCGGAAAATCGTACAAAAGAACTGAATTCGTATAAAAGATAAATTATTAAACAAAAAAGCTGAAAATATTTTCGGTTTTGGATGTTTTAAATAACTTTTTTAATGTTTAATTCCGCATAACTGTTTACTGAGTAGTTCGACTTTGATAATTATTTTATTAATTACTAGCAGTTGCTCGCGACTTCGTTCGCGCGGGAAGTTTTTTCCGTGTAAATCCCAATTCCGTAGGAATTTCGCAAAATCCCGTCTTAGCGAGTATCTACGTACTAAAAGGTACCCTCATGCAAAATTTGAGAGCCCTACTCACAGAAATCAAAAATACACTATGGCCCTACTACTTGTAGTTTCTGAGATTTCAGTTTGTGGTATTTCGCTTTCATATAATATATAGGTAAATTGTGAATGTGAAATCTAGGTGGGTTATTTTTCCTTCAGTTGTTTGATAACGTCTTGTAGAAGGTTAAGTATTTTTGAGGATAAATTCCCATCTTTGCCTGTCTTTAGATTTCTGATAAAGGCTTCCACTGATTGGTCTCCTTCCTCAAAATACTACATTAGATATTAACCCACGTGGTAGTCATATATAAAACGTACTTGGTGTAGGTATTATCTTCTTTCATATGATTTGATCAGTTAGTCTTGTATATTGTTCAAAAGACTCTTCGTCAAAATCCAATCGTCACGACAGATCGTCAACAAGATCATTTAAATATCGAATCTAACTATAAATTCAAATTCTTTTTCAATCAGGAATCCATTATGTATGCAAATGTTATGAACGTGACTATTATCTAAAGAACTAAGCTTAGAATACAGTAATGTATTCTAAGGAACTAAGTATCTTTTCGGTGGGAAAATCATGAAATTACTTATGTTTTGTGACTCTGGATGGAGTGGAAGGGAGTGTCAGACTTTTACTGACTAAAAACCCACCCTGTTCCGACCAAACGGTTATACCTACCATTAAAAATATAGGTAACTGTAGAGCCTCTTAGATTACGGGAAAACCCCCAAAATTTTATATTGTTTCTAAGGATTCCGAAGCACATTTCAATAGGATAGTATAGTATAGTAGCACATTTCAGTAGTAGTAGATTAATAGGAGTTCAATAACAAAACTGTAAAACGAAATTTTTATGTATTACATAGACACGTTTTTTATATTCATATTCATATTCATTTATTTATCAAATATAAGCTAACAGTTTACACCAAATCGCTTATATCTATGCTAATTCTACAAAATTACATAAAATTTAAATTAAAACTTCTAAGGCTAAAAATAAATACAAAAAAAACAGAGTAACATAAATTCACGGTTACATAAACTCACGGTACATAAATAAATAAATTACATAAATTCACGGTAACATAAAAGGTTCACGTTTGACCACCATCTCACCTGATGGCAAGTGATGATGTGGTCGAAGATGGAGCACGCTTACCTAAAAGTAATCTATTCACTCTTGATTTAAAGACCCCCAGGTTACAGCTATCGGGAAACACAGACTTCGGCAGGGAATTCCACTCCTTAGTCGTACGGACTATGAAAGTATTCCCAAAACGTTTTGTGAGTATGTGTGGGATGTCCACCATGTATCGATGACATGTGATGATGAGATACTTATATTATAAAGACGTAAAATTTGTATGTGGGGGGTAATCTCAGGAACGAATGATCCAATTGTAAGATTGTTTTCACTGGTAGTAAGATGCATAATTGGCGAGAGCTATAGGCTATAGAGCGGCGCATGGCAATCACTAGGTCTGCAATGGACAAGATGAAAAGATATGGGTAAACAAACACATTACCAAAACCAAAAAGATCAGGCTGGTTCACTTCTTAACATTTCCCATATTCTTATACGCGCCGGTAACATGGACTCTACGTGAAAGTGAGAAAAAGAAAATATAACGCTCTAAAGATGTGGTGCTGGAGAAGGATGCTTAGGGTGTCGTGGACAGAATTCCGTACGAACGCATCTATACTGAACGAACTCGGCATCATACGGCGCCTCTCTTCTATATAGTACAAGCACGCATCCTAACTTTTTTGGCCATGTATCACGACGCAACTATTATTCCGTGGAACGTCGGTTAAGCCCGATTTACACTTCAACAAGTACAGTAGCGAGTTAACTTGCGTCATCGGCGAGTTAAGTTGTTATTGTAGTTTGAACGGCAAAAGCGAGTTAAGTAGTAGTACATTAACAACTTAACTCCCAATGACGCAAGTTAACTCGCTACTGTACTTGTTGAAGTGTAAATCGGGCTTTAGTGCAGGGAAAAGTTGAACCAGAGCGCACGGTAGATCCCCGATGCGATGGATAGACCAAATAAAGGCGGCAACAAACTGCCCTGTTCATGAGTGTACCATTAAGGCTGCGTTCCTACAAGAATGGCGCCGTATAACAGAACTTGTCACTGAAACTGTTCCTGATTGAAGACTATGACAACTCTATCAAGAGTGAAACGACTAAGAAGAAAAAGAAAAATTAATTATTTCGAAATCCACGCGAAGTCGCGGGTGAAGGACTAGTGTTCCATAAAAGCAAATACCTACGCGAGAAAAACTAGCTCCATATAGGTATCTAATATTGACCTTCATTGCTTCTACAGCCGTTGAAACGTGGCCAATTTCAGCCGATGCGTACACAAGCGGTAAAATAACTAAAATACTCGAGACCGTATGCGTCTATCATAAAAACACGCAGTTACGTAAACAAAACAAATAAAACCATCGCACGAGTTCAGTGGAATGTTTTACAAATAAATACTAGACTTTCTGTAAGAGCAAATAATAATATATTCAATATCTTATACTTATAATAAATCTGTAGAGAGGTCAATTCTGTACATGAAATATATTTCCAAAATAACTATCAGGGGGTGATTAAGGATCGATACTCATGCCAAAAATGCAATCAGTTAAATTTTTGTCTGTCTGTCTGTCTGTCTGTCTGTCTGTCTGTATAACCGTTATAGAAACAAAAACTACTCGACGGATTTTAACGAAACTTGGTACAATTATTTTTCATACTCCTGAGCGGGTTATAGTATACTTTTCATCACGCTACAATCAATAGGAGCAGAGCAGTGAAGGGAAATGTTGGGAAAACGGGAGAAGTTACTCCATTTTTTAAGCTTCCGTCGCGTGTGCAACCTTAATGGTTAAAGCTACACAAATAATTTCATGACGGAAATGTTCTCCTTAAAATTATATAAAAAATATCCCACGAGAGCATATGTCTAAATTTTATGGTTGACTCACAATAACACGTGTAACTCCCGATAGCTTAGCAGTTCGAAGCTTTCTGATTATAATATTTGTCTACTCTTACGTTTATAACACTCTCAGTCACCCCTAATTGAAAAAGTTAACATTATTAACTATTCCATAAAAAAATTGGCCAAGTCCGAGTCAGACTCGCCCATGAAGGGTTCCGTAGTAACTATAATATAATATGCAAATTTATTTGACGAAAAAAAACCTTACAAATTTCTTAAAACTAGCTTATTTACATTTTTTACAACTGCGCCAAATAAATTTGTTTTGAAAAAAAAAACCTTACAAATTTCTTAAAACTGGCTTTTTTACATTTTTTACAACTGCGCCGAATAAATTTGTTTTTCATAGTGTTTGTATGAATTACAAAGTTATATTTGCGGTTTTAGAAAATATGCTGTATCTAAAAAACTGCTGAACTGATTTCGTTCAAACTAATTTTGGTTGAAAGTTTATATTAAGATCTACAGACATATATTTTTTTTAGATTTTTCACTCCATTATTATAGAAGTTTGAGGTTGTGTCCGCCACACACACATTTTACCACTTTGGAAGCTTATATCTTTTTAACGATTGACTTTATGGAAAAGTGGTTTTAGAAACCCCGATGTTGTTTTTAAAGACCTGTCTATAGATACCACACATGCATCGATTTCATGAAAAAAAATATTTTCAGGTTTAGTTCCATGTATGGGGAGCCCTCCTTTATTTTAAATATTTTTTAATTTTTTTCTCAAAATCGGAAAGCGGTTCACAGAATACATCTACCTATCAAGTTTCACATGTATAGTCTTAATAGTTTCGGAATAAAATTGCTGTGACAGACGGACGGACGGACAGACAGACAGACAGACAGACGGACAGACATGTCGAAACTATAAAGATTCCGTTTTTTGCCATTCGGCTACGAAACCGTAAAAAGAATCATATAAATCGGTATAGAAACACCAAAGTTATACATGAAATACGCTTATAATAATAAGCCATCGCGCGTGAATACTGAATCATGCTATAAGGATTATTTTTGAGAATCGGTCGCCGTGCTCGACGCGTCTCGCGGTCGAAGCGTTCTCTAGGTATTTAAGCCTCATGTGAACGTGATCTAAACAATATTACCAATACATTAACTTACGCTGACGGAGTCGCGGGCACAGCTATATTGTATCATTACGCTAAGGCCAATAGGAGCGGAGCGCCAATGAAGAATGCTTCAAAATCGGGGTTAAATTTAACGTTAGCCCAAAGTAACTATTCCACGCGGACGAAGTCGCGGGCAAAAGCTAGTAGAGTAATATATTCTAAGCACCTAGATCTTTGAACCTGGATGAATACGAGCTTGGAGATTGGCATAAGAACAGACTCCTGTGCTCAGCAGTGCACTAAGTCAGAGCATTTTTTTAAAGAGTGGGTAGAATTCACATTACTAGCAATCTTGTCAACCCCTCCAACTAAGCTAAAATGTCTTGTGTCTGGAGTGGGTTCACGGCAATAATGTAATGGGTAGGGATCGAACCTGCGGCCTCTATGGATGGAAATAAGGGATTAAGGCTTTTAACTGCCTCTGGCAGGCTCTTACTACCTCTGTAATGCAGCAGGTAGCTGCGTATTACGTCACAAGCGCGACTGGTGATCAATAAGTCTGAAGTTTGATTTCCGGGTCGGGCAAATATTGTTATTTGGTTTTTCTAATAGAAATTCCAGAGTATTAGCCGGGAGTTTGGAAGTTGGCGGTTACGTTGTTACCTCTGTGCCTCGGAAAACTCGTTAAGCCGTTAGTCCCACACTTGACATCTCTTTAAAAACCCGCCTTGCAGTTACCCTTGCGATCCAGGGCTACGGTATCTCGTTAGAATATTCCCGCAGTGGCCAATGGCCATATCAGGGCCCGTCAATGCTGCTGACTGACTACTCTTTGTTATTTTCAGAAATGTTTGTTCAAACCACAAACAATACAAGTATTATATATTAACCTCTCAAGGACCGCCATTATTTATGTCAACTATTAGTTGAGCCCCGCTGGCACACAAATTTTGTGCCAGCGGAGCTCAACTAATACTTGTTTACTGGTACGTTTTTGTGCCGCTGGGGCTCTAGAGGTTAACTGACCAGTGATATGACATAATTAATTTGTCTGGTTAGCTCATATGTCTTCTACTATGGCCTCAACTACTAACGTTGCTTAGACTTCAAAATACATCTAGCAACAGTGCACATTTCATTTCGGACGTTTAAGAGAACGCAGCGGATTACCAATTATCACGAGTGCATGTGCCATGCCAATTGTTAGTCAGTAATAAGCCGTGTCAAGGTGCTTAATTTTTCCCGCTTTAATTTTTATCCTTTACGGCTAGAAGGGACAAACAATATCAATCCTTGAAACCAATAACAGAAAGATAAATATTATCTATTTCTTTCATAAATAATTAATTTTTAAATCTCATTCCCACTCATCAAATTTAATGATGACCAATTATAATTTTAGTTACTGTTTACCATCAAAAAATTACTAATCGTAACTATAATTTAAAGTTTACTGTTAATGAATAAAGCTTACCTCACAAACGCACGCCACTTGCTCCTGTGTGAAGCCGAAACTCGGCAGGGGAGCATCTCTAGGGGGGCTCGACTCCCGCTGACCCCATTCGGGGCCCCCCAACATGTCCAAATGCTCGTCTCCAGCCACTTTGACACAATTTTACACCAATTTATGCGAAAAACCACCAAAAATGGCGATCAACAAACACAAGTTCACAAAAAACACGAAATGTCATTTACTTTCCCGCGCTATCAGAATTTTCTTTAATCTATGGCAGATTCGTTTTTTCAATGACAATATAGTTCAGAATTCGAGTGTTTGCACTCCCACTGTTTTTTGAAAATACTTTAAAATAGTAAATAAACATAAAAAGGCGGCAGTCCCAAAAGTGTTTAAACAAAAGCGATCACCTTTTAAACGACGATTACTTATTTGTGTTCCGATTTCGAAAATGGCCTGAAGTTTGTTTATGAATACGAGTGAGTTGTATTTAGAGTCAACTTTTTAAATTTCTTTTTTTATGTTCACTCCCAGTCTCTGTCTGGACAAAGTCCGTTTTCACCATTCGTTATTTTGTTAAGATAAATGCTTTTAAAATTAATTTTCGGTTGATGTATTTCACTTCGTTATTGGTTTTCTCTTCTTTTTCATTTTACTTTAATTAATGCAGACGGGCGCTGCGTTCACCTGTAACAACAAAAAGTAATTTTAATTAATGTTGCATTTCAGCAATAAAAAGCATCGACAGTAAAATCCATGAAAATAGATAACAATACAAAACAAATTTTGTAACGAAGAACGAGTTAGCATACGTTATTTAGTTCATACATTGTATATTGTATGCTCACTGAATAAAAAAATGGCAAAATAAGTATAAAATAAAAAGGGATTCTGAAATTAAAACAACGCAGAAACGATAACCTCCAAACTTTATTTAATAACTTTTTTACGTTGATTTAGTTCCTTTAGTGAAATTCGTAACACGGTATCATTCAGATTTAATTCTCGCTAAAAGCTCATTTTGTCAAGTCTATTTTTATTTATTCAAGAAGTATGGAGGACTAAAAATTCAAGAATCTTTTATATAACCCCTCCACAACTATTATTACAACTATACACGTTAAACTCTGTAGGCCCTTTGATTATTTTCTGTACCGATCGTTTTTTTTTTTTGTTATAACATTAAACTATGTTAAATAGTCATTATGTTGAATACACTGTCTTCTCATACCTATTAAAACGACTACTATGGAGATATTATAAAAATCAATTAAACTTTGAAATGAGTAACCGTGGAGTTTCCAATTCGCATAATGTTATAATTATAACTTTTGACGTTTTATAAGTACCCACAGAAAAGTGCCAATGCGAATTTTAAAAAAAAATATTTTGACTTCACTAAACATTGCCTTAATTAAATAATTTGCAGAATAGTCGGCACCGGCTCAGTTGCCAAAGAAGAAACAAAAAAAAATAATTTGCACAAAAATTTCATGTGCAGCTGCTATAAGTATCCCATTAAAATACAAATCAAATAATAAGGAATAGTAAATAATCTGCAGAACACAGAGGTATATTACTTATTGTCTTTAGGTAAGGAGCCTACAGGTATCTATGTACTTCCAATCGGTGCATCCTGGACAGACGAATTTGCTGAAGTACCTAGGAGTCTTTTTGGTTTTTTATTGATTATAGTCACCTAAAAGTAAGCGATGCTGTGCGAACCTAACCTGCGAAGATAAAGCACGCTTACCTAGAACTAACCTATTCACTTATTGTTTTAAAGACCCCCAGCTTATTCAGGAAACCCAGACTCCGGCTGGGAATTCCACTCCTTAGCCGTACACACAATGGAAGTATTCTCAAAACGTTTTGTGCTTATGGGTGGGATCTCCACCATCTTACAGCCTCTGTACGAGCTGCTTACTTTTGTCCGTCGTTTAACTTTCAGACTGAAGGGTGAGGGACGGCCGAGATGTAGATCTAATTATAGTCAATGTTTTGAACAATTTTTCTAACCAAGTAACTCCGAAAACCGCTTTTAAATATCACTTGTGATAAACTACATATTCGCACACTCAGAATGAAAGTGACCTAACTCTAAATACGTGTAATTTCAGATTTTGATGTAAACTGGCCTGAAACATTGCTCTGAATTGCCGTGGAAACAGGAATCTGAATTATTACGAGTTATAAAGAGACAGCTTATACATTTGCCACTTGAGATATATGAATATAATTTATTCAATGCTGCTTTATTAGTTATTAATGCTCCAATCCAAAAAATACTATTTTTTTAATTAGGTCCCTTTCATTCTGAGTGTGCGATAAGTCAACTAGTACTGATTATTTCCGGTAGTAAGCACTAGAAGAGCTCGTGGCTACATAATAACAACCGCAATGTTTGATCTCTGAGGTTAAGCAACGCTTGCTGAGGTTGGATCGCAGATGAGTGACCATTTTTTTTTCGGAATATGTTCGCGTTTTACTACGATCTCACCTAATGAAACCTATTCACTCTTAACCCATATAGAGGTACTTTCATGCATTACATTGGAAAGGACGTTACGCCAATAGTCCCGGTCGTCATCTGTTCATCATTGACAGTCATCGTCGTGCAGTATAATAGTCACTAGTACAACACTAGTATTCAGCTATATTTGGTTAGACTAATATTCCATAACTTTCGCACAACGCCATCTAGTCCCAAACTAAGCAGAGCTTGTTGTATGAGTACTAGACAACTGATAAACATACAAATATATTATACAAAGAACAAATGATCGTGCTCATCACACAAACATTTGTCCTGGGTGGGAATCGAACCCACGACCTTGCGCATAGCAGTCAGGGCCACTGACCACTATACCAACAGGCCTGTCATAACTGAACTCTGAAGACTGAAAGCTGACCCCAACGTAGTTAAGCGCGCTCCACATTCACGCGAGATCCTCGCCGAGAATTTCGGCAAGAATCTCAGTGACAATCTCGGCGAGAGCTTCTTTGGGTACACACTCACAAGGTTCTCAATACAGTTCTCACGCTCGATGACAATAGACGCAGAATTAACTGTTGCGTCATATATATTCTTATATTGATGCTCAGTAAACTACGCACAACTCTTCTAATCAGTGAGTCGCTCGCTACTGAAAAACATGCGAGTGTGGAGTCAACACAAGTTCTCGTCTGTTCTCCCGTTCTTAGCTCTTTTGTCTCGCGCCAAAAAACCGACAAAAATCAGAGAACAAGGCGATAACCTGCGAAAATTATGTAAATCGGTTCCACATTCACGTTTCTCATATGTTTCTCGCTTTCTCGCGAGATTTTCGCGTGAATGTGGAGCGCGCTTTAGCTCTTTTGTCTCGCGCCAATAAACTGACAAAAATCAGAGAACAAGGCGAGAACCTGCGAAAATTATGTAAATCGGTTCCACATTCACGTTTCTCGTGTTTTTCTCGCTTTCTCGCGAGATTCTCGCGAGAATGTGGAGCGCGCTTTAGGTTAAGATTAAATAGATACTGCTATGTTAACTTACGGAAGAGAGAAAAAGCTTCTGAAAATTACAGGATCTCGACATAATCTTTTATAAAATACCTACGGTATTTCATTAATATTGATGAGAATTAGGTAAGGGCATATAATTGGCCCTTGAGGAACACCCACCGGGCTGGTGATAAGTTTCTTTACATTTAGAGACAAGTTTATTTCAAGCGTTTTCATTTGAATTAGACATCGAATCAGTCCTAATAACGGTTGCAAAATTTACTCTTAATCACAACTTATATAATATATATAATATAATATAATATAATATAATATTCCACAACTTTCACACAACGCCATCTAGTCCCAAACTAAGCAGAGCTTGTGGTATGAATACTAGACAACTGATAAACATACATATATATTTTTAAATACATAATTGTTATAGATAAATTACACCCAGACAAAGAACAAATGATCATGCTCATCACACAAACATTTGTCCTGGGTGGGAATCGAACCCACGACCTTGAGCATAGCAGTCAGGGCCAATTATTTAATAGAATCATTGAAGGTGCAAGTTGTCATTTCCTTTTTCCAGAATTTTTGCAAGGCTGATAATGATCGTGTACGGCTTTTGTAGTGTTAGTTAATAATAATGGAGCGTGAATAACTTAAAACTAGAAAAAAAATACTTTAACATACACACATCAAAAGTGTCTAGGGATCAAGCATTTTTATGCGGATTTCTTGAGATTGAGATGTGGCTTTGTAATAAATTTATGATTTTATAAATTTATATGGATCCTTTTTGGTGCATTTCATAATTTGAAACAGGAACTGTTAATCAAATTCGAGTAAAAGATGAAAATCAGCTGTCAATATTTTCCCTATAAAAACATACAACGCATTGAAGACATTATTAGTGCTACTGTTTCCCTACTACTGATTAAAACCAACGTTATTATGGAGCGGCGACGTCATTTAAGCAGGGAAGAAATGCTCAGAGCCGTGGGAATGATAGAAGCTGGTTCCCGGCAACGTACTGTGGCTTTAGCTCTGAATACAAGTCAGAGTGTTATCAGTCGACTTTGGACACGTTACCGAAGCACTGGTACCGTGGCTGAGCGCCATGGAGGACGCTATCGCTGCACTACACGGAGACAAGACCGATACATTCAAATCTTAACTCGAAGAGCTCCAACAATAACCGCCATGATGTTAGCCGTGAGGCTTCATCACTCTTCAGGTAACTTAATTAGCGACCAAACAGTCAGAAACCGCTTGCATGAAGTGAACCTTCATTCCCGAAGACCGCTACGGGTACCACCTATAGCAATGCACAATCGTAGGATTCGATATCAATGGGCTCTTGAACACAGAAATTGGGCAGAAGAACAATGGCATTTCGTGTGCTTTTCTGATGAGTCTCGTTTTGGTATGAGACCGGATACAAGACGTATACGACACTGGAGAACTCCTGGACGCCAACAGCGATTAAAATCCTGCCAGGAAGTCCATCCTTATAGTGGTGGAACCATCATGGTATGGGCGGGTATTTGGATCGGCGGAAGAACTGAGTTGATTTGGATCAGAGGCAACCTCAACGCTCAAATTTATGCTGAGACGATTGTATCTGACGTCATCGTTCCTCTACAAGTGCAAATCGGTCCCTTATTTCAGTTAATGCATGATAATGCACGACAGCACACCGCAAGAGTTGTAAGACAGACTCTCGCCGCAGCTAACATCAATGTCCTGCTCTGGCCTGCTCAGTCGCCAGACTTGAACCCGATTGAGCATGCATGGGATATGCTACAGAGAAGAGCTCTGCCGAATATGGAGGGTATCCAGTCGCAAGAAGACCTTTTTTTGTTGTTGCAACGAACATGGGCGGCCATTCCACAGCGTGATTTGGATGAACTCATTTTGAGTATGCCAAACCGATGTTCTTGTGTTGTTAGTGTTCGCGGTAGAAACACGGATTATTATTAGTTACCCAATAAAATTTTAAAGAAAACTGTTATTTCAGTCTTTTTTTCGAACTTTAATGTTAGTGGTTCAAATGTCAAAAATCCCTTTATTAGGAAAATGGCAAATTTCTTTATTAATGCAAAGGTGACTTGGTTTATCGTTACTGTGACAAACGAAAACACTTTATTTGATGAATCCTTAAAGAAAATTTTAATTAATATCAATCAGGAGAAAAGTTATTGCAAAAATATATGTTGATCCCTAGACACTTTTGATGTGTGTATATACACAGCTATAGAGGAATACTCCTTATTGTTATGATACAATCTGAAGACTTGATCATTCTGTATCATAATAATAAGGATTATTCTTCTCAAAAAAAAAAATATCTTCCGTTAACAAAAAAGAACCTAACAGCAATCCACTTAAACTACATAATAATTTACAATGAATTCATTCCTCTCATAAAAGGCCCGTGTCAACCACATTAAATCAATTTCTCATCGCAATCACCCACAAAATCTTTTGAAAGGAGTCCCCACTATCAATTTTCCATATTTTTATCACCAAAAAAACATACCATCACGTACTTTGAAGCATTACTAAGATTCACTGACGCGACAACGCAAGATTTAGTACAAAATTCTATAAAACAATCCAAAATTTTGTGTTACAAAGACTAAAATGCTCTTTAAAGACTAAGCTTACTTGTATTACTGTCTCTTTCTATTTTATTGGTGTAATAATGCGTGAGAGAGATGCAGGAGGGTCGTCAGGGGGCATGATGTTAAATGTTTGGTGTTTTAAGTAATTTTTATCATCGACACGATCGCAAGGGAGGCCTCCTTGATATATGGAGTTGACGGGTTAACAGTGATGTACATTTATTGTCGATGGTTCTTGTTTATTCCTTTTTTTTTGTTGTGTGCCAGTACCAGTTCGTATTTAGCGAATGAATTGTCTCAGAGCTGTAGGTAATTTTTTTTAGGTCGGCTTAAATCAAAATCATCACAGCTGTTTTTCTAAAAAAACACTGAAGTAATATACATAATGTATCTGGATAGGTTTATTGAGTTTATTAATTTACGTCTAGTACTAGTAAAACCACATTTTCTGATCTAAAAATAAAATTTTGTACCTACTACAAAGTGTTTCCTTGGCAAAACAGCGTCCCTTATGTCGAAAATAATTAAGCTGTTTTAAAAGTTTCTAAATATCCGAACTAAAAGCAAATAAAACTCATTCTACGTAATAGGGTCACTTTGAGAAAAACATCGGACGTCAGAAAACGTTCAAGACAATCCGAAACGACTTCAAAATAATTTAAATTTAGAATCATTGAAGAAATTTAGGTTGCGTTTTGTATTTACATTGTAACGTATTTGGATGCGTTCCAAATGATTATATTCGTCAACTCGAATACTTCAAAATACTCATATTCCTATATTTCTTAATAGTAGGTACGCAAAAGATATTTAGATACAAAAATAATATCATAGAAGATTGGTATTTAGAACAGTTGTTCATTGTCATTTAAATATGTATTTGAAATCTGTCAGGGTTATTAGCTTAGATTTAATTCCGTTTGCTCTTTTATCTATGATCAAAAACATAGAGATTGTTATCATAATGACACAAACAAGGTTCATTATATTCAAAACGAAAATTAACTTCTAAAATGCAAAAGAGATAAGATAAGAATCTTTTAAGACGATCTAAAGTTGAGATACTGATGCAAGAATAGATAAAACGCGAATATTTTATCATAATGAGAATCCTACTCCTTAATTTTGCAAGCAGAAATATTTTCGAGAAGAAATAGGTACACAGTGCTAGAGACGTTCCGTCATAAACATACGATAAAACTGTAATTCTCCAATTAACATTCCCTTAGTCCGGTTTGTAGGCGCCACTTCACAATATTTTACGTTAATAACGACAATCGACATTGAGGGTCGCATCACTATTACCCCACGTGGTGTCCGCGATCCTTATCGCACAACACCAGCTGTAAAACGCAAGATTTATCGATATTTTACCACTCCTCGATGGTCTTACAAATCACGGCACTATTTAGCGATTTGATATTTCGATATAACAATTATTCGGTTGTGAGGATTGTCGTCTGATTATAACGAAGATAAGATTCTATTTTGACTGATTTCGTAAAGATAACATGTATGAATTAATTAATTGGTTATTTTAGATAACGTTAAGTGGAAATGTTGATCTATTATTCTAAATTTAGCTCATATTGTAGCAGATACCTTGTATTTACCTTGAAGTCATATACATAATATATCTCGTCAACTAGTGGTTGCCTCCGTGGTCGAGTGGTTTAGGCGTTTGCCTTGTAACCCGGTGGTCGTGGGTTCGATTCATTCATCATATCAGACATTGCAGGCCTGAATCACCTGATTGTCTGATAAAAAGATGGTTCCGTGCTTCGGAAGGCACGTATAAGCCGGTGGTCCCGGTCGCCAAATGGCGGTCGTCTAAATATACCAAGTCGGAGGCCTTTGAGGCGGTCTAGAAACTCTGATACTAGGGTGTATGGGGTCGTTAGACTGTACTACCCACACGATGAGAAGAAGTGGTTGCAAGCGACGCTGCTAAGCATATGGTCTCGTTCGATTCCCGGGAATTTTTCTCAGTAGTAGCCTGGGAAAGCACATCAAGCCGATGTCACTGAGACAGTCATGCTTCTCATATACATATACAAATTGTATGGACTTTAAAAGAGACTATGACCTCTGAGTTTGTTTCAGTTTTTTTTCTCAAGTAGTCAGTTAGGAAATACCAGCCTCATCTAGCTAAACTAAACACGCAAAAAACATGACGTGTAAAAGTGTTATTTATAACCAACTAGCTTCTGCCCGCGACTTTGTCCGCGTAGAAGTCGAAAATATTCAACAGGATCCCGTCCCCGACTTGCTTGACAAAGATTATAATAGCTCGGCTAATATGCATGATATAAAGATAATTTATAGCCTATAGCACTCAGGGATAATGCAGCTACATGTAAGTGAAAGAATTTTCAAAATCGGTTCGGTAGTTTCAGAGATTACCCCATACATACAAACTTACAAATTTTACCTCTTTATAATATTTGTATAGATTTACAAAATAAATATTTCATTTCAGTTACAGACGTTACAGGTAGTCAGAAGCAAGAAAACCTGACATTGGTCTGACAAAGGGGTATTGTGTTACCCAGGTACTGGATTTTGGAGGTGAACACATACTGCGAAAAATTTAAAAGCAGCTCAGTTCCTTCTTCCTTCCTTGTTCCTTCTTCTTTCAAATTTCATAAAAATCGGTATCGGTAACAGACAGAGTTACTTTCGCATTTTATAATATTAGTAGGGATTATTAAAAGTAACAAACTCAACTATTTTTGTCTCATGATTTCCATCAGTTTAACGTCCCACAATGATTTGATTTTCGGCATTTGACTTCCTGATTACATCATACCAGAATAAGAAGTAAAAATAATTCCATGTCATTAACTTTTCAAATCAGTCGATCAATCTTGACGATACATGATATAAGAAATTATGAATTCTTTAAAATTCCTACAAAGGATATGTTTTTATTTGTATTTTGTCTATTTGAAGCTGATTAAGAGCAATAATGGCCCAATGGTTAGTGACACGACTCGCGAGCTTTAAGTCGTGGGTTCGAACATAGAAAGGCACATTACTGGGTGTAATTTCATTACAACTACTCTCAAAACTGTGAAGGAAATTATTGTGTGGAAATCAACATGTCCTAGAACTGAAAAATCCTAAGACATGCGTATCCGGCCCGCGTGGTAGCTTATGGGCCCATAACCTCTCATAGAGAAGCCTGTGTCCCATCTGTGGAAACGTTATAGGCTAGTTATGTATGTTATGATAATTATAATACAAATGTTAATCATGGCGAAAAACATACTAAAGCAACGTTTAGAAAAGGTGTTTTTCCTTTTAGCTGTCAAACTATACTGCAACCTCTTTGCCTAAAATCTTACAATATATTTATTAACGGTGAAAACGTCACTAAGTTTTTTTCCGTTGAAAAACAGATTAACTTACAAATGAAATAGTATGGATAAAGTCCAAAATTAACGTGCATTACCATTGACGTATATACTATTTAAATCAATGTGCATTACCCACCAGTGTCGCTTAAATTCAAATTAAAAAGCCTTAAAACCCCAACTGCCTTCGCTCATTTGACAAAACTATCAATTAAGAAAACGATCCAACACTGCGCTCAAATAGGCCTAACTCAATTGAACCAAGATTTTATCGAGGGCCCATAAAATGGTACTTTTATGTTCCAAGACCTGCAGGAGGTTAATTAATGGCCGTGTAAGACCATATTACACCACGACTTACGACCCAGAGCTTATAATAAACTAAGAAACATTCGTAACATATGTTTTTAGGATAATATTATTGAAAAATTTAATTAATCGCCCGATAAAACCCGGTTTGATGGTTTTACGGAGATCTCCATCTTTTTTGTCCTTCGTATTTATTTTTTTGAAAAAAGAACGAATTTCGAATGTATCGAGGGATAGTTTTAAAGTGACACGTCATAGTTTTTATTACTAATAAAGAATTAAAAAGAAGATTGTCAATGGTCTGTGTTGTTTGGTAGTTTTCAACAACAACCCTTTGACAATATTTACCTACACATCGGGAAGTAAGCAACTTTTTTTAATAATTAGACTGCCTAACTTTTTTTCAATTCGGCTATTTTGGTCAACAATTTTCAAAATATAAAATGGGATTTGATAGATGAGGTGAGATCTAAAATATTAAAACGTTTCTTAAAGATCACATTTAGAAACTAATTCTACTAAATTAATTCTAGCCATAATAGGTATTTACTGATTACATTTCGATGATCATGAGGTCATGACATGGTTACAATCATCTTGTCACCAATAACAAAATCATAAAAATTATTTGACAGGTCCTGTCAAGCTTCCAGTACAACCAACCTCTTCTTTATGACTCATAGATTCAGTTCTACACTTAACACGACATTGTTTATGCTTCTTCAAAAATTATCACCCATACCGAACCTTTTTTCCACGACCATAACAACGATTAAGTTACAAAATACATTTTATTTCGTGGGGTAACACTTCTATAATTTCATATAAGCCATATATTGGTCGCGCCGTGTGGTCTTTGCTTTGAAAGGGCCACCCTATCACTTCTCAACAATTTAAAGGAACAACAAAAAGTTTATTTCAAGAGGAAAAATTGCATTTCACATTTACTCATGTTGGCTGTATGAAAATCGGGCAAAACGATTTGCCAGTTTGCTATGTTGGTAACTGATTTACTGGAACTTGCTAAGTAATTGAGATATAGTTCTAAGCGTATGTTGTACCTATACAGGTATGTGTTTTTTCCCCGCGTTACCTTTTAGCCGTTTTCCAGTTCAGAAAGGAAGACATCGATTTTAAGTTAGAAAAATATATTTCTCCCGGCCTGTGTCACAGCAGTAGAAACATTATAAGCTGATTACGTTATGTTTATAGAAAATGAAAATCATACTATCAGTTCTTCTGAACTCTTTAACGAAATATATATCTGCAGCTGTACACTTGATTGGTTTTGGTTTTGGAATTGGTTATCATATTGTTTCCATGATACAGTTTTTATAGGTAAAGGAAATTATAGACCAATAAAATTAACATACAATTACAATATCATTGGAACTTAAGACGGGATATTTAATATGTGTATTTATTGTTTCGAGTTTCCAATATTACGGCACTGTTGCAAGCGCCATTATCGCCATTACCATTGCATGTTGTTTAAAATTAAAAAAAACTAATCTAAGAGGCTAGTGTTATCGCATTCACACAAAAAGGAAGCTTCATAAAACATAAAAATAAACATGATAAACGACAACATTAGATTTCACTAATGAAGAATGGTAACTAAAGCATTGCAAAATGAGTAATAAAATTAAACAAAAACATGTTTCTAAAGCCCTGTCACAAATGCCAGAAATAATAGCTCGTCAATAATTTCATCAAAGCTTTTCATAGGGACACACTCCTCAACAATAAATAACACAGATATACAAAGAAGTCATGTAAGTGTACAGTGATATTCTGAATCTTTACATTCACTACTAGCTGTGCCCAGATTTCTATCCGATGGAAACATCCGACCCCATGGGAATTCTAGTACAAAAACCAAATATATTATGTTGCTCGATAACCTCCTATCTACTAGTGTAAGTCTCAATAAAATCGGTCCAGGCGTTCCAGAGTAGCCCGGACAAAGAATCACATAGAAATTTTGAAAGTGTTTGTGTTAAGTATTGAGTAACTTGAGAAAAGTTGAGACAAGAACATCGCCCATCGCCAGCCCAAGACAGAACGCGATGGCGGAACACTGTAGACACTCTGTAGCGCACTTAGGACATTAAGTCAAGTCATTTGAGAAAAGTACAGTTATTTTATAATCACAAACAGACACTTAAAATGTTTGTATATGTATCTGTAGATGAAGCATATTTCCGGCCGTGTACATAGTCAAAGCCACGAAACTATCTAACGACATTAAAATTGGTATTAAAACCTCCGACTACCACGTACACACTGACATGTCTGCCAACTGCCAAACGCTAATGAGTCATTGAATTGGGAGCATTTGGCAGGTCCCTCAGTACTGACAACTGTTTGTGAAAATACACAAGAGGCCGATGATCTTAATTATTATTGTCACAGGGTGCTGATTAATATGACATAGCGTTACATTGCGCCTATATGTATGTATTTACCAAGGTATGGTGACAAAGGTGTGTGAATTTACACGTCACACTCTTCACTTTTTTCTAAGAGAAACTCATCAATATTTTTTTTTTAAAGCAATCTGTCAATTTGGGTAGTGTTCGCATTACTATCTTGTTAAACTCACGAAAAGCTAAATATGCTTGTGTCTGGAGTGGGTTCACGGCTATAGTGTAATGGGTGGGGCTCGAACCTGCGACCTCTACATCACAAGTCCGACACCGTCGCCATTGAGCTATTGACGCTCTATATGTGCTCCTGCTTTGGTTGGAGTGGAAGGGAGTATCAGTCTCTTAGTAACTGAAAACCCACACGTTGCCCTTGCATTCCGACGCTGCGGTTTCTCTTTAGAACAATTCCTGCGTGAATTGGCCATGTCAGGCCCCGTCCTGACATGGCCCATTAATGCCTCGTCGTCATTGAGGCGCGTGTCAACTCGGACCTGGTCTTTAACAGACGGTGAGCCACTCGTACCCCTGTTCAGTCAGGTGTACAGTGACTCGAGATTGGCTCGCAATCCCCGCGACGCCCTTGTCGTGTCCCGTGGCGACTAGGGCGTGAGGAAGAGAGATATTCCTTCGCTAGCATGACTACTTCGCAGGAGGCGTCTGCTTCTCATTATTCGCTCCGTGCCATGGTTACATTCTTCCTGGAGCCAGAATAAACAGTGGTAACCACCAAAAAACGCAGAGTCTATAATTTGTAATTGAGAAAGAGATCTTCCATGCAGGATTTTTTAAGAGGCTATTTGTATTGCTGACAGAATTTCAATCAGGGAGTACAGGGATCTTGGTACTGAGTATTTGTAACGGTAAATATGCTTACTAAACTTTAAAAGAGACAGGAATATACTTTCTTTTTCTTTCTGGAAGTGGAAACCTTCATAGTAATCCTCTGCCTCTGGGCGGAATTTGTCTGACTCTAACTGACTAAAACCAACACGTTATCTGTCGCACACTTGCACTAGGGCTGCGAGAGCACTTCAATATTCCTTAACACGGTCCCCTACTAGTCCCCATCTAGACAAACGAGGGGAATCAGGTGTTTGAATCCCCCTAGTGCTTTCTTGAGGCATGCAAAATACCATGGCATAATGCTCCCACAACGCAGCAGTTTCCTGCACATTGGCAGGAAAGCTGTTCAAGCCGAAATGACCACTGATGCTTGATCATGTACTCGTAACCCCAACCTCACACATCATAGGAACAACCACGACCACTCTTCCAAGAGTGTACGATTGAGAAGTGTGATTTCTTAGAGGGGATTACGTGGAACCATACGCGGTGCTACCTCGTCTATGACCACCTAGACTAGATCAACGAGAATGTAATTAGACTGATTCATCGTTTTAGATTACAAACTGCCTACAACTGTTTCATTAATCAATAAATGAGTCATCATGGAAATATAATGGCAGCCATGTGGTTCTTGCAACGCACAGGGCTTGTTGCAGCTGATAGTGTAGTTCACCATTTAACAGAAAGTTGCGGGATTATTTTTTAAACAAATAGTGGAAGCAGAGTTTTCATACCTTACCTTACTAATTCTATAACTTTTTATTATATAAATATGTATTTTTTAAGTAATAAAACTTTTACTTTAAATATATGATCTACTTAGTTTATTTTTTATGCACCTGCCATGTTATCTCTTCAACACCCATGGTCGACTGGTAGAGAATGCCTGAATGAAAAAAGGCATAAGTCCGCCTTTGTACATTTTGTGTTACATAAAGTTTTAATAAATAAATAGTGGATCTGCTTCGTCTTTTCCCAAATGGAAGTCGACCCTAACACGAAGTCGAATTCCAGTATAACGGGATGCAGCTGTGCAGTGGCGTAGCTGAAAGTCGGCGTGGGGGCGTGTCAGTGTCTTAAAAAAATTTAACCCAGAACTTCGTGAATCCGAAGCAATCGGAACCTACCTAACACAGGAAGTTTTAAATAAATAAATTTAAAGAGAATTTTAAATAAATTTAATATAGTTATGTGTTTTTAACCGACTTCTAAAAAAGGATGAGGTTCTCAATTCAGATGTTTGTATTTTTTTTTTATGTTTGTCCGCGCATACCTCCGTCGCTTGCCAACCGATTTGAAAAATTCTTATCTTGTTAGAAAGGGTATACTTTCCAAATGGTCCCATGAAAATTTTATCGAAATCGGACAAGCCGTTTCTGAAAAATCAACAAAAGTCTAAAAAAATATTTACGTTGATGATCTTTTCGTTTACTCTGCATTGCGTTTTTTTTTTTCGCACATGACTCCGTCATTTACGAACCGATTTGGAAAATTCACTGACCCACTAAAAAGCACGAAAATAAAAACTTTTTTGCATAAAATAAAACCGACTTCCATATCAAAACACTAGAAAGCCAAAAATAATTTTAATTTCGGAAGGCGGTGTGAAAAAAAAAAGAAAATACAAAACCAATAACACCGACAGTTAAAAAGTTTTTAATAAGCTTCTCAAGTTAATGTATTTTGAGTACTAGGATTAGCTAGTTTAGTAAGTTCTAGATTACGTAGGGTTGACTCGCTTGGGTCTTAGGATTTTTTGGGTTATCGCTGGGTTATAGAGGGCCTTATTGAGATTTTGGCTGGGGGGCCTCCGCAGTTTCAGCTACGCCACTGCAGCTGAGTACTAGTATTTTACATGGACCGAAAGCCTATCTGGCAACTATAAACCAGTAACTGGGTAACACACTACCACGATAGTTAGGACACTCACTTGATTTAATTATTCAGGGCCAAAGGACCAATAGTAGCATATTACCTTGTATTAGAGGGATAAGTCGTGCTTGTATGTCTGTATGCTAAGCATCCTAATCTGTTTATTGTGGTTTCATCTAAATATAGATCAGTATGTTTCAAACGCTTCATTATTTACAATAATTCTTCATGTAAGTATTCCCTGACCTAGGGTTATTCGAAGAACATTGTCGGACTACAATTGACTAAAACTATCCGGAGACCAAGATTTCCACCGTTTTCAATGATTAAATATTGTGAATGGGAGCTACGACTTAAAAATTCAATCATTCAACATTTGTGATCGAGAGGTTGTGGGTTCCAACCCCACCCATTACACTATTGTCGTGAACCCACTCCAGACACAAGCATATTTAGCTTAGTTGGATGGGTAAACAGGATTGCTAGTAATGTGAATTCTACCCACATTGCTAGAAATCTTAAGAAAAAAGAAATCCTTATTACCGATTATTCCCAATTGTCCCCTCTAGCTCTGTCCTCCGGGGTGACAGCTGGGAATTGTCTTCCCAGTTGTCACCGGAGTGACAATTTGTGCCGACTGTTCCCTTTGAAAACTGACTAGAGGGGACAAATGGGAAGTCCGTTTCTCATTTGTCACCGGGGCGGAGAGTATGACATTTGCTATGATGCTGTCCCAGAAAAAAAAAATGTAATTACCATAGATTTCAGCTTTTCTATTTCTTATGCTACATAGAATCAAATGAAAAAATTATCACAATGTCAACATGCTTACAACATTACAAATATATTAACCCATTTGTCCCCTCTAGTCAGTTTTCAAAGGGAACAGTCGGCACAAATTGTCACCCCGGTGACAACTGGGAAGACAATTCCCAGCTGTCACCCCGGAGGACAGGGCTAGAGGGGACTATTGGGAATAATCGGTTATTACTACGGATTGATTTTATGATGTCTGGTACTTTGGATACTTATTGCTTATATGTGATTTGGGAAAAAATCGAACCAAAAATCTAATTATTAATTCAAATTTTCTACAACTAAGCTAATACCAGTCTTGCTCAGCTAAGTTTTTTTAAATACGTGAGTCTGAATTGGGTAATCCTGTGTTACAGGCGATAAGAGCTAATAGAGTCCTAAATAACCACCCAATATTAATACAAATATACTTAGAAGCATGTGTAACCTTAAAAAATACGATTATTTATTTATTTATATTACTTTCAAAAAGATTACATTAATCAAAATTTTGCAATGAACCCCACACTAGGATACCCTGCGTTGTGAGGTCCGCCCTCCTTCGTCACATTTTGCTCCAATTATATAAGACAAATACAGACTATAACCTATTACAGAACATAATTTTGTAGTTGATTTTGTGTGTGTATGTGTGTGATACTACAGCGCAATTAAATAACAAGGTAAGGGTCAAATCTTAATTTAATAAGTACATGATGTATGTTAGCACAATAGGGTTATATAGCAGCAATAGGTTAGCATAATAATTATTTTGTAACACAGGAAACTAGTGTTACAAAATAATTATTTTATTTGGTCCATTAGGTAGATTTTCAAAAAATATTGGTCACGTATTTTTTGCTTTTTCAAGTCAAGAAAAATTCACAAAGATGTAAAGCTTCAAAGTACAGGAGTGGGGGCTGCTGACGTCACACATTGCTAAGAATTATACCGAGGTGTGACGTAACGCGAAATTTCAACTCACTGTATCGTCTTACTTTTTCAATTACGTGACAAAATAAAAAATACGTGTCCAATGTTTTTTGTTAAACTACGTGACGGACTAAATAAAATATTTTAGGAAACTACCCTATTATTGGGTATCGTTCGTGGAATTTTTCAGTTCCTTAAACTAACGAATGCTTGCACTGTCTGGGCAGGCCCAGTGGAATCTATGTGGAGGCACCACACGGATTCCACTGATAAGACCATCTCAAGTCACAAGTCTCATCTCAAGTCTCAAGTCAATCAGATACTGTGGTGGTGGTAGGTGTTTCAACACCATTTCAGACAACCTGCATGGTTCGTACATTGCAACTAGTAGGTAAATTAATTTTAAAACATAATCAGCCTATCACGTTTCCACTGTGGGTTCAAAAGCTTCCTCTCTTTGAGACGGAGTGGCCGTAATGCACCACGAAGACCCAATGCGGATTGGCAAGCAACTCATTTCTTCGGAATTTTTTCCATACTCCTCTGTCGGCATATTTTTGTAAAAAGGGGTACAATGTTTTGTTTTAATTATTTATTAATGTATAGATATAGTAATTAGTAAACAAAAAAAAATTTTTAGCAAAAAATAGAACCGGCTTCCATATCAAAACACTACAAAGCCAAAAATAATTTTCGTCGTACGTACACTAGCTAGAGCAGACGTGTTATCGTGTTTAAGCTCGGTTAATAATATTCGGTGTCATTTAAAATCGTATCCTGTCACTAAGACAATAAACCACAAAGTGCTTCGTCTACTTATTACAAATATTTAAATCACGGGTGACAGTAAAACAGTGCGATTCATACTTTTGTTTACCCGCTCATTGTGCAGTGAAACAGACAATCAAATTGTGAGTGTGCGACCACTTAACCGTTATCTTATCACACATCATTATCTCATACGTTTGCCCAATTGAACGCTGTTTGTACACAATGATGCATTCTCCGAAAGGTAGTAAATGCCAATCGGTTCCAGATCTGTACTCGAGCGAAGAGTCTGACCGCAACGTAACCCAGAGAAATCTCAAGAGGAAGCAACCCGACTGCGAGCTGACTATGGCTATATCTTCATTATCTGAAGAATTTAAGAGGTCAATGAATGCTCTGCGTAATGATATGCGTGACCAGTTTACAAATATAAACACGAACATCAGCAATCTGAGAGATGATTTTAATAATTTATCATCTACCTCCTGTCAAATTCAAAACGATTTGAAAGAATTACGTTCCGAGTTCTCTCATACCAAACAGGATATATTAACTCTAAATACAAAACACCAAGAATTATCGAAGATCGTGACTGAGTTGAAGTCGTCAGTTAACTTTAACTCAGCGAACAACGTTGATAACGTGAAGCGTATTACGGAGATGGAGTCAAGGATTAATACCTGTGCGTCCGCGACCATATCTTTATTGGAAAATAAAATAGATCGTCTGGAACAACATGCTAGACAATGCAACATTGAAATAGGAAACCTGCCTGAAAAACGTGGTGAAAACCTAGTCGTTATCTTGGAGTCAATTGCGTCGGCAATCAACATACCCTTAACGCAGAGAGATATAGTGGCTATTCACCGTGTTCCACACGGACACTCGCATAATTCTCGTCCGAAAAACATTATAGTGAAGTTGAGTTCCCGGCTGCTACGTGATAACGTGCTAAGCGCTTTTCGACTGTCTAAAGGTATTACGTCAGATCGTATTGGTCTCGCGGGTACTCAGTGCCGTATTTACATGAACGAACATTTGACGCTTCGTAATAAGGAGTTATTTCGTAAAGCTCGCGACGCTGCCAAATCAAACAAGTACAAGTATGTATGGGTCCGAAATGCAACAGTTTTGGTCAAGGAAACTGATGATTCATCTACCTTTGCGATCCGCTCAGAAGACGACATTGCTAGAAATATTAGGTCTAAAAACTGTTCGAATAACAATGTCGGTAACAACAAATCATAAACTGTATTGTATGTTTCACCTCATTAGTATAAGTAAGCTGTCATTTATGGGTTATTATGTTTGTATTATGTTATGTTTTTTTGCGGTCAGAAGTGTGATTGTTTTTCGTGTGATTTTAAAGCTCTGTTTACATTTTAAAATCATCCTACTCATTAATAACGTAAATATTATAGTCCTGCCACCTATCGTGATATTTTTGCCGAATATTATAATCACTTATGTCGATTGTGTCTACTTTTTGTTTTTATTTTCTAAGTTTATGGAAAAGTACCATGTAAGTAATAAGCAATGGGTTGCGTCAATTAATTATATGTCACTGCTTAATTTCATTATACCCTCACACATTATAAATGGCTGATAATAGTAATATTTCTATATATTATCAAAACTGTCGAGGAATTAGGACTAAATTAAATGCCTTATATTTACATATTTTGTCGCATACATATGATGTCATTATTTTGACCGAGACCTGGTTGACGCCAGAAATATCTGATAACGAATTTATTGATCACCGATATTTGGTATTTAGATGCGATCGTGACCGTGTACTCACCAATAAAAAGGATGGCGGTGGTGTCCTTATCGCTGTATCTAAGGACCTGAAACCGACCTATCTTGCATTTTCGCCCCCGTTAACGTTACCAGAACATGTTATTGTAAAAGTTCCCTCCAACAAAAATAAGTATCATTTAATATGTGCTACGTACATACCGCCAAACACTATGGATGATGTATACATTACTTTTCTTGATTCTCTATCAACTTTATGTGATGACCCGTGCATAGATAATATTATTCTAACAGGTGATTTCAACTTGCCTTTAATTAACTGGGTAAAAAAATCATCATACATGGATTATGCCACAAATAATAAACTCACAAACGTTCATCGCTATTTAGCAAACTTCTGCTCACAACAAGGTATGAAACAATATAACCATATATCCAACTCTGTTGGTCGCATCTTAGACTTATTCTTTTGTAACGCACATACCTTAACGTTTTCTCCTGATACCTCCCTTTTACCCATGGACAACTATCATCCGGCTTTCTATGTACATATTTCTTTCAGTTGTCCTACACATATTATCTCCAAAAGAAGTGTTCATAACAAACTTAATTATCATAAAGCTAATTATCACAAAATAAATACCGATATAGGAAACGTTGAATGGAATTTCGTACTTGACAACATATCACCAAATGAATCTGTTTCTAAATTCTATGAAAAACTTTATGAAATTATAAGATCACACACGCCATATTGTAAACCCAAAAATATGAATTTCCCAAGTTGGTTCTCCAAGTCACTTATAAATATTTTTAAAAGTAAAAATCGGGCTTGGGTTAGGTGGAAGAAGTATAGCAATTTGAGCGATTATGAGATATTCTCTATCAACAGGACAAAGTTTAAAAAAGAAGCCGATAGATGCTATAAAAGTTACATCAATGCTGTTGAAGATAGTGTTTCTACCAATATTAAGACGTTCTGGACATACGTTGCCAGACGCAAAATTACAAATAAAATCCCATCAACGGTTCACTACAATCAAATCTCCTCTAATGATCCTGTAACTACCTGTAACTTATTCGCTACATTTTTCCGTTCTGTATATGAGCCGACAACTTTTGACAATCACTCTTGGACACCACCCCTTAACAGTGCTGACAATGATCTCAATTTGTGTAAGCTGCAGCTTTCTCTTGATGCTATACGAAGAGAATTGAAGTCACTCGATTCATCTAAAGGTCCAGGTCCGGACGGGATTCCATCAGTTTTTCTAAAAAATACGTGTGATACACTTTGCTATCCCTTATTTATCATATTTAATAAATGCTTATCTTTTGGTGTCTTTCCCGATGTCTGGAAACATGCAAATATTGTGCCAGTTCATAAAAGTGGATCCAAGCATGATGTAGCTACTTATCGACCTATCTCTATGCTATCTGCTTTTTCCAAGCTCTTTGAGAAGCTAGTACATAATGAGGTATATCCGGCTATTCACAGTGCTTTAATAAATGAACAGCATGGTTTTGTTAAGGGTAGATCGTGTATTAGCAATCTCCTTACTTTCACATCTCAGCTCTTTGAAAGTATAGACAATAGAGAACAAATCGATGCGGTTTATACTGATTTCCAGAAAGCATTCGATAAAATTGATCATACACTGCTACTTAATAAAATTGCGTATAACGGAATCAGAGGTGACCTTTTGCGGTGGTTTACATCTTACATAACTAACAGAACTCAAAAAGTGGTGGTTGATGGCTTCGAGTCCAGCGCTATTCAGGTCACATCTGGCGTTCCTCAAGGTTCCATCCTGGGTCCCTTATTATTTATCTTATTCATTAATGATATAAAAATCTGTTTCCAACATTCTAAATTTCTTTTATATGCGGACGATTTGAAGGTTTATAAAAAAATATCAAATCAACAAGATTCTATTGATTTCCAGCAAGATCTGGACCGTTTTTCTGACTATTGTTCTTCTAATAAGCTATATCTTAGTATTCCAAAGTGTCACGTTATAACATTTACCAAAAAGAAAAATAAAACAGAGTTCAACTACTGCCTTGCTAATACACTTTTAGATAAAGTTACTTCCCTCCGTGATCTTGGGGTTCAGCTTGATTCGAAGCTGCATCTAGATGCTCATATAGACAAAATAGTTAGTAAGGCTTACCAAATGTTTGGTTTCGTAATGAGAGCATCTAGGGAATTTCGTCGCCCTTCCACATTTTTGCATTTATACAAATCTATAATAAGGCCACAATTAGAGTTTGCGGTACCTATATGGAACCCACTGTACAAGAAATATAATGAGAGTTTGGAGTTGGTACAACGTAAATACCTTCGTGCTGTAAACTACAGATGTTTTCGAAAGAGAGTCTCATACAGCCTACTTCTAAAAAAATACGATCTCCTTACCTTGCAGTCGAGACGGAAGCTCCTGGATGTTATGACTCTGTTTAATGTGTGTCGGAATAAATTTGATTGTCCTGACCTAGTGAAGAATTTAAGTTACCTTGTTCCCCGAACAGTACATGTACGTGAGGTACGCACACGACACTTATTTGCTACTAGCCGTTGTAAATCCAATGCTGGTTCACGCTCACCTCTTCATCGTTTAGTTGAGACTTACAATAATGAGTTTGGCACAGTCGACATATTTTTCCTCAGCAAAAATTTATTCAGGAAACAAATTCGAGCAATTATTAAGGATTGGCAGTTGACTTTGTGATTAACGTGTAATTTCGTCTGCCCTGTTTATGAAATCATTTGTATTTTACATTTTCTGCACCGCACTTTATTAACTGTTGCTTTTCTTTTAGTTTATAAAGTAAATCACACCGTATTATAATTATGTCGCTCTAGTTTTTATATAGTAATCCGTGGAAAACGTTGTGGGTAGCATATTTACCATATTTTTGTATGTAAGCCTATGTATAACTATGTAATATGTTACTGTTTGTTTTTCCCTAAAATAAATAAATAAATAAATAAATAAATAACTTTAATTTCGGAAGGCGGTGTCAAAAACGAAAATATATACAAAACTAAAGACACCGCCTTCCGAAATTAAAGTTATTTTTGGCTTTGTAGTGTTTTGATATGGAAGCCGGTTCTATTTTTTGCTAAAATTTTTTTTTTCACGCTTTTTAGTGGGTTGGTTTGTAATTTATCTAGTTACAAAAGCCATAATGTCAACAACTTATCACCTTTTACAAAATATTGCTTTTCCCTGTGCATAGCCGTTAATTTTTGAGGAGTTCTCCTGATATTTGACCATCAGCTCTACATCACCATATGTATTGTGACGAGCATAAAGTGTTAAACATCCGTACTCAAGTAATCGAATCGTAATCCACGAAATACTTATTATTGAGGAGTTTCAGTGGCCATCTGTGGTCTTCATCATCAGTTCAACTTCCCCAAATGGTACTTTTCGGAAGCAACTACTCAAGATACTATAAGAAATACCCAAAACGCTATAGATGCGCCTATAATATTTGAAGAGTTCCCCCGATTTCTCCAGGATCCCATCATCAGATCCTGATTTTGTAACAATGGGACCAACTAGAAAGTATACCCATTCAAACGCAAAGCGAATTTTTCAAATCGGTCCAGCCGTCTCCGAGTTATGAGGTAACATACATAAAAAAAAGTTCAAGACGAATTGTAACTCCTTTTTTTGAAGTCGGTTAAAAAGAACAAAGTAAAAAATCATACATGTACAAGCTGTTGATAAAATCAGCATGATAGTCCACTTTCCAAGCTTTGTAGATTTCGAATATTCTTTTTAATTATACGAATAAGTATTTTTTAATTATTCGAAATAGAGATGGAGGGTCCTTTCAAGCACCTCGTAAGCTAATCTACTGCTTTTTTTAAATTCAGAATGAGCTCACTCTTGGCCTCAATATCGCCTGATGGCAAGCGATAGATGAGGTCTACGATGGAACGAGCGAGCCCAGAAGATGCCTGTTTACTCTTGCTTTAAAGGTTGAAAGGTCATAAGTGGCAGGGAACACAGAAGCCGGCAGAGAATTCGACAGCTTGGAAGTGCGCACAATAAATGTGGAGGAGAAGCGCTTGGTACGACAAGACGGTATATCAACCAAGTGTGGGTGGTACACAGCCGTGCGTCTGGTAGACCGGTAGTGAAAGGGAGATGGAGGAATCACGTCATGGAGCTCCTGCGCACACTCCCCGAAGTACAATCTGTAGAAAACCGACAGACAAGCAACGGTTCGCCGATGAGCCAGGCTATGAAGCTTGCCCGATAGCGCCTCGTCGCCTATAAGCAGAGAGTATATAATCTTTGCCTATAAGCCTTTTAGCTCTGCGCCCGATCGAGTCCAGTGCAGCAAGTTAGTATTTTGCAGAGCCATCCCACAAGTGGCTGCAGTACTCCATGCAGGAACGGACGGACGAACGGATTCTTTATGATATGCTTCTATAGAAATATTAATCTATACTTATAATAAATCTGTAGAGAGGTCAATTCTGTACATTAAATATATTTACAAAATAACTATCAGGGGGTGATTAGGGATCGATACTGATACCAAAAATGCAATCAGTAAAATTTTTGTCTGTCTGTCTGTCTGTCTGTCTGTATAACCGTTATAGAAACAAAAACTACTGGACGGATTTTAACGAAACTTGGTACAATTAATATTCATACTCCTGAGCAGGTTATAGTATACTTTTCATCACGCTACAATCAATAGGAGCAGAGCAGTGAAGGGAAATGTTGGAAAAACGGGAGAAGTTACTCCATTTTTTAAGCTTCCGTCGCGTGTGCAACCTTAATGGTTAAAGCTACACAGAAATCATTTATGACGGAAATGTTCTCCTTAAAATTATATAAAAAATATCCCACGACAGCATATGTCTATCTTTTATGGTTGACTCACAATAACACGTGTAACTCCCGATAGCTTAGCAGTTCGAAGCTTTCTGATTATAATATTTGTCTACTCTTACGTTTATAACACTCTCAGTCACCCCTAATTGAAAAAGTTAACATTATTAACTATTCCATAAAACAGAATCATATAAATCGGTATAGAAACACCAAAGTTATGCATGAAATACGCTAATAATAAGCCATCGCGCGTGAATACTGAATCATGCTATAAGGATTATTTTTGAGAATCGGTCGCCGCGCTCGACGCGTCTCGATTGGCCAAGTGCGAGCCAGACTTGCCCAAGAAGGGTTCCTAAAAACCTTTAAAATTTCTAGAAACCAGCTTATTTGCATTTTTACAACTACGCTAGATAACTTTGTTGTTCATAGTGTTTGTATGAATTACAAAGTTATATTTGCGGTTTTAGAAAATATGCTGTATCTCAAAACTGCTTACCCGATTTCGTTCAAACCAATTTTGGTTGAAAGTTTACATTAGGATCTACAGACATATATATTTTTTTTAGATTTTTCACTCCATTATTATAGAAGTTAGAGGGAGGGGGGGACATTTTACCACTTTGGAAGCTTATATCTTTTAAACGATTGACTTTATGAAAAAGTGGCTTTAGAAACCCTTATATCATTTTTAAAGACCTGTCTATAAGTACCACACACGCATAGGCTTCATGAAAAAAAAAAATTCAGTTTTAGTTCCATGTATGGGGATCCCCCTTTATTTTAAATATTTTTTAATTTTTGTCTTTTAAAATCGGAAAGCTGTTCATAGAATACGAATATAATACGAATATATAATATATAAGAATATGTTCAAAGTTTCACATGTATAGTCTTAGTAGTTTCGGAATAAAATGGCTGTGACATACGGACGGACGGACGGACAGACGGACGGACAGACGGACAGACATATCGAAACTATAAGGGTTCCGTGTTTTGCCATTCGGCTACGGAACCCTAAAAAGGCAGGGTGTCCGAGCGCGAGGTTCGCGGTTGAGTAGTGACCAGCCTTAGTGTGCTGAACTACGAGAGGCCCTATCTAAAAAAAAAGTGCGGGCTTCATACAATTTTTTAAAATAAGATTTGACCTAAAGGTCCAGTTACCAGGTCATAAAATCCCAAAAAAAAAAACAACATACAATTTTTGCCTGTTGATCCCATTGAGATAGGAAAAGTATGGTTGATCCGAATAGACATTCAGAGCGATAGGTATTAGTTATTTTAGTATAACGATAGGTAAGTTTTGGCTAATTTACGTTCACTTTTTTTATATTAGTTTTATTTTCACCCAGTTGCAACAAAATATAATCGAGGCGCAAATTTTAACAGGTTGCGGTGCAGGAGAAACCGTCTTTATTCCCAGAATTCCCATAATACCAAATAATTTTCCATTCGAATTTAAAAGAACGCAATTCCCAGTATCGGTGTGTTATGCAATGACAATTAATAAGGTTCAAGGGCAGACTTTTCGTGTTGCTGGAGTAGATCTCGGTGTCAGTTGTTTCTCGCATGGTCAGTTGTACAGACGCCAGCACATCAAGCTACAACAATCTGTCAAATTCCTTTAATAGATTTTTAACTTTATTGTTAAAGAAATTAGGTTCAAGGTTGATTGGGAAAATTTGACAGTTTCGGGTAGCTTCATGTGCTGGCGTCTGTACGTCGCTCTTTCCCGGGTTAGCAGTTCTAGAAATCTTTATGTTCACGTGCCGGACGGGTCAACTTTCAACATAGTTTACCCGGAAGCTTTGCGCTGAAGTATTTTCGTTCTATAGGTACTTAAGCCTCATGTGAACGTGATTTAAACAATATTACCAATACATTAACTTAATAACACATAAGGAGTTACACGCTGACGGAGTCGCGGGCACAGCTATTAACAATAATATTGTGCGGTTCCGCATTGCGATATTTTTCAACAGTATTATAGACTGACATATTATATTTCCCTACTAAATTGCGAAAGTTAATCTGTCTGTTACATCAAAATCACTGAACCGTGAGGAAGGACATAGACTATTTTTTACGAAAAACGACGGAAACGCGGACGAAGTCGCGGGCAACAGCTATCTATACTAATAATATAAGGCTGCACAGTTTGTTTGTTTGGTTGAACGCGATAATCTCAGGAACTACTGGTTCGAATTGAAAAAATATTTAATTTTTAATTAAATAGTCAATTTATATAGAAATGCTATAGGCTATATATCATTACGCTAAGGCCAATAGGAGCGGAGCGCCAATGAAGAATGCTTCAAAATCGGGGTTAAATTTAACGTTAGCCCAAAGTAACTATTCCACGCGGACAAAGTCGCGGGCAAAAGCTAGTGTATAATAAACGTAAGCAAAGCTATCATAACAAGTCAAGTATCATTACACATACACACTCCCCACATATAGTCCTCCTAGCCAATTTCGGCTACCACAGATTAGCCAATTGCTCAGAAGAGATATTACAGTCCTCAAGTAAGAGCGCAGGTACAGGTGCACTGTCTATTCCTGTTCTCTCACAGTTCGATGGGACGGCAATCCGACACGTGAGAGATCAGGCACATGACCAACAGCTTAACGTACACAAAGAGGTTACGGGGGCATCAGCCGCCATCTTCCTAGGGTTTAAATTTTAGTATTTTTTTGTTTTTTTTTATTGATAATAGGCTCGCGTTTGACCACCATCTCACCTGATGGTAAGTGATGATGTGGTCGAGGATGGAGCACGCTTGTCTAGAAGTAACCTATTCACTTTTGAGTTGACTTAAAGACTCCCAGGTTATAGCGATCAGGAAACACAGACTCCGGCAGGGAATTCCACTCCTTAGCCATACGCACAATGAAAGTATACCCAAAACGTTTTGTGCGTATGGGTGGGATGTCCACCATGTAACGATGGCGCATCGCCGTTTATCTTGTAGTCCGATGATGGAATGGGCTTGGCGGAATTAGATTCTGTAATTCCATCGCACACTGCCCGAAATGTAACCGATAGAAAACCGATAGACTTGCAGCTCGTCCACGATGTTCAAGGCTCTGGAGCTTTGATTCGACCAGTGAATCGTTGCCGATGAGTCTCTTGGCCCTTTTCTCGATAGACTCAAGCGCGTCCAGTTGGTATTTGGCAGATCCATCCCAAAGATGAGAGCAGTACTCAATACACGACCGAACCTGAGCTTGATAGAGATTGAGCATCTGTTCCGGTGTGAAGTACCATCCCACCTTTTCTAGGATTCCCAACTTTTTTGCTGCTAGCTGAGCCTTAGCCTCGATAGTTATTATTTAGGTATTTATTAAAATAAATACCTAATCTTTTCCTAACAAATACCATGATCCATTGCTAGATTGACTGGAAGCAGCCTCTACTTAGTTTTTCTACTTTTTTATATGCAATTACTGCCTATGTAATCCTAGTGAACACAATACTAGCAATTAGACTAATTACGTCATCGGTCCCTGCTTGGATTCTGACGCCGTTACTTTTAGCAGGTTTAGAAAAGCCAGTAAGAATAATTGTAGACCAGCCTATGGACTGAAGGAGGACGCTGAACGCGTGATGGAGAGATAACTCCCTTCCTCATGTCCCAGACGCCGTGGGGGACGCATCAGGCGTCGGGGATTGCGAGTCGATTTCCGGCCACCGTAAGCGCGGGCTTGCGGATGGCGAGCAGGGGTAGCTCGCCGGTAAGGACCAGGCCCTGGACGGCGGCGTGTCGTGTTCCAAGCGCGCCTCAAAGAGTCGACAGCACTAGTGACGGGGCCCCATATGGCCATTGCCTGCCGGGGTTGCGGGAATGTTCTAACGAGATACCGCGGTCTCGGAACGCAAGAAAGCTAAAGGAACAGGCTGGGTTTTACTCAGAAGAAGTCTGACATCCCTTTCCGTTACACCCAGAGCGGGAGAAGTCATCCAATGATTTTCTCACCCCAAAAAAACAACCCGTGGACTAACTAAACAGAAGAGTTGCCAGCAGTGCTCTCCGTGTAAATATAATAACCCGTTTAGAGCATTGTGGTGCTGCCCCACTTCTGCAACGCATCACTACCCCTTATAAGTACAACATTGTTGTGAAAGACATGTCGCTTGCGGGGTAGGATAGCCTATCTGTTCTGCTTTGTTTTTCTGTTACGTATTTTATTTATAATTAACGGGCACGGGAATAATATTTATGCATTTTGCGGGCCCGACAAATTGACATACTCGGCGTAAGGCCAAACTGGTACTATAGAACCGAAGACATCTGACCTCCACCAACACGCACTCGGCACGCGTTGTTTCTTACGGCTATTACCTCTAACAGACATAAGGTCTGAATCACAGCAATGAGAACAACACAACTGTGTATCCCATTTTCAGTATGACATAAATTTTAATGTTGCTGCATCCCAATTCAAACAAATCCATGAAAATTAATAGACCGTTACACGTTAAAGTTCCATCTGTTACGGTGAATTTACTACAGAAGCTATAAAATAACTAAAACCAAAACATGACAGAAGAACAAAGATACTCTATGAAGTCTACTACTTTCCAAAAAGGTTTTTAACACCAACGGAGCGGAAGTTATGTGCGTTCTTAATTCGAAATATTTCTGTCTTGTCTTTTGTTTTTGGAATGTCTATATTCTCTTTGATTGTATTGGGCAGTGTTACATCAGAGCTTCTTGGCATTCTGATAAATTACATTTAATTTGTAAATTGGTTATAAATAACAGTTTTACACGGCATTTTCTTTCATAGATTTAAACTTGATGTAGCTGGTGTTTCTTAGCTAAGGTAACGTCTCTTTCGGAGTTCATACAATCCGTACCTACTGGTCCAATCATATGAGAACTATGTAGGTTTATGCCTGTGGTGCACTTTTGAGAAAAAAATACTAAAATCTGTGTGAAAAACAGACCCGAGCATTTATCAGTTATCGCGTACGTCAAGCTTAGTACTTTAAAGAGCTCGAACTATTTGACGAACAATACCAGAGTAAGGACATTTAGGTAGGCCGCATTAAGTACTCAAACTGCCTGACAGTGCGTAAACTACTCATAATATTCGTTTTTTTTCTTATCCTAACATACTAGCCTTGATGATATATATACCATTATAAACAGTTTGTTTTTTTTTATTAATACTGATATGGTACATAATATACGTTTATGGTTTAATATCTACCAGCTGTTTTCGCTACTCATTACCTGGTTTGGACAGTATACCTAATGGTCGTTGTGGAAATTCTTGGCGTAGGCCTATGACTAACATAATAATCTATCCTTGTTTAAGTCAGGCTTACCCCGCCGCTAACCCCAAAAAATACTTTTCGAAAAAACGTAAAAACAAGTGGGAAATGATATTTCTACAAAACTACGCTAGCTAGGACGATGGTTGTAAATTATTTTCGTGGGCATAGCTTCTGTGCACAATATATGACGTTTTTATTTAGTAAATATTATTCTTTTAGTATTGTGTTATATTTTAGTACCTATTGTATATATAGTATTGTGGTTTAGTCGCTTTTTAACTGAGAAAGTGACAAAAATCTACGTGGCTTAACTGCTCACCAAAATTGCTGTATCTCGACAAGTGTTTATCGTAGATAAAAACTTTTTTGCAAAAAATAAAACCGACTTCCATATCAAAACACTACAAAGCCAAAAATAATTTTAATTTCGGTAGTCGGTGTTATTGGTTTTGTATTTTCTTTTTTTTTCACACCGCCTTCCGAAATTAAAATTATGTTTGGCTTTGTAGTGTTTTGATATGGAAGTCGGTTTTATTTTTTGCAAAAAAGTTTTTATTTTCGTGCTTTTTAGTGGGTCAGTGAATTCGGTTCAATCCAAATCGGTTCGTAAATGACGCCGTTATGCGCGCACAAAAAACGCAATGCAGTGTAAACGAAAAGATCATCAACGTAAACATTTTTTTAGACTTTTGTTGATTTTTCAGAAACGGCTTGTCCGATTTCGATAAAATTTTTATGGGACTATTTGGGAAGTATACCCTTTCTAACAAGATCAGAATTTTTCAAATCGGTTGGCAAACGACGGAGTTATGCGTGGAAAAACATAAAAAAAAAAAAAATACAAACATCCGAATTGAGAACCTCCTCCTTTTTTAGAAGTCGGTTAAAAAATGATTCTTAGACCAAAAGATAGAGAATCGAAAGTAGTTTAAGGATACATTAAAAAATGAAAAATGATCTTTTGTGGCTTAACGATCTTTTAGTTAGTGCGGGGCAGCATGGCTCCTGATACCTGGTGCGACGCTTTGTGCCTTTTTTTTTTTTTTTAACGTTGTAAAATTATCAAATAAGGCCTCCCACCCCGGGCAGGGTGGGAGGGACTGTCAGACTTTTACTGACTAAAATCCACGGTGTTCCTTCAATAACCCTTTACGTACCGGGGTCACGGTAATGGGATAAGTCCCACGACCCCGGCAGGCTTCGGCCTTCTGCAGAGGGGGCCTCGTCATGTTGCTGACGCTCTTTGAGGCGCGCGTGGAACACAACGCGCCGTCGACCCGGGCATGGTCCATGGTCGGACAGCGAGTTGCCCTTAACTCGCTGTCCGCATGCCCGCGCCTACGGTGGCCGGAGATCGTCGGCCGACGTCCGACGCCGTGGGCGTCTACCACTGCGGCTGGGCTGGAGGGAGGACGCCATCCTCTCCCTCACGCGGCCCACCTCCTCCTTCGGAAGCATGACTGCTTCGCAGAAGGCGGCGACCGCTTCCCACTCCCTCTCGTCCCGCAGCATGGCCTAAGAATGTTTTGGATTTATGATCAAGTTTTGATGTTCTCAGTTATCTGTATAGCTTTTTCCCAACTATATCAGAGTCTTCCAGTCTAACCGTATGCATGAATATTAGTGTTTTACATGGAGTAACTGCCTATTGGACCTCCACAACTCAGAAACAGGATAACAAGATACCCTTTGGCGAAACTGCTGACAAATTTTCTGGCTTCTGGTTCCCGTAGCGACGGTCAAAGATGTACAAATGACAGCCGGGACCCAGTGGCGTAACTATAGGGTGGCAAGACCGGCAAAATGCCACGGGGCCCCCGGCCAGACGGGGCCCCCGGCCCGAGAGGCTGCGAGCTCAAATGAGACCATTTTTAATTTTTAACAAAATTTAGATTTTTTTTTATATAAGTACCTACTTAAAATCAATTAAAGTTATACCAAACTAGTACACACGCGGGGCTTCACTCCCGTGGTAAAAACATAACTCTCCTTTTTTGCAGTCGCGTAAAAAGTAGCCTACAAACCTTCCTCAAGCTTCAAGCTACTTCCTTACCAAATTGCATCCAAATCCACCCAGTACTTTCGAAGATTAGCGCGTTCAAGCAAGCAAACAAACAAACAAACTTTTCCGCTTTATAATATTAGTATAGATTTAAAATCGATTGAAGTTACAACCAACGACCATATACAGATTCAAATAAATAATTAAGATTTAAACGCTAATTTTATCACTATTTATAGTACTTTTTGGTAAACTGCTTAGTTGAGGTTATTATTTCAATATGGCAACACCTTTGTTTACATTTTTGACCTCGAATTTGTATTCTGAGTATATCTCAGTGATTTAGAGATTAAAACTAAATTAAAATGTGACGAGTTTTCTTGGGGCCTCCGCAATGGATTTGCCACGGGCTTCAGATGGTATAGTTACGCCACTGCTGGGGCCGACGGTTTAATGTACTTCCCGAGAATCTGAGGAATTTCGACATGTTGGTCATCATTATTTAGCGACATCCTCCTATATCTTCTATTTCAGTATATCCACTTATTCATTCTCATGATACAAATTAATGTTCATCTCCTATAATGCCAGTGGCAACTTTTCTAAAACAATTTTCTTCATGCAGAGTATTTTCACAGTTTATGTGATTCATAAATCTGTTTACAACATCAAACTGTCTTCAGGCATTCCACGCAAATTATGCGCAATAGTTTTATTTCTGTATTTATTTCTTGTAGTTTTTCTATCTTGTTGTATGTCTCTTTCAGAATCTCTTGATAATTATTAAACATATTTAACGTTGTATTTAACGTTGTGACTTTATTAGGAGTACAAATAGAGCGTACAAATAGAGTAAAAAATAAATCTCGCTCTCTGTTTGAAAACTAAAATTGTAGCGCTAAAACAAACACGCTTGCCGACGGCAGGCGAGCTTTAAAAATAAGGAAGACAGACCGTGGTATACTCACACTCATGTGCACCGCTAAATTAAGATCCGTCTCACATCACACCAACAGCTTTAACAAGCTAAATGCTAAAAATAATACCCCCACCAATGACGAAACACAACCTATTTACGATTTACTATTCAAAACTAACAAAACCGTTAAAGATTTATATATCGAACACAGAAAAACACCGGCAGCTAAACACACTGGCATACAACACGAAATTAGTTCGAAATCTGACTTTTTTAAATGCCGACAATACCAAATTTGAAACGCGTGTGCGCCGCTCGAACGCTAAAATGGAACTGGTTTGACTTGAACTTCCGTCGGACCCTGCGATTGGCTGACGTGAAATAAAGAGATGAAATCGTCCAATAGGGTTGTGCTGAACCATTGAAGGGTACCGCCTCCTATTGGTCGCTACGTAGGTTCGCCATTTTTCAGTTTCGTGAAACAATTGGGTTTGTTATGTAGGCGGATTCTTGACTATCACCGGTTAGTGGTTTGTGAGACAGTGTGGATATTTTCGTTGCGTCCCACAATGCTCGTTACAGCTGACATGATTAAATCATCCGGTGTTGATGATGTAACGGGAGTGAAGAAAGTCTTTCTCGGTCAATTAGTTGGTTGGTTGCTAATTCTGACTGTGGCAGACGGAGTGGGCGATGCGGGTCAGAAGTCGATGGACTTTCGTTAATGTTTTCATTTAGCTCAGCTAAATGTTTTTCAGTTCTTTTTGCTCTTGTGTTATACTCATGAAAATGTGTGCTGATTTCAATTTTAATTCACGTCAAGACTTTGATCGTGCATTATCATATTTGTTAAAATACATTTTATTTTTTCCTAGCTTCTGCCTGCGGTTTCGCTCGCCAAAAAGTCATAACCTATGTCCGTCTCCAACATCCAATCTATACTTATCTATACCAGGTTTCATCGAAATATGCTAAGTGGTTAAGATGTGAAAGAGTAACAGACAGACAGAGTTACTTTCGCATTAATATTTTTTTATTAAAGAGAACTGGCAACGTGTATTGAATTCACATTGCTAGCAATATTTTTAATCCCTCCAACTAAACTAAATATAAGAAGAGATAACTAGAGAGACATATAACATTATATATGCTTAATAAACCAAAATTACAGTTAATAATGAAATCTATACTAATATTATAAAGCGGAAAAGTTTGTTAGCTTGTTTGTTTGTTTGTTTGTTTGTTTGTTTGCTTGAACGCGCTAATCTTCGAAAGTACTGGGTGGATTTGGATGAAATTTGGTACGAAAATAGCTTGAAGCTTGAGGAAGGTTATAGGCTACTTTTTACCCAACTGCAAAAAAGGAGAGTTATGTTTTTACCGTGATAGAATCCACGGGAGCGAAGCCCCGCGAGAGTACTAGTGGATTAATAAACCAAACCGCTTTTTTCTCATGACTTTAATGGTTATTAAGTTATTTTTTATTACGTTTACAATACTTTTATCTTGAATAGCAAGTCTAAGTGACATTCTATATCCTTTCAACACAACTCATCCTACTAAGGAGTCTTGTCTAGCCTAATCATAGACGATCAAAACTATATACACAAACTCTTTTCTCGGTACATTTATAGAACTCTACTTTTGTCTCTACCAGACACAACATAACGCGTTGTCATCCTATTTCATTCAATTGTAGTTGATTAAGACGTTCGCTCATTAGATCATGGGCCACCAAAGACCACGTGAACAAATATTGAGACTGTATTGTTTGTTGGAGAATTTGAATGGGACACCTTTTATAGTGCAAGGAGTGGTGACGGGACTGAGGCCTTCTTTTTCAGTTGGTCAAGTAAAAAATAGCAATATATATTGATATATGTATAGATAGACAGATAGGTATTCAACAATATTTCTTATTCTATAGTTACAATGGCGGTCTTATCACTGAAAGCGATATCCTCCAGTCAACCTTTGGAAGGATTTTAAAAGCTTTAATTAAGATGTAGGATGGTAATTAAGAACGCATAATAAAATTAAGAAACTAATTGGGTATGAACGCAGTGATGAATGAATGGGAGAGCAAGAACGAGCCAAGAAAATAAAGACACAAAGACGTAAATTAATTGTAAGGAGTTAATATAATAAAATACAACAGTATACGAGAAGTTAAGGGTATTATTTCGGTTATTCACAGACCACACCACCCCTACATATACGTATACTAGTACGCACGCGGGGCTTCGCTCCCGTGGATTCTATCACGGTAAAAACATAACTCTCCTTTTTTGCAGTCGCGTAAAGTAGCATATAACCTTCCTCAAGCTTCAAGCTACTTCCATACCAAATTTCATCCAAATCCACCCAGTACTTTCGAAGATTAGCGCGTTCAAGCAAACAAACAAACAAACAAACAAACTTTTCCGCTTTATAATATTATAGTATAGATATAGATCCGTACAATAGAGGTAGAGCCACGAATGTGGGAATTGGGACAGACAACATGGGCATTTTCTCAATAGTGAGTGGAGTTTGGCCGTAGATAATAATAAAAGCTCAATCAATATGTTTATTACTCACGTGAAACTTGAAAAAAATAAACATATTTTAACTACGTAAGACAAAGGTGGTGCTATTTGAAAATAAATTCCTTCCAGCAGACCTGCGACAGGACAGTCTGTTGTATAAGAGACAATAGACACAATATATTATTTAAATAAGAAAAAAAGCTGGGAATCCTACACAAGGTGAGGCGATACTTCACGCCAGGGACAGCTTCTGAATCTATATATAAAGCACAGGTTCTGCGTGGAGTATTGCAGCCATTTGTGGGATGGCTCTGCAAAATACCAACTTGCTGCATTGGACTCGATCGAGCGCAGAGCTAAAAGGCTTATAGGCGACGAGGTGCTGGTGGACAAGCTTCATAGCCTGGCTCATCGGCGAACCGTTGCTTGCCTGTCGGTTTTCTACAGATTGTACTACGGGGAGTGTGCGCAGGAGCTCCATGACCTGATCCCTCCATCTCCATTTCACTACCGGTCTACCAGACGCATGGCTGGGTACCATCCACACTTGGTTGATATACCGTCTTGTCGTACCAAGCGCTTCTCCTCCACATTTATTGTGCGCACAGCCAAGGTGTGGAACTCTCTGCCGGCTTCTGTGTTCCCTGCCACTTATGACCTTTCAGTCTTTAAAGCACGAGTACTCGTAAATAGGCATCTTCTGGGCTCACTCGACCCATCGTAGACTTCATCTATCGCTTACCATCAGGTCAAGAGCGGGCTCATCCGTAATAAAAACAATGGGAATGGTAAATGAATACTTTTGGTAAAGGTAATTTTTTTTTTTTTTTTTTTCTTTTTATTTGATTGTAATTTTTATTTTTGATATTTTGTGTGGATGTTTAAGATAATTTATTATGTAATGTATCTGTCTTTAATGTATGTGTCTATATGGGACTTTTGAATCCTGAATTAAATGTATTTTATTTTATTTTATTTTTTTATTTTTTTAATACAGAAATATCTACACTAATATTATAAAGAGTGAGAAGAGTGTACCTAACAGGAGTGAGTTTGTACATAATGTTGAAAGCTATTATAGAAACAACTCATCAGTTTAAAAAAATCTTTTTCAGGAAATTTTACGTTATCAATGACATAAGTTAAAAAAGTATTTATTGTGTATCTTGTTTGTCTTTTTGTCTTATGTTTCTTGACTTATGTAAGTACATACTTACATAAGTTAAAAAAGTATTTTCATGCCAAGCTGCGGGTAGAAACTATTGTATTTTATATTTTTCGGATACCTAGTTCAAAAACCATTTTTCGTTCAAATTATCATTCATTTATTTATCAGAGAATTAGATAAATCACTCAATAATGTTGTAATTATTAAAAAAGCAACACTGCAAACCCAGCATTTTCGTTCTGACACAGATGTGCTAAGCCACTTCAGCTGATTCTATAATTAGGACATCCTCTGCCAGTTTAATAATAGCACTATTAGCAATTATTAATTACTGTAACATATGCTTATCAAATGTTTTGTAAGTATGCATAACTCCGTATGAGAATTTATAGGCCACAATATACTGCCCTGAGGGACCCTTTTTATTTTGGTAAATTTTTTGCACAGTGCAATGTCTGTGTTAATTTTCATTAGTTATTTGAAGACTTAAAATATATTTGAGTGCAATCAATAAAACATAACACCACACCGTGTTCATTGTGCTCAAAAAATTTTTTACACCACAATTTTGTCAATAACACCGTGTAGGTACGTAGGTTAGGTAGGTATGTATAACGACAAACTATCAAACGCAGGAGGCTGTTTAAGTCCCGGGGTTGCGAGAATGTTCTATCGAAATACCACGACCCTTGAACGCAAAGGCATTTGAGGAGCAGGGTGGGTTTTTAGTCAGTAGAAGTCTGACACTCCCTTCCGCTCCACCTAGAACGGGAGAAGTCATTTGATGATTTTCCCAGTCGAAAAAAGGGGTCTATAAGTCAACAGTGAATCTAAGGTTACTAGGTAAGCGTGCTTCATCTTCGACCACATCATCGCTTACCGTCAGGTGAGATAGTGGTCTAACCCTAGATAAAGACATTCATAATACCTAATGGAAAACAACTCTATCAAAAGTCGTAACGATACCGTCACGTCCATTCTTAACGCCACTTCAACACAAATGAACGTTATCTTCAAATATCAAAGGAGGCGATCGGTTGCTCATTTCAGTTCTATTCTTTACTTAAATGCGCGTTTGGAAAACAATTGAGCTTTTATTCTCTACATATGGTGCCTATGGGTTCCTGCAGCTATAGAGAAAAGGTTTTCTTTGTTTAGTTGACTATTGATTTCATTAACATCTGTATAAGCAGCTTTAGTTTACTAATAGGGTAAGGTATATATTAATTAACAAAAATATTTGACGCCATCAACTTTGGACCTATAAATCTAGTTTAAAATCCGATTATCTTATACCTATTATTGATTTTGACCACCGTCTCACATTCTCACCTGATGGTAAGCGATGATAATATAGTCAAAAATGCACGCTTGTCTAGAAATAACCTTTCACCCTTGACTTGTAGACTCCCAGGTTACCTATAGCTATTCGAAAACACAGGCAGTAGATAATTCCACCCTTTAGCTGTGTGTACAATGAAAGTATGCCCAAGACTTTCCTCATTCATTTTCGAATGAATATACCTACTTACACAACTGAAAATACACATTTTGAGTACCAAGCAGCAATAAAATTCAAATATAAAATCAGATTCAGATTTATTTACTGTTTGTCACAGGTATAAAATCAGTTCTTAAAATGCAGCTAGCTGCTAAGATAACAGATATATTTATAACACAATAATGACAAATTGATAGACAACCCATGAATTAAACCATCAACGCACAAAACACATAAAAAGATTCAAAAGCTTAAGCTACCATCAAAATAGGCTTTATAGTTACCGCCATAAAGTTGACAAACAGTTAAATATCGCTTGTTATTTGTATAATGCATTGAATGCGATCATTACACGCTTGTTTGCTCTTTTGTTGCCTTTTGTGTTCGCCCGCCATTGTAATTTGACGTTTAGCGGTAGCCATCTTTTTTTGGCGGGAAACGGATGACGTTTTGGGGGTCCCGGGTGATTTTTGGAAGGTCGTTATGGTTATTTTTTATTTATTGTTGAATGATTGAATTATGGCTCAAATCTGGACGAGAATTCAGATGAATGGTGAGCGATTGAAGTGGTATGTGTAAAAATGTGGACTGCTTATAATCTTGATGGATATTTCTATACTAATTCCATTTATTGTAATGTATAATTGACTTTCCTTAATACAGGTAACCATCGTAATCTGTATTAAGGAAAGCTAAGCTAAACTAGAAAGTTAATGTGTTTTTATTTCTTTTATCTAATTACTTCTACTCTATTTCCTTAATTTAATTTATAACGATGAAACACAACTGTAGGTACCTACTAGGTATCTATTGTATAAATTATTTTTTATATTTCAACAGACTACCAAGTTTTATGTGGATATTAATCGTGACGCTATCTTTAGCTAAAAATAACAAAAACCCAGTCAAAAACAGAAATTCCTTACCAATACATCAACCCCACATAAAAAAAACGTCGGAACCCTCACGAATCCCACATAAATTCAAGCACCTTTTAATATAACTACCCTTCAACAGTCAAGTACGACTCAACACAACACAATACTCTAAGATCATTCATAAGATAAAACTTTACAATTGTGAAAGCTGTAAGCACCGGATTAGAAGGGGAAAGAAAAATAAATAGGATGTTTATTTTAGATATACTAAGGGATTAACATGTTGCAACAGGATGGGTTGACGTTTAACATGTGGTTAATGACACATGGCTGAGAATTAGGAACTGACATAAGCTCGAAGTGGACAGCCCTGATCTTAACCTCAAAAGTCCAAGAGTTTGTAGGCTTCGACTGAAAACTAATTCAAGGCCATTTTGATTTACTCAGAGGGTTAAAATCAATGCCGTTCGCAAAGGCTAAAGCAGTACCTAAAGTCATCAATTGTCTATTCCCATGTGAGTGGAGCGGAAGGAAGTTTCAGACTCCTCCTAGTCCTGACTGAAACAGCCCTGTTTCTTCAGTTAGCCTTGCGTTCCCGGGCTGTATTTGGACATTGACCCTGCCAGGCCCGGTTAATATTGCTGACTGCTCTTTTAAGTACGCCTACGCGTGTAAACGACGCGCCGTTAACTCGGCCCTAGTCCGTACCGGACGGTGAGCTACCCCTGCTCGCCGCCCGCAGGCCCGCGCCTACGATGGCCGGTGCCCGGAAGAGAGTTGTCTCTCCCTCTCGCGTTCCTCTCTTTGCCTCCTCCTTTGCTAGCATGACTGCTTCGCAGAAGGAGGCGACTGCATCCCATTCCCCTCGCCCCGCAACATAGTCTGAACCAGAACCGGATACTAAAGGTCGTCGACTTGTGAGTAATTTTCACCAATACATCGCTGACAGATCTTCACCAATGCACGTACTCCCAGTGGAGTATCGGTGAAGATCAGCTGCTGTGTTATTCTGTAAGACCTCATTCTAAATTTCGAATCTGAATCCGCTGTGAGTTTATTGATTGGCATTCTAAAAACTCGGTTGTTAATTCGAATTTACACTAGCGCTACCCTTGCGAGCGTGTCAGCGAGTTGAACTAAAGATTTTGACAGATAAAGTATGAGATGACGTGAGAAGTGGCATTAGGTAAGGTAATTCCTCCGTCACTTCGACGCTGTTTACAGAATGCAAAATCAAGGTCACTTTGAACCATAAGCGAAGTGACAGTGAATAGCTATGTGAGCTCCGAGTTGTTGTTCGAATTTTACAGAATCGATGTACTGGTATCAGATCAGTATCAGCCTCCCTGCAATCCACACTTCTTTCGTACTGTTAGTAAGTATCATCGCAAGCTGCTCTTCGACAAATCAATGATTTAAACGCACTAATAGACACACAACAATAGATCAATGCATAGACAACAATAGTCTAAGATTACCAAACAGACGCAATCTTTGAACGATCTATTCAAAAGAGGCTTGTAAGAAATTAACACCGCAACTGGATTTGAAGGTTCTCACAATGGCGCTACGGTTGTGTATCATCATTTCGGTCTATAACTTTAACTCTCTGGTGACACAAGCTTCCTCTCTGTGAGAGGGAATATTGCACATAGGTATTAAATATTGAATTATAGTTCGATTGAAATAATTATATAGGAAATACTATAAAATAATTATCCAGAAATATTATTTCGAATTAATTTTTTTCTATTTTTTTAAAGCGAATTGTTAAGTATACAAAAGTATCAGCTTTTTTTTATTGATAATAGATACTGTCGCGTTTGGCTACATCTCACCTGATGGTAAAGTAATGATGTGGTCGAAGATGGCCCACGCACACCTAGAAGTAACCTATTCAATCTTGACTTCTCGCATTAAACTTAGACCATGGCCATACTTCTTCGTCTGATTGATTTAATCTCGTTCCTCGGGGACTCGGGTCTCGGGTTCGGTTCCTGAGTTAGTGCTAATGCAAGTGGAATATATATATAAAGTACTCCAAGCTTCCTTTGGTTTCATAGCTACCTACTAAACTAGCAATGAACACTCACCAGAATAGAGCAACACAGTGTACAATAGTTTAAGATGGCAAGATAACACGGTACCTCTATCCGTCTCGCTTGAAAGAAGCCGAAAGGACAGCAAAGATGGTGAAGAAAAAACTAAAAAGTGATGTTGATTATTTGGATATTCGAGCCTAAATGTGCAGTGAAGCGGTTTCTTTCTGAGCGGAATCGATAGAGATGTTTCTGAATCGTTTTGAAAATAGAGCTGGTAATTTTATTTATCTCCTTTTTTGTAAGATGAATATTTATTTATCCACTTATATGCAATATTATTATATTGTGCACTTAAATAAAAACTGTAAACTAAATAAATCTAAATACAATAAATGACCAAGGGTGGGTGGGGTACTAAATTATTATTATTATTATTTATAAACGCATTAATCACTGAAATTTCAGCCTTAAAGCAAGAGTAAATAGGCATCTTCTGTGCTCGTTCCATCGTTGACCTCATCTATCGCTTACTTATTATTTTCTGACATTTCTTATGTAATAATAAATTATTTATCCTCCTTAGTGACATTTAATTAAAATTTCTAACTTCATTCAATTTCTTTGACATTCTTTGTATATTATTAATAAGTAGGTAAGTGCTTGACAATTTTCATTTTATTATAATATCTGCGGCCATTTTTTTACTTTAAGAAACTTCTCGAGTTATTCTAAGTATTTCAAAAACCATAAACAACAAAAAATAAATAACAAATTCCGTCTTGTCGTACTAAGTGCTTTTCTTCAACATTCATTGTGCGCACAGCCAAGGTGTGGAACTCTGCCGGCTTCTGTGTTCCCTGCCACATATGACCCGTCAGCCTTTAAAGCAAGAGTGAATAGGCATTTTCTGGGCTCGCTCGTTCGATCGTAGACCTCATCTTACACTTACCATCAGGTCTGATCGAGGTCAACAGCGAGCCAAATCGTAATAAAAAAAAAAACAAAATTGCCATTTCGTAGTCATTAATCATGAGTCGAGTACATCGATACAAGCCCAAAAATCAGCCAAAAAAATGGCCAAAGATCTCGCGCCCTTATTAAAACTATAACAAACAGGGTGTATGGGGTACACCAGCACCCCATTACGTCATGGGGTGTTAACAATATGCTGAGTAACGACATAAGAGCTCGTAATGTTTGCCACGGTTTGGGGCCCCGTGGCGAATTTGTAAAACCGTTGATAAAGTGGCGTGGATAATGAAGGGGATAATTGGTGGGTAGTTTTAATTGGGTTAATGCACTTTTTATGGTGAAATAGTCTTTTTTAATGAGTGTTCACGAATCTACTTTATAGGATTAGCTTTCCCTTTTACTCCGGGTGGGAAAATCATCTAATGACTTCTCCAGCTCTTAGTTGAGCGGACGGGAGTGTCAGACTTCTACTGACTAAAAATCCAGACTGCTTCTTCAACTGCCCTTAAGTTCCGGGGCCGCGGTATCTTGTTAGGACATTTCCGCAACCCCGGGTGATAGCTTTCCCTGCGGAAATATATGAAGGCAACTGAAGGAACAAGGTGGCTGTTAGTCAGTAGAAGTCTGACACTCCCTTCCACACAGAGTGGAAGAAGCCTTTTGATGATTATCCCTCCGGAAAAAAAAGGATTATCTTTCCCTGGTATACTGAAATTATCATTAACCTCTCAAGGACCGCCATTATTTACGTCAACCATCCGTCAAGCACCGCGGGCGGGCTCTTATCGTAAGCGTAATCTGACCCCGGTCACAAACGATTTTAAGACTTATCTTTACTACAAATACAGTTTTAAATCGGTCGGGGTTTGGTGGCAAAAATTTGTGCCAGCGGGGCTCAACTAATACTTGTTTACTGGCACGTTTTTGTGCCGCTGGGGCTCTAGAGGTTAATTAAAGAGAACTAGCAATTTGGGTAGAATTAAAATTTATAGCAATATTGTCAGCCCTCCAACTAAGCTGTTATAAGCTTGTCTCCGGAGTGGGTTCACGAAAGTAGTGTAATGGGTGGAGTTCGAACCCGCGACTTCTCGATCACAATTCCAACACCTTAGCCATTAAGCTATTGACGTTTGCCTGTGTTGTGAGCTGTGCATTATAGTCACGAATTACAAGGTGAGTTCGAAACGAGATAGGCACCAGTGGCGAAGGCTCCATACAACTCGATTCCTACCGGCTTCCCTTTTGAAATATGGCAAATATTAGTCTATTATTTTATATATGAATATATAAATAGTAATCTATTATTTTCAATTAAACAAATAATTATTTACGAAGTTACAAGACTTCGAAGTCAGCCACAGGGCCACAGTTACTGGAATTCACGCATCACACTTGAGCAAGGTAAGCATTTTTTGGTCCGGCTTCCTTTTTATGAAAACTCACCCTTCGCCACTGGTAGGCACATTACTTTGTGTTATTTTACATCACTACTACTCTCAAAAGGTAAAGAAAAACGTCGTGAGGAAACCAGCGTATCCCAGGACTGAAAAATCTGAAGACATATGACATTTATCCATCCATCCATCCATTACGGCACGGTTATTCAGTCCCAGCAGTAGAAACAGGTGTGAGAGCATAGAGAATATGTAGTCTTTGTGTGAGAGACTATAGACAATGAAACGTAAACACATATTACACATTTTGGTATGAGATTTACAGAGATTTTTTAAGGTCAGGGTTATATAAATTTTATGGGAAATTGACTGTACCTGCAAATTTGCGTGTGTGAGTTTTCTCGTGTAAATTCCGATTGCATTGGAAATCGGTTCAGCAATTCCAAATACTGACCAGGACAAAGACAGAAGAAAACGTGCAGACAGACAGACAGACAAAAATGTCGAAATAACTATAAGCACTTGAGAAAACGCAGTTACTATGAAATCACGAAATTTATTAATACGTAGGTCGGTATGTATAGATCACTGCAAGCTTATATACAATACTGCAAGCTTTTTCATAATCTCATCCCACCGGTACTTATTAACTCTACGGAACCCACCTTTGCACCCTATTGACTGTACTAGGGTGCTTGAAACTTACCCAGTAATTGTGGCATTGTACTCCACATTGTGCACTTTATTACAACATTATTACAATGGATGGGAGATGGGAAAGAAGATGGATTCGTGAGAGATTAATTTTGCAGTTTTTTTGTTCTTTGACATTTCCTTTAGCATTTGATAGGTTGGTAATAAAAATCTTTGTTTCCGACGTTGATTCAGTTTGAGACTGCCTTGGCCAGATCTCTCAAATCTGTGTGGTTCTTTTAGAAACTTTCATCTATTTACCCATTGTTTAGCTCAACTACTAATTATTTATCACGTTTTCCTACATTTTATGTGTCTGACGAACTTCGATATTGATTTGAGTGGACGTCAACCAGGTTGCTGCGTTCATTTATTCAATTCAATTCAATTCAAAACATTTATTTCAGACTTACGTCCATAAAGTGTTAGTGTTACACACAAAACTTATATTAGTACTAGCTTGTGCCAGCGGCTTCGCCCGCGTGGGAAGTTTTTCCCGTGTAAATCCCGATTCCGTGGGAATTTCGCAAAATCCTTTCTTAGCGGATGCTTACGTCATAATAAATAAATAGCTTTAACTTTATCTGTGGTCATTTGCATTTATCTTTGTGTCGTGTTCTGCGGTTTGTTTTGTAACTGTTTTTATCCAAACACCGGTCTACTAGTCTGAGAAATTTCTATTAGAAAAAGCCCCATAGCACTTTTTTCCCAACCTGGGAATTGAAACCGTGACTTCTTGCTTAGGAGTCGCGCTTTTGAACACGAGGCCACCGAGGCAGTCATTAGGTAAGTATCAAAGTATTGTCAAAACCACATCCAAAAGAATAAATCAAAACAAGCCTTTAATAACTTAAAACTTATTATTCACTTCTCAATCACGTCTTTCAGTAATTAAAAACCATTTTCTTGACATTCAAATAAAACTTACAATTTTCAATAATTTTCCTTCAATTTCAAACAATGGTTAGATCAGTGGGTGCGTCGGTTTAGGACACGCCCACCTGCGAAGCCTTCGATATGCTATCTCTTTCGCACGGGGCGTCTCGCTCTTACATGTTTGAAACTATACTTGTGTTTGACTTTGGTTTTTTATTTGTATTTTGTTTAATCTCTAAATAACTGTGTAATTATTAGGCAATATCTTAAAATATTAGTTTCTTTATAAACACTTTTCATTCATACGCGTTTGAATAATATATAACGTGTAATTTAAAGGGTATATACATACCGAGTGCACGGCTTCTTTGGATGATAACAAACGATATGGCAAGGGTTTTCTAATCCTATGTCTACATGTATGGACCTTATTAGAAATTTCAATACATTGATACCAGAGGCCGAATTTTTCAAATTAAGAAGAACGAAGAGAATTATCGTTTTATTGGCAAGTGACGTGGAAAGTGATGACCCTCATAGTGCTGTGACACGTTTGTTATTACTGGTATTCAAGAAACATATGAAACCAATAATTTGGGGTCAATTCTGCGAGTCACTTATTTTGAGCTGAAACTTTGCATAGAGACTCCATACCAGATGTTGTCTTCAGTCCTTTTGGATAGATATGGGGTTTCCGTTATATATAATTAATGTTTATTGATTATTTATAAAGAACTTGGTTCAATTACAGTGAGCTTAAATGGCTACTACAACTATTTATATATATTTTTTTATATTGTATATTAAATAGGCTTGCGTTTGACCACCATCTCACTTGATGGTAAATGATGATGTGGTCGAAGATGAAGCACGCTTACCTAGAAGTAACCATATTGTTCATATTGTATAGAGATCAAACATTTTATTTTTTACTACTGATGAGTAGGTATACTCTTGACCTCAATCTCGCCTGATGATAAGCGATACATGAGGTCTAAGGAGCCCAGAAGATGCCTATTTACTCTTGCTTTAAAGGCTGAAAGGTCATAAGTGGCAGGGAACACAGAAGCCGGCAGAGAATTCCACAGCTTGGTTGTGCGCACAATAAATGTGGAGGAGAAGCGCTTGCGCTTGGTACAACAAGACGGTATATCAACCAAGTGTTAATGGTACCCAGCCGTGCGTCTGGTAGACCGGTAGTGAAAGGGAGATGGAGGAATCAGGTCATGGAGCTCCTGCGCACACTCCCCGTAGTACAATCTGTAGAAGACCGACAGGCAAGCAACGGTTCGCCGATGAGCCAGGCTATGAAGCTTGTCCATTAGCACCCCGTCGCCTATAAGCCTTAGCTCTGCGCTCGACCGAGTCCAGTGCAGCAAGTTAGTACTTTGCAGAGCCATCCCACAAGTGGCTACATCATACAGTTAATCTTCAGCAGTCTTAAACACCAAACGCTTGCAATCAATTGTGGTATTGGTAGATCATTAGGTGTATATAATAGTGCTCCTTCGTTATCATCTGCCCGTTCCCAAATATGTTGTGGTCAACTTCCCGACTAACCAGACGCAGCTGTTTATTTTATTATTTTACTAGTACTCACGCGGGGCTTCGCTCCCGTGGATTCTATCACGGTAAAAACACAACTCTCCTTTTTCGCAGTCGCGTAAAAAGTAGCCTATAACCTTCCTCAAGCTTCAAGCTACTTCCATACCAAATTGCATCCAAATTCGCCCTGTACTTTCGAAGATTAGCGCGTTCAAGCAAACAAACAAACAAACTTTTCCGCTTTATAATCTATACTAATATTATAAAGCGGAAAAGTTTGTTAGTTTGTTTGTTTGTTTGTTTGTTTGCTTGAACGCGCTAATCTTCGAAAGTACTGGGTGGATTTGGATGAAATTTGGTATGGAAGTAGCTTGAAGCTTGAGGAAGGTTATAGGCTACTTTTTACCCGACTGCAAAAAAGGAGAGTTATGTTTTTACCGTGATAGCATCCACGGGAGCGAAGCCCCGCGAGAGTACTAGTATTAGTATAAACTAGCTTCTGCCCGCGACTTCGTCCGCGTAGAAGTCGAAAATATTCCACGGGATCCCGTCCCCGACTTGCTTGACAAAGATTATAATAGCTCGGCTAATATGCATGATATAAAGATAATTTATAGCCTATAGCACTCAGGGATAATGCAGCTACATGTAAGCGAAAGAATTTTCAAAATCGGTTCTGTAGTTTCAGAGATTACCCCATACATACAAACTTACAATTTATAAACTCACAAATTTTACCTCTTTATAATATTAGTATAGATTAGTGTCTTACCTTAACTACTACTTAACTTTAATTAGTGTTTAACTGCGAAGTTTGGCGAGTAAAATATAATTATAAGCCTATTTTAATAATGCAGAAAAATTTAATAAAAAAAAAAAATAAACATGGAGCGTCTGCCTATTCAGATAGGCAGACGCTACATGTTTTTTTTTTTTTAATTAAATTTTACCCAGCTACTAGGCTGTGGAGGTCAGCCTCCACAGCCTAGTAGCTGGGTAACACGTTATTGCTCAGCAACACCAGATTCAGATTTTCTGGCTTCTGAATACCTACCCGTAACGATTTCCGAAGACACGATAATATTATCATACAGTATTTTAACTCGGCCGTATCTTAGAAATAAATGCCTACAGCCGCGCGGTACGTAAACATGCGACAGGGCTGGCCGCCTCCAGCATTTTAATTACATTTGCCTACTTTGCGTTTCCATTTAGTTTTGTGATTGTAAATATACTATTTTATATAAACAAATAAAATAGTTTGTGAATTGAATAGGAAGTGTTCAATAAAAATGCATGTTGTTTTATGATTGGTAGAAAATAATTACTAAAAAAACATGTTTATATTTTTTCTTGTATTATTCATACACACAGTACAATAAACAACTATTATTAATAATAAAATACCACGTCTTTACTTTGAATTATACAAACTAACAAAACAAAACACACATGCCCCGAGGTTTTAACACAAGCGTACCTACCGTATCATGATTCATGAACCGCCTATAACTACCTATTTCACTCGTGTCAATCACTTTCCTTTACTCTATTCACTTTATTTATTAATCCAGACATCATTTTTTTCCGGAGATAAAAGGAAATACTTATTCATTAAAAAGAAACACATTATGTACATACCTACTAGTAACAAAAACTATTTTAGTCTTAGGTACCTTTCAAAGTTTCCAGGTAATCTAAAAAAAGTTATCTCTTGATGCGTTATTGACGAATTCATGCAACCAAAAACTGCACAATATATCCTACTCGTCATATTAAATATGTACTTGAACTTATTTATAGCAAAAAATCGCGCGGTTATTGTTAAAAAAACAACACACCGTCCGTTCGTCACTGCGGCACAGTCGCCGGTCGCGACTGTCATCATCCCGAGCGCACACCGAGATCGAGGCGCGTAGGTATAGCACGCGCTTCGTGCGTTTGTATGAAGTCGGAATACTGTATACATAATATTACCGTGCCGAAGATGTACAAAGTGCTTTCCGAGGCACGGAAGACACACCCATCCGTACACCAACCTCAGTAAGCGTTGCTTGACCTTGAAGGTGACCCGTGAGACTGATATTTTTTTATATTGTTGATAGGCTTGCCTTTCACCAGCATCTCACCTATGCTAAGCGACGATGTGATCGTTCATTCAACATTTCTTCAGTATCAGCTCAGGAAAGCGTTACAACTAACCAATCTCATTACCATCGGATATTCCGAACTCCTCTTTACATAGTGTAAAACAAAAACTGTACCTACGCTTAGATCTTTTTAGCTACGCAATGGATTTTAATGCAGTTTTAGCAATGGATAGAGCTATTTTTTTTTTATTGTTGATACCTTTTCGTTTGACCACCACCTCACTTGATGTTAAGCGATGATGTGGTCGAAGATGAAGCACGCTTGCCTAGAAGTAACCTATTCACTCTTGACTTAGACTCCCAGGTTATAGTTATCAGGAAACACAAGGAAGGAATGTTATTAATTGGCCACGAGTTCCTCACCTTGTAAAAATAATAAAACTACTAATAGTGCTTCTTCATACGTAATAATATTTAAATTGAATGAAGAATCCATGAACTATAGAAGGCTGTCTTTACCTACTCAAATTATCATTAGTGAATATGAATTTAGAATCTTCCAATCATTATTAAAACTAAGTGAATATAATTCGAATTTTATTGTAATATTTTAACATTCCGAAGATCGTATGAGTGCCTATCCTTATTTAAAACTTTATTAACGTAAGTATTGTAGAATTTATAGAATTACGAGTGTTAATAATTAAAACACCGTCATTAAAATGTCCTATTGGCCAATTAAATAAACGCTATAATTTCAGATCAAGAAATGAATAAAATAATAATTAAAAAAACTAAAACACGTTGCGTGTTTTAGTTTTTTTAATTATTATTTTGCAATGTTAAGACAGTCTAATGAGCCCAAACTCGATATGTACTAGTAGACAGTCCAAGGTTCTATCAGTCACCTTACAATTCCATCATCAGACCAGCTCGTTGGTACCTACCATAATATTTTATTGTCATCCAGGTAATCTACATAGGTATAATTGCCAAGTTTTATGATGATACAACAATTAGAAGTGCGTGTAATTCAGATTCTTGGACTTTGTAACCTAATAAAGCGCGTTAAAATAATTCTTATTAGATACCTACTATGTATTTGAAACATACTCTTGTAACCAACATTAACTTGTAAGATTCCGTCAAAATTCGACCAATCCGAAAAAAACCGTTAAAACAACCTCACCCGTGTAAAATAAAATGTAAACACAAAAAAATAATAGTGTTGTGAGTGTTGTCAATAAAACACATAATTTGATTGTGGCGCGTCGAGCCCAAATTCCCGGGATTCTCGCGCGGTGCGGCGTTATGGCCGACTTATTTACGACTTACTGAAACGTCCCGCGTTTTTGTATGGACGGTGGAAAGTGTTGGCTATTCTTCCACGAAATAAAAACAGTTCTATGGAAATAGAAAATACAACCACGCATTTCTTTTTCGGCAGGAAAATCATCAAATTTTCCTCTAAGTCTGTGTAGAGACAGGAGTGTCAGACTTCTATTAAATATTCACCTTGTTTCTTTGGTCGTTTTTGCCTTCCAAGGCTGCGTTATCTCTTTGGAACATTCCTACAATACCAGCGCTCAGACACCAGTTGGCCCAATCAACAAAATTAATCTGAGAAAAACAAGTGATATAAGACATACATAAAATCCTTAGGTAGCCAAAACGTCCTGCAAAAGCCCGTAGAAAAACAGATTCAATAATAGATTCTAACTAATCTCTCATTTAGTTTTTCTGTCACCATATTTTGTCTTTTTTTTTTCGGTGGGAAATTCATCCAATAATGCAACTAACAAAAAATTAAACCGACTTCCAAAAAACACTGCAAAGTGAAAAATAACTTGAATTTCGGTAGTCGGTGTCTTGTTTAGTATTTTCGTTTTTGGCACCGACTTCCGAAATTAAATTTATTTTTCACTTTGCAGTGTTTTTTGGAAGTCGGTTTATTTTTTTGGTAAAAAGTTTTTATTTCACTTTTTTAGTTGGTCGATTTTTAATTTACCTAGTTACAAGAGCCTAAATGTCAACTACTTATATTCATTTACAAAATATTGCTTTTCCCAATGTTGGGCCTTTAATTGTTGAGGAGTTCTCCTGGTAAGTACTTCACCATCAGCTTCACTTCACCATATGCATTGTGACGAGCATATTGTGTTTAATAACCACATTCAAGTAATCGAAGCGGAACACAAGAAATACTTGTTTATATATTGAGTAGTTCCAGTGGTCATCTGTCATCAGGTCCACTTCACAAATGGTGCTTTTCGAATGTAACTACACAAGTTACTATAAAAAAAAATACTCAAATCACTATAGGTGTATCTATAATATTTGAAGAGTTCCCTCGATTTCTCCAGGATTTCCCATCATCAGATCCTGAATTGGTGACAATGGAACCAATTTCGAAGAATACCCTTTCAAACAAAAAAAGATTTTTTCAAATCGGTTCAGCCGTCTTCGAGTAAAGCCCGATTTACACTTCAACAAGTACAGTAGCGAGTTAACTTGCGTCATCGGCGAGTTAAGTTGTTATTGTAGTTTGAACGGCAAAAGCGAGTTAAGTAGTAGTACATTAACAACTTAACTCGCCAATGACGCAAGTTAACTCGCTACTGTACTTGTTGAAGTGTAAATCGGGCTTTATCGCTGATCATACATTAAAAAAAACATATATACGCGTCGAATTGATAACCTCCTCTTTTTGTCGTCGGTTGAAAACCCACGTAGTTCCTTTCCTGCCTTTACATTCCGGGGCCGCGGTATCTCGTTAGAACATTCCCGCATCCCCAGCAGGCAACGGCCCTATCGGCCCCGTCACCACATTTTGTCTATGCTCCCTTTATTTCTGTCAGCAGATAGAGAATAACAACTAAAAAATAAGTATTTCAAAAGATACGGCCCGTACTTGCGTGTGCCATGCTTCTCGAACGACAGGCCCACCTCGCTGTAACCTGACACCAGTATACGTCACCCGAGGTACCACACGAGAAGTAGAGGGCTTAGTAAGATGTAGTTATTACCAGTGTGTAATTGTCATTGGGAATCACTTTATGGATCCCTTTTAGCGTCCCTGCGGGCCTAGACAAAATCCATTTTCTGTAAGCGTTAACGCCAACGGAAAAATTAAATTGTATGGTGTTGACATTTGCTAACTACATGTCACGTGATTGTCACGTGTTAGTAAATGTCAACTCCATACAATTTAATTTTTCCGTTGGCGTTAACGCTTACAGAAAATGGATTTTGTCTAGGCCCGCTGGTATGGCCGACTGACAAAGTCATATTGCTCTGAATTTACTGATCCGTTTCTATTAAAATTTGGCAATTTTCTGAGCCAAACACGGATGCGTAACGCAATAGGTTGATAGTTAGATATATTCCTTCGCGGACTTTGCAAGTAATGAGTACTTTTGCAGGTTATGAGTACTTTAACCACGTCGGGTAGGGGTGTGCAGCACTGTTCAGATTTACTACTATGTCCTCTAAAAAAAATACGAAGCAGTTTAAAAACAATATCAATCTTTATTCGTTTATGTAGGTTATCTGCCTAGCAAGAAAACTAAAATATAATAATTTAAAAGTAACGGTTTAGATACCATTACAATCATTTGCAGCATCCTCAATGCGCACTTTTGCACAACATATGAGGACAAGAGTGCGCAGCCAGGTGTACAAGTTTGCGCACGTAGGTCAAGAGTGCGCACTACTCACAAATGTAACATTTAATGTTACCATGATCTGATTTTTCGTGCCACCAGTTTTTACATTCGATCCAGTCTTTAGTAATTAGATCTCTATACACTTCAGATCAACCTAGACATGCTTAATTTTTCTTTTCGCGTACAATTGCTGGCTTGTTTAGTTTAACAGTCTTGCTCTTTTTAGTTCTTCGAGTATTCTTTTATGCTTAAAATTTCTGACGTTTTGCTTCTCTTATTATAGTGAGTGAGTAGCCTCAGTTATATTATCAAATTGAGCTGCTACCAGGCACCTACATTTTTCATATGAAATCAATTTACGAGCTTTTTTCGATTACACTCGAATCTAAATTTTTTCTCTGCGGTGTTCTTCGTCGACTTGACATAATAATAATATAATAATAATATTCCACAACTTTTCACACAACGCCATCTAGTCCCAAACTAAGCAGAGCTTGTGGTATGGGTACTAGACAACTGATAAACATACATATATATTTCTAAATACATAAATATTATAGATAAATTACACCCAGACAAAGAACAAATGACCGTGCTCATCACACAAACATTTGTCCTAGGTGGGAATCGAACCCACGACCTTGCGCATAGCAGTCAGGGCCACTGACCACTATACCAACATCCTAAAAACATAAATAATTAGCATATCAGTAAACATATATTATGTAACACACAGTGTCCTGATACGGTGTATAAGCACAGTATAAAGATCGTACAGTAGGTTGACGCCTTTGATCTTGTGGAAAATGCCGACAACGTCTAGACAGTCTCGCAGCGGCCAGGGTTGTCACAAATAAACAATATTTATGAAATATTTTTTTTATTGCAGATCGACATCGTTAGCAATATTATTACTTAATATAATAATGAAAACAATTTTAACCTGCTCTTTAATGCACGTATTATTTAGCAGTTGAGGGTGAACATAAAAATGCAGATGAGGCGTATACAAAGAGATTTAAAATTTGAACTGATGCACGTGATAATTAGGCCCTGTGACACTTACTGTACTGTAATGTTGCTTAAGTGAAGGTTTTTTAAATAAATAAATTATAAAAAAATGATGTACGCCATTTTGGATTTCAAAAAGGATGGCATTTTCGTAACAAGCACCCCAATCAACCTCAAAATTAACACCCATATCAAAATATTAAAAAGAATGACGTCCGCCATCTTGGATTTCAAAAAAGATGGCATTTTCGTAACAAGCACCCCAATTAACCTCAAAATTGACACCCATATCAAATTATTAAAAAAAATGACGTCCGCCATCTTGGATTTCAAAAAGGATGGCATTTTCGTAACAAGCACCCCAATTAACCTCAAAATTGACACCCATATCAAATTATTAAAAAAAATGACGTCCGCCATCTTGGATTTCAAAAAGGATGGCATTTTCATAATAAACACCCCAATTAAACTCTAAATTGACACCAATATTTTATTTAAAAAAATACGTACACCATCTCGAAATTCACCTTTATTAAATAATAAAAAAGTTCACCATCTTCAATTTGAAATTACTATTTTTCGTTATCTGTATTCGAATAAAGCTTCAAAGTATCGTTATCATTTTGAATAAAAATAGAACACCTAATAATATTAAGTAGGTATAAAAATATATAAAATGTCCAAACCCTCACGGCCCTGTGCGATTACCTATTAGATATAATTTTTTTACCGTCTGCCGTTCGGCTATTTTGTTAGCGTTATCAACGCGGCACGACATTACAAATAAAACGATAACAAAACATTATTAATTATTTACCTTTCTTCTGTGCGTGGAAGCTGATGAAACCGGAGATCTTTATTTAAACAAGATGAAGACTTGCAATCTCTCACAGCACACGTCGTATGTACCACTTCAAATAAATAATTAAAAAACATACACGTGCTAGCCCCGAATGATGTCTCCCAAGCTGCTAACATAGTTTTGTTCGCAGCTTGGGATCGGCATTCCCGCGTCTCGCCCCTCACACCCCGCACGATTGCCCTGTCTAGACGTCTTCGTCGGACGACTGTATGATCTTTAGACTGTGGTATAAGACTGCGCGCGCAATTTTGTACACAATGGCTATGCGCACTCTTGCACATAGAGCACTAAAGACTTGAAATAGCACAACTGCCATCTTTTAATCTTTTAGCCAGGACAGCGTAATAACTCGAGTGAAACATGTCTCGATACTAATTTCATAGAAATAAACACATTAAAACAACTTACCTGGTTTACATTTGTTACAATCACGTTTTCAAAACACCTAAATAATGTAATACATTTCTCAAATTTAGTTTTCTTTCGAATAAATCTTCGGAAATTGTATCAAATCGAAAATTCTTGCACCAGCACGCTTAAAACGTTGATGATGCGATGTAAACTGAAATTGGCCGTAGAAGACTGTTTCCTGATCCGAGAATCGCTTTACGCATTCTTGTACACTACGCAATTTTGCACACCCCTACCCTTTTTTTTTTTTTAACGTGGTAAAATTATCAAATAAGTCCTCCCACTCCGGGCAGGGTGGGAGGGACTGTCAGACTTTTACTGACTAAAATCCACGATGTTCCTTCAATAGCCCTTTACGTACCGGGGCCACGGTAACGGGATGAGTCCCACGACCCCGGCAGGCTTCGGCCCTCTGCAGAGGGGGCCTCGTCATGTTGCTGACGCTCTTTGAGGCGCGAGTGGAACACGACGCGCCGTCGACCCGGGCATGGTCCATGGTCGGACAGCGAGTTGCCCTTTACTCGCTGTCCGCATGCCCGCGCCTACGGTGGCCGGAGATCGTCGGCCGACGTCCGACGCCGTGGGCGTCTACCACTGCGGCTGGGCTGGAGGGAGGACGCCATCCTCTCCCTCACGCGGCCCGCCTCCTCCTTCGGAAGCATGACTGCTTCGCAGAAGGAGGCGACCGCTTCCCACTCCCTCTCGCCCCGCAGCATGGCCTCGACCAATGCCGGGCGCGAGAGGTCTCCGCCTATCGCCGCCGTGAGGACACGTCGGTGCTCTGCCCAGGCGGGGCAGTCTTGCACCGTGTGCTCTACGGTGTCCTCAGGGCGACTCTCGCATTGGTGACACCCAGGCGTTTCCTCCTTTCCCATCAGACACAGGTACCTCCCGAAACTTCCGTGTCCGGTGAGGACCTGCGTCATGCGGTAGGTCAGGACGCCGTGACGCCGATCTAGCCACTCCTCAAAGAGGGATCTTACCGCCGCAATTGCGGCGTGCCCGACACCCCTACCCTAGTAAATAATTTTTATGTATTATCAATAGTGTCCTCAACGTAAACCAAATAATGAATTGTTACAAGCAAAATTTTCGTAAGAATATCTCTCTCTCTACTATTATTCTGTTACTATTACTCTGTTATTTTATACAATAAATTATAGCCTATGTTAAAATGTAAAACTTTATGCAACACAAAATGTACAAAGACGGACTTAAAGCCATAGACATTCTCTACCAGTCAACCACAGGTGGTGAAGAGATAACATGGCAGGTGCATAAAAAAAAAACGAATTAAATAATATTCAAAGTAAAAGTTTCAGCTTTCTCTAGGTGAAAATCGGACCCGTAGTTTCGGAGCTTATTTGGTACAAACAAACAAACCAAAAAATCATTCCTCATTATAATACTAGTATAGATAGATACCCAATAGAAAACGATTCTCGAACCGAACCTTTTAAATTCAAGATGTGCATAAATCATGTTACATGTTGTACCTATATAGTATTTTAAATACGTTGCCTCACACTAAGGATTACATGAGTAATACCTAGTGTCAATCGAGACTACTCTCTCTTCTTAGGCTATGATGAGCCTGGCATGATCACAAGATTAAAAGACTCAAAAAAAAAAAGAGAGAAAAAAGTACTAATTTCTTATAAGCACAGGTTTTAGTAACAGTGATCACATTATTGTAATTTTATTGAACCCATAAATGATTATTTTACTTACTACGTTTACAAACAAATAAAGGCACATACATAAACGTCGACTATACGAATATGAACCCGCGATCCGCAGCGCAGCAGCGAATTACTCAACCACTGCGCCAACTATGTCGTCAATAAGTCGCCACTGTGAGGCAAATATCGGTGAACTGCGAATTAGACTATCTAGTATATAATGACGACTGAAACTAGAGCAAAATGGGCGGTCTTATCGCACAGGGTAATCTCTTACTGACTACATTTGGATGAGGAGGACTTGTGATGGCTTGATTATTTCATTCTTTATTTATTTCTACAAAAATTGTACATTGTTTTGCCAAATGCATTGATTTCTTAGAAGTAAGAGTAAGTACACAAAAATGTTAGCTATTGGGGCTAAACTAGGCATAACCTTGTATTTCAGCCCTCAAACGCCCGTCCTCCTGATTTCAATGTTAAATTACAACTTTTAGAAAAATACAAAATACACACAATGTACAAAAAAATTGGTAAAACATAACAAAAAAGTAAGAAATAATATGAAAGAACGACGAACAATGACGAATATTTCAATTAAAATCAATAGGAATTAAAATACAATAAAAAAAAATGAAAATCGATAACGGAATCAAAAAGATTTATTACAATTTATTTTTTAAATCCTCCTTAATACTATAATTACAGACTTAAAGCTTATGCAATAGTGTGGCTATCAGCTACATTTACTTAACAATAAATTAGGTATACTTAAACAACATATTATTACACTTAATTACACACATCAAAAGTGTCTAGGGATCAAGCATTTTTATGCGGATTTCTTGAGATTGAGATGTGGCTTTGTAATAAATTTATGATTTTATAAATTTATATGGATCCTTTTTGGTGCATTTCATAATTTGAAACAGGAACTGTTAATCAAATTCGAGTAAAAGATGAAAATCAGCTGTCAATATTTTCCCTATAAAAACATACAACGCATTGAAGACATTATTAGTGCTACTGTTTCCCTACTACTGATTAAAACCAACGTTATTATGGAGCGGCGACGTCATTTAAGCAGGGAAGAAATGCTCAGAGCCGTGGGAATGATAGAAGCTGGTTCCCGGCAACGTACTGTGGCTTTAGCTCTGAATACAAGTCAGAGTGTTATCAGTCGACTTTGGACACGTTACCGAAGCACTGGTACCGTGGCTGAGCGCCATGGAGGACGGTATCGCTGCACCACACGGAGACAAGACCGATACATTCAAATCTTAACTCGAAGAGCTCCAACAATAACCGCCATGATGTTAGCCGTGAGGCTTCATCACTCTTCAGGGAACTTAATTAGCGACCAAACAGTCAGAAACCGCTTGCATGAAGTGAACCTTCATTCCCGAAGACCGCTACGGGTACCACCTATAGCAATGCACAATCGTAGGATTCGATATCAATGGGCTCTTGAACACAGAAATTGGGCAGAAGAACAATGGCGTTTCGTGTGCTTTTCTGATGAGTCTCGTTTTGGTATGAGACCGGATACAAGACGTATACGACACTGGAGAACCCCTGGACGCCAACAGCGATTAAAATCCTGCCAGGAAGTCCATCCTTATAGTGGTGGAACCATCATGGTATGGGCGGGTATTTGGATCGGCGGAAGAACTGAGTTGATTTGGATCAGAGGCAACCTCAACGCTCAAATTTATGCTGAGACGACTGTATCTGACGTCATCGTTCCTCTACAAGTGCAAATCGGTCCCTTATTTCAGTTAATGCATGATAATGCACGACCGCACACCGCAAGAGTTGTAAGACAGACTCTCGCCGCAGCTAACATCAATGTCCTGCTCTGGCCTGCTCAGTCGCCAGACTTGAACCCGATTGAGCATGCATGGGATATGCTACAGAGAAGAGCTCTGCCGAATATGGAGGGTATCCAGTCGCAAGAAGACCTTTTTTTGTTGTTGCAACGAACATGGGCGGCCATTTCACAGCGTGATTTGGATGAACTCATTTTGAGTATGCCAAACCGATGTTCTTGTGTTGTTAGTGTTCGCGGTAGAAACACGGATTATTAATTGTTTAAGTTACCCAATAAAATTTTAAAGAACTGTTATTTCAGTCTTTTTTTCGAACTTTAATGTTAGTGGTTCAAATGTCAAAAATCCCTTTATTAGGAAAATGGCAAATTTCTTTATTAATGCAAAGGTGACTTGGTTTATCGTTACTGTGACAAACGAAAACACTTTATTTGATGAATCCTTAAAGAAAATTTTAATTAATATTAATCAGGAGAAAAGTTATTGCAAAAATATATGTTGATCCCTAGACACTTTTGATGTGTGTATTAATAAAACATTCCTTAAGTACCATATACATCGGGCACGCCGCAATTGCGGCGGTAAGACCCCTCTTTGAGGAGTGGCTAGATCGGCGTCACGGCGTCCTGACCTACCGCATGACGCAGGTCCTCACCGGACACGGAAGTTTCGGGAGGTACCTGTGTCTGATGGGAAAGGAGGAAACGCCTGGGTGTCACCACTGCGAGGGTCGCCCTGAGGACACCGTAGAGCACACGGTGCAAGACTGCCCCGCCTGGGCAGAGCACCGACGTGTCCTCACGGCGGCGATAGGCGGAGACCTCTCGCGCCCGGCATTGGTCGAGGCCATGCTGCGGGGCGAGAGGGAGTGGGAAGCGGTCGCCTCCTTCTGCGAAGCAGTCATGCTTCCGAAGGAGGAGGCGGGCCGCGAGAGGGAGAGGATGGCGTTCTCCCTCCAGCCCAGCCGCAGTGGTAGACGCCCACGGCGTCGGACGTCGGCCGACGATCTCCGGCCACCGTAGGCGCGGGCATGCGGACAGCGAGTAAAGGGCAACTCGCTGTCCGACCATGGACCATGCCCGGGTCGACGGCGCGTCGTGTTCCACGCGCGCCTCAAAGAGCGTCAGCAACATGACGAGGCCCCCTCTGCAGAGGGCCGAAGCCTGCCGGGGTCGTGGGACTCATCCCGTTACCGTGGCCCCGGTATGTAAAGGGTTATTGAAGGAACACCGTGGATTTTAGTCAGTAAAAGTCTGACAGTCCCTCCCACCCTGCCCGGAGTGGGAGGACTTATTTGATAATTTTACCACGTTAAAAAAAAAAAAAGTACCATATACATTTAAGAAAATCTTTACGAATTCACTCGAATTGCACATAAATATATATATAATATATCAATCCTTTCAAGGCTTTCATGTAATTCGTTCACTACTCGGATTGTTCAGGTCAGTGATGTTTTCGCCAGTAGATTGGTGCTGGCTACTGGTGCGGCTAGCAGTGGCGGACGCCGCCTCTTCCACACGTATCGTTCTGGCATGCTAAGAAGAACCTTTGGATGAACAGAACTTAAAGGAGATAGATACATAATATATGTAGGTACATTTTCTTTTTATTGATAATAGGCTCGCGTTTGGCCACCATCTCACCTGATGGTAAGTGACGATGTGGTCGAAGATGGAGCACGCTTGCCTAGAAGTAACCTATTCACTCTTGACTTAAAGACTCCCAGGTTATAGCGATCAGGAAACACAGACTCTGGCAGGGAATTCCACTCCTTAGCCGTACGCACAATGAAAGTATTCCCAAAACGTTTTGTGCGTATGGGTGGGATGTCCACCATGTAACGATGGCGCATCGCAGTTTGTCTTGTAGTCCGATGATGGAACGGGCTTGGCGGAATTAGATTGTGTAATTCCATCGCACACTCTCCGAAATGTAACCGATAGAAAACCGATAGACTTGCAACTCGTCGTCGATGTTCAAGGCTCTGGAGCTTTGATTCGACCAGTGAGTCGTTGCCAATGAGTCTCTTGGCCCTTTTCTCGATAGACTCAAGCGCGTCCAGTTGGTATTTGGCATATCCATCCCAAAGATGAGAGCAATACTCCATACACGAGCTAACCTGGGCTTGATAAAGATTGAGCATATGTTCCGGTGTGAAGTACCGTCTCACCTTGGCTTTCCAACTTTTTTGCTGCTAGCTGAGCCTTAGCCTCGATAAAAAGACCAAAATTGAGGGTGGAAGTTAGTGTTACCCCAAGAAGCACAATACGATTGGTTATCGGCATGGTTACATCGCGGAAAGTAGGAGCCGGTCCGAATTGGCTCCTTTTTGCGGAGAAGAGACACGCCTGGGTCTTAGCTGCATTAAACTTTACCAGGTTGGCATCGCCCCATTCGGAGACAGCATTCAAGGACAAGTTCAAGCGCTCAACCATGTTTTTCCTTTACAAGTGCCGTAGGAATGTCTTACAGCTTCATGGTCGTGCTTCTTGACAAATTTCACCTACCTACTTATAGATTTTCGAGGTTTTGATTCCCTTATGAAATTTCAAAATATGCAAATATATAATTTATAGTCTATAGCACTCACAAATAGTGTACCTACCTTACTATCAATAATAACTAAATATTTTAATAGTTTGTTATAAAAAAACTGACGTTACCTTTAAGTGCCCCACCGCTGGGCAAAGGCCACTGGTGCGTATAACCTGCGGAAGGTGTAAATTTCCGCTAAAAATCACACGCGGATTGAGCCTAGATTATTAGAGCAATCTAGGCTATAAATGCTGATTCTGTCATAAGTAGTTGAAGGCAACCAAATACGCAATCGGGAAGAAAGGCACAGGAGATCGTCCAATTCATTAATTGTACCACATACCTTGACCAGCGATCCCAAGTGCGCGCAGGCGACGGCCACGTGTCCGCGTTCGGGATGAACAGCTCACAGGTCCTTTCTGGATACCCTATGCTGGCCAGCAGTACACAACACACTATCATAGGTCTGGGGTAGGCTGATAACAGTTTATATAGGTTCAGTTCAGGGGTTTTAGGGTGCGATGGGACGAATTAGTTTCACACATAGCATGCGCATCCACACGATCCCAAGGTTAGAGCGAGACTGCCTATGACGGCGTGGCGCGGCATGGCGCGCGCGCTGCATGGCACGAGGAACTCACCGAATCAGCGATATATGGCACAGATTAAATAAATTAGAACAGTAAACCAATGCCTTCCAATCGCCAGTAGGTGATGTAGAAAAAATATAAGAAAAACTATAAGTTACGAAGCGTAACCAGCCACCATCCAATTCTTCCAGCGGTCACGATTCTGCCTATCCTTCCATTTCTTAAAGAAGCCACCCAGGTCCTGCCATCTCCTTCGTACTCTGCCACGATCACGTGCTACAGTTTCAGCACACCAATCCTATGTTTTACGTGACCACAGCTGCCTACGACGTTACTTACTTACTAATAACCTCACAATAAAGTTAAAACGACATTAAATTACCAGTTACATTTACACATACCGTCTAAACCACAGTCCTTTGTCTCCGAAGCCGTCACTTATGACCTTCCGATACTAACGGACAGGCCCACCGTGTCATATGTAACTTGATAGCAGCATACGTCAGGCACCCTCGTACTCTGAAGGGCTAGCGTGAATATACTGCATAATGATGCTGCATCAAATTGAGATTAACGTGTTTAACCGGTGAAAAATGTCCTGTCCTCATCTAGTTTTAATTTACGGAAAAAATGACGTGTAAACATTGATATATTAATAGGAGCTCCTTTTAATACATCAATGCGTGTAAAAGTGTTATTTAATAACCAATTTGCATAATAAACATTTATCACTAGCACTTCGCCCGCGGACTAATGAAATAATTTATAGCTGTGCCCCGCGGTTACACCCGCGTTTATTTGAGGAAAAACCAAAATTCATCTAAATCGGATAAGCTCATACAAAATTTAATCCCCTATTTCAACCCTTTAGGGGTTGATTGTTCTTTAAATTAGACTATGTTTTTCCTGAGGTCTTCAACTACGTATTTTCGTTCCAAATTTCATCCAAATCGGTGCTGTGAAAGCTTAAACGATAAATGACAAATGATATAATGACCTTTATTTTGCAAATGCAAAATTTATACTAGACGAGGCCGGTGTTTCCTAATTGACTACCCTGAGAAGAAATACCGAAACCTACTCAGAAGTCTGTCTATTTTGAAGTCCATACAATCTATATACTGGTTAAATTATATGGGAACCGTGTTACTTTCAGTCTGAGGCGATCTTTTGAGGAAAGATGGTCACAGATTTGAGTGGCCCTGTCTACACAGTGCAAGCATTTGTCAGATCACGTGTAGCTCAACTTAGAACAAGGAGCTTAACGATTTGACGAACAATAGGTAAGGTAAGGTCTTGCGACTCAGTGGTCTTAAATGGATATCATAATGTAGGTTACCGTCTGAGGCGATCTATTGAGGAAAGATGCTCACAGATTTGAGTGGACCTGTCTACACAGTGCAAGCATTTGTCAGATCACGTGTAGCTCAACTTAGAACAAGGAGCTTAACGATTTGACGAACAATAGGTAAGGTAAGGTCTTGCGACTCAGTGGTCATAAATGGATAATCATAATGTACTCGCCGCTTAATAATAACAGCCACGAACGGTTGATCGTCGAGGTAAAGCGAGACTTCTCGAGGTCAGTCCGTGGATGGGCGCCCCGGAAAGCACATCACGCTCACGGGCCACGACAGTCTTTTCTACATCTTCAACAGTCGGTACGGTTATTTAGAAGCCAGAAAACTTGGCACTATCCTTTACAAGTGGTATCGCGATAGCCAGGTTCTTTACAATCTCTGTCTGTAACAGACAGACAGACTTTCAAACGTAATAATAATATTAGTATATGGGGCTACAGAGGGGGGAACTAACCTGACTGCGTACCGTGGTCGGATGCTCTCTCTGTTTCAGGTACTTGAGCCAACTGTCAACGTTTCGGCCCAGCGTCTATCGGATCAAGTGCGTGTCATCCAACGTAACCATATGTTGGATGAAGCCGTACTTGATCGCCTCCGTTCGGAAATGAGTAGCTGTGTCACTTCACATCCGACGCCGACTGTGGTGGTACCACCACAGCCCAACATCCAAGTTGAGGAGAGTAGTGACAGAGTTACAAACAGAAGTACCCAGTATAATGAGCAATTGAGGAGTGCTTTGGAGTGTGCTATTCGGAATATCGCAACATGCCGCCTGAAATAAGACCACGCTTACCTCGTTTGCCCATGCATAACAGGAATAGGGCACTGGTGGCTGCTCTGGATTCGCAGTTGTCAGACTATTTTGATAACTGCGAAAACCTCGCCAATACCCACTCTGTCTTATACTGCGCAGCTGTCGCGGCATGTCGTGTAGCTAATGTTAAAATTTCTAATGACATAGCTACACGACCTAAACCCACGGTGCCAGCTTGGCAGTGTAGGATCGAGCGCCGTATTGGTGAGGCCAGGGCACTCATCGGAAAACTTCTTTGCTTTAGGGGGGGCAACACTCGCCCGAGAGTGATGCGCTTTGTGAGACGGGCGTTTTTGGGAACCAATATTCACCCACAAAATTATATGTCCTGTGTCACAGAGCGCATCGACTTCCTAAAGCAGAAGGTGTATGCATGGGCAAACCGTATTCGGAGGTATGGACGGCGAGTGGAGCGATTCGTCCAGAATCGCACATTCCGAAGTAACGAAAGGTGGGTATATAGGGCTTGGGAGCGACCGGAGCAAGGTGCGACTGATATGTGCCTACCCGATGATGACGCCTTATGTACATTCTGGCGCAACATCTGGTCGGTACCTGTCAGTCACACCGAAGGCAATTGGACTCGGGAGGTCGAGCGAGTGTGCGATCCAATACCAGAAATGGGGGCAATCACTATCAGCCCCCAAGATGTAGCCCATGCAGTCCGTCCGCTGCCTAATTGGAAGTCTCCAGGGCCGGATGGACTGCATAACTTTTGGATCAAGTGGCTAACAAGATCGCACGCCCGCTTGGCGTCTCAGTACCAATCTGCCCTAGAATCTGGCTCGCTACCTGAGTTCTTTACCACTGGAGTTACCCACCTGCTCCACAAATCTGGTAGCACCGCGGAACCCAAAAATTATAGACCAATCACGTGTCTACCAACGGTCTATAAGGTTCTGACATCCATTTTGAGGGTTAAAATTAACAAACACATTGAAGACAATCACATCATGTCTACCTCTCAGAATGGATGTAAGAATGGATCCCGCGGTACTAAGGAGCTACTCCTCATTGATATGGCCTAATGGCCAACAGGTTCGACGTTACAAAAAAGATCTGTCGACATGTTAGATAGATTACAAGAAGGCCTATGACTCAGTGCCCCATACATGGCTCATGAGGGTGCTAGAATTGTATAAAATTAATGCAACTTTACGCACCTTTCTGACATCATGTATGGGACAATGGAGGACAGTTCTTCGCTATCCAGGATGTCGATATATCCCAAGGTACAGCGAACCGGTAAGGATCGAGCGAGGTATATTTCAGGGCGATAGTTTGAGTCCGCTTTGGTTTTGCTTAGCCTTGAATCCTCTAAGCACACTGCTGGAGAATTCAGGCCATAGGCTATAGGTTGAAAAGAGGTGGTCAGGTTATTTCTCACCTCCTTTACATGGATGATTTAAAACTTATTGGCGCCACTAGTCTACAACTGACGGAACTACTGAAGGTAACTGAAACTTTCAGTAGTGCCATTAGGATGGAGTTTGGTGTCGACAAATGTGCGATTATGCATGTAAAGCGAGGGGAGATTGTGGAATCCGTGGGATCTCAACCCTCGAATTCCATAAACCTGAGAAGCCTCTCCCCAACCGAAACCCTAAACTATTTGGGTATGTCGGAAGCGTTAGGTATCAATGAAGTTGACATGAAGCAATCGCTGAAGGAGCGCTTCTTTGGACGCCTAAAGATGGTATTTAAAAGCCTTCTATCGGGCGGAAATAAGATGCGTGCCTTCAACGGTTGGGTCATGCCAGTGTTGATATACTCTTTCGGCGTACTCAAATGGACTCAAACTGAACTTGACGCCCTGGATAGGAGAGTTCGTACATTGCTGACTGCATATCGAATGCATCACCCACGCTCGTCAGTGATGAGGCTGTATATCCCGCGGAAATGTGGAGGTCGAGGCTTTTTGAATGCTAAAACTCTCCACAACCGCGAGGTATACAGTCTCAGGGAACATTTCCTTGCTTCTGAAGTGGGTATGCATCGAGATGTAGTAGCAGTGGACAAGGGACTCACCCCGCTTTCCTTGGCTAATGAGAACTGGCGCAAACCTGCAGTGCTGGACACTAACGATCGAAGGGGGATATGGCAGAGTAAGGAGCTACACGGACGTTTTTTCCGGGCCCTTCATGGGCCCGATGTAGACCAATTAGCGTCCGTAGCTTGGTTGCGCTTCGGTGACCTCTTTGGGGAAACCGAAGGTTTTGTCTGTGCAATTATGGACGAAGTTATCATGACGAACAACTACCGGAAATTTATTGTGAAGGATGGCACGGTTGACATGTGTCGGGCATGTCACCGTCCGGGTGAATCAATCCGTCACATTATCTCTGGTTGTTCTCGTCTTGCTAATGGAGAATACTTGCATAGGCACAACCTTGCAGCCAAGATTATTCATCAGCAACTTGCTCTGAAATATTCTCTTGTGGAATCGGAAGTGCCGTACTATAGGTATGTGCCCGACCCAGTTCTCGATAATGGCCTTATCACATTATACTGGGATCGGTCCATCATCACTGACAGGACTATTGTAGCCAATAAGCCTGATATAGTGGTGGTGGACCGAAACGAGAGGCGTGCCATGATTGTCGACATAACCATCCCGCATGACGAGAACCTCGTGAAAGCCGAGAAAGATAAGCAAATCAAATATCTTGACTTGGCGCATGAGATTGTCGACATGTGGGATGTGAACTCGGCAGTCATTGTACCGATAGTCATCTCAGCCAATGGCTTAATAGCCAAGAGCCTCGACCAACACCTTAGGAGACTCTCGTTAGGCGGCTGGATCAAGGGCTTGCTTCAGAAAGCGGTACTCCTGGACACGGCGCGTATCGTTAGGAGGTTCCTCTCTCTAGAGCCCTGACCACCGGTAGCTTGGACCCTGTTCCCGATACCGGTGGGCTACTATTTTTTATATTTTTAAATGTTTTTTTGTGTTTTATAGAAATATTTAAAAATGTAATTTATATGTGTATAATTAGAAATAAAGGAAATAACAATATTAGTATTGATAGCACTCACATACAATGCACCTTACATACTACCAATGAAAACATTTGTAGAGTTGGATCATTCGTTCCTTTGATTACCCGCGACATGCAAACTTACAAATTTTACCTATTTGTTATTATTCTGGTTTGAGGGTCAGGGTTCCACTATCGGTAGGTATGACCTTATTTAATTTAAAATTTATGCATCCTAGTTTTAAGCAATGTTATAAGGTTTTTGTTACGTATGTATCAATAAAGATAATTATTAAATCATATAAATAACGTTGTGAGTTAAACAAACAAACAAACTTTTTTCGGTTTATAATATTAGTATATATTTCGCTGGGGACTGCGGTACAGTCTGAAACCGGGACAGTCCCGTTCAAAGCGGGACGTATAGTCACGATAGTTATACCGTACTTAAAACCGAGGACAGTACAATACAAAAGTCGCGCCTGGCACAGAAGGATACCGAAATTGCACTAGAAATTATTATGTAAAACAAACAATTTTGATAAGTAGACGCATTAGCATTTATATTACTTTTCAACCGTTACACTACATTATTTTTAAAGGCAGGGCAAGCTGAACTGTTCAAAATCAGACGAAAACCAAAAGTTTTTAATTAAAACAAGGCTGACCTGAGATATACCTATTATTATTATGTTAGCCTGTGTGAGCCTGTGAGCAAAGGCCTCCCTCCATTTCTTCCAGCGATCATGGTTCTCATCCTTCCAAATCCGCCATATCCACGCGTTGCGGTCTCAGGGCTCCAATCCTGTGTCTTACGAGACCAAAGCTTGCCAGCAGTAGACATGTAAGCCCAGTACCATTTAAGTTAGGCAGCCTTTTGAGCCACATCGACGATTTGGAACTGATAATATATTTACGAATACGAAAATTTCAAACAGCCCAAATATAACAACCTGGTATATGGAGCTTAGCAAACATTAGGTATCGGTGGCGGCGACCTCTCGCGCCTGGCCCTGGTTCAGTCCATGGTGCGGAGCGAGAGGGAATGGGATGCAGTCGCCTCCTTCTGCGAAGCTGTCATGCTACCGAAGGAGAAGGCTGAACGCGTGGTTGAAAGCGATGTTGATGAATTTTTCGATGCATAATAAATTAATTTTGTATTCGCCTTTTATTTTTATTTTTTTAGAGCTTAGTAAATATATTCTTAAGTTCTATATCTAAATATAGAACTTAAGAATATATTTACTAAGCTCACCATCTCCGCCTTTGTACCTATGTGCATAAAGTGTAAATAAATAAATAAATAAAATTGCTGTCTGTAAAAATTTGTTCACCAACGAGAATCTTTACAGAAATTTTTACAGACAGCAATTTTATTTATTTATTTATTTACACTTTATGCACATAGGTACAAAGGCGGACTTAATGCCGTAGGCATTCTCTACCAGTCAACCATTAGTGGTGAAGAGATAATGTGGGAGGTGCAATATGAACGTGTGAAGTAAAATTAGAAAATATATATAATAATAGTAATAACACAAAAACCCTAAACCTTTCATATCGTGAAAAAAATAGAAATCTACACAAATAATATATATGAATACATACTTACATAAATACATACAAATATATATATATATATAGTCAAGAAGCAAATGAAAACTAAATGTGGATATTCTGCTTGTTGGTGTAGAAAATAGATCCGCAATTTTTTTTTAAATGCATAGCGACTGTCAGCCGTCCTGATCTCGAGAGTAAGTGAAAGAAAGAAAGAAAGAAAATAAAATTTATTTGACCCAGATGTACGCACGCAATAAATAAAAAAAAAAATAAAACTAAAAAAATAATTCAATAAAACTAAATCAACAACTTAATTAGATAAAACAGCGTTTCGTGTGCCTCACGGCTGTGCCAAATAGACCCAGTTCAGCAAAATGCCAGACAAATGCAAATTGCCTGACGCTGGTTTTCAACTGGACCTTATGTAGTGAGGACGTGCTACAGATGTAAATTAGCTTTAAAGTGACCTAAAAGTGTGTTTGTGTGTGTTTGTGTGTGTATGTGCGTGTGTAAGCGTGAGTGTAAGTGTGTATGTATGTGTGTAAGCGGGTATGTATGTGAGTTAAATACGAAGCATAAAATTAAACAAATACGGGTAGCAGATAAAAATATAGTAGAAGTAATAGTACTTATTAGTTAGTAGATAAACGGTGCAAAATAACGGGTGTAGTATAGAAAGATAATAAGATGGAACAGAGACGGTACAAGACATCTATACGAGCGAAACATTCTGGACTGCCATGTCTAGCTTTCGTTGTGCGTCTATGAGGTACTGTCGTAGGCGTCTTCTAAAAGTGTCGATGGTGTTAATCGCTCGAATGGGAGGCGGTATGTTATTCCATATTTTAGAAGCCGCATAACGAAAGCTACCTCTGAAACCTGCTGTAGAATGCGAATGTGTCGAGAGTTGCTGCGAGCAATGTCTTCTACCGAATTCTCGTTTACTCGCTATCCAGCTCAATTTTTTGAATAGATACTCGGGTTTCTGGTATTTGATTACCCCAAATAGAAGGCATGCCAAGTGAAGTTTGCGTCTAGATTTCATTTTTAATGTGAGACGTTTGTTTAAAAATGGTGTTACGTGACATCTACGAGGAATATTATAACAGAACCGGGCACAAGCGTTTTGAACCCTTTGTATTAGTCGATCCGTGCGAGCCAATAGGCGCTGGCCGTATACACTATCCGCGTAGTTCAGCCTAGACATGGTTTTGTCATTTCCACCAGCTGTTCACGTAGGGTTTCGGATAAGTAGGACCTCATTTTGTACAAAACCTTAAGGCGATAAAAACAGTTTCTTACTGAATCGGCTACATGCTTTTCGAAACAAAGGTCTTTGTCCACAATGAGGCCAAGATTGAAAAGTGCTTTCCAGAGGGATTCCAATCGACTGGATATGAAAAGAAGAATGAACAAAGTCAGAAGTATGAGAAGGACAGAGTAATATTGGATGAACGTAGATTTTTATTGTGTGAAGAACATAGAAATTGAAGTGAGAATTTTATACGGCAACAAGCACTTCTCCCGCGAGTTCGTCCGCGTGGATTTTGAAACAATTTTTATTTCCGCAGAAGTAGCCTACCTAAACATATTCATAGCCAGATTCTCTATCTGCACCATCAGATCTATATCTGTACCATCAGATATATTTCTGCACCATTTCTTCAGTATCAGCTCAGGGATTTAGTTGTGAAAGCGTTATAACTAACCAAGCTCATTACTGTCGGATATTCCGAACTCCTCTTTACATAATGTAAAACAAAAACGCTTCTATAGATCTTTTTAACCACGCAACGAATTTTAATGCAGTTTCAGCAATGGATAGAGGTATTTTTTTTAATTGTTGATACCGTTGCGTTTGGCCACCATCTCACCTGATGTTAAGCGATGATGTGATCGAAGATGAAGCACGCTTGCCTAGAAGTAACCTATTCACTCTTGACTTAAAGGCTCCCAGGTTATAGCTGTCAGGAAACACAGACTCCGGCAGAGAATTCAATTTTTTTCTAATTTCACTTTTCACGTTCATATTGCACCTCCCACACTATCTCTTCACCTCTCATGGTTGACTGGTAGAGAATGCCTACGGTATCAAGTCCGCCTTTGTACCTATGTGCATAATGTGTAAATAAATAAATCCCACTCCTTAGCTGTACGCACAATGAAACTATTCCCAAAACGTTTTGTGCGTAGCTATGGGTGGTAGTTTAGTAGGTGGGTGTTTTCTGGAACCATTTCGGCGTATTTTCATGCCCCAATTTGAGGGCCTCTGGATAGGTTTAAAACACTGAAATGATCGTCATCTAGTATGCTATAAGCACACACTTGAACCACAAAATTTCATGTTTGTAGCTTATTTATTTCCTATGTTATGCAAAAGCAAAGTTAATGCGACACTCACTGACTCACTGCTCATGTAGTACTTCCCATAAACCTAAAGAGCTGAAAATTGGTACAGAAGTAGGTTTTAGTGCCCCTATAAAGGAAAACCTATCAAAACTAGGATTATGGAAGATCTGGAGTACCTAAATACCCTGAGGAGAAACCGTAACAGTCCAGCCAAACTATTAAAGTTATCGACATACTGTATTCACAAAATTTGTTTAGCGTGTTAAGCCCTTTCCTTTGAAATTAAAAAATTGAAGGTCTGGAGTATCTGATGAAGGACCCTAAGAGCTCAGCAAAAAGAAGTGTAATCCCACCATAAGCATCCTGTAAAAAGCTAGCCAAGTCTCGATGAAGCTAGTTACTTGTTTCTCTCTAAAAAGTAATTAAATCTCTAAGCAAAACCATGCCAAGTCATAGGTTTTTTACAGCGGTTTCTTTATTAATATTGTTAGATTTTATGTGACCGGCCGTTGAACATTCTTTATGCACATTTATTTGTTGACACATCCAAGTCAACTGCCAATTCCATCGCGCACTCCCTGAAATGTAACCGATAGAAAACTGAAACTGAGTGATTCAAGAGGACAGTTTATACGTATAATACATGCATGTTATTAGTACATAGCACCCGTGCAAAGCCGGGGCGGGTCGCTAGTATACCTATAATCTTCTTCTATATACAACATTTGTAACATAATTAATGCACATCCTGAAATTAGTTTGTTCAGAATCGTTTACTGAATCGATTTTTATTGTTTTAATATCGATAATTTTTATCCCAAAGCAAATAAATCTACGTAAATTACAAATTACACTTTCTCTAACAATATTATGGAATGTCACAAGTTCTGAAATAAATGCGAGTTTATTATTATTAAAGATCTCCCAGGTTATAGCGATCAGGAAACACAGACTCCGGCTGGTAATTCCACTCCTTAGCCGTACGCACAATGAAAGTATTCCCTAAACATTAGGTATGGAACAGTATGGAAGTAGCTTCAAGTTATAGATAGGCCTTTTACCCGACTGCACAAAGGAGGGCTATGTTTTTATTGTGATATAAAGTCTACGGAAGCGAAGCCCCGCTCGACTGCTACCTAGTATCATAATATAAAGGAAAATAAAAGTAGATAACACATTTACGTGATGCAAGTGTTTTATTCAAAAACTCGCTTAAAAACAAAAGTTATTGTATGAGAACATGGGTAAATGCGATTTATAGTACCGTTTATTTTATTCCAAGTACTTACAATAATTATTATTTTACTCGTTTGCCGCAGATTGAAATTATCAAGAATTGCTAAAATATACTGGGCGCACTGTGCCTGTCTATGCCTAACAATAATCTCTTTTACCATATCAACATATTGATATCAGCTTGTAGATATCACGAAAACATACAAATAATAATTTACAGCAGAAAACCAGTCTTCACGATAGTATGAGTCATAGAAAACACGATTCATATTTCGCAGCGCCATCTATTTCAGCGCTGAGTAACAATGTACTTAATTTATGATCGTGCGTGCGTGACGTAGGTATTTTTAAAACCAAAATAACTCCATTTAAACATTTAGGACGAACAGGGCAACAAAGAAACGTCGAGGGAGTTCTTAAGCTTTAAATAAATATACAATGCTTGCGCTGTTTTTACCCCCGCGAAGTTTTTATTGGTAACTATAGATAGGTAGCTATATACCTGTAACCAGTAGATACCTAGTGTTGTTGGTAACTTTCTTATCTTATCGTCTAAAGCCGGCTCTACACGTTGGCCAACACAGTGGCGAATGTAGTGGCCAGTGCCTATTCGCCAACGTGTAGAGGGGGTGTTTGTGCACCCAACATGCCCAAACACGCCGTCTACACGTTGGCCAATACGCATTGACCACTACATTCGCCACTGTGTTGGCCAACGTGTAGAGCCGGCTTAAGCTTATCGTATTGCCAAGCAATGCCAATGCATACAAGAAATATATCAAATTTTAAGTTTTTTGTATTTACAATTGCTTTATCATTTACACAAATGCATTCGATCCATCTAACTCTATACATATTTACCTACTATTCTATAGATAGCGAGAAAGGCGCCCGACGCGCGTCCTTAGTACCATAGATAAGATAGAAGTTGATTGCATTTCGCAATGTTGCCATTTTAATATTATCTGTGAAAAACTAAGCAAATTATTGACGCAGTTGTTTTTATTAAATAAAACAATTATAAGTTCCTGACATAATAATTATGTCAGAAACGCTAATTCCATATTATGAAATTCTTTATATGGAAAAAACTATTCTTTTTGTTATAAAATTATGTATAGAATACATTTCTTTGGTAATTATGTTTATATACACTACTTTTATATATTAAAATAGCAAAAGTCCCTAGAACAGAATTGATTTCTTTGTGAAAAACATGTATGAGCAAGAATAACAACATGAAAAATTACATAAGGCTGTAAACACAGCCTCTGCTTGCTCATGTGGTTTTTTTATAACTCGAGTAGTTCTTTAGTGTTAGCTAGGGTCTCCGGCCGTCTACTGGTTTTTATCTAGAGATCAATATTTCCAAATAAAAACGTGTTAAACGTTAACGTGTTTCCAATTACCGATTCCCCATATACGCTTCTACGATAGAATTCACGTTACACAATAGTATTGCGAACGGAACGATGTAAAAAAGCAAGTGGTGCTTAAAGTAATGGTAAATATTCAAAAAACAAAATACGTAGAGAAAACCCTGAAATTAAAATAAAATTTAATAGAAATTCTCAGTGAATCGCCAGACCAAACTGGTAAATTTGACAAAAATCCAATTTCAAATGTAGGGATCCAATCAGAGGTGGGCGTTTAAACGAAAAGCATATAATATAACATATTATTTTAAATAAGCGAATAAGCAGATTAGTTTATAAAAGCATTTAAAGTTATCTGTTTATTCCGCTTTTTGTTAAAATTAAAACGCAACCGCGTTTTAATAATTTCTTTTCATAACCACGTAAGTAAGAACGTGCTCAAATGAATTATGTAACAACTGATAGATGGCGCCTAATTCAATTTTATTCGATAGTAAACAATGATTATGCAAAAATCGACCTTAAGACAATAAGTTTAAGGTTTAAAATATTTACATCTTTTGTTTATGTGCTGAATCGCGTTGATTTACTAAAAATTGGTAAACCTAGCAAATTAAATATGCTTTCCGTTGTTCACTTTTAAAAGCGACAATTTAATTTAAACGGGGTGCTTATACTGCTTATTACTTATTTTGCTTTTTACGTTTAGTAGCGTTTCCTCCGCCCGGTGAAAAGCGTCATGTTTTGTGAATTTCCGAAACAATTTGATTAGAAGTTGTGACTCGGACTTGTTTACGTAAACATAAATAGTGTGAAACATTTTTTTCATGTGGTGAATTGTTTCACCAAGGAAATAATTCTGTGAGTTTTGTATATAATATAGTTTTTAGGTGTAGTTAGTCTTGTATATAATATAGTTTTTAGGTGTAGTTAGTTTAGTTGTGTTTAATAGGTAATTGTGTTAATAATAGTGTAAATAGTTTATAGTGTAAGTAATTGTGTTAATTTTGACTACTTTGTCCACAAAAACAAATTGGTGAGCTAATTAAACTGTAAATTCGAATAACTACTGTATCAAAATGACGAGTAGAAGTTCGAATAACATAATTTGGAACATTTTTTGAGAAATCATGCGACTAAAACAGCTGAGTGTAATTTTTGTAAAAAAACTTTATCGTATTCCGATTCCAACAAAATATCGGAACGTTGCGTTGGACCCGGTTGCTGACGAGCAAAGTAGAAAAAAATATGTTTCTGAATGTGAATAAATGACTTGATGGTTTGAGGAAATAATGGAAATTTTGTAAATAATTAAAATTTTGTAAATGATAAATGATAATAGATCAATGAACTTTTAAGTACGCCTGAATTTAATAAAATGTAGTTTCTGTATGTAATCTGTATTTATTAATAACTTGTCAAATAATTTTGACAAGTTATTAATAAATACAGATCTTAGAATAATACTAACCTACTTAGTTTAGTTTCATAATTATATAATATTATTCATTCAGACAGTCCTAAGCCTGCCAAGTACGAAAGAAAATTCCTTGATTTCGTTTAAAAACCAATACTTAAACTTAACCAACTAAAAAAGCAAACAACATAATTTCATTATTTTGAATTTAAGAAAGTAAATACGCGTATTAAGCTATTAAGCAGTTTACGTAAGTGACTTTTGATAAAAAATAAACGAATAAGTTCGTTAAAAGTTTTAAGTCGTTTATCACATCTTTAGATCCAATATGTATATTACGTTGTGTTATCGCGATGACATATTTTAGTAACAATGCGCAACGCAGTTATAATGTAAAATTATATAAATCAATAGACCCTGCTGAAATTTAGAAAGTTATTAACTTTCTAAGTTATATTAGTAAAGAGTATTTTTAAAAAATGTATTTAACTGATACTTAAAACAATTTTTCAGAGCATTTAAATTATTATTTTCGAATCATTTGAATTTTTCAATAAATTATGTTCAAAATGTTGGTAAATAAATTTGTTTATGTGGCAACATACTTCTTACAAACATTCTGGATTTTTATGTCTATGGTGCATAGGAACGTGACTGCGAGTTAACATTGAATCATTTCTCTTTATCTGTAATCGATTTCTATAGTAAGTAGCTTTTTTAGGTATTCTTACAAAAGATCGAGATAGTTAATGGAAACTGTACTTTTAAAGATTATTTTATGTAATAATTTGTGCTTGTATGATCTTAATAATTATTATTAACGTCTGATGTTGTCGATATTTTAGTATTATTCGATATATGACATTCGATTGTGTGACTGAATCCGATTCACGTGATTACGTCACTCGGGCCAAGCGAAGCGAGCGGAGGGAGATGTACGAGATTCGTACTGTGTTAAAATTAATACGTCATCTCTTATTCTAAGGTGATATCTGTAAATTAATTCGCGGTGCCGCTTAGAAATTCATAATAAAACTGTAAGTAAATAATTCTGGCGCCGTCCCACGCTTCGCCGTATGGTAGGAACGCGTTGTTTGGTTCCCTGTGCAGTGCTATACAAATGCATAATATAACCTATCTGCGCTTTGCATAAATCTATGAGGCCGCAGCCTTGTAATTGATGCAGATGCAGCCGATGTAGAAATAAGGCGTTAATGCGATTACAAAAGTAGTTAAAACGTCATCGAAGCGAAGCCATCAAGTCGTGGTGTTTTGCCGCGCTGTGTGCCGTGTTTATTGACGCGTTCGTTGCAATATTGCAGGCATAATGCCGGCGGCACGAGGCGTTAAACGTGCTGCATCTAAATCATCCGCCGCTGCGGCGTCACCGGTGGCCAAAAACAAGAAAAAACGTGGAGGTGAGTTCCTATAAAGGCATTTTGCAATTGTTTTCTTTACATTTTTGCCTATGTCAATGACCTGTCAAATACGATGGCGGGAAACGAAAGGCGCGAACTCTCGCCTCAGAACTTCTTTTTTGTGTTTACAAGGTAACTGTACTTGAAATAACACTTTAATAGTTATGTTTGGACAATTAGAAGCGTGTTTATGCGTAAAAGCAGCGTTGGTTATGTAAGCGACGCGTACGAAAGGCTCTTTTTAGGTTACTTGGTTTGTTCAACGCTTCGCTGTATTTACAAATGTGTTTTTCACATAAATTAGTGTATTCCGTAAATAACTGTGACTAATTTATGTTTAAATTACGGTCGCGAATTGAAATAAGAATGTTTTATCATTGTAGTTGGGTATAATATTAGCTAATGTGGCGTAGACGCAAGTCATTATTCCTTTCACAGAGATAAAAGTAATGTTGGTGTAAGCATGTAGAATGGCATGGTTTTATAAAGTTCTCTATGGTTGTGGCTTCATAATATAAAATTGGTTTCAAATTCATTGTTAAGGATATATTTACATTTCTCCTGATTATATAAGTAGTACATATTGTTATTAACACTAAGTATTTGAATAGGTTTTATGAGGGAGAATTACTTAAAAAAAAACAACTATGAAAATTGTGCCATTGCCATCTTAGTAAGGCATACACTTAGCTTATTTTCCACACATTGATCAGAGTTATAAAAAAGTCTAATATTTCATTAAACTGATATTGATCTTGAATCTTATTTAGTTGGCAACACTGTGTGACCCTACCCCTTTCTTGTATACATAGAGATTACCTTGGAATGGTATTATCTCTAGAAGTATTCCGTTCATACATAACACTTGTTGTTAGTAGGTACTACATAATCTGTTTACATATCTACTTTGTTTTATGTTGTTTAGATAAAAAAATCCCAGAAAATAGCCTAATAAAGATTTAATTTTAAAACGGTACTTCTTAAAAAAACTGATTATTAACAAAATTTTGAACGACATTTATTAATGCTCGAGTCTGTAATTCCTGATAGCTATAAACCTAGGGATATTTAAGTCAAGAGTGAACCATGCTTCGTTTTAGACCACATCATCACTTAACATCAAGATAGTGGTCAAATACAAGCCTAGTAACATTAAAAAAACAAACATTTTATCAGTAAGATTAAATATCAATACTTGAAACAATTAAAAACCATGTCTGCCATACCTCAAAATTAACTGAAAACATTCAATGGAAATAATTGTTTTGCGCTTATCTGCCTAATCAGTCCCAAACTATGAGCAGATTTGTTTCATGTCATAATTATCATGTTCAAGAATCTCCTTAGTAGCAGATCACTTCTCACATTTATGTTAAATCGAATCTTTACTTAGAAAATAGGCCATTCAGAGACAGTTTTTTGAAACATCTTTGTATTGTTCAGTAAGAAATAGTTGGCATCAGCTTGTGAAAATTATACCAAAGTTGGAAATTGTCCCATTGAAAAATAAAGCTGGGACAAAAAATGTCCCATAACCGACTGTTGAAAGGTAATTTATAAAAAAAAACATAGACTTAAAATAACTGTGTAATATAACACTTTTCATGCACTTTTAATAAGTGGAAAGTTGATATTTAACCTTTTCTAAGTTTATTTTCTTGAGCTGTTATTTGCAAGATTTTATTGAGATGAAGTCTGAAAACAAATCATTATTAGATACTAAGCTTTTTTTTTCTATGTATAATTCTGCATTCAAGGAAAAATTACTAGGTATCTTAAAATGTTTATGGAAGGAAAAACACAGAGTAGTAACTTTAGTTTGTTACTGATAAACTATGTATTTATTAGGTTTGGGCTATTGTATGACACAGCATAGTGATGTATTTGAATACTTATCTAATCTCATTGAACTATGATATTTATTAAAAAAAAAAGATAATTGGCAATGTGGGTAGAATTCACATTACTAGCAATCTTGGTAACCCTAACTTGGTAACATTGTTTACAATGTTAAATTAAAACATTAAGAGCATAACTAAAAGAGTTCTTTCAATATTTCAAATGAAAGTGACTAATTTTTTTATCCTGTCTGAGATCATGATACTTCCTTCTAATAAAACTTAGCAACCCTAATATTCATGCAAACAAAATCTAGTTTTTCTAAATCATTTGCATATTATGATGCAAAACCGCTATTGGAAAAACTTTAACACAGTGACCAACTAAAGATTACTAAAGTATACTAATGGATTATGTCATACCTACATATTTTTTATTTTATTTATGACATCATCCCGATAAGAATGACCTCAAAATGCAATATTGCCTAGACTTGACCGATCAATTTACACTAGACATGTCTAAATAAATTTCCTGTTCATTTTGACAAGGTGATAATCTTTAAAATTGCATAATTCTGCCTACTCTATTTTGATATGTGTTTATTTATAGTCTATAGCACTCACCAATAATGTACCTTACTACCAATAAAAACATTTTTGGAATTAGAATTAGTTCTGGAGATTACCCCCTACATACAAAGATTAGAAGAGACAAATTTTACCTTTTTATAATATTAGTATAATTTTATTGTCTATTAGCATTTTTCCACAGTATTGTCCCTTTAACCTGTCCCTCTGGATAAAAAAATGCAAACTATAATAATTACAAAATATCTTACAAGTATGTATCTAAGTCGGTTTCTAATAAGAAATACTACTAGCACAATAGCACTAAAACAGTAAAAAAAAAATTTTAGGTTACCCCTGACTACATTGAAACACCTGAACAGATCTTGAAAAATTGTATCTAAGAACCATCTCGATCATGACAGCTTGCTAACATAATTTGGCTGGTAATTGGCAAAAATAATAATATAAAACAAATTTAAAAAAAATCTGTTGAATGGAGATGCACCTTCTTGTGAAAACGGTTAAAAAATTGTTGTAAGAAACATTAATTTTCTTAGTCATAATTCAACACACAGATGATACTAGATCTAAATTATAACTAACTTAATATCTCCGAGTTACAACGGTATGTACTTACAATGATAACTTTTCACAAACATGCAAAAAAATTCTAACTGAAAAAAAGCTGTTATTGTTTATTTTAAACCCATTTATGGCAAAGCTATAAATAAGTGTGTGATATTTATATGGTTTTTTCACTTTGTTTTTTGCCTGGGTGTAATTTATCTATAATATGTATGTTGTATTAGAAATATATATCGCACCCTTAGTAATATAAGGGCACAACTCAAAAAAGTAGATTTTTGACTACTCGCGTTTCAAGATTCTGGATTCCTACATTACAGATATTTTTTCATATAACATGCTTATTATTTAAGTTAGCCAACCGGTAAGCTAGTTAACCAATTAGTTAACTGGTTAGTTAACCTGTAGCGAATTTAACTTTGAGCCCTTAGCATTTAAAACCTCAGTTTGCAAAAATTTTGACTTGATTCCTTATATTACTGAGGGTGCAATATGTAAGTTTATCAGTTGTCTAGTACTCATACCACAAGCTCTGCTTAGTTTGGGACTAGATGGCGTTGTGTGAAAGTTGTGGAATATTATTATTTATTTATTATGTTTTTTTCTTATACAATAATATTTTTTACTAAAACATCATAACTATCAATAACCAAAATCTATTCATTCTCTATCACTTTTCATGCAAGAAGGTCTGACATCAGCTATTTGCAAAAAAAAATGTTGCACCTGTAAAATAGAGACAGTAAGATAATAAATTATGTGTCTAAGCCCACCAAATGGTTATAAAATAATTATTTATAAACTTAGACTAGCCAAAAATGGGTCGTAGAGACGACAATCGCCCACCTAAGTGTCTAAAACATTGTGCAAATAAGTTGCTAGTTCAAACTGCAACAGTGCCATGTCATTTATCTTTAATATATTAATTATCCTTGAATATCAAGGGTGTTTATTGTGATTGAGACACAAACCTAAAATACAAATGCAAATAGTTATGACTGGTGAAATAGTTTGACTCATAAGTCGAATTTTTGGTCAGCATACATTTACTCTGAAATGATTGAAGGTGTATATCAAAATATTTATACTATACTAGCTTCTGCCCGCGATTTCGTTCACGTTGAAGGGTTTTCCCGCGTCAAATCCTGATCCCGTGGGAATTCCGGGATGTAAACTATCTACTTGCCAAATTTCATAAATTAAATAAATTTCATAAAATTGCATAAAACAGGTGATTGTAGTGCATGAGGCATATCGTCCGTCGTATACAAAACTAATTACATTATATAATTTGTACAATGTCATTCACAATCTGGTGGGTGAAGTCCTGCTATCCTAGCTAGGTTAAAACATAACCTATATTAAGGATGAAATTTCATTCAGATCCGTTCAGTAGTTTTTGCATGAAAGAGTAACAAACATACAGCCATCCATCCTTCCATCCTCAAAAATTTTGACATTTATAATATTAGTAAGATATTGAATGTCTATATATTAATGTACATATGTGTCAGGGGAAATTATAGGTCAATTTAAGAAATTGTTATTTTCTATCCATCAAAAGAGCGGCGGTTGTCCTGGTTTTTTCTTTTGTACACATAAATATAATAATAATAATTCAGCCTATTACGTTCCCATAACTGGGAGACAAGCATCCTCTCTGTGGGAGAGAATGGGCCACACCTCGCGGGCCGAGTGCGGGTGTGTAGATGTCGCATGTCTTCGAATTGATGGTCCTAGTCTCCTTACGATGTTTTCTTTTACTAATTTTAGAGCAGTGGTGATAATATAAATTACCTGAAGTAATGTACCGTACTGGGCCCATACCATGACGTGATAAAACGTGAGTCGTTCGAGCGAGATAGAGGGATGGAGCTATATAGCGTGCATAGTTTCATCTCTCTTTCTCGCTCGAACGACTCTCGCCCCTGTTCCAACCCACGACCTATTACTCGCAAGTCGGTCCCGTAACCTCTGGGCCACCACTAGGGTTGCCAACCGTACTCTTAAATAGAGTATTGTACTCTATATCATGTAGGCGTACTCTACAATCTATAAGACTAATAGAGTATGCCAAAATACTCTTCTTTACACAATGTTTACTATACTAGTGCCAGTCATGTAATATTATGTAAACCCATTATCATAAACAAAAAAGTCGACCACTTACTGTTAATATGTTGGTATCCCCAATTCGAACGAAGACTAAATATACATATGGACAGTTTACATTCAGAAGTTATCATTTTAAAAGAACTCTAAGGTAAATTGTTAAATAACACAGATTTTACGCAAAAGAATGGCAATTTATTAAAAAAAAATATCCTGACGAATTTGTTTCTTTAAAAAAAAATATTAGCTATATGTATACTCTCTGTTCCCGCCACTTCAGCATTTACTAAGAGAGTTTTGAATGTGAAGTGGCGGGAAGAGAGAAACAGAGCTTCATTGAAATTGATTAAAAATGAGCTCTTGATCTATATAAATTTGGAGTTAGAATGTTTAGAGTCATACAATTCTTTTAAAAACAATGAAAAATTGTTATATGCTGCAAAAAGTACAAAAAAATACCTTTAAAAAAATATTAAATAAATAATACTCTTTTTTGGAAGTCTGTACTCTTTATTTACCTCCTTTGAAATCAGATGTACTCTATTTCTCCTAATAAAAGTTGGCAACCCTAGCCACCACTGCTCTCACATAAATAATACAATTTTTTTTTACAATTTTTAATATTTTGAATGAAATAATTATTATATAAATAAATATTTTAGTGATAAATTAAATACATCAATCAAAATGGATACATTTATTTCTTAGAGTTATGGAATATAAAAAAACACACCTTATATAAAAGCAATATAGGAGAAGTAAAAATCATGTTCATTCTATTTATATTTTTACCCGACTGCAAAGGAAGGGTTATGTTTTTCGCGCGTATCTTGTATGTACATATGTATGTTTGTAATATTCTTTATCACCTCATATCTCCAGAATCGCTGAACGGATTCACATAATTGAGGTATCGTTAGATTCGTCTTAGCAGCCCAAGTGTTCTTAGATAGGTAACATTTGAAAAAAATTAACATGGTGGCTGTGCGAAGTCATTATACATAATGGGAAAAAAAAAATTTTTTTCGAATACTGCAATTTGGGTATCAAATTAAAGGGCTTAACACAGGGATTTCAAAAAGGCATATCATGTTTATCATTAGTGTAATACTAGCAAAAATAATACAAAGAGAAAGTTTAAAAATATGGACTTGCTCTTTCACTTTCTGAATCCGGTGGGGTGCCATTATGATACGACCGGGAAAACTATAAACATGTTAATTAATATTTTAACAAAAAAGTTGAAAAAAAAGGTATTTTATAAATCTAAAAACCCGACTGCTCAACTGAAAAGAAACAAGCACATTTTTATTTTAAAAAGTGACAAGCAGGCGGACCTATCCCATTAAAAAAAATCAATGGGGTCTCGCCTGCTTGTCACTTTTTAAAATAAAAATGTGCTTGTTTCTTGTATTTCAGTTGAGCAGTCGGGTTTTTTAGATTTTTTAAATACCTTTTTTTTTTTAATTATAATAAATAGCCTTCCTCCTCCTTCCTAATTTGCTGTGCCCAACAGAAACAAAGAGCATCAAGAACAAATTATAATGATGTATTTTGTATGTACCTACCATCTAACTTCACATAATACAATTCAATACATGTATTAAATGTTGGTATGTTTGTTGCAGCAATCCAATGGGAGATTCCAAGCCCTCCAAAGAAGAGAGGTCGTGTGCTAGCATGCGGCCAAGGTGATGTGGGACAGCTGGGTCTCGGCGAAGATGTTGTGGAGACCAGCAAGTAAGTTATCTAGTACAGTTTTACACAAAGACGCTGGACAAACATGCATAGTTCAGTCATTATCTGAAGAAAAAAGAATACAACAAATTTATTTGACCCAGTTTAGGGCAGGTAAAAAATACAAGAAATAAAATAAACAAAACTTGTTTAAACAAAAAATCTGCTTATCTTATTCTCAACTAGAAGAACGAAAATGTATTTATTGCCAACTGATTGAAATGACTGAAAATAAAAATATTATAAGTATGTTGTGGTTGACTTCAGTCTAACATGATGCAGCTGAGTATTAGTGTTTTAATTTGTGAATATACAAACATACATACTGATCGAATACACCCTCCTTTTTTGAAGTCGGTTAAAAAGGAACCCCCATGCAAAATGTGAGAACCCCAGCACTTGTAGTTTCTGAGATTTCGTGATGAGTATGTGAATCAGAGACCTTTTGCTTTAATATATATAGATGTATAGATTAATAATTGTTTGCTTTGTTTTCAGATTTAAGTTTGTGACTGCGCTTGGTGACAAAATTGTTGATTTGACTGCGGGAGGGATGCATACAGTAGCTCTGGACAGTGCTGGGAAGGTAACATAATTTCTTTACATAGCTATAACCTCGATTTAGCCGCCTTTTTAATTAGTTTGAATTTTAAAATGTTGTGTACGGATCCTTATTACGGTTATTTTATTTCGAATCCTGAGTAATTGTTACTTGATCATAAAGTAAAAAAATTCTTCTATTTCAACAAAATCAAATAATAGCTAATTAATAACAATGTAAGGATAACAAAAGATACATACAATTTTGGTTGTAGAAAATATATTTATAATTATAAGATGTGAGTCCCAAGCTAGAGTACTTTGTTTTATGGGAGTCAGTGTTCTTCTGTAAAGTAATGGGCGGCCTAAATTTTTCAAATAATATTAATTTTCATCTACGTTAGTTTTTTTTTTTTTTTTTTTTTTTATAGGATTGTTTGCTAGGTCAGCTAAACGCCAGGCACGCCGCAATTGCGGCGGTAAGACCCCTCTTTGAGGAGTGGCTAGATTCGGCGTCACGGCGTCCTGACCTACCGCATGACGCAGGTCCTCACCGGACACGGAAGTTTCGGGAGGTACCTGTGTCTGATGGGGAAGGAGGAAACGCCTGGGTGTCACCACTGCGAGGGTCGCCCTGAGGACACCGTAGAGCACACGGTGCAAGACTGCCCCGCCTGGGCAGAGCACCGACGTGTCCTCACGGCGGCGATAGGCGGAGACCTCTCGCGCCCGGCATTGGTCGAGGCTATGCTGCGGGGCGAGAGGGAGTGGGAAGCGGTCGCCTCCTGCGAAGCAGTCATGCTTCCGAAGGAGGAGGCGGGCCGCGTGAGGGAGAGGATGGCGTCCTCCCTCCAGCCCAGCCGCAGTGGTAGACGCCCACGGCGTCGGACGTCGGCCGACGATCTCCGGCCACCGTAGGCGCGGGCATGCGGACAGCGAGTAAAGGGCAACTCGCTGTCCGACCATGGACCATGCCCGGGTCGACGGCGCAACGTGTTCCACGCGCGCCTCAAAGAGCGTCAGCAACATGACGAGGCCCCCTCTGCAGAGGGCCGAAGCCTGCCGGGGTCGTGGGACTCATCCCGTTATCGTGGCCCCGGTACGTAAAGGGTTATTGAAGGAACACCGTGGATTTTAGTCAGTAAAAGTCTGACAGTCCCTCCCACCCTGCCCGGGGTGGGAGGACTTATTTGATAATTTTACCACGTGAAAAAAAAAAAATGGTCAGCTAAACACACCTGGTAAACAAATAAGTATAGGTGTTCTGTCTAACTAGATGTTATGTGTAATTAATGTAATTTGATTAATTTTATAACTATTGTATCACCTAAGGGCGGGACATAGCTGATCTGTATTAATATGTAAGACTGGTATCATGCAATGGCGTGCACAGATTTGAGACAGGGTAAGCATGTCTAAAATTAAAGCAAAACTTACCAGTTTCCGCTTGTTTCGGTCGGTGGCCCACCAACTACCTATTCTAGCTGACTCTTACCGCATAGCGCCATTGGCTTCGCATGATGTTTGTATGCGACGACCACGAATTTCTGGTGTATTCCCGTTGTCACCGTAGTCCATGTCCCCATTGAAGGGGACAAAGGGAATTTAATAAAACAATTAAAATTACTTCCCATTGTCCCCGTTATGTACATATGGGCAACGGTGACAACGGCCAGTTAAGATTTCACGTATCGTTGTCCCCTTTAAATTTTTATTTATTTACTAAATACCTCATTTATTTTGATTTAGTTTTAAATGAAAGGGTGGAATGAAACACAAAGTATTTAAATGTTATACTTACAAAAACATACCACATTAATATACCTATTTAACTATAACGTCACAGAATTAACATAGTATAAAAACAATTTAGATAATAAAAACAAAAATAGGATTGAACTTAAAGCTTAAGCTTAAATAATGAAAAAATATTAAAATTAAATTGACTACAAACAGAACTTTGATGTTATATTTTTTATTAATAATATCACATTTATTTAGGTTACAGAATTGGTAATAATCAACATTTGTATATCATCATTTATTTCATTATTATTTTTAATACATTCGTAAATTATAAATACTTGTGTCGCAATCACATGTGTAGCTATTGTTTAGATATAAAATGTTTCTTTTAATTTTATATGTAGTCCTTAGTTCCATTTCATTTGTATAGGTACAATATTCTCTCTATTAAGAGCCATTTTTCAAAATTTGAACGCTCGAGTTTAGGTAAAAATCGGCATATATGCGTGGCGATGCACACATAAACAACACTATTAGTGTAGAGAGAGTGTCGAGTCGGACTAAACAATTTTGAGCTGTTATAATCGTCTTTATAAGAAAGAGATTTGATTACTTAAATGACTTAAGATTTAAAAAATGAAAGACATGTATAAAGTATATATTTAAATGAAAAATGGAAGTTATGTTACAACCAGCTTCAACAAAATTGAACTCAAAAGTGTAAAATTGGTGTTAATTAACTAAGAAAAATCACACTTTTTGTGTACGTACGTTATGAGTTGTAGTTTCCGATATTTATTTTTTAATAAACTGTTACAGAAGGAAGGTTATTTTTTACGTTAAATTATAAATGATATTTATTTCTACAAATAGGTTACAAGTAAGAAAAAGTGTTGGTGTGTCTATACAAAAATATATATATTCCTGTCATAATTGAACCATATACCGCGCCTTGATTGAGTTTAGATTTTTCAGTTGTGTTGGGGTCTGAAGTTTTCAGAATAAAGCTAGATACACACATCTTACATTTCAAGTAAAATTTGGATATGAGACCAATCCGTTTCTCTTTTTCTATTTTTAGATAGCTCATATTGTAGCCGACCTTTTCACTGTGTTTGCTTATATTGATTAATTGACTCCAAAAGTACTGACAATCTATTATTCGCGTTCCATGCACTTTATAATTATTTTAAAAAATAAAAATTAGTGTTTCAGAAATGTTAACTTTGTAATGAAATATACATACGTAAAACTGGAAAAGAGGTAATTGTAATCATCATTATGAATATCTTTTAGTATGGGATCAACCTTAAAATTGCGAAAAAGAATAGACGACCTCGTTCATTTATAAGTGTGCATAACTGGACAAAATTTACTAAACAGCTGATGATGATTTTCACGTTCATAATAATGAGTACAATTACCCCATTTAAGGGTTTATGTATATTCCGTTATACCCTGTATAACATGTTTAAAATATATTACCCTAAAGTTAGTTAGTTTATCTTCAGACAACTACATATCTGAAGATTTTTGTACGTTCAAAATTTTCTACCTATGCAATCATATACAACGTGTAACGGAAACCCCATATCTATCCAAAAGGACTGAAGACAACATCTGGTATGGAGTCTCTATGCAAAGTTTCAGCTCAAAATAAGTGATTCACAGAATTGACCCCAAATTATCGGTTTCATATGTTTCTTGAGTACCAATAATAACAAACGTGTCACATCACTATGAGGGTCATCACTTTCCACGTCACTAGCCAATAACACGATAATTCTCTTCGTTCTTCTTAATTTGAAAAATTCGGTCTCTGGTATCAATGTATTGAAATTTCTAATAAGCTCCACACATGTAGGGGAGAGTGTGTTTGAAAGAGCCAGTTTTAAATAGTGTAAAAAAAAGACATTTTAGGCTGATTGTTTTTAAATAAAAATGCTTTTTTTTAATAATCAGTATAATAGTAAAGGTACTCAAATTAAAAAAAATAGGTAACAATGTAAGTACTCTGAAATATAGCTACTTAAGAAAAAAAGGGAAACCGGCTCTTTCAAAACAACCTGTCAATGAAAGAGCTATCATGTGTTATGAAAGAGCCAGATTCCCTTTTGTAAAAACAAACTAGTTTTTAAACAATTAAAATCTCTTAATAGACTAAAAAATCAAATCAGTCAGTGATCAGTCTCAAATAATCATTTTACAATAACAATCTTAATTATTAATAATACTTTTATAAACATCAGTCTTACATAACATTGAAACGCTGATATAACTATTAAAAACAATTTTGGCAGAAGAAATTAATCACTCCTTTGTTACCACAAGACTCATGTGTCCATCCTCCACATACTTTGCACTGGTACCATTCTTCTTTGCTCTTAAAATAATGTCCATTACACACAATACAATAATTTTTATCCTGCTGTATGCTCACATCCCGCTTTTTAAATTCTAATAAATTTATTTCATCATCTGAGCTTGTTAATGACGTATCATCGTGCAAAGACATGTTGGCGCTAGTGTCACTGGAATCATCCTGTTTTTTGGAATTCAATTTTCCGATATTTTTAATTGTAGTCATTGTCTTAACCTTAGTTTTTCTAGATTTATTTTTACTTTCTTTTTCTTCTATTTTGTTTTTTTCAGGAGTATCAGTGATTACAGCTGATGTCATTTTACGATTGTTAGGTTTAGAATTCTTTCTGGGTCCTGATTTTGGGAAAGGTCTTAAAACTTCGGGACTTGCAATTTGTTGTACTAATGTTGATGGCTGTAAACTTTCTGGCAATGGGATGTTTTCAATCAAACTATCTGTGGGCATGGGTCCGACATTTGGAATTCTAGGACCTTCTGAAGTGCTAATATGAAAAGTAATGCACTCTGGTGTTGTTGGTCTCACGTTTTCTGGCGTAGAATCATCCAAAGGTACTGGATTAGGTCTGTCGGTCACGTATGATGCAAGAAAGTCATTATCGGAAAATACGTTAGAATTCAAAGGATAAATGCCAGTTTTGATGAATCCTTGAGTAACATTTTGCAGACTAAAAGCTGCCAAATAAGCATCTCTAGCAAACTGTGCAACTTGGTAGATGGTAACAGTTTTACCAGGGTTCGAAAGCATCCAATCATTCATAGATATTCGATATCTGGTTTTGAACGGCCCATACACCGTGACGTCCAGAGGCCTATGGCTGCAGTGCGGTGGAAAAGTCAGCATTTTTATAAAATTTTGTCTGGCAAATTCTATCACACGGAGATTAACATGGGAGGCGTGGTTATCCAATAAAAGCAATGCTGGATTGTCTTCTGATGGTTTAACATGGCTCACAAAATGTTCCATAGCTTTTATAAAATTATTTTCAGCCATCCAGCCTGAAACATGGGCTAAACCTAATGCTCCTGAAGGCCCATTATTTAACATATGGTCTTTATAATTCACGCGTCGAAAAATAAATACAGGGGGTATAGTGCCACCTGCAGCATTAATGAAATACAGAGTGGTTACGAGCGTACCACGCTCGGCTGAAGTAACCTGCCCAATTTGTTTCGTGCCTTTTTCAGCGATGATTTTAGGAGGGGCTGAAACTGTGCTGCATCCTGTTTCATCTGTATTAAAGATCATGTGTGGTGGGAAATTAAACTTTTCATAAAGGGAGGTCAGCTTCTCAAAGAATGTGCCAACATTCGTCTTATTAAAACTTGTCGCCCTGGACAATGAAGTGCTCTCAGGTTTTCTGACTGACAAATCTTTGTGTCTCGACATGAAGCCTCGGAGCCATTCCACAGATGCAATTTTGTCAGTATTCCATTTTTCTGGACATATTGCATTTGCCTCTGCATACTGGAAAGCTAATTCCCTAGTTTGTTTTTTCGTCAAACCGTGGCACATTTTAGATGCAGTTTTTAAATATGAAACCAATAAGTCTTCTTGAACTTGAGAAAAAATGCGTTTGTTACCTATATTTGGGCGATGTACATACTCGTCCTCGGAATTCTTAGCCTTCTTAACAATTTTCGCCAAATAGGCCCTTGAAATACCAAATGATATTGCTGTTTGATTTATTGATTGTTTTTTCGCAATTACTTCTTGTACAGCCTCTTCTATTGCTGCAGTTGTAGGCCTATGCCGTTTATTTGGTGCTGTTGCTCGCGAAGACATGTTTTGTAGTCTAAAAAATTAAGAGTATTACATACGTATCACAAAGATGGCAATGTTAAACTAAAAGCTTATATAAAGCATATTGAAAGAGCCAATGTTCGTGCCATGAAAGAGCCGGCTCTTTCATGAACTCGACAATTGGCTCTTTCAAAACATTTTGTATTAAAAAATATAACCTCAAACTACAGCTAATTTGCTTTGATAACATAACAATAATATTTGCGTAATATAATGCCAAATATATGCATAAAAATACTCCATATTCATTTTGTCAACCTACACTTTACACTTATTGTCAAAAAAACTTAAGTAAACCCAAAAATACTTACATTTTGGCTTCAAAATTTTCAATACAGTCCTACGACACCATTTGATTTCCTAGAACTATCAAATGTCTGTGGGTGACAGCTGTCCAGTGTTGCTATATAAAGAGCAAAATATAATTATGGTAGGATTTTGTTAAGTGTGAGATAATCGCATCGGCTCTTTCAAAGCTTGGCTCTTTCATACACACTCTCCCCTAGACATAAGATTAGAAAACCCTTGCTATATCGTTTGTTATCATCCAAATAAGCCGTGCACTTGGTATGTATATACTCTTTAAATTACACGTTGTATATATGATTATGCACTGGTGTTGTTTCATATATATATACTGGACAGCAAATAAACCGAGCCACCCGCTACCTAGGCACTGTAATTCGATTTTCTCAAAAACTAAAAAACCTACAATTATCAAAGTTGTACCTACAGAAAGTGCGTTTCATGGTGATTAAAATGAATGGAAACTCATTGGGTTTAATCAATATTTCAGTGGTTATTAAGGATTTTACAAAGAAGAGTCGTTTTTCAGTCGTGACAATCGTTAGTAATGATAAAGTGAAAAAAAAAATTAAAGCCAAAAACAAAGATAAAATCAAAAAAACGTTTTTGATCAATATTCCGTATTCCCTCCCCTTGCTCGGATAACTGCCAGCATCCTTGTATTCATCGACCTTACGAGCCTGACGATAAAATCTTGAGGAATTGTATTCCACTCCTCTTCAATTGCGATTCGCAGCTCTGGAAGCCTTGTTGGAGCAGGTACCCGGGCTCGAACCCGACGTTTCAGCTCATTCCATAAGTGTTCTATCGGATTAAAGTCCGGGCTTCGAGCTGGCCAGTCCATCGTACGAATGCTGACGTCGCGTAGATACTGGGTCACCACATGAGCAACATGAGGCCGTGCATTATCATGCATCAATTGCATATCCTGTCCGATATATCCTGCGTAAGGTACCACATGGTCTGCGAGGATTTCAGTAATGTAGCGATGAGAAGTCAGTCCACGTGTACGGCCCGTCGGTTCGATGAAAACTAACGCTGTATGTGCTGTTAACGAGATGCCGCCCCAGACCATTACAGATCCTCCTCAATAAGCAACAGTTTCCTCGATGCAACACTGAGAATAACGTTCTCCAGGGCGACGATATACTCTCTGACGTCGATCACTTCCATGTAGACTCACCCTGGTCTCATCAGTGAAGAGTACATTACTCCACTGCTCTAATGTCCAATCCCTATGCTCTCGAGCAAATTCAAGTCGTGCTGGACGGTGTGCTACCATTAATGCTGGGCCTGTTGCAGCTCTTTTTGGGGTTAGGTTCCGTTCAGCAAGTCTCCTTCTGACGGTATCTGAACTTATGACCACTTGGCGTTCGTCACGCAGACTTTGTTGGACTTGAACTGCGTTGAGGTAGCGATTTCGCAGAACAGTAAGGTGGATATAACGATCATCTGCTGCTGATGTAGCCCTAGGTCTGCCCGTACCTGGACGGCGATCGAATTCTCCAGTCTCTAGGTATCGTCTGTAAACTCGTTGCACCGAAGATCTGCTGATTCGAAGCCTTCGAGCGACTTCACGTTGCGCAATACCTGCTTGAAGTAATGCTACAGCTTGAGCTGCTTCCTGAGGTGTTGTATCCATTATTAATCGAAAAAATTAGCAAAAACACACGCGGCTGAGCTAACGATGGACAAAAACTAAAGAAATGATAAGAAATATCCGACTACCCCCATTGTAGAGAAAAAGAACGCTAATTTCAAACTCTGGTGAAAACAGAGCAGATCGTTAGCATTGTGTTTGTTGCTTGATTACAATGTGAGTTGACGGTACTTTTGAATTAATTTGTAGTCATTTTAATCACCATAAAACGCACTTTTTGTAGGTATAACTTTGATAGTTGTAAGTTTTATACTTTTTGAGAAAATCGAATCAGAGTTCCTAGGTAGCGGGTGGCTCGGTTTATTTGCTGACCAGTGTAGTTTAGACTATCGCCGTTATTTACATATATTATCTTAAATTTTTCGGCTTTTTTACCAGGTACCTTTTATTTGAGCTCTGATAACTTCCTAACTACTTTATCTTTCTGTGATTATGGCGTTTTCAATATTACCAAAATACCGGGTCCCAAACAAAAGGCACGCTGTAGAAGACCTTATTTATATAAGTAATGCTGTTTCGTATTAACTAAATTCAGAACTAAAGAAATATAGAAAGTCCAAAAAGTATTTACTATTGAGTTCTAAACTTCCGCTAAATCATCAAGTCTGATGTCTAATGCAACGGGTGGTTATTCCTATAAAATTTAAGATAAGATATGATAATTTACCACTGAATAGACTAGAAACTACACAGTCACTCTGAAGGGTAACTGAAAAGACAATGCTTGATGACGACCTTTCGGTTCAACACCTAAATTGAAGTAACTACATAAATAAATAGTCCAAATAATATTTACGTTTGCGTTCGAAAGTTCCATTGCATCATCAAGCGTAAGGTCTAAAGCTACAGGATTAATACGATTGCAATAAAATTAATTTTATCTTTTATTTTGAGGTGGAAAATGCAATAAATGAGTTTTCCCGCTCTAGGTGGAAGATGGGAGTGCTATACTTCTACTGACTAAAAATCCACCCTATTCCATCAGCAGCCCTTAAGTTCCGTGGCCGCGGTATCTTGTTATTTATTTATTTTATCTCAAATAAAACAAACTTTGTTTTAAAAAATAAACCTGACTTACAAAAAAACACTGCAAAGAGAAAAATAACTTTAATTTCGGAATTCATTATCAAAAACTATACTACAAAACCAAAGACACCGACTCACGAAATTAAAGTAATTTTTCACTTTGCAGTGTTTCCTTTTTAAAGTTTGATTATATGTCGCTTTTTAGTGGGTTGGTTTGTAATTTACTCAGTTTAAAAGCCTAAACGTCAACTTTGTATCACCTTTTGAAAAATATTTTTTTTTCTAATGCAGGGACGATAGCGTTTAGTTCTCTTGGTACTTCACAATCAGCTCTACTTCACGATATGCAGTGTGACGGGCATAAATTGTTTAGAAATTTTATTCAAGTAATCGAATCGCAACCCACGAAATACTTATTATAGGTGTGCCTATAATATTTGAAGAGTTCCCTCGATTTCTCCATGATTCCATCATCAGATCCTAACTTGATGATAATGGAACTCACCTTGAAGTAAATCCTTTCAAATAAAAAAAGAATTTTCTAAATCGGTCTAGCCATCTACTAAAACTACTACAAAAATACAGTCGAATTGAGAACCTCCTCCTTTTTTTTAAGTAGGTTTAAAAATAAATCAATAAAGAAAATATGACATTCGTTAAATTGTATTTATAGTTCTACAGTACTGAACAACGGTTAGGGTTTAATTTCTTAAGTGCTTCCATCTTTTGTGATTATTTGTGATTTTTTTTCTTAAAACTTTGGTAGCCCTAAATTTAGACTACATCAAATTATTACAGTCTGTCTACAAAGTCATGAAAAAAAATGAGGGCGCTGCGGTCGTGCACGTAGTAACCCTGTATAGTGTGACTGAATTGATTTTGATACTAGCACATTATTTTGTATTATTATATTTTAACGAACACGATGAGACGCTTTTTTTTTAAACTGCATATACCCTGTTTTTTAATCTCAGAGACAAAGTTGACATTACGATGATTGCCAGTTTTTTGCAAATCTTAAATAGTGATGTGCTACTATCGAAACTTAACGTTGATAAAATCAAGTATCGGTTTTTTATAATACGTTATCCTGAAATAATGAGTAGATGCTAATTTAAAACTAGAAATAAAAAATTAATAATGTTAGATATACCTGTAATTAATTATGTTATTAAAATCATAATTAATTACAGGTATTCGTTAATCAGATTCAAATAATGACTCACAATAAATACCGATTTATTGCAAGCAGGCAGGACCCAATCGAACATATATTCTTATAAAAATGGGATGGGTCACGCCTGCTTGTCACTTTTTAAATAAAAATGTGCTTGTTTCTTTCCTTTCAGTTGAGTAGTCAGGATTTTTTAAAATTACCTTTTAGTTTAACTATGTTAAAGATTTCACAGATTATTTAATTCTTGCTAGGAATTGTGGTCTTGAAGTGTACCTATTTAGAAGTTTATTCGGATCAAACTTCACAAATAGAGCCTTCTAGTGTCCTTACTCTGCTCAATACAATATAGACCTATTGTAAATAAATTAGAAGTTAAATACATCCTAGCTAAGGTCGTCCCTTGCAGTTAATATTGGAGTCGGGCCGGATCAATGAGACACTATTCCATACAATTTTATAGAATTAAGCGTCCACCGATGTCATTATCGGTATCGGTGCGGGGCCGGGCCGGCCAATGAAGAAACGCCCAATGTATTGTTACTGCCCAGCACAATATAAGCGTCAGCATCATCACAGGGTCAGGGACAAGCCAATAAAATCATCACCACCTTCACCAAGTGAAGGTACACCAACTTTAGCTGGCCATTATCCAAGCCATTATCAAATACCAATATTATAAGTCAAGGAAGAAGGAATAATTGTTCCAACTTTATCCTTTTTTTAGTGTTACGATTTTTATATATATTTTTTTTATTCAGAAAACTCGCAATGTAGGTATAATTCACATTACTAGCAATCTTGTTGACCCCTCTAACTAAGCTATCTAAACATACATCTATACTAATATTATAAAGCGGAAAAGTTTGTTTGTTTGTTTGCTTGAACGCGCTAATCTTCGAAAGTACAAGGTGGATTTGGATGAAATTTGGTATGGAAGTAGCTTGAAGCTTGAGGAAGGTTATAGGCTACTTTTTACGCGACTGCAAAAAAGGAGAGTTATGTTTTTACCGTAATAGATTCCACGGGAGCGAAGCCCCGCGTGAGTACTAGTTATAAATATGTGATTTACTTGTATAAAACTAAATAGAAACTAAATATCATATAAAAAAGACTGAAAAATCGTAACACTAAAGCAAGGATAAAAATCGGCAAACTATATCAAGTGGGATATCTGCCACTTGATATAGTTTGCCGATTTTTGATAATTAACTATCATTTCTCTAGTGACACTTGCATAGTTACGACGAATTGATTAACGTGAGAATTATTCAAATCAGCCCATCAGTACACCACATAGGTACAAACACACATACTTACATACATACACAGACTGTGAAACACATTAACCTCCTTTGCGTCGCGCAGTCGGGTAAAAAGTTACGATTCTACAAACCGGTATCGTAGGTAAAACACTGCGCAAAAGAGCAGGCAACATTATTTCTAAACTTGACATTTGTATGTGTCAATTCTGTCTCTGAGATTAAAAAACAGGGTATAGATAAGGTAAAGTCGTAAAATCCGTAGATTTTATTTAAAACAAATCTACAGAAACCATAGACAAAGATGCGATTTTCATTATAAATAATACCACCCTATGACTGTCCCACTGCAGGGCAAAGGCCTCTTCTCAACAGAGATGGCATGAGCATTGATCACCACGCTTGCTCAAGGCGGTTTGGTTTCAGACTTATATCCATACTAATATTATAAATGCGAAAGTAACTCTGTCTGTCTGTTACCTTTTCACGCCTAAGCCGCTGAACCGATTTATCTGAAATTTGGCATGGGAATAGTACATGGGAATACATATAGGACCCCGGGAAAAACATACTTTTTATCCAGATATTCCCACGGGATCTGGAAGAGCTGATTCTCACACACAGACAACAGTATGTCGCTTGCTCCCACGTCACCAGACCTGTCTCTCTCTATATTTAGGCTGCTGAGAGCAAAATGACAAACGTAGTCTATAGAGAAATTTTATAACTGTGTATGTTTCTTTGAACCCTTTATTCATGGAATGTAGGAATATATCTTATGGTTTATGTCAGAAGGATTACAAAATACACCTGCACTATGAGAGGTACTCATGAGTACTGAGTATTTCTAAGGTACAGTGAAAATATACAGATGCACTAACTGCAAGGGAAATTAAATGTGATTTTAAAAGTTGCTTACAATGGTGTAAATGAAAAAAATCACTAACTGTGAAGCAGGCATTTTTTTGTGCTGCTTTATAGTGCCCACGCGGATGAAGTCGCGGGCAGCAGCTAGTTAATTATAAGTCCAGGTTTCCTCACAACGTTTTCCTTCTGACCTTCATAAGTTTACATAAACAATCAGATAGCACAAATCTATGGTCTCTGTCTTTCAAATAAAATGAGTGAATAAAAGTAAAATGTTCATACATATTTTTATTATAATATATTTTTATTTTATTAATAAAAAATATCCCATAACATAAAACAAATAAAAATAAAATAAAAATCAATTGCTTTCATCATCTGATTCCAAATATTCTACGTTAAAAAAAATGTTTTCATTGTCAGTTGCGTCACTAACGTCTTCGCTACTGCTGTCATCGCTGCTGCTATCTTCGCTTAGGCGAATGACTAACTCATCTATATCTTGATATAGGGTTCTTCCTCGTTCATAATATTCTTTTTCTATGTTTGCAACATGACGGCAACAGTTTTTCCATTTTTCAGGTGTAATGCTGTTGAAGGCCTCTTCAGCTAGTTGCTTCACATCACGTGACCCAACATTGTGTTCTGCCACTTTCTGTTTTACTTGAGCCCAAATGAGCTCTATAGGATTCAAATCACAGTGATACGGTGGAAGCCGTACCACTGTATGCCCATATCCTCCCAAAAGTTCATCAATGGCATAGATGGGGCGGGGTTTGTTCTTTTTTACCAAATTGAGTAAGTTTGGTTTTCTAAGTGAAGGGTCAAAGTCAATACTATTTTCTAAAAGCCAAAGTCTTATTTCGTCCACGCGAGAGCTTGAGGTAGGCGCCTTATTTGTAACGACGGAGTGGTAGGGGGCGTTGTCCATGACAATGATCGATGGCTCATGCAGGTTCGGGATAAGCTTCTCAGTGATCCACTTGGTAAAATTGTGGGCATTCATCTCGGAATGGTAGTCTTCGAGCTTGTTTTTTCCACTAAATATAAGTAAGCAGTTTGGCACAAACCCCTTTTCGCTTCCAGCATGGACAATTATGAAACGTTTTCCTTTCGATATATTTTCCGTAACGCCTTCCACGTTTAAAGATTGCCAACATTTTCGAACCTGGTGAAAATAAATGTACTTATTTATAAATTAAAAAAAATCAATTATAATTATTGATTACACAAAAACAAAAAGTTTTACCTTATATGAAGAGTGAATGTAGGTTTCGTCAAGATAAATTATATTTTTGCAAGTCTTCTGGCAAATCTCTATTTTTTTTAATAATTGCCAAGTACTCTTCTCGTTTTGCTGCAATATGTGCTTGTTCGATTAGAGCCTTTCTATTATTTTGACACTTCTTGTAAGAAAACCCAATCGATTTCAAAATTTTACGCAGGACTTCTAGGCTACATTTAAAATCCAGATCAGTTTTCGCAACTACCTGAAGTTTCCTTAAGGTTGGTACCTCTTTCTTTACCGAGTAAAAGAACTGAATCTTTTGTCGAAGTGCACATATGTTAAAGTCATCCATTTCTTTCTTAGGACGGCCTGATCTGTGTTTGCCAGGGGTTTCAAATTTGCCATCATTTTTGTAGCCTTCATCTACAATACGCCTCACTGTACTCTCAGATTTTCCTGAAAGAAAGATTTATAAAAATGTAACTATTTTTAATTTTAAACATGTTTTAACTCATTCATATTTAAAATCAGCGATAAATTTGATCACCCGAATGTATCAAAAGTTTTAGTCGCACTACAATATGGCCATAACCTATAAACTAACCTAACCTATTAATGCGCAATGTAAACAATCCATATTTAAGTATTAAAATCGTATATTTAGTAAATTTGTAACTTCTGGTAGATAAAAAACAAAAAGTAAGACGAGTACATACCTGTCATAGCTGCTGTTCGGGCATAAATATCATCCAAATTTGATAAAATATGTCCAGCTTGTTGTTCTAACAAACATCGCTGATACACTTTAAAAATAATTTCACGAGCTCCACTCCTGATTGTTTTCTTCATTTTTAACGCGTTTCTTCGAAGTTTTATCCACGTAGATTTGAAAAGCAATAAAAAATGCAATAGTTATCGAGCAACAAATCAAGTCGATGACAGTCAGTGACATTCGATGTACTATGATTTTGTGTTGCCCTACTTTTGAATAATGTTAGTTTCTCAAACATTATTTTCATGACTTTATAGACAGATTATACTTTATATTATAAAAGCAAAAAACTTTTAAACTAAAAATAAAATCGACTTTGCTTTCCTTCGTCGGTGTTTTTTTTTCGTATTTTCGTGTTTGGACACCGACTTCCAAATAGTTAGTTAAAAAGGGTTTTTAACGCTTTTTAATTTGTAATTTATCAAGTTACAAAAGCCAAAATCAACTATTTATCACCTTATAAAAAATATAGCTTCTCCCGATGCAGAGCCGATAATTTTTGAGGAGTTCTCCTGGTACTTCAGCATCAGCTTTACTTCACCATAATTATGCATTGTAACGAGCATAAAGTGCTTAGCCATATTCAAGTAATCGAATCGCAACCCACGAAATACTTATTATTGAGTAGTTCCGGTGGCCATCTGTGGTCTTCATCATCAGTTCCACTTTACTAAATGGTGTTTTTCAAGAGCAACTGCACAAGTTACTACAAAATATAACCAAATCGCTATAGGTGTGCCTATAATATTTGAAGAGTTCCCTCGATTTCTACATGATTCCATCATCAGATCCTGACGTGATGACAATGGAAACAATAAAAAAGTATACACTATCAAACAAAAAAATAAATTTTTAAAATCGGTCTAGCCGTCTTCAAGTAATCAGGGAGCATACATAAAAAAATCCGACGAACTGAGAACCTCCTCCTTTTTTTTGAAGTCGGTTAAAAAAGATGTACCTTGCTTCATGTGCATCCTTTAATTCTGACTTACAGGTTTTGGAAAAAACTTAGTTTAGGCACCAGTCTCCCACAAATTATGTTTAAATTGTCTGTACCTTATGTCAATTATCTAATGTATTAATTTGTGGTGAGAAAATAAATAAATTCTATTCTAAATAAATAAATTCTATTCTAATTCTATTCTTAATGATGCAAAATTATTGCGTTTCCCTTTTTTGACACAATGGTATACACCGTGCCTGTTCTCCGTAGCTAAAACAATTACGTATAAAGCACTAAAAATATTTCTTACAAAAAAATACGTGTATCAAAACCCGCGTAGTCGTAGTATAGTTAGCGTTCTCGATACGTGCGATCGACTGTCGGGACGCGGAAAAAATTGACACACGTCCTACCCTGGCGGGCGCTCGGGCCATACTAAATGGGGCTAGCTTGGACAACGTAATATATAGTAATTTAGAGCGTTCTTAAAATCATGTTATTACAAAATTACATGGTCGCATTGTCATAAAAACGATTTATTTGAATTCTTCACAGAACAAAGTTTATTTTGACGTAATTTTTTTATCGAAATTACGCCTTATTAAATGCGAATAATCGCGACAAACTTGCGCTACAGCACCTAAAAATAGACAATAGTTTTTATTTTTTTTCTAAATAATACAATAAATAATCTTGAATATTGAACATTAGTTCACAAATCAAGTATATGTCTTATACTATCCATATTCTTTTCACCTGAATTTGTGAACATTAGTCATAGATTCCGGAATCTGAAGTTGACTCTACGATGATATTTCTGTAAACTACTTTTGGGAGATTACTCACCACAAAGCGATGCAGATGTTTTAAGTAAATGTTAAACGATAAAACACTTCATTAATAGTTGATCTATTTTAGACATGTATTTTAAAAATTCAAAGTATGACGTAAGATGGTAAAGCAGGCGATTGAAATCTTAGAAATTTACGAAAAAACGTCTAATGGCTCTTAAGGCACTCTCACTTCTAATTTTAACTCAACGGGAACAAAGGGCATAATTTGAAAAGCATATATTACAAGAAATTAACGGGGACAGCATATGGGGACAACGGGAAGTAATTTTAATTATTATATTAAATTCCCTTTGTCCCCTTTAACGGGGACACGGACTACGGGGACAATGAGAATACACCGAATTTCTAATTAAGTGATGCTGGTTACATAAACAAGTCACTCAAATGATATCCAAAGTAGTTTTAGAAAAAGCCGTGTGAAGTTAATTTTGTTGTCTTTGATGATTTCAAAATAAGTTAAATGTTTTTTTTTTGGTATTGTTATTTATCATTTAGAAAGACATGTATGTATGGGGACTACAGGGTATGCAGAGATTATTTGCATGTATGGAGTGCACGCCACTGGCTATCATGTACTTCCTATGGTCCACAACAAAATATTTGTTTGATTGATTTGCGTCTTAACTCAGAATGTTGACATCTAAACCACAACCCTTGCCCTCCAGGTGTGGACATTCGGGTGTAACGACGAAGGAGCCCTCGGGCGCACCATATCGGGCGAGTCGGACGAGGGCGCCCCGGGGGCCGTGGGGCTCCCGGCGCCCGCCGTGCTGGTGTCGGCCGGGGACTCGCACTCGGCCGCGCTGCTCAACAACGGAGACGTGTATGCTTGGGGAGCCTTCAGGGTAACTGTTCCATTTATTATTTACTAGCTTCTGCCCGCGACTTCGTACGCGTGGGAAGGTTTTCCCGTGCAAATCCCGATCCCGTGGGAATTTCGGGATAAAAAGTAGCCTATATGTTATTCCAGAATGTCAACTATCTACTTACCAAATTTCATTAAGATCCGTTCAGTAGTTTTTGCGTGAAAGAGTAACAAACATCCATCCATCCTCACAAACTTTCGCATTTATAATACTAGCTTCTACCCGCGACTTCGTACGCGTGGGAAGGTTTTCCCGCGCAAATCCCGATCCCGTGGGAATTTCGGGATAAAAAGTAGCCTATGTGTTATTCCAGGCTGCCAACTATATACTTACCAAATTTCATTCAGATCCATTCAGTAGTTTTTGCGTGAATGAGTAACAAACATCCATCCATCCTCACAAACTTTCGCATTTATAATATTAGTAGGATAAGATATTAGTAAGATGAGCAGATGCGGGGCTTCGCCCGTGGACTTAATCACGATAAAAAACATAACTTTCTTTGGCAGTCGAGTAAATAGTAGATTTAAAAAAATAAACATTCGAATTGGACCTACATTGTAGTAACATTTTTTTTTTACCTTTCACACAACGCCAGCTAGTCTCAAACTAAGCAGAGCTTGTGCTATGAGTACTAGACAACTGATAAACATACATATATATTTCTAAATACATACATATTATAGATAAATTACACTCAGATAAAAAGAACAAATGATTGTGCTCATCACACAAACATTTGTCCTGGGTGGGAATCGAACCCACGACCTTGTGCATAGCAGTCAGGGCCACTGACCACTAGACCAACAGGCCTGTCAACATAGAGTGCAGTTTTAAAACACACAAACAAAACATGAGCTGGCGCACAGTCAACATATTGCAAGGTTTATTTAACAGACTATCGCGCGGACCTTCGCGCCCGTGGACTTAATCACGATAAGAACATAATCCTCTTTTTTTGCAGTCGGGTAGATATAATTTTCCTCAAGCTTCCAGCGACTTCCGTGCCAAATTTCATTCGAATACACCCAGTACTTTCGAAGATCAGCACATTTAAACAATCTAAACTAAATTATCACTAAATTCTATGGCTCATTGTTTACGGTGCAAGTTATTCGTTTGTGGAATGCATTGCCGGTGTCAGTAAGTCAAGCTCAGGCACTGGCTACTTTTAAAAGCTCGGTCGCTAATTATTTTCTTTCAATTTATGACTATTCTTTTGTTTTCTCTCCACATGATGTTAAAGAACACATTATGTGTATTGTATTGTTTTTTTTTTTTTGATATTTTTTTCTCTGTTTTTATGAGTTATGTAGTAAGTACACTAATTTAACCCTCCCCACTTTAATTAAAATTTTTAAAGTCCTTCCAAAGGTTGTCTGGAAGATATCGCCTTCAGCGATAAAACTGCCATTGTTACCATAGAATAAGCAATATTGTTAAATAGGTATGTTTAAATTTTGGTGTACAATAAAGTATATTCTATCTATCTTAGAGTCGAGTTTTGACTCACTGTAAATGTCGGTCACTTAGTACTTTCGAAGATAACGCGTTTCATTCATAGAGCAACACGGGCCACCGTTGAACGGAGGGGAGTAACCATAGCGTATTTTCCCGATAAAAATGTCTGTCATTTTTTGCGGGGGAAATCTATGCCACGCGCATTCTTTCAGACTCCCACACAAAAACAATCATCTGTCACTACGAAACGCACACATAACAATTAAAACAATACACTAACAATTTCACACACACATAGATACATTATGTGTCATAACAGTGTAATGAAGTGGCGCAACTACATTGACAAGTTTCGTACAGCCGAGGCTGTAACAACTGTCGATACGTATTATCGATAAATTCGAGAACTCGGTTAGGGAAATCAGGTTTAAAAAGTGATACAAAGGCGGATATTATAATAAAGATGAACTATATTTATTAATACAACAATTATCATATAAGAAATAGACTTAATTTTAAAAACCAGTGATAGTTTTAAATATCACTGGTTTTTTAAATGGATTAATTTTGTATAAATATGACGAATACAATTTTGTGGGTTTGCTTTTTCATTAAAAAAGAAATTCTTGTATCAGTATATATATTTTTCCATTATTAATCTTGCCAGTTCCAAATTATGATTTGTAAAATCATTTTCGTGTGAATGGTAACTGATAGACGGAAACAACTCTTTGCCAATAAACTTTTTTAAGGCTTTTGGCACGGTTTGGAGTGTGGTACAAGATCGTGTAGGTTTATTGTCATCACCTAAACGTTGTCTTTTTTCTTTTACGCCAACACTTGAAAGTCAGAAGTCTTGAAATGATCTGAGCAAATGACACTGTTTCTTGTGGGATTCCAAGTATGTCTTTTATTACAAAAGTTTTTCCATATATCCCTTAAACCTGGATCTTTAGGAAACCTGCAATAAATAAGTAAAAAACAATATGGGCGAAGTTCACACTTATACCCAAGTCCAAACTTTTAATCGTATTAAGTATCTTGATCAATCCTTTATACTCGTAAGTATTTTATTATATAATTTAAATTTTCGCAATTTTAATATTAAATAAAGATCACAATATACATAATTATATTAAATAAATCAGAAAACATAATCTCAAAAATTGATATGCACGAGAGACATGGCAGTATAGACTCCTTTTGCCATTTTTATCGATATCTAACTATCTACAAACCGGCAACACCACTATCGCTCGGTGAAAGCGATAACTCGGATACAGACTTGGACCAGTCGCTCGACCGATCCGCATATTGTATGAGGGCGAGCGGCCTGCGTTGGTCAACAAATCCGAAACAACAACACCAACAATATTGTAATTTTTAAGTTTAAAAACCGGTCAAGTGCGTGTCGGGCCACGCGCAGTGTAGGGTTCCGTAGTTTTCATAAAAGCCAAGTGCGTGTCGTATTCGCTGACTGATCGTTTCGTACCATGCTCTAACTAAAAGCCAAACATGACTACCTAACTAATTTGACTTCCTATACAAATCCTCACCTGCGGGCCTAGACAAAATCCATTTTCTGTAAGCGTTAACGCCAACGGAAAAATTAAATTGTATGGAGTTGACATTTGCTAACCACATGTCACGTGATTGTCACGTGTTAGTAAATGTCAACTCCATACATTTAATTTTTCCGTTGGCGTTAACGCTTACAGAAAATGGATTTTGTCTAGGCCCGCAGATCCGACAATTTTGCACGGAAAGTTTCAATTTTTTTTAGAGATTTGTATAAAACTTGTCATAGCCGGTGTTTTGAATTTAAATACGGACACAGAGCTACACTACTCAATCGTCACAAGAAGCTAGCACGATACAACTGGCGCTCAGCGCCATCTATCGACATTTCTATAGAGTTGTTCGAAATTTTCGAGTCAAATACAATTGGTCGACTATTACTCGTAAACTTGTAAAGCCCACTTATGTGTGATAGTTTTCCTTTAAATTTCGTTATATATAGGTACTACTGCCGTGACATTTGAATTTCTAACTATAACCGTTTAGTTGATAGAGGGGGGGGACACTTGACTCTAACGAAAATTGATACTTTAAAGTTTGATAAGTCACGAACGGTTTACTTAATCAAAAAACAATCTTAACAAACCCCTAATATTTTTGAAAGACCTATCCAACGATATCCCACACTATGGGAAGAACGATAAAAAAAAATTATCATCCCACTTTACGTGTATGGGAGGTACCCTAAATAATTGTTTTTTTCAAAATTTTATTTTACCACTTTTTCGGCGTCATTAACGTGTATACTCATGCCAAAGTACAACTTTCTAGTACCTATAGTTTTTGAGCTAAACTGCGGACAGGCGGACAGACAGACGGACATGGCGAAACTATAAGGGTTCCTTGTTGACTACGGAACCCTAAAAAGGAGTAAATAGTAATAATGTGATAAAAAATTACTTACATATGAAAGGTAACACCATCTTTTTGTAAATTTGACGTGGCAGCGAGCATTTTTGTAGGACGTCGATTCAGCCGCTTAACTAGATTTAGTCTAGTGAACAGTCTGGCTGCAATTAGTTTTATTGTATGCATAGGACCGCGTGGACTTGTACTTTGACAGAGGGGAACGCCTGCGTATGGCGACTCCCCTCCGGTCCAACGGTGGCCCGTGTTGCTCTATGGTTTCATTATAGATTTTATAGTGGGGAGGAACACATTTTACCACTTTGGAAGTGTGTATCTTTTAAACAATTGACTTTAAGAAAAAGAAAACTGTGTTAGAACCATCTATACCATTTTGAAAGACACCACACATGTATAGGTTTGATGAATAAATAAAAATTAATTTCAATTCCATGGAAGCCCCCTTCATTTCATATATTTTTGTATAAAAAGCGGTTCACGGAATACATCTAACTGCCAAGTTTCACATGTGTAGTCCTAACAGTTTCGGAATAAAATGGCTCAGATAGACAGACATGACGAAACTATAAGGGTTCCGTTTTTGCCATTCGGATACGGAACCTAAAAAAATGCAATCTCTTGGAAACGAAATTTCATGTGTTTCAACTACTTTTAATACAAAGTGATTAACGCCCCATAATCCTCCTCATTCTAATTCGGGCGTTCGCTGCGCCACAGTTTTAACCTTTGCAACTACCATCGTTGAATTGTTAACCCTTATACACGTAATTTTTTTCGTAAATTTAAACTAGATGAGGCTGGTGTTTCCTAACTGACTACCCTGAGAAGAAATACCGAAACAAACTCAGGGGTCCATCTCTTTTAAAGTCCATACAATCTTTACTGGTTAAAATATATGGGAACCTTGTAGGTTACCGTCTCAGGCGATCTTTTGAGGAAAGATGCTCACAGATTTGAGTGGGCCTGTCCTGTTTGCTTATGTATTGTTTTTGTTCCAAATAAACAATTTTACGTATTACCTGACTGCGGCGAAGCAAGGAGGAATTTTATGCTTTTAGCGCGTATCTATACTAATATTATAAAGCGGAGAAGTTTGTTTGTTTGTTTGCTTGAACGCGCTAATCTTCGAAAGTAGTGGGTGGATTTGGATGCAATTTGGTATGGAAGTAGCTTGAAGCTTGAGGAAGGTTATAGGCTACTTTTTACCCGACTGCAAAAAAGGTGAGTTATGTTTTTACCGTGATAGAATCCACGGGAGCGAAGCCCCGCGTGAGTACTAGTGTATGTATGTATGTATCTTCCGTTTCTTTGTTCCCTCGTAACTATTAAACTAGTGAACGGATTTTGATAAATTATACCTCATTAGATTTGTCTTGATAGAGCGAGTGTTACTGAATCGACATTAAATAAAAATAAATCACCACAGCGATAACCAGACGCCATATTGTTAAAAATAAAAACAACGACAAACTATGTCATGTAAAAAATGTATCATTAAATATATCTTTAAAAATAATTTTGAGGTTTCTTTACGTTTAGAAAATATAACGTTTTAAAACGGAATTAAATACTACAAAGCTGAAAACAAATAACTTATTTAAAAAATCTAAAATACCGACTGCTCAACTGAATATGCTTGTTTCTTTCAGTCGGGTTTTTTTGAATTTTTTAAATAAGTTTTTTATTATTTATTTATTTATTATCCACAGGACTCTCACGGCAGCATGGGGCTGGTAGTGCGCGGGCGAGAAGGCAAGGCATGCCGCGACCCCGTCAAGCTGGACATCGGGGAGACCGCCGTATCTATTGCCTCCGGGGGCGACCATCTCGTCATACTGTCGGTACGTACCACCAACTTACAGGAAAACAATATTGAAAGAAAGAAAGGAGTGTGCGCAGGAGCTCCATGACCTGATTCCTCCATCTCTCTTTCACTACCGGTCTACCAGACGCATGGCTGGGTACCACCCACACTTGGTTAATATATCGTCTTGTCGTACCAAGCGCTTCTCCTCCACATTTATTGTGCGCACAGCCAACCTGTGGAATTCTCTGTCGGCCCTGCCACTTATGACCTTTCAGCCTTTAAAGCACGAGTAAATAGGCATCTTCTGGGCTCGCTCGTCCCACCTTAGACCTCATCTATCGCTTACCATCAGGCGAGATCGAGGTCCAGAGTGGGCACAACAGTAATAAAAAAAAAAACGATTATTGACACATGTCACAATTACACACAGTAAAAAAAAAGAAACAAAAAACAAACTATCATATTATTACGAAAATAAAAAGTAAAATTGAATAAATCCAAGACGATTAAAATTACTGTGTGAAGTACACACAGTAAAAAAAGTTCGTTCAATGTTAAGTACTTGGCTGCATTCGGTAATACAAGAATCTGCGGCTAGGTATAATGATTGGCCAGTCTGGGGTGGCATAGATTAATATTTAAATGCTCCCGCAACCCCGCAGCCAAGCGTATTTAGCTTAGTTGGAGGAGTTAACAAGTTTGCTAGTAATGTGAATTCTAGGCTAATTGATAGTTACTCTCAAAAAAAAAAAAATATGATTAAGGCTGCGCCGAGTAAAATAACTCAAAACGGTCTTCACTACTAAAGGAATATAACCTATAATAGTACTTTAATTACCATACAAAAATATGTAATGAACACTATAATAAATGTGTTAGCAAACATAGTTGGCAAAATTTAAAAATATTTTATAGTTTATTAAACAAAAATACATAAAGTTGGACAAAAATCCTTACAAAACATGCTCGTGCGTCGCTGAATTTTGATAGTAAACTGTTGAATTTTTTCATAAACTTCAATTCATATTATTCTCTAATTATCATACTATCATTTACAGCTTTAACATTTCAAAAATGTCGCTTGGTTGTTTTAATTTTAATTTTTTCTTCTAATTTGCGCGCTATTTTGAACCATACGCAACGTACACCGGTCGAAAATTCAGTCGTCCACGGGAGCTCAGAGAGGGGTCACGTCTCATCGTGGAGCGTTTCGCCGGTAACGATAATTCGCGATCTATTGTGTACGTATGTATTGCAGCAATCCGTTGAATAACATAAGTCTAATTTTTTGTTTTTTGAGTACGATTTATTATGCATACCCAACAATTACTTTTTATTGTTCAATATATATTTCTTTAACATTTTTTTTTCAATATTTGTTTTATTATGGGAAAATGTAAAAAAAACTATTATTAGAAGAAAGTTGGCGCAAATTTTCGAAAAAAACGCCATTCTCATAAAAAGTACGTATTTCTATTTTGTGATGTTATTATTGCTTTTTAACCGACTTCAAAAAAAAGGAGAAGGTTCTCAGTTCGTCTTAAACTTTTTTTTATGTATGTAACCTCAAACTCGAAGACGGCTGGACCGATTTGGAATTTTTTTTTCGTTTGAAAGTATACCCTATACTTTCTAGTTGGTTCCATTGTTATGAAATCAGGATCTGATGATGGGATCCTGGAGAAAGCGAGGGAACTCTTTAAATATTATAGGCACACCTATAGTGTTTTGGGTATTTCTAATAGTACCTTGTGCAGTTGCTCCCGAAAAGCACCATTTGAGGAAGTGAAAGTGATGATGAAGACTTTTTTCAAACATTCGATATGGGTATCGTGTAATGGGTTTTTGGGGGTGGTAATTGCAAATCTGGCATTCATTTTAAAATCCAAGATGGCGGATGCAACTTTTTCTCACACATTCGATATAGGTATCGTGTAATGGGTTTTTGGGGGTGGTGATTGCAAATCTGACAATCATTTTAAAATCCAAGATGGCGGATGCAACTTTTTCTCAAACATTCGATATAGGTATCGTGTAATGGGTTTTTGGGGGTGGTGATTGCAAATCTGGCATTCATTTTAAAATCCAAGATGGCGGATGCAACTTTTACTCAAACATTCGATATAGGTATCGTGTAATGGGTTTTTGGGGGTGGTGATTGCAAATCTGGCATTCATTTTAAAATCCAAGATGGCGGATGCAACTTTTTCTCAAACATTTGATATGGGTACCGTGTAATGGGTTTTTGGGGGTGGTGATTGCAAATCTGGCATTCATTTTAAAATCCAAGATGGCGGATGCAATTTTTTCTCAAACATTCGATATGGGTATCGTGTAATGGGTTTTTGGGGGTGGTGATTGCAAATCTGGCATTCATTTTAAAATCCAAGATGGCGGATGCAACTTTTTCTCAAACATTTGATATGGGTACCGTGTAATGGGTTTTTGGCGGTGGTAATTGCAAATCTGGCATTCATTTTAAAATCCAAGATGGCGGATGCAACTTTTTCTCAAACATTCGATATAGGTATCGTGTAATGGGTTTTTGGGAGTGGTGATTGCAAATCCGGCATTCATTTTAAAATCCAAGATGGCGGATGCAATTTTTTCTCAAACATTCGATATGGGTATCGTGTAATGGGTTTTTGGGGGTGGTGATTGCAAATCTGGCATTCATTTTAAAATCCAAGATGGCGGATGCAACTTTTTCTCAAACGTTTGATATGGGTACCGTGTAATGGGTTTTTGGGGGTGGTAATTGCAAATCTGGCATTCATTTTAAAATCCAAGATGGCGGATGCAACTTTTTCTCAAACATTCGATATAGGTATCGTGTAATGGGTTTTTGGGGGTGGTGATTGCAAATCTGGCATTCATTTTAAAATCCAAGATGGCGGATGCAACTTTTTCTCACACATTCGATATGGGTATCGTGTAATGGGTTTTTGGGGGTGGTGATTGCAAATCTGGCTTTCATTTTGAAATCCAATTTAAAACACTTACGATATCCATATTGAATGTTGGAGAAAAAGTTGCATCCTTGGTGGATGCAACTTTTTCTCCAACATTCAATATGGATATCGTGTGGGTCTACTAAGTTAAATACACTGATAACCTTCAAGGGTTTATTGCTAATTATAATTAACAAAGTAACGTAAGGGCTAAAATTATCGCTAAATGATGAAAATGAGTGCACCCGGTTGCTGTTCGAAATACACTAAGCTCGCGGCGAACTTAGTGCGACCGCATTATATCGCTTGCTCAGCAAACGTGGTCGATTTCAAAATATTGCATCAAACATCGTGTAATAGGTTTTTGGGCATACCGATTGCAATCCTTACATTTATTTTAGAATTTACGACGAAAGTTCATTAGCTACTTTGTTAGCTTACAATTTACACTGGGTTATTGACAATTTAACTGATCCTAGGTTAAGTGACTATTCAGTATTATCTAGGGTATCTAATAATACTGAAATTAATTGTTTAAACCCTTAGATGTGACAAAGGAGAGTTATGATAACACAATTTTACTATATCATCAGAATATAAATCGTTTCTCCGGCAAAATATTAGATGAGGAAATGTTAATAGATAAATATGATATAGATATCTTATGTTTTTGTGAAACCTGGCTAAAACCAGATAGAATGTTGTTTAAAATTAATATTTTTCTGTTACTCGTGCATACAACAGGTCCTCAGTAGGAGGTGATACTTTAATATTACGTAATAATTCTCTTAGATATAAGGAACAAAAATATATCACCGCTTGCTCTGTTGATTGCTTGTGTGAGGTAGCATGTACAGAAGTTGAAGGCCAAACTTTCTTAAGTGTTTATAGACCACCAGCATCAAACTTGTCATCATTCTTAATGATAATGGGAGAAATTTTAAGTACCTAAGCTTATAAGAGATAATAAATTAGTTTTCGTTTGTGGTCACCTAAATATTGATTTGTTAGTAAATTCACCTGAACACTGCAAGCTTACTTCATTGTTTGGTTCATTTAACTTAAAATGCACATACAAGGAAGCAACAAGAATAACAGCAACATCAGCTCAATGCATAGATAATATTTATACTAATTGTGCCATAAAATACTCGTCTCAAATTAGTGGAGTTAGGTCTGACCATACAGGTCAACTAGTATCCTTTGAGTTGGTTAAAAAGCGGCAATTAAATAAGACTATTAAGTTTAGGCCACTAACTAAAAAGAAATTAATGTTTTTAATGATAACATGTTAAGTAATCTTTCAATGGCCAATTTTGAATCCCATGACCCCAATGAAAATTACAGGATATTTTTTCTTCACCATGCCACGAATTTAGTAAGGCATGTCCAGTTAAAAAATTTCAAATGAGTAATAAATCTAAATTTAATGAATGGGCCACTGCTGGAATAAGAATAAGCTGAGACAATTTATACAACTTATACCATGAAAAATCATTGACTTCCGATGAAGCCTTCCATAATTATGTAAGAAACTACTCAAAGATATTTAAAAGAGTATGCGCCCTAAGCTAAATCTATATCAGAAAGTAATAAAATTAGCATTTCTAACAATAAAATAAAAACTGTGTTGAAGGTGATAAACAAAGAAACTGGAAACACAAACCAACAGGGTTAGAATGATTTGACTTTGAACATCGATGATCAGGTCATCTCAGATAAGTCAAAAGTGGCTGAGAAGTTGGAAAATTACTTTACCAATATTCCAGTAGAGGTTACTAAATCTCTACATTCTTCGCCATTATCAGCAGAATCTTTTTTAAAGGAAAACTTCAATAAGGATATACCAACATTTTCATTTAAGCCCATTTCTATTGATGTAATTAAAAAGCATTCCAAAGGCGTAACATAACAAACACTGATGACTTATGGAGTGCATCTATTAGGGTTCTTGGTAATATTATTGACTCAATTGCTGCTATCCTAACAGGCACATTTAATTAATGTATAGACAGCGGTAATTTTCCCGATTTAATGAAACATAGTAAAGTAGTACTCATTTTTAAGTCGGGTTGTAAGAGTGATCCCTCTTACTATAGACCGATATATGTGCTTCCAGCATTAAGCAAAATATACGAAAAAATCATGCTGGAACAGATGCTATCATATTTTAACTCAAATGGAATTCTGCATAGTCGGCAGTTTGGTTTCACGAAAGGTAGGTCAACAACAGACGCAGGAGTAGCGCTCATCCGTCACATTCTGGAATCTTGGGAGAAATCTCAGGATGCAATTGGCATATTTTGTGACCTCTCCAAAGCTTTTGATTGCGTTGACCACAAAACACTGATCTGTAAATTACACCATTACGGAGTTCGTGGATTCGTGTTCTGCTGACCTTGTTCTTTCATATTTATCAAACAGGCAACAAAAAGTTATTGTTAATGGAGCGACATCTGCAGGATCCCTAGCCAAGATGAGTGCTCCACAAGATTCAATTCTTGGCCATTTCCTTTTTATAGTGTATATCAATGACATACATGATGACCAACTTATCGGATATTTTTTATTTGTAATTCCATTGTGCTGTATTAATTGGTCTATACGACAGTATAGACCAAAGTTTTAAATATAATTAAGCATATCTTAGAACTGGAAACATATCTTACAACTACAGACAGGCCCGTTGGTATAGTGGTCAGTGGCCCTGACTGCTATGCGCAAGGTCGTGGGTTCGATTCCCACCTAGGACAAATGTTTGTGTGATGAGCACGGTCATTTGTTCTTTGTCTGGGTGTAATTTATCTATAATATGTATGTATTTAGAAATATATATGTATGTTTATCAGTTATCTAGTACCCATACCACAAGCTCTGCTTAGTTTGGGACTAGATGGCGTTGTGTGAAAAAGTTGTGGAATATTATTATTATTATAACTATATAATAATATAGGTTATCTATCAGAATTCAGACAGGCTTTAATTTATAATCATATTGTGGGAAGTACTAATTTCACACGGGTTCCCGTTAGTATATGCTTAAACTAGACTTATGGTCTCATGGTGCGTGGTGCGCTGGTTGCACGCTACTGGCATGATTGCTCTATGTTATCTCTTAAAAAGACTATTTTTTAAGAGATAACATAGAGCAATTATGCCAGTTTAAAAATTAATTTCAAATTGAAATTTAATTATTTAATTGAATTAATTTGAAATGAATTAATTTTTTTCTTAAACTTCAAACGCGAGCCAAAAATAAAAAAAAAATCACAAGAAACAGTAGTAGGTATCTCTACTTAGTAGTAGAGATACCTACTACTGTTTCTTGTGATTTTTTCAAACTCAAAATGTTTTATTTCACATAGGCCTACATGGGCACTTATAAAACGTCAGCAGTTTGGCGCAGGGCACGGTTCGAAATTGGTCGTTTTCTATGGAGAAGATCCGGCAAGAAACTCCACAGTTACTCTTTTAAAATATCATTCTTACAATGTATCTATAATACAGGTTAATTACCTAATTAACCTGTATTATACCTATGAGAGGACATTAAAGCCTGTCTGAATTCTGATGGATAACCTATATTATTGTATAGATGTAAGATATGTTTCCAGTTTTAAGATATGCTTAATTATATTTAAAACTTTGATCATTACAAGATATTTTCTAAATTTAAACCCACGACCTACGTCATTTAAATTTAAAAGTCAATTATCTGAAATTAAGTATTTCAAATGGCGGGAGACTTTGTTAAACATAAAAAACACAGTGATACGACGTCAATGTGGAGCTATTTTTTAGTTGCGAAGGATAGGAATAGTGCCAAATGTAACCGATGCTCAGCCATTCTCAAGACTTTGGATGGATCGACTAAGGGATTACATACACATTTGTCATCAAAACATAACATCAAGCTTATATCAGCTTCAACAAGTCTAGATTCTGATAATCTGAACACAGCACCGCCGCCAGCCAAGCGAAAGTTAAATGATTATTTTACAAAAGTGCCGACGATAGCCTCGATGATGTTTTGGCAAGAATGATTGCATTAGATGGATTTCCATTCAGTATATTCATAACTTCAGATGATTCGAGAAAATTTGTCTTTGCAAAATACACGGATTTACCAAAGTCAGCCGTCACCATTCAAAAACGTGTCATGAATTACAGTGAAAAAATCAGAAAGCAAGTAACTGCAGAATTGAAACATTTGAAAAGTGCAGGTGAAAGATTTAGTCTTTCTTTCGACAAGTGGACTTCAACATCCAATAAACCATATAGTGTTGCCCAAACGAGAGTCTCGCAAGAGTCTCGCAATTAGCGATTATCCTATTACTATTTATTAAACGGTAGTTGAGATCTCAGAACAATGTAACAGAGTCTGTTACATTATTGTTAAAAAGTATATTGTTAAAAAACTTAAAAGTCGAGATGACACGGAAGAAGAAGAAGGAAGATCAGGATCACAAACAGATGATGAGTTAATGCCACAAACCTCCCAATCCCAACCCCAATTGACACTAAAGGAAAAGTTATAGCTGGAAATTGATAAGAGTATGAAATCCCCAGATCGTGAAGTACAAATACAAAATAAATCGGGGTTGGCAAAATAGACGTGAAATAAGCCTGTTTGAAAATGGAGGAATTAGTGGATATCACTTAGAAACAGCATATAAGTATCTATTGTCTATTCCTCCAACCAGTGTAAAACCTAAACGAGCGTTTTCAGCTGCTGCTTATGTTGGTAATAAACGAAGCAAGCTTGTAAGTCAAACCTTGGATGCATTGATATTTCTACGATTGTATTTTCAAAATTCGAAATAAGTTTTATTGTCTTTTTATTTCTTACAAAGTATACTATCTTTTTGTCATTTTTTCTTTTCTTACTATACTGTGATATGTGTAGTGTACCAAAATTAAAAATATATATTTAAAGAAATTACTCGTTTTTTAGAGTTCAGTTGCCGAATGGCAAAAAACGGAACCCTTATAGTTTCGTCATGTCTGTCCGTCTGTCTGTCCGTATGTCTGTCTGTCTGTCTGTCTGTCCGTCCGTCCGTATGTCACAGCTATTTTATTCCAAAACTATTAAGACTATACATGTGAAACTTGGTAAGTAGATGTATTCTATGAAACGCTTTCCGATATTGAGAAAAAAATTAAAAATCATTTAAAATAAAGGAACATACTACTACCCCATACATGGAACTAAAACTGAAAATATATATTTTTTTTTTTCATGAAACCTATGCGTGTGTGGTATTTATAGACAGGTCTTTAAAAATGACATGGGGCTTTCTGAAACCACTTTTTCATAAAGTCAATCGTTTAAAAGATATAAGCTTCCAAAGTGGTCAAATGTGTATCCCTCCCTCTAACTTCTATAATAGTGGAGTGAAAAATATAAATATATATATACAACGTGTAACGGAAACCCCTTATCTAACCAAAAGGGCTGAAGACAACATTTGGTATGGAGTCTCTATGCACAGTTTCAGCACAAAATAACTGACTTAAAGAATTGATACCAAATTATTGGTTTCACATATTTTTTGAATACCAATCATAACAAACGTGTCACAGCACTACGAGGGTCAATAACTTTCCACGTCACTTGCCAATAACACGATAATTCTTTTCGTTCTTCTTAATTTGAAAAATTCGGTCTCTGGTATCAGTGTACTGGAATTTGTAATAAGTTCTACACATGTAGACTTAGGATTACAAAACCCTTGCCATATCGTTTGTTATCATCCAAAGAAGCCATGCACTTGGTATGTATATACCCTTTAAATTACACGTTGTATGTATATATATATATCTATAGATCTTAATGTAAACTTTCAATCAAAATTGGTTTTAAAGAGATCGAGTCAGCAGTTTTTGAGATACAGCATATTTTCTAAAACCGCAAATATAACTTTGTAATTCATACAAATACTATGAAAAACAAAGTTATTTGGCGTAGTTGCAAAAAATGTAAATAAGCTAGTTTTAAGAAATTTGTAAGTTTTAGTTTTTTGTCAAGTAAATATACATATTATATTATATTATTATAGTTACTACGGAACCCTTCATGGGCGAGTCTGACTCGCACTTGGCCAATTTTTGTAAAATGTTATAATAAGCAATATAACATTAGATTTATAGATTTCTTTTATTTTTTTTTTATTTTAAATTAAGTTACACTTGATACATATATTGTTATGAAATAAATTACGCTTATATTTTCTGCGAAGTAAGTTCGCTAGACAGCATTAATGAAAAAATGTTTTTTTTGGTATGGCCCCACGTATATATAATAAAGTACCGAATGTTATTAAAAATATGACAGTACATCAGAATTTAAACGAGCACTAAATGAAATTTTAATAAACAAAACTTATTTCAGTCTGGTTTTATTATGTCATTACATAATATTTTTTTTTATTTCATACTGGTTTTATTATTCAAATAAGTACTGCATACCTATCTACCCTAACTTGCTACTTACCCAGTTTCGAAGCGTCAATAGCCTAATGGATAAGGTGTCGGACTTGTGATCGAGAGGTCGCAGGTTCGAACCCCACCCATTACACTATTGACGTGAACCCACTCCAGACACAAGCATATTTAGCTTAGTTGGAGGGGTTAACAAGATTGCTAGTAATGTGAAATGTACCCACATTGCTAGTATTCTTTAAAAAAAAAAAATCTGAGGAGTTTAATATATAAAATCAAAGTTTTATTGCAATAGGATGAATAGTGAGGGAACGGATAATGTATTATTACAGTAAAAACAAACGTTAATTTTTATATAATAGGTATAATTTATTAAATTTATTTTTGTGATTTATTTACGTACCTACTTGCTTTATTTAGATCCATCCAGCCGTTTGAGCGTGAAGAAGTAACAAACATGCAAACAGACACATTCATTCACAAACTTTCGCCTTTATAATATTAGCGTGATAAATAAAACCATCTAAATAATTAATATTCGTTTTTCAAGTTTATTCAACATAACGACAAAAAATTAAAAAATGCAAAGTTAGCAAACTTCGTCGTGCAACGGCAAGCGGGCCTCGAGCGAACTTGTCATTGTGTGTGTGACAACGCACACGACTAGCCCGCTGCAGTAAATACCTATTTTCCGCGCGTCTCGTAGGCTCGACACCCTCTTAAAATCGCCTCCGGGGCGACCATCTCGTCATACTGTCGGCATGTACCACCAACTGACAGGAAACCAATATTCTTACTACCATCTGCTTAGTATTTTCCGAACAAACTAAGTGTCAATAGCCTAATGCCAAGTTGTCGGACTTGTGGTCGAGAGGGCGCAGGCTTGAACCCCACCCATTACACTATTGCGCGTGAACCTAATCAAACAAGCATATTTAGCTTAGTTGGAAGGGTTAATAAGATTGCTAACAATGTGAATAATACACCCATAGTTCTCTTTAAAAAAAAATTATGTGTTAATGAGTGAATGTTATTCCAGGCGTCAGGAGGTGTATACACAATGGGTTGCGGCGAGCAGGGACAGTTGGGCCGACTGTCACAGCGCTCTGCTAGCCGGGACGCCAGGCAAGGGTTCAGTAAGTACTAAAACACTATAATTAATTGTCCCACAAGGATCAGCCAAGCTTCCGAATGCCAGGGCTAGCGGGAATATTCTAACGAAATACTGCGGCCCCGTAAGCCAAGGGCAGCTGAAGGAAAAGGGTTGATTTTTAGTCAGTAGAAGTCGTGACACTCTTTTCTGCCCCACCCAGAGTGGGAGAAGTCATTCGATAATTTTTAATAGCTGTAAGCTGAGTACTAGTGTTTTTACTAGGAGCGACTCGTGTCAGATTTTCTAACTTTTGACTACCCATAATGACTGTCAGAGATGTACAAATGACTGCCTGGACTGGACCAACGGTTGAACGTACATTCCGAGGCATGGAGGAATTTTGATATGATAGTGTGTAAGACTTGGTTTCCCTACACACCAGCTAACCAAGGATAGATACCTGAAGATGAGACTTATAGGCTGAGTTCTTGCGCATAATGAGGATACAGTAGAAATAAAACATGAGACAGGTGTGATTGGTCATATTATTAAATATATTAAATGTTCTGCAAACACGTGTTGGTTGTTTCTTCAGTTCCATCTTTTACACTGTTTAAATTAAATAATAAAGTATATGTACAGTATAGGGTTTTTTAATTACCCCGAACAATAAATTTCAGTTCATTAAACCATGGTACGGGTTCCGCCAGCAGTATCGCATCCTTGTGGTGTGCTTAATCAAAACGCGTGGCGTTTTTCGTTCTCCGGAACCGAATCGCTATTGCATCATTCCTTCAACGACGTACTTGGTGAAGAAATCCCTTTATATATATCTTCACAATATGACCATTTCTTTAAGTTTAATAAATATTAAATTTAAGTCTAATATGCGACCCTAAAACAAGACAAAGAATTGTCGCGTTAGCGCCGGTAAAATCTAGCGCTTGGCCTAATTTCATTAATGATGAAGACTTTTTTTACTCATGGCATATTCTCCGGTTACCCTTATATGGGTCATATTTAACTCTTGTACCCTGCCTCCTTCTCGTCATCAGTGGGCTATTACGCCAAAGAAAATCACTTCGTCTTATACGCTTCCAATATCTTCGTTGCCTCAGACCAAAAAGAAAAAGGCTCCGGCCCCTGTTTGACAGCTATTTGTCGTTGTCCATGGCAAAAGACAATTACTAATTGGATTACCTCAGCATAGAATTTTATTAAATTGTTTGCACATATTCTACGCGTAAGGAGAATACCTTATTTTAACTTTCATTCATTATTATATTCACCTAAACTTAATAAATTCTAAAACTGGATATATATTTATACCGCGCCATCTATGATATCTTCTAAGAGTTACTATCTCGTATTGAGCTAGAGTTTCGCATCCATGGATGGCATTGGAACAGAGTATTGTTTTTCTATAATCTAATTTTATAAATGTTACAAGTATTCATTCATCCACGGACCGACCTCGTCAAATGTTGCTTAACTTTGAAGACTGTCCCGTGCGGCTATTATTGTTCAGCTACAAACTTCTAAACTTCATAAAATCAATCATTACAGTAGTACCCAACTGATATGGCTTACCGATGTAGCTGCGCAGAACATGAATGTTCGCACCGCGCTTCGTTTCCTTTACCGCTATTGTATGTTAGCGTGACTGAGATGGAACTAACAGCTGTATTATGAACCTTATAGTAGTGATCTAAGCTTGATTGTAAGTTTCTATCGTTCTTTCGTTAATCTTCAGGGCCATATTTTCTTTGTGTGAACGAAGATTCACGACGCGCCTTATCAGTTGGGTACTACTGTACTGTGTGTATGTATGTCGGGCAGGTATCCGCAACTCCCCGACCATGCGCGTATTTTGCGTAAGGGTAGGATTTGTCTTCACTCAATCCATGCCAGTTCCTCCAGGAAGGCGAGCAACGCCCTTGTTTTGCTTACCATTTCTCGGGAGGGTACTTGGTTTGCCGAAGTATTTAGTCCTGTAATCCACAACTACAGGGCAGCTCAGTAGCAGGTGTGCCGCTGTTTCGTCCTCCTCCAGCAGGCTCTGCACAGTGGGCTGTCTGTGACTCCTATTACATAGAGGTGTTTATTAAAGGATCCATGGTCACCAGCCGCAATTGCGGTTTAGATAGTCTAAGGACCTGTTTCGACAAGCGGCCATCAAGGGTCGGAAGAGCCTCTTTGGCCTGTCTGCACTCACCACTACTACTACTGGTACTGGGTAGTACCGTACTAATGTTATTTGGTTTCCCCAGGTGCACTGCTAGTGCCAGGGAAGGTGACCCTGAAGGCCGGCGGGGCTCGCATCTGGGCGGGCTACCACGCCACCTTCGTACTCGACAATAACGGGAAGATGTTTGCTTGGGGACTTAACAACTATGGACAGCTTGGTTAGTACTATCATAATATATTCTTTATTTCAAACAGATCCGTCTTGTCAGATACCTACAACCTATGGGTCTTTAAATCAAGAGTGCATAGGTTACTTCTAGGTAAGCATGCTCCATCTTTGACCACATCATCACTTGCCATCAGGTAAGATGGTGGTCAAACGCGAACTTATTCTGATTAAAAAAAGCAACTAGGACCACAATAAATCTATACTAATATTATAAAGCGGAAAAGTTTGTTTGTTTGCTTGAACGCGCTAATCTTCGAAAGTACTGGGTGGATTTGGATGCAATTTGGTATGGAAGTAGCTTGAAGCTTGAGGAAGGTTATAGGCTACTTTTTACGCGACTGCAAAAGAGGAGAGTTATGTTTTTACCGTGATAGAATCCACGGGAGCGAAGCCCCGCGTGAGGACTAGTAATAAATAAAAAAGAAAGTCATAAATAAACTACCACATAATGCAACAATAACAATTATAATAAATGAGTGCAGATTGTCTGCACAATCGCACGTGTAGAATAGAAAGAAAGCTCACGTTTACTGACGTAAATGAAATCTCTCGGATACTTTATTATAGTCATACAAATTATGTATGATACATTGACTTGTTTTGGCCCGTTAATGTAGTTTGAAACTAGTCTAGAACTACTTGTTTACCAAAAAAAAAATTTTAAGCAAAAAATACAACCGACTTCTATATAAAACACTACAAAGGCAAAAATAACTTTAATTTCGGTAGTCGATGTCATTTGTTTTGTATTTTCTTTTTTTTTTTTTGATATCTCTCTCTCTCTTCTATTTTTTAATAGCTAAAAATTTTTTTTGCACGCTTTTTAGTGGGTCGGTTTGTAATTTATCTAGTTACAAAAGCCAAAATGTCAACTACTTATCACCTTTTACAAAATATTGCTTTTTCCGGTGCAGAGCCGTTAATTTTTGAGGAGTTCTCCTGGTACATCAGCATCAGCTCTACTTCACCATATGCATTGTGATGAGCATAAAGTGCTTAACATCCATATTCAAGTAATCGAATCGCAATCCACTCAATACTTATTATTGAGTAGTTTCGGCGGCCATCTGTGGTCTTCATCATCAGTTCCACTTCCCCAAATGGTACTTTTTGAGAGCAACTGCACAAGTTACTATAAGAAATACCCAAAACGCCATAGGAATGCCTATAATATTTGAAGAGTTCCCTCGATTTCTCCAGGATTCCATCATCAGATCTTGACTTGGTGACAATGGGACCAATTTCTTATTCCTTTAAATTAATTCCTTTCAACCAAAAAAAGAATTTTCCAAATCGGTTCAGCCGTCTTTGAGTAATCGATGATCATACATTAAAAAAAATGATATATATATGCCTCCTCCTTTTTTTGTCGTCGGTTGAAAATAAAATTGTTATGTGCTATTTAAATGTCAGTTCTTGTCTGTCATCTAACCAAATATTACAGGAGAATGGAGGATTTTAACCTACTTGAAAACTAAATATTTGAAGTGGAGAAATATAATTAGATAGATACAATGAATAAGTTTATAACTGCCAAGAATATGCTATCTGTGAGGGTTTGATGCAGAATGTGCATTACCAAAATAAGCACTTCACAGCATATTTTAATAAATGGCTGAAATACTTATATACTATATGTATAGCTGACGTGTACATAAAATACATAGGTAATCAAACAGTTCCTGAACATATTACTTTTTACAAAGATACTACTGTTATCATGCCAAAAATCGTGTAAAATAATAAAAAAAATGTAAGCAAACGGTTTATATGTATTTTGACCCATTGTCATAAAATTCACATTCATTTTGAGGTCGTTTTGCGAAGTGCACATTCTGCGAAAAACGCGAGTCTTAATCACCCTCGGCCAGTTTTTATGGAATGTGTATCAAATGCAACTATGTGTTTAGGTTTGATAGTTAATTAATAATAGACAGGCCTGTTGGTTTAGTGGTCAGTGGCCCTGACTGCTATGCTCAAGGTCGTGGGTTCGATTCCCACCCAGGACAAATGTTTGCGTGATGAGCACGATCATTTGTTCTTTGTGTGGGTGTAATTTATCTATAATATGTATGTATTTAGAAATATATATGTATGTTTATCAGTTGTCTAGTACTCATAGCACAAGTTCTGCTTAGTTTGGGACTAGATGGCGTTGTGTGAAACTTGTGGAATATTATATTATTAATTATACTAATTATTCTTATTATCGAACAGGTATAACAGGCGAGAAACGCAAAACAGCGCTGTTCACGCCAACAGAATGCGACGCCTTCAATCAACTGAACGTTACGTGGAAGAGCGTGGCTTGTGGACAACATCACTCGCTGGCTCTCGACACCAATGGACAGGTCTATGCTATCGGCCGCTGCGAGTACGGCAGGTCAGTTATACAATACAATCATTTATTTCAGGAATCAATGCATCCATGTCCATCTATACTAATATTATAAAGAGGAAACCTTTGTATTTTTGTATTTTTGTATGTTTGTATTGAATAGGCTCAAAAACTACTGGACCGATTTCAAAATTTCTTTTACCATTACTTAGAGGGATTCTTCCGAATCCGTATAGGCTATATTTTATCCCGGAAAATAGATAGGAGTTTTCGTGGTATTGAAAATTGTGGAGTAAGGCGCCGAAAAAACTGCCGTACGTTAACGATTCTCGCGAACGCTGCCTATATTTAATATAAACATTGCACCCGTGCGAAGCCGGGGCGGGTCGCTAGTACTAATATATAATGCTGTAGCAAACCGTATCTATTCGGTACTGAGTAACGGGTGCGCCATCAAGTACCGAGTAACGAAACGTTACTCACGAATGCAATTCGTTACTCGCATGTTTCGTTACAACTGATTTAGATCGCGCAAGTGCCGTTGATGCGAGTGTTGAATGCGGTTTCCTTTTCGTGTTTTACGCATGAGCGAGCATTCGGTGTATTTAAAAACATACGTTACAAAGAACGATGTTTATTTACTTGAATATTTATTATCCAAATTTTTCACTGTGTTTTTACTGCAATGATTGCGATGTATTAGTGTGATATGTCATTTTCAAATAATATTAAAAAACTCGCAAATAAAAATTATTTTTTTAAATAGTCCATCCATCCGATTCAGTTTGTTACGTTGCAGTTTACTTGTAATTCCAACCTTTACCTGTTAAATCAAACTAAATTTAGATTTAAAAAATGCATCTTATAAACATGTAACGTATAGATATTTTATTATTTAAAACATTATTTTATACGTTTTCTACAAATTACGAATAATGCGACGCCGCGACCTCATACCGTACGAATTCGCAATACGACTCGATGTGTTGGTCTATAATTCTATAAACATAGGTATGACGTATCAAAGTAACGAGTACTAATGGCTATAGTAACGAATACATCCGGGTACGCTTTTTTTCGTTACTTTTACACCTCTACTAATATTATAAATGCGAAAGTAACTCTGTCTGTTACCATTTCACGCCTAAACCGCTGATGGCTACCAGAGAGCTACAAACTAGGGGTCTTTAAATCAAGAGTGAATAGGTTACTTCTAGGTAAGCGTGCACCATCTTCGACCACATCATTTGCTTACCATCAGGTGAGATGGTGGGCAAACGCGAGCCTATTCAGTTTAAAATAAATTAAATAATACCGATTTAGATGAATTTGGCATGGGAATAGTTCAGGACCCTGGGAAGGACGTAGGATAGTTTTTATCCCGAAATTCCCACGGGATCGGGATGTACGCGGGAAAAACCTCCCACGTGAACCAAGTCGCGGGCAAAAGCCTTATTAAAATAATAAATTACATAAAAACATCAATCATTATAAAATTGCTTATAAAACTACTTAAAATATAGGTATATTACAATTCATTAATTTAAAGTCATATTTTTTTAATTGTATCTGGAATAATAATTGGCATACGAACAAGTGATTTACCTCGTATATGGCTTTTGATATCCATACCAAAAATACAGGTAAATGAAAGAAAATGAGCCTCCACAATATTGAGCCTGTTTTTAGGGTGCTGTACCTGAAAAGGGATAAACGGAACGCTTTTAGGATCACTTTGTTGTTCGTCTGTGTGTCTTTATTTCGGGAACGCGTGGAGATATCAAGCTGAAATATAACTATGTAGCATTCTTCCAGTTGTAACTGGATGCAACTGAGTACTAGTGTTTTACCTCCCTAACTGACCTCCACACTCCAGTAGCTGGAGAACACGATATCACTTAGCAAGAGTGATGTCAGATTTGCTGGCTTCTTAGTACTCGTAATGACCTTCAAAGATGTACAAATGAAACGTGGGACCAACGCCACGTGCATTCCGAGGCTTGGGGGAGTCCCGAATGTTAAACTGTTCAGCCACCTACAGACCGACCTTGGTACGCGTTGCTTAACTTTAAAGATCGACACAAGCTCTTCGATTTAAGCAATATTGGTGAACCGGCCTTATTTAGTTTAAAACAGAAAAAAAAGATATGAAATTCGTTCGCGTGGGAGTGTTTTCCCGCGTAAATTCCGATCCCGTGGGAATTCCGGGATAGAAATTAGCCTATACGTTATTTCAGGATGTAAAGCACGTAGATACACAAAAAGGATCCAACCCACAAAATGTTACTTTTGAGATAATGAAGTTTGAAGTTTAAGTTGTATTTGCTCTTTGATATTCTATTTTGTGATTTTGTTGATTTGGTATATAGTTGTAAAAATTGGTGTCCTTTTTATAGAAATATGTTTTATTGGGAATTAGTAAACATTTTTAGAGATATTTAAGTAAATATGGTGTGGTTTTTGCGGAATTAAAATATAAACCTGTCATAGATGTGGGTTGGTACCCCATACTAATAAAGAGGTCAAATTCACATATTTTGACTAGGGTGTTTTTACTAATCGAAAATATAGACCATAGAGACTAATTTGGCATACTCAGCTCATTTTCGACCATACTGTGGGATAGATCCTTTTTGCGTATCTACGTCCTTAATACACTTGCCAGATTTCATTCAAATGTGTCCAGTAGATTTTGCGTGAAAGAGTTATAAACTCTATACGTGTATTCTCACAATCTTTCGCATTTATAATATCAGTAACAAGTAAGATAACCATGGTTATTTATCCACAGATTGGGTTTGGGTGACCGCGCCGGCGACGCAGAGGTCCTCGAACCAGTGCCCAAGCTACAAAACAAAAAAGTCATCAGTATAGCAGCTGGTACCAGCAATTCCTTTGCTGTGACCGATTCCGGTAAGTTTTATTATATAATAATAAAATACATTTGAAGGCACTAGGTCCCTATCAGCGATATTAATTGGATTCATGATCTCAATTCTGAAGTTTTTTTTTTATTATTATTAAAAATAGGTTCATGTCAGACCACCATCTCACCTGATGGTAAGTGATGATGTGGTCGAAGATGGAGCACGCTTACCTAAAAGTAACCTATTCACTCTTGACTTAAAGATTCCTAGGTTATAGCTATCGGGAAACACAGACTCCGGCAGGGAATTACACTCTTTAGCCGTACGCACAATGAAGGTATTATAAGGAAGGAATTATAGGTGTGTATTGTCGGGCGAAGAAAATAGAAGCACTAGTTATTATAGTACAATCAGGTTAAACTTTCCTTTTAAAATAATCACCATTAAATTACAGTTATAATAAGATAACAATATATGTCGCACAATTCAGACTCCACCGAACGCGTAGTATACGACCGAGTAAATCGTCGCTTCCAACGCACTAGCGCTCGGTGTTGTGTCAGAGTGTCATATCTTCGGATGTGACGTAACAGACACAGATAATTCATTTACACGACACTCTAAACTAACAGCGACGTCTATGAAATCTAACTAACACTAATTAAAATATAAAGCGCCGTCACATTTATTTTTCTCTACAAACTTATAAAGTAAACAAACATAAGCTGTTATATACAATGCTATGTTAAGTATATCAAAACCTGTATTACAGTTCACCAGGACCTCACTCCGCTAAGAAAACTAGGAAAGCATGTTTGATAGATCATATTATCGGAACATTAAATACAATTACAACTAGGTATATAAGAAAAATAGAAAGTTAAATATAAATAAAACAAAACAGGCATGCTAATTTTTATGTGTGTGGGTGTGAGTGTGTATGCGATGGTGAGTGTGCGAGTCTTAAGTAAATTCATTGGGTGTAGCAACTTTTCAGTTGTCATTATATTATTAAGTATGTTGACTAAAAATTGCAAATACCGTTAGATCTATCGCGCGATATTCTAATCTATTAATAAATTGTGATCTATACCATACTGCTTGCAATTTCGCGCATTATTTTTCGATAGATTACAATTTATCTAAGTGAAATCGTGAAATTGAAAAATGGCGTACAACGGAACGCAACTCGCGCGCTGATTGGTTGAATGTCATGCGACGTGCGTAAGTCTATGGTCACAGAACGTCCTACAGCAATATCGACCAATCAGGAACAGCCTTTGTACAGTTGGCAATTTCGATATATATAATCGATAGATTATAATCTAACGAATAATAATACGTTAAATCTGGGCCTGTACTCTGCGTTCGCCAGTCAAACTTGTTACTATAGATAAAACGATTATGCCAATGAGTCATTTAAAATTATTGAATTTTTTTGTCTATGTCAAGCTTTTTAATCGTTTCAACAGTGTTGTTGATTATATTTCCAAGTAGTGGGTGTCCTGAGATTAATGAAACGAGTGTCGTCCTTGAAAGCTAGTTTATTACTCTGGTTTAGGAAGGGGAAGGCGCTCACACATTTACACCGTACGAACTATGTGTCAGTGCGCATACATATCACTATACACGGTTAAATTTTGATCGTTTTAATCCTTTGAACCGGTGGTTTCACTTACACAACTTACAGCTGATGTTCACGTAAACGAATTAAAATATTCAAAATTTTCCTTCATAATTTTACGGGCTTAGAACCGATACAACTGCTTTGTGCCTAAGACATACCTAATAAAATAATTATGCTAAAAGCGGTAGGTACCTGCATTTAAAAATCAATCTCTACAGGCCTGCTAGTTATGACGTGTTTAAAAATGTGGAATCAAAATTATGTACAATAATTTAAAAAATAAAAGGTTCTAATTATATGGTTTAAAAAAGTTCTGTTACATACCTAAATCACCTTTGTATTTTATTTACGACACGTAAAACTTGTTCATAAAAATTTGTATTTATGATGCCAGCCAGGCGAACGCGTCATTGTTGTTATAATCGAATGGTGTCTACTAATGGTTCGCATTATTTATTCTCTGAGGCGTAAATTAATTAGAGTTATTAAAAAAAAGTACTTTATTTTTTAATTTTATCTTTACAAATCGATAGTGTTTCATGCACCGGTTCGACCACAGAAATCTTAATAATAAGGCAATAGAAATGCTATCTACTGTCATTTAATACTGGGACGCGTGTCGCCGGTTCGCAGGTACCACCACATAAACAAGCAATAGAGAAACACACTTTCGCCTACACATGCATTTTGCATTATTACAACAAAATTAAACTTTAAGCGATGACATTACGCAATATTTTCTAAAAACGCATAATCTCATGTGGCGTAACGTGTGCGAAAAGCAGAGAAAGATATCGCGCGCTCACTCTTACTTAGAAATAGTGCAGTGCAAAGCTCGTAATGCTTATATTATTATCGATAATTTTCTGTTGAGCGTTAATGGCCAAGAAGTCTCGTAACAATAGATAACTAATTTATTGAAAGTTTTTCATTCCTTGACGCGCTTTTAGACGATTTATTTAGGAGAAAAAGGAATACAATAAAACTATAAGTGTAAGTTTATTTTTTTATTATTTAGTTATCCAAATCTTAAAGACCCTCCAATACTTCACCTTATGGGAAAAAAAGGCCAAATCAAATAGAGCAATAATGGCAAAACTTAATACCGAACAATGAAGAATATACTTTATTGTTCATCAAAATAAATTGTTACACAACTGTTTTACGTGAATTCTATGGTTACGATGGCGGTCTATACTCTAGACAATCTTAGGATGGATTGATGATATCCGGATTTTTCGGAAACCTGTAATAATGGCATTGGATAAAGTAAAACAGATGCATAAATAATATGAAAACGTATCGATCCGATGCAACTTAATCCATTATACTTATAATATCCTACTAATCCTACTAATATTATAAATGCGAAAGTTTGTAAGGATGGATGGATGTTTGTTACTCTTTCACGCAAAAACTACTGAACGGATCTGAATGAAATTTGGTCAGTAGATAATTGACATTCTGGAATAACACATAGGCTACTTTTTATCCCGAAATTCCCACGGGATCGGGATTTGCACAGGAAAACCTTCCCACGCGAACGAAGTTGCGGGCAGAAGCTAGTACATAATAATATGTATCCTTAATTATTTTGTCATAAAAAAAGATAAATACTGAACACTTCAATGATACAAGGATACTCAACGCAGACTGTTGTTTAACTTACCTATGTACATAACAATAATAAGCCTACCTCCTATTAATTTTCTGAATGAAAAAATAGTTAAAAAGTACGAATTAACAGATATATAACCGTTCAAAAACGACTTTTTATAAACTACTAGTACTCATGCGGGGCTTCGCTCCCGTGGATTCTATCACGGTAAAAACATAACTCTCCTTTTTTGCAGTCGCGTAAAAAGTAGCCTATAACCTTCCTCAAGCTTCAAGCTACTTCCATACCAAATTGCATCCAAATCCATCCAGTACTTTCGAAGATTAGCGCGTTCAAGCAAACAAACAAACAAACATTTCCGCTTTATAATATTAGTATAGATTTAAACAGGAAAAAAGCATGTTTAATTAAAATACGTATTGAAATATTTAACGAAAAGTTATATTTCATTCGAATTTCGGTAAAACTATGTATTAACTTTTAAGCTAAAGGTAATAAATTACCGATACAAAACAGTAGTGGCACGTCACTAATTCGCGGCCAACTCGTACGGCGTGTTCCTGGAATGTACGTAAACGACGATATTGTTTATTGCGCATGACTATAATATTTCATTGCTGCTTTTAGTAGTTGTAATAGTAGGCATGAACAAGCTTAAGTATTAATGGTAATTGAATAGAAAAAAAATAACGTTATCTGTGATAATCGTAGTAATGGTGGCGAAAATATTTGATTTGATTATACACACATCAAAAGTGTCTAGGGATCAAGCATTTTTATGCGGATTTCTTGAGATTGAGATGTGGCTTTGTAATAAATTTATGATTTTATAAATTTATATGGATCCTTTTTGGTGCATTTCATAATTTGAAACAGGAACTGTTAATCAAATTCGTCAATATTTTCCCTATAAAAACATACAACGCATTGAAGACATTATTAGTGCTACTGTTTCCCTACTACTGATTAAAACCAACGTTATTATGGAGCGGCGACGTCATTTAAGCAGGGAAGAAATGCTCAGAGCCGTGGGAATGATAGAAGCTGGTTCCCGGCAACGTACTGTGGCTTTAGCTCTGAATACAAGTCAGAGTGTTATCAGTCGACTTTGGACACGTTACCGAAGCACTGGTACCGTGGCTGAGCGCCATGGAGGACGGTATCGCTGCACCACACGGAGACAAGACCGATACATTCAAATCTTAACTCGAAGAGCTCCAACAATAACCGCCATGATGTTAGCCGTGAGGCTTCATCACTCTTCAGGGAACTTAATTAGCGACCAAACAGTCAGAAACCGCTTGCATGAAGTGAACCTTCATTCCCGAAGACCGCTACGGGTACCACCTATAGCAATGCACAATCGTAGGATTCGATATCAATGGGCTCTTGAACACAGAAATTGGGCAGAAGAACAATGGCGTTTCGTGTGCTTTTCTGATGAGTCTCGTTTTGGTATGAGACCGGATACAAGACGTATACGACACTGGAGAACCCCTGGACGCCAACAGCGATTAAAATCCTGCCAGGAAGTCCATCCTTATAGTGGTGGAACCATCATGGTATGGGCGGGTATTTGGATCGGCGGAAGAACTGAGTTGATTTGGATCAGAGGCAACCTCAACGCTCAAATTTATGCTGAGACGATTGTATCTGACGTCATCGTTCCTCTACAAGTGCAAATCGGTCCCTTATTTCAGTTAATGCATGATAATGCACGAGTACGACCGCACACCGCAAGAGTTGTAAGACAGACTCTCGCCGCAGCTAACATCAATGTCCTGCTCTGGCCTGCTCAGTCGCCAGACTTGAACCCGATTGAGCATGCATGGGATATGCTACAGAGAAGAGCTCTGCCGAATATGGAGGGTATCCAGTCGCAAGAAGACCTTTTTTTGTTGTTGCAACGAACATGGGCGGCCATTCCACAGCGTGATTTGGATGATCATGCCGGTCATTTTGAGTATGCCAAACCGATGTTCTTGTGTTGTTAGTGTTCGCGGTAGAAACACGGATTATTAATTGTTTAAGTTACCCAATAAAATTTTAAAGAAAACTGTTATTTCAGTCTTTTTTTCGAACTTTAATGTTAGTGGTTCAAATGTCAAAAATCCCTTTATTAGGAAAATGGCAAATTTCTTTATTAATGCAAAGGTGACTTGGTTTATTGTTACTGTGACAAACGAAAACACTTTATTTGATGAATCCTTAAAGAAAATTTTAATTAATATCAATCAGGAGAAAAGTTATTGCAAAAATATATGTTGATCCCTAGACACTTTTGATGTGTGTATTTTTTAAAAACGACATTTTTTCAAAAATTAGGTAGTTCCATATGAAATGTTATCCCTTTATTTGTAAAGTTACAAATTTTGGAAGAGTTTCCGCAGTTGGATATGCTACAAAACACCATGTTTACCTCTCCGCGTCCCATACAACACAAGTAACCGCAACAAACGCTCCACGCGCACTTGTGGCCTACGTGTCACATGCGCGGCGACAAGGTCACGCGTCTTTGCGACTTCTATTGCCTTATTATTAAGATTTCTGTGGGTTCGACACTCCACGGGATTAAAACGATCAAAATTTAACCGTGTATAAAGGCCACTGCTACTGACGATATAATCAATGGCGTGGTTTTGCAAGCTCCTGAACCTTCAAAAAGGTAGCATCTCCAATATGAACGGAACTGTTATAATTTTAGGTGACCTTAATTTAAATAGTCTATCCGTGAGTGCAAACAATTATTATCATTATTTCCTAAGCTTTTGTAATCTGGCTGAGATGAATGAAGTGATGAATATGCGTGGCAGTAAGTTAGACGTAGGGTTAGATCGGGAGGGCACTGGATTTAACTGCGAGCATGACTCATAGGTACGGAGTTGGTTGCAATTGATTTGTATCATCCTCTGTTAGACATTGCGATTAACAGCACAACGGATAACGTTAACGAAAAATTAGAGCAACATTGATCGTAGTAGGGATTGGAATTTTCGTAAAGTGTGTAATCACACACTCCTTGGAGTGACGTTCTTCGCTGCAATGACGCTCCCACCGCTGCTGGTAAGTTTGCTGGGAATTGCTAGACTCAAGGCCTGTAGTTCAGTTGGCCCTGACAACATTCCGGCATTTATTCTCAAGGGATGTAACGATATCTTAGCAGTTCCTCTATGTCACGTTTAACCGAGCTCTCCAGTCCGGTATTTACCCTGAGCAGTTTAAAATTTCGCGGGTCACTCCCATACCTAAAACCAGTAATAAAACATCTGAAGAGGAACACAGACCGATCGCTATCCTGCCAACAATAGCTAAGGTCTTTGAGCACATACTACATAATTTCATACACAAACGCATAGATATGTCTCTGATGCGCAACACGGTTTTCGTCCCGGCCGCTCCGTAAATGCAAACTTGATTCATGTTGATTACATATCTAGTGGCATGGACATAGGTAGGCAGGTTGATGCGCTCTATTTCGATTTCCGTAAAGCTTTCGATAAAGTTGACAATGATGTGCTCTTGACGAAGCTAGGGCCATCGGTTTCTCGTCCGCTTGACTTAACTTCTTTTCTGACTACCTGCGGGATCGCAAGCAGTTTGTCCGACATGGCTGCTTCGAGTCCAAGCCTTACTACACTCGCTCGGGTGTGAGTCAAGGATCTGTTTTGGGGCCGCCTCTCTTCCTAATCTTACAAATCTTATTTCCAATGTCAAGTTTGCGAAATGTCTGCTCTATGCTGATGAACTAAAACTTGTTGCGCAATTCAAAACGGTCGACGATTGTAAACTCCTGCAAAAGGACATTGACGCCATCTATGAGTGGAGCATCGAAAATAGGCTGTTTTTTAATAAAAACAAGTGCAACGTCATGACGTACGGTCGGAAGTTGCAACCAATCCATTACAACTATTGTTTGGGTGGAGAAGCAATTACTCGTGTCACCAATATTAAGGAGTTGGGAGTGGCCTTTGACCGATACCTGACTTTAAGAGATCACGTCTCTGCCCTTGCGAAAGAAAGTGCAGGATTTCCGCAATCCCAATGTTATTAGGCTATTGTAGACCACTTTGGTGATTGAAAAGGTTAAGAAAACCTTCCTGAGGTTCCTATTCAAAAGGTTATACCATTTCTTTCCCTACATGTACCCTACCAACTACCCTAGGCTTTAATTCATTGGAGGTGAGGAGAGGTTTGGATCAGCTCACAGTAGCGAGACCCTGAGCGGACGTATGAACAGTCCCGAGCTCCATGGCCTTTTCTGCCGACTATTTGTGTCTGGCAAGTACATCGGACAACGTCAGAACCGCTTGTACAATTTACTCCACCGACTTCCAAAACTGTCGCAAGAGTTGAATCCTCAGTATGTCGCACTCTAAGGATGCTCAATGCCGCCCTGGATTACCAACCCTGAATGTGATGTGTTTGCCGACGAATGGAGTAAAATTATGCGTGCATTTCTGGTGTTCTGCGAGAGGAAGTATACGAGGGTGTCTACTGTTCCATTTTAATTTTATCCAATATAATTTCAATTAACAATTACAATTATTATTATTCTTTCTTAAATATATTTCTATGTTAATTCATGTAATTGGTGTTGTACTGTTTTAATTAACTAAAAATAAATTAATGTGGTGGCGCGGAGGGCTAATTTGGTTTATTTTAGTGGACTGTATTTATGATACGGAACAAAACGATTGACAAAAAACGCTTGGCGATAGGTACACGAGTTGCGAGGGTGTTGCACAGTAGAATGCAACCCGAAAATTAAGGAGGGAAAGCACAAAGCTTTTACGGGAGCCACGTGCTTTTGTCGTCACCGGTGCAGAGGTAGTTGAGCTTCAATTTGCTGTCACAAAGTCACAAATTAAACAAGCAGGCTGACGCTATGCGCGCGCGACGCGATTCGAAAGGGAAGTGATTTCTCGACAAAAAATGACACGGCGAATCTACTTATTGCCCTCGCGAGGTATGTGCCGGAAAGGGATGGGTCTAGGAAAGCGGATGTCAATCGAATTCTGAATATTGACGCAAGCAAAATGTATGCATCAGCGAGCGGAATTCGCGTAGCTGAATTTGGGACCAAACTTCTATAAAATGTTTTGTGTCATCGACTGGCTAAGAACATCTCGATTACAGTGACTTGTCGAACTTGTGTTGGTGCTGTAGCTAATGATGAAGTGGACGTGGATATGCAAAAAGTAGGCTTGTTCATACTCGGTCACTGACAGGAACGCTCCGAACTAGTACAATTGTTCAAATGTACTAGTTCGGTCTTCTAGTACTATTAGTTCATTTTAGTTCATCGATAATTAAGACATCAGTCAGACGTGATGGAATACCTGCATATTTGATTTTCCTTCATACTTTGCAGGCTTAGGACTATCATTTTAATTATGATACATTTTAAATAATTTGAATATCGTTTAAATAAGTAATATTGAATGAATTATTAAAATGGCGTATTTAAAAATCAAATATTTACAGTGATCTTCATTTTATATACATATTTTCTTTTTTACAATCCACACGAAACAAAACCAAGCATAAGCAAAATAAACTTGAACTTATATTGTTGAACCATGACGTTGAGCAAAGTTAAAATAACAAATAGAAACATCGAAAACAATTACTATCAAAGAGCCATAGAACATCCGGGCCATAGATTATGCACATAAATGACCGGGCACAGTTTCTCGTTCTCCAGGTCATCGTAGTTCGTACATCACTTATTCGTTCAGCCGTCCTTACTCGGCTCTCGCGATTGGATGTCGCTAGGATTGGTGATTAGTTCACTGTACTAGATGACCGATTTGAGCGACAGAAACACAATAGTTTATCAAAGAGCCATAGAACATCCGGGCCATAGATTATGCACATAAATGACCGGGCACAGTTTCTCGTTCTCCAGGTCATCGTAGTTCGTACATCACTTATTCGTTCAGCCGTCCTTACTCGGCTCTCTCGATTGGATGTCGCTAGGATTGGTGATTAGTTCACTGTACTAGATGACCGATTTGAGCGACAGAAACACAATAGTTTGTTCTAGTTCACATGACGGAATTGCGTCCTAACAGTACATAGTACATGTACTACCAGGGTTGCCAATGCTACTTTATCTAATTCCCCAAAAATCGGGATCGAATTCCCCAAAATGGGGGACAAAAATCCGCTGATTCCCCACAAATTCCCCTCAAAAGTTTCTTAAGGAATGAAACTCTATTCAATTATTTAAATAATATTTTTGTTTATCTTTCAACATTTTTTTTTTTTCATATTTTTGTCGAAAGCATTTTGTTTCTGCCGCCCAGTTTTTTATCCCTTCCCTTGCTGCCATGAATGATACAACAGAATCTGTATTTAGTCGAATGCGGTTTAGTTTTTAAATGTTTAAGAACACTAAATTTGCGCTCAACCAATGCATTTGAAAAAGGCAGTATCAGCAACAACGGAATAACAATTTTTATGTTAGGAAACAGGTGTCCTCCCGCAGCGTTTTTCAGGCGAAACACTTTTCCCCAGTAACATACAGCATCAATGTTATCTGTACAAACTTCAAGCCCATGTTGAAGAAAATCTAGCATAGGTAGCGTGAGCTCGCCACTCGTCGTCTAATTTTTGTACTGTCACAAATTTATAAACACTGGAAATCGCTTCAGCACAGGTACCAGTGATTTAATTTCAAACTGTTGAACTGCTGATGGATTTACAGCAGATATAATAGAAAATAGAGGATCTCCGAAATCCAATCGCTTGGTATTGTCTGACGTCAATTCCATATAAAATTCTTGGCATGTTCTATAGAAATCTGCAATAGATGCGAGGTACATTTTTATGTTTTTTCAAATCTTCCATACTTACTCCAGCCTGTAATCCAATATATATTTCGTCTAAACCTAGCAAATGTGTTGAATTTCTAAAGTCCGAACTAGGGATGTGATGTACATAATGATTCTAAAAAATGTCAATGTCGATAACGAATGATGAAATATCTATCGACGTGAATAAGATATCAAAATCCCCGCATTCTCCCCACATAATACCAATACCCAATCAACTTGAGATTCCCCATAGTTTGGGGAATTCCCCACAAATTGGCAACGCTGTGTACTACACAAGCCTAGCAAAAAGGATCCAACATACAAAATGTCAATTTTGAGATAAATGAAGTTTGAAGTTTAAGTTGTATTTGCTCTTTGATATTCTATTTTGTGATTTTGTTGATTTGGGACATGTTGTAAAAATTGGTGTCCGTTTTATTAGGAATAAATAAATATTTTTAGAGATATTTAAGTAAATATGGGGTTGGATCGTTTTAGCTAAAAGCCATTTTCAACCGACGACAAAAAGAGGAGGTTATCAATTCGACTTTTTTTTTTAATGTGTGATCATCGAGTACTCGAAGACGGCTGAACCGATTTGGAAAATTCTTTTTTTGTTCGAATGGGTATACTTCGAAATTGGTACCATTATCACCAAAGTCAGGATCTGATGATGGGATCCTGGAGAAATCGAGGGAACTCTTCAAATATTATAGGCACACCTATGGCGTTTTGGGTATTTCTTATAGTAACTTGTGCAGTTGCTCTCAAAAAGTACCATTTGGGGAAGTGGAACTGATGATGAAGACCACAGATGGCCGCCGAAACTACTCAATAATAAGTATTGAGTGGATTGCGATTCGAATACTTGTATATGGATGTTAAGCATTTTATGCTCGTCACAATGCATATGGTGATGTAGAGCTGATGGTGAAGTACCAGGAGAACTCCTCAACAATTAACGGCCCAGCATTGGGAAAAGCAATATTTTGTAAAAGGTTATAAGTAGTTGACATTTAGGCTCTTGTAACTAGGTAAATTAAAAATCATCCAATTAAAAATCATCCAATTAAAAAGAGTGAAATAAAAACTTTTTAACAAAAAATTAAACCGACTCCCAAAAAACACTGCAAAGTGAAAAATAACTTTAATTTCGGATGTCGGTGCCAAAAACGAAAAAACAAAACTAAAGACACCGACTACCGAAATTAAAGTTATTTTTCACTTTGCAGTGTTTTTTGGGAGTCGGTTTAATTTTTTGTTAAAAAGTTTTTATCAATTATGCTAAGCTTATATTGAATTTCGCAGTATCGATCCAACATGGCAAATTGTTATGTAATTATGTATTTATATGAGGAAATAGTAAATTTTCTTTATTAAATTTTTATTATATATCTGAATACAAAAAAAAAAAAAAAACACTTATGAATCTATAAAACCTGAGATCAGTTTTACTTCTGTTTGCAATGATTTGTCATCATTTAACTTTATTCAACTTCCTCCATTTCAATATTAAAGTCTGGTTTACCCCCAAACCTTTCTAAATCATCTTGAAGATTGGTGTTACCTCTAAGAGACTTGTAAAAAGGTAGACAAAATTTACAGATCAGATCAATCTTTTCAATATCGTATTATTTCTCTATAATGTTAATTACCCAAGAAGGTCGGATCATTTTTGCGGAACTAAAATATAAACCTGTCATAGATGTGGGTTGGTACTCCATCTAATAAAAAGGTCAAATTCACATATTTTAACTAGGGTGTTTTTACAAATCGAAAATATAGACCATAGAGACTAATTTAGCATATTCAGCTCATTTTCGACCATACTGTGGGTTGAATCCTTTTTGCGTATCTACGTCCAAGTATGTATTGTATAGCGGTGCACCCCCCCCCAGGTGAGGTGCTGTCGTGGGGCATGGGGTCGGAGGGGCAGCTGGGCACGGGCGCCTGCGCCGACGCCGCCGAGCCCACCCCCGCGCTGACGCCGGCGCTCAGCTCGCGCGCGCCCGCCGCCGTGTCCGCCGGGGGCCAGCACACCGTGCTGCTCGTGGTGAGTATACAGGTGAGCTGTGGTGGGGCATGAGCCCACCCCCGCGCTGACGCCGGCGCTCAGCTCGCGCGCGCCCGCCGCCGTGTCCGCCGGGGGACAGCACACCGTGCTGCTCGTGGTGAGTATACAGGTGAGCTGTGGTGGGGCATGAGCCCACCCCCGCGCTGACGCCGGCGCTCAGCTCGCGCGCGCCCGCCGCCGTGTCCGCCGGGGGCCAGCACACCGTGCTGCTCGTGGTGAGTATACAGGTGAGCTGTGGTGGGGCATGAGCCCACCCCCGCGCTGACGCCGGCGCTCAGCTCGCGCGCGCCCGCCGCCGTGTCCGCCGGGGGACAGCACACCGTGCTGCTCGTGGTGAGTATACAGGTGAGCTGTGGTGGGGCATGAGCCCACCCCCGCGCTGACGCCGGCGCTCAGCTCGCGCGCGCCCGCCGCCGTGTCCGCCGGGGGCCAGCACACCGTGCTGCTCGTGGTGAGTATACAGGTGAGCTGTGGTGGGGCATGAGCCCACCCCCGCGCTGACGCCGGCGCTCAGCTCGCGCGCGCCCGCCGCCGTGTCCGCCGGGGGACAGCACACCGTGCTGCTCGTGGTGAGTATACAGGTGAGCTGTGGTGGGGCATGAGCCCACCCCCGCGCTGACGCCGGCGCTCAGCTCGCGCGCGCCCGCCGCCGTGTCCGCCGGGGGACAGCACACCGTGCTGCTCGTGGTGAGTATACAGGTGAGCTGTGGTGGGGCATGAGCCCACCCCCGCGCTGACGCCGGCGCTCAGCTCGCGCGCGCCCGCCGCCGTGTCCGCCGGGGGCCAGCACACCGTGCTGCTCGTGGTGAGTATACAGGTGAGCTGTGGTGGGGCATGAGCCCACCCCCGCGCTGACGCCGGCGCTCAGCTCGCGCGCGCCCGCCGCCGTGTCCGCCGGGGGACAGCACACCGTGCTGCTCGTGGTGAGTATACAGGTGAGCTGTGGTGGGGCATGAGCCCACCCCCGCGCTGACGCCGGCGCTCAGCTCGCGCGCGCCCGCCGCCGTGTCCGCCGGGGGCCAGCACACCGTGCTGCTCGTGGTGAGTATACAGGTGAGCTGTGGTGGGGCATGAGCCCACCCCCGCGCTGACGCCGGCGCTCAGCTCGCGCGCGCCCGCCGCCGTGTCCGCCGGGGGACAGCACACCGTGCTGCTCGTGGTGAGTATACAGGTGAGCTGTGGTGGGGCATGAGCCCACCCCCGCGCTGACGCCGGCGCTCAGCTCGCGCGCGCCCGCCGCCGTGTCCGCCGGGGGACAGCACACCGTGCTGCTCGTGGTGAGTATACAGGTGAGCTGTGGTGGGGCATGAGCCCACCCCCGCGCTGACGCCGGCGCTCAGCTCGCGCGCGCCCGCCGCCGTGTCCGCCGGGGGACAGCACACCGTGCTGCTCGTGGTGAGTATACAGGTGAGCTGTGGTGGGGCATGAGCCCACCCCCGCGCTGACGCCGGCGCTCAGCTCGCGCGCGCCCGCCGCCGTGTCCGCCGGGGGCCAGCACACCGTGCTGCTCGTGGTGAGTATACAGGTGAGCTGTGGTGGGGCATGAGCCCACCCCCACGCTGACGCCGGCGCTCAGCTCGCGCGCGCCCGCCGCCGTGTCCGCCGGGGGCCAGCACATCGTGCTGCTCGTGGTGAGTATACAGGTGAGCTGTGGTGGGGCATGAGCCCACCCCCGCGCTGACGCCGGCGCTCAGCTCGCGCGCGCCCGCCGCCGTGTCCGCCGGGGGCCAGCACACCGTGCTGCTCGTGGTGAGTATACAGGTGAGCTGTGGTGGGGCATGAGCCCACCCCCGCGCTGACGCCGGCGCTCAGCTCGCGCGCGCCCGCCGCCGTGTCCGCCGGGGGCCAGCACACCGTGCTGCTCGTGGTGAGTATACAGGTGAGCTGTGGTGGGGCATGAGCCCACCCCCGCGCTGACGCCGGCGCTCAGCTCGCGCGCGCCCGCCGCCGTGTCCGCCGGGGGCCAGCACACCGTGCTGCTCGTGGTGAGTATACAGGTGAGCTGTGGTGGGGCATGAGCCCACCCCCGCGCTGACGCCGGCGCTCAGCTCGCGCGCGCCCGCCGCCGTGTCCGCCGGGGGCCAGCACACCGTGCTGCTCGTGGTGAGTATACAGGTGAGCTGTGGTGGGGCATGAGCCCACCCCCGCGCTGACGCCGGCGCTCAGCTCGCGCGCGCCCGCCGCCGTGTCCGCCGGGGGACAGCACACCGTGCTGCTCGTGGTGAGTATACAGGTGAGCTGTGGTGGGGCATGAGCCCACCCCCGCGCTGACGCCGGCGCTCAGCTCGCGCGCGCCCGCCGCCGTGTCCGCCGGGGGCCAGCACACCGTGCTGCTCGTGGTGAGTATACAGGTGAGCTGTGGTGGGGCATGAGCCCACCCCCGCGCTGACGCCGGCGCTCAGCTCGCGCGCGCCCGCCGCCGTGTCCGCCGGGGGACAGCACACCGTGCTGCTCGTGGTGAGTATACAGGTGAGCTGTGGTGGGGCATGAGCCCACCCCCGCGCTGACGCCGGCGCTCAGCTCGCGCGCGCCCGCCGCCGTGTCCGCCGGGGGACAGCACACCGTGCTGCTCGTGGTGAGTATACAGGTGAGCTGTGGTGGGGCATGAGCCCACCCCCGCGCTGACGCCGGCGCTCAGCTCGCGCGCGCCCGCCGCCGTGTCCGCCGGGGGCCAGCACACCGTGCTGCTCGTGGTGAGTATACAGGTGAGCTGTGGTGGGGCATGAGCCCACCCCCGCGCTGACGCCGGCGCTCAGCTCGCGCGCGCCCGCCGCCGTGTCCGCCGGGGGACAGCACACCGTGCTGCTCGTGGTGAGTATACAGGTGAGCTGTGGTGGGGCATGAGCCCACCCCCGCGCTGACGCCGGCGCTCAGCTCGCGCGCGCCCGCCGCCGTGTCCGCCGGGGGCCAGCACACCGTGCTGCTCGTGGTGAGTATACAGGTGAGCTGTGGTGGGGCATGAGCCCACCCCCGCGCTGACGCCGGCGCTCAGCTCGCGCGCGCCCGCCGCCGTGTCCGCCGGGGGACAGCACACCGTGCTGCTCGTGGTGAGTATACAGGTGAGCTGTGGTGGGGCATGAGCCCACCCCCGCGCTGACGCCGGCGCTCAGCTCGCGCGCGCCCGCCGCCGTGTCCGCCGGGGGACAGCACACCGTGCTGCTCGTGGTGAGTATACAGGTGAGCTGTGGTGGGGCATGAGCCCACCCCCGCGCTGACGCCGGCGCTCAGCTCGCGCGCGCCCGCCGCCGTGTCCGCCGGGGGACAGCACACCGTGCTGCTCGTGGTGAGTATACAGGTGAGCTGTGGTGGGGCATGAGCCCACCCCCGCGCTGACGCCGGCGCTCAGCTCGCGCGCGCCCGCCGCCGTGTCCGCCGGGGGCCAGCACACCGTGCTGCTCGTGGTGAGTATACAGGTGAGCTGTGGTGGGGCATGAGCCCACCCCCACGCTGACGCCGGCGCTCAGCTCGCGCGCGCCCGCCGCCGTGTCCGCCGGGGGCCAGCACATCGTGCTGCTCGTGGTGAGTATACAGGTGAGCTGTGGTGGGGCATGAGCCCACCCCCGCGCTGACGCCGGCGCTCAGCTCGCGCGCGCCCGCCGCCGTGTCCGCCGGGGGCCAGCACACCGTGCTGCTCGTGGTGAGTATACAGGTGAGCTGTGGTGGGGCATGAGCCCACCCCCGCGCTGACGCCGGCGCTCAGCTCGCGCGCGCCCGCCGCCGTGTCCGCCGGGGGCCAGCACACCGTGCTGCTCGTGGTGAGTATACAGGTGAGCTGTGGTGGGGCATGAGCCCACCCCCGCGCTGACGCCGGCGCTCAGCTCGCGCGCGCCCGCCGCCGTGTCCGCCGGGGGCCAGCACACCGTGCTGCTCGTGGTGAGTATACAGGTGAGCTGTGGTGGGGCATGAGCCCACCCCCGCGCTGACGCCGGCGCTCAGCTCGCGCGCGCCCGCCGCCGTGTCCGCCGGGGGCCAGCACACCGTGCTGCTCGTGGTGAGTATACAGGTGAGCTGTGGTGGGGCATGAGCCCACCCCCGCGCTGACGCCGGCGCTCAGCTCGCGCGCGCCCGCCGCCGTGTCCGCCGGGGGACAGCACACCGTGCTGCTCGTGGTGAGTATACAGGTGAGCTGTGGTGGGGCATGAGCCCACCCCCGCGCTGACGCCGGCGCTCAGCTCGCGCGCGCCCGCCGCCGTGTCCGCCGGGGGTAAATAAAATGACAGTGATATACGAGCAAACAGACAGACATGTCGAATGTAAGAGTTTCGTTTGTGCCATTCGGCTACGGAACCAAAAAGAATTGGCCCCTACCCAATTGGTAGCTAAATAATAACAGCTCTAAGCATCTTCTATGCTCGCTCGTTCCATCGTAGACCTTATCGATCGCTTACAGTCAGGCGTGATCGAGCTCAAGAGCGGGCTCATCCGTTTTAAGTACTTTTTGCGGCCTAACCAAACGTTAAACCTACCTTGGTATTGTTCGTCAAATCGTTAAGCTCCTTGTTCTAAGTTGAGCTATACGTCATCTGACAAATGCTTGCATTATACGGACAGGTCCACTCACATCTGTGAGCATCATTCCTCAAAAGATCGCCTCAGACGGTAACAAGGTTTCCATATATTTTAACCAGTAAAGATTGTATGGAATTTAAAAGAGACGGGCCCCTGAGTTTGATTCGGTGTTTCTTCTCAGGGTAGTCAGTTAGGAAACACCGCCATCATCTAGTTTAAATTTACGAAAAAAATTATGTTTAAAAGTGTTATTTAATAACCAATTTGTAAAATCTAGATTTGATATAAAAAATAATAAACAAGTTTTCACCTGTATAGGAGGACCCATCATCTCAAAAGGAACCATCGCCGCCGCTAGAGAGTGAAACGTCAGAACAGAAGGGAGATTCGCAATCTGCCGACTCGGAAGAAGAGGAACCTGTGCCAACCAAACGGCAAAAAAGCGAGCAAGAAGGAGAAATCTCCTCAACATCTACTAGCGCACAACCGGCTGTTGTGCCCGGCGTTGCCAAACCACAGGTTAGACTAACTTACACACCACCAATATAAATCAAATAATAAAAAAGCAAGCGTCGAACCCCACCCTTTACGTTATTTTCGTGAACCTACTCTAGTCATAACCATATTTTAGCTTAGTTAGAGGGGTTAACATGATTGCTAGTCATGTGCATTACCCACATTTCTAGGTTTCTTTTTAAAAACATTTTTAACCCCCGACAGCCATGAAACACTTCAACAGATCTCTTGATAAATCGTAACTAAGAACCATCTCCATCACGTCAGCCTTCTAACAAAAAAAAAACGCATAATAATCGGTCCATCCGTTAAGGAGCTAAGATGCCACAGACAGATACACAGACACGTCAAACTTAGAACACCCTTCTTTTTGCGTCAAAATAAATAAAAAATAAAAACTTTTATTAGACCCTAAGCAATGATACAGGTTTAATAAATAACGCAGTCAATTATTATTGTATAAATGTATCGCCCCAAAAACTGGTGCTAACTGTCAAACTAGGACTATGTCTGTTGCCGGGGTTGCGGCACTGTTCTAACGAGATACCGCGGCCCCGGAACTTAGGACAGCTGAAGGAACAGGGTGGGTTTTTAGTCAGTAGAAGTCTGACACTCCCTTCCGCTCCGCTCCACCCAGAGCTGAAGAATTAATTCGATGATTTTCCCACCCAGAAAAAAAAAGGTATTGATAATAAGAACAATACTGCATCAAGCATACGGCAATTCGATTTTGGACAATTTTTGAGTTACTTATACAACAGGTGACAAAATCAAAGCACACCCTGAAATTAGTTTGTTCAGGATCTGTTACTGAATCGATTTCTATCATGTTCAATATAATAAAATCTAAGTAAATTACAATCACACTATCGCTGTACAGTCAAAACAAACCAAAATGGTCCAGTTATATATGGTCAAAAGTTATAAGAATTTCTAGGGTTCCGTAGTAGACAAGGAACCCTAATAGTTTCGCCAAAAAAGTATGTTTTTTTATGATTCTGGACTTAGCTCAGAAACTGTTGGTACTAGAACGCTGATTTGGCATATGTATGTATATCCATGCCAAACTTCAGCGTCGCGGACAGACGGACATGGCGAAACTATAAGGGTTTCGTGTCGACTACGGTTTCCTAAAAATGTAATGACACATCACATTCACATTAAAATATGCTTATTTCTTACTTTTCAGTTGGATTTTTAGACTTTTTAAATTACTTTTTATTGATCATAGGAAACGTTTCTTAAAAAACTAATTTCAGGGTGTGCATCAATTATATTACATGTTGTATAAAAATGTATCATTCATCCACTTTAGGCTGCTAAGAAAAAGCGCACAGCCTCTGAATCTTCAGATGACAACGCAGCTAAGAAAAAACAGTCGAGGATTAAGTTGCGACGGCAATAGGTTATTGCTTGTGTTTACGAGACCAACACCATATTTCTTATGTGTTGCACTTGAAAAAGTTTCATAAAACGTTTGTCATTTAAATAACATTTATTTATATTAAACTAGCTGACCCGCCACGACTTCGTTCGCGTGATATCCTACCCCTACCCAACCGATACCCTACCCCTACCCAACCGATACCCTACCCCTATCCTACCCCTACCCTACCCTACCCCTACCCTACCCCTACCCCTACCCTACCCCTACCTTACCCCTACCCTAACCCTACCCTACCCAGGGGCGTGCATAGGATTATGACAGGGCATGCGGCGGAGTAAAAACACACAAAAACTTCTTCTTTTATAGATTTTTAGCATAGCCACAGCCACGCATCGTAGCATGGTGGCGATGCGTGGCTGTGGCTATGCTAAAAATCTATAAAAGAAGTTTTTGTGTGTTTTTACTCCGCCGCATGCCCTGTCATAATCCTATGCACGCGCCTGACCCTACCCCTACCCTAACCCTACCCTAACCCTACCCTACCCCTACCCTACCCTACCCCTACCATACCCCAACCATACCCCAACCCTACCCTACCCTAACCCTACCCTACCCTAACCCTACCCTACCACTACACTACCCTACGCCTACCCTACCACTACCCCTACCCCTACCCTACACCAACCCTACCCCTACCATACCCCAACCATACCCCAACCCTACCCTACCCTAACCCTACCCTACCACTACACTACCCTACCCCTACCCTACGCCTACCCTACCACTACCCCTACCCTACACCAACCCTACCCCTACCCTACTCTCCATTTCTTCTTCGTTCGCGTGGGATGTTTTTCCCGCTTAAATCCCTATCCCGTGGGAATTCCGGGATAAAAACTATCCTATGTCCGTCTCCTGGCTCTAAGCTACCTCCATACCAATTTTCACCCAAATCTGTTCTGCCGTTCTTGAGTTATAAGTGGCGTAACTAACACGACTTTCTTTTATATATACAACGTGTAACGGAAGGGGTATATGCATACCAAGGGCACGGCTTCTTTGGATGATATCAAACGATATTGGAAGGGTTTCAACTTAAAATAAAATACTCTAAAAATTGATACCAAATTTTTGGTTTCGTAAGTTTCTTAAATTGAAATCATAACAATCGTGTCACCGCACTACGTAGGTCAATAACTTTCCACGTTACTTGCAAATATCACGATAAACCTCTTCCGTAATTCTGTGCGCCTAGTACTGTAGTAGCTTAGCGTAAAGGCGGTGTTCTTTTGTCGGCGCGAGAAAGGAGATAGAATTAAAAAACCCTTCCAATATCGTTTGATATCACCCAAAGAAGCCGTGCCCTTGGTATGTATATACCCGTTCCGTTACACGTTGTATAGATATACATATACACTTAAATAAAAACGCACTTTTAAGACGATCTAATGTGCCCAAACGTGTTACCCAAGTACTATTGGGCAGTCAAAGGTTCTATCAGCCACCTTCCATCATCAGACCAGTTCGATGGTACCATAATATTGTATTGTCATCTAATCTACACATAATTGCCAAATTTCGTGATGATACAACAATTAGAAATGAGCGTAATTCAGATTCTTAGATTTTATAACATAGTTACAGCTCGACCTAATAAAAGCGTGTTAATCTACTAAAATATCGCGTCCAGAAATTCGTGCGCATCGCTGTCCACTGATAATGTGCCCAAGACTGGCGACATTGCCACGTTGTTTGGCAATGCTTAACCTCTGTCCGAGGTAAAAGCCAGCCCTTGGGTCACGCTAAGGTCAACTAGGCAGCTGGAAAGATCGTTTGTCCGATTTCCAATATTAGGGTCGGCAAAAACTACCTATTTCTTCCAAATTCTGTTTCATATTGTTTCATAAAATCACCAGTACTTTCGAAGATTAGCGAATTATATTATTATTATTAACATTTCTCCTTTATAATATTAGCATAGACTAGCAGTCGTGCAGGACGTCGCTCCCTTGGACTTATAAACATAATCTTCCTTCTCTCGCAATAGTATAAGCACATCAATTAGGTCGCCGCTCACGCGGCCCGTCATTCATAAATAAATTACGACGTTGCCGTCCTTCAAGTACGCGTGTTTCTTTTACGCATCAATTTAACATTTTTAGTGAATATTTTAATATTACAAAAAAAAACATTTTGTTTTCGAATGGTAATATTTTTTTTAGCATGTATGGATGCTATACTATTGCGGATTAACGGGGACGCCCTCTGTTAGTTAACATACTGTATATAACCTACTTCGAGCTACATCCATAGTCCATACTATATTCCACCAGTGGACGACCTTAACTGCATAGTTATTTTTTCAAGTGCAACACTAATTAAGTAGAGAATTTATAATGGTGAGGGAATAGTTAACTTTAGACCTAAGAGGTGATGGAAGTATAATTATGTACTTTATTTTAGTTTTTTTAATTTGTTTTTTTTTTAGTTTTGTTTTTGTCCACTGTGTTGTCTTATTTGTGTTTAGTTAGTTTTTTTGTATTTTTTTTTTAGTTTTTATTTTGTATTTTTTTTTTGTTTTTATTTTTTCATACATGAAAATTGTTTAAGATATTTGTTGATGTTATGTAGGTAAGCAGTGTATGTAGTAAAGTTTGTTTAGCACACTCAAAATACAAGTGACTTAAATCAAATTTATGCAATTTTTTAAATTTAAGTTTGTAAATATGCGGCTCTTACATTTTTGTTGAGTAAATCTTTCACCCAATGTATATCAATCAATCAATCTTTGTCTAAGGTGGCCGTCGCTACTCATGAGAAGTCAGTTAATAACAAAAAGGAAAGTGACTTAAGTCACTTTTGTTATCAGCGTGCCGTATGTAGATAATATAAAATGCAAGCCATTACTGGAATAATTTATTAAAATTACTGATTGATCAATCATCACCGCCCCGGTTCTGTAAATAAAATTATCGTGCAAGTAAAGTTGCGCATTACCGCTGTGATTGGTCAAGTGAATCATCAATGGCCAATGTTTTTTATTTTTCTCTTTATTTGAAACCATGAAAATGTGGTGGTTGATTGATTAATCAAAAATCTTGACCGTTCTACTTTTAAAAAATTGGACCAATCATAGTTCGCTAGTTTGCGAGAATATTGACATAACTCGAAATTCTGTCCAATTTAACTACATACTTGTGTGAAATAATCATAAATTTAAGTATAACATCGTGAACTGAGACACAATGCTAATTTTGCACTGACATTCATCAGAGACTGGGCCTGGGTTTGAGTCAAACCCAGGCCTAGTCTCTCTCACAGAAGTGCTTTGCATGCTTAAGTTTTAAGCAAATCATGTTGGATTCCATATTTATAATAACATCGTACCTATATTCTATGTTTTATGCAAATAAAATATAGTGTTTTGTCTCAAATGAATAATAACACTGTTTCTTTCTTATGAACGTCGGCGCAAAATTGGCATTGTGTCTCAGACCTCAGTTCACGATATTATACTTAAATTTATGATTATTTCACACAAGTATCTAGTTAAATTGGACAGCATTTCGGGTTATGTAGATATTCTCGCAAACCAGCGAGTTGTCCTGGAGGCAGATTTTACAATACTCAGATAAGATTTCAATACGGCGGTTTGACTGCTTATGTATACAAAAGCTGGAAGCTGCGAGAATTTCGTGGTCGATCTTCAAAGTTAAGCGATGCTAGGCGAGGTCGGTTCGTGGATGGTGTCCTGGCTATGATTTGTACATATTTCATAGTCGCTACAGGTCAGAAACAAGAAAATATGACACAATTCTGTCAAGGCTTATCGTGTTACCCAGCAACTCGGTTGTGGAGGTCAAATCGCACTCTCAGAATAAAAGGGACCTAATTAAAAAAATAGTTTTTTTTTTTAAATTTGAGCATTAATCTATACTAATATTATAAAGCTGAAGAGTTTGTTTGTTTGCTTGAACGCGCTAATCTCAGGAACTACGGTTCTGATTTGGAAAATTCTTTCAGTGTTAGATAGTCCATTTATCGAGGAAGGTTATAGGCTATATATCATCACGCTAACACCAATAGGAGCGGAGCACTAATGAAGAATGTTTCAAAATCGGGGGAATTTTTTTCCACGCGGGCGAAGTCGCGGGCGGAAGCTAGTAACTAATAAAGCAGCATTGAATAAATTATATTCATATATCTCAAGTGGCAAATGTATAAGCTGTCTCTTTATAACTCGTAATTCAGATTCCTGTTTCCACGGCAATTCAGAGTAATGTTTCAGGCCAGTTTACATCAAAATCTGAAATTACACGAATTTAGAGTTAGGTCACTTTCGTTCTAACAGTGCGAAATTAGCAGTCGCTCTATGTCTGTATTCAATTAGATTGGAAGCTGACTCCAAAAGATTTGGGAATTGACTAAATAGATTATGTTGATAACAGCTTTTGTATACAATGTATTTCAAACTACCCGAACTTTTGAGCTACCGGAACATTGCTTTGGCCCAATTATAACAACTTACTAAATTATATTGATTACAGGCTCCATTTTTGGGTTATCTGGTTATCTTAAATTATAAACAAGATGTATAATATAACTATTACCATTAAATTTCAGAAGGTGAACGGCGATGAGAAAAAAGAGACTCCTATGGAAGTTGATGCAACTGGTAAGTTATAACATTGTTACTTATATTATTAAAACATAGCATATTTAATTAGAGGGGTTTATAATAGACCAAGGTACATATAATTTTTGGGGTAACTTAAATTAGCAAAATCTTGGGTCAATGTTTTCGAATTACACTTAAAAAATACTTGAAAACCTTGACACTAACTTGACACTTGAGCATAGGATAGGCCTGCCCTTGTTTGTCCTGATGTACTTTCTAACGTTCCAATTTACAAAATAAATATTTATTTGCTCTCCTCAGTCGTATCCCTCCCTGGAGAGGATCACGATGAATCTCAGGTGATGTCTGCATGCATTTGCTGTCACCAGATAGCACAAGAAAATATATATTAATGTTGCCTTCGTTCCACAGATGACAAACAAGAGCAAAAGGACCAGGCAAAGACAAAGTCAGCCGATGAACAAACCAACAATGATCAGACCGAACCAGAGAACACACAGACCGAGGACAAACCAGAGACAACGGACACCTCCAGCCAAGAGACCACAGACAGCGATATCAAGTCTCAGGAAACGGACAAGCCTGATGTAGAAATGAGCGAAGTGACCGAAGTGAATGGTACACCAGAAACTATTGAAACTAAATCTGTTGATGTTGTACATACAGCCAACCCACTAACAACTACGGCGTGATGGTAAATGTGCTTGTGTCTGGACAGTACATAGTTGGTTTAAACGTTCGGGTTTGCGTCTGACGGTTGAGTTATACATATCTTTACGCTAAGGCTCGGTTGGAACTATGAAATTTTAAATTCCTTGTTCATCAATGAATTTGAGTCTCTTCACACATCACTATAGCTAGCTTGAGTTTATTTAAACTTGACATAAAAGTTAGTTCATAAATAAAACTTATTCTAAATAAAACCGCCTGGTTTTCGCATTTTTTTAGTCGATTTGATATTCGTATCAATGTATAGATTTGATATTAGCGCCTTCATTGAATTCGTGCCTTGTCCTCTATTGAGGATTTCATCACGGATAGGCTTAATAAAATGCTTTTTATAGGTCTTTCTCATTGTATTTTGTTTAAAACTGTGGTGTGGTATGTTTTATAGTAATTTTGCGTATAGTTATAATGAAAAATGTTCGACAGAGTAAGGTTCGATGTTTTAAGTTATTCATTATACACTACTAATTTTTAATTAGTACAAAAAAAAATGGGGCTCTATCCGTACCCTTTACTGATCATATTTATGTAGTCAAAAGTAAAAAAAACGAAACCCCAAAATTGTCTACGAAAATTTGTCATAACTGGTAAACTCATAATTGAATCAATCATTCATAACAATTGCTACTAGAAAATACTACGCGCAGTGCTAGTCCAGTTAGATCGTCATTCATAAATCCCGGCAAACTCGCGTCTAAGCTCAAGCCACGCCCCCTCTGGCCAGCGGTCCTTTTTACAACGAGTGAACGAACAAACAGTGCCAATTTGTTAGCGGAAGTGTGCGCGTGCTTTTTAAACATAAGTTGTTACGTTTTTACTGTCGCGATGGCTTACCAGTTTTCATCTCGGGAGTACGTGGCTATGTTGCGTGTGTACTTTTGGTCTGGTGGCCGCTGTTCGTATGTACAGGGAAGAGTACCCAAATGCTCGCTAGCCAAAGGTTCGGACTGTGGTAAATGTTTACCAACGTTTACTCGACCATTGATCATTCCGCGCAACGGCCCATCGCCAAGGACATGGAAGACCGGCCCAAAACTTTTACGACGATGTAGTGGACTACTTTGAAGATCCCCGGCGAAGTACGAATGACGCAGCTCGTCATTTTAATATCAGCCAGTACTGTGCATAGACGATCATTAGTTCGTCTGGATTTCACCCATACCACTAAAGAAAGGGTCAAGAATTGACTACTGTGGATAATGAACCAAGGATGGAGTTCTGCAGGTGGATACTGAACAACACAAGCAAATGGCCCAATTAAAGTATGTAGGTAAAGTTTGAATTTAATAAGTGCCTATTATTTTTCGTGAACCTTTTATTTTACTTTTTTTTAATTCGTAAAGCTTAAAGATGCGTCTAAGCTACCTACAATTACGATAACAGCTGTTGGAGGCGGGGCAAGTTTGAGCGAGACCGCGTGACCGCGACATCACGATTAATGAATACATGAATGGCCTGTACAATATGTCCGTAAATTGAGTGACATTTTGGGATATAAACAAACGCTAATAACTTTGCTATTTATCAATATTATATAGTGAGACTTTACATATATAATAACAAGACCTTTTCTAATAAGCCCTTTAAGTATTTGTACTAATTAAAAATTAGTAGTGTATAAGGTCAACAATGTAATCGGAAATGAGTAGAATGCATGAATGTGTTTTCACAAACCTTTATTTCTATTAACACTACAGGTGATAAAAAGATTATGAAACATTAAAAATTACTATTCAGAACATAATGATCGCATTACTGATTTGAAATCAGTCAGGCACATCGTTTGCATAATTCATATCATAACCTTCACACATCGTTTGCATAATTCATATCAGAACCAAATATTAGAGAGTTCCCGTGGGAATTTCGCAAAATCCCGTCTTAGCGAGCATCTACGTACTAAAAGGAACCCCCATACAAAATTTTAAACTGTGTGGTAGATGAAATGTTGGACGATGTGCCTCTTAGTCTTTATCAAAACCTCTTCATGACGGATTAAATACACCAAAAATACTATGTAAGCATAATGATTAACTTTGCCTCATCATATCTTTGTCTTAAATTATTGCGGATCATAATTCACATTTGCATTGAAGATTTTTTAATATTTTGTTTAGTACCTAGATATTTTTGCTTGTCCTAAGCCAGGTTTAAAGTATGAAGGGAAAATGGATTCCACCTAAAGGTCATTAACCCGCGCACATGTTCTGCGATATTAAAACGTTAGCGCAAGGGTGTATACACATTGTGAGACCTTTGCGAAATTTTTGCTATGGTTCTGTTTGTTATTTATCAGTGTTTTTTTTTTTTTGTTCATATTTTTATTAGTATCATGTAAGCATACACTATTGTGGGTTTGAATATGTCCCTCGTTTAAATTATCATACTGTATAGATTTATGATGAGTATTTCGACCACATCATCGCTTACTATCGGGTGAGAGAAAAACCGCCTTAAATGTTGTATATGACCATCATGCCTATATTTAAAATTCATACCTACCCACAGTTTCTTTTCCTATTTACAAAAAAAAAAAAAACAACTCATCACCGTTTGTCTACCGCTAAACCCATACGTATAAATCGACTTAGCACCTTAGGGTATTTTGGACAACGGAGTACGGACTACCAAGTCTTATTGTACTGATAAGTATTGTTTTGACAATACTGAATTCTTTCTACAAAATATAGTATATTCGAAGTTGATCTAATAGGTAAGCCCAGCGAATGTAATGTCTTTAACGGTAAGTTCAAACAACTTAATTGTACAATAAGTGCAAATCTGCCTAACTATCGCTGTTTCAGGCGTGAAGGTTGTGTTATTAATAATTTATATTATGTTTTAACCTTTAAAAAAGCTAAAAATTTAATTAAATTGTATTTTCTTCAATCCAATGGGTTCCCTTAGTTTCTGCAATTAATATTTATAATGACTGCTGTTATACCCATAATATACAGAAGTAAACATATAAATAATGTTATGAGTATAAATATTTAAATGTAATGTTACTCAATTATTGGACCTTTTGAAGGTTTTTATTTCCATTTGTAGTTAATGGTTTAATTTTAAGCACAAAATTTTACTTTACAAGATCAAATTATATTTACTTGGCTTTGATTGGTATCTTAAGAATAAAATTACAAATGTTGAGTAATTTCACTTGTAGACAACTCTGGTGATAATGTATTTTTTATTTATTTTTAACATTTTAAACAACCATGTGTTTGGCGTGAGAGCAAGAGTTTTAAAAGGTTAATTCCATATTTTGACCATGAACTTGTAATTTTTAATACTTGTTAAACACATTACATTGAGCGTCATTTTCCCAAGTTCAATAGTCGTGAATCTTAGTGTAATAGTCCACAGTTTGTTGTACAATTAAAATATTTATAAATAAGTCCTCGCGATTGGAAACGGCGCGATAGCCCAAATAAGGTTTCACTGCATTTTTATCATAATAGTTAAGATTACGGATACATATTAAATGTTCACTCTAGATGGAATTGTATTTATGTCAAGTAGGTAATAGTCATGTCTAAGACCAGAGTAGGAATGAAAGGGGAGATCTACAAACACTGATGAAGCCTACAAATCATCGAAAATGTTTCCACATTTCGGCAATAATCTGTGTATGTAGAGAAATCTGAAATGTTTTGGAAAGTTACGGAAATCTGTTTTAAGGATTTCGCAGTTCAGGATGACTTTCTAGTTCATTTGCTATATGTCTGGTGTGAAAATACTTTGGAATATTATAGCTTACTATGTGGGAACAACGCTTAAATATTAATCAAAGCATGTGTTCCTTATATCTACTTTGTAAAGTGGGTAAGTTAAAAAATAGAGTATTTTCACACATTGATAGGCAATGAATTGAAATCACCATGAAAATTGAAATGAATTGTCGAAATATCTCAAATTTTCCTACGTCATTTGATTCCCGCCCAAATGAGAATGGTTTTAACGTTTTTCAATTATGAGAATAGAATTCAATGCGCAGGCGTTCATCCAATGAAAGCTTATCATTAGCGCACCATTTAGCAAAGAATGTTCCGTTCCTTTCTGCTCCGGTCAGACCATTTTCACATTTTTATCGTGACGTTTCGAATTGTTAGCAAGGCACACGTATAGGGGTATTATAGAATAGAGTACGGAATCCAGGTATCAAGCTGTCCTTTGGTTAAAAAGAGTGAAAATATCGCTGTACCCTGTTATGATAGTAATGGCGACAATCCCCATACATAGGGTCTGTCTCGTTGGTTTAAGATGTCTCGGGTTCGATTCTTGGGTCAGTAAAATTGAGTTATTCTATTTAGCCCATAATTTTGGCTGACATAGCCGAAACCGGTCAGGAGGACTTATTATAAGCCTATAGGGTATTGCGATCTACCCTCTCTTTCTAACCGTCGGACTTTCACAATTTGGACAGCCGTATGTAATCCCTGTTCTATGATATCTCTATGGGCACATATAGTATTAGTATCATATTCTCAACTTCGAATATGACATAGGTTGCGTTACGAGCGTGCGACGCGGCGGTATTTTGTTATAGAATTTTTGATATGCTGGTATTATGTCCGTCTCAAGTGCTTTAGAAGAGAATTATTAAAAAATAATGCAATAATGGAATTATTTGCTTTCGTAACAGAGGCTTACCTCCAGTTTCTGCAACGAAAATTATCGAATATCAAGCGCATGAACTGATGTTAATATAATTAATTAAAAGGACCGTAGTTGAGAGGCTTGAGTCCGTGTATTGTAAATAAGATAATTTTCGTTTTAAAAACTGGAGACCCTCAAACGAAATGATTAATTTAAGCAAAATAGTAAATAAGTGGGATAGTAAGATAGTCGCTATTGATTTTAGTACGTTCTGAAAACAATTTAGCGACGTTTAAATAAAATATAATAGCTGTACTAGAAACTGATTTGAAGCATAATTTAATTTATCATGTCGGTTTGCAATGGAGTTAGAAATATTAGCTTTTAAGTTTACCTATAAGTTGACTGAACTAAAAAATCGAAAGAATTTTTTGAAAAAAAGTACTTGAGTAGGAACAAAATACAGTATTGTTATTATCAAAGACGCGTGCACTCTCGAACACATGTAAAATAGTTCTTTTAGTGACAAAATGTTGCTAGAAAATAAATAAAATATAAATAATAAGCGAATTGTCGATTGTATTCATGTACTTTGGTACAAAAACAAATATTTCGTAAACTAGATAAGTACTGTAGCTAAAACATTGAAATCATTAGTAGTTATGTTGAAATTTTTTTTAATTATTATTTTATAGTATCGTTTTTCGTGCATGATTAAAAAAGTACAAAATGTACTGGTTCATTCACATGTCGCATGTTTCTTAATAATTGTTAAAATAAAGATAAAGTACTATAATGTATTGTGTTTTCCTAATAAAATAGTAGTGTAAGATTTGTGTTTTATTTTTGATTGTGTTTCAAACAATGGTTTATGATGACTTATGACCTTTCAGCCTTTAAAGCACGAGTAAATAGGCATCTTCTGAGCTCACGTCCCCTTTTAGACTTCATCTATCGCTTACCATCAGGCGAGATCGAGGTCAAGAGTGGGCCCATCAGAAATTAAAAAAAAATTGACAAATAAACGAACAATAAAAAAAATCTGACAAATAAACGAATAATAAAAAAAATCTGACAAATAAACGAACAATAAAAAAAAATCTGACAAATAAACGAATAATAAAAACAAATCTGACAAATAAACGAACAATAAAAAAATCTGACAAGTAAACGACCCGAAATAAATTCAATGAGTACGAAACCTATGACTTTTTGATTGCCTCGTTGGTGGAGTGGTCGTAAGCGCGACTGCTGAGCACGAGGTCTCGGGTTCGATTCCCGGGTCGAGCAAAAACTGCTATTGGGTTTTCTGTAAGGAATTTCTCAGTAGTTGTCCGGAGTTTGGAAGTTGAAGGTATGATTCCCGCGTGTCTCGGAAAACGCTAAGCCTTCAGTCCTGGCTGTCATTTGCATATCTTGTACAGTTGTTACGGGTAGTCAGGAGCTAGTAAAACATTGGTCTAGCTAAAGGGTATCATTTTACCCAGTTACTGGGTTATCGCGGTCAGATAGGCAGTCGCTCCATGTAAAACTAATCCCATCAAAAACATAAATGTGAAATGAGAGCCAAGTTCAATATTATTATTTATGCCTTGGTTGTTGACTTCAACGACAAAAGAAGTGAAATCTAAATGGGTGCCAAGTTCAATGGTCAGTCCTGAAATTTATTTATAACAATATAAAATATCATTTATTCTTATAACTTAGGAGAATATATTGTAGCGTAAGGAAAAATTAAGGGTGGTATTCAACTCGTTATATATTCACGTAATAATCTTAAAATCCACATATAGAGATTTACAGGCACTAATTATAAGTTAAGTGAAAATTATAATAAAATGATAAAAAATTACCAGTTTCTGATTTTTTCCTTTGTGTTCACATAATTACCTATCTTCATGCCAAATTTGAACTTTCTAGGTCATCTGGAACTGGGTTATAGTTTTGATCTATAGGTCAGTCATAAAAATGACGATTTTTGGACGTTAATATCTAAATAACTGTTTGAGATATGTTTATAAAATTTGGAACATATATGTATCTCGCCAGTCTCAATATATGAGCCAAATTTGACAAGTTTAGGTGAAATAGTTTTTGAGTTATGAGGGGCTCAAAAGTGGCACCAAATGGTTCGTGTAATATTACACACGGTGAGCTGCGCGCCAGTACTTGGCTTGACACGCTCCCGCGTGTCTAGATACTCAGCTGCATCCGACAGGAAGTGCCAGACTAAATTTTGTCCTGGATTTGAAATCTTATTAATTACACACAGGTTTAATTGTTAGTCTAAATAAGTCGGCAAATATGTATCCCTACATCTTACTACGAATAGATATAGGGGTACATGTGTATTACCACACGAGAAAGCTTGGCCTCGGCTATGGATCTGAAATCGAATCACCCTAATATCAAATCAGGCCAAGCCATCTTTGTAAGGAATTAGAGCACCGAACGGTGATCTGTTTATAGTTATTAATAAGCTTTTTAACAAAATATAAAACAATTGGTGTTGTTCTTCGTATTTATATGGCACAGTAATCTGGACACAAAGCAGCAGACAGGACCCGTATCCCCGTAGCCGTGGTGTTGGAGAAGAATGAATTCGAAAAGAAACAGTCTGGCAGTTTGAGTGCTTTTTGCGGCCTACACTAACGTCCTTGCCTTGGTATTGTTCGTCAAATCGTTAAGCTCCTTGTTCTAAGTTGAACTATCTGACAAATGCGTACACTGGACAGGCCAACTCAAATCTGTGAGCATCTTTCCTCAAAAGATCGCCTCAGACGTTAATCTAAAATGTTCCCATATATTTTTAAACAGTACCTACCTAAAGATTGTATGGACTTTAAAAGTCGGATCTCTGAGTTTGTTTTGGTGTGTCTTCTCAGGGCAGTCAGTTAGGAAACACCGGCCTCATCTAGTTTAAATTTACGAAAAAAATACGTGTTTAAAAGTGTTATTTAATAATCAATTTGCAAAATAAAGATCATTAACCTTTTCACCGCCAAGCACTTCTATAGTAGTTCGGGATTTTCGTGCCACCAGCGCCACAACTTCTATAGAAGTTGTTCATTTGAACTATCTTATTAAAATAAATTTACTGTGATTAAAAGCTTTGTTTCATTTTATTATTTAAGATAGCACTGTCTACTACCCTGTTTTTTATTTTTCTGCACAAAATAAGCCCTAGTTTGTCCTAAAATCGGCAAAAACAGAAACTCCGAATTTTGTTACTTTCCTCAGAACGCCAATCACTTCATATCAAGTTGGCCAGTGATGTGCCGTGAAAGGTTGATTTCACCATTGAAATATTTATAAATACAGAAAGTTACGAATATCGAAAACAATTTGAGGTCAATAAAATATGAACATAGTTATCTACTTCATTACAAAGGATAGTAGATGAATTTTTAATTTTTCGAATTTTGAATACCTTCAGGTAGATGCCGATACGTAATTATAAAGTTGTTACCAATTCTTGTCGATAGTTATTTTCCCATCTCTACAAAACAATTGGTCGTCTATGCCCCTGTGCGCCACCGAGTGCCACGAACTACTATAGAAGTTGGTCAGTGACGTCATAGGCGTGCGGCTGTCAAGGTCACTTTGGCATAGTGCAGCACAAAATCGGATTCGCGCGCACGCATCTTTCTTTCTTTCACTTGATAACAAATAGAAAAATGAGTGAAGAACTTGATTCGGACGAACTTCTTAAAATTTTGCAAGGTGTGGATCGGACTCGGAGTATTTTGTGGAGAACATTGAACCAGAAGATACACATTGCTGAAAACAGAATTGGTTTTTTTTATTATTATTATTATTATTTTAAAAAACGTGTAGGATTTACTCCTGTATCGTGTATCTGTATATGGGTAAACGCTACCGATACATGAGTTAAGAAAAGAACAGAAACAACACTTAAAAAACAATGCTTTGATAAGTACACGGCTACAAGCGTGATAGAATTTAAATATGTACTTACTTTCCATTTCAAAAAACACTTTAAAAACAATTTAAAATTCTGCCACTTAGATACCTACGGTAAATAACGTTGACTGAAGTTATTAAAAAAAAAACAGGAATAAACAAAAATAGAAGAAAGAAAGACCATAGACCCCATCCCTGATCAAAATCGAATTCAACGTGCCCTCAGTGCCAATAACTTGATATGAAGTTAAAGAATGAGATCATGAAACAAATAGAGATGTACCCCATTCCTTATAGTTCTAATTGAGTTATGTATTAGTTTCTTTGATACTCATAATTTATACTGTTTTTTATTATTAAGGATACTGTGAAATAAAACAAATCTGGAAATATTTAATCAGTTTTTATTTATATTCGTAAAATCAACTTTAAATCTTAACTTTACGCGTACAAATCTTATTCATCGATATGACGATATCCCCATCACTACTGTTTACTGTATATTTAGTTATACATTTATAGCTTGGCGCTCGGCGAGGCATTACGTTTTGTGTACGTTGGCGGCGAAAAGGTTAAATGAAATTAATGATTAAATTAACTAATTATTAATTTTCAAATTAATCATTACATTTAATGCTGTGTATTCCCTAGACAGCGCGAAGGACGAACATATCGATACCAAAACAACTAAGAGCAAAGACCAGACCACCATTTGTTTCCAAAGGATCCTTGAATATTTCGGTCACATCGCAGCAAACAAGGCGATAATTTTAAAATGGTTTTTTTAGAGAACTAGCTATGTGAGGTACGACAGGTTCGACACCTTAGCCATTAGCATTACGCTATTGACGTTTATAGATAGAAAAGATACGGATGTCTTACATGTTAATAAAAGTCTGCCACTTATTCCGAAATGGTTCGCTGCTGAAAATCTCGCACTTAATGCAAACATCTCATGTTAGAAATGTCTCAAGTCTTCATTGCCACAGGCCGGTGTCAGTTTAATCCTTGATGGCAAAAAATTAGATGTTATTACGGAAACTATTTTTGGGTATATCTATCGATTCAAGTGTGACGATCACATTAGGACTCTATCAGATAGATTGAGCTCAGCTACATATGCAGTAAAAAAAATTAGGCTATCCCTAGAGAGATACTTGTCCAGTGCTAGAGCTGGTAGGGACGAAATAGTCGCTCTTAGAAAGGCCATGGTAGAGCGAACGAATTTGACCTTAAGTCTCGTTTCCCAATGGGGGGATGACAATCTAGTCCACAGAAATCAAAAATACAGAGAAGTGGTAAGGGGGCGTATCGGTGTCCGCGCGACATGGCCACAGGGCTCATGTCACAGGCAAGTGGCCGTCTCCGCGAACTAGTGCGCTTTCGACGGCGATCGTGATAACATATATGAATGCCGAGTTGTTCTGTGGTATCTTGTAAAAACCGAAGCCAAAATCAAATCTATGTGAATCATGGAATCACTTACCATATGTAAGTACAAGTATTTTACAATATTTGTCTTTAAAATCATGAAAAACAATAAATCGTAAAATATTTCTTGGTTTTACAATGTTATTTTTGTTTTCAAATATCAGAGCGACTGTACTCCTTTTGCTATAAATACATTGCTCCTTAACCACTACCTGAGTTCGTCACTAAGTAACTGGACAAGCAATGTAAACATAACATACGAAACTGTATTACGCGGATTCATCGCGTAGTGAGGCCGCCACTTCTTGCGACGAATTAGTGATGTGCTTGTGCAGATCCACTAACGTAGGCTATCGACAGCAATGTCGATTGACGAATGAAATATTGCTATTATAGTTTAGGGGTTTTTCAACCGATGACATAAAAAAGAGGAGGTTATCAATTCGACGCGTATATTATTATTATTTTTTTATGTATGATCACCGATTACTCGGAGACGGCTGAACCGATTTGAAAAATGCTTTTTTTTGTTTGAAAGGGTATACTTTGAAATTGGTCCCATTGTCACCAAGTCAGGATCTGATGATGGGATCCTGGAGAAATCGAGGGAACTCTTCAAATATTATAGGCACACCTATAGTGATTTGAGTATTTTTTATAGTAACTTGTGTAGTTGCATTCGAAAATCACCATTTTGAAGTAGACCTGATGATGAAGACCACCGATGGCCACTGGAACTACTCAATATATAAGTAGGAATAATAAGTAGTTCATGTGTTCCGCTTCGATTACTTGAATGTGGTTATTAAGCACAATATGCTCGTCACAATGCATATGGTGAAGTGAAGCTGATGGTGAACTACCAGGAGAACTCCTCAACAAATAACAGCCCAACATTGGGAAAAGCAATATTTTGTAAATGAATATAAGTAGTTGACATTTAGGCTCTTGTAACTAGGTAAATTAAAAATCGACCAACTAAAAAGAGTGAAATAAAAACTTTTTACCAAAAAATTAAAGCGACTCCCAAAAAACACTGCAAAGTGAAAACTTTAATTTCGGAAGTCGGTGCCAAAAACGAAAATACAAAACTAAAGACACCGACTACCGAAATTAAAGTTATTTTTCACTTTGCAGTGTTTTTTGGGTATCTGTTTAATTTTTTGGTAAAAAGTTTTTTATAACATACGGAAACCTCTAAGAAAATATGTTTAACTTTTATTTTACATGAGATGACAGAAATAAAAATACGTTGAAAAGTCAAGTGTACAAAAAAGTAAAAAAAAAATAAACAATTTATTTTACGCCCGCAGCATGCGTAAGGAGTTCCGACGTCGCCGTCGCTACAATAGTTTATTTTTCAATCTGTCAATCGTTTTAGCCCGGTTGGAAGTAAATAATGTTTTTTTACTTATTTTGATTTTTTTACAGAGTAGTAGAGAAATGCGTAACCAATATTCGTAAAGAAAGTTACTTTAATTTTAGGTTAATAATCGATGGTGTTTTTCGGTTTAGAATTATCGTATGTTATGCCTTATCCTCATGCTGTTTCTTTATTTTTTATGGTTTTTGTATTTTGCTTCCATTGAAGCTTCGAATGCGTTATAATAATCGGCATGGTTCAGATAATATATTTGTGAATTGAGCTTAAAATAAGTCAATATATTCATGCTATTTATTTGTTATGCATGGATGTGTGTTTGTTTTCATATATTTAACAATTTCTCTACTAACTAGGATTTTTCTTATAACAAAAACAAAATGATAAATAAGTGCTTTTCGTACTTTTTAGCTTCCCAAAAGTTGGTAACATAAAAAAGGAATGGATTGATGCCACAGGCATGCCACCTAACTGGTACCCTACAAAAAATAGCACCATATGCTCGGTTCACTTCAACGCAGAAATGTTCTAGTCTCTAAAGAAAAGTCGCAGGCTTTTTGAATGGACAATTCCAAAATTAAGAGTACAACTGATATTTGCAGAAGTGTGTTAAATTTTATTTTATTACTGAAAGCTATTCTCATGATTTAGGGTATTCATAAAATCAGTCATTCAACTTTTCAGGATTCTATACAACCTATACGGCTGGTATGTTCCGATCAAGAGCGTAATGTAAGTTAACATCGACTTCTATTTGACCTATCACTATGATAATTAAATATTAAGATTTAAGTCGAAAGCGCCAGGGTAGCCCTTAATACTTAGTAGGTAGTACTTAATAATAATTATGTAATGTTATGTTCTTAATAATATGTTTATTGTTATTGTAATATTTTCTGGACATGCCATTTTTTATTTGGTTCATTTTCAGGTGCCCAAAAAAAATTGTACAATAATAAATGGAAGAATCGATAACTTTCCGATTTAGTCAATCACTAGCGTATATGTAAAATAAATTGCTTTTGCAGAGCACACCGATAGCGACCGATGTTTTTGTGTGGGTAAATTCTACGGTGCATGGTAAATACACGCTGTATTTGACGGAATAAGGTTTATTATTGATTGTATAGTACGTTCTGATTTAAGAAATGCGGGTGTGTGCGCGAGTGCGTATCTATTGATTTTATTAAACTGCATGTGTAGTTGTTGCCCCGCCCAGCGCCTAACTGGAGACACACGGTTCCGATATAATTTCGTCTGTTGACCAAATCTACTTATTTATTTTATCTATGATCTAGTCAAATTCAACGCTTTAAAAACACAGCCTTGTCTTTTCTCCGCTAAAAGGAGCCAATTTGAATGGTCTCCTACTTTCAGAGGTGCATCTGTACCTATTACCGACCGCCTGGAGCTCTTGGGCATGGAGTTGACGTCTGACCTCAACTTCGGCTCAACCATTGAGTCTAAAGCTCAGACTGCAGCCAAAAAGCTGGGCATCCTACAGAAAGTGAGGCGATACTTCACACCTGGACAGCTTTTGAATTTATATAAAGCACAGGTCCGTTCCTGTATGGAATATTGCAGTCACTTATGGGATGGCTCAGCCAAATACCAGCTAGCTGCACTTGACTCAATCGAACGCAGAGCTAAATGGCTCATAGGAGACGAGGTTCTGGCAGGCAAGCTTCACAGCCTGGCTCACCGGCGAAACGTTTCTTGCCTGTCTATCTTCTACAGATTGTACTTCGGAGAGTGTGCGCAGGAGCTCCACGACCTGATCCCTTCATCCCCCTTTTACTACCGGTCTACCAGACGTACCGCAGGATACCGTCCACACTTGGTCGATATACCGTCTTGTCGTACTAAGCGCTTTTCTTCAACATTCATTGTGCGCACAGCCAAGGTGTGGAACTCTGCCTGCTTCTGTGTTCCCTGCCACATATGACCCGTCAGCCTTTAAAGCAAGAGTGAATAGGCATTTTCTGGGCTCGCTCGTTCGATCGTAGACCTCATCTTACACTTACCATCAGGTGTGATCGAGGTCAAGAGCGGGCTCATTCGTAATAAAAAATAATAATAATAATATTAACGGAAATATATTGTGAAGGATGGTACGGTAGACATATGTCGGGCATGTCACAAACCGGGAGAATCCATTCGTCACATTATCTCCGGTTGTTCTCGTCTGGCTAACAGAGAATACTTGCATAAACACAACCTCGTAGCCAGGATTATTCATCAGCAACTTGCTCTTAAATACAATCTTGTGGAATCAGAAGTACCATACCATAGGTATGTGCCCGACCCAGTTCTCGAAAATGGCAATATTACACTGTACTGGGATCGGTCTATCATCACTGACAGGACTAGCTACACCATAAGAGAGCATTCTGTAGATTTAGCGTAAATATCAGGAGTGAGAAGGTTATGATATTTTTTTGTTTATTTTGATATTTGTAATGCTTTCTGGGTTGGCTACCTAAGTACCTACCCCTTTATTTTTTAAACCACTCCTGTCCTTGTTTTAAACCAATCTCTTGTTACACGAAATCAATATAACGTGTAAGTACCTACATGAGTGACTATTAAAAGAAACACGCATATAATATTTTTGATATGGTTTATTTTTTGAAGTTGCAGTAACTATACATTTGGAATACAATACAAACACTACGCTACATGCTTTTGAGCGTACAATTTATTTAATCGACAGTCAAAGTCGAATTATAACTTTAAAAAATGCGTGAACAACGATTGGTTACAATTTTTTTTCATACACTCACACTTTTCCTTCCATGGTGACACGGGTACGCCACTTGCTACGAACCTTACATTCTATGTACTGTACCGATACCTATCTGATAAAACTATACATACCTAAATGCTTCTAATCTTCTTTAATCTGCTTTGACTACAATTTACAAAGTGATATAATTCTAATTCTATCTAATTAGTAAACAATTCCTTCTAGTTTAGACATTACTATAAAGATAAAAGAGAACTATCAATCATACGTGGTCGTATATCAAATTAAATGGTAAAGATACATAGTTCTGGAAGGAAGCAATCAAATTAAGGGTAATGTCCTGTATCTGATACACAGTAAAAAGATTCCAAATAACACTTTTAATAGAGTCTGAAGCAGTTAATAGCGTCAGACTTATAAAAAGAAACATTCATTAGGAACCTTTATTTTCTGCACCTGAGTTTTTTGGGAGTCTTTTTACTTTATACCCGACATAGTACATCATGGAACTACCTGTGTAACTAATTAAGACTCAGATTTTCGCCATAACATAATCAGCCTATAGAAACTGCTGTCGAGCGCTTGTCTATAGCCAGGTGAACTTTTTATAGTTATGTTAAAAATATTTTGAATGGTTCAAATAATAATATTTTTATTTATAATTTTCCATGGAGGTGAGCACGACCATCGGCATTGAGGAACAAGAGGCAGGGAGGAATTAGGCTCAATTTACACCGCCACGGAATGGAATGGAAGCAAACGAAATTGTACATAGCATAATGAACTTTGTCAATCGTATGCAACATAGGTACAAACTAAATAAGAGCCAAAAAGAAGTCGCGCATCTTCCGGGGAATCCTCGCGCATTCTCTAGAATTCCCCTAGCTACTGTCGGCGCCGTCTGTGGAAACCGCGGGAAGTGGCGCGAACGGGGAGTCGGTTGCTTGCGCGAATTCGCTGCACGAGAATACTCGAGCATTACAACGAATTTGCGCGCCTTCTCGCGTCATGAGGCGAAATTGACGCTTCCATTGCGTTCCATTCCGCGGCGGTGTAAATTGATCCTTAGCTTATAACGTTAACACTGTTTGAACACAGATCTCTCTATAAGAGGGAATAGGCCGAATTCCACGCGGGTCCAGTTCGGGGATATATTGTATTTCAGTCCTGGAACATGCCAGTTTTCTCCTAATGTTTCCTTCACAGTTTTGAAACCAGTGGTGATGATGAAAAATACACAAAGTATTGTACCTGTCTATATATGTAATCTCCAAAATATACTTGTAGTTTCCTAAACGATCCGAACACGAAAATTCATAAACTAGTTGCATAGTAAATGTTTGTCTTTTAGTAACTAAACTGCATTGTACATACACACATTCCTTAACCAATACAGCACAGTCTTTCTATCTTTCGAACGCTTTTGCAAATCAATCGTAGTACGCACTAATTGTGTAATCTATCTTCCGTAGATTTTATACATGAATACACCGAGAGAATATTACATACAAAACAATTTATAATTTTACTTGTACATATTCAATGTTGCCACCATTAAAATAAAGGTCTTTCATAAATAATCGACCTAAACCGTCTTACTTTTATAATAAAAAAGTTCAAGACGGACTGAGAACCTCCTCTCACTCCTCCTACCTCCTACTAGAACCTCCTTTTTTGAAGTCGGTTAAAAATAGGAACTTTACTCAATTTAAGTCAGAAGGAAAATATGTTAATTCAAATGACGTTTATCGCTGCACAAGAATCCATTGGCGCCAAAATCCGCCATCTTTGTTTTCCATGACAGTTATAAATGCTTCAATGAGAATATCATTCAAGCCCCGAAAAATCCATGAACTTGAAAAAATAAAAATATTTTAACATTTTCCGCTCAAATTGACGGTGAAGAGTATGTGTGAACAGCATCTATGCTTCAGCAGCTAAGTGCAAAAGCCATTCGATACAAAAATATCACATAAAATACACATGTCATTTGAAGAATTCAAACTAGAAATGCAATGTTGTGCATTACTTAGACACTATTTATTTATTTATAATAATTTAATTGTGACAGCTATACGCTTTGTATAGCTGAAAATCATCATGGTTGTCTGATAGTAAAAACATAAATATGTCAGTAAAGTGATGAATGTGACAAAAAAGAGTAAAAGAGACAACGTAATTGTGAAAGCAGTTTTTCATACATTATAAGCCACACATTAGCTTTGTCTCTTTTTATAGTTGTTTAGAAAAATCATATATGACCACCATTTAGGAACTTTAAAAAAATACAATTTGTGTTACAGTTTCAATATTTTATTGGTTCTCTAAAATATCTTATAGTAGTTAATATTTTTAACAAAACGCCGTTTCAAAAATTATTTAGTACCTATTAAGTATATAATTACATGGTGGACATTCCACCCATACGCATAAAACGTATTGTGAATACTTACATTGTGCGTACCGCTAAGGAATTGAATGCTCTGCCGGAGTCTGTTTCCTGATAGCTATAATATTATATCATATATTTTATGGGGGGGTTCAAGTCTAGAGTGAATAGGTTACTTCTAGGTAATCGTGCTTTATCTATGACCACATCGCTTACCATCAGGCGAATAACTTATAGATACAGACATAATGCACAAAATTGCAAATCTAGCCTATCTAATATCTATTCTGTTATGTCGAGATAAACAACATATTATTTGGACTTTAGACGCCTCTAACGTAATCATAACTTGTAATTGAGATTTTAATTGAATTGGACGTGAATGTCCGAAGTTTGGCTGAAAATACCGCTTCATGTGGTTTAAAGCTGTTTCGATACTGACTTTGCCCGTTATTTAAAAATAATAATAGCCTCTAAAACTGATAGATTGAGATATAATCACTCAAATATTAATTTTGTATTTTATTAAATCCTTTAAGAAATTGGAGATCTAAAAAATACGACCATATTTGTACTAGTCGTGGGCGTTTTGACAACGAACCGTTTTCAAAGACCGTTTTACGTTCTGCGACGGCGAAACCGTCTTACTTCATGAGTCCAACCAGTCTTCGTTGCACAAACCAGTCTTCTCGTCGCGACGTCGTTCCGTTTCGCACAAACAGTTGTTTCAATGAAAAGTGAACTTTTTACCAATGTAATACAGTCGTTATTTCATTACCACTCGTCAGGACTATCGTTCCTGACGCAACGGACAAACTCGTAAAGCTTAGGTATGTATCGTTGACTTAGGGTACAAAATCGCCTTGCATAATGGATTACAATAAATTCTGGAATTCGAACCAGTGACTGCGCGTGTTTGTTTACGTGTTGTTGGTCAGTTGTAATCTTGCACTCGCAAACTGAGACCCCTAATTATTTGTTGTGGTTTTATTAATTGATGTGCATACGAGTGAATTGTAAATATCCAAGTGTACATAATATTTCATAACCATATTATATTAAAACAATTTAAAACCCATCGCAATGTCGCAATCGAAAATACACCAGTTTTTGCGCGCATTTCGATGAAGACAGTAAATATAAAAAAGCTACATGCCATTTATGCCACGAAAAATTAAGCTAAAAATCATAATTTCGTCCGATAAAACGTATAATTCAGTAAACCGTATCATACATTTGTAACTTGAAACCGTTTGTACTTTGTACGTTGCAAGAAACTGCCACTACTTCGCGCGACGATAGTTTCGTCTATCAAGCCGTCTTCAAACCAGTTGCAACGACGACCGTTTTCTGCAACCATTTTCGTCTTTGCTTTGTACGTTGCAAAAAACTGCAACTACTTCGCGCGACGATAGTTTCGTCTATCAAGCCGTCTTCAAACCAGTTGCAACGAGAACCGTTTTCTGCAACCGTTTTCGTCGTTGGAAAAACGGTTGCGTTTCGTCCGCCCAAATTCAACAACAACCCAGCACACTAACTTGTACACCAATTGCAATATTATCTTAAAATGGGATTGTATTTATCTAGTATATTAATTGTTTCGAGTTTTATACAATATGTAAATTTCCCGTTTTAAATCCTAATAACAGTGTGAGAAACCAAATAAATAGGAATAAAAATTCTAGTTTTATTCATATACATGTCGATCCGTTTAAGAGGCATACATAGGAATTGTAGGGCGTACATCGATAACACAAACAGCTATACCGTGTTAAAATTAAACGTCTATACATACACACATACTTTAACAATCAGCTTTCTTACTTAAAACTAATCTAAGTGAACTTTTTGACGAAATGCTATACTGAGACTCGGAAAGTGACATTGGAGGGTAGATTAGGAGACAAAATTAATATGTATTATCAATAGGGTAGTTTCCTAAAATATTTAGTCATATAGGTTAACAAAAAATTGTGGACAAGTATTTAATCTTTTTTCATGTAATTGAAAAATGAAGACGATACAGTGAGTTGAAATTTCGCGTGACGTCACGCTATGGTATATTTCTTAGCACTCTGTGACGTCAGCAGCACCCACAAATGAGCTTAGAAGCTTTGACCTTTGTAAATTTGTATTAACCTAATTAACGGGCCAAATAAAATAATCATTTTGTAATACGGGGAACTACCCTATTCCGTAACATCAGTTCCTTGGATTTTGTGAAATTTCTCATGCTAAGAGATATTTATATAATCACATCATAGCTACAGACGACTGCTACAAATCCCAGCAAAGAATATTTTCTATTAACATAAAAAATGGAAACCTGAAAATTAAGGAAATGTGTTGTGCCTTTTCCCAAAAATATGTGGGTCGACTTCTGACTACTGTCAAAGATGGACAGATGACTGCTTTCTAGGAAGAGTCTCGCTTAGTTAAATGGACACTCATCTACGATCCGACCTTAACAAGCGTTGTTTAACCTACAATATCAATTCGTGCGCGAGCCTTTGCAGTATTTATGTTTTTCCCAATATCATTAGTTAACTCGAGTCCTGCGTGAAGTTTATAAAAGTAGAATGTCTAAGTATGTGCGCAGTATAAAAGTGTACACATTGATGAAGCAATAATGTTACATTTACATAGATGTTATGCTCTGCGATCACTCTCCGATCTCTGCGTCTTCAGTTTCATCTGAAACAAATTGGAATAAAGTGTTATGATATTGTTACAGTAGTACCCAACTTATATGGCTCACCGATGTAGCATAATGTTCGCACCGCGCTTCGTTTCCTTTACCGCTATTGTATGTTAGCGCGACGCGTGACGCGTGACTGAGACGGAACTAACAGCTGCAGTGTATTATGAACCTTGTAGTAGTGATCTAAGGTTGATTGTAAGTTTTAAGCGTTCTTTCGTTAATCTTCGGGGCCATATTTTCTTTTCTGTGCGAACGAAGATTCACGACGCGCCTTATCAGTTGGCTACTACTGTACGCCAGTCGTTTAGCAATACTAAGTACGTCGAGAGACTTCGACCGCCTTCCAGAACGTTCGAGACACTAACATCACCTGGCGGCGAGTAGCAGTACTGAGTATGTCGAGAAGCTTCTGGAACATTCTTGGCAGTATTAACAGTGTGTCGATTGTACATGAACATTCTAGAATATCGCAGTATAAATACTTTACAAAGGAACGCAGACAGTCAGTCTTATCACGAGACACGACGCGGTACAATCGGAATTCTACAAGTGAATTACAGTGCGATAAAACAGTTCAGTGAGAAATATTGTAGTGTGAATAACTATGTTAATTTTTATTTTGTGTGTATTTAATTAAAGTGCTGATTTTGGTTGATAATTGACGTAAATTATTTCCATACCGAATTTCAGGTCGTAACAACATACATATGTATATATAGATATTCCTTTTTGTTTAATTTTTAGTATTCACTGCCGACCTTATGGATGATAAGTACATAGAACGGGAGCGAAAGGCGCTGTCTTTACGTGCTATCAAAATAATAAAAAATACATTTTTATTTTCCAAATTTTCAATTTTTACAAAAGTACTATGCACCTAATAAACTACACGAAATTAGAAAAAATGTAGCATTTTGCTGGGTTAATACCTCTGGCACTCAAGCTAAAAGTAAACTTGTGTTATGAGTACCAGGGCTCTCTTTTGAACAATTTTCAGTAATCAAACACTTACAGAATTATTTAGTGTCAGCAAGTACGATTATACAAAAAAAAGGGAAAAAAGAAAAACTAAAAACTACAAAGTCCTCAAGGTGTGTTGATTATACAAGCATGTGGATATATGTGAGTGTGTATGTATGTTTATAACATTGTATAGCACTGCTTGGACGGGCTTGCTCAAATCTATGTGATTCTGTCCTCTAAAGGGCGCAGATAAACCTGCATGGCTCTCATATGATTTGATCACTACAGATTATATGGACTTTAAAAGAGATCAAAAGAAATATTGTAAGGTGTACAATAAAGTATATAATAAATAAAAAAGTAAATAAATGTTGACCTCTGAGTTTGATCAGGTGAGATTGTAGTCAAACGCGACTTAACGCGAGTCTATTATCAATTAAAAAAAAAAAAACAAAAACCGTTGGATTAAAATAAATCTCGCGAGATTGTAATTTGTTGCAAACTGCGAACCGTACCATACTGCTTGTAATTTAACGCATTATTTTTCGACAGATTATAATCTATCGAAGTGAAACCGCGAAATTGTGAAATGGCATATAACGGAACGCAATTCACGCGCTCTTCGACCACATCATCGCTTACCATCAGGTGAGATGATGGTCAAACGCAAACCTATCAATTATTTAAAAAGAATGTCTTGTATCTCACCATTTAAGCGGTCGTGTTGTCCGTTAACATTCTCGAGTCTCATCTGTCGAAGTCTCGCAGCCGCATCCTCTGGAGACATATTACTTTCCTCTGCGTCTTCAAATTGATCCTCTCCTGAAAATCAAAATTGTTGATAGTTTATAATAATTTTTTTTAAACCAATGTGGGTAGACATCATATTACTATTAATCCTGTTAACCCCTCCAACTAAGCTAAATATGCTTGTTTGGAGTAGGTTCACGGCAAGTGTAATGGGTGGGGTTCCAATTCCAACCCGTGACCTCTCGATCACAAGTCCGACACCTTAGCCATTCGGCTATTGACCTAGCCATGCTATGATGGAGTCAGCTTCTTGTCTTACCGGATGTTGGTGCAATATTTCCATAAAACAGTAACTAAAAAACACGTAACCTTTACGGGGTGTATTACATGTTCATTCTGTAGAAATTTCAATATACTGAATACTTTTTGTACAGATAGAATCCAAAAAACATTACAAATATAATATTAAAATGTAAAATATTATAATTAAAATGTGATTCATTAGTATTTTAGGGTTCCGTAGCCGAATGGCAAAAAACGGAACCCTTATAGTTTCGACATGTCCGTCCGTCCGTATGTCACAGCCATTTTATTCCGAAACTATTAGGACTATACAATGTGAAACTTGGTAGGTAGATGTATTCTGTGAACCGCTTTCCGATTTTAAGAAAAAAATTAAGAAATATTTAAAATAAAGGGGGCTCCCCATACATGGAACTAAAACTGAAAATATTTTTTTCATGAAACCTATACGTGTGTGGTATCTATAGACAGGTCTTTAAAAATGACATGGGCGTTTCTTAAACCACTTTCTCATAAAGTCAATCGTTTCCTCCAAAGTGGTAAAATGTGTGTCCCCCCTCTAACTTCTATAATAATGGAGTAAAAAATCTAAAAAATATATGTCTGTAGATCTTAATGTAAACTTTCAACCAAAATTGGTTTGAACGAAATCGGGTCAGAAGTTTTTGAGATACAGCATATTTTCTAAAACCGCAAACATAACTTTGTAATTCATACAAACACTATGAAAAACAAAGTTATTGGGCGTAGTTGTAAAAAATGTAAATAAGCTAGTTTTAAGAAATTTGTAAGGTTTTTTTTACTAGTATAGTTACTACGGAACCCTTCATGGGCGACTCTGACTCACACTTGGCCAATTTTTTTGTATTCTACCTATAGATTTATTTCGAGAGAATGAATATGCGATGCGTTGAACGCTCGATCAAACAAACATTCGATATTTTGAATGTAGGTAGTTTATATTGGTTACTTTGTAAGAATGTAGGTAGATCTAAGTTGGACAGTTGTCATTCAAATTATAGCTCTGCTGCAGAACGCTTGACTTTTATTTAACAACTCCTGAATATTACGTACATATTGAATGTTCGATTTATTAAGCATTCGATATTATGAACGTTCGAGTATTTACATGTTCGACATATTATAGTGGTCGATCAATTCATATTCGATTATTTGGCATTCGATTTGGCGTAATACACTCAACCTTTACCTAAAATAGTGTCAGATTCCTTCGTTTTTGACTATCTAATACATATCTACGAATTACAGCTGGGACTTAACACACTTTTCGGGGAACAGAGATGGCTCAACCAACACCTTGTAAGAGGGGCGCGAGTAGAAGAATACTCGTTGACACCTCGTGGTGTCACCAGCCTTCGTTGACTGGTAGATAATGCCTTTCGGGGCAAAGACCAGTGAGTGTAGGCTTCTTACCTCACTAAAACCACCTTGGTAATAATCTTCAGAACAAATAAAGGGCTCCGTTACCTCTAAAAAGACCACTCCGGAACACCTTCTGTGTTACGGCACATCCCTGGGGAGACTTTAAATAGGTCTCCCCTGAGTCTCGCTGTGCACGGTGGCACGTCATCACTGTGCCACCGCGTTTCCAGGCAATATTTAAACTAGCTTACCTTCATCAAATTCCTCTCCATCCATATAAGGGTCCTCGTCCTCATCGATCTCGTCCGCAGGGTCTGGGTGGAGGGACTGGCCCTGGTTCATTGCCATGAACATCGCTTCCAACTCGTTGTCATTTGGTGGGACGAATCTGGGTAGACGAAATCATCAATACATATAATAGGAGTCTTTAAGCCAAGAGTGAATAGGTTACTTTTAGGTAAGCGTACTTCATCTTCGACCACATCATCACTTACCATCAGGTGAGATGGTGGTAAAACGCGAACCTATTTTTAATAAAATAATAAAAAAAAAAAAACAACAACTGTAAAAACATTGATTATATTTACGAAATAAAGTTACCCTTCGTGTTCCGAGGCCGCGGTATTAGTCTTGTGTAGTACGTAAAGGATGAACGAATAGGAGCCGAATCTTTGCATTGTACTAAAAGAACGGTTTCCGAACGCTGGCTTGTAATCGGTCTAATAAGTCTAATAGCTCTTTTCGTACTCGTACATTCTAAACCGTGCGATCGTAATGTGCGAACGAGAAATGAAACACAGTCACTGATTGGTTGACAGAAACTTCATACGAATTCATTCTGTGTCTGAATGAATGAGAACCGTTTCAGATTCACATTTGAATGGTAAAAAAAAATCTCTGTTTAAATTATACATAATCTTATTATTAAATGTCCTTACTTTGGTATTTTTCGTCAGATCGTTGAAAGGAGCTCAACGATCTAAGTTGAGCTACACGATAACCTACAAATGCTTGCACTGTCTGGACAGGTCCACTCAAATCTGTGTGGTTATTTCCTCAAAGAGCACCAAAGACATGAACCTACATGTTTGTCATATGATTGGACCAACACAAATTGTATGGACTTTAAAAGAGACGTTGACCTTTGAGTTTGTTTCGGTGTTTCTTCTCAGAGTAGTCAGTTAGGAAACACCGGCTTCATCTAGCTAAACTAAACTTAACACGCAAAAAAACATGACGTTTAAAAGCGTTATTTATAACCAACATATATGTCAGTTATTTACGCTGTGGTAATAGAGATAAATAAAAGCAGGCACAAGACTACGCGGTATCCACCCATCCCTTTGGTTGTATTCCACGAAAAATTTACGACAATTTCGCCCAAAGTTCGATTTTGAATTTTAGTACCCATATTCCCCATTGACGCTTGAAATTTTAATTAAAATTGAAAAACATTTATACGGATTTTCGTGCACCACCGCAATTTACATTGAGAACACTAAGATCATGTTTCCAAATCACGTTGCGGTTACGATAGAACTTAATTGTATGTCACAGGGCACAAGTGGACTGTAACAGATATTATTCTACAAGGCTGTATCTTCTTAGCCTTAGCATTTAGTTTTCTTTTACTATAAAAAAGAACAGTCTGCCTCATGAAATGTCTGTCTTACTCAATATTTAGCTCGGGGCGCTAAGTTTATAAATTATGCCACTGTCTTTTGAAGCGTCACTGACTAACGAACATTGATATAGCTGTCGCCAAATAACTTGGCAAGAGTCGTTCAATGCGCAGAAGTCGATTTTTAGGTGTCAGCGGTTGTCAGCGGGACGCGGGGTATGAGTGAGGTATGACGTAGCGCCGCTCCCAGCGCGTGCGGTGCGTCAGTAGTTCTCGTTCTATTTGCTCCCGAATACACTTGCGTACACGAAAGTTGTACCCTTTGTTTTTGTTACGAGTTGTTGTTTTAAATTTATTTTTTGTTACCTTGATTACAATGCCAGGACCAAATACCGTTTTACGCAAACTATTAAAACGTCAGAAAGAACAGTTAGACACTATAGTTAAGGTTGAAATTCCGAATTCGCCACTGTCTTTAGGACACCGGGAAAAAAGAAGAATAAAAGGGGTAGCAGTTATATTAACTAATTGTGACGAGAACATATTATTTTTAATGTTTTTTAAATACATTTTTTCACTTTTAAATGTATTTATGTATTTTATTTATAATACCGAATTAACGAATGAATCCCTCTTCTTTCTTTAACAGATATGATTAAAAATAAATGATGACAATACACAGCAACAACAAGTGCACGATGCGCAAACTTACCCCCACTACCCCAAAACCTTGCCAAGTTATTTGGCGACAGGTATACCTAAACACTCAAATTAAATTAAATGTATTAAAATCAAAAGTAATTTATTCAAACTATACTAAATATCACCTAAGTATAACGGCTTCGTTGGTCGTGTAGTCGCAAGCAGGACTGCTGAGCACGAGGTCTCGGGTTCGGTTCCCGGGTCGAGCAAAAAGTGCTATTGGGTAGTCCAGAGTTTGGAAGTGGGCGGTGTGATAATAATAATAATAACTCATTTATTTCAGACGAGTAGTCCATATTCTGTTAGTAACACAAATCTTATAAAGCTATTGTTAGTACACAAAAAAAAATAACATAAAACTTTTTTGCAAAAAAATAAAACCGACTTCCATATCAAAACATTACAAAGCCAAAAATAATTTTAATTTCGGTAGTCGGTGTTATTGGTTTTGTATTTTCTTTTTTTTTTCACACCGCCTTCCGAAATGAAAATTATTTTTGGCTTTGTAGTGTTTTGATATGGAAGTCGGTTTTTTTTTTGCAAAAAAGTTTTTATTTTCGCGCTTTTTAGTGGGTCAATTTGTAATTAATCTAGTTATAAAAGCCAAAATGTCAACTACAAAAAAATAAAAACGCGCGAACAAAAAACACAATGCAAAGTAAACGAAAAGATCATCAATGTAAATATATTTTTTAGTCTTTAGTTGATTTTTCAGAAACGGCTTGTCCGGTTTCGATAAAATGGACTTCATGGAATGATGAAATGGATTTCATGGGACCATTTGGGAAGTATACCCTTTCCAACAAAAAAAGAATTTTTGAAATCGGTTGGCAAGCGACGGAGCTATGCCCGAACAAACATAAAAAAAAAAACAAACAAACATCCGAATTGAGAACCTCCTCCTTTTTCAGAAGTCGGTTAAAAATAAAAGTAATCGTAAGGTGGTACCGCACAGGGGTGCCAGTTTATGGCAAGCCCTGGACACGAGCACCCGCAGTGTGTAGTCCTCCAGTGCCGCCACATCGGCGAGTCCCAGCGGCCCACGAACACTCTCAGAAGCCTGTTCGAGCCGGCCCGCATGCGCTTCATTAGGGATGCACAACGCTTCCGCATGATGGCATGAAAACCATCCACGCTTTTCACCGCAAACATTGCTGAAGCGCTGCAGTACCTTCGTGCCTCGGAAGCACGTGAAGCCTTTGTTCCCGGCTGGCATTTGTACATGTTTGACAGTCGTTACGGGTAGACAGAAGCCAGAAAATCTGACTGACAACGGGTATTGTATTACCCAGCTACTGGGTTGTGGAGGTCAGATAGGCAGACTGGAAGCTAACCCGACAGAGTTGGAAAAAGGCTAAGCAGGTGATGACTTGAACTAATAAATCAGAAGTTACATTTATTGTACGTACAGCCAAGTTGTGGAACTCTCTGCCCGCTTGTGTTCCCTACCTTTTATGACCTTTCAGCCTTTAAAGCAAGAGTAAACAGGCATCTTCTGGGCTCGCCCGTTCCATCGTAGACCTCATCTATCGCTTACCATCAGGCAAAATTGGCCTCATCTATACATATAATAAAAATGAATCGCTAAATGTGTCTAAGCGCAAAACACGAAAACGGCTGGATCGATTTGGTTGATTCTTTTTTGTTGTTTGGTTTTGTCAGGAGGTTCTTATGAAAAAAAAAAAGTAGGATAGGTCTCAAGGGTAGGGGTAAGGTAAGGTAGAGGTAGGGTAGACCCAGGGTACCGTACGTTAGGGTAGGGCAGGAGTAGGGTATTGGTAGGGTATTGGTAGGGTAGGGTAGGGGTAGAGTAAGGTATGGGTAGGGTATCGGTAGGATACGGGTAGTGGTATCGGTTGGGTAGGGGTAGGATACCACGCGAACGAAGTCGTGGCGGGACAGCCAGTACCGAATATAAATAAAAAAAAAAAGTCTTACCGTAGTTTAGTCATGGGTTCCTCATCGGCGTCATAGTCATCATCATCGTCGTCCGCTATCGAATCACCAGCGGCCTGCTGTGTCATCTCCGGTAAACTGTAAAAAGGAAACAAACAAAAATTGTAAAATAAAAAAAAACTGGAAGTCAATATTATGTACACGTTTTAAGCTTAAGTCCCAATATCGCGGGAATTCCGGGAATAAAAAGCTGCCAAGATGTTGCAAATTAGGCTCTTCTATCTTCCAGTGAAACTCCTATTAAATAAGTTGCTGCTGTTCCAGAGATTATAGTCCGAACAAACAGAAAGATAATGACGAAGAAAAAAGTTAGTTTGTGTTGTAGTATTATACAAAAATACACATTTCTTTTAAAATCACAGGTACTTTTACTTTACTAGATGTGCCTGCAACTTCGTTTGCGTCGGAGGATTGTCCCGCGTATATCCTAATCCCATGGGAATTCCAGGATAAAAAGTTAACACACAATCATACACTGAAAAAAAAGAATGATTGATTTTACTAAATTCCGCGTAAATTTTATCAAATCCGCGGGTTAATATAGGTCCTACACACGAAATTGTTGATTTTACCAAATAGAACTGGTTGATTATGTAACCCATACGTTTAGTAAATTTACACATTTCATTTTGTTTATTCAACTAAAAAGTCCTGTGTATTTCACATCGATTATTTTCGATATTTTACGATGAGATTTAGTAAATGTCACTTAACGTGTTATGTAAAATATGTGAAATTAATTTTGCTACATTTACTCATTTCATTTTGTACATTCAACTAAAAAGTCCTGTACATTTCACGTCGATTACTTTTGATCTTTTACGATGAGATTTAATAAATACCACTAAACGTGTTATGTAAACAATGTGAAATTGATTTCGCTACATTTACTAATTTCATTTTGTATATTCAACTAATCCAGTACTGTATATTTCACGATGAGATTTAATGAGTGTCACTAAATGTGTTATGTATAATATATGAAATTAATTTTGCTACATTTACTCATTTAATTTAGTATATTCAGCTAATCGAGTCCTGCATATTTCACGTATATTACTTTCGTCCATTTAACGATATTGATTTAATATGTTTAACTAAAAGTGTTTGGTAAAACATGTGAAATTAATTTCATACAATTTACCAGATATCTTCTTGTTGGTTTAGTATATTTTACTTAAAATATGCAAAACTAATTTTGTGATATTTACTCGTATGATTTCGTATATTACATTAAATAAGTTTTGCATATTTTACGTAAGGTATTGTAATAAAATATGTAAAATTAGTATTGTAACATTTACTCATACCATTTCGTACATTTTAGGAGAGCACATTTCGTATACTTTACTTCACTTTTAGTAGTAAAATATACAAAATGCGCTCTCCTAAAATGTACGAACAGGATGTAGGTATATTCTATTAAACATGTTTCGCCATTATGCATGAAAGCTGTAAATTATTGGTTGACTGAAAATCTCTCGTAGCGTAATATACTGCGTGACTAGTGCGCATAACTTATAAGGATATTCATACCATCAAACTAATGGTCCGACTGAACGAACATCCTCAAAAATTATGCGCACTAATAAAGTCACCGTGTATACTTTGTCGCCAGAGACTTGGAGTCAGCTGCCTAATTTACAAATCAGTAAACTACCAATAAAAAAATAAACGAAAGACAAAATCACCCGCCAGTGAGCGGTATCATACAGTACAAAATAAAAGAACATGTTTAGCAAAATTTACCAAAAAGTACTCCAATTATAACTGTTAAAAATACACATTTAAATGTTAAACAAATTAAATCTGAATTGTATGATAAAATGTTACAATAATTTTGTTCGGTTTATAACTAAAATAGTAAAAGAAAACAAAATATTAAATGAATAAAATTAAGTATATTATAATTGTTATCAAATTGCTTTTACAATAAAACTTAAACAATTCACTTACAGGCGAGGTAATAACTGAAATATCACATAAAATAATCAACTCAAAACAAATGTGACACAAAATAATCATAAAAGGCTTTCAGGTTCAAAATGAACACTTCCCATAGTGTACACCGGTTTCAAAAGGTAGGTACAACTCCCGAAATGTCCACTTCCGAAAAAGTACTTTTTCCAAAATGCACCTTTCCCCTAATGTATATTTCCCATAATGTACATTCTTAGAACAGATAGGAATAACTGACTGAACAGATTTTAGAGTACCAGGATCACATTAATATGGAGATGGTTAAATGAATGAACATATTTATATTTAAATGTACTTAAAACTAAGGTTGCGGTAACCTCTTACAAAAGGCTCGTCTTAAAGGATGTCCAGAAGGGATCATCTTCAATCATGTGACTCTAAGGGTAGTTAGATATGCTGACCCATTCTGCACTAAAAAGAAAGAATTATCCGCCCACAATGTCCAACATACCAACGCCATGCAAAACCTTAATATTATATTACTTAACATTATTGCTAAGTTTACATCTAACGCAGTTACAATTCAGCTTTATACTATATCAATACATACAAAAAATATTTCTAAGTTTTATCAAAATATGCTAAATAATTCTTACAGTCAAATCACAAAATAAAATATTTGGCACAAAATAGAAATTTCAGTCTAAAAAGGTTTTTATCAGATTTGCAATCAATTCCGTAAAAATATTTTTGTATAAAGGTCCACACGTTAACACATTCTGTCGGGTACTCTAAATTGAAAACATGGAAAATTTTAAAGCATACATCTACTGCTTTTAGTAGGGTGTCGATCTTATAAATGACTGATTCATAATGGACATAGTAATCGGTTATTTCTTCTATCGATGACCCTACCACGACTATCAGTGGTTGGCAAGTAAGTCCTTTGGCCAAGTGCTCATCCTGACGCAGCTTGATCTTTGTTACTATTTCGCTCTGATTCTGTAATAGAACAAATACAAGGTTGAACAAATACAAATATACAAGATGTTCTGGGTCATAAATAATCTACCACACTGAACCCATTGCCTGTAAACTAATATCACAAGTCTTCATTGGGTTGAGTTCTTAAGACTTGCTGATTTCTTCACGATGTCTTCCTTCACCAAAGAGCAAGTCATAATAAGAAAAAAAAACGAATCGGCTACCACAGGTAGACACAAATACTGTGTTATTTATTTTTTTAATTTATTGCGCACTTTATTTACTTACCGCGACATGTAAAATGAATTGAACTGTGTTGAACTGGAATTTTAATGGTGGGTGGCAACTTCGAACTCATAAGTTTTAGGTAAACATAATCTCTCACATCTGCAAGGAGTTAAAAATTATTACAAAGATAAGCCTGTAAAAATTAGGACTATCTATTATCTTTATTTAATATAATGAAAATAAATTAACATCTACTGACCTGGTGTGGTACTATCGTCGTTCAAAGTTTTCAGATTATCCACGCAACTTTTTATTTTACTGTAAATTGGCAATGCTTTTTCCATGAATATTGGCCACTTTTTGAACAATTCTAGGTCATGGTTTGGGTACATGAATTCAAAATCTAATTCAACCTGAAAAGATAAAAAATAAAATTGAATGATTACCTACGCATAATTTTTTGTCCTAAACATAAAACCTATACTGTTAAATGGCATAAATATCAATTGGCATAATATTTATTATTAAAAATTCTAAAAGCATAATATCATAAGGCCGAATTTTGTCAAGCATAAATATTGAATGGCATATTTGCAAAAAACTTAAATATTTAAAGAAAAATATTTAATAATAAATTATACGAACAAGTTTGTATTTTATTAATGTGAAAAAACAATTTCAAGTTGACTCCAGCTAGATCAGTGCTCATACTATTAAGAGCATTTGATCTGAGATAACATTTCTACCAAAACTAAAAATCTTTAAAATAATAATCTTTACTAATATTATTAAGCTGAAGAGTTTGATTGCTTCTATGTTTGAACGCGCTCATCTCAGGAACTACTGGTTCGAATTGAAAAATTATTTTTGTGTTGGATAGTCCATTATTTGAGGAAGGCTTTAGGCTATATATCATCACGCTACATACAACCGCGGGACATTTTCAAATTAATGTGTGTGAAACCGCGGCGAAAAGCTAGTAATATATATGTAGTTTATTTACTTCTTTTCTCTTATAGTACAAAAACAAAATAATATGAACAAATCAATCAGTTTTAAAACAAGCAAAGCCTGTGCTTGAGATTACCGAGCCTCACCACACTCTGCCTCGCTACATTCTGGAAAGTAAGTACAATAATAAGTATACTACAAAAAACTCACCAGGGATTTATTTTCATTTTTAAATTGAGCTAATCCAGCCTTGAATTTAATTCTATCCTTTATTCTTGATTTTGGAATCAGCTCATTTATATCAGAATCAGAAATATTTTCTATGCAAAATACATCCAAGTCATATTCTAAAAAAAGAAGGACAGGGCCCAGGGAGTGATATTAAAATTTGGAATACATTTATCTACAGTATCTCTAAAGTAAGAACTTACCTTGCAATACAGCTTGTGTTTCCTTCGAGACTCCCCAGGAATCGAGAAGTGCTATGGCGAAGTTGGAGTGTAATGTAAATCCTAACGTATTTTGTGACTTCGAGTCCATTTTCACTCACTATGAACTGCTATGAACAATGATTGAACTACTATTACTTTAGCGTAACTATGAATGATATAAATATTAAATATCTAACTAATCCAACACAGAGCACCGCGGCGTACGCGTCAATAGAAAGAATTTGAAGAACAGTGTTGCCAACGAGATATTTTGAATTCCGCTATGCAAGTTGGAATTTTTCCCCCAAAAATATTATATATTATTTTATTTACGATTACTTCATTGGGTAAATCGCACGAGTAACATGCCTTGGCATTTTTTTTTTCAGTCCAAAATATATTTAGAGATGGTATTGGCCATATTTTCTGTACTTCATTTCCATTATTTAGATTTTACCTTATTTCTGTAGATGCTTGGAACAAATGAGAGAGAAGCATGTTTTCGTGTACTCGCATAAAAGTTTTTTATTTTTTATTTTCATGATATTATAAATCTTAAAATCCGAAGTTTATCTAATGGCGGTAGCTTCTTGGCATAATTATGAGTTTTATACGAAACGCTCAAGGGTGTCAGCGCGACACCCTTTCTTATCTTGTTCAGTAGCGTCAAAATATCATGAAAATTAAAAAAAAACTTATGCGGACGGGAAAACACAGTACCTACCACCCAAAATCTACAGGAATACTATTTGTCACGCTGAAAACGTCCGGACATGATATGACCAGTAGGCAGTATGCAATATGTCTAAAAATCGGCCAAGTGCGATTCGGACTCGTGCACAAAGGGTTCCGTACCAATCGTTATTAATATCGAGCAAAAACGGCAAAAAATCACGTTTATTGTATGGAAACCACCCTTAAATATTTATTTTATTTTGTTTTTAGAATTTGTTGTTATAGCAGCAACAGAAATACCTACATCATCTGCGAAAATTTCAAATGTCTAGCTATCATACAGCAGCCTATGATACAGCCTGGTGATAGACAGACAGTGAAGTCTTAGCAATAGGATCCCGTTATTACCCTTTAGACGGAACCCTAAAAACGTTTAATTTTAGTCAAAATTATTCCCGTCATTTCCTACTTCAAATTACTTATAATAAAATTAAAAAGGGCGGAGAAGAGTTAATCTGGCAACTCTAAGTCGTATCGAGTCGAGACGGAACGCGAATTGGTGGAAGAATAGGTATGACGTCACGTCAAATGACATTATAGTTTAGTAAAATCTCAAAGATGTTTCGTAAAATCAACATTTTAATTAAGTAACATGTAGGTAGATATATTGGTATGGTATAGATCAAAACAAAGAGTTAAATCGTTACTTTTTTATATTTATTGTTACTAATATTATAATTATGCGAAAGTTTGTGAAGATGTTTAGATGTTTGTGACTCAATCACACATAAACGGCTTAACGGATTTGGATGAAATTTCGCGCATTTGTAATATTATAGGATATGTGACATTTTGTTAAAAAAAATTGGGTACCAAATGAAAGGGCTTAATAAGCACTTTTCAAATATACAGGGTGGCAGGGACATCGACGCGCAAACTGTAACCGTAAATTCAGCACACGATTGTAGACCCTCTAGCGAAGAAATTTTTCGTCGGTTATCAAAAAAAAATCATTAGTTTCACAGAAAAGTGGAACACGGGTGGATTTTAGTCAGTAAAAGTCTGACAGTCCCTTCCGCCCCACCCTGGGCGGAAGGACTCACTGGATGATATTACCACCCAAAAAAAAAAAAAAAGAATCATGTACTTACTGAATCCATGGTAACAGGATGTGCGTCAATGTCCATGCCACGCTGTATATAATATACATTGTTAGCTTTTGCCTTTGCTTGCATTCACCCGATTTACAACCCCAAAAGTATGTTCATTATTATTATTATGTTCCCTCATAACTTCTAAATTACTTATGATAATTTGATAAATGAAGTATCGTTAGAAGCGTCTAAATTGTCTTATGGTTTTAGGATATGTGAAGTCACATTTAACTGAAATTTGAGTGCAGAAACTACTTTTTTTAGTTCTTATGTTGTAGAAGATTATGCCTGCGTGTGAACCCGGTGTTTTGACTTACCTACCGTAGTTTCTGTACTCAAATTTCAGTTGACCTTAAAAAGTATTTGGCGATTGCTGTCATTTCTATTACTCATACCTTAAATGGTCCCATAGAGTCTTTTGATCCCCACATGAAATAGGATCGATTGGCATTTATTTGTATTTTAGATTTTTTTTTGCTGACTGTAAACTTTTTCCGAAATCTGTGAATGCAGTTCAGAATATCTTAAAAAGTTATGGATGGTCTCATAGGAACAATTTCCTGTAACTATACTTAACGGTTAAGGTTATAGTATGAATGAACTATGTTACCTATCAAAGCAAAATTATTTCATTAAATGCTGTTGTATTCGGTATGTTTGTAGTATTTGCCGAATACAACTTTGATTTGTACAAATGAGTGTATATGCACACACTTAATTTGTATTCAGCAAATACTAAAACATATTGCATATAATGACATAATTTTGCTTTCTTATAGTTCATAGTGAACAAATTGCCGTTAGTTGTCGGAACACGCTAAAATATATAATGTAGAAGATAAAACCCATGGAAACCACGTTGTGCCTACAATAGCGAGTCATGTCACGGGCTAATGTTTAACCTTAAACAAAAGTTCTTTGTAAATTTTATTGACAAGCTTGTGTAAAATGTACATACTTGTTTCTAATATCATAATTTGTTTCAAGTAAAATCAATCTTCCAGTATGTTAGTTTTGACGAACAACTTTAGTATTTGTAGATTAGCAAGCGTCACCTGTCGGGAAGAACTGACTTCGAAACTCGTTCCCTTGTTTAAATAAAAGTTCTTTGTTGATTTTATTTACAAGCTTGCGTAAAATTAGCATATTTCTAATGTCAATTATATGAAATGTATCTCATAATTTGTGTCAAGTAAAATCAATTACCTAATTTGTTAGATTTTACGAACAACTCTAGTAGAGTAGCAAGCCACACCTATCGGATATCTGGAGAACTGTGCTGCTAAATTCGTACTGTTGTTTAAACAAAAGTTCTTTGTTGATTTTATTGACAAGCTTGTGTAAAATGTACATATTTGTAATGTCAATTATATTAAATATGTCTCTTAATTTGTGTCAAGTAAGATCAATTTCCTAATTTGTTAGATTTTACGAACAACTTTAGTACAGTAGCAAGCGACACCTATCGGATATCTGGAGAACTGTTTTACTAAACTCGTACTGTTGTTACAAAAGTTATTTGTTGATTTTATTTACAAGCTTGCGTAAAATTAACATATTTCTAATGTCAATTATATTAAATATATCTCATAATTTGTGTCATGTAAAATCAATCTTCCAATTTGTTAGTTTTTACGAACAACTTTAGTAGATTAGCAAGCGTCACCTGTCGGATATTTGGAAAACTGTTTTGCTAAACTCGCGCTGTTGTTTAAACAAAAGTTCTTTTTTGAATTTATTTACAAACTTGCGTAAAATTAACATATTTCTAATGTCAATTATATGAAATGTATCTCATAATTTGTGTCAATTAAAATCAATTTCCTAACTTGTTAGATTTTACGAACAACTTTAGTAGAATAGCAAACGACACCTATCGGATATCTGGAGAACTGTGTTGCGAAACTCGTACTGTTGTTTAAACAAAACTTCTTTGTTGATTTTATTTACAAACTTGCGTAAAATTAACATATTTCTAATGTCAATTATATGAAATGTATCTCATAATTTGTGTCAAGTAAAATCGATCTTCCAATTTGTTAGTTTTTACGAACAACTTTAGTAGAGTAGCAAGCGACACCTATCGGATATCTGGAGAACTGTGTTGCGAAACTCGTACTGTTGTTTAAACAAAACTTCTTTGTTGATTTTATTGACAAGCTTGTGTAAAATGTATATATTTCTAGTGTTAATTATATTAAACGTATCTCATGATTTGTGTCAAGTAAAATCAACTTTCTTATTTGTTAGTGTTACGAACAAATTTAGTAGCGTCACCTGTTGGAAATTTAGAGAACTCTTACGAAAGTATTTTACAAACTTTCTTTAGTGTATTCAAATATTTGTTCGATAAATTTTACTATACTTAAAATAGTTTTAGTCAATCTGTTTTGTTATGTAAAATCAACAAAGTGGATTTTGTTAAATTCACTCTTGTTATAGTAAAATTAACTATGAAAAGGGTTGACTATGGCAGTTCATTACTCAACCTACGCTACTTTAGTACATTCAACAATTCTTTTTTTTCAGTGTACAGGGTGTCTATAAACATATATGGGTTTGAAATACGTAAAATAATGCTAAAATATACTATGCCCCCATTATGGATGCTTCTCGCAGTGGAGGCATGTATCCCAAAGACGAACATCACATCTTCATTTTGATATCAGTTACAATTCGGGGAGTGTGCGATGGAATTACTCAACAGTATTCCGCCAAGCCCGTTCCATCATCGGACTAAAAGACAAACGGCGATGCGCCATCGTTAGAGTTGGATATGTAGTCACAATGACAGCACGCACATTAAAAAAAAAAAGAAAACATGATCAACGTATTTCCCACAAATACTTTCATTGTGCGTAAGGCTAAGGAGTGGAATTCCCTGCTGCAGTGTTTCCCGATAGCAATAACCTGGGCGTCTTTAAGTCAATCTATACTAATATTATAAAGCGGAAAAGTTTGTTTGTTTGTTTGCTTGAACGCGCTAATCTTTGAAAGTACTGGGTGGATTTGGATGCAATTTGGTATGGAAGTAGCTTGAAGCTTGAGGAAGGTTATAGGCTACTTTTTACGCGACTGCAAAAAAGGAGAGTTATGTTTTTACCGTGATAGAATCCACGGGAGCGAAGCCCCGCGTGAGTACTAGTATTATATATGAAGAGGTTTGCTAGGTAAGCGTGCTCCATCTTCGACCACATCATCACTTACCATCAGGTGAGATGGTGGTCAAATGCGAGCCTATCACTTCACTAATAAAACAAATTCGCCCTCTGTCTCTGTCTGTCTATTTCTAAGCTTTCTTCTTTTAAGCCACGCAACGGATTTTAATGCAGTTTTCACCGTTATTTAGACAATTTATTTCTGAAGGTTTATACGGGCAGTCCTCGTACTTACGGCATGTTAGGTTCTCGAAATACGCGACGTAAATCGAAACGACGTAAGTCGAGACATATTTTTTCGTATGTTTACATGTAAAACTCAAGGGTTAGGATTCACACATCCGTTGTTCCTGAAGGAACTAAACAAAATCAGCAGGATGTGCGGGGTAATCCCCGTACGCCGACACCGCGCCACGCCGCGCCGGCCCCACGGTATTGACATCGCGACAAGTGAATTCTCCTATGCCGGAAATCGAAACAAATGACGTATGCTTGAGGAATAGTGTCAAAACATTGTTCGACGTAACTTGAAACGACGTAAATCGAAACGACGTAAGTCGAGGACTGCCTGTACATACAAAAGATTCTGATTAATGTATATAAAAGTGAAATACCACTCACTGATTAATCACGCAATCTCAGAAACTATAACACCTACTAACTTGAAATTTGTCAGGTAGGTTCCTTATAGGGTGTAGACATCCACTAAGAACGGATTTTAGGATACTCCTCCCTTAAGGGGGTAAAACGGGGGTTGGAAGTTTGTATGAAAGTTCTATGTTTTTGAAGTAAGGGTCTTGAAATATCTATAGAGGATGTGGAGGTGTACTAATAATGTATCTTTAGAAATCAACCCCCTTTTGGGGTTAAAACGGGGGATGGTAGTTTGTATGAAAGTCTTATGTTGTTGAAGTTAAAGTAATTATGGCAGAAGGATTTTAAATGGTATTGGGTGTGGCAGTAGCTTGAAAGTTAACGAAGGTTATTGGCTACTTTTTACTCGACTGCAAAAAAGGAGCAACAGAGTCCACGGGAGCAAAGCCCCGCGTGACTTCTAGTATAATATAGAAAAAATCATATTTTGTAATGAAGCCGTAAATAATACAATTTTCGAGCACTAACATTGCAAGCGCTGGTTAAATCGTATGAGGTACATCAAAATAATACACTACAGAAATGTACATCATAAAAAGGCCTACAAAAAATTTTGCGATAGCACACATCTATCTCCTAAGGTTGACTCACAGTAACCATTTATATCTCTAATTTAAAAATATTACTTTATTTGCCTTGCTCAGGCTCTAAGTGAATCACTGCCAACAAGACGTCTTATCCCAAGTGTGAATACCTTGAGTAAAGCAATATCCAAAGGCAGCCCAACAATGGGAGGGCAAGCCTAACATGTCAAACACATTCATAAACAACTGCTTATGGTTCAAGAACCGATCGCATGTTTGGAAATAAATATGAAATAAAAAACTTTATTTGCAAAACGCAACCCATGCGAAGCCAGGCTGGGTCGCTAGTTATCAATAAAAAAATAAAATCTTACCCAAGTTCATGATTGATGACCAGGATGAGTCCAGGGCCTGGGTCTCTCTGGATGGCGTGCAGAGAGATGTTCCGGTACATCAGCGTCACTGTGGGGGATGGGCCTCCCTGTCTGCCTATACCTCCACCCCATACTACATTCCTGTAAGATTAAGATATTTATGTTTAATATGTTGGTTGTAATTGACACATTAATTGCTACAACTAGCAATGTGGGTAGAATTCACATTACTAGCAATCTTGTTAATGAAATAATGATGTTTATTTTGCAAATAGGTTACTTATAAATAACACTTTCACATGTCTTTTTTTTCGTAAAGGCCAGTGTTTCCTAACCGACTACTCTGAGAAGAAACACTGAAACAAACTCAGAGGACAACGTCTCTTTTAAAGTCCAGACAATCTGTAGTGATCAAATCATATAAGAGCCATGTAGGTTAATGTCTGTGACACCCTTTAGAGGGCAGAATCGAAACAGATTTGAGCAGGCCCGTCCAAACAGTGCAAGCATTTGTCAAAAAGCAAAGTTTTTTTTTTATAGCTCAACTTAAGACCTTAAGGGGCTGGAACGATTTGACAAACAATACCAAAGTAAGGACATTTGGGTGGGCCGTATAAAGTACTCAAACTGCCAGTGTGGTAACCCATATAACTAAGCTAAATAGGCTTGTATCTGGACTGGGTTCACAGCATTAGTGAAATGGGTGGGGTTCGAACCCGCAACCTCTCGATCACAAGGCCACACCTTAGCCATTAGGCTATTGTTGCTTGAAAATTACATAAAAAAGATGATAGATCTTGTTACTTTAAGTCCTTCATTGTATTATATGATCTCATGTTTGATGTCTTGCCTGTGACGGGGAGCATCACTGGGCATTGCTCGCTAAACAAACACTACCACATAACAGGTTAAATGGATAGTCCCTTCTGCATGAAGACAGAGGAAACGGTAGGACACATGCTTTTAGAGTGCATGGAAATCACCAACATATGGAAACAAACCTTCAGGTCATTGAATTCTCTTACAGTCAAACTGAATAGAATGAGAGACCTGATCTGCTTCTGGAGGGAGGTTGACTGGATGGTGTGATAGCCGACATGGACCATGTACAATGCACGGACTGAGTGCAGAAACCACACCCAGAAGATGAATGTCACATAATTAATAATATTACTTATTAACTTGATGAGGGATGGTGCTAAGTTTTTCAAATTATGCAGTAGACAGTAACATTTTCCATACAAGTTATGACTTCAATACAGTACGAAGACAGTACTTTCATAGCCGTAATGCAGTTATGGCCGTAATATCATATTATAAGCCCGCATGGATACGAAATTAGACTGTGCTGACCATACCTCAGTTTAAAAGAGTGTAAATTTTTCGGCGGTGCCTGTACTGTCATTTTCAAACATCAAAAAATCAACTGCTAATGCAGCACATCCGTGTTAAGAGTACTAATCATTCAGACTAATATATTCCCTCTGCTGGGACACAGGCCTCCAATCTATGAGAGGGAAGAGTACGCAGATGAGGCACATAATATATTCTGGTGACTCGTAAAGACACAATTATATGTCAAAGGAGTGTTAGAAGAGAAGACTGTGATTTAGCTATTCATCTATAATATTTAAATTTCAAGACATATCTGTAATCTGACAAATATCGTCCTTGCGTGTGCCTAAGTCGCTATGTGTTATTTAGTTATTTTCGTTCTTTTATGCAGTTTCAATCGTTAATTTAATACACACATGCTCTAATAACAGCTATCTGATAAACGCAATATTGAAAGGTAACTTTTTAAATATTGCGTTTATCAGATAGCTGTTTTTACAGCATGTGTGTATTAAATTAACGATTGAAACTGCATAAAAGAACGAAAATGACTAAATAACACATAGCGACTTTGGCATGCGCAAGGACGATATGTATTCTCCTATTATCTATACATGGGTTTCTTGTGCAAATTTCTAATTGGATTACATTAAGTTTTATATTGTTTAATTAAGAGATGTTGACTTTATTGGTTTGTTACCAAAGCCACCCTTAGGAAACCCTTAAACTATTTTGTAGGACAATGGATAGGGGCATGATGGTACTTCTTAGTTACAATACAGTCAAAAATTTATGATGCTTGTTTTGTCATATTCAGCTGATCACAAAACAATAGTAAACAATATTACTCTGCAATTTCTTTTTTTTTTTACTAAGCCTTTTAGAGATGGAGAAAGTTTTTCGTAATTTAATGAGATTCTTACAATTAAATTTTATTGTTTACTGAAAAATCACGTTTTCGATTGTTCTCTTTGTTGTTCTAAGGAGGAAAATATGCGCGAGCCAGGGTGAAAACGTGCGCTCTTGCGCAAACTATGTCACAAACAAAAACATTGAATTTTCAGCCATGGGGTTCAAAAATTATGCTTTTTACTTACTGCTCGGTGATATATAATGTAGCTGTACCCAAATCCACGTCGTTATTCACTATTAGCTGCACCGAAGGCAACTGCATCAAAATTCCTTCGGCCGGTACCGAAAAAGTTGGTGATACAACAACCATTTTGGAAAATTAAACAAATGGAACACTAAATGATACAACGCGAATTAGAGACTCTTATATGTATCCAAGCACAAGAGCTACGGCAAAAAAGGTAATAACAAAACAATTTCATACGAATACGAAGCGAAACACGCTTCGCCTCGCCAAAGGATGATTACGTTTTGTTATTGCTTTTTACAAAATGTTAATAATATATGAATTATTTTTTGACTTTGGTATAAAAATTAATAAATATCAGAATTATTTTCATAAAGTTTTGTGTATTTTATTAAATCAATTCCATTTGTGTGTTGGGTTTCATATTTGTTTCACTTTACATTTGCAAACTATAAATAAAGTTTTGATAAAAACAAAACAGGAAACACAACTAAACGTATCAAGCAAAATAATGTTGCCTTAAAGTAAAACTACGGTCAGGTAGTAATACTTTTGGGAAACTAACAGCTCCTTCTTGTTCGAAAACTAAAAATCATTTGTCACTATAAAATAAAGCATAATAAAACACCGATTTACATTTTATTCTTAAAATCTACAAATATATTATTTTTGAGTGTAATGACTCTTTTTACGGTCACAATTAAAATGTATATTTTTGAATCCGAGGTACGGTATCATCGGTCAAAATTCTACCATGTCAATAAAATAACCAAAACAATCATTGTTCACCAGTCAATCAAAGAAATATTTATTCGAGGAATAGTCTGTATAAATGAAACCTGATAAAATAGTGGTGAAAATGGAACAACCTATTGATGTACTATCTTTTGGCTTTGATAAACAAAGCAGTAGTATTACGGAAATCGATGTAAGTTTAGTAGTAGTTTTGTTTTTCTTCGTATTCGTAAAACTCTGATTTTCGTTCACAGTCTTGTTATTTTCATTATTATATTTGCTAAGTAATAGAACATAGATTTTTTTAGCCTCTAGATCTGGAAACCGAAGGTGCATCAGCTAATAAATCAAATTTTTATAGACTGAACAAAATCGTGTTCGCCGAACCTCTGAAAACCTCTGTTAATGAAGAAAAGTCATCCAAAGGTATTTTTTTATTTTTCCACTTATTTTTATGGTTTACATTTCAAACTGATTAACATGCTTGTTATAATAAAAACTCCCCATATCATAAATTTGATTTATATCAAAACTCGTACATTTATTACTATGAACAGCCATTCTGTTTTGCAAAGAAATACATAATTACTCAAATACTATTTTGGCACCAGCATGTACTTACAGAATTAAAGATAATAAAATAAATATTTAAAATTTGAATTGTTAATTCAACTAAATCTTTGTGGTTCTAAATGTCTGCATGCAAATACGAGTTTTTAAAAAGAATTATACCACAATCAGAAGTATCCAGCCAGTTATTGTTTAAAATATTTTCAATGTATTTTTTTTTTGTTATAGAGAATAATGACTACAATGAAATAAGGATTATAGATAACATCATGGTACAAAAGGAGCCTGGCAAGAAATATAATAAATATCACTTTAATATTGAAGATCATTCATCACATTGTCCTCAGGTAACTACTATAGCTCTTTGGCATGACTATGCTTGCATGGAAGACAAAAAACACGTCAAATAGCAACCAAGAAGTTTTCTACCAGCAATAAAATTTAACTTTATTTTCCAGCAATGCATACGAAAGATCAGCGATCCCATTATTTTAAGTAGCCAAATTATTATTTATTTGTAATGACACTATTGTGGTGGTGGCCCAGTGGTTACAGGCCTGACTTGTGACTTGCAGGTTGTAGGTTCGAGCCCCGTAAGGCACATTACTTTGTGTAATTTAATTCATCATCACTGCTCTCAAAACGGTGAATCAAAACATTGTGAGGAAACCGGAATGTCCGAGGACCAAACGTTCTAACACATGCGACATCCACCAACACACACTGGGACTGTGTGGTGGATCATGGCCCATTCTCTGAGGCCTGTGTCCCTGCAATGGGAATGTGATAGGCTGAATTATTATTCCTTTATTTCTAACTAGTACTCACGCGGGGCTTCGCTCCCGTGGATTCTATCACGGTAAAAACATAACTCTCCTTTTTTGCAGTCGGGTAAAAAGTAGCCTATAACCTTCCTCAAGCTTCACGCTACTTCCATACCAAATTTCATCCAAATCCACCCAGTACTTTCGAAGATTAGCGCGTTCAAGCAAACAAACAAACAAACTAACAAACTTTTCCGCTTTATAATATTATATAGTATAGATCATATACATATAAATTACATTTTTAAATACACTATTTCTATAAAAAACAAAACACATTTAAAAATATAAAAAATATTAGCCACCGGTCTCGGGAATAGGGTCCAAGCTACCGCTGGTCTGGGCTCCAGAAAGTCATTGGCTGAGACGACTATCGGTACAACGATTGCCGAGTTCACATCCCACGTGTCGACAATCTTGTGCGCCTAGTCAAGATATTTGATTTGCTTATCTTTCTCGGCTTTAACGAGGTTCTCGTCATGTGGAAATGTATCCTAGATAGACTTGCAACTCGTCGTCGATGTTCAAGGCTCTGGAGTTTTGACTCGACCAGTGCATCGTTGCCAATGAGTCTCTTGGCCAGTCAGTGTAAAACCTATCTCATCTTTTGTTACAGCCAAACTGCCTCCGTTCATTCTCTTCAAAGAACCATCTCACAGCCCACATACGTAGAGTCCACTGCGCTGACCGCACCAAGTATATCTGTGAGCAGTGTGGTAGTGGTTTCCCTGAGCAACATTTATTGAAACGACACTTGAATACTCACAGTGAGGATACCTTACAGTGTCCGGTTTGTGGAGTGAAGCTGAGATTGAGGACTGGGTTGGTAGTTGAATATTTGATAGTACTTAAATAATAAAGCGTAATGGCTAACGTGTCGGACTTGTGATCGAGAAGTCGCGAGTTCGAACCTAACCCATTACACTATTGCCGCCTCCCTCCATTTCTTCCAGCGATCACGGTTAACCTATTCGTTGCGATGTCCATGATGTGACGTTGACCTCTGAGTTTGTTACGGTGTTTCTTCTCAGGGTAGTCAGTTAGGATGTACCGGCCTCATTTAGTTCACATTTCCAAAAAAAATGACGTATAAAAGTTTTATTTATATTATAACCTAATTGCAAAATAAACATCATTCAATCAATCAATCAATCAATAATTTATTTGCACGAATGTAGGTACAATAATTACATTATTTCATTTAATTAAAAGTACTCCTGTAGTTCGGCCCTATAGACCTATATACTTAGTCTAACTGTTTAATACTACTTTTTGTCCTCAGCTTACAAACTCACCTTCGCACTCACTCCAACATACGACCTCATGAGTGTGAAATCTGTAAGAAGACTTTTACGAGAGCTTCAACCAAAGAAATCCATGTCAAGTTTGTGCACAGAAAGGGGTTGTTGGAATGCGAGGAGTGTCAGAAAAGGTATTAAAAAAAATGTTTATTTCTCACCACGAAGTTACAAGTTGTAGGTACATTATTATTTACAAAAATGTGGTGGCTGTGATATTTCCCATGAATTTTTTGGCGATTCGATTACTTGAATATGGATGCTAAGCACTTTATGCTCGTCACAATGCATATGGTGATGTAGAGCTGATGGTGAAGTACCAGGAGAACTCCTCTAAAATTAACGGCTCTGCATCGGGAATAGCAATATTTTGTAAAAGGCGATAAGTAGTTGACATTTTGGCTTTTGTAACTAGATAAATTACAAACCGTCCCACTAAAAAGCGTGAAATAAAAACATTTTAGCAAAAATAAAACCGACTTCCATATCAAAACACTACAAAGCCAAAAATAACTTTAATTTCGGAAGGCGGTGTCAAAAAAAAAAAAAATACAAAACCAATAACACCGACTACCGAAATTAAAGTTATTTTTGGCTTTGTAGTGTTTTGATATGGAAGTCGGTTTTATTTTTTGCTAAAAAGTTTTTATATCTATGAAAGTGGGGAGTAAAAAAGCAGTTATGTGATGACTGATGTGAGCTGTATGATGTAGAGAGTATGTGTAAGTGTAAAGTAGGTAAGTGGTGTGAAATTCCCAGTTTGGTCTGTACACTACTATATTATCTATACTATTATTATAAATCGGAAAAGTTTGTTTCTTTGTTTGAACGCGCTAATCTTCGAAAGTGCTGGATGGATTTGAATGAAATTTGGTATGGAAATAGCTTGGAGCTTCAGGAAGGCTATACTTTTACTGCAAAAAGGAGGTTATGATAAAATATCGTGAGAAAGTCCACAAGAGCGAAGCCCCGCGCGACCGTTAGTAATCATAATAATGTTGTTTTTTGGTTAGCCTCTATTCCCACCGCACCGTTGGGCAAAGGCCTCCGCCAAATCTTTTCAGACAAACAGTAGTTTTTAGTGTTAATATCCTATTTATAGTAATAGGTAATGTATCGTAATATCAGTTTGAAGCTGTGCTCCGCGGTTTCGGCCGCTTTAATTTGAGGAAAAAAATAATTAAAACCGGTTAAGTGGTTTAGATTTCTCATAAAAACTTTCATCGGGATTTAAACCTTTTAGGGTGTGATTTTGTAAGTATAAAAAAGCCGTGGAAGCGTAACAGACAGACAGCCTTTCGCATTTTTAATATTAGTTTGAATTACGAATATCTAGATTTGACCCTAATACAACATCTTTATAAGATACTGAGCAAAGACCAGTCAGGGGACTTAAGCAACCCATCTACCCTATACACTCATATAATCAGACACTCACGGATCACGTTATGAAAATTAATAAACTCACAATAATAAATTTCGTTTGGCGCAGGTTCTCATCACGGAAACAATGGAGTATGCATATGGCGGTCCATAGACAAAAGAAAACTGGCTGATACCTCCTGACAACTAAGTAAGGTTAGTAAACAATATTTTTATGTTTTATGGATATAATCTTCCTACTAATATTATAAATGCGAAAGTTTGTGTGTTTGTTACTCTTTCACTTAAAAACTACTGAACGGATCCGAATGAAATTTGGTTGAAACTATCTGCTTAGTTGACGTCCTGGAATAACACATAGGCTACTTTTTATCCCGGAATTCCCACGGGATCGGGATTCACGCGAGAAAACCCACCCACTCGAACGAAGTCGCGAACAGCAGCTAGTTTGTAAATATTTATAAAAAAAAAAAAAATGAAAAGTACGTGTAGATTTTTTGTAAGGCAAATCTATTTAATAACGACTATTGGAGAAGAAAGGTCGGATACATTTTTTTACCACAATCTCATCTGATGGAATGCAATTCTTACTGGTACTGCATTTCTCTACACGTACTCCTCACCAACTCACTCACACAAGGAAACTACACAAGAATCTTAGGACATGTATAAATGTAAAAACTCACCCTTACAAAGATAAATGTTTATTACTTGTCGTAAATGTACCTAAGTCTAACTATTATTGCTACTAAATTGTGTGAACCTGCCCTAATTTACCTAATTCATGTAACTGTTCTTCAAGACACAGCATGTTCCTAGTTTGAAGAACAGAGGTCTTACTTAATTAAGTCTCTAACATCACATCTGTAACCACAACATTAATGCAACCTTATGTAATCTTATGTGAGAAGAAATAAACATTATTATTATAACGATTATTGGAGAAGAACGGTCGGATATATTTTTTGACGTGACAACGTCTTATAATTCGATGAAGCTGGCTGCACGCACGAAAATACATGGCTCATGCGGCGTTACCTCGCTCTGAGGCATAGATTATACATATATTTGCTCTGAGGCGTTCCATCGCTCTGAGGCGTTCCAAAGCAAATCAAATTGGATCTACAAGTTGACATTTATGTATGAATCAACGAGTCAAGTACTAGGCTATCATAAAACGGTAAACGATGACGTTACTGTGTAGAGATTCTTTGACATTTATGTATGACTCAACGAGTCAAGTACTAGGCTATCATAAAACGCTAAGAGATGACGTCACTGTGTAGGGATTCTTCCATTGTCATGAGAAGTGGAGTAATAGTGATGTAAAATTAAAATTTTCTTTTGAAAAATGCAACCATTCCATCAGTATTTTCTTATGACGTTGTCACGTTCAACTATCGTCAGTAAACCGACTTTTTTTACCACAATCTCATCTGATGGAAAGCAATGTTCTGGTCGACTATGGACCACGCTGACCTAGAAGTATCCTATTTTTGATCAGTCCACTCTTGACCTCGATCTCGCCCGATGGTAAGCGAGTACAGAAGATGCCTGTTCACTCTTACTTTAAAGGCTGACATATGTATACAGCCGAGGTTGCGAGAATGTTCTTACGAGATATCGCGGCCGCGGAATGCAAGGGCAACTGGAGGTGCAGGGTGGGTTTTTAGTCAGTATAAGTCTGACACTCCCTTCACTTCACAGCGGGAGAAGTCATTTGATGATTTTACCTTTGTCATACTGCTCTGGGTGGAGCGGAAGGGAGTGCCAGACTTTTACTCACGGAATAGATGAATAAGGTTGGAATGGTAATGTGGGCGTGGCGAGCGCGCCACATTTATGATTCGAAAATCATAGCTCGACCGATTAATTCATTCACCGCGTTTAGTGTGCTTCGGACTACTTCGGAACACAGAGCTCTGCTTTAAAATGCCGTGTTGTGCAATTATAACCTGTAAAACAAAAAGTCAGACCACAAGTATAGAGCAAGGAGGTATATCTTTCCATCAGTAAGTCGAAAATAACATTTAATTACAATTCTATTTGTAAAAATCATAAAAATATTGTGATCACTATGAAATTCCGAACATTAACAACATCATTGCAACAAGTTGTAAAAAATATACATTGCCCGATGTGTACTCGCTTAATCAACGCAATGACCAAGTCCGCTTACAATGTACTGCATGCGTTGCGTCATCCACACTTCAACCATTGACGTTTCGTCCTTTGCCCTGATTGGCCGTGATGCACGGCGCATGTTTATCGACAGTGAATTACAATCAGTAACAAGCTCTCGATTTAAGTGTGTGTAATTTATTTGTGTGCGTAATTCGCATACGGAACGGGCCCTCATGCTTGTAGTGGAGCTAAAGAGTGAGAGACAAGCGGCGACACGCGTTCTCATACAAATCAGGAACTATTTCCTTTTAACCTCTTTTATTTGTTCTGTGCTTTTACTGACTAAAAACTTAACCTGTTCCTTCGTTTAACCTTGCGATTCACGAGTTACAATTCTAGATGTCACTAACAATGATACCTACATAATATGTTAGTGCTTATATGTATTTCACTAGTTCTGCCTGCAGCTTCGCTCGCGTATAGGTTCAGGTGTTTCAGTTTCCGAAATCAATTATATATATATTTTTTCCCGTTCTTTGGCAACTGAGCCGTTGTCGACTATTCTGCCAGCGTCCAATGATATATGTTGCCCAGAGTTAATATAGCATAATAGCTATATACCAAAAAAGTCTCTTAGTTCCAGAGATTAGCGTGTACAAACAGATAAACAGACAGATTTTTTATTTTAAATTCTTGCTCTGTTGCTGTTTGGAACCCTACTTAATAATTTTATTCTAAATATATTCAATGTACACACACACTTTTTTATTAATTTATTATATGTATGTATTGATTACTGGTGAGCAGCATAAGGAGCGCCTAAAGCTGTGGCGAGCAAGTATCCCTTCCAAGTCCATTCGCTCCACCAGCTGAGAATCCACCACCTGGACGTAAACTTCCATGGCTGACCTGGCAGTCTTTAAATAGACTCCGTACCCAGGCTAGTCGCAGCAAAAAAAATCTATTCAGGTGGAGATGTTTTGGGGATATGCGGAACAGAGTGTTAAGTCCCGCAATCCCGTTGAAAAGGGAGGATCCTCCGACCAGACAAGTGTTTTGTCTGGTGGGCAACTGCCCGATGTTTGTGATCGGGTGATTTGTATGTAGGCTAGTTGGGCGGTAAACTTTGCTTGCGCGATACAGGATTTCTATCGTTTAGTTTGTATGTTGCGAGATAGATGTCGCTACATCACTCCCCTCCGAGACCGGAGGTCGTAGCAGAATGAGTCGTCCATACATCTTGTGATGCTTGCCGGGCCATTGGAAGGTAGGTTCCAGTGAGTCGGAACTGGAAGTCGCATAGTTCGCGGTGAGTCGGAACTCGGAACTGTCTGCGGTGCTGCCTCCTTTGAGTCGGGGTGATATCCCAGTGAGTCGGGATGATACTCCAGTGGGTCGGTGTGATGCTGCATAGTCTCCAGTGGGTCGGAGTGGTGCAGTGCTGCGTAGTGGCTGGCTGCTGCGTCGACCAAGAGAGAAGTGCGTCTCAGCTTGCTGACCGGCCGAAGTGCAGGGTGCTGTGCCAAGGTTGCTGAAGAGGCTGAGGGTGATGGCCAGGATGAGCGTCCGCTGCATGCTGGTGGTCAGGATACCCGTAGAAGCCGAGGGTACTGGCTGGCTGTATGACTCGCTGCTCGAAAGCTTGAAGGAAGTGATGATGACGTTACGCTGAACTAGCTCTGCACGAAGGCTGCGCTGATGTTCATGCCCGGGATCACCAGTTTGGGGATATGCGGAACAAGATGTAAAGTTCCGCATTCCCATTGAAAAGAGAGGATCCTCCGACCAGACAGGTGTTTTGTCTGGTGGGCAACTGCCCGATGTTTGTGATCGGGTGATTTGTATGTAGGCTAGTTGGGCGGTAAACTTTGCTTGCGCGATACAGGATTTCTATCGTTTAGTTTGTATGTTGCGAGATAGATGTCGCTACAATGTATTGATGACTCTGCCTTGGAGTGTATTTATTTGGTGCTGCTCCACAAACCATGGGACATTTACTTTCGCGTCCTGCGTTACCACGGAATAGAAAATATAGTGGAAGTGCCGCTCAGATATCGCGCGCGTGTCAACATTAAGCAAAGATACGCAACATTAGCTGATTCGCTGTCAGATTCATGTCGCGATTGGTTGTGTCTAAAATACACGAAATATATTAGAAATTATGCATTGTTGTGCGGTTTTGACCTGCAAAGATGAAAGCAGAAAAAAGTATGAATCTTGTGGAGTTGTATCGTATCATCGGTAAGTATTAAACGTTGTTAATTTTAAATATATTTGATTTTAATGACAATACCACATTTCATAACTTCAATGCAAACTATATACAACCTTACATTCATTAGCACAACGTTTAAATCTATTTGGTCGTTATCTGGAGCAACATACTATAAATTCTAGTAACTTCGACGCTTCTCAATTAGGGATGGGACACATTCGTAAAGTAGATCCGTATCGATATTTTTTATTTATTTCTAACTCTTCATTTCATAGCTGGTAACATCATTCAGAAAATTGTTTTCTGACGGTTTATGTGTATAATTCATAAATGTTTTTTTAAGATTGCACAGAAATGTCGACGTTTAACCACACGTAGCCTGCATCCGTCTGTAGTAGATACGGGTCGCTAAGCACACCGCCTATTGTACACTTATTTTCATAAATGATTGTCCTGTGTTAAGTTAAGGTGTACAGTAAAGTATGTAATAATAATAATCACACTAATATTATAAGCCAAAGTTTGCGTTTGTTACTTTTTCACGCTCGAAAGGCTGAACGGATTTCAACGAAACTTGGTACACGGGTAGACATTGTCCTGTAATAACACATATGATTTTTCCTACTATGTTCCCTTGGGATAACTTTCTAATTTCACGCGGGCGAAGCCACTGGCAGCAGGTTGTAGTTAATAAAGATAACATCACATAATGAAAACCGTAACATATCAATTTCTGGATATGGACCTCAAAAAAAAAACATTTAAATATTTCAGTTTTCCCCAAAATCCTTTTATTAATGAAAATAGATGTTTATTCCTACGTTTAATCATATTACCGACTTAATTAAAGCCATCACGGCAAAATATATTATTATACGCTTTTATCACCTTGTTTTGTCCAACGTGAAACCGAACGCACCTTTTGGTTGGCAACATTATTCTATAGTCTTTGACTTTTTTCACTTTGACATATCCGTTCCTTGTAAAACTAACTGCCTTGCTTGTTGAGATCAATTTATTGGGTTTTGTGGAAAATCGAGTTGAATCTGCGCAGTTAAAGATAGATTAATCGTGATCAGTGACTAATTGAACTCTAGAATCCCGAATTGAGTGGAAACCTGGGATATTTTGAACTACCACGCCGAATGTCGTCAGCCTGTCTGACACGCGAGATTTGCTAAAAGTAATTGTGCTGTGATTGCTGACGGACCGCATTGGGAGGACCTGCATCTTTGAGAACCTTCGTCCATCCACACTTGACTTTCACTATACGTTCAATTACTCATTACCTACACACACACACACACGGACGTGGCCTCAGGAAGGTCGAAGCCTGGCGTCCCAGCTCAGAAGGTAAGTGGTAATTTTATGTACTGACTGGCCTAAGGCTATTGGTTGTAAGCAACGTTTAGGGCTCCACGAACCGTGGACAGTTCAGACCGTCCAGTTACCGTTGGCTGGCTTCTTGTAGTCTCGAACAAATTGGTAGCAGAGCGTGGTTTTATAATATAAGATCCACTAAGTAAATTGGAAGTTTTAAACATTGTTAAAAATAACTTAATAAGTTTGAATATATTACCATGTCATCCGGGTTATCAGATTGAAGTTGTATTTGTAATTTGTACTGTAGCCCCTGTTGTTGTATTGACGAGTGGGATTTATTTGTGAAATTTAGATTTATTAGTTTGTATTTTGGTACATAATTTGGTATATTTGTTGTAATTAATAATTTAATGTCGCTGATCTGAATTTAAAAGTTTATCTAAATAATAATCACACATTTGTTAACATAACAAGACTTGAATTGTGTGTACTGATTTATTGTTTAGGGTGATTATTGGTTTGTGTTATTGAAGATTGTCCGGCTCAATATTATACATTCAATTGTTGTGTTTAATTGGTGTTGATCCAGCATAATATATACATTAAATTGTTATTTTTTCTGTAACTAGCTATCCTTAGCAAGCTAGATTCATATTTGGAATAAGTACAGGGTCGGATTTGGACCTGAAATAAATTGAATTTAAGTTTTATTTTGTTGAAATTGCTCGGTTGGCTAACAAGTCATTGTTGTTTGTTTAGTTAATTTAGCCTATTGGCATTGATATTTCATTGTTGCAATGGCCTCATTAAAGGCAGTCAGGGAGTCTGCTGCCGGATTGACCTCACAGTTGAGATGGTTCACATCGGCAGCAGCAACGGTTGAGCGTTCGGACTTGGAAGAGCTCACCCTTGCTCGGAACGAGCATGTGAATGAGAGGATCAAGTCAGCTGATGCTGCGCTCACACGCTTCAACGAGTTCATCATGGACGTGTATTTGGGGGTGATGGACCAGGCAGCCCGCGATAAGGTTTTGGGTGACTATGACCAGATTGTCCACCTGGGGGATGTCATAAGTCAACGAGCCCGGGAAATTTTGAGGAGCCGGGTGCCTGAGGAGGCCAAGCCTCAGACCTCCGTTGTCAAGGGCCCTGGACTATTGGGTAGGCTGCCCACCCTGGAGCTGCCACATTTTGACGGTCATTTGGACCACTGGCTGGGCTTCATTAATCTCTTTGAAAGTCTTGTGGATGCACGCTCGGACCTCGGACCTGCGCAGAAGTTGGCCTACTTGTTGTCCGTTTTGGAGGCCGAAGCTAGAGCCTTGGTGCAGCACTTGCCGGTCACGGACTCCTCCTACCCTACCGCTCTGGAGCTTCTCTCCCGACGGTATCAGAACAAGCGCTGCCTGGCTGATGTGCACATCGGCCAGATTTTGGGACTACCGGCCATTGCCAGCACGTCGACGTTGCGCACTGACTTGCTGAACCCATTGGTCTCAGCGACCAACGCCTTGAGACGCTTGAAGTTACCGGTGGAACATTGGTCCTACCTGTTGGTGCACATAGTGCTGCGGTTGCTCCATGCGGAGTTGAGGTCACGTTTTGAGCAGAAGTATGGTGGGGATAGTGCCACCCATCTTCCCCCCTTTGACGACCTCCTCAAGTTTTTGGAAGACGAGTGTCGGTTTTTGGATAACACTCGTGGCGCACGGGGTCACGCCCACCACCTTCTCGGCCAAGAGACCAGGGACGGACTAGGGCTCGGGGGCCTGTTGATGTTCGCCCCGCCCCCCGTTTTGCTGGCGCCCGGAGTCCTCATCATTGCGACTTTTGTAAGGCCACGGGGCATGTCATGGCGCGTTTCCCGGCCTTTTTTAATTTGCACGTAAGTGCCCGCCGCCGCATTGTCAACGCACGCCGTTTATGCTTCTCGTGTTTGGGGGCCCATTTCCATCGGGACTGCCCCGACCCCCGTCCGTGTAGAATTTGCAAGGGGTCCCACCTGGAGATTTTGTGCGCCAACGCGAACCGCTCCAGCAGACCATCTTCTGAGGAGGGTTCGCGCAGGGGGGGGGGGGGGGTATTCCGGAGACGAGCACCGGGCTGAGGCCCGCAATTCTGCACGCCGCTCTCCACCCCCCGCGCAAGTTGTACGGGAGCCCCGCGAGCGCCATTTGGTCTCCCTTCGTCAGGGAGAACGCGCGTTGGCTGCTAGGCAGCAGTGGCCGGACCAGCACCGCTACCTCTCCCCTCCGTTGGCGGAACGTCCCCGGTTGGAGTCGCGCCCTCCGCCATTCAGGCATCTGGTGGGATATGCCCTTCCGGCGATGGCGAGCGGCTCGGGACACCGCGCGGACGAACCATTTGATGTTTACCCTCGTCGTGAACTAAGGCAGCCTGGATGCGGCGATCGGTCGCCGCCCAGGCACCGCTAGGAAATTGACGCCTGCCTCGCTAAAGAACCCCCCCGGATCGAGTTGATTTTGTTGCCAACGGCCTCGGTCAGGGTCTGGGGACCCTTGGGCGACTCGATTGTGGTCCGTGCCATTTTGGTCATTTTGGACACGGCAGCCCAGGGTTCCCTTTTGTCGTCTTGGTTAGCGGGACAGGTTGGCCTGGAGGTGAACGACTTTTCAGGCAAAATTCAGGGAATTGGCGAAGCGGCTGTCACCACTGTTGAGGGAGAGACCTGGTTTGAAATCACCCCTGTGAGTTGTCTGTACCCTAAAATTGGTGCTCCTGCCCTTGTTATGCCGACTATATTGGGTAGCCATCCCGATTGTCAGTTGCCTTTGGATGTTCTACGGTTGACGTCAGGTCTGGATTTGGCTGACACCCGGTTTGATTCCCCTTGTACGGTGCATTTGTTGTTGGGTTCCGATGTTTTAGGGAAAATATTGCTGGGAAATATGACGGTCTTGCAGCCGGAGACCCCATGGTGCCACCCGAGGGGCCTGGTGGCGGTCTCAACCATCTTCGGCTTTGCGATTATGGGCCCAGTGTTGAACGTGCCCCCTCCACCTGAACCTGTCTTTGCGTTGGTGTCCGGCTCAGCCCTCTCTGACGCCGTTCAGAGGTTTTGGGAGGTTGAGGAGCCCCCTCAGGTGGCCCGCTTGAATCCGGAACACGAAGAGTGCGAGTTGTTCTATCAGAACAACACCGGTCGACTCCGCTCCGGTCGGCTTGAGACCCGGCTGCCTTTTGTTGCGGTGCGACCACCTCTCGGCCAATCCAGACCTACGGCTGAGAAGAGATTGTTGGCAATGGAGCGCCGCATGGCCAGGGACCCGGTGCTGCGGCAAAAATATGTAGATTTTATGCGTGAGTATGCAGACTTGGGACACATGTCGGTGTCAGATTTGGATTGGCGCTCAGTAGAGCATTTCTTCTTGCCAGATCACGCGGTCCTCAAGCCATCCACTGGTAAACTGCGCACAGTATTTGATGGGTCTGCGCGGACTTCTTCCGGCGTCTCCTTGAATGATTGCCTGCATTCCGGCCCCAAATTGTTGAGGGATCTTTGTGACGTCATCACGTCTTTTCGTCGTCATCAAGTAGTGTTTGTGGCCGACATCAAAATGATGTTCCGGCAAACGGTTATTCACCGGGATGACAGACGTTATCAGTTGATCCTGTGGCGGGAACATCCCCAGGATCCCATGATTGTGTATGAGCTCAACACGAATACGTACGGCCTTCGATCTAGCCCTTTTGTTGCTATTCGTTCGCTTTGGAAGCTTGCAGACCGGGAGCGTTTGAGGTTCCCTCGTGCGTCCGCCATCTTGAAAACGGACCTGTACGTCGACGATGTCTGCACTGGAGCTCCTACGGTTGAGGAAGCTATCCTGTTGCGTGATGAGTTGGTCCAGATTCTGGCTTCCGCTGGCTATGAGTTGCGTAAATGGGTGTCCAACTCGCCAGCGCTATTGGAAGGTGTGTTGGAGGATCATAAGCAGGATCCTCATTTGTTTGAAAACGTTGGCAACCCCGCCATGATGGCCGTCCTCGGCGTTCAGTACCGACCAGTTCAAGACACCTTTACGTACGATGTCGACTTGGAGTCACCTCCTACTTGGACTAAACGACTGGTGTTGTCTACTGTAGCGAGGACCTTTGACCCTAATGGTTGGATCTGCCCGGTATTGTTTTGGGCGAAATGCTTCCTTCAGCGCCTTTGGACCGCTGAACTTGGTTGGGACGAGCCACTTCGGGAAACCCTGTTGGAAGACTGGCTCCAATTTGTATCCGCGCTCCCTGCGGTCAATGAGGTCGCGCTGCCACGCGCCATCCTCCCCCCTGGGGTTTATGCTGCCACCCTTCATGGGTTTTGTGACGCGTCCTCTCACGGTTATGCCGCCGTTGTTTATCTGCGCACCGTCAGCGCCACGGGCCAGGTGAAGTTGTCACTGGTCATGGCCAAGAGCAAGGTGGCCCCCCTCCGGACGGCATTGACCATCCCTAAGTTGGAGTTGTCAGGGGCGGTGCTTCTTGTGCGTCTCCTAAACCACGTTGCGCACACTGGGTGGAACTGTTGACATTTGGGCTTCTTACGCCTGGACGGACAGTCAAATTGTTCTGTGTTGGTTGAAGACGTCCGTCCACTCTTTGGAGGTCTTTGTTGCGAACCGAGTGTCGCAGATTCAAGGTTCTGAAACGACTTTGATTTGGAGGCACGTGCCTGGTGACCTGAACCCGGGCGACGTAGCCTCACGCGGGTGCATGGATCCACTTGATTGCTCACCCCCTCTGGTGGGGACCGGACTGGCTGACTCGCCCCGAGGACGATTGGCCTCGAACGCCAGTCTTGATGTCGGATCCTTTGCCCGGGCTTAAGGTGTTCGCTGTTGGGACGAAGGATCCTCCGTTTGATCCTGATTTTTTGTTGAATCGATACAGCTCTCTCGACAAATTGTTGAACGTTACCTCGTGGATCAGGCGTTTTGGCCATAATTCTAGGAATCCAGGGGACAAGCGCCTGTCACCAGTTCTCTCTCCTCAAGAGCGACAGGAGTCACTCCTCCTTTGGGTCCGCTCTGTGCAGACTGCACACTTTGAGAAGGAGATCGAGGTCTTGAAGTCTGGTAGGGTTAAGTTGTCGGGAGCTGTTAGTAAGCTGAATCCCTTCTTGGATAAGACGGGTCTTTTGCGTGTTGGAGGACGGTTGAGGCACTCTAGCCTTCCTTATGGGGCCCGTCACTCCCTTTTGTTGCCCAAGGAGGGCCACTTGGTACAATTGTTGGTGACTGATCGTCACGTTAAAAACTCGCATGCCGGTTGCAATGCGCTGTTGGCCATTCTGCAGCGAGAATTTTGGATTTTGTCTGCTCGTCGTACTATTCGTAGCATTGTCTTCCGTTGTATGCCGTGTTATCGGACTAAGGCCTCCACTATGCAGCCCCTAATGGGAGATTTGCCGGCTGATCGTGTCAATGAGGCGAGGCCCTTTGCTGGCGTCGGAACGGACTTTGCTGGTCCCTTTTCGTTGAAGACGTCCACACTTCGAAATAGTAAGATTGTTAAGGCTTATTTGTGCGTTTTTGTCTGCCTGTCAACCAAGGCAGTACACTTGGAGCTGGTAACCTCCCTCTCGACAGAGGCCTTTGTGGCGACTTTGGAAAGATTTGTGTCTCGCCGTGGGTTACCTTCTTTGATTAGGTCTGATTGCGGTACGAACTACAAGGGTACAAGTAACTATTTGAAGGAGGTATACGCCTTCCTTAATGAGAGCCAGGTTGACATTGGTAATAGTTTGGCCCGCCGAGGGGTCACTTGGTTGTTTGACCCGCCAGCCTGCCCCCATTGGGGGGGTATTTTTGAGGCCGCGGTGAAAGTGGCAAAGGGACACTGGCGGAGATTGTTGGGAGACAGAGAGGGGGGGTAGATGTTTTGTCCAACGTGAAACCGAACGCACCTTTTGGTTGGCAACATTATTCTATAGTCTTTGACTTTTTTTCACTTTGACATATCCGTTCCTTGTAAAACTAACTGCCTTGCTTGTTGAGATGAATTTATTGGGTTTTGTGGAAAATCGAGTTGAATCTGCGCAGTTAAAGATAGATTAATCGTGATCAGTGACTAATTGAACTTTAGAATCCCGAATTGAGTGGAAACCTGGGATATTTTGAACTACCACGCCGAATGTCGTCAGCCTGTCTGACACGCGAGATTTGCTAAAATTAATTGTGCTGTGATTGCTGACGGACCGCATTGGGAGGACCTGCATCTTTGAGAACCTTCGTCCATCCACACTTGACTTTCACTATACGTTCAATTACTCATTACCTACACACACACACACACGGACGTGGCCTCAGGAAGGTCGAAGCCTGTCGTCCCAGCTCAGAAGGTAAGTGGTAATTTTATGTACTGACTGGCCTAAGGCCATTGGTTGTAAGCAACGTTTAGGGCTCCACGAACCGTGGACAGTTCAGACCGTCCAGTTACCGTTGGCTGGCTTCTTGTAGTCTCGAACACGCCTATTAAAATTAAAGCAATTATTAGACAAACATGGATTATTTCAAGGTAAATAAATATTTTTAATACCATCTATTATCATTTCATTTATCACTAGCTTCTGCCAGCGGCTTCGCCCGCTTGAAATTAATACTTTATTATATGAAAATAATTTATAGCCAATCTATAGCACTCAAGAATAATGCAGCTACATATAAGGGAAAGAATTTTCAGAATCGGTTCAGTAGTTTCAGAGATTACCCCTACTTACAAATTTTACCTCTTTAATATTAACATAGATTCTATTTTTTGAAGATGATCAACCTCTTTCCATTATTGAGCATTTGTATGATGTCGATAAATTATTACATTGCTCACACGAATCAAATATGTAACATCGATAATAAAATATCGATGTTTGTCTACATCTATATTTGAGTAGCAAAAGACATTACATGTGCATGCAAATATGACATCTATTTCAAAGTACTTAGCGTTCCGAATAGAAAAAAAAATGGTTTCAGCGCCATCTAGCGTTGAGTAGCTGAAGTCATTATAAATTGTTCGACTTAAGTTTTTTAAACAATATAGGCCTTTATTGATTATGTCATGTCAAATAATAACAACTTTCGGTCATTGTAATAAGACTCAATTTTTAACAGTATTAAGAAGATGATTCGTTAAAGTTGCGTTTCAACTTTGTAGCCAATTATACCAATGTTTTTTATGTGTGCAATGGACAATTTGATTTGCAAATGTGTGAGTTTGGCGACACTAGTTCTCGTTTTGAGAGAGTGTAAGGGCACTTCTACTTAATTTTCTGTTCTTTGTGCGTTACCTATCTACTGTTCACTGCAGGACTTGATGGAGGCTTCCGACGGAGCAAAACTAGTGCTTGTGAGTTCTGGGCAGACTAAATTTAGCCATTTGCCATCGACACACTAAGAAGATGACAGACTGATAGGGTACTTTCTGTGCGTTGTCTCACAATGCTATCGGGCTTTCATCATGCCTGTCAGGTATAACACTTATAGTATATTTTTAGGGTTCCGTAGCCTAATGGCAAAAAACGGAACCCTTATAGTTTCGTCATGTTTGTTTGTCTGTCTGTCTATCCGTCCGTCCGTATGTCAAAAAACATATCTATACTTAATATTATAAAGCTGAAGAGTTTGTTTGTTTGTTTGTTTGTTTGCTTGAACGCGCTAATCTCAGGAACTACCGTTCTGATTTGAAAAATTCTTTCAGTGTTAGATAGCCCATTTATCGAGGAAGGCTATAGGCTATATATCATCACGCTAACACCAATAGGAGCGGAGCAGTAATGAAGAATGTTTCAAAATCGGGGGATTTTTTTTTTCCACGGGGACGAAGTCGCTGGCGGAAGCTAGTTTAAAATATAGGGGGGAGGGGCTCCCCATACATGGAACTGAATCTGAAAATATTTTTTTTCATGAAACCTATATGTGTGTGGTATATATAGACAGGTCTTTAAAAATGACGTTGAGGTTTCTCAAACCACTTTTTCATAAAGTTAATCGTTTAAAAGATATACGCTTCGAAAGTGATAAAATGTGTGTGTCCCCCTCTAACTCCTATTATAAAGGAGTGAAAAATAAAAAAAGTATGCTGTAGATCTTAATGTAAAATTTCAACGAAAATTGGTTTGATCGAGATCGGGTCAGCAGTTTTTGAGATACAGCATATTTTCTAGAACCGCAAATATAACTTTGTCATTCATACAAACACTATGAAAAACAAAGTTATTTGGTGTAGTTACTACGGAACCCTTCGTGGGCGAGTCTGACTCAGAGCCGGCAACATTACTTCTAAACTTGACATTCGCATGTGTCAATTCTGTCTCTGAGATAAAGCAAGCAAAGAATTGCACAAGGTAATTCCACCGATCCCGTTCCATCATCGGACTACAGGACAAACGGCGATTCGCCATCGTTATATGGTGGACATCTCACCCATACGCACAAAACGTTTTGGGAATACTTTCATTGTGCGTACAGGCAAGGAGTGGAATTACCTGTACCTGAGTCTATGTTTCCTGTTAGCTCGTTGCTGTCGACTGTCCCTCAATCTGACCAGAAGAGAGCATTCTTTTTGCGCATTACAACTGGGAAGCTGTCCACTCTGGCTTGTGCAAACATTGCTGACGCACTGCAATATCGTGGCAGTCGCAACAGCGTTTGAAAGCATTGTTATATTGAAAACGCATGGCATTATCTGGTACAGTTCATCCATAGGGTGCTCAAGTACCCAACGGTATACATATAATTAATACTAGCTTTTGCCCGCGACTTCGTTCGCGTAAGGTTTTCCCGCGTAAATCCCGATCCCGAGGGAATTACGGAATAAAATGTAGCCTTTAACTTATTCCAAGATTTTAATTATCTACTGACAAAGGCTTGGCAAAGGGTTCTTTCTTCAAAAAGCCATTTCAGACCAATCTACATAATCCTCATAAACTATTGTGAATATGTGAACTATGCAGGTTGTTTTTATTCGAGTTAAACATGATTTGTCTGGCGGTTTGAGTGTTTTTTACGGCCTACCCAAAAGGCCTTGGTATTGTTCGTCAAATCGTTAAGCTCTTTGTTTTAAGTTGAGCTATACGTTATCCGACAAATGCTTGCACTGTATGAACAGGCCCACTCAAATAAATCTGTGAGCATCTTTCCTCAAAAGATCGCCTCAGACGGTAACCTACAAGGTTCCCATATATTGTTTAACCAGTAGGTAAATGTATAGATGGATATATTGTATGGACTTCCCCTGAGTTTGTTTCAGTGTTTCTTCTCAGGGTAGTCAGTTAAGAAACACCGGCCTCATCTAGTTTAAATTCACAAAAAATAATGACGTGTAAAAGTGTTATTTAACAACCAATTTGCAAAATAAAGATCATTTATCTATCTCTAGTAGTTTTTGCGTGAATGATTAACAAACATCCATCTCTATCCATTTATATAGCCATCCATCCATTCATCCTCACAAACTGGAATTTATAATATAAGTAAGACAGTAAGTAGGAAAATGTTTGTATTTCAATGACTCTAGAGATTTGGATGAAAACTGACACACATATAAATCTCAATCTAGAATAACACATACGCTTTTTGTTCCGAAAAACTGTTCGAAATTTCAACGCGAATAAAGTCAGGAGCAACAGCTATGGGGCGAGTTGCAAGCCTTTCGGTTTTCTATCGGTTACATTTCGTGGAGTGTGCGATGAAATTGCACATTCCAATTCCACCAAGCCCGTTCCATCATACGACTACAAGATACCCACCCACGCATGCTACGCACCATAGATAAAATAAATAAGTAGATATGGCCAACAGACGACATTATATCGGAACCGTGTGTCTCCAGTTAGGTGCGGGGCGGGGTAACAACAACACATGCAGTTTAATAAAATCAATAGATACGCACTCGCGCACACACCCGCATTTCTTAAATCAGAACTTACTATACAATCAATAATAAACCTTATTTCATCAAACACAGCGTGTATTTACCATGCACCGTGGAACTTACCCACACAAAAACATCGGTCGCTATCGTTGTGCTATGCAAAAGCAATTTATTTTACATATACGCTAGTGATTGACTAAATCGAAAAGTTATCGATTCTTCCATTTATTATTGTACAATTTTTTTTTGGCTCCTGAAAATGAAAAATGGCATGTCCAGAAAATATTATAATATAAAAACATATAATTAAGAACGTAACATAACCTAATTATAATTAAGTACTCTTTAACCTCAAGTTTACTCACTGTTACCTGTGAAGTGGAGGTATTTGTGTAGCACTTGACGCTTTGATATTACTGGGGTGCCAATTTTTTTATCAAATAGTGTTATCTTAAATTCATATATTATCCATGACTGTTTTGGTAAGAAATATTATGTGATTATTCATCGGGACTGCTCAAGCTGGTGAAACTTAAAATTATCAAAGACATCCAATCCTATGAAATGTGGCAGCTTTGCCATGAGTTCCTGTTTGTCATTTTTACTTTTAACTGTAAATTTATCATCCGTGAGACAAACTGTTTATGACTTTAATGACTTTAACATTTATGACTTTCTTTTCTTTTTATGACTTTAAAATGACTATTTCCATTCTTTTACAAATAGTTGAGTAGGTTATAATAGATGTTTTATTATAAGAAAAACCCTAGTTAGTAGAGAAACTGTTAAATATATGAAAACAAACACACACTCATGCATAACAAATAAATAGCATGAATATATTGACTTATTTTAAGCTATATTCACTAATATATTATCTGAACCATGCCGATTATTATAACGCATTCAAAACTATGACGGAAGTAAAATACAAAAACCATAAAAAAATAAAGAAACAGCACGAGGATAAGGCATAACATACGATAATTCGAAACCCAAAAACACCACCGATTATTAACCTAAAATTTAAGTAACTTAGTTTACGAACATTGGTTACGCATTTCACTACTATGCTGTAAAATAGTCAAAAAAGCAAAAAAACATTATTTATATCGATTTTCCAACCGGGTTAAAACGGTTGACAGATTGAAAAATAAACTATTGTAGCAACGGCGACGTCGAAACTCCTTACGCATGCTGCGGTCGTAAAATAAATTATTTATTCTTTTTTACTTTTTTGTACACTTGACTTTTCAACGTATTTTTCTTTCTGTCACCTTATGTAAAATAAAAGTTAAACATATTTTCTTAGAGGTTTCCGTATGTTATAAAACCCCTAAACTATAATAGCAATATTTCATTCGTCAATCGACATTGTTGTCGATAGCCTACGTTAGTGGATCTGCACAAGCACATCACTAACTCGTGGCAAGAAGCGGCGGCCTTACTACGCGATAAATCCGCGTAATACAGTAATATTTTGTTATTTTTACATTGCTTGTACAGTTACTTAGTGATGAACTCTGGTAATGGTTAAGGAGCAATGTATTTATAGTAAAAGTAGAACAGTCGCTATGATATTTGAGAACAAAAATAACATAGTAAAAGCAAGAAATATTTTACGATTTATGGTTTTTCATGATTTTAAAGACAAATATTGTAAAATACTTGTACTTACATAATATGGTAAGTGATTCCATGATTCATAAAGCTTTAGTTTTGGCTTCGATTTTTACAAGATACCACTGAACAACTCGACATTCTTATAAGTTATCACGATCGCCGTCGAAAGCGCACTAGTTCGCGGAGATGGCCACTTGACTGTGACATGAGCCCTCTGGCCATGTCGCGCGGACACCGATACGCCCCATTGCCACTTCTACTATATTTTAGATTTCTATGCTACGCACTAAACGTTTTCATGCGGTTTTTACCAAAGGATAGATCGATTCACGAGGAAGGTTTTAGGGAATAATTTACTAAGGTTTTGGTGTGAATTAGCAGAACGATGTTGACAATGACGGGTTCCGTAGGTGATCTACAAGGAACGGAACCCTAAAAAAATAACGTCTTACTAGCGTGATGGTTGATAGTAAAATAACATAGTTTCAATTTACAATAACTTCTAGATTAGAGTTTTTATCTGACCGTGATTGATTTATTTTGTGCAAAGATTCGATATGAAAAGGTCTTATCTTTTTTATTATCTAATAATTTATTATGTCAAGTATGGGAGTATTGGCTAGGTATCGGTAAATTTGTTTTGTTTGTTTATTTAAATGATGATGTAACTAATTTTAGTAACAAAAACACAAGTAATAATTATGATTAATTAGAGTTTCGTAGCCGAATAGCAAAATACGGAACCCTTATTGATTCTTCATGTGTGTCTATCCGTCCGTATCTCACAACCATTTTCTTTCGAAATTATTGGGAATACACAGTTGAAAGTTTGTAGGTAGATAGATGTATTCTGTGAACTGCTTCGCCTCGCTTACGATTTTTATACAAAAATAATGGGGGCTCCCCGTTCATGGCACTGAAACGCAATTTATTTTTTAATCAAACCAATACTAGTGTGGTGTCTATAGATAGATCTTTAAAAATAACGTAGAGGTCCCTCAAACCATTTTTTCTCAAATGAAAGATATACACTTCCAAGTAAAATTGGTCTCCCTCTGACTTGACTAAAAAAGTTAAAAAGACTACTGTAGATCTTTATGAAAACTTTAAACGAAAATTGATTTGAACGAGATACAGTTTGCAGTTTTGAGATATAGCGTATTTTCAAATATATGTATATAATATTACTTCTTTATTTATATAAACACTATGAAAAACAAAGCTATTTTTGTTTAATCTTTGTTTGCTACCACTGAACCGTTCATGGGCATTTCTTTACGAATGACGGCCTGAAAGCATCTCGGACTCGATAAATAAAGAGGAGATTTTTTTTTTTTTCGAATAGATTAAGGAATTAAGAAATAGGTAAAAAGGAAATCTCTTCTAGCATACCTGCGAAAGAGAGTCGAATTAAAGAGATGTAGACTAGATTTCTTTTGTACGAAAGGGAACAACTATTTGCTTTGTGTATTTCATTCTAAGGATGAGTACCAGTATAGAACAACAGTTCTATAATAATCTCACTCCCTATCAGTGGCGAAGGGTGAATTTTCATAAAAGGGAAGCCGGACCAAAAAATGATTAATACCTTGCTCAAGTGTGATGCGTGAATTCCAGTAACTGTGGCCCTGTGGCTGACTTCGAAATCGTGTAACTTCGTAAATAATTATTTGTTTAATTGAAAATAATAGATTACTATTTATATATTCATATATAAAATAATAGACTAATATTTGCCATATTTCAAAAGGGAAGCCGGTAGGAATCGAGTTGTATGGAGCCTTCGCCACTGCTCCCTACGATCTATTGGAATCACTGACAGTCTACTTCATGCTACCGTTTTTCTGTCTGACAAAGACTGTCAGACTACTGCTGCCTAAAAACCCACCCTGTTTCTTCATTTGCGCTTGCGTTTTTCGCAACCTGGACAGCCTTCGTGCTCCCTCCAGTCAACTTTTCACGGCGAATTTATTCCTAGAATCAATCGACTGTTTCTCGAATGAAACCGATAATAATATATTATTGTGACAAATGGTTAAATACGTGTTATCTAGCAGCGATTTGTTCTAAGAGGTATACACAGTCAGCCGCATCCCTTGAGTTGAGCCTAATTTGTACTGGTTCTGTACATAGAAGAGTAAAAACTTTTTTATTGGGCGCGATGATAGAGACACAGTAGCGAAGTGCGTTTGATGTTGGATTACTGCGCCACGGTTTATAGGCATTTTCCCTGTAATACAGACGTAGTGTATACAGTACAACAGACGTGTTTGGACTGTCACTAATTTAAAATATAAATGTGATAAACAATATATAGATTTACGAATAAGTTTTTATGTAACGACGTTGCACTGTCTAGTAGTATTTAGTATACATGGTACTTTCTGTTTTAGAAGGTTTTATTATTAGGTACTATTTCATTTTTCGGGAATAAAAAGATATCGGAACAGGTTACACATTTCCTATCTCAATTAAGAAAAAGTTTGAAATAAAGGCACTAGCCTGTACTAGACGGTATTAATCTGTGGGGGGAGTTAGAGGAACGAAAAATGCTGTGTGGTTTTGAGCTAACTTGTTCAGCTTTCCAGCTCAGTTAATTACGGAACCTAAAACTAACAATTCCATAGGAAAACCACATCAAAACTTGTACTTAACTCAGGCTAGCCGCTAGCGAAATTCTAATTGTTTTTAGAATTTTCCACGTTCGAAATTGGTCGATTCCTATGGAGACGAGTCTCCATGCAAGAGTAGCCAAGTTTCATGCCGTTTCGTGAACCGATGAAAAATGACTACTCTTTTCAATATGTAACTGATTTGTACAGTGTTTCCATAATAGTTCTAGAACATTCCAGTTTCCTTAATTAAAATGATTGATAATTGATGCGTATTAGCGCACTGTTTGACTCTACACTCAACTTATTTTCGTGCCTCTAGTGTTTTTATATACGGGCATTTAATCATGTATCTATTGTTAAATTTGTTTTTTAGGGTTCCGTAGCCAAATGGCAAAAACGGAACCCTGATAGATTTGTCATGTCTGTCTGTCTGTCCTTCCGTATGTCACAGCCATTTTATTCCGAAATTGTTAGGACCACACATGTGAAACTTGGTAGGTATATATGTATTCTGTGAACTTAAGTAACTTCTATAACGATAGAGTGAAAAGTCTAAAAAACACCCGACAATTTTGCTGACACACCTTGAAGCGCGCGTGGAACGCGATGCGCCGTCTACACTGGCCTGGTTTCGATAAACTCAAACACAAATCGATAACACTGTTATTTTGTGATTTTTCTCCTTGAAATTTTTTTCACGTATTTGTGAATATCTAGGCAATAAAAAAAATCAAACATCATCATTTAAAAAAATATATATTTTTCGTAAAAAAAAATGACAAAGTGATACGAAATTTCATACAAAAAGTTATACAGTTATATTAAAATAGTAATAAAAGTTACACTTTTGCTTAAAATAAGTTTAAAAGTAAATTATTATTATTAAACAAACAGTTACATGATAAAAAATTAATTTTTTTAGCGCTTATCCTTTTCTTCACTTTCTATTTCTAACAATTCTTTAGCTTCGTCAAACAATTCTTTGGGTATTAGAAAACTTGGTTTATATAAGGATCAGATGTATATAACAAAATATGCAGAACGTCTTCATTTGTTACTGATCTGGAACACTTCCTAGCATGATGTAACCTATATTTCTTATAATCTTTATTTCGGGCTTCCTGGGAATCTTCGGATAATTGTCCTATAGGCAAATTGCATGATGCTCTATTATTTTAGCACTATGTATAAGTACTTTATGGACCGAAGATGGCATGTAGTACCAGTTATATTTGCTTACATATAATTGCGCGGTTATCAATGTATACTGGCCGAATTTTTCTGCGTTTATAGGGAATCCCGATGAAATAGTTTGAAGAATTACATATAATCTCTTGATTAATTCTTCATCAATTCCGGTTAAATCTTTGCAGAACATTGGTAATTTTGGAAAAATGTCCTTGCCGTATTTCCGTCATTACTATTACAGGAACCCTGACGTGGTTTATCAATGTGCAAACCAAGCACTTCTCGGAAACGTTTCTGGACATATTTTTTCTTGTTTTCTTTAAGTTGGTTGTTTTCTGGAGTTGTTGCAGACCACTTCTCAAAACCTAAATTGTAAGAAATATGGATCCTCATTTCCATAAATCTTATCAATTCGTGTAGTGTCGACAATCCGTATTTAAACGCATTTTCATTTTCAACTCTCGTTGTAACTTTTAAAAGATCATTCATTTGTCTGGGACTTGCTCCACAAACAGTGCAGATGTCACTGGATGATGTGTTCGTTAACACTTAAGCAACTTTCTTATCAATCATTGTCATCAATTGATAAATTTTAGCTTCAATTTCACTGACAACCGCTGTAGTTTTAACGGGTGTTTCTTTTGCAAACTCTAATGAAATTGGTCTGCAATATTTAACAGATAGCAAGTAGGGTTTTGCCATATAACTGCAGAAGTTTCTCAGGGACACAGATAAACAAATTAGCATCCGATATGTGTTCGTTTTCTTCCGGTAGAGTTTGTTTTTACTGCCCGGAGGTTCCATCACATCCCCATTTAGTGAACAGCTTGAGACGATTGTAATTTGTCGATCCTGTCTTTATCTTTATAATACGGCAGACTGTATGGTCTAAGAGATCTTGCAGATTGATTTTTGCGCTTATATTTGTCACCGTTATGCTGGATGCAGGCGGATAGCAAACCTTTTTTGCTTCACTTAGTATTTGACACGGTATTTGATACGAAGGCAATACAGAACTTTTATCAACGAGCCTTTTTCAACCGACGACCAAATGAGGAGGTTATCAATTCGACGCGTATATATATTTTTTTTATGTATGATTACCGATTACTCGAAGACGGCTGAACGGATTTGGAAAATTCTTTTTTTGTTTGAAAGGATATACTTTGAAATTGGTCCCATTGTCACCAGGTCACGATCTGATGATGAGATTTATTTGTTTAATTGAAAATAATAGATTACTATTTATATATTCATATATAAAATAATAGACTAATATTTGCCATATTTCAAAAGGGAAGCCGGTAGGAATCGAGTTGTATGGAGCCTTCGCCACTGCTCCCTACGATCTATTGGAATCACTGACAGTCTACTTCATGCTACCGTTTTTCTGTCTGACAAAGACTGTCAGACTACTGCTGCCTAAAAACCCACCCTGTTTCTTCATTTGCGCTTGCGTTTTTCGCAACCTGGACAGCCTTCGTGCTCCCTCCAGTCAACTTTTCACGGCGAATTTATTCCTAGAATCAATCGACTGTTTCTCGAATGAAACCGATAATAATATTATTGTGACAAATGGTTAAATACGTGTTATCTAGCAGCGATTTGTTCTAAGAGGTATACACAGTCAGCCGCATCCCTTGAGTTGAGCCTAATTTGTACTGGTTCTGTACATAGAAGAGTAAAAACTTTTTTATTGGGCGCGATGATAGAGACACAGTAGCGAAGTGCGTTTGATGTTGGATTACTGCGCCACGGTTTATAGGCATTTTCCCTGTAATACAGACGTAGTGTATACAGTACAACAGACGTGTTAGGACTGTCACTAATTTAAAATATAAATGTGATAAACAATATATAGATTTACGAATAAGTTTTTATGTAACGACGTTGCACTGTCTAGTAGTATTTAGTGTACATGGTACTTTCTGTTTTAGAAGGTTTTATTATTAGGTACTATTTCATTTTTCGGGAATAAAAAGATATCGAAACAGGTTACACATTTCGTATCTCAATTAAGAAAAAGTTTGAAATAAAGGCACTAGCCTGTACAAGACGGTATTAATCTGAGGATGGGGGGGGGGGGGGGGGAGTTAGAGGAACGAAAAATGCTGTGTGGTTTTGAGCTAACTTGTTCAGCTTTCCAGCTCAGTTAATTACGGAACCTAAAACTAACAATTCCATAGGAAAACCACATCAAAACTTGTACTTAACTCAGGCTAGCCGCTAGCGAAATTCTAATTGTTTTTAGAATTTTCCACGTTCGAAATTGGTCGATTCCTATGGAGACGAGTCTCCATGCAAGAGTAGCCAAGTTTCATGCCGTTTCGTGAACCGATGAAAAATGACTACTCTTTTCAATATGTAACTGATTTGTACAGTGTTTCCATAATAGTTCTAGAACATTCCAGTTTCCTTAATTAAAATGATTGATAATTGATGCGTATTAGCGCACTGTTTGACTCTACACTCAACTTATTTTCGTGCCTCTAGTGTTTTTATATACGGGCATTTAATCATGTATCTATTGTTAAATTTGTTTTTTAGGGTTCCGTAGCCAAATGGCAAAAACGGAACCCTGATAGATTTGTCATGTCTGTCTGTCTGTCCTTCCGTATGTCACAGCCATTTTATTCCGAAACTGTTAGGACCACACATGTGAAACTTGGTAGGTATATGTATTCTGTGAACTTAAGTAACTTCTATAACGATAGAGTGAAAAGTCTAAAAAACACCCGACAATTTTGCTGACACACCTTGAAGCGCGCGTGGAACGCGATGCGCCGTCTACACTGGCCTGGTTTCGATAAACTCAAACACAAATCGATAACACTGTTATTTTGTGATTTTTCTCCTTGAAATTTTTTTCACGTATTTGTGAATATCTAAGCAATAAAAAAAATCAAACATCATCATTTAAAAAAATATATATTTTTCGTAAAAAAAATGATAGTTATACGAAATTTCATACAAAAAGTTATACAGTTATATTAAAATAGTAATAAAAGTTACACTTTAGCTTAAAATAAGTTTAAAAGTAAATTATTATTATTAAACAAACAGTTACATGATAAATTTTTTTTTGTTTTTAGCGCTTATCCTATTCTTCACTTTCTATTTCCAACAATTCTTTAGCTTCGTCAAACAATTCTTTGGATATTAGAAAACTTGGTTTATATAAGGATCAGATGTATATAACAAAATATGCAGAACGTCTTCATTTGTTACTGATCTGGAACACTTCCTAGCATGATGTAACCTATATTTCTTATAATCTTTATTTCGGGCTTCCTGGGAATCTTCGGATAATTGTCCTATAGGCAAACTGCATGATGCTCTATTATTTTAGCACTATGTATAAGTACTTTATGGACCGAAGATGGCATGTAGTACCAGTTATATTTGCTTACATATAATTGCGCGGTTATCAATGTATACTGGCCGAATTTTTCTGCGTTTATAGGGAATCCCGATGACATAGTTTGAAGAATTACATATAATCTCTTGATTAATTCTTTACCAATTCCGGTTATCTCTGCAGAACATTGGTAATTTTGGAAAAATCTCCTTGCCATATTTGCGTCATTGATATCCGGAACCTTGACGTGGTTTATCAATGTGCAAACCAAGCACTTCTCGGAAACGTTATTGGACATATTTTTTCTTGTCTTCTTTAAGTTGCTTGTTTTCTGGAGTTCTTGCAGACCACTTCTCAAAACCTAAATTGTAAGAAATATGGAGGATCATTTCTATAAATCTTATCCATGCGTGTAGTGTCGACAATCCGTGTTTAACCTTTTGAACGCCAGAGTATAAACGTATCGCCGTACCCCTGACGCCAGGCCAGGCCACTTTTTCTGTCAAATGACCTTCATAAAAAATAGGGATTCAAAAACTTATATCGATATACAACTGAGTTTTTATTTTCGTCTTTAATTTTCTAATAAACCGTACACTGAAATTTTATTTAACCTGCCACATATTCCAATATAGTAATCTATACACAGCATTTAACAGAGACTTTATCAATGAAAAAGCAGATATTAGAAAACTAGAAAAATATATTTATTACAATATGGTTACAACACTAATCAACATGACTTGTCTTGGTATTGTGACAATGGCGTTGCTTGCCAGTCAATTTTATGACATTCTCGCATCTGAATAAGGGATGTAGCAGTGTACACTTTGGTTATCGATTCTAATAAGTATTCTTATCTAATATAATATTAATACCTATCCATATCTAAAAATACGCAAGGATTTTAATGTAGTAATAAAAAGAAATTGACATCAGTATTTTAATTATTGTTTCTTTTACATATAAAAAATACGCAGAAATAATTTAAAAATCAAGTGTACACGTTGGTTATCGATTCTAATAAGTATTCTCATCTAATATTAATATCTAAATCTATCCATATCTAAAAATACGCAAGGATTTTAATCTATACTAATATTATAAAGCTGAAGAGTTTGTTTGTTTGTTTGTTTGCTTGAACGCGCTAATCTCAGGAACTACGGTTCTGATTTGAAAAATTCTTTCAGTGTTAGATAGCCCATTTATCGAGGAAGGCTATAGGCTATATATCATCACGCTAAGACCAATAGGAGCGGAGCACTAATGAAGAATGTTTCAAAATCGGAGGATTTTTTTTCCACGCGGACGAAGTCGCGGGCGGAAGCTAGTGTAGTAATAAAAAGAAATTGACATCAGTATTTTAATTATTGTTTCTTTTACATATAAAAAATACGCAGAAATAATTTAAAAATCAAGTGTACACGTTGGTTATCGATTCTAATAAGTATTCTCATCTAATATTAATACCTATCCATACCTAAAAATACGCAAGGATAAAGGTAATAAAAATAAATTGAAACCAATATTTTAATTATTGTTTCTTTTACATGTAAAAAATACGCAGAAATAATTTAAAAATCAACAGTTACATGTACCTAATAATTATTATTACGAATCGTCTTACAATATCACAAATCTTTAACAAAATGTACCTAATAATACTAGGAAGAACATCAGTTTAGTATCTAATATAAACAAAACAGGCATGGTTGTATAAGGCTGAGTTGTTTTGAAAATACGTTTTATTTAATACACAAATACTATACTCTGGACTAAAATTTCATATAGGTATATCTTCTTAAGTTTTTATTGATTTTACAATCATACGTCACAACACTAGCTGTCACATATAGCAGACTACGGCGTGTGAGACACTCCTTTTATACGCGTTTAACATCTACTTTTAAAACCACAAATTTCTCGATATTGGTGGTTTATTTATATTAGTTTCATGCAATACAATATAGACGCAAGCTTAAACTTTTAAATTATACAAATAAAAACACACAAAAGTAATGGTTAAATTGTTTATTTCATAATATTGTGCGACGTGTATTTTGTCATATATTTGTGACGTTGGCGTTCAGGGTAAGATTTCGTTTGTCACATATATGTGACAATGGCGTTCAAAAGGTTAAACGGACTTTCATTTTTAAAAGATCATTCATTTGTCTGGGAGTTGCTCCATAAACAATGCAGGTAGCACTGGATGATGTGTTCGTTAACACTTGAGCAACTTACCCAGCAATCATTGTCATCAATTGATCAATTTTGGCTTCAATTTCACTGACAACCGCTGTAGTTTTTTCGGGTGTTTCTTTTGCAAATTCTAATGAAATTGGTCTGCAATATCTAACAGATAGCAAGTATTTTGCCATATAACTGCAGAAGTTTCTTAGTCTACTAGTCGCAGTGGTTCAGGATACACTATAAACAAATTAGCATCCGATATTTGTTCGTTTTCTTCCGGTAGAGTTTGTTTATACTCACTTTGCCCGGAGGATCCATCACATCCCCATTTAGTGAAAAGCTTGAGACGATTGTAATTTGTAGATCCTGACTTTATAATACGGCAGACTGTATGGTCTAAGAAATCTTGCAGATTGATTTTTGCGCTTATATTTATCACCGTTATGCTGGATGGAGGCGGATTTTTTTTTTCAGGAGGCCTTTTTTGCTTCACTTAGTATTTGAAAAGAATTGGCAATACAGAACTTAAATTCTTATCAACGAGCCTTTTTCTTAGGTATGCATATTGGGCTTTGGTTAGATCTGTTTCAATACACATACTCAATGAGTCAATGCCTTCTCTTTTGTAAAGGAAAGTGCATTATCTGGATTGAGTATGTTTTGTAGAATTACTTTTCTCTTCTTTTTCCTTATTTCTGATAATAGTCACAATCGACGTTTCGTCATTTTCACCCATGGATCGTAAACCTTGCACATAAGTGTTACGGACATGTCCCATTCCATACTCCTGGACCAGTTCCATAAGTTTTCGTTTCTTTGTGTTTTCCGAACACTCGTCATATGGTTTTTTTGGTCTACCACGATCACCAGAAGTATTCAAGCCTGAATTTTCAGATGTTGAGGTACTGCAAGAATTCAATGGTACTTTAAAGTCACCGTTTAACCAATTTGAGTATAGGCTCTCGAACCATTTCTGGTTGCAACTTGATGTTAGATTTTTTTGAATGTACTCTATAGTATTAACGTCAGTTTCCGATAATTGAAAGTTGTCCAACAAATATTTTTTGAGGTCTGAAATACTTTTCCCTCTTATTATTTGATGTTGATCACAAATATCGCGTCGAACACAAATTAATTCACTCATTGTTAGATATGTTTTTAACCGACTTAAAAAAAAAGGAGGTTTACAATTCGTCTTGAACTTTTTTATTATCTATGTTTCCTCATAACTCGGAGATGGCTGGACCGATTTGGAAAATTCTTTTTTTGTTTGAAAGTGTATACTTTCTAGTTGGTCCCATTGTCGTCACGTTTGGATCTGATGATGGCATCATGGAGAAATCGAGGGAACTCTTCAAATATTATAGGCACACCTATAGCGTTTTGGGTATTTCTTATAGTACCTTGTGCAGTTGCTCTCGAAAAGCACCATTTGAGGAAGTGGAACTGATGATGAAGACCCCAGATGGCCACCGAAACTACTCAATAATAAGTATTGAGTGGATTGCGATTCGATTACTTGAATATGGATGTTAAGTGCTTTATGCTCGTCACAATGCATATAGTGAAGTAGAGCTAATGGTGAAATACCAGGAGAACTCCTCAAAAATTAACGGCTCTGCATTGGGAAAAGCAATATTTTGTAAAAGGTGATAAGTAGTTGACATTTTGGCTTTTGTAACTAGATAAATTACAAACCGACCCACTAAAAAGCGTGAAAAAAAAACTTTTTATTTTGTCTGTTAATTGTTTTTGAAACGAAGTATCTGAACACTTTGATGAATAGTATGCTGAAAACACGGGTATATAAAGGACCAATATTTTAGTGACTTGTGCAAAAACCATGGGACAATTGATTATGACAGTTCTCATCGAAGTAGCGTAATCAGTACTGATTGTAATTAATTACCACAATAGATAAATAGAACTTCCGCAGCAATATAGTTTATCATATTTGTGGTTAAGATGATCACCGCAAACAAAAGTGCCATGGGAAAATTCTTTCAAATATAATAGTAGTCTATTAATTTATTAATGTAGGTATGCTTCTATCATAGAAATGGAAAAAAAAAACAAGATAGACATCAAAATATAAGAATTAAATATAATATTTCATAATAGAAAAGAAGGACCGTAATTTTCGGGGATTTTTTTATTTTCATCGATTGACATTATTGCTTCTAAATCACCACTGGCGCAAAAAACGCGCAAGTTTTTTTTTAATCCTCATGTTACTGAATAGGTAAGGTCTGTAATAGAGTGATTAACTTGACACCGGCAGCTTTCGGCAACAAGGAAAACTCCAATTGAAATAAACAAAAACGAAAATTTCTTTACTTCACAAAAAAAAATATTAATAAATGAAACAATTTTTTTTGTACAAAAACCGAACGTGGTTGCAAAGTGTACATTCTAAGCTATCTAATGATGTATAATACTAACATGCTTTCTTGGAAAACCTCCGAATAATTTTGTGTTAAACTTCCTGTAATTTAATTGGCATGAAAATATTAAGCCCAATGTTTAAGGTTCATTTTATAACAATAAAACTAAGTTGTTTATTTTTTTTGTAATTTATTCGTAAGTTCCATCCTTTGAGAGTATAAAACCATTAAGAAATCTATGGATTTACGACTTTCGTTAAAACCATTTTCGAGGTGGAAAATACTGTTTGGTCCCATAGTAGGGCGGCGAGCTACCCATGCTCGCAGCCCGCAGGCCCACGCCTGCGGTGGCCAGGAGGCACCCTGCGACTCCCGACGCCCAGAGCGTCTCCTGCGGCGGCTGGGGCGTAAGGGCTGTGAGGGTCTTGAGACCCGCATCTCCCTCGCGCGTCTCACCACCTCATTCGCTTGCATAACTGCAGAAAGAGGTGACTGCTTCCCATGCCTCCTCGCTCCGGATCATGGATTGTACCAGGGTCGGGAGCAAGAGGTTGCCGCTTATCACCCCTACGAGGTCATGGGCGAGTGTGACCCGCAATTAGCCAATATTTTTTTGATTGTAATATTACTTAGGCATTTTACGCAGGCTTTCATTTTCATTATTTTGGATTTAGGTAACTTTCTTACAAAAATACTAAGTTAAAATATTTTTTAATTACATCGTAACCGTAATTAACGTTACAGATATTTTTTTTCATAAAATACTTATTGGTGTGCTAAGGCACGTTTCTCTCGATACGACGAAGTTGGTCTCGGTATGTTCCTTAGGGGATTCCAAGTGCGGCAGTGGTGTTTTACTAGTGTTTGTCAAATTGCTGACAACGAGCTTGTTGGATATATATTGATTGAAGTTGATTTTATTATAGGTTTATATATTTTTTAGGATTTCAGGTGAATATTTATTTGTTTTGAGGAGAAAATACACTAATGCATTGCAAAAGCAAAAGCATTTATATCAGGTCCGTGTCCAATAAAATTAAAATTCAAACAGTGTTATTGCACAGTGAGTTAAAACAGAGTTAAAACGTTTTGGGAACACTTTCATTGTGCGTAGTGCGTACGGCTAAGGAGTGGAATTCCCTGCCGAAGTCTGTGTTTCCCAATAACTATAACCTAGGGGTCTTTAAGACCAGGCAGTCCTAAATAATTTTCACGCAAGCTCCACCCCCAACGCGTAGTGGCGGGGGTGCACCCCCGTCACACCGCGTTTCGTGTCTCGCAAACAGCCCGAGCGGCGCGGCGCGTGGCGACGCAAAATTCTAACTATTTGTATTTTCAACCAACGACAAAAAAAGGGGAGGTTATCAATTCGACGCGATAATTCTTTTTTTTTATGTATGATCACCGATTACTCGGTGACGGCTGAACCGATTTGTAAAATTCTTTTTTTGTTTGAAAGGGTATACTTCGAATTCACCATGTTAGGATCTGATGATGGGATCCTGGAGAAATTGAGGGAACTCTTCAAATATTATAGGCACACCTATAGTGATTTGAGTATTTTTTATAGTAACTTGTGTAGCTGCATTCGAAAAGCACTATTTGTGAAGTAGACCTGATGATGAAGACCACAGATGGCCATTGGAACTATTCAATATATAAGTAGGAATACTAAGTATTTAATGTGTTCTGCTTCGATTACTTGAATGTGGTTATTAAGCACAATATACTCGTCACAATGCATATGGTGAAATGAAGCTGATGGTGAAGTACCAGGAGAACTCCTCAGCAATTAACGGCGCAACATTGGGAAAAGCAATATTTTGTAAATGATTAGAAGTAGTTGACATTTAGGCTCTTGTAACTAGGTAAATTAAAAATCGACCAACTAAAAAGTGTGAAATAAAAACTTTTTACCAAAAAAATTAGATTTATTATGATTTTAGAATAGCGAACATAGATGGAATAGAGACACTTTTATTTATTTTATGAATTAAAATAGTTTATGCTATTATGATTTTTTATTTAAAACTAACTACTACATACTATAATTATGAATAGCTAGTTATTACACACACACACACATATATATGTTGTCTTTCATACTAGAACAAGAATCTGATACGAAGAAGCGCCATTTTGATAAGTCTTCAAATAGCAACTATGGTAAAAATGAAGAACAACCATATATAGATCTGAATACTAGAAAAAAAGTTTTAATTTAAAATGCACTAAAATCTAGTCTCCTTGCCTTTGATACTGGCTCATCTGATATATTTGCAGTTTCTGAGCTATTCTCATCTTGCACTGTTCGTTTTCTGACATATTCAGGATCTCGTATCATTTTTTTTTTCGGATATAGTGGATCTACCAACTCAGGCAGAAGACAATCCATATAAAAAGAGACTAGTTTGGGTTCCATCTCCTTTCTCCAAAATTCGTCATCTTTTTCCAGTACTTCAATTTTGAGTTTGTTATCTCCATACCATACGGCAAATAGGCATTTTGTTTTTTTTGCTATATGCATCTGACCTTGAGCTTGATAATACCAGTCAGATTATTTGCTTACATTAATCTGAAAAAAAGAAACACATACACAGCTTTAATTACCCGACTGTAGCGAGGCCAAAAAGAACGCTAATGTTTTTAGTTGGTATGTTATAGGCCAGACATACATACTTACCTTATTTATGTAAGTATGTATGTCTGGCCTAGGTATATCATGTTGTGTGGTATTAATGAGTATATTGCAAATATATACATTAATATTATGGCTGTTATGTATCACTAAAAAAGATAGAAACAAGATAACGGGTTTATAGATGGAGGTTGTAATTATTTTATTTCTATAATTTCCTACTAAGCAGGCCAAATTAAGAAGCCTACGACTGACTGAAGATCTGGTCGTAAATAACTACACAAGACAAAAGTAAATATAGCATATGTACATGATATACTATACTATGATATGTTATAATAATATTTATATTGAATTTAAAATAACTATGTGACAGTAATTTGTACCATAAACCCAATTAATTTGTTTTAAATATAATACTCACTTCACCATTTTTGTTCTTTTTCCAGAAATGAACTTTGTTTTGGTCAATTGCGGCATCGATCCCCATTTTAAAAGGGGCTATGGGACATTTTATTTCAACGACCATATCATTAGTGATTCCATCCGGAGTAGCCCCTAGAAATGGAAAGACTTCGTCGATAAAAAGTCCACATTTTTCTATTTTTATATTTTTTAAGTTGGACAATTGTTCTAAAGCCACTGCCTCGTGTTGTCTACCATGTTGTATAGACGAAACATGGTCTATAGGGGCTCCGTACAGCATATTTTTCACAATATTTCTGCAGCTATTGGTCTTCCTTCTTTTTACCACTTTACCAAAGTTGAAAGCCGTCAAAAGGTTGCGTCTTAGCTCAAGCCACTCGCCACTTTCACTTTGCAAAATTGTTTGGTTAGTGATGTGAGCCCGTTCTTCTTCTGTCTTTTCTAAATTTTTTAGAAAAGTTCTTTTCGCCATTTCAAAAGTCTGCGGATCCATATCTGGTTGTTCTGCATTTTCACCATAGTTACTATCTGAAGGCTGAAACTTATTAAAATGGCGTTTCTTTTTTCGTTGTGCCAGTCTATTTCTTTCTCTTTTCTTACAAATCGTGTCTTCGTATTTTTTTAATGATTTTCTGGGTGTATTTTTGTGAACACTTCGGTGAACAGTTGATAAAAGTTTCCCGGTGTTAAACGATATAACAGCACCGGCACATCGAGTTTGGTAGCTACGACGCTGAGAGTAATTTACATGTTTACCACCAACTAACTTAGCAACGACTCCGTTAAATTGTTCAACAACGTTGCTGTCGACGTCCTCAATGAGACTTCTCGAATGTGAAGCAACGTTAGCTGCAAGCATTTTAATTCGTTGCCATAGACTGGAAGCGTCAAATTGCGTGGTAATATCGCCAGTGTGAGAACATATATCTTTTTTGCACTTGGAGTGTTTTCCAAAAGCATGATACACTGAATTATTTATATCATGATGCAAGTTGTCACAGTTTTTGTCAGATTTGTTAATTCTGATGGCTTCACAGATGTATTTACGAGCTGACAAAATTTTTACTTTACTAACAAGCTTTCTGTCTTTTATAGGGTAACGTGTGTCGGTAAAGAGTTTCTGCATGTTATTACAAAATCGGCGCAAAATATGATTTCTACAGTTAATCTTTTCAACGGTTATGTTTGCATACGGGCGTGACTCAATAATTTTTGTGCAGGTACTGCTATCGCCATCCGCTATAAATCGTCCATAAATAATGTTGTGCATTTCAATAGATTTTTTGAAACCTTCTGCTATGATTGTTGCTTCCATGCCTGTAGATGGCCCGTCGTAAGTTTTGTAACATACATGGTCTTTAATAGCATTTCCACTTTTTTGACAAATACAACAGTACTTATTTTTTACCGCCATGTATAAAACTTTACCCGTACGTCTGCCTATTATAGCTGCGCATCCTGAATTGGCAGCATAGTTGGTTTGATAGGATCGTCTACACCAACAACCATCTACGATGACATCTATGACAGCTATACCGTCTTTATTGACGTGGCCTTCCTTTAATGCAGCTTCTCTCTCTATTTCTGCGGCTTTTGTCATTTCAGCCTTAGCGGTATATTCCCAGTCATCCGCCACTTGATCTTGAAGTTTAAGAAAAGTTTTCTCCTTAATTTCGGGCAAGTCGATAGCAGCTGTGACTTGTTTTAACTGAGCATGACCACCACCACTTGCGAGTATTCCAGCTACAGCGTCTTTATTGATGTTCTTTTCCGTTGTCTCTATTTGAAATTTGTTATTGCACATCATGCACTGCAAATTTAGCTGAGAAAAAAGTCCATTTTGGTATTCAGAAACCAATTGAATCGAGCCAAATCCACAGTTAAAAAGGGATTTATGATCAGCAACCACTTTCAATTTATCAAAAAATGTCTGTATATCAATAATACGTCTTCCAGTTAGTACATTACATACCTGAAATTGCAATATAATTATAAATACATATGGTAAACAATAAGAATTCATTTTCTCCAAATACTGTTCTGAAGTAGCTTTTGGGTTTTAGAGAGAAAGCAGCTGCGTTGTTCTATGCTGGTCTCGGCCTCGAAGCGAGCTTCAGCATGATGGCGGCAAGCTTGTTTCTCATCGTGCAACCCATTGATCTGCGCTGATGCAATTGTCGACGTAGTACGTCAGGCTATGGAATATTTTATCCCATTTTCTGACGTCCCACTTGGGTATGAGTCTCAGCCTTGGTATAATGCAGCTACATATACCTTTTTGTCGTACCAAGCGCTTCTCCTCCACATTTATTGTGCGCACGGCCTTGTTGTGGAATTCTCTGCCGGCTTCAGAGTTCCCTGCCACTTATGACCTTTCAGCCTGAAGCAAGAGTAAGTAGGCATCTTCTGGGCTCACTCATCACATCGTAGACCTCATCTATCGCTTACCATGAGGCGAGATCGAGATCAAGAGCAGGCTCATACGTAATAAAAAAAAAATGAAAATAAAAGTAAAACGTCTAAGAATTGAGCGGAAACTTACATTTTCACCGTTACTTTGTACCTCATAAGGGCAATTTCCATCTCTATTTAAATCAAATATTTCCTGGACTTCCATCTGAAAAAAAAATTACTTAAAATATGGCCAAAAAATTTAAAAGTAAATACCTAGATAGCTGAACTATTCAAATAAGCTGTTTTAAAAACAGCTTATTAAGAATTGAGCGGAAACTTACAATTTCACCGTTACTTAGTACCTCATAAGGGCAATTTCTATCTCTATACAAATCAAATGTTTCCTGGACTTCGATCTAAAAAAAAATTAAGCATCGAGCTGGCAACGAGTACTTCTATAACAAGTATGAGCCTTATTCTTATATCATTAATTACTTACGGAAGAAGTATTAGTATACTTGTTGTTTATGTCACGATCGGTATTTGATAATAAAGGTACATGCACGAGGCTACACGATGGCCAAGAATTCCCATGCCTGTTTTCATTGTTCAAACTGTCATCGTTATTGCTACGATCAGACCTTAAAAAATTAACACCATTTTCATTATTTCACACAGATCAAATAAAGCACATAAATAAAATAATCTTCAATGATGTTCGAGACAGACGACTTTACACGAAAGAAAAGCAGCGAGTATGAGCTAACTTTAGTTTACTAGCTGCGTCCTGCGGTTTCATCCGCATAAGTCTCGATCCCGTGAAAAACTCGGGATAAAAGTATTATATGTCCTAACTCAGGTCATGGTCTACCCATGTCCCAAATTTCATCTAAATCCATTCAGCTGTTTAAGCGTGAAAGCGTAACGAACAAACAAATAAACAAACTTACTTTCACATTTATAATATTAGTTAGGATTATACATAAATAAATAGAAAATTATTAAAAAACAAATTGAAGTATTTACTGATCTTCGTAATTTGCTGGAACAGACACTACATTATATAATTGAGAAGGCGTCTCCAATAACTTTCCCTGTTCCGGAGGACATTCGACATCGAGAAATTTGTCTTCCTTTTTTTTCCTAAGAAAATTAAGAAACTTATTAGTCATTATTCGAATAATACATCTTCTACAATTTAATAAAAATGTATAAGTACTAATTCAAATGTAAAAAAAATATAATTATAATTCGAAAGTAAAAAACACGATCAAAAATTGTAACATATTATTATAAAATATATATTTATAATAATCAAATCGCTTCCATAGCATCCTATTTTCTCACAATCGAAGTAGGTATGATATAGGTGCTGTGATCATTATTTTTGCATAGAAATATCTAGAAGTATGTACCATCGCGGATACTGGCGGTGAACCACTTTTCAACCTTATTACTAAGGACATACGGGTGAAAAGGGGCTCTCCATACATGGAACCGAAACTAAATATTTTTTTCATCAAACCTATACGTGCGTGGTATCTACAGACAGGTATTTTAAAATGACATTAAGGTTTCTAAAACCACTTTTTCTTAAAGTCAATCGTTTAAAACATATATGTTTCCAAAGTGGTAAAATGTGTGTCCCCCCTCTAACTTCTATAATGATAGAGTGAAAAATCTAAAAAAAATATATGCTGTAAATATTAATAAAATCTTTAAAAGAAAATTAGTTTGAATGAGATCAGGTCATAAGTTTTTGAGATATAGCACATTTTCGAAAACCGCAAATATAACTTTGTTTTTCATACAAACACTATGAAAAACAAAGTTATTTTGCGTAGCTACTATGGGCGAGTCTGACTCGCACTTGACCAATTTTTGTGTACCTACTTTACGTAAAGGTGTAAGACGTTTCGTCAAAATATTATTAAGATATTAAAAAAGATACTTAGATAGGTAAATAGGTACTTACTGTTTTGCTTTTCTCATGATTCTTATATTTTTCGAAAGTTCAACTTTCTTTCTCTTCGGAACATGTCGTCTTTTATTGTCTTTGTTTCCCATTGTATGACAGTACGTTATATTATGAATCTTATTCATAAAACTCCTAATTTAATTTCGAACTGGACGCGCGCGCGAGCGATACATTACCTCTCACAACAGCGCTCAGCGCGGTACTAAGAAACCGGTTAGGCCGTTGTGGGCTAAACGCTAACGTAGCAGTAATAAAGTTGAATATCGCGTGCGCACTTTTGGCATGTATGGGTTCGAAACTAAATGTCGTAAGTGTCAATTCTTATTTCGTATATAACTAAAGTAATAATTGATCTAGGGAAAAAGTAACCTGCATTTGGATAAAAAACTATATTTTCTTACTGTCAATACTAATTTTAGACATAAAAGTCGAGTAATCTTGATTCAATTTTGAATAATCTTTAAAAAATACATGATTTTCGATTAATAACTTAATCGAGCGAAAATGTTCCAATTACAAAACTGTTCTAGACATGTAAAGAAAAAGATCCAATAAATCATATACTAAAGTTCCATTTTGATTGTATGCGTAATTGTTTCAGAATATTAATGCAAAGTTACATACAATATACGGAGCCTGCTCTTAAGTCAGGAGTGAATAGGTTTCTTCTAGGTAAGCGTGCTCCATCTTCGACCACATCATCACCATCAGGTGAGATGGTGGTCAAACGCGAACCTATTCCGAATAAAAAAAAGAGTTTAGATTAAAATAAATAAAAATATTTAAGATCTGAAAAAAAGACATCTCATCTTCTATTTTGAATTAAATCTATAAAAGTTTTTCTATAAAGATTCTTACATGGTAACAGTTCTTAATTTACTTTAAATTGATTTCGTGGCAGCAGCTCGTTTCTAAAAGCGATTCTTTTTCTGATGGGATCGCAGTTCTTTACAAACCTAATTTTATTTACTTTCTATCAATCATTCATTTTCGTTACAGTCAAGTGTCCCCCCATTCCCTTAATTTAAAAACTCTAAATTATAAAAACTGTATTAAGGAAACGTTGTGAAAATGAATTGAATTTTGAAAAAAGTAACCGTGGATTTTCTTACCGGTTCTTCTACATAGGAAACGACCAATTCGAACCGTGTACTACTTCCGACGTTGTTAAAGTGCCCATGTAGTAGGCCTATGTAAAATCCGAAGTTGTGGAAATGTTCTAAGTTCAACTGAAGGAATAGAGTGGGTTTTTAGTCAGTAGAAGACTGGCCTGCCGCTCCATGCACAGCGGGATTGATGATTGATTCCCCTCAGAAAAAAAAGGCCTAAGTATGTGAAATAAAATATTTTTTATTGTTTGCTTTATTCGATTTTTAAGCTTGATTGCTCGTGTTTTGTAATTTATTTAGATCAAATTATCACCTATAAAATATGTATTAAGAAAGGCGTCTAATTAGGCGCAGTGCGCATAAATCTCTACGTAAACTTGTATTACTTATACTTGTTTGATAGTTATTCCTAGTTAGTGTTATACATAAACTATTTTAGTAGAAGTAGAAACATATTTTAGTTATTTGATAACATAAATAACTGAAATATTTTCTACTTCTACTAAAATATTTCATTACTATTCTAGAATTTCTCATTTATTTCCTTGTGATAGTTTCTATCAGTTTTTTCATTAAAATTAAATAACAAATTGATGCTCTTTTGTATTTGTCAGAAATAATTTGGAATTGTTATGTCGTTTTTGGGAATTTTATTAAGAAATAAAAACTATTTATCTATACTAATATTATAAAGCTGAAGAGTTTGTTTGTTTGTTTGTTTGCTTGAACGCGCTAATCTCAGGAACTACGGTTCTGATTTGAAAAATTCTTTCAGTGTTAGATAGCCCATTTATCGAGGAAGGTTATAGGCTATATATCATCACGCTAAGACAAATAGGAGCGGAGCACTAATGAAGAATGTTGCAAAATCGGGGGATCTTTTTTCCACGCGGACGAAGTCGCGGGCGGAAGCTAGTTAAATATAATTGTGATTGTTGCTTACCTTAGGTCGATAGTATTTTGAAATAGAAAGTATTTCCGAATGTAGGTACTTGTAATGCAATAAAACCGAACTAAGTTTTCACAATAACAAAAACCATAGTAAATTCTGCTTTAAATACCTATAATTTGACACAGTTACTATTTATTCAGCGCGTTGTCCGTCCGTTTTGACGCATTTTACAGCTGTTTATTACATCGTTACATTAATCAGTTACTTGCTAGCTAATGGGCTAGATATACTTATATCATTTACAACTTTTTAATGTTTACTAATTATATTTTTGTCAGCGATTGGTACAGAATGAAGGATTAATGATAGTTGTGTATTGAAGCACTTATAGAACTTGTATTTTGTCTATCTCTTTCACTCTTATAAGTTACTAGCTTCCGCCCGCGACTTCGTCCGCGTGGAAAAAAATCCCCCGATTTTGAAACATTCTTCATTAGTGCTCCGCTCCTATTGGTCTTAGCGTGATGATATATAGCCTATAGCCTTCCTCGATAAATGGGCTATCTAACACTGAAAGAATTTTTCAAATCAGAACCGTAGTTCCTGAGATTAGCGCGTTCAAGCAAACAAACAAACAAACTCTTCAGCTTTATAATATTAGTATAGATAATACACAGACCTACGTTGTTGTATTTAGACGATTGCATATAATGGATTTTCCCCAAGTCCTAACAAAATGTACGCGTGACCAATTAATGCAGGCTTCTGTTTCGTCATCTAAACTTGTAATATTAAATTCTTGGACAAAAAACTTTTAATATTTGAGCTCATGAACTAACTACTTAAGTAAATAAGACGAGAATATCTCAACAAGAACTTAGTTTGTGTACGTCACAACACCTCAAATTAATAATAAAGAAGATAATAAAAACTATGCGCGATAGGTATCCACCTACTAAAGATACGCACCGCGTCTAAACTTACGTAACGAGCGAGTCGACTTCTAAACTCACTTGTACTGTACACCCGGCATTTTGTATCATATCTACATATTTACCAACTTTGATACCTAATTACCAACTGAGATATTTAATTTATAAACTGTATTATTCTGCACCTAAAAATTCAACGCCACATAAACTCTATTTTCGCTCAATGTACTGTGTAAATGGTAAGGATACGTTGCATGCATCTTATTTATTTATTAGCGCGAAGGAGGCGATATCGCAAACGGCCTCATAGCGTTCCACTCACACCTATTTTGTTTCCCCGCCGGCTGGCCGCCATGTTGGCCGATGCGCTGCCGTCCGCACAAACCCGCCAGTTTGACGCGGGCATTGCGAGGCGCATACCGCTCACGTATAGCCGCACAGAAGATCCGCACGCGATCCAAACTAACGTAACGTGGACGCGTACGTTTTAGACATGGTTAGGACGAAGGACGGGGACGGGATCAAGAGCAGCTTGATAATTACGGAGGTGAAGAAGAGGCCGTGCTTGTTCGACACCAACGATCCTAACTACGGGGACCGGGCAGAGAAGGCGCGCTGCTGGGAGGAAGTCTGTGACTGCGTCGTGCCCGGCTGGGCTGCGCTCGGGCCGCCTGAGAAGTTTGCGGCCGGTATGTTGAGTGACGTTTTTATAATCCGTCCGATTCGCGGATGTGAGCGCCCGCACGCCGCGCCATCCGCACTCGCGATCACGCAAACCGGTCGCGTTGTAATTGTCGCGTTCAAGTTGCGTGCTCTTTGTTCGAGCGTTCGGATGCTTTCGAAATGTACCTAGTTCGAAATAACGCTCCAATATTATTGGCACGTGATGTATTTGATATTATATGTTTTTATTCATTAGGTAATAATGGGAGCGTAATATTGCTGCGGATGTTTTTTACGCTACTTTTTCAGGAATTGGATTTTGAGCAAAAACTGACGAATGGTTTTGATTTTGAATGTTTTCAGCCTTCATCGTTTCAATATTGCTTACTCGAGCGTATGCCTAGGAAGTATTCGATGCGTCATTTCAGATAATGCCTCCACGTCGTACTTGGGCGTGATAAAATAATTTTAGAATATTTTATCATGCGGACACACTTAATTCTTTATAGGTATAATTGCATTGAATTAATAAAAATATTTATGCAAACAAAAACACATGTAACTAGATACCTTGTTAACCAAATTTAGAAAGATGTTATAAACATAATTAAATGAAATATATTATATTACTGAAGCACCAAAAACATAGACACTGACATAGAATTTGCCGTTTGCTAGGTGGGAGGGATACAAAAATGAGGTGGCACCATGGTGGCACCCCCTCACTACCGGTACAACAATTTCTATTAAACTGAACTGAATTCAAATATTTTACTTCACAAAGTCTGCACTTTGTGGCTTAATCAAAATATTTCAGTAAAATGGCGTCATCGGCGCAAACGGCAAATATAAATCACGTGCAGTTTGAGCGATGATGTTTTAACGCTGTGCAAATGTGCAATACTTGGGCTTTCCTATTTTTATTTGAAAGCATTTGCATTACTTTTACACCCTCTCTGAGTATTTTAAAATGATTTAGAATTTATAGAAAAAAAAATGTTATTGATAAGACATACGACATAAAAGGGGGGGGGGGGGGGTTCATATGAGGGTCTTTAAGTCAAGAGTGAATAGGTTACTTCTAGGTAAGCGTCCTTCTTGGACCACATCATCGCTTACCATTAGGTGAGATGGTGATTAAACGCGAACCTATCATCAATTTAAAAAATGTCATATTGTATTAATTTAGTTTTACCTTATAATGTCTGAATAAATCAAAAGCGTTATGTAATTAGTGAATAAAATTTTAAGTCGGCCACGTTCATTGATGCGTGTAAGTAAAAAAAAAATGTGTCTATTTCTGTGTGGCCATCGCTTGCTTCAAAATTTCGCGATTGGATGTCACGGTTTTATCAATTGTATTTTATAATTGCTTCGTATTACTCGGTACATTCTTCTCACATTTATAATAAAAACTTTTTTGCAAAAAATAAAACCGACTTCCATATCAAAACACTACAAAGCCAAAAAAAAAAATTAATTTCGGTAGTCGGTGTTATAGGTTTTGTATTTTCTTTTTTTTTTCACACCTAGATTTCTCAAATCGGTTCGTAAATGACGGAGTTATGAGCGAACAAACAACGCAATGCAGACGAAAAGAACGTCAATGTAAATATTTTTATTAGACTTTTGTTAATTTTTCAGAAACGGCTTGTCCGATTTCGATAAAAAATTTATGGGACCATTTGGAAAGTATACCCTTTCCAACAAAAAAAGAATTTTTCAAACGGTTGGCGAGCGACGGAGCTACGCCCGACAAACATAAAAAAAAATTAACAAAAAATAGAACCGACTTCCATATCAAAACACTACAAAGCCAAAAATAACTTTAATTTCGGTAGTCGGTGTTATTGACACCGCCTTCCGAAATTAAAGTTATTTTTGGCTTTGTAGTGTTTTGATATGGAAGTTGGTTCTATTTTTTTGTTAATTTTTTTTTTCACTCTTTTAAGTGGGTCGGTTTGTCTAGTTACAAAAGCCATAATATCAACAACTTATCACCTTTTACAAAATATTGATTTTCCCGATGCACAGCCGTTAATTTTTGAGTTCTCCTGGTGCTTGACCATCAGCTCTACATCACCATACTCGTATGTATTGCGACGAGCATAAAGTGTTTAACATCCGTACTCAGGTAATCGAATCGCAATCCACGAAATACTTATTATTGAGTAGTTTCAGAGGCCATCTGTGGTCTTCATCATCAGTTCAACTTCCCCAAATGGTACTTTTCGGCAGCAATTGCTCAAGGTACTATAAGAAATACCCAAAACGCTATAGGTGTGCCTATAATATTTGAAGAGTTCCCTCGATTTCTCCAGGATCCCATAATCAGATCCTAATTTCGTAACAATGGGACCAACTAGAAAGTATACCCTTTCAAACGCAAGAAGAATTTTTCAAATCGGTCCAGCCGTCTCCGAGTTATGAGGTAACATACATAAAAAAATAAAAAAAAAGTTCAAGACGAATTGAGAACCTCCTTTTTTTGAAGTCGGTTAAAAACGAAACATTACAAACACGGACCGCATCTAGTTTACGAAAAAAAAATACGTGCAACAGTGTTATTTAATATCCAGCTTGCAAAATAAACAACAATTTTTAGTACCATGCAAAAACAACCAAATTATAATTTGTTAAATTATTCTCATGAGCTCCTTAAAAATAGTTTTTAAAATCACATTGTATATTAATTATTTTTGATAATGTCGCTAAACGATTGTTCTATCTAAAAACGGAAATGAAATAAAATAAAAACAATAGTAGAAAAATTGAGCGATATATTACAAGGATTTTTTTAAGTTTTAGCGAAAGAGATTATTATATTAGATTTTCCACCCAAAAACACTAATACAATAAAAACAATAGCAGAAAAAATAAGCGATAGTATTAATTAATAGGATACTTTTTGGCATTAAGTAGTGTTATTGATCGAAAATAAGTGTAAATACAATTCATTTAAAGGAGATGTTTCATTTTGGGCTACCATTAGTACACCACATAGATAAATAGAAAAAATAATAGAGATTACCATAAAAATACTCAAAAAATTATTTGGAGACGGGTAGAGCTGTGATAAATTATTATTTGGGAAGATTTTTATTATGACAACCCTTGTTTTAGGGCAGCCATGACAGTCGTGTTTGACAGATTTAAGTTTCATGACGTTTGGTGTCTTTCTGTGAGTCGTAGAGATGGGCAAGTGAAAAAAATATATCGATTAATATCGAATCGATATTTTTAATCTATATGAATTATTATCAAGTCAAAAATAGATATTTTCCGTAAAGGTAATGTACGTAGGTAATATGGTCTCGAGCCACCGCAGGAGACACACCGGGCGTCGGGATCGCGAGCTGATCTCCGGCCACCGTAGACGCAGGCTTGCAGACTGCGAGCAGGGGTAGTTCACTGTCCGGTAAGGACCAGGTCCGGGTCGGCGGCGCGTTATGTTCCACGCGCGCCTCTAAGAGCTGTCAGCACCAGTGACGGGGCCTCATGGGACCATTGCCTGCCGGGGTTGCGGGAATGTTCTAACGAGATACCGTGGCCCCGGAACTTAAGGGCAGCTGGAAGGGAACAGGGTGGGTTTTTATTCAGTAGAATTTTGACACGCCCTTACGCTTCGCGAGGCCAAGAAAAGAAAATTAATCTGAAGACATGCATATTTTGATGGTGCAAACATGCTGACGATCTGGTGCGACATTTGGACTACTTCCCAGATCTGACAAGATTAGTGTAACTGAGACCAATAGTATACTAAAGTGAATTAAAAAATATCGATTTATTGAGATTTAAAATATTGTCTATATTTATCGATTATTTTATGAAAAATATCGATATTTTTACCCAAGCCTAGTGAGTCGTTATGTGTTTTCGCTGTGTTGGATTGAATGATTTCGGAGTTTTTAATGATTATTTTGTTTTACGACCCAGATTATTTCTAAAGACATTGATTGATTGCTTCTCTATTGATCCCAGCTTTGTTATATGGTTTTTGATTCGCCTGTGATTTAGATATCGTTGTTTACGGTTTCGTCGTTGTTTATTCTACAATGACAAGTTCAGTTTCAAGTATGTCTGCATTAACCCGTGCATTTACTTATTATTTTCTTAACATGCTATTACTATATGATGTTATCTTCCCACTTTCCATATTCTAATAGATTTTAACTCATATTTATTCTAGTTTATGTACAATAGCGTGCCTGCAGTGTACCTCTGTTATAGATGAAAATGAACTATATTTTGGACAGCATAGAAGCCGCGGCTTTTTTCCTGGATGGAATATTGATAAGGGATAATGCGGAATAAATATATATATTTAAGTCTCTACAAGTTGTTTTATTTATATACTTCTTATGGCTGGTTTTCCATCCTCAATTACAGAACTTATTTGGAGTTTTATAGGAGTAATAGTTATCTACAACTCACAGAACAGTTCACTGCTCTTCTATGCATTATCGAAGTCCAGAGATTATTGACAAGCACTAAATAATGAAATAGCACATTTTGCTACACAAAGTAACATTCAAGCCTTCGTTTTATGTTTCCAATATAACCAATCTTTAGCTACTGAAATATGTATTAGGTAAAAGATGTGCCGCCGTAAAGCAGTAATATAATTATCCTGTGGTCTTATTTTATAAGTATAACTATAAGGAATCCTAAGTATTTTCGGAATTCGTATGTTGATATTTTATTGTAGTTACAAAAATATATATCGACCTCCGAGACGTCAAAAACACGATCCGTCAAACTGACATGTCAAAATGACATTCGCATCATTGTTTAATAGCAACATGGCTGATCCATATTTATTGTGTTGCTCTCCTCGACCGAGTTAATTTGAATATCACACTAAAATAAAGCGAAATCATAAAAAAATAATATTAAAAAACAGTTACTACATTATACAGCAATATTTACATGTGGTGTACTAATGGTAGCCCAGGCTCCATACATTTCTGGAACATCTCCTTTCCATGCAACGACGGAAATGAAATAATGCTTATTTCTGTTCCGGTTTATTTAATTGTTAAAATTATTTATTTAATTGGTAAAAGAAGAAAAAAGCGAATAGTTAGTATTTCCTTCAGCTAAAGAAATACTATCGAAACTGTCGTCAATGCACCAAAGCTTGTGGTGAATAGGTGGTACGGGTAACTACAGAGAGAAATGTCACGCAGGCCTATTATTTTGAATAAAAATTATAATAATAATAAAAAATACCTATTGGGATGTGTGTTTCGTCTGCAAACACTAACAATAAAAAAAATTTTAACAAAAAATAGAACCGACTTCCATATCAAAACACTACAAAGCTAAAATAACTTTAATTTCGGTAGTCGGTGTTATTGGTTTTGGATGTTCTGTTTTTTTCACACCGCCTTCCGAAATTAAAGTTATTTTTAGCTTTGTAGTGTTTTGATATGGAAGTCGGTTGTATTTTTTGTTAAAATTTTATTTTTAACTCTTTTTAGTGGGTCGGTTTGTAATTTATCTAGTTATCACCTTTTAAAAAATGTTTCTTTTCCCGATGCATAGCTGTTAATTTTTGAGGAGTTCTCCTGGTACTTGACCATCAGCTCTACATCACCATACTCGTATGTATTCCGATGAGCATAAAGTGTTTAACATCCGTACTCAAGTAATCGAATCGCAATCCACGAAATACTTATTATTGAGTAGTTTCAGTGGCCATCTGTGGTCTTCATCATCAGTTCAACTTCCCCAAATGGTACTTTTCGAAAGCAACTGCTCAAGGTACTATAAAAAATACCCAAAACGCTATAGGTGTGCCTATAATATTTGAAGAGTTCCCTCGATTTCTCCAGGATCCCATCATCAGATCCTGATTTCGTAACAATGGGACCAACTAGAAAGTATACCCTATCGAACAAAAAAAAATTTTCCAAGTCGGTCCAGCCATCTCCGAGTTATGAGGTAACATACATAAAAAAAAAAGAAAAATAAAAAAAAAAAGTTCAAGACGAATTGTAAACCTCCTTTTTTCAAGTCGGTTAAAAAATAACTCACAATGAATACTGACATATTCATTTATTTTTTATTATATACTCTATTGTACAACTTACAATATTTCAATGGATACAAAAATTGAAATAAAATAAAAATAATAATAATTCAGCGTATTACTTCCCTCTACTGGAACACAGGCCTCCTCTCTGAGAGAGAAATACAAAAAAAAATCTATAACCAAAAATTTTATTTCCTAAATAATCTGTTGAAAACGGTGTGTTATTTTTAACACATAAAATAAATTGGCATCGTTTGCGCTTTGCACATTTTGCTTCACGCAGTCGTGTGTTGCGTGAACGGGTCATCATCTTACCATTACCAAGCACTTATGTCACGTGTTTGCTTTTTTTTTTATTGGCAAACCCTTTATCATTATGTCGATTTTATGAAGAAATAAAATATAAATCTTTAAATTTATTTATTCAACAGAACATAAACAAATACAGGCAAAGGTGCTTATTTCATAAGAAATTTCTTCCAGCAGACCTGGAGAGTTGAATAAAAGATGATAGATACAGAGTGTATAAATATTAAGAATAAGAATATTTATTTGTATAAAACATGGTACATTATAGGTCTTATTATAATTACATAGACCATTCTATTCAGATAATAAATACGTAGAATATTTAAATCTTATCTCTTTATAAATAATTTTATTAGTTCAGGCTATTTAAATTTGAACTAATAAAGTATTTTATAAAGAAGCAATAAACAAATATATAAAGTTAAAATAAATACCATAAAAAATATATACCTACTTGTAATAATTATTTTATTTGAAATTATTTTTATTAATATATTTTGTAGGATTTATTGCCACAGTTTATTGCTTTCCACAGTGGTCTTTTGACATCCGTCAATGTTATGCAAGTTTTTTTCTAAATAAAACTTGGAATGCTATCTTATAAAAAACACCGAAATGCTATACGGTCTTATTTTTTTTCACCTGTTGCGTTATTTTTCTTCCCTTTTCTGCCTAGCAAATTTTCTAAGAAGTCTGTGAATCTACTACAATCTAAGTACTGCATTTTTATCCTTTAAAAAATATGCTGTTGCAGACATTTTAGTTGTATAGCTCTAGTACCTCGTTACATTTAAAATTGTAGTTAAAGCCTCTGGAAACAAGAACATTTATTATTGGTATTGCTATTGTCTATTTTTCAGCTAGATAAAGATTGAGAAGTATATATTTAGCGATATTCAGTACGGAACAATTAAGGAGTTCGTAGCTAAAAATAACAGACGTAATCAATCTTCAAAGTTAAGCAACGTTTTCTGAGGTCGGCTTGAGAAAGGGTTACCATCTTGACATAAACAACGATCAAATTGCAAACTAATGTGTAATTGAAGTAAAATAAATACGACCAATGGTATGGTATTGTTTGAAAAATGCGGTCGACGACGTTTAGAAAAAATATATTTTTCTTAATTTTGTTATTGTTTCATTAAGTACTTTGTAACTTATCAGCTAATGAATATCACTATAATTAAGTATGACCTCGAACTCCAGAAACGAAAATAAAAAACAAGGACAGTCTACGGGTAGGTATACAGGATATGGGTTGCGGGAATGTTCTATTCTAATGAGATACCGCGTCCCCGGAACTTAAGAGCAGCTGAAGGAACAGGGTGGGTTTTTAGTCAGTAGAAGTCTGACACTCCACTCAGAGCGAGAGAAGTCATTCGATGATATTCCCACCCGGAAAAAAAAAGTATACAGGATAGTATACTATATGGATAGTAGATATATTTTAATTTTTTTATTATTATAACAACAGACTTTAGTTTTGTCTATGATACAAGAGAAATTACAGATGTAGGGTGATTAAAAAAAGAAGTTCCAATAAGAATCTATACTTTTGCAATGTTGTAACAAAATATAGGTTCTTTTTCCGCCATGTTGTCGCTATTACATGCGTTTATTTCTATTATTTGTGCGGCTCAATCTGAAGTCACCACCGCTATTCTTTGTAACACAATAATTTGTTCATAACCTCAATAACTAATAAAACGATTCTCTTACACAATTGCAATATTAAAGCAGTGTTTCAACTGTACGTATCAATTTGCTGATACGCCGTTTCAATATTGAATAGCAACAATTAATAATTATATTAAAACAGAACACGGTTGGTAGATAAAATACCTAACTTGTTTATTCGCAAGATTATTTGTCTTTGCGATATGCATTTTACGCGTTTACTATTCTAATTTTATCCCCATTGTCTTTTCTGCTTTTTAAATAACCCAACAACTGTATATATACTACCTATTTCGTCATATTTAAACGTACATTTCTATAAGCTAAAAAAAAAAACTCGATAGTCGAGTCCACGAAGACGTGTCAACTCAACCCGGTAATATCAATCTCTATTTTAATGTTGTCGCTATTATACTCACAGTACATTACATGTTTAGAACTAATAGCTAAAGAAAAACCGGTAACGACAAAGCAATGTATATCGTTAACAACGTACATGGTACCGATAGAATTGTCGTGAAATAATGCAGTGGTAAGAACGGTGCGGTGTTCGTGACTCAATCGACGCAAGGGGCCGGCCCGCACACCCGTTTATTCATAACTAGCGAGTAGCACAAATGCTGATAAAGTCCATTGCCGTGCAAATAAGACGTTCCTTAGACATTCGAGTCATTTGAAGCGGCAATGTAATGCGAACATATGGAAATGTGCATGATCGTTGTAGACTCCTTCGTTTAGCGTTGAGAACTCTCAGTGGACGTTTTAAAAGGAAATCTCTCATAAAATAATTACTTTCCTATATTTTTCTAATTTACCTATAATTTCCTGTTATTACTTTATGGAAATAAATTTCAGTTTTATCGATATTTTCATAAATAAATACGTCGAACGAATGTCATAAGTAGATTACGCGTATGACATTGATACACAAAATGGCGACTCGGAATAATATGTTTAATTTTATAGATACTTCCGAACCGGTCCATTGTTTTTATTTTGTTTATCTGCTTTTACGTCTAATTAAAGTTGTTTAATTTATGTACTAGTGTATTAGTAAAATTATGTTTTGGAGTTGCGTTGTATAATACAACGCTTAAGGTATTAGTACTACTTGTATATCTACTTGTATAAGTTTATTCTTTGTATTTATTGACACAGAGAATATTATAATTATATTGATGTCCTGCTGTTTAATACGAGTATGCGGATGAATGCGTAGAACAGTTTTAAAAGAAAACAAATCAATCAATAAATAATTTATTCTCTCTTCACAAATTTTCATTATGACACAATTCATCTAGGTAGAATTTCATAAGCTGTATTCTTTGTGAGAGACTAGGGCCTGAAAAAACCTATGTTACAGGTCACGAGGCCCCTTCACGGCTAGAATAAGCTTTTAATTTAGTGCCGTGTAAGGACAAAGGAGTAAACAATATTAAAAAGAAAAAATAGAAATAGAAATGTAGCTATAACATAAAAGAACAAATTATATTTAAAAAAACTTAAACTTTAACTAAACCTTCGAACTAAACAGACATTATTGACTCGGTTTGTGAGATCGGGTGTGTGATTGAGAAGTGTGTAGTGGTCAGTGTAATAAATACGGAACTGTTGAAACAAAAAATTGAATGATAATTAAAATTATGATTTACCAATATTATATTATTTTCCTTGAAGGTACATTATTTTATTGCGCTCGATGTATTGTTAGTTGAGTAATTGAGTACCTAGGTAATTTAATGAAAACATTCAACGAAAATTGGTTTGAAAGCAGTGGCGAAGGCTCCATACAACTCGATTCCTACCGGCTTCCCTTTTGAAATATGGCATTTATTAGTCTATTATTTTATATATGAATATATTAATCTATTATTTTCAATTAAACAAATAATTATTTACGAAGTTACAAGATTTCGAAGTCAGCCACAGGGTCACAGTTACCGGAATTCACGCATCACACTTGAGCAAGGTAAGCATTTTTTGGTCCGGCTTCCCTTTTATGAAAATTCACCCTTCGCCACTGTTTGAAAGAGATAAACAGCGGTTTTTGAGATAAAGCACATCTTATAAAACCACAAATATAACTTTTTATTTCATTTTTCACTATGAAGAACAAAGTTATTTTGCGTAGTTGCTACGGAAACCTTCATGGGCGAGTCTGACTCGCACTTGACTTTCTTTTTTAAACTAGCAGTGTGGGTAGAATTCACATTATTAGCAGTATCAAATCCCCTTCAACTAAGCTAAACATGCTTGTATCTGGGGTCACGGCAATAGTGTATTGGGTGGCGTTCGAACTCGCAATCTCTCGATCATAAGGCCGACACACGTTAGACATTAGACTAAGCTTACTCTTAATTCATAGCCTATTATAGCACTCACAAATTATGCATCCTACAGAAAAAAAAAAATGAATTGGATCGTTAGTGTCGGAGAGTACCCCTACATGGACGGTAAACAGGGCTAGCCACAGAAATCAAAAATACAGAGAAGTGGTAAGGGGGCGTATCGGTGTCCGCGCGACATGGCCACAGGGCTCATGTCACAGGCAAGTGGCCGTCTCCGCGAACTAGTGCGCTTTCGACGGCGATCGTGATAACATATATGAATGCCGAGTTGTTCTGTGGTATCTTGTAAAAACCGAAGCCAAAGTCAAATCTATGTGAATCATGGAATCACTTACCATATGTAAGTACAAGTATTTTACAATATTTGTCTTTAAAATCATGAAAAACAATAAATCGTAAAATATTTCTTGGTTTTACTATGTTATTTTTGTTTTCAAATATCAGAGCGACTGTACTCCTTTTGCTATAAATACATTGCTCCTTAACCACTACCTGAGTTCGTCACTAAGTAACTGGACAAGCAATGTAAACATAACATACGAAACTGTATTACGCGGATTCATCGCGTAGTGAGGCCGCCACTTCTTGCGACGAATTAGTGATGTGCTTGTGCAGATCCACTAACGTAGGCTATCGACAGCAATGTCGATTGACGAATGAAATATTGCTATTATAGTTTAGGGGTTTTTCAACCGATGACATAAAGGTTATCAATTCGACGCGTATATTATTATTATTTTTTTATGTATGATCACCGATTACTCGGAGACGGCTGAACCGATTTGAAAAATGCTTTTTTTGTTTGAAAGGGTATACTTTGAAATTGGTCCCATTGTCACCAAGTCAGGATCTGATGATGGAATCCTGGAGAAATCGAGGGAACTCTTCAAATATTATAGCCACACCTATAGTGATTTGAGTATTTTTTATAGTAACTTGTGTAGTTGCATTCGAAAAGCACCATTTTGAAGTAGACCTGATGATGAAGACCACCGATGGCCACTGGAACTACTCAATATATAAGTAGGAATAATAAGTAGTTCATGTGTTCCGCTTCGATTACTTGAATGTGGTTATTAAGCACAATATGCTCGTCACAATGCATATGGTGAAGTGAAGCTGATGGTGAACTACCAGGAGAACTCCTCAACAAATAACAGCCCAACATTGGGAAAAGCAATATTTTGTAAATGAATATAAGTAGTTGACATTTAGGCTCTTGTAACTAGGTAAATTAAAAATCGACCAACTAAAAAGAGTGAAATAAAAACTTTTTACCAAAAAATTAAACCGACACCCAAAAACACTGCAAAGTGAAAAATTACTTTAATTTCGGTAGTCGGTGTCTTTAGTTTTGTATTTTCGTTTTTGGCACCGACTTCCGATTTTTCACTTTGCAGTGTTTTTTGGGTGTCTGTTTAATTTTTTGGTAAAAAGTTTTTTATAACATACGGAAACCTCTAAGAAAATATGTTTAACTTTTATTTTACATGAGATGACAGAAATAAAAATACGTTGAAAAGTCAAGTGTACAAAAAAGTAAAAAAAAATAAACAATTTATTTTACGCCCGCAGCATGCGTAAGTAGTTCCGACGTCACCGTCGCTACAATAGTTTATTTTTCAATCTGTCAACCGTTTTAGCCCGGTTGGAAGATCGATGTAAATAATGTTTTTTTACTTATTTTGATTTTTTTACAGAGTAGTAGAGAAATGCGTAACCAATATTCGTAAAGTAAGTTACTTTAATTTTAGGTTAATAATCGGTGGTGTTTTTCGGTTTAGAATTATCGTATGTTATGCCTTATCCTCATGCTGTTTCTTTATTTTTTATGGTTTTTGTATTTTGCTTCCATTGAAGCTTCGAATGCGTTATAATAATCGGCATGGTTCAGATAATATATTTGTGAATTGAGCTTAAAATAAGTCAATATATTCATACTATTTATTTGTTATGCATGGATGTGTGTTTGTTTTCATATATTTAACAATTTCTCTACTAACTAGGATTTTTCTTATAACAAAAACAAAATTATAAATAAGTGCTTTTCGTACTTTTCAGCTTCCCAAAAGATGGTAACATAAAAAAGGAATGGATTGATGCCACAGGCATGCCACCTAACTGGTACCCTACAAAAAATAGCACCATATGCTCGGTTCACTTCAACGCAGAAATGTTCTAGTCTCTAAAGAAAATCGCAGGCTTTTTGAATGGACAATTCCAAAATTAAGAGTACAACTGATATTTGCAGAAGTGTGTTAAATTTTATTTTATTACTGAATGCTATTCTCATGATTTAGGGTATTCATAAAATCAGTCATTCAACTTTTCAGGATTCTATACAACCTATACGGCTGGTATGTTCCGATCAAGAGCGTAATGTAAGTTAACATCGACTTCTATTTGACCTATCACTATGATAATTAAATATTAAGATTTAAGTCGAAAGAGCCAGGGTAGCCCTTAATACTTAGTAGGTAGTACTTAATAATAATTATGTAATGTTATGTTTATTGTTATTGTAATATTTTCTGGACATGCCATTTTTTATTTGGTTCATTTTCAGGTGCCCAAAAAAAATTGTACAATAATAAATGGAAGAATCGATAACTTTTCGATTTAGTCAATCACTAGCGTATATGTAAAATAAATTGCTTTTGCACAGCACAACGATAGCGACCGATGTTTTTGTGTGGGTAAATTCTACGGTGCATGGTAAATACACGCTGTATTTGACGGAATAAGGTTTATTATTGATTGTATAGTACGTTCTGATTTAAGAAATGCGGGTGTGTGCGCGAGTGCGTATCTATTGATTTTATTAAACTGCATATGTAGTTGTTGCCCCGCCCAGCGCCTAACTGGAGACACACGGTTCCGATATAATTTCGTCTGTTGACCAAATCTACTTATTTATTTTATCTATGGGGCTAGCTCACCGTCCGGTAAGGAACAGGCCCGAGTCGGCGGTGCGTCGTGTTCCACGCCTCAAGGAGCTGTCAGCATTAGTGACGGGGCCTCATAAAACCATTGCCCGCCTGGGTTGCGGAAATGTAGTAACAAGATACCGCGGCCCCGGAACTTACGGGCAGCTGAAGGGACAGGGTGGGTTTTTAGTCAGCAGAAGTCTGCGGGAAAAGTTATTCGATGATTTTCCCACACAGAGAAAAAAAAAGGTTCTAAACTATACCTATGTCAAATTTCATCTAAATCGGTTCATCGGTTTAGGTGTGAAAAGGTAACAGTTTTCGCATTTATAATATTAGTATGGATTATATGTAGCCACCCAAAAAATTATGCATCATACAGAAAAAGAATGAATTGGATCGGTAGTGTCGGAAATTACCCCTACATACAAACTTACATACAAATATTACCTTTATATTATTAACTAGTAATACAGATGATATTTCTTAGTTAGTTAGTTCCAAATAGTAAGTGCGTTTGTGAATCATGATTGATGAGAGCACCAGGTGCTATGGTTGCATGACGTCATCAGCTCTTAAGTCGCATGTAGACAGCGTGTTGTTTTATTGCCTACTATCAGAGGCGCAGAGCTTCGCTCCCGTGGACTTTATCACGATAAAAACATAACCTTCTTCTTTTGCAGTCGGGTAAAAAGTAGCACATAACCTTCCTCAAGCTTCAAGCTACTTCCATACTGAATTTTATCCAAATCCACCCTGTACTTTCGTAGATTAGCGCGTTTAAACAAACAAACTTTCCCGCTTTATAATATTAGTATATATAAAATTCTCGTGTCACAATGTTAGTTACCTTACTCCTCCGAAACGGCTTTACTGATTTGTACCAAATTTTATATGCATATTCAGTAGGTCTGAGAATCGGCTACTATCTATTTTCATACCCCTAAGTGATGAGGGTAGGGGTACTGTAGGGGTAGGGTAGGGTTTGGGTAGGGTAAAGGTAGAGTAAGGTATGGGTAGGGCTAGTGGTATCGGTTGGGTAGGGGTAGGATACCACGCGAACGTAGTCGTGGCGGGTCAGCTAGTATTAGTATAGATTTTAACTATTCAGGTTCTGTACAATAACCTTGATTGACTACTTTTTATGAATGTAATAATTGATTCATGATAAATGATGGCTATTATTTTGACAATCAGCGCGGGGTTTTTTCAGGGGCAAGGCAAAGGGCAGATGTTTTATCTGTTGAATTAAAATTGAATTAAATAAATAGCGTGTATTAATATTAGATGAAATTACACTACAAATACTAGCCAGTGGCGTGCACTCCATACAGGTAAATAAGCTCTGTATAGCCTGTAGTCCCATACATACATAAAAGCCTCTATAAAAAATAACAATAACTAAAAATCATCTAACTTATTCAAAATCGTCTCTCCGCTCAGCACTTAGCGATTTATACGACATCTATTACGTTTATTTGGAACTAATTAATTGAAGCGGCGAACCCGCCAATTCACCGCGCAGACAGCGCTCCTAGCTCCTGTGTTCAAAAGCAGTACTTACAGCCTGCTTATATTTCATACAACGCATCTCGTGTAGTACACAGCAAAAGTGTTACTGTGTGCGTGAAAATGTGTGTGCATGTCGAGTTTTATAGGCACGGCTTACGTTGTAACCCGTTCAAATCGAGACGTAAACGCACCGGTTATTTGTTCTTCGCAAAGGGTCTACTTCGTTTTGTCGGATGGTCTAATAACCGATTAATTCGTTCGCAAAATTTATTAGTGTAGGAAAGCTTTTTCGCTACATTCCATATTTCTTGGCGCAATTGATTGATATTTTTTGTGATTATTTAGTAAATTTATTGTAAAACATGGAAAATTATACCTGTGCTAGCGAAGCGTGTTTAAGTAAATTAAAATCTGGCTCATTTTTGAAGTTATCTAATGAGGAAAAACTAAAGGGAAGGTGTGTATACGGGTTGAATCTAACTCAAAAAAAAGTAATGCTACTATGTAGTTGTTTTAATAAAAGTCGTATGATAATTATTATTGGATAACAGTTTGTGTACGTGACACAAATACGTTGTATTGTTTCCCTTGCATTTTGTTTACGAATCTAGATGAAAATAATGTTAGGACTTGCAACGGATATGCAGATTTGAATAATTTTCACAAAGCGGCTGCTACGCACGATTTTTCAGAAACACATCTCGAATCTTGCTTGGAGTTCCAAACTTATGGTAAAGGTAGAATAGAGTCAAGTTTAAGTTAGATATTGAAAGGCACAACGCGAACGAAATAGAAACATTTTCAAACGATTGATTGATGCAGTTTTTTTTTTTTTGGTAAATAAGAATTACCATTCCGTGATCATGACGAATCCAAAAATTTTTTAGTAATTTTAAAACGAAGTGGCAGTTTGTACGGTGACGTTTTTCAAAACTATCTGAAAATAGATAGGCACGTCGATTTGATATATAAACATTAACTTGTAGAAAGTAATCATTTGAAATTAAAGTAGGAAAATATATTTTGAAATTTGATTAATTTGCGCAAAGAAAACAAAATTAACATCTCACGGCCTTTTCCAAGGCCACTTTGGATATCGTTTAAGTGACCTGTTATGTAACCAGCAATCACTTAATTAGATTCGTGGTTTCGTGGTAGAGATTTGTGGTGGTCGCAAACAAACATCATGTAGAGCAAATGGCGCCGTGTGGTAAGAGTTAGATAGGATAGGTAGTCGATGGGCCACCGACCGAAACAAACAGAAACTAGTAAGTTTCCTTTTAATTTTTACCGTCTTTACCTACCTGAAATCTCTGTGCATGTCACTGACACTAGCTTCTGTCCGCGGATTCGCTCACATGAAAATTATTTTTAAAGCGAAAAGAAAATTTAGGCGACATACTATGAGGCCTAAATTAACGCTGTACCAAATTTCATAAAAATCAGTTCAGTGCTTTCGAGTCTAGACGAGAGAAAGTGCAACAGACCGATTCTTTCTTATTTACAATATTAAGAAATAATTAAATATATTTTCATATATTATTTCTTAATTCTTTGTTTTTTTCACACTGGTTTGCCACTCGACTAAACACTTATACCATGAGTCAGAATTAAGTTATAAACTTATTTTCTTGGTAAATACTCTGCTTACTCATCGTAAGCTTTTAATGACCTCCTAACTAGCTAACGATATCGGATCTAATAAATGACCTTGATAAAGTTGCACTGATAGACATGATAAAAATTTATAATATACTAGCTTTTGCCCGCGACTTCGTACGCGTGAGAAGGTTTTCCCGCGCAAATCCCGATCCCGTGAGAATTTCGGGATAAAAAGTAGCCTATGTGTTATTCCAGAATGTCGACTATCTACTTACCAAATTTCATCCAGATCCGTTCAGTAGTTTTTGCGTGAAAGAGTAACAAACATCCATCCATCCTCACAAACTTTCGCATTTATAATATTAGTAGGAAGGATTAGCAGTTGCTCGCGACTTCGTTCGCGTGGGCGAAGATTTTCCCGGATCCCGTGGGAATTTCGCAAAATCCCGTCTTAGCGAGCATCTACGTACTAAAAGGAATCCCCATGCAAAATTTGAGAACTCTACTACATGTAGTTTCCGAGATTTTGTGATTAATCAGTGAGTGGTTTTTCGCTTTTATATATACAACGTGTAATTTAAAGGGTATATACTTATACATACCAAGTGCATGGCTTCTTTGGATGATAACAAACGATATGGCAAGGGTTTTGTAATCCTAAGTCTACGTGTGTAGAACTTATTACAAATTCCAATACACTGATACCAGAGACCGAAATATTCAAATTAAGAAGAACGAAGGGAATTATCGTGTTATTGGCAAGTGACGTGGAAAGTTATTGACCCTCGTAGTGCTGTGACACGTTTGTTATGATTGGTATTCAAGAAATATATGAAACCGATAATTTAGTATCAATTCTTTGAGTCAGTTATTTTGAGCTGACACTGTGCATAGAGACTCCAAACCAGATGTTGTCTTCAGCCCTTTTGGATAGATATGGGGTTTCCGTTACACGTTGTATAATATAGATATATTAATATTATAAAGCGGAAAAGTTTGTTTAACCCACTAATCTTCGAAAGTACTGGGTGGATATGGATGAAATATGGTATGGAAGTAGTTTGAAGCTTGAGGATGGAGGTTATGTTTTCATCGTGATAAAGTCCGCGCAACTGCTAGAATTTCAATTAAAAAAAACTATGGCAGTTATTATAGTAATTTTAACAAGTTTCAAGAATCAATGTAAAAGTAGTACATTCGGCATAATAAAAAAACGGGCAAGTGCGAATCGGACTCGCGCACGAACGGTTCCGTACCATTGTCTCTAAAAATAGGTACTATTGTCTATAGAAAAAAAAAAACAAAAATATCGCGTTAGTTGTTGTATGGGAGCCCCCTTAAATATTTATTTTTTAGCATTTGTTTAAATTATAGCGGCAACAGAAATACAGCATGTGTGAAATTTCAACTTTCTAGCTATGAGATACAGCCTGGTGACAGACAGCGGAGTCTTTGTAATAGGGTCCCGTTTTTAACCTTTGGGTACGGAACGATTATCTATATACAATATAAAAAAAACTTTTTACCAAAAAATTAAACCGACTCTCAAAAACACTGTAAAGTGAAAAATAACTTTAATTTCGGTAGTCGGTGTCTTTAGTTTTGTATTAGCGTTTTAGGCACCGACTTCCGAAATTAAAGTTATTTTTCACTTTACAGTGTTTTTGGGAGTCGGTTTAATTTTTTTGTAAAAAGTTTTTATTTCACTCTTTTTAGTTGGTCGATTTTTAATTTACCTAGTTAAAAGAGCCTAAATTTCAACTACTTATAACCTTTTACAAAATATTGCTTTTCCCAATACTGGGCCGTTAATTGTTGAGGAGTTCTCCTGGGACTTCACCATCAGCTCTACATCACCATATGCATTGTGACGAACATCCATATTCAAGTAATCGAATCGCAATCCACGAAATACCTATTATTGAGTACGTTAGGCGGCCATCTGTGGTCTTCATCATCAGTTCCACTTCCTCAAATGGTACTTTTTGAGAGCAACTGCACAAGTTACTATAATAAATACCCAAAACGTCATAGGTGTACCTATAATATTTGAAGAGTTCCCTCGATTTCTCCAGGATCCCATCATCAGATCCTGACTTTTATGAAAATGGGACCAATTTCGAAGTATACCCTTTCAATCAAAAGAAGAATTTTCGAAATCGGTTCAGCCGTCTTCGAGTAATCGATGATCATACATTAAAAAAAATATATATACGCGTCGAATTGATAACCTCCTCTTTTTGTCGTCGGTTGAAAATCAATTGCTGTTCGTTAGAACGTTAGTTAGGAGTTCGAGTTTAAGCTAGACTAACGTCTAGCTTAAACTCGAGAACAGATGGACCGATTTGACTAAATTCGGTTTGAAAATATTTGTGGAAGTCCAGGGAAGGTTTAAAAGGTGAGAAAAAAAGGAAAAAAATGGCGGTATGGAGGTCGCCGGGTACGAAACCCTAAACACACTGTTAACGAAGAGTAAAATGCAATTAATTAATTTAGATTTAATCGATTATTCAGGTTTAATATACCTGCATAGTTTTAAGTAATCCGTAATTATTGTGTTTTTTTGTTTTTTCTTTTCGGAATTTATTTGTTTAGGTACTGATAATTTATTTGAAAAGACAAATGACTAAACATTCCAATATCATCTAGATACTAATATCGCCGGCCGGCGTTCCATTTTTAACCGACTTCAAAAAAAGGAGGTTCTCTGTTCGGCTTGAACTTCTTTTTTATGTACGTGTCCTCATAACTCGAAGATGGCTGGACCGATTTGGAAAATTATTTTTTTGTTTGAGAGTCTAGTTTCTAGTTGGTCCCATTGTCATGAAGTCAGGATCTGATAATGGAAACCTTGAGAAATCGAGGGAACTCTTCAAATATTATAGGCACACCTATAGCGATTTGGGTATTTTTCATAGTAACTTGTGCAGTTGCTCTCGAAACCATTTGGTGAAGTGGAACTGATGATGAAGACCACAGATGGCTACTAGAACAACTCAATGATAAGTATTACATTGGTTGCGATTCGATTACTTGGATATGGTTGTAAAACACTTTATGCTCGTCACAATGCATATGGTGATGAGGAGCTGATGGTGAATTACCAGGAGTACTCCTCAAAAATGTACAGCTCGGCATAGGGAAAAGAAATATTTTGCAAAAGGTGGTAAGAAGGTGACATTTAGGCTTTTGTAACTAGGTAAATTACAAACCGACCCACTAAAAAGCGAGAAAAAAAACTTTTTAACAAAAAATTAAAACCGACTTCCCAAAAAAACACTACCGAAAACCGAAATTAAAGTTATTTTTAACTTTAATTTCGGTAGTCGGTATCTTTAGTTTTGTACATATTTTCGTTTTTGACACCGCCTTCCGAAATTAAAGTTATTTTTCCCTTTACAGTGTTTTTAGTTAGTTAGTTTTTTTTGGGAAGTCGGTTTTATTTTTTGTTAATTTTTTTTTTACACTGTAGACAGAACTGGTAGCGAATCATTGGGACCCAATTTGTGGCAATGAATGAGTTGAGTGGCATTTGTAAAACTTACGTCCCAACTCAGCTTCTTCTGTAATATAATTTTTTAAGCTAACATGATCTATTTACCATGTGCATTTAGGTATTGTTTTGAGCCGAGTTGAGTTCATCCGTGATTACGCTTGCAACACTGCTGCTGAAATATCGGACATTCAAACTACATGGTAAATATCCAGTTTTAGTCTAGGTATTTACTAATATAAAAAAGAGGATAATATAAAAAATATATGAAAGCGTCAATAGCCTAATGGATAAGGTGTCAGACTTGTGATCGACAGCTCCCGAGTTCGAATCCCACCCATTACACTATTGCCGTGAACCCACTCCAGACACAAGCATATTTAGCTTAGTTGGAGGGGTTAACAAGATTGCTAGTAATGTGAATTCTAACCACATTGCTAGTCATCTTTAAAAATAAAAATATATATATATATATAAAAGAGGTAAATTTGTTTGTAATTTTGTATGTAGTGGGTAATCTCCGGAAGTAATATAATTATTTAAAAAAAAAAACTTTTTAAGACCGCCATTGTAACTATAAGTTAAGCGATATTGTAAATCAGGTGTGCTTAAATTATTGATGTACAGTAAGGATTGGCTATCTAACTATATATCTATTGGTAGTAAGTTTCGAGAATATCGGAAACTCGAAACAATAACAACAATACACATGGTAGGTAACAGTGGCGAAGGCTCCATACAACTCGATTCCTACCGGCTTCCCTTTTGAAATAGATATGGCAAATATTAGTCTATTATTTTATATATGAATAATAATGAATATATTAATCTATTATTTTCAATTAAACAAATAATTATTTACGAAGTTACAATATTTCGAAGTCAGCCACAGGGCCACAGTTACTGGAATTCACGCATCACACTTGGGCAAGGTAAGCATTTTTTGGTCCAGCTTCCCTTTTATGAAATTTCACTCTTCGCCACTGGTGGGTAAATATGTATCCCGTTTTAAGTTTTAATGATACTGCTTCTATCATGTTTTTATTAGTGTGTATTCAACAGGAGCAAAATTTACTTACTCAAGATATATTCCTTAAATATTATCTAAGGTCTTAAGATAATATTAAACTTCATCTACCTACATATTATTAAACTGAGTCTCCACCGGCCATGTCTGTTCGCGATAAACTCAAAAACGACTGAAAATATTTTCATGAGTTTTTCGCTAATGGGTACAGTGATTCATCAGTTTAATTTATTAAGGTTTTATGTGAATTAGCAGAATAGTCCGCCAGTGAGCAACTAAATAGGAAGCAAGTATACAGTGTACAATCTTTAAAATTAAAAATATTTGACTAGATTTGGAAATAATAATATACAGAATCTCTCACAAATAATGCACATTACAAACAATAAAAAAAAATTGGAATTGTATCATAAGTTCCCGAGATACCCTACATGCAAACTTACAAACAAATTTTACCTCTTTATAATATCACTATAGATTTTTTTTTCAACTTACTCCAATATTTAAAGTAAGGTTTAAGATCAAATAATAAAAAACAGAAACAGAAAAGCAAAAGCAAAAACTCCGTGTTTTTTTTTTTTTCAAATCTGTTTTTTTTTTTACTTAAAGTCTGTTCCAGTATATTATCACGTCTTCTTATACTTGCGATTGTAACTTGCGACCTAATTTAATGGTCTTAGTGATATAACCTTCAGTCAGTACCGACTACCGGCCGGACAGCCAATCTGGTAGTGTTTAATCACTGTTTGTCGAAGGCTAGGCATTTTCACACGAAAGTAATACAAAAAAAAAGAAACGGTAAAATTTGTGAAAAAATTTGTGGAGTACCTATTTTTTTTTAAGAGGACTATCTATGTGGGTAGAACTCACATTACTAGCAATGTTAACCTCTCCAACTAAGCTAAATATGCTTGTCTGGAGTGTGTTCACGGCAATATTGTAATGGGTGACGTTCCAACCCGTGACCAAATATTTGACCGATAGTTTTCGTTTTAATATTCTTAGTTTATGCATATGTATTTTGTATTACTACAAGTTGTCGTTAAAATACTGATTTTAATTTTAATTAATACAAGCAGTTGCTCGCGACTTCGCGTGGGAAGTTTTTCCAGTGTAAATCCCGATCCCGTGAGAATTTCGCAAAATCCCGTCTTAGCGAGCATCTACGTACTAAAACTAAGCCCCATGCAAATTTGTGAGCCCTACTACTTATAGTTTCTGAGATTTCGTGATTAATCGTGAGTGGTATTTCGCTTTTATATATATATATATTTATTATCTGTAAAACACCCATGACAGTGTAACATAATGTATGTAATTTTAGTTGTGTTTTTAATCAAAGTTTGATCTGAGTGAATGGCTTGTTGCTTTAAGTTTTCCTACTTTACACTAGGGCCTGTGCACAGCAGTTTTTTTAAACACGCCGTCGTTGTCGCGCGTTTTAGAAACGTGCGTTGACGCGCTTTTATCCTTTCTCCACTCTGTTCCACTTCGAACAAAAAAAATCAACATAGGAGACTTAGATGTTAAATTACGGAAGTTACTCACCCTGTATAAAAAAATTACATAACCTGAACAATTACAAAAATCTTAATAGTTTTGTTATTTCCTTCAATATTACAAATTTTTGATGGCCTCGAAGCCGATCCATAAGGGTAATAGCTACATTCTCTCTATACTCAGGCACAAGTCGGGTTTGTTTTTTTTTTATTTACCTTCCTTTGAGATAATACTCTCCTGTCGCAGGTCTTCTGGAAGTAAATTATTTTTAGTAATAAGCAGCACCTTTGTGCTCTTGTCTGTATTTGTTTTTCTTTTTCTCTTTTAAGAGTCATGTTATAACATACAGTGTTGGTGGAACGACTATTTAAAAACAAGCTTTTTTTTCAAACTTACGAGGATACACTTTTTGTTTGTCTTTTTGTCTCTCGGTATCGCAAAATTGTTCCACATTGTCGTAACACACAGTTATAACATGATAATTCAATAATATACAACGTGTAACAGAATAAACGCAATTCCTGGAAGTAGTTGGTTCAGAATTGGCTTCTGAATCGATTTCCGTCATAAAAAATAGGTGTAAAATTTTGACGGAAAAATCTTTCAATTAACTTAAAATGGAAGCACAGTATCATGACAAATTAATACAATCCTTAATTCAAGGAAATGCGCTTGTGTGCGGGTCGCTGCTAACATTGCATGAGTGTATGCGTTTACGTAAGGATATTGTATGACGCACATACGTTTTGCGTTTAGTAAGGATAACTATTTTATAAAAAATGTCTAGGTTTGGTTTCAATTTATTTAGTTACGGATGTTGTTTTAGACTTATAATTTAATATTCTATTTGGGGTGTCTGAGGTATTGCGCTTAATCTTGTATAGATAAAAGTTGTACATTAAACCTTAACATATTATTGCATACTTGTGCGTAATTCGCATACGTACCCGGCCTCTTGCTTGTAGTGGAGCTAAAGAGTGGGAGACAAGCGGCGACACGCGTTCTCATACAAATCAGGAACTATTTCCTTTCTAACTTCTTTTATCTATTCTGTGGTAGAAGCTAAGTTGAACGGAAGGATAGCAAGAAAGGTACCCATGTTGAAACGGTGTCATAGGCAAGCCCGGCTTGCATTTGCTATGGGGTATGAAAGCGGGACAGTGACACAGTGGAAAAATGTTCTTTTCTCTGACGAGACAAAAACTGAGTATGTTCTGATATGTTCGACGCTCTCCCAATACAGCATTCGACCCCAAGTATACAGAAGTGACATTAAATCATGGTGGTGGAAATGTGAAAATTTGGAGGTGCTTCTCTGGTCATGGTGTTGGACTTGTTAGATTGATAGAAGGAAACATGGACCAATTCCAATACAAAAATATATTGGAAGAAACAATGTTACCATTCTCTTTACCAAACTATCTTGATACTAGCTGCTCCTCGTGACTTCGTTCGCGTCGAAAAGTTAATTTTCCCAAAATAGAAGTAGCTTATGTGATATTTCAGGCTAAAATCTGTGTCTTATTTAAAAGTCATTGCTGAACTAGAAAGTTTTGGGAAGAAACAACTGAAATTGGTTCCTCCGTGCCTTAGGAAGCGCGTCAAGCCGTTGGGTATTTGTTTATTTGTACATATCAGTCACAGTCGTTACGGGTGGTCAGAAGCCATAAAATTTGACCTTACCAAGTGGTATGGTTACCCAGTTACTGGGTTGTGGAGGTCAGATAGGCAGTCAATCCATGTAAAACTCTAATACTCAACTGCATCTCGGAAGATTGTAAACCAACGCCAACATGAATGGAAAATAGGTTAAGCAGATAATAAGATCTTTATAGAGAACAACATGCAAGAAACTACATGTCATGTGACCTTTTTAACACGCGTATAATAATTTCTATTTCGTATGAAAAATAGCTTTTCAACTAATTCCAATATAATATGTAGGTACTTTCTATGACTTTTACAGCGCTCTGCAGCAAAACGTACAAAACGTAGTTCAGGGAATTATTTTCATATGGATCTTTTTCTGGAACCACATAAGTTATTATGTTCCATGGTTTGGAGCAGTAGCTGTGGAAGCACAGCTTTACATTAAATGGGTAACCTTTGTTTACTCAGCTAGACTTTTCTGTGCTTTTTAGAAGCATACTTACATGGATACAGGTTGTCGTAAAACAAACTCTCCCCTGGTCCATTATGCCTCATCGTTACATGGTGGACATCCCACCTATACACACAAAACGTTTTGGAAATAATTGTGCGTACAGCTAAGGAGCGGAATTCCCTGCCGGAGTCTGTGTTTCCTGATAGCTATAACCTAGGTCTTTAAGTCTAGAGTGAATAGATTACTTCTAGGTGAGCGTGCTTCATTTTCGATCACATCATCGCTTACTATCAGATGAGATGGTGCTCAACAGCAAGTCATCAATTTCGATCTCTTGATTCAAGATCACAGAATAATAAGACGTGTTATGACGTCATGCATGAATAATGACGCCATGAATGGAATTTCCTCTGATGACTTATCGGAAAGAAAGGAATATGCTGTTGGGATAAACCCACTTATTCGTATTGTAAAGTGAAAAGGATAATACTGTTACTCTTTTCAATCTTGCAGGAGGAAATCTGTGGTAGTAATAATTTTTTTTAAGTTATCGTACCCATACGCACTAAACGTTTTGGGAATACTTTCATTGTGTGTACAGCTAAGGAGTGAAATTCCCTGCCGGAGTCTGTTTCCCGATAGCTATTACCCGGGAGTCTTTAAGTCAGGAGTGAATAGGTTACTTCTAGGTAAGCGTGCACCACCTTCGACCACATTATCGCTTACCATCAGGTGAGATGGTGGTAAAAGCGAGCCTATTTAAGAAAATTGCGAGATAGTCATTGTTGACAGGCAGGATGAAAGCCCCATACGGCCATAGCGAGGCAAAGTAAAGAAAATACCCTGTCAGTTCTTAGCGTGTTTATTTATTTATTTTGAAAAGCACTGCCACATCACGCACATTTTACATTCACAAAAAAAAATTAAAGATAATTGGTCTGATGTACATGACAATTACGGCGTACATAAAAATTACAACTATAATCGGTTATTATACTGCGTGCTTCGTTCTCGATATATTTACCATGCAGCTTTCTCGAGTCACTCGGCAACTGAACGCAATTTTCAGAGCTAAAACTAAACAGAAGTGTTAGTGTGCGTTATCTGTGTCCTTACGCGAACTGTCATTCTTTTCGTTTGCGCGGCAACTGATACTGTGTTCTACGAATTAACGGTGTAAATTTGAGTGTTAAGAAGTTAAAATTGTGCATATTAAACCACAACTATGCCTAAAAGACGCCATGAAGAAAAAGATGTACAATACTACAAAAAGAAAATAAGAAAAATTGAACGAAAAATGAAGCGTCGTTGTCGTCGTCGAGATGACTATAAAAATGGAAGTGATACTTCAAGTTCTAATATTCCAGGTAACGAAAGGTGGTCTTGTGATTGCTATTATACCGGTACGGCTACTGGCTTGCATAGCAGTTAAAGCCACAAGGTCTTTTATAACCTTTGTACCGGGAGGGACGGGTGGTGTACAAGATACATCGACGTTCCCACTGGACTCGGGTCGTATACGAGATATACGGACGAGATCCCTAGATGCGGGTCGTATACGAGATATACGGACGAGATCTTTAGACTTATGTGAAGTCTGTGAGGCTTCAATAAGCAGTTTTATTTTTTAGCAATCACTAGTACAAATTTCCAGTGGTACCTATGGTTTTCGTTTTTCAGACTATAATGCTGATAACACTTCGAACGAGGTCGAAATAATTGAAACATCACCACGAGATATGTCACCAGGACCTATGACAGATCTGGTTCCAGAAGAACCTGGACCTCTGATTGTAGAAAATTCTAACTCAACTCCTGTGGTGGATCCTGAGCCTACCTCAGCAATACCAACAATAAATTCGGAGGTACTTTTAGCACTGGGCGATCTCATGCCAGATAAGCCTGCATATGGTTCTGCCATAAACAGTGATTTGGCTCGTATTTGGAGCAATATTTTGAAAAATGGTCTCCCTAGAGAAACAAAACAAAAATTAATGGAACAATTGATCCCAGAAAATGTACCATTATTAAAGGCACCAAGGCTTAACCCAGAGATTTCTGCTTCGGTAAGTGATAATATTGTCGGAAGAGACAAGAAGATAGAGTTTGAACAAAACCAGCTAGGCATTGGACTGTCTATAGTCAGTAATGCAATATCATTGTTGATAAATAATGATACAGTGGACAGATTGAAATTGATCTCACTACTTAGTGATGCTGGAAGGATCTTGACAGATCTACATTCTGTACAGACTAAGTCAAGAAGAAACTTAATTTTCCCGGTTATAGACAAAAAGTTTTATAGTGCTATCAAAGATGTTGATAGAGATGAATATATATATGGAGTTAATCTTAGTGACAAGATCAAAGTTTTGAAAACATGCCAACAAAGTGGTCAGTCTATCAAGAAACCTACATTCAACCAATACAACAATACAGCAAATCATAAGGGAAACTTGCAAGGTCCTCCTCGCTACAATCAGAGGACATCAGTGAGGTACGGACCCAAAAGGAACCAGTCCTCTGTACAGGCCCGGAAACATCACGGCCATTATTATCAGTCCACTACCAAGAAAACCAAAGCCTCTCAGGAGAAACCTCCTGCTCGCACATAGAGGTAAGTCATGCTGGAAGACTGACACATTTTTTATCTTGCTGGAACAAAATTTGCAAAGATGAATCTATACTTAGTTATATCAAAGGATATTCACTTACCTTTGTAAAGAAACCTTATCAGAATTCAATGACACTCCCCCGTTCAGTAATACCTGCTGAAGAAAATACTGATATGCATACTGCTATCAGCGATTTATTAAAATTGGGAGCTATATCCCCTTGCATGCCATGTAAAGACCAGTTTATCTCCCCTATATTTTTGATTCCAAAGCATAATGGTACAACAAGATTTATACTGAACTTAAAGTCATTGAATAAATATGTAGAAACATCACATTTTAAAATGGAGGACTATAGGACAGCAATAGCTTTACTTTCTTCAGGTGATTACATGGCGAAAATAGATTTAAAAGAGTCCTATTTATTAGTAAATATAAATCCACAGTGTAGAAAATACCTACGTTTTCAATATGATAAAGTATTATATGAATTTAAGGCCCTCCCTTATGGCCTGTGTTCTGCACCTAATATTTTCACAAAGATTATGAAGGTTGTAGTGACACATCTAAGAGGAAAGGGTTATAGGTCAGTTCAATACCTAGATGACCTACTATGTATAGGATCTAGTTATCAGTCATGTTTACAAAATGTTCAAGAAACAATAGCTCTCTTAAAGTGTTTGGGATTTGTTATAAATTTTGATAAAAGTATAATAATACCATCAGAGTCTTGCAAATTTCTAGGTTTTGTGTTTGATACAAAAAATATGTCATTACAATTGCCCATAGACAAAGTATCAAATATTAAAAAATTAGTTCAGATTTACTTAGATCTGGATAGTTGTCTTATAAGAGATCTGGCAAAATTAATTGGAATACTAATTGCAGCCTGCCCAGCTACCACATATGGTTGGCTTTACACAAAATTTTTAGAACATCACAAGTACAAATATTTAGTTAAAAACAATGACAATTATGATGTGAAAATACACTTACATTCAGATATAAAATTAGATCTGCAATGGTGGAATGATAATATTAGTACAGAATGTAAAAGTATTGCTCATCATAAACATGATATTGAATTGTTTACTGATGCGTCCCTGACTGGATGGGGAGCTGTTTATAAAAACAAAAGAGCTCATGGTTTTTGGAGTGAATATGAGAAAACATACCATATTAACTATTTGGAATTACTGGCAATATTTATGGCATTAAAGGTTTTTGTAAAGGATAAGCAATACCTTAACATTCTGTTGCGTGTAGATAATAAGACTGCCATAGCTTATATAAACAGAATGGGTGGTATTCAGTTCCCTCATTTAAATAACTTGGCCAGGTCTATATGGCAGTGGTGTGAAAAGAGACATATTTGGCTATTTGCCTCCTACATTAAGTCTAGTGAAAATAAAGAGGCTGATGAAGAGTCGCGTAAAATCAATCCGGATACAGAATGGGAGTTAAACACTGTGGCATTTCAAAAAATTGTATCTGTGCTGGGTGAACCTGAAATAGATTTATTTGCATCCCGCACTAATGCTAAATGTATTTCTTATGTTTCCTGGAAACCAGATCCAGAAGCAATGAATATTGATGCTTTTACCTTGTGTTGGACGGAATATTTCTTTTACGCCTTTCCTCCATTCAGTTTAATATTAAAATGTTTACAAAAAATAAAAAATGAGAAGGCAACAGGTATTATGGTCATGCCCCACTGGCCATCACAACCTTGGTATCCTTTAATGCAGACTATGCTTGTCTCAAAGCTTACATATTACAAACCTCAAAAATATCTTTTATATTCTCCTTTCAGAGACCATCACCCTCTTCACCATCAACTTACCTTGATTGCAGGAATATTATCAGGCAAGCGTGGCTGAAAAGAGCTATTCCCCCAACATCAATAGATGTCATGTTTTCATCCCTTTCACACAATACATTAAAACAATATAATGTTACATATAAAATTTGGTGGACCTTCTGTCAGGAACATGGTATAAACCCATTCACTCCATCTATACCATTTGTTATGTATTTCCTAACAAAATTATTTGACTCTGGAGCTGCCTATGGGACCCTGAACTCTCATAAGTCAGCTCTATCTTTGATAATAGGCTCTAAAATTGGGGAGGATGATCGCATTAAGAGACTCTTCAAAGGATTCTATAAGTCAAAACCGCCATTAGCAAAATACCAAAGTACATGGGACCCAAATAATGTTCTAAGCGTATTATGCACCTGGACTCCCAATATGACATTAAGTTTTGAATGTATATCAAAGAAACTGGTGGTTTTGCTTGCACTAAGCACAGCTCAACGGGCACAAACCTTATCTTTAATAAAAATATCCAATATAACACAGAGTGAAAGTTGTGTCAATATTGCCATTACGGATACAACTAAAACTTCAGCTGCAGGAAGAACCCAGCCTAATCTTTTCCTACCCTTTTTTGAAAAAACTGAGATTTGTCCAGCCAAAACACTGTGTGACTACATGAGATTTACTAGAGAGATAAGAGGTCATAATGATTACTTGTTTTTATCACTTAAAAAACCCCATAAACCGGTTTCGGCTTCTACTATTGGTAGATGGATTAAGAATACTCTCTCAGACTGCGGTATCGATACGCGTGTCTTCTCAGGCCATAGTACCCGACACGCCTCTACATCCAAGGCTATGTCAAAAGGAATTTCATTAGATGTAATTAGACAAACTGCCGGTTGGACAAATAACTCATTAACATTTGCGAAATTTTATAACCGACCAATTCTGAATTCAGGAGAATTTGCCCATGCTGTGCTTAATGCATAATAATAATATATATTTTTAGATTACACTATTGTCTCTATGGATATTGTGATCTCAAACGTGCTATTATTAATTAGTAAAGAACAGATGATTATGTACCAGATAAGGCTGATTATTTGATTAATAACAAGATGACTGATTGTTAATTAAATTTAATTATGAAAAAGGATTTAAGATGTTTATGAATAAAACAATGTTGATTTGAAAACATAAATATATTTATTTTGAAGGACAAGGAGTCAGGGTCATCTCAATTCTCACTTTTACCATCTCTCTAAACATCTGCATGGTAAATATATCGAGAACGAAGCACGCAGTATAATAGATGATCAAACGAACTTACCTGTGTGAAGTTCGATCATTATTATACGAAGTGCTTCGTTCGAAGATATATGTTCCCTACCCACCTCACCCCAGGTAAAATTGAGATAACCTTGCAAGAATCTAAAAAGAATGACAGTTCGCGTAAGGACACAGATAACGCACACTAACACTTCTGTTTAGTTTTAGCTCTGAAAATTGCGTTCAGTTGCCGAGTGACTCGAGAAAGCTGCATGGTAAATATATCTTCGAACGAAGCACTTCGTATAATAATGATCGAACTTCACACAGGTAAGTTCGTTTGATCATCTATTCTACAGTAAATTATTCACAAAATATAATTAAAAATATGAAATCTACTATTTAAAAATAAGTCGGGTTTTCCTTCCTGACGCTATAACTCCAGAACGCACAAACCGATTTCATTCATCTTGGTTTTGAAATGTTCGTGGAGGTCTAGGGAAGGTTTAAAAGATAAAAACTGGGAAAACCGTCAAAACAGCCCTTTTCTATTTCCTATACGAACGTTTTCTAAATAAAATGGAGAATAGGGTAGGGTTGGTGTAGGCAGGGGCGTGCATAGGATTATGACAGGGCATGCGGCGGAGTAAAAACACACAAAAACTTCTTCTTTTATAGATTTTTAGCATAGCCACAGCCACGCATCGTAGCATGGTGGCGATGCGTGGCTGTGGCTATGCTAAAAATCTATAAAAGAAGAAGTTTTTGTGTGTTTTTACTCCGCCGCATGCCCTGTCATAATCCTATGCACGCGCCTGGGTGTAGGGTAGGGTTGGTGTAGGGTAGGGATAGTGTAGGGGTAGGGGTAGGGGTAGGGTAGGGGTAGGGTAGGGTAGGGTAGGGGTAGGGTAGGGGTAGTGTAGGGGTAGGGGTATGGTAGGGGTAGGATAGGGCTAGGGTAGGAGTAGGGTGGGGGTTGGGTAGGGGTAGGGTTGGGGTATGGTAGGGGTAGGGTAGGGTAGGTGTAGGGTAGGGTTAGGGTTGGTGTAGGGTAGGGGTAGGGTATTGGTAGGGTAGGGTTAGGGTATTGGTAGGGTAGGGTAGTGTAGGGTAGGGGTAGGATAGGGGTAGGGGTAGGATACCACGGGAACGAAGTCGTGGCGGGTCAGCTAGTAACTTATAATTTGTATTATACATTTAGATATTGACATACATTTATAATTTCGATTATGATAAAAGTGACTAAATACATTAAATTGAAATGGCGTGTTGATGGCAAATGGTTTTTTTTCTTTGATAGAGGACTACCAATGTGGGTAACATTCACATTACTAGCAGTCTTGTTAACCTCTCCAACTAAGCTAAATATGCTTGAGTCTAGAGTGGGTTCACGTCAATAGTGTAATGGGTGGGGTTCGAACCCGCGACCTCTCGATCACAAGTCCGACACCTTAGCCTTAGGCTATAGACGCTTATTTCTTTTTATTAGTTATTATTTCTGTTTTCCATGTTGTTATGCTATTTTTGAAGCATAACTGTACTTTGTTTGGTATTACGGTGCGCTTACACGGGCAATATTTTAGCAATAATTGCTTGGCAACACTAATGGAGCAATCTGGAGCCATTTCAATAAAATGCGGCAATTTTTTCGGCATTATTGCTTTTAATTGTTCCATGTATTCCATATCGCTCCATGTCGCTGATACGAATTGCCGAATATCCATTGGGTATGGAAATTCCAGTCAATTTTTACTTCTATCTCGTTTGCACTTGTTTGTTTTGCGGCTTCTGCCGTCTCGCTTCCGCGAGGAGTGCGAGACGGCGCGGACGGGCGGAAGTACAGCGGCGTCTGTGCACTGCTCGGCCTCTGTCTGTTGGAAAATGTGACTGCATTTCGTCGATTTAATATAGCGTCGTCTTCTTCGTGGAATAATGAAAAGATTGTTAACTTTATCGACGTAGTTCACTTGCATCCTTGTTTGTGGGACAACAAAAGTCCCGATTTATAAGATCGCTCGCTGAATTAATGCATTGCTGCATTGCTCGCGTAGGAAAATATTGCCTAGTTTCTTGAAGTTATTTATTATATACTTTATTGTACACCTTACAATATTTCATTGGATACAGAAATTAAAACTAGTGTACAATGGGCGGTCTTATCACTCAGGGCGATCTCTTACAGACTCCTTATGGCTCAATATTTTTTTCAAAACATTTTGCCAAGTTGATGCTTGTTGCCATTGCCCTGAATTGCATGATGTAGCCGTGACGTCACAGTTAACGAATGTTGACCGGGATTGAGCAATTTTAGTTGCCCGTGTAAGCGCACCTTTACACTATCCTATTTTCGTTATACCCCGAAAGCATTGTTTTTTTAAATTAAAACATGGCCTCTGTAGGAATGACATGGGAAAAAAGGTAAGTCTTTAATAAACATTGCTCCGTTCAGTTTTCCTGTACCTTTTGTGGTTTTGCCTTCATAAAACAAATCTCTTGTGTAATTATAGACTTGTATTATCTGTAAACAGTATAAAAAGTTGTGATGTTCGCTACTAAAAATTATGGTATAACAAATTGTGGATATGTTTGTTTAATTACGAACTTATTTATTTATGTAGACACATGACACTTCAAAGAGAAAAAAAAAGTAACAAATACAGATTACATTACATTACATTAGAGATACTTATTTGTGAATCCAGAAAAATTATTTGCACTCAGAAAAAAATACGGGCTGCAATAACTGGTTTTTTAAACAAACCCTACCCACTAAGCAATAAAGAAAGACAATAGGTATCAAAAAACACGTCTAAAAATATAACAACACTGCCTTTGGAAAAATGGCTAACTGCGTCACTAATGTGAAGTAAAACCACAATTTGAAAGAGCTCTTTGTAAATTGTCAAACATAATTTATTCAAGGTATATGGAGGAGCTCGCGGCTACATAAAAAAATTGGCCAAGTGCGAGTCACACTCGCCCATGAAGGGTTCCGTAGTAACTGCACCAAATAACTTTGTTTTTCATAGTGTTTGCATGAATTACAGTCATATTTGCGGTTTTAGAAAATATGCTGTATCTCAAAAACTGCTGACCCGATCTCGTTCAAACCAATTTTCGTTGAAAGTTTACATTATGGTCTACAGCATATAGCTTTTTAGATTTTTCACTCCATTATTATAGAAGTTAAAGGGGGGAGGCCACACGTTTTACCACTTTGGAAGCGTATATCTTTTAAACGATTAACTTTATGAAAAAGTGGTTTTAGAAACCTAAATGTCATTTTTGAAGACCTGTCTATAGGTACCACACACGCATAGGTTTCATGAAAAAAAAAGGTTCCGTTTTTTGCCATTCGGCGACGGAACCCTAAAAACAGCCTCCATTTTGACATATCGACATTCTTCCTTATGTCTTCGGTCCCAGCTGTCATTTGTACATCTTTGCTAGTCGTTACGGGTATTCAGAAATCAGAAAATCTAACACCTGTTTTGCGGAAGAGTGTCATGTACTACTCAAATAGGCAGTCGCTCTATGTACTGCACTAGTACTGAGTTGCATCCGGTTTAGACTGGAAACATACACTGTCATAGTTCAGAAAAGGCTAAGCAGTTGATGAAATTATTGATAGTATTGTATATGCAATCTAACTGATGTGCGTTTCACAAAAACAGATACAGTAAGTAAAAGATACAGACGCCAGCACATGAAGCTACCCGAAACTGTCAAATTTTCCCAATCAACCTTGAACCTAATTTCTTATCAATAAAGTTGAAAATCTATTAAAGACATTTGACAGGTTGTTGTAGCTTGATATGCTGGCGTCTGTATCTTTTACGTACTGTAATACTTATACACATGGTTTACAACACCTGCTTAGCCTTTTTCCAACTTTTTTCTGGTTTCTGACTGCCCGTAACGACAGAATGTAAGAGATAAAGCAACCTTTATCTCTCTCACACTTACTGCTTGTATTTGCTTGACAGCTGGATAGGAAACGCTCAGTCCATTCTTCAAGTCTGCGGTAATACTGAAACAAACTGCTCTATACTAGTGCCATCTGTTGCGCTGCGTGGGAACTAAGTCTTAGAGATGTATTTGAAAGTTCCAAGGCTATTAGACATTAGAATAGGTGAATGCAATATTAAGTATGAAGTTATAATATTGATTAAAAAAGGGACGTAACTGAAAAAAGTTATTGAAAACGCCTTTTGTTATGTTTCTTCAACTTTACGTTATATGTTTTCTTTGCCCTTTGGCTAGCTTTTGTTTTGAATCCAGTTGTTTTACGTAACTTTTCAAGGGTGAATTATGTAATAATGCAGACATGAACAGACTTTGAAGTTCAGGATTCTTTTGAGTAACGTATAACTTGACTTATTCGTATTTTTCGTTTTCAATCTTATCAAAATTACTTTTATTTTATTTTAGCAAGGTTTTTAACTAAGAATCGATTTTTGACATTCACCCAAAAAGCCATTTTTTATATTTGGTACATTTATGTAAGAACAAACAAGGTATGAAGATTAGGCTTGCTTGCCGGGGTTGGCGATTGCCTGCCGGGGTTGTAACTTGTGAGTGTTCTAACGAGTTACCGTAGCCTCAGAACGCAAGGTAACTGAGGGAACAGGGTGAGTTTATAACCGACTTTAAAAAAGGAGGAGGTTCTCAGTTCGTCGGAATCTTTTTTTGTCAGTAAAAGTCTGACCTTCACATCCGCCCAGAGTGGAAGGAGTCATTTGATGATAATCCCACCGAAAAAAAAAAAGAAAAATGGCAGTCATATTTAAGGGTTATTAATTAATCAATATACCTACATTTATTAAATTAAGTAATTCTGTTTTATTAATTTAGAAGAATGAAGGAGAAAATATCTCGTGTGCTAAATCATCATTTAGCAAAAAATTATAGAAAATATCTCGTAATCTAGAAATTATTTGCGATGTGATACTATAAACTCACACTACTACTGCATACAAAAATTAATTTAACGGCAAAAAAAATTATACTTTAAGTGAATTATATTTTTTTTGAATAGACATTATGAAGCCGAAATACAACATTGAGAAAACGATTCCATTTTTACAGCTAAATAATAGCATACAGTAAAGGAGCGTTATAGTTGCTAATTCACTATCTACAATGGCGGTTGCGTCTCAGCTCAGCGTTGCGAATGGAATGACTCACGCTATTGATAATACGACTGGATTCCATTTTCAAACCGTCGACTAACATGTTTTTTTTTGTTTTATGCCAGTACGTACTATTGCTTAATATTCTCTATGGCACATACATTTTGGTCCGGTTAAAACTTTTTATTTTTGAATTTGGCTGAATGCAAACGCAAAGCCATAAAAAATAAAACATTTTATTGAATCTAACATCTAAGTTCGTTTCGATATTTTTATCCACAATTAAATATAATGTATTTCCTGACTCCACTGCCACTTGGCCATCGACTGCTGAACGATAGAAACTGGAGTATTATCTAGTAACAATGTTTAAAAATTTAAATTAGTGGTCCACCTAGGTCCTGGACCCAGCCCAGGGGGGGGGTCATAACCCCATGACCCATGGCCCAAAAGATTATACTTTTGATTATACGATTATACTATTGATATAAATACCCCAACAATAAAGTTTAAAAAAAAACGTGATGAAAGCAACTGTCGCAGTTTTCTTCCTCACCACACCCCGTTTATAACAGGTTATCCTGTAGCACAATAATATCATGTAGATTGTGTTCAATAAAAATTGGTTTTAATGAGTTTATTCATATGATATTTATTTTATCTTGAAACTGGTTCGAAAGTTACTCGACTTCGCACGCTTAGCTGCGGATTTTTTGTGTCTCTGTGAAATCTATATTAATATTATAAAGCGGAAGAGTTTCTTTGAACGTGCTAATTTTCGAAAGTACATCTAACGCTTACCATCAGTTGGGATTGGGGTCGAGAGAGGACTCATCTGTAATTTAAAAAAGAAACTTTTATACAACGTGTAACGGAAACCCCATATCTATCCAAAAGGGCTGAAGACAACATCTGGTATGGAGTCTCTATGCACAGTTTCAGCACAAAATAACTGACTCAAAGAATTGATACCAAATTATTGGTTTCATATATTTCTTGAATACCAATCATAACAATCGTGTCACAGCACTACGAGGGTCAATAACTTTCCACGTCACTTGCCAATAACACGATAATTCTTTTCGTTCTTCTTAATTTGAAAAATTCGGTCTCTGGTATCAGTGTATTGGAATTTGTAATAAGTTCTACACACGTAGACTTAGGATTACAAAACCCTTGCCATATCGTTTGTTATCATCCAAAGAAGCCATGCACTTGGTATGTATATATCCTTTAAATTACACGTTGTATAAGGAGTATTAAAATTGACAGAAGTTATGTTTGCTACCGCGCTAACAACATTGCACTAATTATGAATAGCAACGGGATTATCTATACTTACTATTATGTATAAAGCGGAAAAGTTTGTTTGTACGCGCTAATCTTCGAAAGTACTGGGTGGATTTGAATAAAATTTGGTATGGAAGTAGCTTGAAGCTTGGGGAAGATGATAGGCTATCATTTACTCGACTGCAAAAGAAGGAGGTTATGTTTTCATCGTGATAAAGTCCACGAGAGCAAAGCCCTGCACAGCTGCTAGTAAAAACATAAAAAATGAAATAACCTTGTAACGTCCACACTGCTGGGACAAGCCTTCTCTCTACTAGAGGAAATGGGCCAAAATCCACCAGGCGGGCCCACTGCTGGTTGGTGGATGTATTGCACGTCTTGAAAGCAGCGGTGATGGGGTAATTACACATTTTTTTATTTATTGAAAATAGGTTCGCGTTTGACCACTATCTCACCTGATGGTAAGTGATGATATGATCGAAGATGGAGCACGCTTACCTAAAAGTAACCTATTCCCTCTGGACTTAAAGACTCCTAGGTTGTAGCTGTCGGGAAACACAGACTCCGGCAGGGAATTCCACTCCCTAGCCGTACGCACAATGAAGGTATTCCCAAAACGTTTTGTGCGTATGGGTGGGATGTCCACCATGTAACGATGGCGCTTCGCCGTTTGTCTCGTAGTCCGATGATGGAACGGGCTTGGCGGAATTAGATTATGTAATTCCATCGCACACTCCCCGAAATATACCTATAGAAAACCGATAGACTTGCAACTCGTCGTCGGTGTTCAAGGCTCTGGAGCTTTGACTCGACCAGTGCATCGTTGCCAATGAGTCTCTTGGCCTGCTTCTCGATAGACTCAAGCGCGTGAATGAATATGAATGTGCCTGCCTGGTTATGTACCCAGTCGTGTCTGAAACCACTGGAAATAATTATTTTATCTGGATTTTAAATGTGTATCACGTTGAGCCGTTGGTGCTGTCATTTGTACATCTTTGACAGTCGCTAGGGGTTCTTCAGAAGCCAGAAAACCTGACAATGGTTGGGCCAAGGGGTTACCCAGTTACTGGGTTGTGGAGGTCAGATAGGCAGTCGCTACATGTAAAACACTAGTACTCAGCTGGATTCAGTCAGACTGGAAGCTAACCCAGACGTTAGGGTAAGCAGATAATGATTAATTATTACGTATATTTATTTAAATCGGACAATATGAATCCATGATGTTATTAGGTATAACCATTGAAGGGTACAACTAATGTTTGTAACTAGGAGCCAACCCCAACTAGGGTTGCCATACGACCGGAATTTTCCGCACATGTCCGGAAATATAGGTCTTTGTCCGGAATACGGAGGGAATCCTAAACCGTCCGGAATTTCTACAATTGAATGAAAGAGTGGAACATAAAAAAAAATATAATGTTTTTATTTCAAAGTCGGGAATTTTCATCAAATGTCCGGAATTTACTCCGGATTTTCGATTTTTTGATCTGGCAACCCTAACCCCAACATAGTTGGGAAAAGTTTAAGCAGATAATCATGATGATTTTATTTGTGTAACGTCAAAATTTCGAGCAAAAAATAGAGATTTGTCACAGTTGTTTATCTGGAGAAGGAGTGCAGAATGATATTTTTATAATAACGTTGGTTTTATTATTTTTTACGACTTGGCGGCCTCTAGTTAATTTATAAATGTTTCCAAATTAGAATTATTCTCGAGTAGCCTTATATAAAAAAATCTAAACATTTGATTAGTTTAAATACCGAATAGCAAATTCTCAATTCGAATTTGAATATGTAGTTGAATCCATTTATTTTTTTCCATTTTTTTAGAATTTGTATCCAGAAACTACTTTTACTGCTTTTTCATGGAGAGTTTTCTTTTTTATTTATACGCTTGAATGTTTATGCTCCTATAAATATTTGTTTTTATTGTTTATCTGAATGTTTTACGTTATTTATCGCTGACTTTGCCTGATGAGTGATTATGGTTCGTTAACAAAACGTCATAATTTCAAAAGCTTTTCGAGCACACGTAACCATGTTTACTCATTTTATCGATAAGGGAATTTCAAAAACTTTTCCTTTATCTAGTTCTAGGTAACTATGCAGTGTTGAATGATAAGCAGATAAGACTGCTTATCTTCGTGTGAGTATTCAGAGCGGGTGTCCTACATAGTTTTGACTTTATTTTAAACACTAGTTTCTGCCGGTGGCTTTGTTCGCGTATAAAGTCATATTCAAACTGGAGAAAGTGGGCCTGAAACTAAGCAGGACCAAAACAGAATACGAAATCAAAAACTTATCAAAATATTTCATAACTTCATCACATGCTTTATAAAGTTATCTGGTTTTAAAAATTTATAAGTATTTTTAAGATTGCCAGTCTATCTGTCCCTTTTCCTGTTTGCCCGGGCTAGTCTCTCGAACGACTGGACCGATTTTAGGAGGTTAATAGGTTATATAGGTTGAGATGTGGTACGCGGAGTAGCACCCCGGCACTAGCCGGAGGCCGCGTTGTAGAATACGTCCCGCAGCATCCGGCGCATGTGTGCGAGGGAACACGGGTGGCTTTAGTCAATATGAGTCCGACATGACCCTCATCCGCCCCAGGGCGGAAGACATACATGAGGATTTAAACATCGAAAAAGTTGTGGTCTTTTTAACCCAAAGGTTGACAGGTAGAGAATGCCTTGTTGCATTAAGTCCGCCCATGTACCACTATTGTGCGTAAAGTTTAAATAAATAATATTGGCTACTTTTTATCCCGGTATTGCCTGGGTATTGAGATTAACTCGGGGAATCCCAAACGCGGACTAAGTCCCAGGCACAATCACATTAAAATATATGCGTTTAGTTTCTTTAAAGTTATATAAATAGGTCGGCAAACACTTGATTCTTACGTTCAGTAAGCATGAGAGAATGTCAGTATTATAATATGAGATTGTTAGTGCCGTCGAGATAATAACTGAGAGTAGAGTTCAACAATAGTATCATAAACTATAATAATATGTTACCATTCGTAAGTTTATAATAACGTTTTCACAATTTTGCGGAACGCAATCTTAAATGACTGGTATTGAATTAATTGTAAGTACTTCAGGGTTTATTTTAAAATCGTTTGTAGGATTAATACTTAATCATTTGTTTTATACATGTAACATATATTATGATTAATCTTTAATTTTGTACATTCTGTTTTGCGTTCTATTCCCCTGAAAACGGTACCTTTAACTTTGTTTTTCGTCTGTCTGTCAAAACTCCTTTTACTCTGGAAGTAGTAAAGATCGACTCTGTTTCATTAAGCTTTTTTAATGATAATAATAGGCTCTCGTTCACCACTGTCTCACTCACCTATATTGTTACCTATCCACATTATCGCTTTCTAGTACCTAATCGATTATGAGGTCGAAAATGAAGCACGCTTATCTAGAAGTAACCTATTTACTCTAGACTTGAAAGTCCAGGCTATAGCTATCAGAAATCACAGACTACAGCAGGGAATTCCACTCCTTAGCTGTACGCAGAATGAAAGTATTCCCAAAACGTTTTGTGCGTGTGGGTGGGATGTCTATTGTCCACCATGTGACAATGATAATGTAAATAATAGATATTGATGTCGTCTTTAGATCGCTTCCTGTAACATCGTGTATTTATACGCAGATACAAAGTCATAAACTGATTATTAACTATTGTATTTGTATGTATGTATAACGTGACCATTTATTTTTTGTCTCAAAACGGGACACTGGTTTATTAAGGTCAATTAACAGGTTGTCAATGAAAAAAAAACACTTCATTTAAGTTTTTTATTTAGGAATAGAATAGTTAGCTTAAAAGTTATGAATTAAAAATATATATATACTTACCCGAAAAGTTAGGTTATATAAAATTTATATTTATCAGATGAACAAATTGGCTTTAATATAGCTGGTGATGATTTAAAGTAAGAATGAAATTCTTAGCTCGTTTTTTTTTTATATTCACCTTAATTATCAAAATCGCCGTTAGAACTGAAATTTGTAACTGGGTTTTCTCAGATGTCTACAATTTTTGAACAATTTCCCATGCGGAAACCTTTTTTAAATCAGCCCAATAAAATATCTCCATTTCTATGGTGAGAGTAGTAGTAGTCTAATCTACAAGTTTCAATACAGCTTGATGAAAACTTGCTGCCTGAGCGTGTAAAAAATAAAGCCACAGTTTGGATGTGGAATCTTCAAAAAAGTTTTTTAGTAACAGGGGATATTTTTCAATACTCAAAAAGTAGATTTTTAATGGCTGATACATTTTTGAAAACTTTTCCGAGGCAGGCATAAGAGGCTTTGCTATAGCCGAGCATTTGTTGATATTCCGTTTCGGTTTCGGCTCAAAACTCCTTTAGAGCTTCAACTCGAATCGTGAAAATATATATATATATATATATATATATCTTCACAATAAGTTTTTCGTACGCGCAATCAAAACATGATTGAATTAATTTCGATGCACAATCTTTAGACTGAAAGCTGTGGTGTTCTTGTATCGTGTGATAATCCCAGACGTCGTCTGCCGCGGCCATATCCAAATCCTGAACGAATCACTTGCGTTTCGGCATTTTAACTTAATATTTCATTTAATTTCTTTTATAAACAATTTGAACCACACAATTTTAACAAGGGATGTCCATAATGTAACGATGGCGCATCGCCGTTTGTCTTGCAGTCCGATGATGGAACGGGCTTGGCGAAATTAGATTGTGTAATTCCATCGCACACTCCCCGAAATGTAACCGATAGAAAACCGATAGACTTGCAACTCGTCGTCGATGTTCAAGGCTCTGGAGCTTTGACTCGACCAGTGCATCGTTGTCAATGAGTCTCTTGGCCCGTTTCTCGATAGACACAAGCGCGTCCAGTTTGTATTTCGCAGATCCATCCCAAAGATGAGAGCAGTATTCCATACATGACCGAACCTGGGCTTGATACAAATTGAGCAGCTGTTCCGATGTGGAGTACCGTCTCACCTTGGCTAGGATTCCCAACTTTTTTGATGCTAACTGAGCCTTAGCCTCGGTAAATGGGCCAAAATTGAGCGTGGAAGTTAAAGTCACCCCAAGAAGCTCAATATGATCGGTTATCGGCACGGTTACACCACGGAAAGTAGGAGCCGGTTCAAATTGGCTCCTTTTTGCTTAAAATTTTGAATTAAGCCACTTCAATTTTAACGGTGCGATTTGTCCTTAGAAGAATATGGTTGAGACAGATGGTCTCCTTCGTTGGTAAACAACGAAAAACTTTTTAACAAAAAATAAAACCAACTTTACAAAATAAAACACCATCCAAAGACACCGACTACCGAAATTAAAGTTTTTTTCTCGTTTTTTGGTGCGTCGGTTTGTAATTTACCTACTTACAAAAGCCTAAAAGGCAACTACTTATCAGCTTTTACAAAATATTGCTTTTCCCGATGCAGCGCCGTTAATTGTTAATGGTTTAGTGTTGTAGTTGTTAGTGGCCCTGACTGCTATGCGCAAGGTCGTGGGTTCGATTCCCACCTAGGACAAATGTTTGTGTGATGAGCACGGTCATTTGTTCTTTGTCTGGGTGTAATTTATCTATAATATGTATGTATTTAGAAATATATATGTATGTTTATCAGTTGTCTAGTACCCATACCACAAGCTCTGCTTAGTTTGGGACTAGATGGCGCTGTGTGAAAAAAAGTTGTGGAATATATTATAGTTGTGGAATATATTTTTGCGCAGAAGAGTCACGCCTGGGTCTTAGCTGCATTAAACTTTACCAAGTTGGCATCGCCCCATTCGGAGATAGCCTTCAAGGACAAGTTCAAGCGTCCAACCATGTCCTCATGGAGAGACTGGATCTGTGACCCACCAGCTCGCGCGCTGGACACATATCTCTCGGAAACTGCTGTCGTCTGCATACCCAAAGGTACCGGGCATTAGCAGATCGTTAATGTGCATCAAGAATAAAGTTGCTGAGAGAACAGACCCCTGAGGGACCCCAGCATTAATTTCCAATTTATCAGATGAGCAGCCATCAATGACCACTCAAATGGACCGATCTCTCAGGAAGTCTTCAATCCAAACGTAAAGTTGAGTGGGTAAACCGAAGGAAGGAAGCTTAGCAACAAGGCTATCGTGCTAGACCCTGTCAAAGGCCTTGGAGATGTCAAGGGATACAGCAAGTACTTCCCCGTGCCTCTCAATGGCCTCGCTCCAGATATGAATGTTAATGTCAAATATAAAGTACGTAAAAAATAAATAAATACAAATCCCATCATTAAAAGTCAGAAGAATATTCCAAAACAAAAAGTTTAAGTTATTTACTAGGTACACGAGCATTAAACAACAACAAAACAAATATGGAGAAGTGGGCGAACGAAAAATCTGTCAAATAAATAGTCAACAAAGCACGAGCGACGACGTCTTGGCCATTCTCTGTTATCTTCGCATCGACCGATGAGTCCAATGACGCGGTCTCAGAAAACGGGACAATTTTGCGTCACAGAGATCATTGCGGGGACACCGGGACTCGTAATTATAAAAAGGGACAGTCCCGTTCAAAACGGGACGTCTGGTCACGTTATGTATGTATAACCAACACTGGGCCAGCGTGCTGGATATTTTTTATTTATTTATTAGGGACAAAAAAAAACAGTTACATGCCAAGTTTAATAATAGATTTTTAAATTAACACAACAATTAGAAATACTGTTATACTTAATCTATTCTTTATTTATGTTACTACTCATCTAACCCTGTAAAAATGTACCATTAATTCTCATAGAGACGAGGCCTGTATCAATGCGAACGTAATAGACTGAATTATTATTTCTTTTATCCTTAATTATATACATATAATTTTTCATTTTGAAATATTTCTATAAAAAACAAAATATTAAAAAAAATACTCCACGGGTATCAGGAACAGGGTCCAAGTTACCGGTGGTCAGGGCTGCAGAGAGAAGAACCTCCTAACGATACGCGCCGTGTCCAGGTCCAGGAGTACCGCTTTCTGAAGCAAGCCCTTGATGCAGCCGTCTAACGAGAGCCTCCTAAGGTGTTGATCGAGGCTCTTGGCTATTAAACCATTGGCAGTCATTATTATTTTTATTAATAATTATCGATGTTGACTGTACCTGACTATTCTGTTCCATCAAGCATAAATTCAATATTTAACTTTTTGTTTAGAATCAAATAAACTTTTGTAACTAAATGTTGGTTTCCGAGTTAGTAGGTAGTATTTTGGTTTGAATACTTGTTGATCGAACTTTACTGGTTTTCAGTCTAGAGTAAAATAAACTTAAGTTGTGTATCTAGAAAAGTCGATACACACATACAGGCTGTTTCCAAAGAGCGTGGTCTTATACAAGGGGTGGTATCATAACAAAACACTTGATCATTAAAAATTTTCAAAAAGTCTGACGCAGTTCTATTTACGAGGTTTACTATGCTGCCGTCGTGAGAAAAAAGGGCACAAGTATAATTTTTTTTAAAATTGAGTTATATTCATACTTAGAATCAGAGAAAAAAGGCGAATCTGCTCAATTTTTTGTAGAATTTTATCTTCAAGGAATTCCGAGATACAGTAGGCTCAAAAGGCACAAATGACACTAATATTCATGTTTTATTGAATGAAAAGGCACATTTATATACCATTATATTGAAAAGGCACAAATACGTAGATGTGACTATTACTTCATACAGATTTTTACTAAAAACTACTTTGAAAAGGCACAACTACAAAATAACATAAAGAAAAGGCTCAAATGCCAGATTTGCTGTCTACTTAATTAGTGATCTATGCATGTTTCAATTAATTTACGTATAAAAGGCACAAATAACCAGTTGTGCCTTTTCTTTAAATTATTTACGATTAGGGGTGAGGAAAGGAGGGCAGGGTTTGATTGAAATGCGCCAGTTGTGCCTGAGACAAGGCTTATCGTTTTCAATCAGAGTTTTGTTCCTGTAGGTGACAAATAAGGTTACATGGAGTTGGCAAAGCACTGGGAACCTTATGGCACGAAGCTATTGCAGGGAGAAAAAGGGAAGACATAGTTAGCTGCTTTCAAGCATTTTTCTTGAAAACCGGGACTGCAAAAATGTGATTTTGTGGCTGGATAAATGCGCGGCCCAAAACAAAAATTGGTGCCTTTTTCCTACTTAGTCTAATTAGTCAATTTTAAGGGTGTAATATTTACACCCTAGAAATTGACTAAATAGACTAAGTAAGTGTTGTGCTGCGTTATCTGGAAGTTGGTCATACTTTTATGGCTGCCGATGAATTTCACCATAGAGTGGAGCAATCACTTAAGAAGAACAAGCGAGTATATGACTTTGAAGATTTTTGCAAAGCTGTCGCTGATACTGGTTCAAATACTGTGGTGAAAAAAATTACAGTCCAGGATTTTCACGATTTTGAAGACTGCTCTTCGTCGTATAAATTACAACATTGTACTCCGAGCGTGAGTGTGCCGCAAGCTTATTTAAGAAACATGTCTGAAATCACTTTTCGGCGAGGGAGCAATTCGATATTCTACAAGAACAGCCATGACACTGAAGAGCAAATAGAATTGGATTTCTTGAGAGTTAAAAATCTTAAAATTGGCATTCCATTGCCTAAGCAGAAGCTTTCTCCACGAGGTATAACATCGGAGAGGAAGTCAGCTATACTTTCCAAGCTTGGGCCACTCATACCTGAAAACAGAAGAGGTTTTTGGGAAACCCTACCCGTTAACGACAATTCAGCTGATCTCACAGAAATTTATGAAGACTGAAATTAAAGACTACTTTTTAAATTAATATTTTAAGCAAAACTGATTATTTAATTTTCTTTAAACTTTTTTCTAGTTATTACCAATATATTGCATTGTGATAATTCAACCAAGTGCCATGTTACGTTTGTTATAGTTACATTTAATTTTTATAATAAAAATAATAGTACTTTTTTAAATATTAAACTACGAGTGTCTTTAATAATTACGGGTGTAAGTTATTTCCTGCAGATGAACAATACATAATTAGAATAAGCTCTAATAGAGTAGCTTAATAAAGGTTCAAAACCAAAATTTATGCTCCTTTATACTTGGAATACGCATCCGAGATATGGAATCCATGCTATCATAAATATATTGACCGCATTGAGAGCATCCAAAAAGGGTTCATTAAATATCTCTGCTTCCATCAAAGAATACCATATAGGTCCGTAAATTACCTTGATCTCTGTAAGAAGTATCATTTACTACCGCTAAATATTCGGCGTGACGTTTCTGACTGCGTTTTTTTATTGAAGACTTTTAACAATTCAATTAACAGCCTTGATATATTATCAAAATTTTATTTTAATGTTCCTTGTTTTAAACGGTTCTATCCACCGCTAATCCGCGAAATATGGACAGAATTCATATGTGTTGCGTGCAAGCAGGAGCTTTAATGAGGTGTGCAGGCAGCATGACATTGATCCATTTAGAACAAGTGTGTCATCACTCATCAGCGAGAAGGTGCTTAAGCCTTAAATTTTTCAAGGAATAACTAGTTTTAAGTAATCATGAAACTTTATTTAGTTGTTTAGGTTTATACATATTATTATGTTATTAAGTTTGCCGATTTCCTGCTGACAGTACTATGTCGTTCATAGTGTTCCTTAATTTCATATGTAACTAACGTGGAGACCTGTAATTGGCTGTCAAATTTTCACACTGTTTCTTGATTGATTTAAGTAGCTGTTGGTCTCCCATGTAAATAAATAAATAAATTACTACCCCTATTAGGAATATATTGATTTATTTTTCATATTGTGTTTTCGAGTAACTATTTTTTTATAGATTTTAAAGTTAGGGGTCCAACCTATTAGTAAAAAGAATAAAAATATTTATTTTACTTATTTTGGGTATCTAACTAACTAAAAAGTGTAATTGAGTTTAAGTATTAGCACTTTTTGTTTCTAATTCATAAGTTCTATTTGTTAACCAAAATTGTAGGTAGATGCTTATCCCTAATAATTTATAAATGATTATTCAATATTAAGAACGTTTTTTTGTTTAAATGTTGGTGTCCTAGAACAAGATTTGTTAAGTTTTGTTTCAGTTATTTGGATAAGCTAACCAGAAATGGCATGACAATATATATGTTTTTAGAGTTTATTAAACATAATTGTTTGTTTTTTTATAGAAAAAATTAAGTCAATTTACATTAAAAAGGCGCAATTAGACAAATGTGCCCTTTCTTTTAGACTCAATGACCAATTTGCTTGAAATATTAAAAAGAAAGGTCACATTTGGTTACCTATGCCTTTTCTTTGTAGTAAGTGGTATATTTAATTTATTTTTTGTTTTAAGTTGAAAGGAATAATTTGAATTTATTTAATAATTAAATATATATAAGAGCTAAAAAGTAAAAAATATAATAGTACTAACCTTCACGCATATATCATCGGTATTTTTTTTCTTTTAAGCAATAGGTTTCCACACTATGAAGCAGAATATGGTAAAAACTTTAATCCCAATTATCTCAGTTTGACCAAAATGATAGATGTGCCCTTCTCTCGTACGACGGCAGTATGGGACGTGCAAGTCCAGAAGACGCCTGTTAACTCACTGCTTATGTATTAGGGAACATAGAAGCCGGCAAAGAGTTCAGAACCTTAGCTGTGCGCATAATAAATGTGTAGGACAATAATGTGATATCATAAAAGTCTATAATATAAAATAAAATTTTTGATCTCATAATTGTTTTTCTTTTTTACAGGTAAGGACATCTTTTTATTGCATCACAACGTAATCTATCAAAATCGGGTAATGTATAAAAATATATTTATTTAACGTGGCAAATTTGCCAGTATTCTGGTCATTTTCCTCATTAACAGCGATGTTAACAAATTTTCGAGTTCTAGGGACATTATTTATTCTTATTAACATTTTTTATGAATGAAATATATGTTTAACCAGAAAACGGGTCATTGTACGGAATAGAATCAGCCGTGATCCTACAGAAATCCATGATAAATAAATATTTTAGGAAAATATTTAATATTTGTATGTAGTAAGCAGCACCACCATCCTGCCCGCAAATACATTCACATTGGTAAATTTTGAATATATATTTTCTAAATAAAAAGGCTCAAAGTTATTCAAGAAAATTCATCAGCCTTTTGGTCATATAAAAATATATTATAGTTTTTAACTTATGAATCATAAGGAAAACTATCAGCAATGCGAAGTTTTAAAATTGCGTAAAAAATGTTTCATTTGGAACATTCTGTACGGAAATCCGATTGGTACTGGTTCTCATTCCAAAATTCTACCTACACTAATTACTTACACAACCAAACAATATTTAATCTTAAGCAAGTCGCTATAGAATCAACAACACAATATTACACCGTGACTCATTCACTACGTAGAAAATCCAACCAACGGCGACGTGCGATACGGAAATCCGATTGGTACTGGTTCTCATTCCAAAATTCTACCTACACTAATTACTTACACAACCAAACAATATTTAATCTTAAGCAAGTCGCTATAGAATCAACAACACAATATTACACCGTGACTCATTCACTACGTAGAAAATCCAACCAACGGCGACGTGCGATTTGAAACGTACGCAAAACGTAGTACTTACCAAACATGTATGTATACACTTGCACTGTCTGGACCTGGCTCACTCAAATCCGTGTGCTTATTTCCTCAATTATTTTTTGTGTGTTAACTCAATCACGCCAAAACGAATGAAATTTGGCATAAAGGTTTTTAGTTTGGAATAGGACATTGGCTATTTTTAACCCAGGAAAATGTATGATAATTATGTAATTTTAAGTGCCATGTGTGTACACAAACAATTAAATACATAGATACCCATGGTATTTATCAAAATTTCAACGCGAATGAAGTCTGGGCAACAGCTGGTAGAAGAAATAATTATTCAATTGATTTGGTTATTTAGTCAGATTTATAATGAAGCTAATGATTGTGATGTAATAGCATTGCGTAAATACCTGTTACAACTAATGCAAGCACCGCATTAGCTATACAACTATTAAATTAATATAACTGTCGTCGTTTGTTTTTAGGAGTCGGGAAGCATTTGGGACCAGGACCGCGGTTCCAAAAGCCCCCTTTGAATTTAATGTAACTATTTTTGATGGGCATTCGGGACCAGCTCTGTTTTCCCGAACACCACCACCTTTTTTTTAATGGTACGTTGGGTCTACGAATAAAGATAGAAGTAAAGTACAGTTGACGAGAAAAAGTTCAATTTAAAAAGGAGAACAATATTTCTAAAAGGTCTGCAGAGATGTAGCGCCTGAAGACAAAATCAAGTTGTGATTTAGTTGGAAAAATACAGCTCTTTATTAAAATTAAAACTACATTATTGCCACCACCTCACTTAGGCCGTGCGCGCACTGCGTTGCGTTTTGGAAACGCAAAATTTGTGAAGTATGGAGTGTCATAGAAGTGCGCGCACTGCGGTCAGTCTACCGGTGCGGTAGAACTACCGGAATTGCGGCCACCGCAAGGCAGTGCGCGCACGGCCTTACTAAACGCATACACCATGCAATGCTTGTGGCCGACACGCACACGAGCGCATTTCCTTGAATTAAGGATTGTATCAATTAAATGATACTGTGTTTCCGTTGTAAGTTAAATGAATCTTTCATATAACTTAAAACAAGTCCGTCAAAATTTAACACCTATTTTTTATGACGGAAATCGATTCACAAGCCGATTCTGACCAACAACTTTTAGAAATTGCGTTTATTCCGTTACACGTTGTTTATATATATATATATATATTATATATATATATTATTATTTTTTTAAGATAGTAATATGCCTGAATTCGAACCCACGAGCTATACCCGTAAGTCGTGCCAGTAACCACTTCCACACTGCTCTCTACCTATTTATTTAATTTGGCTCTTCAACAATGACAACACTTTTTAACCGACTTAAAAAAAGGAGGAGGTTCTCAGTTCGTCGGAACCTTTTTTTTTTTCATTCACAACTGTACGGCTCAATCTATGTTTAAGACTTAAGTGCCCCATCACTTAGAGAAGAGCACTGCATACACTATGTTAGACGTATTAACTGCTTTAAAAAAAATTAATTGAATAAGTGACTACTTCATTCTTTTACTTTTGTACTTCATTACATAATTTAAATGATAAATCTGGTAAGTACAAACATATTATATGTTCTATAAATATATGCGATGTACGATGTTATCACACATATTTGGCGTATCAAATTATATTCGTGGCCACACTGCTTAACCTTGCGTTGAGGATAAAGTATTCAATATATTTACGTCGGTTTATTATAAACAAGACTAACCGTTGCCCGCGATTTCGTTCACACTATTTTTCATACAAATTTTCAGCCTCTACTCAGGCCTTTTTTAACACGCTTTTATTAGGTCGAGCTGTAAGCCTGTAACTATGTAATAAACTCTAAGAATCTGAATAACACGCACTTTTAATTGTTGTCTGTTGATTATAATTATGTAGACTAGATGACAATACAATATTATGGTACCATCGAGCTGGTCTGATGATGGAATTGGAAGGTTGGGCTCATGAGACCGTCTTAACATATTCTGTTCGTTCCTCCTAATGACGAAGACATTTGATTATTATAGTACCATTGAGCTGGTCTGATGATGGGACTGGAAGGTGGCTGATGGAACCTTGGACTGCCTACTAGTAAACAGATCGAGTTTGTACTCATTACATTCGTCTTAAAAGCGTGTTTTTAGTTTTTAGAAAATTTTCTCTAACCCGTACCTAATAAACTAATAAGAAAATTTAAGAAATAAACCAAATAGAATAATTATGTCATTTTAGACTTTTATTTCAAAGTTTCGTGTCAGAGCTAGTAAACCCTGACGGCTAATTTAAACCTATTTAAAAAGAAATAGGATTTAATATTGATTGGCGGCGGAAATGTCAGAACGGTTTAATATGGCAATGTAACATTGTCTGAGAAAACAATTACAGCGATGTCTCGATCGTTAAATGCTTCATTTTCATTTGCAATACTTACTCGTGTTGTAATAATTAACATAAATAATTTATTTTAGTAGCGAATATGTGCACGTCTCTAAGACAAAAACTTTGTTTGAGTAAGCGTGACCGTTGTCTGACGCTCACTTCTTAAATTACTGAGTATCGAGCACAGACAAGGAGAATGGACTGAGCTTTTCCTATCTAGGCATTAACTGCACATTGGGAGTAAACCGTTGGAGGGTTTGACAAGATTGCTAGTAACGTGAATTCTACCTAATAGTTCTCATTAAATAAAAAAAGTTTGTCCCATAGCATTCCCTTCATTCCGGTCAGTCATCTTCTTCGACCAATCTGTCATAAACGCTTCCTAAGCCTGATTCCCGTTTCATGGCTCTTTTGTCTCGATATAATCTACATACAATAATGAACTGTCCAATCCCACTTCATTTACATTAGGCCAAATAGTACCTTCGTCACTGCAAATAAAGGAAAGACAGTGTCCGCAGAGTCACCTCGTCTCTTTCTAAAGAGCTATAAATTTTTTGAGGGCATTACTTAGTCCAGAAGAGTTAAGAGCAGTTGTGGCCTAGTAGATACAGGCATGCCCTACGAGTTGTAGGTTTTGGGTTCAAATTCAGGCAGGCACCATGCTTTTTGTAATTTTCGACATCACCACTGTTCTAAAAACTGTTAAGGAAAACTGTTAAGATCTTAGGTCCGAAAATCCGAAGTCATGTGACATCCATCTACCTTTACTGAGTCCAAGTGGTGGATTACGGCCAGAGAGTACTTAACCTAGAGAGCCTATAGGCCGATTTCTTTGAAGAACACAACTCACCAATACGGGTTGGGAGGCGAGGAATAAATGCGCTACTGCAATTGGTCAGTTTAAGGTCAAGCTTCATAGATATGCCGAGTTAGGGATTGCTCTACTTGATTGAGGGAAAGTTATCGATATCGATAAAATGAAGTTTAACATTATAAAAAATACTCAATAAAATCACATAATAATATTTAATCATTATCAGTCTCAATTATAAAAAGAAAAACAAGTATGCTGTCTTTATTGATTTTTAAAATGAATTAATTTGGTAAATGTTTTTCGAATTAAAGTTTTGGGGTCCTGATTGTTTTTGGTAAAAAATGATAACCGAGCGTCTATATATTTCTGAATTATGCATCTTGCTAATTCAATCAAATGATTGGTAGAATCAGTGATTTTAAAACCGATCTCATAATAATTGGAATTATATTTCTGAGACAGCACTTTCGAACCACTCTCGTTGATCGCCCTTTTAATATAAATTTCACAACGACGACAAATTTCTATTACTGTGGTGGATCCGTACAATAACTTGTTTTTAGTGTCTTTTTGAAATTGTAAGGCGTTTTGATTTGTAACACCAATCAACGCTCCAATACAAGTTAGGCATTTTATTTGCTTTATCAGAGCATGGACAATGTAGCCGGCCATATATTCTACTACTTTTGCACCGAATTCAGAATTAGGTAACAAGCTTTCAAGGACTGAAAAATCCATGCTCTCTGTCTCTATATCTACGTCTTGGTCTTTATATCTAGTAGTAAAATTGATTCGGTTAACTGCAGAAGTGCATTGCAGAATAGAAATTTGGCCAAAAGCGCTACAATTGCCACTACCAGTATTTTTTATTTGCACATAAGTCAGGAGCCTCTTGTATATGCTTTCAAATACCCTAGCACTAGGATTATTATTAGTTCCACCGTGGCATCTTATACTTCCGAACAGATGTTCTAAGTGGTCCTGGCTTATTTTATGTAGAGGAAGATATTTTAAGTCACACTCTGAGTTCAGGATCAAGTCTTGGATGAGAGCGATGGAACTTTCTATACACACACAAAATCCTACGAATCCAGTATAGCGAGGTGATTTTACGAGTTTTACTTCTTTTTTACTGTTTTTACAATTATGTCTGTGGAAATATTTAATAATAAGTCTCTTGCCGTCTTTAATTTAGAAATAACTGTGGCCGCATTTTCTGCATTGACTGCTCGTTTAAAATCATACCCATGGGTGTGGGAGTCCAGAATATCAAAAAGATCATTCATCATATCCAGAAACTGTGTTGTTGGTCTGACTTCTTGAAACTCGCTTAAATTAAGCTTTTCTTTACAAAATGTGAGTGCATCTGATACACTCTTACTAAAAATTTGGGTTGCTAAGCTTACTTTCATAATTTTAGTTTTAAAAAAATATATGACTAGCCCTTAGTCTATTAGCTAGATGAAAATTTTCCGCTGTTTGTAGATTATGTAAGTTAACGAGATGTTGCCACGATATAATATTGCCCCGCTCATCTTTCAAATTCCTATAAAACTCAAACGCATTTCGCACTAGCTTGATCATGTGGACCGGATCTAAAAATACCGCTATTTTAGAACTATTGCAGGGGTTTTTAAAGGTAGTGTTTATTTGATCAACTTCAAACGAACATCCTAATTTTTTAGCCATAGTAATATTTGCGGGACAGCCATCAAATGTAATGGCTTTGACATTTACACCAGCCTCTTCTACAAAATGGATTGCTTCTGTTAGAAGAGCGGCTTTTTGTTCTGCGTTAATTCCATTTATTAAAAAATATCCTGTTGGAATTTTCCAGGATGCATTTATTGGCACCAACAAGAAAACAAGCGCTTCTTTAGCTTCGTCTTGAGAGTCCGTTTGTAAACTGGCACCAAAACTCACGTGGCCATAGTATCTTCTGCCTTTGGGATGATATTCGACACCGCTTCTGATTGCCATTTCATCAAATATTATAGTGGCGTATATTTTGTTCTTAGATTCTCTAGCTTTCATTTTGATAGTATCTATTGCCTCTTTTGTGAATCCTGGTTTACCGTCAATGGATTGATACCAACTTCTTAGAGTACTTGTAGCAGGTAAACATGTGCTGAAAGTTTTCCTAACAAAATTATACGCTTTCGGAGAATAAAAATGCAATGTTAAGGAAAACGCTCTTAACTCCGGTGAGTATTTAATTTTAGGTATATGTCCACTTTTTGATTTTAATATTTGGCGTTTAACAATTTCTTGATTTTGTACACCAATGTGACTTAAAATGTCTTCATTTTCTTGGGTAATATAACATTTTTTCGTCAAAGAATTCAAAATTTCTTTTAGACTCGCATTTTTTTAACCAAGAATCTATTTTTATCTCGAAGCCTCTTAACATTTTTCTTTTTTTTACTAAGAGAATGTATAAGATGGTCTATGTGTCGTTTCATTTTGCGTTTACGTGGAGTTAGTTCTACACTTGCTGGGTTTACTACTTCTTTTTTACTTATTGTTGAACCCTAAAAAGAAGCATTGTTAGTATTTAATAGAAGAAGAAAAACAAGAAAAGGTTGAGGTTTTAAGAAACATTAACATTTAATTTTACAGAAATACTTAGTTGTAGAATGTTAAAATTATGTTAAGGGGTATTTCATAATTATGGGATGGCCCAAAGGTTACTATCATTAAATGTAAAACACTGTAAAGCTATCTGGTCTTCAGTTAGTGTATCAACAGCTGTAGTTTCAGCAGTCGCTTGTGTATTGGATAATGAGTTCTGTCATTCTTAAACCTATTCTTTCTTGAAAACGATGACGCTATCCTCCGGATTCAGAATTTATTGGATAATACACTTCTGGACACATCTATTGGCCCACCTTGTATTTTCAGTTTCGTTTGGTCCTAGCTAAAATTTTATATTAGGTCGAGCAAAAAGTTTTTATGCAGTTTTGAACCTGGCACATTCACAATTTCATTCAATAGTCTTTTTTTGAATTTCGAACACAGAATTTAAAGAAACAAAAGACAATTTGGAGCCTGTTTGTTGATATCAAACAATCGAATACTAAGAAAACTTGGTTTTATTGGTTTACTTGGATTTAATTCTTGAAAAAGTGATTGATATCTTTGCTTTTGCAACAAACATTACTTATTCTTAACATTAAGGTGAGGTTCTATCAATAATCTATGGATACTTCACCTGAAGTCGCCGCCCAAGCTGTGGCACTTATTCAGGCCGGACACAGCCAAAGAAACGTGAGTGCTCAACTTAATTTAAGTCGATCTGCGGTCCGAAATGTTTATCGGAGGTACCTAGAGACTGGCGGCTTTGTTCGTCGCCAAGGAAGGCCATGATCTCGGGTCACAACTGAAAGGCAGGATCGATTCATCGTGACGACCAGCTTGAGAAATCGTCACCTTACCTCCATTGAGATACAAAACCAACTTCGCGACTTCCACGGAGTATCTGTGAGCGCTCGAACTGTTCGGAGAAGGTTAAAAGAACGCGATATGGTACCACACAAGCCAGCTAATGGGCCCAAACTAAAGCGAGCCCACCGAACAGCGCGCCTTCATTTCGCACGCAGTCATTTAAATTGGACACAGCAAGATTGGAGCCGTGTACTCTTTTCTGATGAGTCTAAAATTGTGTTACATGGCAATGATGGAAGGAAGAAGGTCTACCGGCGTAAGGGAGAGCGTTTCGCACAATGCTGCTTTGAAGAGAGGGTTGCTTATGGCGGTGGCTCATGGACTGTCTGGGGCGGTATATCCGCGAGCGGCAAAACTCAACTTGAGGTTGTTGCAGGACCACGGCTGCCAACATTAAATGCTGCGGTTGATAAACTCTATGCCTAATCGTATGAGAGCTGTGGTAGATGCCCATGGAGGCAACACGCGTTATTAAATTAAACCTTTATTTGATAAAACATGTTTTTTATTCAAAAATCAATTGCCTTTAACAAGGCGCATATCCGACTTGTTAGGCGTAGGTCCATGTCGTATGGTATTCTGAATTCAAATTTAAAACTATACGATCGAAAAAGATGGTAAAATGTATCAGGTTTAAAACTGCATCAACAGTTTTTGTTCAATCTAGCAATCATATTTCGGTAGGGGCCATCGAAACCTAAACTCTAAGGTGGGCCAATAGATGTGTCCAGAAGTGTATAACAGTATAATTTAATTTATACATAGAACAAAATGGACGATGGACTTAAAATTGAAACAAATTAACTTACAAGGGCGATATTGTGATTCAAAGGCCCAGGTTCATGAGTATTAGACTCCGTCACACTAATTGAAGCCTGTAAAGATTGAAAATTTATTATATTCAGAATTTGAATATCCGAACTTTAACTGACTTTACCTAAATTACTAAAAAACTTACCAAAATAGGCAAAAACATCGTTGGTGTCGCTGAACTAAATAAACGTCGGCGTTGTTTTAAATATTCAAAACTATCGGGTGTGAAGTGCCTTGAACAAACAGCGCTGTTTTTTGTTGCCAAACCAATTTTCCCTATTAACCTTCTCTGTCCACTTTTCTTTAAATGCCGGAATCTTTGGAAATCTAAATTAAAAACACGTATGTTAAACACACAGATGAAAAAAAAACTGTAATACCTCCTCTTTTTATAAAGTCGGTTAAAAGTAGATGGGTATTTAATGAGAGTGTCTCAATTGTATAAAAATTGTATAACGTTTAATTTTATTATTATCGATATCGACTTTTGCCATTAAAGGTACAGCATAGATTTTTACGAATAAAATACAAAGAAAAGAAAGGGATAAAAGAATTAGAATTTCCTAATGAAAGAAAGGGACGTTTCCAAAAGACATCAACGCGCGCTTCATCCGTGTGCCAATCGCCATTTTAAATAGATCCCTGCAATGGCTTATAATCTGATTAAAACAATAATAATTTTCGTAGTGTTTACTTACCGATGAAAAGTTATGCCATCCTTTTTGTAATTAAATGTCTTGGATTGTTTCCCACACCACTTCACCGCGCATGAAGGCATTATTATGCGTTATAAATTGGATACAAAAATTTAAATTTGTAATTGTTTAGCATGCACACAGGTCTAATACTTGGTCACAACTAAAATGGTTCGTGTGTCGTAGCCAATATATAAGAGCAAAAACTCACATAGTTTTCGTGCGTCGGGGCAACGTATGTGCGGTCAAGTGGATTTATGGTCTTTGATTACGGCCCATGCCCTCTCATAGAGAGGAGGCCTGTGTTGTAGCAGTAGGAACGTTTTTCTTCTGCGCCGTTTCACTCTTGGCAGTGTGGACGTGATCTTTATTTCGGTTGAGTGACCCACCTCACTATAGGAACGTTAACAGGTTGATTATGTTATTACTCAGTTCATTCTCCATGTTTGTGGTGGCTCTAAAGCTTGTACAGACGCCAGCACATGAAGCTACAACAATCTGTCAAATTACTTTAATAGATTTTCAACTTTATTGTTAAAGGAATTAGGTTCAAGGTTGATTGAGAAAATTTGACAGTTTAGGGTAGATTCATGTGCTGGCTTCTGTTCAAGATGTTTTGTTGTTGGAAGTTCACTAATGTTAATCAACACCATCATAATATGACCTTGACAGTCCATTGAAGGTAGATCGAGTAGTAACGTGGGCAGGAAATAAAACGGCGTAGGCACGCAAGTACATAAACATTTTGGTTGTTTATTGTTTAAGTTTGTAACATACTCATATTTGACACGTCACCCATTTGGCTTACAGGTGTCATCAAACGCTACTCAAAAACTGAATATCAGAACTGGAACTGGTTTTTGAGAATGTTTAAAAATTGTCTCGTTGGTGAATATCCACACTTTTGATGTAGAATTCTATATTTTTGTTCAGATGACGCGTCGGTAACCCCGTTATCAATACCAAAATTTAAAATGTGAAAGTGTGTTTGTTTCCACTGCTTTTAAGTCAAAACGGTGCAACGGATCAATGTGATATTTGCTCTGCAGATAAGCTAAGGCTGGAGTCAGATGTAGACTATTTTCTTTTTCGCTGAAAATGTCGCGGGTAGAAGTTACTAACTAATATGGCATTATAAGTTTTTAAGCTAACATGGGTATCATTAGAACTTAAAACAGGATACGTACGGACGATTCGTCTATTCATAAACGTCCACCCGCAATTACTTCAGTTCATCATGGCGCCTGCAACAGTGTCGAAATATCGGAAACTCGAAAAAATAAATACACGTGGTAAATAAGTATCACGTTTTAAATTGTCATGATAATATGGCTTTACTGAAGTCATTTGTGTGCAGTGCGATTGTCGAAGCGCCTTTCTCTACTCTCATTTGGCTATTTTCTGTGATTTAATTCTTATTTTCTTTAACAAATTTAGTATTGTTTAAAATTAATGCCACTGAGTTCAAGTTTGCTTTAGACGTGGGTAGCACAGCGTGACGTTGAGGTTATTTAAGACAAGCTGCTAATACTACAAAGTTAGGGAATACCGGTTTCTCAAAATAGACTAAATAAAAATTATCAAAACGTCTAGATTCGAGAATTTAGTATTCCGTGGTGAGACCCATTTTGCAAAACAATTACATTTCATTAATTGGTTTTAAACTAAAATGTCTACCTAATTATTCAAGTTTAGCTAAACATTAATGAATTTATTAAGCATAAAATGATGCTTATTATAACGAAAGGCGACTGCATCGACACTGTTTTGAGGATAATTTTATATTTAAAATTAAATATTTTATAGAAAAGGTCAACCACCAGTTAAAGTTATGAATAAAGTATTAATAGGAATGCCAAGCGATAACTATTGCAATAACTCCATTCTTATACCAAGTCATACCGTACCGTTCATCAGTACCGTCATATTCTTATACCAAGTATTTTGGATTCGGCTTCCAGTCATACAGGAGTTTGCTGAATGTCAATATATACATATATATATTTGTTTTTTTATTGATAATAGGCTCGCGTTTGACCACCCTCTCACCTGATGGTAAGAGAAGATATGGTCGAAGATGGAGAACGCTTACCTAAAAGTAACCTATTCACTCTTGACTTTAAGACCCCTAGGTTATAGCTATCGGGAAACACAGACTTCGGCAGGGAATTCCACTCCTTAGCCGTACGCACAATGAAGGTATTCCCAAAACGTTTAGTGCGTATGGGTGGGATGTTCACCATGTAACGATGGCACATCGCGGTTTTTCTTGTAGTCCGATGATGGAACGCAACCGCATATCAAACTCAAACTCGAAATATTTTATTTCAGACAGGCCTACATGGGCACTTATAAAACATCAGAACCTAGAGCACGGTTCGAAATTGGTCGTTCCCTATGGAGAAGAACCGGCAAGAAACTCCACAGTTGCTCTTTTAAAAAAAACGAGCGTCTGTGCCCTGCCAGTTATAACCTTTCAGCCTTTAAAGCAAGAGTAAATAGGCATCTTCTGGGCTCGCTCGTCACATCGTAGACCTCATCTATCGCTTACCATCAGGCGAGACTGAGGTCCAGAGTAGGCTCATCCGTAATAAAAAATAACAAAACCCATTGCCTTTATATGAAAGAATTGACTTAGTAAAAAAAAGTCGAAGACGAACTGAGAACCTCCTCCTTTTTTTGAAGTCGGTTAAAAGAAACTTCAGCAATCACGTATACAACGTGTAATTTAAAGGGTATATACATACCGAGTGCACGGCTACTTTGGATGATAACAAACGATATGGCAAGGGTTTTGTAATCCTATGTCTACATGTGTGGAGCTTATTAGAAATTTCAATACATAGATACCAGAGACCGAATTTTTCAAATTAAGAAGAACGAAGAGAATTATCGTTTTATTGGCAAGTGACGTGGAAATCTATGACCCTCATAGTGCTGTGACACGTTTTTTATTATTGGTATTCAAGAAACATATGAAGCCAATAATTTGGGGTCAATTCTGTGAGTCACTTATTTGGAGCTGAAACTTTGCATAGAGACTCCATACCAGATGTTGTCTTCAGTCCTTTTGGATAGATATGGGGTTTCCGTTAAACGTTGTATAACAATGACAATAAGGCTAAAACTAATCGGCGTACTTTTATAAAATTTTCCCCATGTCAAAGACAAAAATAATTATATAATAATCGACCTACTTATATCGTTTCCTCTGCTGAATTCAGGGAGTAGGCCGTAATCCACCACACGTGGCCATCGCGTGTTGATGGATAACGCATATCTTCAGATTTCTTGGCCCTAGGACGTAACGGTTTCGTCACGATGTATTTCTTCAAGGTTTTTGAAAGCAGTGGTGATGATGACAGCTAAACAAAGCGTTAATAGCTCAATGCTTAAGGTATCAGACTCGTGTTCGAGAGGTCGCAGCCTCTAACCTCACCCATTGCAGTATTGCCGTGAACCCACTCCAGACACAAGCATATTTAGCTTAGTTGGAGGTATTAACATGATTGCTACTTATGTTCCATCATCGGACTACAAGACAAACGGCGATGCGCCATCGTTACATGGTGAACATCGCACCCATACGCACGAAACGTTTTGGGAATACTTCCATTGTGCGTACGGCCAAGGAGTGGAATTCCCTGCCGGAGTTTCGGTCTTTGTTTCCTGATAGTTATGACCTGGGAGTCTTTAAGTCAAGAGTGAATAGGTTACTTCTAGGTCTCATGGTCACCAGTCGCACTTGCGACCACTTGACGAACGATGCAGTTGGTAACTGCTCTATATCGATTACTTATACATATTAAAAATAATTAAGTTCCGCCATACAAGGTTAACTGTCTAACGGTTGTCCGTAGTTACGTCACGGTTGAAAATTCAAAGAATGGCGTTTGTATAAAAAAATACAGATTCAAAATCAAATCTGAGAAATATGGTTACATGGTGAACATCGCACCCATACGCACGAAACGTTTTGGGAATACTTCCATTGTGCGTACGGCCAAGGAGTGGAATTCCCTGCCGGAGTCTGTGTTTCCTGATAGTTATGACCTGGGAGTCTTTAAGTCAAGAGTGAATAGGTTACTTCTTGGCAAGCGTGCTTCATCTTCGACCACATCAGCGCTTAACATCAGGTGAGTTTATGGTCAAACGCAAGCCTATGAACTATAAATAAATGAATAGTTTAAAAAATACTAGAAAGACACGCTTTTATAAATGCACGTAAAAACAAAAATTTCTTTAGGTATTTTATATCCTTGAAACCTGATCGTGTTCAAAATCCATTACGTGGCCTTTCTTACAAGTGCAAACACGACTATGATACGATATTCCATCATGGAATGCTAGTGCCTATCTTCCGGCTTCATCAGACCTTGGAACCTAATCGTGGTCAAAGTTCATTACAAGACTTTTCTAAGAAATCCAAAAGAGCTATGATACGATTTTCCCTCATGAAGTTCCAGTTTATATCTTCCGGCTCCATCATCAGATCAGTTCGAAAGTGCCATATTATTGTATTGTCATTAAAACTAAATACAGCTGCCAATTTTCATTACGCTACGACTCTTGAAAGTTGGTTAAATTAGTTACCTTAGATTCCATTACATAGTTAGTTACATACAGGTCGACCTAATAAAAGCATGTTAAAAAAAATGTGAATTCTACCCACATTAACATAACATAATCTTTATTTATTTCTCTCAAAAAGGTACAGCATAGGCTCACACCCTTTGCCAGTATATTGCTCACATTGCCAGTAATATTTAAAAAACAAAACAAAATGTCCCTGTCTAGTGTCTTGGTTACTCCTTTACACGTCAATATTTTTTGTATCAATTTAAACAAGATGAGGCCGGTGTTTCTTAGCTGCCTACTCTGAGAAGAAACGCCGAAACAAACTCAGAGGTCAACGTCTCTTAATGTCCATACAATTAATGTAATAATCAAAAATTATTAGCGGTTAGTAATCCTACAAGAACTCTACAATCTTACCTCACAATACGTTTATCAATCGTTGACTTATCATAATAATCTCTTGATATGTAAATATAGGTAAGCCATCGAAAACCTTGACCGTGGCCATGTTGCCTTAACCTTGTGAAGTTATCGATTCTTATGCCGATTTCGTACGAAAACTTTTAGTTACATCATCACGAACATAACTCTAATATTACGCCTATATTGCTCTAAGGCTTACATAGAGGTTTATATTGATAATCCGTGGATGGACGAAACACTTGTCGATTACTGGTTTAGATTGCATGTTGCATCATAATATTTGCACTTTCTGCATGTGAAGAAGCTTGCAGGCGGTGCTGCAAACTGCATCGAAGCTCTAAGAACTAGTCTTGTCGGAATTATCATTAAATATTTAACTGTTAATATTAATTTATCGTGAATTTCCGTACACTAATTAATCTGACTCAAAATATTTAAAAATAGCTGTTTTTATAGTTGTTTTCGTATCTACCCAAGACTATATTTTTTAAATTAATTATTAACTTTAATGCTATATTTTTTCAACGCTTAACGGCTCGTTCCTTTAAAAGAAATAATTGCACAATATTTGACCAATGTGTATTGGTTGGTATCCCCGTAAGAAGTTTTGTATTAATCACTTTCGACTTGAATGTCGCTGGACTGGTCAATGAGTCATTTAAACCATATTTCTCAGATTTGATTTTGAATCTGTATTTTTTTATACAATCGCCATTCTTTGAATTTTCAACCGTGACGTAACTACGGACAACCGTTAGACAGTTAACCTTGTATGGCGGAACTTAATTATTTTTAATATGTATAAGTAATCGATATAGAGCAGTTACCAACTGCATCGTTCGTCAAGTGGTCGCAAGTGCGACTGGTGACCATGAGACCTAGAAGTAACCTATTCACTCGTGACCTAAAGACTCCCAGGTTATAGCTATCAGAAAACACAGACTCCGGCTGAGAATTCCACTCCTTAGCTGTACGCACAATGAAGGTATTCCCAAAACGTTTTGTGCGTGTAGGTGGGATGTCCACCATATAACGATAGCGCATCGCCGTTTGTCTTGCACTACCTACATAATTTGCTAGCACTTTTCACCTTGTACCTAATCTTAATCCGTGATAGCGTGCCCTATACTTTGGTCCCCTTTAAAAATGTAATAAATTTAATCCAACGCAGACGACCGCAGTCTTTCACTCTTCATTTAGTTGCCAAGTCTACAAGGGGAGGTGCATATTAATGTGAGTATTGTAGGACAGATGACGTTGCTGTATTCAGAGGGAAACAGAAATGAAATAAAATTTTAAATTGATTTTCTTTTGTGTATGTATGGACTTGTAACTTTTATTTGAAAGACGCATCATATCATCTACATATATATCCATTCACCTAAGTCCATAGTGTTCTCAATCTAAGTTAACTTTTGTGTAACAAATTAGAAACAACGCACTTCTTTTGAATTCACCAAGTGAACAATAGAAATAGGTATATTTTCTTCAGTTCTGTATTTTTTTTTGCGGTCACTTTAGTCATCTAAGCCAAAAAGCAAGCCTTTTTTATAGCTAGTAATGAAAGAAAGTAATGAAATAAAATGGAAATTCATCAAAGCGGTAACGTAGTTAAACCTCCCAAGGCTCCTTAACTTAGGAGACGTAATGTCTTATTAGATTCACGTCTTTTTTATTTATTTATAATAGGTTCGTGTTTAACCACCATCTCACCTAATGGTAAGTGATGATGTGGTCGTAGATGTAGCACGCTTACCTAGAAGTAACCTATTCATTCTTGGCTTAAAGACCTAGAAGGAACAAAGTATGTGTACATTACTTATACTTATTAAATCAAATCTATTTAAATAAGGCATCGTTACAGGCACTTTTTAAATAATCAAGTTTGTTCAGTCAAAACGATAAAGCAAGTTATTTAGTTATAGGAGCTAGCTTTTTTTTTTAATTGTGGGTTGTCCCGCGTTTTACCACCATCTCATCTCATGGTAAGGGATGATGTGGTCGATGATGAAGCACACTCACCTTAGTACTAACGTATTGACTCTTATCTTTAAGACTCTCAGGTTATAATTATCAGAAAACACTGTCAGTAGCGCTACAGGGTAGAAAGAATTTTCTTCAAAACACTAATCTCCAATCGTAAACGCGCCAGTTCTAAAGTGTAGATCTTATGGATAAGAACGTGCAAAAACCTCGATGGATTTTAATCAGTCAGAATTTTGCAACCATCGGAGCTAGACGCTTCACCTCGCTCCACGTTTGCCAAGGCTAGTTCCAAACCACCAAAATCAAAAACTGTTTCAACATTATGTCAGTAACATTATGTCTGCTTAGACTATTCTCAATTATGTCGGGGTCTACTACCAGTTCAACCAGATGCAGCCAAGTTCAATTATTTTACATGGATCGACTACCTACCTTCATTACCCAGTAGCTGTATAATACGATACCCCCTGGCAAGTCCAATGTCAGACTTTCTGGCTTCCGATTACCCGTTACGACTTTCAACAGCGTAATGTGATTTCCGAGGCGAGAAGCAAGCTCTATATGTTAAGGCGGGGCAACCAACCACGATTCGATCTTGGCAAGTGTTGACTCGTGCGGTGCGAGTTCCTTAGTCATCTTAGTAAAGATTTTTTTCGTGACCAATATGTCATGCCAATGCGAAGAGCCTCTTAATAATTTTCCGAAGTCAATGAACCTCTGGCATGCGTCAGTTTTCGCTACTCAGGCCTCATGAGTTTCGGTTCTTATAATTTTTCCCACCTTGTTATAATTTTCATTCGTTTCTCTGTCTACGTGCAATTATGTAGTAACATAACTTGAGAATGTTTAAACTTCATTGTTAATGATTTTGATAGAAGCAACGCTAAAACCGGTTGGTATGCCAGCGTTACTAGGTAAAAGAAAGAAAAAAAAGCAATTATATGTAGAATTGAAGATTAAAATTCATTCTTGTAGTCGTTTTAAAGTTTTTTTTTTCCATTCATGAGAATGAGATCACAAAGTAACACGTGATCTGTAAGGAGAATGTGACAATAAGAACGTAGATATTAATGAATTAAGGTCGACGGAACATGTCCCTCAATCTTCCCCTTTTTTGCTATCGGGGAAACCTTCAAAAGGTCTTCGGTGTTTGGGGATAAGACCAGAGTGTGTGATTTTTGTCTCACTTAAACCACCCCAGAGGTCACCTATAAAGGAGCCCCGGATCCTCTTATTAGATAACTCCGGAACTCCCTTCCCCTTTTTGCTATCGGGGAAACCTTCAAAAGGTGTTCAGTGTTTGAGGATAAGACCAAAGAGTGTGGAATTTTTGTCTCACTTAATCCACCCCAGAGGTCACCTCTAAAGGAGCCCCGGATCGTCTTATGAAATAACTCTGGAGCTCCCTGTGCATCTCCCTGGGAATTCCAATCTCACTCTGCCAAATAAATGTTGAACACCAGAACTGTCCTACAAGACTATGGGGGAATTTTCTCTATGCTTTCCATTTTCTATGTGACCGCTTTTGAACTTGATCAACGCCCGATGGTAAGTGATAGATGAGGTCTAAGATGGAACGAGCGAGCACAGAAGACGCCAGTTCACTGTTGCTTTAAAAGCTGACGTGCCTTATGTAATTTACGCCACTTCTACCCAATTTAAAGGAAGACATACAAGGCCCGTAAAAAACAAAATCGTATCAATTTCAGGGCACGAATTATGTGTTTTACCTAAATACACACTATAGATATGACCAGCCATTTTAGAGTGCAGTATAATTATATATTCTAATCTAAGTAAAGAATAAATCCATACTAATATTATAAATGCGAAAGTAACTCTGTCTGTCTGTCTGTCTGTCTGTCTGTCTGTCTGTCTGTTACCTTTTCACGCCAAAACCGCTGAACCGATTTACATGAAATTTAGCATGGGAATAGTTTAGGACCCTGGGAAGGACATAGGATAGTTTTTATCCCGATATAAGGTTCCCGTGGGATAGTTTTCGAATTGTATCTTTGTTGCTCTTTCACGCAAAAACTACTGAACGGATCTCAATGAAATTTAGTAAAAAGACAGTTGACATCCTGAAAAAACGCATAAGCCTTTTTATCCCGGAATTCCCACGGGATCAGGATTTACGCGGGAAAAACCTCCCACGCGACCGAAGTCGCCGGCAAAATCTATCCATACTTTAATACATACACTATATTATTATAAATGCGAAAGCAACTTTGTCTGTCTGTCTGTTACCTTTTCACGCCTAAACCGCTGAACCGATTTACATGAAATTTGGCATAGGAATAGTTTAGGATCCTGGGAAGGATATAGTATAGTTTTTATCCCGATATAAGGTTCCCGTGGGATAGTTTTCGAATTAAATGCGGACGCTGTCGCTGGCAAAAGCTAAATCCATATCCATCCATACTAATATTATAAATGCGAAAGTAACTCTGTCTGTCTGTCTGTCTGTTACCTTTTCACGCCTTAACCGCTGAACCGATTTACATGAAATTTGGCATGGGAATAGTTGAGGACTCTTGGAAGGACATAGGATAGTTTTTATCCCGATGTAAGGTTCCCGCAGGATAGTTTTCGAATTGTATCTTTGTTGCTCTTTCACGCAAAAACTACTGAATGGATCTCAATGAAATTTGGTAAGGAGACAGTTGACATCCTGTAAAAACACATAAGCTACTTTTTATCCCGGAATTCCCACGGGTTTGGGATTTATGTGGGGAAACCCTCCCACTCGAACGAAGTCGCGGTGAAAACCTATCCATACTTTAATACTAATAATATAACTCCATATTTCCATATCCATATCCATACTATCCATACTTCCATATTTATGAATACTTCCAAGCTAATATTATAATAATACGAAAGTAACTGTCTGTCTTTTACCTTTTCACGCCTAAGCCGCTGAACCGATTTAGATGAAATGCGGCATGGGAATAGTTTAGGACCCTGGGAAAGACATAGCATAGGTTTCGTCCCGGAAATCATTCCTAAAGGATGTAAAAGGGGTGTTAGAATTTCGTATAGGGAATCAATAATGTCCCCACCCTACCCACACACATAATACACTTAGACCGCTAAACCGATTTGGATGAAATTTGGTATGGAGATAGTTTCAGACCCAGGAAAAGACATAGTATAGTTTTATTCCCGGAAATCATTCCTAAAAGATGTAAAAATGGTGTTGGAATTTTGTATAGGGAATCAATGATGTCCCCGCCATCCCCACCCACATGATACGCTTGACCGCTAAACCAATTTGGATGAAATTTGCTATGGAGATAGTTTTAGACCCTGGAAAAGCCATAGGATAGTTTTTATCCTGGAAATCATCCCTTAAGGATGTAAAGGGGTGTTGGGACTTTGTATTCCACCTCTCAATTCATTCAAATCGCGTATTCAAGAACCACTCATAATAGTTTTTTTTAAACTACACAACTGCATGTAGGCTATACAAATCTTTGTTTAGAGCTGGGGTCGAACCCACGTCATGCACCAGTTAACAGTTACGCCAACCGTGTCGCTTAAATTTTAACCAATCAAGTTAATACACAAACCATTTCTATTTCAAAATCAGGGCAATATGCGTTTGCCCTTTTGAAAATAGGAGAAGATCCTGTGGCAATAGATATCAACGGGATGATTTATTTGAGCTGATTTATATGAGCTGAACTGAATCTGAAACTGAAGCTGAAACTGTAGCTGAATCTGAAACTGAAACCAAAACTGAAGCTGAAGCAGAAACTGAATCTGAAACTGAAACTGAAACCAAAACTGAAGCTGAAGCTGAAACTGGAACTGTAGCTGAAACTGACGCGGAAACAAAACTGAAGCTGAAACTGAAACTAAAGCTGAAGCTGAAACTGATGCTGAAACCAAAACTGAAGCTGAAGCTGAACCTGAAAATTAAGCTGAAACTGTAGCTGTATCTGAAACTGAAACCAAAACTGAAGCTGAAGCAGAAACTGAATCTGAAACTGAAACCAAAACTGAAGCTGAAGCTGAAACTGGAACTGTAGCTGAAACTAATGCTGAAACCAAAACTGAAGCTGAAGCTGAAACTGAAACTGAAGCTGAAAATTAAGCTGAAACTGTAGCTGAATCTGAAACTGAAGCTGAAGCTGAAACTGAAACCAAACTGAAGCTGAAACTGATGCTGAAACCAAAACTGAAGCTGAAGCTGAAACTGAAACCAAACTGAAGCTGAAACTGACGCTGAAACCAAACTGAAGCTGAAACTGAAACTGATACTGAAACCAAAACTGAAGGTGAAACTGGAACTGTAGCTGAAACTGACGCTGAAACCAAACTGAAGCTGAAACTAAAGCTAAAGCTGAAACTGATGCTGAAACCAAAACTGAAGCTGAAGCTGAAACTGAAACCAAACTGAAGCTGAAACTGAAACTGACGCTGAAACCAAACTGAAGCTGAAACTGAAACTGATGCTGAAACCAAAACTGAAGCTGAAGCTGAAACTGGAACTGTAGCTGAAACTGACGCTGAAACCAAACTGAAGCTGAAACTAAAGCTAAAGCTGAAACTATGCTGAAACCAAAACTGAAGCTGAAGCTGAAACTGGAACTGTAGCTGAAACTGACGCTGAAACCAAACTGAAGCTGAAACTGAAACTAAAGCTGAAACTGATGCTGAAATCAAAACTGAAGCTGAAGCTGAAACTGAAACTGGAACTGTAGCTGAAACTGACGCTGAAACCAAACTGAAGCTGAAACTGAAACTGATGCTGAAACCAAAACTGAAGCTGAAACTGAAACTGAAGCTGAAACTGTAGTAACATAGGTACATAGTGAACGTAGTCCAAGATACAGATAATTTAATAAACAACGTTTATTCTGAATTGAAAACAAATATGAGGGATAAAGAATGGCTGCGTGAAAGAGTAATTTTGGCACCAACTAACGAAATTGTAGGGCAGATCAACGAAAAGATTATGTCTCATGTGGATTGTGATGTTGTTGAGTATCTGTCCGTCGACATTGTCATGGATACAAAGCAAGTGACGTCGTACTCTGTAGAGTTTATCAACTCTCTGGAATTGTCAGGGTACACCATCACATTATTTGAGGCTTTAACTTGGTGTCCCAGTCCTGTTGATGCGTAATCAGGGCGCACCAAGGCTCTGTAATGGCATGCGACTACAAATTACACACCTTGGATGCAATGTTTTCAAGCAATAATTATGACAGGAACAGCAAGCGGTGAAAACGTATTTATTCCTCACTTTCAGTTCGAAAAACTCAAATTTCCCCTAAAAGCGGCATTCGCAATGACCATAAACAAAGCTCAAGGATGGACACTGAAAGTCGCAGGTGTATATTTAGAAAAGGACTGCTTTTCCCATGGGCAATTGTATGTGGCGTGCTCACGACTATTAAGCGTACAAAATCAACACGCCAAGGACGGGAAAACCAGAAACGTAGTTTACAAAAATGTATTGTAAACTACGTTTTTGCTTTTAAAAAGATAAATTTTAAATACTAACTGTCTGTCAGTTTTTGGGGATGGATGAACCCTGGTGACGGTTTTTTAAATATTATATGCGTTTTTTAACCACCCAAAAAGATACGGTACACCTTTGTGGCAACAAGAATTATTGACAAGTGTAAATTAACGCGGGCGAAGCCGCGGGCAAAAGCTAGTTATACTATAATTTGAGAATTTAGAAAGAAGATGATACAGAATACAATCAGTAAGTTTTCAATCAGACAAAACAAAACTAATAATTTTATTATCAGTCTATATATTTTTTCTGGTTTAAAACTTACTGATCATATTATGTGTACACTACAGTGAAACATTAAAACAAAATGGCCACATTGACCATGGAATGATGATACTAAATGATGTATTGGCTATTAAGTAACCGATAACAATAATTAGTAAATTCCTTTGAAATCAAGTCCGTGTAATAGAAAACAAGTAACATAAGACGTACTTTCTTTTAACAATATTAGTCTAAGCTTGCAGAACAATATTATTTATTTTATTATTCCGAGCAAATTCTAGACAAGCCTTTAAAACTGTACCATGCTCAAACTGGAATGACTTAAACCGACTGTTGCAAAAGCCGCTAAAAGGCGACTTGGTAGACAACACGTTTCGCTTATTTTAATTTAGCTAGTTTGGAGCGGGTCTGCCTAGTCAGTTTAATTGACTTTGTCAATATTAAACTGGCCAGAATATATATTTGATTGGTGCACATTATATTTTTGATTGAGCTGTTCCTTCTGATTTTCATAGGAAAAATTGATGTATTAAATATCTAGGTCTGATACCCAAAATAACCTCACTTCAACAAATATTTTGTTCTCAGTGAACAATTCAATAACGTGGACCATACAATTTGTAAATTATATAAAGTTTGTTTAAATGAGTCAGTAAAGAAACAAATATACATATATTTGCTGGTAGTATTCTTTGTTACAAAATATTGAAAAAATTCCCATATAGGTATTTCCGGAATTGAATTCCAAATGTTTTCTCAATATACAACGGGAACCAACCAACATTTATTATGCTGCAAATGACTATAATCTGTCGTCGATCCAAAACCAAATACGAATACTTAAAGCAATCTTTTTACCGCAATAAGTACCTAATAATTAAGCGTATAATTAAGGTATGAACAAAATACAAAATGGCGCTTGTTCGCTCCTGGCTCCATCATGTTTCGCTCCGTGAATATTTTCTGTCATGCAGCGGTTTTAGGATATCGAAGCAATGGCGAAACTTTATTAAACGCAGCTCTTTTGTCCATATTACATGTACGTTCCCAGCATAATTCGATCAATATCCAACTGAGCTCCAATATAATGGACATATTGTGTGTAAATTACATCTTTCCAGGAAATAATATAGCGGATAAAATGGGTATTCATTTGATTTTAATGAAGTCTGTTTTATGTGCCGTGTAGCGTAGCATGAATTTATTATTTTGCTACTTATAAGTACATACTAGATCAGTATCTGCGATTAAAGAAAAGTGTAGGTATTTGCTTGCTAAATAAAATAATAAACCCATCACGTTTACCTAATTAAATGACTAATTGTTTTTCAATAATGATATATCCTATCCGCTGCTTATTCAGTTAGTGCAATTATAAATTATAATGACACAGAAAATATTTCAAATTAATTTACTTTAAATGCGGACGGAACAGAGAGCGGGCTGAGGTTATTTATATACTTTGAAATGGTTGTATGGAGCGGGCGCTTCGCGTCCGAAGCCTCATATTAACGCCAGACTAGAGCGGCGGCAGTCTCGCGTCGCGCTTATTATTCGAATTTTTTTTTTATCGAACGCTCATTGAAATAGCTACCGCGATATTCCAAGTTTAAAATATTTCCGCCATATTTGTTTTGGTTTCCCGTAATCTATAGCTGTCAAAACTTTTTTTATTTTATTTTTGCAATTGTGTTTTGCCAGTGTCGTGGCGTTTATTTTGAGTGTTATTCTCATACTTTTGCGAAGTGAAATTCTTGTTTACGAGTGACAATAAATAGTGTTGAAAGAAAAATAAGATTGTGTCAATTAAAAAAATATTGTACCTACCTACCTGTTTCGATCGTCGTGGTTCGGTTACGAGTTTCCTTTCATTTTTGCCTTTAGTGACGGTTTCATAAAGTCGTATTGCAGTGACTTTGTGGCAAATGAAGTTTTATTTGCTTATTTTTATACAACATTTAAGTAACTGTGTTTCGTGCGATGAAAAAGAAAATGAGTAAGTTTATTTTTTAATTAGTCCTTTGTATTCTTTATGGTAAAAATTTAAATTGTTTGGTCTCACATTATATTTTTGAAATAAAAATAAAAAGCAGTTAACAGTCACAATTTTCCTCGTCCAAGAATCTAGAACATACTCGTCTACTTTATAAAACCAATTAATAAAATGCGTCCCTATTATAAAATATTGACTAAATAACATCAATGTTTAGGCGAAGAGATTATACAAACAGTATTTGTGTCAGTTGTTATTCGGAGTGTATTTATACATGTGTCGTTGAATGCATTTAATAATACGATCGCTGCGGGCCTTACCCTCTCCCTCGCACGTCCTTCTACCGCCTACAAAAGGGCATTCGCGCTAATTTCAGACATTCCCTCACTCTACCTGTACACTGAAAAGATTTCTAGACTAAATCTTACCTTTTACATTTATTGGGTAATTTACGAAAGCATTTCACTCTATCCAGTGATAAGACCTCTTTGTTTTATTAAGATAGTCCTGTGGTATAACATTTAAAGATTAAGACCATAGGTATTATGATTAAAATGTAATTATCTACACTTACATGTATAAAGAGGTCATTTGAAAAGAGTAACCATAGAGTTTCTTTCCGGTTCTTCTCCATAGAGAACGACCAATTTCTAACCGTGCTAATTTCTGACGTTTTATTAGTGACCTATCTGAAACAAAACATTTTGAGTTTGAGTAAGTTTTTGAGTTTGTAGTAAGTAATCTTTCGTCGACTGAACTTATTTTGAAAATTCTTTCAACAATAGAAAGCTGAATAATTCCCGAGTGACATGAGCTACATTATTCGCTGCAGAAACGCAAGCAGAACAGCGGGCAGCCAGCTAGTTTCTTATAGTTATCTAGTTTCGTATAGTGGACAGAAAATGCAGTGCAAGTTTTATTTTCTCACGCGTCAGCTATTCAATAACAAAAACCGTTACGTTGCGAGCGGATCTAGATTACATTTTTAAAAGAGCTTTAATATTATAAACGGTTTCATATGGCTTTAACGATCGTAAATGGCTCTAGTCAGCCACGACTGCATTTGACATTTATTATTTCGTAATTCGTCTGCAGGTGCATCAAAACGTATAACGTAATCAGCCTGTAATGGTCCCAACATTACAGGCTGATTACGTTATGATTGCTGACTACTGGGACACAGGACTTCTCCCTATGCATGAGAATGGGCCGTAATCCACCACTCGGGTCCAGTGGCGGTTCGTTGATGTCACATGTCTTTAAATTTTAGGCACTAGGAAATGTCGTTTTGCTTCGCTGTTTTTAAAGCACTCGTGATAGTACATCAAACTTATAAGCTATAACATAATCAGCCTCTAATGTTCCCATTTCAGGGACACAGGCCTCCCCTCTCTATGACAAGGAATGCGTCGTAATCCAACACGCGGACCCAATGCGTGTTGGAGAATGGAGGATGTCACAGTCATGTCTTCCAAATTTTGGTCCTAGGACATCTCGTTTCCCTTTGCCGCTTTTGATAGCAGTGGTGATAGTACATCAAAACTTATTTATTTAAGGACAACCAACAAAGCATACATCAATAAACATGTTACAAATAGTGTAGCCTTAGTTAAAGGCTGCCACGGCATGCATTAAACAATAAGCGTGAAAGTAGAGATAAAACAAAACAACAAAAGAACTTACTAACATTGCAATGGTTAAGGTATTACTAGTTGCTAAAGCTATTGCTTTAGTACCAACATAGCATTTCACTAATTATTATAAAACGAATGAACAATTAATAATTTAAAAAATAACTTGATATAAGTGGAAAGCTAGAAGCAAAATAAAATTAGTTTTAGTTTTTCTAAAAATGGCCTATGTATGACAGACTTGAATAAGACAACAATATCAACACTAGGTAAGGAAGACAAGCGACTATATTGAACCTGCATTCTGTTAATGGTGGAAAAATTACCCAGATTGGTTTTAAAACCCTTAGCGCGAAGTAACTGATATCTAGATATACGAGCTAGTTTATAAGGCACATTTATGTTTATCACGTAGTCAACCTATAATGTTCCCACCACTGGGACACAGGACTTCTCCCTATGAGAATGGGCCAGAATCCACCCCGCGGGCTCAATGCGGGTTGGAGGATGTTAGTCATGTCTTCCAAATTTTGGCCCTAGGACATCGTTCGGGAGGTACCTGTGTCTGATGGGTAAGGAGGAAACGCCTGGGTGTCACCACTGCGAGGGTCGCCCTGAGGACACCGTAGAGCACACGGTGCAAGACTGCCCCGCCTGGGCAGAGCACCGACGTGTCCTCACGGCGGCGATAGGCGGAGACCTCTCGCGCCCGGCATTGGTCGAGGCCATGCTGCGGGGCGAGAGGGAGTGGGAAGCGGTCGCCTCCTTCTGCGAAGCAATCATGCTATCGAAGGAGGAGGCGGGCCGCGTGAGGGAGAGGATGGCGTCCTCCCTCCAGCCCAGCCGCAGTGGTAGACGCCCACGGCGTCGGACGTCGGCCGACGATCTCCGGCCACCGTAGGCGCGGGCATGCGGACAGCGAGTAAAGGGCAACTCGACCATGGACCATGCCCGGGTAGACGACGCGTTGTGTTCCACGCGCGCCTCAAAGAGCGTCAGCAACATGACGAGGCCCACTCTGCAGAGGGCCGAAGCCTGCCGGGGTCGTGGGACTTATCCCATTACCGTGACCCCGGTACGTAAAGGGTTATTGAAGGAACACCGTGGATTTTAGTCAGTAAAAGTCTGACAGTCCCTCCCACCCTGCCCGGGGTGGGAGGACTTATTTGATGATTTTACCACGTTAAAAAAAAAAAAAAGGACATGTCGTTTTCTATCATCGCTTTGAAAGCAGTGCTGATGATTTAAATCACCCAAAGTACCGGACTCGGTTCGGTCTCACGACTAGAGATGCCACGAATAGTTATTTGGCCGAATACCGAATATTCGGCAAGGCTCTTGGCCGAAGCGCCGAATATTCGGTAACACTTAGTACTTTCAGCTGGTGACAAGTCACACCTCGTCACTTACGAGTTTAAACTCGCATCGCTGAAGTAGCACGTAGGCGCAGGCAGTTGTTTCATTTGTGATTAGGTCACGGTCGTGTCATAACACGCTTTATTTGTTGATTGTTGGTGCATCATACTGTACGTAATGTATACTAAAAATTACTACACACAAAACGTTTTGGGAATACCTTCATAGTGCGTACGGCTTAGGAGTTGAATTAATTACCGGAGTCTGTGTTTCCCGATAGCTATAACCTAGGGGTCTTTAAGTCAAGAATGAATAGATTACTTTTAGGTAAGCGTGCTCCATCTTCGACCACATTATCACTTACCATCAGGCGATGATGGTCGTCAAACGCGAGCTTATTATCAATAAAAATATCAACATTTTTGCAAGAAAATGAAAATTATTTGATTATCTGGTTGCCACTTTTCTTGACCCCGTTTTAAAACTAGTTTCTTGGGAGTAGTTCAAACACAAACAGCAAAAAAATCTTATAGATACTCTGAAAAAGAATAGTACGATACGAATAAGTATAGTAGATGATGATTCATCTCCACGTCGAAAGAATAGGAATGTCAATGAAAATGACAAAACCATTGAGACACTCTTGTGTCCCAACGGTTTGAATTGGAATTGTTTTTAGTTACGTTCAGATAAAAGTGTGAAACATAAAAAATTCGGTAGCAAATTAACTTGATTTTTGCAAGGTATCTGTTCGCCAAATCAAGCAAACCCTTGGTGGTCAGTAAATCAAACTCAATACAATATCCAACCGTTTCACAATTTGCTAAAATGTATTTATCATCTCCCGGTAGCAGTGACAGCCGTTTTCAAGCAAGTATGATATATGAGTAAAAATGCAATCGTCTGCTATCGACAAATTCTGGATAAAATGTTTTAATACATCATAGCTTCCCATTGGTAGATTTTAAATATTAATATGTTAATTTAGTGGTTAAATAAACATCTTTGTGAATATTATTTTGAGTTATTTTTTTCATATTTTACTATTCGGTATTCGGCCGAATAGTAAGCAGTATTCGGCCGAATACCGAATAGCGAAAAAAAGTGTCCAAATAGTTGCGAATATTCGTGGCAACTCTGGTCACGACCTACAACCCGTAAGTCTCGTCTGCAATCACTGAGACATTACTGCTCTTATAACCCTTATATCATAATTTTGTCAAATAATGCAGTTTTGTCATTGTCAATTCTGTGTATAATGTTCCTAATTGTTAACTTCAAGGTTCATTGCTTGTTCAATAACCTCTACACTTTATAATTTCTTTAGTAACGAAACAATGGACATCGACGTGTTTTTTTTTAATACCAAGATTATTTAGAGATCGCCCAGAAGTCGGAATTCGACTATAATTCAATATCAAATTTGAATGTTATTTTTAAAATATTAGTTTCTCTATATAAACAATACTCATTGTATTATGTTGTACTTAATTAAATCAAAATCAAAAATCAAAATAAAATCAAATTAAGTTATTAATACTAACGTGCAAGAAGTTCTGTCTAAGCACTGAAAAACAGTATATACATCAAACAGAAGAACAGTTTTGAAACCTTGGATGACTGTTGGTCTAGTCCGTTGTCTAAGACATCGCGATGAGATGCATCGAAAAGTCAAGTTACAACCAGACAATTTAATTTTAAAAGTTTCCTATAATCGATACCGTAACTTCTGCAATGCTTTACTTAGAAAACTAAAACGGGCATATGAAAAGACAGAATTAGTGAAGGCAAAAGATAACCCTAAGGCCACGTGGAAAGTGATAAAAAATATCACTAATAGTTACCGAGTCAAGCAAACACCCAGTGTACTATTAAAACTAAAAGCGGATCCAGCCGATTCCATTAATAATATTAACAAATTCTTTGTCAATATAGGAAAAGATCTTGCAACAAAATTCAAGTCTAATAGTCTCAACAACACGTCTACCTCTTCCCCTTCGCCACTGAGCTCATTAGCAATTCCCTTAGTAGATGAAGAACAGGTGATAAGCATAATTCATAATTTGCGTAGTGAATGTGCGGCTGGCTGGGACAACATACCTGCCAAAATACTTCGCCAATCCAGTAGTTCCCTCGCTCCTGTAATAGCTTACATATGTAACAGTGCTATAAATTCGGGGACTTTTCCTAAAGCTTTTAAGCGTGCAGTAGTACATCCTATATACAAGGCTGGGGCAAGAGACAATGTATCTAATTATCGACCAATATCTGTTCTCAGCGCATTATCCAAAATCCTAGAACGCATTCTTAATACTTCCCTGACTAAATTCCTTGATAAAAATAAAACGATATCTCCAAAACAATACGGTTTTCGATCTGGTATCTCAACTGAAGATGCGGTGTCAGACTTTGTTAACAGCTTGGTGGATAAACTGGACAATCGGTTTAAGTGCTACGGAATATTTTTAGACATCACTAAAGCCTTCGATACTGTTTCAATCCCTAGACTGGTGGCCAAAATGGAGCACATGGGAATACGTGGTTTGGCTTTGGATACTTTTAAAAGTTACCTAAGTGGCCGCAGCCAGTGCGTTAAAATTGATAACCTTGTTAGTACAGAGGAACCGGTTTGCTATGGTATACCACAAGGCAGTATATTAGGGCCTACCCTCTTTCAAATTTACATTAATGACCTCTGCCAAGTACCGGTCTACTGTTGTGATATATTTACTTACGCTGATGATACGGCACTCCTTATTTATGACAGAAACTGGTCCAAGGCGAGTGATAGAGTAGAATCCTCATTGCGTACTGTAATGGACTGGCTTAGCAACAACATGTTAACACTGAATATTGCCAAAACTAAGGTCATACAGTTCTCTCCTCAGAACTGCCCAAAGCCTCCATCTACAAAAGATATAATCCCGCATATCTGCACAGATTCTACTCAATGTAAATATATAAGTCTCACTTTGGTACCACACATTAAATATTTAGGAGTCCATATTGATGAAAGACTTGACTGGGGACCACATATAGATACTTTATGCTCCAGGCTTCGTAAGCTTATTTATTTGTTTAAAGAGCTGCGATATTCTGCGGACAAGGAGACAGCAACAATGGTATACCGCTCCTTATGTGAATCTATAATTACGTACTGTATTCCAGTATGGGGAGGGACGTTTAAAACTGTTATACTAAGAGGGGAACGCGCACAACGGGCAGTACTTAAAGTTATGTCGTTCAAAAATCGAATATATCCCACTGGACTGCTATACTCAGAAGCTCAAGTACTTACAGTTCGGCAATTATATATCCTCCGTACCACACTACGTAGACACAGGTTGTTATCCGTAAGCCCAGATTTAATAAGCAAACGCACTGGGTTTCCCGTTTGTCAAGTTCCCAAATGTCGCACTAAACTTGCGTCTAGACACTTTTGGGCATTAAGTTCTAGGATCTACAATAGAACAAATAAAACGATTCCAATTTATAAGCTTACGTTACATAAGGTCAAACAAATTTTGAAACCATGGCTTCAGTCTTTAAGCTATGACGACACTGAAAAATTAATTTCGTCAGTACAGTAAATTAAGCTATTCAAAACACTGACTCATATTAAAGCACACGCGTTCAGACACACATGCATACACACACACACACACACACACACTCCCAATTACGCACATACACTCAAACTTACACACACATGCACGTTTCGCTTTTCTTTCAGTTATTCTCTATACCTTCTAATGTTACTTTTTGTTTGAAATTTATAACATAAAAATTAAAATGTGTATTCATGTATAGCGTAGGACACTGATTCCTGTAACACAGGTTCGCCTAGCACAGGAGTCAGGGGCTTCACTTGAAAGATGTAATATTTTTATGTTCAATAAATTATTATTTATTTATTATTTATTATTATTAAGTATTTTTCATTATTTGTTTTAATTACGTACTTACCGTAATGCAAAAAATCTAAAAACATTATGTTCGAGCTCGATAGATGGCATTGACGTCGAAATACATCGTGCTATGGTTTCGTTACCACGGTTTAATAAGGTCCACACATTTTCAATATAATTAGGCCAGCTCAGATCAGAACAATAATGTGGTTTTATTATTAATCCCGTTACTGTTCACAAATAGTGCAACGTTACTAGCCCGGTAATGAACATTACTAATTGTGCCTAATTTCATACTCGTCTTCCGCGTCATGTATTTACCTAGGGGTCGTTTGTACCCCTAGGTTTTTATTATTACGGATGACTCCACTTTTGACGCTGATCACACCTGATGATATGCGATAGATAATATCTACGATGGGACGAGCGAGCTCAGAAGATGCCTATTCACTCTTGCTTGAAAGGCTGACTAACGGGTCATATGTGGTAGGCAATACAGAAGCTGGCAGAGCGTTTTGTTTCACGTATTAATATATACAGATTTTCAATCGAGATTTATTTAACAAAACTTCATAATTTACTAGTACTCACGCGGGGCTTCGCTCCCATGGATTCCGTCACGGTAAAAACATAACTCTCCTTTTCTGCAGTCGCGTAAAAAGTATCCTATAACCTTCCTCAAGCTTCAAGCTACTTCCATACCAAATTTCATCCAAATCCACCCTGTACTTTCGAAGATTAGCACGTTCAAGCAAACAAACAAACAAACTTTTCCGCTTTATAATATTAGTATAGATATATAATAAACAACAGTACAAAAGCCGACTAAATGCTTGGGAATTTTCTACTAGTCGACTATACAAAGTGTAACAGAATAAACGCAATTCCTGAAAGTAGGTAGTTGGTTCAGAATCGGCTTCTGAATCGATTTCCGTTATAAAAAATAGGTGTTAAATTTTGATGGGAAAATCTTTCATTTAATTTAAAATGGAAACACAGTATCATGACAAATTAATACAATCCTTAATTCAAGTAAATTGTGTGCGTGTCGCGTCGGCTGCTAACATTGCATGAGTGTATTCGTCTGCGTAAGGATATTGTATGACGCACATACGTTTTGCGTTTAGTAAGGATAACTATTTTATAAAAAATGCCTAGGTTTGGTTTCAATTTATTTAGTTACGGATGTTGTTTTAGACTTATAATTTAATATTCTAATTGGGGTGTCTGAGGTATTGCGCTTAATCTGTTACACGTTGTATAGTGCTGCAGAGAATATGGCAAATACAACTTAATTAAAAAAAAGCATAACCATAATTGCATATTATATGTAATACAAATAAATTATGATATTGTAACAACAACCGAATCCAACGAACAGTGCTGTGATAATTCAGCTGGCTTAAAGCAAGTAAAAATTATATACCTATCTAAACCACTAACACTTACTTTTAATCCGTCAAAAAACGGTAAATTATACTAAACAATGGAAGGTTATCTGAAATAAAACATTAAAATTTGTATACTAAATTTAAATTAGAAACTAACCTGAGTAATTAAGCAATAAAAACTTATACATTTCAAAAATTAACATGGTCACTAACAGTATCATTAGAACTTAAAACGGAATATTCTACATATTTATTGTTTCGGGCTGCAATAATGCCGAAATATCAGAAACTCGAAGCAATAAATATACATGGATTTACCATCCAGTTTTAAGTACTAATGATATAATAGAACAGTATTTTTAGACTCCAATCTTAGTTAAAATCTATCTTGAAAGGCGTGAGTAGCTGTCTTCACTAGCGGTTAATATATTATTGATCACGCAAACCCCAAGGGGTTGAAGAAGCCTTGGAGAAGTTAAGTTGTATTGGATTATAAACGAGAAATATGTCAGAACTATACATTGATTGTTCTCTTAATAAAATATTATTGCCATCTAATTTATTTATTAGGTTCATCAACGACTGTTTACACTGATAATAATACTTAATAAAAAATGGATATCCAAGAGTATTATTATTATATAATAATATATTATATATTATTATTATATTATATTTTATAACAAAATAAAATTAACTACTTCTATGAAAATTCTATATATATCTAACTAGTACTCACGCGGGGCTTCGCTACCGTGGATTCCATCAGGGTAAAAACATAACTCTCCTTTTTTGCAGTCGCGTAAAAAGTAGCCTATAACCTTCCTCAAGCTTCAAGCTACTTCTATACCAAATTGCATCCAAATCCACCCAGTACTTTCGAAGATTAGCGCGTTCAAGCAAGCAAACAAACAAACAAACAAACAAACTCTTCAGCTTTATAATATTTATTTATTTATTTATTTATTTATTTAAACTTTATGTACAATTGTGTTACATGGGCGGACTTAATGCAGCAAGGCATTCTCTACCAGTCAACCTTTGGGTTAAAAAAACACACAATAACAATAAACAATATTAAGTATAGATAAAAAAAAACTTCTAGGTTATCATGAATCGGGTAACGATTTTTATTATTTGATTTAAGCTTTGCCATAGAATCTCAGTGTTAGTCGATTAAATCGCTAAAACTATTTATGACTTTACAAAATCTAGCATAAGGAGATCGGACAGCGAGTAAAGGGCAACTCGCTGTCCGACCATGGACCATGCCCGGGTCGGCGGCGCGTTGTGTTCCACGCGCGCCTCAAAGAGCGTCAGCAACATGACGAGGCCCCCCCTGCAGAGAGCCGAAGCCCGCCGGGGTCGTGGGACTTATCCCATTACCGTGACCCAGGTACGTAAAGGGTTATTGAAGGAACACCGTGGATTTTAGTAAGTAAAAGTCTGACAGTCCCTCCCACCCTGCCCGGGGTGGACTTATTTGATAATATTACCACAAAAAAAAAAAAAAAAGAAAATCATAAGGAGATCAAATATTCTGTCGAACAATCAATATGGTTTCAGGAAAAATACATCTACAAATGACGCAGTTCACGATCTCTCTGATCGTATTGTTAAGGCCTTGGATAGGAGTAATAAATGTATGGCAATATTCCTAGATTTGGCTAAGGCTTTTGATACGGTCTCCATCCCCAAACTGATATTAAAATTAGAGAAGATTGGTATCAGAGATAAACAGTTGAAACTGTTTCAAAGTTATTTGACTGGTCGAACCCAGTGCGTAAAAATCGGTGAGCATACAAGTAGAGATCTACCCATAGGACACGGTGTCCCTCAAGGGAGCATTCTTGGCCCTACGCTCTTTTTAGTGTACGTAAATGAAATTTGCAAATTAGACATCACAAACGGCAAACTTCTGGCTTTCGCAGATGATACAGTGATTATTTTTACAGGGGCAACTTGGGAGCAAGTTTTTAACGCAGCTCAAGTAGGATTTAATAAAATAACTGATTGGCTATTTTCTAATACCCTGTCACTTAATGTTGATAAAACAAAATACATTGTGTTCAGTATAAAAAAACCAATAAAATTCGACAAAAGTAAATTTTACATAATTGCTCATAATCACACAACAAATATTTCAGACATGTGCAAGTGCCCTCAACTACAAAATGCACCTACTATCAAATATTTGGGAGTGATTTTAGACGAAAGATTAAGTTTTGTACCTCATATTAAGCTATTGACAGGGAGAATTCGGAAACTGATATATATTTTCAAACACCTAAGATATGCCGCGGATCCCAAGATTTTAAAGTCGGTTTACTATGCCTTGTGCCAATCTTTGATTAGTTATTGTATTTCCACCTGGGGCGGGGCCTGTAAAACCTATTTGCTAGTTCTTGAACGCGCGCAGAGAGCAGTATTAAAGGTATGTACCTTTAAACCTTTTCGTTACCCAACCAAGGAACTCTATGAATACTGTGAGGTTTTAACAGTCCGTCAATTGTTTATTCTACAGATTATTCTAAGGCAACATTCATTAAACACAAATGGCGAACAAGTTTCTATTAACTCCCAAAATCGGGCTACTCGTAGGCTTAAACTTCCCCTAGGCGATACCCTCAGGACTTCTTTTAGCCAGAGATTCTTCTGTTTCCTCGGACGTTTTTTGTATGCCAAGGCCAACAAATTATTAAGTATTAATGCTCAAAGTAAACATAGCTGTAAAAAAAATGTAATTGATTGGCTTCTAAAACTTACCTATGATGAAACAGAGAATCTCCTTCATCCAGTTAAATAATATAGTATCACTAATTCACAACTCATAGGCAATCATTACAATTTACACACGCACACACATACTTATACACACACATACTTATACACACATAAACTTATAATACTTACACGTAAATAACCACACCCCTACTTAAACATTTATAGTTTACTAGTTCAAGTTTTGATTTTAAGATTTTTTTCTCGTATTATTAATTAAATGTATTTTTGTTATCTCTGTAACTTCGTCTAACATGTCTGTATAGCTATTTTATGTCATGAATTGCTTTCACTGTGTCACTTGAAGGTTGCTGGTACTTATAGCTCAGGGTTTCCTTTTTTAAGTACCAGCAGTACAATATCTGTTAATTCTTGCACATAAATTTGTACTAAGCATGTATTACCCTATTTAATTTGTGAAACAATAAATGAATTGTGAATTGTGAATTGTGAATTGTCAACGAACAATTTTCTTTCAAGAACCTTGGCAATGTCATTTGTTATGATGTCCTGATTGGCATTAATCCTTCTTTTTAATACATTATTGCTAATTATGTAAAGGTTGGCTTCTGATCTGACCGGATACAGCTGAGTATTAGTGTTTTACATGGAGCGTCTGACTATCTGACCTCCACAACCCAGTAACTGGGTAACACGATACCGCTTGTCAGATTGTCTGGCTTCTCGTAACGACTATCAAAGACATGCAAACCTCAGCCGGGAAGGCTTAACCCTACGATGGTAACATAATTTAAATGAACACGCACAGTAACAGGGGGTGCAACGTCAACATGATAATAAAAAAACTTCTATTTAATGAAAAATAAAACTGTTTTTTAGGGTTCCGTAGTCAACAAGGAACCCTTATAGTTTCGCCATGTCCGTCTGTCTGTCCGTCTGTCCGCGGTTTAGCTCAAAAACTATTGGTACTAGAAAGTTGTGCTTTGGCATGAGTATACATATTAATGACGCCAAAAAAGTGGTAAAATAAAATTTTGAAAAAAACAATTATTTAGGGTACCTCCCATACATGTAAAGTGGGATAATTTTTTTTTTTCGTTTTTCCCATAGTGTGGGATATCGTTGGATAGGTCTTTCAAAAATATTAGGGGTTTGGTAAAACCGTTTTTTGATTAAGTAAACCGTTCGTGACTTATCAAGCTTTAAAGTACCAATTTTCGTTAGAGTCAAGTGTCACCCCCCTCTATCAACTAAACGGTTATAGTTAGAAATTCAAATGTCATGGCAGTAGTACCTATATATAACGAAATTTGAAGGAAAACTATCACACATAAGTGGGATTTACAAGTTTACGAGTAATAGTCGACCAATTGTATTTGACTCGAAAATTTCGAACAACTCTATAGAAATGTCGATAGATGGCGCTAAGCGCCAGTTGTATCGTGCTAGCTTCTTGTGACGATTGAGTAGTGTAGCTCTGTGTCCGTATTTAAATTCAAAACACCGGCTATGACAAGTTTTATACAAATCTCTAAAAAAAATTGAAACTTTCCGTGCAAAATTGTCGGATCAGGTGAGGATTTGTATAGGAAGTCAAATTAGTTAGGTAGTCATGTTTGGCTTTTAGTTAGAGCATGGTACGAAACGATCAGTCAGCGAATACGACACGCACTTGGCTGTTATAAAAACTACGGAACCCTACACTGCGCGTGGCCCGCCACGCACTTGACCGATTTTTTTTTTTATTGATGACAGGTTCACGTTTACCACCATCTCACCTGATGGTAAGTGATGATGTGGTCGAAGATGGAGCACGCTTACCTAAAAGTAACCTATTCACTCTTGACTTAAAGACCCCCAGGTTATAGCTATCGGGAAACACAGACTCCGGCAGGGAATTCCACTCCTAAGCCGTACGCACAATGAAGGTATTCCCAAAACATTTAGTGCGTATACGTGGGTTGTCCAACATGTAACGATGGCGCATCGCCTGTTCTTGAAACAAACTAAAAGAACACTCTTCTTGAGATCAATCAATATCTAAATGGAGTTGGTGATTGTTCGCGTGGGGTGTTGGAGCACCCCTGTTACCATCCTAGGGTTAACGTGCATTCCAAGGCCATTGGCGTATCTAGAGATATTTCCCAGGGGGGGCCTGGCCCCCAGTAGTAGAAGCGATTGGCCAGATTTTTTAATTTTTCAGCCATAATTGTTTGTTAGTAAAAATTCTCGGGTGGGGACCAGACCATTCTGGGGTGGGCACGGCCCACCCGGCTCCCCCCCTTCCTACGCCTATGTCCAAGGCACGGAAGCATCTCTATTAGTGTTGCCCAAATGAGAGTCTCGCAAGAGTCTTGCAATTAGCGATTATCCTATTGCTATTTATTAAACGGTAGTTGAGATCTCAGAACAATGTAACAGACTCTGTTATATTGTTCTGAGATCTCAACTACCGTTTCGCTAATTGCAAGACTCTTGCGAGACTCTCGTTTGGGCAACACTAATCTCTATATGACAAAAACCGCGACAAACGTTGCTAAGCCTTGAAAATCAACCCGTGTGTATGTTAGTATTTAGCAACGTGAATTAATTTTAATACTTTCATTATAAAAGGTAAGGTTAACGACCGAGAAAAAAATCCGACTTTCTAATTTATTAAAAGCCTATTAATGTTATTGTTTGACTCAGTGTTGTTTTATTTTAACTCCTCGCATAACGAGATTATCATAAATATATATTTTCCGGGGTTGCGGGAATGTTGGAACGTAAGGGCAAATGTATAAAAAATAATGAAATAATGATTTTTATTTTGCAAATAGGTTATAAAATTAACAGTTTTACACGTCATTTTTCTATTTCGTAAATGCAAGTAACTGACTGAGAAGAAACATTGAAACAAACTCAAAGGTCAACGTCTGAAAGACCGTATAATCTGTGATGATCAAATCATATGAGAGTCATGTAGGTTTGTCTGTGGCGCCTTTTTTAATTTGATGTTTTTGATTTAAGTACCTAACTAACTGACATATTTCTAATCAAAATTTTCCACTTAATTCCTTGACAGAGTTCTTATTTTTTATGTTTGTCTTGCTTTTTATCCATTATAATGCACCCATAAATTGGCAAAAATAACCCTACCTGTTTTACAAACTAAATAATTGATTGGCTAATTCTTCCTCCAGAGAACCGAAGAAGTCATTTCCACGTACATCTATGTATAGTATGTGTTACCGCTGTATTCAATGACAGACACGCTGTACACAGATAATGTAATATTATCTTGTATTCTAGGCTATCTTGTGATTCGTACTCTGGGCTGTATAGAAAATATTATTTACATCTCTTTTATTATTTATTATTGTTGAATGTGGAAAATATTTTTGCTGAATAAAAATGCTTTTCAAATTAAAGTTATTAATGTACTGAATAACTTAGAAATCTTGAGGTAACTGAGTAATTTGTTATTTTGTAGTGATATAAAATGTTTACTTGAATGTAAATAATAAGTGATAAAGTTAGTGCGCATTTTAACTTGCCTCTTACTTAATATACGGAAAATTTTGTATGGTTAAAACGTTGATTTTCTTATATATATCTTACTGACAATTATTGTATGTAATAGCGTTTATTTTACCATATAAAATAATATAATTTCCTGATGCGTGTTTTGAGTAATAGTAGAATTTAATATTTATTGGGCACTTCTTGATAAACTAAAAGATTAAACATATAAAAAGTATTACTCGAGGCCAAAAAGGCTATCCTATCCTGGAAATTCCTACGATATTTAAAAAAACGGATTGCTGTTACACTGATTGGATGATGTGTTCTGTGATTCCACAGTTCGGAGACCAATGGAAAGGAACAAATAAATATAATTAAGCATAATAAAATTAAAATATCGAAGTATGTTTAAATAAAATAAAATTTTACAAACATACACTAAATAATAAACCCACTCCAGACACAAGCATAATTAGCTTAGTTGGAGGGGTTAACAAGATTGCTAGTAGGTAATGTAGATTCTACATACATTGCTAGTAATCTTTAAAAAAAAAATCATCGACAAACTCTCTATGTTTGCCAATTTCATAGACAAACGACTAAGCGGCTTTTGAGGTATGGTTATAATTTAACATTATGATACTTAGTTATTAGATGCCTGTGTTTTGTCTTTTGGTTTTCTAGTCAGCAGCAGGCAGTTGCGTCAATTAATTTAGAAGCATATTCGATTGCATTGTTGCAGAAAGACTAGGCATGTTGACAGAAGCCTTCGGCCGTGGTTTTGCTCTCTTTAAAAGGTTTTTTTTTTTCAACGAATAAAAACTATCTCTGTACCAAATGTCATTAAAATCGCTTATGTGATTTAGACGTGAAGGAGTAACGGACAGACAGAATAGCTTTGGCATTTAAATAATATGAGTAGGGATCTTAATTTAGATTCAGACGATCCAGAGTTTTCAATAGCGATTAAAAAGCACAGTTACGAAATTATCAATTTCGAAACGGAAACACGAATATTCTAATAAAATTCAGCGAACATTATTACGAGTAGTGACCGTTAAATGGAAAACGTGACTGCAGATTTAGTTATACAATTATTTATCTGAAATCTGTGAAGATGGGTACTGGGAATTTAATTATATCAATGCTGATTGAGACTTTCAGAGAGAAACTGTTTATAGGAGAGATGCTGAGGTGGACGCTTTATGAAGAAGTGCTAGATGTTTATTAAATACTATTAAAAGAACAGTACAAAACGTATAACTGTAAGGAGCGACTAGTCGAGTCAAAGCTCCAGAGCCTTGAACATCGACGACGAGTTGCAAGTCTATCGGTTATATTTCGGGGAGGAGTATGCGATGGAATTGCGCAATCTAATTCCACCAAGCCCGTTTTATAATCGGACTGCGATGTGCCATCGTTACATAGTGGACTCCCACCCATACGGACGAAACGTTTTGGGAATAATTTCATGGCGCGTACGGGTAAGGAGTGAATTCCCTGCTGAGTCTGTAATTCCTGATAGCTATAACCTAGAAGTCTTTAAGTCAAAAGGGAATAGGTTACTTCTAGGCTTAGGCAAGCGTGCTTCATCTTCGACCACATCATTGCTTACCATCAGGTGAGAGAGTGGTCAAGCGCGAGCCTATCACCAACAAAAAAAAAACTGGTAGTTTTCTATCAATGGCATTATTATTCAAATCGTATTGGTGAACATCTTAGTGTCTAAACACACTATGCTGAAGTTACGCGACCGAAGTTCGGCATGATGTGACACACTGTCGAAATAACGTTGCGTTATAGCGTACAGCTGAACTTCGATCGGGCGTAAGTTCAGCGGGAATTCGGCGGCAATGCATTTTGTAGAGCACACATTATACGCGACCGAAGTTCGGTTCGATTGTCGACGAAGATCCGGCGGGGAGCAGCGGGAGGAAAGGATGTCCGCGTCCCGCGCCTCAGCCTTGTTGTTCAACTGAATTTCTGCTAATTTCAGCACTTATGCTATGTCATATCAGCCGGATACGTCGGAACGTAAAATCAGCTGCGGAACTTCCGTCGCGTAACTTCAGCAGTGTGTTTAGACACACAAAAGAAAACAGTATTTTTAGATCCTTACTAATATTATAAATGCCAAAGTAACTCTGTCTGTCTGTGTGTTACGCAATCACGCCTAAACTACTGAACAGATTTTAATGAAATTCGGTACGGACATAGTCTAGAGCCTGAGAAAGGACATAGGCTGCTTTTTAATGTGAAAAAAAGAGCTGTAAGGGGTTGATATAGGGGATGATAGTTTGTATGGAAATTACGTCATTTTCAAAGCGAGAAGCTTGAAACTTATTTTTTAGACTTTTGATTAGATATTAATAAATATGACATTCAAATTATGTATGAGTTTTATTTTCAAAATAATTAGCCTAAAATATTAAAAATGCTAGGTACCTAAAGTCACTATTCCGCGCGGACGAAGTCGCGGGCACAGCTAGTATCATATAAAAACAACTCAATGAAGGAGCTCGTGGCTAATTTTATGACTAGCCACACGTGTCAATCGTCAATGAAAAGCATAGCGAGATTGTTATCTCAACATAGCGAGATTGTTCCGTGCCGGCTGTCATTTGTACATCTTTGACAGTCGTCACTGGTAGTCAGAAGCCAGACAATCTCACATCAGTCTTGCCAACTGGTATCGTGTTACCCAGCTTCCGGGTTGTGGAGGTCAGATAGGCAGTGGCTCTGTGTAAAACACTAGTACTCAGCTACGTCCAGCCAACTGTAGAGTGCATTAGACTGGAAGCCGATTCCAATATATTTAATATAATAATAATTCAGCCTATTACATTTCGGGAGTCGCAGCCCAGCCACGCGGGCCTGCGGGCAGCGAGCAATGGGTAGCTCGCCGCCCGACTGAAACCAGGGGCCATACCATGATGTGTTAAAGCGTCAGTCGTTCGAGCGAGAAAAAGAGATGGAGCTTTATAGCGTGCACAGCTTCATCCCTTTTTCTCGCTCGAATAACTCTCGCTTTAACACGGCATAGTATGGCCCCAGGTCCGTGTAGACGGCGCGGAGTGTTCCACGCGCCCCTCAAAGAATGTCAGCAGAATTATCGGGGCCCACAAGAGCGCCATTGCCTGCCGGTGTTGCGGAATTGTTCGAAAGAGTTACCGCGGCCTCGGTACACGAAGGGCATATGATGGAACACGGATGGGTTTAGTCAGTCAAAGTCTGACACACCCTCCCGCTTCGCCCAAATCGGGAGGCAGTCATTGGGTGATTTCCAATACTTAAAAAAAACTTTTTTCAAAAAATAAAACCGACTTCCATAACAAAACACTACAAAGCGAAAAATAATTTTAATTTCGGTAGTCGGTGTTATTGGTTTTGTATTTTCTTTTTTTTTTCACACCGCCTTCCGAAATTAAAATTATTTTTGGCTTTGTAGTGTTTTGTTATGGAAGTCGGTTTTATTTTTTGAAAAAAAGTTTTTATTTTCGCGCTTTTTAGTGGGTCAGTGAATTTTCTAAATCGGTTCGTACATGACGGAGTTATGCGCGAACAAAAAACGCAATGCAGAGTAAACGAAAAGATCATCAACGTAAATATTTTTTTTAGACTTTTGTTGATTTTTCAGAAACGGCTTGTCCGATTTCGATAAAAATTTCATGGGACCATTTGGGAAGTATACCCTTTTCAACAAAAAAGAATTTTTCAATTCGGTTGGCAAGCGACGGAGTTATGCCCGAACAAACATAAAAAAAAAAGAAAAAAAAACAAACATCCGAATTGAGAACCTCCTCCTTTTTCAGAAGTCGGTTAAAAAGAGCCTATAATGTTCCTACTTCAGGGACACAGGCCTATGAGAGGGAATAGGCGGCAATCCACCTCGCGGGACCAATCCAGGTTGGTGGATGTCGTATGTCTTCGTACTTTTGGTCCTAAGACATACTGGTTTCCTCACCATGTGTTCCTTCATCGGTATAAAAGCAGTGGTGATGAAATAAATTACACAAAATAATGTGCCTGATGGGGCTCGAAACCACAACCTGTAATTCACCGGTCGGGCTAAGCGGATGAAAATCATAAAAGAAAGACACATCAAGACAGTGCGCAAGTGCTAAGAAACTCCTCTGTTCGTGTGCTTGTTGCAATACAAGGGAAAGGTGTACTTAATAAATAACGGACGTTTAAATACTGGAATTAATTAGGACTGGCTTTTTGAAAGTAAAAAATAATTAAAAACCATTTCATTACATTCTCTTTGAGGTCACACTGGCTCGGTTTGTGAGCTTTCATTCAGCAACCAGTTGCTGAAAATTGGTTTTTAATAAATTCTATAGCATTTACCTTTAGCTAGGATACGTTGTCTCGATTCGTGCTGTCTGTATGTTTGCAATATGTACTCAAAAACTACTCAACATAATATTTTCATACGATTTTCACCGATGTAATAATAATAATAGTCGTCCTAACCGATTTTGGCCACGGCCCAATCTCATAATTGATTAACCATCTGCACAGGAGATATTACAGTGCACAGGTATGTGCGCAGGCACAGGCACAGCTCCCTGTTCCTTTACTCTCATTGTCCGATGGGACGGCAACCCGACACGACCGGACAGAGATCAGGCTCAGCACGGGGGTTATCACACCAACAGTACCAGTATAAAGTCATTCATGAGGAAGGTTGGAAGGTTTGTGTGTATTAGCAGGATGAGACCGTGCGAACCTGGGTCGTTAGTAAATAATAATTAAAATTAGAAGAAGATACTCTCCTTTGAATTTTTTAGCTAATTATAAACGTTTTAATGTCTAAAACTAGATTTTTACCTATTTAAAACGTGAAAAGATATTGAATGGTCTTCGTATAATGTGAACAAGATCATGTCTCTAGTTATTTCAACTGTTATTTTTGCATACAAGCACTGAACAACGCGGCATTTTATCAAAGTTGACATTCGACTAATGGCCGAAACTGGTATCCAGACGCTTTGAGGCTAGATGCGTTCGCATGCGCCACGCCCCCTTGCCATATCTCTTGTGTTTATATGTTTTGTGTTTTGGCTCCACTCAGATAGAGAGGTCGGAGTATCAGACTTCTATTGACCAAAAACCCACCTTCAGTTGCACTTGAGTTCCAGGGCCACGGCATGTCGATAGAACATTCCCGCAACCACGGCTTGCAATGCTCTTTAAGGCACGGTGTGGAACACGATGCAATGCACCGTAGACTCGGAAAGACTCCGTAATCTTAGTTTGTGTTCATTTAAATTCATTTGCAGAAAATATACATGTTACAATTATCTGCGATATTAAATTGCGTTACCAATTAATTCAAATTCAAGCTTCGATTACTATTGATTGAAGTTTGTAAGCTTGTCTTTGCGAAATAAGAAATCAGTTAGTCTTTGCAAATTTAAAAAATCGGCTAAATGCGAGTCGGACTCGCACACGAAGAGTATTAAATATTGATTTATTTAGTATTATTTTTTGTTATAGTGGCAACAGAAATACATCATCTGTGAAAATTTCAACTACCTATATGTCACGGTTCATGAGATACAGCCTGGTGACAGATAGACGGACAGCGGAGCCTTAGTAAAAGGTTCCCGTTTTTACCCTTTGGGTACGGAACCCAAAATATTATTTGCTTGTATTAAGGAATATATGTCTCTAGATTCAAATATTCATTTCAGTATAATTTTGTTTTCGTCTTAGCTAGCAATTACTCTGTATTTCTATTCACGATCTACGAATATTTTTTTTTATGATTACTAGCAATGTGGGAAGAATTCACATTACTAGCAATTTTGTTAAGCCCTTTTACTAAGCTTAATTTGTAATGGATACTATCTTTCTTTTGTAATGTCATCACTTCGTCTATGAAAAAATAGCCATATCGAACTTATCGTATTCTACTTAATGATGATTCATACAACATTCGCTTCAGCTTACTAAGTACACGTTAGCTGCATAGGTTAGGTAGTTGTTAAGACCAGGCAGTGCAAAATAATTTTCACGCAAGCTCCGCCCCCATCCACCCCGGTTAGGCCGTGCGCGCACTGCGTTGCGTTTTGGAAACGCAAAATCTGTGAAATATGGAGTGTCATAGAAGTGCGCGCACTGCGGTGGAATAAACGCGTGCGGTAGAGTCACCGGTGGCCCCTCGCTGCAAAATTGCGGTGAGTCTACCGCAAATATTTTGTATCGCATAGGAATGTATGTAGTACCGCGCACTGCGGTGAAACAAACGCACGTTTTGTCTGATAATGTTGCCATACATACAGATTTCTTTGTATTTATACTTATTTTTGATGTGCAATTGCGGCCACCGCAAGGCAGTGCGCGCACGGCCTTAGACCGTTGTATACTAAACGCTAACGCAGCTGTAATAAAGTTGAATATCGCGTGCGCTCTTTTACCATGTTTGGTTTCGAAACTGCCGTTGTGTGCTAAACGCTAACGCAGCAGTAATAAAGTTGAAAATCGCGAGCGCTCTTTTACCATATTCGGGTTCGAAACTAAATGTCGTAAGTCTCAATTCTTATTTCGTTTATAACTAATCATACATACATATAATGCGAAGGTTTGTGAGGGCGGATAGATGGATGAATCTCTCTTTCACGCAAAAAAAGCAAGAGTTAACAAGCAACTTCTGGGCTCGCTCGTTCCATCGTAGACCTCGTCTATCGCTTACTATCAGGTGAGATCTTGGTAAAGATTAGGCTTATTCAGAATTTAAAAATGTATGTAGATTCAAGATTCATTTATTTGTCGAAACATGAGTAAGTATACCTATACATACTAGGCATACAGGTTGTTCACAATAAGAAAATAAAATCCGTCATGTTTGGCCTTCTTGGCATACAAATATACAAGAAAAGTAATTAATAAGACATATTGGAATAAAGCTAAAAATATGTTACAAATTTCAACTAAAATAGGAATTGAATTATTTAAATAATATATTAATTAGTTGAAATCCTGGAATATCTATGAAGGCTATTTTTTATCCCGACATTCCCACGGAATCGAGATTTACACGTTAAAACCTTCCCATGCGAATGAAGTCACGGGAAGACGAAAGAAAATATCCTCTACTAGATGAACCGGCGACCTTCTTACCACCATTTTTTTATATTCTCTCACCTTTTAATCCTTTCCTGGACTTCCCCAAATATTTTCCAACTGAATTTAGTCAAATCAGTCCATCTGTTCTCGAGTTTAAGCGAGACTAACGAACAGCAATTGATTTTTATATACATATATAGAGATAACTTACATAACTTAAAATTGGTATTTTAGGGTCCCGTACCCAAATGGTAAAAACGGGCCCCTATTACTAAGGCTCCGCTGTCTGTCTGTCACCAGGCTGTATTTCATGAACCGTGTCTAGTGATAATTGAAATTTACAAGGATGAAATATTTATGTTGCTGCTATACAAAAATGACTAAAAACAGAATAAAAAGATATTTTAGGGGGCTCTTATACAACAATGTAAATATATCTTAGGGAAGCGTGCTCGGTCTTCGACCACATCATAAATTACAATCAGGTGAGATAGTGGTCAAACGCGAGCCTATTCTGATTAATAAAAAAAAAACAAACACGATTTTAGGGTTCCATACCCAAAGGGTACAATGGGACTAAGACTAACTACTTACTAAGACTCCGCTGTCCGTCCGTCTGTCTGTCTGTCCGTCTGTCACCAGGCTGTCTCATGAACTGTGAATTAGAACAGTATATTAATTAAATAATTAGACAGTTGAAATTTTCATTTTCAAACATAATTAAAAAAATATTTTAGGCGGCTCTTATACTACAAACGTGTTTTTTTTTTGCCGTTTTTTATAGATAATGGTACGGAACCCTTCGTGCACGAGCCCGACTCGCAATTGGCCGGTTTTTGAATTGTATCAGTATCATTCTAAGAGTGAGATTAGATGACTCGGTTTATTTCCAGCCTAGATGGTTGAAAAAACCAATCAGATGTTTTTTCCTGCTTTTATCAAACTACCAGACAATGTGTTGAATTAATAGCTTTTGTATTGTTGTGCAGAAAGTTAAAACCGCAACACTTTATAAAAACAGCAAATTGAGATGCCAATGTAAATTGGTTTAGATATTGCTCAATATTGTTGTTCGTCGTAGCATTTCTTAAATATATTACCTGTGTCCGAAATTTCATTTGCGTCGGTCGTTTTTCCCGCGTAAATCCCGATCCCGTGGCAATTCCGGGATAAAACGTTGTCTATATATTGCATTATAATCTCCTCTTACGTTCAGTGAAAGTCCCATTAAGATCGGTTTAGCCGTTCCAGCGATTAGTCAGGACAAACAGACAGACAAAAAATTATTTATATTTATAGTTTATTGTTTCTGTCTTAGTATCGTGTAAATACTTAAAAGTATTTAAAAAAATACAGTTATTCTGACAGCCAGACACTAATGTTATATGTAGATAAAGATCTATAAAGATCACACTAAAATTAAGTTGTTTACGGTAATAATTTCAGGAAAAGGGAATTCTATAACAAATACTTTGAATGACCAATATTTTTAATTACCATCAATGACGTATTATAATAGACGCCTCATATTCCCACAAAACACCTCTCAAAAACGGCACGAAACACACACATAGAGAATTACTATATAATACGTGTAAAGAAAGGGACAGAAAATAAATGCCATCTTTAGGTACCTACACCTGATGTTAGAGAGAGATGAATATACATCTTTAGTTAACAACCTCCCCTAACGTCACGTGACTGACTTCATTCATACGCTAGCCGCCATTAGCCATGTAGAAAAATAAAAATAAAAAATGTATTTCTGTTGATATTTACCTATGAAATGACACATTTTGACCTCTCGCAGTATAATTAGTGCAACGTCTGAAAACACACAAAGGCATGCTTTTTTCCTAATTTTCTTTTAAAACACATTTTTTCTTAAGATGTGTAGTGTAGCGATCGCGACACAGGTTCGTGCGTAACTAAACAGACACGAGGCACTTACCTTGATTTCAACTTGCCATTTGAGAGCGCGGACAACGTATCTATAGTTTATTATATATCTTTGATTACCATGCCAATTTCTGTGTTCCCAGTAAATTCTACACTATACAAAAGAATTTTTATTAATACACGTGAACAATCTAAAGTGCATTTTACGATATTGTGGAATGAATCCTCGTATTTCAATGAAAAAACAACTTTGTAACGAAACGTAAAGCAGCTGCCATTTTCACAAGCCAACTATTTGTTCAAAGGTGTCAATATCAGAACCGTAACCAATCGATATAATACAAAATAAAATACAGACCTGCATATAATAATATCTTTTATTTATTCACATAATTATGTGTATTCAGTGATAACGAAAAGAATTTTTGTAGCGATGATAGGTATAAGATATAACTATTATTGTTTATACGTACGTTTTGCGGTTCGTTGTTGATTAGGTGGCGTGACGCGGCAACGGACGCCATTTTGTAATTTCATATTTAGAATGTCATGAAGAATTTTCAATGTGAATTTTGTTTGAAATTCTAATTAATTATAATTAAAATATTTTATGAATATAATTATAGTTGAGACGTGTTGTTCTTCTGAAAATTATAGTTTTTGAAATACCAACGTGTTTGACGCTAGGCGAGTTTCGTGGCTTAGCGATTACCTTTAGCACTAACACTTACTCTTTCCATACTTTCAAGAAAATAAATAAATTCTTACTACAAAGGAGAGCATTGAAAAATAAATTGTGAGGTAACCGTCAGGTAAGTATTATCCAGGTGCGGACGCAATCTGCAATTTTGGGGGGGTCACTAATGATAAAATATGTCGAGTAAATTACCGTTCTTTATTGCACAATACACAATATTATTGCACACATTACAAAACATATGGATATCTTCTATTGGCAAATTGGGTGATAATATTTGGGATATCTTATTTTGCGAATTTTTAGAAGATTTCCCCTTTAAACCGCGCCTGGTGTTATAGCCAATCCGCATTACATCCATATTGAATAACGGCCCACAGCGTCATTAAGAGAGCTAATTTAGCCCTCCCCACTTTAATTAAAGTTTTTAAAGTCCTTCCAAAGGTTGTCTGGAAGATATCGCTTTCAGCGATAAGACCGCCATTTTTACCATAGAATAAGCAATATTGTTAAATAGGTGTGTTTAAATTTTGGTGTACAATAAAGTATATTCTATCTACCTATCTAAGAGCAGTTCCTAGCAGTGCGAACAATATAAGCTGAACATGACTATTTATGAATAAAAATATCTTCAATCTTCACCTTTTCCCATTTATATTGGTGTTAACTTCCAATCTGAACGAATTCAGCTGAGTACTAGATAGTCTTTTACATGTAAAGTCTGCCTATCTGACCTGCGGGCCTAGACAAAATCCATTTTCTGTAAGCGTTAACGCCAACGGAAAAAATAATTGTATGGAGTTGACATTTACTAACACGTGACAATCACGTGACATGTGGTTAGCAAATGTCAACTCCATACAATTTAATTTTTCCGTTGGCGTTAACGCTTACAGAAAATGGATTTTGTCTAGGCCCCCTGCATAACCCAGTAACTGGGTAACACGATACTCCTCAGCAAGAGTGCTCTCAGTTTTCTAGTTTCTGACTACACGAAACGATATCGTCAAAGATGTACACATCATGATCGGAGATGACAGCTGTGACCAGCGGTATAATGTGCGTTCCGTCACCCATCTAATTTTTTCGTTCTTAATTAAAAGTCTAGCCTAACCATTTGTGTTTTATCACTATTAAAAAAAAAATATGATATTGAATTTTATATCTGCTTAAGACACTGTCTATTTAACAAAATGGTAGTTAGCTATAATTATAAATAGAGACTCTTTATTGTACTACATCATAACAGAAAACAAATAAGGACTTAACAACTAAAAAAGAAAATATAATAAAAACTGTAGCCGCACTCAAAATACAACAGAAACTTACGAATCATATTCATAGAAACATTTCCAATCTATGTTTTCGTTCTTTACAAAAACAGAGATACATTTTACTAGGAACATATTACTCTTCAAAGGAGATTTAAAATATTTTCCAAGAAAATTTCCCATCATAAAATGGGAAGAGGATTCCAGACGCTCTTCAATCTCTTGACGTGAAGAGCTCGTACTGTCTTAAGTAGGTAGGGAGGTACGTATTCGCAAGCTAAAATTATTTTTTCTATAATAAAAACAAGCCGACTGAGTGTGAGTTGAATTGGTGATTAGTCTGGATGTATGTTTTGGTGGAAAATACTACATTTCTTCTATTTAGCGTGTCGATGGCAAATAGCTCTATGGAGTCTGTACAGAACTGGGCAACAAGATTGGCACCGTCCGAAGCTTCCACCAAGTCCTGCACTGAGCAGTTGACAGGGCATGCAGGACAGGAAATTAAGTGCGCTATGGTTTGTGGAGCAGAACCTATACGCTCCAAGGCAGAGTCATCAATAAATCTCCACCTGAACAGATTTCGTTTGCTGCGACCAGCCTGGGTACGGAGTCTATTTAAAGACTTCCAGGTCAGCCATGGCAGTTCATGTCCAGGTGGTAGATTCCATTCTATTACTCATCATCATCTTCTTGCCTTTATCCCATTTAATTCATGTATATTTCGAAATCGGACGGCGCGCGGCGCTGCGGGCGGTCGAATTTAGGCCATAGTTTAATTTATTTCGGATGCATTGATAAAAATACTAGTTTCTGCCCGCGACTTCGTTAGCATGAGAGGGGTTTCCCGCGTAAATCCCGATCCCGTGGGAATTCCGAGATAAAAAGTCTATATGTTATTCCATAAGCCTATGTGTTATTCCAGAATGTCAACTACCTACTTACCAAATTTCAGTCACATCCGTTCAGTAGTTTTTGCGTGAAAGAGCAACAAACATACATACATCCTCACAAACTTTCGCATTTATAATATTAACTAGGATAGCAGGATTACCTTTCTGCACTCCTTCTCTATAATGTAAACTTTGTCTTTGTGAAATTTTATGCTCCCACGTCTGCGTAATTTTCGTAAAAAGGGATGCACCGTGCAATTTTTTGCTTCGCGTATTATATGTAACATCTATAGTCAATTATTCACAATCGTATTGCAAAGATGTTTGAAATATGGGCTGTCTCGTCCCATCGTAGACCTCATCTTTCGCTTACCATCAGGCGAGGTGGAGGTCAAGAGAGGGCTCATAATAAAAAAAAAATGTATTCTTTGCTTTTAGTCAAATCGCCATTTTGAAAGTCAAGTCGCCATATTGAAGCCTCGTGTCATCGCTTTTGCCGCCGCAGGCATTATCTGTGTCGATTGCAGTGCAATGTACAGCACTTCAGCGCTTTGGAGCCAGTTCGTTTGGTCGTTTGCCTGAGCAAGGCTTATTCTTACTTATAATATTTGTATCCAAACAAGGTACCAGCTCCTCTAATTCTTCCAACTTAAGGTTAACAAGTATTTTTTTATAGAATTTTTGATATAGTAATTTTTTTTTTTTTAATTTTACCCTTAATTTTTTAAATTGGTTTTTGCAGTCATTTTAATTATTTTTATACTTTAAAACTATTATAAAAAATTGGCCAAGTGCGAGTCGGACTCGCCCATGAAGGGTTCCGTAGTAACCATAATAAATATAATATACCTACTTAATATATTTATTTGAAAAAAAATAACAACAAGAAAACCTTACAAATTTCTTAAAACTAGCTTATTTACAATTTTTACAACTACGCTAAATAACTTTGTTTTTCATAGTATTTGTATGAATTACAAAGTTATATTTGAGGTTTTAGAAAATATACTGTATCTCAAAAACTGCTGACTCGATCTCGTTCAAACCAACTTTGGTTGAAAGTTTACATTAAGATCTACACACAATGTGAACACATGGTTTTTTTAGATTTTTCACTTCATTATTATAGAAGTTAGAGGGGGAGGACACACATTTTACCACTTTGGAAGCGTATATCTTTTAAACGATTAACTTTATGAAAAAATAATTTTAGAAACCTTAATGTCATTTTTAAAGACCTGTCTATAGATACCACACACGTATAGGTTTCATGAAAATATATATTTTCTGTTTCAGTTCCATGTATGGGGAGCCGGAGCCCCCTTTATTTTAAATATTTTTTAATTTTTCTCTTAAAATCGGAAAGCGGTTCACAGAATACATCTACCTACCAAGTTTTACATGTATAGTCCTAATAGTTTCGGAATAAAATGGCTGTGACATACGGACGGACGGACAGACAGACAGACGGACAGACATGTCGAAACTATAAGGGTTCCGTTTTGTGCCATTCGGCTACGGAACCCTAAAAATGTATGTATCACATGTTTACAACCAACTAATCAGTTCTCTGTGAGTAGGGCTGCCATCCGTCCGGGTTTTCCCGGATGTGTCCTAGTTTTTAGAAGAAGTTGTGGAAGAATTAGAGGAGCTGGTACCTTGTTTGGATACAAATATTATAAATAAGAATAAGCCTTGCTCAGGCAAACGACCAAACGAACTGGCTCCAAAGCGCTGAAGTGCTGTACATTGCACTGCAATCGACACAGATAATGCCTGCGGCGGCAAAAGCGATGACACGAGGCTTCAATATGGCGACTTGACTTTCAAAATGGCGATTTGACTAAAAGCAAAGAATACATTTTTTTTTATTATGAGCCCTCTCTTGACCTCCACCTCGCCTGATGGTAAGCGAAAGATGAGGTCTACGATGGGACGAGACAGCCCATATTTCAAACATCTTTGCAATACGATTGTGAATAATTGACTATAGATGTTACATTTAATACGCGAAGCAAAAAATTGCACGGTGCATCCCTTTTTACGAAAATTTAAACACGAAAACGACAAAGTTTATATTATAGAGAAGGTGTGCAGAAAGGTAATCCTGCTATCCTACTTAATATTATAAATGCGAAAGTTTGTGAGGATGTATGTACCTATGTTTGTTGCTCTTTCACGCAAAAACTACTGAACGGATGTGACTGAAATTTGGTAAGTAGGTAGTTGACATTCTGGAATAACACATAGGCTTATGGAATAACATATAGACTTTTTATCTCGGAAATAAGTTGTTGGTGTGCCTTAGAAATAAATAAATAAAACTATAAACAATATTATTTGTTCAAATGTTTGTATTCCAGTAAATAGCGAAACATGAAAGAAAGATCGCTTCATGAGAGATCCTTACATATTATAAAACCAAGTCTGCCACTGCCTCTATTTGTTCGCGATAAACCCTAAAACCACTGAACATATTTTCATGCGGTTATCACGAATGGATAGAGTGATTCATGAGTAAGATTTTAGTGTATAATTAATTAATTTTTTGTGTGAATTAGCAGAATGAGTCCGTGAAAGCTGGATTGCAAGACTCGCAAGTAATATAATAAGACCTAAAATGTACAATTTTTTATGTTATTAAATTATTCTTATCACAAAATTGTTATGTAAACAAATGGCTGAGTTGAACTCTTAGTGACTTTTTCATTGGCCTAATAAATAAAGAGATTTAACCTCTAGAGCCCCAGCGGCACAAAAACGTGCCAGTAAACAAGTATTAGTTGAGCCCCGCTGGCACAAAATTTGTGTGCCAGCGGGGCTCAACTAATAGTTGACGTAAATAATGGCGGTCCTTGAGAGGCTAATTTCTTTTAATAATATCAAAGGAAAGGCATTTGGATTATGGAGTTGCTGCAGAAAGTTCCTTTCTCAGGGCCCGTAACAACCACTTGCTTAAACCAATATGTCCCCAATATGGGCGGGCTACTATTTTCTTTCCTCCCTTCACGCGTTAATAGCCTAATGGCTAAGGTGTCGGACTTGTGACCGAGTGGTCGCAGCTTCGAACCCCACCCATTACACTATTGCCGTGCTGCGAGCATTACACTACTACAGATACAAGCATATTTAGCTTAGTTGGAGAGATTAACAAGATTGCTAGTAATGTTAATTCTACCCACATTCCTAGTTCTTTTTAAAAAAACCAACTGCCTTTAATATTACTATGGGCTTAAGGACTTACAAGGAGGATGCCAATTCCACTCATATGCACAAAACGTTTTGGGAATACTTTCATTGTGCGTAGGTACAGCTAAGAAGTGGAAACCCTTGCCGGAGTCTATGTTTCCTGATAGTTATAACCTGGGAGTCTTCTTAAGTCAAGAGTGAATAGGTTACTTCTAGGCAAGCATGCTTCATCTTCGACCACATCATCGCTTAACATCAATTGAGATGGTGATCAAAAGCGAGCATATCAAAAATAAAAAATTGGCCAAGTGCAAGTCAGACTCGCCCATGAAGAGTTCACGGAACTTTGTTTGTACTACGAGTACAAACAAAGTTATTTTGCGTAGTACTTCTACGCAAAATAACTTTGTTTTTCATAGTGTTTGTATAAAGTTATATTTGTGATTTTAGAAAATGTGCTTTATCTCAAAAACTGCTGACCCCATCTCGTTCAAACCAATTTTGATCTACAGCATATATTTATTTTTTTATTTTCACTCGATTATTATAAAAAATAGGGGGGCATTATACCACTTTGAAAGCAAATCTTTGAAACAATTGACTAAGAAAAAGTGAAGTGTTTATAAACCTTAATGTTATTTTAAAATACCTGTCTACAAATACCACACACGTACCTATAGGTTTGATGAAAAAATATATAATTTTGTATATTTTTTAAATTTTTAAATAAAATCAGAAAGTGGTTCACAGAATACCTACCAAGTTTTACATTTGTAGTTTAGGTCGGGATAGACAGACAGACATGATGAATCTATAAGGGTTCCGTTTTTTGGCATTCGGCTACAGAACCCTAAAAAAGGAGGTTCCTCCCTCAGCAGCTCCGATAGCCTACCGGTGATCAGAGTTCCCACCGCTATTGCTTGAACCATGTCTCAATTACCGTTGGACTACAATTTCTTTCCACATCGAAATTGTGTACAAATTACATCACGGCTTCATCTCAATGCTAAAGAAATCTATTTACGTTCACAGTTAAACAAGTCGAAGTAATTTGTTATCAAATAAACTAATTACCGATTCGTCATTGTCTTTTGAAATCGCAATACCTACGTTGTTTTGGAATGATGTGATATGAAAATAGTTCTTTTTAATATTATCTATTATTTAAAATACGACCTTTGCGAAGGTTGGGTTATTCTTACATTTTTCCGGTAAACAGTGGCTCTGAGGTAAACTATTTAGCATTATTTTGTACCTAATTTTACGACAAACATTTCCATATGATTATATTTTTAAATACTGTAAGTCGACTTACAGTGTTATTACTTAACAGCTTTATATTAGTTCCTTGAAGTCTGTTTTACACCCCTGACTTAATTTTTTTTTTATTACAATGTGTATTCTGCAAGATAAGGCAAGCTAAAAAACACGTATCACTTTCAAATTAAATAAATTAAAAACCTATATCGTTAAATATCTCAAATGTGGTATTCGAAAGTTAGTGTTTTGGATTGGCACGGCAGTACGATAACCACCTATCACAATTGGGATGACAGGGCTAGGTTCGTCCGCTTTGCTACCTCATTCTAGCTCCCGTCATCCCATGCGAACTTTTTTTGGGGAAACCTAAAAAGACCAGAAGAGAGTGTGGTATTTATACCTTACTTAAACCACTCCGGTGATCACCATCAAGACGTAGAAGAGCACATAATGTTACCTCCCAGTGCCCCTTCTGTGCAACGCCTATTAGACTACATTCCTTTTTAATCGGTGGGAAAATCATCAAATGACTCCTGGAAGGGAGTGTCAGACTTCTACTGACTGAAAACCTACCAATCCTTCAACTGCCCTTGCGTTCCGGGCTGCGGTATCTCGTTAGAACATTACCGCAACCTCAGCAGGCAATGGCCATGGCCCTGTTAAGCCCTGTCAATGCTTTTTGAGGCGCGCGTGGAACACTCGGCGCCGTCGACCTGGGCCTGGTCCTTACCGGACGATGAGCTACCCCTGCCGCCACCCGTACCTACGGTGGCCAGACATCAGCCCGCGATCCCCGACGCCTGTGGCATCTCCCGCGGCGGCTGAGACGTAAAGAAGAGAGTTGTCTCTCCTTCCCGCGGTCAGCCTCCTCCTTCGCTATGACTGCTTCGGAGAAGGAGACGACTGCATTCCATTCTCCCTCGAACCAGGGACGGGCGCGAGAGGTCGCCGCCGCCGATTGCCTCCACGAGGACACGGTGGTGCTCTCCCTGTTCGGGGCACACCTCCACCGTATGCTCTACCGTGTCCTAAGACACATCCCTGGGAGTCCCATTCGGACCTAATAATCTATTCGTACCGGGTGCTTTAAATTTCTTCAAACCTAACCTCGGACACGATATCATGAAATAGTCAATTCAACAGTTGTCCATGAAATTATACTACCTGATATTGTTATCACATTTGCAGGCGTTTAAAATCAACGTATACTTATAATAAACTCGCTTTTGGGAACGACCGATTTTATAAATCGGTTTGCATAAATCGCGTCTGTTTGTTAACGAATGCCTGAGATTTCTTTTTTATAGTGACGTATGGTTGATTTCGCAATAAGACTAGCTTTTACCCGCGGCTTCGCCGGAGTGAAAAATTTAAAAAATCCGGCCAAGTGCGAGTCGGACTTGCGCACGAAGGGTTCCGTGCCACTATTTATAAAAAAAAACGGTCAAGTGCGTGTCGGGCCACGCGCAGTGTAGGGTTCCGTAGTTTTTATAACAGCCAAGTGCGTGTCGTATTCGCTGACTGATCGTTTCGTAACATACTCTAACTAAAAGACAAACATGACTACCTAACTAATTTGACTTCCTATACAAATTCTCACCTGATCCAACAATTTTTCACTGAAAGTTTTAATTTTTTTAGAGATTTGTATAAAACTTGTCATAGCCGGTGTTTTGAATTTAAATACAGGAGACAGAGCTACACTACTTCAATCGTCACAAAAAAATAAAATTGAGGAAGTAGTTTGATGGGTGGGCTTTGTGTTTGATATTATATAGCAAAATAATAAATAAATAAAAACATATTAATTTGAATTCACTCTAAAAACGGGCCCACATAGGGCGATGGTAACTGAAGAAGGAATTATAAAATCCAACTTCACAAGGGAAGTTTGAAAAAATATGATCTATTTGAGTACCACCGCGTGTAGAGGGAAGTGGTTGTAATAAAGACTGGTAACCAGCGTCACGTATTAATTTGAAAACTGCAGTGTTGTCGTTACAGAGATAGTCTTCATTAAAATCTCCAAATATTATGCAAGGATGTTATGCGATAATAAATTACTTACAAAACCTACTGCGCGACTGTTGGGACATTTGCATGATCTATAAAAAGCTATAATCTTCACTGCATTTATTTCGAAAATTACTGCTTTACAGTGGTCACCTCCAGCAATGTCAATGTAATAACGTAGGTTGCTATATTCAGTACTAGTATTCTCGCGGGGCTTCGCTCCCGTGGATTCTATCACGGTAAAAACATAACTCTCCTTTTTTGCAGTCGGGTAAAAAGTAGCCTATAACCTTCCTCAAGCTTCAAGCTACTTCTATACCAAATTTCATCCAAATCCACCCAGTACTTTCGAAGATTAGCGCGTTCAAGCAAACAAACAAACAAACAAACAAACTAACAAACTTTTCCGCTTTATAATATTAGTATAGATAATTTTTTGGCCATGCACACACACCAAAACCTGGGTTTGAACTAGACTGTTTAGGACCATTTGTTCTAATTATTTCCTTAAAATTAGTTATATAAAAAGAATCTTGAGAACAGCTCCACGTTTCTCCTGCTAAGTACATATCAGCTTAAGTCTCCAACTACGATTACAGAAATGCCAGCAAAAAAGAAGACGAATGAAATATTTGCTGAAGTCTACGATTTATTTGGTGGAACGTCCTGGATCCTAGCATGAAAATTTCGTCTATAATAATTAGACGGAGCTTCGCAAGCTTTGTTGCAAGAGTATTAGCTACACTTGGCGACAGCTCTTTTAAAATACTGCCTGCTTGAGAAACTGGAAGGCCTAGTGCGCTATGTATTGTTTGCCCTCCAATTCCAAATGCCGCTTTACCAGTAAACGCAGAATAAAACTTATAAAATATGAAACTAGCGCGATACAACTGACGTTTAGCGCCATCCATCGACATTTCTATGGAGTTGTTCGAAATTTTCGAGTCAAATACAATTGGTCGACTATTACTCCTAAACTTGTAAAGCCTACTTACGTGTGATAGTATTCCTTTAAACTTCGTTATATATAGGTACTACTGCCGTGACATTTGAATTTCTAACTACAACCGTTTAGTTGGTAGAGGGGGTGGACACTTGACTCTAACGAAAATTGGCACTTTAAAGCTTGGTAAGTCACGAACGGTTTACTTAATCAAAAAACGGTCTTACCAAACCCCTAATATTTTTGAAAGACCTATCCAACGATATCCCACACTATGGGAAGGAAGAAAAAAAAATATCATCCCTCTTTACATGTAGGAGAGGTACCCTAAATAATTGTTGTTTTTTTTTTTTAATTTTTTTTTTACAACTTTTTCGGCGTCATTAACATGCATACTCATGCCAAATTACAACTTTCTAGTACCAATAGTTTTTGAGCTAAACTGCGGACAGACAGACAGACAGACAGACGGACATGGCGAAACTATAAGGGTTCCTTGTTGACTACGGAACCCTAAAAAACGGCAAAAAAATGATATTTGTTGTATGGGAGCACCCCTTAAATATTTGTTTTATTATTTTTTTAGTATTTGTTGTTATAGCAACAGAAATACATCATCTGTGAAAATTTCAACTGTCTAGCTATCACGGTCTATGAGATACAGCCTGGTGACAGACAGACAGCGGAGCCTTAGTAATAGGGTCCCGTTTTTACCCTTTGGGTACGGAACCCTAAAAAGCCTATGTGACTGAGTGATAATAACGTAGCATTCTACAGTTGAAAGCATCTTTGAAATTGGACTATGCGCGTCGCGCTGACTGACGCACTGTAGGCGCCGAATAGCTCGCTCCATTCAGGTCAATTTGTAACGACTAGCGACTGGATGTTATATTTGCAAGTACATTCGAAATACAGCCGTGCTTTCCAATAGCCCGCACACTACACTTATGGTGATAACTTTTAAACTATTCGCCCAAATTACTTTATGTTAAAGACATTGTTCTTCAACATTAAATACTGTAAGCATGCATGTAAACATACTCAGAAATACACACACACACACACACACACACACACTCTCTAGCACAACTCCATACTCATTCACACACAAACACACACACATGCACACAAAATATACATTCACATACACATAAACACATGTATAAAACACACATTTATAAAAAAAAAAACACTGGTTTCAAACACTGCCATAAACACGATTTTCATTATTTTTCTAATTTTTTCTTGTAAAAATGTGTAACTTATATGTAATTAGCACAACAAAACAATTGTTAAATAATCGAGGAAGAGCGAGGTTTATCCCATCACAAGTATCTTCGGATTACTTTCTGGGAAGCCCCGGCAACTTAATTGTATAGATTTAAGATAATAAACACATTTTTATTTTATTTTATTTTATTTTTTAAGCGATAAATGTATCATTTTTTTTAGATAAGATGGTCACCCGTCTAAAGAGCGGCCTCGGCACGCGTTGCTTAACCTCGAAGATAGACCTGTGCGTCTGGTATTATTTGACCATGAACTACTCGCTGATACTTATCGTTATACAACGTGTAATTTAAAGGGTATATACATACCGAGTGCACGGCTTCTTTCTAATCCTATGTCTACACGTGTGGAGCATATTAGAAATTTCAATACATCGATACCAGAGGCCGAATTTTTCAAATTAAGAAGATTGAAGAGAATTATCGTTTTATTGGCAAGTGACGTGGAAAGTGATGACCCTCATAGTGCTGTGATACGTTTGTTATGATTGGTATTCAAGAAATATATGAAACCAATAATTTGGGGTTTATTCTGTGAGTCACTTATTTTGAGCTGAAACTTTGCATACAGACTCCATACCAGATGTTGTCATCAGTCCTTTTGGATAGATATAGGGTTACCGTTACACGTTGTATTATGGCCAAATTACCCGTACAACATTTTTATACATAAATTGTAGCTTATACCTATATTATTTTGATAGAAGTACCTATACGCTATATTACTGTAAAGTTCATCTATATCCGATCAGTAGATTTTTCGTGAAAAAGTATCAAACGTACAGACGCCAGCACATCAAGCTACAACAATCTGTCAAATTTCTATAACAGGTTTTCAACTTTATTGTTAAAGAAATTAGATTTAAGGTTGATTGAGAAAATTTGACAGTTTCGGGTAGCTTCATGTGCTGGCGTCTGTACATCCATCCATCCTAGAAAACTTTCGCATTTAAGGAAGTGGGAAACGTCTTCAAATTACGCTGATTGGATGCTTACGATTTTTGACGTAGACCCCCCTTTTGCTTGACTGCAAGCACCGTAATATACAGGGTGGCAGGGACATCGACACGCAACCGCTTATCATGTATTCAGAACATGATCCTGGAACCACCTGCGTTGAAATTTTTCGTCGGCTTTTTCTTAATGAATGATCAATTTGCAAAATAAATATCATAAGCCAAAGCGAGTTCAAATCCTGAGCCTTATGGAATGACTTTTGTTGCGGAATTGTTTGAAAGAGTTACCGCGGCCTCGGAACACGAAGGGCAAATGACGGAACACGGATGGGTTTAGTCAGTAAAAGGATCGGGAGGCAGTCATTGGATTACTTGAGGCAGTATTTGGGAATACTTTCATTATGCGTACGGCTAAGGAGTGGAATTCCCTGCCGGAGTCTGATTCCTGATCGCTATAACCTGGGGGACTTTAAATCAAGAGTGAATAGGTTACTTCTAGGCAAGTGTGCTCCATCTTCGACCACATCATCACTTACCATCAGGTGAGATGGTGGTCAAACGCGAGCCTATTATCAATAAAAAAAGAACGACATCCATCTTGGCATTTCAATGATCAACATCATTATTATGTTGTTTACATTTTCAAGTCGAAGAATTCCTCAGGCGTATGCACGTAGCCTCCTATAACAAAAAATATTTCCACATAATATGTTTTAATACTGAATTACTTACCCATCCTTATCCTTCAGCTGCCCTTAAGTTCCGGGGCCACGGTATCTCGTTAGAACATTTCCTCAACCCCGGCAGGCAATGGCCCTATGGGGCCCCGTCACTATTACAAATACTGACTTACTTGGATTCAGTACTAATTACTTTTCACGCTATGATAATTAGATGGATTTTGAAGGTCTAATAGCTCAACAGAGTTAATTTAAAAAATAGTGAAACTATAGTCACACTTATTTAAATACTGAGTCGCAAATTCTTTATCTTAATTTTTTAGTAACAGATTCTAACTTCAATATCAATACAGAAACTTTTCAATTAATTAAGAATCATCTGTATTTTTTTTTTAATTTTAGTCTAAACTTTCCTCTGCGGGTAAAATACCTCACCGCAAAGTTCCCAGGTATTCTCTTCTAGAGTCATCATTATGGTTAGAATGTTTTCATAAAATATTGTAGTATTTAGAATACAATTTGAGTACTTTTTACGGCCTACCTAAACGTCCTTACGTGGTATTGTTCGTTAAATCATTGAGCTCTTTGGAGTTCTAAGATGAGCTATGCGTTATCTCATTATCTGTCAAATGCCTGCACAAGCCTACTTAAATCTTCTCAGGGTAGTCAGCTAGGAATTACTGGCCTCATGTAGTATTAATTTACGAAAAAAATATGACGTGTAAACTGTTATTTAATAACCAATTTGCAATAAAGATTTTTTTTATTTATCAATTACACAACTGCAGTACGGAAATATAAAGTACAGACACGGTCTTACAAGAACCTAATGTCCATAACAGCCTTGAGCGGGTGCGAACTACCAGTAAGTACGTTTTAGATTAAGTATCACTTTTTTTTTTTTTTTGGATGGGAAAATCATCAAATGACTTCTTCCGCTCTGGGTCAAGCGGAAGTGTGTGTCAGATTTCTACTGACTAAAAACCCACCCTGTTCCTACAGCTGCCCTAAATTTCCGGGGCCGCGGTAACTCGGTAGAACTTTCCCGCAAACCCCGGCAGGCAATGGCCCTATGAGGCCCCGTCACTAGTGTTGACAGCTCTTTGAGGCGCGTGTGGAACACGACGCGCCGCCGACCCGGGCCTGGTCCTTACCGGACTGTGAGCGACCCCTGCTCGCCGTCCGCAGGCCCGCGCCTACGGTGGCCGGAAATCGGCTCGTGATCCCCGACGCCCGGGGCGTCTCCCGCGGCGGCTGGGGCGCGAGGAAGAGAGTTGCCTCTCCCTCGCGCGTTCGGCCTCCTCCTTCGCTAGCATGACTGCTTCGCAGAAGGAGGCGAGATTAAGTATCACTGCGATTGTAATGGATTGCCCTTTCTAGGAAATTAGCATACCGACTTCTTTGTTCCTTTCATTTAAATCATTGTAGATACCTGGAATCGTTACTAGTAGTTACAAGGAACTTTAACACAGATTTGACGTTTGAAATGGTGGTTTTGTAATCTGTGACAAAATGGGAGCCATTTTATAATTGTTGCATTTAAAACTGGCATAACTTTTTCAATGTTACGTTGACTAAAATCATATTTTAAATCAAAATAAAATTTGTGTTTTTCAATACTCAATCATTTATTGCATTCCATATGTGTTACATGGGTGGTTTCATACAATTTAGATCAATATAGACCCTGTCGGGCACAGCAAAAATTAGAAGAGAGGAAGAACGCTAATTATATTATTAACAATTTTTTAAGTTTCAACTTTAACATAAATTATATTACTATTACAATATTTTTGTTGTTGTTTTAATTATTTAAAAATCTAGTGTTTTGCAAGAATCAGAGTTTCCTGATAGATTTAATAACCTGAAGGTCTTAACATAAAAGCGGAATACATATGTACATAGGTTCAAATGATAATGTGATCTAGATCGGAAATATAACTATTCAGCCTATAAAGTTCCTACTACTACTAGGACATAGGCCTCCCCTTTGTTTTTGTTTGTATGTTTGGTTGGTGGATATCACATGTCTTCGAGTGGTCTTTGGTCTAGGACACGCTGCACGCCGGTTTACTGAAAACAGTGGTAATGATGAAAATTACAAAACAAGTAATGTGCCTTTTTTGAGTTCGAACCTACTCCTTACTCATAAATCGTGCCAGTAACCACTGGGCCATCACTACTAATATCAAGTCATTAAAACTATAGCAAAATAATTCCTTTAAAAAATATTTACGTGCAACTCGTCTCAACTTTACTAGATAGTAATGTTATTACACAAAACTTTTTTTATAAATTGTTAATAGGTTCGCGTTTGACCACCATCTTACTTGATGGTAAGTGATAATGCGGTCGAAGATGTAGCACGCTTACCTAGACCTAACTTAACCTAACCTATTCACTCTTGAAGTCTTGACTTAAAGGTTATAGCTAACAGGAAACACAGACTTCGGCAAGGAATTCCACTTCCTCGTTTCTCGGTTTTTCTATTAGTGAAAACTGTATCAAAATTGGTTGCTTTGTTTAGAAGAAGAAAGCGGAGAAACAAACAGGGAAACAGCTATTTAGTTTTATAAATTATTTAGTGAGTTACTTAAGAACGCTTTCTAAATCAAGTTTATTGAAACAAATTTAAATTATTTATAGAAAGTAAAAAGTGAGGAGATCACGAACAAAATAATATATTATGTTTATTCCTAAAAAAATAATACCTTCTTCGTCGCAGCCTTAGAACGTAAGGGCAGCTGAAGGAACAGGGTGGGTTTTTAGTCAGTAGAAGTCTGACACTCCCTTCCGCTCCACCCAGAGCGGGAGAAGTCATTCGATGATTTTCCCACCCGAAAAAAACGTGCATAAAAACTTAAACAATTCGTTAATTAATATTCTTAATTCAAAGAATATGCAAACCGAATGTCCGACATTTTGTTTCGGTTGAGGAGACTGGTTTTACCGTTTCGCCGTAAATGTTCCAGTTGTGACTTATTTCGCTTTTCCGTAAAGGAGATGTTTCATTTTGGGCTACCATTAGTACACCACATAGATAAATAGAAAAAATAATAGAGATTACCATAAAAATACTCAAAAAATTATTTGGAGACGGGTAGAGCTGTGATAAATTATTATTTGGGAAGATTTTTATTATGACAACCCTTGTTTTAGGGCAGCCATGACAGTCGTGTTTGACAGATTTAAGTTTCATGACGTTTGGTGTCTTTCTGTGAGTCGTAGAGATGGGCAAGTGAAAAAAATATATCGATTAATATCGAATCGATATTTTTAATCTATATGAATTATTATCAAGTCAAAAATAGATATTTTCCGTAAAGGTAGTGTACGTAGGTAACATGGACTAGAGCCACCGCAGGAGACACACCGGGCGTCGGGATCGCGAGCTGATCTCCGGCCACCGTAGACGCAGGCTTGCAGACTGCGAGCAGGGGTAGTTCACTGTCCGGTAAGGACCAGGTCCGGGTCGGCGGCGCGTTATGTTCCACGCGCGCCTCTAAGAGCTGTCAGCACCAGTGACGGGGCCTCATAGGACCATTGCCTGCCGGGGTTGCGGGAATGTTCTAACGAGATACCGTGGCCCCGGAACTTAAGGGCAGCTGGAAGGGAACAGGGTGGGTTTTTATTCAGTAGAATTTTGACACGCCCTTACGCTTCGCGAGGCCAAGAAAAGAAAATTAATCTGAAGATATATGCATATTTTAATAGTGCAAACATGCTGACGATCTGGTGCGACATTTGGACTACTTCCCAGATCTGACAAGATTAGTGTAACTGAGACCAATAGTATACTAAAGTGAATTAAAAAATATCGATTTATTGAGATTTAAAATATTGTCTATATTTATCGATTATTTTATGAAAAATATCGATATTTTTACCCAAGCCTAGTGAGTCATTATGTGTTTTCGCTGTGTTGTATTGAATGATTTCGGAGTTTTTAATGATTATTTTGTTTTACGACCCAGATTATTTCTATAGACATTGATTGATTGCTTCTCTATTGATCCCAGCTTTGTTATATGGTTTTTGAATCGCCTGTGATTTAGATATCGTTGTTTACGGTTTCGTCGTTGTTTATTCTACAATGACAAGTTCAGTTTCAAGTATGTCTGCATTAACCCGTGCATTTACTTATTATTTTCTTAACATGCTATTACTATATGATGTTATCTTCCCACTTTCCATATTCTAATAGATTTTAACTCATATTTATTCTAGTTTATGTACAATAGCGTGCCTGCAGTGTACCTCTGTTATAGATGAAAATGAACTATATTTTGGACAGCATAGAAGCCGCGGCTTTTTTCCTGGATGGAGTATTGATAAGGGATAATGCGGAATAAATATATATATTTAAGTCTCTACAAGTTGTTTTATTTATATACTTCTTATGGCTGGTTTTCCATCCTCTTAATGTCACCAATTACATAACTTATTTGGAGTTTTATAGGAGTAATAGTTATCTACAACTTACAGAACAGTTCACTGCTCTTCTATGCATTATCGAAGTCCAGAGATTATTGACAAGCACTAAATAATGAAATAGCACATTTTGCTACACAAAGTAACATTCAAGCCTTCGTTTTATGTTTCCAATATAACCAATCTTTAGCTACTGAAATATGTATTAGGTAAAAGATGTGCCGCCGTAAAGCAGTAATATAATTATCCTGTGGTCTTATTTTATAAGTATAACTATAAATCCTAATATAACTATGAATCCTAAGTATTTTCGGAATTCGTATGTTGATATTTTATTGTAGTTACAAAAATATATATCGACCTCCGAGACGTCAAAAACACGATCCGTCAAACTGACATGTCAAAATGACATTCGCATCATTGTTTAATAGCAACATGGCTGATCCATATTTATTGTGTTGCTCTCCTCGACCGAGTTAATTTGAATATCACACTAAAATAAAGCGAAATCATAGAAAATTAATATTAAAAAACGGTTACTACATTATACAGCAATATTTACATGTGGTGTACTAATGGTAGCCCAGGCTCCATACATTTCTGGAACATCTCCAGGCATTCCAAATTTAAAAGTCTTTTAAATTTGGAATACAAAAATTTTCTAAGTAAAACAGTATTAAAACTTGTGGCAATTGTTTTTGCTATAGGAGGCTGTATAGGTACATCAGAAGAATATTTTTCGTCTCAAAAATGTAAACAACATAATAATGGTGTTGATTACATTAATTTATGTATAATGGTTGAACATTAGACTGCTAAGATGGATGTCGTTCTCTTTTTATTTTTTTAAAGAAAACTAGCAATGTGGGTAGGATTCACATTACTAGCAATCTTGTTAACCCCTCCAACTAAGCTAAATATGCTTGTGTCTGGAGTGGGTTCACGGCAATTATGTAATGGGTGGGGTTCGAACCCACGACCTTTCAATCACAGGTCCAACCACACCTTGGCCTTTAGGCTATTGAGGCGAAACGCGTGCTTTATTGACTTGATCCTACATATCGCTGGTTTGCGAGAATATCGACATAACTCGAAATGCTGTCCAATTTAACTAGATACTTGTGTGAAATAATCAAAAATTTAAGTATAACATCGTGAACTGAGACACAATGTCAAGTTTGCACCGACGTTCATCCGAGACTGGGCCTGAGTTTGACTCAAACCCAGGCCTAGTCTCTCTCACAGAGGAGCTTTGCATGCTTAAGTTTTAAGCAAATCATGTTGGATTTCATATTTATAATAACATCGTATATTCTATGTTTTATGCAAATAAAATATTGTGTTTTGTCTCAAATGAATAATATCACTGTTTCTTTCTGATGAACGTCGGCGCAAAATTGGCATTGTGTCTCAGTTCACGGTGTTTTACTTAAATTTATGATTATTTCACACAAGTATCTAGTTAAATTGGACAGCATTTCGAGTTATGTCGATATTCTCGCAAACCAGCGATATGTCCTACTAGATTGAAGAAGACGTAAACTGTTCGTGCATTTTCGAAAAAGTTCGTTTTGCTTGAACGCGGATAAAAATCTTTCGAACGGCCCTTTTCTTTCGAAAGGAAAATCATCAATGACTCCTCCCATTTTGGGAGGATTGGAAGGGAGTGTCGGACTTCTCTTGATTAAAAACCCCACCCTGTTCCTTCAGTTGCCGATGCATTCCGGGGCCGCAGTATCTCATTATAACATTTCCGCAACTCCGGAATCTTCACGATTGAAATACGTGGTTGTGTTCCATCGAAAGTAGGTATTAATTTATAAATACTTGATTCTGTAGTGCCCATGCTAGATATTGTTATTAAAAAATACTGCTTATCAAAAAAGTTAAATCCCAGAATAGTACCTAATAAGAAAAACCCATGAGTAGAAAGAAACCTGATGTTTGACACTCAAACTAACTAGGTACTTACATTAACGTGAGCAAATATGTTTTTAAGCAAGGTTTTAATGCCAATACAAATTCGGATCATGATTCACATTTCGAAACTATTGATGGCCTATAACAAGTATTGGTTTTTATTTGTTGAGAAGAAAACCTACCTTAAATGCTGATGTATAAATAAATATTTTAACCTACTTTAAATACCTAATTTTATTTAAAATAGGTTAAAAAATTTCTTTTAAAGTAGGTTTATAATATTTATCTATACAAGCAATTGAGGGAGGATTTGTTTTTTTATTAAAACGTATTAAAACATCTTTGTTTTTTTTTCTTTTTTATTAATAATAGGCTCGCGTTTGACCACCATCTCACCTGTTTGTGTTTTTATAGCATAAAGATATTATACAAAAGCCAGTATCTCAAATTATATTTCAAAGACAGAAACTTGTAAAAAAAGTATGGCCGATCATATAAATTACATAAAAAAAATATTTTTCAACCAATTAATTTTTCATACACACCAAAAAATAATTAAATATAAATTAGTTCATATAAACTGTCAAAATAAAATAGAACACATTTCGTATAAATTGAAGTGTAAAGATAAATGAGTTGATAAACTGATTGGGTTACGCTGGCATCTTGAATAGGTCGGTGATTCAACGCTCGCTGCCGCAAGTGTCGTGCGAACGGTCAGGGCCGTTCAGCCGGACTAACTAACGGATTCTGTTCGCTTATAGCTTATACCCAAGTTTTTGATATTCAATTTTTAATAAAGTGCGCTGTTGGAGAATTTTTATTTGTATTTTTTTTTGTCTTTGGTCTCCCCGTTCCCGCGCCCGTCATGACTGTCAGATTGACAGTTAATAAAAAAAAAAATCTCTTTTTCTTTGACGCAGTAAAAGTACTTACTACAATTATGTTCTTAATTTATAAAAAAAATAATTTTATCAGTTTTATTATATTCACATACATTCAAGCACGTATCGGTATTTTTAATACAAAAAAAATATTGTTAATTAATAAAAGAATATCACTTTATCTGTTTTTTATTAGGTAATTTTATTTTAATAACGAAATAAATATTTATTGGCAACTTTTAGAAAAAAAAAATACCTACCTTATCAGTTTGTTGTATTATAACTAGAAACTACTTAAATTAAATAAACACAAATCAAATTCAATACTATTTTTTTTATGTATACAACGTGTAACGGAAACCCCATATCTATCCAAAAGGACTGAAGACAACATCTGGTATGGAGTCTCTATGCAAAGTTTCAGCTCAAAATAAGTGACTCACAGAATTGACCCCAAATTATCGGTTTCATATGTTTCTTGAATACCAATAATAACAAACGTGTCACAGCACTATGAGGGTCATCACTTTCCACGTCACTAGCCAATAACACGCTAATTCTCTTCGTTCTTCTTAATTTGAAAAATTCGGTCTCTGGTATCAATGTATTGAAATTTCTAATAAGCTCCACACATGTAGACAGGATTACAAAACCCTTGCTATATCGTTTGTTATCATCCAAAGAAGCCGTGCACTCGGTATGTATATACCCTTTAAATTACACGTTGTATACCATTATTACATGTACCTAAAATATATAAACGGAATAATAAACTAAAATAAAATAGTCTTATAATAACAAACGTGCTAATAACAGACTGTGCCATCAATGCCACATCTAGTAAAAATCAAATCATACATCCATGTTGTGCTTAGTTAACTTACTTACGATCGAGTTAATGTTATGTGTTTACCCACATTTGTTTTTATTTTTTTACTTTGCTATTATGTTTTGTTATTTTATATGTACTCATCTGTGCGCTCTAATTGTTAATTTTAGTTTTAGATATTGTTTCTCAGTAAGTGAATTGTGTATGCAATTCTTATGAGAAATAAAGTTATTCTTAAACCTATAACTATATTAACATAAATTTTAGCACATTAACACCTACAATGTAAATCTAAAAATGAATCAGAGATTCTTGTTTTGGAGGTAACCAACACACAGTTGTATCCATTTTTGTCTGACTCATGGTATATGAACTTGAACGTCACTGACTCCTCGTGCCACAGAACAACACGAAATAATTATTATACCGGCTTAGCAAAAAACAATGGCTGAATGCGAATCAGACTCGCTCATTCCGCCGTAACTACGCAAATAACTTTGTTTTCATAGTGTTTGTATGAAATACAAAGTTATACTTGTGGTTTTAGAAAATGTGTTATATCTCAAAAACTGCTGACCAAATTTTCGTTGAAAGTTTTCATTAAGATCTACAGCAAATAGGTATTGGTTTTTAGATTTTCCTCTCTATTATTATAAAAGTAACAGGGGGACACATTTTACTACTTTGGACGTGTCGGTTATAGATTCATTTTATTTTTGTAGACATCAGACACGTTTAGGTTTGATAAAAAGAAATATTTTTAGTTTCAGTTTCATGTATTTATTTTTTCTTTATTTTTATATAAAAATCGAAATGCGGTTCACAGAATACATCTACTTACCAAGTTTCACATAATTATGTACTTGTGTTGTCCAAATAGTTTCGGAATAAAATGGCTGTGACATACGGACGGACAGACAGACAGACTGCAAACATCCGTATACGTAGGCTACTTTTTATCCCAGAACTCCCACGGGATCGGGATTTACGTGGGAAAACACTTCCATGCGGACGAAGCCGCGGGCAAATTTAGTAATAAATGATAAAAAATCGTATAAAAAAGCTTACATGGCTACATGGGCACTTATAAAAGGTCAAAAGCAAGTGCAAAAACGTCAACCATCGCTTTCAGTGGTGTGCCTAACACAGTGACAGCTTTGGGCCACGTTAAATGGCAATTCTGATGCATGACTCATGAGACGATTCGAGTACCTAATGAATCTCATGCTATACTGATGTCAAAAAAACATGATGAGCTTTCGAGCACTATGGGACAATGTTTCAACTCCAACCAGCTCAAATATTAAGCTCCCTATAAGATTGTTATTGTATGTTCTTGCAATTTTCCATACAAAAATAATCAAGTTATATTCGACTTCATTTTAAAAAAATATTAAAACGAATGAAAAGTGAATTCAATTTAATTTTCTGTTTTGCTTTTTAAAATTTTTATCGATATTCCTTTGAATATAAATAGTTCATTCATGACCACTCTGCCACTTTCATCCTGTGTGCTGTTTAAAGATTTCAAATACAGGTCTACTAGTTATTCTTAGTCATTGTGACAAACAGATCATCGACTCTAGCGCACGTTAAGCAACTCAAACTAATTATAAGCTTACATTTCACAAGACGCCCACTAAGAACCTTCGTGACAGCATACGTAATAAACATGAACGACGATGTATAAAGCCCTTTTCTTGAACAGTTTTTGTTTTACATTACATTTTTATTCTTATTAAATTTGTATGGAGAATCTTTTAATTTAGAAAGATATATTTTTTTGTATTTACTTTGTTAATACATAGACGTACTGCACCATTCACACTTGGTCGATATATTTATTAGTCGATATTTATAACGGGTGATTTTTTAAGAGGTATAGGATTTGATTTTCAAAAAAAACACAAAATATTTGAAAAATTCGATGAAATCTTTTTTTGTATCGATAGAACGATCAATACAATTTAATGTTTGAAGATGATTTCATGCAAATGCTGGCCGCGGCTCCGGTTTAGATGGCCCATTCGCAAGGCCCAATTTCGGCACACTCTCTCCAACATATCAGCCGGTATATCACGAATAAATGCTTCAATATTGGCTCCCAGTGCGTCAATCGTTGCTGGTTTATCCCTGTAGACATGAGCCTTAACATGGCCCCACAAGAAATAGTCCAAAGGCGTTAGATCACACGATCTAGGCGGCCAATTGACGGGCCCAAAACGTGAGATAAACTGTTCACCGAAGGCGGCTCTCAATTGGGCCATTGTTTCGCGTGCCGTGTGGCATGTGGCACCGTCTTGTTGAAACCACATGTCAGGCATGTCCAATTCTTCCATTTTGGGCAAAAAAAAAATCGCCAATCATCACACGGTAGCGCTCGCCATTCACAGTAACGTTTCGGCCATTGTCGTCTTTGAATAAGTATGGCCCGATGATGCCACCGGCCCATAATCCACACCAAACAGTACATTTTTCGGGATGCAGTGGTAGCTATTGCAATGCTTCTGGCTGGTCTTCACTCCAGATGCGGCAATTATGTTTATTGACATATCCATTCAACCAGAAATGAGCTTCGTCGCTGAACACAATTTTTCGATAAAAAAGTGGATCTTCCTCCAACATTGCCAATGCCCATTCACCAAATGTTAGACGTTGTGGGAGGTCGTGTGGCTTCAATTCTTGCACCAGCTGTATCTTGTAAGGTTTTACACCCAAATCCTTTCGCAAAATTTTCCACGTAGTGGAGTAACAGAGGCCCACTTGCTGCGAACGGCGGCGAATCGACATTTCACGGTCATCACTAACACTGGCGGATACAGCCGCAATATTTTCTTCCTCACTCTACGTATGCGTGTTCGTGGTTTAATGTCCAATAATGTAAACTGGGTTCGAAATTTAGTCACAAGCTTCCGAATAGCTGCCTCAGTAGGCCGACCAAACTGCCCATAAATTGGAAGAAGTGCGCGATGCACTCTCTTAACCGAGCATGCATTTTGATAGTAAAATTCAATAATTTGCAAGCGTTGTTCGTTCGTAAGTCGATTCATGGTTAAATTATAGACCAAACTGAACAAGTTTGACAATAACACAAGACACGATTCACGCGTGATCTGTCAAAAACAGTGTTGCCAAAAAGATACCAGCAAAAAAATCACCCATAATTTATTGTGTGCACAGCCAAGGCGTGGAACTCTCTGCCGGCTTCTGTGTTCCCTGCCACATATGACCCGTCAGCCTTTAAGCAACAGTGAACAGGCATCTTTTGGGTTCGCTCGTTCCATCGTAGACCACATCATCGCTTACCATCAGGTGAGATGGTGGTCAAACGCGAGCCTATTATCAATAAAATAAAGATAAGCGATGAACGCGGTACGCATTCACTTTTGACTTAAAAACCCCCAAGTTATAGCTATCAGGAAACACAGTCTCCGGTAGAGAATTCAACTCTCTAGCTGTACGCACAATGAAAGTATTCCCAGAACGTTTTGTGCATATGGGTGTGATCGCTAGCTAGACTTCATATCACGAACGAGCCATTATTAAAAATAACCTTCGTACCTTAAACCCTTAAATATAATAAACACGTAAAATTTCTGATTAATCACTCTTCAAGAAGTCTGATTAAAGAGTTGGCAATGCAAGGGACTTCATCTGACTGTTTGCAAAGCGATTTCCCGTTTATTGCGGTCGAGATTTTTTAAATATTAAATGTATTTATGCAATTTTGCTTAATATTGTGAGAGAGACACAAAATATCTCTCATAAAACATGACCTCCGATACACTGTATAATTTCAATTGAAATTCCTTGCATATTAGCGCTAATACCAAGGTCATACGAAACGGTCATTCTTCTACACAAAGCATCGTAAAACAAACTATTTTCGATATAATCGAGTGGAATACCGATTTTATTTTATCACATTACTTCGTTATTAGATAAGTACTATAGTAACCGATAGTAATGCCAACATATCGCAAACACACCTGCTTTTGTTACATAATGTTGCACCCACTGCGCGCAGTGCTGACAACTGTATGATATTTTTGTATTTGAATTTAGAATTCTTTGATTGAAATGGCGGCTGGTTTTAGCGGCAGGAAAATGTTTCACCAATGCGTGTGATTTTTTATTCGCATTTAAATTTTTATAGTGTTCGTCTAATAATCGAAATTCGACTATATTTTTTGTTTAAACAATCGTTGTTATAAAAATATTAGCTTTCCTTACTCCTTCTCCATATAAACGTAAACTTATAAAAATGAGATATTTCTCCGTCTGCTTAATTTCCGTTAAAAGGGGTACAGAGCTTATGCTTCAAGTATTAATATATGGATCTATAATGTGGATTTTGGTTACTTGAAAATTACACTTTATTTAACCAAAATAAAAATACCTACTAAGAGAAATATTTTTTATCCGAAGTGTTTTAAAATATTTTATAGGATAACCCACAACACAATTGTTCATTTGTATTAACTAAATATTAATAAACAATTATAATTAGTATTTTACTACAAAACATAAAAAAAACATCATTAACTTAAATAGTTTTACAACATACTTAAAAATGGCATAAATAAAATGAATGTAAAATGTCAACTTGGAAGAATTAAAATGGTCTTCACTTATTAGTATTACTTTTGACAGCAAATGTCCTTCAAATTAAACTAACCGTTTGTTAAAGAAAAATCTCGAAATATAAAGGTCGATATAATTGACTAAGCAAATAAAATACGAAAACCATTAGTTTTTTCTTTAGAAAACCTGATTCCGATTTACTTATGGTTATTATGCTTTTTACGTTTAACAATTTTTTTTATTATTTTTGCCAACCCATGTTATTATTATCCCTCTCTACTTTTACAAAGATTTTTTTTCTTAGACAAATACTAAACTATGAAAAGACTCTGAAAGATACTTGCTAATGCACTGACGGGACGGGTCTACTCAAATCTGTGTGGTTTTTCCTCAAAAGGCCATTTCAGACTAATCTACATAATCCTCATAAACGATTGTGAATATGTGCACTATGTAGGTTATTTTATTCGAGTTAAACATAATAAATTGTCTGGCAGTTTGAGTGCATTTTGCGGCCTACCCAAACGTCCTTCCTTACCTTGGTATTGTTCGTCAAATCGTTAAGCTCCTTGTTCTAAGTTGAGCTATACGTCATTTAACAAATGCTTGCACTGTATGGACAGGCCCACTCAAATCTGTAAGCAACTTTCTTCAAAAGACCGCTTCAGACTGAAACCTAAAAGGTTCTCATATAATTAAACCAGTGTAGATTGTATGGACTTTAAAAGAGACGGACCCCTGAGTTTGTTTCGGTGTTTCTTCTCAGGGTAGTCAGTTAGGAAACACCGGCCTCATCTAGTTAATATTTACGAAAAAAATGACGTGTAAAAGTGTTATTTAATAACCAATTTGCAAAATAAAGATCATTTTATCAATGGTACTCCTATCCCTTTTCTAGAACATCCATGTAAAAACGTATACGTACCTTCTCAAACGCTTCATACAAAACAATATCATCGCCACGTACATTATTATGTTTATCGGCGGCCTTCAACTTGACTCGTCCGGCCAACACGCGGCCTCGCTTGCTTTCTGACTTGTAAATATTTTGCCTTATCAAATTATCGTTATTGTGAGGTGTCTTAGAACTATAGGTATTTTGGGTAGGTAAAAACAAGTTAGAGAAACTTTTATAAATATAGAAGTATAACAAAATGTCCTGCACCTATGTCCATAACGTTAGTAAGTAAAAACTGTTTTCAATAGTGTGTTATAATTGTTTAGCATACAAGAAAATACAATAGTACTTTGTACAATTGTGTGTATGTCAAGCAGACTACCTCGTAACATAAATATTGATAACAGATTTCATTTCATATTTCATGCTAGAGAAAATTGTATTTGAAACTACTTATCCTAGTCTACCTATTCTATATCTATATAATAAAAATGAATCGCTAAATGTGTTGCTAAGCGCAAAACACGAAAACGGCTGTACCGATTTGGCTGATTCTTTTTTGTTGTGTTTGGTTTTGTCAGGAGAAGGTCCTTTTGAAAAGAATAAATAAAAAAAAGTAGGGAAGGTCTCAAGGGTAGGGGTAGGGATAGGGTACGGTACGGTAGGGTAGAGTAGACACTACTCAGTGTAGGGTTTGGGTAGGGTATGGGTCAGGGGCGTGCACAGGATTATGACAGGGTATGCGGCGGAGTAATCGGTCACAAAAACTTTGCCTTTTATAGATTTTTAGCATAGCCACAGCCACGCATCGCAGCATGGTGGCGATGCGTGGCTGTAGCTATGCTAAAAATCTATAAAAGAAAAAGTTTTTGTGACCGATTACTCCGCCGCATACCCTGTCATAATCCTGTGCACGCGCATGGTATGGGTAGAGTAAGGTATGGGTAGGGTATCGGTAGGATAGGGGTAGTGGTATCGGTTGGGTAGGGGTAGGATACCACGCGAACAAAGTCGTGGCGGGTCAGCTAGTCTATAATAAATCGCACGCTTAAACCAATACTGTCACTATCCCAAAAAGTAAACTTTTAAGGGGAGGCAAAAAATGGAATGGGAATGGGAATATTTTTGTTTAGTGACGAAGCGGACTACTGCCGTATAGCGGTTATTTCTGTTACTTTTAGACTAGTGTAAGCGCGATTACGCGTAGTTCTACGTTTCCCAACAGATGGCATAAAAAAGTCGATTTGACAAAATTTTGGATAGTGACAGTATTGGATTAAGCGTGCGAAATGTAATAACTGCCTCATTGGCCTAGTGGTTGCAAGCGCGACTGTTGAGCAATAGGTCTCGGGTTCGATTCTCGGGTCGGGCTAAAACTGCTGTTGGGTTTTTCTGTTAGAAATTACTCAGGTAGTAGCCCGGAGTTTGGAAGTTGGTGGTATAATAACCCATTTGCATCGGAAAACTCGTTAAGCCGTTGGTCCTGCGCCTAATCTCTCTCCGGTCGGATTGCCGTCCCATCGACAATGAGAGTACAGGAACAGAGAGTACACCTGTACCTGCACATACTTGTGCATTATAATTAGGGCTGCCATCCGTCCGGGTTTCCCCGGATTTGTCCTAGTTTGGACTGCGTCCAGGGGATTTTCCCTATAAGCGTCCGGATAAAACCCGGACACATATTGGTCTTACGGGCACCAAAAAACACGATCTCTGTATTTCATCTTATTGTTTTGTTACGTTGATTAATTAAAAAGGAAGCCTATTATTAGTAAACTTCTGTCTAAAATGTTACCAGTAAATAAAAACCATAATTTCACATCATTGTTTTTAGTTTCAAGTACATAAATGAATTTTTCTACGGTGTCCGGGGAAAAATTGCCATTTTAACCAATTGTCCGGGGTTCGTGAAGTCTTTGTCTGGTGCTGGCAATTTTAGTAATGGTAACCCTAATTATAATACCTCCTGCGCAGCTGGCTAATCGATTATGAAATTGGCCACCATAGCTGAAATCGGCTAGATCTATTATTATTCCATATCTAATAAAAGCTAGAGGATTTTAATAGAATTTCTCATATACTTTTCTAGAGTGCATAGCATAACGACGCTATAATTTTCCCATTTCTGGGACTTCGCCTTTATCTCTATATTAATTAGTGAGCCATAATTTCGTTTATGTGGGCACAATGCTTTTGGATATCTAATGTTTTAGGTTTTTTGTTGGTACTTGATAATTTCCTACACCTTTATAAGAGTAAAGATGATGAAATAAATTACACAAAGTAAAATGTCTGTCAAAGTTTCAACACTTCGAACCTCTGTAATGCTCTGTTGAGATTTAATATTAATAATCAAGAGGTTAAACGCCTTAAAATCTAAAATCTAAAGAAACTTCCACTCTAAATCGTTACTTAGTGTGTAAACGTTTTTTTTTAAGTTTTTAAACTGAAGTAGTCCCTAACATTATAAATATAGAGCTCTTCTAACTAGCTTTAGCCCGTATCTTCGTACCTGTGGGACGTTTTTCTCGCTTAAATCCCGATCCCGTGGGAATTCCGGCATAAAAAGTAGCATATGTGTTATTCCAGGATGTCAACTATCTAGTTGCCAAATTTGATTGTGATCCGTTCAGTAGTATTCGCGTGAAAGAGCAACAAACATACATACATCCTCACAAACTGTCGCATTTATAATATTAGTAGGATTAGTAGAATAGGATGATAGTTCGTAAACTCTTGAAAAATTCCTCCTTTTTAGCTTTACATTCTTGACAGAATGGTCGTGACGGCCTTTTCTCTAGATATAGCAACACTAGATAATGCGCCTCCAATGCCTTGGATCTTCAACGTTTGGGAAACATTAATGCCTAATTTTACATCTCTGACATCTACTACTTAACTCCCACCAATCTCAACTAGCATTACCTTCAGATCTACTGAGCAGTGATGTGAAAGAACCTTGTTTAACAACGTACCTTACTCCTTGTCTCCAGGTAAAGAGGTGCAGAAGCGATGGCGCTCGATTCGCGACTCTTACACCAAGACATACAGGCAAGGCAAGTGTGTGCTACCAGAGCAGTGCCCCCCAGGCAGCAGACGTTACCAGTACCACCAACAGATGTCGTTCCTGCTGAAGGCTTTGCAGAACAAGTGAGTAGACTCTTAAATTTAATGTAAAACTGTTATGACGTTGAAGGGCTTAATGTGACAAAGCAGTATACCACTTGCTAGGGTTGTGGAAATGTTCTGCAGCCCGGAACACAAGAAAGTGTTATATTAATCAATTCGTCGGAGTGCTTGCGATGCATCGTCGTACAAAGAAATGGATGACGAAACCAGACCGCTGGACTGGCGAATCAGAAAGTATTTTGGTATTCAAACGGCTTAGTCACTTCGACTGTATACATACGTTGAATATAATGTAATAGGTTGTCGAATGTTCTAACGTGATACCGCAGATCCGAAACGCAATGGAAACTAAAGGAATAGGGTGGGTTTTGAGTTAGAAGAAGTCAGACACTCCCTTGCGCTCCATCCAGAACGGAATGAGTCATTTCATTTTATTCCAGCGTGAAAAATAAAAGCCTTTGTATACCAGTCAACCTTTAGATTAAAAGACTACACTGTGGTAGGTTTGCAGCAAATAAAAATAAAACATCATAAAATAAATTGTATTTATAGTTTATAAAGATACAAATTAATTGAATTTGCAAAATTGAAAAGTCACGATTCGGAGACACTGCATGGATAAACAGTGAGCTTATCCAATTTGACACATAAGGGTTGCCTATGTCTAGTACTGAATGATGTTCTGTTGATGACGATTTCGTAAGTCAAATCACTACATCAAGTTTCCATTATGTTAACGTGAGTAAAAATCCTTCAAGTGACGTTAAATAGAAGAGCTATAGATGTATTAAATAATAGTAGATACTTGTCAGTAAAAAAAAATATAATCCAAAATATTTTCGTTCCAGGAAACCCAGATACTCCCAAGACAAATACGAGTCTTTCTCAGAGATCTCGAACTCCCCACAGCATCCTCCACCGGAGGACATCATACCGAAAATAAAGAGCGAAGTCATGGACAAACCATTAGACCTCAAAACTAAACACGAAGACAAACCAGAGACACAGGACAAATGCAATCAAGCGAATTGCATAGAAAAACCTAACTCCCTCGAAATCAAAATTGATGCGAATTCGATACTACCAGAAGACCATTTTGATGACGATAAACTTTTTATGAACTCTTTAATACCGTTATTCAAGAAAATGAATGACGATACGAGACTACTATGCCGGATCGAAGTTCTAAAGATAATCAGATACGCGTTGCAAGGGCACAAGTGTTTCGAAGCCTTGAAAGTAGCCGAAGATTCCTTTTATAAAGACCGTATGAATGGGATTCTTGCTAAAGAGGAGTCAAATGTGTCGACCAGTACACAGAAGAACTCAGAGTCGAGATTGGCTATGACTACGCGGTCAGCTGATGGCAGTAGACCTGTTAGGAAACGGAGAGTAAGTATAAATATAATACTTTATTATTATATCTTTTTAGGGTTCCGCAGCCGAATGGCAAAAAACGGAACCCTTATAGTTTCGTCATGTCTGTCCGTCCGTCCGTCCGTATGTATGCCATTTTATTCCGAAACTATTAGGACTATACCTGTGTTTGGTAGGTATTCTGTGAACCGCTTTCCAATTTCAAGAAAAAAAATAAAAAATTGGCCAAGTGCGAGTCAGACTCGCCCATGAAGGGTTCCGTAGTAACTATAATAATATAATATAATATGTATATTTTTTTGACGAATAAAAAACCTTAAAAATTTCTTAAAACTAGTTTATTTACATTTTTACAACTACGCTAAATAACTTTGTTTTTCATAGTGTTTGTATGAATTACAAAGTTATATTTGCGGTTTTAGAAAATATGCTGTGTCTCAAAAAACTGCTGACCTGATTTCGTTCAAACCAATTTTGGTTGAAAGTTTACATTTCTACTCACAAGCTAGTTTTTAAGAAATTTTGTAAGGTTTGTTTTGTCAAATAAATATACATATATATTATATTATTATAGTTACTGCGGAACCCTTCATGGGCGAGTCGGACTCGCACTTGGCCAATTTTTTTATTGATAATAGGCTCGCGTTTGACCGCCATCTCATTTAATGGTATGTGATGATGTGGTCGAAGATGAAGCACGCTTACCTAGAAGTAACCTATGCACTCTTTACTTAAAGACCCCAAGGTTATAGCTACCAAGAAACAAGACCATGGCAGGGAATTCCACTCCTTAGCCGTACGCACAATGAAACTATTCCCAAAACGTTTAGTGCGTATGGGTGGGATGTCCACCATGTAACGATGGCGCGTCGCTGTTTGGCTTGTAGTCCGATGATAGAACGGGCTTGCTTCATTCAGCCTACAAAGTTCCCACACCTGGGACATGGGCCTTCTCTCTACGAGAGGCGATACGCCATAATCCACCACGCAAGCCCAGTGCTGGATGGTGGAATAGAATAGAATTTTATTTTGCAAAAATGGGTAATACATAATAGTTCTTAAGATTACATTTAGCTCAGCCACATTTTACCAATCGGCATGCAAACATTTGAAATTATTTATATCATTATTATTTAGATCAATTTATACATTACTATTATAAAATTTTAAATCATCAACTTAATTAAAAATATATGTTTGTATTAAAAGGAAAATATAAATTAGTGTCATGTCATTATCATTACTATTACACATATCATTATTATTACAATTCCAAAAAATAAAAACTTAATCAAAAAATGAGAGATCAAAATGTCAAAAATCAATAATCAATAATGTCATACAACAAAATTTCAAAAATCAAGATGTCACTAATTAACAAATCTTTTTATCCGATAGGAACTAGTTACACTGTAGTACGTTTTATCTACCAAAAAATTCCGTAATCTACTCTTAAATTGTGCTGTATTTAAAGCTTTCCAACTAGTCGGTAATTTATTGTAAATAATTGGGGCTATGCAAGAAACGCTCTTACGCATTAAAGTGGTTCGACATGATACTTGACATAATTTGCTGTTGTCACGCCTATTCCTTGGGAATACAACAGCCAGGCGCTCAAAACGAGCATGCATGTCTTCGAAATTTAGGTCCTAGAACATGCTGACTTCCATGCTGGATTCCTTCACCTCCTTTTGAACAGTTGTGATAAATGACACACAAAATGATGTGCATCACGCAAGTCGGGCCCACCATCCACTGGGCCACTAATGCTTTATACGAGAGATTTATTCATTGGTAGTCAGATCCGCACCGCAGCTCTAGATTCTAGGGTTACGGGAATGTTCTTACGACAATAGCCTAATGGATAAGGTATCGGACGTGTGATCGAGAGGTCACGAGTTCGAATTCCACCCTTTACACTATTCCCGTAAAGCGACTCCAGACACAAGCATATTTAGCTTAGTTGGAGTGGTTAACAAGATTGCTAGTAATAATGTGAATTCAACCCACATTGCTGGTTATAAAAAGATAACTAGGAATGTGGGTAAAAAGAAGAAAAAGAAAGAAAGAAAGATACCGCGGCGGTTTATATTCATTAGAAATCAGACACTCCCGCTCTACCCAAAGCGAGAGAAGTCATTCGATGATTTTAACATCCGAAAAAAAAAACCCCTAGATTCTAGAAGAAAAATGGGGGTGGTTTTAGTTAGTACAAGTCTATAAGCGCACTAGATGGAATGATTCCACTATTCTACTAAAAAGAAACTCCTTCCACTTATTAAACTTTGTGTGTATCTCTTTTCCAGGCACGATCACCGTCTCCCCTGCCGCTACCAACGAAAAAGAGGGGTCCTGGGCGTCCTAGAAAGGTAAATTAACAACAGTAAAAAATATACTTAAAATTGTAAAAAAAAAAAACTGATTATGCAACTATTACATCAGACAGCAGTGTTCTTTTATTCTTCTTTAAAAAAACGCATGAGTTTGGCAGTCCTATTGTTAGGCGGCAGAGAGTTCCACAATATGTACAATATCATGTATGTGTGTATCTCATATACATAATTATACTTAACAAACTAACACAAATTTGCGCCAGATAAAACTTAAATTATGTTAATTTCATAAAGAATCATGCATAGCGTGTGTAATCCTCTAAGAAACTGTCTGTCTGACAGCTCTAGATTTTGAGTAATCTATTGTCAAAGTCTCAGAATTTCATCGTGTTTGCATAATTCATGACTGCACAAAAGTAAACCATTTTATTTAAACAATTTTCAAGAAATATGTTGTAAAGTTTAAATCGCGCTCTCATTTTGAATCAAGTCTCTCTGGTTTTCCGTTACTGAAATATGGAAGTTTGTAGTTTTGACAGCTTTTTCCATAGACATTCCTAAAGCTCTATTGTGTGAAATGAAAATAACTATTAATAATCTCAACTAATATTCTCACAACGCTCACAACTTTTTCTCTACTTTTATTGTGTGCACGGCCAAGGTAATAATAATAATTTATTTCCATCAAAGTAGGTAAAAATTTCTTAATATTATGACAAATTAAATCTAAGTTTACAGGTTATACGTTGTCACCGTTGTCACATATAATTATGGAATTTCCTAACTCCTAAACTAAGTAAAACTTGTATTATACAATTATTATTATTATATATATTATATATTATATTATAATAATTATTATATTATTATTATACTCGTATTATTGAATCAGTCCCAACCTTGAACTTATGTATCTTCATAACATAAACAAAATTATTAAAGCTTAAAATAAAAACAAAACATAAACCTACGGTAGTCATAAAAAATAATATTTACAACTAATATGTTATACAGACAATTCTTCACAGGTGTGGAACTCTGCCGATTTCTGTGTTACCTACCACATAGGACCTGTCAGCCTTTAAAGCAACAGTGAACAGACATCTTCTGGGCTCACTCGTTCCATCGTAGACCTCATCTAACGCTTACCATCAAGCGTGATCGAGGTCAATAGCGAGTTGAGCTCGGTCTACCGTAATAAAAAACACGCTAGTACTTAAAAAAATAATTCTCTTAGGTCCATGTGTATCATATATCCATATTTCAGGTCCATAATCAATATTAAATATAATTAAAATAAACACAAATTAGACATAGTAAATAAAAATTACGTTACTTAGCCTTTCATTACTGCCCTACACGTTACATGCTGGGTAGTTTGTAGCGTCACTTTTTATACCAATTAAAACACTAGAAATACGGGAGGAACAAGCATCTGTCTGCATGTACAGAGTGGGCCATAAGGGTGTTGGCGGTTTCAATTAAAAAAGAAGTACGAAACATAACAAAAATATATTTGTATTTTTAAAAAGTATAGGAATTTTTAAGACCTAAAAATAATGTTGTCCAAATGACTTCCCTCGGCTGCTTGGCACTCTTGGAACCGAAGTCGCAAATTTTGGAAAACTCGTTGAAAAGTTGTTCTCGGTATTTTGTTACTTTCCTGAATAATATTCCTCTTCAGCTGCTCTAAATTGGTCGGATTATTCTCGAATACTAACGATTTGAGGTAACCCCATAGAAAATAATCGCATGGAGAGAGATCGGGGCTACGTGGTGGCCATTCAATATCCCCCTTTTCGAAATGAGTTTTTCGGGAAAAACATTTTTCAGCAGCTCTATGGATACCCTAGCTGTATGACATGTGGCCCCATCCTGTTGAAACCACATCCTCAACGTATTGCCTTGAAGTTCTTGCAAAGCTGGCACCAAAAAGTCTGTTATCATGTTGCAATAATTGTTAGCTCTAACCGTCATCGCTTGCCCTCTTTCGTCCTCAAAAAAGTATGGCCCAATAATACCGGTTGACGTTATCCCAGCCCACACGACAGGCTTAGGGTTGTGAAGTGGACGTTCATGCAAGCGTCGGGAATTAGTCTAGGACCAGAACCGACAATTTTGCTTGTTCACATGGCCATTAAGGTGAAAATTGGCCATCACTAAACTGAAATTGAAATTGTTGAACCGCTCGAGCATCAAATTGACAAAGTTAAGTCGGTTATTGGCATCATCTGGTTTTAATTCTGGGACTATCTGAATCTTATAAGCCTTCAAATGCAAATCACGTTTCAAAACTCGTCGCAAAGTCGTTCTTTTGATGTCCAAAGACTGACTTCTCATACGTGTTGACTGTTGCGGATTTCGCTGAACTGAAACATGAACACGCTCCACAATGTCGGCTGATCTTGCAGAAACTAGGTGACCACGACCCGTATTGGTGCAGTTGAACATTCTGATCCATTTCCGTAACACATTGGCGCTTCGAACTTCACTTAAATCGCGTAAACCGTGTTCATGTCGATACAAACGTCGTGCAATAATCACTGATTTATTGTTTTTGTAATACGCTCGGACACAAAATGCACGCTGCGCTCCCGTGTACGGCTCCATGGCGAGTAAATTTTTACATATCCCCCACCGCTCCGCGCCACGCGTTTCCGAGAAATTGAAGAATTAAATCGTCAAAACTCATATGGCCCACCCTGTACATTTTTGACATTAGCCTAGTTTGAATTAAATAAAAAAAGGACAATAATTCAAGACGAACGCCAATGCACCATCGTTACATAGTCGATATCCCACCCATACGCACAAAACGTTTTTGGGATTACCTACTTTCATTGTGCGTACAGCTAAGGAGTGGAATTCTCTGCCGAAGTCTTTATTTCCTGATAGATATAACCTGTGGATCTTTAAGTCGAGAGTGACTAGGTTACTTCTAGGCAAGCGTGCTTCATCTTCGATCACATTATCGCTTACCATCTGGGGAGATGGTGGTTAACAGCAACCTATCATCAATAAAATTAAAAGACTTGATTATAAATTATTCTTTTAACGTTTCAGGTTCGACCTCCACCCTCAGATTCAGATGACGAACAGATCTCCAAGAAGCGTCTGCCCAAATTGAAAGTGTGTGAAGCTCCTTGTGAAGAGGACTCCTTCGGGCATGCTACAAGCGTGGCCCAGTTGTCTACACCGCTGTTTATGAAAGTAAGTCCACCATTACATAAAAAGTAATTAGTCCATAATTACATAAAAAGAAAAAAGAAAGAAAAGAAAGAATTATCCACTTGGTGCACTTTGTCAACTGAAGTCCGTTTCCAGTCTACTTGGATGCTAAATGTTCTTAAACTGACATGATTACTAACAAATTGTTATTAACAATATCATTAGAACATAAAACGGGATATTTACTATGTGTATTTTTATTTGTAATTTATAAATATCTTCGCAGGAACTCTAGGATTTTGTGTCTCCTCTTCAACATTTTAAACAACCCGTCTTACCCTTCCTACCTACGTGAGAGTTTTTCTTTCGCTCGTTCTAGCGACGTACCATGTAGATCACACCTTAGATCCCTCCTTAAATCTCATCCTCATAAAACTAGCTACTACTCTTATTCCTTCTCTGTCCATGCTGTAAGATTGTGGAACTCACTTCAGCCTAGCATTCGTGATTTAAAAACAATATCTCTAATCAAATATCGATTAAAAGAGCATTACCTTTCCTCTTAACTGTGTTAATTATTTATGTATATATTTTTATTATATGTTTATATAATCTAACATTATGTATTTATTTAAGTATATGTTATTTTTATTGCATTATAAGTATGTGTAGGTATATTTAATATTTTAGTTTTAGTTTTAGACTTCACATATTCATATTTATTTCTCTTCTTCTTCTCACACATTATTGTCTACATTTCTTTTTCACTTCTCCTTTCGCAGGTCTGCTGGAAAATTTCTTAAGAAATAAGCAGTACCTTTGTACTCAAATATTATAACTATGCTTATCCTAATGTATTTTTCTGTGTGTACATAAATAATAAAATAAATAAATAAATAATATCTCGTTTTAAGTTCTAATGATATTGTTAGTGACCATGTCAATTTAAAAAAGAATCTAATGATACTCGGATACTGCTGAATTTCAGTATATGGCTGACCACATTATGAAAAGTTTCTGCATGAATAATATACAGAGTTATTTAATTCTTTTACTTTTTAGAAAACATAATACGTTTACTAAAAAAAAACCTTCAAGATCCCCTCCGCTGCCTTTTATACTATCAGTTAGATAGATGGATAGAATATACTTTATTGTACACCAAAATTTAAACACACCTCAAATGGCTTAGCATGATCCTCCGTTATGTCGTAAAATACTGCAGCAATAATTTTGAAATAGATATATGGTAAAGTTGAGGATTAATGTTAGGTACTATGTTTGACGATAACACGATTCCATAAAATTTTCTTGATAGAAAAAAATCCAAAGTTATCTCCAAACCGAACAATAAACCGCTGGTATTCAAAAATAACTTCAAACTAGACAATGAAACTTTGCATATTAATTGAACTAACTATAAAGCAGGTCTTATGTTATTTACTTTTTTTAAATTACCATTATTTTCACCGTAAAAAGAAATAAACTAAATTATGGGTGTCTTGGAGTCTTTTCCCTGCCACCCTGTCTCGCTTGCTCTCGTGACCGCGGCCAGTAGTGTGCGAGCGAGATAAAGAGTGAGAAGCGCTGAGGTAGTATAGGCCCTTAACCTCCCTTAACATTATTTCTTAATTCTATGGTTACAATGACAGTCTATCAGTTTACCTACACTACTATTACTTTCTTTTCCTTTGTCAGACTGCGTAATATTAATCGATTGAACTAAAATATGATGAGTTAAAGTGGTTTTTTATGATATTACTAACATAGTGCTGAGAGGTTGTTAGTGTACTACCAGTAACCCTGTATACAGTGTAATCTGATTAATTATAAAAAAAAAAATACAAAGAGCTGTCAGTACTAATAATGAGGCCCGATAAGGCTAATGCCTGCCAGGACTTTGGGAATATTGTAAAACGAGTACATAGAATCCGTAATTCATATATTCTGGTAGAATGTACTAACAAACTAATGTAAACATATATTTTTGTTACTTTTCCTATTATGTTAAGCCTGCGCCGAGTAAAATAACTCAAAACGGTCTTCACAACTAAAGGAATATAACCTATAATAGTACTTTAATTACCATACAAAAATATGTAATGAACACTAGAATAAATGTGTTAGCAAACATAGTTGGCAAAATTTAAAAATATTTTATAGTTTATTAAACAAAAATACATAAAGTTGGACAAAAATCATTACAAAACATGCTCGTGCGTCGCTGAATTTTGATAGTAAACTGTTGAATTTTTTCATAAACTTCAATTCATATTATTCTCGAATTATCATACTATCATTTACAGCATTAACATTTCAAAAATGTCGCTTGGTTGTTTTAATTTTAATTTTTTCTTCTAATTTGCGCGCTATTTTGAACCATACGCAACGTACACCGGTCGAAAATTCAGTCGTCCACGGGAGCTCAGAGAGGGGTCACGTCTCATCATGGAGCGTTTCGCCGGTAACGATAATTCGCGATCTATTGTGTACGTATGTATTGCAGCAATCCGTTGAATAACATAAGTCATATTTTTTGTTTTTTTGAGTACGATTTATTATGCATACCCAACGATTACTTTTTATTGTTCAATATATATTTCTTAAACATTTTTTTTTTCAATATTTGTTTTATTATGGGAAAATGTAAAAAAAAATATTATTAGAAGAAAGTTGGCGCAAATTTTCGAAAAAAAAAAGCCATTCTCATAAAAAGTACGTATTTCTATTTTGTGATGTTATTATTGCTTTTTAACCGACTTCAAAAAAAAGGAGAAGCTCCTCAAACTCGAAGACGGCTGGACCGATTTGGAATTTTTTTTTCGTTTGAAAGGGTATACTTTCTAGTTGGTTCCATTGTTATGAAATCAGGATCTGATGATGGGATCCTGGAGAAAGCGAGGGAACTCTTTAAATGTTATAGCCTATAGCGTTTTGGGTATTTCTAATAGTACCTTGTGCAGTTGCTTTCGAAAAGCACCATTTGAGGAAGTGAAAGTGATGATGAAGACTTTTTTCAAACATTCGATATGGGTATCGTGTAATGGGTTTTTGGGTGTGGTGATTGCAAATCTGGAATTTATTTTGAAATTCAAGATGGCGTATGCAACTTTTTCTCACAAATTCGATATGGGTACCGTGTAATGGGTTTTTGGGGGTGGTGATTGCAAATCTGACATTCATTTTAAAATCCAAGATGGCGGATGCATCTTTTTCTCAAACATTCGATATGGGTATCGTGTAATGGGTTTTTGGGGGTGGTGATTGCAAATCTGGCATTCATTTTAAAATCCAAGATGGCGGATGCAACTTTTTCTCAAACATTCGATATAGGTATCGTGTAATGGGTTTTAGGGGTGGTGATTGCAAATCTGGCATTCATTTTAAAATCCAAGATGGCGGATGCAACTTTTTCTCAAACATTCGATATGGGTATCGTGTAATGGGTTTTTGGGGGTGGTGATTGCAAATCTGGCATTCATTTTAAAATCCAAGATGGCGGATGCAACTTTTTCTCAAACATTCGATATAGGTATCGTGTAATGGGTTTTTGGGGGTGGTGATTGCAAATCTGGCATTCATTTTAAAATCCAAGATGGCGAATGCAACTGTTTCTCAAACATTTGATATGGGTACCGTGTAATGGGTTTTTGGGGGTGGTGATTGCAAATCTGGCATTCATTTTAAAATCTAAGATGGCGGATGCAACTGTTTCTCACACATTCGATATGGGTATCGTGTAATGGGTTTTTGGGGGTGGTGATTGCAAATCTGGCTTTCATTTTGAAATCCAATTTAAAACACATACGATATCCATATTGAATGTTGGAGAAAAAGTTGCATCCACCAAGGATGCAAGTTTTTCTCCAACATTCAATATATCGTGATTGAAGATATCGTGTGTGTTTACTAAGTTAAATACACTGATAACCTTCAAGGGTTTATTGCTAAGTATAATTAACAAAGTAACGTAAGGGCTAAAATTATCGCTAAATGATGAAAATGAGTGCACCCGGTTGCTGTTCGAAATACACTAAGCTCGCGGCGAACTTAGTGCGACCGCATTATATCGCTTGCTCAGCAAACGTGGTCAATTGCAAAATATTGCATCAAACATCGTGTAATAGGTTTTTGGGCATACCGATTGCAATCCTGACATTCATTTTAGAATTTACGACGAAAGTTCATTGGCTACTTTGTTAGCTTACAATTTACACTGGGTTATTGACAATTTAACTGATCCTAGGTTAAGTGACTATTCAGTATTATGTAGGGTATCTAATAATACTGAAATTAATTGTTTAAACCCTTAGATGTGACAAAGGAGAGTTATAATAACACAATTTTACTATATCATCAGAATATAAATCGTTTCTCCGGCAAATATTAGATGAGGAAATGTTAATAGATAAATATGATATAGATATCTTATGTTTTTGTGAAACCTGGCTAAAACCAGATAGAATGTTGTTTAAAATTAATATTTTTCTGTTACTCGTGCATACAACAGGTCCTCAGTAGGAGGTGGTACTTTAATATTACGTAGTAATTCTCTTAGATATA